>CM065808.1:155596562-160596562 GCA_033398695.1 Orobanche coerulescens | reverse complement strand
ACATTTGTTTGAAAAATTTGCAGAAAGTCTTGAGAAGATGCGAAGAGACAAATTTGGTCTTGAATTGGGAGAAGTGTCATTTTATGGTGCAGGAGGGCATTGTGCTTGGCCATCGAATATCCTCATATGGAATTGAAGTCGATCGAGCGAAAATTGAAACAATTGAGAAGATGCCTCCGCCCACTTCGGTCAAGGGGATTAGAAGTTTTTTGGGACATGCCGGTTTCTATTGCCGATTTATTAAGGATTTTTCGAAGATCACGAAGCCGCTGTGCAATCTACTCATGAAGGATGTTCCATTTACTTTTGACGAGTCTTGTAAAGAAAGTTTTGAATTGTTGAAGAAAGCTCTAAGCACGGAACCGGTGATAGTCGCTCCGGATTGGGACCTTCCGTTCGAGTTAATGTGTGATGCTAGCGACTTTGCCATTGGGGCTGTTTTGGGGCAGAGACGAGGGAAGGTGTTCCATGTCATATACTATGCGAGCCGAACACTCGATGACTCCCAAAGAAATTATGGCACAACGGAGAAGGAATTGTTGGCGGTGATCTTTGCATTTGATAAATTCCGGGCTTATCTACTGGGAACGAAAGTGATAGTGTGGACCGACCATTCAGCAATAAAATACCTTTTGGAGAAGAAGGATACCAAACCAAGGTTGATTCGGTGGGTGCTACTCCTTCAAGAATTCAACTTGGAGATTCGGGACAAGAAAGGGACTGAAAACGTTATAGCCGATCACCTTTCACGATTAGAGAGTCCCCTCGAGAAGGAAGAAAGTCAGCCACAAATCATAGAAACCTTCCCCGACGAGCAGCTCTACAAGTTGGATTCAAAACAAGCGCCTTGGTATGCTGATCTAGTGAACTACTTGGCAAGTAAAACAATTCCGAACGACCTCTCACGCCATCAAAAGAAGAAGCTAATCTCGGACGCTAAGTATTATTTGTGGGACGATCCTTTTCTTTTCAAGAGATGCCCCGATCAAATCATTCGTAGATGTGTTCCGGATGAGGAAATCTACAGTGTACTGAACCATTGCCATGCATCACCCTACGGTGGACATTTTAGTGGAAATAGAACAGCGGCGAAGGTCTTACAATTGGGATTCTATTGGCCGTCCTTATTCAAAGATGCTCACTCCTTTGTGTCCGCGTGTGATCGGTGTCAACGGACGGGAAACATCTCAAGACGACACGAAATGCCGCTGAACACCATACTTGAAGTTGAATTGTTCGATGTATGGGGGATCGACTTCATGGGTCCATTTCCTCCATCAAATAAGAATCTCTATATTTTGGTGGCCGTAGATTATGTCTCAAAATGGGTTGAAGCGGTGGCACTAGCTACGAATGGGTCCAATGTCGTAATCAAGTTTATTAAACAATATATCTTCACACGCTTTGGGACGCCACGTGCTATTATCAGTGATGGTGGATCACACTTCGACAACAAATTTCTTGATGCGGTTTTGAGAAAATACGGAGTCACTCATCGTGTTGCTACAGCATACCATCCTCAGACGAGCGGTCAAGTCGAGATATCAAATCGAGAGCTGAAGTGGATTCTAGAAAAGACGGTTAGTTCGTCTCGAAAAGATTGGTCATTTAAACTCGATGATGCACTTTGGGCATACCGGACTGCGTATAAAACACCTATCGGAATGTCGCCCTACAGATTGGTCTATGGGAAAGGTTGCCATTTACCCGTAGAGATGGAACATCGTGCTTACTGGGCGATAAAGAAACTAAACTTTGATCTGAAATCCGCTGGTGAAAAGCGTTGTTTGCAGCTGAACGAGTTGGAAGAAATTCAACACGACTCAGACGAAAATGCAAAACTTTATAAGGAGCGGACAAAGATTTGGCATGATAAGCACATCACGCAGAGAGAATTTGTCCCGGGACAAGAGGTGTTGTTATTTAACTCTCGCTTAAAGTTATTTCCCAGGAAATTGCGTTCACGATGGTCGGGACCGTTCACCGTAGTTCAAGTGTTTCCACATGGTGCAGTAGAAGTACAAAAAGATGCCCGAAAATTCAAAGTTAATGGACAACGGTTGAAGGCATACTTGGGAAATCCAATAGACACGCAGAAAACGAGCGTCGCCTTATCCACCGCCGGATGAATGCGAGAAAAGTCCGGCTGAAGACTATAAACTTAGCGCTCCTCGGGAGGCAACCCGAGTATTAGTTGTAGATTCTTTATTGTTTTCTTGCATTTTTAGAGTCTTTCTTTGTCGTCATTCTTCTTTGATCCGTCCTTCCCTCTCGTCTTGATGTTTTCGTGTAAAAATTCTGTGCAGGAATCAGCCAAGGGGAGGAATTCAATGATGGGCCGCGGCACAATAAAAGTGAGCCGCGGCACGCACCAGCTGATGAAACATGGCCGAACAAACTGTACTCTGTGCCGCGGCACGATCTTATTGAGCTGCGACACACCAGGTCACTGAGCCGCGGCACACATACCCTGAGCCGCGGCACACCAAATGTCCAAGAAACGCCCAGGAGACTGTACTTTGTGCCGCGGCACGGGGCAAATGAGCCGCGGCACACTAACACATTGAGCCGCGGCACGCCCAAACTAAGCCGCGGCACCCGGTAGTATTACAAATGCGCCCCAGGCCGACTGTACTCTGGGCCGCGGCTCACTTATGTTGTGCCGCGGCCTCCGTCGCATTACAAGAATGGCCAGGTATGCTTCTTTCAGTTGATCGGCCAGCACAAGGGGCCCTTCCCTTGGATTTTTGACGGCACAATAAGGTCATTCGATAACCTTATCTTTGTCTCCTTCTCAAATTCTTCAGGTAATTCTTGATTTCTTAATCATAAGTGATACTTTATTTGAAAAGAATTGAAGTTATATATTGCTAGTTGTTCTTCAATGTTGTTTCTAAAATGGAGTTGGAATATGGGGAATTTGATATTGTGATGAAATTGATATTTATGAACGAATTGGTGATGATAGTTTTCGTTATTCAGGGTTATTATCTGTGTTATTATTTTTGGGATTTGGAGTTAACCATCAAAATTTTTGTTCTTCATTTTAACTGGTGCACACAAATTGTTTGATAAATTGCAGCAATGAAAAATTGGTAAGCCAGGCATTTTCAAATTATATGCAATGAATCATGTTATAGAATTACATTATCCCCAACCCTTACATCATGTTAAACTTGAGAGCTCGTACTTAACTTCCTTTTTGATGATGCAAGCTCATTTATTCACACTCCGCATGATGTAGTCAAGAAGCGTGCAAGCTCACCGGATGATGCCGGCACCAGCTCGTGAGAGGACTGTAGGGGAGTACTTGACCTTTTACTTTTATTGCATATCATATTTTGTCCATTGAGGTCAATGTACGTCCTAAGTTTGTGGGGGGGGGGGTTTACTTTCAGTTGCTACATCAATTGTTGTACTTTATTTCGTTGCACTTTTCATTACTTTGCGTTATTTTTTTCGATAGCCTTGCTTGTCTTAATTTTTCTCTATTCGTGAATTTTTCGTGCTTCTATTTGTGTAATACTGATGTTACGACACTGTTTTTCTCTCTGAAGAAACGGTCGAGTTCTAGTCGCGTTGTAGTCAGTGATTTCTGTTTCTGCTTAGTATTCATTTAGGTCCAATTTTTTTTTGTGATTGTAGAGGTCATGGCGGATAAGAGAGGATACATACTTGTTTTAAAATCACCGTCGATAAGTTTGGTTACATTTTTCGGTTAGTTAGTCGTACAGTTACATTAGTCGTGTTGGCACCTAGATTGAGTTTAGAGTCGGTCAGTTTTTCCCAATAGTCGAGATATTTTTGTTCTATGAAGGGAAGTCTAGTAACCGGGGGTATTCACGTGACCCGTTGTTTACTCTCGCGTAAAACGACGACCCTGATTAGACTAGTGATTTAGATATTTCACATGCCGATGATAGGGAGCCTAGTAACCGGGGGTATTCGCGTGACCCGCTGTTTACTCTCGCGTAAAACGGCGACCTTGATTCGGACATGCGGGAATTATATATTCGAGTTGTTTCTCCGCTGTAGAAAGGAACTTAGTAACTAGAAGCATCCATGTGCCCCATGAGTGTCTTTTACGTCAAACGGTTTCCCAATACATGAGAATGGAAGTTCCACCCTAGGATTATCCCGATGAAGCATCCCGAGATCCGAACCTAGTGGTCAACTCAAATCAAATTCTTGAGCATATATATAAGGGAATACTGTCCAAGGATTATTTTTATGAAACTCGTGAAAATTTTGCCATTAGACTGTGGAACGGGACGAACTAGCTTGTTTATTTTAGCCTTTCATATTGACGGTCGATTTGATTCACGTTTGTTAATCTTTGAGCTAGATTTTCTTCATGAACGAGTAATTAGGACTGAACTTGATTACTTTGTGGGATCAGTGTTCTGAGTGTAGCTCGCTATTACGACACTCGTATTATTCAGAGAGAATTTCAGGATAGTATTGATTAGGTTGAACACTACGAGTCGCACGATGATTCACGACATTCTTTTGTTGAGATTAATTCTTTTTGCTTGAGGACAAGCATAGGCTTAAGTTTGGGGGTATTTGTTAGGCGTATTTTTATACGCTTATTCGTCATTATTTTGTATTGTTTTGAAGAGTGAATTTGATTAAATGAGCCTTTAATGCCTTAATTTTGTATGTTTGTCAGGAAGTTGAAGTCCGGAAGCTAAAACGAGGCGAAACGGGCGAAAACGGCAAATTTTGGCTATGAGCCGCGGCACAGGAAGACACCCAGCCGGGCACAAAGTAAACTGTACTCTGTGCCGCGGCACAGTCCAGGTGAGCCGCGGCACAGAAGAATTAAATGACGCCCAGGCATCCAGCTAAAGGCAGTGTGCCGCGGCACAGACTTAGTGAGCCGCGGCACACTAGGCGGCTTTTGTATGCATCACGCGGATTTGGGCCGTTTAGAAGCCAGTTTTCGACCTACTCATACGGACGCGATTTGGAGGATGTAAAAGCTATATATAAGGGTTTAAGACCCTAATTAATCATCTTTTATCTTTTGGATCTTAAGCTTGGAATCAGAGAGGAGAGACGGCAGAAGAGGAGGGAAGCAGAAGACTTCAAGAGCAGAGGGCGGAAGCCGAAGAACGGAGGAATCCGAGCTTCATCTGCGTTTGATTTTAATGCTTTCATTCATTTATTCTGTATTTTCAATTATTAGTATGTCAGGCTAAAACCCTAATCTAGGATTTTGATGAAACTTACGTTTTGACGGATTTTGCTTGAGATTATCTAATTAATTACCTTTTTGTTGAGTTTTCCCAATCGTGCTTAATGCTTGCAATTATCTGGCCAATAGTTGTATTGATTTAATCATTCAATTCGAATCGGGAGAGGAGAATTGGTGAGGAACTATTGGTGAGGACCATTTTATTCTGTGAGATAGGAATATACTCATAGGAACTACGTGGCCTTTTGGAGATTTTATGCTTTTTGCCTATTGACGAATTAATTCACCTAGGGATAGAGTGCGTTATTCGCCTTTAGAAAATATATTGACCTCGGGAGAGACGGTAGAATATATTAGCAATCTCCGCCTTCAATAAATTGGGAAAATTATTTACTACGGATAATCGAGAGTAAATTCGGATAAACCGAGTGGATTCAGAATCCTAGACTTATTCATCATTTGATTTCTTTTCTTCTAGCTATCGTTTTCTACTGTTTAGTCTTTTAATAATTCTTTTAGAAATTAATTGCAAAACACAAATTCGATTGTTCGAATAAAACTAGAATACACAAAATCGGTAGTTAGTGATTCAGTCCTCGTGGGAACGATACTCACTCATCACTTTATTACTTGTAAACGATAACGTGCACTTGCGTGTAAGAAATAATCGCAACATCAGTCGATAGCGTGCGCTAGCTATCAACCTTAGCGTGCGCTAACGAGACCCCAGTCCCAGTCCAGTAGCTCCTGGGCTGCCAGTTAGCGTGCGCTACATGCCCAGTAGCGTGCGCGAACAATAGCACAGTAGCGTGCGCTACACCACAAGCGGTAGCGTGCGCTACACTGAAATGGGTCAAAACTCATGAAATAATCTGGAACGGAAATCAAACACGTGTCAACTCATGACACAACCATACATGGCACAACATTCCAACGATGTGGACCATAACAATCCGATAAAACCCAGAAAACTCAACGAATCCGGAACAAAGATCTCGGGTATTACATTCTACCCCTCTTAAAAGAAGTTTTGTCCCCGAAACTTGAAACATAGAACGATCAACGCAAAACAAGTCCAGATAACATCCGCTATCCATTGCCGACAACCTGCAACGAATCATATGCAGCACGTGGCTGCTACCATTGATATCGCGATGCCAGAATGATAACGAATCGCAACGAACAAAATAAATATGGTTGACCAGCCCGAATAGTACATCAATTAAGATGCGAGTTAATCGCTGAACAATTACGAAATTCCACAACACAAGGATTGGAAGATCAAAAACGAAGTTAATTTCCCGAACTTGAGGAAATTACGAAGAAATCTGAATGTTCAAAAATCACGATACAAGACCAACAAGACTGGACAACAAGTGATCGAACCACAACGATCGAGACAACATCGGTCGAACAATCATATTCGAATCACGACGGACGACAAAATCAAATAACCATTCCGAAGTCCACACCTCGACCCGAGACAATATATGGTCTGGTAAAAACGACAAGATATACATTAACATACGACTCATAGGAATGGAGTCGAATTCGAAAAAAAGTCACAATGACAAACGGATTAATCCGAAACAATACCACAACTCGTTCGATCAACAAAAACAAAAGATTAGGACAAGTTTAGAATATATAAACGAACACAAACGAGTTGATATGATTGAGAACACAGAAGTTCAAAAATCTGATTCTCTTCCAATAGAAGAAGTTCATCCCCGAAATTCGAAACAACAAGGCAAGAGAATAACACAACATACAACTGGCAGACTACACTCTCAGGGACTCCTCGGAGTCGATCCTGATATTAGTGCTCAAGTCTGTGCCTCGGAAGGCTCGGCGACTAACTGGCAAAACTAAACCTGGTGTTCCATGAGTCCACACTTATGACACGTTACTGGCAAAGAAGGGCAATGCGCACGAATATGCCCCGACACATTACAGTTAAAACACCTCTTGGCTTTACCAGGAGTCAAAGCAGACGACGTGAAACTCTCAGTCCCACGCATCGAGCGATAGAGTCTCACAGCAGAGAGACTACGACGTTGCAATCTAGAAACACCAACTCATGTATTGTCCATAAGGTCATCGGACTTCATCTGCTTCTTCGACTCGTGCACACGCTCTAAAGATAACGAAGCTAGTTCGTAGGCTAAGGCTCGATACTGTTAATCCCTCAACGAAGTGCAAGTAAATCCCGCCATATACTGGCGAATCTCCAGCTTCATACGTTTGTCACAATAAAGGATCTTCTCTTCTTCGGTTCTCACCTGATCTCGCACATAACTGAGTTATTTGCTATAGTCGATGATAGCCTGCGACATCGATATATCTTGCGGTTCTGCCAAATAAAATTCACGAATCCTCTGATCTATAATCAGTTTCGGACAGAACTCAGCTCCCATAAACTCCTAGGACTCCGCCCACGTGACATCACGATCATGAGATTTAACATCTTCCCACCAACTAGCGGCATCTTTGTCAAGAAGGTACTGAGCGATAGGTACCTTCCGCTCTTCTGAACAATTGACAGCCTCGAATATGTTTCCCAACTAGAAAAGCCAACTGTCCCAGCCCAATGCATCCACAGCACCGGCGAATCGAGGGGGATTCGTATGGATTACCTCTCGAAGCCATTGATTTACACCGACGTTCTGAGTCGCGTTAGTGTTGTGTTGAACCGCCTGGGTCAACTGAGTCATCTGTGCTGCTACTTGTTGCAGTTTAGTAGCAACACTAATACTAATGTCATTCCTGGCAATATTATCTCGATCCTGCATCTGATCCCCGTGGCCATCTGTACCATGATTGTGACCACGACCTATGCCCCTCGACATATTAACAAGCAACCACCTAACGCAACGAAAATCACGTAATCACACAATAATTGTTGTCATTGGACAACACATATAGAATACGGTCACAAATGATCGGTCTAACAATCGCAAAAGTTAACCCTAACGGCCAAAATGCAGTACCAAAGATTATGACCAGATGGATTAGCGTGCTACAACAGAGACTTAGCGTGCGCTAGCCATGTCATATTAGTTCGCGCTAGCTGCACACTTGGCGTGCGCTAATTGCTCCAATTCAGCAACACGTTATGAACATATGCCAAACCATACGAAAATTGAAGGTTACAAATAAACAACAGCATACAAATCCAAATGCCAACGGTTCACATAATTATAACATGACGCAAATAACCATCAGAAGATAATTAACATTCAAAACCGAATTCCCACCTCTCGGTCAAGAAAACTATCTCAATGAGTGCATATCGAATGACTAAGTGTCCCCACCACCCCTTTAATCACAACTCCGAGCATTATAGTCGAAATGATAGTAACATCATTACTACATACCTACTAACCGAAATTCATAACCGAGAAGTTAAAAGCGAAAATCACATTTCAAGTAAATTTTTGATAGACCTCATTTGAGTTTTTTTTAAAATCAAATTTTGAAAATTTGCAAGGCAAGATGAAAATAAAATGTGAGTGGTTTGAATTCTAAAAAATTTTCTGTCTCAAGGTCATCATAATAAATCAAACTTTTTCCTCTCTAGAAGGATGTTTTATAATGAAATTTACGTGACTTCCCAAAGCATTTAAAGTTTCAAAATATCACATCAATAAACTCCACACCAAAACATTACGACTGTAAAAATGATTTATACAAGGACATATATATATATACATATACACATATACATCGGCACCACTCTTCATTCCAGTACAATGCAAGAATCAACAATCATGGAGTACGTATTCACGATTCACATTTAACTCCGCATCATAACACAAAAATCACACAAGCTCGTGTGATACGAGACACAACAAATAGAGGGGAGACTTACTTCCACAGATCGCATGAAGATGATGGCTGCACCTTGATACTAATCACGACCGATATCTCAAACGACGCGTCGCGACACGACTCAGTCAGACAAAACCTAACAAGACAAGACCTGACAACACACAACTCAACTCGACAGCCTAGGTTTCCTTAACCTAAGCTCCGATACCATATTCTATAACACCCCCAAACCACTCGGGAATATTACAGTGCCACAGACCCTTTCCGCGAGGATCTACCAGGCTAAATACAATACAATGCATCACTTCGCATGCCGACATGGCTACGTAAAGGACCATTAGAATGATTGGTCTTTTATCACGACACACAACATTACATACATGATTCTTTCCCAAAACTCATACCCGTGCAGGGGCTGGAATACAATAACGCTCCCATAAATCGGGATAACAATACATCGGAGAAATAACCAACAAGACTATCCAACATACTCTACGATTGGCTTTCATGTGATTAGTATCGTCGTCTTCCATCATCCTTCGTACTGATCCCGTGATTCGCTCCCCAACAACCTGCAAATACCTGGACGCAATACAGACATCCACCCCCTGAATACTCGGGGGTTAGCAAAACTCCACTATTTTGCTAGTGCAAGTATAAAGTATAAATACAAGCCATACATATCATATTATGAGAATACAATAACTTGATTAATTTAGAAAGACTTCCCGAGATGTTTCATTTAGTTAAAATAGTTCAAGTCTTGAAAGTAGAATTGAACAAGTAAGCACTTTGAAAACAACTCCGAATCCCGAGAGTTTTTGATTGGAAAAGAATCACAAAAACTATAGCCATACATCAATTCACAACGGAGGACCAACTACACATAACACATCATCCATAAGCCATTCTAGTCCAAGCACATCTGATAAATATGTATTACATCCCAAGCATTATGACAAGTCAAAACATCGTGATACTCCGGACATATCACAAAAATGCATCAAGCCACAAGGCTAAAAATACTCCTGGTTAACCGTGGATCCGACAATACGTGAATCCCTCCTCGACCCCGTCGGTCCCTCTCGGAGTGGCTAACCCAAATGTTCGCGGAACCGTCATAAGCGGAACCCTCCCCGGCCCCGTCAGGCCCTCTCAGAGTGAACGAATATAACTCTCACACTCAGAAGTAATATCCGACTTCCAATGCAAAGGACTATAAACCATATACTCAGAGTACTCACTAGAATGGCCTCCGCAATCGGACACAAGCAAGATTAACAATATAATCTACAAACTATGAAAGGTAAGAATGAAACGAGGTAAACGGCTAGTGAAATGTTTTAAAGAATTCACAGCCTTCCGGAACCCATTTTGGGACACAACCCAAGGTTATTTCCAAAATACAATTCCAATCACAAATCACGGGGTGCAAGACCCAAATAGTCACATCGACATCCTTCCAAGGGTTATTCGCGTCCCGTGCTAGTAATCCACGGACCTCGGAGTCTCCATGAGACATCCCCGAGTGAAAAACCCAATGGAAAACCACAAAACATCACACATCATCGTGACGACAGTCATCTCACAGTACCACACGAAAACCGGGCACAACATACAATGCTAATACCCATTCTCAGAATGACACATTCGTTCTTGAACACTCAAGTTAATTTGAAGAAGACCTTTATCGGGAATAGATACTATATATTGATTCTTTTGAAAGTTAAATAACATTCAATTTTCACACATAGACAATCACCAATTTATTATGTCTACAAAACACGAAGTGTATGGGCAAGATACTTGCCTCAAAACCACGAGCAATGGAACGTCGAACGGACGGGTTCGAGCAGCCCCCGAGCTTCCAAATAACGATCAAGAATCTCGACAGTCCCCCGAATACTACGACAACAATACCATCACGAATCAACAAACTAATCGGAATCCAAATCAACACTAAGAACAACAAGGATATAAGTGTTCTCAAGGAGATCAAGAATCATTATTCCGGGTGATACAAAATCAATAAATGAGTTGTCAAACCAAAAGCCACGACCAAGACACTCAATAATACTCAACCGATCGGATACGATCGGGTAAAAATCACCAAAACCAAGGGAAACCCCCAAATTCCAGAAACTAGGGTTCTAAGAAGAGAATACCTTGATTTGAGCAAGGGATGTTGTTAAACACCTACAAATCCACTCCAAGATGAAGCTCGATGATGAAGATCACCCAAAATCTCCCTTGGAACTCGCTCCCGACGGAAAGAGATGAAGAAAAGTGAGAAATGACGAAGTGAAGCCTACTGCCCAGTATTTATACTGTACAGTTATTAGCGTGCGCTAACCAGACAGCATTAACGCGCGCTAACGAGGTCAACGGCTCAGAATACATGGCCTGTAACGGTTAGTGTGCGCTAGCCAAATTAGCGTAGCTTGCGCTAACGTGTCATGAAACCAGTCCAGTAGCCCCTGGACAGATCTGCAACTACCAGGTAGCATGCGCTAGGAATAATGATTAGCGTGCGCTATCTATCAACCTTAGCGTGCGCTAACGAGACCCCAGTCCTAGTCAAGTAGCTCCTGGACTGCTTCTGGACTGCATTTAGCGTGCGCTACATGCCCGGTAGCATGCGGTAACAATAGCACAGTAGCGTGCGCTACACCACAAGCGGTAGCGTGCGCTACATTGAAATGGGTCAAAACTCATGAAATGATCTGGAACGGAAATCAAACACGTGTCAACTCATGACACAACCATACATGGCACAACATTCCAACGATGTGGACCATAACAATCTGATAAAACCCAGAAAACTCAACGAATCCGGAACAAAGATCTCGGGTATTACAGAAAGACTACCCGAGAAGTTTCATTTGGACAAATAAACCAAAACCGCGAAAGGCAGTAGGAAAATAGATAAACGATTGGTAAAGCGTTTTACAAATCTCGGGAGTTTTAGGGAAACAGAAAAGCCTTTTTGAAACATTATGTAACACCCCAAACTAGGCGGATATTACAGTGCCGTGAATGAAAATGATGAATTAAATAATATAATTGTAGTACCGAACCACATTATATTACCAAATACTCCGATGAGGAGTTTAAGTACAACACACCAGGACAATACCGAATACTAGTATATTTTATATGAAGATAAAATACACAACACTGAATGAAACGGAGTATCCAAATGAAAGTCTGCAGCGGAAATTAAAGGACAACAACATGAATAACTGAAAGATCGGGGGCCCCTACTAGTATCACTGGGACTCCTCGCCGTCAACATGCTATTCCCGTGCTTTTGCCTTGCCATGACCTGAAAAACAAAATCCCAAATGGGCCGCCATACGTAAAAACAATCCTCAAGGGTTGAAAATACACAATCATGATATATCTGAAGTTATGAAATATCCTAAGTTATGAATTACGCTGAAGAGGAGTATCATAGTACGCCCGTAGTGTTCTGTGCAAGTGTACAAGACGAATGACCGTACACACCCGTCCTTGTACCTAATTAGTCTCACGGAGGTAATCTGTTACCGTGTGCACAGTCCAATGTATCACTCCCAATACATGGCCATCACGTGCCCGACTAAAAGTTCCACACATCCGCACCCGGCCACGCAATATGAACCCAGAAGGTCATATGAACGAGAATGACCATAATGAATATCAATGAATAATAATAATCTAACAAAGTCAAGAATGACTCACCGAGGTGAAATGATAATGAAGTGATTGATAGTTTCAATGAAATGATTGGAACCGCCGTTCCTCGTTAATGAAGTGATTATTCGACAATTACAAGTCTCAATATGATTAATATAATGATGAATGAGTTAGGATTATGAAAGATCAACAACAAAAAGGAATGAATATCCTTTTAACCGAGTAAGAATTAACTTACACAACACCGGTGACAATTATCCTTCCACGAACAACGTCCTAATTGATATATCGGTCGCTCGAACAATCTTGAATAAATACAATTACCAACAATCCGTTCAATACACGAATCAAACACAAATATAACGAACTCAAAACGTCGATACGATTAAACCAAGTTCATTGGGGCATTATATCGAACACTTAGTGGCCAACTTCGATTGATTACAACCAAACCTCAATAATACCAACACCAAAACCCCAAGAAGTGTTTCAAACCAACAAAACATCTTCAATACGATCAATAATCCGTTATGAATATCCAAATACGTGATTATAACAACAATTAATCGAAAACTCCCAAATCCAACTCGATATTCAAAGTGTTCTTGAATAATCCCTCAATAATCCAATGAATCTTTATACAAACTCATAATCATATTCATATCCCTTCATATAACATGATTATAACGTCCAAAACATCATATTTCAACACAAAATCGAAATCCAAGATGTTGAAGAAATTACCTCTTGAAGATCCAACCACTTCGATCCGATGAACATGAGTTAAATCGAGTATCCAAGCTTCCCAAACGAATGAAGATGAAGAAAATCAAGTACTCCAGTGATTGATGAAGGAAAATCCCTCCCTCAAGCTCTCTCTCTCGGACAAGATGGAAGAAAAGGTTGAAAATGAAGAAAAAGTCCCGGCCGGATCCTTATATACTGCCAGAAGTTACGGCCGTAACTCGGCCTTCATACGGCCGTAACATCCCAGGTCAACGGCCTTACGGCCGTAACCGACCAACTCGTACGGCCGTAACTCGGCTTCATCCAAAAACCTACCGACACCTTACGGCCGTATCCGCCCTGACTTACGGGCGTAACTCGCCCTCGTCTAAAACATCTGCCGACATCCTTACGGCCGTACCCGCACACCTTACGGGCGTAACTCGAATGATACGGCCGTATCCGGCCAAACTTATGGGCGTAAGCCCCCTTCGTCGAAAATGACCAGGTACCCTGCCTGTAACGTACGACCGTATCCGGCCAAGCCTTATGGCCGTATCTCCCTCGACTTACGGCCGTATGCCGCAACCCTTACGGCCGTAACTCGCCTTCAGCCAAAAACGCCTGGGCACCCTGCTCGACACGTACGGCCGTAATCGGCCAAACCTTACGGCCGTACCTTCTCAACTTACGGCCGTATTCCGAAACCTTACGGCCGTAAGTCCCGTTTGTCCAAAATGGCCTGACATCAATGAACCCTTGTTACGGCCGTAACCTATAATCCTTACGGCCGTAACTCAATGCTGAACATGGTGAAAATCCGATAACTCCGATTCCTCGCTACGACTGATGAATGATCCGACAAATCATACGAATGTGAAAGTGAACAGGTCCAACACATGCCAAAAATGATACTCCCAGTACAAGACTACCAATCCCGATGAAAATGATAATATTCCCGTCTCGATCTATAAACGGAGATGAAAAGACGATCGAATCGATATACGATTACAACATACCAACAGTGAACGAAATGAATGAATCATGAATGATGAGTGATTAATAATGAGTGAAGTTTACTGAATGATAATTACTGACTGATTAATATTGAATAAAAATGAATGAAATTCAACCGGGTATTACATACTCCCCCCTAAAAAGAGTTTCATCCTCGAAACTAAGGGTCAAACAGCTCGGGATAATTCTCCCGCATATTCTCCTCGGTTTCCCAAGTGGCCTCTTCGACTCCGTGTCTAGACCACTGAATCTTGACCAAAGGGATCGTCTTGTTCCTCAACTGTTTGATTCGCCGCCCTAAAACTCATACAGGACGTTCCTCGTATGAATGATCATCCGCGATCTCGATTTCGTCGAACTGAAGTATGTGACTCGGGTCGGCAACATACTTCCGCAACTGAGAGACGTGAAACACATAATGAATTCGGCTTAACGTCGGAGGTAAAGCCAAACGATAAGCTAGCTCGCCTATTCGTTCCAAAATCTCAAATGGTCCAATAAATCTCGGACTCAACTTCCCCCGTTTCCGAAGCGGAAAATACCCCGACTCGGGGAAATCTTGACCAAAACGTGGTCCTCCGTCTCGAACTCTAGTGGTCAACGACGATTGTCTGCATAAGGTTTCTGTCGACTCTGAGTGGTCAACAAACAACTCTTGATCAAAGCTACCTTCCCACGGACGGCTAAGCATATCGGGCTCGGTGCCGATTGATTCTGATAAGTCGTCACAACACAAAGGAGATCGACAATGACGACCGTACAAGGCCTCGTAAGGTGCCATCTTGATCGAAGCATGCTAACTATTATTATACGTGAACTCGATCAATGGTAGTTGGGCTTCCCAATCGTCCTTCCAATCGAGGACGCATGCCCTCAACATGTCCTCTAATGTCTGAATGGTTCTCTCGGATTGTCCGTCGGACTGAGGATGAAAAGCGGTACTGAGATTAAGCTGAGTTCCCACAGCACGATGGACTGATTTCCAAAAGTGAGATACAAACCGTCCGTCACAATCGGAAACGATACTCTTAGGAGTACCGTGCAGTCTCACTATCTCTTTGATGAACAACTGGGCCAGTCTCTCGAGACCCCACGTATCCTTAATCTCAAGGAAATGAGCTGATTTAGTCAAACGGTCCACAACTACCCAGATTGTATTCATGCCACGACGACTCGTCGACAAACTCGTGATGAAATCCATAGAAATGTATTTCCACTTCCATTCTGGAATAGGGAGAGGTTTCAGCATACCCACCGGTCGCTGATGTTCTATCTTGACTTGCTGACAGGTTAAGCATCTCGAAACAATTTCCGCGACTTCTCGCTTCATATTACTCCACCAGTAATTTTGTTTCAAGTCCTTGTACATCTTGCTAGACCCCGGATGAACAGAATAAGGGGTAGCATAAGCTTCTCTCAATATCGAGTTTTTCAACTCGTCATTCGCCGGTATGCACAACCGATTCTTAAATCTCAAAAGTCCATCCTCGTAGACCACGAATCCAGGGGCTTTCCCCGGAGCCACGTCCTCACGGATGCGCAACAATACTGGTTCTGAACCCTGATTCTCCCTCATTTCCTCCTCAAGTGATGATGAAATCTCTAACATACGAAGCTGTCCCTGAACTCGCTGAAGCCGGACCTCGATCTCGGGTCTAAGGAATTCCTGCTGAAGCTCCTTCTGAACTGTTAAACGAGCAAGCATCTGCCCCTGAATGGACTTACGACTCAAGGCGTCGGCGACAACATTTGTCCTTCCCGGGTGGTAAAGGATCTCGATATCATAATCTTTTATTAGTTCCAACCACCGCCTATGTCGCATATTTAACTCCTTTTGAGTAAATATATACTTTAAACTCTTGTGATCAGTGAAGATCTGACAGGTGACGCCATAAAGGTAACGACGCCAAATTTCCAACGCGAAACCCACGGCTGCTAGCTCCAGGTCGTGGGTCGGATAATTAACCAGCTAATCCGAGGAAACTTCGGATTTCCTTAACATCTTTTGGAGGTTTCCAATCTCGGATAGCCTCCGTCTTCTGAGAGTCGACACGAACTCTGTATGATGAAATTACATGCCCGAGAAAGTCACTTCGGACATCCATAACTCACATTAAGAAAACTTTCCATAAAGTTGCTCGCGTCTTAACACGTCGAGAACCTGATGAAGACGTACCTCGCGTTCCTCTCGATCACGAGAATAAATCAAAATGTCATCGATGAAGACAACAACAACTGATCCAAAAAGTTGATGAAAACCAGATTCATTAACTCCATGAATACCACAGGTGCATTAGTTAGCACGAACGACATAACTACGAACTCATAATGACTATAGCGTGTACGAAACGCCGTCCTTGCAATACCCTACTCTTGAATTCGCAACTGATGATATCCAGATCTTAAGTCGATCTGGGAGAATATTGAAGTTCCCTGAAGTTGATCTAAGAGATCATCAATACGGGGTGGAGGATACTAATCTTGATCATCACCCTGTTCAACTCCTGATAATTACACACACGAGACGAGCCAACCTTCTCCTTGACAGATCACACTGGTGCTCCTCACGGGGACGCACTCAGTCGGAGATAACCTTTCTCGAACTATTCCTCAAGTTGAATCTTCAACTCCTGCATTTCGGTCGGGGCCATACGATACGGTGCCTTCGATAACAGGGACGTACCGGGCTCCAACTCACTCCTGAATTCAACTACTCTAAGTGAAGGCGACCAGATAACTCGTCTAGAAATACATCATAAACCGATGACAATGATATCATGAATGATTGAACATTTCGATTGCCCTAGAATGGTCAATCGATAAAAAGTGATACAATGAATGATTGAACATCTCGATTGCCTTAAAACAGCAAATCGATGAAAATGATACAATGAATGATTGAATAACTCGATTGCCTTAGAAAGACCAATCGATGAAAATGATACAATGAATGATTGAATAACTCAATTACCTTAGAAAGACCAATCGATGAAAATGATACAATGGATGATTGAATAACTCGATTGCCTTAGAAAGACCAATCGATGAAAATGATACAATGAATGATTGAATAACTCGATTGCCTTAGAAAGACCAATCGATGAAATGATACAATGAATGATTGAACAACTCGATTGAGGAATTTCTCTGCTTCCGTCATAATAATAATTCTTCTGGAACAACGGGGATTACTTCCCTGAAGCACACATTCGACAACCAATGACGGAATGATAGTGACCAAACGCTTACAGCACTAAGGATAGTATCATGACGATCCATCCAACTAATACCCAATATTACATCGTCCTCATATAAATTCACCACGATTAGGTCCACCAACCAATCGCGGTCTTTAAGCTTACTTCGGTATGATTTCCGAAAATTCTTCCATCGTCAGGTAGACCGATGGTATGAGGTCCACAAGCAATAGGACTATCCCAAAATAAGTCTATTCAAACATGATTCGAAAATGAATGAATGCGGTGTACCAGTATCAAAAGGTACACACAGGTTGAAATAAAATTGCGAGTATACCTGAGATCATTCGGGCCACCAGATCGTCGATCCTCTTCATCACATGAATCCGGGAATTGCCGGCCCCCGAACCGGACGCTCCCGTCTGATAAATATGAGCCCCAACTTTATTTGCTTCCATTGTCTTAAACGACGTTGACAGAGCCGATCGACCGCCGATTGCTTCGGGGCCTGAGATGCCGCCGAAGCTGACTTGGAGTCCTTTCGGCAAAAACGGGCCTTATGCCCAAAATTCCCATAATTATGGCATGTGATAGACTACCTCGGGCACTTGGTGCTGACGTGACCTGGTTCTCCACAATTAAAACAGATGATGGCCGAACTGGCCGCTCGGTATTGAGATCCTGCATGATTATGCACCGTAGGAGGTCGCTCAAAAACGATAGGACTCACACGAGGCTTCTTGAGGGTTGACTGACCGCCTTCGGATTGATTACGCTTCGTTGATTTCTTGCTGACAGATGAAGGTTGTTGTTCAGCAATTTCCTTAGCAGCAGGCTCATACAGGAGAGTTCTCTCGATTAATCCGGCCAGAGTGGCGCAATGATGATTGAGCAATTGCACATGGGTCATCATGGCCTGCATAAAAGTGAGTGGATCAACCCAAACATCTTCTGATCGAGCCGAGTCCTGGGTACGATTTCCCGACAGCGAGTGATTATATCCTGGATTTCCGCCCGTACCGCGGCCTCTCCCCGTGCATCCCCTGACAGCTCTCCCCATACTGAAGTAGGAAGGTCGCATAATGATTATATTTCCCGAATGATTATCACGTTATGATTATGTCATGAGATGATGAAAATGAGTATACATGCTCTAACTTAGTGATTATATGAATGATTTACTGAAGTGACATGATTATCTGATGAAATTCTTGAAATGATTATCTTGAACAGCTTAACAAGATTAATAATATGACCATCCCGATCGACAACTGAGTAATGAAATGAATTGAGTAATTAATGAGTTAACATGATCATCGTGATCATTAACTGAGTAATGAAATGAATTAAGTGATTAATGAGTTAACATGATCGTCCTAATCACAATGAATGATGATGTTTGAGGATTGTTAATTGATGAATGATGAATGAATGACTATTGCCAGAAATTATACCATGGCGTTAGAAATCTTACGCTTCTTTGATTCGATTGGCTCGGCATTTGCACAGGTCACACGTGACGCGAAAGTCCAATGATACTAGTCGATGACGATGATTTCAAATGAGACATGACTCGGAAGGTAGTATTCAAAACCACGCTCCGATACCAACTCGTAACACCCCAAACTAGGCGGATATTACGGTCTGTGAATCCCCGACGGGACCCACCAAAGAATGAAAATGATGAATTAAATAATATAATTGTAGTACCGAACCACATTATATTACCAAATACTCCGATGAGGAGTTTAAGTATAACACACCAGGACAATACCGAATACTAGTATATTTTATATGAAGATAAAATACACAACACTGAATGAAACGGAGTATCCAAATGAAAGTCTGCAGCGGAAATTAAAGGACAACAACATGAATAACTGAAAGATCGGGGCCCCCTACTAGTATCACTGGGACTCCTTGCCGTCAACATGTTATTCCCGTGCTTTTGCCTTGCCATGACCTGAAAAACAAAATCCCCAGCCGGGGTCAGTTACACACAACAACAATCCTCAAGGGTTGAAAATACACAATCATGATATATATGAAGTTATGAAATATCCTAAGTTATGAATTACGCTGAAGAGGAGTATCATAGTACGCCCGTAGTGTTCTGTGCAAGTGTACAATACGAATGACCGGAAACTCCCGTCCTTGTACCTAATTAGTCTCACGGAGGTAATCTGTTACCGTGTGCACAGTCCAATGTATCACTCCCAATACATGGCCATCACGTGCCCGACTAAAAATTCCACACATCCGCACCCGGCCACGCAATATGAACCCAGAAGGTCATATGAACGAGAATGACCATAATGAATATCAATGAATAATAATAATCTGACAAAGTCAAGAATGACTCACCGAGGTGAAATGATAATGAAGTAATTGATAGTTTCAATGAAATGATTGGAACCGCCGTTCCTCATTAATGAAGTGATTATTCGACAATTACAAGTCTCAATATGATTAATACAATGATGAATGAGTTATGATTATGAAAGATCAACAACAAAAAGGAATGAATATCCTTTTAACCGAGTAAGAATTAACTTACACAACACCGGTGACAATTATCCTTCCACGAACAACGTCCTAATTGATATATCGGTCGCTCGAACAACCTTGAATAAATACAATTACCAACAATCCGTTCAATACACGAATCAAACACGAATATAACGAACTCAAAACGTCGATACGATTAAACCAAGTTCATTGGGGCATTATATCAAACACTTAGTGGCCAACTTCGATTGATTACAACGAAACCTCAATAATACCAACACCAAAACCCCAAGAAGTGTTTCAAACCAACAAAACATCTTCAATACGATCAATAATCCATTATGAATATCCAAATATGTGATTATAACAACAATTAATCGAAAACTCCCAAATCCAACTCGATATTCAAAGTGTTCTTGAACAATCCCTCAATAATCCAATGAATCTTTATGCAAACTCATAATCATATTCATATCCCTTCATATAACATGATTATAACGTCCAAAACATCATATTTCAACACAAAATCGAAATCCAAGATGTTGAAGAAATTACCTCTTGAAGATCCAACCACTTCGATCCGATGAACATGAGTTAAATCGAGTATCCAAGCTTCCCAAACGAATGAAGATGAAGAAAATCAAGTACTCCAGTGATTGATGAAGGAAAATCCCTCCCTCAAGCTCTCTCTCTCGGACAAGATGGAAGAAAAAGGTGAAAATGAAGAAAAAGTCCCGGCCGGATCCTTATATACTGCCGGAAGTTACGGCCGTAACTCGGCCTTCATACGGCCGTAACATCCCAGGTCAACGGCCTTACGGCCGTAACCGTCCAACTCGTACGGCCGTAACTCAACTTCGTCCAAAAACCTGCCGACAGCCTTACGACCGTATCCGCCCTGACTTACGGGCGTAACTCGCCCTCGTCTAAAACATCTGCCGACATTCTTATGGCCGTACCCGCACACCTTACGGGCGTAACTCGGATGATACGGCCGTATCCGGCCAAACTTACGGGCGTAAGCCCCCTTCGTCGAAAATGACCAGGTACCCTGCCTGTAACGTACGACCGTATCCGGCCAAGCCTTACGGCCGTATCTCCCTCGACTTACGGCCGTATGCCGCAACCCTTACGGCCGTAACTCGCCTTCGGCCAAAAACGCCTGGGCACCCTGCTCGACACGTACGGCCGTAATCGGCCAAACCTTACGGCCGTACCTGCTCAACTTACGGCCGTATTCCGAAACCTTACGACCGTAAGTCCCGTTCGTCCAAAATGGCCTGACATCAATGAACCCTTGTTACGGCCGTAACCTACAATCCTTATGGCCGTAACTCAATGCTGGACATGGTGAAAATCCGATAACTCCGATTCCTCACTACGACTGATGAATGATCCGACAAATCATATGAATGTGAAAGTGAACAGGTCCAACACATGCCAAAAATGATACTCCCAGTACAAGACTACCAATCCCGATGAAAATGATAATATTCCCGTCTCGATCTATAAATGGAGATGAAAAGACGATCGATAACTGATATACGATTACAACATACCAACAGTGAACGAAATGAATGAATCATGAATGATGAGTGATTAATAATGAGTGAAGTTTACTGAATGATAATTACTGACTGATTAATATTGAATAAAAATGAATGAAATTCAACCGGGTATTACACATTAGGGTCTCAGCCCGAATCTCGTTCCATATTACAAGATGTTCAAAAGTAGAAAACCTTTTTTGGACCCCAAGTCCTGAGTTATCAAACTATTTCAAAATCGATTGGGTCTCGGCCCAAAATCATTTTCCGTAAAACATCCGTAAAACATTCATTTTGAAAAGTATCATTATCAAATGCTCAAAACAGTTTCATATATCTCAAAATGAACTAACATGACTACATGTTCTTCTCAACAATCCAAAATCTTCCTCCCAAATATATAACTCCGTTTACCAAGTTTAACCGACATATTGATTTTCAAAATCATAACTTCTCAAGATCATCAATCCTGTACTAACTCTGTCACCTCATACTGTGACACACAATATCTTTCTGAATCTCAAATCATATCAACTTAGAATGGCAACAAATCTCAATGCAATTCAAAAATCCAAATACTTACAGATTGTGAAGCCGACGATTCCCCGTGATACTGGCACATGCTCAACTCTAGAAAATACTCGACACAGATATTTTCAAAACACACGTTTTGCAAACTAAGTTCAACTCGAGAACACAGCACATCTCTATCTGAAGAAACATGTCAATACCATTTGGGAAAGTTTACAACAACCCCAGTACCACACTGGTAAATCACATAATGCACAAGTCCGAGTGAACACAAAACCCAGGGCTCTAATATTCGTCAATCGACAACTCGAATCCTAGGTTTTCTTAACCTAAACTTCGATACCATATTCTGTAACACCCCCAGAGCCATACAGGCATATTACAGTGCCGTGGGCTCCGAGATGGAACCCACAAGGCTAAAAGACATTTTCGTAAATATTTACAAACGCCCAAGAGGCTAACTACGGTACTATATTTTAAAAACATTCTAAGACTTTATAAAATCCATTTATCAAAACCGTCATAAAATCTCATTTGAAACCACAAGGCCCGAAATGCCAAACTCAACAGTTTAAAAACATACGTTAAGCTATCGCTTACACGTACCGACAAAATAGTTTAGAAATAATTTACAAAGTAACTTAAGTTTCCAGATAACGCAAGGTCATTTAAGAATACTCACGCAGCAGAAAGGACAAACAATTAAAAATACTCTAGCAGCGGAATGCAACATATAATCAGAATAATCGATTCACAAACACATGCCATAGCCAGTATCCTCCGGGAAGCTCATCTCTTCACGACCGCTACAAGCTTGATATCTAAAAAACCTAAAAATAAAGCCCACGACGGGGTCATCCATAATATCCAACAATGATAACAATCACATCGCGTCAATAATTACATACCAATGAAATACTAAGTAAGAATACGACCAATGTAATCTTACCGCCGTAACTTTACTTACTCGAATAATCCTTATCGAAGTATCCATTATCATATTGCACACCTTCTTAATCTCGATTAACCAATAAACTCAACACATAACACCTGTATTGTTCCTTAAGCAATACTCAAGATTCTCAAAATATCATCACTAACTCACTATACGGAAAAATACTAGCTCTGTCCAATTCGATCCATCGGATAACATCATCAAAACCCAACACGATAATCGATTATCCATTAAATGATAAATACCAAAGGAAATGCGGGACATACCTCAAGATATGTAATGCCACGACAATCATGTCAGTCTAATCCGAGATAGATCAATACCACATATGGATATGGTCCTAACACAAGACCTACAAATGCATACTCACATGACGATATCAATATGCTCACATCAATAACAACAATGTATACTTATGGAAATCTGATGATCCAGTGCACCCAGCATAGATCCCAAGATGATCCTGAAAGACCAACACGAAGTGGATAACCCATAACACACATATGCACAACAACAACACATGGTAATCCAACAATCCAGCGCGCACAACATAGATATCCCATGATGATCCCGTCGGACCAACGCATGGTAGAAATACATGTCCAACGATCCAGCACACACAGCTATAGATATCCCATGATAATCCCATCGGACCAACGCATGGTGGACATACGACAACAATGCACAAATTCATAATAACAACAATAAACAAATGCATGACAATAATAATACACAATGTATCACAATAGATCGACACAAAATGACAAAAATAATTAGAGTACTTGCCCCGAGTCCTTCGAGAGCAATCTCGATGTCTAAACCATCACCAACCATTATTATCAATACTCGACGATCCAAAATGTCACGGACTGTAGATAATTCATATCTTCGTCTTTATCACAATGTATCTTCGATACCCAAGTATACCAATAACAAACGTAAATCATATACATTATGATTTAATTCCCAAAATCAGAAAACAATGTACCATCCCAAATCTCCAGTGTTCACAATTATAATCATTGCTATACCAATTATAAACGAATGAAATTGAAACCATTCATTAAATATTATAAACTGTGCAAGTAATAACTTGCCTCGATACCGATACAATGATGAGGAAGCCATTACCAATTCCATTGCCTTCGTCTACGAGCTCCTCAGCCCCGACCAAAGTAATCTATGAACATTCTCGAACACGACCGCAAAGCATGGTTCTAATCACCGATCAATAATCTCAACCTATTACAATAATCGATTAACACACATTCGATAATAATCAACAACCGATATAACCAATCAACAATCCCAACATTCTACAATATCTCAGTTAAATATAGTCTGAACGATCCAACTCAAACCAGCATGAATTCATAACCACAACACGGTGTACTACACTGCCTGTCCACTTAGCGCACGTTAATTATATACCGTAGCATGCGCTAAGTCACTTCAGTTAGCATGCGTTAGCCAGTCGGCTAGCGTGCTCTAAACTCATGCAGTTGCATGCATTACAAGTATCGTTCAGCACATTGTGATTACGAATAAGAATGTAAAGGAAATTATACTCCAGATCAATCACATCCTTTCCAAATTCAATCTCGTCATCATGATCCATACCTTATCAAGAACATACGAAATCGACCACTATAATCAACATAATATTAGTTATAATCATCCAATCCATGTTTATATCCGAAATCATTCATATCTTATCACATATTCTTCTATGATGTGATATGTACCAAGAACACCATAATTCCATAATCATATTCATAACAAAACAACATAATTCCAGATGTGTATATATATATATATCATCATATCATCATCTTCCTCAACCCAAACTCCATAAAACACCAAGAACCATAACAACAGTTCCATAATCTATCATTACAGAGAGTAATCATCAATAATAACATCAATATCTGAAATTGAGGAGAAGGATTAACCAACTAATCTCAAGAAGACGAACAACACAATTCAAACCACAAGAATCATATCAATATTCATATATCAACAATAACATCACCATAATCCGGTAATCCATCTCATAATCATACTTATCAACTTGTTAATATGATAATCATCAACTCAAGAACATAAATATTCAACCCAAAATGAAATCCAAAGGTGAAGAGTAATTACCTATTTGAAGGAATAGATTGAATCCCAAGGTTGAATCCGTTCTCAATCACTTCCAAGCTCCAAATGTTGTTAGGAACGGTCAACTTCAGTGTTTGGAACCTCAAACTCCTCTCTAAGAACTCTCTCTATCGGTTGAAGTGAAGAAAATGGGTAAAATGCATCTTAAAACCCGTCTGCCCATATATATTGCACATTACTAGCGTGCGTTAAAACTTGTATTTAGCGTGCGCTATCTTTCCTTGATAGCGTGCGCTATCCTTCCTTGATAGCGTGCGCTATCGAAGTCCAGAAAGGCTACTGTCTTGCTTCGTACAAAAGCTTACGTACGTAATGCCCATGCAATAGCATATGCAAATAGGCGTTTGTAACACCCCCAATCCGCTCAGGGATATTACATGCCGTAGAACCTTTCCTCAAGGATCTACCAGGCTAGTAACAACATGAAATATATTGACAATGCCTTTAAGGCTAAAAATGACTCAGTAGACCGATTTAGTCTTTCAATAAATACATACAACTCAAACTCATTACATGCCCACACAGGGGTCGAATACAAACACTCCCGTACGACGGGAAAGAATACTGCAGCGGAAAATAAACTATAACTAAACCAATGACCTCATACGGATCCTCGTGTGATTAGTATCGTTCATCTTTCATCATCCACCCCCCGAATACTCGGGGGTTAGCAAAACTCCACTGTTTTGCTAGTGCAAGAACAAAGTGCAAATACGAGCCATACAATGCACATTCCACGAATAACAATAACCAGGAATCCTCAAAAATCCAAACGTAATGAAAAGTACTTCCCGAGGCAAGAATTTGGGTAAACATTCCAAAACCAAAAGACCACAATTAAAGAGAAACAATTTATAAAACAGTTTAAAATGCCATCGAGAGTTTTAATAGAAAACAATTTAGGATTACCGAATCCTTCTCTTTCCGAAAATCAAAAGGGTCACAGCCCAAAGGTTTTGTTTTTCACAATTGAAACCAACAACAATACATAAGGTTAAGACCCTCGTCACACGTCCTCAACGAACATAAAACACACACGCACCTGTGAAGTTTCACTCGTGAATCCAGGGCGAAACCATTGGACTCCCTCCGTGGCCCCGTCGAACCCTCCCTAGGTGAGAAAACACATTCACAAAACATAATACAAAAAAATATACACACGTAGCGGTGAAGTTTCACTCGTGAATCCAGGGCTATACCATTGGACTCCCTCCGTGATCCCGTCGGACCTTCCCGAGGTGAGCAAACACATTCACAAAACACGTACTCACATCGCCTAGGACCGGGACGAAGCCACAAATCCCACTCCGTGATCCCGTCGGACCCTCCCGAGCTGGCTAGCGAAATACTCAAGCACCACATGTCACCTAGGACCGGGACGAAGCCACAAATCCTACCCAAGGCCCCGTCGGACCCTCCCGGGCTGGCCGCGAAATAATCAAGCACCACACGTCACCTAGGACCGGGACGAAGCCACGAATCCCACCCGAGGCCCCGGCGGACCTTCTCGGGCTGGCCGCGAAATAATCATGCACTAGTAGCATATCACACCAAGGATATCCAAACAATTTGTCAAGAGGCATCAAACATTTAGCAAAACATCACGTCAAACCATAACGCACCGAAAAGAAGCAATATACGTAAACAAGCATTATCAAGTGCAACATCAACACCAAACATATCCAAAGGATTCACGTAGTCACTTACAACCCACACAATTTACAAAACACCCACGTTTTGAAAGTGAGCCTTTAACGAGGCTAGCCGAATCTTTTGAAAACTCATTTCAAACAATCAAACAAACACATAAAGACGATCACCAATTATCATATTCACAAAACAAGAATTGTATAGACAAGGTACTTGCCTCGAACAACCACGACGCGGAGAATCGACCGAAGTAGGTTGGCACGAACCGACTACGAACCCGCCGACTCCACCGAATTCCAATTCGCGATAATAAACTACGAAGGACAATAACAACAATGAAAATGAATTCCATAGAATGACTTAAAGCCGTTGAATTCAAAGAACGAATGACGAAAGTTCAAGTGTTCCCCCCAAAACAGCCAAGAACACGATTCGTCCCATCAAAACACGAAAACGGAATTCCAAACCGAAATATGGATATACAATCCATAAAATATGTTTAACAACATCATTTAACCACAATCGATCCATCAAAAACGGATGGAAAGCGAGATTGAGAACAAAACCCCCAAAAAGTCGATTCGAAGGAAATCAAGAAATATACTTCGATTCGACGAAGAACAATGGATTAAATGATGTTAAACACAAGAATACTACTAAGATTAATCATATTCATCATGAATTAATCAACAAAACGGAACGAATCAGACAAAAACACGAAAACCCCCAAATCATCCTAAAAGTAGGGTTCTAAAGATCTAACCTTGATTCGCTGGATCAAGGGATGATATAGGATGATTGATCGATGATAAAACCTCTAGAACTTCGTGGATTTGTTGCTCAACAATATGGATCCATGATAAGAACAACCCCAGCCGTGGAAGAGAAGGAGAAGAAGGAGAAAATTGGCGAAAAAAAACGACTGCATGGCCTTAAATAAGTCGGCAGGTTACGCACGTAATCGCCAAGGCTTACGACGTAACCGAGTCATCGCCTAAATCGCCGGATACGCACGTAATCGCCGTGGCCTTACGTATGTAACCAGCCTTACGTACGTAACTGCCGAGCACTAACGGCCGTAACTCGGCCAGTGCCGGCCCGGGGCCCAGACTGCCCGGCCATGACTCGGCCGGGGCCAACTCCGACGGCCCCAACGACCCCCAAACCCGAACCTGAATACGAATCGAAGATACGGTTATGAAGTACTCGCAAAGACGAACTCGAGCACTAAGAGAACACACGATTCCGACCACCCGAAGGCTCGAAATTCGACAACAGAAAGTAATTACCCCAAACTTTGGGAAATTACAAAAATGGCCCAAAACGTCCGAAATACACGATATATGATCGAAACACCAAACTGAAGTTCACAACACATCTAACAAAGTTAAACGGACTTATGGGAAACTCGAAACAGCAGTTTCGAACGAGATTCGCAAGAATCGAACTCAAGTGCGGAAAAGTCGCTAAAAAGCACGGAACTCAACAAAACGATACCGAAACGAACTCGGATGTCAAAAAGGGTAGAATTAATCATTCTCAGAATGACGAAATGGTCATGGGCGAGTCGCTAAAACGGACATCCGCCGAAAAAAAGAAATTATCGGAAATCAAAATTACGGGTATTACATTCTACCCTCCTTAAAAGAAGTTTCGTCTCGAAACTTAAAACAAGTATGAAGAAGCAATATCCCGCCAGGAAATACTCAAAGAGATACACAAGAAACGCATAACTTACGCCCATCGGCGAGACGTTACAAGCAACGCAAAAGGATATATGGCGTGAAAACACGCTCCACGACGACCAACACGTCGCTGGTAGAACATAATAAAACCAACAAGTGATAAGCGTCATCAAACGGATAATATAGTCAAGTTAATTATCCGAACAATCACAAAACACAACGAACAAAAATCAATATGATTGACCAACCCAATGGTACATCAATCAAAACGCGAACCAAACATTGAACAAATACGGAATTCCACCGCCCAAGGGTTGGAAGATCGAAAACGAGACTAATTTCCCGAACTTAAGGGAATTACAAAGGAGTCTGAACGTTCAACAATCACGAAACTGGGTCAACAACAAACCGAACAATCAAACGATCGTGACAACAAAAATCGAACAATCCTGTCCGAAACACGAAGGATAATAAAATTCAAGCAACAACTCCCAGGATGATCTGGTAAGAACAACAAGACGTGCATTTCCATAAGATCCACAGGAAAGGGAATAGCGATTGAAATGTCACAACGACAACGAGTTATTCCGAAATAATACCACCCTCGTTCGTTCAACAAAAGCAAGGGATAGGGAAAGTTCAGAAAATGTTAACGAGCATAAACGAGTCGACAGAGTCGAAAACACCAGAGTTCCAAATCCGATCCACTTCGAATAACAGAACTAGTAGAACCAAAAGATGTCACTTCCGAACAAGGTTCACAAGAATCGAACCGAACTCGAAAAACTCACAGCGATAACCAAATCGACCCAAAACAAGATCACAACTCGTTCGAACGATGAAATCGAAATACAGAACAATTTCAGAAAATACCAACGAACACGAGTGAGTCGATAGAATTGAGAAAGAGAAAAATGCAGAAGCCAAAAATAATACGGGTATTACATTCGACCTCTTCTAAAAGAAGTGTCGTCCCCGAAACTCACAACAACGAAATCAAGGCAACAACACAACAAGCAACCGACAGAAACATCCTTCAAAGGCCTCTCAAAGCCGATTCTAATAACTGCGCTGAAGCGCGAACTCCGAAAGTCTCGGTAGCCAATTCACAAAATTGAATTCGGTGTCCCTCGAGTCCACACTTGAAATGTGTTACCGACGAGAAGGACAATTTACACGTGCATGCCCCGACATATCACGGTTGAAACACCTCGGCTCGGCATACCAAAAATACAAATGCTAGATACAATGGGGCATAACGTCGCAAAACAACATAGAGGAGATGCCAAATCAGCACAACAACGAATCATAACACATATCATATACAACGATTACCATCGCAAGGTAATACACACACACAAACATTACATCAACGACGGTATTGTTCGTCGACCTCAACGGCCCGAACGATAACCAGCACATAATTACAAATATCATGAAACAATCACACATGTACACGAACGTACAAACCTAAGCTTCAACAGCTCACACTCATGCGACAACACACAAATCCCCACGAGGCGACAAATAGTAAATACCAGTTCACACCTCTCACAGAGGGCTAGTACAACAAATGCGTGGCAACGCCTCGACGTTCATGCCACCAATTCGATCATACTCGGGAGCAAACATCATAACGACAAAGCAAACATCATACATACATTCCCAAACGCAAACGGGAATTGATAGGTTTTAAAAACGAAAACCTCATTTTGAAAATAATTTAGAAGAACACCGGTTGATCTTGAGTATCACCTTTCAAAAAGTACAAACGTGAAACATCGTTATCGATACTTTGGAAAACCATTTCGCATTCGATAAAAATGAGGACACTTTCTTTTCGTGAAAAACTTTCGGAAATATTCGACCCTCGGGCCTAAGCAAAAGCGTTTCTAAATCATTGAATATATCTCAAACATTTTGGTCCTCGAGGTAGAAGAATTTTGAAACATATTGTGGCACCTTGGAAGTACCATGAGAAAATAATTCATTTTAAAACTATGTCTCGAAATTTATTTTCTAATATACTCAAGGTTTTCAAAAATAATCCAATGGGCTAGAATGCCCAAAAATTTTAGGTAATTACACGGAACATTATAACGCCGTGGGCCCCACGCCAGAACCCACCAGGCTAAAAACCATTTACAAAAACGTCAAAAAGGCTGATGACGGTAATATTTCAAAAACTTACAAAAGTCATTTACAAAGTACTAAATACCGTCATAAGAATTTCGCCAAAACGATCAAGGCCATAATGCCACAAACTCAGTTAAGGGAATCGTTTTTCGAAATAAAACTCAGTCGGTAAAATACCAAAAGCCATTACAAAAGAACTCACGCAGCGGATAAAAGAAATACAGTCAAACATGCATAATCCAGCAACACTACTCCTCATATGAACGAAATACGATAGTCAAATAACCACATATCAAGAAATCAAAATCCATAAGAGGATCCCGTCACTTAACAAATAATCATAAAAGTAGCTCGTGTCACACGAGGCACAACACAAAGAAGGGAGACTTACATCCACAGGTCGCACGAAGATGATGATCGCCCCACGATACTAATCACGACCAACAAACTCAGACGACGCGTCGCGACACGACTCAGTCAGACAAAATCCGACGAGACAAAAACTCAACAGGCACCACTAAACCCGACAGCCTAGGTTTCCAACCTAGTCTCCGATACCATTTATGTAACACCCCCAATCCGCTCAGGGATATTACACGCCGTAGAACCTTTCCTCAAGGATCTACTAGGCTAGTAACAACATGAAATATATTGACAATGACTTTAAGGCTAAAAATGACTCAGTAGACCGATTTGGTCTTTCAATAAATACATACAACTCAAACTCATTACATGCCCACGCAGGGGTCGAATACAAACACTCCCATACGACGGGAAAGAATACTGCAGCGGAAAATAAACTATACCAAAACCAATGACCTCATACGGATCCTTGTGTGATTAGTATCGTTCATCTTTCATCATCCTTCGTGCCGATCCTATGTTATGCTCCCAAACCTGAATGCAAAAACAGACATCCACCCCCCGAATACTCGGGGGTTAGCAAAACTCCACTGTTTTGCTAGTGCAAGAACAAAGTGCAAATACGAGCCATACAATTCACATTACACGAATAACAATAACCAGGAATCCTCAAAAATCCAAACGTAACGAAAAGTACTTCCCGAGGCAAGAATTTGGGTAAACATTCCAAAACCGAAAGACCACAATTAAAGAGAAATAATTTATAAAACAGTTTAAAATGCCATTAAGAGTTTTAATAGAAATCAATTTAGGATTACCGAATCCTTCTATTTCCAAAAATCAACAGGGTCACAGCCCAAAGGTTTTGTTTTTCACAATTGAAACCAACAACAATACACAAGGTTAAGACCCACGTCACGCGTCCTCAACGGACATAAAACACACACGCACCCGTGAAGTTTCACTCATGAATCCAGGGCGAAACCATTGGACTCCCTCTGTGGCCCTGTCGAACCCTCCCGAGGTGAGCAAACACATACACAAAACATAATACAAAAAAATATACACGTAGCGGTGAAGTTTCACTCGTGAATCCAGGGCTATACCATTGGACTCCCTCCGTGATCCCGTCGGACCCTCCCGAGGTAAGAAAACACATTCACAAAACACGTACTCACATCGCCTAGGACTGGGACGAAGCCACAAATCCCACTCCGTGATCCCGTCGGACCCTCCCGAGCTGGCTAGCGAAATACTCAAGCACCACACGTCACCTAGGACCGGGACGAAGCCACGAATCCCACCCGAGGCCCCGTCGGACCCTCCCGGGCTGGCCGCGAAATAATCAAGCACCACACGTCACCTAGGACCGGGACAAAGCCACGAATCCCACCCGAGGCCCCGTCGGACCCTCTCGGACTGGCCGCGAAATAATCATGCACAAGTAGCATATCACACCAAGGATATCTAAACAATTTGTCAAGAGGCATCAAACATTTAGCAAAACACCACGTCAAACAAAAACGTACCGAAAAGAAGCAATATATGTACACACGCATTATCAAGCACAACATCAACACCAAACATATCCAAAGGATTCACGTAGTCACTTACAACCCACACAATTTACAAAACACCCGCGTTTTGAATGTGAGCCTTTAACGAGGCTAGCCAAATCTTTTGAAAACTCATTTCAAACAATCAAACAAACACATAAAGACGATCACCAATTATCATATTCACAAAACAAGAATTGAATGGACAAGGTACTTGCCTCGAACAACCACGACGCGGAGAATCAACCGAAGTAGGTTGGCACGAACCGACTACGAACCCGCCGACTCCACCAAATGCCAATTCGCGATAATAAACTACGAAGGACAATAACAACAATGAAAATGAATTCCATAGCATGACTTAAAGCCGTTGTATTCAAAGAACGAATGACGAAAGTTCAAGTGTTCCCCCCAAAACGGCCAAGAACACGATTCGTCCCGTCAAAACACGAAAACGGAATTCCAATCCGAAATATGGATATACAATCCATAGAATATGTTTAACAACTACATTTAACCACAATCGATCCATCAAAAATAGATGGAAAGTGAGATTGAGAACAAAACCCCCAAAAAGTCGATTCGAAGGAAATCAAGAAATATACTTCGATTCGACGAAGAACAATGGATTAAATGATATTAAACACAAGAATACTCCTAAGATTAATCATATTAATCATGAATTAATCAACAAAACGGAATGAATCGGACAAAAACACGAAAACCCCCAAATTATCCCAAAAGTAGGGTTCTAAAGATCTAACCTTGATTCGCTGGATCAAGGGATAATATAGGATGATTGATCGATGATAAAACCTCTAGAACTTCGTGGATTTGTTGCTCAACAACATGGATCCATGATAAGAACAACCCCAGCCGCGGAAGAGAAGGAGAAGAAGGATAAAAATGGCGAAAAAACGACTGCAGGGCCTTAAATAGGCTGCCTGCCGGCAGGGTTACGTACGTAACCGGCCAAGGCTTACGTATGTAACCGAGTCACTGCCCCAAATCTACCGGCCCGTTACGTATGTAACCGGCCTTACGTATGTAACTGCCGAGCACTAACGGCCGTAACTCGGCCAGTGCCGGCCCGGGGCCCAGACTGCCCGACCATGACTCGGCCGGGGCCAACTCCGACGGCCCGAACGACCCCGAAACCCAAACCTGAATACGAATCGAAGATACGGTTACGAAGTACTCGCAAAGACAAACTCGAGCACTAAGAGAACACACGATTCCGACCACCCGAAGGCTCGAAATTCGATAACGGAAAGTAATTACCCCAAACTTTGGGAAATTACGAAAATGGCCCAAAACGTCCGAAATACACGATACATGATCGAAACACCAAACCGAAGTTCACAACATGTCTAACAAAGTTAAACGGACTTATGGTAAACTCGAAACAGCAGTTTCGAACGAGATTCGCAAGAATCGAACTCAAGTGCGGAAAAGTCGCTAAAAAGTACGGAACTCAACAAAACGACACCGAAACGAACTCGGATGTCAAAAAGGGTAGAATTAATCATTCTCAGAATGACGAAATTGTCATGAGCAAGTCCTCAAAACGTACTTCCGCCTAAAAAAAGAAATTACCAGAAATCGAAATTACGGGTATTACAGCATTGACCTGCTAGATTGAAATGCTTAGTAGCGTGCGCTATTCTTCAACAATAGCATGCGCTATTATCCATTGACCTGACAATCTGCATCTTCCCCGAAGATGCCTGGAGTCCACCCACCGAAAGTAAACTGACAAAGCCAAGATTCACTTTGGACCGATTTGATATTAGCGTGCGCTAACCATATGCATTAACGTGCGCTAAATGCAGATAATAATCCGCCTGGGCCTACTTGTCGGCCACCTTCCGAACATTATCCAGAATGCCTTACGTACGTTAGGGGTCCTCATTAGCGTACGTAATTCAAACCTCTTAGCGTGCGCTAAGTATACATCGTAGCGTGCGCTATCGTGGCTGTACTTAGCCATTTTCAGCTATTCTTGCCCAATGTATCGGTATACTAGATACGCATACATGACATACTGAATACATATACTCCTTCCAATAATATTCTCATACGATACGCCCGACACACAATATCTTCAAATACAACTGTTAACCAAGTACGGTAATTATACCAATATAGATGTCTCAGTCCTTCAATTACTTCATCTATACTGTACAGATTCCACACTGTACAACATAGCTCGGATAAAATAACATTGAACAACAGTAGTAGAAATTCCGGATATTACAGACACGACGGTATCACCTGGTCGAACCAAAACAGCACAAACAACACAACTGCGACATGACCTTGTTAGTGGAGGATAACATTGTTAAATACATCATTATACATTATTTAGTGTTAAATTTGTATTGAAATCAAGCATCATACTCGAATAAAATTGAAGTTCAGTCATACAGCTGAAAAATACCATTCGACGATGAAATATCGAGAATGGTGCTTTCTTAATGAGTTTAATGTACTCCCTCCGTCCACAATAAATTTGTCTGTTTTGATTTTTATTGGTCAAAATTTATGAACTTTGACCATAAATTGCAATCAATATATAAATAAACTATAGTCATGTAAATACTTATTTAATTTGCCTTAATGTGTATTTTCTAAATATTATATTTTTATAATTTTTATTGATATATAATTGAAATTATTAATGGTCAAAGGTGTATTTGGGAAGACCGGTCAAAATCAAAACAGACAAATTTATTGTGGACGAAGGGAGTAGCTTCTAATAATAGTACTATTAACATATATTGTTATACACGATTTCGTGTTTAATTTGGGTGGAAAGCATGCATCATGCTCGAATACGTGCAAGTTCATTCGGAGAGCTAAAAAATAGCACTATATGATGAGACATCGAGAATTTTGCTTTCTTAACACTTCGAGAATAGTGCTTTTGTAATGAGTTTAATATTAATTTCCAATCATATTATGATTAAATACATCGTTATACATGATTTCATATTAACTTTTGGTTGAAAACATGCATCCTGCTCGAATAAAATGCAGGTTCAGTTGTATAGCTGAAGTTACCACTCGATGGTGAAACATCGATAATTGTGCTTTCTTAACGAGTTTAAAGTACTTTCTCAACATATTATTGTTATAAATATATATCGTTATACATGATTTCGTGTTAAATTTGGGTTGAAATCATGCATCATGCTCACATAAAAAACAAGTTCAGCCACAGAATTGGAAAATAACACTCGATGGTGAAACATCGAGAATGGTTACTTCTCAACGAGTTTGATATAGTTATTCAATCATACGATTATTAAATACATTGTTATTTATAATTTTGTGTTGAATTTCTGTTGATTTCGCATCATGCTTGAATAAAATGCAAGTCGAATCGTAGAGATGAAAAATACCACAAAAAGGTGAAACATAGAGAATGATGCTTGCTTAATCAGATTAATATATTTTTCAATCATATTAAGGTAATATAAATTATTATACATGATTTCGTGTTTAATTTAGGTGTAATCGTGCATCATGCTCGAATATAATGCAAGTTCAATCGTAGAGCTGGAAAATACCACTCGACCGTGCAACACCGATAATGGTTCTTTCTTCACGAGTTTATTATAATTTTTCAATCATAATGTTAAGAATTTGAGTTGTAATCGTGCATCATGATTAATTAATATTCTAATTGAGTCATAGAGCTAAAAAATACTAGTGGATGGTGTCGTTCTTTTTAATGATCTTTATGACGCTTTTCAATCATATTCTTATTAAATACATCATTATACATGATTTCATATTAAATTTGGATTGAAATATGCATTCTGCATGAATAAAATACAGGTTCAGTTGTATAGCTGAAAAATACCACTCGATATTAAAACATTGAGAATTGTGCTTTCTTAACGAGTTTAATGTACCTTTTCAATCATATTATTGTTAATAATATATATATATATATATATCATTATACATGATTTGGGTTGAAATCATGCATCATGCTCGAATAAAATGCAAGTTCAGTCACAGAATTGGAAAATAATACTCGACGGTGAAACATCGAGAATGGTTCTTTCTTAACGAGTTTAATGTAGTTTTTCAATCATATAATTATTAAATAAATTAGTATTTATGATTGTGTGTTGAATTTATGTTGATTTCACATCTTGCTCGGAAAATATGCAAGTTCAGTCGCAGAGCTGAAAAGTACCACTAAAATGTGAAACATAGAGAATGATGCTTGCTCAATCAGATTAATATATATTTTCAGTCATCTTAATATAAAATACATTATCTCCACGATTTCTGTGTTAAATTTGGGTGAAGTCATTCATCATGCTCGATTAGAACGCAATTTCAGTCGTAGAGCTGGAAAATATCACTCGACTGTGAAACATCAGAAATGGTTCTTTCTTAACGAGTTTGATACAATTTCTTAATCAAATATTATTAAATACACCATTATATATGTTTTCATGATGAACTTGGGGTGAAATCACGTATTATGATCGAACAAAATGCAAGCTCAATCATAGAATTGAAAAATTCCGCTCGATCGTGGACCATCGATAATGGTGCTTTCTTAACGAGTATGTTTCTTTTGAATCGTATTATTGTTAAAAATACAGCACTATACACCATTTCGTGTTGAATTTTTGCGTAGAAATTATGCATCATGCTCGAATAAGATGCAAGTTCAGTCATAGAACTGAAAATAAAACTCAACGACGAAACATCGAGAATGGTGTTATCTTAACGAGTTTATGTTGGGTTTTGCGTGTATCTAATACAATAAATAGGAGAAAAAACGCAGCGGAATAAATTAACTAAAAAACCCAGACGAGGATCTACATGCAGTAATTTAATTGATTTATTAAGAGTTCGTCGAATTACCTTTATCCGGTGAACAGATCTGAACTCGAACTAGAAGCTGATTAAATGCTCTTCCTCTTTCGGTGATCTACACACGAACAACGGGTACAAGCTGGATTGCTAGATCCTTACGAATAATGTTGATAAATAGTACAACAATTAATTCCTTGCTAGAAGGATTTGTATTATTGATCAAAATCAACTAAAGAAAGAGGACGGAGATGGCCGAAATGGATCTCCGGACTGAAAACTGTTCGGCCAATCTGTTGGAGAAGGAGGCGATTTTTGGCTCTTGCAAAACTAGGGTTGTGCAATTTTCCTTGTGTCAACTTCTTGACCAAGACCTTATATTTATACTAAGTAAACACTAGAGTCAAACTCTAGTATTTGCTTAGTTGCCCCTAAACTTATCAAATAATACAATACATATAATATCTTATGTTATATATTACTTATTATTTAATCCTCTAATAAATATAATACCTAATATTATATTTATCTTTCCCAGTTGATATAATTAAATAATATAATATATAATATCATATATTATATATTACTCATTATTTATTTTCTTTAATAAATATAATATCCAATATTATATCTATTAATTATTCTTGGTTGTCTTTAGTTATTCTGTCTGTGACCCAAAATGCTTATATTATGTTGCCAATTATTTAATACCTTATTAAATAATAAATCATAAGCGGTCTCTAGCAAGACATTACGACTATCCAAATAATATAAGTTTATAGTCCATTAAATCATTTAACGTGTCAAATCCCTTTGTCACGTGATAATATATTTGAACTAAGTCATGGATATTGTCATACTTATTATGTTCAAATGCTTTCTCGATCTTAAGTAGACTGATTGAATCAAATGACTCTTCATTTGAGCATGACCATGCATGTAATACCCGGTTGTAATTCAGTCATTATCATTCAGTACTTATCATTCTATAATTGTCACTCAGTAATTTTGACTCATTAATGATCATTTGTCACTCATATTCAATCATGGTATTCACCATTCGAAGTATATTGGTATCACATATCAGTTTTATTCATCAGTCAACCTGTTTGGATAGTCGGGCCGAGCGTATCATCATTGTCTTCTTTGTTGTGGGCTGTGTGTGAGAAGTAGCGCACGCTACGTACTCTCTTTAGCACGCGCTAATTGAGTACAGGTAGCGCACGCTACCACTCAGCATTAGCGCACGCTAATGTTGTTCAGGCTGACAGTCCAGAAGGCACTGGACTGCAGGTGAGTTATAAGTAGCGCACGCAACGAATGGTAAGTAGCGCGCGCTAGTGGTTTGGAGTAGAGCACGTTATACATTTTGATGTAGCGCACGCTAAGGTCGGACATGCAGAGTCCAGTGGGTACTGGACTGAATTAGATTAATTCATAACGCACGCTATGAGTGGTTTTTAGCGTACGCAAATGGTGTAGTAGCGCACGCTAAATATTGAATGTAGCGCACGCTATCGCGAGCAGGTCAGAGGACAGAAAGTCTGGATTTCAGTTATTGGGCATCAGATTTTAAGTTAGCGCACGCTAACATATTGGGGTTAGTGCACGTTAAGTGTACAGCTGTAGCGCACGCTACAAAAGGTATGTAGCGTACGCTACCATTTTCGGAGCGGGTACTGGACTACCCAAAACACCCGTAAGAACTGGAGATAGCGCGTGCTAAACTGGGATTTCTATAAATAGGACAGTTCAGCCCTTTCTTCGTCATTTTCATTTCTCACTTCGTTTTGGGCGATTCCGGGCAATTTTGGACGATTTGGAGAGTGTTCTTCGAGCTACTATCACCTATCATCATCTTCAAGCTTTTGAGTTGGATTAATCATCATTTCATCATCTCCAATATAACAAATCAAGGTATTAACTTCTTGGATCTAGAATTTCGGATTTTTGGGATTTTCCTTCCGATTTCTTTGTGTAAGCCTGGATTGTTGTTGGAATATGTTAGATATGGATTATCTACCTTGGATAAATGTTTTCCTACGGATTATTCATTGTATATTTCGGATTTCATGAATTGTTGAGGTTTGATTCAAGAACACTTTGGGGTTAACTTTGATATTTTTGGGGGTTTTCGATTAGATATTATCGTTAACTCGAATTGTGGATTCCTATGGGATTATTGATATCATTGAAGTTGTTTTGTTGGTTTGAAATACTCATTTTGGAGTTGGTTTTGATATATTCGAGATTTGGATATTATCGAAGGATGTTTGTTTGCTAAGTGTTCGCTAGAATACCTCAATGAGTCTGGATATTGTTGTATCGACGTTTGAGTCGATTATAATCGTGTTTGATTCATATATTGAGCATTGTTGGTAATTGTCATTCAAGGTTGTTCGAGCGACCGACATCTCATTGTAGGATGTTTGTTCGAGGAAGGACATTCTTCACCGGTTGAGTAAGTTAATTCTTACTCGGTTAAAAGGATTTTCATTCCTTTCGTTGTTGTTCATTCATAATCATAATTCATTCATAATGTATTAACCGTATTGAGATTTTTAATTGTTAAATAATCACTTCATTCACGAGGAACGACGGTTCCAATTATTTCGTTGAGCTATCATTCATTTCACTATCATTTCATCTCGGTGAGTCATTCCTGACTTTGTCGGATTGTTATTCATTATTATTCTTCATGGTCATTTCTTGCTTATATGACCTTCTGGGTTCATATTGCGTGGCCGGGTGGGGATGTGTGGAATTTTTAGTCGGGCACGTGATGGTCATTTGTTGGGTTCACCGACACATTGGACTGTGCACACGGTAATGTACCTCCGTGAGATTAACTAGGTACAAGGGCGGGTGTGTCTGGACACTCATCTTGTGCACGTGCACATACCATTACGGGTGTACTATGATGCCTCTCTTCAGCGTTATTTCATAATTAAGTTATATCACATTTGTGTTTATTCAACTCTTGAGGATTGTTGTTCTGTGTAACTAACCCCGTTGGGGGATGTTGTTTTCAGGTCATGGCAAGGCTAAGGCAAGGGAATAGAACATTGACGGCGAGGAGTCCCAGTGATGCTAGTAGGGGGCCCCAGTCCTTTTTATTCACTCATGTTTTCTTTATTTTATTTCAGCTGTAGACTTCCATTTGGATATTTATTTCATTCAGTGTTGTATATTTTATCTTCATATAAAATATACATGTATTCGGTATTATCTTGGGTTTGTTGTAATGAAACTCCTCATCGGAGTGGTTGATGATATATTGTGGTTCAGTACTACAATTATATCACTCAATTCATTAATTTTCATTCGCCTAGTGGGTCCCATTCGGGGGTCTACGACACTGTAATATTCGCCTAGTTTGGGGGTGTTACAATGCATTTCCTTCAGTCCTACTTATCGAGGGGCCCAACAGATATCTCTCTCATTAAAAAAAGGGACAAATCCCCATCTTGATTATTCATTGCCCTCTACATGACTCCCACTAATCCCGATCGCTAACCTTTATGATCACCATGTTTCAGATGACGTTGGATTACGTCAAGGCATAGCAGTTATCATGTTGGACTCAATGATAATCTCAGGTTCAAGTATTTATTGACATACTATTATATTGAGATTTACTTATGATATTTCCATGCGGTGATCTCAATGCTGGTCTGTCCAGTATTAGTTCTCCAACCAATACCCATAAGATTGATCCGTACCATACGTATAATCATCTGATGATTATCAATCAAACTTATACTAGTATATTAATCACTTGAGTTTCTACTCAACGTGATTGGACCACGGACATTTGAATAATCTTATTATTCATGAATAACTATTATTCGATTATTATAATATTAAAACATGTACACATTATAATAATTAGCGAGAAATAAATGATATCAAATAACTTTATTTAAATGTGACAATTACAAATTTAGGCACATCGAATGTCCTAGGGCAATATTCCCAACAATTGAATGTAGTACTTTAATCAACTTACTATTAAATACATCATTATACACAATTTAATGTTAAATTTGAATTGAAGTCGTGCATCACACTCGAATAAAATGTAAGTTTAGCCATAAAGATGAAATATCGAGAATTGTGCATTGTTAATGAGTTTAATGTAGCTTTTAGTAATATTATTGTTAAATTACATTGTTATACATGATTTAGTGTTTAATTTAGGTGAAAATTATGCATCATGCTCGAATATATGCAAGTTCAGTCGTAGAGCTGAAGCTCAATGGTGAGACATTGAGAATGTTGCTTTCTTAATGACTTAAATATAAGTTTTCAATCATATGGCTAAGGATTTGAGTTATAATCGTGCATCATGCTTAAATAATATTTTAGTTCAGTCATAGAGCTGAAAAATACCACTGGATGGTGAAACATCGAGAATGGTGCTTTTTTAATGAATTTAATGTCGCTTTTCAATTATATTATTAAATATGTCGTTATACATGATTTCATGTTGAATTTGGTTGAAAATATGCATTCTGCTCAAATAAAATACAGGTTCAGTTGTATAGCTAAAAATACCACTCGATGATGAAACATCGAGAATTGTGCTTTCTTGACGAGTTTAATGTACTTTTTTAATCATATTATTGTTAAAAGTATATATAGTTATACATTATTCATGTTAAATTCGAATTGAAATCATGCACCATGCTCGAATAAAATGCAATTTCAGTCGCAGAATTGAAAATAACACTTGACTGTGAAACATCGAGAATGGTTCTTTCTTAACAAATTTAAGGTAGTTTTTCAATCTTATAATTGTTAAATACATTGTTATTAATGACTCACATCATGCTCGGACAAAATGCAAGTTTAGTTGTAGAGCTGAAAAACACCACTAAAAGGTGAAACATAGAGAATGATGCTTGCACAATCAGATTAATATAGTTTTCAGTTATACTAATGTAAAATACATTATTATCTGTAACACCCCAAACTAGGCGGATATTACAGTGCCGTGGACCCCCAACTGGGACCACAAGGCAAATGGAAGTTAACGAATTAAATAATATAATTGTAGTACCGAACCACATTACATCATTAATCACTCCGATGAGGAGTTTCAAATACAACACACCTAGGGGATATAGAATACATGTATATTTTAAATGAAGATAAAATATACAGCACTGAATGAAAATGAATATCCAAACGGAAATCTGTAGCGGAAATAAAAATTAAGAAAACATGTATGACTAAAAAGGACTGCCCCCTACTAGTATCACTGGACCTCCTCGCTGTCAACGTTCTCTTCTCGTGCTTTAGCCTTGTCATGACCTGAAAACAACTTCCCCAACGGGGTCAGTTACACAGAACAACAATCCTCAAGAGTTGAAATAAACACAATCATGATATATCTTAATTATGAAATTAAGCTGAAGAGGGGCATCATAGTACGCCCGTAATGGTATGTGCAAGTGCACAAGACGAGTGTCCGGACACACCCGCCCTTGTACCTAATTAGTCTCACGTAGGCACGTTACCGTGTGCACAGTCCAATGTGTCGGTGAACCCGATCACAAGACTATCATGTGTTCGACTAAAAGTTCCACACATCCCCACCCGACCATGCAATATGAACCCAGAAGGCCACAAGAACAAAAGTGACCAATGAGTAATAGTGAATAATAACACGACAAAGGTCAAGAAAGACTGACCTAGATGAAATAATAATGAAATGAATGATAGCTCACTGAAATGATTGGAACCATTGTTCCTCGTGAATTGAATGATTATTTGATAATTGCAAGTCTCAATACAGTTAATACGTTATGAATGAATTATGATTATGAATGAACAACAACGAAAGGAATGAGTATCCTTTTAACCAAGTAAGAATTAACTTACACAACACTGGTGAAGAATGTCCTTCCTCAAACAAACGTCCTAAAAGAGATGTCGGTCGCTCGAACAATCTTGAATAACATAATTACCAATAACCCGCTTAATAAATGATTCAAACATGATCACAACTCACTTCAAAAGTCAATACAACAATATCTAAACTCATTGGGGCACTATGACAAACACTTAGCAAATATTCATCCTTTGATTATAACCAATCCCAAATATATCGGAACCAAACTCCAAAATGAGTAGTTCAATCCAACAAAACACCTTCAATAATATCAATAATCCAATAGGAATCCACAACTCAAGGTTACGACAACTATAATCGGAAATCCCCAAAATAACCAAAGTCAACCCTTAAGGGTTCTTGAAAAAATTCCCCAATTATTCATTAAATCCGAAATATACACCAATAAATCCGTAGGAATACATGTATCCAAGGTAGATAATACATATCTAACATATTCCAACATAATAGCAAGCTTACACGAAGAGATCAGGAGGAAAACAATCAAAATGCGAAATTCTAGATTCAAGAATCATTTACCTTGATTTAATGTATCAGAGAGGATGAAATGATGATTAATCCGAATAATAAGCTTGAATATGTTGATAGGTGGATGCAGCTCGAAGAGATCCCTACAAACGTCCGAAATCGCCCAAAACCATCGAAGGAACGAAGTGAAATGAAAAAAAATGATGAATCTGGACTGGACTGTCCAATTTATACTGTTCCAGTTTAGCGCATGCTATGACCTGATATGTAGCGTGTGCTAGCGGGTTAACCGGACAGTCCAGTGAGCTCTGACTGTCTCGTTAGCATACGTTACGAACTTGGTAGCATGCACTAACATCTTCCCGATAGCGTGCGTTAACCCAAAATTCAGCGTGCGCTAACTGATGTCTGATGCCCAGTAACTGAAATCCAGAACCTCCTGTCCTCTGACCTGCTCGCGATAGCGTGCGCTACACCCATAACTTAGCGTGCACTACTACACCATTAGCGTACGTTAATATCTACTCATAGCGTGCGCTATGAATTATTCCAAATCATTCCAGTACCCACTGGACTCTGCCTAATCGGCCTTAGCGCGCGCTACACTGATTGCCTAGCGTGCGCTACCCAAACTACTAGCGTGCGCTACTTACCATTCGTAGCATGCACTACTACAACTCAACTGCAGTCCAGTGCCTTCTGGACTGTCAGACTGAACCACCGTAGCATGCGCTAATGCTAATAGATAGAGTTCGCTACCCGTACTCAATTAGCGCACGCTAAGGAAAGTACGTAGCATGCGCTACTCGTGACACACAACCAGCTACAAAGATGACAAAGATGATACGCTCGGCCCGACTCTCCAATAGGGTTGAATGACGAATAATAACTGATACACGATATAAATTACTCTAAACGGCGAACACAATGAATGAATATGAATGATGAAAGATCATTAATGAGTGAAAAATTTACTGAGTGACAATACACCGAATGATAATGAATGAATTTACAGCAGGGTATTACATTATCCACGATTTTTTATTTAATTTGGGTCAAGTCATTCATCATGCGCAAATAGAATGCAAGCTCAGTCGTAGAGCTGGAAAATATCACTCGACAGTGAAACATCAAAAATGGTTCTTTCTTACATATGATTTCATGCTGAACTTGGGGTGAAATCAAGTATCATGCTCGAACAAAATGCAAGATCAGTCGTAGAACTGAAAAATCCCACTCGATTGTGAAACATCGATAATGGTGCTCCCGTAACAAGTTTATGTTGGAACATTTTATTCGACACAAAAATATTAAAGAATTTTGATGATGTGTTGATAAACAAAGCAAAACACCAATTAATCAACAATAGTTGAATAAGCACGAGCTGGATAGAAAAGCAACGAACTAAAGCATAAAGAAAGCTAACGTAAGCTATGCATCATAGACAACATATGTAAAGAAGACCCAGCTGAACCACTAGAGTTAACAAGCTTAACGTACGTAATGCTAAACACAGAATAAATTGGACGATGACATTCAGGCATGTTAACGCATGGAACTAAACGAAACAACGTACACTACAGTCACAGATTAACATACGCTAGAAGGACTGCATTACGGCCGCTAAGGAGTTTGAAATGCAAATTCAAATATCATTCCATTGGAAAGCATCTATAAGGTCAACGTTTACAATGTTCATATATCCGTTGTACTTAACATACGCAACAAGAAAATATAACATACACAAAGAAAGAAACATAGCTACTGTACTACACTAAGTAGAAGCTAACATACGTAATAGATGAAGACTTACGTACGCCAAGATCTTAACATACGCTAAGGTAAGAGTATAAGATATGCTATGATTGAGCAGACAGCAATGGGTAGCTGAGGTTTAGAGCATATAAATACCACTTCATTAGGTATTCAAGACACAACAACTTCAAGCAACTTACATATTCATCTAAGATACTTGTATACATTAATGTTGTTGTAATCGAGCTTAATTGATAAGAGTTAGAGTGTTTGATTCACTCAACCATACACGAGAGGAAAGAAAGGATTGCAGATTGCATTCGGTGCTATTAGGATCGTGGATCCAGCATTGTTAGAATTATAATCTAAATCCGGTGAGGTTTTTCCAATACCGATAGAAAGCTAGAAAGGTTGTTTCCTTGTCTGATAGAAAAGGAAAAATAGTTTATCTTAGACCGATAGAAGACAAGGTTGAAATGGTTTACCTTGGACCGAATGAAGACAAGATTATAAGGGTTTACCTTGGACCAATCGAAGACAAGGCGAAAATGTTTATCTCCAACTATATAAAAAGATGACGAAATGAGAGAGGATGTAGGTAATTTGCCAAACCTCTATAAACTCTATGTCATTTATTTTCCACACTTATCTATCGCTTCAGCACGTAAAAAGAGTTCAATACTCTACACCATACTATTCAACCCCCCTTCTAGTGGCGGTACCTGTAACACCTCAATTCCCAAAGGGGACATTACACACCGTAGATCCTTCAACAAGGTCTACCAGGCTAGGACATTCACACATTTTACAATAACCTCATAATGACAACATCAATAATGAAAATAAGGCCGTGGTCTCAGCCAAAATATTTTGGTTCAAATATAGAAAAACATAATGTAAGCTGATTTCATTGCCTACACAAGGGACTTCAAGACATCTCTAAAACAATAATATAATTACTCGACTAACTCAGAAAACCCACGTATGCAAAATAAAATAAATGACACATACTCAAGCCTCATCATTATGCTTGGCCATCCTTTGCATGCGCATCCCATGCCGGCTCTTCAGACTGCCCGATACCTGAAATGCATGAAACATATTTCCCTCATTTAAGGGGCCAGCATTCGAATAGCTAGTGCAAGAACACTATTACATGACATTATATACAGATACGATTCCAAAATATCATCACATTTAGAAAGCATTTTTTTGTAAACAATATTCCGGAATATCACATTTGTATTAAACATCACTTTCATAAAAACCATATCATCACGTCTCAACCTCACGATAATCCACACTTGGTAACCCGCAGCCGTACCCATTAGTAACGACCCCCAGAGGCCCCGTCGGATCGTCCTCAGGTGGAAAACCACTTATGCGGCCGTACCCATTAGTGTAGTCCCCCAGAGGTCTCGTCGAACCATCCCCAGGTGAAAGAACACCAACACACACACACACACACATTGTCACAATTCATCATTCATATCGAAATCACAACTCACATAATGTAATGTAATACATGTATTTGCCTTGATTACTAGGACGAGAAGAAACGGTGAACGTAGAGGGATTCGGCCCAAACTCAATCCAAGGTTTCGTTCCTAGCACACAAGGATACTTAATTAACTACAACGCTACAAAGACATATACAATCACCCTAACCTACCCTTAGGAACAATTCATCGAATACTATGAGGGCTCAATCCAACATAATTGAATAACGGAAGAGTTCATAAAACTTAGTCCCCAAAACTACAAGAATAACAAGGGATTACGAATATGAAACCCTAATCTAACAACAATATCGGCCGAACCGGAATAATAAGATGGAATCATCACAAAACTCCCAAAATCCCCAAAAATTAGGGTTCTAGCAATAATACCTCAATTTAGATGGAGAAAGATGTAATGATGCTAAATCGGTGTTGGAAACTCGAAATTATTGAAAGGTGATGACAATCGATCGAACTTTTCATTTCTCTGCCCAAATCGTTGCAATTCGCCAAGGAAAAGGAGGAGATATAAAAAAATGACAAAATTAACTGTGGCTGTCCTATTTGTACTGGCAGTGATTAGCGTATGCTATGGGCATGCTTAGCGTATGGTAATCTGGGTAACGTGCATTCCAGTGACTTCTGTCCTCCCCATTAGCGTGCATTAATAACAACTTAGTGTGCGCTAACGTACGTATTAGCGTACATTAACTCATGTTTTAGCATACGCTAACTGGTTCAACCCAGAATCACTGAAGCTTCTGCCAAACTCCAGAATATTCTGCCCATCCGTATTAGCGTACGCAACAGTATATTAACGTACGTTACAAAGACTGCATTACGGACGCTAAGGATTTTGAATTGCAAATTCAAATATCAGTCCGCTGGAAAACATCTATAAGGTCAACGTGTACAACGTTCATATACCCATTGTACTTAACGTACGCAACAAGAAGATACAACATACACAAAGAAAGAAACGTAGCCACCTGACTGCACTAAGTAGAAGCTAACATACGTAACAGATAAATACTTACGAATGCCAAGAGCTTAACGTATGCTAAGAGTAGAGTATAACGTACGCTATGATTGAGCAGATAGCAACAGCTACTTGTGTAACACCCCAGAGCCAACCGGGAATATTACAGCGCCGTGGGCCCCGAGATGGAACCCACAAGGCTGAAGGAAATTTTCGCAAATATTTACAAAAGCCCAAGAGGCCAACGACGGTACTATCTTTTAAAAACGTTCGAAGACTTTATAAAACTCGTTTATCAAAACCATCGTAAAATCTCATTTGAAACCACAAGGCCCGAAATGCCAAAACTCAACAGTTTAAAAACATACGTTAAGCTATCGCTTACACGTACTGACAGAATAGATTTACAAATCGATTACCAAAGTAACCTAAGTGACCAGATATCAAAAGACCATTTAAAAATACTCACGCAACGGATAAAGACAAACAATAAAAATACTCTAGCAGCGGAATACAACAACTGATCAGAAACTCAACACACGATTACATGTCCTAGCCAGTATCCTCCAGGAAGCTCATCTCTCCACGACCGCTACAAGATTGGTAATCCAAGAACCTAAAAGAAAGCCCACGACGGGGTCAGCCATAATATCCAACAATGATAACCATCACATCACGTCAATAATTACATATCAATGGAAATACTAAGTAAGAATACGACCAATGTAATCTTACTGTCGTAACTTTACGAGAATCCACGATTCGTACCCTTAACAACACGTTAAGATAATACCGAAATATTTGTACAGTATCTCAACAATACCCAAGGTTCTCAAAACATTATCATAACTCGCGATACGGAAAATTATACCAACTCTGGCCAATTCAATCCATCAGATAACGTCGACAATTCCAATACGATAATTGATTGTCCATCAGAGACAAGTACCAAGGAAATACGGAACATACCTCAAGATACGAAATACCATTACCATCACGTCAGTCTAATCCGAGATCAGATCAACACAACATACGAACATGGTCCAAACACAAGACCTACAAATGCATACTCATATGACAACGTCAATATGCTCACAACAATAACCACAATGTATACTTATGGCAAACCCATAATATACATATGCACACCAACAATACATATGGTAATCCAACGATCCAGCGCACACAGCTACAGATTCCCATGATGATCCCGTCGGACCAAATCATGGTGGCATTACCTGTCCAACGATCCAGCGCACATATCTATAGATTCCCATGATGATTCCCGTCGGATCAAAGCATGGTGTACATATGACAACAATGCACAACTGCACAAAACAACAGTACACAATGTACGACAACAACAATGCAAAAATGTATGACAACAACGATACACGAATGTATCACGACATGATCGACACAAATGACAAAAATGATTAGAGTACTTGTTCCGAGTCCTTCGAGAGCAATCTCGCTGTCCAAACCATCACGAACCATTATTCTGAATATTCGACGATCCAAAATGTCACGAACGGTAGATAATTCACGTCTTCGTCTATACCACAACATATCTTCGATACCAAGTATACCAACAATAAATGTAAATCATATACCTTATGATTAAATTCACAAAACTCGAATACAACCTATAATCCCAAATCCCATGTGATTATGATTATGAACATTGCTATACGAATTATAAACAAATGAAACTGAAACCATTTATTAAATATTACAAACTGAGCAAGTAATAACTTGCCTCGATACCGATACGACGATGATGAAGCCGTCACTAATTCCTTGCTGTCGTCTACAAGTCCCTCGGACCTGATCAAAGCAATCTACGAACATTCTTGAATACGACCGCAAAGCATGGTTCTAAACATCGATCAATAATCTCAACCTATTACAATAATCGATTAATAACAAGTTCGACAACCATCAAAAATCGATAAAACCAATTCACAAACCCATCGGCTCAACAATATCTCGATTAAACATTAGTCGGATCAATCCAACTCAAACTAGCACGAATTCAGAACCACAACACGAAAATACTGTACTTTCTGCCTTCTTAGCGCACGTTAATCACTTAACGTAGGGTGCGCTAAGTTGCTCTCGTTAGCGCGCGCTAGCCAGTAAGCTTAGCGTGCGCTAATGCTGTACAGTTGCATGTATTTTGGATACCGATCAACATATGACGATTATCAAGAACACTAAGTGATCCAAAACCATGTTCATAGCTATCAAACAACGAAATCCAATATCCTTTAACATATAGGTAATCATCCGACTCTTAATTCAAGTCATATATTCATATTTCATCTTTCTTACTATCAACAACCTAAACACCAAGAACTCATAATCATGCCATGTTCACCATCATGTGAAGAAACCAACAATAACAACATCAAAGATCCGAATTGAAGGAAGACATTAGCCAACATATCTCTTTGAAGATAAACAACACATTCGAAACCATCCAATTCATATCAATATCTTCATATTAACAATAACATCATCATAATCCGGTAATCCAACTCATACTCATGCCTATCAACTTGTTTATATGATAATCATCAACTCAAGAACATCATATACAATCCAAAACGAAATCTCAAAGTGAAGAGTAATTACCTTTTTGGAAGGAATGGATTGATTTCCAAGGTTGAATCCATTTCCAAGAATCATTAATGATTTCAAGCTTCAAATGTTGTTATGGATGATTAACTCCACCTTAATCCAGTGTTTGGAACCTAAAATACTTCTCAAGGCTCTCTCTCTATCGGCTCACATGAAGAAATGGATGAAAATGACGAAAAATAGCCAACTGCACTTATATAAATACTGTACATTATTAACGTACGCTAACATCTTCAGTTAACGTACGTTACACACTTAGCGTGCGCTAACTGTCTTTGTTAGCATGCGCTATCGAAGTCCAGAGGCAACTGTGTTACTGCATGAAGTGATTTACGTACGCAATGCCCATGCAATAGCGTACGTAAATGCCTCTATTTAGCATACGCAAGTGTCCTACCTTAGCGCGCGCTAATCATAGTTGACTCGTTTGTCTGTATGCTTCCGAAGATAGGTCCACACGCCGAAAGTGCTGACGAGGATAAGATTCCTTTTTGTCCGATATACAATTAGTGTGCGCTAACCATCATGCATTAGCGTGCGCTAACACTACATTACAACATCCGTTGACTTACCAGAACGTGCGCCGAAAGTGGCCTGGTCCACACGTAGATTCCTTCTGATCTGACTGCACTAGCGTGCACTACATTCTGCCTCTAGCGTTCGCTAACCATGAACGATAGCGTGCGCTATACTTGACCATTAGCGCGCGCTAGTCAGGCTATACTTAGCCATTTCCAACTCTTCTCGTCTGTCTCGACATACTGGATACGTACACTCACACACTGAATACATATACTTAATTCCATAATATTCTCATATGATACATAATATCCTCAATTGCAATTGTCGACCAAGTACGATAATTATACCGATACTGACATCTCAGTCCTTCATTTATTTTATCTATACTGTACAGATTCCACGCTGTACAATATAACTCGGATAAAATAATATTAAACAATAGTAGTGAAAATTCCGGATATTACATACTACACCACTTAAAATAAGTTTCGTCCTCGAAACTTGCAATCCGTCATAAAAACAAATAAACCGTTCAACCAAAATATCCCGAAATAATCACGACAACGATGAATCATCATTATTACCGAATAACCAAAATAACATACTTACATATGCGCCAAGTCGACGATCTCCTGAGATACTAGCAAGTGATCTCACTGTACAGTCTCAATACCCTTACAATCACAATTTCTTGAGTCTAAACAAAATATATCATCTTCGGAAGAATTAATCTATCTGTTTCAAATCCTGTCTGCCTGATTACACAATCAAGTCCAAATCCTGATACAAATCAATAATACACGATACATATGTGAAACAACTGCCAAAAACGACGACACAAATCTCGAAACATCAACACAAAATTCGAACGCTCATATGATCATTAACAATGATCAACCAATACGATCAATCCAAAGGTCAGAATGTAGCCGAGAATATCATAAACATGATAAACTCCAATATAACCAACGAACGATCAACGATAATCGAGAATACCTTCACACGAGAAGCCCCAACACGGTCAACGCAGAGCCACAGAAACAGATATACAAAATAATAACATTCTAAAAATGACAAATCAATCACATATAGTGTATCTCAATAAACATACCCGACTGGTGAGCATACCCCTCGGCGTACGAATCACCAATCGCAAATCGATGAACATACCCAATCATACATAGAGTGGGAACGACCACTCGATATCCAAAACAACCAGCATGGGGGTACCATCCCCAAATCCACACTTACAAGGAAACCATTCCAAATCACTATGGTAAAATCGCGCTACTACCATACCAATGGAATCACATTGCATATATGTACCGGTTTCACAAAATCCAAAGTTCCAAAATTACATCGTGTGCGTGAATCTACAACACACAGCATATTCTCTTATCCGATAAATCAACCGATCATCCTTGGATACCCAAACTGCCATACTAAAGTTCGAATCTCTATTCATCGTTCCATACTGATGTCTCATCCAGTTCGTGAGTCATTCTCAGAACTTCACCATGATATGCATTATGCACTAAATGCGTATGTATATCAATCACATTTTCAAAACCAGTTTGAAATCATAAATCTCGTCAAGAAGACAAAATTTCGAAAGTTCATTCAAAAATTTCAAAACTCAAAACATAAATTTTCGTAAGACCACGAAATCAATTTTCGAAAAATTAAATTGGCTCGCTGGTGCCAAGTATTCGATAACAGTTTTCCGTCGAATCCATACGATTTCGAAGTTTAAAATGAAAAGTATGCAAATGTTCGACTACATCCATACTCCTGTATACCAATTCGATTCGTCACCAATATCCACTGATATTACATCGAAAAACCACACGATCGAGTTCCAAAATCTCAGTATTTAAACTCCGACCAAAAACTCCTTTTTCCACACATGACTCGCAACGTCGACCATTATCCCATCCTGGATCACCTCAAATATGCTATGACAAAACATTGAAACAAATCAACACAGCGAAAGACTTCTCGAGAAGTTGCTTTTGAACAAGTAAACCAAAAACCTCAAAAGGCGGAAATAAAAACGATTGGTAAAGTGTTTTACAAATCCCGGGAGTTTTAGAAAACAGAAAAGTCTTTTGAACATTAGGGTCTCAGCCCGTATCTCGTTCCGCATTACAAGAAGTTTAAAAAGTAGAGAACTCTTTTTCGGACCCCAAGTCCTGAGTTATAAAACCATTTCAAAATCGATTGGGTCTCAGCCCAAAAATCATTTTCCGTAAAACATCCGTAAAACATTCATTTTGAAAAGTATCATTTTCAAATGCTCAAAACAGTTCTCATATTTCAAAATGAACTAACATGACTACATGTTCTCCTGAACAATCCACAATATTATTCCAAATGCATAACTCCGTTCCAAAGTTTAACAGACATATGAATTCCAAAATCATAGCTTCTCAAGATCATCAATCATGTCCCAACTCTGTCACCTTATACTGTAACGCATAATATTTGCTGAATCTCAAAGCATATCAACTTAGAACGGCAATAAATCTCAATATAATTCAAGAATCCAAATACTTACAGATCGTGAAGCCGATGATTCCCCGTGATACTGGCACATGTCTCGACTCTAGAAAATACTCGACACAGATATTTTCAAAACACGCATTTTGCAAAAAAATCAGTTCAACTCAAGAACACAATACATCTCATTCCAGAGAATCTCGTTAACACCATTTGGAAAAGTTTACAACAACCCCAGTATCACACTGGTAAATCACATAACGCACAAGCCCGAGTGAACAACAAAACTCATGGCTCAAACACTTGTCAATCGACAACTCGAATGACACAACAAAAGCACGACCCAACTCGACCCGACTGCCTAGGTTTTCTCAACCTAAGCTCCGATACCATATTCTGTAACACCCACAGAGCCGACCGGGAATATTACAGCGCCGTGGGACCCGAGGTGGAACCCACAAGGCTGAAGGAAATTTTCGCAAACATTTACAAAAGCCCAAGAGGCCAACGACGGTACTATCTTTTAAAAACGTTCGAAGACTTTATAAAACTCGTTTATCAAAACCGTCGTAAAATCTCATTTGAAACTACAAGGCCCGAAATGCCAAAACTCAACAGTTTAAAAACATACGTTAAGCTATCGCTTACACGTACTGACAGAATAGATTTAGAAATCGATTGCCAAAGTAACCTAAGTGACGAAATACCAAAAGACCATTTAAAAATACTCACGCAGCGGATAAAGACAAACAATTAAAATATTCTAGCAGTGGAATACAACAACTGATCAGAAACTCAACACACGATTACATGTCCTAGCCAGTATCCTCCAGGAAGCTCATCTCTCCACGACCGCTACAAGCTTGATAATCCAAGAACCTAAAAGAAAGCCCACGATGGGGTCAGCCATAATATCCAACAATGATAACCATCACATCACGTCAATAATTACATATCAATGGAAATACTAAGTAAGAATACGACCAATGTAATCTTACTGTCGTAACTTTACGAGAATCCACGATTCGTACCCTTAACAACACGTTAAGATAATACCGAAATATTTGAACAGTATCTCAACAATAACCAAGGTTCTCAAAACATTATCATAACTCGCGATACGGAAAATTATACCAACTCTGGACAATTCAATCCATCAGATAACGTCGACAATTCCAATATGATAATTGATTGTCCATCAGAGACAAGTACCAAGGAAATACGGAACATACCTCAAGATACGAAATACCATTACCATCACGTCAGTCTAATCCGAGATCAGATCAACACAACATACGAACATGGTCCTAACACAAGACCTACAAATGCATACTCATATGACAACGTCAATATGCTCATAAAAATAACCACAATGTATACTTATGGCAAACCCATAATATACATATGCACAACAACAATACATATGGTAATCCAACGATCCATCGCACATAGCTATAGATTCCCATGATGATCCCGTCGGACCAAAGCATGGTGGCATTACCTGTCCAACGATCCAGCGCACACAGCTATAGATTCCCATGATGATTCCCGTCGGATCAAATCATGGTGGACATATGAAAACAATGCACAACTGCACAAAACAATAGTACACAATGTATGACAAAAACAATGCACAAATGCATGACAACAATGATACACGAATGTATCACGACATGGTCGAAACAAATGACAAAAATGATTAGAGTACTTGTTCCGAGTCCTTCGAGAGCAATCTCGATGTCCAAACCATCACGAACCATTATTCTGAATATTCGACGATCCAAAATGTCACGAACGGTAGATAATTCACGTCTTCATCTATACCACAACATATCTTCGATACCAAGTATACCAACAATAAATGTAAATCATATACCTTATGATTAAATTCCCAAAACTCGAATACAACCTATAATCCCAAATCCCATGTGATTACGATTATAAACATTGCTATACGAATTATAAACGAATGAAACTGAAACCATTTATTAAATATTACAAACTGAGCAAGTAATAACTTGCCTCGATACCGATACGACGATGATGAAGCCGTCACTAATTCCTTGCCGTCGTCTGCAAGTCCCTCGGCCCTGATCAAAACAATCTACGAACATTCTTGAATACGACCGCAAAGCATGGTTCTAAACATCGATCAATAATCTCAACCTATTACAATAATCGATTAACAACAAGTTCGACAACCATCAAAAATCGATAAAACCAATTCACAAACCCATCCGCTCAACAATATCTCGATTAAACATTAGTCGGATCAATCCAACTCAAACTAGCACGAATTCAGAACCACAACACGAAAATACTGTACTTTCTGCCTTCTTAGCGCACGTTAATCACTTAACGTAGCGTGCGCTAAGTTGCTCTCGTTAGCGCGCGCTAGCCAGTAAGCTTAGCGTGCGCTAATGCTGTATAGTTGCATGTATTTCGGATACCGATCAACATATGACGATTATCAGGAACACTAAGTGATCCAAAACCATGTTCATAGCTATCAAACAACGAAATCCAATATCCTTTAACATATAGGTAATCATCCGACTCTTAATTCAAGTCATATATTCATATTTCATCTTCCTTAATATCAACAACCTAAACACCAAGAACTCATAATCATGCCATGTTCACCATCATGTGAAGAAACCAACAACAACAACATCAAAGATCCGAATTGAAGGAAGACATTAGCCAACATATCTCTTTGAAGATAAACAACACATTCGAAACCATCCAATTCATATCAATATCTTCATATTAACAATAACATCATCATAATCCGGTAATCCAACTCATACTCATGCCTATTAACTTGTTTATATGATAATCATCAGCTCAAGAACATCATATACAATCCAAAACGAAATCTCAAAGTGAAGAGTAATTACCTTTTTGGAAGGAATAGATTGATTTCCAAGGTTGAATCCATTTACAAGAATCATTAATGATTTCAAGCTTCAAATGTTGTTATGGATGATTAACTCCACCTTAATCCAGTGTTTGGAACCTCAAATACTTCTCAAGGCTCTCTCTCTCTCTATCGGCTCACATGAAGAAATGGATGAAAATGACGAAAAATATCCAACTGCACTTATAAATATACTGTACATTATTAACGTACGCTAACATCTTTAGTTAACGTACGTTACACACTTAGCGTGCGCTAACTGTCTTTGTTAGCGTGCGCTATCGAAGTCCAGAGGCAACTGTCTTACTGCATGAAGTGATTTACGTACGCAATGCCTATGCAATAGCATACGTAAATGCCTCTATTTAGCGTACGCAAGTGTCCTACCTTAGCGCGCGCTAATCATAGTTGACTCGTTTGTCTGTATGCTTTTTAAGACAGGTCCACACGCTGAAAGTGCTGACGAGGATAAGATTCATTTTTGTCCGATATACAGTTAGCGTGCGCTAACCATCATGCATTAGCGTGCGCTAACACTACATTACAACATCCGTTGACTTACCAGAACGTGCGCCGAAAGTGGCCTGGTCCACACGTAGATTCCTTCTGATCTGACTGCACTAGCGTGCGCTACATTCTGCCTCTAGCGTGCGCTAACCATGAATGATAGCGTGCGTTATACTTGACCATTAGCGCGCGCTAGTCAGGCTATACTTAGACATTTCCAACTCTTCTCGTTTGTCTCGACATACTGGATACGTACACTCACACACTGAATACATATACTTAATTCCATAATATTCTCATATGATACATAATATCCTCAATTGCAATTGTCGACCAAGTACGATAATTATACCGATACTGACATCTCAATCCTTCATTTATTTTATCTATACTGTACAGATTCCACACTGTACAATATAACTCGGATAAAATAATATTAAACAACAGTAGTGGAAATTCCGGATATTACAACTTGAGGCTTTGGAGCCTATAAATACCACTTCATTTGGCATTCAAGATACAACAACTTCAAGTAACTTACATATTCATCTGAGTTACTTGTATACATTATTGTTGTTATAATCGAGCTTAATCGTTAAGAGTTAGAGTGTTTGATTCACTCAACCATATATGAGAGGAAACAAAGGATTATAGATTTGATTTGGTGCTATTAGGATCATGGATCCGGCATTGTTAGAATCATAATCTAAATCCAATGAGGTTTTGTTAGTACCGATAAAAAGCTAGAAAGGTTATTTCCTTGCCCGATAGAAAAGGAAAAAACTTTTTATCTTGGACTGATAGAATGTAATATCCTGAAATTCTACTGCGATTGTTCAATGTTATTTTATCCGAGTTATATTGTACAGAATGGAATCTGTACAGTATGGATAAAATAATAGAAAGACTGAGGCAACTGTACTTGTGTAATTGTCGTATTTGGTCGACAATAACATTTAAGAATACAATGGGTTGAGTATATGTGTATTCAGTATGCCGTATGTTCGTATCCAGTATGTCGAGACGTCGGACAAGAATAGTTGTATTTTGGCTAAGTATAGAGCCCTTAACGTACGCTAAGTTTAAGGACTTACATACGCTAAATTATACGCTTTACATACGTTATGCATAAGGCATTACGTACGTAACAAGAGGAATCAGACAGGACCGAGTTATGATCGGATAGTGGGGCCCGGTGTCGGCAGCTTTCGGCGCGGATGTGGACAGGCGAGTCAACAGATGGAGTTACGTACGTTATACAGGGTGTATTACGTACATAATACGAGTATAATACTGTAGCAAGTCAACGTACGTATTACGTACGCAACAGAATAAGTGTTACGTACATCACGGGGTGGCTGGCCGAGTCATGGCCGAGAGGACCTGGAGTGGCCGAGCATGGTTGGAAGTGACTAGCAGGGGTGGCTAATCACGGTCGGTAGTGACTCGCTGGGCGCGGGACTGGCCGTAAGGGCCAGTTACGTATGTAAGCCACCGCCGCCACGCACGTAAGGGTGTCGACCATCGGGCGTAGGGTAGGCCACAATGTTACGTACGTAAGCCACGCCGATACGGCCATAACGCGTGTGACTTGGCCAATATAAGGCCTGGACCGAGTCACCTTGAGCATTTTTCATTTTTCTTCATTCCTTTCGCGATTTCTTCAGCAAAGATGATAGATTTGAGTAAGAGAAACATAGAACAACATGTTTTGGAAGTTTGATTCATGGATTAACATCATCTTCCACCCGGATCGAAGGTAAGATCACCTAAACTATTGGTTTTTGGATATTCTTGAGGTTTCTTGGTATTTTGGCCGATTTGATTCGTTTTGATTCAGATCATTGATTGAACTTGGTTGTATTCTCGTAATCATTCATTGTCCTTGAAGTGTTGTGGAATAAATTCGAGAATTTCTCCGTTAAACGATTCAATTGGACTATGCACCTTAAGTGTTCGATAAAATGCTTCAAAGAGGTAGAACTTGGGAAGTTCTATATGTTTTCATATAATGGTGATTGAATTGATATTGTTGTGATGATTCTTGGTAATTATGGGAATTTTGTTAAGGGAAGATAATGAATTGATGATCAAATACCTTGATTATGTCGTTATGATTTTGGAATCGTAATGTAACACCCCAAACTAGGCGGATATTACAGTGCCGTGGACCCCCGACTGGGACCCACCAGGCGAATGAAAATGAATGAATTACACAGGTAAATGTAGTACCGAACCACATTACAACATCAATTACTCCGATGAGGAGTTTTATACAACACACCCACGATGATACTGAATACAAGTATATTTTATATGGAGATAAAATATACAACAATGAGTGAAATGAATATTCAAACGGAATGTCTGCAGCGGAATAAAATAAAAGAAACATAATGACTGAAAAGACTGGGGCCCCCTACTAGTATCACTGGGACTCCTCGCCGTCACTGTGCTCTCCCAGTGCCTTAGCCTTGCCATGACCTGAAAAACAGTATCCCCCACGGGCCGCCATACGTAACAACAATCCTCAAGGGTTGAAAATACACAATCATGATATATCGAAATTATGAATTATCACGCCGAAACATACGCAATCAAACATGCTATATGAATCGACTATCGAGACGGCTCAAAGGAATGACGCCACACTACGTCCGGATGGAAATGTGTCCGTGCACAAGCCACCAACGAGTATCGATCGAATACACGTGTGGTCTTGTACCTAATCGATCTCACGAAGCCATCAACTCGTGTGCACGGTCCAATGTGAGGCCACCAACCAACACACGACTATAATGTGCCGACATGAAAATCCTACACATACCAACCGGCACGCCAAGATGACCCTAATGCCACAATATGACAAAAGTGACAACGAAAATGAATAATGACTCACCAAGATTAAATGATGGTGAAATGAATGATAGCTCAATGAAATGATCGGAACCGTCGTTCCTTATGACTGAGGTGATTAATTGACAATGACAAGTTTTGATACGGTTAATACAATGATGAATGAGTGACGATTATGAATGAACAACAACAAAAGGAATGAATATCCTTTTAACCGAGTAAGAATTAACTTACTCAATACCGATGAAGAATGTCCTTCCACGAACAACGTCCTAAATGAAATGTCGGTCGCTCGAACAACCTTGAACAACAATAATTACCAACAACCGATCAATACACGAATCAAATACGATCATAACCGACCCAAACGTCGATACAACAATATCCGAACTCGTAGATGAACTCTAACGAAAACATTGAGATACCCGTTGGTTAAAACCAAACCCGAATTATCGAACCAACTCCAACATGATTGATTCAAACCAGCAAAACATTATCAATGACATCAATAATCTCATAGAAATCCACAATTCAAGTTTATAATATCGACAATCGGAAATCCCCAAAATAACCGAAGTCAACCCCAAGGGTTCTTGAAATAATTCCGAAAATAACCATTAAATCCGTAAGAATATACTTATCCAAGGTAGATAATCCATATCCAACATATTCCAATGATAATCCAAGCTTACACGAAGAAATCGGGAGGAAAAACCCAAAAATCCGAAATTCTAGATCCAAGAGATTAATACCTTTGATTCGATGCGATGAAGATGATGAAATGATGATCAATCCGAAAGATGAGCTTGAAGATGATGATTGATGATTACACCTCGAAGAATCCTCTCCGAATCGCTCGAAATCGCCCAAAATACCGAAGGAATGAAATGAGATGAATAAATGACGAACTCTGACTAAACTGTCCAATTTATAGTCAGTCCAGGTTAGCGTGCGCTAGCCCTTGTGCGTAGCGTGCGCTAACGAGTAATTTGGGTAGTCCAGTACCCACTGTCCGAACACGGTAACGCGCGCTACGTACCTTCTTGTAGCGTGCACTACAGCCATACTACCAGCGTGCGCTAAGACCCATTATTAGCGTGCGCTAACGAAATATTGATGCCCAGCACTAGAGTCCAGAAAACTGTCTGACCTCTGATCTGACCCCGATAGCGTGCGTTACAACCATTGATTAGCGTGCGCTAATATATCGGTTGCGTACGCTAACAACAACACATAGCGTGCGCTATGAATTAATCGAGTGCAGTCCAGTAGCCACTGGACTCAACCTGATCCGTCCTTAGCGCGCGCTACACCTCATATTAGCGTGCGCTACTTCAACCCACTAGCGCGCGCTACTTACCAATCGTAGCGTGCACTACTTATAACTCACCTGCAGTCCAGTATCTTCTGGACTGCAACCTTAGTGTGCGCTAAAGCTGAGTGGTAGCGTGCGCTACCTATACCCAATTAGCGTACGCTAAAAGGAGTATGTAGCGTGCGCTACTCCTCACGCACAGATCGCAACGAAAATGACAATGATGATAAACACGGCACGAAACTCCAATCAGATTAGTGATGAATGACGATTGATACACGATACAATTACTCTGAATGATGAATACCATGACTGAATATGAGTGACAAATGATCAATAATGAGTGAAATTACTGAGTGATAATGACTGAATGATAAATACTGAATGATAATTACTGAATTACAACCGGGTATTACACGTAATATTCTCGATGTTCTTGGTGGTTTGTTGCGATTCATGATGTTATGAGAAGTATATGTTGAAGAACATGATTATATACACCTTGAATTGTGAATACGGATTGTTTAGATGTTAGAGGATATCGAATTACGTTGTTTTGATGGCTATGAACAAGGTTTCGAATCATTTAGTGTTCTTGAGAAACTCCTTGATGAATTGAACATAGCAAGACGATCGTATGTTGAATTATCAGTATCTTTAGATATGAAGGTCGAATCTTCGTTGATTGTAGTGGTAGAATTCGTCTATTCTTGATGAAATACGAATCATGATATCAATTGGGAATCCGGAAAGATTGTGATTGATCACCGAATATGATTTCCTTTACATTCGTATCCATAATCGTATTTTGGTTATAAATTCGTAATTGTTTGAGTTGGATTGTTCGGAATTGTGTTTAATCAGGATATTGTGAAATCATTGAGTTTGTCGATCGGTTATATTGATTAGTAATCATCGGATTTCGGTTCATATGAATATGAATTTGTAAAATGGTTTGAGTATATTATTTGGTTTTATATATGATCGAGGTATCATTGACCCCTTTAGTTTGATTGGTTGGCTATGTCGGTTATTGATTGTTATCGAATTGTTGCTATTTGATTACTTCAATAGGTTGAGATTATTGATCGGTGATTAGAACCGTATGTTGTGGTCGTGTTCGAAAATGTTCGTGAATTGCTTTGGTCGGGGCCGAGGAGCTCGTAGACGAAGGCAATGAGATTGGTAGTGGTTTCATCATCGTCGTATCAGTATCAAGGCAAGTTATTACTTCCTCAGTTATAATGTTTAATGAATGGTTTCAGTTTCATTTCGTTCATAATACATATAGTAATGATTATTACTGCAAATTCTGGAGATTTGGATTATATGTTGTCTTTCCGATTCTAGGAGTTAAATCATAATGTATATGCTTTAGCTCGGTTATTGGCATATACGGGTATCAAGGTTACGTTGCGATAAAGACGAGGATATGAGTATCTATAGTTCATTGTACGTTTGGATCGCCGAGTATTGAGGATAATTGCCTGTGATGAGTTGACATCGAGATTGCTCCTGAAGGACTCAGGACAAGTATCTTAGTTTGATTCGGTTTAGTGTTAATGATGTTGATCATTCAAGTTGTCATTCATGTTGCTGAACATGAAGTCGTCCCAATTGTTTCATCATAGTGTCGTTCATGTTTTGATTCATATGTTGTTCACATTGATGAACATATTGAGTTGCATATGTGTATGCATAATTGTATTGTTTATGTTGTAAATGATCCGATGGGATCATGAGGATCTATGCTGAGGGCGCTGAATCGGATGTCCACCATGCGTTGGTTCGATGGGATCATCATGGGGATCTATGCTAAGGGCGCTGGATCACTGGACAGGTTTTTCACCATGCGTTGGTCCGACGTGATCATCATGGGGATCTATGCTCAGGGCGCTGGATCGTTGGATTACCCGGTATTGTGTTGATGGAATCATGTGGATTCGCATCATTGATTTTATCATGTGTTGTTATTGTGCATATATATATTATGGGTTTGCCATAAGTATACATTGTCGTTATTGATGTGAGCATATTGACGTTGTCATATGAGTATGCATTTGTAGGTCTTGTGTTAGGACCGTGCCCGTATGTTGTTGATCTAATCTTGGATTAGACTGACGTGAGGTCGTCGTGACAGTTCATATCTTGAGGTATGTTCCGTATTTCCTCTGGTATTTGTCTCTTGATGGACAATCCGTTATCGTCTTGGGATTTGATGATGCTACCCGATGGATCGTATTGATCAGAACTGGTATATTTCCTTGTCGTGAGTTGGTTATGATAGTTTGAGAATCTTGAGTATTGTTCGAGGTACAATACATATATTATGTTCGAGTTTATTGGTTAATCGAGTACGAGAGCTGATGAGAATTATTTGAGTAAGTAAAGTTACTACGATAAGATTACATTGGTCGTATTCTTATTTTGTATTCTCATTGGTATGTAATTATTAATGTGATGTGACGGTTATCATTGTTGGATATTATGGCTGACCCCGTCGTGGGATTTCTTTTTAGGTTCTTGAGATATCGAGCTTGTAGCGGTCGTGGAGAGATGAGCTTCCCGGAGGATACTAGCTAGGGCATGTTTTTATGAACTGAATTCCTGATCAGTTATTTTATTCCGCTGCTAGAGTAATTTTACTTGGTTGTCCTTTCCGCTGCGTGAGTATTTTAAATGACTTTTTGATATCTAGTAACTTGAGTTACTTTGGAAATCGTCACTAGTGCATAATTGACCTACTGTAACACCCCAAAAATGTTACATAAAGGCCTAAAAGTGTTGCTTTAGGTAATAGGTAACACTTTTATAAGTGAAACATGTAACACCCCAAACTAGGCGGATATTATAGCGCCGTGAACCCCCGACTGGGACCCATCAGGCGAATGAAAATGGATGAATTACACAGGGTAAATGTAGTACCGAACCACATTACAACATCAATTACTCCGATGAGGAGTTTCATACAACACACCCAGGATAATACAGAATACTTGTATATTTTATATGAAGATAAAATACACAACACTGAATGAGATGAGTATTCAAACGGAATGTCTCCAGCGGAATAAATGAAGGGAACATAAATAACTGAATAAATGACTGAAAAGACTGGGGCCCCCTACTGGTATCACTGGGACTCCTCGCCGTCACCGTGCTCTCCCCGTGCTTTAGCCTTGCCATGACCTGAAAAACAGTATCCCCCAACAGGGTCAGTTACACAGAACAACAATCCTCAAGAGTTGAAAATACACAATCATGAGTTATCCACAGTTATACAATATCCTGTCGAAACATACGCAATCAAACATGCTATATGAATCAACAAATGATACGGCTCAAAGGAATGGCGCCACACTACGTCCGGGATGGAAATGTGTCCGTGCACAAGCCACCAACGAGTATCGATCGAATACACGTGTGGTCTTGAACCTAATCAGTCTCACGAAGCCATCAACTCGTGTGCACAGTCCAATGTGAGGCCACCAACCAACATATGACTATAATGTGCCCGACATGAAAATCCTACACATACCAAACGGCACGCCAGTATGACCCGGAATGCCACAATATGACAAAAGTGACAACGAAAATGAATAATGACTCACCAAGATTAAATGATGGTGAAATGAATGACAACTTAATGAAATGATTGGAACCGTCGTTCCTTATGACTGAGGTGATTAATTGACAATGACAAGTTTTGATACGGTTAATACAATGATGAATGAGTTACGATTATGAATGAACAACATCAAAAGGAATGAATATCCTTTTAACCGAGTAAGAATTAACTTACTCAATACCGATGAAGAATGTCCGTCCACGAACAACGTCGTAAATGAAATGCCGGTCGCTCGAACAACCTTGAATAACAATAATTACCAACAACCGTTCAATACACGTATCAAGCAACTAAACACGACTAACCCAAAGGTCGAAAACAACGATAATCAACTCATAGGGGCATTCTAACGAATACGTAACCAACCACACGACTTCGAAAATATCCAATCCCGAATATATCGAAACCAACACCAAAATGAGTGTATCGAACTAACAAAACACTTCAATGATATCAATAATCCATTAGGAATCCACAATTCGAGATTACAACTACATCAATCGGAAAATCCCCAATTAACCGAAGTCAACCCCAAGGGTTCTTGAAATAATTCCGAAAATAACCATTAAATCCGTAAGAATATACTTATCCAAGGTAGATAATCCATATCTAACATATTCCAATGATAATCCAAGCTTACACGAAGAAATCGGAAGGATAAACCCAAAAATCCGAAATTCTAGATCCAAGAGATTAATACCTTTGATTCGATGTTAAGGAGATGATGAAGTGATGATAATCCAACTCAAAGACTTGAAGATGATGATGGATGATAGAAGCTCGAAGAGAACTCTCCAAAATGCCCAAAATCGCCCGAAACCGATGAGGGAATGAGAAAGGATGATAAAATGACGAACTCAGGCTAACTGTCCAATATATAGCCATTCCAGGTTAGCGTGCGCTAGACCTTGTGCGTAGCGTGCGCTAACGGGTAATTTGGGTAGTCCAGTACCCACTGTCCAAACACGGTAGCGCGCGTTACGTACCTTTTTTGTAGCGTGCGCTACGGTCATGCCATTAGCGTGCGTTAATACCCTTTGTTAGCGTGCGCTAACGAATTATGTGATGCCCAGTACTGGAATCCAGAAACCTTCTGTCCTCTGATCTGATCTCGATAGCGTGCGCTACAACCAATGATTAGCGTGTGCTATAATAACGATTGCGTACGCTAAACATCACTCATAGCGTGCGCTATGAATTAATCGAATGCAGTCCAGTAGCCACTGGACTTAACCTGATCCGTCCCTAGCGCGCGCTACTCCACAAATTTAGCGTGCGCTACTACAACCCACTAGCGCGCGCTACTTACCACTCGTAGCGTGCGCTACATATAACTCACCTGCAGTCCAGTACCTTACGGATCGCAGCGAGTGGTAACATTAGCGTGCGCTAATGCTGAGTGGTAGCGTGCGCTACCTGTGCTCAATTAGCGTACGCTAAAAAGAGTACGTAGCGTGCGCTACTCCTCAAGCACAGCCCACAACGAAAATGACAACGATGATAAACACGGCACGAAAATCCAATTAGATTAATGACGAATGCCGATTGATACACGATACAATTACTCTGAATGATGAATACCATGATTGAATATGAGTGACAATTGATCATTAATGAGTGAAATTACTGAGAATCAATTACTGAATGATAATTACTGAATGATAATTACTGAATTACAACCGGGTATTACATACACCCCCCCTTAAAAGAGTTTCGTCCCCGAAACTAAGGGTCAAACAAGTCGGGATAACTCTCCCGCATACTATCCTCGGTTTCCCACGTAGCCTCTTCGACTCCGTGTCTAGACCACTGAATTTTAACCAAAGGAATCGTCTTATTCCTCAACTGCTTGATTTGCCGCTCTAAAACTCGTATAGGACGTTCCTCATATGAATGATCATCGGCAATCTCGATTTCATCGAACTGAAGTATGTGACTCGGGTCGGCAACATACTTCCGCAACTGAGATACATGAAACACATTATGAATTCGGCTCAACACCGGAGGTAAAGCTAACCGGTAAGCTAACTCGCCTACTCGATCCAGAATCTCAAACGGTCCAATGAATCTCGGACTCAACTTACCCCTCTTCCCAAAACGGAAGATACCACGACTCGGGGAGACCTTGACCAAAACATGGCCACCCGCCTTGAATTCTAACGGTCGACGACGATTATCTGCATATGATTTCTGTCGACTCTGAGCGGTCAACAAACGACTTCTGATCAAAGCTACCTTCTCACGGGCGGCTATAATCATATCGGGCTCGATGCCGATTGATTCTGATAGGTCATCCCAACACAAAGGAGATCGACAACGACGACCGTACAAGGCCTCGTAAGGTGTAATCTTAATCGAAGCATGCCAACTATTATTATACGTGAACTCGATCAATGGTAGTTGGGCTTCCCAATCGTCTTTCCAATCGAGGACGCATGCCCTAAACATGTCCTCTAAGGTCTGAATAGTCCTCTCTGATTGTCCGTCGGACTGAGGATGAAAAGCGGTACTGAGATTAAGCTGAGTTCCCATAGCACGATGAACTGATTTCCAAAAATGAGACACAAATCGTCCGTCACGATCGGAAACGATACTTTTAGGAGTACCGTGCAATCTCACTATCTCCTTGATGAACAATCGCCGATCTCTTGGGACCCCACGTATCCTTGATTTCAAGGAAATGAGCCGATTTGGTTAAGCGGTCCACGATCACCTGATCATATTCATGCCACGACGACTCGTCGGCAAACTCGTGATGAAATCCATAGAAATGTCTTCCCACTTCCATTACGGAATAGGAGAGGTTTCACATGCCCGATATCGGTGTTCAATCTTAACTTGTTGACAGTTAAGCATCTCGAAACAAATTCTGCATCGCCGCTTCATATTACTCCACCGGTAATTTTTTTCAAGTCCTTATACATCTTACTAGACCGGATGAATGTAATAAGGGGTAGCATGAGCTTCTTTCAAAATCAAGTTTTTCAACTCGTCATTCGCAGACGCACAACCGATTCTTAAAACGCAGAAGTCCATCCTCGTGAACCACAAATCCGGGGGCTTTCCCTTGAGTCACATCCTCTCGAATGCGTAACAAAAATGGGTCCACACCCTGATTCTCCCTGATCGCCTCCTCAAGTGACGATGAAATTTCCAACGTACAAAGTTGCCCTTGTACTCGTTGTAACCAGACCTCGATCTCGGGTCTCATAAATTCCTACTGAAGTTCCTTCTGAACTATTAATCGAGCAAGCATCTGCTCCTGAACGGACTTACGACTCAAGGCGTCGGCAACAACGTTCGCCTTGCCCGGGTGGTAAAGGATCTCGATATCATAATCTTTGATTAGTTCCAACCACCGTCTCTGTCGCATATTTAACTCCTTCTGAGTAAATATATACTTTAAACTCTTATGATCGGTGAATATCCGATAGGTAACGCCATAAAGATAATGACGCCAAATCTTCAATGCGAACACCACGGCTGCTAGCTCCAGGTCGTGGGTCGTATAATTAACCTCGTAAGGTCTCAATTGCCATGAAGCATAAGCGATAACTTTCCCGTTCTGCATGAGTACACATCCGAGACCCTGTCCGGACGCATCACTATAGACCACAAATCCCTCCGTCCCTTGCGGTAAGGAAAGAACAGGTGCTGAAGTTAACCGGCTCTTGAGTTCCTCAAAACTCTGTTGACACGCGTCGGACCACGTGTATTTCTTATCTTTCCATAAAAGATTCATCATGGGTTGAGCGATTTTAGAAAATCCTTCCACAAATCGCCGATAATAACCCGCTAATCCGAGGAAACTTCGGATTTTCTTAACATTCTTCGGAGGTAGCCAATCTCGAATAGCCTCCGTCTTCTGAGGATCGACACGAATTCCGTCGGATGAAATTACGTGTCCGAGAAACGTCACTTCGGACATCCAGAATTCACATTTGGAAAACTTCCCATAAAGTTGCTCTCGTCTCAACACGTTGAGGACCTGATGAAGGTGAAAATCGTGTTCCTCCCGGTCACGAGAATAAATCAAAATGTCATCAATGAAGACAACCACAAATTGATCCAAAAAGTCGATGAAAACCTGATTCATTAACTCCATGAATACCGCAGGTGCATTAGTTAAACCAAACGGCATTACCACGAATTCATAATGACCATAGCGTGTTCGAAACGCCGTTCTCGCGATATCCGACTCTCGAATTCGCAACTGATGATATCCAGATCTTAAGTCGATCTTGGAAAATACTGAAGCTCCCTGAAGTTGATCTAAGAGATCATCAATACGGGGTAAAGGATACTTATTCTTGATCATCACCCGGTTCAATTCCCGGTAATCAATACACAAGCAGAACGAACCATCCTTCTTCTTGACAAATAACACTGGTGCTCCCCACGGGGACGCACTCGGTCGAATATAACCCTTCTCGAACAATTCCTCAAGTTGGTTCTTTAATTCCTGCATTTCGGTCGGGGCCATCCGGTACGGTGCCTTCGATATCGGGGACGTACTGTGCTCCAACTCAATCGTGAATTCCACATCCCTCTGTGGAGGCAAACCAGGTAACTCAAATGCGGAAAAACATCGGCATATTTCTTCACTACCGGAATGTCCGTCAACGCATTCGATGATTTCTGTTTTGGTCATATAGCACCAATAACCGACACATCCCTGATTGAGTAATCTCACTACTTTCATCAAATTAATGACCTTTCCAGAACAGCTGGGATTACCTCCCTGAAACACACATTCAACCCCATCGTCTGAAATGATAGTGATCATACGCTTACGGACACTAATGATGGCATCATGACGATCCATCCAATCAATACCCAGAATGACGTTGTCTCTCGGCAAATCTACTACGATTAGGTCTGCTAACCATACACGGCCATGAAGCTGAATCGGACAATTCTGAATCTCACGATTTCCGATAATTCTTCTACCGTCAGGTAGACCAATGACATAAGGCTCACAACTAGTAGCACTACCCAGACGTAGTCTACTCAAGCATGACTCGGAAATGAATGAATGCGATGCACCAGTATCAAAAAGGGTACACACAGGTTGAGATAGAATATCGAGTGTACCTGATATCATTCGGGCCTCTGGATCATCGGTCTTCTTCATCTCAAAAATTCGGGGCTTGCCGGCCCCCGAACCGGACGCTCCCGTCTGATAGCTCTTGGCTCCACCTTTAGCTCCTGTCGTCTTGAACGACGCTGACTGAGTGGCCTGATTCTGCACCGCTGAATGTCCTGGGGCCTGAGATGACGCCGGAGTGGTTTTAGAGTCTCTTCGGCAAAAACGGGCCCTATGCCCAGCAATCCCACAGTTGTGGCATGTGACAGACTGCTTCGGACATTTGGTGCTGAAATGGCCCTGTTCCTCATAGTTGAAACAGGTGATGGCCGAACTGGCCGCTCGTGACTGAGATTCCGCGGGTTTAGACGCCAGGGGAGGTCGCTCAGAAAAAGTAGAGCCCGCACGTGGTTTCTTGAAAGTGGCTTGGCTCCCGTCAGACTGATTACGGTTCTTGGACTTCTTGCTAGCAGATGAAGGTTGCTGCTTAGCAATCTCCTTAGCAGTAAGCTCATAGGTAAGAGCTTTCTCAATGAACTCGTCCAGAGTGGCAAAATTATGATTAAGCAACTGTAGCCGCATACGAGGTTTCAGCCTCTTGCTGAAATACTTGATCTTGTCCGCCTCAGAGTGAATGATAGATGAGGCGAACGGAAGAAGTTCTTGAAATTTTTCGGCGATGGCGAGAACATCATCATCCGCCGAAAGGTCGGGAGTGAGTAATTCCGACAACTTGGCCTCCCTGAGTAGGGCCGGATAGTACCTCTCCATCATGAGAGTCTTGAACTGATCCCAAGTACATGATCCGTCTGTGGGCTTCAACGATAACCACCATGAATGAGCGCTCTTACCAAGATAGTAAGCCGCAACTGAAACTTTATGCCCTTCAGGGCAATCCACCATAGCAAATAACTTCTCGAAATGCTCAAGCCAATGGACAATATCCGCCGGCTCAGATGAGCCCTCAAAGGTAGGTGGTCGCTGGCGAGAGATATCGCTAATGATATTGCTTACACCCATATCTTGCCTCTGTGGTGGCGGCGGAGGAGCCTGTTGATTTTGAGTAGTGGAGTTATGCATCACCTCCATAAGTTGTGCCATCTGCGTCATTTGGGCCATCATGCCCTGCATAAAAGCGAGCGGGTCAACCCGAACACCCTTTGACTGAGCTGTGTCCCGAGTACGACTCCCTGATAGTGAATGATCGCGTCCAGGTGAATGAGTGGCAGCGTCAGTGCTCGATGAGTTAACATTATTCCTGGCATTCGCACGTGTATTCACACGAGTTCTCGGGATTTGGCCCGCTCCACGGCCTCGTCCTCCACGTCCTCTGCCAGCCCTTTCCATACTGAAGCGGAAAGTCATATGATGATTATATATCTCGCATGAGTATCACATTATGATTATATTATGAAATGATGAAAATGAGCATACGCGCTCAAATACAGCGATTACATGAATGATTAATTGACGTGACATGATTATCTTGAATGAGTTAACAAGATTAATGATTTGATCTTCCTGATCAACAACTGAATAATGAAATGAATTGAGTGATTAATGAGTTAACATTATCGACTTGATCACAATTGAAGATGATGAATGAGGATTGTTAACTGATGAATTATGAATGAATGATTATTGCCAGAAATTATACCATGGCATCAGAAATCTTACAGTTCTTGGTCTGATTGGCTCGGCATTTGCACAGGTCACACGTGACGCGAAAGTCCAATGATACTAGTCCGATGACGATGATTTCAAATGAGACATGACTCGGAAGGTAGTATTCAAAACCACGCTCCGATACCAACTCTGTAACACCCCAAACTAGGCGGATATTACAGCGCCGTGAACCCCCGACTGGGACCCACCAGGCGAATGAAAATGGATGAATTACACAGGGTAAATGTAGTACCGAACCACATTACAACATCAATTACTCCGATGAGGAGTTTCATACAACACACCCAGGATAATACAGAATACTTGTATATTTTATATGAAGATAAAATACACAACACTGAATGAGATGAGTATTCAAACGGAATGTCTGCAGCGGAATAAATGAAGGGAACATAAATAACTGAATAAATGACTGAAAAGACTGGGCCCCCATTCTAGTATCAATGGGACTCCTCGCCATCACCGTGCTCTCCCCGTGCTTTAGCCTTGCCATGACCTGAAAAACAGTATCCCCCAACAGGGTCAGTTACACAGAACAACAATCCTCAAGAGTTGAAAATACACAATCATGAGTTATCCACAGTTATACAATATCCTGTCGAAACATACGCAATCAAACATGCTATATGAATCAACAAATGATACGGCTCAAAGGAATGGCGCCACACTACGTCCTGGATGGAAATGTGTCCGTGCACAAGCCACCAACGAGTATCGATCGAATACACGTGTGGTCTTGTACCTAATCAGTCTCACGAAGCCATCAACTCGTGTGCACAGTCCAATGTGAGGCCACCAACCAACACACGACTATAATGTGCCCGACATGAAAATCCTACACATACCAACCGGCACGCCAGTATGACCCGGAATGCCACAATATGACAAAAGTGACAACGAAAATGAATAATGACTCACCAAGATTAAATGATGGTGAAATGAATGACAACTTAATGAAATGATTGGAACCGTCATTCCTTATGACTGAGGTGATTAATTGACAATGACAAGTTTTGATACGGTTAATACAATGATGAATGAGTTACGATTATGAATGAACAACATCAAAAGGAATGAATATCCTTTTAACCGAGTAAGAATTAACTTACTCAATACCGATGAAGAATGTCCGTCCACGAACAATGTCCTAAATGAAATGCGGGTCGCTCGAACAACCTTGAATAATAATAATTACCAACAACCGTTCAATACACGTATCAAGCAACTAAACACGACTAACCCAAAGGTCGAAAACAACGATAATCAACTCATAGGGGCATTCTAACGAATACGTAACCAACCACACGACTTCGAAAATATCCAATCCCGAATATATCGAAACCAACACCAAAATGAGTGTATAGAACTAACAAAACACTTCAATGATATCAATAATCCATTAGGAATCCACAATTCGAGATTACAACTACATCAATCGGAAAATCCCCAATTAACCGAAGTCAACCCCAAGGGTTCTTGAAATAATTCCGAAAATAACCATTAAATCCGTAAGAATATACTTATCCAAGGTAGATAATCCATATCTAACATATTCCAATGATAATCCAAGCTTACACGAAGAAATCGGAAGGAAAAACCTAAAAATCCGAAATTCTAGATCCAAGAGATTAATACCTTTGATTCGATGTTAAGGAGATGATGAAGTGATGATAATCCAACTCAAAGACTTGAAGATGATGATGGATGATAGAAGCTCGAAGAGAACTCTCCAAAATGCCCAAAATTGCCCGAAACCGATGAGGGAATGAGAAAGGATGATAAAATGACGAACTCAGGCTAACTGTCCAATATATAGCCATTCCAGGTTAGCGTGCGCTAGCCCTTGTGCGTAGCGTGCGCTAACGGGTAATTTGGGTAGTCTAGTACCCACTGTCCGAACACGGTAGCGCGCGCTACGTACCTTTTTGTAGCGTGCGCTACGGTCATGCCATTAGTGTGCGTTAATACCCATTGTTAGCGTGCGCTAACGAATTATGTGATGCCCAGTACTGGAATCCAGAAACCTTCTGTCCTCTGATCTGATCTCGATAGCGTGCGCTACAACCAACGATTAGCGTGCACTATAATAACGATTGCGTACGCTAAACATCACTCATAGCGTGCGCTATGAATTAATCGAGTGCAGTCCAGTAGCCACTGGACTTAACCTGATCCGTCCCTAGCGCGCGCTACTCCACAAATTTAGCGTGCGCTACTACAACCCACTAGCGCGCGCTACTTACCACTCGTAGCGTGCGCTACATATGCTCACTGCGGTCAGGTACCTTACGGATCGCAACTGTAACATTAGCGTGCGCTAATGCTGAGTGGTAGCGTGCGCTACCTGTGCTCAATTAGCGTACGCTAAAAAGAGTACGTAGCGTGCGCTACTCCTCAAGCACAGCCCACAACGAAAATGACAACGATGATAAACACGGCACGAAACTCCAATTAGATTAATGACGAATGACGATTGATACACGATACAATTACTCTGAATGATGAATACCATGATTGAATATGAGTGACAATTGATCATTAATGAGTGAAATTACTGAGTATCAATTACTGAATGATAATTACTGAGTGATAATTACTGAATTACAACCGGGTATTACAAAACATCTGCCCGTGCTACCTATTCTCTTAGGTAGCACTTTCCAATACTAATGTATCACTTTTTCAAGTGCTACTAAAAATTCCCTAATGTAACACTTTCTTCAAACTAATGTAGCATATTCATAGTGCTACTAATAATTTTTTATGTATCACTTTTTACTCTTTAGTATCATTTTTTACTTCATCTTTTGAACTATAGTAACACTTTATTATATATTATGTATCATTTTACGTCAGCATATATAACACTCTATTAGATATTGGGTGACACATTTTTTTATTAACCAACTTTATGGTATCATTTCTATATGTGTCTTATATATTGATAATAACATTAAAACATACAAAAGCAAGAAAAGAAGGTAAAATAGAATGATATTATTGATATTCAACTGTCATCGTAAAAAATGAGCCACAGAGTAGTATTTATCAATTGAAACACACTATATTGTGTTCAAAAAAAAAAAAAAATTAACCCAAAAATCCAATCATATGATATATCTCTTCCTAAATAAACATAATCTCTAAAAGAACATTTATTTGTTTCTTCATCTTCAATTTCAACGTCCTATCCCTGCATGTTTCTCGAAACTTCATCAGTTCTTGCTACCCTAATACATCATCTTCATCATCCTGCAATAAGAATAAGGTAAAATAAATAAATAATAAAATAAAAGTAGCTCCAGAGTTCCCATCGGATAACATATTATGCACCAAATTTAAGTAGAGATACGTGAAAGAAACACATTAAGAAATGTACTCTCACATGCCGAAAACGTGAAATCAAAGAAAGGTAATCAAAATTTACAAACTATTCTCAAACTACATGTAAATAAATAATGAAAAAATTTCAAGGTACAGAACTTTAAATCACACTACTAAAACGACCACACTACCAGCGACGACATGTCGTCACTACTAATCAATGCCAAATCAGTTCAACCAAATGGCAAAGAAATATTAGTGGGAATGACGTCGCCAATAGCAATAACATTTGTTTTTTAGTTATACTACAAGCAGTGACATACTGCAGTCCCCAATATCTAGCACCGAGATACTTGCAACTCTAAAAGCAATAACGACAACATTTGATTTTTAGCCGTCGCTAAAGTGAATTATCTATCCTACTGGTGAATTGGGTGATCGAATTAGCAGGAATCAAAAATGCTATACAATGGTTAATAAATGTACAAGCTACATGCAAATGAATTTTCTCCCATATGCCCATCAAATCCTAATAAATACAAAAATACAAGTTTAGTTAGCCTATATAACAGTAGTTGTTTCTAGATGTCTACACAACACTAAGATTTACAACAGAAGAAGCAGAACTGAAGGTGTCTGATTACCAAAGGAGAAGGATAACAAAAAACACAAATCAAGCCATACCTCTGAGATGGAAAGTAGATATACAAAAGAAACAACAGAGCACAAGGGGACTGAAAATACTAAATGAAAACAAAAAAAAAAATCTCGGAAATTGCATTGAAAAAAATCGAATTGCAGGAAAGAACAACACAAAATGCCCATACTTATGAAATGGAAAGTTAATAGACAAAAGAAACAACAAAGCAGGAGAGGACGGATTATACTAAATGAAAAAATAAGTCAGAAATTGTATTGCAAAAAATCAAATTGCACTAAAGAAACAACACAAAAATGCATTGCAAGCAAAACGAAAAAAGGATACCAATTAGCTGAGATTTGAGATCTGCAAAAGGTTATACGCATATATTGATATTGAAAGCGAATTTATAAAAGAAACAACCAAAAACTTGATGCAGAACAAAAAAAAGAATTACCTCCGCCAATCCGATTGTTGAACCAAAATCTACACTTTCGTGAGAAAGACAAACACCAACTATACGAAAGCGGCAGAGAAAAACTGAACTAATTCAAATAATTAACAGAAAATCCTTACAGAAATATGAAAACCAGAACGAAAAAAATAGATTTACCTGTGAAAAGAAGAAGAAAGAAAACAGCATATTTACCTGCGAAAGAATAGAAACGGAACGGAGCAAGAAGGCGAGTGAAGAGATTCGAGCAATTTGGAGATGAAGAGTGAAGTGTTTTGAGAATTGGCTCGTCAGGAGATGAAGAGGAGTTTGGGGGAGGCGTCTGAATAATGGAAGGGAAGCAAAAAATAAAAAGTAGGGCACTTTGATAACTAATGTGTTAAGAAAAATTGAAAAAACCACGTAATGACATATCAGCTAAAATGAAGGAGAATCCTTAAAAAAATTAATAACCTAATAATTCACTTCTTCTAATTAAAAAGGATTAAGTGACACCTAAAGTGTTACTACAAGTGCTACTTATTTTAAAGTGTTACTTCAAAGTGTTACTCAATTAAAAAAGTGTTACTTCAAAATGTTACTAATAAAAAAAGTGATACATTAAGTGTTACCTATTGATTAAGTGTTACCAAGGTGTTACTAAAATATTCGATAAACTTGAATTTCAGAAAGTGTTACCATACATATGTTACCTTAGGTCAATAATGCACTAGTGCGTTTTCTAAACTATTGAGTTCCGGCCATTGGGACTTGCCCTTTTCAAAATGAGGTTTTACGACGCTTTTGATAAACGAGTTTTATAACGTCTTCGAATATTTTTAAAGATAGTACTGTCATTAGCCTCTTGGGCATTTGTAAATGTTTGCGAAAATTTCTTTAGCCTTGTGGGTTCCATCTCGGGGCCCACGACGCTGTAATATTTCCGATTAAATCTGGGGGTGTTACAGACTATGGTATCGGAGCTTAGGTTGAGAATACCTAGGCAGTCGTGTCGAGTTGAATCGTGTTTTTGGCGCGTCATTTGAGTTGTCGATTGACAAATATTAGAGCCGTGAGTCTTTGTTGTTCACCCGGGCTTATGCGTTATGTGATTTACCAGTGTAGTACTGGAGTTGTTGCAAACTTTTCTAAATGGTATTAACGTGTTTCTTCGGATAGAGATGTGTTGTGTTCTCGAGTTGCACTGAGTTTGCAAAATGTGTATTTTGAAAATATTTGTGTCGAGTATTTTCTAGAGTCGAGACATGTGCCAGTATCACGGGGAATCATCGGCTTCACGATCTGTAAGTATTTGGATTTTTGAATTGCATTGAGATTTATTGCCGTTCTAAGTTGATATGCTTTGAGATTTTGGAATTTCGTCGTGTGGTTTTCCGATGGAATATCAGTGAATTTGGTGACGATCCGAATTGGTATATAGGAGTATGGATATGATCAAGCATTTGCATAAATTCCATTTTATTTAATCGTGTGTATTCGAAAAGAATTTTTATCGAGAACTTGACACAAGCGAGCCAGTTGGTTTGGAAATTGATTTTGCAGTCTTACCAAAAATTTATGTTTTGAGTTTTAAAAATTTTGAAGGAACTTTAGAAAATTTGTCTTCTTGACGAGACTATATGATTTCAAACTAGTTTTGGAAAATGTGATTGATATACATACACATTTGGTGCATAGTGCATATCATGGTAAAGTTGTGAGTGTGACTCACGAACTGGACAATACATCAGTATGATACGATGAATATAGATCCGAACATTGGTATGGTAGTTCGGTTATCCAAGGATGATCGGTTGATTTATCGGATAAGAGAAATATGCTGGGTGTTGTAGATCCATGCACAAGATGTAATTTTAGAACTTTGGATTTCGTGAGATCGAGATATATATGCTATGTGATTCCATTGATATGGTGGTAGTGTGATTTTTACCATAGTTATTTTGAAGGATTTCTTTGTAAGTGTAGATTTGGGGGTGGTGACCCCATGATGGATTTTGTGGATATTGATTGATCGTTCCCAGTTTATGTATGATTAGATATGTTCGAAAGGTTGTGATTAGTTGTTCGTATGCCGAGGGGTATGTTCACCAGTCGGGTATGTTTATTGAGATCCAATGTATGTGATTGGTGTGTCGTTTTGAGAAATTTATTCGTTCGTATATCGGTTTCTGTGGTTCTATGTTGATCGTATTGGAGTTTATCATGTTGATGATATTCTCGATGTTTTGACCTCTGGTTAGTCATATTGGAGTTTATCATGTTGATGATATTCTCGATTGTGTTTTGACCTCTGGTTGTTCATATTGGAGTTTATCATGTTGATGATATTCTCGGCTGCGTTTTGACCTTTGGATTGGTCGTATTGAAGTTTATCATGTCGATGATAAACTCGGTTAATTTGTTGGTTGATCATTGTTAATGATCGTATAAGCGTTTAGATTTTGTGTCGATGTTTCGGAAATTGTGTCGTTTTGTTGGGCAGTTGCTTCACAGATGTATCGTGTATTATTGATTTGTATCCGGATTGGGATTTGATTGTGCGATCAGACAGACAGGATGCAACACGGATAGATTATGTCATCCGAAGATAATATATTTTTGTTGAGATTCATGGAATGTGATTGTAAGCGTATCGAGGCTTTACAGTGAAGTCACTTGCTAGTATCTCAGGAGATCGTCGACTTTGCACATTTGTAAGTATGCTATTTTGATTATTCAGTAATAATGATGATTGATCGTTGTTGTGATGGTTTCAGAATATTTTTTTTAGTTGAACAGTTTGTTCGTTTTCCTATGACGGATTGCAAGTTTCGAGGACGAAACTTATTTTAAGTGGGGTAGAATGCAATATCCTGAAATTCTACTGCGATTGTTTAATGTTATTTTATCCGAGTTATATTGTACAGAATGGAATCTGTACAGTATGGATAAAATAATAGAAAGACTGAGGCAACTGTACTTGTGTAATTGTCGTATTTGGTCGACAATAACATTTAAGAATACAATGGGTTGAGTATATGTGTATTTAGTATGCCATATGTTCGTATCCAGTATGTCGAGACGTCGGACAGGAACAATTGGATTTTGGCTAAGTATAGAGCCCTTAACGTATGCTAAGTTTAAGGACTTACGTACGCTAAATTATACGCTTTGCATACATTATGAATAAGGCATTACGTACGTAACAAGAGGAATCAGACAGGACCGAGTTGTGATCGGATAGTGGGGCCCGATGTCAGCAGCTTTCGGCGCGGATGTGGACAGGTGAGTCAACAGATGGAGTTACGTACGTTATATAGGGTGCAGTACGTACGTAATATGAGTATAATACTGTAGCAAGTCAACGTGCGTATTACGTACGCAACGGAATAAGTGTTACGTACGTTACGAGGTGGCTGGCCGAGTCGTGGACGAGAGGACCTGCAGTGGCCGAGCATGGTCGGCAGTGACTCGCAGGGGTGGCCGATCACGGTCGGCATTGACTCGCTGGGCGCGGGACTGGCCGATAACGTATGTAAGGTTGTGGCCGGTTACGGCCGTAAGGGCCAGTTACGTACGTAAGCCAGCTGTCGGTTACGTACGTAAGGGTGTCGACCAAACTGGGCAGTAGGGTAGGCCACGGCCGGTTACGTATGTAAGCCACGACCGGTTATGGCCGTAACGTGCCGACAGGACTCGGCCTATATAAGGCCTGGACCGAGTCACCTTGAGCATTTTTCGTTTTTCTTCATTCCTTTCGCGATTTATTCAGCAAAGACGATGGATTTGAGTAAGAGAAACATAGAACAACATGTTTTGGAAGTTTGATTCATGGATTAACATCATCTTCCACCCGGATCGAAGGTAAGATCACCTAAACTTTTGGTTTTTGGATATTCTTGAGGTTTCTTGGTATTTTGGCCGATTTGATTCGTTTTGATTCAGATTATTGATTGAAACTGGTTGTATTCTCGTAATCATTCATTGTCCTTGAAGTTTTGTGGAATAAATTCGAGAATTTCTCCGTTAAATCGATTGAATTGGACTATACACCTTATATGTTCGATAAAATGCTTCAAAGAGGTAGAACTTGGGAAGTTCTATATGTTTTCATAGAATGGTGATTGAATTGATATTGTTTTGATGATTCTTGGTAATTATGGGAATTTTGTTAAGGGAAGATAATGAATTGATGATCAAATACCTTGATTATGTCGTTATGATTATGGAATCGTAGTATTCTCGATGTTCTTGGTGGTTTGTTGCGATTCATGATGTTATGAGAAGTATATGTTGAAGAACATGATTATATACACCTTGAATTGTGAATAAGGATTGTTTAGATGTTAGAGGATATTGAATTACGTTGTTTTGATGGCTATGAACAAGGTTTCGAATCATTTAGTGTTCTTGAGAAACTCCTTGATGAATTGAACATAGCAAGACGATCGTATGTTGAATTATCGGTATCTTTAGATATGAAGATCGAATGTTCGTTGATTGTAGTGGTAGAATTCGTATGTTCTTGATGAAATACGAATCATGATATCAATTGGGAATCCGGAAAGATTGTGATTGATCACCGAATATGATTTACTTTACATTCGTATCCGTAATCGTATTTTGGTTATAAATTCATAATTGTTTGAGTTGGATTGTTCGGAATTGTGTTTATCGGGATATTGTGAAATCATTGAGTTTGTCGATCGGTTATATTGATTAGTAATCATCGGATTTCGGTTCATATGATGGATATGTAATACCCGATTGTAATTCATTCATTTTTATTCAGTAATTATCAATCAGTAATTGTCACTCAGTAATTTTCATTCATTAATAATCACTCATCATTCATACTCATTCAATTGTGTTCACCGTTCGGCGTAATAATTGTGTTACTCGTGCTTTTGCCCCCGTACTTCTCGAATTCTGTGATTTTTGTACTCGGTGCATCGTTATAGGCTGAACTGCTTGTCGAGTAGGGCTGCACGAGCAGGGCCGCACGAGCAACTGCTCGTGCGCAGCGCTCGTATGTTGCGGCTGGACTGGGCATGAGACCCAGTGGTCGAGTCAGTGCCGCACGAGTAGGCCACACGAGCAACTGCTCGGGCGTGGTGCTCGTTTGTTGCGGCTGTACTGGGCAGGAGGCCCAGCGTTCGATTCAGGGCCGCACGAGCAGGCCACACGAGTTACTGCTCGTGCGCAGCGCTCGTGCGCTAAGAGCAGTATCCGGCAGAAGCCTCACGCACGACCGGACGCACGGACACTTGATCGTGCGGATTGGTCGTGCGTCCCTGGGACTTATATAAGTGGACCGATGGGATTTTCTCATTTTCACCATTTCTTCGTCCTAGTTCCGAGAGAGAGGGTTTGTGGGAGAAATTTTTCATCATCAATCACTTGAGTACTCGATTTCCATTATCTTTATTCTGTTGTGAAGCTCGGATTGTCGATCTAACGCGTGTTCATTGAATCAAAGTACTTGGATCTTCAAAGGTAATATTCTTCAAACATTTTGGATTTCGATTGTGTGTTATGATAGGATGTTTTGGACGTTATAATCATGTTGTATGAAGAGATGTACATATGATTACGAGTGTGTATGAATATTCATTGGATTATTGAAAGGTTATTCAAGAACACTTTGAATATTGATTTGGATTTGGGGGTTTTCGATTTAGATGTTGATATAATCTCGAATTGTGTATTCATTATGGATTATTGAGTGTGTTGAAGATGTTTCGATAGATTGAATCACTCCTTAGAGGTTTGGTATGTTTATAAGGGAGGTTTATTGTAAACATTCAAAGATTGGTTACAACATGTTCGATATAATGCCCCAATGAACTTGGTTTAGTCGTATCGACGTTTTGAGTTGGTTATAATCGTGTTTGATACGTATATTGAGCGTTTTTTGGTAATTGTCATTCAAGGTTGTTCGAGCGACCGACATCTCATTTTAGGACGTTTGTTCGAGGAAGGACATTCTTCACCGGTTGAGTAAGTTAATTCTTACTCGGTTAAAAGGACTTTCATTCCTTTCGTTGTTGTTCATTCATAATCATAATTCATTCATAATGTATTAACCGTATTGAGACTTGTAATTGTCAATTAATCACTTCATTTACGAGGAACGACGGTTCCAATCATTTCATTGAGCTATCATTCATTTCACTATCATTTCATCTCGGTGAGTCATTCTTGACTTTGTCGGATTGTTATTTATTATTATTCTTCATGGTCATTCTTGTTCACATGACCTTCTGGGTTCATATTGCGCGGCCGGGTGTGGATGTGTGGGATTTTTAGTCGGGCACGTGATGGTCATGTGTTGGGTTCACCGACATATTGGACTGTGCACACGGTAATGTACCTCCGTGAGACTAATTAGGTACAATGGCGGGTGTGTTCGGACATCTGTCTTGTGCACGTGCACATTCCATTACGGGTGTACTATGATGCCTCTCTTCAGCTTCATTTCATAATTAAGATATATCATGATTGTGTTTATTCAACTCTTGAGGATTGTTGTTCTATGTAACTGACCCCGTTGGGGGATATTGTTTTCAGGTCATGGCAAGGCTAAGGCACGGGAAGAGAACGTTGACGGCGAGGTGTCCCAGTGATACTAGTAGGGGGCCCCAGTCTGTTTCAGTCATTCATGTCTTTTCATCTTTATTTCCGCTACAGATTTCCGTTGGATATTCATTTTCATTTAATGTTGTATATTTTATCTTCACATAAAATATACATGTATTCAGTATTCTTCCTGGGTGTATTATACATAGACTCCTCATCGGAGTACTTGGTAATGTGATATGGTTCGGTATTACATTTATGTTGTTAATTTCATTAACTCTCATCCGCCTGGTGGGTCCCAGTTGGGAGTCCACGGCACTGTAATATCCGCCTAGTTTGGGGTGTTACATGATATGAATTCGTAAAATTGTTTGAGTATATTATTTAGTTTTATATACGGTCGAGGTATCGTTGACCCGTTGAGTTTGATTGGTTGGCTATGTCGGTTATTGATTGTTATCGAATCGTTGCTATTTGATTACTTTAATAGGTTGAGATTATTGATCGGTGAATAGAACCGTATGTTGTGGTCGTGTTCGAAAATGTTCGTGAATTGCTTTGGTCGGGGCCGAGGAGCTCGTAGACGAAGGCAATGAGATTGGTAGTGGTTTCATCATCGTCGTATCGGTATCGAGGCAAGTTATTACTTGCTCAGTTATAATGTTTAATGAAGGGTTTCAGTTTCATTTCGTTCATAATACATATAGTAATGATTATTACTGCAAATTCTGGAGATTTGGATTATATGTTGACTTTCCGATTCTAAGAGTTAAATCATAATGTATATGCTTTAGCTCGGTTATTGGCATATATGGGTATCAAGGTTACGTTGCGATAAAGACGAGGATATGAGTATCTATAGTTCATTGTACGTTTGGATCACCGAGCATTGAGGATAATTGCCTGTGATGAGTTGACATCGAGATTGCTCCTGAAGGACTCGGGACAAGTATCTTAGTTTGATTCAGTTTAGTGTTAATGATGTTGATCATGCAGGTTGTCATTCATGTTGCTGAACATGAAGTCGTCCTAGTTGTTTCATCATAGTGTCGTTCATGTTTTGAGTCATATGTTGTTCACGTTGATGAACATATTGAGTTGCATATGTGTATGCATAATTGTATTGTTTATGTTGTAAATGATCCGATGGGATCATGAGGATCTATGCTGAGGGCGCTGGACCAGATGTCCACCATGCGTTGGTTCGAAGGGATCATCATGGGGATCTATGCTGAGGGCGCTGGATCGCTGGATAGGTTTTCCACCATGCGTTGGTCCGACGGGATCATCATGGGGATCTATGCTAAGGGCGCTGGATCGTTGGATTACCCGGTATTGTGTTGATGGAATCATGTGGATTCGCATAATTGATTTTATCATGTGTTGTTATTGTGCATATGTATATTATGGGTTTACCATAAGTATACATTGTCGTTATTGATGTAAGCATATTGACGTTGTCATATGAGTATGCATTTGTAGGTCTTGTGTTAGGACCGTGTCCGTATGTTGTTGATCTAATCTTGGATTAGACTGACGTGAGGTCGTCGTGACAGTTCATATCTTGAGGTATGTTCCGTTTTTCCTTTGGTATTTGTCTCTTGATGGACAATCAGTTATCGTCTTGGGATTTGATGATGCTACCCGATGGATCCTATTGATCAGAACTGGTATATTTCCGTATCGTGAAGTGGTTATAATAGTTTGAGAATCTTGAGTATTGTTCGAGGTACAGTACAGACATTATGTTCGAGTTTATTGGTTAATCGAGTACGAGAGCTGATGAGAATTATTTGAGTAAGTAAAGTTACTACGATAAGATTACATTGGTCGTATTCTTATTTTATATTCTCATTGGTATGTAATTATTAATGTGATGTGACAGTTATCATTGTGGGATATTATGGCTGACCCCGTCGTGGGATTTCTTTTTAGGTTCTTGAGATATCGAGCTTGTAGCGGTCGTGGAGTGATGAGCTTCCCGAAGGATACTGGCTAGGGCATGTTTTTATGAACTGAATTCCTGATCAGTTATTGTATTCCGCTGCTAGAGTAATTTTACTTGGTTGTCCTTTCCGCTGCGTGAGTATTTTAAATGACTTTTTGATATCTAGTAACTTGAGTTACTTTGGAAATCGTTTTCTAAACTATTGAGTTCCGGCCATTGGACCTTGCCCTTTTCAAAATGAGGTTTTACGACGCTTTTGATAAACGAGTTTTATAACGTATTCGAATATTTTTAAAGATAGTACTTTTGTTAGCCTCTTGGGCATTTATAAATGTTTGCGAAAATTTCTTTTAGCCTTGTGGGTTCCATCTCGGGGCCCACGGTGCTGTAATATTTCCGGTTAAATCTGGGGGTGTTACATAGAAGACAAGGTCGAAACGTTTTATCTTGGACCGAATGAAGACAAAATTGTAATGGTTTACCTCAGACCGGTAGATTACAAGGCGGAAAGGCTTATCCTGAACCTATAGAAAAAGATAACAAAATGAGGGAGAACGTACGCAATTTTCCGAACTTCTATAAATCTCTGTGTTATTTATTTCCCACACTTTTCTATCGCTTCCGCACGCGAAAAGAGTTCAATACTATACACCACACTGTTCAACCCCTTCTAGTGGCGGTACCAACCCAATAGTTTAATCTAGTTTTTCAATTGTATTATTGTTAAAAGTACATCATTATATATGATTTCGTGTTGAATTTTTGGATAGAAATTATGCATCATGCTCGGATAAGATGCAAGTCGAGTCATAGAACTGAAAAATAACAATCAACGATGAAACATCGAGAATGGTGCTTTCTTAACGAGTTTAATATAGTACTTTAATAAACTTATTGTTAAATACACCATTAAACATGATTTACTGCTAAATTTGAATTAAAATCGTGCATCGTACTCGAATAAAATGAAAGTTCAGTCATACAGATGAAATATCAAGAATCGTGCATTCTTAACGAGTTTATTGTAGTTTTTAGTAATATTATTGTTAAATTACATTGTTATATATGCTTTAGTATTTAATTTAGATAAAAATCATGCATCATGCTCGAATATATGCAAGTTCAGTCACATAGCCGAAAATACCACTCAATGGTGAGACATCGAGAATTGTGCTTTCTTAATGACCTTAATATAATTTTTCAATCACACTATTAAGGATTTGAGTTGTAATGGTTCATCATGCTCAAATAATATTCTAATTCAACCATAGGGCTGAAAAATACTACTAGATAGTGAAACATCTAGAATAGTGCCTTTATAATGAATTTAATGTCGCTTTTCAATTATATTATTATTAAATAATTCATTATACGTGATTTTATGTTCTATTTGGGTTGAAATCGTGCATATTTCTCCTATAGAATGCATGCTCAATTATAGAGCTGAAAATTACCACTCGATGGCAAAACATCGTGAATTGTGCTTTCTTAATGAGTTTAATGCACTTAAAAATATGTCTTTATATTCCATTTCATGTTAATTGGGTTGAAATCATGCATTACGCTCGAATAGATGCAAGTTCAGTTGCAGAACTGAAAGATAACACAAGATGCTGAAACACCAGGAATGGTGCTTTCTTAACGAGTTTAATGTAATATTTTAATCAACTCATTATTAAATACATCATTATACATGATTTAATATTAAATTTGGATTGAAATCATACATCATTCTCGAATAAAATGCAAGTTCAGTCATACAACTGAAAAATACCATTCGACCATGAAATATCAAGAATGGTGCTTTCTTAATGAGTTTAATGTAGTTTTTAGTAATATTATTGTTAACATACGTTGTTATACACGATTTTGTGTTTAATTTGGGTGGAAATCATGCATCATGCTCGAATACATGCACGTTTAGTCGTAGTGATAAAAAATACTCTTGATTGTGAGACATGGAGAATTTTACTTTCGTAACAAGTTTAATATAATTTTTCAATTATACTGTTATGGATTTGGGTTGAAATCATGCATCACGCTCAAATAATATTCTAGTTCAGTTATTGTAACACCCCAATAAGGTGGCCATTACAGTGCCGTGGACCCCACACTAGGATCCACCAGGCGATACCCAAAGTACAGATTAAATACACAATACATGTGATGCCGAACCACAAAACAAAGTACTTACTCCGATCTGGAGTTTACAGCAGTATGGCCTATGGCCTTATTACACACGGGATCCAAAAACATAAGTATAATCCATATGGAGATGAAATATACCTTAAATAACAATACACTTGTTCAAACTTAAAATAAAGCGGAAAGATAACATTACACGGTACGAACATGACCGGACACGAAAGACTTGGGCCCCCCGAACTAGTATCGTTCGAACCCTTCGTCATCACCTTGATCTTCCCGTGCCTTGCCTTTTCCTCGACCTAAAATACAACGCAAGTATTTCGCCCAACACAGGGTCAAATATACATGATAAATGATTCTCAAGATGTTATACAATTCACGTATATAAGATTTCAAGAATAACACCCCGACTAACGAACATACCCCTCGGGCGTATGAACGCTCAGTCACAAAACGTCGAACACATCCAAGTATAAATAAAAATGGACTGTGAACGACTAAGATAGTACGGCTCAAGAGGGACATCACAGTACGCCCGATCCGAATATGTGTCAGTGCACATGTCCACCCCGTATACGGAATCCAGGATATACGTGGGACAATGTACCTAGTTAGCCTCAACGAACTACGTCTCGTGTGCACAGCCCTTCACGGAAAATATTCACGCATGACTATATATGTGCCCGGCTAAAAATCCTACACAATATCCAATCGGAACATAGATATGACTCCGGATATGTCACGATGCAACATGACAACGAATTCAATAATTCACAAATCCGATTAAGGACCTAGGACTCACCGAAATGACAACAAGATCAACAATATCAAGGGTCCAAAAGTAACGAACTTGGGAATACAATCCCACGATGAAAACGGGACATCATTAAGAACAACCTCAAGTCACAAGACACAAGTTTATAAGTGTTTCATATACACGAAATGCATAATCATCATAAGAATCCACACATCATTATAACCAAGCAATATAACTTGCCTCAATACGGAGGTGAGTAAAGTCCTTCTTTGTCGAACGAACAGCCGGCCCTCGATTCAAAATCGGTTACTCGGACAATCAACCTTGAATGAAGTATATTTTACTCAATAATACGTTCATATGATCATCTATACCAAACTTCAACGAGACAACATCCTAATTCTCCTTTGAGTAGTTCAACTTTTTAAGATGTTGAGGGTTTACTCCAAGAACCTTATTCAATACCATTCTATTCTTACAATTGATTACAAGATGTTTACCAAATGTTTGCTGGATTAAGATGTGTTAAACAATAATCTCCTATTCTTTAAACTTATCAAGGACATCTCAATTGATTAAAAGTAAAATCTGCACTTCAATCAATTACTTATGTTGAGTTAAGTAGTTATAATTCCATATAATGATCAAGAAAACTACTTCAAGTTCAACACCTTCCTTATAATCTTCTAGTTAACTTGGAGGTTCAAACATTACTCCTCTGGATTCATTTAGCTTAGGTTCAAGAAGGTGATTCCATTCTTCTAATGATCAACAAGGGTTTCTTAAAACATTTTATGGTAATTATTCTAATAAGTTATTTACATTATAATGAAACAAAGACTATTAGTATTCCATTGGTGTTATTAGTCCAGGAATAAGAGTTTGGTTTAACTAAACATGATCATCACCATTTAAAACACTAAGAACACATCATTACAAAAACCCTTAATCATCATATTCATCATTAAGTTTGTTGGAAGCTTAACTATAAACATGTTTAGCTTGATTAATTCATCACTAGGTAGAGTATACTTAATCACTATCATTATAACTATGAGATTATAGGGTTAAAACGTATGACATACCTTCAGAATTGAAGAACAATACACCAAGACCACATGAACACAATCTAAGCTTCAAGAATGACTCCAACTCCCAATCAACAAGCTCCAAAATCCAAATGTAAAGCTCAAACACAAGTTGGAAGAAGGTAATTTTGATCTAGGGATGCAGGAGGATGATTATCTTGGTGAAAACTCAGAGTTTGGTCGTGCAAAATGAAAGACACAAGTTGTCTTTTTATAACAGCACAGTTCGTTACGTACGTTATCACAAGAGGATAACGTACGTTAACAGCTTTACGTACGCTACACGGAAAGTGTTACGTACGTAAGCTAAGTCCAGAGGCTACTGGACTGAAATACGAACATCGTTACGTACGTTACCTATCGAAGCATTACGTACGTAATGTAGGTCAACTAGATTGCCTCCAAAAGATCAGATATTCGAAATCCTGTCCGGCCCTACACGCCGAAAGTTGAGATCGGATACGATTACACTGGTTACGTACGTAACAAGTACACCTTTACGTACGTAAAGGACTAAGCATAACGTACGTTATGCTTAAGGATTAGCGTACGTTAGACTCAGGTTTAGTAGCTCAAAAAATGTATTAATCTATGCGACGTTGAGAATCCAATCATAGTGCGAGTGATCGTTATTATTATGTCTATTTATGATATATTCTAACATCAAGAAACAATACACAAATGCAACAAGGCTACAACAGTATTTGAATTATCCAAAAGATACAACAGTAAGTAAGAATTTCCGTCGGATATTACATACTCCCCCCCTTAAAAGGGGTTTCGTCCTCGAAACTAAGGGGTAAACAATTCAGGATACCTCTCTTGAATGCTTCTCTCCGTCTCCCACGTGGCTTCCTCGACCCCATGTCGTGACCACTCAACCTTCAGTAGGGGAATCGTCTTATTACGCAGTTGTTTGATCCTCCACTCAAGTATTCGTACGGGGCGCTCCTCATACGAATGATCCTCTGCTAAATCGATCTCATCGAACTGAAGTACATGACTCAGATCAGCAATGTATTTCCTTAACTGGGAGACATGGAACACATTATGAATTCGGCTCAGTGCTGGTGGTAAATCCAGGCGATAGGCTAAATCGCCTACTCGGTCCAAAACCTCAAACGGCCCGATATACCTCAGACTCAGCTTGCCTCTCTTCCCAAAACGAAAAACTCCTCGAGTAGGGGAGACCTTCATTAGTAGATGGTCGCTGAACTCGAACTCAAGCGGTCGCCGGCGGTTGTCTACGTAGGACTTCTGTCGGCATTGAGCCGTCAATAAACGACTCCTAGTCAGAGCGATCTTCTCAAGGGCTGCTAACAACATATCGGGTTCCGTACCCAAGGTTTCAGATGGATCGTCCCAACACAAAGGGGATCTACAACGACGGCCATACAATGCTTCATAAGGTGCCATCTGAATCGAAGTGTGCCAGCTATTATTATAAGTGAATTCCACCAAGGGTAGTTGGGCCTCCCAATCATCCTTCCAATCGAGAACGCATGCCCTCAGCATATCCTCTAAAGTTTGGATAGTTTTCTCAGTCTGACCATCCTTCTGCGGGTGAAATGCTATGCTGAAGTTCAAATGCGTACCCATCGCACGATGAACTGCTTTCCAAAATGTGACACGAATTGCCCGTCATGATCTGATACAATACTCTTAGGGGCACCATGTAACCTTACAGTTTCTTTGATAAATAGTTGGGCCAATCTCTCGGGTCCCCAAGTATCTTTAATCTCCAGAAAGTGGGCTGATTTGGTCAAACGATCCACAATCACCCAAATCGTATTCATCCCTCGACGACTTGTCGGCAGGCTGGTAATAAAATCCATCGATATGTCCTCCCATTTCCACTCGGGAATCGGAAGCGGTTTCAGCAATCCTGCGGGTCGCTGGTGCTCAATCTTAACTTGTTGACAGGTTAAACACCTCGAAACGAATTCTGCAACTTCACGTTTCATACTTCCCTACCAATAATATTGTTTCAAATCCTTATACATTTTGCTAGACCCCGGGTGGATAGAGTACGGGGTAGCATGAGCTTCTCTCAGGATAGAACTCCTTAACTCATCATCAGCGGGTACACAAACTCGGTTCCTGAAGCGTATCAACCCATCCTCGTGTATCACAAAGCCAGGAGCTTTCCCTTGAGTTATTTCATCGCGAACTCGAGATAAGAATGGGTCCGTAACTTGCTTCGATCTAATTATATCCTCAAGGGACGATGAAATCTCAAGTGTACAGAGTTGTCATTGAATACGTTGTAACCAGACTTCAATTTCCGGCCTCACCAATTCTAACTGCAATACCCTCTGAGTTGTTAGGCGGGCAAGCATATGCTCCTGTACTGTTTTACGACTCAAAGCATCAGCAACTACATTTGCTTTGCCCGGATGATAAAGGATCTCGATATCATAGTCTTTGATGAGTTCTAGCCACCTTCTCTGCCTCATGTTTAACTCCTTCTGAGTAAAAATGTATTTCAGGCTCTTGTGATCAGTAAAAATCTGACAGGTAACTCCATACAGATAATGACGCCAGATTTTTAAAGCAAACACCACGGCTGCGAGTTCTAAATCATGGGTGGGGTAGTTGACCTCGTAAGGTCGTAGCTGTCTCGATGCATAGGAGATCACCTTCCCGTTTTGCATTAGTACACACCCAAGGCCCTGTTTAGATGCGTCACTATACACTACAAACCCTTCCGTTCCTTTCGGTAGGACTAAAATAGGTGCCGAAATCAACCGACTCTTAAGTTCATCAAAGCTCTGCTGACATGCCTCTGACCATAAATACTTCTTATCATTTCTCAACAAATTAGTCATTGGTTGGGCAATTTTGGAAAAACCCTCCACAAACCGTCGGTAATAACCTGCTAGTCCCAAGAAACTGCGTACTTCCTTAACGTTCTTTGGTGGTAACCAGTCTTGGATAGCTTCTGTCTTCTGTGGGTCTACTCGCACTCCATCAGCTGATATCACATGTCCGAGAAATATAACTTCATTCATCCAGAACTCACATTTAGAAAATTTTCCATAAAGCTGCTCTCGCCTTAACGCCTCGAGAACTAGATGGAGATGATGCTCGTGCTCTTCATGGTCACGAGAATAGATCAGAATGTCGTCAATAAAAACGACTACAAAGCGATCCAGATAATTAATAAAGACTCGATTCATCAGCTCCATGAATACTGCCGGTGCATTCGTCAGTCCAAAAGGCATCACTACGAACTCATAATGCCCATAGCGAGTACGAAAAGCGGTCTTCGAACTATCAGACTCACGAATCCTCAACTGATGGTAATCGGACCTCAGGTCGATCTTAGAAAACATAGCAGCCCCTTGAAGCTGATCCAATAAATTATCAATACGCGGCAATGGGTATTTATTCTTAATGGTTACCTTGTTCAGCTCACGATAATCAATACACAGACGTAGGGATCCGTCCTTCTTCCGTACAAATAGTACTGGTGCTCCCCAAGGGGACGCGCTAGGTCTAATGTAGCCCTTCTCGGTCAAATCCTCAAGTTGGCTCTTCAGCTCCTGCATCTCAGTCGGAGCCATACGATATGGTGCTTTTGAAAGCGGGGACGTACCAGGCTCTAGCTCAATATTGAACTCTACATCACGATGCGGAGGTAAGCCTGGCAATTCATCTGGAAATACGTCTGGGTAGTCTCGGACTACCGGAATATCGATCAATTCAACTGGTCAATCCATTGTCTTGGTCATGTAACACCAATAGCCAATACATCCTTGATTAAGCAGTTTCACCGTTTTCATAGCGCTGATGATTCTCCCGGAACGGCTAGGATTATCACCCTGGAAAGTACACTCAATACCATCGTCAGAGGTGACGGTCACTATTCGCTTGCGGACACTAATTATGGCATCATGACGGTCCATCCAATCGATACCCAAGATCACATCATCTTTAGGTAAATCGACCACAATTAAATTTGACAACCACTCACGGTCGTTCATTCGAATCGAGCAGTCCTGAACTTCACGATTCCCAACAATTCTTCTACCATCGGGTAGACCAATTATATAAGGTTCACAATTGATAACATGCTCTAATTGCAAACGACTCAAACAAGAAGTAGATAAAAAGGAGTGTGAAGCACCAGTATCGAAAAGAACACAGACAGGCTGAGATTGGATCTCGAGAGTACCTGCAATCATGCTGGCTTCGGGATTTTCAGCCCTCTTCATCTCGTAAACTCTAGGTTTTGCAGCCCCTACACCAGATGTACCAGCTTGATTTCCACGTCCCATCCCCTTGTTTGCCCCGGTAGTCTGATAAGAAGCAGATGGAGGTACTCGGTCCTGAATCAAGATGCATCGAGCATGAGGTGTCTTGGGAATACGTCTTGGTCCACTCCTACAATAACGAGCACGATGTCCGTTCTTCCCACAAGTATGGCATGACACGGTGGCCTAGGACATTTCGAATTGATGTGCCTGGTCTCCACAATTATAGCACACAACAGATAGTGACCGCTCGAGGTTGCGATCCGGTTGGCTTCGATGCCGTAGGTTGCCGTTCGAAGGATTTGCTTTGGTTGGGGTCTCTTGAATGTTCCCGATTCTTTGTCTCACCGTTACGGTTCCCGAATTTCTTGTTGTTAGATCTGCGGTTGCTTCTTGGAAATTTCCTTCACGGTCAATTCGTACTCGAGCTTTCTCGATGAACTCGGTAGGGTCACACAATGATGGTTCAACAAATGCATCCTCATTCGGGTTTAAGCCTTTTGAGAAAGTATTTGATCTTATCGCCTTCGTGTGGACAATCGTCGCAAAGAAAAGGGAGAAGTGCACGGAATTTCTCGGCGATAGATAGTACGTCATCATCTTCGGATGGTTCGGATTCAGATTCGATAGTTTGGCCTTGCGGAGAGGACACGGATAGTAACGATCTAGCATGAGATTTTAAATTCTTCCCAAGTACATACGCCATCACCGGCCTCACCGAAAGCCACCAAGTGTGGGCGCCCTTGCCCAAGTAGTAAGTCACATGAGACGCGATTCTCTACTGGACAGTCTACCATATCGAACAACTTCTCGAAGTGTTCGATCCAATGCACGATATCAGCCGGCTCAGAGGAACCTTCAAAAATCGGGGGTCGTTGGTGCAAGATGTCGCTGATGATCTGATTCACCGGCCCGCCATGTACGGGAGGTGGCCCCTGATGCTGGTCGGTAGCAGCTCTCTGCATAGTTTCCATTAACTGACCCATTTGGGTCATCTGAGACATCATGCCCTGCATTACAGTGTAAGGATCTACACGAGCATCCTCGCGTCCATTGTGGTGCGATTGGTCCCTAAAAGGCGAATCACTGACTGCGTAACTATGCTCTGCATTCGCACATCTGTTGGCTCGCGGTATCGGGATTCGGCCCCTTCCGCGGCCTCGTCCCCCTCTGCCACGGCCTCTCAAATTCCTTTCCATACTGAAAGAATCAATTTGTAATGATAATCATAAGTACAACTCATGATACCAATCAGAATTCATGCTAAGTTAATGGCAGTAAGAAATTACATATTCAAGAAAACAGTTCGTAATGAATTATCGTCACTACGAGAGTCACACAGAATATCATATCGACGTTTGAGTCGAATGATTTCAATCATATAATCAATCCAGAATTTTATTTGAATCATCAATCAGATAATTCCTGCCACAAACCCTTAAAATGCCAAGATCAACAAGGAGATCTATTCAGAGATCAATATCATGTCAGTAATTTATTCATGGTTCATAAAGTACGTACCGCATTTGGCTCGTAGGATCAGGCGCTCGCATGGGTCACACGTGACACGAAGGTCTCTTGATACTAGTTCAATACACAAAGACTCAAAAGAAAGAAAACTACCTCTAGCAAAATGCTCTCTGATACCATCTTCTGTAACACCCCGATAAGGCGGCCATTACAGTGCCGTGGACCCCACACTAGGATCCACCAGGCGATACCCAAAGTACAGATTAAATACACAATACATGTGATGCCGAACCACAAAACAAAGTACTTACTCCGATCTGGAGTTTACAGCAGTATGGCCTACGGCCTTATTACACACAGGATCCAAAAACATAAGTATAATCCATATGGAGATGAAATATACCTTAAATAACAATACATTTGTTCAAACTTAAAATAAAACGGAAAGATAACATTACACGGTACGAACATGACCGGACACGAAAGACTTGGGGCCCCCGAACTAGTATCCTTCGAACCCTTCGTCATCACCTTGATCTTCCCGTGCCTTGTCTTTTCCTCGACCTAAAATACAACACAAGTATTTCGCCCAACACAAGGTCAGATATACATAATAAATGATTCTCAAGATGTTATACAATTCACGTATATAAGATTTCAAGAATAACGCCCCGACTAACGAACATACCCCTCGGGCGTATGAACGCTCAGTCACAAAACGTCGAACACATCTAGGTATAAAAAAAATGGACTGTGAACGACTAAGATAGTACGGCTCAAGAGGGACATCACAGTACGCCTGATCCGAATATGTGTCAGTGCACGTGTCCACCCCGTATACGGAATCCAGGATATACGTGGGACAATGTACCTAGTTAGCCTCAACGAACTACGTCTCGTGTGCACAGCCCTTCACGGAAAATATTCATGCATGACTATATATGTGCCCGGCTAAAAATCCTACACAATATCCAATCGGAACGTAGATATGACTCCGGATATGTCACGATGCAACATGACAACGAATTCAATAATTCACAAATCCGATTAAGGACCGAGGACTCACCGAAATGACAACAAGATCAACAATATCAAGGGTCCAAAAGTAACGAACTTGGGAATACAATCCCACGATGAAAACGGGAAATCATTAAGAACAACCTAAAGTCACAAGACACAAGTTTATAAGTGTTTCATATACACGAAATGCATAATCATCATAAGAATCCACACATCATTATAACCAAGCAAGATAACTTGCCTCAATACGGAGGTGAGTAAATTCCTTCTTTGTAGAACGAATAGCCGGCCCTCGATTCAAAATCGGTTACTCGGACAATCAACCTTGAATGAAGTATATTTTACTCAATAATACGTTCATATGATCATCTATACCAAACTTCAACGAGACAACATCCTAATTCTCCTTTGAGTAGTTCAACTTTTTAAGATGTTGAGGGTTTACTCCAAGAACCTTATTCAATACCATTCTATTCTTACAATTGATTACAAGATGTTTACCAAATGTTTGCTGGATTAAGATGTGTTAAACAATAATCTCCTATTCTTTAAACTTATCAAGGACATCTCAATTGATTAAAAGTAAAATCTGCACTTCAATCAATTACTTATGTTGAGTTAAGTAGTTACAATTCCATATTATGATCAAGAAGACTACTTCAAGTTCAACACCTTCCTTATAATCTTCTAGTTAACTTGGAGGTTCAAACATTACTCCTCTGGATTCATTTAGCTTAGGTTCAAGAAGGTGATTCCATTCTTCTAATGATCAACAAGGGTTTCTTAAAACATTTTATGGTAATTATTCTAATAAGTTATTTACATTATAATGAAACAAAGACTATTAGTATTCCATTGGTGTTATTAGTCCAGGAATAAGAGTTTGGTTTAACTAAACATGATCATCACCATTTAAAACACTAAGAACACATCATTACAAAAACCCTTAATCATCATATTCATCATTAAGTTTGTTGGAAGCTTAACTATAAACATGTTTAGCTTGATTAATTCATCACTAGGTGGAGTATACTTAATCACTATCATTATAACTATGAGATTATAGGGTTAAAACGTATGACATACCTTCAGAATTGAAGAACAATACACCAAGACCACATGAACACAATCTAAGCTTCAAGAATGACTCCAACTCCCAATCAACAAGCTCCAAAATCCAAATGTAAAGCTCAACAACAAGTTGGAAGAAGGTAATTTTGATCTAGGGATGCAGGAGGATGATTATCTTGGTGAAAACTCAGAGTTTGGTCGTGCAAAATGAAAGACACAAGTTGTCTTTTTATAACAAAGATTAGTTGCTACGACGTTATCACAAGAGGATAACGACGTTAACAACTTTACGTACGTTACACGGAAAGTGTTACGTACGTAAGCTAAGTCCAGAGGCTACTGGACTGAAATACGAACATCGTTACGTACGTTACCTATCGAAGCATTACGTACGTAATGTAGGTCAACTAGATTGCCTCCAAAAGATCAGATATTCGAAATCCTGTCCGGCCCTACACGCCGAAAGTTGAGATCGGATACGATTACACTTTTACGTACGTAACAAGTACACCTTTACGTACGTAAAGGACTAAGCATAACGTACATTATGCTTAAGGATTAGCGTACGTTAGACTCAGGTTTAGTAGCTCAAAAAATGTATTAATCTATGCGACGTTGAGAATCCAATCATAGTGCGAGTGATCGTTATTATTATGTCTATTTATGATATATTCCAACATCAAGAAACAATACACAAATGCAACAAGGATACAACAGTATTTGAATTATCCGAAAGATACAACAGTAAGTAAGAATTTCCGTCGGATATTACAGTTATATAGCTGAAAAGTACCATTGGATGGTGAAACATCGAGAATATTGTTTTTTAATGATCTTAATATCGTTTTCCAGTCATATTATTATTAAATACATTATTATACATGATTTCATGTTGAATTTTGGTTGAAAACATGCATCCTGCTAGAATAAAATCCAGGTTCAATTGTATGTCTGAAAAATACCACTCGATGATGAAACAAACATCGAGAATTGTGCTTTCTTAACAGGTTTAATGTACTTTATCAACATATTATTGTTAAAAATATATATCGCTATACATGATCTCGTGTTAAATTTGGGTTTAAATCATGCATCATGCTCGAATAAAATGCAACTTCAGCCGCAGAACTGAAAAAACACTCGACGATGAAACATCGGGAATGGTTCTTTCTCAACGAGTTTAATATAGTTATTTAATCATATGATTATTAAATACATTGTTATTTATAATTTTGTGTTGAATTTATGTTGATTTCACATCATGCTTGAATAGAATACAACTTTAGTCGTAGAGCTGAAAAATAGCACAAAAATTGAATTGATTTCACATCATGCTTGAATTGAATTTATGTTGATTTCACATCATGCTTGATTTAACATACATTAATCGTTCATCTAACGTACGCAAGAGGTAGTCAGAACCAGATAAGGCCGAGCCGACGTGTGGATCCCAGATGTCGGCCACCTATTGCAAGCAGCCGAATAACTTTTGGAAAGGCAAGTCAATGACTATTAGTGTAACCTATAACATGCGAGTAATGTACGCTAAGTCAACAAGTAGCGTATGGAGGCCATTTTGACAACATATGTAAAACATGACAAAAATTAGGCAGTGAGCTATGTAAATCGATAGTGTACACAATGGTTGTGTATTAGAATACGTTAAGTAGTTAGCATACATAACGTTGCGCATTTAGCATACCTTAAGGACAATATTCTATTTAAAGACACCAACCCTTTTTCGTTTCCCCCATTTACCTTGTCCGCGTTCTGCACACTTGAGAGCTCCTCCAATCCTATAAATTCCTTATATCAGTCTCTCAACTTGGTTTTGAAGATCGTAGGCATCTTGGATTAGTGTTCAAGCTTCCAGTGTTTAGTTCTACTGATCGTTTTGTCGTTTCTCTCCGTATAAGGTATGTTGATGCTGCTCCAGCCTTGAGTTCATGTTTCTAGGACTGTTATGAACACATTTTTGAGATTATTAGGCTTCACCGATGGCTTAATGAACTGAACACCATGATTTAGGAGGCTTGAGATGATTAAAACTAGGTTATTCCTTTGTTAAGACACTTATATGCTGGCATATGATTATGTTGCTGTAACACCCCCAAAACCATCCGGGATATTACAGCGCCGTAGGTCCCGTGCCGGAACCCACCAAGCTAAAAACCATTTAAAAAACGTTCAAACTCGCCAAAAAGGCCGACGACGGTAATATTTTGCAAATACTCAAATATTTTCAAAAACATAATTCTGAAATACCGTCATAAAATACCATTTGAAAATATAAGGCGAAATGCCAAATCTAGACAGTTAAAAATGTACGTTAGGCTGCCACTTAAACATACCGAAAAATAATTGGGAAAAAAAAAGAGTTTAACGAAATAACCCAAGTTCGCAAAATGCCAAAAAGGCCATTTTAAAATACACACACACATCATATAAAGATACCGAAAAGCCATTTTGAAATACACACGTAGCGGATAAAAACACAGTTCAAAATACACATTTGCAGCGGAAATAAAACAATCAGAAATAAATACTAAATACTCAAAAACATGCCACAATATCACCCGGGAAGCTCACCCCTTCACGACCGCTACTAGCTCGATCTCCGAGTACCTAAAAATAAAGCCCACGACGGGGTCAGCCACAATACTCAATAATGATATCGATCACATCAACATAAATAATTACATACCAATGTAATAATATAGTAAGAATACTACCAAAGTAATCTTACCGCCATAACCTTACCAATCCCTGGCAATCCATACCAAATCGATCCTTACCATAATTCACATTTCGCATTCTCAAATGACGAAATGAACTCAACCACAACCAACTGTACTGTATTCAAATAATATCAAAAATCCTCAAAACATCATCATAACTCATAATCATGAAATAATTCATCCGTGCCAAATACTGTCCATCGGATTACACAATCAAAACTCAACCTGGATAAACCAATAGTACACAACGTATATGCAGATCAACTACCACATGATAATGATAACAAATCCCGAACATCGACGTACAGTCTGAATGCTTATATGATCAATAACCAGATCAACCAATACATCAACTGAGAATATCACCAACATGATAACTCCAATATGACCAACAAAGAATCAATGATAACGGAGAGTACCCACAACATGGTAAACTCCAACATGATCAACAAAAATCAACAATAACCAAGAATACCCTCAACAAGGTAGACTCCAAATGATCGACAAAATACCAACAATAACCAAGAATACCATCAACAAGGTAAACTCCAAATGATCAACAATATTGGATCTCAAAGAAATAACTCCGACTGTCGAACATACCCCTCGGGCGTATTAACAACCAGTTACAAGCCGTCGAACATAGCCAACCATAAATGGAGGATAAACGACCAAACAATAGTATGCCCGATCCGGAAATGTGTCCGTGCACAAGCCAACCCGGGTATTGATCACATACACGTTTGGTCTTGTACCTAATTAGCCTCACGAACTACGTCTCGTGTGCACGATTCAATGTGGAAATATCAACACATAACCATCATGTGCCCGGCTAAAAATCCTACACAATAACCAATCGGCACGCAGATATGACTCTAGATATGTCACGATGCAACATGACAAAGAAACTCAAAGAAACACATATCCAATAAGGATCAAAAGACTCACCGAAGTGAACAACAACATACTGACAATGAAAAGTCGACACGACTAATCAATATCCAAAACATCAATCCTGGGATCATCATCCCCAAATTAATGACCAACACGATCTACGATCTCAATACAACAGTCCTGGGATCAACATCCCTCAACGAATAACCGATACGAAACTCATTACACTAAACCTCAACATATACAACAACTCAACATACTAATTATCCACATGACTGAACAAATACTTAGATTACCTCAAAGCCGAGGACCATATCTATCAACATCCCCCAATGAGACGATCAATGTAATATCCAGATTTATTACTGTGTATTTCATTCTGTATTCGAACCCTGTATTATTCGGATTTGTGGTCTTGATTATTGAAGTATGATATTTCTTGCATTGGTATTTTTGTACATAAGTATAACAACATGCAAAATTTATCATGCAAACTCGTGATAGCGCACGCTAAGAATGTAGCTTAACGCGCGCTATCGACTACTACTAGTGCACGCTACGTATGTATGAGTTGCGTGCGCTAGGCACTCAATTATTGAGCTGGGCGGCTAGCACATGCGCCAGCCGGGACATGGGTCCGGATAAGATTCCCGCGGACGAACCTGGATAGATTTGGAGTCAACGCTTATTAGCGTGCGCTAAATGTAACACCCCCAATATATTCAGGAATATTACAGCGCCGTAAATCCTTTACAGAAGGATTTACAAGGCTGAAGAATTGAACAGACATTAACAGGTACAAATGAATGGAAGTAACGGAATTAATATACAACAGTTCTGACCAAATACTGAAAATACAAATGTTTAACAGAAACTTATTAATACATCACCAAATTCAAATTCATTATAAACGACTACGTACTCGAGTACTTATTGAAATAACCAACAAACAACAGTCAACTAAACCCGGCCGGAACATCACTCTGCACACTCGTCGTCATGCAGCTCCAGTGGTTGTTTTCCCGCTCTCCTGGATCCTGAACATAAACAAAATGTTCACCCCCAAAGGGGTTAGCACAACGATGCTAGCACAAGTACCACAACATATTATTCATATCTCACGAAGAATAATAATGTAAATGATAAAAATGCCAACAAGTCTTCTCCTACGAGAAACTCATAAATGACATATATAACTGATAATCACAACATGATATCACAACATACACATGGTAATTCCGACGCTCCAGCATTCACTGCCTAGAACCCACGATGATCCCGTCAGACCAACCCATGGTGGAAAAACCTGTCCGATGATCCAGCGCATGCTAGCATAGATCCCCCGATGATCCCGTCGGACCAACACGAGGTGTACATACAACAACGACATACATGCACGACAATATGTATAACATCAATACATAAAACAAATAAGGTACTTGCCTCGATTCGAAGACAAGAACAATACTTCCACGAAAACCAACACTCGAAGGTCGCCCCCTCAATCAATCACGTAACAAGCTCGAACCTTAACAAAAGAAATAATATAGAATTTAAATCACGTCGTACGAATGTCTAACAATTCGATTTACGGCCAAAAGCTCATAAAATGTAATCTGCCTGAACTGCTTAGCGCACGCTAAGTACTCTGTGTAGCGTGCGTTAAGTCTGCTCGATAGCGCACGCAAACAATAAAGCCTAGCGTACGCTAACTATGCATGGTCAGTACTTCACTGATCAGCCGACTGACTCGTCTGATGGCCTAACGTACGTTACGTACCAAATGTAGCATACGTTAACTCATGTTCGATAGCGCACGTTAATCTACATAGCTTAGCGTGCGCTAACTGTGCATGGCAGTTTACTACAGGGTAGTAGACTGATCTCAACATGATCAAACCAATGAAATCTTCAGTGTTAATTCATGTTACATCCATGAATATCATGTTTATACGGTTATGAATGATCCTACAGATAACAACAACTTCGGATTCAAGGATATGTATACTATTATAAAACCATATTCCATTTCGATTACCATTCTTCATGCGATAATTCGGAAAGCTTGTTGGTCGATATCAACACCTTTATATCAATAAAAAACTATCATTCTGTAGTTTGATTAACATTCCATCTTTACAAGATAAATCCTTCCATAATCAATCCTTTAGATTCTTCTAACAATAATGATGTTAAAGTCAAGTCCAAGATTGCTATGAATACACCTACTAGATTCGGATTACCAATGATACAAGCTTCTTCTACTTATTCATTGTAATAAGATTCGAATCATGATGTTCATAATCAAGGTACTTAAGGTATAATCATCTCAATATTCCAAACATGAAGTGCTTTGGATAATTTACCCAAGAACTCAATATTTTGCTAGCATGATCATCTCATTCTCCATAACACGAATCTAGAGTTGGTGATAGAATCAACATACCTTAATATGACGAAATCACTGAACTCCAAAGGTAGAATCTGACTCCGGTCGGTTATATGCCACTCCAAGGTGCTACTTCTCTTCAATGATCAATCACAAGAAGTATTCAATGTCCAATGATCAAGTGGATATGTTATAAGTGTGTCTATGGAAGATGATATGCTCTCTGGTCTCTCAAAAACGAAAGGTGAACGAAGGAAATGAGAATAAAATGGAGTGCTGGACCATATATAAACTTTCTGTACAAAAGCAGATTAGCGCACACTACCTACACATCCTTAGCGCGCGCTAATAAGAGTTGACTCCAAAATTGTCCCGGTTCGTCCGCAGGAATCTTATCCGGTCCTACGTCCGGCTGGCGCATGTGCTAGCCGCCCAACTCAATAATTGAGTGCCTAGCGCACGCAACTCCTACATACGTAGCGTGCACTAGTAGTAGCCGATATCGCGCGTTAAGCTACATTCTTAGAGTGCGCTATCACGAGTTTGCATGAGAAATTTTGCATGTTGATATATTTATGTACAAAGTTACCAACGAAAGAAATATCATACTCCAATAATCAAGATCACAAATCCGAATAATACAGGGTTCGAAAGATGAAATACACTATAATAAATCCGGATATTACATACTCTCCTACTAAAAAGGAGTTTCGTCCCGAAACTCAAGACGAAAATAACTCGGGATATCTGGACTTCATGCCATCTTCCGTTTCCCATGTGGCTTCTTCCACTCCGTGACGTGACCATTGAACTTTGACCAAAATGATGGGTTTATTCCTCAACTGCTTAACTCGACTCTCGAGTATCTTGACCAGTCTTTCTTCAAACGTCCCATCCTGAGTGACTTCGATTTCGCCGAAATCAATGACATGACTGGGATCCGGTATGTATCTTCGTAACTGGGATATGTGGAATACGTTATGAACATGGCTCTACGATGGCGGCAATGCCAATCTGTATGCCAACTCTCCAACTCTCTCAAGGATCTCGAACGGTCCGATATTGTAATATCCGCAATTTTCGATTTTTGGTAAATTTCTTTTTTCGGCCAGAGTCCGTTTTGACGACTCGCTCATGACCGTTTCGTTTATTCTGAGAATGATTAATTCTACACTTTTTGACATCCGAGTTCGTTTCGGTGTCGTTTTGTTGAGTTCCGTGCTTTTTAGCGACTTTTCCGCACTTGAGTTCGATTCTTGCGAATCTCGTTCGAAACTACTGTTTCGAGTTTCCCGTAAGTCCGTTTAACTTTTTTAGACGTGTTGTGAACTTCGGTTTGGTTATTCGATCACGTATCGTGATTTCTGGGCGTTTTGGGCCATTTTGTAATTTCTTGAAAGTTACGGGTATCCGTATCTGTAATTGTTGTCTCGACCCGTTTCTTGGTCGCGTATGATTAATTATTGTATTATATTTTCATTTCGGGTCGTTGATGTCGTCCGCGAACTTTTCGTCGTGTTCGCCCGCGCGTTTTGGAAATCGATTCGCCGAGCCACGGTGGTCGCATCGCCGACGGTTATGGATCGACGGACGATTGCGGGCACCGGCCAGACAGGTGCGGCAGGAACCGGCGTAGCGCACGCTACGGCCGGAAGGCTGCGCGCGCTAACCGGAAGGTGTAGCGCACGCTATCGGCTGGCCTAACACACGCTATCGGGTCTGGGCAGTGGGGTTCTGAGGTTCTGGACTCGGTGAGGATCGGCAGGTAGCGCACGCTACTGTCGGTCGTAGCGCACGCTAACCAGCAGGGGTAGCGCACGCTGTCGGCCGACTAGCGTACGTTACCTGGGCGAACTTTTTAGTCCAGAGGTTACTGGACAGGTCGGATAGCGCGCGCAGGCTTCCGGCCGTAGCGCACGCTAGCGGGAGTCAGGTCGGCAGGTTCGGTCGGCAGGTTTGGTCAGTGGTGCTGGGTCGTGCGGGCCCTGTCCGAGGGTACTCGGCCGATACCGGCCGATAGCGCACGCTAGTCCGGGAAGGCTAGCGCACGCTAGTTCCGGCACAGTATAAATGTGACAGAGCAGTCACATTTTCATTCATTTTTCACTTCCTTCCTCTTCTATCCGCGGCTGGAGATTCGAGGGTGGCGAAGCCATGTTGTTTAACAACAAATCCATGAAGTTATTGAGTTCATAACATCAATCAATCATCCGTTATCATCCTTTGATCCAGCGAATCAAGGTAATCTTCCTTAGAACCCTAATTTCGTGAATTTGGGGGTTTTTGCATTTTTGTCCGATTCGTTCCGTGTTGTTGATTAATTCATGATGGGTATGATTAATCTTGGTAGTATTCTTGTGTTTAACATTATTTAATCCATTGTTCTTCGTCGAATCGAAGTATATTTCTTGATTTCCTTCGAATTGACTTTTTGGGGGATTTGTTCTCGATCTCGTTTTTCATCCATTTTTGATGGATCGATTGTGGTTAAATGATGTTGTTAAACACATTCTATGGATTGTATATCCATATTTCAACTCGGAATTCCATTTTTGTGTTTTGTCGGGACGAATCGTGTTCTTGGCCATTTTGGGGGAAATCCTTGAACCTTCGTCATTTGTTCTTTGAATTCAACGGCTTTGGGTCGTACTTTGGAATTCATTTTCGTTGTTATTGTTTTCGTTCGTAGTTCATTGTTGTGGATTGTCGTTCGGTGGAGTCGGCGAGTTCGTAGTCGGTTCGTGCCAACCTACTTCGGCCGATTCTTCGCGTTGTTCTTATTCGAGGCAAGTACCTTGTTCATACGCTTCTCGTTTTGTGGATATGATTGATCGGTGGTCGTATTGGTGTGTTTGTTTGGTTATTTTAAAATGAATTTCCAAAAGATTTCGGTTTGGCCTCGTTAAAGGCTCTCTTTAAAAACGCGTGTGTGTTTTGTGAACGTTGTGTTTTGGGAATTGATTATTTTGAACGTTAAAGGCTTTGATGATATTCCTATTGTTTAAAGTTATGGAATTGTGTATTCCGTGTTTAATCTTGTTATTGTGTTTTGGAGAGTTTGATAATGTTGTCGGATAAATGGCCATCTCTTGTAAGTATTCTTGATGAACTTACATTCTTAGCATATTAGTATTGCATGAGTAACGTGTGTGTGTATATGCTCACTACGGGTTAGATCCGACGGGGTCTCGGTAGGGCTCCACGAAGCTGTGGGACCGCGAGCTTGCTTTTAACCACTACGGTTTAGATCCGACGGGGTCTCGGTAGGGATCCACGAAGCTGTGGGTCCGCGGTTAATTGTGGTGCATTTTGCAAATGTGATTTGATATTGGCATTTCCGAAAATGAGTGCTTTGGAACTATGTTTTCATGATTGCATGCATCGACTAAGTGTGTAAGAGGTAAGTGTTCGTTTGGCTTACTTGGCTAGGATGGCACTAGAGTATTTTGTTGTTTGTGTTAAATCCTTTAATTGTGATTTTGATGTTGGGAGACGAACCTTGTTGTCGTTCTCCTGTACTGTGAGTTGATGATATTTGGGGCTAAAATCCCAACGGTTTGGTAAAGGTTATTTTATGGAAAGTAAACCTTTGGGGTGGTGACCCCTTTCGTCTTTTGGGTTTTGAAAAGTAGGATTTGATAATCCTAAATTGTTTTCTATGAAAACTCCCAATGGTATTTCAAATCATTTTATAAATTGTTTCCCTTGATATTTGGATCTTGAAATTTTGGGAAGTCTTTACTCAAACTCTTGCCTCGGGAAGTGTTCATCTTGTTGTATTTGAATCTTTGAGGATTCCGAATTATTATTGTTCGTGGAATGTGAATTGTATGACTTGTATTTTTGCACTTGTACTTGTACTAGCAAAACAGTGGAGTTTTGCTAACCCCCGAGTATTCGGGGGGTGGATGTCTGTTTTTGCATTCAGGTTTTGGAGCAGAACATAGGGTCGGCATGAAGGATGATGAAAGATGAACGATACTAATCACACGAGGACCTGTTGATGTCGTATTGGTTTTGTTGTATTTTATTTTCCGCTGCAGTATTCTTTTCCCGCTGTACGGGAGTGTGTTGTATTCGACCCCCTGCGTGGGCTTGTATTGTAATCGAGTTGTATGTTTTTATTGAAAGGCCAAATCGGTCTACTGAGTCATTTTAGCCTTAAAGGCATTGTCGATATGTTTCATGTTGTTACTAGCCTGGTAGATCCTTGAGGAAAGGTTCTACGGCGTGTAATATCCCTGAGCGGATTGGGGGTGTTACATAAATGGTATCCGAGCTTAGGTTGAGGAAACTTAGGCTGTCGGGTCAAGTCGTGTTGTTTGAGTCTTGTTTCGTCGGATTTTATCTGACTGAGTCGTGTCGCGACGCGTCGTTTGAGTTTGTTGGTCGTGACTAGTAACGTGGGGCGATCATCATCTTCGTGCGACCTGTGGAAGTAAGTCTCCCTTCTTTGTGTTGTGCCTCGTGTGACACGAGCTATTTTTATGATTATTTGTTAAGTGGTGGAATCCTTATGTGGATTTTGATTTCACGGTATGTATTTAGTCGACTCTGGTATTTGATTTATACGAGGAGTGTCGTCGCTTGTGATGTCTTTTTATTGTTGTTTTTGTCCGTTGCTGATGATTTTCGAATCGATTTGCACGTTGTACAAGTTCTATTGTGGAAGCTTTGTGCTTATACGCGTTTGACTTGTTCACTAGCCCATGGGAGGGTCCTTAGAGGCCTCGAATGGGGTCGTGGTTTTGTTCGAATCCTGGAGGTCTTCGATCGTGGTATTTTATCGTTTATTTCCGTTTAAAGACATGTATTGCCTTGATTTTAAACGCTTTGATGCGTGTACTAGGAGTTGTTTTAGTGAACGTCGATATGTGTGAGTTTTGGGCATTCGCCTATCGATTTTTGAAAACCTTGAGTATCTTAGAAAAATAAATTTCGAGACATACTTTTCAAATGAGTTATTTTCTTGTGGTACATCCTAGGTGCCACAATATATTTCAAAAATTTTCTACTTCGAGGACCAAAATGCTTCGAGATATTTTCAATGTTTTAGAAACACTTTTATTCAGACCCGAGGGTTGAATATTCTGAAAGTTTTCACTAAGAGAAAGTGTCCTCATTTTTATCAAATGCGAAATGGTTCTCCAAAGTCTCGATAACGATGTTTCACGTTTGTACTTTTTGAAAGGTGATACTCAAGATCAACCGGTGTTCTTCTAAATTATTTTCAAAATGAGGTTTTCGTTTTTAAAACCTATCCATTCCCGTTTGAGGGCTGGGTATGTATGTATGATGTTCGCGTTGTCATTTTGATATTTGCTCCCGAGTATGATCGAATTGGCGGTGTGAGCGTTGAGTCGTTTTCCACACATTTGTTGTGTTAGCCCCCTGTGAGAGGCGGGATGTTGGTGTTAAATGTTGTCGCCTCGTGGTGGTTTCTGCGTTGTCGCGCATGTGCGAGCTGTTAGAGATTGGTTTGGTATGACTGTGTGCATCGGTGATGGTTCCGTTATGTGTCGGTTGTTTAATGTCTTGTTACCTTGCTCCCGTTTTTGTGAATTTCGTGGACGAGGTTGGAGGTAATGCCCGTACTATTTTGACTTCTGTATTTTCTCTTTCTCCAGTCTATCGATTCGCTAATATTCGTTGATACTTTATGAACTTGTTCTGTATTTCGGTTTCATCGTCCGAACGAGCTGCGATCTTGTTGTGGGTCGATCTGGTTATCGCTGTGACTTTTTCGGGTTCGGTTCGATTCTTGTGAACCTTGTTCGGGAGTGACATCATCTGGTTCTATTAGTTCTTTTATTCGAAGTGGATCGGATTTGGAACTCTTGTGTTTTCGACTTGGTTGACTCATTATGTTCGTTGACATTTCTGAGCTTGTCCTGCCCCTTGCTTTTGTTGATCGAACGAGTGTGGCATTGTTTCGGAATAACTCGTTTGTCATTGTGACTTTTCAGTCGCTATTCTCTTTCCTGTGGATCTCATGTGAATGCACATCCGGTTGTTTTCACCGGATCATATATTGTCTCGAGTCGAGATGTGAACCTTGGAGTTGTTGTTTGAATTTTATCGTTCTTCGTGATTCGAACATGATAGTTCGATTCTTGTTTTCTCGATTGTTTGATTGTGTTGCTACCCAAAATATTATCCGGAGATAGATATTGCTGGAATGGATGGGATAGCAAACAAATGCAAGAGCACTTCCGTGAGAAAGATAAATAACACAAGATTTGCCGGGGTTGTTAGTCCCGGGCTTGAATGCTCTCGCGAGATATTATTAATACCAATATTCGGGGATACAAGTACTAATGTAAGAATACAATTACAATGAGTGTAAAGATTCTTGTTATCTTAGCTAGTGAGCGTGTAGATTGCCGGAAGAACCAGATTTGATGCTCTGTGAGTTCTTGTAACAAAGAAGATGAACAGTCGCGGCGGTGAGAGATCGACCGTCTCTCACGGCGAGTATTTAGCTGGATGCTTGGGCTTCTGGGCTTATGAATCCCTTGGAATCTGTCTAGTGGAGACTTGCTGCTTCTGCCGATCGTCTTCGGGACGAGAGATTTGGAGAGAGAAGTCTTGAGATGGATTCCGGTGAGATAGCCGGGAGCTTGATGATATGTATGTTCTTCAGTATTTCCGTGGATGTACCTGAATGTGAGAGAATGTGAACTTTTGGTGGAATGTATTTCGGACGTAAGTCAAATGAATTCCGAACCGTAGTGGATGAGTTCTGAACCTTTTTCCAGCAGGAGGAGGTTCTCTATTTATAGGGCCTGGATATGCCGGGCGATCGCCTTTTCTGCAATATAATAATCGGGCGATCGTCTTTTAGCAAATGGGCCTGTCCCCTCAAAGTCTGCAGGAGTTGCTGGCAGTCAACTGTGCGGTCCAATGGGGAGCTTACACGCGCCCTGAGTTACTGTCACGGGTGGTCCCACTGAAAACTTTCGGCGCGCATGCTGGTAGGTGAGGTAGGTGGCAGGCTGTGGTCAAAGGTCTTGTCTGTCAGCAAAAGATCTTGCCTGCTGCGTAGATCTCGTCAGCGCCTTTGGTGGATCTGCACGTGGGTGCTTTCCTGAGATCCAGTCCTTGATGGTTTTGACGGGCGATCGTCTCTGCTCGGGGCGTAGGTTGATTGCCCTTAGCCGGTTAGTAGAGTAGATCGCCAGCTGCCAAAGGGCGATCGCCAAGGGAGTCGATCGCTAGGTAACTGATGGTGGTTCGATATCTTCGACTTGGCGAGCTAGCCATAGTTTGACTGGAGTTGACTTGGTCGCTCGGCCTTCTAGTCGATCGCCTGTCGGGATGAATAAATCGTGACACAACAATTGCCCCCCAACTCGCTCATACATTGGAAACGTGGGGTGAGGTGGCTTTCTCGGCGATCGCTGAACTTTTGACGAGCGACTAAGTGTTTTATTGAACTGGCGATCGTCTTTGAGCTGATATATCCTGAGTTTCGGACGACCTGGTTGGCCGCTGAACTGCGCGTGGAAAAGCAACGGGCGTTGAAAAGCCTCCGCGCACGTGTCGGGCTTCTATTGGAGGGCGCCAACGGTCATTAATGACTCCTCGGCTGACGCGTCCTCGAAAAGACGCGTACGCGGGTCTCGAGGGGGTCAACTAGGGCGTCGTTTGAGATCCGACCCCTGAGGTTTTCCCTTATTGCAATCGGGTCCCTGCCTTCTCCTATAAAAAGGGGGGCGGTGCTGCAGCTTCACTCACTCGTGCTTATTTGGAGAAAGAAGGACCTGCTGCCGATTTTTCTGAAGATCTTAGCGCCGATCGTCGTTCGATTTCACTTTAGGGTAAGAAAAATCCTTCTCTTCCTTTCTAACTCTGAAAATGGCCGGAACCTCATCATCATTTGGAGCGGGAACCATTTCTGCTGCCGGGACGTCGTCTGCCCGGGGAGAAACTTCTTCCGCCTTCCACCTGGAGACGGCGGCTGAAGCTATTCGAGCCGGAATCGACCCGGCTGAAGTTGAGGCTTTGTTCAATGAGGCCGATGTTGCTAGGGAGTCGGCTGCTGAAGAGAGACGATCGCAGATCGAGAGAGATCTGGCGATCAGGGCTTACTGGGAGCAACATAGCGATTTTGGACGGGCCTATAGAGCCTTTGCTGAAATAATGGAGAGATTGGCCGGTCCTACTCCGCGATTCGATTTCCGGGGATACTCGGTCGCTTATCCATATGTGCTCCCCAAGCCGTCACAGTATCGTGCCGCGCAGCGATCGTTGTGGTCGCTCGGCCAGATACGGAGCTCGACGACCAGGAGAGATCTGGCCGTCTGGAGGACAAGATTCCATGTTCCTTCAGATGTGGACATGTTCGCGCCCGCGGAGAATGAACGAGCCGACCAGCCTCCGATGGGTATGGTCGCAGTGAGTGAGGCCGTTATGGAGGCCGGGCTGCGCTTCCCTCTATCTTTCGCGGTCTCCCATCTGTTGGCCGCTTGGAATGTGGCGCCACTTCAGCTGACGCCGAACGCCTGGCTCCAAATCATTTGCACCCTCACCCTTTTCGGCGGTCACCGCCTGTACCGTCTCCCGTCGCCGTTGGAGATGAATCATCTGTTTAAATTGACGGCTCATAGAGGGTTGGTCGGCGGTTACCATATTCAAGGCCGATCTGGTCGGGTGATTCATGGAGTTTCGAATAAGATACGGGGCGATCAGACGAAGTGGTTCTGGGTCGCTGGCAAGTGGAGAGCTTCGGCGAGCGACAATCCCACAGGCGAACTGGAGATCCCCACTGAATTTCGGGAGAGGAATCCCGGTAAGGGTTTAGACTCTCCCTTCATTTAGATGCGTTTTGGACTGATCTAATTTGATTTCTGTTTTGCAGGCTTTCATATTCCGGCGATCGAGGAGCTGCCTTTCGACTTTCTCGTTGTTTGGGAGCGAATTAGAAGCTTGTCGGACGACGACCTAGACGCCACTCGGATCAACAAGGAGAGTCGCTGGTTGTCGGCTCGACTATTCCGCTTCCCGAGACATCTCGCGGTGCCAGGTATGACTTTATGCGACCTTCAATTTCTAGGCGATCGCCTTATTTGAGGAAAGTGCCTGACCGTTAGTCGATCGTCTCTAACTGCAGAGGTTCGTTTCCCTCGCTTTTTGGAGCCTCCGACGGAGATCGCTATGTCGAACCCAGGAGTCTTAGGCCGTCTTCGCGCTAAGAGGTCGACTCGGGTTCCACCTGGTACGCTTATAGTTCCGGAGGCGGAGCCTCGCGTGGAGCCGAGCCTCGCGTGGAGCAGTCGAGGTTGAGGAGGAAATTCCGGCGGAGGGGCTTCGGCGACCGCAAGAGGCCGAGGCCGAAGGAACTTCGTTTCGCCCCGGCGATGAAGTGCCGATCGCCGCGCCTCCGATCACCATCGTCGCTCCGAGAGCGAGCCGCCTCTGCGGCTTTTCTCGCGGAGACGGCGATCGGGGATGCGGAAACTCCTCGAGGGAAACCGTTTTTCGGTCGGGATCCCGAGAAGGCTGAGAGGTAGATAGCATTTCTGTGTTGACAATTGCATCTGCGTAGGAGTTGTACTAACTTAGCTGTTTTGATGCAGGATCCGTCGCGCAGATCCTTCTTGTCCACCGATGGTCGTGGATTTCCTGGCGAGCCGATCTCCTCGCCATTCCTGTGATATTCCTCCATATGTTAGCAAGGCTGCTTCTGCTTTGCCGAAGGCGTGGACAACTGATCTGGATGCTATCGCTCGGCAGCGATGGTCGAGTTCGATGCATGCTGTTGTCGCCCTTTCTCTTCAGACGGCGACCATGGCCTTCCAGGCCGCTCAGGAGTTTGAGGAGAGGCCCTCCACTATTCGCCTTCAGGAGGATCTCGAGGCGGCTCGGAAAGAGAACGCCGAGTTTGCTGACAAGATCGTGGCGATGGAGAAGGACGCTCTGGAGGCGGCCAAGCGGGCGAGCCATGAGCTTGAGCTGGAGAAGAAGGAGACTGAGAAATATCGAATGGCGGTCGACCGATTTCGGGACCAGATGCAGAGTGCCGTCCAGGCGCGGAATGCCTTGAAGAGGAGGCCGATCGCTGAAGGTGACGATCGCTCACTGAATAGCCGAGTCATGAGGCGAAAGAGAAGGTTGCTGCGAGGGAGGCCGAGCTCCAGGGATCGCAACAGGCGATGGCCTAGTTGAGAGGAGAGGTTGAGGCGACCAGGGACGATCCCTTCCAAAACTTGGAGTATGTCAGCGAGTTCGCCTATTATTTGGCGTTCGCCGACTCGATCCGAGCGGCTAAGAAGGGAGGCTTGGAGGTCGGTCCTCTTGCCGAGAAGTTCAAGTCATATGCATTGGAGCATCCTCTCCATTCGGCTTTCTCCTTGCCGATCTTGGACCTGGCGGACATCGGCGTGGATTTGAGCTGGTATCCGTCTCCAGCCAATCTTGCTCATCCCGACGCTCCGGAAGATGAGGGGACCGCGCCGAATGTTGATGGCGAAGGCCAGGCAGGGGCCTGAGGCGCTTCATTTTTGACGTTTTTTTAGCTTGCTTGCTTGTAGTTTTGTAGCTTCTTTTTGTAGCACTTAGGCCTTCGGGCGATCATGTACCCCGATTTTTCAAGTAATGAAATGAGTATTTGTCTTTCTGACTTATCACTTGAATGAACGGTTATTTTTAAGTCTTTGTTTGACTTTATACAAATGTGTGAGGAGAGATCGTTGCGAGGGTAGTTCCAAATGAATTGATAAACTCATAAAGATAACTTTTTACAACAAAATCGATCGCTGCACTACATATGAAAAAATGACGATCTTTGTATGTGGTTGAATAGCGACGATCGTCGTGTAGGTAGTCCGCACTCTTATTGCCCCTTGTTTTTATTCACTTAGTGGAAGTAAGGGGATGAAAATAATTCCTTGAGTGAGCGGTCTTCAACTTTGTCGAATCCTCGGGGACGGTCGTCCGTCTTGAGGAACCGTGCACGATCGCGGAGTTCGATGGACCGACTCCTTGATCATGTCTTGATGCGCGAAGACATTGAGTGTCTCGTGACTCACTTTATTATGAGGGTCCTCCGTTAGCCGCGCCGCCTCGTATTTAAACGAAGGGCGTGCGGTCTCGGTCTAGAGGAGTCCTTGCGTGGGGCAGCGTCGGATGAATCAACTCCACGCCCGCGGCTTGTTAGCTCTGCTTCCACCTCGGCCAGCCATGGAGATGGCCGACCTCGACGGTGTACGTTGAGACGGGGGTTGTGGCACGTCGCATTGTCCGGGTTCACCATGTTAGATGATGAACCTTTGAGGGCGAGCGATCGTGTCCACTGATTTATTTTGGAGGGCCCTCAGACTACGCCGGCCTCGTATTTAAACGAAGGGCGGGCGATCTTGGCCTAAAGGGACCTTGCATGGCCTAAGCAGTCGGTTCCATCGACCACCAGGACCATGGCTGCACTCTTTCACCTTGGATCGTCATGCAGATGCCGATCTTCGACGGTGTACGTTGTGCGGGGGAGGCGATCTCGTGCCTTAGTCCATCATGTTAGATGGTGAACTGTAGATGGCGATCGAGTCCTCCGGTTTCTTAAATAAGGAGGGAGATCGGGGAGACTTCCGAGGTCTCCTTTTCTTGATTGAAGCATGTAGAGACGGTCGTCGAGGTTGATCTAGGGGTCGGCTCGTATGAGCTTTCCAGCCTGTTTTGTGTTCGACTCGGACGATCGTCTATAGAGATAGGCGGGGGCTTCGGCTAAACCAATAAGCTGTCCAACTTGCCCTCCTCGAACAATCTCCAGAGCTGTTTGAGGAGGTCGCGGCAATTGTTGGTGCTGTGGCCGGGACTCTTGTGGTAGGCACAATATTGATTGTTGTCCAGGTGACCGTGGTCCCTTATCGCCTTTGGCTTTTTGAGCTCTTCGTGCCCCTTGATGGCATAGAAAATATGTGCCGGAGTTCTGTTGAACGTATGGAGGAGATGGGCTTCCATGTCCTCGAAAGCCTTGAGATCTCCGGGTGTCTTGGCGATCGCCTTCTTTGCTTTGGCGATCGCTATCTTCCGGCAAGAGGTGGCGTTTCCTCGTCTAAGCGAGGGTGAGTAGCCTTTGCCTAGCCAGAAGTTGGCGGCTTTAGCGCGAAGGTCGCGTAAGTTGGGGAATATCCTTGAGAGATGTCCGAACATGGGAGAGTGACTGTGAATCCCCCATGACCGAATAGAGAGCGAGCTCATCACCGACGGGTTCGCGGTGAGGATGATTTCGTCTACCCGGTCGATGTAATCTGCGTCGATTTCGTCCTTCCCGCTTGATTTTTATCATGCGGTGGGGCCTTCTCAGTCTGGCGACCTTGCTGGCGAAGTATGACGTGAAGTCATTCGCCAGTTTCTTAAAATAGGTGACCGATCGTGGTGGTAGTGAGACGTACCACTTATGGGCCAGCTCGCCCAATGTCAGCGGGAAGATCCGGCACTTGGTTGCATCAGATGCCCCACACCCAGTCATGTAAATTCGGAATTTACTCAGGTGGGTTTCGGGGTCCGATCTCCCCTTATACATAGGTGTTTTGGGAGGAGCGATCGTTGGTTGTATGGGGGCAAGCTCGATGTGGACCGCGAGTGGCTCGGTCGGCCCGGCGATCTTCTTGGTGGTGCTTGCCCCAGTGTCTAAGAGTGCTCTCATCTCGTCGAGCTGGCATTGCATGGCGGCCATCGCTGTGGCCTGACTGTTAGCGGCTCGGCGATCGGAGCGGGAGCCGAGGCGATTGAGTACTGAGTCCCTGGCGATCGGGGCGGGAGTCAGATGGCTGATATGCGTTCGGCTGTGAGGTGAGTAGGCCGAACTCCTGGTGATGGATTCGGATTCCGTCTTTTCAAGGTTGGAAACAGAGTGCCTCGGTCGCCAGGATGGGTCGCGTCCCAAGCGATCGAATATGGATCCGTCCGGTCGTGCGAGAGCCTTTCCTCGCGAATTGGGGCTTTTTGACGATCGCTCGTTCAGTAGCCCATTGAATTTCCGTTTTCCCATGCGGCGGATGATCGAGGGAGTTATCGCGGGCGGCGCGCATGCTCTCCGTCACTCCTCCAGGATGGCCATAGCCTCCTCGATCTGTTCCTCGGTTTGGAACTGATCGAGTGAGAGGTTGGGGCCATCTCTCGGATGCGGGATCGAGACTCTCGCGTTGCCGCGGCTTCCTCGTCGCCGGGGTTCGACCGAGCCGGGAAATGGTGTCCGGCGGTTCGGAGAGCGGCTTTCTTCGATGGACCGGCGGATGTCATGATTCTGGAGGTTTTCTTTGAAGTGCAGTGAGTGTCACTTCAAGTATCTGCCCCGAGAACAGTGAGTGTTCTTCGGGACGGTAGAAATAAAAATGTGAGGGTTAAGCCCCCCTCCTTCTAGCGCCAATTGTTGCTACCCAAAATATTATCCGGAGATAGATATTGCTGGAATGGATGGGATAGCAAACAAATGCAAGAGCACTTCCGTGAGAAAGATAAATAACACAAGATTTGCCGGGGTTGTTAGTCCCGGGCTTGAATGCTCTCGCGAGATATTATTAATACCAATATTCGGGGATACAAGTACTAATGTAAGAATACAATTACAATGAGTGTAAAGATTCTTGTTATCTTAGCTAGTGAGCGTGTAGATTGCCGGAAGAACCAGATTTGATGCTCTGTGAGTTCTTGTAACAAAAGAGATGAACAGTCGCGGCGGTGAGAGATCGACCGTCTCTCACGGCGAGTATTTAGCTGGATGCTTGGGCTTCTGGGCTTATGAATCCCTTGGAATCTGTCTAGTGGAGACTTGCTGCTTCTGCCGATCGTCTTCGGGACGAGAGATTTGGAGAGAGAAGTCTTGAGATGGATTCCGGTGAGATAGCCAGGAGCTTGATGATATGTATGTTCTTCAGTATTTCCGTGGATGTACCGGAATGTGAGAGAATGTGAACTTTTGGTGGAATGTATTTCGGACGTAAGTCAAATGAATTCCGAACCGTAGTGGATGAGTTCTGAACCTTTTTCCAGCAGGAGGAGGTTCTCTATTTATAGGGCCTGGATATGCCGGGCGATCGCCTTTTCTGCAATATAATAATCGGGCGATCGTCTTTTAGCAAATGGGCCTGTCCCCTCAAAGTCTGCAGGAGTTGCTGGCAGTCAACTGTGCGGTCCAATGGGGAGCTTACACGCGCCCTGAGTTACTGTCACGGGTGGCCCCACTGAAAACTTTCGGCGCGCATGCTGGTAGGTGAGGTAGGTGGCAGGCTGTGGTCAAAGGTCTTGTCTGTCAGCAAAAGATCTTGTCTGCTGCGTAGATCTCGTCAGCGCCTTTGGTGGATCTGCACGTGGGTGCTTTCCTGAGATCCAGTCCTTGATGGTTTTGACAGGCGATCGTCTCTGCTTGGGGCGCAGGTTGATTGCCCTTAGCCGGTTAGTAGAGTAGATCGCCAGCTGCCAAAGGGCGATCGCAAAGGGAGTCGATCGCTAGGTAACTGATGGTGGTTCGATATCTTCGACTTGGCGAGCTAGCCATAGTTTGACTGGAGTTGACTTGGTCGCTCGGCCTTATAGTCGATCGCCTGTCGGGATGAATAAATCGTGACACAACAGATTGTTCAGTTTTTGTTGATCTTATTTCGTGATTGTGGAACGTTCAGGCTCCTTCGTAATTCCCTTCAGTTCGGGAAATTAGTCTCGTTTTCAATTTTCCAACCTTTGGGCGGTGGAATTCCGTATTGGTTCAGCGTTTGGCTCGCGTTTTGATTGATGAACCATTGGGTTGGTCAATCATATTGATTTTCGTTCGTTGTGTTTTGTGATTGTTCGGATAATTGACTTGACTATATTATCCATTTGATGACGCTTGTCATTTGTTGGTTTTATTATATTCCTAACGGCGACGTTGTGTTGGTCGCCGTGGAGTGTGTTTTCACGCCGTATGTCTCTTTGCGTTTCTTGCAACATTTCGCTGTCGGGCATGGGTTTTTGGTTTTTGCGTATCTCGTCGAGTTTTCCTGGCAGGGGATATTGCTCTTCCCTACTTGTTTTAAGTTTCGGGACGAAACTTCTTTTCAGGAGGGTAGAATGTAATATCCGCAATTTTTGATTTTCAGTAAATTTCTTTTTTCGGCCGGAGTCCATTTTGACGACTCGCTCATGACCGTTTGGTCATTCTGAGAATGATTAATTCTACACTTTTTGACATCCGAGTTCGTTTCGGTGTCGTTTTGTTGAGTTCCGTGCTTTTTAGCGACGTTTCCGCACTTGAGTTCGATTATTGCGATTCTCCTTCGAAACTGCTGTTTCGAGTTTCCCGTAAGTCCGTTTAACTTTGTTAGATGTGTTGTGAACTTCGGTTTGGTTATTCGATCACGTATCGTGATTTCCGGGCATTTTGGGCCATTTTGTAATTTCTTGAAAGTTACGGGTATCCGTATCTGTAATTGTTGTCTTGACCCGTTTCTTGGTCGCGTATGATTAATTATTGTATTATGTTTTCATTTCGGGTCGTTGATGTCGTCCGCGAACTTTTCGTCGTGTTCGTTCCGTGCGTTTTCAAAAATCGAGTCGTCGAGCCTCGTGGTCGCATCGCCGACGGTTATGGATCGCCGGACGATTGGCACCGCCGGACAGTGCGCAGAACCGGCGAAGCGCACGCCACGGCCGGAAGGCCGCGCGCTAACCGGCAGTGTAGCGCACGCTATCGGGCCGCCTAACGACGCCATCGGTCCGGGCGGTGGGTTCGAGGTTCGACTCGGTGAGGATCGGCAGTAGCGCACGCCATCGCCGGTCGAGCGCATGCTAACCGGGAGGGTAGCGACTTGTCGGACGACTAGCGACGTTACACTGGCGAACTTTTTAGTCCAGAGGTTCTCGACAGTCGGCTACAAGGCGAGCTTCCAGCCGTAGCGCACGCTAGCGGGAGTCGGGTCGGCAGGTTCGGTCGGCAGGTTTGGTCGGTGGTGCCGGGTCGTGCGGGCCCTGGGTGAGGGTACTCGGCCGATACCGGCCGATAGCGCACGCTAGTCTGGGAAGGCTAGCGCACGCTAGTTCCGGCACAGTATAAATGTGACAGAGCAGTCACATTTTCATTTATTTTTCACTTCCTTCCTCTTCTATCCGCGGCTGGAGATTCGAGGGTGGCGAAGCCATGTTGTTTAACAACAAATTCATGAAGTTATTGAGTTCAGAACATCAATCAATCATCCATTATCATCCTTTGATCCAGCGAATCAAGGTAATCTTCCTTAGAACCCTAATTTCGTGAATTTGGGGGTTTTTGCATTTTTGTCCGATTCGTTCCGTGTTGTTGATTAATTCATGATGGGTATGATTAATCTTGGTAGTATTCTTGTGTTTAACATTATTTAATCCATTGTTCTTCGTCGAATCGAAGTATATTTCTTGATTTCCTTCGAATTGACTTTTTGGGGGATTTGTTCTCGATCTCGTTTTTCATCCGTTTTTGATGGATCGATTGTGGTTAAATGATGTTGTTAAACACATTCTATGGATTGTATATCCATATTTCAACTCAGAATTCCATTTTCGTGTTTTGTCGGGACGAATCGTGTTCTTGGCCGTTTTGGGGGAAATCCTTGAACCTTCGTCACTTGTTCTTTGAATTCAGCGGCTTTGGGTCGTACTTTGGAATTCATTTTCGTTGTTATTGTTTTCGTTCGTAGTTCATTGTTGTGGATTGTCGTTCGGTGGAGTCGTTGAGTTCGTAGTCGGTTCGTGCCAACCTACTTCGGCCGATTCTTCGCGTTGTTCTTATTCGAGGCAAGTACCTTGTTCATACGCTTCTCGTTTTGTGGATATGATTGATCGGTGGTCGTCTTGGTGTGTTTGTTTGGTTATTTTAAAATGAATTTCCAAAAGATTTCGGTTTGGCCTCGTTAAAGGCTCTCTTTCAAAACGCGTGTGTGTTTTGTGAACGTTGTGTTTTGGGAATTGATTATTTTGAACGTTAAAGGCTTTGATGATATTCCTATTGTTTAAAGTTATGGAATTGTGTATTCCGTGTTTAATCTTGTTATTGTGTTTTGGAGAGTTTGAAAATGCTGTCGGATAAATGGCCATCTCTAGTAAGTATTCTTGATGAACTTACATTCTTAGCATATTAGTATTGCATGAGTAACGTGTGTGTGTATATGCTCACTACGGGTTAGATCCGACGGGGTCTCGGTAGGGCTCCACGAAGCTGTGGGACCGCGAGCTTGCTTTTAACCACTACGGGTTAGATCCGACGGGGTCTCGGTAGGGATCCACGAAGCTGTGGGTCTGCGGTTAATTGTGGTGCATTTTGCAAATGTGATTTGATATTGGCATTTCCGGAAATGAGTGCTTTGGAACTATGTTTTCATGATTGCATGCATCGACTAAGTGTGTAAGAGGTAAGTGTTCGTTGGCTTACTTGGCTAGGATGGCACTAGAGTATTTTGTTGTTTGTGTTAAATCATTTAATTGTGATTTTGATGTTGGGAGACGAACCTTGTTGTCGTTCTCGTGTACTGTGAGTTGATAATATTTGGGGCTAAAATCCCAACGGTTTGGTAAAGGTTATTTTATGGAAAGTAAACCTTTGGGGTGGTGACCCCTTTCGTCTTTTGGGTTTTGAAAAGTAGGATTTGATAATCCTAAATTGTTTTCTATTAAAACTCCCGATGGTATTTCAAATCATTTTATAAATTGTTTCCCTTGATATTTTGATCTTGAAATTTTGGGAAGTCTTTACTCAAACTCTTGCCTCGGGAAGTGTTCATCTTTATGTATTTGAATCTTTGAGGATTCCGAATTATTATTGTTCGTGGAATGTGAATTGTATGACTCGTATTTTTGCACTTGTACTTGTACTAGCAAAACAGTGGAGTTTTTCTAACCCCCGAGTATTCGGGGGGTGGATGTCTGCTTTTGCATTCAGGTTTTGGAGCAGAACACAGGGTCGGCATGAAGGATGATGAAAGATGAACGATACTAATCACACGAGGACCTGTTGATGTCGTATTGGTTTTGTTGTATTTTATTTTCCGCTGCAGTATTCTTTTCCCGTTGTACAGGAGTGTGTTGTATTCGACCCCGTGCGTGGGCTTGTATTGTAATCGAGTTGTATGTTTTTATTGAAAGGCCAAATCGGTCTACTGAGTCATTTTAGCCTTAAAGGCATTGTCGATATGTTTCATGTTGTTACTAGCCTGGTAGATCCTTGAGGAAAGGTTCTACGGCGTGTAATATCCCTGAGCGGATTGGGGGTGTTACAGATATATCTCGGACTCAGCTTTCCCTTTCTTCCAAAACGGAAGATTCCCCGAGTAGGAGAAACCTTTAAAAGTACGTGGTCTCCAGTACTGAACTCCAAAGGGCGATGATGTACGTCTGCGTAAGATTTCTGGCGACTATGGGCGGTCAACAGCCTTTCACGAATCAAGGCTATCTTCTCTCGAGTCTGTATGATCAACTCTAGTTCTGTCCTGATCAAGTCTGATGAATCGTCCCAACATAGGGGCGATCTACATCTCCTCCCGTATAATGCCTCAAACGGTGCCATCTTAATGGAAGCATGCCAACTATTGTTGTAGGTAAATTCGATCCATGGCAGATGAACTTCCTAATCAATTGACCAATCTAAGGCACTAGCCCGCAGCATATCTTCCACCGTTTGAATAGTCCTCTCGGATTGTCCATCAGTCTGTGGGTGATAAGCTGTGCTGAAGTTCAATTCGGTTCCCAAGGCCTTATGAACTGCTTTCCAAAAGTGAGACACAAAACGGCCGTCTCGATCAGAAATAATGGTCTTTGGCGTACCATGCAATCAAACTATCTCCGAAATAAATACTCGTGCCAACCTCTCTGGTCCCCACGTGTCCTTAATGCCTAGAAAACGAGCTGATTTGGTTATACGATCAACTATGACCCAAATCATGTTCATTCTTGTCTTGGTTCTCGGCATACTAGTGATAAAGTCCATCGATATGTCCTCCCACTTCCATTCAGGAATCAGGAGCGGCTTCAACATTCCGGCAGGCCATTGATGCTTGATCTTAACCTGCTGACAAGTCAAGCATTTCGAAACATAGTCCGCTACATCTTTCTTCATATTGCCCCACCAGAAATTTTGCTTCAAGTCCTTATACATCTTACTAGTGCCCGGGTGGATAGAATAGGGCGAGCTGTGAGCTTCTTTCATAATCGTCTATTTCAGAACATCGACATCAGGAACGCAGAGTCGGTTCTAAAATCTCAAAACACCATCATCATGAATTAGGAATCCGGGGGCCTTTCCCTTGATCACTTCATCACATAACCGAATCATCAGAGGATCATCTGCCTGTCTAGATTTGATTTCTTCGGTTAATGACGAAGGTAATTCCATCATGCACAGTTGTCCTTGGACTCTTTGTAACCATACTTCAATTCCTTCTCTAATCATCTCTCGTTGAAGGCTAAGTTGGGAGGTCAGAGTCTCCAGCATCTGAATAGAAACAAGCTTGCGGCTAAGTGCATCGGCCACTACATTCGCTTTGCCTGGATGATACAAAATCTCCAAGTTGTAGTCCTTAATCAGCTCTAACCATATTCTTTGCCGCATGTTCAGCTCTTTCTGACTGAAGATGTATTTTAGACTCTTGTGATCAGTAAAGATCTGACAGTGAGTCCCGTACAGGTAATGTCTCCAGATCTTTAAAGCAAAAACTACTGCTGCTAGCTCCAAATCATGTGTTGGGTAATTCACTTCATAAGGTTTTAGCTGTCGCGATGCATAAGCGATCACCTTGTCATTCTGCATAAATACGCATCCGAGTCCTTGGTTCGAAGCATCACTGTAAACTATGAATCCTCCAGTCCCCTGTGGAAGTGATAGAATCGCCGTCGTCGTCAATCTCTTCTTCAATTCATCAAAGCTAATCTGACACAACTTGTTCCACTCAAACTTTTGAGTTTTCTGCAGGAGTCGAGTAAGTGGGCGGGAAATTTTGGAAAACCCTTCCACGAACCGACGATAATACCCAGCAAGTCCTAAGAAACTTCAGACTTCTTTCACGTTCTTTGGAGGCTTCCAATCCAAAACCGCTTCAATCTTCTGAGGATCTACTCGGACTCCTTCAGCTGATACCACATGACCGAGGAACATTACTTCCTTTATCCAGAATTCACACTTAGAGAGTTTGGCGTACAGTTGCTCGCTTCTTAAAAGTTCTAATACAATCCGCAAATGCTGTGCATGCTCTTCCGGGTTCTTAGAATACACTAGAATGTCATCAATGAACACGACCACAAATTTATCCAAATATTCGATGAACACTCGGTTCATCAATTGCATGAATACAGCAGGTGCATTAGTGAGACCAAACGGCATCACTACAAACTCATAGTGTCCGTAACGAGTTCTGAACGCTGATTTCGGAACATTAGATTCCTTAATCCTCAGCTGATGATATCCTGATCTCAGATCGATTTTAGAAAATACTGTTGCTCCTTGCAACTGGTCAAACAGATCATCAATCCGTGGCAACGGATACTTGTTCTTAATCTTCATTCTATTCAGCTCTCGATAGTCAATACACAGTCGAAGCGATCCATCCTTTTTCCGAACAAAAAGAACTGGCGCTCCCCAAGGCGAAACACTTGGCTGGATATAGCCTTTTTCCAATAACTCCTCTAGCTGCTTTTTCAGTTCATACATCTCAGTAGGTGCCATACGATACGACGCCTTAGAAATTGGTGTAGCTCCGGGTTCCAGCTCAATGGTGAATTCTACATCCCTTCGTGGAGGTAGTCCAGGTAACTCATCAGGAAATACATCTAGAAATTCGTTCACAACAGGAATGGATGAAAGTTCCACAATTTCATCCTCTTTCTTCATTGCATAACACCAGTATCCGGTACAGCCCTGTTTCGACAATTTGATAGCTTTCATCGCTTTGATCAACTTTCCTGAGCTTCCCGGTTTCCATCCCTCAAACAGTATTTCGGAACCATCGTTAGTGATCAGCGAGATATTCTTCCTTCGGTAGTTTATGGTAGTTTACAATTGCTCCATATCGATTAAGCCAATCGTCTCCGAGTATCAGGTCGTCTCCTTGCATTTCTATCACAATCAAATTTGAGAGCCACTCTCTGCCTCCAAATGATACAGGGAAATTTCTGGTTTCTAAGTTCCCGACAATCCTCTCTCCACGTGGGGGAACATATCCGGCACTTGATGTACCCTTTCGGTCCCACTGTCCTCTGCCTCGCCCGCGGCCAAAATTCTGAGGCATCTGAACACTTTGCTGCGTCTGTTGGATACTGGCTTCCTTCTGGACTGGCTGTGGTGTACGGGCTCTAAAAGACTTTGCAGCCTCTTCACAGAACACCGCATGATGTCCCTCTCGACCACAATCAAAACAAGTCATGGCAGGTAGGGGGCAATTCCGTCGATAGTGCCACGTCTAGGCACAGTTAAAGCATTTCCTGGTAACATCAGTCATGGTTGATGTTGCTCCGAAGTTCTTTCCGCTCCTAACTGGGTGTGGAGGTTTCTTGAAAGAATGAAAAGATGACTGGGCCTTGCGGGGCCCGCTGCTCTTGTGCTCTGTAAAAGTACCAGAGACTTTCTATTTCTTGGATTCCATAAATTTCTCCATAGCTGCTTCCTTGATCTCATACGCCAACGCCTTATCCTGGTATTGGCGGAGTGTGGTACATTCAAAACCGGACATGTACCTCTGGATTTCTGGTTTCATCCTCATATCAAAATGGATCATCATTTCTGCATCTGTTCTGACCAGATGTCGAACAAATGCCAGCTGCTGGTTAAACGTCTTAATTGCCTGAGATACTGGCACATATGAAGGTTGAGCGGAGAAAAACTCCCGAACCTTGGCTTCCCTCATAGGACGAGGGCAGTACTGAGCCTCCATCATTAATTTAAACTCTGTCCAATCAGCATCATGGTCTACAGGCCGGATGGCTTCCCACCATTCGGACGCTTCCCCTATCAGAAAGTATTGAGGGATAGAGGCTCTCCGGTCGTCTGGGCAGTTAATTCCGGCAAAGATTTTCTCCAGTTCCTTCAACCAATGGTCCCCGGTGTGAGTCTCAGAAATACCGTCGAATTTGGGAGGTTGCATCTTCGCCACCTCTTGCAGCCACCGGTCACCTCGATTTCCCATGTCTGGGATCCCTTGCTGTCTCTCTCCCTGCTGTAGTCCCACCGCCACTTGCATTCGGTCCACCACTTGGGCAAACTGAGTCATCTGGTTCACCACTTGACGAAGGATTTCAGGTACAGCAGGTTCCGGTTCGTTATTGATAGATCTCTGTGGCTGGCCTGAGCTATGACTGGCCTGATTAGAAGGCGACGCTTCCCTTTCAGCATTCCTTCGTCCGCGTCCGCGACTGCGACCACGTCCACGTCCGCCTCTCAACATGATGTAAGCATAAATACTCAATATACAGGAAACAATATCATTCAAATGCTCAAGTACAAGGAAATATAACATGCAAAGGACGAGATAGAGTTTAGGAACTTACAACCACCGCCCGCACGAAGACGTAGGCAATACAGTGATGTTATTCGCGGCCGGTTACCTCAAAAGACATAAATGACCCCTATTTTAACCCAACGGCCAAGATATCCATAATCTTAGCTCTGATACCATATTCTGTAACACCCCCGATATATTCAAGAACATTACAGCACCGTAAATCCTTTACAGAAGGATTTACAAGGCTGAAGAATTGAATAGACATTATCAGGTACAAATGAATGGAAGTAACGGAATTAAGATACAACAGTTCTGACCAAATACTGAAAATACAAATGTTTAATAGAAACTTATCAATACATCACCAAATTCAAATTCATTATAAACGACTACATACTCGAGTACTTATTGAAATAACCAACAAACAACAGTCAACTAAACCCGTCCAGAACATCACTCTGCACCCTCATCGTCATGCAGCTCCAGTGGTTGTTTTCCCGTTCTCCTGGATCCTGAACATAAACAAAATGTTCACCCCCGAATGGGTTAGCACAACGATGCTAGTACAAGTACCACAACAAATTATTCATATCTCACGAAGAATAATAACGTACACGACAAAAATACCAAGAAGTCTTCTCCTACGAGAAACTCATAAATGACATATATAACTGATAATCACAACATGATATCACAACATACACATGGTAATTCCGACGCTCCAGCGTTCACTGCCTAGAACCCACGATGATCCCGTCAGACCAACCCGTGGTGGTAAAACCTGTCCGATGGTCCAGCGCACGGTAGCATAGATCCCCCGATGATCCTGTCGGACCAACACGAGGTGGACATACAACAACAACATACATGCACGACAATATGTATAACATCAATACATAAAACAAATAAGGTACTTGCCTCGATTCGAAGACAAGAACAATACTTCCACGAAAACGAACACTCGAAGGTCGCCCCCCTCAATCAATCACGTAACAAGCTCGAACCTTAACAAAAGAAATAATATAGAATTTATCTCACGTCGTACGAATGTCTAACAATTCGATTTACGGCCAAAAGCTCATAAAATGTAATCTGCTTGAGCGCTTAGCGACGCTAAGTACTGTAGCGTGCGTTAAGTCCGCTCGATAGCGCACGCAAACAACAAAGCCTAGCGACGCTAACTATGCATGGTCAAGATTTCACCGATCGGCCGATCGACTTGCTCGATGGCCTAACGTACGTTACGTACCAAACGTAGCGTACGTTAACTCATGCTCGATAGCGCACGTTAATCTACATAGCTTAGCGTGCGCTAACTGTGCATGGCAGTTTACTACAGGGTAGTAGACTGATCTCAACATGATCAAACCAATGAAATCTCCAGTGTTAATTCATGTTACCTCCATGAATATCATGTTTATACGGTTATGAATGATCCTACAGATAACAACAACTTCGGATTCAAGGATATGTATACTATTATAAAACCATATTCCATTTCGATTACCATTCTTCATGCGATAATTCGGAAAGCTTATCGGTCGATATCAACACCTTTATCTCAATCAAAAACTATCATTCTGTAGTTTGATTAACATTCCATCTTTACAAGATAAATCCTTCCATGATCAATCCTTTAGATTTGTCTAACAATAATGATGTTAAAGTCAAGTCCAAGATTGCTATGAATACACCTACTAGATTCGGATTACCAATGATAGAAGCTTCTTCTACTTATTCATTGTAATAAGATTCGAATCATGATGTTCATAATCAAGGTGCTTAAGGCATAATCATCACAATATTCCAAACATGAAGTGGTTTGGATAATTCACCCAGGAACTCAATATTTTGCTAGCATGATCATCTCATTCTCCATAACACGAATCTAGAGTTGGTGATAGAATCAACATACCTTAATATGACGAAATAACTGAACTCCAAAGGTAGAATCTGACTCCGGTCGGTTATATGCCACTCCAAGGTGCTACTTCTCTTCAATGATCAATCAGAAGAAGTATTCAATGTCCAATGATCAAGTGGATGTGTTATAAGTGTGTCTAAGGAAGATGATATGCTCTCTGGTCTCTCAAAAACGAAAGGTGAACGAAGGAAATGAGAATAAAATGGAGTGCTGGCCCATATATAAACTTTCTGTACAAAAGCAGATTGGCGCACGCTACCTACACATCCTTAGCGCGCGCTAATAAGATTTGACTCCAAAATTGTCCCGGTTTGTCCGCAGGAATCTTATCCGGTCCTACGTCCGGCTGGCGCATGTGCTAGCCGCCCATCTCAATAATTGAGTGCCTAGCGCATGCAACTCCTACATACGTAGCGTGCGCTAGTAGTAGCTGATAGCGCGCGTTAAGCTACATTCTTAGCGTGCGCTATCACGAGTTTGCATGAGAAATTTTGTATGTTGATATACTTATGTACAAAGTTACCAATGAAAGAAATATCATACTCCAATAATCAAGATCACAAATCCGAATAATACAGGGTTCGAATACAGATAAAATACACCATAATAAATCCGGATATTACACTAAATATGTATGGTAGCGTGCGCTAATTAGCTAAAGTGCAGAATGTTATAAATGAGACAACAGTCCGTTTTGGCTTACATTTCCTTCATTCATTCTTCAGTCTAGAGAGACCAGAGAGAAATAATTATCCTCCTAACACGCTTATAACACATCTACGTGATCCTTGAATATTGGATATTACTTGTGAGTAGTCATTAAAGAGAAGTAACACCTTGGAGTGGCATATAACCTACCGGAGTTGGATTCTACCTTGCAGTTCAGTAATTTCGTCATATTAAGGTATGTTCAATCTATCTCCAGCCTTAGATTTGGATTCTAAGGAATTAGATGATCATGCTAACGAGATATTGAATTTCATTAGTGAATTATTCAACAAACATCATGTTTAGAAGATGGAAATGTCTATGCTTATGATATTATCGTTGGAACCTTGTAGTTGGAATCCTAATACTTCAAATGATGAGAGAAACATTCTGAAGTTGGCTATCCATATGATTTATGTTATCTTAGTGATCATAAATTGGAGGTGGTATTATTTTCGGTTATAAGGACTTAAGGGAAGAATCATCTTAGGAAATATTCTTTCATATAAGTTGGAATTGTTAATTCACCTCAAGATGAAGTCCGAATGTGTATAATGATAGTAGAATCTAATGCACCAGCCAGAGATCACCAAACTTCGCATGAGAATTGCAATCAAGATATATTATGGTATTGTGACAATTATACGCATACTTGTATCTTGAAGTTGTTATTATCCGTGAGATCATTCATAAGTTTATGAACATAGCATGTATTCGGATAACAAACATTAATCACTAAGGAATTCGCTTACTTTATCACCATTTGTACAATCTGCTGCCCTTTAGTAAACTGCCATGCACGCTTAGCGTGCGCTAAGCTACATGAACTAATGTGCGCTATCGAGTATGTTTTGCGTACGCCACATTTGGAACTTAGCGTGCGTTAAGTCATCAGGCGAGTCAGTCGGCTGATCAGTGAGGCCCTGACCGTGCATGGTTAGCGTACGCTAGGCTGTATGTACTGCGTGCGCTAATGAGTAGCATTAACGTATGCTACATAGGATGCGTAGCGTGCGTTAAGTGATCCAGACAGATTGCATTCTAAGGACTTCCTACCGTAATTTTGGATTGTTAGACATTCGTACGGCATGAGATGAATTCTATATTATTTCTTTTGTTAAGGTTCGAGCCTAGCAACGTGATTGACTGAAGGGGATGACCTTCGAGTATTTTGATATTCGTGGAAGTTTTATTCTTGTCAACGAACCGAGGCAAGTAATCTAATTAGAATTGTGAATATTATGATAGTTATGATGTGATTGTATTGTGTAAATGTGTTGTGATTATATGTCCACCATGCGTTGATCCGACGAGAATCATCACGGGAATCTATAGCTGTGTGCGCTGGGTCGTTGGATAGGTAGTTCCAACATGTGTTGGTCCGACGGGATCATCATGGGAATCTATAGCTGTGTGCGCTGGATCGTTGGAATACCATCAGTATGTTGAAACTGTTATGATAGGATATGTGTTGTTGATATTTCTCGTTGGAGAAACTTGTTATGATATAATTGTTGATTATATCACTATTGTATGATTATTATACTTGTACTAACATCGTTGTGCTAACCCCTTCGGGGGTGAACATTTGTTTATGTTCAGGATCCAGGAGAGCGGGGAAACAACCACTGGAGCTGCATGACGACGAGGGTGCAGAGTGATGTTCCGGCCGGGTTAATTATCTGTTGTTTGTTGGTTATTTCAATAAGTACTCGAGTACGTCGTCAGTTTATGATGTTTGGATTTTTGGTGATGTATTAATAACCCTTCATTGGATATTTGTATTCTCGGTATTGAACCAGACTGTTGTATTTTATTTCAGTGCTTTCATAAGTTGGTATCTGTTATTGTCATTTCATTTCTTCAGCCTTGTAAATTGTTATGTAAAGGATTTACGGCGCTGTAATATTCCTGAATATATCGGGGGTGTTACAGGATATGGTATCGGAGCTAAGATTATGGATATCTTGGCCATTGGGTTAAAATAGGGGTCATTTACGTCTTTTGAGGGAACCGGCCGTGAATGACATCACTGTACTGCCTACGTCTTCATGCGAACGGTGGTTGTAAGTTCCTAAACTCTATCTCGTTCTTTACATGTTGTATCTCTTTATACTTGAACATTAGAGCGATGTTGTTTCCTGTATATTGAGTATTTATGCTTACAGTATGTTGAGAGGCGGACGTGGACGTGGTCGTGGTCGTGGACGCAGACGAAGGAATACTGAAAGGGAAGCGTCACCTTCTAATCAGGCCAGTCATAGCTCAGGCGAGTCGCAATGATCCATCAATAACGAACCGGAACCTGCTGTACTAGAAATCCTTCATCAAGTGGTGAACCAGATCACTCAGTTCGCTCAGGTCGTGGACCGAATGCAGGTGGCGGTGGGATTTCAGCAGGGAGATGGACAAAAAAGGATTCCAGAAATGGGAAATCGAGGTGACCGATGGTTGCAAGAGGTGGCGAAGATGAAACCACCCAAATTTGACGAAATTTCGGAGACTCCCACATGGGATCATTGGTTGAAGGAATTGGAGAAAATCTTTTCCGGAATTAACTGCCCAGACGACCGGAGAGCCTCTATCGCTCAATACTTTCTGATAGGGGAAGCATCCGAGTGGTGGGAAGCTATCCGACCTGTAGATCATGATGCTGATTGGACAGAATTTAAAATGATGATGGAAGCTCAGTACTGCCCTCGTCCTGTGAGGGAAGCTAATGTTTGGGAGTTTTTCTCCGCTCATCCATCAGACAAACCCGTATCTCAGACAATTAAGACGTTTAACCAGCAGCTAGCATTTGTTCGACATCTGTTCAGAACAGATGCAGAGATAATGATTCATTTTGAAATGAGGATGAAACCAGAAATCTAGAGGTACATGTCTGGTTCTGAATGTACCACTCTCCGTCAATACCAGGATAAGGCGTTGGTGTACGAAATCAAAGAAGCAGCAATGGAGAAGTTTATGGAGTCAAAGAAGCAGAAAGTCTATGGTACTTTTACAGAGCACAAGAACAACGGGCCTCGCAAAGCCCAGTCATCCTTTCATTCTTTCAAGAAACCTCCGCACCCATCTAAGAGAGGAAAGAATTTCGGAACAATGTCAGCCACGACGGATACAGCTAGAAAGTGCTTTAACGGTGGTCGCCCAGGCCACCTTTGGCGTGATTGTTTGCGCACTCCAATTACATGTTTTGATTTCGGACAGGAAGGGCACCGTGCGACGTTTTGCAAGTATGTCACCAAGTTCAATGGAACCCGTTCATTGCAGCCAATTCAGAAGGAAGCTAGTATCCAAAAGACACAGCAAAGTGTTCAGATGCCTCAGAATTTTGGCCGCGGATGAGGCATAGGACAATGGGACCGAAAGGGGACATCGAGTGTCGGATCTGTTCCCCCACGTCTGTACGAGATGAGGAGGACAGACAATCAGGATGCTGCTGTCGCATCACGTACTGTCCAGATCCTTTCCCATCCAGTTAGCGTTTTATTCGACACAGGAGCTACGCATTCTTTTATATCCTTGTCTTGTGTAAATCGTTTGAATATTTCTTGTTTTCATACTTGTAAACCTTATGTTGTTGTTTTACCGAGTGGAGAGAGGATTGTTGGGAACTTAGAGACTAGAGATTTCCCTGTATCATTTGGCGGCAGAGAGTGGCTCTCAAATCTGATTGTGATAGAAATGCAAGGAGACGACCTGATACTCGGATATGATTGGCTTAATCATTATGGAGCTATTGTAAACTACCGAAGGAGGAATATTTCACTGATCGCTGACGATGGCTCCGAAGTACTGTTTGAGGGATGGAAACTAGGAAGCTCAGGAAAGTTGATCAAAGCGATGAAATCTGTCAAATTGTTGAAACAGGGCTGTACCGGATACTGGTGTTATGCAATGAAGAGAGAAGACAAAATTGTGGAACTTTCATCCATTCCTGTTGTTAACGAATTTCCAGATGTATTTCCTGACGAGTTACCTGGACTACCTGCACGACGGGATGTAGAATTCACCATTGAGCTGGAACCCGGAGCTACACCAATTTCTAAGGCGCCGTATCGTATGGCACCCACTGAGATGTATGAACTGAAAAAGCAGCTGGAGGAGTTACTGGACAAAGGCTATATCCAGCCCAGTGTTTTGCCCTGGGGAGCGCCAGTTCTTTTTGTCCGAAAGAAGGATGGATCGCTTCGATTGTGTATCGACTATCGAGAGCTGAACAAGATGACAATTAAGAATAAATATCCGTTGCCACGGATTGATAATTTATTTGACCAGTTGCAAGGAGCAACAATATTTTCTAAAATCGATCTGAGGTCAGGATACCATCAGCTGAGGATTAAGGAATCTGATGTCCCAAAGTCAGCATTTAGAACTCACTATAGACACTATGAGTTTGTAGTGATGCCGTTTGGTCTCACTAATACACCTGATGTATTCATGCAATTGATAAACCGAGTGTTCATCGAATATTTGGATAAATTTGTGGTCGTGTTCATTGATGACATTCTGGTGTATTCTAAGAGCCCGAAAGAACATGCACAACATTTGTAGATTGTATTGGAACTTTTGAGAAGCGAGCAATTGTACGCCAAACTCTCTAAGTGTGAATTCTGGCTAAAGGAAGTAATGTTCCTCGGCCATGTGGTATCAGCTAAAGGAGTCCGAGTAGATCCTCAGAAGATCGAAGCAATTATGGATTGGGAACCTCCAAAGAACGTGAAAGAAGTCCGAAGCTTTTTAGGACTTGCTGGGTATTATCGTCGGTTCGTGGAAGGGTTTTCCAAAATTTCCCGCCCACTTACTCGACTCCTGCAGAAAACTCAAAAGTTTGAGTGGAACGAGTTGTATCAGATTAGCTTTGATGAATTGAAGAAGAGATTGACGACGGGGCCGATTCTATCACTTCCACAGGGGACTGGAGGATTCATAGTTTACAGTGATGCTTCGAACCAAGGACTCGGATGCGTATTGATGCAGAATGACAAGGTGATCGCTTATGCGTCGCGACAGCTGAAACCTTATGAAGTGAATTACCCAACACATGATTTGGAGCTAGTAGCAGTAGTTTTTGCTTTAATGATCTGGAGACATTACCTGTACGGGACTCACTGTCAGATCTTTACTGATCACAAGAGTCTCAAATACATATTCAGTCAGAAAGAGCTGAACATGCGGCAAAGAAGATGGTTAGAGCTGATTAAGGACTACAATTTGGAGATTTTGTATCATCCAGGCAAAGCAAATGTGGTGGCAGATGCACTTAGCCGCAAGCCTGTTTCTATTCAGATGCTAGAGACTCTGACCTCCCAACTTAGTCTTCAACGAGAGATGATTAGAGAAGGAATTGAAGTTTGGTTACGAAGAGTCCAAGGACAACTGTGCATGATGGAATTAACTTCGTCATTAACCGAAGAAATCAAATCTAGACAGGCAGATGATCCTCTGATGATTCGGTTACGTGATGAAGTGATCAAGAGAAAGGCCCCCGGATTCCTAATTCATGATGATGGAGTTTTGAGATTTCAGAACCGACTCTGCGTTCCTGATGTCGATGTTCTGAAACAGATGATTATGAAGGAAGCTCACAACTCGCCCTATTCTATCCACCCGGGCACCAGGAAGATGTATAAGGACTTGAAACAGAATTTCTGGTGGGGCAACATGAAGAAAGATGTAGCGGACTATGTTTCGAAATGCTTGACTTATTAGCAGGTTAAGATCGAGCATCAATGACCTGCCGGAATATTGAAGCCGCTCCGGATTCCTGAATGGAAGTGGGAGGACATATCAATGGACTTTATCACTCGCATGCCGAGAAGCAAGACAGGAATGAACATGATTTAGGTAATAGTTGATCGTCTAACCAAATTAGCTCATTTTCTAGGCATTAAGGATACGTGGGGACCAGAGAGGTTGGCACGAGTATTTATTTCGGAGATAGTTCGACTGCATGGTACACCGAAGACCATTATTTCTGATCAAGACGGCCGTTTTGTGTCTCACTTTTGGAAAGTAGTTCATAAGGCCTTGGGAACCGAATTGAACTTCAGTACAGCTTATCATCCGCAAACTGGCGGACAATCTGAAAGGACCATTCAAACGGTGGAAGATATGCTGAGGGTTTGTGCCTTAGATTGGTCAACTGATTGGGAAGTTCATCTACCGTTGATTGAATTTACTTACAACAATAGTTGGCATGCTTCCATTAAGATGGAACCATTTGAGGCATTATACGGGAGAAGATGCAGATCGCCCCTATACTAGGACGATTCATCAGACTTGATCGGAACAGAACCAGAGTTGATCGTACAGACTCGAGAGAAGATAGCCGTAATTCGTGAAAGACTGTTGACCGCCCAGAGTTGACAGAAATCTTATGCAGACGTACGCCGTCGCCCTTTGGAGTTCAGTACGAGAGACCACGTACTTTTAAAAGTTTCTCCTACTCGGGGAATCTTTCCTTTTAGAAGGAAAGGAAAGCTGTGTCCAAAATATATCGGACCATTTGAGATCCTTGAGAGAGTTGGAGAGTTGGCATACAGATGTTAGGCGTATTTTTATGCACTTATTTATCATTATTTTGTATTATTTTGGCGAGTAAATTTGCATAAATGAGCTTTTAATGCCTTATTCTTGTATGTCTGACAGGAGATTGGAGTCCGGAAGCTAAAACAAGGCAAAACGGACGAAAACGGTGAATTTTGGCCGTGGGCTGCGGCACAAGGCAAGTGAGCCGCGGCACACGCAGAGGACCAGCAGGCACCAGAGTAGACTGTACTCTGAGCCGCGGCACAGACATAGTGAGCCGCGACCCAGAGGAAAATTATAGCGCCCAGGTTTTTAATCTGCACGCCATGTGCCGCGGCACAGATTAAGTGAACCGCGGCACACAAGGCGGTTTTTGTGTACTCCGCGCGAGTTTGGGCTGTTTTGAAGCCAGTTCTCGACCTAATTAGACGGGCGCGATTTAAAGGCTGCTGGGAGCTATAAATAAGGGTTGAAGGCCATAATAGAGGAGCTCTGATCTTGGAGGAGGGATATTGCAGAAGAGAAGGATAAGCAGAAGACATCAAGAGCAGAGGGCGGAAGCCAGAAGAACGGAGGAATCCGGGCTCTTCATCTGCGTTTGATGTTCATGCTTTCAATTATTTATTCTGTATTGTTATCTTTTAGCATGTCAGGCTAAAACCCTATTCTAGGATTTTGATGAAACCTAAGTTTTGAAGGATTTGCTTTAGATTATCTATATAATTCCCTTTTTTGTTGAGTTTTCCCAATTGATTTTAATGCTTTCAATTGTCTGGCCAATAATTGAATTGTTTTAATTACCTTACTCGAATCGGGAGAGGAGAGTTGGTGAGGAACTATTGGTGAGGACCGTTTTATCTTGTGAGATAGGAATATACTCATAGGAACTACGTGGCCTTTTGAAGATTTTGTGCTTTTTGCCTATTGTCGAATTAATTCACCTAGGGATAGAGTGCATTATTCGCCTTTAGAAAAATCTATTGACCTCGGGAGAGGCGGTAGAGTATTTTAGCAATCTTCGCCTTCAATAAATTGGGGAAATCATTAACTTCAAATAATCGAGAGTAAATTCGGATAAACCAAGGTGGATTCAGAATCCTAGACTTTTTCATTAATTGATTTTCTTTCTTCAAGCGATCGTTTTTCTGTTTATTATTTATTTACTTTAGTTATTAATTGCAACCCAAATTTCGACTGTTCAAATATAATTAGAATATATAAAAATCGGTACTTAGCAATTCAGTCCTCGTGGGAACGATACTCACTCACCACTTTATTACTTGTCAACGATAACGTGCACTTGCGTTAACGAAATATCGCAACAAGTTTTTGGCGCCGTTGCCGGGGACTGATTTTTTACTAATATCGATTTGAGTATTTCTAGTCTTAGTTTGAATATTTTTATTATTTTTATTTTATTTTATTTATTTGTTTGTTTTTCCTTTCAGGATTGTTCGGTTAGTGCATGAGAAAATTCGGTAACGAATGCCTACTACCTTTGGATACCGAAATCGAGCGCACTCTTCGGAGAAACAAAAAGGAGAAACGAGAGTTACCAACCATAATCACCATGGCCGAAAATACCGGAAATCACGAAGCGGAAAACCCCATGGTGCAAGCTCAACCGGCACTAGCACTTCGAGATTATGCTATGCCGCAAATCAACACGAACTTTTCGGGGATTCGGCGTCCCACCATCCAGGCGAACAATTTCGAAATCAAGCCTGCAATTATTCAGATGGTACAATCGAGCCAGTTCTGTGGATTGCCGAACGATGACCCCAACGCACGCATTGCGTCGTTTCTCGAGATTTGTGACATGTTCAAGAACAACGGTGTCACCGATGATGCCATCCGTCTAAGGCTTTTCCATTTCTCTTTGAGGGCTAAAGCAAAATTTTGGTTGAATTCGTTACTGCCGGGATCGATCACGACATGGGCGGAATTAGTGCAAGCCTTCCTTGCTAAATTCTTCCAACCTTCGAATACGGCGAGACTGAGGAACGAAATTACCACTTTTGGTTAATTTGATATGGAGTCGCTTCACGAGGCGTGGGAGCGATACAAAGATTTGTTACGGAGATGCCCACACCACGGCCTACCGGACTGGCTGCAAATTCAGACGTTCTATAATGGATTAAGTGCCTCTACACGCACTCTCGTGGATGCAGCCGCGGGAGGAGCTTAAATGGGAAAAACGATGGCTGAGGCACACTCTTTATTGGAAGCTATGGCCGCAAATGCGTATTAATGGCCGTCCGAACGAGTAAATCCGAAGCGAGTCATGGAAATTTCGAATAATGATCCGATCTCTACATTGTCGGCCCAAGTCGCAGCATTAACTCAACAACTTCAGGCATTTTCGCATGCTCCTCCCTCCATTACCATTGAATCTTGTAATTGGTGTAATGGATCTCACCCTAGCGCAGAGTGCCAAGTCGGAAACCCTTTCGAGCAGCCCCCAATTGAACAAGCTCAGTTCGTAGGAAACGGAAACCGGCAAAATAATCTGTACTCCAACACTTATAATCCGGGATGGCGTAATCATCCTAACTTCTCATGGAGAAACGGACAGAACTCAAACCAGCCTCCGTTCGCTCAATACCAACAGCAACCTCCCCCTGCTCCAAAAGTTTCTCTAGAGGAAGCAATTGCGAAATTGGCAGCGAATATGAGTCAGTTCATGACCCGTACGGAAGCAACATTGCAAAACCATTCCACTTCCATTCGCAACTTGGAAGTCCAACTGGGCCAGATAGCAAATGTATTAACAGCCCGCCCGGAAGGTACCTTGCCGAGTACCACTGAAACGAATCCCAGAGAGAGTGTCAATGCCATTGGTTTGAGAAGTGGTAAGAAATTGTGCGAGCAGCCTGAGCAGAGCGAAAATAAAAGTGAGGAAGGGGAGAAGAAAAATTCAGCGACGGAGGAATCACAAGATTGGAGACCCTCGATACTATTTCCGGACAATCCAAAGGCATATGTACCACCCGTCCCGTTTCCGCAGCGATTACAACAGAAAAAGGTGGACAAGCAATTCTCAAAGTTCCTCGATGTCTTCAAGAAACTACACATAAACATTCCTTTTGCCGATGCCTTGGAACAAATGCCTAGTTACGTGAAATTCATGAAGGAAATTTTGTCAAACAAAAGAAAGCTCGAGGAGTATGAGACAGTCGCATTTACGGAGGAGTGCAGCGCTATTCTTCAGAAAAAGCTTCCGCCAAAACTGAAGGATCCGGGAAGTTTTAATATACATTGCACGATGGGAAATCTGACTTTTGAAAGGGCATTGTGCGATCTCGGCGCTAGTGTTAATCTCATGCCTCTGTCTATTTTCAAGAAACTTGGAATTGGAGAAGCGAAACCGATGGCTGTCTCCTTACAATTAGCTGATAGATCCATTAAGTATCCGAGGGGAATAATCGAGGGCGTCTTGGTAAAAGTTGATAAATTAATCTTTCCGGCCGATTTCATTGTGCTTGACATGGAGGAGTACCACGACATCCCAATTATCTTGGGAAGACCATTTTTGGCAATCGGCCGAACTTTAATCGACGTGGAAAAAGGGGAACTAACTCTAAGGGTTCAAGACGAGCATGTCACATTCCAAGTGTTTAAGTCTTTTCCATGTCCGGGTGGTGTTGAGAAGAGCTCGCAAATTGAAAGTATGAATACCGTTGCGAAAGACACACACCGGAAGAATCATCGGTCGATAAACTCAGAATCCGTTTCAGAAGGTCCAACTTCTAAGAAAAATTTAGAACGAGTTGCATATCTCAATCATGTGGACATGCCGTCATCATCAACCGTTCATCCATCAATGAGAAGTCCCGATGCTGTCATAAGTTCATTCGAGAAAAAGGAGAATAAGCCGGACGTAAAATGGAGGCCAAATCATGAGAAAAATGGGTGCTTCGGAAAGTTGTTTGTGTCAAAACCTTTTCGCAAACAACATTTGAACCGAAAATTGAATCGTTAAAGACCAATGGTCAAAATTTTAAAACACATATTAACGGTTTGATGAACGGGGCAGAGTCCACATGGAGTTTGTGAAAAGCGAACTGATTTTCAATAAGTACGGCTGAAGACTATAAACTTAGCGCTTCTCGGGAGGCAACCCGAGTTTTAGTAGTAGATTTTTGTGTTTCAGTATTTTCTTGCATTTTTGATTATTTATTTTTCCTCATTTTTTGCTTTGATTTGCTTATCCCTCTTGTTCTTGACGTGTTCCTTTGAAAATTCTGTGCAGAAAAAGTCCCATGGGAAAACTTTAGGCCTGAGCCACGGCACAAGGCTTGTGAGCCGCGGAACACACAAATCGAACCAGAAGGCTGAACATTCTGTACTATGTGCCGCAGCAAAACTTTACTGAGCCGCGGCACACTTGATCGCTGAGCCGCGGCACGTTGCTTCTGAGCCGCGGCACACAAGATGCGCCAGATATGCCCAGGACGCTGTACTCTGTGCCGCGGCACAGACCAAGTGAGCCGCGGCAGATCAACACTCTGAGCCGCGTCACCCGCATTCTGAGCCGCGGCACATGTCGACATAACATCCACATCCAGGCTCGCTGTACTCTGGGCCGCGGCTCACTTGAGCTTTGCCGCGGCCCACCCTTCGTAATTTGAACAGGCCGGGTAGCTTTATAATTCAGATCGTCCGACCCCAGGTACACTTCCCCTCTCTTTTCCTCTACACAAACGATCGGCCGACCCCATTTTCTTCTTCTTCTACTTGTATACTTCCTGCATTCTTCAAAATCTAAGCAAGGTAACTCTAAATTCTTGATCTTAATTGCCTTATGAAGTGAAAGGTGAAGTTTATTATTAACTTGATGATTGATTATTTTTCCTTTTTTCAAAAGTTCTATCAAGTTGAGTTGAGGATATGATGGTTTTGATCGATGTTTAATGATTATTTTCGATTATGAATGAATTGAATATGTCGTTTGTCATGAAGAATGATTCATGTTGTTGTTTTTGGGGATTGAATGAAGCTATAGTCATATTTGTTCTTCAATTAAAAGGATGCACTCAAGGTGTTTGATGAATTGCCTAAATGAAATTTTTTTCTTTGTTAAGTCAATGTTTTGAACTATGTGCAACGAATTCGTCTGGAATTACAGCGTACCCCAACCAACGTCAAGTTTACATGTTAAATCTCAATTTTATTTTTCTCTCAAGGTGGTGCAAGCTCGTTAATTTATTGATTCATGTTGGATATCCTTAGCCGAGTAATGTTACTCTCATTATTGCTTAAATAAGTAAACTCCGGTGTTTATATTTTCAGGAACTCGCTATGGCTAGAACCAAAAAGCTCAGCAAAAGGGCCAGGACTCAGTCGTCCCCCACGCGAGGGGAAACTTCTCATAGTCGAGCCGAGTCGGAGGCGCACCAATTTTCTGACCCGGAGATCCATATAATCTTCAACGATAAGATTTGCCCGCGACCTCTGATCCCGGAGAGGGGATTCACCCCAGCCCCCCAGGACGGGGAGCTTCTGACCATGATCGACGAGATGGGGTGGGCCCATTTTGCTGCACCTCCTGAGCCGGCGGTGATATCTATTGTGCAGGAGTTTTATGCGAGTGCTTTGTTGAAGCACATTCGGGAGGGGCAGATGTTGCAGCAGTTAGACACTCGGACTCAGGTCGTAGTCCGAGGCATTACGGTGGATTTTTCAGTAGCTGCGATTCAGAGGTTATTTGAGCTGCCCGTGGTTGATGAGACGGCTTATACGCGAGTTATGGATAGCCTCACAAAGGAGGCTCTGCTCGAGACTCTTACACAGCCCGACTCTGACTGGGAGCGGCACGCACCGGCTTCTTCCACCTTCTACTTTAAGAGCTCGTGCCTCAGTCGGTTCGGGCGTGCCTGGATGTATTTTATCTGCGCACGTATTGACCCCACCTCGCAGATCCGCACGGTTTTTCTCTCTCGAGCCCGTACATTATATGCTATCACCTCCGGGCTGCGATTCGATGTGGCTCCTCTCCTAGACCGATCTATCTTCCAATGTATTCAGGGAGGGGCCAAGACGGGGCTGAAGCACCCCTCTCTTATCTGTGCTCTGTGCCGGCAGTCGGGGATGACGCGGTCGGACGACGACCCGATGCTAGCTCCCTAGGGCCCGATTGATCATCGCATCATTTCGTATTTCGACCAGTGGGGAGGAGCACCGACGCACGCTCGGGGGTGAGGATTTCTACTTGATGAGGCCCACGAGGGGTCCCCCGAGCCTCTTCTGCTGACACAAGAGCAGGCAGATGCCAGTCCGCCGCCCGACAGAGAGCACTTGCAGGCGATGTTCGACTGGTTGAGAGAGGATATGAGGAGAGAGATAGGAGATGAAGAGAGAGAGAGAGCCTTCTGGCTGAGATGAGAGAGGAGAGGCGGACGGAGAGAGAGCATCATTGCTGCCGTCCGAGATGAGATGCGAGAGTAGGCCCGCCGGGCCAACCGGCGTGAGACGAGGCGTCTGGAAGCGAGGGATGCCTACCACCAGGAGCACCTTGCTGCATGGACGGCCCACATTATGCACCCGGACGGGCCATTTATTCCACCTGCTCGGCCAGCCACACCACCCTCCTCGCCGGACGACGCTGGCACCAGTTCATGAGTAGACTGGAGGGGAGTACTTGACCTTTCACTTTTATTACATATTATATTTTGTCCATTGAGGTCAATGTACGTCCTAAGTTTGGGGGGGGGGGGTTTACTTTTTGTCGCTATACTTATTACTGTACTTATTCGTTTGCACCTTTGTTATTTTTAGTTATATTTTTGTTGCTAGCCTTGCTTGTCATGATTTTACTCTCATTCGTGAATTTTTCGTGCTTCTATTTGTGTAAAACTGATGTTATAATACTGATTTCTCTCTGAAGAAACGGTTGAGTTTTAGTCGAGTTGTAGTCAGTGATATCTGTTTCTGTTAAGTCTTCATTTAGGTCCGAAATTTTTTCGTTTTTATAGAGGTCTTAGCGGATAAGAGAGGAGACATACGTGTTTTTAAATCACTGTCGATACGTTTGGTTACATTTTTCGCGTAGATAGTCGTCCAGTAACATAAGTCGTGTTGGCACCTAATTTGAGTTTAGAGTCGGACAGTTTTTCCCAAAAGTCGAGATATTTTTTGTTCTATGATGGGAAGTCTAGTCACCGGGAGTATTCGCGTGACTCGTTGTTTACTCTCGCGTAAAACGACGACCCTGATTAGACTAGTGGTTTAGAGATTTCGCTTGTGCCGATGATGGGGAGCCTAGTAACCGGGGGTATTCGCGTGACCCGTTGTTTACTCTCGCGTAAAACAGCGACCTTTAATCGGACATGCGGGAATAGCTATTCGAGTTGTTTCTCCGCTGTAGAGGGGAACTTAGTAACTAGAAGCATCCATGTGCCCCATGAGTGTCTTTTACGTCAAACGGTTCCCCGACACATGAGAATGGAATTCTACCCTAGGATTGTCCCGATGAAACATCCCGAGATCCGAACCTAGTGGTCAACTCGAATCATCTTATTATGCATATATAAGGGAATACTGTCCGAGGGTTATTTTTTATGAAACTCTTGAAATTTTTGCTACTAGACTATGGGATTGGGCGAGTTAGCTTGTTTATTTTAACCTTTCATATTGACGGTCGATTAAATTCACACTTGTTAATCTTTGAGCTGGATTTTCTTCATAAACGAGTAATTAGGACTCAAAGTGGTTACTTTGTGGAATCAGTGTCCTGGATATGACTCACTATTACGATATTTGTATTATTCTTTGAGATTTTCAGTGTAGTATTGATTAGGTTGAGCACTATGAGTTGCGTGATTATTCATGATATTCTTTTGTGGAAATTGATTATTTTTTGCTTGAGGACAAGCAAAGGCTTAAGTTTGGGGGTATTTGTTAGGCGTATTTTTATGCACTTATTTATCATTATTTTGTATTATTTTGGCGAGTAAATTTGCATAAATGAGCTTTTAATGCCTTATCCTTGTATGTCTGACAGGAGATTGGAGTCCGGAAGCTAAAACGAGGCAAAACGGACGAAAACGGCGAATTTTGGATGTGGGCCGCGGCATAAGGCAAGTGAGCCGTGGCACACGCAGAGGACCAGTAGGCACCAGAGTACACTGTACTCTGAGCCGCGGCACAGACATAGTGAGCCGCGGCCCAGAGGAAAATTATAGCGCCCAGGTTTTTAATCTGCGCACCATGTGCCGCGCCACAGATTAAGTGAGCCGCGGCACACAGGGCGATTTTGGTGTACTCCGCGCGGGTTTGGGCCGTTTTGAAGCCAGTTCTCGACCTAATCAGACAGACGCAATTTGGAGGCTGCTGGGAGCTATAAATAAGGGTTGAAGGCCATAATAGAGGAGCTCTGATCTTTGGAGGATCGATAAATCTTGGAGGAGGAATATTGCAGAAGAGAAGGATAAGCAGAAGACATCAAGAGCAGAGGGCGGAAGCCAGAAGAACGGAGGAGTCCGAGCTCTTCATCTGCGTTTCATGTTCATGCTTTCAATTATTTATTCTGTATTGTTATCTTTTAGCATGTCAGGCTAAAACCCTGTTCTAGGATTTTGATGAAACCTAAGTTTTGACGGATTTGCTTTAGATTATCTATATAATCCCCTTTTCTGTTGAGTTTTCCCAATTGATTTTAATGCTTTCAATTGTCTGGCCAATAATTGAATTGTTTTAATTACTTTACTCGAATCGGGAGAGGAGAGTTGGTGAGGAACTATTGGTGAGGACCGTTTTATCTTGTGAGATAGGAATATAATAATAGGAACTACGTGGCCTTTTGAAGATTTTGTGCTTTTTGCCTATTGTCGAATTAATTCACCTAGGGATAGAGTGCGTTATTCGCCTTTAGAAAAATCTATTGACCTCGGGAGAGGCGGTAGAGTATTTTAGCTATCTTCGCCTTCAATAAATTGGGGAAATCATTAACTTCAGATAATCGAGAGTAAATTCGGATAAACCAAGGTGGATTCAGAATCCTAGACTTTTTCATTAATTGATTTTCTTTCTTCAAGCGATCGTTTTTCTGTTTATTATTTATTTACTTTAGTTATTAATTGCAACCCAAATTTCGACTGTTCAAATAAAATTAGAATACATAAAAATCGGTACTTAGCAATTCAGTCCTCGTGGGAACGATACTCACTCATCACTTTATTACTTGTCAACGATAACGTGCACTTGCGTTAATGAAATATCGCAACAACAGATTGGCATTGCCGCCGTCATTGTGCCATGTTCATAACCTGTTCCACGTAACCCAGTTACGGAGGTATATACCAGATCCTAGTCATATCATTGATTTCGGCGAGATCGAAGTCGCTCATGATGGGACGTTCGAAGAGAGACCGGTCAAGATACTCGAGAGTCGAGTTAAGCAGTTGAGGAACAAACCAATCGTTTTGGTCAAAGTTCAATGGTCACGTCACGGAGTGGAAGAAGCCACATGGGAAACGAAAGATGGCATGAAGTCCAGATATCCCGAATTATTTTCGTCCTGAGTTTCGGGACGAAATCCTTTTTAGTAGGAGAGTATGTAATATCCGGATTTATTACTGTGTATTTCATCTGTATTCGAACCCTGTATTATTCGTATTTGTGGTCTTGATAATTGGAGTATGATATATCTTGCATTGGTATCTTTGTATATAAGTATAACAACATGCAAAATTTTTCATGCAAACTCGTGATAGCGCACGCTAAGAATGTAGCTTAACGCGCGCTATCGGCTACTACTAGCGCACGCTACGTATGTAGGAGTTGTGTGCGCTAGGCACTCAATTATTGAGCTGGGCGGCTAGCACATGCGCCAGCCGGGACATGGGTCCGGATAAGATTCCCGCGGACGAACCTGGACATATTTGGAGTCAACGCTTATTATCGTGCGCTAAATATGTATGGTAGCGTGCGCTAATTAGCTAAAGTGCATAATGTTATAAATGAGACAACAATCCATTTTGGCTTACATTTCCTTCGTTCATTCTTCAGTCTTGAGAGACCATAGAGCAATAATTATCCTCCCAACACACTTAGAACACATCTACGTGATCCTTGAATATTGGATATTACTTGTGAGTAATCATTGAAGAGAAGTAACACCTTGGAGTGGCATATAACCAACCGGAGTCGGATTCTACCTTGCGGTTCAGTAATTTCGTCATATTAAGGTATGTTCAATATATCTCCAGCCTTAGATTTGGATTCTAAGGAATTAGATGATCATGCTAACGAGATATTGAATTTCATTAGTGAATTATTCAACAAACATCATGTTTAGAAGATGGAAATGTCTATGCTTATGATATTATCGTTGGAACCTTATAGTTGGAATCCTAATACTTCAAATGATGAGAGAAACATTCTAAAGTTGGCTATCCGTATGATTTATGTTATCTTAGTGATCATAAATTGGAGGTGGTATTGTTTTTGGTTATAAGGACTTAAGGGAAGAATCATCTTAGGAAATATTCTTTCATATAAGTTGGAATTGTTAATTCACCTCAAGATGAAGTCCGAATGTGTATAATGATAGTAGAATCTAATGCACCAGCCAGAGATCACCAAACTTCGCATGAGAATTGCAATCAAGATATATTATGGTGTTGTGACGATTATACGTATACATGTATCTCGAAGTTGTTATTATCCGTGAGATTATTTATAAGTTTATGAACATAGCATGTATTCGGATAACAAACATTAATCACTGAGGAATTCGCTTACTTCATCACCATTTGTACAATCTGCTGCCCTTCAGTAAACTGCCATGCACGCTTAGCGTGCGCTAAGCTACGTGAATTAACGTGCGCTATTGAGTATGTTTTGCGTACGCCACATTTGGAACTTAGCGTGCGTTAAGTCATCAGGCGAGTCAGTCGGCTGATCAGTGAGGCACTGACCATGCGTGGTTAGGGTACGCTAGGTTGTATGTACTGCGTGAGCTAACGAGTAGCATTAACGTACGCTACATAGAAAGCGTAGCGTGCGTTAAGTGATCTAGACAGATTGCATTCTAAGGACTTCCTACCGTAATTTTGGATTGTTAGACATTCGTACGGCATGAGATGAATTCTATATTATTTCTTTTGTTAAGGTTCGAGCTTAGCAACATGATTGACCGAAGGGGACGACCTTCGAGTATTTTGATATTTGTGGAAGTTTTATTCTTGTCAACTAACCGAGGCAAGTATTCTAATTAGAATTGTGTATATTATGACAGTTATGATGTGATTGTATTGTGTAAATGTGTTGTGATTATATGTCCACCATACGTTGATCCGACGGGAATCATCATGGGAATCTATAAATGTGTGCGCTGGGTCGTTGGACAGGTAGTTCCACCATGTGTTGGCCCGACGGGATCATCATGGGAATCTATAGCTGTGTGCGCTGGATCGTTGGAATACAATCAGTATGTTGAAACTGTTATGATATGATATGTGTTGTTGATATTTCTCGTTGGAGAAACTTGTTAAGATATAATTGTTGATTATATCACTGTTGTATGATTATTGTACTTGTACTAGCATCGTTGTGCTAACCCCTTCGGGGGTGAATATTTGTTTATGTTCAGGATCCAGGAGAGCGGTGAAACAACCACTGGAGCTGCATGACGACGAGGGTGCAAAGTGATGTTCCGGCCGGGTTTATTGTCTGTTGTTTGTTGGTTATTTCAATAAGTACTCGAGTACGTCGTCAGTTTATGATGTTTGGATATTTGGTGATGTATTAATAACCCTTCATTGGATATTTGTATTCTCGGTATTGAACCAGACTGTTGTATTTTATTTCAGTGCTTTCATAAGTTGGTATCTATTATTGTCATTTCATTTCTTCAGCCTTGTAAATTCTTATGTAAAGGATTTACGGCGCTGTAATATTCCTGAATATATCGGGGGTGTTACAATCAACACAACCATTAATACCAACAATAGTCCTGGGATCAACATCGCTCAACGAACAACCAGTACGAATCTCAATATACGAAGCCTCAACACACAACATATATAACAACTCAACATAATAATTATCTCATAACTGAACAATACATAAATTACCTCAAAGCCGAAGACAACATCCTTTCCATGAACATCCCTGAACGAATACACAGTTATACAAATAATCTCAAATAAGGTATCATCCATTCAATACCAATATACCTTTATCCCGATACTTATGTCATCACGATAACTATCCTCGATATCCGATATTCTATATCCTTGACCAAAGATAACTCACGCCTTCCCTGAACATAATTAAATCATATACCTTATGATTGAATACAACCACAGCACGATATACAAACCATTATCCCGACAACTTACATTTCTAACAACATTGTTATACGAATTATAAATGAAATGAAAACGAAACCATTCATTAAGTATTATAAACTGAACAAGTAGAAACTTGCCTCGATACCGATACCACGAAGCCGTTACCAATATCCATTGCCTTTGTCTACGAGCTACTCAGCCCCGACCAAAAGAAATATACGAACTCTTTAGCGTCAACCGCAACTCAGCGGTCATAATCCACGATCAAAACATATCAACCTATTGCAATAACCGATTAACACACATTCGATAAAAATCAATAACCGACATACCCAACCAACAAACTCAACAGTTCCACGAAACCTCGATCATATACATAAAACCAAATAATCCAACTCAACAAATACAAACTCATATCCATAATACAAGCCGTAACTCAATGATCACAAATAACAATCAATAACCGATCAACAAACACAACGGTTCTACAATTTCCCAATTAAACACATATCCAAACAAACCGAACCAATCAAACACGAACTCAAAACCACAACATGATTCCACAATCCGAAAGTCATATCAACAATCAATTTAACCAAGTGTCTAAGCATTACTGATTCCAAATTCAATCTTAAATACGATTACAAGTTTCCTCCTTGTAAATTCATAATAAAAATCAATTACCGATTATCATCATCAATCCGGACAATCCGATCAATTCAGCATTATAGATAATCATATTCCAAAGGTTTCAAATATTTCCATTATTCGAATTGAACACTTGTTCAATACGTATGAATTCTCAAACTCAAAAGTGAATCATAATCTTATCAAACCCAGAACCATATTCGTATTCCTATACGAATATTGTACCAAAACACATAACTTAGTTCTAGATATGAATATTCCATATTCATATCTAAAACACCAACACCTCTTAAACATGTTCAACAATTCATATAATCCAAGAGTTCCTTAAGAACACAGCTAATTCCGAAATCATATTCAAAATCTCCAATACGACATAATCCTATGTGTTCTAACATCTAAGCAATCCTTATTCACAATTCAAGGTGTATATAATCATATTCTTCAACATATATACTTCTCATAACATCATGAATCACAACAAAACACCAAGAACATCGAGAATACTACGATTCCATAATCATAACAACATAATCAAATCATTTGATCACCAATTCATTATCTCCCTTTAACAAAAATCTCTTAAATACCAAGAATCATCACAACAATATCAATTCCATCACCATTCATATGAAAACGTGTAGAATTTTTCAAGTTCTACTCATTGAGACATTTCATCGAACAATTTGAAGGCAAAGTCCAATTCAATCGTTTATTCGAAGAAATACTCGAATTTGTCAAATCGGCCAAAACATCAAAAAACCTCAAAAATATCCAAAACCAAGTGTTTAGGTGTTCTTAACTTCGATCCGGGTGGAAGATGATGTTAATCCATGATTCCTACTTCGAAAACATGTTGTTACATGATGATTTACTCAAATCCATCCACTTTTGCTGAAGGAATCGCGAAAAAACGAAGAAAAATGAAAAATGCCCAAGATGACTTGGTCCAGGCCTTACATAGGCCGAGACCTGCCGGCACGTTACGTACGTAACCGGCGAGTCCTTACGTACGTAGCCGGCCGTGGCCTACCCTTCTGCCTGCTTCGCGACACTTACGTATGTAATCGGTACCGCTACGTACGTAATTGGCCCTTACGGCCGTAACCGGCCACAGCCTTACGTACGTAATCGGCCAGTCCTAGCCCCCAGCGAGTCACTGCCGACCGCGATCGGCCATCCTTGCGAGTCACTGCCGACCATGATCGGCCACTTCAGGTCCTCTCGGCCACGACTCGGTCAGCCGCCCCGTAACGTCCGTAACACTTATTCCGTTGCGTACGTAATACGTACGTTGACTTGCTACAGTATAATACTCATATTACGTACGTAATACACTGTGTATAACGTACGTAACTCCATTCGTTGACTCACCTGTCCACATCTGCGCCGAAAGCCGCCGACCACAGGCCCCACTATCCGATCACAAGTCTGATTCCTCTTGTTACGTACACTGTGTATAACGTACGTAAGCTAACACATTTTACGTACGTAAGCTCCAAGGCTTAACGTACGTAATGGCTTTTATACTTAGCCAAAAATTTAACTGTTCCTGTCTGACGTCTCGACATACTGGATACGAACATATGGCATACTGAATACACATATACTCAACCCAAAATTATTCTCATACGATATACCTGACATCCAAATCAGTTCAATCTGATACAACATATCCTCAATATAACTGTCAATCAAAACGTTAATCACACCAGTATAACTGTCTCGGTCCTCAATTTATTTAATCCATACTGTATAGATACCAAACTATACAGTATATCTTAGATAAAATAACGCGAAAAATTTATACTGAAAATCCGGGTATTACAGTTGCGTAGTATGATGAAGTTTTTCGTGATATTCATGTCTTCTTATTGATGATTTTGAAATACATGGGGATTAGTTGACTTGAAGTTGAAATTACTCATAATAGGTGAAGGATAGTGAGAAATGTTGGTTGCAGTATACAATTATACATCTTAGAAAGGGGGTTTGATTAAGCTGTATCCTTTTTCAAAGTTTGTTTGCATAGCGGAAGTCTGAAAGTATGTTGCTGAAAACACAACTGGATGGTTTCTTGTTAGCTTGGTGCTTACAGGGTTTTCAGGATAAGTATACTAAAATCACACAGACAGTAAGAAAACAGTAAATACAGTAAGTAACGACAAGGTTTAATGTTGTAATATCCACTATTTTTATATGCATTTGTTTGATTAATATTATTATAGTATTAATTCATGCATTTTCCAATCATGTTCATAACATTTATTTATACACATGATCAGTTACATTTCAGTAATTAATGGGATTGGTCAAACCTAATCCATTCACATTTATTCCACGTCAATTTCATGTCATGGGAGTCAGTCCATTTAGTCTCATTAAAGACATAGTCGATTTATTTCGATGTATCACAAATTCTAGCCCGAGTCATTTTTGTCAGTTATTTTTAAGTAGTCGTTTATTATTAATAATATTGAATAATAATAATGTCATGATAATATTAATAATATTATGATCATTGTTACTATTTTTATCATTTCTATATCATTATTGATATTATTCTCCTTATTATTATTATTAGTATTGGTAATATTCTTATTATTATTGATATCATTATTATTATTATTATCCTTAGCCCGAACTAAATCGTAGATGGCCCAATAAATATTTTTTTTCTCCAAGCCCAAAATAATTTCCTAATTCAACTGGAATTCTAGAAATTGGACCCTTCCTAAATTCCTAGGGCTACAATACATCTCATATCTATCCTAGGAGTATAAATACGTAAACCCTACTGCGCAAATGCACAATACACTTTTTTACGAATGATCGGCCATTGCCGATTTCTTATCTCTGCAAAGCTGCTCCTATCTGTAATACCCGTAATTTTGATTTCCGGTAATTTCTTTTTTTTTCGGCGGAAGTCCATTTTGATGACTCGCTCATGAACGTTTACTGATTCTGAGAATGATTAATTCTACACTTTTTGACATCCGAGTTCGTTTCGGTGTCGTTTTGTTGAGTTCCGTGCTTTTTAGCGACTTTTCCGCACTTGAGTTCGATTCTTGCGAATATCGTTCGAAACTGCTGCTTCGAGTTTTTCGTAAGTCCATTTAACTTTGTTAGACTTGTTTTGAACTTCTGTTTGGTTATTCGATCACGTATCGTGATTTTCGGGCGTTTTGGGCCATTTTTGTAATTTACCCAAAGTTATGGGTATCCGTATCTGTAATTGTTGTCTCGACCGTTTTCTTGCTCGCGTATGATTAATTATTGCATTATGTTTTTATTTCGGGTCGATGATGTTGTCCGCGAGCTTTTCATCGTGTTCGATCTGTACGTTTTCGGAAATCGAGTCGTCGGATCATGGCCGAGCATCGCCGGACAGTGCGACGGCACGGAAGTCTTGGCGCCGGGTCGGGCAAGCACGGCAGGAACCGTCATAGCGCACGCTACGTCCGGAAGGCTGCGTGCGCTAACCGGAAGGTGTAGCGCACGCTATCGGGCGCTCCAGATTACCGCTTGGGCCGGGCAGAGAGGTTACCGGAGTAATCGACTCGGGATGATCGGCGTAGCGCACGCCATCGCCGGGCATTGTGCACGCTACGACCGGGCAGTAGCGCGCTACGGCCGGAACGCCGCGCACGCTACTCGCCGAGTCGCAGGCGATGGGAGCTCGATCGCGGCACGGGTCGATAGCGCACGCTATCTCGGCAGCCTAGCGCACGCTTGTCCGGCCCAGTATAAATGTGGCAGAGCAACCTCATTTTCACTCGTTTTTCATTTTATTTCTTTTCGATCCGTGGCTGGAGCTTCGGAGGAGGCGAATCCATGTTGTTGAACAACAAATCCACGAAGTTCTTGAGTTCATATCATGGATTGATCATCCTATATCATCCTTTGATCCAGCGAATCAAGGTAATCTCCCCTTAGAACCCTAATTTCTTGAATTTTGGGGTTTTTACATTTTTGTCCGATTCGTTCTGTGTTGTTGATTAATTCATGATGGGTATGATTAATCTTGGTAGTATTCTTATGTTTAACATCATTTAATCCATTGTTCTTTGTCAAATCGAAGTATAATTCTTAATTTCCTTCGAATCGACTTTTTGGGGGATTTGTTCTCGATCTCGTTTTCCATCAGTTTTTGTTGGATAGATTGTGGTTAAATGATGTTGTTAAACATATTCTATGGATTGCATATCCATATTTCGACTTGGAATTCCGTTTTCGTGTTTTGTCGGGACAAATCGTAATCTTGGCCGTTTTGTGGAAAACACTTGAACTTTCGTCATTCGTTCTTTGAATTCAACGGCTTTGAGTCATGCTATGGAATTCATTTCATTGTTTTTATTGTCCTTCGTAGTTTATTATTGCGGGTTGGCGATCGGTGGAGTCAGCGGGTTCGTAGTCAGTTCGTGTCAACCTACTTCGGTCGATTCTCCGCGTTGTCCTTATTCGAGGCAAGTACCTTGTCCATACTTTTCTTGTTTTGTGGATATGGTAATTGGTGGTCGTCTTGGTATGTGTGTTTGTTTGTTTATTTGAAATGAGTTTTCAAAAGATTCGGCTAGCCTCGTTAAAGGCTAACTTTCAAACGCATGTGTTTTGTAAATTGTGTCGGTTGTAAGTGACTATGTGAATCCTATGGATATGCTTGGTGTTGATGAAGCACTGGGTATTTGCGTGTGGACGTATATTGTTTCATTTCTGTGCATTGTGGTTTGACGTGGTGTTTTGCTAAGTGTTTGATGCCTCTGGGTGAATTGTTTGGATATCCATGGTGTGACATGTTATTTGTGCATGATAACTTCACTCACCGCAGGTTGGTTCGACGGGGCCACGACGGGAGTCCATGTAATATCCGGATTTATTACGGTGTATTTCATCTGTATTCAAACCCTGTATTATTCGGATTGGTGGTTTTGATTATTGGAGTATGATATTTCGTGCATTGATATCATTGTACATAAGTATAGAAACATGCAAAATTGCTCATGCAACCTCGTGATAGCGCACGTTAAGAATGTATCTTAACGCGCGCTATCGGGCTATTATTAGCGCACGCTATGCAGGTAGGAGTAACGTGCGCTAAGGACTCAATTATTGAGCGGGACAGCTAGCACATGCGCCAGCTGGGACATGGGTCCGGATAAGATTCCTGCGGACGCACCCGGACAATTCTGAAGTCAACCATTATTAGCGCACGCTAAGGAATGCTTAGTAGCGTGCGCTAACTTGTTAAAATGCAGAATATTATAAATGGGACAACAACTCGTTTTGGCTTACATTTTACTCGTTCCTTCTGCATACTTGAGAGGCCAGAGAGCTGAGATATTCTCCTACATACTTAGAACACATATTGTTGGTGTTTATACATTGGTTATCACTTGGGAGTAATCATTGAAGAGGAATAGCACCTTGGAGTGGCATACAACCAACCGGAGTTGGATTCTACCTTACGGTTCAGTGATTTTCATCATATTAAGGTATGTTCAATCTATCTCAAGACTTAGAGTTGGATTCTAACGATTTGGATGATCATGTTAACAAGATATGGATTTTCATAGATGAATTATCCAAGTATATCATGTTTGGAATAGTGAGATGAATAAGCCTTAAATACCTTGATTATAATCATCATGATTCGAATCTTATTACACTGAATATGTGAAGAGAAGCTTCTATCATTTGTAATTCGAATCTAGTAGATGACTTCATAATAATCATGGACTTGACTTTAACAATCATTATTGTTGGATAAATCTAAAGGATTGATCATGGAAAGATTTATCTAGTATAGATGGAACGTTTAAACAACTTCAGCATGATAATATTGATTGATATAAGGTGTTGATATCAACCGTTAAGCTTTTCGAATTGTCGTATGAAGATTTGAAGTCGGAATGGAATATGGTTTTAAATTGGTATGCATATCCTTGAATCCGAAGCTGTCTTTATCCGTAAAATCATTCATAAGGGTATGAACATGGTATTCATGGAAGTAACATGAATTATCAAGCAAGATTTCATTGTTTCGATCATGGCAAGAACAGTTTACTGCTCAGCAGTAAACTGCCATGCATAGATAGCGCACGCTATGCTATGAAGTTTAACGTGTGCTATCGAGCACGAGTTAGCGTGCGCTACGTTTGGTACGTAACGTATGCTAGACCATCAGACGAGTCAGTTGGTCAGTCGGTGAAATCGACCATGCATAGTTAGCGTACGCTAGTCTTTGTTGTTTGCGTGCGCTATCGGGCAGACTTAACGCACGCTACACAGAGTACTTAGCGTGCGCTAAGCAGTTTGGGCAGAATGCATTTTATGAACTTTTGGCCGTGAATCGAATTGTTAAACATTCATACGACGTGAGATAAATCCTATATCATTTCTTTTGTTAAGGTTTGGTCTCGTTACGTGATTGATTGAGGAGGGCGATCTTCGAGTGTTCATTTTCGTGGAAGTGTTGTTATTGTCTTCAAATCGAGGCAAGTACTTTATTTGTTTTATGTATTGTTGTTATACATATTATCGTGCATGTATGTCGTTGTTGTATGTCCACCTCGTGTTGGTCCGACGGGATCATCGGGGGATCTATGCTAGCGTGCGCTGGATCATCGGACGTGTTTTTCCACCACCGGTTGGTCTGACGGGATCATCGTGGGTTCTAGGCAGTGAACGCTGGATCGATGGAATTACCATGTGTATGTTATGATATCATGTTGTGATTATCAGTTGTGTATGTTATGTTTGAGTTTCTCGTAGGAGAAGACTCGTTGGTACTTTGTCGTTTACGTTATTATTCTTCGTGAGATATGAATAATATGTTGTGGTACTTGTACTAGCATCGTTGTGCTAACCCCTTCGGGGGTGAACATGTTGTTTGTGTTCAGGATCCAGGGGAGCGGGGAAACAACCACTGGAACTGTATGACGACGAGGTTGCAGAGTGATGTCCCGACCGGGTTTATTTATCTGTTGTTTACTCGTTATTTCAATAAGTACTCAAGTATGAAGTCATTTGTGATGATTTGAATTTGGTGATGTATTATTGAGTTCTGTTGAAAAATTGTACTATTTCTGTATTGGATCAGAACTGTTGTATCGTAATTCCGTTATTTCTATTCGTTAGTACCTTTTAATGCCTGTTCAATTCTTCAGCCTTGTAAATTTTTATGTAAAGGATTTACAGCGTTGTAATATTCCTGAATATATCGGGGGTGTTACAGAATATGGTATCAGAGCTAAGATTATAGATATCTTGGCCGTTGGGTTAAAATAGAGGTCATTTATGTCTTTTTGAGGTAACCGGCCGTGAATGACATCACTGCACTGCCTACGTCTTCATGCGAACAGTGGTTGTAAGTTCCTAAACTCTATCTCGTTCTTTACATGTTGTGTCTCTTTATACTCGAATATTAGAAAGATGTTGTTTCCTGTATATTGAGTATTTATGCTTACAGTATGTTGAGAGGCGGACGTGGACGTGGTCGCGGTCGTGGATGCGGACGAAGAAATGCCGAAAGGGAGGCGTCGCCTTCTGATCGGGCCGATCATAGCTCAGGCGAGCCGCAACAATCTATTAATAACGAACCAGATCCTGCTGTACCAGAGATCCTTCGTCAAGTGGTGAACCAGATGACTCAGTTCGCCCAAGTCGTGGACCGAATGCAAGTGGCGGTGGGACTACAACAGGGAGAGAGACAGCAAGGAATCCCAGACATGGGAAACCGAGGTGACCGGTGGCTGCAAGAGGTGGCGAAGATGTAACCACCCAAATTCGACACTATTTCTGAGACTCCCACCTGGGATCATTGGTTGAAAGAACTGGAGAAAATCTTTGCTGGAATTAACTGCCCAGACGACCGGAGAGCCTCTATCGCTCAATATTTTCTGATAGGGGAAGCATCCGAATGGTGGGAAGCCATCCGGCCTGTAGACCATGATGCCGATTGGACAGAGTTTAGATTGATGATGGAAGCTCGATTGCCTCGTCCCCGTGAGGGAAGCCAAAGTTCGGAAGTTTTTCTCCGCTCGGCGTTGATATGTCGGTATCCCGTGCGATTAAGACGTTTAACCAAAGAATGGCATTTGTTCGACATCTGGTCAGAACAGATGCAGAAATAATGATCCATTTCGATATGAGGATGAAACCAGAAATCCAGAGGTACATGTCCGTATTTGAATGTACCACACTCCGTCAATACCAAGATAAGGCGTTGGCGTATGAGATCAAGGAAGCCGCCATGGAGAAATTTTCGGAATCCAAGAAATAGAAAGTCTCTGGTACTTTTACAGAGCACAAGAACAAATGGGCCCCGTAAGGCCCAAGTCATCCTTTCACTCTTTCAAGAAACCTCCGCACCCATTTACGAGCGGAAAGAACTTGGAGCGACATCAACTATTACCGATGTTACCAGGAAATGCTTTAATGCGCGGCAGACGGCACTATCGGAATTGCCCCTTCTGCCGTGACTTGTTTTGATTGTGGACGAGAGGGACATCGGGCGGTGTTTTGTGAAGAGGCTGCAAAGTCTTTTAGAGCCCGTACACCACGGCCGATCCATAAGGAGGCCGGATTCCATGACGCAGCAAAGTGTTCGATGCCTCGGGACTCGGACGCGGGCAGGCAGAGGACAATGGGACCGAAAGGGGACATCGAGTGCCGGATCTGCTCCCCACGTGCATGCGAGATGAGGAGAACAGACGATCAAGATCCGCTTATCGCATCGTGCATCGGCCCGATCCTTTCCCAGCCAGTTAGCGTTTATTCGATACAGGAGCTACACATTCTTTCATATCTTTGTCTTGTGTAAATCGTTTGAATATTTCCAGTTTTCATGCTTGTGAACCTTATGTTGTTGGTTTACCGAGTGAAGAGAGGATTGTCGGAAATTTAGAAACTAGAAATTTCCCTGTATCATTTGGAGGCAGAGTGGCTCTCAAATCGATCGTGATAGAAATGCAAGGAGACGACTGATACTCGGAGACGATTGGCTTAATCGATATGGAGCAATTGTGAACTACCGAAGGAGGAATATCTCGCTGATCGCCGACGATGGTTCCGAGATTGTTTGAGGGATGGAAACCGGGAAGCTCGGGAAAATTGATCAAGGCGATGAAAGTCACAAATTGTTGAAACAGTATGCATCGTACCGGTGTTACGCAATGAAGAAAGAAGACGAAATTGTGGAACTTTCATCCATTCCTGTTGTGAACGAATTTCCAGATGTATTCCTGACGAGTTACCTGGACTACCTCCACGAAGGGATGTGGAATTTACCATTGAGCTGGAACCCGGAGCTACACCGATTTCCAAGGCGCCGTATCGTATGGCACCTACTGAGATGTACGAACTGAAGAAGCAGCTGGAGGAGTTACTGGACAAGGGCTATATTCAGCCAAGCATTTCACCCTGGGGAGCGCCAGTTCTTTTCGTCCGAAAGAAGGATGGATCGCTCCGACTGTGTATTGACTATCGAGAGCTGAACAAGATGACGATTAAGAACAAATATCCGTTACCACGGATTGATGATTTGTTTGACCAGCTTCAAGGGGCAATAGTATTTTCTAAAATCGATCTGAGATCAGGATACCATCAGCTGAGGATTAAGGAATCTGATGTTCCGAAATCAGTGTTCAGAACTCGCTACGGGCATTATGAGTTTGTAGTGATGCCGTTTGGTCTCACCAACGCACCTGCTGTATTTATGAAATTGATGAACCGTGTGTTCATTGAATTTTTGGATAAATTTGTGGTCGTGTTTATTGATCACATTCTGGTGTATTCCAAGAGTCCGGAAGAACATGCGCAGCATTTGCGGATTGTATTGGAACTTTTGAGAAACGAACAATTGTACGCCAAACTTTCTAAGTGTGAATTCTGGCTAAAGGAAGTAATGTTCCTCGGCCATGTAGTGTCATCTGAAGGAGTCCGAGTAGATCCTCAGAAGATCGAAGCAATTATGGATTGGTAGCCTCCAAAGAACGTGAAAGAGGTTCGAAGCTTCTTGGGACTTGCTGGATACTATCGTCGATTCGTGGAAGGGTTTTCTAAAATCTCCCGCCCACTTACTCGACTCCTGCAGAAAACTCAAAAGTTTGAGTGGAATGAATTGTGTCAGATTAGCTTTGATGAATTGAAGAAGAGATTGACGAAGACACCGATTCTATCACTTCCGCAGGGAACTGGAGGATTCATAGTTTACAGTGATGCTTCGAACCAAGGACTTGGGTGCGTGTTGATGCAGAATGATAAGGTGATCGCTTATGCGTCGCGACAACTGAAACCTTATGAAGTGAATTACCCGACACATGATTTGGAGCTAGCAGCAGTGGTTTTTGCCTTGAAGATCTGGAGGCATTATCTGTACGGGACTCACTGTCAGATCTTTACGAATCATAAGAGTCTCAAGTACATATTTAGTCAGAAAGAGTTGAACATGCGGCAAAGAAGATGGTTAGAACTGATTAAGGACTATGACTTGGAGATTTTATATCACCCAGGCAAAGCGAATGTAGTGGCCGATGCACTTAGCCGCAAGCCTGTCTCTATTCAGATGCTAGAGACGCTGACATCCCAACTTAGCCTTCAACGAGATATGATTCGTGAAGGGATTGAAGTGTGGTTACGAAGAGTCCAAGGACAACTGTGCGTGATGGAGATAACTTCATCATTAACCGAAGGAATCAAATCTAAACAGACAGAAGATCCTCTGATGATTCGGTTACGTGATGAAGTGGTCAAAGGAAAGGCCCCCGGATTCATAATTCATGATGATGGGGTTTTGAGATTTCAAAACCGACTCTGCGTTCCCGATGATGATGTTCAAAGCATAATTATGAAGGAAGCTCACAGTCGCCCTATTCTATCCACCCGGCACCAGTAAGATGTATAAGGACTTGAAGCGGAATTTACGTGGGGCAACATGAAGAAAGATGTAGCGGACTATGTTTCGAAATGCTTGACTTGTCAACAGGTTAAGATCGAGCATCAACGGCCTGCCGGAATGTTGAAGCCACTCCCGATTCCTGAATGGAAGTGGGATGACATATCGATGGACTTTATCACTAATATGCCGAAAACCAGGACAGGAATGAACATGATTTGGGTGATAGTTGATCGTTTGACCAAATCAGCTCATTTTCTAGGCATTAAGGATACGTGGGGACCAGAGAGGTTGGCACGAGTATTTATTTCGGAGATAGTTCGATTGCATGGTACACCGAAGACCATTGTTTCTGATCGAGACGGCCGTTTTGTATCTCACTTTTGGAAAGCAGTTCATAAGGCCTTAGGGACCGAATTGAACTTCAGTACAGCTTATCACCCGCAGACTGACGGACAATCTGAGAGGACTATTCAAACGGTGGAAGACATGCTAAGGGCCTGTGCCTTAGATTGGTCAAACGATTGGGAAGTTCACCTACCGTTGATTGAATTTACCTACAACAATAGTTGGCATGCTTCCATTAAGATGGCACCGTTTGAGGCATTATACGGGAGGAGGTGCAGGTCGCCCCTATGCTGGGACGATTCGTCAGACTTGATCGGAACAGAACCAGAGTTGATCGTGCAGACTCGAGAGAAGATAGCCTTGATCCGTGAAAGGCTGTTGACCGCCCAGAGTCGCCAGAAATCCTATGCGGACGTATGCCGTCGCCCATTGGAGTTCAATACTGGAGACCATGTACTTTTGAAGGTTTATCCTACTCGGGGAATCTTTCGTTTCGGAAGGAAAGGAAAGCTGAGTCCGAGATATATCGGACCATTTGAGATCCTCGAGGGAGTTGGGGAGTTGGCGTACAGATTAGCATTGCCGCCGTCATTGTGCCATGTTCATAACGTGTTCCACGTATCCCAGTTACGGAGGTATATACCAGATCCCAGTCATATCATTGATTTCGGCGAGATCGAAGTCGCGCAGGATGGGACGTTTGAAGAAAGACCGGTCAAGATACTCGAGAGTCGAGTCAAGCAACTGAGGAACAAACCAATCGTTTTGGTCAAAGTTCAGTGGTCACGTCACGGAATGGAAGAAGCCACCTGGGAAACGGAAGCTGATATGAAGTCTAGATATCCCGAGTTATTTTCGTCTTGAGTTTCGGGACGAAACTCCTTTTTAGTAGGAGAGTATGTAATATCCGGATTTATTACGGTGTATTTCATCTGTATTCAAACCCTGTATTATTCGGATTGGTGGTTTTGATTATTGGAGTATGATATTTCGTGCATTGATACCATTGTACATAAGTATAGAAACATGCAAAATTGCTCATGCAACCTCGTGATAGCACACGTTAAGAATGTATCTTAACGCGCGCTATCGGGCTATTATTAGCGCACGCTATGCAGGTAGGAGTAACGTGCGCTAAGGACTCAATTATTGAGCGGGACAGCTAGCACATGCGCCAGCCGGGACATGGGTCCGGATAAGATTCCCGCGGACGCACCCGGACAATTCTGAAGTCAACCACTATTAGCGCGCGCTAAGGAATGCTTAGTAGCGTGCGCTAACTTGTTAAAATGCAGAATATTATAAATGGGACAACAACTCGTTTTGGCTTACATTTTACTCGTTCCTTCTGCATACTTGAGAGGCCAGAGAGCTGAGATATTCTCCTACATACTTAGAACACATATTGTTGGTGTTTATACATTGGTTATCACTTGGGAGTAATCATTGAAGAGGAATAGCACCTTGGAGTGGCATACAACCAACCGGAGTTGGATTCTACCTTACGGTTCAGTGATTTTCATCATATTAAGGTATGTTCAATCTATATCAAGACTTAGAGTAGGATTCTAACGATTTGGATGATCATGTTAACAAGATATGGATTTTCATAGATGAATTATCCAAGTATATCATGTTTGGAATAGTGAGATGAATAAGCCTTAAATACCTTGATTATAATCATCATGATTCGAATCTTATTACACTGAATATGTGAAGAGAAGCTTCTATCATTGGTAATTCGAATCTAGTAGATGACTTCATAATAATCATGGACTTGACTTTAACAATCATTATTGTTGGATAAATCTAAAGGATTGATCATGGAAAGATTTATCTAGTATAGATGGAACGTTTAAACAACTTCAGCATGATAATATTGATTGATATAAGGTGTTGATATCAACCGTTAAGCTTTTCGAATTGTCGTATGAAGATTTGAAGTCGGAATGGAATATGGTTTTAAATTGGTATGCATATCCTTGAATCCGAAGTTGTCTTTATCCGTAAAATCATTCATAAGGGTATGAACATGGTATTCATGGAAGTAACATGAATTATCACGCAAGATTTCATTGTTTTGATCATGGCAAGAACGGTTCTTTCTTTCCGATGAAGCGCCATGCATAGATAGCGCACGCTATGCTATGAAGTTTAACGTGCGCTATCGAGCACGAGTTAGCGTGCGCTACGTTTGGTACGTAACGTACGCTAGACCATCAGACGAGTCAGTTGGCTGGTCAGTGAAATGACCATGCATAGTTAGCGTACGCTAGTCTTTGTTGTTTGCGTGCGCTATCGGGCAGACTTAACGCACGCTACACAGAGTACTTAGCGTGCGCTAAGCAGTTCGGACAGAATGCATTTTATGAACTTTTGGCCGTGAATCGAATTGTTAAACATTCATACGACGTGAGATAAATCCTATATCATTTCTTTTGTTAAGGTTTGGTCTCGTTACGTGATTGATTGAGGAGGGTGATCTTCGAGTGTTCATTTTCGTGGAAGTGTTGTTATTGTCTTCAAATCGAGGCAAGTACTTTATTTGTTTTATGTATTGTTGTTATACATATTGTCGTGCATGTATGTCGTTGTTGTATGTCCACCTCGTGTTGGTCCGACGGATCATCGGGGATCTATGCTAGCGTCATTGTTGGATCATCGGACGGGTTTTTCCACCACGGGTTGGTCTGACGGGATCATCGTGGGTTCTAGGCAGTGAACGCTGGATCGATGGAATTACGATGTGTATGTTATGATATCATGTTGTGATTATCAGTTGTGTATGTTATGTTTGAGTTTCTCGTAGGAGAAGACTCGTTGGTACTTTGTCGTTTACGTTATTATTCTTCGTGAGATATGAATAATATGTTGTGGTACTTGTACTAGCATCGTTGTGCTAACCCCTTCGGGGGTGAACATGTTGTTTGTGTTCAGGATCCAGGAGAGCGGGGAAACAACCACTGGAACTGTATGACGATGAGGGTGCAGAGTGATGTCCCGACCGAGTTTATTTATCTGTTGTTTACTCGTTATTTCAATAAGTACTCGAGTACGAAGTCATTTGTGATGATTTGAATTTGGTGATGTATTATTGAGTTCTGTTGAACAATTGTACTATTTCTGTATTGGATCAGAACTGTTGTACCGTAATTCCGTTATTTCCATTCGTTAGTACCTTTTAATGCCTGTTCAATTCTTCAGCCTTGTAAATCCTTATGTAAAGGATTTACAGCGCTGTAATATTCCTGAATATATTGGGGGTGTTACAGTCCAATGGGTTGCGCCCTGGATTCACGAGTGGTGAATGTATTTTACTCACCGTGGGTTGGTTCGACGGGGCCACGACGGGAATTCCAATGGGTTGAGTCCGGGATTCACGAGTAAAAAACTTCACAGGTTGGTGTTTATTTAGTGAACGTATTTTACTCACCATGGGTTGGTTCGACGGGGCCACGACGGGAATTCCAATGGGTTGAGTCTGGGATTCACGAGTAAAAAACTTCACAGGTTGGTGTTTATTTAGTGAATGTATTTTACTCACCGTGGGTTGGTTCGACGGGGCCACGACGGGAATTGCAATGGGTTGAGTCCGGGATTCACGAGTAAAAACTTCACAGGTTGGTGTTTATTTAGTGAACGTATTTTACTCACCTTGGGTAGGTTCGACGGGGCCTCAAAGGGTAATCCAAAGGGTTGAGTCCTGGATTCACGAGTAAAAACTTCACGAGTTGGTGTTGATTTTATGTCCGTCGAGGACACGTGACTTGGGTTTTGGCCCTGTGAACTGTTGTCGGTTTTCTATTTGCGAAAACAAAACCTTTGGGTTGTGACCCTGTTGATTCTTGGAAAGATAAGGATTCGGTAATCCTAAATTATTTTCTATTAAAACTCTCGATGGCATTTTAAACTGTTTTATAAATTGTTTCCCTTTCATTGTGGTCTTTCGGTTTTGGAATGTTTACCCAAATTCTTGCCTCGGGAAGTACTTTTCGTTACGTTTGGATTTTTAAGGATTCCTGGTTATCGTTATTCGTGGAATGTGAATTATATGGCTCGTATTTGCACTTTGTTCTTGCACTAGCAAAACAGTGGAGTTTTGTTAACCCTCGAGTATTCGGGGGGTGGATGTCTGTTTTTGCATTCAGGATTGGGAGCATAACACAGGGTAGGCACGAAGGATGATGAAAGATGAACGATACTAATCACACGAGGATCCGTATGAGGTCATTGGTTTAGTTATAGTTTATTTTCCGCTGCAGTATTCTTTCCCGTTGTACGGGAGTGTTTGTATTCGACCCCTACGTGGGCATGTAATGAGTTTGAGTTGTATGTATTTATTGAAAGACCAAATCGGTCTACTGAGTCATTTTAGCCTTAAAGGCATTGTTGAGATGTTCTATGTTGTTATCAGCCTGATAGATCCTTGAGGAAAGGTTCTACGGCGTATAATATCCCTGAGCGGATTGGGAGTGTTACATAAATGGTATCGGAGCTTAGGTTGTGGAAACCTAGGCTGTCGGGTCAGTAGGGTCTGTTGAGTTTTGTCTCGTCAGATTTTGTCTGACTGAGTCATGTCGCGACTCGTCGTCTAAGTTTGTTGGTCGTGATTAGTATCGTGGGGCGATCATCATCTTCGTGCGACCTGTGGATGTAAGTCTCCCTTCTTTGTGTTGTTCCTCGTGTGACATGAGCTATTTTTATGATTATTTGTTAACTGATGGAATCCTCTTATGGATTTTGATTTCGTGATATGTGGTTATTTGACTCTCATATTTCGTTCATATGAGGAGTATTGTTGCTGGACTGTGCATGTTGAACTGTATTTCTTTTATCCGCTGTGTGAGTTCTTTTGTAATGGCTTTCGGTATTTTACCGACTGAGTTTTATTTCGAAAACTGATTCCCTTAACCATGTTTGTGGCATTATGGCCTTGATTGTTTTGGCGAAATTCTCATGACGGTATTTGGTATTTTGTAAATGGCTTTTGTAAGTTTTTGAAATATTACCGTCATCGGCCTTTTTGACGTTGTAAATGGTTTTTAGCCTGGTGAGTTCCGGCGCGGGACCCACGGCGCTATAATGTTTTGCGTAATTACCTGAAGTTTTTGAGCATTCTAACCCATTGAATTATATTTGAAAACCCTGAGTATCTTAGAAAATAAATTTCGAGACGTACTTTTAAAATGAATTATTTTCTCGTGGTACATCCAAGGTGCCACAATATGTTTCCAAATTCTTCTACCTCGAGGACCAAAATATTTTGAGATATTTTCAATGTTTTAGAAACACCTTTATTTAGACCCGAGGGTCGAATATTCTGAAAGTTTTCACTAAGAGAAAGTGTCCTCATTTTTATCAAATGTGTAATGGTTCTCCAAAGTCTCGATAACGATGTTTCACATTTGTATTTTTTTTGAAAGGCAATACTCAAGATCAACTAGTGTTTCCAAACTGTTTTCATAAGGTGGTTTTCGTTTTTAAAACCCATCATTTCCTGCTTGTGGTCGGAGAAGGTGTGTATGATGTTAGTATTGTTATTAGGGTGCCAGCCCTCCGAATTGTGATTGAATTGGTGGTGTGAACGTTGAGTCGTTCGCCACGCATATGTTTAGTTATCCCTTTGTGGGAGGTGTGATGACAATCTTTAATGTTGTCATTCCGTGGTGATTTGCGTGTTATCACACCTGTGTGAGCTGTTAAAGCTAGGGCTTGTACGTTTGTGTACATGTGTGATTGTTTCATGATGGTTGTAATTATGTGCTGGTTATCGTTCGAGCCATTGAGGTCGCCGAACGATACCATCGTTGTGGTAGTGTTTGTGTGGGTATTACTTTACGATGGTAATTGTTGTATACGATATGTGTTAAGATTCCTTGTTGTGCTGAGTTGGCATCTCCGGTTTGTTGTTTTGTGATGTTACGTTCCATTGTATCTAGCATTTGTATTTTCGATATGCCGAGCTGAGACGTTTCAACCGTGATGTGCTGGGGCATGCACGTGTAAATTGTCCTTCTCGTCGGTAACACATTTAAAGTGTGGACTCGAGGGACACCGAATTCAGTTTTGCGAATTGGCTACTGAGACTTTCGGAGTTCACGCTTCAGCACAGTTATCAGAATCGGCTTTGAGAGGCCTTTGTAGGATGTTTCTGTCGGTTGCTTGTTGTGTCGTCACCTTGATTTCGTTGTTGTGAGTTTCGGGGACGACACTTCTTTTAGAAGAGGTCGAATATAATACCCGTATTATTTTTGGCTTCTGCATTTTCTCTTTCTCAATTCTATCGACTCGCTCGTGTTCGTTGATACTTTCTGAACTTGATCTGTATTTCGGTTTCATCGTTCGGACGAGCTGTGATCTTGTTTTGAGTCGATCTGGTTATCGCTGTGACTTTCCGAGTTCAGTTCGATTCTTATGAACCTTGGAGTTGTTGTTTGAATTTTATTGTTCTTCGTGATTCGAACATGATTGTTCGCTTTTTGTTGTCTCGACCGTTGTGGTTCGATCGTTTAATTGTTCGGTTTTTGTTGATCTCGTCTCGTGATTGTTGAGCGTTCAGACTCCTTCGGGAAATTAGTCTCGTTTTCGATCTTCCAACCCTTCGGCGGTGGAATTCCGTATTTGTTCAACGTTGGGCTCGCGTTTTGATTGAGGTACCATTGGTTGGTCAATCATATTGATTTTTGTTCGTTGTGTTTTGTGATTGTTCGGATAATTGACTTGACTATATCATCCGTTTGATTACGCTTGTCACTTGTTGGTTTTATTATGTCTCTACCGGTGGCGTTGTGTTGGTCGTCGTGGAGCGTGTTTTCACGCTGTATGTTCCTTTGTGTTGCTTGTAACGTTTCGCAGTTGGGCGTAAGTTACACGTTTCTTGTGTATCTCGTTGAGTTTTCCTGGCGGGATATTGCTTCTCCCTACTTGTTTTAAGTTTCGGGACGAAACTTCTTTTAAGGAGGGTAGAATGTAATACCTGTAATTTCGATTTCCGGTAAATTTTTTTTTTTTGGCAGAAGTCCATTTTGATGACTCGCTCATGACCGTTTCATAATTCTGAGAATGATTAATTCTACACTTTTTGACATCCAACTTCGTTTCGGTGTCGTTTTGTTGAGTTCCGTGCTTTTTATCGACTTTTCCGCACTTGAGTTCGATTCTTGCGAATATCGTTCGAAACTGCTGTTTCTAGTTTTCCGTAAGTCCGTTTAACTTTGTTAGATGTGTTGTGAACTTCTGTTTGGTTATTCGATCACGTATCGTGATTTTCGGGCGTTTTGGGCCATTTTTGTAATTTACCCAAAGTTATGGGTATCCGTATCTATAATTGTTGTCTCGACCCTTTTCTTGGTCGCGTATGATTAATAATTGCATTATGTTTTCATTTGGGGTCGATGATGTTGTTCGCGAGCTTTTCGTCGTGTTCGTTCCGTACGTTTTCGGAAATCGAGTCGTCGGATCATGACGGCTAAGCATTGGCCGGACAGGTGCGACCGGAATGGTCTGAAGTGTTGGGCACTGGCCGGGCAAGCACGGGATGAACCGGCGTAGCGCACGCTACGACTGGAAGGCTGCGCGCGCTAACCGGCAGGTGTAGCGCACGCTATCGGGCGGCCCAGCGTACGCTGTCGGGTTGGGCAGAGGGGTTACTGGAGTACTGGACTCGGGGATGATCGGCAGGTAGCGCACGCTACTGTCGAGCATTGCACACGCTACGACCGGCAGGTAGTGCGCGCTATGGCCGGAAGGCTGCGCACGCTACCTGTCCGAGTCAGTAGGGCAGTGGGGGCTCTGGACTGCGGCCTGGGCCGATCACGCACGCTAGCTCGGCAGCCTAGCGCACGCTAGTCCGGCCCAGTATAAATGTGGCAGAGCAGCCTCATTTTCACTCGTTTTTCATTTCCTTTCTTTTCGATCCGCGGCTGAAGCTTCGGAGGAGGCGAAGCCATGTTGTTGAACAACAAATCCACGAAATTCTTGAGTTCATATCATGGATTGATCATCCTATATCATCCTTTGATCCAGCGAATCAAGGTAATCTCTCCTTAGAACCCTAATTTCTTGAATTTTGGGGTTTTTGCATTTTTGTCCGATTCCTTCCATGTTGTTGATTAATTCATGATAGGTATGATTAATCTTGGTAGTATTCTTATGTTTAACATCATTTAATCCATTGTTCTTCGTCGAATCGAAGTATAATTCTTGATTTCCTTCGAATCGACTTTTTGGGGGATTTGTTCTCAATCTCGTTTTCCATCCGTTTTTATTGGATAGATTGTGGTTAAATGATGTTGTTAAACATATTCTATGGATTGTATATCCATATTTCGACTTGGAATTCCGTTTTCGTGTTTTGTCGGGACAAATCGTATTCTTGGCCGTTTTGTGGAAAACACTTGAACTTTCGTCATTCGTTCTTTGAATTCAACGGCTTTGAGTCGTGTTATGGAATTCATTTCATTGTTTTTATTGTCCTTCGTAGTTTATTATTGCGGGTTGGCGATCGGTGGAGTCGGCGGGTTCGTACTCGGTTCGTGCCAACCTACTTTGGTCGATTCTCCGCGTTGTCCTTATTCGAGGCAAGTACCTTGTCCATACTTTTCTTGTTTTGTGGATATGATAATTAGTGATCGTCTTGGTATGTGTGTTTGTTTGTTTGTTTGAAATGAGTTTTCAAAAGATTCGACTAGCCTCGTTAAAGGCTCACTTTCAAACGCGTGTGTTTTGTAAATTGTGTGGATTGTAAGTGACTATGTGAATCCTAGGGATATGCTTGGTGTTGATGAAGCACTGGGTATTTGCGTGTGGACGTATATTGTTTCATTTCGGTGCATTGTGGTTTGACGTGGTGTTTTGCTAAGTGTTTGATGCCTCTGGGTGAATTGTTTGGATATCCTTGGTGTGATATGTTAGTTGTGCATGATTACTTCACTCACCGCAGGTTGGTTCGACGGGGCCACGGCGGGAGTCCAATGGGTTGCGCCCTGGATTCACGAGTGGTGAATGTATTTTACTCACTGTGGGTTGGTTCGACGGGACCACGACGGGAATTCCAATGGGTTGAGTCTGGGATTCACGAGTAAAAAACTTCACATGTTGGTGTTTATTTAGTGAACGTATTTTACTCACCGTGGGTTGGTTCGACGGGGCCACGACGGGAATTCCAATGGGTTGAGTCCGGGATTCACGAGTAAAAACTTCACAGGTTGGTGTTTATTTAGTGAACGTATTTTACTCACCTTGGGTAGGTTCGACGGGGCCTCGAAGGGTAATCCAAAGGGTTGAGTCCTGGATTCACGAGTAAAAACTTCACGATTTGGTATTGGTTTTATGTCCGTCGAGGACACGTGACTTGGGTTTTGGCCCTGTGAACTGTTGTCGGTTTTCTATTTGCGAAAACAAAACCTTTGGGCTGTGACCCTATTGATTTTTGGAAAGATAAGGATTCGGTAATCCTAAATTGTTTTCTATTAAAACTGTCGATGGCATTTTAAACTGTTTTATAAATTGTTTCCCTTTCATTGTGGTCTTTCGGTTTTGGAATGTTTACCCAAATTCTTGCCTCGGGAAGTACTTTTCGTTACGTTTGGATTTTTAAAGATTCCTGGTTATTGTTATTCGTGGAATGTGAATTGTATGGCTCGTATTTGCACTTTGTTCTTGCACTAGCAAAACAGTGGAGTTTTGCTAACCCTCGAGTATTCGGGGGGTAGATGTCTGTTTTTGCATTCAGGATTGGGAGCATAACACAGGGTCGGCACGAAGGATGATGAAAGATGAACGATACTAATCACACGAGGATCCATATGAGGTCATGTTGTGGGAAAATCCCTCACAATATACCGCAAGTGCACGGTGTCAACAAGTAATAAAGTGATAAGTAAAGTATCGTTCCCTCGAGGACTGATTTCACTAAATACCAAAATATAGTCAACTCACAATTTTATTTGAAGAACAATTATATGGAATTTATATCTAAACTAATTGCAGAAAAATAAATAATAATAGTAATAAGGGTGTAGGATTATGATTTTCACCTCAAACAATCAGGAATGATTTTTATTCAATTTAATTCACTTTTATTCAATTGATTGTAAGCCAGGAATTCCTAAATTATTCTAAAGCCTTTCCCAAGGTCGATAGAAAATACTACGAATTATTAACTCGATATATCCCTATTCGAATTAGATAATTAATAGCTAAAACAGTTCAAGAATTCCCACAAATAGGCTTCACAATTTCCATGAGTATATCCCTATCTCACGAAAATCATGATTATTCTCACAAGAACTATGCCTAAATTTCATCTCCCGAATTCATAAAGACATTCAAAACAATTCAACTGTTGGTCAGACAATTAAAAAGCATTAAGAACAATGAGAAAAATCCAACTCAATACGAATAACGAGTAAATTGAAATAATAATAAATAAATCAAACCGTCATGTAATCGGCTACAATCACAACCCTACTCGAATAGATCTAGAAACTAAGATGCACGAAAACTAAGAAAAACCGTAGGGAATCTGTGCTCTTGTCGTCGCCCACAAATCTCCTCCTTGTGTTCTTCGCCCTAGCTAGCGATCCACCTCCCAGTTCCGATCTCCTTTTTCTTCAGCCCTTCAATGCTTATTTATAGCAGTCCTAAGCCTCCAAAATGCGTCCGTCTGATTAGGTCGAGAACAGGCTCCAAAACGGCCCAGAAACGCGGAGTATTCAGCAAAACCGCTCGGTGGGCTGCGGCTCACTTAATCTGTGCCGCGGCCCCTAAACGCCCAGCGCCCATACATGGGCGCATTTTCCCTCCTGGGCCGCGGCTCACTTAAGTTGTGCCGCGGCTCAGGGTACAGTCCGCTCGGCATCCTGCTGGTCACCTGCGTGTGCCGCGGCTCACTTGGTTTGTGCCGCGGCCCCAGGCCATAAATTGCCGTTTTCGCCCGTTTTTTGTCGTTCGAGCTTCCGGACTCCAATTTCCTGCAAAACATAAAAGAATAGTGCATTAAAAGCTCATTTATGCTGATTTAGGCTCAAGATGGATATAAAATAATGATATAAAAGCGCATAAAAATACGTCTAACAAATACCCCCAAACTTGAGCCTTTGCTTGTCCTCAGGCAAAAAATATCAATTTTAAACAAAATGTATCGTGAATAATCATGCAAGTCCATAGTGCTCAACTTAATCAATACTACCCTGAAAATCTCAAAGAATAGTACAAGTATCGTAATAGCGAGTCACATCCAGGACACTGATTCCACTAAGTAACCGATTTCAGTCCTAATCAATCGTTCATGAAGAAAATCAGCTCAAAGATTAAAAAGCGTGAATTTAACTGACCGTAAATATGAAGGGTTAGATTAAACAAGCTAATTCGCCCAGTCCCACAGTTTAGTGACAAAATTCAAGAGTTTCGTTATCAAAATTACTCTTAGGACAGCATTCCCTTATGTATGATCAATAATATGATTCGAGTTAACCACTAGGTTTCGGCTCTCAGGATAGTTCATCGGGATGGTCCTAGGGTGGAATTCCATTCTCATGTCTTGGGGAACCGTTTGACGTAAAAGACACTCATGGGGCACATGGATGCTTCTAGTTACTAAGTTCCCCTCCACAGCGGAGAAACAACTCGAATAGCTATTTCCGCATGTCAAGGTTGCTGTTTTACGCGAGAGTAAACAATGGGTCACGTGAATACCCTCGGTTACTAGGCTTCCCATCATCGGTAATACGATATTTCTAAATTATTAATCTATTCAGGGTCGTCGTTTTACATGAGAGTAAACAACGGGTCACGTGAATACCCCCGGTTACTAAACTTCCCATCATAGAACAATTAATATCTCGAATTTTTCTTGGGAAAAACTGTCCAACTCTAAACTCAACTTAAGTGCCCACAAGACTTATGTTACTGGACAATTAGCTACGCGAAAAGTTTAACCAAACGTATAAACGGTGATTTGAAAACACGTACGTCTCCTTTCTTATCTGCTAAAATTTCTACAAAAATGATAAAATTTCGGACCTAAATGAATACTCAACAGAAACAGATATCGCTGACTACAACTCGACCAAGAGTCAACCGTTTCTTCCAAGAGACATCACTATCGTAACATGAGTTTTACACACGGAAGCACGAAAAATTCACGAAAAAATCACATTTTTGAACAAAACCATCAACAGCATGTAAGGACAATAAAGCAATCGCAATTTATACCCAAGTAAATCAATTCCACTACACATAAAATCATCAACCATCATACTCATGTGAAAGTAAAAGAGATAAGGAAAAGTGAAACTTATTCCAAATGTCTTCTTGAAAGCCAGCACATGTCTGAGTGGAGTCGTCTGCCCAACATCACGAGGGACCCCCAAACTTAGTCTCTAGTCATGAAATAACAATAGACATTAAATCCTAGAAAGACTAGAATATGAAGAATAATAACTCATTGGGGTTATAAAGAAATATTAGAGAAATAAGGGCCAACAAGAATACACGAATCCAAACGAAATAACAAAACAAAGAAAAATTAAAAACGAAAAATCAAATAAAAACAACTAACTAGAAAGCAAGAAAAAATGATGGGTTGCCTCCCATCAAGCGCTCTATTTTACGTCTTGAGCACGACGTGGCAAAAAGAGTTTAACGTGGCCTTTTTCTAGGGAGATTGCCAAATGCCCCCTTCTTGCAATCTATAAGCCTCTTATTCCATAGGGGAGGCTTTGGTTCATGCCCGGTTGCCACAAATAATGAGTAAGAATAATTATGAGGACAACCAAAAAAGGATGGAAGAATATAATAATGATAAGGCATGAAAAAATAAGCAGAGTTCGAATGGGTAACTAATAAAGACTTATCATGAAAAACCTCATTAGAACTCATGGTATCAGCCTCAACAGAATCAAAAGTAATAGGGTCAATCTCTCCCATTATGGATTTAGGGAAGATTATGCGCGGCACCGTTAATAAAATTTTTGTCACAAAAGTGTTCACCTTATTAGTCAAAGTTTGATGACAATTTAATGAAATTTCTTTGGAAACATCATCAATGGTAACTTCTTCTACAGGCTCATCACACTTTATGTAATTATTGGGTGCTGGGGGATCGACCCTAAAACTTAGCATGTCTTTCTTCTCAACCTCCCCCTCAACTTCACTACTAAATAAATGAGCTGGAAAATAACCATAGTGAATCTCAAGACCACGACGTGCACATTCTAGCTCAAAAAGGGTACTATCAGGATTTTTAAGAGTGTCTACACATTATTCAAGCATGGTCTTTTGTTTTGGGGGAGGGGGCTGACTGACCCTATTTGGCAAATTATTAAGAACATCGAAATTTATGAAATGCCAAGGGCCACGATACTCATAGGAAAACATAATGAAAAAAATATAGAGACTAAAGAAGAAACTTCAAATTAAAATTAGAGTCGCTTGGTATTGATATTAGCGAAAAATCAGTCCCCGGCAACGGCGCCAAAAACTTGTTGTGGGAAAATCCCTCACAATATGCCGCAAGTGCACGGTGTCAACAAGTAATAAAGTGATAAGTAAAGTATCGTTCCCTCGAGGACTGATTTCACTAAGTACCAAAATATAGTCAACTCACAATTTTATTTGAAGAACAATTATATGGAATTTATATCTAAACTAATTGCAGAAAAATAAATAATAATAGTAATAAGGGTGTAGGATTATGATTTTCACCTCAAACAATCAAGAATGATTTTTATTCAATTCAATTCACTTTTATTCAATTGATTGTAAGCCAGGAATTCCTAAATTATTCTAAAGCCTTTCCCAAGGTCGATAGAAAATACTACGAATTATTAACTCGATATATACCTATTCGAATTAGATAATTAATAGCTAAAACAGTTCAAGAATTCCCACAAATAGGCTTCACAATTCCCATGAGTATATTCCTATCTCACGAAAATCATGATTATTCTCACAAGAACTATGCCTAAATTTCATCTCCCGAATTCATAAAGACATTCAAAACAATTCAACTGTTGGCCAGACAATTAAAAAGCATTAAGAACAATGAGAAAAATCCAACTCAATACGAATAACGAGTAAATTGAAATAATAATAAATAAATCAAACCGTCATGTAATCGGCTACAATCACAACCCTACTCGAATAGATCTAGAAACTAAGATGCAGGAAAACTAAGAAAAACCGTAGGGAATCCGTGGTCTTGTCGTCGCCCACAAATCTCCTCCTTGTGTTCTTCGCCCTAGCTAGCGATCCACCTCCCAGTTCCGATCTCCTTTTTCTTCAGCCCTTCAATGCTTATTTATAGCAGTCCTAAGCCTCCAAAACGCGTCCGTGTGATTAGGTCGAGAACAGGCTCCAAAACGGCCCAGAAACGCGGAGTATTCAGCAAAACCGCCCGGTGGGCCGCGGCTCACTTAATCTGTGCCGCAGTCCCTAAACGCCCAGCGCCCATACCTGGGCGCATTTTTCCTCCTGGGACACGGCTCACTTAAGCTGTGCCGCGGCTCAGGGTACATTCCGCTCGGCATCCTGCTGGTCACCTACGTGTGTCGCGACTCACTTGGTTTGTGCCGCGGCCCCAGTCCATAAATTGCCGTTTTCGCCCGTTTTTCGTCGTTCGAGCTTCCGGACTCCAATTTCCTGCAAAACATAAAAGAATAGTGCATTAAAAGCTCATTTATGCTGATTTAGGCTCAAGATGGATATAAAATAATGATATAAAAGCGCATAAAAATACGCCTAACAGGTCATTGGTTTAGTTATAGTTTATTTTCCGCTGCAGTATTCTTTCCCGTTGTACGGGAGTGTTTGTATTCGACCCCTACGTGGGCATGTAATGAGTTTGAGTTGTATGTATTTATTGAAAGACCAAATCGGTCTACTGAGTCATTTTAGCCTTAAAGGCATTGTTGAGATGTTTTATGTTGTTATCAGCCTGGTAGATCCTTGAGGAAAGGTTCTACGGCGTGTAATATCCCTGAGCGGATTGGGGGTGTTACACTATCTAGCCTATGTCTCATCATCCTTGTCATATTATCATGCTGTAATTTTGCAAAATAAAGCTTAAACATGTAGTTTCAGGTCTCCTTCTTCTTGTTCTTCTGCTGTATATCCGTACCTTTCCATTTTTAGCAGTTTCTATTTTTGGTGCATGTCTATTTTTATCGACTAGCTTGTAACCATTTCGATGTTTTTAATCTATTTTGTTCTTGGAGTTTTTTCAATTGGACGAGTTTCGGAGATGTTTTACGTAATTTTGTTTTATGTTATGTTTTGTCGCATGTACGTTAGATTCTCGTAAAACTCGTTCGATTCCGTTGTTTCTTTATTTACATGAATTATTATGGTTGAGATGTTTATGTTGTGATTTGCGGTTTGTTAATCCGACGTTGTATCGTGATTTTTGGATGTTTGGGCCATTTTGTAATTTCCTATAAGTTTAGGGAATTTTATCTTCTCTGTCGTATTTTGGATTCCCCGGTAGTCGGAATTGTATATTTTTTCATCACTTAGCTTCGTCATCGTGAATCCTCGTATTTATGTTTTTGGATTCTGACCTTGCGTTGTGTTTCGAATTCGTACCTTCCTCAGCAGTGAACTGCACTCAGCAGTACTGGACTGCTGCATAAATAGCGCACGCTATTTATGGTTTCTTGCGTATGCTATCGGTGTGCAGTTAATGCACGCTAACTCCTTGTTATAGCGTGCGTTAATGTCTTCAGCATTTGTAACACCCCCAAAGCTAACTGGGAATATTACAGCGCCGTGGGCCCCACATCGGAATCCACAAGGCTAAAAATCAATTTCGCAAACATTTCAGACACGCCAAAGAGGCAAAGACACTAATATTTTAATTACTTGATTATTTCACAAAACAGAGTTCGCAAATACCGTCAGAAAATACCATTAGAAAGCAAAAGGCGAAGACGCCAAAAGGGCATTTAGAAAGTATACACGAGTTGGTAAAATACTGAAAGCCATTTAAAGATACACACGCAGCGGATATAAACACAGAAGGAGATACATTTGTAGCGGAATTATAAAAACCAGAAAGAATACTCGAAACCCAATAACCATGCCATAGCCAGTATCACTGGAAAGCTCATACCTTCATGACCGCTACTAGCTCGATATCTAAGTACCTAAAAGATAAAGCCCACAATGGGGTTGATAAGTGTCATTTTTATACACTTATCCATGGTTTGTATCGATAAATTTCTCCCATAATTGAGCTAGTCTACTCGTTTTTTGCTTTTAATTAATTAGTTTTTAATAATTTTATTTTTATGGGATGATGATGTAAATCTAGTCTTAATCGGATTGAATTACTGATTTACTCAAGAAATAACATGTCTATAAAATATTCTCTTTGTTGAATTTTAATATATTCATGTTGTAGGGCTTTCCGAGACGAATTCGCGATCTTCCGGATTCAAAATCAGAGTTATATATCAAAAGTTATCATCCGAAGAAGATTTGGGGCAAAAACGCAAAGTCTGAGAAATTCTGGGCTGAAAACGTAACTCTCAAAGCAACCAGTGAGCAAATTGACGAAGCCAAGTTACGACCGTAACTACTGATTGTTACGGCCGTAAGCCGTCCAAGTTACGGCCGTAACTACTGAATGTTACGGCCGTAACTCTTGACAGATTGTGATCATTTGTCTAATTTTTTATACTTTTTGTGTATTATTGAGGGGATGACTGGCATTGATCCGATCTATTGTAATAGTGCTGTAGTTTTGGAGCTATTATATGACTTTAGGTGTATAAATAGACCCCTTAGATCCTTCATCATTCATCATTCATCTTATAATTTTTCACTTTTTGTAATATTTTCTTTTGGTGTGAAGAACACACTTGTGTTCTTGAGTGATTTGTGTAAGTGTGGTATAGCATATGTTGTTAAGAGAGTTTATTGATTCTTTCTCCTTTATCTACTAAGGGAGTGATGATCAATTCTTTCTCTTGATTCAACTAATAATGACCACTCAAGCTTGTATTATGTATATTAAACCCTTAATGGGCTAAGTTACCTTTAGTTGGGATTATAAACAAGGTTAGTCATGTTATTTAAGTTTGTATAAAGATCTATTGTGAATTACTTATTATTGTGTGTGATTTTCATTATTTTAACAATCTTTATTTATTTGGCCAATAAATGACGATATTTATGGTCTTCATATATTTCGAAAAAAATATGTTTGATTAGATCAAATGATCTTCACTCTAAGTTGTTCTAGGGGATAGAAATATACCTCTAGACCTTAGATGATTCTTTAAGTTATTTTCATAATCCTAATGCTATGTATTGAAGCCAATCAACATAGAAATATAGTGGATCGATTCAATATGTAAGGGGTGTTTTACAGTTCGAAAGAGAAACCGTCTTTTTAAGGAAAATCGAATCTACACAACATAATAAGTAAATTCATCTTATGATCTCCTATACATCTTCTATAACTAATGATGAACTAAGTTTGTAATCCGAACTATTTCATTTTATCGTTAATCAATCTATTATTGTTGCAATATTTTTATTTCCTTAAAATATTAGAACTATTATTGCATTTTCTTTGCAATTATTAAACCAAACTCTTTAATTGTGTGTTTCACTCATCTTAGTATCTATAAAAATAGACTAATAGTGTATAATTCAATTATAACCAAACTTCCTCGTGCGATCGATAAACCGGACTCAAAAAATCCACTTACTACTTGATACGATATCGTGCACTTGCGATAGTTACACTAAGAACGTGTCAAGTTTTTACGGCCGTAACTCTTGACTGTAATATCCGCAATTTTCGATTTCCGGTAAATTTCTTTTTCAGCCGGAGTCCGTTTTGATGACTCGCTCATGACCCTTTCGTCATTTCGAGAATGATTAATTCTGCACTTTTTGTCATCCGAGTTCGTTTCGGTATCGTTTTGTTGAGTTCCGAGCTTTTTAGCGACTTTTCCGCACTTGAGTTCGATTCTTGCGAATCTCATTCGAAACTGTTGTTTCGAGTTTCTCGTAATTTCATTTAATGTTATTATTCACGTTGCAAGCTTTGGTTTGGTGTTTCAATTGCGTATCGTGATTTTCGGACGTTTTGGGCCATTTTCGTAATTTCCCAAAGTTTTGGGTAATTACTTCCGTTGTCGAATTCCGAGCCTTCGGGTGGTCGGAATCGTGTGTTCTCTTAGTGCTCGGATTCGTATTTGCGAGTACTTCGTAACCGTATCTTCGATTCGTACTCAGGTTCGGGTTTCGGGGTCGTTCGGGCCGTCGGAGTTGGTCCCGGCCGAGTCATGGCCGAGCATGCTCGAGCCAGGCCGGCCCTGGCCAAGTAACGTACGGTAGTGCTCGGCCGTTACATACGTAACGCCGGTTACATACGTAAGGCCCTGGCCGGTAACGTACGTAACGTTTCCGGCATTTCCAGGCAGTGTGTTCGGCCATGGCCGGTTACGTACGTAAGCCATGGCCGGTTACGTACGTAACCCGGCCGGCAGTCGGCCTATTTAAGGCCTGCGGACGTTTTTTTTCACCCATTCTCTCACTCTTTTTCTTCTCTTCCGCGGATGGAGGCGTGGGAATCTTGGAGCAATGTTGTTATACATTTAATCCATGAAGTTTTGAGGCTCATATCATCAATCATCCCTCCTATAACATCCTCCGATCTACCGAATCAGGTCAGATTTCCTAGAAATCTAGTTTTGGGGAATTTGGGTATTTTGGTTGTTTTCGTCCGATTAATCCGATTTAACTTAGGGTTATGATGGATTGATGATTATTTAGATATATTATATCATTTACTTTATTATTCCATGGTTGGATCGTATCGATTCGTCGATTTGGTCGAGTTCTTGATCGACGCTTTGAAGGTGTCCGGTAGAACGTCGTAGAGTGGTTTTCGGGCGTTCCACGATTATTCTTCTTCGTATGATCGATGATTTATTGATTATATGTTGTTAGGGTCGAATTCTTGTGAAGAACTCGAGTCGGAACCCTTCTGTTCGTCGTTTTCCTCAAGCTTCTCGATCGTGGGTGTATTCTTTTCCTTCGCCGGGGAATCGTAGGCGTTCGAGGTGTCCCGACTGAGCCGTGATTGTAGGAGTGTCCGGTATCGATTATCGAGGCAAGTATCTTGCCCATACATTACGTGTTTTGTGGATATAATGGTTGCTAAATGTCGATATGTGCCAAATAAATATTTATAATCATTTTTCAAAAGAATCGGTATATTTACCATCATGGTTTTCGTAAAGGTGACCCGTGTGGGTCGGGAATTAATATGTTTAGTTGATTATGTGTGCTAGTTTCGAGTATAGGATCACCTTACTTTCGTGTGATGTCATTATGTATGATTATGGCGTCGGTAAATGTAAAGTGTAATTCTCTTGTCAAATTATGTGCTTGGAGTCCCGTGGTTATGGATGAATATATTGAGTTTTTGTGATATTGGTTGTGTCGTTCGGTGCTGTTGAGATCTTGTGCTCCCTTGTGAATTGATATAGTTCTGGGTCGTGAGTACGTGTTGGATAATTTGGCCATTCTAGCAAAGTACCTCGACTATATATATTTTGTGTGTTTGACCTTTGAGAGTCGTGGTTTTGTAATCTGAGTTGTTTCTCTTCCACCTGGGGAGGGCATGTGGCCTCTGGGGGCCGATACTAATGGGTACGGCCACGAAAGTGGACTTGGGTGCGTGTGTTGTTGTTCTTCCACCTGGGGATGGCATGTGGCCTCTGGGGGCCGATACTAATGGGTACGGCCACGGAAGTGAACTTGGGTGCGTGTGTTGATGTTCTTCAACCTGGGGACGGTTCGACGGGACCTCTGGGGGCCGATACTAATGGGTACGGCCGCGGAAGTGGTTTCCCACCTGGGGACGGTCCGACGGGGCCTCTGGGGGCCGATACTAATGGGTACGGCCACGGGTTACCAAGTGTGGTTTCTGTGATATTGATGTTGATGTTTTGATGATTAATTGTGATATTGTCTGGAGTATCACAATGCTTTGCGCTCGGGGTCGAGAGACATTATATATCGAGTTTTGGTGCTTGGCTAGAATGGCATAAGATTAATGTGTTATGTGTAATGTGGACTTGTAGTGAATTGAAGTGGATGATCGGGTCGTGGACCCTGTGTTTTGTGACCGTAATGGTTGGGTCGTGGACCCCGCGTTTTGTTAACGGATTTGCATTTTGGAAAAAGAACCTTGGGGCTGTGACCCTAAATGATTTTCGAGGAATTTAAGGACTTTTCAATTTCTAATGTTTTTAAAACTCCCGAGATTTGGAAATGTTTTCAAAGTGCTTACTTACTTCGTTTCTACTTTCAAGACTTGAACTATTTTTAACTAAATATACCTCGGGAAGTCTTTCGTTGTATTCTCGGAATGTGTTGTGTATGGCTCGTATTTGCACTTTATACTTGCACTAGCGAAACAGTGGAGTTTTGCTAACCCCCGAGTAATCGGGGGTGGATATCTCGTATTGTGTCAGTACATGCAGGTTTTCGGGAGCAAGACACAGGATCGGCACGAGGGATGATGAAAGACGAATGATACTAATCACACGAAGGCCAGTTTTGGGTCCAGTTAGTCGAAGTCCATTGTATTGTCTTTTCCGCTGTCTTATTGTTCGTTGTTGCAAGTATTTTACCCTTGCGTGGGTATGAGTCTGGATGAGTTTATGTATTTTTATTTGTAAGTCAGTGTCGAAAGACCAAATCGGTGTATTGGTTCGTTATTTTGATTCGTCGGTATGTAATGTGATGTGTTGTTTAGATGTCTAGCCTGGTGGATCCTCGCGGAGAGGGTCTGCGGCGTGTAATATTCCCGGTTCGATCTGGGGATGTTACAATTATGGTATCAGAGCTTAGGTTGAGGAAACCTAGGCTGTCGGGTCGAGTTATGTGTTGTTGAGTCTTGTTTTGTCAGATTTTGTCTGACTGAATCGTGTCGCGACGCGTCATCTGGGAAGTCGGCCGTGATTAGTATCAGGGTGCAGCCATCATCTTCATGCTATCTGTGGATGTAAGTCTCCCTACTACATGTTGTACCACGAGCTATTCGAGCCTCTGTGATTCTGTGTTGTGTAGTAGTATTTGAAGGTGCATCGTGAGTAAGTGACATATATTTGTTGATTCCCGTTTTGTGCTAGAATGAAGAATGATCTTGCTAAATATATCCTTGTATGAACTGTTTCTCTTGCAAGAGTAACAACCTCGGAATTTTTAGTTTCGAAGGCTTCCGGGGAGCCACGTAAATTTTTAAAATGTTCTCCAAGGGAGGAAAATTTTCGATTTTTGTATGTTGACCTCAAGGTCAAAATTTTTGAGACTTCAACTACCGATATTTCATTTTCATCTCATACTATAAGTTTTCAAAACCCGAGTTTTTAACTCAAATAAGGTCTTCAAAATATACTCAAGACGTGACTCTTATTTGTAACTTTTCGGTTTCATGAATGTTGGTCAGAAGATGTGTATTGATGATGCTCTCGTTGTTGAGCAGTGGTGCCAGTTTTATGATTAAAATAGTAACGTGAATGTTGAGTCCATCGGTATGTATGTGTTGAGATAGTCCTCTTTATTGAGAAGTAAAATTTTTGTTTTGGTAGGATGATTTTCTTTTGATGGTTGCTTGTGAGATGTTATAATTATGTGAATCGATGACATTTAGACTCGTATGTTGTTGCTTATTTGTAACCTTTGAGTCTAGTATTATCTCATATATATTTGCAATCGTGTTGGTGATTAGAGCAGTTAGCACAGGCTTAATACGAGCCTAACGCGCGCTAACATGGCGTGTTTAGCGCATGTTAATCTTTGTTGTAACGCGCACTAATCAACCTGGGCAGAGGCTATGGAACCGCATTATAGCCGTTAGGTCTAACTTTTGCGGCCAATCAACTGTAGTTGTATTCTCTACGTGGTGTCTAGTGATAACAACTGTTGTGCGTGAATGTGTGTTAAGACTTTTCGTATTGCTAGGTGATATTTGATTGTGTTTGATGAATTGATAAATTATGTCTGCTGTGTGTGTTCAAAAACACTTTCCTGGAAACTTCACAAAGTTTTGACGGTTCGAGTAATCGGCGGCTCCGTGTATACTTTGAAAATTATTTGGAATTGGCAAGCCGGCCTTGGATTCTCAAATAAAACCTCGATGGTATTTGAAAGAGTTGTTTTAAAGTACGTGTAGACATTTTGTAAAATATTACCGTCGTTGATGTTTGTGAAGTGTTGGGAGAATTTTCGAAAATGATTTTTAACGTATTGTTGTATTTTCAAATAATTCGAGTGAATGATTTTCAAAAATCTTTCACACCATAAAAATATTTTATTTCAAAAACCAATGCGATTTTTATTTTCAAAAATATATAGTGAAAGATGAAAAATCTCACTCGATGTAAAGTTCAAACTCGGATTTGGAAATGTTAGAGTATGTAAGAATGATTTGATGATCTTGCATGGTTAACTTGTTAGTTGCTAACGGTGAAGATGATACGTAGGGGCATGATGACTTCAAATGATTTCAAATGAGACGGTTAAAGTATGTTGTTTACAAGTTTTGATGAAACAACCCGAGGTACCAAAAGTACTTTTAAAGTTTCTTTTAAATACCATACAAATCCAAGGATTTTCAAAAGATTTCCTTTAAAAGGATACCTCGTGGATTTTCTTTTCGAGTTGTTATTGGTTACCTTATGTGATATGTCGTGCTGAGTTGGTACTTTAGTATAATATTTTGCGCAGTCGTGCAAACGTATTGAGTGGGAATCCACTTAGTATGCCGATGGGCAGAGGATACAGTCGTGACCACGATACTAATGGCTATGAAGATCGGATGTGGACCAAGAGGATATGGTCGGGAAGGTTGCTATCCCAGCACTTCGTTCTCGTTGTTTAGGTTTTGGGACGAAACCTCTTTTAAAGGTGATATGATGTAATACCCGCATTTTTCTTTCTTTCTCTTCTATTTCGTCCAACCGTATCGACTCGACTGTGTTCGTTGATGCTTCTGACCCGGTGTTGTTTCTCACCTTTGTCATTCGAGCGAGTTCTGATATTGTCCCAAATTGATCTATATATCATTGTGACCTTTCCAAGTTCGGAAAATTAGTCTCGTTTTCGATCTTCCAACCCTTGGGCGGTGGAATTCTGTATTTGTTCAGCGATTGGCTCGCGTTTTGATTGATGTACCGTTGGGTTGGTCAATCGTATTGATTTTCGTCCGTTGTGTTTTGTGATTGTTCGGATAATTGACTTGATTGTATTATCCATTTGATGACGCTTGTCACTTGTTGGTTTTGTTATATCCCTAACGGCGACGTCGTGTTGGTCGTCGTGGAGCGTGTTTTCACGCCGTATATTCCTTTGCGTTGCTTGTAACGTTTCGGCGATGGGCGTAAGTTACGCGTTTCCTTGCGTATCTCGTTGAGTTTTCCTGGCGGGATATTGCTTCTCCCTACTTGTTTTAAGTTTCGGGACGAAACTTCTTTTAAGGAGGGTAGAATGTAATATCCGCAATTTTCGATTTCCGGTAAATTTATTTTTCAGCCGGAGTCCGTTTTGACGACTCGCTCATGACCGTTTCGTCATTTCGCGAATGATTAATTCTGCACTTTTTGTCATCCGAGTTCGTTTCGTATCGTTTTGTTGAGTTCCGAGCTTTTTAGCGACTTTTCCGCACTTGAGTTCGATTCTTGCGAATCTCGTCCGAAACTGTTGTTTCGAGTTTCTCGTAATTTCATTTAATGTTATTATTCACGTTGCGAGCTTTGGTTTGGTGTTTCGATCGCGTATCGTGATTTTCGGACGTTTTGGGCCATTTTCGTAATTTCCCAAAGTTTTGGGTAATTACTTCCGTTGTCGAATTCCGAGCCTTCGGGTGGTCGGAATCGTGTGTTCTATTAGTGCTCGGATTCGTCTTTGCGAGTACTTCGTAACCATATCTTCGATTCGTACTCAGGTTCAGGTTTCGGGGTCGTTCGGGCCGTCGGAGTTGGTCCCGGCCGAGTCATGGCCGGGCATGCTCGAGCCAGGCCGGCCCTGGCCGAGTAACGTACGGTAGTGCTCGGCCGTTACGTACGTAAGGCCGGTTACGTACGTAAGGCCCTGGCCGGTAACGTACGTAACATTTCCGGCATTTCGAGCGGTGTGTTCGCCATGGCGATTACGTCGTAAGCCATGGCGATACGACGTAACCCGGCGGCGGTCGGCCTATTTAAGGCTGCGTACATTTTTTTCACCCATTCTCTCACTCTTTTCTTCTCTTCCGGATGGAGGCGTGGGAATCTTGGAGCAATGTTGTTATACATTTAATCCATGAAGTTTTGAGGCTCATATCATCAATCATCCCTCCTATAACATCCTCCGATCTACCGACCAGTGATTTCCTAGAAATCTAGTTTTGGGGAATTTGGGTATTTTGGTTGTTTTCGTCCGATTAATCCGATTTAACTTAGGGTTATGATGGATTGATGATTATTTAGATATATTATATCATTTCCTTTATTATTCCATGGTTGGATCGTATCGATTCGTCGATTTGGTCGAGTTCTTGATCGACGCCTTGAAGGTGTCCGGTAGAATGTCGTAGAGGGGTTTTCGGGCGTTCCACGATTATTCTTCTTCGTATGATCGATGATTTATTGATTATATGTTGTTAGGGTCGAATTCTTGTGAAGAACTCGAGTCGGAACCCTTCCGTTCGTCGTTTTCTTCAAGCTTCTCGATCGTGGGTGTATTCTTTTCCTTCGCCGGGGAATCGTAGGTGTTCGAGGTGTCCCGACTGAGCCGTGATTGTAGGAGTGTCCGGTATCGATTATCGAGGCAAGTATCTTGCCCATACATTACGTGTTTTGTGGATATAATGGTTGCTAAATGTCGATATGTGCCAAATAAATATTTATAATCATTTTTCAAAAGAATCGGTATATTTACCATCATGGTTTTCGTAAAGGTGACCCGTGTGGGTCGGGAATTAATATCTTTAGTTGATTATGTGTGCTAGTTTCGAGTATAGGATCACCTTACTTTCGTGTGATGTCATTATGTATGATTATGGCGTCGGTAAATGTAAAGTGTAATTCTATTGTCAAATTATGTGCTTGGAGTCCCGTGGTTATGGATGAATATATTGAGTTTTTGTGATATTGGTTGTGTCGTTCGGTGCTGTTGAGATCTTGTGCTCCCTTGTGAATTGATATAGTTCTGGGTCGTGAGTACGTGTTGGATAATTTGGCCATTCTAGCAAAGTACCTTGACTATATATATTTTGTGTGTTTGACCTTTGAGAGTCGTGGTTTTGTAATCTGAGTTGTTTCTCTTCCACCTGGGGATGGCATGTGGCCTCTGGGGGCCGATACTAATGGGTACGGCCACGGAAGTGGACTTGGGTGCGTGTGTTGTTGTTCTTCCACCTGGGGATGGCATGTGGCCTCTGGGGGCCGATACTAATGGGTACGGCCACGGAAGTGAACTTGCGTGCGTGTGTTGATGTTCTTCCACCTGGGGACGGTTCGACGGGACCTCTGGGGGCCGATACTAATGGGTACGGCCGCGGAAGTGGTTTTCCACCTGGGGACGGTCCGACGGGGCCTCTGGGGGACGATACTAATGGGTACGGCCACGGGTTACCAAGTGTGGTTTCTGTGATATTGATGTTGATGTTTTGATGATTAATTGTGATATTGTCCGGAGTATCACAATGCTTTGCGCTCGGGGTCAAGAGACATTATATATCGAGTTTTGGTGCTTGGCTATAATGGCATAAGATTAATGTGTTATGTGTAATGTGCACTTGTAGTGAATTGAAGTGGATGATCGGGTCGTGGACCCTGTGTTTTGTGACCGTAATGGTTGGGTCGTGGACCCCGCGTTTTGTTAACGGATTTGCATTTTGGAAAAAGAACCTTGGGGCTGTGACCCTAAATGATTTTCGAGGAATTTAAGGACTTTTCAATTTCTAATGTTTTTAAAACTCCCGAGATTTGGAAATGTTTTCAAAGTGCTTACTTACTTCGTTTCTACTTTCAAGACTTGAACTATTTTTAACTAAATATACCTCGGGAAGTCTTTCGTTGTATTCTCGGAATGTGTTGTGTATGGCTCGTATTTGCACTTTATACTTGCACTAGCGAAACATTGGAGTTTTGCTAACCCCCGAGTAATCGGGGGGTGGATATCTGTATTGTGTCCAGGTACATGCAGGTTTTCGGGAGCAAGACATAGGATCGGCACGAGGGATGATGAAAGACGAATGATACTAATCACACGAAGGCCAGTTTTGGGTTCAGTTAGTCGGAGTCCATTGTATTGTCTTTTCCGCTGTCTTATTGTTCGTTGTTGCAAGTATTTTACCCTTGCGTGGGTATGAGTCTGGATGAGTTTATGTATTTTTATTTGTAAGTCAGTGTCGAAAGACCAAATCGATGTATTGGTTCGTTATTTTGATTCGTCGGTATGTAATGTGATGTGTTGTTTAGATGTCTAGCCTGGTGGATCCTCGCGGAGAGGGTCTGCAGCGTGTAATATTCCCGGTTCGATCTGGGGATGTTACATTGACAGATTGGGATCATTTGTCTAATTTTTTATACTTTTTGTGTATTATTGAGGGGATGGCTGGCATTGATCGGATCTATTGTAATAATGGTGGAGTTTTGGAGCTATTAGATGACTTTAGGTGTATAAATAGACCCCTTAGATCCTTCATCATTCATCATTCATCTTATAATTTTTCACTTTTTGTAATATTTTCTTCTGGTGTGAAGAACACACTTGTGTTCTTGAGTGATTTGTGTAAGTGTGGTATAGCATATGTTGTTCAGAGAGTTTATTGCTTCTTTCTCCTTTATCTACTAAGGGAGTGATGATCAATTCTTTCTCTTGATTCAACTAATAATGACCACTCAAGCTTGTATTATGCATATTAAACCCTTCATGGGCTAAGTTACCTTTAGTTGGGATTATAAACAAGGTTAGTCATGTTATTTAAGTTTGTATAAAGATCTATTGTGAATTACTTATTATTGTGTGTGATTTTCATTGTTTTAACAATCTTTATTTATTTGGCCAATAAATGACGATATTTATGGTCTTCATATGTTTCGAAAGAAAATATATTTGATTAGATCAAATGATCTTCACTCTAAGTTGTTCTAGGGGATAGAAATATACCTCTAGACCTTAGATGATTCTTTGAGTTATTTTCATAAATCCTAATGCTATGTATTGAAGCCAATCAACATAGAAATATAGTGGATTTATTCAATATGTAAGGGGCGTTTTATAGTTCGAAAGAGAAACCGTCTTTTTAAGGAAAATCGAATCTACACAACATAATAAGTAAATTCATCTTATGATCTCCTATACATCTTCTATAACTAATGATGAACTAAGTTTGTAATCCGAACTATTTCATTTTATCGTTAATCAATCTATTATTGTTGCAATCTTTTTATTTCCTTAAAATATTAGAACTATTATTGCATTTTCTTTGCAATTATTAAACCAAACTCTTTAATTGTGTGTTTCACTCATCTTAGTATCTATAAAAATAGACTAATAGTGTATAATTCAAATTATAATCAAACTTCCTCGTGGGATCGATAAACCGGACTCAAAAAGTCCACTTACTACTTGATACGATATCGTGCACTTGCGATAGTTGCACTAAGAACGTGTCAAGTTTTTGGCGCCGTTGCCGGGGAAGTATAAGTTTTATTTTGAAATCTTACATTGTAAACTATTGTTATAGATACAATTTCTCGACGTTGTAACTTAGTACTCAATTGTGTTTGTCCGGTCAAGTGGCGGATAATGGTACTCCGTGACTATTAAAGTCGGATTTTTCAGTTTCCCACAGCAACTGATATTTGTAGATATTTTATCCTTTTTTTTTATTTTTTTTTTTTGTCATGGAAGAAACATTGTATAAAATTGAAAAAGATTTCCCTTTCTAAGCAAAAATGTAATTTTAAAAATCTACAGAGCTAGAATTGAAAGGATAAGGTTTCTTATGAATAAAAGCATACCTTTTGATGTTAGATTCATAATTGAATCCAAAGTAAGAATAGAAGGTGAATTCACAGAAACACCGACTAGATTTTTACCAGGGCTTGGAAAAAGTTCATATGCCAAGAAACGACTAGCAATGATGATAGCCGTTTGTTATAAATGTGCTAGATGGAACTGTAATTTTAAATGTCGATCTTTAGGAATTCCATCTACAAACAGAGAAGATAAAATTAAGTTCATTAAGGATGGTCTGAATAAAGAGAATTTAGATGATATCGAAATTTCTCTTGACACGCATCCTAGTGGACTCGTACATTATAGAATTCGATGTTTGTGGAATAAATTCAAAACAGAATATGAACAACATCTTGGGAATCTGACGTTAAAAGACCTTGTTTGCCAATTTGTAAGAAAATTGGATGGGAAGCTTCTCCCCAACTCATAGAAGGCGTTTAGGCCGTTTCTGAACGTAAGATCAGAGGAAGATATGAACCACAATCACAACTACTGTACATACGCGTAAGTATCTTTTATTTTTGTCGTATGGTGAGATTTTATGAATAAAAAAACGTGATACGCGATAAATGCATTCATTATTCTATTGAGTAGTTGAAGTGCAATCAACGCAATCACAAACTTGTTAAAAAAATTTTACCTTTTTTTTCTTCTATAAATAAACTTTGAGCTTGTTTCTTACCTCAAACTTGTACTTTTCTCTGTTTCTCTCTAAAAGTTTCTTTTCAAAAATGGAGTCATCATCTTCAACACAAAAATTTAGCACAGTCTGCATTTTTGGTGGAGCTAGTTATGGAAAAGAGGCATGCTTTACTGAAGCAGCCCACAACTTGGGTCGTACCTTAGGAGAAAAATGCATTCATGTAGTTTACGGAGGAGGAAGTCTAGGATTAATGGGACGCGCTGCTGCTTCTGCCTATATGGAAGGAGTAAGAGTGTTGGAAATAATTCAAAAACCTCTGGCTGAAAGTAAAATCACCAGGTCAACTATTGGAGATGAGTTTAGATCTGTAAATATGCAAGATCGCATAACTCACATGATAAATAATTCTGGCGCATTTATCACCCTTCCTGGTGGTTTTGGCACTCTTGAGGAACTTTTTCATGTGGTTACCAGAGCCCAGCTAAATGTTCATCAAAAACCAATAGGTCTGCTAAATGTCAATGGTTTCTTTGATGGTTTACTATCTTTCATCGACTACTCTGCTGAAAAAGGGTTTTATTTCCGAACGTGCTAAACGAATAATAGTCGTTGCAACAACACCAGAAGAACTAATCAAAAAACTCAATGAATTTGTTCCTCAACCAGATCCAGCTCTAGCTAAAATTGTTTGGATGGAATATTTTACCGTGAGAAAACGAAAAGTCGATTCATTCCTCTCCCTTTGATAACCCATGTCGGACCTCTTGTATTTTTACTTTCTGTCGTGTGTAATAATCTTGCTAAATGGTGGCAGCTTAAGGAGTTTCTTCTTGATCTCTTGACTCGCATCTATTCACGATTTATGTATTGTTATTTTATTGCTGTAATTTTTATTGTGTGTTTTTTTTATAAAAGCATTGATGGCAGCGTAAGGCGACTCTTCGGACTTTCTTGATGCGCATCTTTAAAATTGTGTTATACTTTCGAGTATATTTTATTTTCTTTTGTTGTGTGCCTCGTATATTTATTCTCTTGCAGATTCTAAAAGGCGTTAGCGCAAGCATCAACTTTCTTAACAGAGAGTATTCTGCTTTTCTGCATTGCTTTTTATTTATTTATTTATATTTTTAAAAACTGAGGACAGTTTTATTTTCAAGTTTGGGGGTGATGTAATATCCGCAATTTTCGATTTTCGGTAAATTTCTTTTTTTTGGCAGGAGCCCATTTTAACGGATCGCCTGTGACCGTTTCGTCCTTCTGTGAATGTTTCATTCTACACTTGTTAACATCCGAGTTCGTTTCGGTGTTGTTTTGCTGAGTTCCGTGCCTTTTGGCGACTTTTCCGCATTTGAGATTGATTCTTGCGAATCTCGTTCGAAATTGTTGTTCGTATTTCCCCGTAAGTCCGTTTAACCTTGTTAGACATTTTGTAAAGTTCGGTTTGGTTATACGTTGTCTTATCGTGATGTTTCAGGCGTTTGGGCCATTTTATAGTTTCCCAAAGTTTTGGGGTAGTTGCCTTCGTATCGTCTTTCCCGATCTTCAAGTTATCGGAATCATGTGTCATCTAGAGTTGCTCTGTCTGGATTGTTTCATGTTTTAAGTTTCGGGACGAAACTTCTTTTAAGGAGGGTAGAATGTAATACCCGAGATTCTCGGTTCCCGTTATTTTTGAATTTTTTTGTCGATTGCGCCGTTCATTTTGTTCTAATACCCGAGATTCTCGGTTCCGGTTATTTTTGAATTTTTTGTCGATTGCGCCGTTCATTTTGTTCTGTTGGCAATTTCTTGAGATTTTCCCCTATGTTGGGTACGGCACGATGTACCGTGTTGTGGTGTTCGTCAGGTACGACTTATCGTTGTGTAAGTCGAGATAATAGTATGTCTTGCTTTGTTATGTGTTCGTTTTCGATTTGGATCGTTGGTGTTGTCTGTTAGTATTTCGTTGCATGTTGTATAATTATTGTTTTGTCGAGGAGTATCGTTTTTGTGCATTTGGTCGACTTTGTAAGATCACCACGGGCGGTTATAAAGTCTAAAAATTCTGAAACATTACAATGTGATAGAGGATCAAGTTGGCTTTCCAATAGTTCAAACGGTGTGTCAATCGGAGTCCGGACGAGAAAGTTATGGTCGAAATAGCTCAGACACTCATTTTCCAGTTTTGGCCGAGCAACCTGTACCGTGAGCCGCGGCACACTACCGAGTCACTGCCGCGGCACACCCGTCCGGGCCACGACACACTCATGTTTCAATTATCGGCCAACCCCTCTGTACCGTGAGCCGCGGCACATGCCGGCAGGGCCACAGCACACTGCCGAGTCACTGCCGCGGCACACTCGTCCGGGCCGCGGCACGCTGCCGTTCACTGGGGGCAGATTCGGCCCTGTGCCGCGGCACACTGTGCAGTCAGCGCTATAATTGCGTTTTTTTCAGCGAGTTCAGATCATTTTTTCCTTTTTCTTCAACCATACGAGAGAGAGAGGCTTGTAGGGGAGATTTTCCTTCATCTATCACTTGATTGTGTGATTTTCTTCATCTCCTTTCGATCGTGAAGCTCGGATTGTGGATCTAACACGTGTTCTTCGGATCAAAGTGCTTGGATCTTCAAGAGGTAATCTCTTCTTAGAACCCTAAATTCTTGAATTTGGGGGTTTTTGCGTTTTTGTCCGATTCGTTCCGTATTGTTGATTAATTCATGATGGGTATGATTAATCTTGTTAGTATTCTTGTGTTTAACATCATTTAATCCATTGTTCTTCGTCGAATCGAAGTATATTTCTTGACTTCCTTCGAATCGACTTTTTGGGGGATTTGTTCTCGATCTCATTTTCCATCCATTTTTGATAGATCGATTGTGGTTAAATGATGTTGTTAAACATATTCTATGGATTGTATATCCATATTTCAACTTGGAATTCCGTTTTCGTGTTTTGACAGGACAAATCGTGTTCTTGGCCGTTTTGTGGGAAATCCTTGAACTTTCGTCAATAGTTCTTTGAATTCAGCAGTTTTGGGTCGTACCTTGGAATTCATTTTCGTTGTTATTGTTTCCGTTCGTAGTTGATTGTTGCGGATTGTCGTTCGGTGGAGTCGGCGAGTTCGTATTCGATTCGTGCCAACCTACTTCGGTCGATTCTCCGCGTTATGGTTATTCGAGGCAAGTATCTTGCCCATACATTACGTGTTTTGTGGATATATTAGTTGGTAATTTACGATACGTGATTTATGAGTGTCTATAATTAACTTTCAAAGGAATCGATGTGCTTTTCAATACTTCCTTAAAAGATGACTCGTATGATTTCATTGTTAAATGTGCTTGTGTAAGTATGTGTGGCGTATCGTTTTGTGTGATTATGATGTTGTAGATTTATAGTTTAACCTTTCCTTGAGATATGTGTGGAACATATGCCTATTGACGATCCTGTGTCATTGTGTCGTTCGGCGTGGTTGGATAGGTACTTTCCCTCGTTACTATGTTATTGGTACTAGCCGCATCGTTGAAATTCTAGCATGAATCGCATCTTTACTTGGTCGTGAGTATATGTTGGATGAACTGGCCATTCTAGTACGGTACCTCGACTATATATACTGTGATTGACCTTCGAGGCTTGTGGTTTGCAACTGTGATTTTGGAACGTGTGTGTGTGTTGTTCCTTCCACCCGGAGCGTTCGACGGGACGTTTGGGGGTCGATACTAAGGGGTACGGCCACGGAAGTGGACTTGGGTGCGTGTGTGGTTGAACTTCCACCCGGAGTGTCCGATGGGATGTCTGGGGGTCGATACTAAGGGGTACGGCCACGGAAGTGGACTTGGGTGCGTGTGTGGTTGAACTTCCACCCGGAGTGTCCGACAGGATGTCTGGGGGTCGATACTAAAGGGTACGGCCGCGGAAGTGGTTTCCCACCCGAAGCGTTCGACGGGGCGTCTGGAGGCCGATACTAAGAGTTACGGTCGCGGGTTACCAGGTGTAGTTTTCATCTTGGGGATGATGTTGATGTTTTCATTAATTGTGATATTGTCCGGAGTATCACAATGCTTGTGCTCGGGGTCGAGAGACATTATATATCGAGTTTTGGTGCTTGGCTAGAATGGCATAAGAATAATGTGTTATGTGTAATGTGTCCTTGTAAGTGAATTGCAGTGGATGATCGGGCCGTTGGCGCTGTGTTTTGTGATCGAAATGGTTGGGTCGTGGACCCCGTGTTTTGTTAACGGATTTTCATTTTGGAAAATGAACTTTGGGGCTGTGACCCTAAATGACTTTCGAGGAATTAAGAACTTTTCAATTTCTAATGTTTTCAAAACTCCCGAGATTTGGAAATATTTTCAAAGTGCTTACTTGCTTCGTTTCTACTTTTAAGACTTGAACTATTTTTAACTACATATATCTCGGGAAGTCTTTTGTTGTATTCTCGGAATGTGTTGTGTATGGCTCGTTTTTTCACTTTATACTTGCACCAGCGAAACAGTGGAGTTTTGCTAACCCCCGAGTAATCGGGGGGTGGATATCTGTATTGTGTCCAGGTACATGTAGGTTTTCGGGAGCAAGTCACAGGATCGGTACGAGTGATGATGAAAGAAGAATGATACTAATCACACGTAGACCAGTTTTGGGTTAAGTTAGTCGAAGTCCATTGTATTGTCTTTTTCGCTGTCTTATTGTTCGTTGTTGTAAGTATTTTACCCTTGCGTGGGTATGAGTCTGGATGAGTTTATGTATTTTTTATTTGTAAGTCAGTGACGAAAGACCAAATCGGTCTATTGGTTCGTTATTTTGATTCGTCAGTATGTAATGTATGTTGGGATTCGGTGCCTAAAACGAAGGCCCAGCAGAAGCGGTAAAACGAAAATTAATTCGATCCCTACGAGGATCGATCGAGCTACGTATATACGAATATTATACGAAACACAAGAGATATAGAAACGCACCCTTGTAGTCCGTTGATTAAATGGATTCCTTCTCTTGATCTATTCCCCAAGCTTTAGATTTCTTTCCTTACGATCCAATCCGCTCCAAGCTCTCGGATGATCCAACGCCGAAACATCACGTCTCTACTTGTCACGCGCCGGAGAAACGATCGGAACGACGATCACCTTGCTATCCTCTAAGGATACGGCTAGAGCTAAGTGATGAAGCTTTTGATTGTGATTATAACACTCTAAGTGTATAACTCACTATCTCTCAATTTATCTCTCAATTTTTCTCCAAGAAAAAATCAAGAACTAGTGATGAAGATGAAGAAGACTTGGAGATGTTTTTCTCTCTCTCTCTCTCTCTTCCTTATATCTCACGTATGAAATGCTCCAAATGAATACATGTGAGAGTTAGTCTTCTTCTCATTCTTTATACACTTTATAACCACCAACAACTCATCTCACATGAGAGGTCTTCCCCACAAGTCATTATCATCCATTATAAAATGGAAACCAAAGACCAAAGGGAAGGTTGGTGGAAGGGGGCGGCTATCAAGAAGAAATCAGACAAGTTCGGTTCGTTTCGGACTCTCGCGAGTCCACGCAGATAAACTCCGATTTCGTTCCAATATATTTGTATCAATTAATTAATCTAATTAATTAATCATATCAAACACATAATAACATAATTAATTTCTCCAAGAAATCATTATATTCATGAATTAAATTAATCACCCAGTGAAATATTTAATTCATTAGGCCTTAAATCAATTTATCTAATAAGTCGATTTAAACATCCAATGCCCCAAATTTAGATATCCAATATCTAATATTCTGTTAGGAAAAACAAACACCCTGTATCGATTCAGCCGGGATACCCGATCCCTGTATCGATTGTTATTTGTTATTGAGAAGGTTTTGACATATATGCCAAATACAGTAAAGGAAAACTGTATCGGGGATTCAAGGATTTATCATGTATCGAAGACCTGCCTCGAATCAGCATCAGTGAAGCTCGTCAGTACAGCAAGAAGACTTGTAATAGATCAAGTATGGAAAACTGTCTCGACATCCTAAATACAGTTACCTTCCATACAGTTCGCAAAAAGGACAAGAAAGAACACAAGTCAAAGTTCCGCTGAACAAAGAAGTATTTAAATACTCAAGGATAAAGTATTTAAATACTGTCAGTCTTCAGATCTTCAGAATCCCGCGAAATCCGGATCATGTCTTATTCCCGTTGAAGGAAATCTTATTCAAACGGACATCTCAACGGATACTTTCTTCAGAGGCTATATATATCCTTGAAGACATTGAAGATCAGTTACCCCAAGTAACATAACTCTCAAAGCTATCAAGTTATCATCTGAGCAAACATATCTCCAAGTTACCTAACCTTTTACCTCTGTGTAAAAACCGAGCTCTGTGTGAACTCAACAAGTTATTCTGACCTGTGTGGGACGAATAAGGACGAAGCTTTGGAACTGTGTGTGAAGAAGCTAGTCAAGAAGGAAGCTTTAACCAATCTGTGTGAACGGTTGAAAGTGACGTTCTTTGTATCAATCTGTGTGAACGATACAAGGATAGGTTTGTTTATAATTACGTAGTTGTGTACGCAGTAATTATTTAATAAACTTTTTACTCCTGTGTGGAGGACCAGTGGACGTAGAGGGGTTTACCTCGAACCACTTAAATTACTGTGTCATTTACCTTCAGCTTTTACTGTTTGAAATTACTGTGATATATTAAGTATACACCAAATACTCTGTTGCTGTATCCACGGCAACTAACTGTATCCAAGACTTCCGCTACGCACTCAGATTTAGATTCCATACAGTTTGTTGTTTAAACGATTTTCCAAACTGTATCCTGTATACTTAAGTGGCCAACAAGTGGTATCAGAGCGGTTGATTCTAAAAAGAATCAGTCGTATTTCTTTTAACCGAATCAGATTCAAATCACTTATTTTCAAAACAGTTTCTTTCATTCCTATATTATCAGTATGGATACTTCTATGATTAACAAAGTCCCTATGTTCTCTATTAATGAATTTGATGACTGGAGAATTAGAATGGAAGCTCATCTTGCAGAAATGCACAAAGAGATGATCTTTGTTATACAGGATGGTCCGATCAAGATTATGAAGGTCAATCCAGCCGCAAGGATTGAGGGCCAAGCCCATGCTGAAATGCTCGAGAAGGAACGCGAGCAATGGACAACCGATGAAAGGAAGCGAGCCAATCTAGACAACGTGGCTAAGAACGCGTTATTTGTCACTCTTGACAAAGGCACGTTCTCAAAGGTAAAGAGCTGCAAAACAGCCAAAGAAATCTGGGATAAACTCAAGTTAATTTGTGAGGGAACTGAGCTCTCAAAAGAAAACAAAATTTCAAAACTTACTCAAGAATTGAATCTTTTGAAATGAAACCAACGAAACACTTGAGGAACTTGACCTCGATTTCTTGGTATTGTTGGTGAACTTGAAGCGTTGGGCAAGATTTACACCCAAAAGGAGAAGAACTTAAAAATTTTCGGATCTCTCCCGGCCAGATGGGACATTAAGACCACAACTATGCGTGTATCATGTAATCTTAATGAAATATCCACTTTTGATCTCTTCTCCGACCTTAAAGCATTTGAGTATGACATTGTGAAGAGAAAGTGAAGAATCTCCTTCAAAGGTCATGGCTCTCGGCTTGTATCGAGCAAATCGACACGGATGCCTAGCTCTGGCTTGGCCACAAGAGCAATGACGACGACATCCTGTCACAAGATGAAATGGCGCTTCTAATGCATAAGTTCAAAAAGTTCATCAAACAGTCTGGAAAGACTCCCTACAGGCCCAATCCTATCAACAAGGTAAGTACCGAAACCTCATCTGGCGATGCTAACCTGTGCTATAACTGCAGGAAACCAGGCCATTATGCAAACAAATGTCCTCATCCCAAAGTCCAAAGATTGCCTGAGGCCGAGCAACAAGAGCGAGATGAAAGAAGACGTGCTTGGAAAGACAAGCTCAAGGCCCTGATTGGAGAATCAGAAGCCTCCCCCACACCATCCAAATCAGCAGAATGTCTTCAGGTGGTCACTGAAAGTGATTCATCTGACGAAGAGTTCGATGATAAAGCATACATGTGCTTTATGGCCAAAGATGTTCCAGAAGGTGAAGACAGCGACGATGAGGTAAGTTCAACCTCAGTTATTCCACCTAGTGCATCTCATACTTTCGAAAATATGATGAATGAATTCAAAAACATTCAAAAGGCCCATGAGACTCTAAAAACTGAGAATATACAAACTTGATTAACAAATCTAGAGCTGAAAGATGAAAATGACTTGCTGAAAATAAATTATGAAAATATGTCTCTCGATTGCGAAACCAGCAAGGTCGATTTTGAAAAACTCATGGAGAGCAATCATCAACTTGCTCATGAACTAAATGTGGTTAAAACCCATAATGAGAGCAAGACAAATGATTTGGTTCTACTACAAACCAAAATTACAACTCTCGAGAAGCGAGAAACTGAACTTGAGACCATTCTGAAGTCTTTTGAAAAATCGTCCAAAAGAATGGAAGAAATTCTGAGCACTGGGCAACATGCTCATGATAAAAGTGGCTTAGGATACAGCTCATGTTCGAATAAAGGTAAAACTAGTACTGTGTTCGTCAAGAGTGTGGAACACATTCCAGAATCGGAAGATGTTCCTAGTCCCATAAAGGAACCTGTTGTACCGAGAAAACCGAAGGCTGCAATTCCGCCCCCTCAACTCTATTATTCGAGACAGTGGAACCAACAACCACTCAGAAGGCGTAATCTACAGCATGCTCCACAAGCATATCATCAAAGCCGACAGTCATTCAGAAAGAAGACGGTATCCAACCACCAAAGGCCCGCACAGCAGTACACTCAGTACAGTGCACCTAGGTATTGGATACAGGAGCCCCGTTATCCCTCAAGACAGCAGATGCCAGTTCAGTATCAACAACAGCATTGGGAGTCCAACTGGAGACCCAGAAGACAAGCTGTTAGGCCTAGAAAAATGGCTCCACCTCCTAGACGGCACTCGTACTGGAATAATAATAATCCTGATTTTTACATGCATAATAATTATCATGATTATAAAAGCTACGGATATGCCCCCCGTAGATACCGCAATACTGTACCGAGTACATCCTACAGTAAACCAATTGCTGTCAGGAAAATCTGGGTACCTAAAGGAACTAACATATATGGACCCAAAAATCAAAGGGGACCTAAATCTACCTAATTTCTTTGTTACAGGACATTCTAGAGGAGGATACAGTACTTCGATAGTGGATGCTCTCGTCACATGACCGGAGACAGGAGCAAGCTATCCGATTTTGTAGAAGGTCGCGGTCCGAAAGTTCGCCCGGTGATAAATCTAAAGGAAGAACAAGAGGGAAAGGAAACCTACTTGTCGGAAAATTCAAGGTCACCGATGTTGCATATGTTGAAGGCTTACAGATAATCTACTTAGTATTAGCCGATTACGTGATAAACAGTTCTCGGTGAAGTTCTATATAGATCATTTGTAGAGTCAAGAACACCCAAACCAAGGAAGTTGTGCTTACGAGAAGCAGATCGGGTAATATGTACATTCTTGATGAAGCCTATGAGCTCCTCAATTCCATGTCTTGTTGCCAAAGGCACTGCAGATCTTAGGCTGGCTATGGCACAAGAGGATGTCTCACGTCAACTTCAAGACGACCAACAAGCTTTCAAGACAGGGGTATGGTAAGAGGTTTGCCGGATGTGTCATTCAAGAAGGACGGCGTCTGCGGACCATGCAGAAAGGCAAGCAAATCAAGTCAACCACGAAAAGCAAATCCTACCTTTCAACCCAAAGAGTGTTGGAAATGCTACACATGGATCTCTACGGTCCTGTAGACCCGATGAAGTCCGGGAGGTAAGAAATATTGTATGGTTGTTGTTGATGATTATTCCGGTATGCTTGGACGATCTTTCTTAGCAAGAAGAAGGAAACAACATCAAGGTTGCCGAGCTCTGAGAAAGTTGCGAATGAAAAAGCATCGAGTATCGTGTGCATTCGTTCCGACAGAGGTACTGAATTTACTAACCGTTTCATAGAACAATACTGTTCGGAGAATGGAATACAGCACGAATACTCAGCTGCCCGAACACCTCAACAAAATGGTGTTTCCGAGCGAAAGAATAGGACGTTGAAAGATGCAACAAGGACAATGATTGCCGAAAGCAAATTTCCGCAGCGTTTCTGGGGTGAAGCAACCAATACAGCATGCTACACTCAAAACCGCTGTATTGTCAACAAGCACCACAACAAAACAGCTTACGAGGTATGGAACAACAAAACTCCATTAGTTTCGTATTTTCACATTTTTTGATGCAGGTGTTACGTATTGAACAATGGGAAGGACCAACTTAGAACATTTGATGAAAAATCAGATGAAGGAATATTCGTAGGATACTCCTCCGTCAGCAAAGCTTTCAGAATCTTTAATAAAAGGAGGCTGACGATCGAGGAATCAGTTCATGTAGTGTTCGACGAACCACACCATGACCCTACAGGAATAGATGATATCACTCAGGACATTCACCATCTATCTATCTTGGATCCACCTACACCGATAGAACCTGTAGTTGATTTAGAAATCAACCCCGCAGCTGTAAGAATCGATGTGGATGAAGCTGACTGCATGTCAAGCCTGTACCCACGTAAACTTCGTCTGATACGGGACCCTGAACTAGAACCCGACCGAAGATGGTTGAGAGATCACCCGCAAGAGCTGATCATTGGAAACATTAATGCAGGTGTTTCTACTCGTAGGAGAATACAGAGTACACAAGGAAATGTACTTGTGCACAAGAAGAATCTAATGCTGAAGTCTTACAATTTCCTGAATGGAAATCTCAATCCGAACTTAGGAGACTCAATATGTGCACTATCGCTGTATTTTTAGCCCAGACCGAACCTGTTTCGACCATAGACGCTCTTAACAACTCTCATTGGATAACATCTATGGAAGAAGAGCTTAACGGTTTCGAAAGAAACAATGTATGGTATCTTGTACCCAGACTGACACACCAATCGGTTATAGGAACCAAAAGGATGGAAATGGACTTATCATAAGAAACAAATCCAGACTAGTAGCACAAGGCTATTGTCAGGAAGAAGGAATCGACTATGATGAAACCTTCGACCCTGTAGCGAGACTAGAAGCCATCAGGATATTTTTAGCCTTTGCCGCCCATAAGAGTTTTATCGTATACCAAATGGACGTCAAGAGTGCTTTCCTGAATGGAGAGCTTTCAGAAGAAGTTTATGTTGAACAACCACCAGGGTTTGCCAACACGGACGGTATCGATCTAGTTTACAGGCTAAGGGAAGCCCTGTACGGACTTAAACAAGCCCCTAGAGCCTGGTACGAAACCCTATCCCAGTATCTAACCAACAACGGATTTGAGAAAGGTGCTGTCGATAAAACCTTGTTCAAGATACAGGAAGGTGATGACCTTCTAATGGTACAAATTTATGTTGATGATATTATTTTTGGTTCAACTAACCTTGCTTTATGTCAAAGGTTCTCACATCTCATGCAAAGCAAATTTGAAATGAGTATGATGGGGGAACTTAGTTATTTCCTAGGTTTGCAGATAAAGCAGATGCCTACAGGTATATTCATCAACCAGGAGAAATACAGCAAGGAGCTTCTCAACAAATTTGGAATGAACACTTCCAAATCCTCGCCAACCCCCATGAGCACTTCCATGCAAATTAGCGCTGATGAAGCCGGAAAGCCGTTTGACCAATCACTCTACAGGAAGCTCATTGGTTCGCTCCTGTACCTAACGGCTAGCAGGCCCGATATCCATATCTTTGTTGGAGTGTGTGCGAGATACCAAGTTGCACCTAAGGAATCACACTTTAATACAGCTAAACGAATCCTGAAATACGTCAAAGGAACAGTCGATGCAGGACTGTGGTATCCTAAGGAAGGCGGATTCGATTTAGTTGGATACAGCGACTCGGATCTCGGAGGTTGCAAGCTAGATAGGAAGAGTACAAGTGGAACTTGTCACTTTCTCGGACCTAGACTAGTATCTTGGTTCAAGAAGAAGCAATTGGCTAACTCCCTTTCCACGGTGAATCGAATACTATGCTTCGGTAGCTGCCGTATGCAGATCCTTTGGATGCGGCAACAACTGCCGATTATGGAATCGATGCTAGAGAGACTCCAATCATGTGTGATATCACGTGTGCAATAGCAATCACGCACAATCATGTATTGCACTAGAGCACTAAGCATATAAACATGAAGCATCAATACATCAGTAATCATGTCGAGAACAAGGATTTTCGCCTGTAAAAAGTCCATACAGACATACAGCTGTCCGACATCATCACCAAGCCTCTCGACACAGCAAGATTCAACATGCTAAGAACAGAATTGGGAATACTGCGGCGGACTCCTCGTAAGTAAATTTCTTGCTTTTACTCAACAATTGAGGGGAACGTTGTAAGACCCGTGAATACGGATTCAACATTAATTATCTCGTACACTCGAAACATCAATACGATCAGAGCGAACGAAGGCATATGAATCCTACGGATGTGTGCAATAATTAAGGGGGAATCTTGTAGGACCCATGAATACTGACATTAATCCAAACATTGTCGTATGGAATTTAAAACCTATTAGTACCTTTTTAAGGGGGAACGTATCGACGCTGAGAACAAAGACATACTATGGGATTTCGATTCAAGATATAATATAATATTATTTCCTTTTAAAATAATTTTTGTCCACGTGCCCTGCTTTTATGTCAAACGTCATGTTCATTAAATGCCTTACACGACATCTAGACAATCGAATCTCAAAAGCGATGTTTTTAAATTGTTTATTATTTTTTAAACCGCCGTTTTAGGCATTCGGGGTAATCAACCTATGTCGAAGTGGGACCCATTGTATTTTAAAACCTTTAATGGATTAGCGTACGATTACACTAAATCCATCCCGACCGTCGATTTCAAAACCGGTTCCCATCCCTTAAAATCGACCATTCGTACTCTGCAAAACCCTATTTCGCCGCCCAAGTATAAAAGGATCAGTATTCGCCATTAGAGACTCTTTACGCTTCTGCAATTACAAGAGATCTCAAGCAAACGACTACATATTTTCTGCATATTCACCGAGAATTTCTCTTGTTTTCTTCCACCTTCGTTTTAAGAAAACATCCATGGCTACTCAATCTTCATCCCCGCTCAAGAAAACTTCCAGCATCATTGATGGCCGGATCTTCTCTAAACCAGTCATCATCGAGCGTATAATCTCGGAAACCAACGACACTGAACCGATGGAGTATATCATTACTCGTCTTGAACAACAAGGACTTTATCGCTTCGGAAGCAAAATCGCTGACAAATACGACGCTCATCTAGTTGAGGAATTCTACCTCAACGCTGCCGTTCGTTTTCTCTCACTAGCCCAGGGAGGACATGTTGCTGACATCACCGCAACAGTCCAAGGAGTGCAAGTCTGCATCAATAGCGAGTTACTTCAGAAAATCTACAGGCTGCCCGCCGACGGCCTGACCATGGACCAGCTTGAGACATTTGGGTCTCAAGAGCTGATTACCAAGTTTTATGGACTATTTACCGGGTCCAAAGTGGTTGATATGGTGACAACCACGTGCCACAAGAAAAATTTTCTTCTTCATTTCGTTTATCTCCACGATTTCTATTCCAGGATCATTGAAAATCGAACCGGTGCGTTCGAGATGTGCACGAATCTTAGGTTCAGAATGATGGTCGCTATCTTGACCTGTGAGAAGGTCAATTGGTGCCAAATCATTTTGAAACGACTCCAGGAAGAGGTGTGCAAACCGGCCACCCAAAAGAAATCATTTGGTTTAATGCTAAACTACATTCTGACGAGGTGCGGAGTCCAGCAATCCGCCGATGCCAAGAAAAACAGCTCACGGATATATTTAGGAGGCGTCAAACCCTCTGCCTATAACCAGAGCACAATGCATGCCAATCAGCCGAGAACAAGGCACATGCCTATTTCTGACAACCCCAGAGACGAAACCGTGAAGGTCCCTGAATTGGAATCTTCAAAGAAGAAGCGCAAGCGTTCTCACAGCAAGAAGCACTCTGCTGATGAGAAGTCGAAGAAGAGACTCCGGAGGCTCTCAAAAATCAAAGCCAAACACTCCGAGGATGTCTCGCCCGTGGCGCAACTCCATCGATATAGCACCCCAGGGCCCAACCCCTGCGGAAGAGGTGTCTCCTGCATCGGCGGTAGATCCCGAGCCCTTGGCGCCTACGACGGATTTAGAGACATCTCGCCACATTCAAGACGTTAGCACGCTTACGCCCATTCGGAGCTAAAAGCTACTTCTCCTCTACGGATTCCACACCCGCAGATCCAATTTCCTTCGGGGCACCATCCCCGCAAGGAGTCCATCTTCCGTGCAGATCCCATACCGTACTGAATCCTCAAACAGCGTCTCCACGTGATTCAAGTCCCTCCTGCACTCAATTATAAATAAAACAATTCTTTCGGTACAAATTGAACAGGCGTCGAAAGATTTACGCAATGGAAAAGCTTTAGGCTAGCTCCGTGACACTGCATAACCGGAGCGAATGGAGCCACGAAGAGCGATTTGTCTCCGAAGTAACTGACTCAACTGAAATTGAGGCACTGCTTCGATGGGACAACGCTTCTTGCAAAGATCTCATTGAAAGCCACCTGTTGCACAAATCCGACGCTAGAAGAAAAGGAAAGAAGAAGTCAGAGGACTCTCCCATCAATCCAAAAGACGACGACGACCATGACTCAGACGATGACGACGATGCTCTTCAAGCAGGTCTGAGAATGAGCCGTAAAGAGGCTGAAGCCCAAGCCTCCTCTCCACCCCGAAAAGACGAAGGGCCATCAACCCAAGCTAATCCACCTTCGCCACAGCCGGAGAACATTCCCGACCAGGAGGAATCAGTCCCTCCAGTCGTGGAAGATCAAGAAATTTTGGAACAGGCACCCGAGCCTGTAGCGACCGAAGAAGCCATTCCTGCAACCCAACAGGAGGATTCAGTCCCTCCTTCATCCACTTCTGCCGAAGAACCTTCGCCACAGGACGCTTCTGAACCAACTGTCGCCATTCCACAAGAAGCTACTCCCGCCCCTGCAACCTTGGAATCCGAGGACGGTAACGAACCTGAGGATATCCAACTTACATCACGTCCATCCGTGAACGTAAGGAGGTTAAACGGTGCTGAAGACTTCGCCCAGCCTGACTCTCCTATCTCTGCTGCACGCAAAGAGCGCTTGCAAGCTCTTGGCCTTCAGACTGTATTTATCCAAGATGCAGTTAACGCTCTCTCTTCCGTAGAAAAGGCACTGAACTGGATGCACACCTCTGCAGTTGAAGAAATGACAACTCTTCAACACGAAGTATCTCGAGTTGTCGAAGCATTCATCATCTTGCCAGAAGTGTTCAAGCAAGCCTTGAAGATTATGGAGGATAAACAAGCGCAATCTTTGAAGGAGGAAGCTTCAAAGACAAGAATTGTCAAGCCAAGATGACTGTGCAATGATAGAGAATACTCTCGGTGCGTGCGCATGACAAATCCATTCAAGAGATGTCGCAGACTCTTTCCTCCCTCGTTGAAAGAATAAACAGCATCGAGACCAAACAGGATGCCGGTCTTGAAATCCTGCAAAGTCTTGATGAGGCCAAAAAGGGGGAAGAAGCTCGAGAAGCTGCAAGGAGAATAAGACTGCAACAGGAAAGGGAATTTGAGGCTGCTCAGAGCAAGATTCGCTGAATTGAACAAGCTAGCACCTCAACCCCAAAGCTTTAGAATTTCGGGCTCGGACGAGAATTCCATGACCCAAATGTCCCTTGGCAAAATCTTGTTCAAAGACCTTCTAAATACGTCGCAACCAACCGCAACCCAACTGCCGAAGAAGTGAAGCACTGGAGGAAGAATGAACTGATGAGATATTTTGTCAGAATCATCAGGGAATCCGCCATCTTCAAAAATTATAAAACATTGGCGGAAGCGGCAGATAAGTTTTCAAAGATGCTAGAAGAAGGTAAGCTCCCTCTCCAAATCGAAATGAAATCAAAACATAGAAGAGGAGATCGGGTCACCCATCCAGAGGATTGGATACTTGCCTTTGATCGTTCATATGAAGGAAGAGCAATTTACCAGGAACGAGGCAATGATTCACTTCAAAACTGGTGGCGCGGCACCGAGTATGAGCCAGGAAAGAGACCTTGGAGGCATGCGGATCAAAGATAAAGAGCTGAAATTTATGTATATTATTTTTGTTTCTGTAATTTCTATTCGACACAAACTTTGTACTCAATCTTTTTGAATATCAATAAAACAGTTTGTTTGTCTTGAAAGATTACAACTCGTAATCTACTGTGTTTATGTATGATTACTTAAATTGTTTGATAGGAATCTCAAGTTAGATAAACTTGATTGAAAAATTAAGCTGCATTTAACTAGTCTACGAACAGTTCATAGTTTCAGTTGTAAACTTAGAATACATTGTAAGATTGTGCCTGCGCGCCAATCATAGGCTTAAGTTGTAATAAAACTCAAGCTGTATCGAACATGCCTGCGAGCAGTTCATTATTGTAGACTAAGTCACTAAGTCAGACCTATTGACAAAAGACCAAGAAATCTACCAGAAGTCATCGAAGAAGAACGCTTCATGAAGAAGGTTTTGGCATCATCAAGAAGACTCGAAGAGTTTAAGTTAAAGTCTTGGCAAATTGTCAAAAAGGGGGAAATTGTTAGGAAAAACAAACACCCTGTATCGATTCAATAGGGATACCCGATCCTGTATCGATTGTTATTTGTTATTGAGAAGGTTTTGACATATATGCCAAATACAAGAAAGGAAAATCAGTATCGAGGATTCAAGGATTTATCATGTATCAAGACTCCGCTCGAATCGGCATCGGTGAAGCTCGTCGATGACAAGAAGACTTGTAATAGATCAAGTATGGAAAAGCTGTCTCGACATCCTAAATACGCTTACCTTCCATACGGTTCGCAAAAGGACAAGAAAGAACACAAGTCAAAGTTCCATTGAACAAAGAAGTATTTAAATACTCAAGGATAAAGTATTTAAATATCGATCTTGAATCTTGAGAATCCCGTAAACGGATCATGTCTTATTCCCGTTGAAGGAAATCTTATTCAAACGGACATCTCAACGGATACTTTCTTCGAGAGGCTATATATATCCTTGAAGATATTGAAGATCGATTACCCCAAGTAACATAACTCTCAAAGCTATCAAGTTATCATCCGAGCAAACATATCTCCAAAGCATATCGCAAGTTAAAACGAAAGAGATATACAGTGCTCAAACATCAAGAACACTATCATCGATCTTGATATTCAAAGTCTTTGTTCTTACCGGTTACCTAACCTTTTACCTCTGTGTAAAACCGAGCTCAGTGTGAACTCAACAAGTTATTCCGACTGTGTGGGACGAATAAGGACGAAGCTTTGGAACTGTGTGTGAAGAAGCTAGTCAAGAAGGAAGCTTTAACCAACTGTGTGAACGGTTGAAAGTGACGTTCTTTGTATCAACTGTGTGAACGATACAAGGATAGGTTTGTTTATAATTACGTAGTTGTGTACGCAGTAATTATTTAATAAACTTTTTACTCCTGTGTGGAGGACCAGTGCACGTAGAGGGGTTTACCTCGAACCACTTAAATTACTGTGTCATTTACCTTCAGCTTTTACTGTTTGAAATTACTGTGATATATTAAGTATACACCAAATACTCTGTTGCTGTATCCACGGCAACTAACTGTATCCAAGACTTCCGCTACGCACTCAGATTTAGATTCCATACAGTTTGTTGTTTAAACGATTTTCCAAACTGTATCCTGTATACTTAAGTGGCCAACATATTCATAATGAGAGAATTAGCTTGATTCATTCCGTCGTCAATCCTATTGCGCGACTCGGTAGGTTCGTCTCAGTCAGCAATGGGAGGAACCAAAGAGTAGTAGCACCACCTAGCCAGCCTGGCGGCCTACACTGTACCCCAACTGAGAACGAATGATGGGATCATTCAAGAACCATTCTGTCATGAATACCAGTAAACGTATAAACCCTTCTTTCAAATGTCCCGATCAAGTTATAGGGTCACGGTCAGTCAAACCCTATCTGTACTTGACGCTATGCATGCATTAATGCAAATCGAGATCATCGAGCTGTCGTGTATCTAATACAACTAGCTCCAATGCTTTGGCCAAAGACTTATGATCTCATCTGCCAATAACCGCATAGGACATATAACCCGCTCACTAACGGGGGAAAGAATTCTATCTTGGTATTCAGTAGGACATGCTACTTGCCCGTCAAGATGCACGTCGAGGTTGACCCCCACCTTCCGGTTTATAGGGTCGAACTACTCTAATGAAAATCTTGACGTCACAAGCACATCCCTACTAAATCCTCAAGTCGAAGGTTCACGAATACCTATCACAACCTTTCGATTCCGTCATTGACTGTCCCGAAGTGAAATCCGTGAGACGAATCGAGGGTGAGTCGGTTCGAGTATACTAATCCAATTAGCATACCTATAACGTGTGCTCCCACTAACCATTAGTGTTCGACAGGCACTCTCCATGTCAAAGAACACGTCATACAAGTCTTGACACAAACTTAACGCCCAGTCAAGTTTCATTGACTTGCGAACAATTAAGTATTTGAGCTATAAACCTTTCCAGTGCGGACCCCCTTATCCAATAAGGAGTGGAACGTTTTGCTCTCAAATACACGAACTAGTTTCTATATATATATTTACGAGTTAGGAATGCCAGTAACTACTAGTAAATAAAGAAACATCCATTGCCTTATATTAATGATTTACATAATTACAAGTACAATACCCTCACTCAACATCCTCTGAGTGGCATTCGAGGGCATACTCCCAACAATCTGCCACTTGCACTCAATGCCACACACTATGGTATCTAATACCCATGTTCTCCAGATTATGCTCCAAGCTAATCTGAGAATGTGGCTTGGTCAGTGGATCAGCGACGTAGTCGGCTGACTCTACTCTATGCAGCACAATATATCTCTTGCGAACAAATTTTCTTACGAGATGATACTTCCTCTCAATATGTTTGGTGCTGTTGTGAAACCTCGGCTCCTTGGCCTGCGCTACAGCTCCGTCGTTGTCGCAAAGATCTGAACAAAGACTCGGACATGGTATCACTTGAAGTTTACCCAGTAACTTCTAAATTCTTCCTTTGGAGGCCTCCGAGGCTGCTTTATACTTTGCCTAACAGGTGGAATTAGCAGTCGCGCTATTCTTGGCACTATGCCAAGATACTGCTCCTCCATTAAGAGTAAATGTAGCCAGAAGTAGACATAGAATCGTCTTTCTGTCCTTGGAAGTCCAATACAGTGAATGCCATCACATTCAGGTCTCCACCACCATATATAAGAACCAGATCTCTAGTCCTTCTAAAGTACTTGAGAACGTTCTTTATGGCGGTCTAATGTTCTGGCTAGGTTGGAAACCTACTTACCACGCTCCCAGCATGCGCAATGTCAGGTCTCGTACACAATAAAGCATATGTGAGGCTACCCACCCACTGCCGAATCATATGGTATATAACTCATTTCCTTTCATTGTTCCTCACTATGAGAACACATCTTCAAGGTGAGTTTTATTCCATGTCGCATCGGAAGGAACCCTCTTTTAGATATAATCTATATAGAGGGCTTGGGAAAAACTTATCATTCTCTTCGATCTATCCCAGTAGAGTCGAATCCCAAGAATATAGGTTTCTTCTCCCAAGTCTTTCATGGAGAAATTACTCGAAAGCCAAGCCCATAACTGAGCATTCCCACATCATTTCCTATTAGTAGAATGTCATCTACATATAGTACTTAGAATGTGATCTTGCTCCCACTAACCCTCTTGTATACACAAGATTCCTCTTCATTTTGTACGAAGTCAGACTCTTTGACCGTCTCGTCAAAATGAAGGTCCCAACTACATGAAGACTGCTACAGTCCATTTCATGGAGTCTACATCCACCATTGCTAGGTTATTTGGTCGCGGGTCGGTCTCTTGTTTATCACTTGGAACCTCGAGGAAACCCAGTTCCTCCAAGTGCATAAAACTATACCTCTCAGGTAATTGAGACACCCTACTAGACCTACGAGGTGGTTGTACTTGTGTTTCAGAAGGTTAGGTTCCAATTTCTTGCACAGGTGTCTCCTTAGGAGTTTCATTGTATTCTTCCAAAGAAATACTTCTACCTGCTCCGCCTTCCTGAATGAACTCATCTTCCAGGAAGTGTGCTTGTAAAGCAACAACGATCCTTCGATCTTCGGGCATGTAGAATAGATATCCCATCGTCCCAGACGGGAATCCAATGAAACGTCCCTTCGCAGACCTAGCTTCCAACTTTTTCACCTTAGTCTTCTTGACATAGGCGGGACATCCCCAAATCCTAATATGATTAACACTTGGTTTCCTTCCTTCCCACATCTCATGTGGAGTTTTAGGAACGGATTTGGAAGGACATCTGTTCAAGATATACGCGGCAGTCAGGAGTGCATACCCCCATAGGTAAATCGGCAAGTCAGTATAGCCTAGCATGGAATGGACCATGTTCAACAGGGTCCGGTTCCTTGTTTCTGACACACCATTTAACTGAGGAGTACCTGGAGGTGTTAGTTGTGAAGCTATTCCATGTTCCTTAAGGAACTCGTCAAACTCCGTACTCATATACTCGCCACCCCGGTCCGACCGAAGTGCTTTGATATGATTACCAGTTTGTTTCTCGACTAGGGCCTTGAATTCCTGGAATTTCTCAAAAGCCTCGGATTTATGTTTCATTAAGTATACATAACCATACCTAGTATGATCATCTGTAAACGTAATAAAATATTGATATCCGTCACGTGCTGCTTCCAAAGCACCACAAACGTCAGTATGGATTAATCCCAGTTTATCAGCGGCTCTTTCAAAAGTCCCTGTGAAGGGGGACTTGGTCATTTTGCCTTTAAGGCAAGATTCACAAGTAGGAAAGGGATCCGATCCCAATGGACCCATAAGTCCATCCTCTTCCATCTTGTAAACCTTGGTCTGACCAACATGACCAAGTCTTAGATGCCATTTTAAAACTTGATTGGTTTCATCCCTACCACGTTTTCTAGTCATAGTATTCACAACAACTTTGTTGTTGAGATTTAGATGATACAATCCATTTAACAATGTAGCAGTACCCACTAGTTTATTTCTAAAATAAATTTTGCAGGAACCATCACCAATGAAAAATGAAAAACCTTTTCGGCCCATGACCGGAATGGATACAATGTTTTTGTGCCCCTTGGGCAAAACAAGTACATCTTCTAAAGTCAAAACAAAGTCGGATTCTAAACCCAAAAGAAGTGATCCTATGTCAGTCGCCTCGAAACTATGCCCGCTTCCGACTATGATCATAACTTCTCCAGCTCCAAGCTTCCTACTTTGTTCCAGATCCTGATTCACGGTACAAATATGAGAACTAGCACCAGAATCCAAGATTCAGAAGTAGAAAATACAGTAGCAGAACAATTTGTTTCCAAAACTAAAAGTTCTGTACCTGAAGTGCCATGAAGAATCAGACAGTCTCTAGCCCAGTGGCCCAGCTCACCACACTTGAGACAAGCATCCTTATTCTTCTTGTTCTTCGGAACCATCGAGGCCTTGCCCTTACCCTTAAGGTCCTTAGCTTGTGGTCCAGTTTGCTTCTTGGTCTTTTTGTTCTTGTTCTTAGACCTCCGAGGTCCAGAAGAAATCACAAGAGCAGACTCCTTCATCCGCGGATTCTTCATCTGAGACTGAGCGGTCACAAGTTTGTCAAACTCATTGCAGTTTAAGTTCATAACAAACTGTGAGAAGGAATCAGGGAGAGACTGTAGGATAAGGTCGGTTTGGAGAGAAGTATCCATTTTAAAATCAAGAGCCTCCAATCTCTCGATCATGGATATCATTTTGAGGACGTGTTCCCCAGCCTTCTCACCTTCCTTCATCCTTGCACCGAATAGTTGCTTGGATATCTCATATCTAGCAGTTCTGCTGTGCTCACCACAAAGTTCGGTTAAGTGATATAGAATCTGCCTAGCAGAAGTCATTTTCTCATGAGCTCTCTGAAGCTCATTAGACATAGAAGCCATCATGTATGCACGGACTTTTACATCATCCTTAACCCACTTTTCGTGGTTTTCGATCTCTTCCTGATTTGCTCTGGTCCGCACAGGAGGCGCCAGAACGTCTGTCTCTAAGACGTATCCCAGTGCCTCTATACTGAGGACTATCATCAGATTGCGGAGCCAGTCCACAAAGTTAGGTCCAATCAGGGTGTTCTTTTCGAGCAGAATTGCGAGTGGATTGATTGTCATATTGAGATTTGAGTCTGCATTAAGTACGATAGATTAATTAGTGACTCATTCAATTATGTTCTGAGTATAGAATTAAGGTCTTTTCTATTCTTGTTACCCAGCTCCCACTATTTTTTTTATCGGAATAACACACTCCCATGTGAAATCCGAAAGTATCGTCGCTCTACTTCATAGTGGTAATCGAGTTCTTTATAAATCTTAATAGAGGGCAACCGAATAGGTTTCTAGTCTATTAATTTTCATAAAGTGGTGTCCAACACCAACCCATCTAATGGATGATTCGATCTTCTTTTTCCCCTTGTTCACTCCCCTCAACCTATACGGTTTCTATGGTTCGTGAACAAGTTAAGTTTATACCATCGACGCAAATCAGTTTCACAATTGAATCTTATCCGGCAACCTATCAGGTTTCTAGGGATAAAATTTGCTCCAACCGAAGGCATCCAATGCGCTCCCGGTAATTTATCCGTCCTCCCCAAACGACTACCCCGATAACTCGGAAGCATAGTACATCCGGTTTGGATTTCAATTTCCCGAAAACTCGATGGAGGGAAGGAAAACCTTGAAACCTTATAAACTTAATAATTTATCGTGGGAGAATTTTCGCGATTAACGTTACACTTTCACATTAATCGTTTAAGCGTGGTTGTGGCATTCATACAATATGAAACAACCATTCACAACCTAGTTGCTACCAACATGTGGTTCATGAACCGTTCCTAGAAAACAAAAACTCCGTAATCTAATTACAAGTCTTCGTCTTGAATCTTCGTCTTATCGAAATGGATCTTCCTCCGGTCTTCGTCATTATATATAAATTTTACATCAAAAATTGCATCCTAGATACAAACATTTCTAGTAAAATAAATAGGCTCAAAACGGCCTTTACAACCCAATCGAATAAAACGAACGATTCAAAACTAAGTCCACGAACCACATCCCCATTCAAAAGCATTCATCCAATAAATACTATATAAATGAAAAGCGTAGAGATACATTGATCCAATCAACAATACGAACCGATCAAATCGATTCACACAATCGGTAATATGATAACATTCAAAATAATTCGGCCGACCATAAATATTCCAATTAATCAAATTTCCCTTATAAAATGAAATACCATAAATCATTTTAATCATATTAAATCCAATTTAACATGCGGGAGATTAATTTTCAAGAATACACGAAAAAATCGAGCCGGGCAAAAAGTGCTGGCCGAGTCACCTCTGACTTTCCGGCAGATCGGCTGGCATGGCCGAGTCACGCTCGGCGGTGCCGGCCAGGCATGGACCGTGTCTCCGACACGGTCGGGTCTGCCCAGCAAGGCTGGGATCGCCCGACACGGCCGTGTCGCGGACACGGCCGAGTCACCCGGCGACTTCACGCCTTTGTCCGAAAAGTCGTCCGACGACGATTCGGAGCTAGATTTTCGACCGGATATCCAATATCTATATATTTTAGACTTTCATATCTTCAATATAAATCATATTTCCCAGAAATTTAAGATTTATATTTAGACATAAACTTATATACGATCGCAAGACCTACGCTCCGATACCACTGTTGGGATTCGGTGCCTAAAACGAAGGCCCAGCAGAAGCGGTAAAATGAAAATTAATTCGATCCGAATCCCTACGAGGATCGATCGAGCTACGTATATACGAATATTATACGAAACACAAGAGATATAGAAACACACCCTTGTAGTCCGTTGATTAAATGGATTCATTCTCTTGAGCTATTCCCCAAGCTTTAGATTTCTTTCCTTACGATCCAATCCGCTCCAAGCTCTCGGATGATCCAACGCCGAAAACACCGCGTCTCTACTTGTCACGCGCCGGAGAAACGATCGGAACGACGATCACCTTTCTATCCTCTAAGGATACGGCTAGAGCTAAGTGATGAAGCTTTTGATTGTGATTATAACACTCTAAGTGTATAACTCACTATCTCTCAATTTATCTCTCAATTTTTCTCCAAGAAAAAATCAAGAACTAGTGATGAAGATGAAGAAGACTTGGAGAGGTTTTTCTCTCTCTCTCTCTTCCTTATATCTCACGTATGAAATGCTCCAAATGAATACATGTGAGAGTTAGTCTTCTTCTCATTCTTTATACACTTTATAACCACCAACAACTCATCTCACATGAGAGGTCTTCCCACAAGTCATTACATCCATTATAAAATGGAAACCAAAGACCAAAAGGAAGGTTGGTGGAAGGGGGCGGCTATCAAGAAGAAATCGGACAAGTTCGGTTCATTTCGGACTCTCGCGAGTCCACATAGATAAACTTCGATTTCGTTCCAATGTATTTATATCAATTAATTAATCCAATTAATTAATCATATCAAACACATAATAACATAATTAATTTCTCCAAGAAATAATTATATTCATGAATTAAATTAATCACCCAGTGAAATATTTAATTCATTAGGCCTTAAATCAATTTATCTAATAAGTCGATTTAAACATCCAATGTCCTAAATTTAGATATCCAATATCTAATATTCATAATGAGAGAATTAGCTTGATTCATTCCGTCGTCAATTCTATTGCGCGACTCGGTAGGTTCGTCTCAGTCAGCAATGGGAGGAACCAAAGAGTAGTAGCACCACCTAGCCAGCCTGGCGGCCTACACTGTACCCCAACTGAGAACGAATGATGGGATCATTCAAGAACCATTCTGTCGTGAATACCAGTAAACGTATAAACCTTTCTTTCAAATGTCCCGATCAAGTTATAGGGTCACGGTCAGTCAAACCCTATATGTACTTGACGCTATGCATGCGTTAATGCAAATCGAGATCATCGAGCTGTCGTGTATCTAATACAACTAGTTCCAATGCTTTGGCCAAAGACTTATGATCTCATCTGCCAATAACCGCATAGGACATATAACCCGCTCACTAACGGGAGAAAGAATTCTATCTTGGTATTCAGTAGGACATGCTACTTGCCCGTCAAGATGCACGTCGAGGTTGACCCCCGCCTTCCGGTTTACAGGGTCGAACTACTCTAATGAAAATCTTGACGTCACAAGCACATCCCTACTAAATCCTCAAGTCGAAGGTTCATGAATACCTATCACAACCTTTCGATTTCGTCATTGACTGTCCTGGAGTGAAATCCGTGAGACGAATCGAGGCTGAGTCGGTTCGAGTATACTAATCCAATTATCATACCTATAACGTGTGCTCCCACTAACCATTAGTGTTCGACAGGCACTCTCCATGTCAAAGAACACGTCATACAAGTCTTCACACAAACTTAACGCCCAGTCAAGTTTCATTGACTTGCGAACGATTAAGTATTTGAGCTATAAACCTTTCCAGTGCCGACCCCCTTATCCAATAAGGAGTGGAACGTTTTGATCTCAAATACACGGACTAGTTTCTATATGTATATTTACGAGTTAGGAATCCCAGTAACTACCAGTAAATAAAGAAACATCAATTGCCTTATATTAATGATTTACATAATTACAAGTACAGTACCCTCACTCAACATCCTCTGAGTGGCATTCGAGGGCATACTCCCAACAATGTAATGTGTTGTTTTGATGTCTAGCCTGGTGGATTCTCACGGAGAGGGTCTGTGGCGTGTAATATTCTCGGTTCGATCTGGGGGTGTTATATTTATGGTATCAGAGCTTAGGTTGAGAAAACCTAGGCTGTCGGGTCTAGTTATGTGTTGTTGAGTCTTGTATTGTCAGATTTTGTCTGACTGAGTCGTGTCGCGACGCGTCGTTTGGAATGTCGGCCGTGATTAGTATCCGGGTGCATCCATCATCTTCGTGCGATCTGTGGATGTAAGTCTCCCTACTACAGGTTGAACCACGAGCTATACGACCCTGTGTGATTATGTGTTATGTAGTTAGTATTTGAAGGTGTATCGTGAGTAAGTGACATATATTTGTTAATTCCCATTTTGTGCTAGAATGAAGAATGATATTGCTAAACGTATCATTGTATGAACTGTTTTTCTTGCAAGAGTAACAACCTTGGAATTTTTAGTTTCGATGGCTTCCGTGGAGCCACGTAAATTTTTAAAATGTTCTCCAAGGGAGGAAATTTTTTTTGATTTTTGTATGATAACCTCAAGGTCAAAATTTTTGAGACTTCAACTACCGATATTTCATCTTCATCTCATACTATAAGTTTTCAAAACACGAGTTTTTAACTCAAATAAGTTCTACAAAATATACTGAAGACGTGACTCTCGTTTGTAATTTTCCGATTTCATGAATGTTAGTCAGAAGATGTGTATTGATGATGCTCTCGTTGTTGGGCAGTGGTGCCAGTTTTATGATTGAAATAGTAACGTGAATGTTGAGTCCATCGGTATGTATTTGTTGAGATAGTCCTCTTTATTGAGAAGTAAAATTTTCGTTTTTGTAGGATGATTTTCTTTTGATGGTTACTTGTGAGATGTTATAATTATGTGAGTCGATGACATTTAGACTCGTATGTTGTTGCTTATTTGTAACCTTTGAGTCTAGTATTACCTCATATATGTTTGCAATCGTGTTGGTGATTAGAGCAGTTAGCACAGGCTTAGTACGAGCCTAACATGCGCTAATGCGGCATGTTTAGCGAACGTTAATCTTTGTTGTAACACGCGCTAATCAACCTGGGCAGAGGCTATGGAACCGCATTTTAGCCATTAGGTCTAACTTTTGCAGTCAATCACCTGTAGTTGTATTCTCTACGTGGTGTCTAGTGATAACAACTGTTGTGCGTGAATGTGTGTTAGGACTTTTTGTATTGCTAGGTGATATTTGATTGTGTTTGATGAATTGATAAATTATGTCTGCTGTGTGTGTTCAAAAACACTTTCCTGGAAACTTCACAAAGTTTTGACGGTTCGATTAATCGGCGGCTCCGTGTATACTTTGAAAATTATTTGGAATTGGCGAGCCGGCCTTGGATTCTCAAATAAAACCTCGACGGTATTTGAAAGAGTTGTTTTAAAGTACATGTAGATATTTTGTAAAATGTTACCTTCGTTGATTTCCATGTAGTGTTGGGAGGATTTTCCAAAATGATTTTTAACGTATTGTTGTATTTTCAGATAATTCGAGTACATGATTTTCAAAAATCTTTCACATCATAAAAATATTTTATTTCAAAAACCAATATGATTTTTATATTCAAAAATATATATTGAAAGATGAAAAATCGCACTCGATGTAAACTTCAAACTCGGATTTGAGAAAATTTCCTGTATTGATTAAAGTATGTACGAATGGTTTGATGACCTTTCGTTGCTACCTTGTTGTTATTAACGTAAGGCTGGTGTATAGTGGCGTGGTGATTTTGACAATGCCGGTTTCACAGAAAATATTATTTAGCCAATGATTTCAAAATGAGATGGTTAAAGTCTGTTGTTTAAAAGTTTGATGAAGCAACCCGAGGTACCAAAAATACTTTTAAAGTTTTACTTTGAATAGCACACAAATCCAATGATTTTTCAAATGATATCATTTAAAAGAATACCTCGTGGATTTTCTTATCGAGTTGTTAGTAGTTACCTTATGTGATATTGTCGTGCTGAGTTGATACTTTAGCATGTTATTTTTGCGAAGTTGTGGCATCGTATCGAGTGAGAATCCGCTTAGTATGCCGAGGGACAGAGGATGCGGTCGTGGCTGCGGTACAGTTGGTCATGGAGATCAGATGCAGGACCAAGAAGATATGGCCGAGAAGGTTGCTATTCCAGCATTTCGTTCTCGTTGTTTAGGTTTCGGGGACTAAACCTCTTTTAAAGGTGATATGATGTAATATCCGCAATTTTCAATGTTCGGTAAATTTCTTTTTTTTGGCAGGAGCCCGTTTTAACGGATCGCCTATGACCGTTTCGTCCTTCTGTGAATGTTTCATTCTACACTTGTTAACATCCGAGTTCGTTTCGGTGTCGTTTTGCTGAGTTCCGTGCCTTTTGGCGACTTTTCCGCATTTGAGATTGATTCTTGCGAATCTCGTTTGAAATTGTTGTTCGTATTTCCCCGTAAGTCCGTTTAACCTTGTTAGACGTTTTGTGAAGTTCGGTTTGGTTATACGTTGTCCTATCGTGATGTTTCAGGCGTTTGGGCCATTTTATAATTTCCAAAGTTTTGGGGTAGTTGCCTTCCTATTGTCTTTCCCGATCTTCAAGTTATCGGAATAATGTGTCATCTAGAGTTGCTCTGTCTGGATTGTTTCATGTTTTAAGTTTCGGGACGAAACTTCTTTTAAGCAGGGTAGAATGTAATACCCGAGATTCTCGGTTCCGGTTATTTTTGAATTTTTTGTCGATTGCGCCGTTCATTTTGTTCTGTTGGCAATTTCTTGAGATTTTCCCCTATGTTGGGTACGGCACGATGTACCGTGTTGTGGTGTTCGTCGGGTATGACTTATCATTGTGTAAGTCGAGCTAATAGTATGTCTTGCTTTATTATGTGTTCGTTTTCGATTTGGATCGTTGGTGTTGTCTGTTAGTATTTCGTTGCATGTTGTATAATTATTGTTTTGTCGAGGAGTATCGTTTTTGTGCAATTGGTCGACTTTGTAAGATCACCACGGGCGCTTATAAAGTCTAAAAATTCTGAAACTTTACAATGTAATAGAGCATCAAGTTAGCTTTCCAATGGTTCAAACGGTGAGTCAATCGGAGTCCGGACGAGAGAGTTATGGTCGAAATAGCTCAGACACTCATTTTACAGTTTTGGCCGAGCAGCCTGTACCGTGATCCGCGGCACATGCCGGCAGGGCCGCGGCACACTGCCGAGTCACTGCCGCGGCACACCCGTCCGGGCCGCGGCACACTCATGTTTCAATTATCGGCCAACCCCTCTGTACCGTGAGCCGCGGCACACTGCCGAGTCACTGCCGCGGCACACTCGTCCAGGCCGCGGCATGCTGCCGATCAATGGGGTCAGATTCGGCCCTGTGCCACGGCACACTTCGGCTGGGCCGCGGCACACTGTGCAGTCAGCGCTATAATTGCGTTTTTTTCAGCGAGTTCAGATCATTTTTTTCCTTTTGCTTCAACCATACGAGAGAGAGGGGCTTGTAGGGGAGATTTTCCTTCATCTATCACTTGATTGTGTGATTTTCTTCATCTCCTTTCGATCGTGAAGCTCGGATTGTGGATCTAACACGTGTTCTTCGGATCAAAGTGCTTGGATCTTCAAGAGGTAATCTCTTCTTAGAACCCTAAATTCTTGAATTTGGGGGTTTTTGCGTTTTTGTCCGATTCATTCCGTATTGTTGATTAATTCATGATGGGTATGATTAATCTTGTTAGTATTCTTGTGTTTAACATCATTTAATCCATTATTCTTCGTCGAATCGAAGTATATTTCTTGACTTCCTTCGAATCGACTTTTTGGGGGATTTGTTCTCGATCTCATTTTCCATCCGTTTTTGATGGATCGATTGTGGTTAAATGATGTTGTTAAACATATTCTATGGATTGTATATCCATATTTCAACTTGGAATTCCGTTTTCGTGTTTTGACGGGGCGAATCATGTTCTTAGCCGTTTTGTGGGAAATCCTTGAACTTTCGCCAATTGTTCTTTGAATTCAGCGGTTTTGGGTCGTACCTTGGAATTCATTTTCGTTGTTATTGTTTCCGTTCGTAGTTCATTGTTGCGGATTGTCGTTCGGTGGAGTCGGCGAGTTCGTAGTCGGTTCGTGCCAACCTACTTCGGCCGATTCTCCGCGTTGTGGTTATTCGAGGCAAGTATCTTGCTCATACATTACGTGTTTTGTGGATATATTAGTTGGTAATTTACGATACGTGATTTATGAATGTCTATAATTAACTTTCAAAGGAATCGATGTGCTTTTCAATGCTTCCTTAAAAGATGACTCGTATGATTTCGTTGTTAAATGTGCTTGTTTAAGTATGTGTGGGGTATCGTTTTTTGTGATTATGATGTTGTAGATTTATAGTTTAACCTTTCCTTGAGATATGTGTGGAACATATGCCTATTGACGATCCTGTGTCATTGTGTCTTTCGGCGTGGTTGGATAGGTACTTTCCCTCGTTACTATGTTATTGGTACTAGCTGCATCAGTGAAATTCTAGCATGAATCGCATCGTTACTTGGTCGTGAGTATATGTTGGATGAACTGGCCATTCTAGTAAGGTACCTCGACTATATATAATGTGATTGACCTTTGAGGCTTGTGGTTTGCAACTGTGATTTTGGAACGTGTGTGTGTGTTGTTCCTTCCACCCGGAGCGTTCGACGGGACGTCTGGGGGTCGATACTAAGGGGTACGGCCACAAAAGTGGACTTCGGTGTGTGTGTGGTTGAAATTCCACCCGGAGTGTCCGACGGGATTTCTGGGGGTCGATACTAAGGGGTACAGCCATGGAAGTGGACTTGGGTGCGTGTGTGGTTGAACTTCCACCCGGAGTGTCCGACGGGATATCTAGGGGTCGATACTCAGGGGTACGACCGTGGAAGTGGTTTCCCACCCGGAGCGTTCGACAGGGCATCTGGGGGTTGACACTAAGGGGTACGGTCACGGGTTACCAGGTGTAGTTTTCATCATGAGGATGATGTTGATGTTTTCGTTAATTGTGATATTGTCCGGAGTATCACAATGCTTTGTGCTCGGGGTCCAGAGACATTATATATCGAGTTTTGGTGCTTGGCTAGAATGGCATAAGAATAATGTGTTATGTGTAATGTGTAATGTGTCCTTGTAAGTGAATTGCAGTGGATGATCGGGTCGCTGGCCCTGTGTTTTGTGATCGAAATGGTTGGGTCGTGGACCCCGTGTTTTGTTAACGGATTTTCATTTTGGAAAATGAACTTTGGGGCTGTGACCCTAAATGACTTTCGAGGAATTAAGAACTTTTCAATTTCTAATGTTTTCAAAACTCCCGAGATTTGGAAATGTTTTCAAAGTGCTTACTTGCTTCGTTTCTACTTTTAAGACTTGAACTATTTTTAACTAAATATATCTCGGGAAGTCTTTCGTTGTATTCTCGGAATGTGTTGTGTATGGCTCGTTTTTGCACTTTATACTTGCACTAGCGAAACAGTGGAGTTTTGCTAAGCCCCGAGTAATCGGGGGGTGGATATCTCTATTGTGTCCAGGTACATGCAGGTTTTAGGGAGCAAGTCACAGGATCGGTACGAGTGATGATGAATGACGAATGATACTAATCACACGAAGACCAGTTTTGGGTTAAGTTAGTCGAAGTCCATTGTATTGTCTTTTCCGCTGTCTTATTGTTCGTTGTTGTAAGTATTTTACCCTTGCGTGGGTATGAGTCTGGATGAGTTTATGTATTTTTTATTTGTAAGTCAGTGACGAAAGACCAAATCGGTCTATTTGTTCGTTATTTTGATTCGTCAGTATGTAATGTAATGTGTTGTTTTGATGTCTAGCCTGGTGGATTCTCACGGAGAGGGTCTGCGGCGTGTAATATTCCCGGTTCGATCTGGGGGTGTTACAGGTGGTATGTTTTAATTTGGTGTGTTATATTTGCCTTAAATTTTTATTTTTTTAATATATATATATATATATATATATTATTTTGATTTGTGAGATTTCTAGATCTGACCATAACACCAATAATTTAGCTATATACAAGCTTCTAAAATCGTTTTAACCGATAAAAAAATTGTATATTCCAAAATTTTTGAGCCTCAATCTCTCTTTCCAAGCCTTGTAGTTATCATATAAAATCGAGTCATTCGTTACCTTGAGAAAAGAAGAATCAGTCGGTTGATGAAAAATAGAACTGAAATTTACTTAATTTATGGAGTTTTTGATTTTTCATGCTTAAACTAAGAAATAATTTTCTGCAAAAATTCTATTCCCTAAAAAAAGGAGTCATTGGTGAAAAGAGCTACACGTTAGCAAATAACGGTGTGAAAGCTATCACCTAAAAAAAAGGACGAAAACGAGAAGTGTTGAGCAGCAACAGCTGCCTAATTTTGAGGGTCTTAAATTTTGCAAAAAATAAAGGACTAACCATTGTTGGTGCGTAGCTGCCGTCTCACAGAAAAATTGGTGAAAAGAGCTACATGTTAGCAAATAACGGTGTGAAAGATATCACCTTTTAAAAAAATGAGATAGAAATTGTGTTGGTGAAAAGAGCTACACGTTAGCAAATAACGGTGTGAAAGCTTTCACTAAAAGGGATGTAGTTTATGAGCAGATTTGAATTAATTAGCGGCTGAATTTCAATACACTCAATTTCGTGAAAAATCACAATATTTGATGACGCCAATGAAATTCTTCTTCATATTGAGTCGAAAAATAAATGAGTGATCGAGAGCAACCATTAAAGGGAGTTGTGTGTATCACGAGTGGGAAAGAAATAATCAGCCTTTTGGGGGGAAACCTTGAATTTGGAATTACAAAATAAAAACCGTGTTTTAACTTCAAAATCATCAGTAGATTTATTTTGAATCTTGATTCATTTCTATCTACTGTATAAAGCTGATTGTTGTGTATTAATGGCATTCTGATCTCCTTTTCTCTTTTTATATTTTAATTTATGTGTGTATTAATTTTTCTTATTTTTATTTTGGAGCGTGAATAATAAAGAGTCTTGCTCGGGACTAGCTGTAACACCCCAAAAGGCGGCTATTACAGTGCCGTGGACCCCACACTGGGATCCACCAGGCGATATCCAAAAAAGATTAAATAAATATTATTTATGATACCGAACCACAATGAATAGTCATTACTCCGATTAGGAGTTTATTAAAAATATGGCCAATGGCCTTATAAGACATAGGATCCAAAAAACAAGTATAAACCATATGGAGATGGAAAATACTTTAAATGTCAATACAACCAGATAGTAATTTAAATGAAGTAGAAAATAAAATAACATAACACGGTTTAACATAACCGGACAGCAAATGACGTGGGGCCCCCGAACTAGTATCCTTCGAACCCTTCGCCGTCAACATTCTCTTCCCGTGCCTTGCCTTTGCCTCGACCTAAAATACAATACAAGTATTTCGCCCATAACACAGGGTCAGATATACATGATAATCAATTCTTCCGACATTATACAATTCACATATATAGATCTCAAGAAAATCATTCCGACTATTAATCATACCCCTCGGGTGTATGAAAGAATTAGTCACAAACCATCGAACACATCCAATCACACATGGACTATGAACGATTAACAATATGGCTCAAGATGGACATCACAGTACGCCCGATCCGGAAATGTGTCCGTGTACATGTCCGCCCTGTATACGGAATCCAGAATACACGTGGGACAATATACCTAGTTAGCCTCACGAAACTACGTCTCGTGTGCACAGTCCAATGCGGAATAATATCCACGCATGACTATATATGTGCCTGGCTAAAAATCCTACACAATGACCAATCGGAACGCAGATATGATTCCGGATATGTCACGATACAACATGACAACGAATGCAATAAATCACATATCCGATTAAGGATCAAGAAAACTCACCGAAGTGGAAATAAAGACCAACGAGATCAACGATTCAAAGCGACGTATTTGGGAATGCAACCCCATGACGAAAATGGGATAACGTCAAGGACAATGTCAAATCACGACAAACATTACATAAATAGTTCATACACATGAAACGTATAACCATCACAAGAATCTAATCATCATTATAACCAAGCAAGATAACTTGCCTCAATACGGAGACGAGAATAGTCCTCTTCTTGTCGGAACGAACGAACGGTCCTCGACTAATATTGTTTACTCGAACAATCAACCTTAAACGAAATACATTTTACTCAATAACATATTCGTATAATTATCAATATAGGATTAGTAAGACGTCATCCTACAATCCTTTAGAATAGTTTGCTATCTCCAATTATCGAAGCCTTATGTCAGGAGTTCTTTTAACATCATTACAACCATAAAAATCGGTTTATCATACTTTTACCGAATGTTCACATGGTTCATCGAAAATAAGAATTCTATCAAGGGTATGTTGAATAACCAATTATAATGTTAAGATCATCTTATGATGATTAAACCTTCCAAAACATTAAAATGTTGAAAGAGCAAAATCTGCACATTTAAGATCATTCTCCTCTCATTTAAAGTGAATATTAAGCTTACAACAAGGTTATGAGATTACACCATATTCATGAAGGTTATCAAAATCTTTCATTACAAGGCTGGAAAATCCATTAACATCATGATGAATTCGCCATCTATCTAGTATGATGATCAAAACATTCTAAGTTCTCAACACATTTGGTTAATGAAAAGTTGTTGTTGGTTTCACAAATATCCTTAACCATTCAAAATCTTGCTGAGATAAACATAAGGAGAATATGATTCTTAAGAAATCTGAGCAAGAATACATCCTTCTACTTCTAACATGGCCAAGTTCTTCCCAAGGTAAGTGAAAACTTAAAATGGTGTTTAATCACTTTATGATAACAACTCTATTAGTTAAATCCAACTATGGTGAAGTTAACTGATTCATAGGTATTCTACTGAGCTAAATTCGTCCAACATGATGAGCATGATAATTACAATGTGGTTAGAATCACTATATCATCAAGAACACATCCATCTCAAACCCTCATTTATCATATTCATCAAAAGTGTTAAAAAGGTTGGATTAAAACTATGTTTTACTTGATTAATCTACTCTAGGTGGAGTATAATTCGTTACTAACATCAACATATGAAAACAATACAGAGAAGAAAGTACAACTACCTCCAGAAACGAAGATCAACCTCAATGCTATGAGAAAATATACTCCAAGCTCAAGAACACCTCCTAATCTCCAAGGAAATGAGCTCCACTCCAAAATTTAAGGCTTATAAGCGAGTTGGGGGAGGTTGATATCGGTTTGGGAGTGCAGAGCGACGATATATGGAGAGAGAATCGGTTTGGAGTTGTGAAGAAATGAAAAACAGGCTGGTCCTATAAATAGACTGTGCAAACTTAGCGCACGCTAACGGGAAGCTTTAGCGTACGCTAACACACTTACGTGCGCTAACTGGTTAATATTACGTACGTAAGTGGCTTACAGTGGCTACTGACTTGAATTCGCAGGTCGTTAGCGCACGCTAATGAAAAAGGGGTTACGCACGCTAATAAAAGTTGACTCTGGCCGACATGACAGCTCAGACATTCCTCACATGCATGCCAACGGCTAAGGAGTTCACGTGCTGAAGTCAACTCATGCCAGATTCTCTCTTAGCGTACGCAACAGAGAAAATATTACGCACGCTATGGCATGGGATTAACGTACGTTAATCATACTATGTAGTGTACGCTACATCAACAGAAAAAAATTCGAAAATGCAACTCTCTAATTAACATCGAATCGTCACATATGAAATGAAATAACAACGATATGAAATTAAAATCTATAATACCTCAACATAATACTAAATGCAACGATTCATGATAATCAGATTATCCGAATAATACAACAACAGGAAAAAAATGAAAAATTACAGTCGGATATTACATACTCCCCCCCTTAAAAAGAGTTTCGTCCTCGAAACTAAGGGGTAAATAACTCGAGGTATCTTGCTCGCACACTATCCTGGGTTTCCCACGTAGCCTCCTCGACTCCGTGTCGCGACCACTGAACCTTCAGTAGGGGAATCGTCTTGTTCCACAACTGCTTGATCCTCTTCTCGAGTATCCGCACAGGACGCTCCTCGTAGGAATGATCCTCTGCTAATTCAATCTCTTCAAACTGATGTACATGGCTCGGATCAGCAACATATTTCCTCAACTGGGAGACATGAAACATGTTGTGAATCTTACTCAAAGTCGGTGGCAAAGCTAGTCGATAGGCCAAATCACCTACACGCTCCAAAAACTCAAACGGCCCAATGTATCTCGGGCTCAGCTTTGCCCTCTTCCCGAAACGAAAAACACCTCGGGTAGGAGACACCTTCATTAACACATGGTCACCAACCTCGAACTCAAGCGGTCATCGACGGTGGTCAGCATAAGACTTCTGTCGACTTTGAGCCGTTAACAACCGACTCCTAATCAAAGTGATCTTCTCACGGGCTGCTAATAACATATCGGGTTCCGTACCTAGATATTCTGACAGTTCGTCCCAACACAAATGGGACCTACAGCGACGGCCATATAATGCCTCATACGGTGCCATCGGAATCAAAGCGTGCTAACTATTATTATAAGTGAATTCCACCAAAGGTAGCTGGGCTTCCCAATCATCCTTCCAATCAAGAGCACACGCTCTCAACATATCCTCTAGAGTCTGGATGGTTCTCTCAGACTGATCGTCGGTCTGCGGATGAAAAGCTGTACTGAAATTCAACTGCGTGCCCATCGCACGATGAACTACCTTCCAGAAGTGCGACACGAATCGCCCGTCACGGTCTGATACAATACTCTTGGGGGTACCATGTAATCTCACGATTTCCTTAATAAACAGCTGAGCCAATCTTTCGGGACCCCACGTGTCCTTAATCTCCAAGAAGTGGGCTGATTTGGTCAGACGGTCCACAATCACCCAAATCATATTCATTCCTCGATGACTCATTGTAAAGCTAGTGATAAAATCCATAGATATGTCCTCCCATTTCCACTCGGGAATCGGGAGCGGTTTCAGCATTCCTGCGGGTCGTTGGTGCTCAATCTTAACCTGCTGACAGGTTAAACATCTCGAAACAAATTCGGCAACCTCACATTTCATATTCCCCCACCAATAATTTTGCTTTAAATCCTTATACATCTTGCTAGATCTCGGGTGAATAGAGTACGGGGTAGCATGGGCTTCTCTCATGATAGAGTTCCTCAACTCTTCGTCAGCGGGTACACAAACTCGATTTCTAAAACGTAGCAATCCATCCTCGTGTATCACGAATCCAGGGGCTTTCCTTTAGGTTACCTCATCCCAAACTCGAGATAAGAATGGGTCCGTAATTTGCTTCGATTTGATCATATCATCAAGAGACGAAGAAATCTCAAGGGTGCAAAGTTGTCCCTGAACACGCTGTAACCAAACTTCAATTTCTTGCCTCATAAGGTCCAACTGCAACTCTCTTTGTGCTGTCAAACGGCTCAGCATCTGCTCCTGCACTGTCTTACAACTCAAAGCGTCGGCAACCACATTTGCTTTACCTGGATGATAAAGGATCTCGATATCATAGTCCTTGATTAATTCTAGCCACCTTCTCTGTCTCATGTTCAACTCCTTCTGAGTAAAAATGTACTTTAGGCTCTTGTGGTCTGTAAAGATCTGGCAGGTAACTCCATACAGATAGTGACGCCAGATCTTCAAAGCAAACACTACGGCTGCTAACTCCAAATCATGGGTCGGATAGTTAACTTCATAGGGTCGCAGTTGTCTCGACGCATAAGCAATCACTTTCCCTTCCCGCATTAGTACACATCCCAGACCTTGTCTCGACATGTCACTATACACCACAAATCCTTCCGTTCCTTTTGGTAAGACCAAAACAGGTTCCGAAATCAATCGACTCTTGAGCTCGTCAAAACTTTGCTGACATGCTTCTGACCACAAATACTTCTTATCCTTCCGCAGTAAGTTAGTCATCGGTTGCGCAATTTTAGAAAATTCTTCTACGAACCTTCGGTAGTAACCTGCTAGGCCGAGGAAACTACGAACTTCCTTCATGTTCTTCGGTGGTAGCCAATCTCGAATGGATTCCGTCTTTTGTGGCTCCACTCTCACCCCTTCGGCTGATATCACATGCCCGAGAAAGATAACCTCAGGCATCTAGAATTCACACTTAGAAAATTTTCCATAAAGCTGTTCCCCCCTCAATGTATCGGGAACTTGGTGGAGGTGACGCTCGTGCTCTTCGTGGTCACGAGAGTAAATCAGAATGTCGTCAATAAAAACGACTACAAAGCAATCCAGATAGTTAATTAAAACTCGATTCATCAACTCCATGAATATCGCCGGTGCATTGGTCAGTCCAAATGGCATCACCACAAACTCGTAATGCCCATAGCGAGTACGGAAGGCTGTCTTTGAAATGTCAGACTCTCGAATCCTCAACTGATGATAACCAGATCTCAAGTCGATCTTAGAAAACACGGCAGCTCCCTGAAGTTGATCCAATAAATCATCAATACGAGGCAAAGGATACTTGTTCTTGATGGTTACCCTGTTCAGCTCATGGTAATCGATACATAAGCACAGAGATCCATCTTTGTTCCGTACAAATAACACTGGTGCTCCCCAAGGGGACGCACTAGGTCTAATATATCCCTTTTCAGTTAATTCCGCAAGCTGGTTCTTCAATTCCTACATCTCAGTCGGAGCCATACGATACGGTGCTTTTGAAAGAGGGGATGTACCTGGTTCTAACTCAATAATAAACTCCACGTCACGATGAGGAGGTAAGCCTGGGAACTCTTCTAGAAATACATCTGGGTAGTCTCGGACTATCGTAATGTCGGTCAATTCAACTGGTCGATCTGCTATTTTGGTCATGTAGCACCAATAACCAATACACCCTTGATTAAGCAGTTTCAATGCTTTCATAGCACTGATGACTCTCCCAGAACGAATGGGATTATCACCTCCAAAAATACACTCGAAACCATCATCAGAAGTGACGGTTACCATCCGCTTGCGGACACTGAGTATTGCATCATGACAATCCATCCAATCGATACCCAAGATTATATCATCCTTAGGTAAATCGACTAAAATCAGATTTGACAACCACTCACAGTCGTTCAAACGAATCGGACAGTCCTAGACTTTGTAATTTCCAATAATTCTTCTACCATCAGGTAGACCAATCACGTAGGGCTCACAATTGATAACATGGTCTAGAGGCAAACAACTTAAACAAGAAGAAGATATAAAGGAGTGTGAAGCACCGGTATCAAAAAGAATACACATAGGCTGGGAGTGGATCTCGAGTATACCTGAAATCATGCTGGCCTCGGGATCATCAGCTTTCTTCATCTCGTAAATCCTGGGTTTCGCAGTTCCGGCACCAGGTGTACCACTTTGATTACCACGGCCCAAACCCCTATTCGCCCCGGTGGTCTGATAGGAAGCGGACGGAGGCGTCCGGTTCTGGACAGAGGAGGCCCGGAGGATGAGACGCCATGGTTCAGTCCGGCACACTCGCAAAACGAGCACGGTGACCATTCTTACCACAAGTATGGCATGTGATGGCAGGCTTTGGGCATATGAAGTTGATATGCCCCTGGTCCCCACAGTTATGACACACCACGGATGAGGGAACCACTCGAGAGTGCGATCCGGATGGATTTGACGCCATGGGTGGTCGATCAGAAGGGTTTGGAAATGACTGGGGCTTCCTGAATGTCCCCCGATTACTCTCAATCTGGTTCTGGTTTCTGGATCTTTTGTTGTTGGACTATGGTTGTTTCTTGGAAATCTCCTTCGCGGTGAGTTCGTACTCCAGAGCTTTCTCGATGAACTCTGGTAAGGTAGTACAGTGGTGATTCAACAGCTGCATTCTCATTCGGGGTTTAAGCCTCTTGAGAAAGTATTTGATCTTATCGGCCTCTGTTCGGATAATTGTCGTGGCGAAAGGAAGGAGTGCCTAGAATTTCTCAGCAACAGATAATACATCATCGTCTTCAGATGGGTCGGGGTTCAGCAGTTCCAATAGTTTGGCCTCACGGAGTGGCCCTGGATAGTAACGGTCGAGCATGAGGTTTTTAAATTCCTCCCAAGTATAAACACCATCAGCTGGCCTTACTGAAAGCCACCAGGTATGAGCGCCTTTGCTAAGATAGTACGCGGCTTCCGGGCAGTCCACCATCTGGAAAAGTTTCTCAAAATGCTCGATCCAATGCACAATGTCAGTAGGCTCAGAGGAGCCTTCAAAGGTCGGAGGTCGCTGGCGAGAGATGTCGCTGATAATCCAACTCACGGGTCCGCCAATCACAGGGGGAGGATGAGGCCCCTGTTGATGGCCAGTAGCGGCCCTCTGCATAGCCTCCATTAGTTGACCCATCTGGGTCATCTGTGTCATCATGCCCTGCATCACGACGTAAGGATCGACACGCGCATCCCCGCACCCACTGTGGTGCGATTGATCCCTAGAAGGTGAACCACTGTCTGCGAAACTATGATCCACATTAGCGCGTCTGTTGGCTCGAGGTATCGGGATTCGGCCCCTTCCGCGGCCCCGTACCCCTCTGCCACGACCTCTCAGGTTTCTTTCCATACTGAAAAAATCAATCATAATGATAACCATAAGTAGAGTTTAAGATACTAAAATTCACGGTAAGTTAATAGCAACAAGGAATCACATATTCAAGGAAACGGTTCACAATTAGTTATCGACACCACGAATGTCGCACCGAATATTACATCGATGTCAGGTCGAACAATTTAAATCATATAATCAATCCAGCATTTATCTCGAATTATTAATCAGATAAATCCTGCCACAAATCCTCAAAATAATAAGATCAACAAAGAGATCCATGCTGATATCAATATCATGCCAATAATTAAATCATGGCTCGTAAAGTACATACCATATTTGGCTTGTAGGGTCAGGCGCTTGCACAGGTTACACGTGACACAAAGGTCTCTTGATACTAGTTCATTTCACAATGACTCATAAAAAGGAAACAACTCTCCGATACCATCTTCTGTAACACCCCAAAAGGCGGCTATTACAGTGCCGCGGACCCCACACTGGGATCCACCAGGCGATATCCAAAATAGATTAAATAAACATTATTTGTGATACCGAACCACAATGAATAGTCATTACTCCGATTAGGAGTTTATTAAAAATATGGCCAACGGCCTTATAATACACAGGATCCGAAAAACAAGTATAAACCATATGGAGATGGAAAATACTTCAAATGTAAATACAACCAGATAGTAATTTAAATGAAGCAGAAAATAAAATAACATAACACGGTTTAACATAACCGGACAGCAAATGACGTGGGCCCCCCGAACTAGTATCCTTCGAACCCTTCGCCGTCAACATGCTCTTCCCGTGCCTTGCCTTTGCCTGGACCTAAAATACAATACAAATATTTCGCCCATAACACAGGGTCAGATATACATGATAATCAATTCTTCCGACATTATACAATTCACATATATAGATCTCAAGAAAATCATTCCGACTATTAATCATACCCCTCGGGTTTATGAAACAATCAGTCACAAACCATCGAACACATCCAATCACACATGGACTATGAACGATTAACAATATGGCACAATATGGACATCACAGTACGCCCGATCTGGAAATGTGTCCGTGTACATGTCCGCCCCGTATACAGAATCCAGAATACACATGGGACAATGTACCTAGTTAGCCTCACGAAACTACATCTCGTGTGTACAGTCCATTGCGGAATAATATCCACGCATGACTATATATGTGCCTGGCTAAAAATCCTACACAATGACCAATCGGAACGCAGATATGATTCCGGATATGTCACGATACAACATGACAACGAATGCAATAAATCACATATCCGATTAAGGATCAAGAAAACTCACCGAAGTGGAAATAAAGACCAACGAGATCAACGATTCAAAGCGATGTATTTGGGAATGCAACCCCATGACGAAAATGGGATAACGTCAAGGACAATGTCAAATCACGACAAACATTACATAAATAGTTCATACACATGAAACGTATAACCATCACAAGAATCTAATCATCATTATAAACAAGCAAGATAACTTGCCTCAATACGGAGACGAGAATAGTCCTCTTCTTGTCGGAACAAACGAACGGTCCTCGACTAATATTGTTTACTCGAACAATCAACCTTAAACGAAATACATTTTACTCAATAACATATTCGTATAATTATCAATATAGGATTAGTAAGACGTCATCCTACAATCCTTTAGAATAGTTTGCTATCTCCAATTATCGAGGCCTTATGTCAGGAGTTCTTTTAACATCATTACAACCATAAAAATCAGTTTATCATACTTTTACCGAATGTTCACATGGTTCATCGAAAATAAGAATTCTATCAAGGGTATGTTGAATAACCAATTATGATGTTAAGATCATTTTATGATGATTAAACCTTCCAAAACATTAAAATGTTGAAAGAGCAAAATCTGCACATTTAAGATCATTCTCCTCTCATTTAAAGTGAATATTAAGCTTACAACAAGGTTATGAGATTACACCATATTCATGAAGGTTATCAAAATCTTTCATTACAAGGCTGAAAAATCCATTAACATCATGATGAATTCACCATCTATCTAGTATGATGATCAAAACATTCTAAGTTCTCAACACATTTGATTAATATAAAGTTGTTGTTGGTTTCACAAATATCCTTAACCATTCAAAATCTTGCTGAGCTAAACATAAGGAGAATATGATTCTTAAGAAATCTGAGCAAGAATACATCCTTCTACTTCTAACATGGCCAAGTTCTTCCCAAGGTAAGTGAAAACTTAAAATGGTGTTTAATCACTTTATGATAACAACTCTATTAGTTAAATCCAACTATGGTGAAGTTAACTGATTCAAAGGTATTCTACTGAGCTAAATTCGTCCAACAAGATGAGCATGATAATTACAACGTGGTTACAATCACTATATCATCAAGAACACATCCATCTCAAACCCTCATTTATCATATTCATCAAAAGTGTTAAAAAGGTTGGATTAAAACTATGTTTTACTTGATTAATCTACTCTAGGTGGAGTATAATTCGTTACTAACATCAACATATGAAAACAATACAGAGAAGAAAGTACACCTACCTCCAGAAACAAAGATCAACCTCAATGCTATGAGAAAATATACTCCAAGCTCAAGAACACCTCCTAATCTCCAAGGAAATGAGCTCCACTCCAAGATTTAAGGCTTAGAAGCGAGTTGGGGGAGGTTGATATCAGTTTGGGAGTGCAGAGGGACGATATATGGAGAGAGAATCGGTTTGGAGTTGTGAAGAAATGAAGAACAGACTGGTCCTATAAATAGACTGTGCAAACTTAGCGCACGCTAACGGGAAGCTTTAGCGTACGCTAACACACTTACGTGCGCTAACTGGTTAATATTACGTACGTAAGCAGCTTACAGTGGCTACTGACTTGAATTGACAGGTCGTTAGCGCACGCTAATGAAAAAGGGGTTACGCACGCTAATAAAAGTTGACTCTGGCCGACATGACAGCTCAGACATTCCTCACATGCATGCCAACGGCTAAGGAGTTCACGTGCTGAAGTCAACTGATGCCAGATTCTCTCTTAGCATACGCAACATAGGAAACATTACGCACGCTATGGCACAGGATTAACGTACGTTAATCATACTATGTAGCGTACGCTACATCAACAGAAAAAAATTCGAAAATGCAACTCTCTAATTAACATCGAATCGTCACATATGAAATGAAATAACAACGATATGAAATTCAAATCTATAATACATCAACATAATACTAAATTCAACGATTCATGATAATCAGATTATCCGAATAATACAATGACAGGAAAAAACAAAAAATTACAGTCGGATATTACACTAGCAAGAATTCAAGTTTGGGGGTGTGATAAGTGTCAGTTTTATACACTTATCCATGGTTTGTATCGATAAATTTCACCCATAATTGAGATAGTCTACTCATTTTTTGCTTTTAATTAATTAGTTTTTAATAATTTTATTTTTATCAGATGTTGATGTAAATCTAGTCTTAATCGGATTGAATTACTGATTTACTCAAGAAATAACATGTTTATAAAATATTCTCTTTGTTGAATTATAATATATTCATGTTGTAGGGCTTTCCGAGATGAATTCGGCAGTCTTTCCGGATTCAAAATCAGAGTTATATATCAAAAGTTATCATCCGAAGAAGATTTGGGGCAATTTCTCGACGTTGTAACTTAGTATTCAATTGTGTTTGTCCGATCAAGTGGCGGATAACGATACTCCGTGACTATTAAAGTCGGATTTTTCAGTTTCCCACAACAACTGATATTTATAGATATTTTATCCTTTTTTTCATTTTATTTTTTTTGTCATGGAAGAAACATTGTATAAAATTGAAAAAAGATTTCCCTTTCTAAGCAAAAATGTAATTTTAAAAATCTACAGAGCTAGAATTGAAAGGATAAGGTTGCTTATGAATAAAAGCATACATTTTGATATTAGATTCATAATTGAAGCCAAAGTAAGAATAGAAGGTGAATTCACAGAAACACCGACTAGATTTTTATCAGGGGTTGGAAAAAGTTCATATGCCAAGAAACGATGAGCAAAGATGATAGCCGTTTGTTATAAATGTGCTAGATGGAACTGTAATTTAAAATGTCGATCTTTAGGAATTCCATCTACAAACAGAGAAGATAAAATTCAGTTCATTAAGGATGGTATGAATAAAGAGAATTTAGATGATATCGAAATTTCTCTTGACACGCATCCTAGTGGACTCGTACATTACGGAATTCGATGTTTGTGGAATAAATTCAAACCAGAATATGAACAACGTCTTGGGAATCTGACGTTAAAACACCCTGTTTGCTAATTTGTAAGAAAATTGGATGGGAAGCTTCTCCCCGACTCATAGAAGGCATTTAGGCCGTTTCTGAACGTAAAATCAGAGGAAGATGTGAGCCACAATCACAACTACTGTACATACGCGTAAGTATCTTTTATTTTTGTTGTATGATGAGATTTTCTAAATAAAAAAATGTGATACGGGATAAATGCATTCATTATTCTATTGAGTAGTTGAAGCGCAATCAACGCAATCACAAACTTATTAAACAATTTTTACCTTCTTTTTCTTCTATAAATAAACTTTGAGCTTGTTTCTTTTATTCATCCCTCAAACTTGTACTTTTCTCTGTTTCTCTCTAAAAAATTTCTTTTCAAAAATGGAGTCATCATCTTCAACAAAAAAATTTAGCACAGTCTGCATCTTTGGTGGAGCTAGTTATGGAAAAGAGGCATGCTTTACTGAAGCAGCCCACAACTTGGGTCGCACCTTAGGAGAAAAATGCATTCATGTAGTTTACGGAGGAGGAAGTCTAGGATTAATGGGACGCTACGCTTCACGCCTATATGGAAGGAGTAAGAGTGTTGGGAATAATTCAAAACCTCTGTGAAAGTAAAATCACCAGTCAACTATTGGAGATGAGTTTAGATCGTAAATATGCAAGATCGCAGAACTCACATGATAAATAATTGGCGCATTTATCACCCTTCCGGTGGTTTTGGCACTCTTGAGGAACTTTTTCATGTAGTTACGAGGCCCTAAATGTTCATCAAAAACCAATAGGTCTGCTAAATGTCAATGGTTTCTTTGATGGTTTACTATCTTTCATCGACTACTCTGCTGAAAAAGGGTTTTATTTCCGAACGTGCTAAACGAATAATAGTTGTTGCAACAACACCAGAAGAACTAATCAAAAAACTCAATGAATTTGTTCCTCAACCAGATCCAGCTCTAGCTAAAATTGTCTGGATGGAAGCTTTTACTGTGAGAAAACGAAAAGTGGATTCATTCATCTCCCTTTGATAACCCATGTCGGACCTCTTGTATTTTTACTTTATGTCGTGTGTAATAATCGTGCTAAATGGTGGCAGCTGAAGGAGTTTCTTCTTGATCTCTTGACGCGCATCTATTCGCGATTTATGTATTGTTATTTTATTGCTGTAATTTTTATTGTGTTTTTTTTTTATAAAAGCATTGATGGCAGCGTAAGGCGACTCTTCGGACTTTCTTGATGCGCATCTTTAAAATTGTGTTATACTTCCGAGTATATTTTATTTTCTTTTGTTGTGTGCCTCATATATTTATTCTCTTGCCGATTCTAAAAGGCGTTAGCGCAAGCATCAACTTTCTTAATAGGGAGTATTTTGCTTTTCTGCATTGCTTTTTTTTTATTTTATTTTTAAAAACTGAGGATAGTTTTATTTTCAAATTTGGGGGTGGTATGTTTTAATTTGGTGTGTTATATTTGCCTTAATTGTTTTTTAATATATATATATTATTTTGATTTGTGAGATTTCGAGATCTGGCCATAACACCAATAAGTTAGCTATATACAAGCTTCTAAAATCATTTTAACCGGTAAAAAAATTATATATTCCAAAATTTTTGAGCCTTAATCTCTCTTTCCAAGCCTTGTAGTTATCATATAAAAATCGAGTCATTCGTTACCTTGAGAAAAGAAGAATCAGTCGGTTAATGAAAAATAGAACTGAAATTTACTTAATTTGTGGAGTTTTTGATTTTTCATGCTTAAACTAAGAAATGATTTTCTGCAAAAATTCTATTCCCTAAAAAAAGGAGTCATTGGTGAAAAGAGCTACACGTTAGCAAATAACGGTGTGAAATCTATCACCTAAAAAAAAGGACGAAAAGGAGAAGTGTTGTCAGCAACAGCTGCATAATTTTGGGAGTCTTAAATTTTGTGAAAAATAAAGGACTAACCATTGTTGGTGCGTAGCTGCCGTCTCACAGAAAAATTGGTGAAAAGAGCTACACGTTACCAAATAACGGTGTGAAAGCTATCACCTTTTAAAAAAATGAGATAGAAATTGTGTTGGTGAAAAGTGCTACACGTTAGCAAATAACGGTATGAAAGCTATCACTAAAAGGGATGTAGTTTATGAGCAGATTTGAATTAATTAGCGGCTGATTTTCAATACACTCAATTTCATGAAAAATCACAATATTTGATGACGCCAATCAAATTCTTCTTCATATTGAGTCGAAAAATAAACGAGTGATCGAGAGCAACCATTAAAGGGAGTCGTGTGTATCACGGGTGGGAAAGAAATAATCAGCCTTTTGTAACACCCCCAAATCCCATTGGGTTATTACAGTGCCGTGGACCCCACCTCAGGTGATCCACCAGGCGAACACGACTAAAATACAACAAACTGACCAAAATAGGAAATCACAGACCCTACTATGACGTCCGACATACTATTCCGATATGGAATTTCAACGACAAGGATGGGCCTACATGGCCAAAATAAAAATACAACAACGTTCACGAGCCTTGCTCGGATAATACAAAATGACAACGACTGAACAAAAATGGAGTACTCCAACTGTCTGACCAACATGAACACCAAAATATCTCGGACTAGTATCGCTCGAATGCCTCGTCGCCTTCGTCATGCCCCTGTGTCTCAACTCTCTCCTCGCAAGTACCTAAAACATGAAAACATGTTCCGCCCCACTGGTCACCATCCAAGATAATGAATATCAAGTACATGCACAACATGATATGCATCCAAAGGCGAGAATAAGCGACAACAATGGTAGTACGAGATGCTCACAAACCAAAGTAAGAATCGAGCATTCGTGGAATATTATGCCCACGGCATACGATCAATACCGCTCAATAGGTTAGAACATAAGTGCCCAACAAATGAATCATCAATATAGAACACAACAATACATTACCCGAAGGTAAATCAATCCAACGCCGAAATAAATAAGGATCACAATGCCGAAGGCTCAAACGGAAATACCGTTACATCACAATGGCTGAAAGCCCTCAAAGCCGCCAAAATATCACGATGGCACGAAAGCGAATGACCGAAGTCGTAAATCATCACAATCTGAGATCTCAAAGAAACAAACTCGATCGAACATACCCCTCGGGCGTATGAAACAATCGATCACAAAATATCGAACACATCCAATCATACATGGTCTGAACGATTAATACTATGGCTCAAGATGGACATCACAAGACGCCCGATCCGGAAATGTGTCCGTGCACATGTCCACCCGTATCTGGAATCGAGAAATATACGTGGGACAATGTACCTAATTAGCCTCACGAAGTAACGTCTCGTGTGCACGGTCCAATGTGGTGATATCCACGCATGACCATCGTGTGCACGGCTAAAAATCCTACACAATAACCAATCGGCACGCAGATATGACTCGGATATGTCACGATACAACATGACAACGAAACTCAAAGGATAAGACATCGAAAACAAATCATACGACTCACCAAGTGAGCGATGACACGAATAATGAAAGATCGACACGACCGACAATATTCGAAACAACCATCCCGGGATCAAAATCCCTAAGGACCAATGAACAACGATCACAACACTGATTCGGGAAAATCCTCAACCTTCAACGATCACAAAATTACCGAGTTTACAAGAATAATAGTGTCTGCCTGGAATCGGTCAACACGACAATAATAATTCAACGGATGGGAATTATCGTTGATAATCCCAATTCAATACTTCGATTCTGGTAGAATGGCCAATCGATAACAATTATACAACGGATGGGAATTATCTTTTTGACAACGGGTGGAAATTATATTTGATAATCCCAATTCAATATATCGATTACCGTTAGGGCGGACAATCGATAATAATTATATAACGGATGGGAATTATCTTTGATAATCCCAATTCAATATATCGATTACCTTCAGAACGGTTAACCGATAACAATTGTATAACGGATGTCTCGGCACCTTTAATCGGTTCCGAATACGAAGATGAAAATCGAATACGTCGATGCCTTCAATCGGCCAAAATGACATCAATAGAAAAACACTGATATCAATAACGACGATTCACAAAAATATCTTGATGGAACATCAATAAATAATAGCAATTGATACGTCGATGCCGCGAACCGGCTATCAACAACAATATCTCAAAGGAACATCAATCAACAATAAAAATCGATATGTCGATCATGAACCGGCTATCGACAACAATATTATCAACAAGTACCGCAATGCCTTAAATCGGCCATTTACGAACAACAATAATATTTGGCATAATTTGCCGAAGGGTATCATATCAAACAATCCCCTGATATCAACAAAATCACAAAGAGACCAAGTCTCGAAATGATACACACATTCATACACATACATGATAACATTAATCTCATTGACCAAGCAAGTATAAAACTTGCCTCAAACCGAAGGCGAGAAAGTCCTTCCACGATCAACGTCCTACCACGAATCGATCAACGCGTCCTCCGACAATCACAAGCACTCGAACAACCTTGAATGAAATACAATTCATTCGATAACACAATATCGACCGAAAACGACACAATAGGTAATTCCGATTCCAACACGAACACATACTATACTCGTATTAATCCGTATACATACGTATATATATAATATATATATTACATATATATATAATAATATATATACAATACAATTCACAATATATATATATATAAATATATATATACTAACACTACACACACACTACTGTTACATATATATATATAATATACATAACACACACAACACACACACTACTCACGCACACACATCTGCATCAACATATATATATATATATATATATATATATATATATATATATATATATATATAACAGCTATATATATATATTATATATATATATATACACAAAACACATAACACACACACACATATACAAAAAAAAAAACTTACCAGGCAGGAGCCGATCGGCCGGAAAGAGGAAAGAGGAAAAAACTCCCATGCCGGAAATCAGCCGCCGGAAAATGACCCGCCGGACTTCGTCCAACTCCGGCCCGTTTCCGTCTATGGCCGGTTTTCACCATCTCCGTTAGCAACACTTCGCCGGAAGAATGTCAAACCTCCGTTCCGCCGTCCGTTCCGGACAAAAACTACCTCCGGAAATAATGGAGTTCCGCATCCATGGCCGGAAACCATGAAGACGCCGGATGCCCGAGCTCCGCCTCGCCGGAAAAAAAATATATGCCGGAATAGCTCCGATCGACCGGATTTATAATGCCTTCCGGTTCGGAAATTCCAACCAGGACGCCGCCGAGCTCCGGTCGTGAGCTGCCAGCCGTCGCCGAGCTCCGGTCGTGAGCTGCCAGCCGTCGCCGAGCTCTACCTCGCCGGAAAAAATGGAGAAGCTGGCCTCCCGTCCTCAAGCTCCATCTCGCCGGAAAAAATGGAGAAGAGAGAAGAAGAGAGGGAGGTGGCGAGAGGGATGAGTATGGCGAGAGAGGAGAGTGAGGGAGAGAAAGAGAGAGGGACGTGAGATGAGAGCTGGGAGAAGAAGAAAAAGAAAAAAATAGTGAGAGAGGGAGAGATGATAGGTGTATATATTATATATATACATAAAGATAATATGCCAATTAACATGAGGGAGAAAGGGATGTGAGGTGATGATGATTGATGATGATTTGTATGTATATATATATATATATAATATAGCATGAGTGGAAAAATCATGTGAGGGAGGAATCAAAGAAGGTGGAGTGATAAATTATTTATATATATATATATATATATAAATAAATGATACTCTAAAGATACCCTCGCCCCGAAAGTTGACCACGAGGAAAGTTCCCACCACCTACCACGCATTACGTACGTAACCTCAGGGCGTAACGTACGTAATCGCAACAAATTAGCGTACGTAATGCTACACAGGTAGCGTACGCTATGGCTATAAACTTAGCCAAAACTCCAATCTCGCCAAACAACAACCAAACGACGAAACCAAACCGACGACCAGTATAAATATTTCGATCCCGAAATATTCTAATACAATATACATTGTATCGGTCCAAACAACAACACTTGTACAATTCCAAATGAATACGTAAACAACAAAGAATACGAAAAAAATTACCCCCGGATATTACATACTCCCCCCCTTAAAAAGAGTTTCGTCCCCGAAACTCAGGGCGCACAAGTTGGGGCACGGACTATCCATCAGGATAAGAAAACATCTCCAGGAATACTCCTCAATACGAGCAATTCCGCCTAAGCAACTGGGCCGACCCCACGGGTCCCCACGTCTCCTCTGCCTGAACATGGCGAAAAAAAAATCAAGTGATAAAGACACTCAACCAAAAGCGAGATTAGCCGAATCATGACTCTCCTGCTAGAGACCAGCGAGGAAGTCGCACCACAAAAGAAGATAACAACGCACGAATAGTCCTCGGGACCATATCAATTGCGCACCCAAGTCCTCACGACTTGATGTCTCGAATTACAATGAACAATTACCCAGATCATCACAAAAATCTCGGGTACCGGACCAAAGGGAAAGAAAATCACATCAAATGACTCAAGTGTCAAGATTCTCAGATACAATGATTACAAGATAGATCAATAATAAATGGTTCACAACCGCAATATTAAAATACAGACCGAGTCAAACATCAATCCGAAAGACAAGGAAAATACAAATCAAGGCTACATCTCAAATGTACCCGGAATCAACATCCTCCAGATCATCGAGTTCCTCGATCTCATCGACTCGAGGAAGACCCTAATCTGAACTCGCTACTTCCCCTCGGGTGTCCATACCTCTGGCTCCCGAAGCCCGATATGACCCCTTGGATGAAGTACGGACTGAAGTAATAAAATCTCTCGAGGCCCATGAGATCTCTCGAGACCTACTGGCACTAGAACTCATGCAGTATTCTGAAGGTGTCCCCACCTCCGACACAGAAAATAAATAATAGCTGGCACCGTACATCGAGTACTCACATGCCCCGCTAAATCACAGTTAAAACAAACAACAGTCGAACTCGTCGCCTGGGAAGAAAATGCTTTCCCAGTACGAAGCCGACTAGGAAATGACCTCTTGGACGTCGGAGCTCGATGTCCCTCTGAACGAATCGGCATCCTAGTCCTATCACCAGAAGAAACTGAAGGATCCTTCTGAGTAAGCTCCTCGATCAAGAGTTCTGCTCCAAGAGCCTTCTCGATGAATTCGCCAAGTGAACTACAATTGTGATTGAACAACTGCATTCTCAACTGCGGGTTCAACCTCCGACAACTTGGCTTCACGAAGTGGAGCCGGGTAATACCTCTCTAACATGAGAGTCTTGAACCCGATCCAAACATAATCACGATCGGTGGGTTCTCGAGCACGACTCCAAAAATGATTCGTCAGCCACCAAATTATTGGTACGAGGTTTCGGGTGTCGGCCCACTCTGCGGCCTCTACCCCCTCTGTCACGTCCTCTTTCCATACTGAAAGAATAACGTTCAATCATGACCACGACACAATTACGCCTCAACGGCCAGAATGCTAGGCCAACGCAAAACACGAGTATACATACTCAACAGATAAGCGATCACATCGATCACGCTAATCATAGCCGATACAGAGCCCACACGCTCTAAAGCAAATAATCATAAATCAATCGCACCCGATCGTCACATACAAGTGTCAACAAAACAGGTATAATCAATAACATAATGAATGTATGCACATAAAAGAGAATAGAGTCCTTACACAGGTCATACGAAGCTTCGAGGTCTTGCGATACTAGTCTTCACTGACGACGACTCGATGAAAGAATGACTCATACGATCGTCCACTATCACGACTCACAAAACCCATTGTCAGTTGTCATAACTTTGTGACCCTTCTACTACCGCCTTGGTAGAGCCACATAACACACAAGTCGGGGTATCTCACAACCCGATTCTACGATACCATCTTACGTAACACCCCAAATCCCATTGGGTTATTACGGTCGTGGACCCCACCTCGGGTGATCCACCGGCGAACACGACTAAAATACAACAAAGCCCGACCAAAATAGGAAATCACAGACTTACTATGACGTCCGACATACTATTCCGATATGGAATTTCAACGACAAGGATGGGCTACATGGCGAAATAAAAATACAACAACGTTCACGAGCCTTGCTCGGATAATACAAAATGACAACGATGAACAAAATGGAGTACTCCAGTATCGACCAACATGAACACCAAAATATCTCGGACTAGTATCGCTCGAATGCCTCGTCGCCTTCGTCATGCCCCCGTGTCTCAACTCTCTCCTCGCAAGTACCTAAAACATGAAAACATGTTCCGCCCCTGGTCGACCATCCATATAATGAATATCAAGTACATGCACAACATGATATGCATCCAAAGGCGAGAATAAACAGTCTGACAATGGTAGTACGAGATGCTCACAAACCAAAGTAAGAATCGAGCATTCGTGGAATATTATGCCCACGGCATACGATCAATACACCGCTCAATAGGTTAGAACATAAGTGCCCAATGAATCATCAATATAGAACACAACAATACATTACCCGAAGGTAAATCAATCCAACGCCGAAATAAATAAGGATCACAATGCCGAAGGCTCAAGCGGAAATACCGTTACATCACAATGGCACGAAAGCCCTCGGTGAAAGCGCCAAAATATCACGATGGCACGAAAGCCGAAACGGCCGGCTGTAAATCATCACAATCTGAGATCTCAAAGAAACAAACTGATCGAACATACCCCTCGGGCGTATGAAACAATCGATCACAAAATATCGAACACATCCAATCATACATGGTACGTGAACGATTAATACTATGGCTCAAGATGGACATCACAAGACGCCCGATCCGGAAATGTGTCCGTGCACATGTCCACCCGTATACGGAATCCGAAATATACGTGGGACAATGTACCTAATTAGCCTCACGAAGTAACGTCTCGTGTGCGGTCCCAATGTGGTGATATCCACGCATGACCATCGTGTGCACGGCTAAAAATCCTACACAATAACCAATCGGCACGCAGATATGACTCGGATATGTCACGATACAACATGACAACGAAACTCAAAGGATAAGACATCCAAACAAATCATACGACTCACCAAGTGAACGATGACACGAATAATGAAAGATCGACACGGCCGACAATATTGAAACAACCATCCGGGATCAAAATCCCTAAGGACCAATGAACAACGATCACAACACAACGATTCGGGAAAATCCTCAACCTTCAACGATCACAAAATTACCGAGTTTACAAGAATAATAGTGTCTTTGCACGGAATCGGTCAACACGACAATAATAATTCAACGGATGGGAATTATCGTTGATAATCCCAATTCAATACTTCGATTAGTAGAATGGCGATCGATAACAATTATACAACGGATGGGAATTATCTTTTTGACAACGGGTGGAAATTATATTTGATAATCCCATTCATATATCGATTACGTTAGGCGGACAATCGATAATAATTATATAACGGATGGGAATTATCTTTGATAATCCCAATTCAATATATCGATTACCTTGAGCGGTTAACCGATAACAATTGTATAACGGATGTCTCGGCACCTTTAATCGGTTCACGATAACGAAGATGAAAATCGAATACGTCGATGCCTTCAATCGGCGAAATGACATCAATAGAAAAACACCGATATCAATAACGATTCACAAAAATATCTTGATGGAACATCAATAAATAATAGCAATTGATACGTCGATGCCGCGAACCAGCTATCAACAACAATATCTCAAAGGAACATCAATCAACAATAAAAATCGATATGTCGATACATGACCGACTATCGACAACAATATTATCAACAAGTACCGCAATGCCTTAAATCGGCCATTTACGAACAACAATAATATTTGGCATAATTTGCGAAGGGTATCATATCAAACAATCCTCGATATCAACAAAATCACAAAGAGACCAAGTCTCGAAATGATACACACATTCATACACATACATGATAACATTAATCTCATGACCAAGTACAAGTATAAAACTTGCCTCAAACCGAAGGCGAGAAAGTCCTTCCACGATCAACGTCCCTACCACGAATCGATCAACGCGTCCTCCGACAATCACAAGACTCGAACAACTGAATGAAATAAAATTCATTCGATAACACAATATCGACCGAAAACGACACAATAGGTAATTCCGATTCCAACACGAACACATACTATACTCGTATTAATCCGTATACATACGTATATATATAATATATATATTACATATATATATAATAATATATATACAATACAATTCACAATATATATATATAAATATATATATACTAACACTACACACACACTACTGTTACATATATATATATAATATACATAACACACACAACACACACACACTACTCACGCACACACATCAGCACCAACATATATATATATATAACAGCTATATATATATATTATATATATATATATATATACACAAAACACATAACACACACACACATATACAAAAAAAAACTTACCAGGCAGGAGCCGATCGGCCGGAAAGAGGAAAGAGGAAAAAACTCCCATGCCGGAAATCAGCCGCCGGAAAATGACCCGCCGGACTTCGTCCAACTCCGGCCCGTTTCCGTCTATGGCCGGTTTTCACCATCTCCGTTAGCAACACTTCGCCGGAAGAATGTCAAACCTCCGTTCCGCCGTCCGTTCCGGACAAAAACTACCTCCGGAAATAATGGAGTTCCGCATCCATGGCCGGAAACCATGAAGACGCCGGATGCCCGAGCTCCGCCTCGCCGGAAAAAAAATATATGCCGGAATAGCTCCGATCGACCGGATTTATAATGCCTTCCGGTTCGGAAATTCCAACCAGGACGCCGCCGAGCTCCGGTCGTGAGCTGCCAGCCGTCGCCGAGCTCTACCTTGCCGGAAAAAATGGAGAAGCTGGCCTCCCGTCCTCAAGCTCCATCTCGCCGGAAAAAATGGAGAAGAGAGAAGAAGAGAGGGAGGTGGCGAGAGGGATGAGTATGGCGAGAGAGGAGAGTGAGGGAGAGAAAGAGAGAGGGACGTGAGATGAGAGCTGGGAGAAGAAGAAAAAGAAAAAAATAGTGAGAGAGGGAGAGATGATAGGTGTATATATTATATATATACATAAAGATAATATGCCAATTAACATGAGGGAGAAAGGGATGTGAGGTGATGATGATTGATGATGATTTGTATGTATATATATATATATATATATAATATAGCATGAGTGGAAAAATCATGTGAGGGAGGAATCAAAGAAGGTGGAGTGATAAATTATTTATATATATATATATATATAAATAAATGATACTCTAAAGATACCCTCGCCCCGAAAGTTGGCGAGGAAAGTTAAAAGCCTCTGCGCATTACGTACGTAACCTCAGGGCGTAACGTACGCAATCGCAACAAATTAGCGTACGTAATGCTACACAGGTAGCGTACGCTATGGCTATAAACTTAGCCAAAATTCCAATCTCGCCAAACAACAACCAAACGACGAAACCAAACCGACGACCAGTATAAATATTTCGATCCCGAAATATTCTAATACAATATACATTGTATCGGTCCAAACAACAACACTTGTACAATTCCAAATGAATACGTACAACTCAACAGTAACACGAAAAAAAAATTACCCCCGGATATTACACCTTTTGGGGGGAAACCTTAAATTTGAAATTACAAAATAAAAACCGTGTTTTAACTTCAAAATCATCAGTAGATTTATTTTGAATCTTGATTCATTTCTATCTACTGTATAAAGCTAGTTGTTGTGTATTAATGGCATTTTGATCTCCTTTTCTCTTTTTATATTTTAATTTATGTGTGTATTAATTTTTCTTATTTTTATTTTTGGAGCGTGATTAATAAAGAGTCTTGCTCGGGACTAGCAAGAATTCAAGCTTGGGGGTGTGATAGGTGTCAGTTTTATATACTTATCCATGGTTTTATCGATAAATTTCACCCATAATTGAGCTAGTCTACTCGTTTTTTGATTTTAATTAATTAGTTTTTAATAATTTTATTTTTATCGGATGATGATGTAAATCTAGTCTTAATCGGATTGAAATACTGATTTACTCAAGAAATAACATGTTTATAAAATATTCTCTTTGTTGAATTTTAATATATTCATGTTGTAAGGCTTTCCGAGATGAATTCGGCAGTCTTTCCGGATTCAAAATCAGAGATATATATAAAAAGTTATCATCCGAAGAAGATTTGGGGCAAAAACGCAAAGTCTGAGAAATTGCAATAAAACGTAACTCTCAAAGCAACCAATGAGCAAATTGACGAAGCGAGTTACGGCCATAACTCCGAATGTTACGGCAGTAGTAAGCCGTCAGTTACGGCGTAACTGCGAGTGTTACGGTAGTAACTCTTGACAGATTGTGATCATTTGTCTAATTTTTTATACTTTTTGTGTATTATTGAGGGGATGACTGGCATTGATCCGATCTATTGTAATAATGCTGGATTTTTGGAGCTACTAGATGACTTTAGGTGTATAAATAGACCCCTTAGATCCTTAATCATTCATCATTCATCTTATAATTTTTCACTTTTTGTAATATTTTCTTTTGGTGTGAAGAACACACTTGTGTTGTAGAGTGAATTGTGTAAGTGTGGTATAGCATATGTTGTTCAGAGAGTTTATTGCTTCTTTCTCCTTTATCTACTAAGGGAGTGAGGATCAATTCTTTCTCTTGATTCAACTAATAATGACCACTCAAGCTTGTATTATGTATATTAAACCCTTCATGGGCTAAGTTACGTTTAGTTGGGATTATAAACAAGGTTAGTCATGTTATTTAAGTTTGTATAAAAATCTATTGTGAATTACTTATTATTGTGTGTGATTTTCTTTGTTTTAATAATCATTATTTATTTGGCCAATAAATGACGATATTTATGGTCTTCATATGTTTCGAAAGAAAATATGTTTGATTAGATCAAACGATCTTCACTCTAAGTTGTTCTAGGGGATAGAAATATACCTCTAGACCTTAGATGATTCTTTGAGTTATTTTCATAAATCCTAATGCTATGTATTGAAGTCAATCAACATAAAAATATAGTGGATTGCTTCAATATGTAAGGGGCGTTTTATAGTTCGAAAGAGAAACCGTCTTTTTAAGGAAAATCGAATCTACACAACATAATAAGTAAATTCATCTTATGATCTCCTATACATCTTCTATAACTAATGATGAACTAAGTTTGTAATCCCAACTATTTCATTTTATCGTTAATCAATCTATTATTGTTGCAATCTTTTTATTTCCTTAAAATATTAGAACTATTATTGTATTTTGTTTGCATTTATTAAACCAAACTCTTTAATTGTGTGTTTCACTCATCTTAATATCTATAAAAATAGACTAATAGTGTATAATTCAAATTATAACCAAACTTCCTCGTGGGATCGATAAACCGGACTAAAAAAGTCCACTTACTACTTGATACGATATCGTGCACTTGCGATAGTTACACTAAGAACGTGTCAAGTTTTTGGCGCCGTTGCCGGGGAAGTATAAGTTTTATTTTGGAATCTTACATTGTAAAGTATTGTTATAGATACAATTTCTCGACGTTGTAACTTAGTATTCAATTGTGTTTGTCCGATCAAGTGGCGGATAACGATACTCCGTGACTATTAAAGTCGGATTTTTCAGTTTCCCACAACAACTGATATTTGTAGATATTTTATACTTTCTTTCATTTTATTTTTTTTGGCATGGAAGAAACATTGTATAAAATTGAAAAAAAATTTCTCTTTCTAAGCAAAAATGTAATTTTAAAAATCTACAGAGCTAGAATTGAAAGGATAAGGTTGCTTATGAATAAAAGCATACCTTTTGATATTAGATTCATAATTGAAGCCAAAGTAAGAATAGAAGGTGAATTCACAGAAACACCGACTAGATTTTTACCAGGGGTTGGAAAAAGTTCATATGCCAAGAAACGATGAGCAAAGATGATAGCCGTTTGTTATAAATGTGCTAGATGGAACTGTAATTTAAAATGTCGATCTTTAGGAATTCCATCTACAAACAGAGAAGATAAAATTCAGTTCATTAAGGATGGTATGAATAAAGAGAATTTAGATGATATCGAAATTTCTCTTGACACGCATCCTAGTGGACTCGTACATTACGGAATTCGATGTTTGTGGAATAAATTCAAACCAGAATATGAACAACGTCTTGGGAATCTGACGTTAAAAGACCCTGTTTGCTAATTTGTAAGAAAATTGGATGGGAAGCTTCTCCCCGACTCATAGAAGGCATTTAGGCCGTTTCTGAACGTAAAATCAGAGGAAGATGTGAGCCACAATCACAACTACTGTACATATGCGTAAGTATCTTTTATTTTTGTCGTATGATGAGATTTTCTGAAAAAAAAATGTGATACGCGATAAATGCATTCATTATTCTATTGAGTAGTTGAAGCGCAATCAACACAATCACAAACTTGTTAAACAATTTTTACCTTCTTTTTCTTCTATAAATAAACTTTGAGCTTGTTTCTTTTATTCATCCCTCAAACTTGTACTTTTCTCTGTTTCTCTCTAAAAAATTTCTTTTCAAAAATGGAGTCATCATCTTCAACAAAAAAATTTAGCACAGTCTGCATTTTTGGTGGAGCTAGTTATGGAAAATAGGCATGCTTTACTGAAGCAGCCCACAACTTGGGTCGTACCTTAGGAGAAAAATGCATTCATGTAGTTTACGGAGGAGGAAGTCTAGGATTAATGGGACGCGCTGCTTCTTCTGCCTATATGGAAGGAGTAAGAGTGTTGGGAATAATTCAAAAACCTCTGGCTGAAAGTAAAATCACCAGGTCAACTATTGGAGATGAGTTTAGATCTGTAAATATGCAAGATCGCATAACTCACATGATAAATAATTCTGGCGCATTTATCACCCTTCCTGGTGGTTTTGGCACTCTTGAGGAACTTTTTCATGTGGTTACCAGAGCCCAGCTAAATGTTCATCAAAAACCAATAGGTCTGCTAAATGTCAATGGTTTCTTTGATGGTTTACTATCTTTCATCGACTACTCTGCTGAAAAAGGGTTTTATTTCCGAACGTGCTAAACGAATAATAGTCGTTGCAACAACACCAGAAGAACTAATCAAAAAACTCAATGAATTTGTTCCTCAACCAGATCCAGCTCTAGCTAAAATTGTCTGGATGGAAGCTTTTACTGTGAGAAAATGAAAAGTGGATTCATTCATCTCCCTTTGATAACCCATGTCGGACCTCTTGTATTTTTACTTTCTGTCGTGTGTAATAATTGTGCTAAATGGTGGCAGCTTAAGGAGTTTCTTCTTGATCTCTTGACGCGCATCTATTCGCGATTTATGTATTGTTATTTTATTGCTGTAATTTTTATTGTGTGTTTTTTTTATAAAAGCATTGATGGCAGCGTAAGGCGACTCTTCGGACTTTCTTGATGCGCATCTTTAAAATTATGTTATACTTCCGAGTATATTTTATTTTCTTTTGTTGTGTGCCTCATATATTTATTCTCTTGCCGATTCTAAAAGGCGTTAGCGCAAGCATCAACTTTCTTAATAGGGAGTATTCTGCTTTTCTGCATTGCTTTTTTTTTTTATTTTATTTTTAAAAACTGAGGATAGTTTTATTTTCAAATTTGGGGGTGGTATGTTTTAATTTGGTGTGTTATATTTGCCTTAATATTTTTTTAATATATATATATATATATATTATTTTGATTTGTGAGATTTCTAGATCTGGCCATAACACTAATAAGTTAGCTATATACAAGCTTCTAAAATCATTTTAACCGGTAAAAAAATTATATATTCCAAAATTTTTGAGCCTTAATCTCTCTTTCCAAGCCTTGTAGTTATCATATAAAAATCGAGTCATTCGTTACCTTGAGAAAAGAAGAATCAGTCGGTTAATGAAAAATAGAACTGAAATTTACTTAATTTGTGGAGTTTTTGATTTTTCATGCTTAAACTAAGAAATGATTTTCTGAAAAAATTCTATTCCCTAAAAAAAGGAGTCATTGGTGAAAAGAGCTACACGTTAGCAAATAACAGTGTGAAAGCTATCACCTAAAAAAAAGGACGAAAAGCAGCAACAGCTGCCTAATTTTGGGGGTCTTAAATTTGGCGAAAAATAAAGGACTAACCATTGTTGGTGCGTAGCTGCCGTCTCACAGAAAAATTGGTGAAAAGAGCTACACGTTAGCAAATAACGGTGTGAAAGCTATCACCTTTTAAAAAAATGAGATAGAAATTGTGTTAGTGAAAAGAGCTACACGTTAGCAAATAACGGTGTGAAAGCTATCACTAAAAGGGATGTAGTTTATGAGTAGATTTGAATTAATTAGCGGCTGAATTTCAATACACTCATTTTCGTGAAAAATCACAATATTTGATGACGCCAATGAAATTCTTCTTCATATTGAGTCGAAAAATAAACGAGTGATCGAGAGCAACCATTAAAGGGAATCGTGTGTATCACGAGTGGGAAAGAAATAATCAGCCTTTTGGGGGAACCTTGAATTTGGAATTACAAAATAAAAACCGTGTTTTAACTTAAAATCATCAGTAGATTTATTTTGAATCTTGATTCATTTCTATCTACTCTATAAATTGTGTATTAATGGCATTTTGATCTCCTTTTCTCATTTTATATTTTAATTTATGTGTGTATTAATTTTTCTTATTTTTATTTTTGGAGCGTGAATAATAAATAGTCTTGCTCGGGACTAGCAAGAATTCAAGTTTGGGGGTGTGATAAGTGTCAGTTTTATACACTTATCCATGGTTTGTATTGATAAATTTTACCCATAATTGAGCTAGTCTACTCATTTTTTGCTTTTAATTAATGAGTTTTTAATAATTTTATTTTTATCGGATGATGATGTAAATCTAGTCTTAATCGGATTGAATTACTGATTTACTCAAGAAATAACATATTTATAAAATATTCTCTTTGTTGAATTTTAATATATTCATGTTATAGGGCTTTCCGAGACGAATTCGGCAGTCTTTCCGGATTCAAAATCAGAGCTATATATCAAAAGTTATCATCCGAAGAAGATTTGCGGCAAAAACGCAAAGTCTGAGAAATTATGGGCTGAAAACGTAACTGTTGGCCACTTAAGTATACTGGATACAGTTTGGAAAAGTAGTTTAAACAACAAACTGTACGGAATCTAAATCTGAGTGCGTAGCGGAAGTCTTGGATACAGTTAGTTGCCGTGGATACATCAACGAAGTATTTGGTGTATACTTAATATATCACAGTAATTTCAAACAGTAAAAGCTGAAGGTAAATGACACAGTAATTTAAGTGGTTCGAGGTAAACCCCTCTACGTCCACTGGTCCTCCACACAGGAGTAAAAAGTTTATTATATAATTACTGCGTACACAACTACGTAATTATAAACAAACCTATCCTTGTATCGTTCACACAGATTGATACAAAGAATGTCACTTTCAACCGTTCACACAGATTGGTTAAATCTTCCTTCTTGACTAGCTTCTTCACACACAGTTCCAAAGCTTCGTCCTTATTCGTCCCACACAGGTCAGAATAACTTGTTGAGTTCACACAGAGCTCGGTTTTTACACAGAGGTAAAAGGTAGGTAACCAGGTAAGAACAACAGCTTTGAATATCAAGATCTTGAGCTGATGATGGCTGTTCTTGATGTTGAGCACTGTATATCTCTTTCGTTCTAACTTGCGATATGCTTTGGAGATATGTTTTCTCAGATGATAACTTTGATAGCTTTGAGAGTTAGGTTACTTCGATTGGTAACTGATCTTCAATGTCTTCAAGGATATATATAGTCTCTGAAGAAAGTATCCGTTGAGATATCCGTTTGAATAGGATTTCCTTCAACGGGAATATGACATGATCCGGATTTCGCGGGATTCTGAAGATACGAAGGCGCGGTATTTAAATACTTTATCCTTGAGTATTTAAATACTTCTTTGTTCAACGGAACTTGACTTGTGTTCTTTCTTGTCCTTTTGTGAACTGTATGGAAGATGACTGTATTTAGGGCATCGAGGCAGTTTCCATACTTGATCTTTTACAAGTCTTCTTGCTGTACTGACGAGCTACACTTATGCTGATTCGAGGCAGGTCTTCGATATAGGATAAAGCCTTGAAGCCTCAATACAGTTTTCCTTTACTGTATTTGGCATATATGTCAAAACCTTCTCAATAACAAATAACAATCGATACAGGGATCGGGTTTTCCGGCTGATTCGGTACAGGGTGTTTGTTTTTCCCAACAATTTCCCCCTTTTTGACAATTTGCCAAGACTAACTTACTTAACTTTTTGAGTCTTCTTGATGATGCCAAAACCTTCTTTATGAAGCATTCTTCTTCGATGACTTCTAGCAGATTTCTTGGTCTTTTGTCAATAGGTCTGACTTAGTGACTTAGTCTACAATAATGAACTGCTCGCAGGCACGTTCGATACAGTTTGAGATTTATTACAACTTAAGCTTATGATTGGCGCGCAGGCACAATCTTACAATGTATTCTAAGTTTACAACTGAAACTATGAACTGTTCGTAGACTAGTTCGTACAGCTTAATTTTTCAATCAAGTTTATCTAACTTGAGATTCCTATCAAACAATTTTAAGTAATCATACATTAACACAGTAGATTACGAGTTGTAATTTTCAAGACAAACAAACTATTTTATTGATATTCAAAATGATTAAGTACAAAGTTTGCTGTTTCGAATAGAAATTACAAAAACAAAAGTAATATACATAAATTTCATCTCCTTATTTATAATCCGCATGCCTCCATGGTCTCTTTCCTTGCTCGTACTCGGTGCCGCGCCACCAGTTTTGAAGTGAATCATTGCCTTGTTCCTGGTAAATCGCTCTTCCTTCATATGAACGATCAAAGGCAAGTATCCAATCTTCTGGATGGGTGACCCGATCTCCTCTTCTATGTTTTGATTTCATTTCGATTTGTAGAGGGAGTTTACCTTCTTCTAGCATCTTTGAAAATTTATCTGCCGCTTCCGCTAACGTTTTATAATTTTTTGAAGATGGCGGATTCCCTGATGAGTCTGACAAAATATCTCATCAGTTCATTCTTCCTCCAGTGCTTCACTTCATCGGAAGTTGGGTTGCGGTTGGTCGGCAGACGTATTTCCGAAGGTCTTTGGATAAGAGTTTGCCAAGGGACATTTGGGTCATGGAATTCCGGTCTGGAGCCTGAAATTCTAAAGCTTTGGGATTGAGGTGCTAGCTTGTTCAATTCGGCAGCGATACTGTTCTGAGCAGCCTCAAATTCCCTTTCCTGTTGCAGTCTTATTCTCCTTGCAGCTTCTCGTGCCTCTTCCCCCTTTTTGGCTTCATCAAGACTTTGCAGGATTTCAAGAGCGGCGTCCTGTTTGGTCTCGATGCTGGTTATTCTTTCAACAAGGGAGGAAAGAGTCTGCGACATTTCTTGAATGCATTTGTCGTGAGCACGCAGTTGAGAGCTGTTCTCAATCATTGCACAGGCGGTCTTGGCTTCAGCAATCCTTGTCTTTGTAGCTTCCTCCTTCAGCAGTTGCTCTTGTTTATCTTCCATGATCTTCAAGGCTTGCTTGAACACTTCTGGCAAAAGGATGAATGCGTCGACAACTCGAGATACTTCGTGTTGAAGAGTGGTCATTTCTTCTACGGCAGAGGTGTGCATCCAATTCAGTGCCTTTTCAACGGAAGATAGAGCGTTTACTGCATCTTGGATAAATACAGTCTGAAGGCCAAGAGCTCGCAGGCGCTCTTTACGTGCAGCAGAGATAGGAGAGTCAGGCTGGGCGAAGTCTTCAGCGCCGTTCAACCTCCTTACATTCACGGATGGACGTGAAGTAAGTTGGACATCCTCAGGTTCGTTACCGTCCTCGGATTCCAAGGTTGCAGGGGCGGGAGCAGCTTCTTGTGGTACGGCGACAATTGGTTCGAGCGTCTGTGGCGAAGGTTCTTCGGCAGATATGGATGCGGGAGGGACCGAATCCTCTGTTGGCTTACGGGAATGGCTTCTTGGTCGCAATGTGCTCGGTGCCTGTTCCATAATTTCTTGATCTTCCTCGACTGGAGGGACTGATTCCTCCTGGTCGGGAATGTTCTCCGGCTGTGGCGAAGGGGGTTTGGCTTGGGTAGATGGCCCTTCGTCTTTTCTGGGTGGAGAGGCGTCTCGGGCTTCAGCCTCTTCGTGGCTCATTCTCAGACCTGCTTGAAGAGCATCGTCGTCGTCGTCTGAGTCATGATCGTCATCATCTTTTGGATTGATGGGAGAATCCTCTGACTTCTTCTTTCCTTTTCTTAAGCGTCGATTTGTGCGGCGGTGGCTTTCAATGAGATCTTTGCAAGAAGCGTTGTCCCATCGGGCGGGGCCTCAATTTGAGTCTGTTACTTCGGAGACGAATCGCTCTTCGTGGCTCCATTCGCTCCAGTTGTACAGTGTGTCGTACGGAGCTAGCCTATAGCCTTTCCATTGCAGAAATCTTTCGTACGCTTGTTCAATTTGAACCGAAAGAAGTGTTTGATTTATAATCGAGTCAGGGGAGGGACTTCGAATAACGTCTGGAGACGCTGTTTCGAGGGATTCCGGTACAGGTATGGGATCCTGTACTGAAGATGGACTCCTTGCAGGGGATGGTGCCCCGAAGGAAATTGGATCCTGCACGGGTGTGGGATCCCGCAGAGGAGAGGTAGCTTTCGGCTCCGAATGGGCAGCCGACTCGCTAAAGTCTTGAGCGTTGGCAGATGTCTCTATATCCGTCGTAGCCGCCAAAGGCTCGGGATCTACTGTCGATGCAGTAGGAGACACCTCTTCCACAGGGGTTGGGCCCTGGGGTTCTTCATTAGTGGGTTGCGCCACGGGCGAGACATCCTCTGAGTGATTGGTTTTGATTTTTGAGAGCCTCCTGAGTCTCTTTTTGGACTTCTCACCAGCAGAGTGCTTCTTGCTGTGAGAACGCTTTCGCTTCTTCTTTGAAGATTCCATTTCAGGGACCTTCACGGTTTCATCTCTTGGGTTGGCAGAAATAGGCATGTGCCTGGTTCTTGGGTGATTGGCATGCATTGTGCTCTGGTTATAAGCAGTGGGCTTGACGCCTCCTAAGTATATCCGTGAGCTATTTTTCTTGGCGTCGGCGGATTGCGTCAGTCCGCACCTCGTCAGGATGTAGTTCAGCATTAAACCAAATGATTTCTTTTGGGTGGCAGGTTTGCACACCTCTTCTTGAAGTCGTTTCAAAATGATTTGGCACCAATTGACCTTTTCACAGGTCAAAATAGCTACCATCATTCTGAACCTTAGATTCGTGCACATCTCGAACGCACCGGTTCGATTTTCAATGATCCTGGAACAGAAGTCATGGAGATAAACGAAATGAAGAAGAAAATTTTTCTTGTGACAAGTGGTTGTCACCATATCAACCACTTTGGACCCGGTAAATAGTCCATAAAACTTGGTAATCAGCTCTTGAGACCCAAACGTCTCAAGCTGGTCCATGGTCAGGCCGTCGGCGGGCAGCCTGTAGATTCTCTGGAGTAAATCGCGATTGATGCAGATTTCCACTCCTTGGACTGTTGCAGTGATGTCAGCAACATGTCCTCCCTGAGCTAGTGACAGAAAACGAACGGCGGCGTTGAGGTAGAATTCCTCAACCAGATGGGCGTCGTATTTGTCGGCGGTTTTGCTCCCGAAGCGATAGAGACCTTGTTGTTCAAGACGAGTAATGATATACTCCATCGGTTCTGAGTCATTGATTTCCGCGAGAATACGCTCGATGATGACAGGTTTCGAGAAGATCCGGCCATCAATGATGTTGGAGGTTTTCTTCAGAACGGGGGAAGAAGATTGACTAGCCATGGATGTTTTCTTGAAACGAAGGTGGAAGAAAACAGTAGAAATTGCAGATGAATATGTAAAATATGTAGTTTGTTTGCTTGAGATCTCTTGTAATTTGAAAGCGTAAAGAGTCCTGTAATGGCAGATCTGATCCTTTTATACTTGGGCGGCGAAATAGGGTTTTGCAGAGTACGAATGGTCAGATTTTAAGGGATGGGAACCGGTTTTGAAATCAACGGTCAAGATGGATTGAGTGTAACTGGTACGCTAATCCATTAAAGGGTTTTTAAAATACAGCGGGTCCCACTTCTGACATAGGTTGATACCCTAAATGCCTAAAACGGCGGTTTAAAAATAATAAACAATTTAAAAACATCGCGGCTTTTGAGATTCAGTTGTCCAGATGTCGTGTAAGGCATTTAATGAACATGACGTTTGACATAAAAACAGGGCACGTGGACAAAAATTATTTTAAAAAGGAAATAATATTATATTATATCTTGAATCGAAATCCTATAATATGTCCGTTCTCCGTCGATACGTTCCCCCTTAAAAAGGTACTAATAGGTTTTGAATTCCATACAACAATATTTGGATTAATCTTTGTATTCATGGGTCCTTCAAGATTCCCCCTTAATTATTGCACACATCGGTAGGATTCATATGCCTTCGTTCGCTCTGATCGTATTGATGATTCGAGTGTACGATAATTAATATTGATACTGTATTCACGGGTCTTCTGACATTCCCCTCAATTGTTGAGTAAAAGCAAGAAATTTACTTACAGGAGTCCGGGCCGTAGTATTCCCACCTCGTTCTTAGCATGTTGAATCTTGCCGTGTCGAGAGGCTTGGTGAAAATGTCGGCGGATGGATGTCGTATGAACTTTTTCCAGGCGAACATCCTTGTTCTCGACATGATTCTGATGAAATGATGCTTCATGTTGATATGTTTAGTGCGCGAGTGAAAAGCGAGTTGTGCGTGATTGCAATTGCACTCGTGCTATCACACATGATTGGAGTCTCTCTAGCATCGATTCCATAATCTGACAGTTGTTCTTGCATCCAAAGGATCTGCATACGGCACTACAAAGATAGTACTGATTCAGCCGTGGAAAGAGAGTTAGCCAATTGCTTCTTACTGAACCAAGAAACGAGTCTAGGTCCGAGAAAGTGACAAGTTCCACTTGTACTCTTCCTATCTAGCTTGCAGCATCCGAGATCCGAGTCTCTGTATCCAACTAAATCGAATCCGCCTTCCTTAGGATACCACAGTCCTGCATCGACTGTTCCTTTAACGTATTTCAGGATTCGTTTAGCTGTATTGAAGTGTGATTCCTTAGGGGCAACTTGGTATCTCGCACACACTCCAACAGCAAACTGGATATCGGGCCTGCTAGCCGTTAGGTACAGGAGCGAACCAATGAGCTTCCTGTAGAGTGATTGGTCAAACGGCTTTCCAGCTTCATCAACACTAATTTGCACGGAAGTGCTCATGGGGGTTGGCGAGGATTTGGAAGTGTTCATTCCAAATTTGTTGAGAAGCTCCTTGTTGTATTTCTCCTGGTTGATGAATATACCTGTAGGCAACTGCTTTACCTGCAAACCTAGGAAATAACTAAGTTCCCCCATCATACTCATTTCAAATTTGCTTTGCATGAGATGTGAGAACCTTTGACATAGAGCAAGGTTAGTTGAACCAAAAATAATATCATCGACATAGATTTGTACCATTAGAAGGTCATCACCTTCCTGTATTTTGAACAAGGTTTTGTCGACAGCACCTTTCTCAAATCCGTTGTTGGTTAGAATCTTTGGGACGGGTTTCGTACCGTGCTCTAGGGGCTTGTTTAAGTCCGTAGGCGCTTTCCTTAGCCTGTAAACTAGATCGATACCGTCTGTGTTGGCAAACCCTGGTGGTTGTTCAACATAAACTTCTTCTGCAAGCTCTCCATTCAGGAAAGCACTCTTGACGTCCATTTGGTATACGATAAAACTCTTATGGGCGGCAAAGGCTAAAAATATCCTAATGGCTTCTAGTCTCGCTACAAGGGCGAAGGTTTCATCATAGTCAATTCCTTCTTCCTGACAATAGCCTTGTGCTACTAGTCTGGATTTGTTCCTTATGATAAGTCCATTTCGATCCTTTTTGTTTCGAAATACCCATTTGGTTCCTATAACCGATTGGTGTGTCGGTCTGGGCACAAGATACCATACATTGTTTCTTTCGAAACCGTTAAACTCTTATTCCATAGATGTTATCCAATGAGAGTTGTTAAGAGCGTCTATGGTCGAAACAGGTTCGGACTGGGCTAAGAATACAGCGATAGAGCACATATTGAGTCTCCTAAGTTCGGATTGAGATTTCCATTCAGAAGCGTGAGACTTGACATCGATTCTTCTTGTGCACAAAGTACATTTCCTTGTGTACTCTGTATTCTCCTACGAGTAGAAACACTGCATTAATGTTTCCAATGATCGGCTCTTGCGGGTGATCTCTCAACCATCTTCGGTCGGGTTCTAGTTCGGGATCCCGTCTTGTATCGAAAGTTTACGTGGGTACGGCTTGACATGCGTGTCAGCTTCATCCACATCGATTCTTACAGCTGCGGGGTTGGTTTCTAAATCAACTACAGGTTCTATCGGTGTAGGTGGATCCAAGATAGATAGATGGTGAATGTCCTGAGTGATATCATCTACTCCTGTAGGGTCATGGTGTGGTTCGTCGAACACTACATGAACTGATTCCTCGATCGTCAGCCTCCTTTAATTAAAGATTCTGAAAGCTTTGCTAATGGAGGAGTATCCTACGAATATTCCTTCATCTGATTTTTCATCAAAAGTTCTAAGTTGGTCCTTCCCGTTGTTCAATACATAACACCTGCATCCAAAAATGTGAAAATACGAAACTAATGGAGTTTTGTTATTCCATACCTCATAAGCTGTTTTGTTGTGGTGCTTGTTGATGATACAGCGGTTTTGAGTGTAGCACGCTGTATTGGTTGCTTCACCCCAGAAACGCTGCGGCAATTTGCTTCCGGCAATCATTGTCCTTGTTGCATCTTTCAACGTCCTATTCTTTCGCTCGGCAACACCATTTTGTTGAGGTGTACGGGCAGCTGAGTATTCGTGCTGTATTCCATTCTCCGAACAGCATTGCTCTATAAAGCGGTTAGTAAATTCAGTACCTCTGTCGGAACGAATGCACACGATACTCGATGCTTTTTCATTCTGCAACTTTCTCAGGAGCTCGGGCAGCCTTGATGTTGTTTCCTTCTTCTTGCTAAGAAAGATCGTCCAAGCTTACCTTGAATAATCATCAACAACAACCATGCAATATTTCTTACCTCCCAAACTTACTGGGTCTACAGGACCGTAGAGATCCATGTGTAGCATTTCCAACACTCTTTGGGTTGAAAGGTAGGATTTGCTTTTCAGGGTTGACATGATATGCATGACTTTATGGCATGGTCCGCAGACGCTGTCCTTCTTGAATGACACATCTGGCAAACCTCTAACCATACACTGTCTTGAAAGCTTGTTGATAGTCTTGAAGTTGACGTGAGACATCCTCTTGTGCCATAGCCAGCTAAGATCTGCAGTGCCTTTGGCAACAAAACATGGAATTGAGGAGCTCATAGGCTTCCAGTCAGCAATGTACATATTACCTGATCTGCTTCCTGTAAGCAAAACTTCCTTGGTTTGGGTGTTCTTGACTCTACAGCGATCTATATAGAACTTCACCGAGAACTGTTTATCACAGAACTGGCTAATACTAAGTAGATTATACTGTAAGCCTTCAACATATGCGACATCGGTGACCTTGAATTTCCCGACAAGTAGGTTTCCTTTCCCTCTTATTCTTCCTTTAGATTTATCATCGAAGCGAACTTTCGGACCGAGACCTTCTACAAAATCAGATAGCTTGCTCCTATCTCCAGTCATGTGACGAGAGCATCCACTATCGAAGTACCAGGTATCCTCCTCTAGGATGTCCTGTAACAAAGAAATTAGGTAGATTTAGGTCCCCTTTGATTTTTGGGTCCATATTTGTTAGTTCATTTAGGTACCTGATTTTCTGACAAAGAATTGGTTTCTCGTAGGATGTACTAAGTCAGACATTGCGATATCTTCGGGGCATATCCGTAGTTGTTATAATCATGATAATTATTATGCATGTAAAATTCGTGGTTATTATTATTATTCCGACGAGTGCCGTCTAGGAGGTGGAGCCATTTTCCTAGGCCTAACAGCCTTGTCTTACGGGTCTCCAGTGGATTCCCAATGCCGTTGTTGATACCGAATCGGCATCTTTGTCTTGAGGGATAACGGGGCTCGTATCCAATACCTAGGTGCACTGCATCGAGTGTCTTGTTGTGCGGGCCTTTGGTGGTTGGATACCGTCTTCATTCGAATGACTGTCGGCTTTGATGATATGCTTGTGGAGCATCCGTAGATTACGCCTTCGAGTGGTTGTTGGTTCCACTTTGTCTCGAATAGTAGAGTTGAGGAGGCGGAATTGCGGCTTTCGGTTTTCTCGATACAGAGTTCCTTTATGGGACTAGGAGTATCTTCCGTCTGGAATGTGTTCCACACTCTTGACGAACACAAGACTAGTTTTACCTTTATTCGAACATGAGTCGTATCCTAAGCCACTTTTATCATGAGCATGTTGCCCAGTGCTTAATTTCTTCCATTCTTTTGGACGATTTTTCAAAAGACTTGAGAATGGTCTCAAGTTCGTTTCGCTTCTCGAGAGTTGTAATTTTGGTTTGTAGTAGAACCAAATCATTTGTCTTGCTCTCATTATGGGTTTTAACCTCATTTAGTTTATGAGCAAGTTGATGATTGCTCTCCATGAGTTTTTCAAAATCGACCTTGCTGGTTTCACAATCAAGAGACATATTTTCATAGTTTATTTTCAGCAAGTCATTTTCATCTTTCGGCTCTAGATTTGTTAATTGAAGTTGTATATTCTCGATTTTAGAGTCTCATGGGCCTTTTGAATGTTTTTGAATTCATTCATCATATTTTCGAAAGTATGAGATGCATTAGATGGAATAACCGAGGTTGAACTTACCTCATCGTCATTGTCTTCACCTTACGGAACATCTTTGGCCATAAAGCACATGTATGCTTTATCATCGAACTCATCGTCGGATGAATCACTCTCGATGACCACACGAAGACATTCTGCTGATTTGGATGGTGTGGGGAGGCTTCGATTCTCCAATCGGGGCCTTGAGCTTGTCTTTCCAAGCACGTCTTCTTTCATCTCTCTCTTGTTGCTCGGCCTCGGGCAATCTTTGGACTTTGGTATGAGGACATTTGTTTGCATAATGGCCTCGGTTTCCTGCAGATTATAGCACGAGTTAGCATCACCGGATGATGTTTCGGTACTTACCTTGTTGTGAGGTTTGGGCTGTAGGAGTCTTTCAGTGTTTGATGAACTTTTGAATTTATGCATTAGAAGCGCCATTTCATCTTGTGACGGATGTCGTTGCCACCGCGCTCTTGTGGCCGGGCTTCGACGAGCTAGGCATCTGTGTCGACGGTTCGATACGGCGAGAGTCGTGACCTTTGAAGGAGATTCTTGACTTTTTCTCTTGTCAATGTCATACTCAAAAGCTTTAAGGTCGAGAAGAGATCAAAAGTGGATATTTCATTAAGATTACGGGATACACGCATAGTTGTGGTCTTAATGTCCCATCGGGCCGAGAGATCTGAAAATTTTTAAGTTCTTCTCCTTTTGGGTGTAAATCTTGCCCAACGCTTCAAGTTCACCAACAATACCAAGAACTGAGGTCAAGTTCCTCAAGTGTTTCGTTGGTTTCATTTCAAAAGATTCAAATTCTTTGAGTAAGTTTTGAAATCTTGTTTTCTTTTGAGAGCCTGGTTCCCTCACAAATTAACTTGAGTTTATCCTGATTTCTTTGGGTTGTTTTGCGGCTCTTTACCTTTGAGAACGTGCCTTTGTCAAGAGTGACAAATAACGCGTTCTTAGCCACGTTGTCGAGATTGGCTCGCTTCCTTTCATCGGTTGTCCATTGCTCGCGTTCCTTCTCGAGCATTTCGGCATGGGCTTGGCCCTCAATCCTTGCGGCCGGATTGACCTTCATGATCTTGATCGGACCATCTGTATAACAAAAATCATCTCTTCGTGCATTGCCGCAAGATGAGCTTCCTTTCTAATTCTCCTGTCGTCAAATTCGTTAATAGAGAACATAGGGACTTTGTTAATCATAGAAGTATCCATACGATAATATAGGAATGAAAGAGACTGTTTTGAAAATAAGTGATTTGAATCGATTCGGTTAAAGAAATACGATGATTCTTTTTAGAATCAACCGCTCCGATACCACTTGTTGGCCACTTAAGTATAATGGATACGGTTTGGAAAAGTAGTTTAAACAACAAAGTACGGAATCTAAATACGAGTGCGTAGCGGAAGTCTTGGATACGATTAGTTGCCGTGGATACTGCAACGAAGTATTTGGTGTATACTTAATATATCACGGTAATTTCAAACAGAAAAGTGAAGGTAAATGGCACAATTTAAGTGGTTCGAGGTAAACCCTCTACGTCCACTGGTCCTCCACATGAGTAAAAGTTTATTATATAATTCTGCGTACACAACTACGTAATTATAAACAAACCTATCCTTGTATCGTTCACACAGATTGATACAAAGAATGTCACTTTCAACCGTTCACACAGTTGGTTAAAGCTTCCTTCTTGACTAGCTTCTTCACACACGGTTCCAAAGCTTCGTCCTTATTCGTCCCACACAGTCGAATAACTTGTTGAGTTCACACAGAGCTCGGTTTTTACACAGAGGTAAAAGGTAGGTAACCAGGTAAGAACAGTGACTTTGAATATCAAGATCTTGAGTGATGATGGTGTTCTTGATGTTGAGCCTCGTATATCTCTTTCGTTCTAACTTGCGATATGCTTTGGAGATATGTTTGCTCAGATGATAACTTTGATAGCTTTGAGAGTTAGGTTACTTCGATTGGTAACTGATCTTCAATGTCTTCAAAGATATATATAGTCTCTGAAGAAAGTATCCGTTGAGATATCCGTTTGAATAGGATTTCCTTCAACGGGAATATGACATGATCCGGATTTGTGGATTCTCAAGATCTCAAGACCGATATTTAAATACTTTATCCTTGAGTATTTAAATACTTCTTTGTTCAACGGAACTTGACTTGTGTTCTTTCTTGTCCTTTTGTGAACTGTATGGAAGATGGCTGTATTTAGGGCATCGAGGCGGTTTCCATACTTGATCTTTTACAAGTCTTCTTCTTTGATCGACGAGCTTCACTTATGCCGATTCGAGGCGGTCTTGATATAGGATAAAGCCTTGAAGCCTCAATACAGTTTTCCTTTACTGTATTTGGCATATATGTCAAAACCTTCTCAATAACAAATAACAATCGATACAGGGATCGGGTATCCCGGCTGATTCGATACAGGGTGTTTGTTTTTCCCAACAGTAACTCTCAAAACAACCAGTGAGCAAATTGACGAAGTTGTTACGGCCGTAACTCGAATATTCTGACCATAAACCGTCAAGTTACGGCCAGAATTCACCGAATGTTACGGCCGTAACTCTTGTCAGATTGTGATCATTTGTCTAATTTTTTATACTTTTTGTGTATTATTGAGGTGATGGCTGGCATTGATCCAATCTATTGTAATAATGCTGGAGTTTTGGAGCTATTAGATGACTTTAGGTGTATAAATAGACCCCTTAGATCGTGTAATATCCGCAATTTTCGATTTTCGGTAATTTTCTTTTTTCGATGAGAGTCCGTTTTGACGGCTCGCTTATGACCGTTTCATCGTTCTGAGAATATTTAATTCTACACTTTTTGACATCCGAGTTCGTTTCGGTGTCGTTTTGTTGAATTCCGTGCTTTTTGTCGACTTTTCCGCACTTGAGTTCGATTCTTGCCAATCTAGTTCGAAACTGCTGTTTCGAGTTTCCCGTAAGTCCGTTTAACTTTGTTAGACGTGTTTTGAACTTCGGTTTGGTTATTCGATCACGTATCGTGATTTTCGGGCGTTTTGGGCCATTTTGTAATTTCTTAAAAAATACGGGTATCCGTATCTGTAATTGTTGTCTCGACCCATTTCTTGGTTGCGTATGATTAATTATGGTATTATGTTTTCATTTCGGGTCGTTGATGTTGTCCGCGAACTTTTCTTCGTGTTCGTTCCGTACGTTTTCGGAAATCGAGTCGTCGAGCCATGGTGTTCGAGCACTGGCCGGACGGTTGCGGGACTGGCCGGACGATTGCGGGCACCGGCCGGACGGGTGCGCAGAACCGTAGCGGCCGGACAAGGCTGCGCTAACCGGCAGTGTAGCGCACGCTATCGGCCGGCCTAACGACGCTTATCGGTGCAGACGGTGGAGTCTGAGTTCAGAATCGGTCGGGCTCGCGGAGTAGCGCACGCCATCGCCGGGCATTGCGCACGCTACGACCGTGAGTAGCGCGCTACGGCCGGAAGGCTGCGCCGCTACTGCCGAAAGGGTCTAGTCCAAGAGGTCATCGGATTGCGGCACGGGCCGATAGCGACGCTAGCTCGGCGACTTAGCGCGCTAGTCCGGCCCAGTATAAATGTGACAGAGCAGTCACATTTCATCTCGTTTTTCATTTCCTTCCTTCTCCGTCCGCGGCTGGCGATTCATGGGTGACGAAGCCATGTTTTTTAACAACAAATCCATGAAGTTCTTGAGTTCATAACATCAATCAATCATCCGTTATCATCCTTTGATCCAGCGAATCAAGGTAATCTTCCTTAGAACCCTAATTTCGTGAATTTGGGGGGTTTTGCATTTTTGTCCGATTCGTTCCGTGTTGTTGATTAATTCATGATGGGTATGATTAATCTTGGTAGTATTCTTGTGTTTAACATCATTTAATCCATTGTTCTTCGTCGAATCGAAGTATATTTCTTGATTTCCTTCGAATTGACTTTTTGGGGGATTTGTCCTCGATCTCGTTTTTCATTCGTTTTTGATGGATCGATTGGGGTTAAATGATGTTGTTAAACGTATTCTATGGATTATATATCCATATTTCAACTTGGAATTCCATTTTCGGGTTTTGACAGAACGAATCGTGTTCTTGGCCGTTTTAGGGGAAACCCTTGAACTTTCGTCGTTTGTTCCTTCAATTCAGCGGCTTTGAGTCGTACTTTGGAATTCATTTTCGTTGTTATTGTTGTCCTTCATAGTTTATTGTTGTGGGTTGTCATTCGGTGGAGTCGGCAAGTTCGTAGTCAGTTCGTGCCAACCAACTTCGGTCGATTCTCCATGTCGTGGTTTCAAGGCAAGTATTTTACTATACGAATTGTGTCTTGTGAATAGGGACGTCGTGTTATGGTTGTGATGCATTGGTTTACTTTCGTGAATATGTTTCGTATGAATTGATTTTCATGAATGATTGATGGTAGCGATAATACCATCACCTAGTTAACATCGTGGAATTGTGTTGGATGTACAAATCATCTAAGTTGTGCCGGGTGTGATTGTTCATTGTTGAGTTGTTGTGATGATTATGATATTTGTGTTGTTTTGATTTACATACTTAATTATGCATTTCGGTGTAATATGGAATGGATTGACATTTGATGATTATGAATTGTGTCGTGTCGAGGTGTGTGTGTGTTCCAGGTAGGGTCTGACGAGGCCTCTGGAGTTCGGTACATGATGTGTACGAACAAGGTATGTGATCCAGGTAGGGTGTGACGAGGCCTCTGGGGTTCGGTACATGATGTGTACGAATGATGTATGTGGTCGGGTAAGGTCCGTCGAGGCCTCCGGAGTTCGGTACATGATGTGTACGAACATAGTGTGTGGTCCGGGTAAGGTCCGTCGTGGCCTCCGGAGTTCGGTACATGATGTGTACGAACAGAGTGTGTGGTCCGGGTAAGGTCCGTCGAGGCCTCCGGAGTTCGGTACATGATGTGTACGAACAACGGTCGTATAGCAGTGATTGTTTGGATAACATTTTAAATATGGGTCTCGGACCCATAATGATATCTCATCTATTGTGTTTTGAAAAGAGAATTGGGCTAAGGCCCTAATGTTTTCGAAAAGGCTTTGTAAATTGGGACTCGAGGTCCAAAAGAATTTCTGCTTTAAAAATCCCCGAGATGATGTGTTCCTTTTCAAATATCTCTTGCTTGAGTTTAAAATTTATAAAACTTCTCGGGAACATTTGATAATTGATTTCCATATTAAATTCGTAGTTGCTATTTACTTGTTGCATTTCGTATCGTTTTATACTTGCACTAGTAAAACAGTGGAGTTTTAGTAACCCCCGAGTAATCGGGCGGTAGATGTCTGTTCTGCGTCCAGGTACATGCAGGTTCAGGGGAGCAGTCACAGGATTGGCACAAGGGGATGACGAGATGCGATACTAATCAAGAGTCGAGAGTTGGTAGAGTTTTGTTGTATTAATAGAGTTGATTCAGTCTTCCGCTATATTGTGTTTCGGCCCCTGTGTGGGTAATGTTGTTAGTCAGTTCTGTTGATAGAGTTGTGTGACCTCATCGGTCTGTGTGTTTATGTGTAAGTGAACTTAACGGTCTATATTATTATATTTCTTGGCCCTGGCCGGGCAAGCATTTGGTTGTTTATGGATGTTTAGCCTGGTAGATTCTTGTGGAAAGGGTCTACGGCATGTAATATCCCCATACGGTTTTGGGGGTGTTACATTTATGGTATCAGAGCTTAGGTTGAGAAAAACCTAGGCTGTCGGGTCAAGTCGTGTTGTTTGAGTCTTGTTTCGTCAGATTTTATCTGGCTGAGTCGTGTCGCGACGCGTCGTCTGAGTTTGTTGGTCGTGATTAGTATCGTGGGGCGATCATCATCTTCGTGCGACCTGTGGATGTAAGTCTCCCTTCTTTATGTTGTGCCTCGTGTGACATGAGCTATTTTTATGATTATTTGTTAAGTAACGGAATCCTCTTATGGATTTTGATTTCTTGATATGTGATTAGTTGACTCTCATATTTCGTTCATGTGAGGAGTAGTGTTGCTAGATTGTGCATGTTGGACGGTATTTCTTTTATCCGCTGCGTGAGTTCTTTTGTAATGGCTTTCGGTATTTTACCGACTGAGTTCTATTTTAAAAACCAATTTCCTTAACCGAGTTTGTGGCATTATGGCCTTGATCGTTTTGGCGAAATTCTTATGACGGTATTTAGTATTTTGTAAATGGCTTTTGTAAGTTTTTGAAATATTACCGTCATCGGCCTTTTTAATGTTGTAAATGGTTTTTATCCTGGTGAGTTCCGTGTAATACCCGGTTGTAATTCATTCATTTTTATTCAGTAATTATCAGTCTGTAATTGTCACTCAGTGTATTTTCACTCAATTATAATCATTCATCAATCATGTTCATTCACCGTATTCACCGTTCGGAAAAAAACTTCGAGTTGTGTATCATTATTGTTCATTGTTTCAACTTTCCTCTTATGAGTTAGACTTTGTTAGATCACCATTAATTTTTGGTAACTCCAAAAATTCTAAATCTTTTCAATATTATAGAGCATCGAATTAGCTTTCCAATGGTTCAAACGGTGAGTCAATCGGAGTCCGGACGAGAGAGTTATGGTCGTTTTAGCTCACCCGCTCATTTTTTTCAGTTATTGGCCGATCACTGCCGACCGAACTCGGCCGTGTCGTCCGACACGGCCCGTGCCGTACTCGTCCGGAAATGCCGAAGTCTCTGCCTTAGGACCCGACCGTGTCGTCTGGCACGGCCGAGTCGAACTCTTTCGGATAGGCCAGAACCTACTGCCCAGACGCCCGACCATGTTCCAGGACACGGTCGAGTCATGCCGAGTCGCTGTCGGACGGGTCGCTATCGGAAGGCCCCTCCGCGCCGCGACCGTGTCTAGCAGGACACGGTCGAGTCCCTGCCGGCCAGCTACGCGCCGCGACCATGTCAGGCGGACACGGTCGAGTCTGTCAGCCGAGTCAACCCCTATAAATTCATTTTTTGAGCATTTCAGCTCATTTCTTTCCCTTTTCTTCACCTACAACCGAGAGAGAGAGAGCTTGAGGGAGGGTTTTTCCTTCACAAATCATTTGAGTGTTTTATTTTCTTCATCTCCTTTCGATCGTGAAGCCCGGACAATCAATCCAACGCGTGTTCTATGGATCTTAGTACTTGAATCTCCGAAGGTAACATCTCTAGAACCCTACTTTCGAATAATTGGGGATTTTGGGGTTTTTGTCCGATTATTTCCGTTTTGTTGATAGATTCTTGATGAATATGATTAATCTTGTTGCTATCATAAATTTTCCTACGGATTCAGAGTATATTTTCATAGTTTTGCGGAATCGAGAGGGTTTGGTTGTGGTCCGCCCTCGTTATTATTTTGTGCGAATATACACGAATCGTAGGCGGGTTTTCGGGTGTATTCCATTTTCGTATTCGACTAGAGTTGGTTGTAATTATGTTCTTCGAATCGTTAGGTTTGGTTCCATTGATTCCTAGTGTTCGTCGGTGATTATCCTTTCCGTTCGTTGCGTCATCAAAATATTCAAGGCAAGTAATTCTTGGAAACCTTTATGCTTAACGTTAAATGGTAATGTATATTGTGTGTGCTTTACTCACCTCGGGAGGGTCCGACGAGGACTCGAGGGAATCTATGGCTTCGTCCTGGATTCATGAGTTTGATTCGCTAGCCAGCTCGGGAGGGTCCTTAGAGGCCTCGAGTGGGATTCGTGGCTTCGTCCCGGTCCTAGGTGACGTGTGGTGCTTGATTTGTTTTATGAATGTGGCCAGCTCGGGAGGGTCCTTAGAGGCCTCGAGTGGGATTCGTGGCTTCGTCCCGGTCCTAGGCAAATTAATTGTGACTGTTTGTTTCCGGAAAAGACATGTCTTGTTTTGGTTTTCGAAATGATATTGGTGCATGTACTATGAAATATGTAAGCGATTGGTTTGCCTTGATTACTTGTACTAGCGTAATTGCTAACCCCTCTGGGGACCCGTTTTGGGGAAATTCTTGTTATGGATTTCAGGTTATGATCATCCGGACGAGCGGTCACCTGGACAGTACGAGGACGTTGGCCAGGGTCGTTGACATGTGCATTTGGGTCTTTCTATTTCCTTGCCCATTTTGAATTGATTGTTCTAATAATTATAAACTTATAGAGTGTACTCGCGAGTACTTAGGCTTTTCAAATTCAAACTCCGTGTTGTACTACTTTTAAATTGTTACATTGTTGGTTGATGATCATTTCGTCGGTTGCTCCGGGCATAACTTTTTATGTCTTATAATTAAATGTGTGTCCTCGCTAACCGGGATGGTTAGTCGAGTGGAGTTTTCTTGTTTGTAGCCTGGTGGGTCCCATGTGGGGGTCCACGGCGCTGTAATATACTCTGAATATCTCGGGGTGTTACAGAAATGGTATCGGAGCTCTAGGTTTATGGATACCTAGGCTTGTTGGTTATTTGGGTCTAGTCGTATTTGTTTTGCACATTGTCACACGCCGCCAAAGATCCCGTACTTAGGTGCTCGTAAGTTTTCTTATTCGGCTCTTTTGTTTCTTGCAGAGTATTTCCACTTTTGAATCGTAGTTGCTTTTCCTCCCGTACTCATCATCGATATACTTGTTATCTCTCAACTTCGTATGGATGCCGGAGAAACCGTGGTCGTGGTCGTGGTCGTGGACGCGGCCGAGGACGTGGGCGGCCGGTGGGGCGGCCACGTCGCATTCTTCGGGAGCCGGCGTACCGGTGACCGTCACGGTCATGCTTCTTCTCAGGAGCGCGCCGATCTTGGTATTGCGGCTGTTATGCAGCAAATGGTTAACCAGATGGCGGCTATAGCTCAGGTGGTCCAGAACCCCGATCAGGCCCATGCTAATCGGGGCGGAACGGATCGTTGGCTTCAGGATGTCATCAAGATGCATCCTCCCGGTTCGGGAGCTTCGGACCCGATCGGGTGGGAAGGGTGGATCAAGGAGATATCCAAAGTATTTCTTGCTACCAACTGCCCCGAGGACCGTAAGGTCCCTATTGCTCAATACTTTCTCACGGGAGATGCTACAGATTGGTGGGAGGCCGTTGGTCCCAAAGATCATGTTGCTTCGTGGGCCGAGTTTCAGGAGTTGATGGAGACCGAGTATTGTCCATGGCCGGTCGATGTGCTCGAGTGCATGCTTTCTTTGATGCTCAACCACGGGATATCCCGTATCCCAAGCTATTGCCGATTTTAACAAGGAGTTGGGTTATGTGAAGACCCAAGTTGTCGAAGAGAGCGACAAGATTTTCCATTTTTCCAGGAGAATGAAACTGTCCATTCGGGACTATATGTCTGGGCTCGTCTGTACTACCTTGAAGGATTATCAGAGTCGAGCTCTTGCTTATGATATGTCGGTGACCGCTAGCGATTTGGCTCGCGAGAGCAAGAAGCAGAAGTCGGTCGGAAATTTTTCTGGTCCCAAGAGTGGAGGCCAGCAGAAATCTCAGGCTGCAAATATTTCTACGGGCGGTTCGGCTCGTTTTTCTGGGAGCTTTCAGAGTGCCTCCGGAACCGTCGTCCGGGACCCCAGATGCTTTAACTGTGGCAAGCTAGGCCACGTGAACCGGGATTGTCCTCGTCCACCTTTGACTTGTCATACTTGTGGTCAGTCGGGCCACAAAGCTTCTTTTTGCGAGAAGCTCAGACAGTTTCGCGGCGCCCGTTCTGCACTTATGGAGCCGAGTGTGAACCAGGGCTCATTTGCTCTGCCGCCTCCACCAAGTGCCGGCCGAGGTAGGGGTCGGGGTCAACCCGCTAGAGGAGGAGCTTCCAGTGTCGGCTCCGCCCAGCCGCGTATATACGAGATGAGGAGGGCCGATGACCCAGCAGCTACTGTGGCGACAGGTACCGTTCATATCCATTCTCATCCTGTCGGTGTGCTTTTTGATTCGGGTGCTACGCATTCATTCATTTCTATAGAGTGTGTACGCCGTTTGAGTCTCGACTGCTTGTCACCTTGCGAGCCTTTCATCGTTAAACTTCCTAGCGGTGATAGAATTGTCGGTGATCGAGAAGTCCGGGCTGATACGTGATTATTTGTGAGAGGGCTTGGCTCTCTAATCTTATTGTCGTGGGTATCGAGGGTGAGGATTTGATTCTCGGGATGATTGGCTCGAGCGGCATGGCGCGATCATGAACTACCGCACGAGAATCATCACTATGTTAGCCGAGGACGGCATCAACACTCTTTCGCGGGCGAAAGAGAAACAGTTTGTTATTAACGCCTTGAAGGCGATGAAACTCTGCGAAAAGGGTGTACTTGTTATTGGTGCTACGCCTTGAAGGCGGAGAATGGTGGAGTCGAGCTTTCATCGATTCCGGTCGTTAGTGAGTTTCTGATGTATTTCTGACGAGTTGCCGGGATTGCCACCGGATCGTGAGGTTGAGTTTGCTATAGAGTTAGAGCCGGGTGCGGCTCGATTTCAAGGCGCCGTATCGCATGGCACCTTGAGAGATGTCGAGTTGAAGAAACAGATTGAGTGAACTTCTTGAGTCGGGGTATGTTCGACCGAGCGCCTCGCCTTGGGGCGCACCGGTCTTGTTTGTGCGTAAGAAGGATGGTTCACTACGTTTGTGTATCGACTATCGTGAACTGAACAAGGTGACCATCAAGAACAAGTATCTTTTGCCGAGGATTGACGACTTGTTCGATCAGTTGCAGGGAGCGGCGGTATTCTCAAAGAGTGAGTTGAGATCGGGTACTATCGGCTCCGGTGAGGAGTCCGACGTGCCGTAAACAACTTTTCGGACGAGATACGGACATTATGAGTTTGTAGTTATGCCTTTCGGGTTAACTAACGCGCCGGCGGTGTTCATGCAGTTGATGAACAAAGTCTTTATCGAGTATTTGGATAAGTGTGTCGTCGTCTTCATTGACGATATTCTTATTTATTCGAGGAATGAGGAAGAGCATGCCCATCATTTGCGGGTAGTGTTAGACATTTTGAGGACCGAGCAACTCTATGCGAAGTTCTCGAAATGTGAGTTCTGTGAAGGAAGTGATGTTTTTGGGTCACGTGATTTCAGAGGGAGTTCGAGTGGATCCGCAGAAAATTGAGGCAGTGTTGGATTGGGCATCGCCCACAAATGTGAAGGAGGTCCGTAGTTTCTTGGGTTTGGCTGGCTACTACCATAGGTTCGTCGAGGGTTTCTCAAAACTAGCTCGACCACTTACACTGATTGCTCAAAATCCGAGAAGTTCGTGGACCGATGAGAGGCGATCGAGTTTTGAGGAGTGAAGAAGCGTTTGATGCAGCCCGGTTTTGGCATTGCCATGTGGCAACGAGGGTTTCGCCGTTTTAGCGATACTTGGTCGGGGTCTTGGGTGCGTATTGATGCGGCGGCAAGACCATTGCCTATGCGTCGAGACAGTTGAGGCCGTATGAGCTTAACTACCCTACTCACGATTTGGAGTTAGCGGCGGTTGTCTTTGCACTCAAGATTTGGCGTCACTATCTTTTCGGCTCTGCATGTCAGATTTTTACCGATCATAAAAGTCTGAAATACATATTTACTCAGCGAGAGTTGAATATGAGGCAGAGGAGGTGGTTAGAGTTGATTAAGGATTATGACCTCGAAATCCTTTATCATCCGGGTAAGGCGAATGTCGTGGCCGATGCCTTGAGTCGGAAACCGATTGCGTTGCGAACGCTTGAGGTCCTTACGCCTCGATCCCGAGCTTCGGCGGGCTTTGATCGGGTTAGATGTTGAGGTTTTCTTGCTGGATCTGTCGAAACTTTGTGCCTTAGAAATTTCGCTGTCTTTGATCGATGAAATTAACTCAAGCAATTAGAGGATCCGATGATTACTCAAATCCGAGAGAACGTTCTTAAAGGAAAGTCTCACGGGTTTGTGATTCACGAGGATGGTGTTTTGAGATTCAGATTCGGCTTTGTGTGCCGAGCGATCCGAGGTTGCGGCAGGTATTTTGCGTGAGGCCCATTCCACACCCTATTCCGTTCATCTGGATCGAGTAAGATGTACAAGGACACGAGGAGGAACTTCGGTGGAATGATATGAAGGAGGAGGTCGCACGGTTGTGGCGAGATGTTTGACTTGCCGGCAGGTCAAAATCGAGCATCGATGACCAGGAGGTTATTGCGGTGTAACACCCCCAATCCACTCGGGGATATTACACGCGTAGACCCTCTCCTCGAGGATCTACCAGTGGTAACAACATTTAACATCTCGACAATGCCTTCAAGGCAAAAATGACTCGATGAGCCGATTTGGTCTTTCAATAAAATATACAACTCGATTACAAACACATACCCACGCGAGGGGTCAAAATCTGATAAACTCCGTACAACGGGAAAAGATCTGCGGCGGAAAAGAAAATACAACTAGACCAATACGACATCAACGGATCCTCGTGTGATTAGTATCGTTCATCTTTCATCATCCTTCATGCCGACCACATGCTCTGCTCCAAAACTGAATGCAATCTGAGACATCCACCCCGAATACTGGGGTTAGCAAAACTCCTTTGTTTTGCTAGTGCAAGTATAAATACGAAAACAAGCCATACATATCATACTCCACAAAAAGCAGAATAATCGCGAATATACTTCGAGAAAATTTACTTGATCAAACCATTCAAAACGTGAAAGGTAGGAAATAACCCAATGTCCATATTACAAAACATTTTACGATCTCGGGAGTTTTAGAAAACATTTGGGATATAAGAATTCTAAAACCTTTCGAAAACATTTAGGGACACGGACCAAAAGTCATTTTCCAAAATTCAAGTTCGGTAACAATACGCGGGGTCCACAACCCAATTCACAAAACACGGGGTCCGTGACCCAAATCACAAATCACATGTTCCTAAGGATTATTCGTGTCCCGTGCTAACAAGCCACGAACCTCGGATGCTCAGAAGAACAAACCCGAGTGAATAACCCAATAGGAAAAACATATCAAATCACATGTCTCCACGACACGAATATCACAACCAAACCACAACCATAAGTTATCCCGGCATCGCGCTAACAAGCCACGAACCTCGGAGTCCCCGCAAGACATACCCGATGATAACCCTACAAGTTATCCCGGCATCGGGCTAGCAAGCCCCGAACCTCGGAGTCCCCGCAAGACATACCCGTATTGGATAACCTTACGGTTTCGCCTGACCCATACTAGCAAGTATGGATCCCGGAGATTCAACAATCCTACCCGGAGGCACATCACATACATCAGGCACACAACAATAATCACTTATCAATCCAAACAACATTAAGCATCACAAACTCCTTTCAAGGAGTAACAACTAATATCACACACATTACGTTCTTACCGAACAAGTACATAATAACAATACGTAATCCCCGACAAAGGATTACGGTCTATCAAACTCACTCGAATTGATCATATTATCTTTCAACATACAAAACCAACACACATATTCCGAGAATACATATTTACGAAGTATACGAATTATCGTTGAAAGACAACATTTATCGAGAACATACCAATCCTTTTTTACGTTCATTAAATATTGGATTTCGCATAAAATCGTTTATCAAGAATTATATCAACGAAACATGAAATGTATGGGCAAGATACTTGCCTCAAAATCGGTACGCAAGTATTAGGCGAACACGGCTCAGCGGAAAGCTTCAAACGCCCAATGCTATCGAAGCGGAAGGCGGCGGCGAGCGAAAGGGTTCAACACGGTTTCTTCGCAAGAAACACGACCCTAACATCATACAATCAATAAATCATCGACCATACGAGGAAGAATAATCGTAGAACGCCCGAAAACCCCTCTAAGACATTTTACCGGACACCTTCAAGGCGTCGGTCAAGAACTCGACTCAAACAACGAATCGATACGATCCAACCGTGGAATAATAAAGGAAATGATGTAATACATCTAAATATTCATCAATACATCATAATCCTAAGTTAAATCGGATTAATCGGACGAAAACAACCAAAATACCCAAATTCCCCAAAACTAGATTTCTAAGAAATCTGACCTGATTCGGTAGATCGGAGGATGTTATAGGACGGATGATTGATGATATGAACCTCAGCACTTCATGGATTAATTGTCCAACAACATCTATAGATGATTCACACACCCACAGCCGCTGAAGAGAAGTGGAAGAAGGAGAAAAAATGGCGAAAAAACGACTGCTGGGCCTTAAATAGGTTGACAGACTCGACCGTGTCCGCCTGACACGGTCGTGGCGCTATGATTGACGGCGAGGGACTCGGCCGTGTCTGCTAGACACGGTCGCGCGGAGGGGCCTTCCGACAGTGACCGTCCGACGGCGGCTCGGCACGACTCGGCCGTGTCTGGAACACGGTCGGGCGTGTCGGCGATCGTCTCGAGCTTATCCGGAAGAGTTCGGCACGGGCCGTGTCGGACGACACGGTCGGGCCCTGAGACAGAAACTTCGGCATTTTCCGGACGAGTACGGCACGGGCCGTGTCGGACGACACGGCCGAGTTCGGCCGGCAGTGATCGGCCAATAACGAGCGGGTGAGCTAAAACGACCATAACTCTCTCGTCCGGACTCCGATTGACTCGCCGTTTGTACCATTGGAAAGCTAACTCGATGCTCTATAATATTGCAAAGATTCAGAATTTTTGGGTTTACCAAAAATTAATGGTGACTTTACAAAGTCGAACTCATACTTAGAAAAGTCGATTAAGGACACAGAACTCAATAAAACGACACCGAAATGAACTCGGATGACAAAAAGTGCAGAATTAATCATTCTCGAAATGACGAAAGGTCATGAGCGAGTCGTCAAAACGAACTTCCGCCGAAAAAAGAAAATTACCGAAATTCGAAATTGCGGATATTACATGCAGTCACTTCCCGTTCCGGAATGGAAATGGGAAGATATATCGATGGATTTCATTACGAGTTTGCCGAGATCGAGATCGGGCATGAATATGGTTTGGGTGATTGTTGATCGTCTGACCAAGTCGGCACATTTTCTGGGCATCAAGGACACTTGGGGCCCGGAGAAGTTGGCCCGTATATTTATCGCACAGATTGTGAGGCTTCACGGTACTCCGAAGTCTATCGTTTCGGATCGTGATGGCCGTTTCGTATCGCACTTTTGGCAGGCGGTGCATAAGGCGTTGGGTACCCGTTTGCATTTGAGTACCTCTTTCCATCCTCAGTCAGATGGACAGTCGGAACGCACTATCCAGACGTTCGAGGATATGTTGCGTGCGTGCGCTCTCGATTGGAGCAGCGACTGGGAGGAGCATTTGCCATTGATCGAATTCACATACAACAATAGTTGGCACACGTCGATTCGGATGGCACCGTACGAGGCACTTTATGGGCGGCAATGTCGGTCACCGATTTGTTGGAATGAGGCGTCCGATTTAGTCGGGACCGAGCCGGATGTCGTTTTAGAGACGAGGCAGAAGATAGAATTAATTCGAGAACGGATGTTGACGGCCCAGAGTCGACAGAAGTCATATGCCGATGTCCGTCGTAGACCTTTAGAATTCGAGGTGGGAGACCACGTTTTGCTGAAGGTGTCGCCAACGAGAGGAGTTTTCCGTTTCGGGAAGAAGGGGAAGTTGAGTCCGAGATTTATTGGACCCTTCGAGATTATCGAGCGAGTCGGTGGGTTAGCATACCGTTTGGCGTTACCCCCGGCCCTGAGCCACGTGCATGACGTATTTCATATTTCCCAGCTTAGGAAGTACATATCGGACCCTAGCCATATTATTGATTTTGGAGAGATCGAGTTGGGGCCCGACATTACCTTCGAGGAGAGGCCGATTCAGATCTTAGAGCGTCGAGTTAAGCAACTCAGGCACAAAACCATTCCTTTGGTCAAAGTGCAGTGGTCGAGGCATGGATCCGAGGAAGCCACGTGGGAAATGGAGGAGAGTATGAGGTCGAGATACCCCGAGTTATTCGTGTTGTAAGTTTCGGGACGAAACTTATTTTTAGGGGGAGATAATGTAATACCCGGTTGTAATTCATTCATTTTAATTCAGTAATTATCAGTCTGTAATTGTCACTCAGTGTATTTTCACTCAATTATAATCATTCATCAATCATGTTCATTAACCGTATTCACCGTTCGGAAAAAAACTTCGAGTTGTGTATCATTATTGTTCATTGTTTCAACTTTCCTCTTATGAGTTCGACTTTGTTAGATCACCATTAATTTTTGGTAACTCCAAAAATTCTAAATCTTTGCAATATTATATAGCATCGAATTAGCTTTCCAATGGTTCAAACGGTGAGTCAATCGGAGTCCGGACGAGAGAGTTATGGTCGTTTTAGCTCACCCGCTCATTTTTTTCAGTTATTGGCCGATCACTGCCGACCGAACTCGGCCGTGTCGTCCGACACGGCCTGCGGCCGTACTCGTCCGGAAATGCCGAAGTCTCTCGCCAGACCCGACCCTGTCGTCTGGCACCGCCGAGTCGAACTCTTAGGATAGGCGAACCGATCGCCGGACGCCCGACCGTGTTCCAGGACACGGTCGAGTCATGCCGAGTCGCTGTCGGACGGGTCGCTATCGGAAGGCCCCTCCGCACCGCGACCGTGTCTAGCAGGACACGGTCGAGTCCCTGCCGGCCAGCTGCGTGCCGCGACCGTGTCAGGCGGACACGGTCGAGTCTGTCAGCCGAGTCAACCCCTATAAATTCATTTTTTGAGCATTTCAGCTCATTTCTTTCCCTTTTCTTCACCTACAACCGAGAGAGAGAGCTTGAGGGAGGGTTTTTCCTTCACAAATCATTTGAGTGTTTGATTTTCTTCATCTCCTTTCGATCGTGAAGCCCGGACAATCAATCCAACGCGTGTTCTACGGATCTTAGTACTTGAATCTCCGAAGGTAACATCTCTAGAACCCTACTTTCGAATAATTAGGGATTTTGGGGGTTTTGTCCGATTCTTTCCGTTTTGTTGATAGATTCTTGATGAATATGATTAATCTTGTTGCTATCATAAATTTTCCTACGGATTCAGAGTATATTTTCATAGTTTTGCGGAATCGAGAGGGTTTGGTTGTGGTCCGCCCTCGTTATTATTTTGTGCGAATATACACGAATCATAGGCGGGTTTTCGGGTGTATTCCATTTCCGTATTCGACTAGAGTTGGTTGTAATTATGTTCTTTGAATCGTTAGCTTTGGTTCCGTTGATTCCTAGTGTTCGTCGGTGATTATCCTTTCCGTTCGTTGCGTCATCAAAATATTCAAGGCAAGTAATTCTTGGAAACCTTTATGCTTAACGTGAAATGGTAATGTATATTGTGTGTGCTTTACTCACCTCGGGAGGGTCCGACGAGGCCTCGAGGGAATCTATGGCTTCGTCCTGGATTCATGAGTTTGATTCGCTAGCCAGCTCGGGAGGGTCCTTAGAGGCCTCGAGTGGGATTCGTGGCTTCGTCCCGGTCCTAGGTGACGTGTGGTGCTTGATTTGTTTTATGAATGTGGCCAGCTCGGGAGGGTCCTTAGAGGCCTCGAGTGGGATTCGTTGCTTCGTCCCGGTCCTAGGCAAATTAATTGTATTTGTTTGTTTAGGAAAAGACATGTCTTGTTTTGGTTTTCGAAATGATATTGGTGCATGTACTATGAAATGTGTAAGCGATTGGTTTGCCTTGATTACTTGTACTAGCGTAATTGCTAACCCCTCTGGGGACCCGTTTTGGGGAAATTCTTGTTATGGATTCCAGGTTATGATCATCCGGACAAGCGGGCACCTGGACAGTACGAGGACCTTGGCCAGGGTCGTTGACATGTGCATTTGGGTCTTTCTATTTCCTTGCCCATTTTGAATTGATTGTTCTAATAATTATAAACTTATAGAGAGTACTCGCGAGTACTTAGGCTTTTCAAATTCAAACTCCGTGTTGTACTACTTTTAAATTGTTACATTGTTGGTTGATGATCATTTCGCCGGTTGCTCCGGGCGTAACTTTTTATGTCTTATAATTAAATGTGTGTCCTCGCTAACCGGGATGGTTAGTCGAGTGGAGTTTTCTTGTTTGTAGCCTGGTGGGTCCCATATGGGGGTCCACGGCGCTGTAATATACTCTGAATATCTCGGGGTGTTACATTCCGGCGCGGGACCCACGGCGCTATAATGTTTTGCGTAATTACCTGAAGTTTTTGGGCATTCTAGCCCATTGAATTATCTTTGAAAACCTTGAGTATCTTAGAAAATTAAAATTCGAGACGTACTTTTAAAACGAATTATTTTCTTGTGGTGTTTTCAAGGTGCTTTCTAATGCCGCAATACATTTCAAAAAAATTTCCAGTTGAGGACCAAAAACATTTGGAGATATTCTCAAATGCAGTTGCTTAGACCCAAGGGTCGAATATTTTTGAAAGTTTTTCACTAAAAGAAAGGTGTCCTCATTTTTGTTCAAACGCAAGATGGTTTTCAAAGTCTCGAAAATGATGTTTGTTCAACTTTTTGTAAAATGATACTCAAGATCAACTGGTGTTTCAAAACTGTCTTCAAAAGGTGGTTTTCGTTTTAAAACCCATCATTTCCTGCTTGAGGTCGGAGAAGGTGTGTATGATGTTGGTATTGTTGTTAGGGTGTTAGCCCTCCGAATTGTGATTGAATTGGTGGTGTGAACATTGAGTCATTCGCCACGCATATGTTTTTGTTGTCCCTTTGTGGGAGGTGTGATGACGATCTTTAATGTTGTCATTTCGTGGTGACTTGTGTGTTATCGCACCTGTGTGAACTGTTAAATCTTGGGTTTGTACGTTTGTGTACATGTGTGATTGTTTCATGATGTTTGTAATTATGTGCTGGTTATTGTTCGGGCCGTTAAGGTTGCCGAATGATACCATCGTTGTTGTATTGTTTGTGTGTGTATTACTTTACGATGGAAATCGTTGTATATGATATGTGTTATGATTCTTTGTTGTGCTGAGTTGGCATCTCTGCTATGTTGTTTTGCGACGTTATGCCCCATTATATCTAGCATTTTGTATTTTCGGTATGCCGAGCCGAGACGTTTCAACCGTGATGTGCTGGGGCATGCACGTGTAAATTGTCCTTCTCGTCGGTAACACATTTAGAGTGTGGACTCGAGGGACACCGAATTCAGTTTTGCAAATTTGCCACCGAGACTTTCGGAGTTCACGCTTCAGCACAGTTATCAGAATCGTCTTTGAGAGGCCTTCAAAGGATGTCTTTGTCGGTTTCTTGTTGTGTCGTCACCTTGATTTCGTTGTTGTGAGTTTTGGGGACGACACTTCTTTTAGAAGAGGTCGAATATAATACTCGTATTATTTTTGGCATCTGCATTTTCTCTTTCTCAATTCTATCGACTCGCACGTGTTCGTTGTTACTTTCTGAACTTGTTCTGTATTTCGGTTTCATCGTCCGAACGAACTGTGATCTTGTTGTGGGTCGATCTGGTTATCGCTTTGAATTTTTTGAGTTCGGTTCGATTCTTGTTAACCTTGTTCGGGAGTGACATCATCTGGTTCTATTAGTTCTTTTATTCGAAGTGGATCGGATTTGGAACTCTTGTGTTTTCGACTCTGTCGACTCGTTTATGTTCGTTGACATTTCTGGGCTTGTCCTGCCCCTTGCTTTTGTTGATCGAACGAGTGTGGTATTATTTCGGAATAACTCGTTTGTCGTTGTGACTTTTCAATCGCTATTCCTTTTCCGGTGGATCTTATGGGAATGCATTTCTTGTAGTTCTTATCAGATCGTCCTGGGAGTTGTTGTTTGAATTTTATTATCCTTCGTGTTTCGGACATGATTGTTCGATTTTTGTTGTCTTGATCATTTGTTTGTTCGGTTTTGTTCTCGTTTCGTGATTGTTGAGCGTTCAGGCTCCTTCCTAATTCCCTTAAGTTCGGGAAGTTAGTCTCGTTTTCAATCTTCCAACCCTTGAGCGGTGGAATTCCGTATTTGTTCAGCGGTTGGCTCGCGTTTTGATTGATGTACCGTTAGGTTGGTCAATCCTTTTGATTTTTGTTCGTTGTGTTTTGTGATTGTCCGGATAATCGACTCGATTGTATTGTCTGTTTCATGACGCTTGTCACTTGTTGATTTTATTATGTTTCTACCGGTGGCGTTGTGTTGGTCATCGTGGGGCGTGTTTTCACGCCGTATGTCTCTTTGCGTTGCTTGTGGCATTCCGTCGTTGGCGCGAGTTTCGGTTCTTGTGTATCTCGTTGAGTGTTTTCTGGCGGGATGTTGCTCCTCCCTACATATTTTAAGTTTCGGGACGAAACTTCTTTTAAGGAGGGTAGAATGTAATATCCGCAATTTTCGATTTTCGGTAATTTTCTTTTTTCGGCGAGATTCCGTTTTGACGACTCTCTTATGACCGTTTCATCGTTCTGAGAATATTTAATTCTACACTTTTTGACATCCGAGTTCGTTTCGGTGTCGTTTTGTTGAGTTCCATGCTTTTTGGCGACTTTTCCGCACTTGAGTTCGATTCTTGCGAATCTCGTTCGAAACTGCTGTTTCGAGTTTCCTGTAAGTCCGTTTAACTTTGTTAGACGTGTTGTGAACTTCGGTTTGGTTATTCGATCAGGTATCGTGATTTTCGGGTATTTTGGGCCATTTTGTAATTTCTTAAAAATTACGGGTATCCGTATCTGTAATTGTTGTCTCGACCCGTTTCTTGGTCGCGTATGATTAATTATGGTATTATGTTTTCATTTCGGGTCATTGATGTTGTCCGCCAACTTTTCGTCGTGTTCGTTCCGTACGTTTTCGGAAATCGAGTCGTGGAGCCCTGGTGTTCGAGCACTGGCCGGACGGTTGCGGGACTGGCAGGACAATTGCGGGCACCGGCCGGACGGGTGCGGCAGGAACCGGCGTAGCGCACGCTACGGTCGGAAGGCTGCGCGCGCTAACCGGCAGGTGTAGCGCACGCTATCGGCTGGCCTAACGCATGCTATCGTGCAGACGGTGGAGTCACGAGTTACGAATCGGTCGGGCTCGGCAGTAACGACGCCATCGCCGGGCATTGCGCACGCTACGACCGGCAGGTAGCGCGCGCTACGGCCGGAAGGCTGCGCACGCTACCTGGCCGAGCAGTCTAGTCCAGTAGGTCACTGGATTGCGGCCTGGGCCGATAGCGCACGCTAGCTCGGCAGCCTAGCGCGCGCTAGTCCGGCCCAGTATAAATGTGACAGAGCAGTCACATTTCATCTCGTTTTTCATTTCCTTCCTTCTCCGTCCGCGGCTGGCGATTCATGGGTGACGAAGCCATGTTGTTTAACAACAAATCCATGAAGTTCTTGAGTTCATAACATCAATCAATCATCCGTTATCATCCTTTGATCCAGCGAATCAAGGTAATCTTCCTTAGAACCGTAATTTCGTGAATTTGGGGGTTTTTGTATTTTTGTCCGATTCGTTCCGTGTTTTTGATTAATTCATGATGGGTATGATTAATCTTGGTAGTATTCTTGTGTTTAACATCATTTAATCCATTGTTCTTCGTCGAATCGAAGTATATTTCTTGATTTCCTTCGAATTGACTTTTTGGGGGATTTGTCCTCGATCTCGTTTTTCATCCGTTTTTGATGGATCAATTGTGGTTAAATGATGTTGTTAAACATATTCTATGGATTATATATCCATATTTCAACTTGGAATTCCATTTTCGGGTTTTGACGGAACGAATCGTGTTCTTGGCCGTTTTGGGGGAAACCCTTGAACTTTCGTCGTTTGTTCCTTGAATTCAGCGGCTTTGAGTCATACTTTGGAATTCATTTTCGTTGTTATTGTTGTCCTTCCTAGTTTATTGTTGCGGGTTGTCATTCGGTGGAGTCGGCAAGTTCGTAGTCAGTTCGTGCCAACCAACTTCGGTCGATTCTCCACGTCGTGGTTTCGAGGCAAGTATTTTACTATGCGAATTGTGTCTTGTGAATAGGGACGTCGTGTTATGGTTGTGATGCATTGGTTTACTTTCGTGAATATGTTTCGTATGAATTGATTTTCATGAATGATTGATGGTAGCGATAATACCATCACCTAGTTAACATCGTGGAATTGTGTTGGATGTACAAATCATCTAAGTTGTGCCGGGTGTGATTGTTCATTGTTGAGTTGTTGTGATGATTATGATATTTGTGTTGTTTTGATTTACATACTTAATTATGCATTTCGGTGTAATATGGAATGGATTGACATTTGATGATTATGAATTGTGTCGTGTCGAGGTGTGTGTGTGTTCCAGGTAGGGTCTGACGAGGCCTCTGGAGTTCGGTACATGATGTGTACGAACAAGGTGTGTGATCCAAGTAGGGTCTGACGAGGCCTCTGGGGTTCGGTACATGATGTGTACGAACGATGTATGTGGTCGGGTAAGGTCCGTCGAGGCCTCCGGAGTTCGGTACATGATGTGTACGAACATAGTGTGTGGTCCGGGTAAGGTCCGTCGAGGCCTCCGGAGTTCGGTACATGATGTGTACGAACAGAGTGTGTGGTCCGGGTAAGGTCCGTCGAGGCCTCCGGAGTTCGGTACATGATGTGTACGAACAAGGGTCGTATAGCAGTAATTGTTTGGATAACATTTTAAATACGGGTCTCGGACCCATAATGATATCTCATCTATTGTGTTTTGAAGAGAGAATTGGGCTAAGGCCCTAATGTTTTCGAAAAGGCTTTGTAGATTGGGACTCGAGGACCAAAAGAATTTCTGCATTAAAAATCCCTGAGATGATGTGTTCCTTTTCAAATATCTCTTGCTTGAGTTTAAAATTTATAAAACTTCTCGGGAACATTTGATAATTGATTTCTATATTAAATTCGTAGTTGCTATTTACTTGTTGCATTTCGTATCGTTTTATACTTGCACTAGTAAAACAGTGGAGTTTTACTAACCCTCGAGTAATCGGGGGGTGGATGTCTGTTCTGCGTCCAGGTACATGCAGGTTCAGGGGAGCAATCACAGGATTGGCACAAGGGGATGATGAGCTGCGATACTAATCAAGAGTCGAGAGTTGGTAGAGTTTGGTTGTATTAATAGAGTTGATTCAGTCTTCCACTGTATTGTGTTTCGACCCCTGTGTGGGTAATGTTGTTAGTCAGTTCTGTTGATAGAGTTGTGTGACCTCATCGGTCTGTGTGTTTATGTGTAAGTGACCTTAACGGTCTGTATTATTATATTGCTTGGCCCTGGCCGGGAGAGCATTTAGTTGTTTATGGATGTTTAGCCTGGTAGATTCTTGTGGAAAGGGTCTACGTCGTGTAATATTCCCATACGGTTTTGGGGGTGGTACAGATCCTTCATCATTCATCATTCATCTTATAATTTTGCACTATTTATAATATTTTCTTTTGGTGTGAAGAACACACTTGTGTTCTTGAGTGATTTGTGTAAGTGTGTTATAGCATATGTTGTTCAGAGAGTTTATTGCTTCTTTCTCCTTTATCTACTAAGGGAGTGAGGATCAATTCTTTCTCTTGATTCAACTAATAATGACCACTCAAGCTTGTATTATGTATATTAAACCCTTCATGGGCTAAGTTACCTTTAGTTGGGATTATAAACAAGGTTAGTCATGTTATTTAAGTTTGTATAAAGATCTATTGTGAATTACTTATTATTGTGTGTGATTTTCATTGTTTTAACAATCTTTATTTATTTGGCCAATAATATTTATGGTCTTCATATGTTTCGAAAGAAAATGTGTATGATTAGATCAAATGATCTTCTCTCTAAGTTGTTCGGCGATTGAAATATACCTCTAGACCTTAGATGATTCTTTGAGTTATTTTCATAAATCCTAATGCTATGTATTGAAGTCAATCAACATAGAAATATAGTGGATTGATTCAATATGTAAGGGGTGTTTTATAGTTCGAAAGAGAAACCGTCTTTTTAAGGAAAATCGAATCTACACAACATAATAAGTAAATTCATCTTATGATCTCCTATACATCTTCTATAACTAATGATGAACTAAGTTTGTAATCCCAACTATTTCATTTTATCGTTAATCAATCTATTATTGTTGCAATCTTTTTATTTCCTTAAAATATTAGAACTATTATTGCATTTTCTTTGCAATTATTAAACCAAACTCTTTAATTGTGTGTTTCACTCATCTTAATATCTATAAAAATAGACTAATAGTGTATAATTCAAATTATAACCAAACTTCCTCGTGGGATCGATAAACTGAACTCAAAAAGTCCACTTACTACTTGATACGATATCGTGCACTTGCGATAGTTACACTAAGAACGTGTCAGGGGTCAGCCATAATACTCAACAATGATAATGATCACATCAGCATATACAATTAGATATCAATGTAATTACAAGATAAGAATATTTCCAGTGTAATCTTACCGTAATAACCTTACCAAATCGTGGTAACTCATATCAAATCAACCATTACATCAATTCCCACCTCACATTCTCAAGTGACAAATGAATTCGACATAACCATCTGTACTGTATTCAAACAATCCAAAGATTCTCAAAAGCATAAATATATTCCAAATATGGAGTAATCTGTCCATGACCAATCCTGTTCACTGGACGCACAATCGAATCCCAATTCTGATAAAGCCGATAACACATGATACATCTGTAGATCAACAGCCAGAAACAATGGCAAGTCCCGGATATCAATACATTGTATAAATGCTTACACAATCAATAACAACTAATGCATCAAAACGAGAATATCAATGACATGATAACTCCACACAAGATCAACAAAGGACCAACCACGAACAAGAATACCATTGATGTAGTAAACTCCATCAAGAGAATAAAGGATCAACAACCGATAATACCAACGATACGGTAGACTCCAACAAGATCAATAATGGATCAACAATTGAGAATACCAACGATACGGTAAACTCCAATAAGATCAATAAAGGATCAACAACCGAGAATACCAACGATATGGTAAACTCTAACAAGATTAATAAAGGATCAACAACCGAGAATACCAACAATACGGTAAACTCCAACAAGATCAATGAAGGATCAACAAACGAGAATATCAACGATAAGTCAAACTCCAAACGGAGTCAATAGGGATCAATAACGAACGAGATTACCAATGATAGGGTGAACTCCCAACGAGATTAATAAAGGGTCAATAACAAATGAGTTGACCATCGATATGGTAACTCCAAACGAGATCAGTAGGGAATCAATAACAAACGAGATTACCAATGATAGGGTGACTACAAACGAGATTGATAAGGATCAACAGGGACAGATACATGAGAGAATAAAATCGTCAACCATATACAAATCGCATATACGGGATCTCGAAGACAATCCCAACTATCAAATAGATCCGACCATACACGGACTATGAACGACCAATAAATATGACTCAAGATGGACGTCACGATACACCCGATTCGGAAATGTATCCGTGCACAAGCCAACCACGGGTATTGATCAAATACATGTCTGGTCTCGTGCTTAATCAGTCTCACAAAGTACGTCTCGTGTGCACGGTTCAATGTGAGGTCGAAACCAACACATGCTACACGTGCCCGCCCTGAAAATCCTAGACAAGACCGATCAGAACGTATCTGACTCCAGATATGCCATGATACAACATGACAACGAAACTCGAAGAAACGCATTTCCAACAAGAGTCAGAAGACTCTCCAAGTGAACAACGGTAACTCGATCATGAAAGACCGACACGACCACAATGTCGTATTCCGTCAGACAACAGTTCACAACATGCTCAACAATGCATATATTATTAGCACATAAACTCCCAAGGCAGTAGCCAAGGGTCACGAAAGCATCTCACAGGAATACTCCGGAACGTAGGTGCCATTTAGGTCTTATCCCCTAACACATCGGCCCAACAAATTACAGTTCAAAGATGGAGCACATCACCAAATGTAACAAACAATGATGCACATTCACCACATGAAGCATCAGCACACACATGCAATAATGCAACATGATGATTATCATAATTTAGTAATATTAATTTACCTCAAGCCGGAAACACTAACCTTTCCACGACCAATATCCCTGAATGAATATAAAGTTATACGAATAGTCCAAAATGAAGTACAGTCCATCACTAATACCAAACCACCATCTTGAGTCCAATGTCGGCATGATAAACTATCATCGATATCCATCATCTCGTACCATAGACCAAAGATAATTCACGTCTCCGTTTCCACTAGACATCTTTAAAATCATATACATTATGATTTATCTCAATCCAAGCATAATATACATACCATTATTTCGACAGTCTATATTCACAACATCATTACTATATGAATCATAAATGAAATGAAACCAAAACGATTTATTAAACATTATGAACTAAGCTAGCATAACTTGTCTTGATACCGCTACAACAAAGTCGTTACCAATACCGTCGTCTTCATGTACAAGTTCCTCAGCCTCGACCACAGCGATCCATGCATTTTCCAATCTCAACCGCAGCACGATGGTTAATAATCAACGATCACTTAGTGTAACCTAATGTAACAATCAATTAATGATACATTCGATAACAATCAACAACCGATATAATCAAACAATCAAACTCAATGGTTTAATGACATCTCGATCATATACGAAACCAAACCATCTCAACTTTATACAATACGAATACAAGCCGCAATTCGAAAATCAATCAATTCTAACTTTCTCGATTACGATTTAAACATTACTTATGGATTAGCACGGCTCATCCTTGTGAATTCATAGAAATACAATTACCGGTTATCATCACGAATAGTCATATACCAAAATCAACCGTAATCCTTCCAATTTCCATAAAATCACGACATATATCACTCAATAGTTTTCAAGAACATGAATTAATCCATAATCATGTTTGTAGTCAACAAAACGATATAATCCGAAGTGTTCTAACATCTAACAATCATCTAATTCACAATCCAAGGCATATATCATCATATTCTTTAACATACTTCTTCACATAACACTAAGGATCACAACAACGATACCATAACCATCATCATACGAAGAAGAACGTCAACAACAACATCAAAATCCGAATCGAAGAGAGGAGTTTTCCAGCATACCTCTTGAAGAAGAATCACAAAGATCGAACACTTCCAAAAACATCAAGAACTCCAAACTTCAAGCTTCTAATCAACTCATCAAGGTGTTAACCAATGTATAAGGGTCGGAAATAGGATCAGGAGTGAGGAGGAATATATTTTGGGAGGAAAAGATGTGTTTCCTCTCGTGAGGAAATGAAAGATCGACCTTTGTTATATAATCCGCCCAGCACATTACATACGTTAACGCCCCTCATTAACGTACGTAAGATCTCCTAACATATGCTACATGTCCTATATAGCGTACGTTGTCGGAATCGAGAGCTCACTATCTCCTTTTGCACCTTGTATTATGTACGTAATACCCGAGCCGTAGCGTACGTAATAAAAATTTGACTTGCTATAGTGCCATACCCTCTTAACGTATGCAATGGCACATCCTTAACGTACGTAAGGCTCGAGGTTGACTCGCCTATCCACATCCGCACCGAAAGCTGCCAACACTGGGCCCACCTGCCGACCACAGCTCGGTCCTGTCCGATTCCCTTCTTAACGTACGTTATGTACCCAACTTAATGTACACTAAACTCCCTTCGTTACGTACGTAAGCTACTCCTCTTAGCGTACGCTACGCTTGGACCATTACGTACGTAAGCTCCTGTGCTTAACGTATGTAGTGGGTTTCATACTTAGCCATTTCTGCCTGTTTGCCGTCTTTAATATACCGAATACGTACACGTGATATACTGTGTACATATACTCATTCTGATAGCATTCTCATCTGACGCACGATATCCTCAATTGTGATTGTTGACCAAGTACGATAATTATACAAAAACGCAAACAGTATACCCGACATCGAAAGACACATCAAGCATGTAATATCCTAGAATTAAAAGAACCTCGATAATTATACTCGCACGACTGTCACAGTTCCCAAAATTATTCATCCATACTATATCGGTCCCACTCTGCACAATACAACTCAGATAAAATAATGCGAAAAATTCGTAGCGAAGTTCTAGTATATTACATATCTTCCCACTTAAATAAGTTTCGTCCTCGAAACTTAAAATCCTGTCATAATCAATATCTCAATCCTAAAACATCTCAAAATCATGTCACCATGCTCAAATAATCATCATCAAAACCGAATAACTGAAAGAACATACTTACAGGCCCGTGAAGTCGATGGCCTCCCGTGATACTAGCATACGACTCCCATACATAGACTCAATCACAATAACAACACACCGGCATTGCGTGTATAGCAATTTGAAAATATTTCAAAAATTTTGGAACCTCCAAAAATTAGTTTGATTCAAAAGTCAGAAAATCATTTTCAAAATCCGCGCTACTACCATACTGGTAGAGCCACATAACACACATGCCCGGGTTTTACAAAACTCAAGCTCCGATACCATCTTCTGTAACACCCCCAAAGCTAACAGGGAATATTACAATACCGTGGGCTCCACATAGGAACCCACAAGGCTAAAAATCAATTTCACAAACATTTCAGACACGCCAAAGAGGCAAAGATGGTAATATTTTACACACTCGAGTATTTCACAAAACAGAGTTTGAAAATACCGTCAGAAAATACCATTTGAATGCACAAGGCGAACACGCCAAAAGGGCATTTAGAAAGTATACATGAGTTGGTAAAATACTGAAAGCCATTTAAAGATACACACGCAACAGATAAAAACACAGAAGTATATACATTTGCAGCGGAATTATAAAAACCAGAAAGACTACTCGAAACCCAATAACCATGCCATAGCCAGTATCACCGGAAAGCTCATCCCTTCACGACCGCTACTAGCTCGATCTCCAAGTACCTAAAAGATAAAGCCCACGACGGGGTCATCTATAATACTCAACAATGATAACGATCACATCAACAAATACAATTACATATCAATGTAATTACAAGGTAAGAATATTTCCAGTGTAATCTTACAGTAATAACCTTACCAAATCGTTGTAACTCATATCAAATCAACCATTACCTCAATTCCCACCTCACATTCTCAAGTGACAAATGAATTCGACATAACCATCCGTACTGTATTCAAACAATGCCAAGATTCTCAAAAACATAAATATATATTCCAAATATGGAGTAATCTGTCCATGACCAATCCTGTTCACTGGATCGCACAATCTAATCCCAATTCTGATAAATCCAATAACACATGATAAATCTGTAGATCAATAGCCCGAAACTATGGCAAGTCCCGGATATCAATACAAAGTATGAATGCTCACACAATCAATAACAACCAATCCATCAAAACGAGAATATCAATGACATGATAACTCCACACAGGATCAACAAAGGACCAACCATGAACGAGGATACCATTGATGTGGTAAACTCTATCGAGAGCAATAAAAAATCAACAACCGAGAATACCAACGATATGTTAGACTCCAACAAGATCAATAATGGATCAACAACCGAGAATACCAACGATACGGTAAACTCCAACAAGATCAATAAAGGATCAACAATCGAGAATACCAACGATACGGTAAACTCCAACAATATCAATGAAGGATCAACAACTGAGACTATCAACAATAAGTCAAACTCCAAACGGAGTCAATAAGGATCAATAACGAACGAGATTACCAATAGTAGGGTGAACTCCCAACGAGATTGATAAAGGGTCAATAACAAACGAGTTGGCCATCAATATGGTAACTCCAAACGAGATCAGTAGGGAATCAATAACAAACGAGATTACCAACGATAGGGTGACTCCAAACGAGATCGAGAAGGATCAACGGGGACAGATACACGAGGAAATAAAATCGTCAACCGTATACATATCGCATATATGGGATCTCGAAGACAAACCCGACTATCTAATAGATCCGAACATACACGGACTATGAACGACCAATCAATATGACTCAAGATAGACGTCACGATACACCCGATCCGGAAATGTGTTCGTGCACAAGCCAACCACGGGTATTGATCAGATACATGTCTGGTCTCGTGCTTAATTAGTCTCACAAAGTACGTCGCGTGTGCACGGTTCAATGCGAGGTCGAAACCAACACAGGCTACACGTGCCCGCCCTGAAAATCCTACACAAGACCGATCAAAACGTATATGACTCCAGATATGCTACGATACAACATGACAATGAAACTCAAAGAATTGCATTTCCAACAAGAGTCAGAATACTCTCCAAGTGAGCAACGATAACTCGATCATGAAAGACCGGAACGACCATAATGTCATATTCCGTCAGACAACATTTCACAACATGCTCAACAATGCATATAATATTATCACATAAACTCCCACGGCAGCAGCCAAGGGTCACGTAAGCATCTCACAGGAATACTCTGGAACGTAGGTGCCATTTAGGTCTTATCCCCTAACACACCGGCCCAACAGATTACAGTTCAAAGAAGGAGCACATCACCAAATGTAACAAACAATGATGCACATTCAACACATGAAGCATCAAAACACACATGCAATAATGCAACATGATGATTATCATAATTTAGTAATATTAATTTACCTCAAGCCGGAGACACTGACCTTTCCACGACCAATATCCCTGAACGAATATACAGTTATACAAATAATCCAAAATGAAGTACAATCCATCACTATCATCAAACCACCTTCTCGAGTCCAATGTCGGCATGATAAAATATCCTCGATATCCATCATCTCGTATAATAGACCAAAGATAATTCACGTCTCTGTTTCCACTAGACATCTTTAAAATCATATACATTATGATTTATCTCAATCCAAGCATAATATACATACCATTAGTCCGACAGTCCATATTCACAATATCATTGCTATATGAATCATAAATGAAATGAAACAAAAACCATTTATTAAACATTATGAACTGAGCAAGCATAACTTGCCTTGATACTGCTACAACGAAGTCGTTACCAATACCATCGTCTTCATCTACAAGTTCCTCAGCCTCGCCCACGGCGATCCATGCATTTTCCAATCTCAACCGCATCACGATGGTTAATAATCAACGATCACTTATCTCAACCTAATGCAACAATCAATTAACGATACATTCGATAACAATCAACAACCGATATAATCAACCAATCAAACTCAACGGTTTAACGACATCTCGATCATATACGAAACCAAACCATCTCAACTTTAAACAATACGAATACAAGCCGCAATTCGAAAATCAATCAATTCTAACTTTCTCGCTTCCGATTTAAAAATTAATTATGGATTAACACGGCTCATCCTTGTGAATTCATAGAAATACATTTACCGGTTATCATCACGAATAGTCATATACCAAAATCAACCGTAATCCTTCCAATTTCCATAAAATCACGACATATATCACTCAAGAGTTTTCAAGAACATGAATTAATCCATAATCATGTTTGTAGTCAACAAAATGATGTAATCCGAAGTGTTCTAACTTCTAACAATCATCTAATTCACAATCCAAGGCATATATCATCATATTCTTTAACATACTTCTTCACATAACACTAAGGATCACAACAAAGATACCATAACCATCATCATACGAAGAAGAACGTCAACAACAACATCAAAATCCGAATTGAATAGAGGAGTTTTCCAGCATACCTCTTGAAGAAGAATCACAAAGATCGAACACTTCCAAAAACATTAAGAACTCCAAGCTTCAAGCTTCTAATCAACTCATCAAGGTCTTAACCAATGTATAAGGATCGGAAATAGGATCAGTAGTGAGGAGGAGTGAAGTTTGGGAGGAAAAGACGTGTTTCCTCTCGTGAGGAAATGAAAGACCGACCTTTGTTATATAATCCGCCCAGCACATTACGTACGTTAACGCCCCTCATTAACGTACGTAAGATCTCCTAACGTACGGTACATGTCCTATATAGCATACGTTATCGGCATCCAGAGCTCACTAACTCATTTCGCTCCTTGTATTACGTACGTAATACCGGAGACGTAGCATACATAATAAACAGTTGACTTGCTACAGTGCCATACCCTCTTAACGTACGCAATGGCATATCCATAACGTATGTAAGGCTTGAGGTTAACTCGCTTGTCCATATCCGCGCCGAAAGCTACTGACACCGGGCCCACCTGCTGACCACAACTCGGTCCTGTCCGATTCCCTTCTTAACGTACGTTATGTACCCAACTTATCATACGCTAAACTCACTTCATTACGTACGTAAGCTACTTCTCTTAGCATACGCTACGCTTGGACCATTACGTACGTAAGCTCATGTGCTTAACGTACGTAGTGGCTTTCATACTTAGCCATTTCTGCTCCTGTTTGCCGTCTTCAATATACCGAATACGTACACGTGATATCGTTCTGATAGCATTCTCATCTGATACACGATATTCTCAATTGCGATTATCGACCAAGTACGATAATTATACAAATACACATACAGTATACCCGACATCGAAAGACACATCAAGCATGTAATATCCTAGAATTAAAATAACCTCGATAAATATACTGGCACGACTATCACAGTTCCCAAAATTATTCATCCATACTATATCGGTCCCACTCTACATAGTACAACTCAGATAAAATAATGCGAAAAATTCGTAGTGAAATTCTAGGATATTACAGCGTTCTGGGTAGTAGGATTCTGGACTCAGAATCCTGAGTTCTGACTATCAGGTAGCGCGCGCTAAGCTTTCATAGCGCACGCTATCGAGTAGCAGGTAGCGCGCGCTAAACTTTTATACCGCACGCTAGCGACATCGGGCAGTAGATACTGGACTTCTGGTGACCCCCGTTAGCGTGCGCTATCTTTAAAGATTAGAGCACGCTAATTATACATGTTATAAATAGGACAACAACCCCTTTTTTTCATCATTTTTCCTCTTCTCATCCATTGGGCGATTCCGGCGATTTTGGGGCGATTTGTGGAAAGTAATCCACAGAGTTCCATGATAGACCTATTATTATGCTCCAAACATAGTACATCATCATATTAATCCGTCTCCTCCACTTTAATCGAAGGTATTTGACTTAGAACCCTACTTTTATCCATTTTGAGGGTTTTTCGGGATTTGTCTAGGTTAACTCGAATTGTTCGTTTATGGTGTAATATTTCTTATTGATTATTGTTGTTGGGTGATTCCCAATCCGTTTCTATCATGTTTAATCCATGGATTGTTTATTTAGGGAGGTTTTGTGAAAACCCTCGCCCGTATTCGTCGTCCGTGTATGTTTTTGATTATTAGTCGGGGTTGTTGGCATATTCCATTCGATTATTGTTATCGTGTAGGATTTAGTTGTGTTAATCCTTTGTTTAGGAATAGTCGTGTTCCCTCCGGGTCATTCCTAGTCATTGTTCGTTCCCATTTCATCGAAAATGTCTCAAAGGCAAGTACTTTACCTTTGTTTGCATATTCTAATATTTGGATTATGGCTTTCCGTGTATGTTGTGGATGTGTATGTGTATGTTCATCCAGGGACGGTACGACGAGACCTCTGAGTATACATAGTGCCATGTGTATGCGTATCACGAACTGGGGTTAACCGCCTAGGGATGGTTCGACGGGGCCTCTGCGTGGTGCGGTGGCCGTGAGTCTCGTACCAACAGTTAACCTTTGAAATGTTTTGTTGGAGAAATGTGTTTTGTGCTCATGCACCATAATATTCCGGAATACAAATGTTTTCTAAAATGATTTTTGGTGCATATTTCATCTGATTATAATGGTAGTTCAAATGGATTGTACTTGCACTAGCATTTGTCGCTAACCTCTTAAATGGGGGAAATACTTCTGTATTTCAGGATCAAGTCTCGGAGGGAACGATCATGCAGGCAGTACGAGGATGATGGGCAAGAGTGAATATGTTCAAATGTTCGTTCGTTGATGTCGTGTCTTTTAAATTTTATTAATCATGTTGTTTGCTTCAGTACTTGGGTACATCTTTGCATCCTCAGACTGATGGATAGTCATTCACACATTCGAGGATATATTGCGCGCGTGTGCGCTAGACTGGAGTAGTGATTGGGAGGAACATCTGGCTCTGATCGAGTTTACTTATAATAAAAGCTGGCATGCATCGATTAAGATGGCACCGTATGAGGCGCTTTATGGCCGTCGGTGTCGATCACCGATATGTTGGGATGATCCGTCCAATTTAGTTGGCACCGATCCGGATCTTGTGTTGGAGTTAAGGAATAAGGTCGAGTTGATTCGAGAGAGGATGTTGGCGGCTCAGAGTTGATAAAAGTCTTATGCGGATGTTAGGCGTCGACCCTTCGAGTTTGAGGTAGAGGATCATGTCTTATTGAGAGTGTCTCCGTCGAAGGAGTTTTCCGTTTTGGGAAAAAGGGTAAGCTTAGTCCAAGGTATATTGGACCATTCGAGATATTGGAGAGAGTTGGCGATTTAGCTTACCGATAGGCATTGCCTCCATCGTTAAGCCATATGCATAGTATATTTCATGTTTCTCAGTTGAGGAAGTATGTTCCAGACCTGACTCATGTTATTGACTTAGGGGATGTGGAGATCGAGAAGAACGTTACGTTTGAGGAGAGGCCATTAAGGATTTTGGAACGTCGAAATAAACAGTTCAGGCACAAAACCATCCCTTTGGTTAAAGTGCAGTGGTCGAGGCATGGAGTGGAGGAAGCAACATGGGAATTGGATGAGGATATGCATGCGAGACACCCCGAGCTTTTTTATTCTTAAGTTTCGGGATGAAACTTCTTTTTAGAAGGGGAGAATGTAACCGTACCTTTCCATTTTTATAATTTTCATTTTTGGTGCAAGTCTATTTTTATCGACTCGCTTGTAACCGTTTCGACGTTTTGAATATCTTTGGTTCTTGTAGTTTCTCCATTTAGACGAGTTTCAGAGATGTTTTACGTAATTTCATTTTATGTTATGTTTTGTCACATGTACGTTCGATTCGCATAAAACTCGTTTGATTCCATTGTTTCTTTGTTTATATGAGTTCATATGGTTGGGTTGTTCATGTTGTGAGTTTCGGTTTGTTAATCCAACGTTGTATCGTGATTTTCGGATGTTTGGGCCGTTTTGTAATTTCCTATAAGTTTAGGGAATTTTATCTTCTCTGTCGTATTTTTGATTCCCAGGTAGTCGGAATTGTATTTTCTTTAAGCACTTAGCTTCGTCGTCGCGAATCCTCGTATTTATGTTTTTGGATTCTGGCCTTGTGCGTTGTATTTCGAATTCGTACCTTCCTCAGCAGTGAACTGCACTCAGCAGTACTGGACTGCTGCATAAATAGCGCACGCTATTTGTGGTTTCTTGCGTACGCTATCGGTGTGTAGTTAACGCACGCTAACTCCTTGTTATAGTGTGCGTTAACGTCTTCGGCATTCTGGGCAGTAGGATTCTGGACTCAGAATCCTAAGTTCTGACTATTAGGTAGCGCGCGCGCTAAGCTTTCATAGCGCATGCTATCGAGTAGCAGGTAGCGCGCACTAAACTTTTATACCGCACGCTAGCGACATCGGGCAGTAGCTACTGGACTTCTGGCGACCCCCGTTAGCGCGCGCTATCTTTAAAGATTAGCGCACGCTAATTATACATGTTATAAATAGGACAGCAACCCCTTTTTTTCGTCATTTTTCCTCTTCTCATCCATTGGGCGATTCCGGCGATTTTGGGGCGATTTGTGGAAAGTAATCCACAGAGTTCCATGATAGACCTATTATTATGCTCCAAACATAGTACATCATCATATTAATCCGTCTCCTCCACTTTAATCGAAGGTATTTGACTTAGAACCCTACTTTTATCCATTTTGAGGGTTTTTCGGGATTTGTCTAGGTTAACTCGATTTTTTCGTTTATGTTGTAATATTTCTTATCGATTATTGTTGTTGGGTGATTCCCAGTCCATTTCTGTCATGTTTAATCCGTGGATTGTTTATTTAGGGAGGTTTTGTGAAAACCCTCGCCCGTATTCGTCGTCCGTGTATGTTTTTGATTATTAGTCGGGGTTGTTGGCATATTCCATTCGATTATTGTTATCGTGTAGGATTTAGTTGTTTTAATCCTTTGTTTAGGAACAGTCGTGTTCCCTCCGGGTCATTCCTAGTCATTGTTCGTTCCCATTTCGTCGAAGATGTCTCAAAGGCAAGTACTTTACGTTTGTTTGCATATTCTAATATTTGGATTATGGCTTTCCGTGTATGTTGTGGATGTGTATGTGTATGTTCATCCAGGGACGATACGACAAGACCTGTGAGTGTACATAGTGCCATGTGTATACGTATCACGAACTGGGGTTGACCACCTAGGGATGGTTCGACGGGGCCTCTGCGTGGTGCGGTGGCCGTGAGTCTCGTACCAACGGTTAACCTTTCAAATGTTTTGTTGGAGAAATGTGTTTTGTGCTCATGCACCATAATATTCCGGAATACAAATGTTTTCTAAAATGATTTTTGGTGCATATTTCATCTGATTAGAATGGTAGTTCAAATGGATTGTACTTGCACTACCAGTTGTCGCTAACCCCTTAAATGGGAGAAATACTTCTGTATTTCAGGTTCAGGTCTCGGAGGCGAACGATCATGCAGGCAGTACGAGGATGATGGGAAAGAGTGAATCTGTTCAAATGTTCGTTCGTTGATGTCGTGTCTTTTAAATTTTATTAATCATGTTGTTTGCTTCAGTACTTGGGTACATATTTGCATCCTCAGACTGATGGATAGTCATTCAGACATTCGAGGATATATTATGCGTGTGTGCGCTAGACTGGAGTAGTGATTGGGAGGAACATTTGGCTCTGATCGAGTTTACTTATAATAAAAGCTGGCATGCATCGATTAAGATGGAATCGTATGAGGCGCTTTATGTCCGTCGGTGTCGATCACCGATATGTTGGGATGAGCCGTCCGATTTAGTTGGCACCAATCCGGATCTTGTGTTGGAGACGAGGAAGAAGGTCGAGTTGAATCGAGAGAGGATGTTGGCGGCTCAGAGTTGATAAAAGTCTTATGCGGATGTTAGGCGTCGACCCTTGGAGTTTGAGGTAGAGGATCATGTCTTATTGAGAGTGTCTCCGTCGAAGGAGTTTTCCGTTTTGGAAAAAATGGGGAAGCTTAGTCCAAGGTATATTGGACCATTCGAGATATTGGAGAGAGTTGGCGATTTAGCTTACCGATAGGCATTGCCTCCATCGTTAAGCCATATGCATAGTATATTTCATGTTTCTCAGTTGAGGAAGTATGTTCCATACCTAACTCATGTTATTGACTTAGGGGATGTGGAGATCGATAAGAACGTTACGTTTGAGGAGAGGCCATTAAGGATTTTGGAACGTCGAAATAAACAGTTCAGGCACAAAACCATCCCCTTGGTTAAAGTGCAGTGGTCGAGACATGGAGTGGAGGAAGCAACATGGGAATTGGATGAGGATATGCATGCGAGACACCCCGAGCTTTTTTATTCTTAAGTTTCGGGACGAAACTTCTTTTTAGAAGGGGAGAATGTAACCGTACCTTTCCATTTTTACAATTTTCATTTTTGGTGCAAGTCTATTTTTATCGACTCGCTTGTAACCGTTTCGACGTTTTGAATCTCTTTTGTTCTTGTAGTTTCCCCATTTAGACAAGTTTCAGAGATGTTTTACGTAATTTCGTTTTATGTTATGTTTTGTCACATGTACGTTCGATTCGCATAAAACTCGTTTGATTCCATTGTTTCTTTGTTTATATGAGTTCATATGGTTGGGTTGTTCATGTTGTGAGTTTCGGTTTGTTAATCCAACGTTGTATCGTGAATTTCGGATGTTTGGGCTGTTTTGTAATTTCCTATAAGTTTAGGGAATTTTATCTTCTCTGTCGTATTTTTGATTCCCAGGTAGTCGGAATTGTATTTTATTTCAGCACTTAGCTTCGTCGTCGCGAATCCTCGTATTTATGTTTTTTTATTCTGGCCTTGTGCGTTGTATTTCAAATTCGTACCTTCCTCAGCAGTGAACTGCACTCAGCAGTACTGGACTGCTGCATAAATAGCGCACGCTATTTGTGGTTTCTTGCGTACGCTATCGGTGTGTAGTTAACGCACGCTAACTCCTTGTTATAGTGTGCGTTAACGTCTTCAGCATTAGGATTCTGGATTCAGAATCCTAAGTTCTGACTATTAGGTAGCGCGCGCTAAGTTTTCGTAGCGCACGCTATCGAGTAGCAGGTAGCGCGCGCTAAACTTTTATACCGCATGCTAGCGACATCGAGCAGTAGCTACTGGACTTCTGGCGACCCCCGTTAGCGCGCGATATCTTTAAAGATTAGCGCACGCTAATTATACATGTTATAAATAGGAGAACAACCCATTTTTTTCGTCATTTTTCCACTTCTCATCCATTGGGCGATTCCGGCGATTTTGGGGCGATTTGTGGAAAGTAATCCACAGAGTTCCATGATAGACCTATTATTATTCTCCAAACATAGTACATCATCATATTAATCCGTCTCCTCCACTTTAATCGAAGGTATTTGACTTAGAACCCTACTTTTATCCATTTTGAGGGGTTTTCGGGATTAATCTAGGTTAACTCGAATTGTTCATTTATGTTGTAATATTTCTTATCGATTATTGTTGTTGGGTGATTCCCAATCCGTTTCTGTCATGTTTAATCCGTGGATTGTTTATTTAGGGAGGTTTTGTGAAAACCCTCGCCCGTATTCGTCGTCCGTGTATGTTTTTAATTATTAGTCGGGGTTGTTGGCATATTCCATTCGATTATTGTTATCGTGTAGGATTTAGTTGTGTTAATCCTTTGTTTAGGAACAGTCGTGTTCCCTCGGGGTCATTCCTAGTCATTGTTCGTTCCCATTTCGTCGAAGATGTCTCAAAGGCAAGTAATTTACGTTTGTTTGCATATTCTAATATTTGGATTATGGCTTTCCGTGTATGTTGTGGATGTGTATGTGTATGAGGGACGGTACGACGAGACCTCTGAGTATACGTAGTGCCATGTGTATGCGTATCACGAACTGTTGTTAACCACCTAGGGATGGTTCGATGGGGCCTCTGCGTGGTGCGGTGGCCGTGAGTCTCGTACCAATGGTTAACCTTTGAAATATTTTGTTGGAGAAATGTGTTTTGTGCTCATGCATCATAATATTTTGGAATACAAAAGTTTTCTAAAATGATTTTTGGTGCATATTTCATCTTTTTAGAATGGTAGTTCAAATGGATTGTACTTGCACTAGCAGTTGTCGCTAACCCATTAAATGGGGGAAATACTTCTGTATTTCAGGTTCAGGTCTCGGAGGCAAACGATCATGCGGGCAGTACGAGGATGATGGGCAAGCGTGAATCTGTTCAAATGTTCATTCGTTGATGTCGTGTCTTTTAAATTTTATTAATCATGTTGTTTGCTTCAGTACTTGGGTACATATTTGCATCCTTAGACTGATGGATAATCATTCAGACATTCGAGGATATATTGCGCGCGTGTGCGCTAGATTGGAGTAGTGACTGGGAGGAACATGTGGCTCCGATCGAGTTTACTTATAATAAAAGCTGGCATGCATCGATTAAGATGGCACCGTATGAGGCGCTTTATGTCCGTCGGTGTCGATCACCGATATGTTGGGATGAGTCGTCCGATTTAGTTGGCACCGATCCAGATCTTGTGTTGGAGACGAGGAAGAAGGTCGAGTTGATTCGAGAGAGGATGTTGGTGGCTCAGAGTTGATAAAAGTCTTATGCGGATGTTAGGCGTCGACCCTTGGAGTTTGAGGTAGAGGATCATGTCTTATTGAGAGTGTCTCCGTCGAAGGAGTTTTCCGTTTTGGGAAAAAGGGGAAGCTTAGTCTAAGGTATATTGGACCTTTCGAGATATTTGAGAGAGTTGGCGATTTAGCTTACCGATTGGCATTGCCTCCATCGTTAATCCATGTGCATAGTATATTTCACGTTTCTCAGTTGAGGAAGTATGTTCCAGACCCGACTCATGTTATTGACTTAGGGGATGTGGAGATCGATAAGAACAATACGTTTGAGGAGAGGCCATTAAGGATTTTGGAACGTCGAAATGAACAGTTCAGGCACAAAACCATCCCCTTGGTTAAAGTGCAGTGGTCGAGGCATGGAGTGGAGGAAGCAACATGGGAATTGGAGGAGGATATGCATGCGAGACACCCTGAGCTTTTTTATTCTTAAGTTTCGGGACGAAACTTCTTTTTAGAAGGGGAGAATGTAACCGTACCTTTCCATTTTTAGCAATTTTCATTTTTGGTGCATGTCTATTTTTATCGACTTGCTTGTAACCGTTTCGACGTTTTGAATCTCTTTTGTTCTTGTAGTTTCTCCATTTAGACGAGTTTCAGAGATGTTTTACGTAATTTTTTTTTATGTTATGTTTTGTCACATGTACGTTCGATTCTCGTAAAACTCGTTTGATTCCATTGTTTCTTTGTTTATATGAGTTCATATGGTTGGATTATTCATGTTGTGAGTTTCGGTTTGTTAATCCGACGTTGTATCGTGATTTTCGGATGTTTGGGCCGTTTTGTAATTTCCTATAAGTTTAGGGAATTTTATCTTCTCTGTCGTATTTTTGATTCCCCGGTAGTCGGAATTGTATTTTCTTTCAGCACTTAGCTTCGTCGTCGCGAATCCTCGTATTTCTGTTTTTGGATTCTGGCCTTGTGCGTTGTATTTCGAATTCGTACCTTCCTCATGTAACACCCCAAACTAGGCGGATATTACAGTGCCGTGAATCCCCGAATGGGACCCACCACGCAAATGAAAATGATGAATTAAATAATATAAGTGTAGTACCGAACTACATTATATTACCAAGTACTCCGATGAGGAGTTAAAGTACAACACACCAGGACAAAACCGAATACTAGTATATTTTATATGGAGATAAAATACACCTCCCTGAACGATTAAATATCTCAAACGGAATTTGCAGCGGAAAATACAAATGACGGAAATGATTGAAATGACTGAAACAAACGGAACAACTAGGGCCCCCTACTAGTATCACTAGGACTCCTCGCCGTCAGCATGCTCTTCCCGTGCCTTTGCCTTGCCGTGACCTGAAAACCAAAATTCCCCAAACGGGGTCAGTTACACAGAACAACAATCCTCAAGGGTTGAAATTACACAATCATGATATATCTGAAGTTATGAAATATCCTTAGTTATGAATTACGCTGAAGAGGAGTACCATAGTACGCCCGTAGTGTTTTGTGCAAGTGTACAAGACGGATGACCGGACACACCCGTCCTTGTACCTAATTAGTCTCACGGAGGTAATCGTTACCGTGTGCACAGTCCAATGTATCACTCCTAATACATGGCCATCATGTGCCCGACTAAAAATTCCACACATCCGCACCCGGCCACGCAATATGAACCCAGAAGGTCATATGAACGAGAATGACCATAATGAATATCAATGAATTATAATAATCTGACAAAGTTAAGAATGACTCACCGATATGAAAGTGATAATGAAGTGATTGATAGTTTCAATGAAATGATTGGAACCGGCGTTCCTCGCTAATGAAGTGATTATTCGACAATTACAAGTATCAATATGATTAATACAATGATGAATGAGTTATGATTATGAATGATCAACAAAAGGAAGGAATATCCTTTTAACCGAGTAAGAATTAACTTACACAATACCGATGAAGAATGTCCTTCCACGAACAAATGTCCTAAATGAAGTGTCGGTCGCTCGAACAACCTTAATTCAATACAATTACCAACAATCCGTTCAATATACGAATCAAACGCGAATATAACGAACTCAAAACGTCGATACGATTAAACTAAGTTCATTGGGGCATTATATCGAACATTTTGTGGCCTACTACGATTGATTACAACCAAACCTCGATAATACCAACATCAAAACCCTCAAGAAGTGTTTCAAACCAACAAAACATCTTTCAAATGATCAATAATCCAAAATGAATATCCGAAAATGTGATTATAACGACAATTAATCGAAAACCCCCAATTTCAACTCGATATTCAAAGTGTTCTTGAATAATCCCTCAATAATCCAATGAATCCTTATACAAACTCATAATCATATACATATCCCTTCATATAACATTATTATAACGTCCAAAACATCATATCTCAACACAAAATCGAAATCCAAGATGTTGAAGAAATTACCTCTTGAAGATCCAACCACTTCGATCCGAAGAACATGAGTTAAAACGAGTATCCAAGCTTCCCAAATGAATGAAGATGATGAAAATTACACACTCAAATGATTAGGTGATGGAAAATCTCTCCCTCAACCCTCTCTCTCGGATAAAAGTTGGAGAAATGAAGAAATGAGGAAAAAATGTCCCGGCCAACTCCTTATATACTGCCGGAAGTTATGGTCGTAACTCGGCCCTCTTACGGCCGTAACATTCCAGGTCAATGGCCTTACGGCCGTAACCGGCCAACTCGTATGGCCGTAACTCGGCTTCATCCAAAATCCTGCCGACAGACTTACGGCCGTAACCGTTCCTGAGTTACGGGCGTCACTCGCCTTCGTCCAAAAACATCGGCCGACATCCTTACGGCCGTACCCGCACACCTTACGGGCGTAACTCGGATGATACGGCCATATCCGGCCAAACTTACGGGCGTAAGCCCCCTTCGTCGAAAATGACCAGGCACCCTGCCTGCAGCGTACGGCCGTATCCGGCCAAGCCTTACAGCCGTACCTTCCTCGACTTACGGCCGTATGCCGCAACCCTTACGGCCGTAAGTCACCCTTTCCCGACAACACCTGAAATTTACGAACACCACTTACGGCCGTATCCAACCTTCCTTACGGCCGTAACTCGCCTTCGGCCAAAATGCAGGCGACTCTTTGGACCACGTACGGCCGTAACCGGCCAAGCCTTACGGCCGTACCTGCTCGACTTACGGCCGTATTCCAAAACCTTATGGTCGTAAGTCCCGTTCGTCCAAAATGGCCTGAAATCAACGAACCCTTGTTACGGCCATAACCCAAAGTCCTTACGGCCATAACTCAATGCTGGCCAAGGTGAAAAATCCGATAACTCCGATTCCTCGCTACGACTGATGAATGATCCGACATATCATACGAATGAGAAAGTGAACAAGTCCAACACATGCCAAAGATGATACTCTCAGTATATGACTACCAATCACGATGAAAATGATAATACTCCCGTCTCGATCTATAAACGGGGGTGAAATGACGATCGGTAACTGATATACGGTTACAACATGCCAATAGTGAACGCGAATGAATGGATCATGAATGATGAGTGATTATTAATGAGTGAAAATTACTGAATGACAATTACAGACTGATAATTACCGAATGAAAATGAATGAATTACAACCGGGTATTACATACTCCCCCCCTTAAAAGAGTTTCGTCCTCGAAACTAAGGGCCAAACAATTCGGGATAACTCTCCTGCATACTCTCCTCGGTTTCCCAAGTGGCCTCTTCGACTCCGTGTCTAGACTACTGAATCTTGACTAAAGGAATCGTCTTGCTCCTCAACTGTTTGATTCGCCGCTCTAAAATTCGTACGGGATGCTCCCCGTACGAATGATCATCCGCGATCTCGATTTCGTCGAATTGAAGTATGTGACTTGGGTCGGCAACATACTTCCGCAACTGAGAGATGTGAAACACATTATGAATTCGGCTCAAAGCCGGAGGTAAAGCCAATCGATAAGCTAATTCGCCTACTCGATCCAAAATCTCAAACGGTCCAATGAATCTCGGACTCAACTTCCCCCGCTTTCCAAAACGGAAAATACCTCGACTCGGGGATACCTTGACCAAAACGTGGTCACCCGTCTCGAACTCTAGTGGTCGACGACGATTATCTGCATAAGATTTCTGTCGACTCTGAGCTGTCAACAAACGACTCCTGATCAAAGCTACCTTCTTCCGGGCGGCTATAAGCATATTGGGCTCGGTGCCGATTGATTCTGATAAGTTGTCCCAACACAAAGGAGATCGACAACGACGACCGTACAAGGCCTCATAAGGTGCCATCTTAATGGAAGTATGCCAACTATTATTATACATGAACTCGATCAATGGTAGTTGGGCTTCCCAATCGTCTTTCCAATCGAGGACGCATGCTCTCAACATGTCCTCTAATGTCTGAATAGTCCTATCTGATTGCCTGTCGGACTGAGGATGAAAGGCGGTACTGAGATTAAGCTGAGTTCCCATAGCACGATGAACTGATTTCCAAAAATGAGACACAAACCGTCCGTCACGATCGGAAACGATACTTTTAGGAGTACCGTGAAGTCTCACTATCTCTTTGATGAACAGCTGGGCAAGTCTCTCGGGACCCCATGTATCCTTGATCTCAAGAAAATGAGCTGATTTAGTTAAGCGGTCCACAATCACCCAGATCGTATTCATGCCACGACGACTCGTCGGCAAACTCGTGATGAAATCCATAGAAATGTCTTCCCACTTCCACTCTGGAATAGGGAGAGGTTTCAGCATACCCGTCGGTCGCTGATGTTTAATCTTAACTTTTTGACAGGTTAAGCATCTCGAAACAAATTCTGTGACTTCTCGCTTCATATTACTCCACCAGTAATTTTGTTTCAAGTCCTTGTACATCTTGCTGGACCCCGGATGAACAGAATAAGGGGTAGCATGAGCTTCTCTCAAAATAGAGTTTTTCAATTCATCATTCGCCGGTATGCACAACCGATTCTTAAATCTCAAAAGTCCATCCTCGTGGACCACGAATCCAGGGGCTTTCCCCTGAACCACATCCTCACGGATGCGTAACAATGATGGGTCTGAACCTTGATTCTCCCTGATTTCCTCCTCAAGAGACGATGAAATCTCTAACATACAATGCTGTCCCTGAACTCGCTGAAGCCAGACCTCGATCTCGGGTCTAAGGAATTCCTGCTGAAGCTCCTTCTGAACTGTTAAACGAGCAAGCATCTGCTCCTGAACGGACTTACGACTCAAGGCGTCGGCGACAACGTTCGCCTTGCCCGGGTGGTAAAGGATCTTGATATCATAATCTTTGATTAGTTCTAACCACCGCCTCTGTCGCATATTTAACTCCTTCTGAGTAAATATATACTTTAAACTCTTATGATCGGTGAATATCTGACAAGTAACGCCATAGAGGTAATGACGCCAAATCTTCAATGCGAACACCACGGCCGCTAACTCCAGGTCGTGAGTCAGATAATTAACCTCGTAAGGTCTCAATTGCCGTGAAGCATAAGCAATAACCTTCCCGTTCTGCATGAGTACACATCCGAGACCCTGTCCGGATGCATCACTATAAACCACAAATCCCTCCGTCCCTTGCGGCAAGGAAAGTACAGGTGCTGACATTAACCGGCTCTTGAGTTCCTCAAAACTCCATTGACACACGTCGGACCACGTGTATTTCTTATCCTTTCGCAAAAGGTTCGTCAAGGGTTGAGCGATTCTAGAAAATCCTTCCACAAATCGCCCATAATAACCCGCTAATCCGAGAAAACTTCGGATTTCCTTAACATTCTTCGGAGGTAACCAATCTCGGATAGCCTCCGTCTTCTGAGGGTCGACACGAACTCCGTCTGATGAAATTACATGTCCGAGAAAAGTCACTTCGGACATCCAGAACTCACATTTGGAAAACTTTCCATAAAGTTGCTCTCGTCTCAACACGTCGAGAACCTGATGAAGATGAACCTCGTGTTCCTCTCGGTCACGAGAATAAATCAAAATGTCATCGATGAAGACAACAACAAACTGATCTAAAAAGTCGATGAAAACCCGATTCATTAACTCCATGAATACCGCAGGTGCATTAGTTAGCCCGAACGGCATAAATACAAACTCATAATGACCATAGCGTGTTCGAAACGCCGTCCTCGCGATATCCGACTCTCGAATCCGCAACTGGTGATATCCAGATCTTAAGTCGATCTTGGAAAATACTGAAGCTCCCTGAAGTTGATCTAAGAGATCATCAATACGGGGTAAGGGATACTTATTCTTGATTGTCACCCTGTTCAACTCCCGATAATCAATACACAAACGAAAAGAACCATCCTTCTTCTTGACAAACAACACTGGTGCTCCCCACGGAGACGCACTCGGTCGGATATAACCCTTCTCGAACAACTCCTCAAGTTGGTTCTTTAATTCCTGCATTTCGGTCGGGGCCATCCGGTACGGTGCCTTCGATATCGGAGACGTACCAGGATCCAACTCAATCGTGAATTCCACATCACTCTGTGGAGGCAAACCAGGTAACTCGTCTGGAAAGACGTCGGCATACTCCCTCACTACCGGAATATCCGTCAACATTACTGATGATTTCTCGGTTTTGGTCATGTAGCACCAATAACCAACACATCCCTGACTGAGTAATCTCACTGCTTTCATCAAATTAATGACCTTACCAGAACAGCCGGGATTACCTCCCTGAAACACACATTCAACCCCATCGTCTGAAATGATAGTGATCAAATGCTTACGGACACTAATGATGGCATCATGACGATCCATCCAATCAATACCCAAGATGATGTCGTCCCTCGGCAAATCTACTACGATTAGGTCTGCTGGCCATACAGGACCATGAAACTGAATCGGACAATTCTGAATCTCACGATTACCGATAATTCGTCTACCATCAGGTAGGCCAATGACATAAGGCTCACAACTAGTAGCACTACCCAGACGTAGTCTACTCAAACATGACTCGGAAATGAATGAATGCGATGCACCAGTATCAAAAAGGGTACACACAGGTTGAGATAGAATATCTAGTGTACCTGAGATCATTCGGGCCTCTAGATCATCGGTCTTCTTCATCTCATAAATCCGCGGCTTGCTAGTCCCGGCACCGGACGCTCCCGTCTGCTGTCTATAGCCTCCACGTTTAGTCGCTCCTGTCGTTTTAAACGACGCTGATTGAGTGGCCTGATTTTGAACGGCTGACTGCTTAGGGGCTTGAGATGACGTCTGAGTAGGTTTGGAGTCCCTACGGCAAAAACGGGCCTTATGCCCAACAATTCCACAGTTATGACACGTGACAGACTGTCTCGGACACTTGGTGCTGACATGACCAAGATCCCCATAGTTATAACAGGTGATGGCCGAATTGGCCGCTCGTGACTGAGATTCCGCGGGTTTAGACGTCACAGGAGGTCGCTCAGAAAAAGCAGAGCCCGCACGAGGTTTCTTGAAAGTGGCCTGACTGCCGTCAGACTGATTACGGTTCTTGGACTTCTTGCTAGCAGACGAAGGTTGCTGCTTAGCAATCTCTTTAGCAGTAAGCTCATAGGTAAGAGCTTTCTCGATAAATTCGGCCAACGTGGTGCAATTATGATTAAGCAATTGTAGTCTCATACGGGGTTTCAGCCTCTTGCTGAAATACTTAATCTTATCAGCCTCAGAATGAATGATAGATGAGGCGAACGGAAGAAGTTCTTGAAACTTCTCGGCAATGGCGAGAACATCCTCGTCTGCTGAGGGGTCGGGAGTGAGTAATTCTGACAGTTTGGCCTCTCTGAGCGGGGTCGGATAATACCTCTCCATCATGAGAGTTTTGAACTGATCCCAAGTACATGATCCTTCGGTGGGCTTCAACGACAACCACCAAGAATGTGCGCTCTTGCCCAGGTAGTAAGCCGCAACAGAAACTTTGTATCCTTCGGGACACTCTACCATAGCAAACAACTTCTCGAAATGCTCGAGCCAATGTATAATATCTGCCGGCTCAGACGAGCCCTCAAAAGTAGGTGGCCTCTGGCGAGAGATGTCGCCGATGATATTGCTCACATTCCTCTCTTGCCTCTGAGATGGCGGCGGAGGAGCCTGTTGATTTTGAATGATGGAGTTATGCATCGTCTCCATCAGCTGTGCCATCTGGGTCATTTGGGCCATCATGCCCTGCATAAAAGCGAGTGGGTCAACCCGGACACCTTCTGACTGAGCCGTGTCCCGGGTACGACTCCCCGTTAGTGAATGATCGCGTCCAGGTGAGTGAGTGGCAGCGTCGCTGCTCGATGAATTAGCATTATTTCTCGCGTTTGCACGTCTATTCACACGAGCTCTCGGGATTCGGCCCGCTCCACGGCCTCGTCCTCCACGTCCTCTTCTTGCCCTCTCCATACTGAAGTAGGAAAGTCACATGATGATTATATTTCCCGCATGAATATCACGTTATGATTATGACATGAGATGATGAAAATGAGCATACGCGCTCTAACACAGTGATTACATGAATGATTAACTGAGGTGACATGATTATCTTGAACAAGTTAACATGATTAATGATTTGATCTTCCTGATCAACAACCGAATAATGAAATGAATTGTGTGATTAACGAGTTAACATGACCCTCCTGGTCAAATGAAAATGATGGTTGAGGATTGTTAACTGATGAATTATGAATGAATGATTCTTGCCAGAAATTATACCATGGCGTTAGAAATCTTACAGTTCTTGGTCTGATTGGCTCGGCATTTGCACAGGTCACACGTGACGCGAAAGTCCAATGATACTAGTGCGACGACGATGATTTCAAATGAGACATGACTTGGAGGGTAGTATTCAAACCACGCTCCGATACCAACTCTGTAACACCCCAAACTAGGCGGATATTACAGTGCCGTGAATCCCCGACTGGGACCCACCAGGAAAATGAAAATGATGAATTAAATAATATAATTGTAGTACCGAACCACATTATATTTCCAAGTACTCCGATGAGGAGTTTAAGTACAACACACCAGGACAAAACCGAATACTAGTATATTTTATATGGAGATAAAATACACCACCCTGAACGATTAAATATCTCAAACGGAATTTGCAGCGGAAAATACAAATGACGGAAATGATTGAAATGACTGAAACAAATGGAATAACTGGGGCCCCCTACTAGTATCACTGGGACTCCTCGCCGTCAGCATGCTCTTTTCGTGCCTTTGCCTTGCCGTGACCTGAAAACCAAAATTCCCCAAACGGGGTCAGTTACACAGAACAACAATCCTCAAGGGTTGAAATTACACAATCATGATATATCTGAAGTTATGAAATATCCTTAGTTATGAATTACGCTGAAGAGGAGTACCATAGTACGCCCGTAGTGTTCTGTGCAAGTGTACAAGACGGATGACCGGACACACCCGTCCTTGTACCTAATTAGTCTCACGGAGGTAATCGTTACCGTGTGCAGTCGATGTATCACTCCCAATACATGGCCATCATGTGCCCGACTAAAAATTCCACACATCCGCACCCGGCCACGTAATATGAACCCAGAAGGTCATATGAACGAGAATGACCATAATGAATATCAATGAATTATAATAATCTGACAAAGTTAAGAATGACTCACCGATATGAAAGTGATAATGAAGTGATTGATAGTTTCAATGAAATGATTGGAACCGCCGTTCCTCGCTAATAAAGTGATTATTCGACAATTACAAGTCTCAATATGATTAATACAATGATGAATGAGTTATGATTATGAATGATCAACAACAAAAGGAATGAATATCCTTTTAACTGAGTAAGAATTAACTTACACAATACCGATGAAGAATGTCCTTCCACGAACAAATGTCCTAAATGAAGTGTCGGTTGCTCGAACAACCTTAATTCAATACAATTACCAACAATACGTTCAATATACGAATCAAACGCGAATATAACGAACTCAAAATGTCGATACGATTAAACTAAGTTCATTGGGGCATTATATCGAACACTTTGTGGCCTACTACGATTGATTACAACCAAACCTCGATAATACCAACATCAAAACCCCCAAGAAGTGTTTCAAACCAACAAAACATCTTCCAAATGATCAATAATCCAAAATCGATATTCGAAAACGTGATTATAACGACAATTAATCGAAAACCCCCAATTTCAACTCGATATTCAAAGTGTTCTTGAATAATCCCTCAATAATCCAATGAATCCTTATATAAACACATAATCATATACATATCCCTTCATATAACATGATTATAACGTCCAAAACATCATATCTCAACACAAAATCGAAATCCAAGATGTTGAAGAAATTACCTCTTGAAGATCCAACCACTTCGATCCGAAGAACACGAGTTAAAACGAGTATCCAAGCTTCCCAAATGAATGTAGATGATGAAAATTACACACTCAAATGATTAGGTGATGGAAAATCTCTCCCTCAACCCTCTCTCTCGGATAAAAGTTGGAGAAATGAAGAAATGAGAAAAAAATGTCCCGTCCAACTCCTTATATACTGCCGGAAGTTACGGCCGTAACTCGGCCCTCTTATGGCCGTAACATTCCAGGTCAACGGCCTTACGGCCGTAACCGGCCAACTCGTACGGCCGTAACTCGGCTTCATCCAAAATCCTGCCGACAGACTTACGGCCGTAACCGTTCCTGAGTTATGGGCGTAACTCGCCTTCTTCCAAAAACATCGGCCGACATCCTTACGGTCGTACGCGCACACCTTACGGGCGTAACTCGGATGATACGGCCGTATCCGGCCAAACTTACGGGCGTAAGCCCCCTTCGTCATAAATGACCAGGCACCCTGCCTGCAGCGTACGGCCGTATCCGGCCAAGCCTTACGGCCGTACCTTCCTCGACTTACGGCCGTATGCCGCAACCCTTACGGCCGTAAGTCACCCTTGCCCGACAACACCTGAAATTTACGAACACCACTTACGGCCGTATCCAACCCTCCTTACGGCCGTAACTCGCCTTCGGCCAAAATGCAGGCGACCTTTGGACCACGTACGGCCGTAACCGGCCAAGCCTTACGGCCGTACCTGCTCGACTTACAGCCGTATTCCGAAACCTTACGGCCGTAAGTCCCGTTCGTCCAAAATGGCCTGAAATCAACGAACCCTTGTTACGGCCGTAACCCGAAGTCCTTACAGCCGTAACTCAATGCTGGCCAAGGTGAAAAATCCGATAACTCTGATTCCTCGCTACAATTGATGAATGATCCGACATATCATACGAATGAGAAAGTGAACAAGTCTAACACATGCCAAAGATGATACTCTCAGTATATGACTACCAATCACGATGAAAATGATAATACTCCCATCTCGATCTATAAACGGAGATGAAATGACGATCGGTAACTGATATACGGTTACAACATGCCAATAGTGAACACGAATGAATGAATCATGAATGATGAGTGATTATTAATGAGTGAAAATTACTGAGTGACAATTACAGACTGATAATTACCAAATGAAAATGAATGAATTACAACCGGGTATTACACCTCAGCAGTGAACTGCACTCAGCAGTACTGGACTGCTGCATAAATAGCGCATGCTATTTGTGATTTCTTGCGTACGCTATCGGTGTGTAGTTAACGCACGCTAACTCCTTGTTATAGTGTGCGTTAACGTCTTCAGCATTCTGGGCAGTAGGATTCTGGACACAAAATCCTAAGTTCTGACTATTAGGTAGCGCGCTAAGCTTTTGTAGCGCACGCTATCGGGTAGTAGGTAGCGCGCGCTAAACTTGTATAGGGCATGCTAGCGACACCGGGCAGTAGCTACTGGACTGAAGGCGACCCCCGTTAGCGTGTGCTATCTTTAATGATTAGCGCACGCTAATTATACTTGTTATAAATAGGACAACATCCCCCTTTTTCGTCATTTTTCCTCCTCTTCTCATCCATTGGGAGATTCCGACAATTTTGGGGCGATTTGTGGAAAGTAATCTGCAGAGTTTCGTGATAGACCAATTATTGTGCTCCAAACATAGTACATCATCATCTTAATCTGTGCCCTCCACTTTAATCTAAGATATTTGACTTAGAACCCTACTTTTATCCATTTTGGGGGTTTTTAGGGATTTGTTTAGATTAACTCGAATCGTTCATTTATGCTGTCATATTTCTTATCTATTATTGTTGTTGGGTGATTCCCAATCCATTTCCGTCGTGTTTAATCCATGAATTGTTGATTGGGGAGGTTTGTCAAAACCATCGCCCGTATTCGTCGTCCGTTTATGTTTTTTATTATTAGTCGTGGTTGTGGGCGTATCCCATTCGATTATTGTTATCGTGCAGGACTGAGTTGTGTTAATCCTTCATTTAGGAACGGTCGTGTTCCCTCCAGGTCATTCCTAGTCGTTTTTCGTTCCCGTTTCGTCGAAGATGTCTCAAAGGCAAGTACTTACGTTTTTTTGCATATTCTAATATTTGGATTGTGGCTTTCCGTGTATGTTGTGGATGTTTATATGTATGTTCACCCAGGGACGGTCCAACGGAGCCTCTGGGGATACGTAGTGCCGTGTGTATACGTATCATGAACTGGGTTTAACCACCCAGGGATGGTCCGATGGGGCCTCTGCAGGGTGCGGTGGCCGTGAGTCTCGTACCAACGGTTAATATTTGAAATATTTTGTTGGAGAAATGTGTTTTGTGCTCATGCACCATAATATTCCGGAATATAAATGTTTTCTAAAATGATTTTTGGCGCATATTTCATTTGATTAGAATGGCAGTTCAAATGGATTGTACTTGCATTAGCAATTGTCGCTAACCCCTTAAATGGGGAAAATACTTTTCTATTTCAGGTTCAGGTCTCGGAGGCGAACGAGCATGCGGGCAGTACGAGGATGATGGGCACGAGTGAATCTGTTCAAATGGTCGTTCGTTGATGTCATGTCTTTTAAATTTTATTAATCATATTGTTTTCTTCAGCACTCGAGTACTTCTTTCTTTTGGAACATTGTGATTGTTGTGTACCCGATTTGTGTTTTGGTTGATGTTGTATTGCACTGTTGAGTCCGGTCTACTTATTTGTTATGTCTTGGATTGAGAAATTGTCCGTAAGTTGATTATGTTTATCACTATTGCCATGTCGAGTTTGTGTGTTAGCCTGGTGGATTCCAAGGGGTGGGGTCCACGGTGCTGTATATGCCCTGATCGTCTTGGGGATGTTACATCTGAAACCCTTTAGAAAATTTCACAAACAAAATCATTATCATCCCTAATACCAAATCCATCTAAGAGTCTTAATTCAACCGCCGTTCGTGCTGGCTGATACCTCGTCGGAGTTGCCGGAGAACCAAAACTAAAAACCCATAATCATCATCCAGAAATATTTAGTGTAACACCCCAAACTAGGCGGATATTACAGTGTCGTGGACCCCCGATTGGGACCCACCAGGCGAGTGAAAATGAATGAAATACACAGGGTAAATGTAGTACTGAACCACATTACATCATTAATTACTCCGATGAGGAGTTTCATACAACACACATAAGATAATATAGAATACGTGTATATTTTATATGAAGATAAAACATACGACACTGAATAAAATGAGTATTCAAACGGAAGTCTGCAGCGGAAATAAAATAAAGAAAACACGAGTGAATGAAAAGGACTGGGGCCCCCTACTAGTATCACTGGGACTCCTCGCCATCAATGTTCTCTTCCCGTGCCTTATCCTTGCCATTGTAACACCCCCAGATTTAACCGGATATATTACAGCGTCGTGGGCCCCGAGATGGAATCCACAAGGCTGAAGGAAATTTTCGCAAACATTTACAAATGCCCAAGAGGCCAACGATAGTACTATCTTTAACAATTCACAAAGACTTATAAAATCCATTTATCAAAAAACGTCGTAAAAACTCATTTGAAATCGCAAGGCCAAACGGCCGACACTCAAAGGTTTAGAAAACGATTTCCAAAGTAATCTTAGTTAACAGATACCAAAAGAGAATTTCAAAATACTCACGCAGCGGAAAAAGACCAACCATAAAGATACTCTAGCAGCGGAATACAAGAACCAATCAAGAAACTCAATGCACAAAACACGTCCTAGCCAGTATCCTCCGGGAAGCTCATCTCTTCACGACCGCTACAAGCTCGATACTCCAAGAACCTAAAAAGAAATCCCACGACGGGGTCAGCCATAATATCCAACAATGATAACCGTCACATCACATTAATAATTACATACTAATGAGAATACAACATAAGAATACGACCAACGTAACCTTACCGCCATAACATTACTTACTCAAGTAATTCTCATCAGAATAACCATTATCACATTTCACATCTCGTACTCGATTAACTAATAAACTCGAACATAATATCTGTATTGTACCTCAAACAATACTCAAGATTCTCAAACTATCATCACCAACTCACGATACGGAAATATACCCTTTCTGACCAATACAATCCATCGAATAACATCATCAAATCCCAAGACGATAACCGATTGTCCATCAAAGACAAAGACCAAAGGAAATACGAAACATACCTCGAGATATGAAGTGCCACGACAATCATATTAGTCTAATCCGAGATCAGATCAATGCAATACGGGCATGGTCCTAACACAAGACCTACAAATGCATACTCATATGACAACGTCAATATGATCACAACAATAACAATGATGTATATTCAATGGAAATCCGACGATCCAGCGCCCTCAGCATAGATCCCCTTGATGATCCTATCAGATCATCATAAGGTGGATAACCAACAATACACATATGAACAACAACACATGATAAAATCAATGATGCGAATTCACAAGATTCCATCAACACAATACTGGTAATCCAACGATCCAGCGCCCTCAAAGATAGATCCCCATGATGATCCCGTCGAACCAACGCATGGTGGAAAACCTGTCCAACGATCCAGCGCCCTCAGCATAGATCCCCATGATGATCCCGTCGAACCAACGCATGGTGGACATCCGATCCAGCGCCCTCAGCATAGATCCTCATGATCCCTTCGGATCATTTACAACATAACAATGCAATTATGCATACACATGCAACTCAATATGTTCATCAACATGAACAACACAACAAGAACGATAGTATGACGAAACAACTAGGATGACCTCATGTTCAATAACATGAATGACAAAATGCATGATCAAATATCATTAACACTAAACCGAATCAATTTAGGATACATGCCCCGAGTCCTTCAGGAGCAACCTCGATATCAAATCGCCACCGGCGACTATCCTCAATGCTCGGCAACCCAAACGTACCATGGACTGCAGATACTCATATCCTCGTGTTTATCATAATGTATCCTCGATACCCAAAATTCTAATATCCGAAATGAATCATAAACCTTATGATTTAACTCCCAGAATCGGAAAGACAACACATAATACAAATCTACAGAATTTGCAGTAATAATCATTGCTATATGCATTATAAACGAAATGAAACTGAAACCATTCATTAAACATTATAACTGAGCAAGTAATTACTTGCCTCGATACTGACACGACGATGGAGAAGCCGCTACCAATCCCATTGCCTTCGTCTACGAGCTCCTCGGCCCTGACCGAAGCAATTCACGAACGTACTCGAACACGACCGCAACATCCGGTTATAATCACCGATCAAATATATCAACCTATCGAAGTAATCAAATAACATATATCCGATAACTATTAACAACCAACACGACCAACCAAATCATCTCAACGATTCAACGATACCTCAATCATATACAAAACCAAATAGTATGACTCAAAATATCCATCATATGAACCAAAATCCAATAATTACTAATCAATATCATCGATCGATAAACTCAACGATTTCACAATAATCCTGATTAACACAATTTCAAATAATCCAATTCAAACAATTACGAATTCACAACCACAATGCGATTATGGGTACGGACGTAAAGGAAATCATATTCGACGATCAATCATAATCTTTTCGGATTCCAAATTCATATCATGATATTTCATCAAGAACATACGAATTCTATCACTACAATCAATGAACATTCGATTTTCATATCCAAAGGTACCGATAATTCAATCTACAATCGTCTTGCTATGTTAAATTCATCAAGAAGTTCCTCAAGAACACTAATGGATTAAAAAGGTTGTTCATAGCCATTAAAACAATGCAATCCAATGTTTTCTAACATCTAAACAATCCCTAATCACAAATCAATGTGTATATCAACATGTTCTTGAACATACGATGTCCCTAACATCAAGAATTGAAGTAACAATACCAAGAACATCAAGAACTCTATGATTTCATAATCATAATCAACATATTCAAGGTATAAACCATCATAACACCATCTTCCTTCAACATATAGTTCATGTAGCCTCAATAATCGTAACAACAACATCACAATCAACTTCATACGAATCATATACTGATAACAATACCAAAATCCGAAATCAAAGTGAAGAATTCAACAACATACCTCAAGAACATGAATAACCCAATCAAACCCTTCAAGAATCATCCATAATTCCATATCCAAGTCCTCAAGCTCAAAATCGACTTAGGAAGGCCAATCTCTCTCTCTCTCTCTCTCTCTCTCTTTCTCTCTCTCTCTCTCTCAAAGTTTGAAGACGAAAAACCAAAAGAAACGTCGAAGGAAATGAAAGACGGGCATCCACTTATAAAACATTTCTGTTCGTTACGTACGTAACACACCAAGGTTAACGTACGTAACACGCATTACGTACGTTAGCCATCCTTGATAGCGTACGTAATGCTAATCCCAAAACTAACTGTCCTGTTTCGTCCACTTGATTACGTACGCAACATTTCCTTCATTACGTACGTAATACGCACGTTGACTTGCTATAGTAAAACCTTATATTACGTACGTAATACATCCTGTATAACATACGTAATACGTAGTTGACTCGCCTATCAATATCCTTCCGCCGAAAGCTGCCGACACAGGGTCCCACCTGCCGACCATGACTCGATCGTTTGATTCCCATGTTACGTACGTAATGTCTCGGCCATAAAGTACGTAACTCTTGTGATTTAGCGTACGTAAGTCTTCAACATTATCGTTAAGTATTCTGTACTTAGCCAATTTTAACTGCTACCATCTGTGTCGACATACAGAATACGAACATACGGCATACTGAATACGTATACTGAATCCAATAATATTCTCATACGATATACCTCATATCGAAAGTACGATAACCTGATACACAATATCCTCAATTATAATTGTCTACCAAATACGACAATTGTACCAATACTGACATCTCAGTCCTTCATTTATTTTATTCATACTGTACAGATTCCACGCTGTACAGTATAACTCGGATAAAATAATCTCAAACAACAGTAGTAGAAAATCCGGATATTACATTCTACACCACTTAAAATAAGTTTCGGCCTCGAAACTTACAATCCGTCATAAAAACAAACAAACATACCGTCCAACCAAAATATCCCAAAACCATCACGACAACGATCAATTATCGTCATTACCGAATAACCAAAAGAGCATACTTACCAATATGTAGGTCGACTATCTCCTGAGATACTAGCAAGCGATCTCACTGTACAGTCCCAATACGCTTACAATCACAATTCCTTAAGTCTCAACAAAATATATCATCTTCAGATGAAATAATCCGCCCGAATCAAATCTTGACTGCCTGATTACATAATCAAGTCCCAATTCGGATAAGACGAATAATACACCATACATCTGTGAAACAACTGCTCAAAATAATGGCATCCAATCTCGAAACATCGACACAAAATTCGAACACTTATAGGATCATCAACAATGATCAACCAAAAAATTAACTAAGAATACCATCGACGTGATAAATTCCAATACGACCAATCCAATGGTTAAAACATAACTGAGAATATCATCAACATGATAAACTCCAATATGACCAACCAGAGGTCAAAGCACAATCGAGTATATCATCAACATGATAAACTCTAATATGACCAACAAGAGGTCAAAACACAATCGAGAATATCATCAACATGATAAACTCTAATATTACCAACGAAGGAGCGATAATAATCGGGAATACTCTCACACGGTAAATTCCAACACGATAAACACAGAACCACAGAGACAGATATAAGGACGAATAAGGTTCTCAAAACGACACACCAATCACATACCGTGGATCTCAATAAACATACTCGACTTGTGAGCATACTCCTCGGCATACGAACAACCAATCAAGTCGACAAAAATAACTAATCATATTTGGAGTGGAAACGACCGCTCGACATCTAAAACTACCAACATGGGGTCACCATCCCAAAATCTACAAAAGAAATCATTCAAAATCATTATGGTAAAGTCACAATATTACCATACCAATGGAATCACATAGCACATATGTCCCGGTTTCACAAAATCTAAAGTTCCAAAATTATATTATGTGCATGATTCTACAACACACGACATATTTCCCTTATCTGATCAATCAACTGATCATCTCTAGATAACAAAAATGCCATACCAAAGTTCGGATCTCTATTCATCGTAACATAGGAATGTCATAACCAGTTCGCGAGTCACACTCACAACTTCATGATATGCACTATGCACCAAATGCATATGTACATCAATCATACTTTCAAAACCAGTTTGAAATCATATAGTCTCGTCAAGAAGACAAATTTTCAAAAGTTCTTTCAAAATTTTCAAAACTCAAAACATAAATTTTTGGTAAGACTGCAAAATCAATTTTCGAACCAACCGGCTCGCTCGTGTCAAGTTCTCGATAAAAATTCTTTTCAAATACACATGATTAAATAAAATGGGATTTATGCAAATGCTTGACCATATCCATAATCCTGTATATCAGTTCAGCTTGTCACCAATATCCACCGATATTCTATCGGGAAAACCACACGATAGAGTTCCAAAATCTCAATATATATAAATTCCGTTAAAACTCCTTTCCACATATGACTCGCAACGTCAGTCATTAACCCATCTTGGATCACCTTAAATATGATATGACAAAATATTGAAACGAATCAATACAGCAAAAGACTTCCCTAGAAGTTTCATTTGAACAAGTAAACCAAAACCTCAAAAGGTAGGAACGAAATAAATAAACGATTGATAAAGAGTTTTACAAATCTCGGGAGTTTTATGAAAACTAAAAAGCCTTTTTGAAACAATAGGGTCTCAGCCCATATCTCGTCCCTCATTACAAGAAGTTTAAAAAGTAGAAAATCCTTCTGGACCTCAAGTCCTCAGTTATAAAACTATTTCAAAATCGATTGGGTCTCGAACCAAAAATCATTTTCCGTAAAACATCCGTGAAATATTCATTTTGAAAAGTATTATTTTCAAATGCTCAAAAGCAGTTCATATATCTCAAAATAAATTAACATGCTACATGTTCTTCTCAACCATGCACAATATTTCTCCCAAACGCACAATTCCGTTCCAAAATCTAACCAACATACTGATTTCCAAAATCATAGTTTCTCAAGATCATCAATCCTGTCCCACTCTGACATCTCATACTGTAACACATGATATCTACTGAATCTCAAAACGTATCAACTTAGAACAACAATAAATCTAAATGAAACTCAAAAATACAAATACTTACAGATCGTGAAGCCGATGATTCCCCGTGATACTGGCACATGTCTCAACTCTAGAAAATACTCGACACAGATATTTTCAAAACACACGTTTTGCGAAATCAGTTTGACTCAAAAACACAATACATCTCATTCCAGAGAATCTCGTTAACACCATTTGGAAAAGTTTACAACAAACCCAGTACCACACTGGTAAATCACATAACGTACAAGCCTAAGTGAATACAAAAACTCACGGCTCTAGTATTAGTCAATCGACAACTCGAATGACGCAACAAAACACGACCCAACTCGACCCAAATGCCTAGGTTTTCTCAACCTAAGCTCTGATACCATATTCTATAACACCCCCAGATTTAACCGAAAATATTACAGCGCCGTGGCCCCCGAGATGGAACCCACAAGGCTGAAGGAAATTTTCGCAAACATTTACAAATGCCCAAGAGGCCAACGACAGTACTATCTTTAACAATTCACAAAGACTTATAAAATCCATTTATCAAAAACCGTCGTAAAAACTCATTTGAAATCGCAAGGCCAAACGACCGACACTCAAAAGTTTAGAAAATGATTTCCAAAGTAATCTTAGTTACCAGATACCAAAAGAGCAATTCAAAATACTCACGTAGCGGAAAAAGACCAACCATAAAGATACTCTAGCAGCGGAATACAAGAACCAATCAAGAAACTCAATGCACAAAACACGTCCTAGCCAGTATCCTCCGGGAAGCTCATCTCTTCACGACCGCTACAAGCTCGATATCCCAAGAACCTAAAAAGAAATCCCACGACGGGGTCAGCCATAATATCCAACAATGATAACCGTCACATCACATTAATAATTACATACCAATGAGAATACAACATAAGAATACGACCAACGTAACCTTACCGCCATAACATTACTTACTCAAGTAATTCTCATCAGAATAACCATTATCACATTTCACATCTCGAACTCAATTAACTAATAAACTCGAACATAATATTTGTATTGTACCTCAAACAATACTCAAGATACTAAAACTATCATCACCAACTCACGATACGGAAATATACCCTTTCTGACCAATACGATCCATCAAATAACATCATCAAATCCCAAGACGATAACCGATTGTCCATCAAAGACAAAGACCAAAGGAAATACGAAACATACCTCGAGATATGAAGTGCCACGACAATCATATTAGTCTAATTGAGAGATCAGATCAATGCAATATGGGCATGGTCCTAACACAAGACCTACAAATGCATACTCATATGACAACGTCAATATGATCACAACAATAACAATGATGTATACTCAATGGAAATCCGACGATCCAGCGCCCTCAGCATAGATCCCCTTGATGATCCTATCAAATCATCATAAGGTGGATAACCAAAAATACATATATGAACAACAACACATGATAAAATCAATGATGTGAATTCACAAGATTCCATCAACACAATACTGGTAATCCAACGATCCAGCGCCCTCAGCATAGATCCCCATGATGATCCCGTTGAACCAACGCATGGTGGAAAACCTGTCCAACGATCCAGCGCCCTCAGCATAGATCCCCATGATGATCCCATCAAACCAACGCATGGTGGACATCCGATCCAGCGCCTCAGCATAGATCCTCATGATCCATTCGGATCATTTACAACATAACAATGCAATTATGCATACACATATGCAACTCAATATGTTCATCAACATGAACAACACAACAAGAACGACAGTATGACGAAACAACTAGGATAACCTCATGTTTAATAACATTAATGACAATATGCATGATCAAAAATCATTAACACTAAACCGAATCAATTTAAGATACTTGCCCCGAGTCCTTCAGGAGCAAACTCGATATCAAATCGTCACCGGCGACTATCCTCAATGCTCGGCAACCCAAACGTACCATGGACTGCAGATACTCATATCCTCGTCTTTATCATAATGTATCCTCGATACCCAACATTCCAATAACCGAAATGAATCATAAACCTTATGATTTAACTCCCAGAATCAGAAAGACAACACATAATACAAATATCCAGAATTTGCAGTAATAATCATTGCTATATGCATTTTGAACGAAATGAAACTGAAACCATTCATTAAACGTTATAACTGAGCAAGTAATAACTTGCCTCGATACCGATACGACGATGGAGAAGCCGCTACCAATCCCATTGCCTTCGTCTACGAGCTCCTCGGCCCCGACCGAAGCAATTCACGAACGTACTCGAACACGACCACAGCATTCGGTATTAATCACCGATCAAAAATCTCAAACTATCGAAGTAATCAAATAACATATATCCGATAACTATTAACAACCAACACGACCAACCAAATCATCTCATCGATTCAACGATACCTCAGTCATATACAAAACCAAATAGTATAACTCAAACTATTTTACGAATTCATATCCATCATATGAACCGAAATCCGATAATACTAATCAATATCATCGATCGATAAACTCAACGATTTCACAATTATCCCGATTAACACAATTTCAAATAATCCAATTCAAACAATTACGAATTCACAACCACAATGCGATTACGGGTACGGACGTAAAGGAAATCATATTCGACGATCAATCACAATCTTTTCGGATTCCAAATTGATATCATGATTCGTATTTCATCAAGAACATACGAATTCTATCACTAAAATCAATTAACATTCGATTTTCATATCCAAAGGTACCGATAATTCAACCTACGATCGTCTTGCTATGTTAAACTCATCAAGAAGTTCCTCAAGAACACTAATGGATTCAAAACCTTCTTCATAGGCATTAAAACAATGTAATCCGATGTTTTCTAACATCTAAACAATCCCTAATCACAATTCAATGTGTATATCAACATGTTCTTGAATATACGATCTCCCTAACATCAAGAATCGAAGTAACAATACCAAGAACATCAAGAACTCTATGATTTCATAATCATAATCAACATATTCAAGGTATAAACCATCATAACACCATCTTCCTTCAATATATAGTTCATGTAGCCTCAATAATCATAACAACAACATCACAATCAACTTCATACGAATCATATACTGATAACAATACCAAAATCCGAAATCAAAGTGAAGAATTCAACAACATACCTCAAGAACATGAATAACCCAATCAAACCCTTCAAGAATCATCCATAATTCCATATCCAAGTCTCAAATCCAAGTCCTCAAGCTCAAAATCGACTTAGGAAGGCCAACATCTCTCTCTCTCAAAGTTTGAAGATGAAAAATGAAAAGAAACGTCGAAGGAAATGAAAGACGAGCATCCACTTATAAAACATTTATGTTCGTTACCTACGTAACACACCAAGGTTAACGTACGTAACATGCATTACGTATGTTAGCCATCCTTGATAGCGTACGTAATGCTAATCCCAATACAAACTGTCCTGTTTCGTCCACTTGATTACGTACGTAACATTTCCTTCATTACGTACGTAAGACGCACGTTGACTTGCTACAGTAAAACCTTATATTACGTACGTAATACAGCCTGTATAACGTATGTAATACGTAGTTGACTCACCTGTCAACATCCTTCCGCCGAAAGCTGCCGACACAGGGTCCCACCTGCCGACCATAACTCGATCGTCTAGTTCCCATGTTACGTACGTAATGTTTCGGCCATAACGTACATAACTCTTGTGATTTAGCATACGTAAGTCTTCAACATTAGCGTACGCTAAGTATTCTATACTTAGCCAATTTTAACTGCTACCACCTGTCTCGACATACAGAATACGAACATACGGCATACTGAATACGTATACTGAATCCAATAATATTCTCATACGATATACCTCATATCGAAAGTACGATAACCTGATACACGATATCCTCAATTATAATTGTCTACCAAATACGACAATTGTATCAATACTGACATCTCAGTCATTCATTTATTTTATCCATATTGTACAGATTCCACGCTGTACAGTATAACTCGGATAAAATAATCTCAAACAACAGTAGTAGAAAATCCGGATATTATAGCCATTACCTGAAAAACAAAATTCAACAACGGGGTCAGTTACACAGAATAACAATCATCAAGAGTTGAATAAACTCAATCATATATGCTGTATAAACCACAAGTTCAATCAAAAATCTCAAACCATCGAACACATGCGGTCAAAAGTGAATCGGTTAGATTATAACCCAATCCTGTTGAAAACATACGCAATCAAACATGTTGTATGAATCAACTAACGGTACGGCTCAAAGGGTGGCGCCACACTACACCCAGGATGGAAATGTGTCCGTGCACAAGCCACCAACGAGTATCGATCGAATACACGTGTGGTCTTGTACCTAATCAGTCTCACGAACAACTGGGCCCCCCTACTAGTATCACTAGGACTCCTCGCCGTCAGCATGCTCTTCCCGTGCCTTTGCCTTGCCGTGACCTGAAAACCAAAATTCCCCAAACGGGGTCAGTTACACAGAACAACAATCCTCAAGGGTTGAAATTACACAATCATGATATATCTGAAGTTATGAAATATCCTTAGTTATGAATTACGCTGAAGAGGAGTACCATAGTACGCCCGTAGTGTTCTGTGCAAGTGTACAAGACGGATGACCGGACACACCCGTCCTTGTACCTAATTAGTCTCACGGAGGTAATCGTTACCGTGTGCACAGTCCAATGTATCACTCCTAATACATGGCCATCATGTGCCCGACTAAAAATTCCACACATCCGCACCCGGCCACGCAATATGAACCCAGAAGGTCATTTGAACGAGAATGACCATAATGAATATCAATGAATTATAATAATCTGACAAAGTTAAGAATGACTCACCGATATGAAAGTGATAATGAAGTGATTGATAGTTTCAATGAAATGATTGGAACCGGCGTTCCTCGCTAATGAAGTGATTATTCGACAATTACAAGTCTCAATATGATTAATACAATGATGAATGAGTTATGATTATGAATGATCAACAAAAGGAAGGAATATCCTTTTAACTGAGTAAGAATTAACTTACACAATACCGATGAAGAATGTCCTTCCACGAACAAATGTCCTAAATGAAGTGTCGGTCGCTCGAACAACCTTAATTCAATACAATTACCAACAATCCGTTCAATATACAAATCAAACGCGAATATAACGAACTCAAAACGTCGATACGATTAAACTAATTTCATTGGGGCATTATATCGAACACTTTGTGGCCTACTACGATTGATTACAACCAAACCTCGATAATACCAACATCAAAACCCCCAAGAAGTGTTTCAAACCAACAAAACATCTTCCAAATGATCAATAATCCAAAATGAATATCCAAAAACGTGATTATAACGACAATTAATCGAAAACCCCCAATTTCAACTCGATATTCAAAGTGTTCTTGAATAATCCCTCAATAATCCAATGAATCCTTATACAAACTCATAATCATATACATATCCCTTCATATAACATTATTATAACGTCCAAGACATCATATCTCAACACAAAATCGAAATCCAAGATGTTGAAGAAATTACCTCTTGAAGATCCAACCACTTCGATCCTAAGAACACGAGTTAAAACGAGTATCCAAGATTCCCAAATGAATGAAGATGATGAAAATTACACACTCAAATGATTAGGTGATGGAAAATCTCTCCCTCAACCCTCTCTCTCAGATAAAAGTTGGAGAAATGAAGAAATGAGGAAAAAATGTCACGGCCAACTCCTTATATACTGCCGGAAGTTATGGCCGTAACTCGGCCCTCTTACGGCCGTAACATTCCAGGTCAACGGCCTTACGGTCGTAACCGGCCAACTCGTACGGCCGTAACTCGGCTTTGTCCAAAATCCTGCCGACAGACTTACGTCCGTAACCGTTCCTGAGTTACGGGCGTAACTCGCCTTCGTCCAAAAACATCGGCCGACATCCTTACGGCCATACCCGCACACCTTACGGGCGTAACTCGGATGATACGGCCATATCCGGCCAAACTTACGGGCATAAGCCCCCTTCGTCGAAAATGACCAGGCACCCTGCCTGCAGCGTACGGCCGTATCCGGCCAAGCCTTACAGCCGTACCTTCCTCGACTTACGGTCGTATCCCGCAACCCTTACGGCCGTAAGTCACCCTTTCCCGACAACACCTGAAATTTACGAACACCACTTACGGCCGTATCCAACCCTCCTTACGGCCGTAACTCGCCTTCGGCCAAAATGCCTGGGCAGCCTGCTGGACCACGTACGGCCGTAACCGGCCAAGCCTTTCGGCCGTACCTGCTCGACTTACGGCCGTATTCCAAAACCTTATGGTCGTAAGTCCCGTTCGTCCAAAATGGCCTGAAATCAACGAACCCTTGTTACGGCCATAACCCAAAGTCCTTACGGCCATAACTCAATGCTGGCCAAGGTGAAAAATCTGATAACTCCGATTCCTCGCTACGACTGATGAATGATCCGACATATCATACGAATGAGAAAGTGAACAAGTCCAGCACATGCCAAAGATGATACTCTCAGTATATGACTACCAATCACAATGAAAATGATAATACTCCCGTCTCGATCTATAAACGGAGATGAAATGACGATCGGTAACTGATATACGGTTACAACATGCCAATAGTAAACGCGAATGAATGGATCATGAATGATGAGTGATTATTAATGAGTGAAAATTACTGAGTGACAATTACAGACTGATAATTACCGAATGAAAATGAATGAATTACAATCGGGTATTACATACTCCCCCCCTTAAAAGAGTTTCGTCCTCGAAACTAAGGGCCAAACAACTCGGGATAACTCTCCCGCATATTCTCCTCGGTTTCCCAAGTGGCCTCTTCGACTCCGTGTCTAGACCACTGAATCTTGACTAAAGGAATCGTCTTGCTCCTCAACTGTTTGATTCGCCGCTCTAAAATTCGTACGGGATGCTCCTCGTACGAATGATCATCCGCGATCTCGATTTCGTCGAATTGAAGTATGTGACTCGGGTCGGCAACATACTTCCGCAACTGAGAGATGTGAAACACATTATGAATTCAGCTCAAAGCCGGAGGTAAAGCCAATCGATAACCTAATTCGCCTACTCGATCCAAAATCTCAAACGGTCCAATGAATCTCGGACTCAACTTCCCCCGCTTTCCAAAACGGAAAATACCTCGACTCGGGGATACCTTGACCAAAACGTGGTCACCCGTCTCGAACTCTAGTGGTCGACGACGATTATCTGCATAAGATTTCTGTCGACTCTGAGCTGTCAACAAACGACTCCTGATCAAAGCTACCTTCTCCCGGGCGGCTATAAGCATATTGGGCTCGGTGCCGATTGATTCTGATAAGTCGTCCCAACACAAAGGAGATCGACAACGACGACCGTACAAGGCCTCATAAGGTGCCATCTTAATGGAAGTATGCCAACTATTATTATACATGAACTCGATCAATGGTAGTTGGGCTTCCCAATCGTCTTTCCAATCGAGGACGCATGCTCTCAACATGTCCTCTAATGTCTGAATAGTCCTATCTGATTGCCTGTCGGACTGAGGATGAAAGGCGGTACTGAGATTAAGCTGAGTTCCCATAGCACGATGAATTGATTTCCAAAAATGAGACACAAACCGTCTGTCACGATCGGAAACGATACTTTTAGGAGTACCGTGAAGTCTCACTATCTCTTTGATGAACAACTGGGCAAGTCTCTCGGGACCCCATGTATCCTTGATCTCAAGAAAATGAGCTGATTTAGTTAAGCGGTCCACAATCACCCAGATCGTATTCATGCCACGACGACTCGTCGGCAAACTCGTGATGAAATCCATAGAAATGTCTTCCCACTTCCACTCTGGAATAGGGAGAGGTTTCAGCATACCCGTCGGTCGCTGATGTTTAATCTTAACTTGTTGACAGGTTACGCATCTCGAAACAAATTCTGCGACTTCTCGCTTCATATTACTCCACCAGTAATTTTGTTTCAAGTCCTTGTACATCTTGCTGGACCCCGGATGAACAGAATAAGGGGTAGCATGAGCTTCTCTCAAAATAGAGTTTTTCAATTCGACATTCGCCGGTACGCACAACCGATTCTTAAATCTCAAAAGTCCATCCTCGTGGACCACGAATCCAGGGGCTTTCCCCTGAACCACATCCTCACGGATGCGTAACAATGATGGGTCTGAACCTTGATTCTCCCTGATTTCCTCCTCAAGTGACGATGAAATCTCTAACATACAAAGTTGTCCCTGAACTCGGCCGGCTGGACCTCGATCTCGGTCTAAGGAATTCCCGCCAAGCTCCTTCGAATCGTTAAACGAGCAAGCATCTGCTCCTGAACGGACTTACGACTCAAGGCGTCGGCGACAACGTTCGCCTTGCCCGGGTGGTAAAGTATCTTGATATCATAATCTTTGATTAGTTCTAACCACCGCCTCTGTCGCATATTTAACTCCTTCTGAGTAAATATATACTTTAAACTCTTATGATCGGTGAATATCTGACAAGTAACGCCATAGAGGTAATGACGCCAAATCTTCAATGCGAACACCACGGCCTCTAACTCCAGGTCGTGAGTCAGATAATTAACCTCGTAAGGTCTCAATTGCCGTGAAGCATAAGCAATAACCTTCCCATTCTGCATGAATACACATCCGAGACCCTGTCCGGACGCATCACTATAAACCACAAATCCCTCCGTCCCTTGCGGCAAGGAAAGTACAGGTGCTGACATTAACCGGCTCTTGAGTTCCTCAAAACTCCGTTGACACGCGTCGGACCACGTGTATTTCTTATCCTTTCGCAAAAGGTTCGTCAAGGGTTGAGCGATTCTAGAAAATCCTTCTACAAATCGCCCATAATAACCCGCTAATCTGAGAAAACTTCGGATTTCCTTAACATTCTTCGGAGGTAACCAATCTCGGATAGCCTCCGTCTTCTGAGGGTCGACACGAACTCCGTATGATGAAATTACATGTCCGAGAAAAGTCACTTCGGAAATCCAGAACTCACATTTGGAAAACTTTCCATAAAGTTGCTCTCGTCTCAACACGTCGAGAACCTGATGAAGATGAACCTCGTGTTCCTCTCGGTCACGAGAATAAATCAAAATGTCATCGATGAAGACAACAACAAACTGATCTAAAAAGTCGATGAAAACCCGATTCATTAACTCCATGAATACCGCAGGTGCATTAGTTAGCCCGAACGGCATAACTACAAACTCATAATGACCATAGCGTGTTCGAAACGCCGTCCTCGCGATATCCAACTCTCGAATCCGCAACTGGTGATATCCAGATCTTAAGTCGATCTTGGAAAATACTGAAGCTCCCTGAAGTTGATCTAAGAGATCATCAATACGGGGTAAGGGATACTTATTCTTGATTGTCACCCTGTTCAACTCACGATAATCAATACACAAACAAAAAGAACCATCCTTCTTCTTGACAAACAACACTGGTGCTCCCCACGGAGACGCACTCGGTCGGATATAACCCTTCTCGAACAACTCCTCAAGTTGGTTCTTTAATTCCTGCATTTCGGTCGGGGCCATCCGGTACGGTGCCTTCGATATCGGAGACGTACCAGGCTCCAACTCAATCGTGAATTCCACATCTCTCTGTGGAGGCAAACCAGGTAACTCGTCTGGAAAGACGTCGGCATACTCCCTCACTACCGGAATATCCGTCAACACTACTGATGATTTCTCGGTTTTGGTCATGTACCACCAATAACCAACACATCCCTGACTGAGTAATCGCACTGCTTTCATCAAATTAATGACCTTACCAGAACAGCCGGATTACCTCCCTGAAACACACATTCAACCCCATCGTCTGAAATGATAGTGATCAAACGCTTACGGACACTAATGATGGCATCATGACGATCCATCCAATCAATACCCAAGATGATGTCGTCCCTCGGCAAATCTACTACGATTAGGTCTGCTGGCCATACACGACCATGAAATCAATCGACAATTACAATCTCACGACACGATAATTCGTCTACCATCAGGTAGGCCAATGACATAAGGCTCACAACTAGTAGCACTACCCAGACGTAGTCTACTCAAACATGACTCGGAAATGAATGAATGCGATGCACTAGTATCAAAAAGGGTACACACAGGTTGAGATAGAATATCGAGTGTACCTGAGATCATTCGGGCCTCTAGATCATCGGTCTTCTTCATCTCATAAATCCACGGCTTGCTAGTCCCGGCACCGGACGCTCCCGTCTGCTGGCTATAGGCTCCACCTTTAGTCGCTCCCGCTGCTTTAAACGACGCCGATTGAGTGGCTCGATTGAACGGCTGATCGCTAGGGGCTTGAGATGACGTCGAGTAGGTTTGGAGTCCCTACGGCAAAAACGGGCCTTATGCCCAACAATTCCACAGCTTATGACACGTGATGATCGTCTCGGACACTTGGTGCCGACATGACCAAGATCCCCACAGTTATACTGTGATGGCCGAATCGCCGCTCGTGGATCGAGATTCCGCGGGTTTAGACGTCACAGGAGGTCACTCAGAAAAAAGCAGAGCCCGCACGAGGTTTCTTGAAAGTGGCCTGACTGCCGTCAGACTGATTACGGTTCTTGGACTTCTTGGTAGCAGACGAAGGGTGCTGCTTAGCAATCTCTTTAGCAGTAAGCTCATAGGTAAGAGCTTTCTCGATAAATTCGGCCAACGTGGTGCAATTATGATTAAGCAATTGTAGTCTCATACGGGGTTTCAGCCTCTTGCTGAAATACTTAATCTTATCAGCCTCAGAATGAATGATAGATGAGGCGAACGGAAGAAGTTCTTGAAACTTCTCGGTAATGGCGAGAACATCCTCGTCTGCTGAGGGGTCGGGGGTGAGTAATTCTGACAGTTTGGCCTCTCTGAGCGGGGTCGGATAATACCTCTCCATCATGAGAGTTTTGAACTGATCCCAAGTACATGATCCTTCGGTGGGCTTCAACGACAACCACCAAGAATGTGCGCTCTTGCCCAGGTAGTAAGCCGCAACAGAAACTTTGTGTCCTTCGGGACACTCTACCATAGCAAACAACTTCTCGAAATGCTCGAGCCAATGTATAATATCTGCCGGCTCAGACGAGCCCTCAAAAGTAGGTGGCCTCTGGCGAGAGATGTCGCCGATGATATTGCTCACATTCCTCTCTTGCCTCTGAGGTGGCGGCGGAGGAGCCTGTTGATTTTGAATGATGGAGTTATGCATCGTCTCCATCAGCTGTGCCATCTGGGTCATTTGGGCCATCATGCCCTGCATAAAAGCGAGTGGGTCAACCCGGACACCTTCTGACTGAGCCGTGTCCCGGGTACGACTCCCCGTTAGTGAATGATCGCGTCCAGGTGAGTGAGTGGCAGCGTCGCTGCTCGATGAATTAGCATTATTTCTCGTGTTTGCACGTGTATTCACACGAGCTCTCGGGATTCGGCCCGCTCCACGGCCTCGTCCTCCACGTCCTCTTCTTGCCCTCTCCATACTGAAGTAGGAAAGTCACATGATGATTATATTTCCCGCATGAATATCACGTTATGATTATGACATGAGATGATGAAAACGAGCATACGCGCTCTAACACAGTGATTACATGAATGATTAACTGAGGTGACATGATTATCTTGAACAAGTTAACATGATTAATGATTTGATCTTCCTGATCAACAACCGAATAATGAAATGAATTGAGTGATTAACGAGTTAACATGACCGTCCTGGTCAAATGAAAATGATGGTTGAGGATTGTTAACTGATGAATTATGAATGAATGATTCTTGCCAGAAATTATACCATGGCGTTAGAAATCTTACAGTTCTTGGTCTGATTGGCTCGGCATTTGCACAGGTCACACGTGACGCGAAAGTCCAATGATACTAGTCCGACGACGATGATTTCAAATGAGACATGACTTGGAGGGTAGTATTCAAACCACGCTCCGATACCAACTCTGTAACACCCCAAACTAGGCGGATATTACAGTGCCGTGCATCCCCGACTGGGACCCACCAGGCAAATGAAAATGATGAATTAAATAATATAATTGTAGTACCGAACCACATTATATTTCCAAGTACTCCGATGAGGAGTTTAAGTACAACACACCAGGACAAAACCGAATACTAGTATATTTTATATGGAGATAAAATACACCACCCTGAACGATTAAATATCTCAAACGGAATTTGCAGCGGAAAATACAAATGACGGAAATGATTGAAATGACTGAAACAAACGGAATAACTGGGGCCCCCTACTAGTATCACTAGGACTCCTTGCCGTCAGCATGCTCTTCCCGTGCCTTTGCCTTGCCGTGACCTGAAAACCAAAATTCCCCAAACGGGCCGCCATACGTAACAACAATCCTCAAGGGTTGAAATTACACAATCATGATATATCTGAAGTTATGAAATATCCTTAGTTATGAATTACGCTGAAGAGGAGTACCATAGTACGCCCGTAGTGTTCTGTGGAAGTGTACAAGACGGATGACCGGACACACCCGTCCTTGTACCTAATTAGTCTCACGGAGGTAATCGTTACCGTGTGCACAGTCCAATGTATCACTCCCAATACATGGCCATCATGTGCCCGACTAAAAATTCCACACATCCGCACCCGGCCACGTAATATGAACCCAGAAGGTCATATGAACGAGAATGACCATAATGAATATCAATGAATTATAATAATCTGACAAAGTTAAGAATGACTCACCGATATGAAAGTGATAATGAAGTGATTGATAGTTTCAATGAAATGATTGGAACCGCCGTTCCTCGCTAATGAAGTGATTATTCGACAATTACAAGTCTCAATATGATTAATACAATGATGAATGAGTTATGATTATGAATGATCAACAACAAAAGGAATGAATATCCTTTTAACTGAGTAAGAATTAACTTACACAATACCGATGAAGAATGTCCTTCCACGAACAAATGTCCTAAATGAAGTGTCGGTTGCTCGAACAACCTTAATTCAATACAATTACCAACAATACGTTCAATATACGATTCAAACGCGAATATAACGAACTCAAAATGTCGATACGATTAAACTAAGTTCATTGGGGCATTATATCGAACACTTTGTGGCCTACTACGATTGATTACAATCAAACCTCGATAATACCAACATCAAAACCCCCAAGAAGTGTTTCAAACCAACAAAACATCTTCCAAATGATCAATAATCCAAAATGGATATCCGAAAACGTGATTATAACGACAATTAATCGAAAACCCCCAATTTCAACTCGATATTCAAAGTGTTCTTGAATAATCCCTCAATAATCCAATGAATCCTCATACAAACACATAATCATATATATATCCCTTCATATAACATGATTATAACGTCCAAAACATCATATCTCAACACAAAATCGAAATCCAAGATGTTGAAGAAATTACCTCTTGAAGATCCAACCACTTCGATCCGAAGAACACGAGTTAAAACGAGTATCCAAGCTTCCCAAATGAATGTAGATGATGAAAATTACACACTCAAATGATTAGGTGATGGAAAATCTCTCCCTCAACCCTCTCTCTCGGATAAAAGTTGGAGAAATGAAGAAATGAGGAAAAAATGTCCCGGCCAACTCCTTATATACTGCCGGAAGTTACGGCCGTAACTCGGCCCTCTTATGGCCGTAACATTCCAGGTCAACGGCCTTACGGCCGTAACCGGCCAACTCGTACGGCCGTAACTCGGTTTCGTCCAAAATCCTGCCGACAGACTTACGGCCGTAACCGTTCCTGAGTTACGGGCGTAACTCGCCTTCTTCCAAAAACATCGGCCGACATCCTTACGGCCGTACCCGCACACCTTACGGGCGTAACTCGGATGATACGGCCGTATCCGGCCAAACTTACGGGCGTAAGCCCCCTTCGTCATAAATGACCAGGCACCCTGCCTGCAGCGTACGTCCGTATCCGGCCAAGCCTTACGGCCGTACCTTCCTCGACTTACGGCCGTATGCCGCAACCCTTACGGCCGTAAGTCACCCTTGCCCGACAACACTTGAAATTTACGAACACCACTTACGGCCGTATCCAACCCTCCTTACGGCCGTAACTCGCCTTCGGCCAAAATGCCTGGGACCACGTATTGCCGTAACCGGCCAAGCCTTACGGCCGTACCTGCTCGACTTACGGCCGTATTCCGAAACCTTACGGCCGTAAGTCCCGTTCGTCCAAAACGGCCTGAAATTAACGAACCCTTGTTACGGCCGTAACCCAAAGTCCTTACAGCCGTAACTCAATGCTGGCCAAGGTGAAAAATCCGATAACTCCGATTCCTCGCTACGATTGATGAATGATCCGACATATCATACGAATGAGAAAGTGAACAAGTCCAACACATGCCAAAGATGATACTCTCAGTATATGACTACCAATCACGATGAAAATGATAATACTCCCGTCTCGATCTATAAACAGAGATGAAGACGATCGGTAACTGATATACGGTTACAACATGCCAATAGTGAACGCGAATGAATGAATCATGAGTGATGAGTGATTATTAATGAGTGAAAATTACTGAGTGACAATTACAGACTGATAATTACCGAATGAAAATGAATGAATTACAACCGGGTATTACACCTCAGCAGTGAACTGCACTCAGCAGTACTGGACTGCTGCATAAATAGCGCACGCTATTTGTAATTTCTTGCGTACGCTATCGGTGTGTAGTTAACGCACGCTAACTCCTTGGTATAGTGTGCGTTAACGTCTTCAGCATTCGGGGCAGTAGGATTCTGGACTCAAAATCCTAAGTTCTTACTATTAGGTAGCACGCTAAGCTTTTGTAGCGCACGCTATCGGGTAGTAGGTAGCGCGCGCTAAACTTGTATAGGGCATGCTAGCGACACCGGGCAGTAGCTACTGGACTGAAGGCGACCCCCGTTAGCGTGTGCTATCTTTAATGATTTGCGCACGCTAATTATACCTGTTATAAATAGGACAACATCCCCCTTTTTCGTCATTTTTCCTCCTCTTCTCATCCATTGGGAGATTCCGACAATTTTGGGGCGATTTGTGGAAAGTAATCTGCAGAGTTTCGTGATAGACCAATTATTGTGCTCCAAACATAGTACATCATCATCTTAATCTGTGCCCTCCACTTTAATCTAAGATATTTGACTTAGAACCCTACTTTTATCCATTTTGGGGGTTTTTAGGGATTTGTTTAGATTAACTCGAATCGTTCATTTATGCTGTCATATTTCTTATCTATTATTGTTGTTGGGTGATTCCCAATCCATTTCCGTCGTGTTTAATCCATGAATTGTTGATTGGGGAGGTTTGTCAAAACCATCGCCCGTATTCGTCGTCCGTGTATGTTTTTTATTATTAGTCGGGGTTGTGGGCGTATCCCATTCGATTATTGTTATCGTGCAGGACTGAGTTGTGTTAATCCTTCATTTAGGAACGGTCGTGTTCCCTCCAGGTCATTCCTAGTCGTTTTTCGTTCCCGTTTCGTCGAAGATGTCTCAAAGGCAAGTACTTACGTTTTTTTGCATATTTTAATATTTGGATTGTGGCTTTCCGTGTATGCTGTGGATGTCTATATGTATGTTCACCCAGGGACGGTCCAACGGAGCCTCTGGGGATACGTAGTGCCGTGTGTATACGTATCATGAACTGGGTTTAACCACCCAGGGATGGTCCGACGGGGCCTCTGCAGGGTGCGGTGGCCGTGAGTCTCGTACCAACGGTTAATATTTGAAATATTTTGTTGGAGAAATGTGTTTTGTGCTCATGCACCATAATATTCCGGAATATAAATGTTTTCTAAAATGATTTTTGGCGCATATTTCATTTGATTAGAATGGCAGTTCAAATGGATTGTACTTGCATTAGCAATTGTCGCTAACCCCTTAAATGGGGAAAATACTTTTCTATTTCAGGTTCAGGTCTCGGAGGCGAACGAGCATGCGGGCAGTACGAGGATGATGGGCACGAGTGAATCTGTTCAAATGGTCGTTCGTTGATGTCATGTCTTTTAAATTTTATTAATCATATTGTTTGCTTCAGCACTCGAGTACTTCTTTCTTTTGGAACATTGTGATTGTTGTGTACCCGATTTGTGTTTTGGTTGATGTTGTATTGCACTGTTGAGTCCGGTCTACTTATTTGTTATGTCTTGGATTGAGAAATTGTCCGTAAGTTGATGATGTTTATCACTATTGCCATGTCGAGTTTGTGTGTTAGCCTGGTGGATTCCAAGGGGTGGGGTCCACGGTGCTGTATATGCCCTGATCGTCTTGGGGATGTTACATCTGAAACCCTTTATAAAATTTCACAAACAAAATCATTATCATCCCTAATACCAAATCCATCTAAGAGTCTTAATTCAACCGCCGTTCGTGCTGGCCGATACCTCGTCGGAGTTGCCGGAGAACCAAAACTAAAAACCCATAATCATCATCCAGAAATATTTAGTGTAACACCCCAAACTAGGCGGATATTACAGTGCCGTGGACCCCCGATTGGGACCCACCAGGCGAGTGAAAATGAATGAAATACACAGGGTAAATGTAGTACTGAACCACATTACATCATTAATTACTCCGATGAGGAGTTTCATACAACACACATAAGATAATATAGAATACGTGTATATTTTATATGAAGATAAAACATACGACACTGAATAAAATGAGTATTCAAACTAAGTCTCGAATGAAATAAAATAAAGAAAACACGAGTGAATGAAAAGGACTGGGGCCCCCTACTAGTATCACTGGGACTCCTCGCCATCAATGTTCTCTTCCCGTACCTTATCCTTGCCATTGTAACACCCCCAGATTTAACCGGAAATATTACAGCGTCGTGGGCCCCGAGATGGAATCCACAAGGCTGAAGGAAATTTTCGCAAACATTTACAAATGCCTAAGAGGCCAACGATAGTACTATCTTTAACAATTCACAAAGACTTATAAAATCCATTTATCAAAAACGTCGTAAAAACTCATTTGAAATAGCAAGGCCAAACGGCCGACACTCAAAGGTTTAGAAAACGATTTCCAAAGTAATCTTAGTTAACAGATACCAAAAGAGCATTTCAAAATACTCACGCAGCGGAAAAAGACCAACCATAAAGATACTCTAGCAGCGGAATACAAGAACCAATCAAGAAACTCAATGCACAAAACACGTCCTAGCCAGTATCCTCCGGGAAGCTCATCTCTTCACGACCGCTACAAGCTCGATACTCCAAGAACCTAAAAAGAAATCCCACGACGGGGTCAGCCATAATATCCAACAATGATAACCGTCACATCACATTACTAATTACATACCAATGAGAATACAACATAAGAATACGACCAACGTAACCTTACCGCCATAACATTACTTACTCAAGTAATTCTCATCAGAATAACCATTATCACATTTCACATCTCGTACTCGATTAACTAATAAACTCGAACATAATATCTGTATTGTACCTCAAACAATACTCAAGATTCTCAAACTATCATCACCAACTCAAGATACGGAAATATACCCTTTCTGACCAATACGATCCATCGAATAACATCATCAAATCCCAAGACGATAACCGATTGTCCATCAAAGACAAAGACCAAAGGAAATACGAAACATACCTCGAGATATGAAGTGCCACGACAATCATATTAGTCTAATCCGAGATCAGATCAATGCAATACGGGCATGGTCCTAACACAAGACCTACAAATGCATACTCATATGACAACGTCAATATGATCACAACAATAACAATGATGTATACTCAATGGAAATCCGACGATCCAGCGCCTCAAAGATAGATCCCTTGATGATCCTATCGATCATCATAAGGTGGATAACCAACAATACACATATGAACAACAACACATGATAAAATCAATGATGCGAATTCACAAGATTCCATCAACACAATCGGTAATCCAACGATCCGGCGCCCTCAAAGATAGATCCCCATGATGATCCCGTCGAACCAACGCATGGTAGAAAACTGTCCCAACGATCCAGCCTCAAAGATAGATCCCCATGATGATCCCGTCGAACCAACGCATGGTGGACATCCGATCCGGCCTCAAGATAGATCCTCATGATCCCTTCGGATCATTTACAACATAACAATGCAATTATGCATACACATGCAACTCAATATGTTCATCAACATGAACAACACAACAAGAACGATAGTATGACGAAACAACTAGGATGACCTCATGTTCAATAACATGAATGACAAAATGCATGATCAAATATCATTAACACTAAACCGAATCAATTTAGGATACATGCCCCGAGTCCTTCAGGAGCAACCTCGATATCAAATCGCCACCGGCGACTATCCTCAATGCTCGGCAACCCAAACGTACCATGGACTGCAGATACTCATATCCTCGTGTTTATCATAATGTATCCTCGATACCCAAAATTCTAATAACCGAAATGATTCATAAACCTTATGATTTAACTCCCAGAATCGGAAAGACAACACATAATACAAATCTACAGAATTTGCAGTAATAATCATTGCTATATGCATTATAAACAAAATGAAACTGAAACCATTCATTAAACATTATAACTGAGCAAGTAATTACTTGCCTCGATACTGACACGACGATGGAGAAGCCGCTACCAATCCCATTGCCTTCGTCTACGAGCTCCTCGGCCCTGACCGAAGCAATTCACGAACGTACTCGAACACGACCGCAACATCCGGTTATAATCACCGATCAAATATCTCAACCTATCGAAGTAATCAAATAACATATATCCGATAACTATTAACAACCAACACGACCAACCAAATCATCTCAACGATTCAACGATACCTCAATCATATACAAAACCAAATAGTATGACTCAAAATATCCATCATATGAACCGAAATCCGATAATTACTAATCAATATCATCGATCGATAAACTCAACGATTTCACAATAATCCTGATTAACACAATTTCAAATAATCCAATTCAAACAATTACGAATTCACAACCACAATGCGATTATGGGTACGGACGTAAAGGAAATCATATTCGACGATCAATCATAATCTTTTCGGATTCCAAATTGATATCATGATATTTCATCAAGAACATACGAATTCTATCACTACAATCAATGAACATTCGATTTTCATATCCAAAGGTACCGATAATTCAACCTACAATCGTCTTGCTATGTTAAATTCATCAAGAAGTTCCTCAAGAACACTAATGGATTAAAAAGGTTGTTCATAGCCATTAAAACAATGTAATCCGATGTTTTCTAACATCTAAACAATCCCTAATCACAAATCAATGTGTATATCAACATGTTCTTGAACATACGATGTCCCTAACATCAAGAATCGAAGTAACAATACCAAGAACATCAAGAACTCTATGATTTCATAATCATAATCAACATATTCAAGGTATAAACCATCATAACACCATCTTCCTTCAACATATAGTTCATGTAGCCTCAATAATCGTAACAACAACATCACAATCAACTTCATACGAATCATATACTGATAACAATACCAAAATCCGAAATCAAAGTGAAGAATTCAACAACATACCTCAAGAACATGAATAACCCAATCAAACCCTTCAAGAATCATCCATAATTCCATATCCAAGTCCTCAAGCTAAAAATCGACTTAGAAAGGCCAACATCTCTCTCTCTCTCTCTCTCTCTCTCTCTCTTTCTCTCTCTCTCTCTCAAAGTTTGAAGACGAAAAACCAAAAGAAACGTCGAAGGAAATGAAAGACGGGCATCCACTTATAAAATATTTTTGTTCGTTACGTACGTAACACACCAAGGTTAACATACGTAACCCGCATTACGTATGTTAGCCATCCTTGATAGCGTACGTAATGTTAATCCCAAAACTAACTGTCCTGTTTCGTCCACTTGATTACGTACGCAACATTTCCTTCATTACGTACGTAATACGCACGTTGACTTGCTATAGTAAAACCTTATATTACGTACGTAATACATCCTGTATAACATACGTAATACGTAGTTGACTCGCCTGTCAACATCCTTCCGCCGAAAGCTGCGACACAGGGTCCCACCTGCCGACCATGACTCGATCGTTTGATTCCCATGTTACGTACATAATGTCTCGGCCATAACGTACGTAACTCTTGTGATTTAGCGTACGTAAGTCTTCAACATTATCGTTAAGTATTCTGTACTTAGCCAATTTTAACTGCTACCATCTGTGTCGACATACAGAATACGAACATACGGCATACTAAATACGTATACTGAATCCAATAATATTCTCATACGATATACCTCATATCGAAAGTACGATAACCTGATACACGATATCCTCAATTATAAATGTCTACCAAATACGACAATTGTACCAATACTGACATCTCAGTCCTTCATTTATTTTATTCATACTGTACAGATTCCACGCTGTACAGTATAACTCGGATAAAATAATCTCAAACAACAGTAGTAGAAAATCTGGATATTACATTCTACACCACTTAAAATAAGTTTCGGCCTCGAAACTTACAATCCGTCATAAAAACAAACAAACATACCGTCCAACCAAAATATCCCAAAACCATCACGACAACGATCAATTATCGTCATTACCGAATAACCAAAAGAGCATACTTACCAATATGTAGGTCGACTATCTCCTAAGATACTAGCAAGCGATCTCACTGTACAGTCCCAATACGCTTACAATCACAATTCCTTAAGTCTCAACAAAATATATCATCTTCAGATGAAATAATCCGCCCGAATCAAATCTTGTCTGCCTGATTACATAATCAAGTCCCAATTCGGATAAGACGAATAATACACCATACATCTGTGAAACAACTGCTCAAAATAATGGCATCCAATCTCGAAACATCGACACAAAATTCGAACACTTATAGGATCATCAACAATGATCAACCAACAAATTAACTAAGAATACCATCGACGTGATAAATTCCAATACGACCAATCCAATGGTTAAAACATAACTGAGAATATCATCAACATGATAAACTCCAATATGACCAACCAGAGGTCAAAGCACAATCGAGTATATCATCAACATGATAAACTCTAATATGACCAACAAGAGGTCAAAACACAATCGAGAATATCATCAACATGATAAACTCTAATATTACCAACGAAGGAGCGATAATAATCGGGAATACTCTCACACGGTAAATTCCAACACGATAAACACAGAACCACAGAGACAGATATAAGGACGAATAAGGTTCTCAAAACGACACACCAATCACATACCGTGGATCTCAATAAACATACTCGACTGGTGAGCATACTCCTCGGCATACGAACAACCAATCAAGTCGACGAAAATAACTAATCATATTTGGAGTGGAAACGACCCTCGACATCTAAAACTACCATCATGGGGTCACCATACCCAAATCTACAAAAGAAATCATTCAAAATCATTATGGTAAAGTCACAATATTACCATACCAATGGAATCACATAGCACATATGTCCCGGTTTCACAAAATCCAAAGTTCCAAAATTATATTATGTGCATGATTCTACAACACACGACATATTTCCCTTATCTGATCAATCAACTGATCATCTCTAGATAACAAAAATGCCATACCAAAGTTCGGATCTCTATTCATCGTACCATAGGAATGTCATAACCAGTTCGCGAGTCACACTCACAACTTCACCATGATATGCACTATGCACCAAATGCATATGTACATCAATCATACTTTCAAAACCAGTTTGAAATCATATAGTCTCGTCAAGAAGACAAATTTTCAAAAGTTCTTTCAAAATTTTCAAAACTCAAAACATAAATTTTTGGTAAGACTGCAAAATCAATTTTCGAACCAACCGGCTCGCTCGTGTCAAGTTCTCGATAAAAATTCTTTTCAAATACACATGATTAAATAAAATGGGATTTATGCAAATGCTTGACCATATCCATACTCCTGTATATCAGTTCAGCTTGTCACCAATATCCACCGATATTCCATCGGGAAAACCACACGATAGAGTTCCAAAATCTCAATATATATATAAATTCCGTTAAAACTCCTTTCCACATATGACTCGCAACGTCAGTCATTAACCCATCCTGGATCACCTTAAATATGATATGACAAAATATTGAAACGAATCAATACAGCGAAAGACTTCCCTAGAAGTTTCATTTGAACAAGTAAACCAAAACCTCAAAAGGTAGGAACGAAGTAAATAAACGATTGATAAAGAGTTTTACAAATCTCGGGAGTTTTATGAAAACTAAAAAGCCTTTTTGAAACACTAGGGTCTCAGCCCATATCTCGTCCCTCATTACAAGAAGTTTAAAAAGTAAAAAATCCTTCTGGACCTCAAGTCCTCAGTTATAAAACTATTTCAAAATCGATTGGGTCTCGACCCAAAAATCATTTTCCGTAAAACATCCGTGAAATATTCATTTTGAAAAGTATTATTTCAAATGCTCAAAAGCAGTTCATATATCTCAAAATAAATTAACATGCTACATGTTCTTCTCAACCATGCACAATATTTCTCCCAAACGCACAATTCCGTTCCAAAATCTAACCAACATACTGATTTCCAAAATCATAGTTTCTCAAGATCATCAATCCTGTCCCACTCTGATATCTCATACTGTAACACATGATATCTGCTGAATCTCAATACGTATCAACTTAGAACGACAATAAATCTAAATGAAACTCAAAAATACAAATACTTACAGATCGTGAAGCCGATGATTCCCCGTGATACTGGCACATGTCTCAACTCTAGAAAATACTCGACACAGATATTTTCAAAACACACGTTTTGCGAAATCAGTTTGACTCAAAAACACAATACATCTCATTCCAGAGAATCTCGTTAACATCATTTGGAAAAGTTTACAACAAACCCAGTACCACACTGGTAAATCACATAACGTACAAGCCTAAGTGAATACAAAAACTCACGGCTCTAGTATTAGTCAATCGACAACTCGAATGACGCAACAAAACACGACCCAACTCGACCCAAATGCCTAGGTTTTCTCAACCTAAGCTCTGATACCATATTCTATAACACCCCCAGATTTAACCGAAAATATTACAGCGTCGTGGCCCCCGAGATGGAACCCACAAGGCTGAAGGAAATTTTCGCAAACATTTACAAATGCCCAAGAGGCCAACGACAGTACTATCTTTAACAATTCACAAAGACTTATAAAATCCATTTATCAAAAACCGTCGTAAAAACTCATTTGAAATCGCAAGGCCAAACGACCGACACTCAAAAGTTTAGAAAATGATTTCCAAAGTAATCTTAGTTACCAGATACCAAAAGAGCAATTCAAAATACTCACGTAGCGGAAAAAGACCAACCATAAAGATACTCTAGCAGCGGAATACAAGAACCAATCAAGAAACTCAATGCACAAAACACGTCCTAGCCAGTATCCTCCGGGAAGCTCATCTCTTCACGACCGCTACAAGCTCGATACTCCAAGAACCTAAAAAGAAATCCCACGACGGGGTCAGCCATAATATCCAACAATGATAACCGTCACATCACATTAATAATTACATACCAATGAGAATACAACATAAGAATACGACCAACGTAACCTTACCGCCATAACATTACTTACTCAAGTAATTCTCATCAGAATAACCATTATCACATTTCACATCTCGAACTCAATTAACTAATAAACTCGAACATAATATCTATATTGTACCTCAAACAATACTCAAGATTCTAAAAATATCATCACTAACTCACGATACGGAAATATACCCTTTCTGACCAATACGATCCATCGAATAACATCATCAAATCCCAAGACGATAACCGATTGTCCATCAAAGACAAAGACCAAAGGAAATTCGAAACATACCTCGAGATATGAAGTGCCACGACAATCATATTAGTCTAATCGAGAGATCAGATCAATGCAATATGGGCATGGTCCTAACACAAGACCTACAAATGCATACTCATATGACAACGTCAATATGATCACAACAATAACAATGATGTATACTCAATGGAAATCCGACGATCCAGCGCCCTCAGCATAGATCCCCTTGATGATCCTATCAGATCATCATAAGGTGGATAACCAACAATACATATATGAACAACAACACATGATAAAATCAATGATGTGAATTCACAAGATTCCATCAACACAATACTGGTAATCCAACGATCCAGCGCCCTCAGCATAGATCCCCATGATGATCCCGTCGAACCAACGCATGGTGGAAAACCTGTCCAACGATCCAGCGCCCTCAGCATAGATCCCCATGATGATCCCATCAAACCAACGCATGGTGGACATCCGATCCAGCACCTCATCATAGATCCTCATGATCCATTCGGATCATTTACAACATAACAATGCAATTATGCATACACATATGAAACTCAATATGTTCATCAACATGAACAACACAACAAGAACGATAGTATGACGAAACAACTAGGATGACCTCATGTTTAATAACATGAATGACAATATGCATGATCAAAAATCATTAACACTAAACCGAATCAATTTAAGATACTTGCCCCGAGTCCTTCAGGAGCAAACTCGATATCAAATCGTCACCGGCGACTATCCTCAATGCTCGGCAACCCAAACGTACCATGGACTGCAGATACTCATATCCTCGTCTTTATCATAATGTATCCTCGATACCCAAAATTCCAATAACCGAAATGAATCATAAACCTTATGATTTAACTCCCAGAATCGGAAAGACAACACATAATACAAATATCCAGAATTTGCAGTAATAATCATTGCTATATGCATTTTGAACGAAATGAAACTGAAACCATTCATTAAACGTTATAACTGAGCAAGTAATAACTTGCCTCGATACCGATACGACGATGAAGAAGCCGCTACCAATCCCATTGCCTTCGTCTACGAGCTCCTCGGCCCCGACCGAAGCAATTCACGAACGTACTCGAACACGACCACAGCATCCGGTTATAATCACCGATCAAAAATCTCAAACTATCGAAGTAATCAAATAACATATATCCGATAACTATTAACAACCAACACGACCAACCAAATCATCTCAACGATTCAACGATACCTCAGTCATATACAAAACCAAATAGTATAACTCAAACTATTTTACGAATTCATATCCATCATATGAACTGAAATCCGATAATACTAATCAATATCATCGATCGATAAACTCAACGATTTCACAATTATCCCGATTAACACAATTTCAAATAATCCAATTCAAACAATTACGAATTCACAACCACAATGCGATTACGGGTACGGACGTAAAGGAAATCATATTCGACGATCAATCACAATCTTTTCGGATTCCAAATTGATATCATGATTCGTATTTCATCAAGAACATACGAATTCTATCACTACAATCAATGAACATTCGATTTTCTATCACTACAATCAATGAACATTCGTAATTCAACCTACGATCGTCTTGCTATGTTAAACTCATCAAGAAGTTCCTCAAGAACACTAATGGATTCAAAACCTTGTTCATAGGCATTAAAACAATGTAATCCGATGTTTTCTAACATCTAAACAATCCCTAATCACAATTCAATGTGTATATCAACATGTTCTTGAATATACGATCTCCCTAACATCAAGAATCGAAGTAACAATACCAAGAACATCAAGAACTCTATGATTTCATAATCATAATCAACATATTCAAGGTATAAACCATCATAACACCATCTTCCTTCAATATATAGTTCAAGTAGCCTCAATAATCATAACAACAACATCACAATCAACTTCATACGAATCATATACTGATAACAATACCAAAATCCGAAATCAAAGTGAAGAATTCAACAACATACCTCAAGAACATGAATAACCCAATCAAACCCTTCAAGAATCATCCATAATTCCATATCCAAGTCTCAAATCCAAGTCCTCAAGCTCAAAATCGACTTAGGAAGGCCAACATATCTCTCTCTCAAAGTTTGAAGATGAAAAATGAAAAGAAACGTCGAAGGAAATGAAAGACGGGCATCCACTTATAAAACATTTCTGTTCGTTACCTACGTAACACACCAAGGTTAACGTACGTAACATGCATTACGTATGTTAGCCATCCTTGATAGCGTACGTAATGCTAATCCCAATACAAACTGTCCTGTTTCGTACACTTGATTACGTACGTAACATTTTCTTCATTACGTACGTAAGATGCACGTTGACTTGCTACAGTAAAACCTTATATTACGTACGTAATACAGCCTGTATAACGTATGTAATACGTAGTTGACTCACCTGTCAACATCCTTCCGCCGAAAGCTGCCGACACAGGGTCCCACCTGCCGACCATAACTCGATCGTCTGGTTCCCATGTTACGTACGTAATGTTTCGGCCATAACGTACGTAACTCTTGTGATTTAGCGTACGTAAGTCTTCAACATTAGCGTACGCTAAGTATTCTATACTTAGCCAATTTTAACTGCTACCACCTGTCTCGACATACAGAATACGAATATACGACATACTGAATACGTATACTGAATCCAATAATATTCTCATACGATATACCTCATATCGAAAGTACGATAACCTGATACACGATTTCCTCAATTATAATTGTCTACCAAATACGACAATTGTACCAATACTGACATCTCAGTCATTCATTTATTTTATCCATATTGTACAGATTCCACGCTGTACAGTATAACTCGGATAAAATAATCTCAAACAACAGTAGTAGAAAATCCGGATATTACAGCCATTACCTGAAAAACAAAATTCAACAACGGGGTCAGTTACACAGAACAACAATCCTCAAGAGTTGAATAAACTCAATCATATATGCTGTATAAACCACAAGTTCGATCAAAAATCTCAAACCATCGAACACATGCGGTCAAAAGTGAATCGGTTAGATTATAACCCAATCCTGTTGAAAACATATGCAATCAAACATGCTGTATGAATCAACTAATGGTACGGCTCAAAGGGTGGCGCCACACTACGCCCAGGATGGAAATGTGTCCGTGCACAAGCCACCAACGAGTATCGATCGAATACACGTGTGGTCTTGTACCTAATCAGTCTCACGAAGTAATCGTCTCGTGTGCACAGTCCATTGTGAGGCCAACTACCAACACACGACTTAATATGTGCCCGACATGAAAATCCTACACATACCAACCGGCACGCCAGTATGACCCGGAATGCAACGAGATAACAAAACTGACATCGAAATCAATAATGACTCACCGAGATGAAATGATAGTGAAATGAATGATAGCTCAATGAAATGATTGGAACCGTCGTTCCTCGTGACTGAAGTGATTAATTGACAATTACAAGTCTCAATACGGTTAATCCATTATGAATGAACTATAATTATGAATGAACAACAACGAAAGGAATGAATATCCTTTTAACCGAGTAAGAATTAACTTACTCAACACCGATGAAGAATGTCCTTCCACGAACAACGTCCTAAATGAGATGTCGGTCGATCGAACAACCTTGAATAACACAAATACCAACAATACGTTCAACATATGAATCAAACACGAATATAACGAACTCAAAACGTCGATACGACTAAACCAAGTTCATTGGGGCATTTCGACAAACACCTTGGAAACAAATTCCCTTCTTAAACAACTAAACCCATTTGTATCGAAAACCAACTTCTATTGAATGATCCAAACCACCAAAACACCATCTATACAATCGATAATCCAAACGAAATGCTCAAATCGAGTTTACAATATCATTAAATTGCAAAACCCAATTCCAAGTCAACCTTCAAAGTGTTCTTGAGAAAAACTTCCAACAATCCGATGATAACTCGTAAAAACTCATAATCATACGTATATCCATCACAATTCATGATTATACCATCCAAAACATCATCCTCCAACTCAAAATTGAATTCAAGGGTTGAAGAAAGTTACCTTAGATTAGGATAAAAAATCCACAAATATGTTGTTGATCCACACTACAACTTGAAGAAGATGAAATCTCTGAGTTTTGATGATCTTGAAACACCCTAAAATCGCCCAAAAATCGCCGCAATAGAGGAAGAAGTGAAATGAAGAAATGAGCTTGTTTCTCTCAAAAAAACGAAATTATAGAGCAGCCTGCACTGTGTGCCGCGGCCCGGCCGAGTGTGCCGCGGCACAGGGCCAAAATCTGCCCCCAGCGCTCGGCAGTGTGCCACGGCCCGGCCGAGTGTTCCGCGGCACAGGGCTAGAAAACTGCACAGTGACTCGGCAGCGTGCCGCGGCCCTGCCGACAGGAGCCGCGACCCCCGGTACAGGCGGGTCGGCCAAAAACTGCAGCATGTGTGTGCCGCGGCGCACACTCCCTTTTGTCACGGCCCACACCCCTTGGGTCCTAAAATGATGAAAAATAACCCGGGAAAAGAATAAAAGCAATAGGAATCAATATTTGGGAAACAATAACACGAAATGGAAGTGTGGAAACCCCAAAACGGTGGTTCCAAGCAATGATTACAAGGGTTCGCCCAACAAAAGCACAATTTGAACAATGAGGAGATTTGAAATGACATGAACTCAAACGTCAACATCGACTAATGAATCAATTACAACAATCAAGATAATACTCTTGTATCGATTCCCAAGCAAGGTTGAATCAATGAACAATATCGATACATGACTCGAAGTTATTCCGAATGGTGAACATGGATGAATGAATGTGGATGATGAATGATTATTATCAAGTGAAAAATTACATAGTGACAATTATTGAATGAAATTACTGAATGATAATGACTGAATTACAACTGGGTATTACATACACCCCCCTTAAAAGAGTTTCGTCCCCGAAACTAAGGGTCAAACAACTTGGGATAACTCTCCAGCATACTATCCTCGGTTTTCCCAAGTAGCCTCTTCGACTCCGTGTCTAGACCACTGAATTTTAACCAAAGGAATTGCCTTATTTCTCAACTGTTTGATTCGCCGCTTTAAGACTCGTATGGGACGCTCCTCAAACGAATGATCATCTATGATCTCAATTTCGTCGAACTTAAGTATGTGACTCGGGTCGGAAACATACTTCCGTAGCTGAGAGACGTGAAACACATTATGAATTCGTCTCAATGCCGGAGGTAAGGCCAATCTATAAGCTAGCTCGCATACTCGATCTAAAATCTCAAACGGTCCAATGAATCTCAGACTCAACTTTTCCCGCTTCCCGAAATGGAAAATACCTCGACTCGGAGGTACCTTGACCAACACGTGGTCACCTGTCTCGAACTCTAATGGTTGGCGACGATTGTCTGCATAAGATTTCTGTCGACTCTGAGCGGTCAACAAACGACTCCTGATCAAACCTATCTTCTCACGGCGGCTATAAGCATATCGGGCTCAGTGCCGATTGATTCTGATAAGTCATCCCAACACAAAGGAGATCGACAACGATGACCGTACAAGGCCTCGTAAGGTGCCATCTTAATCGAAGCATGTCAACTATTATTATATGTGAACTCGATCAATGGTAGTTGGGCTTCCCAATCGTCTTTCCAATCGAGGATGCATGCCCTCAACATGTCCTCCAATGTCTGAATAGTCCTCTCTGATTTTCCGTCGGACTGAGGATGAAAAGTCATGCTTGAAATTAAGTTTGAGTTCCCATGGCACGATGAACTGATTTCCAAAAATGAGACACGAATCGCCCGTCACGATCAGAAACAATACTCTTAGGAGTACCGTGCAATCTCACTATTTCTTTGATGAACAACTGGGCAAGTCTTTTGGGACCCCAAGTATCCTTAATCTCGAGAAAATGAGCTGACTTAGTTAGACGATCTACAATTACCCAAATTGTATTCATGACACGGCGACTCGTCGGCAAACTCGTGATGAAGTCCATTGAAATATCCTTCCACTTCCACTCCGGAATAGGGAGCGGTTTCAGCATACCCGCCGGTCGCTGATGTTCTATCTTGACTTGTTGACAGGTGAGACATCTCGAAACAAACTCGGCGATTTCATGCTTCATATTACTCCACCAGTAATTTTGTTTCAAGTCTTTGTACATCTTGCTGGACCCCGGATGAATAGAATAAGGGGTAGCGTGGGCTTCTCTCAAAATCGAGTTTTTCAACTCGTCATTCGCCGGTACACATAACCGATTCTTAAATCTCAAGAGTCCATCCCCGTGGACCACAAATCTAGGGGCTTTCCCCTGTGCCACATCTTTGTAGATACGCAACAAAAATGGGTCCGAACCTTGATTCACTCTGATCGCCTCTTCAAGTGGCGATGAAATCTCCAGCATACAAAGCTGTCCCTGAACACGCTGTAACCAAACCTCGATCTTATGCCTAAGTAATTCTTGTTGAAGTTCCTTCTGAACTGTTAATTGAGCAAGCATCTGCTCCTGAACGGACTTACGACTCAAGGCGTCGACGACAACGTTCGCCTTGCCCGGGTGGTAAAGTATCTCAATATCATAATCTTTGATTAGTTTCAACCACCGTATCTGTCGCATATTTAACTCCTTCTGAGTAAATATATATTTTAAACTCTTATGATCGGTGAATATCTGACAGGTAACGCCATAAAGATAATGACACCAAATCTTCAATGCGAATACCACAGCTGCTAGCTCCAGGTCGTGGGTCGGATAATTTACCTCGTAAGGTCTCAATTTCCGTGAAGCATAAGCAATAACTTTCCCGTTCTACATGAGTACACATCCGAGACCTTGTCCGGATGTATCACTATAGACCACAAATCCTTCCGTCCCTTGTGGTAAAGAAAGGACAGGTGCTGAAATTAACCGGCTCTTGAGTTCCTCAAAACTCTGTTGACACGCGTCGGACCACGTGTATTTCTTATCTTTCCTTAAAAGGTTCGTCATGGGTTGAGCTATTTTAGAAAATCCTTCCACAAATCGCCGATAATAACCAGCTAATCCGAGGAAACTTCGGATTTCCTTAACATTCTTCGGAGGTTGCCAATCTCGGATAGCCTCCGTCTTCTGAGGGTCAACACGAACTCCGTCTGATGAAATTACATGTCCGAGAAACAACACTTCGGACATCCATAATTCACATTTGGAAAACTTCCCATAAATTTTCTCTCGTCTCAACACATCGAGCACCTGATGAAGGTGAAACTCGTGCTCCTCTCGGTCACGAGAATAAATTAAAATATCATCAATGAAGACAACCACGGACCGATCCAAATATTCGATGAAAACCTGATTCACTAACTCCATGAATACCGCAGGTGCATTAGTTACCCCAAACGGCATTACCACAAACTCATAATGACCATAGCGTGTTTGGAACGACGTCCTAGCAATATCCGACTCTCGGATTCGCAACTGATGATACCCAGATCTTAAATCGATCTTGGAAAATACTGAAGCTCCATGAAGTTGATCCAAAAGATCATCAATACGGGGTAGGGGATATTTATTCTTGATCGTCACCCTGTTCAGCTCTCGGTAATCAATACACAAACGAAAAGAACCGTCCTTTTTCTTGACAAATAATACCGGTGCTCCCCACGGAGATGCACTCGGCCAGATATAACCTTTCTCGGTCAAATCCTCTAATTGATTCTTTAGTTCCAGCATTTCGGTCGGGGCCATCCGATACGGTGCCTTCGATATTGGAGATGTACGAGGCTCCAACTCAATCGTGAATTCCACATCTCTCTATGGAGGCAAACCAGGTAACTCGTCTGGAAATACGTCGGCATATTCTCTCACTACCGGAATATCCACCAACATTACTGATGATTTCTCGGTCTTAGTCATATAGCACCAATAACCGACACACCCCTGATTGAGTAATTTCACTGCTTTTATCAAGTTGATGACTCTACCGGAACAGCTGGGATTACCTCCCTGAAAAACACATTCGACCCCATCGTCTGAAATGATAGTGACCAAACGCTTACGGACATTAATGACGGCATCGTGATGGTCCATCCAATCAATACCCAGAATGACATCGTCTCTCGGCAAAGTAAGATGAGTCTAGAGGCGGCCCGCCCGAGCAGGCTTCCTTCTTCCGTTTGCACCGCTCCTCATACAATCTACCACGATTAGGTCTGCTAACCAATCGCGGCCATGAAGATGAATCGGACAATCCTTAATCTCACGATTCCCGATAATTCTTCTACCATCAGGTAGACCGGTGACATAAGGCTCACAACTGGTAGCACTACTCAGACATAGTCTACTCAAACATGATTCGGAAATAAAATAATGCGATGCACTAGTATCAAAAAGGGTACACACAGGTTGAGATAGAATATCGAGTGTACCCGAGATCATCCGGGCCTCTGGGTCGTCGGTCTTCTTCATCTCGTAAATTCGGGGCTTGCCGGCCCCCGAACCGGACGATCCCATCTGATAGCTCTTGGCTCTGCCTTTGTTAGCTCCTGTCGTCTTAAACGACGCAGACTGAGTGGCCTGATTCGGAACCGCTGACTGTTTTGGGGTCTGAGATGTCGCCGGAGTGGGTTTGGAGTCCCTTCGGCAAAAACGGGCCATATGCCCCGCAATTCCACAGTTATGGCATGTGACAGTCTGCCTCGGACACTTGGTACTGAAATGACCCTGTTCTTCACAGTTGAAATAGGTGATGGCCAAACTGGCCGCTCGGGACTGAGATTCCATAGGTTTAGGCGCCATAGGAGGTCGCTCAGAAAAAGTAGAGCCCGCACGAGGTTTCTTGAAAGTGGCCTGACTGCCGTCAGACTGATTACGATTCTTTGACTTCTTGCAAGCAGATGAAGGTTGTTGCTTAGCAATCTCCTTAGCAGTAAGCTCATAAGTAAGAGCTTTCTCAATGAATTCGGCCAGAGTGGTGCAATTGTGATTAAGCAACTGCATCCGCATACGAGGCTTCAACCTCTTGCTGAAATATTTGATCTTGTCCGCCTCAGAATGAATAATGGATGAGGCGAAAGGAAGTAGCTCCTGAAATTTCTCGGCGATGGTGAGAACATCGTCGTCCGCTGATGGGTCGGGAGTGAGTAATTCTGATAACTTCACCTCTCTGAGTGGGGCTGGATAATACCTCTCCATCATTAGAGTCTTGAATTGTTCCTAAGTACAAAATTCTGGGCTTCAACGATAACCACCATGAATGAGCGCTCTTACCCAGATAGTAAGCCGCGACTGAAACTTTGTGTCCCTCAGGACAGTCCACCATAGCAAACAGTTTCTCGAAATGCTCAAGACAGTGAATGATATCCGCCGGTTCAGATGAACCCTCAAAAGTAGGTGGTCTTTGGCGAGAGATGTCGCCAATGATACTGCTCACACCCCTCTCTTGCCTCTGAGGTGGCGGCGAAGGAGCCTATTGATTCTAAGTAGCTGTGTTATGCATCGTTTCCATCAGTTGTGCCATCTGAGTCATTTGGGCCATCATGCCCTGCATAAAAGCGAGTGGATCAACCTGAACACCTTATGACTGAGCTGTGTCTCGGGTGCGACTCTATGATAGTGAATGATTACGCCCAGGTGAATGAGTGGCAGCATCACTGCTCGATGAATTAGCATTATTCCTAGCATTCGCACGTGTATTCACACGAGCTCTCGGGTTTCGGCCCGTACCACAGCCTCTTCCCCCGCGTCCTCTGCCAGCTCTTTCCATACTAAAGTGGGAAAGTCACGAAATGATTATATATCTCGCATGAATCTCACATTATGATTACGTTATGAAATGATGAAAATGAGCATACGCGCTCAAACACACTGATTACATGAATGATCAACTGAGGTGATGTGATTATCTGATGAAATTCTTAAAATGATTATTTTGAACAAGTAAACACGATTAATGATACGATCCTCAAGATCAACAACTGAACAGTGAAATGTACTGAGTGGTTAATGAGTTAATATGATCGACATGATTACAAATGAAAATGATAAATGAGGAAATCTTACTGTTCTTTGGTCTGAAGGGCTCGACTCTTGCATGGGTTATACGTGACACGAAAGTCAAATGATACTAGTCTGATGAATGATGATTTCAAATGAAACATGACTCGAAAGGTTGTATTCAAAACCACTCTCAGATACCAATTCTGTAACACCCCAAACTAGGCGGATATTACACTGTCGTGGACCCCCGACTGGGACCCACCAGGCGAGTGAAAATAAATGAAATACACAGGGTAAATATAGTACCGAACCACATTACATCATTAATTACTCCGATGAGGAGTTTTATACAACACACCCAAGATAATATAGAATACGTGTATGTTTTATATGAAGATAAAACATACGACACTGAATAAAATGAGTATTCAAACGGAAGTCTGCAGCGGAATGAAAATAAAGAAAACACGAGTGAATGAAAAGGACTGGGGGGCCCTACTAGTATCAATGGGACTCCTCTCCGTCAACGTTCTCTTCCCGTGCCTTAGCCTTGCCACGACCTGAAAAAAAAATTCCCCAACGGGGTCAGTTACACAGAACAACAATCCTCAAGAGTTGAATAAACACAATCATATATGTTGTATAAACCACAAGTTCGATCAACAATCTCAAACCGTCGAACACATGCGATCAAAAGTGAATCGGTTAGATTATAACCCAATCCTGTTGAAAACATACGCAATCAAACATGCTGTATGAATCAACTAACGGTACGGCTCAAAGGGTGGCGCCACACTACGCCCGGGATGGAAATGTGTCCGTGCACAAGCCACCAACGAGTATCGATCGAATACACGTGTGGTCTTGTACCTAATCAGTCTCACGAAGTAATCTTCTTGTGTGCACAGTCCAATGTGAGGCCAACTACCAACACACGACTTAATATGTGCCCGACATGAAAATCCTACACATACCAACCGGCACACTAGTATGACCCGGAATGCCACGAGATAACAAAAGTGACATCGAAATCAATAATGACTCACCGAGATGAAATGATAGTGAAATGAATGATAGCTCAATGAAATGATTGGAACCGTCGTTCCTCATGACTGAAGTGATTAATTGACAATTACAAGTCTCAATACGGTTAATCCATTATGAATGAACTATAATTATGAATGAACAACAACGAAAGGAATGAATATCCTTTTAACCGAGTAAGAATTAACTTACTCAACACCGATGAAGAATGTCCTTCCACGAACAACGTCCTAAATGAGATGTCGGTCGATCGAACAACCTTGAATAACACAAATACCAACAATACGTTCAACATACAAATCAAACACGAATATAACGAACTCAAAACGTCGATACGACTAAACGAAGTTCATTGGGGCATTTCGACAAACACCTTGGAAACAAATTCCCTTCTTAAACAACTACACCCATTTGTATCGAAAACCAACTTCTATTGAATGATCCAAACCACCAAAACACCATCAATACAATCGATAATCCAAACGAAATGCTCAAATCGAGTTTACAATATCATTAAATTGTAAAACCCAATTCCAAGTCAACCTTCAAAGTGTTCTTGAGAAAAACTTCCAACAATCCGATGATAACTCGTAAAAACTCATAATCATACGTATATCCATCACAATTCATGATTATACCATCCAAAACATCATGCTCCAACTCAAAATCAAATTCAAGGGTTGAAGAAAGTTACCTTAGATTAGGATAAAAAATCCACAAATATGTTGTTGATCCACACTACAACTTGAAGAAGATGAAATCTCTGAGTTTTGATGATCTTGAAACACCCCAAAATCGCCCAAAAATCGCCCCAAGGAAGAGAGGAAGAAGTGAAATAAAGAAATGAGCTTGTTTCTCTCAAAAAAACGAAATTATAGAGCAGCAGACCGTGTGTGTGGCGGCCGGCACAGTGTGCCAAAATCGCGGCACGGCTTGGCCGCGGAAGCCGCGGCCACTGAGTGTGTCGCGGCACAGGGCTAGAAAACTGCACAGTGACTCGGCAGCGTGCCGCGGCCCTGCCGACAGGAGCCGTGACCCCCGGTACAGGCGGGTCGGCCAAAAACTGCAACATGTGTGTGTCGCGGCGCACACTCCCTTGTGCCGCTGCCCACACCCCTTGGGTCCTAAAATGATGAAAAATGACCCGGGAAAAGAACAAAAGCAATAGGAATCAATATTTGGGAAACAATAACACGAAATGGAAGTGTGGAAACTCCAAAACGGTGGTTCCAAGCAATGATTACAAGGGTTCGCCCAACAAAAGCACAATTTGAACAATGAGGAGATTTGAAATGACATGAACTCCAACGTCAACATCGACTAATGAATCAATTACAACAACCAAGATAATACTCTTGTCTCGATTCCCAAGCAAGGTTGAAACAATGAACAATATCGATACATGACTCGAAGTTATTCCGAATGGTGAACATGGTTGAATGAATGTGGATGATGAATGATTATTAACAAGTGAAAAATTACATAGTGACAATTATTGAATGAAATTACTGAATGATAATGACTGAATTACAACTGGGTATTACATACACCCTCCTTAAAAGAGTTTCGTCCCCAAAACTAAGGGTCAAACAACTTGGGATAACTCTCCAGCATACTATCATCGGTTTCCCAAGTAGCCTCTTCGACTCCGTGTCTAGACCACTGAATTTTAACCAAAGGAATTGCCTTATTTCTCAACTGTTTGATTCGCCGCTTCAAGACTTGTATGGGACGCTCCTCATACGAATGATCATCTATGATCTCGATTTCGTCGAACTTAAGTATGTGACTCGGGTCGGCAACATACTTCCGTAGCTGAGAGACGTGAAACACATTATGAATTCGTCTCAACGCCGGAGGTAAGGCCAATCTATAAGCTAGCTCGCCTACTCGATCTAAAATCTCAAACGGTCCAATGAATCTCAGACTCAACTTTCCCCGCTTCCCGAAATGGAAAATACCTCGACTCGGAGATACCTTGACCAACACGTGGTCACCTGTCTCGAACTCTAATGGTCGGCGACGATTGTCTGCATAAGATTTCTGTCGACTCTGAGCGGTCAACAAACGACTCCTGATCAAAACTATCTTCTCACGGGCGGCTATAAGCATATCGGGCTCAGTGCCGATTGATTCTGATAAGTCGTCCCAACACAAAGGAGATCGACAACGACGACCGTACAAGGCCTCGTAAGGTGCCATCTTAATTGAAGCATGCCAACTATTATTATACGTGAACTCGATCAATGGTAGTTGGGCTTCCCAATCGTCTTTCCAATCGAGGATGCATGCCCTCAACATGTCCTCCAATGTCTGAATAGTCCTCTCTGATTATCCGTAGGACTGAGGATGAAAAGCTGTGCTGAAATTAAGCTGAGTTCCCATGGCACGATGAACTGATTTCCAAAAATGAGACACGAATCGCCCGTCACGATCAGAAACAATACTCTTAGGAGTACCGTGCAATCTCATTATTTCTTTGATGAACAACTGGGCAAGTCTCTCGGGACCCCAAGTATCCTTAATCTCGAGAAAATGAGCTGACTTAGTTAGACGATCTACAATTACCTAGAATGTATTCATGCCACGGCGACTCGTCGGCAAACTCGTGATGAAGTCCATTGAAATATCCTCCCACTTTCACTCCGGAATAGGGAGCGATTTCAGCATACCCGCCGGTCGCTGATGTTCTATCTTGACTTGTTGACAGGTGATACATCTCGAAACAAACTCGGCGACTTCATGCTTCATATTACTCCACCAGTAATTTTGTTTCAAGTCTTTGTACATCTTGCTGGACCCCAGATGAATAGAATAAGGGGTAGCGTGGGCTTCTCTCAAAATCGAGTTTTTCAACTCGTCATTCGCCGGTACACATAGCCGATTCTTAAATCTCAAGAGTCCATCCTTGTGGACCACAAAGCCAGGGGCTTTCCCCTGTGCCACATCTTTGCAGATACGCAACAAAAATGGGTCTGAACCTTGATTCACTCTGATCGCCTCTTCAAGTGGCGATGAAATCTCCAGCATACAAAGTTGTCCCTGAACACGCTGTAACCAAACCTCGATCTTATGCCTAAGTAATTCTTGCTGAATTTCCTTCTGAACTGTTAATCGAGCAAGCATCTGCTCCTGAACGGACTTACGACTCAAGGCGTCGGCGACAACGTTCGCCTTGCCCGGGTGGTAAAGTATCTCAATATCATAATCTTTGATTAGTTCCAACCACCGTCTCTGTCGCATATTTAACTCTTTCTGAGTAAATATATATTTTAAACTCTTATGATCGGTGAATATCTGACAGGTAACGCCATAAAGATAATGACACCAAATCTTCAATGCGAATGCCACGGCTGCTAGCTCCAGGTCATGGGTCGGATAATTTACCTCATAAGGTCTCAATTGCTGTGAAGCATAAGCAATAACTTTCCTGTTCTGCATGAGTACACATCCGAGACCCTGTCCGGATGTATCACTATAGACCACAAATCCTTCCGTCCATTGCGGTAAAGAAAGGACAGGTGTTGAAATTAACTGGCTCTTGAGTTCCTCAAAACTCTGTTGACACGCGTCGGACCACGTGTATTTCTTATCTTTCCTTAAAAGGTTCGTCATGGGTTGAGCGATTTTAGAAAATTCTTCCAAAAATCGCCGATAATAACCAGCTAATCCGAGGAAACTTCGGATTTCCTTAACATTCTTCGGAGGTTGCCAATCTCGGATAGCCTCCGTCTTCTGAGGGTCAACACGAACTCCGTCTGATGAAATTACATGTCCGAGAAACATCAATTCGGACATCCAGAATTCACATTTGGAAAACTTCCCATAAAGTTGCTCTCGTCTCAACACGTCGAGCACCTGATGAAGGTGAAACTCGTGCTCCGCCCGGTCACGAGAATAAATTAAAATATCATCAATGAAGACACCCATGGACCGATCCGAATATTCGATGAAAACCCGATTCATTAACTCCATGAATACCGCAGGTGCATTAGTTAACTCAAACGGCATTACCACAAACTCATAATGACCATAGCATGTTTAGAACGCCGTCCTAGCAATATCCTACTCTCGGATTCGCAACTGATGATACCCAGATCTTAAATCGATCTTGGAAAATACTGAAGCTCCCTGAAGTTGATCCAAAAGATCATCAATACGGGGTAGGGGATATTTATTCTTGATCGTCACCCTGTTCAGCTCTCGGTAATCAATACACAAACGAAAAGAACCGTCCTTTTTCTTGACAAATAATACCGGTGCTCCCCACGGAGACGCATTCGGCCGGATATAACCCTTCTCGGTCAAATCCTCTAATTGATTCTTTAGTTCCAGCATTTCGGTCGGGGCCATCCGATACGGTGCCTTCGATATTGGAGATGTATCAGGCTCCAACTCAATTGTGAATTCCACATCTCTCTATGGAGGCAAACCAGGTAACTCGTCTGGCAATACGTCGCCACATTCTCTCACTACTGGAATATCCGCCAGCATTATTGATGATTTCTCGGTCTTAGTCATATAGCACCAATAACCGACACACCCCTGATTGAGTAATTTCACTGCTTTTATCAAGTTGATGACTCTCCCGGAACAGCTAGGATTACCTCCCTGAAAAACACATTCGACCCCATCGTCTGAAATGATAGTGACCAAACGCTTACGGACGCTAATGACGGCATCGTGACGGTCCATCCAATCAATACCCAGAATGACGTCGTCTCTCGGCAAAGTAAGATAAGTCTAGAGGCGGCCCGCCCGAGCAGGCTTCCTTCTTCCGTTTGCGCTGCTCCTCGTACAATCTACCACGATTAGGTCTGCTAACCAATTGCGGCCATGAAGCTAAATCGGACAATCCTTAATCTCACGATTCCCGATAATTCTTCTACCATCAGGTAGACCGATGACATAAGGCTCACAACTGGTAGCACTACTCAGACGTAGTCTACTCAAACATGATTCGGAAATAAAAGAATGCGATGCACCAGTATCAAAAAGGGTACACACAGGTTGAGATAGAATATCGAGTGTACCTCAGATCATCCGGGCCTCTAGGTCGTCGGGCTTCTTCATCTCGTAAATTCGGGGCTTTCCGGCCCCCGAACCGGACGATCCCATCTGATAACTCTTAGCTCTGCCTTTGTTAGCTCCTGACATCTTAAACGACGTGGACTGAGTGGCCTGATTCGGAACTGCTGACTGTTTTGGGGTCTGAGATGTCGCCGGAGTGGGTTTGGAGCCCCTTCGGCAAAAACAGGCCATATGCCCCATAATTCCACAGTTATGGCATGTGACAGTCTGCCTCGGACACTTGGTACTGAAATGACCATGTTCTTTACAGTTGAAATAGGTGATGGCCAAACTGGCCGCTCGGGACTGAGATTCCGCAGGTTTAGGCGCCATAGGAGGTCGCTCAGAAAAAGTAGAGCCCGCACGAGGTTTCTTGAAAGTGGCCTGACTGCCGTCAGACTGATTACGATTCTTTGACTTCTTGCAAGCAGATGAAGGTTGTTGCTTAGCAATCTCCTTAGCAGTAAGCTCATAAGTAAGAGCTTTCTCAATGAATTCGGCCAGAGTGGTGCAATTGTGATTAAGCAACTGCATCCGCATACGAGGCTTCAACCTCTTGCTGAAATATTTGATCTTGTCCGCCTCAGAATGAATAATGGACGAGGCGAAAGGAAGTAGCTCCTAAAATTTCTCGGCGATGGTGAGAACATCGTCATCCGCTGATGGGTCGGGAGTGAGTAATTCTGATAACTTGGCCTCTATGAGTGGGGCCGGATAATACCTCTCCATCATGAGAGTCTTGAATTGTTCCCAAGTACAAAATCCGTCGATGGGCTTCAACGATAACCACCATGAATGAGCGCTCTTACCCAGATAGTAAGCCGCGACTGAAACTTTGTGTCCCTCAGGACAGTCCACGATAGCAAACAATTTCTCGAAATGCCCAAGCCAGTGAATGATATCCGCCGGTTCAGATGAACCCTCAAAAGTAGGTGGTCTTTGGCGAGAGATGTCGCCAATGATACTGCTCACACCCCTCTCTTGCCTCTGTGGTGGCGGCAAAGGAGCCTGTTGATTCTGAGTAGCTGTGTTATGCATCGTTTCCATCAGTTGTGCCATCTGAGTCATTTGGGCCATCATGCCCTGCATAAAAGCGAGTGGATCAACCTGAACACCTTCTGACTGAGCTGTGTCTCGGGTGCGACTCTATGATAGTGAATGATTACGCCCAGGTGAATGAGTGGCAGTATCATTGCTCGATGAATTAGCATTATTCCTAGCATTCGCACGTGTATTCACACGAGCTCTCGGGTTTCGGCCCGTACCGCAGCCTCTTCCCCCGCGTCCTCTGCCAGCTCTTTCCATACTGAAGTGGGAAAGTCACGAAATGATTATATATCTCGCATGAATCTCACATTATGATTACGTTATGAAATGATGAAAATGAGCATACACACTCAAAAACAATGATTACATGAATGATCAACTGAGGTGATGTGATTATCTGATGAAATTCTTAAAATGATTATTTTGAACAAGTTAACACAATTAATGATACGATCCTCAAGATCAACAACTGAACAGTGAAATGTACTGAGTGGTTAATGAGTTAACATGATCGACATGATTACAAATGAAAATGATAAATGAGGAAATCTTACTGTTCTTTGGTCTGAAGGGCTCGAATCTTGCACGGGTCATACGTGACGCGAAAGTCCAATGATACTAGTCTGATGAATGATGATTTCAAATCAAAGATGACTCGAAAGGTAGTATTCAAAACCACTCTCAGATACCAATTCTGTAACACCCCAAACTAGGCGGATATTACAGTGTCGTGGACCCCCAACTGGGACCCACCAGGCGAGTGAAAATGAATGAAATACACAGGGTAAATGTAGTACCGAACCACATTACATCATTAATTACTCCGATGAGGAGTTTTATACAACACACCCAAGATAATATAGAATAGGTGTATGTTTTATATGAAGATAAAACATACGACACAGAATTAAATGAGTATTCAAACAGAAGTCTGCAGCGGAAATAAAATAAAGAAGTCATGAGTGAATGAAAAGGACTGGGGGCCCCTACTAGTATCAATGGGAATCATCGCCGTCACCGTTCTCTTCCCGTGCCTTAGCCTTGCCACGACCTGAAAAAAAATTCCCCAACGGGGTCAGTTACACAGAACAACAATCCTCAAGAGTTGAATAAACACAATCATATATGCTGTATAAACCACAAGTTCGATCAAAAATCTCAAACCGTCGAACACATGCGATCAAAAGTGAATCGGTTAGATTATAACCTAATCTTGTTGAAAACATACGCAATCAAACATGCTGTATGAATCAACTAACGTTACGGCTCAAAGGGTGGCGCCACACTACGCCCGGGATGGAAATGTGTCCATGCACAAGCTACCAACGAGTATCGATCGAATACACGTGTGGTCTTGTACCTAATCAGTCTCACGAAGTAATCGTCTCGTGTGCACAGTCCAATGTGAGGCCAACTACCAACACACGACTTAATATGTGCCCGACATGAAAATCCTACACATACCAACCGGCACGCCAGTATGACCCGGAATGCCACGAGATAACAAAAGTGACATCGAAATCAATAATGACTCACCGAGATGAAATGATAGTGAAATGAATGATAGCTCAATGAAATGATTGGAACCGTCGTTCCTCGTGACTAAAGTGATTAATTGACAATTACAAGTCTCCATACGGTTAATCCATTATGAATGAACTATAATTATGAATGAACAACAACGAAAGGAATGAATATCCTTTTAACCGAGTAAGAATTAACTTATTCAACACCAATGAAGAATGTCCTTCCACGAACAACGTCCTAAATGAGATGTTGGTCGATCGAACAACCTTGAATAACACAAATACCAACAATTCGTTCAACATACGAATCAAACACGAATATAACGAACTCAAAACGTCGATACGACTAAACCAAGTTCATTGGGGCATTTCGACAAACACCTTGGAAACGAATTCCCTTCTTAAACAACTAAACCCATTTGTATCGAAAACCAACTTCTATTGAATGATCCAAACCACCAAAACACCATCAATACAATCTATAATCTAAACAAAATGCTCAAATTGAGTTTACGATATCATTAAATTGCAAAACCCAATTCCAAGTCAACCTTCAAAGTGTTCTTGAGAAAAACTTCTAACAATCCGATGATAATTCGTAAAAACCCATGATCATATGTATATCCATCACAATTCATGATTATACCATCCAAAACATCATGCTCCAACTCAAAATCGAATTCAAGGGTTGAAGAAAGTTACCTTAGATTAGGATGAAAAATCCACAAATATGTTGTTAATCCACACTACAACTTGAAGAAGATGAAATCTCTGAGTTTTGATGATCTTGAAACACCCCAAAATCGCCCAAAAATTGCCCCAAGGAAGAGAGGAAGACGTGAAATGAAGAAATGAGCTTGTTTCTCTCAAAAAAATGAAATTATAGAGCAGCCTGCACTGTGTGCCGCGGCCCGGCCGAGTGTGCCGCGGCACAGGGCCAAAATCTGTCCCCAGCGCTCGGCAGTGTGCCGCGGCCCGGCTGAGTGTGCCGCGGCACAGGGCTAGAAAACTGCACAGTGACTCGGCAGCGTGCCGAGGCCCTGCCGACAGGAGCCGCGGCCCCCGGTATAGGCGGGTCGGCCAAAAACTGCAACATGTGTGTGCCGCGGCTCACACTCCCTTGTGCCGCAGCCCACACCCCTTGGGTCCTAAAATGATGAAAAATGACCCGGGAAAAGAATAAAAGCAATAGGAATAAATATTTGGGAAACAATAACACGAAATGGAAGTGCGGAAACCCCAAAACGGTGGTTCCAAGCAATGATTACAAGGGTTCGCCCAACAAAAAATGAGGAGATTTGAAATGACATGAACTCCAACGTCAACATCGACTAGTGAATCAATTACAACAATCAAGATAATACTCTTGCCTCGATTCCCAAGCAAGGTTGAAACAATGAACAATATCGATACACGACTCGAAGTTATTCCGAACAGTGAACACGGATGAATGAATGTGGATGATGAATGATTATTAATAAGTGAAAAATTACATAGTGACAATTACTGAATGAAATTACTGAATGATAATGACTGAATTACAACCAGGTATTACATTTAGAATGCCTGTTTCCGGAAAATTATGATATGAGTTCGAACCCAAACGCCATGGCCCGGGTAATCGAACCACAAAAACAAATAGATCAACAAACCAAAAGGAAACTAACTCAGGTTCGACTTACCCTTCCAACTGCAGCTTCGATCCGTTCGTGGCCATCCCCAAACACTCATTTGTAGCCTTGAATTCATTGAAAATCAACATGATAGTTACGGAACCTATCCCCACGGCCCGAACTCAGCAGACCAAATTTTTATTCTGAGCCGTATGCACATCGCTGTCGCTGAGGTCGCACATCGCCGCCTAGGTCCGCCGTCACTTCCTCTTATACCGGATTTCACCGGTCGCGTGATGGTTGTGTGCGTCAGACCGAGAGTTTGTGTGTGTAAGGTTGTGTGTGTGTGTGTGTTGTGAGAGAGGGGCCGATGAGGGTGAATCGGGAGGAAAGGAAAAAAAATGATATCTGCCATGAGAGGAGAGAAGGGTTTTATACCCAACTCTTTTTTAGGGTTATTCAATTGCACCCCATACTTTATAGATACTTAAATTTTAACCCCATCTTTTTTTTAGTCCTTTAATTTCAGCCCCTAAATTCTTAATACCTGCAATTTTACCCTAGTCATCTTTCAACATATAAAATCAGACCCTTTATTACTTTGCCTGTTTCAATTTATTATGTTTCAATAATATATTTAACTTATTTATTTTAGTAATAAATCATTATTGTTTATTTTTATAGATAATAACGAGGATTGTCGGGCATAGAAATTTGTGAGTCGAGCTTTCTGCATTTCATCCACTTCAAGCTACATATATCAGGTGGGAATTTTCACTATCACTTTAGTTGCCTTACTTTGACTGTTATGTGATATTCTATTTACATTCTAAATTGAGGATATATGTTGTAAATCAGGCTCACCTGTATACGTGTCAAGAGGCTCTCTTAAGATATATTGTGTGGGGACACTGCACAACCTCAATATTCACATGTGTGCTAGATTCATGTTATATGTGATATTGTGTGTATGTATTCATGTTGAGGAAAATATTATTGATAGAATAATCATTAAATTGCTTTCCATGAATTTGTATATTATTGTGATATTTGTGATTTCTACGAGCTGAAGGAAGCTCACCCCCACCTATATTAATCCAGCAGGTTAAGCCGAGCCGGATGGACGAAGGAGCGATCCGAGAGGGCATATGATGATATTTTTATTAAAACAATGTTTTTATTTATGTCTTATGCTTTGAAATATTTATTTGGGGAAACTCTTGATTAGTAATTATAACACCCCCAAAACCATCCGGGATATTATAGCGCCATGGGTCCTGCGCCGGAACCCACCAGGCTAAAAGCCATTTACAAAACCATTTCAAAAACGTTCAAAATCGCCAAAAAGGCTGATGATGGTAATATTTTGCAAATACTCAATATTTTCAAAAACAAAATTCTGAAATACCGTCATAGAATACCATTTGAAGATACAAGGCGAAATGCCAAATCTCGACAGTAAAAAATGTACGTTAAGTCGCCACTTAAACATACCGAAAAATAATTGGGAAAAAGAGTTTGACGAAATAACCCGAGTTCGCAAAATGCCAAAAGGCCCTTTTAAAATACACGCACGCAGCGGATAAAGATACCGAAAAGCCATTTTGAAATATACACATGCAGCGGATAAATTCAGTTCAAAATACACCTTTGCAGCGGAAATAAAATAACCATAAATAAATACTCAATACTCAAAAACATGCCACAACCAGTATCACCCGGGAAGCTCACCCCTTAACGACCGCTACTAGCTCGATCTCTGAGTACCTAAAAGTAAAGCCCACAACGGGGTCAGCCAACAATGATATCGATCACATCATCATAAATAATTACATACTAATGTAATAATACTGTAAGAATACTACGAACGTAATCTTACCGACATAACCTTACCAATCCATAATAATCCAAACCTTACCATAATCCACATTTCGCATCCTTGAATGACGAAATGAACTTAACAACAATTATCTGTATTGAATTCCAAAAATACCAACAATCCTCAAAACATCATCATAACTCATAAGTGTGGAAATAATCCAATCCGTGCCAAATCCTATCCGTCGGATTACACAATCAAATCTCAACCTGGATAAACCAATAATACACAACATTTCGGTAGATCAACTATCACATGACAAAGAATACAAATCCCGAGACATCGACGTACAGTCCGAAAGCTCATACGATCAATAACAATGATCAACCAATAATTCAATCGAGAATATCATCGACATGATACCTCCAATAAGATCAACAAAGGACCAACGATAACCGGAAATACCCTCAACAAGGTAAACTCCAAACACGAATGGAGGATGAACGACCAAACAATATGGCTCAAAGATGGAAGTCATAGTATGCCAGATCCGAAAATGTGTCCGTGCATTAGCCACCCCGGGTATTGATCAAATACACGTGTGGTCTTGTACCTAATTAGCCACACGAACTACGTCCCGTGTGTACGGTTCAATGTGGAAATATCAACACATAACCATCATGTGCCCGGCTAAAAATCCTACACAATAACCAATCGGCATGCAGATATAACTCTAGATATGTCACGATGCAACATGACAACTAAACTCAAAGAAACATATATCCAATAAGGATCAAAAGACTCACCGAAGAGAACAACAACATACTGACAATGAAAAGTCGACACGACTAATCAATATCCAAAACATCAATCCTGGGATCATCATCCCCAAATGAATGACCAACACGATCTACGATCTCAATACAACAGTCCTGGATCAACATCCCTCAACGAATAACCGATACGAAACTCATTACAAGAAACCTCAACATATACAACAACTCAACATACTAATTATCCACATGACTGAACAAATACTTAGATTACCTCAAAGCCGAGGACCATATCCATCAACATCCCCCAATGAGACGATCAACACAACCATTAATACCAACAATAGTCCTGGGATCAACATCCCTCAACGAACAACCAGTACGAATCTCAATATACAAAGCCTCAACATACAACATATACAACAACTCAACATAATAATTATCTCATAACTGAACAATACATAAATTACCTCAAATCCGAAGACAACATTCTTTCCACGAACAACATCTCTGAACGAATACATAGTTATACAAATAATCTCAAATAAGGTACCATCCATTCAATACCAATAAGCCTTTATCCAGATACTTATGTCATCATGATAACTATCCTCGATATCCGATATTCTATATCCTTGACCAAAGATAATTCACGTCTTCCCTGAACACAATTAAATCATATACCTTATGATTTATTACAACTAGAGTACGATATACAAACCATTATCCCGACAACTTACATTTCTAACAACATTGCTATACGAATTATAAATGAAATGAAAACGAAACCATTCATCAAATATTATAAACTGAACAAGTAGAAACTTGCCTCGATACCGATACCACGAAGCCGTTACGAAAATCCATTGCCTTAGTATACGAGCTCCTCAGCCCCGACCAAAATCAATCTACGAACTCTTTAGCCTCAACCGCAACACAACGGTCATAATCCACGATCAAAACATATCAACCTATTGAAATAACCGATAAACATACATTCGATAAAAATCAATAACCGACATACCCAACCAACAAACTTAACGGTTCAACGAAACCTCGATCATATACATAAAACCAAATAATCCAACTCAACAAATACGAACTCATATCCACATTACAAGCCGTAACTCGATGATCACAAATAACAATCAATAACCGATCAACAAACACAACGGTTCTACAATATCCCGATTAAACACATATCTAAACAACCCGAACCAATCAAACACGAATTCAAAACCACAATACGATTCCACAATCCGAAGATCATATCAATAATCAATTTAAACCAACAAGGGTCTAACCTTTCCGAATCCAAATTCAATCTTAAATACGGATACAAGTTTCCTCCTTGTAAATTCATAATAAAATCAATTATCGATTATCACCATCAATCCAACCGATCTGATTAATTCAATATTATGAATAATCATATTCCAAGGGTTTCAATTAACTCAAACATTCGATTAGAACACTTTGTTCAATACATATGAATTCTCAAACTCATAAGTGAATCATAATCTCAGCAAACCCTTAATCATATTCGTATTCCTATACGAATATTATACCAAAATACATAACTTAATTATAGATATGAATATTCCATATTCATACCCAAAACACCATCACCACTTAAGCACATTCATCAATTCAATGATCAATCCATCTGATATTAATGATTTTCAATTCCAACTTCACTTCCAAACATGAATCAAACAAGACTTCTTCTTGTTATACTAGTAAATTTGTAGAAAATAATTTACCGATTATTATCGTGAATAATCACATTCCAATTATCCGAAATCCTTCCAAAATCATAACATGTATAACTTATGAGTCCTTCAAGAACATGAATTATCCAAATTCACGTTCAAAATCCATAAAAGAACATAATCCGATGTTTTCTAACATCTAACCAATCTATAATCATAATTGAAGGTATATATCATCATGTTCTTCAACATATGATCTTCTTAACATCAAAAATAGAAGCAATACTACCAAGAACATCAAGAATATTATGATTCCATAATCATAACAACATAATCAAGACATAATCCAACATATCTTCATCTTCCTTCAACACACACCTCATATAACCTCAAGAATCGAAACAACAACATCTTAATCATCTTCATACGAATCATTTATCAATAACAACATCAAAAATCCGAAATGAAAAAGAAGATTATCCAACATACCTCTTAGAAGATGGAATACACAAGAAATCACTTCAAGAATCATCAATAACTCCATATCCAAGCTCCAAATCCAAGCCCTCAAGCTCAAAATCGAATTAGGAGAGCCAAAATATCCCTCTCTCAATGTTTAGAGATGAAAAACGAAGAGAAATGCTGAAGTGAAATGAAAGACATACGTCTATTTACAAAACAATATGTTCGTTACGTACGTAACCTTCCATAGTTAACGTACGTAACACACCATTATGTACGCTATCTGACCTTGGTAGCGTACGTAACGAAAGTCCAGAGTTAACTGACTCATTTTGGGCACTTCCTTACGTACGTAAATCTTGTCCCATAATGTACGTAATACGTACGTTGACTTGCTACAGTACCACCCACATTACGTACGTAATACGCCATGCATAACGTACGTAATGGCCAAGGTTGACTCGTTGTCCACATCCTCCGCCGAAAGCTGCCGACACAGGGTCCCACCTGCCGACCACGACTCGGTCCTGTCTGATCCCTTTGTTACGTACATAAGGCACTAGACATAACGTACACAACACTGTCCATTTAACGTATGTTAGCCATAAAATTTAGCGTACGTAATGGCCTCAATACTTAGCCAAAAATCCAACTGTTCCTGTCCGACGTCTCGACATACTGGATACGAACATACGGCATGCTGAATACACATATACTCAACCCAAAAATATTCTCATACGATATACCTTATGTCCAAATAAGTCCAACCTGATACAACAAATCCTCAATATAATTGTCAATCAAACACGTCAATTACACAAGTATAACTGTCTTGGTCCTTAATTTATTTTATCCATACTGTATAGATACCAAACTATACAGTATACCTCAGATAAAATAACGCGAAAAATTAATACTGAAAATTCGGGTATTACAGTAATAATAATTTTTAAATTTTCTTCCGCCACATTTATGACCTCTTAATTATGACATGTCATTACCTTAATTAATAGCTATTTATTTTAGTCAGTGTAGTGACTCAACTTTGTAGGTGAGAATTTTAATATTCTCAAAGGAATTTATTTTCCGTCAAAATTCACCTTTTTACTTATTTCCCCATATAATTATCCCTATAAAATCGGGGCGTTACAAATGTTGTTTGAGGTAAACCTCTCTACGTCTACAGGTCCTCCACACATGAGTAAATAATTTATTAAACTCACGGCGTACATAACTGTATGATTTTAACTAAACTCGTCGCTGTATTGTTCACACATATTGGTGGAACCGATAGTAGCTTTAGCCGTTAACACAGATTGGCTTGGGCTTCTTCGACTTTGCTTCTTTTCACACAGATTGAAACTTCGTCCTGAACTCTATTTGTCCCACACAGGCCAAAATAGCTTTGCTTAACAGTAAGGATGGGTTATCAAGAGTCGAACATCAGATGTACGCTTGATGAGCTTTTGCTGTATATGTGTTGTTCGTTATTTAGATCTTGCACATTTCTTCACTTCAGATGACACTTTATGCTTGAAGAAATATAATGCTCTTGTAATCTTGATGTTCATATTGTTGTAAGTGTTCAGATCATTAAGCGAGCAATATCCTTTTGCTTGGGCCTATTTATAACCTTGGAAATAGACCCGCTATAAATGTAGCCCTTGGCCGGTTGGTGAGATTGAGACGGCTCTGATTGAATTAAAGGCAATTTGCATTTAATGCCTCAAATGTTCCCTTTAAACCACATTAAATGCTCTTTGTCTATTGTCTCTACAACCTTATTGTTAGGAAATTTTTGAGATTTTAATGATGTCATCCATGCATTCAAGTTTATTTTAAATGTATGTTTAAGTACTCGGCAATGTAAAGAAGAACCAATTGAGTATCTTCTATTGACCTTTAAAAGATTAGGCTAAGTATTGATCATGTTGATCAAATAAAATTTTGGTTAAGTATAGAAGAGTCAAACATCAGTCGGGTTTGGTCAAAGGCAAATATCAGCTTAGTTTTGCCAGAAAAAACATCATCCAGGTTTGACTAAGTCACAAGATCAGCTGAGTATCGCTAAGTTAGAAGTTCAGCTGAGTATCGTTAAAGATTTTGGCAAAGTATAAAACAGTCAAGCATCAGCCGGGTTTTATCAAAGGCATATATGAATTAAGTTTGATCAGATAAAATATTAGTCCAGTTTTGGTCAAGACAAAACATCAACCGGGTTTGACTAAGATAGAAGTACAATTGGGTTTTCCCAAGACATGATTTTCACCAAGTATGGAACAGAAAATTATCAGCAGAGTTTTATCAAGACGAAATATCAGCCGAGTTTGACCGATACATCAGCCGGGTTTGAGGCAGAAAAGCGCTAGGAATTGATATCAGTTGAGTTTAAACATCATCTATGTCCACATCAGCAAACATTAAAAAGTCAACAAAGACGGCAAATCACATGCAGACGTAAAGAAAGCCAAGGAAACAGACTAACTGATTTCTGGCAGTTAAGGAATAAAATATTCCTTGAGATTTGCGGCCAGAAGACTTTCCAATTATAGTAATCAAAAGAAAACGACACAAAATACTAAACATCTTCAAACAGTCGGATTTGAAAAAAGAGACAAAGTCGTGCAAAGAGAAGAATAGCTAAATAATAAAGTCCACTCTCCAACAGACAGATTTGTTCCAAGATGCAACGGCTATGAAGAGCTCAAGAATCATACTATAAATATCTGAAGAACACTTGTGTGTGATTATCACTTACTATTGGGTTTTACGTGTATCTAATACAATAAATATGGAGAAAACGTAGCAGAAATAATTAAACAAAAACCTAGATGAGGATATTCATGCAGTAATTTAATTAATTTATAAAGAGTTCGTCGAATTACCTTCATTCGAAGAACAGATCTAAACCCGAACCAGATGTAATATCCAGGGGTATTTTTTTCATTTTTATTGTTGTGTTATACGTATTCATTTGGAATTGTACAAGAGCTGTTGTATTTGACTAATATAATGTAAATTGTATTGGGCTATTTTGGAATCGAAATATTTATACTTGTCGTCGGTATTGTTTTTACCAATTGGATGTTGCTTGGTGAGTTTTGTTTTTGGTTAAGTATACTATCCATAGCGTATGCTATATGTATAGCAAACGTACGCTATAGATGGAGGGTTCCATACGTTAAACCATGTTGGTTAGGTACGTAACACAGGGTATCAGATCGCATATGACTTTCAGCGTATGGGGCCGAGCATGGCTGGATCATTTTGGCTTGATCGGAATAGATAGGTCAACGCCCATTATGTACGCAATGCATGGCTGCTAATATGCATAATGTTGAGGTTGTTGCGTATGTCGGTTTGGACAACGTATGTAAGGATGTTTCATTTTGAGGCAGTAGCTTCTGGAGGATCGTTACGTACGTAACACTAATGTGTTAGCGTACGTAAAAGTTTCTAACGTATGTTAACCATTGATGGTAACATACATTATGACAAATCCAGATTATAAATACATGTTTCGTCTTTCATTTCTACACGATCTAATAACGATATTTCTCCCTAAGAATTATCCTTTTGCATTCCTTGGTGTTTTCCAACCGCTTCCCACTTGCTTAGGAGATTCATAACTTGTATTGAAGCTTAGGAGCTTGAATATTGAGTGGATTCTTGAAGGGTTTGAGGTTGTTCTTCATCTTCAAGTGGTATGTTTGTTAAACTTGTTAATCCAGAGATTATGATGATGTTGTTGATGATTACTTCGTGTATTGCTGGATTGTTGGAAGATAACGTGATTCTTGATAAGTTTTTGTAACTTATGTTGAAAACATGATAAGTATGACTTGAGGATGAGTGTGTTCTTTATGTTCTAAGAATACTTGGAGATTATAATCATATCTAGGAAGAGTTATGTTAAGATTGTTAGATGATTAACATAGTTTGGAGATGATTATTGATGTTGGTTGTGTTCTTGAGAGATTATAGCCATTTTAGTGAAGGATTATGATGAGTTAGGAGAAAATTATCATAATTTTGAAGTGGTTAAGTTAATCTTGTTGATTAATCCTAAATTCATGATGAATTGGTGGTTGATTATTGTGTTGACATCATGTTGGTTGTGTTGATTATGTTCTTGGGGTGATTGTGATGATATATGATGATATCACCATAATGGGTTGATTAATATGATGTTATTATTGATAAGTTCTTGTTGAATTGTTTTTCACAAGCGTTAAGAACATTATGTGTTAGGAGCATGCCCTTGAATGCCACTCAGGGGATGTAAGAGTGAGGGCATTGTACTTGTTATTATGTAATATCATTATCATAAGGCATTGCATGTTTCTTTATTTACTGGTGTCACTGGCGTTCGTGACTCATAAATATATATATAAAAACTAGTCCGTGTATTTGAGAGCAAAACATTCCACTCCTTATTGGATAAGGGGATTGGCACTGGAATGGTTTATGGCTCAAATACCTAATCGTTCGCAAGTCGATGAAACTTGACTGGACGTTAAGTTTATGTGTAGACTTGTATGATGTGTTCTTTGATTTGGAGAGTGCATGTCGAACACTAATGGTTAGTGGGAGCACACGTTATAGGAATGATAATGAGATTATTATACTCGAATCGACTCACCCTCGATTCGTCACATAGATTCACTCCGGGATAGTCAATGACGGAATCGAAAGGTTGTGATAGGTATTCGTGAACCTTTGACTTGAGGATTTAGTAGGGATGTCCTTGTGACATTAAGATTTTCATTAGAGTAGTTCAACCCAGAAAACCGGAAGGTGGGGGTCAACCTCGACATGCGTTCTAACGGGCAAGTAGCAGGTTCTACTGAATATCAAGATAGAATTCTTTCTCCTGTTAGTGAATGGATTATATGTCCTATGCAGTTATTGGCAGATGAGATCACAAGTATTTGGCCAAAGCATTAGAGCTAGTTGTATTGGATACACGAGAGCTCGATGATCTTGATTTGCATTAACTCATGCATAGCATCAAGTACAGATAGGGTTTGACTAATCATGACCCTATAACTTGATCGTGATATTTGAAAGAAGGGTTTATACGTATATTGGTATTCACGACAAAATGGTTTTTGAATGATCCCAATCTTTCGTTCTCTGTTGGGGTACAGTGTAGACTGCCAGGCTGGCTAGGTGGTACTACTACTCTTTAGTTCCTCCCATTTATAACTGAGACGGACCTACCGAGTCGCGCATTAGGATTGATGACGGAATGAATCGAGCTTATTCTCTCTTTATAAATATTAGATATTGGATATCTAATTTATTGGAAATTAGATGTCTAATTAATTTTGGGACATTGGATGTCTAAATTAATTTACTGGACAAATTAATTTACGGCCTAATGAATTAAATAAATTACTCGGTGATTAATTTAATTCATGAATATAATTATTTATTGGAGGTATTATTTTGTATTATTTTGTATTTGATATGATTGATTAATTAGATTAATTAATTGATATAAATACATCGGAACAGAATGGAGTTTATCTGTTTGGACTCACGGGAGTCCGAAACGAACCAAACCCATCTGGGTCTTTTAGATGGACGCCCCCCCACATACTCACCTCCCTTGGTATTTGTCTCCACCTTAATTGTGGAAGACATTAGACTTTGAGGGGACAATATCAAGGGTGATATTGTGGTTGGTGATTTGGTCTTGATTCTTGAAGAATAAATGAGAAGACTTCATTTTCTCTTGACACACTTTGCATCTCACGGTTTTTGCAAGAGAGAGAGAGAGAGAGAGAGAAAGTTTTTCTCTAAGTCTTCATTTTCTTCATTCATATTTCTTGAGTTTTTCTTGGAGAAAAATTGAGAGATAATTCAGAGATATATATTAAACACGTAGAGTGTTGTAATCTTAATTTGCAAGCTTATATCTTCCTTTTCTAGCCGTAATCTTGGAGGTTAATTGGGTGTTCGTTGTTTCGTTCATTTCTCCGGCGTGTGGAAAGTAGATGTAACACCCCCAAATCCATCCGGGATATTACAGCGCCGTGGGTCCCGCGCCGGAACCCACCAGGCTAAAAACCAGTTAAAAAACGTTTAAAAATGCCAAAGGCCGATGATGGTAATATTTTAAATACTCAAATATTTTCAAAAACATAGTTCTCAAATACCGTCATAAAATACCATTTGAAAATACAAGGCGAAGTGCCAATTCTCGGCAGTTCAAAATGTACGTTAAGCTACCACTTAAACGTACCGATAAAATAGCTAGGAAAAAGAGTTTAACGAAATAACCCAAGTTCGCAAAATGCCAAAAGGCCATTTTGAAAATACACACGAGTTGGTAAAGATACCAAAAAGTCATTTTGAAATATACACACGCAGCGGATAAATGCAGTTCAAAATATACATTTGCAGCGGAATGAATAACCAGAAAAGAAATACTCGATACTCCAAAACATGCCACCGCCAGTATCACATCGGGAAGCTCATCCCTTCACGACCGCTACTAGCTCGATCTCCGAGTACCTAAAAATAAAGCCCACGACGGGGTCAACCACAATACTCAATAATGATACCGATCACATCATCATAAATAATTACATACCAATGTAATAATACTGTAAGAATACTACCAACGTAATCTTACCGTTATAACCTTGCCAATTCATATCAATCCATACTAAATCAATCCTTGACATATTCCACATTTCGTATTCTCAAATGACGAAATGAATTCAACAACAATCATCTGTACTGTATTCCAAAAATACCGATAATCTTCAAAACATCATCATAACTCATAAGTCTGTAAATAATCCAATCTGTGCCAACTCCTGTCCGTCGGATTACACAATCAAATCTCAACATGTATAAACCAATAATACACAACATATCTGTAGATTAACTACCATATGATAATGATAACAAATCCCGAACATCGACGTACAGTCTGAATGCTCATACGATCAATAACCAGATCAACCAATATGTCAACTTAGAATATCATCGACATGATAACTCCAATACGACCAACAAAGGATCAACGATAACCGAGAGTACCATCAATATGATAACTCCGACACGATCAACAAAGGATCAACAATAACTGAGAATACCATCAACAAGGTAAACTCCAAATGATCAACAAAGGACAAATAATAACCGAGAATACCATCAACAAGATAAACTCCAAATGATCAACAATAATGGATCTCAAATAAATAACTCCGACTGTCGAACATACCCCTCGGGCGTATGAAAAACCAGTCACAAACCGTCGAACATACCCAACCATGAATGGAGGATGAACTACCAAACAATATGGCTCAAAGATGGAAGTCATAGTACGCCCGATTCGAAAATGTGTCCGTGCACAAGCCATCCCGGGTATTGATCACATACACGTGTGGTCTTGTACCTAATTAGCCTCACAAACTACGTCTCGTGTGCACGGTTCAATGTGGAAATATCAACACATAACCATCATGTACCCGGCTAAAAATCCTACACAATAACCAATCAGCACGCAGATATGACTCCAGATATGTCACGATGCAACATGACAACGAAACTCAAAGAAATACATATCCAATAAGGATCAAAAGACTCACCGAAGTGAACAACAGACTGACAATGAAAAGCCGACACGACTAATCAATATCCAAAACATCAATCCTGGGATCATCATCCCTAAATGAATGACCAACATGATCTACGATCTCAATACAACAGTCCTGGGATCAACATCCCTCAACGAATAACCGATACGAAACTCATTACACGAAACCTCAACATATACAACAACTCAACATACTAATTATCCACATGACTGAACAAATACTTAGATTACCTCAAATCCGAAGACAACATCCTTTCCAAGAACAACATCCCTGAACGAATACACATTTATACAAATAATCTCAAATAAGGTACCATAAATTCAATACCAATAAACCTTTATCCCGATACTTATGTCATCACGATAACTATCCTCGATATTCGATATTCTTTATCCTTGACCAAAGATAACTCACGTCTTCCCTGAACATAATTAAATCATATACCTTATGATTTAATACAACCAGAGCACGATATACAAACCATTATCCCAACAACTTACATTTCTAACAACATTGCTATACGAATTATAAATGAAATGAAAACGAAACCATTCATCAAATATTATAAACTGAACAAGTAGAAACTTGCCTCGATACTGATACCACGAAGCCGTTACCAAAATCCATTGCCTTAGTATACGAGCTCCTCAGCCCCGACCAAAATCAATCTACTAACTCTTTGACTTCAACCGTGTAATACCCGAGATTTCTGATATGTATTTGGAACTTGTAACTTTGTAATTGTGCACTTTGATCTGAGTATTTTCTCCGTATTTTATAATCCGATGTTGTTGAGCGTATGATTTCGTGTATGTGATTTAAAAATTGTAATTCTGCGCATGTAGCGCACGCTATCGGCTATGTGTAGTGTACGCTAACATGGATCCATAGCGCACGCTACAGAGGAACATTAGCGCACGCTAGGCGTGGTCAATTTGATTGAGACGTGTGGTAGGTGAGATCTGTCCGGGGATCTTGGTCGGATTGTGTCTGGATGAACCTGGACGGCTTTCGGGAAAAGCCAAGTCAACGCCTTAGCGCACGCTACAGGCATGTGCATAGCGCGCGCTAAGTCGAGTGAGAAAGTCAGTAGCCGTTAGCGCACGCTACGAGCAGGGACTAGCGCGCGCTAATGACCATTTCCTATAAATAGGACAGCATCCTTTTCGTATTTTCAGTCCTTTCTTTTCCCACATCCGAATTCTTATACTTAGAGTATAACTTCCTACATCATAAACACCTCATATCAACATCCTAGCTCGTGATTGAAGATTGTAGATCATTGAGGATTGGTGTTCGAGCCTTCGACGTTGGATTCTTCGATTTTCTCCTTATTCTTCACTACTTTGAGGTAGGTGATTCTTCACCAATATTAGTAATGTTCTTAGGGGCGTTTGATCATGTTTTCATAGCCAGTTATTTCGTTTATAATCGATCATCACATGTTAGAAGGATACTTTTGACGTATCGGCACTATATATCGTATGAACCTTTGAACCGTTTTAGTATATGGACTCCTAAGCATTTTCAAACCGATTTGTGATCAGTAGACGGATATTACCTAGTTGTTACGCTTTACACATTGGAATCATGCGTTTTGGAACGTAGGATGAACGGAACTTAGAATATTTCTTGAAGATCTAGATGAACTATGGTGTTGTGATGATTATACGTATCTTTGTATCTCATAGTCATTTAGTACGTAAAGAACTTTCACAAACCTTATTAGCATGATATGCTCGGGGATGACTTGTATTATCACCATAGAATTCATGAGTTCATCACCATTAGATCCAGTTTTCTACCAGTAGTAATCTGCCATGCAAGGTTAGCGCACGCTAACATACGTAAGTTAACGTGCGCTATCGGGGATAAGTTAACACACGCTACATGTGGTACGTAACGTACGTTATGATATCAGCCGAGTCAGTCGGCTGATCAGAGAGAACTGTCAGTCCGTGGCTAGCGTACGCTAGGCTTATACGATAGCGTACGCTAACAGGCAGGCTTAGCGCACGCTACATAGAGTACGTACCGTACGCTAAGTGGTTCAGGCAGATTGCATATTTCGAGCTTTTGGGCCGTAGATCGAATTGTTAGGCAATCGTTCGACTTGAAATGATTTGTATATCATTTCTTTTGTTAAGGTTCGAGCTTGCTACGTTGATCGAAGGAGGCGGCCTTCGAGTGTGTTGAGATCATCGAAGTATTTCGTTCTTGCCATCTTCGAGGCAAGTATCGTAATGTGTTAAAATAGATATTTTGAGCATGTTTGTGGCTTGTTCATGTTGTTGGACATAGAAATTAATTTGTTGAATTGTCATGATATTCGTTATCTAGTATTTGTATGTTCATGTTGATGAACATAATTATTTGGCATATGTGTATGCATGAGTTGTATTTGTGTACGTTGTACGATCTATGTTGAGGGCGCTGGATCGGATGTCCACCTCGTGTTGGTCCGACGGGATCATCTTGGGATCTAGGCTGAGGGCGCTGGATCATTGGACAGGTTATTTCCACCTCGTGTTGGTCCGACGGGATCATCTTGGGATCTATGCTGAGGGCGCTGGATCATTGGAATACCCTTGCTGTGTTAATGGAATCTTGAGGATTCGCATTATCGGATTCCGGTAGCGGAAGTCCGTGTGATGTATCTTGTTATGTATTGTTGATGCATATTTGATTCGTTTAAATGATACTTGTACTAGCATCGTTTTACTAACCCCTTCGGGGGTGGACATTTGTTTTGATGTTCAGGTAGCCGAGGAGCAGGGAAACAGCCACAATACCGACGTGATGACGAAGGGGTTCAGTGATGTTTGTTTGTTGTTGTTGGTGATTTGTTTTCTTGTTTTGATTTCAGTACTCGAGTACGCATGTTGTATTAATATCATTTCGATATGGTTGTATTAATTCCTCGTTGACCCAGTTGAATGGTTTTGTAAACTTGAATTTCCGCAGTATTGATGTCTTATATTTACATTTCTTTAAAATCAGCCTTGTAAATCCTTACTTAAAGGGTTTACGGCGCTGTAATTATTCCGAATATCTCGGGGTGTTACAGAATATGGTATCGGAGCTAAGATTCATGGATATCTTGGCATTCGGGTTTTAGTTGGGTCTGTTTACATTATTTGATTTACGGGTCGTTCGTAACATCACTGTTCAGCCAAAGTCCTCATGCGGACCGTGGTTGTAAGTCTCCTAATCTCTTATACTACCGTTTTACTTAATTACTGTTTTGTGAGTATTGACGGGTTTTATTTCGAAAACTTTGTCCTGGATATTGAGGAATTGTGTTTACAGTATGTTGAGAGGAGGACGTGGACGCGGACGCGGTCGTGGACGCGGACGGGGTAACATGAGACAGGAGGATTCCGCAACTACCCCGGAATTATCAGCTAGTCGAACCGATTCCCATTCTGGAGGGCAGCAAGGGTCAGCGAATGACAACGCAAATCCTAACATGCCGGGAGTGCTTCAACAGGTGGTGGCACAAATAAACCAGTTCGCCCAGGTAGTCGACCGCATGCAGACGGCGATGGGACAACAGCACCATGAGGATAATCGGGGAGACAGATGGCTTGGTGAGGTGGTCAAATTGCACGCGCCAAAATATGACGGATCTGCTGAGGCAGTTACTTGGGATCACTGGATCAAGGAGTTAGAGAAGATATTCGCGGGTCTTAACTGTCCCGAGGACCGGAAGGTTCCCATTGCCCAGTATTTTCTGACTGGGGAGGCCTTTGATTGGTGGGAAGCTATTCGACCCGAGAATCATAATGCGGATTGGACGGAATTCAAATTAATGATGGAAGCACAGTATTGTCCTCGTCCAGTTAGAGAGGTAAAGATCCGAGAGTTTTTCTCACCACAGAGTTCGGAAGCATCTGTGACAAATGTACTCAAAACTTTTAATCATCAGCTGACTTGTGTGCGACACTTGGTCAGAACAGAGGCAGAAAATATTTTTCATTTCGATATGCGGATGAAGCCGGAGATTCAGCAGTACATGTCCGGGTTCGAGTGTACTACGTTGCGGCAGTATCAAGACAAAGCGCTGGCCTACGACATGAAAGAGGCGGCGGTGGAGAAATCAATGGAGGCAAAGAAGCAGAAGGTGACTGTAAACTTTTCAGAAAACAAGAGTGGTGGGCCCCGCAAGGGCCAGTCTTTCTTTTATTCGGCTAGGAAACCTCCACATCCTTCCAGAGGTGGAAAGAAGTTCCGGACTACATCAGCAGTTCCGGACGCATCAAAGAAATGCTACAATTGTGGTCGGGCAGGGCATATTCGACGTGACTGCCCCGCATCTTCTGTGACTTGCTACGATTGTGGACAAGAAGGACACCGTGCGTCTTTCTGTGGAGTTGCTACTAGGTCTTTTGGTACTCGCACTCCAGCGCCAGTTCCGAAGGAGATAAGTGTGAACCAGACACAACAGAGTGGGTTTCCGCAGCAGAACGTCGGGAAGAGAGAGACATCCAGTGCTGGGTCCGTTCCTCCGCGCCTGTACGAGATGAGGAAATCTGATGATCAGAACACTGCTGTTGCATCAGGTACAATTCAGATCCTTTTGCAACCAGTTAGTGTTTTATTCGATTCCGGAGCTACACATTCTTTTGTATCCTTGAACTGTGTAAATCGTTTAAAAATCTCATGCTTATTTGATTGTGAACCATATGTTGTGGGTTTGCCGAGTGGAGAGATAATTGTGGGAACCCTAGAGGCTAGATATTTTCCAGTGTCTATAGGAGGGAGAGATTGGCCATCGAATCTTATTGTAGTTGACATCTACGGTGACGATTTAATTCTCGGAGACGATTGGCTCAACCGTTATGGAGCTATTCTGAATTACCGAGAGAGAGTCATTTCTATCATTGCTGATGACGGATCTGAACACGTATTCCGAGGATGGAGACCAGGAAGCTCGGGATTATTGATCAAAGAAATGAAAGCCGTGAAATTACTGAAGCACGGATGTCACGGACTTTGGTGCTATGCCATGAGGAAAGAGGAAGGAGTAGAGCTCTCGTCTATTTCAGTTGTGAATGAGTTCTCAGATGTATTTCCTGACGAACTACTTGGGTTACCTCCGCAGAGAGAAGTGGAATTCACTATCGAATTAGAGCCTGGAGCAGCTCCTATTTCCAGAGCACCATACCGCATGGCGCCAACCGAGATGTATGAACTCAAGAAGCAACTGGAGGAATTGTTACAGAAGGGCTATATTCAACCTAGCGTTTCTCCTTGGGGAGCGCCCGTTCTCTTTGTCCGAAAGAAAGACGGATCCCTCCGACTGTGTATTGATTACAGGGAGCTCAACAAGATGACGATCAAGAATAAGTACCCTATACCTCGGATCGACGACTTGTTTGATCAACTGCAAGGGGAAAGGGTATTCTCGAAGATTGACTTGCGATCATGATACCACCAGTTGAGAATTAAGGAATCGGATATACCAAAGTCTGTTTTCAGGTCCCGGTACGGGCATTATGAATTCGTAGTGATGCCATTTGGACTTACCAATGCTCCTGCGGTATTCATGCAATTGATGAATCGGGTATTCTTGGAATACTTGGATAAATTTGTGGTCGTCTTCATTGATGACATCTTGATATATTCGAAGGACGCAGAGGAGCATGCCGAACATTTGCGTGTGGTATTGAGCACCTTGAGGAAGGAACAGCTGTATGCAAAGCTTTCAAAATGCGAGTTTTGGCTCAGGGAGGTAACTTTCCTTGGGCATGTGATATCAGCCGACGGAGTTCAGGTGGACCCAAAGAAAGTCGAAGCAATCTTGGAATGGGAAGCCCCTAATAACGTGAAAGAAGTCCGGAGTTTCTTAGGACTTGCTGGATATTATCGCCGCTTTGTAGAGGGATTTTCCAAAATTGCTCGTCCGCTCACTCAGCTGTTACAGAAAACTCGAAAGTTTAAGTGGGATGAGAAATGCCAGGCTGGTTTTGATGAACTTAAGAAGAGACTGACGACAGCACCTATATTAGCATTACCAGATGGAACTGATGGATTCATGGTGTACAGCGACGCTTCAAATCAGGGTCTGGAATGTGTGTTGATGCAAAGAGATAAGGTGATTGCCTATGCTTCTCGGCAGTTGAAACCATACGAGGTTAATTACCCGACTCATAATCTGGAGCTAGCAGCTGTAGTCTTTGCTTTGAAAATTTGGAGACATTATTTGTACGGCACTCATTGTCAGATCTTTACCGATCATAAGAGCCTCAAGTACATTTTCAGTCAGAAAGAATTAAACATGAGGCAGAGAAGGTGGCTGGAATTGATCAAGGATTACGACTTGGAGATTCTCTATCATCCAGGGAAAGCAAATGTAGTAGCCGATGCATTGAGCCGTAAACCTGTTTCTCTTCGAGTGTTGGAAGCACTTACATCCCAAACCAGTATTCAACGGGAACTGATCCGCGAGGGGATTGAAGTATGGGCACCAGGAATCCAAGGGCAACTTTATGTGATGGAACTGACTTCATCACTAGTCGAGGAGATCAAGTCTAAGCAGTTGAACGATTCTCTGATCCTTCGATTATGTGACGAAGTAAAGAAAGGAAAAGCCCCAGGATTCGTGTTACAAGATGATGGAGTTCTGAGATTTCAGAGTCGACTTTGCGTTCCCAATGATGATGATTTGAGACGGACTATTCTGAAGGAAGCTCACAGCGCGCCCTATTCTATTCACCCGGGCAGCAGTAAGATGTATAAGGATTTAAAACAAAACTTCTGGTGGGGGAATATGAAGAAGGACGTAGCAGAGTATGTTTCGAGGTGCTTGACTTGTCAGCAAGTTAAGATTGAACATCAGCGACCTGCCGGAATGTTAAAGCCGCTTTCGATCCCTGAATGGAAGTGGGAGGACATCTCGATGGATTTCATCACCAGTATGACAAGGACTAGAACGGGAATGAACATGATTTGGGTTGTAGTTGATCGACTAACCAAGTCGGCTCATTTCCTAGGGATTAAATATACATGGGGACCCGAGAGATTGGCGCGAGTATTTATTGCGGAGATAGTCAGATTGCATGGGACGCCGAAGACCATTATTTCGGATCGAGATGATCGTTTCGTGTCACACTTCTGGAAAGCAGTTCACAGGGCTTTGGGGACTGAGCTCAACTTTAGCACAGCTTATCATCCCCAAACGGACGGTCAGTCCGAAAGGACTATACAAACGGTAGAAGACATGCTTAGAGCTTGTGCATTAGATTGGTCAACTGATTGGGAAGTTCACTTGCCCTTGATCGAGTTCACCTATAATAATAGTTGGCATGCTTCTATTAAGATGGCACCATTTGAAGCTTTGTACGGGAGAAGATTCCGATCACCCCTGTGTTGGGATGATTCTTCGGATTTGATCGGGACGGAACCGGAATTGATAATTCAGACTCAAGAGAAGATAGCTTTGATTCGAGAAAGACTGTTGACTGCCCAAAGTCGACAAAAGTCTTACGCAGACGTACGTCGTCGTCCTCTAGAGTTCGACGTTGGGGAACATGTACTATTGAAGGTGTCTCCTACACGAGGTATTTTCCGTTTTGGGAGGAGAGGTAAGCTAAGTCCGAGATATATCGGACCATTCGAGATCCTCGAGAGAGTTGGAGATTTAGCATACAGGTTGGCCTTACCGCCATCGCTGAGTCACGTTCACAATGTGTTTCACGTATCCCAACTGCGGAAGTATGTACCGGACCCCAGTCACGTTATTGATTTCGACGAGATCGAGATAGCCAATGATGGCACCTTCGAAGAGAGACCAATCAAGATACTTGAGAGTCGGATCAAACAATTGAGGAATAAACCAATACACTTGGTTAAAGTAAAATGGTCATGACACGGAGTCGAAGAGGCCACTTGGGAAACGGAGGACAGTATGAAGGCTAGATATCCAGAGTTGTTTTCATCTTAAGTTTCGGACGAAACTTCTTTTTAGGGAGGAAGGATGTAATACTCGAGATTTCTGATATGTATTTGGAACTTGTAACTTTGTAATTGTGCACTTTGATCTGAGTATTTTCTCCGTATTTCATAATCCGATGTTATTGAGCGTATGATTTCGTGTATGTGATTTAAAAATTATAATTCTGCGCATGTAGCGCATGCTATCGGATATGTGTAGCATACGCTAACATGGATCCATAGCGCACGCTACAGAGGAACATTAGCGCACGCTAGGCGTGGTCAATTTGATTGAGACGTGTGGTAGGTTAGATCTGGCCGGGGATCTTGGTCGGATTGTGTCGAGATGAACCTGGACGGCTTTCGGGAAAAGCCAAGTCAACGCCTTAGCGCACGCTACAGGCATGTGCATAGCGCGCGCTAAGTGCTGAGTACAGTAAAGTCAGTAGCTGTTAGCGCACGCTACGAGCAGGGACTAGCGCGCGCTAATGACCATTTCCTATAAATAGGACAACATCCTTTTCGTATTTTCAGTCCTTTCTTTTCCCACATCCGAATTCTTATACTTAGAGTATAACTTCCTACATCCTAAACACCTCATATCAACATCCTAGCTCGTGATTGAAGATTGTAGATCATTGAGGATTGGTGTTCGAGCCTTCGACGTTGGATTCTTCGATTTTCTCCTTATTCTTCACTACTTTGAGGTAGGTGATTCTTCACCAATATTAGGAATGTTCTTAGGGGCGTTTGATCATGTTTTGATAGCCAGTTATTTCGTTTATAATCGATCATCACATGTTAGAAGGATACTTTTGACGTATCGGCACTATATATCGTATGAACCTTTGAACCGTTTTAGTATATGGACTCCTAAGCATTTTCAAACCGATTTGTGATCAGTAGACGGATATTACCTAGTTGTTACGCTTTACACATTGGAATCATGCATTTTGGAATGTAGGATGAACGGAACTTAGAATATTTTCTTGAAGATCTAGATGAACTATGGTGTTGTGATGATTATACGTATCTTTGTATCTCATAGTCATTTAGTACGTAAAGAACTTTTACAAACCTTATTAGCATGATATGCTCGGGGATGACTTGTATTATCACCATAGAATTCATGAGTTCATCACCATTAGATCCAGTTTTCTACCAGTAGTAATCTGCCATGCAAGGTTAGCGCACGCTAACATACGTAAGTTAACGTGCGCTATCGGAGATAAGTTAACGCACGCTACGTGTGGTACGTAACGTACGTGATGATATCAGCCGAGTCAGTCGGCTGATCAGAGAGAACTGTCAGTCCGTGGCTAGCGTACGCTAAGCTTATACGATAGCGTACGCTAACAGGCAGGCTTAGCGCACGCTACATAGAGTACGTAGCGTACGCTAAGTGGTTCAGGCAGATTGCATATTTTGAGCTTTTGGACCGTAGATCGAATTGTTAGGCAATCGTTCGACTTGAAATGATTTGTATATCATCTCTTTTGTTAAGGTTCGAGCTTGCTACGTTGATCGAAGGAGGCGGCCTTCGAGTGTGTTGAGATCATCGAAGTATTTCGTTCTTTCCATCTTCGAGGCAAGTATCGTAATGTGTTAAAATAGATATTTTGAGCATGTTTGTGGCTTGTTCATGTTGTTGGACATTGAAATTAATTTGTTGAATTGTCATGATATTCGTTATCTAGTATTTGTATGTTCATGTTGATGAACATAATGATTTGGCATATGTGTATGCATGAGTTATATTTGTGTACGTTGTACGATCTATGCTGAGGGCGCTGGATCGGATGTCCACCTCGTGTTGGTCCGACGGGATCATCTTGGGATCTAGGCTGAGGGCGCTGGATCATTGGACGGGTTATTTCCACCTCGTGTTGGTCCGACGGGATCATCTTGGGATCTATGCTGAGGGCGCTGGATCATTGGAATACCCTTGCTGTGTTAATGGAATCTTGAGGATTCGCATTATCGGATTCCGGTAGCGGAAGTCCGTGTGATGTATCTTGTTATGTATTGTTGATGCATATTTGATTCGTTTAAATGATACTTGTACTAGCATCGTTTTGCTAACCCCTTCGGGGGTGGACATTTGTTTTGATGTTCAGGTAGCCGAGGAGCAGGGAAACTGACAAGATCGACGTCTTGTGAAGGGGTTCAGTGATGTTTGTTTGTTGTTGTTGGTGATTTGTTTTCTTGTTTTGATTTCAGTACTCGAGTACGCATGTCGTATTAATATCATGTCGATATGGTTGTATTAATTCCTCGTTGAACCAGTTGAATGGTTTTGTAAACTTGAATTTCCGCAGTATTGATGTCTTATATTTACATTTCTTTAAAATCAGCCTTGTAAATCCTTACTTAAAGGGTTTACGGCGCTGTAATTATTCCGAATATCTCGGGGTGTTACAAACCGCAACACAACGGTCATAATCCACGATCAAAACATCACAACCTATTGCAATAATCAATTAACACACATTCGATAAAAACCAATAACCGACATAGCCAACCAACAAACTCAACGGTTCAACGAAACCTCGATCATAAACAAAACCGAACAATACAACTCAAATAAATACGAACCCATATCCACGATACAAGTCGCAATTCAATAATCAATATAACCGATCAATAAACCCAACGGTTCCACCATATCCCGATTAGACACAAATCTGAACAACCAAATCAATCGATCACGAATTTAAAACCATAACACAATTCATAATCCGATAATCATATCACTAATCAATTTAAACCAACAAGGGTCTAACATTACCGATTCCAAATTCAATCTTAACTACGGATACAAGTTTCCTCCTTGTAAATTCATATTATAAACCAATTACCGATTATCATCATCAATCCGGACGATCCGATTAATTCAACATTATAGATAACCATATTCCAAAGGTTTCAAATATTTCCATTATTCGATTTGAACACTTGTTCAATACGTATGAATTCTCAAACTCAAAAGTGAATCATAATCTTATCAAACCCGAAAATCATATTCGTATTCCTATACGAATATTGTACCAAAATACATAACTTAGTTCTAAATGTGAATATTCTATATTCATGTCCAAAACACCAACACGTTAAAACGTATTCATCAAATCAATGATCAATCCATCTTGATATTAATGAATTTCAATTCCAACTTCAATTCCAAACATGAATCAAACAAGACTTCTTCTTGTTATACTGGTAAATTCGTAAGAAACAATTTACCAATTATTATCGTGAATAATCACATTCCAAAATTATCCGAAATCCTTCCAAAATCATAACATGTAACTCAAGAGTTCTTCAAGAACACGAATTATCCAAATTCACGTTCATAATCCATAAAACAACATAACCTGATGTTTTCTAACATCTAAACAATCCTTAATCCTAATTCAAGGTGTATATCATCATGTTCTTCAACATATACTTCTCATAACATCATGAATCGCAACAAAACCACCAAGAACATCGAGAATACCACAATTCCATAATCATAACAACATAATCGAATCATTTGATCACCAATTCATTATCTTCCTTCAACATACACCTCATATAACCTCAAGAATCGAAACAACAACATCTTAATAATCTTCATACGAATCATTTATCAATAACAACATCAAAAATCTGAAATGAAAAGGAGGATTATCCAACATACCTCTTAGAAGATGGAATGCACAAGAAATCACTTCAAGAACCAACAATAACTCCATATCCAAGCTCCAATTCCAAGCCCTCAAGCTCAAAATCGAATTAGGAGAGCCAAAATATCCCTCTCTCAATATTTAGAGATGAAAAACGAATAGAAATGCTGAAGTGAATTGAAATGACGGCCATTCCTTATATAAACTCCCCGCTCGTTACGTACGTAACATTCCCAAGTTAACGTACGTAACACCTCTTACGTACGCTATCTTGTCCTGGTTAGCGTACGTAATGCCATCCTGCACTTACCGCCTCAAAACGTGAACTTCCTTACGACGTAACCCATGCCATATAACGACGTAATATACCGATTGAATTGCTACATAAGATAATGGTCGTGTTACGTACGTAACACGTCCTGTATAACGTACGTAACACGTACGTTGACTCACCTGTCAACATCCTCCGCCGAAAGTTGCCGACACAGGGTCCCACCTGCCGACCACGACTCGATCGTCTAATTCCCATGTTACGTACGTAATGTCTCGGACATAACGTACATAACTCTACCAATTTAACGTACGTAAGCTTCAACACATAACGTACGTAATGGATTCCATACTTAGCCATTTACAGCAATTCCTGTCCAACGTCTCGACATAACAAATACGAACATACGACATACTGAATACACATATACTCAACCCAAAATATTCTCATACGGTATACCTGATATCCAAATCAGTTCAACCTGATACAACATATCCTGAATATATCTGTCAATCAAAAACGATAATCACACCAGTATAACTGTCTCGGTTCTCAATTTATTTTATCCAGACTGTATAGATACCAAACTATACAGTATATCTCAGATAAAATAACGCGAAAAATTTATACTGAAAATTCGGGTATTACATACTACCCCCTTAAAATAAGTTTCATCCTCGAAACTTGCAACCCGTCACCAACAACAGATAAATCCAAAATTTTCCAACTCATCACAAAAACAATCAAGCGTCGCCACAAGCGAAATAACCAAACCAATATACTTACAGGTGCGTGAAGCCGATGATTTCCCGTGATACTAGCACACGACTCCCATACGAAGTCTCAACACAACCAACACACACCAATATCACAAATAGCGGTTTGAAAAGAATCTCAAAAATTTTGGAAACTCCAAAAATCGGTTCGACTCAAAAGTCAGAAAAAAAAAATCATTTTCAAAAATCACGCTACTACCGTACCGGTAGAGCCACATAACACACACGCCTGGGTTTCACAAAACCCAAGCTCTGATACCATCTTCTGTAACACCCCTAAATCCATCCGGGATATTACAGCGCTATGGGTTCCGCGCCGGAACCCACCAGGCTAAAAACCAGTTCAAAAACATTTAAAAACGCCAAAAAGGCCGATGACGGTAATATTTTAAATACTCAAATATTTTCAAAAACATAGTTCTCAAATACCGTCATAAAATACCATTTGAAAATACAAGGCGAAGTGCCAATTCTCGGCAGTTCAAAATGTACGTTAAGCTACCACTTAAACGTACCGATAAAATAGCTAGGAAAAAGAGTTTAACGAAATAACCCAAGTTCGCAAAATGCCAAAAGGCCATTTTGAAAATACACACGAGTTGGTAAAGATACCAAAAAGTCATTTTGAAATATACACACGCAGCGGATAAATGCAGTTCAAAATATACATTTGCAGCGGAATGAATAACCAGAAAAGAAATACTCGATACTCCAAAACATGCCACCGCCAGTATCACATCGGGAATCTCATCCCTTCACAACCGCTACTAGCTCGATCTACGAGTACCTAAAAATAAAGCCCACAACGGGGTCAGCCACAATACTCAATAATGATACCGATCACATCATCATAAATAATTACATACCAATGTAATAATACTGTAAGAATACTACCAACGTAATCTTACCGTTATAACCTTACCAATTCATATCAATCCATACTAAATCAATCCTTGACATATTCCACATTTCGTATTCTAAAATGACGAAATGAATTCAACAACAATCATCTGTACTGTATTCCAAAAATACCGATAATCCTCAAAACATCATCATAACTCATAAGTGTGGAAATAATCCAATATGTGCCAACTCCTGTCTGTCGGATTACACAATCAAATCTCAACATGTATAAACCAATAATACACAACATATCTGTAGATTAACTACCATATGATAATGATAACAAATCCCGAACATCGAAGTACAGTCCGAATGCTCATACGATCAATAACCAGATCAATCAATATGTCAACTGAGAATATCATCGACATGATAACTCCATTACGACCAACAAAGGATCAACGATAACCGAGAGTACCATCAACATGATAACTCCGACACGATCAACAAAGGATCAACAATAACTGGGAATACCATCAACAAGGTAAACTCCAAATGATCAACAAAGGACCAATAATAACCGAGAATACCATCAACAAGGTAAACTCCAAATGATCAACAATAATGGATCTCAAATAAATAACTCCGACTGTCGAACATACCCCTCGGGCGTATGAACAACCAGTCACAAACCGTCGAACATACCCAACCATGAATGGAGGATGAACTACCAAACAATATGGCTCAAAGATGGAAGTCATAGTACGCCCGATTCGGAAATGTGTCCGTGCACAAGCCACCCCGGGTATTGATCACATACACGTGTGGTCTTGTACCTAATTAGCCTCACGAACTACGTCTCGTGTGCACGGTTCAATGTGGAAATATCAACACATAACCATCATGTGCCCGGCTAAAAATCCTACACAATAACCAATCGGCACGCAGATATGACTCCAGATATGTCACGATGCAACATGACAACGAAACTCAAAGAAATACATATCCAATAAGGATCAAAAGACTCACCGAAGTGAACAACAGACTGACAATGAAAAGCCGACACGACTAATCAATATCCAAAACATCAATCCTGGGATCATCATCCCTAAATGAATGACCAACATGATCTACGATCTCAATACAATAGTCCTGGGATCAACATCCCTCAACGAATAACCGATACGAAACTCATTACACGAAACCTCAACATATACAACAACTCAACATACTAATTATCCACATGACTGAACAAATACTTAGATTACCTCAAAGCCGAAGACAACATCCTTTCCACGAACAACATCCCTGAACGAATACACAGTTATACAAATAATCTCAAATAAGGTACCATAAATTCAATACCAATAAACCTTTATCCCGATACTTATGTCATCACGATAACTATCCTCGATATTCGATATTCTTTATCCTTGACCAAAGATAACTCACGTCTTCCCTGAACACAATTAAATCATATACCTTATGATTTAATACAACCAGAGCACGATATACAAACCATTATCCCAACAACTTACATTTCTAACAACATTGCTATACGAATTATAAATGAAATGAAAACGAAACCATTCATCAAATATTATAAACTGAACAAGTAGAAACTTTCCTCGATACCGATACCACGAAGTCGTAACCCAAAATCCATTGCCTTAGTCTACGAGCTCCTCAGCCCCGACCAAAAGCAATCTACTAACTCTTCGACTTCAACTGCAACACAACGGTCATAATCCACGATCAAAACATCACAACCTATAGCAATAATCAATTAACACACATTCGATAAAAATCAATAACCGACATAGCCAACCAACAAACTCAACGGTCAACGAAACCTAGATCATAAACAAAACCGAACAATACAACTCAAATAAATACGAACCCATATCCACGATACAAGTCGCAACTCAATAATCAATATAACCGATCAATAAACCCAACGGTTCCACCATATCCCGATTAGACACAAATCTGAACAACCAAATCAATCGATCACGAATTTAAAACCATAACACAATTCATAATCCGATAATCATATCAATAATCAATTTAAAACAACAAGGGTCTAACATTACCGATTCCAAATTCAATCTTAATACGGATACAAGTTTTCTCCTTGTAAATTCATATTATAAACCAATTACCAATTATCATCATCAATCCGGACGATCCGATTAATTCAACATTATAGATAACCATATTCCAAAGGTTTCAAATATTTCCATTATTCGATTTGAACACTTGTTCAATACGTATGAATTCTCAAACTCAAAAGTGAATCATAATCTTATCAAACCCGAAAATCATATTCGTATTCCTATACGAATATTGTCCCAAAATACATAACTTAGTTCTAAATGTGAATATTCTATATTCATGTCCAAAACACCAACACGTTAAAACGTATTCATCAAATCAATGATCAATCCATCTTGATATTAATGACTTTCAATTCCAACTTCAATTCCAATCATGAATCAAACAAGACTTCTTCTTGTTATACTGGTAAATTCGTAAGAAACAATTTACCAATTATTATCGTGAATAATCACATTCCAAAATTATCCGAAATCCTTCCAAAATCATAACATGTAACTCAAGAGTTCTTCAAGAACACGAATTATCCAAATTCACGTTCATAATCCATAAAACAACATAACCCGGTGTTTTCTAACATCTAAACAATCCTTAATCCTAATTCAAGGTGTATATCATCATGTTCTTCAACATATACTTCTCATAACATCATGAATCACAACAAAACCACCAAGAACATCGAGAATACCACGATTCCATAATCATAACAACATAATCGAATCATTTGATCACCAATTCATTATCTTCCTTCAACATACACCTCATATAACCTCAAGAATCGAAACAACAACATCTTAATCATCTTCATACGAATCATTTATCAATAACAACATCAAAAATCCGAAATGAAAAGGAGGACTATCCAACATACCTCTTAGAAGATGGAATGCACAAGAAATCACTTCAAGAACCAACAATAACTCCATATCCAAGCTCCAATTCCAAGCCCTCAAGCTCAAAATCGAATTAGGAGAGCCAAAATATCCCTCTCTCAATGTTTAGAGATGAAAAACGAAGAGAAATGCTGAAGTGAAATGAAATGACGGCCATTCCTTATATAAACTCCCCGCTCGTTACGTACGTAACATTTCCAAGTTAACATACGTAACACCTCTTACATACGCTATCTTGTCCTGGTTAGCGTACGTAATGCCATCCCAGACCCTACTGCCTCAAAACGTGAACTTCCTTACGTACGTAACCCATGCCATATAACGTACGTAATATACCAGTTGACTTGCTACAGTACAATGGTCGTGTTACGTACGTAACACGTTCTGTATAACGTACGTAACACGTACGTTGACTCACCTGTCAACATCCTCCGCCGAAAGTTGTCGACACAGGGTCCCACCTGCCGACCACGACTCGATCGTCTGATTCCCATGTTACGTACGTAATGTCTCGGCCATAACGTACGTAACTCTACCAATTAAACGTACGTAAGCTTCAACACATAATGTACGTAATGGCTTCCATACTTAGCCATTTACAGCAATTCCTGTCCAACGTCTCGACATAACAAATACGAACATACGGCATACTGAATACACATATACTCAACCCAAAATATTCTCATACGGTATACCTGATATCCAAATCAGTTAAACCTGATACAACATATCCTGAATATATCTGTCAATCAAAAACGATAATCACACCAGTATAACTGTCTTGGTTCTCAATTTATTTTATCCATACTGTATAGATACCAAGCTATACAGTATATCTCAGATAAAATCATGCGAAAAATTTATACTGAAAATTCGGGTATTACAGTAGAGACGTGGTGTTTTCGGCGTTGGATCATTCAAGACCTTGATGAATCAGATTCATGGGGAAGATCACCTGAAGCTTGGGAATATCATACACCATTTAATCAACGGACTACGAGGGTATGATTTCAAATCTTACTTTGTTTTTATATTCGTATATACATAGCTCGATCGATCCTCTTTAGGGATTCAGATCGAATTAGATTCGTTTATTGCCTCCGCCGCGCCTTCATTTTAGGCACCGAATCCCAACAGTGGTATCAGAGCATAGGTCTTGCGATCATATATTCGATATTTAGCATTTGGAATGCTTGATCGGATGGTGAATGATTTGGAATCATTTATAGTCACAATCGTGGTGTATGTTTGTTCGTTCATTATAGTTATATTTTTCGTATATTTATGTCTATATATAAATCTTTATTTCTTGGAAGATATAAAAGTAAAAAATTATTGATATTAGATATCTGGTCGACTATCGAGCTCCGAATTGCCGTTGGATGGCCCGGGAATGGACCGAAAGAAGCTGCCGCGCGGTCCGTGACATAGGGACCGTGGTCCAGGGCTGTTGCCTAACCCTTTTGTGCGGTCTGCCCTTTGGGACCATGGTCCCGGGCAGTTGGGCAGGCCCTGCTTGCTGCCCGAGGTGTTTCGGGCGGGGTCCGGCCCCTTTCGGATTTGTTTCAGGCTCGTTTTCTTCGTGTATTCCTGAAAATTAATTTCCCACATGTTAAATTAAATTTAATATGATTAAATTGATTTATGGTATTTCATTTTATAAGGGAAATTTGATTAATTGCAATATTTGTGGGTGACCGAAATACTTTGAAGATTTTCATATTACTGATTGTGTGAATTGATTGGATCAATTCAATTTATTGCTGATTATTTATATTGGTTGGATCAATATTCAAAATGTGTTATCCATTTATTTAGTATTTATTAGATGAATGCTTATGAATGTGGATGTGGTTCATGGACTTTGTTTTGAATTGTTCTGTTTTATTCGATTGGGTTGTAAAGGTCGTTTTGAGCATATTTATTTTACTAGAATATTTGTATCTAGGATGCAATTTTCAATGTGAAACTTATATGTAATGATGAATACCGGAGGAAGATCCATTCGAGAAGACGAAGATTCAAGACCGAAGACTTGTAATTAGATTACAACATTTTTGTTCTAGGAACAGTCCATGAACTACATGTTGGTAGCAACTAGGTTGAATGTTTATTCATATGGTACGAATGCTTCAAACGCGCTTAAATGAATTAATGTGCAAAGTGTAACATTAATCGCGAAAATTCTCCCACTACAAATTATTAAGTTTAAAAGGTTTCAAGGTTTTCCTTCCCTCCATCGAGCTTTCGGAAAATTGAAATCCAAACTGGATGTGCTATGCTTCCGAGTTATCGGGGTAGTCGTTCGGGGAGGATCGATAAATTACCGAGAGCACATTAGATGCCTTCGGTTGGAGCAAATTTTATCCCTAGAAACCTGTTCGGTTGCCGGTTAAAATTCAATTGTGAAACTGATTTGCGTCGATGGTATAAACTTAACTTGTTCACGAACCATGGAAACCGTATAGGTTTAGGGGAGTGAACAAGAGGAAAAATAAGATCGAATCATCCATTAGATGGGTTGGTGTTGGACACCACTTTATGAAAATTAATAGACTAGAAACCTGTTCGGTTGCGCTCTATTAAAATTTATAAAGAACCTGATCACCACTATGAATTAATGCGAACAATACTTCCGGATTTCATATGGGAGTGTGTTATTCCGATAAAAATAGTAGGAGCTGGGTTAGAAGAATAGAAAATACCTTAATTCTATACTCAGATCATAATTGAATGAGTCACTAATAAATATGTCGTACTTAATGCAGACAAACATCAACTGTGAATATGACAATGAACCCAATCGCTATACTACTCGAAAAGAATACCTTAATCGGCCCTAACTTTGTAGATTGGATCTGCAACCTGATGATAGTCCTCAGTATAGAGGCATTGTGATACGTCTTGGAGGCGGACAATCCGGTACCTCTGGTGCGGACTAGAGCCAATCAGGAAGAAATTGAAAACCACGAAAAGTGGGTTAAGGATGACATAAAAGTCTGTGGCTATATGATGGCTTCTATATCTAATGATCTTCAGAGAGCTCATGAGAAAATAACTTCTGCTAGGCAGATTTTATCTCACTTAACCAAGCTTTTTGGCGAGCACAGTCGAACTTCTAGATATGAGATATCCAAGCAACTTTTCGGCGCTAAGATGAAAGAGGGTGAGAAGGTTGGGACCACGTCGTCAAAATGATATCTATGATCGAGAGATTGGAGGCTCTTGATTTTAAGATGGATACTTCTATTCAGACTGACCTTATCCTACAGTCTCTTTCTGATTCCTTCTCACAGTTTGTTATGAATTTCAACTGCAATGAGATTGCTTGCAATTTAGCAGGGTTGATGAAGAAACTGGCAACTGCTCAGTCTCAGATGAAGACTCCACGAGTGAAGGAGTCTGCACTTGTGATTTCTTCAGGACCTCGGAGGTCTAAGAATAAGAAGAAAAAGACCAAGAAGCAGACGGGACCACAAATCAATGACCTTAAGGGTAAGGGCAAGGCCCCAATGGTTCTCAAAAGCAAGAAGAATAAGGACACATGTCTCAAATGCGGTGAGCTGGGCCACTGGGCTAGAGACTGTCCGATTCTTCATGGCACTTTAGGTACAGAACTTTTAGTTTTGGAAACAAATTGTTCTGCTACTATATTTTCTACTTCTTGGATACTGGATTCAGGTGCTATTTTTCACATTTGTACCTTGAATCAGGATCTGGAAAAAAGTAGGAAGCTTGGAGCTGGGGAAGTGATGATTACTGTCGGAAGCGGGCATAGTGTCGAAGCAACTGACAGAGGATCACTTCGTTTGGATTTCGAATCCGGCTTTGTTTTAACTTTAGATGATGTACTTGTTTTGCCCAAGGGGCATAAAAACATTGTATCCATTCCGGTCATGGATTGGAAAGGCTTTTCATTTTTCATTGGTGATGGTTCCTGCTAAATTTATTTTAGAAATAAACTAGTAGGCACTACTACATTGTTAAATGGACTGTATCATCTTAACCCAAGTAACAAAGTCATTATGAATACTATGACTAGGAAGCGTGGTGGGATGAAACTAATCAAGTTTTAAAATGGCATCTTAGACTTGGTCATGTTGGTCAGACCAAGGTTTACAAAATGGAAAAGATGTACTTATGGGTCCATTGGGATTGGATCCCTTTCCAACTTGTGAATCTTGCCTTAAAGGCAAAATGACTAAGTCCCCCTTCACAGGGACTTTTGAAAGAGCCGCTGATAAACTTGGATTAGTCCATATTGACGTATGTGGTGCTTTAGAAGCAGCACGTGATGGATATCAGTATTTCATTACGTTTACAGATGATCATACTAGGTATGGTTATGTATACTTAATGAAACATAAATCCGAGGCCATTGAGAAATTCCAGGAATTTAAGGCCCTAGTCAAAAAATAAACTTGTAATCATATCAAAGCACTTTGGTCAGACCGAGGTGGCGAGTATATGAGTATGGAGTTTGATTAGTTCCTAAAGGAACATGAAATAGTATCACAACTAACACCTCCAGAAACTCCTCAGTTAAATGGTGTGTCAGAAAGAAGGAATCGAACCTTGTTGAACATGGTCCGTTCTATGCTTAACTATACTGACTTGCCTATTTACTTGTGGGGGTATGCACTTCTGACTGTTGCTTACATCTTGAACATATGTCCTTCCAAGTCAGTTCCTAAAACTCTACATGAGATGTAGGAGGGCAGGAAACCAAGTCTTAATCACATTAGGATTTGGAGATGTCCCGCCTATGTCAAAAAGGCTAAGGTGGAGAAATTGGAAGCTACTTTTCATTGGATTCCCATATGGGAAGATGGGTTATATATTCTACATGCCCGAAGATCGAAAGATCATTGTTGCTTTGCAATCACACTTCCTAGAAGATGAGTTCATTCAGGAAGGCGTAGCAGGTAGAACTATTTCCTTGGAAGAATACAATGAAACTCCTCAGGAGACACATGTATAAGAAATTGGAACCAAACCTTCTAAAACATAAGTACAACCACCTCGTGGGTCTAGTAGGGTGTCTCATTTACCTGAGAGGTATGGCCTTGTGCACCTGGAGGAGCTGGGTCTCCATGAGGTTCCAGGTGATAGCCCAGAGACCGACTCCGCGAAATGGCGTGAAGCTATGGAAGCTGAGATAGACTCGATGCATGTCAATCCGGTCTGGACTCTAGTAGACCGCACCAAGGGCATAGTGCCTATTGGAAACAAGTGGATCTATAAGAGAAAGACTGATGGGGATGGAAAGGTTGACACCTATAAGGCCAGGCTTGTGGCAAAGTGTTATACCCAGAAAGAAGGGATCGATTATCACGATACCTTCTCGCCCATAGATATGATCAAGTCTATTTGCATGATGCTTGCTATATCTGCCTACCACGATTATGAGATATGGCAAATGGACGTAAAGACGTATTTTCTCAATGGATTCATCGAGGAGGAAATCTATATGGATCAGCCAAAAGGTTTTGTGTCCGAGGTCGATATTCAGAGAGTGTGCAAGCTTCAGCGTTCCATTTATGGACTGAAGCAAGCTTCACGTAGTTGGAACCTTCGTTTTGATGAGGCAGTCAAAGAGTTTGACTTCGTGCAAAATGAAGAGGAACCTTTTGTATACAAGAGAGTTAGTGGGAGCAGGATCGCATTCTTAGTACTATATGTAGATGACATTCTGCTAATTGGAATTATGTGGGAATGCTCAGTTCTGTGAAAGCTTGGCTTTCGAGTAGTTTCTCCATGAAAGACTTGGGAGAATCAACCTATATTATTGGTTTTCGGCTGTACCGGGATAGAGCGAAGAGAATGATAGGTCCCTCCCAAGCCCTCTATATAGATAAAATCTTAAAGCGATTTAAGATGGATGATTCTAAAAGAGGGTTCCTACCGATGTGACATGGAATAACGAAAGGAAATGAGTAATATACCATATGCTTCGGCCGTGGGTAGCCTTATGTATGCAATGTTGTGTACGAGACCTGACATTGCGCACGCTGTGAGCGTGGTATGTAGGTTTCAGGCAAACCCAGGCAAAGAACATTGGACTGCCGTAAAGAATGTTCTCAAGTACTTAAGAAAGACTAGAGATCTGGTTCTAATGTATGGTGGTGGAGAACTTGATGTGATGGTCTTCGCTGATTCAGATTTCCAAGGACAGAAATACGATTCAATGTCTACTTCCAGCTACATATTTACTCTTAATGGAGGAGCAGTATCTTGGCGTAGTGCCAAGCAAAGCACGACGGCTGATTCCACCAGTCAGGCTAAGTTTCAAGCAACCTCGGAGGCTTCTAAGGAAGGATTCTGGATTAAGAAGTTTCTGGGAGAACTTAAAGTGATACCATGTGCTGAGCTGCCGGTTCCACTTTTCTGCGACAACGATGGAGATGTAGCGCAGTCCAAGGAGCCAAGGTTTCACAATAGTACCAAACACATTGAGAGGAAGTATCATCTCATAAGAGAATTTGTTTGCAAGGGATATATTGTGCTGCATAGAGTAGACTCAGCCGACACTGACCAAGCCACTTTCTCAGACTAGCTTGGAGCATCATCTGGAGAACGTGGGTATTAGATAGCATAGTTTGTGGCATTTAGTGCAAGTGGGAGATTATTAGGAGTATGCCCTCGCATGCCACTCAGGGGATGTAAGAGTGAGGGCATTGTACTTGTTATTATGTAATATTATTATCATAAGGCATTGTATGTTTGTTTATTTACTGGTAGTCGCTGGTGTTCCTGACTCATAAATATATATATATATATATATATATATATATATAGAGAGAGAGAGAGAGAGAGAAACTAGTCCTTGTATTTGAGAGCAAAACATTTCACTTCTTATTGGATAAGGGGATCGGCACTGGAAAGGTTTATGGCTTAAATACTTAACTGTTCGCAAGTCGATGAAACTTAACTGGGCGTTAAGTTTATGTGAAGACATTCATGACGTGTTCTTTGATTTGGAGAGTGCTTGTCGAACACTAATGGTTAGTGGGAGAACACGTTATAGGTGTGATAATGAGAATAGTATAATCGAACCGACTTACCCTTAATTCGTCACACAAATTCACTCCGCGACAGTCAATGACGGAATCAAAAGGTTGTGATAGGCATTCGTGAACCTTTGACTTGAGGATTTAGTAGGGATGTGCTTGTGACGTTAAGATTTTCATTAGATTAGTTTGACCCAGAAAACCGGAAGGTGGGTGTCAACCTCGATGTGCGTCTTAACAGGCAAGTAGCAGGTTCTACTGAATACCAAGATAGAATTCTTTCTCCTGTTAGTGAACGCGTTATATGTCCTATGTGGTTATTGGCAGATGAGATATAGAGCTAGTTGTATTGGATACACGAGAACTCGATGATCTCGATTTGCATTAACTCATGCATAGCGTCAAGTACAGATAGGGTTTGATTGACCGTGACCCTATAACTTGATCGGGACATTTGAAAGAATTGTTTATACGTATACTGGTATTCACGAAAAAATGGTTTTTGAATGATCCCAATCATTCGTTCTCAGTTGGGGTACAATGTAGATCGCCAGGCTAGCTAGGTGGTGCTACTACTCTTTCATTCCTCCCATTGCTAACTGAGATGGACCTACCGAGTCGCGCAATAGGATTGATGACGGAATGAATTGAGCTTATTCTCTCTTTATAAATATTATATTTTGGATATCTAATTTATTGGACATTGGATGTCTAATTAATTTTGGGACATTGAATGTCTAAATTAATTTATTGGATAAATTAATTTACGACCTAATGAATTAAATAAACTACTGAGTGATTAATTTAATTCATGAATATAATTATTTCTTGGAGAAATTAATTATATTATTTTGTATTTGATATGATTGATTAATTAGATTAATTAATTAATATAAATACATCGGAACGGAATGGAGTTTATCTGTTCAGACTCACGGGAGTCCATAACGAACCAAACTCGTCCGGGTCTTATAGATGCCTAGATGCCCCCCCATGTACTCACCTCCCTTGGTCTTTGTCTCCACCTTAATTGGTGGAAGACATTAGACTTTGAGGGGACAATATCAAGGGTGATATTGTGGTTGGTGATTTGGTCTTGATTCTTGAAGAATACATGAGAAGACTTCATTTTCTCTTGACACACTTTGCATCTCACAGCTTTTGCAAAGGAGAGAGAGATAAAGTTTTTCTCTAAGTATTCATCTTCTTCATTCATATTTCTTCAGTTTTTATTGGAGAAAAATTGAGAGATAATTAAGAGATATAGATTAAACACTTAGAGTGTTGAAATCTTAATTTGCAAGATCCTATCATACTTTTCTAGCCATAACCTTGGAGGCTAATTGGGTGGTCATTGTTCCGTTCGTTTCCTCGGCGCGTGGCAAGTAGAGACGCGGTGTTTTCGGTATTGGATCATTCAAGAGCTTGACGAATCGGATTTGTGGGTAAGATCACCTAAAGCCTGGGAATAACATACACAATTTAATCAACAGACTATGAGGGTATGATTTCTAATCTTACTTTGTTTCGTTTTATATTCATATATACGTAGCTCGATCGATCCTCTTTAGGAAAACGGATCGAATTAGATTCATTTATTGCTTCCGCTGTGCCTTCATTTTAGGCACCAGATCCCAACATTATGATCATGTTAATTGATCATTTAGGTGATCAGAGGATGTTAGAATTCATAGTTGAGGACTATGATATTCGTTTATTTGGTTTGATCGATTCGTGATTGAATCGAGGTTATCTATTGTGTTGTTTTCGATTGATAATGTGTTATTGAATGAATTGTATTTCATTCAAGGTTGTTTTAGTGCTTGTGATTGTCGAAGGACGGCATTGGTCGTTCGTGGAAGGATTTAATCTCCTTCGGTTTGAGGCATGTTTTATACTTATACTGGTCAATGAGGTTAATGTTATCATGTTTCTGTATGAATGTATTATGTCATTTCGAGACGTAGTCTCTTCATGATTTTTGTTGATATCAGGGATTGTTTGATACGATACCCTTCGACAATTATGCCAAATGTTATTGTCGTTCGTCAATGGCCAGTTCAAGGCAATGAGACTCTTGTTGTTATTGTTGTTGTCGATAGCTGGTTCGCGGTATCGATATATCGATTGTTATTGTTGATGTTTGATGGAATAGAGCTGATCGGTCACCAAGAACCGGGTTAATCTAAGAAGTTTTTCTAAGAAAACCCGAAGATGTACAGTATTGCTCTCTCTCTCTCTCTATGTGTATTTCTTTCTCTCTCTAAAATACTTCTCTATAATCTCAAAATTATGCTTTCCTTTTGGAAGGAAGGCTCCTCCCCTATTTATAGAAGGGAGGGTTGCCTTGAGATCTTTTCCTGATTTTAGGGAAGATCCCAGATATTCAGGGATTTAGGCTGTAATTTCCCATCCCTGAATACCCGGGATTTGGAGACTATGGTTTACCACCCCCTGAATTTCTAGGATTCTGTCAGGTAGGTCACGATCTATCTTTTCGAGAGCTCAACCTTCATGAGCCCGGCGATTTCCAACTCCGGGTGATGGTTAGCAGGTCGGTTTATATTATAAGGGGCCCCTTAGGTCGGGACACTCTTATCTGAGTCCAGAGGTCGGCGAGACCCCTTAGGTCGGGACACTCTTATCGGAGTCCATAGGTCGGCGAGACCACTTAGATCGGGACACTCTTCTCCAAGCCCCTAGGTCGGACTCCATTCGTCTAGGTCTCTCCTCCTTTACTCAGAGATCGGCCCGTTGGTTTATATTGGGCTTCTTTAGACCGGGTTTTTAGGAGGTCTACATTTGTCGTCCTATCAACCAGTCCCCCCTACTCTAATCGAGCTATAAGACCGAGTAGAGTAAGAATTATTTTAAATTCACGACCTCGATGCGGTAATCCTTGGGAATCAAGTTTCCAGGTAATGAGGATTCTCGAGATTTGTGTGCATTTATATCAATGCCTTTTTTAACATAGCCCAGGTACTTCAAACAACTCTTTGAGGTTACCGTATCTTTAACTAGAAAGAACCACTTTTTTCAAAATTAATATAGCTCGACTATAAACAATTTCTTGAGGTCGACTCAACTTGGCTTCATCGATGACCTTAATATAGATCGGAGCCTTTCGGAGTTAATGTAGCTCGCCTGCTTTAAATAACTCTTAGATTAATATAGCTCGGATATTTTAAACCACTTCTTTAGGTCATCCCAACTTGGTTTTATCAACGACCTCAATACAGATCGGATATTTCGAAGTCTTTTGGAGTTTGATGACCTCAAGTCAATATAGCTGGGATATTTTCAATTCTTTTGAGTAGAATATAACTCGGATGCTCCCAACTCTTTTGAGTGGAATATAGCTCGATCCAAACTTTAGGTCTGAGGATATTTTCCCTAGCTCGGGTTTTAGGGCAGTTTGCCTTTGTCTGAATCCGGAGGTATTTCACCTGGTCTGATTTTTGAGGGCAGTTCACCCTTGTCTGAATCTGAAGGCATTTCACCTGATCAGATTTTTTGGGGCAGTTCACCCTTGTTTGGATCTGAAGGCATTTCACCTGATCAGATTTTTTAGGGCAGTTCACCCTTGTTTGAATATGAAGGCATTTCACCTGATCAGATTTTCTAGGGCCTTTCACCCGATCTTCGAATTTGAGGGCAGTTCACCAAATCTTCAAATTTGTGGGCAGGTCACCCGATCAAATTTCTAGGGCATTTCACCCGATCTTCGATTTTGAGGGCGTTTCACCCTATCAAATTTTGGGGCGTTTCACCCGGTCTTCATTTGAGGGCAGGTCACTCGATATTCAAACTTGAGGGCATTACCTGGTCAAATTTCTAGGGCGTTTCACCCAATCTTCAAATTTGAGGGCGTTTCACCCTATCAAATTTTGGGGCGTTTCACCCGATCTTCGAATTTGAGGGCAGTTCACCCAATCTTCAAATTTGTGGGCAGGTTGCCCGATCAAATTTCTAGGGCGTTTCACCCGATCTTCAAATTTGAGGGCGTTTCACCCTACCAAAATTTGGGACGTTTCACCCGGTCTTCATTTAAGGGCAGGTCACCCGATCTTCAAACTTGAGGGCGGTTCACCCGGTCAAATTTCTAGGGCATTTCACCCAATCTTCGAATTTAAGGGCGTTTCACCCTATCAAATTTTGGGGCGTTTCACCCGGTCTTCATTCGAGGGCAGGTCACCCGATCTTTATTCGATGACAGGTCACCCGATCTTCAAACTTGAGGGCGTTTCACCCGGTCTTTGATTTTGGATCCATATGTAACCCGACCAGTCGTCATAGTTTATGGGAGCCGCTATCAAGAAATCCATAATATAATCACGCTGATAAGATATATTCGCAATGAGATAACTTCACATATGTTCAAGCTAAAATCAATGGGGACATCATAATCCCTGTAATAGTTACGAGCTCTAGACAAGCCAATCATATTGATACAAACTTCGAGGTAAACTATATAGGTGACACATTTGTTAGTGAGCAACTCAAATGCATTCGACTATCTATGTGTCATATCTCAAAAATAAATGCTCAGTTGTTCAGATAAATTAATTAGAATATCGAATCAAATATTTCTATATCTGAGAAAAATCCGAAGATGTTGGATTTCGTGAAAAATCTTTTTGTATCGCCGACATACGTATCCTTATTAGTTTACATAATTCTTCAAGAAACTTTAGATATAATTAACATCTAGATCTGTATGACAACATAACTTATACAAAGTAAACATTCACATATCAATTTATGTGCGGATATTAAAAAAGGATACTTATCTTTAGTTTTTATGTCTTTTCTTGGCGATCATTATCTCCATTGAGATTGTCTTGACATCCTATCAGCAAAGATTCGAGCAGGAATATGCCGCCAATATAAAATTCGCATATTAGGTGAATCCCGTGTTAGAAAATCATAAACCCTTAATATCCTTGATTCCTCCATGGGTTCAATTGATATCACATTGGTAAACAACTATGGTTCGGCGATCTAGCGAACCGACCATAGAAAATAGAGGCACCAAGCTTCACTACTGGGGTTGTGATGAGCTTTCTGTTTGAGATGGTCTCTCTGAATCTCTTGGTATTCGAGAGGTCGGAGTCTACAGGTTGAGGGAAACCGTATCAGGCTCGAAATTTTAGGGCTGAGGGTGGCTATCGAGCTCGAATTGTTTATGCTAAGGGAGTCGATTTCAACCTCGTATTTTCTAGACTGAGGGCGCGATTTGGAGGTCGGTGAGTACCAGTGAGCTCGATTTTAACAAAGAATCACAGCAACAAAACTCGGTGATGTTTGGTTCTGTTTTCGATTGGTTGAGTTTGGGTAGATTAATCACCACACTTCTGGGTTTTTTAAGTTTTGGAGTGGCTGCGGTGTGATTCCAGATCTGGCTTCCCACGGAGTACTTCCTCTCGGGGTAGATTTCCTCAGAAGGTATATACCTCGCACTGCATCTCCCTGCTAGCTCCTCCTTCCCCATCCTCGAATTTTTCTTGCAATTCTTCCATATCTTTCTCGGCTTCTTCAACATTGATGTATTTTGAACATCGAGCTAAGACCTCATCATATGTTCTGGCCGGCTTTTTAGCCAACGAGGTGCGTAGCAGCCAAGGCTTTAGTCCCTGCGTGAAGGTACTCATCTTCACTTCTTCAGATGACGAGGGTACCTCCAGACACGCCTTTGTAAACTGAGTCACATAAGCTCTCAGTGCTTCTCCGGAGTACTGCTTGATACTGAACAAGGACATCAATGTCTTCTGGTGTGCCCTAGCACTTGCAAAGTGAGTCAAGAATGCTGAGCTGAAAGTTTTGAAGCTAGTGATCGTCCCTCGGGGTATCTGGTGGAACCAGTCCTGAGCTGACTCCATCAGCGTAGCCAGGAATGCTCTGCAACTCACGGCATCCGAATATCGGTGCAATACGTCCATGTTCTCGAATCGGTATAAATGTCGGGTGGGATCCGGGAGACCATCGTAGGTGAAAGTGACAGCCCAAAACCCATACGGGAGTTCAACCTGTAGTATGCTCTCCGAGAAGGGATGCCCTGGATGACTCTCGACGTCCTGCATACTGGATATCAAGGGATCCAGCATTCTAACCTGTCTGGATCGCTCCCACGCCCTTGGATAGCTTTCCCCAAGGTCTTCCTGCTGATCGATTTCCTCTGTCTCTTTCGAGAGGATTGGTATTATTTTTCGCGGCATCTTTTATTTTTCCACCTCCCGGCAATTCTGAATTGCACTAGCAATTATGTCGACTAAGGCTTCTTTTGTCAAGGTGATTGTGCTAGGTGTAGCTTCTTCTCCATGGGTGACGGGCGTTTTTTCGAGGTCGGTTCTCCACCGCAGCTGCTAGTTGTTCTTCCAGATTCCGGGGTATCAGCTCTCCAACTTTCTTCTAGGTTGTTTCTTCCGCCATTATTGATCTCACGTCTCAACTCAAAGAGTGACTCGATGTCACAGTTCCCACAGACGACGCCACTTGATAGAACCGAGCTGATCGGTCACCAAGAACCGGGTTAATCTCAGAAGTTTATCTAAGAAAACCCAAAGATGTACAATATTGCTCTCTCTCTCTCTATGTGTATTTCTTTCTCTCTCTAAAATACTTCTCTGTAATCTCAAAATTATGCTTTCATTTTGAAAGGAAGGCTCCTCCCCTATTTATAGAAGGGAGGGTTGCCTTGAGATCTTTTCCTGATTTTAGGGAAGATCCCAGATATTCAGGGATTTAGGCTGCAATTTCCCATCCCTGAATAACCGGGATTTGGGGATTGTGGTTTACCAGCCCCTGAATTTCTGGGATTCTCTTAGGTAGGTCAAGATCTATATTTTCGAGAGCTCAACCTTCATGAGCCCGGCGATTTCCAATTCCGGGTGATGGTTAGGCAGGTCGGTTCATATTATAAGGGACCTCTTAGGTCGGGACACTCTTATCTGAGTCCAGAGGTCTGTGAGACCCCTTAGGTCAGGACACTCTTATCTGAGTCCATAGGTCGGTGAGACCACTTAGATCGGGACACTCTTCTCCAAGCCCCTAGGTCGGACTCCATTCGTCTAGGTCTCTCCTCCTTTACTCAGAGATCGGTACGTCAGTTTATATTGGGCTTCTTTAGACCGGTTTTTAGGAGGTCTACATTTGTCGTCCTATCAATGTTGATGTCGATTTAAGACATTGTTGTTATCGTTGTTATCAATATTGGTATTTTTCTATTGATGTTGTATTGGCCGATTGAAGACATTAACATATTCAATTATCATCTTTGACTTTGGTAGCCGATTAATGGCGCTGGGGCATCTATTATCATTGATGTTATCGATTGGCCATTTCTAAGGCAATTGAAGTATTGAATTGGGACTGTCAAGGATGGTTCCCACCCGTTGTATCGTTGTTATCGATTAGCAATTCTAAGGCAATCAAAGTATTGAATTGGGACTATCGAGGATGGTTCCCATCCGTTGTATCGTTGTAATCGATTAGCCGTTCAAAGGTAATAGAGGTATTGAATTGGGACTGTCGAGGACATTATTCGTGAGAATCTCGTATTATCATTATTGTACCGCTTGTTTTACCTTTGGATGCATATCATGTTGTACATGTAACACCCCGAGATATTAGGAATAATTACAGCGCCATAAACCTTTTATGTAAGAGTTTACAAGGCTAAATTAAAAGAATAGCTGAACATACGAAAATACCACCAATAGTTGAGTAATTTAATAGCCGGTTAAAACGTCTCAACACAATTCATTTCTTAAAAATTTCCCAAATCATCAAAATACACAAGTACTCGAGTACTAAATACCAAACCAGAATATCAAAACAAATACAACGGACAACATCACTGAGCCCCTTCGTCATCATGCCGGTACTGTGGTTGCTTTCCCGCTCCTCGGCTACCTGAACATCAAAACAAATGTCCACCCCCGCAGGGGTTATCAAAACAATGCTAGTACAAGTATCATAATATACAAGAACATATATGCAACAACGATGCATAACAAAATACAGAACACGAACTTCCGCTACCGGAAACCAACGATGCTAATCCACATGATTCCATCAACACAATATGGGGTAATCCAATGATCTAGAGACCTCAGCATAGATCCCAAGATGATCCCATCGGACCAACACGAGGTGGAAAAACCCGTCCAATGATCCAGCGCCCGCAGCATAGATCCCAAGTTGATCCCGTCGGACCAACACGAGGTGGACAACTGATCCAGTGCCCTCAGCATAGATCACACGATCCCTTTTGTATCAATACAACACACACGATACAAGCATGCATACATATGCAAAACAATATGTTCATCAATATGAGCATACACATGGATCAAAAACATGAACGACATTATAACAATTCATCTAGGATAATCTCATATTCATCAATATGAATGGTAATATGCATGATCAATATCATCAACGTTAAACCAAAAGTCATGTCACGATACTTTCCTCAAAAATGGCGATAAGGAAAGATACTAAGAATAACATTCAACCCGGTCGAAGAACTCTCACTTGATCAATTCACTAAAAATCCGAACCTTCATTGAACAATAGCACCAATATAACTAACGGTTTCGGATAATCGTTTTAAACACCATATGAGCATCAAGAGGAGTAATCTAACAATCAATAAAAATGTATGAATCTGCCCCAACCCATACTGGTTGAATCATAACTACGCTACTAATTCGAACAATAATCCCATAATCTTCCAAGCAAGATTAAACACATCATTCGGTCGGATTCTTCAACTATATCACATGGTAGTTCGTCTAACATGGATCCTAACCATAACTTTCATTAATCCAACATAGCAAGATTTTGGAAATCTCTTGCACATACTTTCTCAACAATGATACATGAAAAACGTTGTGCACGGCCGATAGTTTTGGGGGTAAAGCCAAACGATAAGCTAATTCTCCAAATTATCAAGAATTTCGAACAGTCCAACATATCTTGGAATCAACTTGCTCCTTGGACCAAAACGAACAATTCCCTTGGTAGGAGATACCTTGTCGCCAACACAGAATTCGAGATCTTTTCTATGCTTGTCGGCATAAGACTTCTGACGATCCTGTGCTATCTTGATCCTCTCACGAATCTTATCCACGACACCTACTATCTGTTCAATCATCACGGGACTTAAGATTTTCCTTTCACCTACTTTGTCCTAATATAGTTGTGATCGACACTTCCTACCGTATAATGCTTCATACGATGCCATACCGATCGTCGACTGATAACTATTGTTGTAAGCAAATTCTACCAAAGGCAACAATCGTTCCCAATTATTGCCCATTTCTAACACACATGCTCGCAATATATCCTCAAGAATCTGAATGGTCCTCTCAGACTGACCATCAGTCTGAGGATGATAAGCCGCACTAAAATTCAAATGCATTTCCAAGGCTTCTTGCAAACTTTCCCAAAAACGCGATGTGAAACGAGTATCCCTATTAGATACTATAGAGACTAGCACTCCATGCAACATGATAATCTCACCGATGTAAAGTTGAGCGTACTGATCCATTCGAAAATTCATCTTGATTGGGATGAAATGAGCTGACTTTGTGAGTCGGTCCACAACAACCCAAATAACGTGGTTTCCTCTTTCGTTCGAGGCAAACCTAACACAAAGTCCATCGTAATATGTTCCCATTTCCATTCCGGAATATGAAGTGATTTATGTAGTCCAAAGGGGCGTTGGTGTTCTGCATTCACTTGTTGACAAACTATACACCTTCTGACAAAGTCTGCCACATCTCTTTTCAAACCTTCCCACCAAAATGTCCCCTTAAGGTCTTGGTACATCTTTGTACTTCCAGGATGTGTTGTATATGGAGTATTATGTGCCTCTTTCAATATTGCTTCTCTCATCTTGACAACATTGGGCACACAAATCCTCCCTTCATAGTACATTGTGCCATCATCGGACATACCAAATCCCTTATCCTCACCAGAAAGAGTATGTTCTTTCATTTTGACCAAAAAGTCATCTTGTCTTTGACCTTCTTTGATCTGTTTCCTCAAGGTTGGCTGTACCACCAAACTAGCCAATAACGACTCAACTGGATTCTATGGTGTAGACATCTCAAGATTCATTCTTGCAAATTTCTTAACCAAGCTTTCCTCTTTGGTCAATAAACAGGCTAGATCTCCTCTCTCCTTATGGCTCAATGCATCAACAACTACATTTTCTTTACCAGTGTGGTAATAAATTATACAATCGTAATCTTTGACCAACTCTAGCCATCTGCGCTGCCTCATATTCAATTCCTTTTGTGTGAAAATATATTTTAGACTTTTATTGTCTGTATAAATTTCACACTTACCTCCATACAGGTAATGTCTCCAAATCTTCAAGGCATGAACTACCGCTGCTAACTCCAAATCATGAGTAGGGTAGTTCAACTTGTGCGGTTTTAGTTGTATCGAAGCATAGGCAACTACCTTGCCTTCATGCATCAATACACATCCCAAGCCTTGCTTGGATGCATCATTGTAGATGACGAATTCTCTCGTCGGATCGGGAATCATCAAAACTGGTGTTGCGGTCAACCTTCGCTTAAGTTCTTGGAAACTCTTTTCGCACTTCTCATTCCATAAGAAAACTTCTCCCTTACTAGTCAATATAGTCATTGGTGCAGCTATCTTAAAAATCCCTCGATAAACCTCCGATAATAACCAGCTAAACCCAAGAAGCTGCGAACTTCATTTGCATTACTCGGTACTTTCCAATCATTGACTGCCTCTACTTTAACCGGGTCAACCTCGATTCCTATAGAAGTGATCACATGTCCTAAAAATGCAACTCGGTTAAGCCAAAATTCACAGTTTTTGAACTTCGCATACAACTTCTCCTTGCGCAGTATTCCCAATACTGTTTTAAGATGCTGCTCATGTTCAACCTTGCTCTTTGAATACATAAGTATGTCATCTATGAACACAATGACAAACTTATCCAAAAAAAGTTGAAATACACGGTTCATGAGGTCCATGAATACTGCTTGCGCATTAGTCAAACCAAATGGCATCATTATAAACTTATAGTGTCCATATCAAGTCCGAAATGATGTGTTCGGGATATCGTCATCCTTAATCCTCAGTTGGTGATATCTGGATCTCAAATCTATTTTCGAGAACACTCCTGATTCTCCAAGTTGATCGAATAGGTCCTCTATTCTATGAAGTGTATATTTATTCTTTATCGTGAGTCGATTAAGCTCACGATAGTCTATGCACATCCTCAAACTTCCGTCCTTTTTCTTCACGAAGAGTACGGGCGCACCCCATGACGAAACACTTGGTCGGATAAATCCAGAGTTGAGCAGTTCCTGAAGTTGCACTTTCAGCTCTTGTAATTCCTTGGGCGCCATTCTATAGGGGGCTTTCGATATTGGTGCCGCTCCTAGCACTAAATCAATCGAGAACTCAACTTGATGACTCGGTGGAACTCGCGACAAGTCTTCAGGAAATACATCTGGATACTCCTTGACGATAGGTACATCATGTACTGTCTTCTCCGAAGTTGTTTTCCCCATCACATTCACCAAGAATCCTTGGCAACTACGCTTCTTCAACATCTTCACCACTTTCATGGATGAAATCACCTTTGGGGTACTAGAGTGTCTTACTTCATCGCATACGATCTTGACATCAACAGACGGACATAAGGTTACCCTCCTTTCGGAGCATTCAACTACAGCTCTATGTTTGTCCAACCAATCCATACCCAAAATAAATCACTGAGTTCAACTATGTGCAAGTCGGCTAAGAAGCTATGTTCGTTAATCTCTATCTACACATAGTTAGTTATAGAGTCTACATGCACTACTCCCCCCACAGTCATGCTAACTAACAGAGATCTAGGAGCTTTACTACTACTACAACTAATCATAGCACACAACATCCTAGAGATGAATGAATGAGATGCACCCATATCAAACAACACCAAAGCAGGAATATTTACAACTGACAACATACCTGGCATGGTTTGGGGTTCAGTCTTTTCACCTCGGCCATGCTATACACTCGAGCTTTGCCTCCTGAGCCTTGACATTGCACACTTCTACCTGGACCTTTTCCTTTCCTTGGACATGCTGAGGCCATGTGTCCTTCCTCACGACAGAAGTAGCACTGATTCTGACCAAGCATATAGGTACCTTTATGTCCTTTGCCATAAGTAGCACATGTAGGTTTATCGAACTGGGGTTTTGCCTTTGAAAATCTAGTCTTCGCATTCTTCTTACTACCACTCCCTTGATCGTGCCACTTGCGCTTGTTATTTGCTGCGACTAGTGGTGCTCTTGCCTTCTTCGCATCCAAACTGGCAGAAATGTCCTTGGCCCTTGCAACTGCTTCATTATAGGTCAGACGCCCATGACCAACCACGTGGTGATGAATCTGGTCACGTAGTCCATCTCAGAATTTCTGAGACTTCATGTCATCCATCTCGACCATGTAAGGAGCAAAACAACACATGTGGTTAAGCTTGCGCTCATAGTTGGTGACCGACATTCCTCCTTGGGTCATATCGAGGAATTCCTTTTGCATCTTAGTTTTGTACGCTCTCGAGTAGTACTTTTACATAACTGTTTCCTTGAACTGGTCCCAAGTGAATGCATCTTTCTCATCTTGGGTTTTGAGTCTCCACACTCCAATCCACCATGTCTTAGCATCCTCCTTGAGTTGGAACACGGCACATGACACCTTATGAGCATCGGTTCATGCCATGTAGTTGAAAATGTTGTCTAGGTTCAACAACCACTTCTCTATTGCTGCTAGTCCCTTACGACCAAGAAAGACGGGCGGCTTGAAATGATGGAACCGCTTGATAACTTGAGCTTGAGCTTGCTCAGGATTGTTAGGCGGTAAAATGGTTGCGCCTTGAAGCAATGTGGCTAATCCAGCCAAAAGCTGATCTTGGGTGGATTGAGCATTGCGGTTTCCACGGTTAGCCATGAGTCTGCCCACGAGTTGTAAAACCCATTAGTCGACGCAGTGTAAGAAATAAAGAATAAGAAGATACCAGTAGAATGCATATAATCGTCGCAACACATAAAAATATAAATGCAATAGAATAACTGATATTCATTATATAATATGTTTTAAAGAAATGAAACTGGAAACATCTACTGGAAATCTCAACATAATAGTTATATAATAAAATGAACTAAGCCTACAGCTATTCCTCATCGGGAACTTCATATGGATCTTCCTCTGGGTCTTCTTCAGGATCCTCCTCACGGTCTTCTTTGGGATCCTCTTCTGGGTCTTCTTCATCCGTAGAGTCGGAACTCCAATTTGCAGCTGGTATCGCCTTTCGAACGTACATATCCAATAAACGCCCAGCTACAAACCGGAAATCATCTGTGGTCTCTCGCTGTTCTGGTGATCTCTTTATGGACTCTTTCCAAATCCAGAAGATGCAATAAGCCCAATCATCGGGTAACTTCTCCATTAGGTGGTTTAGCTATTGCGTGACGGAACCTTATTTCCCAGACTGCAACCACTTGCTCAGCCTATTGATGACATAGTGTGGTGCGTTTTCTGGTAAACTCGAATTGTCCCACCAATCCTTCTGTGCTAGAAGACGTGAGTCAAACGTAGCAGGAATCCTCTTATGTGGTGTCATCCTAGGCTTGACCATTCTAACAATTCGTACATACATATACAATCATGTAAATAAAATGAAATGACATATGCATGAATAATGATTGAAATTTGGTACCTTGGACGGAGTGACGAAGTGGAGAAACTAAGAGCATATGATACTTTTATATTTTAGCGAGTCTACATAAAGGTAAAACCCGCTCTGATACCACTATGTAACGCCACGATTTTCTAGGGGTAATTATAAGGGGAAAATAAGTTAAAAAAGTAAATTTTGACGAAAAATAATTTGTTTTGAGAATATTAAAATTCTCACCTACAAAGTCGAGTCGCTACACTGACTAAAATAAATACCTTTTAATTAAGGCAACAACACGTCATAGATAAGAGATAATAATTGCGGCGGAAGAACAAATTATAAATTGTTAATTTCTAATCAAAAGTTTCCCCAAATAAATTTCAAAATATGTGACATAAATAAAAACATTATTTAATAAAAAATTTATCATATGACCTCTCGACTCGCTCCTTCGTCCATCCGGATCGGTTTAACCTGCGGGATCAATATAGGTGGGGGTGAGCTTCCTTCAACTCGTGGAAATCACACATATCGCAGTAATGTACAATCTCATGGAAAGCATTTAAATAATTACTCTATCAATAACATTTGAACATGAATACATACACACAATACCACATATAACATGAATCGAGCACGCATGTGAATATTGAGGTTGTGCAGGTATCCCCACATACATATATCTTAAGATAGCCTTTTACTCGTACACATGTGAGCCTGATTTACAAGTATCGTCAATTTTAATCATGAATATCACATATACAATCCAATTAAAGCAACTAAAGTGATAGTGAAAATTCCCACCTAAATAAATGATGCTGCTTGAATCTTGAATATGAAGATACTCGACTCACAGTCCTAAGCCCATAAATACTCGTTAATGTCTACATATAATAATGATTTAATCATTATGAAATATTATGATATAATGACTAAAAATAAAAATATATGCATAAAATTGAACTAATTATCAACATTAATTGAAGAGTCAACATTTTTAATATTTTGGTCAAAATAGGACTGAATTGAGGATATAAAAATCTATCTGGAGTCAATCTAAAATAATTTAAAGGTGCCTGGGATTAAATCGAAACTTACTGGAAAAATGAGGGCTAAATTGAAAAACCCTAAAATTTCGCGGGTATAAATACCCTTGCCCTAGGCTCCAGCCGACACCCCAGCCCTCACTTCTCACTTCTCTTCCTCCCGACTCTCTCTCTGTCCTGTACTCTCTCTAACCCCCACTCCCTTTCTATCTCGTTCTCTCTCTCTCTTGGCCGAGGGCAGCAAACGGGAAAACAAACACACACTCTCGATCCAACACCCACACAAACAAATAAAACTCACACACGCACACAGGAAGTCCGCATCACACACCACGCGACCGGCGACAATTCAAATAGAAAGCGGCGGAGGAGATTAGGCCGCGATGTGCGCCTGCAACGGCGATGATTCCGGTGAATCGAAAGTGAGGGCTCCGATTCTGCTCTAGGGTTTCCAGTTCAGGTAAGGTTCGATCTGAGTGATGAAATTGATACACACAGAAGAATTGGTTGGATCAGAGGTTCGATTTCAAGTTTGCAGAGGGTGTTGATCGGAAAGGGACCGATTTCAGGCTGAAAGAGGTGGTCCGACTCGATGATTTAGACTAGGTTAAGTTATGCTAGTTGCGTTAATGATTTGGGGCTCGGATTTGGAGTTATGAAATTTGATTGATATTGAGGGGCTGAAGGCCGGGAAGATGAAGTTCGAGATGAGTTACGGTTCGGCTAGAAATTTCGGGCCGACTTGCAGCGAGTTCGGGCCGAGTAATAAAGTCAAGTTGGGTTAGGGTTCTTAAGTTTCAATTTAAGACTGAAAAAAATAGAGTTCTATTGTAGTTGAATTCATTTTATGAATTTGGGAATGTTTGGGTGAACGAATTTGATGGGTTGGATGTTGAAGAGTTTAGTGTTTGAGATTTGTTTTCTGGTTCGGGTGCTTAAGATCCAAACTCACGGAAAAAGTGGTTTAAGAATTGTGATTTTTGCTGAATAAAAGAAAATAAGACCTGGTTCTTACCTGTTGTGAGAGTTGTAGAGAAATTTTGAGAACTGTGGAATATGCTTCACGGTGCAAGAATTGATTTTCTGCAGAAATCTGGATTTATCTTGCTGGAATAAAAGCCGCTGGAAAAAATTGCAGAAAAGTATAACGACAGTGTTTCCTCTCTTTTTTTTTTTCTTTTTCTTTTCCTCTGTTTTGTACTTCTTCCGAATGTGTATTTCGTGGAAAGTGCATTATTGTGATGAGAATTGTATTTATAGACATGGGTTTTAAAGTGTTTTGATTGAACTAGGATTGTATTAGGATAAACCTCAAGGAGTTTGATGAAGTGTATGATGAGGAAGAAATCTTAATTATGGTTAATTTAGTTTAATCATAATTAATTAAATTTGAAACACATGGTTAAGTATGATTGATATAATAATACCATTAGTAATAATAGTAAAGGTAAAAATAATAATTTGATAATAACGATAATAATATCGGCAAAAACGATAATGATAATAATAATAATAATATTACTACTAATAATAGTATTAATAATATTATTGATAATAATAATGGTGTTAGTTTTATGCTTGGATGAATGATAACACTATTATAAAAATAAATAATGACTACTTGAATATATATGACAAAATTATTCGGGCTAGAACTTGTGATACGTCGAAATAAATATTCATGATCCTCTAAATGAGATTAAATGATATGAAATGCATTGATAATAGAGATAATATTATTACATTATGAAAATGGCCGATATTACAATTCTCCTTCAGGAATTCATACTCGAGAGGTCGATCAGACTGAGAGTGGACAAGTCGACCCTTTCTTATTTATGAGGGGCATGATAGCCCCGATGACTAAGATGACACGGATAGTGGAGACCATGCAGACCTCGAAGGTCCATGGTACACTGCAGCAGGGACCCCAGGTGTTGTTTCATGGGCAGACTGGGGGTGTGAGTCAGATTGTTAGCGATATATCTCGGCAGAGGCCGCCTACTTTTGAGGATTTTTCAGAACCAGCTCACATTGTTCATGTAACACACCGAGATATTCGGAATAATTACAGCGCCGTAAACCCTTTAAATAAGGATTTACAAGGCTAATTAAAAGAAATGTAAATATAATTCAACAGTACCCCTGAAGTTCAAAATACAGAACTGGTTCAACGGATCCAATGAGTTAACTTATACAACCATATCGAAAATGACATTATTAAAACACACGTACTCGAGTACTAAAGTGAACCAAGAAGACAAATCACAATAACAATAAACATCAACCACATCACTGAGCCATTTCATCGTCATGTCGGTACTGTGGCTGCCTCCCCGCTCCTCGGCTACCTGAACATCAAAATAAATGTCCACCCCCGAAGGGGTTAGCAAAATGATGCTAGTACAAGTATCACAATACAAATTTCATCAATGCATTATAAAACATACAAAACGGACTTCCGTCATCGGAATCCAACGATGTGAATCCTCACGATTCAATCAATACAATACAGGGTAATCCAACGATCCAGCGGCCTCGGTATAGATCCCCATGATGATCCCGTCGGACCAACGCATGGTGGAAAACCCATCCAACGATCCAGCGTCCTCAGCATAGATCCCCATGATGATTCCGTCGGACCAACGCATGGTGGACATTCGATCCAGCGCCCTCAGCATAGATCTTCATGATCCCCTCGGATCATTTACAACACAAACAATACAATTATGCATACACAATGCAAATCAACACGTTCATCGACGTAAATATCATGACAACTCAAAGAATATAATCTCATGTTCAACAACAAGAATAAATCATACACACGATCAACAATACAATATCAATAAGCTTAAAATACGATACTTGCCTCAAAGATGGCTAGAACAAATCACTCCAACGAATCTCAACACACTCGAAGGCCGTCTCCTTCGATCAACGTAGCAAGCTCGAACCTTAACAAAAGAAATAATATAGAATTTATCTTATGTCGCATTTAATGTCTAACAACCCGGTCTACGGCCGAAAGCTCAAAATGCACCGCTCAACTACTTAGCGTACGCTACGTACTCTACGTAACGTGCGCTAAGCCTGCCCGTTAGCGTACGTAAACGACGAAGTCTAGCGTACGCTAACTTATGTACCGGCAGTCCTCTCTGACCAGCCGACTAACTCGCTTGATGACATAACGTACGTTACGTACCAAACGTAGCGTATGTTATTCATTCCCGATAGCGCACGTTAATATATACATCTTAGCGTGCGCTACCTGTGCATGGCATTTTACTGTTGGGCAGAAAACTGATCTAATGGTGATGAAACTCATGAAATCTTCAGTGATAAAACGTGTCATCTCCGTGCATACTATGTTCATACGGTTTGTGAAAGTCTTTACGGATTAAACGGCTACGAGCTTCAAGGATAAGTATAATCGTCACAACACCATAATTAATCTTGATCTTCAAGAAATATCTTAAGTTCAATCCATTTCATGTCCCCAAAAAGTATGATTCCTTTATGTAAAGACATAAGAACTTGGTAATCTCCATATACTGGTCATAATCGGTTTTGAAGATACATGAATATGCTTAGGAGTCCATACACTAAAAAGGTTCAATGGATTATACGATGAAGAAGTATCGAAACATCGATAATATCCTTCTAACACATGATGTTCGACTACGTACGAATTTAACTGACTAGATAGTCCCAAATCATGATCAAAACGTCCTTCAGAATAGTACTTAATATTGGTGAAGAATCACCTACCTCAAAGTAGTGAAGAACAAGGAGGAACTCGAAGAAATCCAACGCCGAAGGCTTGAACACCAATCTCCAATGATCTACAATCTCCCCACTCGTGCTAGGATAATGATATGAGGGGTTTAGGATGGAGAGAGTGACTCTCTAAGTCCAAGAATTCGGATGTGGGAAGTGAAAAGGCTGAAAATATGAAAAAGAATACTGTCCTATTTATAAAAAATGGTTATTAGCGCGCGCTAGTCCATATTCATAGCGTGCGCTAACGGCTATACGATACTTACTGACTTCACTGTACTCAGCATTTAGCGTGCGCTATCCTCATATCAGTAGCATGCGCTACTGCGTTGACTTGGCTTTTTTCCCGAAAGCCGTCCAGGTTCATCCCGACATAATCCGACCGAGATCCGCAGCCGATTACTGCCCTGTCTCAATCATGCTGACTACGTGTAGCGCGCGCTAAGGTTCATACATAGCGTGCGCTACGGATCCACATTAGCATACGCTACACTTAGTCGATAGCGTGTGCTACATGCGCAGAATCACAATTTAGATCACATTCATGAAATCATGTGCTCAACAATACCGGATCATGAAATACGGAGAATAATACTCATATCAAAGTGCAGCAATTACAATATCACAAGATTCAAATACATATCAGAAATCTCGGGTATTACATCCTTCCTCCCTAAAAAGAAGTTTCGTCCCAAAACTTAAGATGAAAACATCTCTGGATATCTAGTCTTCATATTGTCCTCCATTTCCCAAGTGGCCTCTTCAGCTCCGTGTCGTGACCATTGTACTTTAACCAAGTGTATTGGTTTATTCCTCAATTGTTTGATCCGACTCTCAAGTATCTTGATTGGTCTCTCTTCGAAGGTGCCGTCATTAGCTATCTCGATCTCATCGAACTCAATGATATGACTGGGATCCGGTACATACTTCCGCAATTGGGATACGTGAAACACATTGTGAACGTGACTCAGCGATGGCGGTAAGGCCAACCTGTATGCTAAATCCCCAACTCTCTCGAGGATCTCAAATGGCCCGATATATCTCGGACTTAGCTTACCTTTCCTCCCAAAACGGAAAATTCCTCGTGTAGGAGACACCTTCAATAGTACGTGGTCCCCAATGTCGAACTCTAGAGGGCGACGACGTACATCTGCATAAGACTTCTGTCGACTCTGGGCAGTCAATAGTCTTTCCCGAATCAAAGCTATCTTCTCTTGAGTCTGGACTATCAATTCCGGCTCCGTCCCGATCAAGTCCGAAGAATCATCCCAGCACAGGGGTGATCGGCATCTTCTCCCGTACAAAGCTTCAAATGGTGCCATTTTAATAGAAGAATGCCAACTATTGTTGTAGGTGAATTCAATCAACGGCAAGTGAACTTCCCAATCAGTTGACCAATCCAAAGCACAAGCTCTAAGCATGTCTTCTATTGTTTGTATAGTCCTTTCGGACTGACCGCCCGTCTGAGGATGATAAGTCGTGCTAAAGTTTAGATCGGTCCCCAAAGCCCTGTGAACGGCCTTCCAGAAGTGCGACACGAAGCGACCATCTCGATCTGAAAAATAATGGTCTTCGGTGTCCCATGTAATCTGACTATCTCTGCAATAAATACTCACGCCAATCTCTCGGGTCCCCAAGTATCTTTAATTCCTAGGAAATGAGCCGACTTGGTTAGTCGATCAACTACAACCCAAATCATGTTCATTCCCGTCTTGGTCCTTGGCATATTGGTGATGAAATCCATCGAGATATCCTCCCACTTCCACTCAAGAATCGGAAGCGGTTTTAACATTCCGGCAGGTCGCTGATGTTCAATCTTAACCTGCTGACAAGTCAAACACTTCGAAACGTACTCTGCTACGTCTTTCTTCATATTTCCCCACCAGAAGTTTTGTTTTAGATCCTTATACATCTTACTACTGCCTGGGTGAATAGAATAGGGCGCGCTGTGAGCTTCCTTCAGAATTGTCTGTCTCAAAACATCATCATTGGGAACGCAAAGTCGACTCTGAAATCTCAGAACTCCATTATCTTGTATCACGAATCCTGGGGCCTTCCCTTTGTTCACTTCGTCACATAATCGAAGAATCATAGAGTCATCCAACTGCTTAGATTTGATTTCTTCAACCAACGACGAAGTTAGTTCCATCACACACAATTGCCCTTGGACTCCTTGCGTCCACACTTCAATTCCTTCACGGATTAGTTCTCGTTGAATGTTGGTTTGGGACGTAAGCGCTTCCAACACTCGAAGAGAAACAGGTTTACGGCTCAGTGCATCAGCCACTACGTTTGCTTTACCCGGATGATAGAGAATTTCCAAGTCGTAATCCTTGATCAATTCCAGCCACCTTCTCTGCCTCATGTTTAATTCTTTCTGACTGAAAATGTACTTGAGGCTCTTATGATCTGTAAATATATGACAATGAGTGCCGTATAAATAATGTCGCCAAATTTTCAAGGCAAAGACCACAACTGCTAACTCCAAATCGTGAGTCGGGTAATTAACTTCGTACGATTTTAATTGCCGAGAAGCATAGGCAATCACCTTATCCTTCTGCATCAACACACATCCCAGACCCTGATTTGAAGCATCGCTGTATACCATGAATCCATCAGTCCCATCTGGTAACGCTAATATAGGTGCTGTCGTCAGTCTCTTCTTAAGTTCATCAAAACCAGCCTGGCATTTCTCATCCCACGTGAACTTTTGATTTTTCTGTAACAGCTGAGTGAGCGGACGAGCAATTTTGGAAAATCCCTCTACAAAACGGCGATAATATCCAGCAAGTCCTAAGAAGCTTTGGACTTTTTTCACGTTATTAGGAGCTTCCCATTCCAAGATTGCTTCGACTTTCTTCGGGTCCACTTGAACTCCGTCAGCTGATATCATATGCCAAGGAAGGTTACTTCGCTAATCCAGAACTCGCATTTGGAAAGCTTCGCATAAAGCTGTTCATTCCTCAAGATGCTCAAAAACACACGCAAATGCTCAGCGTGCTCCTCTGTGTCTTTCGAATAGATCAAGATGTCATCGATGAAGATGACCACAAATTTATCTAAGTATTCTAAGAATACCCGATTCATCAATTGCATAAATACCGTAGGAGCATTGGTAAGTCCAAATGGCATCACTACAAATTCATAATGCCCGTACCTGGATCTAACAGCATATTTCGGTATATCCGATTCCTTAATTCTCAACTGATGGTATCCTGATCGCAAGTCAATCTTCGAGAATACCCTTGCCCCTTGCAGTTGATCAAACAAGTCGTCGATCCGAGGTATAGGATACTTATTCTTGATCGTCACCTTGTTGAGTTCCCTATAATCAATACATAATCAGAGGGATCCATCTTTCTTCCGGACAAAGAGAACGGGTGCTCCCCAAGGAGAAACGCTAGGTTGAATATAACCCTTCTGTAATACTTCCTCCAGTTGCTTCTTTAGTTCATACATCTCGGTTGGCGCCATGCAGTATGGTGCTCTGGAAATAGGAGCGGCTCCAGGCTCTAATTCGATAGTGAACTCCACTTCTCTCTGCAGAGGTAACCCAGGTAGTTAGTCAGGAAATACATCTGAGAATTCATTCACAACTGGAATAGATGATAGCTCTATTCCTTCCTCTTTCCTCATGGTATAGCACTAAAGTCCATGACATCCCTGCTTCAGTAATTTCACGGCTTTCATTACTTTGATCAATTTTCCCGAGCTTCCCGGTCTCCATCCTTTGAATAAGTGTTCAGATCCGTCATCAACAATGATAGAAATGACTCTCTTTCGGTTATTCAGAATAGCTCCATAACGGTTGAGCCAATCGTCTTCAAGAATTAAGTCGTCACCATGTATGTCAACTACAATAAGATTTGATGGCCAATCTCTCCCTCCTATAGACACTGGAAAATCTCTAGCTTCTAGGGTTCCCACAATTTTCTCTCCGGTCGGTAATCCCACAACATAAGGTTCACAATCATACAAGCACGAGATTTTCAAACGATTAACACAGTTCAAAGATATAAAAGAGTGCGTAGCTCCTGAATCGAATAAGATACTAACTGGTTGCAAAAGGATCTGAATTGTACTTGATGCAACAGCAGTGTTCTGATCGTCAGATTTCCTCATCTCGTACAGGCACGGAGGAATGGACCCAACACTGGATGTCTCTCTCTTCCCAACATTCTGCTGCTGAAATCCACTCACGCGTCTCGGTTCACTTATCGCTGAATCGGGCGCCGGGAGTGCGAGTACCAAATGATCTAGTCGCCACTCCACAGAATGTTGCGCGATGTCCTTCCTGTCCACACTCGAAATAGGTCACAGCATGTGCGAAACAATCACGTCGAACATGCCCTATTTTGCCACAGTTATAACATTTCTTCCCTGCATTCAAACGGCAGCCGTAGAACACCCTAAACCCTTCGGGAATATTACAGCCGTTGCACTTCTCCGTGAGGATCTACCAGGCTAAATACAGAAAACACATTAACACTATACATGCCGACATGGCTAACAAACGAACCATTAGACCGATTTGGTCTTTTACCACAACATACACATCGAGCATACATTACTCTTTCTCGTAACTCATACCCACGCAGGGGTTAACATAAATCAACAATCCCGCATAGGGGAAAGTAAACACAACGGAAAGACAAAACAAAACATCACCAAATATTCAACACCGGTCTTCATGTGATTAGTATCGCCGTCTTCCATCATCCTTCGTAACGATCCTGTGAATTGCTCCTCAAAGAACTCCGCAAATACCGGACGCAATACAGACATCCACCCCGAATACTGGGGTTAGCAAACCCCACTGTTTTGCTAGTGCAAGTATAAATACAAAGACAAGCCATACAAATCATACTCCAAGAACATAGAAATCATGAATATACTTCCCGAGATAATTCACTTGATCAAAACAATTTAGATTACGAAAGATAAGAATAAAACCATTTTACAACTTACAAAACATTTTACGATCTCGGGAGTTTTTGAAAACGTTTGGGATCTAAGAATTTTCAAGCCTTTCGAAATGCTTAGGGACATAGCCCAACAATCGTTTATTTCAAAATACAAGTCCGATAGCGTATAACAGGCCCACGACCCAATTATAACATTCCAATCACAACACAGGGGTCCACGACCCAAATCATCCACATCACATTCTCGCAAGAATAGCCCGGGGGAAATTACACCGTATCCAACATTACCATGACAACAGTCTCACTCATCATACCACAGAGCTACAATGCACAGAGCAACCACATGACTCACGTACCCATACCAAATTATCACAACCAAGAGACAATTCATTCACAACACACTTATTAGTGCCATTCCAGCCAAGTACGATACCATATGAACTGCCATTCTAATCGACGAAATATGCGCCAAAGATCACGGTTCTCCAACAAAACACTTCAAAGTTAACCTTGGTACGAGACTCACGGCCACCGTACCCCGCAGAGCCCCGTCGGACATCCCGGGGTGGTTAACCATAGTTCGCGATACGAAACTCACGGCAACGTATCCCTAGAGGCCTCGTCAGACCGTCCCTAGGTGAACATACACATATCATCCACAACGCCACGGGAAGCCATAATTCGAATACTAGAATATGCATACAAATGTTAGGTACTTCGCTAGAATGGCCACTATAGTCGACGTACACTCACAACTAATGTCACACAACCACAAGCAAATACCAATACCAAACAACACCAAGTGTCACAACCTCCTCACGAAGGAATAACAACTAATATCACACACATTACGTTCTTACCGAACAAGTACACATAACTTTACGTAATCCCGGCAAAGGATTACGGTCTATTAAACTCACTCAAAGTGATCGTAGCATCTTTCAACATACAAAACCAACACATATATTCCGAGAATACATATATTCACGAATTACAAGAATTATAGTTGAAAGACAACATTTATCGAGAACATAACTATCCCTAATTACCTTCAATAAACATTGGATTTCGCATAAAACCATTTATCAAAAATAATGCAAACGAAACATGAAATGAATGGACAAGATACGTGCCTCAAAATCGGTACGCAAGTATTCGACGAACACGGCTCAACGGAAAGCTTCAAACGCCCAATGCTATCAAACGGAAGACGGCGTTAACGAAAGGGTTCAACGCGTTTCTTCGCAAGAAACACGACCTAACATCATACAATCAATAAATCATCGACCATACGAGGAAGAATAATCGTAGAACGCCCGAAAACCCCTCTAAGACATTTTACCGGACACCTTCAAGGCGTCGGTCAAGAACTCAACTCAAACAACGAATCGATACGATCCAACCATGGAATAACAAGGGAAATGATATAATACATCTAAATAATCATCAATCCATCAACAAAACGGAAAGAATCGGACAAAACCCCAAAATCCCCAATTATCCAAAAAGGTAGGGTTTCAAGAGATATTACCTTGAGTGATTCAGGTGTTAAGATCCGTAGAACACGCGTTAGATTGATTATCCGAGCCTCACAACCGAAAGGAAATGATGAAAATCGACCCCCGGATGAAGAATTCTCTCTCCCTCTCGCGACGCCGTGCAAAATGGGGAAGGAAATGAGCAGTTCGCTCAAAACGACACATTTATAGTGTAACACATGAGACTATCGGCCGCCTATCGCCGATAGGCCCAACCGATAGCCATACGGAATGCCGGGCAGAGGGTCTATCGACCCCCATATCGTCCGAAAGGCTCTCGGAAGGTGCCCGACGGTGAGTCTTTCACTAAAACGACCATAACTCTCTCGTCCGACTCGATTGACTCACCGCTTGAACCATTGGAAAGCTAACTCGATGTTCTATAATATTGCAAAGATTTATAATTTTGGAGTTACCAAAAATTAATGATGATCTAACAAAGACGAACTCATACTTAGAAAAGTCGTTTAGTAATCCCGAATTCAACAAAACGACACCGAAACCCGAGCTCGAATACGAACCGAAGATACGGTTACGAGGTACTCACAAAGACGAATCTAAGAGCTAGTAGAACACACGATTTCGACCACCCGAAGGCTCGAAATTCGACAACGGAAGGTAATTACCCCAAACTTTGGGAAATTACGAAAATGGCCCAACCGCGAAAATCACCATACGACAACGAATAATCAAACCAAAGCTCACAACACGTCTAACAAAGTTAAACGGACTTGCGGGAAACTCAAACAACAGCTTTGGACGAGATTCGCAAGAATCGAACTCAAGTGCGGAAAAGTCGCTAAAAAGCACGTAACTCAACGAAACGATACCGAAACGAACTCGGATGTCAAAAGTGTAGAATTAATCATTCTCGAATGACGAAACGGTCATGAGCGAGTCGTCAAAACGGACTCCGACCGAAAAAAAAGAATTACCGGAATCGAAAATTGCGATATTACATTCTACCCTCCTTAAAAGGAGTTTCGTCCAAACTTAAAACAAGTAGGAGAAGAAATATTCCGCCAGAAAACTCAACGAGACACACAAGAATGCGTAACTAATGCCCAACGGCGAAATGTTACAAACAACGCAAAGGAATATACGGCGTGTAAACACGCTCCACGGTGACCAACACAACGTCGCCGTTAGGGATATAATAAAACCGACAAGTGACAAGCGTCATCAAACGGATACTATAGCCAAGTCAATTATCCGATAATCACAAAACACAACGAACGAAAGTCAATATGATTGATCAACCCAATGGTACATCAATCAAAACGCGAGTCAACCGCTGAACAAACACGGAATCCCATCGCCTAAGGGATGGAAGATTGAAAACGAAACTAATTTCCCGAACTAAAGGGAATTACGAAGGAGCCTGAACGTTCAACAATCACGAAACGAGAACAAAAACCGAACAAACAAACGATCGAGACAACAAAAATCGAAGAATCATGTTCGAATCACGAAGAACAATAAAGTTCAACAATAACTCCCGTGATGATCCGGTGAGAACTACAAGACATGCATTCCCATAAGATCCACAGAAAGGGAATAGCGATTGAAAAGTCACAACGACAAATATGTTATTCGAAATGATATCACACTCGCTCGATAAACAAAAACAAGGGCAGGACAAGCTCAGAAATGTCAACGAACATAAATGAGTCGACAAAGTAGAAAATACAGAAGTTCAAAATCCGATCCCTTCGAATAAAAGGACTAGTAGAACCAAATGATGTTACTCCCGAACAAAGTTCACAAGAATCGAACCGAACTCAAAAAAAGTCACACCGATAACCAGATCGGCCCACAACAAGATCACAGCTCGTTCGGACGATGAAACTGAAATACCGAACAAGTTCATAAAGTACCAACGAACATGAGCGAATCGATAGACTGGGGAAGAGAAAACACAGAAGTCAAAATAGTACGGGCATTACCACCGACCTCGTCCACGAAATTCACAAAAACGAGAGCAAGGTAATAAGATATTAAACAACCGACACAAAACGGAACCATCACCGATGCACACGGTCATACCAAACCAAGCTCTAACAGCTCGCACATGCGTGACAACGCAGAAATCACCACGAGGCGACAACATTCAACACCAACATCCCGCCTCTCACAGGGGCTAGCACAACCCATGTGTGGAAAGCGACTCAACGCTCACACCGCCAATTCGATCATACTCGGGAGAAAGTATCAAAATGACAACGCGAACATCATACATTCATACCCAGCTCTCAAACGGGAATGGATAGGTTTTAAAAACGAAAACCTCATTTTGAAAATAATTTAGAAGAACACCGGTTGATCTTGAGTATCACCTTTCAAAAAGTACGAACTTGAAACATCGTTATCGAGACATTGGAGAACCATTTTGCATTTGATAAAAATGAGGACACTTTCTCTTAGCGAAAACTTTCAAAATATTCGACCCTCGGGTCTAAATAAAAGTGTTGAAAATATCTCAAAACATTTTGGTCCTCGAGGTAGAAAAATTTTGAAATATATTGTGACATCTAGGATGTACCACAAGAAAATAACTCATTTGAAAAGTATGTCTCAAATTTATTTTTCTAAGATACTCAAGGTTTTCAAAAATCCAATAGGCCGTAATGCCCAGAACTCACACATACCGACGTTCACTAAAACAACTCCTAGCACACGCATCAAAACGTTTAAAATCAAGACAATACATGTCTTTAAACGAAAATAAACGATAAAATACCACATTCAGAACAAAACCACTGATAAAATACCCTCCCGCACTGGCTAGTGAACAAGTCGAACGCGTATAAGCACAAAGCTTCCACAAGAGACTTGTAAAGCGTGCAAATCGATTCGAAAATCATCAACAACGAACAAAAACAACAATAAAAGATATCACAAGCGACGACACTCCTCGTATAAATCAAATACGAGAGTTGACTAAATACATATCGTGAAAATCAAAATTCACATAAAATTCCACCACTTAACAAATAATCATAAAAATAGCTCGTGTCACACGAGGCACAACACAAAGAAGGGAGACTTACTTCCACAGGTCGCACGAAGATGATGGCCGCACCTCGATACTAATCACGACCGACACCTCAGACGACGCGTCGCGACACGACTCAGTCAGACAAAATCTGACAAGACAAGACAAGACAAGACCCAACAACACACAACCTGACACGGACCTAGGTTTCCGCAACCTAAGCTCGATACCATATTCTCGTAACACCCCCAACCCTTGGGGAATATTACGGCGCCGCACCCCTCCGTGAGGATCTACCAAAGCTAAATACGAAAACACATTAACACTATACATGCCGACATGGCTAACAAACGAACCATTAGACCGATTTGGTCTTTTACCACAACATACACATCGAGCATACATTACTCTTTCTCGTAACTCATACCCACGCAGGGGTTAACATAAATCAACAATCCCGCATAGGGGAAAGTAAACACAACGGAAAGACAAAACAAAACATCACCAAATATTCAACACCGGTCTTCATGTGATTAGTATCGCCGTCTTCCATCATCCTTCGTAACGATCCCGTGAATTGCTCCCCAAAGAACTTTGCAAATACCGGGCCTTGTCTGAGACATCCACCCCGAATACTCGGGGGTTAGCAAAACCCCACTGTTTTGCTAGTGCAAGTATAAATACAAAGACAAGCCATACAAATCATACTCCAAGAACCTAGACATCATGAATATACAACCCGAGAAAAGACCCTGGATCAAAACAATTTAGATTACGAAAGATAAGAATAAAACCATTTTACAACTTACAAAACATTTTACGATCTCGGGAGTTTTTGAAAACGTTTGGGATCTAAGAATTTTCAAGCCTTTCGAAATGCTTAGGGACATAGCCCAACAATCGTTTATTTCAAAATACAAGTCCGATAGCAGATAACAGGGCCCACGACCCAATTATAACATTCCAATCACAACACAGGGGTCCACGACCCAAATCATCCACATCACATACTCGCAAGAATACCCCGGTGGAAATTACACCGTATCCAACATTACCATGACAACAGTCTCACTCATCATACCACAGAGCTACAATGCACAGAGCAACCACATGACTCACGTACCCATACCAAATTATCACAACCAAGAGACAATTCATTCACAACACACTTATTAGTGCCATTCCAGCCAAGTACGATACCATTTGAACTGCCATTCTAATCAGACGAAATATGCGCCAAAGATCACAGTTCTCCAACAAAACACTTCAAAGTTAACCTTGGTACGAGACTCACGGCCACCGTACCCCGCAGAGCCCCGTCGGACATCCCTGGGTGGTTAACCAGAGTTCGCGATACGAAACTCACGGCAACGTATCCCTAGAGGCCTCGTCAGACCGTCCCTAGGTGAACATACACATATCATCCACAACGCCACGGGAAGCCATAATTCGAATACTAGAATATGCATACAAATGTTAGGTACTTCGCTAGAATGGCCACTATAGTCGACGTACACTCACAACTAATGTCACACAACCACAAGCAAATACCAATACCAAACAACACCAAGTGTCACAACCTCCTCACGAAGGAATAACAACTAATATCACACACATTACGTTCTTACCGAACAAGTACACATAACTTTACGTAATCCCGGCAAAGGATTACGGTCTATTAAACTCACTCAAAGTGATCGTAGCATCTTTCAACATACAAAACCAACACATATATTCCGAGAATACATATATTCACGAATTACAAGAATTATTGTTGAAAGACAACATTTATCGAGAACATACCGATCCCTTTACGTTCATTAAACATTGGATTTCGCATAAAACCATTTATCAATAATTATGCCTACGAAACATGAAATGTATGGACAAGATACTTGCCTCAAAATCGACGCAAGTATTCCGGCGAACACGGCTCAACCGAAAGCTTCAAACGCCCAATGCTATCGAAACGGAAGACGCGGACGAACGAAAGGGTTCAACGCGGTTTCTTCGCAAGAAACACGACTAACATCATACAATCAATAAATCATCGACCATACGAGGAAGAATAATCGTAGAACGCCCGAAAACCCTCTAAGACATTTTACCGACACCTTCAAGGCGTCGGTCAAGAACTCAACTCAAACAACGAATCGATACGATCCAACCATGGAATAACAAGGGAAATGATATAATACATCTAAATAATCATCAATCCATCAACAAAACGGAAAGAATCGGACAAAACCCCAAAATCCCCAATTATCCAAAAAGGTAGGGTTTCAAGAGATATTACCTTGAGTGATTCAGTGTTAAGATCCGTAGAACACGCGTTAGATTGATTATCCGAGCCTCACAACCGAAAGGAAATGATGAAAATCGACCGGATGAAGAATTCTCTATATCTCTCTCGCGACGCTGCAAAATGGGGAAGGAAATGAGCGATTCGCTCAAAACGACACATTTATAGTGTAACACGCCAGACTTATCGGCCGCCTATCGGCCGATAGGCCCAACCGATAGCCATACGGAATGCCGGGCAGAGGGTCTATCGACCCCCTATCGGCGAAAGGCTCTGGAAGGTGCCCGACGGTGACAGTCTTTCACTAAAACGACCATAACTCTCTCGTCGGACTCGATTGACTCACCGCTTGAACCATTGGAAAGCTAACTCGATGTTCTATAATATTGCAAGATTTATAATTTTTGGAGTTACCAAAAATTAATGATGATCTAACAAAGACGAACTCATACTTAGAAAAGTCGTTTAGTAATCCCGAATTCAACAAAACGACACCGAAACCCGAGCGAATACGAACCGAAGATACGGTTACGAGGTACTCACAAAGACGAATCTAAGAGCTAGTAGAACACACGATTTCGACCACCCGAAGGCTCGAAATTCGACAACGGAAGGTAATTACCCCAAACTTTGGGAAATTACGAAAATGGCCCAACTGCCCGAAAATCACCATACGACAACGAATAATCAAACCAAAGCTCACAACACGTCTAACAAAGTTAAACGGACTTGCGGGAAACTCGAAACAACAGTTTCGGACGAGATTCGCAAGAATCGAACTCAAGTGCGGAAAAGTCGCTAAAAAGCACAGAACTCAACGAAACGATACCGAAACGAACTCGGATGTCAAAAAGTGTAGAATTAATCATTCTCAGAATGACGAAACGGTCATGAGCGAGTCGTCAAAACGGACTCCGACCGAAAAAAAAAGAATTACCGGAAATCGAAAATTGCGGATATTACAGGTGCTGCCCGGAACTTCTTTCCGCCTCGACAAGGATGTGGAGGCCTCCTGGACGAATGAAATGAGGACTGGCCCTTGTGGGGCCCACTACTCTTATTCTCCGTGAAGTTGCCAGACACTTTCTGCTTCTTTGCTTCCGTTGACTTCTCTAGTGCCGCCTCTTTCATATCATAGGCCAATGCTTTGTCCTGATACTGTCGCAAGGTAGTACATTCAAATCCGGACATATACTGCTGAATTTCCGGCTTCATCTGCATGTCGAAATGGAAAATCCTCTCCGCCTCGGTCCTGACCAAGTGGCGCACATAAGTCAGCTGGTGATTAAAAGTCTTAATCACGTCTGTCACAGATGCCTCTAAATTTTGTGGTGAGAAAAACTCCCGGACTCGGGCCTCTCTAACTGGGCGAGGACAATACTGCGCTTCCATCATTAATTTGAACTCCGTCCAGTCAACATTATGCTCCTCAGGTCGAATGGCCTCCCACCAGTCGAAAGCCTCCCCCGTCAGAAGATACTGGGCGACCGGAACCTTTCTGTCGTTAGGACAGTTAATCCCTGCAAAGATCATCTCTAACTCCTTCAGCTAATGATCCCAAGAAAGCGTCTCAGCAGAACCGTAAAATTTCGGAGGGTGCAATTTGACCACTTAAGTAAGCCATTTGTCCCCCCGATTATCCTCGTTATGCTGCTGTCCCATCGCCGTCTGCATGCGATCAACAACATGAGCAAACTGGTTTATCTGAGCAACCACCTGCTGAAGCACTCCCGGCACATTAGGATCTGCATTATTATTAGCTGATCCCTGCTGTCCTCCAAAATGGGAATCGGTTCGACTAGCGGATAATTCTGGGGTAGATGCCGAGTCCTCCTGTCTCGCATTTCCACGTCCGCGTCCACGACCACGTCCGCGTCCACGACCTCCCCTTAACATACTGTAAACACAAATACTCAATATCCAGGGCAAACTTTCTAAAAGAAAGTCCGTCAATATTCACAAAACAGGAATTAAATAAAACGGTAGTAAACAGACCCAACTAACCCGACTGCCAAGATATCCATGAATCTTAGCTACGATACCATATTCTGTAACACCCCGAGATATTCAGAATAATTACAGCACCGTAAACCCTTTAAATAAGGATTTACAAGGCTAATTAAAAGAAATGTAAATATAATTCAACAGTACCCCTGAAGTTCAAAATACAGAACTGGTTCAACGGATCCAATGAGTTAACTTATACAACCATATCGAAACTGACATTATTTAAACACACGTACACGAGTACTAAAGTGAACCAAGAAGACAAATCACAATAACAATAAACATCAACCACATCACTGAGCCATTTCATCATCATGCCGGTATGGTGGCTGCCTCCCCGCTCCTCGGCTACCTGAACATCAAAACAAATGTCCACCCCCGAAGGGGTTAGCAAAACGATGCTAGTACAAGTATCGCAATACAAATTTCATCAATACATTATAAAACATACAAAACGGACTTCCGTCATCGGAATCCAACGATGTGAATCCTCACGATTCCATCAATACAATACAGGGTAATCCAACGATCCAGCGCCCTCGGTATAGATCCCCATGATGATCCCGTCGGACCAATGCATGGTGTAAAACCCGTCCAACGATCCAGCGCCCTCAGCATAGATCCCCATGATGATCCCGTCGGACCAACGCATGGTGGGCATTCGATCTAGTGCCCTCTGCATAGATCCTCATAATCCCCTCGGATCATTTACAACACAAACAATACTATTATGCATACACAATGCAAATCAACACGTTCATCGACGTAAATATCATGACAACTCAAAGAATATAATCTCATGTTCAACAACAAGAATAAATCGTACACACGATCAACAATATAATATCAATAAGCTTAAAATACGATACTTGCCTCAAAGATGACAAGAACAAATCACTCCAACGAATCTCAACACACTCGAAGGTCGTCTCCTTCGATCAACGTAGCAAGCTCGAACCTTAATAAAAGAAATAATATAGAATTTATCTTATGTCGTACGAATGTCTAACAACCCGGTCTACGGCCGAAAGCTCTAAAAATGCAATCTGCCTGAACTACTTAGCGTACGCTACGTACTCTACGTAATGTGCGCTAAGCCTGCCCGTTAGCGTACGTAAATGAAGAAATCTAGCGTACGCTAACTTATGTACCAGCAGTCCTCTCTGACCAGCCGACTAACTCGCCTGATGACATAACATACGTTACGTACCAAACGTAGCGTACGTTATTCATTCCCGATAGCGCACATTAATATATACATCTTAGCTTGCGCTACCTGTGCATGGCAGTTTACTATTGGGCAGAAAACTGATCTAATGGTGATGAAACTCATCAAATCTTCAGTGATAAAACGTGTCATCTCCATGCATACTATGTTCATATGGTTTGTGAAATATCTTTACGGATTAAACGGCCACGAGCTTCAAGGATAAGTATAATCGTCACAACACCATAATTCATCTTGATATTCAAGAAATATCTTAAGTTCAATCCATTTCATGTCCCCAAAACGTATGATTCCTTTATGTAAAGGCATAAGAACTTGGTAATCTCCATATACTGGTCATAATAGGTTTTGAAGATACATGAATATGCTTAGGAGTCCATACACTAAAAAGGTTCAATAGATTATACGATGAAGAAGTATCGAAACATTGAAAATATCCTTCTAACACATGATGTTCGACTACGTACGTATTTAACTGACTAGATAGTCCCAAATCATGATCAAAACGTCCTTCAGAATAGTACTTAATATTGGTGAAGAATCACCTGCCTCAAAGTAGTGAAGAACAAGGAGGAACTCGAAGAAATCCAACGCCGAAGGCTTGAACACCAATCTCCAATGATCTACAATCTCCCCACTCGTGCTAGGATAATGATATGAGGGGTTTAGGATGGAGAGAGTGACTCTCTAAGTTCAAGAATTCGGATGTTGGAAGTGAAAAGGCTGAAAATATGAAAAAGAATGCTGTCCTATTTATAAAAAATGGTTATTAGCGCGCGCTAGTCCATATTCATAGCGTGCGCTAATGGCTATACGATACTTACTGACTTCACTGTACTCAGCATTTAGCGTGCGCTATCCTCATATCAGTAGCGTGCGCTACCGCGTTGACTTGGCTTTTTTCCCGAAAGCCGTCCAGGTTCATCCCGACATAATCCGACCGAGATCCGCAGCCGATCTCACCTACCGCCCTGTCTCAATCATGCTGACTACGTGTAGCGCGCGCTAAGGTTCATACATAACGTGCGCTACGGATCCACATTAGCGTACGCTACACTTAGTCGATAGCGTGCGCTACATGCGCAGAATCACAATTTATATCACATTCATGAAATCATGTGCTCAACAATACCGGATCATGAAATACAGAGAATAATACTCAGATCAAAGTGAAACAATTACAATATCACAAGGTTCAAATACATATCAGAAATCTCGGGTATTACAGTTCATTGGCTTGAACATTTTGATAAGCTCTTCGACATGGTTCAGTGTCCGAGAGAGAATAAGGTGGCAGTATCGCCTTACTACTTGACTAAGGGCACTTATTCTTGGTGGCTTTCTGTGAAACCCACCGATCATGATTGTGTTTGGGACGAGTTCAAGACTCTCATGTTAGAGAGGTATTACCCGGCTCCACTTTGTGAAGTTAAGTTATCAGAGGTTTTGTGTAACACCTCCAAAATCATCCGGGGATATTACAACATCGTGGACCCCACGCCACAATGATAAAAATCATTTTCACAATCATTTCAAACACGCCAAAAGGCCAAAGACGGTAATATATTTCATATACTCAACTAGTCTCCAAAAATCTGTTTTCCAGATACCATCATAAAATACCATTTGAAAGTAAAAGGCCAAAAATGCCAAAATTCAACAGTTTCAAAATGTATGCTAGGCCACCACTTACACATACCGACGAAGAATAGTTTAGGGAAAAAGGTTTTACGAGATAACCCCAAATTTACGAAATACCCAAAAGGCCATTTTAAAGTTATACACGAGTTGGTAAAAATACCGAAAATCCATTTCAAAATACACATGCAACAGATATAAACACGGTTCAGAATATACATTTTCAGCGGAATAAAACAACCAGTCAAATACTCGGTTCGCAAAATAATGCCATAGCCAGTATCACCCGGGAAGCTCATCTCTTCACGACCGCTACTAGCTCAATCCGAGTACTTAAAAATAAAGCCCATGACGAGGTCAGCCACAATACTCAATAATGATAACGATCGCATCACATAAATAATTACATACCAATGTAATTACAAAGTAAGAATACTACCAATGTAATCTTACCATCATAACCTCACCAACCCATGTCAATCCATATCAACCCAATACTTACCATAACCCACATTTCGCATTCTCAAATGACGAAATGAAATCAACTACAACCATCTATACTGTATTAAATCAATACCAAGAATTTTCAAAACATCATCACAATTCATAAGTGTGGAATAATCCATCCGTGCCAAATCCTGTCCGTCGGATCGCACAGTCAGATACCAATCCTGATAAGAACTACATATATAAAATACACCTGTAGACCAATGACAGCAAAATCTTGAAACATCGACACAAAGTCCGAATGCCCACACGATCAATAACCAGATCAACCAATACATCACCCTAGAATATCATCGATATGATAAACTCCAAAACAACCAACCAAAGGTCAAACACAACCGAGAATATCATCAACATTATAACTCCAATACGACCAACCAAAGGTCAAAACATAACCGAGAATATCATCAACATGATAACTCCGATACGATCAACAAGGATCAACAATAACCGAGAATATCATCAACATGATAAACTCCAATCACTACCAACAAAGGATCAACAACGATCGAGAGTACCATCAACATGATAAACTCCAACACGATCAACAAAAGATCAACAATGACCGAGAATACCATCAACATCGTAAACTCCAAACAAGATCAAACATAATGGATCTCAAAGAAATAACCCCGATTGTCGAACATACCCCTAGGGCGTATGAACAACCAGTTGCAAACTGTTGAACATACCCAAGCATACATGGAGTATGAACGACCAAACAATATGGCTCAAGATGGACGGCACAGTAGGCCCGATCCGGAAATGTGTCCGTGCACAAGTCACCCCGGGTATCGATCAAATACACGTGTGGTCTTGTACCTAATCAGTCTTACGAAGTTCATCTCGTGTGCATAGCTCAATGTGAGGTCATGAACCCATCACATGACTATATGTGCCAGCCCTGAAAATCCTACACATAACCAATCGACATGTAGATATGACTCCCGATATGTCATGATGCAACATGTCAACGAAACTCAAAGAATCACATATCCAATAAGGATGAAAAGACTAACCGAAGTGAACAATGACACACGGATAATGAAAGATCGACACCACTGGTAATATCCAAAACAAACATCATGGGATCACAATCCCCAAAGAATGATCAACACGATCAACAATCTCAACACAACAGTCCTGGAATCATCAATCTCAACGATCGATCAACACAACCATCGATACCAAACAATGGCCCTGGGATCAACATCCCTCGACTAACAGTCAATACAAATGTCATTATAACAAATCTTAACATACAGCATATACAACAACTCAACAGACTAATTATCCTCATAACTGAACAATCCTTAAATTACCTCAAAGCCGAAGACAATATCATTTCCACGAACAAACATCCCTGAATGAATACACAATTATTCGAATAATCTCGAATGAGGTACAATCCATTAATATCAACATCCCGACATTAATGTCGACACAAAAAACTATCGTCGATATCCGACATTCCATATCACAGATCAAAGATAACTCACATATCCGTCTTCACTAAACACATTTAAACCATATACATTATTATTTAATCCAAACCAAAGCACAATATACAAACCATCATCTCGACAATTCATATTTATAATATGATTGCTATATGAATTATAAATGAAATGAAATCAAAACCATTTATTAAATATTATGAACTGAACAGGTATAACTTGCCTCAAATACCGATACGCCAACAAGTCAATTTGGGTACACTAGTTCTCAACTTGGTAGTTCTACAATCACGACCTAAACAATATCAATCTATTCGAATATCAATAAACATGAAATCAGTGTCCTCCAATATATCAATAAAGAATTCAAACAACAACATCCGAATTACTTTGACCAATTAACAAGAATAATACACTTCTTTCCAATTTTTCCATAATTTCGCAAAACACATATGTCAATTCAATAAACCGAATATACAAGCTTAACCAAAATATTCCAATCAATATCTCTCTCAAATCTTTAATCAAACACCTTGAAGGCATAATTCAAAGATATATTCGAATCATCAATTAATAAACACCAACCAAATCAAGAACATTAAGAACGCCATCACAACCATATATATCCTTCATCGTTATACGATTCTAGCCATCGATACAAACTAAACAACCCCAATATACCATGGCATCTTCAAACATTAAAAAATGTGGAATTTCAAACCAACTACCTCAAGCCGGCAAAAGAATCAAGAATGATGTTAGAATCCTTGTTCCAAACTTTTCTAGATGTAAACACTTGATAAACCAACTCAAATCTGAGATTTAGGGGTTAAAAATCGAGATTGGGTGCCTTGGGGTGATGGAGGATCAGGTAGGAAGGGTTGGGAAGTGAAATTCCCAAATTTTTGAACATATTTATACTTCCAGGCATGCTAACGCACGTAACCCAATCATTACTTATGTAACATGTGATCTGAATACAAGCAGTATAGTTTTTATCATTTTGGCCAGAGCTCACTCATCCGGACACCGATTAACTCACCGTTTGAACCATTAGAAAGCTAATGTAACACCCCAGAGCCATCCAGGAATATTACAGCGCCGTGGTGTAATATCCGCAATTTTGATTTTTCGGTAATTTTCTTTTTTTCGACGGAAGTCCGTTTTGACGACTCTCTCATGACCGTTTCGTCACTCCGAGAATATTTAATTCTGCACTTTTTGTCATCCGAGTTCGTTTCGGTATTGTTTTGTTGAGTTCCGTGTTCTTAAACGTCTTTTCCGCACTCGAGTTCGATTCTTGCGAATCTCGTCCGAAACTGTTGTTTCAAGTTTCTCGTAAGTTCATTTAATGTTATTATTCATGTTGCGAGCTTTAGCTTGGTGTTTCGATCGTGTATCGTGTATTTCAGACGTTTTGGGACATTTTCGTAATTTCTCAAAGTTTGGGGTAATTACTTTCCGTTGTCGAATTTCGAGCCTTCGGGTGGTCGGAATCGTGTGTTCTCTTAGCGCTTGGATTCGTCCTTGCGAGTACGTCGTAACCATATCTTCGATTCATACTCAGGTTCGGGTTTTGGGCCTGTCCGAGCCGTCGGAGTGGCCACGGCCAGAGCCGGGCCTGGCCTGGCCGAGTTACGGCCGTAAGGTGCCGGTTACGGCCGTACGTGCTCGGCAGGCATGGCTTGACGAATGCCGGTTACGGCCGTAAGAGCCGAGAGTTATGGCCGTACGGGTGCCGTGCGGCTTCACGGCGAATGCGATTCTGGCCGTAAGAGCCGGAGATTCTGGCCAGACGGGTGCGAGGCGGCTTCACGGCGAATGCGATTCTGGCCAGTAGGACTGCCGGTACGGCCGTAAGTGCGAGTTACGGCCGTAAGTCCTTGTCGATTCACGGTCATAAGCGATCGGTGGCCGGGCGGTTTTGACGAATGCGATTCTGGCCGTAAGTCTGCCGATTCTGGCCGTAACGATCGGCCATATATAGGCTGTGACCGGCCAAACCCTCATTTTTTCATCATTTCTTCACCCGGGTGCGGCTGGCGACGGGAAAAATCGGGAAATGGAGTTTTTGCTCGATTCCACTCGATTCTAAGCGTTTTTGAGGATCCTTATCGATTATATCAACATCAAATCATTGTTCTTCGTCGGATCGAGGTAATTTCTTGAAATCTCCTAGGATTGGATTTTTCGAGATTTGTTCTTGATTTTCGATTCTATTCCGATTTTGATGAATCGGTTGATGTTAGTAAACATTGTTAATCGTGTTCTATGGATTGTATATCCATATTTTCGATTCGTTCTACCCGATTGATGATTCTTAGGCTCTTGAGGAACTTTGAACATTTAGTGTTCGATTAAATGCCTCAAAGAGTTTCTTTCGGTCGTTATGATGATTTCGATTGATATTGTGTTATTGAATGAATTGTATTTCATTCAAGGTGGTTCGAGTACTTTTGTTTATCGGAGGACGCCGTTCGTTGTTCGTGGAAGGATAATTGTCACCGGTGTTGTGTAAGTTAATTCTTACTCGGTTAAAAGGATATTCATTCCTTTCGTTGTTGTTCATTCATAATCATAATTCATTCATAAGGTACTAACCGTTTCAAAACTTGTAATTGTCACTTCATTACTTCATTCACGAGGAGCATTTGTTCGATTGTTTCATTGAGCTATCATTCATTTCACTGTCATTTCATCTCGGTGAGTCATTATTGATTTTGATGTCACTTTTGGTTATATCGTGGCATTCCGGGTCGCACTGGCGTGCCGGTTGGTATGTGTAGGATTTTCATGTCGGGCACATTATAGTCGTGTGTTGGTTGGTGGCCTCAGATTGGATTGTGCACACGAGTTGATGGCTTCGTGAGACTGATTAGGTACAAGACCACACGTGTATTCGATCGATACTCGTTGGTGGCTTGTGCACGGACACATTTCCATCCCGGGCGTAGTGTGGCGCCATTCCTTTGAGCCGTACTGGTAGTTGATTCATATAGCATGTTTGATTGCGTATGTTTTGACAGGATATTTCATAACTTCAGTTATATCATGATTGTGTATTTTCAACCCTTGAGGATTGTTGTTACGTATGGCCGGCCCGGTTGGGGATTACATTTTTAGTCATGGCAAGGCAAAAGCACGGGAATAGCATGTTGACGTCGAGGAGTCCCAGTAATACTAGTAGGGGGCCCCGATCTTTCAGTTATCCATGTTGTTGTCCTTTAATTTCCGCTGCATACTTTCATTTGGATACTCCGTTTCATTCAGTGTTGTGTGTTTTATCTTCATATAAAATATACTAGTATTCGGTATTGTCCTGGTGTGTTGTACTTAAACTCCTCATCGGAGTATTTGGTAATATAATGTGGTTCGGTACTACAATTATATTATTTAATTCATCATTTTCATTCGCCTGGTGGGTCCCAGTCGGGGATTCACGGCACTGTAATATCCGCCTAGTTTGGGGTGTTACAGAGTTGGTATCGGAGCGTGGTTTTGAATACTACCTTCCGAGTCATGTCCCATTTGAAATCATCGTCATCACACTAGTATCATTGGACTTTCGCGTCACGTGTGACTTGTGCAAATGCCGAGCCAATCAGACCGAAAGAACTGTAAGATTTCTAACGCCAGGATATAATTTCTGGCAATAGTCATTCATTCATCATTCATCAATTAACAATCCTCAAACATCATCATTCATTGTGAGTAGGACGATCATGTTAACTCATTAATAACTTAATTCATTTCATTACTCAGTTAATGATCAGGACGATCATATTAACTCATTAATCACTTAATTCATTTCATTACTCAGTTAATGATCAGGACGATCATATTAACTCATTATTCACTTAATTCATTTCATTACTCAGTTAATGATCAGGACGATCATATTAACTCATTAATCACTTAATTCATTTCATTACTCAGTTAATGATCAGGACGATCATGTTAACTCATTAATTACTCAATTCATTTCATTACTCAGTTGTCGATCTGGATGATCATATTATTAATCTTGTTAAGTTGTTCAAGATAATCATTTCAAGAATTTCATCAGATAATCATGTCACTTCAGTAAATCATTCATATAATCACTAAGTTAGAGCATGTATACTCATTTTCATCATCTCATGACATAGTCATAACGTGATAATCATGCGGGAGATATAATCATTATGCGACCTTCCTACTTCAGTATGGAGAGAGCTGTCAGGGGATGCACGGGGAGAGGCTGCGGTGCGGGCCGAAACCCGGGAAATAATTTTAGTTGTCGGGAAATCGTGCCCAGGACTTGGCTCGATCAGAAGATATTCGGGTTAATCCACTCACTTTTATGCAGGCCATGATGACCCATGTGCAATTGCTCAATCATCATTGCGCCACTCTGGCCGGATTAATCGAGAGAACTCTCCCGTATGAGCCAGCTGCTAAGGAAAGTGCTGAACAACAACCTTCATCTGTCAGCAAGAAATCAACGAAGCGTAATCAATCCGAAGGCGGTCAGTCAACCTTCAAGAAGCCTCGTGTGAGTCCTATCGTTTCTGAGCGACCTCCTACGATGCATAATCGTGCGGGATCTCAGTCCCGAGCACGTGTGACCTGTGTAAGCGTTAAGGATCAACTCCTTCATCAGTTAATAATCCTCAATCATCATTTTGATCTCAGTTAATTCATTCACCACTCAGTCAATATCATTCATCACTCAGTCAATATCATTCATCACTCAGTTAATTCATTCATCACTCAATTAATTCATTCATCACTCAGTTAATTCATTCATCACTCAGTTAATTCATTCATCACTCAGTTAATTTATTCATCACTCAGTTAATTCATTCATCACTCAGTTAATTCATTCATCACTCAGTCAATATCATTCATCACTCAGTTAATTCATTCATCACTCAGTCAATATCATTCATCACTTAGTTAATTCATTCATCACTCGATTAATTCATTCATCACTCAGTTAATTCATTCATCACTCAATTAATTCATTCATTACTCAGTTAATTCATTCATCACTCAGTTAATTCATTCATCACTCAGTTAATTCATTCATCACTCAGTTAATTCATTCATCACTCAGTCAATATCATTCATCACTCAGTTAATTCATTCATCACTAAATTAATTCATTCATCACTCAGTTAATTCAATCATCACTCAGTTAATTCATTCATCACTCAGTTAATTCATTCATCACTCAGTTAATTCATTCATCACTCAGTCAATATCATTCATCACTCAGTTAATTCATTCATCACTCAGTCAATATCATTCATCACTCAGTTAATTCATTCATCACTCAATTAATTCATTCATCACTCAGTTAATTCATTCATCACTCAGTTAATTCATTCATCACTCGGTTAATTCATTCATCACCCAGTCAATATCATTGCTCAGTTAATTCATTCATCACTCAGTTAGTTCCTTCATCACTTAGTCAATCTCATTGTTCAGATTAATTCATTAATCACTCAGTCAATCTCATTGCTCAGTCAATTCATTCATCACTCAGTTAATCTCATTATTCAGTTAATTCATTCATCGCTCAGTTAATCTCATTGTTCAGTTAATTCATTAATCACTCAGTTAATCTCATCGCTCAAATTAATTCATTCATCACTCAGTCAATCTCATTACTCAAGTAATTCATTCATTACTCACTCAATATCATTATTCAGTTAATTCATTCATCACCCAGTCAATCTCATTGCTCAATTAATTCATTCATCACTCAGTCAATCTCATTACTCAATTAATTCATTCTTCACCCAGTCTATCTCATTGCTCAGTTAATCATTAATCACTTATTCAATATCGTTGCTTAGTTAGTTCATTCATCACTCACTCATTGCTCAGTCAATTCATTAATCATCCAGTCTATCTCATTGTTCAGTTTTTGATCTTGTGGATCGAATTTTCAACCTTGATAACTTGTTCAAGGTAATCATTTTAGGAATTTCATCAGGTAATCATGTTACCTCATTTGATCTTTCATGCGATCTTATCATATTCTGGTGTCACGTGGACGATCATTTTACCGCATTATTAATGCATTCATTGTGTTAGAGCGTGTATGCTCATTGTTATCATTCCGTCTCATAATCATAATGCGATCTTCATACGAGATCTGTAATTATCACGTGACTTTCCTGCCTCGGTATGGAAAGAGCTGTCAGAGGAACATCGAACTCCGACGTCCAAGAGATCGTTTTATAGTCGTCTTCGTGCTGGAAGAGCATCTTCATCTCGGACGACGAGTTCGACTGTTGTTGCTTTAACTGTGATACAATAGGACATTCATCACCGGTTTTGAGCAAGTTAATTCTTGTTCGGTAATAGGATAATCACTCATTTCATTTGTCGTTCATTCATTCATATAAGTCATTCATCATATATCAATCACGTTGAGACTTATAATTATCAAACTAATCATTCAATTCACGGGGAACTATGGTTCCAATCATTTCATTTGAGCTGTCACTCATTTCATTATCATTTCACCCCGGTGAGTCATTCTTGATCCTTGTTGGATTTGGACTCATTATCATTCATTGTGATCATTCTTGTTCGTGGTTATCTCGTTGATTTTTTTCCTGGCGGGATATTGCTTCTCCCTACTTGTTTTTAAGTTTCGGGACGAAACTTCTTTTAAGGGGGGTAGTATGTAATATCCGCAATTTCGATTTTTCGGTTCGACGGAAGTCCATTTTGACGACTCGCTCATGACCGTTTCGTCACTACGAGAATATTTAATTCTGCACTTTTTGTCATCCGAGTTCGTTTCGGTATTGTTTTGTTGAGTTCCGTGTTCTTAAACGGCTTTCCTGCACTCGAGTTCGATTCTTGCGAATCTCGTCCGAAACTGTTGTTTCGAGTTTCTCGTAAGTTCATTTAATGTTATTATTCATGTTGCGAGTTTTGGCTTGGTGTTTCGATCGTGTATCGTGTATTTCAGACGTTTTGGGCCATTTTCGTAATTTTCCAAAGTTTGGGGTAATTACTTTCCGTTGTCGAATTTCGAGCCTTCGGGTGGTCGGAATCGTGTGTTCTCTTAGCGCTTGGATTCGTCCTTGCGAGTACGTCGTAACCATATCTTCGATTCATACTCAGGTTCGGGTTTCGGGCCTGTCCGGGCCGTCGGAGTGGCCACGGCCGGAGCCGAACTGGCTTTGGCGAGTTACGTCCATAAGGTGCGGTTATGGCCGTCGTGCTCGGCGAGCATGGCAGCGAATGCGATTCTGGCCGTAGAGCCGGAGTTCTGGCCGTGTCTGGTGCAGGCGGCTTCACGGCGAATGCGATTACGGCCATAAGAGCCAGGAGTTACTGGCCGTCTGGTGCAGGCGACTTCTGGCGAATGCGATTCTGGCCGTAAGGACTGCGAATGCGGCCATAAGTGCGAGTTACGGCCGTAAGTCTTTGTCGATTCTGACCATAAGCGATCAAATTTGAGTGGGTTTTGACGAATGCGATTCTGGCCGTAAGTCTGCGATTCTGGCCGTAACCCGGTCGGCCATATATAAGCTGTGACCGTCCAAACCCTCATTTTTTCATCATTTCTTCACCCGGGTGCGGCTGGCGACGGGAAAAATCGGGAAATGGAGTTTTTGGTCGATTCCACTCGATTCTAAGCATTTTTGAGGATCCTTATCGATTATATCAACATCAAATCATTGTTCTTCGTCGGATCGAGGTAATTTCTTGAAATCTCCTAGGATTGGATTTTTCCAGATTTGTTCTTGATTTTCGATTCTAGTCCGATTTTGATGAATCGGTTGATGTTAGTAAACATTTTTAATCGTGTTCTATGGATTGTATATCCATATTTTCGATTCGTTCAACCCGATTGATGATTCTTAGGCTCTTGAGGAACTTTGAACATTTAGTGTTCGATTAAATGCCTCAAAGAGTTTCTTTCGGTCGTTATGATGATTTCGATTGATATTGTGTTATTGAATGAATTGTATTTCATTCAAGGTGGTTCGAGTACTTTTGTTTATCGGAGGACGCCGTTCGTTGTTCGTGGAAGGATAATTGTCACCGGTGTTGTGTAAGTTAATTCTTACTCGGTTAAAAAGATATTCATTCCTTTCGTTGTTGTTCATTCATAATCATAATTCATTCATAAGGTACTAACCGTTTCAAAACTTGTAATTGTCACTTCATTACTTCATTCACGAGGAACGATTGTTCCAATTATTTCATTGAGCTATCATTCATTTCACTGTCATTTCATCTCGGTGAGTCATTATTGATTTTGATGTCACTTTTGGTTATATCGTGGCATTCCGGGTCGCACTGGCGTGCCGGTTGGTATGTGTAGGATTTTCATGTCGGGCACATTATAGTCGTGTGTTGGTTGGTGGCCTCACATTGGACTGTGCACACGAGTTGATGGCTTCGTGAGACTGATTAGGTACAAGACCACACGTGTATTCGATCGATACTCTTTGGTGGCTTGTGCACGGACACATTTCCATCCCGGGCGTAGTTTGGCGCCATTCCTTTGAGCCGTACTGGTAGTTGATTCATATAGCATGTTTGATTGCGTATGTTTCGACAGGATATTTCATAACTTCAGTTATATCATGATTGTGTATTTTCAACCCTTGAGGATTGTTGTTACGTATGGCGGCCCGGTTGGGGATTACATTTTCGAGGTCATGGCAAGGAAAAAGCACGGGAATAGCATGTTGACGTCGAGGAGTCCCAGTGATACTAGTAGGGGGGCCCGATCTTTCAGTTATCCATGTTGTTGTCCTTTAATTTCCGCTGCATACTTTCATTTGGATACTCCGTTTCATTCAGTGTTGTGTATTTTATCTTCATATAAAATATACTAGTATTCGGTATTGTCCTGGTGTGTTGTACTTTAACTCCTCATCGGAGTATTTGGTAATATAATATGGTTCGGTACTACAATTATATTATTTAATTCATCATTTTCATTCGCCTGGTGGGTCCCAGTCGGGGATTCACGGCACTGTAATATCCGCCTAGTTTGGGGTGTTACATGTGGGCCCCGAGATGGAACCCACAAGGCTAAAAGACATTTTCGCAAATATTTACAAATGCCCAATCGGCTAACGACGGTACTATTTTTGAAAAACGTTCGAAGACTTTATAAAAACTTGTTTATTAAAACCATCGTAAAATCTCATTTGAAACTACAAGACCCGAAATGCCAAAACTCAACAGTTTAAAAACATACGTTAAGCTATCGCTTACACGTACCGACAAAATAGTTTTGAAAACGATTTCCAAAGTATCTCAAGTTACCAGATACCAAAAGGCCATTTAAAAATACTCACGCAGCGGAAAAGACAAATAATTAAAAATACTCTAGGAGCGAAATACAACAACTGATCAGGAAACTCAATACACAAATACATGCCATAGCCAGTATCCTCCGGGAAGCTCATCTCTTCACAACCGATACAAGCTCGATATCCAAAGAACCTAAAAAGAAAACCCACGACGGGGTCAACCATAATATCCAACAATGATAACGATCACATCACGTCAATACATACCAATGAAATTACTAAGTAAGAATATGACCAATTTAATCCTACCGCTGTAACTTACTCACTCGAATAATCCTCATCAAAATAACCATTGTCATATTGTACATCTCGTAATCTCGATTTCAAATAAACTCAAACATAACATCTGCATTGTTCCTTAAACAATACTCAAGATTATCAGAGTATCATCACTAACTCGTGATACGGAAAAATACCAGCTCTGACCAATTCGATCCATCGGATAATATCATTAAATCCCAACACGATAGTCGATTGTCCTTCAAAAGACAAATACTAAAGGAAATACGGAACATACCTCAAGATATGAAATGGCATGACGAAATCACGTCAGTCTAATCCAAGATCAGATCAACACAAAATACGGACATGGTCCTAACGCAAGACCTACAAATGCATACTCATATGATGACATCAACATGCCCACGATAACAACAACTATGTATACTTATGAATGACCCATAATATACGTATGCACAACAACAACACATGGTAATCCAACGATCCAGCGCACACAACTATAGATTCCCATGATGATCCCGTCGGACCAACGCAGGTGGAAATACCTGTCCAGTGATCCAGCGCACATAGCTATATATTCCCATGATGATCCCGTCGGACCAACGCATGGTGGGCTTACGACAACAATGCACAAATGCATATTAACAACAATACATAAATGCATGACAACCGCAATATATCACAATATGATCGACACAAAATGACAAAAATGATTAGATTACTTGCCACGAGTCCTCCAAGAGCCATCTCAATGTTTAAACCATCACCGACCATTATTCTCAATATTCGACGATCTAAAAGTACCATTAACTATAGATAACTCATATCCTCGTCTTTACCATAGTGTATCCTCGATACCCAAGTATACCAACAACAAATGTAAACCATATACATTATGATTTAAATTCCCAAAATCAGAAAACAACGTATAATCCCAAGTCTCCAGAGTTCTCAATTATAATCATTGATATACGAATTATAAATGAGTGAAATGGAAACCATTCATTAAATATTATAAACTGAGCAAGTAATAACTTGCCTCGATACCGATACAACGATTAGGAAGCCGTTACCAATTCCATTGCCTTCGTCTACGAGTTCCTCAGCCTTGACCAAAGCAATCTACGAACATTCTTGAACACGATCGCAAGGCATGGTTCTAATCACCGATCAATAATCTCAACCTATTACAATAATTGATTAACACACATTCCATAATAATCAACAACTCATATAACTAATCAATCAAACTCAACGGCTCAACAATTCCTCGATCATATACAAAACCAAATAGTATAACTCAAACCATCACGAACTCATATCCATAATACGAACCAAAATCCGATAATTAATAATCAATATAACCGATCAACAAACCCAACGATTTCACGATATCTCGATTAGACACAAGTCCGAACAATCCAACTCAAATAATTACGAATTCACAACCACAATACGATTACGAATACGAATGTAAAGGAAATCATATACGATGATCAATCACAATCTTTCCGGATTCCAAATTGTTATCATGATTCGTATTTCGTCAAGAACATACGAATTCTACCACTACAATCAACATAGCATTGGTCTAAATCATCAAGTCCATGATTATACTTAAAAACCATCATATATCTTATCAAATTTCCCTCTTTGATGTAATATATATACCAAGAATATCAAGAACATCAAGAACACCATGACTCCATAATCATGATTATAACAAATAACATAATCGAAGACATATATCATCTATTATCCAACATACAATTCACATAGCCTCAAGAATCACAATAATACCACATTAACCATCATCATACGAATCATTAGTCAACAATAACATCAGAATCCAAATTCAAGGTGTAGAGTTTATCAACATACATCAAGAACATGAATAACACAATTAAACTCTTCAAGAATCATTGATATCTTATATCCAAGCCTCAAATCCATGTTTCCAAGATCATAATCAAGTTGGAAGAGGTTTGTTTTCACTAATACACGCAGTGGGACGAACTTGGGGGAAGAACATCGATTTTCTCTCGTAAAAAGAAAGAATCGATCCTCATTTTATAATCTGCACTGCTCATTACGTACGTTATCAATAACCATTAACATACGTAATGCTACCTAACGCACGCTAAATGTCCTTTGTAGCGTATGCAACATCATTTTAGAACTCATTGCCTCGCTTCGTTCAGCCGCTTACGTACGTAAAGCATAGGTCATATCAAACGTAATACATATGTTGACTTGCTATAATAATGTCCATTTAACGTACGTAATACACTACTGATAGCGTACGTAATACCTAGTTGACTTATCTTTTGGCACGTGTTGCGATATTTGTTGAACGCAAGTGTACGTTATCGTATACAAGTAATAAAATGATGAGTGAGTATCGTTCCCACGAGGACTGAATCACTAACTACCGATTTTTATGTATTCTAGTTTTATTTGAACAATCGAACTTGGGTTTTGCAATTAATTACTAAAAGAATTAACAAAAGATTAGACAGTAAAGATGATCGCTTGAGGAAAGAAAATCAAATGAGTAATAAGTCTAGGATTCTGAATCCACCTCGGTTTATCCGAATTTACTCTCGATTATCTGAAGTTAATAATTTTCCCAATTTATTGAAGGCGGAGATTGCTAATATATTCTACCGCCTCTCCCGAGGTCAATAGATTATTCTAAAGGCGAATAACGCACTCTATCCCTAGGTGAATTAATTCGTCAATAGGCAAAAAGCATAAAATCTCCAAAAGGCCACATAGTTCCTATGAGTATATTCCTATCTCACAGAATAAAACGGTCCTCACCAATAGTTCCTCACCAATTCTCTCCCGATTCGAATTGAATGATTAAAACAATACAACTATTGGCCAGATAATTGAAAGCATTAAACACGATTGGGAAAACTCAACAAAGAGGTAATTAATTAGATAATCTCAAGCAAATCCATCAAAACGTAGGTTTCATCAAAATCCTAGATTAGGGTTTTAGCCTGACATACTAATAAAGGAAAATACAGAATAAATGAATAAAAGCATTAAAATCAAATGCAGTTGAAGAGCTCGGATTCCTCCGTTCTTTTAGCTTCCGCCCTCTGCCCTTGAAGTCTTCTGCTTATCTTCCTCTTCTGCCGTCTCCTCTCTGCTTCCAAGATTTTTCCAAGCTCCAAAAATCCCAAGATAATTAATTAGGGTCTTAAACCCTTATTTATAGCTTTGCACAGTCTCCAAATCACGTCCGTGTGAGTAGGTCGAGAACTGGCTTCGAAACGGCCCAAATCCGCGCGGAGCATACAAAAAGCGCCTAGTGTGCCGCGGCGCACTAAATCTGTGCCGTGGCACATGGCCTTCAGCTGGATGCCTGGGAGCCATTTAATTCATACGTGCGCGGCTCACTGGATCGCGGCCTGAGTCTGATCTACTTTGTGCCTGCTGGTTGTCTTCCTGTGCCGCGGCCTGCTTCCTTGTGCCGTGGCTCACGGCCAAAATTTGCCGTTTTCTCCCGTTTCGCCTCGTTTTAGCTTCCGGACTCCAATCTCCTAACAAACATACAAAATTAAGGCATTAAAAGCTCATTTAAGCAAATTCACTCTTCAAAACAATACAAAATAATGATAAATAAGCGTATAAAAATACGCCTAACAAATACCCCCAAACTTAAGCCTTTGCTTGTCCTCAAGCAAAAAGAATTAAATTCAATCAAAAGAATATCGTGAATAATCGTGCAACTCATAGTGTTCAACCTAATCAATACTATCCTGAAATTTTCTCTGAAAATACGAGTATCGTAATAGCGAGCTACACTCAGAACACTGATTCTACAAAGTAACCAAGTTCAGTCCTAATTACTCGTTCATGAAGAAAATCCAGCTCAAAGATTAACAAAACGTGAATCAAATCGACCGTCAATATGAAAGGTTAAAATAAACGAGCTAAATTCGCCCCGTTCCACGGTCTAATGGCAAAATTTTCACGAGTTTCATAAAAATAATCCTCGGACAGTATTCCCTTATATATATGCTCAAGAAATTGATTCGAGTTGACCACTAGGTTCGGATCTCGGGATGTTTCATCGGGATAATCCTAGGGTGGAACTTCCATTCACATGTATTGGGAAACCGTTTGACGTAAAAGACATTCATGGGGCACATGGATGCTTCTAGTTACTAAGTTCCCCTCTACAGCGGAGAAATAACTCGAATAGCTAATTCCCGCATGTCTGAATCAAGGTCGCTGTTTTACGCGAGAGTAAACAACGGGTCACGTGAATACCCCCGGTTACTAGGCTCCCTATCATCGGCACATGGAAAATTTCTAAATCACTAGTCTAATCAGGGTCGTCGTTTTACGCGAGAGTAAACAACGGGTCACGTGAATACTCCCGGTTACTAGACTTCCCATCATAGAACAAATATTATCTCGACTATTGGGAAAAACTGACCGATTCTATACTCAATCTAAGTGCCAACACGACATATGTAACTTGACGACTAGCTAACCGAAAAAATGTAACCAAACGTATCGACAGTGATTTTAAAACACGTATGTATCCTCTCTTATCCGCCAAGACCTCCACAATCATAAGAAAAATTTCGGACTTAAATGAATACTAAGCAGAAACAGAAATCACTGACTACAACGCGACTAAAACTTGACCGTTTCTTCAGAGAGAAAAAAAGTGTCGTAACATCAGTATTACACAAATAAAAGCACGAAAAATTCATGAATAAAAGTAAAATCAAGACAAGCAAGGCTATCGAAAAAAAATAACGCAAAGTAAAGAAAAGTGCAACAAAAACAGTACAGCAATGAATGTAGCAACAGAAAGTAAACCCCCCCAAACTTAAGACGTACATTGACCTCAATGGACAAAATATAATATGCAATAGAATAAGAAGGTCAAGTACTCCCCTCCAGTCCTCTTACGAGCTGGTGCCGGCATCATCCGGTGAGGAGGGTGGTGTGGCTGGCCGAGCAGGTGCAATAAATGGCCCGTCTGGGTGCATGATATAGGCCATCCATGCGGCAAGGTGCTCCTGATGGTAGGCGTCCCTCGCTGCCATACGCCTCGCCTCACGTCGGTTGGCCCGGCGGGCTTGCTCTCACATCTCAGCTCTGACGGCAGCAATAACGCTCTCTCGCTCCGTCCGCTGCTCCTCTCACATGGTAGCCAGCATACTCTCCCTCTCTCTCCTCATCTCATCTCTCTCTCTCTCCTCATATCCTCTCTCATATCCTCTCTCTCTCTCTCTCCTCAGATCCTCCATTAGCCCGTCGAACATCGCCTGAAATCTCTCTCTGTCGGGTGTCGGTCCGGCATCTGCCTGCCCCTGTGTCAGCAAAAGAGGCTCGGGGGACCCCTCGTGGGCCTCATCCAGTAGAAATCCTCTCCCCCGAGCGTGCGCCGGCGCTCCTCCCCACTGGTCAAAATGTGAGATGATGCGATGGTCGATCGGGGCCTGGGGAGCAAGCATCGGCTCGTCGTCCGACCACATCAGCCTCGAATGCCGGCACAGAGCGCAGATAAGAGAGGGGTGCTTCAACCCCGTCTTAGCTCCTCCCTATATGCACTGGAATATAGAACGGACTAAGAGAGGGGCCACATCGAAACGCAACCCGGATGTGATAGCATATAGTGTCCGGGCACGGGAGAGAAAGACAGTGCGGATCTGAGATGTGGGGTCTATACGGGTGCAAATGAAATATAGCCAGGCACGCCCGAGCCGACTAAGGCGCGAGCTCTTGAAATGGAAAGTGGAAGAACCCGGTGCGCGCTGCTCCCAGTCGGAGTCGGGCTGCGCAATAGTCTCGAGCAGAGCCTCCTTCGTGAGGCTGGTCATAACCCGGTCATAGGCTGTCTCATCTACCACCGGAAGCCCAAACAACCTCCGAATAGCAGCAGTGGAAAAATCAACTGTAACACCTCAGACATCGACCTGAGTCCGAGTGTCTGACAGCTGCAACATCTGGCCTGCTCGAATGTGCTTCAATAGCGCACTTGCATAGAACTCCTGCACTATCGATATCACCGCTGGCTCGGGGTGTGCAGCAAATCGGGCCCACCCCATCTCATCTATCATCGTAAGCAATTCCCCGTCTTGGGGGGCTGGAGTAAATCCCCTTTTCGGGATAAGAGGCCGCGGCCGAATCTTCTCATTGAAGATTTTGTGGATCTCAGGGTCAGAAAACTGGTGCCCCTCCGACTCGGCGCGACTACGAGAGGTTTCCCCTCGAGTGGGGGATGACTGAGTCCTGGCCCTCTTGTTCAGCTTCTTAGTCCTAGCCATAGTGATTCCTGAAAAAATTTAAACACCGAAGGTTACTTACTCAATTTATAACGAGAATAATCAGCACTCGGCTAAGGATATCCGGCCGTAAATCAGAAATATTTACGAGATAACACAACCGTGAGAGAAAAATGAATTTGAACCATAATGTTTAAACTAGACGTACTGGTTGGGGTTGCTGTAATTCCAGAACGAATACGTTGCACAAAGATTCAAAATATTGCCTTAACAAAGAAATTTTTTCATTTAGACATTTCATCGAACACCTAAAGGGCAAGAGTTTACTTGAAGAACAAACATGGCAATAGCTCGATTCAATCCCCAAGAACAAAAACACGAATCATTCACCATGAAAACTACATACTAAATTCATTCATAATAAAAAATAACCATCAAAATCGATCAAAAGTTCATGTCATCCACTAAACCATCCTAGAACTTTTGAAGGAAATAAACATATTCAATCCATCCAATGCATAATACAACTTCAAATTTAAATTCATAGAACAATTTGATATTAGAGATTGGAACATACCTTGCCTGGTTTGTGAAAAGTGCAAGAAAAACCGCAAAAAGAAAACGCGAAGAAGAAGAGAGCTCCTCGGCCGATCGCGCGCGCAAGGCAGAGGGAAAGAAGAAAGGAAGCGTACCTGGAATGGCCGGCCGAATTCGGGTTATAAGGTACCTGGCTGTTCGAATTCCGCATGGTGTGCCACGGCACAGCTCAAGTGAGCCGCGGCACCGAGTACAGTCCCTTTTTACCTGTTCGCATGTTTTGTCGTGTGCCGCGGCTCAGTTTCAGTGGGCCGCGGCTCAGGACTCAAGTGTGCCGCGGCTCAGAATACTTGTGCCGCGGCTCAGGGTACAGTGGGTTTAGCTTTCCCTTTCGATTTGTGTGTGCCGCCGCTCACAATACTTGTGCCGCGGCTCAAGCATAATTTTCTCCTCTGGGTCTTTTCCTGCACAAAATTTTAAGAAGAATACGTCAAGAGCGAGAGGTAAAAGCAAATCAAAGCACAAAATGATGAAAAATAGAAATGCAAGAATGCAAGAAAAATACAGAAACTCAAAAATCTACAACTACGAACTCGGGTTGCCTCCCGAGAAGTGCTAAGTTTATAGTCTTCAGCCGGACCTATTTAAAAATCAGTTCGCTTTTCGCAAACTCCAATTGATCTCCTCCCCGTTAGTCGAACCGTTAATATGAATTTTAAAATTTTGACCATCCGTCATTAACGATTTGATTTTCGGTTCGGACACCCAATTTTGTTTGCGGAAAGGTTTTGACGAGAATAACTTTCCGAAACACCCGTTTTTCTCATGACTAGACGTCCGTTTGGCTTCCGGCTTATTCCCCTCTTTCACGAACGCACTTAAGACTTCAGCAGACTTGTCCGCATGCTCGAGAAATGCTACTCGTTCTACATCTTTCTTAAAAATTGGACCATCTGACATAGAATCTGAATTTTTCGACCGACGATGTTTTCGGTGTTTTTCTTTTGCAACGGCCTCTACACTTTCAATTTGTGAGCTTTTATCAACACCTCCCGGACATGGAAAAGATTTGAACACTTGGAACGTGACATGCTCGTCTTGGACCCGCAGAGTTAATTCTCCTTTTTCCACGTCTATAAGAGTTCTACCAGTTGCTAAAAATGGTATTCCCAAGATAATCGGGATATCTTCGTCTTCCTCCATGTTGAGAACAATAAAATCTGCTGGGAAGATAAATTTATCCACTTTTACTAGCACATCCTCAATCACTCCCCTCGGATACTTAATAGATCGATCCGCTAATTGCAAGGAGACCGTCGTCGGCTTTGCTTCTCCAATTCCCAGCTTCTTAAAAATCGACAGAGGCATGAGGTTAATACTAGCACCGAGATCGCATAATGCCTTATTAAAAGAAAGATTCCCCATGGTGCACGGTATGTTGAAACTTCCCGGATCTTTCAATTTTGGTGGGAGCTTCTTTTGAAGAATTGCGCTGCATTCCTTTGTCAAGGCGACTGTCTCAAACTCCTCGAGTTTTCTTTTCTTCGACAATATCTCTTTCATGAATTTAACATAGCTCGGCATTTGTTCCAACGTGTCGGCAAATGGAATGTTAATATGAATCTTTTTGAACACTTCGAGGAACTTAGAGAATTGCTTGTCTGCCTTTTTCTGCTGTAGTCTCTACGGAAACGGGACGGATGGCACATATGCCTTTGGATTATCTAGAAACGTTATCGAAGGTCTCCAATCTTGTGACTTCTCTGTCGCTAAATTATTCTTCTCCTCAATTTCACCCCTCTTTTCACACCTCTCGGGCTGGTCCAACACCTCCTTCCCGCTTCTCAGACTGATCGCATTTAGACTTTCTCTAGGATTTGTCTCGGTCGTACTGGGCAATGCTCCCTCCGGGCGGGCTGTCAACAAATTAGCAATTTGGCCCAGCTGGACTTCCAAGTTTCGAATGGAAGCAGAATGATTCTGCAATGTCGCTTCAGTACGGGTCATGAATTAACTCGTATTCGCCGCCAATTTCGCAATTGCTTCCTCGAGAGAAACTTTTGGAGTGGGAGGGGGCTGCTGTTGGTTCTGAGCGAACGGGGGCTGGTTTGAGTTCTGTCCGTTTCTCTACGAAAAGTTGGGATGATTACGCCACCCCAGATTATACGTGTTGGAGTACGGATTATTTTGCCGGTTTCCGTTTCCTATAAACTGAGCTTGTTCAATTTGGGGCTGCTCGAACGGATTTCCGACTTGACACTCCGCGCTAGGATGGGATCCGTTACACCAATTGCAAGTCTCAATAGTAACGGGGGAAGGAGCATGCGAAAATGCTTGGAGCTGCTGCGTTAATGCTGCGACTTGGGCTGACAATGTGGATATTGGATCATTACTAGAAACTTCCATAACTCGCTTCGGCGTTAATCTTTCAGATGGCCATTGATATGCATTTGCGGCCATAGCTTCCAACAACGAGTGTGCCTCGGCCATAGTCTTTCCCATCAAAGCCCCACCGGAGGCTGCATCCACGAGAGTGCGTGTAGAGGCACTCAATCCATTGTAAAACGTCTGAATTTGAAGCCAGTCTGGAAGGCCGTGATGTGGGCATCTCCGTAACAAATCTTTGTATCGCTCCCACGCCTCGTGGAGCGATTCCATATCATACTGACCAAAGGTGGTGATCTCATTTCTCAATCTCGCCGTCTTAGAAGGTGGGAAGAATTTAGCAAGGAAGGCTTGCGCTAACTCTGCCCATGTTGTGATCGACCCCGGCGGTAAGGAATTTAGCCAAAATTTCGCTTTATCCCTCAAAGAGAAAGGGAAAAGCCGTAATTGGATAGCATCGTCGGTGACACCATTGTTCTTGAACGTGTCACAAATCTCAAGGAAAGAAGCAATATGAGCGTTTGGGTCGTCATTCGGCAATCCACAGAATTGGCTCGCCTGCACCATCTGAATGATCGCAGGCTTGATCTCGAAATTGTTCGCCTGGATAGTGGGGCGCCGAATTCCCGAAAAATTAGCATTAATCTGCGGCATGGCATAGTCTCGAAGTGCCATTTCCGGTTGAGCTTGCTGCACAATATTATTTCCTCCTTGTATTTCAATATTTTCGGCCATGGTCACCGTCGTCTGTAACTCTCGTTTCTCCTTCTTGTTCCTTCGAAGAGTGCGCTCGAGTTCGGTATCCAAAGGTAGTAGGCCTTCGTTACCGAGTTTTCTCATGCACTACGCGAAAGATCCTGAAAGGAAAAACAAATAAATAAACTAAATTATATACACAAAAATAATAAAATAAAAACGTTCAAACTAAGACTAGAAATATTGAAATCGATATTAGCAAAATTTCAGTCCCCGGCAACGGCGCCAAAAACTTGTTGCGATATTTGTTGAACGCAAGTGTACATTATCGTATACAAGTAATAAAATGATGAGTGAGTATCGTTCCCACGAGGACTGAATCACTAACTACCGATTTTTATGTATTCTAGTTTTATTTGAACAATCGAACTTGGGTTTTGCAATTAATTACTAAAAGAATTAACAAAAGATTAGACAGTAAAGATGATCGCTTGAGGAAAGAAAATCAAATGAGTAATAAGTCTAGGGTTCTGAATCCACCTCGGTTTATCCGAATTTACTCTCGATTATCTGAAGTTAATAATTTTCCCAATTTATTGAAGGCGGAGATTGCTAATATATTCTACCGCCTCTCCCGAGGTCAATAGATTTTTCTAAAGGCGAATAACGCACTCTATCCCTAGGTGAATTAATTCGTCAATAGGCAAAAAGCATAAAATCTCCAAAAGGCCACGTAGTTCCTATGAGTATATTCCTATCTCACAGAATAAAACGGTCCTCACCAATAATTCCTCACCAATTCTCCTCTCCCGATTCGAATTGAATGATTAAAACAATACAACTATTGGCCAGATAATTGAAAGCATTAAACACGATTGGGAAAACTCAACAAAGAGGTAAATAATTAGATAATCTCAAGCAAATACATCAAAACGTAGGTTTCATCAAAATCCTAGATTAGGGTTTTAGCCTGACATACTAATAAAGGAAAATACAGAATAAATGAATAAAAGCATTAAAATCAAACGCAGTTGAAGAGCTCGGATTCCTCCGTTCTTCTGACTTTCGCCCTCTGCCCTTGAAGTCTTCTGCTTATCTTCCTCTTCTGCCGTCTCCTCTCTGCTTCCAAGATTTTTCCAAGCTCCAAAAATCCCAAGATAATTAATTAGGGTCTTAAACCCTTATTTATAGCTTTGCACAGTCTCCAAATCTCGTCCGTGTGAGTAGGTCGAGAACTGGCTTCGAAACGGCCCAAATCCACGCGGAGCATACAAAAACCGCCTAGTGTGCCGCGGCGCACTAAATCTGTGCCGCGGCACATGGCCTTCAGCTGGATGCCTGGGCGCCATTTAATTCATCTGTGTCGCGGCTCACCTGGACTGTGCCGCGGCACAGAGTACAGTCTACTTTGTGCCCGCTGGTTGTCTTCATGTGCCGCAGCCCTGCTTCCTTGTGCCGCGGCTCACGGCCAAAATTTGCCGTTTTCGCCCGTTTCGCCTCGTTTTAGCTTCTGGACTCCAATCTCCTAACAAACATACAAAATTAAGGCATTAAAAGCTCATTTAAGCAAATTCACTCTTCAAAACAATACAAAATAATGATAAATAAGCGTATAAAAATACGCCTAACAGCACGCTAGCCGATACCTGGGCTCTACATGGCAGGTATTGATTCCTCTGTCCGATTCTCTTCATAGCGTACGTTATACATTCTACGTAACTTACGTTACGTCTGTGTCTTAGCATACGTAAGCTCCTATGCTTAGCGTACGCTATGCTTGACAAAACTCCTCTCTGATTAGCCAACTATATCTCACCTGATGCTTTAACGTCCGCAATGACCTAATGTTACCGTACGTAACCTTTGGAGATTAACGTACGTAAGCACATGTGCTTAACGTACGTTATGGCTTCTATGCATAGCCATTTATACTGATCTTGCTCTTCGTCTCAATATATCTAATACGTATACATGACACACTATATCCTCAAATGCAATTGTCGACCAAGTACAACAATTATACCAATACAGACATCTCAGTCCTTCATTTATTTTATCCATACAGTACAGATTCCACGCTGTACAACATAAATCGGATAAATTAATATTAAACAATAGTAGTAGAAATTCCGGATATACAGCTAACTCAATGCTCTATCATACTGTTATGTTTTAGGATTTTTGAAGTTTTCAAGAATCCATGGTAATTTTTCAATGTCGAACCTTATACACGAGACTTTCCAAAAATGTCCAAATCTTATTTCCTCCAACACTTCCACATATAATCATCTTAATCATGTCATATACACCAAGAAATTATTCAAGAACACGATTTAACCCATAACCACGTTAAATTAACATTACTTTGTTCATATTCATCAAAACAACATAATCCAATATGTGTTTTAGCATCTAAACCACCATCTTAACTCATAGTCCAACATATATCAACATATCATCATTTTCTCAACAAGAACTCCATGAAACCCCAATAATATTAACAATACTTCCGTAATCTATCATCATACGAAGGAAACATCAACAACAACATCAAGAATCCAAAGGCAAAGGGAGGGATAAACCAAGATACCTCTTGGAGATGAACAACAAACACCATAAGAATCAACAATAACTCCATATCTCAAGCTCCAAATCCTTGTCCTCAAGCTCATAATCGATTTAAAACAACCAAAATCTATCTTGGAGGATTGAAGTGTTGGAATATTTATTCCACACATTATTTAATTTATGTTTTGATGATTAAAGTTGCTAAACAACAAAACAACATCGAGGCGAAGCAAAACAACGAAGGTATTTAAGACGCAAAAGTTGCAACTGATCGCATTAGCGCACGCTAAGGCATATTCGTTAGCGCATGCTAACGCGGAGTAAGCTGCATTCCAGCCAAGTTCCGAAGTAAGCTGCAGTGATGTAAACTGTTGAGATAGCGCACGCTACACATCATTATTAACGCACGCTATCGAAGTCCTGTTACCGTTGTGAAGGAATTCAAACACAGCATAACGTATGCAATGAAGTCAGCATTAGCGCACGCTATAAAAGTATGATCAGCGCACGCTAATTTGTTTGAATCAAGTCAATCCGAACGTTGGGAAAAGCAGGTCAAAGTCAGCATATCAAACGGATACTTTGACAAGTCATGCAACGGATATATTGGATTAGCGCACGCTACAAAGGAAGTGATAGCGCACGCTAACTGTCAAGGGCAGTAGCTACTGGACTGAAACATAAAGTGATTAACGCACGCTACATGAAAGCCTTTACGTACGCTAGAGCAAAAATGTGCGATAACGCACGCTAAGAAGGAAGGCTAGCGCACGCTAGCTAGTCAACTGGCAGCAACGGCTAGTAAGGAGGAAGAAGGCTATAAATACCAAGGAGTTGGTATTATTCTTAACAACAACATTGAGCAAAGCATACATACGTGTTATATCATTGTAAACATTATAGTTGTTGTTCTTGAGCTTAATTAAGAGTGATTGAGTGTTATACACAAGATCATACACGAGCGAGAAAAAGAAAAGATACGATTTGATTCGGTGTTATTAGGATCAAGGATCCGGCATTGTTAGAATCACAATCGCTATCTTAGTGAGGTTTATCTAGTACCGATAGAAAGCTAGAGTGGTTGATTCCTTATCTAATAGAAAAGGAAAAATGGTTTTACTCGGACCGATAGAAGACGAGCTTGTAACGGTAATCCCTCGACCGATAGAAGAGAGGCGTAGAGGTTTTGATCTTAAGCCTAAGGAAAAAGATTCATCGAGAGAGGACGTAGGCTTCGTTAATAGCCGAACCTATATAAATCCTTATGTGATTTATTTTCCGCAAATTTATTTTCGCTTCCGCATAAAACGGCGCAAATATCCGATTTGGTACCCAACAATTGGTATCAGAGCGGTACTCCAATACGCGGCTTAACATCCGAGGAGAAGATCCAAAATGGCGTTTCAAATGGCTCCAGTCGAAGGCCTTGCTCTCAACAGACCACCATTTTTTGATGGCGCAAACTTCATGACTTGGAAGAAGAAGATGTCGATATTCATTCGAGCTTACGATATCGAATTATGAAAGGTAATATGCCTTGGTCCGAAAATTCCGACAAATTCCAACGGTACGCTCAAAACCTTCGAAGAATATGACGATTCCGATTGGAAAAACGACCACTACAATTGCAAGGCAACTCAACTTCTCTATTGTGCCTTAAATCCGGAAGAACACAACTGGATATCATCGTGTGATAGTGCCAAAGAAATCTGGAAAATGCTTGAGGTAACACACGAAGGTACGTCTCAAGTCAAGGAGACGAAGATAAACATGCTCCTTCACGATTATGAATTATTCCAAATGAAGGACGACGAATCCATCTCGATTATGCTCGACCGATTCTCGGTCATTACTAATGGATTAGCATGTTTCGGAAAACCACTTTCGAGTAGTGAGAAAGTAAAGAAAATTCTCCGATCACTACCTCGAGAATGGGACGGTACGGTTACGGCAATAATGGAATCCAATGATTTAAATACTCTCGATTTTAGTGCTCTCGTTGGTTCTCTTATCAACTACGAGATTGTTCTAAAATCTCGAATGCCAAACCGAAACCAAAGGAGAGGTCAATAGCCTTCAAGGCTAAAATGTCGAAGAAGAAAGAAGAAACCCCGGTGGACGAAAGTGACGAAGAAATGGCATATTATGCCAAAAATATTAATAAGTTCCAACACTTATTAAACCGGAGGAAGAAGGACATTCAAGCGGGCGAACCTAAGAAATTCGACAACACTTGTCGATTATATGGCAAACCAGGCCACTTTGCTAAGAACTGTCGAGTAAAGCAAAAGGAGGTTCTAATCGCAACATGGAGCGACGAAGATCCCGATGAAGATTTTCTTGAACAAAATAATCTCGCGCTCATGGCCCGGAGTTCATTCGACGATAGCGACGTCGAAAGCCAAGTAAGTAACTCCTACGACGAACTCTTTGAAGCATTCGAATTATTACATACGGACTATCAAAATGCTTTAATTGAAATTAAATCCCTCAAGTCTAAATTTAAAACTTTGGAAATTGAAAATTCCAAAATACTTGAAAAAGGGAAATTTGTCGAAATTGATCATTCGAAATGCCTTGAAAATGAAAATATTTTAAAAAATGATCTTTTAAAAGTTCAAGATGAACTAAAAATTTTGACAAAGAAATTTTCGTGCGGAAACGATAAATTTGAACAAATGTTATGTGTTCAAAAATATACTCTAAATAAAGAGGGTTTAGGATTCAAATCACGTTCGAAAAACGAAGTCCTCAATTTCAAAATACCCCGATGTGAAAAATGTTTGAAAATTGGGCATCATATTTCTAACTGTAAAAGCCCACGCCGGACGATAAAAATTAAAAAGATTTGGTTTCCTAAAGGAACAAACGTTTCAAACATCGTCTATGTCTCAAAAGAAAAACCAACTATCGGTTGGATCCCCAAAAATAAATTTTAACAATTGATATTTTAAAAATGGGGAGATAATACTTTCAGGGGGAGTATTTTTGCTTATTAATGCATATTCATTGGTATCATGCACATTTATATTTCATTTGGTATTCTTTATATCATGCACATTTATGTTTGCATATTTTTTTTACTTTTTGATGAAGACAAAAAGGGGGAGAAAGATATGAATTGAGATAAAAAGATATGAATTGAGATAAAAATGAGAAAAATCGAAGAAGTCGAAAAGAAAAAGAAAGCATACAAAAAGGGGGAGTTAAAACGAAGGAAGGAGTTGAAAAATTGAAAAATGAAGAAGTTGAAAAAGAAAAGGATTGGAGAAACTAACGAAACGATCAAAGCCGAAAACTTTGATTCGTAGAAATATACATATATTATTTTTACATATTATCCAATTCAAGGGTTGTTTTGTAATCATCAAAAAGGGGGAGATTGTTGGAATATTTATTCCACACATTATTTAATTTATGTTTTGATGATTAAAGTTGCTAAACAACAAAACAACATCGAGGCGAAGCAAAACAACGAAGCAGACGAAGACGCAAAAAGTTGCAATCTGGACTGCATTAGCGCACGTTAAGGTATATTCGTTAGCGCATGCTAACGCCGAGTAAGCTGCATTCCATCCAAGTTCCGAAGTAAGCTGCAGTGATGTAAACTGTTGAGATAGCGCACGCTACACATCATTATTAACGCACGCTATCGAAGTCCTGTTACCGTTGTGAAGGAATTCAAACACAGCATAACGTATGCAATGAAGTCAGCATTAGCGCACGCTACAAAAGTATGATTAGCGCACGCTAAGTTGTTTGAATCAAGTCAATCCGAAAGTTGGGAAAAGCAGGTCAAAGTCAGCATATCAAACGGATACTTTGACAAGTCATGCAACGGATATATTGGATTAGCGCACGCTACAAAGGAAGTGATAGCGCACGCTAACTGTCAAGGGCAGTAGCTACTGGACTGAAACATAAAGTGATTAACGCACGCTACATGAAAGCCTTTACGTACGCTAGAGCAAAAATGTGCGATAGCGCACACTAAGAAGGAAGGTTAGCGCACGCTAGCTAGTCAACTGGCAGCAACGGCTAGTAAGGAGGAAGAAGGCTATAAATACCAAGGAGTTGGTATTATTCTTAACAACAACATTGAGCAAAGCATACATACGTGTTATATCATTGTAAACATTATAGTTGTTGTTCTTGAGCTTAATTAAGAGTGATTGAGTGTTATACAAAAGATCATACACGAGCGAGAAAAAGAAAAGATACGATTTGATTCGGTGTTATTAGGATCAAGGATCCGGCATTGTTAGAATCACAATCGCTATCTTAGTGAGGTTTATCTAGTACCGATAGAAAGCTAGAGTGGTTGATTCCTTATCCAATAGAAAAGGAAAAACGGTTTTACTCGGACCGATAGAAGACGAGCTTGTAACGGTAATCCCTCGATCGATAGAAGAGAGGCGTAGAGGTTTTGATCTTAAGCCTAAGGAAAAAGATTCATCGAGAGAGGACGTAGGCTTCGTTAATAGCTGAACCTCTATAAATCCTTGTGTGATTTATTTTCCGCAAATTTATTTTCGCTTCCGCATAAAACGGCGCAAATATCCGATTTGGTACCCAACATGAAGGACGAAAAAAACAAAGTTAATATCTGAAAATATCAAAGTGACGGATATTTCTCATATATGTAGACTTCCGATCGTTACGTATGCTACACAGAATACCTAACGTACGTAACAACCCTTACGTACGTTACCCGTCCTTGATAGCGTACGTAATACTGGTCCAGAGGTCACTGCCTCATTTCCATACCTTGACTACGTACGTAAGGACCATTCCATAGCGCATGTAATATAGGTGTTGACTTGCAACAGTAACTCAGTTACGTACGTAATGTCTAACTACTTACGTACGCAACACACCATTAACGTACGTAATGACATAACAATAATGTAAGTTATCCTCAATCCAGAAGCTACGACTCTTATCAACTGAAACAATTACATACGTAGCACAACTTGCATAACGTACGTAAACATCTTATACTGTTAACGTTCATAATACCAACAAGATAGCATACGTTAACTCCTTCGTTGACTCTCTCGTCCACATCCGCGCCAAAAGTTGCCGACACCACGCCCCACTTTTCGATCAAATCCTAGATCATGTCTGATTCCTCTAATAACGTACGTAACACATGCTACATAACGTACGTTATACTTACATCTTAACATACGTAAGCTTCTCTGCTTAACGTACGTTATGGATTCTATACTTAGCCATTTACATTTTCTCCTGCCTATCATCTCAACTTACCATATACGCATACTAATACCAATAATATTCTCATACAATAAATCTAATATCTAAATTAAGACTATCCGATACACGATATCCTCAAATATAATTGTCGATCAATTACGTCAATCATACAAATACAACTGTCTCATTTCTCAAATTATTTTATCGAGAATGTATAGACACCATGTTCTCAAATATATTTCAAATAGAATAACACGAAAAATTTATACCGAAAATCCAGGATATTACATACTACCCCCTTTAAAATAAGTTTCGTCCTCGAAACATGCAATTCTGTCACAAACAACATATGAACAGAAATTTTCCAAACTCATCACGAAAGCAGTCAATCATTGCCACAAGCGAATAAGCAAACAATATACTTATAGGTACGTGAAGCCGATGATCTCCCGTGATACTAGCATACGACTCCCATGCGAAGTCTCAACACAATACCAATATAAGCCAAAATCGCAATTAGCAATTTTAAAAATATCTCAAAACTTTTGGAACCTCCAAAAATCGGTTTGACTCAAAAGTTAGAAAAATCATTTTCAGAAGCCGCGCTACTACTGTACTGGTATAACCACATAACACACATGCCCGGGTTTCACAAAACCCAAGCTCTGATACCATCTTCTATAACACCCCCAAAACCATCCGGGGATATTACAGCACCGTGGACCCCGTGCCGGAACCCACAAGGCTAAAAATCATTTTCACAATCGTTTCAAACACGCCAAAAGGCCAAAGACGGTAATATATTTCAAATACTCAAATAGTATCCAAAAATTTGTTTTCCAGATACCGTCATAAAATACCATTTGAAAGTAAAAGGCCAAAAATGCCAAAATTCAACTATTTCAAAATGTACGCTAGGCCAACACTTACACGTACCGACGAAGAATATTTTAGGGAAAAAGGTTTTACGAGATAAACCCAAATTTACGAAATACCTAAAAGGCTATTTTAAATTTATACACGAGTTGGTAAAAATACCGAAAAGCTATTTCAAAATACACACACAACGGATATAAACATAGTTCAAAATATACATTTGCAGCGAAATAAAACAACCAATCAAATACTCGGTTCGCAAAATAATACCATAGCCAGTATCACCCGGGAAGCTCATCTCTTCACGACCGCTACTAGCTCGATCCGAGTACTTAAAAATAAAGCCCACGACGGGGTCAACCACAATACTCAACAATGATAATGATCGCATCACATAAATAATTACATACCAATGCAATTACAAAGTAAGAATACTACCAATGTAATCTTACCATCATAACCTCACCAACCCATGTCAATCCATATCAACCCAATACTTACCATAACCCACATTTCGCATTCTCAAATGACGAAATGAAATCAACTACAACCATTTGTATTGTATTAAATCAATACCAAGAATTCTCAAAACATCATCATAATTCATAAGTGTGGAATAATCCATCCATGCCAAATCCTGTCCGTCGGATCGCATAGTCAGATACCAATCCTGATAAGAACCACATATATACAATACACCTATAGACCAATGACAGCAAAATCCTGAAACATCGACACAAAGTCCAAACGCTCACATGATCAATAACCAGATCAACCAATACATCACCCGAGAATATCATCGATATGATAAACTCCAATACGACCAACCAAAGGTCAAACACAACAGAGAATATCATCAACATGATAACTCCAATACGACCAACCAAAGGTCAAAACACAACCGGGAATATCATCAACATGATAACTCCAATACGATCAACAAGGATCAACAATAACCGAGAATATCATCAACATGATAAACTCCAATCACTACCAACAAAGGATCAACAACGATCGAGAGTACCATCAACATGATAAACTCTAACACAATCAACAAAGGATCAACAATGACCGAGAATACCATCAACATGGTAAACTCGAAACAAGATCAAATATAATGGATCTCAAAGAAATAACCCCGACTGTTGAACATACCCCTCGGGCATATGAACAACCAGTCGCAAACTGTCAAACATACCCAATCATACATGGAGTATGAACGACCAAACAATATTGCTCAAGATGGACGTCACAGTACGCCCGATCCAGAAATGTGTTCGTGCACAAGCCACCCTAGGTATCGATCAAATACACGTGTGGTCTTGTACCTAATCAGTCTCACGAAGTACGTCTCGTGTGCATAGCTCAATGTGAGGTCATGAACCCATCACATGACTATATGTGCCCGCCATGAATATCCTACACATAACCAATCGGCATGTAGATATGACTCCAGATATGTCACGATGCAACATGACAACGAAACTCAAAGAATCACATATCCAATAAGGATCAAAAGACTAACCGAAGTGAAAACTGACACACGTATAATGAAAGATCGACACGACTGAAATTTTCCAAAACAACCATCATGGGATCACAATCCCCAAATAATGATCAACATGATCAACAATCTCAACACAACAGTCCTGGAATCATCATCCTCAAGGATCGATCAACACAACCATCGATACCAAACAATGGCCCTAGGATCAACATCCCTCGACGAGCAGTCAATACGAATTTCATTATAACAAACCTTAACATACAACATATACAACAACTCAACAGACTAATTATCCTCATAACTGACCAATACTTAAATTACCTCAAAGCCGAAGCCAATATCCTTTCCACGAACAAACATCCCTGAATGAATACACAGTTATTCGAATAATCTCGAATGAGGTACAATCCATTAATATCAATAAACCACCATCTCGACATCAATGTCGACACGAAAAACTATCGTCGATATCCGACATTCCATATCACAGACCAAAGATAACTCACATCTCCATCTTCACTAAACACATTTAAACCATATACATTATGATTTAATCCGAACCAAAGCACAATATACAAACCATCATCCTGACAATTTATATTTATAATATCATTGCTATATGAATTATAAATGAAATGAAATCAAAACCATTTATTAAATATTACGAACTGAACAAGTATAATTTACCTCAAATACTGATACGCCAACAAGTCAATTCGGGTACACAAGTACTCAACTTGGTAGTTCTTCAATCACGACCTAAACAATATCAATCTATCTGAATATCAATAAACATGAAATCAGTGTCCTCGAATATATCAATACCGAATTCAAACAACAACATCCTAATTACTATGACCAGTTAAAAAGAATAATCCCACGATTTATTCAACATACATTTCTTTCCAATTTTTCCATAATTTCGCAAAACCCATATATCAATTCAATAAACCGAATATACAAGCTTAACTAAAATATTCCAATCAATATCTCTCTCAAATCTTTAATCAAATACCTTGAAGGCATAATTCAAAGATATATTCGAATCATCAATTAATAAACACCAACCACATCAAAAACATGAAGCACGCCATCACAACCATATATCCTTCATCGTTATACGATTATAGCCATCGATACAAACTAAACAACCCCAATATACCAAGACATCTTAAAACATTCAAAAATGTGGAATTTCAAACCAACTACCTCAATCCGACAAAAGAATCAAGAATGATGTTAGAATCCTTGTTCCAAACTTTTTTAGATGTAAAAACTTGATAAACCAACTCAAAATACGAGATTTTGGGGTTAATAATTGAGTTTGGGTGCCTTGGGGTGAAAGGGGATCGGGTAGGAAGGTTTGGGAAGTGAAATTCCCGATTTTGTGAACATATTTATACTTACAGGCATGTTAACATACATAACCAAATCATAACGTACGTAACATGTGCTCTGAATACTGGCAATATAGTTTTTAACATTTTGGACAGAACTTACTCATCCGGACTCCGATTAACTCACCGTTTGAACTATTAGAAAAACTCGATGCTCTATCATACTGCTATGTTTCAGGATTTTTGAAATTTTCAAGAATCCATGGTGATTTTTTAAAGTCGAACCTTATACATGAGATTTTCCAAAAAATGTCCAAATCTTATTTCCTCTAACACTTCAACATATGATCATCTTAATCATGTCATATACACCAAGAACTTATTCAAGAACATGAGTTAACCCATAACCACAATAAATTAACATTACTTTGTTCATATTCATCAAAACAACATAATCCAATATGTGTTCTAGCATCTAAACCACCATCTTAACTCATAGTCCAACATATATCAACATATCATCATTTTCTCAGCAAGAACTCCATGAAACCCCAATAATATTAACAATACTTCCGTAACCTATCATCATACGAAGGAAACATCAACAACAACATCAAGAATCCAAAGGCAAAGGGAGGGATAAACCAACATACCTCTTGGAGAGGAACAACACAATCGAACACCATAAGAATCAATAATAACTCCATATCTCAAGCTCCAAGTCTTTGTCCTCAAGCTTATAATCGATTTAGAAGAGCCGAAATCTATCTTGGAGGGTTGAAGGACGAAAAAACAAAGTGAAGATCATAAAATATCGAAGTGGTGGATATTTCTCATATATATAGACTTTCGATCGTTACATGCATTACACAGAATACCTACCGTATGTAAGAACCCTTACGTACGTTACCCGTCCTTGATAGCGTACGTAATACTGGTCCAGAGGTGACTGCCTCATTTCCATACATTGACTACGTATGTACGGACCATTCCATAGCGCATGTAATATAGCTGTTGACTTGCAATAGTAACTCAGTTACATATGTAATGTTCAACTACTTACGTACGCAACACACCATTGACGTACGTAATAACATAACAATAACATAAGTTATCTGCAATCCAGAAGCTACGGCTCTTATCAACTGATACCATTACGTACGTAGCATAACTTGCATAACGTATGTAAACATCTTATACTGTTAACGTACGTACCACTACCAACATAGCATACATTAACTCCTTAATTGACTCTCTTCTCCACATCCGCGCCGAAAGTTGCCGACACCGATCCCACTCGTCGATCAAATCCTGGATCATGTCCGATTCCTCTCACAACATACATAACACATGCTACGTAACGTACATTATACTTACATCTTAACGTACGTAAGCTTCTCTGCTTAACGTACGTTATGGCTTCTATACTTAGCCATTTACATCTGCTCCTGCCTGTCATCTCAACTTACCATATACGCATACTCATCCCAATAATATTCTCATACGATAAATCTGATATCAAAATTAAGACTACCCAATACACGATATCCTCAAATATAATTGTCGACCAATTACGTCAACCATATAAATACAACTGTCTCATTTCTCAAGTTATTTTATCCAGATTGTATAGACACCATGTTATCCAATATATTTCAAATAGAATAACACTGAAAATTTATACCGAAAATCCAGGATATTACATACTACCCACCTTAAGATAAGTTTTGTCCTCGAAACTTGCAATTCTGTCACAAACAACATATGAACAAAAATTTTCCAAACTCATCACGAAAGCAGTCAATCATCGCCACAAGCGAATAACCAAACAATATACTTACAAGTACGTGAAGCCGATGATCTTTCGTGATACTAGCATACGACTCCCATGTGAAGTCTCAACACAATACCAATATAATCCAGAATCGCAATTAGCAATTTTGAAAGTATCTCAAAAATTTTGGAACCTCCAAAAATCGGTTTGACTCAAAAGTCAGAAAAATCATTTTCAGAAGCCGCGCTACTACCGTACTGGTAGAGCCACACAACACACATGCCCAGGTTTCACAAAACCCAAGCTCTGATACCATCTTCTGTAACACCCCCAAAACCATCTGGGGATATTACAGCGCTGTGGACCCCGCGCTAGAACCAACAATCGTTTTAAACACGCCAAAAGGCCAAAGACGGTAATATATTTCAAATACTCAAGTAGTCTCCAAAAATCTTTTTTCTAGATACCGTCATAAAATACCATTTGAAAGTAAAAGGCCAAAAACGCTAAAATTCAACAGTTTCAAAATGTACGCTAAGCCTCCACTTACACGTACCTACAAACAATAGTTTAGGGAAAAAGGTTTTACGAGATAAACCTAAATTTACGAAATACCCAAACGCCATTTTAAAGTTAGACATGAGTTGGTAAAAATACCGGAAAGCCATTTTAAAATACACACGCAACGGATATAAAAACAGTTCAAAATATACATTTGCAGCGGAATAAAACAACCAGTCAAATACTCGGGTCCCAAACTAATGCCAGAGCCAGTATCACCCGAGAAACTCATCTCTTCACGACCGCTACTAGCGCGATCCGAGTACATAGAAATAAAGCCCAGGACGGGGTCAGCCACAATACTCAATAATGATAACGATCACATCACATAAATAATTACATACTAATGTAATTACAAAGTAAGAATACTACCAATATAATCTTCATCACCAACCCATAGCAATCCATATCAACCCAATACTTACCATAACCCACATTTCGCATTCTCAAACGACGAAATGAAATCAACTACAGCCATCTGTACTGTATTAAGTCAATACCAAGAATTCTCAAAACATCATCATACTCATAAGCGTGGAATAATCCATCCGTGCCAAATCCTATTAGTCGAATCGCACAATCAGATACCAATCCTGATAAGAACCACATATACACAATATACCTATAGACCAATGACAGCAAAATCTCGAAAATCGACACAAAGTCCGAACGCTCACACAATGAATAACCAGATCAACCAATACATCACCCGAGAATATCATCGATATGATAAACTCCAATACAACCAACCAAAGGTCAAACACAACCGAGAATATCATCAACACGATAACTCCAATACGACCAACAAAAGGTCAAACACAACCGAGAATATCATCATCATGATAACTCCAATACAATCAACAAGGATCAACAATAACCGAGAATATCATCAACATGATAAACTCCAATCACTACCAACAAAGGATCAACAACGACCGAGAATAACATCAACATGATAAACTCCAACACGATCAACAAAGGATCAACAATGACCCAGAATACCATCAACATGGTAAACTCCAAACAAGATCAAATATAATGGATCTCAAAGAAATAACCCCGACTGTCGAACATACCCCTCGGGCATATGAACAATTTGTCGCAAACTGTCGAACATACCAAATCATACATGGAGTATGAACAACCAAACAATATGGTTCAAGATGGACGTCACAGTACGCCCGATCCGGAAATGTGCCCATGCACAAGCCACCCCGGGTATCGATCAAATACACGTGTCGTCTTATACTAATCAGTCTCACAAAGTATGTCTCGTGTGCACAGCTCAATATGAGGTCATGAACCCATCACATGACTATACATGCCCGCCCTGAAAATCCTACACATAACCAATCGGCACGTAGATATGACTCCGGATATGTCACCATGCAACATGACAACGAAACTCAAAGAATCACATATCCAATAAGGATCAAAAGATGCACCGAAGTGAACAATGACACAGAGATAATGAAAGATCGACACGACCGACAGTATCCAAAACAACCATCCTGGGATCACAATCCCCAAAGAATGATCAACATGATCAACAATCTCAACACAACAGTCCTGAAATCATCATCCCTCAACAATCGATAAACCATATACATTATGATTTAATCCAAACCAAAGCACAATATACAAACCATCATCCCGACAATTTATATTTATAATATCATTGATATATGAATTATAAATGAAATGAAATCAAAACCATTTATTAAATATTACGAACTGAACAAGTATAACTTACCTCAAATACCGATACACCAATAAGTCAATTCGGGTACACTAGTACTCAACTTGGTAGTTCTACAATCACGACCTAAACAATATCAATCTATTCGAATATCAATAAACATGAAATCAGTGTCCTCGAATATATCAATACTGAATTCAAACAACAACATCCGAATTACTACGAGCAGTTAACAAGAATAATCCCATGATTTATTCAACATACATTTCTTTCCAATTTTCCCATAATTTCGCAAAACCCATATATCAATTCAATAAACTGAATATACAAGCTTAACTAAAATATTTCAATCAATATCTCTCTCAAATCTTTAATCAAACACCTTGAAGGCATAATTCAAAGATATATTCGAATCATCAATTAATAAACACCAAGCACATCAAAAACACGAAGAACACCATCACAACCATATATATCCTTCATCGTTATACGATTCTAGCCATCGATACAAACTAAACAACCCCAATATACCAAGACATCTTCAAACATTAAAAAATGTGGAATTTCAAACCAACTACCTCAATACGGCAAACGAATCAAGAATGATGTTAGAATCCTTGTTCCAAACTTTTCTAGATGTAAACACTTGATAAACCAACTCAAAATCAGAGATTTAGGGGTTAAAAATTGAGTTTGGGTACCTTGGGGTGAAAAGGGATCGGGTAGGAAGGGTTGGAAAGTGAAATTCCCGATTTTTTGAACATATCTATACTTCCAGGCATGTTAACGTACGTAACCAAATCATAACGTACGTAACATGTGCTCTGAATACAGGCAGTATAGTTTTTACCATTTTGGCCAGAACTCACTCATCCGGACTCCGATTAACTCACGTTTGAACCATTATAAAGCTAACTCGACGCTCTATCATACTGTTATGTTTCAGGATTTTTGATGTTTTCAAGAATCCATGGTAATTTTTCAAAATCAAACCTTATACACAAGACTTTCCAAAAAATGTCCAAATTTATTTCCTCTAACACTTCAACATATAATCATCTTAACCATGTCATATACACCAAGAACTTATTCAAGAACATGAGTTAACCCATAACCACGTTAAATTAACATTACTTTGTTCATATTCATCAAAACAGCAAAATCCAATATGTGTTTTAGCATCTAAACCTCCATCTTAACTAATAGTCCAAGATACCAACATATCATCATTTTCTCACCAAGAACTCCATGAAACCCCAATAATATTAACAATACTTCCGTAATCTATCATCATACGAAGGAAACATTAACAACAACATGAAGAATCCAAAGGGAAATGGAGGGATAAACCAACATACCTCTTGAAGATGAATAACACCATCGAAGACCATAAGAATCAACAATAACTCCATATTTCAAGCTCCAAATCCTTGACCTCAAGCTCATAATCGATTTAGAAGAGCCAAAATTCTATCTTGGAGGGTTGAATGACGAAAAAAACAAAATGAAGATCTGAAAATATCGAAGTGACGGATATTTCTCATATATATAGACTTTCGATCATTACGTACGTTACACAGAATACCTAACGTACGTAACAACCCTTACGTACATTAACCGTCCTTGATAGCGTACGTAATACTGGTCCATAGATCACTGCCTCATTTCCATTCCATGACTACGCACATAAGGACCATTCCATAGCGTACGTAATATAGGTGTTGACTTGCAGTAGTAACTCAGTTACGTACATAATGTCCAACTACTTACGTACGCAACACACCATTAACGTACGTAATAACATAACAATAACGTATGTTATCCTCAATCCAGAAGCTACAACACTTATCAACTGATACCGTTGCATACGTAGCACAACTTGCATAACGTACGTAAACATCTTATACTGTTAACATATGTAATGTAGTACCCGTACTTTTTATCAACTGTCCGATCTTGCCGTTCTTCCTATTTTGTCGCTCTGTAAATGCTTTGTGATGTTGTCGATGTTGTTATTGAGTTTCATACCTTGTATGGATCGTGTTGTGTAGACCTTTCAGAAGTGTTCTGGGTCAGAGAGATAGCGCACGCTAGGCCTAGGCTAACACACGCCAATTCTTCTTGAGTAGCGCATGCTAGCTTTGAGCCTTAGCGCGCGCTAAGGGACCGGACAGGGCAGATGCAGTAGCTAATTCTGCTCTCTGGACTAGCAGTTAGCGCATGCTAGGAGTTAGCTAGCGCACGTTATTCGTGGTCAGTAGCGCACGCTAACACGTCCATAGCGCACGCTAATGAGCTGGGTCGGTAGAGACAGTGAGGTTGTCAGGCTGTCTGGACTATCAGGTAACTTACGCTAGGCTTCGGCTAGCGGCCACTAATCTTATTGGAATATAAAACGCAGCGGAAGCAAGTTGGTGGGAATAATTAATAATAAAAGGTTTTATAAACTAACCAATAGAAAAACCGGATCTATTTAGGCTTGTCAACTAATTAACTAAACAGATTAATAAATAATTAAATAAACATATTTACGTATAGGAGTCGGTAATTTTTACCTTTGACGCGAAGTTGTAGAAAAATCCCTTTTTGGTCGATTTATGTCCTCTTCGTGTTCCTCTCCGATCTTCTTGTATTTCTACCTCAAGATCTTCTAGAGTATATCCCGCCTACGTCCGAATGTCGTGTGGGCAACAATCTATCGGACTAAACTTTGACTGCAAGGGGAATCGGCCGAACCACTATATCTCCAAGAAATTCCTTACAAATTTTTCCTCTCTATTTTTCTGAATATTTATGTATTTTAGAAAAATATTGTGTTTGCTAAATTGTGGAATCCTAGACACAAGTCAAGATCCACAATTAAACATAAAGGAAAATCGAAATTCTTGAGCCAAAATTAGTGTAAAAACCGGTCTCCCTTGTAGTCCTATTTATAGGTGTTTTGGGCTACTCTAGGGACCTTAAGGAGGATATGGTAAGGACTCCCAATAGATATCTTCCTTCCAATATTAGGACTCTTCCTAATATGAAGACTCTATTAATATCAACTTAGTCCACTAATAAGTTAATATTGCACTTCCTACCAAAATCCCAAATTACGAAATTGGGCTCCTTTTTGAATTAATTATTTCCCGTGTTTAAGATATTCCATGTCCATTAATTAATTTAAGCTACTGATAGCTTTTAATTAATTAATATATTATATATGAGTATACTACTCGACCTTTATTATTATATCGGAAAATTAATTCCACCTGCAGGGTTTAATATAATAATCATTTCGAGTGCCTCAAGGGACATGATCAACCCGACTGGTCGGGACACGATTTCTATCTATAATATTAATTATCATATAAATAATAATATTGCCCAAAATATCGAGCATATTGAGTCAATCATTGTGGCTCTCACCCATGATAAATCAAAGCAATAAATATTAAATATATATAATTAAATATTAATCACTAGAATATAGAAATAATAATTATCCAAGATGTACGTTCTTATTATAGTCAGTACAGAAGAATATTTCTCACCTCGATCCTGTTCAGCGTATAACGAATACGCTAATATATGCTAATGGTCAAGACCAACCAATATCAAGCATATACTACAACCTCTCACATAACGGTCTAATGTTATATAAGTTGTGAACTAAATTCTACTATATAAGGAACCGATAATGTGATCTTCTGTGTGACACGACACACCATATTATCTACAATATAAAGTAATTTAGACTACATTTGCATAACCACAGCGTGAATAAATATCCAAAACATGTGATAAATGAATTAAATATTCTCATAGATAAAGACCGGGAAATTAGGTAATACAAGCATAAAGTACGCTTTGACGTATACAACCCTAACAATCTCCCACTTATACTCAATGCATGCTTTTGAAGTATATTATCTAGACTCTGTCTATCTATCTCCCACTTATACTCAAAGCAATGCTGCCATACATCTCAACCCCATTCCTTCCACATGCCCTTCAAATGACTTTGAGGGCAACCCTTTCGTGAAAGGATCAGCTAGGTTGTCTTCAGATGCTATCTTGGAGATAATAATCTTCCCTCTCTTCACAAAATCTCGAATGATATGATATTTGCGCTTGATATGTTTGCTTGCTTTGTGGGCCCGTGGTTCCTTCGAATTTGCAACAGCACCGGTATTATCATAATACAGTGTAATACTCTTAGGAAAATTAGGAATCACACCCAAATCCTTTAGGAAGTACTTGAGCCATACCGCCTCTTTAGCTGCCTCTGAGGCTGCTACATACTCGGCTTCCATGTTAGAGTCCGCTATGCATTTCTGCTTCACACTCCTCCAACTGATGGCTCCACCTCCCAAAGTGAAAACATATCCGGAAGTTGATTTCGACTTTTCTTTGTTCGCACTGAAATCTGAGTCAGTGTAACCCAAAGGACAAAGTGTATCTAATTGATATACAAGCATATGCTCCCTAGTCCTTCTCAGGTACTTGAGTATATGCTTGACAGCAATTCAATGTCCCAGTCCTGGGTTCGACTGATATCTCGCCACCATGCCTACAGCATGACAGATATCAAGTCTAGTGTAAAGCATAACATACATGAGGCTTCCCACTGCCGAAGCATAAGGGACCAGCTTCATGTCATCTATCTCCTTCTGTGTCTTAGGACACATAGACTTAGATAGATAAATTCCATGTCTGTAAGGTAAGAAACCTTTCTTGGAATTCTCCATGTTGAACCGCTTTAGCACCGTATCGATATAGGATGCCTGAGATAAGCACAACATCCTTTTATTGCGATCTCGAAAGATCTTAATACCAAGGATGTGCCCAACTTCTCCCAGATCCTTCATATTGAACTTCTCAAACAGCCATACCATTACGTCTGATAATACATTCACATTGTTTCCAATTAGAAGTATATCATCTACATATAAAACAAGAAATAACAGCATGTTTCCATCGCACTTTTTGTATACACAAACCTCACTAGGACACTGTTCAAAACCATACGATTGAATGACCTCATCAAATCACATGTTCGAAGACCTTGATGCTTGCTTGAGACCATAAATTTCTCTCTTAAGCTTGCACACTAAGTGCTCCTCTCCTTCAGCAATGAATCCTTCAGGTTGGCGCATGTAGATTTCCTTATCAAGACTCCCGTTCAAATAAACGGGATCGATTTAAGCATGGCTACTCGTGAAAAGGTCTCATCGTAGTCGATGCCCTCCTTTTGAGTGTAACCTTTCACAACAAGCCTTGCTTTGAAGGTTTCAACCTTCCCTTTCGATTCTCTCTTATGCTTGTAGACCCACTTACTTCCAATGGGCTTTACCCCATTGGGTAGCTCTACTAGATCCCACACTTGATTAGAATCCATAGATCCCATTTCGGATTCCATTGCTGTTTTCCAGGATTCAGCATCCTTATCTTGAAGTGCTTGTTTGTATGTACATGGATCTATTTCATCCTAGTCCGGGGAGTGGTCCGAAGACGCTCCCATGCCTATGAAACATTCAGGTTGACGAACAACCCTCCCACTACAATGAGGCGTGTCCTTAGTTTGCGTATCCACAATAATGTCGATACGTGGTACACTAGGTGTTTGCACAATTGGTATTGTTGAAATATCGCCCCAAAGTTCTTCTAGTTAGACCTCACTCCTAGACTTGTGGCTTATCACATAGTCCTCCTCTAAGGACCGGGCATTGGTGCTAGCAATGACCTTCTGGTCTTTAGGACTGTATAATAAGCCACCCTTCGTTCCTTTCGGATACCTTACAAACACTCGTACTTCTGTACGAGATGCCAACTTATCAGCTTCTTTATTCAGCACGTGTGCTGGTGAACCCCAAATCTGAATATGTCCTAGACTGGGCTTGCGCCTATTCCACAGTTCTGTGGGTGTTTTTGGAACTGATTTCGAAGGAACCAAGTTTAGAATGTACGCCGCTGTTTCCAAGGCGTATCCCCAGAACGAAATAAGCAAATCAGAATAACTCATCATTGACCTAACCATCTCTAATAAAGTATGATTCCTTTGTTCAGCAACACCATTTTGTTGTGGTGTACCAGGCGCTGTGAGCAGGGAAGTAATCCCCTCATGTGCCAAGAAATCCAAAAACTCTCCACTAAGGTATTCGCCACCATGATTAGATCGTAGTGACTTGATACTATGCCAATGATGCTTCTCCGTTTCAGCCTTGAATTGTTTGAACTTATCAAAAGATTCAGACTTACGTTGCATCAAATAGATGTATCCATATCTCGAATAATCATCTATAAACGTGATGAAGTATTCGAAACCACCCTTAGCCTGGATGTTCATTCGACCACATACATCGGTATGAACCAATTCCAACACTTTTTTTGCACGATTTCCTTTGCTTTGAAAAGCCCTTTTAGTCATTTTACCTTCTAGACAGGATTCCCAGGTTGGAAATGACTCAACTTGGAGCGAATCCAATGGGCCATCGCTCACCAATCTTTGAATCCTTCTAAGGTTAATATGACCCAATCATAAATACCACAAATATGTTGGACGTATGCTCGAAGGTTCTTTTCTTTTATTAGGATTAGTCAAAGAATTAAGCGATTTATAATTATGCAAGGGAGCTGGTGCAGCATTGATGACATAAAGTTCTTCATTATAAGTACTCTCACAAATATATTCACCATTTCTTTTAATAATTGCATTATCTTCAAAAGAAACTGAATATCCATCAAAACACAATTTAGAAACTGAAATCAAATTCATTCTAAAATCGGGTACCAATAATACATTATTAAGAACTAAAATCCTATCATCAACTTTTAGCTGCACGACTCCCACTGCAACAGCCTTCAGCCTGGAATAGTCGCCCCAACTTATTGTAATCTCATCCGCACTTATTGTAATCCTATCATCAACTTTTAGCTGCACGCCAATATTGCTATTGGCGCCTGCCCCTGTTTCTAGGAGCGCCTTCATGTTGTCGAGCTGGCGTTGCATCGCGACCATCGATGTAGCTTGGTCGCTCGTGGTTCGACTTTCGGAGCGGGTGCCGAGGCGATCACGTACCGATCTCCTAACTCCGCGGTAGGCGATGAGATCATCACCGCCGATCTCGGTTCTTTGGCGAGAGGCCGGATGGTTGGCCTGCCTTCTGGGAGTTAGGTATGCTGAACTCCTAGTGATGGATTCTGGATCCGTCGTCTCGTGGCTGGGGCCGGACTGCCCCGATCGCCACGATGGGTCGCTTCCTAGGTGGCTGAAGATGGAGGTGTCCCGCCTTGCGAGCGCATGTTCTTATGAATTGGGGCCTCCTGGCGATTGCTCGTCTAGTAGCCCCTTGAACTTCCGTTTGCTCACGTGGCGGATGGCCGAGGGGGTTATAGCGGGCGGCACGTCGAAAGCTCTCCGTCGCTCCCGTAGGATGGCCATGGCCTCTTCGATCTGTTCCGAGGTTTGGAACTAATCTAGCGAGAGGCTTGGGCCGTCCATCGAGGGCGGGATTGAGAGTCTCGGGTTGCCCTGGCTACCCTCCGCCATAGGCTGGGGCTCGGATTGAGACGGGATGAGGCGTCCGGCGGATCGGCCAGTGGCTTTCTTCGATGTGGAGGCAGAAGTCATGATTTTGAAAGCTTTATTTGAAGAGCAGCGAGTGTCTCTTCAAGTATATGCCCCGGAGAACAGTGAGTGTTCTTCGAGATGGTAGGAATAAAAATGAAGGTTAAGATCCCCTTCCTCTAGCGGCAATTATTGTATCCCGAAATATTATCTGGAGATAGATATTGCTGGAATGGACGGACAACAAACAAGGTGCGAGAGCACGTCCGTGGGAATGGAAATAACACAAGATTTGCCGGGTTTGTTAGGCCCGGGCTTGAATGCTCTCTCGATATGTTATTAATAAGAATACGTTTGAGTACAAATAATAATGTGAGAATGCAATTACAATGAGTGTAAAAGATCCTATTTATCTTGCCCTTGAGCGAAGCTCTGTCTGCTCTTGTTCTCGTTTCTGCCGACCATCTTATGGGTTAAGAGGTCTTGAGAGTGAGAGAGAAATATGTCCGAAGTGTATAGCGCTGCCAAGAGAGTGAAAGCCAAGTTATGAGCTGAAAAGCTAGACCCCTTCCCAAGTGGAGGAAGTCTTCTATTTATAGGAGCTGAGATGCCTTTTTACTGGCGGGCGATCGTCTTCCTTGTAATATAATAAGGGGCGATTGTCTTTCCGCACATGGGCTGTCTGCCTTGAAGTCCGTGGCTGTTGCTGGCAGCCAGCTGTGTGGTCCAATGAGGTGGTTGCACGCGTCTTGCGTCGCTGTCCCGGGCGGTCCCACTTGCACCTTTCGGCGGGTCTGTCGGAAGGTGAGATTGGTGACAGGCTGTGGTCAATGATCCATGCCCAGCGGCGCCTTTTCCGAATTTACTCTCGATTATCTGAAGTTAATGATTTCCCCAATTTATTGAAGGCGAAGATTGCTAACATACTCTACCGCCTCTCCCGAGGTCAATAGATTTTTCTAAAGGCGAATAACGCACTCTATCCCTAGGTGAATTAATTCGTCAATAGGCAGAAAGCACAAAATCTCCAAAAGGCCACGTAGTTCCTATGAGTATATTCCTATCTCACAAGATAAAACGATCCTCACCAATAGTTCCTCACCAACTCTCCTCTCCCGATTCGAGTAAGGTAATTAAAACAATTAAATTATTGGCCAGACAATTGAAAGCATTAAAATCGATTGGGAAAACTCAATAGAAAAAGGGAATTATATAGATAATCTAAAGCAAATCCGTCAAAACGTTGGTTTCATCAAAACGTTGCTAAAAGATAAAAATATAGAAATAATGAATGAAATCATGAAAATCAAACGCAGATCAAGAGATCGGATTCCTCCGTTCTTCTGGCTTCCGCCCTCTGCTCTTGATGTCTTCTGCTTTCCTCCTCCAAGATTTATCGATCTTCCCAAGGCTCTCCACAGATCAGAACTCCCTTAATTATGGCCTTAAACCCTTATTTATATCTCCCAGCAGCCTTCAAATCGCGTCCGTGTGATTAGGTCGAGAACTGGCTTCAAAACGGCCCAAACCCACGCGGAGTACACTAAAACCGCCCCGTGTGCCGCGGCTCACTTAATCTGTGCCGCGGCACACGGCGCGCAGATTAAAAACCTGGGCGCTATAATTTTCCTCTGGGCCGCGGCACACTATGTCTGTGCCGCGGCTCAGAGTACAGTCTACTCTGGTGCCTGCTGGTCCTCTGCGAGTGCCGCGGCTCACTTGCCTTGTGCCGCGGCCCACGGCCAAAATTCGCCGTTTTCGTCCGTTTTTCATCGTTTTAGATTCCGGACTCCAATCTCCTATCAGACATACAAGAATAAGGCATTAAAAGCTCATTAATGAAAATTTACTCGCCAAAATAATACAAAATAATGATAAATAAACGTATAAAAATACGTCTAACAAATACCCCCAAACTTGAGCCTTTGCTTGTCCTCAAGCAAAAATTAATAAATTTCAACAAAAGAATATCGTGAATAATGGTGAAACTCATAGTGCTCAACCTAATCAATATTATCCTGAAAATCTCAAAGAATAGTACAAGTATCGTAATAGTGAGTCACATTCAAGACACTGATTCCACAAAGTAACCAACTTCAGTTCTAATCAATCGTTCATGAAGAAAATCCAGCTCAAAGATTAACAAGTGTGAATTTAATCTACCGCCAATATGAAGGGTTAAAATAAACAAGCTAACTCGCCCAGTTCCACAGTCTAGTGGCAAAAATTTCAAGAGTTTCAGAAAAATTAACCCTCAGACAGTATTCCCTTATATATGCTTAATAAGATGATTCGAGTTGACCACTAGGTTCAGATCTTGGGATGTTTCATCGGGACAATCCTAGGGTGGAATTCCATTCTCATGTGTCGGGGAACCGTTTGACGTAAAAGACACTCATGGGGCACATGGATCAGGGTCGTCGGCACAAGCGAAAGCTCTAAACCGAAAAATATAACCAAACGTATATCTCGACTTCCCGTTATTGGCACAAGCGAAAGCTCTAAACCACTAGTCTAATCAGGGTCGTCGTTTTACGCAAGAGTAAACAATGGGTCACGTGAATACCCCCAGTTACTAGACTTCCCGTCATAGAACAAAAAAAATATCTCGACTTTTGGGAAAAACTGACCGACTCTAAACTCAATCTAAGTGCCAACACGACTTATGTTACTGGACGACTAGCTAACCGAAAAATATAACCAAACGTATAGGCGGTGATTTTAAAACACGTATGTCTCCTCTCTTATCCGCTAAGACCTCTACAAAAAACGAAAAAATTTCGGACCTAAATGAAGACTTAACAGAAACAGATATCATTGACTACAACTCGACTAAAACTCAACCGTTTCTTCAGAGAGAAATCAGTATTGTAACATCAGTTTTACACAAATAGAAGCACGAAAAATTCACGAATAAGAGTAAAATCATGACAAGCAAGGCTAGCAAGAAAAAGAATAACGAAAAATAATGAAAGTACATACGAAATAAGTACAGCAATAAGTATATCAACAGAAAGTAAACCCCCCCAAACTTAGGACGTACATTGACCTCAATGGATGAAATATAATATGCAATAAAAGTGAAAGGTTAAGTACTCCCCTCCTGTCTGCTCACGAACTGGTGCAGGCGTCGTCCGGCGAGGAGAGTGGTGTGGCTGGCCGAGCAGGTGGAATAAATGGCCCGTCCGGGTGCAAAATGTGGGCCGTCCATGCAGCAAGGTGCTCCTGGTGGTAGGCATCCCTCGCTGCCAGACGCCTCATCTCACGCCGGTTAGCCCGGCGGGCCTGCTCTCGCATCTCATCTTGGACGGCAGCGATGATGCTCTCCCTCTCCGTCCGCCTCTCCTCTCTCATCTCAGCCAGAAGACTCTCTCTCTCTCCTCATCTCCTCTCTCTCTCCTCATATCCTCTCTCAACCCGTCAAACATCGCCTGCAAGTGCTCTCTGTCGGGCGGCGGGCTGGCATCTGCCTGCTCCTGTGTCAGCAGAAAAGGCTTGGGGGACCCCTCGTGGGCCTCATCAAGTAAAAATCCTCGCCCCCGAGCGTGTGCCGGCGCTCCTCCCCACTGGTCGAAATGCGAAATGATGCTGTGATCAATCGGGCCCTCGGGAGCTAGCATCGGCTCGTCGTCCGACCACGTCATCCCCAACTGCCGGCACAGAGCACAAATAAGCGAGGGGTGCTTCAGCCCCGTCTTGGCCCCTCCCTGAATACACTGGAAGATAGATCGGACCAGAAGAGGAGCCACATCGAATCGCAGCCCGGAGGTGATAGCATATAATGTACGGGCTCGAGAGAGAAAAACAGTGTGGATCTGCGAGGTGGGGTCTATACGAGCGCAGATAAAATACAGCCAAGCACGCCCGAACCGTCTGAGGCGCGAGCTCTTAAAGTAGAAGGTGGAAGAGGTCGGTGCGCGCCGCTCCCAGTCGGAGTTGGGCTGTGTAAGAGTCTCGAGCAGAGCCTCCTTCGTGAGGCTATCCATAACTCGCGCATAAGCCGTCTCATCAACCACCGGCAGCTCAAACAACCTCCGAATAGCAGCTACAGAAAAATCGACCGTAATGCCTCGGACTACGACTTGAGTCCGAGTGTCTAACTGCTGTAACATCTGCCCTGCCCGAATGTGCTTCAACAAGGCGCTCGCATAAAACTCCTGCACAATAGATATCACCGCCGGCTCAGGAGGTGCAGCAAAACGGGCCCACCCATCTCATCGATCATGGTCAGAAGATCCCCGTCTTGGGGGGCTGGGTTGAATCCCCTCTCCGGGATCAGAGGTCGAGGGCGAATCTTCTCGTTGAAGATTTTATGGATCTCCGGGTCAGAAAATTGGTGCGCCTCCGACTCGGCTCGACTATGAGAAGTTTCCCCTCGTGTGGGGGACAACTGAGTCCTGGCCCTTTTGCTGAGCTTCTTGGTTCTAGCCATAGCGATTTCCTGAAACGTTAAACACCGGAGTTTGGTTACTTAAGCAATAAAGAGAACAACATTTACTCGTCTAAGGATATCAAAAATTAACGAGCTAGCACCGCCGTGAGAAAAAAATAAAAATTTGAGCTTTAACGTTTAACATTGACGTTGGTTGGGGTACGCTGTAATTCCAGAAACAATTTCGTTGCACATAGCTTCCAAACAATGACTTAACAAATAAAAAATTTCATTCAGGCAATTCATCAAACACCTTGAGTGCATCCTTTTAATTGAAGAACAAATATGACTAAAGCTTCATTAGATACCCAGAAACAACAACACGAATCATTCTTCATGTCAATCATTAACACAAACACATCATTCATAATCAAAATTAATCATTAAAAATCGATCAAAACTTCATATTCCCCAATCATAATAAGACTTTGAAAACAAACAACATAATCAATATTTCATGAATAACAACATCTCATTTCGCAATTCATGAAGCAATTAATACAAAGGATTGAGAATTACCTTGATTAGCTTTGAGAGATGCAAGAAGAAAGCAAGAAGAAGAAGAAAATTTCTTGGCCGATCGCTTGTGCAGGGGAAGAGGGGAAGGAAATGTACCTGGGGGTCGGCCGTATGCGTGTTATAAGGCTACCTGGGCTATTCAAATTCCGAACGGTGTGCCGCGGCACAGCTTAAGTGTGCCGCGGCTCAGAGTACAACCTCTTTTACCTGCTGTTTTGTATCGTCGTGTGCCGCGGCTCAGAATGCGGGTGCCGCGGCTTAGAGTGTTGATGTGCCGCGGCTCACTTCGTCTATGCCGCGGCACACAGTACAGCATCCTGGGCATATCTGGTGCATCTTGTGTGCCGCGGCTCAGAAGCAACGTTCCGCGGCTCAGCGATCAAGTGTGCCGCGGCTCAGTAAGGTTGTGCCGCGGCTCAGGCATAAATTTTTCCCCTGGGATTTTTTCTACACAGAATTTTAAAAGGAACACGTCAAGAACAAGAGGGATAAGCAAATCAAAGCAAAAATGATGAAAAATAAAAATTAAAAAATGTAAGAAAATACTGAAACACACAAAAAATCTACTACTAAAACTCGGATTGCCTCCCGAGAAGCGCTAAGTTTATAGTCTTCAGCCGGACCTATTGGAAATCAGTTTGCTTTTCGCAAACTCCATTTGGACTCCGCCCCGTTCATCGAACCGTTAATGTGTTTTAAAATTTTGACCGTTGGTCTTTAACGATTCAATTTTCAGTTCGGACACCAAATGTTGTTTGCGAAAAGGTTTTGACACAAACAACTTTCCGAAGCACCCCTTTTTCTCATGATTTGGCCTCCATTTTACGTCCGGCTTATTCTCCTTTTTCTCGAATGGACTTATGACAGCATCGGGACTTCTCATTGTTGGATGAATGGTTGATGATGATGACATGTCCACATGCTTGAGATATGCAACTCGTTCTAAATTTTTCTTAGGCATCGGACCCTCTGAAACGGATTCTGAGTTTTTCGACCGACGATTCTTCCGGAGTGTGTCTTTCGCAACGGCATCCATACTTTCAATTTGTGAGCTCTTCTCATCAACACCTGGACATGGAAAAGATTTAAACACTTGAAAAGTTACATGCTCGTCTTGAACCCTTAGAGTTAGTTCCTATTTTTCCATGTCGATTAAAGTTCGGCCGGTTGCCAAAAATGGTCTTCCCAAGATAATTGGGATGTCGTGGTCTTCCTCCATGTCAAGCATAATGAAGTCGGCCGGAAAGATGAACTTATTGACTTTGACTAAGACGTCCTCTATTATTCCCCTCGGATACTTAATGGATCTATCAGCTAATTGTAAGGAGACAGTCGTCGGTTTCGCTTCTCCAATTCCAAGTTTCTTGAAAATGGACAGAGGCATGAGATTAACATTAGCGCCGAGATCGCACAATGCCCTTTCAAAAGTCAGATTTCCCAGCGTGCAAGGTATATTAAAACTTCCCGGATCATTCAATTTTGGCGGCAGCTTTTTCTGAAGAATAGCGCTGCACTCCTCCGTCAATGCGACTGTCTCAAACTCCTCGAGTTTTCTTTTCTTTGACAAAATTTCTTTCATGAATTTCGTGTAACTCGGCATTTGCTCCAAGGCATCGGCAAATGGGATGTTAATATGCAGTTTCTTGAAGACGCCTAGGAACTTAGAGAATTGCTTGTCCACCTTTTTCTGTTGTAATCGCTGCGGAAACGGGATGGGTGGTACATATGCCTTTGGATTGTGCGGAAACAGTATCAAGGGTCTCCAATCTTGTGAATCCTCCGTTGCCGAATTTTTCTTCTCCCCTTCCTCACTTCTCTTTTCGCTCTGCTCAGGCTACTCGCACAATTTATTACCACTTCTCAAACCAATGGCATTGACACTCTCTCTGGGATTCGTTTTAGTGGTACTCGGCAAGGTACCTTCCGGGCGAGCTATTAATACATTTGCTATCTGGCCCAGTTGGACTTCCAAGTTATGAATGGAAGCTGAATGGTTTTGCAATGTTGCTTCCGTACGGGTCATAAACTGACTCGTATTCGCTGCCAATTTTGCAATTGCTTCCTCTAGAGAAACTTTAGGAGCAGGAGGAGGTTGTTGTTGGTGTTGAGAGAACGGAGGCTGGTTCGAGTTTTGTCCGTTTCTCCATGAGAAGTTAGAATGATTACGCCATCCCGGATTATACGTGTTGGAGTACGGATTGTTTTTTCGATTCCCGTTTCCTACGAACTGAGCTTGTTCAATTGGGGGCTGCTCGAAAGGGTTTCCGACTTGGCACTCTGCGCTAGGGTGAGATCCATTACACCAATTACAAGATTCAATGGTAACGGGGGAAGTAGCATGCGAAAAGGCTTGAAGTTGTTGCGTCAAAGCGGCAACTTGAGCCGAAAGTGTAGAGATTGGATCATTATTCGAAATTTCCATGACTCGCTTCGGATTTTATCGTTCGGACGACCATTGATACGCATTTGCGGCCATAGCTTCCAGCAAAGAGTGTGCCTCGGCCATCTTTTTTCCCATTAAAGCTCCTCCAGCGGCTGCATCCACGAGAGTGCATGTAGAGGCACTTAATCCATTATAGAACGTCTGAATTTGCAGCCAGTCCGGTAGGCCGTGGTGCGGGCACCTCCGTAACAAATCTTTGTATCGCTCCCACGCCTAGTGAAGCGACTCCATATCAAATTGACCAAAAGTGGTAATTTCGTTCCGTAACCTCGCCGTCTTCGATGGTGGGAAGAATTTAGCAAGGAAGGCTTGCGCTAATTCTGCCCATGTCGTGATCGATCCCAGCGGTAAGGAATTCAACCAAAATTTTGCTTTATCCCTCAAAGAGAAAGGGAAAAGCCTTAGACGGATGCCATCATCGGTGACACCATTGTTTTTTAACGTATCACAAATCTCGATAAAAGACGCGATGTGTGCGTTGGGGTCATCGTTCGGCAATCCACAGAACTGGCTCGATTGTACCATCTGAATAATTGCAGGCTTGATTTCGAAATTGTTCGCCTGGATGGTGGGACGCCGAATCCTCAAAAAGTTCGCGTTGATTTGTGGCATAGCATAATTTCGAAGTGCTAGTGCCGGTTGAGCTTTCACCATGGGGTTTTCCGCTTCGTGATTTACGGTATTTTTGGCCATGGTGATTATGGTTGGTAACTCTCGTTTTTCCTGTTTGTCTCTCCGAAGAGTGTGCTCAATTTCGGTATCCAAAGGTAGTAGTCCTTCGTTACCGAATTTTCTCATGCACTAACCGAACAATCCTGAAAGGAAAAACAAACAAATAAATAAAATAAAATAAAAACAATAAAAATGTTCAAACTAAGACTAGAAATACAGAAATCGATATTAGTAAAAAATCAGTCCCCGGCAACGGCGCCAAAAACTTGTTGCGATAATTCGTTAACGCAAGTGCACGTTATCGTTGACAAGTAATAAAGTGATGAGTGAGTATCGTTCCCACGAGGACTGAATTACTAAGTACCGGTTTTTATGTATTCTAATTTTATTTGAACAATCGAAATGTGGGTTGCTATTAATAACTAAAGTAAATAAATAATAAACAGAAAAACGATCGCTTGAAGAAAGAAAATCAAATAATGAGTAAGTCTAGGATTTTGAATCCACCTTGGTTTATCCTAATTTACTCTCGATTATCTGAAGTTAATGATTTCCCCAATTTATTGAAGGCGAAGATTGCTAACATACTCTACCGCCTCTCCCGAGGTCAATAGATTTTTCTAAAGGCGAATAACGCACTCTATCCCTAGGTGAATTAATTCGTCAATAGGCAGAAAGCACAAAATCTCCAAAAGGCCACGTAGTTCCTATGAGTATATTCCTATCTCACAAGATAAAATGATCCTCACCAATAGTTCCTCACCAACTCTCCTCTCCCGATTTGAGTAAGGTAATTAAAACAATTCAATTATGGGCCAGACAATTGAAAGCATTAAAATCGATAGGGAAAACTCAAAAGAAAAAGGGAATTATATAGATAATCTAAAGTAAATCCGTCAAAACGTTGGTTTCATCAAAATCCTAGATCAGGGTTTTAGCCTGACATGCTAAAAGATAAAAATACAGAAATAATGAATGAAAGCATGAAAATCAAATGCAGATGAAGATCTCGGATTCCTCCGTTCTTCTGGCTTCCGCCCTCTGCTCTTGATGTCTTCTGCTTTGCTCCTCCAAGATTTATCGATCTTCCCAAGGCTCTCCAAAGATCAGAACTCCCTTAATTATGGCCTTAAACCCTTATTTATAGCTCCCAGCAGCCTTCAAATCGCGTCCGTGTGATTAGGTCGAGAACTGGCTTCAAAATGGCCCAAACCCGCACGGAGTACACCAAAAGCGCCCCGTGTGCCGCAGCTCACTTAATCTGTGCCGCGGCACACGGCGCGCAGATTAAAAACCTGGGCGCTATAATTTTCCTCTGGGCCGCGGCTCACTATGTCTATGCCGCGGCTCAGAGTACAGTCTACTCTGGTACCTGCTGGTCCTATGCGAGTGCCGCGGCTCACTTGCCTTGTGCCGCGGCCCACGGACAAAATTCGCCGTTTTTGTCCGTTTTTCATCATTTTAGCTTCCGGACTCCAATCTCTTGTCAGACATACAAGAATAAGGCATTAAAAGCTCATTTATGCAAATTTACTCGCCAAAATAATACAAAATAATGATAAAACGTATAAAAATACGCCTAACAGGTGTCGTCGGATTAATCGACTCCACATCCGCGGCTTGTTAGCTCTTTTCTACCTCGGATCATCATGTTAGATGGCAATCCTCGACGGTATACGTTGAGACGGGGGCAGGGATGCGTCGCATTTTCCGGGTCCATCAGGTTAGATGATGAACCTTTGAGGACGGGCGAGCGTGTCCACTGATTCAATTGGAGAGTCCTTTGGCTACGCCCGCCTCGTATTTAAATGAAGGGCGAGCGATCGCAGCCCAAAGGAACCTTGCATGGCCGAAGCAGTCGGTTCCATCGTCCACCAGGACCATGGCTGCACTCTTCTACCTCGGATCGTCATGTTAGATGCCGACCCTCGATGGTGTACGTTGTGCGGAGGAGGAGATCTAGTTCCTTAGTCCATCATGTCAGATGATGAACTGTAGATGGGAACGAGTCCTCCAGTTTCAGAGATGTTGCTTGATTCTGGCGATCGGGTTGGAAGACTGATGATCGCCGTTCGGTCGCCGATCGCGCTGCTCACAAGTGAAAAAGTAACCTTTGCCTGGCCAGAAAGTCTGCGGCTTTGGCGCGGAAGATTGCGTAGGTCGGGAGGAGGTCCTTCGTAAGATGCCTGAACATAGGCGAAAGACCATGGAATCCCCCTAGGACCGAGTATAGGGCGATCTTGTCGCTTACGGGCTCGCCTCGGAGGTCGGGCGACCGAGTCACTGCCGAGCGGCCAAGGCAGATCTGCCGACCAGCGACCGTGCGGCCAAACCTTAACCCAGCGGACAAGCTACATCGGCCATCCGAAGGTCCCAGGACCAGTCCCGGTGCCGAGCGATCGGCATCAAATACGATCGCCTCTCGGTACTCGGCGACCGACTCCTGGCGACCGATAAGCGGACGACCATTCCTCGACACCTGCCGACCGACTCCTGGCGACGGACAAGCGGGCGATCCTCATCGGCATCTGCCGATCGACCCTTGGTGACCGACCAATGCCGACCCTCAGCAACTGGCCGATGGCGACCTCTGATGACCAGCTAGAGACGACCGCCTCATGTCGATCAGCGCCGATGGCCATCCAGTCGGCAAAGGCCGAGCCTCAAGACTGGCACCACGTGCAAGAGCCGAGACAAGATCCGCGAATCTCGGGCCATTGACCACACTGGGCAGATCTCTCCACCACCGGCTGACAAGCCGAAAGCCGCGCAGGGCCGCATGTGATCGACTCGACGCGTGGCCGCCTCATTAGACCGCCACCGGCCGCTGCTGTGGCTTTGGACTTTAGGCAGACTGCTAGCCTCTTCCTTGGACTTTAGCCCAACAGCTCGGGTGATCGCCCCATTATAATATTGGCCGGCAGACGATCGCCCCATTATTATAATGGCCGGAAGGCGATCGCCCGCTAGAGGATAGGACCCGGCTACCCCTATATATACAAGGCTCCCTGCACTTGTATTCTCCCTCGGGCATTCTCGCATTACACACACAATACAGAAGCAAAAAATCAAGCACTTGGCTAATCTCCAACTCTTGGCAACAGCTATCATTCGGTCTTACTTCTCCTGGACTCTCTCATCAGGAAGACGATCGGCGGGGACGAAGAACACCGAGCTTCGCTCAAGAGCCGGATTAACAGAGTCTTTTTACACTCATTGTATTTAGATTTCTCTCATTAATACTTGTATCCACGAATATTCGTATTAATACCATCTCGCGAGAGCATTCAAGCCCGGGCCTAACAAACCCGGCAAATATTGTATTATTTATCTTCTCTCGGAAGTGCTCCCGCAATTGTTGTTTGTTGTCCGTCTTCCAGCAGTATTAATCTTCGGATAAATATTTTGGGCAACAACAATTGGCGCTCGAACTTGAGGAAATTACGAAGAAATCTAAACACTCAAAAATCACGATACAAGACCAACAAGACTATATAAGAAGTGATCGAACCACAACGATCGAGACAAAATCGGTCGAACAAGCATATTCGAATCACGACGGACGACAAAATCAAATAACCATTCCGAAGTCCACACCTCGACTCGAGACAATAGATGGTCTGGTAAAAACAACAAGATATGCATTAACATACGACTCATAGGAATGGAGTCGAATTCGCGAAAAGTCACAATGACCAACGGATTAATCCAAAACAACGCCACAACTCGATCGATCAACAAAAACAAAAGATAGGCCAAGTTCAGATTATATCAACGAACACAATGAGTTGATATGATTAAGGACACATAAGTTCAAAATCCGACTCCCTTCCAATGGAAGAAGTTCATCCCCGAAATTCGAAACAACAAGGCAAGAAAATAACACAACATACAACTGGCAGACTACACTCTCAGGGACTCTCGGAGTCGATCCTGATATTAGTGCTCAAGTCTGTGCCTCGGAAGGCTCGGTGACTAACTGGCAAAACTAAACCCAGTGTCCCATGAGTCCACACTTGTAACACGTTACTGGCAGAGAAGGGTAATGCGCACGAACATGCCCCGACACATTACAGTTAAAACACATCTTGGCTTTACCAGGAGTCAAAGCAGACGACGTGAAACTCTCAGTCCCACGCATCGAGCGATGGAGTCTCAAAGCAGAGTGACTACGACGTTGCAATCTAGAAACACCAACTCATGTATTGTCCATAAGGTCATCAGACTTCCTATGCTTCTTCGACTCGTGCACACGCTCTAAAGATAACGAAGCTAGTTCGTAGGCTAAGGCTCGATACTGTTAATCCCTCAACGAAGTGCACGTAAATCCCGCCATATACTGGCGAATCGCCAGCTGCATACATCTGTCACAATAAAGGATCTTCTCTTATTCGGTTCTCACCTGATCTCGCACATAACTGAGTTATTTGCTTTAGTCGATGACAGCCTGCGACATCGATATATCTTGCGGTTCTGCCAAATAAAATTCACGAATCCTCTGATCTCTAATCAGTTTCAGACAGAACTCAGCTCCCATAAACTCCTAGGACTCCGCCCACGTGACATCACGATCATGTGATTTAACAGCTTCCCACCAACTAGCGGCATCTTTGTCAAGAAGGTACTGAGCGATAGGTACCTTCCGCTCTTCTGAACAATTGACAGCCTCGAATATGTTTCCCAACTGGAAAGTGTCAACCGTCCCAGCCCAATGCATCCGCAGCACCGGCGAATCGAGGGGGATTCGTATGGATTACCTCTTGAAGCCATTGATTTACACCGATGTTCTGAGTCGCGTTAGTGTTGCGTTGAACCGCCTTGGTCAACTGAGTCATCTGTGCTGCTACTTGTTGCAGTTTAGTAGCAACACTAATACTAATGTCATTCCTGGCAATATTCTCTCGATCCTGCGTCTGATCCCCGTGGCCATCCGTACCACGGTTGCGACCACGACCTCTGCCCCTCGACATATTAACAAGCAACCACCTAACGCAACGAAAATCACGTAATCACACAATAATTGTTGTCATTGGACAACACACATAGAATACGGTCACAAATGATCGGTCTAACAATCGCAAAAGTTAGACCTAACGGCCAAAATGCAGTACCAAAGATTATGACCAGACGGATTAGCGTGCTACAACAGAGACTTAGCGTGCGCTATCCATGCCATATTAGCGCGCTAGCTGCACACTTGGCATGTGCTAATTGCTCCAATTCAGCAACACGTTATGAACATATGCCAAACCATACCAAAATCGAAGGTTACAAATAAACAACAGCGTACAAATCCAAACGCCAACGGTTCACATAATTATAACATGACGCAAATAACCATCAGAAGATAATTAACATTCAAAACCGAATTCCCACCTCTCGGTCAAGAAAACTATCTCAATGAGTGCATATCGAATGACTAAGCGTCCCCACCACCCATTTAATCACAACTCCGAGCATTATAGTCGAAATGATAGTAACATCATTACTACATACCTACTAACCGAAATTCATAACCGAAAAGTTAGAAGCAGAAATCACATTTCAAGTAAATTTTTGATAGACCTCATTTGAGTTTTTAAAAATCAAATTTTGAAAATTTGCAAGGAAAGATGAAAATAAAGTGTGAGTGGTTTGAATTCTCAAAAATTTTCTGTCTCAAGGTCATCATAGGAAATCAAACTTTTTCCTCTCTAGAAGGATGTTTTATAATGAAATTTACGTGACTTCTCAAAGCATTTAAAGTTTCAAAATATCACATCAATAAACTCCACACCAAAACATTGCTACTGTAAAAATGATTTATACAAGGACATATATATATACACATATACACATATACATCGGCACCACACTTCATTACAATGCAAGAATCAACAATCATGGAGTACGTATTCACGATTCACATTTAACTCCGCATCATAACACAAAAATCACACAAGCTCGTGTGACACGAGATGCAACATATAGAGGGGAGACTTACATCCACAGATCGCACGAAGATGATGGTTGCACCTTGATACTTATCACGGCCGATATCTCAGAGGACGCATTGCGACACGACTCAGTCAGACAAAATCTGACAATACAAGACCTGACAACACACAACTCAACCCGACAGCCTAGGTTTCCTCAACCTAAGCTCCGATACCACATTCTGTAACACCCCCAAACCACTCGGGAATATTACAGCACCGCAGACCCTCTCCGCGAGGATCTACCAGTCTAAATACAATACAATGCATCACTTCACATGCCGACATGGCTACGTAAAGGACCATTAGACTGATTTGGTATTTTATCACGACACACAACCTTACATACATGATTCTTTCCCAAAACTCATACCCACGCAGGGGATGGAATACAATAACGCTCCCATAAATCGGGAGAACAATACATCGGATAAATAACCAACAAGACTATCCAACATACTCTACGATTGGCCTTCATGTGATTAGTATCATCGTCTTCCATCATCCTTCGTACCGATCCTGTGATTCGCTCCCCAGCAACCTGCAAATACCTGGACGCAATACAGACTTCCACCCCCCGAATACTCGGGGGTTAGCAAAACTCCACTGTTTAATTTAGAAAGACTTCCCGAGATGTTTCATTTAGTTAAAATAGTTCAAGTCTTGAAAGTAGAATTGAACAAGTAAGCACTTTGAAAACAACTCCGAGTCCTGGGAGTTTTTGATTGGAAAATAATCACAAAATCTATAGCCATACATAAATTCACAACTGAGGACGAATTACACACAACACATCATCCATAAGCCATTCTAGTCCAAGCACCTCTGATAAATATGTATTACATCCCAAGCATTATGACAAGTCAAAACATCGTGATACTCCGGACATATCACAAAAAATGCATCAAGCCACAAGGCTAAAAATACTCCTGGTTAACCGTGGATCCGACAATACGCGAATCCCTCCTCGACCCCATCGGGCCCTCTCGGAGTGGCTAACCCAAATGTTCGCGGAACAGTCATAAGCGGAACCCTCCCTGGCCTCGTCAGGCCCTCTCGGAGTGAACGAATATAACTCTCACACTCAGAAGTAATATCCGACTTCCAATGCAAAGGACTATAAACCATATACTCAGAGTACTCACTAGAATGGCCTCCGCAATCGGACATAAGCAAGATTAACAATATAATCTACAAACTATGAAAGGTAGGAATGAAACGAGGTAAACAGCTAGTAAAATGTTTTAAAGAATTCAAGCCTTCCGGAACCCATTTTGGGACACAACCCAAGGTTATTTCCAAAATACAATTCCAATAACAAATCACGGGGTCCAAGACCCAAATATTCACATCGACATCCTCCCAAGGGTTATTCGTATCCCGTGCTAGTAATCCACGGACCTCGGAGCCTCCATGAGACATCCCCGAGTGAAAAACCCAATGGAAAACCACACAACATCACACATCATCGTGATGACAGTCATCTCACAGTACCACACGAAAACCGGGCACAACAGACAATAGTAATACCCATTCTCATAATGACACATTCGTTCTTGAACACTCAAGTTAATTTGAAGAAGACCTTTATCGGGAATAGATACTTATATATATATATATATATTGATTCTTTTGAAAGTTAAATAACATTCAATTTTCACACATAGACAATCACCAAAATATTATGTCTACGACACACGAAGTGTATGGGCAAGATACTTGCCTCAAAACCATGAGCAATGGAACGTCGAACGGACGGTTTCTAGCAGCCCCCGGGCTTCCAAATAACGATCAAGAATCTCGACAGTCCCCCGAATACTATGAGAATAATACCATCATGAATCAACAAACTAATCAGAATCCAAATCAACCCTAAGAACAACAAGGATCTAAGTGTTCTCAAGGAGATCAAGATTCATTATTCCAGGTGATACAAAATCAATAAATGAGTTGTCAAACCAAAAGCCACGGCCAAGACACTCAATAATACTCAACCGACCGGATAAGATTGGGTAAAAATCACCAAAACCAAGGAAAACCCCCAAATTCCAGAAACTAGGGTTCTAAGAAGAGAATACCTTGATTTGAGCAAGGGAGATGATTAAATGTTTTTAAACACCTACAAATCCACTCTAAGATGAAGCTCGATGATGAAGATCACCCAAAATATCCCTTGTAACTCGCTCCCGACGGAAAGAGATGAAGAAAAGCGAGAAATGACGAAGTGAAGCCTACTGCCCAGTATTTATACTGGACAGTTTTTAGCGTGCGCTAACCAGACAACATTAGCGCGCGCTAACGAGGTCAACGCCTCAGAATACTTGGCCTGTAACGGTTAGCGTGCGCTAACCAAATAAGCGTAGCGTGCGCTAACGGGTCACGAAACCAGTCCAGTAGCCCCTGGACATATCTGCACCTACCAGTTAGCGTGCGCTAGGAATAATGATTAGCGTGTGCTAATCAGTCGATAGCGTGCGCTATCTATCAACCCTAGCGTGCGTTAACGAGACCAAGTCCCAGTCCAGTAGCTCCTGGACTGCCTCTGGACTGCCAGTTAGCGTGCGCTACATGCTCGGTAGCGTGCGCTAACAATAGCACAGTAGCGTGCGCTACACCACAAGTGGTAGCATGCGCTACATTGAAATGGGTCAAAAACTCATGAAATGATCTGGAACGGAAATCAAACATGTGTCGAATCATGACACAACCATACATGGCACAACATTCCAACGATGTGGACCATAACAATCCGATAAAACCTTGAAAACTCAACGAATCCGGAACAAAGATCTCGGGTATTACAAGAATGACTCACCGAGATGAAATAATAGTCAAGTGAATGATAGCTCAATGAAATGATTGGAACCATCGTTCCTCGTGAATAAAGTGATTATTCGACAATTACAAGTCTCAATATAGTTAATACATTATGAATGAATTATGATTATGACTGAACAACAACAAAAGGAATGAATATCCTTTTAACTGAGTAAGAATTAACTTACACAATACCGGTGAAGAATGTACTTCCTCGAACAAACGTCCTACAATGAGGGATTTGCGGTTAGGTCAAGGTCTTGGCTGTGTGCTTACAAAGCATGATAAGACGATAGCTTTTGCGTCACGACAACTAGAGCCGTATGAGATGAACTATCCCACTCACGATTTGGAGTTGGACGCAATTGTTTTCGCACTCAAGATTTGGCGACACTATTTGTATGGTTCTCCGTGTCAGATTTATACTGATCACAAGAGCCTGTAGTATATTTTTAGTCAGAAAGAGCTGAATATGAGAAAGAGACGTTGGTTAGAGTTGATAAAGAATTACGATTTGGAAATTCTTTACCACCCAGGAAAAGCCAATGTCGCCGCGGATGCTTTGAGCCGCAAATCGGCATCGCTTCAAATGCTCGAGGTTCTTACATCTCAGATGAAGATTCGCCAGGATTTAATTGAGCAAGGAATAGAAGTATGTCTTCAATGAGTACAAGGACAGTTGTGCACTCTCGAAATTACTTCTTCCTTGGTTGACGACATCAAAGGGAAACAGTGGAGTTACCTGATGATCTCTCAACTGAATGAAGGTGTAATTAAAGGAAAACCCCCTGGATTTATGGTTCACGAGGATTGTATTCTGAGATTCCAGGGCAGGCTTTGTGTTCCGAATGATCTAGAGTTGAGGTAGAGAATTCTCCGAGAAGCTCATGCTACGTCTTACTCAATCCACCCTGGAACGAGTAAGATGTACAGAGACTTGAAGTGAAATTTTTGGTGGAACAACATGAAGAAAGATGTCACGGAATTTGTACTACAGTGCTTGACGTGTCAACAAGTCAAGATCGAACATCAACGACAGACGGGGTTGTTGAAGCCACTTCCCATTCCCGAATGGAAGTGGGAAGACATCTCTATAGATTTTATCACTGGCATGCCGAGAACAAGAGCTGGAATGAATATGATTTGGGTAATCATCGATCGGTTGACCAAGTCTGCACACTTCTTGGGAATTAAAGATACTTGGGGACTGGAGAGATTGGCTCGAACTTTTATAGCTAAGATCATGAGATTGCACGGTGCCTCCAAGACCATTGTTTCTGATCGAGATGGTCGTTTCATATCGCATTTTTGGCAGGCCGTTTATCAAGCTTTAGATACTGAGTTGAGATTAAGCACGTCCTTTCATCCTCAGTCAGAAGGTCAGACAGAGAGGACGATTCAGATGTTGGAGGATATGTTGCGGGCTTGTGTACTAGACTGGAGTAATGATTGGGAGCTTCATTAACGTTGATCGAGTTTGCCTACAATAATAGTTGGCATGCGTCGATCAAAATGGCACCGTTCGAGTCACTTTACGGTAGGCAATGTAGGTCGGCATTATGTTGGGACGAGGCTTCGGAGCCAATCGGAATGGAACCGGATATGTTGATGGAGACTAAAGAAAATATTTCTATTATCCGGGACCAGTTGTTGACTGCCCAGAGCCATCAAAAATCTTATGCTGACACTCGTCGTCGACCTTTAGAGTTCGAAGTGGGGGATCATGTTCTACTCAAGGTGTCTCCGACCAGAGGGGTTTTTTGCTTCGGGAAAAAGGGGAAACTTAGTCCGAGGTATATTGGACCTGTCGAGATTTTGGACAGGGTTGGAGATTTAGCTTATTGCTTGGCTTTGCCTCCAGCTTTGAGTCACGTCCATAGTGTTTTTCATGGGTCTCAGTTGAGAAAGTATGTGTCGGACCCAAGTCATGTTATCGACTATAGTGAGATTGACGTAGCCGAGGATATTCCCTTTCCGGAGAGACCTGTGAAGATCCTTGAACGTCGTGAGAAACAAATTCGGCATAAAACCATTCCGTTGGTTAAAGTGCAATGGTCGAGACATGGAGTCGAGGAGGCGACTTGGGAGACAGAAGAGAAGATGCAGTCAGAGTATCCTGAACTTTTTATTTCTTAAGTTTCGGGATGAAACTTCTTTTTAGAGGGGGAGAATGTAATACCCGTACTTTCTATTGACTGTCTGATCTTGCCGTTCTTCCTATTTTGTCACTCTGTAAACTATTTGTGATGTTGTCGATGTTGTTATTGAGTTTCGTACCTTGTTTGGATCATGATCGTGTTGTGTAGACCTTTCGGAAGTGTTCTGTGTCAGATAGATAACGCACGCTAGGCCTAGGCTAATGCATGCTAATTCTTCTTGAGTAGCGCACGCTAGCTTTTAGCCTTAGCACGCGCTAAAGAACCAGACAGGGCAGAGGCAGTAGCTAATTCTGCTCTCTGGACTAGCAGTTAGCGCACGCTAGGAGTTAGCTAGCGCACGTTATTCGTGGTTAGTAGTGCGCGTTAACATGTCCATAGCACACACTAACGAGCTGGGTCGGCAGAGACAGTGAGGTTATCAGGCTGTCTGGACAATCAGGTAATGTATGCTAGGCTTCGGCTAGCGCATGCTATAAGCGTTGCGTAGCACACGCCTAGCAATCACAGCAGCGCACGCTAAGACTCGAGCAGGGCAGAGGACAGTATGTTCTAGACTCCAATTTCTGGACACCAACTCCCAGGCAGCACACGCTAACTTTCGGCTAGCGCACGCTAAAGGAAGGCGATTAACGCACGCAACGGTTTTACCTAATGCATGCTAACGAGGATGGCAGAAGCCACTGGGCTAACCGGTGACCCTGCTAGCGCATGCTAATATTGAGGCATAGCGTGCGCTAGACTGGGCACAATATATATTGGACAGTTGACTTCCACTCGTCATTATTTTCATCTTTTCACATTTCTGATCGGGAGCAGCGGGATTTGGGCGATTCGAGGAGTTTGGAGGCGATCCTTCTTCAGATATCAACATCTTTGGTTGGAGAACAAAAATTTCACAACATCTAATCCATTCTATCTTCCAAATCAAGGTAAGAATGCTTAGAACCCTAACTTTGGGAATTTTGGGGATTTTCTTAGATTCATCCTATTTATCCATTGTGAACCTTGAGAACCTTGAGTTATGATTTATCTACCCCATATCTATGTTTCCCATATGATTTTACAAATTGGTTTGTGCCGTGTTCGGACTTGTGAGAGTTTGGGTGATTTTTCCAACCTCTAATTGTTTACCCTTGTAGTTTCGTAAATCGTAGATGGGTTTCAGGAGTTTCTTCGTGAGTTATGAGTATGGGTTATTGATTATCATATCCCGTGTGAATCGTTTAGGTACCGGAAGTGCGTTCTTGGACCTACCGAACTCATACACTTTTCCGTTCGATTTCTCGATGTCTCAAAGGCAAGTATATATTTATGATTGTACATTCTCGACTTTGAAAGTAAGATTCATGAATGGCATGATTGTTTATATCCACTATGGGACTGGCCGACAGGTCCTCTGAGGGTTTCGTAGCCTCTGGGGCGATTCCACATATAATATGAGTTAACCACTCTGGGACGGACCGATGGGTCCTCTGAGGGTTTCGTAGCCTCTGATAAGGTTTCATGGTTGATCATGTATGTATTGATGTGATGCTATGAAATTTAGTTATTCTAGAATACTAGTCTTGAAATGGTGAATTGACAGTTACTTTTACTTTATTGTCGATGAGTATTGTATTTCATATTCGATATACTTGCACTAGCTATTCGACGGCTAACCCCTTTATGGGGGATATACTTTTTATGTATTTCAGGTTCTAAGAGAGCGGACAGGCAGGTATCGGGTCGGCATGAAGATGATGGGCAAACGTGATACTGTGTCTTATCTCCAGTTATATTTTGTGTCCCTCCATTTAGTGTTGTTGTACTGGAATGGTTATTGAATACTCGAGTATTGTTTTTCAGTTTACTTGATGTTCCGCCCTGTGTTGCCGATGTATTAATTTTGTGCTGTGATGTATTTGGATACATTGGATATGGTTTGAATACACTTTGTATTGTCCTTCATTTCATTTTATTTGGATCTTCTCGGTCAAGATTTATAGTTCCGTGTATGATTAGCCTTGTGGGTCCCACGATGGGGCTCAATGGTGCTATAATATACCCTGAATAACTTGGGGGTGTTACACGTAATACCAACAACATAGCGTACGTTAACTCCTTCGTCGACTCTATTGTCCACAACCGCACCGAAAGTTGCCGACGTTGGGCCCCACTCGTCGATCAAATTCTGGGGCATGTCCGATTCCTCTCATAACGTACGTAACACATGTTATGTAACGTACGTTATACTTACATCTTAATGTACGTAAGCTTCTCTGCTGAACGTACGTTTTAGCTTCTATACATATCCATTTACATCTGCTCCTGCCTGTCATCTCAACTTACCATATATGCATACTCATCGCAATATTATTCTCATACGATAAATCTGATATCAAAATTAAGACTACTCGATACACGATATCCTCAAATATAATTGATGACCAATTGTTAGGAGTATGCCCTCGAATGCCACTCAGATGTTGTTGAGTGAGGGCATTGTACTTGTAATTATGTAAATCATTATTATAAGGCAAATGCATGTTTCTTTATTTAATGGTAGTTACTAGCATTCCTAACTCGTAAATATACATATAGAAACTAGTCCATGTATTTGAGAGCAAAGCGTTCCACTCCTTATTGGATAACGGGGTCGGCACTGGAAAGGTTATAGCTCAAATCCTTAATCGTTCGCAAGTCGATGAAACTTGACTGGGCGTTAAGTTTATGTGAAGACTTGCATGACATGTTCTTTGACATGGAGAGTGCCTGTCGAACACTATTGGTTAGTGGGAGCACATGTTATAGGTATGCTAAATGGATGGTATACTCGAACCAACTCACCCTCGATTCGTCACACGGATTTCACTCCGGGACAATCAATGATGGAATCGAAAGGTTGTTATAGGTATTCGTGAACCTTCGACTTGAGGATTTAGTAGGGATGTGCTTGTGACGTCAAGATTTTCATTAGAGTAGTTCGATCTGGTAAACCGGAAGGCGGTGGTCAACCTCGATGTGCTTCTTGACGGGCAAGTAGCAGGTCCTACAGAATACCAAGATAGAATTCTTTCTCCCCTTAGTGAGCGGGTTATATGTCCTATGCGGTTATTGGCAGATTATATCATAAGTCTTTGACCAAAGCATTTGAGCTAGTTGTATTAGATACACGAAAGCTTGATGATCTCGATTTGCATTAACACATGCATAACGTCAAGTAAAGATAGGGTTTGACTGACCGTGACCCTATAACTTGATCAGGATATTTCAAAGAAGGGTTTATACGTATACTGGTATTCATGACATAATGGTTCTTGAATGATCCCATCATTCGTTCTTAGTTGGGGTACAGTGTAGGCCGTCAGGCTGGCTAGGTGGTGCTACTACTCTTTGGTTCCTCCCATTGCTGACTGAGACGGACCTACCGAGTCACGCAATAAGATTGACGACGGAATGAATCGAGCTTATTCTCTCATTATGAATATTAGATATTGGATATCTAAATTTGGGACATTGGATGTTTAAATTGATTTATTGGATCAATTAATTTACGGCCTAATGAATTAAATAAATTATTGGGTGATCAATTTAATTCATGAATACAATTATTTCTTAGAGAAATTAATTATGTTATTATGTATTTGATATGATTAATCAATTGGATTAATTAATCGATATAAATACATCGGAACGGAATCGGGGTTTATCTGTTTGGACTCACGGGAGTCCGAGACGAACCGAACTGGACCGATTTCTTTATGGGCCTCCCCCTGTAACACCCCCAAAACCGTATGGGAATATTACACGCCGTAGACCCTTTCCACAAGGATCTACCAGGCTAAACATCCTTAAACAACTAAATGCTTGCCCGGCCAGGGTCAAACAATAATAATATAGACCATTAAGGTCACTTACACATAAACACACAGACCGATGAGGTCACACAACTCTATCAACAGAACTGACTAACAACATTACCCACACAGGGGTCGAATCACAATACAGCGGAAGACTGAATCAACTCTAATAATACAACCAAACTCTACCAACTCTCGACTCTTGATTAGTATCGCAGCTCGTCATCCCCTTGTGCAAATCCTGTGACTGTTCACCTGAACCTGCATGTACCTGGACGCAGAACAGACATCCACCCCCCGATTACTCGGGGGTTAGTAAAACTTCACTGTTTTACTAGTGCAAGTATAAAACGATACGAAATGCAACAAGTAAATAGCAACTACGAATTTAATATGGAAATCAATTATCAAATGTTCCCGAGAAGTTTTATTAATTTTGAACTCAAGCAAGAGGTATTTGAAAAGGAACACATCATCTCGGGGATTTTTAAAGCAGAAATTCTTTTGGACCTCGAGTCCCAGTTTACAAAGCCTTTTCAAAAACATTAGGGCCATAGCCCGATTCTCTTTTCAAAACACAATAGATGAGATATCATTGTAACACCCCCAATCCGCTCAGGGATATTACACGCCGTAGAACCTTTCCTCAAGGATCTACCAGGCTGGTAACAACAAACGAACAACTCGACAATGCCTTTAAGGCTAAAAGACTCAGTAGACCGATTTGGCCTTTCAATAAAAACATAAAACTCTAACACATTACATACCCACGCAGGGGTCGAATACAAACTACTCCCGTACAACGGGGAAAAATACTGCAGCGGAAGTAAAATACAACTAAACCAATACGACATCAACAGGTCCTCGTGTGATTAGTATCGTTCATCTTTCATCATCCTTCATGCCGACCCTGTACTCTGCTCCAAAACCTGAATGTAATACAGACATCCACCCTCCCGAATACTCGGGGTTAGCAAAACTCCACTGTTTTGCTAGTGCAAATACAAAGTGCAAATACGAGCCATATAATCCAAATTCTAAGAATAACAATAACCAGGAATCCTCAAAGTTCCAAACATAACAAAAAGCACTTCCCGAGGCATGAGTTTGAGTAAAACTTTCCAAATCCGAAAGATCACAAATAACGAGAACGGTTCGCAAATAGAAAACCATTGACTATTCACAGGGTCAGAACCCACATAACGTGTCCTCGACGGACATAAAATCAACACAACGTAATCACGCACAAGCATCGCCTTGGGAACAGGGTAATACCATTGATCCCGCCTGAGGCCTCGAAGGACCCTTCCGAGCTGGCTAGCTAAACAAATTACAACACATGCATCGCCTTGGGAACAGGGTAATACCATTGATCCCGCCCGAGGCCTCGAAGGACCCTCCCGAGCTGGCTAGCTAAACAAATCACAACACATGCATCGCCTTGGGAACAGGGTAATACCATTGATCCCGCCCGAGGCCTCGAAGGACCCTCCCGAGCTGGCTAGCTAAACAAATCACACACATCTCACGGTTGGATCAATCGCTTGTTACATCCTGGCCACATGATCGCATGCCATGTGCCACCGTAGATTATCTTTGGCGCTTACGGTTAGATCAATCACTTGTTGCATTCTGGCCACATGATCGCATGCCACGTGCCACCGTAGTTTTTATTAGGCTCTCACGGTTGGACCAATCGCTTGTTGCATCCTGGCCACATGATCGCATGCCATGTGCCACCGTAGGCCCCGCCCACCTCCATACATTCACACACAGCACAATACAACACATATATTCAAACAATTCACCCAGAGGCATCAAACACTTAGCAAAACACCACGTCAAACCACAACGCACCGAAATGAAATAATATACGTCCACACGCAATACCAAGTGCAACATCAACACCAAACATATCCATAGAATTCACATAGTCATTCACAAACCACACCATTCACAAAACACACGCGTTTTGAAAGCAATCCTTTAACAAGGCTAAACTGAATCTTTTGAAAGTTCAATTCAAACGACCAAACAACCACATTTAGACGATCACTAATTATTGTATCCATAAAACAAGAATTATATGGGCAAGGTACTTGCCTCAAAATCGGCACGCAATTATCCCGACGAACACGGCTCAACCGGAAAGCTTCGAAACGCCCAATGCTTTCGAAAAGGAAAACGACAACGAACGGAAGGGTTCAACACGGTTTCTTCGCAAGAAACTCGACCCTAACAACATATAATCCATAAATCAACAATCATACGAGGAAGAATAATCGTAGAACGTCCGAAAACCCCTCTAAGAGATTCTACCGGACACCTTCAAGGCGTCGATCAAGAACTCGACCAAAACAACGAATCGATACGATCCAACCATGGAATAACAAGGTAAATGAAATAATACATCTAAATAATCATCAATCCATCATAATCCTAAGTTAAAACGGATTAAACGGACGAAATCAACCAAAATACCCAATTTCTCCAAAACTAGATTTCTAGAAATCTAACCTTGATTCGCTCGATCAAAGGATGTTATAGGATGGATGATTGATGATATGAACTCCAAGACTTCATGGATTGATTGTCCAACAACATCTCTCCATGATTCCCACACCTCAAGTCGCGGAAGAGAAGGAAGAGAAGGGGAAAAATGGCGAAAAACCCGACTGCAGGGCCTTATATAGGCTGCCTGCTGGCCGAGTTACGTACGTAACCGGCCAAGGGCTTACGTACGTAACCGGCCAAGGGCTTACGTACGTAACCGGCCATGGCCAAGACGCTGCCCAAAAATGCCGGCATCCTTACGTACGTAACCGGCCAAGGGTTACGTATGTAATCGGCATTACGTACGTAACTGCCGAGAGCTACCATACGTAACTCGGCCAGTGCTAGCCTGGGCCCAGACTGCCCGACCATGACTCGACCGGGGCTAACTCCGACGGCCCGAACGACCCCGAAACCCGAACCTGAATACGAATCGAAGATACGGTTACGAAGTACTCGCAAAGACGAATTCGAGCACTAAGAGAACACACGATTCTGACCACCCGAAGGCCCGAAATTCGACAACGAAAAGTAATTATCCCAAACTTTGGGAAATTACGAAAATGGCCCAAAATGTCCGAAATACACGATACATGGTCGAAACACCAAGCCGAAGCTTGCAACATGAATAATAACATTAAATTAACTTACGAGAAAGTCGAAACAACAGTTTCGGACGAGATTCGCAAGAATCGAACTCAAGTGCGGAAAAACCGCTAAAAAGCACGGAACTCAACAAAACGACACCGAAACGAGCTCGGATGACAAAAAGTGCAGAATTAATCATTCTCGGAATGACGAAACGGTCATCAGCGAGTCGTCAAAATGGACTTCCGCGGAAAAAAAGAAATTATCGGAAATCGAAATTACGGGTATTACAATGATTATGGGTCCGAGACCCGTATTTAAAATGTTATCCAAACAACCACTGCTATACGACCATTGTTCGTACACATCATGTACCGAACTCCGGAGGCCTCGACGGACCTTACCCGGACCACACACTCTGTTCGTACACATCATGTACCGAACTCCGGAGGCCTCGACGGACCTTACCCGGACCACACACTCTGTTCGTACACATCATGTACCGTACTCCGGAGGCCTCGGCGGACCTTACCCGACCACATACATCGTTCGTACACATCATGTACCGAACCCCAGAGGCCTCGTCAGACCCTACCTGGATCACACACCTTGTTCGTACACATCATGTACCGAACTCCAGAGGTCTCGTTAGACCCTACCTGGAACACACACACACCTCGACACGACACAATTCATAATCATCAAATGTCAAGCCATTCCACATTACACCGAAATGCATAATCAAGTATGTAAATCAAAACAACAAAAATATCATGATCATCACAACAACTCAACAATGAACAATCACGCCCGGCACAACTTAGATGATTTGCACATCCAACACAATTCCACGATGTTAACTAGGTGATGGTATTATCGCTACCATCAATCATTCATGAAAATCAATTCATACGAAACATATTCACGAAAGTAAACCAATGCATCACAACCATAACTCGACGTCCCTATTCACAAGACACAATCCGTATAGTAAAATACTTGCCTCAAAACCACGACGCGGAGAATCGACCGAAGTTGGTTGGCACGAACCGACTACAGACTTGCCGACTCCACCAAATGACAACCCGCAACAATAAACTACGAAGGACAATAATAACAACGAAAATGAATTCCAAAGTACGACTCAAAGCCGCTGAATTCAAGGAACAAACGACAAAAGTTCAAGGTGTTGTTGCCCGAAATATTTATCCGAAGATGAAATACTGCTGGAATGGACGGACAACAAATAGGGTTGCGGGAGCACTTCCGAGAGGGTGTGAATAACACAAGATTTTCCAGGTTTGTTAGGCCCGGGCATGTTATTAATACAAATATTCGTGGATACAAGTATTAATGTGAGAATCTAAGTACAATGAGTGTAAAAAGATCCTGTTAATCCAGCTCTTGAGCGAAGCCTTGGTGTTCTTGCTCTCGGCCGATCGTCTTCTGTGTGAGAGAGGCTGAGAGAGAAGGAGGAATCGAAAGATAGTTGTTGCCAAGAGTAGGAGAAAGCCAAGTTGTGAGTATTGCTTGGAGAGATGGACTTCAGAGAGTCAAAAATTCGGTCCTTGGACAAGTGCAGGCTGCCTTCTATTTATAGGGGCTGAGGAGCCTTGATTCCTGGCGGGCGATCGCCTTTCGGCCAATATAATAATGGGGCGATCATCTTTAAGTCACATGGGCAGTCTGCCTAAAGTCCAAGGCAGCTGCTGGCAGCCAGCTGTGCGGTCCATTGAGGGGCCAGCATGCGTCCGGAGTTGCTGTCAGGCGGTCCCACGGACACCATTCGGCGGGCCTATCGGCTAGTGGAAAGATGCTGACAGGCTGTGGTCAACGATCCGTGAAATGCGGATCTTGTCTCAGCTCTGCACGTGGGGTCTGTCCTGAGGTTCGGCCTTTGCCGACTGGATGATCATAGACTTCGAGCGGCATGAGGCGATCGTCATTAGCCGGTCACCAAGGGTTGATCGGAAAGTCACCAGGGGTCGGCACCGGTCGGTCACCAAGGATCGATCGTCAAGTGTCGGGGGATGATCGTCTGCTAGTCGGTCACTAGGAGTCGATCGTCAAGTATCGAGAGGCGATCGTCTGGTCGTCGGCCACCAGGAGTTAATCGCCAAGTACCGAGAGGCGATCGTCTTATATGTCGATCACTCGGCACCGAGACTTGTCCTGGGACCTTCGGTCGGTCGATCTATCTCAGCTGCTCGGCTATGGATAGGTCGTCTGGTCGCTGGTCGGCAGTTCTGCCTCGGCTGCTCGGCAATGGGTAGGTCGCCCAATCTCTGAGGCGATTGCCGGTCGGAGAGTATAATTCTCGACACAACAATTTGTTGTTGCCCGAAATATTTATCCGAAGATGAAATACTGCTGGAATGGACGGACAACAAACAGGGTTGCGGGAGCACTTCCGAGAGGGTTTGAATAACACAAGATTTGCCGGGTTTGTTAGGCCCGGGCTTGAATGCTCTCGCGAGATGTTATTAATACAAATATTTGTGGATACAAGTATTAATGTGAGAATCTAAGTACAATGAGTGTAAAAAGATCCTGTTAATCCAGCTTTTGGGCGAAGTCTTGGTGTTCTTGCTCTCGGCCGATCGTCTTCTGTGTGAGAGAGGCTGAGAGAGAAGAAGGAATCGAAAGATTACTGTTGCCAAGAGTAGGAGAAAGCCAAGTTGTGAGTATTGCTTGGACAGATGGACTTCAGAGAGTCAAAAATTCGGTCCTTGGACAAGTGCAGGCTGCCTTCTATTTATAGGGGCTGAGGAGCCTTGATTCCTGGCGGGCGATCGCCTTTCGGCCAATATAATAATGGGGCGATCGTCTTTAAGTCACATGGGCAGTCTGCCTAAAGTCCAAGGCAGCTGCTGGAAGCCAGCTGTGCGGTCCAATGAGGGGACAGCACGCGTCCGGAGTTGCTGTCACAGGCGGTCCCACGGACACCTTTCGGCGGGCCTGTCGGCTAGTGGGAAGATGCTGACAGGCTGTGGTCAATGATCCGTGAAATGCGGATCTTGTCTCGGCTCTGCACGTGGGGTCTGTCCTGAGGTTCGGCCTTTGCCGACTGGATGATCATCGACTTCGAGCGGCATGAGGCGATCGTCATTAGCCGGTCACTAAGGGTTGATCGGCAAGTCACGAGAGGTCGGCACCGGTCGGTCACCAAGGATCGATCATCGAGTGCGGAGGGATGATCGTCTGCTAGTCAGCTACCAGGAGTCGATCGTCAAGTACCGAGAGATGATCGTCTGGTCATCGGCCACTAGGAGTTGATCGCCAAGTACCGAGAGGCGATCGTCTTATATGTCGATCGCTCGGTACCGGGACTTGTCCTGGGACCTTCGGTCGGACGATCTATCTCGGCTGCTCGGCTATGGATAGGTCGTCTGGTCGCTGGTCGGCAGTTCTGCCTCGGCTGCTCGGCAATGGCTATGTCGCCCGATCTCTGAGGCGATCGCCGGTCGGAGAGTATAATTCTCGACACAACAATTGCCCCCAGCTTGCTCCGATGTTGAAGACATGGGGCGAGGTGGTTCTTGCTGGCGATCGTGTAAGATGAGGACGGGGACCCCGCTGAGGACTCTGGTTTCGGACTTGGGCGATCTGGTCGATTGGCTAGCTATCTTTCGGTCTTGTACCTGCAAAAAATAACATGGGCCGATCTCTCGTAGAAACTTGATTGTTTTGTCGCTGAGGAACCGTGCACAGTCGCGGAGTTCGATGGACCGAATCCATGACCGTGTCTCGTGCGCGAACGACATTGACTGTCTCGTGACTCATTTTATTGTGAGGGTCCTCTATTAGGCTGCGCCTCGCCTCGTATTTAAACGAATGGCGTGCGGTCTCGGTCTAGAGGAGTCGTTGCGCGGGGCAGCGTTGGATGATTCAACTCCACATCCGCGGCTTGTTAGCTCTGCTTCCACCTCGGCCCACCATGAAGATGGCGAACCTCGACGGTGTATGTTGAGATGGGGCTAGTGACGCGTCGCATTGTCCGGGTGCACCATGTTAGATGATGAACCTTTGAGGGCGGGCGATCGTGTCTACTGATTAGTTTTGGAAGGCCCTTAGACTACGCCAGCCTCGTATTTAAACGAAGGGCGGGCGATCTTGGCCCAGAGGGACCTTGCATGGCCGAAGCAGCCGGTTCCATCGACTACCAGGACCATGGCTGCACTCTTCCACCTCCGATCGTCATGTAGATTCCGACCTTCGACGGTGTACGTTGTGCGGTGGAGGCGATCTCGTACCGTAGTCCACCATGTTAGATGATGAACTGTAGATGGCTAACGAGTCCTCCGGTTTTTTGGTGATGTTGCTTGATGATGGCGATCGGGCTGGAAGACTGTGATCGTCGCTCGGCTGACGATCGCGTTATTCATAGGTTGATACTGGCGATCAGGCGGGAGATCGTCGTTCGGGCGCCGATCGCGCCGCTCATAGGCTAAGAAGAAATCTTTGTCTGGCCAGAAAGTCTGCGGCCTTACCTCGGAAGATCGCGTAGGTCGAGGGCTGGTCCTTCGAAAGATGCCTGAACATAGGCGAAAGACCATGGAATCCTCCTAGGACTGTGTAGAGGGCGATCTCATCGCTTATGGGTTCGCCGTTGAGGATGATCTCGTTTACACGGTCGATGTAGTCCGAGTCGGACTCATATTCCCCTTGCTTGATTCGCAACATGCGATGGGGACCTTCTGGCCGAGCGACCCTGGTGGCAAAGTACTCTGTGAAGACGTTCGTCAGTTGGTTAAAGGAGCCGATGGACCGAGGCGGCAATGAGGCGTACCACCTGTGGGCGAGGTCGTCCAGTGTCAGAGGGAACATTCGGCACCTGGTCCCGTCTAATGCCCCACACCCGGTCATGTAGATGTTGAACTTGCTCAGGTGTGTTTCGGGGTCTGATCTCCCCTCATACAAAGGTGTTTGCGGATGAGCGATCTTGTGCTGCACGGGGGCGAGCTCGATGTGGACCGCGAGCGGATCGCTCGGCTCGGCGATCTTCTTCTTGGCGCCTGCCCCGGATTCCAGGAGCGCCTTCATGTCGTCGAGCTGGCGTTACATCGCGGCCATCGCTGTGGCTCGGTCGCTCGCGGATCAGCTTTGGGAGCGAGAGCCGAGGCGATCGTGTACCGATCTCCTGACTCCGCTGCTCCCGACCTCGGCTATTTGGCGAGGGGTAGCCAGACGGCTGGGCTGCCTTCTGGGAGTCGGATAGGCCGAGCTCCTGGTGACGGACTCGAACCCCGTCGTCTCGTGGCTGGGGCCGGACTGCCCCGGTCGCCAAGATGGGTCGCTGCCGAGGCGATCGAAAACAGAGGTGCCCCGGCTGGCGAGCTCCTCCTCTTGCGGACGGGAGCCTTCTGTCGATCGCCTGGTCAGCAATGCCTTGAACTTACGTTTGGTCATCCGGCGGACGACCGAGGGGGTGATAGCGGGAGGCGTGTCGAGAGCACTCCGTCGCTCCTGTAGGACGGTCATGGCCTCCTCGATCTATTCCGCGGTTCGGAACGGATCGAGTGAGAGACTTGGACCGCCCCCCTGGGGCGGGATCGAGCATCTCGGACCACGGCGGCTACCCTCGGCCATCGGATGTGGCTCGGATTGAGATGGAACGAGGCGCCTGGCGGGCTGGCCAGCGGCTTTCTTCGACGCGGAGGCGGAAGACATGATTCTGAAAGCTTTCTCTGAAGAACAGTGAGTGTTTCTTCAGGTATATGTCCCGGAGAACAGTGAGTGTTTTTCGAGACGGTAGGAATAAAATTGAGGGTTAGATCCCCTTCTTCTAGTTCCAATTGTTGTTGCCCGAAATATTTATCCGAAGATGAAATACTGCTGGAATGGACGGACAACAAACAGGGTTCCGGGAGCACTTCCGAGAGGGTGTGAATAACACAAGATTTGCCGGGTTTGTTAGGCCCGAGCTTGAATGCTCTCGCGAGATGTTATTAATACAAATATTCGTGGATACAAGTATTAATGTGAGAATCTAAGTACAATGAGTGTAAAAAGATCCTGTTAATCCAGCTCTTGAGCGAAGCCTTGGCAACAACTATCTTTCGATTCCTTCTTCTCTCTCAGCGTCTCTCACACAGAAGACGATCGGCTGAGAGCAAGAACACCAAGGCTTCGCTCAAGAGCTGGATTAACAGGATCTTTTTACACTCATTGTACTTAGATTCTCACATTAATACTTGTATCCACGAATATTTGTATTAATAACATCTCGCGAGAGCATTCAAGCCCGGCCTAACAAACGGCAAATCTTGTGTTATTCACACCCTCCGAAGTGCTCCCGCAACCTGTTTGTTGTCCGTCAATTCGGCGATATTTCATCTTCGGATAAATATTTCGAGCAACAACACAAGGGTTTCCCCCAAAACGGCCAAGAACACGATTTGTCCCGACAAAACACGAAAACGGAAATCCAAGTCGAAATATGGATATACAATCCATAGAATATGTTTAACAACATCATTTAACCACAATTTATCCAACAAACACGGGAAAACGAGATCAAGAACAAATTCCCCAAAAAGTCGATTCGAAGGAAATCAAGAAATATACTTCGATTCGACGAAGAACAATGGATTAAATGATGTTAAACACAAGAATACTACCAAGATTAATCATACCTATCATGAATTAATCAATAAAACGGAACGAATCGGACAAAAATGCAAAAAACCCCAAATTCACGAAATTAGGGTTCTAAGGAAGATTACCTTGATTCACTGGATCAAAGGATGATAACGGATGATTGATTGATGTTATGAACTCAAGAACTTCGTGGATTTGTTGTTAAACAACATGGCTTCGTCACCTCCGAAGCTCCAGCCGCTGCTCGAAAAGAAAGGAAATCAAAAATGAGTGAAAATGAGGCTGCTTAGCCACATTTATACTGGGCCGGACTAGCGTGCGCTAGGCTGCCGAGCTAGCGCGCTCTCGGCCCAGGCCGCAATCCAGTGACCTCCTGGACTAGACTGCTCGGACAGGTAGCGTGCGCAGCCTTCCGGCCGTAGCGTGCGCTACCTGCCGGCCGTAGCGTACGTAGTGTCCGGCAGTAGCGTGCGCTACCTGCCGATCCACCGAGTCCAGTACCCCATCGCCCTATCGCCTCGGCCCGCTAGCGCTTGAACAATCAAGGCGTAGCGTGCGGCGCCTCCGGCCGTAAGCGTGCGCTACCTTCCGATCAGAAGCGTGCGCTTACGCGGTTCTACCCGCCGTCCGGCGGTGCGAAATCATCCGGCGATCCCGCAACCGTCGGCGATGCCGACCACCAGGGCTCGATGACTCGATTTCCAAAAACGTACGGAACGAACACGACGAAAAGTTCGCGGACAACATCAACGACCCGAAATGAAAACAAAATACCATAACTAATAATACGCGACCAAGAAACGGGTCGAGACAACAATTACAGATACGGATACCCGTAACTTTCAGTAAATTACAAAATGGCCCAAAACGCCCGAAAATCACGATACGTGATCGAATAACCAAACCGAAGTTCACAACAGGTCTAACAAAGTTAAACGGACTTACGGGAAACTCGAAACATCAGTTTCGAATGAGATTCGCAAGAATTGAACTCAAGTGCGGAAAAGTCGCTAAAAAGCACGGAACTCAGCAAAACAGCACCGAAACAAACTCGGATGTCGAAAAGTGCAGAATTAATCATTCTCATAATGATGAAAAGGTCCCAAGCGAGTCGTCAAAACGAACTTCCGCCAAAAAAAGAAAATTACCAGAAATCAAATTTGCGGATATTACATACTACCCTCCTTAAAAGAAGTTTCGTCCCAAAACTTAAAACAAGTATGGAGAAGCAGCATCCCGCCAGAAAAACTCAACGAGATACACAAGAAACGCATAACCTACGCCCAACGGCGAAACGTTACAAGCAACGCAAAGGAAGATACGGCGTGAAAACACGCTCCGCGACGACCAACACAACGCCACTGCCTATAATCTGAAACAATAATGAGCAATTTACGTCACATCACATGCACACATTAAATCAAAGAAACGCACGCGACAACAAGCCGCACCCGACTAGAACGACTATGTGAAAGAAACAAATAGAGTATCATGATAGAAATCACTCCGTTACTCATCAACAAGAAAATGTCCGACGTCAAAACACAAAAAATTCAAGATAACAGAAAACGAGAATACTGGATATTACATTCTATCAAACAAAAAATAAGTTTCGTCCCGAAACTTAAATTAAGGTTATCACAATGATACGAAACAAAATATAACGACACATAATAAAATACCATGTTCATGACCCCGCGGTCCGCCGTCACGCCTCTGTATGTTCAACAACTATACAGGAACTTATTCAAAACAGAATATCATTTAAGGGCGATTTACATCTGACTACCTTTTTAGATGGCCTAATTACAGTTTAGTCCCTATTGTTTCAGATATTACAATGAAGGACAAACTTTGCACTGTCCAGAAACTATATTTACAACGAAGGACAAAAGTCAAACTTTCAGATGATGTCCTTTGGAGAGAAATCGATATTCGAATTTGGCCTTTTATTTTCTTTTCTTTTTACCCATTTATTTTTGCCTCACGTGGGTGGCACATCTGACCTTATTGTAATATATATAATATTTTGGACTTCATGTAATAAATTTTCAAGGTTTCTAGAAAAAATATTTTTCGAGAAAATAAAGTATTTTACGGAAAAAATATATTATTTTCCGAAAAATTAAAAAAATATTTTCCGGAAAAAATTATATTTTAAAAAAAAACATTATTTTATGGAATTTTTTATTTTTTCAAAAAATTAAAAATATTTTCGGAGAAAAATTATTTTTGGGAAAATAATATTTGTTTGAAATAAAATTATTTTCTCGAAAAAATATTACTTTTTCCGAAAAAATAAAATTATTTTCTGGAAAAAAAATAAAAAAATATTTTTTTTCGAAAAAATTAAAAAAAAATCTGGAGGAAAAATTTTTTTTGGCAAATTAATATTTTTTTGAAATCAAATTATTTTCTGGAAAAAATAATTTTTTTTGAAAAATAAAATTATTTTCTGGAAAAAAAATAAAAAAAAATATTTTTCCGAAAAAAAAAAAAATATTTTCTCGAAAAAGTTATTTTTTGGCAAAATAATATGTTTTCGAAATAAAATTATATTCTTGAAAAAATATTATTTTTTGGAAAAAATAAAATTATTTTCTGGAAAAAAAAAAGATATTTTTGCGAAAAAATAAAAAAATATATTTTCAGGAAAAAAATTATATTTCGAAAAAAAAATTATTTTTTGAAAAAAGAATATTTTTTAAAAGAAATGTATTAGCCAAACACTTTAATAACTTATAAGCTATTTGTTTCATATGAAATGTATTTTAAAACAAATGTTTTATTCAAGTAAATAGAGGGGTATTTTCGTCTTTTTAATGGAAGTCAACACCAATTCAGATTTTTGTCCTTTGCTGTAATTTATGAAACAATAGGGACTAAAGTGTAAAGAGGCCATCTAATAGGGTAGTTGACTGTAATTTCCCCTATCATTTAACAAGTTCCAAACGTAAAAACGTCACAAGATACCTCTCTACACGAGAAACAATCCGCGCAACTAGTACTAAAAACACTATCACTGGACATCACTGTGCCCTCCGGAAGTAGGAATGGTACTCCGGTCCCTTATCATCTCGGCAACAATCTCGCGATCGAACTCGATGCCCCTCGTGTCCACAATTATAACAAGTCACTGGCGGTTTCTTACAATGCGCGCGTTCATGGCCTAGAACGTTACAGTTGAAACACCTAGGAGCATTACCAGAACTCAAAGACACCGGCTTGGGTCCTTTGGATTCTCTAGCTGACCGAGAAGGTCCCATACTCGGCTGATACGAGGGTTGAGGCGTGGGAATCCCAATTCCCTTACTTCCCAATGCGTCAACGGAGATCTTCTGCTTCTTCGCTACTGATACGGACTCGGTAGACATTATAGCCATTTCAAATGCTAAGGCTCGATCTTGATAGTCCTTCAGAGTTGTACACCTAAAAGGGGCCATACACTGCCGAACCTGAGGTTTCATACGCATATCAAAGTAACGAACCTTATCTGTCTCACTTCGCACTTGATCTCGAACGTAACACAGCTGTCGATTGTAATCGACTATTGCTTAAGATATAGACACATCCTGGGGCGTAGCCGAGAAGAACTCAACAATTCTATGTTCCTTAACAGGCGGCAGACAATACTCGGCCTCCATATCAGTCTTGAATTCGGCCCAAGTAGTTGTACGATCACTAGGCGCTACGGCCTCCCACCAGTGTGCCACTTCCCTGTCAAGCAGGTATTGGGCGATGGGTACTCTTCTCTCATCGGGGCAAGCTAGAGCATCAAATGTCTTGTCCAACTGGAAGAGTCAGTCCTCCCAGCCTAACAAATCCGAAGAACCTACGAAACGGGTAGGTTGCATTCTCATAACAACACGTAACCACTTACTAGCTATGTTATCCTCATCCGAATCCCGTCACATTATGCGGCCCGATTCACATGCGCCAACCGGTCACCACCTGACGAAGGATCGTGGCGGCGCCAATGTCAACCCTACGACCACGTCCTCGGCCTCGACCTCTCGGCATACTGAACGGACGATCAATCAGAATAACACAACCAAATAAACATCACAACGTCAACATAGGACGATAGATAGCAAAGACGATATAACATCAACCCCAAGTCATTACACACGTGCACGAACTAACACCGTAATTTTAGAACTTCATTCAAAAATAATTCACACAGTACATTAACAGAGATGTTTGGATTTTATCAAATCAAACACGGTCAAAACCACACACGTATCGTAGGGACCACACACTATCAACGAAATAAAATATTTCCGGGGTATTATTCAAATGATAAAATTTTAAAATTCTCAAGTTTGAAAAATTTGGTGAAATGAAATTTTTGAAAACACTTTTAATACTTTAGTCGTTCATTCAAAACCATGTATCTCATCATTTAGAAAACACTGAAATATTCTCCGGCGAGCACAACAACACCACAAACTTATCACAACCATTTAGTCCCAACACGTGGACATATGAAGTTCAAAATTCCGAAAACCAAAAATCGTTCTGCAAAATAAAAACTTTCCAAAATCCTTTAGTTTATAACCAAAACGACGGTAATATTTTACAATGTCTGAAGTACTTCAAAACACATTTTTTTAAATACCATGTGATTGTGTCATTTGAAAATACACGGCCCATTTGTCAAAATTTAACAAATTTTAAAAAAATCCACATAGACCGTGGTTTGACCGCACCACCAAAATATTTTCCAAAAATCGATTTTTACAAAAAGTCTCAAATCAGTAAAGTCCTTGAGAAAACATTCTCAAACTTACCCATAGCGGACAAAAATACAACATTCCAAAACAACAATTTAAAACCACATACTCAAATGGCAACCAGTGGTCGCCAATTCAATCAAATGCATCTCGTGGTATCAAGTTTAAGCACACAGCAAAATCATTCATCGGAGTTTCTCATAAACTCTACCGTCGGTACCTTTTCGAAACCCATCAATGTTTACAACTTTCACAACATACCACCCCACCCGGTGGTTCAAAGATAAAACAATAACTTGTCCAGTTCTATACACATACTATGTGCCACGAATATTAAGCACAACTATATTACACAATACTATGTAAATAAAATTATGCACCGCAATTAACTCACGAAGATAAAATCGAGATACACAGGTATTACGCATAAAAGAGGAGACTTACATCCACAGGTCGCATGGAGGTGACGGTCGCCCACGATACTAATCTCATCCGACAACATAACCGACACATTGTGACTACACACAACTCAACTTGTCACCTGACGACTCGAACGACAAGACAACACATTACTCGACAAATCACGACTTGACTCGACCCGACAGCCTTTGTTTCCGCAACCTAAGCTCTGATACCATAAATGTAACACCCCCAAAACCATATGGGAATATTACACGCCGTAGACCCTTTCCACAAGGATCTACCAGGCTAAACATGTATAAACAACCAAATGCTTGCCCGGCTAGGGTCAAACAATATAATAATATAGACCGTTAAGGTCACTTACATATAAACTCACAGACCGATGAGGTCACACAACTCTATCAACAGAACTAACTAACAACATTACCCACACAGGGGTCGAAACACAATACAGTGGAAGACTGAATCAACTCTAATAATACAACCAAACTATACCAACTCTCGACTCTTGATTAGTATCGCATCTCGTCATCCCCTTGTGCTAATCCTGTGACTGCTCCCCTGAACCTGCATGTACCTGGACGCAGAATAGACATCCACCCCCCGATTACTCGGGGGTTAGTAAAACTCCACTGTTTTACTAGTGCAAGTATAAAACGATACGAAATGCAACAAGTAAATAGCAACTATGAATTTAATATGGAAATCAATTATCAAATGTTCCCGAGAAGTTTTATTAATTTTGAACTCAAGCAAGAGGTATTTGAAAAGGAACACATCATCTCGGGGATTTTTAAAGCAGAAATTCTTTTGGACCTCGAGTCCCAGTTTACAAAGCCTTTTCGAAAACATTAGGGCCTTAGCCCGATTCTCTTTTCAAAACACAATAGATGAGATATCATTATGGGTCCGAGACCCGTATTTAAAATGTTATCCAAACAATCACTGCTATATGACCGTTGTTCGTACACATCATGTACTGAACTCCGGAGGCCTTGACGGACCTTACCCGGACCACACACTCTGTTCGTACACATCATGTACCGAACTCTGGAGGCCTCGACGGACCTTACCCGGACCACACACTCTGTTCGTACACATCATGTACCGAACTCCGGAGGCCTCGGTGGACCTTACCCGACCACATACATCATTCGTACACATCATGTACCGAACCCCAGAGGCCTCGTCAGACCCTACCTGGATCACACACCTTGTTCGTACACATCATGTACCGAACTCCAGAGGTCTCGTCAGACCCTACCTGGAACACACACACACCTCGACACGACACAATTCATAATCATCAAATGTCAAGCCATTCCACATTACACCGAAATGCATAATCAAGTATGTAAATCAAAAAAACACAAATATCATGATCATCACAACAACTCAACAATGAACAATCACGCCCTTCACAACTTAGATGATTTGCACATCCAACACAATTCCACGATGTTAACTAGGTGATGGTATTATCGCTACCATCAATCATTCATGAAAATCAATTCATACGAAACATATTAACGAAAGTAATCCAATGCATCACAACAATAACTCGACGTCCCTATTCACAAGACACAATTCGTATAGTAAAATACTTGCCTCGAAACCACGACGCGGAGAATCGACCGAAGTTGGTTGGCACGAACGGACTACGAACTTGCCGACTCCACCGAATGACAACCCGCAACAATAAACTACGAAGGACAACAATAACAACGAAAATGAATTCCAAAGTACGACTCAAAGCCGCTGAATTCAAGGAACAAACGACGAAAGTTCAAGGGTTTCCCCCAAAACGGCCAAGAACACGATTCGTCCCGACAAAACACAAAAATGGAAATCCAAGTCGAAATATGGATATACAATCCATAGAATATGTTTAACAACATCATTTAACCACAATTTATCCAACCAAAATGGATGGAAAATGAGATCAAGAACAAATCCCCCAAAAAGTCGATTCGAAGAAAATCAAGAAATATACTTCGATTCGACGAAGAACAATGGATTAAATGATGTTAAACACAAGAATACTACCAAAATTAATCATACCCATCATGAATTAATCAACAACACGGAACGAATCAGACAAAAATGCAAAAACCCCCAAATTCACGAAATTAGGGTTCTAAGGAAGATTACCTTGATTCGCCGGATCAAAGGATGATAACGGATGATTGATTGATGTTATGAACTCAAGAACTTCGTGGATTTGTTGTTAAACAACATGGCTTCGTCACCTCCGAAGCTCCACCATGGATCGAAAAGAAAGGAAATGAAAATGAGTGAAAATGAGGCCGCTTAGCCACATTTATATCGGGCCGGACTAGCGTGCGCTAGTCGCCGAGCTAGCGCGCGCTATCAGCCCAGCCGCAATCCAATGACCTCATGGACTAGACTGCCGGCCAGAAGGCGCAGCCTTTCCGGCCAGAAGGCGCTACCCGCCGTAGCGCATTTAGTGTCCTAAGAAGAAGCGTCAGAATACCTCCGGTATTTCATGCTTGATTACTTTGTACTGTGTGAATTTTTGTAATGTGACGTCATTTATATTTATGTATTCCATTAAGTGCTATATAATTGTGCGATTTAAATGAAACGGAGGTGACACGCCTTGACACCATGGGACGATCGTCGGTGCGAATATGATAATGGCCAACGTCTTGTTCCCCGATAATTGTTGACGAGTGGAAAGGATGGTCACCCCGAGATGGTTAGAATGTGATATGTGGCTAAAGAGTTTATGTCTAACGCACGCTAGAGTTTATGTCTAACGCACGTTAGAGTTTTGTCTAACGCGCGCTACAACTTATGCCTAATGTACGCTATACTTCGATTGTCACGTACGTTAAGGAAGCTATATTACGTACGTAACAGGTGAGTCAATCTTCCGACCAGAATCTTTCTTTTGACAAGGACGGAGCTACTTTCGGCGGGCTAGAGGACAAACGAGTCAACTCTTCGTAACGTACGTTATGTCCCAAATTTAACGTACGTAACACTAGGGCACATTTCGGCAAGCATGGTCCTTACGACGTTGTCATTGAATCACATGCACGTAAGAAGCCTTACGACGTAACACCAAGATCATTAACGACGTTAGCAAAATCAAGTTTTATAAAATGACAATTCCCTTCTTCATTTGCACGACCCAACACTACAAGATAACACCCTTGGAGAGCATCCTAGCCTTATACTCGGTTCTTAGCCTCTTTTATACTTGAATTAACACTGAGGAAGTGGTTTCTTGAGCTCCGGTGAAGATTATCCAAGTTGTTCAAGTCACTTCTCGTTTCTCCTCGTAGTTCTTGTGGATTCGCCAACTCTCTTCATTATTCTTCTTCCAATAAGGTAAGCCACCAATCCCTGGAGTTAGATCTTCGATGTTCTCTTATATATATTTCTTAAATTGCGGGTATTGGGTAGATTTTTGCCAACCTTCGTAGACAACCTTTCGAATGGAAGTATGGTAACCGGAGTTATCGTTTCTCATATGTTTCGTTTCATGCAAATCATATCTATCACACGAAATTTCATTTCAAATTATCACTAGGAATGTAAAATTTGACTAATCAATTGTAGGAGAATTCGTAGTAATCCGTCACCGTATATTCCATTGTTGTAGCCACCCTTACCTTGTGATTTTTGACACTTAGTGAACTAAGGAAAACAATTCGATAGTATAAACATTATTGGATATCAAACCACCAAAGTTATTGTGTAATAGAATCCGTCGATCGTAGTATTCGGAATATAGAATAGAATTAGAAAGCATGAGATTCGATTATGCTATAATCGTTTGTCGACAACCGAAAAATGATAGGGATAATCTTGTTGAGCAAATCAATATATATCTAATGTTAACTGCAGAATTGAACGGAATAATGGTACACAATACTTACGAACTTAGAAACGAACTAATATCGACAATTAAAACTACGCTAGGAATCCGATTAGGAAAGGGAGACTAGTTTTATTCATCATGATCCACACGAGGTGTTAATTGGATATTACGTGGTTAGGTTAAGCTCAAGTGGGGGTGGGGACTCCGTTTATCGGAAAGCACCTACTATCGGATCACACGCAAGTGAAATCTTGCTCGAGAATTTTCTAATATTAATGTTATACTGTATGTGCGTATGTGCCATTTTGATGAATGCCGACGTTTGTCTTTCTCTAAAAATATGTTATAAATGGGCCGATGTGTTGGGGATAAAACCTGTATGGTACCCGTGTGGAAATGTGTTAGGGGGTAGGACCCTAATTGGGCGCCTACATTCCGGGGTATTCCCGTGTGGATACTTCCGTGACCCTTGGTTGCGACCTTGGGGCTTATGTGATAAAAGAGAGAGACAACGTCGGTTGAATGATGAAATATTCCCTGTTGATTACTAGATACTGTGATTGTAAAAATGGCGTATATCGTTGTTAGTAGCTGTTAATTGGTATGCATTCTTCGACTCGGTTACCCGGTATGATTCGTACTGTAAAATTGTTCATCATGTGCAGGACATTCCTGTGGGTCCAGTCGACTTCAGCGGTGTTGGAATTATCTCTAGTCGCTGCTTAAATTGAAATGAATTTGTTTTCTTTTGAAAAACCTCTGTTGTGTAATAATTGGACTTCGAATTACATTTTTCCTTAAAATCTTTCGACTCACGTTATGTAAACCTTGAACTTAATGTTTTATCGCGATTTTCTTAAATTGCCTATTTTTCTAACTAGCCTTGTGGGTCCCACGTGGGATTCACGGCACTGTAATACCTCGAGAGATTATGGGGGTGTTACATAAAATGGTATCGGAGCGAACCTCCTGGTTTGAATAAAATTTCTCCTAATTTTTCAAAGTCCAACACCCCAAGCGATTGAAACTCCTCATGGGAATGCAAAATAAGTGATATGTGTGTTTCTGTATATGTACTACATTTAATTGTAAACTGTGTATGGGACTGGCTTTAGATTAATACCGTCAGTGATGGCACGCCGAGGAGCTAGGAGGGTGGTGAATGATGCTTAGGGTTCCGCTGCGAACCACAATGAGGACCGGAACACTGCCGAGACACAACCTGCTGGGGGCCAGCCGCCACCAGTTAACCAAAACGATCAGGAGGCGGAACGCCAGAATAACAACCCGGGGGGCATGGACCCAGCTTTTGTTCAGGCCCTTGCTCTGGCTATCGCCATGGGAATTGCTCAGGTCGACCAGGCGGAACGGATACCGGTCCTCAATGTGGAAGAAAATGCAGGAAAAGACCGATGGCTGGGAGAGATGCTGAAGGCTAGGCCTCCATTATTTGACGGGACAGGAGAGAAACACGTGGACGACTGGATTTCTGAAATGGAGACTGCCTTCGAAGTGATCGGATGCCCAGAGAACCGGAAGGTGCCGCTCGGGATTAATCAACTCCGTGACACTGCTGCACGTTGGTGGAGGACTTACAGGCCAGAGGACCGAGTGGTCGGGTGGACCGAATTTGCCCGACTACTATGGAGCGAGTACTGTCCCAGATCAGCCCGAACTGCTCGCGCACGAGACTTTTTCAGTGCCGGACCTCAGAACATGCCAATACCAGAGATCATTCGGGCCTACCGAACCGAGCTAAGTTACATCTCCCAGATGGTTCCATCAGAAGATCAACGAATATGCCATCTTGCACAGAGGTTGCCGGAGGATGTACAACGCTATGCCGCCGGATTTCACTGCATGACCCTGAGGGCATACGAAGACGTAGTCACAGCATATGCCGGTACAGTTGTTAATACCGACACCGAGCATAACTCGAAGAAGCAGAAGACATCAGTTCAGCCTGGGAGCAACAACAAGGCGAATTCGGGGCCCGCATCTTCTTTTAAGTCGGCGGTTTCCTACCAACAGAAGGGTGTATCTGATCGGCCTTATCGTAGGGACTGTTTCAATTGTGGCGTGACCGGGCATACTAAGGATCGGTGTCATAAGACGGCTACCAAATGTTTCACTTGCGGAAAGAGTGGACACATGTCTCGTTATCCAAGTGGACAATCCCACCGAGAACCCAGCCTTCCCAACCAAGTCAACAAGGCTCAGGCAATCCCCAGACGCCCGCTTGTTTCCAACTACCGAGCTCTATCCCACCAGAATCAACCACTGCTACACGGTGCCGGACGAGGCCATGGGCACGGCGGAGGTACTTCGTCCCTTTCGGAGTCAGTGCCGTCCCGTGTATTTGAGCTGAGGGCTACGGATGGTCAGTCTGCGCCAGCTATCTCAGGTACTCTTCTTGTTAACTCTCATCCAAAGGCATGTACTATTTGATACCGAGCCACCCATTCGCTTATATCCGTGGAATGTGTTGAACGCTTAAATCTTGTTTGTGTACCTTGTGAGCCCTTTATCGTTAAAACTACCCGAGGGAAGTAGACTAGGCGGCGATCAAAGGGTTCGAGACCGCCGGATCTGCATCGACAATCATAGTTGGACCGCTAATCTTATGGTCTTTCCGCCTGAATGAAGATATCATATTAGGTATGGACTGGATCCCATTGCACAGAACGATCTTGGATACCTACCACTTGACTATTTCCATTTCGGCTCATGACGGTACCACCCATGTCATCAGCGGACGTGAACACTTTAGTACGAAAGGGTCTCTCAGTATTATCGTATCAGAAGCCTCCTGCAGCCCTCGAAGTGAGTACTATTGGTGTTATGTTCTTCGAGAGGATACTTCACAACTTACAATCACAAACATTCCAGTGGTGAATGAGTTTCCAGACGTTTTTCCCGATGAACTACCAGGGCTGCCACCGCACCGAGAAGTTGACCTTTCCATTGAACTCGAGCCGGGGACGAGACCTATTTCCAAAGCTCCTTACAGGATGGCACCGGACGAGATGAAGGAATTAAAAATACAGCTCGAAGATCTGTTGGAGAAAGGGTTGATCCGCCCAAGCACCTCGTCGTGGGGCGCGCTGGTACTTTTCGTTAAGAAGAAAGACAACTCTCTACGCTTGTGCATCGACTACAGGAGCTGAATAAGGTTACTATCAAGAATCGTTATCCGCTACCAAGAAATGATGACCTCTTGGATCAATTACAAGGGGCAGTCGTGTTTTCAAAGATCGATTTACGGTCCGGATATCACCAATTGAGGATTCGGGAGGAAGATATACCCAAGACTGCATTTCGGTCGAGGTATGGGCATTACGAGTATATCGTGGTATCATTCGGATTGACTAATGCCCCAGCCGTTTTCATGGAACTGATGAATAGAGTTTTGATTGATTTCCTCGATAAATGCGTGGTGGTTTTTATCGACGACATCCTGATATATTCTCGAAGCCGACAGGAACACGAGGAACATTTGAGGCAAGTGCTGAGCGTGTTAAGGCAACACCAAGTTTATGCAAAACTGTCCAAGTGCAAATTCTGGATGCCGGAGGTAATTTTTCTCGGACACGTTGTCTCGGCAGCAGGTGTCAAGGTCGACCCACAAAAGATCGAGATGATAACTAGTTGGGAACCGCCGAAAAACGTCAAATAGGTTAGGAGTTTCTTAGGACTGGCGGGTTACTATCGAAGATTCGTCGAGGCCTTTTCTTGTATCGCCCGACCGTTAACGAACCTATTGAGAAAGAGCACCAAATTTGTATGGACTGCAGACTGCCAGAAGTGCTTCGACGAGCTCAAGAGTAGGCTAACATCGCCTCAAGACTAGTGTTACCACAGTGGCATGTATGATTCATTATATACACGGATGCATCCAAGCACGGACTAGGGTGTGTCTTCATGCAGAATGGCAGAGTCGTTGCTGTTAGGACTACTTGTTAGATTTTGATGATGTCATCAGTATAAATTCAAATGTTTATTACTTGGCAAAAATGTAAGGAAGAACTAAATGAGTATCTTCCATAGGCCAAATAATGTTAAGTATAAAACTTGGCAAAATGTAAAGAAGAACCAGATGAGTATCTTCTATAGGCCAAAAATAAGTTAGGCTAAAAATCAGCTAAGTACTAAGTACAGCTAAGTCCATCAAAGAGGATCAGCCGAGTCAAGTCAAAGTAGTTCTGGTCAACAAAAATTATCAGGGATGTTTGACTGATCGCAGCCCAAGGTACCTGCACAAGTCACCTGATCAGTCAAGTCATAAACAGTGTCCATCAGAGAGGTCCAGACTGCAGAGATGTTAACTGCTCATCAGCCTAGTCAAGATCAGCCAAGTACTCCAAGTCCACGTTAGCATGCATTGAAAAGTCAAGTATTACGGAAAGTCACATGCAACGTGAAGAGACAAACTGGAGTGATTCCCGCAAGAGATATGATTTAAATAAATCATCCAGACCCATAAATATCCGAAGATTTGAAGCTGAGCAAATACCTTACCTTACGATAACAACTACCGGTGCTAACATACTTTCAAGCGATCAAAGCATTCAAGCTATCAAAAAGCGAAATACAGCATCGAGAAAAGAGCGGTTCTAAAAGTTCATACTTAAAGAAGCTCTTAGTTGGAGAAGACAAAAACTCTTGTCTATAATCCTGAGTTCGGGGTACTTCACTGGTTCAAGTTAAGAGACTGTAAAGGCATCCAAGGATCGAGGATCAAGAGGTGCAAGGCAGTCAAGTGTGGTACAACGGCACGGATTTCCACTGGTTGGAAGCTGTTGTAGTTTTATTTGAATCACTGTAATATTTATCACTGGTTGAGAATTATAGTGAATTCATCTCCAACTGGTTTGGAGAAAAGTGGATTAGTAGAGGATTACCCCACCTCTGAGACCACTATAATTGCCTGCGTTCTTTACTGTTTTATTGCATCATACTTTAACTGCTGCATTCATTGTTAAGTGTTTCATTAGTTGCTTTCTATTCGTCATCAGCTGACTTCCACATATATTAAAGAACAAACGACTCCAAGTCATTTGTTTACCTATCAGCTGAAGAAACTTACTCTTCGTAAAAAAGAGTTTAAGAGTTTCAACAAGTCTATTCACCCCCCCTCTAGACTTGTTCCTGGACGACTTGTGACCTACAAGTGGTATCGGAGCGGTTGGTTCATCTATTTCACGAACCAGATCTATATCAGAGATATATCTTTACTCTCAGTTTATAATGGAACACATGCATTCTAGACTTCCTGTGTTTTCAGTTGACGAGTATGATCTTTGGAAGATAAGGATGCAGGCACACTTATCTTCGATCCATGATGACATGTGGTGCATCATAGAGGACGGGCCATTCATATTTGAGAAGGACAACACAGCAGAGGAGATTGCAGCAGGGAAGCCAGAGAAGATTCCAAAAAAGAGGACAGAGCTGACTCCCGAAGAAAGAAAGCTGGCCAACCTTGACAACCGGGCCAGAAATGTGTTATATCAAACTCTTGACAAATCCACCATGGTCAAGATAAAGAACTGCAATAATGCCAAGGAAATCTGGGACACATTAGCTTTAATGTGTGAGGGAACGGAGCTAATCAAAGAAAATAAATTGTCAATCCCTATTCAAAAGTTTGACAATTTCAAAATGAAGAACGGCGAATCCATAGATCAAGTGGACACAAGGTTCACTGAGATTATCAATGAAATCAACTCCCTCGGCAAAACCTATGGCAACAGGGACATGGCACTGAAGGTTCTCAGATCTCTCAACCCTGAATGGAGCATGAAGGCCGTGGCCATGAGAGAGTCCAAGGACCTAAATAAAATAAAAATTCAAGAGTTGTTCTCTGATCTGAAGGCTTATGAGTTCGAGCTTCCAGGTTCATCCTCAACTGAGCCTGCAGAGAAGGGAATAGCCTTTGCAGCCGAGTCCCCCGCCAAGAGCCTATCTGATGTAAAGCCTCCAAATCCATTAGATTTTGAGGAAGAAATGGCGTTTATAATGCAAAGGTTCAGCAACTTTAGAAAGAACTACTCCAAATACAAGAAAAATTATAAGGAGAATCCAAGAAGGAACCAGAAAGCTGGAAGCTGGAAGGTTGAGTGCTACAATTGTCACAAGACAGGACACATCCAAATGGACTGTCCTGAGCTCAAGAAGGACGAGAGCAAGAAGGAGGTGGGCAGAAAAGAAGATAGAAGAAAGGCCCTCATCGGAGAAGACCAGGAGCATGTAGAATCAAGCAGCGGATTCTTTTCTGATGATGATGAAGAGTATGACTGCCTGATGGCCAACCTAGCTGATGAAGAGAAAATGTGGAAGGACTACAACCACATCTCCACAAGCTCAAATTTTGGAGGTGAAGAATGGTTTGTAGATTCTGGATGCTCGAGGCACATGACCGGGAACAAGAAGATGCTGTCCAAATACACCAAAGAAAGAGGTCCTGATGTAACCTTTGGAGATATCTCTAGAGGACAAACAAAGGGCTTTGGAGAGCTGCACCGAGAAAATATTGTGATATCCAAAGTTCATTATGTCAAAGGGCTAAAATACAACCTCCTGAGTATAAGCCAGTTTTGCGACGAAAAGAATCTAGTAGTCTTCACCATTTGGAAATGTATGGTGATAGATATCCTGTCTGGATAAGTGAAGCTACAAGGTTTCAGAAGGAGAGATGTCTATATGATTGATTGGAACACAGGAACACCTAACTCCTGTTTTCTATCCAAGACAGTAGCTGAGAATGGATGGTTGTGGCACAAAAGACTATGTCATCTGAATTTCAAAGCCATCAATAAAATCAGTTCTCAGAAGCTGGTCAGAGGACTTCCAGATGAAGCATTCAAGAAGGAAGCGCTTTGTGATGCCTGTCAGAAAGGAAAGCAGACTGCAGCATCATTCAAGCCACCACTTACAACTCTCACAACAAGGATCTTAGATCTACTCCACATGGATCTATTTGGTCCTATCAAGCCAAGGACTCTGAGTGGCCGAAAGCATGCACTTGTTGTAGTAGATGATTATTCAAGGTACACTTGGATTATCTTATTATATAAGAAAAGTGAATCCTTGACCAAGCTACCCGAGTCCGAGAAGGATCCAGAATGAGAAATCCCTATCCATCATCAAGATCAGATCGATAGAGGAGGAGAGTTTCTCAACAAGGAGATCACCGATTACATGATCGTAATGGGATCCAAAGATGAGCTCTCGCAGCTGTGACCCCCACAGAATGGAGTTGCCGAAAGAAGAAATGTAACTCAAGAAAGCAAAGGTTCATGATTGCGTATGACTCCGCCAAGAGGTTCGGGCTAAAGTCACAACACCGCTTGCCATACTCAGAACAGGAGTATGATAGTAGGGAGACATAGCAAAACTCCCTATGAGGTTTGGAATAACAGAACTCCTACTGTTGCTTATTTTCATGTTTTTGGTTGTAAGTGTTTCATCCACAACAATGGTAAAACACAACTAAATGCCTTTGATGCTAAAACTGATGACGGTCTCTTTATGGGATACTCACAAAGAAGCAAGGCATATAGAGTATTTAACAAAAGAACCTTAGTTGTGGAGGAAACACCCCATGTTGTCTTTTATGAATCTACTGTTGAGTATAGGAAGCAAGTTGAGCTAATTGAGAACAAGCTCAAATCAGCGACCATTGAAGAAGTCATTGTACATGACACTGGAATGGTGGACTCACCTGCAGACCAGCCTGATGATCCAACTGCAATGGCCAAGACCCAATCGCAGATCGACAGATCACCAAACCTATCCGATCCAAATTGCCGATGAAGACCCACCAGTAGCCGACAAAGACTCATCTGCAGATCAGAACCAACCTGCAGATGACAAGACGGTAGCTGATCCAGTTGCAGACCAGAACCCAGCTGATGCAGAAATCCACCAAAGCAATCCAACAGGGGGAACAAACCCAAAAGAAGACGATATCCCCAAGTGGCTCAAAGATCACCCAATCCAGCAAATCATAGGAAAGCTGACTGATGGAGTTAAGACAAGACAGTAACGCAGGAGTTGAAGATTCAACTTGAGGAATAGTTCGAGAAAGGTTATCTCCAATCGAAAAGGCCCCCGTGAGGAGCACCGCAGTGATCTGTCAAGGAGAAGGAATGCTCCTCTCGTGTGTTTATTAATTAACATGAGTTAAAAACGGAGATGATTCAGATTAGTATACTCTACCCCGTATTGAAGATATCTTATATCAACATAACGGAAGTTCAATATTTTTCCCGCATCGACTTAAGATCCTGGATATCATCGCCATGCGAATTCAAGAGTCGGGTATCGCAAGGACGGCGTTTCGTACACGCTATGGTCATTATGAGTTCGTAGTTATGTCGTTCGGGCTAACTAATGCACCTGCGGTATTCATGGAGTTAATGAATCGGGTTTTCATCGACTTTTTGGATCAGTTTGTTGTTGTCTTCATCGATGACATTTTGATTTATTCTCGTGATCGAGAGGAACACGAGCTACATCTTCATCAGGTTCTCGACGTGTTAATACGCGAGCAACTTTATGGAAAGTTTTCTTAATGTGAGTTCTGGATGTCTGAAGTGACTTTTCTCGGGCATGTAATTTCATCTGCCAGAGTTCGTGTCGACCCTCAGAAGACGGAGGCTATCCGAGATTGGCAACCTCCGAAAGATGTTAAGGAAATCCGAATTTTCCGCGGATTAGTTGGTTAATTATCCGACCCACGACCTGGGGCTAGCAGCCGTGGTTTTCGCGTTGGAAATTTGGCGTCGTTACCTTTATGGCGTCACCTGTCAGATCTTCACTGATCACGAGAGTTGAAGTATATATTTTCTCAGAAGGAGTTAAATATGCGACAAAGACGGTGGTTGGAACTAATCAAAGATTATGATATCGAGATCCTTTACCACCCGGGCAAGGCGAACATTGTCGCTGACGCCTTGAGTCGTAAGTTCGTTCAGGAGCATCTGCTTGCTCGTTTATCAGTTCAGAAGGAGCTTCAGCAGGAATTCCTTAGACCCGAGATCGAGGTCTGGCATCAACGACTGACGGGTATGCTGAAACCGCTCCCTATTCCAGAATGGAAGTGGGAAGACATTTCTATGGATTTCTTCACGAGAGTGCCGACGAGTCGTCGGGGCATGAATACGATCTGGGTGATCGTGGACCGCTTAACTAAGTCAGCTCATTTCCCTGAGATTAAGTATACGTGGATCAAGTAGGCGAGTTAGCTTATCGATTGGCTTTACCTCCGGCGTTGAGCCAAATTCATAATGTATTGCACGTCTCGCAGTTGCGGAAGTATGTTGCCGACCCGAGTCACATACTTCAGTTCGACGATGTCGAGATCGCGGATGATCATTCATACGAGGAGCGTCCTGTACGAGTTTTAGAACGGCGAATCAAACAGTTGAGGAACAAGACGATTCCTTTGGTCAAGATTCAGTGTTCTAGACACGGAGTCGAAGAGGCTACTTGGGGAACCGAAGAGAGTATGCGAGAGAGTCATCCCGAGTTGTTTGTCCCTTAGTTTCGGGGACGAAACTCTTTTTAAGGGGGGGAGTATGTAATACCCGGTTGAATTTCATTCATTTTTATTCAATTTTAATCAGTCAGTAATTATCATTCAGTAAACTTCACTCATTATTAATCACTCATCATTCATGATTCATTCATTGCGTTCACTGTTGGTATGTTGAAAATCGTATATCGGTTATCGATCGTCATTTCATCTCTGTTTATAGATCGAGACGGGAATATTATCATTTTCATCGGGATTGGTTGTCTTGTACTGGGAGTATCATTTTTGGCATGTGTTGGACCTGTTCACTTTCATATTCGTATGATTTGTCGGATCATTCATCAGTCGTAGCGAGGAATCGGAGTTATCGGATTTTTCACCATGTCCAGCATTGAGTTACAGCCGTAAGGATTGTAGGTTACGGCCGTAACAAGGGTTCGTTGATGTCAGGCCATTTAGGACGAACGGGACTTACGGCCGTAAGGTTTCGGAATACGGCCGTAAGTTGAGCAGGTATGGCCGTAAGGCTTGGCCGGTTACGGCCGTATGAGTCGAGCAGGATGTCCGGGTGTTTTGGACGAAGGGCGAGTTACGGCCGTAAGAGGGGCAGGATACGGCCGTAAGGAGTGTTCGTGTTTTTCAGGATGTGTCGGACGAGAGGGACTTACGTCCGTAAGGGTTGCAGCATACGGCCGTAAGACGAGGAAGGTACGGCCGTAAGGCTTGGCCGGGTACGGCCGTACGTTACAGGCAGGGTGCCTGACCATTTTCGACGAGGGGGGCTTACGCCCGTAAGTTTGTCCGGATACGGCCGTATCATGCGAGTTACGCCCGTAAGGTGTGCGGGTACGGCCGTAAGGCTGTCGGCAGGCTTTTGGACGAAGCCGAGTTACGGCCGTACGAGTTGGCCGGTTATGGCCGTAAGGCCGTTGACCTGGAATGTTACGGCCGTAAGAAGGCCGAGTTACGGCCGTAACTTCCGGCAGTTTATATATGTCTTGGACGGGACTTTTCCTCATTTTTCTCATTTCCTTCATCTTGTCCGAGAGAGAGAGCTTGAGGGAGATATTTTGTCATCATCAATCACTTGTGTGTTCGGATTTCATCATCTTGATTCGTTGGGAAGCTTGGATAGTCGATTTAACACGTTTTCACCGGATCGAAGTGTTTGGATCTTCAAAGGTAATATTCTTCAACATCTTGGATTTCGATTTTGTATTGAGATATGTTGTTTTAGCCGTTAAAATCATGTTGTATGAAGTGATGTACGCATGATTATGAATATGTATGATTATTCATCGATTATTGAAGGATTATTCAAGAACACTTTGAATATTAAGTCGATTTGGGGTTTTCGATTAATTGTCGTTGTAATCACGATTTTGGATATTCATGACGGATTATTGATCGTATTGAAGATGTTTTGTTGGTTTGAAACACTTATTGGGGATTTGATGTTGGTATTTTTGAATTTTGGTTATGAACAATCAAGTTGGCCACAAAGTGTTCGATATAATGCCCCAATGAACTTGGTTTAGTCGCTTTGACGCCTTGAGTTCGTTATAATCGTGTTTGATTCGCTTATTGAGCGGATTGTTGGTAATTATGTTATTCAAGGTTGTTCGAGCGACCGACACTTCATTTAGGACGCTTGTTCGTGGATGGACATTCTTCATCGGTATTGTGTAAGTTAATTCTTACTCGGTTAAAAGGATATTCAATACATTTTGTTGTTGATATTTAATAATAATAATTAATTCATCATTGTATTAATCATATTGAGACTTTTAATTATATAATAATCACTTCATTAACGAGGAATGTCATTTCCAATCATTTCATTGAAACTATCAATCACTTCATTATATTTTCACCTCTGTTAGTCATTCTTGACTTCGTATGATTGTTAATATTCATTGATATTCAATATGGTCATTATAGTTAATATGACCTACTGGTTTCATATTTCGTGTCCGGGTGAGGATGTGTGTAATTTTTAGTCTGGCACGTGATGGCCATGTATCGGGAGTGATACATCGATCGTGCACACGGTAATGCATTACCTCCGTGAGACTAATTAGGTATAAGGACGGGTGTGTCCCGTAACACCCCAAACTAGGCGGATATTACAAAGGCCGTGAATCCCCGATCAGACCCACTGTGCAAATGATAATGATGAATTAAATAATATAATTGTAGTACCAACCACATTATATTACCAAGTATTCCGATGAGGAGTTTAAGTACAACACACCAGACAAAACCGAATACTAGTATATTTTATATGGAGATAAAATACATCACCCCGAACAGCTTAAACATCTCAAACGGAATTTGCAAATAAAAATACAAATGACGGAAATGATCAAATGATCTAAACAAACGGAATGAATGGGGCCCCCTACTAGTATCACTGACTCTCGCCAACATGCTCTTCCCGTGCCTTTTCCTTGCCGTGACTAAAACAAAATTCCCACGGGGCCGGCTTATACAGAACAACAATCCTCAAGGTTCGAAAATACACAATCATGAATTAACTGAAGTTATGAAATATCCTTAGTTATGAATTACGCTGAAGAGGAGTATCATAGTACGCCCGTAATGTTCTGTGCAAGTGTACAAGACGAATGACCGGACACACCCGTCCTTGTACCTAATTAGTCTCACGGAGGTAAGCGTTACCGTGTGCACGGTCCAATGTATCGGTGAACCCAATACATGACCATCGTGTGACCGACTAAAAATTCCACACAACCACACCCGACCACGCAATATGAACCCAGAAGGTCATATGAACGAGAATGACCACAATGAATATCAATGAATAATAATTCGATAAGGCCAAGATGACTCACCGAGATGAAAATAATAGTGACTTGATTGATAACCCAATGAAATGATTTGGAACCGCTGCTCGTGAATGAAATGATTATTCGACAATTACAAGTCTCAATATGATTTATACCATGATGAATGAGTTATGATTATGAGCAATCAACAACAAAAGGAATGAGTATCCTTTTAACCGAGTAAGAGTTAAATTACACAATACCGATGACAATGTCCTTCCACGAACAACGTCCTAATCGAGATACCGGTCGCTCGAAAAACCTTGAATAACAATAATTACCAACAACCGTTCAATACACGTATCAAGCAACAAAACACGACTAACCCAAAAGTCGATACAACGATAATCAAACTCATGGGCATTCTAACGAATACGTAACCAACCACACAACTTCGAAAATATCCAATCCCGAATATATCGAAACCATCACCAAAATGAGTATTTCGAACTATCAAAACACTTCAATGATATCAATAATCCAATAGAAATCCACAATTTAAGATTACAACAACATCAATCGGAAAATCCCCAATTAACCAAAGTCAACCCCAAGGGTTCTTGAAATAATTCCGAAAATAGCCATTAAATCTGTAGGAATATATTTATCCAAGGTAGATAATCCATATCTAACGTATTCCAATGATAATCCAAGCTTACACGAAGGAATCGGAAGGAAAAACCCAAAAATCCGAAATTCTAGATCCAAGAGATTAATACCTTAGATTTGATGTTAAGGAGTGATGAAGTGATGATTAATCCAACTCAAAGGCTTGAAGATGATGATAGATGATAGCAAATCAAGAGAACACTCCAAATCGCCCGAAATCGCCCAAGTCGCCAAAAACGAAGAGAAGTGAGAAAATGACGAAACTCAGGCTAACTGTCCAATTTGTACTGCTCCAGATTAGCGCACGCTATGACCTGCTATTTAGCGTGCGCTAACGAGTTGTATGAACATTCCAGTGAACTCTAGCTGACCCGATAGCGTACGCTACGACCTGGTAGCGTGCGCTAACTCTATCCCAATAGCATGCGTTAACTCCAATGTTAGCGTGCGCTAGCTAAATATCTGTTGTCCAGTACTGAAGTCCAGAAACCGACTGTCCTCTCGATTCGATCTCGGTAGCGTGCGCTACAACCAACAAGTAGCGTGCGCTACTACACCATTTGCGACGCTAAAAATCACTCGTAGCATGCGCTATGAATTAATCCAAAGGTACCAAAGAGCCACCGGACTCAACTCGATCCGCCCTTAGCGCGCTACACCAAATATTAGCGTGCGCTACTACAACCCACTAGCGCGCTACTTACCACTCGTAGCGTGCGCTACTTATAACTCACCGCAGCCCAAAGACCTTCCGGATCGCAGCCTGTGGTAACATTAGCGTGCGCTAATGCCGAGTGGTAGCGTGCGCTACCCGTAATCAATTAGCGCGCGCTAGAAAGAGTACATAGCGTGCGCTACTACTCACGCATGCCCACAATGAAAAAGGCAATGATGATAAACACGATTTAAACTCCAATTAGATTAGTGATGAATGACGATCGATACACGATACAATACTCTAAATGATGAATACCATGATTGAATATGAGTGGCAAATGATCATTAACGAGTGAAATTATCAATGATAAATACCGAATGATAATTATCAATTACAACCGGTATTACATACACCCCCTCTTAAAAGAGTTTCGTCCCCGAAACTAAGGGTCAAATAACTCGGGATAATTCTCCCGCATACTATCCTCGGTTTCCCAAGTAGCCTCTTCGACTTCGTGCCTAGACCACTGAATCTTAACCAAAGGAATCGTCTTATTCCGCAATCGCTTGATTCGCCGCTCTAGAACTCGCATAGGATGCTCCTCATACGAATGATCATCGGCGATCTCGATTTCATCGAACTGAAGTATGTGACTCGGGTCGGCAACATACTTCCGCAACTGAGAGACATGAAACACATTATGAATTCGGCTCAACGCCGGAGGTAAAGCTAGTCGATAAGCTAACTCGCCTACTCGATCCAAAATCTCAAACGGTCCAATGAATCTCGGACTCAACTTACCCCTCTTCCCAAAATGGAAGATACCACGACTCGGGGATACCTTGACCAAAACATGATCACCTGATTCGAACTCTAAAGGTCAAAGACGGTTATCTGCATATGATTTCTATCGACTCTGAGCGGTCAACAAATGACTCCTGATCAAAGTTACCTTCTCACGGGCGGCAATAAGCATATCGGGCACGATGCCGATTGATTCTGATAGGTCATCCCAACACAAAGGAGATCGACAACGTCGACCATACAAGGCCTCGTAAGGTGCCATCTTAATCGAAGCATGCCAACTATTATTATACGTGAACTCGATCAATGGTAGTTGGGCTTCCCAATCGTCTTTCCAATCGAGGACGCATGCCCTCAACATGTCCTCTAATGTCTGAATGGTTCTCTCTGATTGTCCGTCGGACTGAGGATGAAAAGCGGTACTAAGATTAAGCTGAGTTCCCATAGCACGATGAAGTTATTTCCAAAAATGCGACACAAACCGTCCGTCACGATCGGAAACGATACTTTTAGGAGTACCGTGCAGTCTCAATATCTCTTTAATGAATAACTGGGCAAGTCTCTCGGTACCCCAAGTATCCTTGATCTCAAGGAAATGAGCTGATTTAGTTAAGCGGTCCACAATCACCCAAATCGTATTCATGCCACGACGACTCGTCGGCAAACTCGTGATGAAATCCATAGAAATGTCTTCCCACTTCCATTCTGGAATAGGGAGAGGTTTCAGCATACCTGCCGGTCGCTGATGTTCAATCTTAACTTGTTGACAGGTTAAACATCTCGAAACAAATTCTGCGACTTCTCGTTTCATATTACTCCACCAGTAATTTTGTTTCATGTCCTTGTACATCTTGCTAGACCCCGGATGAACAGAATAAGGGGTAGCATGAGCTTCTTTCAAAATCGAGTTTTTCAACTCGTCATTCACGCACGCACAACCGATTCTTAAATCTCAAAAGTCCATCCTCGTGACCACGAATCTGTGGGCTTTCCTTGAACCACATCCTCACGGATGCGTAACAATGATGGGTCCGAACCCTAATTCTCTCCGATTGCCTCCTCAAGTGACGATGAAATCTCCAACATACAAAGTTGTCCCCGAACTTGTCAAGCTGCACTCGATCTCGGTCTAAGGAATTCCCGCCAAGCTCCTTCCGAATCGTTAAACGGCAAGCATCCGCTCCTAAACGGACTTACGACTCAAGGCGCCGCGATAACGTCGCCTTGCCCGGGTGGTAAAGGATCTCGATATCATAATCTTTGATTAATTCCAACCACCGTCTCTGCCGCATATTTAACTCCTTCTGAGTAAATATATACTTCAAACTCTTGTGATCGGTGAAAATCTGACAGGTAACGCCATAAAGATAATGACGCCAAATTTTCAAAGCGAACACCATGGCTGCTAGCTCCAGGTCGTGTGTCGGATAATTAACCTGGTAAGGTCTCAATTGCCGCGAAGCATAGGCAATAACCTTTCCATTCTGCATGGGCACACATCCGAGACCCTGTCCGGACGCATCACTATAAACCACAAATCCTTCCGTCCCCTGCGGCACGGAAAGTACAGGTGCTGACATTAACCGGCTCTTTAGTTCCTCAAAACTCCGTTGACACGCGTCGGACCACGTGTATTTTGTAACATCCCAAACTAGGCGGATATTACAGTGCCGTGGACCCCCGACTGGGACCCACCAGGCGAATGAAAACGGATGAATTACACAGGGTAAATGTAGTACCGAACCACATTACAACATCAATTACTCCGATTAGGAGTTTCATACAACACACCCAGGATAAAATAGAATACATGTGTATTTTATGTGACGATAAAATACACAACACTGAATGAAATGAGTATTCAAACTAATGTCTGCAGCGGAATAAATAAAGGAAACATAAATAATCAATAAATGATCGAATGCATCGGGGCCCCTTCTAGTATCATTGGGACTCCTCGCCGTCAACGTGCTCTCCCTATGCCTTTCCCTTGCCATGACCTCGAGAAACAAATATCCCCAAACGGGTCGGGCTTATACGTAACAACAATCCTCCAGAGTTGAATAAACACAATCATATAAATATGTAGTATAAACCACAAGTTCGATTAAAATGAAGCGGTTAGATTATAACCCAATCTCGTTGAAAACATACGCAATCAAACATGCCGTATGAATCAACTAACAAGACGGCTCAAAGGGTGGCGCCACACTACGCCCGGGATGGAAATGTGTCCGTGCACAAGCCACCAACGAGTATCGATCGAATACCCGCGTGGTCTTGTACCTAATCGGCCTCACGAAGCAATCGACTCGTGCACACCCAATGTGAGGCCAACAACCAACACACGACATAAATGTGCCCGACATGAAAATCCTACACATACCAACCTAACGCCAAGATGACTCGAATGCCACGATATAACAAAAGTGATATCGGAAATGAATAATGACTCACCGAGATAAAATGATAGTGAAATGAATGATAGCTCAACAAAATGATTGGAATCGCTGCCTCAGTGATCAAGTGATTAATTGACAATGACAAGTTTTAATACGGTTAACACAATGATGAATGAGTTACGATTATGAATGAACAACAACAAAAGGAAATGAATATCCTTATAACTGAGTAAGAATCAACTTACACAATACCGGTGACAATTATCCTTCCACGAACAACGTCCTAATTGAGATATCTACGCCGAACAACCTTGAATTATACAATATCCAACAACTCGTTCAATATACGAATTAAACACGAATATAACGAACTCAAAACGTCGATACGATTAAACTAAGTTCATTGGGGCATTATATCGAATACGTTGTGTCCAAACTCCGGTTTTTTACAATCAAATCTCAATAAGCCACTATCAATTCCCCCAAGAAGTGTTTCAAACCAACAAACATCTTCCGAATGATCAATAATCCAAAATGAATATCCAAAAACGTGATTATAACGACAATTAATCGAAAACCCCCAATTTCAACTCGATAATCAAAGTGTTCTTGAATAATCCTTCAATAATCCAATGAATCCTTATACAAACTCATAATCATATACATATCCCTTCATATAACATGATTATAATGTCCAAAACATCATATCTCAAAACATAATCGAAATCCAAGGTGTTGAAGAAATTACCTCTTGAAGATCCAATCACTTCGATCCGAAGAACACGAGTTTAAACGAGTAACCAAGTTTCCCAAATGAATGAAGATGATGAAAATTACACACTCAAGTGATTGATGATTGCAAAATCTCTCCCTCAACCTCTTCTCTTGGATGAAGATGGAAAAATGAAGAAGTGAGGAAAAATGACCCGGCCAAGTCCTTAAATACTGCCGGAAGTTACGGCCGTAACTCGGCCCTCTTACGGCCGTAAAATTCCAAGTCAACGGCCTTACGGCCGTAATCGCCAACTCAGACGGCCAGAACTCGCTTCTTCCGAAAGCCGATGCACTTACGGCCAGAATCGCCCCCGAGTTACGGCGTAACCCGCCTTCGTCAAAAACACCCGCCGACATCCTTATGGCCGCATCGCACACCTTACGGCCGTAACTCGATGATACGGCCGTATCCGGCCAACCTTACGGCGTAACTCCGCCTTCGCCAAAAATGGCTGACATCCCGTCAGCCAGACGGCCGTATCCGGCCAAGCCTTACGGCCGTACTGCCTCAACTTACGGCCGTATGCCGCAACCCTAACGGCCGTAAGTCACCCTTGGTCGACAACACCAAATTTACGAACACTATTTACGGCCGTATCCAACCCACCTTACGGCCGTAACTCACCTTCACCAAAATTCCTGGCACTGGCTGACCACTTACGGCCAGAATCGCCACTTACGGCCGCACTACCTGAACTTACGGCCGTATCCTGTAACCTTACGGCCGTAACTCAATACCGCCAAGGTGGATTAATCCGATAACTCCGATTCCTCGTTACGACTGATGAATGATCCGACATACCATACGAATGTGGAAGTGAACAAGTCTAACACGAGCCAAAGATGATACTCCCAGTACAAGGCTATCAATCACAATGAAAATGATAATACTCCCGTCTCGATCTAAAAATGGAGATAAAATGACGATCGGTAACTGATATACGATTACAACATGCCAACATTGAACGCAAATGAGTGATTCATGAATGATGAGTGATTATTAATGAGTGAGAATTACTGAGTGACAATTACAGACTGATAATTACTGAATGAAAATGAATGAATTACAACCGGGTATTACATATTTCTTATCCTTTCGCAAAAGGTTCGTCAAGGGTTGAGCGATTCTAGAAAATCCCTCCACAAATCGCCGATAATAACCCACTAATCCGAGGAAACTTCGGATTTCATTAACATTCTTCGGAGGTAGCCAATCTCGAATAGCCTCCGTCTTCTGAGGATCGACACGAACTTCGTCTGATGAAATTACATGTCCGAGAAACGTCACTTTGGACATCCAGAACTCACATTTGGAAAACTTCCCATAAAGTTGTTCTCGTCTCAACACGTCGAGCACTTGATGAAGGTGAAACTCGTGTTCCTCTCGGTCACGAGAATAAATCAAAATGTCATCAATGAAGACAACAACAAACTGATCCAAAAAGTCGATGAAAACCCGATTCATTAACTCCATGAATACCGCAGGTGCATTAGTTAGTCCGAACGGCAAAACTACGAACTCATAATGACCATAGCGCATTTAAACGCCGTCCTCGCGATATCCGACTCTCGAATCCGCAACTGATGATATCCATATCTTAAGTCGATCTTGGAAAATACTGAGGCTCCCTGAAGTTGATCCAAAAGATCATCGAATCGGGGTAAAGGATACTTATTCTTGATCGTCACCCTGTTCAACTCCCGATAATCAATACATAAGCGAAATGAACCATCCTTCTTCTTTACAAACAACACTGGTGCTCCCCACGGGGACGCACTTGGTCGGATATAACCTTTCTCGAATAACTCCTCGACTCTGAGCGGTCAACAAACAACTCCTGATCAAAGTTACCTTCTCACGGGCGGCTATAAGCATATCGGGCTCGATGCCGATTGATTCTGATAGGTCATCCCAACACAAAGTAGATCGACAACGTCGTCCATACAAGGCCTCGTAAGGTGCCATCTTAATCGAAGCATGCCAACTATTATTATACGTGAACTCGATCAATGGTAGTTGGGCTTCCCAATCGTCTTTCCAATCGAGGACGCATGCCCTCAACATGTCCTCTAATGTCTGAATGGTTCTATCTGATTGTCCGTCGGACTGAGGATGAAAAGCGGTACTAAGATTAAGCTGAGTTCCCATAGCACGATGAACTGATTTCCAAAAATGCGACACAAACCGTCCGTCACGATCGGAAACGATACTTATACGAGTACCCTGCAGACTCACTATAACTTAAAAGAATAACTGGGCAAGTCTCTCGGTACCCCAAGTATCCTTGATCTCAAGGAAATGAGCTGATTTAGTTAAGCGGTCCACAATCACCCAAATCGTATTCATGCCACGACGACTCGTCGGCAAACTCGTGATGAAATCCATAGAAATGTCTTCCCACTTCCATTCTGGAATAGTGAGAGGTTTCAGCATACCCGCTGGCCGATGTTCAATCTTAACTTGTTGATAAGTTAAGCATCTCAAACAAATTCTCGCGACTTCTCGTTTCATATTACTCCACCAAGAATTTTGTTTCATGTCCTTGTACATCTTGCTAGACCCCTGGATGAATGTAATAAGGGGTAGCATGAGCTTCTTTCAAAATCGAGTTTTTCAACTCGTCATTCACGCCGACGCACAACCGATTCTTAAATCTCAAAAGTCCATCCTCGTGACCACGAATGTGGGCTTTCCTTGAACCACATCCTCACGGATGCGTAACAATGATGGGTCCGAACCCTAATTCTCTCCGATTGCCTCCTCAAGTGACGATGAAATCTCCAACATACAAAGTCGTCCCCTAAACTTGCTGGCTGACTCGATCTCGGTCTAAGGAATTCCCGCCAAGCTCCTTCCGAATCGTTAAACGGGCAAGCATCTCGCTCCTAAACGGACTTACGACTCAAGGCGTCGCGATAACGTCGCCTTGCCCGGGTGGTAAAGGATCTCGATATCATAATCTTTGATTAATTCCAACCACCGTCTCTGCCGCATATTTAACTCCTTCTGAGTAAATATATACTTCAAACTCTTGTGATCGGTGAAAATCTGACAGGTAACGCCATAAAGATAATGACGCCAAATTTTCAAAGCGAACACCACGGCTGCTAGCTCCAGGTCGTGTGTCGGATAATTAACCTCGTAAGGTCTCAATTGCAGCGAAGCATAGGCAATAACCTTTCCATTCAATGAGCACACATCTGAGACCCTGTCCGGACGCATCACTATAAACCACAAATCCTTCCGTCCCCTGCGGCAAGGAAAGTACAGGTGCTGACATTAACCGGCTCTTTAGTTCCTCAAAACTCCGTTGACACGCGTCGGACCACGTGTATTTTGTAACACCCCAAACTAGGCGGATATTACAGTGCCGTGGACCCCCGACTGGGACCCACCATGCGAATGAAAACGGATGAATTACACAGGGTAAATGTAGTACCGAACCACATTACAACATCAATTACTCCGATTAGGAGTTTCATTTAACACACCCAGGATAAAATAGAATACATGTGTATTTTATGTGACGATAAAATACACAACACTGAATGAAATGAGTATTCAAACGGAATGTCTGCAGCGGAATAAATAAAGGAAACATAAATGACTTAATAAATGACTGAACAGACTGGGGCCCCCTTCTAGTATCATTGGGACTCCTTGCCGTCAACGTGCTCTCCCTGTGCCTTTGCCTTGCCATGACCTGAGAAACAAATATCCCCAAACGGGGTCAGTTATACAGAACAACAATCCTCCAGAGTTGAATAAACACAATCATATAAATATGTAGTATAAACCACAAGTTTGATTAAAATGAAGCGGTTAGATTATAACCGAATCTCGTTGAAAACATACGCAATCAAACATGCTGTATGAATCAAATAACAGTACGGCTCAAAGGGTGGCGCCACACTACGCCCGGGATGGAAATGTGTCCGTGCACAAGCCACCAACGAGTATCGATCGAATACCCGCGTGGTCTTGTACCTAATCAGTCTCACGAAGCAATCGACTCGTGTGCACAGTCCAATGTGAGGCCAACAACCAACACACGACATAAATGTGCCCGACATGAAAATCCTACACATACCAACCGCACGCCAAGATGATCTAATGCCACGATATAACAAAAGTGACATCGAACGAATAATGACTCACCGAGATAAAATGATAGTGAAATGAATGATAGCTCAACAAAATGATTGGAATCGCTGCTCCTTGTGATCAAGTGATTAATCGACAATGACAAGTTTTAATACGGTTAACACAATGATGAATGAGTTACGATTATGAATGAACAACAACAAAAGGAAATGAATATCCTTATAATCGAGTAAGAATCAACTTACACAATATCGGTGACAATTATCCTTCCACGAACAACGCCCTAATTGAGATATCGGTCGCTCGAACAACCTTGAATTATACAATATCCAACAACTCGTTCAATATACGAATCAAACACGAATATAACGAACTCAAAACGACGATACGATTAAACTAAGTTCATTGGGGCATTATATCGAATACGTTGTGGCCAAACTCCGGTTGTTTACAATCAAATCTCAATAAGCCACTATCAATTCCCCCAGGAAGTGTTTCAAACCAACAAACATCTTCCGAATGATCAATAATCCAAAATGAATATCCAAAAACGTGATTATAACGACAATTAATCGAAAACCCCCAATTTCAACTCGATAATCAAAGTGTTCTTGAATAATCCTTCAATAATCCAATGAATCCTTATACAAACTCAAAATCATATACATATCCCTTCATATAACATGATTATAATGTCCAAAACATCATATCTCAACATAGAATCGAAATCCAAGCTGTTGAAGAAATTACCTCTTGAAGATCCAATCACTTCGATCCGAAGAACACGAGTTTAAACGAGTAACCAAGTTTCCCAAATGAATGAAGATGATGAAAATTACACACTCAAGTGATTGATGATTGCAAAATCTCTCCCTCAACCCTCTCTCTCGGATGAAGATGGAAAAATGAAGAAGTGAGGAAAATGACCCGCCAAGTCCTTAACATCGCTGGTTACGGCCGTAACTCGGCCCTCTTACGGCCGTAAAATTCCAAGTCAACGCCTTACGGCCAGAATCGCCAACTCAGACGGCCAGAACTCGCTTCTTCCAAAAGCTCGCCGATGCACTTACGGCCAGAATCGCCCCGAGTTACGGCGTAACTCCGCCTTCGCCAAAAACACCTGCCGACATTCTTACGGCCGCATCGCACACCTTACGGCCGTAACTCGATGATACGGCCGTATCCGCCAACCTTACGGGCGTAACCCGCCTTCACAAAATGGCCGACATCTCGTCGCACAGACGGCCAGATTCAGCCTAAGCCTTACGGCCGTACTCGCTCGACTTACGGCCGTATGCCGCAACCCTTACGGCCGTAAGTCACCCTTGGTCGACAACACCCGAAATTTACGAACACTACTTACGGTCGTATCCAACCCACCTTACGGCCATAACTCACCTTCACCAAAATGCCCGGGCACTACTGGACCACTTACGGCCAGAATCGCCACCTTTACGTCCGTACTCGCCGAACTTACGGCCGTATCCTGTAACCTTACGGCCGTAACTCAATGCCGCCAAGGTGGATTAATCCGATAACTCCGATTCCTCGTTACGATCGATGAATGATCCGACATACCATACGAATGTGGAAGTGAACAAGTATAACACGAGCCAAAGATGATACTCCCAAGACAAGGCTATCAATCACAATGAAAATGATAATACTCCTGCCTCGATCTAAAAACGGAGATAAAATGACGATCGGAATCGATATACGATTACAACATGCCAACATTGAACGCAAATGAGTGATTCATGAATGATGAGTGATTATTAATGAGTGAGAATTACTGAGTGACAATTACAGACTCATAATTACTGAATGAAAATGAATGAATTACAACCGGGTATTACATATTTCTTATCCTTTCGCAAAAGGTTCGTCAAGGGTTGAGCGATTCTAGAAAATCCCTCCACAAATCGCCGATAATAACCCACTAATCCGAGGAAACTTCGGATTTCATTAACATTCTTCGGAGGTATCCAATCTCGAATAGCCTCCGTCTTCTGAGGATCGACACGAACTTCGTCTGATGAAATTACATGTCCGAGAAACGTCACTTTGGACATCCAGAACTCACATTTGGAAAACTTCCCATAAAGTTGTTCTCGTATCAACACGTCGAGCACTTGATGAGGGTGAAACTCGTGTTCCTCTCGGTCACGAGAATAAATCAAAATGTCATCAATGAAGACAACAACAAACTGATCCAAAAAGTCGATGAAAACCTGATTCATTAACTCCATGAATACCGCAGGTGCATTAGTTAGTCCGAACGGCATAACTACGAACTCATAATGACCATAGCGCTGCATTTAAACGCTGTCCTCGCGATATCCGACTCTCGAATCCGCAACTGATGATATCCATATCTTAAGTCGATCTTGGAAAATACTGAGGCTCCCTGAAGTTGATCCAAAAGATCATCGAATCGGGGTAAAGGATACTTATTCTTGATCGTCACCCTGTTCAACTCCCGATAATCAATACATAAGCGAAATGAACCATCCTTCTTCTTGACAAACAACACTGGTGCTCCCCACGGGGACGCACTTGGTCGGATATAACCTTTCTCGAATAACTCCTCGATTTGTTTCTTCATTTCCAGAATTTTGGTCGGTGCCATACGGTACGGTGCGTTTGATATCGGGTATGTACCAGGCTCCAACTAAATCGTTAATTCCACATCCCTCTATGGAGGCAAACCAGTTAACTCGTCTGAAAACATCGCATATTCCTCACTATCGGAATGTCCGTCAACATTATCGATGATTTCTGCTTTTGGTCATATAGCACCAATAACCAACACACCCCGATTGAGTAATATCACCGCTTTCATCAAATTAATGACCTTACTGTAATAGCCGGATTACCTCCCAAACACACATTCAACCCCATCGTCTCAAATGATAGTGATCATATGCTTACGGACACTAATGATGGCATCATGACGATCCATCCAATCAATACCCAAGATGACGTCGCCCTTGGCAAATCTACTACGATAAGGTCCGCGCCATACACGACCATGAAATCAATCGACAATTCGAATCTCACGACACCGATAATTCGCCTACCATCTGCAGGCCAATGACATAAGGCTCACAACTAGTAGCACTACCTGCACGTACTCTACTCAAACATGACTCGGAAATGAATGAATGCGATGCACCAAGATCAAAAAGGGTACACACAAAGTTGAGATAGAATATCGAGTGTACCGAGATCATTCGGCCTCGGATCATCGGTCTTCTTCATCTAATAAACCGGCTTGCTAGTCCCAGACCGACGCTCCGTCACGGCTATGCTCCACCTTTAGTCGCTCCCGCTGCTTTAAACGACGCCGATTGAGTGGCCTCGATTCCGAACGGCCGATCGCTTAGGGGCCCGAGATGACGCTCGAGCAGGTTTGGAGTCCCTACGGCAAAAACGGGCCTTATGCCCAGCAATCCCACAATTATGACACGTGATGGTCCTGCCTCGACACTTGGTACCGAGATGACCAAGATCCCCACGCTAAAACAGTGATGGCCGAACCGCCGCCGAGACCGAGATTCCGCGGGTTTAGACGCCACAGAGGTCGCCGTAAAAGTAGAGCCCGTACGAGGTTTCTTGAAGGCTGTCTGACCGCCTTCAGACTGATTATGACTCTTCGATTTCTTGCTAGCAGACGAAGGTTGCTGCTTAGCAATTTCCTTAGCAGTAAGCTCATAAGTGAGAGCTTTCTCAATGAATTCGGCCAACGTGGCACAATTATGATTAAGCAACTGAAGTCTCATACGGGGTTTCAGCCTCTTGCTGAAATACTTGATTTTATCCGCCTCTGAATGAATGATGGATGAGGCGAAAGGGACAAGTTCCTGAAATTTCTCGGCAATGGCGAGAACATCCTCTTCTGCTGAGGGGTCGGGTGTGAGTAATTGTGACAGCTTGGCCTCTCTGAGTGGGGCTGGATAATACCTCTCCATCATGATATTCTTGAAATGATCCCAAGTACATGATCCTTCGGTGGGCTTCAACGACAACCACCAAGAATGAGCGCTCTTACCCAGGTAGTAAGCCGCAATAGAAACTTTGTGTCCTTCGGGACACTCTACCATAGAAAACAACTTCTCGAAATGCTCGAGCCAATGAATAATATCCGCCGGCCGACGAGCCCTCAAAAGTAGGTGATTCCGCGAGAGATGTCGCCGATGATATTGCTCACATTCCTCTCTTGCCTCTCGAGGTGGCGGCGAGGAGCCCGTTGATTTTGATTGACGGAGTTATGCATCGCCTCCATCACCGTGCCATCCGGGTCATTTGGGCCATCATGCCCCGCATAAAAGCGAGTGGGTCAACTCGACACCTTCCGATCGAGCCGTGTCCTGCACGACTTCGCTAGTGAATGATCGCGCCTGTGTGAATGAGTGGCGCTGGCGCCGCCGATGAATTAGCATTATTTCTCGCGTTGCACGTGTATTCACACGAGCTCTGGATTCGCCCGCCCCACGGCCTCGCCTCCTCCACGCCCTCTTCTTGCCCTCTCCATACCAAGTAGGAAAGTCACATGATGATTATATTTCCCGCATGAATATCACGTTATGATTATGACATGAGATGATGAAAATGAGAATATACGCCTAACACGTTGATTACATGAATGATTAACTGAGGTGACATGATTATCTGATGAAACTGTTGAAATGACTATCTTGAACAAATTAACAAGATTAATGATATGATCTTCCAGATCAACAACCGAGTAATGAAGTGAATTGAGTGATTAATGAGTTAACCTGACCGTCCTGGTCAAAATCACAATGATGACTGAGGATTGTTAACTGATGAATTATGAATGAATGATTATTGCCAGAAATTATACCATGGCATTAGAAATGTTATAGTTCTTGGTCTGATTGGCTCAGCATTTGCATAGGTCACACGTGACGCGAAAGTCCAATGAAACTAGTCCGATGACGATGATTTCAAACGAGACATGACTTGGAGGGTAGTATTCAAAACCACGCTCCGATACCAACTCTGTAACACCCCAAACTAGGCAGATATTACAGTACCGTGAATCCCCGACTGGGACCCACCAGGCAAATGAAAATGATGAATTAAATAATATAATTGTAGTACCAAACCACATTATATTACCAAGTACTCCGATGAGGAGTTTAAGTACAACACACCAGGACAAAACCGAATAATAGTATATTTTATATGGAGATAAAATACACCACCCTGAACAGTAAAACATCTCAAACGGAATTTGCAAATGAAAATACAAATGACGGAAATGACCGAAATGATCAAACAAACGGAATGAATGGGGCCCCTACTAGTATCACTGACTCTCGCCAACATGCTCTTCCCGTGCCTTTGCCTTGCCGTGACTGAAACAAAATTCCCAACGGCCGCTTATACAGAACAACAATTCTCAAGGGTTGAAAATAAACAATCATGAATTAACTGAAGTTATGAAATATCCTTATTTATGAATTACGCTGAAGAGGAGTATCATAGTACGCCCGTAATGTTCTGTGCAAGTGTACAAGACGAATGACCGGACACACCCGTCCTTGTACCTAATTAGTCTCACGGAGGTAAGCGTTACCGTGTGCACGGTCCAATGTATCGGTGAACCCAATACATGACCATCGTGTGCCCGACTAAAAATTCCACACAGCCACACCCGGCCACGCAATATGAACCCAGAAGGTCATATGAACGAAAATGACCACAATGAATATCAATGAATAATAATTCGATAAGGCCAAGATGACTCACCGAGATGAAATAATAGTGACTTGATTGATAACCCAATGAAATGATTTGGAACCGTCGTTCCTCGTGAATGAAATGATTATTCGACAATTACAAGTCTCAATATGATTTATACCATGATGAATGAGTTATGATTATGAGCAATCAACAACAAAAGGAATGAGTATCCTTTTAACCGAGTAAGAGTTAACTTACACAATACCGATGACAATGTCCTTCCACGAACAACGTCCTAATTGAGATACCGGTCGCTCGAACAACCTTGAATAATAATAATTACAAACAACCGTTCAATACACGTATCAAGCAACAAAACACGACTAACCCAAAAGTCGATACAACGATAATCAAACTCATATGGGCATTCTAACGAATACGTAACCAACCACACAACTTCGAAAATATCCAATCCCTAATATATCGAAACCATCACCAAAATGAGTATTTCAAACTATCAAAACACTTCAATGATATCAATAATCCAATAGAAATCCACAATTCAAGATTACAACAACATCAATCGGAAAATCCCCAATTAACCGAAGTCAACCCCAAGGGTTCTTGAAATAATTCCGAAAATAGCCATTAAATCCGTAGGAATATATTTATCCAAGGTAGATAATCCATATCTAACGTATTCCAATGATAATCTAAGCTTACAAAAAGGAATTGGAAGGAAAAACCCAAAAATCCGAAATTCTAGATCCAAGAGATTAATACCTTAGATTTGATGTTAAGGAGTGATGAAGTGATGATTAATCCAACTCAAAGGCTTGAAGATGATGATAGATGATAGCAAACAAGAGAACACTCCAAATCGCCCGAAATCGCCCGAAGTCGCTCAAAAACGAAGAGAAGTGAGAAAATGACGAAACTCAGGCTAACTGTCCAATTTATACTTCTCCAGATTAGCGCACGCTATGACCTGCTATTTAGCGTGCGCTAACGAGTTGTATGAACATTCCAATGAACTCTGGCTGACCCGTTAGCGTACGCTACGACCTGGTAGCGTGCACTAACTCTATCCCAATAGCGTGTGTTAACTCCAATGTTAGCGTGCGCTAGCTAAATATCTGTTGTCCAGTACTGAAGTCCAGAAACCGACTGTTCTCTGATCTGATCTCGGTAGCGTGCGCTACAACCAACAAGTAGCGTGCGCTACTACACCATTTGCGTACGCTAAAAATCACTCATAGCGTGCGCTATGAATTAATTCAAAGGTACCCAAAGAGCCACCGGACTCAACCCGATCCGCTCTTAGCGCGCGCTACACCAAATATTAGCGTGCGCTACTACAACCCACTAGCGCGCGCTACTTACCACTCGTAGCGTGCGCTACTTATAACTCACCGCAGCCCAGCACCTTCCGGATCGCAGCCTGGGTAACATTAGCGTGCGCTAATGCCGAGTGGTAGCGTGCGCCACCTGTACTCTATTAGCGCGCTCTAGAAAGAGTACGTAGCGTGCGCTACTCCTCACGCACACCCACAATGAAAAAGACAATGATGATAAACACGATACGAAACTCCAATTAGATTAGTGATGAATGACGATCGATATACGATACAATACTCAATGATGAATACCATGATTGAATATGAGTGGCAAATGATCATTAACGAGTGAAATTATCAATGATAAATACCGAATGATAATTATCAATTACAACCGGTATTACATGTCCGGTCATTCGCCTGCACACTTGCACGTAACACTACGCGCATTTCATGATACTCCTCTTCAGCGTAATTCATAACTAAGGATATTTCATAACTAATGATAATTCATGATTGTGTATTTTCAACCCTTGAGGATTGTTGTTCTCAGGTAATCGACCCCTACCGGGATTCTGCTTCGTGTCATGGCAAGGCAAAAGCACGGAATAGCATGTTGACGCCGAGGAGTCCTGATACTAGTAGGGGCCCCGATCTTTCAGCTTATTCATGTTGTTGTCCTTTAATTTCCGCATACTTTCATTCGATACTCCGTTTCATTCAGGTTGTATATTTTATCTTCATATATAATATACTAGTATTCGGTATTGTCCCGGTGTGTTGTACTTAAACTCCTCATCGGAGTATTTGGTAATATAATGTGGTTCGGTACTACAATTATATTATTTAATTCATCATTTTCATTCGCCCGGTGGATCCTGGGCGGGGATTCACGACACCGTAATATCCGCCTAGTTTGGGGTGTTACAAAGGCGCAACTCGCTAACGACCGGGAACCTGCATCGTGATGGTCACTGACCAGCACGATTGGTTGTGTTGGTCAAGCTAGTCGCCTTCGAAAAATATTATTTAGAATCGAGTTTATATTTAGAATTCAAAAAAAATAAAACTGAAATATTATTATTTTTGAGAGAGTATGGCGGGTTTTCGATGTGCTACTTATGAAAGAGTACCAGGACCGTGCTTTGGCCATTAAAGTGGTTATTTCTGTGTCAGGGTCGGGCACCGAGAACAAGAAACTGAAGACGACTGGTGGATTTTCAGGAAACAAGGGCAGTGGATTTCGTAAACCTCAAGTTTCTCATTCTGTTTTCGGCAAACCAGTTCATCAAGCTTATAGTGTTCCAAGTTCACAACCAGGCCATCCTTTTTCATCTGGAAGAGGGCTATGTTTTAATTGTAATCAAGTGGGTCACCAATTCAGAGATTATCCCTTATCTCCTACGACTTGCTTTTCGTGCGGATAGACCGGTCACATAGCTACCTATTGTGAGGGTGCCACCAGGCTCAACAAGCAACAGAATTCGGCGCCAACTCCTAGTGTGAATCCGGGCTACATCCGGTCAACCACAGAGACTTTTGGACGAGGCAGAGGCCGAGGTCGGCCGATCGTCGACCGCATCGAGTGTGAGTTTGGTTCACCGAGGGTGTATCGATGAGACAGCGGATGATGCAGAGGCTCCAGAGCCGCAGTACCTCGCAGATACTTTCTACTATTTCTATATTATTTGATTCAGAGCTACGATTCTTTTATTGCACTTGAATGTGTGTATCGTGTGGGTCTTGATTGTTTGATTAAGTGTGAACCGCTTGTGGTGGGTACTCCGAGTGGGGAGCGTTTGGTTGGTAACCGAGAGGTTAGGGATTGTCTTGTGTACATCGGGAGTCGGGATTGGCCTTCGACCTCATTGTAGTAGATCCGAAGGGTGAGGATGTGATTCTCGAGATGATTGGTTGGTTCGGCATGGAGCTATTATGAACTATCGACTCAACCTTTCTATATTATCTCGAGGATGGTGTCAAGCATACTTTCGTGGGTCGTAAGTCGGTAGTTCGGGCGTAATGATTTCACTGCCAAGGCGATAAAATTGCTGAACCAAGACTGTATTGGTTATTGGTTCTATGCCCTGAGTGCCGATGATGGTGGAATTGATCTATCATCGATTCCAGTTGTGAGCGATTATCCTGATGTATTTCCGGATGATATTTCGGGTTTACCCCCATCTAGAGATGTAGAGTTTTCCATTGATCTCGAGTCGAGTGCAGCACCTATCTCTCATGCACCGTATCGTATGGTACCTACTGAGATGTTAGAACTGAAAAAGCAGTTGGGTTATCTTCTTGACAAAGGGTATATGCGACTGAGTACTTCACCTTGGGGTGCACCAGTCCTCTTCATTAAGAACAAAGACGGCTCGTTCCGTCTGTGCATCGATTATCGGGAGTTGAACAAGCAGACCATCAAGAACAAGTATCCATTGCCCCGTATAGATGACTTGTTCGATCAGCTTCAGGGAGCTACTGTTTTCCCTAAGATCGAATTGCATTCGGGATATTATCAGCTTAGGATTCGAGATTCAGACATTCCGAAGATTGCTTTTCGTACCCATTATGGTCACTGTGAGTTCGTGGTTATGTTGTTTAGGTTAACTAATGCTCCCGTCGTGTTTATGCAGTTGATGAATAAAGTCTTCATTGATTATCTTAATAAATTTGTGGTCATTTTCATTGACGACATTCTTATCTAGTCACAGAATGAGGTAGATCACGCTGAACACCTCCATATAGTTGAACACCTTGAGAATAGAGAAACTTTATGCAAAGTTTTCTAAGTGTGAGTTTTGGCTTAAGAGAGTAACTTTTCTTGGGCACGTAATTTTAGCTGAAGGAGTTCGGTGGATCCCTAGAAGATAGCGGCAATTATTGAATGGGAACCACCTAGGAATGTGAAGGAGACACGGAGTTCTTGGGACTTGTCAGGTATTACTGTAGGTTTGTCGAGGTATTTTCGAAAATCGCTCGACCACTTACTCAGTTGCTCCAGAATTCCTGGAAGTTCGAATGGAGTGTGGAGAGATAGAACAATTTTGATGAGTTAAAGAGGCGGTTAACTTCGGCGCTAGTATTGTCATTACCTCAGGATACTGAAGATTTTGTTGTCTATAGTGATGCTTCTGGTCTCAGACTTGGATGTGTTCTAATGCGTAGGGATAGGTGATTGCATATGCGTCTCGACAGTTGAAACCATATGTAGCAAATTACCCTACACATGATTTGGAGCTAGCTACGCTTGTTTTCACTTTAAAAATTTGGAGGCATTATCTCTATGGGTCGTCGTGTAAGATTTACACGGATCACAAGAGTTTGAAGTATATCTTCAACCGTAAAGAATTGAACATGAGGCAAATGTAGTGGCGGACACGTTGAGCATAGATCGATGGCTTTACAGATGTTGGTGGTACTTACGCCTGTATCAGGATCCAGGGATTTGATTTGTCAAGATATCAAGTTCGATTCAGAGAATTCAGGGTTAGCTATGTGCATTAGAAATCACTTCGTCTTTGATTGATGATATCAAGGCGAAATAGTACGATGACCCATCCCCAGTTCAGTTGATGGAGGACGTGAAGAAAGGGAAAGCTACGGGATTTGTAGTTCATGATGATGCAATTTTAAGATTTCGTGGCAGGTTGTGTGTCCTGCATTTATATTGAGTTGAGACAGAAGATTTTGAGAGAAGCTCACAGTACGCCTTATTCCATACATCTGGGTACAAGCAAAATGTACAAGGATGTAAGGAGTAACTTCTGGTGGATTAATTTGAAGATGGACGTCGGCGAGTTTGTGTCGAAATGTTTGACCTGTCAGCAGGTCAAGATCGAGCATCAGCGACCCGCGGGGCTATTGCGACCACTTCCTATTCCGGAGTGGAAGTGGTATGATATTTCTATAGATTTCATTACTAGTATGCCTAAGACTAGGACCAGAATGAACATGATTTGGGTCATTGTCGATCGACTAACCAAATCTGCTCATTTCCTGGGTATTAAGGATACTTGGGGACCGGAGAGATTGGGTATTTATTACGGATATCGTGAGATTTCATGGGAAACCTAAGAGCATTGTTTCGAATCGAGATGGCCGGTTCGTATCACATTTCTGGCAGGCTGTTCATCGATCCTTAGGGACTGAGTCGAGACTCAGTACATCTTATCACCCTAAGACAAATGACAAATGAGCGGACTATACAAACACTGGAGGATATGTTGAGAACTTGTTCTTTAGACTGGAAAGATGATTTGGAGTCACACTCGCCATTAGTCGAGTTCACGTACAACAACAGTTGGCATGACTCGATTAAAATGGCACCATTTGAGGCCTTGTACGGAAGAAGGTGTAGATCACCTTTATGTTGGAATGACGCATCTGATTTGATATGTACTGAACCGAATTTGGTAGTTGAGATGAGAGAGAGGATTGCTCTGATCCGTGATAGGCTATTGACGGCTCAGAGTCAACAGAAGTCCTATGCCGACACGCGTCATCGACTGTTGGAGTTTGAGGAGTTTACCGCTTCGGTTGGAAGGGTAAACTTAGCCCAAGGTATATTAGACTCTTTAAGATTTTAGAGCGAGTTGGGGATCTCGCCTATCGCTTGGGTCCCCCGTCCATCATTAAGTCACGTACATAATGTGTTTCATGTCTCACAGTTGAGGAAATACGTGTCATATCCTAACCATATCAATAATTTCGGGGAAATTGAATTGGGTTCCAATGTCACGTTTGAAGAGAAGCCGGTTCAGATTTTGGAGTGTCGAGTAAAACAACTTAGACACAAAGCTATTCCGTTGGTGAAGGTGCAATGGTCAAGACATGGGACGGGGGAAGCTACATGGGAAGCCGAGGACGCTTTGAAGTCGAAATATCCGTAATTTTTCACATTTTAAGTTTCGGGATGAAACTTTTGGTAGAGGGGAGGAATGTAACACTCGTAACTTTTATTTCCGCTTAATTGTTATTATTCGATTTGTGGTTGTTCACCTTGGACCGCTCGATTTATTGTATATTTTTCGTTGTCAGGTTTTCTGACCATTGGGTCGGCATGTCATGTTGTGGTTTTATCGTCTTTCTCACTTGTGGTAGCGTCATCATCTGACCATAGGCTATCTGGCATGACCTGTACAAAATTGCGCAAGACCGGCGGCACTTTGCGCCGTGTTTGTGCGCCGTGTCACACAGGTGCGCGCACTGTCTCGCAACACGGCGCAGGACCCGCGGCACTTTGCGTCGTGTCACACAGGGGCTGTAATACCCGGATGTGAACTCATTTATTTTCATTCAAGAATTTTCACTGTAATTTTTCACTCATTAATAATCCTTCATCATTCATATTCATTCATTCGTGTTCACCGTTCGGAGTAACTTTGAGTCGTGTATCGATATTGTTCATGTTTTCAACCTTGCTTGAGAATCGAGACCAGAATATTATCTTGCTCGTTGCAATTGCTTCGTAAGTTAATGTTGATATTGGAGTTCATATCATTTCGAATTTACTCCTTGTTCGGATCGTGCTCTTGTTGGACAAACCCTTATAATCATTGCCCGGAACCGCCATTTTGGGGTTTCCACACTTCCATTACATGGTATTGTTCCCAAGTTTTGAGTTCTATTACTTTTATTATCTTCCCAGGTCGTTTTTAGTCATTTTTGGGCCTGAATAGTGTGCGCCGCGGCACACATCTTATGCAGATGGAGCAGGCACCGCTGTACCGTGTGCCGCGGCCCACTGCTGGCCGTGCCGCGGCCCTAAGCTGAATGCTGGGAGTTATTTTTGGCCGTGGGCCACTGCACACTCAATCCGTGTCGCGGCATGCGGAGCAGATTACCCCCTTTTCAGCGGATTTTTGAGGAGAGAAGTTCATTTCATCATTCTCCTCATTCCTCCTCTCCTTGGGCAACTTAGGGGCAATTTTGTGGGCGATTTGGCATCATCAATCTCAGAGATTTCATCCTCCTTGAGTTCTTGGTGTGGATTAACAACATCTTTTTGGATTCTTCATCCTAATTTAAGGTATTTTCTTCAACCCTAGATTCAATTTTGAGTTGGAGCATGATGTTTTGGATGATATAATCATGATTTGTGAAAGATATACGTATGATTATGAGTTTATCATCGGATTGTTTGAAGTTTATTCAAGAACACTTTGAAGGTTGACTTGGAATTGGGGTTTTCAACTAGATGTTATCGTAATCTTGATTTGATTGTTCTTATTGGATTATCGATTGTGTTGATGGTGTTTTGTTGGATTGAATCACTCATTTGGAGGTTGGTTTTCGATAAATTGGGATTAGATGTAAATAATGGGAGATTGTTTACAAAGTGGTTGTCGAAATGCCCCAATGAGTTTGGTTATTGTTGTATCAACTTTTTAGTTGGGTATAATCGTACTTGACACGTATATTGAGCGTTTGTTGGTAATTATGTTATTCAATGTTGTTCGAGCGACCGATATTCCATTAAGGACATTTGTTCGAGGGAGGACATTTCATCACCGGTATTGAGGCAAGTTAATTCTTGCTCGGTTAAAAGGATATTCATTCCTTTCATTGTTGTTCATTCATATACATAATTTATTCATAGTATATTAATCATGTTGAGATTTGTAATTATCAAACTAATCATTCATTTCACGAGGAACGACGGTTCCAATCATTTCAGTGAGCTATCATTCATTTCATTATTATTTCATCTCGGTGAGTCATTCTTGACCCTTGCTATTCATTGATATTCATCATGGTCACTTTTGTTCTTGTGACCTTCTGGGTTCATATTGTGTGGCCAGGTGGTTATATGTGGAATTTTTAGTCGGGCACACGATAGTCATGTGATGCGGGTTCACCGACATAATGGACTATGCGCACGGTAATGTGCCTCCATGAGACTAATTAGGTACAAGTGCGGGTGTGCCTGGACACTCGTCTTGTGCACTTGAACGTCCCATTACGGGCGTACTATGATGTCCCTCTTCAGTTTGATTTCATAACTAATATATATAATGATTGTGCTTGTTCAACTCTTGAGGATTGTTGTTCTGTGTAACTGACCCCATTGGGGGATGTTGTTTTCAGGTCATGGCAAGGCAAATGCACGGGAAGAGAACGTTGATGGTGAGGAGTCCTAGTGATTCTAGTAGGGGGGGGCAGTCTGTTCATTTGTCCATGCTTCTTGATTTGTATTTTCCACTGTAGTTCCGTTTAGTTTTTATTTTATTCAGTGTTGTATATTTTATCTTCATATGAAATATTCATGTATCCCGTATTTCCTAGGTGTGTTGTATTTGAAACTCCTCATCGGAGTAATTGGTAATTTAATGTGTTTCGGTACTACAATTATATTATTTAATTCATAATTTTCATTCGCCTGGTCGGTCCCAGTTGGGGGTTCACGGGACTGTAATATCCGCCTTGTTTGGGGGTGTTACAGAGTTGGTATCGGAGCGTGGTTTTGAATACTACCTTCCGAGTCATGTCTCATTGAAATCATCATTCGTCAGACTAGTATATTGGACCTTCGCGTCACGTGTGACCTGTGCAAGCGCCAAGCCCTCGCATCAAGAAACAATAAGAATCACTCATTCATCATACATCAGTCAACAATCCTCAATCATCATTTTCATTTTTGATCATGTTGATCATGTTAACTCATTAATCATTCAGTTCATTTCATTGCTCAGCTGTTGATCTTGTGGATCGTATCATTAATCTTGTTAACTTGTTCAAGATAATTATTTCAAAAATTTCATCAGCTAATCATGTCACCTCAATTGATCCTTCATGTAATCATTGTGTTAGAGCGCGTATGCTCATTATTATCATTTCATAACGTAATCATAATGTGATATTCATGCGAGATCTATAATTATCATGTGATTTCCTACCTTCAGATGGATCGAGTGGCAGAGGACGGAGGGAAAGAGGCCGCGGTGCGGGCCGAAACCCGGGAGCTCGAATGAATACCCGTGCGAACGCGAGGAATAACGTCAATTCAACGAGCAATGATGCCGCCACTCATTTACATGGAAATAATCATTCACCGTCAGGATCCGCACTGAGATACAACTCAATCAAGGTGTCACTACTAAAAAAGGGTTTTAGAGACACTTGTGTTTTGACAGTTTTGTGTTATGTGTCACTAAATATATAAAATTGAATTAATTTTAGTATTTAACATCTAAGTGTCACTTATTGATCACATCGACGTATCACTAATCAAGGCATCTCTAATTCCTGACACTAACGTATCGCAATAAAAAAGAAAAATACTCAAATAAATTAAGACCCACATCCTCTTTCTTCATTCCCGTCTTCAATCCTGAATCCTTCTATCCTTTCCCAGTCCTAAGTCACACGGCACGCCTTTTCTTCTCAAAAATTCAAAACCGTCTCTGTCTCCCCGTTTCTTATCTTGTTGTGGTCGCGCATGATCGCGCCCACCGCTGGTAGTCCTCGTCATCGCGCCTTTGCCTGTGCTCCTACCCCTATTGACGAGATCCACAAGTTGCCACGCGTCCGTCGTCACCTTAGCCTGGTCCTAACCCCGCAGCTCAGCCCAGCCCCCACCACATCGATCCTCTGCTCGTCAGCGCAGTCTCGGCTCTCAATTCAGGTTGGTTTTTATCTTGATGAGATTCAGTTTTGGTGATAATTCTGCATGCCCACCCCCCACCATGTTTCTTCTCTTGTTGTGGCTTTTGCCGAGAGTGAGATGTAGATTTTTGTTTGGGAAGAATGCCGATAATATTCGAAAACAATTTTTTTGCGAAGGTAAGTAATTGCTTTTAGTTTTTATGGCCGCATCACAATCATCAAGAAAGATTATTGAAATCAATTCGCATAAATAGTTAGGATCACATTACAATCATCAAGAAAGATTATTTTCATCTTTTTCCAAAATAGTTATTTCACACTTTAAAATAAGGCATTTATGTTGTAAGTGGCCTCATTTTCGGCAAGCCATTTTCTCTCTTTCGAGTTTCAGATCGAAGAGAAGTTTATTTTAAGGTACATTGTTAAAATTTTAAGGTACATTGTTAAAATTTTAATATATGAAGGGCAGATATCAGGGGGTATGAAGGGCAGATATCAGGGGGAAATGGCAAAAAAATAGTAATCACAAAGTTGGATTTTCTAATTGCTTAGAATAATCCAAACATCCCTTGTATTTCCGGATTGTTGAGAATGCTGATACGACCTATTCACTAGTTCTTTGTTTTGTTTGCTTATCATCAGATATATGTGTTCTTTCCTGAGGAACTGAAGGTTGGTGTGAAGACTATGAAGACCTACACAAATCGCATGAAAGAAGGGGGCGTTTATGGGGCAATCTTAGTGGTCCAGCAGAATTTAACTCCGTTTGCTAAGGCGTGCATAAGTGAAATATGGTCTAAATTTCATTTGGAAGATCTTTCTTCAGTTTTACAAGAACATCTTCTATGTTCTGAGTCGAAATTGGATCCAACATACTTGTTGGCTCATCCAGTAACAAAACCTTCAATGGCATAATTGTTTTGTATTAATTACAAAACAATACCCTCCAGGTTTTACCTAATTACAAAAAAAAAAACTCTGCTAACTTTCAAGATTTCAAAAGATTTTGCTTTCTCTCATATCGTTACCCCTTCATAAGCACAAAAAAAGAAAATAACATTTCAAAACCACATTCACATTCACATTCACATTCACAAAGGAACATTTCAATACCCTCCATGGAATTTTGTAGCTTGTAGCTTATCCCCATAAAACTTTACTATGGATGGTTTTGGGAACATGAAATCTATCGGTGTTTCTTGACATCCTCTCTTTTTTTGTGCTTCTAGGTTAATGGGGAAATATATAACCATAAAGAACTGTGGAGAAGTCAAGTCTCATGTGTTCAGAACAAGAAGTGATTGTGAAGTTATTGCTCATCTAGTAAGTATTTACAATGTAAAGAGTAGTACTCTTTGATAGACCATATAATGTATGTTTCCCCTGGAATTGTTCAACCAAAGAATCCTAAACAATATAGTGAACGTTGTTCTCTTATAGTAACTGTTATTATCCTTTACTGTTTCGACTAACCGACTTCTTCCCGTATGAAGAATATGGAGAAGAGTTTGTGAATATGTTGGATGGAATGTTCTCTTTGTGCTTCTTGACACCCGTGATAACAGCTTTCATTGCCGCCGATGCTATTGGTATTGCTTCCTTTACATCGGTTGGGGTCTTGATGGTATGTGACCTATTCTCCATGTATTGATTCTCAGTGGCTTGTATATTCTGCAAGAGGTTTCCTACATTGGCTTAACCAATGCACCAGTGGTGTTATTGACGGCCAAACACTTACACATGCAATTTTTTTTTAGTATTTCATGCTGGTTCTGTGCAACTAAATACTGTACTTTCTGCAGGGTCTACTTGGTTTGCTTCAGAAATGAAAGCTTTAAGCGATGATTGTGAGCGGTTTATGACCTTTCTACCTGGTCACATATATTCAAGCAAAAATGGTAATCATATTGGAAGTTGTAGTTATCGAAGTGCAATTTAGTTTATGTCAAATTCTGCCTCCAATAACTGTCTTGACTTCAGTTATTATCATTAGCTTATTTTTCTCCGATTTAGTTGTCAGTTTTTTCATCCCTCATATAAACGTATAACATTCCAAGATTCCATAATATACTCTATTGTAGTCATACTTGTCAAATATAGTAAATAGAATGATCATATGTATAGTTTGCAGAGCTCAGAATTCTCGTTACTACAAAATCAACCCACGTGTTTATCGATTTTGTGATTGTTTTGATCATTGCCATTTTGAGATGAACTAGTCAATATATCAACCTTCCTCTTTGATTATATGACATTGCTTTCACATATCGATGAACTACTAGTAACACGCACTTCGCTAGATTTAGGAACAAACACACCACATGTATATGCATTCTATGTTGATGACCGCTTATATTCTTATTAAACTAAATATCTATTACAGATTTTTCTGTTTAAGAATCTTGCTTTGTGTTATGTGATGTTCTGATTTTGATTTTTCTAAATTTGTAGGTTTCTTAAATCTTGAGACGGGATTTCAAATTCTGAGTGAATGAATTGTTTGTATGACATTTTATGGTTGTTACTTGTTTTAAGTTTGATGATATTTGTGGGTTCTGAACGCATATCAGCATCATCATGTATTCTTGTGTGACAACATAGTACCTTTCACCTCGACAGGTCCAAGTGGGATGGAAACGTTGGGAGCACTTGAATTGAAGTAAAAGTTGAATCTCATCTTGCCAATTATAGGGTAGATTTATTTTTCCTAGTAAATTTAATTTCTAGCATTTTTTACTTATCTCGTTTGGATATTGCATTTCTTTAATAAGGGATCTCATTGTTTTAAGTATTCTCATATTGATCTGACATTTTGGTAATTTCAGTTCAATTATTCTTTTATTTTTATTGTTGTTTCAAGTTTTACATTATTGTGCGTAATGTTGCCTTTGAATTGTTGAGAGAATACCTTTTCTTAAGCTTGTTTAAGTTTTTGTTTAAATATATTTTTTTATCATTTTTAGTGTAATCCTTGATATGAAATTATATTTCTCTCGCATGACGTAATATTTTGGTTTCGCATCATTGTTGTAAGTTCAAATTTTATACTCTGTAAGGTTTATATATATATATATATATATTTCCGATCCTAATACTCTTGTTTATGCTGCTTCTTGTTGGTTGTTTGAAGGTGTACTGATGACCTTTCGCGATTATGCGATGAGTGGAAGCATGGAAGATTTTTTTATTTTTTCGGAAGAATAGTGTGATCTTTGTATTTGTTATTTTGAAATGTTAACTGGTTTTACTATTTGATATTTTGTACTTTGTAACTATTAAGGATAATGCTAATGGTTAATAAAATATTTTATATTTAGACTTTATCAAATATTGTTGTAGTATCAAAAAGTATGTATCATTTTAATATATAAATTGATGTGTGATTTTCAGTACATATTTAATTATAAAATTACCATTAATTAAAATATCAATTTAGTGTCAAGCATTTCTTGATAATCAAGTGTCAGAATTTACTCTCACTAATGTGTCAGAAATAGCGAAATTAATGACACTGAAATACAATTACTATTTTCTCACATTATTGTGTCGTTATCTATTCACACTATAGTGTGACGGAGTAGTGACATGTAATATTTATTGGAAGGTGTTGACATTGTCGTATCGGAATATAGCTATATTTGTGTAACACGTACTACTTACACTAGTTTTAGTGACCCCGTAAAATGGTGTCACCGCATTTTGATCGCCGGATTACGACACATTTTACGTGTGTCACTAAAAGGGTTTAGTGACGCTTTTTGTCACAAGAAATCCCTTTTTTAGTAGTGTGTTCCGCTTGATCCACTCGCTTATGTGGCATGATTGCCCAAATGACTCGATGACACGTCCGATGGAGACGATGCGTAACTCACCACTCAGATCGCAGGCCCCTCCGCTTCCACCTCAAGGTCAAAAGAGGAGTGTGAGCAGACATCGGCGACATCTCTCGCCAAAGGCCACCTACTTTCGAGGGCTCATCTGAGCCGGCGGATATTATTCACTGGCTTGAACATTTTGAGAAACTATTTGCTATGGTGGAGTGTCCCGAAGGGCACAAAGTTTCAGTTGCGGGTTACTATCTGTGGAAGAGCGCTCATTCTTGCTGGCTATCTTTGAAGCCCACCGATGGATCTTGCACGTGGGACCAGTTCAAGACTCTCATGATGGAAAGATATTATCCGGCCCCACTCAGGGAGGATAAGTTCTCGGAGTTACTCAGTCCCGACCCCTCAATGGAAGAAGATGTTCTCTCCATTGCCGAGAAGTTTCAGGAGCTACTTCCATTCGCCTCATCCATTATCCACTTCGAGGCGGATAAGATCAAGTATTTCAGTAAGAGGTTGAAACCTTGTATCCAGCTACAATTGCTCAATTATTATTGCACCACCCTGTCCGAATTCATAGAGAAATCTCTTGCTTATGAGCTTATCGCAAGGAGATTGCTAAGCATCAAACTTCATCTGGCAAGAAATCGAAGAATCGTAATCGGTTCAAGGTAGTCAGCAACCGCCAAGAAGCCTCGTATGGGCTCTACTTTTATGAGCGACCTCCTATGGCGCCTAAACCTACGGAATCTCGCCTTGAGCAAATGGCCTGCCATCACCTGTTTCAACCGTGAAGAGCAGTGGTCATTTCAGCACTAAGTGTCCGAGGCAGACTATCACGTGTAATAATGTGGGATTGATGGGCATAAGGCCCGTTTCTACCGAAGAGATTCCAAACTTACTCGAGACATCTCAGGCCCTGAAATAGTCACGGTTCGTAATCGTGCCACTACCAAGGCTGCTCAAGACAAAGAGAGAGAATAAAGGCGGAGCCCACAACTTTCAGACAAGAGCATCCGGTGCAGGGACTAGCAAGCCCCGAATTTATGAGATGAAGAGAGCCGATGATCTGGAGGCCCGAATGATCTCATGTACACTCGAAATTTTATCTCAACCTGTGTGTACCCTTTTTGATACTGGTGCATCACATTCATTCATTTCCGAGTCATGCTTGAGTAGACTTCACCTGGATAGTACTACTAGTTGTGAACCTTATATCATTGGTCTACCAGACGGTAGAAAAATTATCTAAGATCATGAGGTTAAGAATTGTCTGATTCAGCTTAATGGCCGTGTTTGGTTGGCGGACCTGATCGTGATAGATTTACCTAGAGATGATGTTATTTTGGGTATTGATTGGATGGATCGTCATGATGCCATCCTCAGTGTTCGTAAGCGTATGGTCACTATCATTTCAGGCGATGGAGTCGAGTGTGTATTTCAGGGGGGTAACCCCAACCATTCCGGAAAAGTTATTAATATGATGGAGGAAGTGAAGTTACTCAATCAGGGGTGTGTAGGTTACTAGTGCTATATGACCAAGAACGAGAAATCATCAGTGATGTTGGCGGATATTCCTGTAGTGAGAGAATATGCCGAAGTACTTCCAGAAGAGTTACCTGGTTTACCTCCGCAGAGTGATGTGGAATTCACAATAGAATTGGAGCCAGGTATATCTCCAATATCGAAAGCACCATATCGTATGGCCCCGACCGAAATGCAAGAACTGAAGAATCAACGGGAGGAATTGACCGAGAAGGGTTATGTCCGACCGAGTGTGTCTCCATGGGGAGCACCAGTGTTATTATCAAGAAGAAGGATGGTTCTTTTCGCTTGTGCATTGATTATTAAGAGCTGAACAGGGTGACGATCAAGAATAAATATCTCCTACCCCACATTAATGATCTCTTGGATCAACATCAAGGAGCTTCAGTATTTTCCAAGATCGATTTGAGATATGGGTATCATCAGTTGCGAATTCGAGAGTCGGTTATCCCAAGAATGGCATTTCGAACACGCTATGGGCATTACGAGTTTGTGGTGATGCCGTTTGGGTTAAATAATGCACCTGCTGTATTCATAGAGTTGATGAACCGAGTTTTCATCGACTATTTAGATCAGTTTGTGGTTGTTTTCATAGATGACATTTTAATTTATTCTCGTGGCTGAGAGGAGTATGAATTTCACCTTCATCAGGTTCTCGACGTGTTGAGACGAGAGCGACTCTATGGAAAGTTTTCCAAATATGAGTTCTGGATGTCCGAGGTGATGTTTCTCGGACATGTGATTTCATTAGACGGAGTAGTGTCGACCCTCAGAAGACGGAGGCTATCCGAGATTGGCAACCTCCGAAAAATGTTAAGGAAATCCAAAGCTTTCTGATTAGCGCCTATTACCGGCGATTTGTAGAAGGATTTTACAAAATCGCTCAACCTATGACGAACCTTTTGCGTAAGGATAAGAAATACACATGGTCTGATGCGTGTCAGCAGAGTTTTGAGGAGCTCAAGAGTCATTTAATTTCAGCACCTGTTCTTTCTTTACCGCAAGGAGCGGAAGGATTTGTGGTTTATAGTGACGCGTCCGGAAAAGGTCTCGGATGTGTATTAATGCAGAACGGTAAAGTGATTGCCTATGATTTGCGGCAACTGAGACCTTATGACGTCAACTATCCGACCCATGACCTGGAGCTATAAGTCGTGGTACTTGCGCTGAAGATTTGGCGTCATTATCTTTATGGAGTCACCTGTCAGATTTTCACAGATCATAAGAGTTTGAAGTATATATTTACTCAGAAGGAGTTAAATATGCGACAAAGGTGGTGGTTAGAACTGATTAAAGACTATGATACTGAGATTCAAGGACAATTGTGTGTGATGGAAATAACTTCATCATTAACCGAAGAGATCAAATTTATGCAGGCAAATGATCCTTTAATGATTCGATTACGTGATGAAGTGATCAAGGGGAAGGACCTTAGATTCGTAATTCATGATAATGGAGTTTTGAGATTTCAGAACTGACTCTGCGTTCCCGATGTCGATGTTTTGAAATAGACGATTATGAAGGAAGGTCACAGTTCACCATATTCTATCCACCCGGACACCAGTAAGATGTATAAGGACTTGAAGCAGAATTTCTGGTGGGGCAACATGAAGAAAGATGTAGCGGACTATGTTTCAAAATGCTTGACTTGTCAGCAGGTTAAGATCGAGCATCAACGACCTGCCGGAATGTTGAAGCCTCTCCCGATTCCTGAATGGAAGTGGGAGGATATATCGATGGACTTTATCACTAGAATGTCGAGAACCAAGACAGGAATGAACATGATTTGTGTGATAGTTGATCGTTTAACCAAATCAGCTCATTTTCTAGGCATTAAAGACACGTGGGGACAAGAGAGGTTGGCACGAGTATTTATTTCAGAGATAGTCCGATTGCATGGTACGCCGAAGACCATTATTTCTGACCAAGACGGTCACTTTGTATCGCATTTTTGGAAAGCAGTTCATAAGGCCTTGGGGACCGAATTGAACTTCAAAGACAACTTATCACCCGCAGATGCATGGACAATCCTGCAGGACCATTCCAACAAAGGGAAGATATGCCGAGGGCTCGTGCCTTAGATTGGTCAACCGATTGGGAAGGTCACCTACCGTTGATTGAATTTAACTACAACAATGGTTGGCATGCCTCCATTAAGATGGCACCGCTTGAGGCATTATACGGGAGGAGATGCAGACGCCCTATGTTGGGACGATTCATCATATTTGGTCGGGACAGAACCAGAGTTGATCGTGCGTACACGAGAGAAAATAGCCTTGATTCGTGAAAGACTGTTGACCGCCTGCAGTCGGTAGAAATCTTATGCAGACGTGCGCCGTCGCCCATTGGAGTTCAAGATCGAGACCACGTACTTTTAAAGGTTTCTCCTACTCGGGGAATCTTTCGCTTTGGAAGGAAGGGAAAGCTGAGTCCGAGATATATCGGACCATTTGAGATCCTCGAGAGAGTTGGAGAGTTGGCATACAGATTGGCATTACCGCCGTCATTGGGCCATGTTCATAACGTGTTCCACGTATCCTAGTTACGGAGATATATACCGGATCCTAGTCATGCTATTGATTTTGGCGAGATTGAAGTCGCTCAGGATGGGATGTTTGAAGAAAGACTGGTCAGGATACTCGAGAGTCGAGTTAAGCAGTTGAGGAACAAACCAATCACTTTGGTCAAACTTCAGTGGTCACGCCACGGAGTGGAAGAAGCCACTTGGGAAACGAAAGATAGCATGAATTCCAGATATCCAGAGTTATTTTCGTCTTGAGTTTCGGGACGAAACTCCTTTTTAGTAGGAGAGTATGTAATATCTGGATTTATTATTGTGTATTTCATCCGTATTCGAACCCTGTATTATTCGGATTTGTGATCTTGAGAGTTGGAGTATGATATTTCTCACATTGGTATCTTTGTATATAAGTATGTCGTCATGCATAAATTTCTCATGCGAACTCATGATAGCACACGCTAAGAATGTAGCTTAACGCGTGCTATCCGCTACAACTAGTGCACGCTATTAATGTAGGATTTGTGTGCGCTAGGCAGTCAATTATTGAGTTAGGCGGCTAGCACATGCGCCAGCCGGGACATGGGTCCGGATAATATTCCCTCGAACAAACATGGACAGATTTGGCGTCAACGCTTATTAGCGTGCGCTAAGAATTGTATGGTACTAATTAGCTAGTGTGCAGAAACTTTATTTAAAGGACAGCACTCCATTTCTACCTATTCCCTTCATTTGTTCTTCGTTCCTTGGAAGTCCAGAGAGCCTTTCCTACTCCTTAAACACATACAAATCCGCCTTACTTGATCATTAAATATAGAGAGTGCTTATACTTGATCATTGAAGAAGAACTCACTTTGAAGTGACACTCAAGCAACCAGAACTGGATTCTACCTTTTTGGATCATTGATTTCTTTATTAAAGGTATGTTAATACTATCTCCAACTTTAGATTCGTGTTATGAAGAATAAGATAATCATACTGGCAAGATATTGAGTTCCTTTGGTGAATCATTCAACAAACATCATGTTTAGAAGATTGGAATGTTTATGCTTATGATATTGTCGTTGGAACCTCGTAGTTGGAATCTTAGTACGTCAAATGATGAGAGGAACATTCTGAAGTTGATTATCCATATGATTTATGTTGTTATATTGATCATAAACTTGGAGGTGATATATCACTTTTGGTTATAAGGACTTAAGAAAGAATCATCTTAGATTGCATCCTTTCTTATAAGCTAGAATTGTTAGTTTACCTCCACGGTTAAATCGGGATGTAATGATGATATTGAAATCTAGTGCGTCGACCTTAAGAACACCAAACTTCGCATGAGAATCGTAATTAAGGATGGATTATGGTGTTGTGATGATTATACGTATCCTTATATCTCAAAGTTGTTTAATCTGTAAGATCATTTCATAAGTTATGAACATGATATGTAGACGGATAACGTACGTTAATCCCTGAGGAGTTCGTAAATTTCATCACCGTTAGAACTAGTCTGCTGCCCAACAGTGAACTGCCATGCACGCTTAGCGTGCGCTAAGCTATGCGAATTAACGTATGCTAACGGGCTTATTTAGCGTACGCTACGGTTGAAACTTAGCATGCCTTAAGTCATCAGGCGAGTCAGTCGGCTGATCAGTGAGGCACTGACCATGCATGGTTAGCATATGCTAGGCTGAGTGTAATTGCGTGCGCTAACAAGTAGTCTTAACGTACGCTACATAGGATGCGTAGAGTACATTAACTAGGCCAGACATATTTCATTTTAAGAATTTCCGACCGTAATTTGGATTGTTAGATGTTCATTCGACTTGAGATGAATTCTATATTATTTCTTTTGTTAAGGTTCGAGCTTGTTACGTGATTGATAGAAGGGACGACCTTCGAGTGTTTCATTTTCATGGAAGTATTGTTCTTATCTTCGAATCGAGGCAAGTACCTTATTTGTTTTACGTATTGATGTTATACATATTGTCGTGCATATATGTCGTTGTATGTCCACCTCGTGTTGGTCCGACGGGATCATCGGGGGATCTATGCTAGCGTGCGCTGGATCATCGGACGTGTTTTTCCACCACAGGTTGGTCTGATGGGATCATCGTGGGTTCTAGGCAGTGAATGCTGGATCGTCGGAATTACCATCTGTATGTTATGATATCATGTTGTGATTATCAGTTGTGTATGTTATTTATGAGTTTCTCGTAGGAGAAGACTCATTGGTATTTTTGTCATTTACGTTATTATTATTCTTCGTGAGATGTTGAATAATATGTTGTGGTACTTGTACTAGCATCATTGTGCTAACCCCTTCGGGGGTGAACATTTGTTTATGTTTAGGATCCAGGAGAGCGGCAAAACAACCACTGGAGCTGCATGACAACGAGGGTGCAGAGTAATGTTCTGGTCGGGTTTATTATCTGTTGTTGGTTATTTAATAAGTACTCTAGTACGTCGTAATTTGTGATGTTTGGATTTCAGTGATGTATTAATATTCTCCATTTGGACATTTGTACTTTTGGTATTGAACCAGAACATTCGTATTTTATTTCAAGTGATTTCATAAGTTGGTATCTGTCATTGTCGTTTCATTTATTCAGCCTTGTAAATTCTTATGTAAAGGATTTACGGCGCTGTAATATTCCTGAATATATCGGGGGTGTTACATTACCCGGATGTGAACTCATTTATTTTCATTCAGTAATTGTCACTCTGTAAGTTTTCACTCATTAATAATCCTTCATCATTCATATTCATTCATTCGTGTTTACCGTTTGGAGTAACTTTGAGTCGTGTATCAATATTGTTCATTATTTCAACCTTGATTGAGAATCGAGACAAGAATATTATCTTAATCGTTGTGATTGCTTTGTAAGTTAATGTTGATATTGGAGTTCATATCATTTCAATTTACTCCTTGTTCGGATCGTGCTATTGTTGGGCAAACCCTTATAATCATTGCTTGGAACCGCCGTTTTGGAGTTTCCACACTTCCATTTCGTGTTATTGGTCCCAATTTTTGAGTTCTATTACTTTTATTCTCTTCGTGGTCATTTTTATTCATTTTGGGCCCGAATAGTGTGTACACTAAGCACAAGGATGTGTGCGCCGCGGCACACATCTTGTGCGTATGGAGCGGGCACCGCCGCATCGTGGGTCGTGGCCCCCATCGGTCATGCCGCGCCCTAAGTCGAATGCCGAAGTTATTTTTAGCTGCGGGCCGCGGCACACTCAGTCCGTGCCGCGGTACGCGTAACATATTACCCCTTTTTCAGCGGAATTTTGAGGAGAGAAGTTCATTTCATCATTTTACTCATTCCTCCTCTCCTTGGGCGACTTAAGGGTGATTTTGTGGGCGATTTGGCATCATCAATCTCAGAGATTTCATCCTTCTTGAGTTCTTGGTGTGGATTAACAACATCTTTTTGGATTCTTCATCCTAATTCAAGGTAACTTCTTCAACCCTAGATTCGATTTTGAGTTGGATCATGATGTTTTGGATGATATAATCATGATTTGTGAAGGAAATCATCCGGCCAGTCCCGCAACCGTCCGGCCAGTACCCGACCACCAGGGCTCGACGACTCGATTTCCAAAAACGTACGGAACGAACACGACGAAAAGTTCGCGGACAACATCAACGACCCGAAATGAAAACAAAATACCATAACTAATAATACGCGACCAAGAAACGGGTCGAGACAACAATTACAGATACGGATACCCGTAACTTTCAGTAAATTACAAAATGGCCCAAAACGCCCGAAAATCACGATACGTGATCGAATAACCAAACCGAAGTTCACAACAGGTCTAACAAAGTTAAACGGACTTACGGGAAACTCGAAACATCAGTTTCGAATGAGATTCGCAAGAATTGAACTCAAGTGCGGAAAAGTCGCTAAAAAGCACTAACTCAAGAAACAAAGACCGAAACAAACTCGGATGTCGAAAAGTGCAGAATTAATCATTCTCATAATGATGAAAAGGTCCCAAGCGAGTCGTCAAAACGAACTTCCGCCAAAAAAAGAAAATTACCAGAAATCAAATTTGCGGATATTACATACTACCCTCCTTAAAAGAAGTTTCGTCCCAAAACTTAAAACAAGTATGGAGAAGCAGCATCCCGCCAGAAAAACTCAACGAGATACACAAGAAACGCATAACCTACGCCCAACGGCGAAACGTTACAAGCAACGCAAAGGAAGATACGGCGTGAAAACACGCTCCGCGACGACCAACACAATGCCACTGCCTATAATCTGAAACAATAATGAGCAATTTACGTCACATCACATGCACACATTAAATCAAAGAAACGCACGCGACAACAAGCCGCACCCGACTAGAACGACTATGTGAAAGAAACAAATAGAGTATCATGATAGATATCACTCCGTTACTCATCAACAAGAAAATGTCCGACGTCAAAACACAAAAAAATTCAAGATAACAGAAAACGAGAATACTGGATATTACATTCTATCAAACAAAAAATAAGTTTCGTCCCGAAACTTAAATTAAGGTTATCACAATGATACGAAACAAAATATAACGACACATAATAAAATACCATGTTCATGACCCCGCGGTCCGCCGTCACGCCTCTGTATGTTCAACAACTATACAGGAACTTATTCAAAACAGAATATCATTTAAGGGCGATTTACATCTGACTACCTTTTTAGATGGCCTAATTACAGTTTAGTCCCTATTGTTTCAGATATTACAATGAAGGACAAACTTTGCACTGTCCAGAAACTATATTTACAACGAAGGACAAAAGTCAAACTTTCAGATGATGTCACTGGAGAGAGAGTACTGATATTCCAAATTTGGCCTTTTATTTTATTTTTCTTTTTTACCCATTTATTTTTTGCCTCACGTGGGTGGCACATGCTGGACCTCATTGTAATATATATAATATTTTTGGACTTCAGTGTAATAAATTTTCAAGGTTTCTAGAAAAAAATATTTTTTTCAAAAAATAAAGTATTTTCTGGAAAAAATATATTATTTTCCGAAAAAATTAAAAAAAATATTTTCTGGGGAAAAAATTATATTTTTGAAAAAAAAACATTATTTTATGGAATTTTTAATTTTTTTCGAAAAAATTAAAAAATATTTTCTGGAGAAAAAATTATTTTTTGGGAAAATAATATTTGTTTCGAAATAAAATTATTTTCTCGAAAAAATATTACTTTTTCCGAAAAAATAAAATTATTTTCTAGAAAAAAATAAAAAAATATTTTTTTTCGAAAAATTAAAAAAATCTGGAGGAAAATTTTTTTGGCAAATTAATATTTTTTGAAATAAAATTATTTTCTGGAAAAAATAATTTTTTTGAAAAAAATTATTTTCTGAAAAAAATAAAAAAATATTTTTCCGAAGAAAAAAATATTTTCTCGAAAAGTTATTTTTGGCAAAATAATATGTTTTCAAATAAAATTATATTCTTGAAAAATATTATTTTTGGAAAAAAATATTTTCTCGAAAAAAAGATATTTTTATAAAAATAAAAATATATTTTCAGGAAAAAATTATATTTCGAAAAAAAAAATTATTTTTTGAAAAAAGAATATTTTTTAAAATAAATGTATTAGCCAAACACTATAATAACTTATAAGCTATTTGTTTCATATGAAATGTATTTTAAAACAAATGTTTTATTCAAGTAAATAGAGGGGCATTTTCGTCTTTTTAATGGAAGTCAACACCAATTCAGATTTTTGTCCTTCGCTGTAATTTATGAAACAATAGTGACTAAAGTGTAAAGAGGCCATCTAATAGGGTAGTTGGCTGTAATTTCCCCTATCATTTAACAAGTTCCAAACGTAAAAACGTCACAAGATACCTCTCTACACGAGAAACAATCCGCGCAACTAGTACCAAAAACACTATCACTGGACATCACTGTGCCCTCCGGAAGTAGGAATGGTACTCCGGTCCCTTATCATCTCGGCAACAATCTCGCGATCAACTCGATGCCCTCGTGTCCACAATTATAACAAGTCACCGCGGTTTCTTACAATGCGCGCTTCATGGCCTAGAACGTTACGGTTGAAACACCTTGTAGCATTACCTTAACTAAAAGACACCGGGTTGGGTCCTTCGATTCTCTAGCTGACCGAGAAGGTCCCATACTCGGCTGATACGAGGGTTGAGGCGTGGGAATCCCAATTCCCTTACTTCCCAATGCGTCAACGGAGATCTTCTGCTTCTTCGCTACTGATACGGACTCGGTAGACATTATAGCCATTTCAAATGCTAAGGCTCGATCTTGATAGTCCTTCTGAGTTGTACACCTAAAAGGGGCCATACACTGCCGAACCTGAGGTTTCATACGCATATCAAAGTAACGAACCTTATCTGTCTCACTTCGCACTTGATCTCGAACGTAACACAGCTGTCGATTGTAATCGACTATTGCTTGAGATATAGACACATCCTGGGGCGTAGCCGAGAAGAACTCAACAATTCTATGTTCCTTAACAGGCGGACAATACTCGCCTCCATAGCGCCTTGAATTCGCCCAAGTAGTTGTACGATCACTAGGCGCTACGGCCTCCCACCATGTGCCACTTCCTGTCACAAGGTGTATTGGGCGATGGGTACTCTTCTCTCATCGGGCAAGCTAGAGCATCAAATGTCCCGTCCAATCGAAGGGCCATCCTCCCACCTAACAACCAAGAACCTACGAAACGGGCGGGTGCATTCTCATCACAACTCGTAACCACTTACTAGCTCCGTTATCCTCATCCGAATCCCGTCACAGCAGACGGCCCGATTCACATGCGCTAACCGGTCACCACCGACGAAGGATCGTGGCGGCGCCAATGTCAACCCTACGACCACGTCCTCGGCCTCGACCTCTCGGCATACTGAACGGACGATCAATCAGAATAACACAACCAAATAAACATCACAACGTCAACATAGGACGATAAATAGCAGCACGATATAACATCAACCCCAAGTCATTACACACGTGCACGAACTAACACTGTAATTTTAGAACTTCATTCAAAAATAATTCACACAGTCACATTAACAGAGATGTTTGGATTTTATCAAATCAAACACGGTCAAAACCACACACGTATCGTAGGGACCACACAATAGCAACGAAATAAAATATTTCCGGGGTATTATTCAAATGATAAAATTTTAAAATTCTCAAGTTTGAAAAATTTGGTGAAATGAAATTTTTGAAAACACTTTTAATACTTCAGTCGTTCAATCAAAACCATGTATCTCAACATTTAGAAAACATCAAACATTCTCCGTGAGCACAACAACACCACAAACTTATCACAACCACTTAGCCCCAACACGTGGACATATGAAGTTCAAAATTCCGAAAACCAAAAATCGTTCTGCAAAATAAAAATTTTCCAAAATCCTTTAGTTTATAACCAAAACAACGGTAATATTTTACAATGTCTGAAGTACTTCAAAACACATTTTTTTTAAATACCATCTGATTGTGTCATTTGAAAATACACGGCCCATTTGTCAAAATTTAACAAATTTTAAAAAAATCCACATAGACCGTGGTTTGACCGCACCACCAAAATATTTTCCAAAAATCGATTTTTACAAAAATTCTCAAACTGTAAAGTCCTTCAGAAAACATTCTCAAACTTACCCATAGCGGACAAAAAATACAACATTCCAAAAACAGTCGAATTTAAAACCACATACTCAAATGGCAACCAGGGTCGCCAATTCAATCAAATGCATCTCGTGGTATCAAGTTTAAGCACACAGCAAAATCATTCATCGGAGTTTCTCATAAACTCTACCGTCGGTACCTTTTCGAAACCCATCAAGGTTTAGAACTTTCACAACATACCACCCCACCCGGTGGTTGAAAGATAAAACAATAACTTGTCCAGTTCTATACACATACTATGTGCCACGAATATTAAGCACAACTATATTACACAATACTATCTAAATAAAATTATGCACCGCAATTAACTCACGAAGATAAAATCGAGATACACAGGTATTACGCATAAAAGAGGAGACTTACATCCACAGGTCGCATGGAGGTGACGGTCGCCCACGATACTAATCTCATCCGACAACATAACCGACACATTGTGACTACACACAACTCAACTTGTCACCTGACGACTCGAACTCCACATCCGCGGCTTGTTAGCTCTGCTTCCACCTCGGCCCACCATGAAGATGGCGAACCTCGACGGTGTATGTTGAGATGGGGCTAGTGACGCGTCGCATTGTCCGGGTGCACCATGTTAGATGATGAACCTTTGAGGGCGGGCGATCGTGTCTACTGATTAGTTTTGGAAGGCCCTTAGACTACGCCAGCCTCGTATTTAAACGAAGGGCGGGCGATCTTGGCCCAGAGGGACCTTGCATGGCCGAAGCAGCCGGTTCCATCGACTACCAGGACCATGGCTGCACTCTTCCACCTCCGATCGTCATGTAGATTCCGACCTTCGACGGTGTACGTTGTGCGGTGGAGGCGATCTCGTACCGTAGTCCACCATGTTAGATGATGAACTGTAGATGGCGAACGAGTCCTCCGGTTTTTTGGTGATGTTGCTTGATGATGGCGATCGGGCTGGAAGACTGTGATCGTCGCTCGGCTGACGATCGCGTTATTCATAGGTTGATACTGGCGATCAGGCGGGAGATCGTCGTTCGGGCGCCGATCGCGCCGCTCATAGGCTAAGAAGAAATCTTTGTCTGGCCAGAAAGTCTGCGGCCTTACCTCGGAAGATCGCGTAGGTCGAGGGCTGGTCCTTCGAAAGATGCCTGAACATAGGCGAAAGACCATGGAATCCTCCTAGGACTGTGTAGAGGGCGATCTCATCGCTTATGGGTTCGCCGTTGAGGATGATCTCGTTTACACGGTCGATGTAGTCCGAGTCGGACTCATATTCCCCTTGCTTGATTCGCAACATGCGATGGGGACCTTCTGGCCGAGCGACCCTGGTGGCAAAGTACTCTGTGAAGACGTTCGTCAGTTGGTTAAAGGAGCCGATGGACCGAGGTGGCAATGAGGCGTACCACCTGTGGGCGAGGTCGTCCAGTGTCATAGGGAACATTCGGCACCTGGTCGCGTCTAATGCCCCACACCCGGTCATGTAGATGTTGAACTTGCTCAGGTGTGTTTCGGGGTCTGATCTCCCCTCATACAAAGGTGTTTGCGGATGAGCGATCTTGTGCTGCACGGGGGCGAGCTCGATGTGGACCGCGAGCGGATCGCTCGGCTCGGCGATCTTCTTCTTGGCGCCTGCCCCGGATTCCAGGAGCGCCTTCATGTCGTCGAGCTGGCGTTACATCGCGGCCATCGCTGTGGCTCGGTCGCTCGCGGATCAGCTTTGGGAGCGAGAGCCGAGGCGATCGTGTACCGATCTCCTGACTCCGCTGCTCCCGACCTCGGCTATTTGGCGAGGGGTAGCCAGACGGCTGGGCTGCCTTCTGGGAGTCGGATAGGCCGAGCTCCTGGTGACGGACTCGAACCCGCTGCCTCGTGGTCGGGGCCGACCGCCTGGCCGCCAAGATGGGTCGCTGCCGAGGCGATCGAAAACAGAGGTGCCCCGGCTGGCGAGCTCCTCCTCTTGCGGACGGGAGCCTTCTGGCGATCGCCTGGTCAGCAATGCCTTGAACTTACGTTTGGTCATCCGGCGGACGGCCGAGGGGGTGATAGCGGGAGGCGTGTCGAGAGCACTCCGTCGCTCCTGTAGGACGGCCATGGCCTCCTCGATCTATTCCGCGGTTCGGAACGGATCGAGTGAGAGACTTGGACCGCCCCCCTGGGGCGGGATCGAGCATCTCGGACCACGGCGGCTACCCTCGGCCATCGGATGTGGCTCGGATTGAGATGGAACGAGGCGCCTGGCGGGCTGGCCAGCGGCTTTCTTCGACGCGGAGGCGGAAGACATGATTCTGAAAGCTTTCTCTGAAGAACAGTGAGTGTTTCTTCAGGTATATGTCCCGGAGAACAGTGAGTGTTTTTCGAGACGGTAGGAATAAAATTGAGGGTTATCCCCTTCTTCTAGTGCCAATTGTTGTTGCCCGAAATATTTATCCGAAGATGAAATACTGCTGGAATGGACGGACAACAAACAGGGTTGCGGGAGCACTTCCGAGAGGGTGTGAATAACACAAGATTTGCCGGGTTTGTTAGGCCACAGCTTGAATGCTCTCGCGAGATGTTATTAATACAAATATTCGTGGATACAAGTATTAATGTGAGAATCTAAGTACAATGAGTGTAAAAAGATCCTGTTAATCCAGCTCTTGAGCGAAGCCTTGGCAACAACTATCTTTCGATTCCTTCTTCTCTCTCAGCGTCTCTCACACAGAAGACGATCGGCTGAGAGCAAGAACACCAAGGCTTCGCTCAAGAGCTGGATTAACAGGATCTTTTTACACTCATTGTACTTAGATTCTCACATTAATACTTGTATCCACGAATATTTGTATTAATAACATCTCGCGAGAGCATTCAAGCCCGGGCCTAACAAACCCGGCAAATCTTGTGTTATTCACACCCTCTCGGAAGTGCTCCCGCAACCCTGTTTGTTGTCCGTCAATTCCAGCAGTATTTCATCTTCGGATAAATATTTCGAGCAACAACACAAGGGTTTCCCCCAAAACGGCCAAGAACACGATTTGTCCCGACAAAACACGAAAACGGAAATCCAAGTCGAAATATGAATATACAATCCATAGAATATGTTTAACAACATCATTTAACCACAATTTATCCAACAAAAACAGGAAAACGAGATCAAGAACAAATTCCCCAAAAAGTCGATTCGAAGGAAATCAAGAAATATACTTCGATTCGACGAAGAACAATGGATTAAATGATGTTAAACACAAGAATACTACCAAGATTAATCATACCTATCATGAATTAATCAATAAAACGGAACGAATCGGACAAAAATGCAAAAAACCCCAAATTCACGAAATTAGGGTTCTAAGGAAGATTACCTTGATTCACTGGATCAAAGGATGATAACGGATGATTGATTGATGTTATGAACTCAAGAACTTCGTGGATTTGTTGTTAAACAACATGGCTTCGTCACCTCCGAAGCTCCAGCCGCTGCTCGAAAATAAAGGAAATCAAAAATGAGTGAAAATGAGGCTGCTCAGCCACATTTATACTGGGCCGGACTAGCGTGCGCTAGGCTGCCGAGCTAGCGCGCTCGCCCGTGCCGCAATCCGTGACCTCTGGACTAGATCGCTCGGACAGAAGCGTGCGCAGCCTTTTCCGGCCGAAGCGTGCGCTACTGCCGGCCGTAGCGCACGTAGTGTCCGGCGAGAGCGTGCGCTACTCGCCGATCCACCGAGTCCAAGACCCACCGCCCTATCGCCTCGGCCGCTAGCGCGGCAGACAATCGGGCGTAGCGTGCGCCGCTCCCGGCCGAAGGCGTGCGCTACCTTCCGGCCAGAAGGCGTGCGCTACGCGGTTCTCGCCGCACCCGTCCGGCCGGTGCCGAAATCATCCGGCGATCCATGAACCGTCCGGCGATGCGACCACCAGGGCTCGACGACTCGATTTCCGAAAACGTACGGAACGAACACGACGAAAAGTTCGCGGACAACATCAACGACCCGAAATGAAAACAAAATACCATAACTAATAATACGCGACCAAGAAACGGGTCGAGACAACAATTACAGATACGGATACCCGTAACTTTCAGTAAATTACAAAATGGCCCAAAACGCCCGAAAATCACGATACGTGATCGAATAACCAAACCGAAGTTCACAACAGGTCTAACAAAGTTAAACAGACTTACGGGAAACTCGAAACAGCAGTTTCGAATGAGATTCGCAAGAATTGAACTCAAGTGCGGAAAAGTCGCTAAAAAGTGCAGAATTAATCATTCTCATAATGATGAAAAGGTCCCAAGCGAGTCGTCAAAACGAACTTCCGCCAAAAAAAGAAAATTACCAGAAATCAAATTTGCGGATATTACATACTACCCTCCTTAAAAGAAGTTTCGTCCCAAAACTTAAAACAAGTATGGAGAAGCAGCATCCCGCCAGAAAAACTCAACGAGATACACAAGAAACGCATAACCTACGCCCAACGGCGAAACGTTACAAGCAACGCAAAGGAAGATACGGCGTGAAAACACGCTCCGCGACGACCAACATAACGCCACTGCCTATAATCTGAAACAATAATGTGCAATTTACGTCACATCACATGCACACATTAAATCAAAGAAACGCACGCGACAACAAGCCGCACCCGACTAGAACGACTATGTGAAAGAAACAAATAGAGTATCATGATAGAAATCACTCCGTTACTCATCAACAAGAAAATGTCCGACGTCAAAACACAAAAAATTCAAGATAATGTAAAACGAGAATACTGGATATTACATTCTATCAAACAAAAAATAAGTTTCGTCCCGAAACTTAAATTAAGGTTATCACAATGATACGAAACAAAATATAACGACACATAATAAAATACCATGTTCATGACCCCGCGGTCCGCCGTCACGCCTCTGTATGTTCAACAACTATACAGGAACTTATTCAAAACAGAATATCATTTAAGGGCGATTTACATCTGACTACCTTTTTAGATGGCCTAATTACAGTTTAGTCCCTATTGTTTCAGATATTACAATGAAGGACAAACTTTGCACTGTCCAGAAACTATATTTACAACGAAGGACAAAAGTCAAACTTTCAGATGATGTCTGATATTCCGAATTTGGCCTTTTATTTTCTTTTTCTTTTTTACCCATTTATTTTTTGCCTCACGTGGGTGGCACATGCTGGACCTTATTGTAATATATATAATATTTTTGGACTTCAGTGTAATAAATTTTCAAGGTTTCTAGAAAAAAATATTTTTTTCAGAAAATAAAGTATTTTCTGGAAAAAATATATTATTTTCCGAAAAAATTAAAAAAAATATTTTCTGGGGAAAAAATTATATTTTTAAAAAAAAAACATTATTTTATGGAATTTTTTATTTTTTTCGAAAAAATTAAAAAATATTTTCTGGAGAAAAAATTATTTTTTGGGAAAATAATATTTGTTTCGAAATAAAATTATTTTCTCGAAAAAATATTACTTTTTCCGAAAAAATAAAATTATTTTCTGGAAAAAAAATAAAAAAATATTTTTTTTCGAAAAAATTAAAAAAAAATCTGGAGGAAAAAATTTTTTTGGCAAATTAATATTTTTTTGAAATAAAATTATTTTCTGGAAAAAATAATTTTTTTGAAAAATAAAATTATTTTACGGAAAAAATAAAAAAATATTTTTCCGAAAAAAAAAAATATTTTCTCGAAAAGTTATTTTTGGCAAAATAATATGTTTTGAAATAAAATTATATTCTTGAAAAATATTATTTTTGGAAAAAATAAAATTATTTTACGAAAAAAAAAGATATTTTTGCGAAAAAATAAAAAAATATATTTTCAGGAAAAAATTATATTTCGAAAAAAAAATTATTTTTTGAAAAAAGAATATTTTTTAAAAGAAATGTATTAGCCAAACACTTTAATAACTTATAAGCTATTTGTTTCATATGAAATGTATTTTAAAACAAATGTTTTATTCAAGTAAATAGAGGGGCATTTTCGTCTTTTTAATGGAAGTCAATACCAATTCAGATTTTTGTCCTTTGCTGTAATTTATGAAACAATAGGGACTAAAGTGTAAAGAGGCCATCTAATAGGGTAGTTGGCTGTAATTTCCCCTATCATTTAACAAGTTCCAAACGTAAAAACGTCACAAGATACCTCTCTACACGAGAAACAATCCGCGCAACTAGTACTAAAAACACTATCACTGGACATCACTGTGCCCTCCGGAAGTAGGAATGGTACTCCGGTCCCTTATCATCTCGGCAACAATCTCGCAGTACTGAACTCGATGCCCCTCGTGTCCACAATTATAACAAGTCACTGGCGGTTTCTTACAATGCGCGCGTTCATGGCCTAGAACGTTACAGTTGAAACACCTAGGAGCATTACCAGAACTCAAAGACACCGGCTTGGGTCCTTTGGATTCTCTAGCTGACCGAGAAGGTCCCATACTCGGCTGATACGAGGGTTGAGGCGTGGGAATCCCAATTCCCTTACTTCCCAATGCGTCAACGGAGATCTTCTTCTTCTTCGCTACTGATACGGACTCGGTAGACATTATAGCCATTTCAAATGCTAAGGCTCGATCTTGATAGTCCTTCAGAGTTGTACACCTAAAAGGGGCCATACACTGCCGAACCTGAGGTTTCATACGCATATCAAAGTAACGAACCTTATGTGTCTCACTTCGCACTTGATCTCGAACGTAACACAGCTGTCGATTGTAATCGACTATTGCTTAAGATATAGACACATCCTGGGGCGTAGCCGAGAAGAACTCAACAATTCTATGTTCCTTAACAGGCGGCAGACAATACTCGGCCTCCATAGCAGTCTTGAATTCGGCCCAAGTAGTTGTACGATCACTAGGCGCTACGGCCTCCCACCAGTGTGCCACTTCCCTGTCAAGCAGGTATTGGGCGATGGGTACTCTTCTCTCATCGGGGCAAGCTAGAGCATCAAATGTCTTGTCCAACTGGAAGAGTCAGTCCTCCCAGCCTAACAAATCCGAAGAACCTACGAAACGGGGCGGGTGCATTCTCATCACAACTCGTAACCACTTACTAGCTCTGTTATCCTCATCCGGAATCCCGTCACGATTATGCGGTCGATTCACATGCGCCTAACCGGTCACCACGGACGAAGGATCGTGGCGGCGCCAATGTCAACCCTACGACCACGTCCTCGGCCTCGACCTCTCGGCATACTGAACGGACGATCAATCAGAATAACACAACCAAATAAACATCACAACGTCAACATAGGACGATAAATAGCAGCACGATATAACATCAACCCCAAGTCATTACACACGTGCACGAACTAACACTGTAATTTTAGAACTTCATTCAAAAATAATTCACACAGTCACATTAACAGAGATGTTTGGATTTTATCAAATCAAACACGGTCAAAACCACACACGTATCGTAGGGACCACACACTATCAACGAAATAAAATATTTCCGGGGTATTATTCAAATGATAAAATTTTAAAATTCTCAAGTTTGAAAAATTTGGTGAAATGAAATTTTTGAAAACACTTTTAATACTTTAGTCGTTCAATCAAAACCATGTATCTCAACATTTAGAAAACACTGAAATATTCTCCGGCGAGCACAACAACACCACAAACTTATCACAACCATTTAGTCCCAACACGTGGACATATGAAGTTCAAAATTCCGAAAACCAAAAATCGTTCTGCAAAATAAAAACTTTCCAAAATCCTTTAGTTTATAACCAAAACGACGGTAATATTTTACAATGTCTGAAGTACTTCAAAACACATTTTTTTAAATACCATGTGATTGTGTCATTTGAAAATACACGGCCCATTTGTCAAAATTTAACAAATTTTAAAAAAATCCACATAGACCGTGGTTTGACCGCACCACCAAAATATTTTCCAAAAATCGATTTTTACAAAAATTCTCAAACTGTAAAGTCCTTCAGAAAACATTCTCAAACTTACCCATAGCGGACAAAAAATACAACATTCCAAAAACAGTCGAATTTAAAACCACATACTCAAATGGCAACCAGGGTCGCCAATTCAATCAAATGCATCTCGTGGTATCAAGTTTAAGCACACAGCAAAATCATTCATCGGAGTTTCTCATAAACTCTACCGTCGGTACCTTTTCGAAACCCATCAATGTTTACAACTTTCACAACATACCACCCCACCCGGTGGTTCAAAGATAAAACAATAACTTGTCCAGTTCTATACACATACTATGTGCCACGAATATTAAGCACAACTATATTACACAATACTATGTAAATAAAATTATGCACCGCAATTAACTCACGAAGATAAAATCGAGATACACAGGTATTACGCATAAAAGAGGAGACTTACATCCACAGGTCGCATGGAGGTGACGGTCGCCCACGATACTAATCTCATCCGACAACATAACCGACACATTGTGACTACACACAACTCAACTTGTCACCTGACGACTCGAACGACAAGACAACACATTACTCGACAAATCACGACTTGACTCGACCCGACAGCCTTTGTTTCCGCAACCTAAGCTCTGATACCATAAATGTAACACCCCCAAAACCATATGGGAATATTACACGCCGTAGACCCTTTCCACAAGGATCTACCAGGCTAAACATCTATAAACAACCAAATGCTTGCCCGGCTAGGGTCAAACAATATAATAATATAGACCGTTAAGGTCACTTACATATAAACTCACAGACCGATGAGGTCACACAACTCTATCAACAGAACTAACTAACAACATTACCCACACAGGGGTCGAAACACAATACAGTGGAAGACTGAATCAACTCTAATAATACAACCAAACTATACCAACTCTCGACTCTTGATTAGTATCGCATCTCGTCATCCCCTTGTGCTAATCCTGTGACTGCTCCCCTGAACCTGCATGTACCTGGACGCAGAATAGACATCCACCCCGATTACTGGGGGTTAGTAAACTCCTTTGTTTTACTAGTGCAAGTATAAAACGATACGAAATGCAACAAGTAAATAGCAACTATGAATTTAATATGGAAATCAATTATCAAATGTTCCTGAGAAGTTTTATTAATTTTGAACTCAAGCAAGAGGTATTTGAAAAGGAACACATCATCTCGGGGATTTTTAAAGCAGAAATTCTTTTGGACCTCGAGTCCCAGTTTACAAAGCCTTTTCGAAAACATTAGGGCCTTAGCCCGATTCTCTTTTCAAAACACAATAGATGAGATATCATTATGGGTCCGAGACCCGTATTTAAAATGTTATCCAAACAATCACTGCTATATGACCGTTGTTCGTACACATCATGTACTGAACTCCGGAGGCCTTGACGGACCTTACCCGGACCACACACTCTGTTCGTACACATCATGTACCGAACTCTGGAGGCCTCGACGGACCTTACCCGGACCACACACTCTGTTCGTACACATCATGTACCGAACTCCGGAGGCCTCGGTGGACCTTACCCGACCACATACATCATTCGTACACATCATGTACCGAACCCCAGAGGCCTCGTCAGACCCTACCTGGATCACACACCTTGTTCGTACACATCATGTACCGAACTCCAGAGGTCTCGTCAGACCCTACCTGGAACACACACACACCTCGACACGACACAATTCATAATCATCAAATGTCAAGCCATTCCACATTACACCGAAATGCATAATCAAGTATGTAAATAAAAAAAACACAAATATCATGATCATCACAACAACTCAACAATGAACAATCACGCCCTTCACAACTTAGATGATTTGCACATCCAACACAATTCCACGATGTTAACTAGGTGATGGTATTATCGCTACCATCAATCATTCATGAAAATCAATTCATACGAAACATATTAACGAAAGTAATACAAAGCATAAAATCAATAACTCGACCTCCCAATACACAAGACACAATTCGTATAGTAAAATACTAGCCTCGAAACCACGGCGGAGAATCGGCGAAGTTGGTTGGCACGAGCGGACTACGAACTTGCCGACTCCACCGAATGACAACCCGCAACAATAAACTACGAAGGACAACAATAACAACGAAAATGAATTCCAAAGTACGACTCAAAGCCGCTGAATTCAAGGAACAAACGACGAAAGTTCAAGGGTTTCCCCCAAAACGGCCAAGAACACGATTCGTCCCGACAAAACACAAAAATGGAAATCCAAGTCGAAATATGGATATACAATCCATAGAATATGTTTAACAACATCATTTAACCACAATTTATCCAACCAAAATGGATGGAAAATGAGATCAAGAACAAATCCCCCAAAAAGTCGATTCGAAGAAAATCAAGAAATATACTTCGATTCGACGAAGAACAATGGATTAAATGATGTTAAACACAAGAATACTACCAAAATTAATCATACCCATCATGAATTAATCAACAACACGGAACGAATCAGACAAAAATGCAAAAACCCCCAAATTCACGAAATTAGGGTTCTAAGGAAGATTACCTTGATTCGCCGGATCAAAGGATGATAACGGATGATTGATTGATGTTATGAACTCAAGAACTTCGTGGATTTGTTGTTAAACAACATGGCTTCGTCACCTCCGAAGCTCCAGCCGCGGATCGAAAAGAAAGGAAATGAAAAATGAGTGAAAATGAGGCTGCTTAGCCACATTTATACTGGGCCGGACTAGCGTGCGCTAGGCTGCCGAGCTAGCGCGCGCTATCAGCCCAGGCCGCAATCCAATGACCTCATGGACTAGACTGCTCGGCCAGGTAGCGTGCGCAGCCTTCCGGCCGTAGCGTGCGCTACCTGCCGGCCGTAGCGTACGTAGTGTCCGGCAGTAGCGTGCTGTAATACCTCCGGTATTTCATGCTTGATTACTTTGTACTGTGTGAATTTTTGTAATGTGACGTCATTTATATTTATGTATTCCATTAAGTGCTATATAATTGTGCGATTTAAATGAAACGGAGGTGACACGCCTTGACACCATGGGACGATCGTCGGTGCGAATATGATAATGGCCAACGTCTTGTTCCCCGATAATTGTTGACGAGTGGAAAGGATGGTCACCCCGAGATGGTTAGAATGTGATATGTGGCTAAAGAGTTTATGTCTAACGCACGCTAGAGTTTATGTCTAACGCACGTTAGAGTTTTGTCTAACGCGCGCTACAACTTATGCCTAACGTACGCTATACTTCGATTGTCACGTACGTTAAGGAAGCTATATTACGTACGTAACAGGTGAGTCAATCTTCCGACCAGAATCTTTCTTTTGACAAGGACGGAGCTACTTTCGGCGGGCTAGAGGACAAACGAGTCAACTCTTCGTAACGTACGTTATGTCCCAAATTTAACGTACGTAACACTTGGGCACATTTCGGGCAGTGGCGGTCCTTACGTACGTTGTCATTGAACTGTTACGTACGTAAGAAGCCTTACGTACGTAACACGATATCATTAACGTCGTTAGCAAAATCAAGTTTTATAAAATGACAATTCCCTTCTTCATTTGCACGACCCAACACTACAAGATAACACCCTTGGAGAGCATCCTAGCCTTATACTCGGTTCTTAGCCTCTTTTATACTTGAATTAACAACGAGGAAGTGGTTTCTTGAGCTCGGTGAAGATTATCCAAGTTGTTCAAGTCACTTCTCGTTTCTCCTCGTAGTTCTTGTGGATTCGCCAACTCTCTTCATTATTCTTCTTCCAATAAGGTAAGCCACCAATCCCTGGAGTTAGATCTTCGATGTTCTCTTATATATATTTCTTAAATTGCGGGTATTGGGTAGATTTTTGCCAACCTTCGTAGACAACCTTTCGAATGGAAGTATGGTAACCAGAGTTATCGTTTCTCATATGTTTCGTTTCATGCAATTCATATCTATCACACGAAATTTCATTTCAAATCATCACTAGGAATGTAAAATTTGACTAATCAATTGTAGGAGAATTCGTAGTAATCCGTCACCGTATATTCCATTGTTGTAGCCACCCTTACCTTGTGATTTTTGACACTTAGTGAACTAAGGAAAACAATTCGATAGTATAAACATTATTGGATATCAAACCACCAAAGTTATTGTGTAATAGAATCCGTCGATCGTAGTATTCGGAATATAGAATAGAATTAGAAAGCATGAGATTCGATTATGCTATAATCGTTTGTCGACAACCGAAAAATGATAGGGATAATCTTGTTGAGCAAATCAATATATATCTAATGTTAACTGCAGAATTGAACGGAATAATGGTACACAATACTTACGAACTTAGAAACGAACTAATATCGACAATTAAAACTACGCTAGGAATCCGATTAGGAAAGGGAGACTAGTTTTATTCATCATGATCCACACGAGGTGTTAATTGGATATTACGTGGTTAGGTTAAGCTCAAGTGGGGGTGGGGACTCCGTTTATCGGAAAGCACCTACTATCGGATCACACGCAAGTGAAATCTTGCTCGAGAATTTTCTAATATTAATGTTATACTGTATGTGCGTATGTGCCATTTTGATGAATGCCGACGTTTGTCTTTCTCTAAAAATATGTTATAAATGGGCCGATGTGTTGGGGATAAAACCTGTATGGTACCCGTGTGGAAATGTGTTAGGGGGTAGGACCCTAATTGGGCGCCTACATTCCGGGTATTCCGTGTGGATACTTAGTGACCCTTGGTTGCGACCTTGGGGCTTATGTGATAAAAGAGAGAGACAACGTCGGTTGAATGATGAAATATTCCTGTTGATTACTAGATCTTGTGATTGTAAAAATGGCGTATATCGTTGTTAGTAGTCATTAATTGGTATGCATTCTCGACCACAGTTACAGGTATGATTCGTCGTACAGGTAAAATTGTTCATCATGTGCGGGACATTCCCAGGGGTGCAGTCGGACTTGAGCGGTGTTGGAATTATCTCTAGTCGCTGCTTAAATTGAAATGAATTTGTTTTCTTTTGAAAAACCTCTGTTGTGTAATAATTGGACTTCGAATTACATTTTTCCTTAAAATCTTTCGACTCATGTTATGTAAACCTTGAACTTAATGTTTTATCGCGATTTTCTTAAATTGCCTATTTTTCTAACTAGCCTTGTGGGTCCCACGTGGGATTCACGGCACTGTAATACCTCGAGAGATTATGGGGGTGTTACAGAAAATGGTATCGGAGCGAACCTCCTGGTTTGAATAAAATTTCTCCTAATTTTTCAAAGTCCAACACCCCAAGCGATTGAAACTCCTCATGGGAATGCAAAATAAGTGATATGTGTGTTTACGTATATGTACTACATTTAATTGTAAGCTGTGTATGGGGTGGCTTTAGATTAATACCGTCGGTGATGGCACGCCGAGGAGCTAGGAGGGTGGTGAATGATGCTTAGGGTTCAGCTGCGAACCACAATGAGGACCGGAACAACTGCGAGACACAACTGCTGGGGGCCGGCCGCCACGATTAACCAAAGCGATCGGGAGGCGGAACGCGAGAATAACAACACAGGGGGCATGGACCCGGCTTTTGTTCAGGCCCTTGCTCGCTATCGCCATGGGAATTGCTCGGGTCGACCGGGCGGAACGGATACCGGTCCTCAATGTGGAAGAAAATGCGGGAAAAGACCGATGGGTGGGAGAGATCTTGAAGGCTAGGCCTCCATTATTTGACGGGACGGGAGAGAAACACGTGGGCAGTGGATTTACGAAATGGAGGCGCCTTGAAGTGATCGGATGCCCAGAGAACCGGAAGGTGCCGCTCGGGATTAATCAACTCCGTGACAACTGCTGCACGTTGGTGGAGGACTTACAGGCGAGAGGACCGAGTGGTCGGGTGGACCGAATTTGCCCGACTACTACGGAGCGAAATCGTCCCCGATCAGCCCAATCGCTCGCGCACGAGACTTTTGATGCGGACCTCGAGAACATGCCAATACCAGAGATCATTCGGGCCTACCGAACCGAGCTAAGTTACATCTCCCAGATGGTTCCATCAGAAGATCAACGAATATGCCATCTTGCACAGAGGTTGCCGGAGGATGTCAACGCTATGCCGCCGGATTTCACTGCATGACCCTGAGGGCATACGAAGACGTAGTCACAGCATATGCCGGTACAGTTGTTAATACCGACACCGAGCATAACTCGAAGAAGCAGAAGACATCAGTTCAGCCTGGGAGCAACAACAAGGCGAATTCGGGGCCCGCATCTTCTTTTAAGTCGGCGGTTTCCTACCAACAGAAGGGTGTATCTGATCGGCCTTATCGTAGGGACTGTTTCAATTGTGGCGTGACCGGGCATACTAAGGATCGGTGTCATAAGACGGCTACCAAATGTTTCACTTGCGGAAAGAGTGGACACATGTCTCGTTACTGCTGGCGGGACAATCCCACTGAGAACCCAGCTTCCCAACCAAGTCAACAAGGCTCTGTGCAATCCCCTAGGACGCCTGCTGTTTCCAACTACCGAGCTCTATCCCACCAGAATCAACCACTGCTACACGGTGCCGGACGAGGCCATGGGCACGGCGGAGGTACTTCGTCCCTTTCGGAGTCAGTGCCGTCCCGTGTATTTGAGCTGAGGGCTACGGATGGTCAGTCTGCGCCAGCTATCTCAGGTACTCTTCTTGTTAACTCTCATCCAGTGCATGTACTATTTGATACCGGAGCCACCCATTCGTTTATATCTGTGGAATGTGTTGAACGCTTAAATCTTGTTTGTGTACCTTGTGAGCCCTTTACTGTTAAACTACCCGAGGGAAGTAGACTAGGCGGCGATCAAAGGGTTCGAGACTGTCTGATCTGAATCGACAATCATTGTTGGACCGCTAATCTTATGGTCTTTCCGCACAAGAATGAAGATATCATAATAGGTATGGACTGGATCCCATTGCCTGAGCGATCTTGGATACCTACCACTTGACTATTTCCATTTCGGCTCATGGCGGTACCACCCATGTCATCGTGGACGTGAACACTTTTGTACGAAAGGGTCTCTCATTATTATAGTATCAGAATCCTCCTGCAGCCCTCGAAGTGAGTACTATTGGTGTTATGTTCTTAGAGAGGATACTTCACAACTTACAATCACAAACTTTCCAGTGGTGAATGAGTTTCAGACGTTTTTCCCGATGAACTACGGTGCCACCGCACCGAGAAGTTGACCTTTCCATTGAACTCGAGCCGGGGCGAGACCTATTTCCAAAGCTCCTTACAGGATGGCACCGGACGAGATGAAGGAATTAAAAATACAGCTCGAAGATCTGTTGGAGAAAGGGTTGATCCGCCCAAGCACCTCGTCGTGGGGCGCGCTGGTACTTTTCGTTAAGAAGAAAGACAACTCTCTACGCTTGTGCATCGACTACAGGAGCTGAATAAGGTTACTATCAAGAATCGTTATCCGCTACCAAGAAATGATGACCTCTTGGATCAATTACAAGGGGCGATCGTGTTTTCAAAGATCGATTTACGGTCGGATATCACCAATTGAGGATTCGGGAGGAAGATATACCCAAGGCGCATTTCGGTCGAGGTATGGGCATTACGAGTATATCGTGGTATCATTCGGATTGACTAATGCCCGGCCGTTTTCATGGGCCCGATGAATAGAGTTTTGATTGATTTCCTCGATAAATGCGTGGTGGTTTTTATCGGCGACATCTGATATATTCTCGAAGCCGACAGAACACGAGGAACATTTGAGGCAAGTCTTGGCGTGTTAAGGCAACACCAACTTTATGCAAAGCTGTCCAAGTGCAAATTACGGATGCGGAGGTAATTTTTCTCGGACACGTTGTCTCGGCGGCAGGTGTCAAGGTCGACCCACAAAAGATCGAGATGATAACTAGTTGGGAACCGCGAAAAGCGTCAAAGAGGTTAGGAGTTTCTTAGGGTGGCGGGTTACTATCGAAGATTCGTCGAGGCCTTTTCTTGTATCGCCCGACCGTTAACTTGAACCTATTGAGAAAGAGCACCAAATTTGTATGGGTGCAGATCGCGGAAGAGCTTGACGAGCTCAAGAGTAGGCTAACTACGCCCGATACTAGTGTTACCACGAGTCTGAAGGATTCATTATATACGGATGCATCCAAGCACGGACTAGGGTGTGTCTTCATGCGAGAATGGCGAGTCGTTCTTTGTTAGGACTACTTGTTAGATTTTGATGATGTCATCGGTATAAATTCAAATGTTTATTACTTGGCAAAAATGTAAGGAAGAACTAAATGAGTATCTTCCATAGGCCAAATAATGTTAAGTATAAAACTTGGCAAAATGTAAAGAAGAACCAAATGAGTATCTTCTATAGGCGAAAATAAGTTAGGCTAAAAATCGGCTAAGTACTAAGTACGACTAAGTCCATCAAAGAGGATCGGTAGAGTCAAGTCAAAGTAGTTAGTCAACAAAAATTATCGGGATGTTTGACGGTGCGGCCAGTACCTCGGACAAGTCACACGATCGGTCAAGTCATAAGCGGTGTCCATCGAGAGGTCAGGTGCAGAGATGTTAGCGCTCATCGGCTAGTCGAGATCACCAAGTACTCCAAGTCCACGTTAGCATGCATTGAAAAGTCAAGTATTACGGAAAGTCACATGCAACGTGAAGAGACAAGCTGGAGTGATTCCCGCAAGAGATATGATTTAAATAAATCATCCAGACCCATAAATATCCGAAGATTTGAAGGTGAGCAAATACCTTACCTTACGATAACAACTACGGTGCTAACATACTTTCAAGCGATCAAAGCATTCAAGCTATCAAAAGCGAAATCTGACATCGAGAAAAGAGCGGTTCTAAAAGTTCATACTTAAAGAAGCTCTTAGTTGGAGAAGACAAAAACTCTTGTCTATAATCCACGAGTTCGGGGTACTTCTTGGTTCAAGTTAAGAGGCGTAAAGGCATCGAGGATCGAGGATCAAGAGGTGCAAGCGATCAAGTGTGGTACAACGGCACGGATTTCCAGCGGTTGGAAGGCTGTTGTAGTTTTGTTTGAATCAACGTAATATTTATCCTTTGGTTGAGAATTATAGTGAATTCATCTCAGTGGTTTGGAGAAAAGTGGATTAGTAGAGGATTACCCCACCTCTGAGACCACTATAATTGCCTGCGTTCTTTACTGTTTTATTGCATCATACTTTAACTGCTGCATTCATTGTTAAGTGTTTCATTAGTTGCTTTCTATTCGTCATCAGCTGACTTCCACATATATTAAAGAACAAACGACTCCAAGTCATTTGTTTACCTATCAGCTGAAGAAACTTACTCTTCGTGAAAAAGAGTTTAAGAGTTTCAACAAGTCTATTCAACCCCCCTCTAGACTTGTTCCTGGACGACTTGTGACCTACAAGTTGTATCGGAGCGGTTGGTTCATCTATTTCACGAACCAGATCTATATCAGAGATATATCTTTACTCTCAGTTTATAATGGAACACATGCATTCTAGACTTCCTGTGTTTTGATTGTGAGTATGATCTTTGGAAGATAAGGATGCGAGGCACACTTATCTTCGATCCATGATGACATGTGGTGCATCATAGAGGCGGGCCATTCATATTTGAGAAGGACAACACGGCGAGAGGAGATTGCAGCGGGGAAGCCGGAGAAGATTCCAAAAGAGAGACGGAGGTGACTCAGAAGAAAGAAAGGCGCCAACCTTGACAATAGGGCCGAGAAATGTGTTATATCAAACTCTTGACAAATCCACCATGGTCAAGATAAAGAAGCTACAATAATGCCAAGGAAATGCAGGACACATTAGCTTTAATGTGTGAGGGAACGGAGCTAATCAAAGAAAATAAATTGTCAATCCCTATTCAAAAGTTTGACAATTTCAAAATGAAAACGGCAGCGAATCCATAGATCAAGTGGACACAAGGTTCGAGATTATCAATGAAATCAACTCCTCGGCAAAACCTATGGCAACGGGGACATGGCCTGAAGGTTCTCGAGATCTCTCAACCTGAATGGAGCATGAAGGCCGTGGCCATGAGAGAGTCGAGGACCTAAATAAAATAAAAATTCAAGAGTTGTTCTACGATGCGAAGGCTTATGAGTTCGAGCTTCGGGTTCATCCTCAGCGAGCTGCGAGAGAAGGGAATAGCCTTTGCGGCCGAGTCCCCGCCAAGAGCCTATCGATGTAAAGCCTCCAAATCCATTAGATTTTGAGGAAGAAATGGCGTTTATAATGCAAAGGTTCAGCAACTTTAGAAAGAACTACTCCAAATACAAGAAAAATTATAAGGAGAATCGAGAAGGAACGAGAAAATTTGGAAGGCTGGAAGGTTGAGTGCTACAATTGTCACAAGGCAGGACACATCCAAATGGGTATCACTGAGCTCAAGAAGGACGAGAGCAAGAAGGAGGTGGGCGAGAAAAGAAGATAGAAGAAAGGCCCTCATCGGAGAAGACCGGGAGCATGTAGAATCAAGCGTGATTCTTTTCGATGATGATGAAAGTATGGCACGATGGCCAACCTAGTTGATGAAGAGAAAATGTGGAAGGACTACAACCACATCTCCACAAGCTCAAATTTTGGAGGTGAAGAATGGTTTGTAGATTACGGATGCTCGAGGCACATGGCCGGGAACAAGAAGATCTTTGTCTAAATACACCAAAGAAAGAGGTCTGATGTAACCTTTGGAGATAGCTCTAGAGGACAAACAAAGGGCTTTGGAGAGCTGCAGAGAAAATATTGTGATATCCAAAGTTCATTATGTCAAAGGGCTAAAATACAACCTCCGAGTATAAGCCAGTTTTGCGACGAAAAGAATCTAGTAGTCTTCACCATTTGGAAATGTATGGTGATAGATATCCTGTCTGGAGAAGTGAAGCTACAAGGTTTCAGAAGGAGAGATGTCTATATGATTGATTGGAACACAGGAACACCTAACTCCTGTTTTCTATCCAAGACAGTAGCTGAGAATGGATGGTTGTGGCACAAAAGACTATGTCATCTGAATTTCAAAGCCATCAATAAAATCAGTTCTCAGAAGCTGGTCAGAGGACTTCCAGATGAAGCATTCAAGAAGGAAGCGCTTTGTGATGCCTGTCGAGAAAGGAAGCGAGACGAGCATCATTCAAGCCGATCCGACTTACAACTCTCACAACAAGGATCTTAGATCTACTCCACATGGATCTATTTGGTCTATCAAGCCAAGGACTACGAGTGGCGAAAGCATGCACTTGTTGTAGTAGATGATTATTCAAGGTACACTTGGATTATCTTATTATATAAGAAAAGTGAAACCTTGACCAAGCTACGAGGCTGAGAAGGATCGAGAATGAGAAATCCTATCCATCATCAAGATCGGATCGGATAGAGGAGGAGAGTTTCTCAACAAGGAGATCGCGATTACGGCGATCAGAATGGGATCCGGCATGAGCTCTCTGCGGCAGGACCCCAGAGAATGGAGTTGCTGAAAGAAGAAGCAGAACCACTGAAGAAAGCGGCAAGGTTCATGATTGCGAGCGGACACCTTGAGAGGTTACGGGCTAAAGCTGTCAACACCGCTTGCCATACTCGAGCAGGAGTATGATAGTAGGGAGACATAGCAAAACTCCTATGAGGTTTGGAATAACAGAACTCCTCTTGTTGCTTATTTTCATGTTTTTGGTTGTAAGTGTTTCATCCACAACAATGGTAAAACACAACTAAATGCCTTTGATGCTAAAGCGATGACGGTCTCTTTATGGGATACTCACAAAGAAGCAAGGCATATAGAGTATTTAACAAAAGAACCTTAGTTGTGGAGGAAACACCCCATGTTGTCTTTTATGAATCTCTTGTTGAGTATAGGAAGCAAGTTGAGCTAATTGAGAACAAGCTCAAATCGGCGACCCTTGAAGAAGTCATTGTACATGACAACTGGAATGGTGGACTCACTGCAGACCCGGCTGATGATCAATGCAGTGCTTGAAGACCAATGCAGATCGAGGCAGATCACCAAACCTATCCCGATCGATTGCGGTGAAGACCAGTGTGGTGACAAAGACTCATCTGCGGTCAGAACCAACTGCGAGATGACAAGGCGGTAGCTGATCGATTCTGGGGCGAACCCGGTGATGCGAGAAATCCACCAAAGCAATCAGCGGGGAACAAACCCGAAGAAGGCGATATCCCCAAGTGGCTCAAAGATCACCCAATCCGACAAATCATAGGAAAGGTAGTGATGGAGTTAAGACAAGGCGATGTAGGAGTTGAAGATTCAACTTGAGGAATAGTTCGAGAAAGGTTATCTCGATCGAGTGCGTCCCAGTGAGGAGCACCGGTGTGATCTGTCAAGGAGAAGGATGGCTCGTCTCGTGTGTGTATTAATTATCGGGAGTTAAACGGGGTGATGATTGAGATTAGTATCCTCTACCCGTATTGATGATCTCTTAGATCAACTTCGGGGAAGTTCAATATTTTTCCCAGATCGACTTAAGATCTGGATATCATCAGTTGCGAATTCAAGAGTCGGGTATCGCAAGGACGGCGTTTCGTACACGCTATGGTCATTATGAGTTCGTAGTTATGTCGTTCGGGCTAACTAATGCACCTGCGGTATTCATGGAGTTAATGAATCGGGTTTTCATCGACTTTTTGGATCAGTTTGTTGTTGTCTTCATCGATGACATTTTGATTTATTCTCGTGATCGAGAGGAACACGAGCTACGTCTTCATCGGGTTCTCGGCGTGTTAATACGCGAGCAACTTTATGGAAAGTTTTCTTAATGTGAGTTACGGATGTAGAAGTGACTTTTCTCGGGCATGTAATTTCATCTGCGAGTTCGTGTCGACCCTCGAGAAGACGGAGGCTATCCGAGATTGGCAACCTCAGAAAGATGTTAAGGAAATCCGAATTTTCAGCGGATTAGTTGGTTAATTATCCGACCCACGACACGGGGCTAGGAGCCGTGGTTTTCGCGTTGGAAATTTGGCGTCGTTACCTTTATGGCGTCACTGTCGGATCTTCGCGATCACGAGAGTTGAAGTATATATTTTCTCAGAAGGAGTTAAATATGCGACAAAGACGGTGGTTGGAACTAATCAAAGATTATGATATCGAGATCCTTTACCACCCGGGCAAGGCGAACATTGTCGCTGACGCCTTGAGTCGTAAGTTCGTTCAGGAGCATCTGCTTGCTCGTTTATCGATTCGAAGGAGCTTGGCAGAATTCCTTAGACCGAGATCGAGTGCATCAACATTGTGGGTATGCTGAAACCGCTCCCTATTCCAGAATGGAAGTGGGATAACATTTCTATGGATTTCTTCACGAGAGTGCCGACGAGTCGTCGGGGCATGAATACGATCTGGGTGATCGTGGACCGCTTAACTAAGTCAGCTCATTTCCCTGAGATTAAGGATACGTGGATCAAGTAGGCGAGTTAGCTTATCGATTGGCTTTACCTCCGGCGTTGAGCCAAATTCATAATGTATTGCACGTCTCGCAGTTGCGGAAGTATGTTGCCGACCCGAGTCACATACTTCAGTTCGACGATGTCGAGATCGCGGATGATCATTCATACGAGGAGCGTCCTGTACGAGTTTTAGAACGGCGAATCAAACAGTTGAGGAACAAGACGATTCCTTTGGTCAAGATTCAGTGTTCTAGACACGGAGTCGAAGAGGCTACTTGGGGAACCGAAGAGAGTATGCGAGAGAGTCATCCCGAGTTGTTTGTCCCTTAGTTTCGGGGACGAAACTCTTTTTAAGGGGGGGAGTATGTAATACCCGGTTGAATTTCATTCATTTTTATTCAATTTTAATCAGTCAGTAATTATCATTCAGTAAACTTCACTCATTATTAATCACTCATCATTCATGATTCATTCATTGCGTTCACTGTTGGTATGTTGAAAATCGTATATCGGTTATCGATCGTCATTTCATCTCTGTTTATAGATCGAGACGGGAATATTATCATTTTCATCGGGATTGGTTGTCTTGTACTGGGAGTATCATTTTTGGCATGTGTTGGACCTGTTCACTTTCGCATTCGTATGATTTGTCGGATCATTCATCAGTCGTAGCGAGGAATCGGAGTTATCGGATTTTTCACCATGTCCAGCATTGAGTTACAGCCGTAAGGATTGTAGGTTACGGCCGTAACAAGGGTTCGTTGATGTCGGGCCATTTAGGGCGAGCGGGACTTACGGCCGTAAGGTTTGAATACGGCCGTAAGTTGGCGAGTACGGCCGTAAGGCTTGGCGATTCTGGCCGTATGAGTCAGCGAGGATGTCGGGTGTTTTGGACGAAGGGCGAGATTACGGCCGTAAGAGGGCGAGATACGGCCGTAAGGAGTGTTCGTGTTTTGAGGATGTGTCGGACGAGAGGACTTACGTCGTAAGTGTTGCGGCATACGGCCGTAAGGCGAGGAAGGTACGGCCGTAAGGCTTGGCGAATGCGGCCGTGCGTTCTGGCAGTGCACGACCATTTTCGGCGAGGGGCTTACGCGTAAGTTTGTCGGATACGGCCGTATCATGCGAGTTACGCCCGTAAGGTGTGCGGAGTGCGGCCGTAAAGAGTGTCGGCGAGCTTTTGGGCGAAGCGAGTTCTGGCCGTCTGAGTTGGCGGTTATGGCCGTAAGGCCGTTGACTGGAATATTACGGCCGTAAGAAGGCCGAGTTACTGTAACCGGCGGTTTATATATGTCTTGGGCGGGACTTTTCCTCATTTTCTCATTTCCTTCATCTTGTCAGAGAGAGAGCTTGAGGAGATATTTTGTCATCATCAATCACTTGTGTGTTGGATTTCATCATCTTGATTCGTAGGGTAGCTTGGAAAGACGATATAAAACGTTGTCTACGGATCGAAGTGTTTGGATCTTCAAAGGTAATATTCTTCAACATCTTGGATTTCGATTTTGTATTGAGATATGTTGTTTTAGCCGTTAAAATCATGTTGTATGAAGTGATGTACGCATGATTATGAATATGTATGATTATTCATTGGATTATTGAAGGATTATTCAAGAACACTTTGAATATTAAGTTGGATTTGGGGGTTTTCGATTAATTGTCGTTGTAATCACGATTTTGGATATTCATGACGGATTATTGATCGTATTGAAGATGTTTTGTTGGTTTGAAACACTTATTGGGGATTTGATGTTGGTATTTTTGAATTTTGGTTATGAACAATCGAAGTTGGCCACAAAGTGTTCGATATAATGCCCCAATGAACTTGGTTTAGTCGTTTTGACGCCTTGAGTTCGTTATAATCGTGTTTGATTCGTTTATTGAGCGGATTGTTGGTAATTATGTTATTGAAGGTTGTTCGGCGTGACACTTCATTTAGGACGTTTGTTCGTGGATGGACATTCTTCATCGGTATTGTGTAAGTTAATTCTTACTCGGTTAAAAGGATATTCATTCCTTTTTGTTGTTGATCTTTCATAATCATAATTCATTCATCATTGTATTAATCATATTGAGACTTGTAATTGTCGAATAATCACTTCATTAACGAGGAATGGCGGTTCCAATCATTTCATTGAAACTATCAATCACTTCATTATCATTTCACCTCGGTGAGTCATTCTTGACTTCGTCAGATTGTTATTATTCATTGATATTCATTATGGTCATTCTCGTTCATATGACCTTCTGGGTTCATATTGCGTGGCCGGGTGCGGATGTGTGGAATTTTTAGTCGGGCACGTGATGGCCATGTATTGGGAGTGATACATTGGACTGTGCACACGGTAACAGATTACCTCCGTGAGACTAATTAGGTATAAGGACGGGTGTGTCCTGTAACACCCCAAACTAGGCGGATATTACAGTGCCGTGAATCCCCGACTAGGACCCACCAGGCAAATGATAATGATGAATTAAATAATATAATTGTAGTACCAAACCACATTATATTACCAAGTATTAGATGAGGAGTTTAAGTACAACACACGAGGACAAAACCGAATACTAGTATATTTTATATGGAGATAAAATACATCACCACTGAGCAGTTAAACATCTCAAACGGAATTTGCGGCGAAAAAATACAAATGACGGAAATGGTGAAATAGTGAAACAAACGGAATGAATGGGGCCCCTACTAGTATCATTTGGGACTCCTCGCCGTCAACATGCTCTTCCGTGCCTTTTCCTTGCCGTGACACGAAAACAAAATTCCCCAGCGAAGTCGATTATCTGAGAACAACAAATACGCCCGTAATGTTGCATGCAAGTGTACAAGGCGAATGACCGGACACACCGTACTTGTACCTAATTAGTCTCACGGAGGTAAGCGTTACCGTGTGCGGTCGATGTATCGGTGAACCCGATACATGACCATCGTGTGACCGACTAAAAATTCCACACAACCACACCCGACCACGCAATATGAACCCGAGAAGGTCATATGAGCGAGAATGACCACAATGAATATCAATGAATAATAATTCGATAAGGCGAGATGACTCAGAGATGAAAATAATAGTGACTTGATTGATAACTTGATGAAATGATTTGGAACCGTCGTTCCTCGTGAATGAAATGATTATTAGACAATTACAAGTCTCGATATGATTTATACCATGATGAATGAGTTATGATTATGAGCAATCAACAACAAAAGGAATGAGTATCCTTTTAACCGAGTAAGAGTTAAATTACACAATACCGATGACAATGTCCTTCCACGAACAACGTCTAATCGAGATACCGGTCGCTCGAAAAACCTTGAATAACAATAATTACCAACAACCGTTCAATACACGTATCAAGCAACAAAACACGACTAACCCAAAAGTCGATACAACGATAATCAAACTCATGGGCATTCTAACGAATACGTAACCAACCACACAACTTGAAAATATCGATCCGAATATATGAAACCATCACCAAAATGAGTATTTGAACTATCAAAACACTTCAATGATATCAATAATCGATAGAAATCCACAATTTAAGATTACAACAACATCGATCGGAAAATCCCCAATTAACGAAGTCAACCCCAAGGGTTCTTGAAATAATTCGAAAATAGCCATTAAATCTGTAGGAATATATTTATCGAGGTAGATAATCCATATCTAACGTATTCCAATGATAATCGAGCTTACGAAGGAATCGGAAGGAAAAACCCAAAAATCGAAATTCTAGATCCAAGAGATTAATACCTTAGATTTGATGTTAAGGAGTGATGAAGTGATGATTAATCCAACTCAAAGGCTTGAAGATGATGATAGATGATAGCGGCTCGAAGAGAACACTCCAAATCGCCGAAATCGCGAAGTCGCTCAAAAACGAAGAGAAGTGAGAAAATGGCGAAACTCGGGCTAAGCTGTCCAATTTATCTTGCTCCAGTTAGCGCACGCTATGGCCGGCTATTTAGCGTGCGCTAACGAGTTGTATGAACATTCCGGTGAACTCTGGCTGACCGTTAGCGTACGCTACGACACAGTAGCGTGCGCTAACTCTATCGATAGCATCGTTAACTCGATGTTAGCGTGCGCTAGCTAAATATCTGTTGTCGATCGAAGTCCGAAACCATTGTCCTCGATCGATCTCGGTAGCGTGCGCTACAACCAACAAGTAGCGTGCGCTACTACACCATTTGCGTACGCTAAAAATCACTCGTAGCATGCGCTATGAATTAATCCAGTCCAGTCCACTAGCCACTGGACACAACCTGTTCCGTCCTTAGCGCGCGCTACACCAAATATTAGCGTGCGCTACTACAACCCACTAGCGTGCGCTACTTACCACTCGTAGCGTGCGCTGCCTGCTCACTGCGGTCCGGTACCTTCGGGTGCGGCCAGCTTTATTAGCGTGCGCTAATGCTGAGTGGTAGCGTCGCTACACATGTAATCAATTAGCGCGCGCTAGAAAGAGTACATAGCGTGCGCTACTCCTCACGCATGACCCACAATGAAAAAGGCAATGATGATAAACACGGTACGAAACTCCAATTAGATTAGTGATGAATGACGACTGATACACGATACAATACTCTAAATGATGAATACCATGATTGAATATGAGTGGCAAATGATCATTAACGAGTGAAATTACTGAATGATAAATACTGAATGATAATTACTGAATTACAACCGGGTATTACATACACCCCCTCTTAAAAGAGTTTCGTCCCCGAAACTAAGGGTCAAATAACTCGGGATAATTCTCCCGCATACTATCCTCGGTTTCCCAAGTAGCCTCTTCGACTTCGTGCCTAGACCACTGAATCTTAACCAAAGGAATCGTCTTATTCCGCAACTGTTTGATTCGCCGTTCTAGAACTCGCATAGGATGCTCCTCATACGAATGATCATCGGCGATCTCGATTTCATCGAACTGAAGTATGTGACTCGGGTCGGCAACATACTTCCGCAACTGAGAGACATGAAACACATTATGAATTCGGCTCAACGCCGGAGGTAAAGCTAGTCGATAAGCTAACTCGCCTACTCGATCCAAAATCTCAAACGGTCCAATGAATCTCGGACTCAACTTACCCCTCTTCCCAAAATGGAAGATACCACGACTCGGGGATACCTTGACCAAAACATGATCACCTGATTCGAACTCTAAAGGTCAAAGCGGTTATACGCATATGATTTCTATCGACTACGGCGGTCGACAAGCGACTCTGATCAAAGTTACCTTCTCACGGGCGGCTATAAGCATATCGGGCTCGATGCCGATTGATTCTGATAGGTCATCCCAACACAAAGGAGATCGACAACGTCGACCATACAAGGCCTCGTAAGGTGCCATCTTAATCGAAGCATGCCAACTATTATTATACGTGAACTCGATCAATGGTAGTTGGGCTTCCCAATCGTCTTTCCAATCGAGGACGCATGCCCTCAACATGTCCTCTAATGTCTGAATGGTTCTCTCTGATTGTCCGTCAGACTGAGGATGAAAAGCGGTACTAAGATTAAGCTGAGTTCCCATAGCACGATGAAGTTATTTCCAAAAATGCGACACAAACCGTCCGTCACGATCGGAAACGATACTTTTAGGAGTACCGTGCAGTCTCAATATCTCTTTAATGAATAACTGGGCAAGTCTCTCGGTACCCCAAGTATCCTTGATCTCAAGGAAATGAGCTGATTTAGTTAAGCGGTCCACAATCACCCAAATCGTATTCATGCCACGACGACTCGTCGGCAAACTCGTGATGAAATCTATAGAAATGTCTTCCCACTTCCATTCTGGAATAGGGAGAGGTTTGACATACACTGCCCGATGTTCAATCTTAACTTGTTGTGAGTTAAGCATCTCAAACAAATTCTGCGACTTCTCGTTTCATATTACTCCACGGTAATTTTGTTTCATGTCCTTGTACATCTTGCTAGACCGGATGAGCGAGAATAAGGGTAGCATGAGCTTCTTTCAAAATCGAGTTTTCAACTCGTCATTCGCGATACGCACAACCGATTCTTAAATCTCAAAAGTCCATCCTCGTGGACCACGAATCGAGGGCTTTCCCTTGAACCACATCCTCACGGATGCGTAACAATGATGGGTCAGAACCACTAATTCTCTCGATTGCCTCCTCAAGTGACGATGAAATCTCCAACATACAAAGTTGTCCACGAACTTGCTGAAGCCGGACCTCGATCTCGGGTCTAAGGAATTCTCTGAAGCTCATACAGGCTGTTAAGCGGGCAAGCATCTGCTCTAGCGGACTTACGACTCAAGGCGTCGGCGACAACGTTCGCCTTGCCGGAGTGGTAAAGGATCTCGATATCATAATCTTTGATTAATTCCAACCACCGTCTCTGCCGCATATTGCTCATACGAGTAAATATATACTTCAAACTCTTGTGATCGGTGAAAATCGGCGAGTAACGCCATAAAGATAATGACGCCAAATTTTCAGCGAACACCATGGTTTGCTAGCTCCAGTCGTGTGTCGGATAATTAACACTGGTAAGGTCTCAATTGCCGCGAAGCATAGGCGATAACCTTTCCATTCTGCATGGGCACACATCGAGACCACTGTAGGACGCATCACTATAAACCACAAATCCTTAGTCCCTGCTGCGGCAAGGAAATGCAGTCTTGACATTAACGGCTCTTTAGTTCCTCAAAACTCCGTTGACACGCGTCGGACCACGTGTATTTTGTAACACCCCAAACTAGGCGGATATTACGGTCTGCGTGGACCCCAGGCCAGGACCCACCGGGCGAATGAAAGCGGATGAATTACGGGGTAAATGTAGTACCGAACCACATTACAACATCAATTACTCCGATTAGGAGTTTCATACAACACACCCGAGGATAAAATAGAATACATGTGTATTTTATGTGACGATAAAATACACAACCTTGAATGAAATGAGTATTCAAGCGGAATGTCTGCGGCGGAATAAATAAAGGAAACATAAATAAGCTGAATAAATGGTGAGCAGTGAGGGCCCCCTTCTAGTATCATTGGGACTCCTCGCCGTCAACGTGCTCTCCTATGCCTTTCCCTTGCCATGACACGAGAAACAAATATCCCCAAGCGGGAGTCGATTATCTGAGAACAACAATCCTCGAGTTGAATAAACACAATCATATAAATATGTAGTATAAACCACAAGTTCGATTAAAATGAAGCGGTTAGATTATAACCCAATCTGGGTGAAAACATACGCAATCAAACATCTTGTATGAATCAACTATGATGCGGCTCAAAGGGTGGCGCCACACTACGCCGGGATGGAAATGTGTCCGTGCACAAGCCACCAGCGAGTATCGATCGAATACCGCGTGGTCTTGTACCTGTCGATCTCACGAAGCAATCGACTCGTGTGCACAGTCCAATGTGAGGCCAACAACCAACACACGACATAAATGTGCCCGACATGAAAATCCTACACATACCAACCGGAACGCCAGTATGACCCGGAATGCCACGATATAACAAAAGTGATATCGGAAATGAATAATGACTCACCGAGATAAAATGATAGTGAAATGAATGATAGCTCAACAAAATGATTGGAATCGTCGTTCCTTGTGACTGAAGTGATTAATTGACAATGACAAGTTTTAATACGGTTAACACAATGATGAATGAGTTACGATTATGAATGAACAACAACAAAAGGAAATGAATATCCTTATAACTGAGTAAGAATCAACTTACACAATACCGGTGACAATTATCCTTCCACGAACAACGTCCTAATTGAGATATCGGTCGCTCGAACAACCTTGAATTATACAATATCCAACAACTCGTTCAATATACGAATTAAACACGAATATAACGAACTCAAAACGTCGATACGATTAAACTAAGTTCATTGGGGCATTATATCGAATACGTTGTGGCCAAACTCCGGTTTTTTACAATCAAATCTCAATAAGCCACTATCAATTCCCCCAAGAAGTGTTTCAAACCAACAAACATCTTCCGAATGATCAATAATCCAAAATGAATATCCAAAAACGTGATTATAACGACAATTAATCGAAAACCCCCAATTTCAACTCGATAATCAAAGTGTTCTTGAATAATCCTTCAATAATCCAATGAATCCTTATACAAACTCATAATCATATACATATCCCTTCATATAACATGATTATAATGTCCAAAATATCATATCTCAAAACATAATCGAAATCCAAGGTGTTGAAGAAATTACCTCTTGAAGATCCAATCACTTCGATCCGAAGAACACGAGTTTAAACGAGTAACCAAGTTTCCCAAATGAATGAAGATGATGAAAATTACACACTCAAGTGATTGATGATTGCAAAATCTCTCCCTCAACCTTCTCTCTCGGATGAAGATGGAAAAATGAAGAAGTGAGGAAAAATGACCCGGCCAAGTCCTTAAATACTGCCGGAAGTTACGGCCGTAACTCGGCCCTCTTACGGCCGTAAAATTCCAAGTCAACGGCCTTACGGCCGTAACCGGCCAACTCGTACGGCCGTAACTCAGCTTCTTCCTGCCGACAGACTTACGGCCGTAACCGCTCCTGAGTTACGGGCGTAACCCGCCTTCGTCAAAAACACCCGTCGACATCCTTATGGCCGTACCGCACACCTTACGGCCGTAACTCGGATGATACGGCCGTATCCGGCCAACCTTACGGGCGTAACCCGCCTTCGTCAAAAATGGCGGACATCACACTGCAGCGTACGGCCGTATCCGGCCAAGCCTTACGGCCGTACCTGCCTCAACTTACGGCCGTATGCCGCAACCCTAACGGCCGTAAGTCACCCTTGGTCGACAACACCCGAAATTTACGAACACTATTTACGGCCGTATCCAACCCACCTTACGGCCGTAACTCACCTTCAGCCAAAATTCCTGGCAGCCTGCTGGACCACTTACGGCCGTAACCGGCCAGCCTTACGGCCGTACCCGCTGAACTTACGGCCGTATCCCAGAACCTTACGGCCGTAACTCAATACTGGCCAAGGTGGATTAATCCGATAACTCCGATTCCTCGTTACGACTGATGAATGATCCGACATACCATACGAATGTGGAAGTGAACAAGTCTAACACGAGCCAAAGATGATACTCCCAGTACAAGGCTATCAATCACAATGAAAATGATAATACTCCCGTCTCGATCTAAAAATGGAGATAAAATGACGATCGGTAACTGATATACGATTACAACATGCCAACATTGAGCGAATGAGTGATTCATGAATGATGAGTGATTATTAATGAGTGAGAATTCTTGAGTGACAATTACAGACTGATAATTACTGAATGAAAATGAATGAATTACAACCGGGTATTACATATTTCTTATCCTTTCGCAAAAGGTTCGTCAAGGGTTGAGCGATTCTAGAAAATCCCTCCACAAATCGCCGATAATAACCCACTAATCCGAGGAAACTTCGGATTTCATTAACATTCTTCGGAGGTAGCCAATCTCGAATAGCCTCCGTCTTCTGAGGATCGACACGAACTTCGTCTGATGAAATTACATGTCCGAGAAACGTCACTTTGGACATCCAGAACTCACATTTGGAAAACTTCCCATAAAGTTGTTCTCGTCTCAACACGTCGAGCACTTGATGAAGGTGAAACTCGTGTTCCTCTCGGTCACGAGAATAAATCAAAATGTCATCAATGAAGACAACAACAAACTGATCCAAAAAGTCGATGAAAACCCGATTCATTAACTCCATGAATACCGCAGGTGCATTAGTTAGTCCGAACGGCATAACTACGAACTCATAATGACCATAGTGCGTACGAAACGCTGTCCTCGCGATATCTGACTCTCGAATCCGCAACTGATGATATCCATATCTTAAGTCGATCTTGGAAAATACTGAGGCTCCCTAAAGTTGATCCAAAAGATCATCGAATCGGGGTAAAGGATACTTATTCTTGATCGTCACCCTGTTCAACTCCCGATAATCAATACATAAGCGAAATGAACCATCCTTCTTCTTGACAAACAACACTGGTGCTCCCCACGGGGACGCACTTGGTCGGATATAACCTTTCTCGAATAACTCCTCGACTCTGAGCGGTCAACAAACAACTCCTGATCAAAGTTACCTTCTCACGGGCGGCTATAAGCATATCGGGCTCGATGCCGATTGATTCTGATAGGTCATCCCAACACAAAGTAGATCGACAACGTCGTCCATACAAGGCCTCGTAAGGTGCCATCTTAATCGAAGCATGCCAACTATTATTATACGTGAACTCGATCAATGGTAGTTGGGCTTCCCAATCGTCTTTCCAATCGAGGACGCATGCCCTCAACATGTCCTCTAATGTCTGAATGGTTCTATCTGATTGTCCGTCGGATTTGAGGATGGCAGTACTAAGATTAAGTGAGTTCCCATAGCACGATGTTGATTTCCAAAAATGCGACACAAACCGTCCGTCACGATCGGAAGCTTGATACTTTTAGAGTGCCGTGCGGTCTCACTATCTCTTTAATGAATAAGCTGGGCAAGTCTCTCGGTACCCCAAGTATCCTTGATCTCAAGGAAATGAGCTGATTTAGTTAAGCGGTCCACAATCACCCAAATCGTATTCATGCCACGGCGACTCGTCGGCAAACTCGTGATGAAATCCATAGAAATGTCTTCCCACTTCCATTACGGAATAGGGAGAGGTTTGACATACTGCCCGTCGATGTTCAATCTTAACTTGTTGTGAGTTAAGCATCTCGAAACAAATTCTGCGACTTCTCGTTTCATATTACTCCACCGGTAATTTTGTTTCATGTCCTTGTACATCTTGCTAGACCGGATGAGCAGAATAAGGGTAGCATGAGCTTCTTTCAAAATCGAGTTTTTCAACTCGTCATTCGTGAACGCACAACCGATTCTTAAATCTCAAAAGTCCATCCTCGTGGACCACGAATCGAGGGCTTTCCCTTGAACCACATCCTCACGGATGCGTAACAATGATGGGTCGAACCCTAATTCTCTACGATTGCCTCCTCAAGTGACGATGAAATCTCCAACATACAAAGTGTCCCTAAACTTGCTGAAGCCGGACCTCGATCTCGGGTCTAAGGAATTCCTGTGAAGCTCATACGAAGCTGTTAAGCGGGCAAGCATCTGCTCCTAGCGGACTTACGACTCAAGGCGTCGGCGACAACGTTCGCCTTGCCGAGTGGTAAAGGATCTCGATATCATAATCTTTGATTAATTCCAACCACCGTCTCTGCCGCATATTTAACTCATACGAGTAAATATATACTTCAAACTCTTGTGATCGGTGAAAATCGGCAGGTAACGCCATAAAGATAATGACGCCAAATTTTCAGCGAACACCACGGTGCTAGCTCAGGTCGTGTGTCGGATAATTAACCTCGTAAGGTCTCGGTGCGGCGAAGCATAGGCGATAACCTTTCCATTCAATGAGCACACATCGAGACCTGTCACGCATCACTATAAACCACAAATCCTTAGTCCCTGCGGCAAGGAAAGTGCAGTCTTGACATTAACCGGCTCTTTAGTTCCTCAAAACTCCGTTGACACGCGTCGGACCACGTGTATTTTGTAACACCCCAAACTAGGCGGATATTACGGTGCCGTGGACCCCAGCCAGGACCCACCATGCGAATGAAAGCGGATGAATTACGGGGTAAATGTAGTACCGAACCACATTACAACATCAATTACTCCGATTAGGAGTTTCATTTAACACACCGAGGATAAAATAGAATACATGTGTATTTTATGTGACGATAAAATACACAACCTGAATGAAATGAGTATTCAAGCGGAATGTCTGCGGCGGAATAAATAAAGGAAACATAAATGACTTAATAAATGGTGAGCAGTGGGGCCCCCTTCTAGTATCATTGGGACTCCTTGCCGTCAACGTGCTCTCCTGTGCCTTTGCCTTGCCATGACACGAGAAACAAATATCCCCAAGCGGGTCGATTATCTGAGAACAACAATCCTCGAGTTGAATAAACACAATCATATAAATATGTAGTATAAACCACAAGTTTGATTAAAATGAAGCGGTTAGATTATAACCGAATCTGGTTGAAAACATACGCAATCAAACATCTTTGTATGAATCAACTAACGATGCGGCTCAAAGGGTGGCGCCACACTACGCCGGGATGGAAATGTGTCCGTGCACAAGCCACCAACAGTATCGATCGAATACCGCGTGGTCTTGTACCTGTCGATCTCACGAAGCAATCGACTCGTGTGCACAGTCCAATGTGAGGCCAACAACCAACACACGACATAAATGTGCCCGACATGAAAATCCTACACATACCAACCGGCACGCCAGTATGACCCGGAATGCCACGATATAACAAAAGTGACATCGGGAACGAATAATGACTCACCGAGATAAAATGATAGTGAAATGAATGATAGCTCAACAAAATGATTGGAATCGTCGTTCCTTGTGACTGAAGTGATTAATTGACAATGACAAGTTTTAATACGGTTAACACAATGATGAATGAGTTACGATTATGAATGAACAACAACAAAAGGAAATGAATATCCTTATAACTGAGTAAGAATCAACTTACACAATATCGGTGACAATTATCCTTCCACGAACAACGTCCTAATTGAGATATCGGTCGCTCGAACAACCTTGAATTATACAATATCCAACAACTCGTTCAATATACGAATCAAACACGAATATAACGAACTCAAAACGACGATACGATTAAACTAAGTTCATTGGGGCATTATATCGAATACGTTGTGGCCAAACTCCGGTTGTTTACAATCAAATCTCAATAAGCCACTATCAATTCCCCCAGGAAGTGTTTCAAACCAACAAACATCTTCCGAATGATCAATAATCCAAAATGAATATCCAAAAACGTGATTATAACGACAATTAATCGAAAACCCCCAATTTCAACTCGATAATCAAAGTGTTCTTGAATAATCCTTCAATAATCCAATGAATCCTTATACAAACTCAAAATCATATACATATCCCTTCATATAACATGATTATAATGTCCAAAACATCATATCTCAACATAGAATCGAAATCCAAGTGTTGAAGAAATTACCTCTTGAAGATCGATCACTTCGATCAGAAGAACACGAGTTTAAGCGAGTAACCAAGTTTCCCAAATGAATGAAGATGATGAAAATTACACACTCAAGTGATTGATGATTGCAAAATCTCTCCCTCAACCCTCTCTCTCGGATGAAGATGGAAAAATGAAGAAGTGAGGAAAAATGACCGGCCAAGTCCTTAAATCTGCCGGAAGTTACTGGCCGTAACTCGGCCCTCATACAGCCGTAAAATTCCAAGTCAACGGCCTTACGGCCGTAGCAGCCAACTAAATGCGGCCGTAACTCGGCTTCTTCAAAGCTGCCCGGCAGACTTACGGCCGTAACCGCTCTGAGTTACGGGCGTAACCCGCTTCGTCAAAAACACCCGTCGACATCCTTACGGTCGTACCGCACACCTTACGGCCGTAACTTTCGGATGATACGGCCGTATCCGGCCAACCTTACGGGCGTAACCCGCCTTCGTCAAAAATGGCGGACATCACACTGCGGCGTACGGCCGTATCGGCCAAGCCTTACGGCCGTACACGCCTCGACTTACGGCCGTATGCCGCAACCCTTACGGCCGTAAGTCACCCTTGGTCGACAACACCCGAAATTCTGAACACTACTTACGGTCGTTTCCAACACACCTTACGGCCAAAACTCACCTTGACCAAAATGCAGGCGGCTCTTTCAGACCACTTACGGCCGTAAGCCCGGCCTTACGTCCGTACCCGGCTGAACTTACGGCGTATCCCGAACCTTACGGCCGTAACTCAATCTTGGCCAAGGTGGATTAATCCGATAACTCCGATTCCTCGTTACGGTGATGAATGATCCGACATACCATACGAATGTGGAAGTGAACAAGTATAACACGAGCCAAAGATGATACTCGATTACAAGGCTATCAATCACAATGAAAATGATAATACTCCGTCTCGATCTAAACGGAGATAAAATGACGATCGGTGGCGATATACGATTACAACATGCCAACATTGAGCGAATGAGTGATTCATGAATGATGAGTGATTATTAATGAGTGAGAATTACTGAGTGACAATTACAGACTGATAATTACTGAATGAAAATGAATGAATTACAACCGGGTATTACATATTTCTTATCCTTTCGCAAAAGGTTCGTCAAGGGTTGAGCGATTCTAGAAAATCCCTCCACAAATCGCCGATAATAACCCACTAATCCGAGGAAACTTCGGATTTCATTAACATTCTTCGGAGGTATCGATCTCGAATAGCCTCCGTCTTCGAGGATCGACACGAACTTCGTCTGATGAAATTACATGTCCGAGAAACGTCACTTTGGACATCCAGAACTCACATTTGGAAAACTTCCCATAAAGTTGTTCTCGTATCAACACGTCGAGCACTTGATGAGGGTGAAACTCGTGTTCCTCTCGGTCACGAGAATAAATCAAAATGTCATCAATGAAGACAACAACAAACTGATCCAAAAAGTCGATGAAAACCTGATTCATTAACTCCATGAATACCGCAGGTGCATTAGTTAGTCCGAACGGCATAACTACGAACTCATAATGACCATAGCGCGTACGAAACGCTGTCCTCGCGATATCCGACTCTCGAATCCGCAACTGATGATATACATATCTTAAGTCGATCTTGGAAAATACTGAGGCTCCCTGAAGTTGATCCAAAAGATCATCGAATCGGGGTAAAGGATACTTATTCTTGATCGTCACCCTGTTCAACTCCCGATAATCAATACATAAGCGAAATGAACCATCCTTCTTCTTGACAAACAACACTGGTGCTCCCCACGGGGACGCACTTGGTCGGATATAACCTTTCTCGAATAACTCCTCGAGTTGATTCTTCAATTCCCGCATTTTGGTCGGGGCCATACGGTACGGTGCCTTTGATATCGGGGATGTACCAGGCTCCAACTCAATCGTGAATTCCACATCCCTCTATGGAGGCAAACCAGGTAACTCGTCTGGAAAAACATCGGCATATTCCCTCACTATCGGAATGTCCGTCAACATTACTGATGATTTCTCGGTTTTGGTCATATAGCACCAATAACCAACACACCCCTGATTGAGTAATATCACTGCTTTCATCAAATTAATGACCTTACCAGAATAGCCGGGATTACCTCCCTGAAACACACATTCAACCCCATAAATGCGAAATGATAGTGATCATATGCTTACGGACACTAATGATGGCATCATGACGATCCATCAATCAATACCCAAGATGACGTCGTCCCTTGGCAAATCTACTACGATAAGGTCCGCTGGCCATACACGACCATGGCCAGAATCGGACAATTACGAATCTCACGATTACGATAATTCGTCTACCATCGGGTAGGCCGATGACATAAGGCTCACAACTAGTAGCACTACCCGGACGTACTCTACTCAAACATGACTCGGAAATGAATGAATGCGATGCACGGTATCAAAAAGGGTACACACAGGTTGAGATAGAATATCGAGTTTAAACGAGATCATTCGGGCCTCTGGATCATCGGTCTTCTTCATCTAATAAATCCGGGGCTTGCTAGTAACGGCACCGGACCCTCCCGTCTGCTGGCGATAGGCTCCACCTGTAGACGCTCCTGTCGTTTTAAGCAGCCCTGATTAGTCTTTGATTACGAGCAGTGTTGCCTTAGGGGCACGAGATGACGTCGAGCGGAGTTTGGAGTCCTACGGCAAACGGGCCTTATGCCCGGCAATCCCACAATTATGACACGTGATGGTCTGTCTCGGACACTTGATCTTGAGATGACCAAGATCCCCGATTAAAGCAGGTGATGGCAGGCGCGCTCGAGGCGAGATTCCGCGGGTTTAGGCGTCACGGGAGGTCGCTCGGAAAAGTAGAGCCGTCACGAGGTTTCTTGAAGGTGTCGACCGCCTTGGTGATTATGACTCTTCGATTTCTTGCTAGCAGACGAAGGTTGCTGCTTAGCAATTTCCTTAGCAGTAAGCTCATAAGTGAGAGCTTTCTCAATGAATTCGGCCAACGTGGCACAATTATGATTAAGCAGCGAAGTCTCATACGGGGTTTGACCTCTTCTTTGAAATACTTGATTTTATCCGCCTCTGAATGAATGATGGATGAGGCGAAAGGGACAAGTTCCTGAAATTTCTCGGCAATGGCGAGAACATCCTCTTTTGCTGAGGGGTCGGGTGTGAGTAATTGTGACAGCTTGGCCTCTCTGAGTGGGGCCGGATAATACCTCTCCATCATGAGATTCTTGAAATGATCCCAAGTACATGAGCCTTCGGTGGGCTTCAACGACAACCACCAAGAATGAGCGCTCTTACCCAGGTAGTAAGCCGCAATAGAAACTTTGTGTCCTTCGGGACACTCTACCATAGCAAACAACTTCTCGAAATGCTCGAGCCAATGAATAATATCCGCCGGCTCAGACGAGCCCTCAAAAGTAGGTGGCCTCTGGCGAGAGATGTCGCCGATGATATTGCTCACATTCCTCTCTTGCCTCTGAGGTGGCGGCGGAGGAGCCTGTTGATTTTGATTGACGGAGTTATGCATCGTCTCCAGATCGGTGTGCCATGCAGGTCATTTGGGCCATCATGCCTGCATAAAGCGAGTGGGTCAACTTTGGACACCTTGGTGAGCCGTGTCCAGTGCGACTCCGTTAGTGAATGATCGCGTCGAGGTGAATGAGTGGCGGCGTCATTGCTCGATGAATTAGCATTATTTCTCGCGTTTGCACGTGTATTCACACGAGCTCTCGGGATTCGGCCCGCCCACGGCCTCGTCCTCCACGTCCTCTTCTTGCCCTCTCCATCTTGAAGTAGGAAAGTCACATGATGATTATATTTCCGCATGAATATCACGTTATGATTATGACATGAGATGATGAAAATGAGAATATACGCTCTAACACGGTGATTACATGAATGATTAAGCGAGGTGACATGATTATACGATGAAGCTGTTGAAATGACTATCTTGAACAAATTAACAAGATTAATGATATGATCTTCGAGATCAACAACCGAGTAATGAAGTGAATTGAGTGATTAATGAGTTAACTGGCCGTCTGGTCAAAATCACAATGATAGTGAGGATTGTTAAGCGATGAATTATGAATGAATGATTATTGCGAGAAATTATACCATGGCATTAGAAATGTTATAGTTCTTGATACGATTGGCTCGGCATTTGCATAGGTCACACGTGGCGAAAGTCGATGAAACTAGTCCGATGACGATGATTTCAAGCGAGACATGACTTGGAGGGTAGTATTCAAAACCACGCTCGATACCAACTCTGTAACACCCCAAACTAGGCGGATATTACGATCAGTGAATCCCATTTGGGACCCACAGGCAAATGAAAATGATGAATTAAATAATATAATTGTAGTACCAAACCACATTATATTACCAAGTACTCCGATGAGGAGTTTAAGTACAACACACCAGGACAAAACCGAATAATAGTATATTTTATATGGAGATAAAATACACCACCACAAACGATTAAACATCTCAAGCGGAATTTGCGGCGGAAAAATACAAATGACGGAAATGACTGAAATAGTGAAACAAACGGAATGAATGGGGCCCCCTACTAGTATCATTGCAGGACTCCTCGCCGTCAACATGCTCTTCCGTGCCTTTGCCTTGCCGTGACACGAAAACAAAATTCCCCAGCGAAGTCGGTTATCTGAGAACAACAATTCTCAAGGGTTGAAAATAAACAATCATGAATTAACTGAAGTTATGAAATATCCTTATTTATGAATTACGCTGAAGAGGAGTATCATAGTACGCCCGTAATGTTCTGTGCAAGTGTACAATACGAATGACCGGACACACCCGACCTTTTACCTAATTATTCTAACGGAGGTAAGCGTTACCGTGTGCGGTCGATGTATCGGTGAACCCGATACATGACCATCGTGTGCCCGACTAAAAATTCCACGGCCACACCCGGCCACGCAATATGAACCCGAGAAGGTCATATGAGCGAAAATGACCACAATGAATTTCAATGAATAATAATTCGATAAGGCGAGATGACTCACGAGATGAAATAATAGTGACTTGATTGATAACTTGATGAAATGATTTGGAACCGTCGTTCCTCGTGAATGAAATGATTATTCGACAATTACAAGTCTCAATATGATTTATACCATGATGAATGAGTTATGATTATGAGCAATCAACAACAAAAGGAATGAGTATCCTTTTAACCGAGTAAGAGTTAACTTACACAATACCGATGACAATGTCCTTCCACGAACAACGTCCTAATTGAGATACCGGTCGCTCGAACAACCTTGAATAATAATAATTACAAACAACCGTTCAATACACGTATCAAGCAACAAAACACGACTAACCCAAAAGTCGATACAACGATAATCAAACTCATATGGGCATTCTAACGAATACGTAACCAACCACACAACTTCGAAAATATCGATCCTAATATATGAAACCATCACCAAAATGAGTATTTCAAACTATCAAAACACTTAAATGATATAAATAATCGATAGAAATCCACAATTCAAGATTACAACAACATCGATGGAAAATCCCCAATTAACCGAAGTCAACCCCAAGGGTTCTTGAAATAATTCCGAAAATAGCCATTAAATCCGTAGGAATATATTTATCCAAGGTAGATAATCCATATCTAACGTATTCCAATGATAATCTAAGCTTACAAAAAGGAATTGGAAGGAAAAACCCAAAAATCCGAAATTCTAGATCCAAGAGATTAATACCTTAGATTTGATGTTAAGGAGTGATGAAGTGATGATTAATCCAACTCAAAGGCTTGAAGATGATGATAGATGATAGCAGCTCGAAGAGAACACTCCAAATCGCGAAATCGCGAAGTCGCTCAAAAGCGAAGAGAAGTGAGAAAATGGCGAAACTCGGGCTAAGCTGTCGATTTATACTTCTCCAGTTAGCGCACGCTATGACTGCTATTTAGCGTGCGCTAACGAGTTGTATGAACATTCCAATGAACTGCGGTGACCGTTAGCGTACGCTACGACACAGTAGCGTGCACTAACTCTATCCCGATAGCGTGTGTTAACTCGATGTTAGCGTGCGCTAGCTAAATATCTGTTGTCGATGCGAAGTCCGAAACATTGTTCTCGATCGATCTCGGTAGCGTGCGCTACAACCAACAAGTAGCGTGCGCTACTACACCATTTGCGTCGCTAAAAATCACTCATAGCATGCGCTATGAATTAATCGATGCGATCCGGTAGCCTTGGACTCAACTGATCCGTTCTTAGCGCGCTACACCAAATATTAGCGTGCGCTACTACAACCCACTAGCGTGCGCTACTTACCACTCGTGGCGTGCGCTGCCTGCTCACTGCGGTCGGTACCTTACGGGTGCGGCCAGTAACATTAGCGTGCGCTAATGCTGAGTGGTAGCGTGCGCTACCTGTACTCTATTAGCGCGCGCTAGAAAGAGTACGTAGCGTGCGCTACTCCTCACGCACAGCCCACAATGAAAAAGACAATGATGATAAACACGATACGAAACTCCAATTAGATTAGTGATGAATGACGACTGATATACGATACAATACTCTGAATGATGAATACCATGATTGAATATGAGTGGCAAATGATCATTAACGAGTGAAATTACTGAATGATAAATACTGAATGATAATTACTGAATTACAACCGGGTATTACATGTCCGGTCATTCGTCTTGCACACTTGCACAGAACACTACGGGCGTACTATGATACTCCTCTTCAGCGTAATTCATAACTAAGGATATTTCATAACTAATGATAATTCATGATTGTGTATTTTCAACCCTTGAGGATTGTTGTTACGTATGGCCCGGCCCATTTGAGGATTACATTTTCGAGTCATGGCAAGGCAAAAGCACGGGAATAGCATGTTGGCGTCGAGGAGTCAGTGATACTAGTAGGGGGCCCGATCTTTGATTATTCATGTTGTTGTCCTTTAATTTCCATTGCATACTTTCATTTGGATACTCCGTTTCATTCGGTGTTGTATATTTTATCTTCATATAAAATATACTAGTATTCGGTATTGTCCTGGTGTGTTGTACTTAAACTCCTCATCGGAGTATTTGGTAATATAATGTGGTTCGGTACTACAATTATATTATTTAATTCATCATTTTCATTCGCCTGGTGGATCCCAGTCGGGGATTCACGACACTGTAATATCCGCCTAGTTTGGGGTGTTACAGTGCGCAACTCTGGCTAACGACCGGGAACCCAGACTGTGATGGTCAGTCAGACCAGCACGATTGGTTGTGTTGGTCAAGCTAGTCGCCTTCGAAAAATATTATTTAGAATCGAGTTTATATTTAGAATTCAAAAAAAATAAAACTGAAATATTATTATTTTTGAGAGAGTATGGCGGGTTTTCGATGTGCTACTTATGAAAGAGTACCAGGACCGTGCTTTGGCCATTAAAGTGGTTATTTCTGTGTCAGGGTCGGGCACCGAGAACAAGAAGCGAAGGCAGTGGTGGATTTTCAGGAAACAAGGGCAGTGGATTTCGTAAACCTCAAGTTTCTCATTCTGTTTTCGGCAAACCAGTTCATCAAGCTTATAGTGTTCCAAGTTCACAACCAGGCCATCCTTTTTCATCTGGAAGAGGGCTATGTTTTAATTGTAATCAAGTGGGTCACCAATTCAGAGATTATCCCTTATCTCCTACGACTTGCTTTTCGTGCGGATAGACCGGTCACATAGCTACCTATTGTGAGGTTGCCACCAGGCTCAACAAGCAACAGAATTCGGCGCCAACTCCTAGTGTGAATCCGGGGGCTACATCTGGTCAACCACAGTAGACTTTTGGACGAGGCAGAGGCCGAGGTCGGTCAGATCGTCAGACTGCATCGAGTGTGAGTTTGGTTCAGCCGAGGGTGTATCAGATGAGACAGGCGGATGATGCAGAGGCTCCAGTAGCTGCAGGTACCTCGCAGATACTTTCTCAGTCTATTTCTATATTATTTGATTCAGGAGCTACGCATTCTTTTATTGCACTTGAATGTGTGTATCGTGTGGGTCTTGATTGTTTGATTAAGTGTGAACCGTTTGTGGTGGGTACTCCGAGTGGGGAGCGTTTGGTTGGTAACCGAGAGGTTAGGGATTGTCTTGTGTACATTGGGAGTTGGGATTGGCCTTCGGACCTCATTGTAGTAGATCTGAAGGGTGAGGATGTGATTCTCGGAGATGATTGGTTGGTTCGGCATGGAGCTATTATGAACTATCAGACTCGAACCTTTCTATATTATCTGAGTATGGTGACAAGCATACTTTCGTGTGTCGTAATCCGGGTAGTTCGGGCGAGAATGATTTGTTGTCAAGGCGATAAAATTCTTGAAGCAAGGCTGTATTGGTTATTGGTTCTATGCCACGAGTGCCGATGATGGTGGAATTGATCTATCATCGATTCCGATTGTGGCGATTATCTGATGTATTTCGGATGATATTTGGGTTTACCCCCATCTAGAGATGTAGAGTTTTCCATTGATCTCGAGTCGAGTGCGGCACCTATCTCTCATGCACCGTATCGTATGGTACCTCTTGAGATGTTAGGCTGAAAAAGCGGTTGGGTTATCTTCTTGACAAAGGGTATATGCGTGAGTACTTCACCTTGGGGTGCACAGTCCTCTTCATTAAGAACAAAGGCGGCTCGTTCCGTCTGTGCATCGATTATCGGGAGTTGAACAAGCGGACCATCAAGAACAAGTATCCATTGCCCGTATAGATGACTTGTTCGATCGGCTTGAGGAGCTCTTGTTTTCCCTAAGATCGAATTGCATTCGGGATATTATCAGCTTAGGATTCGAGATTCAGACATTCCGAAGATTGCTTTTCGTACCCATTATGGTCACTGTGAGTTCGTGGTTATGTTGTTTAGGTTAACTAATGCTCCCGTCGTGTTTATGCAGTTGATGAATAAAGTCTTCATTGATTATCTTAATAAATTTGTGGTCATTTTCATTGTGACATTCTTATCTAGTCACAGAATGAGGTAGATCACGCTGAACACCTCCATATAGTTGAACACCTTGAGAATAGAGAAACTTTATGCAAAGTTTTCTAAGTGTGAGTTTTGGCTTAAGAGAGTAACTTTTCTTGGGCACGTAATTTTAGCTGAAGGAGTTCGGTGGATCCCTAGAAGATAGCGGCAATTATTGAATGGGAACCACCTAAGAATGTGAAGGAGACACGGAGTTCTTGGGACTTGTCAGGTATTACTGTAGGTTTGTCGAGGGATTTTCGAAAATCGCTCGACCACTTACTCAGTTGCTCCAGAATTCCTGGAAGTTCGAATGGAGTGTGGAGAGATAGAACAATTTTGATGAGTTAAAGGCGGTTAACCGGCGCTAGTATTGTCATTACCTCGGGATCTTGAAGATTTTGTTGTCTATAGTGATGCTTGGTCTCGAGACTTGGATGTGTTCTAATGCGGAGGGATAGGGTGATTGCATATGCGTCTCGGCAGTTGAAACCATATGTAGCAAATTACCCTACACATGATTTGGAGCTAGCTACGGTTGTTTTCACTTTAAAAATTTGGAGGCATTATCTCTATGGGTCGTCGTGTAAGATTTACACGGATCACAAGAGTTTGAAGTATATCTTCAACGAGAAAGAATTGAACATGAGGCAAATGTAGTGGCGGACACGTTGAGCATAGGCAGTGGCTTTACGGATGTTGGTGGTACTTACGCCTCGGAGCAGGATCAGCGGGATTTGATGTGTCAATATATCGAAGTTTTTATTAATAGAATTAAGGTTTAGATATGTGCATTAGAAATCACTTCGTCTTTGATTGATGATATCAAGGCGAAATAGTACGATGACCCATCCCCAGTTCAGTTGATGGAGGACGTGAAGAAAGGGAAAGCTACGGGATTTGTAGTTCATGATGATGCAATTTTAAGATTTCGTGTCAGGTTGTGTGTCCCGTACGATTTTGAGTTGAGACAGAAGATTTTGTGAGAAGCTCACGGTCGCCTTATTCCATACATGCAGGTACAAGCAAAATGTACAAGGATGTAAGGAGTAACCACAGTGGATTAATTTGAAGATGGACGTCGGCGAGTTTGTGTCGAAATGTTTGACTGTCGGCAGGTCAAGATCGAGCATCGGCGACCAGCGGGGCTATTGCGACCACTTCTATTAGGAGTGGAAGTGGTATGATATTTCTATAGATTTCATTACTAGTATGCCTAAGACTAGGACCAGAATGAACATGATTTGGGTCATTGTCGATCGACTAACCAAATCTGCTCATTTCCTGGGTATTAAGGATACTTGGGGACCGGAGAGATTGGGTATTTATTACGGATATCGTGAGATTTCATGGGAAACCTAAGAGCATTGTTTCGAATCGAGATGGCCGGTTCGTATCACATTTCTGGCAGGCTGTTCATCGATCCTTAGGGACTGAGTCGAGACTCAGTACATCTTATCACCCTAAGACAGTCGGACAGTCAGAGCGGACTATACAAACACTGGAGGATATGTTGAGAACTTGTGCTTTAGACTGGAAAGATGATTTGGAGTCACACTCGCCATTAGTCGAGTTCACGTACAACGACAGTTCGCATGACTCGATTAAAATGGCACCATTTGAGGCCTTGTACGGAAGAAGGTGTAGATCACCTTTATGTTGGGATGACGCATCTGATTTGATATGTACTGAACCGAATTTGGTAGTTGAGATGAGAGAGAGGATTGCTCTGATCCGTGATAGGCTATTGACGGCTCAGAGTCAACAGAAGTCCTATGCCGACACGCGTCATCGACTGTTGGAGTTTGAGGAGTTTACCGCTTCGGTTGGAAGGGTAAACTTAGCCCAAGGTATATTAGACCCTTTAAGATTTTAGAGCGAGTTGGGGATCTCGCCTATCGCTTGGGTCCCCCGTCCATCATTAAGTCACGTACATAATGTGTTTCATGTCTCACAGTTGAGGAAATACGTGTCATATCCTAACCATATCAATAATTTCGGGGAAATTGAATTGGGTTCCAATGTCACGTTTGAAGAGAAGCCGGTTCAGATTTTGGAGTGTCGAGTAAAACAACTTAGACACAAAGCTATTCCGTTGGTGAAGGTGCAATGGTCAAGACATGGGACGGGGGAAGCTACATGGGAAGCCGAGGACAGTTTGAAGTCGAAATATCCAGAATTTTTCACATTTTAAGTTTCGGGATGAAACTTTTTGGTAGAGGGGAGGAATGTAACACTCGTAACTTTTATTTCCCAGTTTAATTGTTATTATTCGATTTGTGGTTGTTCACCTTGGACCGTTCTGATTTATTGTATATTTTTCGTTGCTTGTGTTTTCTCGGACCATTGGGTCGGCATGTCATGTTGTGGTTTTATCGTCTTTCTCACTTGTGGTAGCGTCATCATCTGACCATAGGCTATCTGGCATGACCTGTACAAAATTGCGCAAGACCGGCGGCACTTTGCGCCGTGTTTGTGCGCCGTGTCACACAGGTGCGCGCACTGTCTCGCAACACGGCGCAGGACCCGCGGCACTTTGCGTCGTGTCACACAGGGGCTGTAATACCCGGATGTGAACTCATTTATTTTCATTCAGTAATTTTCACTCTGTAATTTTTCACTCATTAATAATCCTTCATCATTCATATTCATTCATTCGTGTTCACCGTTCGGAGTAACTTTGAGTCGTGTATCGATATTGTTCATGTTTTCAACCTTGCTTGAGAATCGAGACCAGAATATTATCTTGCTCGTTGCAATTGCTTCGTAAGTTAATGTTGATATTGGAGTTCATATCATTTCGAATTTACTCCTTGTTCGGATCGTGCTCTTGTTGGACAAACCCTTATAATCATTGCCCGGAACCGCCATTTTGGGGTTTCCACACTTCCATTTCATGGTATTGTTCCCAAGTTTTGAGTTCTATTACTTTTATTATCTTCCCAGGTCGTTTTTAGTCATTTTTGGGCCTGAATAGTGTGCGCCGCGGCTACATCTTATGCGAGATGGAGCGAGGCACCGGCTGCCGTGTCTGCCGTGACCCTTCTTTGGCCGTGCCGCGGCCTAAGGTGAATGAATCTTTGGGAGTTATTTTTGGCCGTGGGCCTTTGCACACTCAATCCGTGTCGCGGCATGCGGAGCAGATTACCCCCTTTTCGGCGGATTTTGAGGAGAGAAGTTCATTTCATCATTCTCCTCATTCCTCCTCTCCTTGGGCAACTTAGGGGCAATTTTGTGGGCGATTTGGCATCATCAATCTCAGAGATTTCATCCTCCTTGAGTTCTTGGTGTGGATTAACAACATCTTTTTGGATTCTTCATCCTAATTTAAGGTATTTTCTTCAACCCTAGATTCAATTTTGAGTTGGAGCATGATGTTTTGGATGATATAATCATGATTTGTGAAAGATATACGTATGATTATGAGTTTATCATCGGATTGTTTGAAGTTTATTCAAGAACACTTTGAAGGTTGACTTGGAATTGGGGTTTTCAACTAGATGTTATCGTAATCTTGATTTGATTGTTCTTATTGGATTATCGATTGTGTTGATGGTGTTTTGTTGGATTGAATCACTCATTTGGAGGTTGGTTTTCGATAAATTGGGATTAGATGTAAATAATGGGAGATTGTTTACAAAGTGGTTGTCGAAATGCCCCAATGAGTTTGGTTATTGTTGTATCAACTTTTTAGTTGGGTATAATCGTACTTGACACGTATATTGAGCGTTTGTTGGTAATTATGTTATTCAATGTTGTTCGAGCGACCGATATTCCATTAAGGACATTTGTTCGAGGGAGGACATTTCATCACCGGTATTGAGGCAAGTTAATTCTTGCTCGGTTAAAAGGATATTCATTCCTTTCATTGTTGTTCATTCATATACATAATTTATTCATAGTATATTAATCATGTTGAGATTTGTAATTATCAAACTAATCATTCATTTCACGAGCAGCGGTTCCAATCATTTGATGAGCTATCATTCATTTCATTATTATTTCATCTCGGTGAGTCATTCTTGACCCTTGCTATTCATTGATATTCATCATGGTCACTTTTGTTGTTGTGACCTTCTGGGTTCATATTGCGTGGCCAGGTGGTTATATGTGGAATTTTTAGTCGGGCACACGATAGTCATGTGATGCGGGTTCACCGACATAATGGACTATGCGCACGGTAATGTGCCTCCATGAGACTAATTAGGTACAAGTGCGGGTGTGCCTGGACACTCGTCTTGTGCACTTGCACGTCCCATTACGGGCGTACTATGATGTCCCTCTTGATTTGATTTCATAACTAATATATATAATGATTGTGCTTGTTCAACTCTTGAGGATTGTTGTTACGTATGGCGGCCCCATTGGGGATGTTGTTTCGAGTCATGGCAAGGCAAATGCGGGAAGAGAGCGTTGATGGTGAGGAGTCCTAGTGATTCTAGTAGGGGCGATCTGTTCATTTGTCCATGCTTCTTGATTTGTATTTTCCCTTTGTAGTTAGTTTAGTTTTTATTTTATTCAGTGTTGTATATTTTATCTTCATATGAAATATTCATGTATCCCGTATTTCCTAGGTGTGTTGTATTTGAAACTCCTCATCGGAGTAATTGGTAATTTAATGTGTTTTGGTACTACAATTATATTATTTAATTCATAATTTTCATTCGCCTGGTCGGTCCCAGTTGGGGGTTCACGGGACTGTAATATCCGCCTTGTTTGGGGGTGTTACAGAGTTGGTATCGGAGCGTGGTTTTGAATACTACCTTCCGAGTCATGTCTCATTGAAATCATCATTCGTCAGACTAGTATATTGGACCTTCGCGTCACGTGTGACCTGTGCAAGCGCCAAGCCCCTCAGACCAAGAAACAATAAGAATCACTCATTCATCATACATCAGTCAACAATCCTCAATCATCATTTTCATTTTTGATCATGTTGATCATGTTAACTCATTAATCATTCAGTTCATTTCATTGCTCAGCTGTTGATCTTGTGGATCGTATCATTAATCTTGTTAACTTGTTCAAGATAATTATTTCAAAAATTTCATCAGCTAATCATGTCACCTCAATTGATCCTTCATGTAATCATTGTGTTAGAGCGCGTATGCTCATTATTATCATTTCATAACGTAATCATAATGTGATATTCATGCGAGATCTATAATTATCATGTGATTTCCCTACCTTCAGTATGGATCGAGCTGGCGGAGGACGGAGGAAAGAGGCGCGGTGCGGGCAGAAACCGGGAGCTCGAATGAATACCGTGCGACGCGAGGAATAACGTCAATTCAACGGCGGCGTCTGCCACTCATTTACATGGAAATAATCATTCACCGTCGGGATCCATTACGAGATACAACTCAATCGAAGGTGTCACTACTAAAAAAGGGTTTTAGTGACACTTGTGTTTTGTGATTTTGTGTTATGTGTCACTAAATATATAAAATTGAATTAATTTTTGTATTTAACATCTAAGTGTCACTTATTGATCACATCGACGTATCACTAATCTAGGCATCTCTAATTCCTGACACTAACGTATCAGTAATAAAAAAAGAAAAATACTCAAATAAATTAAGACCCACATCCTCTTTCTTCATTCCCGTCTTCAATCCTGAATCCTTCTATCCTTTCCCAGTCCTAAGTCACACGGCACGCCTTTTCTTCTCAAAAATTCAAAACCGTCTCTGTCTCCCCGTTTCTTATCTTGTTGTGGTCGCGCATGACTGCCGCCCACCGCTGGTAGTCCTCGTCATCGCGCCTTTGCCCAGGCTCCTACCCCTATTGACGAGATCCACAAGTTGCCACGCGTCCGTCGTCACCTTAGCCTGGTCCTAACCCCGCAGCTCAGCCCAGCCCCCACCACATCGATCCTCTGCTCGTCAGCGCAGTCTCGGCTCTCAATTCAGGTTGGTTTTTATCTTGATGAGATTCAGTTTTGGTGATAATTCTGTACAGCCCAACCCCCACCATGTTTCTTCTCTTGTTGTGGCTTTTGCCGAGAGTGAGATGTAGATTTTTGTTTGGGAAGAATGCTGATAATATTCTGGAAAAACAATTTTTTTTTGCGAAGGTAAGTAATTGCTTTTAGTTTTTTATGGCTGCATCACAATCTGTCAAGAAAGATTATTGAAATCAATTCGTACAAATAGTTAGGATCACATTACAATCTGTCAAGAAAGATTATTTTCATCTTTTTCCAAAATAGTTATTTCACACTTTAAAATAAGGCATTTATGTTGTAAGTGGCCTCATTTTCGGCAAGCCATTTTCTCTCTTTCGAGTTTCAGATCGAAGAGAAGTTTATTTTAAGGTACATTGTTAAAATTTTAAGGTACATTGTTAAAATTTTAATATATGAAGGGCAGATATCAGGGGGTATGAAGGGCAGATATCAGGGGGAAATGGCAAAAAAATAGTAATCACAAAGTTGGATTTTCTAATTGCTTAGAATAATCCAAACATCCCTTGTATTTCCGGATTGTTGAGAATGCTGATACGACCTATTCACTAGTTCTTTGTTTTGTCTGCTTATCATCAGATATATGTGTTCTTTCTGAGGCTGAAGGTTGGTGTGAAGACTATGAAGACCTACACAAATCGCATGAAAGAAGGGCGTTTATGGGGCAATCTTAGTGGTCAGTAGAATTTAACTCCATTTGCTAAGGCGTGCATAAGTGAAATATGGTCTAAATTTCATTTGGAAGATCTTTCTTGATTTTACAAGAACATCTTCTATGTTACAGTCGAAATTGGATCCAACATACTTGTTGGCTCATCGATAACAAAACCTTCAATGGCATAATTATTTTGTATTAATTACAAAAAAATACCCTCCAGTTTTACCTAATTACAAAAAAACTCTGCTAACTTTCAAGATTTCAAAAGATTTTGCTTTCTCTCACATCGTTACCCCTTCATAAGCACAAAAAAAGAAAATAACATTTCAAAACCACATTCACATTCACATTCACAAAGGAACATTTCAATACCCTCCATGGAATTTTGTAGCTTGTAGCTTATCCCCATAAAACTTTACTATGGATGGTTTTGGGAACATGAAATCTATCGGTGTTTCTTGACATCCTCTCTTTTTTTGTGCTTCTAGGTTAATGGGAGATATATAACCATAAAGAACTCAGGGAGAAGCTGAAGTCTCATGTGTTCAGAACAAGAAGTGATTGTGAAGTTATTGCTCATCTAGTAAGTATTTACAATGTAAAGAGTAGTACTCTTTGATAGACCATATAATGTATGTTTCCCCTGGAATTGTTCAACCAAAGAATCCTAAACAATATAGTGAACGTTGTTCTCTTATAGTATTTATTATTATCCTTTCTTGTTACGACTCAGTGACTTCTTCTGTATGAAGAATATGGAGAAGAGTTTGTGAATATGTTGGATGGAATGTTCTCTTTTGTGCTTCTTGACACCGTGATACTTGATTTCATTCTTGCTCGGGATCTTATTGGTATTGCTTCCCTTTACATCGGTGGGGTCTTGATGGTATGTGACCTATTCTCCATGTATTGATTCTCGGTGGCTTGTATATTACGCAGAGGTTTCCTACGATTGCTTAACCAATGCACCGGTGGTGTTATTGGTGACCAAACACTTACACATGCAATTTTTTTAGTATTTCATGTTGGTTACGTGCAACTAAATCTTGTACTTCTGCGAGGTCTACTTGGTTTGCTTCATAAATGAAAGCTTTAGCGATGATTGTGAGCGGTTTATGACCTTTCTACTGGTCACATATATTCAAGCAAAAATGGTATTCATATTGGAAGTTGTAGTTATCGAAGTGCAATTTAGTTTATGTCAAGTCTGCCTCCTATAAGCTGTCTTGACTTGATTATTCTGTTAGGCTTATTTTTCTCCGATTTAGTTGTCAGTTTTCATCCCTCATATAAACGTATAACATTCCAAGATTCCATAATATACTCTATTGTAGTCATACTTGTCAAATATAGTAAATAGAATGATCATATGTATAGTTTGCAGAGCTCAGAATTCTCGTTACTACAAAATCAACCCACGTGTTTATCGTTTTTGTGATTGTTTTATTTTTGTCATTTTGAGATGAACTAGTCAATATATCAACCTTCCTCTTTGATTATATGACATTGCTTTCACATATCAGATGAACTACTAGTAACACAGACCTCTGCTAGATTTAGGAACAAACACACCACATGTATATGCATTCTATGTTGATGACCGCTTATATTCTTATTAAACTAAATATCTATTACAGATTTTACTGTTTAAGAATCTTGCTTTGTGTTATGTGATGTTACGATTTTGATTTTTCTAAATTTGTAGGTTTCTTAAATCTTGAGACGGGATTTCAAATTGAGTGAATGAATTGTTTGTATGACATTTTATGGTTGTTACTTGTTTTAAGTTTGATGATATTTGTGGGTTACGAACGCATATCGGCATCATCATGTATTCTTGTGTGACAACATAGTACCTTTCACCTCGTGAGTCCAGTGGGATGGAAGCGTTGGGAGCACTTGAATTGAAGTAAAGTTGAATCTCATCTTGCCAATTATAGGGTAGATTTATTTTTCCTAGTAAATTTAATTTCTAGCATTTTTACTTATCTCGTTTGGATATTGCATTTCTTGAATAAGGGATCTCATTGTTTTAAGTATTCTCATATTGATCGACATTTTGGTAATTTCAGGTTCAATTATTCTTTTTATTTTTATTGTTGTTTCAAGTTTTACATTATTGTGCAGAATGTTGCCTTTGAATTGTTGAGAGAATACCTTTTCTTAAGCTTGTTTAAGTTTTTGTTTAAATATATTTTTTTTATCATTTTTAGTGTAATCCTTGATATGATAATATATTTCTCTGAAAGACTTAATATTTTGGGTTCTCATCATTGTTGTTAGATAACATTTTATACTCTGTAAGGTTTATATATATATATATATATATATATATATATATATATATTTCCGATCCTAATACTCTTGTTTATCTTTGCTTCTTGTTGGTTGTTTGAAGGTGTCTTGATGACCTTTCGCGATTATGCGATGAGTGGAAGCATGGAAGATTTTTTTATTGGTTCTGAAGAATAGTTTGATCTTTGTATTTGTTATTTTGAAATGTTAACTGGTTTTACTATTTGATATTTTGTACTTTGTAACTATTAAGGATAATGCTAATGGTTAATAAAATATTTTATATTTAGACTTTATCAAATATTGTTGTAGTATCAAAAAGTATGTATCATTTTAATATATAAATTGATGTGTGATTTTCAGTACATATTTAATTATAAAATTACCATTAATTAAAATATCAATTTAGTGTCAAGCATTTCTTGATAATCAAGTGTCATAATTTACTCTCACTAATGTGTCAGAAATAGCGAAATTAATGACACTGAAATACAATTACTATTTTCTCACATTATTGTGTCGTTATCTATTCACACTATAGTGTGACGGAGTAGTGACATGTAATATTTATTGGAAGGTGTTGACATTGTCGTATCGGAATATAGCTATATTTGTGTAACACAGACTACTTACACCAGTTTTAGTGACCCCGTAAAATGGTGTCACTGCATTTTGACTGCCGGATTACTGACACATTTTACGTGTGTCACTAAAAGGGTTTAGTAGTGATTTTCTTTGTCAGTAAATCCCTTTTTTTAGTAGTGTGTTCCGGTTGATCCACTCGCTTTTATGCAGGGCATGATTGCCCAAATGACTCAGATGACACGTCTGATGGAGACGATGCAGAACTCAGCCACTCAGGATCAGTAGGCCCCTCCGCTTCCACCTCAAGGTCAAAAGAGGAGTGTGAGCAGTATTATCGGCGACATCTCTCGCCAAAGGCCACCTACTTTCGAGGGCTCATCTGAGCCGGCGGATATTATTCACTGGCTTGAACATTTTGAGAAACTATTTGCTATGGTGGAGTGTCCCGAAGGGCACAAAGTTTCAGTTGCGGGTTACTATCTGTGGAAGAGCGCTCATTCTTGCTGGCTATCTTTGAAGCCCACCGATGGATCTTGCACGTGGGACCAGTTCAAGACTCTCATGATGGAAAGATATTATCCGGCCCCACTCAGGGAGGATAAGTTCTCGGAGTTACTCAGTCCCGACCGCTCAATGGAAGAAGATGTTCTCTCCATTGCCGAGAAGTTTCAGGAGCTACTTCCATTCGCCTCATCCATTATCCACTTCGAGGCGGATAAGATCAAGTATTTCAGTAAGAGGTTGAAACCTTGTATCCAGCTACAATTGCTCAATTATTATTGCACCACCCTGTCCGAATTCATAGAGAAATCTCTTGCTTATGAGCTTACTGCGAAGGAGATTGCTAAGCATCAAACTTCATCTGCTGGCAAGAAATTGAAGAATCGTAATCGGTTCGAAGGTAGTCAGGCAACCGTCAAGAAGCCTCGTGCGGGCTCTACTTTTTATGAGCGACCTCCTATGGCGCCTAAACCTACGGAATCTCAGTCTTGAGCAGCCAGTTCGGCCATCACCTGTTTCAACTGTGAAGAGCAGGGTCATTTCAGCACTAAGTGTCCGAGGCAGACTATCACGTGTAATAACTGTGGGATTGATGGGCATAAGGCCCGTTTCTACCGAAGAGATTCCAAACTTACTGCAGAGACATCTCGGGCCACAGAAATAGTCGGTTGAGAATCAGGCCACTCGGTCGCGTCGTTCAAGACAAATAGAGAGAATAAAGGAGGAGCCAACAACTTTCAGACAAGAGCAACCGGTTAAGGGACTAGCAAGCCACGAATATATGAGATGAAGAGAGCCGATGATCTGGAGGCCGAATGATCTCATGTACACTCGAAATTTTATCTCAACTGTGTGTACCCTTTTTGATCTTGGTGCATTACATTCATTGATTTCCGAGTCATGCTTGAGTAGACTTCACTGGATAGTACTACTAGTTGTGAACCTTATATCATTGGTCTACAGACGGTAGAAAAATTATCTAAGATCATGAGGTTAAGAATTGTCTAATTGACTTAATGGCCGTGTTTGGTTGGCGGACTGATCGTGATAGATTTACCTAGAGATGATGTTATTTTGGGTATTGATTGGATGGATCGTCATGATGCCATCCTCGGTGTTAAATAGCGTATGGTCACTATCATTTCGGGCGATGGAGTCGAGTGTGTATTTCGGGGGTAACTGACCATTCGGAAAAGTTATTAATATGATGGAGGAAGTGAAGTTACTCAATCGGGGTGTGTAGGTTACTAGTGCTATATGACCAAGAACGAGAAATCATCGGTGATGTTGGCGGATATTCTGTAGTGAGAGAATATGCCGAAGTACTTCAGGAAGAGTTACTGGTTTACCTCCATGAGTGATGTGGAATTCACAATAGAATTGGAGCGGTATATCTCGATATCGAAAGCACCATATCGTATGGCCCCGACCGAAATGCAAGAACTGAAGAATCAACGGGAGGAATTGACCGAGAAGGGTTATGTCCGACCGAGTGTGTCTCCATGGGGAGCACCAGTGTTATTATCAAGAAGAAGGATGGTTCTTTTCGCTTGTGCATTGATTATTAAGAGCTGAACAGGGTGACGATCAAGAATAAATATCTCCTACCCCACATTAATGATCTCTTGGATCAACATCAAGGAGCTTCAGTATTTTCCAAGATCGATTTGAGATATGGGTATCATCAGTTGCGAATTCGAGAGTCGGTTATCCCAAGAATGGCATTTCGAACACGCTATGGGCATTACGAGTTTGTGGTGATGCCGTTTGGGTTAAATAATGCACCTGCTGTATTCATAGAGTTGATGAACCGAGTTTTCATCGACTATTTAGATCAGTTTGTGGTTGTTTTCATAGATGACATTTTAATTTATTCTCGTGGCTGAGAGGAGTATGAATTTCACCTTCATCAGGTTCTCGACGTGTTGAGACGAGAGCGACTCTATGGAAAGTTTTCCAAATGTGAGTTCTGGATGTCCGAGGTGATGTTTCTCGGACATGTGATTTCATTAGACGGAGTAGTGTCGACCCTCAGAAGACGGAGGCTATCCGAGATTGGCAACCTCCGAAAAATGTTAAGGAAATCCAAAGCTTTCTCGGATTAGCAGTCTATTACCGGCGATTTGTAGAAGGATTTTACAAAATCGCTCAACCTATGACGAACCTTTTGCGTAAGGATAAGAAATACACATGGTCGATGCGTGTCGTGAGTTTTGAGGAGCTCAAGAGTCATTTAATTTCAGCACCTGTTCTTTCTTTACCGCAAGGAGCGGAAGGATTTGTGGTTTATAGTGACGCGTCCGGAAAAGGTCTCGGATGTGTATTAATGCAGAACGGTAAAGTGATTGCCTATGATTTGCGGCAACTGAGACCTTATGACGTCAACTATCCGACCCATGACCTGGAGCTATAAGTCGTGGTACTTGCGCTGAAGATTTGGCGTCATTATCTTTATGGAGTCACCTGTCAGATTTTCACAGATCATAAGAGTTTGAAGTATATATTTACTCAGAAGGAGTTAAATATGCGACAAAGGTGGTGGTTAGAACTGATTAAAGACTATGATACTGAGATTCAAGGACAATTGTGTGTGATGGAAATAACTTCATCATTAACCGAAGAGATCAAATTTATGCAGGCAAATGATCCTTTAATGATTCGATTACGTGATGAAGTGATCAAGGGGAAGGACCTTAGATTCGTAATTCATGATAATGGAGTTTTGAGATTTCAGAACTGACTCTGCGTTCCCGATGTCGATGTTTTGAAATAGACGATTATGAAGGAAGGTCACAGTTCACCCTATTCTATCCACCCGGACACCAGTAAGATGTATAAGGACTTGAAGCAGAATTTCTGGTGGGGCAACATGAAGAAAGATGTAGCGGACTATGTTTCAAAATGCTTGACTTGTTAGCAGGTTAAGATCGAGCATCAACGACCTGCCGGAATGTTGAAGCCTCTCCCGATTCCTGAATGGAAGTGGGAGGATATATCGATGGACTTTATCACTAGAATGTCGAGAACCAAGACAGGAATGAACATGATTTGTGTGATAGTTGATCGTTTAACCAAATCAGCTCATTTTCTAGGCATTAAAGACACGTGGGGACAAGAGAGGTTGGCACGAGTATTTATTTCAGAGATAGTCCGATTGCATGGTACGCCGAAGACCATTATTTCTGACCAAGACGGTCACTTTGTATCGCATTTTTGGAAAGCAGTTCATAAGGCCTTGGGGACCGGGTGAACTTGGCCACGACTTATCACCCGCAGACAGATGGACAATCCCAGAGGACCATTCCAACAGTGGAAGATAGGCTGAGGGCCTGTGCCTTAGATTGGTCAACTGATTGGGAAGGTCACCTACCGTTGATTGAATTTAACTACAACAATGGTTGGCATGCCTCCATTAAGATGGCACCGTTTGAGGCATTATACGGGAGGAGATGCAGATCGCCCCTATGTTGGGACGATTCATCATATTTGGTTGGGACAGAACCAGAGTTGATCGTGCAGACACGAGAGAAAATAGCCTTGATTCGTGAAAGACTGTTGACCGCCCAGAGTCGGTAGAAATCTTATGCAGACGTGCGCCGTCGCCCATTGGAGTTCAGTACTGGAGACCACGTACTTTTAAAGGTTTCTCCTACTCGGGGAATCTTTCGTTTTGGAAGGAAGGGAAAGCTGAGTCCGAGATATATCGGACCATTTGAGATCCTCGAGAGAGTTGGAGAGTTGGCATACAGATTGGCATTACCGCCGTCATTGGGCCATGTTCATAACGTGTTCCACGTATCCTAGTTACGGAGATATATACCGGATCCTAGTCATGCTATTGATTTTGGCGAGATTGAAGTCGCTCAGGATGGGATGTTTGAAGAAAGACTGGTCAGGATACTCGAGAGTCGAGTTAAGCAGTTGAGGAACAAACCAATCACTTTGGTCAAACTTCAGTGGTCACGCCACGGAGTGGAAGAAGCCACTTGGGAAACGAAAGATAGCATGAATTCCAGATATCCAGAGTTATTTTCGTCTTGAGTTTCGGGACGAAACTCCTTTTTAGTAGGAGAGTATGTAATATCTGGATTTATTATTGTGTATTTCATCCGTATTCGAACCCTGTATTATTCGGATTTGTGATCTTGAGAGTTGGAGTATGATATTTCTCACATTGGTATCTTTGTATATAAGTATGTCGTCATGCATAAATTTCTCATGCGAACTCATGATAGCACACGCTAAGAATGTAGCTTAACGCGTGCTATCCGCTACAACTAGTGCACGCTATTAATGTAGGATTTGTGTGCGCTAGGCAGTCAATTATTGAGTTAGGCGGCTAGCACATGCGCCAGCCGGGACATGGGTCCGGATAATATTCCCTCGAACAAACATGGACAGATTTGGCGTCAACGCTTATTAGCGTGCGCTAAGAATTGTATGGTACTAATTAGCTAGTGTGCAGAAACTTTATTTAAAGGACAGCACTCCATTTCTACCTATTCCCTTCATTTGTTCTTCGTTCCTTGGAAGTCCAGAGAGCCTTTCCTACTCCTTAAACACATACAAATCCGCCTTACTTGATCATTAAATATAGAGAGTGCTTATACTTGATCATTGAAGAAGAACTCACTTTGAAGTGACACTCAAGCAACCAGAACTGGATTCTACCTTTTTGGATCATTGATTTCTTTATTAAAGGTATGTTAATACTATCTCCAACTTTAGATTCGTGTTATGAAGAATAAGATAATCATACTGGCAAGATATTGAGTTCCTTTGGTGAATCATTCAACAAACATCATGTTTAGAAGATTGGAATGTTTATGCTTATGATATTGTCGTTGGAACCTCGTAGTTGGAATCTTAGTACGTCAAATGATGAGAGGAACATTCTGAAGTTGATTATCCATATGATTTATGTTGTTATATTGATCATAAACTTGGAGGTGATATATCACTTTTGGTTATAAGGACTTAAGAAAGAATCATCTTAGATTGCATCTTTTCTTATAAGCTAGAATTGTTAGTTTACCTCCACGGTTAAATCGGGATGTAATGATGATATTGAAATCTAGTGCGTCGACCTTAAGAACACCAAACTTCGCATGAGAATCGTAATTAAGGATGGATTATGGTGTTGTGATGATTATACGTATCCTTATATCTCAAAGTTGTTTAATCTGTAAGATCATTTCATAAGTTATGAATATGATATGTAGACGGATAACGTACGTTAATCCCTGAGGAGTTCGTAAATTTCATCACCGTTAGAACTAGTCTGCTGCCCAACAGTGAACTGCCATGCACGCTTAGCGTGCGCTAAGCTATGCGAATTAACGTATGCTAACGGGCTTATTTAGCGTACGCTACGGTTGAAACTTAGCATGCCTTAAGTCATCAGGCGAGTCAGTCGGCTGATCAGTGAGGCACTGACCATGCATGGTTAGCATATGCTAGGCTGAGTGTAATTGCGTGCGCTAACAAGTAGTCTTAACGTACGCTACATAGGATGCGTAGAGTACGTTAACTAGGCCAGACAGATTTCATTTTAAGAATTTCCGACCGTAATTTGGATTGTTAGATGTTCATTCGACTTGAGATGAATTCTATATTATTTCTTTTGTTAAGGTTCGAGCTTGTTACGTGATTGATAGAAGGGACGACCTTCGAGTGTTTCATTTTCATGGAAGTATTGTTCTTATCTTCGAATCGAGGCAAGTACCTTATTTGTTTTACGTATTGATGTTATACATATTGTCGTGCATATATGTCGTTGTATGTCCACCTCGTGTTGGTCCGACGGGATCATCGGGGGATCTATGCTAGCGTCGGTTGGATCATCGGACGTGTTTTCCACCACGAGGTTGGTCGATGGGATCATCGTGGGTTCTAGGCGGTGAATCTTTGGATCGTCGGAATTACCATCGTATGTTATGATATCATGTTGTGATTATCGATTGTGTATGTTATTTATGAGTTTCTCGTAGGAGAAGACTCATTGGTATTTTGTCATTTACGTTATTATTATTCTTCGTGAGATGTTGAATAATATGTTGTGGTACTTGTACTAGCATCATTGTGCTAACCCCTTCGGGGGTGAACATTTGTTTATGTTTAGGATCCAGGAGAGCGGGAAAACAACCCTTTGGGTGCATGACAACGAGGTGCGAGTAATGTGCAGTCGGGTTTATTATCTGTTGTTGGTTATTTAATAAGTACTCTAGTACGTCGTAATTTGTGATGTTTGGATTTCAGTGATGTATTAATATTCTCCATTTGGACATTTGTACTTTTGGTATTGAACCAGAACATTCGTATTTTATTTCAAGTGATTTCATAAGTTGGTATCTGTCATTGTCGTTTCATTTATTCAGCCTTGTAAATTCTTATGTAAAGGATTTACGGCGCTGTAATATTCCTGAATATATCGGGGGTGTTACATTACCCGGATGTGAACTCATTTATTTTCATTCAGTAATTGTCACTCTGTAAGTTTTCACTCATTAATAATCCTTCATCATTCATATTCATTCATTCGTGTTTACCGTTTGGAGTAACTTTGAGTCGTGTATCAATATTGTTCATTATTTCAACTTTGATTGAGAATCGAGACAAGAATATTATCTTAATCGTTGTGATTGCTTTGTAAGTTAATGTTGATATTGGAGTTCATATCATTTCGAATTTACTCCTTGTTCGGATCGTGCTATTGTTGGGCAAACCCTTATAATCATTGCTTGGAACCGCCGTTTTGGAGTTTCCACACTTCCATTTCGTGTTATTGGTCCCAATTTTTGAGTTCTATTACTTTTATTCTCTTTCAGGGTCATTTTTATTCATTTTGGGCCCGAATAGTGTGCCAACGGCACAAGGATGTGTGCGCCGCGGCACATCTTGTGCGAGATGGAGCGGGCACCGCTGTACCGTGGGTCTTGGCCCTCTACTGGTCATGCCGCGGCCCTAAGCTGAATGCTGGAAGTTATTTTTAGCTGCGGGCCGCGGCACACTCAGTCCGTGCCGCGGTACGCGTAACATATTACCCCTTTTTCAGCGGATTTTTGAGGAGAGAAGTTCATTTCATCATTTTACTCATTCCTCCTCTCCTTGGGCGACTTAAGGGTGATTTTGTGGGCGATTTGGCATCATCAATCTCAGAGATTTCATCCTTCTTGAGTTCTTGGTGTGGATTAACAACATCTTTTTGGATTCTTCATCCTAATTCAAGGTAACTTCTTCAACCCTAGATTCGATTTTGAGTTGGATCATGATGTTTTGGATGATATAATCATGATTTGTGAAGGAAATCATCCGGCCAGTCCCGCAACCGTCCGGCGAGTGCGACCACGAGGGCTCGATGACTCGATTTCCAAAAGCGTCACGGAGCGAACACGGCGAAAAGTTCGCGGACAACATCAACGACCGAAATGAAAACAAAATACCATAACTAATAATACGCGACCAAGAAGCGGGTCGAGACAACAATTACAGATACGGATACGTAACTTTGATAAATTACAAAATGGCCCAAAACGCCCGAAAATCACGATACGTGATCGAATAACCAAACCGAAGTTCACAACAGGTCTAACAAAGTTAAACGGACTTACGGGAAACTCGAAACATCGATTTGAATGAGATTCGCAAGAATTGAACTCAAGTGCGGAAAAGTCGCTAAAAAGCACGGAACTCGGCAAAAGCGACACGAAACAAACTCGGATGTCGAAAAGTGCAGAATTAATCATTCTCATAATGATGAAAAGGTCCCAAGCGAGTCGTCAAAACGAACTTCCGCCAAAAAAGAAAATTACAGAAATCAAATTTGCGGATATTACATACTACCCTCCTTAAAAGAAGTTTCGTCCCAAAACTTAAAACAAGTATGGAGAAAGACATCCCGCGAGAAAAACTCAACGAGATACACAAGAAACGCATAACCTACGCCCAACGGCGAAGCGTTACAAGCAACGCAAAGGAAGATACGGCGTGAAAACACGCTCATGACGACCAACACAATGCCACCGCCTATAATACGAAACAATAATGAGCAATTTACGTCACATCACATGCACACATTAAATCAAAGAAAGCACGCGACAACAAGCCGCACCGACTAGAACGACTATGTTAAAGAAACAAATAGAGTATCATGATAGAAATCACTCGTTACTCATCAACAAGAAAATGTCAAGCGTCAAAACACAAAAAAATTCAAGATAACAGAAAACGAGAATACTGGATATTACATTCTATCAAACAAAAAATAAGTTTCGTCCCGAAACTTAAATTAAGGTTATCACAATGATACGAAACAAAATATAACGACACATAATAAAATACCATGTTCATGACCCCGCGGTCCGCCGTCACGCCTCTGTATGTTCAACAACTATACAGGAACTTATTCAAAACAGAATATCATTTAAGGGCGATTTACATCTGACTACCTTTTTAGATGGCCTAATTACAGTTTAGTCCCTATTGTTTCAGATATTACAATGAAGGACAAACTTTGCACTGTCCAGAAACTATATTTACAACGAAGGACAAAAGTCAAACTTTCAGATGATGTCACTTTGGAGAGATCTTGATATTCCAAATTTGGCCTTTTATTTTATTTTTCTTTTTACCCATTTATTTTTTGCCTCACGTGGGTGGCACATCTTGACCTCATTGTAATATATATAATATTTTTGGACTTGATGTAATAAATTTTCAAGGTTTCTAGAAAAATATTTTTTCAAAAAATAAAGTATTTTCTGGAAAAAATATATTATTTTCTGAAAAAATTAAAAAAATAATTTTCTGGGGAAAAAATTATATTTTTGAAAAAAAAACATTATTTTATGGAATTTTTAATTTTTTTCGAAAAAATTAAAAAATATTTTCTGGAGAAAAAATTATTTTTTGGGAAAATAATATTTGTTTCGAAATAAAATTATTTTCTCGAAAAAATATTACTTTTTCCGAAAAAATAAAATTATTTTCTAGAAAAAAATAAAAAAATATTTTTTTTCGAAAAAATTAAAAAAAAATCTGGAGGAAAATTTTTTTTTGGCAAATTAATATTTTTTTGAAATAAAATTATTTTCTGGAAAAAATAATTTTTTTTGAAAAAAAAAATTATTTTCTGGAAAAAAAATAAAAAAAAATATTTTTCCGAAGAAAAAAAAAATATTTTCTCGAAAAAGTTATTTTTTGGCAAAATAATATGTTTTCGAAATAAAATTATATTCTTGAAAAAATATTATTTTTTGGAAAAAAAAATATTTTCTGGAAAAAAAAAAGATATTTTTGCGAAAAAATAAAAAAATATATTTTCAGGAAAAAATTATATTTCGAAAAAAAAAATTATTTTTTGAAAAAAGAATATTTTTTAAAATAAATGTATTAGCCAAACACTATAATAACTTATAAGCTATTTGTTTCATATGAAATGTATTTTAAAACAAATGTTTTATTCAAGTAAATAGAGGGGCATTTTCGTCTTTTTAATGGAAGTCAACACCAATTGATTTTGTCCTTATTGTAATTTATGAAACAATAGGGACTAAAGTGTAAAGAGGCCATCTAATAGGGTAGTTGGTGTAATTTCCCTATCATTTAACAAGTTCCAAACGTAAAACGTCACAAGATACCTCTCTACGAGAAACAATCCGCGCAACTAGTACCAAAAACACTATCCTTTGGACATCACTGTGCCCTCGGAAGTAGGAATGGTACTCGGTCCCTTATCATCTCGGCAACAATCTCGCAAAGATCTTGAACTCGATGCCCCTCGTGTCCACAATTATAACAAGTCATTTGGCGGTTTCTTACAATGCGCGCGTTCATGGCCTAGAACGTTACGGTTGAAACACCTAGGAGCATTACCGAACTCAAAGACAGGCTTGGGTCCTTTGGATTCTCTAGCCGACCGAGAAGGTCCCATACTCGAGCGATACGAGGGTTGAGGCGTGGGAATCCCAATTCCCTTACTTCCCAATGCGTCAACGGAGATCTTCTGCTTCTTCGCTACTGATACGGACTCGGTAGACATTATAGCCATTTCAAATGCTAAGGCTCGATCTTGATAGTCCTTCAGAGTTGTACACCTAAAAGGGGCCATACACTGCCGAACCTGAGGTTTCATACGCATATCAAAGTAACGAACCTTATCTGTCTCACTTCGCACTTGATCTCGAACGTAACACAGCTGTCGATTGTAATCGACTATTGCTTGAGATATAGACACATCCTGGGGCGTAGCCGAGAAGAACTCAACAATTCTATGTTCCTTAACAGGCGGCGGACAATACTCGGCCTCCATAGCAGTCTTGAATTCGGCCCAAGTAGTTGTACGATCACTAGGCGCTACGGCCTCCCACCAGTGTGCCACTTCCCTGTCAAGCAGGTATTGGGCGATGGGTACTCTTCTCTCATCGGGGCAAGCTAGAGCATCAAATGTCCTGTCCAACTGGAAGAGCCAGTCCTCCCAGCCTAACAAATCCGAAGAACCTACGAAACGGGGCGGGTGCATTCTCATCACAACTCGTAACCACTTACTAGCTCCGTTATCCTCATCCGGAATCCCGTCACAGTGTACGGTCTGATTCACATGCGCCCGGTAGTCGACCACCTGACGAAGGATCGTGGCGGCGCCAATGTCAACCCTACGACCACGTCCTCGGCCTCGACCTCTCGGCATACTGAACGGACGATCAATCAGAATAACACAACCAAATAAACATCACAACGTCAACATAGGACGATAAATAGCAGCACGATATAAAATCAACCCCAAGTCATTACACACGTGCACGAACTAACACTGTAATTTTAGAACTTCATTCAAAAATAATTCACACAGTCACATTAACAGAGATGTTTGGATTTTATCAAATCAAACACGGTCAAAACCACACACGTATCGTAGGGACCACACAATAGCAACGAAATAAAATATTTCCGGGGTATTATTCAAATGATAAAATTTTAAAATTCTCAAGTTTGAAAAATTTGGTGAAATGAAATTTTTGAAAACACTTTTAATACTTCAGTCGTTCAATCAAAACCATGTATCTCAACATTTAGAAAACACTGAAACATTCTCCGGCGAGCACAACAACACCACAAACTTATCACAACCACTTAGCCCCAACACGTGGACATATGAAGTTCAAAATTCCGAAAACCAAAAATCGTTCTGCAAAATAAAAATTTTCCAAAATCCTTTAGTTTATAACCAAAACAACGGTAATATTTTACAATGTCTGAAGTACTTCAAAACACATTTTTTTTAAATACCATCTGATTGTGTCATTTGAAAATACATGGCCCATTTGTCAAAATTTAACAAATTTTAAAAAAATCCACATAGACCGTGGTTTGACCGCACCACCAAAATATTTTCCAAAAATCGATTTTTACAAAAATTCTCAAACTGTAAAGTCCTTCAGAAAACATTCTCAAACTTACCCATAGCGGACAAAAAATACAACATTCCAAAAGCAGTAATTTAAAACCACATACTCAAATGGCATCCAGTGTCGCCAATTCAATCAAATGCATCTCGTGGTATCAAGTTTAAGCACACAGCAAAATCATTCATCGGAGTTTCTCATAAACTCTACCGTCGGTACCTTTTCGAAACCCATCAAGGTTTAGAACTTTCACAACATACCACCCCACCCGGTGGTTGAAAGATAAAACAATAACTTGTCCAGTTCTATACACATACTATGTGCCACGAATATTAAGCACAACTATATTACACAATACTATCTAAATAAAATTATGCACCGCAATTAACTCACGAAGATAAAATCGAGATACACAGGTATTACGCATAAAAGAGGAGACTTACATCCACAGGTCGCATGGAGGTGACGGTCGCCCACGATACTAATCTCATCCGACAACATAACCGACACATTGTGACTACACACAACTCAACTTGTCACCTGACGACTCGAACGACAAGACAACACATTACTCCACAAATCACGACTTGACTCGACCAGACAGCCTTTGTTTCCGCAACCTAAGCTCTGATACCATAAATGTAACACCCCCAAAACCGTATGGGAATATTACACGCCGTAGACCCTTTCCACAAGGATCTACCAGGCTAAACATCTATAAACAACCAAATGCTTGCCCGGCTAGGGTCAAACAATATAATAATATAGACCGTTAAGGTCACTTACATATAAACTCACAAACCGATGAGGTCACACAACTCTATCAACAGAACTGACTAACAACATTACCCACACAGGGGTCGAAACACAATACAGTGGAAGACTGAATCAACTCTAATAATACAACCAAACTCTACCAACTCTCGACTCTTGATTAGTATCGCAGCTCGTCATTCCCTTGTGCTAATCCTGTGACTGCTCCCCTGAACCTGCATGTACCTGGACGCAGAATAGACATCCACCCCCCGATTACTCGGGGGTTAGTAAAACTCCACTGTTTTACTAGTGCAAGTATAAAACGATACGAAATGCAACAAGTAAATAGCAACTATGAATTTAATATGGAAATCAATTATCAAATGTTCCCGAGAAGTTTTATTAATTTTGAACTCAAGCAAGAGGTATTTGAAAAGGAACACATCATCTCGGGGATTTTTAAAGCAGAAATTCCTTTGGACCTCGAGTCCCAGTTTACAAAGCCTTTTCGAAAACATTAGGGCCTTAGCCCGATTCTCTTTTCGAAACACAATAGATGAGATATCATTATGGGTCCGAGACCCGTATTTAAAATGTTATCCAAACAATCACTGCTATACGACCGTTGTTCGTACACATCATGTACTGAACTCCGGAGGCCTTGACGGACCTTACCCGGACCACACACTCTGTTCGTACACATCATGTACCGAACTCTGGAGGCCTCGACGGACCTTACCCGGACCACACACTCTGTTCGTACACATCATGTACCGAACTCCGGAGGCCTCGGTGGACCTTACCCGACCACATACATCTTTCGTACACATCATGTACCGAACCCCAGAGGCCTCGTCAGACCCTACCTGGATCACACACCTTGTTCGTACACATCATGTACCGAACTCCAGAGGTCTCGTCAGACCCTACCTGGAACACACACACACCTCGACACGACACAATTCATAATCATCAAATGTCAAGCCATTCCACATTACACCGAAATGCATAATCAAGTATGTAAATCAAAACAACACAAATATCATGATCATCACAACAACTCAACAATGAACAATCACGCCCTTCACAACTTAGATGATTTGCACATCCAACACAATTCCACGATGTTAACTAGGTGATGGTATTATTGCTACCATCAATCATTCATGAAAATCAATTCATACGAAACATATTCACGAAAGTAATCCAATGCATCACAACAATAACTCGACGTCCCTATTCACAAGACACAATTCGTATAGTAAAATACTTGCCTCGAAACCACGACGCGGAGAATCGACCGAAGTTGGTTGGCACGAACGGACTACGAACTTGCCGACTCCACCGAATGACAACCCGCAACAATAAACTACGAAGGACAAAAATAACAACGAAAATGAATTCCAAAGTACGACTCAAAGCCGCTGAATTCAAGGAACAAACGACGAAAGTTCAAGGGTTTCCCCCAAAACGGCCAAGAACACGATTCGTCCCGACAAAACACAAAAATGGAAATCCAAGTCGAAATATGGATATACAATCCATAGAATATGTTTAACAACATCATTTAACCACAATTTATCCAACCAAAATGGATGGAAAATGAGATAAAGAACAAATCCCCCAAAAAGTCGATTCGAAGGAAATCAAGAAATATACTTCGATTCGACGAAGAACAATGGATTAAATGATGTTAAACACAAGAATACTACCAAAATTAATCATACCCATCATGAGTTAATCAACAACACGGAACGAATCAGACAAAAATGCAAAACCCCCCAAATTCACGAAATTAGGGTTCTAAGGAAGATTACCTTGATTAGCCGGATCAAAGGATGATAACGGATGATTGATTGATGTTATGAACTCAAGAACTTCGTGGATTTGTTGTTAAACAACATGGATTCGTCACCTCCGAAGCTCCAGCCACGGATCGAAAAGAAAGGAAATGAAAAATGAGTGAAAATGAGGCTGCTTAGCTACATTTATACTCGGCCGGACTAGCGTGCGCTAGGTGATAAGTGTCATTTTTGTACACTTATCCATGGTTTGTATCGATAAAATTCACCCATAATTGAGCTAGTCTACTCGTTTTTTGCTTTTAATTTATTAGTTTTAATAATTTTATTTTTATTGGATGATGATCGGATTAAATAACTGAATTACTCAAGAAACAACATGTTTAATAAATATTCTCTTTATTGAATTTTGATATATTCATGTTGTAGGGCTTTCCGAGACGAATTCGGCGATCTTTAGGATTCAAAATCGAGTTATATATCAAAAGTTATCATCAGAAGAAGATGCAGGGCAAAACGCAAAGTCTCGGGAATTATGGGCTGAAAACGTAACTATCAAAGCTTCAAATGAGCAAATTTACGAAGCCACGTTACGGCCGTAACATTCAGGAAGTTACGGCCGTAAGTCACCTCGATTCGGCGTAACTCACAATGTTACGGTAGTAACTCTTGACATTGCTATGATTTGTCTAATTTTTATACTTTTTGTATTATTGAGGGATGGTGGCATTGATCCGATATAATGTAATAATGCTGTAGTTTTGGAGCTATTAGATGACTTTAGGTGTATAAATAGACCCCTTATATCCTTCATCATTCACCATTCATCATATAATTTTCCATTTTCTTGTAAACTTTTCTTTTTGTGTGAAGAACACACTTGTGTTCTTGAGTGATCTTTGTAAGTGTGGTGTAGTATATGTTGTTCAGAGAGTTTATTGCTTCTATCTCCTTTATCTACTAAGGGAGTTAGGATCAATTCTTTCTCTTGATTCAACTAAGAATGACCACCAAAGCTTGTAATATGTGTAATAAACCCTTTATGGGCTAAGTTTCTTAAGTTGGGATTATAAACAAGGTTAGTCATGTTATTTATGTTTGTATAAAGATATATTATGAATTACTTATTATTGTGTATGATTTTCATTGTTTTAACAATCTTTATTTATTTGGCCAATTAATGAAGATATTTATGGTCTTCATATGTTTCGAAAGAAAATATGTTTGATTAGATCAAATGATCTTCACTCTAAGTTGTTCTAGGGGATAGAAATATACCCCTAGTCCTTAGATGATTCATTGAGTTATTTTCACAAATCCTAATGCTATGTATTGAAGCCAATCAACATAGAAATATAGTGGATTGATTCAATATGTAAGGGCGTTTATAGTTCGAAGAGAAACCGTCTTTTTAAGGAAAATCGAATCTACACAACATAATAAGTAAATTCATCTTATGATCTCTAATACATCTTTTATAACTAATGACGAACTAAGTTTGTAATCCCAACTATTTCATTTTATCGATAATCAATCTATTAATATTGCTATCTTTTTATTTCCTTATAATATTAGAACTATTATTGCAATTTCTTTGCAATTATTAAACCAAACTTTTTAATTGTGTGTTTCACTAATCTTAAGTATCTATAAAAATAGACTAATAGTGTATAATTCAAATTATAACATAACTTCCTTGTGGGATCGATAAACCGGACTCAAAAAGTCCACTTTACTACTTGATACGATATCGTGCACTTGCGATAGTTACACAAAAAGCGTGTCAAGTTTTTGGCGCCGTTCTTGGGAAGTATAAGTTATATTTGAACTCTTACATTATAAACTATTTGTGTAGGTACAAATTTCTCGACGTTGTAACTTAGTACTAAATTGTGTTTGTCGGTCAAGTGGCGGATAACGGTACTCGTGACTATTAAAGTCGGATTTTCGATTTCCCACAACAACCGATATTTGTATATATTTTTTTATTTTATTTTACTTGTCTTTTTATTTTTTTTTTTATCATGGATGAAACATTGTTTAAAATTGAAAAAGATTTCCCTTTCTAAGCAAAAATGCAATTTTAAAAATTTACAAGACAAGGCTTGAAAGGATGAGGTTGCTTACGAATAAAAGCATACCTTTTGACATAAGATTCATTATCGAAGCCAAAGTAAGAATAGAAGGTGAATTCACGAAACACCAACTAGATTTTTACGGGCTTGGAAAAAGTTCATATGCAAAGAAACGACGAGCAAAGATTCTAGCCGTTTGCTATAAATGTGCTAGATGGGCTGTGCAAAATGTCGATCTTTAGGAATTCCATCTACAAACAGAGAAGATAAAATTGTTCATTAATGATGGTCTGAATAAGGAGAATTTAGATAATATCGAAATTTCTCTTGACACGCATCCTAGTGGACTTGTGTATTACGAATTCAATGTTTGTGGAATAAATTCAAACCAGAATATGAACAACGTCTTGGGAATCTGACGTTAAAAGACCCTGTTTGCCAATTTGTAAGAAAATTGGATGGGAAGCTTCTCCCCGACTCATAGAAGGCGTTTAGGCCGTTTCTGAACGTAAAATCAGAGGAAGATGTGAGCCACAATCACAACTACTGTACATACGCGTAAGTATCTTTTATTTTTGTCGTGTGGTGAGATTTTCTGAATAAAAAATGTGATACGCGATTAAAGCTTTCATTATTCTATTGAGTAGTTGAAGCACAATCAAACGCAATCACAAACTTGTTAAACAATTTTTACCTTCTTTTTCTTCTATAAATAAACTTTCTACTGGTTTCTTTCATTCATCCCTCAAACTTGCACTTTTCTCTGTTTCTCTCAAAAAAAAAAAAAAAAAAAATTCTTTTCAAAAATGGAGTCATCATCTTCAAAAAAATTTTACACATCTGCATTTTTGGTGGATCTAGTTACGGAAAAGAGGCATGCTTCAGACGACCCACAACTTGGGTCGTACCTTAGGAGAAAAATGCATTCATGTAGTTTACGGAGGAGGAAGTCTAGGATTAATGGGGCGAGCTGCTTGCCTATATGGAAGGAGTAAGAGTGTTGGGAGTAATCCCAAAACCTCTGTTGAAAGTAAAATCACCGGGTCAACTATTGGAGATGAGTTTAGATCTGTGAATATGCAAGATCGCATAACTCACATGATAAATAATTCGCGCCTTTATCGCCCTTCCGGTGGTTTTGGCACACTTGAGGAACTTTTTCATGTGGTTACAGAGCCACTAAATGTTCATCAAAACCAATAGGAGTGCTTAATGTCAATGGTTTCTTTGATGGTTTACTATCTTTCATCGACTACTCTGTGAAAAGGGATTTATTTCCGGCGTGCAAAGCGAATCATAGTCGTTGCAACAACACGAGAAGAACTAATCGAAAAACTCAATGAATTTGTTCCTCAACAGATCCACTCTAGCTAAAATTATGCAGGTAGAAGATTTTACCGTGAGAAAACGAAAAGTAGATTCATTCCTCTCCCTTTGATAACCCATGTCGGACCCCTTGTATTTTTACTTTTTGTCGTGTGTAATAATCGTGCTAAATGATGGCAGCTTAAGGAGTTTCTTTTTGATCTCTTGACGCGCATCTATTCACGATTTATGTATTTTTATTACTATAATGTTTATTTCGTGTTTTGCTTTTATAAAAACTTTGATGGCAGCGTAAGGCGACTCTTCGGACTTTCTTGATGCGCATCTAAAAAATTATGTTATACTTACGAGTATATTTTATTTTCTTTTGTGTGCCTCGTATATTTATTCTCTTGCAGATTCTAAAAGGCGTTAGGCTCGGACATCAACTTTCTTAACAGGAGTATTACGCTTTTACGCATTGATTTTTATTTTATTTTTAAACTGAGGACAGTTTTATTTTCAAGTTTGGGGGTGGTTTGTTTTAGTATTTTGGTGTGTTGTAATTTTGGTGTGGTTTGTTTAATAATTTTGGTGTGTTTTGATTGATTTGGTTATTTGCCTTAATTTTTTTTGGTGTGTTTATATATATATATATATATTTATATATATATCTATAGTATTTTGATTTTTGAGATTTTTAGATCTGGCCATAACACCATAAATTAGCTATATACAAACTTCTAAAATCGTTTTAACCGGTAAAAAATTTGTATATTCCAAATTTTTTATTTTTTTTTGAGCCTTAATCTTTCTTTCCAAGCCTTGTAATTATCATATAAAATCGAGTCATTCGTTACCTTGAGAAAAGAAGAATCAATTGGTTGATGAAAAATAAAGCGAAATTTACTTAATTTGTGGAGTTTTTGATTTTTCATGCTTAACTAAAAAATGATTTTACGCAAAAATTCTATTCCCTAAAAAAGGAGTCATTGGTGAAAAGAGCTACACGTTAGCAAATAACGGTGTGAAAGCTATCACCTAAAAAAATAAATGACGAAAAGGAGAAGTGTTGAGCGACAATTTGCTAATTTTGGAAGTCTTAAATTTTGCGAAAAATAAAGGACTAACCATTGTTGGTGCGTAGTGCCGTCTCGAAAAATTGGTGAAAAGAGCTACACGTTAGCAAATAACGGTGAAAGCTATCACCTTTTACGAAAAAAATGAGATAGAAATTGTGTTAGTGAAAAGAGCTACACGTTAGCAAATAACGGTGTGAAAGCTATCACTAAAAGGGATGTAGTTTATGAGCGATTTGAATTAATTAGCGGTGAATTTCAATACACTCAATTTTGTAAAAATCACAATATTTGATAGCGTAATGAAATTCTTCTTCATATTGAGTCGAAAAATAAACGAGTGATCGAGAGCAACCATTAAAGGAGTCGTGTGTATCACGAGTGGGAAAGAAATAATCAACCTTTTGGGGAAAACCTTACATTTTGGAATTACAAAATAAAAACCGTGTTTTAACTTCAAAAATATTAGTAGATTTATTTTGAATCTTGATTCATTTCTATCTCTTGTATAAAGTAGTTGTTGTTTATTAATGGCATTTTGATCTCCTTTTCTCTTTTTATGTTTTAATTTTTGTGTGTATTAATTTTCTTATTTTTTATTTTTATTTTTATTTTTGGAGTGTGAATAATAAAGAGTCTTGCTCGGGACTAGCAAGAATTCAAGTTTGGGGGTGTGATAAGTGTCATTTTTGTACACTTATCCATGGTTTGTATCGATAAAATTCACCCATAATTGAGCTAGTCTACTCGTTTTTGCTTTTAATTTATTAGTTTTAATAATTTTATTTTTATTGGATGATGATCGGATTAAATAACTGAATTACTCAAGAAACAACATGTTTAATAAATATTCTCTTTATTGAATTTTGATATATTCATGTTGTAGGGCTTTCGAGACGAATTCGGCGGTCTTTAGGATTCAAAATCGAGTTATATATCAAAAGTTATCATCAGAAGAAGATGCAGGGCAAAACGCAAAGTCTCGGGAATTCGGGCTGAAAACGTAACTATCAAAGCTTCAAATGAGCAAATTTACGAAGCCACGTTACGGCCGTAACATTCGGAGATTCTGGCCATAAGTCACCTCGATTACGGCCGTAACTCCCGAATGTTACTAGTAACTCTTGACAGATTGCTATGATTTGTCTAATTTTTTATACTTTTTGTGTATTATTGAGGGGATGGCTGGCATTGATCCGATATAATGTAATAATGCTGTAGTTTTGGAGCTATTAGATGACTTTAGGTGTATAAATAGACCCCTTAGATCCTTCATCATTCACCATTCATCATATAATTTTCCATTTTCTTGTAAACTTTTCTTTTTGTGTGAAGAACACACTTGTGTTCTTGAGTGATCTTTGTAAGTGTGGTGTAGTATATGTTGTTCAGAGAGTTTATTGCTTCTATCTCCTTTATCTACTAAGGGAGTTAGGATCAATTCTTTCTCTTGATTCAACTAAGAATGACCACCAAAGCTTGTAATATGTGTAATAAACCCTTTATGGGAAGTTTCTTAAGTTGGGATTATAAACAAGGTTATTCATGTTATTTATGTTTGTATAAAGATATATTATGAATTACTTATTATTGTGTGTGATTTTCATTGTTTTAACAATCTTTCTTTATTTGGCCAATTAATGAAGATATTTATGGTCTTCATATGTTTCGAAAGAAAATATGTTTGATTAGATCAAATGATCTTCACTCTAAGTTGTTCTAGGGGATAGAAATATACCCCTAGTCCTTAGATGATTCATTGAGTTATTTTCACAAATCCTAATGCTATGTATTGAAGCCAATCAACATAGAAATATAGTGGATTGATTCAATATGTAAGGGGCGTTTTATAGTTCGAAAGAGAAACCGTCTTTTTAAGGAAAATCGAATCTACACAACATAATAAGTAAATTCATCTTATGATCTCTAATACATCTTTTATAACTAATGACGAACTAAGTTTGTAATCCCAACTATTTCATTTTATCGATAATCAATCTATTAATATTGCTATCTTTTTATTTCCTTATAATATTAGAACTATTATTGCAATTTCTTTGCAATTATTAAACCAAACTTTTTAATTGTGTGTTTCACTAATCTTAAGTATCTATAAAAATAGACTAATAGTGTATAATTCAAATTATAACATAACTTCCTTGTGGGATCGATAAACCGGACTCAAAAAGTCCACTTTACTACTTGATACGATATCGTGCACTTGCGATAGTTACACAAAAAGTGTGTCACTAGGCTGCCGAGCTAGCGCGCGCTATCGGCCCAGGCCGCAATCCAATGACCTCCTGGACTAGACTGCTCGGCCAGGTAGCGTGCGCAGCCTTCCGGCCGTAGCGTGCGCTACCTGCCGGCCGTAGCGTACGTAGTGTCCGGCAGTAGCGTGCTGTAATACCTCCGGTATTTCATGCTTGATTACTTTGTACTGTGTGAATTTTTGTAATGTGACGTCATTTATATTTATGTATTCCATTAAGTGCTATATAATTGTGCGATTTAAATGAAACGGAGGTGACACGCCTTGACACCGTGGGACGATCGTCAGTGCGAATATGATAATGGCCAACGTCTTGTTCCCCGATAATTGTTGACGAGTGGAAAGGATGGTCACCCCGAGATGGTTAGAATGTGATATGTGGCTAAAGAGTTTATGTCTAACGCACGCTAGAGTTTATGTCTAACGCACGTTAGAGTTTTGTCTAACGCGCGCTACAACTTATGCCTAACGTACGCTATACTTCGATTGCCACGTACGTTAAGGAAGCTATATTACGTACGTAACAGGTGAGTCAATCTTCCGACCAGAATCTTTCTTTTGACAAGGACGGAGCTACTTTCGGCGGGCTAGAGGACGAGTCAACTCTTCGTAACGTACATTATGTCCCAAATTTAACGTACGTAACACTTGGGCACATTTCGGGCAGTGGCGGTCCTTACGTACGTTGTCATTGAACTGTTACGTACGTAAGAAGCCTTACGTACGTAACACCAGTATCATTAACGTACGTTAGCAAAATCAAGTTTTATAAAATGACAATTCCCTTCTTCATTTGCACGACCCAACACTACAAGATAACACCCTTGGAGAGCATCCTAGCCTTATACTCGGTTCTTAGCCTCTTTTATACTTGAATTAACACTGAGGAAGTGGTTTCTTGAGCTCCGGTGAAGATTATCCAAGTTGTTCAAGTCACTTCTCGGTTCTCCTCGTAGTTCTTGTGGATTCGCCAACTCTCTTCATTATTCTTCTTCCAATAAGGTAAGCCACCAATCCCTGGAGTTAGATCTTCGATGTTCTCTTATATATATTTATTAAATTGCGGGTATTGGGTAGATTTTTGCCAACCTTCGTAGACAACCTTTCGAATGGAAGTATGGTAACCGGAGTTATCGTTTCTCATATGTTTCGTTTCATGCAAATCATATCTATCACACGAAATTTCATTTCAAATCATCACTAGGAATGTAAAATTTGACTAATCAATTGTAGGAGAATTCGTAGTAATCCGTCACCGTATATTCCATTGTTGTAGCCACCCTTACCTTGTGATTTTTGACACTTAGTGAACTAAGGAAAACAATTCGATAGTATAAACATTATTGGATATCAAACCACCAAAGTTATTGTGTAATAGAATCCGTCGATCGTAGTATTCGGAATATAGAATAGAATTAGAAAGCATGAGATTCGATTATGCTATAATCATTTGTCGACAACCGAAAAATGATAGGGATAATCTTGTTGAGCAAATCAATATATATCTAATGTTAACTGTAGAATTGAACGGAATAATGGTACACAATACTTACGAACTTAGAAACGAACTAATATCGACAATTAAAACTACGCTAGGAATCCGATTAGGAAAGGGAGACTAGTTTTATTCATCATGATCCGCACGAGGTGTTAATTGGATATTACGTGGTTAGGTTAAGCTCAAGTGGGGGTGGGGACTCCGTTTATCGGAAAGCACCTACTATCGGATCACACGCAAGTGAAATCTTGCTCGAGAATTTTCTAATATTAATGTTATACCGTATGTGCGTATGTGCCATTTTGATGAATGCCGACGTTTATCTTTCTCTAAAAATATGTTATAAATGGGCCGATGTGTTGGGGATAAAACCTGTATGGTACCCGTGTGGAAATGTGTTAGGGGGTAGGACCCTAATTGGGCGCCTACATTCCGTGGTATTCCCGTGTGGATACTTCCGTGACCCTTGGTTGCGACCTTTGGGCGTATGTGATAAAAGAGAGAGACAACGTCGGTTGAATGATGAAATATTCCCTGTTGATTACTAGATACTGTGATTGTAAAAATGGCGTATATCGTTGTTAGTAGCTGTTAATTGGTATGCATTATCGACCACAGTTTACAGTATGATTAAATCGTGCAGGTAAAATTGTTCATCATGTGCGGGACATTCCTGTGGGTCGGACTTGAGCGGTGTTGGAATTATCTCTAGTCGCTGCTTAAATTGAAATGAATTTGTTTTCTTTTGAAAAACCTCTGTTGTGTAATAATTGGACTTCGAATTACATTTTTCCTTAAAATCTTTCGACTCACGTTATGTAAACCTTGAACTTAATGTTTTATCGCGATTTTCTTAAATTGCCTATTTTTCTAACTAGCCTTGTGGGTCCCACGTGGGATTCACGGCACTGTAATACCTCGAGAGATTATGGGGGTGTTACAGAAAATGGTATCGGAGCGAACCTCCTGGTTTGAATAAAATTTCTCCTAATTTTTCAAAGTCCAACACCCCAAGCGATTGAAACTCCTCATGGGAATGCAAAATAAGTGATATGTGTGTTTCTGTATATGTACTACATTTAATTGTAAACTGTGTATGGGACTGGCTTTAGATTAATACCGTCAGTGATGGCACGCCGAGGAGCTAGGAGGGTGGTGAATGATGCTTAGGGTTCATTGCAAACCACAATGAGGACTGGAACAACTGCGAGACACAACTGCTTTGAGGGCGGCCGCCACCAGTTAACCAAAACGATCAGGAGGCGGAATGCCAGAATAACAACCCGGGGGGCATGGACCCAGCTTTTGTTCAGGCCCTTGCTCTGGCTATCGCCATGGGAATTGCTCAGGTCGACCAGGCGGAACGGATACCGGTCCTCAATGTGGAAGAAAACGCAGGAAAAGACCGATGGTTGGGAGAGATGCTGAAGGCTAGGCCTCCATTATTTGTGATGCGGGAGAGAAACACGTGGACGTCGGATTTACGAAATGGAGGCGCCTTGAAGTGATCGGATGCCCGAGAGAACCGGAAGGTGCCGCTCGGGATTAATCAACTCCGTGACAACTGCTTGCACGTTGGTGGAGGACTTACGAGGCGAGAGGACCGAGTGGTCGGGTGGACTCGCCGCGCGCACGAGACTTTTCGATGCGGACCTCGAGAACATGCAGTGCAGAGATCATTCGGGCCTACCGAACCGAGCTAAGTTACATCTCCCAGATGGTTCCATCAGAAGATCAACGAATATGCCATCTTGCACAGAGGTTGCCGGAGGATGTACAACGCTATGCCGCCGGATTTCACTGCATGACCCTGAGGGCATACGAAGACGTAGTCACAGCATATGCCGGTACAGTTGTTAATACCGACACCGAGCATAACTCGAAGAAGCAGAAGACATCAGTTCAGCCTGGGAGCAACAACAAGGCGAATTCGGGGCCCGCATCTTCTTTTAAGTCGGCGGTTTCCTACCAACAGAAGGGTGTATCTGATCGGCCTTATCGTAGGGACTGTTTCAATTGTGGCGTGACCGGGCATACTAAGGATCGGTGTCAGAAGACGGCTACCAAATGTTTCACTTGCGGAAAGAGTGGACACATGTCTCGTTACTGCTGGTGGGCCAATCACACTGAGAACCCAGCTTCCCAACCAAGTCAACAAGGCTCTGTGCATTCCCCTAGGATGCCTGCTGTTTCCAACTACCGAGCTCTATCCCACCAGAATCAACCACTACTACACGGTGCCGGACGAGGCCATGGGCACGGCGGAGGTACTTCGTCCCTTTCGGAGTCAGTGCCGTCCCGTGTATTTGAGCTGAGGGCTACGGATGGTCAGTCTGCGCCAGCTATCTCAGGTACTCTTCTTGTTAACTCTCAGCCAGTGCATGTACTATTTGATACCGGAGCCACCCATTCGTTTATATCTGTGGAATGTGTTGAACGCTTAAATCTTGTTTGTGTACCTTGTGAGCCCTTTACTGTTAAACTACCCGAGGGAAGTAGACTAGGCGGCGATCAAAGGGTTCGAGACTGTCGGATCTGCATCGACAATCATAGTTGGACCGCTAATCTTATGGTCTTTCCGCTCCAGAATGAAGATATCATATTAGGTATGGACTGGATCCCATTGCACAGAACGATCTTGGATACCTACCACTTGACTATTTCCATTTCGGCTCATGACGGTACCACCCATGTCATCAGCGGACGTGAACACTTTAGTACGAAAGGGTCTCTCAGTATTATCGTATCAGAAGCCTCCTGCAGCCCTCGAAGTGAGTACTATTGGTGTTATGTTCTTCGAGAGGATACTTCACAACTTACAATCACAAACATTCCAGTGGTGAATGAGTTTCCAGACGTTTTTCCCGATGAACTACCAGGGCTGCCACCGCACCGAGAAGTTGACCTTTCCATTGAACTCGAGCCGGGGACGAGACCTATTTCCAAAGCTCCTTACAGGATGGCACCGGACGAGATGAAGGAATTAAAAATAAAGCTCGAAGATCTGTTGGAGAAAGGGTTGATCCGCCCAAGCACCTCGTCGTGGGGCGCGCTGGTACTTTTCGTTAAGAAGAAAGACAACTCTCTACGCTTGTGCATCGACTACAGGGAGCTGAATAAGGTTACTATCAAGAATCGTTATCCGCTACCAAGAAATGATGACCTCTTGGATCAATTACAAGGGGCAGTCGTGTTTTTAAAGATCGATTTACGGTCCGGATATCACCAATTGAGGATTCGGGAGGAAGATATACCCAAGACTGCATTTCGGTCGAGGTATGGGCATTACGAGTATATCGTGGTATCATTCGGATTGACTAATGCCCCAGCCGTTTTCATGGAACTGATGAATAGAGTTTTGATTGATTTCCTCGATAAATGTGTGGTGGTTTTTATCGACGACATCCTGATATATTCTCGAAGCCGACAAGAACACGAGGAACATTTGAGGCAAGTGCTGAGCGTGTTAAGGCAACACCAACTTTATGCAAAACTGTCCAAGTGCAAATTCTGGATGCCGGAGGTAATTTTTCTCGGACACGTTGTCTCGGCAGCAGGTGTCAAGGTCGACCCACAAAAGATCGAGATGATAACTAGTTGGGAACTGCCGAAAAATGTCAAAGAGGTTAGGAGTTTCTTAGGACTGGCGGGTTACTATCGAAGATTCGTCGAGGCCTTTTCTTGTATCGCCCGACCGTTAACGAACCTATTGAGAAAGAGCACCAAATTTGTATGGACTGCAGACTGCCAGAAGAGCTTCGACGAGCTCAAGAGTAGGCTAACTACTGCCCCAGTACTAGTGTTACCACAGGGTACAGAAGGATTCATTATATACACGGATGCATCCAAGCACGGACTAGGGTGTGTCTTCATGCAGAATGGCAGAGTCGTTGCTGTTAGGACTACTTGTTAGATTTTGATGATGTCATCAGTATAAATTCAAATGTTTATTACTTGGCAAAAATGTAAGGAAGAACTAAATGAGTATCTTCCATAGGCCAAATAATGTTAAGTATAAAACTTGGCAAAATGTAAAGAAGAACCAAATGAGTATCTTCTATAGGCCAAAAATAAGTTAGGCTAAAAATCAGCTAAGTACTAAGTACAGCTAAGTCCATCAAAGAGGATCAGCCGAGTCAAGTCAAAGTAGTTCTGGTCAACAAAAATTATCAGGGATGTTTGACGGTGCGGCCCAAGGTACCTCGGACAAGTCACACGATCGGTCAAGTCATAAGCGGTGTCCATCGGAGAGGTCAGTGCGCAGAGATGTTAGCGCTCATCGGCTATTCGAGATCAGCCAAGTACTCCAAGTCCACGTTAGCATGCATTGAAAAGTCAAGTATTACGGAAAGTCACATGCAACGTGAAGAGACAAACTGGAGTGATTCCCGCAAGAGATATGATTTAAATAAATCATCCAGACCCACCTCGAAGACTTTAATCATTTTATATTCAAAAGATTCGGCGCATCACATGCAAAGTCTTCACAACGGTCGGAAGATAGATTAAAATATGGGAATCCAGCCTTGCAACTTTCAGAAAGAAAACAATGAAGTCTACATCTCCAACGGACGGATTTGTTCAAAAGATTTGCAACGGCTATAAGGAAAAGCTCAGAGATCGTGACCCATAAATATCCGAAGATTTGAAGCTGAGCAAATACCTTACCTTACGATAACAACTACCGGTGCTAACATACTTTCAAGCGATCAAAGCATTCAAGCTATCAAAAAGCGAAATACAGCATCGAGAAAAGAGCGGTTCTAAAAGTTCATACTTAAAGAAGCTCTTAGTTGGAGAAGACAAAAACTCTTGTCTATAATCCTGAGTTCGGGGTACTTCACTGGTTAAAGTTAAGAGACTGTAAAGGCATCCAAGGATCGAGGATCAAGAGGTGCAAGGCAGTCAAGTGTGGTACAACGGAACGGATTTCCACTGGTTGGAAGCTGTTGTAGTTTTGTTTGAATCACTGTAATATTTATCACTAGTTGAGAATTATAGTGAATTCATCTCCAACTGGTTTGGAGAAAAGTGGATTAGTAGAGGATTACCCCACCTCTGAGACCACTATAATTGCCTGCGTTCTTTACTGTTTTATTGCATCATACTTTAACTGCTGCATTCATTGTTAAGTGTTTCATTAGTTGCATTCTATTCGTCATCAGCTGACTTCCGCATATATTAAAGAACAAACGACTCCAAGTCATTTGTTTACCTATCAGCTGAAGAAACTTACTCTTCGTGAAAAAGAGTTTAAGAGTTTCAACAAGTCTATTCACCCCCCCTCTAGACTTGTTCCTGGACGACTTGTGACCTACAAGTGGTATCGGAGCGGTTGGTTCATCTATTTCACGAACCAGATCTATATCAGAGATATATCTTTACTCTCAGTTTATAATGGAACACATGCATTCTAGACTTCCTGTGTTTTCAGTTGACGAGTATGATCTTTGGAAGATAAGGATGCAAGCACACTTATCTTCGATCCATGATGACATGTGGTGCATCATAGAGGACGGGCCATTCATCTTTGAGAAGGACAACACAGCAGAGGAGATTGCAGCAGGGAAGCCAGAGAAGATTCCAAAGAAGAGGACAGAGATGACTCCCGAAGAAAGAAAGCTGGCCAACCTTGACAACCGGGCCAGAAATGTGTTATATTAAACTCTTGACAAATCCACCATGGTCAAGATAAAGAACTGCAAGAATGCCAAGGAAATCTGGAACACATTAGCTTTAATGTGTGAGGGAACGGAGCTAATCAAAGAAAATAAATTGTCAATCCCTATTCAAAAGTTTGACAATTTCAAAATGAAGAACGGCGAATCCATAGATCAAGTGGACACAAGGTTCACTGAGATTATCAATGAAATCAACTCCCTCGGCAAAACCTATGGCAACGAGGAAATGGCAGAAGGTTCTCGAGATCTCTCAACCTGAATGGAGCATGAAGGCCGTGGCCATGAGAGAGTCGAGGACCTAAATAAAATAAAAATTCAAGAGCTGTTCTCGATCGAAGGCTTATGAGTTCGAGCTTCCAAGTTCATCCTCAATCGAGCTGCGAGAGAAGGGAATAGCCTTTGCGGCCGAGTCCCCGCCAAGAGCCTATCGATGTAAAGCCTCCAAATCCATTAGATTTTGAGGAAGAAATGGCGTTTATAATGCAAAGGTTCAGCAACTTTAGAAAGAACTACTCCAAATACAAGAAAAATTATAAGGAGAATCGAGAAGGAACCGAGAAATTTGGAAGGCTGGAAGGTTGAGTGCTACAATTGTCACAAGACAGGACACATCCAAATGGGTGTCTGAGCTCAAGAAGGACGAGCAAGAAGGAGGTGGGCGAAAAGAAGATAGAAGAAAGGCCCTCATCGGAGAAGACCAGGAGCATGTAGAATCAAGCAGCGGATTCTTTTCTGATGATGATGAAGAGTATGACTGCCTGATGGCCAACCTAGTTGATGAAGAGAAAATGTGGAAGGACTACAACCACATCTCCACAAGCTCAAATTTTGGAGGTGAAGAATGGTTTGTAGATTACGGATGCCCGAGGCACATGACCAGGGAACAAGAAGATCTTGTCGAATACACCAAAGAAAGAGGTCCTGATGTAACCTTTGGAGATAGCTCTAGAGGACAAACAAAGGGCTTTGGAGAGCTGCACCGAGAAAATATTGTGATATCCAAAGTTCATTATGTCAAAGGGCTAAAATACAACCTCCTGAGTATAAGCCAGTTTTGCGACGAAAAGAATCTAGTAGTCTTCACCATTTGGAAATGTATGGTGATAGATATCCTGTCTGGAGAAGTGAAGCTACAAGGTTTCAGAAGGAGAGATGTCTATATGATTGATTGGAACACAGGAAAACCTAACTCCTGTTTTCTATCCAAGACAGTAGCTGAGAATGGATGGCTGTGGCACAAAAGACTATGTCATCTGAATTTCAAAGCCATCAATAAAATCAGTTCTCAGAAGCTGGTCAGAGGACTTCCAGATGAAGCATTCAAGAAGGAAGCGCTTTGTGATGCCTGTCAGAAAGGAAAGCAGACCAGAGCATCATTCAAGCCAGTCCAGCTTACAACTCTCACAACAAGGATCTTAGATCTACTCCACATGGATCTATTTGGTCCTATCAAGCCAAGGACTCTGAGTGGCCGAAAGCATGCACTTGTTGTAGTAGATGATTATTCAAGGTACACTTGGATTATCTTATTGTATAAGAAAAGTGAAACCTTGACCAAGCTACCTGAGCTGCTGAGAAGGATCCAGAATGAGAAATCCCTATCCATCATCAAGATCAGATCAGATAGAGGAGGAGAGTTTCTCAACAAGGAGATCACTGATTACAGCTATCAGAATGGGATCCAGCATGAGCTCTCTGCAGCCAGGACCCCAGAGAATGGAGTTCTTTGAAAGAAGAAACAGAACCCTGAAGGAAGCAGAAAGGTTCATGATTGCAGAAGCGGACCTGCCCAAGAGGTTCTGGGCTAAAGCTGTCAACACCGCTTGCCATACTCAGAACAGGAGTATGATAGTAGGGAGACATAGCAAAACTCCCTATGAGGTTTGGAATAACAGAACTCCTACTGTTGCTTATTTTCATGTTTTTAGTTGTAAGTGTTTCATCCACAACAATGGTTAAACACAACTAAATGCCTTTGATGCTAAAACTGATGACGGTCTCTTTATGGGATACTCACAAAGAAGCAAGGCATATAGAGTATTTAACAAAAGAACCTTAGTTGTGGAGGAAACACCCCATGTTGTCTTTTATGAATCTACTGTTGAGTACAGGAAGCAAGTTGAGCTAATTGAGAACAAGCTCAAATCAGCGACCCTTGAAGAAGTCATTGTACATGACACTGGAATGGTGGACTCACCTGCAGACCAGCCTAATGATCCAACTGCAGCTGCTGAAGACCCAACTGCAGATCAGACAGGATCACCAAACCTATCGATCCGATTGCGGTGATGAAGACCAGTATGGCCGACAAAGACTCATCTGCAGATCAGAACCAACTGCAGATGACAAGGCGGTAGCTGATCGATTTGCAGACGAACTCGGGTGATGCAGAAATCCACCAAAGCAATCCAACAGGGGGAACAAACCCAGAAGAAGACGATATCCCCAAGTGGCTCAAAGATCACCCAATCCAGCAAATCATAGGAAAGCTGACTGATGGAGTTAAGACAAGACAGTAACGCAGGAGTTGAAGATTCAACTTGAGGAATAGTTCGAGAAAGGTTATCTCCGATCGAGTGCGTCCCCGTGAGGAGCACCAGTGTGATCTGTCAAGGAGAAGGATGGCTCATCTCGTGTGTGTATTAATTATCAGGAGTTAAACAGGGTGATGATCGAGATTAGTATCCTCTACCCCGTATTGATGATCTCTTAGATCAACTTCAGGGAAGTTCAATATTTTTCCCAGATCGACTTAAGATCTGGATATCATCAGTTGCGAATTCAAGAGTCGGGTATCGCAAGGACGGCGTTTCATACACGCTATGGTCATTATGAGTTCGTAATTATGTCGTTCGGGCTAACTAATGCACCTGCGGTATTCATGGAGTTAATGAATCGGGTTTTCATCGACTTTTTGGATCAGTTTGTTGTTGTCTTCATCGATGACATTTTGATTTATTCTCGTGATCGAGAGGAACACGAGCTACGTCTTCATCAGGTTCTCGACGTGTTAATACGCGAGCAACTTTATGGAAAGTTTTCTTAATGTGAGTTCTGGATGTCCGAAGTGACTTTTCTCGGGCATGTAATTTCATCTGCCAGAGTTCGTGTCGACCCTCAGAAGACGGAGGCTATCCGAGATTGGCAACCTCCGAAAGATGTTAAGGAAATCCGAAGTTTCCGCGGATTAGTTGGTTAATTATCCGACCCACGACCTGGGGCTAGCAGCCGTGGTTTTCGCGTTGGAAATTTGGCGTCGTTACCTTTATGGCGTCACCTGTCAGATCTTCACTGATCACGAGAGTTGAAGTATATATTTACTCAGAAGGAGTTAAATATGCGACAAAGACGGTGGTTGGAACTAATCAAAGATTATGATATCGAGATCCTTTACCACTCGGGCAAGGCGAACATTGTCGCAGCGCCTTGAGTCGTAAGTTCGTTCGGGAGCGAGATGCTTGCTCGTTTATCGATTCGAAGGAGCTTGGCAGGAATTCCTTAGACCCGAGATCGAGTCGGCATCGATGTTAGCGGGTATCTTTGAAACCGCTCCCTATTCCAGAATGGAAGTGGGAAGACATTTCTATGGATTTCTTCACGAGAGTGCCGACGAGTCGTCGGGGCATGAATACGATCTGGGTGATCGTGGACCGCTTAACTAAGTCAGCTCATTTCCCTGAGATTAAGGATACGTGGGGTCCCGAGAGACTTGCCCAGCTGTTCATTAAAGAGATAGTGAGATTGCACGGTACTCCTAAAAGTATCGTTTCTGATCGTGACGGGCGATTCGTGTCTCACTTTGGAAATCAGTTCATCGTGCTATGGGAACTCAGCTTAATCTAATTACTGTTTTTCATCCTCAGTCCGACGGACAATCAGAGAGGACTATTCAGACATTGGAGGACATGTTGAGGGCATGCGTCCTCGATTAGAAGACGATTGGGAAGCCCAATTACCGTTGATTGAGTTCACGTACAATTATAGTTGGCATGCTGCGATGAAGATAGCACCTTACGAGGCCTTGTACGGTCGTCGTTGTCGATATCCCTTGTGTTGGGACGACCCATCAGAGTCAATCGGCACCGAGCCCGATATGCTTGTAGCCGCCCGGGAGAAGGTAGATTTGATTAGGAGTCGTCTGTTGACTGCTCAGAGTCGACAGAAATTATATGCAGATAATCTTCGACCACTAGAGTTCGAGATGGGTGACCACGTTTTGGTCAAGGTATCCCCGAGTCGAGGTATCTTCCGTTTCAGAAAACGGGGGAAGTTGAGTCCGAGATTCACTGGACCGTTTGAGATTTTGGATCAAGTAGGCGAGTTAGCTTATCGATTAGCTTTACCTCCGGCGTTGAGCCAAATTCATAATGTATTGCATGTCTCGCAGTTGAGGAAGTATGTTGCCGACCCGAGTCACATACTTCAGTTCGACGAAGTCGAGATCGCGGATGATCATTCATACGAGGAGCGTCCTGTATGAGTTTTAGAACGGCGAATCAAACAGTTGAGGAACAAGACGATTCCTTTGGTCAAGATTCAGTGTTCTAGACACGGAGTCGAAGAGGCTACTTGGGGAACTGAAGAGAGTATGCGAGAGAGTCATCCCGAGTTGTTTGTCCCTTAGTTTCGGGGACGAAACTCTTTTTAAGGGGGGGAGTATGTAATACCCGGTTGAATTTCATTCATTTTTATTCAATTTTAATCAGTCAGTAATTATCATTCAGTAAACTTCACTCATTATTAATCACTCATCATTCATGATTCATTCATTGCGTTCAGTGTTGGTATGTTGAAAATCGTATATCGGTTATCGATCGTCATTTCATCTCTGTTTATAGATCGAGACGGGAATATTATCATTTTCATCGGGATTGGTTGTCTTGTACTGTGAGTATCATTTTTGGCATGTGTTGGACCTGTTCACTTTCACATTCGTATGATTTGTCGGATCATTCATCAGTCGTAGCGAGGAATCGGAGTTATCGGATTTTTCACCATGTCCAGCATTGAGTTACAACCGTAAGGATTGTAGGTTACGGCCGTAACAAGGGTTCGTTGATGTCAGGCCATTTAGGACGAACGGGACTTACGGCCGGAAGGTTTCGGAATACGGCCATAAGTTGAGCAGGTACGGCCGTAAGGCTTGGCCGGTTACGGCCGTATGAGTCGAGCAGGGTGTCCGGGTGTTTTGGACGAAGGGCGAGTTATGGCCGTAAGAGGGGCAGGATACGGCCGTAAGGAGTGTTCGTGTTTTTCAGGATGTGTCGGACGAGAGGGACTTACGGCCGTAAGGGTTGCGGCATACGGCCGTAAGACGAGGAAGGTACGGCCGTAAGGCTTGGCCGGCACGGCCAGTATGTTACGTGTGGTGCACGACCATTTTCGACGAGGGGGGCTTACGCCCTTTAGTTTGTCCGTATACGGCCTTATCATGAGAGTTACGCCCTTAAGGTGTGCGGGTACGGCCGTAAGGCTGTCGGCGAGCTTTGGGACGAAGCAAATTCTGCGTACGAGTTGGCGGTTATGGCCGTAAGGCCGTTGACTGGAATGTTACGGCCGTAAGAAGGCCGAATACGCCGTAACTTCCGGCAGCTTTTATATATGTCTTGACGGGACTTTTCCTCATTTTCTCATTTCCTTCATCTTGTCCGAGAGAGAGAGCTTGAGGGAGATATTTTGTCATCATCAATCACTTGTGTGTTCGGATTTCATCATCTTGATTCGTTGGGAAGCTTGGATAGTCGATTTAACACGTTTTCACCGGATCGAAGTGTTTGGATCTTCAAAGGTAATATTCTTCAACATCTTGGATTTCGATTTTGTATTGAGATATGTTGTTTTAGCCGTTAAAATCATGTTGTATGAAGTGATGTACGCATGATTATGAATATGTATGATTATTCATTGGATTATTGAAGGATTATTCAAGAACACTTTGAATATTAAGTTGGATTTGGGGGTTTTCGATTAATTGTCGTTGTAATCACGATTTTGGATATTCATGACGGATTATTGATCGTATTGAAGATGTTTTGTTGGTTTGAAACACTTATTGGGGATTTGATGTTGGTATTTTTGAATTTTGGTTATGAACAATCGAAGTTGGCCACAAAGTGTTCGATATAATGCCCCAATGAACTTGGTTTAGTCGTTTTGACGCCTTGAGTTCGTTATAATCGTGTTTAATTCGTTTATTGAGCGGATTGTTGGTAATTATGTTATTCAAGGTTGTTCGAGCGACCGACACTTCATTTAGGACGTTTGTTCGTGGATGGACATTCTTCATCGGTATTGTGTAAGTTAATTCTTACTCGGTTAAAAGGATATTCATTCCTTTTTGTTGTTGATCTTTCATAATCATAATTCATTCATCATTGTATTAATCATATTAAGACTTGTAATTGTCGAATAATCACTTCATTAACGAGGAATGGCGGTTCCAATCATTTCATTGAAACTATCAATCACTTCATTATCATTTCACCTCGGTGAGTCATTCTTGACTTCGTCAGATTGTTATTATTCATTGATATTCATTATGGTCATTCTCGTTCATATGACCTTCTGGGTTCATATTGCGTGGCCGGGTGCGGATGTGTGGAATTTTTAGTTGGGCACGTGATGGCCATGTATTGGGAGTGATACATTGGACTGTGCACACGGTAACAGATTACCTCCGTGAGACTAATTAGGTACAAGGACGGGTGTGTCCTGTAACACCCCAAACTAGGCGGATATTACAGTGCCGTGAATCCCCGACTGGGACCCACCAGGCAAATGATAATGATGAATTAAATAATATAATTGTAGTACCGAACCACATTATATTACCAAGTATTCCGATGAGGAGTTTAAGTACAACACACCAGGACAAAACCGAATACTAGTATATTTTATATGGAGATAAAATACATCACCCTGAACAGTTAAACATCTCAAACGGAATTTGCAGCGGAAAAATACAAATGACGGAAATGACTGAAATGACTGAAACAAACGGAATGAATGGGGCCCCCTACTAGTATCACTGGGACTCCTCGCCGTCAACATGCTCTTCCCGTGCCTTTTCCTTGCCGTGACCTGAAAACAAAATTCCCCAACGGGGTCAGTTATACAGAACAACAATCCTCAAGGTTTGAAAATACAAAATCATGAATTAACTGAAGTTATGAAATATCCTTAGTTATGAATTACGCTGAAGAGGAGTATCGTAGTACGCCCGTAATGTTCTGTGCAAGTGTACAAGACGAATGACCGTACACACCCGTCCTTGTACCTAATTAGTCTCACGGAGGTAAGCGTTACCGTGTGCACGGTCCAATGTATCGGTGAACCCAATACATGACCATCGTGTGACCGACTAAAAATTCCACACAACCACACCCGGCCACGCAATATGAACCCAGAAGGTCATATGAACGAGAATGACCACAATGAATATCAATGAATAATAATTCGATAAGGCCAAGATGACTCACCGAGATGAAAATAATAGTGACTTGATTGATAACCCAATGAAATGATTTGGAACCGTCGTTCCTCGTGAATGAAATGATTATTCGACAATTACAAGTCTCAATATGATTTATACCATGATGAATGAGTTATGATTATGAGCAATCAACAACAAAAGGAATGAGTATCCTTTTAACCGAGTAAGAGTTAAATTACACAATACCGATGACAATGTCCTTCCACGAACAACGTCCTAATCGAGATACCGGTCGCTCGAAAAACCTTGAATAACAATAATTACCAACAACCGTTCAATACACGTATCAAGCAACAAAACACGACTAACCCAAAAGTCGATACAACGATAATCAAACTCATATGGGCATTCTAACGAATACGTAACCAACCACACAACTTCGAAAATATCCAATCCCGAATATATCGAAACCATCACCAAAATGAGTATTTCGAACTATCAAAACACTTCAATGATATCAATAATCCAATGGAAATCCACAATTCAAGATTACAACAACATCAATCGGAAAATACCGAATTAACCGAAGTCAACCCCAAGGGTTCTTGAAATAATTCCGAAAATAGCCATTAAATATGTAGGAATATATTTATCCAAGGTAGATAATCCATATCTAACGTATTCCAATGATAATCCAAGCTTACACGAAGGAATCGGAAGGAAAAACCCAAAAATCCGAAATTCTAGATCCAAGAGATTAATACCTTAGATTTGATGTTAAGGAGTGATGAAGTGATGATTAATCCAACTCAAAGGCTTGAAGATGATGATAGATGATAGCAGCTCGAAGAGAACACTCCAAATCGCCCGAAATCGCCCGAAGTCGCTCAAAAACGAAGAGAAGTGAGAAAATGACGAAACTCAGGCTAACTGTCCAATTTATCTTGCTCCAGTTAGCGCACGCTATGACACGCTATTTAGCGTGCGCTAACGAGTTGTATGAACATTCCGGTGAACTCTGGTGACCGTTAGCGTACGCTACGACCTGGTAGCGTGCGCTAACTCTATCCCAATAGCGTGCGTTAACTCCAATGTTAGCGTGCGCTAGCTAAATATCTGTTGTCCAGTACTGAAGTCCAGAAACCGACTGTCCTCTGATCTGATCTCGGTAGCGTGCGCTACAACCAACAAGTAGCGTGCGCTACTACACCATTTGCGTACGCTAAAAATCACTCGTAGCATGCGCTATTAATTAATTCAGTGCAGTCCAGTAGCCACTGGACTCAACCTGATCCGTCCTTAGCGCGCGCTACACCAAATATTAGCGTGCGCTACTACAACCCACTAGCGCGCGCTACTTACCACTCGTAGCGTGCGCTACTTATAACTCACCTGCAGTCCAGTACCTTACGGATCGCAGTGTGGTAACATTAGCGTGCGCTAATGCTGAGTGGTAGCGTGCGCTACCTGTACTCAATTAGCGCGCGCTAGAAAGAGTACATAGCGTGTGCTACTCCTCACGCACAGCCCACAATGAAAAAGGCAATGATGATAAACACGGTACGAAACTCCAATTAGATTAGTGATGAATGACGACTGATACACGATACAATACTCTGAATGATGAATACCATGATTGAATATGAGTGGCAAATGATCATTAACGAGTGAAATTACTGAATGATAAATACTGAATGATAATTACTGAATTACAACCGGGTATTACATACACCCCCTCTTAAAAGAGTTTCGTCCCCGAAACTAAGGGTCAAACAACTCGGGATAATTCTCCCGCATACTATCCTCGGTTTCCCAAGTAGCCTCTTCGACTCCGTGCCTAGACCACTGAATCTTAACCAAAGGAATCGTCTTATCCCGCAACTGTTTGATTCGCCGTTCTAGAACTCGCATAGGATGCTCCTCATACGAATGATCATCGGCGATCTCGATTTCATCGAACTGAAGTATGTGACTCGGGTTGGCAACATACTTCCGCAACTGAGAGACATGAAACACATTATGAATTCGGCTCAACGCCGGAGGTAAAGCTAGTCGATAAGCTAACTCGCCTACTCGATCCAAAATCTCAAACGGTCCAATGAATCTCGGACTCAACTTACCCCTCTTCCCAAAATGGAAGATACCACGACTCGGGGATACCTTGACCAAAACATGATCACCTGATTCGAACTCTAAAGGTCAACGACGGTTATCTGCATATGATTTCTATCGACTCTGAGCGGTCAACAAACGACTCCTGATCAAAGTTACCTTCTCACGGGCGGCTATAAGCATATCGGGCTCGATGCCGATTGATTCTGATAGGTCATCCCAACACAAAGGAGATCGACAACGTCGACCATACAAGGCCTCGTAAGGTGCCATCTTAATCGAAGCATGCCAACTATTATTATACGTGAACTCGATCAATGGTAGTTGGGCTTCCCAATCGTCTTTCCAATCGAGGACGCATGCCCTCAACATGTCCTCTAATGTCTGAATGGTTCTCTCTGATTGTCCGTCGGACTGAGGATGAAAAGCGGTACTAAGATTAAGCTGAGTTCCCATAGCACGATGAACTGATTTCCAAAAATGCGACACAAACCGTCCGTCACGATCGGAAACGATACTTTTAGGAGTACCGTGCAGTCTCACTATCTCTTTAATGAATAACTGGGCAAGTCTCTCGGTACCCCAAGTATCCTTGATCTCAAGGAAATGAGCTGATTTAGTTAAGCGGTCCACAATCACCCAAATCGTATTCATGCCACGACGACTCGTCGGCAAACTCGTGATGAAATCCATAGAAATGTCTTCCCACTTCCATTCTGGAATAGGGAGAGGTTTCAGCATACCTGCCGGTCGCTGATGTTCAATCTTAACTTGTTGACAGGTTAAGCATCTCGAAACAAATTCTGCGACTTCTCGTTTCATATTACTCCACCAGTAATTTTGTTTCATGTCCTTGTACATCTTGCTAGACCCCGGATGAACAGAATAAGGGGTAGCATGAGCTTCTTTCAAAATCGAGTTTTTCAACTCGTCATTCGCCGGTACGCACAACCGATTCTTAAATCTCAAAAGTCCATCCTCGTGGACCACGAATCCAGGGGCTTTCCCTTGAACCACATCCTCACGGATGCGTAACAATGATGGGTCCGAACCCTAATTCTCTCTGATTGCCTCCTCAAGTGACGATGAAATCTCCAACATACAAAGCTGTCCCTGAACTTGCTGAAGCCAGACCTCGATCTCGGGTCTAAGGAATTCCTGCTGAAGCTCCTTCTGAACTGTTAAACGGGCAAGCATCTGCTCCTAAACGGACTTACGACTCAAGGCGTCGGCGACAACGTTTGCCTTGCCCGGGTGGTAAAGGATCTCGATATCATAATCTTTGATTAATTCCAACCACCGTATCTGCCGCATATTTAACTCCTTGTGAGTAAATATATACTTCAAACTCTTGTGATCGGTGAAAATCTGACAGGTAACGCCATAAAGATAATGACGCCAAATTTTCAAAGCGAACACCACGGCTGCTAGCTCCAGGTCGTGTGTCGGATAATTAACCTCGTAAGGTATCAATTGCCGCGAAGCATAGGCAATAACCTTTCCATTCTGCATGAGCACACATCCAAGACCCTGTCCGGACGCATCACTATAAACCACAAATCCTTCCGTCCCCTGCGGCAAGGAAAGTACAGGTGCTGACATTAACCGGCTCTTTAGTTCCTCAAAACTCCGTTGACACGCGTCGGACCACGTGTATTTTGTAACACCCCAAACTAGGCGGATATTACAGTGCCGTGGACCCCCGACTGGGACCCACCAGGCGAATGAAAACGGATGAATTACACAGGGTAAATGTAGTACCGAACCACATTACAACATCAATTACTCCGATTAGGAGTTTTATACAACACACCCAGGATAAAATAGAATACATGTGTATTTAATGTGACGATAAAATACACAACACTGAATGAAATGAGTATTCAAACGGAATGTCTGCAGCGGAATAAATAAAGGAAACATAAATGACTGAATAAATGACTGAACAGACTGGGGCCCCCTTCTAGTATCATTGGGACTCCTTGCCGTCAACGTGCTCTCCCTGTGCCTTTGCCTTGCCATGACCTGAGAAACAAATATCCCCAAACGGGGTCAGTTATACAGAACACCTTCTGAATGAGCCGTGTCCCAGGTACGACTCCCCGATAGTGAATGATCACGCCCAGGTGAATGAGTGGCAACGTCGCTGCTCGATGAATTGGCATTGTTTCTCGCATTCGCACGTGTATTCACATGAGCTCTCGGGATTCGGCCCGCACCACGGCCTCGTCCTCCTCGTCCTTTGCCAGCTCTTTCCATACTGAAGTGGAAAGTTACATGATGATTATATCTCTCGCATGAATATCACATTATGACTATGACATGAGGTGATGAAAATGAGCATACGCTCTAACACAGTGATTACATGAACGATTAACTGAGGTGACATGATTTCTGATGAAATTATTGAAATGATTATCTTGAACAAGTTAACAAGATTAATTATATGATCTTCCAGATCAAAAACCGAGTAATGAAATGAATTGAGTGATTAATGAGTTAAAATGACCGTCCTGGTCAAAATGAAAATGATGTTTGAGGATTGTTAACTGATAAATTATGAATGAATGATAATTGCCAGAAATTATACCATGGCGTTAGAAGTCTTACAGTTCTTCCGGTCTGATTGGCTCGGCATCTGCACAGGTCACACGTGACGCGAAAGTCCAATGATACTAGCTCGATGACGATGATTTCAAATGAGACATGACTCGGAAGGTAGTATTCAAAACCACGCTCCGATACCAACTCTGTAACACCCCAAACTAGGCGGATATTACAGTGCCGTGGACCCCCGACTGGGACCCACCAGGCGAATGAAAACGGATGAATTACACAGGGTAAATGTAGTACCGAACCACATTACAACATCAATTACTCCGATTAGGAGTTTCATACAACACACCCAGGATAAAATAGAATACATGAGTATTTTATGTGATGATAAAATACACAACACTGAATGAAATGAGTATTCAAACGGAATGTCTGCAGCGGAATAAATAAAGGAAACATAAATGACTTAATAAATGATCGAGCAGTGGGGCCCCCTTCTAGTATCATTGGGACTCCTCGCCGTCAACGTGCTCTCCCTATGCCTTTCCCTTGCCATGACACGAGAAACAAATATCCCCAAACGGCCGGGATTATCTGAACAACAATCCTCCAGAGTTGAATAAACACAATCATATAAATATGTAGTATAAACCACAAGTTCGATTAAAATGAAGCGGTTAGATTATAACCCAATCTCGTTGAAAACATACGCAATCAAACATGCTGTATGAATCAACTAACAGTACGGCTCAAAGGGTGGCGCCACACTACGCCCGGGATGGAAATGTGTCCGTGCACAAGCCACCAACGAGTATCGATCGAATACCCGCGTGGTCTTGTACCTAATCAGTCTCACGAAGCAATCGACTCGTGTGCATAGTCCAATGTGAGGCCAACAACCAACACACGACATAAATGTGCCCGACATGAAAATCTTACACATACCAACCGGCACGCCAGTATGACCCGGAATGCCACGATATAACAAAAGTGACATCGGAAATGAATAATGACTCACCGAGATAAAATGATAGTGAAATGAATGATAACTCAACAAAATGATTGGAATCGTCGTTCCTTGTGACTGAAGTGATTAATTGACAATGACAAGTTTTAATACGGTTAACACAATGATGAATGAGTTACGATTATGAATGAACAACAACAAAAGGAAATGAATATCCTTATAACTGAGTAAGAATCAACTTACACAATACCGGTGACAATTATCCTTCCACGAACAACGTCCTAATTGAGATATCGGTCGCTCGAACAACCTTGAATTATACAATATCCAACAACTCGTTCAATATACGAATCAAACACGAATATAACGAACTCAAAATGTCGATACGATTAAACTAAGTTCATTGGGGCATTATATCGAATACGTTGTGGCCAAACTCCGGTTTTTTAGAAAATCAAATCTCAATAAGCCACTATCAATTCCCCTAAGAAGTGTTTCAAACCAACAAACATCTTCCGAATGATCAATAATCCAAAATGAATATCCAAAAACGTGATTATAACGACAATTAATCGAAAACCCCCAATTTCAACTCGATAATCAAAGTGTTCTTGAATAATCCTTCAATAATCCAATGAATCCTTATACAAACTCATAATCATATACATATCCCTTCATATAACATGATTATAATGTCCAAAACATCATATCTCAACACAGAATCGAAATCCAAGGTGTTGAAGAAATTACCTCTTGAAGATCCAATCACTTCGATCCGAAGAACACGAGTTTAAACGAGTAACCAAGTTTCCCAAATGAATGAAGATGATGAAAATTACACACTCAAGTGATTGATGATTGCAAAATCTCTCCCTCAACCCTCTCTCTCGGATGAAGATGGAAAAATGAAGAAGTGAGGAAAAATGACCCGGCCAAGTCCTTAAATACTGCCGGAAGTTACGGCCGTAACTCGGCCCTCTTACGGCCGTAACATTCCAAGTCAACGGCCTTACGGCCGTAACCGGCCAACTCGTACGGCCGTAACTCGGCTTCTTCCGAAAGCCTGCCGATAGACTTACGGCCGTAACCGCTCCTGAGTTACGGGCGTAACCCGCCTTCGTCAAAAACACCCGTCGACATCCTTATGGCCGTACCACACACCTTACGGCCGTAACTCGGATGATACGGCCGTATCCGGCCAACCTTACGGGCGTAACCCGCCTTCGTCAAAAATGGCGGACATCACGCTGCAGCACAGACGGCCGTATCCGGCCAAGCCTTACGGCCGTACCTGCCTCGACTTACGGCCGTATGCCGCAACCCTTACGGCCATAAGTCACCCTTGGTCGACAACACCCGAAATTTACGAACACTACTTACGGCCGTATCCAACCCACCTTACGGCCGTAACTCACCTTCAGCCAAAATGCCTGGCAGCCTGCTGGACCACTTACGGCCGTAACCGGCCAGCCTTATGGCCGTACCCGCTGAACTTACGGCCGTATCCCAGAACCTTACGGCCGTAACTCAATGCTGGCCAAGGTGGATTAATCCGATAACTCCGATTCCTCGTTACGACTAATGAATGATCCGACATACCATACGAATGTGGAAGTGAACAAGTCTAACACGAGCCAAAGATGATACTCCCAGTACAAGTCTATCAATCACAATGAAAATGATAATACTCCCGTCTCGATCTAAAAACGGAGATAAAATGACGATCGGTAACTGATATACGATTACAACATGCCAACATTGAACGCAAATGAGTGATTCATGAATGATGAGTGATTATTAATGAGTGAGAATTACTGAGTGACAATTACAGACTAATAATTACTGAATGAAAATGAATGAATTACAACCGGGTATTACATACTCCCCCCTTAAAAGAGTTTCGTCCCCGAAACTAAGGGTCAAACAACTCGGGATAACTCTCCCGCATATTCTCCTCGGTTTCCCAAGTGGCCTCTTCGACTCCGTGTCTAGACCACTGAATCTTGACCAAAGGGATCGTCTTGTTCCTCAACTGTTTGATTCGCCGCTCTAACACTCGTACAGGACACTCCTCGTACGAATGATCATCTGCAATCTCGATTTCGTCGAACTGAAGTATGTGACTCGGGTCGGAAACATACTTCCGCAACTGAGAGACGTGAAACACATTATGAATCCTGCTCAAAGCCGGAGGTAAAGCCAATCGATAAGATAACTCGCCTACTCGATCCAAAATTTCAAACGGTCCAATGAATCTCGGACTCAACTTCCCCCATTTTCCGAAACGGAAAATACCTCGACTCGGGGATACCTTGACCAAAACATGGTCACCCGTCTCGAACTCTAGTGGTCGACGATGATTATCCGCATACGATTTCTGTCGACTCTGAGCTGTCAACAAATGACTCTTGATCAAAGCTACCTTCTCCCGGGCGGCTATAAGCATATCGGGCTCGGTGCCGATTGATTCTGACAAGTTATCCCAACACAAAAGGAGAGCGACAACGACGACCGTACAAGGCCTCGTAAGGTGCCATCTTAATGGAAGCATGCCAACTATTATTATACGTGAACTCGATCAATGGTAGTTGGGCTTCCCAATCGTCATTCCAATCGAGGACGCATGCCCTCAACATGTCCTCTAATGTCTGAATAGTCCTCTCTGATTGTCCGTCGGACTGAGGATGAAAGGAGGTACTGAGATTGAGCTGAGTTCCCATAGCACGATGAACTGATTTCCAAAAATGAGACACAAATCGTCCGTCACGATCGGAAACGATACTCTTAGGAGTACCGTGCAGTATCACTATCTCCTTGATGAACAATCGAGGTCTCTCGACCCCACGTATCCTTGATCTCAAGGAAATGAGCTGATTTAGTTAAGCGGTCCACAATCACCTGGATCGTATTCATGCCACGACGACTGCCGGGCAAACTCGTGATGAAGTCCATAGAAATGTCTTCCCACTTCCACTCCGGAATAGCGAGAGGTTTCAGCATACCCGCCGGTCGCTGATGTTCAATCTTAACTTGTTGACAGGTTAAGCATCTCGAAACAAATTCTGCGACTTCTCGCTTCATATTACTCCACCAGTAATTTTGTTTCAAGTCCGTGTACATCTTGCTGGACCCCGGATGAGCAGAATAAGGGGTAGCATGAGCTTCTCTCAAAATCGAGTTTTTCAACTCGTCACTCGCCGGTACGCACAACCGATTCTTAAATCTCAAAAGTCCATCATCGTGGACCACGAATCCAGGGGCTTTCCCCTGAGCCACATCCTCACGGATGCGCAACAATGAAGGGTCTGAACTCTGATTCTCTCTGATTACCTCCTCAAGTGACGATGAAATCTCCAACATACAAAGCTGTCCCTGAACTCGCTGGAGCCAGACCTCGATCTCGGGTCTAAGGAATTCCTGCTGAAGCTCCTTGTGAACTGTTAAACGAGCAAGCATCAGCTCCTGCACGGACTTACAACTCAAGGCGTCGGCGACAATGTTCGCCTTGCCCGGGTGGTAAAGGATCTCGATATCATAATCTTTGATTAGTTCTAACCACCGCCTCTGTCGCATATTTAACTCCTTCTGAGTGAATATATACTTTAAACTCTTATGATCGGTGAATATCTGACAGGTAACGCCATAAAGATAATGACGCCAAATTTTCAAAGCGAACACCACGGCTGCTAGCTCCAGATCGTGAGTCGGATAATTAACCTCGTAAGGTCTCAATTGCCGTGAAGCATAGGCAATAACCTTTCCATTCTGCATGAGCACACATCCGAGACCCTGTCCGGACGCATCACTATAAACCACAAATCCCTCCGTCCCCTGCGGCAAGGAAAGTACAGGTGCTGACATTAACCGGCTCTTGAGTTCCTCAAAACTCCGTTGACACGTGTCGGACCACGTGTATTTCTTATCCTTTCGCAAAAGGTTCGTCATGGGTTGAGCGATTTTAGAAAATCCTTCCACAAACCGCCGATAATAACCCGCTAATCCGAGAAAACTTCGGATTTCTTTAACATTCTTCGGAGGTAACCAATCTCGGATAGCCTCCGTCTTATGAGGGTCGACACGAACTCCGTCTGATGAAATTACATGTCCGAGAAAAGTCACTTCGGACATCCAGAACTCGCATTTGGAAAACTTTCCATAAAGTTGTTCTCGTCTCAATACGTCGAGAACCTGATGAAGATAAACCTCGTGCTCCTCTCGGTTACGAGAATAAATCAAAATGTCATCGATGAAGACAACAACAAACTGATCCAAAAAGTTGATGAAAACCCGAGTCATTAACTCCATGAATAGCGCAGGTGCATTAGTTAGCCCGAACGGCATAACTACGAACTCATAATGACCATAGCGTGTTCGAAACGCCGTCCTCGCGATATCCAACTCTCGAATCCGCAACTGGTGATATCCAGATCTTAAGTCGATCTTGGAAAATACTGAAGCTCCCTGAAGTTGATCTAAGAGATCATCAATGCGGGGTAAAGGATACTTATTCTTGATTGTCACCCGGTTCAATTCCTGGTAATCAATACACAACCGGAACGAACCATCCTTCTTCTTGACAAACAGAACTGGTGCTCCCCACGGGGACGCACTCGGTCGGATACCTTTCTCGAACAACTCCTCAAGTTGGTTCTTTAATTCCTGCATTTCGGTCGGGGCCATCCGGTACGGTGCCTTCGATATTGGGACGCATCGGCTCCAACTCAATCGTGAATTCCACATCTCTCTGTGGAGGCAAGCCGTGTAACTCGTGCGAAAAACGTCGGCATATTCCCATACTACCGGAATATCCGACAACAATACTGATGATTTCTCGGTTTTGGTCATATAGCACCAATAACCAACACATCCTTGACTGAGTAATCGTACTGCTTTCATCAAATTAATGACCTTACGAGCAATGTACCAGATTACCTCCCTGAAACACACATTCAACCCCATCGTCTGCAATGATAGTGATCATACGCTTACGGACACTAATGGTGGCATCATGACGATCCATCCAATCAATACCCAAGATGACGTCGTCCCTTGGCAAATCTACTACGATTAGGTCCGCTGGCCATACACGACCATGAAACTGAATCGGACAATTCTGAATCTCACGATTACCGATAATTCGTCTACCATCAGGTAGGCCAATGACATAAGGCTCACAACTAGTAGCACTACCCTGACGTAGTCTACTCAAACATGACTCGGAAATGAATGAATGCGATGCACCAGTATCAAAAAGGGTACACACAGTGGGATAGAATATCGAGTGTACACGAGATCATTCGGGCCTCTGGATCATCGGTCTTCTTCATCTCGTAAATTCGGGGCTTGCCGGCCCCCGAACCAGACGCTCCGTCGATAGCTCTTAGCTCCGCCCTTGCTAGCTCTGTCGTCTTAATCGACGCTGACCGAGTGGCTTGATTCTGCATCTTTGAATGTCCTGGGGCACGAGGTGACGCCGGAGTGGGTTTAGAGTCCCTTCGGAAAAAACGGGCCCTATGCCCGGCAATCCCACATTGTGGCACGTGATGCATCGCCGGACATTTGGTGCTGAAATGGCCCTGTTCCTCACAGTTGAAACAGGTGGTGGCCGAACTGGCCGCTCGTGACTGAGATTCCGCGGGTTTAGATGCCAGGGGAGGTCGCTCAGAAAAAGTAGAGCCCGCACGTGGTTTCTTGAAAGTGGCCTGACTCCCGTCAGACTGATTACGGTTCATAGACTTCTTGCCAGCAGATGAAGGCTGTTGCTTAGCAATCTCCTTAGCAGTAAGCTCGTAAGTAAGAGCTTTCTCAATGAATTCGGCCAATGTGGTGCAATTATGATTAAGCAGTTGTAGCCGCATACGAGGTTTTAGCCTCTTGCTGAAATACTTGATCTTGTCCGCCTCAGAGTGAATGATAGATGAGGCTAACGGAAGAAGTTCCTGAAATTTCTCGGCAATGGCGAGAACATCCGCGTCTGATGAGGGGTCGGGAGTGAGTAACTCTGACAGCTTGGCCTCTCTGAGTGGGGCCGGATAGTACCTCTCCATCATGAGAGTTTTGAACTGATCCCAAGTACATGATCCGTCTGTGGGCTTCAACGATAACGACCATGAATGAGCGCTCTTACCAAGATAGTAAGCCGCAACTGAAACTTTATGCCCTTCTGGGCAATCCACCATAGCATATAACTTCTCGAAGTGTTCGAGCCAATGAACAATATCCGCCGGCTCAGATGAGCCTTCAAAGATAGGTGGTCGCTGGCGAGAGATATCGCTAATGATATTGCTTACACCCCTCTCTTGCCTCTGAGGCGGCGGTGGAGGAGCCTGTTGATTTTGATGGACTGAATTGTGCATCGTCTCCATAAGTTGTGCCATCTGCATCATTTGGGCCATCATGCCCTGCATAAAAGCAAGTGGGTCCACCCGAACACCTTCTGACTGAGCCGTGTCCCAGGTACGACTCCCCGATAGTGAATGATCACGCCCAGGTGAATGAGTGGCAACGTCGCTGCTCGATGAATTGGCATTGTTTCTCGCATTCGCACGTGTATTCACATGAGCTCTCGGAATTCGGCCCGCACCACGGCCTCGTCCTCCTCGTCCTTTGCCAGCTCTTTCCATACTGAAGTGGAAAGTTACATGATGATTATATCTCTCGCATGAATATCACATTATGACTATGACATGAGGTGATGAAAATGAGCATACGCTCTAACACAGTGATTACATGAACGATTAACCGAGGTGACATGATTTCTGATGAAATTATTGAAATGATTATCTTGAACAAGTTAACAAGATTAATTATATGATCTTCCAGATCAAAAACCGAGTAATGAAATGAATTGAGTGATTAATGAGTTAAAATGACCGTCCTGGTCAAAATGAAAATGATGTTTGAGGATTGTTAACTGATAAATTATGAATGAATGATAATTGCCAGAAATTATACCATGGCGTTAGAAGTCTTACAGTTCTTCCGGTCTGATTGGCTCGGCATCTGCACAGGTCACACGTGACGCGAAAGTCCAATGATACTAGCTCGATGACGATGATTTCAAATGAGACATGACTCGGAAGGTAGTATTCAAAACCACGCTCCGATACCAACTCTGTAACACCCCAAACTAGGCGGATATTACAGTGCCGTGGACCCCCGACTGGGACCCACCAGGCGAATGAAAACGGATGAATTACACAGGGTAAATGTAGTACCGAACCACATTACAACATCAATTACTCCGATTAGGAGTTTCATACAACACACCCAGGATAAAATAGAATACATGAGTATTTTATGTGATGATAAAATACACAACACTGAATGAAATGAGTATTCAAACGGAATGTCTGCAGCGGAATAAATAAAGGAAACATAAATGACTTAATAAATGACTGAACAGACTGGGGCCCCCTTCTAGTATCATTGGGACTCCTTGCCGTCAACGTGCTCTCCCTGTGCCTTTGCCTTGCCATGACACGAGAAACAAATATCCCCAAACGGGTCGATTATCTGAGAACAACAATCCTCGAGTTGAATAAACACAATCATATAAATATTTATTATAAACCACAAGTTCGATTATAATGTAGCGGTTAGATTATTACCCAATCTCGTTGAAAACATACGCAATCAAACATCTTTGTATGAATCAACTAACAAGACGGCTCAAAGGGTGGCGCCACACTACGCCCGGGATGGAAATGTGTCCGTGCACAACCCACCAACGAGTATCGATCGAATACCCGCGTGGTCTTGTACCTAATCGGTCTCACGAAGCAATCGACTCGTGTGCACACCCAATGTGAGGCCAACAACCAACACACGACATAAATGTGCCCGACATGAAAATCCTACACATACCAACCGCACGCTAGTATGACACGGAATGCCACGATATAACAAAAGTGACATCGGAAACGAATAATGACTCACCGAGATAAAATGATAGTGAAATGAATGATAGCTCAACAAAATGATTGGAACCGTCGTTCCTTGTGACTGAAGTGATTAATTGACAATGACAAGTTTTAATACGGTTAACACAATGATGAATGAGTTACGATTATGAATGAACAACAACAAAAGGAAATGAATATCCTTATAACTGAGTAAGAATCAACTTACACAATATCGGTGACAATTATCCTTCCACGAACAACGTCCTAATTGAGATATCGGTCGCTCGAACAACCTTGAATTATACAATATCCAACAACTCATTCAATATACGAATCAAACACGAATATAACGAACTCAAAACGTCGATACGATTAAACTAAGTTCATTGGGGCATTATATCGAATACGTTGTGGCCAAACTCCGGTTGTTTACAATCAAATCTCAATAAGCCACTATCAATTCCCCCAGGAAGTGTTTCAAACCAACAAACATCTTCCGAATGATCAATAATCCAAAATGAATATCCAAAAATGTGATTATAACGACAATTAATCGAAAACCCCCAATTTCAACTCGATAATCAAAGTGTTCTTGAATAATCCTTCAATAATCCAATGAATCCTTATACAAACTCATAATCATATACATATCCCTTCATATAACATGATTATAATGTCCAAAACATCATATCTCAACATAGAATCGAAATCCAAGCTGTTGAAGAAATTACCTCTTGAAGATCCAATCACTTCGATCCGAAGAACATGAGTTTAAACGAGTAACCAAGTTTCCCAAATGAATGAAGATGATGAAAATTACACACTCAAGTGATTGATGATTGCAAAATCTCTCCCTCAACCCTCTCTCTCGGATGAAGATGGAAAAATGAAGAAGTGAGGAAAAATGACCCGGCCAAGTCCTTAACATCTGCCGGGTTACGGCCGTAACTCGACCCTCGACGGCCGTAACATTCCAAGTCAACGGCCTTACGGCCAGAATCGCCAACTCAGACGGCCGTAACTGGCTTCGTCCGAAAGCTCGCCAGACTTACGGCCAGAATCAGCTCGAGTTACGGCGTAACCCGCCTTCGTCAAAAACACCGTCGACATCCTTACGGCCGTACACGCACACCTTACGGCCGTAACTCGGATGATACGGCCGTATCCGGCCAACCTTACGGGCGTAACCCGCCGTCAAAAATGGCCGACATCACACTGCAGCCAGACGGCCGTATCCGGCCAAGCCTTACGGCCGTACCTGCCTCGACTTACGGCCGTATGCCGCAACCCTTATGGCCGTAAGTCACCCTTGGTCGACAACACCCGAAATTTACAAACATTACTTACGGCCGTATCCAACCCACCTTACGGCCATAACTCACCTTCAGCCAAAATGCCCGGCGGCACTTTGACCACTTACTTACGGCCAGAATCGCCAGCCTTTACGGCCGTACAGCTGAACTTACGGCCGTATCCCAGAACCTTACGGCCGTAACTCAATGCTGGCCAAGGTGGATTAATCCGATAACTCCGATTCCTCGTTACGACTGATGAATGATCCGACATACCATACGAATGTGGAAGTGAACAAGTCTAACACGACCCAAAGATGATACTCCCAGTACAAGGCTATCAATCACAATGAAAATGATAATACTCCCGTCTCGATCTAAAAACGGAGATAAAATGACGATCGGTAACTGATATACGATTACAACATGCCAACATTGAACGGAAATGAGTGATTCATGAATGATGAGTGATTATTAATGAGTGAGAATTACTGAGTGACAATTACAGACTGATAATTACTGAATGAAAATGAATGAATTACAACCGGGTATTACATATTTCTTATCCTTTCGCAAAAGGTTCGTCAAGGGTTGAGCGCTTCTAGAAAATCCCTCCACAAATCGCCGATAATAACCCACTAATCCGAGGAAACTTCGGATTTCATTAACATTCTTCGGAGGTAGCCAATCTCGAATAGCCTCCGTCTTCTGAGGATCGACACGAACTTCGTCTGATGAAATTACATGTCCGAGAAACGTCACTTTGGACATCCAGAACTCACATTTGGAAAACTTCCCATAAAGTTGTTCTCGTCTCAACACGTCGAGCACTTGATGAAGGTGAAACTCGTGTTCCTCTCGGTCACGAGAATAAATCAAAATGTCATCAATGAAGACAACAACAAACTGATCCAAAAAGTCGATGAAAACCCGATTCATTAACTCCATGAATACCGCAGGTGCATTAGTTAGTCCGAACGGCATAACTACGAACTCATAATGACCATAGCGCGTACGAAACGCTGTCCTCGCGATATCCGACTCTCGAATCCGCAACTGATGATATCCATATCTTAAGTCGATCTTGGAAAATACTGAGGCTCCCTGAAGTTGATCCAAAAGATCATCGAATCGGGGTAAAGGATACTTATTCTTGATCTTCACCCTGTTCAACTCCCGATAATCAATACATAAGCGAAATGAACCATCCTTCTTCTTGACAAACAACACTGGTGCTCCCTGTTGGCCACTTAAGTATACTGGATACAGTTTGGAAAAGTAGTTTAAACAACAAACTGTATGGAATCTAAATCTGAGTGCGTAGCGGAAGTCTTGGATACAGTTAGTTGCCGTGGATACAGCAACAGAGTATTTGGTGTATACTTAATATATCACAGTAATTTCAAACAAGAAAAGTGAAGGTAAATGACACGATAATTTAAGTGGTTCGAGGTAAACCCTCTACGTCCACTGGTCCTCCACACAGAGTAAAGTTTATTATATAATTCTCGCGTACACAACTACGTAATTATAAACAAACCTATCCTTGTATCGTTCACACAGATTGATACAAAGAATATCACTTTCAACCGTTCACACGATTGGTTAAAGCTTCCTTCTTGACTAGCTTCTTCACACACAGCCCAAAGCTTCGTCCTTATTCGTCCCACATAGGTCGAATAACTTGTTGAGTTCACACAGAGCTCGGTTTTTACACGAGGTAAAAGGTTAGGTAACCAGGTAAGAACAGCAGCTTTGAATATCAAGATCGATGATAGTTGTTCTTGATGTTTGAGCACCGTATATCTCTTTCGTTTTAACTTGCGATATGCTTTGGAGATATGTTTGCTCGGATGATAACTTGATAGCTTTGAGAGTTACTTTGATTCGTAATTGGTGTGTAATCGATCTTCAATGTCTTCAAGGATATATATAGCCTCGAAGAAAGTAACCGTTTAGATGTCCGTTTGAATAAGATTTCCTTCAACGGGACTATGACATGATCCGGATTTCGCGGGATTCGGAAGATCTGAAGACTGACAGTATTTAAATACTTTATCCTTGAGTATTTAAATACTTCTTTGTTCAACGGGACTTGACTTGTGTTCTTTCTTGTCCTTTTGTGAATCTGTATGGAAGGTGACTGTATTTAGGCATCGAGACAGCTTTTCCATACTTGATCTATTACAAGTCTTCTTGCAGATCGACGAGCTTCACTTATGCTGATTCGAGGCTGGTCTTCGATACATGATAAATCCTTAAGCCTCGATACAGTTTCCTTTACTGTATTTGGCATATATGTCAAAACCTTCTCAATAACAAATAACAATCGATACAGGGATCGGGTATCCCGGCTGATTCGATACAGGGTGATTGTTTTTCCTAACAATTTCCCCCTTTTTGACAATTTGCCAAGACTTAACTTACTTCAACTCTTCGAGTCTTCTTGATGATGCCAAAACCTTCTTCATGAAGCATTCTTCTTCGATGACTTCTGGCAGATTTCTTGGTCTTTTGTCAATAGGTCTGACTTAGTGACTTAGTCTACAATAATGAATTGCTCGCAGGCATGTTCGTCTGATTTGAGATTTATTACAACTTTAAGCTTATGATTTGCGCGCAGGCACAATCTTACAATGTATTCTAAGTTTACAACTGAAACTATGAACTGTTCGTAGACTAGTTCGTACAGCTTAATTTTTCAATCAAGTTTATCTAACTTGAGATTCCTATCAAACAATTTTAAATAATCATACATTAACAAAGAATATAACGAGTTGTAATCTTTCAAGACAAACAAACTATTTTATTGATATTCAAAAAGATTGAGTACAAAGTTTGTGTCGAATAGAAATTACAAAAACAAAAATAATATACATAAATTTCAGCTCTTTATCTTTGATCCGCATGCCTCCATGGTCTCTTTCCTTGCTCATACTCGGTGCCGCGCCACCAGTTTTGAAGTGAATCATTGCCTCGTTCCTGGTAAATCGCTCTTCCTTCATATGAACGATCAAAGGCAAGTATCCAATCCTCTGGATGGGTGACCCGATCTCCTCTTCTATGTTTTGATTTCATTTCAACTTGGAGAGGGAGTTTACCTTCTTCGAGCATCTTTGAAAACCTATCTGCCGCTTCCGCCAACGTTTTATAATTTTTGAAGATGGCGGATTCCCTGATGAGTCTGACAAAATATCTCATCGTTCATTCTTCCTCCAGTGCTTCACTTCTTCGGCGGTTGGGTTGCGGTTGGTTGGCGACGTATTTCCGAAGGTCTTTGAACAAGATTTTGCCAAGGGACATTTGGGTCATGGAATTCAGTGCGGAGCACGAAATTCTAAAGCTTTGGGGTTGAGGTGCTAGCTTGTTCAATTCGGGCAATGATCTCGCTCTGAGCGACCTCAAATTCCCTTTCTGTTGCAGTCTTATTCTCCTTGCAGCTTCTCGTGCTTCTTCCCCCTTTTTGGCTTCATCAAGACTTTGCAGGATTTCAAGAGCGGCGTCCTGTTTGGTCTCGATGCTGTTTATTCTTTCAACGAGGGAGGAAAGAGTCTGCGACATCTCTTGAATGGATTTGTCATGCGCACGCAGCTGAGAGCTGTTCTCTATCATTGCACAGGCTGTCTTGGCTTCAGCAATTCTTGTCTTTGAAGCTTCCTCCTTCAGCAGTTGCGCTTGTTTATCTTCCATAATCTTCAAGGCTTGCTTGAACACTTCTGGCAGAAGAATGAATGCATCAACAACTCGAGATACTTCATGTTTAAGAGTTGTCATTTCTTCAACTGCAGAGGTGTGCATCCAGTTCAGAGCCTTTTCTACGGAAGAGAGAGCGTTAACTGCATCTTGGATAAATACAGTCTGAAGGCCAAGAGCTCGCAGGCGCTCTTTGCGTGCAGCAGAGATAGGAGAGTCAGGCTGGGCGAAGTCTTCAGCACCGTTTAACCTCCTTACGTTCACGGATGGACGTGAAGTAGGTTGGATATCCTCAGGTTCGTTACCGTCCTCAGATTCCAAGGTTGCAGGGGCGGGAGTAGCTTCTTGTGGAATGGCGACAGTTGGTTCAGAAGCGTCCTTTGGAGAAGGATCTTCGGCAGACATGGATGCAGGAGGGACTGAATCCTCCTGTTGCCTTGCAGGAATGGCTTCTTCGGTCGCAACAGGCTCGGGTGCCTATTCCAAAATTTCTTGATTTTCCTCGACTGGAGGGACTGATTCCTCCTGGTCGGGAATGTTCTGTGGCTGTGGCGAAGGTGGATTAGCTTGGGTAGATGGCCCTTCGTCTTTTCTGGGTGGAGAGGAGGCTTGGGCTTCAGCCTCTTCACGGCTCATTCTCAGACCTGCTTGAAGAGCATCGTCGTCGTCGTCTGAGTCGTGGTCGTCGTCGTCTTTTGGATTGATGGGAGAGTCCTCTGACTTCTTCTTTCCTTTTCTTCTGGCGTCGGATTTGTGCAGCATGTGGCTTTCAATGAGATCTTTGCAAGAACCGTTGTCCCATCAAGGGCCTCAATTTGATTGAGTACATTACTCGAGACAAATAGCTCTTCGTGGCTCCATTCGCTCCAGTTGTACAGTGTGTCGTACAGAGCTAGCCTAAAGCTTTTCCATTGCAGAAATCTTTCGTACGCCTGTTCAATTTGTACTGAAAGAAGTGTTTGATTTATAATTGAGTCTGGGGAGGGACTTCGAATCACGTCCGGAGACGCTGTTTTGAGGGATTCCGGTACAGGTATGGGATCCTGTACGGAAGATGGACTCCTTGCAGGGGATGGTGCCCCGAAGGAAATTGGATCCTGCACGGGTGTGGGATCCCGCAAAGGAGAGGTAGCTTTTGGCTCCGAATGGGCAGCCGACGTGCTAACGTCTTGAATGTTGGCAGATGTCTTTACATCCGTCGTAGCCGCCAAAGGCTCGGGATCTACTGTCGAAGCAGTATGAGACACCTCTTCCGCAGGGGTTGGGCCCTGGGGTGCTATATCAGTGGGTTGCGCCACGGGCGAGACATCCTCGGAGTGTTTGGCTTTAATTTTTGAGAGCCTCCGGAGTCTCTTCTTCGACTTCTCATCAGCAGAGTGCTTCTTGCTGTGAGAACGCTTGCGCTTCTTCTTTGAAGATTCCAATTCAGGGACCTTCACGGTTTCGTCTCTGGGGTTGTCAGAAATAGGCATGTGCCTGGTTCTCGGGTGATTGGCATGCATTGTGCTATGGTTATACGCAGAGGGTTTGACGCCTCCTAAATATATCCGTGAGCTGTTTTTCTTGGCATCGGTGGATTGCTGGACTCCGCACCTCGTCAGAATGTAGTTTAGCATTAAACCAAATGATTTCTTTTGGGTGGCCGGTTTGCACACCTCTTCCTGAAGTCGTTTCAAAATGATTTGGCACAAATTGACCTTTTCACAGGTCAAGATAGCGACCATCATTCTGAACCTTAGATTCGTGCACATCTCGAACGCACCGGTTCGATTTTCAATGATCCTGGAACAGAAATCGTGGAGATAAACGAAATAAAGAAGAAAATTTTTCTTGTGGCACGTGGTTGTCACCATATCAACCACTTTGGACCCGGTAAATAGTCCATAAAACTTGGTAATCAGCTCTTGAGACCCAAACGTCTCAAGCTGGTCCATGGTCAGGCCGTCGGCGGGCAGCCTGTAGATTTTCTGAAGTAAGTCACGATTGATGCAGACTTGCACTCCTTGGACTGTTGCGGTGATGTCAGCAACATGTCCTCCCTGGGCTAGTGAGAGAAAACGAACGGCAACGTTGAGGTAGAATTCCTCAACTAGATGAGCGTCGTATTTGTCGGCGATTTTGCTTCCGAAGCGATAAAGTCCTTGTTGTTCAAGACGAGTAATGATATACTCCATCGGTTCGGTGTCGTTGATTTCCGAGATTATACGCTCGATGATGACTGGTTTCGAGAATATCCGGCCATCAATGATGCTGGAAGTTTTCTTCAGAACGGGGGATGAAGATTGAGTAGCCATGGATGTTTTCTTAAAACGAAGGTGGAAGAAAACAGTAGAAATTCTCAGTGAATATGCAGAAAATATGTAGGCTGTTTGCTTGAGATCTCTTGTAATTTGCAGAAAGCGTAAAGAGTCTCTAATGGCAGATACTGATCCTTTTATACTGGGCGGCGAAATAGGGTTTTGCGAGTACGAATGGTCAGATTTTAAGGGATGGGAACCGGTTTTGAAATCGACGGTCAGGATGGATTTAGTGTAACTGGTACGCTAATCCATTAAAAGGTTTTAAAATACAGCGGGTCCCACTTCTAACATAGGTTGATTACCCTAAATGCCTAAAACGGCGGTTTAAAAATAATAAACAATTTAAAAACATCGCGGCTTTTGAGATTCAGTTGTCCAGATGTCGTGTAAGGCATTTAATGAACATGACGTTTGACATAAAGCAGGCACGTGGACAAAAATTATTTTAAAAAGGAAATAATATTATATTATATCTTGAATCGAAATTCCATAGTATGTCTTTGTTCTCCGTCGTCTGACGTTCCCTCTTAAAAGGTACTAATAGGTTTTAAATTCCATACAACAATATTTGGATTAATGTTTGTATTCATGGGTCCTGATATTCCCCCTTAATTATTGCACACATCACCGTAGGATTCATATGCCTTCGTTCGCTCTGATCGTATTGATGATTCCGAGTGTACGGATAATTAATGTTGAATCTTTGTATTCACGGGTCTTCTGACATTCCCCCTCAATTGTTGAGTAAAAGCGGTAAATTTACTTACAGGAGTGCTTGCCGTATTCCCAATTGTTCTTAGCATGTTGAATCTTGCTGTGTCGAGAGGCTTGGTGAAAATGTCAGCCAGCTGGATGTCTGTATGGACTTTTTCCAGGCGAACATCCTTGTTCTCGACATGATTCCTGATGAAATGATGCTTCATGTTGATATGTTTTGTGCGCGAGTGCAAAACAGGATTGTGCGTGATTGCAATTGCACTCGTGCTATCACACATGATTGGAGTCTCTCTAGCATCGATTCCATAGTCGGCGATTGTTCCGCATCCAAAGGATCGCATACGGCAGACTACCATGACATAGTACTGATTCACCGTGGAAAGGGAGTTAGCCAATTGCTTCTTCTTGAACCAAGAAACGAGTCTAGGTCCGAGAAAGTGACAAGTTCCACTTGTACTCTTCCTATCTAGCTTGCGACCTCCGAGATCCGAGTCGTCAGATCCAACTAAATCGAATCCGCCTTCCTTAGGATACCACAGCCCTGCATCGATTGTTCCTTTAACGTATTTCAGATTCGTTTAGTTTGTATTGAAGTGTGATTCCTTAGGTGCAACTTGGTATCTCGCACACACTCCAACAAAGAAATCGATATCGGGCACGCTAGCCGTTAGGTACAGGAGCGAACCAATGAGCTTCTGTAGAGTGATTGGTCAAACGGCTTTCCGGCTTCATCAAGACTAATTTGCACGGGAGTGCTCATGGGGTTGGCGAGGATTTGGAAGTGTTCATTCCAAATTTGTTGAGAAGCTCCTTGCCGTATTTATCTGGTTGATGAATATACTGTAGGCATCCGCTTTATCTCGCAAACCTAGGAAATAACCGAGTTCCCCATCATACTCATTTCAAATTTGCTTTGCATGAGATGTGAGAACCTTTGACATAGAGCAAGGTTAGTTGAACCAAAAATAATATCATCAACATAGATTTGTACCATTAAAAGGTCATCACCTTCTGTATTTAGAACAAGGTTTTGTCGACACACCTTTCTCAAATCCGTTGTTGGTTAGATCTTGGGACAGGGTTTCGTACTGGGCTCTAGGGGCTTGTTTAAGTCCGTATAACGCTTTCCTTAGCCTGTAAACTAGATCGATACCGTCCGTGTTGGCAAACCACGGTGGTTGTTCAACATAAACTTCTTACGTAAGCTCTCCATTCAGGAAAGCACTCTTGACGTCCATTTGGTATACGATAAAACTCTTATGGGCGGCAAACGCTAAAAATATCCAGATTGCTTCTAGACTCGCTACAGGGGCGAAGGTTTCATCATAGTCTATTCCTTCTTCCCGACAATAGCCTTGTGCTACTAGTCTGGATTTGTTTCTTATGATAAGTCCATTTCCATCCTTTTTGTTTGAAATACCCATTTGGTTCCTATAACCGATTGGTGTGTCGGTGCAGGTACAAGATACCATACATTGTTTCTTTCGAAACCGTTAAGCTCTTCTTCCATAGATGTTATCCAATGAGAGTTGTTAAGAGCGTCTATGGTCGAAACAGTTCGGATTGGGCTAAGAATACGGCGATAGTGCACATATTGAGTCTCCTAAGTTCGGATTGAGATTTCCATTCAGAAACCGTGAGACTTCAAAGATTAGATTCTTCTTGTGCACAAAGTACATTTCCTTGTGTACTCTGTATTCTCCTACGAGTAGAAACACTGCATTAATGTTTCCAATGATCAGCTCTTGCGGGTGATCTCTCAACCATCTTCGGTCGGGTTCTAGTTCAGGGTCCCGCATCAGATCGAAAGTTTCGTGGGTACGGCCTTCGGCTTGTAATCGACTTCATCCACATCGATTCTTACAGTGCGGGGTTGATTTCTAAATCAACTACAGGTTCTATCGGTGTAGGTGGATCCAAGATAGATAGATGGTGAATGTCCTGAGTGATATCATCTACTCCTGTAGGGTCATGGTGTGGTTCGTCGAACACTACATGAAATGATTCCTCGATCGTCAGCCTCCTTTTATTAAAGATTCTGAAAGCTTTGCTGACGGAGGAGTATCCTACGAATATTCCTTCATCTGATTTTTCATCAAATGTTCTAAGTTGGTCCTTCCCATTGTTCAATACGTAACACCTGCATCCAAAAATGTGAAAATACAAAACTAATGGAGTTTTGTTGTTCCATACCTCGTAAGTCGCTTTTGTTGTGGTGCTTGTTGACGATACAATGTTTTGAGTGTAGCACTTGTATTGGTTGCTTCACCCTGTAAACGCCGCGGCAATTTGCTTTCGCAATCATTGTCCTTGTTGCATCTTTCAACGTTCTATTCTTTCGCTCGGCAACACCATTTTGTTGAGGTGTTGAGCGGTGAGTATTCGTCTTTGTATTCCATTCTCCGAACAGTATTGCTCTATAAAGCGGTTAGTAAATTCGGTACCTGCAGCCGGAGCGAATGCACACGATACTCGATGCTTTTTCATTACGCAACTTTCTCAGGAGCTCGGGCAGCCTTGATGTTGTTTCCTTCTTCTTGCTAAGAAAGATCGTCCAAGCATACCTGGAATAATCATCAACAACAACCATGCAATATTTCTTACCTCCCAAACTTACTGGGTCTACAGGACCGTAGAGATCCATGTGTGGCATTTCCAACACTCTTTGGGTTGAAAGGTAGGATTTGCTCTTCAGGGTTGACTTGATTTGCTTGCCTTTCTGGCATGGTCCGCAGACGCTGTCCTTCTTGAATGACACATCTGGCAAACCTCTAACCATACACTGTCTTGAAAGCTTGTTGATCGTCTTGAAGTTGACGTGAGACATCCTCTTGTGCCATAGCCAGCTAAGATCTGCAGTGCCTTTGGCAACAAAACATGGAATTGATAAGCTCATAGGCTTCCAGTCAGCAATGTACATATTACCTGATCTGCTTCCTGTAAGCACAACTTCCTTGGTTTGGGTGTTCTTGACTCTACAGCGATCTATATAGAACTTCACCGAGAACTTTTTATCACAGAACTGGCTAATACTAAGTAGATTATACTGTAAGCCTTCAACATATGCAACATCGGTGACCTTGAATTTTTCGACAAGTAGGTTTCCTCTCCCTCTTGTTCTTCCTTTAGATTTATCACCGAAGCGAACTTTCGGACCGCGACCTTCTACAAAATCAGATAGCTTGCTCCTATCTCCGGTCATGTGACGAGAGCATCCACTATCGAAGTACCAGGTATCCTCCTCTAGAATGTCCTGTAACAAAGAAATTAGGTAGATTTAGGTCCCCTTTGATCTTTGGGTCCATATATGTTAGTTCCTTTAGGTACCCCGATTTTCCTGACAGCAATTGGTTTACTGTAGGATGTACTCGGTACAGTATTGCGGTATCTACGGGGGGCATATCCGTAGTTGTTATAATCATGATAATTATTATGCATGTAAAATTCAGGATTATTATTATTCCAGTACGAGTGCCGTCTAGGAGGTGGAGCCATTTTTCTAGGCCTAACTTGTCTTACGGGTCTCCGGTTGGATTCCCAATGCCGTTGTTGATACCGAACGGCATCTGCTGTCTTGAGGGATAACGGGGCTCTGTATCAATACCTAGGTGCCTTTATCGAGTGTCTTCTTGTGCGGGCCTTTGGTGGTTGGATACCGTCTTCTTTCTAAATGACTTTCGGCTTTGATGATATGCTTGTGGAGCATGCTTTAGATTATGCCTTCTGAGTGGTTGTTGGTTCCACTGTCTCGAATAGTAGAGTTGAGGGGGCGGAATTGCAGCTTTCGGTTTTCTCGGTACAGCAGGTTCCTTTATGGGACTAGGAACATCTTCCGATTCTGGAATGTGTTCCACACTCTTGACGAACACAGTACTAGTTTTACCTTTATTCGAACATGAGCTGTATCCTAAGCCACTTTTATCATGAGCATGTTGCCCAGTGCTCAGAATTTCTTCCATTCTTTTGGACAATTTTTCAAAAGACTTTAGAATGGTCTCAAGTTCAGTTTCTCGCTTCTCGAGAGTTGTAATTTTGGTTTGTAGTAGAACCAAATCATTTGTCTTGCTCTCATTATGGGTTTTAACTGCATTTAGTTCATGAGCAAGTTGATGATTGCTCTCCATGAGTTTTTCAAAATCGACCTTCTTTGGTTTCACAATCAAGAGACATATTTTCATAGTTTATTTTCAACAAGTCATTTTCATCTTTCAGCTCTAGATTTGTTAATTGAAGTGTATATTCTCGATTTTAGAGTCTCATGGGCTTTTGAATGTTTTTGAATTCATTCATCATATTTTCGAAAGTATGAGATGCATTAGGTGGAATAACCGAGGTTGAACTCACCTCATCGTCATTGTCTTCACCTTCCGGAACATCTTTGGCCATAAAGCACATGTATGCTTTATCATCGAACTCATCGTCGATGAATCACTCTCGATGACCACTGAAGACATTCTGCTGATTTGGATGGTGTGGGGGAGGCTTCTGATTCTCCAATCAGGGCCTTGAGCTTGTCTTTCCAAGCACGTCTTCTTTCATCTCGCTCTTGTTGCTCGGCCTCAGGAAATCTTTGGACTTTGGGATGAGGACATTTGTTTGCATAATGGCCTGGTTTCCTGTGATTATAGCACGAGTTAGCATCACTGAGATGAGGTTTCGGTACTTACCTTGTTGACAGGTTTGGGCCTGTAGGGAGTCTTTCCAGACTGTTTGATGAACTTTTTGAGCTTATGCATTAGAAGTGCCATTTCATCTTGTGACAGGATGTCGTCGTCACTGTCAGCGCTCTTGTGACCGGGCTTCGGCAGGCTAGGCATCTTTGTGTCGACGGTTCGATCTGACGGCAGAGCTGTGACCTTTGAAGGAGATTCTTCCGCTTTCTCTCTTCTGTCAATGTCATACTCAAAAGCTTTAAGGTCAGAGAAGAGATCAAAAGTGGATATTTCATTAAGATTACATGATACACGCATAGCTGTGGTCTTAATGTCCCATCGGGCTGGGAGAGATCTGAAAATTTTTAAGTTCTTCTCCTTTTGGGTGTAAATCTTGCCCAACGCTTCAAGTTCACCAACAATACCAGTAAATCTGAGGTCAAGTTCCTCAAGTGTTTCCGTTGGTTTCATTTCAAAAGATTCAAATTGCTGAGTAAGTTTTGAAATCTTGTTTTCTTTTGAGAGCTCAGTTCCCTCACAAATTAACTTGAGTTTTTCCCAGATTTCTTTGGCTGTTTTGCAGCTCTTTACCTTTGAGAACGTGCCTTTGTCAAGAGTGACAAATAACGCGTTCTTAGCCACGTTGTCGAGATTGGCTCGCTTCCTTTCATCGGTTGTCCATTGCTCGCGTTCCTTCTCGAGCATTTCAGCATGGGCTTGGCCCTCAATCCTTGCGGCTGGATTGACCTTCATGATCTTGATCGGACCATCCTGTATAACAAAAATCATCTCTTCGTGCATTGCTGCAAGATGAGCTTCCATTCTAATTCTCCAGTCGTCAAATTCATTAATAGAGAACATAGGGACTTTGTTAATCATAGAAGTATCCATACTGATAATATAGGAATGAAAGAGACTGTTTTGAAAATAAGTGATTTGAATCTGATTCGGTGAAAAGAAATACGACTGATTCTTTTTAGAATCAACCGCTCCGATACCACTTGTTGGCCACTTAAGTATACTGGATACAGTTTGGAAAAGTAGTTTAAACAACAAACTGTATGGAATCTAAATCTGAGTGCGTAGCGGAAGTCTTGGATACAGTTAGTTGCCGTGGATACAGCAACAGAGTATTTGGTGTATACTTAATATATCACAGTAATTTCAAACAGTAAAAGCTGAAGGTAAATGACACCGTATTTTAAGTGGTTCGAGGTAAACCCTCTACGTCCACCGGTCCTCCACACAGAGTAAAAGTTTATTATATAATTCTGCGTACACAACTACGTAATTATAAACAAACCTATCCTTGTATCGTTCACAGATTGATACAAAGAATATCACTTTCAACCGTTCACACAGTTGGTTAAAGCTTCCTTCTTGACTAGCTTCTTCACACACGGTTCCAAAGCTTCGTCCTTATTCGTCCCACACAGTCGAAATAACTTGTTGAGTTCACCAGAGCTCGGTTTTTACACAGAGGTAAAAGGTTAGGTAACCGAGTAAGAACGACTTTGAATATCAAGATCGATGATATTGTTCTTGATGTTTGAGCACCGTATATCTCTTTCGTTTTAACTTGCGTTATGCTTTGGAGATTTGTTTGCTCAGATGATAACTTGATTGCTTTTAGTGTTACTTTGATTCGTTATTGGTGTGTTACAGATCTTCTATGTCTTCAAGGATATATATAGCCTCAAGAAAGTATCCGTTGAGATGTCCGTTTGAATAAGATTTCCTTCAACGGGAATATGACATGATCCGGTTTCGCGGGATTACGAAGATCGAAGGCGGTATTTAAATACTTTATCCTTGAGTATTTAAATACTTCTTTGTTCAACGGAACTTGACTTGTGTTCTTTCTTGTCCTTTTGTGAACTGTATGGAAGGTGACTGTATTTAGGGCATCGAGACAGTTTTCCATACTTGATCTATTACAAGTCTTCTTGCTGTACTGACGAGCTTCACTTATGCTGATTCGAGGCTGGTCTTCGATACATGATAAATCCTTAAGCCTCGATACAGTTTCCTTTACTGTATTTGGCATATATGTCAAAACCTTCTCAATAACAAATAACAATCGATACAGGGATCGGGTATCCCGGCTGATTCGATACAGGGTGATTGTTTTTCCTAACACTCCCCACGGGGACGCACTTGGTCGGATATAACCTTTCTCGAATAACTCCTCGAGTTGATTCTTCAATTCCCGCATTTCGGTCGGGGCCATACGGTACGGTGCCTTTGATATCGGGGATGTACCAGGCTCCAACTCAATCGTGAATTCCACATCCCTCTATGGAGGCAAACCAGGTAACTCGTCTGGAAAAACATCGGCATATTCCCTCACTATCGGAATGTCCGTCAACATTACTGATGATTTCTCGGTTTTGGTCATATAGCACCAATAACCAACACACCCCTGATTGAGTAATATCACTGCTTTCATCAAATTAATGACCTTACCAGAACAGCCGGGATTACCTCCCTGAAACACACATTCAACCCCATCGTCTGAAATGATAGTGATCATATGCTTACGGACACTAATGATGGCATCATGACGATCCATCCAATCAATACCCAAGATGACGTCGTCCCTTGGCAAATCTACTACGATAAGGTCCGCTGGCCATACACGACCATGAAACTGAATCGGACAATTCTGAATCTCACGATTACCGATAATTCGTCTACCATCGGGTAGGCCAATGACATAAGGCTCACAACTAGTAGCACTACCCAGACGTAGTCTACTCAAACATGACTCGGAAATGAATGAATGCGATGCACCAGTATCAAAAAGGGTACACACAGGTTGAGATAGAATATCGAGTGTACCTGAGATCATTCGGGCCTCTGGATCATCGGTCTTCTTCATCTCATAAATCCGAGGCTTGCTAGTCCCGGCACTGGACGCTCCCGTCTGCTGGCTATAGGCTCCACCTTTTAAACGACGCTGATTGAGTGGCCTGATTCTGAACGGCTGACTGCTTAGGGGCCTGAGATGACGTATGAGCAGGTTTGGAGTCCCTACGGCAAAAACGGGCCTTATGCCCAGCAATCCCACAATTATGACACGTGATGGTCTGTCTCGGACACTTGGTACTGAGATGACCAAGATCCCCACAGTTAAAACAGGTGATGGCCGAACTGGCCGCTCGAGACTGAGATTCCGCGGGTTTAGACGTCACAGGAGGTCGCTCAGAAAAAGTAGAGCCCGTACGAGGTTTCTTGAAGGCTGTCTGACCGCCTTCAGACTGATTACGACTCTTCGATTTCTTGCTAGCAGACGAAGGTTGCTGCTTAGCAATTTCCTTAGCAGTAAGCTCATAAGTGAGAGCTTTCTCAATGAATTCGGCCAACGTGGCACAATTATGATTAAGCAACTGAAGTCTCATACGGGGTTTCAGCCTCTTGCTGAAATACTTGATTTTATCCACCTCTGAATGAATGATGGATGAGGCGAAAGGGACAAGTTCCTGAAATTTCTCGGCAATGGCGAGCACATCCTCGTCTGCTGAGGGGTTGGGTGTGAGTAATTCTGACAGCTTGGCCTCTCTGAGTGGGGCCGGATAATACCTCTCCATCATGAGATTCTTGAAATGATCCCAAGTACATGATCCTTCGGTGGGCTTCAATGACAACCACCAAGAATGAGCGCTCTTACCCAGGTAGTAAGCCGCAACAGAAACTTTGTGTCCTTCGGGACACTCTACCATAGCAAACAACTTCTCGAAATGCTCGAGCCAATGAATAATATCCGCCGGCTCAGACGAGCCCTCAAAAGTAGGTGGCCTCTGGCGAGAGATGTCGCCGACGATATTGCTCACATTCCTCTCTTGCCTCTGAGGTGGCGGCGGAGGAGCCTGTTGATTTTGATTGACGGAGTTATGCATCGTCTCCATCAGCTGTGCCATCTGGGTCATTTGGGCCATCATGCCCTGCATAAAAGCGAGTGGGTCAACCCGGACACCTTCTGACTGAGCCGTGTCCCGGGTACGACTCCCCGTTAGTGAATGATCGCGTCCAGGTGAATGAGTGGCAGCGTCGCTGCTCGATGAATTAGCATTATTTCTCGCGTTTGCACGTGTATTCACACGAGCTCTCGGGATTCGGCCCGCCCCATGGCCTCGTCCTCCACGTCCTCTTCTTGCCCTCTCCATACTGAAGTAGGAAAGTCACATGATGATTATATTTCCCGCATGAATATCACGTTATGATTATGACATGAGATGATGAAAATGAGAATATACGCTCTAACACAGTGATTACATGAATGATTAACTGAGGTGACATGATTATCTGATGAAACTGTTGAAATGACTATCTTGAACAAATTAACAAGATTAATGATATGATCTTCCAGATCAACAACCGAGTAATGAAGTGAATTGAGTGATTAATGAGTTAACCTGACCGTCCTGGTCAAAATCACAATGATGACTGAGGATTGTTAACTGATGAATTCTGAATGAATGATTATTGCCAGAAATTATACCATGGCATTAGAAATGTTTCAGTTCTTGGTCTGATTGGCTCAGCATTTGCACAGGTCACACGTCACGCGAAAGTCCAATGATACTAGTCCGATGACGATGATTTCAAACGAGACATGACTTGGAGGGTAGTATTCAAAACCACGCTCCGATACCAACTCTGTAACACCCCAAACTAGGCAGATATTACAGTACCGTGAATCCCCGACTGGGACCCACCAGGCAAATGAAAATGATGATTTAAATAATATAGTTGTAGTACCGAACCACATTATATTACCAAGTACTCCGATGAGGAGTTTAAGTACAACACACCAGGACAAAACCGAATAATAGTATATTTTATATGGAGATAAAATACACCACCCTGAACAGTAAAACATCTCAAACGGAATTTGCAGCGGAAAAATACAAATGACGGAAATGACTGAAATGACTGAAACAAACGGAATGAATGGGGCCCCCTACTAGTATCACTGGGACTCCTCGCCGTCAACATGCTCTTCCCGTGCCTTTGCCTTGCCGTGACCTGAAAACAAAATTCCCCAACGGGGTCAGTTATACAGAACAACAATCCTCAAGGGTTGAAAATACACAATCATGAATTAACTGAAGTTATGAAATATCCTTATTTATGAATTACGCTGAAGAGGAGTATCATAGTACGCCCGTAATGTTCTGTGCAAGTGTACAAGACGAATGACCGGACACACCCGTCCTTGTACCTAATTAGTCTCACGGAGGTAAGCGTTACCGTGTGCACGGTCCAATGTATCGGTGAACCCAATACATGACCATCGTGTGCCCGACTAAAAATTCCACACAGCCACACCCGACCACGCAATATGAACCCAGAAGGTCATATGAACGAGAATGACCACAATGAATATCAATGAATAATAATTCGATAAGGCCAAGATGACTCACCGAGATGAAAATAATAGTGACTTGATTGATAACCCAATGAAATGATTTGGAACCGTCGTTCCTCGTGAATGAAATGATTATTCGACAATTACAAGTCTCAATATGATTTATACCATGATGAATGAGTTATGATTATGAGCCATCAACAACAAAAGGAATGAGTATCCTTTTAACCGAGTAAGAGTTAACTTACACAATACCGATGACAATGTCCTTCCACGAACAACGTCCTAATTGAGATACCGGTCGCTCGAACAACCTTGAATAATAATAATTACAAACAACCGTTCAATACACGTATCAAGCAACAAAACACGACTAACCCAAAAGTCGATACAACGATAATCAAACTCATATGGGCATTCTAACGAATACGTAACCAACCACACAACTTCGAAAAAATCCAATCCCTAATATATCGAAACCATCACCAAAATGAGTATTTCAAACTATCAAAACACTTCAATGATATCAATAATCCAATAGAAATCCACAATTCAAGATTACAACAACATCAATCGGAAAATCCCCAATTAACCGAAGTCAACCCCAAGGGTTCTTGAAATAATTTCGAAAATAGCCATTAAATCCGTAGGAATATATTTATCCAAGGTAGATAATCCATATCTAACGTATTCCAATGATAATATAAGCTTACACAAAGGAATCGGAAGGAAAACCCCAAAAATCCGAAATTCTAGATCCAAGAGATTAATACCTTAGATTTGATGTTAAGGAGTGATGAAGTGATGATTAATCCAACTCAAAGGCTTGAAGATGATGATAGATGATAGCAGCTCGAAGAGAACACTCCAAATCGCCCGAAATCGCCCGAAGTCGCTCAAAAACGAAGAGAAGTGAGAAAATGACGAAACTCAGGCTAACTGTCCAATTTATACTGCTCCAGATTAGCGCACGCTATGACCTGATATTTAGCGTGCGCTAACGAGTTGTATGAACATTCTAGTGAACTCTGGCTGACCTGTTAGCGTACGCTACGACCTGGTAGCGTGCGCTAACTCTATCCCAATAGCGTGTGTTAACTCCAATGTTAGCGTGCGCTAGCTAAATATCTGTTGTCCAGTACTGAAGTCCAGAAACCGACTGTTCTCTGATCTGATCTCGGTAGCGTGCGCTACAACCAACAAGTAGCGTGCGCTACTACACCATTTGCGTACGCTAAAAATCACTCATAGCGTGCGCTATGAATTAATCCAGTGCAGTCCAGTAGCCACTGGACTCAACCTGATCCGTTCTTAGCGCGCGCTACACCAAATATTAGCGTGCGCTACTACAACCCACTAGCGCGCGCTACTTACCACTCGTAGCGTGCGCTACTTATAACTCACCTGCAGTCCAGTACCTTCTGGACTGCAGCCAGGGTAACATTAGCGTGCGCTAATGCTGAGTGGTAGCGTGCGCTACCTGTACTCTATTAGCGCGCGCTAGAAAGAGTACGTAGCGTGCGCTACTCCTCACGCACAGCCCACAATGAAAAAGACAATGATGATAAACACGATACGAAACTCCAATTAGATTAGTGATGAATGACGACTGATACACGATACAATACTCTGAATGATGAATACCATGATTGAATATGAGTGGCAAATGATCATTAACGAGTGAAATTACTGAATGATAAATACTGAATGATAATTACTGAATTACAACCGGGTATTACATGTCCGGTCATTCGTCTTGTACACTTGCACAGAACACTACGGGCGTACTATGATACTCCTCTTCAGCGTAATTCATAACTAAGGATATTTCATAACTAATGATAATTCATGATTGTGTATTTTCAACCCTTGAGGATTGTTGTTCTGTGTAACTGACCCCGGCTGGGGATTCTGTTTTTCAGGTCATGGCAAGGCAAAAGCACGGGAATAGCATGTTGACGTCGAGGAGTCCCAGTGATACTAGTAGGGGCCCCCGATCTTTCAGTTATTCATGTTTTTGTCCTTTAATTTCCGCTGCATACTTTCATTTGGATACTCCGTTTCATTCAGTGTTGTATATTTTATCTTCATATAAAATATACTAGTATTGATATTGTCTGGTGTGTTGTACTTAAACTCCTCATCTGATTATTTTGTAATATAATGTGGTTCGGTACTACAATTATATTATTTAATTCATCATTTTCATTCGCTGGTGGGTCCCGGGGATTCACGACCGTAATATCCGCCTAGTTTGGGGTGTTACAAAGGCGCAACTCGGATAACGACCGGGAACCTGCATCGTGATGGTCACTGACCAAAGACGATTGGTTGTGTTGGTCAAGCTAGTCGCCTTCCAAAAATATTATTTAGAATCGAGTTTATATTTAGAATTCAAAAAAAATAAAAACTGAAATATTATTATTTTTGAGAGAGTATGGCGGGTTTTCGATGTGCTACTTATGAAAGAGAACCAGGACCGTGCTTTGGCCATTAAAGTGGTTATTTCTGTGTCAGGGTCGGGCACCGAGAACAAGAAACTGAAGACGACTGGTGGATTTTCAGGAAACAAGGGCAGTGGATTTCGTAAACCTCAGGTTTCTCATTCTGCTATCGGCAAACCAGTTCATCAAGCTTATAGTGTTCCAAGTTCACAACCAGGCCATCCTTTTTCATCTGGAAGAGGGCTATGTTTTAATTGTAATCAAGTGGGTCACCAATTCAGAGATTATCCCTTATCTCCTACGACTTGCTTTTCGTGCGGATAGACCGGTCACATAGCTACCTATTGTGAGGTTGCCACCAGGCTCAACAAGCAACAGAATTCGGTGCCAACTCCTAGTGTGAATCCGGGGGCTACATCTGGTCAACCACAGTAGACTTTTGGACGAGGCAGAGGCCGAGGTCGGTCAGATCGTCAGACTGCATCGAGTGTGAGTTTGGTTCAGCCGAGGGTGTATCAGATGAGACAGGCGGATGATGCAGAGGCTCCAGTAGCTGCAGGTACCTCGCAGATACTTTCTCAGTCTATTTCTATATTATTTGATTCAGGAGCTACGCATTCTTTTATTGCACTTGACTGTGTGTATCGTGTGGGTCTTGATTGTTTGATTAAGTGTGAACCGTTTGTGGTGGGTACTCCGAGTGGGGAGCGTTTGGTTGGTAACCGAGAGGCTAGGGATTGTCTTGTGTACATTGGGAGTCGGGATTGGCCTTCGGACCTCATTGTAGTAGATCTGAAGGGTGAGGATGTGATTCTCGGAGATGATTGGTTGGTTCGGCATGGCACTATTATGAACTATCAGACTCGAACCTTTCTATATTATCTGAGGATGGTGTCAAGCATACTTTCGTGGGTCGTAAGCCGGGTAGTTGGGGCAGAATGATTTCAGCTGTCAAGGCGATAAAATTGCTGAACCAAGACTGTATTGGTTATTGGTTCTATGCCCTGAGTGCCGATGATGGTGGAATTGATCTATCATCGATTCCAGTTGTGAGCGATTATCCTAATGTATTTCCGGATGATCTTTCGGGTTTACCCCCATCTAGAGATGTAGAGTTTTCCATTGATCTCGAGTCGAGTGCAGCACCTATCTCTCATGCACCGTATCGTATGGTACCTACTGAGATGTTAGAACTGAAAAAGCAGTTGGGTTATCTTCTTGACAAAGGGTATATGCGACTGAGTACTTCACCTTGGGGTGCACCAGTCCTCTTCATTAAGAACAAAGACGGCTCGTTCCGTCTGTGCATCGATTATCGGGAGTTGAACAAGCAGACCATCAAGAACAAGTATCCATTGCCCCGTATAGATGACTTGTTCGATCAGCTTCAGGGAGCTACTGTTTTCCCTAAGATCGAATTGCATTCGGGATATTATCAGCTTAGTATTCGAGATTCAGACATTCCGAAGATTGCTTTTCATACCCATTATGGTCAGTGTGAGTTCGTGGTTATGTTGTTTAGGTTAACTAATGCTCCCGCCGTGTTTATGCAGTTGATGAATAAAGTCTTCATTGATTATCTTAATAAATTTGTGGTCATTTTCATTGACGACATTCTTATCTAGTCACAGAATGAGGTAGATCACGCTGAACACCTCCATATAGTTGAACACCTTGAGAATAGATAAACTTTATGCAAAGTTTTCTAAGTGTGAGTTTTGGCTTAAGAGAGTAACTTTTCTTGGGCACGTAATTTTAGCTGAAGGAGTTCGGTGGATCCCCAGAAGATAGCGGCAATTATTGAATGGGAACCACCTAGGAATGTGAAGGAGACACGGAGTTCTTGGGACTTGTCAGGTATTACTGTAGGTTTGTCGAGGGATTTTCGAAAATCGCTCGACCACTTACTCAGTTGCTCCAGAATTCCTGGAAGTTCGAATGGAGTGTGGAGAGATAGAACAATTTTGATGAGTTAAAGAGGCGGTTAACTTCGGCGCTAGTATTGTCATTACCTCAGGATACTGAAGATTTTGTTGTCTATAGTGATGCTTCTGGTCTCAGACTTGGATGTGTTCTAATGCAGAGGGATAGGGTGATTGCATATGCGTCTCGACAGTTGAAACCATATGTAGCAAATTACCCTACACATGATTTGGAGCTAGCTACAGTTGTTTTCACTTTAAAAATTTGGAGGCATTATCTCTATGGGTCGTCGTGTAAGATTTACACGGATCACAAGAGTTTGAAGTATATCTTCAACCAGAAAGAATTGAACATGAGGCAAATGTAGTGGCGGACACGTTGAGCATAGACTGATGGCTTTACAGATGTTGGTGGTACTTACGCCTCAGAACAGGATCCAGCGGGATTTGATTTGTCAAGATATCGAAGTTTGGATTCAGAGAATTCAGGGTTAGCTATGTGCATTAGAAATCACTTCGTCTTTGATTGATGATATCAAGGCGAAATAGTACGATGACCCATCCCCAGTTCAGTTGATGGAGGACGTGAAGAAAGGGAAAGCTACGGGATTTGTAGTTCATGATGATGCAATTTTAAGATTTCGTGGCAGGTTGTGTGTCCCGTACGATATTGAGTTGAGACAGAAGATTTTGAGAGAAGCTCACAGTACGCCTTATTCCATACATCTGGGTACAAGCAAAATGTACAAGGATGTAAGGAGTAACTTCTGGTGGAGTAATTTGAAGATGGACGTCGGCGAGTTTGTGTCGAAATGTTTGACCTGTCAGCAGGTCAAGATCGAGCATCAGCGACCTGAGGGGATATTGCGACCACTTCCTATTCCGGAGTGGAAGTGGTATGATATTTCTATAGATTTCATTACTAGTATGCCTAAGACTAGGACCAGAATGAACATGATTTGGGTCATTGTCGATCGACTAACCAAATCTGCTCATTTCCTGGGTATTAAGGATACTTGGGGACCGGAGAGATTGGGTATTTATTGCGGATATCGTGAGATTGCATGGGAAACCTAAGAGCATTGTTTCGAATCGAGATGGCCGGTTCGTATCACATTTCTGGCAGGCTGTTCATCGATCCTTAGGGACTGAGTCGAGACTCAGTACATCTTATCACCCTAAGACAGTCGGACAGTCAGAGCGGACTATACAAACACTGGAGGATATGTTGAGAACTTGTGCTTTAGACTGGAAAGATGATTTGGAGTCACACTCGCCATTAGTCGAGTTCACGTACAACAACAGTTGGCATGACTCGATTAAAATGGCACCATTTGAGGCCTTGTACGGAAGAAGGTGTAGATCACCTTTATGTTGGGATGATGCATCTGATTTGATATGTACTGAACCGAATTTGGTAGTTGAGATGAGAGAGAGGATTGCTCTAATCCGTGATAGGCTATTGACGGCTCAGAGTCAACAGAAGTCCTATGCCGACACGCGTCGTCGACTGTTGGAGTTTGAGGAGTTTACCGCTTCGGTTGGAAAGGTAAACTTAGCCCAAGGTATATTAGACCCTTTAAGATTTTAGAGCGAGTTGGGGATCTCGCCTATCGCTTGGGTCCCCCGTCCATCATTAAGTCACGTACATAATGTGTTTCATGTCTCACAGTTGAGGAAATACGTGTCATATCCTAACCATATCAATAATTTCGGGGAAATTGAATTGGGTTCCAATGTCACGTTTGAAGAGAAGCCGGTTCAGATTTTGGAGTGTCGAGTAAAACAACTTAGACACAAAGCTATTCCGTTGGTGAAGGTGCAATGGTCAAGACATGGGACGGGGGAAGCTACATGGGAAGCCGAGGACAGTTTGAAGTCGAAATATCCAGAATTTTTCACATTTTAAGTTTCGGGATGAAACTTTTTGGTAGAGGGGAGGAATGCAACACTCGTAACTTTTATTTCCCGGTTTAATTGTTATTATTCGATTTGTGGTTGTTCACCTTGGACCGTTCTGATTTATTGTATATTTTTTGTTGCTTGTGTTTTCTCGGACCATTGGGTCGGCATGTCGTGTTGTGGTTTTATCGTCTTTCTCACTTGTGGTAGCGTCATCATCTGACCATAGGCTGTCTGGCATGACCTGTGAAAAATTGCGCAAGACCCGCGGCACTTTGCGCCGTGTTTGTGCGCCGTGTCACACAGGTGCGCGCACTGTCTCGCAACACGGCGCAGGACCCGCGGCACTTTGCGTCGTGTCACACAGGGGCTGTAATACCCGGATGTGAACTCATTTATTTTCATTCAGTAATTTTCACTCTGTAATTTTTCACTCATTAATAATCCTTCATCATTCATATTCATTCATTCGTGTTCACCGTTCGGAGTAACTTTGAGTCGTGTATCGATATTGTTCATGTTTTCAACCTTGCTTGAGAATCGAGACCAGAATATTATCTTGCTCGTTGCAATTGCTTCGTAAGTTAATGTTGATATTGGAGTTCATATCATTTCGAATTTACTCCTTGTTCGGATCGTGCTCTTGTTGGACAAACCCTTATAATCATTGCCCGGAACCGCCATTTTGGGGTTTCCACACTTCCATTTCATGTTATTGTTCCCAAGTTTTGAGTTCTATTACTTTTATTATCTTCCCAGGTCGTTTTTAGTCATTTTTGGGCCTGAATAGTGTGCGCCGCGGCACAAGGATGTGTGCGCCGCGGCACACATCTTATGCAGATGGAGCAGCACCGTGCTGTGCCGTGACCCACCGCCGGCCGCGACCATAAGCTGAATGCTGGGAGTTATTTTTGGCCGTGGGCCACTGCACACTCAATCCGTGTCGCGGCATGCGGAGCAGATTACCCCCTTTTCAGCGGATTTTTGAGGAGAGAAGTTCATTTCATCATTCTCCTCATTCCTCCTCTCCTTGGGCAACTTAGGGGCAATTTTGTGGGCGATTTGGCATCATCAATCTCAGAGATTTCATCCTCCTTGAGTTCTTGGTGTGGATTAACAACATCTTTTTGGATTCTTCATCCTAATTCAAGGTATTTTATTCAACCCTAGATTCAATTTTGAGTTGGAGCATGATGTTTTGGATGATATAATCATGATTTGTGAAAGATATACGTATGATTATGAGTTTATCATCGGATTGTTTGAAGTTTATTCAAGAACACTTTGAAGGGTGACTTGGAATTGGGGTTTTCAACTAGATGTTATCGTAATGTTGATTTGATTGTTCTTATGGGATTATCGATTGTGTTGATGGTGTTTTGTTGGATTGAATCACTCATTTGGAGGTTGGTTTTCGATAAATTGGGATTAGATGTAAATAATGGGAGATTGTTTACAAAATGGTTGTCGAAATGCCCCCAATGAGTTTGGTTATTGTTGTATCAACTTTTTAGTTGGTTATAATCGTACTTGACATGTATATTGAGCGTTTGTTGGTAATTATGTTATTCAATGTTGTTCGAGCGACCGATATTCCATTAAAGACATTTGTTCGAGGGAGGACATTTCATCACCGGTATTGAGGCAAGTTAATTCTTGCTCGGTTAAAAGGATATTCATTCCTTTCATTGTTGTTCATTCATATACATAATTTATTCATAGTATATTAATCATGTTGAGATTTGTAATTATCAAACTAATCATTCATTTCACGAGGAACGACGGTTCCAATCATTTCAGTGAGCTATCATTCATTTCATTATTATTTCATCTCGGTGAGTCATTCTTGACCCTTGCTATTCATTGATATTCATCATGGTCACTTTTGTTCTTGTGACCTTCTGGGTTCATATTGCGTGGCCAGGTGGTTATATGTGGAATTTTTAGTCGGGCACACGATAGTCATGTGATGCGGGTTCACCGACATAATGGACTATGCGCACGGTAATGTGCCTCCATGAGACTAATTAGGTACAAGTGCGGGTGTGCCCGGACACTCGTCTTGTGCACTTGCACGTCCCATTACGGGCGTACTATGATGTCCCTCTTCAGTTTGATTTCATAACTAATATATATAATGATTGTGCTTGTTCAACTCTTGAGGATTGTTGTTCTGTGTAACTGACCCCATTGGGGGATGTTGTTTTCAGGTCATGGTAAGGCAAAGGCACGGGAAGAGAACGTTTATGGTGAGGAGTCCTAGTGATTCTAGTAGGGGGGCAGTCTGTTCATTTGTCCATGCTTCTTGATTTGTATTTTCCACTGTAGTTCCGTTTAGTTTTTATTTTATTCAGTGTTGTATATTTTATCTTCATATGAAATATACATGTATCCCGTATTTCCTAGGTGTGTTGTATTTGAAACTCCTCATCGGAGTAATTGGTAATTTAATGTGTTTTGGTACTACAATTATATTATTTAATTCATAATTTTCATTCGCCTGGTCGGTCCCAGTTGGGGGTTCACGGGACTGTAATATCCGCCTAGTTTGGGGGTGTTACAGAGTTGGTATCGGAGCGTGGTTTTGAATACTACCTTCCGAGTCATGTCTCATTGTAATCATCATTCGTCAGACTAGTATATTGGACCTTCGCGTCACGTGTGACCTGTGCAAGCGCCAAGCCCCTCAGACCAAGAAACAATAAGAATCACTCATTCATCATACATCAGTCAACAATCCTCAATCATCATTTTCATTTTTGATCATGTTGATCATGTTAACTCATTAATCATTCAGTTCATTTCATTGCTCAGTTGTTGATCTTGTGGATCGTATCATTAATCTTGTTAACTTGTTCAAGATAATTATTTCAAAAATTTCATCAGCTAATCATGTCACCTCAATTGATCCTTCATGTAATCATTGTGTTAGAGCGCGTATGCTCATTATTATCATTTCATAACGTAATCATAATGTGATATTCATGCGAGATCTATAATTATCATGTGATTTCCCTACCTTCAGTATGGATCGAGCTGGCAGAGGACGGAGGGAAAGAGGCCGCGGTGCGGGCCGAAACCCGGGAGCTCGAATGAATACCCGTGCGAACGCGAGGAATAACGTCAATTCAACGAGCAGCGATGCTGCCACTCATTTACATGGAAATAATCATTCACCGTCAGGATCCGTACCTGAGATACAACTCAATCAGAAGGTGTCACTACTAAAAAAAGGGTTTTAGTGACACTTGTGTTTTGACAGTTTTGTGTTATGTGTCACTAAATATATAAAATTGAATTAATTTTTGTATTTAACATCTAAGTGTCACTTATTGATCACATCGACGTATCACTAATCTAGGCATCTCTAATTCCTGACACTAACGTATCAGTAATAAAAAAAGAAAAAATACTCAAATAAATTAAGACCCACATCCTCTTTCTTCATTCCCGTCTTCAATTCTGAATCCTTCTATCCTTTCCCAGCCCTAAGTCAGACGGCACGCCTCTTCTTCTCAAAAATTCAAAACCGTCTCTGTCTCCCCGTTTCTTATCTTGTTGTGGTCGCGCATGACTGCCGCCCACCGCTGGTAGTCCTCGTCATCGCGCCTTTGACCAGGCTCCTACCCATATTGACGAGATCCACAAGTTGCCACGCGTCAGTCGTCACCTTAGCCTGGTCCTAACCCCGCAACTCAGCCCAGCCCCCACCACATCGATCCTCTGCTCGTCAGCGCAGTCTCGGCTCTCAATTCAGGTTGGTTTTTATCTTGATGTGATTCAGTTTTGGTGATAATTCTGTACAGCCCAACCCCCATCATGTTTCTTCTCTTGTTGTGGCTTTTGCCGAGAGTGAGATGTAGATTTTTGTTTGGGAAGAATGCTGATAATATTCTGGAAAAACAATTTTTTTTTTTGCGAAGGTAAGTAATTGCTTTTAGTTTTTTATGGCTGCATCACAATCTGTCAAGAAAGATTATTGAAATCAATTCGTACAAATAGTTAGGATCACATTACAATCTGTCAAGAAAGATTATTTTCATCTTTTTCCAAAATAGTTATTTCACACTTTAAAATAAGGCATTTATGTTGTAAGTGGCCTCATTTTCGGCAAGCCATTTTCTCTCTTTCGAGTTTCAGATCGAAGAGAAGTTTATCTTAAGGTACATTGTTAAAATTTTAATATATGAAGGGCAGATATCAGGGGGTATGAAGGGCAGATATCAGGGGGAAATGGCAAAAAAATAGTAATCACAAAGTTGGATTTTCTAATTGCTTAGAATAATTCAAACATCCCTTGTATTTCCGGATTGTTGAGAATGCTGATACGACCTATTCACTAGTTCTTTGTTTTGTCTGCTTATCATCAGATATATGTGTTCTTTCCTGAGGAACTGAAGGTTGGTGTGAAGACTATGAAGACCTACACAAATCGCATGAAAGAAGGGGGCGTTTATGGGGCAATCTTAGTGGTCCAGCAGAATTTAACTCCATTTGCTAAGGCGTGCACAAGTGAAATATGGTCTAAATTTCATTTGGAAGATCTTTCTTCAGTTTTACAATAACATCTTCTATGTTCTGAGTCGAAATTGGATCCAACATACTTGTTGGCTCATCCAGTAACAAAACCTTCAATGGCATAATTGTTTTGTATTAATTACAAAAAAATACCCTCCAGGTTTTACCTAATTACAAAAAAAAAACTCTGCTAACTTTCAAGATTTCAAAAGATTTTGCTTTCTCTCATATCGTTACCCCTTCATAAGCACAAAAAAAGAAAATAACATTTCAAAACCACATTCACATTCACATTCACAAAGGAACATTTCAATACCCTCCATGGAATTTTGTAGCTTGTAGCTTATCCCCATAAAACTTTACTATGGATGGTTTTGGGAACATGAAATCTATCGGTGTTTCTTGACATCCTCTCTTTTTTTGTGCTTCTAGGTTAATGGGGAAATATATAACCATAATGAACTCAGGGAGAAGCTGAAGTCTCATGTGTTCAGAACAAGAAGTGATTGTGAAGTTATTGCTCATCTAGTAAGTATTTACAATGTAAAGAGTAGTACTCTTTGATAGACCATATATTGTATGTTTCCCCTGGAATTGTTCAACCAAAGAATCCTAAACAATATAGTGAACGTTGTTCTCTTATAGTAGCTGTTATTATCCTTTCTTGCTCGACTAACCGACTTCTTCTGTATGAAGAATATGGATAAGAGTTTGTGAATATGTTGGATGGAATGTTCTCTTTTGTGCTTCTTGACACCCGTGATAACAGTTTCATTGCTGCTCGGGATGCTATTGGTATTGCTTCCCTTTACATCGGCTGGGGTCTTGATGGTATGTGACCTATTCTCCATGTATTGATTCTCAGTGGCTTGTATATTACGCAAGAGGTTTCCTACGGTTGCTTAACCAATGCACCGGTGGTGTTATTGACGGCCAAACACTTACACATGCAATTTTTTTAGTATTTCATGTTGGTTCTGTGCAACTAAATACTGTACTTTCTGCAGGGTCTACTTGGTTTGCTTCATAAATGAAAGCTTTAAGCGATGATTGTGAGCGGTTTATGACCTTTCTACCTGGTCACATATATTCAAGCAAAAATGGTATTCATCTTGGAAGTTGTAGTTATCGAAGTGCAATTTAGTTTATGTCAAATTCTGCCTCCTATAACTGTCTTGACTTCAGTTATTACTGTTAGGCTTATTTTTCTCCGATTTAGTTGTCAGTTTTTTCATCCCTCATATAAACGTATAACATTCCAAGATTCCATAATATACTCTATTGTAGTCATACTTGTCAAATATAGTAAATAGAATGATCATATGTATAGTTTGCAGAGCTGAGAATTCTCGTTACTACAAAATCAACCCACGTGTTTATCGTTTTTGTGATTGTTTTGACTGCTGTCATTTTGAGATGAACTAGTCAATATATCAACCTTCCTCTTTGATTATATGACATTGATTTCATATATCAGATGAACTACTAGTAACACAGACCTCTGCTAGATTTAGGAACAAACACACCACATGTATATGCATTCTATGTTGATGACCGCTTATATTCTTATTAAACTAAAAATCTATTACAGATTTTTCTGTTTAAGAATCTTGCTTTGTGTTATGTGATGTTCTGATTTTGATTTTTCTAAATTTGTAGGTTTCTTAAATCTTGAGACGGGATTTCAAATTCTGAGTGAATGAATTGTTTGTATGACATTTTATGGTTGTTACTTGTTTTAAGTTTGATGATATTTGTGGGTTCTGAACGCATATCAGCATCATCATGTATTCTTGTGTGACAACATAGTACCTTTCACCTCGACAGGTCCAAGTGGGATGGAAACGTTGGGAGCACTTGAATTGAAGTAAAAGTTGAATCTCATCTTGCCAATTATAGGGTAGATTTATTTTTCCTAGTAAATTTAATTTCTAGCATTTTTTACTTATCTCGTTTGGATATTGCATTTCTTCAATAAGGGATCTCATTGTTTTAAGTATTCTCATATTGATCTGACATTTTGGTAATTTCAGGTTCAATTATTCTTTTTATTTTTATTGTTGTTTCAAGTTTTACATTATTGTGCAGAATGTTGCCTTTGAATTGTTGAGAGAATACCTTTTCTTAAGCTTGTTTAAGTTTTTGTTTAAATATATTTTTTTTATCATTTTTAGTGTAATCCTTGATATGAAATTATATTTCTCTGCATGACGTAATATTTTGGTTTCGCATCATTGTTGTAAGTTCAAATTTTATACTCTGTAAGGTTTATATATATATATATATATTTCCGATCCTAATACTCTTGTTTATGCTGCTTCTTGTTGGTTGTTTGAAGGTGTACTGATGACCTTTCGCGATTATGCGATGAGTGGAAGCATGGAAGATTTTTTTATTTTTTCGGAAGAATAGTGTGATCTTTGTATTTGTTATTTTGAAATGTTAACTGGTTTTACTATTTGATATTTTGTACTTTGTAACTATTAAGGATAATGCTAATGGTTAATAAAATATTTTATATTTAGAATTTATCAAATATTGTTGTAGTATCAAAAAGTATGTATCATTTTAATATATAAATTGATGTGTGATTTTCAGTACATATTTAATTATAAAATTACCATTAATTAAAATATAAATTTAGTGTCAAGCATTTCTTGATAATCAAGTGTCAGAATTTACTATCACTAATGTGTCAGAAATAGCGAAATTAATGACACTGAAATACAATTACTATTTTCTCACATTATTGTGTCGTTATCTATTCACACTATAGTGTGACGGAGTAGTGACATGTAATATTTATTGGAAGGTGTTGACATTGTCATATCGGAATATAGCTATATTTGTGTAACACAGACTACTGACACCAGTTTTAGTGACACCGTAAAATGGTGTCACTGCATTTTGACTGCCGGATTACTGACACATTTTACGTGTGTCACTAAAAGGGTTTAGTGACAGTTTTTTGCTGTCAGTAAATCCCTTTTTTTAGTAGTGTGTTCCGGTTGATCCACTCGCTTTTATGCAGGGCATGATGGCCCAAATGACTCAGATGACACGTCTGATGGAGACGATGCAGAACTCAGCCACTCAGGATCAGTAGGCCCCTCCGCTTCCACCTCAAGGTCAAAAGAGGAGTGTGAGCAGTATTATCGGCGACATCTCTCGCCAAAGGCCACCTACTTTCGAGGGCTCATCTGAGCCGGCGGATATTATTCACTGGCTTGAAAATTTTGAGAAACTATTTGCTATGGTGGAGTGTCCCGAAGGGACAAAGTTTCAGTTGCGGGTTACTATCTGTGTAAGAGGGCTCATTCTTGCTGGCTATCTTTGAAGCCCACCGATGGATCTTGCACGTGGGACCAGTTCAAGACTCTCATGATGGAAAGATATTATCCGGCCCCACTCAGGGAGGATAAGTTCTCGGAGTTACTCAGTCCCGACCCCTCAATGGAAGAAGATGTTCTCTCCATTGCCGAGAAGTTTCAGGAGCTACTTCCATTCGCCTCATCCATTATCCACTTCGAGGCGGATAAGATCAAGTATTTCAGTAAGAGGTTGAAACCTTGTATCCAGCTACAATTGCTCAATTATCATTGCACCACCCTGTCCGAATTCATAGAGAAATCTCTTGCTTATGAGCTTACTGCGAAGGAGATTGCTAAGCATCAAACTTCATCTGCTGGCAAGAAATCGAAGAATCGTAATCGGTTCGAAGGCAGTCAGGCAACCGTCAAGAAGCCTCGTGCGGGCTCTACTTTTTATGAGCGACCTCCTATGGCGCCTAAACCTACGGAATCTCAGTCTTGAGCAGCCAGTTCGGCCATCACCTGTTTCAACTGTGAAGAGCAGGGTCATTTCAGCACTAAGTGTCCGAGGCAGACTATCACGTGTAATAACTGTGGGATTGATGGGCATAAGGCCCGTTTCTACCGAAGAGATTCCAAACTTACTCTGGAGACATCTCAGGCCCTGAAATAGTCAGCGGTTCAGAATCAGGCCACTCAGTCCGCGTCGTTCAAGACAAAGAGAGAGAATAAAGGCGGAGCCCACAACTTTCAGACAAGAGCATCCGGTGCAGGGACTAGCAAGCCCCGAATTTATGAGATGAAGAGAGCCGATGATCTGGAGGCCCGAATGATCTCATGTACACTCGAAATTTTATCTCAACCTGTGTGTACCCTTTTTGATACTGGTGCATCACATTCATTCATTTCCGAGTCATGCTTGAGTAGACTTCACCTGGATAGTACTACTAGTTGTGAACCTTATATCATTGGTCTACCAGACGGTAGAAAAATTATCTAAGATCATGAGGTTAAGAATTGTCTGATTCAGCTTAATGGCCGTGTTTGGTTGGCGGACCTGATCGTGATAGATTTACCTAGAGATGATGTTATTTTGGGTATTGATTGGATGGATCGTCATGATGCCATCCTCAGTGTTCGTAAGCGTATGGTCACTATCATTTCAGACGATGGAGTCGAGTGTGTATTTCAGGGGGGTAACCCCAGCCATTCCGGAAAAGTTATTAATATGATGGAGGAAGTGAAGTTACTCAATCAGGGGTGTGTAGGTTATTAGTGCTATATGACCAAGAACGAGAAATCATCAGTGATGTTGGCGGATATTCCTGTAGTGAGAGAATATGCCGAAGTACTTCCAGAAGAGTTACTTGGTTTACCTCCGTAGAGTGATGTGGAATTCACAATAGAATTGGAGCCAGGTATATCTCCAATATCGAAAGCACCATATCGTATGGCCCCGACCGAAATGCAAGAACTGAAGAATCAACGGGAGGAATTGACCGAGAAGGGTTATGTCCGACCGAGTGCGTCTCCATGGGGAGCACCAGTGTTATTATCAAGAAGAAGGATGGTTCTTTTCGCTTGTGCATTGATTATTAAGAGCTGAACAGGGTGACAATCAAGAATAAATATCTCCTACCCCACATTAATGATCTCTTGGATCAACATCAAGGAGCTTCAGTATTTTCCAAGATCGATTTGAGATATGGGTATCATCAGTTGCGAATTCGAGAGTCGGTTATCCCAAGAACGGCGTTTCGAACACGCTATGGGCATTACGAGTTTGTAGTGATGCCGTTTGGGTTAAATAATGCACCTGCTGTATTCATAGAGTTGATGAACCGAGTTTTCATCGACTATTTAGATCAGTTCGTGGTTGTTTTAATAGATGACATTTTAATTTATTCTCGTGGCTGAGAGGAGTATGAATTTCACCTTCATCAGGTTCTCGACGTGTTGAGACGAGAGCGACTCTATGGAAAGTTTTCCAAATGTGAGTTCTGGATGTCCGAGGTGATGTTTCTCGGACATGTGATTTCATTAGACGGAGTAGTGTCGACCCTCAGAAGACGGAGGCTATCCGAGATTGGCAACCTCCGAAAAATGTTAAGGAAATCCAAAGCTTTCTCGGATTAGCAGTCTATTACCGGCGATTTGTAGAAGGATTTTACAAAATCGCTCAACCTATGACGAACCTTTTGCGGAAGGATAAGAAATACACATGGTCTGATGCGTGTCAGCAGAGTTTTGAGGAGCTCAAGAGTCATTTAATTTCAGCACCTGTTCTTTCTTTACCGCAAGGAGCGGAAGGATTTGTGGTTTATAGTGACGCGTCCGGAAAAGGTCTCGGATGTGTATTAATGCAGAACGGTAAAGTGATTGCCTATGCTTTGCGGCAACTGAGACCTTATGACGTCAACTATCTGACCCATGACCTGGAGCTAGAAGTCGTGGTACTTGCGCTGAAGATTTGGCGTCATTATCTTTATGGAGTCACCTGTCAGATTTTCACCGATCATAAGAGTTTGAAGTATATATTTACTCAGAAGGAGTTAAATATGCGACAAAGGTGGTGGTTAGAACTGATTAAAGACTATGATACTGAGATTCAAGGACAACTGTGTGTGATGGAAATAACTTCATCATTAACCGAAGAGATCAAATTTATGCAGGCAAATGATCCTTTAATGATTCGATTACGTGATGAAGTGATCAAGGGGAAGGCCCTTAGATTCGTAATTCATGATAATGGAATTTTGAGATTTCAGAACTGACTCTGCGTTCCCGATGTCGATGTTTTGAAATAGACGATTATGAAGGAAGGTCACAGTTCACCCTATTCTATCCACCCGGACACCAGTAAGATGTATAAGGACTTGAAGCAGAATTTCTGGTGGGGCAACATGAAGAAAGATGTAGCGGACTATGTTTCAAAATGCTTGACTTGTCAGCAGGTTAAGATCGAGCATCAATGACCTGCCGGAATGTGGAAGCCTCTCCCGATTCCTGAATGGAAGTGGGAGGATATATCGATGGACTTTATCACTAGAATGTCGAGAACCAAGACAGGAATGAACATGATTTGTGTGATAGTTGATCGTTTAACCAAATCAGCTCATTTTCTAGGCATTAAAGACACGTGGGGACAAGAAAGGTTGGCACGAGTATTTATTTCAGAGATAGTCCGATTGCATGGTACGCCGAAGACCATTATTTCTGACCAAGACGGTCACTTTGTATCGCATTTTTGGAAAGCAGTTCATAAGGCCTTGGGGACCGAATTGAACTTCAGCACAGCTTATCACCCGCAGACAGATGGACAATCCCAGAGGACCATTCCAACAGTGGAAGATATGCTGAGGGATTGTGCCTTAGATTGGTCAACTGATTGGGAAGGTCACCTACCGTTGATTGAATTTAACTACAACAATGGTTGGCATGCCTCCATTAAGATGGCACCGTTTGAGGCATTATACGGGAGGAGATGCAGATCGCCCCTATGTTGGGACGATTCATCAGATTTGGTCGGGACAGAACCAGAGTTGATCGTGCAGACACGAGAGAAAATAGCCTTGATTCGTGAAAGACTGTTGACCGCCCAGAGTCGGTAGAAATCTTATGCAGACGTGCGCCGTCGCCCATTGGAGTTCAGTACTGGAGACCACGTACTTTTAAAGGTTTCTCCTACTCGGGGAATCTTTCGTTTTGGAAGGAAGGGAAAGCTGAGTCCGAGATATATCGGACCATTTGAGATCCTCGAGAGAGTTGGAGAGTTGGCATACAGATTGGCATTACCGCCGTCATTGGGCCATGTTCATAACGTGTTCCACGTATCCTAGTTACGGAGATATATACCGGATCCTAGTCATGTTATTGATTTTGGCAAGATTGAAGTCGCTCAGGATGGGATGTTTGAAGAAAGACTGGTCAGGATACTCGAGAGTCGAGTTAAGCAGTTGAGGAACAAACCAATCACTTTGGTCAAACTTCAGTGGTCACGCCACGGAGTGGAAGAAGCCACTTGGGAAACGAAAGATAGCATGAATTCCAGATATCCAGAGTTATTTTCGTCTTGAGTTTCGGGACGAAACTCCTTTTTAGTAGGAGAGTATGTAATATCTGGATTTATTATTGTGTATTTCATCCGTATTCGAACCCTGTATTATTCGGATTTGTGATCTTGAGAGTTGGAGTATGATATTTCTCACATTGGTATCTTTGTATATAAGTATGTCGTCATGCATAAATTTCTCATGCGAATTCATGATAGCACACGCTAAGAATGTAGCTTAACGCGTGCTATCCGCTACAACTAGTGCACGCTATTAATGTAGGATTTGTGTGCGCTAGGCAGTCAATTATTGAGTTAGGCGGCTAGCACATGCGCCAGCCGGGACATGGGTCCGGATAATATTCCCTCGAACGAACATGGACAGATTTGGAGTCAACGCTTATTAGCGTGCGCTAAGAATTGTATGGTACTAATTAGCTAGTGTGCAGAAACTTTATTTAAAGGACAGCACTCCATTTCTACCTATTCCCTTCATTTGTTCTTCGTTCCTTGGAAGTCCAGAGAGCCTTTCCTACTCCTTAAACACATACAAATCCGCCTTACTTGATCATTAAATATAGAGAGTGCTTATACTTGATCATTGAAGAAGAACTCACTTTGAAGTAACACTCAAGCAACTTAATCGGATTCTACCTTTTTGGATCATTGATTTCTTTATTAAAGGTATGTTAATACTATCTCCAACTTTAGATTCGTGTTATGAAGAATAAGATAATCATACTGGCAAGATATTGAGTTCCTTTGGTGAATCATTCAACAAATATCATGTTTAGAAGATTGGAATGTTTATGCTTATGATATTGTCGTTGGAACCTCGTAGTTGGAATCTTAGTACGTCAAATGATGAGAGGAACATTCTGAAGTTGATTATCCATATGATTTATGTTGTTATATTGATCATAAACTTGGAGGTGATATATCACTTTTGGTTATAAGGACTTAAGAAAGAATCATCTTAGATTGCATCCTTTCTTATAAGCTAGAATTGTTAGTTTACCTCCACGGTTAAATCGGGATGTAATGATGATATTGAAATCTAGTGCGTCGACCTTAAGAACACCAAACTTCGCATGAGAATCATAATCAAGGATGGATTATGGTGTTGTGATGATTATACGTATTTAATCTGTAAGATCATTTCATAAGTTATGAATATGATATGTAGACGGATAACGTACGTTAATCCCTGAGGAGTTCGTAAATTTCATCACCGTTAGAACTAGTCTGCTGCCCAACAGTGAACTGCCATGCACGCTTAGCGTGCGCTAAGCTATGCGAATTAACGTATGCTAACGGGCTTATTTAGCGTACGCTACGGTTGAAACTTAGCATGCCTTAAGTCATCAGGCGAGTCAGTCGGCTGATCAGTGAGGCACTGACCGTGCATGGTTAGCATATGCTAGGCTGAGTGTAATTGCATGCGCTAACAAGTAGTCTTAACGTACGCTACATAGGATGCGTAGCGTACGTTAACCAGGCCAGACAGATTTCATTTTAAGAATTTCCGACCGTAATTTGGATTGTTAGATGTTCATTCGACTTGAGATGAATTCTATATTATTTCTTTTGTTAAGGTTCGAGCTTGTTACGTGATTGATAGAAGGGAAGACTTTCGAGTGTTTCGTTTTCGTGGAAGTATTGTTCTTATCTTCGAATCGAGGCAAGTACCTTATTTGTTTTACGTATTGATGTTATACATATTGTCGTGCATATATGTCGTTGTATGTCCACCTCGTGTTGGTCCGACGGGATCATCGGGGGATCTATGCTAGCGTGCGCTGGATCATCGGACGTGTTTTTCCACCACAGGTTGGTCTGATGGGATCATCGTGGGTTCTAGGCAGTGAATGCTGGATCGTTGGAATTACCATCTGTATGTTATGATATCATGTTGTGATTATCAGTTGTGTATGTTATTTATGAGTTTCTCGTAGGAGAAGACTCATTGGTATTTTTGTCATTTACGTTATTATTATTCTTCGTGAGATGTTGAATAATATGTTGTGGTACTTGTACTAGCATCATTGTGCTAACCCCTTCGGGGGTGAACATTTGTTTATGTTCAGGATCCAGGAGAGCAGGAAAACAACCACTGGAGCTGCATGACAACGAGGGTGCAGAGTAATGTTCTGGTCGGGTTTATTATCTGTTGTTGGTTATTTAATAAGTACTCTAGTACGTCGTAATTTGTGATGTTTGGATTTCAGTGATGTATTAATATTCTCCATTTGGACATTTGTACTTTTGGTATTGAACGAGAACATTCGTATTTTATTTCAAGTGATTTCATAAGTTGGTATCTGTCATTGTCGTTTCATTTATTCAGCCTTGTAAATTCTTATGTAAAGGATTTACGGCGCTGTAATATTCCTGAATATATCGGGGGTGTTACATTACCCGGATGTGAACTCATTTATTTTCATTCATTAATTGTCACTCTGTAAATTTTCACTCATTAATAATCCTTCATCATTCATATTCATTCATTCGTGTTTACCGTTTGGAGTAACTTTGAGTCGTGTATCAATATTGTTCATTATTTCAACCTTGATTGAGAATCGAGACAAGAATATTATCTTAATCGTTGTGATTGCTTTGTAAGTTAATGTTGATATTGGAGTTCATATCATTTCGAATTTACTCCTTGTTCGGATCGTGCTATTGTTGGGCAAACCCTTATAATCATTGGTTGGAACCGCCGTTTTGGAGTTTCCACACTTCCATTTCGTGTTATTGGTCCCAATTTTTGAGTTCTATTACTTTTATTCTCTTTCAGGGTCATTTTTATTCATTTTTGGGCCCGAATAGTGTGCACAGCGGCACAAGGATGTGTGCGCCGCGGCACACATCTTGTGCAGATGGAGCGGGCACCGCTGTGCCGTGGGTCGTGGCCCTCTACTGGTCATGCCGCGGCCCTAAGCTGAATGCTGGAAGTTATTTTTAGCTGCGGGCCGCGGCACACTCAGTCCGTGCCGCGGTACGCGTAACATATTACCCATTTTTCATCGGATTTTTGAGGAGAGAAGTTCATTTCATCATTTTACTCATTCCTCCTCTCCTTGGGCGACTTAAGGGTGATTTTGTGGGCGATTTGGCATCATCAATCTCAGAGATTTCATCCTTCTTGAGTTCTTGGTGTGGATTAACAACATCTTTTTAGATTCTTCATCCTAATTCAAGGTAACTTCTTCAACCCTAGATTCGATTTTGAGTTGGAGCATGATGTTTTGGATGATATAATCATGATTTGTGAAGGAATCATCCGGCCAGTCCCGCAACCGTCCGGCCAGTACCCGACCACCAGGGCTCGACGACTCGATTTCTGAAAACGTACGGAACGAACACGACGAAAAGTTCGCGGACAACATCAACGACCCGAAATGAAAACAAAATACCATAACTAATAATACGCGACCAAGAAACGGGTCGAGACAACAATTACAGATACGGATACCCGTAACTTTTAGTAAATTACAAAATGGCCCAAAACGCCCGAAAATCGCGATACGTGATCGAATAACCAAACCGAAGTTCACAACAGGTCTAACAAAGTTAAACGGACTTACGGGAAACTCGAAACATCAGTTTCGAATGAGATTCGCAAGAATTGAACTCAAGTGCGGAAAAGTCGCTAAAAAGCACGGAACTCAGCAAAACAGCACCGAAACAAACTCGGATGTCGAAAAGTGCAGAATTAATCATTCTCATAATGATGAAAAGGTCCCAAGCGAGTCGTCAAAACGAACTTCCGCCGAAAAAAGAAAATTACCAGAAATCAAATTTGCTGATATTACATACTACCCTCCTTAAAAGAAGTTTCGTCCCAAAACTTAAAACAAGTATGGAGAAGCAGCATCCCGCCAGAAAAACTCAACGAGATACACAAGAAACGCATAACCTACGCCCAACGGCGAAACGTTACAAGCAACGCAAAGGAAGATACGGCGTGAAAACACGCTCCGCGACGACCAACACAATGCCACTGCCTATAATCTGAAACAATAATGAGCAATTTACGTCACATCACATGCACACATTAAATCAAAGAAACGCACGCGACAACAAGCCGCACCCGACTAGAACGACTATGTGAAAGAAACAAATAGAGTATCATGATAGAAATCACTCCGTTACTCATCAACAAGAAAATGTCCGACGTCAAAACACAAAAAATTCAAGATAACAGAAAACGAGAATACTGGATATTACATTCTATCAAACAAAAAATAAGTTTCGTCCCAAAACTTAAATTAAGATTATCACAATGATACGAAACAAAATATAACGACACATAATAAAATACCATGTTCATGACCCCGCGGTCCGCCGTCACGCCTCTGTATGTTCAACAACTATACAGGAACTTATTCAAAACAGAATATCATTTAAGGGCGATTTACATCTGACTACCTTTTTAGATGGCCTAATTACAGTTTAGTCCCTATTGTTTCAGATATTACAATGAAGGACAAACTTTGCACTGTCCAGAAACTATATTTACAACGAAGGACAAAAGTCAAACTTTCAGATGATGTCACTGGAGAGAGAGTACTGATATTCCGAATTTGGCCTTTTATTTTCTTTTTCTTTTTTACCCATTTATTTTTTACCTCACGTGGGTGACACATGCTGGACCTCATTGTAATATATATAATATTTTTGGACTTCAGTGTAATAAATTTTCAAGGTTTCTAGAAAAAAATATTTTTTTCAGAAAATAAAGTATTTTCTGGAAAAAATATATTATTTTCTGAAAAAATAAAAAAAAATATTTTCTGGGGAAAAAATTATATTTTTGAAAAAAAAACATTATTTTATGGAATTTTTAATTTTTTTCGAAAAAATTAAAAAATATTTTCTGGAGAAAAAATTATTTTTTGGGAAAATAATATTTGTTTCGAAATAAAATTATTTTCTGGAAAAAAATAAAAAAATATTTTTTTTCGAAAAAATTAAAAAAAAATCTGGAGGAAAATTTTTTTTTGGAAAATTAATATTTTTTTGAAATAAAATTATTTTCTGGAAAAAATAAATTTTTTTGAAAAATAAAATTATTTTCTGGAAAAAAAATAAAAAAAAATATTTTTCCGAAAAAAATAAAAAATATTTTCTCGAAAAAGTTATTTTTTGGCAAAATAATATGTTTTCGAAATAAAATTATATTCTTGAAAAAATATTATTTTTTGGAAAAAATAAAATTATTTTCTGGAAAAAAAAAGATATTTTTGCGAAAAAATAAAAAAAATATATTTTCAGGAAAAAATTATATTTCGAAAAAAAAATTATTTTTTGAAAAAAGAATATTTCTTAAAAGAAATGTATTAGCCAAACACTTTAATAACTTATAAGCTATTTGTTTCATATGAAATGTATTTTAAAACAAATGTTTTATTCAAGTAAATAGAGGGGCATTTTTGTCTTTTTAATGGAAGTCAACACCAATTCAGATTTTTGTCCTTCGCTGTAATTTATGAAACAATATGGACTAAAGTGTAAAGAGGCCATCTAATAGGGTAGTTGGCTGTAATTTCCCCTATCATTTAACAAGTTCCAAACGTAAAAACGTCACAAGATACCTCTCTACACGAGAAACAATCCGCGCAACTAGTACTAAAAACACTATCACTGGACATCACTGTGCCCTCCGGAAGTAGGAATGGTACTCCGGTCCCTTATCATCTCGGCAACAATCTCGCAGTACTGAACTCGATGCCCCTCGTGTCCACAATTATAACAAGTCACTGGCGGTTTCTTACAATGCGCGCGTTCATGGCCTAGAACGTTACAGTTGAAACACCTAGGAGCATTACCAGAACTCAAAGACACCGGCTTGGGTCCTTTGGATTCTCTAGCTGACCGAGAAGGTCCCATACTCGGCTGATACGAGGGTTGAGGCGTGGGAATCCCAATTCCCTTACTTCCCAATGCGTCAACGGAGATCTTCTGCTTCTTCGCTACTGATACGGACTCGGTAGACATTATAGCCATTTCAAATGCTAAGGCTCGATCTTGATAGTCCTTCAGAGTTGTACACCTAAAAGGGGCCATACACTGCCGAACCTGAGGTTTCATACGCATATCAAAGTAACGAACCTTATCTGTCTCACTTCGCACTTGATCTCGAACGTAACACAGCTGTCGATTGTAATCGACTATTGCTTGAGATATAGACACATCCTGGGGCGTAGCCGAGAAGAACTCAACAATTCTATGTTCCTTAACAGGCGGCGGACAATACTCGGCCTCCATAGCAGTCTTGAATTCGGCCCAAGTAGTTGTACGATCACTAGGCGCTACGGCCTCCCACCAGTGTGCCACTTCCCTGTCAAGCAGGTATTGGGCGATGGGTACTCTTCTCTCATCGGGGCAAGCTAGAGCATCAAATGTCCTGTCCAACTGGAAGAGCCAGTCCTCCCAGCCTAACAAATCCGAAGAACCTACGAAACGGGGCGGGTGCATTCTCATCACAACTCGTAACCACTTACTAGCTCCGTTATCCTCATCCGGAATCCCGTCACAGTGTACGGTCTGATTCACATGCGCCAACTGGTCAGCCACCTGACGAAGGATCGTGGCGGCGCCAATGTCAACCCTACGACCACGTCCTCGGCCTCGACCTCTCGGCATACTGAACGGACGATCAATCAGAATAACACAACCAAATAAACATCACAACGTCAACATAGGACGATAAATAGCAGCACGATATAACATCAACCCCAAGTCATTACACACGTGCACGAACTAACACTGTAATTTTAGAACTTCATTCAAAAATAATTCACACAGTCACATTAACAGAGATGTTTGGATTTTATCAAATCAAACACGGTCAAAACCACACACATATCGTAGGGACCACACACTAGCAACGAAATAAAATATTTCCGGGGTATTATTCAAATGATAAAATTTTAAAATTCTCAAGTTTGAAAAATTTGGTGAAATGAAATTTTTGAAAACACTTTTAATACTTCAGTCGTTCAATCAAAACCATGTATCTCAACATTTAGAAAACACTGAAACATTCTCCGGCGAGCACAACAACACCACAAACTTATCACAACCACTTAGCCCCAACACGTGGACATATGAAGTTCAAAATTCCGAAAACCAAAAATCGTTCTGCAAAATAAAATTTTTTCAAAATCCTTTAGTTTATAACCAAAACGACGGTAATATTTTACAATGTCTGAAGTACTTCAAAACACATTTTTTAAATACCATCTAATTGTGTCATTTGAAAATACACGGCCCATTTGTCAAAATTTAACAAATTTTAAAAAAATCCACATAGACCGTGGTTTGACCGCACCACCAAAATATTTTCCAAAAATCGATTTTTACAAAAATTCTCAAACTGTAAAGTCCTTCAGAAAACATTCTCAAACTTACCCATAGCGGACAAAAAATACAACATTCCAAAAACAGTCGAATTTAAAACCACATACTCAAATGGCAACCAGGGTCGCCAATTCAATCAAATGCATCTCGTGGTATCAAGTTTAAGCACACAACAAAATCATTCATCGGAGTTTCTCATAAACTCTATCGTCGGTACCTTTTCGAAACCCATCAAGGTTTACAACTTTCACAACATACCACCCCACCCGGTGGTTCAAAGATAAAACAATAACTTGTCCAGTTCTATACACATACTATGTGCCACGAATATTAAGCACAACTATATTACACAATACTATGTAAATAAAATTATGCACCGCAATTAACTCACGAAGATAAAATCGAGATACACAGGTATTACGCATAAAAGAGGAGACTTACATCCACAGGTCGCATGGAGGTGATGGTCGCCCACGATACTAATCTCATCCGACAACATAACCGACACATTGTGACTACACACAACTCAACTTGTCACCTGACGACTCGAACGACAAGACAACACATTACTCGACAAATCACGACTTGACTCGACCCGACAGCCTTTGTTTCCGCAACCTAAGCTCTGATACCATAAATGTAACACCCCCAAAACCGTATGGGAATATTACACACCGTAGACCCTTTCCACACGGATCTACCAGGCTAAACATCTATAAACAACCAAATGCTTGCCCGGCTAGGGTCAAACAATATAATAATATAGACTGTTAAGGTCACTTACATATAAACTCACAGACCGATGAGGTCACACAACTCTATCAACAGAACTGACTAACAACATTACCCACACAGGGGTCGAAACACAATACAGTGGAAGACTGAATCAACTCTAATAATACAACCAAACTCTACCAACTCTCGACTCTTGATTAGTATCGCAGCTCGTCATCCCCTTGTGCTAATCCTGTGACTGCTCCCCTGAACCTGCATGTACCTGGACGCAGAATAGACATCCACCCCCCGATTACTCGGGGGTTAGTAAAACTCCACTGTTTTACTAGTGCAAGTATAAAACGATACGAAATGCAACAAGTAAATAGCAACTATGAATTTAATATGGAAATCAATTATCAAATGTTCCCGAGAAGTTTTATTAATTTTGAACTCAAGCAAGAGGTATTTGATAAGGAACACATCATCTCGGGGATTTTTAAAGCAGAAATTCTTTTGGACCTCGAGTCCCAGTTTACAAAGCCTTTTCGAAAACATTAGGGCCTTAGCCCGATTCTCTTTTCAAAACACAATAGATGAGATATCATTATGGGTCTGAGACCCGTATTTAAAATGTTATCCAAACAATCACTACTATACGACCGTTGTTCGTACACATCATGTACTGAACTCCGGAGGCCTTGACGGACCTTACCCGGACCACACACTCTGTTCGTACACATCATGTACCGAACTCTGGAGGCCTCGACGGACCTTACCCGGACCACACACTCTGTTCGTACACATCATGTACCGAACTCCGGAGGCCTCGGTGGACCTTACCCGACCACATACATCATTCGTACACATCATGTACCGAACCCTAGAGGCCTCTTCAGACCCTACCTGGATCACACACCTTGTTCGTACACATCATGAACCGAACTCCAGAGGTCTCGTCAGACCCTACCTGGAACACACACACACCTCGACACGACACAATTCATAATCATCAAATGTCAAGCCATTCCACATTACACCGAAATGCATAATCAAGTATGTAAATCAAAACAACACAAATATCATGATCATCACAACAACTCAACAATGAACAATCACGCCCTTCACAACTTAGATGATTTGCACATCCAACACAATTCCACGATGTTAACTAGGTGATGGTATTATCGCTACCATCAATCATTCATAAAAATCAATTCATACGAAACATATTCACGAAAGTAATCCAATGCATCACAACAATAACTCGACGTCCCTATTCACAAGACACAATTCGTATAGTAAAATACTTGCCTCGAAACCACGACGCGGAGAATCGACCGAAGTTGGTTGGCACGAACGGACTACGAACTTGCTGACTCCACCGAATGACAACCCGCAACAATAAACTACGAAGGACAACAATAACAACGAAAATGAATTCCAAAGTACGACTCAAAGCTGCTGAATTCAAGGAACAAACGACGAAAGTTCAAGGGTTTCCCCCAAAACGGCTAAGAACACGATTCGTCCCGACAAAACACAAAAATGGAAATCCAAGTCGAAATATGGATATACAATCCATAGAATATGTTTAACAACATCATTTAACCACAATTTATCCAACCAAAATGGATGGAAAATGAGATCAAGAACAAATCCCCCAAAAAGTCGATTCGAAGGAAATCAAGAAATATACTTCGATTCGACGAAGAACGATGGATTAAATGATGTTAAACACAAGAATACTACCAAAATTAATCATACCCATCATGAATTAATCAACAACACGGAACGAATCAGACAAAAATGCAAAACCCCCCAAATTCACGAAATTAGGGTTCTAAGGAAGATTACCTTGATTCGCCGGATCAAAGGATGATAACGGATGATTGATTGATGTTATGAACTCAAGAACTTCGTGGATTTGTTGTTAAACAACATGGCTTCGTCACCTCCGAAGCTCCAGCCGCGGATCGAAAAGAAAGGAAATGAAAAATGAGTGAAAATGAGGCTGCTTAGCCACATTTATACTGGGCCGGACTAGCGTGCGCTAGGCTGCCGAGCTAGCGCGCGCTATCGGCCCAGGCCGCAATCCAATGACCTCCTGGACTAGACTGCTTGGCCAGGTAGCGTGCGCAGCCTTCCGGCCGTAGCGTGCGCTACCTGCCGGCCGTAGCGTACGTAGTGTCCGGCAGTAGCGTGTTGTAATACCTCCGGTATTTCATGCTTGATTACTTTGTACTATGTGAATTTTTGTAATGTGACGTCATTTATATTTATGTATTCCATTAAGTGCTATATAATTGTGCGATTTAAATGAAACGGATGTGACACGCCTTGACACCGTGGGACGATCGTCAGTGCGAATATGATAATGGCCAACGTCTTGTTCCCCGATAATTGTTGACGAGTGGAAAGGATGGTCACCCCGAGATGGTTAGAATGTGATATGTGGCTAAAGAGTTTATGTCTAACGCACGCTAGAGTTTATGTCTAACACACGTTAGAGTTTTGTCTAACGCGCGCTACAACTTATGCCTAACGTACGCTATACTTCGATTGTCACGTACGTTAAGGAAGCTATATTACGAACGTAACAGGTGAGTCAATCTTCCGACCAGAATCTTTCTTTTGACAAGGACGGAGCTACTTTCGGCGGGCTAGAGGACAAACGAGTCAACTCTTCGTAATGTACGTTATGTCCCAAATTTAACGTACGTAACACTTGGGCACATTTCGGGCAGTGGCGGTCCTTACGTAAGTTGTCATTGAACTGTTACGTACGTAAGAAGCCTTACGTACGTAACACCAGTATCATTAACGTACGTTAGCAAAATCAAGTTTTATAAAATGACAATTCCCTTCTTCATTTGCACGACCCAACACTACAAGATAACACCCTTGGAGAGCATCCTAGCCTTATACTCGATTCTTAGCCTCTTTTATACTTGAATTAACACTGAGGAAGTGGTTTCTTGAGCTCCGGTGAAGATTATCCAAGTTGTTCAAGTCACTTCTCGTTTCTCCTCGTAGTTCTTGTGGATTCGCCAACTCTCTTCATTATTCTTCTTCCAATAAGGTAAGCCACCAATCCCTAGAGTTAGATCTTCGATGTTCTCTTATATATATTTATTAAATTGCGGGTATTGGGTAGATTTTTGCCAACCTTCGTAGACAACCTTTCGAATGGAAGTATCGTAACCGGAGTTATCGTTTCTCATATGTTTCATTTCATGCAAATCATATCTATCACACGAAATTTCATTTCAAATCATCACTAGGAATGTAAAATTTGACTAATCAATTGTAGGAGAATTCGTAGTAATCCGTCACCGTATATTCCATTGTTGTAGCCACCCTTACCTTGTGATTTTTGACACTTAGTGAACTAAGGAAAACAATTCGATAGTATAAACATTATTGGATATCAAACCACCAAAGTTATTGTGTAATAGAATCCGTCGATCGTAGTATTCGGAATATAGAATAGAATTAGAAAGCATGAGATTCGATTATGCTATAATCATTTGTCGACAACCGAAAAATGATAGGGATAGTTTTGTTGAGCAAATCAATATATATCTAATGTTAACTGTAGAATTGAACGGAATAATGGTACACAATACTTACGAACTTAGAAACGAACTAATATCGACAATTAAAACTACGCTAGGAATCCGATTAGGAAAGGGAGACTAGTTTTATTCATCATGATCCGCACGAGGTGTTAATTGGATATTACGTGGTTAGGTTAAGCTCAAGTGGGGGTGGGGACTCCGTTTATCGGAAAGCACCTACTATCGGATCACACGCAAGTGAAATCTTGCTCGAGAATTTTCTAATATTAATGTTATACCGTATGTGTGTATGTGCCATTTTGATGAATGCCGACGTTTGTCTTTCTCTAAAAATATGTTATAAATGGGCCGATGTGTTGGGGATAAAACCTGTATGGTACCCGTGTGGAAATGTGTTAGGGGGTAGGACCCTAATTGGGCGCCTACATTCCGGGGTATTCCCGTGTGGATACTTCCGTGACCCTTGGTTGCGACCTTGGGGCTTATGTGATAAAAGAGAGAGAGACAACATCGGTTGAATGATGAAATATTCCCTGTTGATTACTAGATACTGTGATTGTAAAAATGGCGTATATCGTTGTTAGTAGCTGTTAATTGGTATGCATTCTCTGACCCTGGTTACCTGGTATGATTCGTCGTACCAGGTAAAATTGTTCATCATGTGCAGGACATTCCCAGGGGTCTGGTCAGACTTGAGCGGTGTTGGAATTATCTCTAGTCGCTGCTTAAATTGAAATGAATTTGTTTTCTTTTGAAAAACCTCTGTTGTGTAATAATTGGACTTCGAATTACATTTTTCCTTAAAATCTTTCGACTCACGTTATGTAAACCTTGAACTTAATGTTTTATCGCGATTTTCTTAAATTGCTTATTTTTCTAACCAGCCTTGTGGGTCCCACGTGGGATTCACGGCACTGTAATACCTCGAGAGATTATGGGGGTGTTACAGAAAATGGTATCGGAGCGAACCTCCTGGTTTGAATAAAATTTCTCCTAATTTTTCAAAGTCCAACACCCCAAGCGATTGAAACTCCTCATGGGAATGCAAAATAAGTGATATGTGTGTTTCTGTATATGTACTACATTTAATTGTAAATTGTGTATGGGACTGGCTTTAGATTAATACCGTCAGTGATGGCACGCCGAGGAGCTAGGAGGGTGGTGAATGATGCTTAGGGTTCCGCTGCGAACCACAATGAGGACCGGAACACTGCCGAGACACAACCTGCTGGGGGCCAGCCGCCACCAGTTAACCAAAACGATCAGGAGGCGGAACGCCAGAATAACAACCCGGGGGGCATGGACCCAGCTTTTGTTCAGGCCCTTGCTCTGGCTATCGCCATGGGAATTGCTCAGGTCGACCAGGCGGAACGGATACCGGTCCTCAATGTGGAAGAAAATGCAGGAAAAGACCGATGGTTGGGAGAGATGCTGAAGGCTAGGCCTCCATTATTTGACGGGACAGGAGAGAAACACGTGGACGACTGGATTTCTGAAATGGAGACTGCCTTCGAAGTGATCGAATGCCCAGAGAACCGGAAGGTGCCGCTCGGGATTAATCAACTCCGTGACACTTCTGCACGTTGGTGGAGGACTTACAGGCCAGAGGACCGAGTGGTCGGGTGGACCGAATTTGCCCGACTACTACGGAGCGAGTACTGTCCCAGATCAGCCCGAACTGCTCGCGCACGAGACATTTTTAGTGCCGGACCTCAGAACATGCCAGTACCAGAGATCATTCGGGCCTACCGAACCGAGCTAAGTTACATCTCCCAGATAGTTCCATCAGAAGATCAACGAATATGCCATCTTGCACAGAGGTTGCCGGAGGATGTACAACGCTATGCCGCTGGATTTCACTGCATGACCCTGAGGGCATGCGAAGACGTAGTCACAGCATATGCCGGTACAGTTGTTAATACCGACACCGAGCATAACTCGAAGAAGCAGAAGACATCAGTTCAGCCTGGGAGCAACAACAAGGCGAATTCGGGGCCCGCATCTTCTTTTAAGTCGGCGGTTTCCTACCAACAGAAGGGTGTATCTGATCGGCCTTATCGTAGGGACTGTTTCAATTGTGGCGTGACCGGGCATACTAAGGATCGGTGTCAGAAGACGGCTACCAAATGTTTCACTTGCGGAAAGAGTGGACACATGTCTCGTTACTGCTGGCGGGCCAATCCCACTGAGAACCCAGCTTCCCAACCAAGTCAACAAGGCTCTGTGCAATCCCCTAGGACGCCTGCTGTTTCCAACTACCGAGCTCTATCCCACCAGAATCAACCACTGCTACAGAGTGCCGGACGAGGCCATGGGCACGGCGGAGGTACTGTAATATCCGCAATTTCGATTTCCGGTAATTTTTCTTTGTTGGTGAAAGTCCGTTTTGACGACTTGCTTGGCACCGTTTTGTCATCCTGAGAATGATTAATTCTACACTTTTTGTCATCCGAGTTCGTTTCGGTATCGTTCTGTTGAATTCCGTGTTCTTTAGCGACTTTTCCACGTATGAGTTCGACTTTGTTAAATCACCATTAATTTTTGGAAACTCCAAAAATTCTGAATCTTTGCAATACTATAAAGCATCGAGTTAGCTTTCCAATGGTTCAAACGGCGAGTCAATCGGAGTCCAGACGAGGGAGTTATGGTCGAAATAGCTAAGTCACTCTCATTTTCCAGATTCGGCCAAAGCAGTGCAGACTCGTGCCGCGGCACACTTTGGTGAGCCGCGGCACACGATGCGATCAATCGTATAATTACGTTTTTTTCAGCAAAATCCGATCATTTCTCCATTTTCTTCAACCCACACGAGAGAGAGAGCTTGGGGAGAGAACCTTGCATCATCTACCTCTTGAGTATTGAATTTTTATCATTTTCATTTGGTGGGGAAGCTCGGATCATCAAGCTATCGCGTATTCTTCGAATCGTAGTGCTTGGATTTTCAAGAGGTAATTTCTTCAACATCTTGGATTTCGATTTTGTATTGGGTAATGATGTTTTGGATGTTAAAATCATGGGGTATGAAGTGATATATGCATGATTATGGACATGTTTGAGTATTCATCGGATTATTGAAAGATTTTTCAAGAACACTTTGAATTTTGTGTTGGAAATTGGGGATTTTGTTTGACTTCATCCTTTTAATCCGTAGTAATTTAGATTAGTGATGGATTGATGATGATTTCGGTGTATTCTATCATTTCCATCGTTATTCCACGGTTGGAGTGTATTGATTCGTCGTTTTGGTTGAGTTATTAGTCGACGCCTTGAAGGTGTCCGACAAAAGGTCTAAGAGGGGGGTTTGTGCGTTGTACGATTATTATTCATCGTACGATTGTTTATTTATCATTGATATGACTTAGGGACGAAATCCTTGTGAAGAACTCAAGTCGGAACCCTTCCGTTCGTTGTCTTCTTCGTGTTTCAAGCTTCCCGGTCGAACTGTGTTCTTCGGGATTTTCGGTAACGTTTATTAAGGCAAGTATACATTTATGATTGTACGTTCTCGACTTTGAAAGTAAGAAATATTGATGGCATATCATGAACGAACCGTTTTTACGGCATTCATAGATATATTGATGGCATATTATGAACGAACCGTTTTTACGGCATTCATATATGTATTGTTGGCATGTAATGAACGAACCGTTTTGACGGCATTCCTACATGTATCGGCGTATGAGGTGAACGAACCGTTTCTACGGCATTCACATACGTATCGGCGTATGAGGTGAACGAACCGTTTCTACGGCATTCACATACGTCTTATGAGATTTTAGTTATTCCGGAATACTAGTCTTGAATTGATGAATTGACGGTAACATTTACTTTATTGTCGAGGAGTATTGTGTTTCATACTGTTATACTTGCACTAGCTATTCGACGGCTAACCCCTTTATGGGGGAAATACGTTTCATGTATTTCAGGTTCCAGGAGAGCGGACAGGTGGGTACCGGGTCGGCATGAAGATGATGGGCAACTGTGATACTGTGTCTTGTCTCCGGTTATTTTCTTGGATTCCTCCATTCAGTGTTGTTGTACTGGAATGGATTTTTAAATACTCGAGTATTGTATTTCAGTTTCCTTGATGTTCCGGCCTGTGTTGCCGAGGTGTTGATTTGTGCAGTGATGTATATGGTTTCATTGGTTATGGTTTTGAATACCATTTGTATCGTCTTTCTTTCCATTGTATGTAGACCTTCTCGGTCAAGTTTATAGTTCCGCGTATGTTTAGCCTTATGGGTCCCACGGCGGGGCTCACGACGCTGTAATATACCCTGAATAACTTGGGGGTGTTACAGAATATGGTATCAGAGCTTAGGTTTATGGATACCTAGGCTGTCGGTCTTTTGGGTCGATTGAGTTGTCATTTGCCCACAGTATCACTACTCTGCCATCATCACAGTGCGACCGGTACTTGTAAGTCCTCTCACTCTTCTTGTATTTTTTTTTTTTAATCGTTTCGTTTATAGCTTGGTCTTCTTGGGAATTGGTCACTTCGAGAATGTGCGATTTAGATTTTACTTACGCACGTGTGTGCCTTTCAGAATGTTGACTGAAAGTAGGAAGAAGTGGCCGTGGTCGCGGACGTGAACTCTTCCTTGAGATTTTGTTAAATTGCTAATTGCGATATTGGTGTGTATCGGTATTAGGTTGAGACTTTGTTTAGGAGTCGCATGCTAGTATCACGGGAGATCTTCGACTTCACAGACTTGTAAGTATGTTGTTCGGATTATTCGATAATTCTTGGTGAATTTGAATTCCCGTTGAAATGTTGTTTGTGCGAGTGATTGCGAGTTTCGAGGACGAAACTTGTTTTTAAGGGGGGTAGAGTGTAATACCCCGATTTTTCGGATATATTTTTTTTCGTTTATATGTTGGATGTCGTTGATGGATAATTGTTCTTGAGGATGATGTGAACGTATGATAATGTTATTGAATGTGTTTATGTATTCATTGTGCCGTATGATCGTTTGGTATGTCGAGATGTTGGTCGAGAATAGCGAAAAATGGCTAAGTACAGCTACGTTAGCGCACGCTACAAGGTATGCCTAGTGCGCGCTAAGATATATACTTAGCGTACGCTACGGTGCATACTTAGCGCACGCTAAGAGGTTCGGTTACGTACGCTAAGGAGGACCCCTAACGTACGTAACGACTTGCTGGGTTAGTTTCGGAAGGCGGCCGACAGGTAGGCCCAGGTTGATTTTTATATTCAGTTGGCGCACGCTAACGCATGTTGGTTAGCGCACGCTAACACTAGATCTCTAATAATGGAACCTTAACTTTCGGCGGGTGGACCCGGCCATGTTCGACGCGTGTCCAGATAAGGTCAACAAGTGTTTGTCGTGTAGAACTAGCGCACGCTAAAACCGTATGATTAGCGCACGCTAATTCCATATCGGTCAAAGGAATCCCGATAATCGCGGATGCTTTCGGCATGTGGGGGCACGATACTGTAGCAAGTCAACGCCTATTTGCGTACGTTAATGCATGGGCATTACGTACGTTAGATGAATTTCGAAGCAATGCAGTAGCTTATGGACTTCCCGATAGCGCACGCTATCAAGGAAGGATAGCGTACGCTGGTTCTATAGCGCACGCTAAATATAAGGTCTAGCGCGCGCTAGTGATGTGTTTTATAGAGGGGATAGACGAGTGCTGAGAGGCATTTTGTCCATTCTCCTTCCTTCAGTCAACAGAGAGAACCTTGGGAAGTACTTGAAGTTCCTAAACATTGAGAGATGATTCTCTCAAACAAGATTAAGATGGAGAGCTCCGATTTAAGTATTGTTCTTGAAGTTTTTGATGATTCTTGGAATGGAGTTCAAATTATTCTTCTTCGTGGTTCGTCCATACAAGATAATCCTCGTATCCCTTTGATAGTGGTTCGTTTTTTTTAAGGATTACTACTTGGGAGGGAGTATGTTGGGAATCGTGTATTTTGATGTTCGTTTTTATTTCAATGTAAATGCATATATTGGACTGTACTTTTATCCGCTGCGTGAGTATTTTGAAATTGCTTTTGGTATTTTGCCAACTAAATTTTATTTTGTAAAACCGATTCCCTAAACTGAGTTTTTGGCATTTTAGCCTTGATCGTTTTGACGGTATTTGGAAAATGATTTTTTTTTAGTATTTGAAAAATATTACCGTCATCGGTCTTCTTGGCATTTTTGAAATGACGTGGAAAATTGTGCTTAGCCTGGTAAATCCTTGTGAGAAGGGTTTACGGCGTGTAATATTCCCAGGAGGATCTGGGGTATTACAATCTTGGTATCATGCTATACGAGATTTATTGGAATTGTAATAAGAGATTTCGGATGTTGATATGACTATTGAGATCTTCTTAATATGATGATAACGGTATTGTTGCGATTCTTAAGGTTGTATGAAGGGCATGATGAAGGAAATGGTAACATGGAGATATATACCTCGGATATGTTGTTCTGAACGTGATTTCGGATATTTCATGTTCTTGAAGAACTCTTGAATTATCCGAGGTGATGAAAATTTTTAAGAAGTGTTGATGTTTTGAATATGAATATGGAATATTCATATCTAGAGCTAAACTATGTGTTTGAAATAATATTCGTATAGGAATACAAATGTGATTATGAGTTTGATGAGACTATTATTCATCTCTGAATTTGGAAGCCCATACGTATGGAGCAAATATTCAAATCGAATGATTGGATTGTTTGATAACCTTTTAATATGATTATCTATTATTTTGAACCAGTCGGATGATTCGAATTGATGACGGTCATAAGTAAATTTTAACGATGGATTTACGAGAAGGGAACCTTGTCAATTCGTATTTAAGAATTGAGTTTGGAACATTCAGACCCTTATTATTGGTCCGAATTGGTTTCTGATATGATCATCATATTTCGACTCGTATTGTGGACAGGATTTGTAAGTGTCTGAGTTGGATTGTTCAGACTGTGATTAGTCGAGATATGGTGAAACGGTTGAGTTTGTGGTTTGGTGGTGTTGATATTGGTCGTCATCGAACCTGTTGATTATTAATCCTTCGTTTTACAATAAGACATGATGTGTGATCATGGATTATGACTGTTGTGTTGCGGTTGAGGTTGAAGAATTCGTAGATTACCTTGGTCGGGAGTGAGGAACTCGTAAGACGGAATCAACTGAATTGGTAACAGTTCGTTGTATTGATATCGAGGCAAGTTTTATACTTGTACTAATCAATGAGATTAATGTTATCGTGTAGGTGTACGAATGTGCGTATCATTTCGAGAGTCGGCCTCTTTATGATTGTATTGATATCAGGGGATTGTTTGATACGACACCCGTCGACAAATTATGCCAAATATTATTGTTGTTCGTAAATGGCCGATTTAAGGCATTGCGATACTTGTTGGTAATATTTGACGATAGCCGGTTCGCGGTATCGACGTATCGATGGTTATTATTGATTGATGTTCCATCAAGATATTTTTTGTGAATCGTCGTTATTGATATCAGTGTTTTTCTATTGATGTCGTTTTGGCCGATTGAAGGCATTGACGTATTCGATTATCACCTTCGTTATCGGTAACCGATTAAAGGTGCCGAGACATTCGTTGTATAATTGTTATCGATTGTCCGCTCTAAAGGTAATCGATATATTGAATTGGGATTATCAAAGATAATTCCCATCCGTTGTCAAAAATATTCTCATCCGTTGTATCGTTGTTATCGATTGGCCATTCTACCAGAATCGAAGTATTGAATTGGGATCGCCGAGGATAGTTCCCATCTGTTGAATTATTATTGTCGTGTTGGCCGACTCAAGGCAAAGACACTATTATTCTTGTGAACTCGGTAGTTTTGTGATCGTTGAGGGTTGAGGATTTTCCGAATTGTTGTGTTGTGATTATTGCTCGTGTTGATCGGTCCTTAGGGATTTTGATCCCAGGATGGTTATGTTGGATATTGTTGATCGTGACGATCTTTCATTATTCGTGCGTCATCGTTCACTTGGTGAGTCGCGTGATTCGTATTGGATATGTTATCCTTTGAGTTTCGCGGTCATGTTGTATCGTGGCATATCTGGAATCATATCTGCGTGCCGATTAGTTATGTGTAGGATTTTTAGCCGGGCACACGATGGTCATGCGTGGATGTTTCCGCATTGGACCGTGCACACGAGACGTAGTTCGTGAGGCTAGTTAGGTACATTGTCACACGTATATTCTGGATTCCGTATACGGGGTGGACATGTGCACGGATACATTTCCGGATCGGGCGTACTGTGATGTCCATCTTTGAGCCGTACAATTTTTGATCATTCGTAGTCCATGATTGATTGGATGTGTTCGACGTTTTGTGATTAAGCGTTCATACGCCAGAGGGGTATGTTCGACAGTCAGGTTTGTTTCTTTGAGATCTGTATTGTGATGATTTACAGCTTCGGTTGAGGGGCTTTCAAGCCATTGCGACGTATTGGTATTTCTATTGGAGCCTTCAGACATTGTGATTCTTATTTACTTCAGCGTTGGCTTGGATTACCTTCGGGTAATGTATTGTTGTGTTACTTGTAACGTTTCGCCGTTGGGCGTAAGTTACGCGTTTCTTGTGTATCTCGTTGAGTTTTCCTGGCGGGATATTGCTTCTCCCTAGTTGTTTTAAGTTTCGGGACGAAACTTCTTTAAAGGAGGGTAGAATGTAATATCCGCAATTTCGATTTCCGGTAATTTTTCTTTGTTGGTGAAAGTCCGTTTTGACGACTTGCTTGGGACCGTTTTGTCATCCTGAGAATGATTAATTCTACACTTTTTGTCATCCGAGTTCGTTTCGGTATCGTTCTGTTGAATTCCGTGTTCTTTAGCGACTTTTCCACGTATGAGTTCGACTTTGTTAAATCACCATTAATTTTTGGAAACTCCAAAAATTCTGAATCTTTGCAATACTATAAAGCATCGAGTTAGCTTTCCAATGGTTCAAACGGCGAGTCAATCGGAGTCCAGACGAGGGAGTTATGGTCGAAATAGCTAAGTCACTCTCATTTTCCAGATTCGGCCAAAACCGTCTCGTGCCATGGCACACTTTGGCCGAGCCGCGGCACACGATGCGATCAATCGTATAATTACGTTTTTTCAGCAAAATCCGATCATTTCTCCATTTTCTTCAACCCACACGAGAGAGAGCTTGGGGAGAGAACCTTGCATCATCTACCTCTTGAGTATTGAATTTTTATCATTTTCATTTGGTGGGGAAGCTCGGATCATCAAGCTATCGCGTATTCTTCGAATCGTAGTGCTTGGATTTTCAAGAGGTAATTTCTTCAACATCTTGGATTTCGATTTTGTATTGGGTAATGATGTTTTGGATGTTAAAATCATGGGGTATGAAGTGATATACGCATGATTATGGACATGTTTGAGTATTCATCGGATTATTGAAAGATTTTTCAAGAACACTTTGAATTTTGTGTTGGAAATTGGGGATTTTGTTTGACTTCATCCTTTTAATCCGTAGTAATTTAGATTAGTGATGGATTGATGATGATTTCGGTGTATTCTATCATTTCCATCGTTATTCCACGGTTGGAGTGTATTGATTCGTCGTTTTGGTTGAGTTATTAGTCGACGCCTTGAAGGTGTCCGACAAAAGGTCTAAGAGGGGGGTTTGTGCATTGTACGATTATTATTCATCGTACGATTGTTTATTTATCATTGATATGACTTAGAGACGAAATCCTTGTGAAGAACTCAAGTCAGAACCCTTCCATTCGTTGTCTTCTTCGTGGTTCAAGCTTCCCGGTCGAACTGTGTTCTTCGGGATTTTCGGTAACGTTTATTAAGGCAAGTATACATTTATGATTGTACGTTCTCGACTTTGAAAGTAAGAAATATTGATGGCATATCATGAACGAACCGTTTTTACGGCATTCATAGATATATTGATGGCATATTATGAACGAACCGTTTTTACAGCATTCATATATGTATTGTTGGCATGTAATGAACGAACCGTTTTGACGGCATTCCTACATGTATCGGCGTATGAGGTGAACGAACCGTTTCTACGGCATTCACATGCGTATCGGCGTATGAGGTGAACGAACCGTTTCTACGGCATTCACATACGTCTTATGAGATTTTAGTTATTCCCGAATACTAGTCTTGAATTGATGAATTGACGGTTACATTTACTTTATTGTCGAGGAGTATTGTGTTTCATACTGTTATACTTGCACTAGCTATTCGACGGCTAACCCCTTTATGGGGGAAATACGTTTCATGTATTTCAGGTTCCAGGAGAGCGGACAGGTGGGTACCGGGTCGGCATGAAGATGTTAGGCAAGTGTGATACTGTGTCTTGTCTCCGGTTATTTTCTTGGATTCCTCCATTCAGTGTTGTTGTACTGGAATGGATTTTTAAATACTCGAGTATTGTATTTCGCTTCTTGATGTTCCTACTGTGTTGCCGAGGTGTTGATTTGTGCAGTGATGTATATGGTTTCATTGGTTATGGTTTTGAATACCATTTGTATCGTCTTTCTTTCCATTGTATGTAGACCTTCTCGGTCAAGTTTATAGTTCCGCGTATGTTTAGCCTTGTGGGTCCCACGGCGGGGCTCACGGCGCTGTAATATACCCTGAATAACTTGGGGGTGTTACAGGTACTTCGTCCCTTTCGGAGTCAGTGTCGTCCCGTGTATTTGAGCTGAGGGCTACGGATGGTCAGTCTGCGCCAGCTATCTCAGGTACTCTTCTTGTTAACTCTCAGCCAGTGCATGTACTATTTGATACCGGAGCCACCCATTCGTTTATATCTGTGGAATGTGTTGAACGCTTAAATCTTGTTTGTGTACCTTGTGAGCCCTTTACTGTTAAACTACCCGAGGGAAGTAGACTAGGCGGCGATCAAAGGGTTCGAGACTGTCGGATCTGCATCGATAATCATAGTTGGACCGCTAATCTTATGGTCTTTCTGCTCCAGAATGAAGATATCATATTAGGTATGGACTGGATGCCATTGCACAGAACGATCTTGGATACCTACCACTTGACTATTTCCATTTCGGCTCATGACGGTACCACCCATTTCATCAGCGGACGTGAACACTTTAGTACGAAAGGGTCTCTCAGTATTATCGCATCAGAAGCCTCCTGCAGCCCTCGAAGTGAGTACTATTGGTGTTATGTTCTTCGAGAGGATACTTCACAACTTACAATCACAAACATTCCAGTGGTGAATGAGTTTCCAGACGTTTTTCCCGATGAACTACTAGGGCTGCCACCACACCGAGAAGTTGACCTTTCCATTGAACTCGAGCCGGGACGAGACCTATTTCCAAAGCTCCTTACAGTATGTCACCGGACGAGATGAAGGAATTAAAAATACAGCTCGAAGATCTGTTGGAGAAAGGGTTGATCCGCCCAAGCACCTCGTCGTGGGGTGCGCTGGTACTTTTCGTTAAGAAGAAAGACAACTCTCTACGCTTGTGCATCGACTACAGGGATCTGAATAAGGTTACTATCAAGAATCGTTATCCTCTACCAAGAAATGATGACCTCTTGGATCAATTACAAGCGGCAGTCGTGTTTTCAAAGATCGATTTACGGTCCGGATATCACCAATTGAGGATTCGGGAGGAAGATATACCCAATACTGCATTTCGGTCGAGGTATGGGCATTACGAGTATATCGTGGTATCATTCGGATTGACTAATGCCCCAGCCGTTTTCATGGAACTGATGAATAGAGTTTTGATTGATTTCCTCGATAAATGCGTGGTGGTTTTTATCGACGACATCCTGATATATTCTCGAAGCCGACAGGAACACGAGGAACATTTGAGGCAAGTGCTGAGCGTGTTAAGGCAACACCAAATTTATGCAAAACTGTCCAAGTGCAAATTCTGGATGCCGGAGGTAATTTTTCTCGGACACGTTGTCTCGGCAGCAGGTGTCAAGGTCGACCCACAAAAGATCGAGATGATAACTAGTTGGGAACCGCCGAAAAACGTCAAAGAGGTTAGGAGTTTCTTAGGACTGGCGGGTTACTATCGAAGATTCGTCGAGGCCTTTTCTTGTATCGCCTGACCGTTAACGAACCTATTGAGAAAGAGCACAAAATTTGTATGGACAGCAGACTGCCAGAAGAGCTTCGACGAGCTCAAGAGTAGGCTAACCATCGCCTCAAAGACTAGTGTTACCACAGGGTACAGAAGGATTCATTATATACACGGATGCATCCAAGCACGGACTAGGGTGTGTCTTCATGCAGAATGGCAGAGTCGTTGCTGTTAGGACTACTTGTTAGATTTTGATGATGTCATCAGTATAAATTCAAATGTTTATTACTTGGCAAAAATGTAAGGAAGAACAAAATGAGTATCTTCCATAGGCCAAATAATGTTAAGTATAAAACTTGGCAAAATGTAAAGAAGAACCAAATGAGTATCTTCTATAGGCCAAAAATAAGTTAGGCTAAAAATCAGCTAAGTACTAAGTACAGCTAAGTCCATCAAAGAGGATCAGCCGAGTCAAGTCAAAGTAGTTCTGGTCAACAAAAATTATCAGGGATGTTTGACCAGACTGCAGCCAAGGTACCTCAGACAAGTCACCTGATCAGTCAAGTCATAAACAGTGTCCATCAGAGAGGTCCAGACTGCAGAGATGTTAACTGCTCATCAGCCTAGTCGAGATCAGCCAAGTACTCCAAGTCCACGTTAGCATGCATTGAAAAGTCAAGTATTACGGAAAGTCACATGCAACGTGAAGAGACAAACTGGAGTGATTCCCGCAAGAGATATGATTTAAATAAATCATCCAGACCCACCTCGAAGACTTTAATCGTTTTATATTCAAAAGATTCGGCGCATCACATGCAAAGTCTTCACAACGGTCGGAAGATAGATTAAAATATGGGAATCCAGCCTTGCAACTTTCAGAAAGAAAACAATGAAGTCTACATCTCCAACGGACGGATTTGTTCAAAAGATTTGCAACGGCTATAAGGAAAAGCTCAGAGATCGTGACCCATAAATATCCGAAGATTTGAAGCTGAGAAAATACCTTACCTTACGATAACAACTACCGGTGCTAACATACTTTCAAGCGATCAAAGCATTCAAGCTATCAAAAAGCGAAATACAGCATCGAGAAAAGAGCGGTTCTAAAAGTTCATACTTAAAGAAGCTCTTAGTTGGAGAAGACAAAAACTCTTGTCTATAATCCTGAGTTCGGGGTACTTCACTGGTTGAAGTTAAGAGACTGTAAAGGCATCCAAGGATCGAGGATCAAGAGGTGCAAGGCAGTCAAGTGTGGTACAATGGCACGGATTTCCACTGGTTGGAAGCTGTTGTAGTTTTGTTTGAATCACTGTAATATTTATCACTGGTTGAGAATTATAGTGAATTCATCTCCAACTGGTTTGGAGAAAAGTGGATTAGTAGAGGATTACCCCACCTCTGAGACCACTATAATTGCCTGCGTTCTTTACTATTTTATTGCATCATACTTTAACTGCTGCATTCATTGTTAAGTGTTTCATTAGTTGCTTTCTATTCGTCATCAGCTGACTTCCGCATATATTAAAGAACAAACGACTCCAAGTCATTTGTTTACCTATCAGCTGAAGAAACTTACTCTTCGTGAAAAAGAGTTTGAGAGTTTCAACAAGTCTATTCACCCCCCCTCTAGACTTGTTCCTGGACGACTTGTGACCTACAAGTGGTATCGGAGCGGTTGGTTCATCTATTTCACGAACCAGATCTATATCAGAGATATATCTTTACTCTCAGTTTATAATGGAACACATGCATTCTAGACTTCCTGTGTTTTCAGTTGACGAGTATGATCTTTGGAAGATAAGAATGCAGGCACACTTATCTTCGATCCATGATGACATGTGGTGCATCATAGAGGACGGGCCATTCATCTTTGAGAAGGACAACACAGCAGAGGAGATTGCAGCAGGGAAGCCAGAGAAGATTCTAAAGAAGAGGACAGAGCTGACTCCCGAAGAAAGAAAGCTGGCCAACCTTGACAACCGGGCCAGAAATGTGTTATATCAAACTCTTGACAAATCCACCATGGTCAAGATAAAGAACTGCAAGAATGCCAAGGAAATCTGGGACACATTAGCTTTAATGTGTGAGGGAACGGAGCTAATCAAAGAAAATAAATTGTCAATCCCTATTCAAAAGTTTGACAATTTCAAAATGAAGAACGGCGAATCCATAGATCAAGTGGACACAAGGTTCACTGAGATTATCAATGAAATCAACTCCCTCGGCAAAACCTATGGCAACAGGGAAATGGCACTGAAGGTTCTCAGATCTCTCAACCCTGAATGGAGCATGAAGGCCATGGCCATGAGAGAGTCCAAGGACCTAAATAAAATAAAAATTCAAGAGCTGTTCTCTGATCTGAAGGCTTATGAGTTCGAGCTTCCAAGTTCATCCTCAACTGAGCCTGCAGAGAAGGGAATAGCCTTTGCAGCCGAGTCCCCCGCCAAGAGCCTATCTGATGTAAAGCCTCCAAATCCATTAGATTTTGAGGAAGAAATGGCGTTTATAATGCAAAGGTTCAGCAACTTTAGAAAGAACTACTCCAAATACAAGAAAAATTATAAGGAGAATCCAAGAAGGAACCAGAAAGCTGGAAGCTGGAAGGTTGAGTGCTACAATTGTCACAAGACAGGACACATCCAAATGGACTGTCCTGAGCTCAAGAAGGACGAGAGCAAGAAGGAGGTGGGCAGAAAAGAAGATAGAAGAAAGGCCCTCATCGGAGAAGACCAGGAGCATGTAGAATCAAGCAGCGGATTCTTTTCTGATGATGATGAAGAGTATGACTGCCTGATGGCCAACCTAGCTGATGAAGAGAAAATGTGGAAGGACTACAACCACATCTCCACAAGCTCAAATTTTGGAGGTGAAGAATGGTTTGTAGATTCTGGATGCTCGAGGCACATGACCGGGAACAAGAAGATGCTGTCCAAATACACCAAAGAAAGAGGTCCTGATGTAACCTTTGGAGATAGCTCTAGAGGACAAACAAAGGGCTTTGGAGAGCTGCACCGAGAAAATATTGTGATATCCAAAGTTCATTATGTCAAAGGGCTAAAATACAACCTCCTGAGCATAAGCCAGTTTTGCGACGAAAAGAATCTAGTAGTCTTCACCATTTGGAAATGTATGGTGATAGATATCCTATCTGGAGAAGTGAAGCTACAAGGTTTCAGAAGGAGAGATGTATATATGATTGATTGGAACACAGGAACACCTAACTCCTGTTTTCTATCCAAGACAGTAGCTGAGAATGGATGGCTGTGGCACAAAAGACTATGTCATCTGAATTTCAAAGCCATCAATAAAATCAGTTCTCAGAAGCTGGTCAGAGGACTTCCAGATGAAGCATTCAAGAAGGAAGCGCTTTGTGATGCCTGTCAGAAAGGAAAGCAGACCAGAGCATCATTCAAGCCAGTCCAGCTTACAACTCTCACAACAAGGATCTTAGATCTACTCCACATGGATCTATTTGGTCCTATCAAGCCAAGGACTCTGAGTGGCCGAAAGCATGCACTTGTTGTAGTAGATGATTATTCAAGGTACACTTGGATTATCTTATTGTATAAGAAAAGTGAAACCTTGACCAAGCTACCTGAGCTGCTGAGAAGGATCCAGAATGAGAAATCCCTATCCATCATCAAGATCAGATCAGATAGAGGAGGAGAGTTTCTCAACAAGGAGATCACTGATTACAGCGATCAGAATGGGATCCAGCATGAGCTCTCTGCAGCCAGGACCCCCCCAGCAGAATGGAGTTGCTGAAAGAAGAAACAGAACCCTGAAGGAAGCAGCAAGGTTCATGATTGCAGAAGCGGACCTGCCCAAGAGGTTCTGGGCTAAAGCTGTCAACACCGCTTGCCATACTCAGAACAGGAGTATGATAGTAGGGAGACATAGCAAAACTCCCTATGAGGTTTGGAATAACAGAACTCCTACTGTTGCTTATTTTCATGTTTTTGGTTGTAAGTGTTTCATCCACAACAATGGTAAAACACAACTAAATGCCTTTGATGCTAAAACTGATGACGGTCTCTTTATGGGATACTCACAAAGAAGCAAGGCATATAGAGTATTTAACAAAAGAACCTTAGTTGTGGAGGAAACACCCCATGTTGTCTTTTATGAATCTACTGTTGAGTACAGGAAGCAAGTTGAGCTAATTGAGAACAAGCTCAAATCAGCGACCCTTGAAGAAGTCATTGTACATGACACTGGAATGGTGGACTCACCTGCAGACCAGCCTGATGATCCAACTGCAGCTGCTGAAGACCCAACTGCAGATCAGACAGGATCACCAAACCTATCTGATCCAGTTGCCGCTGATGAAGACCCAGCTGTAGCTGACAAAGACTCATCTGCAGATCAGAACCAACCTGCAGATGACAAGACGGTAGCTGATCCAGTTGCAGACCAGAACCCAGCTGATGCAGAAATCCACCAAAGCAATCCAACAGGGGGAACAAACCCAGAAGAAGACGATATCCCCAAGTGGCTCAAAGATCACCCAATCCAGCAAATCATAGGAAAGCTGACTGATGGAGTTAAGACAAGACAGTAACGCAGGAGTTGAAGATTCAACTTGAGGAATAGTTCGAGAAAGGTTATCTCCAATCGAGTGCGTCCCCGTGAGGAGCACCAGTGTGATCTGTCAAGGAGAAGGATGGCTCGTCTCGTGTGTGTATTAATTATCAGGAGTTAAACAGGGTGATGATTGAGATTAGTATCCTCTACCCCGTATTGATGATCTCTTAGATCAACTTCAGGGAAGTTCAATATTTTTCCCAGATCGACTTAAGATCTGGATATCATCAGTTGCGAATTCAAGAGTCGGGTATCGCAAGGACGGCGTTTCGTACACGCTATGGTCATTATGAGTTCGTAGTTATGTCGTTCGGGCTAACTAATGCACCTGCGGTATTCATGGAGTTAATGAATCGGGTTTTCATCGACTTTTTGGATCAGTTTGTTGTTGTCTTCATCGATGACATTTTGATTTATTCTCGTGATCGAGAGGAACACGAGCTACATCTTCATCAAGTTCTCGACGTGTTAATACGCGAGCAACTTTATGGAAAGTTTTCTTAATGTGAGTTCTGGATGTCCGAAGTGACTTTTCTCGGGCATGTAATTTCATCTACCAGAGTTCGTGTCGACCCTCAGAAGACGGAGGCTATCCGAGATTGGTAACCTCCGAAAGATGTTAAGGAAATCCGAAGTTTCCGCGGATTAGTTGGTTAATTATCCGACCCACGACCTGGGGCTAGCAGTCGTGGTTTTCGCGTTGGAAATTTGGCGTCGTTACCTTTATGGCGTCACCTGTCAGATCTTCACTGATCACGAGAGTTGAAGTAAATATTTACTCAGAAGGAGTTAAATATGCGACAAAGACGGTGGTTGGAACTAATCAAAGATTATGATATCGAGATCCTTTACCACCCGGGCAAGGCGAACATTGTCGCCGACGCCTTGAGTTGTAAGTTCGTTCAGGAGCAGATGCTTGCTCGTTTATCAGTTCAGAAGGAGCTTCAGCAAGAATTCCTTAGACCCGAGATCGAGTGCATCGGCATCGATCGACGGTATGCTGAAACCGCTCCCTATTCCAGAATGGAAGTGGGAAGACATTTCTATGGATTTCTTCACGAGAGTGCCGACGAGTCGTCGGGGCATGAATACGATCTGGGTGATCGTGGACCGCTGAACTAAGTCAGCTCAGTTCCCGGAGATTAAGGATACGTGGGGTCCCGAGAGACTTGCCCAGCTGTTCATTAAAGAGATAGTGAGATTGCACGGTACTCCTAAAAGTATCGTTTCTGATCGTGACGGGCGATTCGTGTCTCACTTTGGAAATCAGTTCATCGTGCTATGGGAACTCAGCTTAATCTTATTACAGTTTTTCATCCTCAGTCCGACGGACAATCAGAGAGGACTATTCAGACATTGGAGGACATGTTGAGGGCATGCGTCCTCGATTAGAAGACGATTGGGAAGCCCAATTACCATTGATTGAGTTCACGTACAATTATAGTTGGCATGCTGCGATGAAGATAGCACCTTACGAGGCCTTGTACGATCGTCGTTGTCGATCTCCCTTGTGTTGGGACGACCCATCAGAGTCAATCGGCACCAAGCCCGATATGCTTGTAGCCGCCCGGGAGAAGGTAGCTTTGATCAGGAGTCGTCTGTTGACTGCTCAGAGTCGACAGAAATTATATGCAGATAATCGTCGACCACTAGAGTTCGAGATGGGTGACCAGGTTTTGGTCAAGGTATCCCCGAGTCGAGGTATCTTCCGTTTCAGAAAATGGGGGAAGTTGAGTCCGAGATTCACTGGACCGTTTGAGATTTTGGATCAAGTAGGCGAGTTAGCTTATCGATTGGCTTTACCTCCGGCGTTGAGCCAAATTCATAATGTATTGCACGTCTCGCAGTTGCGGAAGTATGTTGCCGACCCGAGTCACATACTTCAGTTCGACGAAGTCGAGATCGCGGATGATCATTCGTACGAGGAGCGTCCTGTACGAGTTTTAGAACGGTGAATCAAACAGTTGAGGAACAAGACGATTCCTTTGGTCAAGATTCAGTGTTCTAGACACGGATTCGAAGAGGCTACTTGGGGAACCGAAGAGAGTATGCGAGAGAGTCATCCCGAGTTGTTTGTCCCTTAGTTTCGGGGACGAAACTCTTTTGAAGGGGGGAGTATGTAATACCCGGTTGAATTTCATTCATTTTTATTCAATTTTAATCAGTCAGTAATTATCATTCAGTAAACTTCACTCATTATTAATCACTCATCATTCATGATTCATTCATTGCGTTCACTGTTGGTATGTTGAAAATCGTATATCGGTTATCGATCGTCATTTCATCTCTGTTTATAGATCGAGACGGGAATATTATCATTTTCATCGGGATTGGTTGTCTTGTACTGGGAGTATCATTTTTGGCATGTGTTGGACCTGTTCACTTTCACATTCGTATGATTTGTCGGATCATTCATCAGTCGTACCGAGGAATCGGAGTTATCAGATTTTTCACCATGTCCAGCATTGAGTTACAGCCGTAAGGATTGTAGGTTACGGCCGTAACAAGGGTTCGTTGATGTCAGGCCATTTAGGACGAACGGGACTTACGGCCGTAAGGTTTCGGAATACGGCCGTAAGTTGAGCAGGTACGGCCGTAAGGCTTGGCCGGTTACGGCCGTATGAGTCGAGCAGGGTGTCCGGGTGTTTTGGACGAAGGGCGAGTTACGGCCGTAAGAGGGGCAGGATACGGCCGTAAGGAGTGTTCGTGTTTTTCAGGATGTGTCGGACGAGAGGGACTTACGGCCGTAAGGGTTTCGGCATACGGCCATAAGACGAGGAAGGTACGGCCGTAAGGCTTGGCCGGGTACGGCCGATGCGTTCTGCGAAGTGCACGACCATTTTCGACGAGGGGCTTACGCCCGTAAGTTTGTCCGGATACGGCCGTATCATGCGAGTTACGCCCGTAAGGTGTGCGGGTACGGCCGTAAGGTGTCGGCGAGCTTTGGGCCGAAGCGAGTTCTGGCCGTCTGAGTTGGCCGGTTATGGCCGTAAGGCCGTTGACCTGGAATGTTACGGCCGTAAGAAGGCCGAGTTACGGCCGTAACTTCCGGCAGTTTATATATGTCTTGGACGGGACTTTTCCTCATTTTTCTCATTTCCTTCATCTTGTCCGAGAGAGAGAGCTTGAGGGAGATATTTTGTCATCATCAATCACTTGTGTGTTCGGATTTCATCATCTTGATTCGTTGGGAAGCTTGGATAGTCGATTTAACACGTTTTCACCGGATCGAAGTGTTTGGATCTTCAAAGGTAATATTCTTCAACATCTTGGATTTCGATTTTGTATTGAGATATGTTGTTTTAGCCGTTAAAATCATGTTGTATGAAGTGATGTACGCATGATTATGAATATGTATGATTATTCATTGGATTATTGAAGGATTATTCAAGAACACTTTGAATATTAAGTTGGATTTGGGGGTTTTCGATTAATTGTCGTTGTAATCACGATTTTGGATATTCATGACGGATTATTGATCGTATTGAAGATGTTTTGTTGGTTTGAAACACTTATTGGGGATTTGATGTTGGTATTTTTGAATTTTGGTTATGAACAATCGAAGTTGGCCACAAAGTGTTCGATATAATGCCCCAATGAACTTGGTTTAGTCGTTTTGACGCCTTGAGTTCGTTATAATCGTGTTTGATTCGTTTATTGAGCGGATTGTTGGTAATTATGTTATTCAAGGTTGTTCGAGCGACCGACACTTCATTTAGGACGTTTGTTCGTGGATGGACATTCTTCATCGGTATTGTGTAAGTTAATTCTTACTCGGTTAAAAGGATATTCATTCCTTTTTGTTGTTGATCTTTCATAATCATAATTCATTCATCATTGTATTAATCATATTGAGACTTGTAATTGTCGAATAATCACTTCATTAACGAGGAATGGCGGTTCCAATCATTTCATTGAAACTATCAATCACTTCATTATCATTTCACCTCGGTGAGTCATTCTTGACTTCGTCAGATTGTTATTATTCATTGATATTCATTATGGTCATTCTCGTTCATATGACCTTCTGGGTTCATATTGCGTGGCCGGGTGCGGATGTGTGGAATTTTTAGTCGGGCACGTGATGGCCATGTATTGGGAGTGATACATTGGACTGTGCACACGGTAACAGATTACCTCCGTGAGACTAATTAGGTATAAGGACGGGTGTGTCCTGTAACACCCCAAACTAGGCGGATATTACAGTGCCGTGAATCCCCGACTAGGACCCACCAGGCAAATGATAATGATGAATTAAATAATATAATTGTAGTACCGAACCACATTATATTACCAAGTATTCCGATGAGGAGTTTAAGTACAACACACCAGGACAAAACCGAATACTAGTATATTTTATATGGAGATAAAATACATCACCCTGAACAGTTAAACATCTCAAACGGAATTTGCAGCGGAAAAATACAAATGACGGAAATGACTGAAATGACTGAAACAAACGGAATGAATGGGGCCCCCTACTAGTATCACTGGGACTCCTCGCCGTCAACATGCTCTTCCCGTGCCTTTTCCTTGCCGTGACCTGAAAACAAAATTCCCCAACGGGGTCAGTTATACAGAACAACAATCCTCAAGGTTTGAAAATACAAAATCATGAATTAACTGAAGTTATGAAATATCCTTAGTTATGAATTACGCTGAAGAGGAGTATCGTAGTACGCCCGTAATGTTCTGTGCAAGTGTACAAGACGAATGACCGGACACACCCGTCCTTGTACCTAATTAGTCTCATGGAGGTAAGCGTTACCGTGTGCACGGTCCAATGTATCGGTGAACCCAATACATGACCATCGTGTGACCGACTAAAAATTCCACACAACCACACCCGGCCACGCAATATGAACCCAGAAGGTCATATGAACGAGAATGACCACAATGAATATCAATGAATAATAATTCGATAAGGCCAAGATGACTCACCGAGATGAAAATAATAGTGACTTGATTGATAACCCAATGAAATGATTTGGAACCGTCGTTCCTCGTGAATGAAATGATTATTCGACAATTACAAGTCTCAATATGATTTATACCATGATGAATGAGTTATGATTATGAGCAATCAACAACAAAAGGAATGAGTATCCTTTTAACCGAGTAAGAGTTAAATTACACAATACCGATGACAATGTCCTTCCACGAACAACGTCCTAATCGAGATACCGGTCGCTCGAAAAACCTTGAATAACAATAATTACCAACAACCGTTCAATACACGTATCAAGCAACAAAACACGACTAACCCAAAAGTCGATACAACGATAATCAAACTCATATGGGCATTCTAACGAATACGTAACCAACCACACAACCTCGAAAATATCCAATCCCAAATATATCGAAACCATCACCAAAATGAGTATTTCGAACTATCAAAACACTTCAATGATATCAGTAATCCAATAGAAATCCACAATTCAAGATTACAACAACATCAATCGGAAAATCCCCAATTAACCGAAGTCAACCCCAAGGGTTCTTGAAATAATTCCGAAAATAGCCATTAAATATGTAGGAATATATTTATCCAAGGTAGATAATCCATATCTAACGTATTCCAATGATAATCCAAGCTTACACGAAGGAATCGGAAGGAAAAACCCAAAAATCCGAAATTCTAGATCCAAGAGATTAATACCTTAGATTTGATGTTAAGGAGTGATGAAGTGATGATTAATCCAACTCAAAGGCTTGAAGATGATGATAGATGATAGTAGCTCGAAGAGAACACTCCAAATCGCCCGAAATCGCCCGAAGTCGCTCAAAAACGAAGAGAAGTGAAAAAATGACGAAACTCGTGCTAATCGTCAATTTATCTTGCTCCAGATTAGCGCACGCTATGACCTGCTATTTAGCGTGCGCTAACGAGTTGTATGAACATTCCAGTGAACTCTGGCTGACCCGTTAGCGTACGCTACGACCTGGTAGCGTGCGCTAACTCTATCCCAATAGCGTGTGTTAACTCCAATGTTAGCGTGCGCTAGCTAAATATCTGTTGTCCAGTACTGAAGTCCAGAAACCGACTGTCCTCTGAACTGATCTTGGTAGCGTGCGCTACAACCAACAAGTAGCGTGCGCTACTACACCATTTGCGTACGCTAAAAATCACTCGTAGCGTGTGCTATGAATTAATCCAGTGCAGTCCAGTAGCCACTGGACTCAACCTGATCCGTTCTTAGCGCGCGCTACACCAAATATTAGCGTGCGCTACTACAACCCACTAGCGCGCGCTACTTACCACTCGTAGCGTGCACTACTTATAACTCACCTGCAGTCCAGTACCTTCTGGGTGCGGCAATGTAACATTAGCGTGCGCTAATGCTGAGTGGTAGCGTGCGCTACCTGTACTCAATTAGCGCGCGCTAGAAAGAGTACATAGCGTGCGCTACTCCTCACGCACAGCCCACAATGAAAAAGGCAATGATGATAAACACGGTACGAAACTCCAATTAGATTAGTGATGAATGACGACTGATACACGATACAATACTCTGAATGATGAATACCATGATTGAATATGAGTGGCAAATGATCATTAACGAGTGAAATTACTAAATGATAAATACTGAATGATAATTACTGAATTACAACCGGGTATTACATACACCCCCTCTTAAAAGAGTTTCATCCCCGAAACTAAGGGTCAAACAACTCGGGATAATTCTCCCGCATACTATCCTAGGTTTCCCGAGTAGCCTCTTCGACTCAGTGCCTAGACCACTGAATCTTAACCAAAGGAATCGTCTTATTCCGCAACTGTTTGATTCGCCGTTCTAGAACTGGCATAGGATGCTCCTCATACGAATGATCATCGGCGATCTCGATTTCATCGAACTGAAGTATGTGACTCGGGTCGGCAACATACTTCCGCAACTGAGAGACATGAAACACATTATGAATTCGGCTCAACGCCGGAGGTAAAGCTAGTCGATAAGCTAACTCGCCTACTCGATGCAAAATCTCAAACGGTCCAATGAATCTCGGACTCAACTTACCCCTCTTCCCAAAATGGAAGATACCACGACTCGGGGATACCTTGACCAAAACATGATCACCTAATTCGAACTCTAAAGGTCAACGACGGTTATCTGCATATGATTTCTATCGACTCTGAGCGGTCAACAAATGACTCCTGATCAAAGTTACCTTCTCACGGGCGGCTATAAGCATATCGGGCTCGATGCCGATTGATTCTGATAGGTCATCCCAACACAAAGGAGATCGACAACATCGACCATACAAGGCCTCGTAAGGTTCCATCTTAATCGAAGCATGCCAACTATTATTATACGTGAACTCGATCAATGGTAGTTGGGCTTCCCAATCGTCTTTCCAATCGAGGACGCATGCCCTCAACATGTCCTCTAATGTCTGAATGGTTCTCTCTGATTGTCCGTCGGACTGAGGATGAAAAGCGGTACTAAGATTAAGCTGAGTTCCCATAGCACGATGAACTGATTTCCAAAAATGCGACACAAACCGTCCGTCACGATCGGAAACAATACTTTTAGGAGTACCGTGCAGTCTCACTATCTCTTTAATGAATAACTGGGCAAGTCTCTCGGTACCCCAAGTATCCTTGATCTCAAGGAAATGAGCTGATTTAGTTATGCGGTCCACAATCACCCAAATCGTATTCATGCCACGACGACTCGTCGGCAAACTCGTGATGAAATCCATAGAAATGTCTTCCCACTTCCATTCTGGAATAGGGAGAGGTTTGAGCATACCTGCCGGTCGCTGATGTTCAATCTTAACTTGTTGACAGGTTAAGCATCTCGAAACAAATTCTGCGACTTCTCGTTTCATATTACTCCACCAGTAATTTTGTTTCATGTCCTTGTACATCTTGCTAGACCCCGGATGAACAGAATAAGGGGTAGCATGAGCTTCTTTCAAAATCGAGTTTTTCAACTCGTCATTCGCCGGTACGCACAACCGATTCTTAAATCTCAAAAGTCCATCCTCGTGGACCACGAATCCAGGGGCTTTCCCTTGAACCACATCCTCACGGATGCGTAACAATGATGGGTCCGAACCCTAATTCTCTCTGATTGCCTCCTCAAGTGACGATGAAATCTCCAACATACAAAGCTGTCCCTGAACTTGCTGAAGCCAGACCTCGATCTCGGGTCTAAGGAATTCCTGCTGAAGCTCCTTCTGAACTGTTAAACGGGCAAGCATCTGCTCCTAAACGGACTTACGACTCAAGGCGTCGGCGACAACGTTCGCCTTGCCCGGGTGGTAAAGGATCTCGATATCATAATCTTTGATTAATTCCAACCACCGTCTCTGCCGCATATTTAACTCCTTCTGAGTAAATATATACTTCAAACTCTTGTGATCGGTGAAAATCTGACAGGTAACGCCATAAAGATAATGACGCCAAATTTTCAAAGCGAACACCACGGCTGCTAGCTCCTGGTCGTGTGTCGGATAATTAACCTCGTAAGGTCTCAATTGCCGTGAAGCATAGGTAATAACCTTTCCATTCTGCATGAGCACACATCCGAGACCCTGTCCGGACGCATCACTATAAACCACAAATCCTTCTGTCCCCTGCGGCAAGGAAAGTACAGGTGCTGACATTAACCGGCACTTTAGTTCCTCAAAACTCCGTTGACACGCGTCGGACCACGTGTATTTTGTAACACCCCAAACTAGGCGGATATTACAGTGCCATGGACCCCCGACTGGGACCCACCAGGCGAATGAAAACGGATGAACTACATAGGGTAAATGTAGTACCGAACCACATTACAACATCAATTACTCCGATTAGGAGTTTCATATAACACACCCAGGATAAAATAGAATACATGTGTATTTTATGTGACGATAAAATACACAACACTGAATGAAATGAGTATTCAAACGGAATGTCTGCAGCGGAATAAATAAAGGAAACATAAATGACTGAATAAATGACTGAACAGACTGGGGCCCCCTTCTAGTATCATTGGGACTCCTCGCCGTCAACGTGCTCTCCCTATGCCTTTCCCTTGCCATGACCTGAGAAACAAATATCCCCAAACGGGGTCAGTTATACAGAACAACAATCCTCCAGAGTTGAATAAACACAATCATATAAATATGTAGTATAAACCACAAGTTCGATTAAAATGAAGCGGTTAGATTATAACCCAATCTCGTTGAAAACATACGCAATCAAACATGCTGTATGAATCAACTAACAGTACGGCTCAAAGGGTGGCGCCACACTACGCCCGGGATGGAAATGTGTCCGTGCACAAGCCACCAACGAGTATCGATCGAATACCCGCGTGGTCTTGTACCTGTCGATCTCACGAAGCAATCGACTCGTGTGCACAGTCCAATGTGAGGCCAACAACCAACACACGACATAAATGTGCCCGACATGAAAATCCTACACATACCAACCGGCACGCCAGTATGACCCGGAATGCCACGATATAACAAAAGTGACAATCGGAAATGAATAATGACTCACCGAGATAAAATGATAGTGAAATGAATGATAGCTCAACAAAATGATTGGAATCGTCGTTCCTTGTGACTGAAGTGATTAATTGACAATGACAAGTTTTAATACGGTTAACACAATGATGAATGAGTTACGATTATGAATGAACAACAACAAAAGGAAATGAATATCCTTATAACTAAGTAAGAATCAACTTACACAATACCGGTGACAATTATCCTTCCACGAACAACGTCCTAATTGAGATATCGGTCGCTCGAACAACCTTGAATTATACAATATCCAACAACTCGTTCAATATACGAATCAAACACGAATATAACGAACTCAAAACGTCGATACGATTAAACTAAGTTCATTGGGGCATTATATCGAATACGTTGTGGCCAAACTCCGGTTGTTTACAATCAAATCTCAATAAGCCACTATCAATTCCCCCAAGAAGTGTTTCAAACCAACAAACATCTTCCGAATGATCAATAATCCAAAACGAATATCCAAAAACGTGATTATAATGACAATTAATCGAAAACCCTCAATTTCAACTCGATAATCAAAGTGTTCTTGAATAATCCTTCAATAATCCAATGAATCCTTATACAAACTCATAATCATATACATATCCCTTCATATAACATGATTATAATGTCCAAAACATCATATCTCAACACAGAATCGAAATCCAAGGTGTTGAAGAAATTACCTCTTGAAGATCCAATCACTTCGATCCGAAGAACACGAGTTTAAACGAGTAACCAAGTTTCCCAAATGAATGAAGATGATGAAAATTACACACTCAAGTGATTGATGATTGCAAAATCTCTCCCTCAACCCTCTCTCTCGGATGAAGATGGAAAAATGAAGAAGTGAGGAAAAATGACCCGGCCAAGTCCTTAAATACTGCCGGAAGTTACGGCCGTAACTCGGCCCTCTTACGGCTGTAACATTCCAAGTCAACGGCCTTACGGCCGTAACCGGCCAACTCGTACGGCCGTAACTCGGCTTCTTCCGAAAGCCTGCCGACAGACTTACGGCCGTAACCGCTCCTGAGTTACGGGCGTAACCCGCCTTCGTCAAAAACACCCGTCGACATCCTTATGGCCGTACCACACACCTTACGGCCGTAACTCGGATGATACGGCCGTATCCGGCCAACCTTACGGGCGTAACCCGCCTTCGTAAAAAATGGACAGACATCCTGCCTGCAGCGTACTGCCGTATCCGGCCAAGCCTTACGGCCGTACCTGCCTCGACTTACGGCCGTATGCCGCAACCCTTACGGCCGTAAGTCACCCTTGGTCGACAACACCCGAAATTTACGAACACTACTTACGGCCGTATCCAACCCACCTTACGGCCGTAACTCACCTTCAGCCAAAATGCCTGGCAGCCTGCTGGACCACTTACGGCCGTAACCGGCCAGCCTTACGGCCGTACCCGCCGAACTTACGGCCATATCCCAGAACCTTACGGCCGTAACTCAATGCTGGCCAAGGTGGATTAATCCGATAACTCTGATTCCTCGTTACGACTGATGAATGATCCGACATACCATACGAATGTGGAAGTGAACAAGTCTAACACGAGCCAAAGATGATACTCCCAGTACAAGGCTATCAATCACAATGAAAATGATAATACTCTCGTCTCGATCTAAAAACGGAGATAAAATGACGATCGATAACTGATATACGATTACAACATGCCAACATTGAACGCAAATGAGTGATTCATGAATGATGGGTGATTATTAATGAGTGAGAATTACTGAGTGACAATTACAGACTGATAATTACTGAATGAAAATGAATGAATTACAACCGGGTATTACATACTCCCCCCTTAAAAGAGTTTCGTCCCCGGAACTAAGGGTCAAACAACTCGGGATAACTCTCCCGCATATTCTCCTCGGTTTCCCAAGTGGCCTCTTCGACTCCGTGTCTAGACCACTGAATCTTGACCAAAGGGATCGTCTTGTTCCTCAACTGTTTGATTCGCCGCTCTAACACTCGTACAGGACGCTCCTCGTACGAATGATCATCTGCAATCTCGATTTCGTCGAACTGAAGTATGTGACTCGGGTCGGAAACATACTTCCGCAACTGAGAGACGTGAAACACATTATGAATCCTGGTCAAAGTCGGAGGTAAAGCCAATCGATATGCTAACTCGCCTACTCGATCCAAAATTTCAAACGGTCCAATGAATCTCGGACTCAACTTCCCCCGTTTTCCGAAACGGAAAATACCTCGACTCGGGGATACCTTGACCAAAACATGGTCACCCGTCTCGAACTCTAGTGGTCGACGATGATTATCCGCATACGATTTCTGTCGACTCTGAGCTGTCAACAAACGACTCTTGATCAAAGCTACCTTCTCCCGGGCGGCTATAAGCATATCGGGATCGGTGCCGATTGATTCTGACAAGTTATCCCAACACAAAAGGAGAGCGACAACGACGATCGTACAAGGCCTCGTAAGGTGCCATCTTAATGGAAGCATGCCAACTATTATTATACGTGAACTCGATCAATGGTAGTTGGGCTTCCCAATCGTCCTTCCAATCGAGGACGCATGCCCTCAACATGTCCTCTAATGTCTGAATAGTCCTCTCTGATTGTCCGTCGGACTGAGGATGAAAGGCGGTACTGAGATTGAGCTGAGTTCCCATAGCACGATGAACTGATTTCCAAAAATGAGACACAAATCATCCGTCACGATCGGAAACGATACTCTTAGGAGTACCGTGCAGTCTCACTATCTCCTTGATGAACAACTGAGCCAGTCTCTCGGGACCCCACGTATCCTTGATCTCAAGGAAATGAGCTGATTTAGTTAAGCAGTCCACAATCACCTAGATCGTATTCATGCCACGACGACTCGTCGGCAAACTCGTGATGAAGTCCATAGAAATGTCTTCCCACTTCCACTCCGGAATAGGGAGAGGTTTCAGCATACCCGCCGGTCGCTGATGTTCAATCTTAACTTGTTGACAGGTTAAGCATCTCGAAACAAATTCTGCGACTTCTCGCTTCATATTACTCCACCAGTAATTTTGTTTCAAGTCCTTGTACATCTTGCTGGACCCTGGATGAACAGAATAAGGGGTATCATGAGCTTCTTTCAAAATCGAGTTTTTCAACTCGTCACTCGCCGGTACGCACAACCGATTCGTAAATCTCAAAAGTCCATCCTCGTGGACCACGAATCCAGGGGCTTTCCCCTGAGCCACATCCTCACGGATGCGCAACAATGAAGGGTCTGAACTCTGATTCTCTCTGATTACCTCCTCAAGTGACGATGAAATCTCCAACATACAAAGCTGTCCCTGAACTCGCTGGAGCCAAACCTCGATCTCGGGTCTAAGGAATTCCTGCTGAAGCTCCTTCTGAACTGTTAAACGAGCAAGCATCAGCTCCTGCACGGACTTACGACTCAAGGCGTCGGTGACAATGTTCGCCTTGCCCGGGTGGTAAAGGATCTCGATATCATAATCTTTGATTAGTTCTAACCACCGCCTCTGTCGCATATTTAACTCCTTCTGAGTGAATATATACTTTAAACTCTTATGATCGGTGAATATCTGACAGGTAACGCCATAAAGATAATGACGCCAAATTTTCAAAGCGAACAGCACGGCTGCTAGCTCCAGATCGTGAGTCGGATAATTAACCACGTAAGGTCTCAATTGCCGTGAAGCATAGGCAATAACCTTTCCATTCTGCATGAGCACACATCCGAGACCCTGTCCGGACGCATCACTATAAACCACAAATCCCTCTGTCCCCTGCGGCAAGGAAAGTACAGGTGCTGACATTAACCGGCTCTTGAGTTCCTCAAAACTCCGTTGACACGCGTCGGACCACGTGTATTTCTTATCCTTTCGCAAAAGGTTCGTCAAGGGTTGAGCGATTTTAGAAAATCCTTCCACAAACCGCCGATAATAACCCGCTAATCCTAGAAAACTTCGGATTTCTTTAACATTCTTCGGAGGTAACCAATCTCGGATAGCCTCCGTCATCTGAGGGTCGACACGAACTCCGTCTGATGAAATTACATGTCCGAGAAAAGTCACTTCGGACATCCAGAACTCGCATTTGGAAAACTTTCCATAAAGTTGTTCTCGTCTCAATACGTCGAGAACCTGATGAAGATGAACCTCGTGCTCCTCTCGGTTACGAGAATAAATCAAAATGTCATCGATGAAGACAACAACAAACTGATCCAAAAAGTCGATGAAAACCCGAGTCATTAACTCCATGAATACCGCAGGTGCATTAGTTAGCCCGAACGGCATAACTACGAACTCATAATGACCATAGCGTGTTCGAAACGCCGTCCTCGCGATATCCGACTCTCGAATCCGCAACTGGTGATATCCAGATCTTAAGTCGATCTTGGAAAATACTGAAGCTCCCTGAAGTTGATCTAAGAGATCATCAATGCGGGGTAAAGGATACTTATTCTTGATTGTCACCCAGTTCAATTCCCGGTAATCAATACACAACCGGAACAAACCATCCTTCTTCTTGACAAACAGCACTGGTGCTCCCCACGGGGACGCACTCGGTCGGATATAACCTTTCTCGAACAACTCCTCAAGTTGGTTCTTTAATTCCTGCATTTCGGTCGGGGCCATCCGGTACGGTGCCTTCGATATTGGGGACGTACCGGGCTCCAACTCAATCGTGAATTCCACATCTCTCTGTGGAGGCAAGCCAGGTAACTCGTCTGGAAAAACGTCGGCATATTCCCATACTACCGGAATATCCGACAACAATACTGATGATTTCTCGGTTTTGGTCATATAGCACCAATAACCAATACATCCCTGACTGAGTAATCGTACTGCTTTCATCAAATTAATGACCTTACCAGAACAGCCGGGATTACCTCCCTGAAACACACATTCAACCCCATCGTTTGCAATGATAGTGATCATACGCTTACGGACACTAATGGTGGCATCATGACGATCCATCCAATCAATACCCAAGATGACGTCGTCCCTCGGCAAATCTACTACGATTAGGTCCTCTGGCCATACACGACCATGAAACTGAATCGGACAATTCTGAATCTCACGATTACCGTAATTCGTCTACCATCAGGTAGGCCAATGACATAAGGCTCACAACTAGTAGCACGACCCAGACGTAGTGTACTCAAACATGACTCGAAAATGAATGAATGCGATGCACCAGTATCAAAAAGGGTACACACAGGCTGGGATAGAATATTGAGTGTACCTGAGATCATTCGGGCCTCTGGATCATCGGTCTTCTTCATCTCGTAAATTCGGGGCTTGGCCCCGAACAGACGCTCCGTCTGATAGCTCTTGGCTCCGCCCTTGCTAGCTCTGTCGTCTTAATCGATCTTGGTCGAGTGGCCCGATTCGGCATCTTTGAATGTCTGGGGCACGAGATGGCCGGAGTGGGTTTAGAGTCCCTTCGGCAAAACGGGCCCTATGCCCGGCAATCCTGATTGTGGCACGTGATGCATCGCCGGACATTTGGTGCTGAAATGGCCTGTTCCTCACTGAAACAGTGATGGCCGGCGCCGCTCGTGACTGAGATTCCGCGGGTTTAGACGCCAGGGGAGGTCGCTCAGAAAAAGTAGAGCCCGCACGTGGTTTCTTGAAAGTGGCCTGACTCCCGTCAGACTGATTACGGTTCATAGACTTCTTGCCAGCAGATGAAGGTTGTTGCTTAGCAATATCCTTAGCAGTAAGCTCGTAAGTAAGAGCTTTCTCAATGAATTTGGCCAACGTGGTGCAATTATGATTAAGCAGTTGTAGCCGCATACGAGGTTTTAGCCTCTTGCTGAAATACTTGATCTTGTCCGCCTCAGAGTGAATGATAGATGAGGCGAACGGAAGAAGTTCTTGAAATTTCTCGGCAATGGCGAGAACATCCGCGTCTGATGAGGGGTCGGGAGTGAGTAACTCTGACAGCTTGGCCTCTCTGAGTGGGGCCGGATAGTACCTCTCCATCATGAGAGTTTTGAACTGATCCCAAGTACATGATCCGTCTGTGGGCTTCAACGATAACCACCATGAATGAGCGCTCTTACCAAGATAGTAAGCCGCAACTGAAACTTTATGCCCTTCTGGGCAATCCACCATAGCAAATAACTTCTCGAAGTGTTCGAGCCAATGAACAATATCCGCCGGCTCAGATGAGCCTTCAAAGGTAGGTGGTCGCTGGCGAGAGATATCGCTAATGATATTGTTTACACCCCTCTCTTGCCTCTGAGGCGGCGGCGGAGGAGCCTGTTGATTTTGATTGACTGAATTGTGCATCGTCTCCATAAGTTGTGCCATCTGCGTCATTTGGGCCATCATGCCCTGCATAAAAGCAAGTGGGTCCACCCGAACACCTTCTGACTGAGCCGTGTCCCGGGTACGACTCCCCGATAGTGAATGATCACGCCCAGGTGAATGAGTGGCAACGTCGCTGCTCGATCAATTGGCATTGTTTCTCGCATTCGCACGTGTATTCACATGAGCTCTCGGGATTCGGCCCGCACCAAGGCCTCGTCCTCCTCGTCCTCTGCCAGCTCTTTCCATACTGAAGTGGAAAGTTACATGATGATTATATCTCTCGCATGAATATCACATTATGACTATGACATGAGGTGATGAAAATGAGCATACGCTCTAACACAGTGATTACATGAACGATTAACCGAGGTGACATGATTTCTGATGAAATTATTGAAATGATTATCTTGAACAAGTTAACAAGATTAATTATATGATCTTCCAGATCAAAAACCGAGTAATGAAATGAATTGAGTGATTAATGAGTTAAAATGACCGTCCTGGTCAAAATGAAAATGATGTTTGAGGATTGTTAACTGATAAATTATGAATGAATGATAATTGCCAAAAATTATACCATGGCGTTAAAAGTCTTACAGTTCTTTCGGTCTGATTGGCTCGGCATCTGCACAGGTCACACGTGACGCGAAAGTCCAATGATACTAGCTCGATGATGATGATTTCAAATGAGACATGACTCGGAAGGTAGTATTCAAAACCACGCTCCGATACCAACTCTGTAACACCCCAAACTAGGCGGATATTACAGTGCCGTGGACCCCCGACTGGGACCCACCAGGCGAATGAAAACGGATGAATTACACAGGGTAAATGTAGTACCGAACCACATTACAACATCAATTACTCCGATTAGGAGTTTCATACAACACACCCAGGATAAAATAGAATACATGTGTATTTTATGTGATGATAAAATACACAACACTGAATGAAATGAGTATTCAAACGGAATGTCTTCAGCGGAATAAATAAAGGAAACATAAATGACTGAATAAATGACTGAACAGACTGGGGCCCCCTTCTAGTATCATTGGGACTCCTTGCCATCAACGTGCTCTCCCTGTGCCTTTGCCTTGCCATGACCTGAGAAACAAATATCCCCAAACGGTCGATTATCTGAGAACAACAATCCTCGAGTTGAATAAACACAATCATATAAATATGTAGTATAAACCACAAGTTCGATTAAAATGAAGCGGTTAGATTATAACTCAATCTCGTTGAAAACATACGCAATCAAACATCTTTGTATGAATCAACTAACAAGACGGCTCAAAGGGTGGCGCCACACTACGCCCGGGATGGAAATGTGTCCGTGCACAAGCCACCAACGAGTATCGATCGAATACCCGCGTGGTCTTGTACCTAATCGATCTCACGAAGCAATCGACTCGTGTGCAGTCAATGTGAGGCCAACAACCAACACACGACATAAATGTGCCCGACATGAAAATCCTACACATACCAACCGCACGCCAAGATGACCCTAATGCCACGATATAACAAAATAGAAATCGGAAACGAAAAATGACTCACAGAAATAAAATGATACTGAAAAGAATGATAGCTCAACAAAATGATTGGAACCGTCGTTTATTGTGACTGAAGTGATTAATTGACAATGACAATTTTTAATACGGTTAACACAATGATGAATGAGTTACGATTATGAATGAACAACAACAAAAGGAAATGAATATCCTTATAACTGAGTAAGAATCAACTTACACAATATCGGTGACAATTATCCTTCCACGAACAACGTCCTAATTGAGATATCGGTCGCTCGAACAACCTTGAATTATACAATATCCAACAACTCGTTCAATATACGAATCAAACACGAATATAACGAACTCAAAACGTCGATACGATTAAACTAAGTTCATTGGGGCATTATATCGAATACGTTGTGGCCAAACTCCGGTTGTTTACAATCAAATCTCAATAAGCCACTATCAATTCCCCCAGGAAGTGTTTCAAACCAATAAACATCTTCTGAATGATCAATAATCCAAAATGAATATCCAAAAACGTGATTATAATGACAATTAATCGAAAACCCCCAATTTCAACTCGATAATCAAAGTGTTCTTGAATAACCCTTCAATAATCCAATGAATCCTTATTAAAACTCATAATCATATACATATCCCTTCATATAACATGATTATAATGTCCAAAACATCATATCTCAACATAGAATCGAAATCCAAGCTGTTGAATAAATTACCTCTTGAAGATCCAATCACTTCGATCCGAAGAACACGAGTTTAAACGAGTAACCAAGTTTCCCAAATGAATGAAGATGATGAAAATTACACACTCAAGTGATTGATGATTGCAAAATCTCTCCCTCAACCCTCTCTCTCGGATGAAGATGGAAAAATGAAGAAGTGAGGAAAAATGACCCGGCCAAGTCCTTAAATACTGCCGGAAGTTACGGCCGTAACTCGACCCTCTTACGGCCGTAACATTTCAAGTCAACGGCCTTACGGCCGTAACCGGCCAACTCGTACGGCCGTAACTCGGCTTCGTCTGAAAGCCTGCCGACAGACTTACGGCCGTAACCGATCCTGAGTTACGGGCGTAACCCGCCTTCGTCAAAAACACCCGTCGACATCCTTACGGCCGTACCGCACACCTTACGGCCGTAACTCGGATGATACGGCCGTATCCGGCCAACCTTACCGGCGTAACCCGCCTTCGTCAAAAATGGCGGACATCACGCTGCAGCGTACGGCCGTATCCGGCCAAGCCTTACGGCCGTACCTGCCTCGACTTACGGCCGTATGCCGCAACCCTTACGGCCGTAAGTCACCCTTGGTCGACAACACCCGAAATTTACGAACACTACTTACGGCCGTATCCAACCCACCTTACGGCCATAACTCACCTTCAGCCAAAATGCCTGGGCAGCCTGCTGGACCACTTACGGCCGTAACCGGCCAGCCTTACGGCCGTACCCGCTGAACTTACGGCCGTATCCCAGAACCTTACGGCCGTAACTCAATGCTGGCCAAGGTGGATTAATCCGATAACTCCGATTCCTCGTTACGACTGATGAATGATCCGACATACCATACGAATGTGGAAGTGAACAAGTCTAACACGAGCCAAAGATGATACTCCCAGTACAAGGCTATCAATCACAATGAAAATGATAATACTCCCGTCTCGATCTAAAAACGGAGATAAAATGACGATCGGTAACTGATATACGATTACAACATGCCAACATTGAACGCAAATGAGTGATTCATGAATGATGAGTGATTATTAATGAGTGAGAATTACTGAGTGACAATTACAGACTGATAATTACTGAATGAAAATGAATGAATTACAACCGGGTATTACATATTTCTTATCCTTTCGCAAAAGGTTCGTCAAGGGTTGAGCGATTCTAGAAAATCCCTCCACAAATCGCCGATAATAACCCACTAATCCGAGGAAACTTCGGATTTCATTAACATTCTTCGGAGGTAGCCAATCTCGAATAGCCTCCGTCTTCTGAGGATCGACACGAACTCCGTCTGATGAAATTACATGTCCGAGAAACGTCACTTCGGACATCCAGAACTCACATTTGGAAAACTTCCCATAAAGTTGTTCTCGTCTCAACACGTCGAGCACTTGATGAAGGTGAAACTCGTGTTCCTCTCGGTCACGAGAATAAATCAAAATGTCATCAATGAAGACAACAACAAACTGATCCAAAAAGTCGATGAAAACCCGATTCATTAACTCCATGAATACCGCAGGTGCATTAGTTAGTCCGAACGGCATAACTACGAACTCATAATGACCATAGCGCGTACGAAATGCTGTCCTCGCGATATCCGACTCTCGAATCCGCAACTGATGATATCCATATCTTAAGTCGATCTTGGAAAATACTGAGGCTCCCTGAAGTTGATCCAAAAGATCATCGAATCGGGGTAAAGGATACTTATTCTTGATCGTCACCCTGTTCAACTCCCGATAATCAATACATAAGCGAAATGAACCATCCTTCTTCTTGACAAACAACACTGGTGCTCCCCATGGGGACGCACTTGGTCCGATATAACCTTTCTCGAATAACTCCTCGAGTTGATTCTTCAATTCCCGCATTTCGGTCGGGGCCATACGGTACGGTGCCTTTGATATCGGGGACGTACCAGGCTCCAACTCAATCGTGAATTCCACATCCCTCTATGGAGGCAAACCAGGTAACTCGTCTGGAAAAACATCGGCATATTCCCTCACTATCGGAATGTCCGTCAACATTACTGATGATTTCTCGGTTTTGGTCATATAGCACAAATAACCAACACACCCCTGATTGAGTAATATCACTGCTTTCATCAAATTAATGACCTTACGAGCAGTAGGGATTACCTCCTGAAACACACATTCAACCCCATCGTTCGAAATGATAGTGATCATATGCTTACGGACACTAATGATGGCATCATGACGATCCATCCAATCAATACCCAAGATGACGTCGTCCCTTGGCAAATCTACTACGATAAGGTCCGCCGGCCATACACGACCATGAAACCGAATCGGACAATTACGAATCTCACGATTACCGATAATTCGTCTACCATCGGGTAGGCCAATGACATAAGGCTCACAACTAGTAGCACTACCTGCACGTAGTCTACTCAAACATGACTCGAAATGAATGAATGCGATGCACCAAGATCAAAAAGGGTACACACAGTTGAGATAGAATATCAAGTGTACCGAGATCATTCGGCCTCGGATCATCGGTCTTCTTCATCTCATAAATCCGGGCTTGCTAGTCCTGCACTGACGCTCCTGTCTGGCCGGCTATAGGCTCCACCTTTAGTCGCTCCCGCTGCTTTTAAACGACGTTGATTGAGTGGCCCGATTGAACGGCCGATCGCTTAGGGGCCCGAGATGACGCTCCGAGCAGTTTGGAGTCCCTACGGCAAAACGGGCCTTATGCCCGGCAATCCCACAATTATGACACGTGATGGTCCTGTCTCGACACTTGGTACCGAGATGACCAAGATCCCCACAGCTAAAACAGTGATGGCCGAACCGCCGCCGAGACCGAGATTCCGCGGGTTTAGACGTCACAGAGGTCGCCGAAAAAGTAGAGCCCGTACGAGGTTTCTTGAAGGTGTCGATCGCCTTGGACCGATTACGACTCTTCGATTTCTTGCTAGCGACGAAGGTTCTTTGCTTAGCAATTTCCTTAGCAGTAAGCTCATAAGTGAGAGCTTTCTCAATGAATTCGGCCAACGTGGCACAATTATGATTAAGCAACTGAAGTCTCATACGGGGTTTCAGCCTCTTGCTGAAATACTTGATTTTATCCGCCTCTGAATGAATGATGGATGAGGCGAAAGGGACAAGTTCCTGAAATTTCTCGGCAATGGCGAGAACATCCTCGTCTGCTGAGGGGTCGGGTGTGAGTAATTCTGACAGCTTGGCCTCTCTGAGTGGGGCCGGATAATACCTCTCCATCATGAGATTCTTGAAATGATCCCAAGTACATGATCCTTCGGTGGGCTTAAACGACAACCACCAAGAATGAGCGCTCTTACCCAGGTAGTAAGCCGCAACAGAAACTTTGTGTCCTTCGGGACACTCTACCATAGCAAACAACTTCTCGAAATGCTCGAGCCAATGAATAATATCCGCCGGCTGACGAGCCCTCAAAAGTAGGTGGCCTCCGCGATAGATGTCGCCGATGATATTGCTCACATTCCTCTCTTGCCTCTGAGGTGGCGGCGGAGGAGCCTGTTGATTTTGATTGACGGAGTTATGCATCGTCTCCATCAGCTGTGCCATCTGGGTCATTTGGTCCATCATGCCCTGCATAAAAGCGAGTGGGTCAACCCGGACACCTTCTGACTGAGCCGTGTCCCGGGTACGACTCCCCGTTAGTGAATGATCGCGTCCAGGTGAATGAGTGGCAGCGTCGCTGCTCGATGAATTAGCATTATTTCTCGCGTTTGCACGTGTATTCACACGAGCTCTTGGGATTCGGCCCGCCCCACGGCCTCGTCCTCCACGTCCTCTTCTTGCCCTCTCCATACTGAAGTAGGAAAGTCACATGATGATTATATTTCCCGCATGAATATCACGTTATGATTATGACATGAGATGATGAAAATGAGAATATACGCTCTAACACAGTGATTACATGAATGATTAACTGAGGTGACATGATTATCTGATGAAACTGTTGAAATGACTATCTTGAACAAATTAACAAGATTAATGATATGATCTTCCAGATCAACAACCGAGTAATGAAGTGAATTGAGTGATTAATGAGTTAACCTGACCGTCCTGGTCAAAATCACAATGATGCTGAGGATTGTTAACTGATGAATTATGAATGAATGATTATTGCCAGAAATTATACCATGGCATTAGAAATGTTACAGTTCTTGGTCTGATTGGCTCAGCATTTGCACAGGTCACACGTGACACGAAAGTCCAATGATACTAGTCCGATGACGATGATTTCAAACGAGACATGACTTGGAGGGTAGTATTCAAAACCACGCTCCGATACCAACTCTGTAACACCCCAAACTAGGCAGATATTACAGTACCGTGAATCCCCGACTGGGACCCACCAGGCAAATGAAAATGATGAATTAAATAATATAATTGTAGTACCGAACCACATTATATTACCAAGTACTCCGATGAGGAGTTTAAGTACAACACACCAGGACAAAACCTAATACTAGTATATTTTATATGTAGATAAAATACACCACCCTGAACAGTTAAACATCTCAAACGGAATTTGCAGCGGAAAAATACAAATGACGGAAATGACTGAAATGACTGAAACAAACGGAATGAATGGGGCCCCCTACTAGTATCACTGACTCTCGCCAACATGCTCTTCCCGTGCCTTTGCCTTGCCGTGACCTGAAAACAAAATTCCCCAACGGGGTCAGTTATACAGAACAACAATCCTCAAGGGTTGAAAATACACAATCATGAATTAACTGAAGTTATGAATATCCTTATTTATGAATTACGCTGAAGAGGAGTATCATAGTACGCCCGTAATGTTCTGTGCAAGTGTACAAGACGAATGACCGGACACACCCGTCCTTGTACCTAATTAGTCTCACGGAGGTAAGCATTACCGTGTGCACGGTCCAATGTATCGGTGAACCCAATACATGACCATCGTGTGCCCGACTAAAAATTCCACACAGCTACACCCGGCCACGCAATATGAACCCAGAAGGTCATATGAACGAGAATGACCACAATGAATATCAATGAATAATAATTCGATAAGGCCAAGATGACTCACCGAGATGAAATAATAGTGACTTGATTGATAACCCAATGAAATGATTTGGAACCGTCGTTCCTCGTGAATGAAATGATTATTTGACAATTACAAGTCTCAATATGATTTATACCATGATGAATGAGTTATGATTATGAGCAATCAACAACAAAAGGAATGAGTATCCTTTTAACCGAGTAAGAGTTAACTTACACAATACCGATGACAATGTCCTTCCACGAACAACGTCCTAATTGAGATACCGGTCGCTCGAACAACCTTGAATAATAATAATTACAAACAACCGTTCAATACACGTATCAAGCAACAAAACACGACTAACCCAAAAGTCGATACAACGATAATCAAACTCATATGGGCATTCTAACGAATACGTAACCAACCACACAACTTCGAAAATATCCAATCCCTAATATATCGAAACCATCACCAAAATGAGTATTTCAAACTATCAAAACACTTCAATGATATCAATAATCCAATAGAAATCCACAATTCAAGATTACAACAACATCAATCGGAAAATCCCCAATTAACCGAAGTCAACCCCAAGGGTTCTTGAAATAATTCCGAAAATAGCCATTAAATCCATAGGAATATATTTATCCAAGGTAGATAATCCATATCTAACGTATTCCACTGATAGTCTAAGCTTACACAAAGGAATCGGAAGGAAAAACCCAAAAATCCGAAATTCTAGATCCAAGAGATTAATACCTTAGATTTGATGTTAAGGAGTGATGAAGTGATGATTAATCCAACTCAAAGGCTTGAAGATTATGATAGATGATAGCAGCTCGAAGAGAACACTCCAAATCGCCCGAAATCGCCTGAAGTCGCTCAAAAACGAAGAGAAGTGAGAAAATGACGAAACTCAGGCTAACTGTCCAATTTATACTGCTCCAGATTAGCGCACGCTATGACCTGCTATTTAGCGTGCGCTAACGAGTTGTATGAACATTCCAGTGAACTCTGGCTGACCCGTTAGCGTACGCTACGACCTGGTAGCGTGCGCTAACTCTATCCTAATAGCGTGTGTTAACTCCAATGTTAGCGTGCGCTAGCTAAATATCTGTTGTCCAGTACTGAAGTCCAGAAACCGACTGTTCTCTGATCTGATCTCTGTAGCGTGCGCTACAACCAACAAGTAGCGTGCGCTACTACACCATTTGCGTACGCTAAAAATCACTCATAGCGTGCGCTATGAATTAATTCAGCGATCCAAAGAGCCACTGGACTCAACCTGATCCGTTCTTAGCGCGCGCTACACCAAATATTAGCGTGCGCTACTACAACCCACTAGCGCGCGCTACTTACCACTCGTAGCGTGCACTACTTATAACTCACCTGCAGTCCAGTACCTTCTGGACTGCAGCCAGGGTTGTAACACCCCAAACTAGGCGGATATTACAGTGCCGTAGATCCCCAACTGGGACCCACCAGGCAAATGAAAATGAATAAATTACACAGGATAAATGTAGTACCGAACCACATTACAACAATAATTACTCCGATGAGGAGTTTAGTTACAACACACCAGGACAATACCGAATACTAGTGTATTTTATATGAAGATAAAATACACAACACTGAATGAAACGGAGTATTCAAATGAAAGTCTGCAGCGGAAAATAAAGGACAATAACATGAATAACTGAAAGATCGGGGCCCCCTACTAGTATCACCGGGTCTCCTCGACATCAACATGCTATTCCCGTGCGTTTGCCTTGCCATGACCTGAAAAACAAAATCCCCAAACGGGGTCAGTTACAAAGAACAACAATCCTCAACGGTTGAAAATACACAATCATGATATATCTGAAGTTATGAAAAATTCTTAATTATGAATTACGCTGAAGAGGAGTACCATAGTACGCCCGTAGTGTTCTGTGCGAGTGTACAAGACGAATGACCGGACACACCCGTCCTTGTACCTAATTAGTCTCACGGTGTAACGTTTTCCCGTGTGCACGGTCTAATGTAGCGGTAAACCCAATACACAACCATCGTGTGCCCGACTAAAAATTCCACACAGCCACACCCGGCCACGCAATATGAACCCAGAAGGTCACATGAACGAGAATGACCATAATGAATATCAATGAATAATAATTAGACAAGGCCAAGAATGACTCACCGAGATGAAAATAATAGTGAAGTGATTGATAACCCAATGCAATGATTTGGAACCGTCGTTCCTCGTGAATGAAATGATTATTCGACAATTATAGGTCTCAAAATGATTAATATAATGATGAATGAGTTATGATTATGAATGATCAACAACAAAAGGGATGAATATCCTTTTAACCGAGTAAGAATTTACTTACACAATACTGGTGACAATTATCCTTCCACGAACAACGTCCTAATTGAGATATCGGTCGCTCGAACAACCTTAATTCAATACAATTACCAACAATCCGATCAATACACGAATTAAACACGAATATAACGAACTCAAAACGTCGATACGACTAAACCAAGTCCATTAAGGCATTATATCGAACACTTTGTGGCCAACTTCGATTGTTTATAACCAAACTTCAAAAATACCAACATCAAATCCTCAAGAAGTGTTTCAAACCAACAAAACATCTCCAATACGATCAATAATCCATTATGAATATCCAAAATCGTGATTATAACGACAATTAATCGAAAACCCCCAATTTCAACTCGATATTCAAAGTGTTCTTGAATAATCCTTCAATAATCCAATGAATCCTTATACAAACTCATAATCATATACATATCCCTTCATATAACATGATTATAACGTCCAAAACATCATAACTCAACACAAAAATCGAAATCCAAGGTGTTGAAGAATATTACCTTTGAAGATCCAAGTACTTTAATCCGAAGAACACGCGTTAGATTGATTATCCGGGCTTCACGATCGAAAGGAGATGAAGAAAATCAAACACTCAAATGATTTGTGAAGGAAAAACCCTCCCTCAAGCTCTCTCTCGGTTGTAGGTGAAGAAAAGGGGAAGAAATGAGCTGAAATGCTCAAAAAATGAATTTATAGGGGTTGACTACCCTGCCGGACACGGCCCGTGCCGATCGGCACGGTCGTGTCGCACAGCTGGCCGACAGGGACTCGACCATGTCCTGCTTGACACGGTCGCGGCGCGGAGGGCCTTCCGATAGTGACCCGGCCGACAGCGACTCGGCATGACTCGACCGTGTCCTGGGACACGGTCGGGCGTGTCGGCGATGGCTCGCTTATCCGGAAGAGTTCGACTCGGCCGTGCCAAACGACACGGTCGAGTCCTGTGGGCAGATACTTCGGAATTTCCGGACGAGTACGGCACGGGCCGTGTCGGACGACACGGCCGAGTTCGGTCGGCAGTGATCGGCCAATAACTGAAAAATGAGCGGGTGAGCTAAAACGACCATAACTCTCTCGTTCGGACTCTGATTGACTCACCGTTTGAACCATTGGAAAGCTAACTCGATGCTCTATAATATTACAAAGATTTAGAATTTTTGGAGTTACCAAAAATTAATGGTGATCTAACAAAGTCGAACTCATATGAGGAAAGTTGAAACAATGAACAATAACGATACACAACTCGAAGTTTTTCCGAACGGTGAACACGGTGAATGAACATGATTGATGAATGATTATAATTGAGTGGAAGTCCACTGAGTGACAATCACTGAATGAAATTACTGAATGATAATGACTGAATTACAACCAGGTATTACATACACCCCCCTTAAAAGAGTTTCGTCCCCGAAACTAAGGGTCAAACAACTCGGGATAACTCTCCCGCATACTATCCTCGGTTTCCCAAGTAGTCTCTTCGACTCCGTGTATGGACCACTGAATCTTGACCAAAGGGATCGTCTTGTCCCTCAACTGTTTGATTCGCCGCTCCAATACTCGTACAGGACGCTCCTCGTACGAATGATCATCCGCGATCTCGATTTCGTCGAACTGAAGTATGTGACTCGGGTCGGCAACATACTTCCGCAACTAAGAGACATGAAACACATTATGAATTCGGCTCAATGCCGGAGGCAAAGCCAATCGATAAGCTAATTCGCCTGCTCGATTCAAAATTTCAAACGGTCCAATGAATCTCGAACTCAACTTCCCCCGTTTTCTGAAACGGAAAGTACCTCGACTTGGGGATACCTTGACCAACACGTGGTCACCCGTCTCGAACTCTAGTGGTCGACGACGATTATCTACATATGATTTCTATCGACTCTGAGCTGTCAACAAATGACTCTTGATCAAAGCTACCTTCTCCCGGGCGGCTATAAGCATATCGGGCTCGGTGCCGATTGATTCTGACAAGTCATCCCAACACAAAGGAGATCGACAACGATGACCGTACAAGGCCTCGTAAGGTGCCATTTAAATGGAGGAATGCCAACTATTATTATACGTGAACTCGATCAGTGGTAGTTGGGCTTCCCAATCGTCCTTCCAATCGAGGACGCATGCCCTCAACATGTCCTCTAATGTCTGAATAGTCCTCTCTGATTGTCCGTCGGACTGAGGATGAAAGGCGGTACTGAGATTGAGCTGAGTTCCCATAGCACGATGAACTGATTTCCAAAAATGAGATACAAATCGTCCGTCACGATCGGAAACGATACTCTTAGGAGTACCGTGCAGTCTTACTATCTCCTTGATGAATAACTGGGCCAGTCTCTCGGGACCCCACGTATCCTTGATCTCAAGGAAATGAGCTGATTTAGTTAAGCGGTCCATAATCACCCAGATCGTATTCATGCCACGACAACTCGTTGGCAAACTCGTGATGAAATCCATAGAAATGTCTTCCCACTTCCACTCTGGAATAGGGAGAGGTTTCAGCATACCCGCCGGTCGCTGATGTTCAATCTTGACTTGTTGACAGGTTAAGCATCTCGAAACAAATTCTGCGACTTCTCGCTTCATATTACTCCACCAGTAATTTTGTTTCAAGTCCTTGTACATCTTGCTGGACCCCGGATGAACAGAATAAGGGGTAGCATGAGCTTCTCTCAAAATAGAGTTTTTCAACTCGTCATTCGCCGGTACATACAACCGGTTCTTAAACTTCAAAAGTCCATCCTCGTGGACCACGAATCCAGGGGCTTTCCCCTGAGCCACATCTTCACGGATGCGCAACAATGAAGGGTCTGAACTCTGATTCTCCCTGATTACCTCCTCAAGTGACGATGAAATCTCTAACATACAAAGCTGTCCCTGAACTCGCTGAAGCCAGACCTCGATCTCGGGTCTAAGGAATTCCTGCTGAAGCTCCTTCTGAACTATTAAACGAGCAAGCATCTGCTCTTGAACGGACTTACGACTCAAGACGTCGGCGACTACGTTCGCCTTGCCCGGGTGGTAAAGGATCTCGATATCATAATCTTTGATTAGTTCCAACCACCGCCTCTGTCGCATATTTAACTCCTTGTGAGTAAATATATACTTCAACTCTTGTGATTGGTGAAGATCTGATAGGTGATGCCATAAAGGTAACGACGCCAAATTTCCAACGTGAAAACCACGGTTGCTAGCTCCTGCCGTAGGTTGAATAATTAACCAGCTAATCCGAGGAAACATCGGATCTACTTAATATCTTTAGGAGGTTGCCAATCTCGGATAGTCTCCAACTTCTGAGGGTCGACACGAACTCTGACAGATGAAATTACACGCCCGAGAAAGTCACTTCGGACCTCCAGAATTCACATTTGGAAAACTTTCCATAAAGTTGCTCTCGTCTCAACACGTCGAGAACTTGATGAAGATGAACCTCGTATTCCTCTCGGCTACGAGAATAAATCAAAATGTCGTCGATGAAGAAAACAACAAACTGATCCAAAAAGTCGATGAAAACCCGATTCATTAACCCCATGAATACCACAAGTGTAATAGTTAGCCCGAACGGCATAACTACGAACTCATAATGACCATAGCGTGTATGAAACGCTATCCTCGCGATATCCGACTCTCGAATCCGCAACTGGTGATATCCAGATCTTAAGTCGATCCTGGAAAATACTGAGGCTCCCTGAAGTTGATCTAAAAGATCATCAATACGGGGTAAAGGATACTAATCTTGATCATCACCCTGTTCAACTCCTGGTAATTTATACACACATGATACGAGCCATCCTTCTCCTTGACAGATCACACTGGTGCTCCTCTCGGGAACGCAATCGGTCGGAGATAACCTTTCTCGAACTATTCCTCAAGTTGAATCTTCAACTCCTGTATTCTGTTCGGGGCCATCCAATACGGTGCCTTCGATAAAGGGGACGTACCGGCTCCAACTCACTCCTGAATTCCCTTACTCTATGTGAAGGCAACCAGATAACTCGTCTGGAAATACATCGTCAATCGATGACAATGATACCACGAATGATTGAACATTTCGATTGCCCTAGAATGGTCAATCGATAAAAAGAGATACCAATAATGATTGAACAACTCGATTGCCTTAGAAAGGCCAATCGATGAAGATGATATAATGAATGTTTGAATAACTCGATTGCCTTTGAAAGACTAATCGATGAAAATGATACAATGGATGATTGAATGACTCGATTGTCTTAGAAAGGCCAATCGATGAAAATGATACAATGAATGATTGAATGACTCGATTGTCTTAGAAAAGCCAATCGATGGAAATGATACAATGAATGATTGAATAGTTCGAATGCGGAATTTCTATGCTTTCGTCATAATAATACTTCTTCTGGAACAACGGGGGTTACTTCCCTGAAACACACATTCGACAACCAACGACGGAAAGATAGCGACCAAACGCTAACAAACACTGAGGATAGTATCAAGACGATCAAACCAACTAATACCGAAAATTACATCGTCCTAAGATAAGTTCACCACGATTAGATCCATCAACCAATCGCGTTCATTAAGCTTAATTCGGTATGATTCCGAAAATTCTTCCATCGTCAGGTAGACCGATGGTATGAGGTCCACAAGCAATAGGACTATCCCGAAATAAGTCTATTCAAGCATGATTCGAAAATGAATGAATGCGGTGTACCAGAATCAAAAGGTACACACAAGTTGAAATAAAATTACGAGTATACCTGAAATCATTCGGGCCACCGGATCGTCGATCCTCCTCATCATATGAATCTGGTACTTGCCGGCCCCCAAACCGGACGCTCCCGTCTGATAAATACGAGCTCCAACTCTATTTGCTTCCATTGCCTTAAACGACGATGACAAAGCGATGTCGATTAAACGCTGGTTGCTTCGGGGCCTGAGATGCCGCGAGCCGACTTGGAGTCCTTTCGGCAAAAACGGGCCCTATGCCCCGCAATTCCACATTATGGCATAAGACAGTCTGCCTCGGACATTTAGTACCGAAATGACCTTGTTTTGCCTGATTGAAACAGGTGATGGCCGAGCCGCCACTTGGGATTGAGATCCCGCACGATCATGCGCCGTAGAAGGTCGCTCGAAACGCTAGGGCCCACACGAGGCTTCTTGAAGGTTGATCGACCGCCTTCGGATAGATTACGCTTCGTTGATTTCCTGTTGACATATGCGGAGTTCTTTGTTCAATTTCCTTAGCGGTGGCTCATACGGAGAGTTCTCTCGATTAAACCGGCAGTGGCGCAATGATGATTGAGCAAGCGCACATGGGTCATCATGGCTGCATAAAAATGAGTGGATCAACCCGAACATCTTCTCGATCGAGCCGAGTCACAGGCACGATTTCCGGCTGAGTGATTATTTCTCGGGTTTCGGTCCGCACCGCGGCCTCTCCCCGTGCATCCACGACTCTCTCCATCTCGAAGTAGGAAGGTCGCATAATGATTATATTTCCCGCATGATTAGCACGTTATGATTACGTCATGAGATGATGAAAATGAGTATACATGTTCTAACTTAGCGATTATATGAATGATTTACTGAAGTTACATGATTATTTGATGAAATTCTTGAAATGATTATCTTGAATAACTTAACAAGATTGATAATATGATCATCCAGATTGATAACTGAGTAATGAAATGAATTGAGTAATTAATGAGTTAACATGATCGTCCTAATCACAATGAATGATGATGTTTGAGGATTGTTAATTGATGAATGATGAAAGAATGACTATTGCCAGAAATTATACCATGGCGTTAGAAATCTTACAGTTCTTTCGGTCTGATTGGCTCGGCATTTGCACAGGTCACACGTGACGCGAAAGTCCAATGATACTAGTCTGATGACGATGATTTCAAATGAGACATGACTCGGAAGGTAGTATTCAAAACCACGCTCCGATACCAACTCTGTAACACCCCAAACTAGGCGGATATTACAGTGCCGTAGATCCCCAACTGGGACCCACCAGGCAAATGAAAATGAATAAATTACACAGGATAAATGTAGTACCGAACCACATTACAACAATAATTACTCCGATGAGGAGTTTAGTTACAACACACCAGGACAATACCGAATACTAGTGTATTTTATATGAAGATAAAATACACAACACTGAATGAAACGGAGTATTCAAATGAAAGTCTGCAGCGGAAAATAAAGGACAATAACATGAATAACTGAAAGATCGGGGGCCCCTACTAGTATCACCGGGTCTCCTCGACATCAACATGCTATTCCCGTGCGTTTGCCTTGCCATGACCTGAAAAACAAAATCCCCAAACGGGGTCAGTTACAAAGAACAACAATCCTCAAGGGTTGAAAATACACAATCATGATATATCTGAAGTTATGAAAAATTCTTAATTATGAATTACGCTGAAGAGGAGTACCATAGTACGCCCGTAGTGTTCTGTGCGAGTGTACAAGACGAATGACCGGACACACCCTTCCTTGTACCTAATTAGTCTCACGGTGTAATGCTTTCCCGTGTGCACGGTCCAATGTAGCGGTAAACCCAATACACAACCATCGTGTGCCCGACTAAAAATTACACACAGCCACACCCGGCCACGCAATATGAACCCAGAAGGTCACATGAACGAGAATGACCATAATGAATATCAATGAATAATAATTAGACAAGGCCAAGAATGACTCACCGAGATGAAAATAATAGTGAAGTGATTGATAACCCAATGCAATGATTTGGAACCGTCGTTCCTCGTGAATGAAATGATTATTCGACAATTATAGGTCTCAAAATGATTAATATAATGATGAATGAGTTATGATTATGAATGATCAACAACAAAAGGGATTAATATCCTTTTAACCGAGTAAGAATTTACTTACACAATACCGGTGACAATTATCCTTCCATGAACAACGTCCTAATTGAGATATCGGTCGCTCGAACAACCTTAATTCAATACAATTACCAACAATCCGATCAATACACGAATTAAGCACGAATATAACGAACTCAAAACGTCGATACGACTAAACCAAGTCCATTAAGGCATTATATCGAACACTTTGTGGCCAACTTCGATTGTTTATAACCAAACTTCAAAAATACCAACATCAAATCCTCAAGAAGTGTTTCAAACCAACAAAACATCTCCAATACGATCAATAATCCATTATGAATATCCAAAATCGTGATTATAACGACAATTAATCGAAAACCCCCAATTTCAACTCGATATTCAAAGTGTTCTTGAATAATCTTTCAATAATCCAATGAATCCTTATACAAACTCATAAGCATATACATATCCCTTCATATAACATGATTATAACGTTCAAAACATTATAACTCAACACAAAAATCGAAATCCAAGGTGTTGAAGAATATTACCTTTGAAGATCCAAGTACTTTAATCCGAAGAACACGCGTTAGATTGATTATCCGGGCTTCACGATCAAAAGGAGATGAAGAAAATCAAACACTCAAATGATTTGTGAAGGAAAAATCCTCCCTCAAGCTCTCTCTCTCGGTTGTAGGTGAAGAAAAGGGGAAGAAATGAGCTCAAATGCTCAAAAAATGAATTTATAGGGGTTGACTACCCTGCCGGACACGGCCCGTGCCGATCGGCACGGTCGTGTCGCACAGCTGGCCGACAGGGACTCGACCGTGTCCTACTTGACACGGTCGCAGCGCGGAGGGCCTTCCGATAGTGACCCGGCTGACAGCGACTCGGCATGACTCGACCGTGTCCTGGGACACGGTCGGGCGTGTCGGCAGTCGGTTCTGGCTTATCCGGAAGAGTTCGACTCGGCCGTGCCAAACGACATGGTCGAGTCCTGTGGGCAGATGCTTCGGCATTTCCGGACGAGTACGGCACGGGCCGTGTCGGACGACACGGTCGAGTTCGGTCGGCAGTGATCGGCCAATAACTGAAAAATGAGCGGGTGAGCTAAAACGACCATAACTCTCTCGTCCGGACTCCGATTGACTCACCGTTTGAACCATTGGAAAGCTAACTCGATGCTCTATAATATTGCAAAGATTTAGAATTTTTGGAGTTACCAAAAATTAATGGTGATCTAACAAAGTCGAACTCATATGAGGAAAGTTGAAACAATGAACAATAACGATACACAACTCGAAGTTTTTCCGAACGGTGAACACGGTGAATGAACATGATTGATGAATGATTATAATTGAGTGGAAGTCCACTGAGTGACAATCACTGAATGAAATTACTGAATGATAATGACTGAATTACAACCGGGTATTACAAGGGTAACATTTGCGTGCGCTAATGCTGAGTGGTAGCGTGCGCTACCTGTAATCTATTAGCGCGCGCTAGAAAGAGTACGTAGCGTGCGCTACTCTTCACGCACAGCCCACAATGAAAAAGACAATGATGATAAACACGATACGAAACTCCAATTAGATTAGTGATGAATGACGACTGATACACGATACAATACTCTGAATGATGAATACCATGATTGAATATGAGTGGCAAATGATCATTAACGAGTGAAATTACTGAATGATAAATACTGAATGATAATTACTGAATTACAACCGGGTATTACATGTCCGGTCATTCGTCTTGTACACTTGCACAGAACACTACGGGCGTACTATGATACTCCTCTTCAGCGTAATTCATAACTAAGGATATTTCATAACTAATGATAATTCATGATTGTGTATTTTCAACCCTTGAGGATTGTTGTTACGTATGGCCCGGCCGGGATTACATTTTTGGTCATGGCAAGGCAAAAGCACGGGAATAGCATGTTGACGTCGAGGAGTCCCAGTGATACTAGTAGGGGGCCCCGATCTTTCAGTTATTCATGTTGTTGTCCTTTAATTTCCGCTGCATACTTTCATTTGGATACTCCGTTTCATTCAGTGTTGTATATTTTATCTTCATATAAAATATACTAGTATTCGGTATTGTCCTGGTGTGTTGTACTTAAACTCCTCATCGGAGTATTTGGTAATATAATGTGGTTCGGTACTACAATTATATTATTTAATTCATCATTTTCATTCGCCTGGTGGATCCCAGTCGGGGATTCACGGCACTGTAATATCCGCCTAGTTTGGGGTGTTACAGTGCGCAACTCTGGCTAACGACCGGGAACCCAGACTGTGATGGTCAGTCAGACCAGCACGATTGGTTGTGTTGGTCAAGCTAGTCGCCTTCCAAAAATATTATTTAGAATCGAGTTTATATTTAGAATTCAAAAAAAATAAAAACTGAAATATTATTATTTTTGAGAGAGTATGGCGGGTTTTCGATGTGCTACTTATGAAAGAGTACCAGGACCGTGCTTTGGCCATTAAAGTGGTTATTTCTGTGTCAGGGTCGGGCACCGAGAACACGAAACTGAAGACGACTGGTGGATTTTCAGGAAACAAGGGCAGTGGATTTCGTAAACCTCAGGTTTCTCATTCTGCTATCGGCAAACCAGTTCATCAAGCTTATAGTGTTCCAAGTTCACAACCAGGCCATCCTTTTTCATCTGGAAGAGGGCTATGTTTTAATTGTAATCAAGTGGGTCACCAATTCAGAGATTATCCCTTATCTCCTACGACTTGCTTTTCGTGCGGATAGACCGGTCACATAGCTACCTATTGTGAGGTTGCCACCAGGCTCAACAAGCAACAGAATTCGGCGCCAACTCCTAGTGTGAATCCGGGGGCTACATCTGGTCAACCACAGTAGACTTTTGGACGAGGCAGAGGCCGAGGTCGGTCAGATCGTCAGACTGCATCGAGTGTGAGTTTGGTTCAGCCGAGGGTGTATCAGATGAGACAGGCGGATGATGCAGAGGCTCCAGTAGCTGCAGGTACCTCGCAGATACTTTCTCAGTCTATTTCTATATTATTTGATTCAGGAGCTACGCATTCTTTTATTGCACTTGAATGTGTGTATCGTGTGGGTCTTGATTGTTTGATTAAGTGTGAACCGTTTGTGGTGGGTACTCCGAGTGGGGAGCGTTTGGTTGGTAACCGAGAGGTTAGGGATTGTCTTGTGTACATTGGGAGTCGGGATTGGCCTTCGGACCTCATTGTAGTAGATCTGAAGGGTGAGGATGTGATTCTCGGAGATGATTGGTTGGTTCGGCATGGAGCTATTATGAACTATCAGACTCGAACCTTTCTATATTATCTGAGGATGGTGTCAAGCATACTTTCGTGGGTCGTAAGCCGGGTAGTTCGGGCAGAATGATTTCAGCTGTCAAGGCGATAAAATTGCTGAACCAAGACTGTATTGGTTATTGGTTCTATGCCCTGAGTGCCGATGATGGTGGAATTGATCTATCATCGATTCCAGTTGTGAGCGATTATCCTGATGTATTTCCGGATGATATTTCGGGTTTACCCCCATCTAGAGATGTAGAGTTTTCCATTGATCTCGAGTCGAGTGCAGCACCTATCTCTCATGCACCGTATCGTATGGTACCTACTGAGATGTTAGAACTGAAAAAGCAGTTGGGTTATCTTCTTGACAAAGGGTATATGCGACTGAGTACTTCACCTTGGGGTGCACCAGTCCTCTTCATTAAGAACAAAGACGGCTCGTTCCGTCTGTGCATCGATTATCGGGAGTTGAACAAGCAGACCATCAAGAACAAGTATCCATTGCCCCGTATAGATCACTTGTTCGATCAGCTTTAGGGAGCTACTGTTTTCCCTAAGATCGAATTGCATTCGGGATATTATCAGCTTAGGATTCGAGATTCAGACATTCCGAAGATTGCTTTTCGTACCCATTATGGTCACTGTGAGTTCGTGGTTATGTTGTTTAGGTTAACTAATGCTCCCGCCGTGTTTATGCAGTTGATGAATAAAGTCTTCATTGATTATCTTAATAAATTTGTGGTCATTTTCATTGACAACATTCTTATCTAGTCACAGAATGAGGTAGATCACGCTGAACACCTCCATATAGTTGAACACCTTGAGAATAGAGAAACTTTATGCAAAGTTTTCTAGGTGTGAGTTTTGGCTTAAGAGAGTAACTTTTCTTGGGCACGTAATTTTAGCTGAAGGAGTTCGGTGGATCCCCAGAAGATAGCGGCAATTATTGAATGGGAACCACCTAGGAATGTGAAGGAGACACGGTGTTCTTGGGACTTGTCAGGTATTACTGTAGGTTTGTCGAGGGATTTTCGAAAATCACTCGACCACTTGCTCAGTTGCTCCAGAATTCCTGGAAGTTCGAATGGAGTGTGGAGAGATAGAACAATTTTGATGAGTTAAAGAGGCGGTTAACTTCGGCGCTAGTATTGTCATTACCTCAGGATACTGAAGATTTTGTTGTATATAGTGATGCTTCTAGTCTCAGACTTGGATGTGTTCTAATGCAGAGGGATAGGGTGATTGCATATGCATCTCGACAGTTGAAACCATATGTAGCAAATTACCCTACACATGATTTGGAGCTAGCTACAGTTGTTTTCACTTTAAAAATTTGGAGGCATTATCTCTATGGGTCGTCGTGTAAGATTTACACGGATCACAAGAGTTTGAAGTATATCTTCAACCAGAAAGAATTGAACATGAGGCAAATGTAGTGGCGGACACGTTGAGCATAGACTGATGGCTTTACAGATGTTGGTGGTACTTACGCCTCAGAACAGGATCCAGCGGGATTTGATTTGTCAAGATATCGAAGTTTGGATTCAGAGAATTCAGGGTTAGCTATGTGCATTAGAAATCACTTCGTCTTTGATTGATGATATCAAGGCGAAATAGTACGATGACCCATCCCCAGTTCAGTTGATGGAGGACGTGAAGAAAGGGAAAGCTACGGGATTTGTAGTTCATGATGATGCAATTTTAAGATTTCGTGGCAGGTTGTGTGTCCCGTACGATATTGAGTTGAGACAGAAGATTTTGAGAGAAGCTCACAGTACGCCTTATTCCATACATCTGGGTACAAGCAAAATGTACAAGGATGTAAGGAGTAACTTTTGATGGAGTAATTTGAAGATGGACGTCGGCGAGTTTGTGTCGAAATGTTTGACCTGTCAGCAGGTCAAGATCGAGCATCAGCGACCCGCGGGGCTATTGCGACCACTTCCTATTCCGGAGTGGAAGTGGTATGATATTTCTATAGATTTCATTACTAGTATGCCTAAGACTAGGACCAGAATGAACATGATTTGGGTCATTGTCGATCGACTAACCAAATCTGCTCATTTCCTGGGTATTAAGGATACTTGGGGACCGGAGAGATTGGGTATTTATTGCGGATATCGTGAGATTGCATGGGAAACCTAAGAGCATTGTTTCGAATCGAGATGGCCGGTTCGTATCACATTTCTGGCAGGCTGTTCATCGATCCTTAGGGACTGAGTCGAGACTCAGTACATCTTATCACCCTAAGACAGTCGGACAGTCAGAGCGGACTATACAAACACTGGAGGATATTTTGAGAACTTGTGCTTTAGACTGGAAAGATGATTTGGAGTCACACTCGCCATTAGTCGAGTTCACGTACAACAACAGTTGGCATGACTCGATTAAAATGGCACCATTTGAGGCCTTGTACGGAAGAAGGTGTAGATCACCTTTATGTTGGGATGACGCATCTGATTTGATATGTACTGAACCGAATTTGGTAGTTGAGATGAGAGAGAGGATTGCTCTGATCCGTGATAGGCTATTGATGGCTCAGAGTCAACAGAAGTCCTATGCCGACACGCGTCGTCGACTGTTGGAGTTTGAGGAGTTTACCGCTTCGGTTGGAAGGGTAAACTTATCCCAAGGTATATTAGACCCTTTAAGATTTTAGAGCGAGTTGGGGATCTCGCCTATCGCTTGGGTCCCCCGTCCATCATTAAGTCACGTACATAATGTGTTTCATGTCTCACAGTTGAGGAAATACGTGTCATATCCTAACCATATCAATAATTTCGGGGAAATTGAATTGGGTTCCAATGTCACGTTTGAAGAGAATCCGGTTCAGATTTTGGAGTGTCGAGTAAAACAACTTAGACACAAAGCTATTCCGTTGGTGAAGGTGCAATGGTCAAGACATGGGACGGGGGAAGCTACATGGGAAGCCGAGGACAGTTTGAAGTCGAAATATCCAGAATTTTTCACATTTTAAGTTTCGGGATGAAACTTTTTGGTAGAGGGGAGGAATGTAACACTCGTAACTTTTATTTCCCGGTTTAATTGTTATTATTCGATTTGTGGTTGTTCACCTTGGACCGTTCTGATTTATTGTATATTTTTCGTTGCTTGTGTTTTCTCGGACCATTGGGTCGGCATGTCGTGTTGTGGTTTTATCGTCTTTCTCACTTGTGGTAGCGTCATCATCTGACCATAGGCTGTCTGGCATGACCTGTGCAAAAATGCGCAAGACTTGCGCCGTGTTTGTGCGTCGTGTCACACAGGGGCTGTAATACCCGGATGTGAACTCATTTATTTTCATTCAGTAATTTCCACTCTGTAATTTTTCACTCATTAATAATCCTTCATCATTCATATTCATTCATTCGTGTTCACCGTTCGGAGTAACTTTGAGTCGTGTATCGATATTGTTCATGTTTTCAACCTTGCTTGAGAATCGAGACCAGAATATTATCTTGCTCGTTGCAATTGCTTCGTAAGTTAATGTTGATATTGGAGTTCATATCATTTCGAATTTACTCCTTGTTCGGATCGTGCTCTTGTTGGACAAACCCTTATAATCATTGCCCGGAACCGCCATTTTGGGGTTTCCACACTTCCATTTCATGTTATTGTTCCCAAGTTTTGAGTTCTATTACTTTTATTATCTTCCCAGGTCGTTTTTAGTCATTTTTGGGCCTGAATAGTGTGCGCCGCGGCACAAGGATGTGTGCGCCGCGGCACACATCTTATGCAGATGGAGCAGGCACTGCTGTACCGTGTGCCGCAGCCCACTGCTGGCCGTGCCGCAGCCATAAGCTGAATGCTGGGAGTTATTTTTGGCCGTGGGCCACTGCACACTCAATCCGTGTCGCGGCATGCGGAGCAGATTACCCCCTTTTCAGCGGATTTTTGAGGAGAGAAGTTCATTTCATCATTCTCCTCATTCCTCCTCTCCTTGGGCAACTTAGGGGCAATTTTGTGGGCGATTTGGCATCATCAATCTCAGAGATTTCATCCTCCTTGAGTTCTTGGTGTGGATTAACAACATCTTTTTGGATTCTTCATCCTAATTCAAGGTATTTTCTTCAATCCTAGATTCAATTTTGAGTTGGAGCATGATGTTTTGGATGATATAATCATGATTTGTGAAAGATATACGTATGATTATGAGTTTATCATCGGATTGTTTGAAGTTTATTCAAGAACACTTTGAAGGTTGACTTGGAATTGGGGTTTTCAACTAGATGTTATCGTAATCTTGATTTGATTGTTCTTATTGGATTATCGATTGTGTTGATGGTGTTTTGTTGGATTGAATCACTCATTTGGAGGTTGGTTTTCGATAAATTGGGATTAGATGTAAATAATGGGAGATTGTTTACAAAGTGGTTGTCGAAATGCCCCAATGAGTTTGGTTATTGTTGTATCAACTTTTTAGTTGGTTATAATCGTACTTGACACGTATATTGAGCGTTTGTTGGTAATTATGTTATTCAATGTTGTTCGAGCGACCGATATTCCATTAAGGACATTTGTTCGAGGGAGGACATTTCATCACCGGTATTGAGGCAAGTTAATTCTTGCTCGGTTAAAAGGATATTCATTCCTTTCATTGTTGTTCATTCATATACATAATTTATTCATAGTATATTAATCATGTTGAGATTTGTAATTATCAAACTAATCATTCATTTCACGAGGAACGACGGTTCCAATCATTTCAGTGAGCTATCATTCATTTCATTATTATTTCATCTCGGTGAGTCATTCTTGACCCTTGCTATTCATTGATATTCATCATGGTCACTTTTGTTCTTGTGACCTTCTGGGTTCATATTGCGTGGCCAGGTGGTTATATGTGGAATTTTTAGTCGGGCACACGATAGTCATGTGATGCGGGTTCACCGACATAATGGACTATGCGCACGGTAATGTGCCTCCATGAGACTAATTAGGTACAAGTGCGGGTGTGCCTGGACACTCGTCTTGTGCACTTGCACGTCCCATTACGGGCGTACTATGATGTCCCTCTTCAGTTTGATTTCATAACTAATATATATAATGATTGTGCTTGTTCAACTCTTGAGGATTGTTGTTCTGTGTAACTGACCCCATTGGGGGATGTTGTTTTCAGGTCATGGCAAGGCAAAGGCACGGGAAGAGAACGTTGATGGTGAGGAGTCCTAGTGATTCTAGTAGGGAGGCCAGTCTGTTCATTTGTCCATGCTTCTTGATTTGTATTTTCCACTGTAGTTCCGTTTAGTTTTTATTTTATTCAGTGTTGTATATTTTATCTTCATATGAAATATACATGTATCCCGTATTTCCTAGGTGTGTTGTATTTGAAACTCCTCATCGGAGTAATTGGTAATTTAATGTGTTTCGGTACTACAATTATATTATTTAATTCATAATTTTCATTCGCCTGGTCGGTCCCAGTTGGGGGTTCACGGGACTGTAATATCCGCCTAGTTTGGGGGTGTTACAGAGTTGGTATCGGAGCGTGGTTTTGAATACTACCTTCCGAGTCATGTCTCATTGAAATCATCATTCGTCAGACTAGTATATTGGACCTTTGCGTCACGTGTGACCTGTGCAAGCGCCAAGCCCCTCAGACCAAGAAACAATAAGAATCACTCATTCATCATACATCAGTCAACAATCCTCAATCATCATTTTCATTTTTGATCATGTTGATCATGTTAACTCATTAATCATTCAGTTCATTTCATTGCTCAGTTGTTGATCTTGTGGATCGTATCATTAATCTTGTTAACTTGTTCAAGATAATTATTTCAAAAATTTCATCAGCTAATCATGTCACCTCAATTGATCCTTCATGTAATCATTGTGTTAGAGCGCGTATGCTAATTATTATCATTTCATAACGTAATCATAATGTGATATTCATGCGAGATCTATAATTATCATGTGATTTCCCTACCTTCAGTATGGATCGAGCTGGCAGAGGACGGAGGGAAAGAGGCCGCGGTGCGGGCCGAAACCCGGGAGCTCGAATGAATACCCGTGCGAACGCGAGGAATAACGTCAATTGATGGCGGCGATCCGCCACTCATTTACATGGAAATAATCATTCACCGTCAGGATCCGTACCTGAGATACAACTCAATCAGAAGGTGTCACTACTAAAAAAAGGGTTTTAGTGACACTTGTGTTTTGACAGTTTTGTGTTATGTGTCACTAAATATATAAAATTGAATTAATTTTTGTATTTAACATCTAAGTGTCACTTATTGATCACATCGACGTATCACTAATCTAGGCATCTCTAATTCCTGACACTAACGTATCAGTAATAAAAAAAGAAAAAATACTCAAATAAATTAAGACCCACATCCTCTTTCTTCATTCCCGTCTTCAATCCTGAATCCTTCTATCCTTTCCCAGCCCTAAGTCACACGGCACGCCTCTTCTTCTCAAAAATTCAAAACTGTCTCTGTCTCCCCATTTCTTATCTTGTTGTGGTCGCGCATGACTGCCGCCCACCGCTGGTAGTCCTCGTCATCGCGCCTTTGCCCAGGATCCTACCCCTATTGACGAGATCCACAAGTTGCCACGCGTCCGTCGTCACCTTAGCCTGGTCCTAACCCCGCAGCTCAGCCCAGCCCCCACCACATCGATCCTCTGCTCGTCAGTGCAGTCTCGGCTCTCAATTCAGGTTGGTTTTTATCTTGATGTGATTCAGTTTTGGTGATAATTCTGTACAGTCCAACCCCCACCATGTTTCTTCTCTTGTTGTGGCTTTTGCCGAGAGTGAGATGTAGATTTTTGTTTGGGAAGAATGCTGATAATATTCTGGAAAAACAATTTTTTTTTGCGAAGGTAAGTAATTGCTTTTAGTTTTTTATGGCTGCATCACAATCTGTCAAGAAAGATTATTGAAATCAATTCGTACAAATAGTTAGGATCACATTACAATCATTAAGAAAGATTATTTTCATCTTTTTCCAAAATAGTTATTTCACACTTTAAAATAAGGCATTTATGTTGTAAGTGGCCTCATTTTCGGCAAGCCATTTTCTCTCTTTCGAGTTTCAGATCGAAGAGAAGTTTATTTTAAGGTACATTGTTAAAATTTTAAGGTACATTGTTAAAATTTTAATATATGAAGGGCAGATATCAGGGGGTATGAAGGGCAGATATCAGGGGGAAATGGCAAAAAAATAGTAATCACAAAGTTGGATTTTCTAATTGCTTAGAATAATCCAAACATCCCTTGTATTTCCGGATTGTTGAGAATGCTGATACGACCTATTCACTAGTTCTTTGTTTTGTCTGCTTATCATCAGATATATGTGTTCTTTCCTGAGGAACTGAAGGTTGGTGTGAAGACTATGAAGACCTACACAAATCGCATGAAAGAAGGGGGCGTTTATGGGGCAATCTTAGTGGTCCAGCAGAATTTAACTCCATTTGCTAAGGCGTGCATAAGTGAAATATGGTCTAAATTTCATTTGGAAGATCTTTCTTCAGTTTTACAAGAACATCTTCTATGTTCTGAGTCGAAATTGGATCCAACATACTTGTTGGCTCATCCAGTAACAAAACCTTCAATGGCATAATTGTTTTGTATTAATTACAAAAAAATACCCTCCAGGTTTTACCTAATTACAAAAAAAAAAAACTCTGCTAACTTTCAAGATTTCAAAAGATTTTGCTTTCTCTCACATCGTTACCCCTTCATAAGCACAAAAAAAGAAAATAACATTTCAAAACCACATTCACATTCACATTCACAAAGGAACATTTCAATACCCTCCATGGAATTTTGTAGCTTGTAGCTTATCCCCATAAAACTTTACTATGGATGGTTTTGGGAACATGAAATCTATCGGTGTTTCTTGACATCCTCTCTTTTTTTGTGCTTCTAGGTTAATGGGGAAATATATAACCATAAAGAACTCAGGGAGAAGCTGAAGTCTCATGTGTTCAGAACAAGAAGTGATTGTGAAGTTATTGCTCATCTAGTAAGTATTTACAATGTAAAGAGTAGTACTCTTTGATAGACCATATATTGTATGTTTCCCCTGGAATTGTTCAACCAAAGAATCCTAAACAATATAGTGAACGTTGTTCTCTTATAGTAGCTGTTATTATCCTTTACTGTTCTGACTCAACTGACTTCTTCCTGTATGAAGAATATGGAGAAGAGTTTGTGAATATGTTGGATGGAATGTTCTCTTTTGTGCTTCTTGACACCCGTGATAACAGTTTCATTGCTGCTCGGGATGCTATTGGTATTGCTTCCCTTTACATCGGCTGGGGTCTTGATGGTATGTGACCTATTCTCCATGTATTGATTCTCAGTGGCTTGTATATTCTGCAAGAGGTTTCCTACAGTTGCTTAACCAATGCACCAGTGGTGTTATTGACGGCCAAACACTTACACATGCAATTTTTTTTTAGTATTTCATGTTGGTTCTGTGCAACTAAATACTGTACTTTCTGCAGGGTCTACTTGGTTTGCTTCATAAATGAAAGCTTTAAGCGATGATTGTGAGCGGTTTATGACCTTTCTACCTGGTCACATATATTCAAGCAAAAATGGTATTCATATTGGAAGTTGTAGTTATCGAAGTGCAATTTAGTTTATGTCAAATTCTGCCTCCTATAACTGTCTTGACTTCAGTTATTACTGTTAGGCTTATTTTTCTCCGATTTAGTTGTCAGTTTTTTCATCCCTCATATAAACGTATAACATTCCAAGATTCCATAATATACTCTATTGTAGTCATACTTGTCAAATATAGTAAATAGAATGATCATATGTATAGTTTGCAGAGCTGAGAATTCTCGTTACTACAAAATCAACCCACGTGTTTATCGTTTTTGTGATTGTTTTGACTGCTGTCATTTTGAGATGAACTAGTCAATATATCAACCTTCCTCTTTGATTATATGACATTGCTTTCACATATCAGATGAACTACTAGTAACACAGACCTCTGCTAGATTTAGGAACAAACACACCACATGTATATGCATTCTATGTTGATGACCGCTTATATTCTTATTAAACTAAATATCTATTACAGATTTTTCTGTTTAAGAATCTTGCTTTGTGTTATGTGATGTTCTGATTTTGATTTTTCTAAATTTGTAGGTTTCTTAAATCTTGAGACGGGATTTCAAATTCTGAGTGAATGAATTGTTTGTATGACATTTTATGGTTGTTACTTGTTTTAAGTTTGATGATATTTGTGGGTTCTGAACGCATATCAGCATCATCATGTATTCTTGTGTGACAACATAGTACCTTTCACCTCGACAGGTCCAAGTGGGATGGAAACGTTGGGAGCACTTGAATTGAAGTAAAAGTTGAATCTCATCTTGCCAATTATAGGGTAGATTTATTTTTCCTAGTAAATTTAATTTCTAGCATTTTTTACTTATCTCGTTTGGATATTGCATTTCTTCAATAAGGGATCTCATTGTTTTAAGTATTCTCATATTGATCTGACATTTTGGTAATTTCAGGTTCAATTATTCTTTTTATTTTTATTGTTGTTTCAAGTTTTACATTATTGTGCAGAATGTTGCCTTTGAATTGTTGAGAGAATACCTTTTCTTAAGCTTGTTTAAGTTTTTGTTTAAATATATTTTTTTTATCATTTTTAGTGTAATCCTTGATATGAAATTATATTTCTCTGCATGACGTAATATTTTGGTTTCGCATCATTGTTGTAAGTTCAAATTTTATACTCTGTAAGGTTTATATATATATATATATATATTTCCGATCCTAATACTCTTGTTTATGCTGCTTCTTGTTGGTTGTTTGAAGGTGTACTGATGACCTTTCGCGATTATGCGATGAGTGGAAGCATGGAAGATTTTTTTATTTTTTTGGAAGAATAGTGTGATCTTTGTATTTGTTATTTTGAAATGTTAACTGGTTTTACTATTTGATATTTTGTACTTTGTAACTATTAAGGATAATGCTAATGGTTAATAAAATATTTTATATTTAGACTTTATCAAATATTGTTGTAGTATCAAAAAGTATGTATCATTTTAATATATAAATTGATGTGTGATTTTCAGTACATATTTAATTATAAAATTACCATTAATTAAAATATCAATTTAGTGTCAAGCATTTCTTGATAATCAAGTGTCGGAATTTACTCTCACTAATGTGTCAGAAATAGCGAAATTAATGACACTGAAATACAATTACTATTTTCTCACATTATTGTGTCGTTATCTATTCACACTATAGTGTGACGGAGTAGTCACATGTAATATTTATTGGAAGGTGCTGACATTGTCGTATCGGAATATAGCTATATTTGTGTAACACAGACTACTGACACCAGTTTTAGTGACACCGTAAAATGGTGTCACTGCATTTTGACTGCCGGATTACTGACACATTTTACGTGTGTCACTAAAAGGGTTTAGTGACAGTTTTTTGCTGTCAGTAAATCCCTTTTTTTAGTAGTGTGTTCCGGTTGATCCACTCGCTTTTATGCAGGGCATGATGGCCCAAATGACTCAGATGACACGTCTGATGGAGACGATGCAGAACTCAGCCACTCAGGATCAGTAGGCCCCTCCGCTTCCACCTCAAGGTCAAAAGAGGAGTGTGAGCAGTATTATCGGCGACATCTCTCGCCAAAGGCCACCTACTTTCGAGGGCTCATCTGAGCCGGCGGATATTATTCACTGGCTTGAACATTTTGAGAAACTATTTGCTATGGTGGAGTGTCCCGAAGGGCACAAAGTTTCAGTTGCGGGTTACTATCTGTGTAAGAGCGCTCATTCTTGCTGGCTATCTTTGAAGCCCACCGATGGATCTTGCACGTGGGACCAGTTCAAGACTCTCATGATGGAAAGATATTATCCGGCCCCACTCAGGGAGGATAAGTTCTCGGAGTTACTCAGTCCTGACCCCTCAATGGAAGAAGATGTTCTCTCCATTGCCGAGAAGTTTCAGGAGCTACTTCCATTCGCCTCATCCATTATCCACTTCGAGGCAGATAAGATCAAGTATTTCAGTAATAGGTTGAAACCTTGTATCTAGCTACAATTGCTCAATTATCATTGCACCACCCTGTCCGAATTCATAGAGAAATCTCTTGCTTATGAGCTTACTGCGAAGGAGATTGCTAAGCATCAAACTTCATCTGCTGGCAAGAAATCGAAGAATCGTAATCGGTTCGAAGGCAGTCAGGCAACCGTCAAGAAGCCTCGTGCGGGCTCTACTTTTTATGAGCGACCTCCTATGGCGCCTAAACCTACGGAATCTCAGTCTTGAGCAGCCAGTTCGGCCATCACCTGTTTCAACTGTGAAGAGCAGGGTCATTTCAGCACTAAGTGTCCGAGGCAGACTATCACGTGTAATAACTGTGGGATTGATGGGCATAAGGTCCGTTTCTACCGAAGAGATTCCAAACTTACTCCGGAGACATCTCAGGCCCTGAAATAGTCAGCGGTTCAGAATCAGGCCACTCAGTCCGCGTCGTTCAAGACAAAGAGAGCGAATAAAGGCGGAGCCCACAACTTTCAGACAAGAGCATCCGGTGTAGGGACTAGCAAGCCCCGAATTTATGAGATGAAGAGAGCCGATGATCTGGAGCCCCAAATGATCTCATGTACACTCGAAATTTTATCTCAACCTGTGTGTACCCTTTTTGATACTGGTGCATCACATTCATTCATTTCCGAGTCATGCTTGAGTAGACTTCACCTGGATAGTACTACTAGTTGTGAACCTTATATCATTGGTCTACCAGACGGTAGAAAAATTATCTAAGATCATGAGGTTAAGAATTGTCTGATTCAGCTTAATGGCCGTGTTTGGTTGGCGGACCTGATCGTGATAGATTTACCTAGAGATGATGTTATTTTGGGTATTGATTGGATGGATCGTCATGATGCCATCCTCAGTGTTCGTAAGCGTATGGTCACTATCATTTCAGACGATGGAGTCGAGTGTGTATTTCAGGGGGGTAACCCCAGCCATTCCGGAAAAGTTATTAATATGATGGAGGAAGTGAAGTTACTCAATCAGGGGTGTGTAGGTTATTAGTGCTATATGACCAAGAACGAGAAATCATCAGTGATGTTGGCGGATATTCCTGTAGTGAGAGAATATGCCGAAGTACTTCCAGAAGAGTTACCTGGTTTACCTCCGCAGAGTGATGTGGAATTCACAATAGAATTGGAGCCAGGTATATCTCCAATATCGAAAGCACCATATCGTATGGCCCCGACCGAAATGCAAGAACTGAAGAAACAACGGGAGGAATTGACCGAGAAGGGTTATGTCCGACCGAGTGCGTCTCCATGGGGAGCACCAGTGTTATTATCAAGAAGATGGATGGTTCTTTTTGGTTGTGCATTGATTATTAAGAGCTGAACAGGGTGACGATCAAGAATAAATATCTCCTACCCCACATTAATGATCTCTTGGATCAACATCAAGGAGCTTCAGTATTTTCCAAGATCGATTTGAGATATGGGTATCATCAGTTGCGAATTCGAGAGTCGGTTATCCCAAGAACGGCGTTTCGAACACGCTATGGGCATTACGAGTTTGTGGTGATGCCATTTGGGTTAAATAATGCACCTGCTGTATTCATAGAGTTGATGAACCGAGTTTTCATCGACTATTTAGATCAGTTCGTGGTTGTTTTCATAGATGACATTTTAATTTATTCTCGTGGCTGAGAGGAGTATGAATTTCACCTTCATCAGGTTCTCGACGTGTTGAGACGAGAGCGACTCTATGGAAAGTTTTCCAAATGTGAGTTCTGGATGTCCGAGGTGATGTTTCTCGGACATGTGATTTCATTAGATGGAGTAGTGTCGACCCTCAGAAGACGGAGGCTATCCGAGATTGGCAACCTCCGAAAAATGTTAAGGAAATCCAAAGCTTTCTCGGATTAGCAGTCTATTACCGGCGATTTGTAGAAGGATTTTACAAAATCGCTCAACCTATGACGAACCTTTTGCGGAAGGATAAGAAATACACATGGTCTGATGCGTGTCAGCAGAGTTTTGAGGAGCTCAAGAGTCATTTAATTTCAGCACCTGTTCTTTCTTTACCGCAAGGAGCGGACGGATTTGTGGTTTATAGTGACGCGTCCGGAAAAGGTCTCGGATGTGTGTTAATGCAGAACGGTAAAGTGATTGCCTATGCTTTGCGGCAACTGAGACCTTATGACGTCAACTATCCGACCCATGACCTGGAGCTAGAAGTCGTGGTACTTGCGCTGAAGATTTGGCGTCATTATCTTTATGGAGTCACCTGTCAGATTTTCACCGATCATAAGAGTTTGAAGTATATATTTACTCAGAAGGAGTTAAATATGCGACAAAGGTGGTGGTTAGAACTGATTAAAGACTATGATACTGAGATTCAAGGACAACTGTGTGTGATGGAAATAACTTCATCATTAACCGAAGAGATCAAATTTATGCAGGCAAATGATCCTTTAATGATTCGATTACGTGATGAAGTGATCAAGGGGAAGGCCCTTAGATTCGTAATTCATGATAATGGAGTTTTGAGATTTCAGAACTGACTCTGCGTTCCCGATGTCGATGTTTTGAAATAGACGATTATGAAGGAAGGTCACAGTTCACCCTATTCTATCCACCCGGACACCAGTAAGATGTATAAGGACTTGAAGCAGAATTTCTGGTGGGGCAACATGAAGAAAGATGTAGTGGACTATGTTTCAAAATGCTTGACTTGTCAGCAGGTTAAGATCGAGCATCAACGACCTGCCGGAATGTTGAAGCCTCTCCCGATTCCTGAATGGAAGTGGGAGGATATATCGATGGACTTTATCACTAGAATGTCGAGAACCAAGACAGGAATGAACATGATTTGTGTGATAGTTGATCGTTTAACCAAATCAGCTCATTTTCTAGGCATTAAAGACACGTGGGGACAAGAGAGGTTGGCACGAGTATTTATTTCAGAGATAGTCCGATTGCATGGTACGCCGAAGACCATTATTTCTGACCAAGACGGTCACTTTGTATCGCATTTTTGGAAAGCAGTTCATAAGGCCTTGGGGACCGAATTGAACTTCAGCACAGCTTATCACCCGCAGACAGATGGACAATCCCAGAGGACCATTCCAACAGTGGAAGATATGCTGAGGGCCTGTGCCTTAGATTGGTCAACTGATTGGGAAGGTCACCTACCGTTGATTGAATTTAACTACAACAATGGTTGGCATGCCTCCATTAAGATGGCACCGTTTGAGGCATTATACGGGAGGAGATGCAGATCGCCCCTATGTTGGGACGATTCATCAGATTTGGTCGGGACAGAACCAGAGTTGATCGTGCAGACACGAGAGAAAATAGCCTTGATTCGTGAAAGACTGTTGACCGCCCAGAGTCGGTAGAAATCTTATGCAGACGTGCGCCGTCGCCCATTGGAGTACAGTACTGGAGACCACGTACTTTTAAAGGTTTCTCCTACTCGGGGAATCTTTCGTTTTGGAAGGAAGGGAAAGCTAAGTCCGAGATATATCGGACCATTTGAGATCCTCGAGAGAGTTGGAGAGTTGGCATACAGATTGGCATTACCGCCGTCATTGGGCCATGTTCATAACGTGTTCCACGTATCCTAGTTACGGAGATATATACCGGATCCTAGTCATGTTATTGATTTTGGCGAGATTGAAGTCGCTCAGGATGGGATGTTTGAAGAAAGACTGGTCAGGATACTCGAGAGTCGAGTTAAGCAGTTGAGGAACAAACCAATCACTTTGGTCAAACTTCAGTGGTCACGCCACGGATTGGAAGAAGCCACTTGGGAAACGAAAGATAGCATGAATTCCAGATATCCAGAGTTATTTTCGTCTTGAGTTTCGGGACGAAACTCCTTTTTAGTAGGAGAGTATGTAATATCTGGATTTATTATTGTGTATTTCATCCGTATTCGAACCCTGTATTATTCGGATTTGTGATCTTGAGAGTTGGAGTATGATATTTCTCACATTGGTATCTTTGTATATAAGTATGTCGTCATGCATAAATTTCTCATGCGAACTCATGATAGCACACGCTAAGAATGTAGCTTAACGCGTGCTATCCGCTACAACTAGTGCACGCTATTAATGTAGGATTTGTGTGCGCTAGGCAGTCAATTATTGAGTTAGGCGGCTAGCACATGCGCCAGCCGGGACATGGGTCCGGATAATATTCACTCTAACGAACATGGACAGATTTGGAGTCAACGCTTATTAGCGTGCGCTAAGAATTGTATGGTACTAATTAGCTAGTGTGCAGAAACTTTATTTAAAGGACAGCACTCCATTTCTACCTATTCCCTTCATTTGTTCTTCGTTCCTTGGAAGTCCAGAGAGCCTTTCCTACTCCTTAAACACATACAAATCCACCTTACTTGATCATTAAATATAGAGAGTGCTTATACTTGATCATTGAAGAAGAACTCACTTTGAAGTAACACTCAAGCAACCAGAACTGGATTCTACCTTTTTGGATCATTGATTTCTTTATTAAAGGTAAGTTAATACTATCTCCAACTTTAGATTCGTGTTATGAAGAATAAGATAATCATACTGGCAAGATATTGAGTTCCTTTGGTGAATCATTCAACAAACATCATGTTTAGAAGATTGGAATGTTTATGCTTATGATATTGTCGTTGGAACCTCGTAGTTGGAATCTTAGTACGTCAAATGATGAGAGGAACATTCTGAAGTTGATTATCCATATGATTTATGTTGTTATATTGATCATAAACTTGGAGGTGATATATCACTTTTGGTTATAAGGACTTAAGAAAGAATCATCTTAGATTGCATCCTTTCTTATAAGCTAGAATTGTTAGTTTACCTCCACGGTTAAATCGGGATGTAATGATGATATTGAAATCTAGTGCGTCGACCTTAAGAACACCAAACTTCGCATGAGAATCATAATCAAGGATGGATTATGGTGTTGTGATGATTATACGTATCCTTATATCTCAAAGTTGTTTAATCTGTAAGATCATTTCATAAGTTATGAATATGATATGTAGACGGATAACGTACGTTAATCCCTGAGGAGTTCGTAAATTTCATCACCGTTAGAACTAGTCTGCTGCCCAACAGTGAACTGCCATGCACGCTTAGCGTGCGCTAAGCTATGCGAATTAACGTATGCTAACGGGCTTATTTAGCGTACGCTACGGTTGAAACTTAGCATGCCTTAAGTCATCAGGCGAGTCAGTCGGCTGATCAGTGAGGCACTGACCGTGCATGGTTAGCATATGCTAGGCTGAGTGTAATTGCGTGCGCTAACAAGTAGTCTTAACGTACGCTACATAGGATGCGTAGCGTACGTTAACCAGGCCAGACAGATTTCATTTTAAGAATTTCCGACCGTAATTTGGATTGTTAGATGTTCATTCGACTTGAGATGAATTCTATATTATTTCTTTTGTTAAGGTTCGAGCTTGTTACGTGATTGATAGAAGGGATGACCTTCGAGTGTTTCGTTTTCGTGGAAGTATTGTTCTTATCTTCGAATCGAGGCAAGTACCTTATTTGTTTTACGTATTGATGTTATACATATTGTCGTGCATATATGTCATTGTATGTCCACCTCGTGTTGGTCCGACGGGATCATCGGGGGATCTATGCTAGCGTGCGCTGGATCATCGGACGTGTTTTTCCACCACAGGTTGGTCTGATGGGATCATCGTGGGTTCTAGGCAGTGAACGCTGGATCGTCGGAATTACCATCTGTATGTTATGATATCATGTTGTGATTATCAGTTGTGTATGTTATTTATGAGTTTCTCGTAAGAGAAGACTCATTGGTATTTTTGTCATTTACGTTATTATTATTCTTCGTGAGATGTTGAATAATATGTTGTGGTACTTGTACTAGCATCATTGTGCTAACCCCTTCGGGGGTGAACATTTGTTTATGTTCAGGATCCAGGAGAGCGGGAAAACAACCACTGGAGCTGCATGACAACGAGGGTGCAGAGTAATGTTCTGGTCGGGTTTATTATCTGTTGTTGGTTATTTAATAAGTACTCTAGTACGTCGTAATTTGTGATGTTTGGATTTCAGTGATGTATTAATATTCTCCATTTGGACATTTGTACTTTTGGTATTGAACCAGAACATTCGTATTTTATTTCAAGTGATTTCATAAGTTGGTATCTGTCATTGTCGTTTCATTTATTCAGCCTTGTAAATTCTTATGTAAAGGATTTACGGCGCTGTAATATTCCTGAATATATCGGGGGTGTTACATTACCCGGATGTGAACTCATTTATTTTCATTCAGTAATTGTCACTCTGTAAGTTTTCACTCATTAATAATCCTTCATCATTCATATTCATTCATTCGTGTTTACCGTTTGGAGTAACTTTGAGTCGTGTATCAATATTGTTCATTATTTCAACCTTGATTGAGAATCGAGACAAGAATATTATCTTAATCGTTGTGATTGCTTTGTAAGTTAATGTTGATATTGGAGTTCATATCATTTCGAATTTACTCCTTGTTCGGATCGTGCTATTGTTGGGCAAACCCTTATAATCATTGCTTGGAACCGCCGTTTTGGAGTTTCCACACTTCCATTTCGTGTTATTGGTCCCAATTTTTGAGTTCTATTACTTTTATTCTCTTTCAGGGTCATTTTTATTCATTTTTGGGCCCGAATAGTGTGCACAACGGCACAAGGATGTGTGCGCCGCGGCACACATCTTGTGCAGATGGAGCGGGCACCGCTGTACCGTGGGTCGTGGCCCTCTACTGGTCATGCCGCGGCCCTAAGCTGAATGCTGGAAGTTATTTTTAGCTGCGGGCCGCGGCACACTCAGTCCGTGCCGCGGTACGCGTAACATATTACCCCTTTTTCAGCGGATTTTTGAGGAGAGAAGTTCATTTCATCATTTTACTCATTCCTCCTCTCCTTGGGCGACTTAAGGGTGATTTTGTGGGCGATTTGGCATCATCAATCTCAGAGATTTCATCCTTCTTGAGTTCTTGGTGTGGATTAACAACATCTTTTTGGATTCTTCATCCTAATTCAAGGTAACTTCTTCAACCCTAGATTCGATTTTGAGTTGGAGCATGATGTTTTGGATGATATAATCATGATTTGTGAAGGATATACATATGATTATGAGTTTTTATGAGTTTATCATCGGATTGTTGGAAGTTTATTCAAGAACACTTGAAGGTTGACTTGGAATTGGGGTTTTCAACTCGATGTTATCGTAATATCGATTTGAGTGTTCCAATTGGATTATCGATTGTATTGATGGTGTTTTGTTGGATTGAATCACTCATTTGATGGTTGGTTTTCGATAAATTGAGATTAGTTGTAAATAATGGGAGATTGTTTACAAAGTGGTTGTCGAAATGCCCCAATGAGTCTGGTTATTGTTGTATCGACTTTTGAGTTGGTTATAATCGTACTTGATACGTATACTGAGCATTTGTTGGTAATTATGTTATTCAAGGTTGTTCGAGCGACCGATATTCCATTAAGGACGTTTGTTCGAGGGAGGACATTTCATCAGCGTTATTGAGGCAAGTTAATTCTTGCTCGGTTAAAAGGATATTCATTCCTTTCGTTGTTGTTCATTCATATTTATAATTCATTCATAGTATATTAATCATGTTGAGATTTGTAATTATCAAACTAATCATTCATTTTACAAGGAACGACGGTTCCAATCATTTCAGTGAGCTATCATTCATTTCATTATTATTTCATCTCGGTGAGTCATTCTTGACCCTTGTCGATTTGCTATTCATTGATATTCATCATGGTCACTTTTGTTCTTATGACCCTCTGGGTTCATATTGCGTGGCCGGGTGGTTATGTGTGGAATTTTTAGTCGAGCACACGATAGTCATGTGATGCGGGTTCACCGACACAATGGACTGTGCACATGGTAATGTGCCTCCGTAAGACTAATTAGGTATAAGTGCCGATATGTCTGGACACTCGTCTTGTGCATTTTCATATCCCATTATGGGTGTACTATGATGCCCCTCTTCAGATTGATTTCATAACTAATATATATAATGATTGTGCTTGTTTAACTCTTGAGGATTGTTGTTCTGTGTAACTGACCCCGTTGGGGGGGTGTTGTTTTCAGGTCATGGCAAGGCAAAAGCACGGGAAGAGAACGTTGATGGCGAGGAGTCCCAGTGATACTAGTAGGGGGCCCAGTATGTCCATTTTGTCCATGCTTCTTGATTTGTATTTTCCGTTGCAGTTCTGTTTGGATTTCATTTTATTCAATGTTGTATATTTTATCTTCATATGAAATATACATGTATCCCATATTTCCTGGGTGTGTTGTATTTGAAACTCCACATCGGAGTAATTGCTAATATAATGTGGTTCGGAACTACAGTTAAATTATTTAATTCATTAATTTTCATTCGCCTGGTGGGTCCCAGTTGGGGGTTCACGACACTGTAATATCCACCTAGTTTGGGGGTGTTACAGGGTCCGCTCACTGACTTATAATACGACGATGAACACGGCGCTACTTGGGCCGTTTGTTGCTGTAATATCCGCGATTTCGATTTCTGGTAATTTTCTTTTTTTGGCAGAAGTCCATCTTAGCAACTCTATTCTGACCGTTTCGTCATTCCGAGAATGATTAATTCTAAACTTTTTGTCATCCGAGTTCGTTTCGGTGTCGTTTTATTGAGTTCAGTGTTATTAAACGACTTTTCCAAGTATGAGTTCGACTTTGTAAAATCATCATAAATTCTTTGAAACTCCAAAGATTTTGAGTCTTTTCAATACTATAGAGCATCAAGTTAGCTTTCCAATGGTTGAAACGGTGAGTCAATCGAAGTCCGGACGAGAGAGTTATGGTCGAAATAGCTCAGACACTCATTTTCCAGTTTTGGCCGAGCAGCCTGTACCGTAAGCCGCGGCACATGCCGGCAGGGCCGCGCACACCGCTGAAGTCACCGCTGCAGCACACCTGGCCCGGCCGCAAAGACACTCATATTTCAATTATCGGCCAACCCCTCTGTACCGTGAGCCGCGGCACATGCCGGCAGGGCCGCGACACACTGCCGAGTCACTGCCGCGGCACACTCGTCCAGGCCGCGGCACGCTGCCGAGCACTGGGGGCAGATTCGGCCTTGTGCCGCAGCACACTTCGGCTGGGCCGCGGCACACTGTGCAGATCAGCCTATTTATGCGGATTTTGTGAGATGAATGCTCATTTCATCTCTTCCTTCATTCCTCCTCCTCTTGGGCGATCTTGTGGGCGATTTTTGGGCGTTTTTGCATCATCAATCCCAGAGAACTTCATATTCTTCAAGTTCTTGGTGTGGATTAATAACACCAACAATTGTTCTTCATCATTAATCCAAGGTAAATTCTTGAAACCCTACTTTTGGGTGAATTGGGGGTTTTTGTTCGTTTTGTCCGATTTAAGCGTAATAACTTAGATTTGTGATGTATTGGTGATTATTTAGATGTATTCTATCATTTCCCTTGTTATTCCATGGTTGGATCATTTCGATTCGTTGTTTTGGTCGAGTTCTTAGTCAACGCCTTGAAGGTGTCCGACAAAAGGTCTTAGAGGGGGGATTGGGCGTTGTATGATTATTATCCATCGTACGATTGTGGATTTATCATTGGCATGACTTAGGGACGAAATTATTGTGAAGAACTCGAGTCGGAACCCTTCCGTTCGTTGTCTTCTTTGGGGTCCGAGCTTCCCGGTCGAACCGTGTTCTTCGGAGTATTCGGTAGCGGTTATTAAGTCAAGTATTTTACTATACGAATTGTGTCTTGTCAATAGGGACGTCGTATTATGGTTGTGATGCATTGGTTTACTTTCGTGTATATGCTTCGTATGAATTGATTATTGCGAACAATTGATGGTAACGATAATACCTTCACTTAGTTAACATCGTGGAATCGTGTTGGGTGTTCAAATCATCTAAGTTTGTGCCGGGCGTGGTTGGTCATTATTGAGTCGTTGTGATGATCATGATATTTGTGTTGTTTTGGTTTACATACTTGATTGTACATTTTGGGTGTAATGTGGAATGGCTTGACATTTGATTATTATGAGTTGTGTCGTGTCGATGTGTGTGCGTGTGTTCCAGGTAGGGTCTGACGAGGCCTCTGGAGTTCGGTACATGATGTGTACGAACAAGGTGTGTGATCCAGGTAGGGTCTGATGAGGCCTCTGGAGTTCGGTACATGATGTGTACGAACAAGGTGTGTGATCCAGGTAGGGTCTGACGAGGCCTCTGGAGTTCGGTACATGATGTGTACGAACAAGGTGTGTGATCCAGGTAGGGTCTGAAGAGACCTCTGGAGTTCGGTACATGATGTGTACGAACGATGTTTGTGGCCGGGTAGGGTCGGTTGAGGCCTCCGGAGTTCGGTACATGATGTGTACGAACAATGATCGGGTAGCAGTAATTGTTTGGATAACATTTTAAATATGGGTCTCGGACTCATAATGATATATTATCTAGTGTGTTTTGAAATGAGAATTGGGCTAAGGCCCTAATGTTTACGAAAAGGTTTTGTAAACTGGGACTCGAGGTCCAATAGGATTTCTGCTTTAAAAATCCCCGAGATAATGTGTTCCTTTTCAAATATCTCTTACTTGAGTTCGAAATTCTAAAACTTCTCGGGAACATTTTGATAATTAATAAGGTCATTTTGCTGACATCGGTTATAGAGTGGACTTAATATTTCAACGTATTGTTGTGCAAGTGATTTCAAATCAGAGAAGTTTTGATAATGGGTCTATGGATTTGGTTAAATGGTCGAGGTATTAATCAAAGTGTTTTCAAAATTTCATTTCTGCAAAATCTTTCGAACTCACCAATTTTAAAATATTATCATTTGAACAAATACCTCGGGAAAAATTTTATTTTTAAAGAATGTGACCAGTGCCTGAATTTAATGACATGTATGTGGTCTTGACTGTGTTTACTTTGGTAAAAGTCGTGCACCTCTGTTGGTGTAACCGTGCGAGTTACTTATGAATTTAAGTCTATTATTGCGGTGCTAGTCTGAGTACTCGTGTGATGATTTGGAGTGAATACTTTATTGTGTTGCTGTTTGCTGCCCTATGTTGATTATGTGATATTTATTTTGTTGTTCTGATCGGTGGCCGTTTAGTATGCTCAGAGGTAGAGGTCGAGAGCGTGGTCGTGGTAGAGGTCGGAATCAGGTGCATGAGAGGGCGACTCGCTCGTTGTCAAGGGCCAATGAGCTCAGTACAGGTGGTCGAGATGACCAATCGCGTGAGCAGAGGCAATCAACTGGGGAAAATGCTGACATTGGCGCCGCCACCATCCTTCGTCAGGTGGTTGACCAGTTGGCACATATGAATCAGACCATGCACCGGGATAGAATCCCAGATGAGGATAATGGAGCTAGTATGTGGTTACGAGGTGTGATGAGAATGCACCCGCCCCGTTTTGTAGGTTCTTCGGACTCGTTAGGTTGGGAGAACTGGCTCTTCCACTGACAACATTTGATGCCATAGCTTGTCCCGATGAGAGAAGAGTGCCTATTGCTCAATACCTGCTCGACAGGGAAGCTGCAGACTGGTGGGAGGCCGTAGCGCCTAGTGATCGTACCGCTACTTGGGCTGAATTCAAGACTGCTATGGAAGCCGAGTATTGTCCGCCTCCTGTTAAGGAACATAGAATTGTCGAGTTTTTCTCGGCTACGCCCCGAGATGTGTCGATATCTCAAGCAATAGTCGATTACAATCGACAACTTTGTTACGTTCGAGATCAAGTGCGAAGTGAGAGAGATAAGGTTCGTTACTTTGATATGCGTATGAAACCTCAGGTTCGGCAGTGTATGGCCCCTTTTATGTGTACAACGCTGAAGGATCAAGATCGACCCTTAGCATTTGAAATGACTATGATGTCTACAGTAGTCCAGACGTAGCGAAGAAGCAGAAGATTTCCGATGAAGCATCGGGAAGTGAGGGAATTGGGATTCCTAAACCTCGACCCTCGTATCAGTCGAGTATGGGACCTTCTCGGTTAGCTAGAGAATTTAAAAGACCCGATCCGGTGTCTTTGTGTTCTGGTAATGCTCCTAGGTGTTTCAACTATAACGTTATGGGCCATGAACGCGCGCATTGTAAGAAACCGCCAGTGACTTGTTATAATTGTGGACGCGAGGGGCATCGAGTTCAGTACTGCGAGATTGTTGCCGAGATGATAGGGGACCGGAGTCCCTTTCCTACTTCTGGAGGACCCAGTGGTGTCCGGTGATGTAGTTGTGGGTCGTATTTTGTGTTGTTATTCGTGTAGAGATTGATATTTGTTGCGTGAACTTTTTGGTTTTGTTTGTATTCTACCATGATGTTTTATTTTAAGTTTCGGGATGAAACTTATTTTTAATAGGATAGAATGTAATATCCGGTATTCTCGTTTTCTATTATCTTGATTTGTTTGTGTCTTGACGTCGGACATTTTCTTGTTGACGAGAATCAGAGTGAATTCTATCATAATACTATATTTGTTTCTACCGCATAGTCGTTGTGGTCGGGAGCAACTTGTTGTCGCGTGCGTTTCTTTGATTAAATATGTGCATGTGATCTGTTGTTAATTACTCGTTGTTTTGAATCATAGCCAGTGACATTGTGTTGGTCGTCGTGGAACGTGTTTTCACGCTGTATGTTACTTTGCGTTGCTTGTAACATTTCGCCGTTGGGCGTAAGTTACGCATTTCTTGTGTATCTCGTTGAGTTTTCCTGGAGGGATATTGCTTCTCCCGACTTGTTTTAAGTTTCGGGACGAAACTTCTTTTAAGGAGGGTAGTATGTAATATCCGCGATTTCGATTTCCGGTAATTTTCTTTTTTTGGCGGAAGTCCATCTTAGCAACTCTATTGTGACCGTTTCGTCATTCCGAGAATGATTAATTCTAAACTTTTTGTCATCCGAGTTCGTTTCGGTGTCGTTTTCTTGAGTTCAGTGTTATTAAACGACTTTTTCAAGTATGAGTTCGACTTTGTAAAATCACCATAAATTCTTGGAAACTCCAAATATTTTGAATCTTTTCAATATTATAGATCATCAAGTTAGCTTTCCAATGGTTCAAACGGTGAATCAATCGGAGTCCAGACGAGAGAGTTATGGTCGAAATAGCTCATACACTCATTTTCCAGTTTTGGCCGAGCAGCCTGTACCGTGAGCCGCGGCACACTACCGACTCACTGCCGCGGCACACCCGTCCGGGCCGCGGCACACTCATATTTCAATTATCGGCCAACCCCTCTGTACCGTGAGCCGCGGCACACTCGTCCGGGCCGCGGCACGCTGCCGATCACTAGGGGCAGATTCGATCCTGTGCCGCGGCACACTTCGGCTGGGCCGCGGCACACAGTGCAGATCAGCCTATTTATGCGGATTTTGTGAGACGAATGCTCATTTCATCTCTTCCTTCATTCCTCCTCCTCTTGGGCGATCTTGTGGGCGATTTTTGGGCGTTTTCGCATCATCAATCCCAGAGAACTTCATATTCTTCAAGTTCTTGGTGTGGATTAATAACACCAACAATTGTTCTTCATCATTAATCCAAGGTAAATTCTTGAAACCCTACTTTTGGGTGAATTGGGGGTTTTTGTTCGTTTTTTCCGATTTAACCGTAATAACTTAGATTTGTGATGTATTGATGATTTTTTAGATGTATTCTATCATTTCCCTTGTTATTCCATGGTTGGATCGTTTCGATTCGTTGTTTTGGTCGAGTTCTTAGTCAACGCCTTGAAGGTGTCCGACAAAAGGTCTTAGAGGGTGGATTGGGCATTGTATGATTATTATCTATCGTACGATTGTTGATTTATCATTGGCATGACTTAGGGACCAAATTCTTGTGAAGAACTCGAGTCGGAACCCTTCCGTTCGTTGTCTTCTTCGGGGTCCGAGCTTCCCGGTCGAACCGTGTTCTTCGGAGTATTCGGTAGCGGTTATTAAGGCAAGTATTTTACTATACGAATTGTGTCTTGTGAATAGGGACGTCGTATTATGGTTGTGATACATTTGTTTACTTTCGTGTATATGCTTCGTATGAATTGATTATTGCGAACAATTGATGGTAACGATAATACCTTCACTTAGTTAACATCGTGGAATCGTGTTGGGTGTGCAAATCATCTAAGTTTGTGCCGGGCGTGGTTGGTCATTGTTGAGTCGTTGTGATGATCATGATATTTGTGTTGTTTTGGTTTACATACTTGATTGTACATTTCGGTGTAATGTGGAATGGCTTGACATTTGATGATTATGAGTTGTGTCGTGTCGATGTGTGTGCGTGTGTTCCAGGTAGGGTCTGACGAGGCCTCTGGAGTTCGGTACATGATGTGTACGAACAAGGTGTGTGATCCAGGTAGGGTCTGACGAGGCCTCTGGAGTTCGGTACATGATGTGTACGAACAAGGTGTGTGATCCAGGTAGGGTCTGACGAGGCCTCTGGAGTTCGGTACATGATGTGTACGAACAAGGTGTGTGATCTAGGTAGGGTTTGACGAGACCTCTGGAGTTCGGTACATGATGTGTACGAACGATGTTTGTGGCCGGGTAGGGTCGGTTGAGGCCTCCGGAGTTCGGTACATGATGTGTACGAACAATGATCGGGTAGCAGTAATTGTTTGGATAACATTTTAAATATGGGTCTCGGACTCATAATGATATATTATCTAGTGTGTTTTGAAATGAGAATCGGGCTAAGGCCCTAATGTTTACGAAAAGGTTTTGTAAATTGGGACTCGAGGTCCAATAGGATTTCTGCTTTAAAAATCCCCGAGATGATGTGTTCCTTTTCAAATATCTCTTACTTGAGCTCGAAATTCTAAAACTTCTCGGGGACATTTTGATAATTGATTTACGTATTAAATTCGTAGTTGCTATTTACTTGTTGCATTTCGTATCGTATTATACTTGCACTAGTAAAACAGTGGAGTTTTACTAACCCTCGAGTAATTGGGGGGTGGATGTCTGTTCTGCATCCAGGTACATGCAGGTTCAGGGGAGCAGTCATAGGATTGGCACAAGAGGATGACGAGCTGCGATACTAATCAAGCTTCGAGAGTTGGTAGAGTTTGGTTGTATTGTTAGAGTTATTTCAGTCTTCCGCTGTATTGTGTTTCGACCCCTGTGTGGGTAATGTTGTTTAGTCAGTTCTGTTAATGGAGTTGTGTGACCTCATCGGTCTGTGTGTTTATGTGTAAGTGACCTTAACTATCTGTATTATTATGTTGTTTGACCCTGACCGGGCAACCATTTGGTTGTTTATGGATGTTTAGCCTGGTAGATCCTTGTGGAAAGGGTCTACGGCGTGTAACATTCCCATATAGTTTTGGGGGTGTTACATTTATGGTATCGGAGCTTAGGTTTCGGAAACCTAGGCTGTCGGGTCAAGTCGAGTCGTGATTTGTCGAGTATTGTGTAGTTTTGTCATTCGAGATTACGAGTGACAAGTTGAGTTTTGCGTAGTCACAACGTGTCGGTTATGTTGTCGGGTGAGATTAGTATCGTGGGCGACCGTCATCTCCGTGCGGCCTGTAGACGTAAGTCTCCTCTTTTATGCATAATATCTGTGTTCATGATATGTGTGATATTTGTGGTGCATGATGTTATTTGCACGGTGCTGTGTAATGGAGTTTGTATTTGATACTTGTGATACACTGTATGTGTATTGAACTGGACGTATTGACGTTTTGACGTTGAACCACCATGTGGGGTGGTATAATGTGAAAGTTGTAAACTTTGATCGTTCCGAAAAGAAGGTACCGACGGTAGAGTTTGTGAGAGAATCAGATAGATGGTTTCGTTGTATGTTTAACTTGATGCCCATGAGATGCATTTGATTGAATTGGTGACCCCATTTGCCGTTTGGGCACGTGGTTCTAAGTTCGACTATTTTGGATTGTTGTAAATATGCCCGCTGTGGGTAGGTTTGAAAACCTTTTTTCCTGAAAGACTCTACTGGTTTGAGCATTTTTGTGGAAATCAAATTTTTTTGAAAATATTTTGATGGTACGGTTAAACAACGGTTTGTGTGGATTTTGAAATCGGTTGAATTGTGACAAGTTGGTCATATATTTTCAAATAGCACCATCAATCAGTATTTGGAAAATGTGTTTTAAAATACTTCGGACATTGCAAAATACTACCGTCATTTTTATTACGATCGAAAGGATTTTTGGAAAATTTATGTTTTTCAAAACGACTCTAATTTTCGGAATTTAAATGTTATGTGTTTTAGTGTTGTGACGGCATAGTATAATTTAATTGTATTATTCTATGACGTTATCCTGGACATGATAGCTTATCTATGGTAATGATTAGTGTCCTGGCAGATATTAATAAGGTCATTTTGCTGACATCGGTTATAGACTGGACTTAATATTTCAACGTATTGTTGTGCAAGTGATTTCTAATCAGAGCAGTTTTGATAATGGGTCCATGGAATTGGTTAAATGGTCGAGGTATTAATCAAAGTGTTTTCAAAATTTCATTTCTGCAAAATCTTTCGAACTCACCAATTTTAAAATATTATCATTTGAACAAATACCTCGGGAAAAATTTTATTTTTAAAAAATGTGACAAGTGCCTGAATTTAATGACATGTATGTGGTCTTGACTGTGTTTACTTTGGTAAAAGTCGTGCACCTCTGTTGGTGTAACCGTGCGAGTTACTTATGAATTTAAGTCTATTATTGCAGTGTTAGTCTGAGTACTCGTGTGATGATTTGGAGTGAATACTTTATTGTGTTGCTGTTTGTTGCCCTATGTTGATTATGTGATATTTATTTTGTTGTTCTGATCGGTGGCCGTTTAGTATGCTCAGAGGTAGAGGTCGAGAGCGTGGTCATGGTAGAGGTCGGAATCAGGTGCATGAGAGGGCGACTCGCTCGTTGTCAAGGGCCAATGAGCTCAGTACAGGTGGTCGAGATGACCAATCGCGTGAGCAGAGGCAATCAACTGGGGAAAATGCTGACATTGGCGCCGCCACCATCCTTCGTCAGGTGGTTGACCAGTTGGCACATATGAATCAGACCATGCACCGGGATAGAATCCCAGATGAGGATAATGGAGCTAGTATGTGGTTACGAGGTGTGATGAGAATGCACCTGCCCCGTTTTGTAGGTTCTTCGGACTCGTTAGGTTGGGAGAACTGGCTCTTCGACTGATGAACATTTGATGCCATAGCTTGTCCCGATGAGAGAAGAGTGCCTATTGCTCAATACCTGCTCGACAGGGAAGCTGCAGACTGGTGGGAGGCCGTATCGCCTAGTGATCGTACCGCTACTTGGGCTGAATTCAAGACTGCTATGGAGGCCGAGTATTGTCCGCCGCCTGTTAAGAAACGTAGAATTGTCGAGTTTTTCTCGGCTACGCCCCGAGATGTGTCGATATCTCAAGCAATAGTCGATTACAATCGACAACTTTGTTACGTTCGAGATCAAGTGCGAAGTGAGACAGATAAGGTTCGTTACTTTGATATGCGTATGAAACCTCAGGTTCGGCAGTGTATGGCCCCTTTTATGTGTACAATGCTGAAGGACTATCAAGATCGAGCCTTAGCATTTGAAATGACTACGATGTCTACAGAGTCTGTATCGGTAGCGAAGAAGCAGAAGATTTCCGATGAAGCATCGGGAAGTGAGGGAATTGGGATTCCTAAACCTCGACCCTTGTATCAGTCGAGTATGGGACCTTCTCGGTCAGCTAGAGAATTTAAAAGACCCGATCCGGTGTCTTTGAGTTCTGGTAATGCTCCTAGGTGTTTCAACTGTAACGTTATGGGCCATGAACGCGCGCATTGTAAGAAACCGCCAGTGACTTGTTATAATTGTGGACGCGAGGGGCATCGAGTTCAGTACTGCGAGATTGTTGCCGAGATGATAGGGGACCGGAGTCCCGTTCCTACTTCTGGAGGACCCAGTGGTGTCCGGTGATGTAGTTGTGGGTCGTATTTTGTGTTGTTATTCGTGTAGAGATTGATATTTGTTGCGTGAACTTTTTGGTTTTGTTTGTATTCTACCATGATGTTTTATTTTAAGTTTCGGGACGAAACTTATTTTTAATAGGATAGAATGTAATATCCGATATTCTCGTTTTCTGTTATCTTGAATTGTTTGTGTCTTGACGTCGGACATTTTCTTGTTGACGAGAATCAGAGTGAATTCTATCATAATACTATATTTGTTTCTACCGCATAGTCATTGTGGTCGGGAGCAACTTGTTGTCGCGTGCGTTTCTTTGATTAAATATGTGCATGTGATCTGTTGTTAATTACTCGTTGTTTTGAATCATAGCCAGTGACATTGTGTTGGTCGTCGTGGAACGTGTTTTCACGCTGTATGTTACTTTGCGTTGCTTGTAACATTTCGCCGTTGGGCGTAAGTTACGCATTTCTTGTGTATCTCGTTGAGTTTTCCTGGAGGGATATTGCTTCTCCCGACTTGTTTTAAGTTTCGGGACGAAACTTCTTTTAAGGAGGGTAGTATGTAATATCCGCGATTTCGATTTCCGGTAATTTTCTTTTTTTGGTGGAAGTCCATCTTAGCAACTCTATTGTGACCTTTTCGTCATTCCGAGAATGATTAATTCTAAACTTTTTGTCATCCGAGTTCGTTTCGGTGTCGTTTTCTTGAGTTCAGTGTTATTAAACGACTTTTTCAAGTATGAGTTCGACTTTGTAAAATCACCATAAAATCTTGGAAACTCCAAAGATTTTGAATCTTTTCAAATCATCAAGTTAGCTTTCCAATGGTTCAAACGGTGAGTCAATCGGAGTCCAGACGAGAGAGTTATGGTCGAAATAGCTCATACACTGATTTTCCAGTTTTGGCCGAGCAGCCTGTACCGTGAGCCGCGGCACATGCCGGTAGGGCCGCGGCACACTGCCGACTCACTGCCGCGGCACACCCGTCCGGGCCGCGGCACACTCATATTTCAATTATCGGCCAACCCCTCTGTACCGTGAGCCGCGGCACACTCGTTCGGGCCGCGGCACGCTGCCGATCACTGGGGGCAGATTCGACCCTGTGCCGCGGCACACTTCGGCTGGGCCGCAGCACACAGTGCAGATCAGCCTATTTATGCGGATTTTGTGAGACGAATGCTCATTTCATCTCTTCCTTCATTCCTCCTCCTCTTGGGCGATCTTGTGGGCGATTTTTGGGCGTTTTTGCATCATCAATCCCAGAGAACTTCATATTCTTCAAGTTCTTGGTGTGGATTAATAACACCAACAATTGTTCTTCATCATTAATCTAAGGTAAATTCTTGAAACCCTACTTTTGGGTGAATTGGGGGGTTTTTGTTCGCTTTGTCCGATTTAACCGTAATAACTTAGATTTGTGATGTATTGATGATTATTTACATGTATTCTATCATTTCCCTTGTTATTCCATGGTTGGATCGTTTCGATTCGTTGTTTTGGTCGAGTTCTTAGTCAACGCCTTGAAGGTGTCCGACAAAAGGTCTTAGAGGGTGGATTGGGCGTTGTATGATTATTATCCATCGTACGATTGTTGATTTATCATTGGCATGACTTAGGGACCAAATTCTTGTGAAGAACTCGAGTCGGAACCCTTCCGTTCGTTGTCTTCTTCGGGGTCCGTGCTTCCCTATCGAACCGTGTTCTTCGGAGTATTCAGTAGCGGTTATTAAGGCAAGTATTTTACTATACGAATTGTGTCTTGTGAATAGGGACGTCGTATTATGGTTGTGATACATTTTTTTACTTTCGTGTATATGCTTCGTATGAATTGATTATTGCGAACAATTGATGGTAACGATAATACCTTCACTTAGTTAACATCGTGGAATCGTGTTGGGTGTGCAAATCATCTAAGTTTGTGCCGGGCGTGGTTGGTCATTGTTGAGTCGTTGTGATGATCATGATATTTGTGTTGTTTTAGTTTACATACTTGATTGTACATTTCGGTGTAATGTGGAATGGCTTGACATTTGATGATTATGAGTTGTGTCGTGTCGATGTGTGTGCGTGTGTTCCAGGTAGGGTCTGACGAGGCCTCTGGAGTTCGGTACATGATGTGTACGAACAAGGTGTGTGATCCAGGTAGGGTTTGACGAGGCCTCTGGAGTTCGATACATGATGTGTACGAACAAGGTGTGTGATCCAGGTAGGGTCTGACGAGGCCTCTGGAGTTCGGTACATGATGTGTACGAACAAGGTGTGTGATCCAGGTAGGGTCTGACGAGACCTCTGGAGTTCGGTACATGATGTGTACGAACGATGTTTGTGGCCGGGTAGGGTCGGTTGAGGCCTTCGGAGTTCGGTACATGATGTGTACGAACAATGATCGGGTAGCAGTAATTGTTTGGATAACATTTTAAATATGGGTCTCGGACTCATAATGATATATTATTTAGTGTGTTTTGAAATGAGAATCGGGCTAAGGCCCTAATGTTTACGAAAAGGTTTTGTAAATTGGGACTCGAGGTCCAATAGGATTTCTGCTTTAAAAATCCCCGAGATGATGTGTTCCTTTTCAAATATCTCTTACTTGAGTTCGAAATTCTAAAACTTCTCGGGAACATTTTGATAATTGATTTACGTATTAAATTCGTAGTTGCTATTTACTTGTTGCATTTCGTATCGTATTATACTTGCACTAGTAAAACAGTGGAGTTTTACTAACCCCCGAGTAATTGGGGGGTGGATGTCCTGATGCATCCGGTACATGCGAGTTCGGAGGCAATCATAGGATTGGCACAAGAGGATGACGAGCTGCGATACTAATCAAGCGTCGAGAGTTGGTAGAGTTTGGTTGTATTGTTAGAGTTGTTTCAGTCTTCCGCTGTATTGTATTTCGACCCCTGTGTGGGTAATGTTGTTTAGTCAGTTCTGTTAATGGAGTTGTGTGACCTCATCGGTCTGTGTGTTTATGTGTAAGTGACCTTAACGGTCTGTATTATTATGTTGTTTGACCCTGGACGGGCAGGCATTTGGTTGTTTATGGATGTTTAGCCTGGTAGATCCTTGTGGAAAGGGTCTACGGCGTGTAACATTCCCATACGGTTTTGGGGGTGTTACAGTTGCGCTGTGTTCCGTCCAGTATATATAGGACATACGGGTGATTTAACCCATTTCCTCCTTTTCCTCTCGATTTCTCACTCCTCCTTGGCGATTTTGGGCGATTTCACTTAGATATTACATTCCATCATCTTATAACTCGGAATTGGATATTATAGCACGAATTAAGGTATTTTGACATTATACCTAATGTTAGGGTTCTTGGCTATAATTCATTTTCTTTTTGTTTTTGCTTCGATTGATGGTGGAATATAGTTGTGTAATCACGGTTTTAGGTTTTCCTAGAAGGTTTTTGTAGATTAATTCCGAGTTTTTCCCATCGTTAATCAAGTTTAACCCTTATGCCTTCATAGTGTTCGGTATATTGTTCCTGAGGGTAGAAATTCGTATGATTCGTGGTTTTTCAGTGGGATTGTAGTTGATTGAGTCTCTATTGTTGTTAGGATCGGAATTTGGAGATCATCCGGACTGAAGCCTTTTTCGTTCGTCGTCCACTTCGTATTTTAGGAACCAAGGCAAGTACTTTGTTGCTTTATATTATGGCATACATTTCGGTAATGAAATTGTGAAGTTGGAGTGTAGTAAGGATGTTCTCGGGGTACTCTCACCTGGGGTTTCTCGACGAGGCACACAGGGACTTGTCTGTGTGGTCTTGTGCGAGGGTTACCTTCGAGGACAGGTATTCTCACCTGGGGATTGGCTCGACGGGGCCCACAGGGACTTGGCCGAGTGGTCTTGCACGAAAATTACCTTGAGTGATGTTTTTGATTGATGAATGATGATGGATATTCCGGAATATCAAGACTATGAAATGTTTTATAAATGATTTTTGGAAATGCTAGTGTATTAAAATACGGTAATATTGTACTTGCACTAGCTGTTGTTGCTAACCCCACATTGGGATGGAATGTTTATGCATTTCATGTGGTATCGAGAATCAGGAGCCTACACGTGGTCCATACAGAGTTGACGGACAGCCAAGTTGTTAAATAGCTCGAGTCAGTATTTTGGAATGTGTATGTATTCGTTTCACTTTTAATAATGTACTGAAGTACGATGTTGTTCGTCGGGTGAGGTCCTTAGATTATATTTTAAATTGTACTGAACCTGCACATTTTGGCCGAGGCCACAGCCCCACTTTATTTTTAGTTACGTTTTCATATTATTGAGTTGTTGTGTGTGTTTGTGATGTTAGCCTGGTAGGCCCTGGTGGCTCCTACGGCGTGTAATTACCCGTAAGAGAATAGGGGTGTTACAAATAGACGGTTCGCGGTACGGATGTATCGATTGTTATTGTTGATGTCGATGTCGATTTAAGACATTGTTGTGATCATTTTTATTGATATTGGTATTTTTCAATTGATGTTTTATTGGCCGATTGAAGGCACTGACGTATTCGATTATCATCTCTGTTATCGATTGGCCATTTCTAAGTTAATCGAAGTGTTGAATTGGGACTGTCAAGGATGGTTCCCATCCGTTGTATCGTTGTTATCGATTGGACAGTTCTAAGGCAATCGAAGTATTGAATTGGGAATATCGAGGATGGTTCCCATATGTTGCATCGTTGTTATCGATTAGACGTTCTAAGGTAATCGAGGTAATGAATTGGGACTGTCGAGGACATTTCCCATCCGTGGTATTGTTGTTATCTATTTATCCGATTAAAGGAAATCGAGGTAATTGAATTGAGACCGTCGAGGATGGTACCCATCTGTGAGTTATTGTTGTCGTGTAGGCCGACTCAAGGCAGCACACTATCATTCTTGTGAATTCCATAATTTTATGATCGTTGTCGTTTGTGATTAATTGTGTTTGGATGCTAGTCTCGGCTAATGCTCAATGGGTAAGTTTAGCGCTTGAACCTTCGCAGTTGGTTTCCCAACACCTACAGTTCAGTAGGTCATGATCATTGGATGACCTCATTGTGATACAGCTTTGTGCTGTGTGGCTTCGTCCACCTCATTGTGATACATCTTCGTGTTGTGTGGCTTCGTCCACCTCATTGTGATACAACTTCGGCTGTGTGGCTTCGTCCACCTCATTGTGATACAACTTCAGGTTGTTTGGCTTCGGCCATCTCATTATTGTATTGTAGCTTCGGCTTAGGGGCTTTCAGGCCATTGTGATGAATTGTAGCTTCGGCTGAGGGCTTTTAGGACATTATGATGATTTGCAGCTTCGGATGAGGGCCTTTAGGCCATTGTGTTGATTTGCAGCTTCGGTTGAGGGGCTTTCAGGCCATTGTGTTGATTTGCAGCTTCGAATGAGGGGCTTTCAGGCTATTATGTTGATTTGTAGCCTCGTCTGAGGGCTTTCAGGATATTGTGATGTTTTGCAGCTTCGGCTATGGGCTTTTAGGCCATGTGCGATGTATTGGTATTTCAGTTGGAGCTTCGGGCATCGTTGTTATCTGTTTCAGCTTTGAGCTGATTTGCCTTCGAGTACTTTGTGTTTATGTTATATATTGATTATTCGTTGTTGGGCACTTGTATTCTAACCTATTAAGTAGGTATTGATCATATGCCGTGGGCATAGTTTTCACGAATGCTCGATTTTTACCATTGCGTTGTTGTACCATTTGTTTTGCCATTGGATGCATATCATGTTGTACATGTATTTGATATTCATTATCTATATGACTGACCTCGTGGGGGAGGAAAATGTCTTCATGTTTTAGGTGTTTGCGAAGACGGAGTTAAGACAGGGCCATGACGATGGCGACGGGGCATTCAGCGATACTAGTCCCGAGTTGTTCGTGGTTCATGTTGGTCAGTCAGTTATTGGAGGATTCTCCAACTTGTCAGTTGTTGTTATTTTGTGTTATCCGAGCAAGGCTCGTGGATGTTGTTGTATTTTTATTATGCAGGATATCATAGTAGGGACTGTGATTTTCCTTTTTGGTCAGTTAATGTATGTTAGTCGTGTTCGCCTGGTGGATTTCCTGGCGTGGGGTCCACGACACTGTAATAACCCAATGGGATTGGGGGTCTTACACCAGAAGCTGATTAAAATCTTCTTCCTCTTTCGGTGATCCACACACGAACAATTCGTACTAGCTAGATTGCAAGATCCTTATGAATAATTTGATGAACAGTATAATAAATAATTCCTTGCTAGAAGGATTTGTACTATTGATCAAAATCAACTAAGGGAAGAAGACGGAGATGTCCGAAATGGACTTCCCGGGCAAAAAATATTTTCGCCGAACCAGACGAGGGAGGGGGACGATTTATCTCTCATACAATTAGGGTTGTGTAATTTTTTTCTTATGACAACTCCTTGTACAAGACCTTTTATTTATACTAAGTAAACCCTAGAGTCAAACTCTAGTATTTCCTTAGTTGCCCATCAACTTATTAAATAATACAATACATATAATATCTTGTATTATATATTACTTGTTATTTAATCCTCTAATAAATATTATATCCAATATTATATTATCTTTTTCAGTTGATATAATTAAATAATATAATATATAGTGGATGATATGTTTTTGGTTCAACTAACCTTGGTTTGTGTAAGAAGTTCTCTCATCTCATGTAAAGTAAATTTGAAATGAGTATCGTGGGAAAACTTAAATATTTCTTAGGATTGCAGGTCAAACAATTGCCTATAGGTATATTCATCAACTAGGAGAAATACAGAAGGAGTTTCTCAACAAATTTGGGATGAACACTTCAAAGTCATCATCGACACCAATGAGCACTTCCACACAGATAAGTACTTACGAAGTTGAAAAGCCAGTGGACCAATCACTCTATAAGAAGCTTATAGGCTATCTCCTGTACCTAACAGCTAGCACACCCAATATCCTGTAGGAGTGTGTGCTCGATATCAGGTTGCACCTAATTAAAGATTCACACTTCACCATGAATTCTTAAGTACGTCAAAGGAATAATTAAATGTAGCATTATGGTATCCTAAAGAAGGAGGCTCTGATTTGGTAGGCTACAATGAATCGGATCTCGAAGGATACAAGCTGGATAGGAAGAGTACAAGTGAAACTTGTCACTTCGTTGGACCTAGACATGTGTCATGGTTCAGTAAGAAGCTATTGTCCAACTCGCTTTCTGCAACTGAGTCAGAATATTATGCTGCTGGAAGCTCTGTATGCAGATCCTGTGGATGCAGCAACAGCTTGTAACACCCCCGATATTTTCAGGAATATTACAGCACCGTAAATCCTTTACATAAGGATTTACAAGGTTGAAGAATTGAACAGATATTAAGAAGTTCTAACGAATGGAAATATCGGAAATAAGATACAACAGTTCTGACCAAATACTGAAAATACAATTGTTCAACAGAAACTTAATAATACATCACCAAATTAAAATTCATCATAAATGACTTCGTACTCGAGTACTTATTGAAATAACCAATAAACAACAGACAAATAAACCCGGCCGGAACATCACTCTGCACCCTCGTCGTCATGCAGCTCCAGTGGTTGTTTTCCCGCTCTCCTGGATCCTGAACATAAACAAAATGTTCACCCCCGAAGGGGTTAGCACAACGATGCTAGTACAAGTACCACAACATATTATTTAACGTCACACGCAGAATAATAATAATAACGTAAATGATAAAATGTCAAACGAGTCTTCTCCTGCGAGAAACTCATACATAACATACACAACTGATAATCACAACATGATATCATAACATACACATGGTAATTCCGACGATCCAGCGTTCACTGCCTAGAACCCACGATGATCCCGTCAAACCAACCCGTGGTGGAAAAACCCGTCCGATGATCCAGCGCATGCAAACATAGATCCCCCGATGATCCCGTCGGACCAACATGAGGTGGACATACAACAGTGACACACATGCATGACAGTATGTATAACATCAATACGTAAAACAAATAAGTTACTTGCCTCGATTTGAAGACAAGAACAATACTTCCACGAAAACGAACACTCGAAGGTCGTCCCCATCAATCAATCACATAACAATCTCAAACCTTAACAAAAGAAATAATATAGGATTTATCTCACATCGTACGAATGTCTAACAATTCGATTTACGGCCAAAAGCTCATAAAATGTAATCTGCCTGAACTTCTTAGCGCACGCTAAGTACTGCGTAATAGCGTCGTTAAGTGCTTTCGATAGCGCACGCAAACAACAAAGCCTAGCGTACGCTAACTATGCATGGTCAGTACCTCACTGATCATCCGACTGACTCGTCTGATGTCCTAACGTACGTTAAGTACCAAACGTAGCATACGTTAACTCATGCTCGATAGCGCACGTTAATCTACATAGCTTAGCGTGCGCTAACTGTGCATGGCAGTTTACTACTGGGTAGTAGACGGACCTCAACATGATCAAACCAAATGAAATCCTCAGTGTAAATTCATGTTACCTCTATGAATATCATGTTCATACGGCTATGAATGATCTTACGGATAACAACAACTTCGGATTCAAGAATATGTATACTATTATAAAACCATATTCCATTTCAAATACCATTCTTCATGCGATAATTCGGAAGGCTTAATGGTTGATATCAACACCTTTATATCAATGAAAACTATCACTCTGAAGTTTGAATAATGTTCCATCTATACAAAATAAATCCTTCCATGATCAACCCTATAGATTCGTCTAACAATAATGATGTAAAAGTCAAGTCCATGATTGTTATGAAGTCATCTACTAGATTCGGATTACCAATGATAGAAGCTTCCTCTACTTGTTCAATGTAATAAGATTCGAATCATGATGTTCATAATCAAGGTACTTAAGGCCTATTCATCTCAATATTCCAAACATGATGTACTTTGGATAATTCATCCACGAAGATCAATATTTGCTAACATGATCATCTTATTTTCCATAACACGAATCTAGAGCTTGAAGATAGAATCAACATACCTTAATATGACGGAATCACTGAACCACAAGGTAGAATCTGACTCCGGTTGGTTATGTGCCACTCCAAGGTGTTACCTCTCTTCAATGATCAAGCACAAGTGATAACCAATATATAAGGATCAATAAGATGTGTTCTAAGTGTGTTAGAAGGATTATTATAGCTCTCTGGCCTCTCAAGAATGAAGAATAGACGAATGAAATGTAAGCCAAAACGGGTTGTTGTCTCATTTATAATATTCTGTACTTTAGCTAATTAGCGCACGCTAGCATACAATACTTAACGCACGCTAATAAGCGTTGACTCCAAATCTGTCCAGGTTCGTCCGCGGGAATCTTATCCAGATCCATGTCCCGGCTGGCGCATGTGCTAGCTGCCCAGCTCAATAATTGAGTGCTTAGCGCACGCAACTCCTACATACATAGCGTGCGCTAGTAGTAGCTCGATAGCACGCGTTAAGCTACATTCTTAGCGTGCGCTATCATGAGTTTGCATGAGAAATTTTGCATGGTGTTATACTTATGTACAAAGATATCAATGTAAGAAATATCATACTCCAATCATCAAGATCATAATTCCGAATAATACAGGGTTCGAATATAGGTAAAATACACAGTAATAAATCCGGATATTACATACTCTCCTACTAAAAAGGAGTTTCGTCCCGAAACTCAAGACGAAAATAACTCGGGATATATGGACTTCATACCAGCTTCCGTTTCCCATGTGGCTTCTTCTATTCCGTGACGTGACCATTGAACTTTGACCAAAACGATTGGTTTGTTCCTCAACTGCTTAACTCGACTCTCGAGTATCTTAACCGGTCTTTCTTCAAACGTCCCATCCTGCGCGACTTCGATATCGCCGAAATCAATGATATGACTGGGATCTGGTATATACCTCCGTAACTGGGATACGTGGAACACGTTATGAACATGGCACAATGACGGCGGCAATGCTAATCTATATGCCAACTCTCCAACTCTCTCAAGGATCTCAAATGGTCCGATATATCTCGGACTCAGCTTTCTTTTCCTTCCGAAACGAAAGATTCCCCGAGTAGGAGAAACCTTTAAAAGTACGTGGTCTCCAGTACTGAACTCCAATGGGCGACGACGTACGTCTGCGTAAGATTTCTGGCGACTCTGGGCGGTCAACAGCCTTTCACAAATCAAGGCTATCTTCTCTCGAGTCTGCACGATCAACTCTGGTTCTGTTCCGATCAAGTCTGATGAATCGTCCCAGCATAGGGGCGATCTGCATCTCCTCCCGTATAATGCCTCAAATGGTGCCATCTTAATGGAAGCATGCCAACTATTGTTGTAGGTAAATTCAATCAATGGTAGATGAACTTTCCAATCGTTTGACCAATCTAAGGCACAAGCCCTCAGCATATCATCCATCGTTTGAATGGTCCTCTCGGATTGTCCGTCAGTCTGCGGGTGATAAGCTGTACTGAAGTTCAATTCGGTCCCCAAGGCCTTATGAACTGCTTTCCAAAAGTGAGACACAAAACGGCCGTCTCGATCAGAAATAATGGTCTTCGGCGTACCATGCAATCGAACTATCTCCGAAATAAATACTCGTGCCAACCTCTCTGGTCCCCACGTGTCCTTAATGCCTAGAAAATGAGCTGATTTGGTTAAACGATCAACTATCACCCAAATCATGTTCATTCCTGTCCTGGTTCTCGGCATACTAGTGATAAAGTCCATCGATATGCCCTGCCACTTCCATTCAGGAATCGGGAGTGGCTTCAACATTCCGGTAGGCCGTTGATGCTCGATCTTAACCTGCTGACAAGCCAAGCATTTCGAAACATAGTCCACTACATCTTTCTTCATGTTGCCCCACCAGAAATTCTGCTTCAAGTCCTTATACATCTTACTGGTGCCTGGGTGGATAGAATAGGGTGAACTGTGAGATTCCTTCATAATTGTCTGTTTCAGAACATCGACATCGGGAATGCAGAGTCGGTTCTGAAATCTCAAAACTCCATCATCATGAATTATGAATCCGGGGGCCTTTCCCTTGATCACTTCATCACGTAACCGAATCATCAGAGGATCATCTGCCTGTCTAGATTTGATTTCTTCGGTTAATGATAAAGTTATTTCCATCACGCACAGTTGTCCTTGGACTCTTTGTAACCACACTTCAATTCCTTCTCGAATCGTCTCTCGTTGAAGGCTAAGTTGGGAGGTCAAAGTCTCTAGCATCTGAATAGAAACAGGCTTACGGCTGAGTGCATCGGCCACTACATTCACTTTGCCTGGATGATACAAAATCTCCAAGTCATAGTCTTTAATCAGTTCTAACCATCTTCTTTGCCGCATGTTCAATTCTTTCTGACTGGAGATGTATTTGAGACTCTTGTGATCCGTAAAGATCTGACAGCGAGTCCCGTACAGATAATGCCTCCAGATCTTCAAAGCAAAAACTACTGCTGTTAGCTCCAAATCATGTGTTGGGTAATTCACTTCATAAGGTTTCAGCTGTCGCAACGCATAAGCGATCACCTTATCATTCTGCATCAATACGCACCTGAGTCCTTGGTTCGAAGCATCACTGTAAAGTATAAATCCTCCAGTTCCCTATGGAAGTGATAGAATCGGTGCCGTTGTCAATCTCTTCTTTAATTCATCAAAACTAGTCTGACACGACTTGTTCCACTCAAACTTTTGAGTTTTCTGCAGGAGTCGAGTAAGTGGGCGGGAAATTTGAAAAACCCTTCCACGAATCGACGATAATACCTAGCAAGTCCTAAGAAGCTTCGGACTTCTTTCACGTTCTTTGGAGGTTTCCAATCCATAATTGCTTCGATTTTCTGAGGGTCTACTCGGACTCCTTTAGCTGATACCACATGGCCGAGGAACATTACTTCCTTCAGCCAAAATTCACACTTAGAGAGTTTGGCGTACAATTGCTCGCTTCTCAAAAGTTCCAATACAATCCGCAAATGCTGAGCATGCTCTTCCGGGCTCTTAGAATACACTAGAATGTCATCAATGAACACGACCACAAATTTATCCAAATATTCGATGAACACTCGGTTCATCAATTGCATGAATACAGCAGGTGCGTTAGTGAGACCAAACGGCATCACTACAAACTCACAATGTCCGTAGCGAGCTCTGAATGCTGATTTTGGAACATCAGATTCCTTAATCCTCAGCTGATGATACCCTGATCTCATATCGATTTTAGAAAATACTGTTGCCCCTTGCAACTGGTCAAACAGATCATCAATCCGTGGCAACGGATACTTGTTCTTAATCGTCATCTTGTTCAGCTCTCGAAAGTCAATACACAGTCGAAGCGATCCATCCTTCTTTCGGACAAAAAGAACTGGCGCTCCCCAGGGTGAAACGCTTGGCTGAATATAGCCTTTGTCCAATAACTCCTCCAGCTGCTTTTTCAGTTCATACATCTCAGTAGGTGCCATACGATACGGCGCCTTAGAAATTAGTGTAGCTCCGGGTTCCAGCTCAATGGTAAATTCTACATCCCTTCGTGGAGGTAGTCCAGGTAACTCGTCAGGAAATACATCTGGAAATTCGTTCACAACAAGAATGGATGAAAGTTCCACAATTTCGTCTTCTTTCTTCATTGCATAGCACCAGTATCCGATACAGCCCTGTTTCAACAATTTGACAGCTTTCATCGCCTTGATCAATTTTCCTGAGCTTCTCGGTTTCCACCCCTCAAACAGTATTTCGGAACCATCGTCAGCGATCAGTGAGATATTCCTCCTTCGGTAGTTTACAATTGCTCCATATCGATTAAGCCAATCGTCTCCGAGTATCAGGTCGTCTCCTTGCATTTCTATTACAATCAAATTTGAGAGCCACTCTCTGCCTCCAAATGATACAGGGAAATTTCTAGTTTCTAAGTTCCCGACAATCCTCTCTCCACTCGGTAAACCAACAACATAAGGTTCACAAGTATGAAAACCGGAAATATTCAAACGATTTATACAAGACAAAGATATAAAAGAATGCGTAGCTCCTGTATCGAATAAAAGGCTAACTGGCTGGGAAGGGATCTGGACAGTACCTGATGCGACAGCAGCATCCTGATCGTCTGTCCTCCTCATCTCGAACAAACGTGGGGGAACAGATCCAGCACTCGAGGTCCCCTTTCGGTCCCATTGTCCTCTGTCTCGTCCGCGGCCAAAATTCTGAGGCATCTGAACACTTTGCTGCGTCTGTTGGATACTGGCTTCCTTATGGACTGGCTGTGGTGTACGGGCTCTAAAAGACTTTGTAGCCTCTTCACAGAACACTGCCCGATGTCCCTCTCGTCCACAATCAAAACAAGTCACGGCAGGTAGGGGGCAATTCCGTCGATAGTGCCCCGTCTGGGCGCAGTTAAAGCATTTCCTGATAACATCAGTAATAGTTGATGTCGCTCCGAAGTTCTTTCCGCTCCTAACTGGGTGCAGAGGTTTCTTGAAAGAGTGAAAGGATGACTGGGCCTTACGGGGCCCGCTGTTCTTGTGCTCTGTAAAAGTACCAGAGACTTTCTATTTCTTGGATTCCGAAAATTTCTCTATAGCTGCTTCCTTGATCTCATACGCCAACGCCTTATCCTGGTATTGACGGAGTGTGGTACATTCAAATCCGGACATGTACCTCTGGATTTCTGGTTTCATCCTCATATCAAAATGGATCATCATTTCTGCATCTGTTCTGACCAGATGTCGAACAAATACCAGCTGCTGGTTAAACGTCTTAATTGCCTGGGATACTGGCACATCTGAAGGCTGAGCGGAGAAAAACTCCCGAACCTTGGCTTCCCTCACAGGACGAGGGCAGTACTGAGCTTCCATCATCAATTTAAACTCTGTCCAATCAGCATTATGGTCTACAGGCTGGATGGCTTCCCACCATTCGGACGTTTCCCCTATCAGAAAGTATTGCGTGATAGAGGCTCTCCGGTCGTCTGGGCAGTTAATTCCGGCAAAGATTTTCTCCAGTTCTTTCAACCAATGATCCCAGGTGGGAGTCTCAGAAATACCGTCGAATTTGGGTGGTTGCATCTTCGCCACCTCTTGCAGCCACCGGTCACCTCGATTCCCCATGTCTGGGATCCCTTGCTGTCTCTCTCCCTGTTGTAGTCCCACTGCCACTTGCATTCGGCCCACGACTTGGGCGAACTGAGTCATCTGGTTCACCACTTGACAAAGGATCTCTGCACAAAGCAGTTACAGTTCGTTATTAATAGATTGTTGCGGCTCGCCTGAGCTATGACTGGCCTGATTAGAAGGCGACGCTTCCCTTTCAGCATTTCTTCGTCCGCGTCCACGACCGCGACCACATCCACGTCCGCCTCTCAACATACTGTAAGCATAAATACTCAATATACAACAATCAATATCGTTCGAATGCTCAAGTACAAGGAAATATAACATGCAAAGGACGAGATAGAGTTTAGGAACTTACACCCACCGTTCGCATGAAGACGTAGGCAGTGCAGTGATGTCATTCACGGCCGGTTACCTCAAAAGACGTAAATGACCCCTATTTTAACCCAATGGCCAAGATATCCATAATCTTAGTTCTGATACCATATTCTGTAACACCCCCGATATTTTCAGGAATATTACAGCGCCGTAAATCCTTTACATAAGGATTTACAAGGCTGGAGAATTGAACAGACATTAAGAAGTACTAACGAATGGAAATATCAGAATTAAGATACATGATTCGACCAAATACGAAAATACAATTGTTCAATGAAACTTAATAATACATCACCAAATTCAAATTCATCATAAATGACTTCGTACTCGAGTACTTATTGAAATAACCAATAAACAATGCAAATAAACCCTAGGAACATCACTCTGCACCCTCGTCGTCATGCAGCTCCAGTGGTTGTTTTCCCGCTCTCCTGGATCCTGAACATAAACAAAATGTTCACCCCATAAGGGGTTAGCACAACGATGCTAGTACAAGTACCACAACATATTATTCAACGTCACACGCAGAATAATAATAATAACGTAAATGATAAAATGTCAAACGAGTCTTCTCCTGCGAGAAACTCATGCATAACATACACAACTGATAATCACAACATGATATCATAACATACACATGGTAATTCCGACGATCCAGCGTTCACTTCCTAGAACCCACGATGATCCCGTCAGACCAACCTGTGGTGGAAAAACCCGTCCGATGATCCAGCGCACGCTAGCATAGATCCCTCGATGATCCCGTCGGACCAACACGAGGTGGACATACAACAACGACATACATGCATGACAGTATGTATAACATCAATACGTAAAACAAATAAGGTACTTGCCTCGATTTGAAGACAAGAACAATACTTCCACGAAAACGTACACTCGAAGGTCGTTCCCCTCAATCAATCACATAACAAGCTCAAACCTTAACAAAAGAAATAATATAGGATTTATCTCACATCGTACGAATGTCTAACAATTCGATTTACGGCCAAAAGCTCATAAAATGTAATCTGCCTGAACTTCTTAGCGCACGCTAAGTACTCTGTGTAGCATGCGTTAAGTCTGCTCGATAGCGCACGCAAACAACAAAGCCTAGCGTACGCTAACTATGCATGGTCATTACCTCACTGATCAGCCGACTGACTCGTCTGATGGCCTAACGTACGTTAAGTACCAAATGTAGCGTACGTTAACTCATGCTCGATAGCGCACGTTAATCTACATAGCTTAGCGTGCGCTAACTGTGCATGGCAGTTTACTACTGGGCAGTAGACGGACCTCAACATGATCAAACCAAATGAAATCCTCAGTGTAAATTCATGTTACCTCCATGAATATCATGTTCATACGGCTATGAATGATCTTACGGATAACAACAACTTCGGATTCAAGAAGATGTATACTATTATAAAACCATATTCCATTTCAAATACCATTCTTCATGCGATAATTCGAAAGGCTTAACGGTTGATATCAACACCTTTATATCAATGAAAACTATCACTCTGAAGTTTGAATAATGTTCCATCTATACAAAATAAATCCTTTCATGATCAACCCTATAGATTCGTCTAACAATAATGATGTAAAAGTCAAGTCCATGATTGTTATGAAGTCATCTACTAGATTCGGATTACCAATGATTGAAGATTCCTCTACTTATTCAATGTAATAAGATTCGAATCATGATGTTCATAATCAAGGTACTTAAGGCCTATTCATCTCAATATTCCAAACATGATGTACTTTGGATAATTCATCCACGAAGATCAATATTTGCTAACATGATCATCTTATTTTCCATAACACGAATCTAAAGCTTGAAGATAGAATCAACATACCTTAATATGATGAAATCACTGAACCACAAGGTAGAATCCGACTCCGGTTGGTTATGTGCCACTCCAAGGTGTTACTTCTCTTCAATGATCACTCTAAAGTGATAACCAATATACAAGGATCAATAAGATGTGTTCTAAGTGTGTTAGAAGGATTATTATAGCTCTCTGGCCTCTCAAAAATGAATAATGAACGAATGAAATGTAAGCCAAAACGGGTTGTTTTCTCATTTATAATATTCTGTACTTTAGCTAATTAGCGCAAGCTAGCATACAATACTTAGCGCACGCTAATAAGCGTTGACTCCAAATCTGTCCAGGTTCGTTCGCGGGAATCTTATCTGGACCCATGTCCCGGCTGGCGCATGTGCTAGCCGCCCAGCTTAATAATTGAGTGCTTAGCGCACGCAACTCCTACATACATAGCGTGCGCTAGTAGTAGCTCGATAGCGCGCGTTAAGCTACATTCTTAGCGTGCGCTATCACGAGTTTGCATGAGAAATTTTGCATATTGTTATACTTATGTACAAAGATATCAATGTAAGAAATATCATACTACAATCATCAAGATCACAATTCCGAATAATACAGGGTTCAAATACAGGTAAAATACACAGTAATAAATCCGGATATTACACAGCTATAGGACTATGGCATCGAGGCGAGAGAAATTCCTCATGTTCGACAGCATGAGTGCTATCGCAATCACGCACAATCCTGTATTGCACTCGAGGACCAAACACATTGATATGAAACATCATTTGATCAGAGATCATGTAGAGAACAAGGATGTACGAATCGAAAAGTTCCATACAGGTATTCAGAATGTCGACATCTTCACAAAGTCTGTTAGCACAACGAGGTGTTGTATGCTCCGTCAAGAATTGGGAATGCTACAGCTCGAGTAAATCCCCTATAAGTTTTTGTTTTAGTTATCAATTGAGGGGGAATACTATAAGACCCATGAATATGGTGTCCACACTTATTAATTGTACACTCAGAACTACAAGTCATATCCTTACTATAGGAAGAAAGGGGTATAGTTACCTTCCTACAGCTGTAATGTGCATTAGTTAAGGTGGAACACAATAGGACTCTTAAATACAGTATTAATCAACAATTGCTGTAAGAATTGCACTACTACAAAAAGGACAATCAACATCGGTTTCTTTGTCATTTATTTGGAACCGATGTTAAATGTAGCGATGTTAAGATTAACATGGGTTTCTAATAACTGGTGTTAAATTGTTATAACAACCGATGTTAATTTTGACATCGTGAAATTTAACATCGATTCTGGGACAACTAGTATTAAATTTTATGACCTTGAAATTTTATCGGAGCGCGGCTAAGCCCAGCTAGCCCAACCCAGCCCCAATACAGCGACTCGCCCACTCACCAGCCCCAGCCACCCGCCAACCTGCAACAAATACCATTAAATTTCGTTATTGATTGGTTTCGAACCCACGACCTCTTGCTTGTGGAAGTGTGATATTACCACTGAGTCAGATTAATTTCTTGTATAATTTTTGGTATGTTTTATATTTATATACTATATATATATACAAATATAACATAACTTAATATATATATATATATATATATGTGTGTGTGTGTGTGTGTATTATATTTATATACTATATATTTATAAATTTATGAAAATATAAGATAACATAATATATATATATACATATATATATCATATAACTTTGTATATACTTGAATATGTATAAAATAACTCTATAGGTATAAGTATATAAAACTTCAAATATAATTGAATACATATATAAAATATAAATTTCCATATACACGTTATAATATAACTATAAAAATATATATTAAATTAAAATTATATATAAAAATGATTAAAATATAAAACTATTTATTGACAAAGAAAGTAATCTGACTTTATTGTAATGTATTATTCTATATATATTTTAAATAAAATTGAATATATTTAATATAGATTTATATATACATTAATTATGACTGAGTGTGTATACATATATATATAAATTATGTCTATATATCATAATATAACTGTAGAGATACATCTTAACATTAATTACTTAAAATCATAAACATATAAAACCAAACCAAACTAAACATACCCAGTATATCCCGCTCAGAGCAGGGTCTGGGGAGGGTAAGATGTACGCAGACCATGCCCCTACTTATTACGGTAGGGAGGCTGTTTCCGTGAAGACCCCCAGCTTAGTGCACAGCAGAATTTTGTGTGATAAATATAAAGAAAAACATGTGATTCGAAAAAGCTCGAGGCCATACCTGAGCCCATGGCTTGATCAAGAATTAATATCACTATACCTCTCTCTCTCTCTCTCTCTATATATATATATATATATATATATATATATATATATATATGGTAGTTTTGGGCTCCGTGCGATGCACGGAGTTGCCCATGTGTGTTGTTTTCTCTTTGTTATTTACAGTATTGTTTTACAAAGAGATAAGGTTCTCTGTGCAAAATTACTAAGGAAAGGAAAAAGATTAGAATTGCTACTATAAGAATTACTTTAGATTGATCAGAACAAATAGATGTAGCAGTATATGTAAAAATGGAGGTAACAGTATAACGTCGTATACAAAACATACGGATAATACCTGTACGAAAACACATAAATATGATGCTGATCAAATCTATTATGATCAATATTTTTGGCTAAAGTATTTTTTAATACAGCATGAGCGCGTACACACAGAAACAGGCACAAGTCGAAGAGCAGACACAAAAATACTCACATACGCACAGAAACCTCACACTACACTTGCGCCAGCATATATACATCCCTATGAACTTTGTAAAATATATTTTTTTGATGTATTTATTTTAAAACAAATACGATTATTGGAATGTTCGTTTTAATAGTTGGAAAACTCATGTTTTAAAGTTCTCTACCTGATTAGTTTTAGATTACATGCAAGATCAATATTTCGCCATCAATGCAAGGGAGTTATTGAATATAAAATTTAGCAAAAACTACGCACGCATCGTCTATTGCTGCATAATCACGGAGCATGTTCTGTTTTCCTTTTGAAGAAACCATTCTTGTGTCACGCTTACCGATTATAACTGCGACCGTACCTACAGATATTATAAACTATAATCAGTATGAGTAAATTCTTTTGGATGCAAGACATAATGCAAATTTGGTGAGAAATTACTTATTAATGTTCTGGTGCCAATGAAATCATAAAAGTTGTTGTATTGTATGAAAGTGGGGGCGAGTTCAGAAGGAATAAAGGAATCTTCGTCAGTTGCTAAAATAGTTGTTCTTGGCCAAGAATCTATTGATATTTGTTGTTGGTCAAAGGATTTTCGAAGCCCGATTTCACCGGCCGCACTACTGCATTTGATATAAGGTAAGCCTGGTGCAGCTTGAAGCTATTTTTGAGCAGTTCAACGTCCCCCTGATATAACATTCCTTCGACCTTATTTCCCTGTTTAGTGTAAATTGAAAATATAAAAAGGTAATTCGTAAGATGGAGATGTAAGGGTAGCTGTAAAAAAAAATTACCTTATCGCCTGCCAGTAGCATCTTCTGAAATCTTATGGCAGCAGGTTGCGACGATGTTCGAGGTTCTGATTTATTCAGGACCGAAACTTTTGCAGTCCAGTTTCTTGTGGCAGGAGTTATTGCATCAGGCGAAGATATTTTGCGCTCCATTTACTGAATATATTGTTTTATGAATAATGTAAGTTGTCGACTACAATTAAAAATGGAAGAGGTTGCAAAAAATATAGCAGCAGTAAATAATACTAACAATTATTAAGAATAAAGGCATATTAAATAAGAGGCCGACATCAAATATAATTACTGATGATGTATACTCAGGTTTATGCAAACAACACTAAAAACACATAAAGTATATGTAGTATATGCAAGCTCAGAGCAAGAACGCTGTTAACAGCACTTATTAGGTACATATGTGGATGCGAAATCTTCGGTGAGATGAAAAGACTTCCGCTCACCCTATCACATTCGAATAGTAACATTGTGAAAATCATTCTCCTGAAATCACAAAGTGTGCAAGTTTTCATTTAGGTACTAAAATGTAGCAGCGGCAGATATTACTGACAATTAATCAGCGTGTTATTGAAATGGATAAAATAAGGGGCATATCAAATAGGAGAATAACATCAAATTTGTTTTGAATAAGGAAATAGTTGCTGTAAATTTATTATTGATGTCCACCCAGTGTTCGTTTGTGTGACATGAAATAGCAAGTTTATAGAACCGCGACAACAATAATATCTCTGAAATAGCTAGCATGAACTGAAGGCGGTCGAACCAGGATTCTAATGTCGGCTGTTTTTCTAGCTCGAGAGAGAGCATCATAGAGTTGTCCGTGAGAGAAAACTGGTTCGGGGAGGTAAACTCTAATTCTGTCCATCGTTTGTCCCTGTGATTTATTGAATGTTATAGCAAACCAAAGTCGGATAGGGAATTGATGTCTCTTAAATGGGATATAACATTTTTGCTTGTCAGAAGGTTCTAACGGTATACATGGTATAAATACAAATTCTCCAGCATGTTGCCCTGAAACGATTTCAGCACCCAAAATATTTTCGTCCAACCGACAGCAAATAAGAAGGGTACCATTGCAGAGTCCCTCAGAGAGGTTAATATTACGCAAGAGCATTATAGGATAATTGAGTTTCAGATGAAGCAAGTGAGGAAGCAGGCCTGGAGTATTAACAGAGTTCAGGTAATCCTGATAATATGCCTGTTGGAAAGGATTGTTTGTCAGATCTGTGCTATAATAATCGACGACGAAACCCGGGAATTTGTCAATTAAGGCAGTATTGATCTCGTGCATGCATTCATTTTTGGGAGTTAAAAAAGCATGCCGAATGAGTGAATCTGGATTTGCAGGATAAACATCAAAGCCTGGGAAAATTTCTAAAAGCAACTCATCAAGAGAGTTCTCACTTTGCCTATAAGAGAGAAACATGTTTGAAGGTAGGGTAATATCATCATTCTGCATACAAGGCTGAGTTCCGTTACTAACTCTAAGCAAAAAATCTCTGAAAACAGAATCATACCTGGCACGCATATTTTCAAGTAGACGAAATTTGCGGATAGAATGCCACAAGTGAGAATTGATTAGACAGGCATCAATAGCATCAGAACGACTACCGTCAATAACTATAGGAAGCGTCTGCCAAAAATTGCCACCAAAAACAATGGTCTTGCCCCCGAAAGATATGTCATTTTCCATGAGGTCACGCAGCAAAGTGTTAATTACCTCGATACTCTTGCAGTGTGCCATAGAATCCTCATCCCAAATAATAAGCCTAGCGGTGATTATGATACGAGCATGTACACTTTGTTTGCTAATTGTGCAGACCTCATCCTCTACAATTATAGAAAGTCTGAATCTTGAGTGAGTCGTACGGCCGCCGGGGAGTAAGGATGCTACCACTCCTGAGGATGCAACTGCAAGAGCTATCGAATGCTTCGAACAAACTGCTGCAAGAAGATCTCGATAGAGAATTTTTTTCCCAGATCCAGCCGGACCATCCACAAAGAAAGCAGTCGAATGATTATTGTCGGGAGTGTGCATGATTGCATCAAAAGCCTCACGTTGCTTTGAATTTAGCAAGCCTATTGATTGTAAATCCAAATAAGAGACAAGATAATTTTGTTCTTCCTCAAAATCTCGACTTTGCATTTGTTCTTGTGAGGCTCCAACAATATATTCAACCAAACCAAACTCATCAATTGTTCGACTGACAGATTGAAAAAAAACATCAATAGATTTAAGTGTCATAAGAGAAACCTCACTGTCAGTATATTTTTTGAGAGAAATATAATCGTCTTCCAGAAATAATCTAAAAGCATCCCATAATACTCGAGGATTAGATGGAGTATTATATATCAAGACTGTTGCAAAGAGATGACGCAATGAGTGTGGCATTTGATAGCAGCAGGTCTCAGCCAGGGAGTTTTCAACATCTGAGTCTGATTCTAATAGACCTCGTGCTAAAGAAGCAGCTCAAAATGTGGCATATAAAATGCCATTGTATATTCTGAGATATTCAAAAGATGTTGGTGCCCGAACATGATTAAGCAACAGTCGTAGATAGTATCGCTCGCCATCAACTGGGCTAACACTGACCAAACATCCAATGCAAATTCCTTTAACTCTTCGATGCCATGTTTTTTTAGTTGCATCCCATACAAAAAAACATGGGAAATCCTAGTACAATAAGCCCATTTGTGCTACTATAAGTGAATGCGCATTCATTGCGAAAAATTTTGTCAGCTGTGTTTTTAAAGCGTTTGGATTAGCTAGGACATCAGGGAGAGTTCGTTAGGACGAGAATAAAATCCTCTGCTTGTTGGGTAATGAACATGAAGCTGTAGGGCAGCTGGATGTATTTCGCTTAATATGAAAGCATAGATTTTCCACATAGCTTCCAGAGGACACAACCACCGAGCTGATTGGGAATCTGTAATCTCATCCATTTTTGGTATACTTGGCTGTTCAACAACATTGAATGTGATTCTGTTGGTGCCCTTGCAAACATATTTGTACAGGTACTTAATGAGCCTGAGGCCAACACATATCTCTACATTAATATGGCAGTCGAATTTGGCTAGAAGGTAGGGGTTATATGTTACCACCCACCTATTGTCAAGAGTATCATCCCGGACATGCACTGTCTAATAATCATTTCGTCGTCTATACAACAGATAACTATCCTCACGCTGCAAAGTGCTCTCTATGTAATCCCTAGGATACCTATTTTTGAATTTACCTCCATTCGGAGATTTTCTGGGGCCATGTCAGGTTTCCAGCCGATAAATTTAAATACATTACATCATTAAAATGTTCACACAGCAATTAAATTTATCTATGGAAAATAGAGGCATTTGTGTTCAAACACGTATACAAATCTATATAAACCCCAACAGCATTGAAAAAATATCAGTTTACAAACATTGATAACATAAAACTAAATGGAACATGAAATGAATACCATGTGTTCTCGGTTGTGGCATTGTTACATCTACTTAGACCCAGGCTCCATTCGGAGATTTTGTGGGGCCATCTTAGGTTTCCAGATGATAAACTCGAACACAGTACGTCATTATAATGTTCAATTACCAATTCAATTTATATATGGAAAAAGAGAGGCATTTGTGTTTGAACACGTATGAAAATCTATGGAGAATAGAAGCATTTGTTTTTTAATACAACATCAAATAAAAGTTAAATGTTTTTGCTCGTGGCATTGTTACACCTACCCAAACATCTACCCAAACTGAGGCTATATTCGGATAATTTGTGGGGCCTTGTTAAAAAAAGCAGATAACACTATTATGAGGTTCATTTTCCAAAAGGCCGAACAATGTGACATCTATTCTACTATACAACTAGCTAATGCAACCTATTTATGTTTATTCATCAACTGTACAGATATAACATTGCAACATATAGAAAAAAACTATAAACAAACGCAGCCACCATAATTGCAAATATATGTATATGGTAAACAAATAAGGCAGACAAATATTTGATATTAAATATACCTTGAGATGAGAAATAACAGAACGGTTGTTGATATCGGTCAAGAGTATGAATCTGTTCACCCAAATAAGAAACCTCATATTCAGCACCCTACTCACCAAAGCCAACCAAATAAAAATCTGATATGCTCATGAAGTTAAACGCCGACCTTAAAGAAATATACAAAAATACAAAGATGCATAAATGAAGAAACAACTAACGATAGAATAGAGTAAAAAATATATTAAATTTTCCAACATCCTCCAACAATTAGCTATATTTTGAAATTAGAGAAATTCGATCTGAATAACGACGGCATGAGAATCAACATTATCTATGCAGGCCTATTCGTTAAACAACTCTCATTTTTTTCCTCTACTATTCTCTAATTCTTACATCATTTGAACTGCTTGCTATGCTTAATTATTTCTGGCCTGCGCAACTCTCACAACACTGCAGAATGAAATAGGCTACCTCATTTATGTGTCAGTATGTATGAGATTACTGTACCTAGTTGGAGCAAACTCCAGTCATCGTAGAGGAAGACAAATACATAAAATGAATGAAGACTGTCAATTTTGAGAGCAGATAATATGTTCTCCCTGATGAGTACAAGCAATAAAAGAAAGAACAAAACAAATTATAGAGAAAATGTTATACAATCTGTTCATATAAAGACAACAGTCTTAGTACACAGGTTAGAAAAAATGCAAGCTGTGTAATTTCAAAATCAATGTTAGGAAGATCCTGACAAGTATCTATGTTCAGGCAAGAACTGAATAGATATACGTGTATCCAAATTCGAATGAAACACGCAATAAAAACATGCAATAGTAAAGTTAGCATGTACCAACATTGATAGGTAAATGCAAATAAATAATGATAACGATGTAGTAGGTGCAGATGCAGAAACTCCATGTAAGCAAACCACTGAAGAATATAACCTGGGCCACTAACATAAAACTAAATGGAACATGAAATGAATATCAAGTGTTCTTGTTCGTGGCATTGTTACACCTACATAGACCCAGGCTCCATTCGGAGATTTTATGGGGCCATGTCAGGTTTCCAGCCGATAAACTCGAGCACAGTACGTCATTATAATGTTCAACTACCAATTCAATTTATATATGGAAAATATAGGCATTTGTATTTGAACGCGTATACAAATCTATATAAACATAAGTTGAATATGAGTATCATGTGTTCTTGTTCATGGCATTGTTACACCTACTTAGACCCAGGTTCCATTCAGAGATTTTGTGAGGCCATGTCAGGTTTCCAGCCGATAAACTCAAATGCATTCCGTCATTATAATGTTCACTCAACAATTCAATTTATATATGGATAATATGTAACACCCCAGAGCCATCCAGTAATATTACAGTGCCGTAGGACCCGAGATGGAACCCACAAGGCTAAAAGACATTTTCGCAAACATTTACCAACGCCCAAGAGGCTAACGATAGTACTATCTTTTAAAAACATTAGAAGACTCAATAAAATCCATTTGTCAAAACCGTCGTAAAATCTCATTTGAAAGGACAAGGCCAAACAGCTGAAACTCAATAGTTTAGAAAATGATATTTCCGAGTAACTTAAATTACCAGATACCAAAGGGCCATTAAAAAATACTCACGCAGCGGAAAAGACAAACAATTAAAATACTCTAGCAGCGGAATACAAGAACTGATCAGGAAACTCAATACACAAATACATGCCCTAGCCAGTATCCTCCGAGAAGCTCATCACTTCACGACCGCTACAAGCTCGATATCTAAAGAACCTAAAAAGAAATCCCATGACGGGGTCAGCCATAATATCCAACAATGATAACAATCACATCACGTCAATAATAACATACCAGTGAAATTACTAAGTAAGAATACAACCAATGTAATCTTACCGCCGTAACTTTACTTACTCGAATAATCCTCATCAAAATAACCATTATCATATTGTACATCTCGTAATCTCGATTAACCAATAAACTCAAACATAACATTTATATTGTTCCTTAAACAATACTCAAGATTATAGAGTATCATCACTAACTCGTGATACGGAAAAATACCAGCTCTGACCAATTTGATCCATCGGATAACATCATCAAATCCCCATGATAGTCGATTGTCAATCAAAAGACAAATACCAAAGGAAATACGGAACATACCTCAAGATATGAAATGCCACGATGAAATCACGTCAGTCTAATACAAGATTAGATCAACACAACATACGGACATGGTCCTAACACAAGACCTACAAATGCATACTCATCTAACAACGTAAATATGCTCACATCAATAACAACAATGCATACTTATGGAAATCCGATGATCCAACGTTGACTGCATAGATCCCAAGATGATCCTGAAAGACCAACACGAGGTGGATAACCCATAATATACATATGCACAACAACAAGACATTGGTAATCCGATGATCTAGCGTTCACTACCTAGATCCCAAGATGATCCCGTCGAACCAACACGAGATGGATAAACCCATCCAATGATCCAGCGCACGCTAGCATAGATCCCAAGATGATCCCGTCAGATCAACACGAGGTGGACATACGACAACAATGCACAAATGCATATTAACAACGATACACAAATGCATGACAACAACAATACACAATGTATCGCAATATGATCAACACAAAATGACAAAAATGATTAGGGTACTTACCCCGAGTCCTTCGAGAGCAATCTCGATTTCAAAACAATCACCAACAATTTCCTCAATATTCGACGATCCAAAAGTACCATAAACTGTAGATAACTCATATCCTTATCTTCTACATAATGTATCCTCGATACCCAGGTATACTAATAACAAAAGTAAATCATATAGATTATGATTTAATTCCCAAAAATCGGAAAGCAACGTTCAATCCCAAATTTCCAGTGTTCACAATTATAATCATTGCTATGCGAATTATAAACAAATGAAACTGAAACCATTCATTAAATATTATAAAATGGGCAAGTAATAACTTACCTCGATACCGATGAAGTCGTTACCAATTCCTTGCCGTCGTCTACAAGTCCCTCGGCCCTAATCAAGGAAATTCACGAACATTCACGAATACGACCGCAAAGCATGGTTCTAAACACCGATCAATAATCTCAACCTATTACAATAATCGATTTAATACACATTAAATAATAATCAACAACCGATATAACCAATCAACAAACCCAATAGTTCTACAATATCTCGATTAAACATAGTCTGAACAATCTAATTCAAACCAGCATGAATACATAACCACAACACGATATACTACACTGCCTGTCCACTTAGCGCACGTTAATCACTTGACGTAGCGCGCGCTATGTCATTCCAGTTGGCGTGCGCTAGCCGGTAATTCTAGCGTGCTATAATAACATGCAGTTGCATGCATTACATGTACCGATCAACATATGGCGATTATGAATACGAGTGTAAAGGAAATCATACTCCAAGATCAATCATTAAACGACATGACTTAATGAAAATTCCATCTTCATATTCAAAAATACCGATAATTTCATATGCAATCGTCTTGCTATGTTCTATTCATCAAGAGTTCTTTAAGAACGCTAAGTGATTCGAAACCATGTTCATAGTCATCAAAACAACGTAATCCGATATATTTTAACATGTAAACAATCATCCAAAAATGAGGAGGATTAACCAACTCATCTCAAGAAGACGAACAACACAATTCAACCACAAGAATCATATCCATATACATATATCAACAAAAACATCATCATAATTCGGTAATCCATCTCGTAATCATGTTCATCAACTTGTTTATATGATAATCATCAACCCAAGAACATCAACATTCAATCCAAAACGAAATCCAAAGGTGAAGTGTAATTACCTATTTGAAGGAATGAATTGAATCCCAAGGTTGAATCCGTTCTCAATCACTTCCAAGCTTAGTATTGTTAAAGACAATCAACTCCATAATCACTCAAGTGTTTGGAACCTCAAAGTATCCTCCAAGAACTCTCTCTACCTGATGAGAGGAAGAAATGCCCAAAATGAACAACAGTACTCAACTGCACATATATATACTGACTATTATTAGCGTGCGCTAACATCTTCATTTAGCGTACGTTACATGCTTTAGCGTGCGCCAACTTACTTTGTCAGCGTGCGCTATCGAAGTCTAGAGGCTACTGCCTTACTTTGTACAATGATTTACGTACGCAATGCCCATGCAATAGCATACGTAATTGCCTCTATATAGCATACGCAAGTGTCTAACCATAGCGTGCGCTACTCATAGTTGACTCGTTTGTCTGTATGCTCCGAAGACGGGTCCACACGCCGAAAGCATCTGACAAGGACAAGATTCCCTTTGGACCGATCTGATATTAGCGTACGCTAACCATATACATTAGCATGCGCTAATCCTTCATAACAAATATCCATTGACCTTATCGGAACATGCCGCGAAAGTAACCTGACAATGCAAAGATTCTCTTTTTGATCGATCTCTAATTAGTGTGCGCTAATCTTAGGCATTAGTGTGCGCTACAGTTGAATAATAGCGTGCGCTATGCGTGAATATTAGTGTGCGCTAATCATGCTATACTTAGCCATTTTCAGCTATTCTTGTCCAACGCCTCAACATACAGAATATGACCATACGGCATATCGAATACATATACTCCTTCCAACAATATTCTCATATGATACACCCGACACACAATATCTTCACATACAACTGTCAACCAAGTGCAGTTATTATACCAATACAGATGTCTTAGTCCTTCAATTATTTTATCCATACTATACAGATTCCACGCTGTACAACATAACTCGGATAAAATACATTAAACAATAGTAGTAGAAATTCCGGATATTACATACTACACCACTTAAAATAAGTTTCGTCCTCGAAACTTGCAATTCGTCATAGAAAAATAAACAAACCGTCCAAACAAAATATCCCGAAATCATCACGACAATGATCAATCATCATCATTAACGAATAACCGGAACAACATACTTACAAATGCGCCAAGTCGACGATATCCTGAGATACTAGCAAGTGACTTCACTGTCAAGCCTCAATACGCTTACAATCACAATTCCATGAATTCAACAAAATATATCATCTTCGGATGAAATAATCTATCCGTGTCAAATCCTGTTTGCCTGATTATACAGTCAAGTCACAATTCCGATAAAACGAATAATACACGATATATTTGTGACACAACTGCCCAAAATAGTGGCAACAAATCTCGAAACATCGAAACAATGTTCGATTGCTCATACGACCACTAATAATGATCAACCAATAAATTAACCGAGGATATCATCGACATGATAAACTCCAATACGACCAATCCGAAGGTCAAAATGCAGCCGAGAATATTATTCACATGATAAACTCCAATATCATCAACGAACGATCAACGATAATCGAGAATACTCTCACATGGTAAGTTCCAACACGATCCATACAGAACCACAGAGACAGATATACGGACGAATAAAATTCTCAAAACGTTACACAAATCACATACAGTGGATCTCAAAGAAACACACCCGACTATTGAACATACCCTTCGGCATATGAACAACCAATCACAAACCGACGAACATACCGAATCATACATGGAGTGGGAATGACCAATCAATATCCAAAACAACCATCTTGGGGTCACCATCCCCAAATCTACACTTAGAAAGAAATCATTAAAAAATCACTATGGTAAAATCGCGCTACTACCACACCAATAGAGCCACATAGCACATAAGCCCCGATTTCATGAAACCCGACGTTCCAAAATCACACCCTGTACATGAATCTACCACACGCATCATATTTTTCTTATCTGATTAACCAACCGATCATCCCTGGATAACCAACCTACTATACTAAAGTTCGAATCTCTTTTCATCGTACCATACTGATGTATTATCCAGTTTCTGAGTCTCGTTCAGAACTTCACCATGATATGCATTATGCACTAAATGCGTATGTATATCAGTCAAATTTTCAAAACCAGTTTGAAATCATATAGTCTTGTCACAAAGACAAATTTTTGAAAGTTCTTTCAAAAATTTCAAAACTCAAAACAAAAATTTTCGTAAGACCACGGAATCAATTTTCAAAAAATGAAATCGGCTAGCTTGTGTCAAGTTCTCGATGATAATTCTTTTCGAATACACATGAAAATGAAATTATGCAAATGATTGCCCATGTCCATACTCATGTATACCAGTTCGGATTGTCACTGAATCCACTGACATTCCATCGGAAAACCACCCGATAGAGTTCCAAAATCTCAATATATAGACTCCGATAAAAACTCATTTTTCCACATATGGCTCGCAACGTCGACCATTAACCCATCCTGGATCACCTCAACTTCTGCTATGATAAAATATTAAATAATCAACGAATCAAACACAGCAAAAGACTACTCGAGAAGTATCATTTGAATAAGTAAACTAAAACCCCGAAAGGCAGTAATAAAATAGATGAACGATTGGTAAAGTATTTTACAAATCTCGGGATTTCTTTTGAAAACAGGAAAGTCTTTTAGAAACATTAGGGCCTCAGCCCATAATCCCTTCCACATAACAAGAAGTTTATAAAGTAGAAAAACCCTTCTTTACCTCAAGTCCTGAGTTATAAAACTATTTCAAAATCGATTGGAGTCTCGGCCCGAAAATCATTTTCCGTAAAACATCCATAAAACATTCATTTTGAAAAGTATCATTTTCAAATTCTCAAAAATAGTTTCATATATCTCAAAATGAACTAACATGACTACATGTTCTTCTCAACAATCCACACCCTTTCTCCCAATGTACAACTCTGTTCCAAAATTTAACCGACATATTGATTTCCAAAATCATAGCTTCTAAAGATCATCAATCCTGTCTCAACTCTGTCACCTCATACTGTGACGCATAATATCTTTCTGAATCTCAAAGAATATCAACTTAGAATGACAATAAATCTCAATGAAATCCAAAAATCCAAATACTTACAGATCGCGAGGCTGGCGATTCCCCGTGATATTGGCACATGTCTCGACTCAAGAAAATACTCGACACGGATATTTTAAAAGCACACATTTTGCAAACTCAGTTCAACTCGAGGACACAACACAGATCTATCTGAAGAAACATGTTAGTATCATCTGGAAAAGTTTACAACAACCCAAATATTACACTAGTAAATCACATAACGCACGAGCCCGAGTGAACAACAAAAATCTAGGGCTCTAGTATTCGTCAAATCGACAACTCGAATGACGCGACAAAAACACGACCCAACTCGACCCGACTGCCTAGGTTTTCACAACCTTTGCTCTAATACCATATTCTGTAACACCCCCAGAGCCATCCAGGAATATTAGAGCGCCGTGTGCCCCGAGATGGAACCCACAAGGCTAAAAGACATTTTCGAAAACATTTACCAATGCCCAAGAGGCTAACGATGGTACTATCTCTTAGAAACATTAGAAGACTCAATAAAATTTGTTTATCAAAACCGTCGTAAAATCTCATTTGAAAGGACAAGGCCAAACAGGCGAAACTCAATAATTTAGAAAATGATATTTCCGAGTAACTTAAATTACCAGAAACCAAAGGGCCATAAAAATACTCACGCAGCGGAAAAGACAAACAATTAAAATTCTCTAGCAGCGGAATACAAGAAATGATCAGGAAACTCAATACACAAATACATGCCCTAGCCAGTATCCTCCGGGAAGCTCATCTCTTCATGACCGCTACAAGCTCGATATTCAAAGAACCTAAAAAGATAGCCTACGATGGGGTCAGCCATAATATCCAACAATGATAACAATCACATCACGTCAATAATTACATACCAATGAAATTACTAAGTAAGAATACGACCAATGTGATCTTACCGCCGTAACTTTACTTACTCGAATAATCCTCATCAAAATAACCATTACCATATTGTACATCTCATAATCTCGATTAACCAATAAACTCAAACATAACATCTGTATTGTTCCTTAAACTACTCAAGACTACCAGAGTATCATCACTAACTCGTGATACGGAAAAATACCAACTGACCAATTCGATCCATCAGATAACATCATCAAATCCCAACACGATAGTCGATTGTCCATAAAAAGACAAATACCAAAGGAAATACAGAACATACCTCAAGATATGAAATGCCATGACGAAATCACGTCAGTAACATACCTCATATAACAACGTCAATATGCTCACATCAATGACAACAATGTATACTTATGGAAATCCGATGATCCAGCGTTCACTGCATAGATCCCAACATGATCCCAAAAGACCAACACGAGGTGGATAACCCATAATATACGTATGCACAACAACAACACATGGGTAATCCGATGATCCAGCGTTCACTGCGTAGACCCCAAGATGATCCCGTCGGACCAACATGAGGTGGATAAACCCGTCCAATGATCCAGCGCACACTAGCATAGATGCCAAGATGATCCCGTCAGATCAACATGAGGTGGACATATGACAACAATGCACAAATATATATTAACAACAATACACAAATGCATGACAACAACAATACACAATGTATTACAATATGATCGACACAAAATGAAAAAAAATGATTAGAGTACTTGCCCCGAGTCCTTCTAAATGTAATATCCGCAATTTTCGATTTTCGGTAAATTTATTTTTTCGGCCGAAGTCCGTTTTGACGACTCGCTCATGACCGTTTCGTCATTCTGAGAATGATTAATTCTACACTTTTTGACTTCCGAGTTCGTTTCGGAGTCGTTTTGTTGAGTTCCGTGCTTTTTAACGACTTTTCCGCACTTGAGTTCGGTTCTTGCGAATCTCGTTGGCTAACATTTGAGTTTCCCGTAAGTCCGTTTAACTTTGTTAGGCGTGTTGTGAACTTCGGTTTGGTTATTCGATCACGTATCGTGATTTTCGGGCGTTTTGGGCCATTTTGTAATTTCTTGAAAGTTACGGGTATCCGTATCTGGAATTGTTGTCTCGACCCGTTTCTTGGTCGCGTATGATTAATTATGGTATTATGTTTTCATTTCGGGCCGTTGATGTTGTCCGCGAACTTTTCGTCGTGTTCGTTCCGTACGTTTTCGGAAATCGGGTCGTCGAGCCCTGGTGGTCGGGTACTGGCCGGACGGTTGCGGGACTGGCCGGACGATTGCGGGCACCGGCCGGACAGGTGCGGCAGGAACCGGCGTAGCGCACGCTACTGCCGGAAGGCTGCGCGCGCTAACCGGCAGGTGTAGCGCACGCTATCGGGTGGCCTAGCGTACGCTATCGGGCCTGGGCAGAGGGATTCTGAGGTTCTGGACTCGGTCAGGATCGGCAGGTAGCGCACGCTACTGTCGGTCGTAGCGCACGCTAACCGGCAGGGGTAGCGCACGCTGCCGGCCGACTAGCGTACGTTACCTGGGTAAGTTTGTTAGTCCAGTGGCTCTTTGGGCCAGTCGGCTAGCGCGGCTTGCCGGTCGTAGCGCACGCTAGCGGGAGTCGGGCGGTCGAGTCATGGTCGGCGGGGTGGTCGGTGGTGCCGGGTCATGCGGGCCATGGTGAGAGTGCTCGGCCGTCTTGGCCGATAAGCGCACGCTAGTCCGGAAGGCTAGCGCGCTAGTCCGGGAAGGCTAGCGCCGCTAGTTCCGACCCGATATATAAATGACAGACCAACGACTTTTGATCATTTTTCATTTCATTTCTCTTCGGTCATGGTGAGGTTTTGGAGGAGACGAAACCATGTTGTTGGACAACAAATCCATGAAGTTTCTGAGTTTATATCATCAATCAATCATCCGTTATCATCCTTTGATCCAGCGAATCAAGGTAATCTTCCTTAGAACCCTAATTTCGTGAATTTGGGGGTTTTTGCATTTTCGTCTGATTCGTTCCGTGTTGTTGATTAATTCATGATGGGTATGATTAATATTGGTAGTATTCTCGTGTTTAACATCATTTAATCCATTGTTCTTCGTCGAATCGAAGTATATTTCTTGATTTCCTTCGAATTGACGTTTTGGGGGATTTGTCCTCGATCTCGTTTTTCATCCATTTTCGATGGATCGATTATGGTTAAATGATGTTGTTAAACATATTCTATGGATTGTATATCCATATTTCAACTTGGAATTCTGTTTTCGTGATTTGACGGAACGAATCGTGTTCTTGGCCATTTTGGGGGAAATCCTTGAACTTTCGTCATTCGTTCTTTGAATTCAACGGCTTTGAGTCGTGTTATGGAATTCATTTCATTGTTATTATTGTCCTTCGTAGTTTATGACGTGAGTTGGCGATCGGTGGAGTCGGCGGGTTCGTAATCGATTCGTGTCGACCTACTTTGGTCGATTCTCCGCGTTGTTCTTATTCGAGGCAAGTACCTTGCCCATACTTTTCTTGTTTTGTGGATATGATGATTGGTGATCGTCTTGGTTTGTTTGTTTGTTTGAAATAAGTTTTCAAAAGATTTGGTTAGCCTTGTTAAAGGCCCTCTTTCAAAACCGTGTGTGTTTTGTGATTGGTGTGATTCGTGAACGAGTATGCGAATCTTATGGATGTGTTTGGTGTTGGTGATGCACTTGGTATTTGCGTGTGGATGTATATTGTTTCATTTCGGTGCATTGTGGTTTGACGTGTTGTTTTACTGAGTGTTTGATGCCTCTGGGTGAATTGTTTGGATATCCTTGGTGTGATATGTTACTCGTGCTTGAGATTATTTCGCTAGCCAGCTCGGGGGGTCCGACGGGATCACGGAGTGGGATTCGTGGCTTCGTCCCGGTCCTAGGCGACGTGTGGTGCTTGATTATTTCGCTAGCCAGCTCGGGGGGTCCGACGGGATCACGGAGTGGGATTTGTGGCTTCGTCCCGGTCCTAGGCGATGCGTGTACATGTTTTGTGAATGTGTTTGCTCACCTCGGGAGGGTTCGACGGGACCACGGAGGGAATTCCATTGGCTTCGACCTGGATTCACGAGTGCGGTTGCTTATGTTTTGTGAATGTGTTTGCTCACCTCGGGAGGGTTCGACGGGGCCACGGAGGGAATTCCATTGGCTTCGACCTGGATTCACGAGTGAAACTTCACGGGTGCGTGTGTATTTTATGTCCGTCGAGGACGCATGACGTGGGTTTTTAACCTTGTGTATTATGGTTGGTTTTATTTGCGAAAACAAAACCTTTGAAATGTGACCTGTTAATTTTTGGAAAGCGAAGGATTCGGTAATCCTAAATTGTCTCCTACTAAAACTCTCGATGGCAATTCAAACTATTTTATAAATAGTTTTCCCTTGATTTGTGACCTTTCGGTTTTAGAATATTTTACCAAACTCTTGCCTCGGGAAGTACTTTTCGTCACGTTTGGATTTTTAAGGATTCCTGGTTATTGTTATTCGTGAAATGTGAATTGTATGGCTCGTATTTGCACTTTGTTCTTGCACTATCAAAACAGTGGAGTTTTGCTAACCCCCGAGTATTCGGGGGGTGGATGTCTATTTTTGCATTCAGGTTTTGGAGCATAGCAGAGGGTCGGCACGAAGGATGATGAAAGATGAACGATACTAATCACACGAGGATCCGTTGATGTCGTATTGGTCTAGTTGTATTTTCTTTTCCGTTGCAGTATCTTTTCCCCGTTGTACGGGAGTTTATTGTATTTTGACCCCTGCGTGGGTAGGTGTTTGGAATTGAGTTGTATGTTATTATTGAAAGACCAAGTCGGTCTACTGAGTCATTTTAGCCTTAAAGGCGATGTTTAGATGTTCGATTTTAGTTATCAGCCTGGTAGATCCTCGAGGAGAGGGTCTACGGCGTGTAATATCCCTGAGTGGATTGGGGGTGTTACAGAATGGTATCGGAGCTTAGGTTGTGGAAACCTAGGCTGTCGGGTCAGTAGTGTCTGTTGAGTTTTGTTTCGTCGGATTTTATCTGACGGAGTCGTGTCGCGACGCGTCGTTTGAGTTTGTTGGTCGTGATTAGTATCGTGGGGCGATCATCATCTTCGTGCGACCTGTGGCTGTAAGTCTCCCTTCTTTGTGTTGTGCCTCGTGTGACACGAGCTATTTTTATGATTTATTTGTTAAGTGACGGAATCCTCTTATGGATTTTGATTTCTTGATATGTGGTTATTTGACCCTCATATTTCGTTTATGTGTGGAGTAGTGTTGCTGGATTGTGCATGTTTGACTTTATTTCTTTTATCCGCTGCGTGAGTTCTTTTGTAATGGCTTTCGGTATTTTACCGACTGAGTTTTATTTCGAAAATCAATTCCATTAACCGAGTTTTTGATATTATGGTCTTGATCATTTTAGCGAAATTCTTATGACGGTATTTAACATTTTGTAAATGGATTTTGTAAGTTTTTGAAACATTACCGTCATCGGCCTTTTTGGCGTTTTTGTAAATGGTTTTTAGCCTGGTGGGTTCCGACGCGGGATCCACGGCGCTATAAAGTTTTGTGTAATTACCTGAAATTTTTGGGCATTCTAGCCCATTGAATTATCTTTGAAAATCTTGAGTATCTTAGAAAATAAATTTCGAGACGTACTTTTAAAATGAATTATTTTCTCGTGGTACTTCCAAGGTGCCACAACATGTTTCAAAATTCTTCTACCTCGAGGACCAAAATGCTTTGAGATATTTTCAATGTTTTAGAAACACTTTTATTTAGACCCGAGGGTCGAATATTTTGAAAGTTTTCACTAAGAGAAAGTGTCCTCATTTTTATCAAATGCGAAAAGGTTCTCCAAAGTCTCGATAACGATGTTTTACGTTTGTACTTTTTTTGAAAGGTGATACTCAAGATGAACCAGTGTTCTTCTAAATTATTTTCAAAATGAGGTTTTCGTTTTTAAAACCTATCCATTCTCGTTTGAGGGCTGGGTATGTATGTATGATGTTCGCATTGTCATTTTGATATTTGCTCCCGAGTATGATCGAATTGGTGGTGTGAGTGTTAAGTCGTTTTCCACACATTTGTTGTGTTAGCCCCCTGTGAGAGACGGGATGTTGGTGTTGAATGTTGTCGCCTCGTGGTGATTTCTGCGTTGTCGCGCATGTGCGAGCTATTAGAGCTTGGTTTGGTATGACCGTGTGCATCGGTGATGGTTCCGTTATGTGTCGGTTGTTTAATGTCTTGTTACCTTGCTCCCGTTTTTATGAATTTCGTGGACGAGGTCGGAGGTAACACCCGTACTGTTTTGACTTCGGTATTTTCTCTTTCTCCAGTCTATCGATTCGCTCATGTTCGTTGATACTTTATCAACTTGTTTTGTATTTCGGTTTCATCGTCCGAACGAGCTGTGATCTTATTGTGGGTCGATCTGGTTATCGATGTGACTTTTTGAGTTGATTCGATTCTTGTGAACCTTGTTCGAGTGACATCATCGAGTTCTATTAGTTCTTTTATTCAAGTGGATCGGATTTGGAACTCTTGTGTTTCGACTCTGTCGACTCATTATGTTCGTTGACATTTACGAGCTTGTCCTACCCCTTGCTTTTGTTGATCGAACGAGTGTGGTATTGTTTTGGAATAACTCGTTTGTCATGTGACTTTTCAATCGCTATTCCCTTTCTGTGGATCTTATGGGAATGCGGGTCTTGTAGTTCTCACCAGATCATCACAGGAGTTGTTGTTTGAATTTTATTATCCTTCGTGTTTCGGACATGATTGTTCGATCTTTGTTGTCTCGATCGTTTGCTTGTTCGGTTTTTGTTCTCGTTTCGTGATTGTTGAGCATTCAGGCTCCTTCATAATTCCCTTAAGTTCGGGAAATTAGTCTCTTTTTCGATCTTCCAACCCTTGGGCGGTGGGATTCCGCATTTGTTCAGCGGTTGACTCGCGTTTTGATTGATGTACCGTTGGGTTGGTCAATCATATTGATTTTCGTTCGTTGTGTTTTGTGATTGTCGGATAATTGACTTGGCTATATTATCCGTTTGATGACGCTTGTCATTTGTTGGTTTTATTATATCCCTAGCGGCGACGTTGTGTTGGTCGCCGTGGAGCGTGTTTTCACGCCGTATATTCCTTTGCACTGTTTGTAACATTTCGCCGTTGGGAGTTAGTTACGCATTCTTGTGTATCTCGTTGAGTTTTTCCTGGCGGAATATTTCTTCTCCCTACTTGTTTTAAGTTTCGGGATGAAACTTCTTTTAAGGAGGGTAGAATGTAATATCCGCAATTTTCGATTTTCGGTAAATTTCTTTTTTCGGCCGAAGTCCGTTTTGACGACTCGCACATGACCGTTTCGTCATTCTGAGAATGATTAAATCTACACTTTTTGACTTCCGAGTTCGTTTCGGAGTCGTTTTGTTGAGTTTCGTGCTTTTAACGACTTTTCTGCACTTGAGTTCGGTTCTTGCGAATCTCGTTTGAAACTGCTGTTTCGAGTTTCCCGTAAGTCCATTTAACTTTGTTAGACGTGTTGTGAACTTCGGTTTGGTTATTCGATCACGTATCGTGATTTCCGGGCGTTTTGGGCCATTTTGTAATTTCTTGAAAGTTACGGGTATCCGTATCTGGAATTGTTGTCTCGACCCGTTTCTTGGTCGCGTATGATTAATTATGGTATTATGTTTTCATTTCGGGCCGTTGATGTAGTCCGCGAACTTTTCGTCGTGTTCGTTCCGTACGTTTTCGGAAATCGGGTCGTCGAGCCACGTGGTAGTGCATGGCCGGACGGTTGCGGGGTGGCCGAGACGATGCAGGCACCGGCCGGACAGTGCGGCAGAACCGGCGTAAGCGCACGCTCTGCCGGAAGGCTGCGCTTCTTCCGGCAGTGTAGCGCACGCTATCGGGTGGCTAGCGCACGCTATCGGGCACAGGCGGAGGATTACGAGGTTACGGACTCGGTTAGGATCGGCGGGTAGCGCACGCCATGCTGCCGGTCGTAGTCTGCACGCTTCCGGCGGGGGTAGCGCACGCGGCCGACTAGCGACGTTACAGGTAAGTTTGTTAGTCCGGTGGCTCTTTGGGCCAGTCGGCTAGCGCGCGAGCTTGGCCGTAGCGCACGCTAGCGGGAGTCGGGCGGACGAGTCATGGTCGGCGGTGGTCGATGGTGCCGGGTCATGCGGGCCATGGCGAGAGTGCTCGGCCGTCTTGGCGATAGCGCACGCTAGTCCGGAAGGCTAGCGCACGCTAGTTCCGGCCCGATATATAAATGATGCAGACCGACTTTTGGTCATTTTCATTTCATTTCTCTTGATCCTTGGTGAGGTTTTGGAGGAGACGAAACCATGTTGTTGGACAACAAATCCATGAAGTTTCTGAGTTTATATCATCAATCAATCATCCGTTATCATCCTTTGATCCAGCGAATCAAGGTAATCTTCCTTAGAACCCTAATTTCGAGAATTTGGGGTTTTTGCATTTTAAATGCGATTCGTTCCGTGTTGTTGATTAATTCATGATGGGTATGATTAATCTTGGTAGTATTCTCGTGTTTAACATCATTTAATCCATTGTTCTTCGTCGAATCGAAGTATATTTCTTGATTTCCTTCGAATTGACGTTTTGGGGGATTTGTCCTCGATCTCGTTTTTCATCCGTTTTCGATGGATCGATTATGGTTAAATGATGTTAAACATATTCTATGGATTGTATACCCATATTTCAACTTGGAATTCCGTTTTCGTGATTTGACGGAACGAATCGTGTTCTTGGCCGTTTTGGGGGAAATCCTTGAACTTTCGTCATTCGTTCTTTGAATTCAACGGCTTTGAGTCGTGTTATGGAATTCATTTCATTGTTATTATTGTCCTTCGTAGTTTATGACGTGAGTTGGCGATCGGTGGAGTCGGCGGGTTCGTAATCGATTCGTGTCAACCTACTTTGGTCAATTCTCCGCGTTGTTCTTATTCTAGGCAAGTACCTTGTCCATACTTTTCTTGTTTTGTGGATATGATGATTGGTGATCGTCTTGGTTTGTTTGTTTGTTTGAAATGAGTTTTCAAAAGATTTGGTTAGCCTTGTTAAAGGCCCTCTTTCAAAACCGTGTGTGTTTTGTGATTGGTGTGATTCGTGAACGAGTATGCGAATCTTATGGATATGTTTGGTGTTGGTGATGCACTTGGTATTTGCGTGTGGATGTATATTGTTTCATTTCAGTGCATTGTGGTTTGACGTGTTGTTTTACTGAGTGTTTGATGTCTCTGGGTGAATTGTATGGATATCCTTGGTGTGATATGTTACTCGTGCTTGAGATTATTTCGCTAGCCAGCTCGGGGGGTCCGACGGGATCACGGAGTGGGATTCGTGGCTTCGTCCCGGTCCTAGGCGACGTGTGGTGCTTGAGTATTTCGCTAGCGGCTCGGGGTCCGACGGGATCACGGAGTGGGATTTGTGGCCGTCCGGTCTGGCGATGCGTGTACATGTTTTGTGAATGTGTTTGCTCACCTCGGGAGGGTTCGACGGGACCACGGAGGGAATTCCATTGGCTTCGACCTGGATTCACGAGTGCGGTTGCTTATGTTTTGTGAATGTGCTCACCTCGGGAGGGTTCGACGGGGCCACGAAGGGAATTACATTGGCTTCGACCTGGATTCACGAGTGAAACTTCACGGGTGCGTGTGTATTTTATGTCCGTCGAGGACGCATGACGTGGGTTTTTAACCTTGTGTATTATGGTTGGTTTTATTTGCGAAAACAAAACCTTTGGGCTGTGACCCTGTTAATTTTTGGAAAGCGAAGGATTCGGTAATCCTAAATTATCTCCTACTAAAACTCTCGATGGCAATTCAAACTGTTTTATAAATAGTTTTCCCTTGATTTGTGACCTTTCGGTTTTAGAATGTTTTACCAAACTCTTGCCTCGGGAAGTACTTTTCGTCACGTTTGGATTTTTAAGGATTCCTGGTTATTGTTATTCGTGAAATGTGAATTGTATGGCTCGTATTTGTACTTTGTTCTTGCACTAGCAAAACAGTGGAGTTTTGCTAACCCCCGAGTATTCGGGGGGTGGATGTCTATTTTTGCATTCAGGTTTTGGAGCATAGCAGAGGGTCGGCACGAAGGATGATGAAAGATGAACGATACTAATCACACGAGGATCCGTTGATGTCGTATTGGTCTAGTTGTATTTTCTTTTCCGCTGCAGTATCTTTTTCCCGTTGTACGGGAGTTTATTGTATTTTGACCCCTGCGTGGGTAGGTGTTTGGAATTGAGTTGTATGTTATTATTGAAAGACCAAGTCGGTCTACTGAGTCATTTTAGCCTTAAAGGCGATGTTTAGATGTTCAATTTTAGTTATCAGCCTGGTAAATCCTCGAGGAGAGGGTCTACGGCGTGTAATATCCCTGAGTGGATTGGGGGTGTTACACTAGAGCAATCTCGATGTCAAAACTATCACCAATAATTTCCTTAATATTCGACGATCCAAAAGTACCATAGACTGTAGATAACTCATATCCTTATCTTCTCCATAATGTATCCTCGATACCCAGGTTTACTAATAACTAAAGTAAATCATATACATTATGATTTAATTCCCAAAAATCGAAAAGCAACGTACAATCCCAAATTTCCAGTGTACACAATTATAATCATTGCTATACGAGTTATAAACGAATGAAACTGAAACCATTCATCAAATATTATAAACTGAGCAAGTAATAACTTGGCTCGATACCGATGAAGCGGTTACCAATTCCTTGTCGTCGTCTACAAGTCCCTCGTCCCTGATCAAAGAAATTCAAGAACATTCACGAATACGACCGCAAAGCATGGTTCTAAATACCGATCAATAATCTCAACCTATTACAATAATCGATTTAACACACATTCGATAATAATCAACAACCGATATAATCAATCAACAAACTCAATGGTTCTACAATATCTCGGTTAAACATAGTCTGAACAATCCAATTCAAACCAGCACGAATTCATAACCACAACACGATATACTACACTGCATGTCCACTTAGCGCACATTAATCACTTAACATAGCGCGCGCTAAGTCATTCCAGTTAGCGTGCGCTAGCCGGTAATTCTAGCGTGCGCTAATGACATGCAGTTGTATACATTACAGGTATCGATCAACATATGGCGATTACGAATACGAGTGTAAAGCAAATCATACTCCAAGATCAATCATCAATCAACATGACTTAATGAACATTCCATCTTCATATCCAAAAATACCGATAATTCCATATACAATCATCTTGCTATGTTCTATTTATCAAGAGTTCTTCAAGAACACTAAGTGATTCGAAACCATGTTCATAGTCATCAAAACAACATAATCCGATATCTTTTAACATGTAAACAATCATCCAAAAATGAGGAGGATTAACCAACTTATCTCAAGAAGACGAACAACACAATTCAACCACAAGAATCATATACATATCCATATATCAACAAAAACATCATCATAATTCGGTAATCCATCTCATAATCATGCTCATCAACTTGATTATATGATAATCATCAACTCAAGGACATCAACATTCAATCCAAAATGAAATCCAAAGGTGAAGAGTAATTACCTCTTTGAAGGAATGGATTGTATCCCAAGGTTGAATCCGTTCTCAATCACTTCCAAGCTTATTATTGTTAAAGATAATCAACTCCATAATCACTCAAGTGTTTGGAACCTCAAAGTATCCTCCAAGAACTCTCTCTATCAGATGAGAGGAAGAAATGGCCGAAATGAACAACATTACTCAACTGCACATATATATACTGACTATTATTAGCGTGCGCTAACATCTTCATTTAGCGTACGTTACATGCTTTAGCGTGCGCAATCGAAGTCCAGAGGCTACTGCATTACTTTGTACAATGATTTACGTACACAATGCCCGTGCAATAGCGTATGTAATTGCCTCTATTTAGCGTACGCAAGTGTCCGACCATAATGTGCGCTACTCATAGTTGACTTGTTTGTCTGTATGCTCCGAAGACGGGTCCACACGCCGAAAGCATCTGACAAGGATAAGATTCTTTTTGGACCGATCTCATATTAGCGTGAGCTAACCATATGCATTACCGTGTGCTAATCCTTCATAACAAACATCCGTTGACCTTATCGGAACATGCGTCGAAAGTAGCGTGACAATGCCAAGATTCTCTTTTTGACCGATCTATAATTAGCGTGGGCTAATCTTAGGCATTAGCGTGCGCTACACTTGAATAATAGCATGCGCTTTGCGTGAATATTAGTGTACGCTAATCAGGCTATACTTAGCTATTTTCAGCTATTCTTGTCCAATATCTCAACATACAGAATATGAACATACGGCATACCAAATACATATACTCCTTCCAACAATATTCTCATATGCTACGCCCGACACACAATATCTTCAAATACAATTGTCAACCAAGTGCAGTAATTATACCAATACAGATATCTTAGTCCTTCAATTATTTTATCCATACTGTACAGATTCCACGTTGTAGAACATAACTCGGATAAAATAACATTAAACAATAGTAGTAGAAATTCCGGATATTATAGAATAGAGGCATTTGTGTTTGAACACGTATGAAAATCTATGGAGAATAGAGGCATTTGTGTTTGAATACAACATCAAATTGAAGTTAAATGTTTTTGCATGTGGCATTATTACACCTACCCAAACTGAAGCTCTATTCAGATAATTTGTGGGGGCCTGTAACAAAAAGCATATAACACTAATATGAGGTTCATTTTCCAGAAGGCCCAACAATGCGACATCTATTCTACTATACAGCAAGCTAATGCAGACTATTTATGTTTATTCATCAACTGTACAGATATAATATTGCAGCATATAGGAAAAAACTATAAACAAACGCAGCCACCATAACTGCAAATATATGTACATGGTAAACAAATAAAGCAAACAAATATTTGATATTAAAATATACCCTAAGATGAGAAATAACAGAATGGTTATTGATATCGGTCAAGATTATGAATCTGTTTAGCCAAATAACAAATCTCATATTCAGCACCCTAATCACCAAAGTCAACCAATTAAAAATCTGATATGCTCATGGAGTTAAACCCCGACCTTAAAGAAATATACGGGAACACAAAGGTGCATAAATGACGAAACAGCTAACGATAGGAGAGAGTAAAATATATATTAAATTTTCCATCATCCTCCAACAATTAGCTATATTTTGAAATTAGAGAAATTCGATCTGAATAATGACGGCATGAGAATCAGTGTTATCTATGCAGGCCTCTTCGTAAAACAAAACTCATTTTTTTCCTCTACTATTCTCTAAATCTTACATCATTGGAACTGCTTGCTATGCTCAATTAGTGCTGGCCTATGCAACTCTCACAATGCTGCACAATGAAATAGACTACCTCATATTCAGGTGTCAGTATGTACGAGATTATTGTATCTAGTTGGAGCAAACTCCAGTCATCGCATAGGAAGACAAATACAGAAAATGAATGAAGACTGAGAGCAGATAATATGTTCCCCCAGATGAGTATAAGCAATAAAACAAAGAACAAAATAAATTATAGAGAAAATGTTATACATTGTGTTCATATAAAGACAGCTGGCCTAGTACACAGGTTAGCAAAAATGCAAGCTCTGTAATTGCAAAAGAAATGTTAGCAAGATCCTGACAAGTATCTATGTTCAGGCAAGAACTGAATAGATATATGTGTAGTAGGTGCAGATGCAAAAACTCCATGTAAGCAAACCACTGGGGAATATAACCTAGGCCATGAACTATAACACAAGCAAACCAACCAAAGAACAATCCTCAAACCTATAAAACCAGCAAGAACAAAGTCACATCATTAATGAACTAAAATGCAAGGTTAATGATAGAAATGTAACATGTTAGATCTTGGCAGTAACTACAAACACAAATACCTATCAATCACGGAAGAGAAACCAAGATCAAAATACACCCGAAGAAGCATGAAAAGCACTGCCTGCGCAGAGAAAAATCGACAGTACAAACCAAAATCAAACAAGAAGGAGTATAGATATGTAGGTGGGCAGGAAATCAAACTTGAAAACTGAACCCGGAAATTTGGGACAATACGTAAAGAAAATATACTCAAACACACACACGGATATAAATAAATAAACAAACAAAGCCACATGAACAATCAAAGATACACAATCTAAAGCTAACAGCAAGAAAAACCAATGTCAAAAGACGCTTTCGAGGTCAGCCCAAATAAAACAAGATTAAAATATGAAAACCGGAGCACTGAAATGTGTCGAACGAATCACTCCGGTCGCAAGTTCTGCAGTCTATATAAATCAAACTGCACGAGAAAAAACAACCCCAATATCAAATATGAAAAAAAAAAAAAAAAAAAAGGTATTGCAATTCCACAAACATCCGGCAAAGACAACTCCGCAAATGCAATTACCTGAAAGAGAGGTATGCAGCCCCAAGGGAAATCCAAACTGAAGCAAAAAAACAAACTACATTTTTAGTAAAACCGAACCGCTAGAAACCAAAAAGACACAAAACAAACACATAAACAAAACACACACACACATAGAGACACATCAGCACAATAAAAGAATCCAGAAATAAACCAGAAGAGGCAAAGCAGGGGAAAAATGCCAAAAAAAAACTAAACAATTACCTGATGCAGAACTACGTATAGCCACGTAGAATCCACGTACAAAGCAGTAAAATAAATCTGTAAACAAAAGAAAAAACAAACAACAGATTTAGTAAAACCAAACACATAGAAGAAACACACAGGCACACACACAGGTACAGAAATCTGGTAACAAAGACAGCAATAGAAGATAACAAACCCAATCCGAACAATCTGAAGCACAAAACAAAATAATAAACAAAAAAGAGAGAAGAACAACCAACAATCTGAAGAAGGGAACCCTAAATAACAAAGATGAGGAGAAAAAAACATCTGAAGCACAAAACAAAGAACAACCAACAATCTGTACAAACCAAGAAAAACCAATGTCAAAAGACCAATGTCTCTTTCAATGGAGAAATACCCAAACAGCAAGAAAAACCAATGCCAAAATAACCAGAATTAAAATATGAAAACAACCGCAAGAGAAAAAACAACCCCAATATCAAATATGGAAAAAAAGCAATATATTTCAGCAAACATCCGGCACAGACATAACCACACCAACGCAAATACCTGAAAGAGAAGTATGCAGCCCCAAGTGAAATGCAAACTGAAGAAAATAACAGCAAAGCACATATACACAAAGAGACACAGCAGCAACACATATACACAAACAGACACATCAGCACAATAAAAGAATCCAGAAATAAATCAGAAGAGACAAAGCAGGGGAAAAAAATGCCCCAAAAAACCTAACCAATTACCTGATGCAGAACTACATATAGCCAGAGAGAAATCAGGTACAGAGAGAAATCTGGAAACAAAGGAAAAAATAAACAACAGATTGAGTAAAACCAAAGCGCTAGAAATGGGAAATAGATAAAACGAAGACAAAGAAGAAACACACAGGCACACAGACAGGTCTGGAAACAAAGGCAGCAATCGAAAATAACAAACCCAATCCGAGAAAAAATTGAAAATAAATAATAATCTGAAGCACAAAACAAAATAATAAACGAAAAAGACAGAAGAACAACCAACAATCTGAAGAAAAAAACCATAAATAACAAAGACGAGTGAAAAAAAAAACATCTGAAGCCCAACAATCTGGAAAAACCTAAGAAGCAAGAAATAAATCGAAAAAGAAAAAAAAAACTAAATAACAAAGACGAGTGAAAAAAACATCTGAAGCCCAACAATCTGGAGAAATCGAAGAAGCAAGAAAACCCATACAATCAAGAAATCAATCAATAAAAATAGAAAACAAAATGAAGAAAAGAAAAGCGTTACTTGTCAATCAACAAACGAGGAAGAAGGTGAAAAGCGAAATGGAAATAAGGAGAAACCAGCGCACGAATAAGCCAGGTTATGAGAGAAAAACCGAAGGGTGACACGTATGAAGGAGGCGAAGAGAAGAGGTGAAGCAAGCCGGAGAAGCAGGAGACGGGCGACCAAAAGATCCCTGCTTCTACTCTACGGCTACAATATATATTATAATATAACTATATGTATACATTATATAATATAACTTTAAATATATAAAATATATAACTTAATATGTAAATCTATATTTTTGTGACCTTATATATACGAATATAAATATAATATAACATAATATATATATATATATATATTTATATATATATATATATATAGAGAGAGAGAGAGAGAGAGATAGATAGATAGATAAATATATATATATAAATCTTATAATATAACTCTATATGTATCATATAATTTTAATTATAATTGAGTATATATATTATTAATTTACATCCACATATCATAATATAAATTTAAAAAATATTAAATATATATTAATTATAATTGAGTATATATATAATATAAATTTATATCCACATATCATAATAAAAATTTAACAATATATATTAATATTATATATTTAGTCATAAAAATATAAACTATTTATTGATAAAAAAATCAATATAACTACATATACATGTTAAAATATAACTTAATATATATATATATATTATATGATTATTTAAATACTACTAAAAATTATTACATAATTTATGAATATATATTATAATATAAATTAAAATATATAACATCGGTTTTATTAGAACTAATTTGAAATTGCTGATTTAACATTGGTTCTCCCAACCGATGCGAAATGAAAAATTTAACATCCTTTTTTATTAGAACCAATGTTAAATGACAGTTTAACATCCGGTTTTAGCAGAACCGGTGTTAATTTGCTTTTTAAAATTTTAATTATGTCACCGCGTCTTTTTTAACATCGATTTTCCCAGAACCGATGTTAAACAAGCGATGATAAATATCTTTTTTGTAGTAGTATTGAATCATGTATGTATCAATTAAGGGGGAATGCCGTACTTCTGTGGATACATCACAAATACCGTAGGATTTCAATTAATATTTTAATCGTATCCAATTCCATACACTTAGTCTTTTCAAAACAACTTTAAGTCCACGTGCACCGTTTGAATTTAAAACAATTTAACTTTCAATATCGAAACGACATCCAGAGGCTGTACTGTGTGATAGTGGAGGCTGTATTCCTATCCCCTAAAACTGACCGTTCAATGTAACCTAGCCTCTCTACATCTATAAAAGGGCCAGTATGCTGACCTAAAGACTCTTTTACTGCATTTGCATATTGAACGAGCCTACAACATACAACCTACATACTTAGAGAATTTTTCTGCAAATTTCTATCTCAATTTTCACCTCTCTTTTTGTGAAAAAGACCTCATTACAAACTTCATTTATGTCTCTGAAGAAGAAGGAAACCATAATCGATGGCAGAAGCTTTGCCAGATCTGTGCTCCAATAACGTATCATATCTGAGGAGGAAAATATGGTCAGGATGAACTTGGTAGTTTCCCGTGTTAAGCAACTAGGTTTATACAGACTAGGTAGCCTACACCTAGAAAACTATGGTGAGCTGGTAGTAGAGGAATTTTATCTGGACGCAGTGTTCAAGTATGTGTCTGATATGAAGGTTGCTCGTGTTTGTGAGATCGTGAGCACCGCTGCGTGGAAAAGAGATCTATTAATAGGGATCTTCTGGAGAAGTCATGCAAACTACTCACTGACGGCCTTTCCTTGGAGGAACTGAAGACCATATGGAGTGAGAGTATGACTGAAGCATAATGGAAGATGTTCACTAGAAATTTCAACATCGTAGACATTCATCCTTCATGCCATAAGAAGAGCTTCACTCTTCCTTACTTCTATTTGCACGAATTTTGTTGCCGAGTTGTGGAGAACAGAACTGGTACTTTTGAAATATGCACAAACATGAGATTTAGGATGATGGTGGCCATCATGTGTGGTCAAAAGGTGAAATGGTGCCAAGTCGTGATGAGTCGCCTATAGGAGGAGGCTGCCAATACAGAATCAGCCAGGGAGTCCTTTAGCCTCATGCTCAACTACATCTTGACGAGATGTGGTATCCAGCAATGACCAGTAGCAAAGAAATTCTTGGTGGTTCTAAACCCATCCTGTACAACAAGGCTATGCCAATTGCCAATAGACCAAATCCTACCTCTATGCCGATGTCGAGTGAACAAGGGATGTTAGTGGTCACTCTTTCAAGGCCAAAGCTGGTGACAGCGACAAAAGAAGAGGCTTGTAAGCAAGAAGAGGGTGATTCCTGATAGCAGCTCACCTTCAACTATCGAGAAGAAGAATAAGAAAAATCCTAAGACTAAGAATGAGTCTTCAAAGTCGGAGGTTGTTCCTACAACACCTCAGGCAACTACAGTGGTGTGATACCCGAGAATTTCGTTCTGGTTGCGTTGAATTTTTTCTACTGTTTAGTGAGATATATGTTGTTCGTACCTATATGATCATGTGTCATGTCGTGTCACGTGTTTGTTTGCAACTGGTTGTTTGTGTTGGACGTTGGCATTTTATCGTATGTTGCATAATTTGTTGTCCTGTTGATAGGTAACGTTGTTGTGATGAGTTTTTAGTGCGATCTGACTGCCTGTACAGTAGGAATAGCGCACACTATGTGTATGAATAACATGCTCTACCAGGGTTTTGCTAGCGCACGCTAACTGGAGGTGCAGAATCGATGCAGAAGCTACTGCCTTGAACTGGGAAGTCGACAGCGCACGCTATGTAATTGGATAGCGCGTGCTAAGGTGCATCAGTAACGCACGCTGGTGAGGATAGAATACGCTAACTTTTGGTTTTGGGGCAGTCCAGAAGCTACTGGACTGGATTAAATAATTCGATAGCGCGCACGACATGTGTGGTTAGCGCACGTTAATCTGTCCGGTATATAAACCGGACAACAGGCTTATTTTCTCATTTTCACTTCATTTCTTCTTCTCCCCACGGGTTTGAGATGAGGGCGATTAGGGTTCGAGTTCTTGGCCAATTTTGCTCCATCTAATGGTGTTTTGGAGAGTCTTAGGTTATTATAACATCATATAATTTGTTGTTCTTTGTCGGGTCGAGGTATTTTCCTATTTTTCCTTGAGTTGACCTTTTTGGAGATTTGCTCTTGATTTCGATTCTAGTCTGATTTTGATGAATCGGTTGGTGTTATATGACATTATTAATCATGTTCTGTGGATTTTATATCCCTATTTCGAGTTTGTTTAACTCGATTGACGAGCTGAGTGTTCTTGGGAACTATTGAACATTTAATGTTTGATTAAATGTTCGAATGAGTTTTCCTTTGATATTTTGATGTGATCTCCATTGTTATTGGCCTGGATCCTATTTATGATCATGTTTTCGTTGTTTCTTGCAGAATTTGTAGGTTTTAAGTCACTTCAGTCGAGTTGTGTTCTTCGTAGTACTTGCATGCCGATTTCGAGGCAAGTATCTTGCTTATACGACTTGTATCTTGTGACTAGAAATCATGTATTAGGTTTGTGATGATTTATTTACCTTCGTAACATGGTTCATGTGAGTTAGTTATGTGTTACGCGTTATGAAGGCTTAGTGATGACTGTGTTATTTTGGCATATGTATTGTGTGATGTGTTATCTATGCAGGATTGTGATAATCGTGTTGGTTGGTTATACACATGGTTGTGCAATGTGTTGTGTTTCGAACATGAGTTATGCTGAATTGTGTGTTTTTGATGTTGATGGTTGGATTGTTGAGATTGTGCTTTATGTGTTGGACGTGTGCAGTTATGGTAATCGATGTGATTGATTGACCGTATGACCTTGGTGAAATGTGAATGTGAATGTTGTGTGCTGTGTTTCTAAGTTCTCTCGTGTGGGTTCGAGGGGGCCTACGAGGATTCATGGCACAGGTCCATGGGATCAAAACTTAGTATGTGGTGTTGAGGTCCAATCGTGCGGGTCTGTCGAGGCCTACGATGACACATGGCACAGGTCCATGGCGTCAAGACATAGTACATCCAACCATGCAGGTTCGACGGGACCTACAGTGACACGTGACACAGGTTCACGGGGTCAGGACTGGTTGTTGTGATTGATGTATTTGATTCCAACCGTGCGGGTTCGGAAGGAACCTATAGTGACACGTGACACAAGTTCACGAGGTCGGGACTAGTTGTTGTGATTGTTGTGTTGGCTCAATCCGTGTGGATTGTTGAACCTACGGAGACTCGTGGCAAGCGATCACAGAGTCATGAGCATGATTTTTTTCGTGGTGAAGGTTGTGTTGGTTAAGTTCGTATGGGTTGTTGAACCTATGGAGACTCGTGGCAAGTGATCATGGAGTCATGAGTATGTTGTGACGTAGAAAGATTTTGAAAAGAATGTTATTAAGAAAATGGAATGGTTGGGCCGAGACCTAAATAAATTGTGTAAATGTTTTCATGTGGTAAAATTGTTGAGTTTTGAAATGGGATTTAGGGTTGAGACCCTAACGTTTGATAAAGATTTCTCAAATTCGGGGCCAGTATCCTAAAAGTTTGTATTTCTAAAAATGCCGAGATGACGACTCTATTTTCAAATGCCCCGAATGCTTGTTTCTAAATACTAAAACTTCTCGAAAATACTTGGTGAATGGTTGTCCTTATCTAATTCGTGGTTGTTAATTGCTTGTTACATTTCATATAGTATGATACTTGTACTAGCCATTCAAATGCTAACCCCTTAAATCGGGGAAATGCGTTTCATGCATTTCAGGTATGCTTAGTTCATGGGAGCAGTCACAGGGTCGGCATGGAAGATGATGGGCTGCAATACTAATCAAGAGTTATGGAGTTTAGTGGTTGTTGCGTCATTGTATTATTCTCAGTCTTCCCCTATGTTGTATCGTTTTGTATTTTGTACCCCAACGTGGGTATGAGTTGGAAGATATTATTTAGCTTGATTTAGTCGCGTGACCTCATCGGTCTGTCTTTTTATCTTGTTTGACCCCGGACGATCAAACAGTTGGTCAATTGTAGTGTTTAGCTTGGTAGATCTTTGTGAGTAGGGTCTACAGCGTGTGATATTCCCGGGTGGTTTCTGGGGGTGTTACATTTATGGTATAAGAGCTTAGGTTGTGGAAACCTAGGCTGTCGGGTCGAGTCGAGTCTTGAATTTTGAAGTCGTGTTATCGCGTCATCCGAGTTGTCGGGTGACAAGTTGAGTTGTGCGTTGGCACACTATGCGTTTATGCTGTCAGTTGAGATTAGTATCGCGGGCAACCGTCATTTTCGTGCGACTAGTGGACGTAAGTCTTCTCTTTTATGTCTAATATCCGTGTTTCATGACTCTGTATATATGCGTGTTGTGTGATGGAATCCGTATTTGATACATGTGGTATACGATGTTGCGTAATGAACTAGATGTATTGATGAATTGGACACCGAGTGATGTAGTATGATAAGAAACCTTGAACATTGACGTGTTCCAGAAAGTGTATTGACAGTAGAGTTTGTTGAGAAACTCACGTATATGGTTTCAATGTGTGTTGGAACTTGGTATGCATGTGTTATGGTTGTTGAATTGATGATTTATGTATGCCAGATGGGCATGTGTTTGAAAATCGATAGATTTCGGATCGTTGATGTTATTATATCCGATGCGTGTCTGTTTATGAATGTGTTTTGAATTATTTTGGATACTCGGTAAAGTGTTACCAGTGATGATCTTTTGTCATGTTTGAAAGAATTTTGAGAAAATTACTTTTGCGTATTTGTGTTATTTTCAAATGATTTGAGTAAACGATTTGAAAACCCTAACACCGTTAAAGTTTTGTATTTATAAATAAAATGCGATTTTATTTTCGAAAAGGGTGGAGGATGAAATTTTCTAAATTGTATCAGTTAGCGCACGCTAACTAATATGGGCAAACATAATGTTAAAGTTAGCGCACGCTAACCGTAGGCTTAGCACGCGTTAAGATGCATTATATTACATGGTTTGGTTCTGCTTTGTGACTTTTACGATGGGATGAGATTGTGAGTTTGTAGAAATGGTTAGTACGAGTATGAATGAGTTGTCCACCCGGTGATGGTTCGGTGAAACCTCTGGGAGTCGATGCTAAGGGAGCATGGCCATGGATTACCTTGAGTGTTGTTAATTATGATAATGTTGCGTGGTAACATGTGGTTTCCTTGTGTGTTGCTATTTTTGGTGATGTGTTATGATAACGTGGTTATCTTGATGATGTTGTTTCTGAAGAAATCAATATTTCGGAATGTTGTTTTGCAAATGTTTTTAAAGTGAGAAGTGACGCAGACAAGATCCGATACTTCAATATGCGTATGAAACCCCATATCCGTGAGAGTATGGCTCCACTCATGTGTACCACTTTGAAAGAATATCAGGACCGAGCTTTAGCCATCGAGATGGTTGCTTCTGTGACAGATACTAGTTCAGGAAGTAAGAGGCAAAAGACCTCGGGTAACTTTTCCAGAGGTCAGAGAAGTGAGTTTCGTGAGCCTGTTGCTTTGCATTATCATTCTGGGAGCACTCCTCGTTCGTTTGGTCAGTCCAAGAATCTTACTCCAGAGGTGAGTAAGGTGAGCGGTGTGAAGATGCGTTTCAACTGTAGCCGTGTGGGCCATACTCGAAAGAATTGTCGCTCGCCGCAGGTCAACTGTTTCAAGTGTGGTCATTTGGGACACCAAGCGGTGCACTGCAAGCCCGTTGTTGAGATGTTCGAGAACCGAAGTCCCGCTCATACTCGTGGAGGGCCTAGTGGTGCCAACGATGTTACTGTGTGTTGTATTGTAGATTATATCACATGTGGAGATTTGGTATTTGGCTCTGATGTCTGATATTTTGGTTTCAATAATTCCGTGTGGATTGGTAAACCTACGGGGACACGTGACAGTAGATCACGGGGTCCCGAGTATGTTGATTTCTGATGTTTGAACATTGGCGTTTGTTTTGTTATGTGGCACTGTGATGCTCTTGTTTTAAGTTTCGGGACGAAACTTATTTTTAGTGGGGTAGAATGTGATACCCGAGAATTTCGCTCAAGTTGCGTTGAATTTTTTTCTACTGTTTAGTGAGATATATGATGTTCGTGCCTATATGATCGTGTGTCATGTCGTGTCACGTGTTTGTTTGCAACTGGTTGTTTGGGTTGGACGTTTGCGTTTTATCGCATGTTGCATGATTTTGCATCCCGTTGACAGGTAACATTGTTGTGATGAGTTTTTGGTGCGATCCTACTGCCTATGCAGTAGGAATAGCGCACGCTACGTGCATAGATAACCTGCGCTACCAAGGTATTGCTAGCGCACGCTAAAGCTCCATTAGCGCATGCTAACTGGAGGTGCAGAATCGATGCAAAAGCTACTGCCTTGAACTGGGAAGTCGACAACGCACACTATGTAATTGGATAGTGCGCGCTAAGGTGCATTAGTAGCACACTCTATGGTGGGGATAGTGCACGCTAACTGATGGTTTTGGGGCAGTCCAGAAGCTACTGGACTGGGTTGAAGAAGCAGATAGCGTGCACTACTTGTGTGGTTAGCGCATGCTAATCTGTCCGATATATAAATCGGACATCAGGCTTATTTTCTCATTTTCACTTCATTTCTTTTTCTCTCCACGAGTTTGAGATGAGGGCGATTAGGGTTTGAGTTCTTGGCTGATTTTTCTACATCGAAGGGTGTTTTGGAGAGTCTTAGGTGACTATAACATCATCTAATCCATTGTTCTTCATCGGATCGAGGTATTTTCCTATTTTTCCTTGAGTTTAACTTTTTGGATATTTGTTCTTGATTTCGATTCTAGTCCGATTTTGACGAATCGGTTAGTGTTATACGACATTATTAATCATGTTCTAGGGATTGTATATCCGTATTTCGAGTTTGTTTAACTCGATTGACGAGCTGAGTGTTCTTGGGAACTATTGAACATTTAATGTTTGATTGAATGTTCGAATGAGTTTTCCTTTGATAGTTTGATGTGATCTGCATTGTTATTGGTTAGGATCCTCGTTGTTATTGTGTTTTCGTTGTTTCTTTCGGAAGCTGTAGGTTTCGAGGCACTTCAGTCGAGCCGTGTTCGTCGGAGTACTTGCGTGCCGATTTCAAGGCAAGTATCTTGCTTATACGACTTGTATCTTGTGACTAGAAATCACGTATTAGGTTTGTGATGATTTATTTACCTTCGTAACATGGTTCATGTGAGTTAGTTATGTGTTATGCGTTACGAAGGCTTAGTGATGACTATGTTATTTTGGCATATGTATTGTGTGATGTGTTATGCGTGCAAGATTGTGATAATCGTGTTTTTTTAAAAAAAAAAAAGAACGTCCATTGTGGACGGGGTATTGAGGCGGGACCCACCAACCTGTGAGATAAAGAAAATATCGAGAAATACAAACAATTAGTCCCAACTTATGACCAAAGATGATCTATAATCCAGATCCTAAATCTAAAAATGAAGTACCTACGGCCCGCTAAGGAAATAGAAAGTGTACCACTAACACCGTGGGCTAATGTGCGGACTGATATGTAAAAAAGCAAATCTGAATTATGACAAAAAATAAGCCATAATCTGAATCCTAGAAACTAAAATGCCTACGGCCCGCTAGTGAAATACAAGGTGCACCATGAAAATTGTGGGCTAATGTGCGGACCCATAGATAATAAATCAACCAATGATAAAATACTACCTAAATCTAAAAGAAAGGTAACCAAGCTGATCCATCCATATAAGAGAGAAAAGGAACGGAGGAGCAGTATCGTATGTATAAGTCTGAATAACTGGGGACAATATGCCGAGCTCAGAGAGGTAATCATCCGGCCTGTTGCCCTCCCAGAAAATATGAGTGACTCTGTACTGAATATCTCAGAGAATGTATCGGATACGCATAAGGGTGTTACGAACCTGCCAAGAGCCCCGATGGCCAGATGAAAGCCTGGTCACCACAGCATCAAGCTCAATCCAAACATGTCTCGATCTCTCGGAAGTTAAAATCAGTCCTATGATCTCTGCATCAAAGCTGGAAGAGGCCTGAAAAGAGGAGTGGAAAGCAAAAAAGAGCTCTCCGTGATGATCTCTAATCAGACCCCCACCACCAGCAATCTGAGTATCTCTATCGAAGGAGCCATCCGTGTTCAGCTTGATCCAAGGGGTCTCAGATCGAAACCAAACCACTGGGACAGTGCGATGAGTCTGAGCAGGGGAAGAAGAAGCTCACTGGAAATGGTCAGGAAGCGAGCACCTCGCCCAAAACTCTGAAGAAAGAAGCATTGCATCAGCTAATAATGAAACATGGCACTCCACCTGCACAATAACATGAGAAGCAAGAAAAATAACTGCCCTATGCTTTACACTATTCCTCTCCGTCCAGATGAACCAAAGGATCAGACAAGGAATAATGGAAGCTGCGTGCCTAAAGTGTGTGCCATGTGAGAAAAAACTCAAGAGCTCAAAAGTATTATCTGTATGGGGTAAGGATAAATGTGTCCATGCACTAAAATACTCCCACACGTCACAAGCCACGTCACTCTCCAAAAAAAGGTAGGCTAGGGTCTCGGTATGGTAGGTATGGGTAGAGGTATGGGTACAACATGAGCATATGGAAGCCAAGGAAATGCCCCTCCTCTGTCGGGATCCGTCGCAATAGTAGGTGCCAAATGAACACTGATATCGTAGGTGTAAGTAGGACAGTCCAAATAGCCCCGAAAATGAGATTAGGCTGATCCCTCACCCTGATGTGAGACCAAACTGATGACAATGAGAATGCACCTGAAGATGTAAGAGTCCAGCACATGTTATCCGAATCCTCCTTGGCAATGGAGTCACGAGAGTCTCCTATATGATCTGAGGGATAAATCCTAACTCCTCACCAATAATAGACTCTAGCCTACCCCTGTCCCAACTTCCATCAACCCAGAGCTCATTAATCCTAAGGTGGGGTCTACCAGTAGTCTGACAAGAAGACGAAATAGGCCTATCTCCATTCCAAGTGTCGTCCCAAAAGCTGACCTCCCCGCTGCCACTACCAAGAGTCCAACAAATGAACTTATGAGCTTGAATACCCACGCGGAGGAGACGGCGCCAAGGGTGGCTGGCATGAGCTTTAAGAGCAGTACGCATAGGAATAGAAAGGGCAGCAAAGCAGTATTTGTGGAGCATAACTGCGCCCACAAAGACGTGCCTGCGCAAAGGCGCCACCAAAACTTATAACTAAAATCTCTCACCATATCCGAAAGGCTCTGAATCCCGAGATCTCCTTCAGAGACCGGGCAACATATCTGCCGCCAACTGACCTAATGCGTCTTCCTCTTAGGACCAACAACACCCCAGAAGTATCTTGCTATAATCCGCTCGAGCTTCTGGATAATATACTTGGGTGGGTCCGACACCTGAAGAAGGTGCAGAGTAATCGTGCAGAGAGTGCTCTTAATAAGAGCCAAGCGTCCCCCAAAAGAAATGTGGCGATGGGACCAACCAGAGATCCTATACAACATCCATTGCTTCACCCAAGCAAAGAGCTCTCGTCTCATAAAGCCTTTGTAAAGGGGTGCACCAAGGTAGGTGATGGGGAGATCACCCTAGCGGAAACCAGTAAGATCACAAACTCTCTGATGCCAATGAGGTGCGTGCTTAGGAGCGAGAATAAAAGTGCTCTTCTGGATACTATCCATCTGGCCGGAGGCCATGGAGTAGTGATCCAGGAGACGTATAAGGTCAACGAGCCCATCATCCATAGCCCATGTGAATATAATGATGTCATCGGCATAGGAGATGTGCGAGATAGGGAAAGGCCGACCGGTGGTCCTATACCTCATCAAAGGGTGGTCTCGAATGAATCGGTCCAAGTAACGTGATAAGTAGTCAGTGGCAAGCATGAAGAGCAATGGTGAAATAGGGTCGTCCTGACGCAAACCCCAACTAGAGGCAAAATACCGGTCGGACTGTCGTTCACCAGAATTGAGAACATGCAACTCTCGACACAGTGATGGATGAACATAATCCATCTAGCCTAGAAACCCATCCTCACCAGGACCTCACGTAAAAAATGCCAGTGAACCCTATCGCACGCCTTAGCCATATCTAGATTCAGCGCAAGGTTCAGGACACTGTGAATGTCCGAGACGTGGAGGTCATGAATCAGTTCCTCGGCTAAAAGGATATTATTAGTAATAACCTGCCCATGAACAAATCCACTGTGGTTCGGAGAGATAACAAGAGGGAGGACAGAACCAAGCCGAGCGTTAAGGATTTTTGTGATAATCTTATAGGTCACATTACCCAGACTAATAGGCCGGTAATCTGACCAACCGCTCGGAACATGCTTCTCCGAGATCAAGACAACCATCCGTGGTCGCCGTGAAAGACGGAGGCATAGGATGACCATCAAAAAACTCGAGCATAGCCCCCTCCACGTCAGAAGAAATAATCTCCCAACAATGCTGAAAAAATAAAGAGGAATACCCATCTGGATCAGAAGTGCTGTGAGGATCAATATCAAAAACTATAGCACGAATCTCCTGGGGAGATGGGGCAACACATAAACCATCAGTATCAAAAGAAGGGGGAATAGGGGGAAACAAGTATCATCCGGGGGGCGAGAACATCACCATCGGATGTAAGCAGATTCCTAAAGTAATTCACAGCAGATGATCAGATGTCTAACGCTACATAGAGTGTCGTACCATCATCCTCGATACTGTGAATATGCGATTGGCAATGCTTCTGCTTCACAAAACCCTGAAAGAAATGGGTGTTGCGCTTGCCCTCAGAAACCCAACGAACTGCAGCTTTCTCTTTCCAGAAATCTTCCTCCATAGAGAGACGAAGTTGGTACGCAGCTCGAAAATGATGCATAGCGATTCTATTCTCTGGTAAAGGATCCAAATCATATTACCGCTCGGCCTCGTTAGCGGCCCTCAAGGTCTCATCCAACTTCGCAAGAAGATTTCCAAAAACAGACTAGTTCCACTGTTTCAGTCTGCGCTCAACCCTAAGGAGTTTGGCCTGTATATTACACATGCCAGATAATCCAGTCTGGGTAAGCCAGACCTCCCTAACAATGTTCAGAAATGTGTGATGCCAGATCCACATACTATGGAAGCGGAATGACGACTTGTGACTAGTCAAGGAAAAACGACTCTGAAAAAGGAGGGGCGCATGGTCGGAACAAAGTCGAGCCAGGTGAGTGACAGTAGAAACTTCAAATACGTTCGACCATGCATCATTAAATAAAGCACGGTCTAGCCTTTCCCTTAAAATATTACGCTCTTAAGTGAAAATATCTCCCTCACAGCCCGCGTCAATCAACTCACAGTCAGCAATAGCCTGTGCTAAGTCAAGGATCTCAGGTGCGCGATCTGTGGAACTTGTGATAATCGTGTTGGTTGGTTATACACATGGTTGTGCAATGTGTTGTGTTTCGAACATGAGTTATGTTGGATTGTGTGTTGTTGATGTTGATGGTTGGATTGTTGAGATTGCGCATATGTGCTGGACGTGTACAGTTATGAATGTGATTGATTGACCGTGTGACGTTGGTGAAATGTGAATGTGAATGTGAATGTTGTGTGATGTGGGATCATGGCACAGGCCCATGAGATCATAACTTAGTACGTGGTGCTGAGGTCCAATCGTGTGGGTCTAACGAGGCCTACGATGACGCATGACACGGGTCCATGGCGTCAGGACATAGTACGTCCAACCGTGTGGGTTCAACGGGACCTACGGTGACACGTGACACAAGTTCACGGGGTTAGGACTGGTTGTTGTGATTGATTTGTTTGATTCCAACCGTGCGTGTTCGGAAGGAACCTATGGTGACACGTTACACAAGTTCATGGGGTCGGGATTAGTTGTTGTGATTGTTGTGTTGGCTTAATCCGTTGTTGGGATTCGGTGCCTAAATCGAAGGCTCAGCGGAAGCGGTAAAATGAAAATTAATTCGATCCGAATCCCTACGAGGATCGATCGAGCTACGTATATACGAATATATAAACAAAAACACAAGAGATGTAAGAAAATCACCCTTGTAGTCCGTTAATTAAATGGATTCCTTCTCTTGAGCTATTCCCCAAGCTTTAATTGTAAATCCCTACGATCCAATGTGCTACAAGCCCTTGGATGATCTAACGTCGAAAATACAACGCCTCTACTTGCCACGCGCCGGAGAAAATGAACGGGATGACGATCACCTTGCGATCCTCCAAGGATACGGCTAGAGCTAGGATGATGAAGCCTTTGATTATATCACTCTAAGTGTATAATCTATATCTCTCAAAATCTATTGATGTTCCAAGAACAACCAAGAACCAAAATGAAGAAAAGGAAGAAGAAGACTTGAGAAACTATTTTATCTCTCTTGAACTCTCTCAAATCTCACGTATGGAATGCACACCCTCAAGTCAAAGGTTCACGCATACCTATTATAACCTTATGATTCAGTCATTGACTATCCTAGAGTGAAATCCATGTGACCGAATCGAGGTGAGCCATATCTAAATATATTAATCCAATTAATATACCCATACCGAATGCTCACACTACTCCTGAGTGAAGACATGCACATGTTCAAGCATACGATATACAAGTCTTCATCAAATAACTTAATGCCCAATTAAGTTTTATCGACTTACGGATAAGTTAATCTTTTGAGTTCTAAACACTTCCAGTGCAACACTCTTTATCTCGTAAGGAGTGTAATGCTTCTACTCAAAATCACGGATATCATTTATATTTATTTACCAAATCAAGAACGCCAATGATATATAATAAATAAAGAAATAATCACTGCCTTTTATTAATGAATACAAAACCACATATAGGTGGCCTAGCTCTTTTATTCTCAGAGTGACATTCGAGGGCATATGCTAACAATCTCCCACTTGCACTCAATGCCTCATATTTTGATATCTAATACCCATGTTATCCAGATGTCTCTCTAAGACAATCTGCAATAGTGGCTTCGTAAGTGGGTCAGGAAGGTTATTTGCTGAGTCTACCCTCTACAGTTCAATGTATCTATTATTCACCATCCCTCTGACAATGTGATACTTTCTATGAATATGCTTGGTCTTATGATGAGACCTAGGCTCTTTAGCATGTGCAACAGCTCCTTCATTGTCGCAGTAAAGCGGCACTGGCAGCTTTGCGCTTGGGACCACTTGAAGTTCTTCAAGATACTTATTGATCCAACATGCTTCCCTTGACGCCTCCGAGGCTGTCTAGTACTCGCCCTTGCAGGTGGAATTTTCAACCACAGTTTGCTTGGAACTCATCCAAGAAATTGCTCCACCATTCAGAGTAAATATATACCCTGAAGTGGACTTTCCCTTTCCGCATCGCCATCGAAATCCGAGTCTATGAACCCATCCACTCTAAATTCTCTGCCACCATATGTGAGAATCATTTCTTTAGTCCATTTAATGTACTTTAGCAGGTTCTTTACGGTTGTCCAATGTTCTTTACCTAGGCTTGCTTGAAATTTACTGACTACACTCACAGCGTATGCAATGTCCGGTCTCGTGCACAACATTGCGTTCATGAGGCTACCCACAGCCGATGCGTAGGGTACTTGTCTCATCTCCATTATCTCTTCCTCACTTTGAGGACATAGATTTGGAGAGTTTCAAACCATGTCGCATAGGCAAGAACCCTCTTTTAAAATCTTCCATCCTAAATCTCTTTATGATCTTTTCTATATAGAGGGCTTGGGAAAGTCCTAATATTCTCTTCGCTCTATTTCTATAGATGCGAATACCCAGAATATAGAAAGCTTCTCCCATGTCTTTCATGGAGAATGTATTTGAAATCCAAGCTTTCACAGAACTGAGCAGTCCTACGTCGTTTCCTATTAGTAGAATGTCATCTACATATAGTACTAAGAACGCGATATTTCTCCCACTAAAATTCATGTAAACACAAGGCTCTTCTTCATTTTACACGAAGTCAAATTCTTTAACTACTTCGTCAAAATGATGATTTCAACTTTACGATGCTTGCTTTTGTAATATCCGCAATTTCGGATTTCCGGTAATTTTCATTTTTCGGCGGAGGTCCGTTTCGAAAACTCTCTTTTGACTGTTTCGTCATTCGGAGAATATTTAATTCTGCACTTTTTATCATCCGAGTTCGTTTCGGTGCTGCTTTGTTGAGTTCCGTGCTTTTTAGCGACTTTTCCGCGCTTGAGTTCGGTTCTTGTGAATCTCGTTCGAAACTGTCGTTTGGGGTTTTTCGTAAGTTCATTTAACGTTGTTATACGTGTTGTGAGCTTCGGTTTGATTATTCGTTGTCGTATGGTGATTTTCGGGCATTTGGGCCATTTTCGTAATTTCCCAAAGTTTGGGGTAATTACCTTCCGTTGTCGAATTTCGAGCCTTCGGGTGGTCGGAATCGTGTGTTCTACTAGCTCTTAGATTCGTCTTTATGAGTACATCGTAACCGTATCTTCGGTTCGTATTCAGGTTCGAGTTTCGGTGTCGTTTTGTTGAGTTCAGGATTACTAAACGACTTTTCTAAGTATGAGTTCGGCCTTGTAAAAATCACCATAAATTCTTGGAAACTTCAAAAAATTCTGAATCTTTGCAATATTATAAAGCATCGAGTTAGCTTTCCAATGGTTCGAACGGTGAGTCAATCGGAGTCCGGACGAGAGAGTTATGGTCGTTTTAGCTCACCCGCTCGTTATTGGCCGATCACTGCCGGCCGAACTCGGCCGTGTCGTCCGACACGGCCCATGCCGTACTCGTCGGAAATGCCGGAGTTTCTGTCTCAGGACCCGACCGTGTCGTCCGACATGGCCCGTGCCGAACTCTTCCGGATAAGCCAGAACCAACTGCCGACACGCTCGACCGTGTTCCAGGACACGGTCGAGTCATGCCGAGTCGCTGTCGGACGGGTCACTATCGGGCGACGCGACCGTGTCTAGCAGGACACGGTCGAGTCCCTACCGGCCAGGGTCGGCTATTTAACGGCCTGGACCGAGTCATCCGGCCATTTTCACCCTTTTTCTTCGTTTCTTCGCGTTTCTTCGTCAATAATGGATGGATTTGGATAGATATGACATAGATCAACATGTTTTGGAAGTTGTAATCATGGATTAACATCATCTTCCACCCGGATCGAAGGTAAGAACACCTAAACTTTTGGTTTTTGGATATTCTTGATGTTTCTTGGTGTTTTGGCCGATTTGCTTCGTTTTGATTCATATTATTGTTATAACTTGATTGTAAACTCGTAATCATTCAATACCCTTGAAGTTTTGTGTTACGGATTTGAGTATTTCTTTGAATAATCGATTAAATTGGACTACGCCCTCAAAGTGTCCGATAAAATGCTTCAATGGGTAGAACTTGGGAAGTTCCATACGTTTTCGTAGAATTGTGATTGAATTGATATCGTTGTGACTTAGGAACGAATTCTTGTGAAGAACTCGAGTCGGAACCCTTCCGTTCGTTGCCTTCTTTGGGGTCCGAGCTTCCCGGTCGAACCGTGTTATTCAGAGCGTTCGGTAGCGGTTATTAAGGCAAGTATCTTACTATACGACTTGTATCTTGCGACTAGTAATCACGTATGAGATTTATGATGATTTTGCGTGCCTTCGTAAATATGTTCCGTTTGAGTTGGTTGTGTTTTCCGAAATTTGAAGGCTTTGTGATAATAGTGTTATATTAGTATACGTGTTAGGCGTTGTGCCATTTGTGCAGGATTGCGATGTACATATGAGATGGTTGTACACGTAGTTGTGCAATGTATTGTGTACCGAATGTGTGTTATGTTGGTTAAATGTCGTTGATTGATGATAGTTGTTGCGAGTGTTGAGGTTGTGTTATGTGCGTGCAATGTATGATTTTGTGGTGATCAAGGTGATTGATTAATTGTGCTCATTGTTGTATGTAATGCGAATGTGATGTGCTGGAACGCTAGGTTCACTCGTGCGGGTTCGACGGGGCCTACGAGGATTCATGGCACAGGTCCATGGGATCGGAACTTAGTGTGTGGTGCTGAGGTCCAATCGTGCGGGTCTGACGAGGCCTACGATGATTCATGGCACAGGTCCATCGAATCAGGACACAGTACGTCCAACCGTGCGGGTGTAATACCCGTACTTTTATTGACTGTTTGACTCTGTCATCCTCCTTATTTTGTCGCTCTGTAAATGCTTGGAGATGTTGTTAATATTGTTATTGAGTTTTGTATCTCGATTGGTTTTTGATCATGTCGTTTTAGACCTTGCGGAAATGTTCGGGCGGAGATATAACGCACGCTAGGCCTAGGCTAACGCACGCTTCATCTTGATTAGCGCACGCTAGCTTTGAGGCCGTAGCGCGCTAAGAGGATCGATCAGTCGAGAACCAGTTTTCGAATCGCTCTGGATAGCGGTTTAGCGACGCTAGGAGTGGTTAACGCGCTATTCGTGGTTAGTAGCGCACGCTATCATTCGTCCGTAGCGCACGCCATTTGGCCGTGAGCGGTGAGGTTGCGGGTTTTACGGAATATCAGGTAGCGTACGCTAGGCTTCGGCTAGCGCACGCTAGAGTTATGGAATAGCGCACGCTAAGTCTTAGCGCTAGCGCACGCTAAGTGTTGAGCAGGGCAGAGACAGTAAGTCCCACGTTTTGGACTAGCGCACGCTAGAGACATACGGTTAGCGCACGCTAACGGAACCGGCAGAAACCACTGGACTATCCGGTGACTTCGCTAGCGCACGCTAACGAAGGAGGCGTAGCGTGCGCTAGACTGGGCAGATATAAATATGACAGTTGACTCCCATTTCGTCATTTTCTCACCTACTTCACTCATTTTCGACGGGAAGCGATCGGGAGAGACGATCTCAGGCGATTGGGAGTAATCTTCCTTCTAGCAACAACATATTTGGTTGGAGAACAAAGATTTCCCAACATCTAATCCCTCCTAACGTCCGAATCAAGGTAAAAATCCTTAGAACCCTATTTTTTGGGAATTTTGGGGTTTTTGTAGATTCGTCCGATTTATCCGTTTGGAAGCTTGAGAACCTTGAGTTTATGGTGTATCTATACCGTATGTATACCTTTCCTTCGATTTTATGGTTTAGATTGTGCCGTTTTCGGACTTGTGAGATTAGAACGATTTTCCAACCTTTAGTTGATTATCCGTATATCTTTATGAATCGTAGACGGGTTTGGGGAGTTCCTTCGTGTAGTTTGAATATGGATGTGTAATTATCATACTCCTTGCGAATCGTTTAGGTGCGGAGCGCGTTCTTGGACCTACCGAACTCATACCCTTCCTCCGTCCGATTTCTCGATGTCTCAAAGGCAAGTATATATTTATGAATGTGCATTCTCGACTTTGAAAGTATGAAATATTAATGGCATGCTTATTTATATCCACTCAGGACGGACCGACGGGTCCTCCGAGGGTTTCGTAGCCTCCAGTGCGATTCCATGGATAATATGAATTAACCACTCCGGGGCCGGGCCGATGGGTCCTCCGAGGGTTCCGTAGCCTGCGGTGCGGTTCCACGGTATTCATACATGCAATAATGACGGACGATATGAATTAACCACTCACGGGGCCGATGGGTCCTCCGAGGGTTCCGTAGCCTGCAGTGCGGTTCCACGGTATTCATATACGTCTTGATGTGATACTATGAGATTTAGTTATTCCGGAATACTAGTCTTTAATTGATGAATTGACGGATATTGATGAATTGACGGATTACATTTACTTTATTGTCGAGGAGTATAGTGTTTCATACTTGATATACTTGCACTAGCTATTCGACGGCTAACCCCTTTATGGGGGAAATACTTTTCATGTATTTCAGTTCCGGAAGATAGGACAGGCAGGTATCGGGTCGGCATGAAGAAGGTGGGCAAGTGTGATACTGTGTTGGTCTTCCAGTTATGTTTTGAGCTTTCCATTCAGTGTTGTTGTACTGGATGGGTTATTGAATACTCGAGTATTGTTTTTCCTCTTTCCTTGAAGTTCCGGCCTGTGTTTGCCGAAGTATTGACTTGTGATGTAATGTCTGTGAATACATTGGCTATGTTTTTGAATACCTTTGTATCGTCCTTCTTCTCATTATATGTAGACCTCCTCGGTCAAGTTTTATAATTCCGTATATGTTTAGCCTTGTGGGTCCCACGGCGGGGCTCACGGCGCTGTAATATACCCTGAACAACTTGGGGGTGTTACAGAATATGGTATCAGAGCTTAGGTCTATGGATACCTAGGCTGTCGGTCTTTTGGGTCGATCGAGTTGTCATTGGTCCGCAGTATCACTACTTTGCCATCATCACAGTGCGACCGGTACTTGTAAGACCTCTTACTCTTCTAGTGTTTCCTTGTTTGTTTTGCGTCGTTCTGTTGGTATTCTTGAGAATCGGACACTTTGATGATGCGTGATTGAATTGTGCTTACGTGACTTGTATGTTCTTCAAGATGTCACCGGTAGGGGCCGTGGCCGTGGTCGTGGCCGTGGACGAGGAAGAGGTCGTGGCGCGGCCGTTTCCATCGGCTTCAGTGCGGGTCGACCAACCCCGCTTGTCGAATCGGTGCATCCCGACACCGAGAGCCACGACGATCGCCGACGGTCAAGGAACAACGCGGGCGTTGGGGTGGCGAATGCACTTCAACAATTGGCTACTCGATGACTATTTTGGCCCAAACTGCTGAGATGAATAACCCGAACCCAAACACGGATGCCTTACTTGAGAATGTAATCCGTATGCACCCTCCACGGTTTGGCGGTGCCACAGGGCCGTTAGGTTGGGAAGGCGCTAGCGGAATTAGAGAAGATTTTCGAGGCGGTTGATTGCCCCGAGGTGAGGAAAGTACCAATTGCTCAGTATTTCCTCACTAAGGAGGCCGCTACTTGGTGGAAGGTCATCAAACCACAGGATCGTATTGCCTCGTGGGATGAGTTTAAGGAGCTCTTGGAGGCCGAGTTTTGCCCTTGGCGATGCAGAGAGCCGAATCCGAGCCTTCTTCGAGGCTAAACCACAGGATATTCCCGTTTCGCAGGCGATCGTGGAGTACAATCAACAATTGATCCATGTGAAGGATCAAGTACGTAACGAGCGTGATAAGATCCGTTATTTTGACATGCGGATGAAATTGGACTTACGACGGTACATGGCCGGATTTGCTTGTACCACGTTGAAAGAGTATCAGGACAGAGCTTTAGCCCATGATATGTTGAGCCCCGACAACGATACCGTCGAAGAACCGAAGAAACAGAAAGTCGCGGGAAATTTTTCTGGATCTAAAGGTGGCAACTTTCAGAAGTCTCAGACGACTAACCGTTTCGTCGGACAGTCGTCGCGTTCTAATAAAGGGAAGAGGAGTTACCGTCCCACTTCGGGTACCACCAATCGCGCGGTGACTTGCTATAATTGTGGCCGTTCAGGCCACATTAATTTGGAATGCCACTTTCCACCGTTGAAGTGTCACACGTGCGGACAGATGGGACATAGAGCGGCTTATTGTTCCGAGCCGAATCAGACTTTGGACACTCGGGCTTCTGCCCCAGCTGGTCAACCTCAGCAGAATTTCGGCAGGGGCCGGGGACGGGGTCAGAATGCTGGAGGGGGAAACTCTAGCGTCGGTTCGGTACAACCACGAGTTTATGAGATGCGTCGAGCAGACGAACCCGACGCGGCGGTGGCTTCAGGTACCATTCATATCCTATCTCATCCAAATTGTACTTTTTGATTCGGGTGCTACACATTCTTTTATTTCTTTGGAGTGTGTACGCCGTTTGAATATAACTTGTATGGCTTGCGATCCCTTCATCGTGAGGCACTAGCGGGGATAGAATTGTGGGAAACCGGAGATTAGAGATTTTCCGGTGGTTATATCCGGCATGGAATGGTTATCAAATTTAATTGTAGTTGACATGGAAGGCGAGGACGTAATCCTCGGCGAGGATTGGCTTAATAATCACCAGCGATTATGAATTACCGTACCAAAGTTATCACTATGATGACTAAGGACGGATACGAGTACTCATTTTTGGGGACGTAAGTTGGGCCAATCCAAGTTACTTATCGGTTCCATGAAGGCCGTAAAACTTTTGAATAAAGGTTGTACGGGCTATTGGTGTTATGCATTGAAAGCGGAAGGAATTGAAATCGATTTTTATTCAATTAGGTTGTTAACGAGTATCCGATGTTTTAGGACGATCTTAGGGATTACCGCGAATCGAGAGATAGATTTTCCGTGGATTTGGAGCCGGATGCGGCCCCGATTTCTAAAGCACCTTATCGGATGGCACCTTCCGAGATGCAGGTGAAGACTCGGTTAGGAGAACTTTTGGAAAAAGGGTACATCGACCGAGCGCTTCGCCTTGGGGCGCGCCGTTCTTTTCGTCGGGAAGAAGGATGGTTCACTACGTTTGTGCATTGACTACCGAGATTTGAATAAAGTAACTATCAAGAATAAATATCCTTTGCCTCGTATAGACGATCTATTTGATCAATTGCAAGGAGCTGCGGTTTTCTCGAAGATTGATTTAAGATCCGGGTATTATCAACTCAGAGTGAGGAAATCTGACGTTCCAAAGACGGCGTTCCGGACGAGATATGGGCATTATGAATTTGTAGTTATGCCTTTTGGGTTGACAAATGCGCGGTATTCATGCAGTTGATGAATAAAATATTCATCGAGTATCTCGACAGGTGTGTGGTCGTCTTTATTGACGACATCTTGGTTTATTCTCGGGATAAGGAGGAACATGCCCGACACTTGCGTTTGGTCTTAGACATTTTGAGAACCGAGCACCTCTATGCAAAATTCTCGAAATGTGAGTTTTGGTTGGAAGAAGTTATGTTTCTCGGCCATGTGATTTCGGCCGAAGGGGTTCGTGTAGACCCGCAGAAGATCGAGGTGCTAAATTGGGCACCGCCTAAAAATGTTAAAGAGGTTCGTAGCTTTTTGGGTCTTCTGGTATTAAGTCGGTTTGTCGAGGGTTCTCGAAACTCGCTCGACCGCTACGAAATTACTCCGTAAGACCGAAAAGTTTGTTTGGACGGATGAGAGGCAAGAAAGCTTCGGCCCGAAGAGACGATTGACTTGGCGCCGATTTTAACCTTACCGCATGGTGGCGAAGGCTTTGCGGTTCTGATGACGCTTGGTCAAGGCACCGTGTGTGCTTATGCGGCATGATAAGACGATAGCTTTGCGTCTCGTCAATTAAAGCCTTACGAAATGAATTATCCTACTCACGATTTGGAATTAGCCGCAATTGTCTTTGCACTCAAGATTTGGCGACATTATTTGTATGGTTCACCGTGCGGATTTATACCGATCACAAGAGTCTCAAGTATATTTTCGATCGAAGGAGCTGAATATGAGACAATGGCGTTGGTTAGAGTTGATAAAGGATTATGACTTGGAAATTCTATACCACCCCGGTAAAGCTAATGTCGTTGCGGATGCATTGAGCCGCAAATCGGCATCTCTTCAAATGCTCGAGGTTCTTACACCTCAGACGAAAATCCGTCAGGACTTAATTGAGCAAGGAATAGAAGTTTGGCTTCAACGAGTACAGGGGCAGCTGTGTACTCTCGAAATTACTTCGTCTCTAGTTGATGACATCAAAGGGAAGCAGTGGAGTGACCCGATGATTTCTCAACTGAAGGAAGATGTAATTAAAGGAAAAGCTCCTGGCTTTATGGTACACGAAGATAGTATTCTGAGATTTCAAGGCAGGCTTTGTGTTCCGAACGATTTAGAGTTGAGACAGAGAATTCTCCGGGAAGCGCATGCTACGCCTTATTCAATCCACCCCGGGACGAGTAAGATGTACAAAGATTTGAAGCGTAATTTTTGGTGGAATAACATGAAGAAGGATGTTACGGAGTTTGTACTACGGTGCTTGACGTGTCAACAAGTCAAGATTGAACATCAACGACCAGCGGGGTTGTTGAAACCGCTTCCCATTCCCGAGTGGAAGTGGGAAGACATTTCTATGGATTTCATCACTGGCATGCCGAGAACTCGGGCCGGAATGAATATGATTTGGGTGGTTGTCGACCGGTTGACCAAGTCTGCACACTTTCTGGGTATTAAGGATACTTGGGGGCCGGATAGACGCTCGAACCTTTATTCCGAGATCGTGAGGTTACACGGTGCCCCCAAAACCATTGTTTCGATCGAGACGGCCGTTTCGTGTCGCACTTTTGGCGGGCCGTTCATCGAGCTTTGGGTGCGAGTTGAGATTGAGCACTTCTTTTCATCCTCGGTCGGATGGGCCAGACGAGAGAGGACGATTCAAACGTTGGAAGATATGTTGCGGGCTTGTGCCTTAGGCGGAGTAATGATTGGGAGCTTCACTTGCCGTTGATCGAGTTTGCTTACAATAATAGTTGGCATGCGTCGATCCAAATGGCACCCTTCGAGGCACTTTATGGTAGGCGATGTAGGTCGCCATTGTGTTGGGACGAGGCTTCTGAGCTAGTTGGGACGGAGCCGGATATGTTGATGGAGACTAAGGAAAAGATTACTATCATCCGGACCGATTATCGGGTGCCCAGTCGTCGAAATCTTATCTTGATACCCGTCGTCGACCCTTGGAGTTCGAAGTGGGGATCATGTCTTGCTCAAGGTGTCGCCGACCGTGGAGTTTTCCGCTTCGGGAAAAGGGAAACTTAGTCCGAGGTATATCGGACCTTTGAGATTTTGGACGAGTTGAGATTTAGCTTATCGCTTGGCGTTACCTCCAGCTTTGAGTCACGTCCATAGTGTTTTTCATGTGTCTCAATTGAGAAAGTACGTACCGGATCCGAGCCACATCATCGACTACAGTGAGATTAACGTAGCCGAGGATATTAGTTTTCCGGAGAGACCCGTGAAGATCCTTGAGCGTCGCGAGAAACAACTCCGGCATAAAACCATTCCACTGGTTAAAGTGCAATGGTCGAGGCATGGGGTCGAGGAGGCAACTTGGGAGACGGAAGAGAAGATGCGGGTGGAATACCCCGAACTGTTTATTTCTTAAGTTTCGGGACGAAACTTCTTTTTAGAGGGGGAGAATGTAATACCCGTACTTTTATTGACTGTTTGACTCTGTCATCCTCCTTATTTTGTCGCTCTGTAAATGCTTGGAGATGTTGTTAATATTGTTATTGAGTTTTGTATCTCGATTGGTTTTTGATCATGTCGTTTTAGACCTTGCGGAAATGTTACGGGCCGAGATATAACGCACGCTAGGCCTAGGCTAACGCACGCTAAATGCTTGATTAGCGCACGCTAGCTTTGAGGCCGTAGCGCGCTAAGAGGATCGATCAGTCGTAACCAGTTTTCGAGCTGCTCTGGATGGCGGTTTAGCGACGCTAGGAGTGGTTAACGCGCGCTATTCGTGGTTAGTAGCGCACGCTATCATTCGTCCGTAGCGCACGCCACCGGGCTGGTCGGATGAGGCAGTGAGGTTGCCAGGTTTTCTGGAATATCAGGTAGCGTACGCTAGGCTTCGGCTAGCGCACGCTAGAGTTATGGAATAGCGCACGCTAAGTCTTAGCGCTAGCGCACGCTAAGTGTTGAGCAGGGCAGAGACAGTAAGTCCTACGTTTTGGACTAGCGCACGCTAGAGACATACGGTTAGCGCACGCTAACGGAACCGGCAGAAACCACTGGACTATCCGGTGACTTCGCTAGCGCACGCTAACGAAGGAGGCGTAGCGTGCGCTAGACTGGGCAGATATAAATATGACAGTTGACTCCCATTTCGTCATTTTCTCACCTACTTCACTCATTTTCGACGGGAAGCGATCGGGAGAGACGATCTCAGGCGATTGGGAGTAATCTTCCTTCTAGCAACAACATATTTGGTTGGAGAACAAAGATTTCCCAACATCTAATCCCTCCTAACGTCCGAATCAAGGTAAAAATCCTTAGAACCCTATTTTTTTGGGAATTTTGGGGTTTTTGTAGATTCGTCCGATTTATCCGTTTGGAAGCTTGAGAACCTTGAGTTTATGGTGTATCTATACCGTATGTATACCTTTCCTTCGATTTTATGGTTTAGATTGTGCCGTTTTCGGACTTGTGAGATTAGAACGATTTTCCAACCTTTAGTTGATTATCCGTATATCTTTATGAATCGTAGACGGGTTTGGGGAGTTCCTTCGTGTAGTTTGAATATGGATGTGTAATTATCATACTCCTTGCGAATCGTTTAGGTGCCTAAGCGCGTTCTTGGACCTACCGAACTCATACCCTTCCTCCGTCCGATTTCTCGATGTCTCAAAGGCAAGTATATATTTATGAATGTGCATTCTCGACTTTGAAAGTATGAAATATTAATGGCATGCTTATTTATATCCACTCGGGACGGACCCAGGTCCTACGAGGGTTTCGTAGCCTCCAGTGCGATTCCATGGATAATATGAATTAACCACTCCGGGGACGGGCCGATGGGTCCTCCGAGGGTTCCGTAGCCTGCAGTGCGGTTCCACGGTATTCATACATGCAATAATGACGGACGATATGAATTAACCACTCAGGGACGGGCCGATGGGTCCTCCGAGGGTTCCGTAGCCTGCAGTGCGGTTCCACGGTATTCATATACGTCTTGATGTGATACTATGAGATTTAGTTATTAGGAATACTAGTCTTTAATTGATGAATTGACGGATATTGATGAATTGACGGATTACATTTACTTTATTGTCGAGGAGTATAGTGTTTCATACTTGATATACTTGCACTAGCTATTCGACGGCTAACCCCTTTATGGGGGAAATACTTTTCATGTATTTGAGTTCGGAAGATCGGACAGGCAGGTATCGGGTCGGCATGAAGATGGTGGGCAAGTGTGATCTTGTGTTGGTCTTCCATTATGTTTTGAGCTTTCCATTCGGTGTTGTTGTCTTGGATGGGTTATTGAATACTCGAGTATTGTTTTTCCTCTTTCCTTGAAGTTCCGGCCTGTGTTTGCCGAAGTATTGACTTGTGATGTAATGTCTGTGAATACATTGGCTATGTTTTTGAATACCTTTGTATCGTCCTTCTTCTCATTATATGTAGACCTCCTCGGTCAAGTTTTATAATTCCGTATATGTTTAGCCTTGTGGGTCCCACGGCGGGGCTCACGGCGCTGTAATATACCCTGAACAACTTGGGGGTGTTACAGCGGGTTCGACGGAACCTACGGTGACACGTGACACAGGTTCACGGGGTCGGGACTGTTTGTTGTGATTGTTGTGTTTGCTCAATCCGTGTGGGTTGTTGAACCTACGGAGACTCGTGGCAAGCGATCACGGAGTCATGAGCATGTTGATTGTTGTGATTGTTGTGTTTGCTCGATCCGTGTGGGTTGTTGAACCTACGGAGACTCGTGGCAAGCGATCACGGGGTCATGAGCATGATTGATTGTTGTGATTGTTGTGATTGGTTAAGTCCGTGCGGGTTGTTGAACCTACGGAGACACGTGACAGGGGATCACGGTGTCACGAACCATGTTTTGTAAATCAAACTTTTTGTGTAAGAAAGTTTTAAGAAAAGAATGTTGGGCCGAGCCCCATGAGATTTATGGAAATGTTTTCGTACTGTAAATTGTTGTAATACAATTTTGAGATTTGGGTTAAGACCCTAAGACTTTCGAAAAGTTTTGAAATTCTAAAATTTCCGAGGTGATAATCTTATTTTCGAATGCTTCATAGCTTATCTTTCCTTGTGAAAACCTCCTGGGGATATTTTGATACTTGATTGTCATATTTGACTCACGATTATTACTTGCTTGTTATATTTCGTATGATTTGATACTTGCACTAGTAAATCAGTGGAGTTTTACTAACCCCAGTGTCGGGGGTGGATGTCTGCTTTGCGTCGGTACATGCGGTTCGAGGCGATCACAGGATTGGCACAAGAGGATGACGAGCTGCGATACTAATCACGAGTCTAGAGTTATTATGATTTTGTTGTGTTGTCAGAATTGATTTCAGTCTTCCGCTGTATTGTATTTCGACCCCTGTGTGGGTAATGTTATTTTAGTCAGTTTTATCGATTGGGTTGTGTGACCTCATCGGTCTGTGTATTCACGTGTAAGTGACAATATCGGTCCGTATAATTTTATTGTTTGACCCTGGTCTGGCAAGCATTTGGTCGTTTATGGATGTTTAGCCTGGTAGATCCTTGTGGCAAGGGTCTACGGCGTGTAATATTCCCATATGGTTTTGGGGATGTTACAATTATGGTATCAGAGCTTAGGTTTGCGAAAACCTAGGCTGTCGGGTCGTTTCAAGTCGTGTTTTGTCGAGTAATGTGTTGTCTTGTCGTTCGAGTCGTCAGGTGACAAGTTGAGTTGTGCGTGGTCACAACGTGTCGGTTATGTTGTCGGACGAGATTAGTATCGTGGGCGACTGTCACCTCCGTGCGACCTGTGGATGTAAGTCTCCTCCTTTATGCGTAACACCTGTGTATCTCGATTTTATCTTAGTGAGTTAATTGTGGTGTATAATTTTATTTACACAGTATTGTGTAATATAGTTGTGTTTAATACTTGTGGCACATGGTATGTGTATAGAACTGGGCACGTTATTGTTTTATCTTTGAACCACCGGATGGGGTGGTATGTTGTGAAGGTTGTAAACCTCGATGGGTTTCGAATGGTACCAACGGTAGAGTTTGTGAGAAACTCCGATGAATGATTTTGCTGTGTGTTTAAACTTGATACCACGAGATGCATTTGATTGAATTGGCGACCCTGGTTGCCATTTGAGTATGTGGTTTTAAATTATTGTTTTGGAATGTTGTAATTTATGTCCGCTATGGGTAACTTTAAGAATATTTTCTGAAGAACTTTACAGTTTGAGAATTTTTGTAGAAATCGATTTTTGGAAAATATTTTGGTGGTTCGGTCAAACCACGGTTTATATGGATTTTTAAAATTTGTAAATTTTGACAAATGGGCCGTGTATTTTCAAATGACACCATCAGACGGTATTTGAAAAATGTGTTTAGAAGTACTTCGGACATTGTAAAATATCGCCGTCGTTTTGTTTATGAACTAAAGGATTTTGGGAAATCTTTATTTTGCGAGAACAATTTTTGGTTTTGAATTTTGAACTTCTTATGTCCATGTGTTGAGGCTAAATGGTTGTGATAAGTTTGTAGTATTGTTGTGCTCGCCGGAGAATGTTTTAGTGTTTTCTAAATTTTGAGATACATGGTTTTGATTAAATAACCGAGGTATTAAACGAAGTGCTTTCATAATTTCAGCGCAGCTAAATCTTTCGATCTCGCGAAATTTTTTTATATTATCATTCGAACAAATACCTCGATAAACTTATTTTTTTAAATATTACCGGTCTTTGGACCACAATGGTATGCTTAATGTTTTAACCATGTATGCTGTAGTATAGGTCGTTCATCTTTGTCAATGTGAACGTGTGAATATTGCATTGTGCTGCTGATTGTGGGCTTATGTCGATTATGTGAGGTTTGTTTTATCTTGTTATTCTGATTGGTTGTCCGTTCAGTATGCTAAGGGGTCGAGGTCGAGGCCGTGGCCGTGGTCGTGGTCGTGGTCGTAATCGAGAGCAGGAGAGGGCGACTCCCTCCTTGCCGAGTACCAATCAGCTCAGTACAGATCAGGGACATTCGACTAGCGTTAATATTGACGTTAGCGCCGCCACCATCCTTCGTCAGGTGGTTGACCAGTTAGTGCAGATGAATCAGGCCGTACGTCGGGATGAGAATCCAAATAGCGATAACGGAACTAGTAAGTGGTTACGAGATGTGATGAAGATGCAGCCGCCCCGTTTTGTGGGTTCGTCTGACTTGTTAGGTTGGGAAAACTGGCTCTTCCAGTTGGACAGAATATTTGATGCTGTAGCTTGTCCGGATGATAGGAGGGTACCCATTGCTCAGTACCTACTCGACAAAGAAGGCTGCAGATGGTGGCACGCCGTAGTGCTGCGGTCGTACACCTACATGGGCTGAGTTTAAGGCGCCATGGAGGAGCAGTATTGCCGTACCTGTTCGTGAACGCAGGATCGTTGAGTTTTTCTCGGCCACGCCCCAGGATGTGTCGATATCCCAGGCGATAGTCGATTTTAATCGACAGCTGGCTTATGTTCGTGATCAAGTGAGAAGTGAAGCGGACAAGGTCCGATACTTCAATATGCGCATGAAACCCCATATCCGTGAGAGTATGGCTCCGCTCATGTGTACCACCTTGAAAGATTATCAGGATCGAGCTCTAGCCATCGAGATGGCTGTTTCCATGTCAGAGGGTAGCTCAGGAGGTAAGAGGCAGAAGACCTCGAGTAACTTTTCAAGAGGCCAGAGAAGTGAGATCCGTGAGCCTGTTGCTTCACAGTTTCCTTCTGGGAGCACTCCTCGTTCGGTTGACCAGTCTAAGAATCCTACCCACGAGCCGAGTAAGACAATCGGCGTGAAGTTATGTTTCAATTGTAGCCGTGTGGGCCATACTCGTAAGAATTGTCGCTCGCCGCAAGTTAACTGTTTGAAATGTGGACATGTGGGACATCAGGCGGTACACTGCGAGACCGTCGTTGAGATGTTCGGAAGCCTAGATCCCGCCCCTACGCGTGGAGAGCTCAGTGGTGCCCAGTAGCATAGTTGCGTGTTGTATTTGTGTTGTAATTCGAGTAGAGATTGATATTTGTTGCGTGAACTTTTTGGTTTTGTTTGTAGTCTACCCTGATGTTTTATTTTAAGTTTCGGGACGAAACTTCTTTTAAGGAGGGTAGAATGTAATATCCGTAATTTCGGATTTCCGGTAATTTTCATTTTTCGGCGGAGGTCCGTTTTGAAAACTCGCTTTTGACCGTTTCGTCATTCGGAGAATATTTAATTCTGCACTTTTTATCATCCGAGTTCGTTTCGGTGCTGCTTTGTTGAGTTCCGTGCTTTTTAGCGACTTTTCCGCGCTTGAGTTTGGTTCTTGCGAATCTCGTTCGAAACTATCGTTTGGGGTTTTTCGTAAGTTCATTTAACGTTGTTATACGTGTTGTGAGCTTCGGTTTGATTATTCGTTGTCTTATGGTGATTTTCGGGCATTTGGGCCATTTTCGTAATTTCCCAAAGTTTGGGGTAATTACCTTCCGTTGTCGAATTTTGAGCCTTCGGGTGGTCGGAATCGTGTGTTCTACTAGCTCTTAGATTCGTCTTTGTGAGTACTTCGTAACCGTATCTTCGGTTCGTATTCAGGTTCGAGTTTCGGTGTCGTTTTGTTGAGTTCAGAAATACTAAACGACTTTTCTAAGTATGAGTTCGGCCTTGTAAAAATCACCATAAATTCTTGGAAACTTCAAAAAATTCTGAATCTTTGCAATATTATAAATCATCGAGTTAGCTTTCCAATGGTTCGAACGGTGCGTCAATCGGAGTCCGGACGAGAGAGTTATGGTCGTTTTAGCTCACCCGCTCGTTATTGGCCGATCACTGCCGGCCGAACTCGGCCGTGTCGTCCGACACGGCCCGTGCCGTACTCGTCCGGAAATGCCGGAGTTTCTGTCTCAGGACCCGACCGTGTCGTCCGACACGGCCCGTGCCGAACTCTTCCGGATAAGCCAGAACCAACTGCCGACACGCCCGACCGTGTTCCAGGACACGGTCGAGTCATGCCGAGTCGCTGTCGGACGGGTCACTATCGGGCGACGCGACCGTGTCTAGCAGGACACGGTCGAGTCCCTGCCGGCCAGGGTCGGCTATTTAAGGGCCTGGACCGAGTCATCCGGCCATTTTCACCCTTTTTCTTCGTTTCTTCGCGTTTCTTCGTCAATAATGGATGGATTTGGATAGATATGACATAGATCAACATGTTTTGGAAGTTGTAATCATGGATTAACATCATCTTCCACCCGGATCGAAGGTAAGAACACCTAAACTTTTGGTTTTTGGATGTTCTTGAGGTTTCTTGGTGTTTTGGCCGATTTGCTTCGCTTTGATTCATATTATTGTTATAACTTGATTGGAAACTCATAATCATTCAATACCCTTGAAGTTTTGTGTTACGGATTTGAGTATTTCTTTGAATAATCGATTAAATTGGACTACGGCCTCAAAGTGTCCGATAAAATGCTTCAATGGGTAGAACTTGGGAAGTTCCATACGTTTTCGTAGAATTGTGATTGAATTGATATCGTTGTGACTTAGGAATGAATTCTTGTGAAGAACTCGAGTCGGAACCCTTCCGTTCGTTGCCTTCTTTGGGGTCCGAGCTTCCCGGTCGAACCGTGTTCTTCGGAGCGTTCGGTAGCGGTTATTAAGGCAAGTATCTTACTATACGACTTGTATCTTGCGACTAGTAATCACGTATGAGATTTATGATGATTTTGCGTGCCTTCGTAAATATGTTCTGTTTGAGTTGGTTGTGTTTTCCGAAATTTGAAGGCTTTGTGATAATAGTGTTATATTAGTATACGTGTTAGGCGTTGTGCCATTTGTGCAGGATTGCGATGTACATATGAGATGGTTGTACACGTGGTTGTGCAATGTATTGTGTACCGAATGTGTGTTATGTTGGTTAAATGTCGTTGATTGATGATAGTTGTTGCGAGTGTTGAGGTTGTGTTATGTGCGTGCGTATGATTTTGTGGTGACCAAGGTGATTGATTAATTGTGCTCATTGTTGTATGTAATGCGAATGTGATGTCTTTGAACGCTAGGTTCACTCGTGCGGGTTCGACGGGGCCTACGAGGATTCATGGCACAGGTCCATGGGATCGGAACTTAGTGTGTGGTGCTGAGGTCCAATCGTGCGGGTCTGACGAGGCCTACGATGATTCATGGCACAGGTCCATCGAATCAGGACACAGTACGTCCAACCGTGCGGGTTCGACGGAACCTACGGTGACACGTGACACAGGTTCACGGGGTCGGGACTGTTTGTTGTGATTGTTGTGTTTGCTCAATCCGTGTGGGTTGTTGAACCTACGGAGACTCGTGGCAAGCGATCACAGAGTCATGAGCATGATTGATTGTTGTGATTGTTGTGTTTGCTCGATCCGTGTGGGTTGTTGAACCTACGGAGACTCGTGGCAAGCGATCACGGGGTCATGAGCATGATTGATTGTTGTGATTGTTGTGATTGGTTAAGTCCGTGCGGGTTGTTGAACCTACGGAGACACGTGACAGGGGATCACAGTGTCACGAACCATGTTTTGTAAATCAAACTTTTTGTGTAAGAAAGTTTTAAGAAAAGAATGTTGGGCCGAGCCCCATGAGATTTATGGAAATGTTTTCGTACTGTAAATTGTTGTAATATAATTTTGAGATTTGGGTTAAGACCCTAAGACTTTCGAAAAGTTTTGAAATTCTAAAATTTCCGAGGTGATAATCTTATTTTCGAATGCTTCATAGCTTATCTTTCCTTGTGAAAACCTCCTGGGGATATTTTGATACTTGATTGACATATTTGACTCACGATTATTACTTGCTTGTTATATTTCGTATGATTTGATACTTGCACTAGTAAAACAGTGGAGTTTTACTAACCCCCGAGTAATCGGGGGGTGGATGTCTGTTTTGCGTCCAGGTACATGCAGATTCAGGGGAGCAGTCACAGGATTGGCACAAGAGGATGATGAGCTGCGATACTAATCACGAGTCTAGAGTTATTATGATTTTGTTGTGTTGTCAGAATTGATTTCAGTCTTCCGCTGTATTGTATTTCGACCCCCGTGTGGGTAATGTTATTTAAGTCAGTTTTATCGATTGGGTTGTGTGACCTCATCGGTCTGTGTATTCACGTGTAAGTGACCATATCGGTCCGTATAATTTTATTGTTTGACCCTGGTCGGGCAAGCATTTGGTCGTTTATGGATGTTTAGCCTGGTAGATCCTTGTGGCAAGGGTCTACGGCGTGTAATATTCCCATATGGTTTTGGGGATGTTACAGCTTTAGTCCATAAATGGCACGCTGAAGTTTGCAAACTTTATGAGTGTCAGTAGTGGACATGAAGCTTATAGGTTGTTCCATATAGATTTTCTCTTCGAGGTATCCATTTAGAAAAGCCGTCTTCACGCCTATTTGCCATATCTAATAATCATAGTGGGCGGCTATGGCAAGCATCATACGAATATACTTGATTATGGCAACTGGCGAGAAGGTTTCCTGATAATCTATTCTTATCTTTGGGTATAACCCTTAGCCACAAGCCTAGCTTTGTAGGCTTCAATGTTGCCATCCCCATCAGTCTTCCTTTTGCAAATCCATTTATTCCCAATGGGCACCATGCCCTCTGGTCGATCTACCAAAGTCCAGACCTAATTGGCATGCATCGAGTCTATCTCTGCTTCCATGGTCTCTCGCCATTTCGCGGAGTACATATCTACCATTTCTTGGTCGTACGACATAGGATCACCCTCTTGGCTACCATCTGTTTGGTGGAGACCTAGTTCCTCCAGATGCATGTAGCCATACCTCTCAGGCAGTTGAGCTATCATATTCGACCTATGCGGTGGTAGTGGCTGTGTTTCAGAAGGTTCGGTTCTTTCTTCTTGCACAGGTGTCTCCTCGAGAGTTTCAATATGTTCTTCCAAAGAAACATTTATACCTACTCCACCTTCCTCAATGAACTCGTCCTCCAGGAAGTGTGCCTGTAAAGCAACGATGATCCTATGATCATCGGGCATGTAAAATAGATAACCCATTGATTCAGATGGGTATCCTATAAAATGTCCTTTGACAGGCCTAGCTTCTAATTTCTCCACCTTAGTCTTTTTGACGTAGGCGGGACATCCCCAGATCTTAATGTGATTAAGACTTAGTTTCCTACCTCTCCACATCTCATGTGGTGTTGTAGGAACGGACTTGGAAGGACATCTATTCAAGATATGCGCGACAGTAAGTAGTGCATGTCCCCACAGATAAATTGGTAAATCAGTATAGTTAAGCATGGATCGAACCATGTCCAACAAGGTTCGGTTCCTTCTTTCTGAAACACCATTTAATTGAGGAGTTGCAGGAGGTGTGAATTGTGATACTATTCCATGTTCTTTCAAGAACTCATCAAACTCGGTACTCATGTATTCGCCTCCTCGGTCTGACCGAAGTGCCTTAATATGATGACTATTTTTTCAACTAGAGCCTTAAGTTCCTTGACTTTCTCGAAGGCTTCAGATTTATGCTTCATCAAGTATATAAAACCATATCTAGTATGATCATCAGTGAACGTAATGAAGTACTGATATCCATCCCGTGCTGCTTCTAAAGCACCGCATACGTTGGTATGAATCAATCCAAGTTTTTTAGTAGCTCTTTCAAAAGTCCCTGTGAATGGGGACTTGGGCATTTTTCTCTTAAGGAAATATTCACAAGTAGGATACGGATCGGATCCCAATAGACCCATGAGTCCATCTTTTTCTATCTTATTAATTTTAGTCTGGCTAACGTGACCAAGTCTAAGATGCCACTTTAGTGCTTGGTTATTATCATCTCTACCACGCTTTCTAGTCATAGTATTCACAACTATTTTGTCTTGTAGATTTAGATGATAGAGTCCATTCAACAATGTAACAGAACCAACAAATTTATTTCTAAAATAAATTTTGCAACTGCCATCGCCAATGAAAAAGTGAAAACCATTTCAGTCCATGGTTGGACTGGATACAATGTTTTTGTGCCCATTGGGCAAAACCAATACATCATCTAATGTTAATACAAAACCGGATTCCAAATCCAAAAGAAGTAATCCTATATCGATAGCCTCGACACTATATCCGCTTCCGACTGTTATCATCACTTCCCCAACTCCAAGCCACCTACTTCATTCCAGAACCCGATTCACAGTGAAAATGTGAGAACTAGCACCTGAATCCAGAATCCATGAAGTAGAATAAACAGTAGTAGAATAATTTATTTCCAAAACTAAAAGTTATGTACCTGACACACCATCAATCTGAGGACAGTCCTTTCTCCAGTAGCCCAACACACCGCATTTAAGGCACCTATTTGTTGGCTTAGCCTTACTTGCCTTGAGAACCATTGGGGCCTTGCCCTTTCCCTTTCCGACCACAGCTTTAAGCCTTGACTGCTTCTTGTTTTTCTTGTTCTTGTTATTGGACCTCCGAGGCCCATAAGAGATAACAAGTGCAGCCTGCTTCACCCTTGTTGTCTTCATCTGAGACTGAGAGGTTGACAATTTGTTCATTAATCCTGCCAGATTGCAATCAATCTCATTGCAGTTGAAATTCATAATGAACTGTGAGAAGAAAAAAGGTAGAGATTGGAGGAGGAGATCGGTTTGGAGAGAAACGTGCATCCTAAAATCGAGAGATTCTAATCTCTCAATCATAGAGATCATCTTGAGGACATGGTCCCCAACTTTCTCTCCTTCTTTCATCCTAGCCCCAAACAGCTGCTTTGATATCTCATATCGAGATGTGCGGCTATGTTCCCCATAGAGTTCGGTCAGATGAGCCAGTATCTGCCTAGCAGAAGTCATTGTCTCGTGTACTCTCTGCAGCTCATTAGTCATAGAGCCCATCATGAAGCCACGGACTCTCACATCATCTTTGACCCACTTCTCATGGGTTTCAACCTCTTCTTGATTAGCCCTGGTCTGAGTAGGAGCCGGTGAGATATCCGCCTCCAATACGTATCCCAACAATTCCATACTGAGGACTATCCTCAAATTTTAGAGCCAGTCGATAAAGTTTGATCCGGTTAGGTTGTTCTTTTCAAGAAGTATTGCAAGTGGATTCATTGTCATATTTGAGATAAAATTCTGCAAAAAGTAAATCAGATTTAATTAGGGTTATGTGAATTATTATCCAAGTAGAATAAAGGACTTTTCTATCCATGATTCGGCTCCTACTAATTTTATCAGAATAACACACTCCATGTAGAAAACCGGAAGTCATCATGAGATCGACTTCTTAGTGGTGATCAAGTTCTTTATGAAATTAATAGAGGGCAACCCATACGGTTTCTGGTCTATTATCTTCACAAAGTGGTGTCTAACATCAACCTATCTAATGGATGATTTGATCTTTCTTTTACCCCTAGTTCACTTGCCCTCAACCCATACGATTTCTATGGCTCGCTAAACTATCTAAGTTTAAATCATCAACTCCTATCAGTCTGACAATTGAATCTTACCCAGCAACTCATACGGCTTCCAGGGTTTGATTTGTTACAACCGGAGGCATCTAATGCACTCTAGGAATTTATCGACCTTCCCCAAAATACTACCCCGACATACTCGGAAGCATAACATTTCAGTTTAGGTTTCAATCTTCCAAGAGTTTGATGGAGGGTAGGATACATTTCACCTTTTCCAACTTAGTGTTTGTTAAGTGGGAGTATTTCGCGATTAACATTACACTTTGCACATTAATTCATTTACAATCGCGATATGATATTCATACAATATGAATAATGTAAATAACAACCTAGTTGCTACAAACATGCAGTTCATGAACCTTTCCTAAATATTGGGCCAAGCGAATAACCCAATCAAAACAAGGAAATAAAAAAAATCTCGAATCGCCTTCTTCATGATGGATTGTCTTGGGCCTCCGTCTTGAAAATACTATTTATTACATTTGAATAATTTGCATCGTATACAAATCTTCCAAAAAAAAATAAATAAGCTCAAAACCGGCCTTTACAACCCCATCGAATGATTAAAAAAATTAGGTCCATGAACTACATTTCCATCACATAAATATGTCAAACATACAACAAGCAATGGTGTGAATTAATCCAATTAATTCAACAATAATCGGCAATTTAATTTTCGTCCATAGTAAACCCTTAAAATATTTTCCTTAAATTTCCCCAACATCAAAAAAATTCCAAATTTAATGATTTAATCAAATTAAATATATTAATATTGGAAAAATCAATTTTCGAAAATATACTAAAAAATGAGACTTGGTGCCCGACGGCCTAGAAGCCGGCAAGCAGCACCTGGCAGCCTGTCGGCACTACCCGGACATCAGCTGATACAGCTGAGGGCTCGTGCTCGGTCCCTGCCGAGTCACTGCCGGGACGTGCCACGACACTGCCGGCACCCTGCCGCCCATGCTCGGCCATTCTCGGCCAGCCCGGCACTCAGCTGCAGATCAGGTGAGGTCTGACCGGACTGTAGGTAACTTTTGTTCTCTGCATATGAGTTCTGACCGTCTAACCACTGCATGTGACTTTAGTTCTCTACAGATGAAGTCTAACCGTCTGGCCACTGCAGGTTTAGTTCTCTGCAGATGAGGTCTGACCGTATGGCCACTGCAGGTGACTTTAGTTCTCTGCAGATGAGGTCTGACCGTCTGACCACTGCAGGTGACTTTAGTTCTCCGCAGATGAGGTCTGACCGTCTGACCACTGCAGATGACTTTTTCGGGCAGCCGAGTGTCGTTTTGTCCAACGAACGCACTCGGCTCGCTTTCGGGCAGATTTCTAAAATCTTATGATTTCCGATTTTCATATTATTTTTAAAAATCATTTTTCCAAAAAAAAAAAACTTGACTTATATCATAATATAAAATCATGAAAAATATCTTGGTAACCTTTTCAAAGTCTTATCCCATATATTATTCATTCACATGCAGGTTATGATAAAAATCACCTAGCATGTGAATGCAAGCATAAATGGGCGGCCATAATGGACTAATTAAATGGTCCAACCATTTAGTCCGTGTTCCGAACCCCGTGTATCCAGTCTGACAGATAAACCTTGGTCTGTCACTTTGTATTAAATCAATCAATTAATCTAATTAATTATATCAAATACTATATAATTTATTTCTCCAAGAAATAATTATATTTGAATTAAATTAATTACCTAGTAATTATTTAATTCATATGCTCGATTTTATTTATCCAATAAATTAAATTCAATTAGACACCCAATGTCTAATATTTATCAAGAGAGAATAGGCATAACTTAATCCATCATTAATCATGTATGCTTGACTCAATAGGTTCGTCTCAGTCAGTAATGGGAGGATCCAAAGAGTGTGAGGAACACTTGGCCAGTCCGTGTCTCACACCGCAACCCAACTGAGAATGAATGATGGGAATCATTCCAAAAAACCTATTATGAATGTTGTATACGTATAAAACCTTCAATCATATGGCCTGATCAAGCTTTAGGGTCACGGTTAAGCCACACCATGTCTATACTTGACTCTATCATTATGTTAGTGCATATCAAGATCACAGAACTCTCGTGTATCAAATACAACTAGTTCAATCGCTTTGGCCAAAGACTTTTGATTTCATTTGCCACTAACAACATAGGACATTATCCCGTCCACTTACAGGAGAAAGAATCCTTTCTTGGTGTTCAGTAAAGACTGCTGCTTGCCCATTAAGTTGCACTTCGAGGTTGATCCCTACCGATAGGTATTTCGGTCGAACTACTCTAATGACTAACTTAATGAAACAAACACATCTTCTACTGAACCCTCAAGTTAAAGGTTCACGCATACCTATCATAACCTTATGATTCGGTCATTGACTATCCTAGAATGAAATCCATATGACCTAATCAAGGTGAGTCGTATCCAAATATATTAATCTAATTAATATACCCATACCGAATGCTCCCACTACTATTGAGTGAGGACATGCACATGTCCAAGTATACGGTATACAAGTCTTCATCAAATAACTTAATGCCCAATTAAGTTTTATCGACTTGCAGATAAGTTAAGATTTTGAGTTCTAAACACTTCCAGTGCAACACTCATTACCTCATAAGGAGTGGAATGCTTCTACTCAAAAGCACGGACATCATTTTTATTTATTTACCAAAACAAGAACGCCAATGATATACAATAAATAAAGAAATAATCACTGCCTTTTATTAATAAATACATAATCACATATAGATGCCCCAGCTTTCTTGTCCTCAGAGTGGCATTCGTGGGTGTTGTTACCCAAAATATTATCCGGAGATGATATTGCTGGAATGGTCGAGTAACAAACAAATGCGAGAACACTTCCGTGGGAAAGTAAATAACACAAGATTTGCCGGGGTTGTTAGTCCCGGGCTTGAATGCTCTCGCGAGATGTTATTAATATGAATACTTTGGAGTACAAATATTAATGTTAGAATCTATTACAATGAGTGTAAAGACTTCTAGTTATCTTAGCTGTAGAGCATGAATATTGCCGGAAGAACCAGATATAAAGCTCTGTGAGTTCTTGCTTTTTTTTGGTGCTCTGTTTATGTGAATGACCTAGTTCAGTAAGTATACTATTTTCAGAATGTATCCCTATCTGTACGCTGTTTTTCCCTACTTTGGAGACTGTTGGATGCCTCCTATTTATAGGAGAAGAGGCTGCTGGGTCCTCTCCGGCGATCGCGGGCGACTGCCGTTTTCTATATTAAAATAAGGTGGGCGATCGTCTTATCACGTGGGACTGTCTCCTTAAGGTCCGTGGCTACAGCTGGCTGCCAGATGCGCGAACCAATGGGAAGTCCGCACCCGTCCTGAGTCGCCATCTGGGGAGGGCCCACTTTGTACCTTTCGGCGGGCCTGTCGGTAGGTGAGAGGGCGGTGATAGGCTGGGGTCAAAAATCCTTATCTTGCGGTACCTTTTGTGGATCTTGCACGTGGGTCTTCGTCCGAGATTCGGTCTTCGAAGACTCTGACGGGGCGTCGGATTCACATGCGGTATGGGACGATCGTCTGCAGTCAGATATCATTGGCGATCGCCAGATTCCTGTAGATGATCGCCTTGGACGCCGATCGCTAGGTGCTTGCCCAACGTCGGTCTTCTTTGGCTGGCTCCTGACCATCATGCCGATCGCCAACGAGGCGTACTGTAATACTCGGTTGTAATTCATTCATTTTCATTCAGTAATTATCAGTCTGTAATTGTCACTCAGTAATTTTCACTCATTAATAATCACTCACCATTCATGAATCACTCATTTGCGTTCATTGTTGGCATGTTGTAATCGTATATCAGTTACCGATCATCATTTTATCTCCGTTTATAGATCGAGACGGGAGTATTATCATTTTCATTGTGATTGATAGCCTTGTACTCGGAGTATCATCTTTGGCTCGTGTTAGACTTGTTCACTTTCACATTCGTATGGTATGTCAGATCATTCATCAGTCGTAGCGAGGAATCGGAGTTATCGGATTTATTCGCCTTGGCCAGCATTGACTTACGGCCGTAAGGTTCCGGGATACGGCCGTAAGTTCAACGGGTACGGCCGTAAGGCTGGCCGGTTACGGCCGTACGTGGTCCAGCAGGCTGCCCAGGCATTCTGGCCGAAGGCGAGTTACGTCCGTAAGAAGGGGAGGATACGGCCGTAAGTGGTGTTCGTAAATTTCAGGTGTTGTCGACCAAGGGTGACTTACGGCTGTAAGGGTTGCGGCATACGGCCGTAAGTCAAGGAAGGTACGGCCGTAAGGCTTGGCCGGATACGGCCGTACGCTCCAGGCAAGGGTGCCTGGTCATTTTCGACGAAGAGGGCTTACGCCCGTAAGTTTGGCCGGATACGGCCGTATCATCCGAGTTACGGCCGTAAGGTGTGCGGGTACGGCCGTAAGGATGTCGGCGGATGTTTTTGACGAAGGCGGGTTACGCCCGTAACTCAGGAGCGGTTACGGCCGTAAGTCTGTCGGCAGGCTTTCGGACGAAGCCGAGTTACGGCCGTACGAGTTGGCCGGTTACGGCCGTAAGGCCGTTGACCTAGAATGTTACGGCCGTAAGAGGGCCGAGTTACGGCCGTAACTTCTGGCAGTATTTAAGGACTCGGCCGGGACATTTTTCCTCATTTTCATTCCTTTTATTCTTTTATCCGAGAGAGTGGGTTGAGGGAGAGATTTTGCCATCATCAATCACTTGAGTGTGTAATTTTCATCATCTTCATTCATTTGGGAAGCTTGGATACTCGTTTTAACTCGTGTTCATCGGATCGAAGTGATTGGATCTTCAAGAGGTAATTTCTTCAACACCTTGGATTTCGATTCTATGTTGAGATATGATGTTTTGGACATTATAATCATGTTATATGAAGGGATATATATATGATTATGAGTTTGTATAAGGATTTATTGGATTATTGAGGGATTATTCAAGAACACTTTGAATATCGAGTTGAAATTGGGGTTTTTCAATTAATTGTCGTTATAATCACGTTTTCGGATATTCATTTTGGATTATTGATCATTTGGAAGATGTTTGTTGGTTTGAAACACTTCTTGGGGGATTTGATAGTGGCTTATTGAGATTTGATGGTAAACAATCGGAGTTTGGCCACAACGTATTCGATATAATGCCCCAATGAACTTAGTTTAATCGTATCGACGTTTTGAGTTCGTTATATTCATGTTTGATTCGTATATTGAACGGGTTGTTGGATATTGTATAATTCAAGGTTGTTCGAGCGACCGATATCTCGATTAGGACGTTGTTCGTGGAAGGATAATTGTCACCGGTGTTGTGTAAGTTGATTCTTACTCAGTTAAAAGGATATTCATTTCCTCTTGTTGTTGTTCATTCATAATCGTAACTCATTCATCATTGTGTTAACCGTATTAAAACTTGTCATTGTCAATTAATCACTTCAGTCACAAGGAACGACGGTTCCAATCATTTCATTGAGCTATCATTCCTTTCACTATCATTTTATCTCGGTGAGTCATTATTCGTTTTCGATGTCACTTTTGTTATATCGTGGCATTCCGGGTCATACTGGCGTGCCGGTTGGTATGTGTAGGATTTTCATGTCGGGCACATTTATGTCGTGTGTTGGTTGTTGGCCTCACATTGGACTGTGCACACGAGTCGATTGCTTCGTGAGACTGATTAGGCACAAGACCACGCGTGTATTCGATTGATACTCGTTGGTGGCTTGTGCACGGACACATTTCCATCCCGGGCGTAGTGTGGCGCCACCCTTTGAGCCGTACTGTTAGTTGATTCATACAGCATGTTTGATTGCGTATGTTTTCAACAAGATTGGGTTATAATCTAACCGTTTCATTTTTGATCGAACTTGTGGTTTATACTACATATTTATATGATTGTGTTTATTCAACTCTTGAGGATTGTTGTTCTGTATAACTGACCCCGTTTGGGGATATTTGTTTCTCAGGTCATGGCAAGGCAAAGGCACAGGGAGAGCACGTTGACGGCGAGGAGTCCCAATGATACTAGAAGGGGGCCCCAGTCTTTTCAGTCCTTATGTTTCCTTCATTTATTCCGCTGCAGACATTCCGTTTGAATAACTCATTTCACTTAGTGTTGTATATTTTATATCCATATAAATTATACATGTATTCTGAAATATCCTGGATGTGTTGTATGAAACTCCTCATCGGAGTAATTATTGTTGTAATGTGGTTTGGTACTACATTTACCCTCTGTAATTCATCATTTTCATTTGCCTGGTGGGTCCCAGTCGGGGATTCACGGCACTGTAATATCCGCCTAGTTTGGGGTGTTACAGAGTTGGTATCGGAGCGTGGTTTTGAATACTACCTTCCGAGTCATGTCTCATTTGAAATCATCGTCATCGGACTAGTATCATTGGACTTTCGCGTCACGTGTGACCTGTGCAGGTGCCGAGCCAATCAGACCGAAAGAACTGTAAGAATTCTAACGCCATGGTATAATTTCTGGCAATAATCATTCATTCATAATTCATCAGTTAACAATCCTCAAACATCATTTTCATTTTGACCAGGACGGTCATTCTAACTCATTAATCACCCAATTCATTTCATTATTCAGTTGTTGATTTGGAAGATCATATAATTAATCTTGTAAACTTGTTCAAGATAATCATTTCAATAATTTCATCAGAAAATCATGTCACCTCGGTTAATCATTCATGTAATCACTGTGTTAGAGCGTATGCTCATTTTCTTCACCTCATGTCATAGTCATAATGTGATATTCATGCGAGAGATATAATCATCATGTGACTTTCCACTTCAGTATGGAAAGAGCTGGCAGAGGGCGAGGAGGACGAGGCCGTGGTGCGGGCCGAATCCCGAGAGCTCGTGTGAATACACGTGCGAATGCGAGAAACAATGCTAATTCATCGAAAGCAATGACGCCACTCATTCACCTGGGCGTGATCATTCACTATCGGGGAGTCGTACCCGAGACACGGCTCAGTCAGAAGATGTTCGGGTTGACCCACTTGCTTTTATGCAGGGCATGATGGCCCAAATGACGCAGAGGGCACAACTAATGGAGACGATGCATAACTCCACTACTCAAAATCAACAGGCTCCTCCGCCGCCACCTCAGAGGCAAGAGAGGAATGTGAGCAGTATCATCGGCGACATCTCTCGCCAAAGGCCACCTACTTTTGAAGGCTCATCTGAGCCGGCGGATATTGTTCATTGGCTCGAACACTTTGAGAAGCTATTCGCGATGGTAGAGTGTCCCGAAGGACACAAAGTTTCAGTTGCGGCTTACTATCTGGGTAAGAGCGCCCATTCTTGGTGGTTGTCGTTGAAGCCCACCGAAGGATCGTGTACTTGGGACCAGTTCAAGACTCTCATGATGGAGAGGTATTATCCGGCCCCACTCAGAGAGGCCAAGCTGTCAGAATTACTCACTCCCGACCCCTCATCAGATGCGGATGTTCTCGCCAGTGCAGAGAAATTTCAGGAACTTCTTTCGTTCGCCTCATCTATCATTCACTCTGAGGCGGACAAGATCAAGTATTTCAGCAAGAGGCTGAAACCTCGTATGCGGCTACAGCTGCTTAATCATAATTGCACCACGTTGGCCGAATTCATTGAGAAATCTCTTACTTACGAGCTTACTGTTAAGGAGATTGCTAAGCAACAACCTTCATCTGTTGGGAAGAAGTCTAAGAACCGTAATCAGTCTGACGGTAGTCAGGCCACTTTCAAGAAACCACAGGCGGGCTCTACCTTTTCTGAGCGACCTCTTATGGTGCCTAAACCCGCGGAATCTCAGTCTCGAGCGGCCAGTTCGGCCGTCACCTATTTCAACTGTGAATAATAGGGTCATTTCAGCACCAAATGTCCGAAGCAGACTGTCACGTGCCATAACTGTGGAATTGCTGGGCATAGGGCCCGTTTTTGCCGAAGGGACTCTAAACCCACTCCGGCGTCATCTCAGGCCCCAGGACATTCTAAGATGCAGAATCAGGCCACTCAGTCAGCGTCGTTTAAGGCAGCGAGGAGCTAGCAAGGCGGAGCTAAGAGCTATCGACGGAGCGTCTGGTTCGGGGCAGCAAGCCCAATTCTGAGATGAAGAAGACTGATGATCCAGAGGCCCGAATGATCTCAGGTACACTCTATATTCTATCCCAGCCTGTGTGTACCCTTTTTGATACTGGTGCATCGCATTCATTCATTTCCGAGTCATGTTTGAGTAGACTACGTCTGGGTAGTGCTACTAGTTGTGAGCCTTATGTCATTGGCCTACCTGATGGTAGACGAATTATCGGTAATCGAGAGATTCAGAATTGTCCGATTCAGTTTCATGGTCGTGTATGGCCAACGGACCTAATCGTAGTAGATTTGCCGAGGGACGACGTCATCTTGGGTATTGATTGGATGGATCGTCATGATGCCATCATTAGTGTCCGTAAGCGTATGATCACTATCATTTCAGACGATGGGGTTGAATGTGTGTTTCAGGGAGGTAATCCCGGCTGTTCTGGTAAGGTCATTAATTTGATGAAAGCAGTGCGATTACTCAGTCAGGGATGTGTTGGTTATTGGTGCTTTATGACCAAAACCGAGAGATCATCAGTAATGTTGTCGGATATTCCGGTAGTATGGGAATATGCCGACGTTTTTCCAGACGAGTTACCTGGCTTGCCTCCACAGAGAGATGTGGAATTCACGATTGAGTTGGAGCCCGGTACGTCCCCGATATCGAAGGCACCGTATCGGATGGCCCCGACCGAAATGCAGGAGTTGAAGAATCAACTTGAGGAATTGTTCGAGAAAGGTTATATCCGACCGAGTGCGTCCCCGTGGGGAGCACCAGTGCTGTTTGTCAAGAAGAAGGATGGTTCGTTCCGTTTGTGTATTGATTACCGGGAATTGAACCGGGTGACGATCAAGAATAAGTATCCTTTACCCCGCATTGATGATCTCTTAGATCAACTTCAGGGAGCTTCAGTATTTTCCAAGATCGACTTAAGATCTGGCTATCATCAGTTACGGATTCGAGAGTCGGATATCGCGAGGACGGCGTTTCGAACACGCTATGGTCATTATGAGGTTGTGGTTATGCCATTTGGATTGACTAATGCACCTGCGGTATTCATGGAATTAATGAATTGGGTTTTCATCGACTTTTTGGATCAGTTTGTTGTTGTCTTCATCGACGACATTTTGATTTACTCTCGTAACCGAGAGGAACACGAGGTTCACTTTCATCAGGTTCTCGACGTGTTGAGACGAGAGCAACTTTATGGAAAGTTTTCCAAATGTGAGTTCTGGATGTCCGGAGTGACTTTTCTCGGACATGTAATTTCATCAGACGGAGTTCGTGTCGACCCTCAGAAGACGGAGGCTATCCGAGACTGGTTACCTCCGAAGAATGTTAAGGAAATCCGAAGTTTTCTCGGATTAGCGGGTTATTATCGGCGGTTTGTAGAAGGATTTTCTAAAATCGCTCAACCCTTGACGAACCTTTTGCGAAAGGATAAGAAATACACGTGGTCCGACGCGTGTCAACGGAGTTTTGAGGAACTCAAGAGCCGGTTAATGTCAGCACCTGTACTTTCCTTGCCACAGGGGACGGAGGGATTTGTGGTTTATAGTGACGCGTCCGGACAGGGTCTCGGATGTGTACTCATGCAGAATGGAAAGGTTATTGCCTATGCCTCACGGCAATTGAGACCTTACGAAGTTAATTATCCGACCCACGACCTGGAGCTAGCAGCCGTGGTGTTCGCTTTGAAAATTTGGCGTCATTATCTTTATGGCGTTACCTGTCAGATATTCACCGATCATAAGAGTTTAAAGTATATATTTACTCAGAAGGAGTTAAATATGCAACAGCAACGGTGGTTGGAATTAATCAAAGATTATGATATCGAGATCCTTTACCACCCGGGCAAGGCGAACGTTGTCGCCGACGCCTTGAGTCGTAAGTCCGTACAGGAGCAGATGCTTGCTCGTTTAACAGTTCAGAAGGAGCTTCAGCAGGAATTCCTTAGACCCGAGATCGAGGTCTGGCTTCAGCGAATTCAGGGACATCTGTGTATGTTAGAAATTTCATCGTCACTTGAGGAGGAAATCAAGGAGAATCAAGGTTCAGACCCAGCATTGTCGCGCATCCGTGAGGATGTGGCTCAGGGGAAAGCCCCTGGATTCGTGATCCACGAGGATGGACTTTTGAGATTTAAGAATTGGTTGTGTGTACCGGCGAATGACGAGTTGAAAAACTCAATTTTGAGAGAAGCTCATGCTACCCCTTATTCGGTTCACCCGGGGTCTAGCAAGATGTATAAAGACTTGAAACAAAATTACTGGTGGAGTAATATGAAGCGAGAAGTCGCGGAATTTGTTTCGAAATGCTTAACTTGTCAACAAGTCAAGATTGAACATCAGCGACCGGCGGGTATGCTGAAACCTCTCCCTATTCCAGAGTGGAAGTGGGAAGACATTTCTATGGATTTCATCACAAGTTTGCCGACGAGTCGTCGTGGCATGAATACGATCTGGGTGATTGTGGACCGCTTAACTAAATCAGCTCATTTCCTTGAGATCAAGGATACGTGGGGTCCCGAGAGACTGGCCCAGTTGTTCATCAAGGAGATAGTGAGACTTCACGGTACCCCTAAGAGTATCGTTTCCGATCGTGACGGACGATTTGTGTCTCATTTTTGGAAATCAGTTCATCGGGCTATGGGAACTCAGCTCAATCTCGATCGCCTTTTCATCCTCAGTCCGACGGACAATCAGAGAGGACTATACAGACATTAGAGGACATGTTAAGGGCATGCGTCCTCGATTGGAAGGACGATTGGGAAGCCCAACTACCATTAATCGAGTTCACGTATAATAATAGTTGGCATGCCTCCATTAAGATGGCACCTTACGAGGCCTTGTATGGTCGTCGTTGTCGATCTCCTTTGTGTTGGGATGACTTGTCATAATCAATCGGCACCGAGCCCGATATGCTTATAGCCGCCCGGGAGAAGGTAGCTTTGATCAAGAGTCGTATGTTGACAACTCAGAGTCGACAGAAATCATATGCAGATAATCGTCGTCGACCACTAGAGTTCGAGACGGGTGACCACATTTTGGTCAAGGTATCCCCGAGTCGAGGTATTTTCCGTTTCAGAAAACGGGGGAAGTTGAGTCCGAGATTCATTGGACCGTTTGAAATTTTGGATCGAGTAGGCGAGTTAGCTTATCGATTGGCTTTACCTCTGGCTTTGAGCCGAATTCATAATGTGTTTCACGTCTCTCAGTTGCGGAAGTATGTTGCCGACCCGAGTCACATACTTCAGTTCGACGAAATCGAGATCGCAGATGATCATTCGTACGAGGAGCGTCCTGTACGAGTGTTAAAGCGGCGAATCAAACAGTTGAGGAACAAGACGATCCCTTTGGTCAAGATTCAGTGGTCTAGACACAGAGTCGAAGAGGCCACTTGGGAAACCGAGGAGGGTATGCGGGAGAGTTATCCCGAGTTGTTTGACCCTTAGTTTCGGGGACGAAACTCTTTTTAAGGGGGGGAGTATGTAATACCCGGTTGTAATTCATTCATTTTCATTCAGTAATTATCAGTCTGTAATTGTCACTCAGTAATTTTCACTCATTAATAATCACTCACCATTCATGAATCACTCATTTGCGTTCATTGTTGGCATGTTGTAATCGTATATCAGTTACTGATCGTCATTTTATCTCCGTTTATAGATCAAGACGGGAGTATTATCATTTTCATTGTGATTGATAACCTTGTACTGGGAGTATCATCTTTGGCTCGTGTTAGACTTGTTCACTTTCACATTCGTATGGTATGTCGGATCATTCATCAGTCATAGCGAGGAATCGGAGTTATCGGATTTATTCGCCTTGGCCAGCATTGAGTTACGGCCGTAAGGTTCCGGGATACGGCCGTAAGCTCAATGGGTACGGCCGTAAGGCTGGCCGGTTACGGCCGTACGTGGTCCAGCAGGCTGCCCAGGCATTCTGGCCGAAGGCGAGTTACGGCCGTAAGAAGGGGAGGATACGGCCATAAGTGGTGTTCGTAAATTTCAGGTGTTGTCGACCAAGGGTAACTTACGGCCGTAAGGGTTGCGGCATACGGCCGTAAGTCGAGGAAGGTACGGCCGTAAGGCTTGGCCGGATACGGCCGTACGCTCCAGGCAAGGGTGCCTGGTCATTTTCGACGAAGAGGGCTTACGCCCGTAAGTTTGACTGGATACGGCCGTATCATCCGAGTTACGGCCGTAAGGTGTGCGGGTACGGCCGTAAGGATGTCGGCGGATGTTTTTGACGAAGGCGGGTTACCCCCGTAACTCAGGAGCGGTTACGGCCGTAAGTCTGTCGGCAGGCTTTCGGACGAAGCCGAGTTACGGCCATACGAGTTGACCGGTTACGGCCGTAAGGCCGTTGACCTGGAATGTTACGGCCATAAGAGGGCCGAGTTACGGCCGTAACTTCCGGCAGTATTTAAGGACTCGACCGGGACATTTTTCCTCATTTTTATTCCTTTTCTTCTTTTATCCGAGAGAGTGGGTTGAGGGAGAGATTTTGCCATCATCAATCACTTGAGTGTGTAATTTTCGTCATCTTCATTCATTTGGGAAGCTTGGATACTCGTTTTAACTCATGTTCATCGGATCGAAGTGATTGGATCTTCAAGAGGTAATTTCTTCAACACCTTGGATTTCGATTCTATGTTGAGATATGATGTTTTGGACGTTATAATCATGTTATATGAAGGGATATGTATATGATTATGAGTTTGTATAAGGATTTATTGGATTATTGAGGGATTATTCAAGAACACTTTGAATATCGAGTTGAAATTGGGGGTTTTCGATTAATTGTCATTATAATCACGTTTTCGGATATTCATTTTGGATTATTGATCATTTGGAAGATGTTTGTTGGTTTGAAACACTTCTTGGGGGATTTGATAGTGGCTTATTGAGATTTGATGGTAAACAATCGGAGTTTGGCCACAACGTATTCGATATAATGCCCCAATGAACTTAGTTTAATCGTATCGACGTTTTGAGTTCGTTATATTCATGTTTGATTCGTATATTGAACGGGTTGTTGGATATTGTATAATTCAAGGTTGTTCGAGCGACCGATATCTCGATTAGGACGTTGTTCGTGGAAGGATAATTGTCACCGGTGTTGTGTAAGTTGATTCTTACTCAGTTAAAAGGATATTCATTTCCTCTTGTTGTTGTTCATTCATAATCGTAACTCATTCATCATTGTGTTAACCGTATTAAAACTTGTCATTGTCAATTAATCACTTGACCACAAGGAGCAGCGGTTCCAATCATTTCATTGAGCTATCATTCCTTTCACTATCATTTTATCTCGGTGAGTCATTATTCGTTTTCGATGTCACTTTTGTTATATCGTGGCATTCCGGGTCATACTGGCGTGCCGGTTGGTATGTGTAGGATTTTCATGTCGGGCACATTTATGTCGTGTGTTGGTTGTTGGCCTCACATTGGACTGTGCACACGAGTCGATTGCTTCGTGAGACTGATTAGGCACAAGACCACGCGTGTATTCGATTGATACTCGCTGGTGGCTTGTGCACGGACACATTTCCATCCCGGGCGTAGTGTGGCGCCACCCTTTGAGCCGTACTGTTAGTTGATTCATACAACATGTTTGATTTCGTATGTTTTCAACAAGATTGGGTTATAATCTAACCGTTTCATTTTTGATCGAACTTGTGGTTTATACTACATATTTATATGATTGTGTTTATTCAACTCTTGAAGATTGTTGTTCTGTATAACTGACCCCGTTTGGGGATATTTGTTTCTCAGGTCATGGCAAGGCAAAGGCACAGGGAGAGCACGTTGACGGCAAGGAGTCCCAATGATACTAGAAGGGGGCCCCAGTCTTTTAAGTCCTTATGTTTCCTTCATTTATTCCGCTGCAGACATTCCGTTTGAATAACTCATTTCACTTAGTGTTGTATATTTTATCTCCATATAAAATATACATGTATTCTGAAATATCCTGGATGTGTTGTATGAAACTCCTCATCGGAGTAATTATTGTTGTAATGTGGTTTGGTACTACATTTACCCTGTGTAATTCATCATTTTCATTTGCCTGGTGGGTCCCAGTCGGGGATTCACGGCACTGTAATATCCGCCTAGTTTGGGGTGTTACACGTACAAATCGCCGCACAATAATTTCCCCCCAGCTCGCTCCAATGTTGAAAACATGGGGTGGGGTGGAACTGTTGGCGATCACCTGTTCTAGACGATTGGCTCATATTCTTATGACAAAGACGATCTGATTTCGAGTTCGGACGATCTCCTTATGCGCTGGAAATAGCGGGAAATGGAGGCGGGCTCTTGAAACGTTTCATGGACACGTGTCGTGCTATCGTTTGGGGAGTCCGGTGGTTTTGTCAGACTTGTCGCCTGGCGTGCCCTCGAAACGACGTGTGCGCGGGTTTCGAGGGCTGCATTTAATGTGTCCCCCCGACGGTTACACTCCAGCCCTTGGGATTTTGCCTATTTGCATAGAGGCCCCTGCTCCAGCCTATAAAAAGGGCTAAGGCCATTTCACTCCAACTCTTTATGCGCCCTTGCCTTTTAGACGAAGACTCTGCCGAATTTCTTTGAAGCTCCTTGTGCCGACCGTCTTTCTTTCTAGGTAAGAACCAAAATTTCTCTCCCCCTTTACTTTTAAGAACATGTCTGGAGGAGGATCAAAAACATACGAGGCTGGTAGCTCTTCTGCCGCCGCGGCTTCGCCTGACCGGGAAGAAACCCCTGTGGTTCTTCATATGGAAACGGCCGTCGAGGCCATTCGTGCGGGGATTGCACCCGCAGAGATTGAAGAACTTTTCAATGAAGCTGACGTGGCGAGGTCGGCAGCGGTGGCGGGGCAGAGGGGACCGCCGGTGGATGAGGATGATGCAGTAAGGCTGTACTGGGAGCAGAACAGTGTGTTCGTCCCCGCCTATTTAGATTTTGCTAAGCTTATGGAGAGGATTGCTGGACCATGTCCCGAGTTTGACTTCGAAGCGCATTCCGCCGCCCACCCCTATGAGCCTGTGAAGCGGACGTCATTCCGGGCCGCGGACCATTCCTCATAGACCCTTGGACAGATCCGGAGTTCGGCGACCCGGAAAGACATGATTCGCTGGAGGGAGAAACTCCACATCCCTTCTGATGTTTCATTGTACATACCCTCGGAGAACGAGCGTGCCGACCAGCCTCCCGAGGGTATGGTTGTTGTCAATGAAATGATCCTGGAGGCCGGATTGCGGTTTCCCTTACCGTTCGCCGTGTCGTATTTACTGATTGCCTGGAATGTGGCGCCGCTCCAGTTGACGTCGAACGCCTGGCTGCAGATTATCAGCACCTTGACATTGTTTGGCGGTCATCGGTTGTTCCGTATGCCTTCTGCGCTGGAAATGAACTATATTTTCAAGTTGACCGCGCAGAAGGGATCGGTCGGCGGGGGTAGGGTGGTCCTTGGGGTGCCGAACAAGGTTCGGGGCGACCTGGCAAAGTGGTGCTGGGTCGGAGGAGCATGGAGGTCGGCATCGAGCGATAAGCCGGAGGAAGATTTGGATATCCCCCCCAGTTTTCGGGAGAGGAATCCGAGTAAGGCTTTTAACTCTCCTTTTATTTGGATACACCTTGAACTGATCTAATTTGGTTTCCTTTTTGCAGGCTCCCTTGTTCCAGCGATCGGCGATATCCCCTTTGATTTCTTGATCGTCTAGGAGCGAATTCGTGGTCTGCCGGACTCTTACATCGATGTTCGCTCAGTCAGCCACGAACTTCATCGGTTGGGAGCTCGATTGTTTCACTTCCCTCGCCATCTGAAGGTTCCAGGTATGAATTTTTTACTTTCTCTTTCCTGTATGACGATCGTCTTATTGAAGTAGATGTCTAACTTGTTTGAATTTCTTCTTTGGCAGAAATCCATTTTCCTCGCTACGCCGAGCCACCAAGAGAGATCTCAATGTCGAATCCTGGTCTCTTGGGTCTTCTTCACCAGGGAAAGAAGACGGGTCGTGCCCCAACAACGACGTCCCGTCCCTGCGGTGAGGCCTGCTACGGTGCCAGTCGTCGAGCCGGAAGTTCGGGAGGAAGAATAGCTCCAGCACAACCGCAAGAGGCGGAGGTCGGCGGAGTCCCTGCCAACAGCTGACGCGGAGGTATCCATTTTGGAGCCGCCGATTGCCGCGCCACCTATCTCTGCTGTTCCGATGGCGGAGGGGGCCAGGCCATAAGTTGCCTTCCTGAAAACAGCAGTGATCGCCGAAGCCGAAACTCCTCGGGGCAAGCCCTTTTTCGGCCGCGACCCCGAGCTGGTCAACAGGTAAGACCGGTTTGATCTTTCTGAGTTAGGCTATTTGTGTAAGGCGTATACTTCCTTTGTTTCTTTTTGTTTGTGTTTCAGGATCCGTCTCGCCGATCTGGACACCTCGCCGATGGTGTTGGATTTCTTGGTGAGCAAATCTCCGCGCAAGTCCCTCGACATTCCTTCTTACGTCTCTCGGGCCATCACCTCTCTTCCTAAGTCCTGGACGACCGACCTTGACACGATTGCTCGTCGGCGGTCTGGGGACGCCATGCAGGCGATGCTCGCCCTGACTCTCCAGGCGACGACGATGGCCGCCCAAGCCGCTAAGGACTATGAAGGGCGACCCTCTAATGCTCGCCTCCATCAAGATCTCGAGGCTGATCGGAACCAGAATGCCGAGTTCGCTAACCGGATCGCGACCATGGAGAAGGAATATATTGAGACGGCCAAATTGGCCAAACAAGACCTCGATCGGATGAAGCAAGAGCTTGGGCGGTCCAAGGAGGTGGCCGATCGGTTCCGCGACCAGATGACGGACGCTCGTCGGTCGCACGCGGCCTCGCAGGAGGAGGTGGCTGGGCTGAAGGCGATAATGGACCGGCTCAACGGCGAGCTGGAGAAAGCGAAGGGAGAACTGTCCGCCAAGGTAGCCGAGCTTGCGGATGCTGACAAGACGACTGCGGGTTTGAAGGATCAATTAAAGGCGATCGAGACCGATCCCTACCTTAATATGGGGTACGTCGGCGAGTTCGCCTATTATGTGGCTTACGGCGACGTCGTCCGTGCCGCCAAGAAGGTAGGGATCGAGGTCGGCCCTATGATGGAGACCTTCAAAGCCTATGCACTTGAGCATCCTTTGCATCCGGACTTCTCCCTGCCGATCCTCGATCTCACCGACTTGGGGATTGATCTGAGTTGGTATATGTTTCCGGATAAACTTGTTTATCCTGAAGCCGGTGAGGAGGCGCGCGCCGATCCACCTGCTGGAGGCGAAGGCCAGTCGGGGGTGGCCTGAGTGACGCTGGAGTTTGTTTTGCTCTCCTTCATTTTGTAATTTCCAGTTTTCTCTTGTATTGCCTTCGGGCTTATATGTACGATCGTTTTGGATGGAATAAAATACTTCTTCTTCGCATCTGATTCTTTATCTGTATGATCGTATCTTCTGAAAGTTTGCATATGAATTTGTACAAGTGTTTACACAATTGCACCTGATGCCTTATTTGTACGGTCGACTGTCTGAATGTTCTGCATCGCTTCGGCTTTATGTGTTGGTAGAGTTGAAAATTCTTACTTGTAAATTTCTTGAACAAAACCGATCGTCATGTGTGTATTTGAACGAAGCCGATCGTGTATGGTTCCTTCCTCCTGATCGCATTTTAGGAATAGCTCCACTTTCTTTGCCCTTTGTTTTTGTTTACTTGGTGTAAGTAAGGGAACGAAAATAGTATGTTGGACGAGCTATCTTGAGTTTTGCCGATTCTTTGAGGGAGGAAGACTGTATGCACGGTCGCTGAGTTTGATGGATCGACCTCCATAACCGTGTCTTTATGTGCGAGGGACATTCCATCTGTAGGTCTGTCCCGCGACTCACTTTATTGTTAGGGTCCTCCGTTAGGCTGCGCATGCCTTGTATTTTAAATGAAAGGCGGGCGGTCTTGGTCTGGAGGAGTCCTTACACGGGGCGTCGTTGGTTTGTCCGACTCCACGTCCGCGGCTTATTAACACTTTTCTACCTCGGGTCGGCATGCTAGATGGCGACCCTCGACGGTATATGTTGTGCTTGGAGGGACGCATCGCCTTGTCCGGGTATATCATGTTAGATGATGTACCTTTGAGGGCGCGCGAGCGTGTCCACGGATTTATTTGGAGGGTCCTTCGGCTACACTCGCCAGGTATCTAAACGAAGGGCGAGTGATCGCAGCCCAAAGGAACCTTCCATGGTTGAAGCTGTCGGTTCCATCGACCTCCAGGACCATGGCTGCACTTTTCTACCTCAGATCGCCATGTTAGATGACGACCCTCGACGGTATACGTTGTGCTTATAGGGGCGATCGCTTGCATAGGTCTGTCTGGTTTAAACGATGACCTCTTGTAGGGCGAGCGAGCCGTCCTTTTCTCAGTTGTTCGTTTTCGTCGAGGCGAATCATATAGATGGGATAGGAAAATCTCATTATACTCTTTGTACATTGGGTAACTGAAAATGAATACGAAATTTTCACTGGTAGTATTTCTTCAAATGTACGGCGTTCCAAGGATATTGGTCCGGAGTGCCGTCTGGGTGTTCAAGTACGTAGGCTCCCCTAGTTAGCCACTTAGATATCCTGAAGGGGCCTTCCCAATTCGGGCCAAAGACTCCTGTGTGAGTCTGGACCTTTTTGAGGACTAGGTCGCCCGCTTGGAAACGCCTTTCCTTGACCTTCGAATTGAAGAACTTCTCGGATCTCCTATGTGTATTGTGTTCTTCATTTCCGAGGTCAGTCGCCGTTCTTCGAGCATGTCCAAGTCGATCCGCCGGGCCACATCATTGTCCGTTATCATCTCATGTTCAGTACGGTGGCTGAGGACGGCGATCTCCGAAGGGATCACTGCTTCTGTTCCGAAGGCGAGGGCGAACGGGGTCTCACCGGTTGAGTTTCTGGTCGTTGTTCGGTAGGACCACAAAACATCTGGGAGCTCGCTCGCCCATCGTCCTTGTCTGGACTCAAGTCTTGCTTTGATCGTGTGTTTGAGGATCTTGTTTACAGCCTCTACCTGCCTGTTCGTCTGAGGGTGGTAGGGGGCCGAGAACAACTTTTTGATTCCCCACTTCTCGCAGAATTGCATGACTTCCAATCCGTCGAACTGCTTTCCGTTGTCGGAGATTATAGCCTGGGGCAGACCGAATCGGCATATTATGTTCTTCCAAACGAACTTGATTACTTGTTCTTGGCCAATCTTGTTGAGCGGCTCGGCCTCAGCCTATTTCGTGAAATAATCGACCCCCACGATGGCGAACTTACAGCCCCCTGGCGCTGTCGGCAAGGGACCTATAAGGTCGATGCCCCATTGGGCGAATGGCCATGGGCTGTACATTGAAGTGAGCTGCTCGGGGGAGAGTTTGATGTTTGGGCCCATCACTTGACACCTATGACACGATCTGGCATAGGCGATCGCATCTTTCTGAATCGAAGGCCAGAAAAAACCTTGCCTGGTTGTTTTGTGGATGAGAGCTCGCCCGCCAGCATGGTTTCCACAGATCCCATCATAGATCTCGGCTAAAACGAGTCGGCCTTCCTCCGGCGTAATGTACTTGAGGAGGGGAAGGCTGAAAGCTCGCTTGTAAAGTCGGTCGTCCAGTAGGGTATATCTGGTTGCACGGAGTTGAAGTTGGCGAGCTTTGATACGGTCATCGGGGACCGTCCCATCCTTCAAGTATTTAATGAATGGAGTCATCCAGTTCTCTTCGGCGATGGTAACTGTGGTAATCAGGTTTCTGTCGATCGCCGGCTTTGCTGATTTTGTGATTTGGATGTTAGAGAAATCGGCCGCCCCATCTGACGACGCTAGTTTGGATAGGGCGTCGGCCTGAGAGTTGTGTTCTCTCGGGACTTGTTCTATTAGCACTTCTTCAAACTTTGTGCACATTTCGGCGACCAATTCTTGGTATTTGATCATTTGTTCGCCGCGCGTCTCATATTCTCCCTTGACTTGGTTCACGACCAAGAGGGAGTCCATGAAGATGTGGAGACGGCGAACATCCAGGGCGAGGGCTAGATCGAGCCCGCCTACCAAAGCTTCGTATTTGGCCTCATTATTGGTCGCCCGAAACCCGAAACGTACAGCATTTGTGAAACTTTGGCCGTCAGGGCTGATGAGGACAATCCCTGCCCCTGCTCGCGAGTTGGTTGCGGATCCATCAACGAACAACTTCCAAGCGGGGCGACCGATCTGTGTTGGACTGGGTGGGAATGTTAATTCCACCACGAAGTCCGCCAGATCTTGGCTTTTGATCGCCGTGCGAGGAGCATACGTGATACCGTATTGGGCAATCTCCAGTGACCACTTGAGGAGTCGCCTGTTGGTGTCTGGCCGGTGCAGAACTTGCCTTAAGGGGAGAGTCGTCAGAACCTCCACTTGATGTTCGAAGAAGTAGGCCCTTAGCTTGTGAACACTCATGACTAGAGCATAGGCGATCTTCTCTAGAGATGTGTATCGTGTCTCCGCGTCATGGAGCGCTTGGCTAACGAAGTAGATCGGCAAGTGGGCTTGCCCCTCTGCTCGTACTAAAACAGCACTCAGCGCGACCTCTGAGGCCTCCAAGTAAAGGAATAGCTTTTCACCGGGGATCGGCTTTGCCAAGATCTGGGGGTTAGATAGATATTCCTTGATTTTGGTGAACGCTATTTGACTCTCCTTTGTCCATGCGAACTTCTTGTTCTTTATGGTTGCGAAGAATGGCTTGCTTTTATCCCCGAGCCGAGAGATAAAACGGTTGAGGGCAGCTAGACAACCTGTGAGGCGTTTCACCTGTTTGATATTCTGTGGCTCCTGCATGTCGAGTATCGCCTGGATCTTACTGGGATTTGCCTCGATCCCCCTCTGGCTCACGATGTGCCCCAGGAATTTTCCGGAGCTCACCCCGAAGTTGCATTTCTTGGGGTTTAGCTTCATATTGAACTTCTCGAGGATGGCAAAAGTCTCGGCAAGGTCATTGAGGTGATCTTCATTTTTGAGGCTTTTGACCACGATGTCGTCAATGTAGACCTCCATGGTCTTGCCGATCTGGTTGGCGAACATCCCGTTGACTAGCCGTTGGTAGGTTGCCCCTGCATTCTTTAGACCGAACAGCATTCGGACCCAAAAGTATATATCTTTTTCCGTGTGGAACGATATGTGTTTTATGTCTTTCTCCGCCATGGGGATCTGATGATACCCAGCGAAGGCATCCATGAATGACATCATTTCGCAGCCTGCAGTGCTATCGACCAAGTGGTCGATATGAGGCATCGGAAAGTGATCTTTTGGGCATGCCGCATTGAGGTCGGTGAAGTCGATGCATAACCTCCAGGAGCTATTCGGCTTTTTGACGAGCACCGCGTTGGCTACCCATTGTGGCTCGTTTGTATCTACTCCGATTAGTTTGTTGTCGAGTATCTTTTTAACTTCTATGTCGAGCGCTGCGTACTTCTCAGGACCGAATTTCCTACGTTTCTGGTGAATAGGTTTCCTTGCCGGGTCGATCTTTAGATAGTGGCAAGCGTGTTCAGGATTTATTCCGACCATATCTTGATGCGATCAGGTAAAGACTCTGATGTTCTTACGTAGTAGGCTGATCAGATTAGCCTTTAATTCGAGGTCGACGCTCGTGCCGATCTGTACTTCCCATTAATCAGTCTTCTTTTACAGTACCGACTGTCCCATCTGCAGTGGGAAATTTGATACAGTAAAAGAAGGAGGAGGTGACCGCCTCGAAAGTTTCTAGAAATGGACGACCTAGGAACCCATTATAGATGCTGGGCCTATCTATGATTACAAAATTTAGGTTCCTAGTAATCCTAACCTTGGGATCGTAATAACATATCAGCTCGACAGAGAGCTTGATCTTTCCGTAGGCTTGGACTGTGCTGTCGCCGAACCCTTGAAGCACGGTCTCAAAAGTCTTGATGAACTTGGTCAGGTTGCCGAGCTGGTCAAGAGAAGATTTGAATATGATATTGCAAAAGCTCCCATTGTCAACCAGGACGCGATCGACCGTTTTTCCAAGGATACATGTAGAGATCACCAATGCATCCTCTTTGGGGCACTGCACTCCCTCCATATCCTTGTTGGAGAAAGTGATGAGCGCGTCTTTGGAGATGGTCGGCTCTGGAGGTACCATGACATGGACCCCGGCGAACGCCCTTAATTTGGCCTTCCGCTTTCTATTCGACATGGTGGAAACTGGGGAAAGTCCTCCGAGGTTTCCAACTCCCGCCTGAAGCATATTGACCCGACCGCCAGGGTTGATCGGAGGGATTGATTCGTCAGAGTACTCCGGCTCGTTCTGCTCGATCCTGGCAACCGGATTGGGGGATATTCCGTCGTTCTGGCAGCGATCGCGCCCCCTGGTTCTTTCTGCCCGGGGTTCTGGCTTGGTAAACAAGTTATCCAACTTGCCTTCCGCAAACAATCTCCAGAGTTGTCGGAGGAGGTCGCGGCATTGGCTGGTGTTGTGGCTGGGACTCTTGTGGTAGGCACAAAATTTGTTGCGGTCTAGATGACCGTTGTCCCTTATCGGCTTTGGTTTGTTAAGCCATTCGCGCCCCTTGAGGGCGTTAAAGATGTGGGCCGGAGATAGATTGAGGTTGCGGGAGAGGTGAACCTCCACGTCCTCGAACGCTTTGAATTCATCGGGCGGATTTGCAACTGCCTTTCTGGGCTTGGCGACCGCCTTCTTCTGGATGTGGGATGGCGTCTTCCCTTCTCCGGCAGATCCATTGCCTAAGCGAAGGGTGAGCATTCTCTGCCTAGCCAGAAAATCAGCGGCCCTGACGTGGAAGACCGCGTAGGTAGGGGGGATGTCCTTCGTAAGATGCCTGAACATGGGTGAATGGCCATGGAATCCCCCTAGGGCCGAGTAGAGAGTGAGCTCGTCGCTAATGGGCTCGCCGGTGAGGACTATTTCGTCCACCCGGTCTATGTAGTCTTCGTCGGGCTCGTCCTTCTCCTGCCTGATCTTCATCATGCGGTGGGGGACTTCCGGCCGAGCGACTTTGGCAGCGAAATGCGACATGAAGTCGTTCGCCAGCCTTCCAAAACAATTGATCCAGCGCGGTGGCAGTGAGATGTACCACCTATGGGCGAGGTCGCCCTATGTCAATGGGAACATTCGGCACTTCGTTGCATCCGATGCTCCACATCCGGTAATGTAAATCCGGAACTTGCTCATATGGGTCTTAGGATCCGATCTCCCCTCATATAAGGGTGTTTGAGAGGGAGCGATCGTTGGTTGAACTGGGGCGAGCTCAATCTGGGCCGAGAGTGGCTCACTCGGTCCGGCGATCGATCTCTTGGCGCCTGCCCCAGTTTCTAGGAGCGCCTTCATTTCGTCGAGCTGGCGCTGCATGGCGGCCATGGCCGTAGCTTGACTGCTTGCTGATTGGCTCTCGGAGCGGGAGCCGAGGCGATCGTGTACCGATCTCCTGGCCCCATGGTAGGTGACAAGTTCTCCGCCACCGGGCTCATTTCTTGGGCGAGTGGGGGCCCGTTGGCCGGCTTGCCTTCTGGGAGTTGGATATGCCGAACTCCTGGTGATAGATTCGGATTCCGTTGTCTCCCGGATGGGGCCTGAATGCCCGGGTCGCCACGAGGGATCACTCCCTAGGCGACTGAAGACGGAGTCATCCCGCCTTACGAGCGCCTTTCCCTGCGGCTCGGGGCTTTCTGACGATTTCTCGACATATTGTCCCTTGAGCTTCTGCTTGCCTGCACGGCGGATGGCTGATGGAGTAATGGTGGGCGAGTCGCATGCCCTTCGTTGCTCCATGAGGATGGCCATAGCCTCCTCGATCTGTTCTGCGGTTTGGAACTGATCAAGTGAGAGGCTGGACCGTCCCTCGGGGGCGGGAGTGAGAGCCTAGCGTCGCCGTGGTCGCCTTCTGCCATAGGTTAGGATTAGGTCTGGGCCGGAATGAGATGTCCGGCAGATCGCAGGGTGGCCCTTTTGGAGGTCGTGGCAGACGTCATGTTTCTGAAAGTTTTCTTTGAAGAGAAGTGAGTGTCTCCTCAAGTATATGCCCTGGAGAACAGTGAGTGTTCTTCGAAATGGTAGGAATAAAAATGAAGGTTTAGATTTGCCCCCTTCATCTAGCGCCAATTGTTGTTACCCAAAATATTATCCGGAGATGATATTGTCGGAATGGTCGAGTAACAAACAAATGCGAGAACACTTCCGTGGAAAAGTAAATAACATAAGATTTGCCGGGGTTGTTAGTCCCGGGCTTGAATGCTCTCGCGAGATGTTATTAATATGAATACTTTGGATTACAAATATTAATGTTAGAATCTATTACAATGAGTGTAAAGACTTCTAGTTATCTTAGATGTAGAGCGTGAAGATTGCCGGACGAACCAGATATTAAGCTCTGTGAGTTCTTTCTTTTTTTTGGTGCTCTGTTTATGTGAATGAGCTAGTTCAGTAAGTATACTGTTTTCAGAATGTATCCCTCTATGTACGCTGTTTTTCCCTACTTTGGCCACTGCTGGATGCCTCCTATTTATAGGAGAAGAGGTTGTTGGGTCCTCTCCGGCGATCGCGGGCGACCGCCATTTTCTATATTAAAATAAGGTGGGCGATCGTCTTATCATGTGGGACTGTCTCCTTAAGGTACGTGGCTATAGCTGGCTGCTAGATGCGCGAACCAATGGGAAGTCTGCACGCGTCCTGAGTCGCCGTCTGGGGAGGGGCCACTTTGTACCTTTCGGCGGGCCTGTCGGTAGGTGAGAGGGCGTGGAGAGGCTAGGGTCAAAAATCCTTATATTGTGGCGCCTTTTGTAGATCTTTCACACGGGTCTTCGTCCGAGATTCAGTCTTCGAAGACTCTGACGGGTGTCGGATTCACATGCGGTATGGGACGATCGTCTGCAGTCAGATATCATTGACGATCGCCAGATGCCTGTAGACGATCGCCTTGGACGCCGATCGCTAGGTGCTTGCCCAACGTCTGTCTTCTTTGGCTGGATCCTGACCATCATGTCGATCACCAACGAGGCGTACAAATAACCACACAACAGTGGTCATACGCTAACATCCACGGCCTCGACCCCCTCTACCATGGCCCCTCAAATTTCTTTCCATACTGAAAGAATCAAACAATAATCATAAGCACAGTTCAAGACCGTCTTTAAGACCGATCGAAAGTTAATAGCAACAATAAAACTACTTATTCAAGAAAACAGTTCATCATGAATTATCGGAACCACGAGTGCTAAATAAAATATCATAGTGACATGAAGTCGGAACAATTTCAACCATATAATCAATCTAAACTTTTTCTTGGAATATCAATATGATAAATTCTGCCACAAATCACTAGAATATCAAGATCAACAAAAGATCAATTCCGCCATTAACATCTTTCCAGTAATTAAATCATGACACATAGATAACATACTGTATTTGGTTCGTCGGGTCAGGTGCTTGCACAGGTCATACATGCCGCGAAGTTTTCTTGATACTAGTTCAATTCACAACGACTCTTAAAGAGAAATGACTCTATGATACTATCTTATGTAACACCCCGAATACGGAGCCATTACAATGCCGCGGACCCCAGACTAGGATCCACCAGGCGATACCAAGACACAATTTAAACATAACATTATCGTGATACCGAATCACAAAATAATAATCATTACTCTGATTATTAGTCTACAAATAGTACGGCTATTAGCCTCAGAATACACAGGTCCAAATACAAGTATAAACCATATAAAGATGGAATATACTTAAAATAGTAGTACAATCACCAATAGTTTAAATGAAATGGAAAGTAACATTACACGGTTTAACCATAACCGAATAACAAAAGACTTGGGCCCCCAGAACTAGTGTCCTTCAAACCCTTCGCCGTCATCGTGCTTTTCCCGTGCCTTACCTTTGCCTTGACCTAAAATACAACACAAGTATTTCGCCCAAGATCACAGAGTCAGATATATACGATAATAATTCTCAAGACGTTATACAATTCACATACATGGGATCTCAAGGAGACAACTCAAATGTTGAACATACCCCTCGGGCGTATGAACAACCAATCACAAACTGTCAATCATAACCAATCAAACATGGAATATGAATGACCAATCAGTATGGCTCACAGTATGCCTGATCCAGAAATGTGTCCGTTTACATGTACACCTCGTATACAGAATTCAGAATATACGTGGGACAATGTACCTAATTAGCCTCGCGAACTACGTCTCGTGTGCATAGTCCAATGTGGAAACATCCACGCATGACCATATGGCCCGACTAAAAATCCTACACATAACCAAGCGGCATGCAGATATGATTCCAGATAAGTCACGATACAACATGACAACGAAACTCAACGAATCACACAACCAACTAAAAATCAATAACTCACCGAAGTGACAACAATGATCAATGAGATCAATGACACGAAGGTAGTGAACTTGGGAATACAATCCCACAACAAAACGGTAAGCACGATCAAGAACAATACCACATTATGAATTATAGATTCATAAAGCATTACATATATAAGAAATGTATAACGTGCACAAGAATTCAATCATCATTATAACCAAGCAAGATAACTTGTCTCAATTTCGTAGATGAATAGTCCTTCTTCAAACGAACGAACAGACAGTATCTTCGACTAGTAATACTCACTCGAACAAGCAACCTTGAATGAAATGTAACTCATTCAACACACATACATACAATATTGATATCAATTCATAGGAAGTGGCACCCGTAAATCTACCCGAATAGTTCATCCTATCCCAATGAACATTCTATCGACTATCAATGAATTTCAACACATCTAATTCATCTTTAACAATCGGATTATCATGTTCTTGAGATTCTTCAACATAAGATATAAGGATTATCATAGATGAATTCAATTACTCAATCTATTATGACATTTATCATCACAATCATCATTATCTTCTTAAGAACATTATCCACCTTTAACTATGATGATTAATACGGTCCTAATTCATCACATCATTTGGTTTAATCTTGAATATATCAAACTATAGTTGTTTTCTTCATAGTTCATCATTGTCTCCCAATGAATTTTGCTCAAACCCTCCAACATGTATGGTTATAACATCGTAGAACTCTTCTAGCATTAAGAACATACTCATAAGCCCTACTCATCCAGTTCTTACCATGATTTCCTAAGGATCAATAGCAACCAAGTTATTTTACAACCTCTTCAATCATTCAAGAAGTAATACTAACAACATTATCATGTTATTCACTTTAGTTTGAACATAATTTCAATAACTATCGTATTATACTTGATTAATTTAACATTATATGAGTTACTCCCTAGTAACATCATAAATAATATGGAATAAACATGAGTTTAGATAACCAACCTCAACAGAATGGAGAAACAACACCAAAACTTCAAGAACACACTCCAAACTTCCAATCAATAAGCTCCAATCCAAGATGCAAGGCTCAAAGACAAGATGGAAGAGGATAATATCGATTTAGGGATGCAGTGGGATGATAACTTGGAGAAAATATCAAGTTTCAATCTTGCAAAATGAAAGACAAGACCTGTCTTTTTATAAACTGCACTTCCATTACGTACGTTATCGCAACCAGTTAACGTACGTTAGTCCCTTTATGTACGCTAACACATAAGTTGTTACGTACGTAATAAACCTCCAGAGGCTACTACCTAAAAACACCACAGCCTTACGTACGTTGCCAGAAAGTGTAAGCTCTCCACCATTATGTACGTTATAGTATAAGCATAATATACGTAATGTATGTTGACTTAGCTGCCTCGAAAGGCCAAAATATCCAGATCCTGCATGGCCCCCCATGCCAAAAGTGAGATCCTGCGGGATAGGTCTATGTCTCCCAATGTTATATACTCTCTTTGTGAATCTCTTGTAGTTGATGCGGGTGAGCTCAACAAGCATAGTATGCACTTGTTCAACGAACACAACTTGGGCCATCTTTAGCAAACTTGGAGGCATGGTCTTCAACAGCTTAACTGAGGCGTCATGCTGGTCAACATGGTAGCCTAGTTTCTTCGTCTCTAGCCACATATACTATATCCTCCAAATGTGTCCTCCAGTCGTTCTGACATCGTCCATGACATAACAATCGTACTCTTGGATTCATATCGGACTTTGCTATTTGGAAGCAACTCGGACTTCTTTCGTGTTCTTTTTGTACAAGCCATCTGATTAATACGACACTCTTAATCATAGTTTTCTCGTATCCAAATTTTAGGCTATAACTAGTATACTATGCATAATCATATTTTCATAGACAGCATATATATCTTACAACATTCAATCATACTTATGATAGCGAAATCATACATCATAGTACTACATACACAATCGTAATCATGAAACTCACCGTAGTACGAAACTTATCATCATTTTGATACTCGTGAAATGAAGTTTAAACAATACAACTTATTTATGAGTTCGGAGCTGGCGATAGAGGATAATAATATTATTACAAAAGAAATCCAGTATTCGAAATCGTAGATACTGTAACACCCCGAATACGGCGGCCATTACAGTACCGTGGACCCCACATTGGGACCTACCAGGCGATACCAAGACAAAATTTAAACATAATATTATCGTGATACCGAATCACAAAACAATAATCATTACTCCGATTAGGAGTCTACAAATAGTACGGCTATTAGCCTTAGAATACACAGGATCCAAAAAAAAGTATAAACCATATGAAGATGGAATATACTTACAATAATAGTTCAATCACCAATATTTAAATGAAACGGAAAGTAACATTACACGGTTTAACCATAACCGGACAACAAAAGACTTGGGTACCCAGAACTAGTATCCTTCAAACCCTTCGCCGTCACCGTGCTCTTCCCGTGCCTTGCCTTTGCCTTGACCTAAAATACAACATAAGTATTTCGCCCAAGATCACAGGGTGAGATATACATGATAATAATTCTCAAGACGTTATATAATTCACATACACGGTATCTCAAGGAGACAACTCAAATGTTGAACATACCCTCGGGCGTATGAACAACCAATCACAAACCGTCAATCATAACCAATCAAACATGGAATATGAATGACCAATCAGTATGGCTCAAGATGGGCATCACAGTACGCCCGATCCGGAAATATGTCTGTGCAAATGTCCATCCCGTATACGAAATCAATAATATACGTGGGACAATGTACTGAATTAGCCTCACAAACTACGTCTCGTGTGCACCATCCAATGCGGAAACATCCACGCATGACCATATGTGCCCGACTAAAAATCCTACGCATAACCAATCGGCAGGCAGATATGATTCCAGATATGTCACGATACAACATGACAACGAAACTCAATGAATCACATAACCAACTAAAAATCAAGTACTCACCAAAGTGACAACAATGATCAACGAGATCAAAGATACGAAGGTAGTGAACTTGGGAATACAATCCCACAACGAAACGGTAAGCACGGTCAAGAACAATACCACATTATGAATCTAGATTCATAAAGCATTACATATACACGAAATGTATAATGTACACAAGAATTCAATCATCATTATAAACAAGCAAGAAAACTTGCCTCAATTCCATAGGCGAGTAGTCCTTCTTCAAACGAACGAACAGACAGTATCTTCGACTAGTAATACTCACTCGAACAAGCAACCTTGAACGAAACGTAACTCATTCAACACACATTCATACAATATTGATATCAATTCATAGGAAGTGGCACCCGTAAATCTACCCGACTAGTTCATCCTATCCCAATAAACATTCTATCGATTATCAATGAATTTCAACACATCTAATTCATCTTTAACAATCGAATTATCATGTTGTTAAGATTCTTCAACATATGTCTAATATACAAGGATTATCATAGATGAATTCAATTACTCTATCTATTATGACATTTATCATCCACAATCATCATTATATTCTTAAGAACATTATCCACGTTTAACTATGATGATTAATACAGTCCTAATTCATCACATCATTTGTTTTAATCTTGAATATATCAAACTATAGTTGTTTTCTTCATATTTCATCATTGTCTCCCAATGAATTTGGCTCAAACCCTACAACATATATGGTTATAACATCATAGAACTCTTATAGCATTGCGGACATACTCATAAGCCCTACTCATCCAGTTCTTACCCTGATTTCCTAAGGATCAATAGCAACCAAGTTATTTTACAACCTCTTCCATCATTCAAGAAGTAATACTAACAACATTATCATGTTCTTCATTTTAGTTTGAACATAATTTCAATAACTATCATGTTATACTTGATTAATCTAACATTATATGAGTTACTCCCTACTAACATCATCAATAGTATGGAACCAACATGAGTTTAGATAACCAACCTCAAGAGAATGGAGAATCAACACCAAAACTTCAAGAACACTCCAAACTTCCAATCAATAAGCTCCAATCCAAGATGCGAGGCCTAAAGACAAGATGAAAGAGGATAATATCGATCTAGGGAGGCTGAGGGATGATAACTTGGAGAAAATATCAAGTTTGGATCGTGCAAAATGAAAGACAAGACCTGTCTTTTTATAAATTGCGCTTCCATTATGCACGTTATCGCAGCCAGTTAACGTACGTTAGTCCCCTTACGTACGCAAACACATAAGTTGTTACGTACATAATAAGCCTCCAAAGGCTACTGCCTCAAAACACCTACATCCTTACGTACATTGCAAGAAAGCGTACGTAAGCTCTCCACCATTACGTACGTTATAGTATAAGCATAACGTACGTAATGTACATTGACTTAGCTGCCTCGAAAGGCCAAAATATCCAGATCCTGCATGGCCCCCCATGTCGAAAGTGAGATCGGATCAGATTCTCTACATTACGTACGTAAGCCTAAGAACTTTACGTATGTAAGGCCAAGGAAAATAACGTATGCTCAGCTGGAGCCGTAGCGTACGTTAGGCACTAAAGGCCCAGCCAAAAATGCAATAATCTGCAACACGACTAAGAATCGAGCACCGAACGAATGACAATAACAATTAATTCGATCCTGATACAGGTCAACATCAATAATCATTACACTAGATGCAACATGATTCAACGATAATCAAGTTACCCGAGTAGTACAATAATAAATAAGAAAATTACAGTCGGATATTACAGATACTATCTGACATCACATTGTAACATCCTAACATTTTATAACATAAAATATGAGAATATATTTTTTTCTGAACATCACTCATAAGAATTTTTCCAAGTACCAAATCAATTGAAGAAATATCACTTAATAAAATATATTCCAAGTTAAGAACATCAAAATAATAATTTAGTGCATTCACATAAATAAATATGCCAAAAAACATTTAAGGGTTTAAGAAATCCAAAATAAAGTGAGAACTCTTCCTAAACATAATTTCATTATTATTATTATTTATTATAATCGCTTTCCACCTTCCACGCCCCGTCCCGACTTTCTAGGGGTAATTATAGGGGAAATAAGTAAAAAGGTGAATTTTGACAGAAAATAAATTCCTTTGAGATTATTAAAATTCTCGCCTACAACTGACTAAAATAAATACCTATTAATTAAGACAAAGACGTGTAATAATTAAAGGTCATAATTGCGGTGGAAGAAAATTTAAAAATTATTATTACTAATCAAGAGTTTCCCCAAGTAAATATGGCAAAGCATAAGACATAAAGAAAAACATCGTTTTAATAAAAATATCATCATATGCCTTCTCGACTCGCTCCTTTGTCCATCCGACTCGGCTTAACCTGCAGGATCAATATAGGTGGGGGTGAGCTTCCTTCAGCTCGTGGAAATCACACATACCACAATATTATACATATTCATGGAAAGCAACTTAATGATTATTCTATCAATAATATTTTCCTCAACATGAATACATACACACAATATCAACTAGCACGCATGTGAATATTGAGGTTGTGCAAGTATCCCCACACAACATATATCTTAAGATAGTCTATTTAAACGTATACAGGTGAGCCTGATTTACAACATGTATCCTCGATTTTAAACATAAATAAAATATCACATCGCAGTCCAAGTAAAGCAATTAAAGTGATAGTGAAAATTCTCACCTGAATAAAATGATGTTGCTTGAACTTGAATATGAAGATGCTTGACTCAAAGTCCTAAGCTCTTAATTCCTTGTTAATATCTACATATAATAATAATAATAATAATAATAATAATAATAATTATTATTATTATTATTATAATTTATTATTATATAATAACTGAAAATAAAATAAAACACGTAAATTAAAGCGGATAATTAATATTGAAAAGTCAACTTTTGATAGTTTGATCAATACATGGCTGAGTTGAAAGAATTAAAAGATGTCTGACGTGAAATTGAAAGGTTATTAAAATTCTGGGTTTAATTGAATTAACCATAAAACTAAAGGGTATAAAAACCCTATTCCGTGGATGGGCTGACATCTCATTCATTTTTCATTTCACCCTCACCGATTTCTCTCTCACTCTAGAAACACTCTTCCTCTCTCTAGATATTTCCTCTCGTCCGATGATAAATTTTGCAGAAAAACACACACTTTTTGATCGCGACTGGACTGAAATTGGGTGGTGGTGGCAGCGACGAAGGGCTTTCTGTCGGATCTGGACCCGTGCTATATGGCAGCGACAACCCCAGCTCCAGGCGGTGTGGCGGCATCTCACAACTGGTGGTGGCAGCGGGTTCCGGATTTAGGTGAGTTTGGATATTTCCGATTTTGGGTCGGGTTCTATGAGGTTGGGTTTGATTTTTGATTTCAATTGGGTATAAGTTCGGGCCGCGGGTTTCTAGATTTGGGAATTTCGGGCTCAAAGAACTTGAAGGGCTGAAGGTATTCGGGCTCGACTTCAGCAGGTTCAGGCCGGGCAGATGAAAATCGAGATGAGTTAGGGTTCGGCTGGAATCGGCTGATGTTTCTGGTTTGTTGATTTTTTGTTGTTTTCTGAGGTCCATTATACGGCCATGGTTTGCCGGAATCAGGCCGGGGTTCAACTATTGGTTCGGCAGGCTGAAGGTAAGGCCGATGGGTTTTGGTAGTTTGATTGGTTTCTGAATTTGGGTGTTAAAGGTGCGAATTTCTGATCTTATATTGTATCTATACTTTGCAGAATAAATGAAAAGAGGATTTAAAGTTTTTTTTTTTTTTTGGAAGAATGTAAAATTATATTCCCACAAAAAACTGTATTACATCAAGTGCATCGTTTTTAGCTGATAGTTTTGAAAAAGAAAATTACATAAGAGCTAGATTAAGGATGAGTAAAAAACCAAAATTGGAGACCACCCTCATAACCTTTGTGGAACCGCAGAAGGTAGAGCTTGTTCCTCACAGTTTTGTCAATTAATTTGGTGAGTTGGAGACTTGGTGTAGATGGTTTTCCATGCCTTCGAGTGTTCTGCTCTCGCCACAGACTATGTAAAGAGACTTGGAAAGTGTATCGAAGAACAAATGTGCGGAGTTTGCAGGAAGATGTATCCATTAGGATGGAGAATAAGTCTTCCCAGTTGGAAGTGAAAGCATTTTGAAGAATCCCACGTGTTAGAGTTGTCCAGACCTGAGTTGAGTAGGGGCATAAGAAGAACATATGGTTTCTAGTTTCTAATGCAGCCCCGCAAAACACACATCCGGTTTCGGCCCTGACATTCCAACATTGCATCCTGTCACCTGTGCCTAATCTGTTACGCTGCGCCAACCAAGAGAGAAAAGCGTATTTGGGAGTAGAGTTAGAGAACCACACCCCTTTATACCATTCACAAATCAGAACAGAAGATCTCATATGTATCCAAGTATGGTAAGATGAGAAAGTTGCTGTGAATATATCTGCTCGACGTTTCCATAAGCTTCTATCTGGTGCGATGGGGTTTAGGGTCAGGCGAAGCCGATCAATTGAGTCCTCAATACGATTTAGTATCTCCACTCGATGACGGCGTCTGCGATGAGTGGAGATTGCCGATGCTACCGTCGCATGTAGCCCAATTCCTAGGTCAATACATCCTCCCAGCCCTGTGATTTCAAGTAATCGACCTAGAGGTGACCAGCAGTCATACCAAAAAGATGTCTCTGCACCTGAATTAATCTCCATTTGGTGGAATTCCTTAGCAAGATGTCGATATTTCAGAATTTTACGCCACATCCAAGATCCAAGACTCGTTTTCTCACTAACCGACCATAGGGAACCATTTTGAATCAAATGCTTTTTTATCCAGTTGACCCACAACGATGATTTGGAGCTGAACAATCGCCATATAAGTTTGAGGATACTCACTGTATTTGTTTCGTTGAGAGGTCTTATGCCTAAGCCACCTTCACGCTTTGGTTTGCATACATCCTTCCATGCCACTTTCGCTTTCTTTGTGTTGAGCTCGGGTCCTGACCATAAAAAGCTAGATAGTAGTTTCTCTATCTCTCGGATGCAGTCTTTTGGAAGGCGAAATACCGTCAGCCAGAAGTTGATTAAACTAGATATGACCGTTTTTATCAGTTGCAATCGCCCTGCGAATGATAAGAAGCGGCCTGTCCAGGAGCTAATTCTGTTGCGAATCTTCTCAATAAGTGGTAACTAATCTGAGGATGTCATACTCTTTGTGAGCAGGGGAAGGACAAGATAACGAACAGGGAGAGTGCCAGGAGTGAACTAGTACTGAGCAAGGATTTCCTATCTGATTGGCCGGGTTTGACCTGCGAGAAAAATTGTTGATTTCTCAACACTGATTTTTAAGCCTGAAGCACCAGCAAAACGATCAAACGTCTCAACTATTCCTGCAATAGAGTGAGAGCTTACATCAGAAAAAACCATTATGTCATCAGCAAAACAGAGGTAAGTGAGTTGTAGAGGTTTGCATCGCGGATGGTATTCAATCTTATTTTCTGAGGCCGCCTTATCTAGCATACGGGAGAGGATGTTCATGCAAATTACAAAGAGGTATGGAGACAAGGAGCAGCCTTGCCGGAGCCCGCGTTTGCTTCTAAAGAAACCAGCCAATTCCCCATTGATTTGGACAGAGAAAGAAGCAGATCCAATGCATAGCTCTATCATCCGAATAAAAGGTTCTGGGAGCTCCATAGCATGAAGAATATTGATCAAAAAAGGCCACTGTACCGTGTCGAAAGCTTTGGAGATGTCAATTTGAAGAGCACATCTGTAACACCCCCAATCCACTCAGGGATATTACACGCCGTAGACCCTCTCCTCGAGGATCTACCAGGCTGGTAACAACATTTAACATCTCGACAATGCCTTCAAGGCTAAAATGACTCGATGAGCCGATTTGGTCTTTCAATAAAATATACAACTCGATTACAAACACATACCCACGCAGGGTCAAAATCTGATAAACTCCGTACAACGGGGAAAAGATACTGCAGCGGAAAAGAAAATACAAGTAGACCAATACGACATCAACGGATCCTCGTGTGATTAGTATCGTTCATCTTTCATCATCCTTCGTGCCAACCCTGTGTTATGCTCCAAAACCTGAATGCAAAAATAGACATCCACCCCCCGAATACTCGGGGGTTAGCAAAACTCCACTGTTTTGCTAGTGCAAGTATAAAATACGAAAACGAGCCATACATATCATACTCCACGAAACATGTTAATCATAAACATACTTCCCGAGGTGATTCACTTAATCAAACGATTAAATCGAAAGATGGGGTAAACCCGATAAACATCTTGTGAAAAACATTTTACGACCTCGGGAGTTTTGAATACATTGGGATTTAAAAATCCTCAGGCCTTTCGAAAACATTTAGGGACACAGCCCAAAAGTCATTTTCCCAAAACATAAATTCGATAACAACAAGTGGGGTCCACGACCCGATCATACCATAACAACTTGTTTCCACAGTTATTCGCGTCCGTGCTAGCAAGCCACGGACCTCGAGATGCTCCGTAGAACAAACCCGAGTGAATAACCCACAGGAAACTATATCAAATCACATGTCACCGTAACGCATCACGTGACTAAAAGCACATATACTTACATAATCAAACCACAACCATAAGTTATCCGGCATCGTGCTAACAAGCCACGAACCTCGGAGTCCCCGCAAGACATACCCGATGATAACACCACAAGTTATCTCGGCATCGTAGCAAGCCCGAACCTCGGAGTCCCCGCAAGACATACCCGTATTGGATAACCCTACGGTTTCGCCCGACCCATACTAGCAAGTATGGATCCGGAGATTCAACAATCCTACCGGAGGCACATCACATACAATAAGCACACAACAATAACCGATTATCAAGACAAGCAATGCTAAGCATCACAACCTCCTTTCGAAGGAGTAACGACTAACATCACATCATGTCGAATACCCACCGAACAAATATACAATTCAATGCACAATCCTCGGCAAACAATTATGGTCAATGCGATCATTACGTCTCTCAACGTCTGAAACTAACACACATATTCCGAGAACATATCCATTCACGAAGTATACGAATTATCGTTGAAAGACAATATTTATCGAGAACATACCGATCCTTTTTAACGTTCATTAAACATTGGATTTCGCATAAAATCATTTATCAATAATTATGCCTAAGAAATATGAAATGTATGGGCAAGATACTTGCCTCGAATAAGGACAACGGAGAATCGGCCAAAGTAGGTTGGCCCGAACCGACTACGAACCCGCCGACTCCACCGAACGCCAACTCACGTTCACAAACTACTAAGGACAAATAATAACAATGAAATGAATTCCATAACACGACTCAAAGCCGTTGAATTCAAAGAACGAATGACGAAAGTTCACGGATTTCCCCCAAAACGGCCAAGAACACGATTCGTCCCGTCAAAACCCGAAAACGGAATTCCAAGTTGAAATATGGATATACAATCCATAGAATATGTTTAACAACATCATTTAACCATAATCGATCCATCAGCGGATGAAAAAGCGAGATCGGGACAAATACACCATAAAGTCAATTTGAAGGAAATCGAGAAATATACTTCGATTCGACGAAGAACAATGGATTAAATGATGTTAAACACAAGAATACTATCAAGATTAATCATACCCATCATGAATTAATCAACAACACGGAACGAATCGGACGAAAATGCAAAAATCCCCAAATTCACGAAATTAGGGTTCTAAGGAGGATTACCTTGATTCGCTGGATCAAACGATGATAACGGACGATTGATTGATGTTATGGACTCAAGAACTTCATGGTTTTGTTGTTAAACAACATGGCTTCGTCGCCCATGAATCGCCATTCGCGGACGAAGAAGGAAGGAAATGAAAAACGAAGTGAAATGTGACTGCTCAGCCATATTTATACTGGGCCAGACTAGCGTGCGCTAGCCTTCCCGGACTAGCGTGCGCTATCGGCCGGTATCGGCCGAGCACCCTCGGCCAGGGCCCACACGACCCGGCATCACCGACCAACCCTGCCGACCAAACCTGTCGACCCAACTCCCGCTAGCGTGCGCTACGGCCGGAAGCCTGCGCGCGCTAGCCGACTGCCCAAAGAGCCACCGGACTAACCAACTTACCTGTAACGTACACTAGTCGGCCGGCGTGCGCTACCCTGCCGGTTAGCGTGCGCTACGACCGCGATGCGCGCGCTACTCGCCGATCTGGCCGAGTCGAACCTCGAAACCCCATCGCCCGGGCCGAGATGGCGTACGCCACCCACCCGGCGGCGCTACACTGCCGGTTAGCGTGCGGCCTTCCGGCCGTGGCGTGCGCTTACGCGGTTCTCGCGCACCGTCCGGCCGGTGCCCGCAATCGTCCGGCGATCCCGCCACCGTCCGGCCGGTCCGCCACCGCTGTGGCTCGGCGACCGATTTCCGAAAGCGTGCGGGCGAACACGGCGAAAAGTTCGCGGACAACATAAACGACTCGAAATGAAAACGTAATACCATAATTAGTCATACGCGACCAAGAAACGGGTCGAGACAACAATTACAGATACGGATACGTAACTTTCAAGAAATTACAAAATGGCCCAAAACGCGGAAATCACGATACGTGATCGAATAACCAAACCGAAGTTCACAACACGTCTAACAAAGTTAAACGGACTTGCGGGAACTCAAAGCAGCTGATTTGACGAGATTCGCAAGAATCGAACTCAAGCGCGGAAAAGTCGTTAAAAAGCACAGAACTCAACAAAACGACTCCGAAACGAACTCGGATGTCAAAAAGTGTAGAATTAATCATTCTCATAATGACGAAACGGTCATGAGCGAGTCGTCAAAACGGACTTCCACTGAAAAAAAAGAAATTACCGGAAATTGAAAATTGCGGATATTACATTCTACCCTCCTTAAAAGAAGTTTCGCCCCGAAACTTAAAACAAGTAGGGGGGAGCAATATACCCGCCAGGAAAACTCGACGAGATACACAAAGATAGGAAACTCGCGCCCAACGGCGAAACGCTGCAAGAAACGCAAAGAGACATACGGCGTGAAAACACGCTCCACGACGACCAACACAATGTCGCCGTTAGGGATACAATAAAACCAACAAATGACAAGCGTCATCAAACGGATAATATAGCCAAGTCAATTATCCGACAATCACAAAACACAACGAACGAAAGTTAGTATGATTGACCAACCCAACGGTACATCAATCGAAACGCGAGCCAATCGCTGAACTAATACTGAACTCCACCGCCCAAGGGTTGGAAGATCGAAAACGAGACTAATTTCCCAAACTTAAGGGAATTAGGAAGGAGCCTGAATGCTCAACGATCACGAAACGAGGACAAAAAAACTGAACAAACAAACGATCGAGACAACAAAAATCGAACAATCATGTTCGGATCACGAAGAACAATAAGGTTCAACCGACAACCCCGAGGTTCACATCTCGACTCGAGACAAAACATGATCCGGTGAGAACAACAAGATGCACACTCGCATAAGATCCACAGGAAAGGGAATAACAATTGAAAAGCCACATCGACGAACGAGTAATTCCGAAATAATACCACCCTCGTTCGATCAACAAAAGCAAGGGGCAGGACAAGCTCAGAAAATGTCAATGAACATAAACGAGTCGACAGAGTCGAAAATACAGAAGTTCCAAATCCGATCCACTTCGAATAAAAGAATTAGTAGAATCAAAAGATGCTACTTCCGAACAAGGTTCACAAGAATCGAACCGAACTCGGAAAAGTTACAGCGATAACCAGATCGACCCAAAACAAGATCACAGCTCGTTCGAACGATGAAACCGAAATATAGAACAAGTTCAGACAGTATCAACGAACACGAGCGAATCGATAGACTGGAGAAAGAGAAAATACAGAAGTCTAAAAACAACACGGGTACTACATTCGACCTCTTATAAAAGAAGGTCGCCCCCGCAACTCACAACAGCAAAATCAAGGTGACGACACAACAAGCAACCGACAGAAACATCCTTCGAAGGCCTCTCAAAGCCGATTCGATACTTGTCTTTGAAGCGCGAACTCCGAAAGTCTCGGTAGCCAATTCACAAAATCAATTCGGTGTCCTCGAGTCCACACTTGAAATGTGTTATCGACGAGAAGGACAATTTACACGTGCATGCCCGGTCACATCTCGATTGATTCTCCTCGGCTCGGCATTAGGAAAATATAAATGCTCGTTACTTTGGTTCAAAACACCGCAAATCAACATACCTGAGATGCCAACTCAAAGATAACATATCAACGCATACAAAAATCACAACAACAAATGCATCATTCGACGATTAAAAAAACCCGAACGACAGCAAACACACAATCACAAACATCATGAAGCAATAACCCATGTGTATAACTCATAAAAATCCGAGCTTTAACAACTCACTAGTGCGACAATACGCAAATCACCACGAGGCGATAAACAAGAACACCGGTTCACACCTCTCACAGAGGGCCAACAAAACATATGCGTGGCGAGCGACTCGACGCTCACGCCACCAATTCAATCACAATTCGGGGTTGACACCGTAACGAAAGTTCGAAAACCATACACGCATTTCCGGTCCAAACAGAATGATAGGTTTTAAAACGAGAACCACCTTTTGAAAACAGGTTTGGAAACAACGGTTGATCTTGAGTATCATTTTACAAAAAGTAGTACAAACACCATTATCGAGACTTTGAAAATCATCTTGCGTTTGAACAAAAATGAGGACACCTTTCCTTTAGTGAAAAACTTTCAAAATATTCGACCCTTGGGTCTAAGCAATCGCATTTGAAAATATCTCAAAATATTTTGGTCCTCAACCGGAAAATTTTTGAAATGTATTGCGGCATTAGAAAACACCTTGAAAACACCGCAAGAAAATAATTCGTTTTAAAAGTACGTCTCGAATTTTAATTTTCTAAGATACTCAAGGTTTTCAAAAATAATTCAATGGGCTAGAATGCCCAAAAATTTCACGTAATTACAAGGAACAATATAGCTGTGGGTCATGCCGGAACCCACCAGGCTAAAAACCAATTACAAAAATACCCAAAAAGGCCGATGACGGTAATATTTCAAAAACTTACGAAAGCCATTTACAAAATACTAAATACCGTCAGACGAATTTTGCCAAAGCGATCACGGCCATAATGTCAAACACTTCGGTTAAGGGAATCGGTTTTCGAAATAAAACTCGGTCGGTAAAATACCGAAAGTCATTGCAAAAGAACTCACGCAGCGGATAAAAGAAATACGGTTCAACATACACAATCGAGCAACACTACTCCTCATATGAACGAAATATGAGAGTCAAATAACCACATATCACAAAATCAAAATCCATAAGAGGATTCCGTCACTTAACCGATAATCATAAAAATGGCTCGTGTCACACGAGGCACAACACAAAGAAGGGAGACTTACATTCACAGGTCGCACGAAGATGATGATCGCCCACGATACTAATCACGACCAACAAACTCAGACGACGCGTCGCGACACGACTCAGTCAGATAAAATCCGACGAAACAAAACTCAACAGACACCACTGACCCGACAGCCTAGGTTTTCACAACCTAAGCTCCGATACCATTTATGTAACACCCCCAATCCACTCAGGGATATTACACGCCGTAGACCCTCTCCTCGAGGATCTACCAGGCTGGTAACAACATTTAACATCTCGACAATGCCTTCAAGGCTAAAATGACTCAGTAGACCGATTTGGTCTTTCAATAAAATATACAACTCGATTACAAACACATACCCACGCAGGGTCAAAATCTGATAAACTCCCGCATAACGGGAAAAGATCTGCGGCGGAAAAGAAAATACAAGTAGACCAATACGACATCAACGGATCCTCGTGTGATTAGTATCGTTCATCTTTCATCATCCTTCGTGCCGACCACGTGTTATGCTCCAAAACACGAATGCAAAAATAGACATCCACCCCGAATACTGGGGTTAGCAAACTCCACTGTTTTGCTAGTGCAAGTATAAAATACGAAACGAGCCATACATATCATACTCCACGAAACATGTTACTCATAAACATACTTCCCGAGGTGATTCACTTAATCAAACGATTAAATCGAAAGATGGGGTAAACCCGATAAACATCTTGTGAAAAACATTTTACGACCTCGGGAGTTTTGAATACATTGGGATTTAAAATCCTCGTGCCTTTCGAAAATATTTAGGGACACAACCAAAAGTCATTTTCCCAAAACATAAATTCGATAACAACAAGTGGGGTCCACGACCCGATCATACCATAACAACTGTTTCCACAGTTATTCGCGTCACGTGCTAGCAAGCCACGGACCTCGGATGCTCCGTAGAACAAACCCGAGTGAATAACCCACAGGAAACTATATCAAATCACATGTCACCGTAATCATGATCACGTGACTAAAAGCACATATACTTACATAATCAAACCACAACCATAAGTTATCCGGCATCATGCTAACAAGCCACGAACCTCGGAGTCCCATAAGACATACCCGATGATAACACCACAAGTTATCTCGGCATCGGGCTAGCAAGCCCCGAACCTCGGAGTCCCCGCAAGACATACCCGTATTGGATAACCCTACGGTTTCGCCCGACCCATACTAGCAAGTATGGATCCCGGAGATTCAACAATCCTACCCGGAGGCACATCACATACAATAAGCACACAACAATAACCGATTATCAAGACAAGCAATGCTAAGCATCACAACCTCCTTTCGAAGGAGTAACGACTAACATCACATCATGTCGAATACACACCGAACAAATATACAATTCAATGCACAATCCTCGGCAAACAATTATGGTCAATGCGATCATTACGTCTCTCAATGTACGAAACTAACACACATATTCCGAGAACATATCCATTCACGAAGTATACGAATTATCGTTGAAAGACAATATTTATCGAGAACATACCGATCCTTTTTAACGTTCATTAAACATTGGATTTCGCATAAAATCATTTATCAATAATTATGCCTAAGAAATATGAAATGTATGGGCAAGATACTTGCCTCGAATAAGGACAACGCGGAGAATCGACCGAAGTAGGTTGGCCCGAACCGACTACGAACCCGCCGACTCCACCGAACGCCAACTCACGTTCACAAACTACGAAGGACAAATAATAACAATGAAATGAATTCCATAACACGACTCAAAGCCGTTGAATTCAAAGAACGAATGACGAAAGTTCACGGATTTCCCCCAAAACGGCCAAGAACACGATTCGTCCCGTCAAAACCCGAAAACGGAATTCCAAGTTGAAATATGGATATAAAATCCATAGAATATGTTTAACAACATCATTTAACCATAATCGATCCATCGAAAACGGATGAAAAACGAGATCGGGACAAATCCCCCAAAAAGTCAATTTGAAGGAAATCGAGAAATATACTTCGATTCGACGAAGAACAATGGATTAAATGATGTTAAACACAAGAATACTATCAAGATTAATCATACCCATCATGAATTAATCAACAACACGGAACGAATCGGACGAAAATGCAAAAATCCCCAAATTCACGAAATTAGGGTTCTAAGGAGGATTACCTTGATTCGCTGGATCAAAGGATGATAACGGACGATTGATTGATGTTATGGACTCAAGAACTTCATGGTTTTGTTGTTAAACAACATGGCTTCGTCGCCCATGAATCGCCATTCGCGGACGAAGAAGGAAGGAAATGAAAAACGAAGTGAAATGTGACTGCTCAGCCATATTTATACTGGGCCAGACTAGCGTGCGCTAGCCTTCCCGGACTAGCGTGCGCTATCGGCCGGTATCGGACGAGCACCCTCGGCCAGGGCCCACACGACCCGGCATCACCGACCAACCCTGCCGACCAAACCTGTCGACTCCCGCTAGCGTGCGCTACGGCCGGCTTCTTGCGCTTAGCCGGCTGTCCAAAGAGCCACCTGGACTAACCAACTTACCTGGTAACGACGCTAGTCGCCGGCGGCGTGCGCTACCTGCCGGTTAGCGTGCGCTTCGGCCAAGCGATGGCGCTACCTGCCGATCTGGCGAGTCGAACCTCGAAACCCCACCGCCTGTGCCCGAGGCGTAAGCGTCGCTAGCCACCGGCGGCGGCGCTACACTGCCGGTTAGCGTCGCAGCCTTCCGATCGTGGCGTGCGCTACGCCGGTTCTGCCGCACCGTCGGCCGGTGCCGCAATCGTCCGGCGATCCGCCTGCCGTCGGCGATCCGCCACGCCGAGCTCGGCGACCGATTTCCGAAGCGTACGGAACGAACACGACGAAAAGTTCGCGGACAACATAAACGACTCGAAATGAAAACGTAATACCATAATTAGTCATACGCGACCAAGAAACGGGTCGAGACAATAATTACAGATACGGATACCCGTAACTTTCAAGAAATTACAAAATGGCCCAAAACGCCCGGAAATCACGATACGTGATCGAATAACCAAACCGAAGTTCACAACACGTCTAACAAAGTTAAACGGACTTGTGGGAAACTCGAAACAGCAGTTTCGGACGAGATTCGCAAGAATCGAACTCAAGCGCGGAAAAGTCGTTAAAAAGCACAGAACTCAACAAAACGACTCCGAAACGAACTCGGATGTCAAAAAGTGTAGAATTAATCATTCTCATAATGACGAAACGGTCATGAGCGAGTCGTCAAAACGGACTTCCACTGAAAAAACAGAAATTACCGGAAATTGAAAATTGCGGATATTACAACATCTGCGAGATACTGATTCTTTATGGTAGTCCTTGACCAATTCTGAGGCCAACAACTGATTTTCCATCATGAGGCGGTCTTTGATGAAGGCAGGTTGATTTGGAGCAATGGCGGGGGGGGAGAATGAGTTGTAGCCTGTTTGCCAAGATCTTGGAAATTACTTTGTAGAATACATTACAGCAGGAAATTGGTCTGTAATCCTTCATAAGGTTTGAGTCTTCTTTTTTTGGTATGAGTGCCAGTATCGTTGTATTCATACCTTTAGGCAGAAAACCTTTTGTGAAGAATGATTGAATAGCAATCACAAAATCTTTGCCGATGATTGACCAAGCTGCCTTGAAGAACTCAACTGTGAAACCGTCGGGGCCTGGCGATTTGTTACAGGGCATCGAGAACAATACTTTTTGTATTTCTGTTGCGGACACTTCAGCTAGAAGCAAAGAGCTATCTGATGTGCTACACCTGTAGTCTAGGAAGTCTTGAATTTGATCTACTCTCATTCCTTTGAAATCAGCTGGTTCATGTGTGAGAAAGTCATGGAAGTATTGTATAGCCTCTCTCTTGATATCTTCCTGGTTCTTGAAAATCGACCCATCAGACCCCTGAATCTCATGAATTGAATTTATTGCCGACCTTGCCTTCACCGCATTGTGGAAGTACTTGTTATTGTTATCTCCCACCTCTAACCAGTGCAACTTAGATTTCTGTTTCAAGATGTTCTCCTCAATTTCTGCAAGAGTGTCCCAATTTCTACAAGCTAGATTTTCCTCTTCAAGAACAGCAGAGCTAGGATTAGTGAGAGTAGCTTTTTGCAGGTCACAGAGAGTTTGATGCGCTGCAGTTACCCTTTCATGGAGAGCATTCAACTTTGAACGACCTAACTCTTTGAGGATTGGCTTTAGAGATTTTAATTTCTTACCAAAGCAATAAGCTGCCGAAGTGGATAGAAACAGAGGTGTTGTGGTGTCCCAAAAAGCTTTAATTGCAGGCAGAAATTCCGGCATTCTTGTTAAAACATTGCAAAATTTGAACGGGCCTCTAGGTTTTTGCGTTGTATTTCCGAATTTGAACCGGCAACGGAGATGATCAGAGCAGCCGCCTGACTCGAAGACGCTATAAGATTGTGGAAATAGCAGGTTCCATGTCTGGTTTACTAAGGCCCGGTCTAGTTTTTTGCAGATTAGACCCTCATTACGTTTGTTAGACCAGGTAAAAAGCGGTCCATGGAAGCTCATGTCTTGTATGAGGCAATGACTTACTACTGATTGAAAGTCACGCATTCCCGGTGGGAGAGACGGCTCAAGCTCAAAAAGCGAATGTTCTTCTCCTTCTAGAATTTCATTGAAGTCTCCTATAATGATCCACGCTTTGTTGTGAAACATTGGTGTATCGTGATGGTGTTTAAGATCATCCCATAATTCTTTTCTCTCTTCCACAAAATTTGATGCATACACACAAGAAACCAAAATCTCCTCTGTGCAGCCTTTAACCAAAACTGAACAGGTAAGTAACTGGCCACTCATGAAAACCGGTGTTACTCGCACATCACCGTTCCAAACCAACCAAATTCTTCCCAGCCGATTGTATTCATAGTTTGTGATTGAAGACCAACCCTTAAAAACTGATGAGATAATCTGGTTTGCTCTATCTTCCTGAACTCTCGTCTCCAATAGGCAACCAAACTGTAAAGATTCACTTCGTATCCATTCCCGTACTATCGAGTGCTTATTTGATTTATTAAAACCACGCATATTCCAAAAGAAACCCGACATTAGTGAGTTCTTTTGGTGTTACGTTTGTTTGAAGGGTTTGGATTTTGGTCCTTAACCTTTGAAGTAGCAGACTCCGAAAGCATCCTATGAGAGCTTTTTGAAGCGCGAGGAGGCATTTCCCTGAGTGGATTTGTTTGTTCTATCCCAGCTGTATTCTGCTGCGTTGAGGCACCAATCGCATTCCTGTCTAGCTGTTTAGATTGCTCTGTTGCCTCCCTAACTTTTGATTTTTCTTCCAGCTTACTATTGTCTTGTTCCTCCTCAACCTGCAGCACTGAATAGCGTGAAGGCGATAGAAGTGTGACTTCACCAAACTTTAAAGGGCTTGTATCCCTGCTTTTACATCCTTTTCCTGGGGATACTGTAGACCAGCCTTCTTGATCTTGTACAACTTCATTCAATTTTTCAGACAGTGTGGAAACTGCGTTTTGTTGTTCATGCATGGCTCCTGAGATGCAGACGGGGACTCTTTAGCAGGCACTGTTTCTGTTTCAACATTGGTTTGGGCTGGTTTTGATCCACTATCGATTTGGCTTACAGCCACCTCTCCTTCTTCTAGCTCTACCGTTTGGTCTTTAACCGGTGTGGTCTGCTTCATAACACAGACATCCTCTAAATGTCCCCATTTGCCACATCGAGAACATTTAGGTGGCAGCCAAGGATATGCAAAATCTACTGTTACGAATTCTTGACCAAGCTTGAATCGGAAGGATTTGGGGGGCTCCTGGCTAAGATTCACTTCCACAAAAACCTTGGCGATGTCAAAATCTGAGCATTGTTCCGTCTCTGGATGTAGGCGGATAGGATGACCCACCGGACTTGTCAGAAAGCTAATCCCATCCCATGAAAACATCGAGTGAGGAACGTTCTTAACTGTCACCCAAAGTGGCATAGTTTTGATTTCTGGCAGAGCTTCCTCAGGAATTGGTGACCATTTAGCCACAACCATAGGCTGTCCTGCAATGTTCCACATACCTCTTCTGAGAATTCTGGAGTGTGTTGCAGCATCTCGGATTCTAAACTTAACGGACTTGGAATTGTTTTCGAATGCGTTAATACGAATGGACTTGTTTCCCAAAGTCCAGATCTTGTTGACGATGACGTGGATCTTGGCTATGTGTGGGGCGGTGTTGGGGAAGCGACCGATCAGAAAATCATCCCAAAGAGGGACTTGGTCGATAACAACTTCCGACGGAACTTCAATAGTGGGGATCCCATCTATGATAGAAACTTCATATTCATACTTTTTCAGAGAAGGCTTGTTTGAAACGATGGCTGCATAGGAAGATGGTTGAGAAGAATCTTGAGAGATGTCCACCGATTCCTTTGGGGGAATCGGAGATGCCGGATCTGGCATAAAATGTTCGGGAGATTGAGGTCCGCGTATTACAGAGAGGACAACAGTTCTCAATGTGTTAATCAATGGTCAAAACGATGATGGGAATATGGGAATTGAACAATGATGATCAACCCTTGCAGTAGGAAGTTGTTGTATGTTATACGTGATGTACTGTAAAAATCCCTTTTTTCGTTCTTCTTTGAGTGCCGAGAGATGGGATTGCTATAGAAATCGGCGGCTGGACCTTCAGAAATCAATATTGTGTATTTTTTGTTTATTTTATTTTTGTACTGTAGAAATTGTGTATTTATACTCCTAGGTTAGGGATAGGGTAGCCCTAGGAGTATACGTGGTGTATAGTTTGTTGGGCCTATTGGGCTAAAAAAAGTATTTTAATTAAAATTTTATTGGACTTAAATAATTGATAACGATATCCAATAATAATATTAAAACTATTAATATTAATATTGTTCTCTATTATAAATAATATTATTATTAATAATACCTTTAATAATTATAGCAATATTAATAACAATGACTAATATTAAATGCTTCTTAAATTAAATTGATAATTGACTCGGACTTAGAACCTATGAGATGTCGTAAAAATATTTACGATCCTCTAGATGAGATTAAATGAATTGTCTTGTGCGTAAAGTGAATAATTTTACAACAATTACTCACTCGTAATATAATGAGACTAAATGAAATGAAATACATTACTAATATTATTATATAGAGTAATATTATTTTATAAAAATGGTGGATATTACAGAGGAGATATAAAAGGGGTGAATTATCGACAACTTAGTGGAGCATATCAGTTCATATTATTTGCAATAATGAGCAATGCACTTTGACCATCACTTTTGAAAATATTTCATCACATAGTATCGCGGGTTCCCCCAAGGGTCCTTGGATCCCTGCATCACGAACGATACACCGATCGAATCTTACATCTTACCGTCGCGTGACTCCATGTGCACATAGTAATGCCCGAAGGAAAGTCTTACTACCCATAGGTGAATCGTACTGTCTGAAGGCGAATCATATGTATTTTAAAATCATAACATTATTGCATAACAAATGTGAACATGAACGTTAGAAGTATTTGAGTTAGATTTCTCCACCTTAAATATGCAGAATTTTGATTGGACAATGAAATTGCAAAGTATGCTCCTACTCCTCAGAATCAACGCCATGCATAATTTTGATAATAGTGCGTAAGTGTTTATTTTTATTAGATAGTTAATATTTAAAAATTAAAGAATGAAATTCATCAAACTTTATGAATCAAGACGGACTGTCCGGAAATTAAATAAAATTTGGAGGGGTAAATTTATAATTTATTACGGGCTATGCTAACCCCCCCTCCTCTTTTGCTAAGCCCTCCTCGACAAAAAGGACTAAAATATCTTTTTTGCCCCTCCCACTTTTTAACACACACACACACACACACACATATATATATATATATATATAATACTTTGATTTTTTTTAATTTTTTACTGATATTTTTTCGATAATTTTTTTTACCGCATTCTAAACTCTAGATTCAGCCGATCTAAGAATTTCAATAAAATATAGAGAAAACTTCAATTCATTGAACGTCTGAAATAAAGGCCTTACACGCATATATATACCCTGGGGAAGGTAGAGTTAAACTGCGGCAATTAATAACCACACAAACTTTTAGAAAATTACAATTAAGTCCCTAAAAACATAAAAACGCAAAATCGAAGGCCTAAACGTCGTTTTTTGGCCAAAAACCGACAGACCTCACCGCGTAGCTGTGACTCTTATTCAGTGGGCCGATTCGGATAAGAAAAGGTCGAGTTTATCTCAAAATTCACCAACAAATATTTTCCATATATTTCAAAAACAACCCTTTTCCAAATAACAAATTGCAATATCTTCCACTACATCAATAGTCATCTATACGAATAATATATATATATATATATATTATTCAGATTATATATTATTACCTTGATATATTATTATTATTATTATTAGCTACCAATTGAGTTGTCATTTCAAAGTCTTTCAACAAAATAGTTCTGTAACATATATCTACCTATTGAATTGTCATTTCAATGTCTTTCACCAAAATAGTTCCCTAATCTATACTACCTATTGAATTGTCATTTCAAAGTCTTTCACCAAAATAGTTCCCTAACCTATAATATCTATTGAATTGTCATGTCAATCATTTTTATTATTTAGTAGTCTTGTTTGGCTATAAATAAGAAGTAAATAAGAAATATAACTCATCATCTCTCTATATTTTCTTCTTAAATTTCTAATGTAATATCACTTATTTGTTCACATTTCTGAAACACTATTCTGTTTATAATAAATGGAAGAATATAATTCAGCAAATAATTGGAACATATCGTGTGAATTTATCACTGATCAGGTATGACTTCGTGTAAATATCTTTTTTTTCGTGTTTCATCATTTTTTGGGTGTATATATATATATATATTGCTCTTTTTTCGTATAAATATATTTTTTTGGTATAACTCATCATCTCTCTTTTTCGTGTAAAAATATTTTTTTTGTTTTGCTCTTTTCATTTAACTAGTTTAGTGTGTATATATATATATATTGCTTATTTAATCAGTTTTACTCTTTTTGTTTTTTTACAGATTTTTGAAAGTAGAGATGAGATGTTAGATAGGGTGAGGACGATCGGAAGGAAAAATGAATTCGTCATAGTTATTGATAAATCCGCAAAGAAAATAGGTAACAAACTCCCGAAATGCACTCTCATTTGTGAAAAGGGCGGAAAATATCAACCACCAAGATATTTAAAAAGTGGAGAAACTTTAAAAAGATGTACTAGCACAAAAAAATGGTTGTCAATTCTCTCTACGAGGTGTACCGATTCCTCCCGATGGTATTTTGTGGGGAATTACTGTTGTGTGCGAAGAGCATAATCATGCCCTAGCACAATATTTAGTGGGTCATGAGTACAGATCAAGACTAACACGAGATGAAAAGTGCATTGTGAGTAAAATGGCCGAGATTACTGCTCCTCGATTTATTCTGAGAGCCTTGAAGGAACGTGACCCATCTAATACCACAAGCATTAAAAGTATTTACAATGCAGTACAAAGCGAAAGGAATGCCAAAAAGGGTTTATTAAGCAACGTCCAATATGCTTTATCCCAATTAATTCATAAAGGTAATTAAGTTTTTTTTTCATTTTAAATATTAATATAATTTGTCCATCTATTAACTAACTATTTTTTAGTACATGCAGGTTATTTTCATATGCAGGTTAACTAACTATTCTTGTCAATTCCAATAGGCGAGATCCACTGCCACTGGAAAAGGTTATCCATGACCTCTGCTTTGCCAAATGAGGCGAGATCTCCCGATAGAAAGCCAACATTAAAGACGCAGCTGGATAAAATGGATCCAGCCATGAGATTCATATGTTAGATAAAATGATTGACATGGTAGATCCATCTAACTGCAAATATCAAGAACCACCCTACAACACAAAAAACAAAGGTCGGACTAGTAAAAAAGAGCAAAGTCAGCCGAGGATGCGCTCTTGCTTTGAGTCTACGAACACTCGTACACGAAATTCAGGAAAATGAATCAATGATCCATATATCACACAGATGCCAAGTGCATATCGGAGTCACGTCAGTCATACAGTTGATATTCTTGGGGATGCTAACTGTGGATACAGAGCGATAGCCGCACAAGTCGGGTATAATTCAGAAGATGGTTGGAAGCAGGTTCGGGCAGATCTTTACTTTGAAATTGAACAAAATATAGAGTTCTACGATCGTATTTATCTTGAACGAGGTGCTGCCGATAATATGATGCGAGCACTAAATTTCTTCGAATATCCGACACTACAGTGGAGTTGGATGGACATTATGTATGGGGCTGTCGTTGCAACACAATATAATATTGTGTTGCATGCATTTACTCCTCTTAGTGGAAGTTGTTTTACACATTTGCCATTTAGGTCAACTCCAATTCAATTTCAACAACGTCAACATATAGCAATTGTATTAGTTAATGATAATCATTTTGTACAAGTTTTTTTGAACTCCGATTATCCTGTACCACCAATTCCAATTTTATGGTGGAATAATGTGAGTGAAAATTGTAAAGGATGGGCTGATCCATATGGAGAAATGATACATTCTTGGTTCGATTTGATGACCAGATAATGTAATTGAATAATTTATTTATCAGTGTTGATCGTATTTTCCGTATTTATTATTTATTATATTGTGTCGCAGTTATTTTTAATCATAAATAATATAAATAAATAAATAAATAATAGAAACTTTTAATTTTGATAATAATAAAGTAAAATAAAAATTCAAAGAAAAAAAGAACAAATAAATAAAGAATATAAAAAAAACTAAAGTGCAAAGGACTAAATATTTTTATATTATAATTTTTATTTATATTATTTTCTAACAATATATTTTAAAATAATATATAAAATATGAGAAACTATTAATTTTAATAATAATAAAAAATAATATTAATGTTAAATATATTAAGATAAAATTGACAAAAAAACAAAGAATATCAAAAAGTAAGTCCAAGGATAGAAAAGAAAAAAAAAAGTGGGGGGGGGGGGGGGGGGGAGCCGGTGGGTGTTAGTAGGGGTGTTCAAAAATATCCGATATCCGATATCCGATCCGAAAATCCGAAAATTCGGATTCGGATATCGGATAGTACTTTTCAGAAAAATCGGATATTCGGATATCCGAAAAATCCTAAATTTTTTATTTTTTTATATTTTAAATAATAGAAGGTATTCGGATATTCGGATATCCGATATCCATATCTGAAGTTTTTTCCGAATATTCGGATATCCGATATCCAAATCCGAATATTTTTTTTCGAATATAAGGATATCCGAATAAAATTCATATTTTTTCCGGATATTCGGATATCCGATATCCGTATCCGAAATTTCGGATACGGATATCGAATATCAAAATCTACTATCCGAACTTTCGAATATCCGAACCCCTAGGTCTTAGGGGGGAGTAGCAGCTCTCTTTATTACATGGGACTGCATTACGTATAATTAAAGTGAATTGGGGTCAATTGGCAGGGCTTAGAAAGTTGGGGATTGGACTGAATAAAATGAAAAAGTTGGGGTGTAAATAGAACTCTTATCTCATAAAGGTTATTGGCCGACAACCTCACTTCGTCTCGATCGTCTCTATCTCTCTCTCTCTCTCTCTCAGGTTTTCTCCCTCTAACCCGACTGAAAATCTCGATCTCTCCGTCTCTAATGACCTAAATCCCCCTCAGGTTCTAATCACCCAACCCGTTAAACACATAAACACACACACTGTTGCAGCTCGGGTGCACCCACCACACGCACGCACATGTGCGATGGTCGAATCCGACAGTGGTGGTTGAAATCGGCGATGCGGCGACAGAAAGCGACTGGGTGAGGGAAGGCTGAGATCGCTGTCGATCTTCATTTTCCTGGTAAGGCTTCAGAAAGGGAATTCTGACTTTGGTTAATTTGGGGACTTGGTTGAGGTGATCTGGCGGGTTAGGGTTCTGACTCAGTTGGGTTTGAGCCGGTGGCGAGTTTCGGTCTCGAATTCCGACAGAGGAAAGGGGCTCGACTGTAGGTTGATGTTGGAAGTGGGTTTTTTGCAGGATGAAATTAGGGCTCGGGTTTCCTGCTGAACTTTAATCTTTTTTCCAACAAACATGGCCGATTTTGGCTCGGGGTTTTGTGATGTGTCGTGGTGGTTCCGAGTAGAAGAAGAGGCGGTATGTGGCGGCGACATGATGGCTAAGGGTGTTGGTACAGTTTGTGGAATTTAGTAAGGTTAGTTCGTATGGTGTGGATCTGGGTTCTGGGAGGAGGATTTGAATCGGTCAACGTTATAGTTCTACCTTCCGGCAGGATCCAGCAAATTCAGTGAGATTTTTTTTTTAGGCACAGTGCGTGTTCGGGGCTGGAGATCTGGCATGATTTTCATGGGATATAGGAAGTAATTTTATTTTCAAATGAAGTGATGAACAAAAACAGTCAGAATCAACAGAATAATAAAGTGGATGGCTGCTTACCTCCAATATTTGAATGTGATTTGAAGCGGATGAATTGTGATGATATGTTTGTGGTTTCTTGTTGTGCTGACAGAATCTTCTTCCTTGTATGCTTATTGTTTGCCTCAGATTGTATGGTTTGATCGTGTATTGATTGAACAGAAGGGGAGTTTGCACTGGAAATATTGGGCAGATTTCTCTCACTCTCTCTCTTTTTTTTTTTTTTTTTTTTGATATTAAGTTTCCTGCTGATGTATGTAATCTGCAAATTTGTTTTTGTTTATGTTGTAAAAAAAAATTCCTTGAGTTATGTGTTTGATGATGGTGTTTTGACTTTATTATGTAGGGTTTAGAATTTTGATACAGCTTTGAGCTTCGGGAATTCTTGTATAGATAGGTCTCAACCGATCAAGAGAGATTGTGTAGGAGGATATTATTATAATTTTATTTTTATAATTAACGATTATCGATGGTGATTTGTTTAATTATAATTTGATTAATCAGTATTTGTGATTAATTATTTAATTGAGACGATTATTCTAGCATGTATTGTTGAAGGAAACACATGCTCTCTACTAGACCGGTTCACGGGCCTCAACCCGCCGGTTCACGGTTCATAAGAGGGTGAATCGGAACTGGTCCTTGAAGAAGGGAGGCGGTTCTGGGCCGGGCTAAAAGACTGGCGGTTCCGGTCCTGGTTAAACCCGGCGGTTCCGGTCCAAAACCACGAGTCTATGAAATTAATAAAAAATATTATAAAATAATTGTTTTTAAATAAAATAAATTTATTATATACTCTAAAACTTAGCCAATGCTCAATAGAGAAGGTCCACAAATGGACAAGTCCACTATGTATTATTATCTCTCCTTTTATAAAGTTGAACTCTTCTTTTCTTGAACTCACTTTCAATGTGGGACAATTAGTCTCATTCCTTCCTTTTACCTCTACTAGATGTCCTCCCGTGCGATACACGGCGTAAAATGTTAAATATTTTATTATATTAGTAATATTTAATTGAATTTTAATAATATTATAAAATTATTAGAAAATATACATTAGCCAATATACAAACATACACATAAACTATTATTTAATTTGCATTAATTTATAAACCTAAGGACACATCATAGGAAATGATAATTTAATTAAGCATAGACATTTATTTTCCATATAGGACAATATGAGTCTTATATCAATTTTATAAATAATAAATTAAATTATATTTATTATTATCAACTTTCATTAAAAGTATCCAACCAATATTCTTACTACATAATTTTTTTATATGATTTGGCATTATTATAATTATTTTATTATTTTACAATTACAACAAAATAATTCTGAAAAATCAAATAACTGCTGAAGTACAAAAGTATGAAATAAACTAAAAATATATATTTTTTTCAATATTCTTATGTTTTTATATGGTAATATTTTAATCATCTAATATATTATTATATTTAAATTACTTTATATATATACTATATGGATGTCAAATTAAAGAGTACGAAGTAAGAATTAATTTGATATATTTTTTATCAAAAATAAAATTAATACGAAAAAGTTATAATTGTTTAAACTATTAAGTTAAAAATAAAAGGAATAAAATGAGAGGAAATTTTTAATTGGTAGACAAATAATCTATTATTTTTAAGACTTTTAAAAAAGAAAAGTAATATGATGATGACACGTGTCCTTTAAATTTTTTGCGACTCTATTTTAATATTAAGTATGGATTTCAAACCAAATATCCCACATCGAAAAGTTAAAGAAAGAATGGAGGAGAGTTAGCCTATAAATAAAAATATATTCAAGTAATTGTTTACCCCACATCTTAATATTTTCTTCAAACACATCCAAATTTGAAGATTATGTAGTATTATTAATAGGGTTAATGACGCCAAAATCCACAACCTTTCATCTGACTTTCATTTTTCCACAACTTTTTAAAAATTTCTGTAAATCCACAACCTTTGGCACTTGTTCGAATTTTCCATAATTTTGATTTAACCCCAAATTCGGTCCTACGTGGATCCTACGTGGACGCCGGGAGTGTGTCGCCGCCGAAAATTCAAACTGTGTCATTTTAGGCTTAGGGTTAATGACGCCAAAATACACAACCTTTGATGCCCTTTCATTTTTTCCACAACCTTTGGCACTTGTTCGATTTTTCCATTACTAGTAACTTAAAAGTTGAACCATATTTTCATTTTTTAGTTTTTTTTTGCATAATTTTAAGGACGGTTTTATAATGTAGTTCTTTTTTTGGGAGGGGGTTTCCAAAAAAAAAATCAGGTTGTAGAGTTTCTCTTTTTAGATTTTTAACTTAGTTTTTCAATTATTATATCATGATCTTAAAACAATATACTTCCTAAAAACTGAAAGCTAAGAAACCCCCCTCCAAAGAAAAAACAGTTGAAATATGGGGAAAAAAACAGATTATATTACATAAGTGCAAATAACTAAGGCAAACATTCTTGCTTATTTATTGCCATGAAACCAAATCACCTTACAAACAAACAATTGACATCTGAAACACACACACACAAATTAAAGAAGTCCCAAGTGATTAATCATCAACCAACAAACAGCTGACGCCAAAAAATTATCAAACTTGAATTTTGGCGTCATTAAACCTAAATAATAATACTTTGAATTTTTTTAATTTTTTTACTGATATTTTTTTGATAATTTTTTTTGTTAATAATACTTTCAATTTTTTTTCGATAATAATACTTTCAATTTTTTCGATAATAATACTTTCAATTTTTTCAAAAAAAAATCATTTTGATAACTTTTTTTTTTGGCGTCAGTTGTTTGTTGGTTGATGATTAATCACTTAGGACTTTCTTTAATTAGTTTTTTTTTCGTGTGTGTGTGTTCCAGATGTCAATTGTTTGTTTGTAATGTGATTTGGTTTCATGGCAATAAATAGGCAAGAATATTTGCCTTAATTATTTGCACTTGTGTTATATAATCTGTTTTTTTTTCATATTTCATTGTTTTTTTTGGGGGGTTTCTTAGCTTTCGGTTTTAGGAAGTATATTGTTTTAAGATCATGATATACTAATTGGAAAACTAACTAGTTAAATATCTAAAAAGAGGAACTCTACAAACTGATTTTTTTTTGGAAAAAAAAATCGAACTACATTATAAAGCCGTCCTTAAAATTGTGCAAAAAAAACTAAAAAATAAAAATATGGTTCAACTTTTTAGATACTGCTAATGGAAAAATCGAACAAGTACCAAAGGTTGTGGAAAAAATGAAAGGGGCATCAAAGATTGTGTATTTTGGCTTCATTAACCCTAAGCTTAAAATGACACAGTTTGAATTTTCGGCGGCGACACGCTCCTGGCGTCCACGTAGGATCCACGTAGGACCGAATTTGGGGCTAAATCAAAATTCTGGAAAATTCGAACAAGTGCCAAAGGCTGTGGATTTACAGAATTTTTTAAAAAGTTGTGGAAAAAATGAAAGTCAAGTGAAAAATTGTGGATTTTAGCGTCATTAACCCTTATTAATAAAAACATCCGGTTTATGTATTTGAACCGGTGTTTTTATCAATCGAACCTCCAATTTTACATTATGTATATTTAATAATTATAAATTAAGTAATTATTAAAATCGGCGGTTAACCGACGGTTCCGGTTCGCAGCTGGGAGGAACCGTAACTGGCCCTTGGTGAGACGGTTCCAGTCCGGGTTATGAACCGTTGACCGACGGACCGGTTAAAACCCGTTGACCGGTGGACCAGTTTCGGTTCGGACCCGCCGGGCTGTAATATCCGCAATTTCGATCTCCGGTAATTTTTTTTTTAGCGGGAATTCGTTTTGACGACTCGCTTGTGACCGTCTCGTCATTCTGAGAATGATTAATTCTGCACTTTTTGTCATCCGAGTTCGTTTCGGTGTTGTTTTGTTGAGTTCCGCGCTTCTTAGCGACTTTTCCGCATTTGAGTTCAATTCTTGTGAATCTCGTTCGAAACTGCTGTTTCGAGTTTCCTGTAAGTCCGTTTAACTTTATTAGAAGTGTTGTGAACTTCGATTTGGTTATTCGATCACGTATTGTGATTTTCGGGCGTTTTGGGCCATTTTATAGTTTACCCAAAGTTGTGGGTATCCGCATTCGTATTTATTGTTTTGACCCTTTTCATGGTCGCGTGTGATTAATTGTTGCATGGTATTTCATTTCGGGTCGATGATGTTGCCCACGAGCATTTTGTCGTGTTCGTTCCGTGCGATTTCGGATAATCGAGTCGTCGAGTCCTGGTGGTCGGGCACTGGCCGGACGGTTGCGGATCCTGGCCGGACGGGTGCGACAGGAACCGGCGTAGCGCACGCTACGTCCGAAAGGTAGCGCGCGCTACTGCCGGAAGGTAGCGCACGCTACGGCCGGATGGCTGCGCGCGCTAGTCGGCCGCGGCAGTAGGGCAGTGGGGTACTGGACTCGGGTGGATCAGCAGGTAGCGCACGCTACTATCGGGCACTGCACACGCTACGACTGGCATGTAGCGCACGCTACGGCCGAAAGGCTGCGCATGCTACCTGGCCGAGACAGTAGGGCAGTGAGGTTCTGGATTGCGGCCCGGGCCGATAGCACCAGTATAAATGTGACAGAGCAGTCCAATTTCAGTCATTTCTTCCATTTCTATCTTTCTCTTCCACGGCTGGAGCCTTTGTGATCTTGAAGCCATGCTGTTGAACAACAAATCCACGAAGTTCTTGAGTTCATATCATTGATTGATCATCCTATATCACCCTTTGATCCAGCGAATCAAGGTGAGAATTCCTAGAACCCTATTTTGAGAAATTTTGGGGTTTTTGCATTTTTGGCCAATTCGTTCCGTATCGTTGATTAATAATCTTAGTAGTATTCTTGTTTTTAACACCATTTAATCCATTGTTCTTCGTCGAATCAAGGTATAATTCTTGATTTCCTTCGAGTTAACTTTTTGGGAGAATTTGTTCTTGATTTCGATTCTAGTCTGATTTTGATACATTGGTTGGTGTAGTTTGATGTTATTAATCGTGTTCTATGGATTGTATATCCATATATCGAGTTTGTTTAACTCGATTGACGATTCGAGTGTTCTTGGGAAATTACTGAACATTTAGTGTTCGATTAAATGCCCCTATGAGTTTCCTTTCGATAGTTTGACGAGATTTCCATTGTTTTTGGTTTTGATTCTCGTTTTAATCATATCTTCGTTGTTTTGCCGGTGGATTGTAGGTGTTCGGGGTTTTTCCGGGTTGTGCCGTATTCGTAGGAATATTCGGGCGCCGACAATCGAGGCAAGTATTTTACTATACGAATTGTGTCCTGTGAATAGGGACCTCGTGTTATGGTTGTGATGCATTGGTTTACTTTCGTGAATATGCTTCGTATGAATTGATTATTATGAACAATTGATGGTAGCGATAATACCCTCACTTAGATAACGTCGTGGAATTGTGTTGGTCGTGTTAATCATCTAAGTTTGTGCCGGGCGTGTTTGGTCATTGTTGAGTTGTCGTGATGGTTATGATATTTGTGTCGTTTCGATATACATACTTGGTTATACATTTTGGTGTAATGTGGAATGGATCGACATTTGATGATTATGAGTTGTGTCGTGTCGATGTGTGTGTGTGTTCCAGGTAAGGTCTGACGAGGCCTCTGGAGTTCGGTACATGATGTGTACGAACAAAGGTGTGTGATCCAGGTAGGGTCTGACGAGACCTCTGGAGTTCAGTACATGATGTGTACGAACGATGTTTGTGTCCGGGTAAGGTCCATCGAGGCCTCTGGAGTTCGGTACATGATGTTTACGAACAGTGCGTGTGGTCCGGGTAAGGTCCGTCGAGGCCTCCGGAGTTCGGTACATGATGTGTACGAACAATGATTGAATAATAGTGATTGTTTGGATAACATTTTATATATGGGTCTCGGACTCATAATGATATCTTATCTAGTGTGTTTTGAAACGAGAATAGAGCTGAGGCCCTAATATCTACGAAAAGGTTTTGTAAAGTAGGACTCGAGGTCCAAAAAGAATTTCTACTTCAAAAATCCCCGAGATAATGAGTTCCTTTTCAAATATCTCTTGCTTGAGTTCGAAATTTTAAAACTTCTCGGGAACATTTGATAATTAATTTCCGTATTAAATTCGTAGTTGCTATTTACTCGTTGCATTTCGTAACGTATTATACTTGCACTAGTAAAACAGTGGAGTTTTACTAACCCCCGAGTAATCAGGGGGTGGATGTCTGTTTTGCGTCCAGGTACATGCAGGTTCGGGGGAGCAGTTACAGGATTGGCACAAGTGGATGACGAGCTGCGATGCTAATCAAGAGTTGAGAGATGTTTTGATTCTTGTAGTGTTGTCAGAGTCGATTTCAGTCTTCCGCTGTATTGTATTTCGACCCCTGTGTGGGTAATGTTGTTTTAGTCAGCTCTATTGATGGAGTTGTGTGACCTCATCGGTCTGTGTATTCATGTGTAAGTGACCTTAATGGTCTGTATTATTATATTGTTTGGCCCTGGCCGGGCAAGCATTTGGTTGTTTATGGATGTTTAGCCTGGTAGATCCTTGTGGAAAGGGTCTACGGCGTGTAATATTCCCATATAGTTTTGGGGGTGTTACATTTATGGTATCAGAGCATTTGGTTGCGGAAACCTAGGTTGTCGGGTCAAGTCGAGTCGTGATTTGTCGAGTATTGTGTGGTTTTGTCATTCGAGATGTCGGGTGAGAAGTTGAGTTGTGCGTAGTCACAACGTGTCGTATATGTTGTCGGATGAGATTAGTATCGTGGGAGACCGTCATCTCCGTGCGGCCTGTGGACGTAAGACTCCTCTTTTATGCTAGGTACCCGTGTATCATGATTTTATCTTAGTGAGTTAATTGCGGTGCATAATTTTATTTACACGGTGTTGTGTAATATAGTTGTATATAATACTTGTGACACACAGTATATGTATAAAACCTGGGCGTATTGTTGTTTTACCTTTGAACCACCGTATGGGGTGGTATGGTGTGAAAAATTAAGAACCTTGATGGGTTTCGAATAAGGTACCGACGATTGAGTTCGTGAGAAACTCCGAGGAATGGTTTTGTTGTATGTTTAAACTTGATGCTGTGAGATGTATTCGATTGGATTGGCGATCCTGTTTGCCATTTAGACATGTGATTTTTAGTTTGATTATTTTTAGATTGTTATGTTTATGCCGCTACAGGTAGGTTTTGGAATGTTTTCCTGGAGGACTTTACGAGTTTGAACATTTTTATGGAAATCGTTTGCTATTGTTTAAATATTCTGATGGTGCGGTTAAAGCCACGGTTTATATGGATTTTAAAATCGATTAAATTTTGACAAATTGGTCGTGTATTTTCAAATGACACCATCAGACGGTAACTAAAAAATATATTTTGAAGTATTTCGGACATTGTAAAATATTACCGTCATTTTTGTTATGAACGAAAGGATTTTGGAAAAAAAAATTATTTTGAAAAAGGATTTTTGTTTTTTTAGAATTTTAAACTTCATATGTTCACGTGTTGGGGCTAAGTGGTTGCGATAAGTTTGTGGTGTTGTTGTGCTCGCCGGAGAATGTTTCAGTGTTTTCTAAATGTTGAGATACGTTGTTAGGTATCATTCCCTAACTCTCGGAGCCCTGTTGGGGGCTGCTGTGACAATTCCTCAGCCCTGCAGCTAGTTCTTACGGCCGTAAGATGTTTTCCATTACGGCCGTAAGATCAGAGTTGTTACAGTCGTAAACCGCATGTTGTTACGGCTGTAAACTTTTGACTGACTCAGTAGTAATTTATTGTTACAGTTGTATCTGTGCTTCTTTTACTGATTATTTAATCCCTGTTAATATATTCGTGATGGATGGCGTGGTAACATGTTGTTACCCTGTATAACGCTAGTAGAGATAATGATATATTGATAAGGTCATTTTGACGATATCGTCTAGCGAAAGGATTGAATCCTCAACGTGTTGTTTTGCAAATAGCTTCAATCAAAACAATTTTGATAATGAGATACATGATTTTGATTAAACGACCGAGGTATTAAAAGTGTTTTCAAAAATTTCATTTCACCAAATTTTTCAAACTTGAGAATTTTAAAATTTTATAATTTGGATAATACCCCAGAAATATTTTATTTTTGTTTCTAGTGTTTGGACCCTACGATACGTGTGTGGTTTTGACCGTGTTTGATTTGGTAAAATCCAAATATCTCTGTTGATGTGACTGTGTGAATTATTTTTGAATAAAGTTCTAAAATTACAGTGTTAGTTCATGCACTTGTGTGATGACTTGGAGTTGATTTTTTATCGTGCTGCTATTTATCGTCCTATGTTGATGTTGTGATGTTTGTTTGGTTGCGTTATTCTGATTGGTTGTCGTGGAGGGTGTTTTTCACGCCGTATATTCCTTTGTGTTGCTTGTAATATTTTGCTGATGGGCGAGAGTTACGCGTTTCTTGTGTACCTCGTTGAGTTTACCTGGCAGGATATTACTTCTTCCTACTTTTTTTAAGTTTCGGGACGAAACTTCTTTTAAGGAGGGTAGTATGTAATATCCGCAATTTCGATCTCCGGTAATTTTCTTTTTTTAGTGGGAATCCATTTTGACGACTCGTTTGTGACCGTCTCGTCATTCTGAGAATGATTAATTCTGCACTTTTTGTTATCCGAGTTCGTTTCGGTGCTGTTTTGTTGAGTTCCGTGCTTCTTAGCGACTTTTCCGCATTTGAGTTCAATTCTTGTGAATCTCGTTCGAAACTGCTGTTTCGAGTTTCCTGTAAGTCCGTTTAACTTTATTAGAAGTGTTGTGAACTTCGGTTTGGTTATTCGATCACGTATTGTGATTTTCGAGCGTTTTGGGCCATTTTGTAATTTACCCAAAGTTGTGGGTATCCGCATTCGTATTTGTTATTTTGACCCTTTTCATGATCGCGTGTAATTAATTGTTGCATGATATTTCATTTTGGGTCGATGATGTTGCCCATGAGCGTTTTGTCATGTTCATTCCGTGTGATTTCGGATAATCGAGTCGTCGAGTCCTGGTGGTCGGGCACTGGCCGGACGGTTGCGAGCATTGGACGGACGGGTGTGGCACGAACCGGTGTAGCGCATGCTACATCCGGAAGGTATCACGCGCTACTGCCGGAAAGTAGCGCGTACTACTGCCGGAAAGTAGCGCACGCTACGGCCGGTTGGCTGCGCGCGCTAGTCGGCCGAGGCAGTAGGGCAGTGGGGTACTGGACTCGGGTGGATCGGCAGGTAGTGCACGGTATGACCGACAAGTAGCGTGCGCTACGACCGGAAGGCTGCGCACGCTACCTGGCCGAGACAGTAGGGCAGTGAGGTTCTGGATTGCGGCCCGGGCCGTTAGCGCACGCTAGCTCGGCAACCTAGCCCACGCTAGGCTGCACCAGTATAAATGTGACAGAGCAGTCCAGTTGTAATATCCGCAATTTCGAATTTCGGTAATTTTCTTTTTTCGTAGGAAGTTCGTTTTGACAACTCTATCATGACCGTTTCGTCATTCCGAGAATGATTAATTCTGCACTTTTTGTCATCCGAGTTCGTTTCGGTGTCGTTTTGTTGAGTTCCGTGTCCTTAATCGACTTTTTCACGTGGGAGTTCGACTTTGTAAAGTCACCATTAATTCTTGGAAACTCCAAATATTCTGAATCATTGCAACATTATAGAGAATCAAGTTAGCTTTCCAATGGTTCAAACGGTGAGTCAATCGGAGTCCGGACGAAGGAGTTATGGTCGAAATAGCGAAGACTGCACGGTGTGCCTTTTTGGTGTTGAAGGAGGCTGTACCGTGTGCCGCGGCACACTCAGGCTGTGCCGCGGCACTAAGCTAATTCTGGGCGTTTTCTTGTCCCCGGGCGCGGCACACTCATCCCGTGCCGCGGCACACGGGCTTTTCTGCGTTTTTAGCAGATTTGCGAGAGAAGAACTTCATTTCTTCTCCTCTCTTCTTCCTCCTTCATCTTAGGCGATTTGATGGCGATTTTGGGCGATTTGAATGCTCCAAAACTTGTAGAGATCATCCTACTCAAGTCTTGTTGAAGATTTTCGATCTCTACTTGAATCCTTCATCCAAATCAAGGTATTGTGGCTTGAACCCTTGTTTTTGTAGATTTGGGGATTTTCCTTTTTGATTTCGATTCCAATCCATTTTTGATCAATTAGTTGTTGTATAAACGTTGTTTTGAACTTGTTCTACGGATCGATACTCGTATCTTTGGCTCGCTCGACCGAGAGGTGATTTCTTTGTTCTTGAAGGGTCTTGAACATTTAATGTTCGATTAAATGTTCGAATGAGTTCCCTTTGATAGTTTATTGGGATTTCCGTTGTTTTTGGCCTTGATTCTCGTCGTAATCATGTTTTATTATTCCCTACGGAGGATTATAGGTGCTCGATGATTCCGATGTTGAATTCCGTTGGTGTTGATGATTCATATGGTGTTTTCCGTAGTAATTTCGGTCTTTATCACGTTCTAGATAGTGTTCGGGAATTTGAGGGCTACCCGGCCGTATCCGTTCACTTTTCCATTTCTCGTGATTTCGAGGCAAGTACATTGTCCATACTATTCTTGTTTTGGGAATATGATTAATCTTGTCGGTATTCTTAGTTTCCCTACGGATTCATGGTATATTTCGTGGTTTTTACGGAATCAAGAGGGTTTGGTTGTGGTCCGCCCTCGTTGTTGTTTATATACGAATATACATGAATCGTAGGCGGGTTTTCGGATGCATTCCAATTCCGTATTCATTTAGAAATGGTTGTGATTGTATTCTTCGAATCGTTAGGTTCGGTTTCATTGGTTCCTAGCGTTCGTTGGTGACCTTCCTTTCCGTTCGTTGCGTCGTCAATAATTCAAGGCAAGTATTTTTGGAAACCTTTATGCTTAACGTGAAATGGTAATGTATATTGTGTGTAATTTGCTCACCTTGTGTTGGCCCGACGGGGTCAAGGAGGGAAATCTATGCTGCCGCCCTGGATTTCACGAGTTTCGTACTACTAGCCAACTCGTTAGGGTCCTTGCAAGGCCTCGAGTGAGAATGTATGCTGCCGCCCTGTTCTCACGGCTTAGCGTGTGCGTGGTTTTGTTTTTCTGTAATTGTAGCCAACTAGGTAGGGTCCCTATGAGGCCTCGAGCGAGAATGTATGCTGCCGCCCTGTTCTCGAGGCTAATTGTGGACTGTATGTTTTCCAGAAAAGACATGTCTGGTTTTGACTTTTGAAATTGATATTGGTGCATGTACTATGAAATGTGTAAGCGATTGGTTTGCCTTGAATACTTGTACTAGCGTAATTGCTAACCCCTTTGGGGACCCGTTGTCGGGGAAATTCTTGTTATGGATTTCAGGTTATGTTCAGTCAGACGATCTGTCGCTTGGATGGTACGAGGATGTCGTCCAAGGTTGTTGACATGTGCAATTAAGTCTTGTTATTTCCTACTGTCTCTTTTGATGTGAATATTTTCCAAATTGTAAACTTATAGATTGTACTCGTGAGTACTTAGGCTTTTCCTCTCAGATTGTGATTGGTCTTTGTTGGAGTTACTGTATTTGTCGGTTGATGTTTATTATGCCGGTTGTGCCGGACGTGTTGTTTTATGTTCTTGTTGTTAATAATTGTTTCCTTGCTAACCGAGATGGTTAGTCGAGTGGTGTTTTCTTGTGTTAGCCTGGTGGGTCCCATGTAGGGGTCCACGGCGCTGTAATACACCTCGAATATCTTGGGGGTGTTACAGAAAATGGTATCGGAGCTCTAGGTTTATGGATACCTAGGCTTGTTGGTTATTTGGGTCTATTTGCGTTTTGTTTTGCACATTGTCACACCGCTGCCGACATCTCAGTACATCCAGCGCTTGTAAGTTTTCCTTACTCGATCCTCTTGTTTTCTCGTATTATATTTCCACTTCTTGAACTGTGATTGTCTCTCTCGTACTTATCGTCGAGTTGTTTCTCGATCCATCCGGTTTGTGTACTTTTGATTCTAGTATTGCGCCGTCCTTTGTCTCTCTGGAGTATGTGCGCCGTTCTGGGCTTGACCATTTGTCGTTTTGCGAGCCTTCCATCGCTAAACTTCCTAGCATTGGTGGGATCGTTGGTGATCGAAAGATCCGAGTTTTGCTCCGTGGTATATTGTAAGAGGGCTTGACTCTCTAGTCTTTTGTTGTATGATGGAATCTGTGTTTGATAATTGCGATATACTAAATGTATGTTGAGCCGAACATACTGATTGTTTGGACACCGAGGGGTGCAGTATGATGTGAATGTTTTGAACATTGATATGTTCCGGGAAAGGTGTCGATGGCAGCGTTTGTTGAGAAACTCACATAGATGGTTTCGACATGTGTTCGAATCGGTGTTCATCAGTTATGCTGTTAAACTTGAAGAGATAAGTTTGACATATGCTTAGAATTAGTGTTTCCGAGTTGCGCTTGTTGAACTGGTGATTTTTGAATGCCGTATATGCGTGTGTTCGGGAATTGTTAGTACTTGGCTAATTATTATTATTTACAACCAATGTGTTTCTATTAATAATAATACATGCGGCGTGCATGCTTGAAAATTTCTTAGACTTGATCGTATTGTGGGTTTTTGAAAAGTGACATGAATTTGGGCGAGCCAGCCTTGTATTTTCAAATAAAACCTTGTGTCGTATTTAAACGTCGTGTATAAAAGTGTTTTAGGACATTTTATAAAATGTTACCGTTGTTAAGCCCTTGTCGTGATTGAAAGGGTCTTGAAAACGATTTTTAACTTATCGGTTTTATTTTCGAATAACTAGAGTATACGATTTTAAAATCAGTTAGCACTGGGAAACCTAGTTGCCGAGTCAAGTTGTGTTTGTTGAGTTTCGTCTCGCCGGATTTTGTCGACTTAGTCGCATCGCGACGCGTTGTTTGGGATCATTGGTTGTGATTAGTATTGAGGCGGTCGTCACTTACGTGCGACCTATGGATGTAAAACTCCCTTCCTTGTGTTGTGCCTCGCGTGACACGAGTTATTTGTATGATTAGTCGTTGAATGATGGAATCCTTCTGTGGATTTTGATTTCACGATATGTGTTTATTAGACTCTCGTATTTGGTTTATATGAGGAGTGTAAATCACCGATGTATTTTCGAACCGCATTTTATCCGTGTGAGTTCTTTCAAAACGGCTTTGACATTTTGCAACCGAGTTTTATTTCGTAAAACCGATTCCTGAATTAAGTTTTGGCATTTTGGCCTTGAACATTTCATGATGGTTTGAGAAATGATTTTGTGAGCTTTGGAAAATATCACCGTCATTGGTCTTTTTAGCATTTTCGAAATGACATGGAAATTGTGCTTAGCACGGTAAATCCTTGTGAGAAAGGTTTACGGCATGTAATTTTTCGATATGTTCTATTGTTGTCTCTGTGGGTCGTTAGCGCACGCTACGCTTTACAGCCTAACGCGCGCAAGAGTGCGTGGGTAGCACGCTAAGGGGAGGATAGCGCACGCTACACGGTAGTTCGAGCGATCCCAGAGCTACCGGAGTCAAGTTCTCGTGAGCGCACGCTAACACTTGGGGTTAGCGCACGCTAACAGTGTATTCTTGGTCAGGAGTTTTGTTTGGTGCCGTGATAGCGCACGCTAACCTTAATGATTAGCGCACGCTAATTGTGGCCAGTGTATATACTGGACACCAGTCTAGAAGTTGCATTTTTCTTCATTTCTTCTTCTTCCTCCATGATTTTGAGACGTAGCGACTCGGTTTCGCATCTGGGCTGATTTTTCTTCCATCCAAAGGTGTTTTGGAGTATCCTAGATGATTTTTAACATCATCTAATCCATTGTTTTTCGCCTAATCTGGGTATTTTCTTGAATCCCTAGAGTTGACTTTTTGGAGTTTTGTTCTTGATATCGTTTTCCATCCAGTTTTGATAAACCGATTGTTGTTTTAACGATGTTGTTAAACATATCCTGAGGATTGTATATCACTGTCGTGATTTTGAGTGATTTGATGCGTGTGACATGATGTGTTTAAGTAAGTGTTGATACGTGCGAATTTTGGGCATTCTGGCCTATTGTACTTCTGAAAAACCTTGAGTATCTTAGAAAATAAACCTCGAGACGTACTTTTAAAATAAATTATTTTCTCACAGTGCTCTCAAGATGCCTACTAGTGCCACGCTATGTTTCAGAATTATTCTACTTTGAGGATCAAAATATTTTGAGATATTTCTAATGATTTAGAAACGTATTCGCTTAGACCCGAAGGTCGAATATAACTGAAAAGTTTTAATTTAACGAAAGGTGTCTTCATTTTTATCAAATGCAAGATGATTTTTTTTTTAAGTCTCGATGACGATGTTTGTACTTTTTGATATATGATACTCAAGATCAACTGGTGCCTGCAAATTATTTTCAAAAGATGGTTTTTGTTTTCAAAACCTATCATTCCTAATTGTGGTCCGGGAAGATATGTGTGATGTTCGTGCTCTCGTTAGGGTGTTAACCCCCGAGTTGTTGTTGAATTGGTGGTGTGAGTGTTGAGCCGTTCGCCACACAGTTGTCGTGGTAGCCTCTGCGAGGGGTGTGATATTGGTATTGGATGTTGTCGCCTCGTAGCGGTTTATGCGTTATCGCATATATGCGAGCTGTTAGAGATCAGGTTGGTATGATTGTGTGCATCGGTGATTGTTCCGCGTCGTGTCGGTTGCTTGTTATATTGTTACCTTGGTTCCGTTGTTGTGAGTTTCGGGAGCGAGGTCAAAGGTAATACCCGTACTATTTTGACTTCTATATCTTATCTTTCTCCAGTTTATCGATTCGCTCGTGTTCATTGATACCTTCTGAACTTGTTCTGTATCTTGGTTTCATCGTTCGAACGAGCTGTAATCTGATTTTGAGTCGATCTGGTTATCGCTGTGACTTTTCCGAATTCGGTTCGATTCTTGTGAACCTTGTTCGGAAGTAACATCATTTGGTTCTACTAGTCCTTTTATTCGAAGGGATCGGATTTTGAACTTCTGTATATTCTACTTTGTCGACTCATTTATGTTCGTTGACATTTCTGAGCTTGTCCTGCCCCTTGTTTTTGTTTATCGAACGAGTGTGGCATTATTTCGGAATAACTTGTTTATCGTTGTGACTTTTCAATTTCTATTCCCTTTCATGTGGATCTTATGTAAATGCATACGTTGTTGTTTTCACCGGATCATATATTGTCTCGAGTCGAGATGTGAACCTTGGAGTTGTTGTTTGAATTTTATTGTTCTTCGTGATTCGAACATGATTGTTCGCTTTTTGTTGTCTCGACCGTTGTGGTTCGGTCGTTTGTTTGTTCGGTTTTTGGTCCTCGTTTCGTGATCGTTGAGCATTCAGGCTCCTTCCTAATTCCCTTAAGTTTGGGAAATTAGTCTCGTTTTTGATCTTCCAACCCTTGGGCGGTGGAATTCCGTATTAGTTCAGCGATTGGCTCGCGTTTCGATTGATGTACCGTTGGGCCGGTCAATCATACTGACTTTTGTTCGTTGTGTTTTGTGATTGTCGGATAATTGACTTGACTATATTATCCGTTTGATGACGCTTGTCATTTGTTGGTCTTATTGTATTCCTAACGGCGACGTTGTTGGTCGTCGTGGGGCGTGTTTTCACTCCGTATGTCTCTTTGCGTTTCTTGCAGCGTTTTTGTGTATCTCGTCGAGTTTTCCTGGCGGGTATATTGCTTCCCCCTACTTGTTTTAAGTTTCGGGACGAAACTTCTTTTAAGGAGGGTAGAATGTAATATCCGCAATTTCGAATTTCGGTAATTTTCTTTTTTCGTAGGAAGTTCATTTTGACAACTCTATCATGACCGTTTCGTCATTCCGAGAATGATTAATTCTGCACTTTTTGTTATCCGAGTTCGTTTCGGTGTCGTTTTGTTGAGTTCCGTGTCCTTAATCGACTTTTTCACGTGGGAGTTCGACTTTGTAAAGTCACCATTAATTCTTGGAAACTCCAAAAATTCTGAATCTTTGCAACATTATAGAGAATCAAGTTAGCTTTCCAATGGTTCAAACGGTGAGTCAATCGAGTCGGACGAAGGAGTTATGGTCGAAATAGCGAAGACGCACGGTGTGCCTTTTTGGTGTTGAAGGAGGTGTACTGCAGTGTGCCGCGGCACACTCAGTGTGCCGCGGCACTAAGCTAATTCTGGGCGTTTTCTTGTCCCTGGGCCGTGGCACACTCATCCTGTGCCGCGGCACACGGGCTTTTTCTGCGTTTTTTAGCAGATTTGCGAGGAGAAGAACTTCATTTCTTCTCCTCTCTTCTTCCTCCTTCATCTTAGGCGATTTGATGGCGATTTTGGGCGATTTGAATGCTCCAAAACTTGTAGAGATCATCCTACTCAAGTCTTGTTGAAGATTTTCGATCTCTACTTGAATCCTTCATCCAAATCAAGGTATTGTGGCTTGAACCCTTGTTTTTGTAGATTTGGGGATTTTCCTTTTTGATTTCGATTCCAATCCATTTTTGATCAATTAGTTGTTGTATAAACGTTGTTTTGAACTTGTTCTACGGATTGAATACTCGTATCTTTGGCTCGTTCGACCCGAAAGGTGATTTCTTTGTTCTTGAAGGGTCTTGAACATTTAATGTTCGATTAAATGTTCGAATGAGTTCCCTTTGATAGTTTATTGGGATTTCCGTTGTTTTTGGCCTTGATTCTCGTCGTAATCATGTTTTATTATTCCCTACGGAGGATTATAGGTGCTCGATGATTCCGATGTTGAATTCCGTTGGTGTTGATGATTCATATGGTGTTTTCCCGTAGTAATTTCGGTGCTATCACGTTCTAGATAGTGTTCGGGAATTTGAGGGCTACCCGGCCGTATCCGTTCACTTTTCCATTTCTCGTGATTTCGAGGCAAGTACATTGTCCATACTATTCTTGTTTTGGGAATATGATTAATCTTGTCGGTATTCTTAGTTTCCCTACGGATTCATGGTATATTTCGTGGTTTTTACGGAATCAAGAGGGTTTGGTTGTGGTCCGCCCTCGTTGTTGTTTATATACGAATATACATGAATCGTAGGCGGGTTTTCGGATGTATTCCAATTCCGTATTCATTTAGAAATGGTTGTGATTGTATTCTTCGAATCGTTAGGTTTGGTTTCATTGGTTCCTAGCGTTCGTTGGTGACCTTCCTTTAGTTCGTTGCGTCGTCAATAATTCAAGGCAAGTATTTTTGGAAACCTTTATGCTTAACGTGAAATGGTAATGTATATTGTGTGTAATTTGCTCACCTTGTGTTGTCCGTGACGGTCAAGGAGGGAAATCTATCCGCCGCCTGGATTTCACGAGTTTCGTACGCTAGCCAACTCGTTAGGGTCCTTGCAAGGCCTCGAGTGAGAATGTATCCGCCGCCTGTTCTCACGGCTTAGCGTGTGCGTGGTTTTGTTTTTCCGTAATTGTAGCCAACTCGGTAGGGTCCCTATGAGGCCTCGAGCGAGAATGTATCCGCCGCCCTGCTCTCGAGGCTAATTGTGGGTGTATGTTTTAGGAAAAGACATGTCTGGTTTTGACTTTTGAAATTGATATTGGTGCATGTACTATGAAATGTGTAAGCGATTGGTTTGCCTTGAATACTTGTACTAGCGTAATTGCTAACCCCTTTGGGGACCCGTTGTCGGGGAAATTCTTGTTATGGATTTCAGGTTATGTTCAGTCAGACGAGCGGGCGCTGGGATGGTACGAGGATGTCGGCCAAGGTTGTTGACATGTGCAATTAAGTCTTGTTATTTCCTACTGTCTCTTTTGATGTGAATATTTTCTAAATTGTAAACTTATAGATTGTACTCGCGAGTACTTAGGCTTTTCCTCTCAGATTGTGATTGGTCTTTGTTGGAGTTACTGTATTTGTCGGTTGATGTTTATTATGCCGGTTGTGCCGGACGTGTTGTTTTATGTTCTTGTTGTTAATAATTGTTTCCTTGCTAACCGAGATGGTTAGTCGAGTGGTGTTTTCTTGTGTTAGCCTGGTGGGTCCCATGTAAGGGTCCACGGCGCTGTAATACACCTCGAATATCTTGGGGGTGTTACAGAAAATGGTATCGGAGCTCTAGGTTTATGGATACCTAGGCTTGTTGGTTATTTGGGTCTATTTGCGTTTTGTTTTGCACATTGTCACACCGCTGCCGACATCTCAGTACATCCAGCGCTTGTAAGTTTTCCTTACTCGATCCTCTTGTTTTCTCGTATTATATTTCCACTTCTTGAACTGTGATTGTCTCTCTCGTACTTATCGTCGAGTTGTTTCTCGATCCATCCGGTTTGTGTACTTTTGATTCTAGTATTGCGCCGTCCTTTGTCTCTCTGGAGTATGTGCGCCGTTCTGGGCTTGACCATTTGTCGTTTTGCGAGCCTTCCATCGCTAAACTTCCTAGCATTGGTGGGATCGTTGGTGATCGAAAGATCCGAGTTTTGCTCCGTGGTATATTGTAAGAGGGCTTGACTCTCTAGTCTTTTGTTGTATGATGGAATCTGTGTTTGATAATTGCGATATACTAAATGTATGTTGAGCCGAACATACTGATTGTTTGGACACCGAGGGGTGCAGTATGATGTGAATGTTTTGAACATTGATATGTTAGGAAAGGTGTCGATGGCGGCGTTTGTTGAGAAACTCACATAGATGGTTTCGACATGTGTTCGAATCGGTGTTCATCGGTTATCTTTGTTAAACTTGAAGAGATAAGTTTGACATATGCTTAGAATTAGTGTTTAGAGTTGCGCTTGTTGAACTGGTGATTTTTGAATGCCGTATATGCGTGTGTTCGGGAATTGTTAGTACTTGGCTAATTATTATTATTTACAACCAATGTGTTTCTATTAATAATAATACATGCGGCGTGCATGCTTGAAAATTTCTTAGACTTGATCGTATTGTGGGTTTTGAAAAGTGACATGAATTTGGGCGAGCCAGCCTTGTATTTTCAAATAAAACCTTGTGTCGTATTTAAACGTCGTGTATAAAAGTGTTTTAGGACATTTTATAAAATGCTACCGTTGTTAAGCCCTTGTCGTGTTTGAAAGGGTCTTGAAAACGATTTTTAACTTATCGGTTTTATTTTCGAATAACTAGAGTATACGATTTTAAAATCAGTTAGCACTGGAAACCTAGGTGCCGAGTCAAGTTGTGTTTGTTGAGTTTCGTCTCGTCGGATTTTGTCGACTTAGTCGCATCGCGACGGCGTTGTTTGGGATCATTGGTTGTGATTAGTATTGAGGCGGTCGTCACTTACGTGCGACCTATGGATGTAAAACTCCCTTCCTTGTGTTGTGCCTCGCGTGACACGAGTTATTTGTATGATTAGTCGTTGAATGATGGAATCCTTCATGGATTTTGATTTCACGATATGTGTTTATTAGACTCTCGTATTTGGTTTATATGAGGAGTGTAAATCGCCTTGATGTATTTTCGAACCGCATTTTATCCATTGTGTGAGTTCTTTCAAAACGGCTTTCGGCATTTTGCAAATGAGTTTTATTTCGTAAAACCGATTCCCGAATTAAGTTTTGGCATTTTGGCCTTGAACATTTCATGATGGTTTGACAAATGATTTTGTGAGCTTTGGAAAATATCACCGTCATTGGTCTTTTTAGCATTTTCGAAATGACATGGAAATTGTGCTTAGCCTGGTAAATCCTTGTGAGAAAGGTTTACGGCATGTAATTTTTCTGATATGTTCTATTGTTGTCTCGGTGGGTCGTTAGCGCACGCTACGCTTTCTGACTAACGCGCAAGAGTGCGTGGGTAGCACGCTAAGGGGAGGATAGCGCACGCTACCTGGTAGTTCAGGGCAGTCCAGGAGCTACTGGACTGGGTCTGAAGTTCTCGTTAGCGCACGCTAACACTTGGGGTTAGCGCACGCTAACAGTGTATTCTTGGTCAGGAGTTTTGTTTGGTGCCGTGATAGCGCACGCTAACCTTAATGATTAGCGCACGCTAATTGTGGCCAGTGTATATACTGGACACCAGTCTAGAAGTTGCATTTTTCTTCATTTCTTCTTATTCCTCCATGATTTTGAGACGTAGCGACTCGGTTTCGCATCTGGGCTGATTTTTCTTCCATCCAAAGGTGTTTTGGAGTATCCTAGATGATTTTTAACATCATCTAATCCATTGTTTTTCGCCTAATCTGTGTATTTTCTTGAATCCCTAGAGTTGACTTTTTGGAGTTTTGTTCTTGATATCGTTTTCCATTCAGTTTTGATAAACCGATTGTTGTTTTAACGATGTTGTTAAACATATCCTGAGGATTGTATATCACTGTCGTGATTTTGAGTGATTTGATGCGTGTGACATGATGTGTTTAAGTAAGTGTTGATACGTGCGAATTTTGGGCATTCTGGCCTATTGTACTTCTGAAAAACCTTGAGTATCTTAGAAAATAAACCTCGAGACGTACTTTTAAAATAAATTATTTTCTCACAGTGCTCTCAAGATGCCTACTAGTGCCATGCTATGTTTCAGAATTATTCTACTTTGAGGATCAAAATATTTTGAGATATTTCTAATGATTTAGAAACGTATTCGCTTAGACCCTAAGGTCGAATATAACTGAAAAGTTTTAATTTAACGAAAGGTGTCTTCATTTTTTATCAAACGCAAGATGATTTTTTTTTAAGTCTCGATGACGATGTTTGTACTACTTTTTGATATATGATACTCAAGATCAACTGGTGCCTGCAAATTATTTTCAAAAGATGGTTTTGTTTTCAAAACCTATCATTCCTAATTGTGGTCGGGAAGATATGTGTGATGTTCGTGCTCGTTAGGGTGTTAACCCCGAGTTGTTGTTGAATTGGTGGTGTGAGCGTTGAGCCGTTCGCCACCACGGTTGTCGTGGTAGCCTCTGCGAGGATGTGATATTGGTATTGGATGTTGTCGCCTCGTAGCGGTTTATGCGTTATCGCATATATGCGAGCCGTTAGAGATCGGGTTGGTATGATTGTGTGCATCGGTGATTGTTCCGCGTCGTGTTGGTTGCTTGTTATATTGTTACCTTGGTTCCGTTGTTGTGAGTTTCGGGAGCGAGGTCAAAGGTAATACCCGTACTATTTTGACTTCTATATCTTCTCTTTCTCCGCTTTATCGATTCGCTCGTGTTCATTGATACCTTCCGAACTTTTTCGTATCTTGGTTTCATCGCTCGAGCAGTAATGTCGATTTTGAGTCGATCTGGTTATCGTTGTGACTTTTCCGAATTCGGTTCGATTCTTGTGAACCTTGTTCGGAAGTAACATCATTTGGTTCTACTAGTCCTTTTATTGAAGGGATCGGATTTTGAACTTCAGTATATTCTACTTTGTCGACTCATTTATGTTCGTTGACATTTGAGCTTGTCCCGCCCCTTGTTTTTGTTTATCGAACGAGTGTGGCATCATTTCTAATAACTTGTTTGTCGTTGTGACTTTTCAATTTCTATTCCCTTTCATGTGGATCTTATGTAAATGCATACGTTGTTGTTTTCACCGGATCATATATTGTCTCGAGTCGAGATGTGAACCTTGGAGTTGTTGTTTGAATTTTATTGTTCTTCGTGATTCGAACATGATTGTTCGCTTTTTGTTTTCTCGACCGTTGTGGTTCGGTCGTTTGTTTGTTCGGTTTTTGGTCCTCGTTTCGTGATCGTTGAGCATTCAGGCTCCTTCCTAATTCCCTTAAGTTTGGGAAATTAGTCTCGTTTTTGATCTTCCAACCCTTGGGCGGTGGAATTCCGTATTAGTTCAGCGATTGGCTCGCGTTTCGATTGATGTACCGTTGGGCCGGTCAATCATACTGACTTTCGTTCGTTGTGTTTTGTGATTGTCGGATAATTGATCCAGCGAATCAAGGTGCGAATTTCTAGAACCCTATTTTGAGAAATTTTGGGGTTTTTGCGTTTTTGGTCGATTCGTTCCGTATCGTTGATTAATCCATAATGGGTATGATTAATTTTAGTAGTATTCTTGTGTTTAATATCATTTAATCCATTGTTCTTCGTCGAATCAAGGTATAATTCTTGATTTCCTTTGAGTTGACTTTTTGGGAGAATTTATTCTTGATTTCGATTTTAGTCCGATTTTGATACATCGGCTGGTGTAGTATGATGTTATTAATCGTTTTCTATGGATTGTATATCCATATATCGAGTTTGTTTAACTCGATTGACGATTCGAGTGTTCTTGGGAAATTATTAAACATTTAGTGTTCGATTAAATGCCCCTATGAGTTTTCTTTCGATAGTTTGACGAGATTTCCGTTGTTTTCGGTTTTGATTCTCGTTGTAATCGTATCTTCGTTGTTTTTCCGGAGGATTGTAGGTGTTCGGGGTTTTTCCGGGTTGTGCCGTATTCGTAGGAATATTCGGGCGCCGACAATTGAGGCAAGTATTTTACTATACGAATTGTGTCTTATGAATAGGGACGTCGTGTTATGGTTGTGATGCATTGGTTTACTTTTATGAATATGCTTCATATGAATTGATTATTATGAACAATTGATGGTAGCGATAATACCCTCACTTAGATAACGTCGTGGAATTGTGTTGGTCGTGTTAATCATCTAAGTTTGTGCCGGGCGTGTTTGGTCATTGTTGAGTTGTCGTGATGGTTATGATATTTGTATCGTTTCGATTTACATACTTGGTTATACATTTCGGTGTAATGTGGAATGGCTCGACATTTGATGATTATGAGTTTTGTCGTGTCGATGTGTGTGTGTGTTCCAGGTAAGGTCTGACGAGGCCTCTGGAGTTCGGTACATGATGTGTACGAACAAAGGTGTGTGATCCAGGTAGGGTCTGACGAGACCTCTGGAGTTCAGTACATGATGTGTACGAACGATGTTTGTGTCCGGGTAAGGTCCGTCGAGGCCTCCGGAGTTCGGTACATGATGTTTACGAACAGTGCGTGTGGTCCGGGTAAGGTCCGTCGAGGCCTCCGGAGTTCGGTACATAATGTGTACGAACAATGATTGAATAATAGTGATTGTTTGGATAACATTTTATATATGGGTCTCGGACTCATAATGATATCTTATCTAGTGTGTTTTGAAACGAGAATCGGGCTGAGGCCCTAATGTCTACGAAAAGGTTTTGTAAAGTGGGACTCGAGGTCCAAAAAGAATTTCTACTTCAAAAATTCCCGAGATGATGAGTTCCTTTTCAAATATCTCTTGCTTGAGTTCGAAATTTTAAAACTTCTTGGGAACATTTGATAATTGATTTCCGTATTAAATTCGTAGTTGCTATTTACTTGTTGCATTTCGTATCGTATTATACTTGCACTAGTAAAACAGTAGAGTTTTATTAACCCCCGAGTAAGCGGGGGGTGGATGTCTGTCTTGCGTCCAGGAACATGCAGGTTCGGGGGAGCAGTTGTAACACCCCCAAATCTTATTGGGTTATTACAGTGCCGTGGACCCCACGCCAGGAGATCCACCAGGCGAACATGATTAAAATTACATTAAATTAAATAATAAGGGAAAATCATAGTCCCTACCATGATATCCGACACAATATTCCGATATGGAATTTCAACGACAATGATGGGCCTACATGGCCAAAAGTAAAATACAACAACATCTACGAGCATCTGCTCGGGTAATACGTAATGACAATAACTGACAAACTGTAGAACACTCCAACTGACTGACCAACAACTCAGAATAGTATCGCTCAAATGCCTCGTCGCCATCATCATGCCTCTGTGTCTCAGCTCTCTCCTCGCAAGCACCTAAAACATGAAAATATATTCCGCCCCCACGGGGTCAGTCATCCAGACAATGAACATCAAATACACGTATGACATGATATGCATCCAAAGGCAGAATAAAATGGTAAATGATAATAATAATACAAGATGCTCACAAACCAAGGTAAGAACCGAGCATTCGTGAAACACTATGCCCACGGCATACTATTAATACCTGTTCGACAGGTTAGAACATAAGTGCCCAACGGCGAATAATAATCACAGAATACCACAATGAATTACACGACATGAACCAAACCAGAACTGAAATAAATATGAATCACAATACCCGAAGGCTCCAATGAAATTATCAAGACATCATAAATACCTAAAAGTCACTCAGCCGAAGCTGTCAATCAACATAACTACTGAAACAGGAACATCCCGAAGCTGTAGTTAATGAGGGCTAATAAGATCATAACCACGACCGTGACCTACTGAGCTGTAGGTGTTGGGAATCCAACCGCGAAGGTTCAAGCCCCAAGCTTACCCATAATAAGGTCATAAATACGACCGTGACCTACTGAGTTGTAGGTGTTGGGAAGCCAACCGCGAAGGTTCAAGCCCCAAACTTACCCATAATAAGGTCAGAAACACGACCGTGACCTACTGAGCTGTAGGTGTTCGGAAGCCAACCGCGAAGGTTCAAGCTCCAAGCTTACCCATAATAAGGTCATAAACACGACCGTGACCTACTGAGTTGTAGGTGTTGGGAAGCCAACCACGAAGTTTCAAGCCCCAAGCTTACCCATAATAAGTACTAGCCGAGACTATCCTCCAAAATATAATTAATCACAAACGGCAAAGATCCGAACATTACCGAATTCACGAGAATGATAGTGTGCTGCCTTGAGTCGGCCAACACGAAAATGATGACTCACGGATGGGCACCATCCTCGGCGGTCCCGATTCAATACCTCGATTACCTTAGAATGGTCAATCGATAACAACACCACAATGGATGGGAACTATCCTCGACAACCCCAATTCAATACCTCGATTGCCTTAGAATGGCCAACCGATAACAATGATGCAGCGGATGATTCAATACCTCGATTGCCTCAAAACGGCCAATCGATAACAATGACACCACGAATGATTGAGTACCCCGATTGCCTTGGAATGGCCAATCGACAGCAATGATACAATGAATGATTGAACTCCTCGATTGCCTTAGAACGGCCAATCGATAACAATGATACAATGAATGCCTCGGCACCTTTAATCGGATACCGACGACGAATATGAGAATGAAATACGACAATGCCTTCAATCGGCCAACATAATATGAATGGCAGGACGCCAACATTAATAACAATAATTACAACGACGTCTTAGATAGACATCAATATTAACAACAACAATCGATATATCGATACCGCGAACCAGTGATCGATAATAACATTAACAACGAATATCTCAATGCCTTACCGTCCATTAATGAATGATAATAAACATTTGGCATAATTGCCGAAGAGTATCGTATCGAACGATCCCCTAATATCAATGAACTTATGAAGAGACAAAGTCTCGGAATGATACAACACATTCATACACATATATGATAACATTAATCTCATTGACTAGTACAAGTATAAAACTTGCCTCAACCGAAGGCGATGAAATCCTTCCACGAACAACAAACGGCGTCCTCCGATAAACACAAGTAATCGAACAACCTTGAATGAAATACAATTCATTCAATAACACAATATCAATCGAAATCAACACAACGACCGAAAGAAAACTCTTTGAGACATTTAATCGAACACTAAATGCTCAAAGTTCCTCAAGAACCTAAGAATCATCAATCGGGTTGAACGAATCGAAGATATGGATATACAATCCATAGAATATGATTAATAATGTTTACTAACATCAACCGATTCATCAAATTCGTATGGACAATGAAAATCAAGAAGAAATCTCGAAAATCAAATTTTAGGAGATTTCAAGAAATTACCTCAATCCGACGAAGAACAATGATTAGATATTGATATGATCACCTAGAGCCTCCTCAAAACATGATTGGATGGAGTAGAATCGATCATAATCAGAAACCCTAGTCGGATCGCCCGACTACCGCGAGAAGAAAGAGAGAAAGTGAGAAATGAGGTAAAAACCTGACTGACCCCCCCTTATATACTCCAGTGACGCACGACCAAATGTCTGTGTGTTTGGTCGTGCGCCAGGCCACTGCCCGACCATTGATCTCACGCACGAGCAGCATGCACGAGCACCTGCTCGTGTGTCCTTGATGATCGCCAAAGTGCACTGCCCAATTCTGTTGCTACGCACGAGCACCACGCACGAGCAGTTGCTCGTGTGTCATGCTCATGCGTCCCTGCTGAGTGCCAAAACGACAAGGGAACATAAAAATGACAGGACACGCATGCCTACACACGACCTGCACGACTTACACGATAATAAGTCACGTCCAATCGGTGAAACAATCATGGAACTCCCAACACAAAGCGGCCAATCAAGATGATGATGATGGAAATATTCTCGTATCGATCCCCGAACAGGAATGAGTGATGAATAAAAACTGATACACGACTCCAAGATAAGCCGAATGATGAACACGAAATGAATGAATACGAATGACGAATGATTATTACTGAGTGAAAAAATTCTGAGTGGTAATTACTGAATGATAATTAATGAATTTACAACCGGGTATTACAGCAGTCACATGATTGGCACAAGTGGATGACGAGCTGCGATACTAATCAAGAGTTGAGAGATGTTTTGATTCTTGTAGTGTTGTCAGAGTTGATTTCAGTCTTCCGCTGTATTGTGTTTCGACCCCTGTGTGGGTAATGTTGTTTTAGTTAGTTCTGTTGATGGAGTTGTGTGACCTCATCGGTCTGTGTATTCATATGTAAGTGACCTTAATGGTCCGTATTATTATATTGTTTGACCCTGGTTGGGCAAGCATTTGGTTGTTTATGGATGTTTAGCCTGGTAGATCCTTCTGGAAAGGGTCTACGGCGTGTAATATTTCCATACGGTTTTGGGGGTGTTACACGGGCCTCCTAGTTTGGGCAGGTCTACACTCTACTAAGTCAGCAATCCAAAAATAAAAATAAAATACATGATTCAATTAAAAATATTTGGGTCTAAATCATGTTCAATTTTCTTTTAAAAATAAGTTTTATTGGAATATAAATTATAAAAATTATGTAACTATTGGACACAATGAAGAATCATATAATTTAAATGTGCGCCAAAATTAACTATGTTCGGCCCAACAAAAATTAAATATTAACATGGAAGGTCGGATTGTTACAGTACTTTAGATTTCAAGTTTTCATGAGTTTGACGGAAGGTAGGGTACCCTATAACTTTTTACAAACTTAGTACTCCCTCCATTTTTCTTTAGATGTCGTTTGACTTTTTGACACACATTTTTAGGTGCTTTGATCGGGTAGTTAAATTTATCATTTTTTTAAATTTTATTTTTTTAAATAAAAATATACAATCTAAATTTTAATTCACAAAAAAAATTATTTAAAGATAATAATTTTAACTATAGGGTCAAAGCACCTAAAAATGTGTGTCAAAGAGTCAAACGACATCTAAAGAAAAATGGAGGGAGTGTTGTTTGTGGGAGTATTCTGGTGTTGATGTTGTACTTTTCACATTAATCCATTTTACAAGCATGTTTGTCATTCATATAATATGAACTGAGATAAATAACAACATAGCTGCTACCAACATGCAGTTTGTGGACTTTTCCTAAGTATTGGGCCTAATGAATGATCCAATATAAATACAAAAAATAAAATTACAAGTATTTAATCTTTGTCTTCTCGATCGTCATTGGCTTTTTGTCTTAACCTGCACATTTATTACATTGTCGTAAATTGCATCTACATAAATTTTCTAGTAAAAATAAATAGGCTCAAGACGGTACAACACATTCATTCAAATACATCTATTCAAAAACTAAGTGTGTGAACTATATCACTATCACATAAATATGCACATACATACATCTAGCAGCAGTTTGAATTAATCTAATTAATTCATATAATTATTAATTTTAATTTGCTCAGAGTAATTCTTTCCAAATTAATATCCCATTAAATTAACTTTCCCATTAAAAAAAATACCAAATTTATATTTTTATTAAATTAAACCAATTTAAAATGAGCGAAATTAACTTACTAGAATATATAACAAAACAGAATCCGATGCTTGGCGGCCCGAACCCAGCCTGCGACAAGCTGCCCAGGACAAGATAACCCTCTTGGCCAAGCAGGCTTTGCTCTCGCCGGTCATGGCCGAGAGCTTATGAATCTTTTCGGACAGCCGCGTGATTCCCGTTAGATGGCCGTACGCGTCTCGTTTTTACTGGACTTCTATATTTTTCGACTTTATTAATCTCAATACAATCATTTGTCCAAAAGCTTTGAATTTATATTTTAATACAAAATCACGAAAAATATTTCTATGACGAACAATAGAATATCTACGACCATTTCAATTTTGCAATATGATTCCAATTCAAAAATCATCTTCAACCATGCATTCAAAATGCAATTAAAATTATTTATGCATTGACCTCGCACCGATACAACAATTGGGATTCAGTTCAAAATTAAATGCGCAATGGAAGAATAACTCGCAGAAAATTTGCTCATCCAAACCCCGACGTATGATCGATCCAAGCATTATATAAATGAATAATATTAGTAAAAGCATATGAACTGAATACATACCTTGGAGACCTTTGATTATTTATTGTTGATAAAGATGATGAACGTGAATCCAATTCGTAAAGCTTCTTGGAAATCCAACATCTAAAATATGAGCCTCTACGTATCATCACATGTAAAAAAATGATAGAAATATTTTTTTCTTCACTGTGTGAAAAGGGCGACAAATAGATTAGTGTAAGGAATATAGTTTTATTATCTTCTCTTTCTCTCTCTAAGAGTAGTAATATAAAAGTGATTATTTTGTTCTTGGAAGTGTAAAATTCCACATGCCCTCAACCTTTCCATTATAATATTACATCACATGAGATAAGAAAATTACCCCGTAAAAGTCTTCTGTGTCCTTCTTCACCATTATTTTTTTTCTTTTTTTTAATAGCGAGGTTAGAACTCAACTAAGATCTTCGGGATAATGTACCTACATGATTAAATCACGAGATGTGTATCAGTTCTCGGTTGCTAAATATCCTCATTCTGCGCTTGCGAGTCGTAAGTGATTGCTCGTCTTGCTGACCTCATATCCAACCGCAGGACCCCACCGAGATCTGATCTCCCACACTGCCGCTAGAAGCCCTCAATATTTAATTATTCCACCAGCGTACCCCGGAGGGCTAGGGTCTCTTCTTTAATCATAGATTAAAGAGTCATAAACCTTTGAAAATTCTTGTCCTCAGAGGGACTCAAACCCGGGCCTCCCACTTAAAGATGAAGACCCATGGCCAGTGAACCAAGGTCACGAGTTTTCTTCACCATTATTTGTCAATTCATCACATGATGAAAAGAGAAATCAGGAAACCCACACTAAGTGATAAGGCACACTTAAATAATCTTAGAAAACAATACTAAATATATTCCTAGGCGTCATGGAGTAAACGTTATGTGGACAAACCACTTAGTCCGTGAACTGGACCCTCATGCGATTAGTTTGATAGATACATCTTGGCCTGTTTAAATATATTTATATAATTAAACTAATCTATTTAATTAATTATATCAAATATAATTACTCTAAGAAATAATAACTTATGAATTAGATTAGTTACATAGTAATTTATTTAATTTATTAGACCATATTAATTTATTCAAGAAATTATCTTAGACATCTAATGTCTAACATTCACAAAGAGCGAAGCAACTCAATTTAATTCGTCATCTATTATGTTTGCGTGACTCTGTAGGTTAGGTTCATCTCCATCAGTAATGGGAGGAACCAAGTAGTGTGAGTAACATATAGCCAGTCCCGTGGCTTACACTACAACCCAACAGAGAATGAAAGATAGGGATCATTGCAAAACCTTTCCCGTTATGAATATTGTATATTTTTAAACCCCCCCACTCAGATGTCCTGATCAAGTATTAGGGTCACAACAATCAATCCCCGTTATAACTTGATGTTATGCACGTATTAGTACAAATCGCGACCATCGAGCACTCATGTATCAAATACAGTTCTTTGGCCAAAGATTTAAGATCTCGTCCCCTACTAACCGAATAAGGAGAAATAATCATGTCTTGGAATTCGGTAGGGACTGATACTTGCACATCAAGATTTTCAGGGTTGACTCCACCAGACTGTGATTGGATTGAACTATTATATTGACTAACTTAATGCCATAAGCACATGTCCTGTTTAACTCTCAAGTAGAAGGTTCACGTATACACATCACAACCTCTCGAATCAATCATTGACTATTCAGAGTGAAATCCATGTGACAAAATCGAGATGAGTCGAGTCCGAGTATACTAATGTGATTGCATACATATAATGTATGATCACATTAAGTCTTAGTGAAGACAGACACTCTACATGTCACAGTACACGTTATACAAGTCTTGTCTAAACTTGATGCCTAATTAAGTTTATCGACTTTCGAACCAATTAAGTATTTGAGATTTAAACACTTTCAGTGCTATTCTTCTTATCCCATGGGGAGTGTAATATTTTATCCCAAACAAGGACTATTATTATATGTACTAAATTATGAAGCCAATGACATACATTAATATAGATATAACAAATGCATTATCGTAAATTAGCTAGATGTTCATAATTACAACTTAATACTCTCACACTCTCATCCTGTAAGTGGCACTCAAGGGAATGTTTCCAAATCATGAAAGAATTTATACAAGAATTCTATCATCTTTTATCCAATTATTTATTTGTGTCGAGGTAAATCCGCCCGGACTTTAGTTCTCAGAAGTTTGTGAGAGTTGACTTTAATTAGTCCGAATTGATGGCAAATATTTTGTTATGTTGATGTCATTTGAGTCGTGTGTTAGTGTCTTGTGTTGTTGATGTTTGGATTTGGGTGATTTGAATGTATAAATATTGATACCTTTGGTTTATGCCCATAAAGCGTCCGACGGATTCCCGTAGAGAGTTTCAGATTGAATTTGGAATTAATTTAGATTGTGTTGTCGTAAATAATCTTGAGTAAGCTATTGCTATGTGTTTTAGGTACTAAAGGATTTGGGAGTTGATCGATGGTGGATACTTTTGTTATTTAAAATTGGGACTTATAAGGCAAGTACCTTGTATATATCTTTCGTATTTTTTTTTTTTTTTTTCGTATTTCATCCCACACTAACTATGATTAATGTTTGACATGCTTGTGAAATTATGTTGATAAGTATTTATAAGTTCGTGATGAATATGTGTGTTTAAGATACATATGGGTGTGTGACCGGGTATATGAAATGTATAGCAAAGTGATTGATATCTACGTAAAATTACATATGGTTGCTTGAGTCCTTGAATATATAAAAATAGTGAATATCTGTAGAATTTTTTTGAGGCTTAGGTATAAGAATATGGAGATTGTTTTGATCTATATGGGTATGTTGTGGCGTACTATGGTTTTATGTTGATCATATTGTGTGTACATGTCGAAGTGTGATATTATGATGGTATTGACTGCATTGTGCGTACACGGATATGTATTCTTGTGATTATATTGACTAATGGTTGCAATTTGTATAATTGTGGGTTATTACGTGACTTATTAAGGTGATAGATGAATTCATGATTGTAGGATGTGAAATTTTGGTTATTGCTTCTGTGTTATGCTGTACTCAATGTTGAAGAGGGCGGTGATGCGTATGCCAGAATTATGAATGGTGTCAAGGAACAACACTCGACATATTTCTAGATGGAGTGATACGGGATCGATTAGCTCGAGTGAAGACGACGACGTAGTGCTCAATATGGAAAACCATGTTGCACGCTCAAGTGCAGCCCGCATTACTTATTTCGGTGAAACAACAAGTGTAGGCCTTGGCGTGACTTTGTGGCTCGGGCTCGGGATAACTTAGTTTTTTATTCATAGTGTTTAATAAAAGGGTGCGACATGTGCATCCTTGTTTTGCTTGTTTGGTTTTTGTTTCGTTCGTTTTAGTACTTTCCTTAAACGTTAGTTGGCTAAACTTGTTTAGGGGCATTTTAGGAAGTAACCTTTTGGTTTTTGTTAGGGTTAGGAGGCTATAAATAACCCTCCTAGCAGCCGATCTCATTATACATGATATACAAGAAAAGTTTTCTTCTAATTGTTCATAATACACAACGTTCAATTGAGTTCTAATTGATTGACGCGTTTCAATCACAATCTTGGTTATTATTCGACGCGTTCTCGGATTCCAACCCGATCAATTCTCAATAGGTCTTTGGAAGAGATCACCATTGACGAGTTATAGGTCTAGCTCGGTAATTTCATATCTGCACTTACACGTTTGAATCATCTTGATCGTGGGTGATGTTTGTTTCTGCTGTGTGCTGCGGCTTGTTGCAGTTTGCTTCCGTCCGGTCGATTGCTATGCGTCGCTGTTGTTGCTGTCGATCACTGTTCGTTATTCGATCGTGATTCCTGTTTTCCACTTCGTTCGATTGCTGTTGGTTGTTGCTGTTTGCTGTTGGTTGTTGCTGTTTGTTCTCATTCGTGAAATTTACTTCCGCTCGTCCGATAAATATTCATATCATTAGTGGTATTGGAGACCTGGCTGCTGATCCTTGGCGTTATGGATTTCAACAACACTGATTTCTTGGTTAAACTCAGCGAGGCATTGCACAACATATCGGAATAACGCGACCCTCGTTGGCAACCTAGATGTGGAGATTACGAACGGTACCCACGCCCTAGCGATGAGTTTAAAGTAAACGAACTACCAGAGTTCGTTGGTGGTACGGACCCTGAAGTCTACATGGAGTGGGAACATAAGATTGATCGTATGTTCGATTTTAAAGACCTCAACGATGAGAAACACTGCAAGTATGCTATTCTGAAGTTGGGCAGGGGCGATTCTCTTTGGTTCGAGGGGGTGAAAATGCAACGATCTCGTGCAGGAAAAGAAAAGATTAATTCTTTGGAGTCGTTGAAACGAAAACTCCACAAAAGGTATGTACCTACATTGCATAAATTGACCTCGTATTGTAGGATTGCTGATTTTATGCAAAGGAAGTTGGGTGTTAGTGAGTATATCGATGAGTTTGAAAATTTGACTTTGATGGGTGAAATAGAGGAGAATGAGGAGCAAAAGATGTCGCGGTTTTTGCGTGGATTGAATCGTAGCATAGCTAATTCTGCTGAGTTGTACCCATATGATGATTTTAATACGTTGTGTAGATTATGCTTGAAAATTGAGGCTCAAACCAAATCGAAGTTTGGGGGGTCGAACATGGAGTATAACAGGTCTGGTGGGTGGTCTAAACCCAAGCTCTCATCGAAAGTCGGGGCCCCAAGTAGCAGCCCTAACACGGTTGCCAAAACCGTGCAAACACCGGCTCCTAGCGTGGCTCCCAAAACTCCTAAAGTGACTAGGGAGACGAATTTGTCGAAGGTGCAATGTTTTAAATGTCAAGGGTTTGGTCATTATCAAAACTCTTGTCCGAATAAACGAGTTGTGACGTTAAGGGAGGCCATTGCTGCTCGGGATGAGTTGTTATGCGAGGAGGAAAGGGAAAGGCTGGGTGATGTGTTCGATTTTAATGTGGTAAACAATGAGGAGGAAGAGTGTGAGGCTTACGATGCTCCAAATTATGACACGGCCTTGGTCCTTCGTACTTTACAAGCCAAATCAGTTTCGAGTGAGTCCGAGCAGTGGGATAAAATATTTCATACGAAATGTTAAGTTGGGGATAAATGGTGTAGTATGATCATCGATGGAGGAAGTTGCACCAACGTAGCTTCGAGTGAGATGGTGTCTAAACCTTGAATGACCACCACCGCTCACACAAGGCCTTAGGCTTTGCATTGGCTCGACGACGGGAGTAAAGTGAAGGTTTCAAAACAAGTGCGCATCGGTTTGACAATGGGTTCGTATTGTGATGAAATATTGTGTGATGTCATTCCTATGGATGCTTGTCATGTGCTTTTGGGACGTCCGTGGCTGTTTGATAGGGATGTTTTACATCGTGGGAGGAGTAATGAATATGAGTTTCGGGACAAGGGAAAGAGGATCATGATCAAGTAAATATCGCATCAAGCTATTTGGTCCATGAGCTCTAGCCGAAGTAAGAGTTCGAATCTATCCATGTTTGCTAGTGAGCGGGAAATTGAGCATGCTATTGATGATGGTGAGCGTGTGTACATGCTTGTTGCTAAGGAGACTCAGAATGGTGTTGTGGTTGGACAAAACGAAGGAGAGATGTCTGAGTTATTACGCGAGTTTGCTGATATTTTTTCCCGATGATTTTCCGCCGGGTTTGCCTCATATTCATGGAATTGAGCATCAAATCGACCTTATACCGGGTGAATCTATTCCCAATAAGGCTGTATATAGGTGTAATCCTGAGGAAACGAAAGAACTACAAAGATAGATTAAAGAGCTGATGAACCGTGGCTATGTGCGGGAAAGTTTGAGTCCTTGTGTGGTTCCAGTTTTGCTTGTCCCTAAAAAAATGGAACATGGCGGATGTGTATTGATAGTAGGGATGTAAATAACATAACAGTCAGGTATCGATTTTTAATTCCGAGGCTGGATGACATGTTGGATGAACTACATGGATCAATGTTTTTTTCTAAACTCGATTTGCGAAGTGGCTACCATCAGATTCGTATGCGAGAAGGCGATGGATGGAAGATGGATTTCAAAATCAAACACGGGCTGTATAAATGGACCGTTATGCCATTTGGTCTTACTAATGCTCCGAGTACTTTTATACGTTTGATGAACGAGGTACTTAAGCCATTTTTGGGCAGATTTGTTGTTGTGTATTTGGATGACATTTTGGTATATAGTCGATCTTTGCAAGAGCACATTTACGACAAGTTTTCGAGACTCTTAGGGCCCAAAGGCTCTATGGAAAGAAGGAGAAGTGCGCATTTCTGGTCGAGATCATAGTTTTTCTTAGCTATATTGTTTCGAAGGATGGAGCGTCGGTTGATCAAACCAAGATTGAAGCGATTAAGACGTGGCCTGCTCCTAAAACCATGACTGGAGTTAGGTCATTCCACGGCCTTGCCTCTTTTTATAGGAGGTTTATTCGAGATTTTAGTACCATTACAAGTCCGACAATGGAGTGTTTGAAGAAGGGCGCGTTTGTATGGAGCGGGGCTGCCGAACGGGCGTTTGAATTGGTGAAAATAAAGTTGTGTGAAGTACCTATCTTGACGTTACCTGATTTTAAACAATCGTTCGAAGTTGAATGTGATGCTAGCGGAGTCGGTATTGTGGCGGTACTTATGCAAGGCAAGTGGCCTATTGCATACTTTTCGGAGAAATTGGGTGGTGCTCGGCTTAATTATTATACCTACGACAAGGAGTTCTATGCCATTGTGAGAGCTCTTGATCATTGGAGCCACTATCTTCGTCCGAATAACTTTATCTTACATTCGGACCATGAATCTTTGAAGTATATCAATGGAAAGTAAAAATTGGGTCCGATACATGCTAAGTGGGTGGAGTTCTTGCAATCGTTTCACCTTTCTTCAAAGTTTAAAGACGGTAAGAGCAACGTTGTGGCGGATGCATTGTCTAGACGGCATGCCTTGCTCTCTACTCTTGATGTTCGGGATTCAAAACTTTGAAAGATTATTATGTTGATGATGCTGATTTTGGTGAGATATTTGCTCGTTGTAAGTCTGGTCCATTTGGGGAATTTGTGCTACAAAATGGTTTTCTCTTTAAGAGGAATCGCCTCTGTTTGCCCAAACATGCTGTTTGGGAGTTGTTGGTTTGTGAAGCTCATGGAGGGGGCTTGGCTGGCCATTTTGGCGCATCTAAGAACATGGGGGTGCTGAAGGAGCATTTTTATTGGCCGAGAATGCAAGGGGATGTACATAATATCACTGGTAAATGCGTGACCTGCCATATTGAGAAGAGCCCATTCAAACCGGGCGAGTATATGCCTCTACCGGTTCTGGACAGTTCATGGGAGGACGTTTCGATGGATTTCATTGTTGCTTTGCCTCGTACTCAACGGGGTAAGGATGCTATTATGGTTGTTGTTGATCGTTTTTCGAAGATGGCTCACTTTACTGCTTGTTACAAGACCGATGATGCGAGTAATGTTGCTGATTTGTATTTCCGAGAGATGGTACGTTTGCATGGAGTTCCTAAGACAATTGTGTCTGATCGGGACTTGAAATTCCTTAGCTACTTTTGGAACACGTTGCGAGGAAAGGTGGGTACCTAGCTTTTGTTTAGTACTTCGCATCATCCTCAGACCGACGGCCAAACAGAGGTAACTAATCGAACTTTGGGTACTTTGTTACGTGGGCTTTGTAAACAAGACGCAAAAATATTGGAGTTGAAGCTTGCACATGCTGAATTTGCGTACAATCGCTCACCTACTCATGCCATGACTCACTCTCATTTTGAAGTCATTTATGGGCTGAATCCATACATGCCGTTGGATATGATTCCCTTGCCGAGCGATGAGCTACTGCACAAGGATGCGGAGTCTAAGCTTAAGTCGATGATGAAGTTACATGAACAGGTGCATGATCGAATTAAGGCCGTGAATGATGCATACAAACGGAAGTCTAACAAGCAAAGGAAACCAAGATTGTTTGAGGTTGGTCACTTATTTGGGTACATTTGAGGAAAGAACGATTCCCGAGTAAACGCAAGAACAAACTGATGCCGCGATCCGAGGGTCCTTACAAGGTGGTTGCCAAGGTGAATGACAATGCATATAAAGTAGAGCTTCAGTGTGATTATGATGTGCATGCTACCTTCAATATAGGTGATCTTTCTCCTTATCTTGATGATGACGGGATTGCGGAATTGTAGACAATTCCCTTTGAAGGGGGTGTGTCAGGAATACTTGTCAGATTTTGATGATGTCATCCCTGTGCTTGTGATTTATTCAAATGTATACTCTAAATACTTGGCATTGTAAAGAGGAACCAAATGAGTATCTTCTATGAGCCATTGATGTAGGTTAATATTGATCTGAAGTTAATTAGTTAAAAATTGGCTAAGTATAGAACCGCCAATATATCAAATAAGTTATCAGGTGACCTTTTATCAGGCGAGTTTTTGTCAACAAAAATACTAGATTTGACCAAAACACTGGAGCAGCCGAAGAGCAGACGAATTATCATCAGGCGAAAAAAGTTCAGCCGAGTCTTGGTCAACTCAAACAGATCAGAGAAGGTTGACCATAGACAAGTTATCATCATGCAAAATATCAGACGAGGTCTGGTCAACACAGCTAAAGTTTGACTATCAGATCATAGAACATTCATCAAATCAGAGAACATTCATCAGATCAGAGAACCTTCATCAGATCAGAGAACATCAGATCGGAGAGGAGTTAACCATCAGATCATAGAACTTCTACAAAGCTATATCAGAGAAGTTTAACATCAGAGAGCTTTGACCGCACATCTGGCAGGTCTGACCAAGAGATATCAGATAAGTTTTTTGGACAAGATATCAGCCAAGTTTAAGAAACTTAGTAGCAAGCGTTGAAGTCAACAATAACAGAAATTCACATGCAGACGTAAGGAGACAAACTGCAATGATTCCTGGAAAGTTAGGAATAAAATACTCATTGAGATTCGCATACTGAAGACTTACAAATATATAAATCAAGAAAAGTGGCGCGACCAAAAGAATTTTTCCAAACGGTCGGAATTAAAAAGGGAATCAAGCTGTGCAACGGAATGATAAGATAAACAAATAAGTCCACTCTCCAATGGACGGATTTATTACAGGAGATGCAACGACTATGAAGGAAGCTCAAAGAATGGCACTATAAGTATCTGAAGATCAGAATTGAGCAAAGTACGATGCGAACAATACTTACAAGCAATCTAAGCAATCAAAGCTATCAAAAGAACTATATCATCATGAAGAGCAAAGTTTCAAAGATCATATTCTGAGAATCTCTTGAAGTTGGAGAAGACAACACTCTTGTATTAAAAGCTCAGTACGGGGTACTTCTGTGAATGAGATTCTTCAAAAGTTTCACGACTGATAAGGCATCCACAGGTTTTCGATCAAGAGGTGCTAGGTAGTCAATGGAGTTGCAATGGCCATGGGTTTCCACTGGTCGGAAGCTGTTGTACCTGGTTTGAATCATTGTAACGTTTATCACTAGTTGAAAGTTATAGTGAATTCATCTCCAACTGGTTTGAAGAGAAGCGGACTAGTAAAGGATTACCCCGCCTCTGAAACCACTATAAGTGCTTGCGTGTTTTACTGCATTACATCATACCTATCTGCTGCATTTATATTTATTGTTCCATTTAGTAGTCAACTGTCCTCTGCATTGCTTAGTCTTTACAGTTGACATAAGTCACCTGCAGTCGATATAAGTCACCTGCAGTGCTATCAGCTGTGCTTCCGCACTACTCATCTGCAGCTAAGGTTTATTACCTGCATATTATACAACTGAATAAACTCACCTGATTAAGGAAAAGAGTTTAATAATTCTATTCACCACTCCCCTCTAGACTTATTCCTGATGACTTGTGACCTACAAGTGGTGTCAGAGAGGTTGGTTCAATTTTACAGAACCAGATTCACATACTTGAGTATATTTTAATCTCTCATATTATAATGGAACACATGCAACATATGCACTCTAGATTACCTGTATTTTTTGTGGATGCATATGACCTTTGGAAAATAAGAATGCAGGATCATATGTCATCCATTCATGATGACATGTGGTGTGTAATTGAGGATGGACTGTTCATATTTGAGAAGGACAACACACCAGACGAAGTTGCAGCTGGGAAGCCAGAGAAGATTCCCAAGAAGAGAACTGAGATGTCTCCTGAAGAAAGGAAGCTGACCAATCTTGACAACTGGGCCATAGATGTGTTGTCAGACTCTTGACAAGGACACCATGGTCAAGATTGAAAATTGCAAAAATGCCAAAGAAATTTGGGACACATTAGGTGTAATGCGTGAGGGAACTGAGTTGATCAAGGAAAATAAATTGTCAATTGCCACTAAAAAAATTGACAATTTCAAGATGAAGACTGGAGAAACAATTGACTGGGTGGACACTAGATTCACTGAGATTATCAATGAAATAACCTCCATTGGAAAGACATATGGGAATAGGGAGATGGCTCTAAAAGTTTTAAGATCTCTCAACCCTGAATGGAGCATGAAAGTTGTAGCCATGAGAGAATCAAAGGATCTCAACAAAATAAAGATCCAAGAGCTGTTTTCTGATCTGAAAGCCTATGAGTTTGAGCTGCCCTGTTCATCATCTAATGAACCAGCTGAAAAAGGGATAGCATTTGCAGCAGAATCATCTGCGAAGAGCCTAGCTGAAGTCAGTCCCCCCAACCCTCTGAATTTTGAAGAAGAGATGGCTTTCATCATGCAGAGGTTCAACAACTTCAAGAAAAACTATTCCAAGTACAAGAAGAATTACAAGGACAGTCCAAGGAGGAACCAGAAGGCTGGCAACTGGAAGGTGGAATACTACAACTACCACAAAACAGGACACATCCATTTTGACTGTCCAGAACTCATGGGGATGAAGGCAAGAAATTTATGGTCATAAAGGAGGACAAAAGGAAAGCTTTCATTGGAGAAGACCAAGAAAGAGTAGAATCTAGCAGTGGATTCTTCTCTGATGATGATGAAGACTACAACTGTCTGATGGCCATCCTAGCTGATGAAGAGGTAACATATAAACGCTCAATTTCAAATAATGACAGCTCAGACATGTCTCAAGATATTGACTTACATGAATTTGTCAATCAGCTTCTCAAAGACTTTGAAAAATTAAAAACTGCAAACTTGACTGTGAAAACTGAGAAAACAAAGCTGCAAGATGAGAATAGGCAGCTGAAAAATAATGAAGAGCTCAGCCTAGAGCTAACAGAAATCAAATATGAATTTAAAAAACAGGCTGAAAAAAAAATTGAAAAACTCAATTGATAATACCACAGCTGAGATTAAAAGGCTAATTGTTTTAAACAATGAGAAATCAACTGCACTTGCTCATGTCAAATCTGAGTTTGCTAAACTGACACAGCTAAGTATGACACAAGCTAAGGAAATAATATCCTTAAAGGCATCTATAACCCTCGATGAATTGTATATGAACAAGAGGCCACTTTATTTAAGATCAGGCCTTATATATGACCCCAACACTCCCTATAGTTCAAAAACCACTTTTATCAAGGGAGAAACTTATGTCTCGACTGCTGAGCCTATAAAACCCGTATTTCAAAATAGGCAGCATCCCACTCAAAAGTTTAGACAGCAGCCAAGGTTTACAAAGCAGCCACCCAGACAGGAGAATAGACAATGGCCAAGGCAGAAGCAGCAGTCAAAACATTATGTAAATTATTACCAAAGACTCCCCAAAAATAGATTTCAAAATGGGAGAGGTAAATGAAAAACTCAAGGTTATCCAAACTTTCAAAAGGAACAAGTGTGGAGACCCCAAAGATTTGATAAATGGTCTCAACCAAGATTTAGAAATGGCCCACACCAGAGATTTTATGTGGCATATCCAGTATACATTCCTAACTAAGGATATAGACCTGGATGGGGTAATCAACATAATTTTTATAACCCAAGAAGAAACCAATTCTCCAGGAAGCTCACTAACTCCAAAGGACCCACTCAAATTTGGGTACCTAAATCTCTGCTTGTCTGATTGCAGAAAAGGTGGAAGGACTACTACTATGTCACCTCAAGTTCAACAGGAGGAGGTGAAGAATGGTTTGTAGACTGTGGATGCTCAAGGCACATGACAGGGAATAAGAAGGTGCTATCAAACTACATCAAAGAAAGAGGTCCAGATGTAACCTTTGGAGATTGATCTAGAGGTCAGACAAAAGGACTTGGAGAGCTGCTCAGAGGAAATATAACCATATCTAAAGTACATTAGGTCAAAGGGCTCAAGTACAACCGGTTGAGAATAAGTCAATTCTGTGATGAAAACAACATAGTAGTCTTCACTATTTGGAAATGCATGGTGATTGATATCCTATCTGGAGAAGTGAAGCTACAAGGATTCAGAAGAACAGACGCTTACATGATAGATTGGAATACAGACACTCCAAACACTTGTTTCCTATAAAAAACAATTGCTGAGAATGGATGGCTATGGCACAAGAGATTATGTCATCTGAATTTAAGGCCATCAACAAAATCATCTCTCAAAAGCTGCTTAGAGGACTCCCAAAAGAAGTATTCAAGAAAGAAGCCCTCTGCGATGCATGTTATAAGGGAAAGCAAACCAGAGCAACTTTCAAACCAGTTCAGCCTACCACTCTCACCACCAGAGTCTTAGATCTACTTGATATGGATTTCTTTGGCCCCATCAAGCCAAGGACATTGAGTGGAAGGAGGCATGCCTTAGTAGTAGTGGATGACTACTCGAGATATACATGGGTTGTAAAAAGAGTGAAACACTAACCATGCTTCTTGAGCTGATGAGAAAGATTCCGAATGAGAAATATCTCTCCATCATCAAGATTAGATCAGATAGAGGTGGAGAATTTCCTAACAAGGCAATCACTGAATATAGTGATCAAAATGGAATCAGCATGAAGTTTCTGCCGCAAGAACACCACAGCAAAATGGTGTTGGTGAAAGAAGAAACAGAACCTTGAAGAAGGCTGCCAGGTCAATGATTGCAGAAGTTGACTTGCCAAAGAGGTTCTGGGCTGAAGCTGTCAACATAGCATGTCACACTCAGAACAGGAGTATGATAGTAGGGATACATGGCAAAACTCCCTATGAGGTTTGGAATGGCAGAACTCCAACTGTTGCATACTTTCATATATTTGGTTGTAAGTGTTTCATCCACAATAATGGTAAAAACCAACTAAATGCCATTGATGCTAAAACTGATGATGGTCTCTTTATGTGATACTCACAAATAAGCAAGGCATACAGAGTATTTAATAAAATAACATTAGTTGTGGAAGAAACACCCCATGTTGTGTTTGATGAGTCTACTGTTGAGTACAGGAAACAGGTGGAATCAATTGAGAAAAAGCTAAAATCTGCCACCCTAGAAGAAATTATCATCCATGACACAGGAATGATGGACTCACCAGAAGACCCAACTGCAGATCAGCCAGAAGGCCCAACTAAAAATCAGATAGGATCTCCAAACATACCTGTTCTAACTGCAGTTGATAAAGACATATCTGCAGAGCAGACAGGATCCTCATCTGTAGACGACAAGACTGCAGCTGAACCAGATGTAATTCAAGAAGGCCAGAACCAAGCTGATGCAGAGAGAGATGAAGTTCATCAAAGCAACTCAACAGGGGGAACAAACCCTGAAGATGATATCCCCAAATGGCTCAGAGATCATCCCATCCAACAAATAATTAGAAATCTAACTGATTGAGTCAAAACCAGAAAATCTACAGAACCAGCTGTTCTCATGTTTCATGTCTCAGATGGAACCCAAAACAACTGAATAGGCCCTGGTTGACTACTCATGGATAATTTCAATGTAATAGGAGCTCAACCAAATGTAGAGGAACAATGTAGAGGAACTAACAGACAAACCAGATCATAGGCACCAAATGGGTGTATAAAAACAAATGTGATGAAGTTGGAGCTGTTGTTAGGAATAAAGCTAGACTCGTTGCAAAAGGATATGCTCAATATGAAGGAATAGATTTTGATGAAACATATGCACCTCTAGCAAGATTAGAAGCTATCAGAATATTCCTTGCATATGCAGCATTCAAGGATTTTGAAGTCTATCAAATGGACGTAGAAAGTGCATTTCTCAAAGGAGTACTAGAATAAGAAGTCTATGTGGAGCAACCCCCTGGAATTGTCAAAGGAGACAAAGTATACAAGATTTTGAAAGCTCTATATGGACTCAATCAAGAACCAAGAGCATGGTATGAGACACTATCTATGTTTCTGGAGAAGAATGGATTCAGCAAAGGAAAGGTGGACAAGACACTCTTCAGAGTGGAATATGAAGACCACATATTACTTGTCCAAATATATGTGGATGATATCATATTTGGCTCAACCAACCCTGAGCTATGTGAAATTCTCAAGTCTCATACAAGGAGAATTTGAGATGAGTATGATGGGAAAACTAAATTTCTTTCTTGGCTTACAAGTCAAACAAGTTGATAATGGAATCTTCATCAACCAAGCAAAGTATACAAGGGACTTAATGAAAAGATTTGGCATGTACTTAACCAAATCACTAAGAGTTCCCATGAGCACATCCCTACACCTTGATGCAGATGAAGGAGGTATTCCAGTGGATCCAACACACTACAGAGGACTGATTGGATCACTTTTATACCTCACTGCAAACAGACCATATATTTCATATGCAGTAGGAGTGTGTGCCAGATTCCAATCTATGCCGAAGCAGTCTCACCAGGAAGCATATAAGAGGATAATCAAATACCTTAAGTCCACAATCAATGTTGGTTTATGGTATCCAAAGGATGACAACTTCGAGCTCTCAGGATATTCAGATGCAGACTTTGCAGGATGCAAGATCGATAGGAAGAGCACCAGTGGAACATGTCATTTCCTTGGAACCAGACTCATATCGTGGTTCAGCAAGAAACATGTATCCAACTCAATATCCTCAACTGAGTCAGAATACCTAGCTGCAGGTAGCTGTTGTGCCCAGATTCTATGGATCAGACAAAAGCTAAGGGACTACAACATCATAGCAAATGAAGTTCCAATATGGTATGACAACAACTGTGCAATTGCAATAACAAACAATCCAGTTCTGTACTCAAGAACAAAGCACATAGATGTCAAACATCACTTTATCAGAGACCGTGTGTTTAACAAGAGAGTAAAAGTTGAAAGAGTCAGCACAAAGTATCAAATTGCTGACATATTCACTAAGTCTCTACCTGGAGAAAGATTTCTAGAACTTAAGCAGGAATCTTGGATTATTATATTGGGAATCTAGTGCTTAATTTAAAAGCAGACAAAGTTATAAGACCTGAAGAAAAGTCATCTGACCTGAAGCAGACAGGAGACGAGGAAATCCACCTGATCAGAGCAGACAAGGAAGTTACCTGATCAGACTAGGCGAGGATCCGAAGGACAGACGAGAAAGTTAGCTGATATCAACCACATGCGAAATACCTCACCTAATGCATAAGACGAAGGAAAGCTATCTGATCGGAGCACAGACAGAAAATTCCCCTGATCAAAGTAGAGAAGAAATTAAGATCACAGCTGCATCAGAAGTCAAACGGTCAACCAGCTAAGTTTCTCATCCCTTGACCGACTTATAATTATTATATTATTTATTTACACGTGGACAAAACACATGATCACACTACCTCCACGACGTCCAATCAACCTCAACCGTCACTCTTTGTTTATCAAAAATCAGACCGCCGTTTGCTTATTTAATTATTAAAATTCAAAAGGTCTTTTCAACTGGTATATAAGACAGAGGAAATCATTTCGAGAAAGCCTTATCATCTTCAAGCTCAAGAACCCTAGATTTTTCAAAAGTAGAAAACCCCTAGAATTTTCACTACACTCAATCGAAGATCTTATTTTTTTTTTTTACAGAAATGGACTCAACCACTTACTTCGAAGGTGTCAACCTAAAGCTAGTGAAGGAGCAAGTCATCTTCGGTATTGTTTTCAACTTTGAAGGATTACTGGCAACCAACAACACGGATGAGATGGCGTATGTAATCCGAATGATGAAAAAGAATGGCATCTACCACTTTCTGGATATTTTCCCCAAACAGCTCTTCAAGGAAGCTGTCATCTGCTTCTTCAAGGAAGCACAGGTCACAGAGCACTGTATCACGAGCTCAAGTTTTGGAGAAGAAATAAACATCACACCAAAACCATCCCTGACGCTTTCAAAATGGAGAACCGGGCATCGCCGTCGAAGCACTGAAGCAGAATCCGACCGAGATGTGGTATGAGATCAATTTACCACAGGAGTCAACTAAGGTCAAACTTACGGCGAGGAAAAATGACCTTAAGAAAGAATACAAGTATGTCCTGGACATCAATAACAAAATCATCATGGGCATGGCAGGCAGTTATGATCAACAATCATGTGCCAAATATGTGGTGATGGGAGCGCTGATACAGCAGAAGAGGATTAACTGGCGTGACTACATTTATAGGCAGTTAGTCAGGGAAATTAATAAAGTTAGCTGGGATGAGGATGAAAATAAACTCAGGCAGAAGCTGGCATATGGAACTCAAATTAGCTGGATATTGAAGTTCCTTGGAAAGGCTAAAGAAGGGCAGACCCCTTTCACCTCAGCAAGAGACTTGGTCACTTGGACCATGAAACCCTAAAAAATATAAAGGATAAGAAGCAAAAGGCAGCTGAGAAACTCAAGGATATAACCTCTAGAACGTTTGAGAACAGAGGACCCTCAGACTCTGAAGCAGAGCAGTCAGATGCAACTGCCCAACACCCATTTGAAGTTAATGCAGAGGAGATGACGTCAAGCTCCCCTTGCAGCTGAGATTCTGTCAAAGTCACATGCATCTAAGATCCCACCTGCAGATGACTCTGACGCAGACAACACTCCTCTGTCCAAGATGTTCAAGAGGAAATCACCTAAAGTCGTCTACATCCACTCTTCACCTGATCAGCCCTCCAAGAGACAGAGAGTTCTGGTAGATGACTCTTCAGAAGAAGAAAAAGAACCGCAGACTGTCACAGCACCTGCACCAATTGCAGCTCAACCCGATCAGATGCAGCTGGTCATATCACCTGTACCAGCTGCACCTGAGGATCAACCTGCTCACCCCTTAGAGCGAGTGGCAGAGATAATTCCCCTCTTAACACTCCCAAGTGTTACTGAGGAAGAAGAGGCTGAGGAAACCATTGATATACCAGAAGTTGGATATAATCTCAATCTCAGGGAGAACAATCCCCTGAACCTCACCTCAGGTCAATTGAAAATGGTAAAACAACAATCTCTTAAATTTTTATTTGTCAATATTTTTTAAGAGTGGAAGGAATTAAAGACACTCACCTTCACTCAGTTGAGAGGGTTCGTTGAGAGGAGTACCTGGGAACACCCCCAGGCTACTCAGCAACTTATCATGTTTTTCTGTTAAGAGACATGTAAATTTGTTGCTCCAAGAGAACTGGTTCATGTCTTATTTCAAACAAAACATGGACCACTTCATCCTTCATGTTATGAGGGGTGTATCACAAGGTGAAACCCTTGGAGAGGAAGACAAAGTATAAAAGGAAGAAGAATGAGGAGAGAAAGAAAAGGAAATCACAATTGCTGAAGTTGAAAAAGATGAAAGTATTTAAAAAATAATTGAAAAAGAAAAGGAAGATGGAGTTGAGGAAAATGAAGAAGAAAAAGTTGAAATAGAAGTTCAAAATATTGAAGAAGAAAAAGAGGAGAAAGAAGATGAGGAAAAAGATGAAGAAAGGAAGGAAGAAGAGAGAAGAGAAGATGATGAGGATCATGATCGACAGTCACCTGATCGTGCTCCTGGTTTGACAAATCCTGAAGCTGATGAAGCAGATAATCAGGGGGAACAGCCTGAGAAAATCCCCTCAAAAAACAAAGAATCACCTGCTGAGAGAAAGCCCTCTGCAGAGAAGAAGAGAGAGTGCCCTACAGATGAGGACTTATTGTAATACCCACAATTTTCGTCCCGATTATTTTGATTTTTCTTCGGATATTTCCCGATTGTCGAGTGTTGGTATTATTTTTCTCGACAACTAATTTTGGATTTATGGCCGTATGGGGTGATTTGTTATCCATTGTTTTCATTCCGGATGGATGTTGTCCTCAAGCGTTGGTCGTGTTCGTTCCGTGCATTTTCGAAAAATCGAGTCGTTGAGTCATGACGGCTGGGCACTGGCCGGACGGGTGCGGGCACTGGCCGGACGAGTGCGGGCACTGGCCGGATGGATGCGGGCACTGACTGGGCAGGTGCGGCAGGAACCATCCTAGCGCACGCCACAGTCGGAAGGCTGCACGCACTAACTCGGCAGGAGTAGCACACGCTATTCGTCTGACCAGTGCACACTATCGAGCAGGCCGGAGAGGTTTTTGAGGTTCTGGACTCGGGGAGGATCGGCAGGTAGCGCACGCTACTGTCGGTCGCTGCGCGCACTAATCGGTAGGTGTAGCGCACGCTATCGGCTGACCAGCGCATGCTACCTGGCCGAGCAGTCTAGTCCAGGGGGTTCTGGATGGACCGGCTAACGCACGCAAGGGCCTGCGTAGCGTGTGCTACCGCGGTCGGACAGGAAGGTTCTGAACAGCAGGACAAGTCGGAAGGATAGGTTAATGCGGGCCCCGGCCGAACATTCTCGACCATGACCGCCCGTTAGCACACGCTAGCTCGGCAGCCTAGCGCACGCTAGGCTGCACCAGTATAAATATGGCCGAGCAGTCCAGTTTCATTCATTTTTCCCATTTCTCTTTCTCTCTTCCGCGGCTAGATCCTTGCGGAACTTGAAGGCATGATGTTAAACAATTAATCCATGAAGTTCCTGAGCCTATATCATTGATTGATCATCACATAACATCCTTCAATCCAGCGAATCAAGGTTAGTTCTCCTAAAACCTTAGTTTTTGGGAAATTGGGGGTTTTGCTTGATTTCACCCGTTTGATCCGTAATAACTTAGATTAGTGATGGATTATTGATTATTAAGTTATGTCCTACAAATTTCCTTGTTGTTCCATGGTTTGATTCCTAAATATTCGTCGTTTTGTTGAGTTCCTAATCAACGCCTTGAAGGTGTCCGGTGAAAATCCTTAGAGGGGGGTTTTGGGCGTTCTATGATTATTCTTCCTCGTACGATAGTTGATTATTAATTACATGATGTTAGGGTCAGGTTTCTTGCAAATAACTCGAGTCGGAACTCTTCCATTCGACGTTTCCCAATCGGTTGTGTTACCGTTATTTCCGCCGGAGAATTGTAGGTGTTCGAGATTACCCGATTGAGCCATGTTCGACGGAGTATCTGGTATCGATTATCGAGGCAAGTATCTTGCCCATACATTATGTGTTTGTGGATATAATGGTTGGTAATCGACGATATGTGCTAAATGAATGTTTACAACTATTTTTCAAAAGAATCGGTATATTTACAATCATGGTTTTCTTAAAAGCTGATTCTCGTGTTCGGGAATTAATGTGCTTAATTGAATATGTGTGTTAGAGTCGAGTATAGGATCGCCTTACTTCGGGTGATGCCATTATGTGTGAATATGTTGTCGGTAAATTTAAAGTTCAATCCTTTCGTTAAGATTGTGCTTGGAGTCATACGGATGTGTGTGAATATGTGAGCTTGTGTGATATTGGTTGTGCCTTTCGGTGCTGTTTAGACGGTGTGCTTCTTTGTTTATTGTATTAGCTTTTGGTCGTGAGTATGTGTCAGATAATTTGGCCATTCTAGCAAAATACCTCGACTATATATATTGTGATTGACTCTGGAGGATTGTGGTTTTGGAAATGTGAATTGATGAGAGTTGTAAGGTTGTTCTCGGGTACTCTCACTCGGGGATTGACTCGAGGGGGTCACACGGGGACCTGGTGGCTTAGCGGCTGGACCGGGTCGCGAGGGTTACTTCGAGTGGGCATTCTCACCTGGGGATTGCTCGACAAGGCACACAGGGTCTTGGTGGCTTGAGGGCCGGACCGGGTCGCGAGAATTGCCAGAGTGTTTGTACTGATGATTAATTGCGATATGTCCGGAGTATCACAATGATTGGTGCTCGGGGTCGAGAGACATTATATATCAAGTCTTGGTGTTTGGCTAAAATGGCATAAGAATAATGTATTATGTGTAATGTGTCTTTGGAAGTAAATTAAAGTGGATGATCGAGTTGTGGACCCTGTGTTTTGTGACCGGGAATGGTTGGGTCATGGACCCCGTGTTTTGTTAATGGATTTACATTTTGAAAAAATGAACTTTGGGGCTGTGACCCTAAGTGGCTTTCGAGGAATTAAGAACTTTTCAATCACAAATATTTTCAAAACTCTCGAGATTTGGAAGTGTTTTCAAAGTGCTTACTTGTTTCGCTTCTACTTTCAAGACTTGAACTATTTTTAATTAAATTAATATCTCGGGAAGTCTTTCATTGTATTCTCGGAATGTGTTGTGTATGGCTCATATTTGCACTTTATACTTGTACTAGCAAAACAGTAAAGTTCTGCTAACCCCCGAGTATTTGGGGGTGGATGTCTATTTCGCATCTAGGTACATGCAGGTTTGGGAGCAAAACACAGGATGGGCGCGAAGGATGATGGAAGGCGAATGATACTAATCACATGAAGACCAGCTTTGGATGCAATTAGTCGGAGTTCGTGTATGGTCTTTTCCGCTGTCGTACTTTTTGTTTGTGAGTGTATTTTACCCTTGCATGGGTATGAGTCGAGATAGTAATGTGTATTTTTGACTTGTATGTTAGTAATGAAAGACCAAGTTGGTCTATTGATTTGGTATTTTATCATGTCGGTATGTAATGTATTGTGTTGTTTGGATGTCTAGCCTGGTGGATCCTCATGGAGAGGGTTTGCGGCATGTAATATTCCCGGTTTGATCCTGGGGGTGTTACATTTTTGGTATCGGAGCTTAGGTTGCGGAAACCTAGGCTGACGGATCCAGTCGGGTATTGTTGTGTCTTGTCCTGTCAGATTGTGTCTGCCTAAGTCGTATCACGACGCGTCGTCTCAGATGTCGGCCGTGATTAGTATCAAGGTGCAGCCATCATCTTCGTGCGACCTGTGGATGTAAGTCTCCCTACTATATTGTGCCTTATGTTATACGAGCTTGTATGATTTTGTGTTATGATGTGGAGTTTAAAGGTGATTTGTGATTATGTGGCCTATGCTTGTTTGATCCTCGTATGGTGCTAGAATGAAAGTGGTGCCAACGTATATGTATATATATATATATATACACATCCTGGTATAAGTCGTTTTTACAAGAGTAATAGCCTTGGTGTGGTTACGCAAAGAAAAGATTCGTCAATGTGATATTTTAAAGCTTTACATGTTTTTGGGGAGTCACATAAATTTTGTCTTAAAACATCATCCAAAGGGAGAAAAAAGTTTGATTTTCGTATGATGACCTCAAGGTCGAAATTTTTTGGAGAATTCGAATCACCGATATTTTATTTGCATTTTGTATTATAAGTTTTCAAAACACAATTTTTTTTTAATTCAAATGAGATCTACAAATGTACTCAAGACGTGACTCTTGCTTTTAACTTTTCGGTTTTAAATGACAATTATCTTTTGATGGTTGCTCATGAGGTGTTGTAAGTATGTGAATCGATGGCATTTAGGTTCGTATGCTGCCGTTATTCATTTGTAACCTTCGGTTCTAGTAATGTCGTATATATGTTCGCGATCATGTTGCTGAGTTGGAGCATCTAGCGCACGCTAAGTGCGAGGCTAGCGCGCGTTAATGCAGCATGGGTAGCGCACGCTAAATAATTGTTGTAGCGCATTAGTTAGCCGTGACAGAAGTTAGAGAACCGCATTTCTTTTAACTGTTAGGCCTAACCTTGGCAGTCGATCACCCGTAACTGTATTCTACGTGTGTTGTCTAGTGATGACAACTCTTTTGTGTGAACGTGTGTTATGAATTTTCATTGCGCTAAGTGATAATTGATTTTGTTCAGTGAGTTAATAAATTATGTCTGCTGTGTGTGTGTTCGAAAATGTTTTTCCTGAAACTTTCATAAGTTTGTGCAAGTTGCGGAAAATCAATTTTTGAAACTAATTTGACGTTGCGATCAAGTCGGCAGCTTCGTATGAACTTTGGAAATTGTTTGAAATTTGCGAGCCGGCCTAGGACTCTCAAATAAAACCTCGACGGTATTGAAAGAGTTTTTTTAAAGTACCTTGAACATTTTACAGTCGTTGATTTTTGTGTAGTGTTGGGAGAAGCTTCGGAAATGACTTTTAACGTACTATTGTATTTTCGAATAATTTGAGTACCTGATTTTCAAAAATCTTTCACACAATTTTTTTTTCAAAAACCAATACGATTTTTATTTTCAAAATATATAGTGAAAGATGAAAAATCTTACTCGAATTAAACTTCAAACTCGGATTTGGAAAGTTTCCTGTACTGATTAAAGTATGTACGGATGATTTGATGACCCTGCGTGGTTACCTTGTTTGCTATTGACGGTGATACAGTGTGTAGTGGCGTGGTGATTTTGACAATACCGGTTGCACAGAAAATATTGTTTTGCAAATGATTTCAAAATGAGACGGTTAAAGTCTGTTGCTTACAAGTTTTGATGAAACAACCCGAGGTACCAAAAGTACTTTTAAAGTTGTATTTTGAATAGCATACAAATCCAAGGATTTTCAAATAATATCATTTAAAAGGATACCTCATGGATTTTCTTATCGAGTTATTATTACTTACCTTATGTGATATGTCGTGCTGTGTTGGTACTTTAGTATATTATTTTGCGAAGTTGTGCCATCGTATTGAGTGAGAATCCACTTAGTATGCCGAGGGACAGAGGACGCGGTCATGACCACGGTATAGTTGGTCATGGAAATCAGATGCGGGACCAAGAGGATATGGCCGGGAAGGTTGCTATTCCAGCACTTTACTCTCGTTGTTTAGGTTTCGGGGACGAAACTTCTTTCAAAGGTGATATGATATAATACCCATATTTTTTTTTCGCTTCCATTTCGTTCGACCGTATCGACTCGATTGTGTTCGTTGATGCTTCTGACCTTGTGTTGTTTCTCACCTTTATCATTTGAGTGAGTTCTGATATTGTCCCAAATTGATCTGTATATAGTTGTGATCTTTCCAAGTTCGGATCGATTTCCTGTGAAAAATGTGCGAAATTAACACCTCATGGTTTCTACAAGTTTATTGATGTCTTGAAATGAGGTGTGAACTTCAGAGTTGATCGTTGATGTTCGATCATTGCTATTCATTCGTCGTCGTCCAATCATTATTGTTTGATCTCGTAATCGTGATTATTGAACATCTGGGCCACTTCGTAATTTCCATTAGTGTTGGGAAATTGTCTACATATTTGATCTTCCAAATCCTCGAGTTATTGAGATTTCATACTTTTTCAGCGTTAAACTCGTGATTTGATTGTTCTACTACTCAGTTTTTTTTATCAACCGCAGTGATTCATGCTCGTTGCTTTTCTTAAGCATTCTTATATATTGAATCTGATCGTAGTAGCTTTATACTCCATAGTGTAATATCCGTAGTAATTTACAATTTTCGGTATATATTCATTTCGGACAACTCGCTTGGCACTGTTTTAGAATTCTGAATCTATTTTATTCTTGGAGTTTCTCCGTTGGGATGAGTCTCGATGATGTTTTTGCGTAATTTCACCTTGAGTTATATTCTATCACTTGTGTATTCGATTCTCGTTAAACTCGCCCGATTTTATCACTTTTCCTATTTCCATGAGTTCGTATGGTGGAGTAGAGCATGTTGTGAGCTTCGGATTGTTAATCCGACGTTGTATCGTGATTTTCGGATGTTTGGGCCGTTTTTGTAATTTCTTATAAGTTTAGGGAATTTGTTCCTTGTTCGACTGTGGTGGCGTACTTCAGATCGTTTGGGGTTCCCGTACTTCCATTTCGTATTATTGTTGCCCAAATATCGATTCCTATTGCTTTTATTCTCTTCCCGGTTCATTTTTCATCATTTTGGGACCCAAGGGGGGTGTGGGCCGCGGCACAAGGATTGTGCGCCGCGGCACACACATTGCCCAGATCATAGCCGAGCAGACTGTACCGTGTGCCGCGGCACATGCCGGCAGGGCCGCGGCACACTGCCGAGTCACTGCCGTGTCACACTCGTCCGGGCCGCAGTACACTCGTGTTGCACTTATTCGGCCGAACCTACTGTACTGTGTGCCGCGGCACATGCCGGAAGGGCCGCGGCACAATGCCGAGTCACTGCCGCGGCACACTTCAGCTGAGCCGCGGCACACAATGCGGTCAGTGCTATACCTGCATTTTTATTCAGCGTGAGTCCCTCATTTCCTTCCTTCCTTCCACCGTACGAGAGAGAGAGGTTTGAGAGGGGGACTTTTTTCTCCATCTACCACTTGATTGTGTGATTTTCTTCATCTCCTTTCGATCGTGTAGCTCAGATTGTGGATCTAACACGTGTTCTTCGGATTATAGTGCTTGAATCTTCAAGAGGTAAGAACTCCTTTGACCCTAGTATGATTTTGGGGAAGGTTTGGTGGTGATCTTGTATTTTAATCCGAATTAACCGATGTTGTTGTTAGATTTTGATAGTATACTCGTGACCCTTGGTTTTCTTGTTATTGGTTGGGATGAAATCCCGTTATTACACCGTTGACCGATTTCATTTCCTTATGCACTCTTGGTGTCCGATGAATTGCCCCAACGGGTAGAATTAGGATTAATTCTTACCTTTCCGCATTATTGAGACTTGTTGTATACCGTTATTGTGTTAGGAGCGGATTTGGGAGGATTGTTCGGACCAAAACCTATTCCTTCGTTGTTTCCTTTGTTTCGTCGTATTCAAGGCAAGTACATGTATTACATTTCGTTATGTATGTTGTGATTTTCGAAATGAATGATGAATTGTGATGTTTGGGTGCGTGAGTTGTGTTCCTTCCACCCGGAGTGTCCGACGGGATGTCTGGGGGTCGATACTAAGGGGTACGGCCGTGGAAGGGAACTTGGGTGCGTGGAAGTGGTATCCCACCCGGAGTGTTCGACGGGATGTCTGGGGGTCGATACTAAGGGGTACGGCCACAGGATACCAGTTGTGATTTTGTGATATCGTGCTGATTGAGACTGATTTGATTGCCAATGTAGTATTCCGGAATATTTATGGCAAATGATTTCTGATCAAGATGATTGTGTAAAAACCGTATTTGTATATAATGTAGTGTAATTGTGTACTTGCACTAGCTATTCGAATGCTAACCCCTTAAATGGGGGAAATGCGTCTTATGCATTTAGTGCAGGAGAAGTGAGGAGCAGTACGGGATATGCACGCAAAGGATGGTGGCTTGATGATGTGGCTCAGTGCATTTTTATGTTTCGTCATTACATTGTCGAGTAATGAAGTTAGACTTTGTATTTGAAACTTGGTTTAAGTCCCTGTGTGGGCAATGAATTGGTATTTAACTACGCTCATGTACACCGTTAAAATGTTTTGGCGAGGCCCATGTTAATTACTTTTGAGTGCATCATTCGGGTTTACATTGTGGTTTATATGTCATGTGTTAGCCTGGTAGACCTCACGAGGGTTCTACGGCGTGTAATGTCCCAGTTTTAAATTGGGGTGTTACATTTATGGTATCAGAGCCAAAACCTCTCTCAGTACGGCATGGTTCGGGTGTGGTCAAGTTCTGCCGAAACCGATGAGGGCGGGGAGTGAACGCCGGTGCAAAGAGGGCACGGACAAAGTGCGGCTCCTGACAAGGCTTCTAGGCGGAGAACATGAACCGATTCTATGTCGGAATGAGAGGTGGTCCTAGGCTTGTGAGATCAGACGGTCTGGAATGTGGACACACTTGTATTGCGCACTTTTGGTAGCTCCACCTTTCGGTGACCGGGGTGTATGAGCGTGGTGTAATACCTGAGATTTCTGTTATGTATTTAGAACTTGTGACATTGTTATTGTTGCACTTTTATCTGAGTATTATTCTCCGTATTTCATAATCCGATGTTGTTGAACATATGATTTCATGAATGTGATGAAAATTGTGATTCTGCGCATGTAGCGCACGCTATCGACTATGTGTAGCGTACGCTAAGTTGGATCCATAGCGCACGCTGTGCATGACCTTAGCGCGCGCTATACATAGTCAGCATGATTGATACGTGGGGTAGGTGAGATCAGGCCGGGGATCTTGGTCGGATTGTGTCGGGATGAACCTGGACGACTTTCGGGAAAAGCCAAGTCAATGCCTTAGCGCACGCTACTGACATGAGAATAGCGCACGCTAAGTGCTGAGTACAGTGAAGTCAGTAAGCCGTTAGCGCATGCTACGAGCATGGACTAGCGCGCGCTAATAACCATTTCCAATAAATAGGACATCATCCTTTTCGTAATTTCAGTCCTTTCTTCTCCCACATCCGAATCCTTATACTTAGAGTATTACTCTCTACATCCTAAACACTTCATATCAGCATCCTAGCTCGTGTTGAAGATTGTAGACCATTGAGGATTGGTGTTCAAGCCTTCGACGTTGGATTGCTTCGATTTCCTCCTTGTTCTTCACTACTTTGAGGTAGGTGATCCTTCACCAATACTAGTAGTGTTCTAAAGGACGTTTGATCATGTTTTGCTAGTCAGTTATTTCGTTTATAATCGAACATCACGTGTTAGAAGGATACTTTTGACGTATCGGCACTTATTCTTCGTATAATCCTTTGAACCTTTTTAGTATATGGACTCCTAAGCATATTATGTATCTTCAAACCGATCATGACCAGTATATGAAGATTACCTAGTTCGTATGTTTTACGTAAGGAATCATATGTTTTGGGACTTGGAATGAACGGGACGTAGAATATTTTCTTGAAGATCAAGATGAATGATGGTGTAGTAATGATGATACGTATCCTTGTATCTCGTAGTCGTTTAATCCGTATAGAACTTTCACAAACCTTATGAGCATGATATGCACGGGGATGACATGTATTATCACCATAGAATTCATGAGTTCATCACCATTAGATCTAGTTTTACGCGATGTGTCTGCCATGTACGGTTAGCGCACGCTAACATACGTAAGTTAACGTGCGCTATCGGGGATAAGCTAACGCACGCTACGTTAGGAACGTAACGTGCGTTATGATATCGGCCAGTCGATCGGTAGTCGAGAAAAAGCTGTCGATCCATGGCTAGCGTACGCTAGGCTTAGACGATAGCGTACGCTAACAGGCAGGCTTAGCGCACGTTACGTAGAGTACGTAGCGTATGCTAAGTGGTTCAGACAGATTGTATATTTTGAGCTTTTGGCCGTAGACCGAATTGTTAGGCCATCATTCGACTTGAGATGATTTGTATATCATTTCTTTTGTTAAGGTTCGAGCTTGGCACGTTGATCGAAGAAGGCGGCCTTCGAGTGCGTTGAGATCATTGAAGTGTCTCGTTCTTGCCATCTTCGAGGCAAGTTTCGTAATATGTTAATATTGGTATTTTGAGCATGCGTGTGATTATTCATGTTGTTGAACATGAGATTTATTACGTTGAATTGTCATGATATTCGTTATCTAGTGTTTGTATGTTCATGTTGATGGACATGGCGATTTGGCATATATGTATGCATGAGTTATGTTTGTGTTTGTTGTGCGATCTATGCTGAGGGCGCTGGATCGGATGTCCACCTCGTGTTGGTCCGACGGGATCATCTTGGGATCTAAGTGAGGCTGGATCATTGGACGGGTTATTTCCACCTCGTGTTGGTCAAGCGGGATCATCTTGGGATCTATCTTTGAGGCCCCGGATCATTGGAATACCCTTGTGTTAATGGAATCTTGTGGATTCGCATTGTCGGATTCCGGTAGCGGAAGTCCGTGTGGTGTATCTTATTATGTATTGTTGATGCATATTTGATTCGTTTAAATGATACTTGTACTAGCATCGTTTTGCTAACCCCTTTGGGGGTGGATATTTGTTTTGATGTTCAGGTAGCCGAGAGAAAGCGACCACGATCTGCGGCGTGACGACGAAGGGGTTCAGTGATGTTTGTTGTTGTTGGTGATTTGTTTTTCTTGGTTTGATCTCAGTACTCGAGTACGCGTGTATTATTAATATCATTTCGATATGGTTGTATTAATTACTCGTTGAACCAGTTGTACGGTTTTGTAAACTCGAATTTCCGTGATGTTGATGTTCTATATTTACATTTCTTTTAAATTAGCCTTGTAAATCCTTACTTAAAGGGTTTACGGCGCTTATTTGATCATCAGCTTGATCATCCCACACTCAAGCGCATGCCACATCGAGCTCCTCAACCTGAAAGGGGTAAATAGTGGAGTGAGCTTCCAACTCGCTCAGTGTGGAGAGTACGCAATATGTCTACGTTAATTACTAAATATATTAGCAAGTATAAACAACATGACTGATAAATTAAAGCGTCGGCTGGCAGAAGACTTTATGCATAATTAAGTGCTTCTGACTGATTTGCACATTTAAGTGCTTCTGACTGATTGCACATTTAAGTGCTTCTGACTGATTTCACGTGCACATACGAGACAATATATAAAGTAATTAAAATAAACAAAAGCGTAATAAATCCCCATACCTGGATAAAATTGCAGTTCTGAACTTGAATGTGATGAAATGCTTGACTCGACAATTCTAGGCCCGTAAATTCTCGTTATTATCTACAATTAATAATAATAGAAATTATTATTATTATATGACCGAAAATTAAATTGTAAGTGAATAATAATAGTAATTAAAATGTCAACATGTTAAAAGCTTGGCTGAGGGGCTGAAATCGAAGAATTATAAGTAAGTTGGGTCAATTTGATAATACTAGAAAATTATTTTAATGGATTGCGCCAAAATATGGCTGAAATTAATTACTGAAAAGCCGACTGGAGTAAATCTAAAACAACAAAACATCTGAGGACTGAAATTGAATAAATTGAAGAGTTGATTTGGGTTAATTTGCAAGAATCAAAAGTAACTAGGATTAAAATTGAAATAACTGGAAAGTTGGGGTTGGAAGTTGGTTTAACTAATAAATAAGGATATAAAAATCCTTCTCACACATCAGCACACTGAAGACCATCAGACTTCTCGTTCTCTCTCGGTTCTCCATCAATCCGCCTCCCTCTGATGTCACACACACGCACCTACACACACACACACAACAATCGCGCACATAACAATCGCACACACCCAGCCAAATCGCTGGACTAAGACTCGCCTATTTGAAATTTTTACCCATATCTCGAAACCCTAAATGGTCAGGGCGACAGTTTCGTCGGAAAGGCTTCGGCCCTATTTCTATGTCAAGCTGTGCGGCGGACGGGGGTGAGGGCTCATTGATTTTGGTTCTGGTGATGATGGATTCAGGTTTGTTAGATTGGTAATGAAAGATCCGCCATAGATCTCTGACGGGCGCGGACAAGAAAAAATATAAACTTTCATGTTCAGTCCCGACCCTGTGTGGGTGGTTCCGATTCGGGTCAAAATGAGAAAGATGATTCTGGTTTGGTATGGGTTTAGATTTGGGTCGATTGAACAGGTAAGGCCAATAGTTTTTTTTTTTTGAAGCTGGACTGTTCATTGTCATTCATCCGTGACCGGGGGGTATACATGGGTTGAAGATGACAAAACTTAAGAAGTCAGGATCGAATTTGGATGTCAAATTAGAGAGTGTTGTGGGATGAACAAGTAAAAAGAAAATGGAGAAGACATACCTTTGATGGGTGAGAAGAAAGGTTTCAGTCCGCAGGAGGTTAGGACGGATGATTTGCAAAAGATAGAAGTGTTGCGACTGTGAATAATTTTGCAGAGTATTTTTGTGTGTATTGATGCAGTATAAATACAGTATTTATACTGTAGATATTAGGGTTAGGGTATAATTCTAATTGGGCTAGGAAAATGGCTTGGGCCAACTCATTAATTGGACTGATAAAGAATTTGGGCCACAAAATTAATATCGACCTACAATTAAAACAAATAATAATAATAGTAGTAGTAATAATAATAATAAATAATATTATTATTTATCTTGAAAAAAATCTTTTGGTAACAATTAAATTGTTTAAAATTTGACTCGGGCCTAGAAATGACGATATGAAACGATGAATTTAAAATGAGAAATGAAACGAAACGAATCACATGACTTGTCATGAATTATAATGACATAAATGGATTTGCATGATCATGGGAATGAGATGAATTAAATGATAAAATTATTCGGGCATTGATTTAATAAAATTGAACATGTTTTCTATAATTCACAATAAATATATATGCGAAATCGGGGCGTTACAACCTACCCCCTTTAACAAATTTTTGTCCTCGAAAATTAAGTTACGTACCTTGGAAAATAAATATTGGATACTTAGAACGGATCTCCTCTTCACGTTCCCAAGTTGCCTCATTTGGTCCATGATGACTCCATTGAACTTTTACCAATTTAACCTCTTTATTTCGTAACTGATGTACCTTACGCCCAAAACAGCTGTAGGTACTTCCTCATAAGTTAGGTTCTTGGCTACGTGCAACTCTTTGAAATTGCATACGTGACCAGGATCATGTATGCACTTTCTCAGCATGGAGACGTGAAAGACATTGTGCACTCCCGATAACTCCAACGGTAATGCCAAACTATAAGCAAGATCACCAACACGACCCAAAATCTCAAAAGGCCCGATATAATGAGGCTGTAGCTTTCCCTTCTTACCGAATCGTATCACTCCTTTCATCGGCGCTACCTTTAAGAACACCTTCTCTCCAATCTCAAATTGGATATCTTTCCTTCGCTTATCAGCATATGACTTCTGCCGATCCTGGGCAGTCTTAATTCTGCTTCTGATCTCGGCTATCTTCTCTACAGTCTGCTCGATCAATTTTGGACCCAAAATCTTTTCTTCTCCAACCTCACTCTAATAAATAGGCGATCGACATTTCCTTCCGTACAAAGCCTCATACGGGGCCATTTGTATAGTCGCTTGGTAACTATTGTTATAAGCAAACTCTACTAACGGCAAAATATTCTCCCAATTCTCACCAGTATCAAGAACACACGCCCTCAACAAATCTTCAAGTGTCTTGATAGTCCGTTCTGATTGACCATCGTGTTGGGTACCAAATCGGATATTTGCGCCGTTTTATGCGGAAGCGTAAATAAATTGTGGAAAAATAAATCACACAAGGATTTATAGAGGTTCGGCTATTAACGAAGCCTACGTCCTCTCTCGATGTATCTTTTTCCTTAGGCTTAAGATCAAAACCTCTACGCCTCTCTTCTATCGGTCGAGGGATTACCGTTACAAGCTCGTCTTCTATCGGTCCGAGTAAAACCGTTTTTCCTTTTCTATTGGATAAGGAATCAACCACTCTAGCTTTCTATGGGTACTAGATAAACCTCACTAAGATAGCGATTGTGATTCTAACAATGCCGGATCCTTGATCCTAATAACACCGAATCAAATCGTATCTTTTCTTTTTATCGCTCGTGTATGATCTTGTGTATAACACTCAATCACTCTTAATTAAGCTCAAGAACAACAACTATAATGTTTACAATGATATAACACGTATGTATGCTTTGCTCAATGTTGTTGTTTGGAATAATACCAACTCCTTGGTATTTATAGCCTTCTTCCTCCTTACTAGCCGTTCTTTGCCGGTTGACTAGCTAGCGTGCGCTAGCCTTCCTTCTTAGCGTGCGCTATCGCACATTTTGCTCTAGCGTACGTAAAGGCTTTCATGTAGCGTCGTTAATCACTTTATATTTGATCCGGTAGCTCGCGCCATGATTAGCGTGCGCTACCACTTCCTTTGTAGCGTGCGCTAATCCAATATATCCGTTGCATGGATTGTCAAAGTGACCGTTTGATATGCTGAATTTGACCTGCTTTTCCCAACGTTCGGATTGACTAGATTCAAACATCTTAGCGTGCGCAAATCATCCTTTGTAGCGTGCGCTAATAATAGAGGGTAGCGTGCGCTAATAATAGAATGTAGCGTGCGCTATCCATCTGCTGACTTCACTGCAGCTTACTTCGATACTAGGCTGGAATGCAGCTGACTCCTCGTTAGCGTGCGCTAACATATGTTCCTTAGCGTGCGCTAATGCAGTCCATATTGCAATTTTTTGCGTCTTCGTCTGCTTCGCCGTTTTGCTTCGCCTCGATGTTGTTTTGTAGTTTAGCAACTTTAATCATCAAAACATAAATTAAGTAATGTGTGGAATAAATATTCCAACAATCTCCCCCTTTTTGATGATTACAAAACAACCCTTGAATTGAATAATCTGTAAAAAATAATATATGTATATTTCTACGAATCAAAGTTTTCGGCTTTGATCGTTTCGTTAGTTTCTCCAATTCTCTTTTCGACATCTCCTTTATTTTTCAACTCCTTCGTGTTTTTATTTTTCACTTTTTTTCAACTCCCCCTATTTGTATGCTTTTCTTTTCTTTTCGACTTCTTCGATTTTTCTCATTTTTATCTCCTCTTCATCTCCTTCTCGTTTTTATCATTTTTATCTCAATTCATATCTTTCTCCCCCTTTTTGTTTTCATCAAAAAGTAAAAAAAATATAAAGGATACCAAATGAAATATAAATATGCATGATACCATTTTATGCATTAAAGAAGGGTATAAAGTCCCCCTGAAAATATTATTTCCTTCTTCCCCTTTGTAAAATACCTTTTATCAAATTTTATTTTGGGGATCCAACCGATAGTTGGTTTTCTTTTGAAACATAGACGATGTTTGAAGCGTTTGTTCCTTTAGGAACCCAAATCTTTTAATTTTTAAATCCGTTTTGGGCTTTTGCAATTTGAAATGTGATGCCCGATTTTTAAACACTTTTCGCAGGGTATATTGAAATTAACGGATTCGTTTCTCAAGCGAGTTTTGAATCCTAACCCCTCTTTATTCAAAGTAAACTTTTGAACACCAAGCATTTGTTCAAATTTCGTTTCATACGAGAATTTCTTTGTCAAAGATTTAAGCTCGGTTTGGATTTTAGCGAGATCATTCTTCAAAATATTTTCATTTTCAATGCATTTGAATGATCGATTTGACAAATTTCCCTTTTTCAAGTATTTTGGAATTTTCAATTTCCAAAGTTTTATATTTAGACTTGAGGGATTTAATTTCATTTAAAGCATTTTGATAGTCCGTATGTAATAATTGAATGCTTCAAAAAGTTAAATCGTAAGAATTACTTACTTGGCTTTGGCGTCGCTATCGTCGAATGAACTCGGGCCATGAGCGCGAGATTATTTTGTTCAAGAAAATCTTCATCGGGATCTTCGTCGCTCCATGTTGCGATTAGAACCTCCTTTTGCTTTACTCGACAGTTCTTAGCAAAGTGGCACAGTTTACCACATAATCGGCAAGTGTTGTCGAATTTCTTAGGTTCGCCCTCTTGAATGTCCTTCTTTCTCGGTTTAATAAGTGTTGGAACTTATTAATATTTTTGGCATAATATGCCATTTCTTCGTCACTTTCGTCCCACAGAGTTTCTTCTTTCTTCTTGACATTTTAGCCTTGAAGGCTATCGACCTCTCCTTCGGTTTCGGTTTGGCATTAGAGATTTTAGAACAATCTCGTAGTTGATAAGAGAACCAACGAGAGCACTAAAATCGAGTATTTAAATCTTTTGATTCCATTATTGCCGTAACCGTACCGTCCCATTCTCGAGGTAGTGATCGGAGAATTTTCTTTACTTTCTCACTACTCGAAAGTGGTTTTCCAAAACATGCTAATCCATTAGTGATGACCGAAAATCGGTCGAGCATAATCGAGATGGATTCATCGTCCTTCATTTGGAATAATTCATAATCGTGAAGGAGCATGTTTATCTTCGTCTCCTTGACTTGAGACGTACCTTCGTGTGTTACCTCAAGCATTTTCCAGATTTCTTTGGCACTATCACACGATGATATCCGGTTGTGTTCTTCCGGATTTAAGGCACAATAGAGAAGTTGAGTTGCCTTACAATTATAGTGGTCGTTTTTCCAATCGGAATCGTCATATTCTTCGAAGGTTTTGAGCGTACCGTTGGAATTTGTTGGAATTTTCGGACCAAGACAAATCACCTTCCAAAGCTCGATGTCATATGCTCGGATGAATATAGACATCTTCTTCTTCCACGTCATGAAGTTTGAGCCATCAAAAAATGGTGGTCGGTTGAGAGCAAGGCCTTCGACGGGACCCATTTGAAACGCCATTGGATCTTTTCTCCTCGGATGTTAAGCCGCGTATTGGAGTACCTCTCTGATACCAATTGTTGGGTACCGAATCGGATATTTGCGCCGTTTTATGCGGAAGCGTAAATAAATTGTGGAAAAATAAATCACACAAGGATTTATAGAGGTTCGGCTATTAACGAAGCCTACGTCCTCTCTCGATGTATCTTTTTCCTTAGGCTTAAGATCAAAACCTCTACGCCTCTCTTCTATCGGTCGAGGGATTACCGTTACAAGCTCGTCTTCTATCGGTCCGAGTAAAACCGTTTTTCCTTTTCTATTGGATAAGGAATCAACCACTCTAGCTTTCTATGGGTACTAGATAAACCTCACTAAGATAGCGATTGTGATTCTAACAATGCCGGATCCTTGATCCTAATAACACCGAATCAAATCGTATCTTTTCTTTTTATCGCTCGTGTATGATCTTGTGTATAACACTCAATCACTCTTAATTAAGCTCAAGAACAACAACTATAATGTTTACAATGATATAACACGTATGTATGCTTTGCTCAATGTTGTTGTTTGGAATAATACCAACTCCTTGGTATTTATAGCCTTCTTCTTCCTTACTAGCCGTTCTTTGCCGGTTGACTAGCTAGCGTGCGCTAGCCTTCCTTCTTAGCGTGCGCTATCGCACATTTTGCTCTAGCGTACGTAAAGGCTTTCATGTAGCGTCGTTAATCACTTTATATTTGATCCGGTAGCTCACGCCTTACGATTAGCGTGCGCTACCACTTCCTTTGTAGCGTGCGCTAATCGATATATCCGTTGCATGGATTGTCAAAGTGACCGTTTGATATCTTGACTTTGACTGCTTTTCCCAACGTTAGGATTGACCAGATTCAAACATCTTAGCGTGCGCAAATCATCCTTTGTAGAGTGCGCTAATAATAGAGGGTAGCGTGCGCTAATAATAGAATGAAGCGAGCGCTATCCATCTGCTGACTTCACTGCAGCTTACTTCGATACTAGGCTGGAATGCAGCTGACTCCTCGTTAGCGTGCGCTAACATATGTTCCTTAGCGTGCGCTAATGCAGTCCAGATTGCAATTTTTTGCGTCTTCGTCTGCTTCGCCTCGATGTTGTTTTGTAGTTTAGCAACTTTAATCATCAAAACATAAATTAAGTAATGTGTGGAATAAATATTCCAACACATCGGTCTGCGGATGATATGCAGTACTGAAATTTAACTTAGTGCCCAACGCACCCTGAAGACTCTTCCAAAATCTTGACGTAAATCGCGGATCTCTATCCGAGACGATCATCACTGGAACACCATGTAGCCTCACAATATCCCGAATATAAATCTTCGCATACTGTTTCATACTGTGAGTCATCCTCACAGGTAAAAAATGATATGACATTGTCAAACGATCTACTATCACCCAGATAACATCGTTCTTCTTCACAGTTCGTGGCAGACCAACCACGAAATCCATTGTGATATGGTCCCATTTCCATTCTGGGATTTCCAACGGTTGAAGTAAACCTCCTGTCCGTTGGTGTTCTGCCTTCACCTGTTGACATATCATACACCTCTCCACAAATACACCAATGTCCCATTTCATTCCTCTCCACCAAAAGAACTTATTCAAGTCGTGGTACATCTTTATACCTCCCGGGTGAGCGGAGTATGGTGCATTGTGAGCTTCTTCAAGGATTTGCCTCCTAAGGGATGGATCCTTAGGAACACTTAACCTCCCATCATAAGTCAAAACGTCATCTGCGGCAACGACAAATTTCTCAATACTCCCATCTTGTGCTCGATCTTTCATCTTGCACAAGAACTTATCACGTGGTTGAGCCTCCTTAATCTTATCCCTCAAATTTGGTTGCAAGACCAAGGAGGATAGGATTGCTTTCGAACTCTTTGAAGACTCAACTACCTCAATCCTCAATTGGGAGAACTCCTTTACCAAACTCTCCTGATCGGTCAAGCAAGCTAACTCGCCTCTAGTCTTCAGACTCAAGGCATCAGCTACCACATTAGCCTTACCCGGATGGTAATGGATGGTACAATCATAGTCCACCAATTCTAACCATCGCCTTTGTCTCATGTTAAGATCCTTCTGTGTGAAAATATATTTCAAACTTTTATGGTCCGTGTGTATCTCACACTTCACTCCGTAGAGATAGTGATGCCAAATCTTCAGCGCATGAACTACAACAGCCAACTCCTGATCATGCGTTGGATAGTTCAGCTCATGAAGTTTAAGCTGTCTCGATGCATAGGCTACTACTTTACCATGTTGCATGAAAACATAACCCAAACCCTGCTTTGAAGCATCACTATAAATAACAAAGTCATCCGTCAGATCAGGAAACGTTAATACTGGTGCCGAGGTTAGTCTTCTTTTCAACTCTTGAAAACTTTCCTCGCACCTCTCACTCCATTCAAACCTCACACCCTTCCTTGTTAATTGGGTCATAGGAGTGGCGATTTTAGAAAATCCTTCAATAAATCTTCTATAATAGCCAGCTAGGCCCAGAAAGCTACGAACTTCGCTCGCATTCTTGGGTACTCCCCAACTACTCGCTGCTACAACCTTATAGGGATCTACCTCAATTCCTTTTGAGGTCACTACATGTCCAAGGAATCCAACTCTGTTTAACCAAAACTCACATTTCTTGAACTTGGCATACAACTTCTCTTTGCGAAGTATCTCCAATGTAACCCTTAAATGCTCTTGGTGTTGTTCCTTGTCCTTAGAATACACCAAGATGTCATCTATGAAGACGATCACGAACTTATCCAAGTAAGGTTGGAACACCCTGTTCATCAAATCCATAAAGACTGCTGGTGCATTACTCAGACCAAATGGCATCACTACAAATTTAAAATGTCCATAACGGGTCCTGAAAGTCGTCTTGGGAATGTCACACTCCCTAATCTTCAATTGGTGGTACCCCAACCGCAAATCGATCTTCGAAAAGGTTCCAGCTCCCCTCAACTGATCGAATAGATCCTCGATTCTCGGCAACGGGTATTTATTCTTCACCGTGAGTCGATTCTGTAATACCCGGTTGAAATTCATGTCATTTCAAATCTCTTCATTGTTCAAATTGTGTTTTGTTGGGCGAACCCTTGTAATCATTGCTTGGAACCACCGTTTTGGGGTTTCCGTACTTTTATTTCGTGTTATTGTTTCCCAGATATTGAGTCCTATTGCTTTTATTCTCTTCCCGGGTCATTTTTCTTCATTATAGGACCCAAGGGGGGTGTGGGCCGCGGCACAAGGGGTGTGCGCCGCGGCACACACATTTTCCAGTTTTTGGCCAAGCAGCCTGTACTGTGGGCCGCGGCACATGCCGGCGGGGCCGCGGCACCTGCTTAGAGTCACTCTGCGCGGCACACCGTCCGGCCGCGGCACACTCGTGTTGCATTTTCGGCCAAACCGTCGTACCTTGTGCCGCGGCACATGTCGGCCGAGTGCGGCACCTTCTTGAGCCACAGGAGTAGTTTTGGGCTGTCTTTGCGGCACACTTCGGCTGGGCCGCGGCACACGGGACAGTCAACCCTATAATTACGTTTTTTTCAGAAAAATCCGATCATTTCTCCATTTTTTCTTCTACCTGCGAGAGAGAGAGCTTGAGGGGAGGAACTTTTCATCATCCATCACTTAAGGGTTTGATTTCCTTCATTTCCTTTCGATTGTGAAGCCCGTATAGTCGATCTAACGCGTATTCTTCGGATCATAGTGCTTGGATCTTCAAGAGGTAATTTCTTCAACATCTTGGATTTCGATTTTGTATTGAGTAATGATGTTTTGGGTGTTAAGAGCATGTTGTATGAAGTGATATACGCATGATTATGGGCATGTTTGATTATTCATTGGATTATTGAAGGATTATTCAAGAACACTTTGAATATTGTGTTGGATTTTGGGGTTTTTCGTAGATTCGTCCGATTTATCCGATTTGAAGCTTGAGAACCTTGAGATTATGATGTATCTATACCGTATGCATGCTTTTCCTACGATTTTACGGATTTGATTGTTCTGTTTTCGGACTTTTGGGAGTTTGAGCGATTTTCCAAGCTCTAGTTGTATATCCGTGTATTTTCATGAATCGTAGACGGGTTTCAGGATTTTCTTCGTATAATTTGAGTATGGATTATTGATTATCATATTCCTTGCGAATCGTTTAGGTTCCGGAAGCGCGTTCTTGGACCTACCGAACTCATACCGTTTTTCCGTTCGATTTCTCGATGTCTCAAAGGCAAGTATATATTTATGACTGTACATTATCGACTTTGAAAGTAAGAAATATTAATGACATGATTATTTATATCCACTCTGGGGCGGGCCGACGGGTCCCCTGAGGGTTTCGTAGCCTCTTGGTGCGATTCCACGGATGATATGAACGAACCACTCTGGGGCGGGCCGACAGGTCCCCTGAGGGTTCCGTAGCCTCTGGTGCGGTTCCACGGTATTCATATATGTATTGATGCGATGCTATGAGATTTAGTTATTTCGGAATACTAGTCTTGAATTGATGAATTGACGGTTACATTTACTTTATTGTCGAGGAGTATTGTGTTTCATACTTGATATACTTGTACTAGCTATTCGACAGCTAGCCCCTTTATGGGGGAAATACTTTTTATGTATTTCAGGTTCCAGGAGAGCGGATAGGCAGGTATCGGGTCGGCATGAATATGGTGGGCAAGTGTGATACTATGTCTTTCCTCCGGTTATGTTTTGAGTTTTCCATTCAGTGTTGTTGTACTGGAATGGTTATTGAATACTCGAGTATTGTTTTTTATTTTCCTTGATGTTCCGGCCTGTGTTTGCCGAGGTATTGATTTGTGTTGTGATGTCTTTGGATACATTGGTTATGTTTTGAATACCCTTTGTATTATTCTTCATTCCACTGTATGTAGACCTCCTCGGTCAAAATCTATAGTTCCGCGTATGTTTAGCCTTGTAGGTCCCACGGAGGGGCTTACGGCGCTGTAATATTCCCTGAATAACTTGGGGGTGTTACAGAATATGGTATCAGAGCTTAGGTCTATGGATACCTAGGCTATCGGTCTTTTAGGTCGAATGAGTTGTCATTTGTCCACAGTATCACTACTCTGCCATCATCACAGTGCGACCGGTACTTGTAAGACCTCTTACTCTTCTGGTGTTTCCTTATTCGTTATGCTTCTTTTTATTGGTATTCTTGAGAATCAGTCACCTTAATGACGTGCGATTGAACTGTACTTACGTGCCTTATGTGTTCTTGAGTATGTCAGCTGGTAGGGGTCGTGGCCGTGGTCGTGGCCGTGGACGAGGAAGAGGTCGTGGCGCAGCCGTTTCCATTAGTTCAGTTGCGAGGTCGACCAACCCCAATTTGTCGAACTCGGTGCATCCTGACACCCAAAGTCAGCACGACCAGTCGAACGACCAGGGGAACAACGCGGACGTTGGAGTTGCGAATGCACTTCAACAATTGGCTACTCAGATGACCATTTTAGCCCAAACTGTTCAGCTGAATAATCCGAACCCAAACACAGATGCCTTGCTTCAGAATCTAATCCGTATGCACCCTCCACAGTTTGGCGGTGCCACAGACCCGTTAGGCTGGGAAGATTGGCTAGCGGAATTGGAAAAGATTTTCGAGGCGGTTGATTGCCCCGAAGTGAGGAAAGTACCGATTGCTCAGTATTTCCTCACTAAGGAGGTCGCTACCTGGTGGAAGGTCATCAAGTCACAGGATTGTATTGCCACGTGGGATGAATTTAAGGAGCTTTTGGAGGCCGAGTTTTGTCCTTGGCCGGTGCGAGAGGGCAGAATCCGAGCCTTTTTCGAGGCTAAACCACAAGATATTCCCGTTTCGCAGGCGATCGTGGAGTACAACCAACAATTGATCCACGTGAAGGATCAAGTGCATAACGAGTGTGATAAGATCCGTTATTTTGATATGCGGATGAATTTGGACTTACGGCAGTACATGGCCGAATTTTCTTGAACCACACTAAAAGAGTATCAGGACAGAGCTTTAGCCCATGATATGTTGAACTCGACAAAGATACCGCTGAAGAACCGAAGAAGCAGAAAGTCGCGGGAAATTTTTCTGGCTCTAAGGGTGGCAACTTTCAGAGGTCGCAGACGACTAATCGTTCTGCCGGACAGTCGTCACGTTCTAATAGAGGAAAGAGGGGTCACCGTCCTACTCCGGGTACCACAAATCGCATGGTGACTTGCTATAATTGTGGCCGTCCAGGCCACATTAATTCGGAATGCAACTTTCCACCATTGAAGTGTCACACGTGCGGACAGATGGGACATTGAGCGGCTTATTGTTCCGATCCGAATCAGACTTTAGACACTCAGGCTTCTGCCCCAGCACCACTTGATCACGGTATAAATCAGCGACAATCTTTTGGTCAACCTCAGCAGAATTTCGGCAGGGGCCGGGGACGGGGTCAGAACGCTGGAGGGGGGAACTCTAGCTTCGGTTCGGTACAACCACGGGTTTATGAGATGCGTCGAACAAATGAACCCGACGCGGCGGTGGCTTCAGGTACCATTCATATTTTATCTTATCCAGTCCGTGTACTTTTTGATACGGGTGCTACGCATTCTTTTATTTCTTTGGAGTGTGTACGCCGTTTGAATATAACTTGTTTGACTGCTTGCAATCCCTTCATCGTGAAACTGCCTAGCGAGGATAAAATTGTGGGGAACTGGGAGATTAGAGATTTTCCGGTGATTATATCCGGTTTGGAATGGTTGTCTAATTTGATTGTAGTTTATATGGAAGGCGAGGACGTAATCCTTGGCGAGGATTAGCTTGATAGTCACCAAGCGATTATGAATTACCGTACCAAGGTTATCACCATAATGACTAAAGACGGATCTGAGTACTCATTTTTGGGACGTAAGTCGGGCCAATCCAAGTTACTTATCAGTGCCATGAAGGCCGTAAGACTTTTGAATAAAGGTTGTACGGGCTATTGGTGTTATGCCTTGAAAACGGAAGGAAATGAAGTCGATTGCTCTTCGATTCCGGTTGTTAATGAGTATCCCGATGTTTTTCCGGATGACCTCCCGGGATTACCGCCAGATCGAGGGATAGAATTTACCGTGGACTTAGAGCCAGATGCGGCTCTGATTTCTAAAGCACCTTATCGGATGGCACCTTCCGAGATGCAGGAATTGAAGACTCAGTTGGGAGAACTTCTAGAGAAAAGGTACATCAGACCGAGCGCTTCGCCTTGGCGCACGCCTGTTCTTTTCGTGAGGAAGAAGGATGGTTCACTACGTTTGTGCATCGACTACCGTAAGCTGAACAAAGTAACCATCAAGAACAAATATCCTTTACCTCGTATAGACGATTTATTTGATCAATTGCAAGGGGCTGCAATTTTCTCGAAGATTGATTTAAGATCCGGGTATTATAAACTCAGGGTGAGGGAGTCCGACGTTCCGAAGACAGCGTTTCGGACGAGATATGGGCATTATGAATTTGTGGTTATGCCATTTAGGTTGACTAATGCGCCGGCAGTATTCATGCAGTTAATGAATAAGATATTCATCGAGTACCTCGACAGATGTGTAGTCATCTTTATTGACGACATCTTGATCTATTCTCGAGATAAAGAGGAACATGCCCGACACTTGCGTTTGATTTTGGACATTTTGAGAACCGAGCACCTCTATGCAAAATTCTCGAAATGTGAATTTTGGTTGGAAGAAGTTATGTTTCTCGACCATGTGATTTCGGCTGAAGGGGTTCGTGTAGACCCACAAAAGATTGAGGCAGTGCTAGATTGGGCACCGCTTAAAAATGTTAAGGAAGTTCGTAGCTTTTTGGGCCTTGCTGGGTATTACTGTCGGTTTGTCGAGGGGTTCTCAAAACTCGCTCGGCCGCTTACGAAATTACTCTAGAAGACCGAAAAGTTTATTTGGACGGATGAGAGACAACAGAGCTTCGATGAACTGAAGAGACGATTGACTTCAGCGCCGATTTTAACTTTACCACATGGTAGCGAGGGCTTTGCAGTTTATAGTGACGCTTCGGGTCAAGGCACAGTGTGTACTTATGCAGCATGATAAGACGATAGCTTTTGCGTCACGACAATTAAAGCCTTATGAGATGAATTATCCTACTCACGATTTAGAGTTGGCCGCAATTGTCTTCGCACTCAAGATTTGGCGGCATTATTTGTATGGTTCACCGTGTCGGATTTATACCGATCACAAGAGCCTGAAGTATATTTTCAGTCAGAAGGAGCTGAATATGAGACAGAGATGTTGGTTAGAGTTGATAAAGGATTATGATTTGGAAATTATTTACCACCCCGGAAACGCCAATGTCGTTGCGGATGCTTTGAGCCGCAAATCGGCATCTATTCAAATGCTCGAGGTTCTTACATCTCAGACGAAAATTCATCAGGATTTAATTGAGCAAGGGATAGAAGTTTGGCTTCAACGAGTACAGGGACAGTTGTGTACCCTCAAAATTACTTCGTCCTTGGTTGACGATATCAAAGGGAAGCAGTGGAGTGACCCGATGATTTCCCAACTGAAGGAAGATGTAATTAAAGGAAAAGCTCATAGCTTTATGGTTCACGAGGATAGTATTCTGAGATTTCAGGGCAGGCTTTGTGTTCCGAACGATTTAGAGTTGAGGCAGATAATTCTTCGAGAAGCTCATGCTACGCCTTACTCAATCCACCCCGGGACGAGTAAGATGTACAAAGATTTGAAGCGTAATTTTTGGTGGAATAACATGAAGAAGGATGTTACGGAGTTTGTACTACGGTGCGTGACGTGTCAACAAGTCAAGATCGAACATCAACGACCAGCGGGGTTGTTGAAACCGCTTCCCATTCCCGAGTTGAAGTGGGAAGACATCTCTATGGATTTCATCACTGGCATGCCAAGAACTCGGGACGGAATGAATATGATTTGGGTAATTGTCGATCGGTTGACCAAGTCTGCACACTTCTTGGGTATTAAGGATACTTGGGGACCGGATAGACTGGCTCGAACCTTTATTGCTGAGATCGTGAGGTTACACGATGCCCCCAAGATCATTGTTTCTGATCGAGACGGCCGTTTCGTATCGCATTTTTGGCAGGCCGTTCATCAGGCTCTGGGTACTGAGTTGAGATTGAGCACTTCCTTTCATCCTCAGTCGGACGGTCAGACGGAGAGGACGATTCAGACGTTGGAAGATATGTTGCGGGCTTGTGCCTTAGATTGGAGTAATGATTGGGAGCTTCACTTACCGTTGATCGAGTTTGCTTACAATAATAGTTGGCATGCGTCGATCAAAATGGCACCCTTCGAGGCACTCTATGGTAGGCGATGTAGGCCGCCATTATGTTGGGACGAGGCTTCTGAGCTAGTTGGGACGGAACTGGATATGTTAATGGAGACTAAGGAAATGATTTTTATTATCCGGGACCGATTCTTTGGGCCCAGTCGTCGAGAAATCTTATCTTGATACTCGTCGTCGACCCTTGGAGTTTGAAGTGGGGATCATGTCTTGCTCAAGGTGTCGCCGACCGGAGGAGTTTTACGCCGGGAAAAAGGAAACTTAGTCCGAGGTATATCGGACCCTTCGAGATTTTAGACGAGTTGGAGATTTAGCTTATCGCTTGGCGTTGCCTCGGCTTTGAGTAACGCGTCTGATGTTTTCATGTGTCTCAGTTGAGAAAGTACGTACCGGATCCGAGCCATATTATCGACTACAGTGAGATTGACGTAGCCGAGGATATTACCTTTTCGGAGAAACCCGTGAAGATCCTTGAGCGTCGCGAGAAACAACTTCGGCATAAGACCATTCCACTGGTTAAAGTGCAATGGTCGAGGCATGGAGTCGAGGAGGCGACTTGGGAGACGGAAGAGAAGATGCGGGTGGAATACCCCAAACTATTTATTTCTTAAGTTTCGGGACGAAACTTCTTTTTAGAGGGGGAGAATGTAATACCCGGTTGAAATTCATGTCATTTCAAATCTCCTTATTGTTCAAATTGTGTTTTGTTGGGCGAACCCTTGTAATCATTGCTTGGAACCACCGTTTTGGGGTTTCCGTACTTCCATCTCGTGTTATTGTTTCCCAGATATTGAGTCCTATTGCTTTTATTCTCTTCCCGGGTCATTTTTCTTCATTTTAGGACCCAAGGGGGGTGTGGGCCGCGGCACAAGGGGTGTGCGCCACGGCACACATATTTTCCAGTTTTGGGCCGAGCAGCCTGTACTGTGTGCCGCGGCACATGCCGGCGGGTCCGCGGCACATGTCGGCCGGGCCGCGGCACACTGCCGAGCCCTGGGAGCAGTTTTTGGGCCTGTGCCGCGGCACACTTCGGCTGGGCCACGGCACACGGGACAGTCAACCCTATAATTACGTTTTTTTCCAGTAAAATCAAATCATTTCTCCATTTTTTCTTCTACCTGCGAGAGAGAGAGAGCTTGAGGGGAGGAACTTTTCATTATCCATCACTTAAGGGTTTGATTTCCTTCATTTCCTTTCGATCGTGAAGCCCGGATAGTCGATCTAACGCGTATTGTTCGGATCATAGTGCTTGGATCTTCAAGAGGTAATTTCTTCAACATATTGGATTTCGATTTTGTATTGAGTAATGATGTTTTGTGTGTTAAGAGCATGTTGTATGAAGTGATATACGCATGATTATGGGCATGTTTGATTATTCATTGGATTATTGAAGGATTATTCAAGAACACTTTGAATATTGTGTTGGATTTTGGGGTTTTTCGTAGATTCGTCCGATTTATCCGATTTGAAGCTTGAGAACCTTGAGATTATGATGTATCTATACCGTATGCATGCTTTTCCTACGATTTTACAGATTTGATTGTGCCGTTTTCGGACTTTTGGGAGTTTGAGCGATTTTCCAACCTCTAGTTGTATATCCGTGTATTTTCATGAATTGTAGATGGGTTTCGGGATTTTCTTCGTGTAATTTGAGTATGGATAATTGATTATCATATTCCTTGTGAATCGTTTAGGTGCCGGAAGCGCGTTCTTGGACCTACCGAACTCATACCGTTTTTCCGTTCGATTTCTCGATGTCTCAAAGGCAAGTATATATTTATGACTGTACATTATCGACTTTGAAAGTAAGAAATATTAATGGCATGATTATTTATATCCACTCTGGGGCGGGCCGAGGGGTCCCCTGAGGGTTTCGTAGCCTCTTGGTGCGATTCCACGGATGATATGAACGAACCACTCTGGGGCGGGCCGACAGGTCCCCTGAGGGTTCCGTAGCCTCTGGTGCGGTTCCACGGTATTCATATATGTATTGATGCGATGCTATGAGATTTAGTTATTCCGGAATACTAGTCTTGAATTGATGAATTGACGATTACATTTACTTTATTGTCGAGGAGTATTGTGTTTCATACTTGATATACTTGTACTAGCTATTCCACGGCTAACCCATTTATGGGGGAAATACTTTTTATGTATTTCAGGTTCCAGGAGAGCGGATAGGCAGGTACCGGGTCGGCATGAAGATGGTGGGCAAGTGTGATACTGTGTCTTTCCTCCGGTTATGTTTTGAGTTTTCCATTCAGTGTTGTTGTACTGGAATGGTTATTGAATACTCGAGTATTGTTTTCCATTTTCCTTGATGTTCCGGCCTGTGTTTGCCGAGGTATTGATTTGTGTTGTGATGTTTTTGGATACATTGGTTATGTTTTGAATACCCTTTGTATTATTCTTCATTCCACTGTATGTAGACCTCCTCGGTCAAAATCTATAGTTCCGCGTATGTTTAGCCTTGTAGGTCCCACGGAGGGGCTTACGACGCTGTAATATTCCCTGAATAACTTGGGGGTGTTACAGATTCAACTCTCTGTAATCTATACACATACGAAGTGACCCATCCTTCTTTCTTACAAATAATACTGGTGCACCCCATGGTGACACACTAGGACGAACAAATCCGAGCTCTAGCAGCTCTTGAATTTGGACCTTCAATTCTTGAAGTTCCCTCGGAGCCATTCTATATGGCGCTTTTGACGTTGGGGCCGCCACAGGGACTAAATCAATACTAAACTCCATTTGCCGGTCGGGTGTGTTGGGAATAGTGCCCTAGGACATTCGATGTGCCTAGATTTGTAATTGTCACATTTAAATAAAGTTATTTGATATCATTTATTTCTCGTTGATTATTATAATGTGTGCATGTTTTAATATTATAATAATCGAATAATAGTTATTCACGAATAATAAGATTATTCAAATGTCCCTGGTAAAATCGCGTTGAGTAGAGACTCAAGTGATTAATATACTAGTATAAGTTTGATTGATAATCATCGGATGATTATGCGTATGGTACGGATCAATCTTATGGGTATTGGTTGGAGAACTAATACTGGACCGACCCGCATTGAGATCACTGCATGGAAATGTCATAAGTGAATCTCAATACAGTATGTCAATAAATCCTTGAACCTGAGATTATCATAGAGTCCAACATGATAACTGCTATGCCTTGACGTAATGCAACGACATATGTTACTTGGTGATCTTAAAGGTTAGCGATCGGGATTAGTGGGAGTCATGTAGAGGGCAATGAATAATCAAGATGGGGATTTGTCCCTCTCTTAAGTGAGAGAGATATCTGCTGGGCCCCTCGATAAGTAGAATTTGAAGGAAATGCATGGCCATGCTCAAATGAAGAGTCATTTGATTCATCGATCTACTTAAGATCGAAAGCATTTGAACATAAATAAGTATGAGACTCCATGACTTAGTTCAAATATGATATCGCGTGACAAAGGGATTTGACACGTTAAAAGGTTTAATGGACTATTAACTTATATTATTTGGGTAATCATAATGTCTTGCTAGAGGCCGCTTATGATTTATTATTTAATAAGGTATTAAATAATTGCCAACATAATATAAGCCTTTTAGTCGCACATACGACAATTATAGACAAGTAGGAATAAATATCAATCGGGAATAATAAATATAATATTGGATATTATATTTATAAGGAGATTAAATAATAAAGTAATATATATAATATTGGATATTATATATATTGTATTATTTAATAAGTTGAGGGCAACTAAGCAAATACTAGATTATTGAATCTAGGGTTTACTTAGTATAAATATAAGGTCTTGGACAAGGAGTTGTAACCGAGAAAATAAGACCTAAAATCGGCCCTTCAAGAAGAAGAAAAATCGTCCATCTACATTATCTTGTAGGAGAGAACGGAGTCGGTCGTTCCTCTTCCCTTAGTTGATCTTGATCAATAGTACAATCCTTCTAGTAAGAAATTTGTGTTGTACTATTTATCAATATTATTAAATGAGATCTAGCAATCCGGCTTGTGGAATTGTTCGTGTGTGGATCACCGAGAAGAGGAAGGAGATATTCATCCGCTTCTAGTGGGATCTAGATTTGTTCAATCGGATTAAGGTAATTCGATTAACTCTTTAATTAAACAATTAAATTACTGCATGAGATCCTAAATTGGGTTTTCACATTTATTGTTCCGCTGCGTTTTTACTCCGATTATTTTGTATTCGATACATAGAAAACCCAACAGTGGTATCGGAGCCAACTTGCAAGTAATTTAATTGTTTGTGTAGAACATATTTATGTGTAAATTATGTTCTTGATTATGTTTATAAAATATAGATTTTATAAAATCATTTTTAGTTTAATTTGATTAAATTGGATCGTCAAAAATCAATTTTAGGATTTTGCGAATTTACGCTCCAGAATTGCAGAAACGGTCTGTTCGAGACAGGTCGGGTCGAGGTCGGGTCGGGTCGGGTGGACCGCGGGCTAATTTTATTAGCAAAAATGTTTTTGCAATTGAAGGGTTTGAACCTTGGTTATCGGGGTAACTTTCCGCCAACTTTCCATGTGCTGCGATTTTGTTTTGGAAATAATACGGAAGGTTTTATTAAAGGCAAATAAATCATTTTAAATATTGCAAAAATACTTCCGCAAAAGCGGGATTCGATCCGCGCCACTCGGCTACCTGCGGCACCACTTACCATCTCATTTGGATCTTGTTTTGGTAATTTTTCGGTAGTTCTATTTATAAGTACTATTATTATAAAAGAAAAAATGTAAATAAAAGTAGCAAAATGTTGCAACCGCACCCGCCAGTTTCGAACCGGGCAAACCCGTGCACAGATCGCGTGACCATCTCGGCGAGTCGATTTGTTCATATGATGACTCAAATTTTAATTATTGTCTGATTGTCAGATATATTGATTATTTAGTATATTACATGCTTTATTAATTATTTGATAATTATTTATGGTATGTGTGTGGTGTATGGCATGACCATAAATTGACCAATGTGATTGGATAATTTAATTTCTTATGGGTTGGTTTTACGGCCTGCGTGTCGTTTAATTATAATTGGTTTTACGGCCTGCGAGTCGTCTGTTTAAATTGTTTATTATTTTACGGCCTGCGTGTCGTTTGTACTTCTTGTAATTTAATTTATTAGTGTAGTATTAAATTTCATTAATGTAATGAAGACAAGAAGGACGAGAAAGACGGACTCGAGGAGCAAATTGATCGCGTATGACGTTCCAAGGAGTTGGAAGATCAATGAAGACCATATTTAACCCTTTAGATGACCTTTGTGATTTTGATGTTGGCTCATGAAAATCACGTTAGGATTATGGTCATGCTATACACGGTCCTATGCTTTATTGTCATGTGATGCGATGTATGTTTAAATTTATGCATGTATGTGATGCTATGTATGTTTAGATGTATGTTAGCAAACATAGACATTAACATAGGATAAAAATCCTCGTTAAAATTTTAATGCCGTTCATTTGAAAAACACCTATCAAGACTTCGATCATCATGAGTGGGTCATGCCAAAGTGGGCACTCGGATTATCTTAGTAAGGTAGGATAGGTAATGGTGATACCTATATGTTTAATGAATTTGGAAATCAAAATAGTTTTGAACCTTAAGGCATAAGATGGGATTATAACATGCTTGGGCATACGATGCCAAATCCCATGACATAATCTAAGAGTTACATATGATGTAATCGATAAAGAGTTATCCACCTAAAGTAGTTCAATTCTAGGCGTCATGCCAAAGATGAGTTTAGGATTGTGCGAAATGGGATCTTAGCCCACTAAAATTACAAATGTTGTAAATTGATGGTACTTTGTTTTAGTGGGAGTATTTTTCGAGAAATAAAATAATGTGACTAAATATTTTGCATATTGAATTTTGTAGAATGGCATCAAACAACACATCCACCATTTCATGCGATCCGTCCTTGAGAAGGACAATTTGAAAGAAAATGGCGACAACTATCTGGATTGGATCCGAGCACGAGAATAGTTCTCAAGCAAGAAAGAAAATGTATGTTCTTGAGGAAGAAATTCCCGATGAGCGGTGACAATGCAAATAAAGCAACAAAAGACAAATGGAAGAAACATTGTGATGATTCCATTGATGTCGGTTGTCTTATGTTGGCCACCATTTGTCGAACTTGAAGAATGAGGAAATGGAAGCTTATGAGCTAAATGCTCACCTCAAGGAAACTTTCTCGAAGCATGCTAGGCAAGAGAGGTATGAGACCTTTCAAGCCTTGTATGCTTGCAAGATGGTTGAGGGACATCTGTCGCTCACGTGCTCAAGATGAAAGGATATATTGATCATCTTGAAAGGCTTGGTTTTCCACTTTCTAAGGAGCACTCCACGGATGTGATCCTAAACTCATTGCCGAAAGTTTCGGTCAGTTCATTATGAACTATAATATGAATGAGATGGAGAAGTCCATTCTTTGAGTGCATGGGATGCTTAAAACGGTGACGAGAATATTAAGAAGAAACCAAACCATGTGTTGATGGTCGACAAAGGGAAATCCTTTAAGAACAAAGGCAAGGGCAAGGGTAAGGCAAAAGTTGCCAAATCTAAAGACCCTACTAGGCCGGGTTTCAAGGCTAAAGCTCCCAAAGATGGAAATTGCCATCATTGCAATAAACCGGACATTGGAAAAGAAATTGCAAGATTTACTTGGAAGAGCTAAAGCGTACCAAAGGCGGTGAGGCCCACAGGTATATTTGTTATAGAAGTTAACTTATCTACCTCTAACTCCTGGGTATTAGATCTTGGATGTGGATCTCACATTTGTACAAATGTGCGGGGTTGAAGCGAGAGAAGCGAAGAAAGGGGAAGTAGATCTAAGAGTCGGCAATGGAGCAAGAGTTCCGCACTAGCCGTAGGAACTTATGATCTAGTTTTGCCCAATGGGCTTTTGTTAGTTTTTACAATTGCTATTATGTTCTGCTATGAATAGGAATATTATTTCGGTTTCTACATTAGATTGTGAAGGTTACGTTTTCTTATTAAGAATAAGATCATTCGTATTTTCTTTGATGACTTGCTTTATGGTGCGCAAAGTTATATCTTGGCCTTTACAATATTGATCTAGATGAGTCCGACACTTTGGAAGTCTATAACATTGCATCCAAGAAACCTAAGCTCAATGATTCTAATCCGACTTACTTATGGCATTGTCGACTTGGTCACATAAACGAACGCATTTCTAAACTCCATAATGATGGACTTTTAGACTCTTTTGACTATGAATCATATGGGACATGCGAATCTTGTTTATTGGGCAAGATGACGAAGAATCCTTTCACCGGTCATGGAGAAAGGGCTAGTGATCTATTAGGCCTAATACATGCGATGTGTGCGGACCTCTTAGCACTCATGCCGAGGCGGATACCAATACTTCATTACATTCACCGATGATTTTAGCCGATATGGATATGTTTATCTTATGAAGTATAAACATGAATCTTTTGAAATGTTCAAAATATTCCGAATGAAATCTGAGAATCAACTTGGCAAGACAATTAAAGCCCTTCGATCGGATCGAGGTGGGAATACTTGAGCCAAGAATTCGATGATCATCTTAGGAGTTGTGGAATTGTTTCGCAACTTACTCCTCCGGCACACCTCGGCATAACGAGTGTCCGAGAGGAGGAATCGAACTTTATTAGATATGGTTCGATCCATGATGAGTCGAACAGAGCTTCCATTATCATTTTGGGGCCACGCCTTAGAAAGCAGACATTCACCCTTAACCGTGTTCCATCTAAAGCGATTGAAAAGACACCATTTGAGAAATGGGTAGTAAAAGACCAAACTTGTCTTTTCTAAAGATGCGGGGTTGCGAAGCGTTAAGTAAGGCGCCAAGTGTTTGACAAGCGCGGCCGGATCGAAAGATGTTTATTTGTGGGATATCCTAAGGAAACTAAAGGATATTACTTTTACAAGCCCGCAGAGAACAAAGTGTTTGTTGCTCGAAATCTGTATTCTTAGAAAGGGAATTTATTTCCAAAAGAGACAGTGGGAGAAGAGTAATTCTCGAGGAAACTCGAGAACCACAAGAAGACATCGCTTCACCGATGGAAACCGAACAAGCTCAACAAGCGGTTGAAGAGCCCATTCAAAGTACACAAGTCCCACGCAGATCGATAGGATGCGACATGAACTGAGAGATATGGTTATCTCGTAGCAGAGGATGATGATGCATCGCTCATAGATGATGAGCCTAGTACCTATCTGAGAGCCGGGACCAGAGTCAGGAATGGCTAGAAGCCATGAAGTCGAGATGCAATCCATGTATGACAATCAAGTTTGGAACTTGATAGATCCACTGAGGGTGTTAAAACCATTGGGTGCAAATGGGTCTATAAAAGAAGAAAGACATGGATGATAATGCAAGCCTATAAAGCTAGACTAGTGGCAAAAGGTTATAGGCGATTCATGGTGTTGACTATGATGAGACCTTTTCGCGGTAGTCATGCTTAAATCAATTAGAATTTTATTTGCCATTGCCGCATACTATGATTATGAAATATGGCAAATGGATGTCAAAACAGCATTCCTTAATGGAAACTTACTCGAGGATGTGTATATGACACAACCTGAAGGTTTTGTTCATCCAGAAAATTCTAAAAGGGTTTGCAAGCTTCAAAGATCCATTTATGGGTTGAAGCAGGCTTCTCGGAGCTGGAATCTTTGTTTTGATGAAACTGTCAAAGAGTTTGGGTTCATTCAAAATGAAGATGAACCTTGTGTGTACAAGAAGGTTAGTGGGAGAATAGTTGTTTTCTTAGTCTTATATGTAGATGACATATTACTCATTGGAAATGACATTCCCACCTTGCAGACAGTCAAGACTTGGTTGGGAAGTTGTTTCTCAATGAAAGACTTAGGAGAAGCTGCTTATATTCTTGGGATAAAGATCTATAGAGATAGATCAAAGAGATTGATTGGTCTGAGTCAAAGTACATACATTAATAAAAAATACAAGAGTGTCCAAATGCAAGACTCCAAGAGAGGACTCTTGCCAATGTCACATGGCATTCATCTGAGTGAGACTCAGAGTCCTAAGACTCCTGATGAGCGAGCACGTATGAGCAAGATACCATACGCATCGGCTATTGGATCGATCATGTATGCCATGATTTGTACTCGACCAGATGTATCGTTTGCTCTTAGTATGACAAGTCGATACCAATCGAATCCAGGTGAAAGTCACTGGACAGCAGTGAAAACCATCCTAAAGTACTTGAGAAGAACTAAGGATGATTTCCTAGTTTATGGAGGGGTGGTAAACGAAATTTGTTTGTAAGAGGTTACGCCGATGCAAGTTTGAAACCGGCAGAGACGATTTCAAATCGCAAGCTGGTTATGTGTTTGTTTTGAATGGAGGTTCTGTGAGTTGGTATAGTTCCTAGCAAAGCACGGTTCTTGATTACATTCTGAAGTGAGTACTGCGACATCGGATGCGGCTAAGGAAGCCGTATGGATCAAGAAGTTCGTTCGAACTAGGAGTGGTGCCAACCATCCAGTGGTCCCATAAGCCTTTATTGTGACAATAATGGTGCTATTGCACAAGCTAAAGAGCCTAGGTCCCATCATAATTCCAAACATATACTCGGAAAATATCACCTAGTCGGAGAGATCGTCGACGAGGAGATATTACAATATGCAAAGTAGCAACAGAAGAGAATGTTGCGAGATCCACTTACCAAGCCTCTCTCACAAGGAAAGCATGTTGAGCATGCTAGAGCGATAGGACTAAAAGTCATGTATGAATGGTCCTAGTGCAAGTGGGAGATTGTTGGGAATAGTGCCCTAGGACATTCGATGTGCCTAGATTTGTAATTGTCACATTTAAATAAAGTTATTTGATATCATTTATTTCTCGTTGATTATTATAATGTGTGCATGTTTTAATATTATAATAATCGAATAATAGTTATTCACGAATAATAAGATTATTCAAATGTCCCAGTAAAATCGCGTTGAGTAGAGACTCAAGTGATTAATATACTAGTATAAGTTTGATTGATAATCATCGGATGATTATGCGTATGGTACGGATCAATCTTATGGGTATTGGTTGGAGAACTATCTTGGACCGACCGCATTGAGATCACTTTGCATGGAAATGTCATAAGTGAATCTCAATACGGTATGTCAATAAATCCTTGAACACGAGATTATCATAGAGTCCAACATGATAATCGCTATGCCTTGGCGTAATCCAACGTCATACGAAACATGGTGATCATAAAGGTTAGCGATCGGGATTAGTGGGAGTCATGTAGAGGGCAATGAATAATCAAGATGGGGATTTGTCCTCTCTTAAGTGAGAGAGATATCTGCTGGGCCCCTCGATAAGTAGGGTGAAGGAAATGCATGGCCATGCTCAAATGAAGAGTCATTTGATTCAATCGCCTACTTAAGATCGAAAGCATTTGAACATAAATAAGTATGACAGACTCCATGACTTAGTTCAAATATGATATCGCGTGACAAAGGGATTTGACACGTTAAAAGGTTTAATGGACTATTAACTTATATTATTTGGGTAATCATAATGTCTTGCTAGAGGCCGCTTATGATTTATTATTTAATAAGGTATTAAATAATTGCCAACATAATATAAGCCTTTTAGTCGCACATACGACAATTATAGACAAGTAGGAATAAATATCAATCGGGAATAATAAATATAATATTGGATATTATATTTATAAGGAGATTAAATAATAAAGTAATATATATAATATTGGATATTATATATATTGTATTATTTAATAAGTTGAGGGGCAACTAAGCAAATACTAGATTATTGAATCTAGGGTTTACTTAGTATAAATATAAGGTCTTGGACAAGGAGTTGTAACCAGAAAATAAGACCTAAAATCGGCCCTTCAAGAAGAAGAAAAATCGTCCATCTACATTATACTGTAGGAGAACGGAGTCGGTCGTTCCTCTTCCCTTAGTTGATCTTGATCAATAGTACAATCCTTCTAGTAAGAAATTTGTGTTGTACTATTTATCAATATTATTCGTAAGGATCTAGCAATCCGGCTTGTGGAATTGTTCGTGTGTGGATCACCAGAAGAGGAAGGAGATATTCATCTGCTTCTAGTCCGGATCTAGATTTGTTCAATCGGATTAAGGTAATTCGATTAACTCTTTAATTAAACAATTAAATTACTGCATGAGATCCTAAATTGGGTTTTCACATTTATTGTTCCGCTGCGTTTTTACTCCGATTATTTTGTATTCGATACATAGAAAACCCAACAGGGTGGGACTCCCGACAAATATTCTGGAAATACATCCAAAAACTCCCATACTATAGGTACGTCTGTAGGGGACACCTCATTAGTACGAGTGTCGACCAAACTCACCAAGTAACCCTGATATTGCTCCTTCCTTAGGCTTCTTAGTGCTTTCATGGTTGTGATTACTCTGGGTACTGTCCTACTCTTAGTACCATAAAAGGTGATCGACTCGCCTTCAGAACACCTCAATGTCACCTTCTTCTCACGGCACCTTATATCGGGATCATGTCTATTGAGCCAGTCCATACCAAGGATCACGTCAAAATCTATCGAGCTAATCAAATACAGGCTAGCATCAAATTCTCTACCTCTTATCTCAATATTCTCGTCAATCATTGTATTAGTGAGGATCGTATTTCCTGACGGTAAGCTAACCTCGAGAGACTCAACAGTTCTAACGCTTTTATGACCAATGGAATGATAAAACTTTGCAGTCATAAAAGTATGTGTGGCACCAGTGTCAAATAAAGCGAAAGCGGGCACATTAGAGATCATAAGCATACCTGAAACCGTGCTGAAATTCCCATATGCGTCCCTTTGGGTCAAAGTATAAATGCGAGATTTTCCTCCAGAACCTTGACCTTTGGCCCTTTGGAGATGACAGTTCGAAGATGAATGTCGTGGCTCCTTGCATCTATAGCATACACCTTTTCCATACAAACACTCTCCGACATGATTTTTACCGCACTTTGGGCATGCATGCATAGTGATCGGCGCACCCGGTCCAGATTTCTCATCTACTTTCTTCTGTTTATTAGAAGCCACAACCTTATTTTGATTCCCATTCCAATGCCTCTTACCGGTATTAGGCTTAGTAGACTGTTGCTGATCCAGATTATGACTAGCCTCAACCTCTTGAGCTCTAAACACTGTCTTCGTATACGGTAGCACCCCATGACCAGCCACGATGTGACGAAGACTCGGACGTAAACCACTCCGAAACTTAAGGGCCCTCTTGCGGTCTGTATCCACCATGTGCTCCACAAAGAAGCTGATTTGGTTGAATTTCCTCTCATATTCTTCAACCGTCATCCCACCTTGTTCGAGATTCCAAAACTCCCTCTCCATCTTCTCTCGGTAATGCTGTGGGTAGTAATGTTCCATCACATTTCCTTGAATCGATCCCAAGTCAATGCACCACGCTCGGTCGCCGGCCTCAAACGCCAATAGCTTATCCACCAGCGTCCAGCATCCTCCACCATTTGATATTGGCCGCAAAGAATTCTTTGAGCATCAGTGCACGCAATGAGCTCAAAGGTGCGCTCGAGCGACATGAACTATTCATCAACAAAAGCTGGTCCTTCTCGATCGTTGAATGTTGGTGGGGTGAAACGCCGGAACTGTTGCACAACTTGTGCCTGAGTGGGAGCTGGCACGTTATTGTTGTGGTTATCCTGACCTCCGTCACCACCACCACCAGTACCAAGGTTGGCATTCTGACCACCGATATTATCTGTACCTCGGTTAGCTAGGCGTCCACGTCCACGAGTTGCCATTATCCTAAGGCATACCACACACAATGATCCTTCAGTACTTACCCAACAAGAGACAGAAATAGGATGGGGAGTTACATTGCATCTATATGTTGAGAACCAGAGATTTCTAGAAATGATGATTTACGCATGCCACGCATATACTTATGAATTTATAAGAAAATAATTTCATGCCCTAATACTTTATCATAAAATTCTTATGTACAAAATAGACTGACAATGCATCTGTAATACATGAATCATGGTTGATCTGGCAAACTGCATTTATCACATAATGAATAATCAAAACTTAATGTACCTTGGAGTCGACGTGGAGCGGCAGAGGTCGATGATCATAATTGCAAAAAAAAAATATATGACTACTTGCGAAAATGAAATTTCAGTTTTGAAAAAGAAACCATTGTAACGAGTCTACAGAATCGTATACCCGATCCGATACCACTTATGTAGAGACCACTTTTATAAAAATATAATTCTTCAAATTTTAGGAAGAATAAAAAGAAATTTTGCAGCGAAAATGCATTTTAAAAAGACGAACTTAATAATCGCAAGTAATAATCCCAAGTCACCATTAAATAAAAACATACTTCGACGTGAAATTAAAACAAGTCGAACATTGTTCAAAAATATAATCTTAGAGAAATAACATTTAACAAATAAATATTTGATCATTAGCTTGATCATCCCACACTCAAGCGCATGCCACATCGAGCTCCTCAACCTGAAAGGGGTAAATAGTGGGGTGAGCTTCCAACTCGCTTAGTGTGGAGAGTACGCAATATGTCTACGTTAATTACTAAATATATTAGCAAGTATAAACAACATGACTAATAAATTCTGAAGCCCGTCGGCTAGCCCGAAGACTTTATGCACAATTAAGTGCTTCTGACTGATTTGCACATTTAAGTGCTTCTGACTGATTGCACATTTAATTGCTTCTGACTGATTGCACATTTAAGTGATTCTGACTGATTTCACGTGCACATACGAGACAATATATAAAGCAATTAAAATAAACAAAAGCGTAATAAATCCCCACACCTGGATAAAATTGCAGTTCTGAACTTGAATGTGATGAAATGCTTGACTCGACAATTCTAGGCCCGTAAATTCTCGTTATTATCTACAATTAATAATAATAGAAATTATTATTATTATATGACCGAAAATTAAATTTTAAGTGAAAAATAATAGTAATTAAAATGTCAACATGTTAAAAGCTTGGCCGAGGGGCTGAAATCGAAGAATTATAAGTAAGTTGGGTCAATTTGATAACACTAGAAAATTATTTTAATGGCTTGCGCCAAAATAGGGCTGAAATTAATTACTGAAAAGCCGACTGGATTAAATTTGAAAGAAAGAAACATCTGAGGACTGAAACTGAATAAATTGAAGAGTTGATTTGGGTTAATTTGCAAGAATCAAAAGTAACTAGGATTAAAATTGAAATAACTGTAAAGTTGGGGGTGGAAGTTGGTTTAACTAATAAATAAGGATATAAAAATCCTTCTCACACATCAGCGCACACTGAAGACCATCAGACTTCTCGTTCTCTCTCGGTTCTCCATCAATCCGCCTCCCTCTGATGTCACACACACGCACCTACACACACACACACACACAATAATCGCGCACATAACAATCGCACACACCCAGCCAAATCGCTGGACTAAGACTCGCCTATTTGAAATTTTTACCCATATCTCGAAACCCTAAATGGTCAGGGCGACAGTTTCGTCAGAAAGGCTTCGGCCCTATTTCTCTGTCGAGCTGTACGGCAGACGGGGGTGAGGGCTCGTTGATTTTGGTTCTGGTGATGATGGATTCAGGTTTGTTGGATTGGTAATGAAAGCTCCGCCATATATCTCTGATGGGCGCGGACAAGAAAAAATATAAACTTTCATGTTCAGTCCCGACCCTGTGTGGGTGGTTCCGATTCGGGTCAAAATGAGAAAGATGATTCTGGTTTGGTATGGGTTTAGATTTGGGTCGATTGAACGGGTAAGGCCAATAGTTTTTTTTTTTGAAGCTGGACTGTTCATTATCATTCATCCGTGACTGGGGGGTATACATGGGTTGAAGATGACAAAACTTAAAAAGTCGGATACCGGATCGAATTTGAATGTCAAATTAGAGAGTGTTGTGGGATGAACAAGTAAAAAGAAAATGGAGAAGACATACCTTTGATGGGTGAGAAGAAAGGTTTCAGTCCGCACGAGGTTAGGACGGATGATTTGCAAAAGATAGAAGTGTTGCGACTGTGAATAATTTTGCAGAGTATTTTTGTGTGTATTGATGCAGTATAAATACAGTATTTATACTGTAGATATTAAGGTTAGGGTATAATTCTAATTGGGTTAGGAAAATGGCTTGGGCCAACTCATTAATTGGACTGATAAAGAATTTGGGCCACAAAATTAATATCGACCTACAATTAAAACAAATAATAATAATAGTAGTAGTAATAATAATAATAAATAATATTATTATTTATCTTGAAAAAAATCTTTTGGTAACAATTAAATTGTTTAAAATTTGACTCGGGCCTAGAAATGACATGACACGATGAATTTAAAATGAGAAATGAAACGAAACGAATCACATGACTTGTCATGAATTATAATGACATAAATGGATTTGCATGATCATGGGAATGAGATGAATTAAATGATAAAATTATTCGGACATTAATTTAATAAAATTGAACATGTTTTCTATAATTCACAATAAATATATGTGCGAAATCGGGGCGTTACAACTAAGGTTTAAGAATTAAAAATACAAGATGATTTGATGATACATATAAATATTTAAGATTCTTCAAAATATCAACATATGATATGGTGGCCCAATTATGAACTACACCAAAAGTACCGAATTCCACTACGAAAAAACGAGAGAGAGTTATTTTTATGCTGCTATAAAGTCTATCGAATGGATATGAAAAATGTTTTTTCTACAAGGAGACATGACACAAGAACTATGTCCTATAACCCCTGACTTTGAACTGAAAAGACATGAAGACCATCAATTTTCTACTTCTCCTGGCATATTCATGTGCTACATCTTATCTTTATATTTACTGATAAACTGTGCCATAATAACATGGTGGAGGTGTCATAATTGATTAAAATTATTAAATTATTATACTATATTTCTAGAAAAAGTATGTTGGCTGCCAGACAAAAAAATTATCGATCATCCGAGTTCCCCTGACGTTTAGCAGGCAGTCGCAGAAAAAATTGCACAGTCGTCAGATGCCTATCGTCGGCGGCCAAGGGCCGGCCGAAGAACATACCTGTTGGCCATAGAGTATACCGTAAACAACTTAGAAGGGGGGTTGAATAACCTGTATCTTTTTTGATATTATTTGCATAGCGGAAGACTGATATTAAGTTGCTGTAAATGCAGCAACTGGGTAATCTCCTGTTTGCTTGGTGCGTCTATGGTTTTTGCAATACGTATACTTTAAATCACACAGGCAGATATGAAAATTGTAAAGGACATAATGTAAATGCAAACAGATATACGTGGTTCGAGGTAAACCTCTCTATGTCCATTGCTCCTCCACGCATGAATAAGATGTTTATTAAAATCCTTGCATATACAACTACATGACTTTAACTAAAACTTGTAGCTCTATCGTTCACATAGATTGATACAACCGACAATAGCTTGGGCCATTCACACAAATGGGCTTGGCTCTTTTAACTTTCTTCTTCTCATACAGATCGAAGCTTCGTCTTCAATGCTATTCTTCCCACGCAGGTTGGAACTAGCAACGGGTTAGTCCACACAGGGCTAAGTTGATCTCGACATAAGGTTTGGGTAGAACATGTTGAAACAGCAGCTGTATGCTTTGATGAGCGTTGCCTGTAAGGTATGTTGTTTGCATTGAGGAATGTATATTTCTTCACACTAATGATGGTGTATGCTCAAGGAAATATACTGCTCTTTGTTAGCTTGATATTCAGATTGTCAGAGCTAATGCGCCAGATGTATTGCCGAGATAATGAACTAAGTGAGCAATGTCCTCTTGCTTGGGGCTATTTATAACCTTGAAAATAGATCCGTTATAAATGTAGCCATTGGCCGGTTGGTGAGATTGAGACAGCTCAGATTGGCGGCTGCTGAATGTTTCAATTAAAGGCGATTCGCATTTAATGCTTCAGACATTATCTTTGACTTAGCATTAAATGTTCTTTAGCGTGTTCAGATTGTAGTCTCTTTTGGACGCATTGAATGTTGTCCTATCAGCATTAAATGCTACTTTATCTGTGAATACTTGATGAATAAACAATCTTTCTTTCACAACTATTTCAGGTTTTTCTCCAGTCCTGTTGGATATGTGTTTTACTTTTCCTAAGTAAAACACCTACAGCAAGCTTGTTGTATCCAACTTCTTCATCTCTGCTGTATAATAATGAAAGCGCTGTAGGAACGGACTTCTGACTATGTTGGAAGATCTTTCACTGTATGGACAGGCTGTATGAAGTTTCCTAACAGTTTTCATACTTAGAGTGAAATGCTGATTTTGAAGACCTTATGCTGTATGGGGGTAATTATCAAAACAAAGCTGCATTTTTTCCAACAATTTCCCCATTTTTAATAATGCAAAAACTTTCTTGATATGGAGAGGTTGTCTTCAAGTATTCTATCGAAAGATCTGATCTTTATGACTTAGTCTAAAAATTTTAACTGCTCACAGGCAAGTTCTAAAATGAAAGATCCTACAGGACTAAGTATATTACAACTTAACTTATAATTGGCGCGCAGGCATAATCTTACATGATGTAGTCTTAATTGAATACATCTTAATCTATGAAATGGTCGCAGAAAAATTATTACAGCTTGAGGATTATGAAGTTTTTATACTTGTTGAATATTTCAATATCTAATCATAATCAACACAGTAAAAAACAGTCAGAGTAGATTACGAGCTGTAATCTTTCAAGACAACAAAGTTTTATTAATACTTGAAATTACAATGCTTGAAAGAAATGAAAGTAATGCATCAGAGAGCATACAGTAGGATAAAATAAAAAGTAAAACTAATAGAAGCTAGTCCCTATAATGTTGATGCTTCCAAGTCTTGCGAGAGGGATCATGTTTGGTTCCTCTCCACCAATTGATTAGGAAATCTTGACCTTGGTCCCTATAGATGCTTCGTCCTTCATAGGAGACATCGTAGGCGAGAATCTAATCTTTAGGATGAGTTATCCGGTCACCCTTGTGATGCTTAGACTTCATTATGAGTTAGAAGGGAAGCTTTCCTTCTCAACTAGCTGATTAGAGAATCATGTTCGGTTTCTCTCCACCAGTTGATTAGGGAATCTCTACCTCGGTCCTTGTAGATGTTTCGCCCTTCATAGGAGACATCGTGGGTGAGAATACAATCTTTACGGTGAGTTATCCGATCACCCTTCTGATGATAAGACTTCAACTTGAGTTGTAAATGGAGCTTTCCTTCTGCTAGGAGTCTCGATAACTCATTAGCGGCATCCTCCAGGATTTTGTTTTGAATTTGTTGAGCATGATGGACTTCCTGATGAGAATACAGAAGTATCTCAGCAGCTCATTGTTTTTCAATGCCTTTGCTTCTTCTCCTATAGGTCTCCGATCCATTGGGAGCAATATCTCAGCAGGCTTGCGTACTATATTTTTTCAAGGAAAATTGGGATCCTGGAACTCAGGTCGAGAAGCTCCTTGAGTTGGCCCAGGTCCGTCCAGTATTCCGATGGCCCTATATTGATGCTTCATTTGATTGAGGGCTTTCCATGATGCATTGGGCATGAGGCGGAAAGCCTCTTCCACATCTGTAATGGCCCTCTGCATCTTTTGGAGCTCATCATGAGCTGTTTCCCTCATCCAGTCGAGTTCCTTCCCAACATCGTACAGGGCCTTGATGGCATCCTGCAAGAAGATGGCTTGGCGATCGACGGGTTCGTGTTGCTTGATACGTGCCTCTGTGCACGGGGAGTGTGGGTGTGCTATATTGGAGTCAGATAGTTCTCTAAGCTGTTTAGTAGCCACATTGTGACGAGGTTTGCATGGCTCGTCATTATCAAGGAATTCGTCATCTGATCCAAAAAAGTATCATGTAGAGATAGTAACGCCAACCTGTTCGGAAGCGGATGCTTCTATAGGTTGTGCTGCATGTTCTGTCTAGTATACAGAAGGGATTTATTCCTCTTGCCTCTGTTGGGTCTCGGTAGTCGGAAGTATAGGAGGGACTGATTCCTCCCGCCGACTCTCAGCGCCGCCTGTTCCTAAAGAGGGACTGATTCCTCTTGTCAGACGGCGCGGGTGGCATCTTCCTCTGTCGGCTGGACAGATTACTATTGAACGGGTGATGCTTCCTGTCGGGTAGAAGTAGCAGCTTCTTTATTGGTGACAAGAGGGACTGATTCCTCAAGTTTATTTTCTTCTTGGGCTATTTCTTCTTGCGGGGTCGGGGACTGATGCTTGTCAGTGGATGTTCCATTGCTTTGATGAGCCTTCATCTTAGTGAATTCTCTTTTCTGAGCCTCTTCATAGCTCATTCGAAGTCCTACCTGTAGGGCCTCATCGTCGTCGTCGGAGTCGGGGTCGGAGTGATGACTTGGTGTCGGAGCTTTGTCATCGGACTATAATTCCTCTTTCAGCCAAGCCTTCTCTTTTGCCATGAAGTAAGATGATATGAGCTCTTGGAAAAAGTGATCTTCCCACTTGATCAAAACCTCAACGTTCTAGGTGTCCGTGACCTCCAGAGCAAACATTTATTTTTCTCTCCATTCTTCCCAATTATACAGGGTGTCGTAAGGGGCGAACCTGTATGACTTCCAGATTTTGAAGCGCTCGAAGGCTTCATCAATTTGTACTTTGGTTTATTATAGCTTTTGGGGAGGGACTACGAACAACATATGGCCCTACTGTCTGGTGGGGATCCTCAACAGGAAAGGATCCTGTTGGGGAGAGAGATCCCTGACAGGGTGGGGTGCCCTGTTGGGAGAGGGACTCCTTACAGGGGTGGGTGCCTTATTGGGAGTTGCGGATTTTGGATCCAAAGGGGCAACCGATTCGCCAGAACCTTCAATCTTGGCAAACAATTGTTCTTCCAACGTAGCCGCCAGAGGCTCAGTAACTGTCGTAGGAGCAGCAATTATTTATTCCGTAGGGGTTGCACCCTTTGAGATGGGTTCAGCAGTTGGTGCGGTATATGGGACTTGTACAGTGACTGTTGTAGTCATTATAGGAACATCTTTCGTAGACTTCATCTTCTTCATATTTTTCTCAACAGCTTTTAGGGAGATGCTGTCGAAAAGTGCTCTTTTCTTCTTCTTCTTCCCATCATTTGAACTCTTGAGTGTAACATCCCGAGGATCACTCGAAGTGCATGCTGTAAGGGTTGGGGCTATCAGCAAGAATGGTTTCTTTGTTGTAGATAGTGGGTTTGAATACACCGATGTACTTTCCTGTATTAATCTTCTTGGCCTATGCAGATTGCTGTACTCCGTAGTGAGTAAGAATGTGGTTCAGAATCAGGCCAAAAGATTTCTTCACAGTCTCAGGCTTAGATGCCTCCTCCTGAATACGCTTCAGAACAATTTGGCACCAGTTTACTTTTTCACCAGACATGATGGCAACCATCATTCTGTACCTCAGATTGGTATACATCTCGAAGGCACCAGTTCGGTTCGCAATCACCCTGAAGCAAAAATCGTGAAGATAAACATAAAGGAGGGTGAAGTTATTCTTGTGACAAGAAGGATGGACGTTTGTGGCCATGGTGTTGGGATTCCAGAAATAAAAACGAATACGCAGTGGAATAATAATAATAAAGAATCCCAAAAAGGATCGATCAAGTAACGTATATACGAAAAAAAGACGAAGAAAAATGATTAAAGTCCCATACCCTTGAAGCCTTTGATAATATCTTCGTAAGTTGATGATGTTCACGAACCTGAGCACGAGTACGAAATCCCTTCATCCCAAGCACCGAAAATATGATGTCTCCACGTCACCACACAATGGAACTTGATCAGAAAAAACAACGAGGCCCTGTTCTCTAAGAACACGGCTAGGGAAACTCGTAGGAATCTTCTCTCTTTATTTTTTATTACTTGTTTTACACCTCTAAGATGAAGAACACAAAAGAAAATTTTCTCCCACTTCTCTCTATACTGCTCGGCCGAAATGCAGGAGGAAAACTACACTTCCTTGTGGTGTGTTAAATGATTTCAATATAAAGAGAATCATTCTCACCATGTGACATGAAAAAGTCATTGTTGGGATAAACAATCATGTACCTTGTTTTGATAAATGCCAACATACAGCAAATAGTCAAATTTCAATCATACAGCAAGTAGCTGTCCTCAAGATGATCATACTGCTGGACAACTTACCCTGTATCTTGCGTTGCCTCAACATACAACAAAAGGATAAAGTGCCATCATATAGCAAGAAGCTCATCAGTCAATATGACACCAAGTATGGAAGCTGTCCTGAAACATTCATACATCACCTTCCATACAGAAGCACTAAGAGATAGCCTACAACGTTGGAACCTACAACTACAGTATTAAAGACGCAACATGTTGGATACAGCAAACAGGCTGTAAAGTGTTACGATTTTCAACACTTATCCAACATGAATGAAGACCGTTGGAACGGAATCTGCTCTATATGCTAAAGTCAAGCCACCGTTTGAAAAGAAGTATTTAAATACTAACTGAATAAAGTACTTAAATACCAGCCGACAAAGATCTTCAGACAAGGAGCAAAATCTAGATCTTTTATTTTACAAGTCAAACAACACGGAATAGACTCTTTTCTCAATGGATCTATTCCCAACAAATCTATTTTCAAAGGCTATATATATACCCCAAAGTTTGAAGATCAGAGATAGACAACACACGAATATTCATAAGATCAAGAACTGAAATTTGAGCAAAACTGAGATATACTGAGATACACTCGTAAACATCACATGAACAGTATATCAAGAGCAAACATATTTCTTCGAGCATACTGGCATTCTTGAGAGAAGAAATATACAAGTGCTCAACCTTGAACAACACATCATCATCTCAAGCTCAAGAAGTCTAGCGGTTGTTCAAACCCTTGTTCTTACATTTGAAGAAAACCATCAGCCCTATGTGGACTGAAGAAAGCCTTGCCTTTCCAGAACTGTGTGTGACGAATCTGCATTATAGACGAAGCTTTGAAACTGTGTGTGAAGAAGCAAGTCAAGTGATAGCTTTGACCTATCTATGTGAACGGTTGAAAGCGATAGTCTTTGTATCAATTTGTGTGAACGATACAAGGATAGGTTTGATTATAGATACGTAGTAGTGTACGTGGTGTTTATAATAAACATTTTACTCCTGTGTGGAGGACCAGTGGATGTAGAGGGGTTTACCTCGAACCACTTTAAATATCGTGTTATTTACCTTATGCAACTTATTATTTTCATTATCGTGATTATTTTTAAGTATACATTGCATACCCTGTACGCACCAAGACAGACTTCCGCTACGCACTCTTATTTGAAAATCGTACAGCTTGTTGCTTAAACACTTTCCAAGCTATATTCTGTATATTTAGTGACCAACAAGCGGTATCGGAGAGGTTGATTCTAAAAATAATCAGTCGTATTTTTAACCGAATCAGATCCTAAAATCGCTTATTTTTGAAAACTTCTTTATCTTTCCTAATCTTAGACATGGACACCTCACTGATTAATAAGGTGCCAATGTTTTCTATTAACGAGTTTGATGACTGGAGAATTGGGATGGAGGCTCATCTTGCCGCCATGCATGAAGAGATGATTTATGTCATCCAAGAAGGCCCCATAAAAATCATGAAGGTGAATCATACCGTAAGGGTTTAAGGCCAAGCTCATGCCAAGATGCTCGAGAAAGAGCACAAACAATGGACCACAGATGATCGGAAATGCTCCAACCTCGACAATGTAGCTAAGAATGTGCTATTTGTCACTCTTGACAAAGGCACGTTCTCGAAGGTAAAGAGCTGTAAGGAAGCCAAGGAAATCTAGGAAAAACTCAAGATAATTTGTGAGGGTACTGAGCTCTCTAAAGAAAATAAGATTTCAAAACTAACTCAGCAATTTAAATCTTTCGAAATGAAATCAACTGAAACTCTTGAGGAATTTGACATCAGATTCACTGGTAGTGTCGGTGAACTTGAAGCGTTGGGCAAAATTTATACCCAAAAGGAGAAGAACTTAAAAATTTTCAGATCTCTCCGTGCCCGATGGGACATTAAAACCACAACTATGCGTGTGTCATGTAATCTTAATGACATTTTTACTTTTGACCTCTTGTCTGACCTCAAAGCATTTGAGTATGATATTGACAGAAGAGAGAAAGCTGAATAGTCACCTGCTAAAACTGCAGCATTAGCCGTTGTATCCAACCGGAGACAGCATGCCCAGCACATCCAAGTTTACCCACAAGAATGCTGACAGTGACGATGATATCTTGTCACAAGATGAAATGGCGCTTCTCATGCACAAATTCAAGAAATTCATCAAACAGTCTGGAAAGACTCCCTACAGGCCCAAAGCCTGTTCACAAGGTAAGTACCAAATCTTCCTCTGGTGATGCTAACATGTGTAACAATTGCAGGAAACCAGGACATTATGCAAATAAATGTCCTCACCTTAAAGTTCAAAAGTTGCCAGAAGCCGAGCAACAAGAAAAAGATGAAAGAAGACGTGCTTGGAGAAACAAGCTCAAGGCCCTGATCTGCGAATCAGAAGCCTCCCCTGCACCAACAAAGTCCGAAGAATGTTTTCAGGCAGTCACTGACAGTGACTCGTCCGATGATGAATTCGAAGATAAAGCCTATATATGCTTTATGGCCAAAGACATACTGGAAGACGAAGATAGCGATGATGAGGTAAGCTCAACCTCAATTACTCCTGTAAATGCATCTCATACCTTTGAAAATATGATGAATGATTTTATAATCGTTCAAAAGGCCCATGAGACATTGAAAAATGAAAACATACAGCTCCAAATTTCCAACTTAGAGCTGAGGGGAGAAAACGACTTGCTGAAAGTAAATTACGAAAATGTGTTTGTCGATTGTAAAAACAGCGAAGTCGATCACGAAAAACTCATGGAGAGCAATCATAAACTTGTTAACGAACTAAATGAGGCTAAGTATCACAGTGAAAGCAAGACAAATGATTTCGTTCTGCTCGAAGACAAAGTAAAAACTCTCGAAAAACGAGAACTTGAGACCATCTTGAAATCTTTCGAGAAATCATCGAAAAGGATGGAAGAAATTCTAAGCACCAGGAAACATGCTCATGATAAAAGCGGCTTAGGATACAACTCATTCTCTAATAAAGGAAAAACTAGTACTGTGTTCGTTAGGGGTGTGGAATCCATTCCTGTATCAGAAGAAATCACGAGTCCTGTGAAGGTACCTATTGCACCGCGAACAGCAAAGGCTGCCATTCCGACACCACAATCATATCACAGACAGCGGAATCCTCAGCCATCCAGACCCGTAAGGCGTAACCAACAACATGCTCCCCGAGCATATCAAAAGCGCCAACAGCCGTTCAGAAAGAAGGCTGTACCCAAATATCAAAGGCCCACACAGCAGTACTGTCAATAGTACAGCGCGCCTGGATATTGGATATAGGAGCCTCGTTATCTATCAAGAAAGCAGGTCACCGCCAGTATCAGCAACAACTTTGGGAATTCAACTGGAGACCCAGAAGGCAAGCTGTAACGCCGAAGAAAATGGCTCCACCTCCAAGACGGGATTCGTGCTAGATTAATAATAACCTGGATTTTACATACATAATAATTATCAAGGTTACAGCGACTACATGCCTGCCCCACGTAGACATCGCAAAAACGGACCTAAAGTAACCTATAGCAAATCAATTATTTTCAGGCAAATCTGGGTACCTAAAGGTACTAACATCCATGGACCCAATATTCAAAGGGGACTTAAATCTACTTAATTTCTTTGCCTACAAGACATCTTAGAGAAGGACATCTGGTACTTCGACAACGGATGTTTTCGGCACATGATAGGAGACAAAATCAAGTTGTCAGATTATGTAGAAGGTCGCGGTCCAAAATTGCGCTTCGATGATAAATCAAAATGAAGAACAAGAGGGAAGGGAACCATGCTTGTAGGAAAATTCAAAGTCTTCGATGTAGCTTATGTCGAAGGCTTAAATCTACTTAGTATTAACCAGTTCTGTGACAAATAGTTCTCGGTGAAATTTTATATAGATCACTGTAGAGTCAAGAACATTCTGACCAAAGAAGTTGTACTCACAGGAAGCAGATCAGGTAACATGTATATTGCTGACTGGATGCCTATGAGCTCCACGATACTTTGTTTTATTGCCAAAGGCACTGCAGATCTAAGTTGGCTATGGCACAAAAGGATGTCTCACATCAACTTTAAGACTATCAACAAGCTCGCTAGATAGGGAATGGTTAGAGGTTTGCCCAATGTGTCATTCCAAAACGACAGCGTCTGTGGACCCTGTCAGAAAGGCAAGAAAATCAAGACCATCCTGAAAATCAAATCCTACCTTTCCACTAAGAGATTTTTAGAAATGCTACACATAGATCTCTACGGTCCTATAGACCCGGTAAGTTTGGAAGGTAAGAAATACTGTCCCGTTATTGTTGATGATTTTTTCAGGTATGCTTGGACAATCTTCCTGAGCAAGAAGAAGGAAACCACATCAAAGCTTCTCGAGCACTTGAGAAAGCTTCAAAATGAGAAAGGGTTGAGTATCATGTCCATTCGTTCCGACAGAGGTACTGAATTCACTAACCACTTTATAAAGCAATACTGTTCGGAAAATGAGATACAACACGAATAGTCAGCTACCAGAACACCTCAACAAATAGTGTTGCCGAGCGAAAGAACAGGACGCTCAAAGAAGCAACAAGGACCATGATTGCCGCAAGCAAGTTTCCACAGCGTTTCTGGGGTGAAGCCACTAATACAACATGCTATACAGAAAATCACTGTATCATCAACAAATATCACAACAAAATAGCATACGAGGTATGAAACAACAAAACTCCATTTGTTTCGTACTTTCACATATTCAGATGCAGGTGTTATGTTTTGAACAATGGGAAAGATCAACTTAGAACCTTCGATGAGAAGTCGGATGAAGAGATATTTGTAGGATATTCCTCTATCAGCAAAGCTTATAGAATTAGGGGTGTGCATGGTACGGTATGGTATGGTTTTAGTGTAAAACCGATACCGTACCAAATATATTCGGTTTATTATGATTTAATACTATAAACATACGGTTTTTTTCGGTTCGGTAGTTCGGTATTTCGGTTTGGTTTACATCGGTACGGTATTTTTTCGGTTTTTCACTTGATACTTGATAGCATTAATAAGACAAAAATACTCGAATAAATTAGTTCAACAAGGTACCATAAATAGTTGATCCAAAATAATTGCTAAACCAAAAAAATCACAATAACCTTAAGATAGTAACTAATTTAATGTTCAAGTTTTCATCCAACTATTTTGGAGGATAAAAAAAAGACAAACAAGTGTCTTGAACTTCAATAAATTTGTTATAATTCTATATTCATGTGAGTGTGTAACTACTATATATATGATATATTATCATAAAAATATTTAATATAAATAACGGTACAGTACGGTTTTTTTGTTCGGTATTTAAGTCAAATACCGTACCGTTACCGAAGTTTCGATTTTATAAAAAATAAAAACCATATATGTCGGTTTAAGCGGTTTATTAGTTTTTTCGGTACGGTTTTTACGGTGCGGTGCAGTTTTTCGGTTTAATCGGTTTTTTTGCACACCCCTATATAGAATCTTTAACAAACAGAAGTTGACAATTGAGGAATTAGTATATGTAGTGTTCAAAGAACCTCACCATGATCCTACAGGAGTAGAAGATCTTACTCAGAACATCCAACAACTCTCCATTAATGACCCTCCAACTCCTATAGAGCCTGTCGTTGACTTAGATATCAACCCCGTAGCTGTAAGAACAGAAGTAGATGAAGCTAATGCTATACAAGCTGAAGCTTAAACTACATCAACTCAAGCTACAGTACGGGGTGCCGAACTAGAACCCGATAGAAGATGGTTGAGAGATTACCCACATGAGTTGATCATAGGAAACATTGATGCTGGAGTATGTACATGTAGGAGAATATAGAGTACACAAGGAAATGTATTATGTGCGCACGAAGAACCCGAATATGAGAAATCTCCATTTCCTGTTTGGAAATCTCAAGCTGAACTTAGAAGACTTAACATGTGCGATGTATTCTTAGCTCAATCTGAACCTGTTTCTACCAAAGAATCTCTAGGCAATTCTCACTGGATTACATCTATAGAGTGTCGGAACTAATTGAAAACTCGGGTAAATCGATTAGATCCGAGCCTTTTATACTCAGAAGTGCTTATAACTACTCTCATTAAGCCTGTACTTGTTGATTAAGTCTTGTTAATAGGAGATAAGACCACATTACATGCACTAGAGTAGGAACTCTATGAAAACTCTGGATTATTGATTAGATTCGATACATTTGTACACATGATTGACATAATAGCTCCGGTTGACCTTTTACTTCTTGATTAAGTCTTTTTGTAGCAAGGATTTGATATAATATCTCCAATTAAGCCTTCAGTTCTGGATTAAGTCTTGTTAATAGAAAATAAGACCACATTACAAGCATTCAAAACTCTATGAAATCTCAGGTTTATTGATTAGATTCAAGCATTTTGGTATGAGAATTGACTATAACTCCAATTAAGCTTTTACTTCTTGATTAAGTCTTGTTGGAGTAAGGAAATGTCTATAATAGCTCCAATTAAGCTTTTACTTCTTGATTAAGTTGTGTTAATAGGAGATAAGACCATGTTACATGCATTTGAGTCGGAACTCTATGAAAACATGGTTTAATTGATTATATTCGAGCCTTTTATACTCAAAAATGGCTATAACAGCTCACATTAAGCCTTTACTTCTTGACTAAGTCTGGTTAATAGGAGATAATACCACATTACATGCAATTGAGTTGGAACTCTATGAAAACTCGAGTTTATAGGTTAGATTCGAGCCTTTTGTACTGAGAATTGGCATAACAGCTCCGATTAAGCTTTTACTTCTTGATCAAGTCTTGTTGTAGCAAGGATTAGCTATAATGGCTCCAATTAAGCCTTTACTTCTTGTTAAGTCTTATTAATAGCAGATAAAACCACATTACATGAATTCGAGTCGGAACTCTATGAAAACTCTGGTTTATTGATTAGATTCAAGACTTTTGTACTCAGAATTGGCTATAATAGCTCCGATTAAGCTTTTACTTCTTGATCAAGTCTTTTTGTAGCAAGCATTGGATATAATATCTTCGATTAAGCCGTTACTACTTGAGTAAGTCTTGTTATTAGGAAATAAGACCATGTTATATGCATTCACGTCGGAACTCTGTGAAAACTCGGGTTTATTGGTTAGATTCAAGCCTTTTATACTGAGAATTTGCATAACAGCTCCGATTAAGCTTTTACTTCTTGAGTAAGTCTTGTGTTGTTGCCCAAAATATCTATCCGAAGATTAAATACTGCTGGAGACGGACAACAAACAACAATTGCGGGAGCACTTCCGAGAGAGGATAAATAAAACAAGATTTGCCGGGTTTGTTAGGCCCGGGCTTGAATGCTCTCGCGAGATGTTATTAATACGAATATTCGTGGATACAAGTATTAATGAGAGAAATCTAAATACAATGAGTGTAAAAAGACTCTGTTAACCCGGCTCTTGAGCGAAGCTTGGTGTTCTTCGTCCCTGCCGATGATCTGCTGGATGAGATAGGCCGGGAGAAGTAAGACCGAAAGATAGCTGTTGCCAAGAGTTGGATGTTTGCCAAGCGCTGTATATTTTACTTCTGTATTGTGTGCTCAAATCGTGAGGTTGCTGAGAGGATATCCAAGTGCAGGCTGCCCTCTTTATAAAGGGGTTGGGGTGCCTTGTCCCCTAGTGGGCGATCGCCTTTCGGCCATTAATGCAATGGGGCGATCGTCCTAAAGGTCACGTGGGCTGCCTGCCAAAAGTCCATAGATCCAGCCGGCAGCTAGCTGAGTGGCCCAATGAGGATCCGGCACGCGTCCGGAAGTACTGTCACAGGAGGTCCCACTTTGTTACTTTCGGCGGACTTTGTCAGTAGGTGCAGTAGGCGCCAGGCTGTAGTCACATGTCTTGTCCGTCAGCTCCTTTCGCAGGTCTGGGCCCTGTTGGTAGGTGAGGTAGGTGACAGGTTTGTCAGCGCCTTTTGCGGATCTGCACGTGGGTGCTGTCCTGTTGTTCGGCCTTGGCCGACTGGATGGCCATCGGCCCAGATCGTCAGGATGCGGTCGTCTTTAGCTGGACACCGAGGATCGTCCTCGGCCAGTCACAAAGGGTCGGCACTGGTCGGTCACCAAGGGTCGATCGGCAAAGCACTGAGTGATGATCGTCCATAAGTCGGTCGCCAGAAGTCGGTCGCCAGGCGCCGAGAGATGATCGTATTGGATGTCGATCGCTCGGTACCGGGACTTGTCCTGGGACCTTCGGCTGGGCGATTCATGCTTGTCTGCCGGGCTAAGGCTAGGTCGCCTGGTCGCGGCCGGGCAGCTTCTTCCTTGACGCCTAAGCTGACTCGGTCGCCCGACCTCCTAGGCGATCGCCGGTCGGAAGGTGTTAATTCTTGACATAACATCTTGTTGTATCAAGGATTGGCTATAATAGCTCTAATTAAGCCTAAACTTCTTAATGAGTATTGTAATCGGAGATAAAACCACATTACATGTATTCGAGTCGGAACTCTACGAAAACTCGGGTTTATTGATTTTATTCGAGCATTTTATATTGAGCATTTGCCATAATAGCTTAGGTTAAGTCTTTCTTTCTTGATTAAGTCTTGTTAAATAAGACCACGTTACATGCATTCAAGTTGGAACTCTATGAAAACTCGGGTTTATTGATTAGATTCGAGCCTTTTGTACTCGAAATTGGCTATAAGAGCTTAAGATCTTACTTGATTAAGTCTTGTTGTAGCAAGGATTTACTATAATAGCTCTGATTAAGCCTTTATTTCTTGATTAAGTCTGGTTAATACGAGATAAGACCACATTACATGCATTCGAATTCAAACTCTATGAAAACTTGGGTTTAATGATTAGATTCGAGTCATTTGTACTCAGAATTGGCTATAACAGTTCCGATTAAGCTTTTACTTGATTAAGTTTTGTTGTAGCGAGGATTAACTATAATAGCTCCGATTAAGCCTTTACTTCTTGATTAAATCTTGTTAGCAGGATATAAAACCATGTTACATGTATTCGAGTCAGAAATCTACGAAAACTTGAGTTTATTGGTTAGATTTGAGCCTTTTGTCCTGAGAATTGGCTTTAAAAACTCCGATTAAGCTTTTACTACTTGATTAATTCTTGTTGTAGCAAGGATTGGATATAATAGCTCGGATTAAGACTTTACTTCTTGATTAAGTCTTGTTAATAGGACATATGACCACATTACATGCACTCGAGTTGGAAACTCTGGTTTATTGATTAGATTCAAAATTTTTGTACTCAGAATTGGCTATAACAGTTTTGATTAAGCTTTTACTTCTTGATTAAGTCTTGTTATAGAAAGGATTGGATATAGTATCTTCAACTAAGTCGTTACTTTTTGATTAAGTCTTGCTAATAGGAGATAAGACCACGTTACATGCATTCGAGTCGGAACTCTATGAAAACTCAGGTTTATTGATTTGGTTCAAGCCTTTTGGACTGAGAATTGGCTATATCTCCGATTATCCTTTTACTTCTTGATTAAGTATTATTGTAGTAAGGAAATGGCTATAATATCTCCACATAAGCTTTTACTTCTTGATTAAGGCTAGTTAATAGGAGATAAGACCACACTACATGCACTAGAGTAGGAACTCTATGAAAACTCTGGCTTATTGATTAGATTCAAGACATTTGTACACATGATTGACATAATAGCTTTGGTTAAGCTTTTATTTCTTGATTAAGTCTTGTTGTAGCAAGGATTTGATATAATATCTCCAACTAAGACTTCAGTTCTTGATTATGTCTTGTTAATAGGAAATAAGACCATATTACAAGCATTCAAAGCTCTATGAAATATCATGTTTACTGATTAGATTCAAGCATTTTAGTCTGAGAATTGGATATAACTCCAATTAAGCTTTTACTTCTTGATTAAGTCTTGTTGTAGTAAGGAAATGGCTATAATAGCTCCAATTAAGCGTTTACTTCTTGATTAAGTTGTGTTAATATGAGATAAGACCATGTTACATGCATTTGAGTTGGAACTCTATGAAAATAGGGTTTAATTGATTATATCTGAGCCTTTTGTAAATTGATTAGATCTGAGCCTTTTATACTCAGAATTGCCTATAACTACTCTCATTAAGCCTTTACTTGTTGATTAAGCCTTGTTAATAGGAGCTAAGACCACATTACGTGCACTAAAGTAGGAACTCTATGAAAATTCTGGCTTATTGATTAGATTAGAGACATTTGTACACATGATTGACATAATAGCTCCGGTTAAGCTTTTACTTCTTGATTAAGTCTTGTTGCAGCAAGTATTTGATATAATATCTCCAATTAAGACTTCAGTTCTTGATTAAGTCTTGTTAATAGGAAATAAGACCACATTACAAGCATTCAAAACTCTATGAAATCTTAGGTTTATTGATTAGATTCAAGCATTCTAGTCTGAGAATTGGTATAACTCCAATTAAGCTTTTACTTCTTGATTAAGTCTTGTTGTAGTAAGGAAATGGCTATAATAGCTCCAATTAAGCTTTTACTTCTTGATTAAGTTGTGTTAATAGGAGATAAGACCATGTTACATGCATTTGAGTCGGAACTCTATGAAAACAGGGTTTAATTGATTATATCCGAGCCTTTTGTACTCAAAAATGGCTATAACAGCTCACATTAAGCCTTTACTTCTTGACTAAGTCTGGTTAATAGGATATAAGACCACGTTACATGAAATTGAGTCGGAACTCTATGAAAACTCGAGTTTATTGGTTAGATTCGAGCCTTTGTGAGAATTGGCATAATAGCTCCAATTAAGCTTTTACTTCTTGATCAAGTCTTGTTGTAGAAAGGATTAGCTATAATGGCTCCAATTAAGCCTCCAGTTCTTTGTAAGTCTTGTTAATAGCAGATAAAAACGCGTTACATGCATTCGAGTCGGAACTCTATGAAAACTCTGGTTTATTGATTAGATTCGGGGCTGTTTACTTTTTTTCCATTAATATCTGAATGGATTAAGCTGTCTGAGTGGATTAATCTGTCTGATTTGAAAAAATATCCTGTTGTTTCTTTCTTTTCTGAATGAACTATCTGAATGACAGAAATGACCATTTTACCCCTCAATATGAATTAAGTCCTTTTTGATAAAGGACGGATTGAGCATTTTAGTTTATAGAATCAATTTAAATTATATGACATAATATTTATTTTAATTTATATTATAATATATATTCATAAATCATATTATAATTTTCAGGTATATTTAAATAATCAGAAAATATTTTATAAATATATTAAGTTATATTTTAATATATATATAGTTATATTAATTTTTTAATAGTCAATATAAAAAAATCAATTTAAATAATATAACATAATATATATTAATTTATATTATAATATATATTCATAAATCATATTATAATTTTTAGATATATTTAAATAATCAGACAATATTTTTATAACTACATTAAGTTATAGTTTAATATATATAGTTAAATTAATTTTTTAATAGTCAATATAAAAAATCAATTTAAATAATATAACATAATATATATTTTAATTTATATTATAATATATATTCATAAATTATATTATAATTTTCAGATATATTTAAATAATTAGACAATAGTTTTATAAATATATTAAGTTATATTTTAATATATAGTTATATTATTTTTTTAATAGTCAATATAAAAAAATCAATTTATATAATATAACATAATATATATTTTAATTTATATTATAATATATATTCATAAATTATATTATAATTTTTAGGTATATGTAAATAATCAGACAATATTTTTATAAATATATTAAGTTATATTTTATTATATATAGTTATATTAATTTTTTAATAGTCACTATAAAAAAAATCAATTTATATAATATAAAATAATATATATTTTAATTTATATTATAATATATTTATATTCATAAATCATATTATAATTTTCAGATATATTTAAATAATCAGACAATATTTTTATAAATATATTAAGTTATATTTTAATATATATAGTTATATTAATTTTTTTTATCAATAAATAGCTTATATTTTATGAATTTTAAATGTATAATATTAATATATATTTTAAATTTATATTATTTATACTCAATTATAATTAAGATTATATGATAATTTATACTATATATACTCAATTCTTTTATTATTAGAGGGTAATTTTGGTAGATTGGGAAAGTATTTCTGTCTTAATGGTAAGGACACCCCAAAAGTTGCTTAATGAAAAAGACATTATTAAGATCATTAAGTAGAAAGTAAACAACAAAATATAGCTGATCGATTAAGCTGATTAAGCATTAAGCTGATTAAGTAAAAAGTAAACAGGGCCTAAGTCTTGTTAATAGCAGATAAAAACGCGTTACATGCATTCGAGTCGGAACTCTATGAAAACTCTGGTTTATTGATTAGATTCGGGACTTTTGTACTCAGAATTGGCTATAATAGATCCGATTAAGATTTTACTTCTTGATTATGTCTTTTTTAGCAAGCATTGGATATAATATCTTCGATTAAGCCGTTACTTCTTGAGTAAGTCTTGTTAATAGGAAATAAGACCACGTTATATGCATTCACGTCGGAACTTTGTGAAAACTCGGGTTTATTGGTGAGATTCGAGCCTTTTATACTGAGAATTTGCATAACTGCTTCGATTAAGCTTTTACTTCTTGAGTAAGTCTTGTTGTAGCAAGGATTGGCTATAATAGCTCCAATTAAGCCTAAACTTCTTGATGAGTCTTGTAATTGGAGATAAAACCACATTACATGTATTCGAGTCAGAACTCTACAAAAACTCGGGTTTATTGATTCTATTCGAGCATTTTATATTGAGAATTAGCCATAATAGCTTAGGTTAAGTCTTTCTTTCTTGATTAAGTCTTGTTAAATAAGACCACATTACATGCATTCAAGTTGGAACTCTATGAAAACTCGGGTTTATTGATTAGATTCGAGCCTTTTGAACTCGAAATTGGCTATAGGAGCTTAAGCTTTTACTTGATTAAGTCTTGTTGTAGCGAGGATTCACTATAATAGCTCTGATTAAGACTTTATTTCTTGATTAAGTCTGGTTAATACGAGATAAGACCACATTACATGCATTCGAATTCGAACTCTATAAAAACTCGGGTTTAATGATTAGATTCGAGTCATTTGTACTTAGAATTGGCTATAATAGCTCCGATTAAGCTTTTACTTCTTGACTAATTCTTGTTGTAGCAAGGATTGGATATAATAGCTCGGATTAAGACTTATACTTCTTGATTAAGTCTTGTTAATAGGATATATGACCACATTACATGCACTCGAGTCAGAAACTCTGGTTTATTGATTAGATTCGAAACTTTTGTACTCAGATTAAGCTTTTACTTCTTGATTAAGTCTTGTTATAGAAAGGATTGAATATAGTATCTTCGACTAAGTCGTTACTTTTTGATTAAGTCTTGCTAATATGAGATAAGATCACGTTACATGCATTCAAGTCGGAACTCTATGAAAACTCAGATTTATTGATTTGATTCAAGCCTTTTGGACTGAGAATTGGCTATAACTCCGATTAACCTTTTACTTCTTGATTAAGTATTATTGTAGTAAAGAAATGGCTATAATATCTCCACTTAAGATTTTACTTCATGATTAAGGCTTGTCAATAGGAGATAAGACCACACTACATGCATTCGAGTCGGAACTAATTGAAAACAAGGGTAAATTGATTAGATCTGAGCCTTTTATACTCAGGATTGCCTATAACTACTCTCATTAAGCCTTAACTTGCTGATTAAGTCTTGTTAATAGGAGATAAGACCAAATTACATGTACTAGTGTAGGAACTCTATGAAAACTCTGGCTTATTGATTAGATTCGAGACATTTGTACACATGATTGACATAATAGCTCCGGTTAAGCCTTTACTTCTTCATTAAGTCTTGTTGTAGCAAGAATTTAATATAATATCTCCAATTAAGCCTTCAGTTCTTGATTAAGTCTTGTTAATAGGAAATAAGACCACATTACAAGCATTCAAAACTGTATGAAATCTCAGGTTTATTGATTAGATTCAAGCATTTTGGTCTGAGAATTGGCTATAACTCCAATTAGGCTTTTACTTCTTGATTAAGTCTTGTTGTAGTAAGGAAATGGCTATAATAGCTCCAATTAAGCTTTTACTTCTTGATTAAGTTGTGTTAATACGAGATAAGACCATGTTACATGCATTAGAGTCGGAACTCTATGAAAATAGGGTTTAATTGATTATTTCTGAGCCTTTTGTACTCAAAAATGGCTATAACAGCTCACATTAAGCCTTTACTTCTTGACTAAGTCTGGTTAATAGGAGATAAGACCACGTTACATGCAATTGAGTCAGAACTCTATGAAAACTCGAGTTTATTGGTTAGATTCGAGCCTTTTGTACTGAGAATTGGCATAACAACTCCGATTAAGCTTTTACTTCTTGATCAAGTCTTGTTGTAGCAAGGATTAGCTATAATGGCTCCAATTAAGCCTCTACTTCTTGGTAAGTCTTGTTAATAGCAGATAAAATCACGTTACATGCATTTGAGTCGGAACTCTATGAAAACTTTGGTTTATTGATTAGATTCGGAACTTTTGTACTCAGAATTGGCTATAATAGATCCAATTAAGCTTTTACTTCTTGATCAAGTCTTTTTGTAGCAAGCATTGGATATAATATATTCGATTAAGACGTTACTTCTTGAGTAAGTCTTGTTAATAGAAAATAAGATCATGTTATATGCATTCACGTCGAAACTGTGAAAAATCGGGTTTATTGGTTAGATTCGAGCCTTTTATACTGAGAATTTGCATAACAGCTCCGATTAAGCTTTTACTTCTTGAGTAAGTCTTGTTGTAGCAAGGATTGGCTATAATAGCTCCAATTAAGCCTAAATTTCTTGATGAGTCTTGTAATAGGAGATAAAACTACATTGCATGTATTCGAGTCGGAACTCTACGAAAACTAGGGTTTATTGATTCTATTCGAGCATTTTATATTGAGAATTGGCCATAATATCTTAGGTTAAGTCTTTCTTTCTTGATTATGTCTTGTTAAATACGACCACGTTACATGCATTCAAATTGGAACTCTATGAAAACTCGGCTTTATTGATTAGATTCGAGCCTTTTGTACTCAAAATTGGCTATAGGAGCTTAAGCTTTTACTTGATTAAGTCTTGTTGTAGTAAGGATTCACTATAATAACTCTGATTAAGCCTTTCTTTCTTGATTAAGTCTGGTTAATACGAGATAAGACCACATTACATGCATTCGAATTCGAACTCTATAAAAATTCGGGTTTAATGATTAGATCGAGTCATTTTTGCTCATAATTGGCTATAACAGCTCCGATTAAGCTATTACTTGATTAAGTCTTATTGTAGCGAGGATTGACTATAATAGCTTCGATTAATCCTTTACTTCTTGATTAAATCTTGTTAGTAGGATATAAAACCATGTTACAGGTATTCGAGTCAGAAATCTACGAGAACTCGAGTTTATTGGTTAGATTTGAGCCTTTTGTACTGAGAATTGGCTATAAAAACTCCGATTAAGCCTTTACTTCTTGATTAATTCTTGTTGTAGCAAGGATTGGATATAATAGCTCGGATTAAGACTTTACTTCTTGTTTAAGTCTTGTTAATAGGATATATGACCACATTACATGCACTCGAGTCGGAACTCTATGAAAACTCTGGTTTATTGATTAGAATCGAAACTTTTGTACTTAGAATTGGCTATAACAGTTTTGATTAAGCTTTTACATCTTGATTAAGTCTTGTTATAGAAAGGATTGGATATAGTATCTTCGACTAAGTCGTTACTTCTTGATTAAGTCTTGCTAATAGGAGATAAGACCACGTTACATGCATTCGAGTCGGAACTCTATGAAAAATTAGGTTTATTGATTTGATTCAAGCCTTTTGGACTGAGAATTGGCTATAACTCTGATTAAACTTTTACTTCTTGATTAAGTATTATTTTAGTAAGGAAATGGCTATAATATCTCCACTTAAGCTTTTACTTCTTGATTAAGGCTTGTTAATAGGAGATAAGACCATGCTCTATGCATTCGAGTTGGAACTAATTGAAAACTCGGGTTAATTGATTAGATCCGAGCCTTTTATACTCAGAATTGCCTATAACTACTCTCATTAAGCCTTTTTTTGGGAAAAGTCAATTGCATTAAATAAAGAAGATTGGCCAACAAGGCAGGCCAATACCCAGCAACCATTACAGAAGGTGCACCAACAGCACGAAGCAGAAAAAAATAAAAGAGTTACAATGGAACTACCAAGCAACCATCCAAATACGCCTACCAGCGACCACAGATAAGGTATGAGGCGTCCAACACTGAGAGATAATGTCACGAACAAGACCAATCCCCTGGAAAGTATCTGTTTGTGGATCTCGACGCCTCTGACCGAATCTCCTCTCATTGCGCTCCTGCCAGAGTAAGTAGACCAACGCTGCTAAAAATATACGGTATGCCACATTAACCACATGCTTACCTCTCCACCTCCTAGCCGCCCAAAGAATACCCGTACTCCACTCAGAGTGAGGCCAACAAAATTTTACCTCCCCTCCTAGCAATAGAGATACACCTACTAGAGTGGGGGCACATGAAGAATAAGTGAGAATGAGACTCTAATGCCATCCCACAAAGGACACAAATACCATCTTCATGCTGCAGCCAAGGCTTATCCATAATCGACAGACGCTCTTGAATAGCCAACCATAAGATGAAGGAGTACCTAGGAATCTTCCCAGGGCCAAGAAGGAGAGGAGCCCACGGAACAAAAGGAGAATACGCTCTAAGGAATCGAAGAGCAGACGAGGAAGAATAGGAACCCGAGCTATGCGGCCTCCATGAGATGCGATCCTGGCCTCCATTGATAGCAGGGAGGGCAGAAACAACCTACTGAAACTCTGAACGATCTACCACCGACCAAACCCAATGACCATCAGAAATAACAGAGCCAAGACGGGCATGCACATCAATGCCAGTCCAAAGAGGCGCTCTAGGCGGAGAATGCCTAATCAAACCCATAGGGTGCAAGGATCCGACCATAAATGGAAGGAAGATCCATCACCAATAGAATACTAAAATGCTCCCATGACAAGAGGACGCAACTTCAGCAGCTTTTTCCAATACCAAGAAGACACAGCAGAGATAGGAATATCCCAAAAAGAACACTGCTGAACTCTATACGAATGAACCCAGCTAACCCAGACAGAACGAGAAGACCCAGCCAAGAGAGCCCAAATATGGCGGGTCATAAGGGCCTGGCTCTGAACCCTCAATGGAGTAATACCAAGGCCACCACACACTACAAGCAAACAAACCTTAGACCAAGCCACTTTAGCATGTCCAGAGTCACGGGAACCTTTCCAAAGAAAATGCCTTAAATGCTTATCAATGAGGGAAAGCACGCCCTTAGGCAGGATAAAAATACAGGCCCAATAAATGTGAAGAGCAGATAACACAGACCGAATAAGCTGACAACAACCGGCCATGGACAGAGAACTACAAGCCCAGTCACGCAGCCGACCATCAATCCTGTCAAACAAAGGAGAGCACTGAGCCACCGTAAGCTTCGATGAAGATAAATGGACTCCCAAATACCTCACAGTGAGCTGGCCCATCTGAAACCCTAATAACTGCTCAACCTGAGCCCCCTGCTTCAAAGCACTCGCCGAGAGAAAAAAATTACTCTTCCCAGGGTTAGCGTGCAACCCCGAAAGAGAATCAAACATATCAATACTCCTCTTAAGAACACCAATAGAGACCTCATCTGGAGTACAGAAAAGAAGGAGATCATCTGCAAAGGCGAGCATGAAAGTAAGGGTAGCCTCACACTTCCAGTGGTACCGGAACCCCGGGATCTGAGCAATCTCACGAGTAATAATACCATGAAGCACCTCCATAACAATAACAAAGAGCTAAGGAGAGATGGGGACTCCATGCCGAATCCCCCTACTACCTCTAAAGATCCCCTCAGCATCACCATTCAAGGATACCGAAAAGGCAGTAGTGGTGATGCACTCCCTGATCCAGGCAATGAACGACTGATGGAAACCCATACACTGCAGAGCAATCAGCACAAAATCCCACTCAAGAGTGTCATAAGCTTTCATAAGGTCAACTTTAAACACACACCGTCTAGGCATCCCCCTCTGCCCATAACCATGAAGAAGTTACTGAGCAAGAAGGATATTATCACAAATCCTTCTCCCAGGAATAAAAGCAGTCTGAGTCGGGTCAATCAAGGCATCCAAGCTATCACGCATGCGGTGAACAATAATTTTCAAAATATCCTTATATAATAAGTTGCAGCAATAGATCGGTCTAAAATCCGACATGCTCCTAGGTAAGGCTACTTTCAGAACAAGAGAAATGATCGTAGAATTGATCTGCCTGACAAACATTCCTGTAGTAAAGAAACGCATAATAGCAAACGAAATCTGAATCCCCACAATCGGCCAAGCCTGTCGGTAAAAAGCAGCATTAAAACATCAGGGCCCGGGGCCTTATCCTTATCAAACTCGAAGAACACAGATCGAACCTCATCAGCCATAACATGTCTAACCATGTGCATCGCAACATCAGGCGAAAGAGAAGCCGAAATAAAAGGCCTAACCTGACTGAAAGATAAAGGCATAATCCGATTAGAGTAACCCAACAGTCTCTCGTAGAACCCAACAACCCTTTACTTGTTGATTAAGTCTTGTTAATAGGAACTCTATGAAAGCTCTGGCTTATTGATTAGATTCGAGACATTTGTACACATGATTAACTATAATAGCTCCGGTTAAGCTTTTACTTCTTGATTAAGTATTGTTGTAGCAAGGATTTAATATAATATCTCCGATTAAGCCTTCAGTTCTTGATTAAGTCTTGTTAATAGGAAATAAGACCACATTACAAGCATTCAAAACTCAATGAAATCTCAGGTTTATTGATTAGATTCAAGCATTTTGGACTGAGAATTGGCTATGATGCGAATTCTCTATCGGTACAGCGGAAGGCTATTTTGACGACCGGAAGCGAACAACACTTAGCCAAAAGGAAATCGAACAGTACAGTTAGAAACTGCCAGGAACTGATGGCAACAGTTCGATACAGCGGCAATAGTGGGTAGTGGCACGCGCACGAGACAGGAACTGATAACAACAGTTTGGTACAACAACAAGACAGGAACTGGCCGAGTGGAAATGACTCGGAATAGGCAACTCTAAATAGCGGCACTCGAAACAGCAAGTTTCGGTCGGATGCTAATGGAAACAGGAAGCACATTTTGGACAACCAAACAGCGATTGATGCGAACTTCCGACCAAGTACAACCCTGTATCGAAAACAAGAGGAATATCGAAACAGGACATGAAACAATTGTTTTATCGAACTAGACCTATAATCCGATAAGGTGATTTCTTCTCAAGACCTATTGAGAATTGATCAAATTAAGATTCGAAAACACATCGAATAATAACCAAATTTTGGAAGGAAACTCGTCCAACACTTAAACAATACACAAAGTATTTTTTTGTTTGATGATTCAATAATTAATGTTCATTACAACTCAACATGACTACTTATAGGTAAGAGTAGTCTCACAAGATTACTTAAACTATTACAAAATAAGACCATATGATTGTAAAATAAAGGAAAAGACAATAAAAGATACTCCACGCCACTTGCAAACAAAAGGCATAAAAGGTGGGTCTTGTCTCCAAGGTACTCTTCTCTCCACTTGCAGGCCTAGAATCCTGCCTCCTTTATTATAAAAAACGGTATGAAATCTATATTATTATATCTTTACCAACTTGGACCCCCACATGATGCCAGTGTTCTAAAAATCGGCCTGGGCTGCCGCCTAGGCGCTAGGCGGCCCTCGGGCGCTCCGATTATGCCCTGGGCGTTTGTCCTGGGCGTTCGGGTGATTAATCGGCCACCCAGGCGGGCTGGGCGGGCGCCTAGGCGGCTGGACGGGTGCCTAGGCAGCTGGGCGGGCGCCTAGGCGGGTAAACATTTTTTTTATTTTTTATATTAGCGGTACTATAAATTCCTGAATTGAGATACTATGGACTATGTTATGCTTATGTCAATGTTTAACAATTTAATATATGATCGATTATATGTTTTTTTAAATATTTAAATATTAGTTGTTTTTTATTCTTTACATATATATAATTTTTTATATATAAAAATAATTATTATAATAATAATAAATAAATCCACCTAATTCGATCAATCACCGACTAATCCCCGATTAATCCTATGGGCGCTAGGCGTTAGCAATCCGAACGCCTAGCGCCTAGCATTTTTTAGAACCTTGCATGATGCAAGTTGCCATGTTTACATTATTCCAAGTCCGATCACCAAGGTTACTCCAGATCTCGTATCCGTTTTCTCACCCAAGTATGTAGGAGTATGTTCAAGGTGTTTTACGTCATCCTTACTTCGTATTCTTCGATTGGAGTAGTCGGTTTTGTATTCCTCCCTCCTTCTTTAAAAGGAATTGTCCTCAATTCCGCAATTCCATTGTCATCAAGATAAGGAGATAGTTCACCTATGTTAAAAGTAGCATGCACTCCATAATCACCCGGAAGTTCTAACTTGTATGCATTGTCGTTTCACTTTGCAACTACTTTAAATGGTCCCTCAACTCATGGCGTTAACTTGTTCTTACGTTTACTCGGAAATCGTTCTTTCCTCAAATGCACCTAAACTAAATCCCCAACCTCGAATAATCTCGTTTTTCTTTGTTTGTTCGACTTCCCTTTGTACGTCTCGTTTATTTCCTTGATTCGGTGACATTTGTTCGTGTAATTTCATCATTGACTTCAGCTTTGACTCCGCATCCTTATTCACCAATTCGTCGCTCGATAATGGAATTAGATCTAACGGTATGTAAAGATTCAGTCCGTAAACTACTTCAAATGGAGAGTGTGCCGTGGCATGAGTAGGAGAACAATTATAAGCCAACTCCGCATGTGCTAGTTTTAAATCCCAGTCCTTTTGTGTCTTGCTTACAAGACCACGCAACAGTGTTCCCAGAGTCCGATTAGTCACTTCGGTTTGCCCGTCGGTTTGAGGATGGTGTGAAGTGCTAAACAAGAGTTTTGTTTCCACCTTCCTCCAGAGGGTGTTCCAAAAGTAGCTAAGAAATTTTGAATCCCGATCCGAAATAATAGTCTTCGGAATCCCATGTAAACGTACCACCTATCGGAAATATAAGTCGGCCACATTGCTTGCATCGTCTGTCTTGTGGCACGCTATAAAATGAGCCATTTTCTAAAAACGATCTATGACTACCATAATAGCATCCCTCCCTCATTGAGTACGAGGTAAATCAACAATGAAATCCATCGAGACATTCTCCCATGGCCTTTCCGGAATCGGTAAAGGTGTGTATACTTCCGGCTTGAATGAACTCTTCGCAATATGGCATGTCACGCACTTACTAATTATGTCATTCACATCCCCCTGCATTTTTGGACAATAAATTCCTTAAGTACATCTAATGTCTTAGCCGAACCAAAGTGGCCATCCAAGCCTTCCTCGTGAGCCTCCCGAACTAACAATTCCCGAACCGTGTGTTTGGGCAAGCAAAGATGATTTCCTTTGAAGAGGAAGCCTTCCTGTATCGAAAATTCTCCAAACGGACCAGATTTGCAAAGAGTGAAAGTCTCACCAAAATCCACATCACCGTCATAATATTCCTTCACTGTCTCGAACCCAAGTAAACGAACATCAAGAGTAGAGAGTAAGGCATACTGTCTAGACAACGCATCTGCTACAATGTTGCTCTTGCCATCCTTATACTTCGATGAAAAGTGAAATGATTGTAAGAATTCCACCCACTTCGCATGCCTTGGACTTAACTTGTGTTGTCCGTTAATATACTTCAATGATTCATGGTCTGAATGTAGGATGAAATGCTTTGGCCGAATATAGTGACTCTAATGATCTAGAGCCCGCACAATAGCATAGAACTCCTTGTCGTACGTATAATAATTGAGACGAGCAACATTTAACTTTTCTAAAAAATAAGCAATATGACGCTTTCCTTGAATGAGAACCGCTCTAATGCCAATTCTGCTAGCATCACACTCTACTTCGAACAGTTGCGAAAAATCGGGTAATGCCAAGATTGGTGCTTCGCATAACTTTGTTTTCAAATTTTCGAATGACTCCTCGGCAGCCCTGCTCCAATTAAACGTACCTTTCTTCAAACATTCAATTATTGGGCTTGCAATAGTGCTGAAATCTCGAATGAATCTTTGGTAGAATAAAGCAAGTCCGTGGAACGACCTAACTTCCGTCACTGTAGCGGGAATCAGCCATGACTTAATTGCTTCGATCTTGGTTTGATCAATCGACACTCCATCCTTCGAAACGATATAGCCAAGAAGGACTATACTTTCGACTAAGAATGAGCACTTCTCCCTTTTTCCATACAACCTTTGGTCCCTAAGAATCTAGAATACTTGCCTTAAGTGTCCGAGATGTTCTTGCAATGATTGGCTATAAATCAAAATTTCATCCAAGTATACAGTCACAAATTTTCCCAAAAACGGCTTAAGTACTTCGTTCATCAAATGCATGAAAGTACTCGGCGCATTTGTAAGGCCGAACGGCATAACGGTCCATTCATACAGCCCGTGTTTAGTTTTGAAGGCCGTCTTCCACTCATCTCCTTCTCGTATCCGGATTTGATGGTAGCCGTTCTTGTTGGTAGTCGATCCGCCTTGGCGTCCACCTAAGCGCTTCGGGCAGCCGAACGGCCGAGCCGATCCCGGAGCCAAACCGGTCATAAACTTGATCGTTTCTCGGGTTCGCACAAAGGACCGGACCGGGCAGAGACCTTAGAGCCGACCTTAATCCGACTGAAAGGCCGAAAGGCACTTATATGAAAACGCTCCATAATCACGAATAAGGCCGACCAGAGTAGTAGGAAGCTCAAGGGCCGACCTCATTGTCGGTCATAACAGATAAATATCGAAAGCCCGAAGAACAGGCAGACAGGACAGTAAGTGAGAGTTGTCATATCCCTACACAAAGCACACTCAAGAAGATGACACGTGTCAAAGGAGTCACCTTCATCGTGACAAATGTCATCAGCATATTCATCCCAATCTTCCTATTGTCCTCTCATGAATGGCTGAAAACACCTATATATATGCCAGGAGAAGGCACAAAAAAGGGACTTTTTGGGAAAAAAGAGAAAAAAGGAGAGATAGAGAGAGAGAAAAAAGAGATTTGAGATACGCTGGAAAAGAACAAAAAAGACTTGTAATTAACAAGCAAACCGAATAGACCGGCATACAATATTCTGCTCGGCTCTATACTATCGAGAGGTCATTAATAAAACTTAGTGATCAAATATCATCCCTTTATTTATTGTTTTCTACGTGTCTTCGATCCATTCGTCCAGATCAGCACACGTGACGTTGACCAAATCAATCGTCAACAGATTGGCGCTAGAAGGAGGGGTTGTGGTTAACAGCCACAACCTATGCTTTTCTCGTTCATATTACAAGCGACCTTGTGGTTAACCGCCACAACCTACGCTTTTCTCGTTCATATTGCAAGCCAATCCTATGCTTTTCTTTAAAATATTCCTTGTTAAGTATAGGATTCTCCATCTCTAACCACAAGAGACGAATTACCATCAGGCCCGTCCAAAGGGCCCGTTGTGCAATAGAGGACACCATTATGAGGTGTACACACTAAGGAGTTCTCTATCATGCATGGAAGTATCGGATTATTCTTAGTGTGCACAGGACGGACACGACTTTGCGCCAAACTACAATCAGCCCGCAGATGTTTTGAAAGGCAGTCTGCTGGCGGGGCACTTTGACACACCTTACGTTCATCCGGAAATAACCATACCCGCTAAGGGATGGTAAGATGAAAGCATAGGAATCATCGTAACTACGAGTCGAAAGCATAGGAATAATCGTAATATGAAGTTGAAAGCACAGGAGTAATCGTGATCACGGGCTCCTGCTCGACTCGACTGACCCCTTAGAGGTCATAATTTGGAGGATATTGAGCATCGCTCAAAATTCCAGAGAAGGTCTCAAAGAGTCCTCGTGTCCTTCAAATTAAAGTTGCAGTCAACATACACTGCAACATCTGAAAACTCCTTCGGAATTCCCATCCACCCGCGAGGGTCCTGGTAATCCGGACGGTAATGGGCCAGCCACCGAAAACATCTCCAAGTATTGAGCCATGTGTTAGAAAAGCAGCGGCGGCCCTTACCAGGGAATTGGAAGTCAAAGCAAAAGTAATCCATAAAGGAGTTTTCCCCATAACCACCCGACCAGCGGTCGTTAGCAGGCTACCAGTGAAACTCAAAACTCCAAGTGATGAAAAAGCCGCGAAAAGTGGAAAATACCAGTGAAACTAAAATGAGCCGAGGAGTAATCTGTGAGAAAAGAGGGGCCCGGCCGACCGAGTCACTGACAGTACTGCAACGGCCGACCCAAGAAGAATCTCAGGCGTTCTACGATGACCCCGGTCGAAATTGGGATACACCCATAGGAGAATTCGTTTAAAAAAAAACAAGGTCAATATGACCCCGAGAACCTGGACCTCGTCGCCCAAAAAGGCGGAACGTATTCTACAAGACATCCGAGGATTATCAGAGTTTCCAGGCCAATGATCTCATTGCTAAATGGGCACTGGGGCCCGACACGGGACCTCCTGAATCTAAGTAACGAAGTCCGTCAGAACGGAGGTTGCTAGCTAGAATATGTAAATGACCAAGGATCAATTCATTTGTTGAATGCCGTGAAGGTACAGTCAATAAAATTTGATTTTATGTTCGCCTCGGAAACAAATGCACTATAAAGACCGAGTTCGTCTCGGCACCTCGAATGACCGGCTCCCCCGGCACTATAAGACCGAGTTCGCCTCGGCACTATAAGACCGAGTTCGCCTCGGCACCTCGAATGACCGGCTCCTCCGGCACTATAAGACCGAGTTCGCCTCGGCACTATAAGACCGAGTTCGCCTCGGCACTATAAGACCGAGTTCGCCTCGGCACCTCGAATGACCGGCTCCTCCGGCACTATAAGACCGAGTTCGTCTCGGCACCTCGAATGACCGGCTCCTCCGGCACTATAAGACCGAGTTCGCCTCGGCACCTTATAAGACCGGTCCACCTAAGACCGAAAGTCCGAGCTCGCCTCGGCACCTTACAAGACCGGTCCACCTGCACCGAAAGTCCGAGCTCGCCTCGCACCTTATAAGACCGGTCCACCCAAGACCGAAAGTCCGAGCTCGCCGCACCTTATAAGACCGGTCCACCTGCATCAAAGTCCGAGCTCGCCTCGGCACCTTATAAGACCGGTCCACCTGATCCGAAAGTCCGAGCTCGCCTCGGCACCTTATAAGACCGGCCACCTGCATCCGAAAGTCCGAGCTCGCCTCGGCACCTTATAAGACCGGTCCCACCTGGCATCAAAGCCCGAGCTCGCCTCGGCACCTTACAAGACCGGTCCACCCGGCACTGAAAGTCCGAGCTCGCCTCGGCACCTTACAAGACCGGTCCACCCGGCACTGAAAGTCCGAGCTCGCCTCGGCACCTTACAAGATCGGTCCACCCGGCACTGGAAGGCCGAGCTCGCCCCGGCACCTTATAAGACCGGTCCACCCGGCACTGAAAGTCCGAGCTCGCCTCGGCACCGTATAAGACCGGCCCATCCGGCAGAAAAAACGGCGGTCTGACCAATAGGGCCCAAACACAAAAAAGCTACAAAGGCCATAAAAAGATCTTATTCACTCAAAATCAGCTCCATACAAAAGAAATCAAGGAAAAGTGGCACGCAGGCCATACATGGAATAAAACAGAAAGTCTACTCGGCCTTGTCCTCCTGATCGGCCGCCTGAGAAGACTGCCCCCCACCTTCGCCAGACACGGTCTCCTCCGGATCTTCGACAGCTTCGGCGGCCTTCGGCTCATCATACCCGAGAGCTTCAACCTTCAAGTCGGCCGCCTGAGACTTTATGTAGGCCTGGACTTCCTCAACGGTCTTCCCTTCCTTCATAAGATCCAACATCTCATAACAAATGGAGACGTAGTTAAGGTTGATCAACTCCTCGTACTGGCGTCTTTGAAAAGCAACATCGCCACAAGAAGGCCCTGTCATAACCCGCAGATTCGCAAGTCCGAACCCGCTCGGCCGCTTGCTCAAGCCGGGCCTTAGCGCTTTGCAAGTGAGCCTCGTACTCACCCGATATCCGTGCACTGCTTTTGCGCTTCTCGGGCCGTGGCCATCTCGTCAGCCTTCCCTTTCCATATATCGGCCTCAAAGGCCCGGCTCTCCAGAAGCTCCATCTTACCCTTCAGAGAAGCCATCTCCTCCTCCAAAGATTTGATAAGCGAAGGGCAGAGATGGTGTTCCTCCTGTAAGGCCTTCAGATCGGCCTCTGCCTTTTTATGTTTCCCAGCTGAGGCAGTCAGCTCCCCAGCGGCCTTCACATAGGTGCACAACGCCCGGCCCAGAATAGCGTTTCCAAAATGGATATGCTCGGCCGGATCCATATCGTTGGTCACCATCTCCATCTTTGGCGTCCAGCCCAAAAGGGGGACATGGCTGGACTCAACCACCGAGGGGGGGACACGATCGAGCAGTTCGGCGGTTGGAGTGGCTGCCTGGACGTAGTCGAGAAACCAGCGCGGTCTCCGCCCTTTCATCCGGGCACAAGGTTCTTCCCGATCCTTATTCATCGGGAGATAGTGGCCCTCCAAATCAATTAAGGGCTCCTTACCCTTTGCCCGGCCTGTCCGGGCAGGGCTCAAGGCAGGCACAACGATCTCAGGAAGGGGGAAACCCTCGGTCCTGGTCATGTTATCCTCAGGCCCGGCCTCTACTCTCTTCCGTTTGCCAAGGCCTCCCTACGCTCGCGGCCTCTCGGCCAGCCTCGCCACCACGCGCAGCGTCTCTTTCCGTCTGCCGAGCTCCTACCCTTGGGGCCTGGATGAAGAGGAAATATAAAAAAAAAAAAGCTACCCGATGAAGACATTCTGTCGGGTTAGTGGATCAAGTCCCGCACCCAAAGATTGTCCTCGCAATCGAAGGTATGACTTCTCCGATCAACGGAAGATCCAAGAGCCGTTTCAACCTATTGCCGAACAAGGAGGAGGTCTCTGAAGCCGGAATACGTTCTGCACAAACAACAAATTATGAGCGTCAGACAAAAAAGGCACAGCAGCAAAGAACACAACACTTACTCATTTTGGCAACAAAGTCTTCGGGGACCCGAAGCTCGGCGTCCATCACGCCAGGTTCCCACTCATCAACCGAGCTCAGCCACGGCCCCCCCACATAGAACCACTGATCTTTCCAGTTATGTATGGTCTCCGGCACATCCACCAATTCCTTATACATTGCGTGCCGGGCTGTCAAATAAAACCAGCCGGAACCAGATCGGCCGACCGACCTCCATAAAAAGATACTGTTAATCTCTTCAAAACTGGGCTCGGACCATCCATGCTGACTAAAAAGAATTAAAAGACCCACCATCCGGGCCCAAGAATTCGGATGAATTTGGGCAATGCAAAGGCCCCACTGCCTCAACCACCGGGAAAGAACCAACGGCAGAGGGAACCTTAGCCTGCATAACAGAGAGCGGTAGTACACCGCCGTGCATCCAACAGGAGGGGTGTGGGGTCTCTCCTCTGGGTTCGGAACAAACATCCGCACCACCGCGGGTATCTTAAATCGCCCCCGCCAAGCCTCCAACTGCCCATCGGTGACCGTGCTGCATATCGAGGCCGAATCCCATTCCGCCTCGACAAAAGGAGACGGCCGAGGCCGAACCCAGCCCCCAATCTCGCCACCCGCCGTCAACGACGTCGCCACCTCCACGTCTCCAGAAACTGCATCTCCAGAATCCGGCGACCTTGCGACCTCGCCTCCATTCTCATCGCTCCAGTCAACGGGAGCATCACCTATCGACAAATCTGCCACTCCCGTGCGGTCTGGGGACACAACCGCCTCCTCCGCCGTGTTCCTCCGCTCCGACATCGTAAAATAAGAAAAAAGAGTAGGAAGAGCAAGCTTACCAGGAAAGTCTGCGAAACCCGAAAAGAAGAAAAATTGCCGGAAAAAGATCTCTATCTCTGCAGTAAAAATGGCGAAGGAAGCAATGAAGAAGAAGACACTCTATATTTATAGGAGGAGACAGGGGTATTAATTACTAAAGCGGCGATTCATAATCATCGCGAAAATTAAGAACGCGTGAGACACCGCAACGAATTACATCCCGCCACACGTCCCCCTCGCTGTGACTCTTGGAGATCCCGAAGTCAAATTGATGCGACTCTCAGAGATATGACCCTTCAAAAGATCTTATCCACCTCCAAATCGGACCGACCTCAATCTGAGAGTATTCCAGCACCGGCCAACCCGGCACGACCCTGGACTCGGGGGCCCTTGTTGGTAGTCGATCCGCCTTGGCGTCCACCTAAGCGCTCGGCACTTAACGGCCGAGCCGATCCTGAGCCAAACCGGTCATAAACTTGATCGCTTCTGGTTCGCACAAAGGACCGGACCGGCAGACCTTAGAGCCGACTCGAATCCGACCGTAAAGGCCGAAAGCACTCCTATATGAAAACGCTCCATAATCACGAATAAGGCCGACCAGAGTAGTAGGAAGCTCAAGGGCCGACCTCATTGTCGGTCATAACAGATAAATATCGAAAGCCCGAAGAACAGGCAGACAGGACAGTAAGTGAGAGTTGTCATATCCCTACACAAAGCACACTCAAGAAGATGACACGTGTCAAAGGAGTCACCTTCATCGTGACAAATGTCATCAGCATATTCATCCTAATCTTTCTATTGTCCTCTCATGAATGGCTGAAAACACCTATATATATGCCAGGAGAAGGCACAAAAAAGGGACTTTTTGGGAAAAAAGAGAAAAAAGGAGAGATAGAGAGAGAGAAAAAAGAGATTTGAGATACGCTGGAAAAGAACAAAAAAGACTTGTAATTAACAAGCAAACCGAATAGACCGGCATACAATATTCTGCCCGGCTCTATACTATCGAGAGGTCATTAATAAAACTTAGTGATCAAATATCATCCCTTTATTTATTGTTTTCTACGTGTCTTCGATCCATTCGTCCAGATCAGCACACGTGACGTTGACCAAATCAATCGTCAACAGTTCTCAAATCAACTTTTGAAAAAACCACCGAACCATGCAATTCATCCAACATATCATCAAGTCTCGGAATTGGGAATCGATACTTAATGGTTATGTTATTCATGGCTCTACTATCTATGCACATTCGCCATGATCCATCTTTCTTCGGGACAAGCAAAACTGGAACCACACAAGGACTCAAACTTTCTCGAATGTACCTGCGGTTTATTAGTTTCTCGATATGTTTTTGTAACTTCTTCGTCTCATCGGGATTACATCTATAGGCAGATTTGTTAGGGAGTGATGCACCCAGTATAAGATCGACTTGGTATTCAATCCCACGTAAGGGCGGAAAACCCAGCGGTAAGTCTTCCGGAAAAACATCCACAAATTCACGTAACAAGGTATCGATTTCCCCCTTGCCTTGCACAACCATGCCCATATCTCGTGTTTCTTTAATCATCAACAAATACACACGTTCGCCATCATCAATAGCGTGCTTCACCTCTTTCTCACTAGCGAACATAGTAAGTTTCGGTTTTTCCATTTGGCTAGAACTCATCGAACGAATGGCCTAAGGTGCCATTGGTTTAAGCACAATCTTTTTGCCTTTATCTCGTAATTCATATTCGTTAATTCTTTCTTGATGTAAAACATCTCTATCAAATATCCATGGTCATCCGAAGAGAATATGACATGCATCCATCGGGAGTACATCACATAATACGTCGTCCCCATATGAACCCATAGTTAAACCGACCCGTACTTGTTTCGAAACTTTCACCTTACTCCCATCATCGAGCCAATGTAATGCGTATGGTTTTGGATGAGTAGTAGTGATGAGTCTGAGATTCGTCACCATCTTGCTTGAAGCTACATTAGTACAACTTCCCCCATCGATTATCAAACTACACCATTTGTCTTTGATTTGACACTTGGTGTGGAATATTTGGTCTCGTTGTTCCGTATCCCTCGAAACTGTTTTGACTTGCAAAGTGCGAAGGACTAGATTCATATCGTAATCTGGAGCATCGTAATCCTCGCACTCCTCTTCTTCTTCGGCGTACATGTTAAACACGTCACCGAGCCTTTCTCTTTCATCCTCGACTAAAAATTCTTCCCGGACCTCAAGAGCTTCCCTTAACGTCACCACCCATTTGTTCGGACACGCATTTTGGTAATGACCGAACCCTTGGCACTTGAAACATTGTACCTTCGCCAAACTCGTTTCCTTCGGTACGTAGGAGGCTTTAGGAATTGCAACAGGGGCAAGTGCCGGTACAGTCATTTTAGTAGTTGAACTGGAACCGATACTTGGGTTTCCAAATTTGGATGGAAAATCGGGTTTATACAACTTCGTCTTGTTCTGAGCTTCTAACTTCACACATAGTCCACATAATGTATCGAAGTCTTCATATGGGTATAATTCCACCGAGTTAGCTATGCTTCGGTTTAAGCCACGCAAGAAACGCGACATCTTCTACTCCTCATTCTCCTCTATTTCTCCCATTAAGGTCAGATTTTCAAACTCCTCAATGTATGTAATATCCGGTATTTTTTTTTTCTTCTTTCCCTTGTATTTTCATTTTTGGTTTATTTCTCGGTCATAGTGACCCTCGTGTATCTTTCAGTATGTCCTTCCTGTCAACTGTTGAACTGTATTCTCGTTATTGTTCATTGTTTCAACTTTCCTCATATGAGTTCGACTTTGTTAGATCACCATTAATTTTTGGTGACTCCAAAAATTCTAAATCTTTGTAATATTATAGAACATCGAGTTAGCTTTCCAATGGTTCAAACGGTGCGTCAATCGGAGTCCGGACGAGAGAGTTATGGTCGTTTCAGTTTTGGCCGATCACTGCCGACCGGACCCGACCGTGTCGTCCGACACGGCCCGTGCCGTACTCGTCCGGAAGTGCCAAAGCTTCTGCCGACCGAACTCGGCCGTGTCGTCCGACACGGCCCGTGCCGAACCTTTCCGGATAATCCAGTTAAATTCGCCTAGCGCGCGACCGTGTAAATGCAGCGCGGCCGAGTCATGCCGAAGTCATTGTCGGACGGATCATCGGGAGGCCCTCGCGCCGCGACCGTGTCGGCGGTGACACGGTCGAGTCCTGTCGGCCAGGTATGCGACACGACCGTGCCGACCGCACGGCCGTGTCCGGCAGACGATCAACCCTATAAATGGCCCCGCAGACGTTTTCTTGCCATTTTTCACCTTCTTCTCCTCCTCTTCCGCACCGGGCGTGTTCTAAGCTTGAAGCCATGTTGTTTAACAACATATCCATGGAGTTCTTGAGGTTATATCATCAATAATCCGTCCGATATCATCCCTTAATCCAAATAATCAAGGTTAGATCCTTAGAACCCTACTTTTGGTAAAATTGGGGGTTTTCGTGTTTTTGTCCGATTCGTTCCGTTTTGTTGATTAATTCATGATGAATATGATTAATCTTGTTGGTATTCTTAGTTTCCCTACGGATTCATGGTATATTTCATGATTTTTACGGAATCGAGAGGGTTTGGTTGTGGTCCGCCCTCGTTGTTGTTTATATACGAATATACATGAATCGTAGGCGGGTTTTCGGGTGTATTCCAATTCCATATTCATTTAGAAATGGTTGTGATTGTATTCTTCGAATCGTTAGGTTCGGTTTCATTGGTTCCTAGCGTTCGTCGGTGACTTTCCTTTCCGTTCGTTGCGTCGTCAATAATTCAAGGCAAGTATTTTTGGAAACCTTTAAGCTTAACATGAAATGGTGATGTATATATTTGTGTGTAACTCACCTCGTGTTGGCCCGACGGGGTCAAGGAGGGAAATCTATGCTGCCGCCCTGGATTTCACGAGTTTCGTACCGCTAGCCAACTCGTTAGGGTCCTTGCAAGGCCTCGAGTGAGAATGTATCCGCCGCCACTGTTCTCACGGCATAGCGTGTGCGTGGTTTTGTTTTTCTGTAATTGTAGCCAACTCGTTAGGGTCCCTATGAGGCCTCGAGTGAGAATGTATGCTGCCGCCCTGTTCTCAAGGCTAATTGTGGACTGTGTATTTTCTGGAAAAGACATGTCTGGTTTTGACTCTTGAAATTGATATTGGTACATGTATTATGAAATGTGTAAGCGATTGGTTTGCCTTGATTACTTGTACTAGCGTAATTGCTAACCCCTTTGGGGACCCGTTTTGGGGAAATTCTTGTTATGGATTTCAGGTTATGATTATCCGGACGAGCGAGCACCAGGATAGTACGAGGATGTTGGCCAGGGTCGTTGACATGTGCATTTGGGTCTACTTATTTCCTTTGTCCATTTCGATATGGTTGTTCCCGCAGTTTTAAACTTATAGATTGTACTCGCGAGTACTTAGGCTTTTCGATTCAAACTCCGTGTTGTACTACTTTTAAATTGTCACGTTGTTGGTTGATGCTTATTTTGCCGGTTGTTTCGGGCGTATCTTTATATGTCATATTATTTAATTATGTATCCTCGCTAACCGAGATGGTTAGTCGAGTGGAGTTTTCCTATTGTAGCCTGGTAGGTCCCATGTAGGGGTCTACGGCGCTGTAACATATTTCCGAATATCTCGGGGTGTTTCAGAAAATGGTATCAGAGCCAGGTTTACGGATACCTAGGCTTGTTGGTTATTTGGGTCTAGTCGTATTTGTTTTGCACATTGTCACACCGCTGCCAGCATCCCAGTACTTCCAGTGCTCGTAAGTTTTCTTATTCAGCTCTTTTGTTTCTTGCATTGTATTTCCACTTTTGAATCGTAGTTGCTTTTCCTCCCTTACTCATCATCGATATACTTCTGTTATATCTCAACTTCAGTATGGATGCCGGAGAAAACCGTGGTCGTGGTCGTGGCCGTGGACGCGGCCGAGGACGTGGGGCAGCCACGTCGCACTCTTCAGGAGCCGGCAGTACCGGCGACCGTCACAGTCATGCTTCTTCTCAGGAGCGCGCCGATCTTGGTATTGCGGCTGTTATGCAACAAATGGTTAACCAAATGGCGGCTATAGCTCAGGTGGTCCAGAACCCCAACCAGGCCCATGCTAATCGGGGCGGAGCGGATCGCTGGCTTCAGGATGTCATCAAGATGCATCCTCCTCAGTTTTCGGGAGCTTCGGACCCGATCGGCTGGGAAGGGTGGATCAAAGATATATCCAAAGTATTCACTGCTACCAACTGCCCCTAGGACCGTAAGGTCCCTATTGCTCAATACTTTCTCACGGGAGATGCTACAGATTGGTGGGAGGCCGTTGGTCCCAAAGATCATGTTGCTTCGTGGGCCGAGTTTCAGGAGTTGATGGAGACCGAGTATTGTCCATGGCCGGTCAGACAGGCTCGAGTGCATGCTTTCTATGATGCTCAACCACGGGATATCCCCGTATCTCAGGCCATTGCCGACTTTAACAAGGAGTTGGGTTATGTGATGACCCAAGTTGTCGCTGAGAGCGACAAAATTTTCCATTTTTCCAGGAGGATGAAGCTGCCTATTCGGGACTACATGTCTGGACTCGTCTGCACTACCTTGAAGGATTATCAGAGTCGAGCTCTTGCTTATGATATGTCAGTGACGGCGAGTGATTTGGCTCGTGAGAGCATGAAGCGAGTCGGTCGGAAATTTTCTGGTCCCAAGAGTGGAGGCCGGCGAAATCTCAAGCTTCAAATATTTAAAATGGCGTTTCGGATCGTTTCTCTGGGAGCTTTCGGGTGCCTTGGAACCTCCACTCATGAACCCACATGTTTTAACTGTTGTGTGCAGGGCCATAGGAGCCGGCAGTGTTCTCGTCCGAAGCTTACCTGTCATACTTGTGGACAGCTAGGCCACAAGGCCCCTTTTTGTGAACAGATCAAACAGCTTCGCGGCGCCGTTCTTCTCAACTAGTTCCGTTGGAGCGAGTGTGAACCAGGGCTCATTTGCTCCGCCCCCACCGAGTGCCGGCCGAGGTAAGGGTCGGGGTCAGCCCGCTAGGGGTGGAGCTTCCAGTGTCGGCTCTGCTCAGCCGCGTATCTATGAGATGAGGAGAGCCGATGATCCAGCAGCTACTGTGGCGACAGGTACCGTTCATATCCATTCTCATCCTGTCGGTGTGCTTTTTGATTCGGGTGCTACGCATTCATTCATTTCTCTAGAGTGTGTGCGCCGTTTGAGTCTCGACTGCTTGTCACCCTGTGAGCCTTTCATCGTTAAACTTCCTAGCGGTGATAGAATTGTCGGTGATCGAGAAGTCCGGGACTGTTCTGTGATTATTTGTGAGAGGGCTTGGCTCTCTAATCTTATTGTCGTGGGTATCGAGGGCGAGGATTTGATTCTCGGGGATGATTGGCTCGAGCGGCATGGCGCGATCATGAACTACCGCACGAGAATCATCACTATGTTAGCCGAGGACGGCACCGAACACTCTTTCGCAGGGCGAAAGAGAAACCAGAAGTTTGTTATTAACGTCTTGAAGGCGATGAAACTCCTGCGAAAAGGGTGTACTGGTTATTGGTGCTACGCCTTGAAGGCGGAGAATGGTGGAGTTGAACTTTCGTCGATCCCAGTCGTTAGTGAGTTTCCTGATGTATTTCCTGACGAGTTGCCGGGATTGCCACCGGATCGTGAAGTTGAGTTTGCTATAGAGTTAGAGCCGGGTGCGGCTCCGATTTCGAAGGCACCGTATCGTATGGCACCTTCAGAGATGGCAGAATTGAAGAAACAATTGAGTGAACTCCTTGAGTCGGGGTATGTTCGACCGAGCGCCTCGCCTTGGGGCGCACCGGTCTTGTTTGTACGTAAGAAGGATGGTTCACTACGTTTGTGTATCGACTATCGTGAACTGAACAAGGTGACCATCAAGAACAGGTATCCTTTGCCGAGAATTGACGACTTGTTCGATCAGTTGCAGGGAGCGGCGGTATTCTCAAAGATTGATTTGAGATCGGGGTACTATCAGCTCCGGGTGAGGGAGTCCGACGTGCCGAAAACAGCTTTTCGGACGAGATACGGACATTATGAGTTTGTAGTTATGCCTTTCGGGTTGACTAACGCGCCGGCGGTGTTCATGCAGTTGATGAACAAAGTCTTTATCGAGTATTTGGATAAGTGTGTCGTCGTCTTCATTGACTATATTCTTATTTATTCGAGGAACGAGGAAGAGCATGCCCATCATTTGCGGGTAGTGTTAGACATTTTGAGGACCGAGCAACTCTATGCGAAGTTCTCGAAATGTGAGTTAAGTGAAGGAAGTGATGTTTTTGGGTCACGTGATTTCGGTAGGGAGTTAGAGTGGATCCGCAGAAAATTGAGGCAGTGTTGGATTGGGCATCGCCCACAAATGTGAAGGAGGTACGTAGTTTCTTGGGTTTGGCTGGCTACTATCGTAGGTTCGTCGATGGTTTCTCAAAACTAGCTCGACCACTTACACAGCTTGCTCCGTAATCAGAAGTTCGTCTGGACCGATGAGAGGCGATCGAGTTTTGAGGAACCGAAGAAGCGTTTGACTTGACTCGGTTACGGCGTTGCCATGTGGCAACGAGGGATTCGCCGTGTATAGCGATGCTTGGGTCGTGGTCTTGGGTGCGTATTGATGCGGACGGCAAGACCATTGCCTATGCGTCGAGACAGTTGAGGCCGTATGAGCTTAACTACCTACTCACGATTTGGAGTTAGCGGCGGTTGTCTTTGCACTCAAGATTTGGCGTCACTATCTTTTCGGCTCTACATGTCGATTTTTACCGATCATAAAAGACTCAAATACAAATTTACTCAATGGGAGTTGAATATGAGGCAGAGGAGGTGGTTAGAGTTGATTAAAAATTATGACCTCGAAATCCTTTATCATCCGGGTAAGGCGAATGTCGTGGCCGACGCCTTGAGTCGGAAACCGGTGCGTTGCGAACGCTTGAGGTCCTTACGCCTCGATCCCGAGCTTCGGCAGGCTTTGATCGGGTTAGATGTTGAGGTTTCTTTGCTGGATCTGTCGGGCAATTTTGTGCCTTAGAAATTTCGTCGTCTTTGATCGATGAAATTAAGCTGAAGCAATTAGAGGATCCGATGATTACTCAAATCCGAGAGAACGTTCTTAAAGTAAAGTCTCCTGGGTTTGTGATTCACGAGGATGGTGTTTTGAGATTCCAGAGTCGGCTTTGTGTGCCGAACGATCCAGGGTTGCGACAGGGTATTTTGCGTGAGGCCCATTCCACACCCTATTCTGTTCATCCTGGCTCGAGTAAGATGTACAAGGACCTGAGGAGGAACTTCTGGTGGAATGATATGAAGGAGGAGGTCGCACAGATTGTGGCGAGATGTTTGACTTGTCAGCAGGTCAAAATCGAGCATCAGCGACCGGCTGGGTTATTGCAGTCACTTCCCGTTCCGGAATGGAAATGGGAAGACATATCGATGGATTTCATTACGAGTTTGCCGAGATCGAGATCGGGCATGAATATGGTTTGGGTGATTGTTGATCGTCTGACCAAGTCGGCACATTTTCTGGGCATCAAGGACACTTGGGGCCCGGAGAAGTTGGCCCGTATATTTATCGCATAGATTGTGAGGCTTCACGGTACTCCGAAGTCTATCGTTTCGGATCGTGATGGCCGTTTCGTATCGCACTTTTGGCAGGCGGTTCATAAGGCGTTGGGTACCCGTTTGCATTTGAGTACCTCTTTCCATCCTCAGTCAGATGGACAGTCGGAACGCACTATCCAGACATTCGAGGACATGTTGCGTGCTTGTGCCCTCGATTGGAGTAGCGACTGGGAGGAGCATTTGCCATTGATCGAATTCACGTACAACAATAGTTGGCACGCGTCGATTCGTATGGCACCGTATGAGGCACTTTATGGGCGACGATGTCGATCGCCGATTTGTTGGAATGAGGCGTCCGATTTAGTCGGGACCGAGCCGGATGTCGTTTTAGAGACGAGACGGAAGATAGAATTAATTCGAGAACGGATGTTGACTGCCCAGAGTCGACAGAAGTCATATGCCGATGTCCGTCGTTGACCTTTAGAATTCGAGGTGGGAGACCACGTTTTGCTGAAGGTGTCGCCAACGAGAGGAGTTTTCCGTTTCGGGAAGAAGGGGAAGTTGAGTCCGAGATTTATTGGACCCTTCGAGATTCTCGAGCAAGTCGGTGGGTTAGCATATCGTTTGGCGTTACCCCCGGCCTTGAGTCATGTTCATAGTGTTTTTCATGTTTCCCAGCTGAGGAAATATGTTCCGGATCCTAGTCACGTCATCGATTATGGCGAGATTGATATTGCTGAAGATATTACTTTTGAGGAGCGTCCTTTGAAGATTTTGGAGCATCGTGAGAAACGACTGAGGCATAAGACCATCCCTTTGGTCAAAGTGCAGTGGTCGAGACACGGTGTCGAGGAGGCAACTTGGGAAACCGAGGATAGCATGCGTGCTAGGTACCCTGAGTTGTTTGTTTCTTAAGTTTCGGGACGAAACTTATTTTTAGAGGGGTAGAATGTAATATCCGGTATTTTTTTTTTCTTCTTTCCCTTGTATTTTCATTTTTGGTTTATTTCTCGGTCATAGTGACCCTCGTGTATCTTTCAGTATGTCCTTCCTGTCAACTGTTGAACTGTATTCTCGTTATTGTTCATTGTTTCAACTTTCCTCATATGAGTTCGACTTTGTTAGATCACCATTAATTTTTGGTGACTCCAAAAATTCTAAATCTTTGTAATATTATAGAACATCGAGTTAGCTTTCCAATGGTTCAAACGGTGCGTCAATCGGAGTCCGGACGAGAGAGTTATGGTCGTTTCCGTTTTGGCCGATCACTGCCGATCGGACCCGACCGTGTCGTCCGACACGGCCCGTGCCGTACTCGTCCGGAAGTGCCAAAGTTTCTGCCGACCGAACTCGGCCGTGTCGTCCGACACGGCCCGTGCCGAACCCTTCCGGATAAGCTGATTAAATGCGCGGTAGCGCCGCCGTGTCGTGCAGCACGGTCGAGTCATGCCGAAGTCATTTGTCGGACGGGTCAGCTGTCGGGAGGCCCTACGCGCGCGACCGTGTCAAGCGGGGACACGGCCGAGTCCTGTCGGCCAGGTATGCGACACGACCGTGCCGACCGGCGCACGGGCCGTGTCCGGCGACGATCAACCCTATAAATGGCCCCTGCAGACGTTTTTCTTGCCATTTTTCACCTTCTTCTCCTCCTCTTCCGGTGGCGTGTTCTAAGCTTGAAGCCATGTTGTTTAACAACATATCCATGGAGTTCTTGAGGTTATATCATCAATAATCCGTCCGATATCATCCCTTAATCCAAATAATCAAGGTTAGATCCTTAGAACCCTACTTTTGGTAAAATTGGGGGTTTTCGTGTTTTTGTCCGATTCGTTCCGTTTTGTTGATTAATTCATGATGAATATGATTAATCTTGTTGGTATTCTTAGTTTCCCTACGGATTCATGGTATATTTCATGATTTTTACGGAATCGAGAGGGTTTGGTTGTGGTCCGCCCTCGTTGTTGTTTATATACGAATATACATGAATCGTAGGCGGGTTTTCGGGTGTATTCCAATTCCATATTCATTTAGAAATGGTTGTGATTGTATTCTTCGAATCGTTAGGTTCGGTTTCATTGGTTCCTAGCGTTCGTCGGTGACTTTCCTTTTCGTTCGTTGCGTCGTCAATAATTCAAGGCAAGTATTTTTGGAAACCTTTAAGCTTAACATGAAATGGTGATGTATATTATTTGTGTGTAACTCACCTCGTGTTGGCCCGACGGGGTCAAGGAGGGAAATCTATGCTGCCGCCCTGGATTTCACGAGTTTCGTACCGCTAGCCAACTCGTTAGGGTCCTCGCAAGGCCTCGAGTGAGAATGTATGTTGCCGCCCTGTTCTCACGGCATAGCGTGTGCGTGGTTTTGTTTTTCTGTAATTGTAGCCAACTCGTTAGGGTCCCTATGAGGCCTCGAGTGAGAATGTATGCTGCCGCCCTGTTCTCAAGGCTAATTGTGGACTGTGTATTTTCCGGAAAAGACATGTCTGGTTTTGATTCTTGAAATTGATATTGGTACATGTATTATGAAATGTGTAAGCGATTGGTTTGCCTTGATTACTTGTACTAGCGTAATTGCTAACCCCTTTGGGGACCCGTTTTGGGGAAATTCTTGTTATGGATTTCAGGTTATGATTATCCGGACGAGCGAGCACCAGGACAGTACGAGGATGTTGGCCAGGGTCGTTGACATGTGCATTTGGGTCTACTTATTTCCTTTGTCCATTTCGATATGGTTGTTCCCGCAGTTTTAAACTTATAGATTGTACTCGCGAGTACTTAGGCTTTTCGATTCAAACTCCGTGTTGTACTACTTTTAAATTGTCACGTTGTTGGTTGATGCTTATTTTGCCGGTTGTTTCGGGCGTATCTTTATATGTCATATTATTTAATTATGTATCCTCGCTAACCGAGATGGTTAGTCGAGTGGAGTTTTCCTATTGTAGCCTGGTAGGTCCCATGTAGGGGTCTACGGCGCTGTAACATATTTCCGAATATCTCGGGGTGTTACAATGTATTCACTGACACTCAATTTTCCTTGCATGAGGTCGGCAATCTTCCGGTATATGGACAACCGGTGTGATGTAGGTACATATCTTTTACGAAGTTTTCTTTTTAATAAATCCCAGGAACGGATCTTTTATTTCCCCGCACGAGCTCTTCGTGTTTTCACTCCTTCGTACCAAAGTGAAGCGCCTTTCCCCAACTAGAGAATTGCATACTTGCACCGTTTCTCATCGTTGAGGTCTTTAAACTCGAACATGCGATCAATTTTGGACATTCCAGGTAAACTTCAGGGTCTGTCTGTTAGGGTTGTATACGTCAAAGCATACTTTATGCTTGTATTACCTAATTTCCCGGTCTTTATCTATGAGAATATTTAATTCATTTATCACATGTTTTGCATATTTATTCACGCTATGGTTATGCAAATACAATCTAATTTACTTTATATTGTAGATAATGTGGTGTGTAGTGTCACACAGAAGATCACATTATCGGTTCCTTATATAGTAATATTTAGTTCACAACCTATGTAACATTAGACCGTTATATGAGAGGTTGTAGTATATGCTTGAGATTGGTTGGTCTTGACCATTAGCATATATTAGCGTATTTGTTATACGTTGAACAGGATCGAGGTGAGATAGATTCTTCCATCGACTATAAGAAGAACGTACATCTCGGATAATTATTATTTCTTAATTCCAGTGATTAATATTTAATTATATATATTTAATATTTATTGCTTTGATTTATCATGGGTGAGAGCCACAATGATTGACTCAATATGCTCGATATTTTGGGCAATATTATTATTTATATGATAATTAATATTATAGCTAGAAATCGTGTCCCGACCAATCGGGTTGATCATGTCCCTTGAGGCACTCGAAAGGATTATTATATCAAACCTGCAGTGGAATTAATTTTCCGATATAATAATAAAGGTCGAGTGGTATACTCATGTATAATACATTAATTAATTAAAAGTCACAAGTAGCTTAAATTAATTAATGGACATGGAATATCTTAAACACGGGAAATAATTAATTCAATAAGGAGCCCAATTTCGTAATTTGGGATTTTGGTAGGAAGTGCAATATTAACTTATTAGTGGACTAAGTTGATATTAATAGAGTCTTCATATTAGGAAGAGTCCTAATAATGGAAGGAAGATATCTATTGGGAGTCCTTACCATATCCTCCTTAAGGTCCCTAGAGTAGCCCAAAACACCTATAAAAGGAGTATATGTGTTGGCCGATTTTCTACACCATATTTGCCCAAGAAATCGATTTTTGTGTGTGTGTTTTAATTGTGGATCTTGACTTGTGTCTTGAATTCCACAATTTGGTTAACACAATATTTTTCTAAAATACTCAAAATATTCAAGAAAAATAGAGAGAACAAAAATCGTGAGATTCTTGTGAAGAAAAGATTCGGCCGATCCATATAGTGCTCCAAGTAGTCCGGTAGATTGTTGCCCACACGACATCCGGACGTAGGCGGGATATACTCTAGAAGATCTTGAGGTAGAAATACAAGAAGATCGGAGAGGAACACGAAGAAGGACAAATCGACCAAAAGGGATTTTTCTACCACTTCGCGTCAAAGGTAAAATTACCGACTCCCATGCGTAAATATATTTATTTAATTGTTTATTAATCATTTAGTTAATTAGTTGACAAGCCTAAATAGATCTGGTTTTTACGTTGGTTAGTTTATAAAACCTTTTATTAAATTACCTTCACCAACTCGCTTCATTGCGTTTTATATTCCAACAATTGGTATCGGGCGGTCTTTAGGTTACATTCAATTTAATTAATTTGGTGATTAATATGCTAGCAATTAAATATTCGTATAGTATGATTTTTTGGAATATTTTGCTAGAATTTGTCTTGCAGGAAAATATGATCCAATTATCATGGCTATGTGATGTTTTATTTATTTACGCGTTTTGGTAATTTAGCCCGTTTTTGTGGCATGTATAAGTTTTTCCCGTGAGAAAATCCACGGGTAGAATAGGATTTATTTTTTCTTGTAATTTGATGTAAATTCGATGTATTTTATTTTGAATAAAATTGTAATCGAGTTGGGACACTCAAAGTACGAAAGAAAAAGAAGTCCAGCGCGAAGAGGAGTCCCGATCGGACGAACCAACCGGGACCCGACAAGGAGCCGATCGGCGGTTCGGCGGCCAGGCAGCTCGGTCAGTCCGGGCAGGTCGGTCAGCTCTGGCAGCTCGGGCAGATCGGACAGCTCGGGAAGCTCAGTCAGCTCGGTCGATTGGGCGGCAAGAAGACGATTCGGGCAATGGCAAGCGTGACGACAGCGATTCGGGTTCGTCGTCAATTCGTTTTCCGCGAGATGCTTGAAGCGGTGGGAGCAAACGAGCCAAGATTTTCTCGTTATTCAAAACGAGGAATAAAAGCCATGATAATTGGATTTAATTATCCATTTTTATTATTTATTGGTTTTTATTGTTTTGATGTATGGCATGTATGGAATGTATGCGTGATATGTTTCCTTGCATGTTAGGGCGAAAATTAAAAACCTTATTTTTTAAAAATAACTAAGTGATTTTAAAATTGATTTTTCAAAATCAAATTGGCCTCCATAATTGGTTTAAATTGTGAAATAATTAGCATGCGCGTTGACATTAGAGTCTTCCTCCACATCGGATGTGCTAAATTATTGGCTCACTGGTTTTAAACTTCAAATTTGATAACAAAAAAGTGAATATTATTTTTTATGATAGGACCTCTCCATCTGTAGGACTATTATCATTAAATAATATTCTAAGGTTTGTTAAATTATGGTGTTCACTTAGGTGTATTAATTAATAAGCTCCCCATCGGAGTCTATGTTAATTGAATACATGGCCAAGAGGAACCAACTATTAATTTTACTTGTCAAAATGTGTCTTGGCTTGATAGTAAAATTAAAGACGTTAAAATCTACTTGAAGAAGTATATGTAAACGTCCACACTATCGTGGCTTGCATGTGCGGTTTTTCAAGGTGTTGGTTGATTGCATATATATTGTTTTAAGGTTTTTCAATATATTTTGCGTCGAATTATGTGATGAATGGTGTTTTAATTTTATTCTCAGATGTCTTTCAATCCACTAGCTGTTATTCTCAAAGAAAACAAACTTGATGGCACTAACTTTGCCGACTGGAAAAGAAATCTTGATATTGTCTTGATACGAGGGGCATAAGTTTGTTTTAAGCGAGGAGAGTCCTTTGGAACTGAGAATCGGATGCCACTCTGAAGAGTTGGTGAATTCGGAAATGGAAAAAGTCGATGAGATGGCTCATTGTTACATTTTGGCTTCTTTAACAAATGTATTGCGGCATCGCGATCGACGATGGGCTCGGCCGCGGAAATGATGAAAAATCTCACCGAGATGTTTGGTCATCGAACCGGGCGGCTAGGCAAAATGCGATGAGGGTTTTGATGACAACCCAAATGTCCGAAGGGACCCGTGAGGATCACGTTCTTAAAATGATGTCTCATTTGAGCAGGCCGAGCATACTGGGGGCAACTATCGATGCGGAATCGCAGTCGATATTATCTTGGGCGGTTTACCAAGAAGCTTTGAGCAGTTCCGCCTAAACTACAATATGAATCGTAGGACTTACACATTGGCGGAACTTCCGACAGAGCTTCAATCGCCGAAGGTCTCTTCAAACAAGGTTATCATCAAATTCTTGCGGCAACCAGATCGCTTCTTCAAAACCCAAATGGGGAAAGAAGAAAAAGCAGGTTGGCGAGAAGCAAGTGACGACTTTCAAAGCTAAGGGCAAGGCTCCTCGGTCAAAGGCTCCTCAACCTAAGCGAACAAAAGCCGAAGGGCAAGTGCTTCAACTATGGTCCGAAAGGACATTTCAAGAGTGGCCCTCTAAGAGAGGTACGTCTCATGCACTAGTAGTCAAAACATGTTTGTTGCTGTTCCATCACTTCGTGGATAGTGGATTCGGCCCACCGATCATGTTTGTTATGACTCGCAGGGGTTCCAAGTAACCAAGGTACTTAGTGCGGATGAGATTACAATAAGTGGGCGACTATTCCAGTGAAGGTGTTGCGGTGGGAGTCGTGCGGCTAAAAGTTGATGATAAAATTTTAGTTCTTAATAATGTATTATTAGTACCCGATTTTAGAATGAATTTGATTTCGCTTTCTAAATTGCGTCGTGATGGATATTCATTTCTTTTGAAGATAATGCAATTATTAAAAGAAATGGTGAATATATTTGGGAGTACTTATAATGAAGAACTTTATATCATCAATCTTTTGACTCCCTTGCATAAATCGCTTAATTCTTTGACTAATCCTAATAAAAGAAAGGAACTTTCGAGCATAAATCCAACATATTTGTGGCATTTACGATTGGGTCATATTAACCTTGGAAGGATTCAAAGATTGGTGAGCGATGGCCCATTGGATTCGCTCAAGTTGAGTCATTTCCAACTGCGAATCCTGCACGGAAGGTAAAATGACTAAAAGGGCTTTTCAAAGCAAAGGAAATCGTGCACAAAAGGTGTTGGAATTGGTTCATACCGATGTATGTGGTCCAATGAACATCCAGCTAAGGGTGGTTTCGAATACTTCATCACGTTTATAGATGATCATTCGAGATATGGATACATCTATTTGATGCGACGTAAGTCGAATCTTTTGATAAGTTCAAAGAATTCAAGGTGAAACGGAGAAGCGTCATGGGCGAGAATATCAAGTCACTACGATCGATCGTGGTGGCGAATACCTTAGTGGAGAGTTTTGGATTTCTGGCACATGAGGGGATTACTTCGACTCAATACCGTACACCACAACAAAATGGTGTTCCGAACGAAGGAATCGTACTTTATTAGAAATGGTTAGGTCAATGATGAGTTATTCGATTTGCCTATTTCGTTTTGGGGATACGCCTAGGAAACAGCGGCGTACATTCTAAACTTGGTGCCTTCGAAAACAGTTCCAAAAACACCCACAGAACAGTGGAATGGGCGCAAGCCCAGTCTAGGACATGTTCGGATTTGGGGTTCTCAAGACACGTCTGAATAAGGAAGTCGATAAGTTGGCATCTCGCATGTATACGAGTGTTTGTAGGATATCCTAAGGGAACGAAAGGTGGCTTATTCTACGATCCTAAAGACCAGAAGGTCATTGTTAGCACCAATGCCCGGTTCTTAGAGGAGGACTATGTGATAAGTCACAAGCCTAGGAGTGAGGTCATTCTAGAAGAACTTAGGGGCGAGATTTCGACAATACCAATTGTGCAAACACCTAGTGTACCACGTATTGACACTATTGTGGATACGCAAACTAAGGACACGCCTCGTCGTAGTGGGAGGGTTATTCGTCAACCCGAACGTTTCATCGGCGTGGGAGCATCTTCGGACCACTCCCCGGACCAGGATGAAACGGATCCGTGTACGTACAAACAGGCAGTTCAAGACAAGGATGTCAATCTCGAAAACAAAGAATGGAATCCGAAATGGGATCTATGGATTCTAACCAAGTGTGGGAGCTAGTAGAACTACCCAATGGGGTAAAACCCATTGGAAGTAAGTGGGTCTACAAGCGTAAGAGAGGATCGAAAGGGAAGGTTGAAACCTATAAAGCAAGGCTTGTTGCGAAAGGTTACACTCAGAAAGAGGGCATCGACTACGATGAAACCTTTTCGCCGAGCCATGCTTAAATCGATCCGGATTCTCTTAGCTATAGCGCATTTGGATATGGAGATTTGGCAGATGGATGTCAAGACTGCGTTCTTGAACGGGAGTCTTGATAAGGAAATCTATATGCGCCAACCTGAAGGATTCATTGCTGAAGGTCAGGAGCACTTAGTATGCAAGCTTAAGAGAGCCATTTATGGTCTTAAGAAAGCATCAAGGTCTTGGAACATGCGATTTGATGAGGTCATTCAATCGTATGGTTTTGAACAGTGTCCTAGTGAGGTTTGTGTATACAAAAAGTGTGATGAAAACGTGCTGGTGTTTCTTGTACTATACGTAGATGATATACTTCTAATTGGAGACAATGTGAAGGTATTATCAGACGTAAGGGCATGGCTATCTGAGCAGTTCGATATGAAGGATTTGGGAGAAGCTGGACACATCCTTGGTATTAAGATCTTTCGAGATCGCAAGAAAAGGATGTTATGCTTATCTCAGGCATCCTATATCGATACGGTGCTAAAGCGTTTTAGCATGGAGAATTCCAAGAAAGGTTTCTTACCTTACAGACATGGAATTCAACTATCTAAGGCTATGTGTCCTAAGACACAGAAGGAGATAGATGACATGAAGCTGGTCCCTTATGCTTCGGCAGTGGGAAGCCTCATGTATGCTATGCTTTGCACTAGGTCTGATATCCGCTGTCCGTAGGCATGGTGGCGAGATATCGGTCGAACCCAGAGGCCAGGACATTGGATTCCGTCAAGCATATACTCAAGTACCGAGAAGGACTAGGGAGCATATGCTTGTATATCAATCGAATACGCTTTGTCCTTTGGATTACACCGACTCGCATTTCGGTCTGAGACAAAGTTAAGCTTAAGTCAACCTCGAGATATGTTTTTGTTGGACTTAGATGTGGTTCTTGGTTTGCATAAAAGTATCACAATTTTATTGTGGCAATCTTAGTGCATTTATAAACTCGGAGGAACCACGAGCCCATAGAGCAAGGAAACATATCAACAAGTAACGTTGTAAAACGAGGAACGTAGTGTTGTTCAAGATTGCATCCGAAACAACCTAGTTGATTCTTTCATGTGGAAGGAATGGGGTTGAGATGTATGGCGGCATTGCTTTGAGTATAAGTGGGAGATAGATAGACATAGTCTAGATAGTATACTTCAAAAGCATGCTTTGAGTATAAGTGGGAGATTGTTAGGGTTGTATACGTCAAAGCATACTTTATGCTTGTATTACCTAATTTCCGGTCTTTATCTATGAGAATATTTAATTCATTTATCACATGTTTTGCATATTTATTCACGCTATGGTTATGCAAATACGTCTAATTTACTTTATATTGTAGATAATGTGGTGTGTAGTGTCACACGTAAGATCACATTATCGGTTCCTTATATAGTAATATTTAGTTCACAACCTATGTAACATTAGACCGTTATATGAGAGGTTGTAGTATATGCTTGAGATTGGTTGGTCTTGACCATTAGCATATATTAGCGTATTTGTTATACGTTGAACAGGATCGAGGTGAGATAGATTCTTCCGCATCGACTATAAGAAGAACGTACATCTCGGATAATTATTATTTCTTAATTCCAGTGATTAATATTTAATTATATATATTTAATATTTATTGCTTTGATTTATCATGGGTGAGAGCCACAATGATTGACTCAATATGCTCGATATTTTGGGCAATATTATTATTTATATGATAATTAATATTATAGCTAGAAATCGTGTCCCGACCGGTCGGGTTGATCATGTCCCTTGAGGCACTCGAAAGGATTATTATATCAAACCTGCAGGTGGAATTAATTTTCCGATATAATAATAAAGGTCGAGTGGTATACTCATGTATAATACATTAATTAATTAAAAGCTGTCAGTAGCTTAAATTAATTAATGGACATGGAATATCTTAAACACGGGAAATAATTAATTCAATAAGGAGCCCAATTTCGTAATTTGGGATTTTGGTAGGAAGTGCAATATTAACTTATTAGTGGACTAAGTTGATATTAATAGAGTCTTCATATTAGGAAGAGTCCTAATAATGGAAGGAAGATATCTATTGGGAGTCCTTACCATATCCTCCTTAAGGTCCCTAGAGTAGCCCAAAACACCTATAAAAGGAGTATATGTGTTGGCCGATTTTCTACACCATATTTGCCCAAGAAATCGATTTTTGTGTGTGTGTTTTAATTGTGGATCTTGACTTGTGTCTTGGATTCCACAATTTGGTTAACACAATATTTTTCTAAAATACTCAAAATATTCAAGAAAAATAGAGAGAACAAAAATCGTGAGATTCTTGTGAAGAAAAGATTCGGCCGATCCATATAGTGCTCCAAGTAGTCCGGTAGATTGTTGCCCACACGACATCCGGACGTAGGCGGGATATACTCTAGAAGATCTTGAGGTAGAAATACAAGAAGATCGGAGAGGAACACGAAGAAGGACAAATCGACCAAAAGGGATTTTTCTACCACTTCGCGTCAAAGGTAAAATTACCGACTCCCATGCGTAAATATATTTATTTAATTGTTTATTAATCTGTTTAGTTAATTAGTTGACAAGCCTAAATAGATCTGGTTTTTACGTTGGTTAGTTTATAAAACCTTTTATTAAATTACCTTCACCAACTCGCTTCCGCTGCGTTTTATATTCCAACACTGTCAAGCCAACGAACTCCGGAAGCTCGTTAACCTTGAAATCTTGGACATGGCGTGAGGGCCGTTCATAGTCACCACACCTTGGTTGCCAACGCTGGTCGCGTTGTTCTCGTATGTCACGCAATGTGTCGCGAAGTTTTGCCAAGAAATCAGCGTCGTTGAGATCCATAATGCCAAAGAATAAGAACTTGGGCTCCGATACCACTTATGATGCGAATTCTCTATCGGTACAGCGAAAGGCTGTTTTGACGAGCGGAAGCGAACAACACTTAGCAAAAAGGAAATCGAGCGATGCGATTCGATACGGACAACGATGAGGTAGCGGCACGCACACGATATAAGGCGATAACAACGATTGATGCGGCAACAAGACAGGAACTGGCCGAGTGGAAATAACTCAGAATAGGCAACTCTAAACAGCGGCACTCGAAACAGCAAGTTTCGGTCGGATGCTAATGGAAACAGGAAGCACGTTTCGGACAACCAAATAGCAATTGATGCGAACTTCCGACCAAGTACAACCCTGTATCGAAAACAAGAGGAATATCGAAACAGGACAGGAAACAGTTGTTTTATCGAACTAGACCTATAATCTGATAAGGTGATTTCTTCTCAAGACCTATTGAGAATTGATCAGATTAAGATTCGAAAACGCGTCGAATAATAACCAAATTATGGAAGGAAACTCGTCCAACACTTAAACAATACACAAAGTATTTTTTTGTTTGATGATTCAATAATTAATGTCCATTACAACTCAACATGACTACTTATAGGTAAGAGTAGCCTGATAAGATTACTTAAACTATTACAAGATAAGACCATATGGTCTAAAAATAAAGGAAAAGACAATAAAAGATACTCCACGCCACTTGCAATCAAAAGGCATAAAAGGTGGGTCTTGTCTCCAAGGTATTCTTCTCTCCACTTGCAGTCCTAGAATCCTGCCTCCATTATTATAAAAAAGGGATGAAATCTATATTATTATATCTTTACCAACTTGGACCCCCACATGATGCAAGTTGCCATGTTTACGTTATTCCAAGTCCGATCACCAAGGTTACTCCAGATCTCGTATCCATTTTCTTACCCAAGTATGTAGGAGTATGTTCAAGGTGTTTTACGTCAATCCTTACTTCGTCTTCTTCGCTTGGAGTAATCGGTTTCGTATCACACTATTACTCCAATTAAGCTTTTACTTCTTGATTAAGTCTTGTTGTAATAAGGAAATGGCTATAATAGCTCCAATTAAGCTTTTACTTCTTGATTAAGTTGTGTTAATAGGAGATAAGACCATGTTACATGCATTTGAGTCGGAACTCTATAAAAACAGGGTTTAATTGATTATATCCGAGCCTTTTGTACTCAAAATTGGCTATAACAACTCACATCAAGCCTTTACTCCTTGACTAAGTCTGATTAATAGGACAATAGGAAGGAACACATGATTTTTTTCTCTCGCTTCTCTTTTCAAATCTTCTTCCATTCTTCATCTTTTTTTTTAATTTTCCGAACATTATCTTCATAATTTTTATTATAGGCTAATAACGTCTTTTTTAATTGCTGTTTCCACCGCCTAGTGTGGCGGTCCACGCCTTGCATTTTCACTGCCTTTATGGCCGATAAAAATATTCCACATGGGGCTGCTCCCCAAATCTCAAATATTAATAATCTATCTACAGATTTTAGTAAAATCGGGGCTGCTCCCCAGCCTTCACGTGACAACTCCCAGAACAATAAAATATCTCCCACAAAGGAATCATCCACGATGAAAAGCGAATCTGAAATACAGCACTGTCCCCAAAATTCAATAAGAGATGTAACATCTTCACATGGGGAGCGGTAGGGGTGTTCAAAACCGGATATTCGGACTTTCGGATATCCGAAATATCGGATATCCGAAAATTCGGATAGTAGATTTTGATATCCGATATCCGTATCCGAAATTTCGGATATCCGAAAACCGGATATCCGAAATTTCGAATACGGATATCGGATATCCGAATATCCGGAAAAAAATAAAAATTTTATTCGGATATCCTTATATTCGAAAAAAATATTCGGATTTGGATATCGGATATCCGAATATCCGAAAAAAACTTCGGATATGGATATCGGATATCCGAATATCCGAATACTTTTTATTATTTAAAATATAAAAAAAATAAAAATTTTAGGATTTTTCGGATATTTCGGATATCCGAATATCCGATTTTTCTGAAAACTACTATCCGATATCCGAATCAGAAGTTCCGGATATCCGAACTTCGGATATCCGAAATATCGGATATCCGAATTTTTGGATATCCGGAACTTCGGATTTTCGGATATTTCGGATCGGATATCGAATATCGGATATCGGATATTTTTAAACACCCCTAGGGAGCGGACGACTCCCCAATCAATTTGCGCAGATCTTGATGTGCTAAATATTAATCAGTCCAAAAAAATTCATCTGGCCAAAAAATCATCTTACGGGGCGGCTCCTACTTTTATTAAAACAAATCCTTCATCCCACGATGCCACAATTGAAATTGCTTACCCCACGTGCAGGGGGGAAAAACAATCCTCAGCATCTAAACTCTCTCTCTCATCGGCTACAACATATGGCGTATCTCACTCTCCCGTTTCATCAAATCCAGCCGTTCTTCCTGGACCGCTTTAATTTCTCCCGTTTCTCCGCGTCCCGAGGGTTTGGAGTTCGTCGGCGTGGATGGTTTAGCCTCTCCCGCGGCGGTCGGCGTCCTGTTCCCGGAGGCCTCTTTCGTTCGCCCTGTCATCCCCGTGGCGAGTGTTTCCAGTTCGGTGGTAGATATTGGTCCTTCGGCAGTGGCCCCAGCGGGTTTCGGTGGTGCTTCCCCGTCGGTCCCTGGTTGTGCCGGTCTGGTGGCGGAGGTGGCGACGGGTTTGACCTTGAAACACCCTAGCCATCCTTCTAAATCCGTGTCGGTGGTTTTGACCTCAAAAATCCGTAGCCAGTCGGCTGTTTTGTGACAAGCAACAAAATGAGTCATCTTTGAAAAACGATTGACAACAACCATAATTGCTTTCTTACCTCGTTGGGTACGAGGCAAAGCAACATTGAAATCTATCGAGACATCCTCCTATGGCCTTTTCGGAATCGGTAGAGGCATATACTCGCCCGGTTTGAACGAGCTCTTCGCAATATGATATGTTACACACTTGCCAACAATGTCAGCCACGTCCCCTTGCATCTTCGGCCAATAAAAATGTTCTTGGAGCACCCCATGGTCTTAGACGCGTCAAAGTGACCAGCCAAGCCCCCTCCATGAGCCTTACGAACCAACAACTTCCGAACGGCATGTTTGGGCAAACAAAGCCGATTTCCCTTGAAGAGAAACCATTCTTGTACCACAAATTTCCCAAACGGACCAGATTTACAACTACCAAAAATCTCCCCAAAATCAGCATCATCAACATAATAATCTTTCAACGTTTCAAACCCCAACAAACGAACATCAAGAGTAGAGAGTAAAGCATACCTCCTAGACAGCGCATCAGCCACCACATTGCTCTTACCGTCCTTATACTTCGATGAAAAATGAAACGATTGTAAAAACTCCACCCACTTAGCATGTCTCGGTTTGCTGCCCATTAATATACTTCAAAGACTCATGATCCGAATGCAGAATAAAGTGTTTCGACCAAAGGTAGTGATTCCAATGATCAAGAGCTCTCACAATGGCATAGAACTCCTTGTCGTACATACAATAGTTGAGCCGAGCACCACTCAATTTTTTCAAAAAGTACGCAATAGGCCGCTTGCCTTGAATGAGGACCGCCCCAACACCAACTCCACTAGCATCACACTCCACTCTAAATGGTTGGGCAAAATCGGGTAACGCCAAGATAGGTGCTTCACATAACCTTGCCTTCAACTTTTCAAATGCCCCTTGGGCAGCACCGCTCCACACAAACGGACTCTTCTTCAAACACTTCGTTATCGGACTCGTTATGGTGCTAAAATCTTGAATAAACCTTCGATAAAAAGAGGCAAGACCGTGGAATAATCTAACTTCAGTTATGGTTTTAGGAGTAGGCCACGACTTAATACCTTCAATTTATGTTTGATCAACCGACACTCCATCCTTTGAAACAACATAGCGAAGAAAAACTATGCTCTCGACCAGAAACGCGCACTTCTCCTTCTTTCCATAGAGATTTTGGGCTCTAGGGGTCTCGAACACTTGCCGTAGATAGTTGAGATGCTCCCGCAACGATCGACTATAAACCATAATATCGTCCAAATAAACAACCACAAATTTGCCCAAAAATGCCTTAAGTACTTCGTTCATCAAACACATGAAAGTACTCGGGGCATTCGTAAGTATAAACGGCATGACGGTCCACTCATACGGACCATGTTTAGTTTTGAAAGTCGTCTTCCATTCATCCCCCTCTCGCATACGAATCTGGTGATACCCACTTCGCAAATCAACTTTAGAAAAGACCATTGAGCCGTGTAGCTCGTCCAACATATGATCAAGCCTCGGAATCGGGAATCGATACTTGATCATTATATTATTCACGGCCCGACTATCAATACACAGCCGCCACAATCCATCCTTCTTAGGAACAAGCAAAACCGGAACCGCGTAAGGACTCAAACTTTCTCGAACATACCCGCGGTTCATTAGCTCTTCGATTTATTTTTGTAGTTCTTTAGTTTCCTCCGGATTACATCTATAGGCAGCCTTATTAGGAAGAGACGCACCCGGTATAAGCTCGATTTCATGCTCAATTCCACGAATAGGCGGCAAACCCGACGGCAAGTCTTATTGTTAGACGTATTCTTATGTTTAACGCCGACAACAGTCCTGTTGGGAGGATAAACAAAATTATCAGAAGAATTCCGATCAACATAAATCTCACCTTCTTCAAGGCCAGCCACAAAGGTACGGACGGCAGGCGGAAGGTATTTGAGCACATTTCCGGCACTCACCGCTGCTGTCTCCCGCAGCACTTCCGGGATGTCGTATGGGATAGGGTCAGGCGCCAATAGATCACCGAACAAATCGGAGCTCACTAGCGGGACAACTGAACCGATTGAAAAATCTTTGACCATGCCCGAACCCGGATTTACAGGCCCCACCAACTGGACAAAGGACCTTTTACGAACCACCTCCTTGCCGACAGAAGCCACCGAACCGGACTGGATGGCAGGACCTCGCCCGACCGCCGATGCAGAAAGGACCTCCGGGAAGTGCTCACTGACCGCCGTGGAGAAGGGACCGATGATGCAAGTAATGTTGCTGATTTGTATTTCCAAGAAGTGGTACGTTTGCATGGAGTTTCGAAGACTATTATTTTGGACCGGGACTCGAAGTTCTTAGCTACTTTTGGAACATATTGTGGAGAAAGGTGGGAACCAAGCTTTTGTTTAGTACTTCACATCATCCTCAAACCGATGCCAAACCGAGGTAACCAATCAAATTTTGGGAACATTATTACGCGGTCTTGTGAGCAAGACACAAAAGGATTGGTATTTGAAGCTTGCACATGCTGAATTTGCGTTCAAACACTCACCTACTCATGCCACGACTCACTCTCCTTTTGAAGTCGTTTACGAGCTGAATCCGTACATGCTGTTGGATCTTATTCCCTTGCCAAGTGATGAGTTAGTACACAAGGATGTCGTATCTATGCTGAAGTCGATGATGAAGTTACATGAGCAAGTACATACTCGAATTAAAGAAGTAAACGAGGCTTACAAGCGAAAGTCTAACAAACAAAGGAAGTCGAGATTATTTGAAGTTGGTGATTTGGTTTGGGTACATTTGAGGAAGAAACGATTTCTGAGTAAGCGTAAGAATAAATTAATGCCGCCGAGGGTCCTTTCAAGATAGTTGCGAAAGTTAACGATAATATCATAAATTGTTTTAGGATTTACAGCGGCGAAGTGAGGCGAATTAAGGGCGATTTATTTTTACCCTTTTCTTCGGCCTATCTTCATCTTCGTTCCTAAATCTTGTGATTCTTCCAGAGTTCTTGGTTTACCGAATCTGCTTCGGATTTTCATTACCTTCCTATCAATATTTAAAGTCGATTTTATGGTTAAGATTTGAGCTATCCCTATTGGGGTTGACGAAGTGCTCCCGTTCTTCGCGATTTCCGTATATTAATGCGTCAGACAGTGATTCTTGGTGGGCGATTCGTTGTTTTGCGGATCGTGGTTTTGGTGCTCGGATCTGGGTCTGTTCGTTTGTTTTCGATTTGCAGCTGCTGGTAGGAGCTTCATCTGAGGTTCGTTTTTCCGCGATTGTGGCGCCGTCTAGTTTCACAATTGCGGTGGTTTTGCATCTGGTTTTCCCGTTCAGTGCTGGGTGTTGTTTTCTAGTTCAGTCCTTTTTCGTTGCTGCTGTGTTTTGGTTCCTCTTGGAATGTCATCTTCTACTTCCTCTTCTTGCGGGTTAATTTAGTCGGTAGCTGTTTCAAAACCTTTCGATGTTCTGGGATTTGCAGATTTGGGGGAAAAAGTGTTAAGCAAATCTGAGCTGGACCAGCTAAAACATAAAATTGACGGAATCTTTATGCCTGCGGCTGCCGGAAATGGTGGAAATCTCCTGGGTGTGCCGATGGGAGATCCTGGTCTAATTTAGAAGCCCAGACGTAATCTGGGTCCAGGCCCATCTTCTGGACCAGTTTCGGACCCGGGCCTTGAGCCCATTTCATTGGATCAATCAGCCTTGGGTATGGGTTTGGGTTTGTCCCCTGCTATTAGTTTGGGCAGTGTTATTGGTGTGAGGCCTGATGAGTTGCTTGTTGTAATGTGGAATATGTGGAACTTGCTTGTAATGACAGTAATGTTTGTAGTTCTTCTGCTAGTAAAGGATATGCTCAACTTAATAATGGAAATGATCTTTCTTTTAGTCCTGATTGCAATGTTATTGGTACTTCTGCTGGTTTAGGAATTGATTCGTTTAATGTTGGGCACATATTGTCAATTGATAATAATGTGCCTAATTATATTTGTGTTCCTAATTCTGATAAAGGGAAAGGTATTAGTGGTTCAGACTTGGCAGATTCGTTGAACTTTGGCTTGCTTCCGTCTCAAATCCCATCTGTTTTACCTCTACCTTCTGTTGTGGTAGGGAAGAATTTTGGTAAAAGGGGTTTAAGATTTGTCCCTCCAGAAATTCACAATGGTGAAATGCTTGTCAAACCGTCAGCTAGAGTAGGGCTTGAAGGGGCTAAAAAGTGGCATTGTACTCTAGTTGGGTATTTTCTGGGGAAAACTGCTCTCTTCCCCCTAGGTTAAGAGCTTCTTCTTATCTATTTGGAAGGGCCTCCAGGATGTGTCCGCTTCATCTAGGGTTTTTATATCTTTAAATTCGCTAGTGAACTGTGCTTGGTGGACGCTCTCGAGGGTGGTCCTTGGTTGCTTCAGGGCCAGGCCATTTTTCTTACTCGATGGAAGTTTGGCATGTCGCATCAGAAGGTCCAACCTAAACGGGTCCCAATTTGGGTGAAACTCCGTAATGTCCCTGTGGAGTATTGGACCGATGAGGGCCTTAGTATTACTGCCAGTGCTATTGGGGAGCCTCTATTCGCTGATGTATTTACTAGGAACTGTTTGAAAATGGACTACGCTAGGGTCTGTGTCATGCTTGATGCTGATTCTAGTCCGATTCGCTCCTTTCTGATGGCCCTCCTGTCTTGTGATGGTGAGCACCTAGTCTGCGTCGAATTATGGTTGAGTATGAGTGGTTGCCCCATCGATGTAGTGGTTGTAGGGTCTTTGGGCACCGTGATCAGGTGTGTCCGCATAAGCAACAACCTATTGTTCAACATTTGAACAAGCAGGTCGGTGTTTATGTAGCGAAGTCCTCTAAGCCTAAGGGTTTTTCTTCTCCTCGTGTGGTTGCTTCTGGGTGCGTCACTCAAGTTGTGGCCACACAGTCTGACTGGTTGGGGATCTCTGAGTTGGTAGTCGCTCGGGTTGATGCCGAGTCTGATGTCACTGTTGCGGGTTTTATTCCCCGTCTTAGCAGTATTCCTACCTTCTCTACGGTTTCTACCAGCTCGCCTATCATGTCTCCTCGTCTGTCTGGAGCTCTGGAGCTCTCTCCTAACAGGTTCGAAGTGCTTGCTGGTGTTGATGGCGGCTCAGTGGATGAGGTTTTTAAGATTGTGGACGACCATCCTGTTTCTTCTTATGTGGGCCCTAATTTAGATACAACTCGGGTCGATGAGGTTAAATGATCCCTATTGTCGTATGGAATGTTCGTGGACTTAACCAGACTAATCATCAGATCTCGGTTCGGGAGGTAATTAGCTCGTTTAATCTTTGTTGTATTGCTCTACTTGAGACGCGAGTCTCGGTTGGTAACTTTGGGCATGTTTCTTCATTTATTTCTGGCACTTGGAAGTGGTTTTCTGATCATGGTAGTGATCCTGGGAAGAGGATCTGGATTGGGTGGGATCCTGGTTCGGTGACTGTGGATATTATTGCTATTGAGTCGCAGTTTATTCATTATCGTATTACTCTGTTGCTCGACTCATCCTGTCTTCTGGCTACCTTTGCCTATGGTTCTAATGATCTTATTGAGAGGCGACTGTTGTGGCAGTATCTCACTGATTTTTCGGTATTACATGCTACTGAGTCTTGGGTCATTATGGGTGATTTTAATGTTGTTTTGGACTCTAGTGAGATTTTGGGAGGGGAAGTCTCTCATTCGGACGATGAGCCACCCGTGGTGGAGTTCATAGAGATTTGCAGGCGTGCGGATTTTGAGACCCTTCCGATGGTAGGCTCTTGGTTCTCCTGGCATAACAAGAGCTCGTCTCCTAGATCTTTATGGAAACGTCTTGATAGGGTGTTGGGTATCCCGAAGTAGTTTATTGAGCATGCTGATCGTTCTTACTCTTGTGATCTGCCGCGGACCTCTGATCATAGCCCCTTTATTCTAGGTCTTGATAGTTTGCCTCGCTGTAGAGGTAAAATGTTCAGATTTGATAATTTCCTGGCTGACTCTGAGGATTTCCTCCCGGCTGTTTGGGACATTTGGCGTTATCATATTGTGGGGGCCTCGTTTTATGCGATTTGTCGTAAGTTGGACGCCTTTAAGCCCGTTTTTCGCGCTATGAGGAAGAGGAAAGGGGATTTGGCCTTGAATGTTGCAGCTGCTACTTCGTTCCTCTCTTCTTCTCAGAGTATCCTCAGGGACCATCCCATGGAAGACTCGGTTTTATTGTTGGAGAGATGTTGTCGGTGGCTTTTCTCAGTTGCCGTGGCTCAAGAACAGTCTTCGCCCAGGCAGCGGGCTAAGTTGGCTTGGCTTAAGGATGGGGACCAGTGTACTGCCTTTTTCTTCCGGCGCATTGCTTTTAAGTGAGTCAGATCTCGTATCTATAGTCTTAATACGGATGATGGTACTGAGTTGACTGACCCTGATCTTATTAAATATGAGGTTGTTGGGTTCGATGAGAGACAATTGGGTTACTCTAATCGGATTATGCCTTTATCTTTCAGTCAGGTTAGGCCTTTTATTTCGGCTTCTCTTTCGCCGGATGTTGCGGTACACATGGTTAGACCTATTACTGCTGATGAGGTTTGGTCTGTGTTTTTCAAGTTTGATAAGGACAGGGCCCCGGGCCCTGATGGTTTTAATGGGGCCTTTTACCGGTGGGCTTGGCCGATTGTGGGGGGTGATATTTCGTTTGCTATTATGCATTTCTTTGCTATGGGAAAGTTTGTCAGGCAGATCAATTCTACGATCATCTCTCTTGTTCCGAAAGTAGCCTTACCTCGGAGCATGCCGAATTTTAGACCTATCTCTTGCTGCAACTTATTATATAAGGCTATTTCGAAAATTATTGTTCACCGTATGCGTGATAGCTTGGATGCCTTGGTTGACCCGTCTCAGACTGCTTTTATTCCTGGGAGAAGGATTAGTGATAATATCCTTCTTGCTTAGGAACTTCTTCATGGTTATGGGTAGAGGGGGATGCCTAGACGGTGTGTGTTTAAAGTTGACCTTATGAAAGCTTATGACACTATTGACTGGGATTTTGTGCTGATTGCTCTGCAGTGTATGGGTTTCCATCAGTCGATCATCGCTTGGATCAGGGAGTGCATCTCCACTACTGCCTTTTCGGTATCCTTGAATGGTGATGCTGAGGGGATATTTAGAGGTCGTAGGGGGCTTCGACAGGGAGACCCCATCTCGCCTTATCTCTTTGTTATTGTTATGGAGGTGCTTCACGGTATTTTTGCTCGTGATATTGCTCAGACCCCAGGGTTCAGGTACCACTGGAAGAGTGAGGCTACCCGTACTTTCATGCTCGCCTTCGCATATGATCTCCTTCTTTTCTGTAACCCTGATGAGGTCTCTATTGGTATCCTTGAGAGGAGTATTGATATCTTTGATTCTCTTTCGGGGTTGCGGGCTAACCCTGGGAAGAGTAATTTATTTCTCTCGGCGAGTGCTATGGAGGAGGGGGCACAAGTTGAGCAGTTATTAGGGTTTCAGGTGGGCCAACTCCATATGAGGTATTTGGGAGTCCATTTGTCTTCTTCGAAGCTCACTGTGGCTCAGTGCTCTCCTTTGCTTGACAGGATTGATGGTCGGATGAGTGACTGGGCTTGTAAATTGCTGTCCATAGCCGGTTGTTGCAGCTTATTCGGTCTGTGTTATCTGCTCTTCACATTTATTGGGCTTGTATTTTTATTCTACCTAAGTGCGTGCTTGCCCTCATTGACAAGCGTTTGAGACGTTTTCTTTGGAAAGGTTCTCGTGACTCTGGGCATGCTAAAGTGGCCTGGTCTAAGGTTTGCTTGCCTGTAGCGTGTGGTGGCCTTGGTATTACTCCGTTGAGGGTTCAGAACCAGACCCTTATGACTCGCTATATTTGGGCTCTCTTGGCTGGATCTTCTAGTTCTGTCTGGGTTAGCTGGGTTCGTTCGTATAGAGTTCAGCATTGTTATTTTTGGGATATTCCTATCTCTGTTGCATCTTCTTGGTATTGGAAACAGCTGCTGAAGTTGCGTCCTCTTGTCATGGGAGCATTTCAGTATACTGTTGGTGATGGCTCTTCCTTCCATTTATGGTTGGATCCTTGGCACCCTATGGGTTTGATTAGGCATTCTCTGCCTAGAGCGCCTCTTTGGACTGGCATTGATGTGCATGCCCGTCTTGGCTCTGTTATTTCTGATGGTCTTTGGGTTTGGCCGTGGTTGATCATTCTGAGTTTCAGCAGGTTCTTTCTGCCCTCCCTCCTATCAATGGAGTCCAGGATCGCATCTCCTGGAGGCCGCATAGCTAAGGATCCTATTCTTCCTCGTCCGCTCTTCAGTTCCTTCGAGCGTATTCTCCTTCTGTTGCTTGGGACTCTCTCCTTCTTGGCCCCGGGAAGATTCCTAAGCACTCCTTCATCTTATGGTTGGCTATTTAGGAGCGTCTGTCGACTATGGATAAGCCTTGGCTGCAGCATGAAGATGGTATTTGTATCCTTTGGGGGATAGCGTTAGAGTCGTGTTGTGTCAAGAATTAACACCTTCCGACCGGCGATCGCCTCGGAGGTCAGCGGCCAGTCAGCTGCCAGGCGGCGAGCGAATCTGACCGGCCGGCGGCCAAGCCTTATCCCAGCGGACAAGCTACATCGGCCATCCGAAGGTCCCACGACCAGTCCCGGTGCCGAGCGATCGACATCAAATACGATCGCCTCTCGGTACTCGGCGACCGACTCCTGGCGACCGACAAGCGGGCGATCCTCTCTCGGCACCTGCCGACCGACTCCTGGCGAACGACAAGCAGGCGATCCTCTCTCGGCATCTGCCGATCGACCCTTGGTGACCGACCAATGCCGACCCTCAGCAACTGGCCGATGGCGACCTCTGATGACCAACTAGAGACGACCGCCTCATGTCGATCAGCGCCGATGGCCATCCAGTCGGCAAAGGCCGAGCCTCAAGACTGGCACCACGTGCAAGAGCCGAGACAAGATCCGCGAATCTCGGGCCATTGACCACAGCCTGGCAGGATCTCTCCACCAGCCAACAAGCCGCCGAAAGCTGTCAGTACGGCCGCATGTGACCATTGATTCCGCCGAAAGCTATCAGTAGGGCCGCATGTTGACTGACTCCGGACGCGTGCTGGCTCCTTATTGGACCGCCCAGCTGGCACCAGCCCCTTCCCTGGACTTTAGCCCGACAGCCCGGGTGATCGCCCCATTATAATATTGGCCGGCGGACGATCGCCCCATTATTATAATGGCCGTAAGGCGATCGCCCGCTAGAGGACAGGACCCGGCTACCCCTATATATACAAGGCTCCCAGCACTTGTCCAAGGACCGAAATTCTTCTGCACTAGACCGAGATTTTGGCACACAAAATACTCTCTGGCATTCTCGCATTACACACGCAATACAGAAGCAAAACATCAAACACTTGGCTAATCTCCAACTCTTGGCAACAGCTATCATTCGGTCTTACTTCTCCCGGCCTCTCTCATCAGGAAGACGATCGGCGGGGACGAAGAACACCGAGCTTCGCTCAAGAGCCGGATTAACAGAGTCTTTTTACACTCATTGTATTTAGATTTCTCTCATTAATACTTGTATCCACGAATATTCGTATTAATACCATCTCGCGAGAGCATTCAAGCCCGGGCCTAACAAACCCGGCAAATCTTGTATTATTTATCTTCTCTCGGAAGTGCTCCCGCAATTGTTGTTTGTTGTCCGTCTTCCAGCAGTATTAATCTTCGGATAAATATTTTGGGCAACAACAATTGACGCTAGAAGAAGGGCGGCATCCAACCCTCGAATTTTTATACCTACCGTCCCGAAGAACACTCACTGTTCTCGGGGCAGATACTTGAAGTGCCACTCACTGCACTTCAAAGAAATCCTTCAGAAATCATGTCTTCCGCCTCCGCGTCGAAGAAAGCCGGCCCGACAGCCGGCCAGCCCTGTTCCGTCCCGGTCAGCGCGTGCGATGGTGGAAGGTAGCCGCCGCTTGATCGACGCTCGATCTCGTCCGGGACGGCGGCGAGCCTCTCGCTCGATCGATTCGAACCAATGAGCGGTCGAAGAGGCCATAGCCGTCCTTCGATGGCGACGGAGTGCTCTCGACGCGCCTCTGCTATCACCCCCTCGGTCTCCGCCGGAAGTCAGCGGAAGCTCAAGGCATCGGCCGAGCGATCGCGGAGGCTCTCGCCCGCAAGGAGAGGCGCTCGCGGCCGGGCACCTCTGTCTTCGATCGCACAGGCGGTGACCCGACACAGCGGCAAAGGCAGTCCGGCCCCAGCTATGAGACGACGGAGTTCGAGTCCGTCACCAGGAGCTCGGCCTACCCGGCTCCCAGAAGGCAATCCACCCGTCTGGCTCCCGCTCGCCAAATTGCCGAGGTCGGCAGCAGCGGAGTCCGGAGATCGGTACACGATCGCCTCGGCTCCCGCTCCCAAAGCCGATCAGCAAGCGGCCGAGCCACGGCGATTGCCGCATTGCAATGTCAGCTCGACGAAGTGAAAGCGCTCCTGGAATCCAGGGCAGGCACCATGAAGACGATCGCCGCGCCAAGCGAGCCGCTCACGATTGACATCGAGCTCGCCCCGGTGCAGCACGAGATCGCTCCTCCTCAGACACCCGTGTACCAGGGGCGATCGGACCCCCAAACACATCTGCACAAGTTCAACATCTACATGACCGGGTGTGGGGTATCTGACGCGACCAGGTGCCGAATGTTCCCTCTGACGCTGGACGACCTCGCCCACCAATGGTACACCTCATTGCCACCTCGGTCCATTGGCTCCTTTAACGAGCTGGCGCACGTCTTCACGGAACACTTCGCCAACAGGGTCGTCCGGCCAGAAGGTCGCCTTCGCATGATGCAAATCAAGCAGGGAGAAGAGGAGTCCGACTCGGACTACATCGACCGGGTGGACGTGATCATCCTCAACGGCGAGCCCATAAACGATGAGACCGCCCTCTACGCGGTCCTAGGAGGTTTTCAGGGCTTCTCGCCTATGTTCAGGCATCTCACGAAGACCCAACCGACGACCTACGCAGCCTTCCGAGCTAGAGCCGCAGATTTCCTGTCCAGGCAAAGGCTTCTTCTTAGCCTAGGAGTAGAGCGATCGGCGCCCGCGCGACGACCTCCAGTCTCCCAGCCCGATCGCTACTATCCAGCAGAGCCGGAGGACTCGCTCACCGCCTACAGTCCACCATTTTAAATGAGGGACTAACTCCCGCCCGATCGCCGAAATCAACCTACGAATGAAGCGATCGGCTGCCGAGCGACGATCGCCAGTCTTCCGGCCCGATCTCCGATCATCACGCTACATCATCAGCAACCCGGAGGACACGATCGCCATCCACAATCCAGCATTTAACATGAGGAACTAAGGCTCGCGATCGCCTCCACCGCACATCATAAAGCCATGGCCCTGGCAGTCGATGGAACCAGCTGCTTCGGCCATGCAAGGTCCCTTTCGGCCGAGATCGCCCGCCCTTCGTTTAAATATGAGGCCGGCGTAGTCTGAGGGCTCTCCAACATTAATCAGTGGACCCATGCCACAACGCCGTCTCAACGTACACCGTCGAGGTCGGCCATCTCCATGGCTGGCCGAGGTGGAAGCAGAGCTAACAAGCCGCGGGCGTGAAGTTGATTCATCCGACGCTGCCCCGCGCAAGGACTCCTCTAGACCGAGACCGCACGCCCTTCGTTTAAATACGAGGCGGCGCGGCTAACAGAGGACCCTCATAATAAAGTGAGTCACGAGACACTCATGTCTTCGCGCACCAAGACACGGTCATGGAGTCGGTCCATCGATCTCCGCGGCGTGCACGATTTCTCAAACAAGCGAAACCACCAAGTTTAGTGGGGATCGGCTAATGTTGTTTTTGCGGTACAAGACCGAAAGATAGCTAGCCAATCGACCATGATAGCCCAGTCCAAATCTAAGTCGGCTCGGATCGCCGTCCTCATCCATACACGATCACCGGCCAAGAACCACCTCGCCCCATGTCTTCAACATAGGAGCAAGATGGGGGCAATTGTTGTGTCAAGAATTAACACCTTAGGCCGGCGATCGCCTCGGAGGTCGGGCGGCAGAGTCACTCTGAGCGGCCAGGCGGTCTGAGCCGGCCGGCCAAGGCGGCCAAGCCTTATCCCAGCGGACAAGCTACATCGGCCATCCGAAGGTCCCAGGACCAGTCCCGGTGCCGAGCGATCGAAATCAAATACGATCGCCTCTCGGTACTCGGCGACCGACTCCTGGCGACCGACAAGTGGGCGATCCTCTCTCGGCACCTGCCGACCGACTCCTGGCGAACGACAAGCGGGCGATCCTCTCTCGGCATCTGCCGATCGACCCTTGGTGACCGACCAATGCCGACCCTCAGCAACTGGCCGATGGCGACCTCTGATGACCAACTAGAGACGACTGCCTCATGTCGATCAGCGCCGATGGCCATCCAGTCGGCAAAGGCCGAGCCTCAAGACTGGCACCACGTGCAAGAGCCGAGATAAGATCCGCGAATCTCGGGCCATTGACCACAGCCTGACAGGATCTCTCCACCATCCGACAAGCCGCCGAAAGCTGTCAATAGGGCCGCATGTGACCATTGATTCCAAGAAAGTCATCGGTAGGGCCGCATGTTGGCCCGACTCGGACGCGTCTTGCTCCTTATTGGGCCGCCAGTGCACCCCTTCCCTGGACTTTAGCTCGACATCCCGGGTGATCGCCCCATTATAATATTGGCCGGCGGACGATCGCCCCATTATTATAATGGCTGGAAGGCGATCGCCCGCTAGAGGACAGGACCCGGCTGCCCCTATATATACAAGGCTCCCAGCACTTGTCCAAGGACCGAAATTCTTCTGCACTAGACCGAGATTTTGGCACACAAAATACTCTCTGGCATTCTCGCATTACACACGCAATACAGAAGCAAAACATTAAGCACTTGGCTAATCTCCAACTCTTGGCAACAACTATCATTCGGTCTTACTTCTCCCGGCCTCTCTCATCAGGAAGACGATCGGCGGGGACGAAGAACACCGAGCTTCGCTCAAGAGCCGGATTAACAGAGTCTTTTTACACTCATTGTATTTAGATTTCTCTCATTAATACTTGTATCCACGAATATTCGTATTAATACCATCTCGCGAGAGCATTCAAGCCCGGGCCTAACAAACCCGGCAAATCTTGTATTATTTATCTTCTCTCGGAAGTGCTCCCGCAATTGTTGTTTGTTGTCCGTCTTCCAGCAGTATTAATCTTCGGATAAATATTTTGGGCAACAACAAGTCGCATTCTCACTTATTCTTCATGTGCCCTTACGGGTATTCGTTGGGCGGCTAGGAGATGGAGAGGTAAGCATGTGGTTAACGTGGCATACCGTATCTTTTTAGCGGCGTTGGTCTACTTAATCTGGCAGGAGCTTAATGAGAGGAGATTCGGTCAGAGGCGTCGTGATCCCCACACAGTTACTTTTCAGGGGATTGGTCTCGTTCGTGACATTATCTCTCAGCGTTGGCCGCCTCATTCCTTATCTACGATGGCTGTTAGGCATATTTGGAGGGTTGCTTGGTAGTTTCATTGTAACTCTTTTATTGTTTTTCTGTTTTGTGCAGTTGGTGCACCTTCTGTATTGGTTGTTGGGTACTGGCCTATCTTGTTGGCCAATCTTATTTATTTAAATGCAATTGACTTTTCCCCAAAAAAAAAGTAAACGATAATGCATACAAGGTAGAACTGATACGAAACCGACTACTCCAAGTGAAGAAACCGAAGTGAGGATTGACGTAAAATACCTTTAACATACACCTACGTACTTAGGCAAGAAAATGGATACGAGACTTGGAGTAACCTTGGTGATCGGACTTGTAATAACTTAGATATGGCAACATGCATCATGATTAGGTCCAAGTTAGTGAAAATCACAGCCGACCTTGTCCAAGATAATAAAGGTGTCATCCCATTTCTTTATGATAAAGTGATACATGATATCTCAAGAATATCATGGGAAAAAGATTTCACCCATCCTTTATTCCTTTTGTTTGCAAGTGGCATGGATTGTGCCATACCTTTTTGTTGTCTTTTACCTTTATTTTAAAGATCATTTGATCTTACCCTTTTAATATTTTAAGTAATCTTGTAAGTCTACTCTTCTCTATAAGTAGTCATATTTGGGTTGTAATTGGTCATTCATTGAATTATCAAAAAAATACATTGTGTATTGTTTAAAGTGTTGGACGAGTTTTCTTCCAAAATTTGGTTATTATTCGACGCGTTTTTGAATTTTAATCTGATCGATTCTCAATAGGTCTTGAGAAGAAATCACCTTATCGAATTATAGGTCTAGTTCGATAAACAACTGTTTCCTGTCCTATTTCGGTAGCAAAGCTCCCCTCTTCAGACAGTCCTTACATTTCGTTCCATACTGCAACTTATTGTTTGTGTTCCCTATTCGCAAAAGACATTCCTCTTGCTCTCGATACAGGGTTGTGCCTGATCGGGAGTTTGCATCAATTGCTGTTCGATTGCCCGAAGCTTGTTTCCTGTTTCCGTTGCATCCGACCAAAACTTGTTGTATCGAACTGTTGCTATCAGTTCCTATCTTGTGCGTGTGCCGCTGTCCGTTATTGTTGCTGTATCGAACTGTTACTGTCAGTTCCTAACTGTTCTGTTCGATTCCTTTTGGCTAAATGTTGTTTGCTTTCGCTCGTTTCGATACAGGATTCGTATCATAAGTGGCATAGGAGCCGCGATTCTTGATCTTTGGCGTTATGGATCTCAACGACGCTGATTTCTTGGCAAAACTTCGCGACGCATTGCGTGACATACCAGAACAATGCAACCAGCGTTGGCAATCTAGGCGTGGTGATTATGAATGACCCTCACGCCATGTCGAAGAATTCAAAGTTAACGAGCTTCCGGAGTTCGTTGGCGGGACAAACCCTGAAGTTTACGTGGAATGGGAACGTAAAATTGATCGCATGTTCGAGTTTAATGACCTCGACAATGAGAAACGGTGCAAGTATGCAATTCTCAAGTTGGGGAAAGGCGTTTCACTTTGGTTCGAAGGAGTTAAAACACGAAGAGCTTGTGCGGGGAAAGAAAAGATCCCTTCGTGGGATTCATTAAAAAGAAAACTTTAAAAGATATATACCAACATCACATCAGTTGTCCTTATACCGGAAGATTGCCGACCTCATGCAAGAAAAATTAAGTGTCAGTGAATACATTGAGGAGTTCGAAAATTTGACCTTAATGGGAGACATAGAGGAGAATGAGGAGCAGAAGATGTCGCGTTTCTTGCGTGGCTTGAACCAAAGCATAGCTAACTCGGTGGAATTACACCCATACAAAGACTTCGATACATTGTGTGGACTATGTGTGAAGTTCAAAGCTCAAAACAAGATGAAGTTTTATAAACCCGAGTTTCCATCCAAATTTGGGAACTTAAGTATCGGTTCCAGTTCAGCTACTAAAACAACCGTACCAACTCCTACCCCTACTACGGTTCCTAAAGCCCCCTACGTGCCGAAGGAGACGAGTTTGACTAAAGTACGATGTTTCAAATGTCAAGGGTCCAGTCATTATCAAAATGCTTGTCCGAACAAACGAGTGGTGACGCTAAGAGAAGCTGTCACGATCCGAGACGAGTTGTTGGTCGAGGACGAAAAGTAAAGACTGGGTTATGTGTTTGATTTCAACGTGGAGGACGAAGAAGAATAAGAATGTGAAACATACGATGCTCCAAACTATGACACGACCTTGGTACCAAGCCAAATCCATTTCGAATGATTCGGAACAGCGGGATCAAATATTTCACACGAAGTGTCAAGTCGGGAATAAATGGTGTAGTTTGATCATTGATGGAGGAAGTTGCAGCAACATAGTTTCAAGTGAGATGGTGACTAAACTCGGGCTGACCACTACGACTCATCCGAAACCTTACACTTTACATTGGCTCGATGATGGGAGCAAAATAAAGGTGACAAAACAAGTGAGGATCGGATTAACCATGAGTTCGTATGATGACAACGTATTATGTGATGTACTCCCAACGGATGCATGTCATGTACTTTTGGGACATTCGTGGATGTTTGATAGGGATGTTTTACATCGAGGAAGAAGCAGTGAATATGAGTTACGGGATAAGGGCAAAAAAATTGTGCTTAAACGGATGTCACCTCAAGCTATTCGTTCTATGAGCTCTAATCAGGTTGAAAAACCGAAACTTACCATGTTTGCTTGGGAGCGGGAGATGGAACGCGCTATTGATGATGGTGAATGCGTGTACTTGTTGTAATATCCGTACTTTCTATTTTTGGTAATTTCTATTTTTGGTGTATGTTCGTTTCGGACGACTCGCTTGTTACTGTTTCGAAATTTTGAATGTATTTTGTTCTTGGAGTTTTTCCATCGGGACGAGTTTCGGAGATATTTTTACGTGTTTTCATCTTGAGTTATATTTTATCGCATGTACATTCGATTCTCGTAAAACTCGTTCGATTTCATTATTTCTCTGTTTTCCTGAGTTTGTATGGATGAGTTTCTGACTTTGTGAGTTTCAGATTGTTAATCCGACATCGTATCGTGATTTTTCGGATGTTTGGGCCATTTTTGTAATTTCCTAAAAGTTTAGGGAATTTTATTTTGCTTGTTGTATTTTGGATTCCCCAATAGTCGGAAGTGTATTTTCTTTCAGCACTTAGCTTCGTTGTTTTGGATACCTCGTGTTTACACTTCTGGTTCTGTCCTTGTGTTGCGTTAAAATCGTTGTATCGTGCATGCGGAAAGCGGCGTTGGCGATGTGGGACTGCTGCATGCATAACGCACGTTATGCATGCTTCTTAACGTGCGCTATCGGCACCTGCATAACGTACGTTATGCCCTTCTGGTAATGTATGCTATGGCCTTCACCATATAGTACAGGCGGTTCGTTACGTACGTTAACTAGTGAGACGCTACGTACGTAAACGTCGTAACGTACGTTAACAATTTGTGTTAACGTAGGTAACGCACTATCAGGGCTTAAATTCTAATTAGACCTCAGACGCGTTATTTCGTTTCTTTTTCTTCCCTTTACCGCGACGAGAATTTTTCGAGCGATTTGGAGCGATTCGAGCAGGGCGATCCGTAGAGTTCTTCCGTAGATCGATTATTGTGTTCCAAGGGAGGTTAATCATCATCATAATCATCCTTCTTCGCCCGAATCGGGGTATATTTCGTTAGAACCCTTGTTTTGAGATTTTGGGGGAATTCTGGGGGGGTTTCTTGCGATTTATACCTTTTCAATCCGATTTGTCATAGATTATTACTAGACTTCAATGGTATACTTGTATTCTTTCGTGGTTCTTGAGGAATTGTGGATTAAACTCTGATTTTTCCATTGTTCGTCACTTATACTCGATGATACCCTAGTAATGTTCGATGAATTATTCCAACAGCTGGAATTAGGATGAATTCCTACGTTCTCGTAGTATTGAGATTGGTTGTATATCGGTATTGTGCTAGGATCAGATTTGTGAAGATTATTCGGGCCAAACCTTTCCGTTCACCGTTTTCCTTCAGGACGTGTTAACCAAGGCAAGTACATGTATTACATTCCATTATGTATGTTACGTTTTCAAAATGAATGATAAATTGTGGTTTTCGGGTGCGTGAGTTGTGTTCCTTCCCCTCGGAGCGTTCGACGGGATGTCTAGGGGTCGATAGTAAGGGGTACGGCCGCGGAAGTGGACTTAGGTGCGTGTGTGGTTGAACTTCCACCCGGAGCGTTCGACGGGATGTCTGGGGGTCAATACTAAGGGGTACGGCCGTGGAAGTGGTGTCCCACCCGGAGCGTTCGACGGGATGTCTGGGGGTCGATACTAAGGGGTACGGCCACGGGACACCAGTTGTGATTTTGTGATATCGTGATGAATTGATAACTGATTTGATTGCCAATGTAATATTCCGGAATATTTATGGCAAATGATTTCTGATTGATATGATTGTGTAAAATCGTATTTGTATATAATGTTGTGTAATTGAGTACTTGCACTAGCTATTCGAATACTAACCCCTTAAATGGGGGAAATACGTCCTATGCATTTCAGGTACCGGAAGAGCTGAGGAGCAGGCACGGGATATGCATGCAAAGGATGGATTGGCATGATTATGAGGCTCGAGTCTTTATTTATGTTCGGTCATTTATACTATTTGAGTATCGGAATTTGACTGGTTTTATTGTATTCGGTTAAAGTCCCCTGCGTGGGCAATGATATGGTATCGACTTATATTTTCACGTACATCTATTAAAACATTTTGGCCGAGGTCACGGCCTCATTTTTACATTGATGATTGTATCTTTGGGATTTTCATGTACGGAATGTGTGTCATGTGTTAGCCTGGTAGACCTCATGAGGGTTCTACGGCGTGTAATGTCCCATTTGTGAATTGGGGTGTTACACTTGTTAATATTTAAGGGACACAAAACGATAACATGGTTGTGCGAAGTGAAGGAAAGATAGACGCTTTATTACACGAACTCGCGAATGTTTTTCCCGAAGAGTTGCGGTCGGGCTTGCCACCTATTCGTGGGATTGAACATCAAATCGATCTCAAACCGGGTGCATCGCTCCCTAACAAGGCTGCCTATAGGTGTAATCCCGAAGAAACGAAGGAACTACAAAAACAAATCGAGGAGTTAATGAACCGCGGGTATGTTCGAGAAAGTCTAAGCCCTTGTGCGGTTCTGGTTTTGCTTGTTCCTAAGAATGACGGATCGTGGCGAATGTTTATTGATAGTAGAGATTGATTCCCGATTCCGACACTAGATGACATGTTGGACGAACTACATGGATCTGTGATCTTTTGAAAAGTCGATTTGCGGAGTGGTTATCACCAGATTCATATGCGAGAAGGAGATGAGTGGAAAACGGCTTTCAAAACTAAACACGGGCTGTATGAATGGACTGTTATGCCGTTCGGTCTTACAAATACGCCGAGTACTTTCATGCATTTGATGAATGAGGTACTTAAGTCGTTTTTGGGGAAATTTGTACTTGTGTACTTAGATGACATTTTGATTTATAGCTGATCATTGCAAGAACATTTCGGGCACTTAAGCAAGTCTTCGAGACTCTTACGGATCGAAAGCTGTATGGAAAAAAAAAGAAGTGCTCATTCTTTGTCGAAAATATAGTCTTTCTTGGCTATATCGTTTCGAAGGACGGAGTGTCATTTGATCAAACCAAGATCGAAGAAATTAAGTCATGGCTGATTCCTACTACCGTGATGGAAGTTAGGTCGTTCCACGGACTTGCTTCATTCTACCGGAGATTTATTCGAGATTTTAGCACCATTACAAGCCCGATAACGAAATGTTTGAAGAAAGGTACGTTTAAATGAGCAGGGCTGCCCAAGAGTCATTCGAAAAATTGAAAACAAAGTTGTGTGAAGCACCAATCTTGGCATTACCCGATTTTTCACAACCGTTCGAAGTAGAGTGTGATGCTAGTGGAGTTGTTATTGGAGCAGTTCTTATTCAAGGAAAGTGTCCTATTGCTTATTTTTTAGAAAAGTTAAACGGTGCTCTGTAGGTCACAAGTCGTCCAGGAATAAGTCTAGGGGGGGGGGTGAATAGACTTATTGAAACTCTTAAACACTTTTTCACAAAGAGTAAGTTTCTTCAGCTGATGGATAAACAAATGACTTGGAGTCGTTTGTTCTTAATACGTGCGGAAATCAACTGATGACGAATACAAAACAACTAATGAAACACTTAATGATGAATGCAACAGTTAAGGTATGATGCTATAAAACAGTAAAGAACGCAGGCAATTATAGTGGTCTCAGAGGTGGTGTAATCCTCTACTAATCCACTTTTCTCCAAACTAGTTGGAGATGAATTCACTATAATTCTCAACCAGTGATAAATATTACAGTGATTCAACCAAACTACAACAGCTTCCAACCAGTGGAAATCCATGCCGTTGTAAGACACTTGACTGCCTTGCACCTCTTGATCCTCGATCCTTGGATGCCTTTACAGTCTCGAACTTCAACCAGTGAAGTACCCCGAACTCAGGATTTAAGACACGAATTTTTGTCTTATCTAACTAAGAGCTTTTTCAAGTATGAATTTTTAGAGCCGCTCTTTTCACGATGCTGTATTTTGCTTTTAGATTGCTTGAATGCTTTCATCGCTTGAAAGTATGTTCGCACCGGTAGTTGCTCAACTTCAAATCTTTGGATATATATAGGTGTTGATCCATGAGCATTTTTTCATAGCCGTTGCAAATATGTAACAAATTTGTTTATTCTTTTCTGAACGTTGCAAGGCTGGATTCCCATATTTTAATCTATCTTCCGATCGTTGTGAAGACTCTGCATGTGATGCGCCGAATCTTTTGAATATAATACGATTAAAGTCTTCAAGGTGGGTCTGGATGAATTATTTAATTCATCTCTTTTGCGGGAATCTCCCCTATTTGTCTCTTCACGTTGCATGTGACTTTCCGTAATATTTGACTTTTCAACGCATGCTGGCGTGGACTTGGAGTACTTGGCTGATATCGACTAGGATGATGTGCAGTTAACTTCTCTGCAGTCTGGACCTCTCTGATGTTCACTGTTTAGGACTTGTCTGATCAGATGACTTGTCTGAGGTATCTTGACTGCAGTCTGGTCAAACATCCCTGATGATTTTTGTTGACCAGAACTACTCTGACTTGACTCGGTTGTACCTCTATGATGAACTCAGTTGATCTTTAGTACTTAGCCGATTTTTAGCCTAACTTATTTTTGGCCTATAGAAGATACTCATTTGGTTCTTCTTTACATTTTGCCAAGTTTTACACTTAACATTATTTGGCCTATGGAAGATACTCATTTGGTTCTTCCTTACATTTTTGCCAAGTAATAAACATTTGAATTTATATTAATGACATCATCAAAATCTAGCAAGTATTCCTAACAAATTCCCCCTATTTTGATGATGGCAAAACTTAAGGAAATATTCAAATGAACAAGTCTGCACTTGAGTGCAAGACACAAACTAAAGTCAGTCTAATTTTTGAGACAACTGGAAATTGTCATTCAAAAGACTGTTATAAAATTTTCTGACTTGATTATGTTTGAAATTTACAAGAAAATTTTACAAGTACAGAAATAAATAAAATTATTACAAGTACAAAATGAAAGAAAGTCATCTGGCTCTGCCTCTGCCTCTTCGAATAGGCTGTTTGGCAGGCCTGAAAGGTTTAGCTCCGATTGGTCTTGTCTTGACAGGTGCAAGACCATACTTCCTCTTTACAACAAGGGCTGCAAAGTCTTGCTCTTCTTGTGATGAAAACTTGTTCTCAAGACACAGCTTCTTGATTTTTCTCTGGAGAGCAAGTTCATTTAAATCACTACCTTTCTCCAAGGTGGGAGGTTCTTTGGCTCTGAACTGAGGGATCATGGGATAAGCGTTGTATGTCTCAGCATGTTTCTTCAGAATAGTCCAGAGTTGTGGATGAGCTTCTTCCATGAAGTTGATAAAGATCTGCTGTGGGGTGAGATTATCATCCTGGAGTATTTCCCAGATGTAGTAGTCTTTGATGAATTTTTTCCTTGCAGATCCCCACATGGGTAGAGCTTCTTCTGGTATAAATTCTTCAACATACCACATCTCCTTGCCTTCCCACTCTAGAATAGGCTCAAATCATCCTCTAGTCCTCCTCTTCTTGCCTGTAGGCTGATCAGCCTGTTGTTCTGGTTCTGCTCCTCCCTTCCTTTTAGCTGAGGATGTCCCAGTAGTGATCATCTGGACATCCTGCCTCTTCTTCGTTCTAAGCTCCTCCCATATCTCTCCTTGAATGCTGCCTTCCCCCTGTATTCTATCTTCCCCCTTTTTGCCAGCATCAACTAAAATAGTCAACTGCTGCTCTATTCTGTGCATCCAGTCAAACATGCCAAATGGCATTCTGTTGTTTGTAGGGGGAGGAGGTTGAGGTACTTCCTTCTGCAGCAAAGTATCAATCTTGGCATTGATGGATTGGAGGTCAGGAGTGACCTGAGATGCAAGCAGCTCTCCAATGGTATCCTTCACTATTTGTCGAATCAGCTCAGTCATCACAGGTGAGATCTGCGATGGTGGAGAGTGCTCGCCTGAGCCTTCTGCAAATGAGACACTAGACTGCAGGCTCCTATATGTAGCTGGTACTCCAGATGGGGTCTTTTCTGGTGTCCCTGATATGGAGTCCTCAGCCAACTTGGCGTCCAGGCTGGTATACCGGGCAGGCGCCCCAGCCCTGTCTGCAGCCTCTACTTCGGGCTCTTTCTCCGGCTCCTTTTCCTTCTCCTCTTCTTCTTTTTCTTCTTCATCTTTTTATTTTTCTTTCTCATCTCCTTGATCTCCTCCTTCATCCTTATCCTCATCATCATCATTTTTCCCATCTTTTTTATCTTCTCCTTCATTCTCATCATCTTTTTCACCTTCATCATCATCCTTCTCCCCTTTATCCTCCTGTTCTACCTCTTCTCCTTCTTATTCTTCTTCATCAATCAACTCTTCTGTTTTCTCAACTTCCTCAGATTGTTTTTCAACTAAAATGTTCTCTGCTTCTCTTTTCTCTTCCTGCTCTTCTTCTTCGTCATCTATGACAATGACTTCCTCATCTTCTTCTCCATTTACTTCTTCAATTCTAATTTCTTTTTCTTCTTCCTCCTCATCTTCTTTTTCAAATGAACCATAAAAAATACTATACATTATAGAAATGATGAATTGGTCCATGTTGGTTTTGAAATGAGACATGAACCAATTCTCCTGGAGGATTAAAACTATGTCTGACACTTTACAAAAATGTATCAGTACATCCTCTGTGGCTTGGGGATATTCCCAACCACTGGTTGCAATATAAGTTTGAAGTTTCGTAAATGACAGAGATTTGAAAAATTTCCACTCTTCAAAAATATTAACAAAAGAGTGTTTTAAGGCTTGTGGTTTAACAAGCTGTAATTGTTCAATGGACAGGTTGAAAACATTGTTGTCCAGTAGGTTAAAGGTGTAATTTGCTTCAGGGATTGAGATGATTAAACCTGCTTCTTCCTCCTCTGGAATGTATGTTGGAGTGAGGACAGCCACGATCTGAGTTTCCAGGCTGACTGGAGCAGGCTGGTCTTCCAGGTGAGTAGGCGACCTGGCTGCAGGACTGGAATGATGATTTGACTGCTCCTCCTGACTAAACTGCAGTCGCTTGGGCCTCTTGGGAGAGAGTTCTGGAGATGACTGCATGATGGATGGTTCTCCAGGGGCTGGTCCCCTTCTCTTGAATCGGACAACTATCGGTGTGTTGTCTGACTCTGAGTCCGACTTGGCTGCAGGGGGGTTGTCATCTGCAGGCTTGTCCGACTCGTCTGATAAATCGTATCTGGGGTAGGTCATTGAGTCAGACAGCTCTTTCAACATCTGGGCTGTTCTCCTTGTGCCTCCCAACTTTCTCAACGTCTCTTGGTCCAGGTGACCAAGCCTCTTATTGATGTGAAAGGGATCAGTAGTACCCTTTACCACACCCATATTTTCCAACATCCAACTCAGCTGCGTTCCAAACGCCAGCTTGGATTTAAATTTCCTCTCGTCAACAAGCCATTCGGCTTTGTTGACCTCGTGCACAAGTTGCCTAAAAATGTAATCCGCCTAATCAATCTGCTCATCTTGAATCAGTGCTCCCAGCACTGTGAATTTTGCCGATGACAGTTGGTCGTAACTGCCAGCCATACCCATGATAATTTTGTTGGTAATATCCAACGCATATCGATATACCTTTTTTATTTCACTCCTTTTAGCGGTAAGCTTCAGCTTCGCAGGCTGATCGTCTGCCTTGATTTTCTTCCAGGTTTCGGCAGCTGACTGTTTGAGTGCCTCGACGGGTATGCCACGGTACCTCATACCAAAGGCTGTACGAATCAACTCCGGCGAAATGTCGACTTGAATTCCGCCAACAGTACTCCTAATGCCTCCTTGAATCACATATGCTTCGCGATAGAAGGCGATGACGTCTTGTTTGTAAAGGTGCTTTGGGCTTATGTCCAGAAATGGGTAAATTCCATTGAACTTCATCGAACGGATCAGGTCAAGAACGTCATAGTTCTCCAGATTTGCTTCCAACAGGCCTTCGAAATCGACGACCAGAGAAAAGATAATCTGGTCTTTGACCGCTTTCATGTTAACGCCTTCGAAATACGATTCCATTTCTGCAAACAAAGAATTTTTAGTGTATTTGGAGTTCAAGAATTTTTGCTCTGTAAATCTAGGGTTTGAAAGATTGATAAGCGTAAAGGTAAAGTGAAGGGTTTCCGTCCTTTTAAAGAAGATGAAAAGACGTATGGATTAAATTATTATTGCTTTTGAAACGGTGGTACGCCTTTTGAGATTCTTTTTAAATTTCAAATTCGAATCGGTGGTCCAGGTTTAGATTTTAAAATTTGATGGTTGGTTTTAATTGGCCACCGTGGAGGTCGATTTATCAAGTGCTCGCCACGTGTATTTAAATGCCTCTTGCGAACCAAAAACTAACATAATATTATAGCAAATAATAATAAAATATTCAGAGGTCGGTTAAGTTTAGAAAAACTTAGCTGGTTTGACTGTTGACTGTTGACTGCTCTGCATCAGGTGAGTTGACTCCATGGACTTCTCGCCTGAGATTATGATCAGCTAGGTTCCTTTGTCCGTCCTTCGTCCTCTTGCCTGCATCAGCTAGGATCTGATTCCTTTAATCAGCTGGGTCCGACCTTCCTCTGATATGCTTCAGCTTGCTTCTGTACTAGATTCCCAATCTAGTAGACCAAGATCTCTGCTCAGCTCCAAAAACCTTTCTTCTGGCAGAGGTTTGGTAAAGATGTCAGCTATCTGGTAGTCTGTGCTGACTCTTTCAACTCTAACTCTTTTGTTAAGCACGTGGTCTCTGATGAAGTGGTGCTTAACATCAATGTGCTTGGTCCTCGAATGAAAAACTGGATTGTTGGTTATTGCAATAGCACTATTGTTGTCACACCAGATAGGGACTTCATTGGCAATGATATTATAATCCCTCAGCTGTTGTCTGATCCATAAGATCTGTGCACAACAGCTACCTGCAGCTAGGTATTCTGACTCTGTGGTGGAGATAGAGTTAGAAACCTGCTTCTTACTAAACCAGGATATCAGTCTGGTTCCTAGGAATTGGCACATTCCACTAGTGCTTTTCCTATTAATTTTGCATCCTGCGAAATCTGCATCTGAATATCCTGACAGCTCGAAGTTATCATCCTTGGGATACCATAGTCCAACATTGACTGTAGACTTAAGGTACTTAATTATCCTCTTTGCTGCATCTAGATGTGACTGCTTAGGCTTAGATTGGAATCGTGCACAAACTCCTACGGCATAAGATATGTCTGGCCTACTTGCAGTGAGGTATAGCAATGATCCAATGATTCCTCTGTAGTGGGTTCAATCCACTGATATTCCTTCCTCATCTGCATCTAAGTGAGTACTTGTTCTCATAGGAATTCTTGCTGGTTTGGCTGATTCCATTCCAAATCTCTTGATTAGATCTTTGGTATACTTAGCTTAGTTGATGAAAATTCCATTTTCCATATGCTTAACTTGTAGTCCGAGGAAGAAGTTAAGCTTTCCCATCATACTCATCTCAAATTCTCCTTGCATGAGGTTGGAGAATTTCTCACATAGCTCTTGATTGGTTGAGCCGAATATGATGTCATCCACATATATCTGAACTATCAATATGTGGCCTTCGTGCTCCACTCTGAATAGGGTCTTGCCCACATTTCCTTTGCAAAAACCATTCTTCTCAAGAAACACGGACAGTGTTTCATACCATGCTCTTGGTGCCTGCTTAAGTCCACAGAGAGCCTTCAACAGCTTATAGACTTTGTCTCCTTTGACAAAGCCTGGGGGTTGCTCTACATAGACTTCTTCTTCTAGGATGCCATTTAGAAATGCACTCTTTACATCCATCTGATAGACTTCAAAATCTTTGAATGCAGCATATGCGATGAATAGTCTGATGGCCTCTAATCTTGCAACAGGTGCATAGGTTTCATCAAAATCTATTCCTTCACACTGTGCGTAACCTTTTGCAATAAGTCTGGCTTTATTCCTAACAACAACTCCGTCTTCATCACTCTTGTTTTTGTACACCCATTTGGTGCCAATAACCTTCTTGTGATCTGGTCTGTCTGTTAGTTCCCAAACTTTGTTTCTTTCCATCTGCTCCAGTTCTTCTTGCATGGCATTTATCCATGAATAATCTTCCAAGGCTTGTTCTGTTGTTTTAGGTTCTATCTGTGACAGAAAGCATGAGAACATAGCCATTCCTGCGGGTAGAGTTGACTGTCTTGTCTTAACTCCATCAGTTAGCTTCCCGATGATTTGCTGGATTAGATGGTCTTTGAGCCACTTGGGGATATCGTCTTCTTCTGGGTCTGTTCCCCCTGTTGTATTGCTCTGGTGGATTTCTGCGTCAGCTGGGTTCTGGTCTCCTTGGTCTGCAACTGGATCAGCTACCGTCTTGTCATCTGCAGGTTGGGTTTGATCTGCAGATGAGTCTTTATCAGCTACAGCTGGGTCTTCATCAGCGGCAACTGGATCAGATAGGTTTGGTGATCCTGCTGATCTGCAGTTGGGTCTTCAATAGCTACAGTTGGATCTTCAGGCTGGTCTGCAGGTGAGTCCACCATTCCAGTGTCATGTACAATGACTTCTTCAAGGGTTGTTGATTTGAGCTTGTTCTCAATTAACTCAACTTGCTTCCTGTACTCAACAGTAGATTCATCAAAAACAACATGGGGTGTTTCCTCCACAACTAAGGTTCTTTTGTTAAATACTCTATATGCCTTGCTTCTTTGTGAGTATCCCATAAAGAGACCATCATCAGTTTTAGCATCAAAGGCATTTAGTTGTGTTTTAATGTTGTTGTGGATGAAAATCTTACAACCAAAAACGTGAAAGTAAGCAACAGTGGGAGTTCTATTATTCCAAACCTCATAGGGAGTTTTGCCATGTCTCCCTACTATCATACTCCTGTTCTGAGTGTGGCAGGCTGTGTTGACAGCTTCAGCCCAGAACCTCTTGGGTAGGTCCGCTTCTACAATCATGGACCTTGTTGCTTCCTTCAGGGTTCTGTTTCTTCTTTCAGCAACGCCATTCTGCTGGGGAGTCCTGGCTGCAGAAAGCTCATGCTGGATCCCATTATGATCGCTGTAATCAGTGATCGCCTTGTTGAGAAACTCTCCTCCTCTATCTGATCTGATCTTGATGATGGATAGGGATTTCTCATTTTGGATCCTTCTCAGCAGCTCAGGTAGCTTGGTCAAGGTTTCACTCTTCTTATACAGGAAGATGATCCAAGTGTACCTTGAGTAATCATCTACTACAACAAGTGCATGCTTTCGGCCGCTCAGAGTCCTTGGTTTGATAGGACCAAATAGATTCATGTGGAGTAGATCTAATATCCTTGTTGTGAGGGTTGTAGGCTGGACTCGATTGAATGATGCTCTCGTCTGCTTTCCTTTCTGACAGGCATCACAAAGAGCTTCCTTCTTGAATGCTTCATCTGGAAGTCCTCTGACCAGCTTCTGAGAACTAATGTTGTTGATGGCTTTGAAGTTCAGGTGACATAATCTTTTGTGCCACAACCATCCGTTCTCAGCTACTGTCTTGGATAGAAAACAGGAGTTAGGTGTTCCTGTGTTCCAATCTATCATGTAGACATCTCTCCTTCTGAATCCTTGTAGCTTCACTTCACCAGATAGGATATCTATCACCATGCATTTCCAGATGGTGAAGACTACTAAATTCTTCACATCGCAAAACTGGCTTATGCTCGGGAGATTGTACTTGAGCCCTTTGACATAGTGAACTTTGGATATCACAATATTTCCTCGGTGCAGCTCTCCAAAGGCCTTTGTTTATCCTCTAGAGCTATCTCCAAAGGTTACATAAGGACCTCTTTCTTTGGTGTATTTGGATAGCATCTTCTTGTTCCCGGTCATGTGCCTCGAGCATCCAGAATCTACAAACCATTCTTCACCTCTAAAGTTTGAATTTGTGGAGATGTGGTTGTAGTCCTTCCACCTTTTCTGCAATCAAACAAGATGAGATTTAGGTACCCTGTTAGGCGTGTTTTTATACGTTTATTTATCATTATTTTGTATTAATTTGGAGAGTAAAATTTGCTTAAATGAGCTTTTAATGCCTTAATTTTGTATGTTTGTCAGGAGATTGGAGTCCGGAAGCTAAAACGAGGTGAAACAGGCGAAAACAGCGAATTTTGGCTGTGGGCCGCGGCACAAGGCAAGTGGGCCGCGGCACAGGAAGGCAACCAGCAGACACAGAGTAAACTGTACTCTGTGCCGCGGCACAGTCCAGGTGAGCCGCGGCACAGACGTAACACCCAGCGCCCAGGTTTTAAATTACACGCCATGTGCCGCGGCACAGATTAAGTGAGCCGCGGCACACTAGGCGGTTTTGGTGTGCTCCGCGCGGATTTGGGCCGTTTTGAAGCCAGTTCTCGACCTACTCACACGGACGCGATTTGGAGACTGTGCAGAGCTATAAATAAGGGTTTAAGACCCTAATTAATCAGCTGGGAAATCTTGGAATCTTAGAATTTTGAGATCTTTGGAGGCTTGGGAGAAGAAGGAACACAGACGAGAGATCAAGGGCAGAGGGCGGAAGCCAGAAGATCGGAGGAATCCGAGCTTCATATGCGTTTGATTTTCATGCTTTTATCTATTAATTCTGCATTTTCATTAATTAGCATGTCAGGCTAAACTCTAATCTAGGATTTTGATGAAACCTACGTTTTGACGGATTTGCTTGAGATTATCTAATTAATTCCCTTTTTGTTGAGTTTTTCCAATCGTGTTTAATGCTTTCAATTATCTGGCCAATAGTTGTATTGTTTTAATCACTCAATTCGAATCGGGAGAGGAGAGTTGGTGAGGAACTATTGGTGAGGACCGTTTAATCTTGTGAGATAGGAATATACTAATAGGAACTACGTGGCCTTTTGGAGATTTTATGCTTTTTGCCTATTGACGAATTAATTCACCTAGGGATAGAGTGCGTTATTCGCCTTTAGAAAAATCTATTGACCTCGGGAGAGGCGGTAGAGTATATTAGCAATCTTCGCCTTCAATAAATTGGGAAAATCATTAACTTCAGATAATCGAGAGTAGATTCGGATAAACCGAGGTGGATTCAGAATCCTAGACTTATTCATCATTTGATTCTCTTTCTCCAAGCTATCGTTTTTACTGTTTAGTCTTTTATTAATTCTTTTAGTAATTAATTGCAAAACCAGAGCTCGATTGTTCAAATAAAACTAGAATACATAAAAATCGGTAGTTAGTGATTCAGTCCTCGTGGGAACGATACTCACTCATCACTTTATTACTTGTATACGATAACGTACACTTGCGTTCAAGAAATATCGCAACAAGTTTTTGGCGCCGTTGCCGGGGATTGAAATTTTTTTGCTAATATCGATTTCAGTATTTCTAGTCTTAGTTTGAACGTTTTTATTTACTTATTTTCGTGTATTTAATTTTATTTATTTGTTTGTTTTTCCTTTCAGGATATTTTCGGGTAGTGCATGAGAAAACTCGGTGACAAAGGCCTACTACCTTTGAATACCGAACTCGAGCGCACTCTTAGGACAAAGAAGAAGGAGAAACGAGAGCTACCGACAACGGTCAACATGGCTGAAAATATCGAAATTCAAGGAGGAGATAACCATGTGCAGCAAGTTCAACCGGCACTAGCTCTTCGAGATTATGCCATGCCGCATATTAACGCAAACTTTTCGGGGATTCGGCGTCCCACCATTCAGGCGAACAATTTCGAAATTAAGCCTGCTATTATTCAGATGGTGCAGGCGAGCCAATTCTGTGGATTGCCGAATGATGATCCCAACGCACATATTGCTTCTTTTCTTGAGATTTGTGACACGTTCAAGAACAATGGTGTCACCGACGATGCTATCCTATTACGGCTTTTCCCTTTCTCTTTGAGGGATAAAGCGAAATTTTGGCTGAATTCCTTACCGCCGGGCTCGATCACGACATGGGCAGAGTTAGCGCAAGCCTTCCTTGCTAAATTCTTCCCACCTTCTAAGACGGCGAGACTGGGAAACGAGATCACCACTTTCGGTCAGTATGATATGGAATCGCTCCACGAGGCGTGGGAGCGATACAAAGATTTGTTACGGAGATGCCCACATCATGGCCTTCCAGATTGGCTTCAAATTCAGACGTTCTACAATGGATTGAGTCCCTCTACACGCACTCTCGTAGATGCAGCCGCCGGTGGAGCTTTGATGGGAAAGACGATGGCTGAATCACACTCGTTGTTGGAAGCTATGGCCGCTAATGCTTATCAATGGCCATCCGAACGAATAACGCCGAAGCGAGTGATGGAAATTTCGAGTAATGACCCGATATCTACATTGTCAGCCCAAGTCGCAGCATTAACGCAGCAGCTCCAAGCATTTTCGCATGCTCCTTCCCCCGGTACCATTGAGACTTGCAATTGGTGTAACGGATCTCACCCTAGTGCGGAGTGTCAAGTCGGAAATCCGTTCGAGCAGCCCCAAATTGAACAAGCTCAGTTTGTAGGAAACGGAAACCGACAAAATAATCCGTACTCCAACACGTATAATCCGGGGTGGCGTAATCATCCCAACTTTTCGTGGAGAAACGGACAGAACTCGAACCAGCCTCCGTTCGCTCAAAACCAACAGCAGCCCCCTCCCGCTCCAAAAGTTTCTCTCGAGGAAGCAATTGCGAAATTGGCAGCGAATACGAGTCAATTCATGACCCGTACTGAAGCAACATTGCAAGATCATTCCGCCTCCATTCGCAACTTGGAAGTCCAGCTGGGCCAGATTGCTAACGTGTTGAAAGCCCGCCCGGAGGGAGCATTGCCAAGTACAACCGAGACAAATCCTAGAGAAAGTCTAAATGCGATCAGTTTGAGAAGCGGGAAGGAGGTGTGTGACCAGCCCGAGAGGAGTGAAAAGAGAGATGAAATTGAGGAGAAGAAACATTTAGCGACAGAGGAATCTCAAGATTAGAGACCCTCGATAACGTTTCCAGATAATCCGAAGGCATACGTGCCACCCGTCCCGTTTCCGCAGAGATTACAGCAGAAAAAGGCAGACAAGCAATTCTCTAAGTTCCTCGATGTGTTCAAGAAGCTTCACATTAACATTCCATTTACCGACGCGTTGGAACAAATGCCAAGCTATGTTAAATTTATGAAAGAGATCTTGTCAAAGAAAAGAAAACTCGAAGAGTTTGAGACAGTCGCCTTAACGGAGGAGTGCAGCGCGATTCTTCAGAAGAAGCTTCCACCAAAATTGAAAGATCCAGGAAGTTTCAACATACCGTGCACCATGGGGAATCTCTCTTTTAATAAGGCGTTGTGCGATCTCGGTGCTAGTATTAACCTCATGCCTTTGTTTATTTTCAAGAAGCTGGGAATTGGAGAAGCAAAGCCGACGACGGTTTCCGTGCAATTAGCGGATCGATTATCAAGTATCCGAGGGGAGTGATTGAGAATGTGTTAGTAAAAGTGGATAAATTTATCTTTCCAGCGGATTTTATTGTTCTCGACATGGAGGAAGATGAAGATATCCCGATTATCTTGGGACGACCATTTTTAGCGACCGGCAGAACTCTTATTGACGTGGAAAAAGGAGAATTAACTCTGCGGGTTCAAGAGGAGCATGTTACGTTCCAAGTATTCAAATCCTTTTCATGGCCGGGAGGTGTTGATAAGAGCTCACAGAGTGAAAGTGTGGAGGCCTTTGCAAAAGAAAAACACCGAAAACATCGTCGGTCGAAAGACTCATTTTCAGATGGTCCAACCTCTAAGAATGATGTAGAACGAGTCGCATTTCTCAAGCATGTGAACATGCAGTCATCGCCATCTGACCAGCCACACTCGGAAAAATCTGCTGCTGCCATAAGTTCGTTCGTGAAAGAGGAAAATAAGCCGAAAGGCAAACAGACGTCTAGTCATGAGAAAAACGGGTGTTTCGGGAAGTTGTTCTCGTCAAAACCTTTTCGCAACCAACACTGGGTGTCCGAACCGAAAATCGAATCATTAATGACCGATGGTCAAAATTTTAAAAATCATATTAATGGTTCGATGAACGGGGCGGAAACCAAATGGAGTTTGCGAAAAGCGAACTGATTTTTTTAATAGGTCCGGCTGAAGACTATAAACTTAGTGCTTCTCGGGAGGCAACCCGAGTTCGTAGTTGTAGATTTTTGCGTTTCTATATTTTTCTTGCATTCTTACATTTTTTATTTTTCATCATTTTGTGCTTTGATTTGCTTTTACCTCTCGCTCTTGACGTGTTCTTCTTAAAATTCTCTGCAGGAAAAGTCCCAGGGGAGAAATTTATGCCTGAGCCGCGGCACAAGTATTGTGAGCTGCGGCACACACAAATCGAAAGGGAGAGCTAAATAATCTGCACTCTGTGCCGCGACACAACAATACTGAGCCGCGGCACACTTGAGCACTGAGCCGCGGCACACGGAAGCTGAGCCGCGGCCCACGACAAAACATGCAAACAGGCAAAAAGGGACTGTACTCGGTGCCGCGGCTCACTTGAGCTGTGCCGCGGCACACCATGCGGAATTTGAAGGGCCCAGGTACCTTATAACCCGCATTCGGCCGACTACCCAGGTAAGTTTACCATCCCTTTCCCTCTCCCTTGCACGCGCAATCGGCCGAGAAGCCTTCTCCTTCTTCTCGTTTTCTTCTTGCATTTTTCTTGCACTTTTCACAATCCAAGCAAGGTATGTTCAAATCTCTAATCTCAAATTGTTCTATGAATTTAAATTTGAAGTTGTGTCATGCATTTGAGGATTGAATATGTTTATTTCCTTCAAAAGTTCTATGATGGTTAAGTGGATAACATGATGGTTTTGATCGAATTGTCATGGTTATTTTGGATTATGAATGAATTGAGTATGTCGTTTTTGATGGTGAATGATTCGTGTTTTTGTTCTTGGAGATTTAATCGAGCTATTGCCATATTTGTTCTTCAAGTGAACTCTTGCCCTTTAAGTGTTCGATGAAATGCCTGAATGAAAGATTTTCTTTGTTAAGGCAATATTTTAAATCTTTGTGCAACGTATTCTTTCTGGAATTACAGCAACCCCAACCCGTACGTCTAGTTTAAACGTTATGGTTCAATTTCATTTTTCTCTCTCGGTTGTGCTATCTCGTAAAAATTTCTGATTTGCGGCCGGATATCCTTAGCCGAGTGACGATTATTCTCGTTATTGTTTGAGTAAGTAACCTTCGGTGTTTAAATTTTTTTCAGGACTCACTATGGCTAGGACTAAAAAGTTGAGCAAGAGGGCCAGGACTCAGTCATCCCCCACTCGAGGGGAAACCTCTCGTAGTCGCGCCGAGTCGGAGGCGCACCAGTTTTCTGACCCTTAGATCCACAAAATCTTCAATGAGAAGATTCGGCCGCGACCACTTATCCCGGAGAGGGGATTTACTCCAGCCCCCAAGATGGGGAACTGCTTACGATGATAGATGAGATGGGGTGGGCCCGATTTGCTGCACCCCCCGAGCCGGCGGTGATATCGATAGTGCAGGAGTTCTATGCCAGTGCGTTATTGAAGCACATTCGAGCAGGCCAGATGTTGCAGCAGTCAGACACTCGGACTCAGGTCGATGTCCGAGGTATTACGGTTGATTTTTCCACAGCTGCTATTCGGAGGTTGTTTGGGATGCCGGTGGTAGATGAGACGGCTTATGACCGAGTTATGACTAGCCTCACGAAGGAGGCTCTGCTCGAGACTATTACGCAGCCCGACTCCGACTGGGAGCAGCGCGCACCGGGTTCTTCGAATTTCCATTTCAAGAGCTCGCGCCTCAGTCAGCTCGGGCGTGCCTGGCTATACTTTATTTGTGCTCGTATAGACCCCACATCTCAGATCCGCACTGTTTTTATCTCCCGCGCCCGGACACTATATGTTATCACATACGGGTTGCGATTCGATGTGGCCCCTCTCTTGGTCCGTTCTATATTCCAGTACATTCAGGGAGGGGCCAAGACGGGGTTGAAGCACCCCTCTCTTATCTACGCTCTGTGCCGGCAGTCGGGGCTGACGTGGTCGGACGACGAGCCGATGCTTGCTCCCCAGGCACCGATCGACCACCGCATCATCTCACATTTTGACCAGTGGGGAGGAGCACCGGCGCACGCACGGGGGAGAGGATTTCTACTGGATGAGGCCCACGAGGGGTCCCCCGAGCCTCTTTTGCTGACACAGGGGCAGGCAGATGCCGGACCGCCGCCCGACAGAGAGAGATTTCAGGCGATGTTCGACGGGCTGAGGGAGGATATGAGGAGAGAGAGAGGATATGAGGGAGGATATGAGGAGAGACAGAGAGGAGATGAGGAGAGAGAGGGAGAGTATGCTGGCTGCCATGCAAGAGGAGCAGCGGACGGAGCGAGAGAGCATTATTGCTGCCGTCAGGGGTGAGATGCAAGAGCAAGCCCGCCGGGCCAACCGGCATGAGGCGAGGCGTCTGGCAGCGAGGGATGCCTACCATCAGGAGCACCTTGCCTCATGGACGGCCCATATCATGCACCCAGACGGGCCATTTATTGCACCTGCTCGGCCAGCCACACCACCCTCCTCACCGGATGATGCCGGCACCAGCTCGTGAGAGGACTGGAGGGGAGTACTTGACCTTCTTATTCTATTACATATTATATTCTGTTCATTGAGGTCAATGTACGTTCTAAGTTTGGGGGGAGATTTACTTTCTATTGCTACATTTACTGCTGTACTTAATTCGTTGCACTTTTTGTTATTTCTAGTTACCTTGTTGTCGATAGCCTTGCTTGTCTTGATTTTACTCTTATTCGTGAATTTTTCGTGCTTCTATTTGTGTAATACTGATGTATACGACACTGTTTTTCTCTCTGAAGAAACGGTCGAGTTTTAGTCGAGTTGTAGTTAGTGATTTCTGTTTCTGCTAAGTCTTCATTTTGGTCCAAAATTTTTTTCTCGTGATTGTAGAGGTCTTGGCGGATAACAGAGGATACATAGGTGTTTTAAAATCACCGTCGATACGTTTGGTTACATTTTTTCGGTTAGCTAGTCATCCTGTAACATAAGTCGTGTTGGCACTTAGATTGAGTTTAGAGTCGGTCAGTTTTTCCCAATAGTCGAGATAATATTTGATCTATGATGGGAAGTCTAGTAACCGGGGTATTCACGTGACCCGTTGTTTACTCTCGCGTAAAACGACGACCCTGATTAGACTAGTGATTTAGAAATTTCACATGTGCCGATGATAGGGAGCCTAGTAACCGGGGGTATTCGCGTGACCCGTTGTTTACTCTCGCGTAAAACAGCGACCTTGATTCAGACATGCAGGAATTAGCTATTCGAGTTGTTTCTCCGCTGTGGAGGGGAACTTAGTAACTAGAAGCATCCATGAGCCCCATGAGTGTCTTTTACGTCAAATGGTTTCCCAATACATGAGAATGGAAGTTCCAGCCTAGGATTATCCCGATGAAACATCCCGAGATCCGAACCTAGTGGTCAACTCGAATCAATCTCTTGAGCATATATATAGGGAATACTGTCCGAGGATTATTTTTTTTATGAAACTCGTGAAAATTTTGCCATTAGACTGTGGAACAGGGCGATTTAGCTCGTTTATTTTAACCTTTCATATTGACGGTCGATTAGATTCATGTTTGTTAATCTTTGAGCTGGATTTTCTTTGTGAACGAGTGATTAGGACTGAATTTGGTTACTTTGCGGAATCAGTGTTCTGAGTGTAGCTCGCTATTACGATACTCGTATTATTCAAAGAGAATTTCTTGATAGTATTGATTAGGTTGAGCACTACGAGTTGCACGATTATTCGCGAGATTCTTTTGTTGAATTTAATTCTTTTTGCTTGAGGACAAGCAAAGGCTTAAGTTTGGGGGTATTTGTTAGGCGTATTTTTATACGCTTATTTATCATTATTTTGTATTAATTTGGAGAGTAAAATTTGCTTAAATGAGCTTTTAATGCCTTAATTTTGTATGTTTGTCAGGGGATTGGAGTCCGGAAGCTAAAACGAGGTGAAACGGGCGAAAACGGCGAATTTTGGCCGTGGGCCGCGGCACAGGAAGGCAACCAGCAGACATAGAGTAAACTGTACTCTGTGCCGCGGCACAGTCCAGGTGAGCCGCGGCACAGACGTAACACCCAGCGCCTAGGTTTTAAATTACACGGCATGTGCCGCAGCACAGATTAAGTGAGCTGCGGCACACTAGGCGGTTTTGGTGTGCTCCGCGCGGATTTGGGCCATTTTGAAGCCAGTTCTCGACCTACTCACACGGACGCGATTTGGAGACTGTGCAGAGCTATAAATAAGGGTTTAAGACCCTAATTAATCAGCTGGGAAATCTTGGAATCTTAGAATCTTGAGATCTTTGGAGGCTTGGGAGAAGAAGGAACACAGACGAGAGATCAAGGGCAGAGGGCGGAAGCCAGAAGAACGGAGGAATCCGAGCTTCATCTGCGTTTGATTTTCATGGTTTTATCTATTAATTCTGCATATTCATTAATTAGCATGTAAGGCTAAACTCTAATCTAGGATTTTGATGAAACCTACATTTTGACGGATTTGCTTGAGATTATCTAATTAATTCCCTTTTTGTTGAGTTTTCCCAATCGTGTTTAATGCTTTCAATTATCTGGCCAATAGTTGTATTGTTTTAATCACTCAATTCGAATCGGGAGAGGAGAGTTGGTGAGGAACTATTGGTGAGGACCGTTTTATCTAGTGAGATAGGAATATACTCATAGGAACTACGTGGCGTTTTGGAGATTTTATGCTTTTTGCCTATTGACGAATTAATTCACCTAGGAATAGAGTGCGTTATTCGCCTTTAGAAAAATCTATTGACCTCGGGAGAGGCGGTAGAGTATATTAGCAATCTTCGCCTTCAATAAATTGGGAAAATCATTAACTTCAGATAATCGAGAGTAAATTCGGATAAACCGAGGTGGATTCAGAATCCTAGACTTATTCATCATTTGATTCTCTTTCTCCAAGCTATCGTTTTTACTGTTTAGTCTTTTATTAATTCTTTTAGTAATTAATTGCAAAACCACAGTTCGATTGTTCAAATAAAACTAGAATACATAAAAATCGGTAGTTAGTGATTCAGTCCTCGTGGGAACGATACTCACTCATCACTTTATTACTTATATACGATAACGTACACTTGCGTTCAAGAAATATCGCAACATACCCAGATCTGTGTGGGTCCTCTAGGGTTAGTTGGTTTCCTGGAGAACTGATTTCTCCTTGGTTTATAAAAATTGTTATTATTATTACCCTTACAAGGTGTGTAAGGTCTAGGTCTGTATCTCCTATTGGGATTGTATACTGGATATTCCTCAAAATATTGATAGTGTGGGCCATTTCTAAATCTTGGCTGAGACCATTTATTAAATCTTTGAGGTCTCCACACTTGTTCATTTTGGAAATTAGGATAACCTTGAGGTTTCCATCTGCCCCTCCCATTTTGAAATCTGTTTTTAGAGAGTAGTTGATAATAGTGGGCATGTTGTCTGGGCTGCTGCTTCTGCCTGGTCCATTGCCTAGTCGCTTGTCTAGGTGGCTGCATTGTGTAGTCTGGCTGCAGCCTAGACTTGTGACTTGGCTGTTGCCTGTTTGTAAATATCGGTTTATATGTAGGCTCAGCAGTCGAGACAATTGTTTCTCCCTTGACGAAAGTGGTTTTGGAACTAGAGGGAGTGTGAGGATCATATCCAAGGCCTGATCTGGAATATAGTGGCCTTTTATTGGTACACAATTCTTCCAGAGTTGAAGACGCCTTCAGGGAGGTTATTTCCTGCGCCTGAGTCTTATTTGCCTAAGTCAGCTAAGTAAATTCCGCTTTGACATGAGCAAGTGCAGCTGATTTTTCTTTAAGTAAAACAGTTAGTCGATTTATCTCAGCTGTATTAACATCAGCCTGGTTTTTCATGTCAGCTGCAGTTATCTCAACCTTATTCAGTTCTAGGCTGAGTTTTTCAAAATCATTTTTCAGCTGCCTATTCTCATCTTGCAGCTGAGTCTTCTCGGCTGATACAACTAGGTGTGGAGATTTAAGTGTCTCAAAATCTTTAAATAGCTGATTTACAGATTCATGTAGATCCATATCTTGTGACATGGCTGAACTATTATTTGAACCAGAGGGTTTTGATGTTACCTCTTCATCAGCTAAGTTGGCCATCAGGCAGTCATACTCTTCATCATCATCAGAAAAGAATCCGCTGCTTGATTCTACATGCTCCTGATCTTCTCCGATGAGGGCCTTTCTTTGTGTTCTTTTCTGCCCACCTCCTTCTTGCTCTCGACCTTCTTAAGCTCAGGACAGTCGATCGGAATGTGTCCTATCTTGTGACAATTGTAGCACTCCACCTTCCAGCTTCCAGCTTTCTGGTTCCTTCTGGGATTCTCCTTATAATTTTTTTTGTATTTGGAGTAGTTTTTCCAAAAGTTGCTGAACCTTTGCATTATGAACGCCATTTCTTCCTCAAAATCTAATGGATTTGGAGGCTTTACATCAGATAGGCTCTTGGCGGGGGACTCGTCTGCAAAGGCTATCCCCTTCTCTGCAGGCTCGGTTGAGGATGAACTTGGAAGCTCGAGCTCATAAGCCTTCAGATCCGAGAACAGCTCTTGGATCTTTATCTTATTAAGATCCTTGGATTCTCTCATGGCTACTGCCTTCATAATCCATTCAGGATTGAGAGATCTTAGAACCTTCAACGCCATCTCCCTATTGCCATAAGATTTGCCGAGGGAGTTGATCTCATTGACAATCTCAGTGAACCTTGTGTCCACTTGGTCTATGGATTCGCCATTCTTCATTTTGAAGTTGTCAAATTTTTGAATAGCAATCGACACCTTGTTTTCCTTGATCAGCTCCGTTCCTTCACACATTAGGGCTAGTGTGTCCCATATTTCTTTGGCATTCATGCAATTCTTGATCTTGACCATTGTGGATTTGTCAAGAGTTTGATATAGCACATCTCTAGCCCGGTTATCAAGATTGGCCAGCTTTCTTTTTTCGGGAGTCAGCTTTGTCCTCTTCTTCGGGATCTTCTATGGCTTCCCTGCTGCGATCTCCTCTGCAGTGTTGTCCTTCTCGAAGATGAATGGACCGTTCTCTATGATGCACCACATGTCATCATGGATTGAAGATAAGTGTGCCTGCATCGTTATCTTCCAAAGATCATACTCGTCAACTGAAAACACAGGGAGTCTAGAATGCATGTGTTCCATTATAAAATGAGAGTAAAGATATATCTCTGATAGATCTGGTTCGTGAAAAAATATGAACTAACCTCTCCGATACCACTTGTAGGTCACAATTCGTCCAGGAATAAGTCTAGAGGGGGGGGGGGGTGAATAGACTTATTAAAACTCTTAAACTCTTTTTCACAAAGAGTAAGTTTGTTCAGCTGATGGATAAAAAAATGACTTGGAGTCGTTTGTTCTTAATACCTGCGGAAGTCAGCTGATGACGAATACAAAACAACTAACGAAACACTTAATGATGAATGCAGCAGTTAAGGTATGATGCTATAAAACAGTAAAGAATGCAGGCAATTATAGTGGTTTCAGAGGTGGGGTAATCCTCTACTAATCCACTTTTCTCCAAACCAGTTGGAGATGAATTCACTATAATTCTCAACCAGTGATAAATATTACAGTGATTCAACCAAACTACAACAACTTCCAACCAGTGGAAATCCATGCCATTGTAACACACTTGACTGCCTTGCACCTCTTGATCCTCGATCCTTGGATGCCTTTACAGTCTCGAACTTCAACCAGTGAAGTACCCCGAACTCAGGATTTAAGACACGAGTTTTTGTCTTCTCCAGCTAAGAGCTTCTTCAAGTATGAATTTTTAGAGCCGCTCTTTTCACGATGCTGTATTTTGCTTTTAGATTGCTTGAATGCTTTGATCGCTTGAAAGTATGTTCGCACCGGTAGTTGCTCAACTTCAAATCTTTGGATATATATAGGTGTTGATCCATGAGCATTTTTTCATAGCCGTTGCAAATATGTAACAAATAAGTCCGTTGGAGGGAGACTTCTTTGTTTATTCTTTTCTGAACGTTGCAAGGATGGATTCCCATATTTTAATCTATCTTCCGACCGTTGTGAAGACTCTGCATGTGATGCGCCGAATCTTTTGAATATAATACGATTAAAGTCTTCAAGGTGGGTCTGGATGAATTATTTAATTCATCTCTTTTGCGGGAATCTTTCCAATTTGTCTCTTCACGTTGCATGTGACTTTCCGTAATATTTGACTTTTCAACGCATGCTGACGTGGACTTGGAGTACTTGGCTGATCTCGACTAGGCTGATGTGCAGTTAACTTCTCTGCAGTCTGGACCTCTCTGATGTTCACTATTTAGGACTTGTCTGATCAGATGACTTGTCTGAGGTATCTTGACTACAGTCTGGTCAAACATCCCTTATGATTTTTGTTGACCAGAACTACTCTGACTTGACTCGGCTGTACCTCTCTGATGAACTCAGCTGATCTTTAGTACTTAGCCGATTTTTAGCCTAACTTATTTTTGGCCTATAGAAGATACTCATTTGGTTCTTCTTTACATTTTACCAAGTTTTACACTTAACATTATTTGGCCTATGGAAGATACTCATTTGGTTCTTCCTTACATTTTTGCCAAGTAATAAACATTTGAGTTTATATTAATGACATCATCAAAATCTAGCAAGTATTCCTAACATGCTCGTCTCAATTATTGTACGTACGACAAAGAGTTCTATGCTATTGTGAGGGCTCTAGACCATTGGAGTCACTATCTTCGGCCGAAGCATTTCATCCTACATTCGGACCATTAATCATTGAAGTATATTAACAAACAACACAAGTTAAGTGATATGGGATTGACGAATACAAATGAAGAAGACGAGGTAAGAAAAGTGACCTTACAACACACCATGCACTTACGACTATATATTTTGGTGAGAAAACAGACACAAGACGAAGAGTGACCATGGTGCTCGGTCTCGGCCGTGTCATATGACATGGCCCGTGTCGCATTGTTCCGGAAAAGCAAAAGTCACTGCCTGCCGAACTCGGCCGTGTCAGGCGACACGACCCGTGCTGAACTCTTCCGGAAAGTGCCAAAGGCGCTGCCTACCCAACCCGACCGTGTCCCGGGACACGATCAAGTCCTGGTCGACCAAGATTCGCCAGATCGTGCGCCGCGGCCGTGTCAAGCGACACGGCCCGTGTCCAGTCGCTAGCTCTTTTTTATAGTCTTTTGTGTGTTGTTTTTTTTCCTTTCTTTATCAAGATTGTGTTCCCCTTCCCTTTGATATGATTTGATTTTATGTTCCCCTTTATATTTTGATCTTGATTTTGTCTTTCGTTTCAAGATCATGTGATCTTATGTTTTTGTTTTCTTTAGTTGATTTTAGAAGACTACATCCCTATAAGTAGTCATGGTTATTCTTGTAATAGCCATTATTGAATGTTGAAGAAGATAATACACTTTGTATTACACCCTTGTTGAATGAGTTTCATCAAAACCTTGATTATTTTTTTGGGAAAAGTCAGTTGCATTAAATAAAAAAAGATTGGCCAACAAGGCAGGCCAGTACCCAGCAACCATTACAGACGGTGCACCAACAGCACGAAACAGAAGAATAATAAAGGAGTTACAATGAAACTACCAAGCAACCCTCCAAATACGCCTAACAGCGACCGCAGATAAGGAAGGAGGCGGCCAACGCTGAGAGATAATGTCACGAACAAGACCAATCCCCTGGAAGGTAACTGTGTGAGGATCACGACGCCTCTGACCGAATCTCTGCTTATTTCGCTCTTGCCAGAGTAAGTAGACCAATGCCGCTAAAAAGATACGGTAAGCCATGTTAACCACATGCTTTCCTATCCACCTCCTAGCCGCCCAAAGAATACCCGTACTCCACTCTGAGTGAGGCCAACAAAATTTTACCTCCCTCCTAGCAATAGAGATACACCTACTAGAGTAAGGGCACATGAAGAATAAGTGAGAATGAGACTCTAACACCATCCCACAAAGGACACAAATACCATCTTCATGCTGCAGCCAAGGCTTATCCATAGTCGACAAACGCTCCTGAATAGCCAACCATAATATGAAGGAGTGCCTAGGAATCTTCCCGGGACTAAGAAGCAGAGGGGCCCACAGTACAGAAGGAGAATACGCTCTAAGGAATCGAAGAGCGGACGAGGAAGAATAGGAACCTGAGATATGCGGTCTCCAAGATATGCGATCATGTCCTTCATAGATAGGAGGGAGGGCAGAAACAACTTACTGGAACCCAGGACGATCATTATTCGACGCATTTTCGAGTATTAATCCGATTGATTCTCAATAGGTCTTGAGAAGAAATCACCTTATCGAATTATAGGTCTAATTCGATAAATCTTTGTTCTTGTCCGGTCAAACCTTCTTGGTTGATTTTGTTACTATATCCGATATTATTTCCATAATTTTACATTCGAAACACCCTATCCACAAAAATATACTTCCACTACGATATACTTCCATACTTGAACATTTTCCAATCGATACATATTCACGTTCCGAGCGAATTCGTATCATTAGTGGCATCGAGCCCAGGGTTATTTCCTTGGTGATTTTATTGACGATTTCTTGTTAAAACTATCTCGTGACTCTCTTGTTATGGATTTATCCGATCCTGATTTCTTGATGAAATTCCATGATGCACTAAGCAGTATAACGGACCAGCGTATGCAAGCAAGGCATAGAGACGATGCACATTTATCGCACCATGCGGATGAGTTCAAAGTAAACGAACTTCCGGAGTTTGTCGGAGGTACCTATCCCGAAGCTTATTTGGAATGGGAATGCAAGATTGAGCGCATGTTCGAATTCAAAGACCTTAACGATGAGAAATGTTGCAAATGTGCAATTCTCAAGTTACGGAAGGGTGCTTCTCTTTGGTTCGAAGGAGTGAAGACACGAAGAGCTCGGGCGGGAAAAGGAATGATCCGTTCGTGGGATTCATTGAAAGGAAAACTTCATAAAAGGTATGTGCCAACATCACATCGGTTAACCTTGTACCGGAAGATTGCGGACTTCATGCAAGGAAAACTAAGTGTTGGTGAATACATTGAAGAATTCGAAAGCTTGGTCTTAATGGGAGAATTAGAAGAAAATGAAGAGCAAAAGATGTCACGTTTTTTACGTGGCTTGAATAAAAACATAGCTAACACGGTGGCATTGTACCCATATGAAGATTTTGATACTTTATGTCGACTATGTGTGAAGAGAGAGGCCCAAAATAAGGTGATGTTTTCAAGACCCGAATTTCCATCCAAATTCAGAAATCCAAGTATCGGTTCAAGTTCAGGTACTAAAAGCACCACGCCAAGTCCAGACCCTATTACGGCTCCTAAGGCTTCCTACATACCCAAAGAAATGAGTTTGTCGAAGGTACGATGTTTCAAGTGTCAAGGGTTTGGTCATTACCAAAAGGCGTGTTCTTAAGAGGAGTATTGATATCTTTGATTCTCTTTCGGGGTTGCGCGCTAACACTGGAAGAGTAATTTTTTTCTCTCGGCGAGTGCTTTGGAGCAGGGGACTCAAGTTGAGCAGTTACTGGGGTTTCAGATGGGCCAGCTCCCTGTGAGGTATTGGGGGTCCCTTTATCTTCATCGAAGCTCAAGGTGGCTCAGTGCTCTCCTTTGTTTGACAGGATTGATGATCGGCTAAGTGACTGGGCTTGTAGTTCTCTGTCTATGGCCGGTCATTGTCATCTTATTCGGTATGTGTTATCTACTCTTCACATTTATTGGGCCTATATTTTTATCCTGCCTAAGGGCGTGCTTGCCCTCATTGAGAAGCATTTAAGGCATTTTCTTTGAAAAGGTTCCCGTGACTCTGGGCAATGTAAAGTGGCTTGGTCTAAGGTTTGCTTTCCTATAGTGTGTGGTGCACTTGGTATTACTCCGCTGAGGGTTTAGAACCAGGCCCTTATGACCCGCCATATTTGGGTTCTCCTTGCTGGGTCTTCTCGTTCTATTTGGGTTAGCTGGATTCGTTTGTATAGAGTTCAACAGTGTTCTTTTTGGGTTATTCCTATCTCTGCTGCGTCTTCTTGGTATTGGAAACAGCTGCTGAAGTTGCGCCCTCTTGTCATAGGAGCGTTTCAGTATTTTGTTGGTGATGGCTCTTCCTTCCGTTTATGGTCGAATCCTTAGAACCCTATGGGTTTGATTAGGCATTCGCTGCCTAGAGCGTCTCTTTAGACTGGCATTGATGTGCATGCCCGTCTTGGCTCTGTTATTTCTGATGGTCATTGGGTTTGGCCGATGGTAGATCGTTCCGAGTTTCAGCAGGTTGTTTCTACACTCCCTCTTGTCAATGGAGGCCAGGATCGCATCTCATGGAGACCGCATAGCTCAGGTTCCTATTCTTCCTCGTCCGCTCTTCGGTTCCTTAGAGCGTATTCTCCTTCTGTTCCGTGGGCCCCTCTCCTTCTTGGCCCCGGGAAGATTCCTAGGCACTTTTATATTATAGTTGACTATTCAGGAGCGTCTTTCGACTATGGATAAGCCTTGGCTGCAGCATGAATATGGTATTTGTGTCCTTTGTGGGGTGGCGTTAGAGTCTCATTATCACTTATTCTTCATGTGCCCTACTCTAGTAGGTGTATCTGTATTGCTAGGAGGGAGGTAAAATTTTGTTGGCCTCACTCTGAGTGGAGTACGGGTATTCTTTGGGCGGCTGGGAGGTGAAGACATAAGCATGTGGTTAACGTGGCATACCGTATCTTTTTAGCGGCGTTGGTCTACTTGCTCTGGCAGGAGCGCAATGAGAGGAGATTCGGTCAGAGGCGTCGAGATCCATACATGGTTACTTTCCAGGGGTTGGTCTTGTTCTTTTATTATTTTTCTGTCTCGTGCTGTTGGTGCACCTTCTGTAATAGTTGCTTGGTACTGGCCTGTCTTGTTGGCCAATCTTATTTACTTAATGCAATTGACTTTTCCCAAAAAAAAAAAAATTACGTGTCCGAACAAACGAGTGGTGATACTAAGAGAGGCTCTTGAGGCCCGGGAAGAATTGTTAGTCGAGTACGAAAGAGAAAGGCTCGGTGACGTGTTTAACGTGGACTTCTTTCCGAAGAAGAAGAGGAGTGCGAGGCTTACGATGCTCCAGATTATGATATGAATCTAGTCCTTCGGACTTTGCAATTCAAAATGGTTTTGAAGGATACGGAACAACGAGGCCAAATTGATACAACCACGGTTGTGCTACCAAGAGAGTTAGGAACAGTTGGAGCCATCATGGACCCCACTGGTCGTATCATACATACACGTGCTAGGAAGTTGAGAGAACAAACGAGTGAAATATTGAGAACGAGTGACACTAGCACCACCTCATGAAATAAACTTAATGCACGTTCCACACTTGTTACCTTATTATCTGTTACTAACTCTGATGAAGACAACTCAATTCCTAGTCAAGAGGTTTATTGTATGGCCTCGACCAAATCCTCTCTTGAAGACCCTCACACTGAGGCTGTTTGGAGTGCACTGAGTAAAGACTCCGAGACTAGAAGAATTCTCGTCCAAAGAAAAGAAGAAGACAAACTCATCCTTAAGCTGCCCGAATTTGAAGTGGAAATCATGTCTAAGTTTAGTGACGGTGCGACAGTGGATCTACTTGAGATTCAAGAAGGCCCGACAGTTGTTCAAATCCTAAGCCCTTGCTTGAGGGCAGCCCAGATATAGCTAAAAATAGAAAGCTTGAGGGCGGACCCCAGATATTGCCTAAATAATGGCATGAGGGCGTCTTTGTCGAATTTCCTGAAAATGAGAGTTAAATCATAAAACTCGAAAAGGAAAATACTCTATAAAGGATGAACAACCGAAGGTCGACTTAATGATTAAGAAAAATCCACCCTAACTTGGAAATTAGACTTAGGCGTGAGGAAGCTTCAAGGAAGGTGTGATATTTTATTTTGTCTTGGAAAAAGTACTTTGCATGTGGGAGCTTCAAAACGAGCGTGATGTTGTGAAGACCAAGACCTTTTCAAAAACTTCTTTATTTACTTTCTAGGATAGTTGTTGTTACTTTATTTCCTTTTAGTCTAGTCACATGTGTGACCTACCTTCATTGTCTTAGAAATAGGGACACTCTTGATTTTATTCCCTTTGTTTAATATGTCAGGGATAATATAGTTTGTTCTGTACAATCCTATAAAAGGAGGCCTTTTGGTAATGAAAAAATAGATCACTTTTGCAATCAAAAATATATTTCGGCCTTGTGCTTGAGTCCAGAGCTCTTGCTCGAATTTTCTTGAGTGTTATTCTTATAATTCTCACTTCTACATTCTTACAATTTTAGTTCATAAAATTGTTAAGTCTTAGTCACAGAAACTTGAGTAATTAGAATAATCCTGAACATTTCTTTAGAACAGGATTCTAAGGGGATTATAGTGATTAATTCTAAGGGTTTGAAGTGCCCTCGTCATTTCCTTGTCCAGTCTCGCTGTACCGAAGTGTAGTCCATTATTGCTGTAACGAAGTATTGTCCAAGTATTGCTGTACCGACGTGCAATCGACTCTAGTTGAATCGAAGTGCAATCGATTCTGTCTATATCAAAGTCGTGTCTGAATAGTGATGTATCGAAGTGATGTCCGAATATTCTTTGTATCGGGCGTCAGTATTGAAGTCTTCTTGTATTAAAGAGCTATATCAAGTCTTCTTGTATTGAAGAGTCAGATCGAAGTGTCTTTGCATCAAGTCTTTGTCCGCTATTGTTATTTGATGTTTGTTGTTCATTTATTTAGTCCAGAAACCCTACTTCCGGTTCGTTCAACCACGATTCACAACAGTCCCTGTATTGGTATTACTGCTTGGGTATCGTTTGGTATCATTTGGCATCAGAGAACGGTTTAGTCGTTCCTCTCTTATCTTTTATTCTCATATATATATATATATATATATATATATTTTGTGGTTCGCATTGGAGTTAAATTGCTGTGTTTTAGGTAAGATATTCGATACTTGTTTCCTGTTTCGAATCACTTGGTACCATGATGACAGGATCAAGAATCTCGAAGGATGGAGAAACTCCAGCACCTAGACGAGTCGGGAAGGATCCCGTAGACGAGGAAGAGGTCCTAAGTGATGACCCAGTTACTAATAAAATCCAAAGCTTCCGTGATGTGCAATTCCAACTTGAAGGCCTGACATCCTACATACGAAGGATGGAAAACATGATGTTGGAGATGAGAGAAGAGCTGAAATCCCATAGGACTTCACTAACTCCCGAACCTACTAATAGGAATAGGGAAGATCGAGAAAAAGAACCCACAATTGGTGGAAGGGATTCACGGTATAGAGGTAGAAGAAGGGGTAGAGTTAGGGCAGCCCCTCCCCCACCCGAATACTATCTGGAAGATGAATATGACGAGTACTTTGAGGATGATAGGCAGTTTAGGATCAATCGAGAGCCTAGGGAACAACAAGGACGGGTACACGATAACTTAAGTAGTGTTAAGTTTTCCATACCACCTTTTGAAGGTAAATCTGATCCCGAAACTTATTTTGAATGGGTTAGGAAGGTCGAGGGAAAATTTGAGTGTCGAAACTTTTCTGATCTTAAGAAGGTTAAGATAGCTACTGTAGAGTTCACTGGGTATGCTCTTGTATGGTGGGATCATGTAGTTCAACTTAGGCATCGACGAGGGGAAAGACCTATAGATACATGAGAAGAGCTTAAGTGAGTGATGAAGGAAAGGTTTGTTCCTAGCTATTACATGAGGGACCTTAGGTATAGTCTTCAAACTTTAAGGCAAGGGACAAAGTCGGTAGAAGATTACTATAAGGAAATGGAAACAGGACTAATTAGGTGTCATATAGAGGAGGACCAAGATAGCACCATGACTAGGTTCTTAGTCGGACTTAATGTTGAGATTAGAGACCAATTAGAGCTCATGACCATGCATGACTTAGAAGAGATGGTGCGCACGACTATGAAGATAGAGATCCAAGTTCGGAGGAGTCAAACTAGGAAGAACACCACTCCTAGTATCCCATGGAAATCGAGACAGCCCACTAACCATAGGGAAGACCCTAAACCGTTGGTCAATAGGGTCCAGTCAGCCCCTAATCCGCCAACTAAGTCCCAACCTTCACCAAATTACAAACCTCAACCTAGGACACATGAGATCCGATGCTATAGGTGTTAAGGTATATGTCACATAGACCCGAACTGTCCAAATAAGTGAGCTGTAGTCATTAAGTCGGGGGAAATATCGACTGAAAGTGAGGGTGAAGAAGAGATTAAGGATGAGGATAGTGGAGAAGAGATAGAAGAATGTAATGAAGAGATCTTAGAAGGGAAGATTAATGTAGTGCTTAGAATGTCCTTGTCAACTAAGATAGTGGAAGATGAGGATATCCAGAGTGAGAACTTGTTTCAGTGTAGGTGCTACATTAAGGATAAACTCTGTAGTATGATCATAGATGGAGGTAGTTGTGTAAATGTTGTTAGCACAGCCTTGGTGAAGAAACTAGAACTTAAAACCGAAAGGCACCCTAAACCATATGATTTGATGTGGATGAATAATGCTGGAGAACTAAAGGTGGTGAGTAGATGCACCGTGCCCTTTAAGATAGGTAGATATGAGGATGAAGTAGTTTGCGATGTTGCCCCTATGCATGCCACCCAGATTCTTTTAGGAAGACCATGGCAGTACGGCCGCAAAGTTACTCATGATGGGTTTTCGAACAAGTATTCCTTCACCTTTGGGAAGAAGAAATTCAACCTATCACCTATGACCCCTAAACAAATCCTTGAAGATCAGAGGATATTAGAGCAAGCATTGAGAGAAAACGAAAAAAAAGAGAAGGAAAAGAAAACAGTCACGGCAGTCCCTAAAGGGATAAAAATCGTCGCCCTTTGTAGGGCTAGTGAGGTCAAACAGGCATTGCTAGAAAGACGGCCTGTGGTTCTATTATTATTTTGTGATGTAATGCTTAATACTCCATATATTCCTGATACTATTGATCCATTGATTGTCTCTTTATTGCGGGAGTTTGAAGCTGTGTTTCCCGAGGAGACACCACCTGGATTGCCACCCATTCGAGGCATAGAACACCAGATCGACTTCGTTCCAGGATCCTCAATACCAAACCGTCCTGCATACCGAAGTAACCCAGAAGAGACTAAAGAAATGCAAAGGCAAGTGGATGAGCTACTAACAAAGGGACATGTGAGGGAAAGTATGAGTCCTTGTGCAGTTCTGGTGTTGCTAGTGTAACACCCCGAGATATTCGGAATAATTACAGCGCCGTAAACCCTTTAAGTAAGGATTTACAAGGCTATTTAAAAAGTAAAGTAAATATAAGACATCAATCCTTCGAAAATTCAAGTTTATGAAAACGTACAACTGGTTCAACGGGTAATTAATACAACCATATCGAATTAATATCAATAAGACACGCGTACTCGAGTACAGAAACCAAACCAAGAAAACAATTCTCCAATAACAATAAACATCACTGAACCCCTTCGTCGTCACGTCGGTACTGTGGCTGTTTCCCCGCTCCTTGGTTACCTGAACATCAAAACAAATGTCCACCCCCGAAGGGGTTAGCAAAACGATGCTAGTACAAGTATCATATTTAACAATTCAAATATGCATCAACAATACATAACAAGATACACCACACGGACTTCCGCTACCGGAATCCGACAATGCGAATCTACAAGATTCCATTACACAGCATGGGTATTCCAATGATCCAGCGCCCTCAGCATAGATCCCAAGATGATCTCGTCGGACCAACACGAGGTGGAAATAACCCGTCCAATGATCCAGCGCCCTCAGCCTAGATCCCAAGATGATCCCGTCGGACCAACACGAGGTGGACATCCGATCCAGCGCCCTCAGCATAGATCGTACAACGTATATAAACACAACTCATGCATACACATATGCCAAATCATTATGTTCATCAACATGAACATATAAACACTATATGACGAATATCATGAAAAATCAACGAAATAAATATCATGTTCAACAACATGAATAATCATACGCATGCTCCAAAAATACCGATATTAACATATCACGATACTTGCCTCGAAGATGGCAAGAACGATACACTTCAATGCTCTCGACGCACTCGAAGGCCGCCTCCTCCGATCAACATAACAAGCTCGAACCTTAACAAAAGGAACGATATACAAATCATTCTCAAGTCGAACGATGGCCTAACAATTCGGTCTACGGTCGAAAAGCTCAAAATAAACAATCTGCCTGGACTGCTTAGCGCGCGCTACATACTCGACGTAACGTGCGCTAAGCCGGACTGTTAGCATACGCTATCATGTAAGACTAGCGTGCGCTAGCCACGGACTGGCAGTCTGACTCGGCTGGTCTCATAACGTACGCTACGTACGTTTCGTGCGATAACCGAACCTCGATAGCGCACGTTAACTCACACATGTTAGCGTGCGCTAACCTTGCATGGCAGAATACTGCAAACCGAAAACTGGGTTGAATGGTGAAGAACTCATGAATTCTACCGTGATAATACAAGTTATCCTCGGGCATATCATGCTAATAAGGTTTGTGGAAGATTTATGATTATGAAATACCAATATACGGATAGTCATCTTAATATCATAATCCATTACGATCTTCAAGAAGTAATCTAAGTTCCGATCGTCTTACGTTTCAAAACACATGATTCCAACGTGTACAACTCAAAGAATCGGGTAATATCCGATTACTTGATCATAAATCGATTTAAACATGCTTAGGAGTCCTTATAATAAGATGGTTCAAAGGTTCATTCGATATCTAGTACCGATACGTCAAAAGTATCCTTATAACATGTGATGACAGATTATAAACGAAATACTTGCTATCCAAACATGATTCAAACTTCCTTAGGAACATTACTAATCATTGGTGAAGAATCACCTACCTCAAAGTAGTGAAGAACACGGATGAAATGAAGCAATCCAACACCGAAGGCTTGAACACCAATCTCCAATGATGTATGATCTTCAATCTCGAACTAGGAGGTTGATACGAAGTGTTTAGGACGAAGGGAGTTATGTTCTAAGTGTCAGAGTTCGGGTTATGAGAGTAGAGAGAACTGAAATCTCGAATAGGATGATGTCCTATTTATAATAAATGGCTATTAGCGCGCGCTAGACCCTGTTCGTAGCGTGCGCTAACGGCTCACAGTCTAATCTATACTCGGCACTTAGCGTGCGCTACGCATATACCTGTAGCGTGCGCTAAGGCATTGACTCGGCTTTTCCCGAAAGCCATCTAGATTCATTCGACACAATCCGACAAGGGTCCCCCGGCCAGATCTCACCTACCGCACGTCTCGATCAATCTGACCACGCATAGCGTGCGCTAATGATCCCCTATAGCGTGCGCTATGAATCCCTGCTAGCGTACGCTACACGCAGCCTGTAGCGTGCGCTATATGCACAGAATTTTAATCTCTATATCACATATACGAAATTATACGCTTGACAACATCGGATAATGAAATACAGAGAATAGTACTCAGACAAAAGTACAATCATTACAATATCACAAGTTCCAATTACATAACAGAAATCTCGGGTATTACATCCTTCCTCCCTAAAAAGAAGTTTCGTCCCGAAACTTAGGATGAAAACAACTCCGGATATTTAGCCTTCATACCGTCCTCCGTTTCCCAAGTGGCCTCTTCGACTCCATGTCGTGACCATTGTACTTTAACCAAATGTATTGGTTTATTCCTCAATTGTTTGATCCGGCTCTCAAGTATCTTGATGGGTCTCTCTTCGAAGGTACCATCATTAGCTATCTCGATCTCGTCGAAACCAATGATGTGACTGGGATCCGGTACATACTCCCGCAGTTGGGATACGTGAAACACATTGTGAACATGACTCAGCGATGGCGGTAAGGCCAACCTGTATGCTAGATCCCCAACTCTCTCTAGGATCTCAAATGGTCCGATATATCTTGGACTTAGCTTACCTCTTCTCCCAAAACGGAAAATCCCTCGTGTAGGAGACACCTTCAATAGTACGTGGTCCCCAGCGTCGAACTCTAGAGGGCAACGACGTACATCTGCATAAGACTTCGCCGACTGCAGGCGTCAGCAGTCTCTCTCGAATCACAGCTATCTTCTCTTGAGTCTGAATAATCAATTCCGGTTCCGTCCCGATCAAATCCGAAGAATCATCCCAACACAGGGGTGATCGGCATCTCCTCCCGTACAAAGCTTCAAATGGTGCCATTCTAATAGAAGCATGCCAACTATTATTGTAAGTGAATTCGATCAAGGGCAAATGAACTTCCCAATCAGTTGACCAATCCAAAGCACAGGCTCTAAGCATGTCTTCTACAGTCTGAATAGTCCTTTCGGACTGACCGTCCATTTGGGGATGATAAGCTGTGCTAAAGTTGAGCTCAGTCCCCAGAGCCTTATGAACTGATTTCCAGAAGTGTGACACGAAACGGCCATCTCGATCCGAAATAATGGTCTTTGGCGTCCCGTGCAATCTGACTATATCCGCAATAAATATTCGTGCCAATCTCTCGGGTCCCCATGTATCTTTGATTACTAGGAAATGAGCCGACTTGGTTAGTCGATCAACTACGACCCAAATCATGTTCATTCCTGCTCTAGTCCTTGGCATACTGGTGATGAAATCCATCGAAATGTCCTACCACTTCCATTCAGGGATCGGAAGCGGCTTTAACATCCCGGCAGGTCGCTGATGCTCAATCTTGACCTGCTGACAAGTCAAACACTTCGAAACGTACTCTACTACGTCCTTCTTCATATTCCCCCACCAGAAGTTTTGTTTTAGATCCTTATACATCTTACTGCTGTCTGGGTGAATAGAATAGGGCGTGCTATGAGCTTCCTTCAAAATTGTCCGTCTCAAATCATCATCCTCGGGAACGCAAAGCCGATTCTGAAATCTCAGAACTCCATCGTCTTGTATCACGAATCCTGGGGCTTTTCCTTTCTTTACTTCATCACATAATCGAAGGATCAGAGAATCGTCCAACTGCTTGGACTTGATCTTCTCGACTAGTGATGAAGTCAGTTCCATCACATAAAGTTGCCCTTGGATTCCTGGTGCCCATAATTCAATCCCTTCGCGGATCAGTTCTAGTTGAATACTGGTTTGGGACGTGAGAGCTTCCAACACTCGAAGAGAAACAGGTTTACGGCTCAAAGCATCGGCTACTACATTTGCTTTCCCCGGATGATAGAGAATCTCCAAGTCGTAATCCTTGATCAATTCCAGCCACCTTCTCTGCCTCATGTTTAATTCCTTATTGAAAATGTATTTGAGGCTCTTATGATCCGTAAAGATCGACAATGAGTGCCGTACAAATAATGTCGCCAAATTTTCAAGGCAAAGACCACAGCTGCTAGCTCCAGATCATCAGTCGGATAATTAACTTCGTACGGTTTCAATTGCCGAGAAGCATAAGCAATCACTTTATCCTTCTGCATCAACACACAACCCAAACCTTGATTTGAAGCGTCGCTGTATACCATGAATCCATCAGTTCCATCTGGCAATGCTAAAATAGGTGCTGTCGTCAGTCTCTTCTTAAGTTCATCAAAACTAGCCTGGCATTTCTCATTCCACGTGAACTTTTGAGTTTTCTGTAACAGCTGAGTGAGCGGACGAGCAATTTTGGAAAATCCCTCTACAAAGCGGCGATAATATCCAGCAAGTCCTAAGAAGCTTCGGACTTCTTTCACGTTTTTAGGGGCTTCCCATTCCAAGATTGCTTCGACTTTCTTCGGGTCCACCTGAACTCCGTCGGATGATATTACATGCCCAAGGAAGGTTACTTCCTTAAGCCAGAATTCGCATTTAGAAAGCTTAGCATACAACTGTTCCTTTCTCAAGACGCTCAAAACCACACGTAAATGTTCAGCATGTTCCTCTGCGTCCCTCGAATATATCAAGATGTCGTCAATGAAGACGACCACAAATTTATCCAAGTACTCCAAGAATACCCGATTCATCAATTGCATGAATACTGCAGGATCATTGGTAAGTCCAAATGGCATCACTACAAATTCATAATGCCCGTACCGGGATCTGAAAGCAGATTTCGGTATATCCGATCCCTTAATCCTCAACTGATGGTATCCTGATCGCAAGTCAATCTTCGAGAATACCCTTGCCCCTTGCAGTTGATCAAACAAGTCGTCGATCCGAGGTATAGGATACTTATTTTTGATCGTCAACTTGTTGAGTTCCCTGTAGTCAATACACAGTCGGAGGGACCCGTCTTTCTTCCGGACAAAGAGAACGGGCGCTCCCCAAGGAGAAACGCTAGGTTGAATATAGCCCTTCTGTAATAAGTCCTCCAGTTGCTTCTTGAGTTCATACATCTCGGTTGGCGCCATGCGGTATGGTGCCCTGGAAATAGGGGCTGCTCCAGGCTCTAATTCAATGGTGAATTCCACTTCTCTTTGCGGAGGTAACCCTGGTAGTTCGTCAGGAAATACATCTGAGAACTCATTCGCAACTGGAATAGACGAGAGCTCTACTCCTTCCTCTTTCCTCATGGCATAACACCAAAGTCCATGACATCCCTGTTTCAGTAATTTCACGGCTTTCATTGCCTTGATCAATTTTCCCGAGCTTCCCGGTCTCCATCCTCGGAATAAGTGTTCAGACCCGTCATCAGCAATGATAGAAACGACTCTCTCTCGGTAATTCAGGATAGCTCCATAACGGTTGAGCCAATCGTCTCCGAGAATTAAATCGTCACCGTAGATGTCAACAACAATGAGATTCGACGGCCAATCTCTTCCTCCTATAGATATTGGAAAATCTCTAGCCTCTAGGGTTCCCACAATTCTCTCTCCACTCGGCAATCCCACAATATACGGTTCACAATCAATTAAGCACGAGATTTTCAAACGATTAACACAGTTCAAAGATACAAAAGAATGTGTAGCTCCGGAATCGAATAAAACACTAAATGGTTGCAAAAGGATCTGAATCGTACCTGATGCAACAGCAGTGTTCTGATCGTCAGATCTCCTCATTTCGTACAGGCGCGGAGGAACGGACCCAGCACTGGATGTCTCTCTCTTCCCAACATTCTGCGGCTGAAATCCACTATGCTGTGTCTGGTTCACACTTATCTCTTTGGGAACTGGTGCTGGAGTGCGGGTACCAAAAGATCTAGTAGCGGCTCCACAGAAGGCCGCACGGTGCCCTTCTTGCCCACAATCGTAACAAGTCACAGAAGATGCGGGGCAATCACGTCGAATATGCCCTGCTCGACCAGAATTGTTTCATTTCTTTGATTCGTCAAATCGCTGATGCTGTCAACTTCTTTCCGCCTCTAGAAGGATGTGGAGGTTTCCTAGCCGAATAAAGGAAGGCCCTTGCGGGCCCCACCACTCTTGTTTTCTCGCAAAGCCGCGGTCACCTTCTCGCTTTGCCTCTACCGATTTCTCCACCGCCGCCTCTTTCATGTCGTATGCCGCTTTGTCTTGGTACTGTCGCAACGTAGTACACTCGAATCCGGACATGTATCTTGAATCTCGGCTTCATCCGCATATCAAAATGAAAAATCTTTTCGCCTCCGTTCGACCAAGTGTCGCACACAAGTCACCGATGATTAAAAGTTTTAATTATATCATCACAGATGCCTCCGAACTCGTGGTGAGAAAACTCTCGGATCTTCGCCTCTAATCGGACGAGGACAATACTGCTTCCATCATTTGTTTGAATTCCGTCCAATCCGCATTATGATTCTCGGGTCGAATAGCCTCCCACCAATCAAAGGCCTCCCGATCAAAATACCGGGCAATGGGAACCTTCCGGTCCTCGGGACGCTTAAGACCCGCGAATATCTTCTCCAACTCCTTGAGCAGTGATCCCAAGTAAGTGCCTCACAGATCCGTCAAATTTTGGCGGGTGCAATTTAACCACTTCAAGAAGCCATCTGTCTCCCGGTTATCCTCGTGGTCGCTTTGTCCCATCGCCGTCTGCATGAGATCAACGACTGAGCGAATCGGTTTATCTCGCGCCACCACTGTTGAAGCACTCCTGGCATGTTAGGATTTGCGTCATCATTCGCTGATCCTTGCTGCCCTCCAGAATGGGAATCAGTTCGACTAGCCGATATTTCTGGGGTAGTTGCGGAATCCTCATGTCTCATGTTACCACGTCTGCGTCCACGACCGCGTCCGCGTCCACGTCCTCCTCCCAACATACTGTAAACGTAATTTCTCAATATCCAGGACAAAGTTTTTGAAATAAAGTCCGTCAATACTCACAAAACAGTAATTAAATAAAACGGTAGTATAAGAGATTAAGAGACTTACAACCACGGTCCACATGACGACTTCGGCTGAACAGTGATGTTACAAACGACCCGTAAATCAAATAACGTAAACAGACCCAAATAAAACCCGACTGCCAAGATATCCATGAATCTTAGCTCCGATACCATATTCTGTAACACCCCGAGATATTCGGAATAATTACAGCGCCGTAAACCCTTTAAGTAAGGATTTACAAGGCTACTTAAAAAGGAAAGTAAATATAAGACATCAATACTGCGAAAATTCAAGTTTATGAAAACGTACAACTGGTTCAACGGGTAATTAATACAACCATATCGAATTAATATCAATAAGACACGCGTACTCGAGTACAGAAACCAAACCAAGAAAACAATTCTCCAATAACAATAAACATCACCGAACCCCTTCGTCGTCACGCTTCTTCGATCGTGGTCGCTTCCGCTCCTTGGTTACCTGAACATCAAAACAAATGTCCACCCCCGAAGGGGTTAGCAAAACGATGCTAGTACAAGTATCATATTTAACAATTCAAATATGCATCAACAATACATAACAAGATACACCACACGGACTTCCGCTACTGAATCCGACAATGCGAATCTACAAGATTCCATTACGGCATGGGTATTCCAATGATCCAGCGCCTCAAAGATAGATCCCAAGATGATCGTCGGACCAACACGAGGTGGAAATAACCCGTCCAATGATCCAGCCTCACTTAGATCCCAAGATGATCCGTCGGCCAACACGAGGTGGACATCCGATCCAGCGCCCTCAGCATAGATCGTACAACGTATACAAACACAACTCATGCATACACATATGCCAAATCATTATGTTCATCAACATGAACATATAAACACTATATGACGAATATCATGAAAAATCAACGAAATAAATATCATGTTCAACAACATGAATAATCATACGCATGCTCCAAAAATACCGATATTAACATATCACGATACTTGCCTCGAAGATGGCAAGAACGATACACTTCAATGCTCTCGACGCACTCGAAGGCCGCCTCCTCCGATCAACATAACAAGCTCGAACCTTAACAAAAAGAACGATATACAAATCATTCTCAAGTCGAACGATGGCCTAACAATTCGGTCTACGGTCGAAAAGCTCAAAATAAACAATCTGCCTGGATTGCTTAGCGCGCGCTACATACTCGACGTAACGTGCGCTAAGCCGGACTGTTAGCGTACGCTATCGTGTAAGACTAGCATGCGCTAGCCACGGACTGGCAGTCTGACTCGGCTGGTCTCATAACGTACGCTACGTACGTTTCGTGCGATAACCGAACCTCGATAGCGCACGTTAACTCACACATGTTAGCGTGCGCTAACCTTGCATGGCAGAATACTGCAAACCGAAAACTGGGTTGAATGGTGAAGAACTCATGAATTCTACCGTGATAATACAAGTTATCCTCGGGCATATCATGCTAATAAGGTTTGTGGAAGATTTATGATTATGAAATACCAATATACGGATAGTCATCTTAATATCATAATCCATTACGATCTTCAAGAAGTAATCTAAGTTCCGATCGTCTTACGTTTCAAAACACATGATTCCAACGTGTACAACTCAGCAACTGGGTAATATCCGATTACTTGATCATAAATCGATTTAAACATGCTTAGGAGTCCTTATAATAAGATGGTTCAAAGGTTCATTCGATATCTAGTACCGATACGTCAAAAGTATCCTTCTAACATGTGATGACCGATTATAAACGAAATACTTGCTATCCAAACATGATTCAAACTTCCTTAGGAACATTACTAATCATTGGTGAAGAATCACCTACCTCAAAGTAGTGAAGAACACGGATGAAATGAAGCAATCCAACACCGAAGGCTTGAACACCAATCTCCAATGATGTATGATCTTCAATCTCGAACTAGGAGGTTGATACGAAGTGTTTAGGACGAAGGGAGTTATGTTCTAAGTGTCAGAGTTCGGGTTATGAGAGTAGAGAGAACTGAAATCTCGAATAGGATGCTGTCCTATTTATAATAAATGGCTATTAGCATGCGCTAGACCCTGTTCGTAGCGTGCGCTAACGGCTCACAGTCTAAACTGTACTCGGCACTTAGCGTGCGCTACGCATATACCTGTAGCGTGCGCTAAGGCGTTGACTCGGCTTTTCCCGAAAGCCGTCCAGATTCATTCGACACAATCCGACAAGGATCCCCCGGCCATATCTCACCTACCGCACGTCTCGATCAATCTGACCACGCATAGCGTGCGCTAATGATCCCCTGTAGCGTGCGCTATGAATCCCTGCTAGCGTACGCTACACGCAGCCTGTAGCGTGCGCTATATGCACAGAATTTTAATCACTATATCACATATACGAAATTATACGCTTGACAACATCGGATAATGAAATACAGAGAATAGTACTCAGACAAAAGTACAATCATTACAATATCACAAGTTCCAATTACATAACAGAAATCTCGGGTATTACAGCTAGTACCAAAGAAAGATGGCTCGTGGAGGATGTGCATAGACTGCCGTGCAATAAACAACATTACGGTAAAATATTGACATCCCATCCCTAGACTTGATGACATGTTAGATGAATTATATGGTTCCATAATATTTTCAAAAATTGATTTAAAAAGTGGGTACCATCAGATTTGAATGAAAGAGGGAGACGAGTGGAAAACAACATTTAAAACTAAACATGGTTTGTATGAGTGGTTAGTTATGCCATTTGGGCTCACCAATGCACCAAGCACATTTAGAAGGGTAATGAATCATGTTCTACGTGATTTTATTGGAAAATTTGTTGTTGTATACTTTGATGATATTCTAATATATATAGCAAAAGTTTGAATGAACATATAAAGCATTTGAAGGATGTGTTGCTTGTGCTTAGAAAGGAACACTTGTTTGCTAATATTCAAAAGTACAACTTTGGCACCGACAAATTTGCTTTCCTTGGTTTTGTTGTTAGTTCCCAGGGGATTCAGGTCGATGAAGAGAAAGTGAGGGCAATTAGAGAACGGGACAGCCCCAAAAATGTGAACGAAGTCCGAAGCTTCCACGGCTTGGCAAGCTTCTACCGCCGGTTTGTACCCAACTTCAGTACTGTAGCCGCCCCTTTGACCGAGGTAATCAAGAAGAATGTTGTATTCAAGTGGGAACAGGAACAAGAGACGGCCTTCAAGGCCTTGAAACAAAAAATGGCGAACGCTACACTGCTAGCCCTGCCAAATTTTGCTAAGTGTTTTGAGATCGAGTGTGATGCATCCGGTACAGGTATAGGAGCTGTCTTGATGCAAGAGGGTAGGCCGATTGCCTACTTCAGTGACAAGTTGGGCGGAGCTTTGCTGAACTATCCAACTTATGACAATGAACTGTATGCCTTGGTTCGAGCACTCGAGACTTGGCAACATTACTTATGGCTCAAAGAGTTCGTTATACACATTGATCACGAGTCCTTGAAACATCTGAAGGGGCAACAGAAGTTGAATAGGAGGCATGCTCGATGGATGGAATTCATAGAGACGTTCCCGTACGTGATCAAATACAAACAGGGAAAAGAAAACGCCGTTGCTGATGCTCTATCTCGCAGGTATACCTTCTTGACTGCTTTAGATTCGAAAATACTTGGTTTTGAATTGATTAAAAATTTGTACGAGAAAGATATTGATATTAGCGAGATTTTCATTACTTGTGAGAAGTCTGGGGTAGATAAGTTCTATAAGAGCGATGATTTTCTGTTTAAGGAAAATAAATTATGCATACCCGCTAGCTCTATACGTGAACTGTTGTTGCTCGAATCACATGGGGGAGGGTTGATGGGTCATTTTGGCATTGATAAAACCTTGTCTGTTTTTCAAGAACATTTCTACTGGCTGGGTAAGAAACGAGACGTCATTCGTATTTGTGGTCGCTTTATCGATTGTAAAATGGCTAAAAGTCGAGTTCAGCCCCACGGTTTGTACACCCCACTCCCCATTTCTAATACTCCTTGGACTGATATATCAATAGATTTTGTGTAGCACACCGAAGTAGTAAATTGAACTCATTCTACATTGTTAAGGGTTATAATAAAAACAAACATTAAAACTTGGGAAGAATGTTTGCCACATGTTGAGTTTGCTTATAATCGAACAGTGCATTCTGCTTCTCAGTTTTCTCCTTTTGAGATTGTTTATGGATTTAATCATTTGACCCCACTTGATCTCGTGCCTTTACATGTGACTGAAAGGATTAATACAGATGGGAAGAAGAAAGCCGAGCTAGTTAAGCAACTCCATGAGAAAGCAAGAGCTAACATTGAAAGACGTACTAGGCAGTATGTTGAGCATGCCAACCGAGGGAGAAAGGAAGTGGTCTTCAAACCTGGAGATTGGGTTTGGTTACATCTGAGGAAGGAAAGGTTTCCTATACAAAGGAGACCAAATTGCTGCCAAGAGGAGATGGTCCTTTCATGATTTTGGAGAGAATAAATAATAATGCTTACAAACTAGACTTACGAGGGGAATACAATGTATCTCCTAATTTTTATTTTTCTGACTTGTCTTTGTTTGAAGCAGGTGATCTCGCGGATCTGAGGACAGATCATCCTCAAGAGGGAGGGGATGATACAACCACGATTATGCTACCAATAGAGTTGGGAATGGTTGGATCCGTCATGGACCCCACTGGTCCTATCACATGTACACGTGCTAGGAAATTGAGAGAACAAATGAGTGAAATATTGAGAACGAGTGACACTAGCACCACCTCACGAAATAAACTTAATGCACATTCCGCACCTGTTACCTTATTATATTTTACTAACTCTTATGAAGACAACTCGATTCCTACTCAAGAGGTTTATTGTATGGCCTCGATCAAATCCTCTCTTGAAGACCCTCACAGTGAGGGTGCTTGGAGTGCACTGAATAAAGACTCCGAGCCTATAAGAATTCACGTCCAAAGAAAAGAAGAAGACAAACTCGTCCTTAAGCTGCCCGAATTTGAAGCGGAAATCATGCCTAAGTTTATTGACTGTGCGACGGTAGATCTACTTGAGATTCAAGAAGGCCCGACAGTTCCTAAGCCAAGATATAGCTTTGCTTGAGGGCAGCCCAGTGATATAACCACGGTTGTGCTACCAAGAGAGTTAGGAACAGTTGGAGCATGGACCCCACTGGTCCTATCACACGTAAACGTGCTAGGAAATTGAGAGAACAAACGAGTGAAATATTTAGAACGAGTGACACTAGCACCACCTCACGAAATAAACTTAATGCACGTTCCACACTTGTTACCTTATTATCTGTTACTAACTCTTATGAAGACAACTCGATTCCTACTCAAGAGGTTTATTGTATGGCCTCGACCAAATCCTCTCTTGAAGACCTTCACACTGAAGCTGCTTGGAGTGCACTAAATAAAGACTCCGAGCCTAGAAGAATTCACATCCAAAGACAAGAAGAAGACAAACTCGTCCTTAAGCTACCCGAATTTGAAGTGGAAATCATGTCTAAGTTTAGTGACGGTGCGACGGTGGATCTACTTGAGATTCAAGAAGGCCCGACAGTTGTTCAAATCCTAAGCCCAGATATAGCTTTGCTTGAGGGCAGCCCAGATATAACTAAAAACAGAAAGCTTGATGGCAGACCCCATATATTGCCTAAATAATGGCATGAGGCGTCTTTATCGTATTTCCTGAAAATGAGAGTTAAATCATAAAACTCGAAAAGAAAAATACTCTATAAAAAGGATGAATAACCGAAGGTCGACTTGATGATTAAGGAAAATCCATCCTAACTTGGAAATTAGACTTAGGCGTGAGGAAGCTTCAAGGAAGGTGTGATATTTTATTTTGTCTTGGAAAAAGAACTTTAGCATGTGGGAGCTTCAAAAATGAGCGTGATGTTGTGAAGACCAAGACCTTTTCAAGACTTCTTTATTTACTTTCTAGGATAGTTGTTGTTAGTTTATTTCCTTTTAAATCTAGTCACATGTGTGACCGCCCCTCATTGTCTTAGAAATAAGAACACTCTTAATTTTATTCCCTTAGTTTAATATGTCAGGGATAATATAGTTTGTTCTGTATACTCCTATAAAAGGAGGCCTTTTAGTAATGAGAAAGAAACAGATCACTTTTGCAATCAAAAACATATTTCGGCCTTGTCCTTGAGTCCATAGCTATTGCTCGAATTTTCTTGAGTATTATTCTTATAATTCTCACTTCTACATTCTTACAATTTTAGTTCATAAAATTGTTAAGTCTTAGTCACAGAAACTTGAGTTCTTAGAATAATTCTGAACGTTTCTTTGGAATAGGATTCTAAGGGGATTATAGTGATTAATTCTAAGGGTTTGAAGTGCCCTCGTCATTTTCGTGTCCAATCTCGCAGTACCGACGTGCAATCGACTCTCGCTGAATCGAAGTGCAATCTGTCTGTATCAAAGTGGTGTCCAAATATTGCTGTACCGACGTGCAATCGACTCTCGCTGAATCGAAGTGCAATCTGTCTGTATCCAAGTGGTGTCCAAATATTGCTGTACCGACGTGCAATCGACTTTCGCTGAATTGAAGTGCAATCGATTCTGTCTGTATCAAAGTGCTGTCCGAATATTGTTGTATCGAAGTGCTCTATGGAAGTGCTGCCCGATTATTGCTATATCGAAGTGCTGCTGTATTGAAGTGCTGTACCGAAGTGCTTTCCGTTATTTTTATTTGATGTTTGCTATTCGTTTCTTTACTCCAGAAACCCACCTTCTGCTTCGTTCAACCACGATTCACAACACTCCCTGTATTGGTATCACTGTTTGGGTATCGTTTGGTATCATTTGGCATCAGAGAACGGTTTAGTCATTCCTCTCTTATATATATATATATAATAATAATTTTGTGGTTCGCATTGGAGTTACATTGCTGTGTTTTAGGTAAGATATTCGATACTTGTTTGCTGTTTCGAATCACTTGGTACCATGATGATAGGATCAAGAAACTCGAAGGATGGAGAAACTCCAGCACCTAGACGAGCCGGGAAGGATCCCGTAGATAAGGAAGAGGTCCTAAGCGATGACCCAGTTACTAAATAAATCCAAAGCTTCCGTGATGTGCAATTCCAACTCGAAGGCCTGGCATCCTACATACGAAGGATGGAAAACATGATGTTGGAGATGAGAGAAGAGCTGAAATACCATAGGACATCACAAACTCTCGAACCTACTAATAGGAATAGGGAAGATCGAGAAAAAGAACCCATAATGGGTGGAAGGGATTCACGGTATAGAGGTAGAGGAAGGGGTAGAGTTAGGGCAGCCCCACCACCACCCGAATACTATCCGGAAGATGAATATGACGAGTACTTTGAGGATGATAGGCGGTTTAGGATCAACGGAGAGCTTAGGGAACAACAAGTACGGGTAGACGATAACTTAAGTAGTGTTAAGTTTTCCATACCACCTTTTGAAGGTAAATCTGATCCCGAAACTTATTTTGAATGGGTTAGGAAGGTCGAGGGACAATTTGAGTGTCGAAACTTTTCTGATCTTAATAAGGTTAAGATAGTTACTGTAGAGTTCACTGGGTATGCTCTTGTATAGTGGGATCATGTAGTTTAACTTAGGCATCGACGTGGGGAAAGACCTATAGATACATGGGAAGAGCTTAAGTGAGTGATGAAGGAAAGGTTTGTTCCTAGCTATTACATGAGGGACCTTAGGTATAGTCTTCAAACTTTAAGGTAAGGGACCAAGTCGGTAGACGATTACTATAAGGAAATGGAAGTAGGACTAATTAAGTGTCATATAGAGGAGAACCACGATAGCACCATGACTAGGTTCTTAGTCGGACTTAATGTTGAGATTAGAGACCAATTAGAGCTCATGACCATGCATGACTTAGAAGAGATGGTGCACACGGCTAGGAAGATAGAGATCTAAGTTTGGAGGCGTTAAACTAGGAAGAACACCACTCCTAGTATCCCATGGAAACCGAGACAGCCCACTAACCATAGGGAAGACCCTAAATCGTTGGTCAATAGGGTCCAGTCAGCCCCTAATCCGCCAACTAAGTCCCAACCTTCACCAAATTCCAAACCTCAACCTAGGACACATGAGATCCGATGTTATAGGTGTCAAGGTATAGGTCACATAGCCCCAAACTATCCAAATAAGCGAGCTGTAGTCATTAAGTCAGGGGAAATAGCGACTGAAAGTGAGGGTGAAGAATAGATTAAGGATGAGTATAGTGGAGAAGAGATAGAAGAATGTAATGAAGAGATCTTAGAAGGGAAGATTAATGTAGTGCTTAGAATGTCCTTGTCAGCTAAGATAGTGGAAGATGAGGATAGCCAGAGGGAGAACTTGTTTCAGTGTAGGTGCTACATTAAGGAGAAACTCTGTATTATGATCATAGATGAGGGTAGTTGTGTCAATGTCGTTAGCACAACCTTGGTGCAGAAACTAGAACTTAAAACCGAAAGGCACCCTAAACCATATAAGTTGATGTGGATGAATAATGCTGGAGAACTAAATGTGGTGAGTAGATGCACCGTGCCCTTTAAGATAGGTAGATATGAGGATGAAGTAGTTTGCGATGTCGCCCCTATGCATGCCACCGAGATCCTTTTAGGAAGACCATGGCAGTACGATCGCAAAGCTACTCATGATGGGTTTTTGAACAAGTATTCCTTCATCTTTGGGAAGAAGAAATTCAACCTATCACCTATGACCCATAAACAAATCCTCGAAGATCAGAGGATATTAGAGCAAGCACTGAGAGAAAACGAAAAAAAAGAGAAGGAAAAGAAAACAGTCACGGCAGTCCCTAAATGGATAAAAATCGTCGCCCTTTGTAGGGCTAGTGAGGTTAAACGGGCCTTGCTAACAAGACGGCATGTGGTTCTATTACTATTTCGTGATGTATTGCTTAATATTCCATCTATTCCCGTTGTTCTGAATCATTCGAAACAGATTTGGCTTGTAAAGTATAAAGAACTAAAGCCGTGTCATAGTTTGGAGCATCGTATGTTTCACATTCTTCTCCTTCTTCATCCTCCACGTTGAAATCAAGCACATCACCCAGTCTTTCCTTTTCGTCTTCGACCAACAACTCATCTCGGATCGGGACAGCTCCTCTTAGGGTCACCACTCATTTGTTCGGACAAGCATTTTGATAGTGACCAAACCCTTGATATTTGCAACATCGTACTTTAGCCAAACTCGTCTCCTTCGGAACGTAGGGGGCTTTAGGAACCGCAATAAGGGTAGGAGTCGGTACAGGTGTTTTGGTATCTGAACTGGAACCGATATTTGGGTTCCCAATTTTGGATGGAAACTCGGGTTTATAAAAATTCATCTTGTTTTGAGCTTCCAACTTCACACATAGTCCACACAATATATCGAAGTCTTCGTAAGGGTATAATTCCACCGAGTTAGCTATGCTTCAGTTCAGGCCACGCAAGAAACACAACATCTTCTGCTCCTCATTCTCCTCTATTTCTCCCATTAAGGTCAGATTTTCAAACTCCTCAATGTATTCACTGACACTTAACTTTTCTTGCATGAGGTCGACAATCTTCTGGTATAAGGACAACCGATGTGATGTTGGTACATATCTTTTACGAGGTTTTCTTTTTAATGAATCCCACGAACGAATATTTTCTTTCCCCGTACGAGCTCTTCGTGTTTTAACTACTTCGTACCAAAGTGAAGCGCATTTCCCCAACTTGAGAATTGCATACTTGCACCGTTTCTCATCGTCGAGGTCTTTAAACTCGATCATGCAATAAATTTTACATTCCCATTCCAAGTAAACTTCAGGGTCTGTCCCGCCAACGAACTCCAGAAGCTAATTAACTTTGAATTCTTCGACATGGCGTGAGGGTCGTTCATAGTCACCACGCCTTGGTTGCCAATGCTGGTCGCGTTGTTCTGGTATGTCATGCAATGCGTAGCGAAGTTTTGCCAAGAAATCAGAGTCGTTGAGATCCATACTGCCAATGATCAAGAACTTGGGCTCTGATGCCACTTATGATGCGAATTCTCTATCGGTACAGCAGAAGGCTGTTTTGACGAGCGGAAGCGAACAACACTTAGCCAAAAGGTATCGAACAACACAGTTGGGAACTGGCAGGAACTGATAGCAACAGTTCGCTACAGCAACAAGAATGGACAGCGGCATGTGCACAAGACAGGAACTGGTAACAACAGTTCAATATAGCAACAATGATACGCATCAAGACAGGAACTAGCTGAGTGGAAATGACTTCGGATCAGGCAACTCCAAAAAATAGCACTCGAAACAGCAGGTTTCTGTCGATGCAATGGAAACAGGAAGCAAGTTTCGGACAACCAAACAGCAATTGATGCGAACTCTCGATCAGGTACGACCCTATATCGAAAGCAAGAGGAATGTCTTTTGCGAACAGGGAACAAGGATAATAAGTTGAAGTATGGAACGAAATGTAATAACTGACTGAAGAGGGGGAGTTTTCTATCGAAACAGGATAGGAAATAGGTGTTTATCGAACTAGAACTATAATCCGATAAAGTGATTTCTTCTCAGACCTATTGAGAATCGATCAAATTAAGATTCGAAACACGTCGAATAATAACCAAATTTTGGAAGGAAACTCGTCCAACACTTTAAACAATACATAATGTATATTTTTGATCATTCAATAATGCCTCTATTACAACCCGAACAAGACTACTTATAAGTAAGACTAGCCTGACAAGATTACTTAAAATATTAAAATATAAGATCACATGATCTTAAAATAAAGACAATAACAAAAAAAAAGGTACTCCACGCTACTTGCAAACAAAAGGAATAAGGATGGGTTTTGTCTCCAAGATGCTCTTCTTCTCCACATGCAGGCCGTGATTCCTTCATTGCTTTATTATAAAGAAATGGGATGAATTCTTTATTATCTTATCTTCATCAACTTGGACCCAACATGATGCATTAAGTTATTCCCAGTCCGATCACCAAGGTTACTCCATGTCTCGTAGCTGTTTTCTCGCCTAAGTATGTAGGAGTATGTTCAAGGTGTTTTACGTCAATCCTCACTTCCTCTTCTTCGCTTGGAGTAGTCGGTTTCATATCAGAGAATGTGCCGTGGCATGAGTAGGAAAATGATTATAAGCAAACTCCGCATGTGCAAGCTTCAAATCCCAATCCTTTTGTGTCTTTCTCACAAGATGACGTAATAAAGTGACTAAGGTTCGATTAGTTAGCTCGTTTTGGCTGTCCGTTTGCAGATGATGCGACATGCTAAATAGAAGTTTGGTTACCACCTTACTCCACAGGGTGTTCCAAAAATAGCTAAGGAATTTTGAGTCCCGATCCGAAACAATCGTGTTCGGACCCCATGCAATCGTACAATCTCTCGGAAATACAAATCGGCGACGTTACTCGCGTCGTCCATTTTGTGATAAGCCACAAAGTGAGCCATCTTCGAAAATCGATCTATAACAACCATAATAGCATCCCTCCCTCGTTGACTACGAGGTAAAGCAACAATGAAATCCATCGAGACATCTTCCCATGGCCTTTCCGGAATCGGCAAAGGCGTGTATACTCCCGGCTTGAACGAACTCTTCACAATATGGGATGTCACACACTTACTAATTATGTCATTCACATCCCCTTGCATCCTTGGACAATAAAATTGTTCCTTAAGTACCTCCAATGTCTTTGCTGAACCAAAATGGCCAGCCAAGCCTCCACTGTGGGCTTCCCGAACCAACAATTCTCGAACCACGTATTTGGGTAAGCAAAGACAATTTCCTTTGAAGAGGAATCCTTCTTGTATCGTAAATTCTCCAAACGGACCAGATTTTCAATGAGTGAAAGTCTCACCAAAATCCGCATCACCATCATAATATTCTTTCAACGTCTAGAACCCGAGCAAACGAACATCAAGAGTAGAGAGCCACAATCCGCATCCACCACAATATTGCTCTTGCCATCCTTATACTTCGATGAAAAGTGGAACGATTGCATGAACTCCACCCACTTAGCATGTCTTGGACTCAACTTCTGTTGCCCATTAATATATTTCAATGACTCATGATCCGAATTTAGAATAAAGTGTTTCGGCCGAAGGTAATGACTCCAATGATTGAGAGCTCTCACAGTGGCATAGAACTCTTTGTCATAAATACAATAGTTGAGTCGAGCCCCACCTAATTTCTCCGAGAAGTATGTAATCGATCGTCTCCCTTGGACGAGAACCGCACCAATACCCACTCCACTCGCGTCACATTCTACCTCGAACGGTTGTGAAAAATCGGGTAATTCGAAGAAAGGTGCCTCACACATTTTTGTTTTCAACTTTTCAAATGCCCCTTGGGCAGCCCCATTCCACACAAACAATCCTTTTTTAAGCATTCTGTTATCGGACTTGAAATGGTGCTAAAGTCTTGGATGAACCTACGATAGAATGAAGCAAGTCCGTGGAAGGATCGGACTTCCGTGATGGTCTTAGGAGTAGGCCAAGATTTAATTGCCTCTATCTTGGCTTGATCAACCGACACTCTTTCCTTTGAGATGATGTAGCCAAGAAAGGCTAAACTCTCGACTAGAAACGAGCACTTATCCTTCTTCCCATAAATCTTTTGGTCCCGAAGGGTCTCGAAGATTTGCCTTAAGTGCCCGGTATGTTCTTGTAATGGTCGAATATAAATTAAGATGTCATCCAAGTATACGACGACAAACTTTCCCAAAAACGGTTTAAGTACCTCATTCATTAATCTCATGAAAGTATTTGGTGCATTTGTAAGACCAAAGGGCATGACGAGCCACTCGTATAATTCATGTTTTGTTTTAAAAGCCGTCTTCCATTCATCACCTTCTCGCATGCGAATTTGATGATAGTCGCTTCTCAAATCAATTTTCGAAAAAACCATTGAACCATGCAATTCATCCAACATATCATCAAGTCTCAGAATTGGGAATAGATACTTGATGGTTATGTTATTCACGGCTCTACTATCTATACACATTCGCCATGATCCATCTTTCTTCAGAACAAGCAAAATCGAAACCGCACAAGGACTCAAACTCTCTCGAACGTACCCATGGTTTATTAGCTCCTCGATTAATTTTTTTAACTTTTTCGTCTCCTCTGGGTTACATCGATAGGCGGCTTTGTTAGGGAGTCATGCTCCCGATATAATATCGACTTGGTTTTCAATCCCATGTAAGGGCGGCAAACCCGACAGTAAGTCTTCCGGGAAAACATCCGCAAATTCGCATAACAAGGTATCGATCTCCCCTTTGCCTTGCACAACTATGTCAATGTCCCGTGTTTCTTTAATCATCAACAAATACACACGCTCGCCATCATCATTAGCGTGCTTCACCTCTTTCTCACTAGCAAACATAGTAAGTTTCGATTTTTCCATTTGGCTAGAACTCATCGAACGAATGGCTTGAGGTGCCATTGGTTTAAGCACAATCTTCTTGCCTTTATCCCATAATTCATATTCGTTACTTCTTCCTCTATGTAAAAAATCTCTATCAAATAGCCATGGTTGTCCCAAGAGTATATGACATGCATTCATCAGGAGTACATCACATAATACGTCGTCACCATATGAACCCATAGTTAAACCGACCCGTACTTGTTTCGAAACTTTCACTTTACTCCCATCATCGAGCCAATGTAATGCGTATGGTTTTGGATGAGTAGTAGTGATGAGTCTGAGCTTCGTCACCATCTCATTTGAAGCTACATAAGTACAACTTCCCCCATCGATTATCAAACTGCACCATTTGTATTTGATTTCGCACCTGGTGTGGAATATTTGTGATACCAAACGATACCCAAACAGTGATACCAATACAGGGACTGTTGTGAATCGTGGTTGAATGAAGCGGAAGTAGGGTTTCTGGAGTAAAGAAACGAACATCAAACAGCAAATAACAATAGCGGACAGCACTTCGTTACAGCAACACTTCGATACAGCTCTTCAATACAGCAGCACTTCGATACAGCAATATTCAGACAGCACTTCGATACAGCACTATTCGGACACCACTTTGATACAGGCATAATCGATTGCACTTCGATTCAGCGAGAGTCTATTGCACGTCGGTACAGTAATATTTGGACAGTACTTCATTACAGCAACAATGGACTACACTTCGGTACATCGAGACTGGACACGAAAATGACGAGGGCACTTCAAACCCTTAGAATTAATCACTATAATCCCCTTAGAATCCTATTCTAAAGAAACATTCGGGATTATTCTAAGAACTCAAGTTTCTTTGACTAAGACTTAACAATTTTATGAACTAAAATAGTAAGAATGTAGAAGTGAGAATTATAAGAATAATACTCAAGAAAATTCGAGCAACAGCTATGGACTCAATCACAATGCCGAAATATAATTTTGATTGCAAAAGTGATCTGTTTTTTTCATTACCAAGAGGCCTCCTTTTATAGGAGTATACAGAACAAACTATATTATCCCTGACATATTAAACTAAGGGAATAAAATCAAGAGTATCCCTATTTCTAAGACAATGAAGGGCGGTCACACATGTGACTAGATTAAAAGGAAATAAACTAACAACAACTATCCTAGAAAGTAAATAAAGAACTCTTTGAAAAGGTCTTGGTCTTCACAACATCACGCTCATTTTGAAGCTCCCACGTGCTAAAGTACTTTTTCCAAGACAAAATAAAATATCACACCTTCCTTGAAGCTTCCTCACGCCTAAGTCTAATTTCCAAGCTAGGATGGATTTTCCTTAATCATCAAGTCGACCTTTGGTTGTTCATCCTTTATAGAGTATTTTCCTTTTCGAGTTTTATGATTTAACTCTCATTTTCATGAAATTCAACAAAGACGCCCTCATGCCATTATTTAGGCAATATCTGGGGTCCGCCATCAAGCTTTCTGTTTTTAGCTATATCTGGGTGATACCAAACGATACCCAAACAATGATACCAATACAGGGACTATTGTGAATCGTGGTTGAACGAAGCGGAAGTAGGGTTTCTGGAGTAAAGAAATGAACAGCAAACAACAAATAACAATAACGGACAACACTTCGGTACAGCAGCACTTCGATACAGCACTTCAATACAGCAGCACATCGATACAGCAATATTTGGAAAGCACTTCGATACAACACTTCAATACAGCAATATTCGGACAGCACTTTGATACAGACAGAATCGATTGCACTTCAATTCAGTGAGAGTCGATTGCACGTCGGTACAACAATATTTGGACACCACTTTGATACAGACATATTTCACTTCGATTTAGCGAGATTCGTTTACACGTCGGTACAGCGAGACTGGACACGGAAATGACGAGGGCACTTCAAACCCTTGGAATTAATCAATATAATCCCCTTAGAATCCTGTTCCAAAGAAATGTTCAGAATTATTCTAAGAACTCAAGTTTCTGTGACTAGGACTTAACAATTTTATGAACTAAAATTGTAAGAATGTAGAAGTGAGAATTATAAGAATAATACTCAAGAAAATTCGAGCAACAGCTCTGGACTCAAGCACAAGGCCGAAATATATTTTTGATTGCAAAAGTGATCTGTTTCTTTCTCATTACTAAAAGGCCTCCTTTTATATGAGTGTACAGAACAAACTATATTATCCCTAACATATTAAACTAAGGGAATAAAATCAAGAGTGTTCCTATTTCTAAGACAATGAGGGCGGTCACACATGTGAGTAGATTTAAAAGGAAATAAACTAACAACAACTATCCTAGAAAGTAAATAAAGACATCTTGAAAAGGTATTGGTCTTCACAATACAAAATAAAATATCACACCTTCCTTGAAGCTTCCACATGCTAAAGTTCTTTTTCCAAGACAAAATAAAATATCACACCTTCATTGAAGCTTCCTCACGCCTAAGACTAATTTCCACGTTAGGATGGATTTTCCTTAATCATCAAGTCGACCTTCAGTTGTTCATCCTTTTTATAGAGTATTTTCCTTTTCGAGTTTTATAATTTAACTCTCATTTTCAGGAAATACGACAACGACGCCCTCATGACATTATTTAGGCAATATCTGGGGTCCACCCTCAAGCTTTCTCTTTTTAGCTATATCTGAGCTGCCCTCAAGCAAAGCTATATATGGGCTTAGGATTTGAACAACTGTCAGGCCTTCTTGAATCTCAAGTAGATCCATCGTCGCACCGTCTGTAATACCCGAGATTTTTCATTTCCAGTTTAATTTGAATTTTTCTTTGTAGACCGGAAATTTTTCAACTGTCGAGCGTCAGCATTTATTTATTTCTCCCTCTCGACGATCGATTTTGTATTTAGGGCCATATGTGGTGAATTGTTGTATATCATTATTTTCATTTCGGATCGTGGATGTTGACCATGAGCTTTTCATCGTGTTCGTTCCATGCTTGGGGTATTTTATGCTTCGTAATTTGCTCGTTACCGTTTTGGATCATAACCGGTCCGTTAAAGTGGTCGAGACATCGTCGAACGCCTAACTGGACCGTCGGAGCTGGCCTGGCCGAGTTACGGCCGTAAGGTTCCGGTTACGGCCATACATGCGCGACAGGGTGCATCCGGACGAATGCCGGTTATGGCCGTATGGGATGATCGGCTATGGCCGTACGTGCTCGGCAGGGTGCATCCGGACGAATGCCGGTTACGGCCGTAAGGGGTGATCGGCTACGGCCGTACGTGGTCGGCAGGGTGCTGGGCAGGACTTTCGACGAAGGCCGGTTACGGCCGTAAGTGTACCGGATACGGCCGTACGAGACCAGGCAGACACTGGACAGTATAAATAACTGGGTAGACGTGTTTCTCACCCATTTTCTTCCCCCAACTCACCTCTTCCGCAGTCAAGGCATGGAGAAGACGAAGGCATGGTGTATATCTTCCAATCCACGTCATTTTTGAGTTCATAGCATCGATTAATCAACCTATAACCTTCTTCGATTCATCGAATCAAGGTATGATTTCCTAAAATCTAGTTTTGGGGATTTTAGTTGACTTTATCCGATTTGATCGTTTTAACTCATATTTCTGATGGGTAATCGAAGATTGAGTTACGTTCTATCATTTTCATTATCTTTCCATGGTTTTATCATTTCCGATTTGTCGTTTATATGAACTTTCGTTTGACGCCTTCAAGGTGTCCGGGGAAATGCCGCAGAGAGAAATTTGGTCGTTTTGTGATTTTTTTCCTCGTGTGATTTGTTGTTTATTTGATGATAGGATATTAGGGACGAATTTCCTACAAAAAATCTGGTGTTGAGCCTTTTCGATTGCCGTTTTCATTGGAGTTCCAGATTTCTCCAATCAACCATATTTTCGGAAGTATTCGTGAGAGATTACCAAGACAAATACCTTGATATACGAATTGTAGCTATGTGAAATCATTGTTGTCGAAGTGTATGAATTTATACGGATGTATATATGTATATATATATATATATAGAGGGATATATATATATATATAGATTTATATATATTTATATGTTAAATATATGTATGTGTATACGTATATTGATATATATGCTTATGTCGGTGAATGCCGGGGGACGAATACTAACACTAGTTGACGTACTCAACTTGGATTAATGGATGAACTATACTTATAGATATAATATAATAAGTTCATATATATATATACTCGGTTGAGTTGCAATATAGAGAAATATGTGCGGCGTTGGTTGGTTATACCTGAAGGCTTATTGTGATTGAGTTTTGATTGATAACGTGGATGATATTGTTTATCTGTGTGATTATGGACTGATGAATAATTTGTGTGAATTGGTGCACTGAGTGGATAATTGTTGTAACGTTTGTCTGTGTGCTTTATGTTTGGAACAATGTGGATATTTGTTGTGAGAAACGTTGTATCCGGGAACCTCTGAGGGCGGGGCATGCACTCCGGCCGGGTGTACGCTGCAATGTGCAGCTCCATATGATTGGTGAACACCGGTGTTACCTAATGCGCGTGCAAGGGGCGGCTCTTGCGGGAGTGATCGCCGGCGCGGTGACATGTTCAAGGGTTGGCCAACATAGTGGAGTGAACGCCGGTGCACAGGTGTGCAAGGGAGGCGCCTGACAAGCTTATTGGTTACATATATTTGAGTGATAGCTAAGACCCCGTTACCGAACAATCCTCGTATTTCAAAGTTCTTTCAACTCTTTTTAAATACTAGTCTCGATATTGACTGTGATTCGTATTTCTGAAAGTTTGTTCAACTTGATTTTCAAACGTTGGTACCAGGGTTAATTAACCAAGGATGTTTGACGAAATCTCCGAGGGTTAATTAATCAGGGGTCTTGAGCAGGATTTGTCGACTGAGAGGCGGTGCCTTTGATTGTATTGTGGTGCTATTCTGTGTATTGGGTCGAGGAACCTGTGAAATGTTGGGATGATTGATCTCGTGATGATGTTATTTGGATTGGGTTGAGAACCCTGTGAGATGTTGTAATGATTTCATTTGTGATAGTGTTCTATAAATTCTGTTGAGGACCCCGAATAACGTTGACATGGTTTTCGTGTAATTATTTTCCATATGTTGGGTCAAGGACCCGAGAGCTTTTGAAATTATTTTCCAAAAGTGTTCCCATTCGATTTTCAAAACCCCAAGACGGACCGAGTCAATAATAACGTTTGCAAACTATCTTATCAAAATACTTTTCCTTTTATAAAAGGGGATTTTCAAAGATCTCTTGACTCCTTGGGCTCGTTTAATATTTCATTGGTGTTATGCTCCGTAAAGAGAATATAACTAAGTGATTATTTTTCACCTCGTATATGCAAGTGCTATTCTGTGTGGACTATGGTAATGTGTGATTTGTGATAAGGCTTCGCGATTATCGAGTTTTGTGTTGATATTTTTCGTATATCCTGTATGATTTGTACTTGCACTAGAAAAATTCTAATTTGGTAACCCCCGAGTTTTCGGGGGGTGGGTGCCTGTTATGCGCTCAGGTTTTGGCAGCTTGGGAGCAGTCACGAGATTGGCTTGGAAGGAGATGGAAGAAGATGATGCTAATCACACAAGAGTCAGAGTCTTTTTCTTTTTTTTTCCATCTTGGTCGGTATTTTCCCATTTGGTTGAGTATTCACCCTTGCACGGGTGTAGTTTTCATTTATTGAATGGAGTTGTCATCCCTTTTGTGTGAAAGTTTATATTTGTCATTGAGATGTAAAAATTCATTAGTTTCTGAATTGTTTAATGACCTTGTCGGCCTGCGTTGTATTTAGATTGACCCCGGTCGGTCAATCATTGTGTAGTCTAGTGGAGTTTAGCCTGGTAGATCCTTGTGAGAAGGCCCTACGGCGTGTAACATTTCCGGACGTATTATGGGGGTGTTACACCGTCACTAAACTTAGACATGATTTCCACTTCAAATTCGGGCAGCTTAAGGACGAGTTTCACTACACCATATATGGGTTTCAGCAACACCTGAAAAACTGTGTTCAAAAGTCCGAAAAGTGTTGCTGAAGGCAAAAAAACAGGCTACGGCTACACTTTGACCAAATTTGAAGGTGTTACAAAAACGGCCGCAACCATAGGGGTCTAAGGTAACACTTTTCTTTTTTTCGGTAACATGTGAAAAAAGTGTAACAATAGACCGCTATGACAACACTTTTCTTGCCTGTGCCTACATTAGATTTTGTGTTGCTGGAGACTTAAGGCCACACTTTTACATATTTAGTGACACAAATGTTTGTGTAGCTGTAGACCTATGCTAACACTCATGAGGTCTAATGTAACATTAAGTTGTGAAACACTTTGACATCTTTACCAACAACTTTAACACTATGACTACACTTATATATTGTAACACCCCCAGGATATCCGAGGTATATTACAGCGCTGTGAATCCCTATATGGGACCCACTAGGCTGAACAGCATCATACACAATGACTCACAAAAACGAGAAAATAACACCACGTCATAAAGACGCACAACAGAACAATACACCCGGTTCAACCGGTCAATATGACATCATCATCCATCACGACATAATAAGCAACAATACAATTCAAATGATCAAGAACCCCTTAAGTACTCGAGTACAACTATTAGTTCAAAACCACAAAAGACAAAAAGGTAAAGATACTAAAACATCACTCGTGCACCATCATCATGCACGGCCATCATCCGTGTACTGGTCCAGCGCCCGCTCGTCTCGATGAACCTGACCTGAAATTCATAAAACGAATTTCCCCAAAACGGGTCCCCAGAGGGGTTAGCAATTACGCTAGTACAAGTATTCAAGGCAAACCAATCGCTTACACATTTCATAGTACATGCACCAAAAATCATTTCGAAAACCAAAACAAGACATGACTTTTCCGGAAAATAAACAAATAAACAATTAGCCTTGAGAACAGGCAAAGATACATTCTCACTCGAGGCCTCGCAGGACCCTACCGAGTTGGCTACAATTTCGTAAAAACAAAACCACGCACACGCTATGCCGTGAGAACAGGCGGCAAAGATACATTCTCACTGGGCCTTGCAAGGACCCTAACGAGTTGGCTAAGCGGTACGAAACTCGTGAAATCCAGTGGCAAAGATAGATTTCCCTCCTTGACCCCGTCGGCCAACACGAGGTGAGTTACACACAATTAACATACATCACCATTTCATGTTAAGCTTAAAGGTTTCCAAAAATACTTGCCTCGATTAATAGACGGTGACGCGAACGGAACGGAAGAATCAAGCACGACCGTGAGGAACCGACGATTGAACCTAACGATTCGAATAACACAATCACAACCAACTCTAGACGATTACGGAAATGGAATACACCCGAAAACCCGCCTACGATTCATGTATATTCGAATAAAATAACAACGAGGGCGGATCACAACCAAACCCTCTCGATTCCGTAAAATCCACAAAATATCCATGAATCCGTAGGAAAACTAAAGATACTAACAATATCAATCGTATACATCATGAATCCACCAACAAACGGAACGAATCTAAGAAAATCCCAAAACCCCCAAATTATCCAAATGGAGGGTTATAAGAGATTTCCTTGGATTTAGGATGAGAAACACAAGTGGATGATGTTAGTCTTACACCAAGAACTCAAGCACAAGAATCTCTCAAGTGATTGGAAGAAGAAAATCGCCTCAAATCGCCTCGGAGTCGCTCGGCCGCGGAAGAAGGAGAGAAATGAAAAGCGTGATTATCTCGGCCAACTCCTGGTTTATATAGCTGGGAGTGTTAGCGCACGCTAAGACCTCAAGGTTAGCGTGCGCTAACGGGATAGGTTACCAACCCTCCTGTTAGCGTCGAGTCCGAAGCTGGGGTTTTGCCGTTAGCGTGCGCTACCATGCATGCGTAGCGTGCGCTAATAACCTATCGGTAGCGCGCTATCGACCAATAGCGTGCGCTACCCGAACATCACCGAGTCCAAGAGCTAACCGCCCAAACCTCACGGCCCGTTAGCGTGCGCTACCATACCAGCAGAAGCGTGCGCTAACTAGAATCGATTGAATTCGGAGTAAATCGCCAAGATCGACAGTCACACTAGCGCGCCATCGAACAACTTAACGTGCGCTAGTCTCCCGACATTAGCGTGCGCTAGACAAGATAGCGTGCGCTAATCCGATAGTCCGCAGGCACGGGAGTTAAACCGCCACTCCTGTGGCTAAATCGTTAGCGACGCTATTTAATTAAACGTAGCGCGGCGCTACTAATGGATTTCTAGCGGCGCTATACAGAAATTTAGCGTGCGCTAGATACGTAATATAAACGACCCAAAATACCGGATTATGAACGAAACGTCAAACGGAACACCTCAAAACGCATCATAGCATAGAATGAATCCACGGCAACCAAACGGCGGTTCCGCATAACGACATTAGAATCGATCAAAAGATAACGGAAAAGTTACATCAAGGATACTCGAGGGTCACTAAAATCGAGAATTACACCTAAGTACAATTACAAGGGAAAGAAAATGCGGATATTACATTCTACCCTCTAAAAATAAGTTTCGTCCCGAAACTTAAGGAACAAACAACTCGGGGTACCTAGCACGCATGCTATCCTCGGTTTCCCAAGTTGCCTCCTCGACACCGTGTCTCGACCACTGCACCTTGACCAAAGGTATGGTCTTATGCCTCAATCGTTTCTCACGATGCTCCAAAATCTTCAAAGGGCGCTCTTCGAAAGTAACATCTTCGGCGACATCAATCTCTCCATAATCGATGATGTGACTAGGATCCGGGACATATTTCCTCAATTGGGAAACATGGAAAACGCTATGAACATGACTCAAGGCCGGAGGTAACGCCAAACGGTATGCCAACCCACCTACTCGCTCGAGGATCTCGAAGGGGCCGATAAATCTCGGACTCAACTTCCCTTTCTTCCCGAAACGAAAAACTCCTTTCGTTGGCGACACCTTTAGCAAAACGTGGTCTCCCACCTCAAATTCCAAAGGTCAACGACGGATGTCGGCATACGACTTCTGTCGACTCTGGGCAGTCAACATCCATTCCCGAATTAACTCTATCTTCCGCCTCGTCTCTAAAACGACATCCGGCTCGGTCCCGACCAAATCGGACGCCTCATTCCAACAAATCGGTGATCGAAATCGCCGCCCGTAAAGTGCCTCATACGGTGCCATCCGAATCGACGCGTGCCAACTATTGTTATACGTGAATTCGATCAGCGGCAAATGTTCCTCCCAGTCACTACTCCAATCGAGAGCACAGGCACGCAATAAATCCTCGAACGTCTGGATAGTGCGTTCCGACTATCCATCTGTCTGGAGATGAAAAGAGGTACTCAAACGCAACCGGGTACCTGACGCCTTATGCACCGCCTGCCAGAAGTGCGATACAAAACGGCCGTAACGATCCGAAACAATAGACTTCGGAGTACCGTGAAGTCTCACGATCTGCGCAATAAACACACGAGCTAACTTCTCCGGGCCCCAAGTGTCCTTGATGCCCAGAAAATGTGCCGACTTGGTCAGGCGATCAACAATCACCTATACCATATTCATGCCCGACCTCGATCTCGGCAAACTCGTAACGAAATCCATCGATATATCTTCCCATTTCCATTCCGGAATGGGAAGTGACTGCAATAACCCAGCCGGTCTCTGATGCTCGATTTTGACTCACGACAAGTCAAACATCTCGCTACAAACCGTGCGACCTCATCCTTCATGTCATTCCACCGTAAATTTCTCCTCGTGTCCTTGTACATCTTACTCGTATCAGGATGAACGGAATAAGGTGTAGCATGGGCCTCCGTAGAATACTGCCTCAACTCTAAGTCGTTCGGCACACAAAGCCGACTGAATCTCAAAACACCATCCTCGTGAATCACAAATCCAGAGACTTCCCTTTAAGAACGTTCTCTCGGATTTGAGTAATCATCGGATCCTCTAATCGCTTGACTTAATTTCATCGATCAAAGACGACGAAATCTCTAAAGCACAAAGTTGCCCGACGGCTCCGCAACAAGACCTCAACATCTAACTCGATCAAAGCCCTCTCAAGCTCGGGGACCGAGATGTAAGGATCTCAAGCGCTCGCAACGCAATCGGTTTTCGACTCAAGGCGTCGGCCACAACGTCGCCTTGCCGGATGATAAAGGATTTCGAGGTCATAATCCTTAATCAACTCTAACCACCTCCTCCGCCTCATATTCAACTCTCATGAGTAAATATGTATTTCGACTTTTATGATCAAGAAAATCGACATGTGGAGCCGAAAAGATAGTGACGCCAAATCTTGAGCGCAAAAACGACTGCCGCTAACTCCAAATCATGAGTAAGGTAGTTCATCTCATACGGCCTCAACTGTCTCGACGCATAGGCAATGGTCTTGCCGTGCTGCATTAATACACACCCAAGACCACGACCCGAAGCATCGCTATAAACGGCAAAACCTCACGCCACGTGGCAACGCCAAAATCGGGTGAAGTCAAACGCTTCTTGATTCTTCAAAACTCGATCGCCTCTCGTCATTCCGCATTTAACTTCTCGGATTTCTGGAGCAAGCTGCGTAAGTGGCCGGGCGATTCGAGAAACCCTCTACGAACCTACGGTAGTAGCCACCAAACCCAAGAAACTACGGACCTCCTTCACATTTTTGGGCGGTGCCCAATCCAATACGGCCTCAATCTTCTCGGATCCACACGAACCCCCTACCTGAAATCACGTGACCTAAAAACATCACTTCTTTCAAATTAACTCACATTTCGTGAACTTTGCATAGAGTTGCTCGGTCCTTAAAATGTCCAACACTATCCGCAAATGATGGGCATGCTCTTCCTCATTCCTCGAATAAACAAGAATATCACAATAAAGACGACGACGCACTTATCCAAATACTCGATAAAAACTTTGTTCATCAATTGCATGAACACCGCCGCGCATTAGTTAACCCGAAAGGCATGACTACGAACTCATAATGTCCGTACCTCGTCCGAAAGGTCGCTGCACATCGGACTCTCTCACCCGAGCCGATAGTATCCCGATTTCAAATCAATTTTCGAGAATACCGCAGCCTCGCAATCGATCGAACAAGTCATCAATTCTCGGCAAAGGATACTTGTTCTTGATGGTCACCTTGTTTAGTTCGCGATAGTCGATACACAAACGTAGTGAACCATCCTTCTTCCGCACAAACAGACCGGCGCCCAAGGCGAGGCGCTCGGTCGAACATACCCCGACTCAAGAAGCTCACTCAACTGCTTCTTCAACTCGGACATCTCTGAAGGTGCCATGCGATAGGGCGCCTTCGAAATAGGGGCCGAACCCGGCTCTAACTCTATAGTGAACTCGACCTCTCGATCCGGTGGCAATCCCGGTAACTCGTCAGGAAAAACATCAGGAAATTCATTAACGATTGGAATCGACGAAAGCTCGACTCCACCACTCTCCGCCTTCAAGGCATAACACCAATAACCAATACATCACTTTCGCATGAGACTCATCGCCTTCAAGGCATTAATGACGAATTTCTGGTTTCCCCTCTTTCGCCCCGCGAAAGAGTGCTCGGTGCCGTCCTCGGCTAACATAGTGATGATTCTCGTGCGGTAGTTCATGATCGCACCATGCCGCTCGAGCTACCATCACCAAGAATCAAATCCTCACCCTCGATACTCACAACAATAAGATTAGAGGGCCAAGTCCTCTCACAAATAAGCACGTAAGCCTCGAACCTCCCGATCACCAACGATCCTATCACCGCTAGGAAGCTTAACGATGAAGGGCTCACAAGGTGTCAAACGGTCGAGACTCAAACGGCGCACACAATCCAGAGATATGAATGAATGCGTAGCACCGAATCGAAAAGCACACCGACAGGATGAGAAAGAATATAAACGGTACTGCCGCCACGGAGCCGCCGGATCATCGGCTCTCCGCATCTCATAGACACGCGGGTGGGCGGAGCCAACACCGGAAGCTCCCCTCTTGAGGGTTGACCCGACCTCTCCCGACTAGCACTCGGCGGATATTGAGGAGCAAACGACCCCGATTCACACTTGGCTCCAACGGCCGGTTGAGAAGAACGGTGCCGAAAGCCGCTTTGACTGCTCACAAAAAGGGGCCTTGTGGCCTAGCTGTCCCACAAGTATGACAGTAAGCTTCGGACGAGAACATTGCCGGCTCCTATGGCCTTGTACACCACGCTTAAAACATGTGGGTTCATGAGCGGAGGTTCCGGCGGCACCCAAAGCTCCCAGAGAAACGAGCCGAACCGCCGTTGAAAAATTTGCACTTGGGATTTCTGGCCTCCACTCTTGGGACCGAAAAATTTCCAACCGACTCGCTTCTTACTCTCGCGGGCCGCCTCACTCGCCGTCACAGACATATCATAAGCAAGGGCCCTACTCTGATAATCCTTCAATGTAGTGCATACGAGCCCCGACATATAGTCCCGAATCGGCAACTTCATCCGTCTGGAGAAATGGAAAATCTTGTCACTCTCCTCGACAACTTGGGTCTTCACATAACCCAACTCTTTGTTAAAATCAGCAATTGCTTGAGCTACGGGATATCCCGTGGTTGAGCATCATAAAAGCATGTACCCGAGCCCGTCCGATCGCCACGGCAATATTCATCTCCATCAACTCTTGAAACTCAGCCCACGAAGCAAAGATGGTCTTTGGGCCCAACGGCCTCCCACCACCGTAAAGGCCCCTGAGAAAATATTGAGCAATAGGGACTTTACGGTCCTCGGGACGATTAGTGGCAACGAAGACCTTAGACATCTCCTTGATCCACCCTTCCCAGCCAATAGGGTCTGAAGCTCCCGAAACCGAGGAGGATGCATCTTGATGACATCTTGGAGCCAACGATCCGCTCCGCCCGATTAGCGTGGGCACGATCCGGGTTACGAACCGCCTGAGCTATCGCCGCCATTTGGTTCACCATTTGTTGCATAACGGCCGCAATACCAAGATCGGCACGCTCCCGAGAAGAGGCATGGCTATGACGGTCGCCGCACGCGGCCTCGAAGATCGTGACGTGGCCGCCACCGGCCGCCCCACGCCCCGGCCAAGGCCCACGACCACGACCGCGACCACGACCTCTTCCAGCATCCATACTGGAGTTAAATAAGTAGCAAAAGCCATACGAGGATCAGTACAAGAAAAGAACAATCACAAGTCGAGAATCAAGGGTACGATACAAGAAATAAATGAACAAAGGGAAGAAAACTTACGGACACTGGTAGTACCGGAATCATGGCAGCGTGACGATGATGTGCAAAACCAAACACCACAAGACCCAATAAACCAACAAGCCTAGGTATCCATAAACCTAGTGCTCTGATACCATTTTCTGTAACACCCCCAGGATATCCGAGGTATATTACAGCGCCGTGAATCCCTATATGGGACCCACCAGGCTGAACAGCATCATACACAATGACTCACAAAAACGAGAAAATAACACCACGTCATAAAGACGCACAACAGAACAATACACCCGGTTCAACCGGTCAATATGACATCATCATCCATCACGACATAATAAGCAACAATACAATTCAAACGATCAAGAACCCCTTAAGTACTCGAGTACAACTATTAGTTCAAAACCACAAAAGACAAAAAGGTAAAGATACTAAAACATCACTCGTGCACCATCATCACGCACGGCCATCATCCGTAATCGTCCAAATACCGCTCGTCTTGATGAACTCCGACCAAATTCATAAAACGAATTTCCCCAAAACGGGTCCCCAGAGGGGTTAGCAATTACGCTAGTACAAGTATTCAAGGCAAACCAATCGCTTACACATTTCATAGTACATGCACCAAAAATCACTTCGAAAACCAAAACAAGACATGTCTTTTTCCGGAAAATAAACAGTCAAACAATTAGCCTTGAGAACAGGGCGGCAGCATACATTCTCACTCGAGGCCTCGCAGGGACCCTACCGAGTTGGCTACAATTTCAGAAAAACAAAACCACGCACACGCTATGCCGTGAGAACAGGGCGGCAGCATACATTCTCACTCGGGGCCTTGCAAGGACCCTAACGAGTTGGCTAGCGGTACGAAACTCGTGAAATCCAGGGCGGCAGCATAGATTTCCCTCCTTGACCCCGTCGGGCCAACACGAGGTGAGTTACACACAATTAACATACATCACCATTTCATGTTAAGCTTAAAGGTTTCCAAAAATACTTGCCTCGATTAATAGACGGTGACGCGAACGGAACGGAAGAATCAAGCACGACCGTGAGGAACCGACGATTGAACCTAACGATTCGAATAACACAATCACAACCAACTCTAGACGATTACGGAAATGGAATACACCCGGAAACCCGCCTACGATTCATGTATATTCGAATAAAATAACAACGAGGGCGGATCACAACCAAACCCTCTCGATTCCGTAAAAATCCACAAAATATCCATGAATCCGTAGGAAAACTAAAGATACTAACAATATCAATCGTATACATCATGAATCCACCAACAAAACGGAACGAATCGGAAGAAAATCCCAAACCCCCAAATTATCCAAAAGTAGGGTTCTAAGAGATTACCTTGGATTTAGGATGAGAAACACAAGTGGATGATGTTAGTCTTACACCAAGAACTCAAGCACAAGAATCTCTGAAGTGATTGGAAGAAGAAAATCGCCTCAAATCGCCTCGGAGTCGCTCGGCCGCTAAGAAGGAGAGAAATGAAAAGCGTGATTATCTCGGCCAACTCCTGGTTTATATAGCCGTGGAGTGTTAGCGCACGCTAAGACCTCAAGGTTAGCGTGCGCTAACGGATAGGTTACCAACCTCCCGTTAGCGTCCCGAGTCCGTGAAGCCGTGGTTTTTGCCGTTAGCGTGCGCTACCATGCATGCGTAGCGTGCGCTAATAACCTATCGGTAGCGCGCTATCGACCAATAGCGTGCGCTACTCGAACATCACCGAGTCCAAGAGCCAACCGCCAAACCTCACTGCCCGTTAGCGTGCGCTACCATACCAGCGTAGCGTGCGCTAACTAGAATCGATTGAATTCGGTAGTAAATCGCCCAAGATCGATACCACACTAGCGCCATCGAACAACTTAACGTGCGCTAGTCTCCGACATTAGCGTGCGCTAGACAAGATAGCGTGCGCTAATCCGATAGTCCAGAGGCACGGGAGTTAAACCGCCACTCCTGTGGCTAAATCGTTAGCGACGCTATTTAATTAAACGTAGCGTGCGCTACTAATGGATTTCTAGCGTGCGCTATACAGGAAATTTAGCGTGCGCTAGATACAGAATATAAACGACCCAAAATACCGGATTATGAACGAAACGTCAAACGGAACACCTCAAAACGCATCATAGCATAGAATGAATCCACGGCAACCCCGAAACGGCGGTTCCGCACAACGATTACGAGAATCAGATCAAAAGATAACGGAAAAGTTACACTGAAGGATACTCGAGGGTCACTAAAATCGAGAATTACACCGGAAGTACAATTACAAGGGAAAGAAAAATGCGGATATTACATATATGAACAGTTCCAACTTTTACCAACACACTTTTAATCTTTGTCAACACAAGTTTTATAGGAAGAATTACAAATTAGAGTCTATGGCTACATTTTTGCAGGTTTTAACCAACATTTTTTATGGTAAAAAGCAACGTGTTATATTGAAAAATAGATATTATCATAAAATAGTCAATAGCATTAAAACACTGTCAACCATAACAACATCCAAAATACATGACTACCAAATATTCAATCCATAATCAAACAGCCAAATGCACTTACATAACCCAACATCCAAAGTCCTAACTTAAAATGCCATTCAACAATTAGCTTAAGTACTATTTAATAGCTAAGAACAAGTTACCATCGCAATCCATAAATATAACAAGTCACTTAGCTAGCATAAATCTAAAATGATGAGAACAGTCAAGGAGTGACATTGTCATCCTCATAGAACTCCTCGACTGATTTATGAGAGTCATCAATCTTTAAGTTCAAATCTGGATTCTTCTCAGCCAACATTTTCATCATTTCTCGAACTTTTTGGTCAAGTTTTTCATCCATCTCTTGTTGAAGTTGAGCCCTGACTTAGCAGTTAGGTCCGCCATGTACTGATCAGTAACTTGAACGGATGGTGATGCTGAAGACTTCGACTTTGGTTCCTTTTTCTGAATAAATCTCCCAATTAGATAAGATGGTCGGTGTTCTTTGCCATCATATATTGATTTATTAGCACCCTGATTAGCTTTAGTGATCATATGTACTGACACAAACTAAGATTAATAGTTCACACTTCACACGGTATATGTCATATAGTAAATTGGGAATTAGGACGAAAAAAGTTAAAAGAGATCCACCTTTAAAACCGTATACCAAATGTCTAGATATTAAGGAAATTGTTTGAGGAGACTCTCGCAAGTCCGTGTCTGAACCTTCCAGTGGTTCGATACTGTCACGTGCGGCATCTTTTTCACGTTGAACGGCAGCTCCCAATCGAACAAGTAGATCATTAGTTTTTTCCTAGGAGCATTGTTAGTCTTTCATTCTTGCTCTCCTCACCATTTTCATGTAAGCTTCCTGATCATCCACTTTCAAATTTTTTTTTTTTGGACGTGAATTCTTCTAGGCTCGGAGTCTTTATTCAGTGCACTCCAAGCAGCCTCAGTGTAAGGGTCTTCAAGAGAGGATTTGGTCGAGGCCATACAATAAACCTCTTGAGTAGGAATCGAGTTGTCTTCATAAGAGTTAGTAACAGATAATAAGGTAACAAGTGTGGAACGTGCATTAAGTTTATTCGTGAGGTAGTGCTAGTGTCACTCATTCTCAATATTTCACTCGTGGGGTCCATGACGGCTCCAACCGTCATAGGACCAGTGGGGTCCATGACGGCTCCAACCGTTCCTAACTCTCTTAGTAGCACAACCGTGGTTGTATCATCCCCTCCCTCTTGAGGAGGATCTGTCCTCAGATCCGCGAGATCACCTGCTTCAAACAAGGACAAGTCAGAAACATTAAAAGTAGCAGATACATTGTATTCCCCTGGTAAGTCTAGTTTGTAAGCATTATTATTTATTCTCTCCAAAATCATGAAAGGACCATCTCCTGTTGGCAGCAATTTTGATCTCCTTTGTATAGGAAACCTTTCCTTCCTCATATGTAACCAAACCCAATCTCCAGGTTCGAAAACCACTTCCTTTCTCCCTCGGTTGGCGCGCTCAACATACTGCTTAGTACGACTTTCAATGTTAGTTCTTGCTTTCTCATGGAGTTGCTTAACTAGCTCGGCTTTTTTCTTCCCATCTGTACTAATCCTTTTAGTCACAGGCAAATGCACAAGATCAAGTGGGGTCAAAGGATTAAATCCATAAACAATCTCAAAAGGAGAAAATTGAAGCATAATGCACTGTTCGATTATAAGCAAACTCAACATGTGGCAAACATTCTTCCCAAGTTTTAATGTTTGTTTTTATTATAACCCTTAACAATGTAGAAAGAGTTCTATTTACTACTTCGGTTTGCCCATCAGTTTGTGGGTGACAAGTGGTAGAAAATAGAAGCTTTGTGCCTAATTTAGCCCATAAGGTTTTCCAAAAATAACTTAGGAACTTAGCATCCCGATCACAAACTATAGTCCTAGGCATTCCATGTAAACGAACGATCTCTTTAAAGAAAACATTAGCCACGTGAGATGCATCATCGGTTTTGTGACAAGCTACAAATTGTGCCATTTTTGAAAATCTATCAACCACAACAAATATAGAATCCCTCCCATACCGGTTTCTAGGCAATCCTATCAAGAAATCCATTGATATATCAGTCCAAGGAGTATTAGGAATGGGGAGTGGGGTGTACAAACCGTGGGGCTGAACTCGACTTTTAGGCATTTCACAATCGATACAGCGACCACAAATACGAATGACATCTCGTTTCATACCCGGCCAGTAGAAATGTTCTTGCAAAATAGACAAGGTTTTAGCAATTCCACAATGACCCATTAACCCTCCCCCATGCGATTCGAGCAACAATAATTCACGTATAGAGCTAGCAGGTATGCATAATTTATTTTTCTTAAACAGAAAACCATTGCTCTTATAGAACTTATCTACCCCAGACTTCTCACATGTAATGAAAATCTCGCCAAAATCAATATCTTTCTCGTATAGATTTTTAATCAATTCAAAACCAAGTATTTTCGAATCTAAAGAAGTCAGGAAGGTATACCTGTGAGATAGAGCATCAGCAACGATGTTTTCTTTTCCCTGTTTGTATTTGATCACGTATGGGAACGTCTCTATGAATTCCATCCATCGAGCATGCATCCTATTCAACTTCTGTTGCCCCTTCAGATTTTTGAAGGACTCGTGATCAGTGTGTATCACGAACTCTTTGGGCCATAAGTAATGTTGACAAGTCTAGAGTGCTCAAACCAAGGCATACAGTTCCTTGTCATAAGTTGGATAGTTCAGCGAAGCTCCTCCCAACTTCTCACTGAAGTAGGCAATCGGACTACCCTCTTGCATCAAAACAGCTCCTATACCTGTACCGGATGCATCACACTCGATCTCAAAAGACTTAGAACAATTCGGCAGGGCTAGCAGTGGAGCGTTCGTCAGTTTTTCTTTCAAGGCCTTGAAGGCCGTCTCTTGTTCCTGTTCCTACTTGAATCCAACATTCTTCTTGATTTTCTCGGTCAAAGGGGCGGCTACAGTACTGAAGTTGGGTACAAATCGGCGGTAGAAGCTTGCCAAGCCATGGAAGCTTCGGACTTTGCTCACATTTTTGGGGTTGTCCCATTCTCTAATTGCCCTCACTTTCTCTTCATCGACCTGAATCCCCTGGGAACTAACAACAAAACCAAGGAAAGCTAATTTCTCAGTGCCAAAGTTGCACTTTTGAATGTTAGCAAACAAGTGTTCCTTTCTAAGCACAAGCAACACATCCTTCAAATGCTTTATATGTTCATTCAAACTTTTGCTATATATTAGGATATCATCAAAGTATACAACAATAAATTTTCCAATAAAAGCACGTAGAACATGATTCATTACCCTCATAAATATGTTTGGTGCATTGGTGAGCCCAAATGGCATAACTAACCACTCATACAAACCATGTTTAGTTTTAAATGCTGTTTTCCACTCGTCTCCCTCTTTCATTCGAATCTGATGGTACCCACTTTTTAAATCAATTTTTGAAAATATTATGGAACCATATAATTCATCTAACATGTCATCAAGTCTAGGGATGGGATGTCGATATTTTACCGTAATGTTGTTTATTGCACGGCAGTCTACGCACATCCTCCACGAGCCATCTTTCTTTGGTACTAGCAACACCGGAACTGCACAAGGACTCATACTTTCCCTCACATGTCCCTTTGCTAGTAACTAATCCACTTACCTTTGCATTTCTTTAGTCTCTTCTGGGTTACTTTGGTATGCAGGACGGTTTGGTATTGAGGATCCTGGAACGAAGTCGATCTGGTGTTCTATGCGTCGAACGGGCGGCAATTCGGGTGGTGTCTCCTCGGGAAACACATCTTCAAACTCATGTAATAAAGAAATAATCAATGGATAAAATCCGGAAAAACCTTGTAAAAATATGTGTAAAAATGAGTGTTACCAGTGAGATAAAGAAAAATTCGAGAATACAAGCAATCAGTCCCGAATTATGACCAATAAATTGGCCATAATTTGAATCCTAAATATAAAAAACAAAATACTGACGGCCCACTAAAGAAATACAAGATGCGCCACTAAAGGCGTGGGCTAATGTGCGGACCGATAGGTAAAAAATCACTTCCGAATTATGACCAAAAATGGGCCATAATCCGTATCCTATAAACTAAAATGCCAGAAGCCCGCTAGAGAAATACAAGGTGCACCACTAAAAACGTGGGCTAATATGTGGGCCCATAGCAATAAATCAAATGATAAAATACTACCTAAATCTAAAAGAAGGGTAGCCAAGCTGGTCCATCCGTACAAGAGAGAGAACAAACGGAGGAGCAGTATCATATGTATAAGTCTGAATACTGAGGGACGACATGCCGAGCTTAGAGAGATAATCAGCCGGCCTGTTGACCTCCAGAAAAATGTGAGTGACTCTGTATTGAATATCTCGGAGAATGTGTCGGATACGCATAAGGGTGTGACGAACCTGCCAAGAGCCCCGATGGCCAGATGAGAGTAGGGTCACCACAGCAGCAGCATCAAGCTCAATCCAAACATGTCTCGATCTCTGGGAAGCCAAAATCAGTCCTACAGCAAGCGCCTGGATCTCTGCATCAAAGCTCTAAGAGGCCTGAAAAGAGGAGTGGAAAGCAAGGAGGATATCTCCGTGATAATCTCTAATCAGACCCCCACCACCAGCAATCTGAGTATCTCTATCAAAGGAGCCATCCATATTCAGCTTGATCCAAGGGATCTCGGGTCGAAGCCAAACCACCAGAATGGGGCGATGTGTCTGAGCGGGAGAGGGGTAAGCTTGCTGGAAATGGTCAGGAGGCGATCATCCCGCCCAGAACTCTGAAGAAATAAGCCCCGCAGTAGCTAGTAATGAAACATGACGCTCCACCTGCACAATAATATGAGAAGCAAGAAAAGTAATCGCCCTATGCTTTACACTATTCCTCTCTGTCCAGATGAACCAAAGGATCAGACAAGGAATAATGAAAGTTGCATGCCTACAATGTGTGCCATGTGAGAAAAAACTCAGGAGCTCAAAGATATTATAAGTATGGGGTAGGGATAGATGAGTCCAGGCGCCAAAATACCCCCACACGTCACGAGCCACGTCGCTCTCCAAGAAAAGGTGGGCAAGGGTCTCGGTATGGTAGGTATGGGTAGGGGTAAGGGTACAACATGAGCATCTGGAGGCCAAGGAAATGCCCCTCCTCTATAAGAAATCACCAGTCGGGATCCGTCGCAGTAGAAGTTGCCAAATGAACACCGATATCATAGGTGTGAGTAAGGTAGTCCAAATGGCCCCGAAAATGAGATTAGCCTGTTCCCTCACCCTAATGTGAGACCAAGCTGACGACAATGAGAAGGCACCCGAAGATATAAGAGTCCAACACATGCTATCCGAATCCTCCTCGGCAATGGGAGTCGCGAGAATCTCCTATAAGAACTGAGGGGTAAATCCTAGCTCCTCACCAACAATGGACTCGAGTCTACCCCTGTCACAACTCCCATCTAGCCAGAGATCATTAATCCTAAGATGGGGTCTACAAGTTATCTAATAATAAGACGAAATAGGCCTATCCCCAATCCAAGTGTCGTCCTAAAAACTAACCTCTCCGCTGCCACTACCGAGAGTCCAACAAATGAACTCCTGAGCCTCGATACCCACGCAGAGGAGACGGCACCAAGGGTGGCTGGCATGAGCTTTAATAGCAGTACGCATAGGCGTAAAAGGGCCAATGAAGCAGTATTTGCGGAGCATAAACTGCGCCCACAAAGACATGCTAGCGCGAAGGGGCCACCAGAGCTTATAACTAAAAGCTCTCGCCATATCCGAGAGGCTCCGAATCCCGAGGCCTCCCTCGGAGACCGGGCGGCAGATCTGCCACCAATGGACCCAATGCGTCTTACTATTAGGTGTAACACCCCAAACTAGGCGGATATTACAGTGCCGTAGATCCCCAACTGGGACCCACCAGGCAAATGAAAATGAATGAATTACACAAGTTAAATGTAGTACCGAACTACATTACAGCAATAATTACTCCGACGAGGAGTTTAGTTACAACACACTAGGACAATACCGAATACTAGTGTATTTTATATGAAGATAAAATACACAACACTGAATGAAACGGAGTATTTAAATGAAAGTCTGCAGCGGAAAATAAAGGACAATAACATGAATAACTGAAAGATCGGGGCCCCCTACTAGTATCACTAGGACTCCTCGACGTCAGCGTGTTCTCCCCGTACTTTTGCCTTGCCAAGACCTGAAAAACAAAATCCCCAAACAGGGTCAGTTACAAAGAACAACAATCCTCAAGAGTTGAAAATACACAATCATGATTATATCTGAAATTATGAAATATCCTGTCGAAACATACGCAATCAAACATGCTATATGAATCAACTAACAGTACGGCTCAAAGGGTGGCGCCACACTACGCCCGGGATGGAAATGTGTCCGTGCACAAGCCACCAACGATCAATACACGCGTGGTCTTGTACCTAATCAGTCTCACGAGACACATTGACTCGTGTGCACAGTCCAATGTGAGGCCATCAACCAACACACGACCATAATGTGCCCGACATGAAAATCCTACACATACCAACCGGCACGCCAGTATGACCCGGATTGCCACGATATAACAAAAGTGACATCGAAAATGAATAATGAGTCACCGAGGTGGAATGGTAACGAAATAAATGACAGCTCAATGAAAAGATTGGAACCGTCGTTCCTTATGACTGAAACGATTAATTGATAACAACAAGTTTTGATACGGTTAATATAATGATGAATGAATTATGATTATGAATGAACAACAACAAAAGGGATGAATATCCTTTTAACCGAGTAAGAATTAACTTACACAATACCGGTGACAATTATCCTTCCACGAACAACGTTCTAATTGAGATATCGGTCGCTCGAACAACCTTGAATTATACAATATCCAACAACTCGTTCAATATACGAATCAAACAAGAATATAACGAACTCAAAACGTCGATACGACTAAACCAAGTCCATAGAGGCATTAAATCAAACACGTTGTATCCAAACTCCGATTGTTTACAATCAAACCTCAATATACCAATATCAAAATCTCCAAGAAGTGTTTTAAACCAACAAAACATCTCCAATACGATCAATAATCTGTTACGAGTATCCAAAAACGTGATTATAACAACAATTAGTCGAAAATCCCCAATTCCAACTCGATTTTCAAGGTGTTCTCGAATAATTCCTCAATAATCCAATGAATCCTTATACAAACTCATAATCATATACATATCCCTTCATATAACATGATTATAACGTCCAAAACATCATGTTTCAACATAAAATCGAAGTCCAAAGTGTTGAAGGAATTACCTCTTGATGATCCAAGTGCTTTAATCCGAAGAACACGCGTTAAATTGATTATCCGGGCTTCACGATCGAAAGGAGATGAAGAAAATCAAACACCCCAAATGATTTGTGAAGGAAAAACCCTCTCTCAAGCTTCCTCTCTCGGTTGCAAGTGAAAAAAATGGGAAAGAAATGGAAGAAATGCTGAAAAAAACGAATTTAAAGGAGTTGACTGCCTGCCGGACACGGCCCGTGCCGATCGGCACGGTCGTGTCGCATACCGCCGGCAGTGGCGGCGGATACTGGCCGACAGGGACTCGACCGTGTCCTGCTTGACACGGTCGCGGCGCGGAGGGCCTTCCGACAGTGACCCGTCCGACAGCGACTCGGCATGACTCGACCGTGCCAGACGACACGGTCGGGCGTGCTGGGCAGACGATTCTAGCTTATCCGGAAGGGTTCGACTCGGCCGTGCCAGACGACACGGTCGGGTCCTGAGGCAGACACTTCGGCATCTTCCGGACGAGTACGGCATGGGCCGTGTCGGACGACACGGCCGAGTTCGTTCGGCAGTGATCGGCCAATACTGAAAAATGAGCGGTTGAGCTAAAACGACCATAACTCTCTCGTCCGGACTCCGATTGACTCACCGTTTGAACCATTGGGAAGCTAACTCGATGCTCTATAATATTGCGAAGATTTATAATTTTTGGAGTGACCAAAAATTAATGGTGATCTAACAAAGTCGAACTCATATGAGGAAAGTTGAAACAATGAACAATAACGATACACCACTCGAAGTTTTTCCGAACGGTGAACACGGTGAAAGAACATGATTGATGAATGATTATAATTGAGTGAAAATACACTGAGTGACAATCACCGAATGAATTTACTGAATGATAATGACTGAATTACAACCGGGTATTACATTAGGACCGACAGCTCACCATAAGTATCTCGCCATAATCTGCTCGAGCTCCTGGATAACATACTGGGGTGGGTCCAGCACCTGAAAAAGGTGCAGAGGAATCGTGCAGAGAGTACTCTTAATAAGAGCCAAGCGACCCCCAAAAGCAAGGTGGCTATGGGACCAACCAGAGATCCTATCCAACATCCGTTGCTTCACCCCAGCAAAGAGCTCTCATCTCATAAAGCCTTTGTAAAGGGGTGCACCAAGATAGGTGATAAGGAGATCACCCTGGCGGAAACCAGTAAGATCATGAACTCTCTGATGCAAACGAGGCGCATGCTTCGGAGCGAGGATAAAAGTTCTCTTATGGATGTTAACCATCTGCCCGAAGGCCACGGAATAATGATCTAGGAGTCGCATAAGGTCAACAAGACCATCATCCACATCCTATGTGAATATAATGATGTCATCAACATAGAAGAGGTGCGAGACGAGGAAAGTCCATCCGGGAGTCCTATACCTCATCAAAGGATGGTCACGAATGAATCGATCCAAGCAGCACGATAAATAGTTGGCGGCAAGCATGAAGAGCGATGGAGAAATGGGGTCGCCCTAACGCAAACCCCGACTAGAGGCAAAATAGCTTGCCGGACTGCCGTTCAGCAGAATGGAGAATGTGCAACTCTCGACACAGTCACAGATGAACAGAATCCATCTATCCGGGAATCCCATCCTCACGAGGACCTCACGTAAAAAATGTCAGTGAACCCTATCATACGCCTTAGCCATATCAAGCTTCAGCGCAAGGTTCGGGACACCATGAATGTCCGAGACGTGGAGGTCATGAATCAGTTCCTGGGCTAAAAGTATATTATCCGTAATAACCCGCCCCTGAACGAATCCACTCTGGTTCGGAGAGATAACAAGAGGGAGGACAGAAGCAAGCCGAGCATAAAGGATTTTTGTGATAATCTTATTGGTCACATTACACAAACTAATTGGCCGGTAATCTGACCAACCACTCGGAATAGGCTTCTTCGGGATCAAGACGACTGTGGTCGCCGTGAAGGCCGGAGGCATGGGATGACCATCAAAGAACTCGAGCACAGCCCCCACCACATCAGAAGATATAATCTCCCAACAATGCTGAAAAAACAAAGACGAAAACCCGTCGGGACCAGAAGTGCTGTGAGGATCAATATAAAAAACCGCAGCATGAATCTCCTGGGGAGATGGGGGGACACATAAACTATCAGAATCCAAAAAAAGGGGGATAGAAGGGAAACAAGTATCATCCGGGGGGCGAGAACATAACCATCGGATGTAAGCAGAGTCCTGAAGTAATTCACAGCAGATGAACAGATGTCTGACTCAACAGCAAGCGTCGTACCTTCATCCTCGATACTGTGAATATATGAATGGTAACGCTTCTACTTCGCAAATCCCTGAAAGATACGGGTGTTGCACTCACCCTCAGCAACCCAACGAACTCCAGCCTTCTGTTTCCAGAAATCTTCCTCCATGGAGAGACTAACTTGGTACTCAGCGCGAAAACGGTGCATAGCGGTTCTATTTTCTGGAGTAGGGTTCGAATTATATCTCCGATCGGCCTCGTCAGTAGCCCTCAAGGTCTCATCCAACTTCGCGTGATGATTTCCAAAAATAGATCAGTTCCACTGTTTAAGTCTGTGCTTGACCCTAATTAGTTTGGCCTATAAATTACACATGCCAACTAAACCAGTCGGGGTAAGCCAAACCTCCCTAACAGTCTCCAGAAATGTGTGATGGCGGATCCACATACTCTGTAAACGGAATGACGACTTGTGACGAGCTGAGGAAAATCGACACTAGATAAGAAGGGGTGCATGATCCAAACGAAGATGAGGTAGGTGAGTAACAGTAGAAACTGCAAACACGTTCGACCATGCTTCATTAAGTAAAGCACGGTATAGCCTTTCCCGAAAACCAGTACGCTCCCAAGTGAAAATATCGCCCTCACAATAGCGGTACCAACCCAACAACTGGTATCGGAGCGGGTCTCTTATAATAGTCGTCTTTACATCCGAGGAGAATAAGATCCGATGGTGTTTACTTTTGCTCAGGTGGAACGCCTTGCCTTAAACCGACCATCATTTTTCGATAGATTGAACTTCATGACATGGAAGAAAAAGATATCAATCTTTATCCAAGCTTACGATATCGAACTTTGGAAGGTAATTTGCCTTGGTCCAAAAATCCCTACAAAATCAGATGGATCACTCAAGATCTTTGAAGAATTTAACAATGAAGATGGAAAAAGTGACCGTTAAAATTGTAAATAAACACAATTGCGATATTGTGCTCTTAATCTGAAAGAACATAATCGTACTTTTTCGTGTGAAAGTGCCAAAAAAATTTAAAAAATGCTCGAGGTAACTCACAAAGGAACTACTCAAGTCAAGGAGAAAAATAAATATGCTTCTCCACGTCTACGAGTTATTCATAGCGAAAGATGACGAGTCCATATCAAACATGCTCAACCGATTTTCGGTCATCACAAATAGACTAGCCTGCTTTGGTCAACCATTGTCGAGTAGTGAAAAAGTAAAGAAAATATTACGATCACTACCTCGTGAATGGGACGGAATGGTCACAGCTATATGGAGTCGAAAGATCTAAACACGTTAGATTTTAGCGCCCTTGTCGGTTCGCTAATAAACTACGAGATTGTGTTAAAATTACAAAATGCCAAACCGAAGCCCAAAGAGAAAATTATAGCTTTGGAAGCTAAAAAGATGTTAAGAAATGAAGAAAAAATCCCGGTTGATGATGATGATGAAGAATCGATATTTTATGCCAAAATATAAATAAATATCAAAAACCTATTAAACCAGAGAAGAAATCACATCAACTTGCAAGTCCGGAATGAGTAAAAAAGGTTCGACAATAATTATCGAAATTATGGGAAACCCAACCACTTTGCAAAAAATTGTCGTGGCTCGACTTCCAAGAAAGAGGTGTATATAGCCATCTGGAGTGACGAAGACAAAGAGGAAGAAAAGATTCAAAAGAATCTCGCACTCATGGAAAGGAGTTCGTATGAAGACAGCGATGACGAAAGCCAGGTAAGTACTTCATCTCAAGACGAACTTTTTAACGCTTTCGAATTATTACATACGGATTTTCGAAATTCGTTGAAAGATGATAAATCCCTTAAATTGAATAATAAATTTTTGGAAGATGAAATTTCTAAAATTCATGAAAAGAGAAAATTATTCGAAAATGATCATTCTCTTTGTTTAGAAAGTGAAAATAAATTAAAATATGATTTATTAAAAGTTCAAAATGGACTTAAAGATTTAACGAATAAATTTCATGTGGAAAAGAAAAATTTGAAAAACTTATTTCTAGTAAAAAAATTTTGTTAAATAAACAAGGACTTGGATTCGAATAATTTGATAAAAATGAATCCTATAAAATGAGTCGTTAAACTTGAAAATACCCCATTGTGAAAATGTTTGAAAATCGGGCATCATATTGCCAATTGCAATAGCCCAAGATGAATGATTAAATTAAGAAAATATGGATTCCAAAAAGAACCATAGTCCCGAATATCATTTATTTGCCAAATCAGAAACGACCCAGAATCGGTTGGATCCCCAAAATTCAAAACTAATTATTCATACATCTATAAAATTGGTAATTAACTCGGAGGTAGTTATTATATCTAGGGGGAGTATATTCACATTTTATCAAAAGAAAAAAAATTCATTACTTCATATACTTTTTGCTAATGACAAAATGGGGGAGAAAGAAAAGGAGTAAAGTGAAGGATTGATAGGGAGAAAAATGTAACAAAAATGGACAAAGCCGAAAACTTTGATCTGTATATTTTTCTATTGTATTATAGGTATAAATCACATCCAGAATTGTTTTTTTTTCGTCATCAAAAAGAGGGAGATTGTTGGAATATTTTATTCCACACAAATATATTGGATTTTGATGAGTATTGATAATCAAAGAAAAACAACAATTAATCAACAAGCAGTCGAAGATGCACGAGCTGGACTGAAAATCAAATACATGAAGCAAAAACAAGCTTAATGTACTCTAACAATTCAAGTTAACGTACGTAATGATAAAATCATAAGAAACTGGGTGATGGCACTCATGCATGTTAACGCACACAATGAAAGAATCTAATGTAAGCATGACTGAACATACTTTACATGCACACATTAACGTACATTGGAGGATTCTAGAAGATCAACTAATAAAACGGTCATAATACAGTTAATGCACGCTACATGATGCAGTTAACGTAAGAAATCTTTAAGAGATTAATGTCCGCTGTAAGTTGTTATTAACGGCCGCAATAAGTCTTCAAATTCAGATAATCAATCTGTTGGATTTATTCAAGAAGGTCAACAGATACAACGGACACATGAGCATTAACATATGCTACAAAAAGATCTAACGTATGCAAAGGAAGAAAACATAGCTACTAGACTGCACTAAACGGGCGATAACATACGTAATTGACAGACTTACGTATGCTAAAGGCTTAACATACGCTAAGCACATTATATAGAGCACGTTTAGGAGGAACAGACAGCAACGGCCAGTTGAGGCTTTAAGCCAATAAATACCACTTCATTTGGTATTTAAAGACAAAACAACTTCAAGGATCTTCTATATACATTTGAGATTATTGTATACATTATTGTTGTAGTAATCGAGCTTAATTAGCAAGATTTTGAGTGCTTATCAATCATACACGAGAGAAAAGAAAGGATTGTAGATTTGATCCGGTGTTATTATAGTAGATCCGTCATTATTAGAATTATAATCTAAATCTAAGTGAGGTTTTCTAATAACTATAAAAATCCCGAAAAGGTTATTTTCTTATCTGATAGAAAAGGAAAAATAGTTTATCTTGGACCGACAAAAAGACAAGATCGAAACGATTTATCCTAGAGCGATTAAAGACAGGATTGTAATTGTTTACTTCAGACCGATAGAAGACAAGGCGGAAAGGATCTATAGGTGAAGAAGAAAAGACGTAGGCACGTTGCTGAACCTCTATAAATCTTTGTGTCATTTATTTTCCACAGTTAGCTATCGCTACCACATGCGACAAGAGTTCAATACTCTACACCGTACTATTCAACCTACTTCTAGCGGCGGTACCAACCTAATATTTATGTCGCTCAAATATCACTCTTTTTATAATTCTCACAACACGCTCTTTTATTATGTAACACTCAACTCTACCAAACAAGACAGAACTTTGATACTCAATATGAGCTACCAAACATAACATAATATTATAATGGAACTCTTTGCTTCTCTTATTATTTTTCTTATTCTTCTCTTAGTCAAATGTGTAGTGTTTGAACAAAGCCATCAATTGAATAGTATAACATTTTAGCTCATACAAACTGTGGATTTGTTGGTTTGACTTGTCAAAGATGTATGTATCAATATTTCACGTGGTTGGCAATGCAAATTGCAACACTCCCCCTCATTGTCGACTTCCTCCTGCGTATTATCATCTCACGTAATTTGCGAAACTCTGAAAATTTTGTTGCAGGTAATCTCTTTGTGAATGTGTCTGCAACCCGGTGGTCTATTCTGACAGACAACATCTTTATGTACATTTTCTTGTACTTACATTGTCCCTCTTTTGGTTTCCTTATAGGCTTGTATGTCCCTTTCTTTGGCTGCTTGTATTCCTGTTTTTCAGCATGAGCCTTTTTTTCTTTGCTCTTTTTCTTATTAATTTTATACTTAATTGCGGACGAATCTTCACCTTGTAAACCCATTTGCTTGATGTGGGTTTTACATCATCTTATATACGAACTGGGTTCCAAATTTGATTTTGTTTCAGCACCAAAATCTCTTCTCCCATAGCAATCGACAATGGACTATTTGATATTTCTTGAAAGGTAGTTGGCTTCTTTAATTTAATATGTGCAATATTTGTTTGTTCTCCTCACTCTGGTAGACCTTCACAGTTCAATCTCAGAGCACTCTTCTCAACTCTGCCATCTTTCTGTGTAGGCCGTTTTTCTGCCTTATGAATGCTTATCTTCCAAGGAATTTTCAACCTGGATTATACATCTGCCTCTTGGGGTTGTTGTCTCCTGTGTACTTTGGTTCCTACATTTCTTCTGAAACTTATATAGGGCTTCTTCCTTGCACATCTAGAACATCTACTTCTTCAATTGAAAAGGATGTCTTTGGATACCAAGTCTCTACATCTACTTCTTCTAGAAAGAAGGATGTCTCAAAGTCCCAATCGTCTTCTTCATTACTCTTATTTCTGGAGGATGTGGCAACATTTCCTTCAACTGTAATACCCTCGCCTTTAATATTGTATTTCATGATTTAAGTTAAGTATTGTTGCACCATATCTGTGATGTGTAGCATGTACCGACGAATTATGTTAAGTTGGATTCATGGTCATTCATACTATATTAGTTGTTGGGTGATATTGCGAAAATTCCATTTATGCTCGTTATAGTACTTAACGTACGTTAACATGTATTCTTAACGTACGCTATGAAGGCCGCCTTACGTACGTAACACCGATACGTTAACGTACGTAATGCGGAAGATTCTCCAAAGAATCCGCCTTCGCGTGGGGTCGAGCAAGGGTAGCCGGTCGGGAGTCGATCGCGACACCCAGTCAACGGCCACTACGCACGTAATAGCCGCTTGGTTACGACGTAACGAATCGCGTGTTTTTAGGCGGTGAGTTTGATGAAATTGGTTACGCACGTAATGATCATAAGATTACGACGCGTAAAGGCTATAACGCACGTTAACCACGTTCGTAACGCACGTAATGTCCAGTTCAGATTATAAATGTACGACTTGCCATTCATTTCCTACTCGACCTTTTTCAATCTCCCGACTAAGGAACGATTCCCTTCCCTTCCAACTTCGTTTCTAAGCCTTTCTAACTTGTGTTGGAGCCTCAACACTTGATTGGTGACTTGGAGAAGCTAGAGATTGAAGTATATTCCTTGAAGTGTTGGTGTTGTTCTTCATTTTAAGGTTGGTCTTTCTTTAACTCATATCAATTCCATGTTTCTGATGATGTTAGTAGATAAATACTTCACATAATGATAGTTTAGATTAGTGTAAACATGATAAGTTAATTGAATCATACTCAAATCAAGTGAAGATTAATTTTGAAGGTATTAGTATTGCTTCTTGAGGTAAATAACTTCATAATATGATTGTGTTGATAATGATATACATAAAACCTGAGGTATAGCATGATAATCGGAAGTTGATTTTAGTCTCTACACTAGGAACATGTTAGAGATGATGTCCTTAATGATTAAAAGTGAGAAATGTTAAGACTGTCTTGAACATTCTATTGATCCTTAAAGGTTGCATGAAACCATGATTTTGGCCTTTAAAACCTTTGTGATGGAATTGTTGGAAAGATGATGTTAACCCTTTGAAGATGATCTTTGTTAGATGGATGAACTTACTTCAAAAATCTCAAGTATCCAATGGTATAACTAGGCATTTAATAAATTCTTCAAAGTAAAACAATGAATGTTGATAGTAGGAAGTTGTAATCTCCGTACGTTCGAATTTATCGATTTCACCAAAGAGTGTTAATCACTACATTAATAGGTTAATAATGTTCTTAAGAGAGTTGTGTTGAATATGACGATACAAATACGGTAGATGAATAGCCGAATTCCATTTCATTAATCCGTGCATGTCTAGAGGAGTAAATTAAGATAATGTTCTTTACTCACTAAAAACTTGAACTTACGTTTCATATAATAATCAAGTTTTGAATGAAATCGTCGGTAAATAATGAAGAATGTAATTAAACACAACTTATATCGTAATTGGAAGTGTCGATGATTTGAAACGATATCCTCACGATATTACATTGATGATAAACTGGACATCAAGAATTTGACATCAAGATTAGAATATGTAATGAACATGATAAACATGCGATGATTTGTAATAAGAACATTAAAATGGTCAATAGGATAATCTATTTATTCAAAGTGAATTTACGAATATTGTTCATGCGATAATACAATTATCATACGAATGTGTTGTTGAATGGATTATATTTCATTCAAGGTTGCTTGTTCACGTGAGTATTGTTAGACGAGGATACCGTTCGTTTGACCATTCAAAGAAGAATTATTCGTCTACGGAATTGAGGCAAGTTATCTTGCTTGGTTATAGTGATGGTTGAATTCTTGTGATTATTATGCAGTTCGTGTGTATGAAATGTTCTGATAATCTATGATTCGTGATATGGTGATACCCTTGATCGTATTGTCATGGTGTTGGGGATGATACCCCTGGAATTACCGTCCTTATTACCGTTAGTTCTTTTGAGCTTTGTTGACACTTCGGTGAGTTGTTCGATTCCCTCGTAAAAGTGTAATTCGTTGAGTTTCGTTGTCATGTTGTATCGTGACATCTCTGGAGTCATATCTGCGCGCCGATTGGTTATGTGTAGGATTTTTAGCCGGGCACTTGATGATCATGCGTGGATGTTTTCCGCATTTAGATCGTGCACACGAGACGTAGTTCGTGAGGCTAATTAGGTACATCGTCCCACGTATATTCTGGATTCCGTATACGGGGTGGACATGTGTACGGACACATTTCCGGATCAGGCGTACTGTGACGTCCGTCTTGAGCCATAGTATGTGGTCGTTCGTATACTTGATTATGTTTTGACAGTTGGGACTGATTGTTTATACGCCTTCGGGGTATATTCAGTAGTCGGTGGACTTCTTTGAAATCAGTATATATATGAATTGTATAATGCCATGAGAATTATTATCATGTATAGCTGACCCTGTGGTTTGGGGCGAAATACTTGTATTTCAGGGCGAGGAAAGGGCAAGGCACAGGAGGAGCACAATGGCGACGGAGGATTCTGATGTATGCTATTTCGGGGGCCCCGAGTCTTTTGGTTGTTCGGTTATGTTTTAAGCGTGACTTTCGTTTTATTTTTGTGTCGGATGAATGTACTAAAACTTGTTAGGTACTGCCCATCGTCATATGGTCTGTACCGTGTTTGGATCCTGTGTATGTTTGCTTGTATTTAAAAATATGAATAACTCATACTCCACACCGGGGTTTTGATAAATATCGTGGTACGGTGCCACGTTGTCGGATTTTAAGTGTATTTTGTGATATTGCCTGGTGGGTCCCAGGAGGGATCCACGGCACTGTAATGGCCACTGTTTTTGGGCTGTTACATCAACTTTCTTGTACCACCAATTCTTGGCAAAATATTCCCTTCTGTCATAAATAAAACATTCGTCATTTTGACAATCCTTTGGTCACCATCTGTTCAGGTTGCTTGCTCTGCTTGGAGTTCCTCGAGCTCCACATGACTGATAACCTCTTCTTTAACTTTGCCATTCACCTTGTTCTTTATTATTGGCTCTCCCAACATCACGTTCTTTAATCCGTTCTTCATCCTTTCCTCGAGCGTTTCCTCTAGTGAACAAGGCAGTTTCTTATCGAGAGATAGTTCAGCTAGACATAAATATCTCTAAATCCGATTCATTAATAAGCAGAATCTCCAGATCTACTAATATTTGCTCAGTGGCCCATCCCCCAGTTTCCGTGAGAATACTCGTGTGTTCCGGCATCAACCCATGGATGATAATTCTCTTCATCGTAGTTACGGTAATACCATTCTCTGGAGCTAACTTCGAAATCTCATCAGACAAAGATTTCACTTTCGAGAAATATTGACTGACAGACATATTTCTCTAGGCGATCGACAAAAGCTCATTTTTCGAGCCTTTGTAACTTGCATCATTTTTCTTGCCAAAAAGGGCTGTCAGAATATCCCACGCTTCCTTCTGTGTTCCGGCATCTATAATTCGCTGCAATAATTAATTTTCAACATCCATGTTAAGACAAACATGGCTCTACCCACCTTAACCTTCCACTTCCTTATAACGTCAGGTATACAACTCGCCTTTGAGCAACAACTTATGGTCGTGATGGTATCGACTATTCGACATCTGGCCTTGCTGGTGTCGGGCTTGACATTTCAGACGTTGTGATTGTGCTTCCGGCCTTCCTTGGTTGTGTTGTATCACTCCCATTGACTATATCCCGTAAATCCTGTCCGAGCAGCTTAAATTTAATACGGGCACTCCATGATCCATAATTATTGTTGTTGATCTTTTCAATGAATATAGTAAAATCCTCCATGATTTACAAATATTTTGCCAAAACTTCGTTATACGAAACCTTCCAAAAAAAATAACCCCCAGAAGTATGTGAGTTGGTCGGACTTAACGCCCTCTGAATCCAATTGTTGAGAATGAATGGCAAATTCTCAGGTTAAATATCGTTGGTAAATAAAGATACGCAACTGTATAATAACCTTTAAATATGCGGGACACAAATAAAACAGTCTCAATATATCTATACAAACGACTCACAATAATGTCTCACAATACAATTATTTATATAGCTCAAATATCGGCTAAATGACCAAAATGGGACCTCAAGTTTGCTCATTTTAGCACTTGAGGACATACTTTTTAAAATGTATCAAACAAGGTCCTGTTCTTTGGTCTGTTATACCACGTTAGGACCTCCGTCCAAATTGGTCTGTTAAGTATTAACAGTCACCCCACATGGCAGTTAAGTTCCACATCAGCAATACTATTGATGTTGAGTATATAACTCTAAATGACCAAAATGAGACCTCAACTTTGCTCATTTTAGCACTTGAGGACCTACTTTTTAAAAGGTATCAAGCAAGACCATGTTCTTGATATTACTAATATTACTGATATTTTTAATAGTTTGGTAATTTTTATCCATGTTAGAATGATTGATTTTACTAAAAATATTATAAATTCTTAAACATCAAGAAACTTTGATTTTATTGGATCATTATTTATAAAATATTAAGTTCTTTAATATCTGAATATTTGTTAAATATTTCGAAAATTGTAAGTTAATTTTGGCGTTTTGATATTACCTTAGTAATTATATTCTAGTGGGATATTCTTGAAATTAATATTTATTAAGATATGAATAAATATTAATGATGAGATTTGAAGTACTGATGTAAATGATTGTTTGTATATTTTTAAATTAACTTTGAATTGGTGAAAGATATTATAAGTTGATTGATTAAAAGGTATCAAGCAAGACCATGTTCTTGATATTACTGATATTACTGATATTTTTAATATTTTGGTAATTTTTATCTATGTTAGAATGATTGATTTTATTAAAAATATTATAAATTCTTAAACATCAAGAAACTTTGATTTTATTGGATCATTATTTATAAAATATTAAGTTCTTTAATATCTGAATATTTTTTAAATATTTCGAAAATTGTAAGTTAATTTTGGCGTTTTGATATTACCTTAGTAATTATATTCTAGTGGGATATTCTTGAAATTAATATTTATTAAGATATGAATAAATATTAATGATGAGATTTGAAGTACTGATGTAAATGATTGTTTGTATATTTTTAAATTAACTTTGAATTGGTGAAAGATATTATAAGTTGATTGATTATTGAAATAATCAATATTTTGATGTTGAATAATTGTACGTTGTAGTTATATCGCAGTAATAAGTTATTGATAGTGGAACTTAACTGCCACGTTGGATGACTATTAACACTTAATGGACCAATTTGGACGGAGGTCCTAACATGGTATAACGGACCAAAGAGTATGGCCTTGTTTAATACATTTTAAAAAGTAGGTCCTCAAGTGCTAAAATAAGCAAACTTGAGGTCCCATTTTGATCATTTAGCCTCAAATATCACTCTATTTTGTATTTCTCAGAACTCACACTAGTAGAAAAAACATCAAAGACTTCGGTACGTCTCACTTCGGTAATGTATATTAGCGAAGTAAAATCAAACAACAACTTCGCTTTTCAAGTTACTGAAGTAAACAACACACATAGACTTCAGTAAATTGTACCAAACAAAAAGGCACGAGCTAGTTAGAAATTTTAAGTTCAAAAGACTTCGCTAATTTTATAATTATCAAGTAAAAGTGTTTAATTTTATTTTTGACGCAATATTTTTACAACAGTGAAATGTGTACTTAACCTCATTTTTTTTTCAGACTCCAAAAAACCCTCTGTCTTCTTCACCCGCTCAATTATTTCCTCCCCAAAATTTTTTCCCACTCCATTTCTTTTTCACAGATCCATCGATAAAAACCTGCTACCGCCGCCGGCCCACCTCGTCCAACCCTTCAAAACATCCGTGACCCATAAGTGAAAAGAAAAAAGAACGGCGAGAAAAAAAAGAGCGAGAACAAGCGGCGAGCGGCACTTGCAAGGCGCGCGAAATTGAAGGATAACGGCGACGGCAAGGCGGCGGTGGTCCGACGGAAGTCCGAAGCGCGCTTTGGTTTAGGAGGTTAGGGTTTTCTACTTTTCTTTCGGTTTGAGTTGTCTAATAATCATGGTCATGTTATATAATTGTACTAGTTGGTTCGTATATTTGCTTGATACTAACACGAGACAACCCTCCAGTGCCGCGGATCTCGCCCTCCACGGCCCGCTCTCCTTCGCCGGCGGTTAGATTCTTACTTCCCTCGATTTTGAGTTCGAGCGAATTTCGTGTGACCTAGGTTTTATTTTCTATTTTGCAAATCTTTGGGTAACCTAATTTTTGGTCAAAGTTCTAAGTAAGCTTCCATAATTTTGACCTAATTTGTTCTTCATTCCAGATTGGTGACCTTAAACAATTGTGCATTTTATGTGTTGTGCTAGTTTTTACTGTTGGGAAAAACAACTCGACATTTACAACATACATTGAGATGGTCAACTATCATTTGGTGTTTGTAACAGTTACTGCATTATGCTCGAACAGTTATTTTTCGTCGGGAAATGATGGACGAGTCAATGAAGCAATTCCAACAAGAGCTCATCCACGTTGAAATTGAAGCTGAAAATCTTTTATTGGCACGTCATGAGGTAATTAGAATTAATGTTGGATTGCTAGATTGAATTTGCTGTTATTCTGGATATCCTTTGTATGTTTTTCTTTTGTGATTTCAGCTAGTTGAAAATGACAGAGTGAGAAACGGTAACAGGGAAGCTTTAACAAAGACCGAGAAAGAGGGCTAGAACGACCCGAACCAAAGTGTCCCTTTACCTTTTGAGTCAATAATGAAGGATGTTGATACAAGGCCACCGGTGAAAGAGGTCTCGTGCAACTGTGGTGATCATGATTCGAGGGAGACGACATTATTAATGTTTCCAGAATCGACCTCTTTGGGAGCATACCATTTCATGCTGCTCATACCATTTTAGAGGAAGGTATCATTTTATTTTTCTTTCTAGTTTTTTTAATGACGAGTTATTATGGTAACCCTCGCACAATACTCATCACTTGCAATTGCAATTAGAAGAAGGGTTTCTATTTATGCCTTTTGCACTCAGGATCTATATGTTATTAATGAGGAACCATGGTTTTAGATCGTGTTAGTGTTGAAGCCGTATCTGGCCTTTTTGTCTCGTCTTTCCATATTCGTCACATACTACATCCCATCATTTTGCTAGTTGCATGCTTTAGTAATCAAGTGTAATTGAATGGTGAGCACTCATTCTTTAATTTGTATTGCTTGGATAAGCTTGTTGATTAATACTTATAAATGGACATCCTTTTTAAGCCTTTTCTTTCATTTATCAATATACCTTTTACACAAAAACTTGCATGACACTTGGGATATTTTTACAATTCTCATTGCGGTCGAGCATTTTAGATGTTTTTGTGTGGAAGGAGAGGGGTGTTGGGACTGTCAAGCCATCAAGCACAAGGAAAGTGGCAAAGTTAGGCTTCTCATGAGGCGTAACAAGACTCTTAAGATCTGCCAACCATTTTGGTAAGGAAATCATTTTCCTATTTGCTAGTTGATATGTATTAGTTAGTTGTATTATATGCAACCGTGTGTGCGCGTGCGTGCATTTAGTCTTGATGCTTTTATTCTTTGTGAAACCGTATTTTGTGTGATGTCTTGTTAGAAGATTTATGACATTTGATAATGAGTTTTTTTTACCGCAATTGAGATTTACTTTGTGAATCCGGTGATGGCCAAGATGACGTTGCAAGAGCATCGGGGAATGATAAGTCTTGCGTGTGGCATCCGTTGATTTTGCGAGATGGATTCTTTGAAGGAGGAGACTTTCGTATTCGGTTTTCCTCCCTAGAGTGAGTTAATTATATTTTATAACTCACATTTTGTTTCCATTATGTCGTTTTTACTTTGTAGTCAATTTTACGCAATGGTTTACATCATTAGAAAATTGAAATGTTTTTACTTTGTAGTCAATCTTACACAATTTGGTTTATATCATTAGAAATTTGAAATGAATATACATATAATAATGGAGTTCAATTTATTCGGTTAAGTAACTATAGCACTAATTTCATGTTGGGATGGCAGTTGTTTTTTCTAATATTTTAACAGGGCATGTTCTGAAGGAAATTCAAATCGGTGATTTGCTTTGTAAATTTCATTGTGAGACTTTCTTCGGGCTTTCATGTTATCGCTTTCGGTGTCATTTCATTTTTTTCAAATTTAAAATAAAAGAATTATTGTAGCAGAATCTCATGGTCTCTTGGTTTTTTTTCTATGTGTATGTTGAGTTGTTGGTTTTAAATTTTTTGTTTATTCAGGATGAATCAAACGTCCGCGACTTTCGAATCCGTGAAGAAGATTGTGAATGGAGGTGGCGGCCTGTCAGTTGATCTCATCAAACAAGCAAACTATTAATGAAAGATAAATCTATTCATAAAGCCCCATCAATGCCTGGTCATCAGTTCTACAAGTACCCTAAAATTTCAATATTTTCCATCCCTGAATGGTTTTTAATTCGATATTACCTTTACTTTTAAAAAATATAAACTACTGAGCATTTAAGTATGGTTATGTTTGAGGTGATGGATCCTAATTTTATGTTTGATGTTAACTTAATAACATATATTTTTCCATAATTTACAGGGAATTGAAATGCTTTCTCTTGGTTCATTCAAAAAGTGTGGCATTCTATTGGTGAGGATTTCTTTTCGGTCTTTCCATTTTTTCAAACACAGGATTTTTTAATGATAACATGATCTAATATGCAGGTTGGACTTTTTCCTATGATATGTTATGGGTGTTTTTTTACACCGTAATGGTCGGTTCGCCAAATCTTTTGATGCTCCTATTATTAAGGTAGTGTATGAATTTTTCTTTAAAATGGGTCATTCATGTACCATATTTTGAGATTCTTTATCAGTCTCACACAATGTTTTTTAATCCATATCCACTTATTTTCCCAACAAGAGTTGTTGCACGTCCATATTCTATGCTTGGTTTAGGCGACTTTGTAATTCCGTATGGCATTCTTAGTGGGCAAGATACACCCTATTACTACTTGGTGATTGTGTTTTGGCCGTTTATAAGAAATTTTATCAATTTATAACTTTATCAATTTTTGTAAGTTGTATTTGCATATATTTATGTTGGCCAACAGAATTTTTGTAGCTTTGGCACCGAGGTTTGATGTATCAAAAGGAGTAAGAGCAATCATTTTAAAAGTGCTTTTTCGGTGAATGGGTGGTTTTTGCTATTGGACACGAGCGTATGAGTAAGCTTTTGATGAGCAAGAGGTGCCTCACCCGGATGTGTATGTTGTGACTACACCACTCAACTAAAGTAGGTTTTACATGTGCCGATTGAGTATTTCAGGTAACTTGACTGTTACACATGCAACTAACTGTTTATGAGCTTTAAAATTCAGGCTAATCTTGCGCTTTCTTTAGTATATATATTTTCACTTTATAATGGCCGACTTCGTAACAAGTAAAAATTAAGTTCGCGTACTTTGTTGTTTTCTGCGTAAGATGCATCCAAAATGGCTAAATAAGTAGATCGAAACATCCCATGATTGCCCCTTAATGCCTATTTATTTGTTGGTTCAGGGGCAAATGAAAGATTTCAACCCAGGAATGACTATGCTACCTCATGAACAAGTTACTTCAAGTTATTAAACTACAAAGAAGGTGCAATTAATTCGTTGGTGGAAGTTTATTTGATGTTGGCATATTATAGTTATGCCCAATGCAAACTTGTGAATCACGCGAATCAATATTTGGCATTTTTGTACGACAATCCGCCGTTTATATATGAAATTGTGGTTTATTACTATTATCAATGCTTATGATCTTGTGTTATTGAATTGGGATCTTGTGATTTGAGTTTGTTGGATTTTTAATGAGGTTGATTGATGTATTTGAGGTTGTGTTGTTGAGATCTTGTGAATTGAGGTTTTTTATTGGATGGATCATGTTTTTGTACAACAGGGATTCTATATTTACAAATTGAAAAGAAATATGCAATGTGGTTATTTACTTCGGATAAAAACGAAGTCAGAGATATATAATTAGCGACACAAAATAGAATAAGCGAAATATACACTTCAGCGATTATAAAATAAGTGAAGTGGAAGGACCTTTTTTACTTCGCAAACCCCCATATCCGGGTTTTAAAAACCGAGATAGACTTCGGTTATTACGATATTAGACTTCGTCTAATAAGCGAAGTCTAAAGTATACCTTTAACTACACGAACATAGACTTCGGTAATTATAACATTTTTACTTCGGATATTATCCGAAGTCTTTGACGTTTATTCTTATAGTGTCACTCTTTTATTGTATAATACTCGGCTCTACCAAACCAGACCTAACTTTAGTACTCAGATATGAGCTACCAAATACAACCTAATATTATAAGAGAACATTCTGCTTCTCTTATTATTATTCTTATTTTTGCTCTCAGCTATTTTGGTGGAATGCCACTGGATTGGTACTTATTTGCAATCTTCACGGTGGTATTTGTATGCATTGCGATGTGCTACTTCTAAACCATATGGCCTGCCGAACTAGGCTTTGGAGAAATCTTATCAACTTGTTCAATGCATGCACCGTCCAAGCTATGCATTCAAACCAAATATTCAAATGTGCAGCGTTTGAACGAAGCCATCAATCGACAGTATAGCATGTTATCTCATACAAAATGTGGCTTTGTTGGTTTGACTTGCCATAGATGTATGTACCAATATTTCACGTGGTAGGCAATGCATATTTCAACATATATATCAGCTAATATCAAAGACTAAAAGCACTTTCTATGCTCACATACTTATTCATATATATATATATATATATATATATATATATATTTGAGGCGATTCAAAGCAATACCGAGGTCTACTAGACTTTAACATACCATTTCACAATATTCAAAACAAACTCTAACATCATATAACATAAAATAAAACAGTTAGGTCGTTGCCCCGGCCAAAAGAGTTAAGTAACCAAAACCAGGCAAATTGAAATATCACAGTTTTGCCCACGCATGGGACTTCCACAATTATTCGAAAACCACAAAACATCCAAGATAATCTGACAATACATAAAGACTAACAACCAAAGGCTAGACCCGAGCTTTTAACATCTTTGTTGGCCGTCATTCCCATATGTGCCCCGTATCGTCTCCTCGGTGGAAACATCACCTGAAATACATAATACGTATTTCCCCTATTTCAGGGGTTAGCATTCAAGTAGCTACTGCAAGTACAGAATTACATAACGTTATATGATAGTGTTTCAAAACAAATGTTTCTCATTTTCAATATAAAGGTTTCTTATATTCCAGAATTTCGTCACTCATTTAAACAAATCATCATTACACAACACTCGAAGGTAATTTCCATGAGGCCCCTTAGCACAGATCCCCGAGGTCCCGTCTAACCATCCTGAGATGGGAAAACCACGTCAATGACTAAGCCCCTTAGCACAGGGTCCCCGAGGTCAAGTCGAACCATCCTGAGGTGGGCATCTCACATCACATTTTACAATACCACAACAAAAACAACAAGTAATATATTAAAAGATAATGTAAGTACTTGCCTTGATAATTTAAACGCGAAGAAAAAACAACTACAATGCCTAGAAGGAGAGATTCGTTCCGGGTTCTTCACAAAGCCCTTGACCTTGATCCATTACAACACCAAAAATCAACACACATAGTCGAAACTAATAGATAACATCCCCCAAAAAAAACTATTGAATTAATCGGACACCTTACGGGCATAGTTCAAACCAATCTATACGAACTCAAAAACAATGGGGTAAATTCCTCAATACGGTGAAATACACTCACAGTGAGACATTATCATCCACACATAACCACAATCATCATTCTGGACTAGATAAAAGTAATATTCAAATCCCTAAAAAATGCTCAACCAAATATGTAGGGTTAGATTACCTAAACTGATCGATGAATGGGGAAAGATAGATGATTGTATCGTGATATGATCTCTAATTCCAAAATTCTAGAAAGAAAATAGAAAACACTCGGGTAGAATCACCCAAAAACAGCCAATGAGGAGCGAAAACTGAAAGAGTGAAAGAAAATAGGGCTGAAAACATGAAGTGCCCTATATATACTGTTCGGAATACGGTGCAGAACATGGGGCATCCATCGCCGTATTGATCATCGTGTTTCAAACACATGTGGATACCTATAGGAAAAGGCGCAAGGACACGGCACAATAAGTCGCATGTCCAGATCCATGTTATCTGCTCAGAGTATAGAGAGCTCTCTGAACAACACGTTGCAGAGCACGACGCAAACGCAGTTGTGTTTATCGCTGTTTTGTTCAGGTTGGCCCGAGAAACTCCATGCGGCAATACGACGTTACCATATTCTGAAAAATACGATCAAACAATATCATAACACGCTGAAATAGAGTCCCAACAACATCTTTCACACTAGGACAAGTTCAACAATAGACATATTTCTGCAACGAAACAAAACACGGAAAATAAAATTAACGAATCAACAAATGTTCGATATTCCTATTGAGACATGATATTATTGTAATACCCAAGATTTTCATTTCCAGTTGTCCTGAATTTTTTGCCATCTTATGCGAAATATTTGTCTGTTGTCAAGTGGTTGGGATTGCTTTCTCGTTGATCGAGATGTGTGATATTGTGTTACCGTGTTTATTAGTTAAAGTGGATTGTGTGGTACTTGTATTTATGTGATCGTGCATCGTGCTTTCTCACGTGTCTATTTTCATTAGGATTGTTGGTGTTGTGTGTTAGCGTTTCATAGCATGTTGCGTAATCGTTGCTCTGACGAGGAGTCTCGTTGTTGTGTTGAGTTTCAGAATTGTCCTGCTGCCTGTGTAGTAGGCATAACGCGCGCTAATTTGCAAAGTTAGAGCATGATATTGTGCTCGGTAACGCATGCTACCTGGAGAGGCCGAGACAGACCAGAACCTACGGACTGAAATTGGAGTACATTAGCGCTCGCTAATCCGCTTATCTAGCACACATTATAACACCCCAAACTAGGCGGATATTACAGTGCCGTGGACCCCCGACTGGGACCCACCAGGCGAATGAAAACGGATGAATCACACAGGGTAAATGTAGTACCGAACCACATTTCAATATCAATTACTCCGATTAGGAGTTTAATACAACACACTCAGGATAAAATAGAATACATGTGTATTTTATGTGACGATAAAATACACAACACTGAATGAAATGAGTATTCAAACGGAATGTCTGGAGCGGAATAAATAAAGGAAACATAAATGACTGAATAAATGATCAATGCATGGGGCCCCTTCTAGTATCATTGGGACTCCTCGCCGTCAACGTGCTCTCCTGTGCCTTTGCCTTGCCATGACACGAGAAACAAATATCCCCAAACGGGGTCAGTTATACAGAACAACAATCCTCCAGAGTTGAATAAACACAATCATATAAATATGTAGTATAAACCACAAGTTCGATTAAAATGAAGCGGTTAGATTATAACCCAATCTCGTTGAAAACATACGCAATCAAACATGCTGTATGAATCAACTAACAGTACGGCTCAAAGGGTGGCGCCACACTACGCCGGGATGGAAATGTGTCGTGCACAAGCCACCAACGAGTATCGATCGAATACCCGCGTGGTCTTGTACCTATCGATCTCACGAAGCAATCGACTCGTGTGCACGCGATCCAATGTGAGGCCAACAACCAACACGACATAAATGTGCCCGACATGAAAATCCTACACATACCAACCGCACGCCAAGATGACCCTAATGCCACAATATAACAAAAGTGACATCGGAACGAATAATGACTCACCGAGATAAAATGATAGTGAAATGAATGATAGCTCAACAAAATGATTGGAACCGCTTCCTTGTATCAAGTGATTAATTGACAATGACAAGTTTAAATACTGTTAACACAATGATGAATGAGTTACGATAATGAATGAAAAACAACAAAAATAAAAGTATATCATTATAACTGAGAAAGAAAAAACTTACACAATACAGGTGACAATTATCCTTCCACGAACAACGTCCTAATTGAGATATCGGTCGCTCGAACAACCTTGAATTATACAATATCCAACAACTCGTTCAATATACGAATCAAACACGAATATAACGAACTCAAAATGTCGATATGATTAAACTAAGTTCATTGGGGCATTATATCGAATACGTTGTGGCCAAACTCCGGTTGTTTACAATCAAATCTCAATAAGCCACTATCAATTCCCCCAAGAAGTGTTTCAAACCAACAAATATCTTCCGAATGATCAATAATCCAAAATGAATATCCAAAAACGTGATTATAACGATAATTAATCGAAAACCCCCAATTTCAACTCGATAATCAAAGTGTTCTTGAATAATCCTTCAATAATCCAATGAATCCTTATACAAACTCATAATCATATACATATCCCTTCATATAACATGATTATAATGTCCAAAACATCATATCTCAACATAGAATCGAAATCCAAGGTGTTGAAGAAATTACCTCTTGAAGATCCAATCACTTCGATCCGAAGAACACGAGTTTAAACGAGTAACCAAGTTTCCCAAATGAATGAAGATGATTAAAATTACACACTCAAGTGATCGATGATTGCAAAATCTCTCCCTCAACCCTCTCTCTCGGATGAAGATGGAAAAATGAAGAAGTGAGGAAAAATGACCCGGCCAAGTCCTTAAATACTGCCGGAAGTTACGGCCGTAACTCGGCCCTCTTACGGCCGTAACATTCCAAGTCAACGGCCTTACAGCCGTAACAGGCCAACTCGTACGGCCGTAACTCGGCTTCGTCCAGAAGCCTGCCGACAGACTTACGGCCGTAACCGCTCCTGAGTTACGGGCGTAACCCGCCTTCGTCAAAAACACCCATCGACATCCTTACGGCCGTACCGCACACCTTACGGCCGTAACTCGGATGATACGGCCGTATCCGGCCAACCTTACGGGCATAACCCGCCTTCGTCAAAAATGGCGGACATCTCGCTGCCAGACGGCCGTATCCGGCCAAGCCTTACGGCCGTACCTGCCTCGACTTACGGCCGTATGCCGCAACCCTTACGGCCGTAAGTCACCCTTGGTCGACAACACCCGAAATTTACGAACACTACTTACGGCCGTATCCAACCCACCTTATGGCCGTAACTCAACTTCAGCCAAAATGCAGGCGGCACTTTGACCACTTACGGCCGTAACCGGCCAGCCTTACGGCCGTACCCGCTGAACTTACGGCCGTATCCCAGAACCTTACGGCCGTAACTCAATGCTGGCCAAGGTGGATTAATCCGATAACTCCGATTCCTCGTTACGACTGATGAATGATCCGACATACCATACGAATGTGGAAGTGAACAAGTCTAACACGAGCCAAAGATGATACTCCCAGTACAAGGCTATCAATCACAATGAAAATGATAATACTCCCGTCTCGATCTAAAAACGGAGATAAAATGACGATCGGTAACTGATATACGATTACAACATGCCAACATTGAACGCAAATGAGTGATTCATGAATGATGAGTGATTATTAATGAGTGAGAATTACTGAGTGACAATTACAGACTGATAATTACTGAATGAAAATGAATGAATTACAACCGGGTATTACATACTCCCCCCCTTAAAAGAGTTTCGTCCCCGAAACTAAGGGTCAAACAACTCGGGATAACTCTCCCGCATATTCTCCTCGGTTTCCCAAGTGGCCTCTTCGACTCCGTGTCTAGACTACCGAATCTTGACCAAAGGGATCGTCTTGTTCCTCAACTGTTTGATTCGCCGCTCTAACACTCGTACAGGACGCTCCTCGTACGAATGATCATCTGCGATCTCGATTTCGTCGAACTGAAGTATGTGACTCGAGTCGGCAACATACTTCCGCAACTGAGAGACGTGAAACACATTATGAATCCTGCTCAAAGCCGGAGGTAAAGCCAATCGATAAGCTAACTCGCCTACTCGATCCAAAATTTCAAACGGTCCAATGAATCTCGGACTCAACTTCCCCCGTTTTCCGAAACGGAAAATACCTCGACTCGGGGATACCTTGACCAAAACATGGTCACCCGTCTCGAACTCTAGTGGTCAACGATGATTATCCGCATACGATTTCTGTCGACTCTGAGCTGTCAACAAACGACTCTTGATCAAAGCTACCTTCTCCCGGGCGGCTATAAGCATATCGGGCTCGGTGCCGATTGATTCTGACAAGTCATCCCAACACAAAGGAGAGCGACAACGACGACCGTACAAGGCCTCGTAAGGTGACATCTTAATGGAAGCATGCCAACTATTATTATACGTGAACTCGATCAATGGTAGTTGGGCTTCCCAATCGTCCTTCCAATCGAGGACGCATGCCCTCAACATGTCCTCTAATGTCTGAATAGTCCTCTCTGATTGTCCGTCGGACTGAGGATGAAAGGCGGTACTGAGATTGAGCTGAGTTCCCATAGCACGATTGTAACACCCCAAACTAGGCGGATATTACAGTGCCGTGGACCCCCGACTGGGACCCATCAGGCGAATGAAAATGAATGAATGACACAGGTAAATGTAGTACCGAACCACATTACAACATCAATTACTCCGATGAGGAGTTTTATACAACACACCCAGGATAAAATAGAATACATGTGTATGTTATGTGACGATAAAATACACAACACTGAATGAAATGAGCATTCAAACGGAATGTCTGCAGCGGAATAAATAAAGGAAACACAAATGACTGAACAGACTGGGGCCCCCCTACTAGTATCACTGGGACTCATCGCCGTCAACATGCTCTTCCCGTGCCTTTGCCTTGCCGTGACCTGAAAACAAAATCCCCCAACGGGGTCAGTTACACAGAACAACAATCCTCAAGAGTTGAAACTACACAATCATGAATTAACTGAAGTTATGAAATATTCTTAATTATGAATTACGCTGAAGAGGAGCATCATAGTACGCCCGTAATGTCCTGTGCAAGTGTACAAGACGAATGACCGGACACACCCGTCCTTGTACCTAATTAGTCTCACGGAGGTAAGCGTTACCGTGTGCACGGTCCGATGTATCGGTGAACCCAATACATGACCATCATGTGCCCGACTAAAAATTCCACACAGCCACACCCGGCCACGCAATATGAACCCGGAAGGTCACATGAACGAGAATGACCATGATGAAAACCAATGAATAATAATTAGACAAGGCCAAGATGACTCACCGATATGAAAGTAATAGTGACGTGATTGACAAACCAATGAAAAGATTTGGAACCGTCGTTCCTCGTGAATGAAATGATTATTCGACACTTACAAGTCTCAAAATGATTAATATTATGATGAATGAATTATGATTATGAGCAATCAACAACAAAAGGAATGAGTATCCTTTTAACCGAGTAAGATTTAACTTACCCAATACCGATGAAGAATGTTCGTCCACGAACAACGTCCTAAGTGAAATACCGGTCGCTCGAACAACCTTGAACATCAATAGTTACCAACAACCGATCAATATATGAATCAAATACGATCATAACCGACCCAAACGTCGATACAACAATATCCGAACTCGTAGATGAATCGAAACCAACTCCAAGATGAGTATTTCAAACCATCAAAACACTTTCAAGGATATCAATAATCCATTAGAAATCCATAACTCATGATTACAACAACATCAATCGGAAAATCCCCAATTAACCGAAGTCAACCCCAAGGGTTCTTGAAATAATTCCGAAAATAACCATTAAATCCGTAGGAATATGTTTATACAAGTTAGATAATCCATAACTAACATATTCCAATGATAATCCAAGCTTACACGAAGAAATCGGAAGGAAAACCCCAAAAATCCGAAATTCTAGATCCAAGAGATTAATACCTTTGATTCGATGTGATGAAGATGATGAAATGATGATCAATCCGAAAGATGAGCTTGAAGATGATGATTGATGATTACACCGCGAAGAACCCTCTCCGAATCGCTCGAAATCGCCCAAAAATACCGAAGGAGTGAAATGAGATGAACAAATGAAGAAGTCTGACTAACTATCCAATTTATACTCAGTCCAGGTTAGCGTGCGCTAGCCCTTGTGCATAGCGTGCGCTAACGAGTAATTTGGGTAGTCCAGTACCCACTGTCCGAACACGGTAGCACGCGCTACGTACCTCTTTGTAGCGTGCGCTACGGCCATACTACTAGCGTGCGCTAATATCCATTGTTAGCGTGCGCTAGCGAAATATTTGACGCCCAGTACTGGAGTCCAGAAAACCATCTGCCCTCTGATCTAACCTCGATAGCGTGCGCTACAACCATTATTTAGCGTGCGCTAATATATCGGTTGCGTACGCTAACAACAAGGCATAGCGTGCGCTATGAATAAACCCGGTGCAGTCCAGTAGCCACTGGACTCAACCTGATCCGCCCCCTAGCGCGCGCTACTCCACACATATAGTGTGCGCTACTACGACCCGTTAGCGCGGGCTACTTACCACTCGTAGCGTGCGCTACAAATATTCTCACCTGCAGTCCAGTACCTTCTGGACTGCAGCCAAGGTAGCCTTAGCGTGCGCTAAAGCTGAGCGGTAGCGTGCGCTACCTATACCCAATTAGCGTACGCTAAAAGGAGTATGTAGCGGGCGCTACTCCTCAAGCACAGCTTGCAACGAAAATGACAATGATGATAAACACGGCACGAAACTCCAATCAGATTAGTGATGAATGACGATTGATACACGATACAATTACTCTGAATGATGAATACCATGACTGAATATGAGTGACAAATGATCAATGATGAATGAAATTACTGAGTATCAATTACTGAATGATAAATACTGAATGATAATTACTGAGTGATAATTACTGAATTACAACTGGGTATTACATACACCCCCCCTTAAAAGAGTTTCGTCCTCGAAACTAAGGGTCAAACAACTCGGGATAACTCTCCCGCATACTATCCTCGGTTTCCCAAGTAGCCTCTTCGACTCCGTGTCTAGACCATCGAATTTTAATCAAAGGAATCGTCTTATTCCTCAACCGTTTGATTCGCCGCTCTAAAACTCGTATAGACGTTCCTCATATGAATGATCGTCGGCAATCTCGATTTCATCGAATCAAGTATGTGACTCGGTCGGCAACATATTTCCGCAATCGAGAGACATGAAACACATTATGAATTCGGCTCAACGCCGGAGGTAAAGCCAATCGATAAGCTAACTCGCCCACTCGATCCAAAATCTCAAACGGTCCAATGAATCTCGACTCAACTTTCCTCTTCCCAAAATGGAAGATACCACGACTGGGATACCTTGACCAACACGTGGTCACCAAATCGAACTCTAATGGTCGATGACGGTTATCCGCATATGATTTCTGCCGACTCTGAGCGGTCAACAAACGACTCCTGATCAAAGCTACCTTCTCACGGGCGGCTATAAGCATATCGGGCTCGGTGCCGATTGATTCTGATAAGTCGTCCCAACACAACGGAGATCGACAACGACGACCATACAAGGCCTCGTAAGGTGCCATCTTGATCGAAGCATGCCAACTATTATTATACGTGAACTCGATCAATGGTAGTTGGGCTTCCCAATCGTCTTTCCAATCGAGGACGCATGCCCTCAACATGTCCTCTAATGTCTGAATGGTCCTCTCTGATTGTCCGTCGGACTGAGGATGGAAAGCGGTACTGAGATTAAGCTGAGTTCCCATAGCACGATGAACTGATTTCCAAAAATGCGACACAAACCGTCCGTCACGATCGGAAACGATACTTTTAGGATTACCGTGCAGTCTGACCATCTCTTTTATGAACAGTTGAGCAAGTCTCTCGGGACCCCACGTTTCCTTGATTTCAAGGAAATGAGCTGATTTGGTTAAGCGGTCCACGATCACCCAGATCGTGTTCATGCCACGACGACTCGTCGGCAAACTCGTGATGAAATCCATAGAAATGTCTTCCCACTTCCACTCGGGAATAGGAAGGGGTTTCAGCATACCCGCCGGTCGCTGATGTTCAATCTTAACTTGTTGACAGGTTAAGCATCTCGAAACAAATTCTGCGACTTCTCGCTTCATATTACTCCACCAGTAATTTTGTTTCAAGTCATTGTACATCTTGCTAGACCCCGGATGAACGGAATAAGGGGTAGCATGAGCTTCTTTCAAAATAGAGTTTTTCAACTCGTCATTCGCCGGTACGCACAACCGATTCTTAAACCTCAAAAGTCCATCCTCGTGGACCACAAATCCAGGGGCTTTCCCCTGAGCCACATCCTCTCGGATGCGCAACAGTGATGGGTCCGAACCCTGATTCTCTCGAATTGCCTCCTCGAGTGATGATGAAATCTCTAACATACAAAGCCGCCTTTGAACTCGCTGCCGCACTCGATCTCGGTCTAAGGAATTCCCGCCAAGCTCCTTCGAATCGTTAAACGGGCAAGCATCTGCTCCTGAACGGACTTACGACTCAAGGCGTCGGCGACAACGTTCGCCTTGCCCGGGTGGTAGAGGATCTCAATATCATAATCTTTGATTAACTCCAACCACCGTCTCTGACGCATATTTAACTCCTTCTGAGTAAATATATACTTTAAACTCTTATGATCGGTGAATATCTGACAGGTAACGCCATAAAGATAATGACGCCAAATTTTCAAAGCGAACACCACGGCTTCTAGCTCCAGGTCGTGGGTCGGATAATTAATCTCGTAAGGTCTCAATTGCCGTGAAGCATAGGCAATAACCTTCCCGTTCTGCATGAGTACACATCCGAGACCCTGTCCGGACGCATCACTATAGACCACAAATCTTTCCGTCCCCTGCGGCAAGGAAAGTACAGGTGCTGACATTAACCGACCCTTGAGTTCCTCAAAACTCCGTTGACACGCGTCGGACCACGTGTATTTCTTATCCTTCCGCAAAAGGTTCGTTAAGGGTTGAGCGATTCGAGAAAATCCCTCTACAAATCGCCGATAATAACCCGCTAATCCGAGGAAACTTCGGATTTCCTTAACGTTCTTCGGAGGTAGCCAATCTCGAATAGCCTCCATCTTCTTAGGATCGACACGAACTCCGTCTGATGAAATTACATGTCCGAGAAAGGTCACTTCGGACATCCAGAACTCACATTTGGAAAACTTCCCATAAAGTTGTTCTCGTCTCAACACGTCTAGCACTTGATGAAGGTGAAACTCGTGTTCCTCCCGGTCACGAGAATAAATCAAAATGTCGTCGATGAAGACAACAACAAACTGATCCAAAAAGTCGATGAACACCCGATTCATTAATTCCATGAATACCGCAGGTGCATTAGTCAATCCGAACGGCATAACCACAAACTCATAATGACCATAGCGTGTTCGAAACGCCGTCCTCGCGATATCCGACTCTCGAATCCGCAACTGATGATACCCAAATCTTAAGTCGATCTTGGAAAATACTGAAGCTCCCTGAAGTTGATCTAAGAGATCGTCAATACGGGGTAAGGGATACTTATTCTTGATCGTCACCCTGTTCAACTCCCGATAATCAATACATAAGCGGAATGAACCATCTTTTTTCTTGACAAATAACACTGGTGATCCCCACGGGGACGCACTCGGTCTAATATAACCCTTCTCGAACAACTCTTCAAGTTGGTTCTTTAATTCCTGCATTTCGGTCGGGGCCATCCGGTACGGCGCCTTCGATATCGGGGACGTACCAGGTTCCAACTCAATCGTGAATTCCACATCCCTCTGTAGAGGCAAACCAGGTAGCTCGTCTGGAAAAACATCGGCATATTCCCTCACCACCGGAATATCCGTTAACATTACTGATGACTTCTCGGTTTTGGCCATATAGCACCAATAACCGACACATCCCTGATTGAGTAACCTTACTGCTTTCATTGAATTAATGACCTTACAAGAACAAATGGATTACCTCCTCAAAACACACATTCAACTCCATCGTCGAAATGATAGTGACCATACGCTTACGGACATTAATGATGGCATCATGACGATCCATCCAATCAATACCCAAGATGACGCCGTCCCTCGGCAAATCTACCACGATTAGGTCCGCCGCCATACACGACCATGAAATCGAATCGACAATCGAATCTCCTGCTATCGATAATTCGCCTACCATCGGGTAGGCCAATGACATAAGGCTCACAACTAGTAGCACTACCTGCATTTAGTCTACTCAAACATGACTCGGAAATGAATGAATGCGATGCACCAAGATTTAAAAGAGTACACACAAAGTTGAGATAGAATATCGAGTGTACACGAGATCATTCGGCCTCGGATCATCGGTCTTCTTCATCTCATAAATCCGGGCTTGCTAGTCCCAGACCGACGCTCCTGTCACGCTAAAAGCTCCACCTTTAGTCGCTCCTGCTGCTTTTAAACGACGCCGATTGAGTGGCTCGATTCTCAACGGTGACCGCTTAGGGGCCCGAGATGACGCTCGAGTAGGTTTGGAGTCCCTACGGCAAAACGGGCCTTATGCCCAAGAATTCCACAATTATGACATGTGATAGTCTCGCTGACACTTGGTACCGAGGTGACCAAGTTCCCGCAGCTTATAACAGTGATGGCCGAACCGCCGAGATTGAGATTCCGCGGGTTTAGACGACACCGAAGGTCGCTCAGAAAAAGCAGAGCCCGCACGGGGTTTCTTGAAGGTTGTCTGACCGCCTTCAGACTGATTTCGATTCTTTGATTTCTTGCTAGCAGACGAAGGTTGCTGCTTAGCAATCTCTTTAGCAGTAAGCTCGTAGGTGAGAGCTTTCTCAATGAATTCGGCCAACGTGGTGGAATTATGATTAAGTAACTGAAGTCTCATGCGGGGTTTCAGCCTCTTGCTGAAATACTTGATCTTATCCGCCTCTGAATGAATGATGGATGAGGCGAAAGGGAGAAGTTCCTGAAATTTCTCGACAATGGCGAGAACATCCTCGTCTGTTGAGGGGTCGGGGGTGAGTAATTCTGACAGCTTGGCCTCTCTGAGTGGAGCCGGATAATACCTCTCCATCATGAGAGTCTTGAACTGATCCCAAGTACAAGACCCTTCGGTGGGCTTCAACGACAACCACCAAGAATGTGCGCTCTTACCAAGGTAGTAAGCCGCAACAGAAACTTTGTGTCCCTCGGGACACTCTACCATAGCAAACAGCTTCTCGAAATGCTCGAGCCAATGAATGATATCCGCCGCTGACGAGCCCTCAAAAGTAGGTGGCCTCCGCGAGAGATATCGCCGATGATGTTACTCACATTCCTCTCTTGCCTCCGAGGTGGCGGCGGAGGAGCCCGCCGATTCTCGATTGACGGAGTTATGCATCGTCTCCATCAACCGAGCCATCCGAGTCATTTGGGCCATCATGCCCCGCATAAATGCGAGTGGATCAACCGGACACCCTCCGACCGAGCCATGTCCCGGCACGACTCCGATAATGAATGATCGCGTCCTGTGAATGAGTGGCGCTGGCCGCCGCTCGATGAATTAGCATTATTCCTCGCGTTTGCACGTGTATTCACACGAGCTCGGATTCGCTCGCTCCACGCCTCGTCCTCCACGCCCTCGCCACTTCTTTCCATACCGAAGTGGAAAGTCATATGATGATTATATATCTCGCATGAGTATCACATTATGATTATATTATGAAATGATGAAAATGAGCATACGCGCTCAAATACAAATGATTACATGAATGATTAATTGACGTGACATGATTATCTCGATGAAGTTATCAAATGATTATCTTGGATGAGTTAACAAGATTAATGATCCGATCTTCCCGATCAACAATCGAACAATGAAATGAATTGGTGATTAATGAGTTAACTCGACCGCCCCGTCAAAGTGACAATGATGATTGAGGATTGTTAACTGATGAATTATGAATGAATGATTAATGCCAGAAATTATACCATGGCATTAGAAATCTTACAGTTCTTGGTCTGATTGGCTCGGCATTTGCACATGTCACACGTGACGCGAAAGTCCAATGATACTAGTCCGATGACGATGATTTCAAATGAGACATGACTTGGAGGGTAGTATTCAAAACCACGCTCCGATACCAACTCTGTAACACCCCAAACTAGGCGGATATTACAGTGCCGTGGACCCCCGACTGGGACCCACCAGGCGAATGAAAATGAATGAATGACACAGGTAAATGTAGTACCGAACCACATTACAACATCAATTACTCCGATGAGGAGTTTTATACAACACACCCAGGATAAAATAGAATACATGTGTATGTTATGTGACGATAAAATACACAACACTGAATGAAATGAGCATTCAAACGGAATGTCTACAGCGGAATAAATAAAGGAAACACAAATGACTGAATAAATGATCAATGCATCGGGCCCCCTCTACTAGTATCATCGGGACTCGTCCGCCAACATGCTCTTCCCGTGCCTTCGCCTTGCCGTGACACGAAAACAAAATCCCAACGGGCCGCCATACGTAACAACAATCCTCAAGAGTTGAAACTACACAATCATGAATTAACTGAAGTTATGAAATATTCTTAATTATGAATTACGCTGAAGAGGAGCATCATAGTACGCCCGTAATGTCCTGTGCAAGTGTACAAGACGAATGACCGGACACACCCATCCTTGTATCTAATTAGTCTCACGGAGGTAAGCGTTACCGTGTGCACGGTCCGATGTATCGGTGAACCCAATACATGACCATCATGTGCCCGACTAAAAATTCCACACAGCCACACCCGGCCACGCAATATGAACCCGGAAGGTCACATGAACGAGAATGACCATGATGAAAACCAATGAATAATAATTAGACAAGGCCAAGATGACTCACCGATATGAAAGTAATAGTGACGTGATTGACAAACCAATGAAAAGATTTGGAACCGCTGCTCGTGTATGAAATGATTATTCGACACTTACAAGTCTCAAAATGATTAATATTATGATGAATGAATTATGATTATGAGCAATCAACAACAAAAGGAATGAGTATCCTTTTAACCGAGTAAGATTTAACTTACCCAATACCGATGAAGAATGTTCGTCCACGAACAACGTCCTAAGTGAAATACCGTCGCTCGAACAACCTTGAACATCAATAGTTACCAACAACCGATCAATATATGAATCAAATACGATCATAACCGACCCAAACGCCGATACAACAATATCCGAACTCGTAGATGAATCGAAACCAACTCCAAGATGAGTATTTCAAACCATCAAAACACTTTCAAGGATATCAATAATCCATTAGAAATCCATAACTCATGATTACAACAACATCAATCGGAAAATCCCCAATTAATCAAGTCAACCCCAAGGGTTCTTGAAATAATTCGAAAATAACCATTAAATCCGTAGGAATATGTTTATACAAGTTAGATAATCCATAACTAACATATTCCAATGATAATCCAAGCTTACGAAGAAATCGGAAGGAAAACCCCAAAATCCAAATTCTAGATCCAAGAGATTAATACCTTTGATTCGATGTGATGAAGATGATGAAATGATGATCAATCCGAAAGATGAGCTTGAAGATGATGATTGATGATTACACTGCGAAGAACCCTCTCCGAATCGCCGAAATCGCCAAAAATACCGAAGGAGTGAAATAAGATGAACAAATGAAGAAGTCTCGACTAATCGTCCAATTTATACTCACCTGTGTTAGCGTGCGCTAGCTCCTTGTGCATAGCGTGCGCTAACGAGTAATTTGGGTAGTCCAAGACTCCACCGTCCGAACACGGTAGCGCGCTACGTACCTCTTTGTAGCGTGCGCTACGGCCATACTACTAGCGTGCGCTAATATCCATTGTTAGCGTGCGCTAGCGAAATATTTGACGCCAGATCGGGAGTCCGTAAAACCATCCGCCTCCGATCTAACTCGATAGCGCACTACAACCATTATTTAGCGTGCGCTAATATATCGGTGCAGACGCTAACAACAAGGCATAGCGTGGCGCTATGAATAAATCCTGGCAGGCCCAAAGAGCCACCGGACTCAACCTCGATCCGCCTAGCGCGCTACTCCACACATATAGTGTGCGCTACTACGACCGTTAGCGCGCTACTTACCACTCGTAGCGTGCGCTACAAATATTCTCACCGCGACCCAAGACCTTCCGGATCGGCAGCCAAGGTAGCCTTAGCGTGCGCTAAAGCTGAGCGGTAGCGTGCGCTACCTATACCCAATTAGCGTACGCTAAAAGGAGTATGTAGCGTGCGCTACTCCTCAAGCACAGCTTGCAACGAAAATGACAATGATGATAAACACGGCACGAAACTCCAATCAGATTAGTGATGAATGACGATTGATACACGATACAATTACTCTGAATGATGAATACCATGACTGAATATGAGTGACAAATGATCAATGATGAATGAAATTACTGAGTATCAATTAATGAATGATAAATACTGAATGATAATTACTGAGTGATAATTACTGAATTACAACTGGGTATTACAATGATGAACTGATTTCCAAAAATGAGACACAAATCGTCCGTCACGATCGGAAACGATACTCTTAGGAGTACCGTGCAGTCTCACTATCTCCTTGATGAACAACTGAGCCAGTCTCTCGGGACCCCACGTATCCTTGATCTCAAGGTAATGAGCTGATTTAGTTAAGCGGTCCACAATCACCCAGATCGTATTCATGCCACGACGACTCGTCCGAAAACTCGTGATGAAGTCCATAGAAATGTCTTCCCACTTCCACTCCGAAATAGGGAGAGGTTTCAGCATACCCGCCGGTCACTGATGTTCAATCTTAACTTGTTGACAGGTTAAGCATCTCGAAACAAATTCTGCGACTTCTCGCTTCATATTACTCCACCAGTAATTTTGTTTCAAGTGCTTGTACATCTTGCTGGACCCCGGATGAACAGAATAAGGGGTAGCATGAGCTTCTCTCAAAATCGAGTTTTTCAACTCGTCACTCGCCGGTACGCACAACCGATTCTTAAATCTCAAAAGTCCATCCTCGTGGACCACGAATCTGTGGGCTTTCTCGAGCCACATCCTCACGGATGCGCAACAATGAAGGGTCCGAACTCGATTCTCTCCGATTACCTCCTCAAGTGACGATGAAATCTCCAACATACAAAGTCGTCTCGAACTCGCCGGAGCTGCACTCGATCTCGGGTCTAAGGAATTCCGCCAAGCTCCTTCGAATCGTTAAACGAGCAAGCATCTGCTCCTGCACGGACTTACGACTCAAGGCGTCGGCGACAACGTTCGCCTTGCCCGGGTGGTAAAGGATCTCGATATCATAATCTTTGATTAGTTCTAACCACCGCCTCTGTCGCATATTTAACTCCTTCTGAGTGAATATATACTTTAAACTCTTATGATCGGTGAATATCTGACAGGTAACGCCATAAAGATAATGACGCCAAATTTTCAAAGCGAACACCACGGCTGCTAGCTCCAGATCGTGAAAGTATAATTAACCTCGTAAGGTCTCAATTGCCGTGAAGCATAGGCAATAACCTTTCCATTCTGCATGAGCACACATCCGAGACCCTGTCTGGACGCATCACTATAAACCACAAATCCCTCCGTCCCCTGCGGCAAGGGAAGTACAGGTGCTGACATTAACCGGCTCTTGAGTTCCTCAAAACTCCGTTGACACGCGTCGGACCACGTGTATTTCTTATCCTTTCGCAAAAGGTTCGTCAAGGGTTGAGCGATTTTAGAAAATCCTTCCACAAACCGCCGATAATAACCCGCTAATCCGAGAAAACTTCGGATTTCTTTAACATTCTTCGGAGGTAACCAATCTCGGATAGCCTCCGTCTTCTGAGGGTCGACACGAACTCCGTCTGATGAAATTACATGTCCGAGAAAAGTCACTTCGGACATCCAGAACTCGCATTTGGAAAACTTTCCATAAAGTTGTTCTCGTCTCAACACGTCGAGAAACTGATGAAGATGAACCTCGTGCTCCTCTCGGTTACGAGAATAAATCAAAATGTCGTCGATGAAGACAACAACAAACTGATCCAAAAAGTCGATGAAAACCCGATTCATTAACTCCATGAATACCGCAAGTGCATTAGTTAGCCCGAACGGCATAACTACGAACTCATAATGACCATAGCGTGTTCGAAACGCCGTCCTCGCGATATCCGACTCTCGAATCCGCAACTGGTGATATCCAGATCTTAAGTCGATCTTGGAAAATATCAAGCTCCTGAAGTTGATCTAAGAGATCATCAATGCGGGGTAAAGGATACTTATTCTTGATCGTCACCCTGCTCAATTCCCATAATCAATACACAACCGAACGAACCATCCTTCTTCCTAACAACAAAGATCGGTGCTCCCACGGGACGCACTCGGTCGGATATAACCTTTCTCGAACAACTCCTCAAGTTGGTTCTTTAATTCCCGCATTTCGTCGGGGCCATCCGACGGTGCCTTCGATATCGGGACGCATCGGCTCCAACTCAATCGTGAATTCCACATCTCTCTGGAGGCAAGCCGTGTAACTTGTGCGAAAACGTTGGCATATTCCCATACTACCGGAATATCCGACAACAATACTGATGATTTCTCGGTTTTGGTCATATAGCACCAATAACCAACACATCCTTGACTAAGTAATCGTACTGCTTTCATCAAATTAATGACCTTACCAGAACAGCCGGTATTACCTCCCTGAAACACACATTCAACCCCATCGTCTGCAATGATAGTGATCATACGCTTACGGACATTAATGGTGGCATCATGACGATCCATCCAATCAATACCCAAGATGACGTCGTCCCTCGGCAAATCTACTACGATTAGGTCCGCTGGCCATACACGACCATGAAACTGAGTCGGATAATTCTAAATCTCACGATAACCGATAATTCGTCTACCATCAGGTAGGCCAATGACATAAGGCTCACAACTAGTAGCACTACCCAGACGTAGTCTACTCAAACATGACTCGGAAATGAATGAAAGCGATGCACCAGTATCAAAAAGGGTACACACAGGCTGGGATAGAATATCGAGTGTACCTGAGATCATTCGGGCCTCTGGATCATCAGTCTTCTTCATCTCGTAAATTTGGGGCTTGCCGGCCCCCGAACCAGACGCTCCCGTCTGATGGCTCTTGGCTCCGCCCTTGCTAGCTCCTGTCGTCTTAATCGACGCTGACTGAGTGGCCTGATTCTGCATCTTTGAATGTCCTGGGGCCTGAGATGACGTCGGAGTGGGTTTAGAGTCCCTTCGGCAAAAACGGGCCCTATGCCCAGCAATCCCACAGTTGTGGCACGTGATGCATCGCCGGACATTTGGTGCCGAAATGGCCCTGCTCTCACGCTGAAACAGTGATGGCAGAACCGCCGCCGTGATCGAGATTCCGCGGTTTAGACGCCAGGAGGTCGCCGTAAAAGTAGAGCCCGCACGTGGTTTCTTGAAAGTGGCACACTCCCGCCGACCGACACGGTTCTTAGACTTTTGCCACAGATGAAGGTTGTTGCTTAGCAATCTCCTTAGCAGTAAGCTCGTAAGTAAGAGCTTTCTCAATGAATTCGGCCAACGTGGTGCAATTATGATTAAGCAGTTGTAGCCGCATACGAGGTTTCAGCCTCTTGCTGAAATACTTGATCTTGTCCGCCTCAGAGTGAATGATAGATGAGGCGAACGGAAGAAGTTCCTGAAATTTCTCGGCAATGGCGAGAACATCCGCGTATGATGAGGGGTCGGGAGTGAGTAACTCTGACAGCTTGGCCTCTCTGAGTGGGGCCGGATAGTACCTCTCCATCATGAGAGTTTTGAACTGATCCCATGTACATGATCCGTCTGTGGGCTTCAACGATAACCACCATGAATGAGCGCTCTTACCAAGATAGTAAGCCGCAACTGAAACTTTATGCCCTTCTGGGCAATCCACCATAGCAAATAACTTCTCGAAGTGTTCGAACCAATGAAAAATATCTGCCGGCTCAGATGAGCCTTCAAAGGTAGGTGGTCGCTGGCGAGAGATATCGCTAATGATATTGCTTACACCCCTCTCTTGCCTCTGAGGCGGCGACGGAGGAGCCTGTTGATTTTGATTGACTGAATTGTGCATCGTCTCCATAAGTTGTGCCATCTGCGTCATTTGGGGCATCATGCCCTGCATAAAAGCAAGTGGGTCCACCCGAACACCTTCTGACTGAGCCGTGTCCCGGGTACGACTCCCCGATAGTGAATGATCACGCCCAGGTGAATCAGTGGCAGCGTCGCTGCTCAATGAATTGGCATTGTTTCTCGTATTTGCACGTGTATTCACACGAGCTCTCGGGATTCGGCCCGCACCACGGCCTCGTCCTCCTTGTCCTCTGCCAGCTCTTTCCATACTGAAGTGGAAAGTTACATGATGATTATATCTCTCGCATGAATATTACATTATGACTATGACAAGAGGTGATGAAAATGAGCATACGCTCTAACACAGTGATTACATGAACAATTAACCGAGGTGACATGATTTCTGATGAAATTATTGAAATGATTATCTTGAACAAGTTAACAAGATTAATTATATGATTTTCCAGATCAACAACCGAGTAATGAAATGAATTGAGTGATTAATGAGTTAAATTGACCGTCCTGGTCAAAATGAAAATGATGTTTGAGGATTGTTAACTGATAAATTATGAATGAATGATAATTGCCAGAAATTATACCATGGCGTTAGAAGTCTTACAGTTCTTTCGGTCTGATTGGCTCGGCATCTGCACAGGTTGTAACACCCCCAAGTTATTCAGGGTATATTACAGCGCCATGAGCCCCGCCGTGGGACCCACAAGGCTAAACATACGCGGAACTATAAACTTGACCGAGAAGGTCTACATATAATGGAAAGAAAGACGATACAAATGGTATTCAAAACCATAACCAATGAAACCATATACATCACTGCACAAATCAATACCTCGGCAACACAGGCCTGAACATCAAGGAAACTGAAATACAATACTCGAGTATTTAAAAATCTATTCCAGTACAACAACACTGAATGGAGGAATCCAAGAAATTAACCGGAGACAAGACACAGTATCACACTTGCCCATCATCTTCATGCCGACCTGCACTGCCGTCCGCTCTCTCGAACTCAAATACATGAAACGTATTTCCCCCATAAAAGGGGTTAGTCGTCGAATAGCTAGTGCAAGTATAACAATATGAAACATAATACTCCTCGACAATAAAGTAAATGTAATCCGTCAATTCATCAATATCCGTCAATTCATCAATATCCGTCAATTCATCAATTTAAGACTAGTATTCCGAAATAACTAAAATCTCAAGACGTATGTGAATGCCGTAGAAACGGTTCGTTCATATCATACGCCGTTACATGTAGGAATGCCGTCAAAACGGTTCGTTCATTACATGCCAACATTATTTCATATGAATGCCGTAGAAACGGTTCGTTCATATCAACCATGGAATCGCACTGCAGGCTACGAAACCCTCGAGGACCATAGGCCCGTCCTGAGTGGCTAGAAATAATCATACCATCAATATTTCATACTTTCAAAGTCGAGAACGCATAATCATAAATGTATACTTGCCTTAATAAACGTTATCAAGATCCCGAAGAACACGGTTCGACCGGGAAGCTTGAACCACGAAGAAGACAACGAACGGAAGGGTTCCGACTTGAGTTCTTCACAAGGATTTCGTCCCTAAGTCATATCAATGATAAATCAACAATCGTACGATGAATAATAATCGTACAACGCACAAACCCCCCTCTTAGACCTTTTGTCGGACACCTTCAAGGCGTCGACTAATAACTCAACCAAAACGACGAACCAATACAATCCAACCGTGGAATAACGATGGAAATGATAGAGTACACCTAAATAATCATCAATCCATCACTAATCTAAATTACTACGGATTGAAAGGATGAAGTCAAACAAAATCCCCAATTTCCAACACAAAATTCGAAGTGTTCTTGAATAATCTTTCAATAATCCGATGAATACTCCAACAAGTCCATAATCATGCGTATATCACTTCATACCCCATGATTTTAACATCCAAAACATCATTACCCAATACAAAATCGAAATCCAAGATGTTGAAGAAATTACCTCTTGAAGATTCAAGCACTATGATTCGAAGAGCACGCGATAGAACGATGATCCGGGCTTCACAATCGAAAATAGACGAAGGAAGTCACCCACTCAAGTGATAGATGAAGAAACTTCCCTCTCTCAAGCCTTCTCTCCCGTGTGAAGATGAAGAAATGAAAAAGTATCGGTTGAATCGCACAAAAAACGCAGATATAGGGTAAACTGTCATGTGTGCCGCGGCTCAGTATAGGTGTGCCGCGGCACAGGCCCAAAATTTGCTCCCAGGGCTCGGCAGTGTGCCGCGGCTCAGCCCAGGTGTGCCGCGGCACCGGGTACAGGCGGTTTTGGCCGATTCTGGAAAATGAGAGTGACTTATCTATTTCGACCATAAGTCCCTCGTCTGGACTCCGATTGACTCACCGTTTGAACCATTAGAAAGCTAACTCGATTCTTTATAATATTGCCAAGATTCAGAATTTTTGGAATTTCCAAAAATTAATGGTGATTTAACAAAGTCGAACTCATACGTGGAAAAGTCGCTAAAGAACACGGAATTCAACAGAACGATACCGAAACGAACTCGGATGACAAAAAGTGTAGAATTAATCATTCCCGAGATGACGAAACGGTACCAAGCAAGTTGTCAAAAACGGACTTCCGCCAAAAATAGGAAATTTCCGGGAAACAAAATTACGGGTATTACATTCTACCCTCCTTAAAAGAAGTTTCGTCCCGAAACTTAAAACAGGCAGGGAGAAGAAATATTTCGCCAGGAAAAACTCAACGAGATACACAAGAGCCGAAACTTACGCCCAAACGGCGAATCATCAATATAGAACACAACAATACATTACCCGAAGGTAAACCAAACCAACGCCGAAAAAGATACGAATTCACAATGCCCGAAGGCTCCAACGGAAATACCGATACATCACAATGGCCTGAAAGCCGAACAACCCAAAGCTGTAAATCATCACAAAATAGATCTCAAAGTAAACAACCTGACTGTTGGACATACCCCTCGGCGTATGAACAACCAGTCGCAAATCATCGGACATATCCAATACAACATGGACTACGAACGATCAATCAATAAAGCTCAAGAGGGACATCACAGTACGCCCGATTCGGAAATGTGTCCGTGCACATGTCCACCCCGTATACGGAATCCAGAATATACGTGTGACAATGTACTTAATTAGCCTCAAGAACTACGTCTCGTGTGCACGGTCCAATGCGGAAACATCCACGCATGACCATCGAGTGCCTGGCTAAAAATCCTACACATAACCAATCGGCACGCAGACATGATTCCAGATATGCCACAATACAACATGACAACGAAACTCAAGGGATAAAACATCCAATACGGATCATACGACTCACCAATTGAACGATGACACACGAATAATGAAAGATCGACACGACCAACGATATTCAAAACAACCATCCTGGAATCAGAATTCCCTAAGGACCGATTAACACGGCAATAATCACAACACCACAATTCGGGAAATCCTCAACCCTCAACGATCACAAAATTATCGAGTTCACAAGAATAATAGTGTGCTGCCTTGAGTCGGCCAACACGACAATAATAAATCAATGGATGGGAACTCTCCTCGACAGTCCCAATTCAATACTTCGATTACCGTAGAATGGCCAATAGATAACAACGATACAATGGATGAGAATATCTTTGAAAACGTATGGGAATTATCTTCGATAATCCCAATTCAATACCTCGATTACCCTAGAACGGTCAATCGATAATCAATGATACGATAGAATAGATGTACCGGTGTCTTAAACCAACCACCGAAACGGAGATGACAAAAGGATATATCAAACGTCCCCAATCGGTTAACGCAACATCATAGCAACAGATCCAATTCGACGACAAAGATTCAACGATGTCTCAGAACGACATTAATCGCGAACAATAATAATCGATACATCGATACCGCGAACCGGCTATCGATAGCAACTTTACCAACAAGTATCGGAATGCCTTGAACCGGCCATTTACAAACAACAGTAACATTTGGAATAATTTGCCGACGGCGTCGTGTCAACCAATCCCTTGATATCAATACAATCATAAAGAGGCCAAGTCCCAAAATGATACACACAATCGTACGCCTACACGATAACATTAGTCTCATTGATTAGTACGAGTATAAAACTTGTCTCGATATCAATACAACGTACTGTTACCAATTCAGTTGATTTCGTCTTACGAATTCCCTCAGTCTCGACCAAGTTAATCTACGAACCCTTCAACCTTAACCGCAACACAACAGTCATAATTCACGATCAAACATCATACCTTATTGTAAGACGAAGGATTGATAATCAACCGGTTCGATGACGACCAATATCAATACCACCAAACCACGAACTCAATCGTTTGAACCATATCTCGACTAAACACAGTCTGAACAATCCAACTCAGACACTGACAAACCCTGTCCACAATACGAGTTGAAATATGATGATCATATCCGCAACAAATAAGGACCAATAATAAAGGTCTAAAAGTCCCAAACTCAATTCTTAAATACGAATTGACAAGGTTCCCTTCTCGTAAATCCGTAGTTAAAATTTTCCGATGATCATCGTTAATTCGAACCATCCAATTAGTTCAACATTATAGATAATCGTATTCTAAGGTGATCAAACAATCCAATCATTCGATTTGAATATTTGCTCCATACGTATGGGCTTCCAAATTCAGAGATGAATAATAGACTCATCAAACTCATAATCACATTCGTATTTCCTATACGAATATTATTTCCAACACATAGTTTAGCTCTAGATATGAATATTCCATATTCATTTTCAAAACATCAACACCTCTAAAAAAAAAATTTTATCACCTCGTATAATTCAAGAGTTCTTCAAGAACATGAAATATCCGAAATCACGTTCAGAACAACATATCCGAGGTATATATCTCCATGTTACCATTTTCTTCATCATGTCATTCATACAATCTCAAGAATCGCAACAAAACCCTTATCACCATATGAAGAAGATCTCAATGATCATATCAACATCCGAAATCTCTTATTACAATTCCAATAAATCTCGTATAACATTATCACATGATACCATAATTGTAACACCCTGCATCCTCACAGGAATATTACACGCCGTAAACCCTTCTCACAAGGATTTACCAGGCTAAGCACAATTTTCCACGTTATTTCAAAAATGTCAAAAAGACTGATGACGGTAATATTTTTCAAATACTAAAAAAAATCATTTTCCAAATACCGTCAAAACGATCAAGGTTAAAAATGCCAAAAACTCAGTTTAGGGAATCGGTTTTACGAAATAAAAATTCAGTTGGCAAAATACCAAAAGCAAATTTCAAAAATACTCACGCAGCGGATAAAAGTACAGTCCAATTTATGCATTTTCATTGAAATAAGACGAACATCAAAATACACGATTCCCAACATACTCCCTCCCAAGTAGTAATCCAAAAAGAAAAAAAATGAGCCACTATCAAAGGGATACGAGGATTACCTTGTATGGACGAACCACGAAGAAAGAATAATTGAACTCCATTCCAAGAATCATTAAATCATCATAGTCACCATATGGCCTCAAGAACATCAAGATCTCTATGATCCCATAATCATAATCAACATATTCAAAGCATATCATTATCTTCCTTCAACATAGACCTCATAGAATATGGATAACACAAGAAATCACTTCAAGAATCAACAATAGTTCCATAACCAAACTCTAATTCCATGATTCCAAGCTCACAATCATGTTAAAAGTGTTTAGAACACTCTTAAAAGTGAAGAGGGACGAGTTTTGGAGAGAAATATCTCAAAGGATCGTGAGAGAAATGAAAGGCAACACTTCAATATATAAATTGCACTCTCATTACGTACGTAAGTGTCCTTTCTTAACGTACGTAACAACTTTAACGTCGTAATCCAATATCCATAACGTCGTAACCAACTCCTTTGTCTCATTCCGTGCGATCCATTACGACGTAACCCATACCATATAACGTCGTAATATACCGGTTGACTTGCTACGGTACAATGGTTGTGTTACGTCGTAACACGCGTCTGTATAACGTCGTAACACGCCCCGTATAACGTCGTAACACGTCGTTGACTCACTGTCAACATCCTCCGCCAAAAGTTGCCGAAACAGGTCCCACCGCCGACCAGACTGTGACTGCCTCGTCCGATGCCTTCGTTACGCACGTAATACCTTAGCCTTAACGTACGTAACCATGCCAATCTTACGTACGTAATCTCACCTTATTAACGTCGTAATAATTCCATACTTAGCCAATTTCAACAATTCTGTCCAAAGTCATGACATACCAAATACGAGCATACGGCAAAATCAATACATATACTCAATTCAATAACATTGTCATACGTTCACAACGTCCTCGAGCATAATTAACCATCCACGATATCCAATATATAAACGAAAAAAAAATATATCCAAAAATCGGGTATTACACTCTACCCCCTTAAAAATAAGTTTCGTCTCGAAACTTACAATCACTAAATACAAACAACATTTCAACGGGAATTCAATTTCACCAAGAATTATCGAATAATTCGAACAACATACTTACAAGTCTGCAAGTCGAAGATCTCCGTGATACTAGCATGCGACTCCTAAACAAAGTCTCAACATAATATCGATACACACCATTATCGCCATTAGCAACTTAACAAAATCTCAAGGAAGAGTTCACGTCCGTGACCACGGCCACGATTCTTCCTACTTTCAGCCAACATTCTGAAAGGCACACACGTGCGTAAGTATAATCCGAATCGCACATTCTCGAAGTGACCAATTCCCAAGAATACCAAGCTATAAACGAAATGATTAAGAAAAATACGAGAAGAGTGAGAGGACTTACAAGTACCGGTCGCACTGTGATGATGGCAGAGTAGTGATACTGTGGGCAATTGCCGACTCAATCGACCCAAAAGACCGACAGCCTAGGTATCCATAAACCTAAGCTCTGATACCATATTCTGTAACACCCCCAAGTTATTCAGGGTATATTACAGCGCCGTGAGCCCCACCGTGGGACCCACAAGGCTAAACATACGCGGAACAATAAACTTGACAGAGAAGGTCTACATATAATGGAAAGAAAGACGATACAAATGGTATTCAAAACCATAACCAATGAAACCATATACATCACTGCACAAATCAATACCTCGGCAACACAGGCCGGAACATCAAGGAAACTGAAATACAATACTCGAGTATTTAAAAATCCATTCCAGTACAACAACACTGAATGGAGGAATCCAAGAAATTAACCGGAGACAAGACACAGTATCACACTTGCCCATCATCTTCATGCCGACCCGGTACCCGTCTGTCCGCTCTCCTGGAACCTGAAATACATGAAACGTATTTCCCCCATAAAGGGGTTAGCCGTCGAATAGCTAGTACAAGTATAACAATATAAAACATAATACTCCTCGACAATAAAGTAAATGTAATCCGTCAATTCATCAATATCCGTCAATTCATCAATATCCGTCAATTCATCAATTTAAGACTAGTATTCCGGAATAACTAAAATCTCAAGACGTATGTGAATGCCGTAGAAACGGTTCGTTCATATCATACGCCGTTACATGTAGGAATACCGTCAAAACGGTTCGTTCATTACATGCCAACATTATTTCATATGAATGCCGTAGAAACGGTTCGTTCATATCAACCATGGAATCGCACCAGAGGCTACGAAACCCTCATAGGACCATAGGCCCGTCCCGGAGTGGCTAGAAATAATCATACCATCAATATTTCATACTTTCAAAGTTGAGAACGTACAATCATAAATGTATACTTGCCTTAATAAACGTTACCGAAGATCCCGAAGAACACGGTTCGACCGGGAAGCTTGAACCACGAAGAAGACAACGAACGGAAGGGTTCCGACTTGAGTTCTTCACAAGGATTTCGTCCCTAAGTCATATCAATGATAAATCAACAATCGTACGATGAATAATAATGGTACAACGCACAAACCCCCCTCTTAGACCTTTTGTCGGACACCTTCAAGGCGTCGACTAATAACTCAACCAAAACGATGAACCAATACAATCCAACCGTGGAATAACGATGGAAATGATAGAGTACACCTAAATAATCATCAATCCATCACTAATCTAAATTACTACGGATTAAAAGGATGAAGTCAAACAAAATCCCCAATTTCCAACACAAAATTCGAAGTGTTCTTGAATAATCTTTCAATAATCCGATGAATACTCCAACAAGTCCATAATCATGCGTATATCACTTCATACCCCATGATTTTAACATCCAAAACATCATTACCCAATACAAAATCGAAATCCAAGATGTTGAAGAAATTACCTCTTGAAGATTCAAGCACTATGATTCGAAGAGCACGCGATAGAACGATGATCCGGGCTTCACAATCGAAAATAGACGAAGGAAGTCACCCACTCAAGTGATAGATGAAGAAACTTCCCTCTCTCAAGCCTTCTCTCCCGTGTGAAGGTGAAGAAATGAAAAAGTATCGGTTGAATCGCACAAAAAACGCAGATATAGGGTAAACTGTCATGTGTGCCGCGGCTCAGTATAGGTGTGCCGCGGCACAGGCCCAAAATTTGCTCCCAGGGCTCGGCAGTGTGCCGCGGCTCAGCCCAGGTGTGCCGCGGCACCGGGTACAGGCGGTTTTGGCCGATTCTGGAAAATGAGAGTGACTTAGCTATTTCGACCATAACTCCCTCGTCTGGACTCCGATTGACTCACCGTTTGAACCATTAGAAAGCTAACTCGATTCTTTATAATATTGCCAAGATTCAGAATTTTTGGAGTTTCCAAAAATTAATGGTGATTTAACAAAGTCGAACTCATACGTGGAAAAGTCGCTAAAGAACACGGAATTCAACAGAACGATACCGAAACGAACTCGGATGACAAAAAGTGTAGAATTAATCATTCTCGGGATGACGAAATGGTCCCAAGCAAGTTGTCAAAAACGGACTTCCGCCAAAAATAGGAAATTTCCAGGAAACAAAATTACGGGTATTACACAGGTCACACGTGACGCGAAAGTCCAATGATACTAGCCCGATGACGATGATTTCAAATGAGACATGACTCGGAAGGTAGTATTCAAAACCACGCTCCGATACCAACTCTGTAACACCCCAAACTAGGCGGATATTACAGTGCCGTGGACCCCCGACTGGGACCCACCAGGCGAATGAAAACGGATGAATTACACAGGGTAAATGTAGTACCGAACCACATTACAACATCAATTACTCCGATTAGGAGTTTCATACAACACACCCAGGATAAAATAGAATACATGTGTATTTTATGTGACGATAAAATACACAACACTGAATGAAATGAGTATTCAAACGGAATGTCTGCAGCGGAATAAATAAAGGAAACATAAATGACTGAATAAATGATCGAATGCATGGGGCCCCCTTCTAGTATCATTGGGACTCCTTGCCGTCAACGTGCTCTCCTGTGCCTTTGCCTTGCCATGACACGAGAAACAAATATCCCCAAACGGGTCGATTATCTGAACAACAATCCTCCGAGTTGAATAAACACAATCATATAAATATGTAGTATAAACCACAAGTTCGATTAAAATGAAGCGGTTAGATTATAACCCAATCTCGTTGAAAACATACGCAATCAAACATCTTTGTATGAATCAACTAACAAGATGCGGCTCAAAGGGTGGCGCCACACTACGCCCGGATGGAAATGTGTTCGTGCACAAGCCACCAACGAGTATCGATCGAATACCCGCGTGGTCTTGTACCTAATCGATCTCACGAAGAAATCGACTCGTGTGCACACCCAATGTGAGGCCAACAAACAACACACGACATAAATGTGCCAGACATGAAAATAATACACATACAAACCTGCACGCCAGTATGAACCGGAATGCAACTATATAACAAAAGTGACATCGGAAAAGAATAATGACTCACCGAGATAAAATGATAGTTAAATGAATGATAGCTCAACAAAATGATTGGAACCGCTGCTCCTTGTGGTCAAGTGATTAATTGACAATGACAAGTTTTAATACGGTTAACACAATGATGAATGAGTTATGATTATGAATGAAGAACAACAAAAGGAAATGAATATCCTTATAACTGAGTAAGAATCAACTTACACAATACCGGTGACAATTATCCTTCCACGAACAACGTCCTAATTGATATATCGGTCGCTCGAACAACCTTGAATTATACAATATCCAACAACTCGTTCAATATACGAATCAAACACGAATATAACGAACTCAAAACGTCGATACGATTAAACTAAGTTCATTGGGGCATTATATCGAATACGTTGTGGCTAAAATCCGGTTGTTTACAATCAAATCTCAATAAGCCACTATCAATTCCCCCAAGAAGTGTTTCAAACCAACAAACATCTTCCGAATGATCAATAATACAAAATGAATATCCAAAAACGTGATTATAACGACAATTAATCGAAAACCCCCAATTTCAACTAGATAATCAAAGTGTTCTTGAATAATCCTTCAATAATCCAATGAATCCTTATACAAACTCATAATCATATACATATCCCTTCATATAACATGATTATAATGTCCAAAACATCATATCTCAACATAGAATCAAAATCCAAGGTGTTGAAGAAATTACCTCTTGAAGATCCAATCACTTCGATCCGAAGAACACGAGTTTAAACGAGTAACCAAGTTTCCCAAATGAATGAAGATGATGAAAATTACACACTCAAGTGATTGATGATTGCAAAATCTCTCCCTCAACCCTCTCTCTCGGATGAATATGGAAAAATGAAGAAGTGAGGAAAAATGACCCGGCCATGTCCTTAAATACTGCCGGAAGTTACGGCTGTAACTCGGCCCTCTTACGGCCGTAACATTCCAAGTCAATGGCCTTACGGCCGTAACCGGCCAACTCGTACGGCCGTAACTCGGATTCGTCCGAAAGCCTGCCGACAGACTTACGGCCGTAACCGTTCCTGAGTTACGGGCGTAACCCGCCTTCGTCAAAAACACCCGTCGACATCCTTACGGCCGTACCGCACACCTTACGGCCGTAACTCGGATGATACAGCCATATCCGGCCAACCTTACGGGCGTAACCCGCCTTCATCAAAAATGGCCAGACATCCTGCCTACAGCGTACGGCCGTATCCGGCCAAGCCTTACGGCCGTACCTGCCTCGACTTACGGCCGTATGCCGCAACCCTTACGGCCGTAAGTCACCCTTGGTCGACAACACCCGAAATTTACGAACACTACTTACGGCCGTATCCAACCCACCTTACGGCCGTAACTCACCTTCAGCCAAAATGCCTGGGCAGCCTGCTGGACCACTTACGGCCGTAACCGGCCAGCCTTACGGCCGTACCCGCTGAACTTACGGCCGTATCCCAGAACCTTACGGCCGTAACTCAATGCTGGCCAAGGTGGATTATTCCGATAACTCCGATTCCTCGTTACGACTGATGAATGATCCGACATACCATACGAATGTGGAAGTGAACAAGTCTAACACGAGCCAAAGATGATACTCCCAGTACAAGGCTATCAATCACAATGAAAATGATAATACTCCCGTCTCGATCTAAAAACAGAGATAAAATGATGATCGGTAACTGATATACGATTACAACATGCCAACATTGAACGCAAATGAGTGATTCATGAATGATGAGTGATTATTAATGAGTGAGAATTACTGAGTGACAATTACAGACTGATAATTACTGAATGAAAATGAATGAATTACAACCGGGTATTACACACATTAATTGCATTGCGGGCAGAACATACTGTACTATTGGCCCGTTAGCGAACTCTAATGTTTAAACCTAGCGCGCGCTAACTGCTCCAGTATATATATACTGGAGTAGCAACCATTCCCGTTATTTCTTTCATTTCTCCTCTCCTCCCGCGATGTTTGAGGCTATCTGACTAGGGTTGGAATTCTTGGCCAATTTTGCTCCATCCAAAGGTGTTTTGGAGAGTTTTAGGTGATTATTGTTGGAATATTAACAAACCAAAACAACAAAGGAAACATTATATCGAAGCAATACAACCAGAATACGAAGTCGCTCGAATCAGACGGGAACGTCACCTGATCCTGAGAACAGATGAGGAAAAGTTGTAACATCCCAATTCACAAATGGGACATTACACGCCGTAGAACCCCCGTGAGGTCTACCAGGCTAATTCGTGACACATGAACCACAATGATAACATGAAAGATGTACCCAAAGAGTAAATAAGGCCGTGGCCTCGGCCAAAACATTTCAACGGAGTACATGAGACATAAGTTAAATACCAAAAGGTTACCCACGCAGGGGACTTAAACCATGTTCAAAATAAACCGACTATCTCCAGTACTCAACAGATGCAATGACAGAACAGAAAAATGCAGACTCGAGCCACATCATCATCATGCCAACCCATCCTTTGCATGCGCATCCCGTGCCAGCTCCTCAGCTCGACCAAGACTAAATGCATAAGACGCATTTCCCCCATTTAAGGGGTTAGCATTCGAATAGCTAGTGCAAGTACATAATTACACAACATTATATACATACACAATTCAACGCAATAAATCATTAGGAAAATTATTTTGAAAGTCAATATTCCGGAATATCACATTAACACCAAAACAGTATATCAACAAGTTTCCCACATCACAATTATTCACGCTTGGTAACTCGCGACCGTACCCATCGATGATCGGTCCCCGGAAGGTCCCGTCGGACCATCCCCAGGTGAGAAACCACTTCCGCGGCCGTACCCATTAGTATCGGCCCCCAGAGGTCCCGTCGAACCGTCCCCAGGTGGAAGAACATCAACACACGCACTCAATTCCACTTCCATGGCCGTACCCATTAGTATCGGCCCCCAGAGGCCACACGCCATCCCCAGGTGGAAGAGAAACAATCACATTCGTTCAATAACACCATATACATCATTCGCATCAAAATCATATGCACATAATGGAATGTAATACATGTACTTGCCTTGAATGAAACTAAACGAAGGAAACGATGAAGGAATAGGTTTCGGTCCGAACAATCTTCCCAAATCCGTTCCTAACACAATAACAGTATACACAAGTCTCAATAATGCGGAAAGGTACGAATTAATCCTAATTCTACCCCTTGGAACGATTTGTCGGAAAATACGAAGTCCACGATGGCTATAATCTAACCATGAAGAAATTACTAGGTTAAATCCGTTAAACTATACTGGAGACAAGGGATTTACGACTACACAATCGTAACCTAACAAGTCGTCGAAGCCAAAACGGATTAAAAGGAAGAATTATGCCAAAAATCCCGAAATCCCAAAAAAAACTAGGGTTCATCGATGTATACCTCGATTTGGACGGATGGAGGATGATTATGATGATGATAACCCTTGCTTGGGACGCAAAAATCGATCTATAGAAGGTTCCTACTGATTGCACCGGATGAATCGCTTGAAATCGCCCAAAGGAAGCTCACGTCGCGAGAAAGAAAGAAAAGGAGTGAAATAAGTCGACCGAAAATAAGTCAGGAATTAAAAGACTCGACGGCGAGTTACGTGCGTTAACGCCTATTGTTAACGACGTTATGAAGGTTACGACGTAACCCCTCTCAGGTTAACGCACGTAGCGAACAATCTGGACACTTTCTGCGAAACCATAACGACGTTACCAAAGGGGTATAACGACGTTATGATACCTATATAACGTCGTAAAGAGCATGCATAACGACGTTATGCATGCGGCGATTCAAAGATCGCTAATCACTTAGCTCAGCACAGTCGATACAACGACGAAACGCAACACAAGGATAGAATCAAAAGTATAAACATGGGGTATCCAAAACAACGAAGCTGAGTTTTGAAAGAAAATATAATCCCGATCACTAGAGAGTCTCAAATGAAGCAAACGGCGAAATTCCCAAACTTATGAAAATTACAAAACGGCCCAAGTGCCCGAAAAATCACAATACAACGTCGGATTAGCAAACCGAAAGTTCCAACACGACCAACTCAACCATACCAACTTATATGAATCGAGAAACAACGAAAACGAACAAGTTTTACGAGAATCGAACGCACATGCGGCATGATATAATTCAAAATGAAATTATGCGAAAGCATCCTCGAAACTCGACAAACGGAAAAACTCCAAGAACAAAATAGATTCGAATTCCAAAACGATTGCTAAGCGAGTTGTCCAAAGCGAACATACATCAAAAATAGAAATTACCGAAAAATAGAAAACGCGGATATTACATTATCTCCCTAAAAATAAGTTTCGTCCGAAACTTACAACGCGAACAACTCGGGGTATCTCATTGCATACTCTCCTCCGTCTCCCATGTGGCTTCTTCGGACCCATGTCTCGACCATTGAACTTTAACCGGAGGGATGGTTTTATGACGAAGTTGCTTCACCCGACGCTCTAAAATCTGAATCGGCCTCTCCTCGATGGTAAGGTCGGGTCCCACCCGATCTCTCCAAAATCGATAATATGGCTAGGGTCCGATATGTACCTCCTAAGTCGGAAACATGAAATACGTTATGAACGTGGCTCGGGGACGGCGGTAAGCCTGGCCGATAGGCAAGCTCTCCCACTCTCTCTAAAATCTCAAACGGCCCAATAAACCTCGGACTAAGTTTACCCTTCCTAGGCGGTAAACTCCCGTGTCGGCGACACCTTAAGCAAAACATGATCTCCCACCTCAAACTCCAACGGACGGCGACGCGTGTCGGCATAAGACTTCGCCGACTCGGGCCGTTAACAATCTATTCGAATCGAGTAATCTTCTCTCTCGTCTCAACTACCATATCGGGCTCAGTACCAATCGGCTCGGACGCATCGTCCCAACACAACGGCGATCTACACCTCCTCCCATACAACGCCTCAAATGGCGCCATTTTGATCGAGGCGTGCCAACTATTGTTGTACGTGAACTCAATCAACGGCAAGTGCGACTCCCAATCATTCTTCCATTCTAGGGCACAGGCTCTCAACATATCCTCTAACGTCTGGATCGTCCGCTCATTTGTCCGTCGATCGAGGGTGATAAGATGTACTGAGTCTCAACTCAGTCCCCAAAGCTCGATGAACGGCCTGCCAGAAATGTGACACGAACCGGCCATCACGATCCGAAACAATACTCTTAGGAGTCCCATGCAATCTCACGACCTATGCAATAAATACTCGTGCTAGTCTCTCCGGGCCCCAAGTGTCCTTAATACCCAGGAAATGAGCTGACTTGGTCAGTCGATCGACAATAACCCAAATCATGTTCATTCCATTCTGAGTCCTAGGCATACTAGTAATGAAATCCATAGAAATATCCTCCCATTTCCACTCCGGGATAGGAAGTGGTCGCAAAAACCCCGCGGGTCGCTGATGCTCGATCTTAACCTGCTGACAGGTCAAACACCTCGACACAAACTCGCTAACGTCTGTCTTCAAATTACTCCACCAGTAGTTGCTCCTCACATCCTTGTACATTTTATTCGTACCAGGATGTATGGAGTAAGGCGTGGTATGAGCTTCACTCAAGATCTTCTGTCTCAGTTCAATATCATTCGGTACACATAGTACGCGAAATCTCGAACGCCATCATCACGAACCACAAATCCAGGGCTTTCCCTGCCTCACATCCTCCCTTAAGCTGGACCAAACACGGATCATCATCTGTTTCGCCTTGATATCATCGATCAAGGACGAAGTGATCTCTAATGCACATAAGCGGCCTGAACTCTCGAACCCAAACCTCAATATTCGACAAATAAGATCTCATTGGATCCTACTCTGCGGTGTAAGTACTTCTAACATCTGCAGCGCCATCGGCTTACGGCTCAACGCATCCGCCACCACGTTAGCCTTACCGGATGGTAAAGTATCTCGAGTCGTAATCTTTAATTAGCTCTAACCACCTACGTTGCCTCATATTTAACTCCTTCGATGAAGATATACTTCAAACTCTTGTGGTCGGTAAAATCTTACACGACGACCCATAGAGGTAATGCCTCCAGATCTTTAAGGCGAAACGACCGCAGCCTAACTCCAAATCGTGCGTGGGGTAATTCACCTCATAAGGTTTCAAGTGGCGGGACGCATATGCAATCACTCTGTCTCTCGCATCAAAACACATCCTAGACCAAGGCCCGAAGCATCATCAGTACACTACGAAATCCTCGTTCCCCGAGGCAATGCTAACACGGGCGCGGTAGTCAAACGTCTCTTTAACTCGTCAAAATTGTCACCTTTATCCGTAGTCCACTCGAACTTCGAGTTTTCGAGCAACCGAGTGAGTGGTCTAGCGATCCTAGAAAATCCCTCAACGAATCTACGGTAATAGCCGGCAAGACCAGAAAACTCCTCACCTCCTTCACATTCTTAGGCGGCTCCCAAGCCATCACGCCTCTATTTTCGCGGATCTACCCGAACTCCCTCTCCGAAATCACATGCCCAAGGAACGTCACTTCCTCGAGCCAAAACTCACACTTAGAGAACTTCGCGTACAACTGCTCAGCCCTCAAAGTGTCTAATACAATCCGAAGATGTAAGGCGTGCTCCTCTCGACTCCGTGAATAGATAAGAATATCGTCGATAAAAACGACTACGAATTTGTCCAGATACTCAATAAAAACTTTGTTCATCAACTGCATGAACACTGCTGGGGCATTGGTTAGCCCGAAAGGCATAACCACAAACTCGTAATGGCCATATCTCGTCCGAAAGGCAGCCTTCGGAATATCGACGTCCCGAATCCTCAACTGGTAGTAGCCCGATCGCAAATCAATCTTGAAAAGACTGTCGCCCCGAAGCCGATCAAACAAATCGTCAATCCCGGGCAAAGGGTATTTATTTTTGATGGTTAGCTTGTTTAATTCTCGATAGTCGATGCATAAACGAAGCGATCCATCCTTCTTCTTAACAAAAAGTACAGGCGCACCCCAAGGCGATGCGCTCGGTCGAATATACCCTTTATCTAACAACTCTCCCAACTGATTCTTCAACTCTAGCATCTCCGACGGTGCCATACGGTACGGTGCTCGAGAAATAGGGGCCGCATTCGGCTCAAGGTCAATAGGAAACTCCACCTCTCGATGTGGTGGTAATCCCGGCAAGTCATTCGGAAATACATCGGGGTACTCGCTAACAACTGGGATCGACGATATGTCAACCCCACCATCTTCCGCCTGCAGAGCGAAACACCGATGGCGACACAACCTTGGTTCAAAAGTTTCATCGCCTTCAAGGCGCTAATCACACACCCGATCTACCCGCTTACAGCCGACGAGAGTATGCTCGGTGCATTCCTCTTCTACTTTCGAGATGGTACGAGTCAGTTAGTTCATGTTAGCACCATGACGATCCAACCAATCGTCCCCGAGGATCAAATCCTCACCCTTAATGTCTATAACAATGAGATTCGAGGGCTAATCACTGCTCCCGATCATAACAGGCAATCCCTAACTTCCGGTCCCCAACCATACGATCCCATTTGGCGTACCCACTACGAATGGCTCACACTCAATCAAGCAGTCAAAACATATACGACTCAAACATTCCGAAGATATAAAGGAATGGGTCGCAACCGAATCAAAAAGTAATTAATCTGGATGAGAAAGGATATTAGTGGTAACTGACTACACCGGAATGTCTGCCTCCTCCGTGCGCCTCATCCGATATAATCGGGGATGGATCGAGCTCGAACTCGGCGCTGCGCGGCGATTCGGTGACTCCGACCCCTACCACGACTCGAACCTGCGGAACATGAGTAGCTGGTGAACCGAGATCCCTCGATCGGCGGTGGTAGTCGTAAATCTAGCGGCCACTGGTGGCCCTCTCACAATGAGCCGCTCGATGCGATGCATCGCAAGTAAAGCAAGTAACTAACGGAAGTGGGCAATCCTTCACAACGTGCTCGGCCGACTGCAATTAAAACAAACTCTCGCTTGGTGCAACAGATCGAATCGGTTACCACGAGATCCACGGCCCGATGAAACGGCCTCTTCCCAGTGTAGGAGCGAACGAGACCTCGCCCGACCACCTTTTCGGCCGAGAACCCACGGTAGTCTTACGCTTCTTAGCTTCCGAAACTCGATTCCGGACCATCTCGATCGCCAGAGCGCGATCCTGGTATTCCTTCAAAGTGGCACACATGAGCGGCGCCATACTCTGCCTAATATGCGGCTTCATGCGCATATTGAAGTATCGGATTTTATCAGCCTCCGTTCTCACTTGATCCCTCACGAAGCCCAACTGCTGATTGTAAGAAATGATGGCCTGAGAAATAGGCACATCCTGAGGTGTAGCGGTGAAGAACTCTACAATTCTGCGCTCCTTGACTGGCGGCGGACAATATTCTGCTTCCATAGCAGCCCTGAACTCATCCCAAGTGGCCCGACGATCTCTGGGCGCAACGGCCTCCCACCATTCCGCAGCTTCCTTATCCAGGAGGTACTGGGCAATGTGTACCCTCCTGTCCTCAGGACAAGCTACGGCATCGAAGGTTCTGGACAACTGAAAGAGCCAATTCTCCCATCCGAGGGAGTCAGAAGATCCGGAGAAACGAGGAGGGTGCATCTTAGTTACCGTCTGAAGCCACTTACTAGCCTCCTCTTAGGTGTCGGGGCGGATTAAGCGTCCACCACGAGCTATCGAGTAAGTTGGGCTACCAAGCTTCAAATCTGACGGTAGCCAGCGTCGGCATTATTACCCGACGGCACGAGTGAGAGGCCGAGTCCGAGAGGACTGGGAAAGTGAGCCCTCCTCATTATCAGCACCACGACCACGGCCTCGGCCGCGTCCCCTAGCCGGTCTACCACGACCTCTCAACATACTGAAGAAGAATAAGAAAAGAACAAGATCAGAAAGATTCACAATTCACAAAGTTGGTAACACGAGTCACGATTCTGAACAATGCAGGAAAACGAATTACAGAAATATAAGAGTTCGAGGAGACTTACAGCCACGGGTCGCACGAAAAGACGGTAGCATGATGATATTAGGCTCAACGACTGACTCTAATGATGCAACTGACAGACCCAAATTTCACCGACAGTCTAGGTATTCAAAACCTAAGCTCTGATACCATAATTGTAACATCCCAATTCACAAATGGGACATTACACGCCGTAGAACCCCCGTGAGGTCTACCAGGCTAATTCGTGACACATGAACCACAATGATAACATGAAAGATGTACCCAAAGAGTAAATAAGGCCGTGGCCTCGGCCAAAACATTTCAACGGAGTACATGAGACATAAGTTAAATACCAAAAGGTTACCCACGCAGGGGACTTAAACCATGTTCAAAATAAACCGACTATCTCCAGTACTCAACAGATGCAATGACAGAACAGAAAAATGCAGACTCGAGCCACATCATCATCATGCCAACCCATCCTTTGCATGCGCATCCCGTGCCAGCTCCTCAGCTCGACCAGTACCTGAAATGCATAAGACGCATTTCCCCCATTTAAGGGGTTAGCATTCGAATAGCTAGTGCAAGTACATAATTACACAACATTATATACATACACAATTCAACGCAATAAATCATTAGGAAAATTATTTTGAAAGTCAATATTCCGGAATATCACATTAACACCAAAACAGTATATCAACAAGTTTCCCACATCACAATTATTCACGCTTGGTAACTCGCGACCGTACCCATCAGTATCGGTCCCCAGAGGTCCCGTCGGACCGTCCCCAGGTGAGAAACCACTTCCGCGGCCGTACCCATTAGTATCGGCCCCCAGAGGTCCCGTCGAACCGTCCCCAGGTGGAAGAACATCAACACACGCACTCAATTCCATTTCCATGGCCGTACCCATTAGTATCGGCCCCCAGAGGCCACACGCCATCCCCAGGTGGAAGAGAAACAATCACATTCGTTCAATAACACCATATACATCATTCGCATCAAAATCATATGCACATAACGGAATGTAATACATGTACTTGCCTTGAATGAAACTAAACGAAGGAAACGATGAAGGAATAGGTTTCGGTCCGAACAATCTTCCCAAATCCGTTCCTAACACAATAACAGTATACACAAGTCTCAATAATGCGGAAAGGTACGAATTAATCCTAATTCTACCCCTTGGAACGATTTGTCGGAAAATACGAAGTCCACGATGGCTATAATCTAACCATGAAGAAATTACTAGGTTAAATCCGTTAAACTATACTGGAGACAAGGGATTTACGACTACACAATCGTAACCTAACAAGTCGTCGAAGCCAAAACGGATTAAAAGGAAGAATTATGCCAAAAATCCCGAAATCCCAAAAAAAACTAGGGTTCATCGATGTATACCTCGATTTGGACGGATGGAGGATGATTATGATGATGATAACCCTTGCTTGGGACGCAAAAATCGATCTATAGAAGGTTCCTACTGATTGCACCGGATGAATCGCTTGAAATCGCCCAAAGGAAGATCACGTCGCGAGAAAGAAAGAAAAGGAGTGAAATAAGTCGACCGAAAATAAGTCAGGAATTAAAAGACCTGACGGCGAGTTACGTACGTTAACGCCTATTGTTAACGTACGTTATGAAGGTTACGTACGTAACCCCTCTCAGGTTGCGTCGTAACGAACAATCTGGACACTTTCTGCGAAACCATAACGTCGTTACCAAAGGGTATAACGTGCGTTATGATACCTATATAACGTCGTAAAGAGCATGCATAACGTCGTTATGCATGCGGCGATTGATCGCTAATCACTTAGCTTCGGCCAATGATACAACGACGAAACGCAACACAAGGATAGAATCAAAAGTATAAACATGGGGTATCCAAAACAACGAAGCTGAGTTTTGAAAGAAAATATAATCCCGATCACTAGAGAGTCTCAAATGAAGCAAACGAAGCGAAATTCCCCAAACTTATGAAAATTACAAAAACGGCCCAAGTGCCCGAAAAATCACAATACAACGTCGGATTAGCAAACCGAAAGTTCCAACACGACCAACTCAACCATACCAACTTATATGAATCGAGAAACAACGAAAACGAACAAGTTTTACGAGAATCGAACGCACATGCGGCATGATATAATTCAAAATGAAATTATGCGAAAGCATCCTCGAAACTCGACCAAACGGAAAAACTCCAAGAACAAAATAGATTCAGAATTCCAAAACAGTGCTAAGCGAGTTGTCCGAAACGAACATACATCAAAAATAGAAATTACCGAAAAATAGAAAACGCGGATATTACAAAAGTCACCTGATCAGACCAGACGGGAATAGTCATATGCTCAGACCAGATGGGAAAAGTCACCTGATCAGAGTAAACGAGAAAAGTTACCTGAAGGCAAACGAGTTAACAAAGTTAACATACGTAATATACATAGTATAACGTACGTAATGGAAAGTTACCTGAAGGCAGACGAGTGCCGACGACATGAGTTAACATATGCAACACATGAGAATAACGTACTCTAATCATAGAAGCTAACGTACATAACGAAGGTGTTACGAATTCAAACAAGAAACGTTGTAGATGATGTCATGGAGTAGGTCAGCATGAAACGGATATTTTTACTGAGGATAACGTACGTAATACGTGTAATGATAACGTACGTAAAGAAGACCACAAGAGCTACTGGACTGATTTACATAGAGCATAACGTACGTAACAGGAAGTATTAACGTATGTAGTAAACTTAACGTACGTAACGAAAGTGCTATAACATACGTAATGAAGGTAAAAGATGCTAACGCCTAGTTGAGGCTTTGGATCCTATAAATACCACTTCTTATGGTATTATTCATAACAACTACTCCAAGCAAATCATATATTAATCAGATATCATTGTATACACTATCGTTGTTGTATTTGTACATAATTGATAAGTTTTTGAGTGTTCATATACGAAAACATACATACGAGAGGAAAGATACGAATTATAGTTTGATTCGGTGTTATTAAGATTGTTGATCCGGCATTGTTAGAATCATATCTAAATCCAAGTAAGGTTTGTCTAGTACCCATCAAAAGCTAGATATGTTGCTTCCTTGTCCAATAGAAAAGGGAAACGGTTTATCTTGGACCGATGTAAAGACAAGAGTGTAGCAGTTTATCTCGAACCGATAGAAGATGAGATTGTAACGTTAACCCTCGGACCGATAGAAGACGAGGTACATAAATTGATCTTAAGCCTATAGAAAAAGATGTGGAGAGAGAACGTAGGCACATTTGGCCAAACCTCTATAAATCCTGTGTCATTTACTTTCCGCAAGTTATTTATGCTTCCACAACATAAAAGAGTTTGAAAACTCTACTCCGCAATATTTTCCACCATTCGAAGTGGGGTGCCAATTCGCCAACAATTGATATCGGAGCAGTATCTCTTGAAAGCGGCTTAACATCCGAGGAGAAGAAGATCTTATGGCATTTCAATTTATGCCGGTTGAAGGTCTTGCCTTAAATCGACCTCCATTCTTTGATGGATCAAATTTCACTACACCAGAATCACGATTTTGTGACTGCCAAAAACAGTCACAAATGACAAAAACAGTCACAAATAAATGTCACAGAATCAACTGTCACAAAATTCTTTATGACTGTTAATGACAGTCACAAAACAGTCACAAAACTCAGTTTTATGACTTTCCAAAGCCACTTTATATGGCAGTCACAAACACACTTTCTGACTGTTATCAACAGTCAAATTACTCTATTTGTGATAGTTTAAAGAAGTCACAAAATTTACTCCTGTGACTGTCCATGACAGTCACATAGCTGAATAGTTACGACTGCTTTTAACAGTCACAACATTAAATTTTATGACTTCTTAAAACTGTCAAAAATAGAGTTTTTATAGTCACAATATTAAAGATAGAAATTTAAGATTAAGACTGTCATGGACAGTCAAATAGAGTTTTCACAATATTAGAGTTTGTTACTGTTTTAGACAGTCATAAATTTAGAAAAATTTTAAAAAAAAAAACAGAAATAAAATGTGCAAACCAAGAAAAAATCACCTGATTTTTTTCATAATATTCCACAAAAGCCAAAATACTACAAATACTTATAAACTCAAAGTATTACAGAGTCCACAAATTACTACAAGTTCAAAAATAAATTCAAAGTACCACTAAGTCCACAAATTACAAGTTCATAAATAAATCTAAAATACTTCCAAGTTCACAAAATATTACAAGTCCACAAATTCAAGTTAAATTATATTTCTTCGAGGAAACATTTAGGCCACACCACGAACCCACCTACAACTTCTCCGATCATGGTGGCACAACCTTGGCTACCTAAATATAATTGAGTGTCATTCTCGTCATTCTCCACACTTATAACTCTAATCTTGCTTTCATGGTCTTGAATGTTGCGCCCATGTACTTTTTCGCCTTTCAAAGTTGGAACTACATCTCCTTGAGCAATGACCTTGGTTGAAATGACATCTTTAATAAGAACATGGGTTGTTTATGGCGTACCTGTTGCATTTAGATTTGTTAAGAGAAATGTTGATCCAGCAGAAATTTGTGAGGGCGTAGAAGTTTGTGGCGAAAATAACTTTTGAGAATGGTTGAATGCTGCTATAAAACTAGTAATTTGATCTTGCATGTTGTAAACAACCTTCTCCAAGTGTTGATTATTGTTAAGGACCATGCCAATGTTTGACTTAATAGGTTGAAGAGCCTTCACGGTGCCCTTTGAGACTCGACCAACACCACATGTCCTTTTTCTAGAATCCTTTCCAAAAATCTGGGTAAGTGCATCATCCTCTAAAGAAGCCTGGCTTGACGAGTCTTGGCTACTATGGAATTCTATAACTTTATGCTGAAAAATAAGATTGCATAAGCCTATTTTGATGATTATAATACTTACTAAGAAAATTATATTTCAAAACGTACACATGCTTCAACAACTTTTGGGTGTAGTTCCCCAGTTTTTTGTTGTTTCGTGACTCTAAGTACACCTCGGAAAAAGTAGGCGACCGCCGATTTGGATCCTTCGCTTTCTACAAATGAAAAAAAAATATATCAACCAACGCATCGAAAATCTAAGCTGGAAAATAAATAAAAAATTAAACTCCACTTTACATGTATAATTAGAGGAAGTGTAGAAATATAAGTTCAAACTTAAACTCCACTTTACATGTATAAGCGAAAAAATAAGACTTGTTGATTACATTAATTATATATATTAAAATTTCATGTATATACCATTTTGATAGCTTTCTCGGCGTAGGATGTCCTGCCAAGACAGTGCACATCGTTCTTAATAGCCCTGTTTGCTTTTAGAACCTCTCTTTGTTGAAGCTTTTTGGCCATTTCTTCATGTTCAATAAATGCATTTCATTGTCTGGTGCGAATGTTCTTTTACGGGGGTACGTGGTCCTTCAAAGCCAGTATCCCAGTAGCGTCCAGATTCTTTAAATACTTTTGTCGCATGTACCATCTCCAAGTTTTTAGTTGCCCACCCATCTCTTTTAAAACATCTTCCTTTCTAACAAGCGGGACATTAAATTCCCAATAGAGAGTCATCCACATATCGTCCTTTATGGCTTGATCAACTTGCCTACAGTCATCGTACTCCAACCCTACTTGTATTTTTAGTAAGACTAAACATCGAGCCTTGAACTTATCCTTATTTCCAACTATTTGTCCTGTGCTATTAAAGGTAACGACAGTCCGTTTATCTATAATCGAGTGCCCCTCATTGGCAGATGCTTGGGAGTTCATTGAAGCTTTCGGTTCACCTTCTTGCTGACTTGATGAAGCTGTCATTATCTCTTATGTATCAAAAAAAGCCTCATCAAATCATATATTTGAGCAGTTAAAATCTTGAATCAGTTAATATATATATATATATATATATATATATATATATATATATATATATATATATTCGAACAGTTAACATAAAATATATATACTTGTCCAAAGAATCAGTTATAACTAGAATGAACAGGATAACAGGCCCTGCTCTTCGAAAATTCAAATAAAATAGGACCAGACTGCACTTTTCCAAAATTATAGTTGAGCCCATGGACTTAAAAAAATAGGAAATACCTGTTTTTGAACTAGGATAGAATTTCTCTTATGTATCAAAATACACACCAAAATACACATTACAATGAATTTGAACAACAATAGTCATCTGCTCTTTCAAATTCAAATAACTAGGCAAGACTGCACTTTTCCAAAATTATATTTGAGACCATGGACTTAAATGATAATAGGGAATACCTGTTTTTGAACTAGGATAGAATTTAAAGTGTTGGGGGTGAATTTTGAAATTTACATATTCAAGTCTGCTCTTCCAAAAGGTAAAGTACAGCTAAGAAGCGAATTTCATCGAACATTATGTTTTACCTTATTCTGGACCAGGGAGCAGGCTCTTTCCTTGGCCCTCTCTTTTCGCTTATGAAAGCGCCCCCAGCGTCGATCTTCGAATCGCGTACAAATGATCTGAAATACACACCAAAATACACATTACAATGCACCCAAATTTACAGATTCATATATAACCCTCGAAATCATATATTCGACAAATTTATGCATATAATATATATACTTGTGTCAAAATAATCTTTTCACATCATAATTGGAATGAATTTGAACCACAATATTCATCTGCTCTTTCAAATTCAAACAAAATAGGACTAGACTGTACTTTTTCAAAACTATATTTCAGCCCATGGACTTAAATGAAAAGAGGGAATACCTATTTTTGAATTAGGATAGAATTTCTCTTATGTATCAAAAGACACACCAAAATACACATTACAATGAATTTGAACATCTGCTCTTTCAAATTCAAATAAAATATGACTAGACTGTACTTTTCCAAAATTATATTTGAGCCCATGGACTTAAATGAAAATAGGGAATACCTTTTTTTGAACTAGAATAGAATTTAAAGTATTGGGGGTGAATTTTGAAATTTACATATTCAAGTCTGCTCTTCCAAAAGGTAAAGTACAGCTAAGAAGCGAATTTCATCGAACATTATGTTTTACCTTATTCTGGACTAGGGAGCAGGCTCTTTCCTTGGCCCTCTCTTTTCGCTTATGAAAGCGCCCCGAGCGTCGATCTTCGAACTGAATGCAAAAGATCTAAAATACAGACCAAAATACACATTACAATGCACCCAAATTTACAGATTCATATATAACCCTCGAAATTATATATTCGACAAATTTATGCATATAATATATATACTTGTCAAAATAATCTTTTCGCATCATAATTGGAATGAATTTGAACAATAGTGATCTGCTCTTTCAAATTTAAATAAAATAGGACTAGACTGCACTTTTTCAAACTTATATTTGAGCCCACGGACTAAATGAAAATAGGGAATACCTGTTTTTGAACTAGGATAGAATTTAAATTGTTGGGGGTGAATTTTGAAATTTACAAATTCAAGTCTGCTCTTCCAAAAGGTACAGTACAGCTAAGAAGCGAATTTCATCGAACATTATGTTTTACCTTATTCTGGATTTCCTTGGCCCTCTCTTTTCGCTTATGAAAGTGCCCCGAGTGTCGATCTTCAAACTGCGTACAAAAGATCTGAAATACACACCAAAATACACATTACAATGCACCCAAATTTACAGATTCATATATAACCCTCGAAATCATATATTCGACAAATTTATGCATATAATATATATACTTGTCGAAGTAATCTTTACACATCATAATTAGAATGAATTTGAACAACAATAGTCATCTGCTCTTTCAAATTCAAACAAAATAGGACTAGACAACACTTTTTCAAAATTATATTTGAGCCCATGGACTTAAATGAAAATAGGGAATACCTGTTTTTGAAGTAGGATAGAATTTAAATTGTTGGGGATGAATTTTGAAATTTACAAATTCAAGTCTGCTCTTCCAAAAAGTATAGTACGGCTAAGAAGCGAATTTCATCGAACATTATGTTTTACCTTATTCTAGATTTCCTTGGCCCTCTCTCTTCGCTTATGAAAGTGCCTCGAGTGTCGATCTTCGAACTGCGTACAAAAGATCTGAAATACACACCAAAATATACATTACAATGCACCCAAATTTACAGATTTATATATAACCCTCGAAATCATATATTCGACAAATTTATGCATATAATATATATACTTGTCAAAATAATCTTTACACATCATACTTGGAAGGAATTTGAACAATAATAGTCATCTGCTCTTTCAAATTCAAACAAAATAGGACTAGACAGCACTTTTTCAAAATTATATTTGAGCCCATGGACTTAAATGAAAATAGGGAATACCTGTTTTTGAACTAGGATAGAATTTAAAGTGTTGGGGGTGAATTTTGAAATTTACAAATTCAAGTATGCTCTTCCAAAAGGTACAGTACAACTAAGAAGCGAATTTCATCGAACATTATGTTTTACCTTATTCTGGATCAGGGAGCAGGCTCTTTCCTTGGCCCTATCTTTTCGCTTATGAAAGCGCCGCGAGCGTCGATCTTTGAATTTCATACAAAAAATCTGAAATACTCACCAGAATACACACTACAATGCACCCAAATTTATAGATTCATTTATAATCCTCGAAATCATATATTCGACAAATTTATGCATATAACACATATACTTGTCAAAATAATCTTTTCACATCTTAATTGGAATGAATTTGAACAATAATAGTCATCTGCTCCTTCAAATTCAAATAAAATAGGACTAGACTGCACTTTCCAAAATTACATTTGAAACAATGGACTTAAAATGAAAATTGGGAACATAATAGAGTAGTACGAATATAACAAAAATTCATAAAGTGTACTCACAAAATTAAACATTTATTCATCTAGATAATCAAGAAATTTCTTCAATTCTGGGTTGTCATCTAAAGCAGATTGATATTGAGAAGGTGCCTCCAAGTCATCTACATATGTAGTCAAACGCTTGGGGGAGTATAGAACAACAGAGCACGGCCCATCCTTCGGGCTCTTTGCATAGAATACTTGCTTCAATTCTGGAATGCACAAATAAATGGTTCATCATTTATATTGTCTTTGCTCTTTATCTTATTCAAATTTACCATGACCAAGTTAGTGTCTGGGTCAACCATACAAGCTGCCTTATCTTCTACTTTTACCCAGTCACAGTAAAATGTCGTTACCTTCTTATTTACATAGTCTAATACAAGAATTTGTCTTATAATACCATAATACATAATCTCAGCCTCAACCAACTTTTTATCTTTCGAACTAGCCCTAAAGTGGGTTAGAGCATTAATTGAAACACCACTATTTTGTTTAGCCACAAGATGTGAATCATCTGCACTAGTTGAGAACATAAAGCCATTAAGACGATATCTCCCATATTCCTTAGCCATAAAGTTGGGTCCTGTGGCATAGCGTGCAAGCTTCGACGAGACATCTTCACTTTTCAACAACTGAAATAAAAAAAAGGGCATGCATGCATTAATAATTAGTCAAGCTCATTTACTAACATCATCTATAAAGTTAGAGTGAACTTTATGCTAGCATACCTTGTTTTCTACCCAATGCCTGAATTCGATGTTTATATTCTCTGTTCTTCTTCTTTTTCTTCCCAGGTCAGTTCGGTCAAATTTCCTATATGATAAATAAGCGAATTATGACGCCTAAGAAATAATAAATTTAGTAATTAATTTTATACAAGCTTATGAATTCTCACTCTTTACAGTAGTCTATATCTTCGTGCGTTTCAAAAATATATCGGCTTGCTTGTTCATATTGGACACTTGTTAGTGCCACTGATTTTCCGTTCCCCAAAGCCTCATCATCAGCAAAACCATCTGATTCATCAACAAAACATTCTCGTGTCTCATTAGCTGGATTGGGAATGTACTCCTTCGTATATATGGAAGCTTCTTCTATGATATATTCCTCTGCAATAGAACATTCAACATATCGTGCATTTTTAACATAATCTTTGAAGGTTTTCATCAACCGCTCAAAAGGATACATCCAACGATACCTAACCGGCCCACATTGCAGCGCCTCGTCACATAAATGCACTAGTAAATGGATGCTAATGTCGAAAAACGCAGGAGGGAAGTACTTCTCCAATACACATGTAGCCTCAGCTACACTAGTCTTTGCCGCAATTACGTGCTTCTTATTGACAACTTTTGAGCACAGTATGGTAAAGCACAAACTTATTTGCATAACAGCCTTCCAGAGATCCTTGTGCTCTGTAAAACAGTGTCCAAACAAAAGTGGGACTAATTGCATAATTACATGCCAATCGTGAGACTTATACTGTTTCAAATCATTGGTTGCATGATGGACAACCCTACGCAAATTAGAAGAGAAATTCGAGGGGACCTTCAACTCATAAAACATATTTAGGAACAACTTCCTTTCATTCGTAGGCAAAGAAAATGCTCCAACAGGCATTATAGTTTTCTTAGTTTTAGGATCTTTCTTTAGCCATAAAGATCTTTTTGTTTTCAACGTACGAAGATCTTTTCGAGCATTTACCCCATCTTTCGAGTGACCCCCATCAATACATGTTCCCACTATGTGCTCAATTATATTTTTCTCAGCATGCATTATATCTAGCACGTGCCGTACCGAATGTTCTTTCCAGTATGGCAAATCAAACAATATTGACCTCCGAGACCAAGCTGTTTTCATAGATTCATCATTTAATTTACGTTTCTCAACCAAAATTTTGGGGTGTTTACCCCTAAGATCCTGACAAGCCAAGGATGACTTTTGTTCAACTCCTGCCCCAGAGAGCTTTCTAGGAGCTAGCCTAGGTTCTGCCCCATCTGGGCGAAAATTAATTTCTACTGATCTAAACTTGTGGTTAGGTGGTAAAAAACTCCTATGGGAATGATAAAATACTTTGTGACTATTTTTTAAATATGTGGCTTCCGTTTCCTCTGCACAAATTGGACAGCCCAAGTAACCATGCACATTACAGCCAGAAAAAGTGCCATATGCAGGAAAATCATGAATGGCCCATAACAACATATCCCTCAAAGTGAATGTCTCTGGTTTGAATGAATCAAATACCTGCACGTGTCACGCCCCCACACCGGGGTTGGACGAGAACGCGATAGTTAACATAATAAATAACGTTTGTGATAATACATTCTAGTAAAGCATACATATGCCAGATCTCAGCCCGGTGAACTAAGACTGGTTATTACATAGAAAAGAAATATTCAAGAGTACAGCGGAATTATTACATCAAGTGCAAAAGTGTACATCGGAAACCAAAATACATTATGACACAGGAATAAAAAGAAGCGTTAAAGCAACATCCTAATTCCTACGTCTTGGTAATACTTTGAGGATGGTCTTCAGAGGTCGTTAGCATCTGTCTCTTCTTCTTCTTGGTTCTCTTCATCTAGTGGGGTTTTAGACAACAATTCAAAATGGGGTGAGAATAATGGATTCTCAGTGAGTTGGCTTACGTACTTAATGAGTTTATTATTTAATAAATATTATGTTTCTCCCACTTTTGAAAAAAAATAGTGTTGTTTAAAAATTGGTGCAACTTTTCAAGAAGAATATTATGAATTATGACATGAATGTACAGTCAATCTCTGTAGATTGCGGTTGAGTATGAAGAATGCATGGCGTCGAGCGCCCAATGAGTATTTAGCTTTGGCAGGTTGTCTACATGACGAATCCCTTAGCCTCCTTATAACGTCTTAGACCGTTATCAGTGTTTGGCCTTTCACTATCGCCACGACCTTTGGTTTGATAACCGTAGCCTTGGGCGTTTGTCGGACCGTCACTATAATATTGGCCTTTGAGCTTTATCGCTCTCATGCTTGCTGATGTAATACCCGTCATTTTTATAATGTAATATTATTAATCATAATAATATTATAATGCATTTCATGTTATTTAATTTCATTTAAGGAATCATGAACATTTAGTTCGACGTATCACAAGTCCTAGCCCGAGTCAATTTCTCAAGTTAATTTCAAAACATTTAATATTAGTCATTTTTATGATAATTAAAGGTATTATTATTATTATAATATTTATAATAGGAACGATATTAATATTAATAGTATTAATATTTTTATCTTCATTATATTTATATATCATCATTTATATTACTTTCGATATTATTATTAGTATCGATATTATTAATTATTACCATTGTTATTATTAATTTTATAATTATTATTATTATTATTATTAGCATTATTATTATTGTTTTATCATTGGCCCAAATACACATTGTGCTGACCCATAATAATATCACAAACCCAGGAAATTAATACAAGCCCAAAAAGAAATTAATTAACCCTAACCCTAAACCTACAGTATAAATATACAGCCTCTATTGTACAAATACACAATACAACACATACAACACAGAATACACCTTTTCTTCCCAGCGCCGTCTTCTTCTTCTTCTTCTTCTTCGTTCCACAACAAAAAAAAAAGGGGAAAAGAAAATACAACACAGAAACTTGCTGCAAGGAGGAAGGAGGAGCAGACACGTCTTCATCTTCATCGATCGTCCAAATTCAACGAGTCATCTGAATCTCAACAGGAGGTAATCTGTCGATTTATTCTCGGAATCATATTCTCGAAATTTGCTGCAAAGAGGAAGGAGGAGCAGACACCAGTCTTCATCTTCATCGATCGTCCAAATTCAACAAGTCATCTGAATCTCGACAGAAGGTATTCTTCCGATTTCTTTTCGGAATCATATTCTCGTTTTCTTATTTCCTGCTATGATATCATATAATTCTTCTTCGTGATTTTGAATCCATAATAGAAAATCATAAATCCGAAAAATATGAATTCAATCAAACACAGAAACCTCAACCCAAAAATTTAAACCAACAAAATCACAAATCAAGATAATTTCGGCCGCGCCCAAACCGAAAATCATCAACACCGAACTCAAATCCAGAAAAACAAGAATCATCAACCAACTCGGCCGAACTCATGGCCAAACCCGAAACATCTTCCAAATCAAATTCACCGTCCGAACCGAAACCCCATCAAAACTCAATTTACATTACGAACCTATATTCCAAGCCCAAATCCAACAAAATCGAAAAGCGAGATTTAACACGAATCTACCTTGTATTGCCCGAAGCCTAATCGGCCGGAACCGGATCGATTCGGGCCCGACCCTTCAACACGGACGGTCGAACTCTCTTCGTCGGCCCGACCTCAAAACCCAACCAGGCCCGTCTGAACCACCCAATTCAGATTTGCGGAAACTCCGTTCCGCGCCGCGGCCAACACCTCCAGAACCGCCTTCACCTTCATTCTTCCTCCCGCATTGCACCCGAGCCGATTTTTCGCCCGCTTTGATTTCGACTTGCTGTGTGTGTGTGGGATTTCAGTATGTGTGTGTGCGTCTCTTATTTTTTTGGGAAATCTTCTCCCGGCCGAGAAGGGAGAGTGCAGTGAGAGGGAGGATATATATATATATATATATATATATATAGAGAGAGAGAGAGAGAGAGAAGAGTGCAGAAAGGATGAAGACTCACGGGAGAAATGAAGAAATAATCTCGGTCGGCTGCAGCTAGGTTAGGGGGTATTTATACCCCCGAATTTTTAGGACTTTTCAATTTAGTCCTCCCAATTTTTAGTAGTATCCAATTCATCCCCAGTCAGTATTATTAATTCGATTTTTACCCATTCAGTTTCTCAACTTTTACATTCTGACCCCAGTCAACTTTAAAACTTGAATTTAATCCTAATTTTGACCGAGACATTTAAAATATTGACTTCCAATTAATATTAATAATTAATCTGAAATTATGCATAAGTATTTTAATTTCAGTCACTAATAATGTTAACTCTTCAGTTAATATTAATTAGCAATTGTAATTTATTTTCAGTTATTATATAGTGATATTCGTATCCTTTCATTTATTATATAAATAATAAATTATAAGGATTTTAATTATTATTATTATTATTATTATTATTATTATATGTAGACTTTGTCAAGGATTTACGGGCTTAGGACTGTGAGTCGAGCACATTCATTTCAGTCAGACATCATCATCATCATTTATTCAGGTGGGAATTTTCACTATCACTTTAATTGCTTTAATTGGACTGTGTATGTGATCTTCTATTCATGTTTAAAATTTTTATGCACGTTGTAATTCAGGCTAACCTGTTTTCGTGTATGAGGCTATCTTAAGATATATGTTGTTGCGGGGACACCTGCGCAACCTCAATATTCACATGCGTGCTCGATTCATGTTATGTGGTATTGTGTTTATGTTTTATGTTGTTGCGGGGACACCTGCGCAACCTCAATATTCACATGCGTGCTCGATTCATGTTATGTGGTATTGTGTTTATGTTTGATGTTGTTGCGGGGGCACCTGCGCAACCTCAATATTCGTGTATGCGTGCTCGATTCATGCTATACGTAATATTGTGAGTATGCAATTACGTTGAGGAAAAATGTGATAGATTCTTCATGTTATTCTTTCCATGAGATTGTATATTACTGTGATCAGTGTGAATTCCACGAGCTGAAAGAAGCTCACCCCCACCTTTATTGAACTGCGCAGTTGAACCTAGCCGGATGGACGAAGGAGCGAGCCGAGAGGGCATATGAAAGATGAAATTATTATATGATGTTTCTTTATGTCAACTATTTTGAAACTTTTGGGGAAACTTTGACTAGAAATATTAAATTATGATTTATTTTCTTCCGCCGCAAATTTTTACCTCGTATTTATGATGAAATGTTACCTTATTTAAAGGTATTTATTTTTATGTCTTTGTAGCGACTCGACTTTGTAGGCGAGAATTTTTATATTCTCAAGAAAATTATTTTTACTCAAAATTTACCTTTTATTTATTTTTCCCCATTATTTACCCTAGAAAGTCGGGGCGTTACATAGTGGTATCAGAGCGGGTTTTACCTTTCTGTAGACTCGCTAAAATGTAAAAGTATCATATGCTCTCAGCTTCGCCACTTCGTCACTCCGTCTGAGGTACCAAATTTCAGTCATTATTCATGCATATGTCATTTCATTTTACTTACATAATTATATATATATATATATATATATATATATATATATATATATGTACGAACTGTTAGAATGGCCAAACCTAGAATGACTCATGAGTTTTACAACTCGTTGGCAGACTCATGGCTAACCGCGGAAATCGCAATGCCCCACCCACACAAGATCAACTCTTGGCTGGATTGGCCACCTTGCTTCAAGGCGCGACTATCGTACCGCCTAATAACCACTGAGCGTGCTCAAGCTCAAGTTATTAAGAGGTTCAACCACTTCAAGCCGCATGTCTTTCTTGGTCGTGAGGACCCGGCGGCCATAGAGGAATGGATCATGAATCTAGATAGCATTTTTGACTACATGGCGTGCACCGACGCTCGAGAAGGTGTCATGTGCCGTGTTCCGGCTTAAGGAAGATGCTCGGACATGGTGGATGGGAGTGTGGAGGCTCAAGACTCAAGGCAGAAAGACACATTCACTTGGGATCAGTTTAAGGAGACGATCATGGAAAAGTACTACCCAAGAGCATACAAGATCAAGATGCAGAAGGAGTTCCTTGATCTAACCCAAGGTGGAATGTCGGTAACCGAGTATGAGCGCAAGTTTAACCATATGTGCCGTTTCGCTCCCCACATGGTCGAGACGGATGATATGAAGTCGCAGAAATTCCGGGATGGACTTCGTGACCGGATTCGCCACCATTTGGCTGGTCATGGTCGTTTGAGCTACAATGAAGCCGTTTCAAGGGCCGAGGACATTTCTGCTAGTTTAGATGTGAAGAAGGCTAGGGTACCACCAGTTGCAACAAATAACAAGCGCAAGTGGCACGATCAAGGAGGTGGTAACAAGAAGATTGTTAAGACTGGACCTTCAGGGGTGAAACCCCAGTCAACTAACCCTACATGTGCTACTTGTGGCAAGGGACATAAAGGTGCATGTATGCTTGGTCAGAGGCGGTGCTACTATTGCCGTGAGGAAGGACACCTGGCCCCAGCGTGTCCGAAGATAGGAAAGGGCCCAGGCAATAATGTGCAAGGTCAAGGCTCAGGAGGCAGAGCTCGAGTGTATAGCATGGCCGAGGCTGAAGCAGAGACTGAACCCCAAACCATGTCGTATGTTATCGATTGCAAATATTCCTGCTTTAGTGTTGTTCGATACGGGTGCGTCTCATTCATTCATCTCTAGGAAGCTTTGTACTATGATTGGTTGTAGAAGTAGTAAAGCCCCTAGATCTTTGTTAGTTAGCATGCCTGCGGGCGGAGTAGTGCGTGTAGACTCGATAACTAACAATGTGAAGATAGAGATTAATGATCATAGCTTCTTAGCCAACTTGCACATAGTTGAACTTAGCGATTTTGATGTCATTTTGGGTATGGATTGGTTGGACAAGCATAGAGCTGTAGTTGAATGCTCCGAAAGGAGAGTAACTTTATGTCCGTCCGTTGATGTCAAGACCATATTCGAGGGAGTTAGACACAGCAGTACCCCGAAGGTGATTTCTGCCATGAAAGCTGTGAAGATGCTGAAGAAGAGTGATTGCCAAGGATTTTTGGTGAACGTGATGGGGAAAATGACTTCGGAGAAGACGGTAGCTGATGTACCTATCGTCAAAGAGTATCCAGATGTCTTTCCCAAAGACTTGCCTGGAGTTCCACCGAATCGTCAAGTTGAGTTCTCGATTGATCTAGTGCCAGGAACGGCACCAATATCGAAGGCTCCCTATAGGATGGCGCCTAAGTAATTGCAAGAGCTGAAGGTACAATTCCAGGAACTGCTCGAATCTGGATTTATCCGACCGAGTGTTTCGCCATGGGGTGCGCCAGTGCTCTTTGTGAAGAAAAAGGACGGAAGTTTGAGGATGTGTATTGACTATCGTGAACTTAATCGACTCACGATAAAGAATAAATATCCACTTCCTAGAATAGAGGACCTATTCGATCAACTTGGAGGGTCGGGAGTATTTTCGAAGACAGATTTGAGATCCGGATATCACTAGCTGAGGATTAAGAGTGATGATATCCCGAAGACCGCATTTCGAACTCGTTATGGACATTATGAATTTATAGTGATGCCATTTGGTTTGACTAATGCACCAGCAGTATTCATGGACCTCATGAACCGTGTATTTCAACCTTATTTGGATAAGTTTGTCATTGTGTTTATTGATGACATACTTGTATATTCGAAGACCAAGGTTGAACATGAGCAGCATCTTAGAACGGTATTGGGAATACTGCGCAAGGAGAAGTTATATGCGAAATTCAACAAGTGCGACTCGCTTAACCGAGTTGCATTTTTGGGTCATGTGGTCACTTCTAAAGGAATTGAGGTTGACCCGATTAAAGTTGAGGCGATCGATGATTGGAAAGTACCGAGTAATGCGAATGAAGTTGAAGCTTCTTGGGATTAGCCGGTTATTATCGGAGATTCATCGAGGATTTTCGAAGATATTTGCACCGATGACTAAGTTGACTAGGAAGGGGAAGCTTTCTTATGGAATGAGAAATGCGAAAGGAGTTTCCAAGAACTTAAGCAAAGATTAAGCTGTTGCAAGGTATTGACGATTCCCGATCCGACGAAAGAATTTGTCATCTACGTGATGCATCCAAACAAGGTTTAGGATGTGTATTAATGCAAGAGGGCAAGGTAGTTGCCTATGCTTGAGACAGTTGAAACCGCACGAGTGAACTATCCTACTCATGATTTGGAATTAGCGTGGTAGTTCATGCCTTGAAGATTTGGAGGCATTACCTATATGGAGGTAAGTGTGAAATCTATCTGAGACCACAAAAGTCGAAATATATTTTCACACGAAGGAATTGAATATGAGGCAGCGCAGATGGATTGAGTTGGTCAAAGACTACGATTGTACAATTCATTACCACCCCGTAAAGCAAACGTAGTTGCCGATGCACTAAGCCGTAAGGCAAGAGGAGACCTAACTTGTTTGTTGACCAAGGAGGGAAGCTTGGTCAAGGAATTTGCAAGGATGAACCTTGAGATGGATACACCATCGAGTCCGGTTGAGTCATTATTGGCTAGTTTGGTGGTACAACCAACCTTGAGAGAACAAATCAAAGCAGGTCACGGACGGGACGACTTCTTGGTCATGATGCATGGACGTACTGTTTCAGGGGAGAATAGAGGCTTTAGCGGGTCCGATGGTGGCACGATGGAGTAGGAAGGGAGGATTGGTGTGCCCAATATTGTTAAGTTGAGAGAAGCTATATTGAAGGAGGCACATAGTACTCCATATCTGACACACCACAGGAGTACAAAGATGTATCAAGATCTTAAGGGGACATTTTGGTGGGAAGGTTTGAAGAGAGATGTGGCGGACTTTGTCGAAAGTGTATTGTTTGTCGGCAAGTGAAGGCGAACACCAACGCCCCTTTGGATTACTTAAGTCACTTCATATCCTGAGAATGGAAATGGGAACACATTACGATGGACTTTGTGGTAGGTTTGCCTCGAACGGAAAGAGGAAATCACGCTATTTGGGTTGTTGTCGACCGACTCACAAAGTCGACTCATTTTCTCCCGATTAAGATGAACTTTCGAATGGATCGGTATGCTCAACCGTATATCGGGAGATTATTAAGTTGCATAGAGTGCCGATCTCTATAGTATCCGATAGGGATACTCGTTTCACATCGCGTTTTTGGGAGAGTTTGCAAGAAGCTTTGGGAGCAGTTGAATTTTAGTACGGCTTATCATCCTCAAGCGATGGTCGGTCAGAGGACCATCCAGATCCTTGAGGATATGTTGCAGCATGTGTGCTAGATATGGGAAATAATTGGGAGCATTGTTGCCTTTGGTAGAATTTGCTTACAACAACGGTTACCGATCGGCGATCGGTATGGCACCGTATGAAGCCCTATATGGTAGGAAGTGTCGATCACCACCGTATTGGGATGAGGTAGGAGAAAGGAGGATTTTGGGTCCCGAGATGATCGAGCAAACGGTTGGCATGGTGGATAAGATTCGTGAGAGGATCAAGATAGCCCAGGACCGTCGAAGTCTTACGCCGACAAGCGTAGGAAAGATTTCGACTCGTGTTGGCGACAAAGTATTCTGAAAGTATCTCCTACAAAGGGAATTGTTCGTTTTGGTCCGAGGGCAAGTTGAGACCAAGGTATATTGGACCGTTCGAAATCCTCGGCGGATTGGAGAGCTAGCTTACCGTTTGGCTTTACCCCAGAACTTTGGTGTGCTGGCGTCTTCCATGTATCATTGTTGAGGAAATATGTGCACGATCTCAGCCACGTCATCAACTATACATCCGTAGAGATGAAGAAAGACCTTACCTATGAAGAACAACCAGAACTGATTCTCGATCGATCAGTCCGGCAATAGAGGAATAAAGAGAAGGTGTTCGTCAAGATCCAATGGCGTAACCACACCCAGGATGAAGCCACTTGGGAGCGCGAAGAGGAACTTCAAGCTCGTTATCCGAATTTCTTCAATCAAGGTATATCATTTATTTTCGAGGACGAAAATTTTTCTAAGAGGGTAGGATGTAATACCCGTCATTTTTATAATGTAATATTATTAATTATAATAATATTATAATGCATTTCATGTTATTTAATTTCATTTAAGGAATCATGAACATTTAGTTCGACGTATCACAAGTCCTAGCCCGAGTCAATTTCTCAAGTTAATTTCAAAACATTTAATATTAGTCATTTTTATGATAATTAAAGGTATTATTATTATAATATTTATAATAGGAACGATATTAATATTAATAGTATTAATATTTTTATCTTCATTATATTTATATATCATCATTTATATTACTTTCGATATTATTATTAGTATCGATATTATTAATTATTACCATTGTTATTATTAATTTTATAATTATTATTATTATTATTATTATTATTAGCATTATTATTATTGTTTTATCATTGGCCCAAATACACATTGTGCTGACCCATAATAATATTACAAACCCAGGAAATTAATACAAGCCCAAAAAGAAATTAATTAACCCTAACCCTAAACCTACAGTATAAATATACAGCCTCTATTGTACAAATACACAATACAACACATACAACACAGAATACACCTTTTCTTCCCAGCGCCTTCTTCTTCTTCTTCTTCTTCGTTCCACAACAAAAAAAAAAGGGGAAAAGAAAATACAACACAGAAACTTGCTGCAAGGAGGAAGGAGGAGCAGACACGTCTTCATCTTCATCGATCGTCCAAATTCAACGAGTCATCTGAATCTCAACAGGAGGTAATCTGCCGATTTATTCTCGGAATCATATTCTCGAAATTTGCTGCAAAGAGGAAGGAGGAGCAGACACCAGTCTTCATCTTCATCGATCGTCCAAATTCAACAAGTCATCTGAATCTCGACAGAAGGTATTCTGCCGATTTCTTTTCGGAATCATATTCTCGTTTTCTTATTTCCTGCTATGATATCATATAATTCTTCTTCGTGATTTTGAATCCATAATAGAAAATCATAAATCTGAAAAATATGAATTCAATCAAACACAGAAACCTCAACCCAGAAATTTAAACCAACAAAATCACAAATCAAGATAATTTCGGCCGCGCCCAAACCGAAAATCATCAACACCAAACTCAAATACAGAAAAACAAGAATCATCAACCAACTCGGCCGAACTCATGGCCAAACCCGAAACATCTTCCAAATCCGAAATTCACTGTCCGAACCAGAAACCCCATCAAAACTCAATTTACATTACGTGAACCTATATTCCAAGCCCGAATCCAACGAAATCGAAAACGAGATTTAACACGAATCTACCTTTTAATGCCCGAAGCCTAATCGACCGGAACCCGGATCCAGTTCAGGCCCGACCCTTCAACACGGACCAGATTCGAACTCTCTTCCGTCAGCCCGACCTCAAAACCCAACCAGGCCCGTACGAACCACCCAATTCAGATTTGCCGGAAACTCCGTTCCGCCGCACGCGGCCAACACCTCGAGGAACCGCCTTCACCTTCATTCTTCCTCCCGCACCGCTGCACCCGAGCCGATTTTTCGCACTTTGATTTCGACTTCTTTGTGTGTGTGTGGGATTTCGATATGTGTGTGTGCGTCTTTTATTTTTGGGGAAATCTTCTCCTAGAGAAGGGAGAGTGCGGTGAGAGGGAGGATATATATATATATATATATATATATATATATATATATATATATATATATAGAGAGAGAGAGAGAGAGAGAGAGAGAAGAGTGCAGAAAGGATGAAGACTCACGGGAGAAATGAAGAAATAATCTCGGTCGGCTGCAGCTAGGTTAAGGGGTATTTATACCCCCGAATTTTTAGGACTTTTCAATTTAGTCCTCCCAATTTTCAGTAGTATCCAATTCAGCCCCACTCAGTATTATTAATTCGATTTTTACCCATTCAGTTTCTCAACTTTTACATTCTGACCCCAGTCAACTTTAAAACTTGAATTTAATCCTAATTTTGACCGAGACATTTAAAATATTGACTTCCAATTAATATTAATAATTAATCTGAAATTATGCATAAGTATTTTAATTTCAGTCACTAATAATGTTAACTCTTCAGTTAATATTAATTAGCAATTGTAATTTATTTTCAGTTATTATATAGTGATATTCGTATCCTTTCATTTATTATATAAATAATAAATTGTAAGGATTTTAATTATTATTATTATTATATGTAGACTTTGTCAAGGATTTACGGGCTTAGGACTGTGAGTCGAGCACATTCATTTCAGTCAAACATCATCATCATCATTTATTCAGGTGGGAATTTTCACTATCACTTTAATTGCTTTAATTGGACTGTGTATGTGATCTTCTATTCATGTTTAAAATTTTTATGCACGTTGTAATTCAGGCTAAACTGTTTTCGTATATGAGGCTATCTTAAGATATATGTTGTTGCGGGCACACCTGCGCAACCTCAATATTCACATGCGTGCTCGATTCATGTTATGTGGTATTGTGTTTATGTTTTATGTTGTTGCGGGGACACCTGTGTAATATCCGCAAATTTTCGATTTTCGGTAAATTTCTTTTTCCGTCCGAAGTCCGTTTTGACGACTCGCTTTTGACCGTTTCGTCATTCGGAGAATATTTAATTCTGCACTTTTTGTCATCCGAGTTCGTTTCGGTGCTGCTTTGTTGAGTTCCGTGCTTTTTAGCGACTTTTCCGCGCTTGAGTTCGGTTCTTGCGAATCTCGTTCGAAACTGTCGTTTGGGGTTTTTCGTAAGTTCATTTAACGTTGTTATACGTGTTGTGAGCTTCGGTTTAATTATTCGTTGTCGTATGGTAATTTTCGGGCATTTGGGCCATTTTCGTAATTTCCCAAAGTTTGGGGTAATTACCTTCCGTTGTCGAATTTCGAGCCTTCGGGTGGTCGGAATCGTGTGTTCTACTAGCTCTTAGATTCGTCTTTGTGAGTACTTAGTAACCGTATCTTCGGTTCGTATTCAGGTTCGGGTTTCGGTGTCGTTTTGTTGAATTCAGGATTACTAAACGACTTTTCTAAGTATGAGTTCGACTTTGTTAGATCACCATTAATTTTTGGTAACTCCAAAAATTCTGAATCTTTGCAATATTATAGAGCATCGAGTTAGCTTTCCAATGGTTCGAGCGGTGAGTCAATCGAGTCGGACGAGAGAGTTATGGTCGTTTTAGCTCACCCGCTCGTTATTGGCGATCATTGCCGGCCGAACTCGGCCGTGTCGTCCGACACGGCCGTGCCGTACTCGTCCGGATAAGCCGGAAGTCTCGCCTCAGGACCCGGCCGTGTCGTGCAGCACGGCCGAGCCGAACTCTTAGGATAAGCGAGGCGGCGCCAGAGGCCCGGCCGTGTTCGGGACACGGTCGAGTCATTGCCGAGCGGACGGGTCACTATCGGAAGGTGCGGCCGTGTCTAGCGAGGACACGGTCGAGTCCCCGCCGCCGTGTCGGCTATTTAAGGCTGGACAGTCATATCCGGCATTTTCCACTTTTCTTCGTTCCTTCGCGATTTTTCACCATAGATCGATGGTTTTGAGTAAAATCAACTTATATAAACATGTTTTGGAAGTTGGAATCATGGATTAACATCATCTTCCACCGGATCGAAGGTAAGAACACCTAAACTTTTGGTTTTGGATGTTCTTGGGGTTTCTTGGTGTTTTGGCCGATTTTCAATGTTTTGATTAAGATTGCTGATGAAACTTAATTGTAAACTCGTAATCATTCAATACCCTTGAAGTTTTGTGGAACGGATTTGAGTATTTCTTTGAATAATCGATTGAATTGGACTACGCCTTCAAAGTGTCCGATAAAATGCTTCAATGGGTAGAACTTGGGAAGTTCCATACGTTTTCGTAGAATTGTGATTGAATTGATATCGTTGTGACTTAGGAGCGAATTCTTGTGAAGAACTCGAGTCGGAACCCTTCCGTTCGTTGCCTTCTTTGGGGTCCGAGCTTCCCGGTCGAACCGTGTTCTTCGGAGCGTTTGGTAGCGGTTATTAAGGCAAGTATCTTACTATACGACTTGTATCTTGCGACTAGTAATTACGTATGAGATGTATAATGACTTTGCTTGCCTTCGTAAATATGTTCCGTTTGAGTTGGTTGTGTTTTCCGTAATTTGAAGGCTTTGCGATAATATTGTTATATTAGTATACGTGTTAGGCGTTGTGCCATTTGTGCAGGATTGCGCCGTACATATGGGACGGTCGTACACTTGGTTGTGTAATGTAATGTGTACCGAGCGTGTGTTATGTTGGATGTGTGTCGTTGATTGACGATAGTCGTTGCGAGTGTTGAGATTGTGTTATGTGCAGGTGATGTACGATTTTGTGGTGATCAATGTGATTGATCAATTGTGCTCATTGTTGTATGTAATGTGAATGTGAATGTGAATATGTGTGACCGCTAAGTTCACTCGTGTTGGTTCGACGGGACCTACGAGGATTCGTGGCAGTGGACTACGGGATCAGAACTTAGTGAGGTACTGAGGTCCAATCGTCTTTGATGCAGCGAGGCCTACGGTAACGCATGGCGGTGGACCATGAGTTTCGGACACGGTCGTCAACCGGTGAGCTCGACGGGGCTTACGGTGACACGTGGCGGTGGACTACGGTGTCGGGGCGTGTGTGTGATTGTTGTGATTGATATAGTCCGTGCGGGTTGTTATGCCTACGGAGACACGTGATGTGGATCACGGTGTCGGAATTGGTTATGTTTGGTTGATAGTCCGTGCGGGTTGTTGAACCTACGGAGACACGTGACAGTGGATCACGGTGTCGGAGTTGATTATGTTTGTTTAATTGTGCGTGATGTAGTCCGTGCGGGTTGTTGAACCTACGGAGACACGTGACAGTGGATCACGGTGTCATGAGCATGATACTTTTCAAATCAAAGTTTTCAAAGGAAAAGTTTTAAGAAATAATGTTGGGCCGAGCCCCACGAGATTTATGGAAATGTTTCGGTATTGTAAATCGTTGAATTATGAAACGAGTTTTGTGTTAAGGCCCTTAAGTTTTTCGAAAGGTTTTGTGAATCAGGACATGAGGTCTTAAGGTTTTGAAATTCTAAAAATTCCCGAGATGATAATCTTATTTTCGAATGCTTCATAGCTTATCTTCTCTTGTGAAAACCTCCCGGGAATATTTGATACTTGATTATTAATTGCTTGTTACATTTCGTATGATTTGATACTTGCACTAGTAAAACAGTGGAGTTTTACTAACCCCAGTGTCGGGGGTGGATGTCTGTTTGCGTCCGGTACATGCAGATTTAGGGAGCGATCACAGGATTGGCACAAGAGGATGACGAGCTGCGATACTAATCAAGAGTGGAGAGTTGGTAGAGTTTAGTTGTATTGTTAGAGTTGATTCAGTTCTCCGTTGTATTGTATTTCGACCCCTGTGTGGGTAATGTTGTTAGTCAGTCCTGTTGATAGAGTTGTGTGACCTCATCGGTCTGTGTGTTTATGTGTAAGTGACCTTGACGGTCTGTATTATTATATTGTTTGACCCTGGACGGGCAAGCATTTGATTGTTTATGGACGTTTAGCCTGGTAGATCTTTGCGGAAAGGGTTTACGGCGTGTAATATTCCCATACGGTTTTGGGGGTGTTACATTTATGGTATCGGAGCTTAGGTTGCGGAAACCTAGGCTGTCGGGTCAAGCCAAGTCGTGATTTGTCGAGTAATGGGTTGTCATGTCGTTTGAGTCATCAGGTGACAAGTTGAGTTGTGCGTAGTCACAACGTGTCGGTTATGTTGTCGGACGAGATTGGTATCGTGGGCGACCGTCACCTCCGTGCGACCTGTGGATGTAAGTCTCCTCTTTTATGCGAAGTACTTGTGTATCTCGATTTTATCTTAGTGAGTTAATTGCGGTGCATGATTTTCTTTACACAGTATTGTGTAATATAATTGTGTTTAGTACTTGTGGCATATAGTATGTGTATAGAACTGGGCACATTATTGTTTTATTTTTGAACCACCGGGTGGTGTGGTATGGTGTGGAAGTTGTAAACCTTGATGGATTTCGAAAAGGTATCGGCGACTGAGTTTTATTTTGAAAATCGATTCCCTTAACCGAGTTTTGACATTATGGCCTTGATCGTTTTGGCAAAATTCTTATGACGGTATTTAGTATTTTGTAAATGGCTTTTGTGAGTTTTTGAAATATTACCGTCATCGCCCCTTTTGGCGTTTTTGTAAATAGTTTTTATCTGGTGGGTTCGTGGCGGGACCCACAACGGTATAATGTCCCGTGTAATTACCTGAGATTTTTGGGCATTCTAGCCCATTGAATTATCTTTGAAAATCTTGAGTATCCTAGAAATAAATTTCGAGACGTACGTTTAAAATGAATTGTTTTCTCACGGTACTTCCAAGGTGCCACGATATGTTTCGAATTCTTCTACCTCGAGGACCAAAATGTTTTGAGATATTTTTCAATGTTTTATAAACACTTTTACTTAGACCCGAGGGTCGAATATTTCCGAAAGTTTTTCACGAAAAGAAAGTGTCCTCATTTTTATCGAATGCAAAATAGTTTTCCAAAGTCTCGATAACGATGTTTCACGATTGTACTTTTTTTTTGAAGGGTGATACTCAAGATCAATCGGTGTTTCCAAAATTATTTTCAAAAGGAGGTTTTCGTTTTTAAAAACCTATCCATTCCCGTTTGAGGGCTGGGTATGTATGTATGATGTTCACGTTGTCGTTATGATGTTTGCTCCAGTATGATCGAATTGGTGCCATGAACGTCGAGGCGTTGCCACGCATTTCTTTGTATTAGCCTCTGTGAGAGGTGTGAACCGGTGTTTCTTGTTTATCGCCTCGTGGCGATTTGCGTGTTGTCGCACGAGTGTGAGATGTTGAAGCTTGGGTTTGTACGTTTGTGTACATGTGTGATTGTTTCATAATGTTTGTAATTATGTCGATTATCGTTCGGGCCGTTGATGTCGCCGAACGATACTGTCGTTGTTGTAGTGTTTGTGTGTGTATTACCTTATGATGGTAATCGTTGTATATGATATGTGTTATGATTCTTTATTATCTTTGTCGGCATCTCGGTATGTTGTTTTGCGGTGTTATGTTCCATTGTATCTAGCATCTGTATTTTCGATATGCCGAGCCGAGGCATTTCGAACGTATTGTCTGGGGGCATGTACGTGCCAATTGTCCTTCTCGATGCGCTTTTCAAGTGTGGACCCGAGAGACACAGGATCCGGATTTTGCGAGTTGGGTTCCGAGTCTTTCGGGCGCGAACTTCGATATAGATATGAGGATCGGATCGAGAGGCCCATGGGAGATATTTTCGTTTGCTTTTTGTGTTGTCACCTTACTCAGCTTGTTGTGAGTTGCGGGAACGACATTTCTTTTATAAGAGGTCGAATGTAATGCCTGTATCGTTTTGACTTCTGCATTTCCTCTTTCTCAGGTCTATCGACTCGTCGTGTTCGTTGATACTTTATGAACTGTTCTGTATTTCGGTTTCATCGTTCGGACGAACTGTGATCTTGTTGTGGGTCGATCTGGTTATCGATGTGACTTTTTGGGTTCAGTTCGATTCTTGTGAACCTTGTTCGGGAGTGACCTCATCTGGTTCTATTAGTTCTTTTATTCGAAGTGGATCGGATTTAGAACTCTTGTGTTTTCGACTCTGTCGACTCATTATGTTCGTTGACATTTCTGAGCTTGTCCTGCCCCTTGCTTTTGTTGATCGAACGAGTGTGGTATTGTTTTGGAATAACTCATTTGTCGTTGTGACTTTTCAATCGCTATTCCCTTCCCTGTGGATCTTATGGGAATGCACGTCTTGTTGTTCTCACGGATCATCCTGGGAGTTGTTGTTTGAATTTTCTTATCCTTCGTGTTTCGAACATGATTGTTCGATTTTTGTTGTCTCGATCGTTGTGGTTCGATCGTTTGTTTGTTCGGTTTTGTTCTCATTTCGTGATTGTTGAGCATTCAGGCTCCTTCCTGATTCCCTTAAGTTCGGGAAATTAGTCTCGTTTTCGATCTTCCAACCCTTGGGCGGTGGGATTCCGTATTTGTTCAGCGGTTGGCTCGCGTTTTGATTGATGTACCGTTGGGTTGGTCAATCATATTGATTTTCGTTCGTTGTGTTTTGTGATTGTCGGATAATTGACTTGGCTATATTATCCGTTTGATGACGCTTGTCATTTGTTGGTTTTATTATATCCCTAACGGCGACGTTGTGTTGGTCGCCGTGGAGCGTGTTTTCACGCCGTATATTCCTTTGCGTTGTTTGTAACATTTCGTCGTTGGGCGTTAGTTACGCATACTTGTGCATCTTGTTGAGTTTTTCCTGGCGGAATATTTCTTACCCCTACTTGTTTTAAGTTTCGGGACGAAACTTCTTTTAAGGAGGGTAGAATGTAATATCCGCAAATTTTCGATTTTCGGTAAATTTCTTTTTCCGGCCGAAGTCCGTTTTGACGACTCGCTTTTGACCGTTTCGTCATTCGGAGAATATTTAATTACGCACTTTTGTCATCCGAGTTCGTTTGGTCTTGCTTTGTTGAGTTCCGTGCTTTTAGCGACTTTTCCGCGCTTGAGTTCGGTTCTTGCGAATCTCGCTCAAACGTCGTTTGGGGTTTTCGTAAGTTCATTTAACGTTGTTATACGTGTTGTGAGCTTCGGTTTGATTATTCGTTGTCGTATGGTAATTTTCGGGCATTTGGGCCATTTTCGTAATTTCCCAAAGTTTGGGGTAATTACCTTCCGTTGTCGAATTTCGAGCCTTGGGTGGTCGAATCGTGTGTTCTACTAGCTCTTAGATTCGTCTTTGTGAGTACTTCGTAACCGTATCTTCGGTTCGTATTCGAGTTCGGGTTTCGTGTCGTTTTGTTGAATTGGGATTACTAAACGACTTTTCTAAGTATGAGTTCGACTTTGTTAGATCACCATTAATTTTTGGTAACTCCAAAAATTCTGAATCTTTGCAATATTATAGAGCATCGAGTTAGCTTTCCAATGGTTCGAGCGGTGAGTCAATCGAGTCGGACGAGAGAGTTATGGTCGTTTTAGCTCACACGCTCGTTATTGGCGATCACGCTGCGGCCGAACTCGGCCGTGTCGTCCGACACGGCCCGTGCCTGCACTCGTCCGGATAAGCCGGAAGTCTCGCCTCGGGACCCGACCGTGTCGTTTGGCACGGCCGAGCGAACTCTTCGGATAAGCCGAGGCATCGCGAAGGCCCGACCGGGTTCCAGGACACGGTCGAGTCATTGACGAGCGCGGACGTGTCACTAGCGGAAGGCTCGACCGTGACTAGCAGGACACGGTCGAGTCCCTGCCGTCCAGGGTAGGCTATTTAAGGCCTGGACCGAGTCATATCCGGCATTTTCCACTTTTCTTCGTTCCTTCCGCGATTTTTCACCATAGATCGATGGTTTTGAGTAAAATCAACTTATATAAACATGTTTTGGAAGTTGGAATCATGGATTAACATCATCTTCCACCGGATCGAAGGTAAGAACACCTAAACTTTTGGTTTTGGTTGTTGTTGGGGTTTGTTGGTGTTTTGGCGGTTTTTCTTTGTTTTGATTGATTCGATGAAACTTAATTGTAAACTCGTAATCATTCAATACCCTTGAAGTTTTGTGGAACGGATTTGAGTATTTCTTTGAATAATCGATTGAATTGGACTACACCTTCAAAGTGTCCGATAAAATGCTTCAATGGGTAGAACTTGGGAAGTTCCATACGTTTTCGTAGAATTGTGATTGAATTGATATCGTTGTGACTTAGGAGCGAATTCTTGTGAAGAACTCGAGTCGGAACCCTTCCGTTCGTTGCCTTCTTTGGGGTCCGAGCTTCCCGGTCGAACCGTGTTCTTCGGAGCGTTTGGTAGCGGTTATTAAGGCAAGTATCTTACTATACGACTTGTATCTTGCGACTAGTAATTACGTATGAGATGTATAATGACTTTGCTTGCCTTCGTAAATATGTTCCGTTTGAGTTGGTTGTGTTTTCCGTAATTTGAAGGCTTTGCGATAATATTGTTATATTAGTATACGTGTTAGGCGTTGTGCCATTTGTGCAGGATTGCGCCGTACATATGGGACGGTCGTACACTTGGTTGTGTAATGTAATGTGTACCGAGCGTGTGTTATGTTGGATGTGTGTCGTTGATTGACGATAGTCGTTGCCAGTGTTGAGATTGTGTTATGTGCAGGTGATGTACGATTTTGTGGTGATCAATGTGATTGATCAATTGTGCTCATTGTTGTATGTAATGTGAATGTGAATGTGAATATGTGTGACCGCTAAGTTCACTCGTGTTGGTTCGACGGGACCTACGAGGATTCGTGGCAGTGGACTACGGGATCAGAACTTAGTGAGGTACTGAGGTCCAATCGTGCTGGTCTGACGAGGCCTACGGTAACGCATGGCAGTGGACCATGAGTTTCGGACACAGTGCGTCCAACCGGGTGAGCTCGACGGGGCTTACGGTGACACGTGGCAGTGGACTACGGTGTCAGGACTGTGTGTGTGATTGTTGTGATTGATATAGTCCGTGCGGGTTGTTATGCCTACGGAGACACGTGACTGTGGATCACGGTGTCGGAATTGGTTATGTTTGGTTGATAGTCCGTGCGGGTTGTTGAACCTACGGAGACACGTGACAGTGGATCACGGTGTCGGAGTTGATTATGTTTGTTTAATTGTGCGTGATGTAGTCCGTGCGGGTTGTTGAACCTACGGAGACACGTGACAGTGGATCACGGTGTCATGAGCATGATACTTTTCAAATCAAAGTTTTCAAAGGAAAAGTTTTAAGAAATAATGTTGGGCCGAGCCCCACGAGATTTATGGAAATGTTTAGGTATTGTAAATCTGTTGAATTATGAAAAGAGTTTTGGGTTAAGGCCCTTAAGATTATCGAAAGGTTTTGTGAATCAGGACATGAGGTCTTAAGGTTTTGAAATTCTAAAAATTCCCGAGATGATAATCTTATTTTCGAATGCTTCATAGCTTATCTTCTCTTGTGAAAACCTCCCGGGAATATTTGATACTTGATTATTAATTGCTTGTTACATTTCGTATGATTTGATACTTGCACTAGTAAAACAGTTGAGTTTTACTAACCCCCGAGTAATCGGGGGGTGGATGTCTGTTTTGCGTCCAGGTACATGCAGATTTAGGAGGCGATCACGGGATTGGCACAAGAGGATGACAGTGCGATACTAATCAAGAGTTGAGAGTTGGTAGAGTTTAGTTGTATTGTTAGAGTTGATTCGGTCTTCCTGTATTGTATTTCGACCCTGTGTGGGTAATGTTGTTAGTCGATCCTGTTGATAGAGTTGTGTGACCTCATCGATGCATGTGTGTTTATGTGTAAGTGACCTTGGCCAGTGTATTATTATATTGTTTGACCACTGGGCGGGCAAGCATTTGATTGTTTATGGACGTTGCTTTGGTAGATCCTTGCGGAAAGGGTTTACGGCGTGTAATATTCCCATACGGTTTTGGGGGTGTTACATTTATGGTATCGGAGCTTAGGTTGCGGAAACCTAGGCTGTCGGGTCAAGTCAAGTCGTGATTTGTCGAGTAATGGGTTGTCATGTCGTTTGAGTCATCAGGTGACAAGTTGAGTTGTGCGTAGTCACAACGTGTCGGTTATGTTGTCGGACGAGATTGGTATCGTGGGCGACCGTCACCTCCGTGCGACCTGTGGATGTAAGTCTCCTCTTTTATGCGAAGTACTTGTGTATCTCGATTTTATCTTAGTGAGTTAATTGCGGTGCATGATTTTCTTTACACAGTATTGTGTAATATAATTGTGTTTAGTACTTGTGGCATATAGTATGTGTATAGAACTGGGCACATTATTGTTTTATTTTTGAACCACCGGGTGGTGTGGTATGGTGTGGAAGTTGTAAACCTTGATGGATTTCGAAAAGGTATCGGCGACTGAGTTTTATTTTGAAAATCGATTCCCTTAACCGAGTTTTGACATTATGGCCTTGATCGTTTTGGCAAAATTCTTATGACGGTATTTAGTATTTTGTAAATGGCTTTTGTGAGTGGTTGAAATATTACCGTCATCGCCCCTTTTGGCGTTTTTGTAAATAGTTTTTATCCTGGTGGGTTCCGGCGCGGGACCCACAACGGTATAATGTCCCGTGTAATTACCTGAGATTTTTGGGCATTCTAGCCCATTGAATTATCTTTGAAAATCTTGAGTATCCTAGAAATAAATTTCGAGACGTACGTTTAAAATGAATTGTTTTCTCACGGTACTTCCAAGGTGCCACGATATGTTTCCGAATTCTTCTACCTCGAGGACCAAAATGTTTTGAGATATTTTTCAATGTTTTATAAACACTTTTACTTAGACCCGAGGGTCGAATATTTCCGAAAGTTTTTCACGAAAAGAAAGTGTCCTCATTTTTATCGAATGCAAAATAGTTTTCCAAAGTCTCGATAACGATGTTTCACGATTGTACTTTTTTTTGAAGGGTGATACTCAAGATCAATCGGTGTTTCCAAAATTATTTTCAAAAGGAGGTTTTCGTTTTTAAAAACCTATCCATTCCCGTTTGAGGGCTGGGTATGTATGTATGATGTTCACGTTGTCGTTATGATGTTTGCTCCCGAGTATGATCGAATTGGTGCCATGAACGTCGAGGCATTGCCACGCATTTGCTGTATTAGCCCTCTGTGAGAGGTGTGAACCGGTGTTTACTGTTTATCGCCTCGTGGCGATTTGCGTGTTGTCGCACGAGTGTGAGATGTTGAAGCTTGGGTTTGTACGTTTGTGTACATGTGTGATTGTTTCATAATGTTTGTAATTATGTGCTGATTATCGTTCGGGCCGTTGATGTCGCCGAACGATACTGTCGTTGTTGTAGTGTTTGTGTGTGTATTACCTTATGATGGTAATCGTTGTATATGATATGTGTTATGATTCTTTATTATGCTGAGTCGGCATCTCCGGTATGTTGTTTTGCGGTGTTATGTTCCATTGTATCTAGCATCTGTATTTTCGATATGCCGAGCCGAGGCATTTCGAACGTATTGTGCCGGGGGCATGTACGTGCCAATTGTCCTTCTCGTCAGTAACGCTTTTCAAGTGTGGACCCGAGAGACACAGGATCCAGTTTTGCGAGTTGGGTTCCGAGTCTTTCGGGGCGCGAACTTCAGTATAGATATGAGGATCGGATCTGAGAGGCCCATGGGAGATATTTCTGTCGTTTGCTTTTTGTGTTGTCACCTTACTCCAGTTGTTGTGAGTTGCGGGAACGACATTTCTTTTATAAGAGGTCGAATGTAATGCCCGTATCGTTTTGACTTACGCATTTCCTCTTTCTCGAGTCTATCGACTCGTCGTGTTCGTTGATACTTTATGAAGCGCTCGTATTTCGGTTTCATCGTTCGGATGAACTGTGATCTTATTGTGGGTCGATCTGGTTATCGATGTGACTTTTTGGGTTGATTCGATTCTTGTGAACCTTGTTCGGGAGTGACCTCATCTGGTTCTATTAGTTCTTTTATTCGAAGTGGATCGGATTTGGAACTCTTGTGTTTCGACTCTGTCGACTCATTATGTTCGTTGACATTTCGAGCTTGTCCCTTGCTTTTGTTGATCGAACGAGTGTGGTATTGTTTTGGAATAACTCATTTGTCGTTGTGACTTTTCAATCGCTATTCCCTTCCTGTGGATCTTATGGGAATGCACGTCTTGTTGTTCTCACCAGATCATCCCGGGAGTTGTTGTTTGAATTTTCTTATCCTTCGTGTTTGAACATGATTGTTCGATTTTGTTGTCTCGATCGTTGTGGTTCGATCGTTTGTTTGTTCGGTTTTGTTCTCATTTCGTGATTGTTGAGCATTCAGGCTCCTTCCTGATTCCCTTAAGTTCGGGAAATTAGTCTCGTTTTCGATCTTCCAACCCTTGGGCGGTGGGATTCCGTATTTGTTCAGCGGTTGGCTCGCGTTTTGATTGATGTACCGTTGGGTTGGTCAATCATATTGATTTTCGTTCGTTGTGTTTTGTGATTGTCGGATAATTGACTTGGCTATATTATCCGTTTGATGACGCTTGTCATTTGTTGGTTTTATTATATCCCTAACGGCGACGTTGTGTTGGTCGCCGTGGAGCGTGTTTTCACGCCGTATATTCCTTTGCGTTGTTTGTAACATTTCGTCGTTGGGCGTTAGTTACGCATACTTGTGTATCTTGTTGAGTTTTTCCTGGCGGAATATTTCTTACCCCTACTTGTTTTAAGTTTCGGAACGAAACTTCTTTTAAGGAGGGTAGAATGTAATATCCGCAAATTTTCGATTTTCGGTAAATTTCTTTTTCCGGCCGAAGTCCGTTTTGACGACTCGCTTTTGACCGTTTCGTCATTCGGAGAATATTTAATTCTGCACTTTTTGTCATCCGAGTTCGTTTCGGTGCTGCTTTGTTGAGTTCCGTGCTTTTTAGCGACTTTTCCGCGCTTGAGTTCGGTTCTTGCGAATCTCGTTCGAAACTGTCGTTTGGGGTTTTTTGTAAGTTCATTTAACGTTGTTATACGTGTTGTGAGCTTCGGTTTGATTATTCGTTGTCGTATGGTAATTTTCGGGCATTTGGGCCATTTTCGTAATTTCCCAAAGTTTGGGGTAATTACCTTCCGTTGTCGAATTTCGAGCCTTCGGGTGGTCGGAATCGTGTGTTCTACTAGCTCTTAGATTCGTCTTTGTGAGTACTTCGTAACCGTATCTTCGGTTCGTATTCAGGTTCGGGTTTCGGTGTCGTTTTGTTGAATTCAGGATTACTAAACGACTTTTCTAAGTATGAGTTCGACTTTGTTAGATCACCATTAATTTTTGGTAACTCCAAAAATTCTGAATCTTTGCAATATTATAGAGCATCGAGTTAGCTTTCCAATGGTTCGAACGGTGAGTCAATCGGATTCCGGACGAGAGAGTTATGGTCGTTTTAGCTCACCCGCTCGTTATTGGCGATCATGCCGGCCGAACTCGGCCGTGTCGTCCGACACGGCCCGTGCGTACTCGTCCGGATAAGCCGGAAGTCTCGCCTCAGACCCGGCCGTGTCGCTGGCACGGCCGAGCCGAACTCTTAGGATAAGCCAAGCGATCGCCCAGAGGCCCGACCGTGTTCCAGGACACGGCCGAGTCATTGCCGAGCGGACGGTCACTATCGGAAGGCGCGACCATGTCTAGCAGACACGGTCCGAGTCCTCGCCGCCGTGGTCGGCTATTTAAGGCCTGGACCGAGTCATATCCGGCATTTTCCACTTTTCTTCGTTCCTTCCGCGATTTTTCACCATAGATCGATGGTTTTGAGTAAAATCAACTTATATAAACATGTTTTGGAAGTTGGAATCATGGATTAACATCATCTTCCACCCGGATCGAAGGTAAGAACACCTAAACTTTTGGTTTTTGGATGTTCTTGGGGTTTCTTGGTGTTTTGGCCGATTTTCTTTGTTTTGATTGATTCTTTGATGAAACTTAATTGTAAACTCGTAATCATTCAATACCCTTGAAGTTTTGTGGAACGGATTTGAGTATTTCTTTGAATAATCGATTGAATTGGACTACACCTTCAAAGTGTCCGATAAAATGCTTCAATGGGTAGAACTTGGGAAGTTCCATACGTTTTCGTAGAATTGTGATTGAATTGATATCGTTGTGACTTAGGAGCGAATTCTTGTGAAGAACTCGAGTCGGAACCCTTCCGCTCGTTGCCTTCTTTGGGGTCCGAGCTTCCCGGTCGAACCGTGTTCTTCGGAGCGTTTGGTAGCGGTTATTAAGGCAAGTATCTTACTATACGACTTGTATCTTGCGACTAGTAATTACGTATGAGATGTATAATGACTTTGCTTGCCTTCGTAAATATGTTCCGTTTGAGTTGGTTGTGTTTTCCGTAATTTGAAGGCTTTGCGATAATATTGTTATATTAGTATACGTGTTAGGCGTTGTGCCATTTGTGCAGGATTGCGCCGTACATATGGGACGGTCGTACACTTGGTTGTGTAATGTAATGTGTACCGAGCGTGTGTTATGTTGGATGTGTGTCGTTGATTGACGATAGTCGTTGCGAGTGTTGAGATTGTGTTATGTGCAGGTGATGTACGATTTTGTGGTGATCAATGTGATTGATCAATTGTGCTCATTGTTGTATGTAATGTGAATGTGAATGTGAATATGTGTGACCGCTAAGTTCACTCGTGTTGGTTCGACGGGACCTACGAGGATTCGTGGCAGTGGACTACGGGATCAGAACTTAGTGAGGTACTGAGGTCCAATCGTGCTGGTCTGACGAGGCCTACGGTAACGCATGGCAGTGGACCATGAGTTTCGGACACAGTGCGTCCAACCGGGTGAGCTCGACGGGGCTTACGGTGACACGTGGCAGTGGACTACGGTGTCAGGACTGTGTGTGTGATTGTTGTGATTGATATAGTCCGTGCGGGTTGTTATGCCTACGGAGACACGTGACAGTGGATCACGGTGTCGGAATTGGTTATGTTTGGTTGATAGTCCGTGCGGGTTGTTGAACCTACGGAGACACGTGACAGTGGATCACGGTGTCGGAGTTGATTATGTTTGTTTAATTGTGCGTGATGTAGTCCGTGCGGGTTGTTGAACCTACGGAGACACGTGACAGTGGATCACGGTGTCATGAGCATGATACTTTTCAAATCAAAGTTTTCAAAGGAAAAGTTTTAAGAAATAATGTTGGGCCGAGCCCCACGAGATTTATGGAAATGTTTCCGGTATTGTAAACTGTTGAATTATGAAACGAGTTTTGGGTTAAGGCCCTTAAGTTTTTCGAAAGGTTTTGTGAATCAGGACATGAGGTCTTAAGGTTTTGAAATTTAAAAATTCCGAGATGATAATCTTATTTTCGAATGCTTCATAGCTTATCTTCTCTTGTGAAAACCTCCCGGGAATATTTGATACTTGATTATTAATTGCTTGTTACATTTCGTATGATTTGATACTTGCACTAGTAAAACAGTTGAGTTTACTAACCCCGAGTAATCGGGGTGGATGTCCTGCTTTGCGTCCTGTACATGCAGATTTAGGGAGCGATCACAGGATTGGCACAAGAGGATGACGAGTGCGATACTAATCAAGAGTTGAGAGTTGGTAGAGTTTAGTTTTATTGTTAGAGTTGATTCAGTCTTCAGCTGTATTGTATTTCGACCCCTGTGTGGGTAATGTTGTTAGTCGATCCTGTTGATAGAGTTGTGTGACCTCACCTGGCCTCGTGTGTTTATGTGTAAGTGACCTTGACGGTCTGTATTATTATATTGTTTGACCCTGGACGGGCAAGCATTTGATTGTTTATGGACGTTTAGCCTGGTAGATCCTTGCGGAAAGGGTTTACGGCGTGTAATATTCCCATACGGTTTTGGGGGTGTTACAACCTGCGCAACCTCAATATTCACATGCGTGCTCGATTCATGTTATGTGGTATTGTGTTTATGTTTGATGTTGTTGCGGGGGCACCTGCGCAACCTCAATATTCGTGTATGCGTGCTCGATTCATGCTATACGTAATATTGTGAGTATGCAATTACGTTGAGGAAAAATGTGATAGATTCTTCATGTTATGCTTTCCATGAGATTGTATATTACTGTGATCAGTGTGAATTCCACGAGCTGAAAGAAGCTCACCCCCACCTTTATTGAACCTGCAGGTTGAACCTAGCCGGATGGACGAAGGAGCGAGCCGAGAGGGCATATGAAAGATGAAATTATTATATGATGTTTCTTTATGTCAACTATTTTGAAACTTTTGGGGAAACTTTGACTAGAAATATTAAATTATGATTTATTTTCTTCCGCCGCAAATTTTTACCTCGTATTTATGATGAAATGTTACCTTATTTAAAGGTATTTATTTTTATGTCTTTGTAGCGACTCGAATTTGTAGGCGAGAATTTTTATATTCTCAAGAAAATTATTTTTACTCAAAATTTACCTTTTATTTATTTTTCCCCATTATTTACCCTAGAAAGTCGGGGCGTTACATAGTGGTATCAGAGCGGGTTTTACCTTTCTGTAGACTCGCTAAAATGTAAAAGTATCATATGCTCTCAGCTTCGCCACTTCGTCACTCCGTCTGAGGTACCAAATTTCAGTCATTATTCATGCATATGTCATTTCATTTTACTTACATAATTATATATATATATGTACGAACTGTTAGAATGGCCAAACCTAGAATGACTCATGAGTTTTACAACTCGTTGGCAGACTCATGGCTAACCGCGGAAATCGCAATGCCCCACCCACACAAGATCAACTCTTGGCTGGATTGGCCACCTTGCTTCAAGGCGCGACTATCGTACCGCCTAATAACCCTGAGCAGGCTCAAGCTCAAGTTATTAAGAGGTTCAACCACTTCAAGCCGCCTGTCTTTCTTGGTCGTGAGGGACCAGCAGCCATAGAGGAATGGTTGATGAATCTAGATAGCATTTTTGACTACATGGCGTGCACCAACGCTCAGAAGGTGTCATGTGCCGTGTTCCAGCTTAAGGAAGATGCTCGGACATGGTGGATGGGAGTGTGGAGGCTCAAGACTCAAGACGAGAAAGACACATTCACTTGGGATCAGTTTAAGGAGACGATCATGGAAAAGTACTACCCAAGAGCATACAAGATCAAGATGCAGAAGGAGTTCCTTGATCTAACCCAAGGTGGAATGTCGGTAACCGAGTATGAGCGCAAGTTTAACCATATGTGCCGTTTCGCTCCCCACATGGTCGAGACAGATGATATGAAGTCTCAGAAATTCCGGGATGGACTTCGTGACCGGATTCGCCACCATTTGGCTGGTCATGGTCGTTTGAGCTACAATGAAGCCGTTTCAAGGGCCGAGTACATTTCTGCTAGTTTAGATGTGAAGAAGGCTAGGGCACCACCAGTTGCAACAAATAACAAGCGCAAGTGGCACGATCAAGGAGGTGGTAACAAGAAGATTGTTAAGACTGGATCTTCAGGGGTGAAACCCCAGTCAACTAACCCTACATGTGCTACTTGTGGCAAGGGACATAAAGGTGCATGTATGCTTGGTCAGAGGCGGTGCTACTATTGCCGTGAGGAAGGACACCTGGCCCCAGCGTGTCCGAAGATAGGAAAGGGCCCAGGCAATAATGTGCAAGGTCAAGGCTCAAGAGGCAGAGCTCGAGTGTATAGCATGGCCGAGGCTGAAGCAGAGACTGAACCCCAAACCATGTCAGGTATGTTATCAGTTGCAAATATTCCTGCTTTGGTGTTGTTCGATACGGGTGCGTCTCATTCATTCATCTCTAGGAAGCTTTGTACTATGATTGGTTGTAGAAGTAGTAAAGCCCCTAGATCTTTGTTAGTTAGCATGCCTGCGGGCGGAGTAGTGCGTGTAGACTCGATAACTAACAATGTGAAGATAGAGATTAATGATCATAGCTTCTTAGCCAACTTGCACATAGTGGAACTTAGCGATTTTGATGTCATTTTGGGTATGGATTGGTTGGACAAGCATAGAGCTGTAGTTGAATGCTCCGAAAGGAGAGTAACTTTATGTCCGTCCGTTGATGTCAAGACCATATTCGAGGGAGTTAGACACAGCAGTACCCCGAAGGTGATTTCTGCCATGAAAGCTGTGAAGATGCTGAAGAAGAGTGATTGCCAAGGATTTTTGGTGAACGTGATGGGGAAAATGACTTCGGAGAAGACGATAGCTGATGTACCTATCGTCAAAGAGTATCCAGATGTCTTTCCCAAAGACTTGCCCGGAGTTCCACCGAATCGTCAAGTTGAGTTCTCGATTGATCTAGTGCCAGGAACGGCACCAATATCGAAGGCTCCCTATAGGATGGCGCCTAAGTAATTGCAAGAGCTGAAGGTACAATTCCAGGAACTGCTCGAATCTGGATTTATCCGACCGAGTGTTTCGCCATGGGGTGCGCCAGTGCTCTTTGTGAAGAAAAAGGACGGAAGTTTGAGGATGTGTATTGACTATCGTGAACTTAATCGACTCACGATAAAGAATAAATATCCACTTCCTAGAATAGAGGACCTATTCGATCAACTTGGAGGGTCGGGAGTATTTTCGAAGATAGATTTGAGATCCGGATATCACTAGCTGAGGATTAAGAGTGATGATATCCCGAAGACCGCATTTCGAACTCGTTATGGACATTATGAATTTATAGTGATGCCATTTGGTTTGACTAATGCGCCAGCAGTATTCATGGACCTCATGAACCGTGTATTTCAACCTTATTTGGATAAGTTTGTCATTGTGTTTATTGATGACATACTTGTATATTCGAAGACCAAGGTTGAACATGAGCAGCATCTTAGAACGGTATTGGGAATACTGCGCAAGGAGAAGTTATATGCGAAATTCAACAAGTGCGACTCGCTTAACCGAGTTGCATTTTTGGGTCATGTGGTCACTTCTAAAGGAATTGAGGTTGACCCGATTAAAGTTGAGGCAGTCAATGATTGGAAAGTACCGAGTAATGCGAATGAAGTTCGAAGCTTCTTGGGATTAGCCGGTTATTATCGGAGATTCATCGAGGGATTTTCGAAGATAGCTGCACCGATGACTAAGTTGACTAGGAAGGGGGAAGCTTTCTTATGGAATGAGAAATGCGAAAGGAGTTTCCAAGAACTTAAGCAAAGATTAACTGTTGCACCAGTATTGACGATTCCCGATCCGACGAAAGAATTTGTCATCTACAGTGATGCATCCAAACAAGGTTTAGGATGTGTATTAATGCAAGAGGGCAAGGTAGTTGCCTATGCTTCGAGACAGTTGAAACCGCACGAGCTGAACTATCCTACTCATGATTTGGAATTAGCAGCGGTAGTTCATGCCTTGAAGATTTGGAGGCATTACCTATATGGAGGTAAGTGTGAAATCTATACAGACCACAAAAGTCGAAATATATTTTCACACGAAGGAATTGAATATGAGGCAGCGCAGATGGATTGAGTTGGTCAAAGACTACGATTGTACAATTCATTACCACCCCGGTAAAGCAAACGTAGTTGCTGATGCACTAAGCCGTAAGGCAAGAGGAGACCTAACTTGTTTGTTGACCAAGGAGGGAAGCTTGGTCAAGGAATTTGCAAGGATGAACCTTGAGATGGATACACCATCGAGTCCAGTTGAGTCATTATTGGCTAGTTTGGTGGTACAACCAACCTTGAGAGAACAAATCAAAGGAGGTCAAGGACAGGACGACTTCTTGGTCAAGATGAAAGAACGTACTCTTTCAGGTGAGAATAAAGGCTTTAGCGTGTCCGATGATGGCACGATGTATTATGAAGGGAGGATTTGTGTGCCCAATATTGTTAAGTTGAGAGAAGCTATATTGAAGGAGGCACATAGTACTTCATATACAGCACACCCTGGGAGTACAAAGATGTATCAAGATCTTAAGGGGACATTTTGGTGGGAAGGTTTGAAGAGAGATGTGGCAGACTTTGTCAGAAAGTGTATTGTTTGTCAGCAAGTGAAGGCAGAACACCAACGCCAATTAGCATTACTTAAGTCACTTCATATCCCAGAATTTAAATTGGAACACAATACGATGGACATTGTGGTAGGTTATCCTCGAACGGAAACAGGAAATAACGCTATTTGGGTTGTTGTCGACCGACTCACAAAGTCAGCTCATTTTCTCCCGATTAAGATGAACTTTCGAATGGATCGGTATGCTCAACCGTATATCGTGAGATTATTAAGTTGCATGGAGTGCCGGTCTCTATAGTATCCGATAGGGATACTCGTTTCACATCGCGTTTTGGGAGAGTTTGCAAGAAGCTTTGGGAACGCAGTTGAATTTTAGTACGGCTTATCATCCTCAAGCGATGGTGGTCACCCGAGAGGACCATCCAGATCCTTGAGGATATGTTGCAGCATGTGTGCTAGATATGGGAAATAATTGGGAGCATTTGTTGCCTTTGGTAGAATTTGCTTACAACAACAGTTACCAGTCGACGATCGGTATGGCACCGTATGAAGCCCTATATGGTAGGAAGTGTCGATCACCACTGTATTGGGATGAGGTAGGAGAAAGGAGGATTTTGGGTCCCGAGATGATCGAGCAAACAGTTGGCATGGTGGATAAGATTCGTGAGAGGATCAAGATAGCCCAGGACCGTCAGAAGTCTTACGCCGACAAGCGTAGGAAAGATTTCGAATTCTGTGTTGGCGACAAAGTATTCCTGAAAGTATCTCCTACAAAGGGAATTGTTCGTTTTGGTCCGAGGGGCAAGTTGAGACCAAGGTATATTGGACCGTTCGAAATCCTCGAGCGGATTGGAGAGCTAGCTTACCGTTTGGCTTTACCCCCAGAACTTTCGGCTGTGCACAACGTCTTCCATGTATCATTGTTGAGGAAATATGTGCACGATCTCAGCCATGTCATCAACTATACCTCCGTAGAGATGAACAAAGACCTTACCTATGAAGAACAACCAGAACTGATTCTCGATCGATCAGTCCGGCAATTGAGGAATAAAGAGAAGGTGTTCGTCAAGATCCAATGGCGTAACCACACCCAGGATGAAGCCACTTGGGAGCGCGAAGAGGAACTTCAAGCTCGTTATCCGAATTTCTTCAATCAAGGTATATCATTTATTTTCGAGGACGAAAATTTTTCTAAGAGGGTAGGATGTAATACCCGTCATTTTTATAATGTAATATTATTAATTATAATAATATTATAATGCATTTCATGTTATTTAATTTCATTTAAGGAATCATGAACATTTAGTTCGACGTATCACAAGTCCTAGCCCGAGTCAATTTCTCAAGTTAATTTCAAAACATTTAATATTAGTCATTTTTATGATAATTAAAGGTATTATTATTATTATAATATTTATAATAGGAACGATATTAATATTAATAGTATTAATATTTTTATCTTCATTATATTTATATATCATCATTTATATTACTTTCGATATTATTATTAGTATCGATATTATTAATTATTACCATTGTTATTATTAATTTTACAATTATTATTATTATTATTATTATTAGCATTATTATTATTGTTTTATCATTGGCCCAAATACACATTGTGCTGACCCATAATAATATTACAAACCCAGGAAATTAATACAAGCCCAAAAAGAAATTAATTAACCCTAACCCTAAACCTACAGTATAAATATACAGCCTCTACTGTACAAATACACAATACAACACATACAACACAGAATACACCTTTTCTTCCCAGCGCCGTCTTCTTCTTCTTCTTCTTCTTCTTCGTTCCACAACAAAAAAAAAGGGGGAAAGAAAATACAACACAGAAACTTGCTGCAAGGAGGAAGGAGGAGCAGACACGTCTTCATCTTCATCGATCGTCCAAATTCAACGAGTCATCTGAATCTCAATAGGAGGTAATCTGCCGATTTATTCTCGGAATCATATTCTCGAAATTTGCTGCAAAGAGGAAGGAGGAGCAGACACCAGTCTTCATCTTCATCGATCGTCCAAATTCAACAAGTCATCTGAATCTCGACAGAAGGTATTCTGCCGATTTCTTTTCGGAATCATATTCTCGTTTTCTTATTTCCTGCTATGATATCATATAATTCTTCTTCGTGATTTTGAATCCATAATAGAAAATCATAAATCCGAAAAATATGAATTCAATCAAACACAGAAACCTCAACCCAGAAATTTAAACCAACAAAATCACAAATCAAGATAATTTCGGCCGCGCCCAAACCGAAAATCATCAACACCAAACTCAAATACAGAAAAACAAGAATCATCAACCAACTCGGCCGAACTCATGGCCAAACCCGAAACATCTTCCAAATCCGAAATTCACTGTCCGAACCAGAAACCCCATCAAAACTCAATTTACATTACGTGAACCTATATTCCAAGCCCGAATCCAACGAAATCGAAAACGAGATTTAACACGAATCTACCTTTTAATGCCCGAAGCCTAATCGACCGGAACCCGGATCCAGTTCAGGCCCGACCCTTCAACACGGACGGTCGAACTCTCTTCCGTCGGCCCGACCTCAAAACCCAACCAGGCCGCACGAACCACCCAATTGATTTGCGGAAACTCCGTTCCGCGCGCGCCAACACCTCCAGAACCGCCTTCACCTTCATTCTTCCTCACGCACCGCCGCACCCGAGCCGATTTTTCGCACTTTGATTTCGACTTCTTTGTGTGTGTGTGGGATTTGATATGTGTGTGTGCGTCTTTTATTTTTTGGGGAAATCTTCTCCTACGAGAAGGGAGAGTGCGGTGAGAGGAGGATATATATATATATTATATATATATATATATATAGAGAGTGAGAGAGAGAGAGAGAGAGAGGAGTGGAGATAGGGTGTAGACTCACGGGAGAAATGAAGAAATAATCTCGGTCATTTTGACTAGGTTAAGGGGTATTTATACCCCCGAATTTTTAGGACTTTTCAATTTAGTCCTCCCAATTTTCAGTAGTATCCAATTCAGCCCCACTCAGTATTATTAATTCGATTTTTACCCATTCAGTTTCTCAACTTTTACATTCTGACCCCAGTCAACTTTAAAACTTGAATTTAATCCTAATTTTGACCGAGACATTTAAAATATTGACTTCCAATTAATATTAATAATTAATCTGAAATTATGCATAAGTATTTTAATTTCAGTCACTAATAATGTTAACTCTTCAGTTAATATTAATTAGCAATTGTAATTTACTTTCAGTTATTATATAGTGATATTCGTATCCTTTCATTTATTATATAAATAATAAATTGTAAGGATTTTAATTATTATTATTATTATTATTATTATATGTAGACTTTGTCAAGGATTTACGGGCTTAGGACTGTGAGTCGAGAACATTCATTTCAGTCAGACATCATCATCATCATTTATTCAGGTGGGAATTTTCACTATCACTTTAATTGCTTTAATTGGACTATGTATGTGATCTTCTATTCATGTTTAAAATTTTTATGCACGTTGTAATTCAGGCTAACCTGTTTTCGTGTATGAGGCTATCTTAAGATATATGTTGTTGCGGGGACACCTGCGCAACCTCAATACTCACATGCGTGCTCGATTCATGTTATGTGGTATTGTGTTTATGTTTTTTGTTGTTGCGGGGACACCTGCGCAACCTCAATATTCACATGCGTGCTCGATTCATGTTATGTGGTATTGTGTTTATGTTTGATGTTGTTGCGGGGGCACATGCGCAACCTCAATATTCGTGTATGCGTGCTCGATTCATGCTATACGTAATATTGTGAGTATGCAATTACGTTGAGGAAAAATGTGATAGATTCTTCATGTTATGCTTTCCATGAGATTGTATATTACTGTGATCAGTGTGATTTCCACGAGCTGAAAGAAGCTCACCCCCACCTTTATTGAACCTGCAGGTTGAACCTAGCCGGATGGACGAAGGAGCGAGCCGAGAGGGCATATGAAAGATGAAATTATTATATGATGTTTCTTTATGTCAACTATTTTGAAACTTTTGGGGAAACTTTGACTAGAAATATTAAATTATGATTTATTTTCTTCCGCCGCAAATTTTTACCTCGTATTTATGATGAAATGTTACCTTATTTAAAGGTATTTATTTTTATGTCTTTGTAGCGACTCGACTTTGTAGGCGAGAATTTTTATATTCTCAAGAAAATTATTTTTACTCAAAATTTACCTTTTATTTATTTTTCCTCATTATTTACCCTAGAAAGTCGGGGCGTTACAGCTGACGTGCTGCCTTTTCTCTTATCTGGGCTCGATATGTCCTTATCTTGGGTCTATGCCCGGATCATATCATAATCGCGACTATATCCGAATTCTACGACCCAGTCACCTCAGGATCACTTCGTCCTTCGACTTCAAGGGAATAGGATGCGATGGTAGCTTTGCCTAGAACCGCAGCCATGCTGCTCGATTCATGACTTAGACTAACCGCCCCTCATTCATATAAATAGAAAAAGGGACTCTAGAGGTACTCGTACGGACTCTATGTAATACCCTGATTTTCAGTATAAATTTTGCGCGTTATTTTATCTGAGATATACTGTATAGTTTGGTATCTATACAGTATGAATAAAATAAATTGAGAACCGAGACAGTTATACTTGTGTAATTGACGTTTTGATTGACAGTTATATTGAAGATATGTTGTATCAGGTTAAACAGATTTGGATATTAGGTATACCGTATGAGAATATTTTTGGATTCAATATGTGTATTCAGTATGCTGTATGTTTGTATTTTGTACGTCGAGACGTCGGACAGGAACAGTTGGATTTTTGGCTAAGTATAAAAGCCATTACGTACGTTAAGCCTTGGAGCTTACGTACGTAAAATGTGTTAGCTTACGTACGTTATATAGTGTACATAACGTACGTAACAACAGGAATCGGACAGTGGGGCCCGTGGTCGGCAGCTTTCGGCGGAGGATGTTGACAGGTGAGTCAACGTACGTGTTACGTACGTTATACAGGACGTGTTACGTACGTAACACGACCATTGTACTGTAGAAAGTCAACTGGTATATTACGTACGTTATATGTCATGGGTTACGTACGTAAGGAAGTTCACGTTTTAAGGCAGTAGGGTCTGGGATGGCATTACGTACGCTAACCAGGACAAGATAGCGTACGTAAGAGGTGTTACGTACGTTAACTTGGGAATGTTACGTACGTAACGAGCGGGGAGTTTATATAAGGAATGGCCGTCATTTCATTTCACTTCAGCATTTCTCTTCATTTTTCATCTCTAAACATTGAGAGAGGGATATTTGGGCTCTCCTAATTCGATTTTGAGCTTGAGGGCTTGGATTTGGAGCTTGGATATGGAGTTATTGATGATTCTTGAAGTGATTTCTTGTGTATTCCATCTTCTAAGAGGTATGTTGGATAATCCTCCTTTTCATTTCGGATTTTTGATGTTATTATTGATAAATGATTCGTATGAAGATGATTATGATCTTGTTATTACGATTCTTGAGGATATATGAATTATATGTTGAAGGAAGATGATGATATGATGGTTTGTATCTTGATTATGTTGGTTATGATTATGGAATCCTAGAGTTCTTGATGTTATTGGTAGTATTGTTGCGATTTTTGATGTTAGGAAGATCGTATGTTGAAGAACATGATGATATATACCTTGAATTATGATTAAGGGTTGCTTAGATGTTAGAAAACATCGGGTTATGTTGTTTTATGGATTATGAACGTGAATTTGGATAATTCGTGTTCTTAAAGAACTCTTGAGTTACATGTTATGGTTTTGGAAGGATTTTGGATAATTTTGGAATGTGATTATTCACGATAATAATCGGTAAATTATTTTCTACGAATTTACAAGTATGAACAAGAAGGAGTTTTGTCTTCGTATTTGGAGTTGAAGTTGGAATCGAATATGTTATAAAATCCTTAATGTCGAGATGAATTGATCATTGATTTGATGAATACGTTTTAAGGTGTTGGTGTTTTAGATATGAATATGGAATATTCATATCTAGAACTAAGTTATGTGTTTTGGTACAATATTCGTATAGGAATACGAATATGATTTCGGATTTGATAAGTTTATGATTCACTTTTGAGTTTGAGAATTCATAGGTATTTAACAAGTGTTCAATTCGGATAATGGAATTATTTGAAACCTTTGGAATATGGTTATCTATGATGTTGAATTAATCGGATCGTCCGGATTGATGATGATAACCGGTAATTGGTTTATATTATGAATTTACAAGGAGGAAACTTGTATTCGTATTTAAGATTGAATTTGGAATCGGTAATGTTAGACCCTTGTCGGGTTAAATTTATTATTGATATGATCTTCGTATTTTGGAATCGTATTGTGGTTTTGAATTCGTGTTTGATTGGTTCGGGTTGTTTGGATATGTGTTTAATCGGGATATTGTAGAACCGTTGTGTTTGTTGATCGGTTATTGATTATTATTTGTGATCATCGAGTTACGGCTTGTATTGTGGATATGAGTTCGTATTTGTTGAGTTGGATTATTTGGTTTTATGTATATGATCGTGGTTTCATTGAACCGTTGAGTTTGTTGATTGCGTATGTCGGTTATTGATTTTTATCGAATGTGTGCTAATCGGTTATTGCAATAGGTTGATATGTTTTGATCGTGGATTATGACCGTTGTGTTGCGGTTGAGGCTAAAGAGTTCGTAGATTGCTTTTGGTTGGGGCTGAGGAGCTCATAGACAAAGACAATGGATATTGGTAACGGCTTCGTGGTATCGGTATCGAGGCAAGTTTATACTTGTTCAGTTTATAATATTTGATGAATGGTTTCGTTTTCATTTCATTTATAATTCGTATAGCAATGTTGTTAGAAATGTAAGTTGACGGGATAATGGTTTGTATATCGTACTCTGGTTGTAATAAATCATAAGGTATATGTGTGTTCAGGGAATACGTGAGTTATCTTTGGTCAAGGATATAGAATATCGGATATCGAGGATAGTTATCGTGATGACATAAGTATCGGGATAAAGGTTTATTGGTATTGAATGGATGGTACCTTATTTGAGATTATTTGTATAACTGTGTATTCGTTCAGGGATGTTGTTCGTGGAAAGGATATTGTCGTCGGCTTTGAGGTAATTTATGTATTGTTCATTTATGAGATAATTATTACGTTGAGTTGTTGTATATGTTGTATGTTGAGGCTTCGTATATTGAGATTCGTACCGGTTGTTCGTTGAGGGATGTTGATCCCAGGACTATTGTTGGTATTAATGGTTGTGTTGATCGTCTCATTGGGGGATGTTGATGGATATGGTCCTCGGTTTTGAGGTAATCTAAGTATTTGTTCAGTCATGTGGATAATTAGTATGTTGAGTTGTTGTATATGTTGAGGTTTCGTGTAATGAGTTTCGTATCGGTTATTCGTTGAGGGATGTTGATCCCAGGACTGTTGTATTGAGATCGTAGATCGTGTTGGTCATATATTTGGGGATGATGATCCCAGGATTGATGTTTTGGATATTGATTAGTCATGTCGACTTTTCATTGTCAGTCTGTTGTTGTTCACTTCCGTGAGTCTTTTAATCCTTATTGGATATGTGTTTCTTTGAGTTTCGTTGTCATGTTGCATCGTGACATATCTGGAGTCATATCTGCGTGCCGATTGGTTATTGTGTAGGATTTTTAGCCGGGCACATGATGGTTATGTGTTGATATTTTCACATTGAACCGTGCATACGAGACGTAGTTCGTGAGGCTAATTAGGTACAAGACCACACGTGTATGTGATCAATACCCGGGGTGGCTTGTGCACGGACACATTTCTGGATCGGGCGTACTATGACGTCCATCTTTGAGCCATATTGTTTGGTCGTTCATCCTCCATTTATGGTTGGGTATGTTCGACGGTTTGTGACTGGTTGTTCATACGCCCGAGGGGTATGTTCGACAGTCAGAGTTATTTCTTTGAGATCCATTATTGTTGATCATTTGGAGTTTACCTTGTTGATGGTATTCTCAGTTATTATTGGTCTTTTATTGATCATTTGGAGTTTACCTTGTTGATGGTATTCTCGATTATTGTTCATCCTTTGTTGATCGTGTCAGAGTTATCATGTTGATGGTATTCTCAATTATCGTGATCCTTTATAGGTCGTATTGGGGTTATCATGTCGATGATATTCTCAGTGATGTTTTGGTTGATCTGGTTATTGATCGTATAAGCATTCAGACTGTACTTCGATGTTCGGGATTTGTTATCATTATCATATGGTAGTTGATCTACAGATATGTTGTGTACTGTTGGTTTATCCAGGTTGAGTTTTGATTTTGTAATCCGATGGACAGGATTTGGCACGGATGAATTATTTCATGATTATGAGTTACGATGATGTTTTGAGGATTGTTGGTATTTTTGAAATTCAATACAGATAATTGTTGTTAAGTTCATTTCGTCATTCGAGGATGCGAAATGTGGATTATGGTAAGGATTGGATTATTATGGATTGGTAAGGTTATAACGGTAAGATTACGTTGGTAGTATTCTTACTATATTATTACATTGGTATGTAATTATTTATGATGATGTGATCGGTATCATTATTGAGTATTGTGGCTGACCCCATCGTGGGCTTTATTTTTAGGTACTCGGAGATAGATCTAGTAGCGGTCGTGAAGGGATGAGCTTCCCGATGTGATACTGGTGGTGGCATGTTTTTTTAGTATTGAGTATTTCTTTTCTGGTTGTTTATTTCCGCTGCAAATGTGTATTTTGAACTGTGTTTTTATCCGCTGCGTGTGTATATTTCAAAATGGCTTTTCGGTATCTTTATCCGCTGCATGTGTATATTTCAAAATGGCTTTTCGGTATCTTTACCAACTCGTGTGTATTTTCAAATGGCCTTTTTGGCATTTTACGAACTTGGGTTATTTTCACAAACTCTTTTCCCAAATTATTTTATCGGTACGTTTAAGTGGTAGCTTAACGTACATTTTGAACTGTCGAGAATTGGCACTTCGCCTTGTATTTTCAAATGGTATTTTATGACGGTATTTGAGAACTTTGTTTTTGAAAATATTTGAGTATTTGCAAAATATTACCGTCATCGGCCTCTTTGGCTTTTTGAATGTTTTTGAATTGGTTTTGTAAACAGTTTTTAGCCTGGTGGGTTCCGGCGCGGGACCCACGGCGCTGTAATATCCCGGATGGTTTTGGGGGGTGTTACAGAAGATGGTATCGGAGCTTGGGTTTTGTGAAACCCAGGCGTGTGTGTTATGTGGCTCTACCGGTACGGTAGTAGCGTGATTTTTGAAAATGAGTTTTTCTGACTTTTAAGTCAAATCGATTTTTGGAGTTTCCCAAATTTTTGAGATTCGTTTCAAATTGCTATTTGTGATATTGGTGTGTGTTGGTATTGTGTTGAGACTTCGTATGGGAGTCGTGTGCTAGTATCACGGGAGATCATCGGCTTCATGCACCTGTAAGTATATCGTTTTGGTTGTTCGCTTGTGGCGATGACTGATTGTTTTCGTGATGAGTTGAAAATTTTGGATTTATCTGTTGTTGGCGACAGGTTGCAAGTTTCGAGGACGAAACTTATTTTAAGGGGGGTAGTATGTAATACCCGGATTTTCAGTATAAATTTTTCGCGTTATTTTATCTGAGATATACTGTATAGTTTGGTATCTATACAGTAGGGATAAAATAAATTGAGAACCGAGACAGTTATACTTGTGTAATTGACGTTTTGATTGACAGTTATATTGAGGATATGTTGTATCAGGTTAAACAGATTTGGATATTAGGTATACCGTATGAGAATATTTTTGGATTCAATATGTGTATTCAGTATGCCATATGTTTGTATTTTGTACGTCGAGACGTCGGACAGGAACAGTTGGATTTTTGGCTAAGTATAAAAGCCATTACGTACGTTAAGCCTTGGAGCTTACGTACGTAAAATGTGTTAGCTTACGTACGTTATATAGTGTACATAACGTACGTAACAACAGGAATCGGACAGTGGGGCCCGTGGTCGGCATCTTTCGGCGGAGGATGTTGACAGGTGAGTCAACGTACGTGTTACGTACGTTATACAGGACGTGTTACGTACGTAACACGACCATTGTACTGTAGCAAGTCAACTGGTATATTACGTACGTTATATGTCATGGGTTACGTACGTAAGGAAGTTCACGTTTTGAGGCAGTAAGTGCAGGATGGCATTACGACGCGCTAACCAGGACAAGATAGCGTACGTAAGAGGTGTTACGTACGTTAACTTGGGAATGTTATGTACGTAACGAGCGGGGAGTTTATATAAGGAATGGCCGTCATTTCATTTCACTTCAGCATTTCTCTTCATTTTTCATCTCTAAACATTGAGAGAGGGATATTTTGGCTCTCCTAATTCGATTTTGAGCTTGAGGGATTGGATTTGGAGCTTGGATATGGAGTTATTGATGATTCTTGAAGTGATTTCTTGTGTATTCCATCTTCTAAGAGGTATGTTGGATAATCCTCCTTTTCATTTCGGATTTTTGATGTTGTTATTGATAAATGATTCGTATGAAGATGATTATGATCTTGTTATTACGATTCTTGAGGATATATGAATTATATGTTGAAGGAAGATGATGATATGATGGTTTGTATCTTGATTATGTTGGTTATGATTATGGAATCCTAGAGTTCTTGATGTTATTGGTAGTATTGTTGCGATTTTTGATGTTAGGAAGATCGTATGTTGAAGAACATGATGATATATACCTTGAATTATGATTAAGGGTTGTTTAGATGTTAGAAAACATCGGGTTATGTTGTTTTATGGATTATGAACGTGAATTTGGATAATTCGTGTTCTTAAAGAACTCTTGAGTTACATGTTATGGTTTTGGAAGGATTTCGGATAATTTTGGAATGTGATTATTCACGATAATAATCGGTAAATTGTTTTCTACGAATTTACAAGTATGAACAAGAAGGAGTTTTGTCTTCGTATTTGGAGTTGAAGTTGGAATCGAATATGTTATAAAATCCTTAATGCGGAGATGAATTGATCATTGATTTGATGAATACGTTTTAAGGTGTTGGTGTTTTAGATATGAATATGGAATATTCATATCTAGAACTAAGTTATGTGTTTTGGTACAATATTAGTATAGGAATACGAATATGATTTCGGATTTGATAAGTTTATGATTCACTTTTGAGTTTGAGAATTCATAGGTATTTAACAAGTGTTCAATTCGGATAATGGAATTATTTGAAACCTTTGGAATATGGTTATCTATGATGTTGAATTAATCGGATCGTCCGGATTGATGATGATAACCGGTAATTGGTTTATATTATGAATTTACAAGGAGGAAACTTGTATTCGTATTTAAGATTGAATTTGGAATCGGTAATGTTAGACCCTTGTCGGGTTAAATTTATTATTGATATGATCTTCGGATTTTGGAATCGTATTGTGGTTTTGAATTCGTGTTTGATTGGTTCGGGTTGTTTGGATATGTGTTTAATCGGGATATTGTAGAACCGTTGTGTTTGTTGATCGGTTATTGATTATTATTTGTGATCATCGAGTTACGGCTTGTATTGTGGATATGAGTTCGTATTTGTTGAGTTGGATTATTTGGTTTTATGTATATGATCGTGGTTTCATTGAACCGTTGAGTTTGTTGATTGGGTATGTCGGTTATTGATTTTTATCGAATGTGTGTTAATCGGTTATTGCAATAGGTTGATATGTTTTGATCGTGGATTATGACCGTTGTGTTGCGGTTGAGGCTAAAGAGTTCGTAGATTGCTTTTGGTTGGGGTTGAGGAGCTCATAGACAAAGAAAATGGATATTGGTAACAGCTTCGTGGTATCGGTATCGAGGCAAGTTTATACTTGTTCAGTTTATAATATTTGATGAATGGTTTCGTTTTCATTTCATTTATAATTCGTATAGCAATTTTGTTAGAAATGTAAGTTGACGGGATAATGGTTTGTATATCGTACTCTGGTTGTAATAAATCATAAGGTATATGTGTGTTCAGGGAATACGTGAGTTATCTTTGGTCAAGGATATAGAATATCGGATATCGAGGATAGTTATCGTGATGACATAAGTATCGGGATAAAGGTTTATTGGTATTGAATGGATGGTACCTTATTTGAGATTATTTGTATAACTGTGTATTCGTTCAGGGATGTTGTTCGTGGAAAGGATATTGTCGTCGGCTTTGAGGTAATTTATGTATTGTTCAGTTATGAGATAATTATTACGTTGAGTTGTTGTATGTGTTGTATGTTGAGGCTTCGTATATTGAGATTCGTACTGGTTGTTCGTTGAGGGATGTTGATCCCAGGACTATTGTTGGTATTAATGGTTGTGTTGATCGTCTCATTGGGGGATGTTGATGGATATGGTCTTCGGTTTTGAGGTAATCTAAGTATTTGTTCAGTCATGTGGATAATTAGTATGTTGAGTTGTTGTATATGTTGAGGTTTCGTGTAATGAGTTTCGTATCGGTTATTCGTTGAGGGATGTTGATCCCAGGACTGTTGTATTGAGATCGTAGATCGTGTTGGTCATTCATTTGGGGATGATGATCCCAGGATTGATGTTTTGGATATTGATTAGTCATGTCGACTTTTCATTGTCAGTCTGTTGTTGTTCACTTCGGTGAGTCTTTTAATCCTTATTAGATATGTGTTTCTTTGAGTTTCGTTGTCATGTTGCATCGTGACATATCTGGAGTCATATCTGCGTGCCGATTGGTTATTGTGTAGGATTTTTAGCCGGGCACATGATGGTTATGTGTTGATATTTCCACATTGAACCGTGCACACGAGACGTAGTTCGTGAGGCTAATTAGGTACAAGACCACACGTGTATGTGATCAATACCCGGGGTGGCTTGTGTACGGACACATTTCCGGATCGGGCGTACTATGACGTCCATCTTTGAGCCATATTGTTTGGTCGTTCATCCTCCATTTATGGTTCGGTATGTTGACGGTTTTTGACTGGTTGTTCATACGCCCGGGGGGTATGTTCGACAGTCAGAGTTATTTCTTTGAGATCCATTATTGTTGATCATTTGGAGTTTACCTTGTTGATGGTATTCTCAGTTATTATTGGTCTTTTATTGATCATTTGGAGTTTACCTTGTTGATGGTATTCTCGATTATTGTTGATCCTTTGTTGATCGTGTCAGAGTTATCATGTTGATGGTATTCTCAATTATCGTGATCCTTTATTGGTCGTATTGGGGTTATCATGTCGATGATATTCTCAGTGATGTTTTGGTTGATCTGGTTATTGATCGTATAAGCATTCAGACTGTACTTCGATCACTACACCATAGATTGCATACAGCAACGTGTAAAATACGTTACAATATGCCCTAAATTCATTGCAATAGGGCCTATTGCAACGATTATGCAAAAATCAAGCGTGCCCTTTGCTCTGGTTGCCATAGGGCCCTTATGGCAACAAATTTGGTACCATATTGCAACGGCATATTATCGTTGCAAATATAGTATATGGCAATGATTTAACGGCTATAGCAACATGTTTAACACCATTGCAATATCTTGGACTACCTATGGAAACATTTTTTGCAACGATTTTTTTGTGTTAATTGTTGCAATACATGGATTCAGGCAACCCTAAGGCAACATATATATGCCCAATTGCAACGTATTTAGAATCAAATGCAATCTAATTTTATTAATGAATATGACATATATGGCAATATTTAAGCTTATATTGCAATGCTAAATAAAAAAACTGGCATGACCATTAGATTTATTTCAATTGGTATATCGTAACATCAATCCAACCGAGCAATATTACTGCTGTTCCAACATCAATAAATTCACTCAGACTAAGTTTAGGAAAATGACCAAGTTGAACTAAAATAACTAAGTTCAAGTGACACACAATCTAACTTAGTAATACATAGACCAATATCTTAGTTAAACATTATAAACATCTCTTCTTCCTCTTCCGATTCCTCTTCCTCTTCATCTTCATCTTCATCTATCTTCATCTTCATCTTCATCTTCATTCTTCATCCGTGTCATCTCTGTAACAGATTTTTATATAATACCAGTGTCATGTTCATAGAACACTGAATAAATCTTATACTATATAAAGTATAGTCATCAAAGCACCATAAGTGAGGGAAAAAGATGTAGATTACGCACCAACCAACCAAAAAATATCACAACACCATTGATCAGATAAGCATTGGATCTCTTCAATCCAGATATATCAAGATACCTGTGCATTGCGATAGAATTATCAGGTTATAACATTTGTCAGATATGACGTAGGTGTTCCGTCCACAATCTGATAACATACCATCTCATATTGATCTCTGGTGTTGTCACCTCAGATATCAAGACCATGCAAGTGTAAAGCTGCCCCTCCCCGGTTAACATGGAATATGCTACTGCAATTCCCGAAAGAGAGTGATGGACAATCTGAAAATCCAAAAGCAACCTAATCACATAGTCTACACAGTGCATTTTTTAAAAAAATGACACTCCACAATTCCTTTATCAAACAGAAGAAAAACGAAAGTCTTCCTTTTAAAAACGGAAGAAAACTGGCAAAATATACTACAAAAATAAGACTATTGGACATGTGGAGCTACTATCTTACGGAAGATAGAGTGACAATATCAGTCTAATCTCTACTCCAACTTAAGAGAATGACTACTTATGTGGAAGTTACAGAAGCATCACATCCGTAAAATAGCACCATATACACTTGAATCAGTAAAGATTACTCAAAAACCTAACCATCATAGTCATATTTTGCTGCCCATAAGAACCTCTCTGGATCAATATAGGACCACAGGACCAACATAAACAGAGGCATGCTAAGTTTCTAACAGTTGACTTACATACTCTCTTCCACCAAAACAAGGATACAACCAACAAATCATTCCAAGATCTGAAATGAAGTAGCCAACTGATATCTGCCAAAATTTAGAAGACCAAAGAGAAAAAGTGAATACCATGAGCACCCATCACCACAAAAATTATCAATAAGTTAAGATAAAACTAGAATATTAGAACTTAGTGCAGGAAATCTCGGCAAAGACGCTTCAGTTATGCTGAGGGGCCTCACATAGCCATCACATCTTATGGTGTTACTCTAGAGTGTGTGCGCGTGTGTGTGTGTCCTTTTTTCATGACTAAAACGGTCTTAGACTCTTAGATATGCAAGATTATAATTTATAATGGTGATCCTATCCTCTTTGGTTGTCCAGAATAAGAATATACTAATCTCAGTAACTTCAAAAGACGAAGACACAAAATGAGAACAGTGGAAATGAAAACTACTCCGTGATTCCAGTTGGCAACATGGATAATTCACGTTACTTCCCAGCCGTGATACAATAGAACCACAAATTTTTAATGATCACATGCAACCTTTTCCTCATAAAGAAAAGAAATGATATCTAATCAGATAAACATAAGCAGTAATGTTGGGCCAACTTTCCTTCCCAGAGATAAACCACAATGCAGTTGCATTTGCTTCCCAGAGATATGTTGGGCCAACTTTCCTTCCCAGAGATAAACCACAATGCAGTTGCATTTGCTTCACTTGGTTCAGCCAACTTTCCTGATAACAACAATAGAAAGGAATATGCTTAGCTACACCACTTTACAAAACGGTAATCGGTAAACGAAAAAAAAAAAATAGAAAAAGAAAAGAAGTGATCGAACGGGAGAGACGATGAAATTAATGTAAAACCCGGCCTAAAAGTAGTTTATAACAGCCCGGACTCTTCGCTTACTGCGTCTTAATGCTGCAAATAGATACCGAACCCTGATAATAATTCAACTCCCACAACTGTTGAAGCGAATTACAAGTTGCCCATATTTGTAAACAGAAGCTAAAAGTTGAATAACTTCAAAAGTTAAATCAAAAGCAGCACTTGAGGGGGGCAAAAACAGCAATAAGCTCACGATCACTTTTTTTTCCAAGTGTTTACAAAATACTTCTTCAAAGAATAATGAAACATTTCGTCTTTTGAAAGAAATATCATACCAGCAAGACGGCCTCTGATATCTTGATTCAGAAGCTCCAGCCACTGACAATCAGCGCTGAGTTCAGCATCCGAATGGCCGTGCTTCATAACAACAGCCAAGATTCGGACAAGATGTTGAAGGCACGATGAATCATAAATAATATCAACACCTAAACTTTGAAAAAAAACAGGTAATTACATGAATAAAATTAAGCTTTTTAAGAAATATTACAGACATAGAGCTCTCTCCATGCTTGGCAGCAGGGTGAATCCTTTTTAGTGCCAGCTTGGCCCTCTCCCGTGAACCCCATCCATTCGCCATAACACTCATGTTCCTCCACTTGTCCTAACCAAACCAAAACCAACACTACTATGGAATAAAAAAACAACTAAATTTCTAGAACACAAAAATCCAATGTATATATCATTACCATCACCAATAGAGAAATGATGGGTTAAAATTCTACCTTCAGATCAACATTGGATCATAGATACAAAACCCCGCTGAATTGTGGATCCTTAATAATCATACGCCATTTCCCGGGCCGTGCTTGAGGACTCAGATTTACGAGTTGCTTCCTCTTCAAGTCCACTGCTTAGGTGCCCCCATTAGTTTTTCAAGCCCATAATAGATTCCTAAGGGAAAATCATCGAAGATTTGCTTAAGCTTATTATGTTTAAAAAAAACTCATTTAGGAATAATATTCTAGAAAAAAAATAATGAATTTACAGAATCTCTGGATGAATTATCAAAAATCATCAAAATAAACTGAATTTTACAAATCGCGTGATAAATTACCAACAAACTCATCCTTTGAAAATAGCGAATTTGGAATAAACAAAAATTCCCTCAAATAATTATAAGAAATCCTTTGAAAATAGCGAATACGACATAGAAAGATCAAAGCGTCGGAGGATTAGGGTTTGGATGCGGATAAGAACGCCTAGGGCGGGCGAGACTTACACAGTGTATCTGGCGGTGGTGATGCGGCCTGGTGGTGGAGGCGGATGCTTTTCCTGATGGTGGTCGCGGCGTATTGTTCTGGTGGTAGCGGCGGCCTGGTGGTGGAGTCATGACTTCTGTGTTCGTGTGTTTGTTTTGGTGTCTGTGTGCCGTGTGGGTTGTGTTGTGTGTCGTGTGGGTTTTGTTTTTTCTTTTCTTTTTTCTTTTGTTATTTTCTGTACGCCCGCCAACATTTTCCCAGAAATCCCGCTCATATTTTACAAGCCCGCCACATTTTCCCCCCAAAATGAATAGATACCGCAACGATTTTAAAAAAGTATTGCAATAGAATGCATGTTTTAAACTTTCTTAGATTTTTCCAATGGAATTGCAATGCTTTTCAAAAGCGTTGCAATTTATGTGATTTGGTTTCTCAATTGCAATGGTTTTTAACAATTTTTTAGAAATATGGTTGCAATAGGCAATCTATGGTGTAGTGGATGTTCGGGATTTGTTATCATTATCATATGGTAGTTGATCTACAGATATGTTGTGTACTGTTGGTTTATCCAGGTTGAGTTTTGATTGTGTAATCCGATGGACAGGATTTGGCACGGATGAATTATTTCATGATTATGAGTTACGATGATGTTTTGAGGATTGTTGGTATTTTTGAAATTCAATACAGATAATTGTTGTTAAGTTCATTTCGTCATTCGAGGATGCGAAATGTGGATTATGGTAAGGATTGGATTATTATGGATTGGTAAGGTTATAACGGTAAGATTACGTTGGTAGTATTCTTACTATATTATTACATTGATGTGTAATTATTTATGATGATGTGATCGGTATCATTATTGAGTATTGTGGCTGACCCCATCGTGGGCTTTATTTTTAGGTACTCGGAGATCGAGCTAGTAGCGGTCGTGAAGGGATGAGCTTCCCGATGTGATACTGGTGGTGGCATGTTTTTTTAGTATTGAGTATTTCTTTTCTGGTTGTTTATTTCCGCTGCAAATGTGTATTTTGAACTGTGTTTTTATCCGCTGCATGTGTATATTTCAAAATGGCTTTTTGGTATCTTTATCCGCTGCATGTGTATATTTCAAAATGGCTTTTCGGTATCTTTACCAACTCGTGTGTATTTTCAAATGGCCTTTTTGGCATTTTACGAACTTGGGTTATTTTCGTCAAACTCTTTTTCCCAAATTATTTTATCGGTACGTTTAAGTGGTAGCTTAACGTACATTTTGAACTGTTGAGAATTGGCACTTCGCCTTGTATTTTCAAATGGTATTTTATGACGGTATTTGAGAACTTTGTTTTTGAAAATATTTGAGTATTTGCAAAATATTACCGTCATCGGCCTCTTTGGCTTTTTGAACGTTTTTGAATTGGTTTTGTAAACAGTTTTTAGCCTGGTGGGTTCCGGCGCGGGACCCACGACGCTGTAATATCCCGAATGGTTTTGGGGGGTGTTACACTCTAGCGGTGGCTTCCGCCCGAAGGTCGTAGCACTTAGCTCCGCACACCACTTACTCCCGATTTCAATTGAATAACAATTATTATCATGATTAACAACGATTATGCATATTATAAGATATCAATATGATTATTTGATAGTAAATAGACTTGGATAAACTAGAGGAATTAGTTCAACCGGTTGATGATTAGATTGCTATTGTGTGAGTCTTAGCATAATCTTATAATAAACTCATAAATTTGAATAGTTCGGTACGGATTGATTATAGGTCCGAAAATTACGAGCTTTATTGTAAAAAGTTCGTTATGATATGAGGATTGAAGGTCAGAAGTTGCATGAAAGTTTTATCTTTCGAAAATTATAATTCTGCCCTCCCATCTTTTAAATACTATCATTATTTTACTAAAATATTATAAATTTGGATAATTCGGTACAGATTGATTATACGTCCAAAAATTACGAACTTTATTGCGAAAAGTCCATTATGATATGAGGATTGAAGGTCAGAAGTTGTATGAAAGTTTTACCTTTCGGAAATTACAATTCTGCCATTCCATCTTTTAAGTAGTATCATTATTTTTACTAAAATATTATAATTTTGATTGAGTCAAAACGGTTTGATTGTACGTCCGAAAATTACGAATCTTATTGCGAAAAGTCCATCATGATATGAGGATTGAAGGTCAGAAGTTGCATGGAGGTTTTACGTTCCATAAATTACAATTCTACCCTTTCAAAATTAAAGTACTATTATTATTATTATTATTATTATTTAGTTTTGTCTATAATTTTGATTAATTCGTTTGGATTCATTTAAACTCCAAAAATTATGAATCCGGTTGTGGTTTGAACCTTACGACTTGTAATTTTTGATTACGTTCATTTTTATTTTTTATTCTTTTATAAATTACGATTTTACCACTTTGTTTTGTCTTAATTGACATTTTAGTATTCTGGTCATATCTTTTTCGTTTCTTGTCGGATTGACCTCAAATTTTCGGGGTAATCTCTTTATGTTATTATGACTATAGAGAGTTCAAATTTTCTGGAAATTTTATTTTCGAAACAGTAAGTTTCTGTAATTTACAGTTTTGGCCCTGAATTCTTGAGATTTACATTTTTGCCCCGGTTTTATGTTTTAGTAAATTTTGATTTATGTGAAATTTTATGGAGAACTTATTTTTGATATTTTAAGACTTAATTTTAAGACATAAGACCAGAATTATGGATCTTAACAATTTTACCTCAAATTTTTCTTATTTAAACTATTTTAGTTTAACCTTCGAACTTAGGTTCGAATTATCAAATCTTCGTGACTAATTATCCTCTTACCATAGTCCAATATATATACTCATATGTGTTTTTTTGAGATTTTAATCCCCAAAGGTCAGATTAGTCATATTCAACCAAATTTTCCATCAATGAATTAATTTGCACATATAATCAAAATATGACAGACTAAAATTCAACAAATATCAAGACCATTACATGCATGGTAATGAATGTTAATCAAGTATAGATATCTAGAGTTTTAATACTTGCATGCACTATATATTTAACTTGTATAAATTTTGAATAAGAAAAAAGAAGGAAACAAGTTTACCCACCTCGATTTCTTGTCGGAAGTAAATGGTTCTAGGTCTCGGAAGTGGAAGAAAACGATCTCCCTCCTTGAACTACATGGTTCGTCCGATTCAAGTATCCATGTATCTATGATGTATATTTTGTTTGTATGTTTATCATTAGAGTTAGATTAGGAAGGTTTTTTATAATTATAGAAGAAAAAAAAAAGAAAAGTAGGGAAGGGGATTACCTATTTCTTGTTGAACCCTCTTCTTCCTTATCTCTTCTTCTTTGGTTCAGCCCTCTCTCTCTAGTCTCTCAATTTTCATATTTTGCTTTGGTGTGTGTGGGAGAAAGTGTGTTGGGTGTAAGTATTAAAAATGGTGTATTTTTAAGTATGGTGGCATGGGAAATAGGGTAGTAACTATATCTCTTGCATGGGGAGACATGGGGCTTTAAAAAAATATTGATTCCCCCTATTTTTCTCCCCATTTGGCAGCCCCAATATGTGTGTGTATATATATATATTTTTGTATTTTAAATGTGTAGAATGTTAATATATTTAGTTGGGTATTTATTTAATTGTAAATGGATTAAGTAGTTTGGGTTTGGCTTTCAATCATAATTCCAAGACTTAGTAATTTTATTAAGTTGGGTTTGAGTCCATTAGTGAGTTTATATTAGTAAATGTTGGTACACATAGCCCATTAGGTGAATCAATGTTCTACTTTAACTTTCAATTAATTTATTATTTATGAAACAATCAAGTAAAATAAAATGAAGCTAGATGTAGATTATATTATATCATAACAAATGTTATTAAAGTAAATCATGATATAATAAACCGTACATGTAGTGAGCTATCGAATTTAGGGGGTTCTACATCCTCCCCTCCTTAGAAGAATTTGGTCCCCAAATTCCTTCTCGAACAACTCGGGATATGATTTCTTCATTTCTTCTCCAGCTTCCCATGTAGCGTCTTCCTTTCTATTGTGATTTGTCCAGACGACTTTGACCAACGGTATCTTCGTCTCTTAGTTCGCGCACTTGTTGATCCACTATCCTAATCGGCTTCTCGATATAAGTTAAATCTTTCTTGATTGGCGGTATGTCATGATGACATGTTCAGGATCTGGATGATATTTCTTCAATCTTGAAACATGAATTACGTCGTGCATTCCGGCAAGATCGGTTGGTAGCTCGAGACGATATGCTAATTTTCCAATTCATTCTAGGATTGTGAAAGGTCCGACATATCTAGGGCTAAGCTTCCCTCCCTTCTTTAGGTTGATCAATCCCTTACGTGGTGATAAACGAAGGAATACTTTGTCACCCGTGTCGAATTCTAAATCTCTCCTCCTCTGGTCTGCATAACTCTTCTGTCGACTCTGAGCAGTGCGAATTCGATCCCGAATGATTCGAACTTTATCCATGGCATCTTATACTAGATCAACTTTTGGTATCGGGTTTCGGTTCTTCTTAGTCCTTGGTGTCCATCGGTCGTCAATCTCCCCATGTATTGGTGATCGGCATTTCTTCCGCATAATGCTTCATATGGAGCCATCCCAATCGTTGCCTGGTAGCTGTTGTTATCGGAAAACTCAGCTAAGGGTAGGTGGTGACTCCAACTCTTTTGAAAATTCAGTGCACATGCCCGCAACTGTTCTGAAGGACTTGTATCATTCTCTCGGTTGTCCATCCGTCTGAGGGTGTGCTGCGGTGCTAAAACTCAATGTCGTCCCAAGTTCTTGATGAAGACTCTTCCAAAATCTAGAGACAAATCTGGGGTCACGGTCTGACACAATGTCTATAGGTACTCCATGTAATCTTACTATTTCTCGGATATACGTCCTTGCTAGCTTCTGCAGACTATCATTCTTTCTTACTGGTAGGAAGTGAGCTGAATTTGTAAGTCTATCCACGAATACCCAGATTGTGTTGTATCCTCCACTGGTTGTTGGTAGATCTGTCACGAAGTCCATCGTGAGTAGTTCCCATTTCCATTCGGGAATCTCGAGCGGCTGTAGCAACCATGATGGTCTTTGGTGTTCAGCCTTTACTCTTTGACAAGTTAAACACCTTGCTACGAATTCTGCTACTTGGTTCTTCATATTCACCCACCAGTAGTGTTTCTTCAGATGCTTATATATCTTATTGCCGCTTGGATGAATTGTATATCGAGAGCAGTGAGCCTCTGCTAAAATTTTCTTCTTGAGTCCGTCATTGTCGGGAACACATATTTTGTGTTTGATTTTTAGTTTTCCATCTTCCGACATGTTAAACTCAGATTTCTCACCTTGTGCGACCCTTTTCTTAAGTTTACACAATTTCCCATCTTGTGTCTGTGCTTCTTGGATTTCCTTAAGTAAGCCCGGCTTCATTAACAAATTAGCGCATAAAACGTGTGTCTTAGCCTGCCTTGGGTTCCATTAGATTATTTCTCTCAGGGCATCCCATTCCCTTATCATGAGTTTATCCACACTCGCTTTCCTACTTAAGGCGTCTGCTACGACATTGGCCTTGCCCGGATGATGCTGAATGGCGAGGTTATAATCCTCCAGAAGATATTTATCTCGTGGTAAATATTTAAGAATCATGTGGTCAGTAAAGATGGTGAATGTAGCTCCATACAGGTAGTGTCTCCATTTTTTAAAAGAAAACACTATTGCTGCTAGTTCAAGGTCAGGGGTCGGATAATTCATCTCGTGGATTTTCAGCTTTCGTGATGCATAAGCCACAGCCAAGCCGTTTTGCATCAGCACAGCTCCTAATCCTTCCTTTGATGCATCGCTGTAAACCACAAATCCTTCACTCCCTTCGGGAAGTGTTAGCACAGGTCCGGTAGTGAGTTTTCTCTTGAGTTCCTGGAAGCTCAACTCACACTTATCGTTCCACTCAAATTTGACGTCCTTCTGCGTCAGTCTTGTGAGTGGTCCTGTGATTTTGGAAAAATCTTTAATGAATTTGCGGTAGTAATCCGCAAGTCCAAGAAAGCTCCGTATCTTTGTGACTGTTTCTGGCCTCTTCCAGTCCAGAATAGTCTCCACCTTTGATGGATCTACTGCGACTCCATCTCCAGATATTATGTGTCCTAAAAATGCTACCTATCTTAACCAGAATTCACACTTGCTGAATTTGGCACAAAATTTATGCTTCCTTAGTGTCTCTAGTACCAATCTCAGGTGAGTTTCGTGATCTTGATCCGACTTGGAATAAACGAGTATGTCGTCGATAAATATCACTACGAATTGATCTAGATACGGTTGGAATATGCGGAGCATTAAATCCATAAATGCAGCCGGTGCATTGGTCAATCCAAAAGGCATTACCACGAATTCATAATGACCATACATAGTTTGAAAGGCAGTCTTCGGTATGTCATTATCTTTGATCCTCAATTGGTGATATCCCTGTTGAAGATCGAACTTTGAGTAAACCGTTGCTCCTTGTAGTTGGTCGAATAATTCGTCGATCCTGGGAAGTGGATACTTGTTCCTGATGGTAATATTGTTAAGTTCTCGATAATCAATGCACAATCTTAGTGTGCCATCTTTCTTTTTTACTAATAGCGCTGGTGCTACCCAAGGAGATATACTCGGTCGGATAAATCCAACCTCTAGCACTTTCTGCAATTGAACCTTCAGTTCTTGCAGTTCCAGTGGGGTCATTCGATATGGCGTTCTAGCCACAGGTGCCTTTCCTGGCAAAATCCCAATGCTGAATTCAACTTCCCTATCTGGAAGTAGAGAAGTGAGTTCCGTGGGGAAAACATCACGGTACTCAGATACTACCGGTGTAGCTTCAATATCCGTTTTACTCTTGGGTTTGCTAATGATAAAAGCCAAATATCCTGTTGCTCCCTTCGAGATGGCCTTTCTCGCCTTCGTGGCTGATATGATTGGGGCCGAGTTAATTCTAGCATCCCCGTGTAGTTCAACTACTGGGTGATCGGGTTTGCAGAATCGAACTATTTTAGAATGGCAATCGAGTTGTGCAAAGTGTTTAGATAGCCAATCCATCCCAAGTATGAGGTCATACTCAAGTATAGGGAGAAGAATTAGGTCGACAGGAAAACAGTGACCTTTAATGATCACTTCACAATCTCAAAATACAAAGTCTGTTGCTCGGCTCGCACCCATAGGTGTCGATACTTCTAAGCTTACAGGTAGTGATTATTGAAGTGAGTGTTAATTAAGATGCTTGCATTCGGTTGTTGAGTATCAAGAAATGTTATCATTTTTCAACATTATTATTACATTCGCAATGCTGTTTCATGAAAAAATACAACATTGTATAAGGAAAAGTAGGTTTTCCTTACCAACTATCGATAGAAGGTAACATCTCAAAGAGATAGTTCATGGGACGAAAATACACAGATAATTATTAAGGAATATTTCTTAATAATTCAAATCAAACTTTGAGTTTTTGAAAGGTTTAGATTTCGCCCCATTCGGATGGGTCGAATATTTTGAATAATCCCTTACAATATTAGCATTACGCCTTCCAAACGAATAACGTTGCTAAGTTGACTACGATGTACGTGGCAACACTGAACTTTAATAAGTTGAAATTAGCCATTACTATTCCAAACGAATAGTATAGCGACTTAATTGATTTTGACAATACTGATTGGTGACGCTCACTCTGAATGAATAGCAAATGGACTGGAATATCCAATAATAGAACTCTATTAAGCATGACTTATCATCAAGGTTGTGAACTTAATGACTCAACAAATATGCTTATACGACATCAACAACCAAGAAATAATAATACCCCATTTTGAAAAGTAACGAGGTTTAGTGGAGTTCAGAGGATCTGATGAGTGAAATAAGCTATGTACGTTTTAAGAGTTCAATAGGAGAAGTGATTTAATCGGGGAATTGCCGTGAATACTTAATCAAGTATCTTGGCCAATGACTTAGGAAATTTGAATTTGACTATGCATATTCCAAGTGAATAGCGACAAGTCGAAAGAGATCTTAATGAGAATTGACTCGAGAAATCTACATTAGGTCTCAATCCTATGGTTCACTTTGCCCTAGGTGGAATTCCCATCTATGTCCGAAGAATCTTATCCTGGAAAAGCTCGTTGTAAGTGTCCTTCTTACAAAGCGAGCTCTGATACAACTCCTGTCACGCCCCCACACCGGGATTGGACGAGAACGCAACAGTTAACGTAATAAATAATGTTTGTGATAATACATTCTAGTAAAGCATACATATGCCAGATCTCAGTCCGGTGAACTAAGACTAGATATTACATAGAAAAGAAATATTCAAGAGTACAACGAAATTATTACATCAAGTGCAAAAGAGTACATCGGAAACCAAAATACATTATGACACAGGAATAAAAAGGAGCGTTAAAGCAACATCCTAATTCCTACGTCTTGGTAATACTTTGAGGACGGTCTTCAGAGATCGTCAGCATCTGTCTCTTCTTCTTCTTGGTTCTCTTCATCTAGTGGGGTTTTAGAAAACAATTCGAAATGGAGTGAGAATAATGGATTCTCAGTGAGTTGGGTTTAGGTATTTAATGAGTTTATTATTTAATAAATATTATGTTTCTCCCACTTTTGAAAAAAAATAGTGTTGTTTAAAAATTGGTGCAAGTTTTCAAGAAGAATATTATGAATTACATGAATGTACAGTCAATTTCCATAGATTGCGGTTGAGTATGAAGAATGCATGGCGTCGAGCGCCCAATGAGCTTTGGGAGGTCGTCTACATGAGTAATCCATTAGCCTCCTTATAACGTCTTAGACCGTTATTAGTATTTGGCCTTTGACTATCGCCACAACCTTTGGTTTGATAAACGTAGCCTTGGGCGTTTTTCGGACCGTCACGATAACATTGGCCTTTGAGCTTTATCGCTCTCACGCTTGGTGACGTGCTGCTTTTTCTCTTATCTGGGCTCGATATGTCCTTATCTTGGGTCTATGCCCGGATCATATCATAATTGCGACTATACCCGAATTCTACAACCCAGTCACCTTAGGATCGCTCCGTCCTTCAGCTTCAAGGGAATAGGACACGACGGTAGCTTTGCCTAGAACCGCAGCCACGCTGCTCGATTCATGACTTAAACTAACCGCCCCTCATGCATATAAATAGAAAAAGGGACTCTAGAGGTACTCGTACAGACTCTAGCGGTGGCTTCCGCCCGAAGGTCGTAGCACTTAGCTCCGCACAGCACTTACTCCCGATTTCAATTGAATAACAATTATTAACGTGATTAACAATGATTATGCCTATTATAAGATATCAATATGATTATTTGATAGTAAAGGGACTTGGATAAACTAGAGGAATTAGTTCAACCGGTTGATGATTAGATTGCTATTGTGTGAGTCTTAGCATAATCTTATAATAAACTCATAAATTTGAATAGTTCGGTACGGATTGATTATACGTCCGAAAATTACGAACTTTATTGCGAAAAGTCCGTTAGGATATGAGGATTGAAGGTCAGAAGTTGCATGAAAGTTTTACTATTCGGAAATTACAATTCTGCCCTTCCATCTTTTAAATACTATCATTATTTTACTAAAATATTATAAATTTGGATAATTCGGTACGGATTGATTATACGTCCGAAAATTACGAACTTTATTGCAAAAAGTCCGCTTTGATATGAGGATTTAAGGTCAGAAGTTGTATGAAAGTTTTACCTTTCGGAAATTACAATTATGCCATTCCGTCTTTTAAGTACTATCATTATTTTTACTAAAATATTATAATTTTGATTGAGTCGGAACGGTTTGATTGTACGTCCGAAAATTACGAATCTTATTGCGAAAAGTCCGTCATGATATGAGGATTGAAGGTCAAAAGTTGCATGGAGGTTTTACCTTCCATAAATTACAATTCTGCCCTTTTGAAATTATAATACTATTATTATTATTATTATTATTTAGTTTTGTCTATAATTTTGATTAATTCGTTTGGATTCATTTAAACTCCAAAAATTATGAATCCGGTTGCGGTTTGAACCTTACGACTTGTAATTTTTTATTACGTTCATTTTTAATTTTTATTCTTTTATAAATTACGATTTCACCCCTTTGTTTAGTCTTAATTGACATTTTAGTATTCTGGTCATATCTTTTTCGTTTGTTGTCGGATTGACCTCAAATTTTCGGGGTAAGCTCTTTATGTTATTATGTCTACAGAGAGTTCAAATTTTCTGGAAATTTTATTTTCAAAACAGTAAGTTTCTGTAATTTACAGTTTTGGCCCTGAATTCTTGAGATTTACATTTTTGCCCCGGTTTTATGTTTTAGTAAATTCCGATTTAGGTGAAATTTTATGGAGAACTTATTTTTGATATTTTAAGACTTAATTTTAATACATAAGACCAGAATTATGGATCTTTACAATTTTACCTCAAATTTATCTTATTTAAACTATTTTAGTTTATCCTTCGAACATAGGTTCGAATTATCAAATCTTCGTGACTAATTATCCTCTTACCATAGTCCAATATATATACTCATATGTTTTTTTGGGATTTTAATCCCCAAAGGTCAGATTTGTCATATTCAACCAAATTTTCCATCAATGAATTAATTTGCACATATAATCAAAATAAAATTCAACAAATATCAAGACCATTACATGCATGGTAATGAATGTTAATAAAGTATAGATATCTAGAGTTTTAATACTTGCATGCACTATATATTTAACTTGTATAAATTTTGAATAAGAGAAAAGAAGGAAACAAGTTTACCCACCTCGATTTCTTGTCGGAAGTAAATGGTTCTAGGTCTCGGAAGTGGAAGAAAACGATCTCCCTCCTTGAACTACATGGTTCGTCCAATTCAAGTATCCATGCATTCATGATGTATATTTTGTTTGCATGTTTATCATTAGAGTTAGATTAGGAAGATTTTTTATAATTATAGAAGAAAAAAAAAAGAAAAGTAGGGAAGGGGATTACTTATTTCTTGTTGAACCCTCTTCTTCCTTATCTCTTCTTCTTTGCTTCAGCCCTCTCTCTCTAGTCTCTCAATTTTCAGATTTTGCTTTGGTGTGTGTGGGAAAAAGTGTGTTGGGTGTAAGTATTAAAAATGGTGTATTTTTAAGTATGGTCAAGGCATGAGAAATGAGGTAGTAACTATGTCTCTTGCATGGGGAGACATGGGGCTTTAAAAAATATATTGATTCCCCCTCTTTTTCTCCCCATTTGGCAGCCCCAATATGTGTGTGTGTATATATTATTTTTTTGTATTTTAGATGTGCAGAATGTTAATATATTTAGTTGGGTATTTATTTAATTATAAATGGATTAAGTAGTTTGGGTTGGGCTTTCAATCATAATTCCAAGACTTAGGAATTTTATTAAGTTGGGTTTGAGTCCATTAGTGAGTTTATATTAGTAAATGTTGGTACACATAGCCCATTAGGTGAATCAATGTTCTACTTTAACTTTCAATTAATTTATTCTTTATGAAACAATCAAGTAAAATAAAATGAAGCTAGATGTAGATTATATTATATCATAACAAATGTTATTAAAGTAAATCATGATATAATAAACCGTATATGTACTGAGCTATCGAATTTAGGGGGTTCTACAGCACGCTTTCAACCCACAAATCTTTCAATTCTTCAACTAGTGGTGCCAAAAATACATCTATGTCATCGCTTGGAGCTTTAGGCCCCGGTATAATCAACGACAATATAGAAAACTATTTTTTCATGCATAGAGATGGTGGGAGATTATATGGAACTACAAAGACGGGCCAAATACTGTGGGTTGTGCTTAAATTACCAAAAGGATTAAAACCATCAGTTGATATTCCAACACTACGCCATAAATGGCCTTCAGCAACACCCAAAAAAGTGTGCTCAAAGGGGTAAAAAGTGTTGCTGAAAGGAAAAAAACATGCTACGGTAACACTTTTTCGAAATTTGGTGGTGTTACAAAAACGGCCGCTACCATAGGGGTCTATGCCAACACTTTTTAACTTTATGGTAACACAGGGAAAATGTGTTGCTACAGACCCCAATGCCTACACTTTTTACCTCTATAGCAACACCAATAAAAGTGTTACTGTAGACCAATGGCAACACCAATATCTCTGTAGCAACACCCATAAACGTGTTACTGTAGAGCAATGGCAACACCACTAATCCCTACTGTAACACCAACTGCTGAAACACATTTTTGTTTTGGCAACACCATTTTCCATTTTTGTAACATTTATTTTGTTAACACTTTTTTGTTCTGGTAATTGTTTAAACCATAATAAAACCATTCAAATAAACCATAATGAAATAACCTGTCAAAGTTTTACATAAGCAAGAAGCCATCCAAATAAACCACAACATCATCATTCAACATAAATAAACCAGTCAAAAGCTAACTTAAGTACCATAGAATAACTAACTTAGTACCATCCAAAAGCTAATTTCAGTACCACCGCATTAATACCATCACAATCCGAAAACAATGCGAAAAATAACGTAAATACTAAGAAAGACTTAAATCGGGATTCTGGCCAGCCAATTTTTTCATCATCTCTCGAACTTTTTGGTCAAGTTTCTCATCCATTTCTTGTTGAAGTTGAGCCCGAATCTTTGCATTTAAGTCTGACATTCACTGATATGGAACGGACGTTGCACATGCTGTTGAAGAAGACTTTGACTTCGATTCCTTGTTCTGAATAAGCCTCTCAATTAGCCAAGATGGGGTTGTGTTCCTTTCCACCATGAACCAATTTATTAGCAGCCTAGCTTTCTTAACATCAGCCTATAAAAAGAATGGAAATTCAGATTCATACTTGGTAAATACTAGAAAAACCTTCCCCTGATTTATTTAAATGTTTCTACATGCATGATTAATACATAAAAAGTTTATCAACAATAAAATAATTTTCTAGTGTGGCAATTGAGTGGCTTCATCGTAATTTTAATCGAATATCATACATGTATTAGTATACTTGGCAAATATATAACAGCTACCGAACTTGTGATAATTTATGTGCTGCAAGTTATCATAACTATTTACAGAACATGTTTAACCAAAAGAAACTATTCACATAACATCTTATGAAAAGTTATTTCCTTCTCATACCAAGTTCTAAACTAGATCATACCAAGTACCGATCCACGTTTGTGAAAGACGAAGTAAAAATATATAGATAATGTACTAGTAAATGCGTATATAACAAAGATATTTCTAAATGAAAATCATAGCATTGTATAATTGTGTTTTTTATCCATTTGTTGTAAAAATTTCATGCCATCTTCCACATCATTTAAGCATAACGTCTTGCAGTTAAACAAGCACTTAATATCACTAAAAACGGCATTAGAAAAAGACAGTCTATTATGTAGAACAGACAGCGTCGCCAATAAACTTGAGACGAGAGAATGAAAAAATGGTTACGGGTAAACTTGTATTACATGCTAGATGACAGAAGCTTAGTCCTGATGCTATTAAAAAACTAGATGTGAACATATAATACGTGCAAGCTCACTGTAACCCGCTTACATAATAAATGACATAAGTATTTTTCTTACTTGTGCAGTAAGTGCTTTAATGACTTCTTTTGCATCTTTGCATTTCACAGTCTCTTCCCCTGCAATTGCTACTGCCTCCTTCAGTTGTTCCTTTGTTCTTTCTAGCTCTAACTCTTGAAGCTGAGCCTTACGAGTGAGAGTTTCCACCTATATAAAAGAGAGGCCAAGTTCAAAGTCCAATACTATGATAGATGGTCATACTCGCTGGACAGGAATGCATTTATATTGGGCACCCTTGCATAAAAGTCTCACAAATTCACAAACTCGTGGAGTTGTCCAGTTTGAAAGAAATCTATCAAGTTCTAATAAATTAAGAATTGAGAATTTTAACGAAATAAATACCCATCATTGCCTAGGATTTTCATAGACAGGAAAATGAAATCCAATTTTCTAAAAGAATACCTGGCACGATTGGTCCAACTTGTTCAGAAAGAACAATGGGACCTCTGGCCCAGTCACTTCGAATGGGCTCGGCTCACAGCAAACTGATATGAAGTAGCCTATATCATCTACAGAGAGCATATACGATGAAGAAGTTGCACCACTTATTTCAGTGTTAGCATCATTCGAACTAGTCTGCAAAACACATTCTTGTGAAACTTTATAAAATTGCGAAATAATATCAATCACACAAAAAAAAGGAAAAATGCTAGCAAAAATATCAGCTGTAGCTCTTGTGAAACTTTATAAACAACTTCACAAGCATTAGAAACTAATATACTAGTGATATTTCAAATTTGATTAAGTACCCGAAACCAGCGGTAGATCGACTCTCCCTCTTCATCACCCCAGTATTTCTTTTCAACATTTAGAGCAGTGCCTTCAACAACGGTCCCAATAATTTGTAAAGAGAGCAGTCTTGGGCTTCCTGATATTGCATGCCATGGGGGAAGAAAATCAATGCTTCAACCTGAAACCTCGGGTATTCGAGTACCATTGTCAGTTTCAACCCCTCTGCTAATGGGTTCATTAAAAGTTTTCACACATTAAAATTCATGAGCACTTCAGAATATAACAAACTTAAGTGGAGAATAAGCACCACATGTAATTCATTGTCCACATACACACACTACAAATACAAACCATAGCAACAGTAGAGAGTCGTCATAAGAGTTATTGATATGATATTACAAGGAATTTGTGTGCACTGAAACAGCAAGCTGTGAACAATTTCAAGTGAGTTGCGTCTCTTATGAACATTGGAACTCTTCTTCAGGTTTGTACAATGAATCACCGCCACGTACAAATCTTCCATTATTAGGATGCCGAACTTTGTTAAAATCGTGGCAATAATAGCAGCCATTCATTTTATCTCCGGTTAAATTTCCTGCAAGACGAATTCATAGAGTTAACAAAACAAGTAGCCTGTAATCTTAATTAATCACCAATGGACAAACAAACAAATCAATAATCAAGCTAAATAAATGCAGGCTTTGGTGTAATCTTAATTAATCACCAACATTCGAAAACTAACTGACTCTTTTTTGGTTGAAGAACTTCAAGACTTCAGTTGCATACAGGCTTGCATTATCAACATGTTGCGATACCTTAGTTGGTTCCCGGGTCTGGGACACTTGTTTAAGCCTGTAATTTTAGATATTAAAACCAAAATCACAGATACATAGCTTGTGAATTGTATATATATATATATATATATATGGAGGCAGTTGGAGTTAAATACAGGTGCTAAACAACCACTTACATGGGCAAGTGCTTTTCTTGATCGGATATTGCATTGTTCTGGTTCATGTCAGCGTCACATATGTCTTGAACTGTTCTGTAAAGTCTATCATGGCCACGTACAAATCCTCCACCTGTAGGATGCCAAACATTGTTATAGTCGCGGCAATAACGGCAACCATTCAATCTATCTCCTGCAAGACGAATTCACCGGAGTTACTAAAACAAGGGGTTAAATGGCATTTAGGTCACTCAACTGACTAGTAACTTGCAATTGGGGCATCCAACTCAAAAAAAATTCATTCAGGTCACATAACAGATAAAAGTTTTCACACATTAAAATTGTTGAAGTCGGAGCAATATAAAAGTTAGCGACCAAAGAAACAGGGAAAATCTCAAATCTATTGTAACACCCCCAATCCACTCAGGGATATTACACGCCGTAGACCCTCTCCTCGAGGATCTACCAGGCTGGTAACAACATTTAACATCTCGATAATGCCTTCAAGGCTAAAATGACTCAGTAGATCGATTTGGTCTTTCCACAAATACATACAACTCAAATACAACTCATGCCCACGCAGGGGACAAAATACAACCACACCCGTACAATGGGAACAATATAGCAGCGGAAAATAAAGTACAACTGAACCAACACACGATGTACGGTTCCTCATGTGATTAGTATCGATCATCTTTCATCATCCTTCGTGCCGACCCTGTGTTATGCTCCAAAACCTGAATACGAATCGATGATACGATTACGACGTACTCGCAAAGACGAATCTAAGAGCTAAGAGAACACACAATTCCGACCACCCGAAGGCTCGAAATTCAACAACGGAAGTAATTACCCAAAACTTTGGGAAATTACGAAAATGGCCCAAAACGTCCGAAAATCACGATACGCGATCGAAACACCAAACCAAAGCTCGCAACATGAATAATAACATTAAATGAACTTACGAGAAACTCGAAACAACAGTTTCGGACGAGATTCGCAAGAATCGAACTCAAGTGCGGAAAAGTCGCTAAAAAGATCGGAACTCAACAAAACGATACCGAAACGAACTCGGATGACAAAAAGTGCAGAATTAATCATTCTCGAAATGACGAAACGTTCATGAGTGAGTCGTCAAAACGGACTCCGTCCGAAAAAAGAAATTTACCGAAAATCGAAAATTGCGGATATTACATTCTACCCTCCTTAAAAGAAGTTTCGTCCCGAAACTTAAAACAAGTAGGGAGAAGAAATATTCCGCCAGGAAAAACTCAACGAGATACACAAGAATGCGTAACTAACGCCCAACGGCGAAATGTTACAAACAACGCAAAGGAATGTACGGCGTGAAAACACGCCCCACGGCGACCAACACAACGTCGCCGTTAGGGATATAATAAAACCAGCAAGTGACAAGCGTCATCAAATGGATAATACAATCAAGTCAATTATCCGAACAATCGCAAAACACAACGAATGAAAATCAATACGATTGACCAACCTAACGGTATATTGATCAAAACGCGAGCCAAACGCTGAACAAATACGGAATTCCACCGCCTAAGGGCTGGAAGATCGAAAACGAAACTAATTTCCCGAACTTAAGGGAATTAGGAAGGAGCCTGAATGCTCAACAATCACAAAAGGAGAACAAAAACCAAACAAACAAACGATCGAGACAACAAAAATCGAACAATCATGTCTGAAACACGAAGGATAATAAAATACAAACAACAACTCCAAGGCTCACATCTCGACTCGAGACAATATATGATCCGGTGAAAACAACAGGATGGGCATTCACATAAGATCCACAGGAAATGGAATAGCAATTAAAAAGTCACAACGACAAACGAGTTATTCCGAAACGATACCACACTCGTTCGATAAACAAAAAAAAGGGGCAGGACAAGCTCAGAAATGTCAACGAACATAATGAGTCGACAGAGTCGAAAACATAAGAGTTCCAAATCCGATCCACTTCGAATAAAAGAACTAATAGAACCAGATGATGTCACTCCCGAACAAGGTTCACAAGAATCGAACTGAACCCGAAAAAGTCACATCGATAACTAGATCGACCCACAACAAGATCACAGCTCGTTCGGACGATGAAAGCGAAATACAGAACAAGTTCATAAAGTACCAACGAACATGAGCGAATCGATAGACTGGGGAAAGAGAAAATACAGAAGTCAAAATAGTACGGGCATTACCTCCGACCTCGTCCACGAAATTCACAAAAACGGAAGCAAGGCAACAAGACATCAAACAACCGACACATAACGGAACCATCACCGATGCACACGGTCATACCAAACCAAGCTCTAACAGCTCGCACATGCGCGATAACGCAGAAATCACCATGAGATGGCAACATTCAACACCAACATCCCGCCTCTCACAGGGGGCTAGCACAACCAATGTGTGAAAAGCGACTCAACGCTCACACCGCCAATTCGATCATACTCGGGAGAAAGTATCAAAATGACAACGCGAACATCATACATTCATACCCAGCCCTCAAACGGGAATGGATAGGTTTTAAAAACGAAAACCTCATTTTGAAAATAATTTGAAGAATACCGATTGATCTTGAGTATCACCTTTCAAAAAGTACAAACGTGAAACGTCGTTATCGAGACTTTGGGAAAACCATTTCGCATTTGATAAAAATGAGGACACTTTCTCTTAGTGAAAACTTTCAGAATATTCGACCCTCGGGTCTAATTAAAAGTGTTTCTAAAACATTGAAAATATCTCAAAGCATTTTGGTCCTCAGTAGAAATCTTTTGAAATATATTGTGGCACCTTGGATGTACCACAAGAAAATAACTCATTTGAAAAGTATGTCTTGAAATTTATTTTTCTAAGATACTCAAGGTTTTCAAAAATCCAGTAGGCCAGAATGCCCAAAACTCACACATATCGACGTTCACTAAAACAACTCCTAGCACACGCATCAAAACGTTTAAAATCAAGACAATATATGTCTTTAAACGGAAATAAACGATAAAATACCACATTCAGAACAAAACCACTGACCCCATTCGAGGCCTCTAAAGACCCTCCCGCACTGGCTAGTGAACAAGTCGAACGCGTATAAGCACAAAGCTTCCACAAGAGAACTTGTAAAACGTACAAATCGATTCGAAAATCATCAGCCACGGACAAAAACAACAATAAAAAGACATCACAAGCGACGACACTCCTCGTATAAATCAAATACGAAAGTCGACTAAATACATATCGTGAAATCAAAATTCACATAAGGATTCCACCACTTAACAAATAATCATAAAAATAGCTCGTGTCACACGAGGCACAACACAAAGAAGGGAGACTTACTTCCACAGGTCGCACGAAGATGATGATCGCCCACGATACTAATCACGACCAACGACTCGGGCACAGCGTCGCGACACGACTCAGTCAGATAAAATCCAACGAAACAAGACTCAAACAACACGACTTGACCCGACAGCCTAGGTTTTTCTCAACCTAAGCTCCGATACCATTTATGTAACACCCCCAATCCACTCAGGGATATTACACGCCGTAGACCCTCTCCTCGAGGATCTACCAGGCTGGTAACAACATTTAACATCTCGATAATGCCTTCAAGGCTAAAATGACTCAGTAGACCGATTTGGTCTTTCCACAAATACATACAACTCAAATACAACTCATGCCCACGCAGGGGACAAAATACAACCACACCCGTACAATGGGAACAATATAGCAGCGGAAAATAAAGTACAACTGAACCAACACACGATGTACGGTTCCTCATGTGATTAGTATCGATCATCTTTCATCATCCTTCGTGCCGACCCTGTGTTATGCTCCAAAACCTGAATACAAATCGATGATACGGTTACGACGTACTCGCAAAGACGAATCTAAGAGCTAAGAGAACACACAATTCCGGCCACCCGAAGGCTCGGAATTCAACAACGGAAGTAATTACCCAAAACTTTGGGAAATTACGAAAATGGCCCAAAACGTCCGAAAATCACGATACGCGATCGAAACACCAAACCAAAGCTCGCAACATGAATAATAACATTAAATGAACTTACGAGAAACTCGAAACAACAGTTTCGGACGAGATTCGCAAGAATCGAACTCAAGTGCGGAAAAGTCGCTAAAAAGCTCGGAACTCAACAAAACGATACCGAAACGAACTCGGATGACAAAAAGTGCAGAATTAATCATTCTCGAAATGACGAAACGGTCATGAGTGAGTCGTCAAAACGGACTCCGTCCGAAAAAAGAAATTTACCGAAAATCGAAAATTGCGGATATTACATCTATAAACCATACACGTAAGTCCCTTCACGAATAGCGAAAGGCGTAAAATACTATGTTTAGATGTGACAAGTGTGCTGTAGTAAAATACCTTTTCAGGATACCAATTATAGATACTCTTCCCCTCACAACAGCAACTTGAGACATTTTATAGAAATCATCATTCTGGATCAACTAAATAGATGTAACACGATATATATGGTCAACTAATACATCAAATTGCATTCCACGGTTCACCTTAATTGCTTTATTTGGACCTTTATGATACGATACGCCATCTGAACCTTGACATGTTGTGCCACCCCAATAGCAAAATAATGTAATTGAATTCATCTATCAAAAATATACAAGGCAACCAAAAATTGATCGGAAATTCATCTAAAATAGCATTCAACAATTCAGAAATAGCATTCAACAATTAAGAAGAATAAAATAGCATTCAACTTTTTTTTTTGAAAGGCCAACAATACCACAAGGAATATAATTATTGTCCAGGCTTTGTTTCTCTTACAATTTGCAAGTTGCAAACTAGGAAGAAACAAACTTGGAAGATCAGAAACAATTCAACTGAAAAATAGAAATAAGCAACATAGCGGGAGAAACAATTGTTAAAAATATAGCCAAACTCAACTGAATTCTATCTACCAAAGCAAAACAGAGGACGGAATCCATCTACCAAAGCACAACAAAGCAACAAAAATAACCAAATCAACCATGAACAATCATTTATGAACAAAAAACAAGCAAGTACATGAATTGAGGAAAAACAGAAATTCAATCCTTCAAACAATCTGTACAGTGAGCTTATAAATAGCAATTGCACAACAAAGGATGGAATTCTCACTTGCATTCTCGGACTTTAAGTGTAAATATCACCAATTTTAGGACAGATCCGACTGGAGAAGATTTATGGTCGACGACTGGACTGATATGAGGCGGCAGCGTGGATAACGACACCAGTATCCACAGGACGGCGACTGGGCTGATGTGATGCGGCAGCGGTGGTCGGTGACTCGTTTGAGGTGACGATTGTGTGAGGCGGTGGCTCGTGTGCAGGGACCGACGGTGGCTGGGGACTCGTGTGAGGGAGTACTGTGGACGGCGACTCTTGTGAGGTGGCAACGGTTACCGACGATTAGTGGGAAGCGGCGATCGGGAGGTGGAGGAGGAGGAGGAGTTTGAGATAGGGCTTGTTTCTTGATTTTGAGTCCAGCACGTTCCCGTTTGTTTTCATAATTATGAGTATTTTTTTTAATGTTAAAATAATAAATACATTATTATAGTAAATATTTTTGGAGCTACCCTATTATGGTATATATTTTTTGCAATAATACTAGTTTGGTAAAAAACTCAGGGTTGGATTGGTGCTGGGTCAATTAAATCCCGGTCTCAAGATATTAATTCCGGGTCTCAAGACATACACTTCGCTATTGTAAAAATTTTTTGGTAAAAAATAAAATTTCACACTTTTTACTTCAGTAATTATCAAATTAGCGAAGTCTTTGTAACTAAAAATTTCTAACTAGTTCCTGCTTTTTTGTTTGGTACCATTTACTGAAGTCTATGTGGGTTGTTTACTTCTGTAAATTGAAAAGTGGAGTTGTTGTTTGTTTTTACTTTACTAATATACATTACCGAAGTGAGACGTACCGAAGTCTTTGATGTTTATTCTACTAGTGTAACGACTTTAAATTTTTACAGGTTTTCCTTATTATAAAAATATATTCATAAAATACTGTTAGAAAAATCGGGTCGTTACAATTTTTACAGGTTTTTCTTATTTTCCGCCTATTTTTTCTTCCCTTGTAACGCTTTTTTTAAAGATCAACGGTAACACCTAATTTGGTGTTACCATAGATACTATGGCAACACCAGTTACTGTCAACTGTAATGATAAAAAAAAGTGTTAGCGTAGATCAATTTTTAGGCATCTATGCTAACACTTTTGCTTGTAACATCGAAATAAACGTTGCTGAAGGCCATTTGTGGCGTAGTGCAAGGTGGACATTGCGACTCTCTTGTGCAAACTCTGGGTGCCGCAAATTTACAGCCTTCCACATTGAAGAATCAGTCGGATGACGCATGAGATTTTCACCCACCTGTGCCCGAGCATGCCAGGGCATTGCCTCTCCTGTCCAAGGTACAGTGTAAAGTCTCGACAAACTATTTCTGTCACACTATTTTCACCCACCTATGCCCGAGCATGCCAGAAGCAAGTCTTTTGCCCACTTTAGAATTTCTGTCACACTATTTCTTGATAAACCGAAACGACTCTTCAAGTTGTGCAAACCAACAGTAGCATACAATGTTGTATGCTCTGGGTTGCAATTATAATAAAAAGGTCTTGCCGCCGCAACTTTTAACTTGAGATAATCCTTATCTTGACTAAGATGTTCTACTTCACAACTTGTAATACCCGTAATTTCAATTTCTGGTAAAATTTTTTTCGGCTAAAGTCCGTTTTGACGACTCGTTCATGACCGTTTAGTCATTCTGAGAATGATTAATTCTGCGCTTTTTGTCATCCGAGTTCGTTTCGGTGTCGTTTTGTTGAGTTCTGTTCTTTTTGGCGACTTTTTCGCACTTGAGTTCGATTCTTGCGAATCTCGTTTGAAACTATTGTTTCGAGTTTCCCGTAAGTCCATTTAACTTTGTTAGACGTGTTGTGAACTTCAGTTTGGTTATTCGATCACATATCGTGATTTTCGGGCGTTTTGGGCTATTTTGTAATTTACCCAAAGTTGTGGGTATCCGCATTCGTATTGTTGTTTTGACCCTTTTCATGGTCGCGTGCGATAAATTGTTGCATGGTATTTCTTTTCGGATCGATGTCGTTGTCCGAGAGCATTTCGTCGTGTTCGTTTCAAGCGTTTTCGGGGATTCGAGTCGTCTAGTATTGGGGGCTAGGCACTGGCCGGCCACGTGCGGCAGGGACCTACCAGGCGCGCACGAGCATGGCGCACGAGCTGCGCGCATGATCCGGTACTCGTGCAGACTTGACTGCACACGCACGAGCGAGTGCTCGTGCTCAGTGCTCGTGCGTCCCGGCAGTTTGCTGGCAGTGGGCGCGCACGACACGACGCACGACCGGTCGCTCGTGCGTGCCTGTTCGTGCGTCGCTGGGCCGTATATATGGTCGGGCAGACATTTTCTTCACCATTTTCTCACTACATTCTTCCTCTTTCGCGGCTGGAGACATCTTGGGCATGGAGACATGTTGTAATACAACAAATCCATGAAGTCTTGGAGTTCATATCATCAATTGTCAGTCCTATATCATCCTTCGATCCAGCGAATCACGGTGAGATTTCCTAGAACCCTATTTTGAGAAATTTTGGGGTTTTTGCGTTTTAGGCCGATTCGTTCCGTATTGTTGATTAATCTATGATGGGTATGATTAATCTTAGTATTATTCATATGTTTACCAACATCTAACCCTTGTTTTTCGTCGAATCAAGGTATTTTGACTTGAACCCTTATTTTTGAAGATTTTGGGGATTTTCCTTCTGATTTCTATTACAATCCGTTTTTGTTCAATTAATTGTGGTATAAACGTTGTTTTGAACATGTTATATGGATTAGATACTCGTATCTTTGATTTGTTCGACCCGAGGGGTGATTTCCTTGTTCTTGGAGGGTCTCGAACATTTAATGTTCGATTAAATGCTCGAATGAGTTACCTTTGATAGTTTGTTGGGATTTCCATTGTTTTGGCCTTGATTCTCGTCGTAATCATGTTTTGTTGTTCCTTACGGAGGATTATAGGTGTTCTATAATTCCGATGTTGAATTCCGTTGGTGATTGATGATTCATGTGGTGTTTTCCCGTAGTAATTTTGGTGCTATCGCGTTCTTGATAGTGTTCGGGAGTTCGAGGCTATTCGACCACTTTTCCATCCGTCGTCTTGTTACGATTGTGGTTCCTAGGCAAGTACATTGTTCATACGCTTCTCGTTTTGTGGACATTATGATCGGTGATCGTCTTGGTGTGTTTATTTGGTTATTTAAAATGAATTTTCAAAAGATTTCGATTTGGCCTCGTTAAAGGCTCTCTTTCAAAATGTGTGTGTGTTTTGTGAACGGTGTGTTTTCGGAATTGATTATGGTTAGATTATTTTGAACGTTGAAAGCTTTGATGATACACCTATTGTTTAAAGTTATGGAATCGTGTATTCCGTGTTTAATCTTGTTATTGTGTTTTGAAGTGTTTGATAATGGTGTCGGATTAGTGGCCATATCTAGTGAGTATTCTTAATGAACTTACATTCTTAACATATTAGTATTGCATGAGTAACGTGTGTGTGTGTGTATGTTCACTACGGGTTAGATCCGATGGGGTCTCGGTAGGGGTCTACAGAGACGTGGATCGATGAGCTTGCTTTTAACCACTACGGGTTAGATCCGACGGGGTCTCGGTAGGGGTCCACAGAGACGTGGATCGACGGTTAATTGTGGTGCATTTTACAAATGTGATTTGGTTTAGTGGCGTTTCCGGAAACGAGTATTTTGAACGGCTTTCATGATTGCATGCATTGACTAAATGTGTAAGAGGTAAGTTGTTCGTTTGGCCTACTTGGCTAGGATGGCACTAGAGTATTTTGTTGTATGGTTTGGTAAAGGTCATTTTACGGAAAGTAAATATTTGGGGCGGTGACCCCTTTCATCTTTTGGGTTTTGAAAAGTAGGATTTGATAATCCTAAATTGTTTTCTATTAAAACTCCCGATGGCATTTCAAATCAATTTATAAACTGTTTCCCTTGATGTTTGATCTTGAAATTTTGGGAAGTTTTTACTCAAACTCTTGCCTCGGGAAGTGTTCATCTTGTTGTATTTGAATATTTGATGATTCCGGATTATTATCGTTCTTGGAACTTGAATTATATGACTCATATTATTGCACTTGTACTTGCACTAGCAAAACAGTGGAGTTTTGCTAACCCTTGAATATTCGGGGGGTGGATGTCTGTATTGCATTCAGGTTTTGGAGCATAGCACAGGGTCAGCATGAAGGATGATGAAATATGAACGATACTAATCACACGAGGACCCGTTTGATGTTATATTGGTTTAGTTGTATTTTATTTCCGCTGCAGTATTCTTTCCCCGTTGTACGGGAGTGTGTTGTATTCGACCCCTGCGTGGGCAAGTATTGTAATCGAGTTGTATATTTTTATTGAAAGGCCAGATCGGTCTACTGAGTCTTTTTAGCCTTAAAGGCATTGTCGAGTTGCTCGTTTGTTTTTACCAGCCTGGTAGATCCTTGAGGAAAGGTTCTACGGCGTGTAATATCCCTGAGCGGATTGGGGGTGTTACATAAATGGTATCGAAGATTAGGTTGTGGAAACCCAGGCTGTCGGGTCAAGTCGTGTTGTTTGAGTCTTGTTTCGTTGGATTTTATCTGACTGAGTCGTTTCGCGACGCGTCGTATGAGTTTGTTGGTCGTGACTAGTGTAGCGACCACTTTTCTAAAATATTAATTCTTCTAATTTAAGGAAGAATAAATAAAAATTTTGCAGCGGAAATACATTTTTAAGAAAAATAAACTTAATAATCGCAAGTAATAATCCCAAGTCACCATTAAATAAAAACATAATTTGACATAGAAATTAAAATAAATCGAACACTTATTCATAAACCATAGTTTGAGAGAAATAAAATAAAATAAATAAACATCTAATCATAAGCTTGATCATCAGCTTGATCATCCCACACTCAAGCGCCTGCCACATCGAGCTCCTCAACCTGAAAGGGGTAAATAGTGGAGTGAGCTTCCAACTCGCTCAATGTGGAGAGTACGCAATATGTCTACGTTAATTACTAAATATATTAGCAAGTATAAACAACATGACTGATAAATTCTGAAGCCCGTCGGCTAGCCCGAAGGCTTTATGCACAATTAAGTGCTTCTGACTGATTTACACAATTTAAGTGCTTCTGACTGATTGCACATTTAAGTGCTTCTGACTGGTTGCACATTTAAGTGCTTCTGACTGATTTCATGTGCACATACGAGACAATATATAAAGCAATTAAAATAAACAAAACCGTAATAAATCCCCACACTGGATAAATTGTAGTTCTGAACTTGAATGTGATGAAAATGCTTGACTCGACAATTCTAGGCCCGTAAATCTTGATTATTATCTACAATTAATAATAATAATAATCACTATTATTATAATTTGTAAATATAATAACTGGGAATAAATACGGGGCATAGATCAAAATTGAATTATTAATATAATCAATATTTTAATGGCTTGTGCCAAAAATAGGGCTGGAATCAGTGGACCAAAGGCTGAATTGGAGTTGGGCTCATGGATTAAATGACATTTGTTAGAAGGTTTGGGCCTGGAGAAAGGCATTGGCCTAAATTCAAGGATATAATCGGCCAGATCCAATTTATTTCCACAACCCTATTTCACCAACTCATTCCCGTCCATTTCTCACTCGCTCTCACCCGATCCTTCTCCTTCCTCGCAGAAACACACACACACATAAATCGTGGCGGCTGCGGCCCTCTGTTCCTCCTGGTTCATCTGGTTCGAACCTCCCTCGATGAATCTCGACGGAAAGTCCAAGGAGGGTTTCGCAACGGCGGGATTTGGAAGGGAAGAAATTGGGCGGCGACATCAGGCTGGGTTGGTCGCGGGTTCGGGCTAACGGCGGCGGAAAGGTTGCAGCGGCCGGAATCAACAAAAAAAGGTGATTGTGGCTGGGGATTTATGGCGACAGCCAAATCAGCCGTACGGTATGGCCGGGAATCCAGCGTGAACCAAGCAGTAAGGTGAAGATATCTGGATTTGGGTTCAGTCATCGAGTTTTCGGATTTGGGCTCGACCCGAATCTGGTTGAGATTGAGTGGATGGATTCTGTGTTGAAGACGATCGTGGTTTCTGGTAAGGGTCAGTCATTTCGGGCTCGGTAAGATCTGTGACGGGTTGTATTGACTGGGATGTGTTTTCCTGGTTCGGGCCGTATGAATGAAAATGGAAGTAGGTTTGAGGTTGGGGCTGAAAAGGGATTGAATTCCTGTGTGTTAAAATTTATTTTTCTATAGTTTATATAGTTTGGGTCAGACATAACAAAATATGATAAACCTTAAAACTTACCTATGGCTGCAAGATGATGTTGATGATGATGATGATTGATCTGATGATGATGATTGTAGGGCGACGGCAGTGAGAAAAAGAAAATATTAATGTATTGTGTGATTAGTTCAGAGTTTTAAATTTATATATTGTATTGAAATGATTTCAAAGGTTTCTTATTTATTTGTGTTAATTATGACATAATTGTTTCAGAATTTATTTCCAATGGAATCGGTTGATTTGAGAGGGTAGAAATGAATGAATGAAAATGGAACTGCAGCCAAAACGTTTCTCCTGGAGAAACAAATAGTCCATGGGTTAAGATGATAATTGGGTCGAAAATAGATATTTGTTAATTGGGCCACTAAATTAATTATAGGTTTTGGGCTGAATATTAAATAATAATAATAATAATAATATTACTTCTAATAATAATAATATTAATATTACTTCTAATAATAAATAATAGAGATAATATTAATAATAATAGTAATAATAAATAATAAATAATATTATTATTTATCTTGTAAAATCTTTTGGGTAACGATTAATATCGCTTAAAATTTGACTTGGGCCTAGAAATGACAACATGAAACATGAAGAAATAAAACGAGAAATGACACGACATGAAATACATGATTGGACATGAATTAAATGACAAAAATGAATTTGCATGATAATGAATTAAACGATAAATTATTCGAGCATTAATTTAATAAATCGAATATAATTTCTATAATTCACAATAAATGTATATGCGAAATCGGGGCGTTACAACCTACCCCCCTTTAACAAATTTTCGTCCTCGAAAATTAAGTTTCGTACCTTGAAAAATGAATGTTGGTGTAATATCCGCAATTTTCGATTTCCGGTAATTATTTTTTTTCGGCGGAAGTCTGTTTTGACAACTCGCTCATGTCCGTTTCGTCATTCTGAGAATAATTAATTCTACACTTTTTGACATCCGAGTTCGTTTCGGTGTCGTTTCGTTGAGTTCTGTGCTTTTTAGCGACTTTTCCGCACTTGAGTTCGATTCTTGCGAATCTCGTCCGAAACTGTTGTTTCGAGTTTCCCGCAAGTCTGTTTAACTTTGTTATACGTGTTGTGAGCTTCGGTTTGATTATTCGTTGTCGTATGGTGATTTTCGGGCATTTGGGCCATTTTCGTAATTTCCCAAAGTTTGGGGTAATTACCTTCCGTTGTCGAATTTCGAGCCTTCGGGTGGTCGGAATCGTGTGTTCTACTAGCTCTCGGATTCGTCTTTGTGAGTACTTCGTAACCGTATCTTCGGTTCGTATTCAGGCTCGGGTTTCGGTGTCGTTTTGTTGAATTCAGGATTACTAAACGACTTTTCTAAGTATGAGTTCGACTTTGTTAGATCACCATTAATTTTTGGTGACTCCAAAAATTATAAATCTTTGCAATATTATAGAACATCGAGTTAGCTTTCCAATGGTTCAAACGGTGAGTCAATCTGAGTCCTGGACGAGAGAGTTATGGTCGTTTTAGTGGAAGGCGTATCGGTCGGGCACCGTCCAGAGCCTTTCGGCCGATAGGGTGGGCCGAAAGACTCAAGCTGCGGCATTTCTGTATGGGTATCGGCCGATCATGTCCGGAAGCCTTTCGGCCGATAGGGTGGGCGAAAGACTCTCTCGCCGTGATCGGCTATAAAAGGCCTCGGCGTTTTCTTGACATTTTCTCACTTCTCTTCTTCCATTCCTTGGAGCCGGGGTAATCATGTATAGATGTTGTTGGACAATAAATCCATGAAGTTTGGAGGTTCATATCATCAATCATACGTCCTATAACATCCTCCAATCTACTGACCAGTCGATTTCCTAGAAATCTAGTTTTGGGAAATTTGGGTATTTTTGTTGTTTTCGTCCGATTAATCCGATTTAACTTAGGATTATGATGGATTGATGATTATTTAGATGTTTTATATCTTTTACCTTGTTATCCCATGGTTGGATCGTATCGATTCGTTGTTTTGGTCGAGTTCTTGACCGACGCCTTGAAGGTGTCCGATAAAATGTCATAGAGAGGATTCGAGCGTTCTACGATTATTCTTCCTCGTTCGTTCGTTAATTTATTGATGGTATGATGTTAGGGTCAGATTTCGCAAAGAATTCGAGTCGGAACCCTTCCGTTAAATCGTTTTCTTCAAGCTTTTCGATTGTGGGTGTATTCGTTGTCTTCAGGAGAATCGTAGGTGTTCGAGGTGTCCCGACTAATCCGTGATTGTGGGAGTGTCGGCATCGATTATCGAGGCAAGTATCTTGCCCATACATTACGTGTTTTGTGGATATAATGGTTGTTAATCGTCGATATGTGCTAAATAAATATTCATAACCATCTTTTTTCAAAAGTATCGGTATATTTACCAACATGATTTTCTTAAAGACGACTCGTGTGTTCCGAGAATTAATATGCTTAATTGGATACGTGTATTAATGTTGAGTATAAGATCGTAATACTTTCGTGTGATGCCATTGTGTGTGATTACGTCGTCGGTAAGTTTCGAAGTTTAGCCCTTTGTTTATCTTGACGTGGAGACATGTGGTTATCGATGAATTATGTGAATTTATGTGATATTGGTTGTGCCGTTCGGTGCTTTTGGAATAGTGTGCTTTCTTGTTGATAATATTAGTTCGGGTTATGAATATATGTTGGATGAATGGCCATTCTAGTAAAGTGCCTCGACTATATATCGTGATTGACCTTCGAGGCTTGTGGTTTGCAAGCTGTGATTTTGGAACGTGTGTGTGTGTTGTTCCTTCCACCGGAGTGTCCGACGGGATGTCCGGGGCCGATACTAAGGGTACGGCCACGGAAGTGGACTTGGGTGTGTGTGTGGATGAACTTCCACGGAGTGTCCGCGGGATGTCCGGGGTCGATACTAAGAGTGCGGCCGCGGAAGTGGTTTCCACCGGAGTGTCCGACGGGATGTCCGGGGGCGATACTAAGGGAAGTGCGGCCGCGGGTTACGATTGTGGTTTTCATCTTGAGGATGACGTTGATGTTTTCGTTAATTGTGATATTGTCAGGAGTATCACAATGCTTTGTGCTCGGGGTCGAGACATTATATTTCGAGTCTTGGTGCTTGGCTAGAATGGCATAGGATTAATGTGTTATGTGTAATGTGTCCTTGTAAGTGATTTGAAGTGGATGATCGGGTCGTGGACCCTGTGTTTTGTGACCGGAATGGTTGGGTCGTGGACCCCGTGTTTTGTTAAACGGATTTGTATTTTGAAAAATGAACATTGGGGTGTGACCCTAAATGGCTTTCGAGGAACTTTAGAATTTCTCAATTTCTAACGTTTTTAAAACTCCCGAGATTTGGAAATGTTTTCAAAGTGCTTACTTACTTCGTTTCTACTTTCAAGACTTGAACTACTTTTAACTAAATATATCTCGGGAAGTCTTTCGTTGTGTTCTCGGAATGTGTTGTGTATGGCTCGTATTTGCACTTTATACTTGCACTAGCGAAACAGTGGAGTTTTGCTAACCCCCGAGTAATCGGGGGGTGGATATCTGTATTGTGTCCAGGTACATGCAGGTTTTCGGGAGCAAGACACAGGATCGGCACGAGGGATGATGAAAGACGAATGATACTAATCACACGAAGGCCAGTTTTGGGTTCGATTAGTCGAGTCCATTGTATTGTCTTTTCCGCTGTCTTATTGTTCATTGTTGCAAGTATTTTACCCTTGTGGGTATGAGTCTGGATGAGTTTATGTATTTTGATTTGTAAGTCTGTGACGAAAGACCAAATCGGTCTATTGGTCCGTTATTTTTGATTCGTCGGTATGTAATGTAATGTGTTGTTTTGATGTCTAGCTCGGTGGATCCTCACGGAGAGGGTGCACGGCGTGTAATATTCCCGGTTTGATGGGGTGTTACATTTATGGTATCGAGCTTAGGTTGAGGAAACCTAGCCGTCGGGTCGAGTTATGTGTTCTTGAGTCTTGTATTGTCAGATTTTGTCTGACTGAGTCGTGTCGCGACGCGTCGTCTGGGATGTCGGCCGTGATTAGTATCAAGGTGCAACCATCATCTTCGTGCGACCTGTGGAAGTAAGTCTCCCTTCTTTGTGTTGTGTCTCGTGTGACACGAGCTATTTTTATGATTATTTGTTAAGTGGTGGAATTTTATGTGAATTTTGATTTCACGATATGTATTTAGTCGACTCTCGTATTTGATTTATACGAGGAGTGTCGTCGTTTGTGATGTCTTTTTATTGTTGTTTTTTTTCTCCGTTGTTGATGATTTTCGAATCGATTTGCACGTTTTACAAGTTCTATTGTGGAAGCTTTGTGCTTATACGCGTTCGACTTGTTCACTAGCCAGTGCGGGAGGGTATTTTATCGGTGGTTTTGTTCTGAATGTGGCATTTTGTCGTTTATTTCCTTTTAAAGACATGTATTGTCTTGATTTTAAACGTTTTGATGCGTGTGCTATGAGTTGTTTTAGTGAATGTCGGTATGTGTGAGTTTTGGGCATTCTGGCCTATTGGACTTTTGAAAACCTTGAGTATCTTAGAAAAACAAATTTCGAGACATAATTTTTTTTTAATGAGTTATTTTCTTGTGGTACATTCAGGTGCCACAATATATTCCAAAAATTTTCTACCTCGAGGACCAAAATGTTTTGAGATATTTTCGATGTTTAGAAACATTTATACTTAGACCCGAGGGTCGGATATTCTGAAAGTTTTTCACTAAAAGAAAGGTGTCCTCATTTTAGTTCAAACGCAAGATGAATTACAGAGTCTCGAAAATGATGTTTGTTTAACTTTTTGTAAATGATACTCAAGATCAACCGGTGTTTCCAAACTGTTTTCAAAAGGTGGTTCTCGTTTTAAAACCTATCATTCTGCTATGGACCGGAAATGCGTGTATGGTTTTCGAACTTTCGTTATGTGTCAACCCCGAATTGTGATTGAATTGGTGGCGTGAGCGTCGAGTCGCTCGCCACGCATATGTTTCGTTGGCCCTCCGTGAGAGGTGTGAACCGGTGTTTACTGTTTATCGCCTCGTGGTGATTGCGTATTGTCGCACTAGTGTGGGTTGTTAAAGCACGGATTTTTATGCGTTATACACATGGGTGATTGTTTCATGATGTTTGTGATTGTGTGATGGCCGCTGTTCGGGATGTTGTAATCTTGAATGATGCCGTTGTTGTTGTGATTTTTGTATGCGTTGATATGTTATGCCGAGTTGGCATCTCCGATGTTGTTTTGCGGTGTTTTGATCCATTGTACGAGCATTTATATTTTCGGTATGCCGAGCCGAGGCGTTTCAATCGTGATGTGCCGGGCATGCACGTGTAAATTGTCTTTCTCGTCGATGACACATTTCAAGTGTGGACTCGAGGACACGAATTGATTTTGTGAATTGGCTACCGAGACTTTCGGAGTTCGCGCTCAAAGACAGATATCGAATCGGCTTTGAGAGGCCTTTGAAGGATGTTTCCGGTTGCTTGTTGTGTCGTCACCTTGATTTTGCTGTTGTGAGTTGCGGGCGACCTTCTTTTATAAGAGGTCGAATGTAGTACCCGTGTTGTTTTTAGACTTCGTATTTTCTCTTTCTCCGCCTATCGATTCGCTCGTGTTCGTTGATACCGTCTCGAACTTGTTTTGTATTTCGGGTCATCATTCGAGCGAGCCGTGATCTTGTTTTGGGGTCAATCTGTTATCATTGTCACTTTCCGAATTCGGTTCGATTCTTGTGAACCTTGTTCTAAGTAACATCTTTGGTTCTACTAGTTCTTTTATTCGAAGTGGACTCGATCTTGAACTTTTACATTTTCGACTCTGTCGACTCGTTTATGTTCGTTGACATTTGAGCTTGTCCCGCTCCTTGCTTTTGTTGATCGAACGAGTGTGATATCATTTCGAATAACTTATTTGTCGTTGTGACTTTTCAATCGCTATTCCCTTTCTGTGGATCTTATGGGAATGCATGTCTTGTAGTTCTCACCAGATCATCCTGGGAGTTATTGTTGAACTTTATTGTTCTTCGTGATTCGAACATGATTCTTCGATTTTTGTTGTCTCGATCGTTGTGGTTTGATCGTTTGATTGTCCGGTTTATATTGACCTCGTTCCGTGATTGGCGAACATTCAGGCTCCTTCGTAATTCCCTTCAGTTCGGGAAATTAGTTTCGTTTTCGCGAACATTCAGGCTCCTTCGTAATTCCCTTCAGTTCGGGAAATTAGTTTCGTTTTCGATCTTCCAGCCCATAGGCGGTGGGATTTCGTGGTTGTTCAGCGGTTGACTCGCGTTTTGATTGATGTACCGTTGGGTGGGTCAATCATATTAATTTTCGTTCGTTGTGTTTTGTGATTGTCGGATAATTGACTTGGCTATATTATCCGTTTGATGACGTTTGTCACTTGTTGGTTTTTATTATATCCCTAACGGCGACGTTGTGTTGGTCGCCGTGGAGCGTGTTTTCACGCTGTATACTCCTTTGCGTTGTTTGTAACATTTCGCCGTTGGGCGTTAGTTACGCATTCTCGTGTATCTCGTTGAGTTTTTCCTGGCGGAATATTTCTTCTCCCTACTTGTTTTAAGTTTCGGGACGAAACTTCTTTTAAGGAGGGTAGAATGTAATATCCGCAATTTTCGATTCCGGTAATTATTTTTTTTTCGGCGGAAGTCTGTTTTGACAACTCGCTCATGTCCGTTTCGTCATTCTGAGAATAATTAATTCTACACTTTTTGACATCCGAGTTCGTTTCGGTGTCGTTTCGTTGAGTTCTGTGCTTTTTAGCGACTTTTCCGCACTTGAGTTCGATTCTTGCGAATCTCGTCCGAAACTGTTGTTTCGAGTTTCCCGCAAGTATGTTTAACTTTGTTATACGTGTTGTGAGCTTCGGTTTGATTATTCGTTGTCGTATGGTGATTTTCGGGCATTTGGGCCATTTTCGTAATTTCCCAAAGTTTGGGGTAATTACCTTCCGTTGTCGAATTTCGAGCCTTCGGGTGGTCGGAATCGTGTGTTCTACTAGCTCTCGGATTCGTCTTTGTGAGTACTTCGTAACCGTATCTTCGGTTCGTATTCAGGCTCGGGTTTCGGTGTCGTTTTGTTGAATTCAGGATTACTAAATGACTTTTCTAAGTATGAGTTCGACTTTGTTAGATCACCATTAATTTTTGGTGACTCCAAAAATTATAAATCTTTGCAATATTATAGAACATCGAGTTAGCTTTCCAATGGTTCAAACGGTGAGTCAATCGGAGTCCGGACGAGAGAGTTATGGTCGTTTTAGTGGAAGACTGTCAGCTGTCGGGCACCGTCCAGGAGCCTTTCGGCCGATAGGGTGGGCCGAAAGACTCAACTGCCGGCATTTCTGTATGGGTATCGGCCGATCATGTCCGGAAGCCTTTCGGCCGATAGGGTGGGCCGAAAGACTCTACTGCCGGCAGTCAGCCTATAAAAGGCCTGGCAGCGTTTTTCTTCAGCATTTTCTCACTTCTCTTCTTCCATTCCGCGGCTGGAGCTGGGGTAATCATGTATAGATGTTGTTGGACAATAAATCCATGAAGTTTGGAGGTTCATATCATCAATCATACGTCCTATAACATCCTCCAATCTACCGAATCAGGTCAGATTTCCTAGAAATCTAGTTTTGGGAAATTTGGGTATTTTTGTTGTTTTCGTCCGATTAATCCGATTTAACTTAGGATTATGATGGATTGATGATTATTTAGATGTTTTATATCTTTTACCTTGTTATCCCATGGTTGGATCGTATCGATTCGTTGTTTTGGTCGAGTTCTTGACCGACGCCTTGAAGGTGTCCGATAAAATGTCATAGAGAGGATTCGAGCGTTCTACGATTATTCTTCCTCGTTCGTTCGTTAATTTATTGATGGTATGATGTTAGGGTCAGATTTCTCGCAAAGAATTCGAGTCGGAACCCTTCCGTCTCGCTTTTCTTCAAGCTTTTCGATTGTGGGTGTATTCGTTGTCTTCACGAGAATCGTAGGTGTTCGAGGTGTCCCGACTAATCCGTGATTGTGGGAGTGTCCGGCATCGATTATCGAGGCAAGTATCTTGCCCATACATTACGTGTTTTGTGGATATAATGGTTGTTAATCGTCGATATGTGCTAAATAAATATTCATAACCATCTTTTTTCAAAAGTATCGGTATATTTACCAACATGATTTTCTTAAAGACGACTCGTGTGTTCCGAGAATTAATATGCTTAATTGGATACGTGTATTAATGTTGAGTATAAGATCGTAATACTTTCGTGTGATGCCATTGTGTGTGATTACGTCGTCGGTAAGTTTCGAAGTTTAGCCCTTTGTTTGTGAATTTATGTGATATTGGTTGTGCCGTTCGGTGCTTTTGGAATAGTGTGCTTTCTTGTTGATAATATTATTTCTGTTTTATCAATATATGTTGGATGAATCGCCATTCTAGTAAAGTGCCTCGACTATATATCTTGTGATTGACCTTCGAGGCTTGTGGTTTGCAACCGTGATTTTGGAACGTGTGTGTGTGTTGTTCCTTCCACCGGAGTGTCCGACGGGATGTCCGGGGCCGATATTAAGGGGTACGGCCACGGAAGTGGAATTGGTTTTGTGTGTGGATGAAATTCCACCCGAGTGTCCGACGGGATGTCCGGGGGTCGATACTTAGGGGTACGGCCGCGGAAGTGGTTTCCCACCCGGAGTGTCCGACGGGATGTCTGGGGGCCGATACTAAGGGGTACGGCCGCGGGTTACCAGTTGTGGTTTTCATCTTGAGGATGACGTTGATGTTTTCGTTAATTGTGATATTGTCCGGAGTATCACAATGCTTTGTGCTCGGGGTCGAGAGACATTATATTTCGAGTCTTGGTGCTTGGCTAGAATGGCATAGGATTAATGTGTTATGTGTAATGTGTCCTTGTAAGTGATTTGAAGTGGATGATCGGGTCGTGGACCCTGTGTTTTGTGACCGGAATGGTTGGGTCGTGGACCCCGTGTTTTGTTAAACGGATTTGTATTTTGAAAAATGAACATTGGGGCTGTGACCCTAAATGGCTTTCGAGGAACTTTAGAATTTCTCAATTTCTAACGTTTTTAAAACTCCCGAGATTTGGAAATGTTTTCAAAGTGCTTACTTACTTCGTTTCTACTTTCAAGACTTGAACTACTTTTAACTAAATATATCTCGGGAAGTCTTTCGTTGTGTTCTCGGAATGTGTTGTGTATGGCTCGTATTTGCACTTTATACTTGCACTAGCGAAACAGTGGAGTTTTGCTAACCCCCGAGTAATCGGGGGGTGGATATCTGTATTGTGTCCAGGTACATGCAGGTTTTCGGGAGCAAGACACAGGATCGGCACGAGGGATGATGAAAGACGAATGATACTAATCACACGAAGGCCAGTTTTGGGTTCAGTTAGTCGGAGTCCATTGTATTGTCTTTTCCGCTGTCTTATTGTTCATTGTTGCAAGTATTTTACCCTTGTGGGTATGAGTCTGGATGAGTTTATGTATTTTGATTTGTAAGTCTGTGACGAAAGACCAAATCGGTCTATTGGTCCGTTATTTTGATTCGTCGGTATGTAATGTAATGTGTTGTTTTGATGTCTAGCCTGGTGGATCCTCACGGAGAGGGTCTGCGGCGTGTAATATTCCCGGTTTGATCTGGGGGTGTTACAGTTGGGTACTTAGAACGGATCTCCTCTTCACGTTCCCAAGTTGCCTCATTTGGTCCATGACGACTCCATTGAACTTTCACCAATTTAACCTCTTTGTTTCGTAACTGGTGTACCCTTCGCTCCAAAATAGCTGTAGGTACCTCCTCATAAGTCAGGTTCTTGGCTACATGCAACTCTTTGAAATTGCATATATGACCAGGATCATGTATGTACTTTCTCAGCATGGAGACGTGAAAGACACTGTGCACTCCCGATAACTCTAACGGCAGTGCCAAACGATAAGCAATGTCACCAACACGACCCAAAATCTCAAAAGGTCCGATATAACGAGGCTGTAGCTTTCTTTTTTTACCGAATCGTACCACTCCTTTCATCGGTGCTACCTTCAAGAACACTTTCTCTCCAATCTCAAATTAGATATCTTTCCTTCGTTTATCAGCGTAAGACTTCTGTCGATCCTGGGCGGTCTTAATCCTACTTCTGATCTCGGCTATCTTCTCTACAGTCTGTTCGATCAATTCTGGACCCAAAATCTTTCCTTCTCCAACCTCGCTCCAATAAAGAGGCGATCGACATTTCCTTCCGTAGAGAGCCTCATACGGGGCCATTTGTATAGTTGCTTGGTAACTATTGTTATAAACAAACTCCACTAACGGAAAAATATTCACCCAATTCTCACTAGTATCAAGAACACACGCCCTCAACAAATCTTGAAGTGTCTTGATAGGCCGCTCAGATTGACCATCGGTTTGCGGATGATATGCAGTACTGAAATTCAACTTAGTGCCCAACGCACTTTGAAGATTCTTCCAAAATTTTGACGTAAATCGCGGATCTCTATCAGAAACGATCGACACTGGAACACCATGTAGCCTCAAAATCTCCCGAATATAAATCCGTGCATATTTTTCCATACTATAAGTCATCCTCACAGGTAGAAAGTGAGATGACTTCGTCAAGCGATCTACTATCACCCAGATAACATCGTTCTTCCTCACTGTTCATGGCAAACCAACCACGAAATCCATTGTGATATGCTCCCATTTTCATTCTTGGATTTCGAATGGTTGGAGTAAACCTCCTGGCCGTTCGTGTTCTGCCTTCACCTGCTGACATATCATACACCTCTCCACAAATACACCAATGTCCCGTTTCATTCCTCTCCACCAGAAGAACTTCTTCAGGTCGTGGTACATCTTTGTACCTCCCGGGTGAGCGGAGTATGGTGTACTGTGAGCTTCTTCAAGAATTTGCTTCCTAAGGGATGGATCCTTAGGAATACATAACCTCCCATCATAAGTCAAAACATCATCTGCGAAAACGATAAATTTCTCAATACTCCCAGCTTGTGCCCGATCTTTCATCTTGCACAAGAACGTGTCACGTGGTTGATGTAACACCCCCAAGATATTCGAGGTATATTACAGCGCCGTGAATCCCTATATGGGACCCACCAGGCTGAACAAACAACATACTCATCACAAAGACGCAGCACAAATTAATCCACCCAGTTCAACCGGTCAAACATAACACCATCATCCGACACAAACATAATAGACAACAATACAATCCGGACGAACAAGGACTCTTAAGTACTCGAGTACTTCTATTAGTTTAAAAATCACAAAAGATAAAATATAGAATACAATAAGACATCACTTGTGCACAATCATCACGCACGACCATCATCCGCATACTGGTCCAGCGCCCGCTCGTCTCGATGAACCTGGCCTGAAATTCATAAAACGAATTTCCCCAAAACGGGTCCCCAGAGGGGTTAGCAATTACACTAGTACAAGTAACCAAATGAATGACTTACATCTTATACATATAGTAAATGCATGCAATCAAGAAAACATAGTTCCAAAACACTCATTTCCGGAAATGCCAATATCAAATCACATTTGTAAAATGCACCACAATTAACCGTGGATCCACCCCTCCGTGGACCCCTACCGAGACCCCGTCGGATCTAACCCATAGTGGTTAAAAGCAAGCTCGCGGATCCACCCCTCCGTGGACCCCTACCGAGACCCCGTCGGATCTAACCCATAGTGAGCATACACACACACACACACACACACACACAATTCTCATGCAATACTACTACGTTAAGAACGTAAGTTCATAAGGGTACTTGCCTCGATTAATAGACGGTGACATGAACGGAACGGAAGAATCAAGCACGACCGCGAGGAACCGATGAAATGAACCTAACGATTCGAATAACACAATCACAACCACTCCTAAACGACTAAGGAAATGGAATACACCAGAACCCGCCTACGATTCATGTATATTTGTATAAAAATAACAACGAGGGCGGACCACAACCAAACCCTCCCGATTTCGCAAAACTATGAAAATATACCATGAATCCATAGGAAAACTAATGATATCAACAAGATAAATATATTCATCATGAATCCACCAACAAAATGGAACGAATCGGACGAAAATCCCAAAACCCCAATTTATACAAAAGTAGGGTTCTAAGAGATTTTACCTTGGATTAGGATGAAAGATTCATGTTGATGTTGCTATAATACACCAAGAACTCAAGAAAGATGTTGGATGAGGTGATTGGAGGAAGAAATTGCCAAGAAAATCGCCCGGAATAGCCTTAGCCGCGGAGAGGATGAAGAAATGAGAAATTGTGTTCATCTCAGTCAACTCCCTGGTTTATATAGCGAGGGAGTGTTAGCGCGCGCTAATCCTCAAGGTTAGCGTGCGCTAACGGGATAAAACTCCAGGCCATACAGTTAGCGTCCCAGTCCAATAGCCAGATTTCTGGCCGTTAGTGTGCGCTACTCGAAACGTAGCGTGCGCTAATAACCTCTTGGTAGCACATGCTATCGACCAATAGCGTGCGTTACCTGGACATCAGCCGAGTCCAGAAGCAACTGTCCAAAACTCACCTGACCCGTTAGCGCGCGCTGTCGTGAAATCGTAGCGTGCGCTACCTAGGCACCTGACCGAGTTCAGTAGTAAACTGTCCAGTAATGGACAGTCACGCTAGCGCGCGCTACCGAACAACTTAACGTGCGTTAGTCTCCCGACGTTAGCGTGTGCTAGACAAGGTAGCGTGCGCTAAGTACGGAATATAAATGGTCCAAAACACCGGAATATGAACGAGACATCAAATGGAACATCTCAAAACGCATCATAACGTCGAATGGATCCACGGCAACCCCGAAACGGCGGTTCCGCACAACAATAACGAGAATCAGATCAGTAGTTGACGGAAAAGATACACTGAAAGATACACGAGGGTCACTACGATCGAGAAAGACACCGAAAATGAAAATACAAGGGAAAGAAAAATGCGGATATTACATTCTACCCCTCTAAAAATAAGTTTCGTCCCGAAACTTAAGAAACAAACAACTCAGGGTAGCTAGCACCCATGCTATCCTCGGTTTCCCAAGTTGCCTCTTCGACACCGTGTCTCGACCACTACACCTTGACCAAGGGGATGGTCTTATGCCTTAGTCGTTTCTCACAATGCTCCAAAATCTTCAAAGGACGCTCTTCAAAAGTAATATCCTCGGCGACATCAATCTCACCATAATCGATGACGTGACTAGGATCTGGGACATATTTCCTCAGTTGGGAAACATGAAAAACGCTATGAACATGACTCAAGGCCGGAGGTAACGCCAAACGGTATGCCAATCCACCGACTCGCTCGAGAATCTCAAAGGGTCCAATAAATCTCGGACTCAACTTCCCTTTCTTTCCGAAATGAAAAACTCCCTTCGTCGGCGACACCTTTAGCAAAATGTGGTCTCCCACCTCGAATTCCAAAGGTCGACGACGGACGTCGGCATACGACTGCCGACTCGCGCCAACATCCGTTCCCGAATTAATTCTATCTTCCGCCTCGTCTCTAAAACGACATCCGGCTCGGTCCCGACCAAATCGGACGCCTCATTCCAACAAATCGGTGATCGACATCGCCGCCCATAAAGTGCCTCATATGGTGCCATCCGAATCGACGCGTGCCAACTATTGTTGTACGTGAATTTGATCAATGGCAAATGCTCCTCCCAGTCACTACTCCAATCGAGAGCACAAGCACGCAACAAATCCTCGAATGTCTGGATAGTGCGTTCCGACTGTCCATCTGACTGGGGATGAAAAGAGGTACTCAAATGCAAATGGGTACCCAACGCCTTATGCACCGCCTGCCAGAAGTGCAATACAAAACGGCCATCACGATCCGAAACAATAGACTTAGGAGTACCGTGAAGCCTCACAATCTGCGCGATAAACACACGAGCTAACTTCTCCGGGCCCCAAGTGTCCTTGATGCCCAGAAAATGTGCCGACTTGGTCAGACGATCAACAATCACCCATACCATATTCATGCCCGGCCTCGATCTCGGCAAACTCGTAATGAAATCCATCGATATATTTTTCCATTTTCATTCCGGAAGGGGAAGTGACTGCAATAACCCAGCTGGTCGCTGATGCTCGATTTTGACCTGCTGACAAGTCAAACATCTCGCTACAAACTGTGCGACATCCTCCTTCATATCATTCCACTAGAAATTCCTTCTCAGGTCCTTGTACATCTTACTCGAACAAGGATGAACGGAATAAGGTGTAGCATGGGCCTCCCGCAAAATACTCTGCCTCAACTCTGAGTCGTTCGGCACACAAAGCCGACTCTGGAATCTCAAAACACCACCCTCGTGAATCACAAACCCAGGAGACTTTCCCTTAAGAACGTTCTCTCGGATTTGAGTAATCATCGGGTCCTCTAACTGCTTCAGCTTAATTTCATCGATAAAAAACGACGAAATCTCTAAAGCACAAAGTTGCCCGATGGCTCTAGGCAACAAAACTTCAACATCTAACTCGATCAAAGCCCGCCGAAGCTCCGACTGAGACGTAAGGATCTCAAGCGTTCACAACGCAACCGGTTTCCGACTCAAGGCGTCGTCCACGACGTTCGCCTGCCCAGATGATAAAGGATTTCGAGGTCATAATCCTTAATCAGCTCTAACCACCTCCTCTGCCTCATATTCAACTCCCGCTGAGTAAATATGTATTTCAGACTTTTATGATCGGTAAAAATCTGACATGCAGAGCCGAAAAGATAGTGGCGCCAAATCTTGAGCGCGAAAACGACTGCCGCCAACTCCAAATCATGAGTAGGGTAGTTCAGCCCATACGGCCTCAACTGTCTCGACGCATAGGCAATGGTCTTGCCGTGATGCATCAATACGCACCCAAGACCCTGACCCGAAGCATCGCTATAAACGGCAAAACCCTCGTTTCCACATGGCAACGCCAGAACCGGGGCTGAAGTCAAACGCTTCTTCAGTTCCTCAAAACTCGACTGCCTCTCGTTATTCCAGACGAACTTCTCGGATTTCTGGAGCAACTGCGTAAGTGGTCGAGCTAGTTTCGAGAAACCCTCAATGAGCCTACGATAGTAGCCAGCCAAACCCAAGAAACTACGGATCTCCTTCACATTCTTGGGCGGTGCCCAATCCAACACTGCCTCAATCTTTTGCGGATCCACACGAACCCCCTCGGCTGAAATCACGTGACCTAAAAACATCACTTGCTTAAGCCAGAACTCACATTTCGAGAACTTCGCATAGAGTTGCTCGGTCCTCAAAATGTCTAACACTACCCGCAAATGATGGGCATGCTCTTCCTCATTCATCGAATAAATAAGAATATCGTCAATGAAGACGACGACACAATTGTCCAAATACTCGATAAAGACTTTGTTCATCAATTTAATGAACACCGCAGGCGCATTAGTTAACCCGAAAGGCATAACTACGAACTCATAATGTCCGTATCTCATCCGAAAAGCTGTTTTCGGCACATCGGACTCTCTCACCCGGAGCTGATAGTACCCCGATTTCAAATCAATCTTCGAAAACACCACCGCTCCCTACAACTGATCGAACAAGTCATCAATTCTCGGCAAAGGATAATTGTTCTTGATGGTCACCTTGTTTAGTTCGCGATAGTCGATACACAAACATAGTGAACCATCCTTCTTTCGCACAAACAGGACCGGTGCACCCCAAGGCGAGGCACTCGGTCGAACGTACCCCGACTCAAGAAGCTCGTTCAACTGCTTCTTCAACTCGGACATCTCTGAAGGTGCCATGCGATACAGAGCCTTCGAGATAGGAGCTGCGCCCGGCTCTAACTCTATAGCAAATTCGACCTCACGATCTGGTGGTAATCCCGGTAACTCGTCAGGAAATACATCAGGAAACTCACTGACGATTGGAATCGACGAAAGCTAGACTTCACCACTCTCCGCCTTCAAGGCGTAGCACCAATAACCAGTACACCCCTTTCGCAGGAGTCTCATCGCCTTCAAGGCGTTAATAACTAACTTCTGGTTTCCCCTTTTTCGCCCGACGAAAGAATGCTCGGTGCCGTCTTCGGCTAGCATGGTGATGATCCTCGTGCGGTAGTTCATGATTGCACCATGCCGCTCGAGATAATCATCCCCGAGAATCAAATCCTCACCCTCAATACCCACAACAATAAGATTAGAGGGCCAAGCCCTCTCACAAATAAGCACAGAACAGTCTCGAACCTCCTGATCACCAACGATCCTATCACCGCTAGGAAGTTTAACGATGAAGGGCTCGCAAGGCGTCAAACAGTCGAGACTCAAACGGCGCACACACTCCAGAGATATGAACGAATGCGTAGCACCAGAATCGAAAAGCACACTGACAGGATGAGAAAGAATATGAACGGTACCTGTCCCCACAGTAGCTGTTGGGTCATCGACCCTCCACATCTCATAGACACGCGGGTGGGCTGAGCTGACACTGGAAGCTCGCCCCTTAGCGGTCTGACCCCGACCTCTCCCCCGACTAGCACTCGGCGGAGATTGAGAAGCAAACGATCCTTGATTCACACTTGGTTCCCTAGGCGCTGGAATGAAAGCTCGGGCACTAAGGATTCTCTCCCTCTCAGCACAGAAAGCCGCCTTGTGGCCCAGCTGGACACACTGATTACACGTCAACAAAGGACTCGGACAATTACGACTGATGTGGCCTCGCTAGCCACAGTTAAAACACTTCACCTCCCGAGAAGGGGCATTGGCAGCCCTGCGGGGAAACCCAGTAGATCGAGCTAGGCCACCACCAGCGGAAAAGTAAGCAGACTGGAATTTCTGCTGACCCCCACCTTTGTGGCCCGAAAAATTTCCGGCGGACTTCCGCTTCTTGCTCTCGCGGGCCGCCTCACTCTCCGTCACAGACATATCGTAAGCAAGGGCCCTACTCTGATAATCCTTCAAGGTAGTACAGACGAGCCCCGACATATAGTCCCGAATCGACAACTTCATCCGTTTGGAAAAATGGAAAATTTTGTCGCTCTCCTCGACAACTTAGGTCTTCAGATAACCCAACTCCTTGTTAAAATCAGCAATAGCTTGAGATACGGGGATATCCCATGGTTGAGCATCATAGAAAGCATGTACTCGAGCCTGTCTGACCGGCTACAGGCAATATTCGGTCTCCATCAATTCCTGAAATTCGGCCCACGAAGCAACATGGTCTTTGGGCCCAGCGGCCTCCCACCAATCCATAGCGTCCCCTGTGAGAAAGTACTGGGCAATAGGGACCTTACCGTCCTCGGGACAGTTGGTAGCAATAAAGACTTTAGACATCTCCTTGATTCACCCTTCCCAGCCGATCAGGTCCGAAGCTCCCGAAAACTGAGGAGGATGCATCTTGATGACATCCTAAAGCCAGCGATCCACTCCACCCCGATTAGCGTGGGCCGGATCCGAGTTCTGAACCGCCTGAGCTATCGCCGCCATTTGATTCACCATTTGCTGCATAACGGCCGCAATACCAAGGTCGGCGCGCTCCTGAGAAGAAGCATGACTGTGACGGTCGCCGGTACTGCCGGCTCCCGAAGACTGCGACGTGGCCGCCCCACCGGCTGCCCCACGTCCCCGGCCGCGTCCACGACCACGACCGCGACCACGACCTCTTCCAGCATCCATACTGGAGTTAAATAAGTAGCAAAAGCCATACGATGGTAAGTACAAGAAAAGAACAATCACAAATCGAGAATCAAAAGTACGATACAAGGAAATAAGGAAAAGAGGAAGGAAAACTTACGGACACTGGTAGTACCGGAATCATGGCATCGTGACGATGATGTGCAAAACAAAACACAACAAGACCCAATAAACCGACAAGCCTAGGTATCCATAAACCTAGTGCTCTGATACCATTTTCTGTAACACCCCCAAGATATTCGAGGTATATTACAGCGCCGTGAATCCCTATATGGGACCCACCAGGCTGAACAAACAACATACTCATCACAAAGACGCAACACAAATTAATCCACCCGGTTCAACCGGTCAAACATAACACCATCATCCGACTCAAACATAATAGACAACAATACAATCCGGACGAACATGGACTCTTAAGTACTCGAGTACTTGTATTAGTTTTAAAACCACAAAAGATAAAAGATAGAAGACAATAAGACATCACTTGTGCATAATCATCACGCACGGCCATCATCCGCATACTGGTCCAGCGCCTGCTCGTCTCGATGAACCTGACCTGAAATTCATAAAACGAATTTCCCCAAAACGGGTCCCCAGAGGGGTTAGTAATTACTCTAGTACAAGTAACCAAATGAACGACTTACATCTTATACATATAGTAAACGCATGCAATCAAGAAAACATAGTTCCAAAACACTCATTTCTGAAAATGCCAATATCAAATCACATTTGTAAAATGCACCACAATTAACCGTGGATCCACCCCTCCGTGGACCCCTACCGAGACCGCGTCGGATCTAACCCATAGTGGTTAAAAGCAAGCTCGCGGATCCACCCCTCCGTGGACCCCTACCGAGACCCCGTCGGATCTAACCCATAGTGAGCATACACACACACACACACACAATTCTCATGCAATACTACTACGTTAAGATCGTAAGTTCATAAGGGTACTTGCCTCGATTAATAGACGGTGACACGAACGGAACGGAAGAATCAAGCACGACTGCGAGGAACCGACGAAATGAACCTAAAGATTCGAATAACACAATCACAACCACTCCTAAATGATTACGGAAATGGAATACACCCGAAAACCCGCCTACTATTCAAGTATATTTGTATAAAAATAACAACGAGGGCGGACCACAACCAAACCCTCCCAATTTCGCAAAACTATGAAAATATACCATGAATCCGTAGGAAAACTAATGATATCAACAAGATTAATCATATTCATCATGAATCCACCAACAAAACGGAACGAATCGGACGAAAATCCCAAAACCCCCAATTTATACAAAAGTAGGGTTCTAAGAGATTTTACCTTGGATTAGGATGAAAGATTCGTGTTGATGTTGCTATAATACACCAAGCACTCAAGGAAGATGTTGGATGAGGTGATTGGAGGAAGAAATTGCCATGAAAATCGCCCGGAATAGCCTTAGCCGCGGAGAGGAGGAAGAAATGAGAAATTGTGTTCATCAAGGTCAACTCCCTGGTTTATATAGCCATACAGTTAGCGTCCCAGTCCAGTAGCCAGATTTCTGGCCATTAGCGTGCGCTACTCGAAACGTAGCGTGCGCTAATAACCTCTTGGTAGTGCACACTATCGACCAATAGCATGCGTTACCTGGACATCAGCCGAGTCCAGAAGCAACTGTCCAAAACTCACCTGACCCGTTAGCGCACACTATCGTGAAATCGTAGCGTGCACTACCTGGGCACCTGACCGAGTTTAGTAGTAAACTGTCCAGTACTGGACAGTCACGCTAGCGCGTGATACCGAATAACTTAACGTGCGTTAGTCTCCTGACGTTAGCATGCGCTAGACAAGGTAGCATGCGCTAAGTACGGAATATAAACGGTCCAAAACACCGGAATATAAACGAAACATCAAATGGAACATCTCAAAACGCATCATAACGTCGAATGGATCCACGGCAACCCCGAAACGGCGGTTCTGCACAACAATAACGAGAATCAGATCAGTAGTTGATGGAAAAGACACACTGAAAGATACACGAGGGTCACTACGATCGAGAAATACACCGAAAATGAAAATACAAGGGAAAGAAAAATGAGGATATTACAGTTGAGCCTCCTTAATCTTATCTCTCAAGTTTGGTTACAAGAGCAAAGATGATAAGATTGCTTTCGAACGTTTTGAAGACTCAACTACCTCAATCCTCAACTGGAAGAACTCCTTTATTAAACTCTCTTGATCGGTCAAGCAAGCTACTCGCCTCTAGTATTCCGACTCAAGGCCTCAGCTACTACATTCGCCTTACCCGGATGGTAATGGATGGTAAAATCATAGTCCTTCACAAATTCTAACCATCTCCTTTGTCTCATGTTAAGATCCTTCTGTGTGAAAAGATACTTCAAACTTTTATGGTCCGTGTATATCTCACACTTCCCTCCGTAGAGATAGTGGCGCCAAATCATCAGCGCATGAACTACAGCAGCCAACTCCAGATCATGCGTTGGATAGTTCAACTCATGCGGTTTAAGCTGTCTCGATACATAGGCTACTACTTTACCATGTTGCATCAAAACACAACCCAAACCCTGCTTTGAAGCATCACTATAAATAACAAAGTCATCCATCGGATCAAGAATCTTTAATACTGGTGCCGAGGTTAGTCTCCTTTTCAACTCTTGAAAACTTTCCTCACACTTGTCACTCCATTCAAACCCCACGCCTTTCCTTGTTAGCTGGGTCACAGGAGTGGCGATTTTCGAAAATCCTTCGATAAATCTCCTATAATAGCCAGCTAAGCCCAGAAAGCTGCGAACTTCGCTCGCATTCTTGGGTACTCCCCAACTACTCACTGCTACAACTTTATCGGGATCTACCTCAATCCCTTTGAAGTCACCACATGTCCAAGGAATCTAACTCTGTTCAACCAAAACTCACATTTCTTGAACTTGGTATACAACTTCTCCTTGCGAAATGTCTCCAATGTAATTCGCAAATGCTCTTGGTGTTGTTCCTTGTCCTTAGAATACACCAAAATGTCATCTATGAAAACGATCACGAACTTATCCAAGTAAGGTTGGAACACTCTGTTCATCAAATCCATAAAGACTGCCGGTGCATTATTTAGACCAAATGGCATCACTACAAATTCAAAATGTCCATAACGGGTCCTAAAGGCCGTCTTGGGAATGTCACACTCACTAATCTTCAGTTGGTGGTATCCCGACCGCAAATCGATCTTTGAAAAGGTTCCGGCTCCTCTCAACTGATCGAATAGATCCTCGATTCTCGGTAGTGGGTACTTGTTCTTCACCGTGAGTCGATTCAACTCTCTGTAATCTATACACATCCGAAGTGACCCATCCTTCTTTCTTACAAATAGTACTGGTGCACCCCATGGTGACACACTAGGATGAACAAATCCGAGCTCCAGCAGCTCTTGAATTTGGACCTTCAATTCTTGAAGTTCCCTCGGAGCCATTCTATATGGCGCTTTGGACGTTGGGGCCGCCCCAGGGACTAAATCAATACTAAACTCCACTTGCCGGTCGGGTGGAACTCCCGGAAAATCTTCTAGAAACACATCCAAAAACTCCCGTACTATAGGTACGTCTATAGGGGACACCTCATTAGTACTAGTGTCGACCAAACTCACCAAGTAACCCTGACATTGCTCCTTTCTTAGGCTTCTTAGTGCTTTCATGGCTGTGATTACTCTGGGTACCGTCCTACTCTTAGTACCATAAAAAGTGATCGACTCGCCTTCTGAACACCTCAATGTCAACTTCTTCTCACGGCACCTTATATCGGCATCATGTCTATCGATCCAGTCCATACCAAGGATCACGTCAAAATCCATCGAGCTAATCAAATCCAGGCTAGCATCAAATTCTCTACCTCCTATCTCAATATTCTCGTCTATCATTATATTAGTGAGGATCGTATTTCCTGACGGTAAGCTAACCTCAAGAGACTTAATAGTTCTAATGCTTTTATGACCAATGGAATGATAAAACTTTGCAGACATAAAAGTATGTATGGCACAAGTGTCAAATAAAGCGAAAGCAGGCACATTAGAGATCATAAGCATACCTGACACCGTGCCGGGATTCTCATCTGCGTCCCTTTGAGTCAAAGTATAAATGCGAGCTTTTCCTCCAGAACCTTGACCTTTGGCCCTTTGGAGATGACCGTTCGAAGATGAATGTCCTGGATCCTTGCATCTATAGCAGACACCCTTTCCATACAAACACTCTCCGCCATGATTTTTACCACACTTTGGGCATGCAGGCCTAGTGATCGGTGCACCCGGTCCAGATTTTTCATCTTCCTTCTTCTGTTTATTAGAAGCCACAACCTTATTTTGGTTCCCGTTCCAATGTCTCTTACCGGTATTAGGCTTAGTTGACTGTTGTTGATCCAGATTATGACTAGCCTCAACCTCTTGAGCTCGAAACACTGTCTCGTTATATGGTAGCACTCCATGACCAGCCACGATGTGATGAATACTCGGGCGTAAACCACTCCAGAACTTAAGGGCCCTTTTGCGGTCTGTATCCACCATGTGCTCCACAAAGAAGCTGATTTGGTTGAATTTCCTCTCATATTATTCCACTGTCATCCCTCCTTGTTCGAGATTCCAAAACTCTCTCTCCATCTTCTCTCGGTAATGCTGTGGGTAGTACTGTTCCATCACTATTTCCTTAAATCGATCCCAAGTCAATGCAGCACGCTCGGCCGCCGGCCTCAAACGCCAATAGCTTATCCACAGGCGTCCAGCATCCTCCACCATTTGATATTGGCCGCAAAGAATTCTTTGCGCATCAGTGCACCCAATGAGCTCAAAGGTGCGCTCGAGAGAGATGAACCATTCATCAACAAAAGCTGGTCCTTCTCGACCGTTGAATGTCGGCGGGGTGAAACGCCAGAACTGTTGCACAACTTGTGCCTGAGTAGGAGCTGGCACGTTATTGTTGTGGTTATCTTGACCTCCGTCACCACCACCAAGGTTGGCATTCTGACCACCAAGATTATCTGTACCTCGGTTAGCTAGGCGTCCACGTCCACGAGTTGCCATTATCCCAAGGCATACCACACGCAACGACCCTTCAGTACTTACCCAACGACAGTGAGAAAATAAAATGGAGAGTTATATTACATCTCTAGCAATGATGATTTATGCATGTCACACATATACCTATGAATTTATAAGAAAACAATTTCATGCCCAAATACTTTATCTTAAAATTCTTATGTACAAAATATAATGAAGATGCATCTTTAATGCATGAATCACGGTTGATCTGGTAAACTGCATTCATCACATAATGAATAATAATAACTTAATGTACCTTGGAGTCGGCGTGGAGCGGCAGAGGTAGATGATCATAATTGCTAAAAATATTTGACTACTTGCAAAATAAAATTTCAGTTTTGAAAAAGAAAACATTTCAATGAGTCTACAGAACCGTAGACCCGCTCCGATACCACTTATGTAGCGACCACTTTTATAAAATATTAATTCTTCTAATGTAAGGAAGAATAAATAAAAATTTTACAGCGGAAATACATTTTTAAGAAAAATAAACTTAATAATCGCAAGTAATAATCCCAAGTCACCATTAAATAAAAACATAATTTGACGTGGAAATTAAAATAAATCGAACACTTGTTCATAAACCATAGTTTGAGAGAAATAAAATTAAATAAATAAACATCTAATCATAAGCTTGATCATCCCACACTCAAGCGCCTGCCACATCGAGCTCCTTAACCTGAAAGGGGGTAAATAGTGGGGTGAGCTTCCAACTCGCTCAGTGTGGAGGATACGCAATATGTCTACGTTAATTACTAAATATATTAGCAAGTATAAACAACATGACTGATAAATTAGAAGCCGTCGGCTGGCAGAAGGCTTTATGCACAATTAAGTGCTTCTGACTGATTTACACAATTTAAGTGCTTCTGACTGATTGCACATTTAAGTGCTTCTGACCGGTTGCACATTTAAGTGCTTCTGACTGATTTCACGTGCACATACGAGACAATATATAAAGCAATTAAAATAAACAAAAGCGTAATAAATCCCCACACTGGATAAATTGTAGTTCTAAACTTGAATGTGATGAAAATGCTTGACTCGACAATTCTAGGGCCGTAAATCTTGATTATTATCTACAATTATTAATAATAATAATCACTATTATTATAATTTGTAAATATAATAACTGGGAATAAATACGGGGCATAGATTAAAATTGAATTATTAATACAATCAATATTTTAATGGCTTGTGCCAAAAATAGGGCTGGAATCAGTGGACCAAAGGTTGAATTGGAGTTGGGCTCATGGATTAAATGACATTTGTTAGAAGGTTTGGGCCTGGAGAAAGACATTGGCCCAAATTCAAGGATATAATCGGCCATATCCAATTTATTTCCACAACCCTATTTCACCAACTCATTCCCGTCCATTTCTCACTCTCTCTCACCCGATCCTTCTCCTTCCTCGCAGAAACACACACACACACGCATATAAATCGTGGCGGCGGCGGCCCTCTGTTCCTCCTGGTTCATCTGGTTCGAACCTCCCTCGATGAATCTCGACGGAAAGTCCAAGGAGGGTTTCGCAACGGCGGGATTTGGAAGGGAAGAAATTGGGCAGCGACATCAGGCTGGGTTGGTCGCGGGTTCGGGCTAACGGCGGCAGAAAGGTTGCAGCAGCCGGAATCAACAAAAAAAAGGTGACTGTGGCTGGGGATTTATGGCGACAGCCACATCAGCCGTACGGGATGGCCGGGAATCCAGCGTGACCCAAGCAGCATGGTGAAGATCTCTGGATTTGGGTTCAGTCATCGGGTTTTCGGATTCGGGCTTGACCCGAATCTGGTTGAGATTGAGTGGATGGATTCTGTGATGAAGACGACCGTGGTTTCTGGTAAGAGTCAGTGATTTCGGGCTCGGTAAGATCTGTGATGGGTTGTATTAACTGGTATGTGTTTTCCTGGTTCGGCTCATATGAATGAAAATGGAAGTAGGTTTGAGGTTGGGGCTGAAAAGGGATTGATTTCGTGTGTGTTAAAATTTATTTTTCTATAGTTTATATAGTTTGGGTTAGACATAACAAAATATGATAAACCTTAAAACTTACTCAAGGCTGCAAGATGATGTTGTTGATGATGATGATTTATCTGATGATGATGATTGTAGGGCGACGACAGTGAGAAAAAGAAAATATTAGTGTATTGTGTGATTAGTTTTGAGTTTTAAATTTATATATTGTATTGAAATGATTTCAAAGGTTTCTTATTTATTTCTGTTAATTATGACATAATTGTTTGAAAATTTATTTCCAATGAAATGGGTTGATTTGAGAGGGTAGAAATGAATGAATGAAAATGGAACTGCAGCCAAAACATTTCTCCTGGAGAAACAAATAGTCCTTGGGTTAAGATGATAATTGGGTCGAAAATAGATATTTGTTAATTGGGCCACTAAATTAATTATAGGTTTTGGGCTGAATATTAAATAATAATAATAATATTAATATTACTTCTAATAATAATAATATTAATATTACTTCTAATAATAAATAATAGAGATAATATTAATAATAATAGTAATAATAAATAATAAATAATATTATTATTTATCTTGTAAAATCTTTTGGGTAACGATTAATATCGCTTAAAATTTGACTTGGGCCTAGAAATGACAACATGAAACACGATGAAATAAAACGAGAAATGACACGACATGAAATACATGATTGGACATGAATTAAATGACAAAAATGAATTTGCATGATAATGAATTAAATGATAAATTATTCGGGCATTAATTCAATAAAATCGAATATAATTTCTATAATTCACAATAAATGTATATGCGAAATCGGGACATTACAATTAGTATCGTGGGGCGATCATCATCTTCGTGCGACCTGTGGATGTAAGTCTCCCTTCTTTGTGTTGTGCCTCGTATGACACGAGCTATTTTTATGATTATTTGTTAAGTGACGGAATCCTCTTATGGATTTTGATTTCTTGATATGTGGTTATTTGACCCTCATATTTCGTTCATATGAGGAGTAGTGTTGCTGGATTGTGCATGTTTGACTTTATTTCTTTTATCCGCTGCGTGAGTTCTTTTGTAATGGCTTTCGGTATTTTACCGACTGAGTTTTATTTCGAAAATCGATTCCCTTAACTGAGTTTATGGCATTATGGCCTTGATCGTTTTGGCGAAATTCTTATGACAGTATTTAGTATTTTGTAAATGACTTTTGTAAGTTTTTGAAATATTACCGTCATCAGCCTTTTTGACGTTTTTGTAAATAGTTTTTAGCCTGGTGGGTTCTGGCGTGGGGCCCACGGCGTTATAATGTTCCGTGTAATTACCTGAAAATTTTGGGCATTCTAGCCCATTGAATTATCTTTGAAAACCTTGAGTATCTTAGAAAATAAATTTCGAGACGTACTTTTAAATGAATTATTTTCTCGTGGTACATCCAAGGTGCCACAATATGTTTCAAATTCTTCTACCTCGAGGACCAAAATGTTTGGAGATATTTTCATTCTTTTAGAAACACTTTTACTTAGACCCGAGGGTCGAATATTCTGAAAAGTTTTCACTAAGAGAAAGTGTCCTCATTTTTATCAATGTGAAATGGTTCTCCAAAGTCTCGATGACGATGTTTGTACTACTTTTTTATATATGATGCTCGAGATCAACTAGTGTTTTCAAATTATTTTCGAAAGTGGTTTTCGTTTTTAAAACATATCGTTTTGCGGTCCAGGAATGTATATGTGACGTCAGCGTTATTGTTAGGATGTTGGCCCTACGAGTTGTAGTCGAATTGGCGGTGTGAGCGTTGAGTCGTTTTCCACACATTTGTTGTGTTAGCCCTCTGTGAGAGGTGGGATGTTGGTATTGAATGTTGTCACCCCGTGGTGATTTATGCTTTATCGCGCATCTGCGAACTGTTAGAGCTTGGTTTGGTATGACCGTGTACATCGGTGATTATTCTGTTATGTGTCGGTTGTTTAATGTATGGTTACGTTGCTCCCGTTTTTTTGAATTTCGTGGACGAGGTCGAAGGTAATACCCGTACTATTTTTACTTCTGTATTTTCTCTTTCTCCATTCTTTCAACTCGCTCGTGTTCGTTGGTACTTTCTGAACTCGTTCTGTATTTCGGTTTTATCGTTCGAACGATCTGTGATTTTTTTTGGGTCGATCTGGTTATCGCTGTGACTTTTTTGAGTTCAGTTCGATTCTTGTGAACCTTGGTCGGAAATGACATCATTTGGTTCTATTAACTCTTCTATTCGAAGTGGATCGGATTTTGAACTTCTGTACTTCGACTCTGCCGACTCGTTTATGTTCATTGACATTTTCTGAGCTTGTCCTGCCCCTTGCTTTTGTTGATCAAACGAGTGTGGTATTATTTCGGAATAACTCATTTGTCGTTGTGACTTTTCAATTGATATTCCCTTTCCTGTGGATCATATGGGAATGCACATCTTGTTGTTTTCACCAGATCATATATTGTCTCGAGCCGAGACGTGAACCTGGGAGTTGTTGTTGGAATTTTATTATTCTTCGTGATTCGAACATGATTATTCGATTTTTGTTGTCTCGATCGTTTGATTGTTCGGTTTTTGTTGATCTCATGTCGTGATTGTTGAACGTTCAGGCTCCTTCCTAATTCCCTTAAGTTTGGGAAATTAATCTCGTTTTCGATCTTCCAACCCTTGGGCGGTGGAATTCCGTATTTGTTCAGCGATTGGCTCGCGTTTTGATTGATGTACCGTTGGGTTGGTCAATCATATTAATTTTCGTTCGTTGTGTTTTGTGATTGTTCGGATAGTCGACCCGATTGTAGTATCTGTTTGATGACGTTTATCACTTGTTTATTTTATTATGATTCAAAGTTTAATTCATGTTAGCCGACCCCAAATTATTTTGGGACTAAGGCTTAGATGTTGTTGTTGTTGTTGTTGTTCACACCGTATATTCCTTTGCGTTGCTTGTAACGTTTCGCCGATGGGCGTAAGTTACGCGTTTCTTGTGTATTCGTTGACTTTCCTGGCGGGATATTGCTTCTCCCTACTTGTTTTAAGTTTCGGGACGAAACTTCTTTTAAGGAGGGTAGTGTGTAATATCCGTAATTTCGATTTCCGGTAATTTCTTTTTTTTGGTGAAAGTCCGTTTTGACGACTCATTCATGACCGTTTCGTCATTCCGAGAATGATTAATTCTGCACTTTTTGTCATCCGATTTCGCTTCAGTGTCGTTTTGTTGAGTTCTGTGCTTTTTGGCGACTTTTCCGCACTTAAGTTCGATTCTTGCGAATCTCATTCGAAACTGCTGTTTGGAGTTTCTCGTAAGTCCGTTTAACTTTGTTAGACGTGTTGTGAACTTCGGTTTGGTTATTCAATCACGTATCGTGATTTTCGGGCATTTTGGGCCAATTTGTAATTTACCCGAAGTTGTGGGTATCCACATTCGTATTTGTTGTTTTGACCCTTTTCATGGTCACATGCGATAAATTGTTGCATGCTATTTCTTTTCGGATCGATGTTGTTGTCCTAGAGCATTTCGCCGTGTTCGTTTCGAGCGTTTTCGGGGATTCAAGTCGCCGAGTCTTGGCGGCTAAGCACTGGCCGGCCACGTGCGGCAGGGACCTACCAGGGGCGCACGAGCGTGGCGCACGAGCTGCGCGCACAATCCGGTACTCGTGCGGCCCTGACTGCACACGCACGAGCGAGTGCTCGTGCTCAGTGCTCGTGCGTCCCGGCGATTTCTTTGGCGATGGCGCGCCACGACCCGGCGCCTGGCGGCGCTCGTGCGTGCCTGCTCGTGCGTCGCTGGGCAGTACATATGGTCGGGCAGACGTTTTCTTCACCATTTTCTCACTTCATTCTTCCTCTTCCACGGCTGGAGACCTCTTGTGCATGGAGACATGTTGTCATACAACAAATCCATGAAGTCTTGGAGTTCATATCATCAATTGTCAGTCCTATATCATCCTTCGATCCAGCGAATCACGGTGAGATTTCCTTGAACCCTATTTTGAGAAATTTTGGGGTTTTTGCGTTTTTGGCCGATTCGTTCCGTATTGTTGATTAATCCATGATGGGTATGATTAATCTTAGTATTATTCATATGTTTAACAACATCTAATCCTTGTTTTTCGTCGAATCAAGTTATTTTGACTTGAACCCTTGTTTTTGAAGATTTTAGGGATTTTCCTATTGATTTCTATTCCAATCCGTTTTTGTTCAATTAATTATGGTATAACGTTGTTATGAACATGTTCTACGGATTGGATACTCGTATCTTTGATTCGTTCGACCCAAGGGGTGATTTCCTTGTTCTTGGAGGGTCTCGAACATTTAATGTTCGATTAAATGCTCGAATGAGTTCCCTTCAATAGTTTGTTGGGATTTCTGTTGTTTTGGCCTTGATTTTCGTCGTAATCATGTTTTGTTGTTCTTTACAGAGGATTACAGGTGTTCGATGATTCCGATGTTGAATTCCGTTGGTGATTGATGATTCGTGTGGTGTTTTCCCGTAGTAATTTAGGTGCTATCGCGTTCTTGATAGTGTTCGGGAGTTCGAGGCTATTCGACCGCTTTTCCATCCGTCGTCTTGTTACGATCATGGTTCCTAGGCAAGTACCTTGTTCATACGCTTCTCGTTTTGTGGACATTATTATCGGTGATCATCTTGGTGTGTTTATTTGGTTATTTAAAATAAATTTTCAAAAGATTTCGGTTTGGCCTCGTTAAAGGCTCTCTTTCAAAATGCGTGTGTGTTTTGTGAACGGTGTGTTTTGGGAATTGATTATGGTTTGATTAGTTTGAACGTTGAAAGCTTTGATTATACCCCTATTGTTTAAAGTTATGGAATCGTGTATTCCGTGTTTAATCTTGTTATTGTGTTTTGAAGAGTTTGATAATGGTGTCGGATTAGTGGCCATGTCTAGTGAGTATTCTTAATGAACTTACATTCTTAACATATTAGTATTGTATGAGTAACGTGTGTGTGTATGCTCACTACGGGTTAGATCCGACGGGGTCTCGGTAGGGGTCCACAGATACGTGGATCGATGAGCTTGCTTTTAACCACTACGGTTTAGATCCGACGGGGTCTCGGTAGGGGTCCACAGAGACATGGATCGACGGTTAATTGTGGTGCATTTTACAAATGTGATTTGGTTTAGTGGCGTTTCCGGAAACGAGTATTTTGAACGGTTTTCATGATTGCATGCATTGACTAAGTGTGTAAGAGGTAAGTTATTCGTTTGGCCTACTTGGCTAGGATGGCACTAGAGTATTTTGTTGTATGGGTTAAACCCTTTAATTGTGGAGTTTTGATGTTGGAAACGAACCTTGTTATCGTTCTCGTATACTGTGAGTTGATGAGAAATTGAGGCTAAAATCCCAACGGTTTGGTAAAGGTCATTTTACGGAAAGTAAACCTTTGGGGCGGTGACCCCTTTCGTCTTTTGGGTTTTGAAAAGTAGGATTTGATAATCCCAAATTGTTTTCTATTAAAACTCCAGATGGCATTTCAAATCAGTTTATAAATTGTTTCTCTTGATGTTTGATCTTGAAATTTTGGGAAGTTTTTACTCAAACTCTTGCCTCAGGAAGTGTTCATCTTGTTGTATTTGAATCTTTGAGGATTCTGGATTATTATCGTTCTTGGAACTTGAATTGTATGACTCATATTTTTGCACTTGTAGTTGCACTAGCAAAACAGTAGAGTTTTGCTAACCCCCGAGTATTCAGGGGGTGGATGTCTGTATTGCATTCAGGTTTTGGAGCATAGAACAGGATCGGCATGAAGGATGTTGAAAGATGAACAATACTAATCACACGAGGACCCATTTGATGTTATATTGGTTTAGTTGTTTTTTATTTCCGCTGCAGTATTCTTTCCCCATTGTACGGGAGTGTGTTGTATTCGACCCCTGCGTGGGCAAGTATTGTAATCGAGTTGTATGTTTTTATTGAAAGTCCAGATCGGTCTACTGAGTCTATTTAGCCATAAAGGCATTGTCGAGTTGTTCGTTTGTTGTTACCAGCCAGGTAGATCCTTGAGGAAAGGTTCTACGACGTGTAATATCCCTGAGCGGATTGGGGGTGTTACACAACTATTATCATGCAATGAACTCTCATTATTAGGTTGATTCATGTGAAGTCCATAAGCATCATTAAGAAGGTCGTTTAACCTACTATGTCGTAATACCTCACCCTCTTCATGAAATGCTTCATTCACTGGTATTTGATCAGGAATAAAAGGATAGTTTCGCTCCCCATGATAATTCCAGAATAAATAATCTTCTTGCATTCCCCACTTGATCAAATGTACCTCAACGTTCTCCCAATTCACATTTTTACCACTTTTACAATGCGTGCATGAACATGAGATAAGACCATCTCCTAGATTTCTTCTCGCATACTTAACAAATTCTCTAACATCAGTGACATACACATCTCCCATTCTATTACTATTTTCGCCCATCCACTCTTTATAAGGTGGATACACCATCACTAGCTTATACAAATATAAAAACAATATGCACCACATTAGATTGTTATTTTATTTATTTAAATGATATTCGTATAATAACCACACTATATCTTTGAAATGAACTTTAATAAAGATATACCACTTCTTCACTAAGCAAATAAGACATATACTACCGGAATACAATCTATAAGACAAAGCAACTAGAATCCAAGAGTCATGGTTGTTACGGCAGTAAGTCGAGTCGAGTCGACGGAGGTCCGGCATGGCAAGTCGTAGACTAGTCGAGACTAGTCGACAAATTATAAATAATATATATATATACAATGTTTGAAAAAACTGTCGAGGCGTACGCCTCGAGACGCGCCTCAAGGCGAGGTGCGAAAGAAACGCCTCGGGGTGTTGGGGAATAAGCACAGAGTTGAGGCGAATGCTTTTACTGACCGAGGCGCTAAAGAAATGCACGCCTCGAGGCGGTGCGTTTGAGGCGCAAGGGAAGCTGGATACTTAAACGGCATCGTTCCTTTTTTTTTTAATACGGGTCAGTTCTAAAAAACTGACCCTGCTGTTACCTGTATTAAAACCTAAACCTCCCAGCGACCTACTGCACGAAAAGGAAACTCTCACACCCTTAGCGACTCACGTCGATTTTCAGCGGTGATTTCCTTTCTTGGAGTTGTGGGCAACAAACCCTAATTAATGTATTGATACTATTTCTTTTTTTCTTTCTTGGTTCATTATTTCTTATATCGTTATCAAGATATTTAATTGCAATAGGTCATTTAAAGTTATATTGAATAAATATTTTAATATATATTAGTTATGTTGAATATTTATAGTTATAATATTGAATTTATGAGTTGTCGCTTTTTTATTTAAAAAAACATACAAAATTGTTATTTTATTAAATGGTATTAAATATTTGAAAATTTGAAAATTAACTAAAAAATTTGGCAGAGAATGCAATTAAATTTTATTAAACAAAGATCCTAATTTGTACTTTTTTTCCTGAAGTTTATTAGAGAAAAATATAATGAAAATTGAGGCTTATGCCTCAATAATATGGTACTTTATATTCTAATTCTTATTTGTTTTGCTGTATTACTATATTTATATCAATAATCTGATATTTTTATGAGATTCTTAGAGTTTTTTTATTTCAAACGAGGCTTACGCCTCAATGCGCCTCGAGGCTTACGCCTCGCCTCGTCCGGCCAAAACGCCTCAAACTCGCCTCGCGCCTTTTAAAATTTGTATATATATATATTTTCGTATATGTATATAAACTAATATATATACTGATTGTATATATACTAATATATATATATATATATACACTAATCGTCTAATATATATGATGGAGTCGACTTATGTATACTAGTATACATATATATATATATATATAATATACCATATTCTTATATCGCCCGAAGTTTCAACTTTCAAAGGGAGGTACAAAAGGTGAGTCGGAGTGGCACGACGCTGATCCTCCACCGTCTGGTCGATTAGTCGATGACTAGTCGTCGTAACAACAATGCCAAGTGTTCAATTTTATAACATATAAATCAACTAAGAATACCAGGTTGTAAACTGATATATTTAAGAAATGTTGACAGAAATGATCATCATAAAAACATCCATTCAATCATCACTGACAACCTTGATAAGAACTAACGAGTGCAAAATCAAAACCTCATAAAATTTCAAAGTTATGTAACTCTAATCTTTCAGCTACAATACATCAAAGTTATTTTTTCTACTAAAGGATATTTTCTATAAATTTTAAGAACTAGGTAATGCAATTAACACCTCACAAAATTTCTAAGATAGCTTGGTACTTGAAAACTGAGGCAGATAGTAATAACAAAACCCAAACAAATAAACCAACAAAAAACAAAATACAGAGTTTTGAGCCCTGATATGTCTGGAAAATTTAAAATTCAAATACTGCATATCTTATAAACGCTATTTACTAGCACAATGCATTGAATATGTCAAATATTAATACAGCCCGACACAAAATTTTGCATCAGGGGACTTCTTCTAGTCAGCAAGATTAGAAGTTATGACCTTACCTTTAAGCCATAACAACTACAACCACCAAATTGCCTAAAACACATTAGTAATGCAATAAAAACACGCAGGCTGGATGAGCTCTTAAAGAAAAATTGTGAGATTTGCTTTAATAAATCCGCATGTGATCGAGTTTATGAGTAAAGAACAAAAATACGACAAGAAATACTAAACCGCAAACATACAAGAAACACAAACACACTAACGATATATTATTAATTCTCCAGCAAAAAAACTAATCACAGAATTAATCCCAACTGCAATTAAAATGAAAAGGACCGAATAACTCAAGCAACAAAAAATAGAAACAATCCAAAAGCACTTATAACTCTGAAATCCGAAATAAACCTCAAATTCCCAAAACAAAGAGCACTAGAATTGGCTCTGTATGCTTGATTAAACATAAAAAACAAAGTTAATTACACTCAAAATTAAAATCAGCATTCAAGATTACAATAAAATGTAAGAACAGAAGAGAACAAGTGGCATAAAATTACCTCTATCTCAATCTTCAGATGAAGTGGATTCTGGTCTCCGCGAAGGCTTTCGTCCTTATTCCCCTTTCCTGGGATGACTTTTGTCTGCACCGGGACGAGGAAGAAAGGATTTCCCTAGAGAGCGAAATACTATAAGAGTGAATAGAGTCAGACCGATGAAACCTTTCATCTGCACCGGGACGATAAAGAAAGGGTTTTCCTGAAGAGTGAAATACTATGAGAGTGAATAGAGTCAGATCGATGAAATCCTAGAGATTCTGTGAGTCCAGTGGAGTCAGATCGATCGACATATTGAAAGTGAGAGAAGTGTCATCAAAGTCTTCTTAATGTATGTGTCGTTTAGCACAAACTAATGACTGCTAGTAGCAGCCATATATGAAAGGTTTTTCTTTCATTTATGATAGTCAACGATAGTCAGCAACATATGTTACTACCCTAAGCTGTCACAAATAATTAAGTGTATCACTATGTAGTCGTTATGACTGTTATTGGCAGTCATAAAATTACGACTGTCAATGACAGTCACAAAATTGGGGAGATTAAAAGTCAGAAATTGGTGTTTTTGGTGTAGTGCTTCATGACATCGAAGAAGAAAATGTCTATTTTCCTCCGAGCCTACGACATCGAGATTTGGAAAGTCATTTGCCTAGGTTCGAAAATCCCTACAAAACTGGACGGCTCTCTAAAAAGCTTCAAAGATTATAATGATGAGGATTGAAAAAATGACCATTATAATTGCAAAGCAACACAATTAATATATTGTACTCTAAATCCAGAAGAACACAACCGAATATCACCAGGTGATAGTGCCAAAGAGATTTGGAAAATGCTTGAGGTAACTCACTGTAACACCTCCAATCCGCTCAGGGATATTACACGCCGTAGAACCTTTCCTCAAGGATCTACCAGGCTGGTAACGACATATAATGACTCAATCATGCCTTTAAGACTAAAATAGCTCAGTAGACCGATTTGGTCTTTCAACGAATACATACAGCTCAAATACAACTCATGCCCATGCAGGGGTCAAAATACAACTACACTCGTACAACGGGAAAATATAGCAGCGGAAAAAATAGAGTACAACTGAACCAATAAACAGAGTACGGTTCCTCATGTGATTAGTATCGATCATCTTTCATCATCCTTCGTGCCGACCCTGTGTTATGCTCCAAAACCTGAATGCAAAAACAGACATCCACCCCCCGAATAATCGGGGGTTAGCAAAACTCCACTGTTTTGCTAGTGCAAGAACAAAGTGCAAATACGAGCCATACAATTCACATTCCACGAATAACAATAACCAGGAATCCTCAAAGATCCAGACGAAACGAAAAATACTTCCCGAGGCAAGAATTTGAGAAAACATTTCAAAATCGAAATATCATAAATCAATGGAAATGATCTATAAAACGGTTTAGAATGCCATCGAGAGTTTTAATAGAAAACAATTTAGGATTATCAAATCCTACTTTTCAAAATCCAAAGACAAAAGGGGTCACCGCCCCAAAGGTTTACTTTCCGAAAAATGACATTTACCAAACCGTTGGGATTTTAGCCCCAATGCCGTACTTTTACAAAACCATTGGGATTTTAGCCCCGAATCTCATTAACTCACAGTACACAAGAACGACCCAAAGGTTGGTCTCCCAACATCAAAATCCACAAATAAAAGATTTAACACAAACAACAAAATACTCTAGAGCCATCCTAGCCAAGTAGGGCAAACGAACAACTTACCTCTTACACACTTAGTCAATGCATGCAACCATGAAAACCGTTCAAAAGCACTCATTTCCGGAAATGCCAATATCAAATCACATTTGTAAAATTCACCACAATTAACCGTCGATCCACACCTCCGTGGACCCCTACCGAGACCCCGTCGGATCTAACCCGTAGTGGTTAAAAGCAAAGCTCGTCGATCCACACCTCCGTGGACCCCTACCGAGACCCCGTCGGATCTAACCCGTAGTGAGCATACACACACACACCATTACTCATGCAAAACTAACATGCTAAGAATGTAAGTTCATTAAGAATACTCACTAGAGATGGCCATTAACTCGACACCATTATCAAACTCTTCAAAACACAATAAGAAGATTAAATACGGAATACACGATTCCATAACTTTAAACAATAGGAGTATCATCATCAAATCTTTCAACGTTCAAAATAATCAAATCATAATCAATTCCCAAAACACGCCGTTCACAAAACACACACGCATTTTGAAAGAAAGCCTTTAATGAGGCCGAACCGAAATCTTTTGAAACTTCATTTCAAATAACCAAACAAACACATCAAGACGGCCACCGATCATCATATCCATAAAACAAGAAAAGTATGGGCAAGGTACTTGCCTCGATACCACGAGCACGGAACCACGAACGGATACGGCTCAACCGGGAAGCTCCGGAACGCCCGATGCTAACGAAAAGGGAGACGACAACGAACGGAACGGAAGAATCAAGCACGACCGCGAGGAACCGACGAAAATGAACCTAACGATTCGAATAGCACAATCACAACCACTTCTAAACGATTATGGAAATGGAATACACCCGGAAACCCGCCTACGATTCATGTATATTCGTACCAAAAATAGCAACGAGGGCGGACCACAACCAAACCCTCTCGATTCCGTAAAAATCCACAAAATATCCATGAATCCGTAGGAAAACTAAAGATACTAACAATATTAATCGTATACACCATGAATCCACCAACAAAACGGAACGAATCGGAAGAAAATCCCAAAACCCCCAATTTAGTCGAAAATAGGGTTCTAGAGATATTACCTTTGGAGATTCAAGTACTAAGATCCGTAGAACACGCATTGGATTGATTGTCCGGGCTTCACAACCGAAGAAGAATGATGAAAATCAACTCCCAATCGATAATAATGAGGAACTCTCCCCTCTCTCTCTCACTCTCTCGCGTCGCAGAAGAAGAAGGAGGAAATGAGCGATTACGCTCAAAACAACGCAATTATAGGGGTTGACCGCATTGTGTGCCGTGGCACGGTGAGGTGTGCCGCGGCACGGGCCAAAAATTACTCCTGAGGTTCGGCGGTGTGACGCGGCCACGCTGCGTGTGCCGCGGCTTTACACAGTGGCGGGTTTTGGTCGCAGATGTCACACGGTGTGCCGCGGCACGGATGGGTGTGCCGCGGCTTGACTCGGCTGCTTGTGCCGCGGCACCGGATGGGTGTGCCGCGGCACACGGTACAGTTCGCTCGACCAACAACTGAAGAAATTTGTGTGCCGCGGCACACACATCTTGTGTCGCGGCCCACACCCCCTTTTGGGTCCCAAAATGATGAAAATGATCCGGAAAGAGAATAAAACGATAGGAATCAATATTTGGGAACCAATAACACGAAATGGATCCGCGGAAACCCCGAAACGGCGGTTCCGCACAACAATAACGAGAATACAGTTCAACAGTTGACAGGAAGGACACACTGAAAGGTACACGAGGGTCACTACGATCGAGAAATACACCAAAAAAAGAAAATTACCGAAATTCGAAATTGCGGATATTACAACTCACGAAGGGACATCACATGTCAAAGAGATGAAGATAAGTATGCTCCTTCAAGACTATGAGATATTTATGATGAAGAGTGAAGAGTCTGTAATACCCGAGATTTTTGTTTCTGGTCATTTTGAATTATTTGTCGGTTGTGCCGGTTACTTTGTTTCGTTGGTGATTATTCGAGATTTTCCCTATGCTGGGTACGGTATGATGTACCGTGTCGTGGTGTTCTTCGGGTATGACTTGTCATTTTGTAAGTCATACAGATCGTATGTCGTGCTTCATTATTTGTTAGTATTCTTTCGGACCATTGTTGTGTTGGATTTTGGTGCGAGTTTAACACATGTGCAATAGGTGTAGCGCACGCTACATTGCCTCATAGCGCGTGCTATTTCTCTTTTGATAGCGCATGCTATCTTCCAGTTAGCGCATGCTAACTGGTAGTTCGGGGCAGTCCAGAAGGTACTGGACTGGTACTGGAGGCCTCGATAGCGCACGCTAACGCTTGTAGTTAGCGCACGCTATCGGCTGTTTTAGCGCACGCTATCGTTAGTCTAGCTCACGCTACCTGGAGGGTGCAGATCTGTCCAGAAGCTACTGGATTGGATTCGTGAGTCATTCGTGCACACTATGGAGACCGGCTAGCGTGCGCTAACAGCGCACTGGGCTGAACATTCTGGAGAAGGTTGACCCGCTAGCGCGCGCTAAAGACATGTTAGCACACGCTAATAGCTGTCCAGTATAAATACTGGACAGCAGCCCCGTTTCCCTTCATTTTTCATTTCAACTGTTTCTATCCATTAGGACGAGTCTCCTAGGGCGATCTAGGGCGATCTTTATCATCAAGCATCATCTTGGTGAGTCTCCTTCGTGTTTATCACATCATCTAACTTGTTTTTCTTTCGGATCAAGGTATTTTCTTCTTAGAACCCTAGTTGAGTAATTTTGGGGGCTTTTCCTTGATTTCTTGAATTCATCCAGAAATGATGAATTGATTATGTAATTCTTGCTGTTTTGGTTGTAACCTACGGATTAGAAACTCGTTTATCGATTCTATCTCACCCGGAACATGATTTTTATTTCCTTGAGAAACCCTTGGTCCCTTGTTGTTCTTCGTGTCGATTTGGGTTTCGTTTAGTGTTGTTGATTCGTGGTGATGTTACTCTTGTAGTGCTCATGGGGCATCGGGTTCTTTGTTGTTCTTGGAAGTTTAGGGGCTGCTCGACCGCGCCCGTTCATTGTTCCCTTGCTCGTGGTTTTGAGGCAAGTATTATTGTCTATACGATTTATATTGTGTGAATTGAGGTTGTATAATGAATTTGTGATGATTATTCATTTTTATTGATTTTCAATTATATGGGTCGTTATAGATGTTATGTTAAGTTAGAGTCGCCTTGTTGCTTGTCGTAGAGGCATGTCAATAGAGAAGTGGTGTCGGTTAGTTATTACACTTAGACGTGTATTGTGATGTTTCGGTGATCACTGGGTTGTGTGGATAGAGTTGGGTGTTATAGAGTTAGGTTGGTTGTAATGGTTCGATGGGTTGTTATACATGTTGATGTAACACCCCCAAAACCCATTGGGTTATTACAGCGCCATGGACCCCACACCCGGAGATCCACAAGGCGAAACATGACTAAAATACTCTAAACTAACCAACAAGGGAAATCACAGTCCTTACTATGATATCCGACACAATATTCCGATAAGGAATTTCAACGACAACGATAGGCCTACATGGCCAAAATGAAAATACAACACCACCCATGAGCATCTGCTCGGCTAATACATAATGACAATGACTGACAAACTGAAGAACTCTCCAACTGACTGACCAACATGAACAACTCAGACTAGTATCGCTCGAATGCCTCGTCGCCATCGTCATGCCCCTGTGTCTCAACTCTCTCCTCGCAAGCACCTAAAACATGAAAACATGTTCTGACCCCACGGGTTTAGTCATCTAGATAATGAACATCAAATACATGTATGACATGATATGCATGCAAAGGCAGAAAGAAACGGTATAATAATAATAATAATACGAAATGCTCACAACCTATGGTAAGAACCGAGCATTCGTGAAACACTATGCCCACAGCATATGATCAATACCTGCTCAACAGGTTAAAGTATACGTGCCCAACGGCAAATCAGCGATACAGAACACCACAATGAATTACATGAAGATGAACCAAACCAGAACTGAATTAAATATGAATCACATTGAATTACATGAAGATGAACCAAACCAGAACTGAATTAAATATGAATCATAATGAATTACATGAAGATGAACCAAACCAGCCCGAGGCTGTAACAATGAAGGCCGAAGCCACGGCACGAAGCCGTATCAAAATGAAACCATCCAATGGCCGTTGACCTACTGAGCTGTAGGTATTGGGGGAAACAACCGCGAAGGTTCAGGCCCCACCAAACTTACCCATAATGAAACCATCCAATGGTCGTTGACCTACTAGGTTGTAGGTGTTGGGGGAAACAACCGCTAAGGTTCAGGCCCCATCAAACTTACCCCATAATGAAACCATCCAATGGTCATTGACCTACTGAGTTGTAGGTGTTGGGGGAAACAACCGCAAAGGTTCAGGCCCCACCAAACTTACCCCGTAATGAAACCATCCAATGGCCATTGACCTACTGAGTTGTAGGTGTTGGGGGAAACAACCGCGAAGGTTTCAAACTCCCCAAACTTACCCATCGAGCACTTGCCGAGACTAGCCTCCAAAACACAACTAATCACAAACGGCAACAATCCCAAGATTACCGAATTCACGAGAATGATAGTGTGCTACCTTGAGTCGGCCAACACGACAACAATAACTCACGGATGGACACCGTCCTAGGCGGTCCCAATTCAATACCTCGATTACCTTAGAATGGCCAATCGATAAAAATGATACAACGAATGGGAACTATCCGTGATAATCCAAATTTAATACCTCGATTACCTTAGAATGGCCAATCGATAAAAATAATGCAGCGGATGATTCAATACCTTGATTGCCTTAGAACGGCCAACCGATAACAATGATACCATGAATGATTGAACGCTTCGATTGCCTTAGAACGTCCAATCGATAATAATGATACAATGAATGCCTCGGCCCCTTTAATCGGTCACCGATGACGAAGATGAGAACGAATATGCCAATACCTTCAATCGGACAATACAACATGAATGACAGGACGCCAACATTAATAACGATGATTACAACAATGTCTTAGATCGACATCAATATTAACAACAACATCGATACATCGATACCGTGAACCGGCTATCGACAATAACATTAACAACGAGTATCCCAATGTCTTGAACCGGCCATTAATGAACAATAATAAACATTTGGCATAATTGCCGAAGAATATCAATGAACTCATGAAGAGACTAAGTCTCGGAATGATACAACACATTAATACACATATATGATAACATTAATCTCATTGACTAGTTCAAGTATAAAACTTGCCTCAAACTGACGGCGAGAAAGTCCTTCCACGAGCAACGTCCTTAAAGTGATTATCGGTCCTCGAAACAACCTTGAATAACACAATTACCAACGATTCGCTTAATATATGAATCAAGCATGATCACAACCAACTCAAAAGTCGATACAATAATACCCTAACTCATTTAAACAATTCAACAAACACGTTGTAGACAACCTCCAATTATTTACAACCAATCTGGATTATATCGATACCAAACCTCCAATGAATGATTCAATCCAACAAAATATCTTATATACAATCAATATTCTCATAGGAATACACAATTCGAGATTCCAACAACATCTAATCAAAACCCCCAATTCCAAAATCAACATCCAACATGTTCTTGAATAATCCTCCAAGAATCCAATGATAATTCATAAAAACTCATAATCATACGTATATTCCTTCAAATATCATGATTACAACATCCAAATCATCATATCCCAACTAAAAATTGAAATCCAAGATGTTGAAAAATTTACCTTAGATTTGGGATGAAGAATCCAAAATATATTGTTAATCCACACCAAGAACTTAAGGAGGATGAAATCTCTAAGATTGATGATGATAAATCACCCAAGAATTCACCCAAAAATCGCCTAAGGAGAGGAGAAACGAAGAGGAGGATGAAATGACCTTCCTTCCTCCAAAAATCCGCTGAAAAAGGGTGATCTGACCCGTGTGCCGCAGCCCGGACTGAATGTGCCGCGGCCCGTGGCTAAAAAAATGCACCCAGCCATATTAGTGCCGCGGCCCGGCCAGCAGGGGTCGCGGCCCGCGGTACAGCCCGCTCCAGCACCAAAAGGCACATGGTGCAGTCTTAGCTATTTCTACCATAACTCCTGCGTTCGGACTCCGATTGACTCACCGCTTGAACCATTGGAAATCTAACTTAATGCTCTATAATATTGGAAAGATTCAGAATTTTTGGAGTTTCCAATAATTGATGGTGATTTTACAAAGTCGAACTCATACGTGGAAAAGTCGCTTAAGATCAACAGAACAACACCGAGACGAACTCGGATGACGAAAAGTGTAGAATTAATCATTCTCAGAATGATGAAATGGTCACAATAGAGTCACTAAGATGGACTTCCGCCAAAAAAATAAAATTACCGGAAATCAAAATTGCGGATATTACATACTACCCTCCTTAAAAGAAGTTTCGTCCCGAAACTTAAAACAAGTAGGGAGAAGCAATATGTAATATCTGCAAATTTGATTTCCAGTAATTTTCTTTTTTGCCATCCAAGATCATTTCGGTGTTGTTTTGTTGAGCTCTGTGTTTCTTAGCGACTTTTCCGCACTCGAGTTCGATTCTTGTGGATCTTGTTCGAAACTACTGTTTCGAGTTTTCCATAAGTCCGTTTAACTTTGTTAGACGTGTTGTGAACTTAGGTTTTGTTATTCGATCGCGTATCGTGATTTTCGGGCGTTTTGGGCCATTTTGTAATTTACCCAAAGTTGTGGGTATCCACATTCGTATTTGTTGTCTTGATCGATTTTCGTGTTTATTTGGCCGCGTGTGATTTATTGTCGCGTAGCATTTCATCTCGGATCGATGATTTGTCCACGAGCATTTCATCGTGTTTCGTTCCGTGCGTTTTGAACCGATCGTCGGGTCGGGCGGGCAGGCAGCGCGGGCAGGTGCGCGAGCAGCGCCGGAAGTCTTGAGCCGCCGGGCAGACGCAGCAGGAACCAGCGTAGCGCACGCTACTGCTGGAAGGCTGCGCACGCTAGCCGGCAGGTGTGGTGCACGTTATGCGGCCGGCCAGCGCACGCTATCGGGCTGGGCAGAGAGGTCCCTGGAGTTCTGGACTCGGGGAGGATCGGCAGGTAGCGCACGCTGCTATCGGTCATGGCGCACACTAACAGGCATGTGTAGCGCACGCTGTCAGCCGACTAGCGCACGTTACCTGGCCGAACAGTTTAGTCCAGAGAGTTCTGGACAGGTGGCCTAGTGCGCGCTAGCGTCCGGCAGGCGAGTCCCGGTCGGCAGGTCGGGTCGATAGTGCCGGGTCATGCGGGCCCCGGCCAGGGGTTCTGGGCGATACTGGCCGATAGCGCACGCTACTGCCGGAAGGCTAGCGCGCGCTAGGCCGCGCCAGTATAAATATGGCTGAGCAGTCATATTTTCATCCGTTTTTCATTTCCATCTTCTCATTTTCGCGGCTGGAGGCTTGGTGGTCAAAGAGGGATGTTGTCAAGCAATTAATCCACGAAGTTTGGGAGTTCATACCATTGATTAGTCATCCTATAACATCCTTTGATCCAGCGAATCAAGGTTAGATTTCCTAGAACCCTATCTTTGGGAAATTTTGGGGTTTTTGGGTTTTTTATCCGATTCGTTCTGTATTATTGATTAATCCATGATGGGTATGATTAATCTTAATATTATTCATGTGTTTAACATCATTTAATCCATTGTTCTTCGTCGAATCAAAGTATATTTCTCGATTTCCTTCAAGTTGACTTTTTGGGGGATTTGTTCTTAATTTCATTTTCCATCCGTTTTTGGTGAACCGATTGTTATAAAATGATGTTTTTAAACATATCCTATGGATTGAATATCCATATTTCGGTTGGGAATTCCATTTTCACGTTTTGTCGGGTCGATTCATGTTCTTGGTCGTTTTGGGGGAAACCCTTGAACTTTCGGCGTTTGTTCCTTGAATTCAGCGGCTTTGGGTCGTACTTTGGAATTCATTTTCGTTGTTATTGTTGTCATTCATAGTTTATTGTTGCGGGTTGTCGTTCGACGGAGTCAGCGGGTTCGTAGTCGGTCTGAGTCTCTTCACTTCGGTCGATTCTCCGCGTTGTGGTTATTCGAGGCAAATACCTTGTCCATACAATTCTTGTTATATGGATATGATAATTAGTGATCGTCTCCTTGTGTTTATTTGATCGTTTGAATTTCACTTTCAAAGATTCGGTTAGCCTTATTAAAGGTCCTCTTTCAAAATGCGTGTGTTTTGTGGACATTGTGTTCGTGGATGGTTACGTGAATTACTATGAATACACTTGGTGTTGTCGTTGTGCTTTGATAATATATATGTATATATATTATCTCATATCGGTGCGTTGTGATTTGACCATTGCATCGTGCATTGTGTTTGTTGAAATTGAGTGAATTACTTGGATATTATTGATGTGATATGTTATTTGTGTGAATGTGTGGATATGGTTGAAGGTCTACGGTGACACATGGCATGTGATCATGTGGTCAGGATGCAACAAGCGATTGATCCAACCGTAAGAGCCTAAGATAATATACGGTGACACATGGCTTGTGATCATGTGGTCAGGATGCAACAAGTGATTGATCCAACTGTAAGATATGGTGTGTGATTTGTTTTTCTAGCCAGCTCGGGAAGGTCCTTAGAGGCCTCGAGTGGGATTTGTGGCTTCGTCCCGGTCCTACGCGATGCATGTGCGTGATTTGTTTTATGATTATGGCCAGCTCAGGAGGGTCCTTAGAGGCCTCGAGTGGGATTTTTGGCTTCGTCCCGGTCCTAGGCGATGCCTGTGCGTGATTTATTTTATGATTGTGGCCAGCTCGGGAGGGTCCTTAGAGGCCTCGGGTGGGATTTGTGGCTTCGTCCCGGTCCTAGGCGATGCTTGTATGTGATTATGTTGTGTTGATTTTATGTCCGTTGAGGACACTTGATGCGGGCTCTGGCCCTGTGAATTGTTGTTGGTTCTATTTGTGAAAATGAAACATTTGGGCTGCGACCCCTGTTGATTTTGGAAAGGGAAGGATTCGAAAATCCTGGGTTGTTTCTATCAAAACTCCCGATGGCATTTTAAATCACTTTATAAATTATTTCCCTTGACTTGAGATCTTTCGATTTTGGAAAGCTTTACCTAAACGCTTGCCTCGGGAAGTGTTTTCGTTATGTTTAAATCTTTGCGTATTCCTGGTTATTATTGTCCTTGGAACTTGTATTGTATGGCTCATATTTTTGCACTTGTACTTGCACTAGCAAAATAGTGGAATTTTGATAACCCCCGAGAAATCAGGGGGTGGATGTCTGTATTGCATTCAGGTTTTGGAGCATAGCACAGGGTCAGCATGAAGGATGATGAAAGATGAACGATACTAATCACACGAGGACCCGTTGATGTCGTATTGGTTTAGTTGTATTTTATTTTCCGCTGCAATATTCTTTCCCCGTTGTACGGGAGTGTGTTGTACTCGACCCCTGCGTGGGCATGTGTTGTGATTGAGTTGTATGTATTTATTGAAAGACCAAATCGGTCTACTGAGTCATTTTAGCCTTAAGGGCATTGTTGAGATGTTCGATGTTGTTACCAGCCTGGTAAATCCTTGAGGAAAGGTTCTACGGCGTGTAATGTCCCTCAGCGGATTTGGGGGTATTACACAATATCCCGCCATGAAATCAACGAGATATACAAGAACCGAAAACTCACTTCTCATCGGCATAGGATGCCCAAGTTCGCATGACTTGATGTCTCGAATCACAATGAACAATTACACAGATTATCACGAAATCTCGGGTACAACACAAAGAAAGAAAATACATCAAATGACCCAAATCTCAAGATTCTTAAGTACGATCATTATAAAATAGATCAACAATAATGCTCCACATCCACGATACATTATTACGGATTAAGTTACACATTAATCCGAAAACAGAGAAAGGAAAATACAAAATTTAAGGCTACATCTCAAATGTACCCAACACCGATATCCTCCAGATAATCGATCTCCTGGATCTCATCGATTTAAGGAGACCCAAATTTGAACTCATTACTCAATATGATCTCGGGAGGTCACAAGAACAAGAATGATCACGATGAATGATAATGAATCGAAATCCGACAAGGATCAATAATGACTCACCGAGGTGAATAATGACGAAATGACTTATAGCTCAATGAAATGATTGGTACCGTCGTCCCTCGTGAATTGAATGATTAGTTTGATAATTACAAGACTCAACATGATTGATATATTATGAATGAATTACATGCATGAATGAACAACAACGAACGGAATGATAATCCTCTAACACTGGTGATGAATGTCCTTACCTCTGGATCTCGAAGCCTGATAGGACCGCTTGAATGAAGTACGGGTTGGAGTAACAAAACCTCTCGAGGCTAGCGAGCTCTCTCGAAATCTACGGGCACTAGAACTCCTGCAGTATTTTTGAAGGTGTCCCTGTCTCCCACACAGAAAATAAATGATAGCGGGCACCGTACAACGAGCGCTAACATGCCCCGCTGAATCACATTTAAAGCAAACAACAGTCAAACTCGTCGTCTGAGAAGAAGATGCTTTCCCAGTACGAATACGACTAGAAAACGACCTCTTGGACGTCGGAGTCTGATGTCCCTCAGAACAAACTGACATCCTCGTCCTCCCACCAGAAGAAATTGAAGGGTACTTCCGAGCAAGCTCCATAATCAGAAGCTCTGCTCCAAGAGCTTTCTCAATGAATTCACCAAGTGAATTACAATTGTGATTGAACAACTGCATCCTCAACTGCAGATTTAGCCTCCTGCTAAAATACTTGATCTTATTCGCCGTAGTACGGATAACAGACGAAGCAGATTGAAGAATCCCCTGAAACTTCTCAGCAATGAGAATAACACCCTCGTCCTTGACGGATTCGGGGTTCAAAACCTCTGACAACTTGGCTTCACGAAGTGGAGCTGGATAATACCTCTCTAATATTAGAGTCTTGAATTCAATCCAAACACAATCACATCGGTGGGTTTCACAGAAAGCCACCAAGAATAAGCGCCTTTACTCAAATAGTAAGCTGCTACTGCCACCTTACTCTCTTCCGGACACTGAACCATGTCGAAGAGTTTGTCAAAATGTTCAAGCCAATGAACAATGTCGGCTGGTTCCGACGAACCCTCAAAAATAGGCGGCCTCTGGCGAGAGATGTCGCCGACAATCTAACTCACTCTCCCAGCCTGTCCATAAAACGGCACCTGAAATCCCTGCTGTGGTAGACCACGAACCATCGAGGTCTACATGGTCTGCATCGTCCGAGTCATCTGAGTCATTTGGGCAATCATGCCCTGCATACATATGAATGGGTATACCCGAACACCTTCCGATTGAGCTGCATCTCAGGTACGACTCCCTGACAATGAATGATTATCTGTCGGTGAATGAGTAACATCGCTAACTATTGAACTAATTATATCCCTCTCGTTCGCGCGGGCATACACACGAGATCCCAGGTTTCGGCCCGCACCGCGGCCTCTTCCCATGCATCCCCTGACAACTCTATCCATACTGAAGCAGGAAAGTCACATGATAATTATAGATCCTGCATGAAGTTCGCATTATGATTACGTTACGGAATGATAATAATGAGCATACACGCTTTATCACAATGAATGCATTAATAATGCAATATAATGATCATCAACATGACGCCGGAATATGATAAAATCGCATGAAAGATCAAAGTGAGGTAACATGATTATCTGATGAAATTCCTGAAATGATTATCTTGAACAGGTTAACAAGGTTGATAATTCGATCCACAAGATCAGCAACTGAATAATGAGGTTGACTGAGTGATTAATGAATTAACATGATCGACAAGATCAAAAATGATCATCGAGGATTGTCGACTGATGAATGAGTTGATCCTTATCGCTTGCACAGGTCACACGTGCTCCAAAACAATTAGTCATGAATCAATCGTAATACTAATATCACATATAGTTTTCAACAAAACATGTATAATCAATAACATAATGAATGTATGAACATAAAGAGAGTCGAGTCCTTAAAAAGGTCATACGAAGCTTCGAGGTCTCGCGATAATAGTCTTCACTGACGACGACTCGATGAATGAATGACTCGTGCAATCGTACAATTATCACGACTCACAAAACCCGACTGTCCAGATTGTCATAACCTGACAGTCCCACTACTACCGCGCCGGTAGAGCCACATAACTAACATATCAGGGTATCTCACAACCCAACTCTCTGACACCATCTTCTATAATACCCCCAAAACCCATTGGGTTATTACAGCGCCGTGGACCCCACACCGGAGATTCACTAGGCGAAACATGACTAAAATACTCTAAATTAACCAAGAAGGGAAATCACAGTCCTTACTATGATATCCGACACAATATTCCGATAAGGAATTTCAACGACAACGATGGTCCTACATGGACAAAATGAAAATACAACAACACCCACGAGCATCTGCTCGGCTAATACATAATAACAATGACTGACAAACTAAAGAACTCTCCAACTGACTGGCCAAGATGAACAACTCGGACTAGTATCGCTCGAATGCCTCGTCGCCATCGTCATGCCCCTATGTCTCAACTCTCTACTCTCAAGCACCTAAAACATGAAAACATGTTCCGCCCCCACGGTGTCAGTCATCTAGATAATGAACATTAAATACATGTATGACATGATATGCATCCAAAGGCAGAAAGAAATGGTATAATAATAATAATAATAATAATAATAATAATAATAATAATACGAAATGCTCACAACCTAAGTTAAGAACCGAGCATTCGTGAAACACTATGCCCACGGCATATGATCAATACCCGATCAACAGGTTAAAGTATACGTGCCCAACGGCAAATCAGCTATACATAACACCACAATGAATTACATGAAGATGAACCAAACCAGAACTGAATTAAATATGAATCATAATGAATCACGTGAAGATGAACCAAACCAGAACTGAATTAAATATGAATCACAATGGATTATATGAAGATGAACCAAACCAGCCTGAGGCTGTAACAATGAAGGCCGAAGCCATAGCACGAATCCGTATCAAAATGAAACCATCCAATGGCCGTTGACCTACTGAGCTGTAGGTATTGGGGGAAACAACCGCGAAGGTTCAGGCCCCACCAAACTTATCCAATAATGAAACCATCCAATGGTCGTTGACCTACTGAGTTGTAGGTATTGGGGGAAACAACCGTGAAGGTTCAGGCCCCACCAAACTTACCACATAATGAAACCATCCAATAACCGTTGACCTACTGAGTTGTAGGTGCTGGGGGAAACAACCGCGAAGGTTCAGGCCCCACCAAACTTACCCCATAATGAAACCATCCAATGGTCGTTGACCTACTGAGTTGTAGGTGTTGGGGGAAACAACCGCGAAGGTTTCAAACTCCCCAAACTTACCCATCGAGCACTAGCCGAAACTAGCCTCCAAAACACAACTAATCACAAACGACAATGATCCCAAGATTACCGAATTCGCGAGAATGATAGTATGCTGCCTTGAGTCGGCCAACACGACAACAATGACTCACGGATGGGCACCATCCTCGGCGGTCCCAATTCAATACCTCGATTACCTTAGAATGGCCAATCGATAAAAATGATACAGCGGATGGGAACTATCCGTGATAATCCCAATTCAATACCTCGATTACCTTAGAATGGCCAATTGATAAAAATAATGCAGCGGATGATTCAATACCTCGATTGCCTTAGAATGGCCAACCGATAACAATGATACCATGAATGATTGAACGCTTCGATTGCCTTAGAACGGCCAATCGATAATAATGATACAATGAATGCCTCGGACCCTTTAATCGGTTACCGACGATGAAGATGAGAACGAATACGCCAATACCTTCAATCGGCCAATACAACATGAATGACAGGATTCCAACATTAATAACGATGATTACAACAATGTCTTATATCTACATCAATATTAACAACAACATCGATACATCGATACCGCGAACCGGCTATCGACAATAACATTAACAACGAGTATCACAATGTATTGAACCGGCCATTAATGAACAATAATAAACATTTGTCATAATTGCCGAAAAATATCAATGAACTCATGAAGAGACTAAGTCTCAGAATGATACAACACATTAATGCACATATATGATAACATTAATCTCATTGACTAGTACAAGTATAAAACTTGCCTCAAACCGACGGCGAGAAAATCCTTCCACGAGCAACGTCCTTAAAGTGATTATCGGTCCTCGAAACAACCTTGAATAACACAATTACCAACTATTCGGTTAATATACGAATCAAGCATGATCACAACCAACTCAAAAGTCGATACAACAATACCCAAACTCATTGAAGCAATTCAACAAACACGTTGTAGACAACCTCCAATTGTTTACAACCAATCTCAATTATATCGATACCAAACCTCTAATGAATGATTCAATCCAACAAAACATCTTATATACAATCAATATTCTCATAGGATTACACAATTCGAGATTCCAATAACATCCAATCGAAACCCCCAATTTTAAAATCAACATCCAACATGTTCTTGAATAATCCTCCAACAATCTAATGATAATTCATAAAAACTCATAATCATACATATAACCCTTCAAATATCATGATTACAACATCCAAATCATCATATCCCAACTAAAAATCAAAATTCAAGATGTTGAAAAATTTACCTTAGATCTGGGATGAAGAATCCAAAAAGATATTATTAATACACACCAGGAACTCAAGGAGGATGAAATCTCTGAGATTGATGATGATAAATCACCCAAGAATTCACCCAAAAATCACCTAAGGAGAGGAGAAACGAAGAGGAGGATGAAATGACCTTCTTTCCTCCAAAAATCCGCTGAAAAAGGGTGATCTGACCCGTGTGCCGCGGCCCGGACTGATGTGCCGCGGCCCATGGCTAAAAAAAATGCTCCCAGCCATATTAGTGCCGCGGCCCGGCCAGCAGGGCCCGCGGCCCGCGGTACAGCCCGCTCCAGCACCAAAAGGCACATGGTGCAGTCTTAGCTATTTCGATCATAACTCCTTCGTCCGGACTCCGATTGACTCGTCATTTGAACCATTAGAAAGCTAACTTAATGCTATATAATATGAAAATATTCAGAATTTCTGGAGTTTCAAATAATTGAAGGTGATTTTAGAATTCGAACTCATACGTGGAAAAGTTGCTTAAGAACAACAGAACGACACCGAGACGAACTCGGATAACAAAAAGTGTAGAATTAATCATTCTCGGAATGACATAATGGTCACAATAGATTCACTAAGATAGACTCCACAAAAAAGAAAATTACCAAAAATCGAAATTGCGGATATTACAGTTGATGTGTAGCGATGAGGCCAGAATGGTTAGGTTGTTGCTAAACTGTGTCGATCGTAGTTTTGTGTCGAATAAATGGACATCTCTAGCAAGTGCCTTGATTATATTTATTGTGACTAACAATCGAGACATGCAGTTTTGTGAACGCATGTGTGTATTGTTGTTCTTCCACCCTTGGAGGGTCCGACGGGGCCTCTGGGGCCGATACTAATGGGTACAGCCGCGTAAGTGGTTTCCCACCTCGGGAGGGTCTGATGGGGCCTCTAGGGTCCGATACTAATGGGTACGGCCATGGATTACCATGTGTGGTTTTCATCATGAGGATTATGTTGATGTTTTCGATAACTGTGATATGTCCAGAATATCACAACGTTTTGTTTTCGATATTGAGATACATTATATTAGATCTTGGTACTTGGCTAGAATGGTACTAGAATATATGTCGAATGTGTTTAGTTTCTTGGTTGTAATTATTTGGTGTCGAATAATGGATCTTGTTATTGTGCATTGTGGTATGAAGAAAGTTTGGGGTGAGACCCTATCGATTGTGGAAAGGATGTTTTGCAGAAAATGACTCGGGGCCGAGACCCTATTGTTTTCGAAACAGGTTTTATAGTCTTCTACTTGAAGTCCCAAAAGATTTTCTGGCGTTTTCTAAAACTCCCGACTTGATATATATATATATATATATATATATATATTACTTTCAAAGACTTGGGTTGTACTTTAAACATTGAAAACCTCTCGGGAACTTTTTCATGATTGGTAGTTACTTTAATATTACTGATATTTATGTGGTATACGCTGTATAACCTAAATACTTGTACTAGTCATTCAAATGCTAACCACTTAAATAGGGGAAATGCGTTTCATGCATTTCAGGTATGCTTAGTTCGTTGGAGCAATCACAGGGACGACATGGAAGAAGACGAGACGTGATACTAATCAAGAGTTAGAGTTCAGTTTGACGTTATTGTATTGTTATCTTATCCTCAGTCTTTCGCTATATGGTATCTTGACCCCTGTGTGGGTAAGATCAGTAATGAGTTTTTATTCGGATTGATTTCTTGTCGTGTGACCCTATCGGTCGGTGTACTTTAATATTTGACCTTATCGGTCAGTATCAGTATGTAGTTTGACCCATGTCGGTCAAACATTTGTCGTCTCGTGTAGTTAGCCTGGTAGATCCCTCTGTAAAAGGGCCCTACGGCGTGTAATATTCCCAGTGGATTCTGGGGGTGCTATATTTATGGTATCAGAGCCTAGGTTGTGGAAACCTAGACTGTCGGGTCAAGTCGATTCGAGATTTTTCAAGTCGTGTTCTATTACATCATCCAAGTTTTTAGTTAAAAAGTCGACTTGTGCGTTGTCATGTCATGTCGTTCGGGTTGACCGTTGAGATTAGTATCATGGGCTATCGTCTTCTTCGTGCGACCTGTGGATGTAAGTCTCCCCTTTTACATTATATTTTATATTTTGTGTTGCATAATTTTGTTTGCAAGTAAAAAGTAAGATAGAAACCGTATTTGACACTTGTGGTATATTACGTGCGTAGCAATTGGGATATAGTGGCAGATTGAGTTTTGATTGGTACAATGTGTTGTGGAAGTTTCTAGACATTAATGTGTTCCAAAAGGCATATTGACGACAAAGATTGTTGGAAATACAAACAGATGGTTTCGATGTATGTTTGAATTTAAGATTATATTCATGAGTGGTATCGGTTAGTATGATGATTTGAATGTTAGATGTGCACTTGTTTGGAATCGGATAAGTTTGACTAATTGTTGCTAATTGCTACAAACGTGTTCTTATTGATAACTATGTTGACTGCGCGTGTATTTGAAAATATTTCTGAAAATTTCATATACTCGATTATGTTGTGAAAAATCAGATCTTCTAAACAATTTACTAGTACGGCTAAATGGCGGTTACTATGAATTTTGAAAATTTTCTGAAATTTTGGACAAGCCGGCCGTATATTTTCAAGGAAGAGAGTTGATTGATTGTTTCTTGTTACCTCAATGTACGCTCATCATTAGCTATATCCGATGCACGTGTATTTTTAAATGACTTAAAAGTATTTTGCAATCTGAGTTAAACTGAAAAATCGCCGTGACTATTTTATCGGTATGCATAAGTAGCGACTTAGTGTATACATTGTTTTTAATTATAAACGTTTTGAGTTTTGACAAAGTGATCGTGCACTTTCATAGAAACCTTGGGACGGAATTCAAAGGATATGTTTTGAAGTACTTCAATATTTTATAAAATATCACCATCGTCAATCTTTTGACATATTGGTAATAATTTTAGAAATGGTTGTAGCCTTTTGATGTTGATTTGAAATAACTCAAGTATATGATTTTAAAATCTTTCACACCATAAAATTTTTGTATTTTAAAACAAAAATGTGATTTTTATTTTCAAAAATAAATAGATAGTGAAAGATGAAGAATCTTGCTCGGCTTAAGCTTTAAACTCAGATTTGGAGAAATTTTCTGAGAAGAATCAGTTAGCGCACGCTAATGTTGTACCTAGCGGGAGTTAAGTGTAGTGTGTGGAGGATGTGGATTTATGCTTGAAGTGACAAGCTAGAGTTTGAATCGTATAGTGTCAAGTCGTTGTGATATATTTGTCGTATTACAGTTCTTGTTGAGGAACCTTGGTTGAGTACCCAATTGTTGTGTTGCGTGGTTTGGGTTTTCATTGTAGTCCGTATAATGTTATTCCAACGTGATTGTTGATCAGTGGAAATATTTATTACGAGTGCAAATAGTTTTCCCACCTGGGGATGGTTCGGTGGAACCTCTGGGGGTTTGATAAGTGTCAGTTTTATACACTTATTCGTGATTAGTATTGATATATTTCACCCATAATTATGAGCTAGTCTACTCGTTTCTGCTTTAAATTAATTAGTTTTTAATAATTTTATGTTTATAGAATGAAGATGTAAATTTAGCCTTAATCGTATTGAATTACTGGTTTACTCAAAAAATAACATGTTTATAAAATATTCTCATTATTGAGTTTTATGTATTCATGTTTTAGAGCTCTATGAGACGAGTTCCGCAGTCTTTCCAGATTCAAAATCAGAGTTATATATCAAAAGTTATCATTCGAAGAAGATTTGGGGCGAAAACGCAAAAGTCTAAGAAATTCTGGGCTGAAAATGAAGTCTGAAACTCCATACGGGCGTAAAAATAAAATTACGGCCGTAACTCACACATCAACTAATGTACAAAACGCCGAAGCCATGTTACGGCCGTAACATCTGAAAGTTACGGCCGTAAGTCCTCATAGTTACGGTCGTAACTCCTCAAAGTTACGGCCGTAACTCTTGATAGATGTATGATCATTTTTAAATTTTTTATACTTTTGGTCTATTATTGAGGGGATGGCTGGCCTTGAGCTGATGTAATGTAATAATGTTGGAGTTTTGGAGCTATTAGATGACTTTATGTGTATAAATAGACGCTTTAGATCCATCATTAAGAATGAATCATCTTATATTTTTCACTCTGTAATATTTTTCTTTGTGTGAAGAACACACTTATGTTCTTGAGTGATTTATGTAATAGTGGTTTAGCTTATGTTGTTGAGGGAGTTTGTTTCTTCTTTCTCCTTTATCTACTAAGGGAGTTAGGATCAATTCTTTCTCCTTTTCAACTAATAATGACCATTCATGCTTGTAATATGTTGAATAAACCCTTCATGGGCTAAGTTATCCTTAGTTGGGATTATAAACAAGGTTTGTCATGTTATTTAAGTTTGTATAAAAATATATTATGGATTACTTATTATTGTGTGTGATTTTCATTGTTTTACCAATCCTTATTTATTTGGCCAATAAATGTTGATATTTATGGTCTCCATATGTTTTGAAAGAAAATATGTTGATTATATCAAATGGTCTTCACTCTAAGTTGTTCTAGGGGATAGAAATATACCTCTAGACCTTAGATGATTCTTTGAGTTATTTTCATAAAACCTAATGTTATGTATTGAAGCCAACCAACATAGAAATATAGTGGATTGATTCAATATATAAGGGGTGTTTTGACATTTGAAAGAGGAACCGTCTTTTTAAGGAAAATCGAATCTACACAACATAATAATTAAATGCATCTTATGATCTCCTATACATCTTTAATAACTAATGATGAACTAAGTTTGTAATCCCAACTATTTCATTTTACCTTTTATTAATCTATTATTATATGCAATCTTTCATTTTCTTAAATTTTAGAACTATTATTGCATTTTCCTTGCAATTGTCAAACCAAACTCTTAAATTGTGTGTTTTACTCATCTAAATCTCTATAAAAAATAGATAAATAGTGTATAATTCAATATATAACCTAACTTCCTCGTGGGATCGATAAACCGGGCTCAAAAAGTCCACTTACTACTTGATACGATATCGTGCACTTGCGATAATTACACAAAAGACGTGTCAAGTTTTTGGCGCCGTTGCCGCGGAAGTATAAGAGTTATTTTGAAGTATTACATTATTAACTATTGTTATAAATACAAATTTTTCTTTGTTGTTAATTTTCTTGTCTATACGAAGGACGTACAATTGTGATTTAGTTATACTAGATCCCGAGATTGAAGCCACATTTAGAAGAAGGCGAAGAGAACAAAAAACAAGCATTATTTCTTCACCATCAATGGCGGACGAACCAAACCCACCACTCCTCTAAGAAAATGATAACGAAAGAATTCCTCCGGTAGGGGGAATACCCAATGCTCAAAACATTCAACATCAACAACATCATATTGTGCCAAAAATAGATAAAGACAACATGCTCTTTGGGGAATTTATGAACCCCCCATCTTTGAGTGTGCAATCAAGTGTGATCTATTCACCATTTGGAATGGAAAATTTTCAAATTTGCCCCGATTTCATCAATGTCTTCTCCAACAACAACTCATTTTATGGAAGAACCGACGAGAATCCATATCTCCATATTAACCGTTTTGTGGAGATTTGTGGAAATTTCAAATATCTAAATGTAAATGACGAGGCGATAAAAATGAGACTTTTCGTGCACACTTTGAAGGACAGACCAAGAGAGTGGCTAGATACTTTGCCACCATGAAGCATAACAAATTGGCCCGAGTTTGTTCAAAAATTCACCACTAAATACTTTCCACCAATAAAAGTGGCGAAACTCAAATAAGAAATCTCTACATTTCGCCAACAAGATTCGGAGTCATTTCACGAATCATGGGAGAGATACAAAGATATGATATGAAAATTTCCTAACCATGGTTTCAATTTGGGAGCACAAGTCAATTACTTCTATTCTAGACTCCTACTACATGCTGAGCTAATGTCGATTCATCATCAAGTTGCTCACTTGGCAATAAAACTATGAGAGAGGCTTATAATATTTTTGAGATTATAAGTGAACAAAGTGCAAGATGGCCAGACAGAAATATCCAAAAGAAACTAAATGGTATTTTTGAAGTGGATTCTTATTCACTTATGTTGGAAAAAATTGAAGCTTTATCAAAAAAAGTCGAGGACATGTCTTTTTCAACTCCTCAATCTGCGAAGACGGTGTAAACTCCACAAGTTTTAGCTCTTTCATGTGAAATTTGTGGAGCAACTCACAACAGCACTATGTGTCCCTTAGTGTAACAGGAGCAGTCTGTAATATCCGACGGAAATTCTTACTTACTGTTGTATCTTTCGGATAATTCAAATACTGTTGTAGCCTTGTTGCATTTGTGTATTGTTTCTTGATGTTGGAATATATCATAAATAGACATAATAATAATGATCACTCGCACTATGATTAGATTCTCAACGTCGCATAGATTAATACATTTTTTGAGCTACTAAACCTGAGTCTAACGTACGCTAATCCTTAAGCATAACGTACGTTATGCTTAGTCCTTTACGTACGTAAAGGTGTACTTGTTACGTACGTAACCAGTGTAATCGTATCCGATCTCAACTTTCGGCGTGTAGGGCCGGATAGGATTTCGAATATCTGATCTTTTGGAGGCAATCTAGTTGACCTACATTACGTTCGTAATGCTTCGATAGGTAACGTACGTAACGATGTTCGTATTTCAGTCCAGTAGCCTCTGGACTTAGCTTACGTACGTAACACTTTCCGTGTAACGTACGTAAAGTTGTTGACGTACGTTATCTTCTTGTGATAACGTACGTAACGAACTGTGCTGTTATAAAAAGATAACTTGTGTCTTTCATTTTGCACGACCAAACTCTGAGTTTTCACCAAGATAATCATCCTCCTGCATCCCTAGATCAAAATTACCTTCTTCCAACTTGTGTTTGAGCTTTACATTTGGATTTTGGAGCTTGTTGATTGGGAGTTGGAGTCATTCTTGAAGCTTAGATTGTGTTCATGTGGTCTTGGTGTATTGTTCTTCAATTCTGAAGGTATGTCATATGTTTTAACCCTATAATTTCATAGTTATAATGATAGTGATTAAGTATACTCCACCTAGTGATGAATTAATCAAGCTAAACATGTTTATAGTTAAGCTTCCAACAAACTTAATGATGAATATGATGATTAAGGGTTTTTGTAATGATGTGTTCTTAGTGTTTTAAATGGTGATGATCATGTTTAGTTAAACCAAACTCTTGTTACTTGACTAATAACACCAATGGAATACTAATAGTCTTTGTTTCATTATAATGTAAATAACTTATTAGAATAATTACCATAAAATGTTTTAAGAAACCCTTGTTGATCATTAGAAGAATGGAATCACCTTCTTGAACCTAAGCTAAATGAATCCAGAGGAGTAATGTTTGAACCTCCAAGTTAACTAGAAGATTATAAGGAAGGTGTTGAACTTGAAGTAGTCTTCTTGATCATAATATGGAATTGTAACTACTTAACTCAACATAAGTAATTGATTGAAGTGCAGATTTTACTTTTAATCAATTGAGATGTCCTTGATAAGTTTAAATAATAGGAGATTATTGTTTAACACATCTTAATCCAGCAAACATTTGGTAAACATCTTGTAATCAATTGTAAGAATAGAATGGTATTGAATAAGGTTCTTGGAGTAAACCCTCAACATCTTAAAAAGTTGAACTACTCAAAGGAGAATTAGGATGTTGTCTCGTTGAAGTTTGGTATATATGATCATATGAACGTATTATTGAGTAAAATATACTTCATTCAAGGTTGATTGTCCGAGTAACCAATTTTGAATCGAGGGCCGGCTGTTCGTTCGACAAAGAAGGACTTTACTCACCTCCGTATTGAGGCAAGTTATCTTGCTTGGTTATAATGATGTGTGGATTCTTATGATGATTATGCATTTCGTGTATAGGAAACACTTATAAACTTGTGTCTTGTGACTAAAGGTTGTTCTTAATGATGTCCCGTTTTCATCGTGGGATTGTATTCCCAAGTTCGTTACTTTTGGACCCTTGATATTGTTGATCTTGTTGTCATTTCGGTGAGTCCTCGGTCCTTAATCGGATTTTTGAATTATTGAATTCGTTGTCATGTTGCATCGTGACATATCCGGAGTCATATCTACGTTCCGATTGGATATTGTGTAGGATTTTTAGCCGGGCACATATATAGTCATGCGTGAATATTTTTCGTGAAGGGCTGTGCACACGAGACGTAGTTCGTTGAGGCTAACTAGGTACATTGTCCCACGCATATCCTGGATTCCGTATACGGGGTGGACATGTGCACTGACACATATTCGGATCGGGCGTACTGTGATGTCCCTCTTGAGCCGTACTATCTTAGTCGTTCACAGTCCATTTTTTTTATACTTGGATGTGTTCGACGTTTTGTGACTGAGCGTTCATACGCTCGAGGGGTATGTTCGTTAGTCGGGGCGTTATTCTTGAAATCTTATATACCTGAATTGTATAACATCTTGAGAATCATTTATCATGTATATCTGACCCTGTGTTGGGCGAAATACTTGTATTGTATTTTAGGTCGAGGAAAAGGCAAGGCACGAGAAGATCAAGGTGATGACGAAGGGTTCGAAGGATACTAGTTCGGGGGCCCCAAGTCTTTCGTGTCCGGTCATGTTCGTACCGTGTAATGTTATCTTTCCGCTTTATTTTAAGTTTGAACAAATGTATTGTTATTTAAGGTATATTTCATCTCCATATGGATTATACTTATGTTTTTGGATCCTGTGTGTAATAAGGCCGTAGGCCATACTGCTGTAAACTCCAGATTGGAGTAAGTACTTTGTTTTGTGGTTCGGCATCACATGTATTGTGTATTTAATCTGTACTTTGGGTATCGCCTGGTGGATCCTAGTGTGGGGTCCACGGCACTGTAATGGCCGCCTTATCGGGGTGTTACACAGTCATTCCCACCACCAGAATAACTGGCCTATGCTCAGAATTTCCAAAGGCAAGCATACAATCCTTACGGGCCAACATACAATCCAGAGTACAAAAATCATCCAAATTTTTCTTATGCAAACAACAACAATGTGTTGAATCCAACGCATCAAGAAAAGAAGCCCGGGTGGGAAGAAGCAATCACGAAGTTAGCCGAACAACAACTGAAGTATCAACAACGCAATGATGCTTCAATTAAAAATCTGGAGAAACAAGTTGGCCAAATGGCCAAAATACTTTCAGAAAGATCCCACGGCATGTTACCTAGAAATACCGAGGTAAATCCAAGGGAGAGTGTCCAGGCTATCACAACAATAAGTGGAGTGCAGTTGCCTGAGATTTCTGTGGAAAATCATCTGAAAAAACAAAAAAAATAAACAAAGTCGAGAAACAGAAAAAGAATCTGAATCAGGACCTTCATCTCAAAAAGGTCCAATTGCTGCCAAATCTTATGTTCCACTCATCCCTTTTCTTCAACGGTTGAAGAATCACAAGCTCGGTGCGCAATTCGGCAAATTTTTAGAAATTTTCAAAAAGCTACACATCAACATACCTTTTGCCGATGCTCTAGCACAAATGCCAAGCTATGCCAAATTTATGAAAAATATTCTTTCTAACAAACGAAGGCTTAAAGAATATGAAATTGTAATTGTAATACCCGAGATTCTAATGTGTATTTTGAACCTTGTGCCATTGTATATGTTGTATTTGATCTGAGTATTATCCTTCGTATTTCATGATCTTGTACTGTTGAGCGTATGATTTCATGAATGATGTTGTTCATAATTGTATTTGTGCACTTGTAGCGTACGCTAACGTCTGAGCGTAGCGTACACTAATTGAGTTTCCTAGCGCACGCTATGTATGAGCCTTAGCGCGTGCTATGCATAGTCAACTTGATTAAGACAGGGTGGTAGGTGAGATCAGACCGTGGATCTTTGTCGGGATGTGTCGGAATGAATCTGGACGGCTTTTGGAAAACTCGACTCAACGGTGCTTAGCGCACGCTACTGGTATGAGGATAGCGCACGCTAAAGTTGAGTACAGTGAGGTCAGTAAAGCTTCGTATGGTCGTTAGCGCACGCTATATGTTGTGGTTGCGTACGCTAATTGCTGTACTTAGCACACATAAAGGATGTTAGCGTATGCTAAGCCGAGACCAGACCGAGACAGTAGACTGCTAGTCCGTTAGTGCACGCTAAAGATATAGCCGTAGCGCGCACTAATAACCATTTTCTATATATATGACATCACCCTCTTTCATTTTTAGACAGCCACTTCAACCCACACTCCAATTTCGTGACTTTGAGAGTTACCCTATCCATATTCAACCTTCATATCAGCCTCCTAACACATCATTGCAGTCGAGGAGCTTTGAGGATTGGTGTTCAAGCGTCCAGTGTTGAGTTCATCAAAAGTTTTCGTCTTTTCTTTCCATACAAGGTATGTGTCACTGCCCGAGCTTAGAATTCGTGTTCTTATTCGGATTATGACCTTTCTCCTGGAATTATCAAGGTTATGGATAACTCATTAGGTTGAACACCATACCATATAAACTTGAAGTAATCATATTAGAACTCCTTTGAGTAAGAAGATCACAACCGAACCTTATTGAGTTGAAACTAAGAATCTGATTTTTGAGGTTGTTGTATAGTTTAGGTTCTCTTTTCCTAATCAATTGTGTGTCGATGTATTGTTATTATCATTACCTAGAATGAGATCTTTAGCAAAGAGATGAATTCTTAGGGTGGTCATTAAGATATAATCTTCGGATAGCATGAGATGACCTTCAACGTAATTCGCAACTCGTAATGATTACTGGGTTTGTTTATCTTCTTGTTGATGATTCGAACATTGAGTGTTGACGGGTGACAATTAATTTGAACGGAAAACTTTGGCAGAGATGGCACCCTGTAGAAAAATTGAAGTATACAGATGAATTAACCTTGAAATCGGATTGAAGGTGTTATATATCCAAACCTGGTAATGACATCGATAATCAGAAATCGAAGTGCGAAATTACGGTGATTTGAGTGACTCTATCTCGATCGAGCGTTCGTCGGTTGAGTTGAACCGTGAGTCGGCTAGCATAGAGTGTTAACCCGACCATAGTAGACGTTAGATGTTCGTACGTTTAAACTTGTTTTGAGTTGTCGTTATTTTTCCTGTTTGTTAAAGGGTCGAGCATTGCGAACGATTGATCGAAGGAGGTGGCCTTCGAGTGTGTTGAGATCATTGGAGTAATTAGTTCTTGCCATCTTTGAGGCAAGTATCGGAATTGAAAACTTGTTAATCTTGGAATGTTTATCATGTATACGTTTATTAATGTTGTTGGTAAGATTAGTTCTTTTGAATTGTTATGATATTCGTGATTGAATTTTGATTGTTCATGATGATGGATATATCGATTTTTGCATATATATGCACGATTTGTATTTATGTATGATCTGGAGAGATTAAGTGATCTATGCTGAGGGCGCTGGATCGGATGTCAACCATGCGTTGGTCCGACGGGGTCATCATGGGGATCTATGCTGAGGGCGCTGGATCGTTGGACGAGTTTTCCACCATGCGTTGGTCCGACGGGATCATCATGGGGATCTATGCTGAGGGCGCTGGATCATTGGACGGGTTCCACCATGCATTGGTCCGATGGGATCATCATGGGGATCTATACTGAGGGCGCTGGATCGTTGGATTACCATGTATGTTGATGGAATCGTGAGGATTCGCATTGTTGGATTCCGGTGATGGAAGTCCGTTTTGTATGTTTCATGATGCATAGTTATTGCATAATTGATTTATGTATTATGATACTTGTACTTGCATCGTTTTACTAACCCCTTCGGGGGTGGACATTTGTTTTGATGTTCAGGTAGTCGAGGAGCGGGGAAGCAGCCACAGTTCCGACATGACGATGAAGGGGCTCAGTGATGTTAATTACTGTTATCTTGTCTTTCTGGCTTATTTTGAGTACTCGAGTACGTGTTTATCGTGATGTTTTCGAGGTGGTTGTAATAATGGACTTATTCGAACTGTTCAAACTGGTTTTGTAATCTTAAAGTTAATGGTACTTCTGTCTTATTTCTACTTTTCTTTAAATTAGCCTTGTAAATTCTTATATAAATGATTTATGGCGCTGTAATTATTCCGAATATCTCGGGGTGTTACAGAATATGATGTCGGAGCTAAGATTCATGGATATCTTGGTAGTCGGGATTAGTTGGGTCTGTTTACGTTATTTGATTTATGGGTCGTTTGTAACATCACTGCCCAGCCAACGTCGTCATGTGGACCGTGGTTGTAAGTTTCCTAATCTCTTATACTACCGTTTCATTTAATTCCCGTTGTGTGAATATTGACGGACGTTATTTTAGAAAATTTTGCCCTGGATATTGAGTATTTGTATTTAGAGTATGTTGAGGGGAGGTTGTGGACGCGGACGCGGACGTGGTAATGGGAGACAGGAGGATTCAGCGACTACCCCAGAATTATCAGCTAGTCGAACCGACTCCTATTCTGGAGGACAACAAGGATCAGCAAATGATAACGCAAATCCTAACATGCCGGGTGTGCTTCAGCAGGTGGTCGCTCAGATGACCTAGTTTGCTCAGGTGGTTGACCGCATGCAGACCGCGATGGGCCAACAGCGCAACGAGGATAATAGGGGAGACAAGTGGCTTACGGAGGTGGTAAAATTGCACCCGCCAAAATTTGACGGTTCTGCTGAGATGCCTACTTGGGATCACTGGCTGAAAGAGCTGGAAAAGCTATTTGTGGGGATCAATTGTCCGAATGACCGAAAAGTTCCGATCACCCAGTATTTTCTGACTGTGGAGGCTTTCGACTGGTGGGAGGCTGTTCGACCAGAAGATCATAATGTTGACTGGACGGAATTCAGATTAATGATCGAATTGTCCTCGTACCGTTAGAGAGGCTAGAGTCTGAGAGTTTTTCTCCCCCCAGCGTTCGGAGGCATTTGTGACAGATATAATCAAGACTTCTAATCACCAGCTGACTTGTGTGCGACACTTGGTCAGGACCGACGCAGAAAATATTTTCCATTTCGATATGCGGATGAAACTCGAGATTCAGCAATATATGTCCGGATTTGAATGTGCTACCTTGCGACAGTATCAGGACAAAGCATTGGCCTACGACATGAAAGAGGCAGCGGTGAAGAAATCAATAGAGGCAAAGAAGCAGAAAGTGTCTGGCAACTTCTCGGAGAACAAGAGTGGTGGGCCCCGCAAGGGCCAGTCTTCATTTCATTCATCTAGGAGACCTCCGCATCCTTGCTGAGGCGGAAGTAAGTTCCGGACAGCATCAACAATTTCAGACGCAGCGAAGAAATGTTATAACTGTGGTAAATCAGGGCATGTCCGGCGTGATTGCTATGCGCCTTCTGTGACCTATTTCGAGTGCGGAAAGGAATGCTATCGTGGGACTTTTTGTGGAAATGTGAATAGATCTATTGGTACTCACACTCCTGCACCGGTTCCGAAAGAGGCGGGTGTGAACCAGACACAACAAAGTGGGTTCCAGCAGCAGAATGTTGGGAAAAGAGAGGCGTCCAGTGCTGGGTCCGTTCCTTCACGCCTTTACGAGATGAGGAGGTCAAACGATCAGAACACTGCTGTTGCATCAGGTACGGTTCAGATCCTTTTTGCAACCAGTTATTGTCTTATTCGATTCAGGAGCTACATATTCTTTCATATCATTGAACTATGTTAATCATTTGAAAAACTCGTGTTTATATGATTGTGAGCCTTATGTTATGGGATTACCTAACGGAGAGATAATTGTGGAAATGAGAGATTTTCCAGTGACTATAGGAGGGAGAGATTGGCCATCAAACCTTATTGTGGTCGACATCCAAGGTGACGATCTAATTCTCAGAGACGATTGGATCAACCGTTATGGGGCTATTTTGAATTACCGAAGGAGAATTATTTCTATCATTGCTGATGACGGATCTGAACATTTATTCAAAGGATGGAGACCGGGAAGCTCAGGAAAATTGATCAAAGCCATGAAAGCAGTGAAATTATTGAAGCAGGGTTGTCACGGATTGTGGTGTTACGCCATGAAGAAAGAAGGAGTAGAAATCTCGTCTATTCCAGTTGTGAACGAATTCTCAGACGTATTCCCTGACGAACTACCTGGGTTACCTCCGCGGAGAGAAGTAGAATTTAATATCGAATTAGAGCCTGGAGCCGCTCCTATTTCCAGAGCACCATACCGTATGGTGCCAACCGAGATGTACGAATTAAAGAAGCAGCTTGAGGAATTATTTCAGAAGGGTTACATCCAACCTAGCGTTTCTCCTTGGGGAGCACCCGTTCTCTTTGTCCGGAAGAAAGATGGATCTCGTCGATTGTGTATCGATTACAGGGAGCTAAACAAGGTGACAATTAAGAACAAGTATCCAATACCTCGGATCGATGACTTGTTTGACCAACTGCATGGGGCAAGGGTATTCTCAAAGATCGACTTGAGATTAGGATACCATCAATTGCGAATCAAGGAATCGAATATACCGAAATCTGCTTTCAGATCCCGGTACGGGTATTATGAATTTGTGGTGATGCCATTCGGACTTACCAATGCTCTTGGGGTATTTATGCAATTGATGAATCGGGTATTCTTAGAATAATCGGATAAGTTCGTGGTTGTTTTCATTGATGACATCTTGATCTACTCGAAAGACCCAGAAGAGCATGCAGAGCACTTGCGTATCGTTTTGAGTACTTTGAGGAATGAACAGCTTTATGCGAAACTTTCTAAATGCGAGTTCTGGATTAAGGAAGTAGCTTTCCTTGGGCATGTGATATCAACTGACGGAGTACAGGTAGACTTGAAGAAAGTCGAAGCAATCTTAGAATGGCAATCTCCTAATTACGTGAAAGAAGTACGAAGTTTCTTAGGACTTGCTGGATATTATCGCCGTTTTGTAGAAGGATTTTCCAAAATTGCTCGTCCGCTTACTTAGCTGCTGCAGAAGACTAAAAAATTCATGTGGATTGAGAAATGCCAGGCTAGCTTTGATGAACTTAAGAGAAGACTGACGACAGCACCTATACTAGCGTTACCAGATGGAACCGAGGGATTCATGGTATATAGCGACGCTTCAAATCAGGGTCTGGGATGTGTGTTGATGCAAAAGGATAGGGTGATTGCCTATGCCTCTCGACAGTTGAAACCGTATGAATTTAATTACCCGACTCATGATCTGGAGTTAGCAGCTGTGGTCTTTGCTTTGAAAATTTAGCGACATTATTTATACGGCACTCATTGTCAGATCTTTACAGATCATAAGAGCCTCAAGTATATTTTCAGTCAGAAGGAATTAAACATGAGGCAGAGAAGGTGGCTGGAATTGATCAAGGATTACGATTTGGAAATCCTCTATCATCCAGGTAAAGCAAACATGGTAGCTGATGCACTGAGCCGTAAACGTGTTTCTCTTCGAGTGTTGGAAGCGCTTACATCCAAAACTAGAATTAAACGAGAACTGATTCGTAAAGGAATCGAAGTATGGTCACAGGGAGTCCAAGGGCAACTGTGTGTGATGGAACTAACTTCGTCATTGGTTGAAGAAATCAAATCTAAGCAGTTGGATGATTATCTGATTCTTCGATTATGTGACGAAGTGAACAAAGGGAAGGCCCCAAGATTCGTGATACAGGATGATGGAGTTCTGAGATTTCAGAGTTTAACTTTGCGTTCCCGATGATGATATTTTGAGACAGACAATTCTAAAGGAAGCTCACGGCGCGCCCTATTCTATTCACCCGGGCACCAGTAAGATGTATAAGGATCTAAAACAAAATTTCTGGTGGGGGAATATGAAGAAGGACGTAGTGGAATACGTTTCGAAATGTTTAACCTATCAGCAGGTTAAGATTGAACACCAGAGACCTGCCGGAATGTTGAAGCCACTTCCGATTCCTGAGTGGAAGTGGGAGGATATATCGATGGACTTTATCACCAGTATATCAAGGACTAGGGCAAGGATGAACATGATTTGGGTGATAGTTGATCGACTAACCAAGTCGGCTCATTTCCTAGGTATTAAAGATACTTGGGGACCCGAGAAATAGGCACGAGTATTTATTGCGGAGATAGTCCGATTACATGGTACGCCTAAGACCATTGTTTCGAACCGACATGGTCGTTTTGTGTCACATTTCTAGAAGGCAGTTTATCGGGCCTTTGGAACCGAATTGAACTTTAGCACGGCTTATTATCCTCAGACGGACGGTCAGTCCGAATAGACTATACAGACAATAGAGGATATGCTTAGAGCTTGTGCCTTAGATTGGTCAACTGTTTGGGAGGTTCATTTGCCATTGATCGAATTCACCTACAATAAGAATTGGCATGCTTCCATTAAGATGGCACCATTTAAAGTGTTGTACGGAAGAAGATGCAGATCACCCCTGTGTTGGTATGACTCTTCTGACTTGATCGGGACAGAACCACAGATGATAGTTCAAACCCAAGAAAAGGTAGCCCTAATATGCGAAAGACTGTTAACTGCCTAGAGTCGACAGAAATCTTATGCAGATGTGCGCCGTCGCCCGTTGGAGTTCGAGATTGGGGACCATGTACTTTTGAAGGTTTCTCCTACCTAGGAATTTTCCGTTTTGGGAGGAAAGGAAAGCTAAGTCCAAGATATATCGGGCCATTCGAGATCCTTGAGAGAGTTGGAGAGTTGGCGTACAGGTTGGCCTTACCGCCATCATTGAGTCATGTTCACAATGTATTCCACGTATCCCAGTTATGGAAGTATATACCAGATCCCAGTCATATCATTGATTTTCACGAGATCGAGGTAGCTAATTACGGCACCTTCGAAGAGAAACCAATCAAAATACTTGAGAGTCGGATCAAACAATTGAGGAATAAACCAATATCCTTGGTTAAAGTGCAATGGTCTCGACATGGAGTCGAGGAGGCCACTTGGGAAACGGAGGACGGTATGAAGACTAGATATCCTGAGTTATTTTCATCTTAAGTTTCGGGACAAAACTTCTTCTTAGGGAGAGAGGATGTAATACCCGAGATTCTAATGTGTATTTTGAACCTTGTGCCATTGTATATGTTGTATTTGATCTGAGTATTATCCTTCATATTTCATGATCTTGTACTATTGAGCGTATGATTTCATGAATGATGTTGTTCATAATTGTATTTGTGCACTTGTAGCGCACGCTAACGTCTGAGTGTAGCGTACGCTAATTGAGTTTCCTAGCGCACGCTATGTATGAGCCTTAGCGTGTGCTATGCATAGTCAACTTGATTAAGACAGGGTGGTAGGTGAGATCAGACAGCGGATCTTTGTCGGGATGTGTTGGAATGAATCTGGACGGCTTTTGGAAAAGTCAAGTCAACGGTGCTTAGCGCACGCTACTGGTATGAGGATAGCGCACGCTAAAGTTGAGTACAGTGAGGTTGGTAAAGCTTCGTATGGTCATTAGCGCACGCTATATGGTGTGGTAGCGTATGCTAATTGCTGTACTTAGCGCACGTAAAGGATGTTAGCCTACGCTAAGCCGAGGCCAGACCTAGACAGTAGACTGCTATTCCATTAGTGCACGCTAAAGATATAGCTGTAGCGCGCGCTAATAACCATTTTCTATATATGGGACAGCACCCTCTTTCATTTTTAGACAGCCACTTCAACCCACACTCCAATTTCGCGACTTTGAGAGTTACCCTCTCCATCTTCAACCTTGATATCAGCCTCCTAATGCATCATTGAAGGCGAGGATCTTTGAGGATTGGTGTTCAAGCGTCCAACGTTGAGTTCATCAAGAGTTTTCGTCTTTTCTTTTCATACAAGGTATGTGTCGCTGCCCGAGCTTAGAATTTGTGTTCTTATTCGGATTATGGCCTTTCTCCTGGAATTATCAAGGTTATGGTTAACTCATTAGGTTGAACACCATACCATATAAACTTGAAGTAATCATATTAGAACTCCTTTGAGTAAGAAGATCACAACCGAACCTTATTGAGTTGAAACTAAGAATCTGATTTCTGAGGTTGTTGTATAGTTTAGATTGCCTTTTCCGAATTAATTGTGTGCCGGTGTATTATTATTATCATTACCTAGAATGAGATCTTTAGCAAAGAGATGAATTCTTAGAGTGGTCACTAAGATATAATCTTCGGATAGCATGAGATGACCTTCAACATAATTCGCAACTCGTAATGATTACTGGGTTTGTTTATCTTCTTGTTGATGATTCGAACGTAGAGTGTTGATGGGTGACAATTAATTTGAACGGAAAACTTTGGCAAAGATGGCAGCTTGTAGAAAAAACGAAGTATAGAGATGAATTAACCTTGAACTTGGATTGACGGTGTTATATAACCAAACCTGGTAATGACATCGATAATCAGAAATCAAAGTACGAAATTACGGTGATTTGAGTGACTCTAGCTCGACCGAGCGTTCGTCGGGTGAGTTGAACCATGAGCCAGCTAGCTTAGAGTGTTAACCCGACCGTAGTAGACATTAGATGTTCATACCTTTAAACTTGTTTTGAGTTGTTGTTATTTTTCCTGTTTGTTAAAGGGCCGAGCATTGCGAACGATTGATCGAAGGAGGTGGCCATCGAGTGTGTTGAGATCATTGGAGTAATTAGTTCTTGCCATCTTTGAGGCAAGTATCGGAATTGAAAACTTGTTAATATTGGAATGTTTATCATGTATACGTTTATTCATGTTGTTGGTAAGATTAGTTCTTTTGAATTGTTATGATATTCGTGATAGATTTTTGATTGTTCATGATGATGGATATATCGATTTTTGCATATGTATATGCACGATTTGTATTTATGTATGATCCGGAGAGATCAAGTGATCTATGCTGAGGGATCTGGATCGGATGTCCACCATGTGTTGATCCGACGGGATCATCATGGGGATCTATGATGAGGGTGCTGGATCATTGGATGGGTTTTCCACCATGCGTTGGTCCGACGGGATCATCATGGGGATCTATGCTGAGGGCGCTGGATCGTTGGATGGGGTTTCCACCATGAGTTGGTCCGACGGGATCATCATGGGGATCTATACTGAGGGCGCTGGATCGTTGGATTACCTTGTATGTTGATGGAATCGTGAGGATTCACATTGTTGGTTTCCGGTGACAGAAGTCCATTTTGTATGTTTCATGATAATCTATTTATGTATTATGATACTTGTACTAGCATCGTTTTGCTAACCCCTTCGGGGGTGGACATTTGTTTTGATGTTCAGGTAGTCGGGGAACGGGGAAGCAGACACAGTTCCGACATGACGATGAAGGGGCTCAGTAATGTTAATTACTGTTATCTTGTCTTTCTGGGTTATTTTCAGTACTCGAGTACGTGTTTATCGTGATGTTTTTGAGGTGGTTGTAATAATGGACTTATTTGAACTTTTCAAACTGGTTTTGTAATCTTAACGTTAATGGTACTTCTGTATTATTTCTACTTTTCTTTAAATTAGCCTTGTAAATTCTTATATAAAGGATTTACGGCGCTGTAATTATTCCGAATATCTCGGGTTGTTACAGTCATGCTAACAGAGGAATATAGCGCAATACTATAAAAGAAGTTACCACCCAAGCTAAAAGATCCGGGAACTTTTACAATCTCGTGTACAATTGGTGAAGTTAATATTGACAAATATCTTTATGATTTAGGGGCAAGTATCAATTTGATGCCCCTGTCAATTTTCAACAAACTAAAGTTGGGAGATGCAAAAGCAACAACAGTTTCACTGCAATTAGTCGATCGGTCAATCAAGTATCCACATGGGATAATAGAAGATGTGCTAATCAAGGTTGATAAATTTATATTTCCAGCATATTTTATCATCCTTGACATGGAGGAAGATCAGGATATTCCTATTATCTTGGGACGGCCATTTCTTGCAACCGGACATGCTCTTATTGACATCTACTAAGGAAAGCAAATTCTTAAAGTGCAAGACGAACATGCCACCTTCAATGTCCTAAAAACTTTGAATCATCCCTCCGTGGATGATTATTGTCTAAAAATTGATGCAATTGATGCCAGAATATGAACAACGTCTTGGGAATCTGACGTTAACAGACCCAGTTTGCCATAAGAAAATTGGATGGGAAGATTCTACCCGACTCATAGAAGGCGTTTAAGCCGTTTCTGAACATAAAATCAGAGGAAGATGTGTGAGCCACAATCACAACTACTGTACATACTCATGAGTATCTTTTATTTTTGTCGTATAGTGAGATTTTCTGAATAAAATAGTGATACGCAATAAATGCATTCATTATTATATTGAGTAGCTGAAGCGCAATTAACGCAATCACAGATTTGTTAAATATTTTTATCTTAGTTTTCTTCTATAAATAAACATTGTGCTTGTTTCTTTTATTTATCTCTCAAACTTGTTCTTTTCTCTTTTTCTCTCAAATAAGTTTCTTTTCAAAAATGGAATCATCATCTTCCACAAAACGATTTAACTCAGTCTGCATTTTTGGTGGAGCTAGTTATGGAACAGAGGCATGCTTTACTGAAGTAGCCCACAACTTGGGTCGTACCTTAGGAGAAAAATGTATTCATGTAGTTTACGGAGGAGGAAGTCTAGGATTAATGGGACGCGTTGCTGCTTCTGCCTATATGGAAGGAGTAAAAGTGTTGGAAATAATTCCAAAACCTCTGGTACAAAGTAAAATCACCGGGGCAACTATTGGAGATGAGTTTAGAGCTGTAAATATGCAAGATCGCATTACTCACATGATGAATAATTCTGGCGCCTTTATCACCCTTCCCGGTGGTTTTGGCACTCTTGAGGAACTTTTTCATGTGGTTACCAGAGCCCAGCTAAATGTTCATAAAAAAAACAATGGGTCTGCTTAATGTCAATGGTTTCTTTGATGGTTTACTATCTTTCATCGACTACTCTGCTGGTAAAAGTTTTATTTCCGAGCGTGCTAAACGAATCATAGTCGTTGCAACAACACCAGAAGAACTAATCAATAAACTCATTGAATTTGTTCCTCAACTAGATCCATCTCTAGCTAATATTGTCTGGATGGAAGATTTTACCATGAGAAAACAAAAAGTGGATTCATTCCTCTCCCTTTGATATCGGACCTATTGTTATTTTTACTTTCTGTCGTGTGTAAAAATCGTGCTAAATGATGGCAGCTTAAGGAGTTTCTTTTTTATCTCTTGACGCGCATCTATTCGCGATTTATGTATTGTTATTTTTATTGCTGTAATTTTTATTATTTGTTTTTAATAAATGCATTGATGGCAGCGTAAGGCGACTCTTCGGACTTTCCTGAAGGGTATCTTAAAAATTGTGTTATACTTCCGGGTATATTTTATTTTATTTTTTGTTGTTTGCCTCGTATATTTTTTTTCTTGCATATCCAAAAAGGCGTTAGCTCAAGCATCAACTTTCACAATAGGGAGTATTCTGCTTTTCTCCCTTGCTTTTTATTATTTACTTTTTTAAACTGAGGACAATTTCTTTTTAAAGTTTGGGGTGGTGTGTTTTGATTATTTTGATTATTTTGGCGTGTTTGGTATTTTAGTGTGTTTAGCTTGGATTATTATGGTGTGTTTTGATTATTTTTGTTATTTGGCTTTGATTTTTTTATTGTATATTTATATATATTTTGTTTATTTTGATTTGTGAGATTTCTAGATCTGTCCATAACACCAATAAATTAGCTATATACAAGCTTCTAAAATCGTTTTAACCGGTTAAAAAATTGTATATTCCAATTTTTTTTTAGCCTTAATCTCTCTTTCCAAGCCTTGTAATTATCATTTAAAATCGAGTCATTCGTTACCTTGAGAAAAGAAGAATCATTCGGTTGATTAAAAATAAAACTGAAATTTACTTAATTTGAGGAGTTTTTGATTTTTCATGCTTAACTAATAAATGATTAATCTGCAAAAATTCTATTCCCTAAAAAAAGTCATTGGTGAAAAGAGGCTAGTTGAAAAAAAAGGAGAGGTGTTGAGCAGCAACAGCTGCCTAATTTTGGGGGTCCTAAAATACTGCGGAAAGTAAAGGACTAACCATTGTTGGTGCGTAGCTGCCGTCTCACACGAGATGGAAAATATGTTGGTGAAAAGAGCTACACGTTAGCAAATAACGGTGTGAAAGCTATGACCTAAAAAAAGATGGAAAATGTGTTGGTGAAAAGAGCTACACGTTAGCAAATAACGATGTGAATGCTATCACCTAAAAAATGGAAATGTGTTGGTGAAAAGAGCTACACCTTAGCAAATAACTGTGTGAAAGCTATCACTAAATGGGATGTAGATTATGAGCAGATTTGAATTAATTGGTGGCTGAATTTCAATACACTCAATTTCGTGAACAATCACAATATTTTATGACGCCGATGAAATTCTTTTTCATATTGAGTCGAAAAATAAATGAGTGAACCAGAGCAACCATTAAAGGGAGTCATGTGTGTCACGAGTGGGAAAGAAATAATCAACCTTTTGGGGGGGGAACCTTGCATTTTGAAATTACAAAAATAAAACCGTGTTTTAACTTCAAAATCATTAGTAGATTTATTTTGGATCTTGATTCATTTCTATCTACTGTATAAACCTGGTTGTTGTGTAAATGGCATTTTGATTTTTTTTTCTATATATATATATATATATTAGTATTTTTCTTAATTTGTGTGTGTTTTATTAATTTATGTGCTATTTTTATTTTTACATTGAGTGTAAATAATAAAGAGTCTTGCTCGGGACTAGCAAGAATTCAAGTCTGGGGGTGTGATAAGTGTCAATTTTATACACTTATCTGTAAAAGTATTGATATATTTCACCCATAATTATGAGCTATTCTACTCGTTTTTGCTTTAAATTAATTAGTTTCTAATAATTTTATGTTTATAGGATGAAGATGTAAATTTAGCCTTAATCGGATTGAATTACTAATTTACTCAAAAAATAACATATTTATAAAATATTCTCTTTATTGAGTTTTATGTATTCATATTGTAGAGCTTTACGAGATGAGTTCGACAGTCTTTCCGGATTCAAAATCAGATTTATATATCAAAAGTTATCAGCCAAAGAAGATTTGGGTCAAAAACGCAAAAGTCTAAGAAATTCTGGGCAGAAAATGAAGTCTGAAACTCCATACGGGCGTACAAATAAAATTACGGCCGTAACTCACACAGCAACTAAGGTTCAAAAAGCCGAAGCCATGTTACGGCCGTAACATCTGAAAGTTACGGCCGTAAGTCCTCATAGTTACGGCCGTAACTCCTCAAAGTTACGGCTGTAACTCTTGAGAGATGTATGATCATTTTAAATCTTTTATACTTTTGGTCTATTATTGAGGGGATGGCTGGCCTTGATCCGATCTAATGTCATAATGCTGGAGTTTTGGAGCTATTAGATGACTTCAGGTGTATAGAGTGTAACTTTAGTGGGGAGGCCAATGAGGAAGATGTAGAGGTAATGATTGCGGATCAGATCGTACCCCGTACGGATAAGTTCAAGTATTTGGGTTCGATCATTCAGAAGGAAGGTGAGTGTGATGATGATGTCACTCATCGTATCAAGGCGGGGTGGCTAAGGTGGAGAGCAGCGACATGGATCCTGTGCGACAAGAAAGTACCTCTAAAGTTGAAGGGTAAATTCTATAGAGTGGCAATCCGACCTACAATGTTGTATGGATCGGAATGTTGGGCGATGACGAAGTCACTTGAGAGCAAGTTAGAAGCCGCTGAAATGAGAATGTTACGTTGGTCATGTGGTCGCACAATGTTGGATAGAATCACGAACAGGGTTTTCAGGAATGCACTTGAAGTGGCGCCCATTACAGCGAAAGTTAGGGAAGGGAGATTGATATGGTTTGGCCACGTCCGCAGGAAGAAGGCATCTGCTCCAGTGAGGAAGGTCGAGAGTTTATTGTTTGTTGGGGAGAGGAGGAGAGGCAGGCCGAAGAGGACGTGGGAGGAGCAACTGAGATTAGATTTCAAGGCCTTAAACCATTCTGAGACCATGGCCATTGATAGGTGCTCTTTGAGGCGCCAGATCAGAGTTGTGGATTCTTTTGTAGGGAGCGATATTGTAGTCGAGAGCCTCAGGGTTGGGTTGTCTCGGTTAGCTTTGACCTAGAGCATTGTACTTTTTACTTTTATTGTATATTTTATCATATTGCCTTTTGCGTGTGGTGTATTTTTGACAGAGAGCTGTGCGCAGAGTCAACCTCTCTTCCGTTAGAGCAGCGTTCATCGAGAGTGCAGTTGCCAAAGTCCCCTTAGGTAAGTCTCATGTGAATTAAGCCATGGGCTCAGGTATGGTTTTGAGCTTTTTCGTATCTTATGCTTATTTGTATATATCACTTAATACTTTGTTGTGCACTAAGCTGTGGGTCTTCACGAAAACAGCATCCCTACCGTTAAAGTAGGGGCATGGTGTAATATCATGAATTTTCAGGCAGTATTTCCTTCGATGATTTTATTGGAATATTGATATGGTGAATTTATTTTCGTGATTTCATGTGAATGAGATTTAAAAAGTCGGATGGTATTTTCTAATCCCGTCGAATAATCGTTGGTAGAATGCAGCGGTGTACAACGTTATATTCTCCAAATAAATTATTCGACGAAGGTTAGAGAAACTATCCAGATTAAGTAAGGGATTCTTGAGTTGTCATAGATATATTGAAGATTCAATTATGTTCTCGGATGGTTTAAAGTGCGAAAAAGTACCGAAAGTATTAGTGAAAATAAGATTGGATATTTTTCTGGAAAGTATTGTGCACAAGGTTTGACTTTGGAAAATCATCATGGACTTTTAAGAGGTTAAAAAATTCTGAAAATTAACAGTATTATATATAATTGAGTTAGCTTTCCAACGGTTTAAACGAGGATCCAATCGGGATTCGGACTAAGAAGTTATGGTCGAATTAGTAGAAACTATTTGCAGAAATTTAGTTCCATCAACGAACATTCACCCGTGCAGTAATGTTACATACATAATTCATAAAAATCCAACCGTCGGATTAACATGAAATTTTGTCAGTCAGTTCTAAACACCATAAAGTCTATTTTGGACGGTGGAGATTGGATTTCAATGTACAATGTGACCGTACTAATTAAAATACGAGAGGTTCCTATTTTCGGATTCATATTGAGAAGTCGCGGTATTTTGTAGATTTACGAAGATTTAACTGTTAGATTGTGCTAAATTTTGGAAATGTTATTTACCAAATAGTTTGGTATAATATGAACGGTGGAGATTATATTTTGATTTTGTTTGTAAGAGTTATGGCTCTCGGACATTAGTTGTGTTTTGAAGGATGTGTTTTAGCCCAAATCGGTTGAGAATAAAGATGAGAAGCATTGGTTATGCTATAAGAATATATTTTTGTCCCACATCAGTTGAGAATGAAAGGTAAAAGCCTTCTTTATTCTATATAAGGAGTCTTGGTGCCTTTCTTACAAGTACACCCAAGTAATACACTTTAGTCTTATTTGATTCAAATTAAATTCCTTTCTTATATTCTCTTTAAAGAGAGTGGTGAGAAGGGTGAGAATCATGTAGACTTGTAATAGTGTAGGGTGTTGAGTTAAAAGAAAGAAATTATATATGATTGTAGGAATTTATCATATAGTGAAGTCTCTTTTGAGTGGATCGTGGTTTTCTACCGTATTTGGAGTGCCATTTTGGGTGGAGCAGCCGTGATTGACTAGCTCGATGAAGGGCAAGATGTGGTCCGATTTTACTAAATTTTGGATAGCTTGTTTCCGACTCATGGTCCTTCATTGTGACCGGTTGGATCGTGATTTGGAGTCCTAGACCGTGAGTTATTGCTGTTGCACTTTACTGGGCAGATTCGGCTTCGTCGTATCGATATTGAGGCAAGTTATACTTGTTCAGTTTATAATATTTGATGAATGATCTCGTTTTCATTCATTTATAATTCGTATAGCAATGTTGTTAGAATTTAAATTGTTAGGATGATGGTTTGTTCTTGGAAATGATAGTATCATCGGCTTGAGGTAATTTAATTATTGTTCAGTCATGAGAATAACCATTATAAAGTTGAGTTGTTGTATATGTTGTATGTTGAGGTTTCATATGATGAGATTCGTATTGGATGTTGAAGGATGTTGGTCCCAGGACTGTTGTATTGAGGTCGTTGATCGCGTTGATCATTCATTGGGGATGAGGATCCCAGGGTTTGTTTTAGATATTGACTAGTCGCGTCGATTTTTCATTGTTAGTCTATTGTTGTTCACTTCGATGAGTCTTTTGATCCTTAATTGTATATGTGATTCTTTGAGTTTCGTTGTCATGTTGCATCGTGATATATCTGGAGTCATATCTGCGTGCCGATCGGTTATGTGTAGGATTTTCAGGGCGGACACATATAGACGTGTGATGGGGTCATGTCCTCACATTGGGCTCTGCACACGAGAAGATTACTTCGTGAGACTGATTAGGTACAAGACCACACGTGTATTTGATCGATACACGGGGTGGCTTGTGCACGAACACATTTTCGGATCGGGCGTAATGTGACGTCCATCTTTGAGCCATATTGTTTGGTCATTCATCCTCCATTTATGGTTGGGTATGTTCGACGGTTTGCGACTGATTGTTTCATACGCCCCAGGGGTATGTTCGACAGTCGGAGTTATTTCTTTGAGATCCATTATTGGTGTTTGTTTGGAGTTTACCTTGTTGATGGTATTCTAGGTCGTTGTTGGTCTTTCGTTGTTTGTTTGGAGTTTACCTTGTTGATGGTATTCTTGGTTGTTGTTGGTCTTTCGTTGATCGTTTGGAGTTTACCTTGTCGAGGGTATTCTCGGTTATTGTTGATCCTTTGGTTGGTCGTATTAAAGTTATCATGTCGATGATATTCTCAATTGACGTGTTGGTTGATCATTGTTATTGATTGTATGAGCATTCGGACTGTACGTCGATGTTTCGGGACTTGTTATCATTATTTGGTGGTAGTTGATCTACAGATGCATTGTGCATGTTTGGTTGTTATCAGGATTGATACTTGATTGTGCGATCCGACGGACAAGATTTGGCACAGATAGATTACTTCACACTTATGAGTTATGATGATAATTTTGAGGATTTTGAGTACTGTTTTGATTCAGTACAGATGATTGTTGTTAAGTTCATTTCGGCATCTGAGAATGTAAAATGTGGATTATGGTAAAGATTGAATTGGTATGGATTGTTATGGATTGGTAAGGTTATGACGGTAAGATTAAGTTGGTAGTATTCTTACAGTATTATTACATTGGTATTTAATTATTTATGTGATGTGATCGATATCATTGTTGAGTATTGTGGCTGACCCCATCATGGGCTTTATTTTTAGGTACTCGGAGATCGAGCTTGTAGCGGTCATGAAGGGATGAGCTTCTCGAGTGATACTGACTGCGGCATGTTTTTGGTGAATTAAGTATTCTTTTCTGGTTGTTTATTTCCGCTGCAAATGTGTATTTTTGAACTGCATTTTATCCGCTGCGTATGTGTATTTCAAAATGACTTTTCGGTATCTTTATCAGGTTGTGTGTATTTTCAAATGGCCTTTTGGCATTTTGCAACGTGGGGTATTTCGTCAAACCCTTTTCCTAAATTATTTTATTGGTACCTCTAAGTGGTGGTTTAACGTACATTTTGAAGCTGTCGAGATGTAACACCCCCAAATCCTATTGGGTTATTACAGTGTCGTGGACCCCACGCCAGGAGATCCACCAGGCGAACATGACTAAAAATACATTAATTAACACAACAAGGGAAAATCATAGTCCCTACCATGACATCCGACACAATATTCCGATAAGGAATTTCAACGACAAAGGTGGCCTACATGGCCAAAAATGAAATACAATAACATCCACGAACATCTGTTCGGGTAATACAACACGACAACAACTGACAAGACTGGAGTACACTCCAACTGACTGACCGACAATGAACAACTCGGACTAGTATCGCTCGAATGCCTCGTCGCCATCATCATGCCCCTGTGTTTCAACTCTCTCCTCGCAAGCACCTAAAACATGAAAAACATGTTCCGCCCCCACGGGGTCAGTCATCCAGATAATGAACATCAAATACATGTATAACATGATATGCATCCAAAGGCAGAATGAAACGGTACAATGATGATAATAATACGAGATGCTCACAAACCAAGATAAGAATCGAGCATTCATGCAATACTATGCCCACAGCATACTATTAATACCTGTTCGACAGGTTAGAACATAAATGCCCAACGGCGAATCATAATCACAGAATACCACAATGAATTAAACGACATGAACCAAACCAGAACTGAATTTAATACGAATCATAATGCCCAAAGGCTCCAATGAAAATACCAAGACATTACAAAAGGGCTGAAAGTCATTCAGCGGAAATTAACAAATATCACAAACACCTGAAGTCAAAACAGCCCGAAGCTGTAACAATGAGGGCCGAAGCCACGGCACGAAGCCGTATCACAATGAGGGCCGAAGCCACGGCATCCAGCCGTATCACAATTAGGGCCGAAGCCACGGCATCCAGCCGTATCACAATTAGGGCCGAAGCCACGGCATCCAGCCGTATCACAATTAGGGCCGAAGCCACGGCATCCAGCCGTATCACAATTTGATAGTGTGCTGCCTTGAGTCGGCCAACACGATGATAGTAACACACGGATAGACACCGTCCTTGACAGTCCCAAATTAACACCTCGATTGCCTTAGAACGGCCAACCGACAACAATGATGCAGCGGATGATTCAATACCTCGATTGCCTATAACGGTCAATTGACAACAATGATACCATAAATGATTGAACACTTCGATTTGCGTGAGAACGGCCAATCGATAACAATGACACGATGAATGAGTGAATATCTCGATTGCCTTAGAAAGGTCAATCGATAACAATGATTTAGTGAATGATTGAACATTTCGATTTGCTTGAGAACGGAAATTCGATAACAAGGATATGAAGGAGGCCCCGGCACCTTTAATCGGTTACCGACGACGAAGGCGAGAAATGAATAAGCCAATGCCTTTAATAGGCCTGTACAGTTTTAATGACAATCCAAACAGGAATGACAATGATCTCAACGATGTCTTTAATTGACATCTATATTAACAACAATCGATACATCGATACCGCGAACCGGCTATCGACAATGACATTAATAATGAGTATCACAATGCCTTGAATCGGCAGTTAACGAACAACAATAAACATTTGGCAAAATTGCCGAAAGGTATCGTATCGAACGATCTCTTGATATCAATGAATTCATGAAGAGACTAAGTCTCGGAATGATACAACACATCCATACATATACATGATGACATTAGCTCATTGCTAGTATAAGTATAAAACTTGCCTCAAACCGAAGGCGAGAAGGTACTTCCACGATCAACGTCCTTAATGAAATTACCGGTCGCTCGAATAACCTTAAACAACACAAAAACCAACAATTCTCTTAATACACGAATCAAGCATGATCACAACCAACTCAAAAGTCGATACAACAATACCGAAACTCATTGGGGCATTTAAACAAACGCGTTGTAAACAATCTCCAATTGTTTACAACCAAAACTCAATTACATCCGAAACCAACTCCCAATGAATGATTCAAACCCACAAAAACTCCTGAATACTATCAATAATCCAATAGGAATACTTAGAACGATATTTCAACAACATTTGGTCGAAAACCCCCAAAATTCCAAAGTCAACCCGTAAGGGTTCTTGAACAATTCCTCAATTATTCACAAATTCCGAAAATTACACCAATGAATCCGTAGAAATACATGTATTCAAGATAGATAATCCATATCTAACATATTCCAACATAATATCGATTTAACACGAAGAGATCGGAAGCAAAACACCCAAGATCCGAAATTCTAGATCCAAGAATCATTACCTTGATTTGGAGTGATGAAACTGATTTAGATGATGATTAATCCAACTTAGGAGCTTGAAGATGATGCTAGATGATTGCAGCTCGAAAAGACCTTTCCGAATCGCCCGAGCTCGTCCGAAATGATTGAGAAATGAATAAATGAGGAAAGTTGGACCAAACTGTCCTATTTATACTGTCCCAGCTTAGCGCACGCTATGACTTGATAATTAGCGTGCGCTAGCGGTTTACTGGGCAGTCCAGTGAGGTCTGAAATGCCTCGTTAGCGTGCGCTACGACTTGGTAGCGTGCGCTAACACCCTACCGATAGCGTGCGCTATTCCAGATTGTTAGCGTGCGCTAACTGATGTCTGATACTCAACGACTGAAATCCAGAACCTACTGTCCTCTGTCTTGCACGCGTTAGCGTGCGCTACTAAAGTGACTTAGCGTGCGTTGCCAACACAATTAGCGTACGCTACTTACCACTCGTAGCGTGCGCTACGAATTTCCCAAATCAGCCCAGTACCTTACGGGTATGCGCCTCACTTGCGCTAGCGTGCGCTAATACTGAATCATTGCGTGCGTTACATGCACCTCATTAGCGCGCGCTAACTACAATGTGTAGCGTGCGCTACCTCTCAAACTGCAAATAAAAACATGATGATGATGACGACAACAATCTCGGCTCGATCTTAAACAGTGATGATCCCAAAATACGCCGAATGGTGAACATAGTTGACTGAATATGAATGATGAATGATTATTACTGAGTCAAAAAAATTCGAGTGACGATTCTTGAATGATAATAAATGAATTCACAACCGGGTATTACATACTCCCCCCCTTAAAAAGAGTTTCGTCCTCGAAACTGAGGGTAAACAACTCGGGATATGAACTATCCATCACGATCTGAAAACAATAACGCCCAAATAGTCCTCGGGACCAAATCAACCGCAAGCCCAAGTCCCCAAGACTTGACGTCTCGAAACACAGTGAACGATTTCTCAAATTATCACGAAATCTCGAGAACAACACCGGAGGGATGAACTCCCAACAAATGACCCAAATCTCAAGATTCTCAAATGTGATCATAATAAGATAGATCAACAATAAACGATCCACAGTCACGATACATTATTACGGATAGATTTACACAGTCATCCAGAAACAAGGTTACATCCCAAATGTACCCAACATCGATATCCTCCCATATCATCGATTTCCTCTATCTCAACGATTTAAGGTATATCCGACGATGAACTCGCCGCTAACTAAGACCTCAGAAGGTCACGAGAATCAAAGTGACAAAAATGAATGATGAATGATAAATGACTACAAATCCGACAAGGATTTAGAATGACTCACCAAAGTGAATTAATAACGTCATGAGTGATAGTTCCTTGAAGTGATTGGAACCGCCGTTCCTCGTGAATTGAATGATTAATCGATAATTATGAGTCCCAACATGATTGATATACATGATGAATGAATTATATGAATGAATGAATGACAATGAAATGAATGATTGTCCTCCTACCGAGCAAGAATTAACTTACTCAATACTGGTGATGAATGTCCTTACCTCGGGCTATCGAAGCCTGATAGGGCCCCTTGAATGAAGTACGGGCTGGAGTAACAAAATCCCCCGAGGTTCTTGAGCTCTCTTGAGATTTACTGGCGCTAGAACCCCTGCAGTATTTCTGCCGGTGTCCCTGCCTCCCACACAGAAAACAAACAATAGCTGGCACCGTACACCGGGTACTAACGTGACCTGCTGAATCACAGTTAAAGCAAACAACGGTCGAACTCGTCGCCTGAGAGGAAGATGCTGTCCCAGCGCGAAGACGACTAGAAAACGACCCCTTGGACGTCGGAGCCCGATGTCCCTCTGAACGTGCCGGCATTCTAGTCCTCTCACCTGAAGAAATTGAAGGATGCTTCTGAGTAAGCTCCTTGATCAAAAGCTCTGCTCCAAGAGCCTTCCCGATGAACTCACTAAGTGAATTACAATTGTGATTGAACAACTGCATCCTCAACTGCGGATTTAGCCTCTTGCTAAAATACTTAATTTTATCCGCCTCAGTACGGATGATTGACGAAGCAAATCGAAGTAGTCCTGAAACTTCTCGGAATGACAATAACACCCTCGTTCTCATCGGGTTCGGGGTTCAAAACCTCGACAACTTGGCTTCACGAAGTGGAGCCGGATAATACCTCTCTAACATGAGAGTCTTGAACTCGCTCCAATTACAATCACGATCGATGGGTTTCTGAAGCCACCACGAATAAGCGCCCTTACTCAAGTAATAAGCCGCCATCGCCACTTTACTCTCTTAGGACACTGAACCATGTCGAAGAGTTTATCAAAATGCTCGAGCCAATGAACAATATCAGCTAGTTCCGACGAACCCTCAAAAGTAGGCGGCATCTGACGAGAGATATCGCCAACAATCTGATTCACTCCTCCAGTCTGTCCATGAAATGGCACCTGGCATCCCTGTTGCGGTGGACCACGAACCATCGAGGTCTGCATGGTCTCCACTATCCGCGTCATCTGAGTCATCTGGGCCATCATGCCCTGCATAAATATGAATGGATCAACCCGAACACCTTCCGAGTGAGATGCCTCTCGGGTACGACTCCCTGACAGTGAATGGTTATCTGACAGTGAATGAGTAGCCTCGCTATTTGATGAATTAATGATATCCCTCGCGTTTGTGTGGGCATGCACACGAGATCCCGGGTTCCAGCCCGCACTGCGGCCTCTTCCCCTGCGTCCTCTGACAGCTCTATCCATACTGAAGTAGGAAAGTCACATGATGATTATAGATTCCGCATGAATATCGCATTATGATCACGTTACAGAGTGACAATAATGAGCATACACGCTCTAACACAATGAATGCATTAATGATTTAATGAAATGATCGTCGGCATTACGTCAGAGTATGATAAGACCGTATGAAACATCAAATGAGGTAACATGATTGCCTGATGAAATTCCTGAAATGATTACCTTGAACAAGTTAACAAGGTTGAAAATTCGATCCTCAAGATCAACAACTGAACCGTGAGATGGGCTGAATGATTAATGAATTAACTGAATAATGAGATCAACTGAGTGATGAATGAATTAGCTGAACGATGAGATTGACTGAGTGATGAATGAATTATGTGAGTGATGATATTGACTGAGTGATGAATGAATTAACTGACTGATGAATGAATTATCTGAGTGATCATATTGACTGAGTGAGGAATGAATTAACTGACTGATGAATGAATTATCTGAGTGATGATATTGACTGAGTGAGGAATGAATTAACTGACTGATGAATGAATTATCTGAGTGATCATATTGACTGAGTGAGGAATGAATTAACTGACTGATGAATGAATTATCTGAGTGATGATAATGACTGAGTGAGGAATGAATTAACTGACTGATGAAATCAAAATGATGATTGAGAATTATTAACTGATAAATGGGTTGATCCTTAATGCTTACACAAGTCACACGTGTTCCAAAACAATTAGTCATGAATCAATCATAACACTAATATCACATATAGGTTTCAGCAAAGCATGAACAATTAATGACATGATGGATGTATGAACACAAAGAGAATCGAGTCCTTACACAGGTCATACGAAGCTTCGAGGTCTCGCGATACTAGTCTCCACTGACGACGACTCGATGAATGAATGACTTGTGCAGTCGCACTAATATTACGACTCAAAAAACCTGACTGACTAGATTGTCATAACCTGACAATCCCACCACTACCGCGTCGGTAGGACCACATAACTCACATCTCAGGGTATTTCACAACCCAAAGCTCTGATACCATTTCTGTAACACCGCCAAATCCTATCGGGTTATTACAGTGCCGTGGACCCCACGCCAGGAGATCCACCAGGCGAACATGACTAAAAATACATTAATTAACACAACAAGGGAAAATCATAGTCCCTACCATGACATCCGACACAATATTCCGATAAGGAATTTCAACGACAAAGGTGGCCTACATGGCCAAAAATGAAATACAATAACATCCACGAACATCTGTTCGGGTAATACAACACGACAACAACTGACAAGACTGGAGTACACTCCAACTGACTGACCGACAATGAACAACTCGGACTAGTATCGCTCGAATGCCTCGTCGCCATCATCATGCCCCTGTGTCTCAACTCTCTCCTCGCAAGCACCTAAGACATAAAAAACATGTTCCGCCCCCACGGGGTCAGTCATCCAGATAATGAACATCAAATACATGTATAACATGATATGCATCCAAAGGCAGAATGAAACGGTAAAATGATGATAATAATACGAGATGCTCACAAACCAAGATAAGAATCGAGCATTCGTGCAATACTATGCCCACAGCATACTATTAATACATGTTCGACAGGTTAGAACATAAATGCCCAACGGCGAATCATAATCACAGAATACCACAATGAATTAAACGACATGAACCAAACCAGAACTGAATTTAATACGAATCATAATGCCCAAAGGCTCCAATGAAAATACCAAGACATTACAAAAGGGCTGAAAGTCATTCAGCGGAAATTAACAAATATCACAAACACGTGAAGTCAAAACAGCCCGAAGCTGTAACAATGAGGGCCGAAGCCATGGCACGAAGCCGTATCACAATGAGGGCCGAAGCCACAGCATCCAGCCGTATCACAATTAGGGCCGAAGCCACGGCATCCAGCCGTATCACAATTAGGGCCGAAGCCACGGCATCCAGCCGTATCACAATTTGATAGTGTGCTGCCTTGAGTCGGCCAACACGATGATAGTAACACACGGATAGACACCGTCGCCAGCGATCTAAATTAACACCTCGATTGCCTTAGAACGGCCAACCGACAACAATGATGCAGCGGATGATTCAATACCTCGATTGCCTATAACGGTCAATCGACAACACTGATACCATAAATGATTGAACACTTCGATTTGCCTGAGAACGGCCAATCGATAACAATGACACGATGAATGAGTGAATATCTCGATTGCCTTAGAAAGGTCAATCGATAACAATGACACGATGAATGAGTGAATATCTCGATTGCCTTAGAAAGGTCAATCGATAACAATGATTTAGTGAATGATTGAACATTTTGATTTGCTTGAGAACGGCAATTCGATAACAAGGATATGAAGGAGGCCCCAGCACCTTTAATCGGTTACCGACGACGAAGGCGAGAAATGAATAAGCCAATGCCTTTAATAGGCCTGTACAGTTTTAATGACAATCCAAACAGGAATGACAATGATCTCAACGATGTCTTTAATTGACATCTATATTAACAACAATCGATACATCGATACCGCGAACCGGCTATCGACAATGACATTAATAATGAGTATCACAATGCCTTGAATCGGCAGTTAACGAACAACAATAAACATTTGGCAAAATTGCCGAAAGGTATCGTATCGAACGATCTCTTGATATCAATGAATTCATGAAGAGACTAAGTCTCGGAATGATACAACACATCCATACATATACATGATGACATTAGCTCATTGACTAGTACAAGTATAAAACTTGCCTCAAACCGAAGGCGAGAAGGTACTTCCACGATCAACGTCCTTAATGAAATTACCGGCCGCTCGAATAACCTTAAACAACACAAAAACCAACAATTCTCTTAATACACGAATCAAGCATGATCACAGCCAACTCAAAAGTCGATACAACAATACCGAAACTCATTGGGGCATTTAACCAAACGCGTTGTAAACAATCTGCAATTGTTTACAACCAAAACTCAATTACATCCGAAACCAACTCCCAATGAATGATTCAAACCCACAAAAACTCCTGAATACTATCAATAATCCAATAGGAATACTTAGAACGATATTTCAACAACATTTGGTCGAAAACCCCCAAAATTCCAAAGTCAACCCGTAAGGGTTCTTGAACAATTCCTCAATTATTCACAAATTCCGAAAATTACACCAATGAATCCGTAGAAATACATGTATTCAAGATAGATAATCCATATCTAACATATTCCAACTTAATATCGATTTAACACGAAGAGATCGGAAGCAAAACACCCAAGATCCGAAATTCTAGATCCAAGAATCATTACCTTGATTTGGAAGGATGAAACTGATTTAGATGATGATTAATCCAACTTAGGAGCTTGAAGATGATGCTAGATGATTGCAGCTCGAAAAGACCTTTCCGAATCGCCCGAGCTCGTCCGAAATGATTGAGAAATGAAGAAATGACGAAAGTTGGACCAAACTGTCCTATTTATACTGTCCCAGCTTAGCGCACGCTATGACTTGATAATTAGCGTGCGCTAGCGGTTTACTGGGCAGTCCAGTGAGGTCCGAAATGCCTCGTTAGCGTGCGCTACGACTTGGTAGCGTGCGCTAACACCCTACCGATAGCGTGCGCTATTCCAGATTGTTAGCGTGCGCTAACTGATGTCTGATACTCAACGATCAAATCCGTAACCTCATCGTCTGTCTTGCACGCGTTAGCGTGCGCTACTAAAGTGACTTAGCGTGCGTTGCCAACACAATTAGCGTACGCTACTTACCACTCGTAGCGTGCGCTACAAATTTCCCAAATCAGCCCAGTACCTTCTGGACTGTCTGCCTCACTTGCGCTAGCGTGCGCTAATACTGAATCATTGCGTGCGTTACATGCACCTCATTAGCGCGCGCTAACTACAATGTGTAGCGTGCGCTACCTCTCAAACTGCAAATAAAAACATGATGATGATGACGACAACAATCTCGGCTCGATCTCAAACAGTGATGATCCCAAAATACACCGAATGGTGAACATAGTTGACTGAATATGAATGATGAATGATTATTACTGAGTGAAAACAAATTCTGAGTGACAGTTACTGAATGATAATAAATGAATTCACAACCGGGTATTACACGAGATTTGGCATTCCGCCTTGTATTTTCAAATGCTACTTTATGACGGTATTTCAGAACTATGTTTTTGAAAATATTTGAGTATTTGCAAAATATTACCGTCATCGGCCTTTCGGGCGTTTTTGAATGTTTTTGAAAATGATATTTAGCCTGGTGGGTTCCGACGCGGGGCCCACGGCGCTGTAATATTCCGGATGGTTTTGGGGTGTTACACATGGTCTGCATACATCTTACCTGTAACACCCCAAACTAGGCGGATATTACAGTGCCGTGAATCCCCGAGTGGGACCCACCAGGCAAATAAAAATGATGAATTAAATAATATAATTGTAGTACCGAACCACATTATATTACCAAGTACTCCGATGAGGAGTTTAAGTACAACACACCAGGACAATACCGAATACTAGTATATTTTATATGAAGATAAAACACACCACCCTGAATAAATAAACATCTCAAACGGAATTTGCAGCGGAAAATACATATGACGGAATAACTGAGATGACTGAAAATGACTGAACAAACGGAATGACTGGGGCCCCCTACTAGTATCACTGGGACTCGTCGCCGTCAACATGCTCTTCCCGTGCCTTAGCCTTGCCGTGACCTGAAAACAAAATCCCCCAACGGGTCGATTCTACGTAACAACAATCCTCAAGAGTTGAAATTACACAATCATGAATTAACTGAAGTTATGAAATATTCTTAATTATGAATTACGCTGAAGAGGAGTATCATAGTACGCCCGTAATGTTCTGTGCAAGTGTACAAGACGAATGACCGGACACACCCGTCCTTGTACCTAATTAGTCTCACGGAGGTAAGCGTTACCGTGTGCACGGTCCGATGTATTGGTGAACCCAATATATGACCATCGTGTGCCCGACTAAAAATTCCACACAGCCACACCCGGCCACGCAATATGAACCCGGAAGGTCACATGAACGAGAATGACCATGATGAGTATCAATGAATAATAATTAGACAAGGCCAAGATGACTCACCGATATGAAAGTAATAGTGACGTGTTTGATAACCCAATGAAATGATTTGGAACCGTAGTTCCTCGTGAATGAAATGATTATTCGACAATTACAAGTCTCAAAATGATTAATATTATGATGAATGAATTATGATTATGAGCAATCAACAACAAAAGGAATGAGTATCCTTTTAACCGAGTAAGATTTAACTTACACAATACCGATGAAGAATGTCCGTCCACGAACAACGTCCTAAGTGAAATACCGGTCGCTCGAACAACCTTGAATAACAATAATTACCAACAATCGTTCAATACACGTATCAATCAACAAAACACGACTAACCCAAAGGTCGAAACAACGATAATCAAACTCATAGGGGCATTCTAACGAATACATAACCAACCACACAACTTCGGAAATATCCAATTCCGAATATGTCGAAACCAACACCAAATTGAGTATTTCGAACTAACAAAACACTTCAATGATATCAATAATCCATTAGGAATCCATAATTCATGATTACAACAACATCAATCGGAAAATCCCCAATTAACCGAAGTCAACCCCAAGGGTTCTTGAAATAATTCCGAAAATAACCATTAAATCCGTAGGAATATATTTATCCAAGGTAGATAATCCATATCTAACATATTCCAATGATAATCCAAGCTTACACGAAGAAATCGGAAGGAAAACCCAAAAATCCGAAATTCTAGATCCAAGAAATTAATACCTTTGATTCGATGTATTGGAGATGATGAAGTGATGATTAATCCAACTCAAAGACTTGAAGATGATGATTGATGATTACACCTTGAAGAATACTCTCTAAATCGCCCAAATCGCCAAGAACCGACGAGAGAAAGAGAAATAGATGACAAGTGACGAAATCTGACTAAACTGTCCAATTTATAGCCAGTCCAGGTTAGCGTGCGCTAGCCCTTATGCATAGCGTGCGCTAACGGGTAATTTGGGTAGTCCAGTACCCACTGTCCGAAAACGGTAGCGCGCGCTACGTACCTTTTTGTAGCGTGCGCTACGGCCATATTATTAGCATGCGTTAATGCTCATAGTTAGCGTGCGCTAACGAATAATTTGATGCCCAGTACTGGAGTCCAGAAACCTTCTGTCCTCTGATCTGATCTCGATAGCGTACGCTACAACCAACGATTAGCGTGTGCTATAACATCGATTGCGTACGCTAAATATCACGCATAGCGTGCGCTATGAATTAATCCAGTGCAGTGCAGCAGCCACTGGACTCAACCTGATCTGTCCTTAGCGCGCGCTACACCACATATTAGCGTGCGCTACTACAACCCACTAGCGCGCGCTACTTACCATTCGTAGCATGCGCTACTTATAACTCACCTGCAGTCCAGTACCTTCTGGACTGCATCCAGGGTAACCTTAGCGTGCGCTAAGGCTGAGTGGTAGCGTGCGCTACCTATACCCAATTAGCGTACGCTAAAAGGAGTGCGTAGCGTGCTCTACTCCTCACGCACAGCTCGCAACGAAAATGACAATGATGATAAACACGGCACGAAACTCCAATCAGATTAGTGATGAATGACGATTGATACACGATACAGTTACTCTGAATGATGAATACCATGACTGAATCTGAGTGACAAATGATTAATAATGAGTGAGAATTACTGAGTATCAATTACTGAATGATAAATACTGAATGATAATTACTGAATTACAACCGGGTATTACACTACCCTCCCTAGACCCTGCTCAGAGCGGGATATGCTGGGTATGTTTGGTTTGGTTTGGTTTTAGGTGTATAAATAGACCCGTTAGATCCATCATTAAGAATGAATCATCTTATATTTTTCCACTTTGTAATGTTTTTCTTTGTGTGAAGAACACACTTGTGTTCATGAGTGATTTATGTAATAGTGGTTTAGCTTATGTTGTTGAGGGAGTTTATTGCTTCTTTCCCCTTTATCTACTAAGGGAGTTAGGATCAATTCTTTCTCTTTTTCAACTAATAAAAACCACTCAAGCTTGTAATATGTTGAATAAATCCTTAATGGGCTAAGTTATCCTTAGTTGGGATTATAAACAAGGTTTGTCATGTTAATTAAGTTTGTATAAAGATATCTTATGGATTACTTATTATTGTGTGTGATTTCCATTCTTTTACAAATCTTTATTTATTTGGCCAATAAATGTTGATATTTATGGTCTTCATATGTTTCGAAAGAAAATAAGTTGATTAGATCAAATGATCTTCACTCTAAGTTGTTCTAGGGGATAGAACTCTAGACCTTAGATGATTCTTTGAGTTATTTTCATAAAACCTAATGTTATGTATTGAAGCCAACCAACATAGAAATATAGTGAATTGATTCAATATATAATGGGCGTTTTGACATTCGAAAGAGGAACCGTCTTTTTAAGGAAAATCAAATCTACACAACATAATAAGTAAATACATCTTATGATCTCCTATACATCTTCAATAACTAATGATGAACTAAGTTTTTAATCCAACTATTTCATTTTACCTTTTATTAATCTATTATTAAGTGCAATCTTTCATTTCCTTAAATTTTATTACTATTATTGCATTTTCCTTGAAATTGTCAAACCAAACTCTTTAATTGTGTGTTTCACTCATCTAAATCTCTACAACAAATAGATAAATAGTGTATAATTTAATATATATAACCTAACTTCCTCATGAGATCGATAAACCGGACTCAAAAAGTCCACTTACTACTTGATACGATATCTTGCACTTGCGATAGTTAAACAAAAGACGTGTCAGGGTTGATGCTAAGGGGCATGGCCGCGGGATACCCTGTGTTGTTATTTGTGATCAAGATATGTAGCGACATGATTTCTATTGATGGTGACGTTTTGACGGATTTTAATATTCCGGAACATGGTTTTTAAATGATTTCAGAAAGAAACAATTTCGATCTACTCCTTATAGTTTTGGTAAAATAGCCCGAGACGCCAAAGGAATTTTCCAATCTTATTTCGGAAAAGTGTTATGAACTTAGATTTTAAAATTTTACTATTTAAACAAATATCTCTAGTACTTTTGAAAAATAATGTTATCAATGATTTACTACTATGGCGTGTGACTTGTTGTGACCGTGCCTGTTTTTGTATCAGCAATAAACGCGGATTTTCTGTTGATATGGTCATGTGGTCTATCAGTTACGACTGTAAGTTCCATTTATTGCAATTTTAATTATTGTACTCATGTAACTTTCGTGAGCGAATATTTTGTGTGATGTTGTTATTGCCTTACGTCGGTATGTTGCACTGAATCGTCATTATGGGTATTGTTTTGCGATTTTGTGTTCCATAGTGCTGAGCGGTTGTGTGTTCAGTATGCCGAGAAGACAAGGTCGAGGTTGTAGTTGTGGACGTAGTCGGAATCATGATGGAGCACGTGATCAGCGGAAAGTAGCCGGAGAGAATGTCATTGTTGGCAAAAATCCAACGTAATGACTCTATCATTGACAAATCCTATGACCGTGGCAATGGAGCAGAAGAATTCAGAGGATTCATTTAGAATTAAGGGAACAGGGGTCTATAAACCTCAATCCCAATATCAATCGGTTGTAGAACCTTCTAGGCCAGCTGAAAAATCTAGGAGATCCAAGGCGGTATCGTTGACTGTGGGTAACTTGCCTAGATGCTTTAACTGTAATGTTCCGGGTCATGTGCACGCGAATTGTAAGAAGCTGTCGGTAGATTGCTATAATTGTGGACACGAGGGGCATCAAGTGCAGTATTGTGATGAAGTATCTAGATTAAACGTGACCACCGCGAGGGCCATTCCTATGATGGAGGCGGGACCATAATGTAAGAGGCAGAAGATTGCAGGTAGCTTCTCATGGGAATAGAGAAGCGAGTCCCATGAACCTAATGATTCGAATCGTTTTTCTGGGAGGACATCCCGTTCGTCTGATCAGTCCAACAAACTTACTCCTGTAGTCAGTAAGGTGAGCGGTATAAAAATATGCTTTAATTGCAGTCGTGTAGGCCATGTACCGCAGAATTGTCGCTCGCCACAGGTGAACTGTTTCAAATGTGGTCAAGTGGGACACCAAGCGGTGCATTACGAGACCGTTGTTAAGATGTACGAGAACCGTAGTTTCGCTCCTACTTCTGGAGGATCCAGTGGTGCCTAGTGATAGCATTTTTTGTGTTTGTATTGCGGGTTGTATCTCAGGCAGACATTGTTTTGATGTTTGAACGTTGTGTTTTGTTTGTGGCATGGTGATACCTTGTTTTAAGTTTCGGGATGAAATTTATTTTTAGTGGGGTAGTATGTAATACCCGAGATTTTCGTTTTCGGTCATTTTGAATTATTTGTCGGTTGTGCCGGTTACTTTGTTCCGTTGGTGATTATTCGAGATTTTCCCTCTGTTGGGTATGGTATGATGTACCGTGTCGTGGTGTTTGTCTTTGTAAGTCGTGCAGATCGTATGTCGTGCTTCATTATTTGTTAGTCTTCTTTCGGACCATTGTTGCGTTGGATTTTGGAGCGATTTTATTGCCTGTGCAATAGGTGTAGCGCATGCTACGTTGCCTCATAGCGCGCGCTATTTGTGTATTGATAGCGCATGCTATCTTCCAGTTAGCGCACGCTAACTGGTAGTTCGGGGCAGTCCAAAAGCTACTGGACTGGGACTGGAGGCCTCGATAGCACACACTAACGCTTGTAGTTAGCGCATACTATCGGCTGTTTTAGCGCACGCTATCGTAAGTCTAGTGCACGCTACCTGGAGGGTGCAGATCTATCCCAAAGCCACTGGACTGGATTCGTGACTCGTTAGTGCACGCTATGGAGACCGGGTAGCACGCGCTAACAGCGCGCCGGCCAGAACATTCTGGAGAAGGTTAACCCGCTAGCGCGCGCTAAAGACATGTTAGCGCACGCTAATAGCTGTCCAGTATAAATACTGAACAGCAACCCCTTTTCCCTTCATTTTCCATTTCATCCATTTCTATCTATTGTGACGAGTCTCCTAGGGCGATCTGTGGCGATCTTTATCATCAAGCTTCATCTTGGTGAGTCTCCTTCGTGTTTATCACATCATCTAACTTGTTTTTCTTCTGTCTCGATATATTTTCTTTTTGGAACCCTAATTGAGTAATTTTGGGGGCTTTTCCTTGATTTCTTGATTTCATCCGGAAATGATGAATTGATTATGTAATTCTTGATGTTTTGTTTGTAACCTATGGATTAGAAACTCATTTATCAATTCTATCTCACCCGGAACATGATTTTGATTTCCTTGAGAAACCCATGGTCCCTTGTGGTTCTTCGTGTCGATTTGGGTTTTGTTTAGTTTTGTTGATTCGTGGTGATGTTACCCTTGTAGTGCTCGTGGGGCTATCGGGTTCTTGGTTGTTATTGGAAGTTTAGGGGCTGCTCGACCGTGTTCATTCATTGTTCCGTTGCTCGTGGTTTAGAGGCAAGTATTCTTGTCTATACAATTTATATTATGTGTATTGAGGTTGTATAATGAATTTGTGATGATTATTCATTTTTGTTGATTTTCCATTATATGGGTCATTATAGATGTTATGTTAAGTTAGAGTCGTCTTGTTGCTTGTCGTAGAGGCGTGTCAATAGAGAAGGGGTGTCGGTTAGTTAGTACACTTAGACGTGTATTATGATGTTTCGGTGATCACTGAGTTGTGTGGATAGAGTTGGGTGTTATAGAGTTGGGTTGGTTGTAATGGTTTGATGGGTTGTTATACCTGTTGATGTGTAGCGATGAGTCCAGAATGGTTAGGTTGTTGCTAAGTTGTGTCGATTGTAGTTATGTGTCGAATAAATGTCCATCTCTAGCAAGTGCCCTAATTATATATATTGTGACTAACAATCGAGACATGAAGTTTTGTGAACGCGTTTATGTGTTGTTGTTCTTCCACCCTGGGAGAGTCCGACGGGGCCTCTAGGGCCGATACTAATGGGTATGGATGTGGAAGTGGTTTCCTACCTCGGGAGGGTCCGACGGGACCTCTAGTGGCCGATACTAATGGGTACGGCCGCGGGTTACCATGTGTGGTTTTCATCATGAGTATTCTGTTGATGTTTTCGATAACTATGATATGTCTGGAATATCACAACGTTTTGTTCTCGATGTTGAGATACATTATATTGGATCTTGGTACTTGGCTAGAATGGTACTAGAATATGTATCGTATATGTTTAGTTTATTGGTTGTAATGATTTGGTGTCGAATAATGGATCTTGTTATTGTGCATTGTGGTTTGAAGAAAGATTGGGGTGAGACCCTAACGATTGTGGAAAGGATGTTTTGCGGAAAATGACTTGGGGCCGAGACCCTATTGTTTTCGAAATAGGTTTTATATTCTTGGACTTGAAGTCCCAAAAGATTTTCTGTCGTTCTCTAAAACTCCTGAGTTGATATATATATATATATATATATATATATATATATATATATATATATATATATATATATATATATTACTTTTAAAAACTTGGGTTGTACTTTAAACATTAAAAACCTCTCGGGAAATTTTTCATGATTGGTTGTTACTTTAATATTACTGATATTTACGTGGTTTACGTTGTATGGCCTGAATACTTGTACTAGCCATTCAAATACTAACCCCTTAAATGGGGAAAATGCGTTTCATGCATTTCAGGTATACTTAGTTCGTTGGAGCTATCACATGGATGGCATGGAAGAAGATGAGCCGCGATACTAATCAAGAGTTAGAGTTCAGTTTGACGTCAATGTATTGTTGTCTTATCCTCAGTCTTCCGCTATATGGTATCTTGACCCCTGCGTGGGTAAGATCAGTAATGAGTTTTTATTCGGATTGATTTCTTGTCGTGTGACCCTATGGGTCGGTGTACTTTAATATTTGATCTTATCGGTCAGTGTCTGTATGTAGTTTGACCCCTGTCGGTCAAATGTTTGTCTTCTCGTGTAGTTAGCCTGGTAGATCCCTCTGTTAAAGGGGTCTACGGTGTCTAATATTCTCGTTGGATTCTGGGGGTGTTACAGAGTCCATTACCAATATGCTCGACCGATTTTCGATCATCACAAATAGACTAGCTTGTTTTGGGAAATCATTAACAAGTAGTGAAAAAGTTAAGAAAATCCTACGATCACTACCTGTTAAATGGGATGGGACGGTTACGGCTATAATAGAATCAAAGGATCTCAATAATCCTGATTTTAGCGACCTCGTCAGAACGCTAATAAACTACGAGATAGTTCTTAAATCTCGAAATGCGAAACCAAAACCGAAGGAAAGATCCATAACTTTGAAAGCTAAGATGTCAAATAAAGAAGAAATCCCGATGGACGAAGATGATGAAGAATTAGCATATTATGCCAAGAACATAAATAAGTTGCAAAACTTATTGAACCGGAGAAGGAAAGACATCAAGACGACCAAATCAAAGAAATTCGACAATAACTGTCGAAACTGTGGTAAACCAGGCCACTTTGTGAAAAATTGCCGAGGCACGACTTCCAAGAAGGAAGTTCTCGTAGCAACATGGTGTGACGAAGAGGATGACGATGAATATACTCAAAATAACCTCGCACTCATGGAAAGGAGTTCGTTCGATGAAAGCTACGTCAAAAGCCAGGATAGTACCTCGTCTCACGACGAATTATTTGAAGCATTCGAACTTTTACATACCGATTTTCAAAATTCTTTAATTGACAATAAATCCCTGAAAGCGAAAAATAAATTATTGGAAATCAAAATTTCCAAAATAAATGAAAAAGGAAAATTCATTGAAACCGATCATTCTAAATGTCTTAAAAATGAAAATAAATTAAAAAATAATCTTTTGAAAGTTCAAAACGAACTTAAGGTTCTAACGAACAAATTCTCTTGCAGAAATGACAAATTTGAATAAATGCTATCCGTTCAAAAAATTTCATTAAATAAACAGGGGATAGGATTCAAACCGAATAGTAAAACCGAATCCTTAAATTTTAAAACACCCCGATGTGAGAAATATTTAAAACCTGGGCATCATATTTTAATTTGCAAAAGCCCAAGACAGACGATCAAAATTAAAAAAGTTTGGATTCCTAAAGGAACCATTATACTGAATATCGTCTATGTTTCTAAAGAAAAACCAACTCTCGGTTGGATCCCCAAAAATCAAAATTAATATATTTCCATCAATTGGTATTTTCATAATCTATATTTTTAACAATTGATATTTAACTCAGGGGGAGTTTTTTTTATTTAAATGGGAAATCTATTTTTCAGGGGGAGTTGTACCTGTTAATTGTCATATTTAATTTTATCGATTTTTATTTATTTACTATGCATTTTTTGATTATGACAAAAAGGGGGAGAGGAAGTCGAAAAAAATGATGGGAGAAGGAGAACATGAGTCATGTAAGAATGACGAGAGAAATGTCATGATAGGGGGATAAAAGAAAGTCGTTGAAAAAGAAATAATCGAAAAGAAGAACAGAAAAATGGGGAGAAGAAAACTAACGAAACGGACAAAGTCGAAAACTTTGATCTGTAATTATTTTTATTTTTGCAGGTATAAAATCTCATCGAATGTTGTTGTTTTGTCATCATCAAAAAGGGGGAGATTGTTGGAATATCCTATTCCATATAATTATAAAAAGATTTTGATGATGTGTTGTCGAACAAACCAAAACAACAAAGGAAACATTAGATTGAAGCAACACAATAAGAAGACGAAGTCGCTCGAATCAAATGGGAACGTCACCTGATCCTGATAACAGATGAGGAAAAGTCACCTGATCATACCAAATGGGAAAAATCATCTGATCAGACCATATGGGAAAAGTCACCTGATCAGACCAGACAGAAAAAGTCATCTGATCAGATCAGACGAGGAAAAGTTACTTAAAGGCAGACGAGTTAACAAAGCTAATGTACGTAATATACATAGTATAACGTACGCAATGGAAAGTTACCTGAAGGCAGACGAGTGCAGACGACATGATTTAACATACGCAACATGGGGAGAATAACGTATGCTAATCATAGAAGCTAACATACGTAATGCAGATCAAATAACGGACGTAATAAAGGTGTTACGAATTCAAACAAGGAACCGTTGAAGATGACGTCATGGAGTAGGTCAGCATGCAATGGATATTTTGACTGAAGATAACGTACGTAATACATATAATGATAGCATACGTAAAGAAGACCACAGAAGCTACGGGAATGATTTACATAGAGCATAATAGGAAGTGTTAACGTACGTAATGAGCTTAACGTACGTAATGAAAGTGTTATAACATATGGAATGAAGGCAAAAGATGCTAACGGATAGTTGAGAATTTGGAGCCTATAAATACCACTTCTAATGGTATTATTCATAACAACAACTCCAAGTAAATTATATATTGATCAGATATCATTGCATAACTATCATTGTTGTATTTGTGCTTAATTGATAAGTGTTTGATTGTTCATACACGAAAACATATACACAAGAGGAAAGATACGGATTGTATATTGATTCGGTGTTATTAGGATCGTTTATTCGGCATTGTTAGAATCATATCTAAATCCAAGTGAGGTTTGTCTAGTACACATCGAAAGCTAGATCGGTTACTTCCTTGTCCAATAGAAAAGGAAAACGGTGTATCTTGGACCGACATAAAGACAAGAGTGTAACGGTTTATCTCGGACCGATAGAAGGCGAGATTGTAATGGTATCCCTCGGACCGATAGAAGACGAGGTGCAGAGGTTGATCTTAAGTCTATAGAAGACTTATATCATGTGAATTGAAGTTGTACAATGTGATAGTTCGTGCCTTTTTGTTGATTGTGCCTTATGTGAATTGTTATAATTGTTATGTGGGTATGTGAAGTTAATGTTGGTTTGTTTGTTGTCGTAGAAACGTGTCGATTGAGACATGATGTTTCTTGTAGGTTGCATTTGGTCCTGTTTTGCGAGATTTACGTGTGCCAGGCACATAATCACTGTAAACGTGGTTATTATGGATGTAAATTTTGATGTTTTGGCTCTAGTAGGGTTGTTGTCTTGGAGGAGGAACCATATTCTTCGGCCTTGTTACTTGCCTTCTGGGTTTCTAGTAGGATTCCTAGAATTGTTGTTGATAGAACTGCACGGCAGCTTGCTTACGGGGTGGATACTTGGCTTCCTGTGCCCAGTATCTAGCGGCACAATACTGATGGTAGTACTGAGGTGCATAATATTGATGCTTAGGTACATCCTTCCTTCTGGTCGGATGCTGACGATGTTGGTATTCTCAAGGAGCATACTGTTGATGACTGTTATTGCGTCTTACAGGTCTATGAGACTGGGGTTTCCGCTGCTTGTGATATGAGCTGGTGGCGTAATTTCAGCCTTCGCTGTCCGAGAAGGGGCAGCAGTAACCTTCGGGGCTCAGTTTCTGGAATGGGTTCAACTCCTTTGACAAACGCCATAGTATTTTTTCCTTTATGGGAGAACGAGTCATATCACAAGCCACGTTTATCGTGGGCGTGCTGTCCAGTGCTTAGGATGTCATCCATCCTCCTCGATGATTTCTCAAAGGACTTGAGGATGGTCTCGAGTTCTCCTTCTCTTTTCTCGAGAAGCTGTATTTTAGCTTCTAATAAAGCATAATCATTTGTCTTGCATTTACTATGAGGTTTTACCTCATTTAGTTCGGTTTCAAGTTGATGATTGCTTTCCATGAGCTCTTCAAGAATGATCTTGCTGTTTTCACAGTCCAGAGACATATTTTCATAGTTATTTTTTAGCAGATTGTTTTCGTCCTTCAGCTCTAAATTTGAAAGAGATATGTAGGTTTTCCTGTTTAAGTATCTCATGGGCTTTTTGAATGGTTCTGAACTCATTCATCATGCTTTCAAGGGTATGTGATGCATTAATAGGAGTAGCTGAGGTTAAACTTACCTCATTCTCACTGTCTTCATCATCATCTTCTTCCTTGGCCATAAAGCACATGTAGGCTTTATCTTCGATTTCATCTTCATCGGAGTCACTGTCAGTGATTGCCTGTAGGCACTCCTCTATTTTCATCGGTTTGGGAGAGGCTTCTGATTCTCCGATCAGGGCCTTTAGCTTGTTTCCTAGACATGCCTTTTCTCGTCCTTTTCTTATTACTCAACTTCGGGAAACTTCTACACTTTAGGATGAGGACATTTATTTGCATAGTGTCCCGATTTCATGCAGTTTTAGCATATGTTAGAATCTGTGGAAGAAGGTGATTCTGAACTCACCTTGTTAAATGGTTTAGGCCTGTATGGGGCATTTCCATATTTCTGGATGAACTTCCAGAATTTATTCATGAGCAAGGCCATTTCATCTTGTGACAGGATGTCTTCATCGCTGTCAGCTGCCTTATATGCGGCTTTGGATGTGCTGGGGCAGAGCTGTGTCTCCTGTCAAATACAACAACAAGCGTTGTAGTCTTAGAAGATGACTCTTCGGCCTTATCTCTCCTGTCAATATCGTACTCAAAGGCTTTAAGGTCATAGAAGAGATCGAAAGTAGATATATCATTTAAATTACAAGAGACATGCATAGTTATGGTCTTAATGTCCCATTGGGCAGGGAGTGATCTAAGGATTTTAAGATTTTTTTCCTTTTTGGGTATACTACCCAATGCTTCAAGATTCCGGTAAATCTGAGGTCAAGTTCCTCAACTGTTTCGGAAGATTTCATTTCAAATGATTCAAATTGCTGAGTTAGTTTTGGAATCTTATATTCTTTTGCGAGCTCAGTTCCTCACAAATCAACTTCAGTTTCTCCCAGATTTCCTTTGTTTTCTTGCAGCTCTTTACTTTGGAGAATATACCTTTGTCAAGAGTGACAAATAGCGCATTATTGGCTACGTTGTCAAGATTTATATGCTTGCGATCGTCTGTTGTCCATTGTTCCCGTTCCTTTTCAAGTACTTCTTCATTATGTTATCCTTCTATTCTTGCTACTATGTTGACCTTCATGATCTTGGTAGGTCTTTCTTGAATGACAAATATCATCTCTTTGTGCATCGCAGCAACATGGGCTTCCATCCTCATTCTCCAATCATCGAATTCATTAATGGAAAACATAGGAACTTTGCTGCAGAGTTTGTGGGCAAAATAATTTCGGAACACATACCAATATGGCGGAAGAAATTAGCTGCGGAGTTATTGGCTTGGAACTTTGAACCTTAGTTTGAAATCTTTGTAGTTGTCGTTTGGTGTGGATATGAAACATTTTCCATATTTATAGTTGTTGAATTTCTTATTTTATAAGTTTGTTAGATGTATTTTGGATAATGATGTTTCAAGTTTTGGTTCATTAGAATTATGAAACTGGGTAGTTGTAATTTCGAAAAATAGCTAGTCTCCTTTTTTAATTAGAATTGTGAAAGTGAAACTGGGAAGTTTTCTAAAATTCATATACGTATATAAGATAAAAAGGGAAGTGAAATGGCAAACAGTCTGTTCTAAACTCACTACATTGACAGGCTGCTCAAAATGAGTTATATCGTTCTTTTGCAGAGAAAATGATATTCAGGTCGTTCTTGTACCTGACTACCAATAACGAGTTCTAAGTCGTTTCTATGTATGAATAATGATTTTAAGATCGTTCTAGTACAAAATAAACTAACGACGTCGAGATCGTTTTTCCGCATAAATAACGAGATACCTCACTGGACATGTACTTTTAAATTGTTCGTAACGAGTTCAAGTTGTTTCTTTGTATGAATAATGATATTAAGATCGTTTCTGTACAAAATTATTAACAACTTAGTGAAATTGAGCGCGATTTTAATATCGTTACGATCGTCAAATAACAATATCTATCTCGTTACATTATATTACAATAATGACATTATATTATTTAAGTTCGAAAATTGTGTGACGTGGTAAAACATCTTCATATTGATATATAAGTCGTTATAACGATTTATAAGTCGTTTATAATTTAAAAATAGTTATAGTGTCTCGATAACAAACCTAATAACATTGGAGTTGAAACTAAAACAATAACGATTTTCAAACCGTTTCTTAGACTAAATAACGACTTCATGTTCGATCTTCTTTAGGGTTAAATAAAGCTATAACGATATCCAAATCATGTTTATGGAAAAATTATGATCTAGAACACGTTTCTTTTTAAATATACACTAACACATGTTGTAAATCGTTTCTTTGCTCAATCAACGACTTGCATATGGTTCCTAAAATAATGACTAAAGCTCATAACGTGTTGTATATTGTTTTAATAGGAAACTTACGAGTCCAATATCGTTTCAGTATAATTATTAGTTAAAACAAGAGATATATCGTGCCTTTGTATGGAGCACAAGTTGTAATTTGTTATGAATAAAAGTTGATGATTTCTTTGTTCCTTGCCACCCATCATGAGTCCTACATGTGTATACAAGTAAAAATTATAATACAGCGTGATTCAAAAGAACATTAAAATGATGATCAAATCAATCAAGTTTCCAATTTCAAGTTTCACGATAACTTCTACAATGAAGAGGTGATCCATCATGTCTATGTATTTGATCCATCATTTTGAAATTCTTTTGAATCACGTTGTATTATAATTTTTACTTGTATATGTAATACCCGAGGTTTTCGTCTCCGGTTGCGTTAAATTTTTTTCTCTTCTGTTTAGTGGATTATATGTTGTTCGTGCCTATATGATAGTGTGTCATGTATTGACACGAGTTTGGTCTTGATTCAGATTATTCATTGTTTGTCGTTCCGTTGGCAGGATAGTTGTTGTGATGAGTTTTGGTGCGATTCTGTTGCCTGTGCAGTAAGGATAGCGCACATTATGTGCATGGATAGCGAGCGCTAGTGCATCGTTGCTAGCGCATGCTAACACACAGTTAGCGCACGCTAATTGGAGGTGCAGAAACAGTCCAGAAGCTACTGGACTATGTTGGAACGTTGATTGGCACACGCTATGTAGTGGTATAGCGCGCGCTAAGGTGCAGCAGTAGCGCACGCCATGGTGAGGATAGCGCATGCTAACTGGTAGTTCGGGTGCAGTCCAGAAGCTACTGGACTAGGTCTGGAGGTCTCGTTAGCGCACGCTAACACTTGTGGTTAGCGCATGCTAATAGAGTGTTTGGGCAGAATGTTTTGTTTTGATGCGTCGATAGCGCATGCTAATCATGATGATTAGCGCACGCTAAGCTCTTCGGTATATAAACTTGACAGTAGTCGTGTTTTGTCATTTTTTACTTCATTTCTTCTTTTCTCTGAGGGTTTGAGACGAGAGTGATTAGGGTTCGAGTTCTTGGCCGATTTTGCTCCATACAAAGGTGTTTTGGAGAGTCTTAGATGATTATAACATCATCTAGTCCGTTGTTCTTTGCCGGATAGGGGTAACTCCATTATTTTTCTTCGAGTTGACTTTTGAAAGTTTTGTTCTTGATTTCGATTCTAGTATGATTCTAATGGGTCGATTTGTGTAAAATGTTGTTGTTAAACATGTTTTATGGATTGTATATCCATAACTTCAGTTCGTTCATCCCGATGGGTGATTTTGGTGTTCTTGAAGGGTTGTGAACATTTGATGCTCAATTAAATGTTCGAATGAGTTTTCCTTCGATAGATCAATGTGATTTCTATTTTTGTTGGTCTTGATCCTTGTTTTGATCGTGTTTTCATTGTGTCTTGCGGAAGTTGTAGGTCTTGAGGCACTTTGGTCGAGCCGCATTCACCGGAGTATTTGTGTGCCAATTTTGAGGCAAGTATCATGTTTATACGACTTGTATCTTGTGACTAGAATCACGTATTAGGTTTGTGATGAATTGTTTGCCTTCGTAAATACGGTTCGTGAGAGTTGATTGTGTATTACGTGTTATGAAGGCTTAGTGATGATAGTGTTATTTTGCTATATGTATAGTGTGTGGTGTTATGTGTGCACGATTGTGATAACCGTGTTGGTTTGGTTGTACACGTGGTTGTGCAATGTGTTGTGTTTCGATCATGAGTTATGCTGGATTGTGTGTTATTGATACTGATGGTTGGATTGTTGATATTGTGTTACGTGCGCGTGATACGTGATTTCGTGGTGATAAATGTGATTGATAGACTGTGTCTATTGTTGATGGACTGTGAACGTGAGTAATGTTGATGCTAAGTTCGCTCGTGTGGGTTCGACGGGACCTATGAGGATTCATGGCAGAAGACCATGGGATCAGAACTTAGTATGTTGTGTGGTGGCCCAATCGTGCAGGTCTGATGAGGCCTGCGATGACACCCGACAGAAGATCATGGGGTTAGGGCACAATACGTCCAACCGTGTGGGCTCGATGGGGCCTACGGTGACTCGTGACAGCAGTCAGTAATGGTATTTGTGATGTTTTGTTTGGTTAAGACCGTGTGGGTTGTTGAACCTATGGTGACTCGTGACAGTAGATCATGGAGTCGATATTGATTGTGACTATTGTGTTGGTTAAGACCGTGTGGGTTGTTGAACCTACGGTGACTCGTGAGGGTGGATCACGGAGTCGAGAGCATGTTTTGATAAACAATGTTTTGAAAAGAATGTTTTATAAAAATGAAATGACTAGGCCGAGACCCAAGCAATTTGCGTAAAGGTTTTCATGTTGTAAAACCATTGAGTGTTGAAATGGGATTTTGGGCTGAGACCCTAATGTTTCATAAAGATTTTGATAAACTTAGGACATGTGTTCCTAATGATTTCTGTCGTTCAAAACTCCCGAGATGATAGTTGTTTTCAAAGACTCCAGTTGTGTTGTTTTCTAGATTATTAAAACCTCTCGGGATGTACTTGTTGAATTGTTGTCCTTATCTGATTCGTGGTTGTTAATTGCTTGTTACATTTCGTAAAGTATGATACTTGTATTATCCATTCAAATGTTAATCCCTTAAATGGGGGAAATGCGATTCATGCATTTCTGGTATGCTTGGTTCGTGGGAGCAGTAATAGGGTCGGCATGGAAGATGATGGGCCGTGATACTAATCAAGAGTTATGGAGTTTAGTTGTTGTTGCATCAATGTATTGTTCTCAATCTTCCGCTGTGTTGTATTGTTTTGTATTTTGGACCCCTACGTGGGCACGAGTTGCAGGATTGTATTTTGGTTAATTTAGTTGTTTGTATAATTATTCTGTTTGACCCAGGCTGGTCAAACATTTGGTCGTCTGGTTATATTCAGACTGGTGGATCCTTGAGTGTAGGGTCCACGGCGTGTGATATTCCCTGTTTATTTCTGGGGGTGTTACATTTATGGTATCGTAGCTTAGGTTGTGGAAACCTAAGCTGTCGGGTCGAGTCAAGTTGAGTTGTGTTGTTGTCGAGTCATTCGAGTTGTCGTTTGACAAGTAAAGTTGTGCATTGTCACATCATGTTGTTCGTGTTGTCGGTTGAGATTAGTATCGTGGGCGGCCGTCCTATTCGTGCGACCTATAGATGTAAGTCTTCCCTTCTATGTGAGATATCTGTGTTTCGTGATTTCATTTATGTACATGATGTTAGAGGAAATCTGTGTTTGGTACTTATGATGTACTACATGTGTATTGAGTTAAATGTATTGATGGTTTGGACATAGAGTGGTGCAGTATGATGTGAAAGCCTTGGACATTGATGTGTTCCTGGGAGTGTATTGACGGTAGAGTTTGTTGGGAAACTCATATAGATGGTTTCGACGTGTGTTCGAATCGGTATTCATTAGTTATGTTGTTAAACTTGGATGGATGGTTTGACATGTGTTTTAACTTGGTATTTATGAGTTGGTTGTGGAATTGATGATTCTATATGCCGAGTGGGCATACGTTTTAAGATTTATTCATTCTAGATAGTTGATGTATTTATATCCACTGCGTGTATGTTTGAAAATAATTTTTCTAAAAGATCCCAAGATTTGAGTACGTTGGTGGAAAAACAAATTTTGAAATGGTTTTAACGATATGGTCAAATAGTGGTTTGGTGTTGACTTTGGAAATTGTTAAATTTCAGTGAACCAACCTCGTATTTTAAATGGAACCTTATGACGACAATTTTTTGAAACGATGTGTTTTGAAGTACTTTGGCGTACTTGGTAAGATGTTACTGTTGATGACATTTTGTCGTGTTTGAAATAGTTTTGAGAAAATGATTTTAAAACCTTCACACCATAAAAATTTTGGTATTTGAAAATTAAACGTGGTTTTAATTTCTAAAAGGGTGGAGGAAAAATCTTTCTGAATTGTGTCAGTTAGCGCACGCTAGCCAGGATGGGCAGACCGAGTGATATAGTTAACACATGTTAATCATAGGCTTAGCGCGTATTAAGATACATCGTGATGTATGGTTTGGATGTGATTGTTGATATGTGGGAATGTCTATTGTATGTATGAATAGGTTGCCCACCCGGGGACGGTTTGGTGAAACCTATGGGGTCGATGCCAAGAGAGCATGAACACGGGATGTCCTATGTGTTGTTGATTGCGATGATGTTGAGTGGTAACATGTGATTACCCTATGTGTTGTTAATTGTGATGATATTGAGTGGCAACATATTGTTACCTTATGTTTTGTTATTTGTGATGATGATGTTGTTTCCGAAGAAATTGATCTTTTAGAATGTTTCCTTGCAAACATTTTCAAAGTAAGATGGTTAAATTCATGATTCATGATTTGGTAAAACAGCCCGAGGTACCAACTGTAACACCCCTAACTAGGCGGATATTACAGTGCCGTGGACCCCCGACTGGGACCCACCAGGCGAATGAAAATTAATGAATTAAATAATATAATTGTAGTACCGAATCACATTATATCATCAAGTACTCCGATGAGGAGTTTAATTATAACACACCCAAGATAATACCGAATACATGTATATTTTATATAAAGATAAATACACAACACTGAATGAAACGGAATATCCAAATGGAAATCTGCAGCGGAAAAATAAATGACGACAACATGAATAACTGAAAGGATTGGGGGCCCCTACTAGTATCACTGGGACTCCTCGCCGTCAACGTTCTATTCCCGTGCTTTTGCCTTGCCGTGACCTGAAAACAATATCCCCCAACGGGGTCAGTTACACAGAACAACAATCCTCAAGGGTTGAAAATACACAATCATGATATATCTTTAGTTATGAAATATCCTTAGTTATGAATTAAGCTGAAGAGGAGTATCATAGTACTCCCGTAGTGTTCTGTGAAAGTGTACAAGACGAATGACCGGACACACCCGTCCTTGTACCTAATTAGTCTCATGGAGGTAATCGATACCGTGTGCACAGTCCAATGTATCGGTGACCCAATACATGACCATCGCGTGCTCGACTAAGAATTCCACACATCCGTACCCGACCACGCAATATGAACCCGGAAGGTCATATGAACGAGAATGACCACAATGAACATCAATAAATAATTATCCGACAAAGTCAAGAATGACTCACCGAGATGAAAATGATAGTGAAGTGATTGATAACTCAATGAAATGATTAGAACCATCGTTCCTCGTGAATGAAGTGATTATTCGACAATTACAAGTCTCAATACGGTTAATACAATGATGAATGAGTTATGATTATGAATGAACAACAACAAAAGGAATGAATATCTTTTTAACCGAGTAAGAATTAACTTACACAACACCGGTGAACAATGTCCTTCCACGAACAACGCCCTAAATAAAATGTCGATCGCTCGAACAACCTTGAATAACACAATTACCAACAATCCATTCAACATACGAATCAAACACGAATATAACGAACTCAAAACGTCGATACGACTAATCCAAGTTCATTGGGGCATTATATCGAACACGTTGTGTCCAATCTTCGATTGTTTATAACCAAACCTTAATTATACCAACATCAAATCTCCAAGAAGTGTTTCAAACCAACAAAACATCTTCAATACGATCATTAATCCAATATGAATATCCAAATTCGTGATTTCAGCAACAATTAATCGAAAAACCCCAAATCCAACTCAATATTCAAAGTGTTCTTGAATAATCCTTCAATAATCCAACGAATATTTATACAAACTCATAATCATATGTATATCTCTTCATACAACACGATTATAACGTCCAAAACATCATATCTCAATACAAAATCGAAATCCATGAGGTTTGATGAATATTACCTTTTAAGATTCAAACACTTTGATTCGATGAATACGCGTTAGATCGACAATCCGAGCTTCAAAACCGAATGAAAATGATGAAAAATGAATACTCAAGTGATTGATGATGAAGATTCTCTCCCACAAACCCTCTCTCTCGGACCAAGGTAAAGAAGTGTTGAAAAATGAGGAAATACCGTCGGTCCACCTATATAAAGCCCAAGGACGCACGACCAATCCGCACGACCAAGTGTCCGTGAGTCAACTGCCGGCTTTTGTTCATAGCGCACGAGCGTCGCGCATGAGCAGCAACTCGTGCGGCCTGCTCGTGCGGCCCTGACCCGAACGCTGGGCCTCCTGCCCAGTACAGCCGCAACACACGAGCACCGCGCATGACCAGAAGCTCGTGCGGCCTGCTCGTGAGGCAATGACTCGACCATTGGGCCTCCTGCCCAATCCAGCCGCACACACGAGTGCCGCGCACGACCAGATGCTCGTGCAGCCTGCTCATGCGGCAATGACTCGACCATTGGGCCTCCTGCCCAGCCCAGCCGCAACGCACGAGCGCCGCGCACGACCAGATGCTCGTGCGGCCCTGCTCGACAAGCAGTTCAGCCCATAACGATGCACCGAGTACAAAAATCACAGAATTCGAGAAGTACGGGGACAAAAGTACGAGTATAACAAATATTCCACCGAACAGTGAACACAATTGAATGAGTATGAATGATGAGTGATTAATAATGAGTGAAAATTACCGAATGACAATTACTGATTGATAATTACTGAATGAAAATGACTGAATTACAACCGGATATTACACAAATAGTATTTTCAAATTTTATTTCCGAAAATCATACAGATTCTAAGATTTTCAAATTTTATTATTTAAACAAATACCTCATGAAATTTTAAAGGAAAGAATGCTACCAGTGGTTGGCCACTGTGATGTGTACTTTGTTTTGGCCTTGTTTGTATTGGTAAATATCGTAAGTTCCATTGATATGGTCATATGATTGTTATGACTGTAAGTTCCATTTATTGCAATGGTAGTTCTTGTAGCTGTGTAATTACCCGGAGTAGATATTCTATCGTGTTGTTATTTGTTGTCTTATGTTGATATGTTATGCTGAGTGGGCGTTTCGACATATTGATTTGCGATGTGTTGTGCTGCGAGGGCATCTCAGTACGTTGCTCTGCGATGTTATGTTTGTTGTACTTAGTGATTGTATGTTTGGCGAGCCGAAGAACGAGGTTGTGATTGGGGTTGTAGCCTGAGCATAGCAGGGTGACCCGTCCGTTAGCGAGCACAGATCAGACCAGTGCATATGGTCGTGAAGACCAGTCGCATGATCAGATGTAAGTAGCTGAGGAGAATGTCGTTGTTGGCAGAGATCCAGCGTTCGAGATGATTCTATCGTCGATGGAGCCTATGTCCTGGCAAGGAAATAGGAGACATCTGGAGAATCATAGAAAAGTAAGAGAAATGAGGTTTCTAAACCTCGACCCTCACATCGATCATTTGTGGAACTTTCTCCATCGATGGAGGATCTAAGGGTTTCGAGTCGGTATCGTTGATTCGCGGTGGTGTGCCGAGGTGTTTCAACTGTGACATTCCGAGTCACATACATGCAAGATGTAAGAAGCCACCGGTTAACTGTTTCGAGTGTGGTCAGTGGAGCACCAAGCGCTACATTACGATACAGTTACTAAGATGTTCAGGAATCGGATTTCCCTTCCTACTCCTGGAGCGCCCAGGTGCCCAGTGATTTGAATTTTTGCATTTTGTTTTGTGGGTTGTTGAACCTATGGAGACATGTGACAGGAGATCACGGGATCACTTGATGTTTGGAATGCTTGTGTTTTGTTTTGTAGCACTGTGATGCTTTTGTTTTAAGTTTCGGGACGAAACTTATTTTTAATAGGGTAGAATGTAATACCCGAGGTTTTCGTCTCCGGTTGCATTGAATTTTTTCTCTACTGTTTAGTGGATTATATGTTGTTCGTGCCTATATGATAGTGTGTCATGCATTGACACGTGTTTGGTCTTGATTCAGATTACTCCGTGTTTGTCGTTCCGTTGGGAGGATTGTTATTGTGATGAGTTTTGGTGCGATTCTGTTGCCTGTGCAGCAAGGATAGCACACGTTATGTGCATGGATAGCATGCGCTAGTGCAGCGTTGCTAGCGCATGTTAATTGGAGGTGCAGAAACAGTCCAGAAGCTACTGGACTGGGTTGGAACGTTGATCGGCGCACGCTATGTAGTGGTATAGCGCGCGCTAAGGTGCAGCAGTAGCGCACGCTATGTTGAGGATAGCGCACGCCAACTGGTAGTTCAGGGGCAGTCCAGAAGCTACTGGACTGGGTCTGGAGGTCTCGTTAACGCATGCTAACACTTGTGGTTAGCGCATGCTAACGGTGTGTTTGGGAAAAACATTTTGTTTTGATGCGTCAATAGCGCACGCTAATGGTGATGATTAGCGCACGCAAAACTTTCCAGTATGTAAACTGGACAGCAGTCGTGTTTCATCATTTTTACTTCATTTCTTCTTTTCTCCAAGCGTTTGAGACGAGGGCGATTAGGGTTTGAGTTCTTGGCCGATTTTCTCCATCTAAAGGTGTTTTGGAGAGTCTTAGATGATTATAACATCATCTAGTCTGTTGTTCTTCGCTGGATCGGGATAATTCCTTGATTTTTCTTCTAGTTGACTTTTGAAAGTTTTGTTCTTGATTTCGATTCTAGTCCGATTCTGATGGGTCGATTTGTGTTAAATATTGTTGTTAAACATGTTTTATGGATTGTATATCCATAACTTCGGTTCGTTCAACCCGATGGGTGATTTTGGTGTTATTGAAGGGTTGTGAACATTTAATGTTTGATTAAATGTTCGTATGAGTTTTCCTTTGATAGATCAATGCGATTTCCGTTGTTGTTGATCTTGACCCTCATTGTGATCGTGTTTTCATTGTGTCTTGTGGAAGTTGTAGGTCTCGAGGCACTTTGGTTGAGCCGCGTTCACCGGAGTATTTGCGTGCCGATTTCGAGGCAAGTATCATGTTTATACGACTTGTATCTTGTTACTAGAATCATGTATTATGTTTGTGATGAATTGTTTGTCTTCGTAAATATGGTTCGTGTGAGTTGATTGTGTATTACGTGTTATGAAGGCTTAGTGATGATAGTGTTATTTTGGTATATATATTGTGTGTTGTGTTATGTGTGCAGGATTGTGATAACCATGTTGGTTTGTTGTACATGTGGTTGTGCAATGTGTTGTGTTTCCATCATGAGTTATGCGGGATTGTGCGTTATTGATGTTGATGGTTGGATTGTTGAGATTGTGTTATATGCGCGTCATACGTGATTTCGTGATGATCAATGTGATTGATTGACCATGTCTATTGTTGATGGAATTGAACGTGAGTAAAGTTGTGTGTTTTGATGCTAAGTTCACTCATGTGGGTTCGGCGGGACCTACGAAGATTCATGGCAGAAGACCATGTGATCAGAACTTAGTATGTGGTGCTATGGACCAATCGTGCGGGTTTGACGAGGCCTACGATGACACCTGACAGGAGATCATGGGGTCAGGGCACAGTACGTCAAACCGTGTGGGATCGACGGGGCCTACGGTGACTCGTGACAGCGGATCGCGTAGTCGGGACTATTATTTGTGATGTTGTGTTTGGTTAAGATCGTGTGGGTTGTTGAACCTATGGTGACTCGTGACAGTGGATCACGGAGTTGATATTGAATGTGACTATTGTGTTGGTTAAGACCGTGTGGGTTGTTGAACCTACAATGACTCGTGATGGTGGATCACAGAGTCGAGAGCATGTTTTGATAAACAAAGTTTTGAAAGGAAAGTTTTATGAAAATGAAATGACTCGGGCGAGACCCAAGCAATTTGCGTAAAGATTTTCGTGTTGTAAAACCATTGAGTGTTGAAATGGGATTTTCGGCTGAGAACCTAATGTTTGATAAAGATTTTGATAAACTTAGGACATGAGTTCCTAATGACTTCTATCCTTTTAAACTCCCAAGATGATAGTTTTTTTTCAAAGACTCCAATTGTGTTGTTTTATAGATTACTAAAACCTCTCGGGAAGTACTTGTTAAATTGTTGTCCTTATTTGATTCGTGGTTGTTAATTGCTTGTTACATTTCGTATAGTATAATACTTGTACTAGCCATTCAAATGCTAACCCCTTAAATGAGGAAATGCGTTTCATGCATTTCAGGTATGCTTGGTTTGTGGGAGCAGTCACAGGGTCGCCATGGAAGATGATGGGACACGATATTAATCAAGAGTTATGGAGTTTAGTTGTTGTTGCATTATTGTATTGTTCTCAGTCTTCAGCTGTGTTGTATTGTTTTGTATTTTGGACCCCTACGTGGGCACGAGTTGTGGGGTTGTATTTTGGTTAATTTAGTTGTCCGTGTAATTATTCCATTTGACCCCGACCGGTCAAACATTTGGTCGTCTGGTTGTGTTCAGTCTGGTGGATCTTTGAGTGTAGGGTCCACGGCGTGTGATATTCCCGGTTGATTTCTGGGGGTGTTACAGTATACACATGTAGGACTCATGATGGATGGCAAGGAACAACGAAATCATCAATTTTTATTCATAACGAATTACAACTCGTGCTCTATACAAAGGCACGATATATATATATATATCTTGTTTTAACTAATAATTATACTGAAACGATATTGGATTCGTAAGTTTCCTACTAAAATGATATACAACGCGTTATGAGTTTTGGTCATTATTTTTAGGAACGATATGCAAGTCGTTGCTTGAGCAAAGAAATCTGTTCTAGTTCGGAATTTTTCCTTAAACACGATTTGGATATCGTTATGAATTAGTTTAACCCGAAAGAAGATCGAACATGAAGTCGTTATTTTGTCGAAGAACCGATTTGAAAATCGTTATTGTTATAGTTTCAACTCCGATGTTATTAGGTTCGTTATCTAGTCACTATAATGATTTTTAAATTGTAAATGACATACAAATCATTATAACGACTTATATATCGATATGAAGATGTTTTACCACGTCACACAATTTTCGAACTTAAATAATATAATGGCATTACTGTAATACAATGTAACGAGATAGATATCGTTATTTGACTACCGTAACGATATTAAAATCCCGCCCAGTTAATTTTGTACAGAAACGATCTTAATATCGTTATTCATACAAAGAAACGACCTTAACTCGTTACGGACAGTTTAAAGGTACATGTCCAATGACGTATCTCGTTATGTATGCGGAAAAACGATCTCGACGTTGTTAGTTCATTTTGTACTAGAACTATCTTAAAATCATTATTCATACAAATAAACGACTTAGAACTCGTTATTCGCAGTTTAAGTATAGTCAGGTATGGGAACGTCCTGAATATCGTTTTCTTTGCAAAAGAATGATATATAACTCGTTTTGAGCAGAGTAAATGTAGCAAGGTACAAGAACGATCTGAATATCATTTTAAATACAAATAGCGATATAGAAGTTGCTTTGTACTGATATGCATTATACGAAATAACAGTTTAACATCAAACTACAAAATCCCACTACATAATATAAACTACTCGTGCATATTCTAATACAAATATACAAAGAAATTGTCACTTCGGGAATTATTACTCATATGTGGAACTTATGCTTGTACAAGTAGACCTGTTATGACCCGTCTTCTTGCACAAAATCTGAATATGCTCGCTTCCAATATTCTTGCAAATAGTGTAGCCACCACTTCCGTTCAACTTTACCGCAGCATTTGCATGCACACATGGGAACTTGTCTAAACCAAACTTCCTACATGTACATCTCAATATCTCCAAGTCCACAATGTGTCGTTCTACATTGTTACAAACATCATAAAATGTTCGAAGAAACATGCCTTACATCAAAATCATTCGAGCCATTATAAGTCATATACATCTTCTTTTCTAATGATGAAGTGAGAATAGTCATGTATTTTTCTGCTTCAGCATGTCTTTTAAAAAGTCATCGTTGTAGTGTCTCTCGGATGTAGTCTATCAAACCCAAGATAGGAAATTCACAAGCACTCTTCAACAAACCATTTAGTGTCTGAGCATTATTTGATGTCATGATATTATATCGTGTGGCATCAAAGTGCGCCCGTTACTAATAACAAAACTCTTCTTCCAATAAGTATATATCAATTCCCTCCTTCTTACTTGACAGTGCCGAAAAGTAGTTTTCGACCTCAGAAACTGTATAAGCTTCCGCTATTTTTGTAAATAAATGTGCAAGGTCACATTTCGAAAATCTGCTCTTTAGGTTCTTTTGGAGATAGTATATCCATTTTTTATGCATGCTGCATGGTCAGAAATTATCACGAGGTCCTTCGTATCACCCGTTATTATGTGTAGTTTCTGAAAGAACCACGTCCATGAGCTATTATTTTCTGAATCAACCACCCCCCACGCGAGAGGATATATTTGATAGTTTGCATCCTGACAAGTTGCTAAAAGTAAAGTACCTTTCCTATTCGACGTCAAGAAAGTTCCATCCACGGAAATTACTCGTTGCATCGAGGTAGTAAATCGATGTATGCTTGGTCCCAATGCCATAAAGAAATATAAAAAACAATCATCTTCAATAGTTTTGATGAATGTCAGTGTTCCTGGATTTTGTAATTCCAACACGCGACAATAAGATGGCAACTTAGCATAACTTTGGTGGGGATTTCCATGGATTAATGCCGTAGCATAATCTTTCGCCATGTAATCTTTAGTGTAACTAATTCTTATGCCGAACTTTCAACGAATGTCACTAATAATGTCATTCGCTCTATAAACTCGATTGGCATCTTGATAGTTAGGAGCGCCGTGGTTTCCGATAACCATATAGGAAGCATGCTTATGGTCTTTACGACGAATACTCATGGAACAAGTATGAAGATCTCGGTATATTCGAACTTTGAATATCTCAGAATTTTTCATTTTTGTTGCTCATAAGCGCCATCCACAGTTTTCCTCCACACAAACAATAGTATAAACACTCTTATTTGAGTTCTTCGCTTTGAATTCAAAGTGAAACTTCAAAGCAAGCAACTGCAGTTTTTCTGTCAAGGCTATTTTGGTTGAAAACAATTGTTTGGCTTTAATGTCTTCGTCTTCTGGTATTCTTACTGATGAGCCGCTCTGAACCAAAGAAAAACTTGAAATTACAACCTGACTAGATACCCCATTTATGTGGTACTCGATATTTTCATTTGTCGGATTCATATTAGGAGATTCAAGTGTTGGGATTCGGTGATGAAAACGAGTAACGCAGCGAAAAAATAAACTGGTCCAACCGGGTAAAACCAAACCCCAAAAATGGATTGATCAAGCATCGTCTAAACGAATATAAAATGACAAAGATAAATAGGATAGATCATTCCCTCGTAGACCTTCTCTCAAAGATGAACAAGAAATGAAAGAAAAAATCTCTCCCTTTCCAATGGTGAACTCACGGCTGAAATTAAGAATTATAAGTGTGTGTGTGTTTGTCGACCCTTAGCATGAGGTGTGAAAATATCTCTTTATATAATACAAAGTGATATCAAAATTATGAGATTCCAAATCTCATGCATTTTGTCCTCAACCTTGTAAAATATGACTAACACACCACACATAACACATGGTGAGTTTCCAAGCATGAGAGGGGGGGTGGCCCACTTGAGTTTAGGTGAGAAAATAAGCCGAGCAACTCAGTACGTGTACTGGACGTTCGCGTGTCTAGTCCGTTAAATACACTTCATTTTATCCCAAATGTATTTATACTTAATTAATTAATCCAGTTAATTAATTTTATCAAATATAAAATTATAATAATATATTTACAAGAAATAATTATTTATGAATTAAATTAATCACCCGGTAATTAACTTCCATTCACTAGAACGCATGATTTATCAAATAATAGATGTCTAATATCCAATATTAATGAAGAGATAATAAATACATATTTATCCATCAAATATCCTTGTGCGCGACTCCGTAGGTCCGTCTTAGTCGGCAATGGGAGGAACCAAGGAGTACGGGTAACACTTAGCCAGTCTAGTGCTTCATACCGTAACCCAACTAAGAACGAATGATCGGATCATTGCAAAAGCATTATGTCATGAATATCGTATACATATAAACCCTTCAATCATATGTCCCGGTCAAGTATTAGGGTCACGGTCAAGTCAAACCCTATTGTAACATGACTCTATGCATTTTGTTAATGCAAATCGAGATCACCGAGCTCTTGTGTATCAAATATAGCTAGCTCTAACGGCTTTGGCCAAAGACTTATGATCTCATTTGCCATTAATCGCACCTGCTCACTAACAGGAGAAAGAATCCTATCTTAATATTCAGTAAAGACTGCTACTTGCCCAGTAAATTGCATTTCGAGGTTGACCCCACCAACCGGCGATTGGATCGAACTACTTTAATGACTCACTTAATGTCACAAGCACATCTCCTACTGAAACCTCAAGTCAAAGGTCCACGTATACTTATTACAACCTTTCGATTCAGTCATTGACAATCCTAGAGTGATATCCATGTAACCGAATCAAGGTGAGTCATGTTCGAGTACAGTAATCCCATTAGCATAGCTATAACGTGCGTTCCCACTAACCCTTAGTGAATACCGACACTCTACATTTCAAACTACACGTTATACAAGTCTTGTCTATACTTATTGCCCAGTTAAGTTTTATCGACTTGCGAAACAGTTAAGCATTCAAGCACTAAACACTTCCAGTGCCTATATCCCTATCTCCGTAAGGAGCGGAATGCTTGCTCTCAAATGCAAGGACTATTATTCTATATACCAAATCACAATGCCAGTGATATACAATAATATAGAAATAATAATTGCCTTATTAAATATTCATAATTACAATACAAATGCTCTCACTCTATCCTCTGAGTGGCATTCGAGGGCATATTCCTAACAATCTCCCACTTACACTCAATGCCACACACTATGGTATCTAATACCCATATTCTCCAGATGTCTCTCTAAGACCTTCTGAGATAGTGGCTTGGTAAGCAGATCAGCAACGTTATTTGATGTCTCTACTCTCTGCAGTATAACATTCCCTTCCTGAAGCATTTCTTTAACAAAATGATATTTTCTTGCAATATGTTCGGTATTGTGGTGAGCCCTAGGCTCATTAGCCTATGCAACAGCTCCGTTGTTGTCACAAAACAGCGTCACAGGCTTCTCTGCGTTAGGAACCACTTGAAGTTCCTCAGTGAACTTCTTAATTCAAAAAGCTTATTTAGCAGCCTCCGTGGCTGCCTGATATTCAGCTTGACATGTTGAGATAGCAGTCCAACTTTGCTTGGAAATTATCCAAGAAACTACCCCACCATTCAGAGTAAAGATATACCCTGATGTGGACATCTAAGCATCCATGTCCCCCGAAAAATCTGAGTTTATATAACCTATCACTCTAAGTTCTCCACCTCCGTATGTGAGAATCAAGTCTTTATTCCTCCTTAGGTACTTAATAATGTTCTTCAGAGCAGTCCAATGTTCCTGCCTTGGATATAATTGAAACCGACTTACTACGATCACAACATAGGCAATGTCCGGTCTAGTGCAAATCATAGCATACATGAGTCTACCTACTGCCGAAGCATAGGGTACCTTGCTCATTTTCTTTTTGTCTTCCTCACTTTGAGGACACATCTCTAAGGAAAGTTTTGCACCATGTTGTATAGGTAGAAACCCTCGTTTAGAATCTTCCATCCTAAATCGCTTCAGGATCTTTTCTATATAGAGGGCTTGGGAAAGACCTAACATTCTTTTCGCTCTATCCCGGTAGAGTTGAATACCCAGAATATAGGTAGCTTCTCCCAAGTCTTTCATTGAGTACTCTTTAGAAAGCCAAGCTTTCACAGAACTGGGCATTCCTACGTCATTTCCTATACGTAGAATGTCATCTACACATAGTATTAAGAATGCAATTTTGCTCCCACTAACCTTCTTGTAAATACAGGGCTCTTCTTCATTTTGGACAAAATCAAACTCTTTGACTGTCACATTAAAACGAAGATTCCAACTTCGCGAGGCTTGCTTCAGTCCATAAATGGCACGCTGAAGTTTGCATACTTTATGAATATTGGTTTGAGATATGAATCTCTTAGGCTGTTCCATGTAAATCTCCTCCTCAAGGAATCCATTTTGGAATGCCGTTTTCAGATCCATTTGCCATATTTCATAATCTATGTGGGCTGCTATGGCAAGCATCCTGCGAATAGACTTAATCATAGCTACAGGTGAGGTCTTGAAGTAATCGATTCCTTCTCTTTGGGAATAACCCTTTGCCACAAGCCTAGCCTTATAGGTATCAACCTTGCCATCTCCATCAGTCTTTCTTTTATAGATCCATTTGTTTCCAATAGGCACTGTGCCTTTAGGATGATCTACTAATGTCCAGACCTGATTAGCATGCATTGAGTCTATCTCAGCTTCCATAGCTTCTTGCCACTTGGAGGAGTCAACATCTACCATCGCTTGGTCATATGTAGAAGGATCATTCTCTTGACTATTTTATGTCATCTCATGGACACCCAGTTCCTCTTGATGCAGATAGCCATACCTCTCAGGTAATTGAGAAATTCTACTAGACTTGAGAGGTTGTGTTTGTATTTCAGAAGGTTCGGTTCTAATATCTTGCACATGTGTCTCATTTGGTGTTTCTTTTATTTCTTCCAAAGAAATTTTTCTACCTGCGCCTCCTTCCTGAATAAATTAATCTTCCAGGAAGTGTTCTTGTGTAGCAACGATGATCTTATGGTCTTTGTGCATGTAGAATAGATATCCCATGGAATTCCCTGGATAACCTATGAAACGACCTTTCACAGACCTAGCTTCCAATTTCTTTACTTTAGTCTTCTTGACATAAGCAGGACATCCCTAAATCCTAATGTGATTAAGACTTGGTTTCCTACCTCTCCACATCTCATGTGGAGTCTTAGGAACGGATTTGGAAGGACATCTGTTCAAGATATGCACGGTAGTAAGGAGCGCATGACCCCACAGATAAATTGGTAGATCAGTGTAGTTAAGCATGGAGCGAACCATGTCCAACAAGGTTCGGTTCCTTCTTTCTGATACACCATTTAATTGTGGAGTAACTGGAGGAGTGAATTGTGACACTATTCCTAGTTCCTTTAAGAACTCATCAAACTCAGTACACATGTACTCACCTCCTCGGTCTGACCTAAGAGTCTTAACACGGTTACCTGTTTGATTTTCAACTAGGGCTTTAAATTCCTTGAATTTATCAAAAGCTTCAGACTTATGTTTCATTAACTACACGAACCATACCTAGTATGGTCATATGCAAATGTAATGAAATACTGAAAGCCATATCGTGCCATTTCAAAAGGGCCACAGATGTCGGTATGGATTAATCCAAGTTTTTCAGCAGCTCTTTCAAAAGTACCTGCGAAGGGTAACTTAGTCATTTTGCCTTGAAGGCAAGATTCACAGGTTGGATAGGGATCTAATCCCAATGGACCCGTAAGCCCATCTTTCTCCATTTTATAAACCTTGGTCTGACCAATATGACCAAGTCTAAGATGCCACTTAAGTTCTTGGTTTGTTTCATCTCTACCGTGCTTCCTAGTTATAGTGTTCATGGTTGTTTTATTCTTTAGATTCAAATGGTATAAACCATTTAATAATTTAGTAGTACCAACCAATTTATTTTTAAAATAAATACGACAGGACCCATCTCCAATTAAGAAGTGAAATTCCTTTCGGTCCATGACCGAAATTGATACAATGTTCTTATGCCCCTTCGGCAAAACAAGTACATCATCTAAATTAAGAATAAAATCAGATTCTAAATTCAACATAAGGGATCCAATATCAGAAGTCTCGACACTATGTCCACTTCCGATGGTGACCATCACCTCTCCTGAATCCAGCTTCCTACTTCATTTCAGATCCTGATTCATTGTACAAATGTGAGAACTCGCACCGGAATCAAGTATCCAAGAAGTAGAATATACAGTTACAGAACAATTTATTTCTAAAACCAGTAGTTCCGTACCTGAAGGCGCATTACAGTCAAGTTTTGGACAGTACCTCTTCCAGTGGTCTAGGTCACTGCAGTTAAGGCACACATCCGTTTTCTAGGCCGCCTTGCTCTTTTGAACCATTGTGGATTTGCCCTTTCTTTTATCGATCCTGGATACTGGACCTAACGGCTTTTTGTTCTTTTTCTTCTTATTCTTGGACTTCCAAGTCCCAGAAGAAATCACAAGTGCAGCTTCCTTTCCCTTTGTCTTCATATGAGACTGGGCAGTCGTCAGTTTGTTCATTAGCCGAGCTAAGTACCATGCAATCTCATTGCAGTTGAAGTTCATGACGAATTGGGAAAAGGAGTCAGGAAGTGACTGCAGGATAAGGTCAGTTTGGAGAGATGCATGCATCTGAAAATCAAGAGCTTCCAATCTCTCAATCATCGAGATCATCTCGAGGACATGGTCCTCAACCCTCTCTCCTTTCTTCATCCTGCGCCGAATAATTGCTTTGATATATCATATCTAGCAGTTCGACTATGCTCTCCATAGAGCTCAGCCAGGTGCGCTAAAATGGCTCTCGAAGATGTCATCTTTTCATGGGCACGTTGAAGCTCATTAGTCATTGAGCCTAGCATGTACCCACGCACTCTTACATCGTCTTTTACCTATTTCTCACGGGCATCGACATCTTCCTGATTGGCTCGGGTTCTTGCAGGAGCTGTTAGAATGTACGCCTCCAAGACGTATCCCAGCATTTCCATAGTGAGGATATTCCTCAAGTTCCGATGCCAGTCCACATAGTTCGGACCAGTTAGGACGTTCTTTTCAAGCAGTATAGCGAGTGGGTTCATAGTCATTTTGAGAGATTTTATTAATTGCAGAGAATAATTTAAGATTCGTTAATTATTGTTAAATTATGATCCGAGTAAAGAATTTAAGGACTTTCTTTATTCATAACTCGGTTCCCACTATTTTATCAGCATTTTCACACTCCCATGTGAAATTCGGAAGTCACGGTTGACTTCATAGTGGTGATCGAGTTCTTTACAAAGTTTAATAGAGGGCAACCCATACGGTTTCTATTCTATCATTCTTCATAAAGTGGTGTCTAACACCGACCATCTAATGGATGATTTGATCTTCTTTTACCCATAGTTCACACGCCCTCAACCCATACGGTTTCTATGGCTCGCGGAACTATCTAAATTTAAACCGTCAACTCCTATCAGTCAGACAATTGAATCTCACCCAGCAACCCATACGGCTTCTAGGGGTTTGATTTGTCATAACCGAAGGCATATAATTCACTCTAGTAATTTATCAACCTTCCCCAAAAATATTACCCTGACATACTCGGAAGAATAATATTCCGGTTTAGATTTTAATTTTCCGTGAGTTTGACGGAGGGTATGAAGCCTCGTAACTTTATAACTTGGTGTTTGTAAAGTGGGAGAATTAACGCGATTATATGTTACACTTTGCACATTAATCCGTTTATAAGCGCGGTTTGTCGGTTTGTTTGTTTGCCATACAATATGAAAACATACACAACCTAAAACTAACAACATGCAGTTCATGGACCGTTCCTAGAACAAAAACATCGTAATCTAATTACATGTCTTCGGTCTTGAATCTTCGTCTTCTCGAATGAATCTTCCCCCGGTCTTCGTCATTACATATAAATTTTACATTTGAAAAATGCATCCTATACAAATTTTTTAGTAAAATAAATAGGCTCAAAACGGCCCTTACAACCCAATCGAACAAAACAAATTATTCAAAACTAGGTCCATGAACTACATCCCCATTCAAATTAATGCAACAATTACATTAAAATAAATGGCAATAATGATTAATATAAAAATTGATTTAATCAACAAAAATTAATCTAAGAATTAGAATTAATCCAATTAATTCACGTAACCGTTAATTTTAATTCGTTCCGGATAAAAAAAAATATTTCATTAAATGAATTCCCTTAAGTGTAAAATTATCATAATTAGATCTTAGTCAAATTAAATCCAATTTATTTTTCGGGAAATTAATTTACCGAATAAAATACAAAAACGAAGTCGGAAAACACAAGACCCAGGCCAAGCCTGCGGCCCGGTAGGGGGCTGCCCAGCCCAACCCAACCTAGCATTGACCCGGCCCGGTGACTTCTGTCAGGTGATCCGGCGACCATTTGTCAGTCGGGTCCGGCCATTTTTCCGGCTCGTCTTTTCGTCCCGAATCCAAAAATAATATTTTTCTAATTTTTATATTACACAACTAAATCAGTTTTTCAAAAGAAAAATAGATTTATATTGTAACATAAAATCATGAAAAATAATTTTTAGATGAACAATTAAACATTAATAATTAAAACAGTTGTGATTCTAAATCATAAAAAAATAACCAAGTTTTCTAAATGCTAATATCGGATATACGATCGCATAGACCTCGCTCTGATACCACTGTTGGGATTCGGTGATTAAAACGAGTAACGCATCAGAAAAATAAACCGGTCCAATCGAATAAAACCAAACCCCAAAAACGGATCGATCAAGTATCGTATAAACGAATATAAAATGACGAAGATAAAGGGAATAGATCATACCCTCGTAGACCTTTGATAATATCTTCTTGAAAGAAAATCCCGAGCAAGCCTTTTCCAGTTACCGACACGAACACGAATCCATTCGTTGTAGCTTGTTGAATGATCCAACACCGAAAATGCTGAATGTCTCTACGTTATTACGCGACGGATATTGATTGGAAAAATAAAATATCAATTCGTTCTCAAAGAACACGGCTAGGAATTGATACGGTATTTTTCTTCTCTTCTCTTCTCTTCTTCATTTTGTTTCTCTCAAAGATGAACAAGAAATGAAAGAAAAATTCTCTCCCTTTCCAATGGTGAACTCACGGCTGAAATTTAGAAGTATAAGTGTGTGTGTTTGTCGACTCTTACCATGAGGTGTGAAAATATCTCTTTATATAATACAAAGTGATATCAAAATTATGAGATTTCAAATCTCATGCATTTTGTCCTCAACCTTGTAAAATATGACTAACACATGGTGAGTTTCCAAGCATGAGAGGGGGGCACTTGAGTTTAGGTGAGAAAACGAGCCGAGCCACTCGGTTCGTGCACCGGACGTTCGCGTGTTTAGTCCGTTAAATACACTTTGTTTTATCCCAACTGTTTTTATACTTAATTAATTCATCCAATTAATTAATTTTATCAAATACAAAATTATAATAATATATTTCCAAGAAATAATTATTTTTGAATTTAATTAATCACCCGATATTAATTTCAATTCACTAAACCGCATGATTTATCAAATAAATCAAAGTAGATATATAATATTCAATATTAATGAAGAGATAATAAATACATATTTATCCATCAAATATCCTTGTGTGCGACTCCGTAGGTCCGTCTTAGTCGGCAATGGGAGGAACTAAGGAGTACGGGTAACACTTACCCAGTCTAGTGCTTCGTACCGTAACCCAACTAAGAACGAATGATCGGATCAATCCAAAACCATTATGTCGTGAATACCGTATACGTATAAACCCTTCAATCATATGTCCCGGTCAAGAATTAAGGTTACGGTAAAGTCAAACCATATTATAACTTGACTCTATGCATTTTATTAATGCAAATTGAGATCACCGAGCTCTTGTGTATCAAATACAACTAGCTCTAACTGCTTTGGCCAAAGACTTATGATCTCATTTGCCATTAATCGCATAGGACATTTACCTGCTCACTAATAGGAGAAAGAATCCTATCTTGGTATTCAGTAGAGACTGCTACTTGCCCACTAAATTGCATTTTGAGGTTGACCCCACCAACCGGCGATTGGATCGAACCACTCTAATGACTAACTTAATGTCACAAGCACATCTCCTACTGAAACCTCAAGTGAAAGGTCCACGTATACCTATCACAACCTTTCGATTCAGTCATTGACAATCCCTAAGTGATATCCATGTAACCAAATCGTGGTGAGTTGTGTTCGAGTACAATAATCCCATTAGCATACCTATGATGTGTGCTACCACTAATCCTTAGTGAAGACCGACACTCTACTTGCTCAGTTAAGTTTTATCGACTTGCGAACCAGTTAAGCATTCAAGCCCTAAACACTTCCAGTTCCTATCTCCCTATCTCCATAAGGAGTGGAATGTTTGCTCTCAAATGCAAGGACTATTATTCTATATACCAAATCACAATGCCAGTGATATACAATAATGTAGAAATAATAATTGCCTTGTTAAATATTCATAATTACAATACAAATGCTCTCACTCTATCATCCTCTGAGTGGAATTCGAAGGCATATTCCTAACATCAAGTCCATCCAAATCAACCTCACTGTCATCAATATTGCCATTTATGAGATTGTTACTAGAATTTTCAAGTAGAAGCAAACCGTCATCGTCATTCGCAGTTGGTCGTTGCAGGCTATATGGAATACATTGAACATTGTTCCAATCAAGTAACATTCCACCACCATTATGTTCGATCGAAACACTTTCAATTTGCATAATATCTTTCCCCCTTGCCATATTTTCAAGTTGTTCTTCACCATCATTTCGCAATTCAAGTGCACCAACATTAAATTGTTCTCTACTTTTAGGAGCTCCTTGAGAAACAGTTACCATATATATGCTCGCCTACATATCGAAACAAACCACTTCACATTGTTATCACTATCAATGATGGTCGGTGCTGCTGCAACATGAGGCATATTTGAGTCAAAACATGACATCTCTATTTCATACAAACTTGAATCAATCTTCAACTCCCCTTTCACTTTTTCATATAATTCGACATACGAAATTGCTCTCAGAACAAGAATTGGAGTTTTCCTCTCTTTTGCATTACCCATATATGTCCATATCCATACAACTTCATCATTCTCCTCAAATTCAACTGGGTAACACATTGATATCTGTATGGAATCCGCATCATCCATATCTGTATCGAATAGCTCTTTTAGCAAAATATATCATATTAAGTCTACTAAAGAAACACAAATATATATGGACATGCTCTAAACATTAATGTGTAGGTCACAAGTCGTCAGGGATAAGTCTAGAGGGGGATGAATAGACTTATCAAACTCTTTTCCTGAATCTCGGGTGAGTTTACTCAGCTGATAAAATGTGCAGCTAAAACTTAACTGCATATGATAATGCGGAAGCACAGCTGATGATAATGCATGTGACTAATGGTGTCTGCAGGTGACTTATGTCAACTGTAAAACTAAGATGCTCGGAAGATAATTGACTACTATATGGAATAGTTAATATGAATGCAGCAAATAAGTATGATGAATGCAGTAAAACACGCAATCACTTATAGTGGTTTAAGGGGTGGGGTAATCCTCTACTAGTCCACTTTTCTCCAAACCAGTTGGAGATGAATTCACAATAACTCTCAACCAGTGATAAATATTACAATGATTCAAACCAGTTACAACAGCTTCCAACCAGTGGAAACCCGTGGCCGTTGCAACTCACTTGACTGCCTAACACCTCCTGATTGAAAACACGTGGATGCCTCAACAACCCGCAAGCTGTCTATCACCTTCCAATCAAGAACCCGTGGATGCCTTATCAATCGCGAAACTTCTTAAACCTCATTCACAGAAGTACCCCATACTTAAACTTTTAAGACAAGAGTTTTTATCTTTATGACTGTTAAGCTTTGATCTTCACGATGCTATTGTTTGCTTTGATTTATTTGTTCGCCTGTAAGTATAGTTCGCATCGTACTTTGCTCATTATGATCTTCAGATATTTATAGTATGAATCTTGAGCATTTTCATAGCCGTTGCATCTTGTAACAAATCCGTCCATTGGAGAGTGGACTTCTTTGTTTATTATTTTATCTCTTTGCATGGCTTGATTCCCTTTCTTTAAATCTGTCGGTTTGAAGAATCTTCCCATTATGCCGCTTTTACTAATTTGTATATTCATAAGTCTTTCTGGCGTGAATCTTAAGGAATATTTTATTCCTAAATTTTCGGGAATCATTCACTTTGTCTCCTTGAATTTACATCCGCATGTCTTTCCTTAATTGTTGACTTTCAACGCTTTGCTGACGTGGACTGAGCTTCTTCAAAACTTGGCTGAAAAATAAGTTTGGTCAACCTCCTCTGATGTTCTGTTTGACCGAAAACCTTGTCTCATAAAGAACTCGTCTGTAGTCAACCTACAACTGATGTTTACTTTGACCGAATGTTGCTCGATAACTCGTTTGGTGATATCTCATTTGTGGTCAAACCCAGCTGATGTTTTGTGTTGACCAGACCTTCTCTAATAATAAGTTGTATGCGGTCAAACTTCTCTGATATGATTTGTTTACCAGAACTCTTCTGACAATAGGTTGTCTGATGATAGCTTGTCTGTGGTCAACCTTCTCTGATCTGCTTGAGTTGACCAAGACTCGGCTGAATTTTTCTCGCCTGATGATAACTCGTCTGCTCTTCGACTGCTATAGTGTTTTGGTCAAACCTCTCTGATATTTCTGTTGACCAAAACTCCTCTGATAAAAAGGTCACCTGATAACTTATCTGATATATCGTTGGTTCTATACTTAGCCGATTTTTAACTGATTAACTTCAGATCAGTCTTAGCCTACATCAATGGCTTATAGAATATACACACTTAGTTCTTCTTTACAATGTCAAGTACTTAGTGTATACATTTGAATAAATCACAAGTACAGAGATGACATCATCAAAATCTAACAAGTATTCCTAAAAATTTCCCCCCATTTTGATGATGGCAAAACTTAAACATTCAAATGCAAAACATGTCTGCACAAAGATAAAGTGCAAGACAAAAATCAAACTCAGTCTGTTTGAGACAACCAGTGGTTGTCATTCAAGTGACTGTTATAAATTTTCAGAGTTATTACATTACAGTTCAGAACAGTTTGAATAAAAAGTTACAAGTAAAAATGAAAATTACAAATAAACTGTAAATTACAAGTAAAAATAAAAATTACAAGTAATAAAAATCATATTCCTCCTCTGTCTCTTCCTCTTCCTCTAATCTGCTTTGGTGGAGGGAGTGACTTCAAGGGTTTTGCTCCAATGGATCTTTTTGTAATTGTGGCCATATTTTTTCTTGACCACTAAGAAAGCAAAATGCTGCTGTTCTGGAGTTGTGAAATTATTTTCAATGCATACTTCTTTAATTTCTTCCTGAAGAGCATTTCATCAAGTTCTCCATTCACGAGTGTAGGTGCTTCTTCAGGTCTGAAACTTGGGATCATGGGTTATGCATTGAAATCCTTTTCAGCATATTTCTTCAAAATTTCCCAAAGTTTGGAGAAATTCATCTCCATGAAGTTGATGAACGTTTCTTGTGTGGAGCAGTCCTTATCTTGAAGTATTTCCCAGAGGTAGTACTTCTCAATGAATTGCTTTCTTGCACTTCCCCACATATGTTCTGCCTCAGCAGGCATGAATTCTTTAACAAATTGGAGTTCTTTGCCTTCACATGAGTATCTCACTTCTGAATCTTGTCTGGTTCTTTTTCTCTTGGCTGCAGGTGGGTCTGATGGTGCAGGTGGCTCTTTCCTTTTCAGGCTAGAACTACCTGCCTGAATTAGAGGGAGGTCTTGTTGATTTTTTGTTCTTGCTTCGTGCTTTTCTTTTCCCCTATTCCCATCTTCCCCCTTTTTGTCAGTATCAAGAATCATAGCTAGTTGTTCCTCTAGCCTAATCATAAAGTCAGACATGCCAAGAGGCATTCTGGAGTTTGAGGGTGGCGGGGAGGGTTCCTTCTTGTTGATAATGGTGTCCAATTAGTCATGTATGGTTTTCAGCTCAGGCTTGACCTCAGTTGGCAGGAGTTGGTCAACTGTCTCTTCCACAAGTCGTCTGACTATCTCAGCGAAGTTTGATGGTAGTTGAATTTCAGGTGCCATTTGATGAGCATTGTTCTCTTTTGAGCTTTCCTGTGCTGATTTCCTTGCTGTAGATTTTTCAGATGGTAAGCTCCTATCAAGGGCTCTCTGATCAGGTGGGGTTTCATCAGGAGTTCCTGATCTATCATCTGAAGTCGGCTGATGTGAGCTGGATGCTTGATTCAGGTGCATCAGGGTCATCAGCCTCATCATCTCTTCTTTTCTCCTCTTTTCTTTCTCCTTCTTCTTCTTTTTCATCTTCGTTTTCTTCTTCTTCTTCTTTCTTTTCTTCTTCTATGATCTCTTCTTTTTCTACTTTCTTTTCAACTTCTTCTTTTTCAACTTTTTCTTCTTCTTTCTCTTCTTCCTTTTCCTCCTTTTCAACTCCATATTCCTTTTCTTTTCCTACTATTTTTTCGACACTTTCAGCTTTTTCAACTTCAACAATTATGATTTCTTTTTCTTTCTCTCCTCCTTCTTCTTTCTTTTATACTTCGCCTTCCTCTCCAAGGGTTTAACCTCGTGATACACCCTTCATGACTTGTAGTACGAAGTGGTCCATGCTTTGTTTAAAGTGAGACTTGAACTAGTTCTTCTGGAGCAACAAATTTATATCTGTCTCTTGACAGAAAAACATTATCAGTTGCTCAGTAGCCTGGGGTGTTCCAAGGTACTCCTCTCAACAAACTCCCTCGATTGAGTGAAGTTGAGAGTTTTTAATTGTAACACCCCCAAGTTATTCAGGGTATATTACAGTGCTGTGAACCCCACCGTGAGACCCATAAGGCTAACCATACGCGGAACTATAAAACTTGACCGAGAAGGTCCAAATACAATGAAATGAAAGATGATACAAAGGGTATTCAAACCATGTCCAATGTATTTAAATACATTACAGTGCAGAATCAAAACCTCGGCAACACAGGCCGAAACATCAAGGAAGACTGAAAACAAACAACACTCAAGTATTCAATAACCATTCCAGTACAACAACACTGAATGGAGGAACACAAAACATAACCCGAGATAAGACACAATATCACGCTTACCCATCATCTTCATGCCGACCCGATACCTGCCTATCCGCTCTCCTGGAACCTGAAATACATAAAAAGTATTTCCCCCATAAAGGGGTTAGCCGTCGAATAGCTAGTGCAAGTATATCAAGTATGAAACACAATACTCCTCGACAATAAAGTAAAGGTAACGGTCAATTCATAAATTCAAGACTAGTATTCCGGAATAACTAAATCTCATAGCATCACATCAATACATACATGATCAACCATGGAACCGCACCAGAGGCTACGGAACCCTCAGGGGACCCGTCGGCCCGCCCCAGAGTGGTTAACCCAAATTATCCGTGGAATCGCACCAAAGGCTACGAAACCCTCAGGGGACCTGTCGGCCCACCCCAGAGTGGATATAAATGATCAATCCATTCATATATCTTACTTTCAAAGTCGAGAACGTATAATCATAAATATATACTTGCCTTTGAGACATCGAGAAATTGAACGGAAAAGTGTATGAGTCCGGTAGGTCCAAGAACGCGCTTTCGGAACCTAAACGATTCGTATGGGATCTGATAATCAATAATCCATACTCATAATTCATGAATAAACTCTCGTAACCCGTTTACGATTCACGAAAATACAAGGGTAAACAACTAGAGTTTGGAAAATCACCCAAACCCTCACAAGTACGAACACGGCACAAACCAATCCGTAAAATCATAGGAAGACCATGTATACGGGATAGATACATCATAATCTCAAGGTTCTCAAGCTTCAAAATGGATCAATCGGATGAATCTAGGAAAACCCCCAAAATTCTCAAAAAATAGGGTTCTAAGAATTTTTACCTTAATTTGGACGATAGAATGGATTAGATGTTGTGTAATCCTTGTTCTCCAACCAAAGATGTTGATGTTTGAAGATGGATCACTTCCAATCGCCCAAAATCACCTCTCCCGATCTTCTCCCATCGAAAATGAGTGAAGAGAATGAAAAATGACGAAATGGAAGTCAACTGTCCAATATATACTTGCCCAGTCTAGCGCACGCTACGCCTCGATTATTAGCATGCGCTATCGAGGTCACCGGGTAGTCCAGTGGCTTCTGCCAGCCCCATTAGCGTGCGCTAATTGCCTTATCTTAGTGTGCGCTAGCCAAAAAATGGTGTCCAGAACCTACTGTCCTCTGCCCTGCTCGAGTCTTAGCGTGCGCTACCGCTTTGGCTTAGCGTGCACTACGCAACTCTTATAGCGTGCGTTATCCGAAGACTAGCGTACGTTACTTGATAGTCCAGAAAACCTGACAACCTCAATGCCTCTGTCAACCATCCCGTTAGCGTGCACTACGGACAGATGTTAGCGTGCGCTACTGACCACGAATAGCGTGCGTTAACGAACTCCTAGCGCACATTAACTGCCAGTCTAGAAAACAGTATGAGTTACTGGTTCTGACCTGACTGGTCCCTTAGCGCGCGCTACGACTCAAAGCTAGCATGTGCTACTCAAGCAGAATTAGCGTGAGTTAGCCTAGGCCTAGCATGCGCTATTTCTCTGACCCAGAACACTTCTGCAAGGTCTAAACAACACGATTGTGATCTAAACAAGATACGAATGTCTATAACAATATCGACAACATCACCAAGAGTTTACAGAGTGACGAAATAAGAAAAACGTCAAGGTCAAACAGTCAATAAAAGTACGGGTATGACATTCTCCCCCTCTAAAAAGAAGTTTCATCCCGAAACTTAAGAAATAAAAAGTTTAGGGCACTCCGACCGCATCTTCTCTTCCGTTTCCAAAGTTGCCTCCTCGACTCCATGTCTCGACCATTGAACTTTAACCAGTGGAATGGTTCTATGCCGAAGTTGTTTCTCGCGACGCTCAAGGATCTTCATGGGTCTCTTCGGAAAGGTAATATCCTCGGCTACGTCAATCTCACTATAGTTGATAACGTGGCTTGGATCAGGCATGTACTTTCTCAACTGAGACACATGAAAAACACTATGGGCGTGAGTCAAAGCTGGAGGCAATGCCAAGGGATAAGCTAAATCTCTAACCATGTCCAAGATCTCGAAAGGTCCGATATACCTCGGACTAAGTTTCCCCTTTTTCCCGAAGCGGAAAACCCCTCTGGTCGGTGACACCTTGAGTAAGACATTATCCTCCACTTCGAACTCCAAGGGTCGACGACGAGTATCAGCATAAGATTTCTGATGGCTCTGGGCAGTCAGCAATCGATCCCGGGTAATAGAAATCTTTTCCTTAGTCTCCATCAACATATCCGGTTCTATTCCAATTAGCTCCGAAGCCTCGTCCCAATATAATGGCGACCTACATAGTCGACCATAAAGTGCCTCGAATGGTGCCATTTTGATCAATGCATGCCAACTATTATTATAGGCAAACTCGATCAACGGCAAGTGAAGTTCCCAATCATTACTCCAGTCTAAGGCACAAGCTCGCAACATATCTTCCAACGTCTGAATCGTCCTATCTGTCTGACCGTCCGACTGAGGATGAAAGGAAGTGCTCAATCTCAACTTAGTACCCAAAGCCTGATGAACGGCCTACCAAAAATCCAATACGAAATGACCGTCTCGATCAGAAACAATGGTCTTGGGGGCATCGTGCAATCTTACGATCTCAGCTGTAAAAGTTCGAGCTAATCTATCTGGTCCCCAAGTATCCTTAATACCCAAGAAGTGTGCAGACTTGGTCAACTGATTGACAATTACCCAAATCATATTCATTCTGGCTCGAGTTCTCGGCATGCCAGTGATGAAATCCATAGAGATGTCTCCCCACTTTCACTCGGGAATGGGAAGCGGCTTCAACAACACTGCTGGTCGTTGATGTTCGATCTTGACTTGTTGACACGTCAAGCACCGTAGTAAAAATTCTGCGACATCCTTCTTCATGTTGCTCCACCAAAAATTTCGTTTCAAGTCCTTATACATCTTACTCGTCCTGGGGTGGATTGAGTAAGGCGTAGCATGGGCTTCTCGGAGAATTTTCTGCCTCAACTCTAGATCATTCGGAACACAAAGTATGCCCTGAAATCTCAGAATACTATCCTCCTGAACCATAAAGCCAGGAGCTTTTCCTTTAATTACATCTTCCTTCAGTTGAGAAATCATCGGGTCACTCCACTGTTTCCCTTTGATGTCGTCAACTAAGAACGAAGTAATTTCAAGAGTACACAACTGTCCTTATACTCGTTGAAGCCAAACTTCTATTCCTTTCTCGATTAAATCTTGACGAATCTTTGTCTGAGATATAAGAACCTCGAGCATTTGAAGAGATGCCGATTTGCGGCTCAAAGCATCCGCGACGACATTAGCTTTTCCAGAGTGGTAAAGAATTTCCAAATCGTAATCCTTTATCAACTCTAACCAACGTCTGTGTCTCACATTTATCTCTTTCTGACTGAAAATATACTTCAGACTCTTGTGATCGGTATAAATCCAACACGGAGAACCATACAAGTAATGCCGCCAAATCTTGAGTGCGAAGACAATTGCGGCCAACTCCAAATCGTGAGTAGGAATATTCATCTCATATGGCTTTAGTTGTCGTGACGCAAAAGCTATCATCTTATCATGATGCATAAGCACACAGCCAAGACCTTGACCCAAAGCATCACTATAAACCGCAAAGCCCTCATTACCATGCGGTAAAGCTAAAATCAGCGTTGAAGTCAAACGTCTCTCCAGCTCATCGAAGCTATGTTGTCTCTACGTCGTCCAAACAAACTTTTCCATTTTCTGGAGTAATTTCGTAAGCGGCCGAGCGAGTTTCGAGAACCCCTCGACAAACCGACGGTAATACCCAGCAAGGCCCAAAAAGCTACGAACTTCCTTAACATTTTTAGGAAGTACCCAATCCAGCACTGCCTCAATCTTCTGCGGGTCTACACGAACCCCTTCGGCCGAAATCACATGGCCGAGAAACATAACTTCTTTCAACCAGAACTCACATTTTGAGAATTTTGCACAGAGGTGCTCGGTTCTTAAAATATCTAGTACCAAAAGCAAGTGTCGGGCATGTTCCTCTTTATCTCGAGAATAGATCAAAATGTCGTCAATAAAGATGACTACACACCTATCTAGATACTCAATGAAAATCTTATTCATTAACTGCATGAATATTGCCGGTGCATTAGTCAACCCAAAAGGCATAACTACAAATTCATAATGCCCATATCCCGTCCGAAATGCCATCTTCAGAACGTCGTACTCTCTCACCCTGAGTTGGTAATACCCTGATCTTAAATCAATTTTCGAGAAAACTGCAGCCCCCTGCAACTGATCAAATAAATTGTCTATACGAGGCAAATGGTACTTGTTCTTGATGGTTACTTTGTTCAGCTCACGGTAGTTGATGCACAAACATAGGGAACCATCCTTCTTCCTCACAAAAAGTACAGGCGTGCCCCAAGGTGAAGCCCTCGGTCTGATATACCCTCTTTCCAGAAGTTCTCCCAACTGATTCTTTAATTCCTACATCTCGGAAGGTGCTATGCGATAAGGTGCCTTAGAAATCGGAGCCGCGTCTGGATCTAAGTCCACAGAAAATTCTATCTCACGATCTGGCGGTAATCTCGGGAGATCGTCCGCAAAAACATCGGGATACTCATTAACAACCGGGATCAAAGAGAAATCAACTTCGTTCCCTTCCGTTTTCAAGGCATAACACCAATAGCCCATACAACCTTTATTCAAAAGTTTTACGGCCTTCATGGCGCTGATAAGTAACTTGGATTGGCCCGAATTACGTCCCAAATATGAGTACTCGGATCCGTCTTTAGTCATCATGGTGATAACCTTAGTACGGTAATTCATAATCGCTTGGTGACTATCAAGCTAATCCTCACCGAGGATCACGTCCTCGCCAACCATATCAACTACAATCACATTCGATAACCATTCCATACTGGATATAATCACCGGATAATCTTTATCTCCCAGTTCCCCACAATTCTATCCCCGCTAGGTAGTTTCACAATGAAGGGATCGCAAGCAGTCATACAAATTATATTCAAACGGCGTACACACTCCAAGGAAATAAAAGAATCTGTAGAACCCGTATCAAAAAGCACACGGACTGGATGAGATAAAATATGAATGGTACCTGAAGCCACCGCCACGTCGGGTTCGTCTGTTCGACACATCTCGTAGAACCGTGGTTGTTCCGAACCGACGCTAGAGTTTCCCCATCCAGCGTTCTGACCTCGTCCCCCGGCCCCTGCCGTAATTCTGCTGAGATTGACCAAAAGATTGCCGCTGACTAACGCCTTGGTCAAGTGGTGCTGGTACAGAAGCCCGAGTGTCCAAAGTCTGATTTGGTTCGGAAAAATCTGCTCTATGTCCCATATGTCCGCAAGTGTGACACTTCAACGGCGGAAAATTGAATTCAAAATTAACATGGCCTAGACGACCACAATTATAGCAAGTCACCGTGCGATTTGTGGTGCCCGGAGTAGAACGGAAACCCCTCTTTCCTTTAGCATAACGTGACGACTGTCTGGAAGAATGGTTAGTCGTCTGTGACCTCTGGAATTTGCCACTCTTAGATCCAGAAAAATTTCCCGCGATCTTCTGCTTCTTCGATTCTTCAATGGTATCGTTGTCGGGGCTTAACATATCATGGGCCAAAGCTCTGTCCTGATATTCCTTCAGTGTGGTGCAAGAAAATCTGTCCATGTACCGCCCTAAGTCCATATTCATCCGCATATCAAAATAACGGATCTTATCACACTCGTTTCGCACTTGATCCTTCATGTGGATCAATTGTTGGTTGTACTCTACAATTGCGTACGAAACGGGAATATTCTGTGGTTTAGCCTCAAAAAAGGCCCGAATTCGGCTCTCTCGTACCGGCCAAGGATAAAACTCGGCCTTCAAAAGCTCTTTAAATTCATCCGACGTGGCAACACGATCCTGTGGCTTGATGACTTTCCACCATGTAGCGGCCTCCTTAGTGAAGAAATACTGAGCAATCGGTACTTTCCTCACTTCGGGGCAATCAACCGCTTTAAAAATTTTCTCCAACTCCGCTAGCCAATATTCCCAACCTAACGGGTCTGTGGCACCGCCAAACTGTGTAGGGTGCATACAGATTACATTCTGAAGCAAGGCATCCGCATTCGGGTTCGGATTATTCTTCTGAACGGTTTGGGCTAAAATGGTCATTTGGTTAGCCAATTGTTGAAATACATTCGCAACTCCAACGTCCGCGCCGTTCCCCTGGCCAGTCGACTGGTCGTGCTGACTTTCGGTGTCCGGATGTACCGAGTTCGATAAACTGGGGTTGGTTGACCCCACAACAGAACTGAGGGATACAGCCCCGCCACATCCTCGTCCACGTCCATGGCCACGGACCCTACCAGCTGACATACTGAAGAACACACAAGGCACGTAAGTATAATTCAATCACATGTCATCGAAGTGACCGATTATCAAGAATACCAAAATAGAAGCAAAATGAATAAGGAAACACCATAAGAGTAACAGGTCTTACAAGTACCGGTCGCACTGTGATGATGGCAGAGTAGTGATACTGTGGATAAATAATGACTCAATTGACCCAAAAGACCGATAGCCTAGATATCCATGGACCTAAGCTCTGATATCATATTCTGTAACACCCCCAAGTTATTCAGGGTATATTACAGCGCCGCGAACCCCACCGTGGGACCCACAAGGCTAATCATACGCGGAACTATAAAACTTAACCGAAAAGGTCCAAATACAATGAAATGAAAGACGATACAAAGGGTATTCAAACCATGTCCAGTGTATTCAAATACATCACAGTACAGAATCAAAACCTCGCCAACACAGGCCGGAACATCAAGGAAGACTGAAAACAAACAATACTCGAGAGTTCAATAACCATTCCAGTACAACAACACTGAATGGAGGAACACAAAACATAACCGGAGATAAGACATAGTATCACGCTTGCCCATCATCTTCATGCCGACCTGATACCTTCCTATCCGCTCCCCTGGAACCTGAAATACATAAAAAGTATTTCCCCCATAAAGGGGTTAGCCGTTGAATAGCTAGTGCAAGTATATCAAGTATGAAACACAATACTCCTCGACAATAAAGTAAAGGTAACCGTCGATTCATCAATTCAAGACTAGTGTTCTGGAATAACTAAATCTCATAGCATTACATCAATACATACATGATAAACCGTGGAACCGCACCAGAGGCTACAGAACCCTCAAGGGACCCGTCGGCCCGCCCCAGAGTGGTTAACCCAAATTATCCGTAGAATCGCACCAAAGGCTACGAAACCCTCAGGGGACCTATCGGCCCACCCCAGAGTAGATATAAACAATCATTCCATTCATATATCTTACTTTCAAAGTCAAGAACGTATAATCATAAATATATACTTGCCTTTGAGACATCGAGAAATTGAACGGAAAAGAGTATGAGTTCGGTAGGTCCAAGAACGCGCTTCTGGCACCTAAACAATTCATAAGGGATATGATAATCAATAATCCATACTCATAATTCATGAATAAACTATCGTAACTCGTTTACAATTCACGAAAATACAAGGGTAAGCAACTAGAGTTTGGAAAATCACCCAAACCCTCACAAGTACGAACACGGCACAAACCAATCCGTAAAATCATAGGAAAACCATGTATACGGGATAGATACATCATAATCTCAAGGTTCTCAAGCTTCAAAATGGATCAATCGGACGAATCTAGGAAAAACCCCAAAATTCCCAAAAAATAGGGTTCTAAGAATTTTTACCTTGATTTGGACGATAGAATGGATTAGATGTTGTGTAATCCTTGTTCTCCAACCAAAGATGTTGATGTTTGAAGATGGATCACTTCCAATCACCCAAAATCGCCTCTTTTGAGCTTCTCCCGTCGAAAATGAGTGAAGAGAATGAAAAATGACGAAATGGAAGTTAACTGTCCAATATATACTCGCCCAGTCTAGCGCACGATACGCCTCGATTATTAGAGGGCGCTAGCGAGGTCACCGGGTAGTCCAGTGGCTTCTGCCGGCCCCGTTAGCATGCACTAATCGCCTTATCTTAGCGTGCGCTAGCCAAAAAATGGTGTCCAGAAACTGGAGTCCAGAACCTACTGTCCTCTGCCCTGCTCGAGTCTTAGCGTATGCTACCGCTATGTCTTAGCGTGCGCTACGCAGCTCTTATAGCGTGCATTATCCAAAGACTAGCGTACATTACTTAATAGTCTAGAAAACCTGACAACCTCACTGCCTCTGCCAACCAGCCTGTTAGCGTGCACTACGGACGGATGTTAGCGCGCGCTACTGACCACGAATAGCATGCGTTAACGAACTCCTAGCACGTGTTAACTGCCAGTCCAAAAAGCAGTATGAGTACTGGTTCTGACCTAACTGGTCCCTTAGCGCGCGCTACGGCTCAAAGCTAGCATGCGCTACTCAATCAGAATTAGCGTGCGTTAGCCTAGGCCTAGCGTGCGCTATTTCTCTGACCCATAACACTTCTGCAAGGTCTAAACAATATGATTGTGATCCAAACAAGATACGAAACTCTATAACAATATCGACAACATCACCAAGAGTTTACAGAGCGAAGAAATAAGAAAAATGGCAAGGTCAAACAATCAATAAAAGTACGGGTATTACATTAATTCCGTCCACTCTTCAAAAATATTTACGAATGAGAATTTAAGAGATTGTTGTTTTATCATTTTCAATTGTTCTGAGGTGAGGTTCAGGGGATTGTTCTCTTTGAGATTTAGATGATATCCAGCTTCTAGTATATTAATGGTTTCCTCAGCTTCTTCTTCCTCAGTAACACTTGCGAGTGTTAAGAGGGGAATTATCTCTGCCACTAGACCTGAGGAGTGAGCAAGTTCATCTTCAGGTTGTTCTTCCAGCGCAATTGGTGCTGGTGATATGACCATCTGCATTTGATCAGGTTGTAATGCAATTGCTGCAGGTGCAGGTGATATGGCAGTCTGTGTAACACCCCCAGAATCAAATTGGGAATATTACACGCTGCAGACCCTCTCCGTGAGGATCCACCAGGCTAGACATCCAAACAACACCATACATTACATACCCACATGACAAAATAACGAGCCAAGAGACCAATTTGGTCTTTCATTACTAACATACAAGTCAAAAATATACATTTCCATCTCGACTCATACCCATGCAAGGGTAAAATACACTCACAAACAAAAAGTACGACAGTGGAAAAGACCATACATGAACTCCGACTAACTGCATCCAAAGCTGGCCTTCGTGTGAATAGTATCATTCGCCTTCCATCATCCTTCGCGTCGATCCTGTGTTTTGCTCCCAAAACTGCATGTACCTGGATGCAAAACAGACATCCACCCCCCGAATACTCGGGGGTTAGCAAAACTTCACTGTTTTGCTAGTACAAGTATAAAGTGCAAATACGAGCCATACATAACACATTCCGAGAATACAACAAAAGACTTCCCGAGATATTTTGTTTAATTAAACATAGTTCAAGTCTTGAAAGTAGAAACGAAACAAGAAAGCACTTTGAAAACACTTCCAATCTCGGGAGTTTTGAAAACATTTGTGACTGAAAAGTTCTTAATTCTCGAAAGCCACTTAGGGTCACAGCCCCAAAGTTCATTTTCAAAAATACAAATCCATTAACAAAACACGGGGTCCACGACCCAATCATTCCGATCACCAAACACAGGGTCCACGACCCGTTCATCCACTTCAATTCACTTCCAAAAACACATTACGCATAACACATTATTTTTATGCCATTTTAGCCAAAAAGCAAGACTAGATATATAATGTCTCTCGACCCCGAGCACCAAGCATTGTGATACTCCGGACATATCACAATAAATCATCAGTACAAACACTCTGGCAATTCTCGCGACCCGGTCCGGCCTTCAAGCCACCAAGTCTCAGTGTGCCCCGTCGAGTAATCCCCAGGTGAGAATGCCCACTCGAAGTAACCCTCGCGACCCGGTCCAGCCGCTAAGCCACCAGGTCCCCGTGTGACCCCGTCGAGTCAATCCCCGAGTGAGAGTACCCGAGAACAACCTTACAACTCTCATCAATTCTCATTTCCAAAACCACAATCCTCAAGAGTCAATCACGATATATATAATCGAGGTATTTTGCTAAAATGGCCAAATTATCTAACATATACTCACGATCCAGAATTAATACTATCTACAATGAAGTACACTTATCTCAACAACACCGAACGACACAACCAATATCACACAACTCACATATTCACCGATAACCACATGACTCCACGCACAATTCTTAACAAAAGGATTGAACCATAAATTACCGACGAGTAAGGAGATCCTATACTCAACACTAACACACATAGACATATAAGCACATTAAGTCCCGAACACAAGAGTCGTCCTTTAAGAAAACAATGATTGTAGATATACCGATTCTTTTGATAAAAGGTTGTAAACATTCATTTAGCACATATCGTCAATTTTCAACCATTATATTCACAAAACACGTAATGTATGGGCAAGATAATTGCCTCGATAGTCGATACCGGACACTCCGACGAACATAGCTCAACTGGGAAACCTCGAACGCCCACAACTCTCTGGCGGAAATGACGGTAACACGACCGATCGGGAAACGATGAACGAAAGGGTTCCGACTCGAGTTCTTCGCAAGGAACCTGACCCTAACATCATACCATGAATAAATTGACGATCGTACAAGGAAGAATAATCGTAGAACGCTCGAATCCCTTTGTGACATTTTATCGAACACCTTCAAGGCGTCGATTAGAAACTCAATAAAACGGCGAATCCTCGGCAATCCAACCGTGGAAAAACAAGGGATTAGATATAATACAACTTAATAATCATCAATCCATCACTATTCTAAGTTATAGCGAATTAAACGGACGAAACCAAACAAAATCCCTAATTTTCCCAAAACTAGGATTTTAGGAAAACTAACCTTAATTCGCTGGATTAAAGGACGTTATGGAGTGATTAATCGATGATATGAGCTCTCAAACTTCGTGGATTCATAGTATAACAACATATCTTCGACTTCTCCAAGACTCCAGACGCGGACAGGAAAGATAGGAAATGAAAAATGAGTGAAAATATGACTGCTCGGTCATATTTATAATGGTGCAGCCTAGTGTGCGCTAGACTGTCGATCTAGCATGTGCTAACGGGCGGTCATGGTCGAGAATGTTCGGCCGGGGCCCGCGTTGACCTATCCTACCGACCTGTCCTGCTGTCCAGAACCTTTCTGTCCGGCCGCGGTAGCGTGCGCAGCCTTCCGGCCGTAGCGTGCGCTAGGCCGGCCGATTAGCGCGTGCAGTGTCCGACAATGGGGTGCGCTACCTGCCGATCCTCCCCGAGTCCAGAACCTCTCTGCCCATGCTGCCTCGTCCGACTAGCGTGCACAGCCTTCCGGCCATAGCGTGCGCAGCCTTCCGGCCATAGCGTGCGCTATGCCGGTCCCTGCCGCACCTGTCCGGCCAGTGCCTACACCCGTTCGGCCAGTGCCCGCACCCGTCCAGTCAGTGCCCAGCCGCCATGACCCGATGACTCTATTTTCCAAAATCGCTCGGAATGAACATGACAAAACGCTCGGGGACAACATCATCGATCCGAAATGAAAACAACGGATAAAAAAATCATCACATACGATCATAAACATCAAAATCAGTTGTCGAGAAAATAATACCGGCACTCGACAACCGGGAAATATCCGGAACAAAAATCATGGCTATTACATTATACCCGCTAAAAATAAGTTTCGTCCAGAAACTTCAAACAAAAGCAAGGCGACTCTCGACAACACACCAGAGCTCCATGCAGTATAAAGCTACTACGATCCGATTCAATACGCAAGAATACTTACGAAAAGCCACGAGCATGAATCACTGCGGTTGCTAAAAAACTGAGTAGTACAAAAATCAAATCGCGATTCCAACGCTGAAAGGTATGAAATTCCAGTAACTCAAAGATTTGGAAGATCAAATACAAAGACAATTTCCCAACACTTATGGAAATTACGAAGTGGCCCAGATGTTCAATAATCACGATTACGAGATCAGACAATAATGATTGGGCTACGACGAACGAATAGCAATGATCGAACAACAACGATAAACTCTGAAGTTCACACCTCAAATCAAGACATCAACAACTTGTAGGAACCACGAAGTGTTAATTTCGCACATTGTTCACGGGAAATCGATCCGAACTTGGAAAGATCACAACGATATACAGATCAATTTGGGACAATATCAGAACTCGTTCGAATGACAAAGGTGAGATCAACGAACACAATCGAGTCGATACGGTCGAACGAAATGGAAGCGAAAAAAATAGGGGTATTACATCATATCACCTTTAAAAGAGTTTTTGTCCCCGGAACCAAAACAATGAGAATGAAGTGCTGGAATAGCAACCTTCCCTGCCATATCCTCTTGGTCCCGCATCTGATTTCCATGACCAACTGTACCGTGGTCACGACCGCGGCCTCTATCCCTCGGCATACTAAGCGGATTCTCACTCAATACGATGGCACAACTTCACAAAATCACATACTAAAGTGCCAACTCAGCACGACATACCACATAAGGTAACTAATAATAACTCGATAAGAAAATCCACGAGGTATCCTTTTAAATGATATCATTTGAAAATCCTTGGATTTGTATGCTATTCATAATAAAACTTTAAAAGTAATTTTGGTACCTCGGGTTGTTTCATCAAAACTTGTAAACAACAGACTTTAACCATCTCATTTTGAAATCATTTGCAAAACAATATTTTCTGTGCAACCGGCATGGTCAAAATCACCACGTCACTACACACCAGTATCACCGTTAATAACAAACAAGATAACCACGCAAGGTCATCAAATCATCCGTACATACTTTAATCAGTATAGTAAACTTTCCAAATCCGAGTTTGAAGTTTAAATCGAGTAAGATTTTTCATCTTTCCCTATATATTTTTGAGAAAAAAAATTGTATTGGTTTTTGAAAAAAAAATTGTGTGAAAGATTTTTGAAAATCATGTACTCGAATTATTCGAAAATACAATAGTAGGTTAAAAGTCATTTTCGAAAATTCTCCCAACACTACACAAAAATCAATGACCGTAACATTTTACAAATGTTCAAGGTACTTTAAAATAACTCTTTCAATACCGTCGAGGTTTTATTTGAGAATCCTAGGCCGCTCGCAAATTTCAAACAATTTCCAAAGTTCATATGAAGCCGCCGATTTAATCGCAACGTCAAATTAGTTTCAAAAATTGACTTTCCACAACTTGCACAAACTTATGAAAGTTTTGGGAAAACATTTTCGAACACACACACGGCAGACATAATTTAACAACTCACTGAACAAAATCAATTATCACTAAGCGCGAATGAAAAGTCATAACACACGTTCACACAAAACAGTTGTCATCACTAGACAACACACATAAAATACAGTTACGGGTGATCGACTGCCAAGATTAGGCCTAACAGTTAAAGGAAATGCGGTTCTCTAGCCTTTGTCCCAGCTAACCAACGCACACTGCAATAATTATTTAACGTGCGCTTTCCATGCTGCATTAGCGCGCGCTAGCCTCGCACTCAGCGTGCGCTAGCTGCTCCAACTCAGCAGCATGATCGCGAACATATATACGACATTACTAGAATCGATGGTCACAAATAAACAACAACACGTTCGAATCTCAAAGACATCGATTTAACACTTCATGAGCAACCATCAAAAGACAATTGTCATCCAAAATCGAAATTTCGTCTATTAATAAAGAGAACTGTCTTAAGTCATACCGAACGACTTAGCATTCACATCACTGTTTTAATCTAAAACTGGCAACACTGCCCGAACAACAAGAACATCATCACGTATTTCTCGACTAACAACCATAAAACTGATAATTTGAAAGCGAGAGTCACGTCTTGATTACATTTTGTAGACCTCACTTGAGTTTAAAAATTGTGTTTTGAAAACTTATAATACAAGATGAAAATAAAATATCGGTAGTTTGAATTTTCAAAATAAAAATCGGCCTTCAGGTCATTATACAAAAATCAAACTTTTTCCTCCCTTTGGAGGATGTTTTAAAACAAAATTTACGTGACTCCCCAAAAACATGTAAAGTTTTAAAATATCACATTGATGAATTTTTCTTTGCGTAACCACACCAAGGCCACTACTCTTGTAAAACGACTTATATCAGGATGTGTGTATATATACATATACGTTGGCACCACTTTCATTCTAGCATCATACGAGGATCAAACAACATAGGCCACATAATCATAAATCACCTTTAAACTCCACATCATAACACAAAATCATACAAGCTCGTATATCACAAGGCAAAATATAGTAGGGAGACTTACATCCACAGGTCGCACGAAGATGATGGCTGCACCTCGATACTAATCACGGCCGACATTACAGATGATGCATTGCGACACGACTTACACAGACACAATCTGACAGAACAAGACACGACAATACCTGACTGGACCCGACAGCCTAGGTTTCGCAACCTAAGCTCCGATACCATAAATGTAACACCTCCAGAATCAAACCATGAATATTACACGCCGCAGACCCTCTCTGTGAGGATCCACCAGGCTAGACATCCAAACAACACAATACATTACATACCCACATGATAAAATAACGAGCCAAGAGACCGATTTGGTCTTTCATTACTAACATACAAGTCAAAAATACACATTTCCATCTCGACTCATACCCATGAAAGGGTAAAATACACTCACAAACAAAAAGTACGACAGTGGAAAAGACCATACACGAACTCCGACTAACTGCATCCAAAGCTGGCCTTCGTGTGATTAGTATCATTCGCCTTTCATCATCCTTCGCGCCGATCTTGTGTTTTGCTCCCAAACCTGCATGTACCTGGATGCAAAACAGACATCCACCCCCCGAATACTCGGGGGTTAGCAAAACTCCACTGTTTTGCTAGTACAAGTATAAAGTGCAAATACGAGCCATACATAACACATTCCGAGAATACAACAAAAGAATTCCCGAGATATTTTGTTTAATTAAAAATAGTTCAAGTCTTGAAAGTAGAAACGAAACAAGAAAGCACTTTGAAAACACTTCCAATCTCGGGAGTTTTGAAAATATTTGTGATTGAAAAGTTCTTAATTCTCGAAAGCCACTTAGGGTCACAGCCCCAAAGTTCATTTTCAAAAATACAAATCCATTAACAAAACACAGGGTCCATGAACCGATCATTCCGATCACCAAACACAGGGTCCACGACCTGATTATTCCGATCACCAAACACAGGGTCCACGACCTGTTCATCCACTTCAATTCACTTCCAAAAACACATTACACATAACACATTATTTTTATGCCATTTTAGCCAAACACCAAGACTTGATATATAATGTCTCTCGACCTCGAGCACCAAGCATTGTGATACTCCGGACATATCACAATTAATCATCAGTACAAACACTCTGGCAATTCTCGCAACCCAGTCCGGCCCTCAAGCCACCAAGTCCCTGTGTGCCCCGTCGAGCAATCCCCAGGTGAGAATGCCCACTCGAAGTAACCCTCGCGACCCGTTCCAGCTGCTAAGCCACCAGGTCCCCGTGTGACCCCGTCGAGTCAATCCCCGAGTGAGAGTACCCGAGAACAACCTTACAACTCTCATCAATTCTCATTTCCAAAACCACAATCCTCAAGAGTCAATCACAATATATATAGTCGAGGTATTTTGCTAAAATGGCCAAATTATCTGACATATACTCACGATCCAGAATTAATACTATCTACAAGGAAGTACACTTATCTCAACAACACCGAACGACACAACCAATATCACACAACTCACATATTCACCGATAACCACATTACTCCACGCACAATTCTTAACAAAAGGATTGAACCATAAATTACCGACGAAATATTCACACATAATGACATCACCCAAAAGTAAGGAGATCCTATACTCAACACTAACACACATAGTCAAATAAGCACATTAAGTGCCGAACACAAGAGTCGTCCTTTAAGAAAACCATGATTATAAATATACCGATTCTTTTGAGAAAAGGTTGTAAACATTCATTTAGCACATATCGTCAATTTTCAACCATTATATTCACAAAACACGTAATGTGTGGACAAGATACTTGCCTCTATAGTCGATACCGAACACTCCGACGAACATGGCTCAACCGGGAAACCTCGAATTCCCACAACTCTCGGGCGCACACGACGGCAACACGACCGTTCGGGAAACGGCGAACAGAAGGGTTCCGACTCAAGTTCTTCGCAAGGAACCTGACCCTAACATCATACCATGAATAAATTGATGATCGTACGAGGAAGAATAATCGTAGAATGCCCGAATCCCCTTTGTGACATTTTATCGAACACCTTTAAGGCGTCGATTAGAAACTCAATAAAACAATGAATACTCGGCAATCCAACAATGTAAAAACAAGGGATTCGATATAGTACAACTTAATAATCATCAATCCATCACTATTCTAAGTTATAACGAATTAAACGGACGAAATCAAACAAAATCCACAATTTTCCCAAAATTAGGATTTTAGAAAAACTAACCTTGATTCGCTGGATTAAAGGATGTTATGGAGTGATTAATCGATGATATGAGCTCTCAAACTTCATGGATTCATAGTATAACAACATATCTTTGACTTCTCCAAGAATACAACCGCGGACAGGAAAGATAGGAAATGAAAAACGAGTGAAAACATGACTGCTCGGTCATATTTATACTGGTGCAGCCTAGCGTGCGGTAGGCTGCCGAGCTAGCGTGCGCTAACGGGCGGTCATGGTCGAGAATGTTTGGCCGGAGCCCGCGTTGACCTATCCTGCCGACCTGTCCTGCTGTCCAGAACCTTCGTGTCCGACCGCCGTAGCGTGCACAGCCTTCCGGCCGTAGCCTGCGCTAGGCCGGCCGATTAGCGCGCGCAGTGTCCGACAATGGGGTGCGCTACCTGCCGATCTTCCCCGATTCCAGAACCTCTCTGCCCCTGCTGCCTCGTCCGACTAGCGTGCGCAGCCTTCCGGCCGTAGCGTACGCAGCCTTCCGGCCATAGCGTGCGCTATGCCGGTCCTGCGCGCACTGTCTAGCGATGCCGCACCGTCCGGCGATGCCGCACCGTCCGGCGATCTTGAGCCGTCATGACCCGATGACTCGATTTTTCGAAATCGCGCAGAACGAACACGACAATATGCTCGGTGACAACATCATCAATCCGAAATGAAAACAACGGATAACAAATCATCACATACGGTCATAAACATCAAAATTAGTTGTCGAAAAAATAATACCGGCACTCGACAACCGGGAAATATCCGAGAAAAATCCAAAATAACCAGAACAAAAATCATGGGTATTACAGTCTACAGTTCTTGTTCTTCTTCTGAAGAGTAGTCTACGAGACCTCTCTGTCTCCTGGACCTGGAGGGCTGGTCAGGCGAGGAGTGGATGTAGACGACTTCCTCCGGTTCAGGTGATTTCCTCTTGAATATCTTGGATAGAGGAGCGTTGTGTGTGTTAGAGTCATCTGCATGTGGGGTTTCAGGTGCAGGTGACTTTGACGGAATCTCAGCTGCAGGGGGAGCTGACGTCATCTCCTCTGCAATTACTTCAGATGGGTGTTGGACAGCTGCATCTGATTGGACCTTGTCTGAGTCTGAAGGTCCTCTATAAGGTGAGGTGTCGCTTGTCATTTCCTAAACATCTGAGTTGCCTTCAGCTGCTTGTCTCCCAATTTCTTCAAAGAGTCTTGGACCAGGCGACCAAGTCTTTTGCTGATCTGGAATTTTTTAGCTTTTCTTTTAGCCTTTCCAAGGAACTCCAAAATCCATCTTATCCGAGTTCCATAACCCAACATCTGTCTGAATTTTTTTCACTCTCATCCCATCTAACTTTATTAACTCCCCTGACTAGTTGTCTGTAAATGTAGTCAGGCCAGTTAATTCTCTCTCTTTGGATTAGGGATCCCATCACCGTGTATTTGGCAGAGGAAAGTTGATCAAAACTTCCTGCCATGCCCATGACTATCTTGTTGGTTATTTCCAAGACATACTTGTATTCTTTCTTCAGGTCTCCCTTCTTAGCTTTGAGTTTGACCTTTATAGGTTGTTCAGGAGACTTGATTTCGTACTAGGTTTTGGTTGGGATCTGCTTCAGGGCTTCGACGGCGATGCCTATGTCTCTATCTTGAAAGCATTAGCGATGGTCTGTGGATTTATAGTGACTTCTTATCCAAAAATCGAGCTTATGATACAGTGCTCTGTGACTCGTGCTTCCCTGTAGAAGCAGATGACAGCCTCCTTGATAAGTTGCTTTGGGAAAATGTCCAGAAAATGGTAGATACCATTTTTCTTCATCCCCTGGATAACGTGCGCCATATCCGCCGTGTTGTTGGTTTCCAATAGGCCTTCAAAGTCGACTACGATGATGAATATGATTTTTTCCTTTACCAACTTCAGGTTGACTCCTTCGAAATAAGTGGTTGAGTCCATTTCTGCAAAGAAGATGTTTCGATTTAGTGTAGTGAAAAATTTAGGGTTCTTTGCTTTTGAAAAATCTAGGGTTCTTGAGCTTAAAGACGATAAGGTTTTTCTAAAATGATTTCCACCGTCTTATATACTCAGTTGAAAAGACCTTTTAAATTTTAATAATTAAATAATCAAGTGACAGTCTGATTTTTAATAAACAGGAATGACAGTTAGAGTTGATTGGACATCGTGGATGTAGTGTGATCATGTGTTTTGTCCACGTGTAAATAATAATATAATAATTATAAGTCGGTCAAGGAATGAGAAACTTCGCTGGTTGACTGTTTGACTTCTGACGCAGCTGTGATTTCAATTTCTTATCTGCTCTCATCAGGAGAATTTTCTGTCTGTGCTCTGATCAGCTAGCTTTACTTCGTCTTTTGCATCAGGTGAGGTATGTCGCCTGTGATTGATATCAGCTAGATTTCCTCGTCTTTCCTTCAGATCCTCGTCTGGTCTGATCATATGACTTCCTTATCTGCTCTGATCAGGTGGCTTTCCTCGTCTCTTATCTGCTTCAGGTCAGATGACTTTTCCTTCGTCTTCAGGTCAGATATCTTTTCTTGTCTCATTTTGATCAGTTGACTTATCTTGTTCTGTTCCTTGGATTAGGTGATATGTCTTATCTGCATTTATGATCAGATAACTTTTCTTGACTTATTCTGATCAGGTGACATTTCTCAACTGCATCTAATCAGGTCACTTCTCTTGTCTGGTTCTGATCAGATGACTTTTTCTTGATCGAGCATTCTTCAGCTAACTTTGAGAATTTCAATTAGGCACTTGATTTCTTGCTCCTGGTGTGAATGCTTCATCAAAATCTATTTCTTCATACTCAGAGTAACCTTCTGCTACCATCTTTGCCTTTATTCCTAACAAGTTCCCCCTCTTTGGGATGTCAGGATTTTCTTTGTTGCATTCCAAATGAGCTCTCCTCTATTGACACATATGGGCCCCTTTGATTAGTTGATACTGACACTCTTTTTGATCCCAAACATGTGCCTGATTTCTAAGATCATTCTTCAACCCTTACTGATGACTCTGTGGTTGCTACACAATATTCTTTCCATTTCTTCTGCAATCAGATAAGAAGAGATATGGGTACCCAGATTTGAGTGGGTCCACTAGGGTTAGTGCTTTTCACTGAGGAGTGGTTTCTCCTATGAACCTTATTTCTATATGCATTCTTATGCTCTCTGTATCCTTGGTTTGGGTCATGCATATAATCTGATTGGTAACTAGTTGGATGTGGTTTGTTATGATAATTCCACATATTTTGAAAATTATATTTGTTACCTCTATAAGGTGCATAATATCAAGGTTTATATCTTTGATTTGGATTGTGTACAGGATATGACTGATAATTTGAGTGGTATGAGCCATTGTAAAACCTTGGCTGAGACCTATAATGAAAGTTTTGTGGTCTCCATACCTTATTTTCTTAAAAGTTTGGATAACCTTGAGGTTTTCATTTACCTCTCCCATTTTGAAATCTGTTTTTGGGGAGTCTTTGGTAGTAAGCAGAATGATGTAGTTTTGGCCATTGCCTAGTCTTTTATCTAGGTGGCTATTTTAAAATCCTTGGTTGCTGCATATTTTTGAATACTATAGGTTCAGCAGTCTGTACAAGTGTTTCTCCCTTGATGAAAGAAGTTTTAGAAGTAGAGGGAGTGTTGGGGTCATATCCAAGGCCCGATTTTAAATAAAGTGGCCTCTGGTTTATGCACAATCCATATAAGGTTATAGATGCTTTCAAGGATGTAATCTCTTTAGCTTGAGCATCTTTTAAGTGTCTGAGTTTTGAAAGTTCAGCCTCAAGATTTGTGAGTGCATCTGATTTTTCTTTGTTCAAGGCTGTTAAGCTATCAATTTTAGCGATGTTGTTTTTGATTTATTTGATTGGTTTTGAAATTTTCTGTATTTTGGCTGAGATTGTCAAAATTCTTTTCCAGTTGTGTTTTATCATTTCTCAGTTCGGTATTCTCAGCTGTTGCAGCCAGGTGTGCCTTTTTAAGAACTTCAAAATCTTTTAATAATTGGTTTACATATTTGTGAAGATCAATATCTTCAGACACTTTAGCCGACGACTTAAAGTGATCGGCTAAACCCCAAAGTCGTCGGCTAATCACGCCAGCCGTCGGCTAAAAAACCGTCGGCCGATATTCGTCGGCCAAGGTTTAGCCGACGACTTTTTTGGTAGTCGTCGGCTAAATTTCAAAGTTTAGCGGACCACTACTACACGGTCGTCGGCTAAACCTATTGGGAAAAAAAAAATTTAGCCGACGACCTTATCGAGTCGGTCGGCTAAAACCTGATTATTAAAAAAAATAAAAAAACTTTAGCCGACGACCTTATCGAGTCGGTCGGCTAAAAACTGATTATTAAAAAAATAAAAATAAAAACTTTAGTCGGCGACTTGCAGATATGTCGTCGGCTAAAACCTGTTTTTTTTTAAAAAAATAGACTTTAGCCAACGACCGTCTTATATGTCGTCAGCTAAAACCCTTTTTAAAAAAAATAAAAGAAATTACTCTAGCCGACGACCGTCTTATATGTCGTCGGCTAAAATCCTTTTTTAGAAAAAAAAAAATAAATTACTTTAGCCGACGACCTTTATAAAGTCTTCAGCTCAAACCTAATATAAAAAAAAATTAATTCAGATTTTGGGATCCCAAAACCTATATTTTTTGCACCTGCAATTTTTATACACCAGCTCTCATTATCAACAACAATCAACGCGCAACACATTCAACTAATACCATCAATAATATGCCCAACACTATATGCAACACAATGCACAACACATTCAAGAACATTAATTTCATCAACATACTACTAGCGTCAATAAAATCACTTACACAATTGTAACACAAATATAAATATACAAGAGTACTACAACAACACAACTACAATCCACTGCCAAAATCATCTAAATGTCGAAATATAGTAGTAGAAGGATTACCACCATCCCCTAGATCCTCGTCACGAAATTTGTGAAGATGGGGTGCATCCAGAAGAGAGAAGGCGGTGGAGCGGTGCTGTGATCCGGCTGAGTAATGGTCTGAGTCAGCGTGATCATATAGTCCATCATGGCCTGCTGCTGTCTCTGGAAACTCTCTAACCGCGACTCAGTCCTCTGCTCGCTCTCATGTAACCGCGTATGAGTCCTTCTTTCATTCTCAGCTCGGAGCTCCCTCTTCGCCCTCAACTGCTCCTCGAGATAGGCAGTCCGTGCATCCCGTCCGCGAGGGCGCTGGAAGCCGGGGGTATCTTTCAATACATGGTGACCCTCGGCTCCCATCATCTTAGTGCGGTACTGACTACCTCTAGGAGGGTAGATGGTACCCCACACCCTAGCGCGAACATAAGGATCGGCCTGATCGATCGTCGATGCGAGAATCGAGGTCGGTCTCCGCTAAGTCCGGATACTGCTCCCGAGCAATCTCAGCAAGCATCCTCTGAGACTCTTCCCGCACACGCTCCTAAGTTAATATGAAAATAAATATTTCAATATCAATAAAAGTATGATACAAAGGCATTTATTTTATTACCAAAATAAAATAAAAAAAGACTCACATGCTCTCTGGGACGGTTCGGAAAAGCTTTCTGAGTCACATAGCCAAATGCGTCCAACGAATCAGAAGAAATGGCCTCGTGCGCAACTCTGGCTAACGACCGGGAACCCAGATTGTGATGGTCAGTCAGACCAGCATGATTGGTCGGTTTGGTCAAGCTAGTCGCCTTCAAAAAAATATTATTTAGAATCGAGTTTATATTTAGAATTCAAAAAAAAATAATATTCTAGTTTTTATTTTTATTAAAAAAAATTATTTCCACTTTAGAATAACAAATTCCGATTTTTTAATATTAATAATATTCCAGAATTTAGAAAAAATACCTAAAGTTCCGATTTTTTCTAATTTAAAAAAATCGGAACTTCAAGTATTTTTTAAATTCTGAAACATTAATTTAAAAAAATCGAGTTTATATTTAAAATTCAAAAAAATAAAAACTGAAAGAGAAAGAATGAAATGAGGGTATTTTAGTCATACCATGAACTCTGGGTCGCGAAAATGGGCGCGTAGCCACTTCCACTCGTACTCCCGGAACTTGAATTCTTCCGGGGCAGCCTCTCGGGTATCAACCCAGGCTGTCCAGAACATGTGCATCTCATTTTTCCAAGATTTGTACCTATAACACATGTTGCACAACATATATCATTCGTAAGAAAAAAAATTAGATACAAAATAAATTAAAATGACTTACTTGGTAGACTGCACCTCGTCACACCAAGTACGTAGTAGAGAGTCGGGAATGACAAACCACACCTATGAACAGCATAAATACGCAATAATTTAAAAACATCACATATTGTATTTTCAAGAACTACGTGTTGATTGAAAAACACTTATTAAATATTTATTAACTTACCGACATAGCATTGTTCAAAGCATCCTTCACGCACTGCGGCACGTCCCCCCAATCGGGCCACAAAACGGGGACTCTGTCCCGAATGACAAAGCCAACATTACGGCTATATGACGCCGCAGCGTCAGAAGACATCACCGGCCAGCCGTGTCTGTCTAGAGGAATCTCATAACGGCCATGCTTACTTACGTACGAGTCGAGCGCCAGACCCTTTGCTGGGCCACGAGTCTTCTTCTTTTTCTTCTCCTCCTCGACTACATTTTTCCCCTTCTCCTTCTCCCTCTCTATCTCCTCGTATAGTTTCGTCTTCGAAACCCAACAACTCCACCAAAACATGTTGTCTGGCCAAGACTCGTAGACGTACGCCTCGTCAGGGCTAATCAATCGAACGGGAACTCGGACTCCCATCTCATCGACCTCTGGAATAGTCGGAACCATCGGAGGCATGAATAGAGTCGGCGGCGGACCGTGGGGCACCGCAGACGAGGAACTCCGTACATCTCCTGATGTGTGAGGGCTAGACGTGGGTCGGTGGATGGGAGGCATACGAGTCTCCGGCTGCGAGGGGGTCGGTCGTGGTGTCTGAAAGGATAAACGTCGCGCTAGTGCAGCGGGCTCATCTGTCGTCCTAAAAAAATCGTCAGCACTCATGCCGGTAGCTTCTAGTATCTGGCGGGCACGAATGCTGCTCTGAGATATGTATAGTGTACCGGGATCCACCTTACTAGACGCTGCCGAACTCCCCCCCCGAATCGGGAGTGGTCGACTTTGTCGACTTCTTCCCCAACGCTTTCTTTATTCTATCCATAATCTAAACAAATAAATCAAATTCACAACTCAACACAACAGTAATTATCAATGCCATACCACGTTAATCTTTCGATTGACGCCGGCTATAAAATTCCTTCCTCCTCAAACAAATTCATCAAATATTTCATCAAAATTCATTACACAATTTACCTAATTCATCAAATAATCTAAACAAATTCATCAAATTCACAATTCAACACAACAGTAATTATCAATGCCATACCACGTTAATCTTTCGATTAACGCCGGCTATACAATCCCTTCCTCCTCAAACAAATTCATCAAATTCACAACTCATTAAACACAAAATATTAAAAATACTAAATTCATCAAATATTGCATCACAACTCATTAAACAATTTATCTAATTCATCACATAATCTAAACAAATTCATCAAACAAATACAATAAATTCAACAAACAAAATAAAAAAAATAAGGAAAAGGGTTACCGCGGTCGGGCTGGCGGGCGACGGGCGGAGGGCGACGGGCGGGCGAGCGGGCGACGGGACAGGGGCTCGTCGGGAGGCGGGGCTGGGGCTCGTACAGGCAGCGGGACGACGGCCGAGCGGGCGACGGGGGTTGGGGGCTGGGTGACGATCGGCGCGACGGGGGCTAGGTGACGGGCGGTTGGGGGCTGGGTGACGATCGGCGGGCGACGGGCGACGGCTAGGTGAAGGATAAAATAATAAAAGTTAGGTACGAGAAAACATATAAAAGGTGGGGGTTTAGCCGACGACAAGATCTACGACTTCGGCTAAAGTTTTTTAAAAAAAATTATACTTTAGCCGACGACATTACAATAGTCGTCGGCTAAACCCCAGCAATTACCCGACCATTTTGTCTAACACGGTCGGGTCAGGCATACAGAGTGTTTTCAATTTCTGGGCAGGTGCGACACGGGCCGTGTCGTTGGACACGGTCGGGGGTTTAGCCGACGACTCTATTCATGTCGTCGGCTAAAGTTTAACCTTTTTTTTTTAAAAAACTTTAGTCGACCGTGTCAGGAGACACGAACCGTGTCACACCCGCCTGAAAGGAAAACACATCAGTATGCCTGACCCGTGTTCTCTAACACGGGTCATTGTTAGCGTTTAGCCAAGCGACTATTGGAATGTCGTCGGCTAAAATATAATTTTTTAAAAAACTTTGTGACGACGTAGATCTTGTAGTCGGCTAAACCCCCCATTTTTTTTAATAATATTATTGATATTATATTAATGTTATGATTATGATTATTATTATAACTATTTTTTTAATTATATTTAACAAATGAAAATATACATCTACTAAATTTATGGCTCATAGTTTGAGTCATCACTACAGTCTGTCTCATTATCTGAGTTGATATCTGGCAACATATGCCTCAAGTCGTCCACATTATCATCATCAGAATTTTCAAGTAATTCCTTTGTATCAACGTCAACGTACCTGCGAGCATCACCTCAGTGCAATATCCATCAATGTGCAATTCGTGACTCGTACGGGTCTAATTGTCTTCCTGTAAACCTCCCATAGACGTCAACCTCAGTAGATATGATAGAAAGATTGAATTGTATTTTATCTGCTGGAATACAGCGGGAAGGGGGCTTGAAGGTGCCCAAATACAACTTGATATGCGTAATACACTCTGCCGCAAGGTAAGATTCTTCAATGCAGCCTTCCGGTGCAGACTTATTGGCCACGGAGTCTTTGTTATCACCGAGTTGCCTGTAATATTCTCATTGTATTATAAATCATATTTAATTTGACAATATATATATATATATATATATATCATACAAAATTATGTTACCTTTCAACCGGGTACATCCACGTGTAGTGCACTGGACCAGTGACCAATAACTGTCGGGGAAGGTGGATCATGAGGTGAGGCATGAGGTCAAAAAAGTTTGGAGGAAATATTCACTCTAACTTGCACAAGATATAGATAATCTCATCTTGCATTTTACCCAAATCAGATCTCTTCACTTCTCTCGTACATAATTTCTGAAAAAATCTTGACAATGCAACACACGGCTCGACCACCTGTTTTGGTAAGTACGGTCGAATAAATACAGGAAATAGGCGTTGGAGTAGGATATGACAATCGTGACTCTTCAAACCAGTTAACTTATTCTCCCTGAAATTAACACATCTTCCTATATTTCCAGCATACCCAGTAGGATACCTAGCAGTCTTTATCCAGTAAAATATCTCAGTTCTCTGCTCGGCAGTGATTGTGTAAGCTGACTTAGGCATTTTTTGTTTTCCCTTGACAGTTTTCAACCACAAATGTTTTCTTATGCTCATTTCTTCCAAACCTTTGCGTGCTTTTGGCCCGTCTTTGGTCTTTCCATCCCAACCTAAGGTTGTCCCAACCACACTTTCGCAAACATTCTTTTCAATGTGCATGACATCCAAGAAGTTCCTTATCAGTAACTTGGACCCGGTAAAGGCAATTCCCAGAATATACTTTTGTGCGACCAATACTTATACCTGTCGGGCCTTTCAGGGGTTGCTGCAATCACATCAGGATGGTTGCTAAGATGACCAAAATCGTACTCATTAAGAATCGATAGTATTTCATCACTTGTCCACTGTCGTGGTGGCACGCCCATTTCTACAGTGCCATCAAATGCTGCAGCATCCATACGCCACTCATGTTCCCTCTCAAGCCATATCCGATGACGCATTCGGATAACTTTCCTACAGTGGTACCTAGCACAATCTGCATTCAAACACACTGGACAACCTCTATATCCGCTAATAACAGATCCAGACAGCATTCCATATGCAGGAAAATCACTAATAGTGCTGATACACATGGCGTGCAAGTAGAACGTCTCGGACGAATAACTGTCGTACGTGGGATGAACTTGCTCCCACAACAATTTCAGCTCCTCTATCAAAGGTATCATATACACATCGATACACTTTCCCGGATATCTCGGCCCCGGGACTAACAAGGTCAACATATTATACTCCTTCCGCATACACATCCACGGAGGAAGATTGTAAGGAATCACTAAAACAGGCCATATGGTGTATGAAAGACTCATGTTACCAAAAGGGTTGAAACCATCAGATGCAATCCCGAGCCTCACATTTCGGATATCTGAAGAAAAATTCGGATACTCCCTATCTATATGCTTCCACGCCTCTCCATCCGAAGGGTGTATCATAGTATCCCTGTCATTAGTGCGCGGCTCGGCATGCCATCTCATTGCTTTTGCCATGTGAGAAGACATAAAAAGCCGTTCCAACCTGTCCTTCAGTGGAAAATACCAAAGTACCTTCACCGGTTTCTCTTTTCCAGAAGGAGTGATCTTATATCTCTCTGTATCACAAACAGGACATCTCGTGAGGTCTTCATTAGGATGCCCCCAGAATAGAACACAATCATACATGCAGACGTGGATCTTAATGTAGGAAAGACCAAGATCTTTCAAAATTCCTCTCATTTTTGAATATGTATTAGGAAGATGATGACCCTGTGGAAGCATATTGCTCGTAAGCTCCAAGTAATCATCTAAATACTTGATGGATGATTTGTTTTCCACCTTTAATCTCATCGTTTCCATGACACAATCAAGAACAGTCATGTTACATCCTGGGTATAGAGGGGTCTGTTGGAGTTGAATTAGCTTGTTGTACCTGTCAAGCCCAGCAGTATTTCAAGGCAACGGTCTACGGGGTCGTGGGATTGGCTCAGTTGGTACAAACGTCTCGGAAAAACCAAACACATCATCAATCAACCTCCTCTTCGGATCGGTGAACCCGTCGTTACCACTAAATTGTCCGTGATCATACGGAATAACAGAATTCGGTGCTTCACCGTGGTATATCCAACATGTATATTTACTCCAAAAACCATTCTTCTTTAGGTGTTCCCAGACCTCATCAAATGGAAAACGAAACATATCACTGCGACATCTACATTTATTACATGGACAGTAGTGCAACGTATTACCACTGTCGTGCTCTTTTACAAATCTCATAAACTGCTTCATCCCATCCATTACACTTGGATCCCATTTTCGTAACCCAATCCAACTCTTGTCCATCCTGAAAATGTATATATTTTTAAATATTAATCCAACTAACTAATATTGTTCAAATTATAAATGAAATCACAACAAACAATTAATCATAATGATTATCATCATAAAACTTAATCGTTTTACATAATAATACATGAATACAATAAAATACAATAAAATACGTACCTTAATACATAATAATGATTATCGAATGTAACATGAATAATACAAAGTTTCGAAATCGCAATAAAAAATACAATAAAATACTATTTTTAATCGAAATGGTGATTATAACAACCGGTAGAAACCTTCGTCACTCCAGCTAGCACAACTCAAAGTAGCAACTCACAAGCTTTTTTCGGGAATAACTGACAGGATCGGGAATAAAAATGTGCTCTTTGGGGTTGGTGTTCCCTGAACTATATATAATTTTCACTTGGAGGTTTAGCCGACGACCTACATCAAGTCGTCGGCTAAAGTATATTTTTTTTTTTTGAAACAGTGTTTAGCCGACGACTTGATCTAGGTGGTCGGCTAAACCATTGCAATATTATTTTTTTTTCGAAAGGGGTTTAGCCGACGACCTAGATCAAGTCGTCGGCTAAATTATATTATTTTTTTTTTGGAAGGGGTTTAGCCGACGACCTAGACCAAGTCGTCGGCTAAAGTATATTATTTTTTTTTTTTGAAAAAGTGTTTAGCCGACGACTTGATCTAGGTCGTAGGCTAAACCGTTGCAATATTATTTTTTTTTCGAAAGGGGTTTAGCCGACGACCGAGATCAAGTCGTCGGCTAAAATTTTTTTTTTTCGGTCGGCTAAATGTTATCTCGATCGTCGGCTAAACCTCTTTACTATAGCCGACGACTATTTAGCACTTTAGCCGACGACCTCGGTCAAGTCGTCGGCTAAAGTGCACAGTTTAGCCGACAACACTTTATAGTCGTCGGCCGTTTTTTTTCGGGTCGTCGGCTAAAGTACTTTTTTTGGTAGTGCCATTACTCCACGCACAATTCTTAACAAAAGGATTGAACCATAAATTACCGACGACATATTCACAGATAATGACATCACCCAAAAGTTCCTATACTCAACACTAACACACATAGTCAAATAAGCACATTAAGTGCCGAACACAAGAGTCGTCCTTTAAGAAAACCATGATTGTAAATATACAGATTCTTTTGAGAAAAGGTTGTAAACATTCATTTAGCACATATCGTCAATTTTCAACCATTATATTCACAAAACACGTAATGTATGGGCAAGATACTTGCCTCGATAGTCGATACCGAACACTCCGACGAACATGGCTCAACCGGGAAACCTCGAATGCCCACAACTCTCGGGCGGACACGACGGTAACACGACCGATCGGGAAACGGCGAACAGAAGAGTTCCGACTCGAGTTCTTCGCAAGGAACCTGACCCTAACATCATACCATGAATAAATTGACGATCGTACGAGGAAGAATAATCGTAGAATGCCCGAATCCCCTTTGTGACATTTTATCGAACACCTTTAAGGCGTCGATTAGAAACTCAATAAAACAACAAATACTCGGCAATCCAACAGTGTAAAAACAAGGGATTCGATATAATACAACTTAATAATCATCAATCCATCACTATTCTAAGTTATAACGAATTAAACAGACGAAATCAAACAAAATCCACAATTTTCCCAAAATTAGGATTTTAGGAAAACTAACATTGATTCGCTGGATTAAAGGATGTTATGGAGTGATTAATCGATGATATGAGCTCTCAAACTTCATGGATTCATAGTATAACAACATATCTTTGACTTCTCCAAGAATACAGCCGTGGACAGGAAAGATAGGAAATGAAAAACGAGTGAAAATATGACTGGTCGGTCATATTTATACTGGTGCAGTCTAGCGTATGCTAGGCTACCGAGCTAGCGTGCGCTAACGGGCGGTGATGGTCGAGAATGTTCGGCCAGAGCCCGCATTGACCTATCCTGCCGACGTGTCCTGCTGTCGAGAACCTTCCTGTACGACCGCGGTAGCGTGCGCAACCTTCCGGCCATAGCCTGCGCTAGGCCGGCCGATTAGCGCGCGCAGTGTCCGACAATGGGGTGTGCTACCTGCCGATCCTCCCCAAGTCCAAAACCTCTCTGCCCCTGCTGCCTCGGCCGACTAGCGTGCGCAGCCTTCCGGCCGTAGCGTACGCAGCCTTCCGGCCGTAGCGTACGCAGCCTTCCGGCCATAGCGTGCCCTATGCCGGTCCCTGCCGCACCTGTCTAGCCAGTGCCCGCACCCGTCCGGCCAGTGCCGAGCCGCCATGACCCGATGACTCGATTTTCCAAAATCGCGCGGAACGAACACGACAATATGCTTGAGGACAACATCATCAATCCGAAATGAGAACAACGGATAACAAATCATCACATACGGTCATAAACATCAAAATTAGTTGTCGAAAAAATAATACCAGCACTCGACAACCGGGAAATATCTGAAAAAAATCCAAAATAACTAGAACAAAAATCATGGGTATTACAGTCTGCAGTTCTTATTCTTCTTCTGAAGAGTAGTTTAACAGACCTCTCTGTCTCCTAGACCTGGAGGGATGGTCAGGCGAGGAGTGGATGTAGACGACTTCCTCTGGTTCAGGTGATTTCCTCTTGAATATCTTGGATAGAGGAGTGTTGTGTGTGTTAGAGTCATCTGCATGTGGGGTTTCAGGTGCAGGTGACTTTGATGGAATCTCAGCTGCAGGGGGAGCTGACGTCATCTCCTCTGCAATTACTTCAGATGGGTGTTGGACAGCTGCATCTGATTGGACCTTGTCTGATTCCGAAGGTCCTCTATAAGGTGAGGTGTCGCTTGTCATTTCCTAAACATCTCAGCTGCCTTCAGCTTCTTGTCTCCCAATTTCTTCAAAGAGTCTTGGACCAGGTGACCAAGTCTTTTGCTGATCTGAAATTTTTCAGCTTTTCTTTTAGCCTTGCCAAGGAACTCCAAAATCCATCTTATCCGAGTTCCATAGGCCAACATTTGTCTGAATTTTTTTCACTCTCATCCCATCTAACTTTATTAACTTCCCTGACTAGTTGTCTGTAAATGTAGTCAGGCCAGTTAATTCTCTCTCTTTGGATTAGGGCTCCCATCACCGTGTATTTGGCAGAGGAAAGTTGATCAAAACTTCCTGCCATGCCCATGACTATCTTGTTAGTTATGTCCAATACATACTTGTATTCTTTCTTCAGGTCTCTCTTCTTACCTTTGAGTTTGACCTTTATAGGTTGTTCAGGAGACTTGATTTCGTACTAGGTTTTGGTTGGGATCTGCTTCAGGGCTTCGACGGCGATGCCTCTGTCTCCATCTTGAAAGCGTTAGCGATGGTCTGTGGATTTCTAGTGACTTCTTCTCAAAAAATCGAGCTTATGATGCAGTGCTCTGTGACTCGTGCTTCCCTGTAGAAGCAGATGACAGCCTCCTTGAAAAGTTGCTTGGGGAAAATGTCCAGAAAATGGTAGATACCATTTTTCTTCATCCCCCGGATAACGTGCACCATCTCTGCCATGTCGTAGGTTTCCAATAGGCCTTCAAAGTCGACTACGATGATGAATATGATTTTTTCCTTTACCAGTTTCAGGTTGACTCCTTCGAAATAAGTGGTTGAGTCCATTTCTGCAAAGAAGATGTTTCGATTTAGTGTAGTGAAAATTTTAGGGTTCTTTGCTTTTGAAAAATCTAGGGTTCTTGAGCTTGAAGACCGTAAGGTTTTTCTAAAATGATTTCCACCGTCTTATATACTCAGTTGAAAAGACCTTTTAAATTTTAATAATTAAATAATCAAGTGGCGGTCCAATTTTTAATAAACAGGAATGACAGTTAGAGTTGATTGGACATCGTGGAGGTAGTGTGATCATGTGTTTTGTCCACGTGTAAATAATAATATAATAATTATAAGTCGGTCAACGAATGAGAAACTTAGCTGGTTGACTGTTTGACTTCTGACGCAGCTGTGATTTCAATTTCTTATCTGCTCTCATCAGGGGAATTTTCTGTCTGTGCTCTGATCAGCTAGCTTTACTTCGTCTTTTGCATCAGGTGAGGTATGTCGCATGTGGTTGATATCAGCTATATTTCCTCGTCTGTCCTTCAGATCCTCGTCTGGTCTGATCAGATGACTTCCTTATCTGCTCTGATCAGGTGGCTTTCCTCGTCTCTTGTCTGCTTCAGGTCAGATGACTTTTCCTTCGTCTTCAGGTCAGATATCTTTTCTTGTCTCATTTTGATCAGTTGACTTATCTTGTTCTGTTCCTTGGATTAGGTGATATGTCTTATCTGTATTTATGATCAGATAACTTTTCTTGACTTATTCTGATCAGGTGACATTTCTCAACTGCATCTAATCAGGTGACTTCTCTTGTCTGGTTCTGATCAGATGACTTTTTCTTGATCGAGCATTCTTCATCTAACTTTGATAATTTCAATTAGGCACTTTATTTCTTGCTGCTGGTGTGAATGCTTCATCAAAATCTATTTCTTCATACTCAGAGTAACCTTCTGCTACCATCTTTGCCTTTATTCCTAACAAGTTCCCCCTCTTTGGGATGTCAGGATTTTCTTTGTTGCATTCCAAATGAGCTCTCCTCTATTGACACATATGGGCCCCTTTGATTAGTTGATACTGACACTCTTTTTTATCCCAAACATGTGCCTGATTTCTAAGATCATTCTTCAACCCTTACTGATGACTCTGTGGTTGCTACACAATATTCTTTCCATTTCTTCTGCAATCAGATAAGAAGAGATATGGGTACCCAGATTTGAGTGGGTCCTCTAGGGTTAGTGGTTTTCACTGAGGAGTGGTTTCTCCTATGAACCTTATTTCTATATGCATTCTTATGCTCTCTGTATCCTTGGTTTGGGTCATGCATATAATCTGATTGGTAACTAGTTGGATGTGGTTTGTTATGATAATTCCACATATTTTGAAAATTATATTTGTTACCTCTATAAGGTGCATAATATCTAGGTTTATATCTTTGATTTGGATTGTGTACAGGATATGACTGATAATTTGAGTGGTATGAGCCATTGTAAAACCTTGGCTGAGACCTATAATGAAAGTTTTGTGGTCTCCATACCTTATTTTCTTAAAATTTTGGATAACCTTGAGGTTTCCATTTACCTCTTCCATTTTGAGATCTGTTTTTGGGGAGTCTTTGGTAGTAAGCAGAATGATGTAGTTTTGGCCATTGCCTAGTCTTTTATCTAGGTGGCTATTTTAAAATCCTTGGCTGCTGCATATTTTTGAATACTATAGGTTCAGCAGTCTGTACAAGTGTTTCTCCCTTGATGAAAGAAGTTTTAGAAGTAGAGGGAGTGTTGGGGTCATATCCAAGGCCCGATTTTAAATAAAGTGGCCTCTGGTTTATGCACAATCCATCTAAGGTTATAGATGCCTTCAAGGATGTAATCTCTTTAGCTTGAGCATCTTTTAAGTGTCTGAGTTTTGAAAGTTCAGCCTCAAGATTTGTGAGTGCATCTGATTTTTCTTTGTTCAAGGTTGTTAAGCTATCAATTTCAGCAGTAGCTATTTTTTCAGTTTCAGCCTGATTGGTTTTGAAATTTTCTGTATTTTGGCTGAGATTGTCAAAATTCTTTTCCAGTTGTGTTTTATCATTTCTCAGTTCTGTATTCTCAGCTGTTGCAGCCAGGTGTGCCTTTTTAAGAACTTCAAAATCTTTTAATAATTGGTTTACATATTTGTGAAGATCAATATCTTCAGACATATCAGAACTGAAACCTTCTGTAGTTTGAGGTTTAGATGTTACCTCTTCATCAGTAAGATTGGCCATAAGGCAGTTGATTACGTCATCATCATCTGATAGGAATCCACTTGTTGATTTCATGTTCTCTTTGATCAGCTCTGTTTCTTCACACATTGCTGCTAATGTGTCCCATGTTTCTTTGGCGTTTTTGCAATGTTTGATCTTTAACATGGTGGCTTGATCAAAGATCTGATATAAGATATCTCTGGCTCGATTGTCAAGGTTTGCCAGCTTTCTTTCTTCGGAGGTCATCTCTGATCTCGTCTTGGTAATTTGTCTTGGTTTCCCAGCTGCAATATTCTCATCTGTGTTGTTCTTCATGTAGATGAAAGGACCTTCTTCAAATATACTCCACATGTCATCGTGGACAGATGATAAATGTGCCTGCATTCTTATCTTCCATAAGTCATAGTCATCAACTGAAAAGGCAAGAAGTCTAGAATGCATGTGCTGCATGTGTTCCATCTTAAATGAGAGATTAAAATTATATATACTCAAGTATATGGATCTAGTTCTGTAAAATTGAACGAACCTCTCTGATACCACTTGTAGGTCACAAGTCGTCAGGGATAAGTCTAGAGGGGGGTGAATATACTTATCAAACTCTTTTCCTGAATCTCAGGTGAGTTTACTCAGTTGATAAAATGTGCAGCAAAAAATCAACTACAGATGATAATGCAGAAGCACAACTGATGATAATATAGGTGACTATTGTTGTCTGCAGGTGACTTATGTCAACTGTAAAACTAAGATGTGCGGAAGACAGTTGACTACTATTTGGAACAGTTAATATGAATGCAGCAGATAAGTATGATGAATGCAGTAAAACACGCAATCACTTATAGTAGTTTCAGAGGTGGGGTAATCCTCTACTAGTCCACTTTCCTCCAAACCAATTGGAGATGAATTCACTATAACTCTCAACCAGTGATAAGTGTTACAACGATTCAAACCAGTTACAACAGCTTCCAGCCAGTGGAAACCCATGGCCGTTGCAACTCCCTTAACTGTCTAGTACCTCCTGATTAAAAATCCATGGATGCCTCAACAACCCACAAGCTGTCTATCACCTTCCAATCAAGAACTCATGGATGCCTTATCAGTCGCGAAATTTCTGAAACCTCATTCACAGAAGTACCCCGTACTCAAACTTTTAAGATAAGAGTTTTGTCTTCTCCAACTTTAAGAGCTTCTCAGAATATTACTGTTAAGCTTTGCTTTTCATGATGCTATTGTTTTCTTTGATTGCTTTGATTGCTTTGTTCGCTTGTGAGTATAGTTCGCATCGTCTTTTGCTCATTCTGATCTTCAGATATTTATAGTACGAATCTTGAGCTTCTTCATAGCCGTTGCATTTTGTAACAAATCTGTCCGTTGGAGAGTGGACTTCTTTTTTTATTCTTTTATCTCTTTGCACGGCTTGATTCCCTTTCTTCAAATCTGTCCGTTTGAAGAATCTTCCCGTTGCGCCACTTTTCTTGATTTGTATATTCATAAGTCTTTCTGGCATGGATCTTAAGGAATATTTTATTCCTAACTTTCTGGGAATCATTCGCTTTGTCTCCTTGAATTTACGTCGGCATGTCTTTCCGTAATTGTTGACTTTCAACGCTTTGCTGACGTGGACTAAGCTTCTTCAAAACTTGGTTGCAAAATAAGTTTGGTCAACCTACTTTGATGTTCTGTTTGACAGAAAACCTTGTCTGATAAAGAACTTGTCTGTAGTCAACCTATAGCTGATGTTTACTTTAACCGAATGTTGCTTGATAACTCGTCTGGTGATATCTCATCTGTGGTCAAACCCAGCTGATGGTTTATGTTGACCAGACCTTCTCTCATAATAAGTTGTCTGTGGTCAAACTTCTCTGATATGCTATGTTGACCAAAACTCTTCTGACAATAGGTTGTCTGATGATAGCTTGTCCGTGGTCAACTTTCTATGATCTTCTTGAGTTGACCAAGACTCAATTTGAATTTTCTCGTCTGTGATAACAAATCGCTCTTGCTTTCTGATGTTTTGGTCAAACATCTATGACATTTTTGTTGACCAAAACTCCTCTGATAAAAAGGTCGCCTGATAACTTATCTGATATATCGTCGGTTCTATACTTAGTCGATTTTTGACTGATCAACTTCAGATCAATCTTAGCCTACATCAATGGTTCATAGAAGATACTCATTTGGTTATTCTTTACAATGCCAAGTACTTAGAGTATACATTTGAATAAATCACAAGTACATGGATGACATCATCAAAATCTAACAAGTATTCCTAACATAATGCATTTTAGATATCGTGAGACCATGTTTCTCACTAGCTATATATTATTAAAGATGAATATGAATGGCACAAACAGATTCGTAGCAAGCAGAATAATATAACCAGAAAGACTTCTATATCGTTATGCATAACATCAGGAAGACAGAACGATCTTGAACTCGTTTTCGCGTAATAATAATAGATAAGCCTAAAACGACTGTGAACTCGTTATGAAACAATCAGAAAGGAAAAATGGCTTCGGACTCGTTTTACCAGTATAACATTATATAAAAACAAACAAAACACCAACAAGACAACAATTGAGATATTTCCTAAAACATACATTACAATTACCTTCACTTCTCCAAATTAATGCTTGCTCCAAATTTCAAATTTCCAAATCGTGCTTCTAATACTCAAGGACATTTGACAAAATACTAATATCATGGAAATGATGCATGGAAGAGCAAGGAAAAAAAACTGGTGTTAGGCGTATTTTTATGCGCTTATTTATCATTATTTTATATCCATCTTGATCCTAAATCAGCATAAATGAGCTTTTAATGCAATATTCTTATACGTTTTGCAGGAAATCGGAGTCCGGAAGCCGAAACGATGAAAAACGGGCGAAAACGGCAGTTTTTGGTCATGAGCCACGGCACAAACCAAGTGAGCCGCGGCACACGAAGACAACCAGCGAGCCCCGAGTGGACTGTACCGTGAGCCGCGGCACAAGTAGAGTGAGCCGCGGCCCAGGAGGAAAAGCGGCGCCCGAGCATCTCGGCAGCGGTAGGGGCCGCGGCACAGATTAAGTGAGCCGCGGCCCACCGGGCGGTTTTTGCTGAATATTCCGCGTTTCTTTGCCGTTTTTGGAGCAGTTTTCGACCTAATCACACGGACGCGTTTTGGAGGCTGATAACAGTTATAAATAAGGGTTTAAGGGCTGAAGACAACGCGGAGGGGATCGATCAGAGGAAGAGCGGAGATACCAAAGGAACTAGTGGAAGAGATTTGTGGGCGACGACAAGACCACGGATCCCTACGGTTTTTCTTAATTTTTCCGCATTTTAGTTTCTAGATCTATTTAAGTAGGATTGTGATTGTAGCCGATTACATGACAGTTTGATTTATTTATTATTATTTCAATTCATTCGTTATTCTATTGAATTGGAGTTTTCTCATTGTTCTTAATGCTTTTTAATTGTCTGGCCAACAGTTGAATTGTTTTGAATGTCTTTATGGATTCGGGAGATGAAATTTAGGCATAGTTCTTGTGAGACGAATCATAATTTTCGTGAGATAGGAATATACTCATGGGAATTGTGAAGCCTAGTTATTGTGGGAATTCTTGAACTATTTTAGCTATTAATTATCTAATTCGAATAGGGATATATCGAGTTAATAATTCGTAGTATTTTCTATCGACCTTGGGAAAGGCTTTAGAATAATTTAGGAATTCCTGGCTTACAATCAATTGAATAAAGGTGAATTGAATTGAATAAAAATCATTCCTGATTGTTTGAGGTGAAAATCATAATCCTACACCCTTATTATTAGTTAATATTTATTATTATTTTCTATTTATTTTTCTGCAATTAGTTTAGATATAAATTCTATTTAATTGATCTTCAAATAAAATTGTGAGTTGACTACATTTTGGTACTTAGTGAAATCAGTCCTCGAGGGAACGATATCTTACTTATCACTTTATTACTTGTTGACACCGTGCACTTGCGGCATAGTGTGAGGGATTTCCTCACAACAAGTTTTTGGCGCCGTTGCCGGGGACTGATTTTTTCGCTAATATCAATACCAAGCGACTCTAATTTTAAATTTGATGTTTTTTTTAGTCTTTTTTTTTCATTATGTTTTCCTTTGATTATCATGACCCTTGGCATTTCATAAATTTCGATGATCTCAATAATTTGCCTAATAGGGTCAGTCAGCCCCCTCCCCCGAAACAAAAGACCATGCTTGAACAATGTGTAGACGCTCTCAATAATCCTGATAGTATTCCTCTTGAGCGAGAATGTGCACGTCGTGGTCTTGAGATTCACTATGGTTATTTTCCAGCTCATATATTTGGTAGTGAAGTTGAGGGGGAGGTTGAGAGGAAAAACATGTTGAGTTTTAGGGTCGATCCCCCAGCACCTAATAATTACATAAAGTGTGATGAGCTTGTAGAAGAAGTTACCATTGATGATGTTTCCAAAGAAATTTCATTAAATTGTCATCAAATTTCGACTAATAAGGTGAACACTTTTGTGCCTAAAATTTTATTAACGGTGCCACGCATAATTTTTCCTAAATCCATAATGGGAGAGATTGACCCCATTACTCTTGATTTTGTTGAGGCTGATTCTTTGAGTTCTAATGAGGTTGTTCATGATATGTCTTTATTATCTACCCATTCGAACTCTGCTTATTTTTTCATGCCTTATCATTATTATATTCTTCCATCATTTTTTGGTTGTCCGCATAATTATTCTTACTCATTATTTGTGGCAACCGGGCATGAACGAAAGCCTCCGTTGTGGAATAAGAGGCTTATAGATTGCAAGAAGTGGGCATTTGGCAATCTCCCTAGAAAGAAGCCACGTTAAATTCTTTTTGCCATGTCATGCTCAAGACGTAAAATAGAGCGCTTGATGGGAGGCAACCCATTATTTTTACTTGCTGTCTAGTTAGTTGTTTTTATTTGATTTTTCGTTATTACTTTTTTCCTTTGTTTTGTTATTTCGTTTGGATTCGTGTATTCTTGTTGGCCCTTATTTCCCTAATATTTTCTTTATATAACCCCAATGAGTTATTATTCTTCATATTCTAGTCTTCTTGACTTAATGTCTACAGTTATTTCATGACTAGAGAATAAGTTTGGGGGTCCCTCGTGATGTTAAGCATTATTTGAAGTATGGATTGACAGTCGATTCCACTCAGACATGTGCTGGCTTTCAAGAAGACATTTGGAATAAGTTTCACTTTTCCTTATCTCTTTTATTTCCACATGAGTGTTATTATTGATAATTTTATGTGTAGTGGAATTGATTTTCTTGGTTATAAATTGCGATTTCATCATTGCTTTAGTGTCTTTGCATGCTGTTGATGGTTTTTGCAAACATGAATTTTTCGTGAATTTTTCGTGCTTCATTTTGTGTAAAACTGATGTTACGATACTGATGTCTCTTGGAAGAAACGGTTGACTTTTGGTCGAGTTGCAGTCAGCGATTTCTGTTTCTGTTGAGTATTCATTTAGGTCCGAAATTTTTTCGTTTTTGTAGAAATCTTAGCAGATAAGAAAGGAGACATACATGTTTTGAAATCGCCGCCTATACGTTTGGTTATACTTTTTGGTTAGCTAGTCGTCCATTAACATAAGTCGTGTGGGCACTTAAATTGAGTTTAGAGTCGGACAGTTTTTCCTAAAAAGTCGAGATATTATTTGTTATATGATGGGAAGTCTAGTAACCGGGGATATTCACGTGACCCGTTGTTTACTCTCGCATAAAACGACAACCCTGATTAGACTAGTGGTTTAGAGATCTCGCATGTGCCGATGATAGGGAGCCTAGTAACCAGGGTATTCGCGTGACCCGTTGTTTACTCTCGCGTAAAACAGCGACCTTGAATCGGACATGCGGGAAATTGCTATTCGAGTTTTTTCTCCGCTGTAGAGGGGGACTTAGTAACTAGAAGCATCCATGTGCCCCATGAGTGTCTTTTACGTCAAACGGTTCCCCAATATATGAGAATGGAATTCCACCCTAGGATTATCCCGATGAAACATCCCGAGATTCGAACCTAGTGGTTAACTCGAATCTTTATTATGATCATACATAAAGGAATGTTGTCCTAGGAGTAATTTTGATGATGAAACTCTTAAATTTTTGCCACTATACTGTGGGACTGGGCGAGTTGGCTCGTTTATTTTAACCCTTCATATCGGCTGTCGGTTAAATTCACGCTTGTTAATCTTTGAGCTTGATTTTCTTCATGAATGATTGATTAGGACTGAAATTGGTTACTTTGTGGAATCAGTGTCCTGGACGTGACTCACTATTACGATACTTGTACTATTCTTTGAGATTTTCAGGATAGTATTGATTAGGTTGAGCACTATAAATTTGCACGATTATTCTCGATCATTCATGATACTTTTTATTTGAAAATTGATTTTTGCTTGAGGACAAGCAAAGGCTCAAGTTTGGGGGTATTTGTTAGGCGTATTTTTATGCACTTATTTATCATTATTTTATATCCATCTTGAGCCTAAATCAGCATAAATGAGTCTTTAATGCAATATTCTTATATGTTTTGAAGGAAATCGGAGTCCGGAAGCCGAAACGATGAAAAACGGGCGAAAACAGCAGTTTTTGGTCATGAGCCGTGACACAAACCAAGTGAGCCGCGGCACACGAAGACAACCAGCGAACCCCGAGTGGACAGTACCGTGAGCCGCGGCACAAGTAGAGTGAGCCGCGGCCCAGGAGGAAAAGGCAGCGCCCAGGCATCTCGCTGAGCAGTAGGGGTCGCGGCACAGATTAAGTGAGCCGCGGCCCACCAGGCGGTTTTTGCTGAATATTCCGCTTTTCTTTGCCGTTTTTGGAGCAGTTTTCGACCTAATCACACGGACGCGTTTTGGAGGCTGATAACAGTTATAAATAAGGGTTTAAGGGCTGAAGACAACACGAAGGGGATCGATCAGAGGAAGAGCGGAGATACCAAAGGAACTAGTGGAAGAGATTTGTGGGCGACGACAAGACCACGGATCCCTACGGTTTTTCTTAATTTTTCCGCATCTTAGTTTCTAGATCTATTTGAGTAGGATTGTGATTGTAGCCGATTACATGACAGTTTGATTTATTTATTATTATTTCAATTCATTCGTTATTCTATTGAATTGGATTTTTCTCATTGTTCTTAATGCTTTTTAATTGTCTGACCAACAGTTGGATTGTTTTGAATGTCTTTATGGATTCGGGAGATGAAATTTAGGCATAGTTCTTGTGAGACGAATCATAATTTTCGTGAGATAGGAATATACTCACGGGAATTGTGAAGCCTAGTTATTGTGGGAATTCTTGAACTGTTTTAGCTATTAATTATCTAATTCGAATAGGGATATATCGAGTTAATAATTCGTAGTATTTTCTATCGACCTTGGGAAAGGCTTTAGAATAATTTAGGAATTCCTGGCTTACAATCAATTGAACAAAGGTGAATTGAATTGAATAAAAATCATTCCTGATTGTTTGAGGTGAAAATCATAATCCTACACCCTTATTATTAGTTAATATTTATTATTATTTTCTATTTATTTTTCTGCAATTAGTTTAGATATAAATTCTATTTAATTGATCTTCAAATAAAATTGTGAGTTGACTACATTTTGGTACTTAGTGAAATCAGTTCTCGAGGGAACGATATCTTACTTATCACTTTATTACTTGTTGACACTGTGCACTTGCGGCATAGTGTGAGGGATTTCCTCACAACAACTGATAAAAGAAATGACGGGGCATAGAAGAAGAGCTTGAATTAGGTTTTGACATAATCTTGTTCTTTCAATTACTGAAGGGTAATCGAATCTTTTTTAAACCAAAGACATTTTAATAATTAAATAATTTTTTATATTTTATTAGACATGCTATTGAAACAAAAAATAAAGATAGAGTCCTTTTAAACAAAAAAATCAGGTTGAATTGGTATCTTAAACAAATCGGTCTTTTCTCCCTCCATCCCCCCAAATACAATTCCAAAAAAACCCTCTCTTCGTCGTCCTCATCCTCCCACCACCACTTCTCAGTCATATCAGCATGAAATTCAAAGCCTTTCTCACAGACAACGGCATCAACCTCCTCGAGAAACGAATCCTCCCAGCCCTAGACAAAATCGGCAAAATCTGCCACCTCTACCTCACCCGCGACCACGCTTTCTTCCTCCACAACCTCCTCAACGCCGACGGCGTCCATTCCATCGCCCAATTCAAAAAGGAATATCTCTTCCAGGATTACCGCATTTCCAGCCAAAACGACGACAAAATCGCGTTTTCAATCGACCTCGCCCTCCTCCACCGCGCACTCCGCTCGATCCTCACCATCTACGTCGAGTCTAGGGATTTCAACTCCAACGGCCTCCAAATCAAATTGGTCAAGAAATTACCCCCACACTCAACCCAGCCGACGCCGTTTCTCACGCTCGAAGCCAAAGGGTACAAATCCGCTGTCGTACAAGACGTACCCATTTCGAAACCCTTATCTCGAGCCGACGTTCAGGAGCTCCAGCTCGCGCTTGATGTCAGCCAGGAGATGCCGGCGACTTTAGTCAGGGCGCCAGATTTGAATTTGCTGCAGAATTTCGTTGATAGGATGAAGCATGTCGGCGATGTCATGGGGGTCTCCGTCACTAAATATGGAGATCTGCATCTGCAGATCTCGACTACTTTGATCACATTGGGGGCCGAATTCCGAAAGCTGGTAGTTTTAGGAGAGCGGGCTCGCGAGGTCGATGGGGACGAGAATTTGGGTGCTCAGATTAGGATCGAGAAAGCATTGCAGAGACAAGATGCCATGAAAGTGGAAGTTAGTGTGAAGCATTTTTTCAAGTGTTTGCAGTATAGTCTGGCTAAGCCCGACTGCGCCTTTTACGGGATTGCACCTCACGGTGCTTGTTTGATTGTGATTTTTCAGTTCTTTGTTCCAGGGACGAGGCAGACTGATAAATCAATCAGTTTGCATTGTAGGTTGCCTGTGCTTGATCCTGGGTCGAACTGAAAGTCTCTAAATAATGTGGTCTTTGTCATGCCCTGCTTCTTTTTGATAGTATCCAAGTGAATCTTGGGTTGGTAGAGGAGTTCAGAATGCGTCTTTTGATTTCAATGAAATACAACAGCATTACATTTGGCCTATGTTGTCTCCAAACTCTGTGTTTCTTTCTTAAATTATTAGTTTTTCTATGCTTAGAGTTTTGACTTCTGTTGCATCAGTAATGGAAGAGTTGAGTACTACTGTCATAAATTTCTTTGCATGGGCTTTTTCTTTTTTTTTTAATAATTTATTTTCTAGGCTTACACCTAATTATGCCTCAAATGCCACAGATCCGGCTCCTCATTACTACCACCAAGGTAAATTGTGGGATATGTACGAACTGGTCAGTTTCTTATTGGGTTCTGTTAACATACAACCAGATTTTTCCAGGTAAAAAAATAATAGTCCTCCCTTGAGCCGACACTGTTGCCATTTTTTGTGCTCACCGTGAAATATGGCTGAAGCTAAAACCTAAAATTTAGGATTAAGGGAGTCACATATAAGAGTATTCTGTTACGGTTCCGTCCATAGAGAGACCCCATGTAGTGCATCCCCTGCCGGATGCACTACACGTGGCGTGCATGGACGGTGCAGATTGATGCACTAGATGGTTCATCGATTTGCACCGTCCATGCACGCCCCATGTAGTGCATCCGGCAGGAGATGCACTACGTGGGGCGTACCATGGACGGTACCATTCTTTTACCCAAACTTTAACTCCTCTTTTAATACTCAAATTGGCGGTGAAAAAGTTGCAGAAGTGCTTGTTTATTTGCAAAGTTGGACCAAAAGCATAATCAGAAACTTAAAGTACTCCAGTGCAAATAGAAGCCACATGTTGAATTATTAGTTGGGGTGTTTGCAAATCCTTTTCAAATGCATTTCTTTGTTTTTGCTATGATGCACCAAGGAGAATGTCAATTTGATGATATGTACACCGAAAAGGTAAACACAATATTTTCACGAGTATGTGACTATGTCCACTCGAGGAGTACGGCCATACTGTTGACTTCTATCTTTTGCACATTAACCAGCATTACAAAACTGCTATTGCTAATTAGTATGCCAATAGATGCACTAAAGCATTATCATGACCACTGAGTTTTTGTGTTCGACGAAACAAAGGAGCTTTCCGGATAACTAACCCTCTTGGATATGGACTTTATTTAGTATCTCTTCCGACGACCGCAGAGCAAACTTGTAACGATCACGTGATTTCTTCCCTTCCTCCACAACCTTCACATAGAGGTGCCCAAAAAGACCCAACCCGGCGGCTCGACCCGTTGACCCGGACCTGGCTGACCTGTGCAGGACCCGGACCCGGCCAACCCGCCGGACCCGTCGACCCGGACCCGTGGTATACACGGGTGGGGTCCGGGTCTTACATTTCCCAACCCGGCGACCCGCCGGGTCCGATCCGTCGACCCGGCGTGAAAAAAAAAATTAAAATTTTGAAATTATGGCCGTTGGACCCGGTGGGTCGGACCCGTGACCCGGAGGGTCTAACAGCTAGAATTCAGATTTTTTAAAAAAAAAAATCCTATCTATAAATACTTCCCAACCCAACATATTTTTTTCACATCTTCAATATAATCTATCTCTCAAACTCCCATTGCTAATTGCTATACCAATTAATCTCTTTTTTTTTTTTCATTTAATCATTATATCGAGTTCTGACAAGGGAAAGGGTATTGCTACGTCTCCCAAAAAATCCAAAATGTTCAAGTTCGAGCGAATGGGTCTTTGGGACAAATCGAAGAAACCATCTGGGATAATTATTCGGGAGCCCCAAAACCAAACACCACCCGGTTTTAAAAATGAAAGTCAAGAACCTGAATATGATGCTATACATGAAAGTATTTATTACGGTAGTACAACAACTACCAGTGAAGAAGAAGTTGACCCCCGGGGATTTCGACGTATCCCGAATCGTCAACAACTGCAAAACATTGACGAAGAAATGGACCATGAAATCGATGAAGCTATGTTAAATTAAACATATTCAACGTTCGAGCGCACTATTCATGGCGTACCAACTCCGACGCAAAAATCAAATTTGAAGCGTCATGCGGCAAGCCAAGCTGAAGAACCTCCTTATGTTGAAGAGTTATCATCCGAGGAGGAAGAAATTGTGAAAGGAAGAGGAAGCAAGAAAACTAAATGGAGAAAGAAGTCTGCCCCTGTTGCAGAAAAGAAACAGGTATCTGAACTTTTTTCAAAACACTTTAAAAAAGAAAAAATGTCAGATGGTTCGATGAAGGTATTTTGCAACTACTGCAAGAAAGAATATTCGTATAAACTCGGGGATGGATATGGAAATTTTAGAAGGCATTTTGAGAATAACCATGCCTCGATCCACGGAGAACAAAAGTCGCAAAGTCAACTCAACTTTCAACCTTCTACTGGAGTCGGGCCAGCCGGCAATCAAGGTATGTCTGAATCTCAGCTTTATAAATATAATGAAAAAAATGATAGAGAACAAATGACAAAATTATGTGCACAAGAATCTTTACCTTTTAATTTTGCGGATAGTACGGGTTGAGAATATAGGATGCAAAATGCCTATAATCATGCTATTAAAAGAATTCCACGTACCACAATGACTAGATAAGTAGTATACTTAGCCAAACAACATAAACTTGCACTACGAGCTTATTTTAGATTTATAAATCATAGAGTTTCTTTAGCTGCAGATACATAGACAGATTTTAAACAAAAAAATGATTATATGGGTATAAGTATACACTGGATTGATAAAAATTGGAACTTAAACAAAAGATTATTTGCGTTTAAAAAATTTAATTGTGCACATAGTGCATATAATATAGCTAGAGCAATTATTAAAATTTTAACTTTTTATTGCTTAAAAGATAAAATTTTCACAATTGGTTTTGATAATACTAGTTCTAATACTGCAAGTATACCAGCTTTAATACAAGCTTGCAATCCTATTTTAGCGGGTCGATTGTTTCATACTAGATGTATATGTCATATTCTAAATTTATGTGTACAAGATGCAATAAAATTTGTAGATGAGGCAATAGAACGAATTAGAAAATGTGTCTTGTTTTTACATAATCGTACTAAGTTAGCTAGACAATGGGTAAAATTTTTAAAATCAAAACAAATGCAACCCAGATTTTTTACTCCAGAACGTAAAACATAGATGGAACTCAACTTATGAGATGTTAAATTCAACTAATGAATATAAAGAATTATTGTGTGAATTTTTTGATACGTATTTTTGCGTAGAAGGATTTTGTTTATTGCCAACTGTTGTTGCCCGAAATATTATCCGGAGATAGATATTGCTGGAACGGTCGAGCAACAGCAAATTGCGAGAGCACGTCCGAGGGAATGGAAATAACACAAGATTTGTCGGGGTTGTTAGTCCCGGGCTTGAATGCTCTCGCGAGATGTTATTAATAAGAATACGTTTGAGTACAAATATTAATGTAAGAATGCGATTACAATGAGTGTAAAAGATTCTATGTATCTAGTTGTTGAATGCTTGCCGGAAGAACTAGAGTTGCTCTGAGTTCTTGAACTGCTGGGAGTTCTGGTTTCGTCTTTGCCGACCGTCTTTCGGTTAAGAGGTGCTGAGAGAGAAATATGTCCGAAGTGTGTAGCCTTGCCAAGAGTGAAAGCCAAGTTATGAACTAAGATTCTGAACTGAATCGAGAGAGAGCTTTTCCGCTGAGGCTTCCTATTTATAGGACTGGCCACTGCTGGGCGATCGCCTTTCTTGATAATATAATAAGGGGCGATCGTCTTTTCAGCACATGGGCTGTCTGCTTTGAAGTCATGACTCTGCTGCCCGGCCCGGTGTGCGGTCGATGAGGAGCCGGCCACGCGTCTGAGTCATCACGGGAGGTCCCACTTGCACCTTTCGGCGGGTCTGTCGGTAGGTGAGATTGGTGACAGGATTTGGTCAATGATCCATGTCTTGCGGCGCCTTTTCCGGATCTGCATGTGGGTCTCTGTCCGAGCTTCGGCCTTCGCCGACTAGGCGGGCGATGGCTTCGCGTGGCATGAGGCGATCGTCACTGGACGGTCACCAGGGGTCGACCGCCAAGTACCGAGAGACGATCGCCTTAGATGTCGATGGCTCGGCACCGGGGCTTGACCTAGGACCTTCGATCGGCCGATCTGCCTCGGCTGTTAGGCTCTGGCTCGGTCGCCCGGTCTCTGTGCCGATCGCCTGTTGAGATGCATAAATCTTGACACAACAATTGCCCCCTAGCTCGCTCCGATGTCGAAGACATGGGGTGAGGTGGTTCTGGCAATCGTTGAGGATAAAGACGGGCGATCCGTTGAGCGGACTTTGGATTTGGACTTGGGCGATCTGATCGATTGACGAGCTATCTTAGATCTAATTGCTTCGTCGTTTGAGGAATCATGCACAGTCACGGAGTTCGATGGACCGACCTCCATGACCGTGTCTTGTGCGCGAGCGACATTGTCTGTCTCGTGACTCATTTTATTGTGAGGGTCCTCCGTTAGGCTGCGCCTCGCCTCGTATTTAAACGAAGGGCGTGCGGTCTTAGTCTGGAGGAGTCCTTGCGCTGGGCGTCGTCGGATTAATCGACTCCACGTCCGCGGCTTGTTAGCTCTTTTCTACCTCGGATCGTCATGTTGGATGTCAATCCTCGACGGTATACGTTGAGACGGGGTAGGGACGCGTCGCATTGTCCGGGTTCACCAAGTTAGATGATGAACCTTTGAGGGCGGGCGATCGTGTCCACTGATTATTTTGGAGGGTCCTTCGGCTACGCCCGCCTCATATTTAAACGAAGGGCGAGCGATCTCAGCCCAAAGGAACCTTGCATGGCCGAAGCAGTCGGTTCCATCGACCACCAGGACCATTGTTGCACTCTTCCACCTCGGATCGTCATGTTAAATGCCGACCTTCGACGGTGTACGTTGTGCGGGGGAGGCGATCTCCTGCCTTAGTCCAACATTTCAGATGATGAACTATAGAGGGCGAGCGAGTCCTCCAGTTTGGTGATGCTGCTTGATAATGGCGATCGGGTTAGAAGACTGGTGATCGTCATTTGGTTGCCGATCGCGTTGCTCATAGGTTAAAAAGTAACCTTTGCCTGGCTAGAAAGTCTGCGGATTTAGCGCGGAAGATCGCGTAGGTCGGGGGGAGGTCCTTCGAAAGGTGCCTAAACATAGGCGAAAGACTGTGGAATCCCCCTAAGACCGAGTATAGGGCGATCTCGTCGCTTATGGGCTCGCCGTTGAGGATGATCTCATCTACCCGGTCGATGTAGTCTGCGTCGGATTCTTCTTCCCCTTGCCTGATCTGCATCATGCGATGGGGACCTTCCGGCCAAGCGACCTTTGTTGGGATAAATAATTTTGTTTTGATAATTGCCAAAAGCTTGATATAGCAAGCCCTGTATCGAAAGTCGGTTGAAGTTGCAATCCTGTATCGAAGACCTTATCACAGCGCCAAGCATACAGCAAGCTCTCACGCTACCAAGATACAGCAATAAAGTCTAAATAAGCGCCAAGTATGGAAGCTGTCTCGAAACCTCAATACAGCACCCTTCCATACAGCGCCTGACTATTCCATTATGCCTACATCACTAGTGGATACAGCATTCACATCGGAACAGGACTGAAGACCGTTTGAAAAGGAATCTTTAGTATTCATTAAAGTCAAGTACCGTTTGATAAAGAAGTATTTAAATACTGAAAGGATAAAGTATTTAAATATTGAAGCTGTCAGAGATCTTCAAATCCCGCAATATCCGGATCCTGGTCTATTCAAGTTGTCACGGAATCTTGCCCAACGGATATATCTCAACGGATATATTATTCAGAAGAATATATATCTCATAAGAGCGTTGAAGATAATACAACCCAAGTTACCAAGTGAAGAAGCTATCATTATATACATCAGAGCAAAACATATCTCCAGAAGCTTTCTGCAAGTTAAGATCCAAAGAGATATACAGTGCTCAACATCAAGAACAGTTATCATCTGCTCAAAAACTTCATATTCAAAGCTGTTGTTCTTACCTGGTTACCTACCTTTTACCTTGTGTAAAAACTGAGCTCTGTGTGAACTCAACAAGTTATTCTGACCTGTGTGGGACGAATAAGAGGACGAAGCTTTGGAACTGTGTGTGAAGAAGCTAGTCAAGAAGGAAGCTTTAACCAATCTGTGTGAACGGTTGAAAGCGACAGTCTTTGTATCTATCTGTGTGAACGATACAAGGATAGGTTTGATTATAAATACATAGTTGTGTACGCAGTATTTATAATAAACGTTTTACTCCTGTGTGGAGGACCAGTGGACGTAGAGGTTTACCTCGAACCACTTTAATTCTTGTGTTATTTACCTTTCGAATTCTTGTTTTCATAATTGTGATTTATACAAGTATACCTTTGCAAAACCACATACGCACCAAGCTAACAGGAGAATAGACCAAGTTGCTGTATCGACGGCAACTTACTATATTAAAGACTTCCACTACGCACTCAGATTCGAAAACCATACAGCCTGTTGCTTAAACATTTCCAAGCTGTGTCGAGTATACTTAAGAAAGGGACCAACAAGTGGTATCGGAGCGGTTGATTCTAAAAAGAATCAGTCGTATTTTTAACCGAATCAGATTCAAAACACTTATTTTCGAAAACAGATCTTTGTAATTCCCATCTTCTAATATGGATACCTTTATGTCTAATAAGATATCTATGTTTCACATTAACGAGTTTGATGACTGGAGAAACAGGATGAAGAACAAACTCAAAGCCTTCATTGGAGAATCAAAAGCTCCGCCCGCATCAACAAAGACCGAATAATGTCTTCAGGTAGTCACTGATAGTGACTCGTCTGATGATGAGCTAGAGGATAGAGCCTATGTGTGCTCTATGGCCGAAATTAAAGAAGAAAATGAAGACGGCGATGATGATGAGGTAAGCTCCACCTCAACTATTCCCATAAATGCATCTCATACCTTTGAAAATATGCTTAATGAATTCGGCCCATGAGATATTGAAAGGAGAAAACATGCAGCTTGAAATTTCTAACTTAGAGCTGAAGGAAGAAAATGACTTGCTAAAGAATAATTACGAAAATATGTCAGTTGATTGCGAAAACAGCAAAGTCAATTTGGAAAAACTCATGGAGAGCAATCATCAACTTGCTCATAATCTAAATGAGACTAAGTCTCATCTTGAAAGCAAGACAAATGATTTGGCTCTACTCGAAGCCAAAGTAAAATCTCTCGAGAAACGTGAAGGAGAATTAGAGACAATCTTGAAATCTTTCGAGAAATCCTCTAAAAGAATGGAAGAGATCCTAAGCACTGGGCAACATGCTCATGATAAACGTGGCTTAGGGTACAACTCGTTCTCCAACAAAGAAAAATCTAGTACAGTATTCGTCAGGAGTGAGGAATCCATTCCTGTATCAAAAGAAGTTCCGAGTTCTGTGAAGGAACCTGTTGCACCGCGAACAGCAAAAGCTGCCATTCCGCCCCCGCAACTCTACTATTCGAGATAGTGGAACCAACAGCCACTCAGAAGGCGTACTCAACAGCATGCTCCACAAGCATATCATAAACGCCAGCAGTCATTCAGGAAGAAGGCTGTATCCAACCAACAAAGGCCCGTCTGGCGGTACTCTCGATAACGCGCCTAGGCACTGGATACAGGAGCCCCGTTATCCATCAAGAAAGCAGGTGTTCGCGCAGTATCAACAACATCGTTGGGAATCCAACTGGAGACCCAGAAGGCAAGATGTTAGGCCAAAGAAAATGGCTCCACCTCCGAGACGACAATCGTACTGGAATAACAACTATAATTCTTGATTTTTCATGCATTATAATGATTACAACGACTACGTGCCTGCCCCACGTAGATATTGATATAATGGACCAAAAGTAGCCTACAACAAACAAATTGTTGCCCGGCAAATTTGGGTACCAAAAGGCAATATCACACCAGGACCCAAAGTTACTTGATATCCATGCGTCGACATGAATTGGAAGCGCTACAGCCAGAAACTCCTGTAAGTTTTTATGCTTTTACTCATTAAGTGAGGGGGAATACTGTAAGACCCAAGAATACAGTGTTAATCCGAACATTAATTGAATCCCGTATGTACCTTTAAGGGGGAACACTATATTATTCAGGGATACAGTATGGCATCAATTATGATTGATAAATTTTAGCTTATTATTGCTGTAAGAACTCGTCTACGAACAGTTCATAGGTTCAGTTGTACTCAACTAGATTACTAATGTAAGATTGTGCCTACGCGCCAATCATAAGTTTAAGATGTAACACACTTCCCTATTAGATGCTATCATTTTAGAACTTGCCTGCAAGGCGATTCACATTTCTTTTAGATTAAGTGCTGAAGACCAGATCATTTGACAGAAGATCAAGAAGCCTGCTCAAGAAATTATCAAAAAGAGAGGGAAACTGTTGGAAAATCATCTCCTGTATCGAAGTTGCCATCAAGTGGTTATCGAAAAAGGGGAAATTGTTTTAGCTTGAAGAGGTTTTGATATCAAGAACTTGGCATGATCAAGAAGTTTTTGAATCATCAAAGAAGTTTTGGAAATTATCAAAAAGGGGGAAATTGTTGGGATAAATAATTTTGTTTTGATAATTGCCAAAAGCTTGATACAGCAAGCCCTGTATCGAAAGCCGGTTGAAGTTGCAATCCTGTATCGAAGACCTTATCACAGCGCCAAGCATACAGCAAGCTCTCGCGCTACCAAGATACAGCAACAAAGTCTAAATAAGCGCCAAGTATGGAAGCTGTCTCGAAACCTCAATACAGCACCCTTCCATACAGCGCATGACTATTCCATTATGCCTACAGCACTAGTGGATACAACATTCACATCGGAACAGGACTGAAGACCGTTTGAAAAGGAATCTTTAGTATTCATTAAAGTCAAGTACCGTTTGATAAAGAAGTATTTAAATACTGAAAGGATAAAGTATTTAAATATTGAAGCTGTCAGAGTTCTTCAAATCCCGCAATATCCGGATCCTGGTCTATTCAAGTTGTCACGGAATCTTGCCCAACGGATATATTATTCAGAAGAATATATATCTCATAAGAGCGTTGAAGATAATACAACCCAAGTTACCAAGTGAAGAAGCTATCATTATATACATCAGAGCAAAACATATCTCCAGAAGCTTTCTGCAAGTTAAGATCCAAAGAGATATACAGTGCTCAACATCAAGAACAGTTATCATCTGCTCAAAAACTTCATATTCAAAGCTGTTGTTCTTACCTGGTTACCTACCTTTTACCTTGTGTAAAAACTGAGCTCTGTGTGAACTCAACAAGTTATTCTGACCTGTGTGGGACGAATAAGAGGACGAAGCTTTGGGCGTGTGTGAAGAAGCTAGTCAAGAAGGAAGCTTTAACCAATCTGTGTGAACGGTTGAAAGCGACAGTCTTTGTATCTATCTGTGTGAACGATACAAGGATAGGTTTGATTATAAATACATAGTTGTGTACGCAGTATTTATAATAAACGTTTTACTCCTGTGTGGAGGACCAGTGGACGTAGAGGGGTTTACCTCGAACCACTTTAATTACTGTGTTATTTACCTTTCGCCGTTACTGTTTTCATAATTGTGATTTATACAAGTATACACTGCAAAACCCTGTACGCACCAAGCTAACAGGAGAATAGACCAAGTTGCTGTATCGACGGCAACTTACTATATTAAAGACTTCCACTACGCACTCAGATTCGAAAACCATACAGCCTGTTGCTTAAACATTTCCAAGCTGTGTCGAGTATACTTAAGAAAGGGACCAACAAGTGGTATCGGAGCGGTTGATTCTAAAAAGAATCAGTCGTATTTTTAACCGAATCAGATTCAAAACACTTATTTTCGAAAACAGTCTTTGTAATTCCCATCTTCTAATATGGATACCTTTATGTCTAATAAGATATCTATGTTTCACATTAACGAGTTTGATGACTGGAGAAACAGGATGAAGAACAAACTCAAAGCCTTCACTGGAGAATCAAAAGCTCCGCCCGCATCAACAAAGACCGAATAATGTCTTCAGGTAGTCACTGATAGTGACTCGTCTGATGATGAGCTAGAGGATAGAGCCTATGTGTGCTCTATGGCCGAAATTAAAGAAGAAAATGAAGACGGCGATGATGATGAGGTAAGCTCCACCTCAACTATTCCCATAAATGCATCTCATACCTTTGAAAATATGCTGAATGAATTCGGCCCATGAGATATTGAAAGGAGAAAACATGCAGCTTGAAATTTCTAACTTAGAGCTGAAGGAAGAAAATGACTTGCTAAAGAATAATTACGAAAATATGTCAGTTGATTGCGAAAACAGCAAAGTCAATTTGGAAAAACTCATGGAGAGCAATCATCAACTTGCTCATAATCTAAATGAGACTAAGTCTCATCTTGAAAGCAAGACAAATGATTTGGCTCTACTCGAAGCCAAAGTAAAATCTCTCGAGAAACGTGAAGGAGAATTAGAGACAATCTTGAAATCTTTGAGAAATCCTCTAAAAGAATGGAAGAGATCCTAAGCCTGGGCAACATGCTCATGATAAACGTGGCTTAGGGTACAACTCGTTCTCCAACAAAGAAAAATCTAGTACGGTATTCGTCGGGAGTGAGGAATCCATTCTGTATCAAAAGAAGTTCCGAGTTACGTGAAGGAACTGTTGCACATGACGACAAAAGCCGCCATTCCGCCCCAACTCTACTATTCGAGATAGTGGAACCAACGAGACACTCGAAGGCGTACTCAACGGCATGCTCCACAAGCATATCATAAACGCCGTGATCATTCGGGAAGAAGGCAGTATCCAACCAACAAAGGCCCGTCTGGCGGTACTCTCGGTCTGCGCGCCTGAATTGGATACGAGCCCGTTATCCATCAAGAAGCGGTGTTCGCGCGGTATCAACAACATCGTTGGGAATCCAACTGGAGACCCGAAGGCAAGATGTTAGGCGAAGAAAATGGCTCCACCTCAGAGGCGACAATCGTCTTTGGAATAACAACTATAATTCTTGATTTTTCATGCATTATAATGATTACAACGACTACGTGCACGCGTAGATATTGATATAATGGACCAAAAGTAGCCTACAACAAACAAATTGTTGCCGGCAAATTTGGGTACCAAAAGGCAATATCACACGGGACCCAAAGTTACTTGATATCCATGCGTCGACATGAATTGGAAGCGCTTCTGACCCGAAACTCCTGTAAGTTTTTATGCTTTTACTCATTAAGTGAGGGAATCTTGTAAGACCCAAGAATACAGTGTTAATCCGAACATTAATTGAATCCCGTATGTACCTTTAAGGGGGAACACTATATTATTCAGGAATACAGTATGGCATCAATTATGATTGATAAATTTTAGCTTATTATTCTTTGTAAGAACTCGTCTACGAGCAGTTCATAGGTTGATTGTACTCAACTAGATTACTAATGTAAGATTGTGCCTACGCGCCAATCATAAGTTTAAGATGTAACACACTTCCCTATTAGATGCTATCATTTTAGAACTTGCTGCGGCAGTTCACATTTCTTTTAGATTAAGTCTTGAAGACCAGATCATTTGTGAGAAGATCAAGAAGCCTGCTCAAGAAATTATCAAAAAGAGAGGGAAGCTGTTGGAAAATCATCTCTGTATCGAAGTTGCCATCAAGTGGTTATCGAAAAAGGGGAAATTGTTTTAGCTTGAAGAGGTTTTGATATCAAGAACTTGGCATGATCAAGAAGTTTTGAATCATCAAAGAAGTTTTGGAAATTATCAAAAAGGGGGAAATTGTTGGGATAAATAATTTTGTTTTGATAATTGCCAAAAGCAATCTGACAAGCCCTGTATCGAAAGCCGGTTGAAGTTGCAATCCTGTATCGAAGACCTTATCACAGCGCCAAGCATACAGCAAGCTCTCGCGCTACCAAGATACAGCAACAAAGTCTAAATAAGCGCCAAGTATGGAAGCTGTCTCGAAACCTCAATACAGCACCCTTCCATACAGCGCATGACTATTCCATTATGCCTACAGCACTAGTGGATACAGCATTCACATCGGAACAGGACTGAAGACCGTTTGAAAAGGAATCTTTAGTATTCATTAAAGTCAAGTACCGTTTGATAAAGAAGTATTTAAATACTGAAAGGATAAAGTATTTAAATATTGAAGCTGTCAGAGTTCTTCAAATCCCGCAATATCCGGATCCTGGTCTATTCAAGTTGTCACGGAATCTTGCCCAACGGATATATCTTAACGGATATATTATTCAGAAGAATATATATATCTCATAAGAGCATTGAAGATAATACAACCCAAGTTACCAAGTGAAGAAGCTATCATTATATACATCAGAGCAAAACATATCTCCAGAAGCTTTCTGCAAGTTAAGATCCAAAGAGATATACAGTGCTCAACATCAAGAACAGTTATCATCTGCTCAAAAACTTCATATTCAAAGCTGTTGTTCTTACCTGGTTACCTACCTTTTACCTTGTGTAAAAACTGAGCTCTGTGTGAACTCAACAAGTTTTTCTGACCTGTGTGGGACGAATAAGAGGACGAAGCTTTGGAACTGTGTGTGAAGAAGCTAGTCAAGAAGGAAGCTTTAACCAATCTGTGTGAACGGTTGAAAGCGACAGTCTTTGTATCTATACGTGAGCGATACAAGGATAGGTTTGATTATAAATACATAGTTGTGTACGCAGTATTTATAATAAACGTTTTACTCCTGTGTGGAGGACCAGTGGACGTAGAGGGGTTTACCTCGAACCACTTTAATTACTGTGTTATTTACCTTTCGCCGTTACTGTTTTCATAATTGTGATTTATACAAGTATACATCGCAAAACCACGTACGCACCAAGCTAACAGGAGAATAGACCAAGTTCTTTGTATCGACGGCAACTTACTATATTAAAGACTTCCACTACTTTTCAGATTCGAAAACCATACAGCCTGTTGCTTAAACATTTCCAAACTGTGTCGAGTATACTTAAGAAAGGGACCAACAAGTGGTATCGGAGCGGTTGATTCTAAAAAGAATCAGTCGTATTTTTAACCGAATCAGATTCAAAACACTTATTTTCGAAAACAGTCTTTGTAATTCCCATCTTCTAATATGGATACATTTATTTCTAATAAGATATCTATGTTTCACATTAACGAGTTTGATGATTGGAGAATCAGGATGATGAACAAAAGCAAAGCCTTCTTTGGAGAATCAAAAGCTCGCCCGCATCAACAAAGACCGAATAATGTCTTGGTAGTCAGCGATAGTGACTCCTCCGATGATGAGCTAGAGGATAGAGCCTATGTGTGCTCTATGGCGAAATTAAAGAAGAAAATGAAGACGGCGATGATGATGAGGTAAGCTCCACCTCAACTATTCCCATAAATGCATCTCATACCTTTGAAAATATCTTTGAATGAATTCGGCCCATGAGATATTGAAAGGAGAAAACATGCGGCTTGAAATTTCTAACTTAGAGTGAAGGAAGAAAATGACTTGCTAAAGAATAATTACGAAAATATGTCAGTTGATTGCAGCAACAAAGTCAATTTGGAAAAACTCATGGAGAGCAATCATCAACTTGCTCATAATCTAAATGAGACTAAGTCTCATCTTGAAAGCAAGACAAATGATTTGGCTCTACTCGGAGCCAAAGTAAAATCTCTCGAGAAACGTGAAGGAGAATTAGAGACAATCTTGAAATCTTTAGAAATCCTCTAAAAGAATGGAAGAGATCCTAAGCCGGGCAACATGCTCATGATAAACGTGGCTTAGGGTACAACTCGTTCTCCAACAAAGAAAAATCTAGTACGGTATTCGTCAGAGTGAGGAATCCATTCTGTATCAAAAGAAGTTCCGAGTTACGTGAAGGAACTGTTGCACCGCGAATGAAAAGCCGCCATTCCGCCCCGCAACTCTACTATTCGAGATAGTGGAACCATGACCACTCGAAGGCGTACTCAACGGCATGCTCCACAAGCATATCATAAACGCTAGCGATCATTCGGGAAGAAGGTCAGTATCCAACCAACAAAGGCCCGTGCGGTACTCTCGGTGCAGCGCGCCTGAGCAATCGGATACAGGAGCCCGTTATCCATCAAGAAAGCGGTGTTCGCGCGGTATCAACAACATCGTTGGGAATCCAATGGAGACCCGAAGGCAAGATGTTAGGCCAAAGAAAATGGCTCCACCTCCGAGGCGACAATCGTCTTTGGAATAACAACTATAATTCTCGATTTTTCATGCATTATAATGATTACAACGACTACGTGCACTTACGTAGATATTGATATAATGGACCAAAAGTAGCCTACAACAAACAAATTGTTGCACAGCAAATTTGGGTACCAAAAGCAATATCACACGGGACCCAAAGTTACTTGATATCCATGCGTCGACATGAATTGAAGCGCTACGGCGAAACTCCTGTAAGTTTTTATGCTTTTACTCATTAAGTGAGGGGGAATACTGTAAGACCCAAGAATACAGTGTTAATCCGAACATTAATTGAATCCCGTATGTACCTTTAAGGGGGAACACTATATTATTCAGGAATACAGTATGGCATCAATTATGATTGATAAATTTTAGCTTATTATTGCTGTAAGAACTCGTCTACGAACAGTTCATAGGTTCAGTTGTACTCAACTAGATTACTAATGTAAGATTGTGCCTACGCGCCAATCATAAGTTTAAGATGTAACACACTTTTTTTTTTTTTTAAAGTAATACTTAAGATGTAACACACTTCCCTATTAGATGCTATCATTTTAGAACTTTTTTTTTTTTTTTTTAAAAAAAAAAAACCGAAATTTATTAACTGGACCAGAAATGTGGGGGGACGAGGCCCACTACACGCCCAAAGAGATTGAGGGAGGACGAGCCCCTCTACACGCCCCAATTAACGATAATAACAGCCGAGGAGATTATTTAAACCTAACATATGGAAAATTATTTTTATCGAGCCTAATCAAGCCATTAATCTTCCCGGACAGATCAGACGGGCTATAAAGTTGAAAATTTCGAACTTATAACCTTCATTAGCGAGGTGGTCCGCAATGGTGTTCCCTTCCCGATAAATGTGAGAGAATGAGATATCCATGACACGCCTGAATGTTGCAATTTTGTGACAGATGTTTAGCACTTGCCAATTACCCTTGTTAGGCGAGTTGATTAGAGAAAGGGCAATGGCCGAGTCCATCTCAACCCAAACCTTACGAATGTTTACGCCGTGACAAAGGTCAGCGCTCTCCAAAGCGACAAAAGTTCGGCAAAATTATTAGAATGGTTGCCGATAAATTCGTGAAAAGCAAAGATAGGTTCGCCCAAAAATTCCTAGCAATCCCCCACGGTAGACTCCCAGGGGTTGCCTTTTGAGGCCCCGTCTGTGTTGATTTTGGTTGTCCTGTGAGTCGGCGACCCATCTCACTATGTAGATTTTTTTCTTTTTTTGTTTTTACAATTACATGCAAAATTATTAATAAAATTGCGGGCGAAATGAAGACCCAAAATATCCGAAGAGCGGGCGCCTAACCGAGGCCGCGGCGGAATGCATTGTGGCCTTTAATCATGAGCAGAAAGTCCCAAATTCGATCGCACACACGCCGAGCCGTGAACGGAATCTTCTTGACCCGCATGTCGTTCCTAGAGCACCAAATAAACCACGAGAATGAGTATAGGAATGATGCGTAAAATGTGGATAGCACGAGGCTTTATTAAACCAATGGGACAAAACTAAAGAAATAGATCTGGTTTGTAAAAGAGGGAGGCCCAATAAGGTACAAAAGTTGGCCCAAACCGAGGAGGCGATCGGGCCATTAAGAAAAAGATGGGGCAGGTCCTCGGTGCTATCACAACAAAAACAAGAATTATCAGCAATAATGCCCCTCGATCTAAGGCCGTCAGGAGTGGGAATCCATTTTTCAAAAGTCTAACCATGAAAAACGACATAGTAGGGGTAATAATTTGATTCCAACAATGTTTTAAAATAAGATGAGTATCATGACGTTGGCGGATAGCCTCCCACGCACTTTTAAAGGAAAAACCGCCGTGGGAGGTAAGTTTCCAGACGGCCTTATTAGCGATAAGGCCCGACTCAACATGAGTGGGAAAGGTCATAACATAATCCCCAAGATCCGAGGGAATGACGGAGAGAAGTTTGGATCGATCCCACCCGTGTGAAGTCCAAAAATGGTTAATGGTGGTGTTTAGCCGGGGGTTAGAAGCCCATTGGGACAGCGGGCTAAAGTCACACCAATTGTCGTGCCAAAACGAGATATCGCCATCACCAATATACCAAAAAATCCATTTATCAGCTAAGGAACGAATGTCACAAAGATTTTTCCATGTAGGAGAGTCATTGGGGTTGGATTTAACCACCATGGGGTGGAGACGTTTACAATACTTAGCCTTCATGAATTGGGTCCAAATATTAGATGAGGTACGAAACCTCCACCAAAGTTTATTTTGAGCCGCTTTAATGATGTCCCCCATACTCCTACAACCAAGACCACCTTCTTCCTTAGGGTAACAGAGCCTAAGCCATGCTGCCCAATGAAGTCTCTTTCTATTGTCGTTGGAACCCCAAAGAAATTTGTTAAAAAGCCGTTCGAAGAAGATAATGACATTTTTAGGGGATTTAAGGACTTGGAGACAATAGAAAGGAATAGATCTCAGGGTAGTTTTAATAAGTTCTAGTCTGCCACCCGAGGTAAGTAATAGGTGATTCCACGACTGGAATTTGGCGCTGGTTTTAGCAATAAGCTCACCATACATGTCAAAAGTTTGATTCCCTTGCCACAATGGGGCTCCCAAATAATTAATTGGGAGACTCATTTCAGAAAATCCAGTCGTTTGTTTCACCATACGAACCAACAAATTGTTCGGCTTGGCAAAAATAAAAGAACTTTTAGAGTTATTAATTTTTGCCACAGCTCATGCGGTGTAGTGATCTAGGCAATTTTTGAGAATGAGGAGATTATTGTAGGAAGCATTGGTAAAGATTAACACATCGTCAGCATAAGCAAGGTGTGAAATCCGAACCTTCTTCCTGATTTTGAAAAACATATCGGGGTGGGCAAGAAAAGTTTTATCCAATAGTCTAGATAAATAATCGGACGCAATCACAAAGAGAAGAGGCGACAGGGGGTCACCATGTCGATGCCTGTCGGATTTAAAAAAGCCCACACGACTCCCATTAATGAGAATCGAAAACCAACAATTTGAAATGCAACGATAAATCATGGCGGCCCAAGCATCAGAAGCGAAGGCTTTTAAAATTTTTAATAGAAAAGCCCAGTTAAGCCTATCGTAGGCTTTTTCCATATCTAATTTAATCAAAACGTTTGAATCAGCTGTAGATATGTCATGACAAACTTCTTGGGCCGTTAAAATATTATCAGTAATGAGGCGGCCTTTAATGAAGCCAGATTGGGCTGGGCTAAGAATTTTCGGAAGAAGGCGGCCCAATCTGGAACTTAGGATTTTCGCAATGATTTTATAAGTGGTATTACAGAGGCTTATCGGCCTAAAATCTTTCCAAGCAAGGGGGGAGAGCATTTGGGGATAAGAGAAATGGTAGTACACGAAAAGGATTTGGGCATGGGGTTTCCGGAGAAAAAATCCCACACTGCCTCACAAACATCGATGTGATAATGTCCCAGCACTTATGAAAAAATAAGGCATTAAAACCATCCGGGCCGGCCACACTGCCTGGATCAATACTAAAAATAGCTTGTTTAATTTCATCCACATCCGGCATGGCACACAAATTTTGGTTATCAACAGTATTAATGAGACAGGGGATAATGTCAGCCTTAATATCAGCCGGAGTAAAATCAGAACATTTAAAAAAAGTAGAGAAGTAATTAACTCCAGAATTTTGGATATCGACGGGGTCCGTGATTTGGATGCCATCCATAATTTGAAAGATTTTGCCTTTGCTCCTTTTGGATTTGATAAGGTCATGAAAAAATTTGGTGTTCCGTTCCCCTTCGAGGCACCATTTAAGATTGGTTTTTTGTTTCCAAAAGTCCTCTTCCATAGCCATCGTAAGATTGAGATTAGCTCTGGTATTTTTTAAAAAAATAAGATTGTTGTCGGAAGGGTTATTATCAAACTTGATCTCAGCATCCGACACTAGCTCCCTAGCTTCAGCAACTTTAGTGAAAATATCGCCAAAATGAGTTTTATTCCAATCTTTTAAAGAAAGTTTAACTCTCGAAAGTTTGTTCAAAAGTTTGGACATACCCGACGAATGAACCGGGATCTGCCATGAATCTCTAACAATCCCCAGAAAATCTTTATGCTTGATCCACATATTTTGAAAACGAAACGAGGGTTTAGGTTTGAACTTGTTGTTACCAAAACTACATAAAATCGCCGAATGGTCCGAGTGAAGGCGGGATAGGTGTTTTACACTCGAATCCGGGAAGGTATCAAACCAAGCCGGAGAGTGTAAAACTCTATCGAGCCTTTGCCAAATAAAATTGCTATACCACGTAAACGGCGAACCAATGAAGCCAAAGTCAATAAGATTACGATCAAAAGAGCATCATGGAAGTCTTCCATCTCAGAAGGGTAGGAGACGCACCACCTTTTTCATGGGAGTGTAAAATGATATTAAAATCGCCTCCCACAATCCACGGCCCACGATTATTGCTAACGATAAGAAGGTCATCCCAAAGAGCCCTCCTTTCGACCCTAGTATTTTTCCATATACAATGGTTAAATAATAGAGACGGGAGAAGCATTTGAACCGACTTCCATGTGGAGCAAGTGAGCGGTGTTTTCAAGATTTGAAAAGAAAAATTGTGATCAAAGAACACCCAAATGTGGTTACTTTGATTAGCAACCACTTTATCGAAACAGAGATATTTACAAAAGTAGGCCGCATCAAGTGAAATTTTAGGCTCAATTAGAGCCAAAATATTCACGTGGTGGTCTCTACTCAGGTTTTTGACATTCCTTTTAGCATCTTTCTTACCCATCCCCCTAACATTCCAAATGAGGGTGTTAATCATTAGAAACAGTAGGGGGTTTTTGGATTCTAGCGCTTCTCCTCCTGCGCTCCGTGTTGTTGACGTCATTTGGGTCATGGCCTTTGGGTGGACCAACGAGGCCCTGGGCCTCCCTTTCCAACTGTCTCCCATATTCAATATCACGTAACATTGTTCATCCCTTTCACTCGGGGTTTAAGGTAGAGCCGGCATTACTTGCCCCGCAACACGATCGAGTCAATATCGGGGCCAACGTCGGGGATGCCCAAGTCGGACTCAGCGTTGCCACAAGAATCGAGATGAAGCGAGTAAGTGTCAGAAAATTCAATATTCTATACTTCGTTAGGTATCTTTTGAGCACACTCAGAAATATCCTTGGGCACTCCTTCCGTCTTGGGGAGGGGATTTCCGACATGTTTAGAGTCCCCAGTGGGCAGTCTGAAGTTCGGGAGAGTAAGTCTCTCCCAGGCATGTCCGGCTTGTCAGCCAGGGGAGGAATCAAATAAACATCCTGCAACCCATGTTCATCAGTAGGTTCAACCGAATCTAGCACAATAATTTCATCATTCTCAACATGATTCAGAACATGAAATGGGTTATTAGATAGATCATCCTTAACCGGAAAGGCCTCTTCCCGCACACCACGAGATACGATAGTTGTGTGCAAGTCAAGATCAATATTATCATTCTTTTTATGTTGAAATATTTGTTCTTCTGTTCAATCAACGGTGGGGTTTTTTCAGTTTTTTTGTTATTTTGGCGGCTGATTGACGTGAGAAAGTTTTTCAACAAGGCGTTTATTTTTTCAGAAAAATTCGGCTTGAGTTTATGGTTCTTAATATAACAGTCCATTTCCGCGTGGCCAATATGATTGCAAAAATGATGGTATTTTGGCGGCCGTTCAAATTGAACATTTATATCATGATTTACCATTACAAGATATTTCAAATTTCTCGACGGGAGTTTCGGTTATTTCAACACAAAAGCGGGCATAGTTTAGGCGAGATTTTGAAAGAGTAGCTTCACACCATGACAAATTCACCAAAAACACGGCAATTGTTTTTAAACTCGGACGTCGAACCATTGAATAGGGAGAGCAAATGCTTTAAGCCAAACGGAACAACCGGTGGTTCATTTTGAAATCAAAATCGGTGTCCATTTCAAAACCCTCATCGGAAGTCGGCTATCGGTATTTCACGTTGAATACGGAGTTTGGCAAATTGTTCCTCATTAAAACATGTAATTAAAACATGGCGGAGGTTGAGATCTTGAACTTTACAAGGTTTGTAACCGAGATTATGAAGGGTGGTTCGGATTACCTCATTAGCCGGTTTACCATAAGAGAACTTACCGACCACCGACAAGCGGAAAGCTTGGATGCCTTGTCACACTCCGGTTTGAAAAAACCCCGTAGGAACCGCACCGGACCGGTCGACCGTGCCAAAAGCCCCTGCAGTGCTCGCGCCGCGGAAATGTGACCGCATATGATTTAGCCAGGAATGATGGGACGAATAAAAACACCTTCGAGAGAGGTCTGTTTTCGGTATTTTTGGTGCAGGAAGCTGAAGCAAAAATGCGCATGGGTTGGGATTTGATTCATAGAGATGTTTTGCCGAGAAGAGTGGTCACCGCTCTCGGGAGGGATGATTTCGCCAGAGTTTGTTGAAGTTTTGGGCCGCCTCTTGAAACAGCCGCGGCCACAAAGTCGGGGAAGGCTGGAGTCGGGAAGTCATCGAGAGAAACCGGGTTCCCTCCGATATTAATGGCGAGAACTTTGCGGCCGGATCTGTGGAAGGAGCGGTCTTCTTACCTTCGCCCGCAGGAAGATGTTGCTCTTCATCTCGGAAAGATTGGGTTGTTGGATTAGGATTTCTAATCGGGATTACAGGGTCCGACGGCTTGTTGATGATGACAGAAGAAAAATTGAGGAAACTTGGCTGGGAAGATGGAGAAGAAGGTAGGGAACGGGAATCTCCAGCCTTTTGTTTAGTATTATTTTGACTGATTTTTGGTGAGGTAGGTGGATGAATATGGAGGTGGGTGGGGATATCTTGGTCCACGGGAGAGGAAAAGCCCAAATTCCCGGGTGGTGAAGAACGTGGTTCTTTATTAAATTGGCCGAGATGTTGGTGGCGGGGGATTGAGATCCATATCACGTGAATTTGGAGGAAAAGCGGAGTCACTTGCCGGTGACCGCGATGCATTTTGGGGATGTGGAAAGTTGACGGTCGGGAGGCCCCAGATTTTTTATTTTTACGCCATGAGGCGGATAATTAATTGATGGACCGCCGCTCAAGGCGGCGGAAATTCGAAAAAATTGAACGTTATCAGATGAATGCCGATCGGAAAACTCAAAAATGCAAGGAAGGTGTATGAAGATTGTAGAGAGAAGGAGGAGAAAAAATCTAGAGAGAGAGAGAGCATTCAGTTTTTTTATGAATTACGAGTCCTATCATTTTAGAACTTGCCTGCGAGCAGTTCACATTTCTTTTAGATTAAGTGCTGAAGACCAGATCATTTGACAGAAGATCAAGAAGCCTGCTCAAGAAATTATCAAAAAGAGAGGGAAACTGTTGGAAAATCATCTCCTGTATCGAAGTTGCCATCAAGTGGTTATCGAAAAAGGGGAAATTGTTTTAGCTTGAAGAGGTTTTGATATCAAGAACTTGGCATGATCAAGAAGTTTTTGAATCATCAAAGAAGTTTTGGAAATTATCAAAAAGGGGGAAATTGTTGGGATAAATAATTTTGTTTTGATAATTGCCAAAAGCTTGATCTGACAAGCCACATATCGAAAGCCGGTTGAAGTTGCAATCTGTATCGAAGACCTTATCACGGCGCCAAGCATACGGCAAGCTCTCGCTACCAAGATCTGACAACAAAGTCTAAATAAGCGCCAAGTATGGAAGGCTGTCTCGAAACCTCAATCTGACACCCTTCCATACAGCTTGACTATTCCATTATGCCTACAAAGACTAGTGGATACGACATTCACATCGGAGCAGGCGAAGACCGTTTGAAAAGGAATCTTTAGTATTCATTAAAGTCAAGTACCGTTTGATAAAGAAGTATTTAAATACTGAAAGGATAAAGTATTTAAATACTGAAGCTGTCACAGATCTTCAAATCCCGCAATATCCGGATCCTGGTCTATTCAAGTTGTCACGGAATCTTGCCCAACGGATATATCTCAACGGATATATTATTCAGAAGAATATAAATCTCATAAGAGCGTTGAAGATAATACAACCCAAGTTACCAAGTGAAGAAGCTATCATTATATACATCAGAGCAAAACATATCTCCAGAAGCTTTCTGCAAGTTAAGATCCAAAGAGATATACAGTGCTCAACATCAAGAACGATTATCATCCGCTCAAAAACTTCATATTCAAAGTCGTTGTTCTTACGGTTACCTACCTTTTACCTTGTGTAAAAGCGAGCTCTGTGTGAACTCAACAAGTTATTCGACTGTGTGGGACGAATAAGAGGACGAAGCTTTGGAACTGTGTGTGAAGAAGCTAGTCAAGAAGGAAGCTTTAACCAATCTGTGTGAACGGTTGAAAGCGACAGTCTTTGTATCTATCTGTGTGAACGATACAAGGATAGGTTTGATTATAAATACATAGTTGTGTACGCAGTATTTATAATAAACGTTTTACTCCTGTGTGGAGGACCAGTGGACGTAGAGGGGTTTACCTCGAACCACTTTAATTACTGTGTTATTTACCTTTCGCCGTTACTGTTTTCATAATTATGATTTATACAAGTATACACTACAAAACCCTGTACGCACCAAGCTAACAGGAGAATAGACCAAGTTGCTGTATCGACGGCAACTTACTATATTAAAGACTTCCACTACGCACTCAGATTCGAAAACCATACAGCCTGTTGCTTAAACATTTCCAAGCTGTGTCGAGTATACTTAAGAAAGGGACCAACAAGTGGTATCGGAGCGGTTGATTCTAAAAAGAATCAGTCGTATTTTTAACCGAATCAGATTCAAAACACTTATTTTCGAAAACAGTCTTTGTAATTCCCATCTTCTAATATGGATACCTTTATGTCTAATAAGATATCTATGTTTCACATTAACGAGTTTGATGACTGGAGAAACAGGATGAAGAACAAACTCAAAGCCTTCATTGGAGAATCAAAAGCTCCGCCCGCATCAACAAAGACCGAATAATGTCTTCAGGTAGTCACTGATAGTGACTCGTCTGATGATGAGCTAGAGGATAGAGCCTATGTGTGCTCTATGGCCGAAATTAAAGAAGAAAATGAAGACGGCGATGATGATGAGGTAAGCTCCACCTCAACTATTCCCATAAATGCATCTCATACCTTTGAAAATATGCTGAATGAATTCGGCTCATGAGATATTGAAAGGAGAAAACATGCAGCTTGAAATTTCTAACTTAGAGCTGAAGGAAGAAAATGACTTGCTAAAGAATAATTACGAAAATATGTCAGTTGATTGCGAAAACAGCAAAGTCAATTTGGAAAAACTCATGGAGAGCAATCATCAACTTGCTCATAATCTAAATGAGACTAAGTCTCATCTTGAAAGCAAGACAAATGATTTGGCTCTACTCGAAGCCAAAGTAAAATCTCTCGAGAAACGTGAAGGAGAATTAGAGACAATCTTGAAATCTTTCGAGAAATCCTCTAAAAGAATGGAAGAGATCCTAAGCACTGGGCAACATGCTCATGATAAACGTGGCTTAGGGTACAACTCGTTCTCCAACAAAGAAAAATCTAGTACGGTATTCGTCAGGAGTGAGGAATCCATTCCTGTATCAAAAGAAGTTCCGAGTTCTGTGAAGGAACTCGTTGCACATGCGACAAAAAGCTGCCATTCCGCCCCGCAACTCTACTATTCGAGATAGTGGAACCATGACCACTCGAAGGCGTACTCAACGGCATGCTCCACAAGCATATCATAAACGCCTGATCATTCGGGAAGAAGGTATCCAACCAACAAAGGCGTCTGCCAGTACTCTCGGTCTGCAGCGCGCCTAGGCACTGGATACAGGAGCCCCGTTATCCATCAAGAAAGCAGGTGTTCGCGCAGTATCAACAACATCGTTGGGAATCCAACTGGAGACCCAGAAGGCAAGATGTTAGGCCAAAGAAAATGGCTCCACCTCCGAGACGACAATCGTACTGGAATAACAACTATAATTCTCGATTTCTCATGCATTATAATGATTACAACGACTACGTGCCTGCCCCACGTAGATATTGATATAATGGACCAAAAGTAGCCTACAACAAACAAATTGTTGCCCGGCAAATTTGGGTACCAAAAGGCAATATCACACCAGGACCCAAAGTTACTTGATATCCATGCGTCGACATGAATTGGAAGCGCTACATCCAGAAACTCCTGTAAGTTTTTATGCTTTTACTCATTAAGTGAGGGGGAATACTGTAAGACCCAAGAATACAGTGTTAATCCGAACATTAATTGAATCCCGTATGTACCTTTAAGGGGGAACACTATATTATTCAGGGATACAGTATGGCATCAATTATGATTGATAAATTTTAGCTTATTATTGCTGTAAGAACTCGTCTACGAACAGTTCATAGGTTCAGTTGTACTCAACTAGATTACTAATGTAAGATTGTGCCTACGCGCCAATCATAAGTTTAAGATGTAACACACTTCCCTATTAGATGCTATCATTTTAGAACTTGCCTGCGAGCAGTTCACATTTCTTTTAGATTAAGTGCTGAAGACCAGATCATTTGACAGAAGATCAAGAAGCCTGCTCAAGAAATTATCAAAAAGAGAGGGAAACTGTTGGAAAATCATCTCCTGTATCGAAGTTGCCATCAAGTGGTTATCGAAAAAGGGGAAATTGTTTTAGCTTGAAGAGGTTTTGATATCAAGAACTTGGCATGATCAAGAAGTTTTTGAATCATCAAAGAAGTTTTGGAAATTATCAAAAAGGGGGAAATTGTTGGGATAAATAATTTTGTTTTGATAATTGCCAAAAGCTTGATACTGACAAGCCACATCGAAAGCCGGTTGAAGTTGCAATCCTGTATCGAAGACCTTATCACAGCGCCAAGCATACAGCAAGCTCTCGCGCTACCAAGATACAGCAACAAAGTCTAAATAAGCGCCAAGTATGGAAGCTGTCTCGAAACCTCAATACAGCACCCTTCCATACAGCGCCTGACTATTCCATTATGCCCACAGCACTAGTGGATACAGCATTCACATCGGAATAGGACTGAAGACCGTTTGAAAAGGAATCTTTAGTATTCATTAAAGTCAAGTACCGTTTGATAAAGAAGTATTTAAATACTGAAAGGATAAAGTATTTAAATACTGAAGCTGTCACAGATCTTCAAATCCCGTAATATCCGGATCCTGGTCTATTCAAGTTGTCACGGAATCTTGCCCAACGGATATATCTCAACGGATATATTATTCAGAAGAATATATATCTCATAAGAGCGTTGAAGATAATACAACCCAAGTTACCAAGTGAAGAAGCTATCATTATATACATCAGAGCAAAACATATCTCCAGAAGCTTTCTGCAAGTTAAGATCCAAAGAGATATACAGTGCTCAACATCAAGAACAGTCATCATCTGCTCAAGAACTTCATATTCAAAGTCTTTGTTCTTACAGTTACCTACCTTTTACCTTGTGTAAAAACTGAGCTCTGTGTGAACTCAACAAGTTATTCTGACCTGTGTGGGACGAATAAGAGGACGAAGCTTTGGAACTGTGTGTGAAGAAGCTAGTCAAGAAGGAAGCTTTAACCAATCTGTGTGAACGGTTGAAAGCGACAGTCTTTGTATCTATCTGTGTAAACGATACAAGGATAGGTTTGATTATAAATACATAATTGTGTACGCAGTATTTATAATAAACGTTTTACTCTTGTGTGGAGGACCAGTGGACGTAGAGGGGTTTACCTCGAACCACTTTAATTACTGTGTTATTTACCTTTCGTCGTTACTGTTTTCATAACTGTGATTTATACAAGTATACACTGCAAAACCCTGTACGCACCAAGCTAACAGGAGAATAGATCAAGTTGTTGTATCGACGGCAACTTACTATATTAAAGACTTCCGCTACGCACTCAGATTCGAAAACCATACAGCCTGTTGCTTAAACATTTCCAAGCTGTGTCGAGTATACTTAAGAAAGGGACCAACAACCTTGGTGGCGAAGTACGCTATGAAGTCGTTCGCCAGTTGGTCAAAAGAATTGATGGATCGCGGCGGTAGTGAGATGTACCATCTATGGGCCAGGTCGCCCAGCGTTAGCGGGAACATTCGGCACCTGGTCGCGTCGGATGCCCCACACCCGGTCATGTAGATCCGGAACTTGCTCAGGTGAGTCTTGGGATCCGACCTTCCCTCGTACAAAGGCGTTTGTGGAGGAGCGATCTTACGCTGCACGGGGGCGAGCTCGATGCGGACCGCGAGCGGCTTGCTCGGCCCGGTGATTTTGCTACTGGCGCCTACCCCAGTTTCTAGGAGCGCCTTCATGTCGTCGAGATGGCATTGCATCGCGGCCATCGCTGTAGCTTGGTCGCTCGTGGTTTGGCTCTCGGAGCGGGTGCCGAGGCGATCGTGTACCGATCTCCTGACTCCGCGGTAGGCGGTGAGGTCGTCGCCGTCGATCTCGGTTCTTTGGTGAGGAGCCAGATGGTTGGCCTTGTTGGGATTCAGTAATTAAAATCGAATTACGCAGCGGAAAATAAACCGGTCAAATCGGATAAAACCAAACCCCAAAAACGGACCGATCAAGCATCATATAAACGAATAAATAACGAGGAAGAGAATCAAAGAATACTTACCCTCGTAGTCCTTTGATGATATAATCTTCGAAGGTGAAATCCGAACAAACTTTCTCCGGTTACCGACACGAACACGAATCCAATTCGTTGTAGCTTGTTGAATGATCCAACACTGAAATTGCCGAATGTCTCTACGTTATTACGCGTCGGATATTGATCGGAAAAATAAAATATCAATTCGTTCTCAAAGAACACGGCTAGGAATTGATACAGTATTTTTCTTCTCTTCTCTTCTTCCTTTTCTTTCTCTCAAAGATGAACAAGAAAAAATAAATAAATTTTTCTCTCCCTTCCCTTAAGAATTCACGGCTGAATTCTACCTCATGTGGTGAGTTATGGTCTTGTTTTATAACATGATTGAAAAGATACTAAAGATCAATATTATCATGTTATCTTTTGTCTTCATGTACAAAAACAACTCAAACTCACCCCACACCACATCATGACAACTAAAGGAAGTATCATACAAGGTGGGAGGAAAATGAGGCGGCCCACTAGATTTTAGGTGAGAAAACGAGCCGAGCCACTCGGTTCATGTACCGGACGTTCGCGTGTCTAGTCCGTTAAAGACACTTCGTTTTATCCCAAATGTATTTATACTTAATTAATTAATCCAATTAATTAATTTTATCAAATACAAAATTATAATAATATATTTCCAAGAAATAATTATTTATGAATTAAATTAATTACCCAGTAATTAATTTCAATTCACTAGACCGCATGCTTTATCAAATAAATCAAATTAGATATCTAATATCCAATATTAATGAAGAGATAATAAATACATATTTATCCATCAAATATCCTTATGCGCGACTCCGTAGGACCGTCTTAGTCAGCAATGGGAGGAACCAAGGAGTACGGGTAACACTTAGCCAGTCTAGTGCTTCGTACCGTAACCCAACTAAGAACAAATGATCGGATCATTCCAAAACCATTATGTCGTGAATACCGTATACGTATAAACCCTTCAATCATATGTCCCGGTCAAGTATTAGGGTCACGTAAAAGTCAAACCCTACTGTAACTTGACACTCTGCTTTCTGTTAATGCAAACTGAGATCATCGAGCTCTCGTGTATCAAATACGACTAGCTCTAAATGCTTTGGCCAAAGACTTATAATCTCATTTGCCATTAACCGCATAGGACATTTACCTACTCACTTACAGGAGAAAGAATTCTATCTTGGTATTCAGTAGAGACAGCTACTTGCCCACTAAGTTGCATTTCGAGGTTGACCCTACCCACCGGCGATTGGATCGAACTACTCTAATGACTAACTTAATGTCACAAGCACATCTCCTACTGAATCCTCAAGTCAAAGGTCCACATATACCTATCACAACCTTTCGATCCAGTCATTGACAATCCCTGAGTGATATCCATGTGACCGAATCGAGGTGAGTCGTGTTCGAGTATACTAATCTCACTAGCATACCTATAACGTGTGCTCCCACTAACCCTTAGTGAATACCGACACTCTACATGTCAAAGTACACATTATTCAAGTCTTGCCTAAACTTATTGCCTAGTTAAGTTTTATCGACTTGCGAACGAGTTAAGCATTCGAGCTCTAAACACTTCCAGTGCCTATCTCCTTATCTCCATAAGGAGTAGAATGTTTGTTCTAAAATGCAAGGACTATTATTATATATATATCAAATCACAATGCCAGTGATATACAATAATATATAAATAATTATTGCCTTGTTAAATTTTCATAATTACAATACATGTGCTCTCACTCTCTCATCCTCTGAGTGGCTTTCGAGGGCATATCTCTAACAATCTCCCACTTGCACTCAATGCCACAAACTATGGTATCTAATACACATACTCTACAGATGTCTCTCTAAGACCTTCTGAGATAGTGGCTTGGTAAGCGGATCAGCAACGTTATTTGCTGTGTCTACTCTCTGCAGTATAACATTTCCTTCCTGAATCATTTCTCTCACAAAATGATATTTTCTCGCAGTATGTTTGGTATTGTGGTGAGCCCTAGGCTCCTTAGCCTGTGCAAAAGCTCCGTCGTTGTCACAAAACAGCGTCATAGGCTTCTCCGCATTAGGAACCACTTGAAGTTCCTCAGTGAACTTCTGAATCCAAAAATCTTCTTTAGCAGCCTCCGTGGCTGCCTGGTATTCGGCTTGACATGTAGATATAGTAGTCGAACTTTGCTTGGCACTTCTCCAAGAAACTGCCCCACCATTCAGAGTGAAGATATACCCTGATGTGGACATCTGAGCATCCATGTCCCCCGAAAAATCTGAGTCTGTATAGCCCATCACTCTAATTTCTCCACCGCCGTATGTATGAACCAAGTCTTTAGTCCTCCTTAGGTACTTAAGAATGTTCTTCTGACGATCCAATGTTCTGTCTGGATTTGGTGAAACCGACTTACTACGCTCACAGCATAGGCAATGTCCGGTCTAGTGCAAATCATAGCATACATGAGGCTACCTACTGCCGAAGCATAGGGCACCTTACTCATTTCCTTTCTGTCTTCCTCACTTTGAGGACACATCTCTAAGGAAAGTTTTGCACCATGTTGCATAGGAAGGAACCCTCTTTTAGAATCTTCCATCCTAAATCGGTTTAGGATCTTTTCTATATAGAGGGATTGGGAAAGACCTAACACTCTTTTCGCTCTATCCCAGTAGAGACGAATACCCAGAATATAGGTAGCTTCTCCCAAGTCTTTTATTGAGAACTCTTTAGAAAGCCAAGCTTTCACAGAACTGAGCATTCCTACGTCGTTTCCTATAAGTAGAATGTCATCTACATATAGTATTAAGAACGCAATTTTGCTCCCACTAACCTTCTTGTAAATACAGGGCTCCTCTTCGTTTTGGATAAAATCAAACTCTTTGTTGTCGTTAAAACGAAGATTCCAACTCCGTGAAGCTTGCTTGATCCATAAATGGCATTTGAAGTTTGCATACTTTATGAATATTGGTTTGAGATATGAATCCCTTAGTCATTCCATGTAAATCTCCTCCTCGAGGAATCCATTTAGGAATGCCGTTTTCACATCCATTTGCCATATTTCATAATCTAAGTGGGCTGCTATGGCAAGCATCATGCGAATAGACTTAATCATAGCTACAGGCGAGAAGGTCTCGAAGTAATCGATTCCTTCTCTTTGGGAATAACCTTTTGCCACAAGCCTGGCCTTATAGGTATCAACCTTGCCATCTCCATAAGTCTTTCTTTTATAGATCCATTTGTTTCCAATAGGCACTATGCCTTTAGGACGATCTACTAAAGTCCAGACCTGATTAGCATGCATTGAGTCTATCTCAGCTTCCATAGCTTCTTGCCACTTGGTGGAGTCAACATCTACCATCGCTTGGTCGTATGTAGAAGGATCATTCTCTTGACTACTTTCTGTCATCTCATGGACACCAAGTTCCTCTTGATGAAGATTGCCATACCTCTCAGGTAATTGAGAAATTCTACTAGACTTGCGAGGTTGTGTTTGTATTTCAGAAGGTTGGGTTCTAATATCTTGCATAGGTGTCTCATTTGGTGTTTATTTTATTTCTTCTAAAGAAATATTTCTACCTGCCCCTCCTTCCTGAATAAACTGATCTTCCAGGAAGTGTGCTTGTATAGCAACGATGATCATATGATCTTCGTGCATGTAGAATAGATATCCCATGGAATCCCCTGAGTATGCTATGAAATGACCTTTCACAGACCTAGTTTCCAATTTCTCTACTTTAGTCTTCTTGACATAAGCAGGGCATCCCCAAATCCTAATGTGATTAAGACTTGGTTTCCTACCTCTCCACATCTCGTGGGGAGTCTTAGGAACGGATTTGTAAGGACATCTGTTCAAGATATGCACACATGATGAGGCGCGTAACCCCACAGATAAATCGGTAGATCAGTATAGTTAAGCATGGAGCGAACCATGTCCAACATGGTTCGGTTCCTTCTTTCTGATACACCATTTAATTGTGGAGTAGCTGGAGGAGTGAATTGTGACACTATTCCTAGTTCCTTTAAGAACTCATCAAATTCGGTACTCATGTACTCACCACCCCGGTCTGACGGAAGAGTCTTAACACGGTTACCTGTTTGATTTTCAACTAGGGCTTTAAATCCTTGAATTTATCAAAAGCTTCAAACTTATGTTTCATTAAGTACACAAATCCATACCTAGTATGGTCATCAGTGAATGTAATGAAATACTGAAAGCCGTCTCGTGCCACTTCAAAAGGACCACAGACGTCGGTATGGATCAATCCAAGTTTTTCAGCAGCTCTTTCAAAAGTCCCTGCGAAGGGTAACTTAGTCATTTTGCCTTGAAGGCAAGATTCACAAGTTGGATAGGGATCTGATCCCAATGGACCCATAAGTCCATCTTTCTCCATTTTATGAACCTTGGTCTGACCGATATGACCAAGTCTAAGATGCCTCTTAAGTGCTTGGTTCGTTTCATCCCTACCACGCTTCCTAGTTATAGTGTTCACAGTTGTTTTATTCTTTAGATTTAAATGGTATAAACCATTTAATAATATATTAGTACCAACTAATTTATTTCTAAAATAAATACGACAGGACCCATCTCCAATAAAGAAGTGAAATCCCTTTCGGTCCATGACCGGAATTGATACAATATTTTTGTGGCCCTTGGGCAAAACAAGTACATCATCTAAAGTAAGAATAAAACCAGATTCTAAATCCAACATAAGGGATCCGATATCAGAAGCCTCGACACTATGCCCACTTCCGACGGTGACCATCACCTCCCATGAATCCGATTTCCTCGCCGTTCGAGATCTGATTCATTGTACAAATGTGAGAACTCGCACCGGAATCAAGTATCCAAGAAGTAGAATATACAGTTACAGAACAATTTGTTTCTAAAACCAGTAGTTCCGTACCTGAAGGCGCATTACGGTCAAGCTTTGGACAGTACCTCTTCCAGTAGCCTAGCTCACCGCAGTTGAGGCATACATCCGTTTTCTTGGCCCCCTTACTCTTTTGAACCATTGGGGCCTTGCCCTTTCCCTTGTCGATCTTGGCTATTGGACCTAACTGTTTTTTGTTCTTTTTCTTCTTATTCTTGGACTTCCAAGTCCCAGAAGAAATCACAAGTGCAGCTTCCTTTCCCTTTGTCTTCATCTGAGATTGGGCAGTCGTCAGTTTGTTCATTAGCCCAGCTAAGTTACATGCAATCTCATTGCAGTTGAAGTTCATGACAAATTGTGAAAAGGAGTCAGGAAGTGACTGCAGGATAAGGTCAGTTTGGAGAGATGCATGCATCTGAAAATCAAGAGCGTCCAATCTCTCAATCATCGAGATCATCTTGAGGACATGGTCCCCAACCCTCTTTCCTTCCTTCATCCTGGCGCCGAATAATTGCTTCGATATCTCATATCTAGCAGTTCGGCTATGCTCTCCATAGAGCTCAGCCAGGTGCGATAAGATGGCTCTCGAAGACGTCATCTTTTCATGGGCACATTGAAGCTCATTGGTCATTGAGCCTAACATGTACCCTCGCACTCTTATGTCGTCTTTTACCCATTTCTCATGGGCATCGACATCTTCCTGATTGGCTCGGGTTCTTGCAGGAGCCGCTGGGATGTCCGCCTCCAAGACGTATCCCAGCATTTCCATAGTTAGGACAATCCTCAAGTTCCGAAGCCAGTCCACATAGTTCGGACCAGTCAGGACGTTCTTTTCAAGTAGTATAGCGAGTGGGTTCATTGTCATATTGAGAGTTTTGTTAACTGCAGAGAACAATTTAAGATTCGTTAGTGATTATTTAATTACGATCCGAGTAAAGAATTTAAGACTTTCTTTATTCATAACTCGGCTCCCACTATTTTATCGGTATTTACACACTCCCATGTTAAATCCGGAAATCTTGGGTGACTTCATAGTGGTGATCGATTTCTTTACAAAGTTTAATAGAGGGCAACCCATACGGTTTCTATTATATTATTCTTTATAAAGCGGTGTCTAATACCAACCCATCTAATGGATGATTCGATCTTCTTTTACCCCTAGTTCACTTGCCCTCAACCCATTCGGTTTCTATGGCTCGCTGAACTATCTAAGTTTAAACCATCAACTCCTATTAGTCTGACAATTGAATCTTACCCGGCAACCTATACGGTTTATAGGGGTTTGATTTGTCACAACCAAAGGCATCTAATGTACTCTAGGAATTTATCAACTTACCCCAAAAATATTACCCCGACATACTCGGAAGAATAATATTCCGATTTAGATTTCAATTTTCCATGAGTTTGACGGAGGGTAGGAAACCTCGTAACCTTAGTGTTTGTAAGTGGGAGTATTAACGCGATTATATGTTACACTTTGCACATTAATCCGTTTATAAGCGCGGTTTGTCGGTTTGTTTGTTTGTCATACAATATGAAAACATACACAACCTAAAACTAACAACATGCAGTTCATGGACCGTTCCTAGAACAAAAACATCGTAATCTAATTACATGTCTTCGGTCTTGAATCTCCGTCTTCTCGAGCGAATCTTCCTCCGATCTTCGTCATTACATATAAATTTTACATTTGAAAAATTGCATCCTATACAAATTTTATAGTAAAATAAATAGGCTCAAAACGGCCTTTACAACCCAATCGAACAAAACAAACGATCCAAAACTAGGTCCATGAACTACATCCTCATTCAAAATTAATGCAACAATTACATTAAAATAAATGGCAATAATAATTAATCTAAAATTGATCTAATCAATAAAAATTAATCCAACAATTAGAATTAATCCAATTAATTCACTTAACCGTTAATTTTAATTTGCTCCGGACAAAATAAATATTTCATTAAATTAATTCTCTTAAAATAAAATTACCATAATTATATTTTAGTCAAATTAAATCCAATTTAATTTGCGGAAAATTAATTTACCGAACGAAATATAAAAGCGGAGTCGGAAAACACAAGGCCGGGCCAAGCTCGCGGCCGACAGGCCCGGCCACCAACCAAGAAATTTTAAATATTGACCCATACCAGCGATCCCCATAGCCAGATCAAACAATTTTCCGGCTCATTTTTCGTCCCGAATCCAAAAATAATATTTTTCTAATTTTTATATTACACAAATAAATCAGTTTTTCAAAAGAAAAATAGATTTATATTGTAACATAAAATCATGAAAAATAATTTTTAGATGAACAATTAAACATCAACAATTAAAATTTTTATGATACTAAATCATAAAAAAAAATCAAGCATTCCAAATGCAAATATCGAATATACGATCGCATAAACCTGTCTCCGATACCACTGTTGGGATTCGGTAATTAAAATCGAATTACGCAGCGGAAAATAAATCGGTCCAACCGGATAAAACCAAACCCCAAAAAACGGACCGATCAAACATCATATAAACGAATATAAATAACGAGGAAGAGAATCAAAGAATACTTACCCTCGTAGTCCTTTGATGATATAATCTTCGAAGGTGAAATCTGAACAAACTTTCTCCGGTTACCGACACGAACACGAATCCAATTCGTTGTAGCTTGTTGAATGATCCAACACCAAAATTGCCGAATGCCTCTACGTTATTACGCATCGGATATTGATCGTAAAAATAAAATATCAATTCGTTCTAAAAGAACACGGCTAGGCATTGATACGGTATTTTTCTTCTCTTCTCTTCTTCCTTTTCTTTCTCTCAAAGATGAACAAGAAAAATAAATAAATTTTTCTCTCCCTTTCCTTAAGAACTCACGGCTGAATTCTACCTCATGTGGTGAGTTATGGTCTTGTTTTATAACATGATTGAAAAGATACTAAAGATCAATATTATCATGTTATCTTTTGTCTTCATGTACAAAAACAACTCAAACTCACCCCACACCACATCATGACAACTAAAGGAAGTATCATGCAAGGTGGGAGGAAAATGAGGGGGGCGGCCCACTAGATTTTAGGTGAGAAAATGAGCCGAGACACTCGGTTCATGTACCGGACGTTCGCGTGTCTAGTCCGTTAAATACACTTCGTTTTATCCCAAGTGTATTTATACTTAATTAATTAATCTAATTAATTAATTTTATCAAATACAAAATTATAATAATATATTTCCAAGAAATAATTATTTATGAATTAAATTAATTACCCAGTAATTAATTTCAATTCACTAGACCGCATGATTTATCAAATAAATCAAATTAGATATCTAATATCCAATATTAATGAAGAGATAATAAATACATATTTATCCATCAAATATCCTTGTGCGCGACTCCGTAGGTCCGTCTTAGTCGGCAACGGGAGGAACCAAGGAGTACGGGTAACACTTAGCCAGTCTAGTGCTTCGTACCGTAACCCAACTAAGAACGAATGATCGGATCATTCCAAAACCATTATGTAGTGAATACCGTATACGTATAAACCCTTCAATCATATGTCCCGGTCAAGTATTAGGGTCACGGAAAAGTCAAACCCTACTGTAACTTGACACTATGCTTTCTGTTAATGCAAACTGAGATCATCGAGCTCTCGCGTATCAAATACAACTAGCTCTAAATACTTTAGTCAAAGACTTATAATCTCATTTGCTATTAACCACATAGGACATTTACCTGCTCACTTACAGGAGAAAGAATTCTATCTTGGTATCCAGTACAGACTGCTACTTGCCCACTAAGTTGCATTTCGAGGTTGACCCCACCCACCGGCGATTGGATCGAACTACTCTAATGACTAACTTAATGTCACATGTACATCTCCTACTGAAACCTCAAGTCAAAGGTCCACGTATACCTATCACAACCTTTCGATCCAGTCATTGGCAATCCCTGAGTGATATCCATGTGACCGAATCGAGGTGAGTCGTGTTCGAGTATACTAATCTCACTAGCATACCTATAACGTGTGCTCCCACTAACCCTTAGTGAATACCGGCACTCTACATGTCAAAGTACACATTATACAAGTCTTGTCTAAACTTATTGCCCAGTTAAGTTTTATCGACTTGCGAACGAGTTAAGCATTCGAGCTCTAAACACTTCCAGTGCCTATCTCCTTATCTCCATAAGGAGTAGAATGTTTGCTCTCAAATGCAAGGACTATTATTCTATATATCAAATCACAATGCCAGTGATATACAATAATATAGAAATAATTATTGCCTTGTTAAATTTTCATAATTACTATACATATGCTCTCACTCTCTCATCCTCTGAGTGGCATTCGAGGGCATATCTCTAACAGGCCTACCCTCTGGGAGTTGGGTATGCCGAACTCCTGGGGACGAACTCGGGCTCCGTCGTCTCGTGGCTGGGGCCGGACTGCCCCGGTCGCCATGATGGGTCGCTTCCTAGGCGGCTGAAGACGGAGGTGTCCCGCCTTGCGAGCGCCTCTTCTTGCGAATCGGGGCCTCCTGGCGATCGCCCGGTTAGTAGCCCCTTGAACTTCCGTTTAATCACGCGGCGGATGGCCGAGGGGGTTATAGCGGGCGCGTCGAATGCTCTCCGTCACTCCCGTAGGATGGCCAGGGCTCCTTCGATCTGTTCTGCGGTTTGGAACTGATCGAGCGAAAGGCTTGGGCCGTCTTTCGGGGGTGGGATCGAGAGTCTCGGACCGTGACAGCTACCCTCCGCCATAGGCTGGGGCTCGGATTGAGACGGAATGAGGCATTCGGCGGATCGGCCTGCGGCTTTCTTCGATGTGGAAGCAGAAGTCATGATTCTGAAAGCTTTCTTTAAAGAGCAGTGAGTGTCTCTTCAAGTATATGCCCCGGAGAACAGTGAGTGTTCTTCGAGACGGTAGGAATAAAAATGAAGGTTTAGAGGGCCCTTCCTCTAGCGCCAATTGTTGTTGCCCGAAATATTATCCGGAGATAGATCTTGCTGGAACGGTCGAGCAACAGCAAATTACGAGAGCACGTCCGAGGGAATGGAAATAACACAAGATTTGCCGGGGCTGTTAGTCCCGGGCTTGAATGCTCTCGCAAGATGTTATTAATAAGAATACGTTTGAGTACAAATATTAATGTAAGAATGCGATTACAATGAGTGTAAAAGATTTTATGTATCTAGCTGTTGAATGCTTGCCGGAAGAACTAGAGTTGCTCTGAGTTCTTGAACTGTTGGGAGTTCTGGTTTCGTCTCTGCCGACCGTATTTCGGTTAAGAGGTGCTGAGAGAGAAATATGTCCGAAGTGTGTAGCCTTGCCAAGAGTGAAAGCCAAGTTATGAACTAAGATTCTGAACTGAATCGAGAGAGAGCTTTTTCGCTGCTGGAGGCTTCCTATTTATAGGACTGGCCACTGCTGGGCGATCGCCTTTCTTGATAATATAATAAGGGGCGATCGTCTTTTCAGCACATGGGCTGTCTGCTTTGAAGTCCGCGGCTCCTGCTGGCAGCCAGCTGTGCGGTCCAATGAAGAGCCAGCACGCGTCCTGAGTCGCTGTCACGGGAGGTCCCACTTGCACCTTTCGGCGGGTCTGTCGGTAGGTGAGATTGGTGACAGGCTGTGGCAATGATCCATGTCTTGCGGCGCCTTTTCCGGATCTGCATGTGGATCTCTGTCCGAGCTTCGGCCTTCGCCGACTAGGCGGGCGATGGCTTCGCGTGGCATGAGGCGGTCGTCACTGGCCGGTCACCAGGGGTCGATCGCCAAGTACCGAGAGACGATCGCCTTAGATGTCGATCGCTCGGCACCGGGGCTTGACCTGGGACCTTCGATCGGCCGATCTGTCTCGGCTGTTAGGCTCTGGCCCGATCGCCCGGTCTCTGTGTCGATCGCCTGTTGAGATGTATAAATCTTGACACAACACCAACATATTGGGATGAAACTAAAGATTTAATAAAACTATTAAAGGTTTTTGAAAATGCAACTAAAGATTTAAGTGGTTGTTATTATCCCACGTCTCCTAAAGTTTTATTTCATTGTTGTTTTATTGTATCTGAAATGGATGTTTGTAGTAAATCCGAAAGATTATCGAATGCTATTTACAATATGTGTTTAAAATAGTTAAAATACTTTAATCGTATTATGATGTTTTCTTGATTAGTGCTGTTTTATCTCCCAATTTGAATTTAGCTCAAGTACAACAATTACTTGAATATATTATAATATTCTTAAAAATTTGGGTTTTCCTAATATTGTGGATAGTGTTGAAACTCAAACTTTATTTGAAATATTCCTGACGTTGAACAAGTAAAAATTGATTTAAAAAATAGTTTAGAAACTGTTTTTGCTGAATATTCTTCTAAATATGGTGATAACATTCAAACTCAAAAAACAAGAACTAAGACTACAAATACATTTAACATGGAATTCGAGAGAACTCCCACTAACCCATTTCAATAACAACTCTATAATATAGCAAGAAATAGGGGTGGTAGTAACGTCGGTCAAAGAAATGACCTTAGTCGATATTATACAACTAGTTTTGTGTCGGAGGATGACAATGCAGGTACATTTGATCTGTTGGATTGGTGGAAGAGAAGGGGAACCGAATTTCCCATACTTTCCACTATGACACAAGAAATTCTTGCAGTGCCCGCATCCAGTCCCCGTTGAGAGTGCTTTTAGTGAATGAGGCTATATGTTGGATGAGCGGAGATCCCGAATGACGCCAAAAAATCTCGAGGCTCAAATGATACTTAAAGACGCAACAAAAGTCGAGTTACGAGATCAAGAAAATAAGTGGGATGATCTATTAGCGGACCAAGATGCCTATCAAGAAGGCACTACTGAATGAGAGTTTAGTCAAATGAGTCAAATTGATGATCAAGACGACGACGACATCGACTTCGACTAAAAGTAAGTAAGGTAAGTAAAGAACTACGTAGGGCTTTGATTCCTCACGAGGATACGTAGGTAATTTAATTTTAAGTGAAAACTTAAAATTAAATACAAGCCCATTTTTTTAACTCTTCTCAAGTAAAAGAACTACGTAGAGCTTTGATTCCTCACGAGGATACGTAGGCAATTTAATTTTAAGTAAAAACTTAAAATTAAATACAAGCTCATTTTTTCAAATGATTTCCTTGTTCACTTATAGTTTTTTCGTGTATAAAATGATAATAAATAAAAAATTTTATATACTTCTTAAAAAAAATATGACGGGTCGGACCCGGACCCGTGGCCGACCCGCCAACCCATACATTTCATATGTACGGGTGGGGTCCGAGTCCGGGCCGGCCGACCTGGCGACCCGACGGGTCCGATCCGGACCCTGCGATGGGCAGCTCTACCTTCACAACACATTTGTACAATTCATCATATCTATGCACAGGGTACTGATATACCGTTCGATCCATGGTTCAAAATATAAATTATGATCGATGTCCTTTCTCCATCTTTTGAGGACACATTGACGAGGAATTTCTTCCAAACCAATCTGGTTGACAACACTCAATCCGTATCTGCCCAAATAAACCCTGAAATTGAATAGCGCGCACGCACAAACAACCTCAGCATCCGAAGTATTGTAGATCTCCTCAAAATCCCTAGGTTCCCTCTTGTTTTTGTCGATTCGAATATCTTCTTTAACAATGTACGTCGCAGCTGAGCCGTCGATGTGTGCCCGTCTTATGCTTGCATACGAGCTCATACCCTCTAGTTCTTTCTTGAATATATTGTTCGTGTATAATTTCGAAAGCTGCAGCTCGAAATAGAATCCCGACTTGAGCGTAGGAATTGAATTTCTAGATTCTAGGTCGGATAACGCTTCTCTTCAGTCAATTTCCATCACGGCTCGGTCGTAATGACAGAGAAACTCTCTAAGGGACAGGGGCGGATGCTCTTAGGGGCCTTTAGGGGCCAAGGCCCCTGAGCTTTTTTTTGCAAACAATTAATAGATATATTTTATCTTATATATATAAAGATTGAGTCTTTAAATTTATTGTGGAGTTTTAATGATATTAATTAATGAATATTTTTATATTTAATATTAGTTCATATTAAATTATTTTCTCTAATTTAATATATTAAATAATATTAAGTATTAAATCCATGTCTTAAATGTTTCATGTCTTAAAGTATTAATTAAAATTCTATAACTCAATTAGCTATCATTTATTTAAAAATTGAGTTTCATGTTAAATTCCTTTACTTGAATGAACTTGAATGCCCATCACTTCATTTTTATAAAAATCGTTACAAATTTTTTTGACTTCATCTTATTTTATTGTCCAACTAATTGAATTAAGTTGAGTATTCATGATTTAAATCTTTATGAATTTTGTAATAACATTTGCCATAACTATAGCAATAAGTTAATTTTCTGAACTTTTACAAACATCTTCATTAAAGCTTTATTAGTATTTATACTAAAACCCAAACAAGACCCAAACGGTGGCAAAATTCTTTGGACTCATTTATTAACTCTCTTTCATAAATAACTTCGTTTTGAATGTAATTAAAATAGACCGTTCATATTCTTATGGAAGGTTACATACTACATATTGTGTGTATAAATAGTTTACTTTGCATATCAAACAATATTAATACAAACGAAAATAATACAAATCCAAAATAAAACAATATTAGTTCACTGATATTAATGAATATTTTACAGGGAGTGTTGTACAATGAACAACAAAATAAAATAATTAGACAAGAGGCTTTATCTATTACAAGAAGGTTTTTACAAACAAAGATGAATACAAATCATAAAAAACATTTAGATAAAAATTGCCAACACATGCGGACATTATTTACGTCAATATTGATGGTTTAATAAGTACGATCGCTTCTACCATTTTATGGGTTTTCAAAAAATTTGGCCTTGAAAGAAAATTTAGTTCATTAGTATTACTTTGTCATTTTCTATTTTTTACTAATAACCCACAAAATTTTTTTAGTGAGAAACCAATATTTACGCTCTTTTGTATGACCTTGCATAATGGAATAAAAGGAAAAAATACATACTTTTAGCTCAAAGCCGTTTGTTAATTATAATAACAGATACAAAAAGTTGAGTTATAGACATAAAAAAAAAGTTAAAAATTTTTATCGAAAAACAAAACCCGTGCATCGCACGGGTCGTAATGCCTCGTTACCCTAAAGAGTAAAGCCCACAACACTAATATTACCCTAAAGATGAATTTCTAAATGAGTCGGTTTTGTATATCAAAAGAGAACTTGCTGAAAAAAATTAATTTGGATGAAATTATAGAAGATTTCAAGGCCGCGAAGGATCGACGGGTTCCACTTTAATGAACGATATTTGGTATTTTTATATTTAACGTCTAGTTTCAATATTTTTTTATAACTTTGGATGATGTATTTTTTGTATTTTTAAAAATATATAAGATATTAGCTTCGGCCCCCGCGGTTGAAAGGCTTGTGATCCGGCCCTGCTAAGGGAAGTATCTTGACTCAAGTATTCCTCAAACAGTGAAATCAACCGCTCGTTCTCTTTGACAGGAAACTGTCCTACCAACAAAACCTCCTTCAGATAAACCGGGACCCACCTCTTTCGATCTTCATGTAACTTTTGAATCCACTTATGATCAGTAAGTCCATAGTTTTGCACTATTTCCTCCAAGCTGCTTCAAACTCATCAACCCACAACGAATCATACACCGCTCTAATAAACGCCATTTAATTGCCTCATTCCTCCAACCCCAGTAACTCAAAAACTTGTTCATAATATTCGTCAAATCAAGACAAGGAGAAGCTCTAGGAAAGACCTCGGCAATAGCAGTTTGCAAGAATTTACACTCACTTGTAATAACAGTTTGGGAGGGCGGCCCACCATACACGTGAACCATGCTGTAAACAGCCATATATAAAGGACACTACAACTGAACCTGAAACCAAACCACAGCCTAGCGTTAAAGTTTGTCCATGGTGGTTAACGCCAGTAAATACCACCAACGGCACCTCCCATCAGCCTAGAAAGAACATTCCCGCAATAGCTATAAGCAGCCCTAGACCTCCCGTCAGCCCAGAAAACATTTCTCAAGCATCCGTTCTCGTTAATATCCATCACGTAGAAAAACTAGGATTATCCAACTGCATCCTCGTAAAAAGGTCGAGCATTTCTCGAGCATCCCCTTCTTTAAGCCTCAATTTATTCTTTCCATGATTGATATTATTCCTAAGTTTGCCTACATTAATATTTAACATCCCATTATCCTTTGAACCCTGCACTACTGCAGCTTAATTTCCCTCTGTATATTTCCTTGTTCTTTCTATACTATGTCCTACTTACTCTTACTCCAGGTAACAATTGTAAGAGAACTAAGAAGTAAACATCATCTCAGGACTCCAGGTTCTGTCTAACAAAATCGTCAAGAGTTGGAATGAATTGTCAGTATTACCCTCCTTGTTTTGTGTTTTTGTGTAGGATATATAATCTAACCTGTTGAACTTTTACGGTATTATATTATTGGGCCGGACATTTTGGTAAATAAGTAAATTACATATTTTAATATAATTCAACGTAACATTATAATATATATAACGTCATTAAGTATTTACACAAATAGCAATGATTTTTTATTTATATTAATATGGGTGACTACAAGATACATTATTTAATGAGAATGGATCACTCGTTAATACTCCATATGGTCCATGAGGGAATGTTAGTTAAAAATTTATCGATGCGAAGGAATGTTAGTTAAAAATCTTTTAAGAAAAATAATTTCCTACTTTACCCTCATTAATGATAATAATATTCTTTTTATTATTTCATGCATTACTCCATGACTCCTCGTAATTCTCTTCCTTTTTGTATTTCTTTAATTACGACTGTTACTCTCTTGATAAAAAAACAGTTTAAAATCAACGTAGTCACAAAAATTGAAAACTGTCAGGTCTTGGTAATGCTTGTCCAAAAAAATGAAAATCGGCGGGCCACTGTTTGTCTACAAAAAAATTGGTTAAAAAATTAAAGCTAACGGATCCTTCAAATTGGCCACTACATGTCTACAAAAAAATTTGGTTAAAAAATTTAAAGTTGGCGGGTCCTTCAAATTTAAAATATTTCATAATGAGACTTGTTTAAATAGAGGTTGAGTGGATGAACTTTGGTGTGTGCGATAGGAGAGCAGAAACTTATTGACTTAAACCAGTATCCAGATTTAGAGGATGAAGGCTTTAGTTGCTTTCTTTTCGATTTAAATGCAGCCCCAATGTGCAATGATGCTGAAGAATCCGATAATAACAATATGAATTTGCTAGGTGAAAATGCTACAGAATCATCTTCACCGTCGAATGAAATTCAAACAGGTAAAGAATCATCCAACTCTTTGTTTTTTTTTAAATAATAAAAATATCAAAACAGTGATATGGATTTTTATGTCATCTAATAACAATATTTTTTGTAAGTAGATTCTTATCAAATAAAGAAAAGGAGGTTCTTGACAAATGAAGAGCGAAAAACTAATTGTCATATTTTATTGGACTCAAGTTGTTGTGGTAAGTTAAAGAAAGACACAACAAGATAACTTGCTTCATTGTACTCTGTTAATATAAAAGTCATTGAACGAATCTGGCGTCGACTCAAGGTAACACGAGAAGAAAATCACAAGAAAACCAAAAATTGTGGACGTAAGAGAATTCAAGTTGACATTGAACAAGTTTGTGCAATTCCTGTACAACAAATGACCACTTATAGGTCTCTTGCATGTGCATTGGGAATTAGCAAAACGTCAGTGATAAGACTTAAAAAGAATGGAATAATTCGGCGCCACTCAAATTCAATCAACCATTCTTGAAGGAAGAAAACAAGATTGCTCGGTTGCAATGGTGCTTATCTACGCTTGAAGATGGTAGCATGCATAGTGATCCAACCTAAATCTATGCACAACATAGTCCATATTGATGAGAAATGATTTTACACGACAAAAAAGGACATGACTTATTAATTGGCAGCAGGAGAGAAGGAGCCACATAGGACATGCAAAAATAAAAATTTCATTGGTAAGATTATGTTTTTAGTTGCTTTAGCTAGACCTAGATTTGATGGACAAGGGAATGAATTTTTTTCTGAAAAGATTGATTTATTTCCGTTTGTGAAAAAAGAGCTAGCAAAGAGGAGAAGCATCAACAGGGATGTAGGGACATTGGAAACAAAACCGATAACTTCCATTACAAATTGGCCAACATGTCATGCAAGAGAAACCATTTAAATTCAGCAATATAATGCTCCTTGCCACCTTGATGACAATGATGAGGAATTTCGTCAAGTGGCTAGTGAAGGTGGATTTGACTTTCACTTGATTTCTCAGCCTGCAAACTCTCCAGATTTAAATGTGTTGGATCTTGGATATTTTAGAGCCATTCAAGCATTACAGCACCAAGAAGCACCTAAAACTGTAGATGACCTTGTCAAGGCTGTGGAAAAGTCTTTTCACAACTATCCATCTTCGGAGTTGAACAAGATCTTTCTGTCATTACAAGCTACCATGATCAAAATAATGAAGGACAAAGGTTCAAACAACTATAGATCTACACATATTAAGAAGGAAGTGATGATCAGAAGAGGTGAACTGCCAACTCAAATAAAGTGTGAACCCTCAATAGTTCAAGCATTGTTAGTGCACTTACAAGAAAGTGGAGCACGGATTACATGATTAAGTGGTGGGTATTTGTATTGAAGTATTGGTTGATGTTTTGTTTTACTTATTGTTAATGTTATTTTTAAATATTTTGAGGTTTTTATTCGATTCTTCAGACTTGTGTTGGTACTTTTTACTTCAAACAAACAAAAGTAATATTGTAACCCACAAAGCAAGAGAAACCCACAAGGAATAAAATAGAGTATTGTAATATTAAGAACAACAAAACCTACATAGATCACCATATGACATAGACATACCATCAATAATGGTTAGGAAGAAAATTTTTTAGCATGCTTCTTACAACTTGATTACGCTTTTTTTCTCGTTCATTGTAATCTTCGTAATCTTCCTCTGGAAACTTATTAAGATCGAATGAATGGATAACTTCACTGGATGAACTTAATTTTCCTGAACTATCAACAATATTGATGTTGCTAGACTTCACTTCCTCACTACCATCATCATTTGGCATCTCATTCAAGTCGAACAAACGAACTCTTTCTTCGCAACATATAGAATCGTCCACTATTACTTTAAATGCTTGAATGGCTCTAAAATAGCTAAGATCCAACACATTTAAATCTGGAGAGTTTGCAGGCTAAGAAATCAAGTGAATGTCAAATCCACCTTCACTGGCCACTTGACGAAGTTCCTCATCATTGTCATCAAGGTGGAAAGGAGCACTATCTTGCTGAATCTAAATGGTTTCTTTTGCCTGACTTTTTGGCCAATTTGCTTTTATTGCAGGAAGTACATTATGGATTATAAAAAACCTCATGACTTCTTTTGTAATGGAAGTTATCGGTTTTGTTTCCAATGTCCCTGCATCTCTGTTAATGCTCCTCCTTTTTGCTGGCTCTTTTTTCACAAATAGAAATAGACCAACATTTCTAGAAAAAGCTTCATTCCCTTGTCCATCAAATCTAGGTCTAGCTAAAGCAACTAAAAACATAATCTTACCAACGAAATTTTTATTTTTGCATGTCCTATGTGGCTCCTTCTCTCCTGCTGCCAAGTAATAAGTCATGTCCTTCTTTGTCATGTAAAACCATTTCTCATCAATATGAACTATGTTATGCATAGATTTAAAGGTTAGATCACTATGTATGATACCATATTCAAGCATAGATAAGCACCATTGCAACCGAGCAATCATGTTTTCTTCCTTCAAGAATGGTTTGATTGAATTTGAGTGGCGCCAAATTATCCCATTCTGTTTAAAGCTTATCACTGATGTTTTGCTAATTCCCAATGCACATGCAAGAGACCTATAAGTGGTCCTTTGTTGTACGGGAATTGCACAAACTTGTTCAATGTCAACTTGAATTCTCTTACGTCCACAATTTTTTATTTTCCTGTGATTTTCTTCTCCTGTTATCTTGAGTCGACGCCATATTCGTTCAACGACTTTTATATTAAAAGAGTACAATGAAGCAAGGTATCTTGTTGTGCCCTTCTTTAGCTTACCACAACAACTTGAGTCCAATAAAATATGACAAATAGTTTTTCGCTCTTCATTTGTTAAGAAATTCCTTTTCTTTATTTGATAAGAATCTAATTACAAAAAATATTGTTATTAGATGACATAAAAAATAATCCATACCACTATTTTGATATTTTTATTATTTAAAAAAAACAAAGAGTTGGATAATTCTTTACCTGTTTGAATTTTATTCGACGGTGGAGATGATTATGTAGCATTTTCACCTAGCAAATTCATATTGTTATTATCGGATTCTTCAGCATCATTGCACATTGGGGGTGCATTTAAATCGAACAGAAAGCAATTAGAGCCTTCATCCTCTAAATCTGGATACTGGTTTAAGTCAATGAGTTTCATCACTGCTCTCCTATTAATTGCCTTCATCCTCTAAATCTGGATACTGGTTTAAGTCAATGAGTTTCATCACTGCTCTCCTATCGCACACACCAAAGTCCACCCACTCAACCTCTATTTAAACAAGTCTCATTATGAAACATTTTAAATTTTTAACCAAATTTTTTTGTAGACAAATAGTGGCCAATTTGAAGGACCCGCTAGCTTTAATTTTTTAACCAATTTTTTTTGTAGACAAACAGTGGCCCGCCGATTTCATTTTTTGTAGACAAGCATTACCAGGACCCGACCGTTTTTAATTTTTGTGACTAGAGTGACCCGCCGATTTTAAATTATTTTTCTATCAAGAGAGTAGCAGTCGTAATTAAAGAAATACAAAAAGGAAGAGAATTAAGAGGCATGGAGTAATGCATGAAATAATGAAAAGAATATTATTATCATTAATGACGGTAAAATAGGAAATTATTTTTCTTAAAAAATTTTTAACTAACATTCCTTGGTATTGATAAATTAGTTAAAAGGGACTTATAATAGGGACCAGAGGGAGTACTGTGTTTGAAATGTATGTCATTACGTAGTCGGGTATTGAATGATATACGATTAGTTGCTCATTAGAGGATATTATATACTGATCGACTCTTTATTTTTATCATTGTGTAAGAGTGAAATATTTTGGATTTCCATGTGGTATTTATTGGTTACTTAACACATCACTAATGGATATTTAAATTAATGTACATGTTATTTTTATTATGTAGATACGTGAATAAATATTTCGTCATCCAATTATGAAAGAGTGGGTATTATTACTCTTTGTTTAAGTAACCGAACAAATACAAGAAAGTATTTGAAGATGTTTTCTTCGATTTCTTAGTGTTAAATTTAAATGAATTAACTAGTATGTATAACTTCTATAAAAATGCAATAGTCACATGGTTAAAATCCAATTACTTGCAATTATTCACATGCTTATAGTAGAAATTGCAAATTTAAACAACTCAAAATTTAATAATAAATAATATATTAATGTGTCTATTTAGGTAAAAACTACACTTGATACGATCCACAATTTTGTACTTCTAGAAAAATTAATTCGCGAGAATAATCGGTAACCAAATGTAATAGTTAGGTAAGCAAAGTATACGTGATATATCCCACAGTTTTATACCTCAATCTCTAATTTTTAAATATTCAATAAAATAGTGGACAAGAGTAACCGATATCCAAATGCAATATTCAGTAATAAAACCATACTTGGTAGTACCCACAATTTTGTACATTATTTTCATTGTTAAATATAAAAAATTAACGAGTAAGATTAATTGGTATCTAAATGTATTTTTCAATAACCAATCTACACTTGACTAATATCCACAGTTTTGTACATCTATATTTTATTTTACATATGAAGAAAATTAGGTGCAAGATTTACTGGTAGCCAAATGCATATTCTAGGTAACCATTATGTTACTTGCAGGTATCTTACTTTCAGAATAATGAGTCAAGCCTACCAAACCGCTGCAAGCAACCATCTCCCTCAATAAGCCGACTACCGCGTGCTGATATCCAGAATTATAAAGAATCCAAGTCGCGATTTTAAGTCTCCAAATCTAATTACGTCGTCACTTTGTTGGAAGACCTCATCCACCAACGACAAGCAACCCAGAATCGTCAAATGAAAATTATTAGGAAGAAAAAAATCGACATGCGCCGATTTGCAGAGGAAAAAAGCAGAAAAAGAATGAGAGAGTGGATGAAAGCAACCACCAAGCGACTTATAATGTTCAGATGCTATTTCCCTGAAAAAAATTAAATAACGGACGGATGTTTGTAGAGAGAAAAAGGAGAAAATGGGGGAGAGGGAGGGATATGAGGTATGGAAAGGTTTAATATTAAATAAAGTTGTTGATTTTTAGGAATGTAGTTGATGATTTTTTATTTGTTATAGAAACATGTTATATGTGTAAATATTTTACTTTTGCTTTATTTATGTAATTATTTTATAAAACTTGTATAGATATGTAAACTACTCTTGGTGAATTCACTGTTTGACCCCTCTTTGATGGATCAGAACAAAATAAAATGGAGGGAAATGGTTAAATCTTGGAATTTTGTTTATATTCGGGATTAAATTCTAGTTATCTAAGAAATTGTCAATTGAGATGTGCTTCAATGGGCTTCATCTATAATTAAATGAATGTATATGGTATTGTTTCAGAAATTATTATTCCCGTAATGTATTTTACGTAATACTAATTAGACTAGGTATTATAGATGGTAGGAATTTTAGATCATTCTGGAGGTAGTAGGATTTTACTTGATGTATTTTCTTGTAAGGAATCCTATGCATGGAAGGAGTCTCATTTTAAATCATATATAAAGACATACCTATCAATGTTATCAATATAATGGTTTACATCTTTTCCTTGCTACTGCTTTCTTTACTACTTTTCCTTAAACACGTTATCAGCACGTTGCTAGCAATCCAATTATCTGCTTTCCTGAATTTTCGAAATTCTAAAAAAATCTTGTTTTCCGCGCGTCAATTTTTGCACGCGAAGGCCGCGGGAAAACTGTGTTTCCCGCTTCATACTGTCGGATCAGCTTGAAACTTTTAACAACATGTTAATGATAAACAGAATTACTAGTTTAATGGTGAAGATTGATTCGAATAGTATTCTCGATGAAATAGTATGTGGACAGAAGCAGATTTTTACAAGAAAATTTGGAAATCCGACCCGATACAATCGCAACCCAGATTCATGAATCTATTGGGAACCAACCAGGAATGATCCACACGCACCACCACGATATGTTCTCTCTACCTGAATTCATTTGTGATGCAATTCACTCGTGATCCAGTTATCCACCTGATCTGATTCGCCGCGACCAACCGATCTGTGTCGCTTGTCGTTAAATGCCCCGATAGCTATCCGATTGTGCAACTCGTCGTATTGCATAGAAGAACACGTTCGATCGAGCATAACCGGCCCAACTCAATAGGTACGGTTCACCCCCGTCCGATCAGACCCGATCTTACTCACTTGTACAGACCTATCGGATCTACCTGTTTTTCATCGGATACGGCCTGATCCGCTTGTTTCGGCCCGAACCAATATGACTCGGCCCCGTTAGGCCCAATCCATATTTATCATGGCCCGTGTCGCATAATCCAAGTCATTTTGGGCCAATTGCCTAGCCCAATAGCCCTTTTTCTGGTGATTCTCAACTCTCTCCTTTTTCTAGTTAATGATTCATTTACTCATTAACTTGTATGTTTATAAATCTAACTATGTTTATGCTTTACGTGGCATATAGAAAATTTATTGCTCATGACGATATGCACACTATGGAGATAAGTCATATTTAATATCCAGTTCAAGGATAAAAACAAATATGGATCCGAGTACCCATGTAAGATTTTATTAAAGTTCTCATTTTTCAATTCCTCTCTGTCGGGAATTTATCTCAGGGAATTGGATATTTAGGTTCTTTATCTCCCACGCTACTTTGTGGTGGATGAGACTATGAGAGGTGGTATCACTCTCATATGTCAAAGTAAAATATGTGACGTTCCGGGAGAAGTCACTGAATATTGTTGAAAGTCAATGTTTGTGGTCGTACACCATAATTTGGGTGCAAGTTGATGTTGTCGTTTTGTCGATATTAAACCAACAACTGAAAAACAAAAATGAACATTGTTGATAACGGTAAAGTTATGATTTGTTCATGATTAGTCACAGTTTTATGACGTTATGGATATGTCGTGGTTAAAATCAATTTATGACGGATTTATCAAGTTAAATTGAGGGACCACCATGTCTTGACTCAATTTCATACTTGGAAAACTCCATCTTTATCTTGTTAAAATAAAATATTGCATGTGGATGCAGTCATGTACCGTCTCCTTGCAATATGAAATATTAAAGAATGTAAGAGTAATTCTCATGAATTTTAACATAAAAAGCAATGGAATATTGCGGTGAATACATGAATTCGTTGACCTCGATTATAGTTCGTGCGACTATAGGTCCGAATAGTTTTCCAAATATTTGTAACACCCTCAATCCACTCAGGAATATTACAGCGCCGCAGACCCTCTCCATGAGGATCTACCAGGCTGGATACCAAAACAAGACATCATACTAATGCCAACATGGCTGAATAATAAATCTGTAGACCGCAATTTAGACTTCATGTACATCTCTACTTCAAAACTCATACCCGCACAATGGTCAAAAGACAACAACACTCCCATACGACGGGAAAACACTACAGCAGAAAGGAAAATACAATTCGACCAACAATACCAAGTACTAGTCTTCATATGATTAGTATCATTTGTGTTCCATCATTCTTCATACCGATCCCGTGGTTTGCTCCCCAAGAACCTGCATGTACCTGAATACAATAACAGGCATCCACCCCCCGATTACTCGGGGTTAGCAAATTGGAATTTTGTTAATGCAAGTATAAAGTGCAATTACGAGCCATACACGTCATCTTCCAAGGATATAATAATCTTTAATAATAAACAAATCAAACATGGGGAAAGACTTCCCGAGATATTTTCGTTTAAGAAACAATTCCAAACTCTCGCCAAATAATACAATCTTATTGCCATTCTAGTCAAAGTACATCTGATAAGTATGTATTATATCCCAAGTATTATGAAAAGTCAAAACATTGTGATATTCGGTGTAACACACCCCAATCCGCTCGGGGATATTACAGCATCGAAGATCCTCTTCATGAGGATCTACCAGGCTAGATACTAAAATAAGACATCACGTTAATGCCAACATGGCTGAATAATGAATCAGTGGACCGATTGGGTCTTTCAACAATAACATACAACTTAAACTTCATATACATCTCTATTTCAAAACTCATACCCACACAACAGTCCAAATACAACAACACTCCCATGAGACGGGAAAACACTACAACGGAAAGAAAAATAAAATTTCAACCCACAAATTCAAGTATTGGCCCTCGTGTGATTAATAGCATTTGTCTTTCATCATCCTTAGTGCCGATCCTATGTTTTGCTCCTCAATAATCTGCACATACCTGAGCACATAACAAGCGCCCACCCCCGGAATACTCGGGGGGTTAGCAAATTAGAATTTTTCTAGTGAAAGTACATAATATACAAGAGTATATTTTGTGGTGTCTTTTCCACTGTTGTATTTTTTGATTGTAAGAGTATGGTTCATTTATTTGAACCTTGTTTAGGTTTGAGTGGTATCAAAGTTATGTGTGTCTGGTTTGTATATCGTGATGAAAGACCAAATCGGTCTAAATGGTTTGTTATTTAGCCGTGTCGGTATGTAATGTGATGTACTTTCTATATTTAGCCTGGTAGATCCTCATGGAGAGGGTCTGCAGCGCTGTAATATTCCCGAGTGGTTTGGGGGTGTTACAGAATATGGTATCAGAGCTTAGGTTGTGGAAACCTAGGTTGTCGGGTTGAGTTGAGTGTTGTCGAGTCTTGTCTTGTCGGATTGTGTCTGACTGATTCATGTCGTGACGCATCTTCTGAGATGCCGGTCGTGATTAGTATCAAGGTGCATCCATCATCTTCGGACGACCTGTGGATGTAAGTCTCCCTACTATATTGTGACTTGTGTTATACGAGTTTGTGTGATTCTATGTTGTGAAGTGGTGTTTAAATGTGAATTGCGAATACGTGACCTATGCTTGTTTGATCCTCGTATTGTGCTGTAATGAAAAGTAGTGCCGGTGTATATATATATATAAGTAGTTTTTAAAGCTTTAAATGTTTTTGGGGAGTCACGTAAATTTTATTTTAAAACATCCTTCCAGGGAGGGAAAGTTTTAGTTTTCGTATGATGACCTCAAGGCCGAAAATTTTTAGAGAATTCAAACTATTGATGTTTCATTTTCATCTTGTATTATAAGTTTTCAAAACGCGATTTTTAAAACTCAAATGATTGTTATAAGTGATATGCCATCGGGTAAGATTTGTTGAATCTCCAGGATCCGTCCTTGCTAGTACGGATCGGGCGTGACCATGGGGTTATCTAATCGGGTATGTCTTGCAGAGACTTCGAGGTTCGTGGCTTGCTATCCCAATACCGGGACAACTTGTGGGGTTATCCAAACTAGGTATGTCGATGTGGAGACTCCGAGGTTCGTAGCTTGTTAGAACGATGCCAGGATAACTTATGTTGTGGTTTGATTGTGTGACGTACTTGTCATGGGTTGTCCAATCGGGTATGTCTCGCGGAGGCTCTAAGGTTCGTGGCTTGCTAGCCCGATGCAGGGATAATTATGAACGTATGTCATGGTTGTGGTTATGTGACTGTTGTCACGGTGATATGTGATATTGTGTGGTTTCCCATTGGGTTATTCACTTGGGTATGTTCTGTGGGAGCATCTGAGGTTCGTAGCTTGTTAGCATGGGACACGAATAATCCTTGGGAATATGTTGATATTGTTAGGGATATGCCCTCGAATGCCACTCAGAGGATGAGAGAGTGAGAGCATATGTATTGTAATTATGAATATTTAACAAGGCAATAATTATTTCTATATTATTGTATATCACTGGCATTGTGATTTGGTATATAGAATAATAGTCCTTGCATTTGAGAGCAAACATTCTACTCCTTATGGAGATAAGGAGATAGGCACTGGAAGTGTTTAGAGCTCGAATGCTTAACTCGTTCGCAAGTCGATAAAATTTAACTGGGCAATAAGTTTAGACAAGACTTGTATAACGTGTACTTTGACATGTAAAGTTCCGGTATTCACTAAGAGTTAGTGGGAGCACACGTTATAGGTATGCTAGTGAGATTAGTATACTCGAACATGACTCACCTCGATTCGATCACATGGATATCACTCAGGGATTGTCAATGACTGGATCGAAATGTTGTGATATGTATACGTGGACATTTGACTTGAGGTTTCAGTAGGAGATGTGCTTGTGACATTAAGTTAGTCATTAGAGTAGTTCGATCCAATCTCCGATGTGTGGGGTCAACCTCGAAATACAACTTAGTGGGCAAGTAGCAGTCTCTACTGAATACCAAGATATAATTCTTTCTCCTGTAAGTGAGCAGGTAAATGTCCTCTGCGGTTAATGGCAAATGAGATTATAAGTCTTTGGCCAAAGCATTTAGAGCTAGTTGTATTTGATACACGAGAGCTCGATGATCTCAGTTTGGATTAACAGAAAGCATAAAGTCAAGTTACAGTAGGGTTTGACTTTACCGTGACCATAATACTTGACCAGGACATATGATTGTGTTGGGATTCGGTGCCTAAAACGAAGGCCCAGCGGAAGTGGTAAAACGAATATTAATTCGATCCGAATCCCTACGAGGATCGATCGAGCTACGTATATACGAATATCAAAAACGAATAGCAAGAGTCGTAAGAAACTAACCCTCGAAGTCCGTTGATTAAATGGTAACCTTCTCTTGAGCTATTCCACAAGCTTTGCTTGATCTCTACGAATCCAATCCGCCCCAAGTCCTTGAACGATCCAACGCCGAAAGCACCACGTCTCTACTTGCCACGCGCTGAAAAAAGGACCGGAATGACAACACCCGATTAACCTCTAAGGTTACGGCTAGAATCAAGTGATGAAGCTTTGTATGTTAAGATTATTACACTCTAAGTGTTTTAATCTTACTCTCTCAATATTTTCTCTCAATTTTCTCCAAGAAAAATGAAAAATGAATAAAGAAGATGAAGATGAGTGTTAAACTCAAAGTCTATCTCTCTCTCTCTCCTTTCTTATTCACGTTGGAAATCAAGTGCTTAGAAAATGATTGTCATCATCTTCATTTATTCAACTCCCCACCACTACCAACAACTCATACATGTGGGAATCTAACCCCACCATATATCATAATCCATTAAAGAATGGAACAAGAGTCCACAAGGAAGATGGGTGGAATGTGTGGGGCGGCCCATGCTAGAAATCGGACGAGTTCGGTTCGTTTCCCTAAGCTTTGCTTGATCTCTACGAATCCAACGTTCCAAAATTAGATATCTAATATCTAATATTCATAATGAGAGAATTAGCTTTATTTATTCCGTCATCAATCCTATTGCGCGACTCGGTAGGTCCGTCTCAGTCAGCAATGGGAGGAACCAAAGAGTAGTAGCACCACCTAGCCAGCCTGGCGGCCTACACTGTACCCCAACTGAGAACGAATGATTGGGATCATTCAAGAACCATTCTGTCGTGAATACCAGTATACGTATAAACCCTTCTTTCATATGTCCCGATCAAGTTATAGGGTCACGGTCAGTCAAACCACATCTGTACTTGACGCTATGCATGCATTAATGCAAACCGAGATCATCGAGCTCTCGTGTATCTGAGACAGCTAGCTCCAATGCTTTGGCCAAGGACTTATGATCTCATCTGCCAATAACCGCATAGGACATATAACCCGTTCACTAACAGGAGAACGAATTCTATCTTGGTATTCAGTAGGACCTGGTACTTGCCCATCAAGATGCACGACGAGGTTGACCCCCGCCTTCCGGTTTATAGGGTCGAACTACTCTAATGAAAATCTTGACGTCACAAGCACATCCCTACTAAATCCTCAAGTTGAAGGTTCACGAATACCTATCACAACCTTTCGATTCCATCATTGATTGTCCCGGAGTGAAATCCGTGTGATGAATCGAGGGTGAGTCGGTTCGAGTATACTAATCCAATTAGCATACCTATAACGTGTGCTCCCAATAACCATTAGTGTTCGACATGCACTCTCCATGTCAAAGAACACGTCATACAAGTTTTCACATAAACTTAACGCCCAGTCAAGTTTCATCGACTTGCGAACAATTAAGTATTTGAGCAATAAACCTTTCCAGTGCCGACCCCCTTATCCAATAAGGAGTGGAATGTTTTGCTCTCAAATACACGGACTAGTTTCTATATGTATATTTACGAGTTAGGAATGCCAGTAACTACCAGTAAATAAAGAAACATTCATTGCCTTATATAAATGATTTACATAATTACAAGTACAATGCCCTCACTCAACAACCTCTGAGTGGCATTCGAGGGCATACTCCTAACAATCTCCAACTTGCACTCAATGCCACACACTATGGTATCTAATACCCATGTTCTCCAGATGACGCTCTAAGCTAATCTGAGAAAGTGGTTTGGTCAGTGGATCAGCGACGTAGTCGACTGACTCTACTCTATGCAGCACAATGTATCTCTTTGCGAACAAATTCTCTTACGAGATGATACTCTCTCTCAATATATTTAGTACTGTTATGAAACCTCGGCTCCTAGGCCTGTGCTACCGCTCTGGCAGCGAAGCACAAGGTGTCATGTAAAGTTTACCTAGTAACTTCTAAATCTTTCCTTTGGAGGCCTCCGAGGCCGCTGTATACTCAGCCTAACAGGTGGAATTAGCAGCCACGCTATACTTGGCACTATGCCATGATACTGCTCCTCTATTAAGATTAAATGTAGCCAGAAATAGACATAGAATCGTCTTTCTATCCTTGGAAGTTCAATACAGTAAATCCCATCACATTCAGTTCTCCACCACCATATATAAGAATCAGATCTCTTAGTACTTCTAAAGTACTTGAGAACATTCTTTACAGCGGTCTAATGTTCCCTGACTGGGTTAGCCCGAAACCTACTTACCACGCTTCCAGCATGCGCAATGTCAGGTCTTGTACACAATAAAGCATACATAAGGCTACCCACGGCCAAAGTATATGGTATATTATTCATTTCCTTTCGTTGTTCCTCACTTTGAGGACACATCTTCAAGGAGAGTTTTATTCCATGTCGCATCGGAAGGAACCCTCTTTTAGATCTAATCTATATATAGAGGGCTTGGGAAAAACTTATCATTCTCTTCGATCTATCCCAGTAGAGTCGAATCCCAAGAATATAGGTTTCTTCTCCCAAGTCTTTCATGGAGAAATTACTCGAAAGCCAAGCTTTCTTAATCGAGCATTCCCACATCATTTCCTATTAGTAGAATGTCATCTACATATAGTACTTAGAATGTGATCTTGCTCCCACTAACCCTCTTGTATACACAAGATTCCTCTTTATTTGCCAAGAAGTCAAACTCTTTGACCGTCTCGTCAAAATGAAGGTCCCAACTACATGAAGACTGCTACAGTCCATTTCATGGAGTCTACATCCACCATTGCTAGGTCATTGGTCGCGGGTCGGTCTCTTGTTTATCACTTGGAACCTAGAGGAAACCCAGTTCCTCCAAGTGCATAAAACTATACCTCTCAGGTAATTGAGACACCCTACTAGACCTACGAGGTGGTTGTACTTGTGTTTCAGAAGGTTCGGTTCCAGTTTCTTGCACAGGTGTCTCAGCAACAACGATCTTTCGATCTTCGGGCATGTAGAATAGATATCCCATCATCCCAGACGGGAATCCAATGAAACGTCCCTTTGCGGACCTAGCTTCCAACTTCTCCACCTTAGTCTTCTTGACATAGGCGGTACATCCCCAAATACTAATGTGATTAAGACTTGGTTTCCTGCTCTCCCACATCTCATGTGGAGTTTTAGGAACGGATTTAGAAGGACATCTGTTTAAGATATATCCAGTAGTCAGGAGTGTATACCCCCATAGGTAAATCGGTAAGTCAGAATAGCCTAGCAAGGAAAGGACCATGTCCAACAAGGTCTGATTCCTTCTTTCTGACACACCATTTAACTGAGGAGTGCCTGGAGGTGTTTAGTTGTGATACTATTCCATGTTCCTTAAGGAACTCGTCAAACTCCGTACTCATATACTCGCCACCTCGGTCTGACCGAAGTGTGCTTTTGATATAATTACCAGTTTGTTTCTCGACTAGGGCCTTGAATTCCTGGAATTTATCAAAGGCCTCGGATTTATGTTTCATTAAGTATACATAACCATACCTAGTATGATCATCTGTAAATGTAATGAAATATTGATATCCGTCACATGCTGCTTTCAAAGCACCACATACGTTGGTATGGATTAATCCCAGTTTATCAGCGGATCTTTCAAAGGTCCATGTGAAGGGGGACTTAGTCATTTTGCCTTTAGCAAGATTCACAAGTAGGAAAGGGATTCGATCCCAATGGACCCATAAGTCCATCTTTATCCATCTTGTAAACCTTGGTCTGACCAACATGACCAAGTCTAAGATGCCATTTCAAAACTTGATTGGTTTCATCCCTACCACGTTTTCTAGTCATAGTATTCACAACTACTTTGTTGCTGAGGTTTAGATTATGCAATCCATTTAACAATGTAGCAGTACCCACTAGTTTATTTCTGAAATAAATTTTGCAGGAACCATCACCAATGAAAAATGAAAAGCCCTTTCAGTCCATGACCGGAATGGATACAATGTTTTTGTGCCCCTTGGGCAAAACAAGTACATCTTCTAAAGTCAAAACAAAGCTGGATTCTAAACCCAAAAGAAGTGATCCTATGTTGGTCGCCTCGACACTATGCCTGCTTCCGACTGTGATCATAACTTCTCCAGCTCCAAGCTTCCTACTTTGTTCCAGATCCTGATTCACGGTACAAATATGAGAACTAGCACCAGAATCCAAAGATTCAGAAGTAGGAAAACAAGATTTAACAATTTGTTTCCAAAACTAAAAGTTCTGTACCTGAAGTGCCATGAAGAATCGGACACTCTCTAGCCCAGTGGCCCAGCTCACCGCACTTGAGACAAGCGTCTTTCCTCTTGCTCTTTGGAACCGTTGGGGCCTTGCCCTTGCCCCTGCTCTTGAAGTCCTTGACATGTGGTCCAGTCTGCTTCTTGGTCTTTTTCTTCTTGTTCTTAGACCTCCGAGGTCCAGAAGAAATCACAAGAGCAGACTCCTTCATCCGCGGAGTCTTCATCTGAGACTGAGCGGTCACAAGTTTGTTCATTAGCCCAGCTAAATTACATGCAATCTCATTACAGTTGAAGTTCATAACAAACTGTGAGAAGGAATCAGGGAGAGACTGTAGGATAAGGTCGGTTTGGAGAGAAGTATCCATTTTAAAATCAAGAGCCTCCAATCTCTCGATCATGGATATCATTTTGAGGACGTGTTCCCCAACCTTCTCACCTTTCTTCATCCTTGCACCGAACAGTTGCTTGGATATCTCATATCTAGCAGTTCTGCTGTGCTCACCATAAAGTTCGGTTAAGTGAGATAGAATCTGCCTAGCAGAAGTCATTTTCTCATGAGCTCTCTGAAGCTCATTAGACATAGAAGCCATCATGTATGCACGGACTTTTACGTCATCCTTAACCCACTTTTCGTGGTTTTCGATCTCTTCCTGATTGGCTCTGGTCCGCACAGGAGGCGCCGGAATGTCCGTCTCCAAGGCGTATCCCAGTGTCTCTATACTGAGGACTATCATCAGATTGTGGATCCAGTCCACAAAGTTAGGTCCAATCCGGGTGTTCTTTTCGAGTAGAATTGCGAGTGGATTCATTGTCATATTGAGATTTGAGTCTGCATTAAGTACGATAGATTAATTAGTGACTCATTCAATTATGTTCTGAGGGCAACCGAACAGGTTTCTAGTCTTTTAATTTTCATAAAGTGGTGTCCAACACCAACCCATCTAATGGATGATTCGATCTTTTTTTCCCCCTTGTTCACTCCCCTCAACCTATACGGTTTCTATGGTTCGTGAACAAGTTAAGTTTATACCATCGACGCAAATCAGTTTCACAGTTGAATCTTATCCGGCAACCTATCAGGTTTCTAGGGATAAAATTTGCTCCAACCGAAGGCATCCAATGCACTCCCGGTAATTTATCCGTCCTCCCCGAACGACTACCCTGATAACTCGGAAGCATAGCACATCCGGTTTGGATTTCAATTTCCCAAAAACTCGATGGAGGGAAGGAAAAACTTGAAACCTTATAAACTTAATTATTTGTTGTGGGAGAATTTTTGCGATTAGCGTTACACTTTGCACATTAATCGTTTAAGCGCGTTTGTGGCATTCATACAATATGAAACAACCATTCACAACCTAGTTGCTACCAACATGTGGTTCATGGACCATTCCTAGAAAACAAAAACTCCGTAATCTAATTACAAGTCTTCGTCTTGAATCTTCGTCTTCTCGAAATGGATCTTCCTCCGGTCTTCGTCAGTACATATAAATTTTACATTGAAAATTGCATCCTAGATACAAATATTTCTAGTAAAATAAATAGGCTCAAAACGGCCTTTACAACCCAATCGAATAAACGAACAATTCAAAAACTAAGTCCACGAACCACATCCCCATTCAAAAGCATTCATCCAATAAATACTATATAAATGGAAAGCGTAGTGATACATTGATCCAATCAACAATACGAACCGATCCAATCGATTCACATAATTCGGTAATATGATAACGTTCAAAATAATTCGGTCGACCATAATTATTCCAATTAATCGAATTCCCTTACAAAATGAAATACCATAATCATTTTAATCATATTAAATCCAATTTAACATGCGGGAGATTAATTTTTAAGAATACACGGAAAAATCGAGCCGGGGCGAAAATGGCCTGCCATGGCCGAGTCACCATCGGCAGCCTGCTGGCAGATAGGCCTGGCACGGCCGAGTCACGTCGGCAGCTGCCGGCCAGGCACGGCCCGTGTCTCCTGACACGCTCGGGTCTGCCTGGTAGTGGCCTGGGACTGCCGGACACGGCCCGTGTCACCAGACACGGCCGAGTCACCCTGGCAGCTTCCTGCCCTTTGTCCGAAAAGTCGTCCGACGACGATTCGGAGCTCGATTTTCGACCGGATATCCAATATCAATATTTTTCAACATTCATATCTTCAATATAAATCATATTTCCCAGAAATTTAAGATTTATATTTAGACATAAACTTACGAAAAATATAACTACAACGAACGTAAAACATGTACCACGATTATGACTAAAATGATTCCAAATCATTCACCATCTAATCGAGCATTCCAAATGCCAATATCGTAAATACGATCGCAAGACCTACGCTCCGATACCACTGTTGGGATTCGGTGCCTAAAACGAAGGCCCAGCGGAAGCGGTAAAAATAAAATTAATTCGATCCGAATCCCTACGAGGATCGATCGAGCTACGTATATACGAATATAAAAAACGAATAGCAAGAGTTGTAAGAAACTAACCCTCGAAGTCCGTTGATTAAATGGTAACCTTCTCTTGAGCTATTCCCTAAGCTTTGCTTGATCTCTACGAATCCAATCCGCCCCAAGTCCTTGAACGATCCAACGCCGAAAGCACCGCGTCTCTACTTGCCACGTGCCGGAAAAACGACCGGAATGACAACACCCGATTAACCTCTAAGGTTACGGCTAGAATCAAGTGATGAAGCTTTGTATGTTAATATTATTACACTCTAAGTGTTTTAATCTTACTCTCTCAATATTTTCTCTCAATTTTCTCCAAGAAAAATGAAAAATGAATGAAGAAGATGAAGATGAGTGTTAAACTCAAAGTCTATCTCTCTCTCTCTCCTTTCTTATTCACGTTGGAAATCAAGTGCTTAGAAAATGATTGTCATCATCTTCATTTATTCAACTCCCCACCACTACCAACAACTCATACATGTGGGAATCTAACCCCACCATATATCATAATCCATTAAAGAATGGAACAAGAGTCCACAAGGAAGGTGGGTGGAATGTGTGGGGCGGCCCATGCTAGAAATCGGACGAGTTCGGTTCGTTTCGGACTCCCGAGGGTCTAAACAGATAAACTCCGATTCCGTATCGATGTATTTATATCGATTAATTAATCCAATTAATTAAACATATCAAATACAAAATAATATAATTAATTTCTCCAAGAAATAATTATATACATGAATTAAATTAATCACCCAATAATTTATTTAATTCATTAGGCCGTAAATCAATTTATCCAATAAATCGATTTAAACATCCAATGTTCCAAAATTAGATATCCAATATCTAATATTCATAATGAGAGAATTAGCCGTCGTCAATCCTATTGCGCGACTCGGTAGGTCCATCTCAGTCAGCAATGGGAGGAACCAAAGAGTAGTAGCACCACCTAGCCAGCCTGGCGGCCTATACTGTACCCCAACTGAGAACGAATGATTGGGATCATTCAAGAACCATTATGTCGTGAATACAAGTATACGTATAAACCCTTCTTTCATATGTCCCGATCAAGTTATAGGGTCACGGTCAGTCAAACCACATCTGTACTTGACGCTATGCATGTATTAATGCAAACCGAGATCATCGAGCTCTCGTGTATCTAAGACAGCTAGCTACAATGCTTTGGCCAAGGACTTATGATCTCATCTGCCAATAACCGTATTGGACATATAACCCGTTCACTAACAGGAGAAAGAATTCTATCTTGGTATTCAGTAGGACCTGCTACTTGCCCATCAAGATGCACGATGAGGTTGACCCCCGCCTTCCGGTTTATAGGGTCGAACTACTCTAATGAAAATCTTGACGTCACAAGCACATCCCTACTAAATCCTCAAGTCGAAGGTTCACGAATACCTATCACAACCTTTCGATTCCATCATTGACCGTCCCGGAGTGAAATCCGTGTGACGAATCGAGGGTGAGTCGGTTCGAGTATACTAATCCAATTAGCATACCTATAACGTGTGCTCCCACTAACCATTAGTGTTCGACAGGCACTCTCCATGTCAAAGAACACGTCATACAAGTTTTCACATAAACTTAACGCCCATTCAAGTTTCATCGACTTGCGAACAATTAAGTATTTGAGCAATAAACCTTTCCAGTGCCGACCCCCTTATCCAATAAGGAGTGGAACGTTTTGCTCTCAAATACACGGACTAGTTTCTATATGTATATTTACGAGTTAGGAATGCCAGTAACTACCAGTAAATAAAGAAACATTCATTGCCTTATATAAATGATTTACATAATTACAAGTACAATGCCCTCACTCAACAACCACTGAGTGGCATTCGAGGGCATACTCCTAACAGATTGAAGGGTTTATACGTATACGGTATTCACGACATAATGGTTTTGGAATGATCCGATCATTCGTTCTTAGTTGGGTTACGGTACGAAACACTAGACTGGCTAAGTGTTACCCGTACTCCTTGGTTCCTCCCATTGCCGACTAAGACGGACCTACGGAGTCGCGCACAAGGATATTGGATGGATAAACATGTATTTATTATCTCTTCATTAATATTGGATATTAGATATCTGATTTGATTTATTTGATAAATCATGCGGTCTAGTGAATTGAAATTAATTACCGGGTAATTAATTTAATTCATACATAATTATTTCTTGAAAATATATTATTATAATTTTGTATTAGATAAAATTAATTAATTAGATTAATTAATTAAGTATAAATACATTTGGGATAAAACGAAGTGTATTTAATGGACTAGACACGCGAATGTCCGGTACAAGAACCGAGTGGCTTGGCTCGTTTTCTCACCTAAACTCAAGTGGGCCGCCCCTCTTATACTTGGAAATTCACCATGTGTTGTGTGGGGGTGTGTTAGTCATATTTTACAAAGTTGAGGACAAAATGCATGAGATTTGGAATCTAATCATTTTGATATCAATTTGTATTATATATTGAGATGTCTTTCACACCTCATTATGAGTTGAAAAACACACCCCAAAAAGACTAAGAGCAGACGTGAGTTTATCACAAGAGGGAGAAAAATTTATTTTCATTTTTCTTGTTCACCTTAGAGAGAAAGAAAAGGAAGAAGAGAAGAGAAGAAAAATATTGTGTCGATTCCTAGCCGTATTCTTTGAGAACGAATTAACATACTATTTTTCCGATCAATATTCGACGCGTGTGAAGTAGAGACAATCGGCATTTTCGGTGTTGGATCATTCAAACAAGCTACAACGAATTGTATTCATGTTCGTGTCGGTAATCGGGAAAAGGCTTGCTCGGGTTTTTCCTTCGAAGATTATATTATCAAAGGACTACGAGGGTAAGTATTCTTTGTTTTTCATCCTCGTTATTTATATTCATTTATATGATGCTTGATCGGTCCATTTTTGGGTTTTGGTTTTATCCGGTTGGACCGGTTTATTTTCCGCTGCGTAATTCGATTTTAATCACCGAATCCCAACAGATATGTATGATTGGGTCGTGGACCCCGTGTTTTGTGATCAGATTTGAATTTTGGAAAATAATCTTTGGGCTGTGTCCCTAAGTAATTTTCGATAAGATGAGAATTCTTAAATTCCAAATGTTTTTAAAACTCTCGAGATCTTAATTTGTTTTGCAACACGTAAATTGATTTCATTCCTACCTTTCATGGTTCGAACAGTTTAATCAAGTGAATTATTTTGGGAAGTGTTTGTTATGATTAACTGGTTGGATGTTTTCGATTGTTATATTTTCAGAATATGTGATGTATGGCTCGTATTTGCACTTTATACTTGCACTAGCAAAACACTGGAGCTTTGCTAACCACGAGCAATCGGGGGTGGATGTCTGTATTGTAACACCCTCAGATTTAACCGGAAATGTTACAATGCCGTGGGCCCCGAGATGGAACCCACAAGGCTGAAGGAAATTTTCGCAAACATTTACAAATCCCCAAGAGGCCAACAACGGTACTATCTTTAAAACATTAGAAGACTATATAAAATCCATTTATCAAAAACCGTCGTAAAAACTCATTTGAAATCGCAAGGCCAAACGGCCGAAACTCAAAAGTTTAGAAAATGATTTCCAAAGTAACCTCAGTTACCAGATACCAAAAGAGCGTTTCAAAATAGTCACGCAGCGGAAAAAGACCAACCATAAAGATACTCTAGCAGCGGAATACAAAAACCAATCAAGAAACTCAATGCACAAAATATGTCCTAGCCAGTATCCTCCGGGAAGCTCATCTCTTCACGACCGCTACAAGATCGATACTCCAAGAACCTAAAAAGAAATCCCACGACGGGGTCAGCCATAATATCCAACAATGATAACAGTCACATCACATTAATAATTACATACCAATGAGAATACAACATAAGAATATGACCAACGTAATCTTACCGCCATAACATTACTTACTCAAGTAATTCTCATCAGAATAACCATTATCACATTTCACATCTCGTACTCGATTAACCAATAAAGTCGAACATAATATCTGTATTGTACCTCAAACAATACTCAAGATTCTCAAACTATCATAACCAACTCACGATACGGAAAAGTACCAGTTCTGACCAATACGATCCATCGGATAGCATCATCAAATCCTAAAACGATAACCGATTGTCCATCACAAGACGAATACCATAGGAAATACGGAACATACCTCGAGATATAAAGTGCCACGACAATCATATCAGTCTAATTCGAGATCAGATCAATGCAATACGGACACGGTCCTAACACAAGACCTATAAATGCATACTCATATAACCACGTCAATATGCTCAAAACAATAACAACAGTGTATACTCAATGGAAATCCCATGATCCAGCGCCCTCAGCATAGATCCCAATATGATCCTACTAGATCAACACGAGGTGGATAACCAACAATATACATATGCAAAACAACACAACACTGGGTAATCCAACGATCCAGCGCCCTCAGCATAGATCCCAAGATGATCCCGTCGGACCAACACGAGGTGGAAAAAACCCGTCCAATGATCCAGCGCCCTCAGCATAGTTCCCAAGATGATCCCGTCGGACCAACACGAGGTGGACATCTGATCCAGCACCCTCAGCATAGATCACATGATCCCATCGGATCAACACAACACAAACTACACAATGATGCATACACATATGCAAATCAAAATGTTCATCAACATGAACAACAGAACATGAAAGACAATATGACAAATCCACTAAGACAACCTCATGTTCGACAACATGAATGACAATATGCATGATCAAATCACTAACACTAACTGAATCGATATAAGATACTTGCCCCGAGTCCTTCGGGAGAAATCTCGATATCAAACCATCACCGACGATTATCCGCAATGCTTGGCGATCCAAACGTACAATGGACTACAGATACTCATATCCTCATCTTTACCATAATGTAACCTCGATACCCGAATATGCCAATAAGCGAAATAAATCACATACATTATTATTTAACTCCCAGAATCGGAATGACAACATATAATAATTGCTATATGCATTATAAACGAAATGAAACTGAAACCATTCATTAAACATTATAACTGAGCAAGTAATAACTTGCCTCGATACCGATGAAGTCGTTACCAAATCCATTGTCGTCATCTATAGGTCCCTCGACCCTGATCAATGCAATCTACGAACATTCTCGAATACGACCGCAAAGCATGGTTCTAGTCACCGATCACTTACCACAACCTATGTCACTAATCAATAAACAACAATCCGGTAACAATTAATAACCGACATAACCAATCCACAAACCCAACGGTTCTACGACATCTCGGTTAAACATAAGTCTGAACAATCCAACTCAAACTAGTACAAATTCACAACCACAACACGAAATTACTGCACTGACTTCCTACTTAGCGCACGTTAAACTCATAACGTAGCATGTGCTAAGTAGCTCCCGTTAGCGTGCGCTAGCCCGTAAGCTTAGCGTGAGATAATGCTGTACAGATGCATGTTTTTCAGATACCGAATCAACATATGGCGATTATCAAGAACACTAAGTGATTCTAAACCATGTTCAAAGCTATCAAAACAGCGAAATCCGATATCCTTTAACATATAAACAATCATTCAACTTATAATCCAAGTCCTATATCCATATATCATCTTCCACAATATCAACATCATGAAACCTTAAGAACGTAACAATACTTCCATAATCTATCATTACAGGGAGTAATTATCAACAATAACATCAACATTCGAAACTGAGGAGAAGATTTAACCAACTTATCTCAAGAATACGGACAACACGATTCAAACCATACGAATCACATCAATATCCATATATCAATAACAACATAATCATAATCCAGTAATCCATCTCCTAATCATACTTATTAACTTGGTTATATGATATTCATCAACTCAAGAACGTAAATTTCCAATCCAAAATGAAATCCAAAAGTGAAGAACTGTTATATTGTATAGACGAACCATGAAGGAGAACAATCAACTTCATTCAAAGAATCATCAATAATTTCAAGAACAAGACTTTAATCCATGTTCCTCACCCTAATCTTTGTTAAAGATCATCATCTCTCAGTGTTTGGAACCTCAAACTTCTCTCTAAAAACTCTCTCTCGGTTGCAAGGAAGGAATGAACGGAATGAAGGATAATGCCCAACTACACATATATATACTGTATATTATTAACGTATGCTAACGTCCTCATTTAACGTACGTTACATGCTTAGCGTGCGCTAATTCTCTTTCTTTAGCGTGCGCTATCGCGGTCCATAGGCTACTGACTTGCTCCGCACACCAGCTTACGTACGTAATGCCCATGCAATAACGTACGTAAACTACACTGTCTAGCGCACGCAAAATCTTGTATCTTAGCGTGCGCTAATCGTAGTTGACTTGATGCAATCTGCACCTACCCCGAATAGGCTCATGACCCCACATGCCGAAAGCAACCAATAAAGCCAAGATTCCCTATTGACCGACTGATATTAGCGTGCGCTAACAACAGGCATTAGCGTGCGCTAATCCTTTACGACAAACATCAGTTGACTAATCAGAACATGCGCCGAAAGTAGCCTGGTCCACACATAGATTACTTCTGATTTGTCCTGCGCTAGCGTGCGCTGCCTTTTACCTTTAGCGTGCACTAAACCAGTACGATAGCGTGCGCTATACATGATTATTAGCGTGCGCTGATAATGCTACACTTAGCCGTTTACACTGATCTTGCTCGTTATCTCAACATACTAGATACGTATACATGACGCACTATATCCTTTGTCGACCAAGTACGACAATTATACCAATACAGATGTCTCAGTTCTACAATTATTTTATCCATATTGTACATATTCCACGCTGTACAACAAAACTCGGATAAAATAACATTAAACAATAGTAATAGAAATTCCGGATATTACATACTACACCACTTAAAATAAGTTTCGTCCTCGAAACTTGCAAGCCGTTATAGAAAAACAAACAAATCGTTCAACCAAAATATTCCAAAACCATCACGACAACGATCGAACGTCATTATTATTGAATAACCAAAACGGCACACTTACAAATGCACAAAGTCGACGATCTCCTGAGATACAATCAATCACAATTCCATGGGTCTCAACAAAATATATCATCTTTGGATGAAATAATCTATCCGTGTCAAAACCTGTTTGCATGATCGCACAATCAAGTCCAAATCCTGATACAAATCAATAATGCACGATACATCTGTGAAACGACACAGATCCCAAAACATCGGCACAAAATCCAAACGCTCAGATGATCACCAACAATGATCAATTAATAAATTAACCGAGAATATCATCATGATAAACTCTAATATGACCAACAAACGATCAACGATAATCGAGAATACCTTCACACGGTAAGCTCCAACATGGTCAACATAGAACCACAGAAATAGATATACGAAAGAATAACATTCTCAAAACGACAAACCAATCACATACAGTGGATCTCAATAAACATACCCGACTGGTGAACATACTCCTCGGCATACGAACAACCAATCAAGTCGACGAAAATAACCAATCATACCTGGAGTGGAAACGACCGCTCGACATATAAAACAACCAACATGGGGTCACCATCCCCAAATCTACAAAAGAAATCATTCAAAATCATTATGGTAAAGTCATAATATTACCATACCAATGGAATCACATAGCACATATGTCCCGGTTTCACAAAATCCAAAGTTCTAAAATTATATTATGTGCATGATTCTACAACACACGACATATTTCCCTTATCTGATCAACCAACCGATCATCTCTAGATAACCAAAATGCCATACCAAAGTTCGGATCTCTATTCATCGTACCATAGGAATGTCATAACCAGTTCGCAAGTCACACTCACAACTTCACCATGATATGCACTATGCACCAAATGCATATGTACATTAATCATACTTTCAAAACCAGTTTCAAATCATATAGTCTCGTCAAGAAGATAAATTTTCAAAAGTTCTTTCAAAATTTTCAAAACTCAAAACATAAATTTTTGGTAAGACTGCAAAATTAATTTTCGAACCAACCAGCTCGCTTGTGTCAAGTTCTCGATAAAAATTCTTTTCAAATACACACGATAGAGTTCCAAAATCTGAATATATATAAATTCCGTTAAAACTCCTTTTTCCTCACATATGACTCGCAACGTCAATTATTAATCCATCCTGGATCACCTCAAATATGCTATGACAAAACATTGAATAATCGACAAATCAAATACAACGAAAGACTACCCGAGAAGTTTCATTTGAACAAGTAAACCAAAACCTCAAAAGGTAGGAACGAAATAAATAAACGATTGATAAATAGTTTTACAAATCTCGGGAGTTTTATGAAAACTAAAAAGCCTTTTTGAAACACTAGGGTCTCAGCCCATATCTCGTCCCGCATTACAAGAAGTTTAAAAAAGTAGAAAATCCTTCTGGACCTCAAGTCCTCAGTTATAAAACTATTTCAAAATCGATTGGGTCTCGACCCAAAAATCATTTTCCGTAAAACATCCATAAAATATTCATTTTGAAAAGTATCATTTTCAAATGCTCAAAAGCAGTTCATGTATCTCAAAATGAATTAACATGCTACATGTTCTTCTCAACCATGTCCAATATTTCTCCCAAATGCACAATTCTGTTCCAAAATCTAATCAACATACTGATTTCCAAAATCATAATTTCTCAAGATCATCAATCCTGTCCCACTCTGACATCTCATACTGTAACGCATGATATCTGCTGAATCTCAAAACGTATCAACTTGGAACAACAATAAATCTCAATGAAATTAAAAAATCCAAATACTTACAGATCGTGAAGCCGACGATTCCCCATGATACTGGCACATCTCTCGACTAAAGGAAATACTCAACACAGATATTTTCAAAACACACGTTTTGCCAAATCAGTTCGACTCAAGAACACAATACATCTCATTCCAGAAAATCTCGTTAACACCATTTGGAAAAGTTTACAACAAACCCAGTAACATACTGGTAAATCACATAACGTACAAGCCTGAGTGAATAGAAAAACTCACGGCTCTAGTATTAGTCAATCGACAACTCGAATGACGCAACAAAACACGACCCAACTCGACCGAAATGCCTAGGTTTTCTCAACCTAAGCTCCGATACCATATTCTGTAACACCCCCAGATTTAACCGGAAATGCTACAGCGCCGTGGGCCCCGAGATGAAACCCAAAAGGCTGAAGGAAATTTTCGCAAACATTTACAAATGCCCAAGAGGCCAACAACGGTACTATCTTTAAAACATTAGAAGACTATATAAAATCCATTTATCAAAAACCGTCGTAAAAACTCATTTGAAATCGCAAGGCCAAACGGCCGAAACACAAAAGTTTAGAAAATGATTTCCAAAGTAACCTCAGTTACCAGATACCAAAAGAGCATTTCAAAATACTCACGCAGCAGAAAAAGACCAACCATAAAGATACTTTAGCAGCGGAATACAAGAACCAATCAAGAAACTCAATGCACAAAACATGTCCTAGCCAGTATCCTCCAGGAAGCTCATCTCTTTACGACCGCTACAAGCTCGAAACTCCAAGAACCTAAAAAGAAATCCCATGACGGGGTCATCCATAATATCCAACAATGATAACCATCACATCACATTAATAATTACATACCAATGAGAATACAACATAAGAATACGACCAACATAATCTTACCGCCATAACATTACTTACTCAAGTAATTCTCATCAGAATAACCATTATCACATTTCACATCTCGTACTCGATTAACCAATAAACTCGAACATAATATCTGTATTGTACCTCAAACAATACTTAAAATTCTCAAACTAATCATAACCAACTCACGATATGGAAAAGTACCAGTTCTGACCAATACAATCCATCGGATAACATCATCAAATCCCAAAACGATAACCGATTGTCCATCACAAGACGAATAGCAAAGGAAATACGGAACATACCTCGAGATATGAAGTGCCACGACAATCATATCAGTCTAATTCGAGATCAGATAAATGCAATACGAACACGGTCCTAACACAATACCTACAAATGCATACTTATATGACCACATCAATATGCTCAAAACAATAACAACAGTGTATACTCAATGGAAATCCCATGATCCAACGCCCTCAGCATAGATCCCAAGATGATCCTACTAGATCAACACGAGGTGGATAACCAACAATATACATATGCAAAACAACACAACACTGGGTAATCCAACGATCCAGCGCCCTCAGCATAGATCCTAAGATGATCCCGTCGGACCAACACGAGGTGGAAAACCCCGTCCAATGATCCAGCGCCCTCAGCATATATCCCAAGATGATCCCGTCGGACCAACACGAGGTGGACATCTGATCCAGCGCCCTCAGCATAGATCACACGATCCCATCGGATCAACACAACACAAACAACACAATGATGCATACACATATGCAAATAAAAATGTTCATCAACATGAACAACAGAACATGAATGACAATATGACAAATCCACTAAGACGACCTCATGTTCGACAACATGAATGACAATATGCATGATCAAATCACTAACACTAACTGAGTCGATATAAGATACTTGCCCCGAGTCCTTCAGAAGAAATCTCGATATCAAACCATCACCGACGATTATCCGCAATGCTCGGCGATCCAAACGTACCATGGACTACAGATACTCTTATCCTCGTCTTTACCATAATGTAACCTTCATACCCGAATATGCCAATAACCGAAATAAATCACATACATTATGATTTAAATCCCAGAATCGGAATGACAACATATAATCATTGTTATATGCATTATAAACAAAATGAAACTGAAACCATTCATTAAACATTATAACTGAGCAAATAATAACTTGCCTCGATACCGATGAAGTCGTTACCAAATCTATTTTCGTCATCTACAAGTCGCTCGACCCTGATCAATGCAATCTATGAACATTCTCGAATACGACCGCAAAGCATGGTTCTAATCACCGATCACTTACCACAACCTATGGCAATAATCAATAAACAACAATCCTGTAACAATCAATAACCGACACAACCAATCCACAAACCCAACGGTTCTACGACATCTCGGTTAAACATAAGTCTGAACAATCAAACTCAAACTAGTACAAATTCACAACCACAACACGAAAATACTGCAATGACTGCCTACTTAGCGCACATTAAATTAATGTAATACCCGGTCGTGAATTCATTAATTATCATTCAGTAATTGCCACTCATAATTTTTTTGCTCAGTAATAATCATTCGTCATTCGTATTCATTCATTTCATGTTCATCATTCGGCTTATCTTGGAGTCGTGTATCAGTTTTTATTCATCACTCATCTCTGTTCGGGGATCGATACGAGAATATTTTCATCATCATCATCATGATTGGTCGCTTTGTGTTGGGAGTTCCATGATTGTTTCACCGATTGGACGTGACTTATTATCATGTAAGTCGTGCAGGTCGTATGTAGACATGCGTGTCCTGTCATTTTGACAGTCAGCAGGGACGCACGAGCATGACACACGAGTAGCTGCTCGTGCGTGCTGCTCGTGCGTGGCATCAGAATTGGGCAGTGCACTTTGGCGACCATCAGGGACACACGTGCAAGACACATGAGCTTGTGCTCGTGCGTGCTGCTCGTGCGTGAGATCAGTGGCCGGGCAGTGGCTTGGCGCACAACCAAACACACGGACATTTGGTTGTGCGTTTTGGTCGTGCGTCACTGGAGTGTTTAAGGGGGTCAGGCGGGTTTTTCACTTCATTTCACCCTTTCTCTTCTTTTTCTTGCGGCAGTCGGGCGATCCGACTAGGGTTGGTGGTTATAATCGATTCTACTCTATCCAATCATGTTTTGAGGAGGCTCTAGGTGATCATATCAACATCTAATCCTTCTTCTTCATCGAATCAAGGTAATCCTCTTGGTTTTCTTAGAATTGTCTATTTTGGGGATTTTAGTTTTGATTTCATTTTCAGTCTGTTTTTAATGGATCGATTGAGGTTTTTAGATGTTTTTAGACATGTTATATGGATTGTATATCCATATCTTCGACTCGTTCAACACGATTGATGATTCTTAGGTTCTTGAGGAACTTTGATCATTTAGTGTTCGATTAAATGTCTCAAATAGTTTCCTTCGATCGTTGTGTTGTTTTCGTTCAATATTGTGTTATTGAATGAATTGTATTTCATTCAAGGTTGTTCGAGCGCTTATATCTATCGGAGAACACCATTCGTTGTTCGTGGAAGGATTTCATCGCCTTCGGTTGAGGCAAGTTTTATATTTGTACTAGTCAATGAGATTAATGTTATCATATATGTGTGTGAATGTGTTGTATCATTCCGAGACTTAGTCTCTTCATAAGTTCATTGATATTAGGGGATCGTTTGATACGATACCCTTCGGCAATTATGCTAAATGTTTATTATCATTCATTAATGGCCGGTAAGGCATTGAGATATTCATTGTTAATGTTATTATCGATCACCGGTTCGCAGTATCGATGCATCAGTTGTTGTTGTTAATATTGATGTCGGTCTAAGATGTTGTAATCATTGTTATTAATGTTGGCATCCTATCATTCATGTTGTATTAGCCGATTGAAGGCATTGTCGTATTCATTCTCATCTTCGTCGTCGGTAGCCGATTAAAGGTACCGAGGCATTCATTGTATCATTGTCATCGATTAGACGTTGTAAGGCAATCGAGGTCCTCAATCATTCGTTGTATCATTGTTATCGATTGACCGTTATAAGGTAATCGAGATATTGAATCATCCGCTACATCATTGTTATCGGTTGGCCATTCTAAGGCAATCGAGGTATTGAATTGGGGTTGTCGAGGATATTTCCCATCCGTTGTGTCATTGTTATCGATTGACCATTCTAAGGTAATCGAGGTATTGAATTGGGACTGTCGAGTGTGATGCCCATCCGTGAGTCATCATTATCGTGTTGGCCGACTCAAGGTAGCACACTATCATTCTCGTGAATTCGGTAATCTACGGATCGTTGTCGTTTGTGATTCATTATATTTTGGAGGCTAGTCTCGGCTAGTGCTCATTATGGGTAAGTTTGTGGCTTGAACCTTCACGGTTGGGTTTACAACACCTACAATTCAGTAGGTCACGGCCATTGGATGGCCTAACTGTGATACGGCTTCATGCCGTGGCTTCGGCCCTAATTGTGATACGGCTTCGTGCCGTGGCTTCGGCCCTAACTATGATACGGCTTCATGCCGTGGCTTCGGCCCTAATTGTGATACGGCTTCGTGCCGTGGCTTCGGCCCTAATTGTGATACGGCTTCATGCCATGGCTTCGGCCCTAATCGATACAGCTTCGGGCTGTTTTGGCTTCATGTGATTGTGATATTTGACGGCTTCGGCTGAGTGGCTTTCAGACCTTTGTGATTGTCTTGGTAATTTCATTGGAGCCTTCGGGCATTGTGATTCATAATTAATTCAGTTCTGGTTTGGTTCATGTCGTGTAATTCATTATGGTACTCTATGATTATGATTCGCCGTTGGGCACTTATATTCTAACCTGTCGAACATGTACTAATAGTATGCCGTGGGCATAGTGTTTCACGAATGCTCGGTTCTTACCTTGGTTTGTGAGCATCTCGTATTATTATTATCATTGTACCGTTTCATTCTGCCTTTGGATGCATATCATGTCATACGTGTATTTGATGTTCATTATCTGGATGACGGACCCCGTGGGGGCAGAACATGTTTTCATGTTTTAGGTGCTTGCCAGGAGAGAGTTGAGACATAGGGGCATGATGATGGCGACGAGGCATTCGAGCGATACTAGTCCAAGTTGTTCATGTTGGTCAGTCAGTTGGAGTGTTCTCCAGTTTGTCAGTCATTGTTATTATGTATTACCCGAGTAGATGCTCGTGGGTGTTGTTGTACTTTACTTTTGGCCATGTAGGCCCTTCATTGTCGTTGAAATTCCTTATCGAAATATTGTGTCGGATATCATGGTAGGGACTATAATTTTCTCTTATTGTTTAATTTAATGTATTTTAGTCATGTTCGCCTGGTGGATCTCCTGGCGTGGGGTCCACAGCACTGTAATAACCCAATAGGATTTGGGGGTGTTACAGAAGATGGTATCAGAGATTTTGGGTTGTGAGATACCCTGATATGTGAGTTATGTGGCTCTACCGACGCGGTAGTAGTGGGACTGTCAGGTTATGACAATCTGGACAGTCGGGTTTTGTTAGTCATAATATTAGTGCGACTGCACGAGTCATTCATTCATCGAGTCCTTGTCAGTGAAGACTAGTATCGTGAGACCTCGAAGCTTCGTATGACCTGTGTAAGGACTCGATTCTCTTTATGTTCATACATTCATCATGTCATTAACTATACATGCTTTGTTGAAACCTATATGTGATATTATTGTTACGATTGATGTGCATGACTAATTGTTTTGGAGCATGTGCGACCTATGTAAGCGTTAAGGATCAACTCATTCATCAGTTAATAATCCTCAATCATCATTTTGATCTTGTCGATCATGTTAATTCATTCATCACTCAGTCAATATCATTACTAAGTTAATTCATTCATCACTCAGTTAATTCATCACTCAGTCAATATCATTACTCAGTTAATTCATTCATCATTCAGTTAATTCATTAATCACCCAGTCAATATCATTGCTCAGTTAATTCATTCATCACTCAGTTAATTCATTCATCACTTAGTCAATCTCATTGTTCAGATTAATTCACTAATCATCCAGTCCATCTCACGGTTCAGTTGTTGATCTTGTGTATCAAATTTTCAACATTGTTAACCTGTTCAAGGCAATCATTTCAGGAATTTCATCAGATACTCATGTCACCCCACTTGACCTTTAATGCGATCTTATCATATTCCGGTGTGATGTCGATGATCATTTTACTGCATTACTAATGCATTCATTGTGATGGAGTGTGTATTCTCATTTTTATCATCCCGTAACGTAATCATAGTATGATATTCATGCGGGACCTATAATCATCATGTGGCTTTCCTGCTTCAGTATGGATAGAGCTGTCAGAGGACGCAGGGGAAGAGGCCGTGGTGCGGGCCGAAACCCGGGATCTCGTGTGAATGCCCATGCGAATGCGAGAGATAACATGTGTTCATCAGTTATCTATGCTACTCATTCACTGTCAGATAATCATTCACTGTAAGGGAGTCGTACCCGAGATGTAGCTCAATCAGAAAGTGATCGGGTGGACCCATTCATATGCATGCAGGGCATGATGGCCCAAATGACTCAGATGATGCAGATGATGGAGACCATGCAGACCTTGATGGTTCGTGTCCCACCGCAACAGGGATTACAGGTGCCATTTCATGGACAGACTGGAGGAGTGAATCAGATTGTTGGCGATATCTCTCGTCAGAGACTCCCTACTTTTGAGGGTTCGTCGGAACTAGCTGATATTGTTCATTGGCTTGAGCATTTTGATAAACTCTTCGACATGGTTCAGTGTCTGGAAGAGAGTAAAGTGGCAGTAGCGGCTTATTACTTGAGTAAAGGTGCTTATTCGTGGTGGATTTCTGTGAAACCCGCCGATCGCGATTGTGGTTGGAGTGAGTTCAAGACTCTCATGTTAGAGAGGTATTATCCAGCTCCACTTCGTGAAGCCAAGTTGTCAGGGGTTTTGAACCCCGAATCCATCGAGGACGAGGTTATTATTGTCATTGCTGAGAAGTTTCAGGGACTACTTCAGTTTGCTTCGTCAGTTATCCTTACTGAGGCGGATAAGATCAAATATTTTAGCAAGAGGCTAAATCCACAGTTGAGGATGCAGTTGTTCAATCACAATTGTAATTTGCTTGGTGAGTTCACTATTGGAGCAGAGCTTTTGATGAAGGAGCTTACTCAGAAGCACCCTTCAGTTTCTTCTGGTGGGAGGACTAGGATGCTAGTTCGTTCTGAGGGACATCGGGCTCCGACGTCCAAGAGGTCGTTTTCCAGTCGTCTTCATGCTGAGAAAGCATCTTCCTCTCAGATGATGAATTCGACTGTTGTTTGCTTTAACTGTGGTTCAGCAGGACACGTTAATACTCGGTGTACGGTGCCAGCTATTGTCTGTTTTTTGTGTGGTCTAACAACAGGCATTAGCGTGCGCTAATCCTTTGCGACAAACATCAGTTGACTAATCAGAACATGCGCCGAAAGTGACCTGGTCCACACATAGATTCCTTCTGATATGTCCTGCACTAGCGTGCGCTGCCTTTTACCTTTAGCATGCGCTAAACCAGTATGATAGCGTGCGCTATACATGATTATTAGCGTGTGCTAATAATGCTACACTTAGCCATTTACACTGATCTTGCTCGTCGTCTCAACATACTAGATACGTATACATGACACACTATATCCTTTGTCGACCAAGTACGACAATTATACTAATACAGATGTCTCAGTTCTACAATTATTTTATCCATATTGTACAGATTCCACGCTGTACAACAAAACTCGGATAAAATAACATTAAACAATAGTAATAGAAATTCCGGATATTACATGTATTGCATCCAGGTACATGCAGGTTCTAGGGGAGCAAAATACAGGATCGGTACGAAGGATGATGAAAGATGACGATACTAATCACATGAAGACCAGCGCTGAGTATTTTGGTCCAGGCATGTTGTGGTGTCTTTTCCATTGTTGTATTTTCTGATTGTAAGAGTATGGTTCGTGTATTTGTGTAATACCCATACTTTATATGAATTGTTGGCTCTGATGTTCCGTCACTATTGTTGGTCTATAAACACTTATTGGGATGTTGTCAATGTTGATTTTAGAGTTTCGTACCTTTCGGATCATGTTCGTATTCTTTGGACCTCACGACGGTGTTTTGAGACATAACGCACGCTATTTATGTTGAGTAGCGCACGCTAGTGTTGGGTCTTAGCGCACGCTAATGTTGGGTTTTGCGTGTATCTAATACAACAAAATTGAGTAAAACACAGCGGAATAAATTACTGAAAAACCCAGACGAGGATCTACATGTAGTAATTTAATTGATTTATTAAGAGTTCATCGAATTACCTTAATTCGAAGAATGGATCTGAACCGGACTAGAAGCATATGAATTTCTCCTTCCTCTTTGGGTGATCCAGACAAGAACAATTTCACAAGCCGGATTGCTAGATCCTTACGAATAATATTGATAAATAGTACAACACAAATTCCTTACTAGAAGGATTGTACTATTGATCAAGATCAACTAAGGGAAGAAGATCAAGTGACCGACGTCGTTCTCCTACCGTAAGAGGTGGAGGCCGATTTTTCTTCTTCTTGGGGGGCAATTTTTTTCTCTTTGATTTCTTATGACAACTCCTTGTCATGGAACTCTTATTTATACTAAGTTAACCCTAGATTCACGAATCTAGTTTTGCTTAATTACCCCTCATCTTATTAAATAATACAATATATATAATATCTAATATTATATATTACTTATTATTTAATCTCCTTATAAATATAATATCCAATATTATATTTATTATTCTCAGTTGATATTTATTCCTACTTGTCTATAATTGCCGTACGTGTGACCCAAAGGCTTATATTATGTTGGCAATTATTTAATACGTTACTAAATAATAAATCATAAGCGGCCTCCAGCAAGACATTATGATTACTCAAATAATATAAGTTAATAGTCTATTAAACCTTTTAATGTGTCAAACCCCTTTGTCACGCGATATCATATTTGAACTAAGTCATGGAGTCTGTCATACTCATTTATGTTCAAATGCTTTCTCGATCTTAAGTAGACTGATTGAATCAAACGACTCTTCATTTGAGCATGGCCATGCATTTCCTTCAGTCCTACTTATCGAGTGTAACACCCCCAAAACCATCCGGGATACTACAACGCCGTGGGTCCCGCGCCGGAACCCACCAGGCTAAAAACCATTTCAAAAACATTTAAAAACGCCAAAAGGCCGATGACGGTAATATTTTAAATACTCAAATATTTTCAAAAGCATAGATCTCAAATACCGTCATAAAATACCATTTGAAAATATAAGGCGAAGTGCCAAATCTCGACAGTTCAAAATGTACGTTAAGCCACCCCTTAAACGTACCGACAAAATAGTTTAGGAAAAGGTTTAATGAAATAACCCAAGTTCGCAAAGTGCCAAAAGGCCATTATGAAAGTACACACGAGTTGGTAAAGATACCGAAAAGCTATATTCAAATACACACGCAGTGGATAAAATGCAGTTCAAAAATACACAATTGCAGCGGAATAAAACAATCAGAAAAGAATACTCGATACTCAAAATCATGCCACAGCCAGTATCACCCGGGAAGCTCACCCCTTCACGACCGCTACTAGCTCGATCTCCGAGTACCTAAAAATATAGCCCACGACGGGGTCAACCACAATACTCAACAATGATATCAATCACATCAACATAAATAATTACATACCAATGTAATAACGAAGTAAGAATACTACCAATGTAAACTTACCGTCATAACCTTACCAATCCATGACAATCCATACCAAATCAATCCTTAACGTATTCCACATTTCGCATTCTCAAAATGACAAAATGAACTCAACAACAATCATCTGTACTGTATTCAAAACAATACCAAGTATCCTCAAAACATTATCATAACTCATAAGTGTGGAATGAACCATCTGTGCCAAATACTATCCGTCAGATTGCACAATCAAATCTCAACCTGGATAAATCAATATCATACAACATATATGTAGATCAACTATCATAAAACAATGAATACAAATCCCGAAACATCGAAGTACAGTCCGAATGCTCATACAATCAATAATAATGATCAACCAATACATCACTGAGAATATCACCGACATGATAACTCCAATATGACCAACAAGGGATCAACGATAACCGAGAGTACCCTCAACATGGTATACTCCAAACACGATCAACAAAGATCAACAATAACTGAGAATACCCTCAACATGGTAAACTCTAACATGATCAACAAGGATCAACAATAACCGAGAATACCCTGAACATGGTAAACTCTAACACGATCAACAATACCCGAGAATACCCTCAACAAGGTAAACTCCAAACACGATCAACAAAGGATCAACAATAATCGAGAATACCCTTAACAAGGTAAACTACAAACGATCAACAATAATGGATCTCAAAGAAATAACTCTGACTGTTGAACATACCCATCAGGCGTATGAACAACCAGTCACAAACCGTCGAACATATCCAATCATACATGGACTATGAACGACCAAACAATATGGCTCAAAAGATGGACATCACAGTACGCCCAATCCGGAAATCTGTCCGTGCACATGTCCACCCCGTATACGGAATCCAGAATATACGTGGGACAATGTACCTAATTAGCCTCACGAACTACGTCTCATGTGCACGGTTCAATGCGGAAACATCCACGCATAACCATCATGTGCCCGGCTAAAAATCCTACACAATAACCAATCGGCACGCAGATATGACTCCAGATATGTCACGATGCAACATGAAAACGAAACTCAAAGAATCACATATCCAATAAGGATCAAAAGACTCAACGATGTTAACAAAGACAAACTGACAAAGAAAAGTCGACACGACTAATAAATATCCAAAAACAACAATCCTGGGATCATCATCCCCGACAAATGATCAACACAATCAACGACCTTAATACAATTAGCCCTGGAATCATCATCCCTCAACGAAATAATTAATACGAATCCTAATATACGAAACATCAACATACAACATATACAATAATTCCTCAAAACAATTATTCTCATAACTGAACAATACTGGAATTACCTCAAAGCCGAAGACAATATTCTTTCCACGAACCAACATCCCTGAACGAACACACAGTTATACGAATAATCCCGAAATAGGCATAGCCCATTTATACCAACAAACCACCATCCCGACATCAATATCGACACGATAACTATCCTCGATATTCGATATTCTATATCCTTGGCGAAAGATAACTCACGTCTTCCTTGAACACAATTAAATCAAATACATTAAGATTTAATCCAAACTAGAGCACGATATACAAACCATCATCCCAACAATTTACATTTCTAATAACATTGCTATATGAATTATAAATGAAATGAAAACGAAACCATTCATCAAATATTATAAACTTGCCTCGGTAACGATACCACGAAGCCGTTACTAATATCCATTGTCTTTGTCTACGAGCTCCTCAGCCCCGACCAAAATCAATCTACGAACTATTCAGCCTTAACCGGAACACAACGATCATAATCCACGATCAAAACATCACAACCTATTGCAATAACCGATTAACACACATTCGATAAAAATCAATAACCGACATACCCAGCCAACAAACTCAACGGTTCAACAAAACCTCGATCATATACATAAAACCAAATAATCCAACTCAACAAATACGAACTCATATCCACAATACAAGCCGTAACTCGATGATCACAAATAACAATCAATAACCAATCAACAAACACAACGGTTCTATAATATTCCGATTAAATATAAATCCAAACAACCCAAACCAATCAAACACGAATTCAAAACCACAATACGATTCCACAATCCGAAGATCATATCAATAATCAATCTAACCAAGTGTCTAAGCATTACCGATTCCACAATCAATCTTACATACGAATACAAGTTTCCTCCTTGTAAATTCATAATTAAACCAATTACCGATTATTATCATCAATCCGGACTCAATACGTATGAACTCTCAAACTCAAAAGTGAATCATAATCTTGTCAAACCCGGAACCATATTCGTATTTTTTTACGAATATTGTACCAAAACACAAAACTTAGTTCTAGATATGAATATTCCATATTCATATCTAAAACACCAACACCTCTTACAATATGTTCATCAATTCATATAATCCAAGAGTTCCTTAAGAACACAACTTATTCTGACATCACATTCAAAATCCTCAAATGACATAATCTGATGTGTTCTAACATCTAAACAATCCTTATTCACAATTCAAGGTGTATATAATCATGTTCTTCAACATATACTACTTGTAACACCCCCAAGTTATTCAGGGAATATTACAGCGCCGTGAGCCCCACCGTGGGACCCACAAGGCTAAACATACGCGAAACTATAAATATTGACCGAGAAGGTCTACATACAATGGAATGAAGAACAATACAAAGGGTATTCAAAACATATCCAATGTATCAAAAGACATCACAACACAAATCAATACCTCGGCAAACACAGGCCGGAACATCAAGGAAAATGGAAAACAATACTCGAGTATTCAATAACCATTCTAGTACAACAACACTGAATGGAGAAACACAAAACATAACCGGAGGAAAGACACAGTATCACACTTGCGCATCATCTTCATGCCGACCCGATACCTGCATGTCCGCTCTCCTGGAACCTGAAATACAGAAAATGTATTTCCCCCCATAAAGGGGTTAACCGTCGAATAGCTAGTGCAAGTATATCAAGTATGAAACACAATAATCCTCGACAATAAAGTAAAGATAACCGTCAATTTATCAATACAAGACTAGTATTCCGGAATAACTAAATCTCATAGCATCACAACAATGCATACATGATCAACCATGGAACCGCACCAAAGGCAACGGAACCCTCAGGGGACCCGTCGGCCCACCCCAGAGTGGTTAACCCAAATTATCCGTGTAATCGCACCAAAGGATACTAAACCCTCAGGGGACCTGTCGGCCCTCCACAGAGTGGATATAAATAAACATGCCAATCATATATTTTACTTTCAAAGTCGAGAACGTACAATCATAAATATATACTTGCCTTTGAGACATCGTGAAATTGAACGGAAAAGAGTACGAGTTCGGTAGGTCCAAGAACGCACTTCTGGCACCTAAACGATTCGTAAGGGATATGATAATCAATACTCTATACTCATAATTCATGAAGAAACTCCCGAAACCCGTCTACAATTCACGAAAATACACGGATAAACAACTAGAGGTTGGAAAATCGCCCAAACTATCACAAGTCCAAAAACGGCACAATCCAATCTGTAAAATCATAGGAAAAGCATGTATATGGAATAGATACATCATAATGTCAAGGTTCTAAAGCTTCAAAATGGATAAATCGGACGAATCTAGGAAAAACCCCAAAATTCCCAAAAATAGGGTTCTAAGAATTTTTACCTTGATTTGGATGTTAGGATGGATTAGATGTTGTGAAATCCTTGTTCTCCAACCAAATATGTTGTTGTTTGACGAAGAATCGCTTCCAATCGCCCAAAATCGCCTCTCCCTAGCTCTTCCCGTTGAAAATAAGTGAAAAGGATGAACAATGATGAAATAGAAGTCAACTGTCCAATATATATCCGCCCAGTCTAGCGCATGCTACCCCTCCTTCATTAGCGTGCGCTAGCAAGGTCACCGGGTAGTCCAGTGGCTTCTGCCGGCCCCGTTAGCATGCGCTAATCTCCTTTCTCTAGCGTGCGCTAGCCAAAGAGTGGCGTCCAGTAACTGGAGTCCAGAACCTACTGTCCTCTGCCCTGCTCAAGCGTTAGCATGCGCTACCACTATGGCTTAGCGTGCGTTATGCAACAACTTTAGCATGCGCTAGCCGAAGCCTAGCGTACGTTACCTGATAGTCCAGAAAACCTGACAACCTCACTGCCTCTGCCGACCATCCCGTTAGCATGCGCTACGGATGGATGTTAGCGTACGCTACTAACCACGAATAACGTGCGCTAACGAACTCCTAGCGCGCGTTAACCACCAGTCCAGAGAGCAGTCCGAGTTACTGGTTCTGACCTGACTGGTCCCTTAGCGCGCGCTACGGCTCAAAGCTAGCGTGCGCTACTCAAACAGAATTAGCGTGCGTTAGCCTGGGCCTAGCGTACACTATTTCTCTGGCCCAAAACACTTCCGCAAGGGTCTAAATGTTAGGCGTATTTTTATACGCCTATTTATCATTATTCTTTATCCATTTTGTGTCTAAACCTGCATAAATGAGCCTTTAATGCACTATTCTTTTATGTTTGGCAGGAAATTAGAGTCCAGAAGCTCGAACGATGAAAAACGGGTGAAAATGGCAACTTTTGGCCTGGGGCCGCGGCATAAGGAGACTGAGCCGCGGCACACGAAGATGACCTGAAAGTCCCGAGCAAACTGTACCCTGAGCCGCGGCCCAGGAAGACAAAAAGGCGCCCAGGTATGCACTGAAGACAGGGTGAGCCACGGCACAGATTAAGTGAGCCGCGGCCCACGGGGCGGTTTTGGTGTGTTCTGCGTGGGTTTGGGCCGTTTTGAAGCCGGTTCTCGACCTAATCACACGGACGCGTTTTGGAGGCTGATGGGAGTTATAAATAAGGGTTTAAGGTCATAATTGAGGGATAATCTTGGGATTGGAGGATCGATCATCATCAAGGAAGAGAAGCAGAAGATATCAAGAAGCAGAGAGCGGAAGCCAGAAGAACGGAGGAATTCGAGTCTTCATCTGCGTTTGATCTTTATGCTTTCATTAATTATTTCTGTATTTTTATCCTTTAACATGTCAGGCTAAAACCCTGTTCTAGGATTTTGATGAAACCAAAGTTTTGACGAATTTGCTTTTGATTATCTATATAATTCCCTTTTCTGTTGAGTTTTCCCAATCGTTTTTAATGCTTTCAATTGTGTGGCCTATAATTGAATTGTTTTAATCACGCAACTCGAATCGGGAGAGGAGAGTTGGTGAGGAAATATTGGTGAGAACCGTTTTATCTTGTGAGATAGGAATATACTCATAGGAACTACGTGACCTTTTGAAGATTCTGTGCCTTTTGCCTATTGTCGAATTAATTCACCTAGGGATAGAGTGTGTTATTCGCCTTTGAAGAGATAAATTCACCACTAGAAGGGGGGTTGAATAGTGGTGATGCGGAATACCGAAATTTCTTGCGAGTAAATAGAGAATAGTGCGGAATTTAAAGACTCAAGAATGTATAGAGGTTCGGCAACTCGCCTACGTCCTCTCTCCGACTTTCTTTTTCTATTGGCTTAAGAAAAACCACAATTTTAACTCGTCTTCTATCGGTCCGAGTTCACAACCGTTACAATCGCTTGTCTTCTATCGGTCCAAGCTCAACCTTTTCCTCAATATAAATGTTTGTTTATCTAGTGTTCTATAGGAACTAGATAATCCTCACTATACGAATATGGGAGTATAATCCTAACAATGCCGGATCAAAGATCCTAATAACACCGGATTAGTGACTCTTGATTCGTTTCTTTTACGCTCAAGTGTAAGTGATGCAACACTTACAACCAAATGAAAGAATACAAAGAATAATAGATATTACAATTAAAATCACTCTTGTATCTTTCTTTTCTCACAACTTGAAATGCAACAAAAGATATAAAACTGAGCTCAAGTATGCTTTGATTGCTTGTATGCTTGTATGCTTGAATGCTTGAAGTTGTGTAATTTATACCCAAGTCCTTCGGGTATTTATAGGTGTGAGACATCCTTCAAATGCTGAAAAACATACTATTAGCGTGCGCTAATAGTGTTCTGTAGCGTGCGCTATCGGTTTTTGACTTGGAATCTTTGAACGGTCACAAAGACTGTTGCAACGGTAAAATACCATGTCTAGCCCGCGCTAGTAATGTAATGGTAGCGTGCGTTAACGTCTGGTCAACTAGTCTTCGATCTTGACTTTGACAATATCCGATTTTCTCTCCAACGACTCTTTATCCAACGGCTAGATTTATGATTAGCGTGCGCTAGCAAGTATGCATAGCGTGCGCTAGCATTAATTAAATCCAACTTTTCCAGATTTTCCGGATCTACATTGACTCTTGCCTTCCAACGATAGAAATTCAAACGGTAATATGCAGACTCCTTTTAGCGTGCGTTAATGCCTTTACCTTAGCGTGCGCTATTGAGTTCTTTCATTAACGTACGTTACCTTGTGTAGCGTACGTAAAGGCCTTAACGAATTGAGTCCAGTAGCTACTGGACTACAGACCGTAATATTGGTAGCGTGCGCTAGAGATGAGCAGTAACGTGCGCTATATCCTTGCTTTAGCGTACGTAAGATGATATGTGTAGCGTGCGCAACATCCAGTTCTGATTTTCTTCCAAACTTTACTGACCTCTGGAGTAATACAATAGCGTGCGTTATTTTTACAGTATAGCGTGCACTAACTGTTGTTGCTTAACGTGCGCTAACATTGAATAGCTTGCGTGCGCTATCGATCAGGCGACTTCACTTGGCTGCAGTTGACTTGTCTGGGCTGTATATGAATATCCCGATAGCGTGCGCTACTATATGATGAGTAGCGTGTGCTAGCTTTATTTAGCTCCTTCAAAATATTATCGAGCCTAGATTGATCTAATTAAATGTTTTGAATGTAATAATCATCAAAATACATTTTGAGTCAACAATCTCCCCCTTTGATGATGTCAAAACATTTAATCAATACCTGCAAAAACATTTTTAAATGATTCGAATCAAGGTAAACTTGTTCGATATATTAGTATATTTTGGTTTTTGGAGTATTCTCCCCCTTTTTGACATAAACAAAAAGGAACTCTCCCTGAATTGTTGCATTATAACAAATATCAATGAAAATACCATTATTCAAAGCGAAATTATGTAAACAGAAATAACAAATGCCAAATGAAGTGAAATGCGAATTTCATTAAGATAAAATGCAAGTAATACAACGAGTTTTCATGACATGAAACATATAGATTGTTAGAACAACAAGATTCTACATCAAACATCAAAAAATCCTCAAATCTAAGGGTCGGAAGAAGACGAGGGGAAGGGGAACGAAGGGTGTGTGAAACGGATGAACTCGGATATCAACCCGCGCACTTCCCGGACTTCCGAACGCAGAGCCCGAACATCCTCTTGAATCTCAGCCTGAGAGGTCTTGATGCCCCGCATCCGAGCACAAAGGTCGCTTTCTTCTTCTTCCGTGACCACATCTCTCATAGGACGCTTTCCTTTCGTCTTCGGATGACGAACAAAAGACTTGGATTGCAGCTCCTTAAGCGTGTGGGGTCCTCGGTGCGTGACTTGCTCGGTCGGTGTAGGCATCTGTGTCCCTTTCGGCACTTGGTCATCATCCCGGAGATATGGAAACAATACCCAGCCTCGATTGAAAGTCTCGACATAGTGCATGGCCTTGAGGGTTATGTCACTTATCTCGTGTCCCCGAGACACCGGAACGTGTGCCTCATTAGACAGGTCAACACGAAAATGTCGAAAAATCACCGTAAGAATTGACCCAAATGGAAGTCCAGATTTCCTGGTTCTCGACATATAGTTTTTTGACCGAAAAGACTCCCCTTTAGCTTTCATCCAGCTTATCACAATCCCAGTGAAATCCACTCGATCATCCTTCAGCACCCTATACACGACATTCTTATCAACACTGACTAGCTTGTGTTGGGTGTTGACTTTTGGCATTAAGCATTTTGTTAAAGCGGCCAACAACAAGCGAATGTGTATACCGAAATCATTGTTCTCGAAAACGTCATCCGTGACTTCGATGACCGTTTTCGAACACAGAAAATCACCAATCTCTTTCTCGGACACCGTAGATTCCTCAACAATGTTTTTCCCACAGCAATCAAACCCGTCTTTCGATAACCCAAACAACTCGTGAAGAATTTCCGAAGAAACCTTCACCATAGTTCCGTTCACGAGGCTTTCGAGCACGAAACCTCCATTATTACCACTTTCACCAAGATGCAAATTCGCATAAAATTGACGAACACACTCACGGTACACAATTTCTTTGCACTCAACAAAACGTGCAATACCCAAAGCCTCAAAGAAGTCGCGAATGCTTACCTTGACCCGTTCAAGGCTGCTAAAGTTGAAGTAGTAGCAATCACTCAAACTTTCTTGTGGAAGAATATCGAAGAAAATTTTCGACGCAATGAAGGAGACGAATCGATTGCTGTCAAAGTCGTTGTTGCGAGGGCGTTTATAGTTCTTCTCCATGGCCTTTCGATTTTTGCTTGACATTATGAAGGAAAAACGAAGAGAATCGAAGATTTTGAGGGAGAAGCTCGCAGAATTTGGATCGGATGTGCGTCTAGGGTTTTTGCAAGAGGGAAGTTTTTCTGTCGATTGCGTACGTTAGAAGTGTGATGTGTTTTAGGGTCGTACGGAAATATATATATAGTCAACGAACTTTTAGTTAGCGTACGCTAGAATTGTAGAATTAGCGTACGTTAAGTAAGAAATGAAATGCTTAATGGACTGTCCAGTAGCTAGAATGGAATTCGAAAAATTTTAATTAGCGTACGCAAGAGAGTAGGGTTTAGCGTACGCTATCGAAAGCAAATTTTAGCGCGCGTTAAGAAAATGAAGCTAGCGCGCGCTAGCGAGTGATCCGAATCAAGGATTTTGATGTTTTGAGTAGTAAGCTTATTTCAAAAGTTGTCTACATGTCCCATGCCAAGTTGTAAACGAATGGAGTTAAAAGATTCTTCGGGAAGAGGTTTTGTAAAGATGTCAGCAAGTTGATCCTTCGTCCCGACAAAAATTAAACAGATGTCTTTTTTCTGAACATGATCATGTAAAAAATGATGTCTAATATCTATATGTTTGGTTCTACTATGCAGCACAGGATTTTTGCTCAGATTAATTGCACTAGTGTTATCACATAGGATAGGGGTATTTTCAAAATGTATGCCGTAGTCGCGGAGTTGATTTTTAATCCATAGCACTTGAGCACAGGCGCTCCCTGCAGCGACATATTCGGCCTCAGCTGTAGACAATGCTACGCTGGTTTGCTTTTTACTTCCCCAAGATATTAAACAAGATCCAACAAAATGACATGTACCACTAGTACTCTTTTTGTCAATTTTGCATCCTCCGAAATCGGCGTCACTATAGGCAATTAAATTAAAATCCAAGCAAGAAGGATACCATAGACCTAGTCCAATAGTTCCTTTCAAGTAGCGAAAAATGCGTTTACAAGCAATTAAATGTGATTCCTTGGGATTAGCTTTGAATCGAGCACATAGACATGTAGCAAATATTATATCTGGCCTAGATGCAGTCAAATATAGCAAAGATCCGATCATACCTCGATATAATTTTTGATCTACGGATTTGCCATTTTCATCTTTCTCAAGCTTTAATGATGACGACATTGGCGTAGATATCACCTTGCTATTTTCCATATTGAATTTCTTGAGGAGGTCGTTTGAGTACTTCGTTTGATGGATAAAAATTCCATCTTTGCATTGTTTGATTTGAAGCCCGAGGAAGAACGTTAATTCTCCCATCATACTCATTTCGAATTCTCCTTTCATAAGATTAGAAAAATCTTGGCACAAGGATTCATTAGTAGCTCCAAATACAATGTCATCAACGTAAATTTGGCAAACAAGTATATCATCATTTAGTATTTTAACAAACAAGGTATTATCGACTTTGCCTCTTTTATAATTATTTGCAATTAAAAATTGACTTAAACGATCATACCATGCTCGGGGTGCTTGCTTCAACCCATAGAGTGCCTTGTTGAGCTTGTAGACATGATCCGGAAAATGATGGTCTTCAAAACCGGGAGGTTGATTGACGTAGACTTCTTCTTGAATGAAACCATTCAAGAATGCACTTTTCACATCCATTTGAAATAGTTTAATCTTCTTATGAGCGGCAAATGCACAAAGCAAGCGAATGGCTTCGAGTCGAGCCACGGGAGCAAAACTTTCTTCGTAATCAAGACCTTCTTCTTGATTGTATCCTTGAGCGACCAAACGAGATTTATTTCGAATAGGATAGCCGTCTTCGTCACTCTTGATTTTATGCACCCATTTAGTTCCGATAATTGTTTTATCTTTAGGCGCGGGAACTAAATTCCATACATTATTGTGCTTGAATTTCACAAGCTCCTCTTGCATTGCCATCACCCAACTTTCATCATCGAGAGCTTCGGATATATTTTTGGGAACTATTTCGGATACAAAAGCACAATGAGCCATAAATTCGGTGGTTCTCCTTAGGGTTTAAACACCGTCTTCAATGTTTCCGATCACGAGATCCTTCGGATGGTCTTTGATGTGCCTCCAATCTTTCGGTAAATCAACGATTGTGTTCGTTTCGATTTCCGAAATTTTCTTCACTTCGGGTGAGGGATCCGGAAAGGTACCTGCATCATCAAAATATTCTACCTTTCTCGGGGGTGAGATCATATCATTGAATTTAACGTGTATGGACTCTTCAACTTTGTTCGTTCTAATATTATAAACACGATATGCTTTGCTATTAGTACAATAACCAAGAAATATTCCGGAGTCGGATTTGGCATCAAACTTGCCCAAGTTATCCTTGCCATTGTTCAAAATAAATACATTGCAACCAAAAGGATGAAAGTAAGCAATATTGGGCTTTTTGCCCTTCCATAATTCATACGGGGTTTTAAGGTGAGTTCTACGAACATGAACCCGCTTAATCACATAGCATGCCGTAAAAATTGCTTCGGCCCAAAAGTATCGTGGAAGAGAGTATTCATTAAGCATTGTCTTCGACATTTCTTCCAAAGATCGGTTTTTCCTTTCAACAACTCCATTTTGTTGAGGCGTTCTAGGAGCCGAAAAATTGTGACTAATACCGTATTTATCACATAAAAGTTCAAACGGGGTGCAATCAAATTCACCTCCGTGATCGGTGCGAATAGAAATTATGGAGAGATTTTTCTCATTTGATACCAAACGACACCATTTAGAAAACTCGGAAAATGCATCATCTTTATGTGCTAAAAATCTAACCCAAGTAAATCGAGAGAAATCATCAACAATAACCAAAGTGTAAAGTTTACCATTTAAACTAACATGTCTAGATGGTCCAATCAAATCCATATGCACGAGTTCAAGAACTCGACTAGTGGAAACCTCGAATTTTGGTTTAAACGATTCTCGAGTATGTTTCCCTTTTATGCATGATTCACACAAATGTTTTCTATCAAACTTGAGTTTGGGCAATCCACGAACAAGGTCGTGTCTAGATAAAATAGAAATAATAGGTAAAGAAGTATGCCCCAATTTTCGATGCCATAAATATGCATTGTCATCCAAGGTAATAAGACATTTTTCATTGAATGAACTCTTATCATTAAGATCAACAATATAGATGTTTCCACATCTCAAACCAATGAATGCAATTTTATTATTTCTAAATGCCGTGCAATGCGTTTGCTCAAATAGAATTTTAAAACCTTCATCAAAAAGTTTCGAAACGCTAAGGAGGTTATGATGCAAACCTTCAACAAATAGTACTTTATTGATAGAAGGAGAAGGTTCCTTACCGACTTTGCCGATTCCTTTGATTTTTCCCTTTTGATTATCTTCAAAGGTCACATGTCCTTGATCTTGATATTCGAGGTCTTCAAATAAGTCCTCGGAGCCGCACATGTGCCTTGAGCATCCGCTATCAATGTACCACTTGTTTTTCCTTGGTGCCGGTACCTACAAAAGTAGAATTTCTCGGTTGTTTCGGTACCCAAGCCCATTTGGGTCCTCCAAAGTTAACTATGCTTATAGCATTCGGAACAATTGTCCCTTTAGGAACCCATATTTGCTTAACTTTGATAGTTCTTAACTTTGAATGAGCATTAAAATTGTGAACTCGTTTGAACGGATCTTTTGAGTTCTCGGTTTCGGTTTTCTTTATTTTGTCAAGGTTGATAAGGGATTGTTCCCGTTTGAAAGGATCGAAACCAAGACCGTGTTTGATCAAGGGCGATTTTTGAATAGATAGGAGCCTTTCGAATTTCTCATTTCCGAGAGTAAATTTGTTCAAAATATATTTTAGCTCCTTTTGAGTTTTTGTTAACTCGATTTTCAAAACATTTTCTTTTTCAAGACATGATGTATGGTCGATCTCAATAGTTTTGCCCTTGTTTTGAAGAGAGGAGTTTTCGAGTTCTAGAGATTTTATTTTTCTCTTTAAAGATATATTTAATTTAACCATCTCGTCATACTCCGTATTTAATGATTCAAACGCACTCAACAACTCATCATCTTGATGAACTTCTTGTGAATCACAAAAATCAAAAGAGTCATATTCGTCATCATTGAGTTTAGAGCTTACCTCGATATTACTTTCGGAGTCGAGGGCCATGAATGCAAGATTTGCGTCTAGAGATCTTTCAGTCTCCTCCTCGTCATCACTCCAAGAAGCGATTAGAACCTCCTTCTTTTTGAATCTTTCCATTTGAGGTTTTGAAGAGGATCCTCGGCATTCTTTGGCATAATGACCGGCTTGACCACATTTCCGACAATTATTGTCGAACTTCTTGATGGGAGTATAGCCACTCTTATTTTGCTCCGGTTTGCCATCCCGACCAAGAAAACTTCGCCTCTTTTGAATTAGGTTTTTGTACCTTCTAAAGTTTTTGGCATAGAGAGCGAGTTCCTCATCGTCTTCATCTTCGGCAATATCTTCCTCAACATCGTTATCAACATTGAATGCGACTACTCTTTCCCGAGGCTTTGGTTTTGTGCCTCTAGACTTGAGAACGATCTCATAGTTGATGAGTGACCCGATGACGGCACTAAATTCGAGCTTGTTGAGATCCTTGGATTCCATGATCGCGGTGACCGTGGCATCCCATTCTCGTGGCAACGATCGAAGAATTTTCTTAGCTTTGTCGCTGCTCGATATTGGCTTTCCGAAAGATGCAAGACCGTTTGTTATAGCCGAAAATCGATCCAACATATTTGTGATCGTTTCCTCGTCTTTCATGGAAAATAATTCGTAGTCATGGAGTAACATATTAATTTTGGTCTCCTTGACTTGGGTGGTTCCCTCGTGAGTGACTTCGAGAATTTCCCAAATTTCTTTTGCACTTTCATAGGACGATATCCTATTGAGTTCTTCGGGATTAAGAGCGCAATAGAGAAGTTGAGTATCTCGTGAGTTGACGTGCGTGTTTCTCCAATCCTCGTCGTTGAATTCTTCGATCTTTTTCAACGATCCATCCTCTTTCTTAGCAAGTTTAGGACCAAGAGCAATAACTTTCCAGATTTCGATATCGTAGGTTTGAACAAAGATCGCCATCTTCTTTTTCCACGTCATGAACTTGGAACCGTCGAAGAAAGGAGGACGGTTGAGAGCATTTCCTTCAATTTGGCCAAGAAGTGCCATATGCGGATCTTTTTCTCTTAGGTGGTTAAACCTTTAAAAAGAGACCCTCTCCGATACCAACTGAAGAGATAAATTCACCACTAGAAGGGGGGTTGAATAGTGGTGATGCGGAATACCGAAATTTCTTGCGAGTAAATAGAGAATAGTGCGGAATTTAAAGACTCTAGAATTTATAGAGGTTGGGCAACTCGCCTACGTCCTCTCTCCGACTTTCTTTTTCTATTGGCTTAAGAAAAACCACAATCTTAACTCGTCTTCTATCGGTCCGAGTTCACAACCATTACAATCGCTTGTCTTCTATCGGTCCAAGCTCAACCTTTTCCTCAATATAAATGTTTGTTTATCTAGTGTTCTATAGGAACTAGATAATCCTCACTATACGAATATGGGAGTATAATCCTAACAATGCCGGATCAAAGATCCTAATAACACCGGATTAGTGACTCTTGATTCGTTTCTTTTACGCTCAAGTGTAAGTGATGCAACACTTACAACCAAATGAAAGAATACAAAGAATAATAGATATTACAATTAAAATCACTCTTGTATCTTTCTTTTCTCACAACTTGAAATGCAACAAAAGATATAAAACTGAGCTCAAGTATGCTTTGATTGCTTGTATGCTTGTATGCTTGAATGCTTGAAGTTGTGTAATTTATACCCAAGTCCTTCGGGTATTTATAGGTGTGAGACATCCTTCAAATGCTGAAAAACATACTATTAGCGTGCGCTAATAGTGTTCTGTAGCGTGCGCTATCAGTTTTTGACTTGGAATCTCTGAACGGTCACAAAGACTGTTGCAACGGTAAAATACCATGTCTAGCGTGCGCTAGTAATGTAATGGTAGCGTGCGTTAACGTCTGGTCAACTAGTCTTCGATCTTGACTTTGACAATGTCCGATTTTCTCTCTAACGACTCTTTATCCAACGGCTAGATTTATGATTAGCGTGCGCTAGCAAGTATGCATAGCGTGCGCTAGCATTAATTAAATCCAACTTTTCCAGATTTTCCGGATCTGCATTGACTCTTGCCTTCCAACGGTAGAAATTCAAACGATAATATGCAGACTCCTTTTAGCGTGCGCTAATGCCTTTACCTTAGCGTGCGCTACTGAGTTCTTTCATTAACGTACGTTACCTTGTGTAGCGTACGTAAAGGCATTAACGAATTGAGTCCAGTAGCTACTGGACTACAGACCGTAATATTGGTAGCGTGCGCTACAGATGAGCAGTAACGTGCGCTATATCCTTGCTTTAGCGTACGTAAGATGATATGTGTAGCGTGCGCAACATCCAGTTCTGATTTTCTTCCAAACTTCACTGACCTCTGGAGTAATACAATAGCGTGCGTTATTTTTACAGTATAGCGTGCGCTAACTGTTGTTGCTTAGCGTGCGCTAACATTGAATAGCTTGCGTGCGCTATCGATCAGGCGACTTCACTTGGCTGCAGTTGACTTGTCTGGGTTGTATATGAATATCCCGATAGCGTGCGCTACTATATGATGAGTAGCGTGCGCTAGCTTTATTTAGCTCCTTCAAAATATTATCGAGCCGAGATTGATCTAATTAAATGTTTTGAATGTAATAATCATCAAAATACATTTTGAGTCAACAGCCTTTAGAAAAATCTATTGACCTCGGGAGAGGCGGTAGAGTATCTTAGCAACATTCGCCTTCAATAAATTGGGAAATCATTAATTTCAGATAATTGAGATTAAATTCGAATAAACCAAGGTGGATTCACAATCTTAGATTTATCTCTTATTTGATTTTCTTTCTTCAATCGATCGTTTTTACTATTTCTTCTTTTATTGGTTTTTCTTAATTATTTCTTGCAACTCAACTTTCGGCAGTTCAAATAAAATTAGAATACATATAAATCGGTAATTAGTAATTCAGTCCTCGTGGGAACGATATCTTACTCATCATTTTATTACTTGTCTACGATAACGTGTACTTGCGTTAAACGAAATATCGCAACAAGTTTTTTGGCGCCATTGCCGGGGATTAATTATTCTACTAATATCGATTTCTGTATTTCTAGTCTTAGTTTGAACATTTTTTTATTGTTTTTGTGTAATTTTATTTATTTGTTTTTCCTTTCAGGAGTTTCCGGTTAGTACATGAGAAAATTCGGTAACGAAGGCCTACTACATTTGGATACCGAACTCGAGCGCACTCTTCGGAGAAGCAAGAAGGAGAAAAGAGAGTTACCAGCAAAAGTGACCATGGTCGAAAATACCGAAAATCACGGAGGAGATAATCTTGTGCAGCAAGTTCAACTGGCATTAGCACTCCGCGATTATGCTATGCCACAAATAAATGCGAACTTTTCGGGAATTCAGCGTCCAACCATCCAGGCGAACAATTTCGAAATCAAGCCTGCGATTATTCAGATGGTGCAAGCAAGCCAGTTTTGTGGATTGCCGAATGATGACCCCAACGCACACATCGCGTCTTTTCTCGAGATTTGTGACACCTTCAAGAACAACGGTGTCACCGATGATGCTATTCGTCTACGGCCTTTCCCTTTCTCTTTGAGGGACAAAGCCAAATTTTGGTTGAACTCTTTACCGCCGGGCTCTATCACAACATGGGCGGAATTAGCGCAAGCCTTCCTGGCTAAATTCTTCCCACCATCAAAGACGGCGAGACTGAGGAACAAAATTACTACCTTCGGGCAATTCGATATGGAGTCGCTTCATGAAGCTTGGGATCGATACAAGGATTTACTGAGGAGATGCCTGCATCACGGCTTACCGAATTGGCTCCAAATTCAAACATTTTACAACGGATTGAGTGCCTCCACACGCACTCTCGTTGATGCATCCGCTGGGGGTGCCTTAATGGGAAAAACAATGGCCGAAGCCCACTCTCTATAGGAAGCTATGGCTGCGAATGCTTATCAATGGCCGTCCGAACGAGTAAACCCGAAACGAGTAATGGAAATCTCCAATAATGATCCGATCTCTACATTATCAGCTCAAGTCGCCGCCTTGACGCAGCAACTTCAAGCCTTTTCACATGCTCCTTCCCCCGTTACCATTGAATCGTGCAATTGGTGTAATGGATCTCATCCTAGCACAGAATGCCAAGTCGGAAACCCTTTCGAGCAACCTTCGATGGAACAAGCTCATTTCGTGGGGAACGGGAACCGGCAAAATAATCCGTACTCCAACACTTATAATCCGGGATGGCGAAATCATCCTAACTTCTCATGGAGAAACGGACAAAGCTCGAACCAGCCTCAGTTTGCTCAACACCAACAGCAACCTTCTCCCGCTCCAAAAATCTCTCTAGAAGAAGCAATGGCGAAATTGGCAGTGAACATGAGTTAGTTCATGGCCCGTACGGAAGCGACCTTGCAAAACCATTCCACTTCTATACGCAACTTGGAAGTCCAACTGGGCCAGATTGCTAATGTATTAACAACCCGCCCGGAAGGTACCTTGCCAAGTACGACCGAAACAAATCCCAGAGAGAGTGTCAATGCCATTGGGTTGAGAAGTGGGAAAGAATTGGGTGAGCTGCCCGGGCAGAACAAAAAGAGAAGTGAGGATGAGGAGAAGAAAAATTCAGCGACTGAGGAATCACAAATGTCTAGACCCTCGATACTGTTTCCGGATAATCCGAAGGCATATGTGCCACTCGTCCCGTTTCCACAGCGATTACAACAGAAAAAGGTGGACAAGCAATTCTCTAAGTTTCTCGATGTCTTCAAGAAACTACATATCAACATTCCATATGCCGACGCCTTGGAACAAATGCCGAGTTACGTGAAATTCATGAAAAAAATCTTGTCAAACAAAAGAAAGCTCGAGGAGTATGAGACAGTCGCATTGACGGATGAGTGCAGCGCTATTCTTCAGAAAAAGCTTCCGCCAAAATTGACGGATCTGGGAAGCTTCAATATACCGTGCACAATAGGAAACCTCTCTTTTGATAAGGCGTTGTGCGATCTCGGGGCCAGCATTAATCTGATGCCACTTTCCATATTTAAGAAGCTAAACATTGGGGAAGCAAAGCCGACGACAATCTCGCTGCAATTAGCCGATAGATCTATTAAATATCCGAGGGGAGTAATAGAGGACGTCTTAGTAAAGGTAGATAAGTTCATCTTTCCAGCTGATTTCATCGTGCTCGATATGGAGGAGGATCAAGACATCCCAATTATTTTGGGATGACCATTCTTAGCTACCGGCCGAACTCTCATAGACGTGGAAAAAGGGAGACTCACTCTGCGGGTTCAAGATGAGCAGGTCACTTTCCAAATATTTAAATCCTTTCCATCTCCAAGTAGTGTTGAGAAGAGTTCGCAAATTGAAAGTGTAGATACCTCTGCGAAGGACACACACCGGAAGAATTACCGGTCGAAAAATTCAGAATCCGTTCCAGCTGCCCCGACGCCTAATAAGCATGAAGAGCAAGTCGCATGTAACACCCCCAATCCGCTCAGAGATATTACACGCCGTAGAACCTTTCCTCAAGGATCTACCAGGCTGGTAACAACAAACGAACAACTCGACAATGCCTTTAAGGCTAAAAAGACTCAGTAGACCGATTTGGCCTTTCAATAAAAACATATAACTCTAACACATTACATGCCCACGCAGGGGTCGAATACAAACTACTCCCATACAACGGGGAAAAATACTGCAGCGGAAATAAAATACAACTAAACCAATACGACATCAACGGGTCCTCGTGTGATTAGTATCATTCATCTTTCATCATCCTTCATGCCGACCCTGTGCTCTGCTCGAAAACCTGAATGCAATACAGACATGCACCCCCCGAATACTCGGGGGTTAGCAAAATTCCACAGTTTTGCTAGTGCAAATACAAAGTGCAAATACGAGCCATATAATTCAAGTTCCAAGAATAACAATAACCGGGAATCCTCAAAGATTCAAATACAATGAAACGAATACTTCCCAAGGCCATAGTTTGAGTAAAACTTTCCAAATTCGAAAGATCACAAATAACGAGAATGGTTTGCAAAATGGTTTAAAATACCCTCAGGAGTTTTAATAGAAAACAATTTAGGATTATCAAATCTTTGTCTTTCCAAAATCAACAGGGTCACAACCCAAAGGTTTTGTTTTCGCAATTAGGAAACCACCAACAATTTACAGGGTCAGAGCCCAACATCACGTGTCCTCAACGGACATAAAATCAACGAAACATAATCACGCACGCGCATCGCCTAGGACCGGGATGCCACCGCAGACATCCCACCCGAGGCCTCGAAGGACCCTCCCGAGCTGGCTAGCGAAACAAATCACACACATCTCACGGTTGGATCAATCGCTTGTTGCATCCTGGACACATGATCGCATGCCATGTGCCACCGTAGATTATCTTTGGCGCTCACGGTTGGATCAATCACTTGTTGTATCCTGGCCACATGATCGCATGCCATGTGCCACCGTAGTTTTTATTAGGCTCTCACGGTTGGACCAATCGCTTGTTGCATCTTGGCCACATGATCGCATGCCATGTGCCACCGTAGTCCCCGCCCACATACATACATTCACACACAGCACAATACCACACATATACTCAAACAATTCACCCAGAGGCATCAAACACTTAGCAAAACACCACGTCAAACCACAACGCACCGAAATAAAATAATATACGTCCACACGCAATACCAAGTGCAACATCAACACCAAACATTTCCATAGAGTTCACATAGTCATTCTCAAACCACACCATTCACAAAACACACGCGTTTTGAAAACAAGCCTTTAACAAGGCTAAACCGAATCTTTTGAAAGTTCAATTCAAACGACCAAACAACCACAATTAGACGATCACTAATTATCATATCCATAAAAAAAGAATTATATGGACAAGGTACTTGCCTCAAAAACGGCATGCAAGTATCCCGACGAACACGGCTCAACCGGAAAGCTTTGAAACGCCCGATGCCATCGAAAAGGAAGACGACAACGAACGGAAGGGTTCAACACGATTTCTTCGCAAGAAACTCGACCCTAACATCACACAATCAATAAATCATCGATCATACGAGGAAGAATAATCGTAGAACGCTCGAAACCCCCTCTAAGACATTCTACCGGACACCTTCAAGGCGTCGATCAAGAACTCGACCAAACAACGAATCGATACGATCCAACCATGGAATAATAAAGGAAATGATATAATACATCTAAATAATCATCACTCCATCACAATCCTAAGTTAAATCGGATTAAACGGACGAAATCGAACAAAATACCCAAATTCCCAAAACTAGATTTCTAGAAATCTAACCTTGATTCGGTAGATCGGAGGAGGTTATGGGATGATTGATTGATGTTAGAAACTCAAGAACTTCGTGGATTGAAAGAACAACATCATGGCTCCATGATATACACACCTACATCCGTGTAAGGGAAGAAAAAGAATGATGAAATGGGTCAAAAATACGCTGCCAGGCCTTATATAGCCGGACACTGCCGGACGCTTATGTACGTAACCGGCCGGGACCTTACGTACGTAACCGGCCGGGCCCTTACGTACGTAACCGGCCATGGCCGAAATCTCTGCCCAGAAATGTCGGCATCGTTACGTACGTAACCGGCCAAGGCTTACGTACGTAACTGGCCTTACGTACGTAACTGCCGAGCACTACTGGCCGTAACTCTGCTAGTGCCGGCCTGGGCCCAGACTGCCCGGCCATGACTCGGCCGGGGCCAACTCCGACGGCCCGAACGAGCCCGAAACCCGAACCTGAATACGAATCGAAGATATGGTTACGAAATACTCGCAAAGACGAATTCGAGCACTAAGAGAACACACGATTCCGACCACCCGAAGGCTCAAAATTCGACAACGGAAAGTAATTACCCCAAACTTTGGGAAATTACGAAAATGGCCCAAAACGCCCGAAAATCACGATACGTGATCGAATAACCAAACCGAAGTTCAAAACACGTCTAACAAAGTTAAACAGACTTACGGGAAACTCGAAACAGCAGTTTCGGACGAGATTCGCAAGAATCGAACTCAAGTGCGGAAAAACTGCTCAAAAACACGGAACTCAACAAAACGATACCGAAACGAACTCGGATGACAAAAAGTGCAGAATTAATCATTCTCGAAATGATGAAACAGTCATGAGCGAGTCGTCAAAATGGACTCCCGCCGAAAAAAGAAAATCACCGAAATCCGAAATTTCGGGTATTACATTCTACCCTCCTTAAAAGAAGTTTCGTCCCGAAAGTTAAACCAAGTAGGGAGAAGCAATATCCCGCTAGGAAAACTCAACGAGATACACAAGAAACGCGTAACTTACGCCCATCGGCGAAACATTACAAGCAACGTGTTGTTGCCCAAAATATTTATCGGAAGATGAAATACTGCTGGAATGGACGAACAACAAACAGGGTTGTGGGAGCACTTCCGAGAGAAGATAAATAACACAATATTTGCCGGGTTTGTTAGGCCCGGGCTTGAATGCTCTCGCGAGATGTTATTAATACAAATATTCGTGGACATAAGTATTAATGTGAGAATCTAAGTACAATGAGTGTAAAAAGACCCTGTTAATCCAGCTCTTGAGCGAAGCTTTGGTGTTCTTCCTTCTCGGCCGATCGTCTTCTGTATGAGAGAGGCAGAGAGGGAAGAATGAACCGAGAGATAGCTGTTGCCAATAGTAGGAGAAAGCCAAGTTGTGTGTATTGCTTGTTCAGAGAGGAAAAATCCGATGGAATCCGAGAGCTGTCCAATTGCAGGGAGCCTTCTATTTATAGGGGCTGAGGAGCCTTGATTCCTGGCGGGCGATCGCCTTTCGGCCAATAAAATAATGGGGCTATCTTCTTCAAGTCACATGGGTAGTCTGCCTAAAGTCCAAGGCAGCTGCTGGCAGCCAGCTGTGCGGTCCAATGAGGAGCCAGCACGCGTCCGGAGTTGCTGTCACAGGAGGTCCCACGGACACCTTTCGGCGGGCCTGTCGGCTGGTGGGAAGATGCTGACAGGCTGTGGTCAACGATCCGTGAAATGTGGATCTTGTCTTGGATCTGCACGTGGGGTCTGTCCTGAGGTTCGGCCTATGCCGACTGGGTGATCATCGGCTTCGAGCGGCATGAGGCGATCGTCGTTGGTCGGTCACCAAGGGTCGGTCGGCAAGTGCCGAGAGATGATCGTCTGCTTAGTCGGCCGCCAGGAGTCGATCGCTAAGTACCGAGAGACGATCGTCTTAGATGTTGATCGCTCGGCACCGAGACTTGTCCTGGGACCTTCGGCTGGCCGATCTGCCTTGTCTGCGGGGCTAAGACTAGGTCTCCCGATCTCTGGTCAGCAGTTCTGCCTCGGCTGCTCGGCAATGGCTAGGTCGCCCGATCTCCGAGGCGATTGCCGGTCGGAAAGTATAATTCTCGACACAACACAACGCAAAGGAATATACGGCATGAAAACACGCTCCACGACGACTAACACAACGCCACCGGTAGAGACATGATAAAATCAACAAGTGACAAGTGTCATCAAACAGATAATACAATCGAGTCGATTATCCGAACAATCACAAAACACAACGAATGAAAAATCAATATGGTTGACCACCCCAACGGTACATCAATCAAAACGCGAGCCAATCGCTGAACAAATACGGAATTCCACTGCCCAAGGGTTGGAAGATCAAAAACGAGACTAATTTCCCGAACTTAAGGGAATTACGAAGGAGTCTGAACGTTCAACAATCACGAAACAAGATCAACAAAAACCGAACAATCAATGATCGAACCGAGACAACAAAAATCGAATAATCATGTTCGGATCACGAAGAACAATAAGGTTCAACCGACAACTCCGAGGTTCACATCTCGACTCGAAACAAAACATGATTCGGTGAAAACAACAAGATGCGCACTCACATAAGATCCACAGGAAAGGGAATAGCAATTGAAAAGTTACAACGACGAACGAGTAATTCCAAAACAATACCACCCTCATTCGATTAACAAAAATAAGGGACAGGGCAAGCTCAGAAAATATTAACGAACATAAACGAATCGACAGAGTCGAAAATACAGAAGTTCAAAATCCGATCCACTTTGAATAAAAGGATTAGTAGAACCAAAAGATGTTACTTCCGGACAAGGTTCACAAGAACGAACTCGGAAAAGTCACAGCGATAACCAGGTCGACCCAAAACAAGATCACAACTCGTTCGAACGATGAAACCAAAATATAGAACAAGTTCAGAAAGTATCAACAAACACGAGCGAGTCGATAGACTTGAGAAAGATGAAATGCAGAAGTCAAAAAATAGTACGAGTATTATATTCCACCTCTTCTAAAAGAAGTGTCATCCCCGAAACTCACAAAAATGAAATCAAGGTGACGACACAACAAGCAACCGACAGAAACATTCCTTCGAAGGCCTCTCAAAGCCGATTCTGATAACTGTGCTGAAGCGCGAACTCCGAAAGTCTCGGTAGCCCATTCGCAAAACTGGATTCGGTGTCCCTCGAGTCCGCACTTGAAATGCGTTACTGAATGCCCCCGACACACCACGGTTGAAACACCTCGGCTCGGCATACCGAATATACAGATGCTAGATACAATGGAACATAACATCACAAAACAACAAACCAGAGATGCCAACTCAGCATAACATATCAACGCATACAAAAATCACAACAACAACGGCATCGTTCGACGATTACAACAGCCCGAACGATAGCCAGCACACAATCACAAACATCATGAAACAATCACCCATGTGCATAAACGCACAAAAATCCAAGCTCTAACAACTCGTGCGCCAACACACAAATCACCACGAGGCGATAAACAGTAAACACCCGTTCACACCTTTAACAGAGGGCTAGTATTACAAATACGTGGCAATGCCTCAACGTTCATGCCACCAATTCGATCATATTAGGAAGTTAACATTATAACGACAACGCGAACATCATACATACATACCTAGCCCTCAAACGGGAATGGATAGGTTTTAAAACGAAAACCTCCTTTTGAAAATAATTTAGAAAAATACCGGTTGATCTTGAGTATCACCTTTCAAGAAAAAAAAGTACAAACGTGAAACATCGTTATCGAGACTTTGGAGAACCATTTTGCATTTGATAAAAATGAGGACACTTTCTCTTAGTGAAAAACATTCAGAATATTCGACCCTCGGGTCTAAGTAAAAGTGTTTCTAAAACATTGAAAATATCTCAAAACATTTTGGTCCTCGAGGTATAAGAATTTTGAAACATATTGTGGCAACTTGGATGTACCATGAGAAAATAATTCATTTTAAAAGTACGTCTCGAAATTTATTTTCTAAGATACTCAAGGTTTTCGAAAATAATTCAATGGGCTAGAGTGCCCAAAAATTTCAGGTAATTATATAGAACAATATAGCGCCGTGGGTCCCGCGCCGGAACCCACCAGGCTAAAAACCATTTACAAAAATGCCAAAAAGGTCGATGACGGTAATATTTCAAAAACTCACAAAAGCCATTTACAAAATACTAAATACCGTCACAAGAATTTCGCTAAAACGATCAAGGCCATAATGCCAAAACTCGGCTAAGGGAATCAGTTTTCGAAATAAAACTCAGTCGGTAAAATACCGAAAGCCATTACAAAAGAACTCACGCAGCGGCTAAAAGAAATAAAGTCAAACACGCACAATCCAGCAACACTACTCCTCATATGAACGAAATATCAGGGTCAAATAACCGCATATCAAGAAATCAAAATCCATAAGAGGATTCCGCTACTTAACAAATAATCATAAAAAATGCTCGTGCCACACGAGGCACAACACAAAGAAGGGAGACTTACATCCACAGGCCCACGAAGATGATGATCGTCCCACGATACTAATCACGACCAACAAACTCATATGACGCGTCGCGACACGACTCATTCAGATAAAATCCGACGAAACAAGACTCAAACAACACGACTTGACCCGATACCATTTATGTAACACCCCCAATCCGCTCAGAGATATTACACGCCGTAGAACCTTTCCACAACCTAAGCTCCAATACCATTTATGTAACACCCCCAATCCGCTCAGAGATATTACCCGCCGTAGAACCTTTCCTCAAGGATCTACCAGGCTGGTAACAACAAACGAACAACTCGACAATGACTTTAAGGCTAAAAAGACTCAGCAGACCGATTTGGCCTTTCAATAAAAACATCAACTCTAACACATTACATGCCCACGCAGGGGTCGAATACAAACTACTCCCGTATAACGGGGAAAAATACTGCAGCGGTAATAAAATACAACTAAACCAATATGACATCAACGGGTCCTCGTGTGATTAGTATCGTTCATCTTTCATCATCCTTCATGCCGACCCTGTGCTCTGCTCGAAAACCTGAATGCAATATAGACATCCACTCCCCGAATACTAGGGGGTTAGCAAAACTCCACTGTTTTGCTAGTGCAAATACAAAGTGCAAATACGAGCCATATAATTTAAGTTCCAAGAATAACAATAAACGGGAATCCTCAAAGATTCAAATACAATGAAACGAATACTTCCCAAGGCAAGAGTTTGAGTAAAACTTTCCAAATCCGAAAGATCACAAATAACGAGAACGATTTGCAAAATGGTTTAAAATACCCTCGGGAGTTTTAATAGAAAACAATTTAGGATTATCAAATCCTTGTCTTTCCAAAATCAACAGGGTCACAGCCCAAAGGTTTTGTTTTCGCAATTAGGAAACCACCAACAATTTACAGGGTCAGAGCCCAACATCACATGTCCTCAACGGACATAAAATCAACGAAACATAATCACGCACGCGCATTGCCTAGGACTGGGACGCCACCACAGACATCCCACCCGAGGCCTCGAAGGACCCTCCCGAGCTGGCTAGCGAAACAAATCACACACATCTCACGGTTGGATCAATCGCTTGTTGCATCCTGGCCACATGATCGCATGCCATGTGCCACCGTAGATTATCTTTGGCGCTCACGGTTGGATCAATCACTTGTTGCATCCTGACCACATGATCGCATGCCATGTGCCACCGTAGTTTTTATTAGGCTCTCACGGTTAGACCAATCACTTGTTGCATCCTGGCCACATGATCGCATGCCATGTGCCACCGTAGGCCCCGCCCATATCCATACATTCACACACAGCACAATACAACACATACATTCAAACAATTCACCAGAGGCATCAAACACTTAGCAAAACACCACGGCAAACCACAATGCACCGAAATAAAATAATATACGTCCACACGCAATACCAAGTGCAACGTCAACACCAAACATATCCATAGAGTTCACATAGTCATTCTCAAACCACACCATTCACAAAACACACGCGTTTTGAAAACAAGCCTTTAACAAGGCTAAACCGAATCTTTTGAAAGTTCAATTCAAACGACCAAACAACCACAATCAGACGATCACTAATTATCATATCCATAAAACAAGAATTATATGGACAAGGTACTTGCCACAAAAACGGCACGCAAGTATCTCGACGAACACGGCTCAACCGGAAAGCTTTGAAACGCCCGATGCCATCGAAAAGGAAGACGACAACGAACGGAAGGGTTCAACACGGTTTCTTCGCAAGAAACTCGACCCTAACATCACACAATCAATAAATCATCGATCATACGAGGAAGAATAATCGTAGAACGCCCGAAAACCCCTCTAAGACATTCTACCGGACACCTTCAAGGCGTCGATCAAGAACTCGACCAAACAACGAATCGATACGATCCAACCATGGAATAATAAAGGAAATGATATAATACATCTAAATAATCATCAATCCATCACAATCCTAAGTTAAATCAGATTAAACGGACGAAATCGAACAAAATATCCAAATTGCCAAAACTAGATTTCTAGAAATCTAACCTTGATTCGGTAGATCGGAGGAGGTTATGGGATGATTGATTGATGTTAGAAACTCAAGAACTTCGTGGATTGAAAGAACAACATCATGGCTCCATGATATACACACCTACATCCGTGTAAGGGAAGAAAAAGAATGAGGAAATGGGTCAAAAATACGCTGCCAGGCCTTATATAGCCGGACACTGCCGGACGCTTATGTACGTAACCGGCCGGGACCTTACGTTCGTAACCGGCCGGGCCCTTACGTACGTAACCGGCCATGGCCGAAATCTCTGCCCAGAAATGCCGGCATCGTTACGTACGTAACCGGCCAAGGCTTACGTATGTAACCGGCCTTACGTACGTAACTGTCGAGCACTACCGGCCGTAACTCGGCCAGTGCCGGCCTGGGCCCAGACTGCCCGGCCATGACTCGGTTGGGGCCAACTCCGACGGCCCGAAACCCGAACCTGAATATAAATCGAAGATATGGTTACGAAGTACTCGCAAAGACGAATTCGAGCACGAAGAGAACACACGATTCCGACCACCCGAAGGCTCAAAATTCGACAACGGAAAGTAATTACCCCAAACTTTGGGAAATTACGAAAATGGCCCAAAATAACCGAAAATCACGATACGTGATCGAATAACCAAACCGAAGTTCACAACACGTCTAAAAAAGTTAAACAGACTTACGGGAAACTCGAAACAGTAGTTTCGGACGAGATTCGCAAGAGTCGAACTCAAGTGCGGAAAAACCGCTCAAAAACACGGAACTCAACAAAACGATACCGAAACGAACTCGGATGACAAAAAGTACAGAATGAATCATTCTCGAAATGATGAAACGGTCATGAGCGAGTCGTCAAAATGGACTCCCGTCGAAAAAAGAAAATCACCGAAATCCGAAATTGCGGGTATTACATCGCATACCTTAGGCATTTGAATATGTCATCTTCAACATCCATTCATCCACAATCGTAAAATCCTCATTCTGTCTTAAGTTCGCCCTTGGAGTTGAAAATTAAGCCGGATGTCAAACGGGCACCAAGTCATGTGCAAAATGGGTGCTTCGGAAAGTTGTTTTCGTTAAAATCTTTTCGCAAAGAACATTTGGTGTCCAAACCGAAAATCGGATTGTTAAAGACCAATGGTCAAAATTTTAAAACACATATTAACGGTTCGATGGATGGGGCGGAGTTCAAATGGTCTTTGCGAAAAGCAAACTGATTTTCAATAAGTCCGGCTGAAGACTATAAACTTTGCGCTTCTCGGGAGGCAACCCGAGTATTAGTGTAGATTTTTTATGTTTTAGTGTTTTCTTGCATTTTTGGATCTTTATTTTTTCATCATTTTAGCTTGGATATGCTTATCTCTCACGCTCTGGATGTTTTCTTTTGAAAATTCTGTGCAGGAATTATCCCAGGGGAAAATTCAGCATTGGGCCACGGCACAAGGAAAATGAGCTGCGACACACACAAGTCGAAAAAGAGTGCTAAACTTCCTGTACTCTGTGCCGCGGCACATATGTGCTGAGCCGCGGCACACTAACACTCTGAGCCGCGGCACCCGTATGCTGAGCCGCGGCACATGGCGATGGAACAAAGGAGTCTGAACAGACTGTACTCTGGGCCGCAGCTCACTTAAGCTGTGCCGCGGCCCCTGTTCGGAAGTTAAACAGCCCAGGTATCCTTTTTAACACAGATCGACCGGCGCCCCAGGTATACTTCCTCCTTTTCTTTGCACAGCGATCGGCCGATACCCTTCTCCCCTTCTTCTTCTTGCATCCCTCAAATCTAATCAAGGTAATTCTCAATCCTTTGTATTAATTGCTTCATGAATTGCGAAAGGAGATGTTGTTCTTCATTCAATATTGATTATGTTGTTGTTTTTCAAAGTCCTATCAAAGGTTGAGTTGGGAATATGATGTTTTTGATTGATTATTGATGATTATCTTTAAATTATGAATGAATTGATTATGTTTGTCATGATGATCGATTGAGGATGTTATTTTTGGGGATTAAAACAAGCTATTATAATGTTTATTCCTCAATTAAAATTATGCACACAAGGTGTTTGATTAAATGCTTGAATGAAAATTTTTCTTTGTTAAGACAATGTTTTGAAACTATGTGCAACAAATTCGTTTCTGGATTTTCAGTGACCCCAACCCTTACGTCAATTTTAAATGTGAAATGCTCAATTTTAATTTTCCTTCACAATGGTGCAAGCTCGTTAAATTCTTGATTCACGTTTTGCATATCCTTAGCCGAGAAGTGTTGTTCTCCTTATTGCGTAAGTAAGTAAACTCCGGTGTTTATCTTTTCAGGACTCGCTATGGCTAGAAAGAGAAAGGTTAGCACAAGGGTCAGGACTCGATCGTCCCCCACACGAGGGGAAACTTCACAGAGCCGAGCCGAGTTGGAGGCGCACCAATTCTCCGACCCGGAGATTCATAAAATCTTCAATGAAAAGATCCGCCCTCGACCTCTGATCCCGGAGAGGGGATTCACCCCAGCCCCCCAGGACGGGGAGCTTCTGACGATGATAGACGAGATGGAGTGGGCCCGTTTTGCTGCACCTCCCGAGCCGGCGGTGATCTCCATCGTACAGGAGTTTTATGCGAGCGCTCTGTTGAAGCACATTCGGGCGGGGCAGATGATACCGTAGTCAGACACTCGGATGCAGGTCGTCGTCCGAGGCATTACAGTAGATTTTTCGGTGGCTGCCATACGGAGATTATTCGAGCTGCCTGTGGTGGATAAGACGGCTTATATGCGAGCTATGAGTGGCCTCACGAGGGAGGCCCTGCTCGAGACACTCACTCAACCCGGCTCTGTCTGGGAGATGCGTGCTCCGGGTTCGTAGGCTTTCTACTTTAAGAGCTCGCGCCTCAGTCGGTTCGGGCGAGCCTGGTTGTATTTCATCTGCGCTCGTGTTGATCCCACCTCGCAGATCTGATCTGTTTTACTCTCTCGAGCCCGTACATTATATGCTATCACTTCCAGGCTGCAATTCGATGTGGCTCCTCTCCTGGTGCGATCTATTCTTCTATGCATTCAGGGAGGGTCCAAGACGGGGCTGAAGCACCCCTCGCTCATCTGCGCTCTATGCCGGCAGTCGGGGATGACGTGGTCGGATGACGAGCCGATGTTAGCCCCCCAGGGTCCGATTGATCATCGCATCATTTCGCATTTTGACCAGTGGGGAGGAGCACCGGCACATGCTCGGGGGCAAGGATTTCTACTTGATGAGGCACACGAGCAGTTCCCCGAGCCTCTTCTTCTGACGCAGGGGCAGATGGAGTCCAGCCCACCGCCCGACAGAGAGTACTTGCAGGCGATGTTCGACGGGTTGAGAGAGGAGATGAGGAGAGAGAGAGGAGATGAGGAGAGATAGAAAGAGAGCTTTCTGGCTGCCCTGAGAGAGGAGAGGCGGACGGAGAGAGAGCATCATCGCTGCCGTCCGAGATGAGATGAGAGAGCAGGCCCGCCGAGCCAACCGACGTGAGACGAGGCGCATGGCAGCGAGAGATGCTTACCACCAGGAGCACCTTGCTGCATGGACGGCCCACATTATGCACCCGGACGGACCATTCATTCCACCCGTTCGCCCAGCCACGCCACCCTCCTCGCCGGACGACGCCGGCACCAGTTCGTGAGCAGACTGTAGGGGAGTACTTGACCTTTTTCTTTTATTGCATATTATTCTTTTTGTCCATTGAGGTCAATTTACATCCTAAGTTTGGGGGGGTTTACTTTCTGTTGCTGTACTTATTCGTTGCACTTTTCATTATTTTTCGTTATTTTTGTTGTTGCTAGCCGTGCTTGTCGTGTTTTTAATTGCATTCGTGAATTTTTCATGCTTTTTTTTGTGTAAAACTAATGTTACGATACTGATTTCTCTCTGAAGAAACGGTTGAGCTTTAGTCGAGTTGTAGTCAGCGATATCTTTTTCTGTTGAGTATTCATTTAGGTCCGAATTTTTTTTCGTTTTTGTAGAAATCTTAGCAGATAAGAAAGGAGACATACGCGTTTTCAAATCACCGCCTATACGTTTGGTTACATTTTTCGGTTAGCTAGTCGTCCAGTAACATAAGTCGTGTGGGCACTTAAATTGAGTTTATAATCGGACAGTTTTTTCCAAAACAGTCGAGATATTATTTGTTCTATAATGGGAAGTCTAGTAACCGGGGGTATTCACGTGACCCGTTGTTTACTCTCGCGTAAAACGACAACCCTGATTAAACTAGTGGTTTAGAGATTTCACATGTTCCGATGATGGGAAGCTTAGTAACCGGGGGTATTCGCATGACCCGTTGTTTACTCTCGCGTAAAACAGCGACCTTGAATCGGACATGCGGGAATAGCTATTCGAGTTGTTTCTCCGCTGTGGAGGGGAACTTAGTAACTAGAAGCATCCATGTGCCCCATGAGTGTCTTTTACGTCAAACGGTTCCCCAATACATGAGAATGGAATTCCACCCTAGGATTATCCCGATGAAACATCCTGAGATCCGAACCTAGTGGTCAACTCGAATCATCTCATTGAGCATATATAAGGGAATACTGTCCGAGGGTTATTTTTGATGACGAAACTCTTGAATTTTTTTTTGCCGCTGGACTGTGGGACTGGGCGAGTTGGCTCGTTTATTTTAACCCTTCATATTGGCGGTCGGTTAAATTCACACTTGTTAATCTTTGAGCTTGATTTTCTTCATGAACGATTGATTAGGACTGAAATTGATTACTTTGTGGAATCAATGTCCTGAACGTGGCTCACTATTACGATACTTGTATTATTCTTTGAGATCATTCACGATATTCTTTTGTTTGAAATTGATTATTTTTTGCTTGAGGACAAGCAAAGGCTCAAGTTTGGGGATATTTGTTAGGCATATTTTTATATGCCTATTTATCATTATTCTTTATCCATTTTGTGTCTAAACCTGCATAAATGAGCCTTTAATGCACTATTCTTTTATGTTTGGCAGGAAATTAGAGTCCGGAAGCTCGAACGATGAAAAATGGACGAGAACGGCAACTTTTGGCCTGGGGCCGCGGCACAAGGAGACTGAGCCACGGCACACGAAGATGACCTGAAAGTCCCGAGCAAACTGTACCCTGAGCCGCGGCACAAGGATGCTGAGCCGCGGCCCAGGAAGACAAAAAGGCGCCCAGGTATGCGCTGAAGACAGGGTGAGCCGCGGCCCACGGGGCGGTTTTGGTGTGTTCTGCGCGGGTTTGGGCCGTTTTGAAGCCGGTTCTCGACCTAATCACACGGACGCATTTTGGAGGCTGATGTGAGTTATAAATAAGGGTTTAAGGTCATAATTGAGGGATTATCTTGGGATTGGAGGATCGATCATCATCAAGGAAGAGAAGCAGAAGACATCAAGAAGCAGAGAGCAGAAGCCAGAAGAACGGAGGAATCCGAGTCTTCATCTGCGTTTGATCTTTATGCTTTCATTAATTATTTATGTATTTTTATCCTTTAGCATGTCAGGCTAAAACCCTGTTCTAGGATTTTGATGAAACCAAAGTTTTGACGAATTTGCTTTTGATTATCTATATAATTCCCTTTTCTATTGAGTTTTCCCAATCGTTTTTAATGCTTTCAATTGTGTGGCCTATAATTGAATTGTTTTAATCACGCAACTCGAATCGGGAGAGGAGAGTTGGTGAGGAAATATTGGTGAGAACCGTTTTATCTTGTTAGATAGGAATATACTCATAGGAACTACGTGGCCTTTTGAAGATTCTGTGCCTTTTGCCTATTGTCGAATTAATTCACCTAGGGATAGAGTGTGTTATTCGACTTTAGAAAAATCTACTGACCTCGAGAGAGGCGGTAGAGTATCTTAGCAACCTTCTCCTTCAATAAATTGGGAAATCATTAATTTCAGATAATCGAGAGTAAATTCGAATAAACCAAGGTGGATTCACAATCCTAGATTTATTTCTTATTTGACTTTCTTTCTTCAATCGATCGTTTTTAGTCTTTCTTCTTTTATTGGTTTTTCTTAATTATTTCTTGCAACTCAACTTTCGGCAATTCAAATAAAATTAGATTACATATAAATCGGTAATTAGTAAGTCAGTCCTCGTGGGAACGATATCTTACTCATCATTTTATTACTTATCTACGATAATGTGCACTTGTGTTAAACGAAATATCGCAACACTAAACAACAAGATCGTGATCCAAACAAGATATGAAACTCTATAACTATATCAACCACATCACCAAGAGTTTACAGAGCGACAAAATAAGAAGAACGGGAAGGTCAAACAGTCAATAAAAAGTACGGTTATTACATTCTCCCCCTCTAAAAAGAAGTTTCGTCCCGAAACTTAAGAAATAAAATGTTCGGGGTACTCCGACCGTATCTTCTCTTCCGTTTTCCAAGTCGCCTCCTCGACTCCATGTCTCGTCCATTGCACTTTAACCAGTGAAATGGTCTTATGCCGAAGTTGTTTCTCGCGACGCTCAAGGATCTTCACGGGTCTCTCTGGAAAGGTAATATCCTCGGATACATCAATCTCACTGTAGTCGATAACGTGGCTCGGATCCGGCACGTATTTTCTCAACTGAGACACATGAAAAACACTATGTACATGACTCAAAGCTGGAGGCAACGCCAAGCGATAAGCTAAATCTCCAACTCTGTCCAAAATCTCGAAAGGTCCGATATACCTCGCACTAAGTTTCCCCTTTTTCCCGAAGTGGAAAACTCCTCTGGTCAGCGACACCTTGAGTAAGACATGATCTCCCACTTCGAACTCCAGGGGTCGACGACGAGTATCATCATAAGATTTCTGACGACTCTGGGCAGTCAGCAATTGGTCCCGAATAATAGAAATCTTTTCCTTAGTCTCCATCAACATATCCGGTTACGTTCCAATTGGCTCTGAAGCCTCATCTCAACATAATGGCGACCTACATCGCCTACCATAAAGTGCCTCGAAGGGTGCCATTTTGATTGACGCATGCCAACTATTATTATAGGTAAACTCGATCAACGGTAAGTGTAGTTCCCAATCATTACTCCAGTCTAAGGTACAAGCTCGGAACATATCTTCCAACGTCTGAATCGTCCTCTCTGTCTAATCATCCGACTGAGGATGAAAGGAAGTGCTCAATCTCAACTCAGTACCCAAAGCCTGATGAACGGCCTGCCAAAAATGCGATACGAAATGGCCGTCTCGATCAGAAAAAATGGTCTTGGGGGCACCGTGCAACCTTACGATCTCAGCTATAAAAGTTCGGGCCAATCTATCCGGTCCTCAAGTATCCTTAATACCCCAAAAGTGTGCAGACTTGGTCAACCGATCGACAATTACCCAAATCATATTCATCCCGGCCCGAGTTCTCGGCATGCCAGTGATGAAATCCATAGAGATGCCTTCCCACTTCCACTCAGGAATGGGAAGCAGTTTCAACAACCCCGCTGGTTGTTGATGTTCGATCTTGACTTGTTGACACGTCAAGCACCGTAGTACAAATTCCGTAACATCCTTCTTCATGTTGTTCCACCAAAAATTTCATTTCAAGTCCTTATACATCTTACTCGTCCCGAGGTGGATTGAGTAAGGCGTAGCATGGGCTTCTCGGAGAATTCTTCGTCTCAACTCTAGATCATTCGGAACACAAGGCCTGCCCTGAAATCTCAGAATACTATCTTCGTGAACCATCAATCCAGGAGCTTTTTCTTTAAATACATTTTCCTTCAGTTGAGAAATCATCGGGTCACTCCACTGCTTCCCTTTGATGTCGTCAACCAAGGACGAAGTAATTTCGAGAGTACACAACTGTCCCTGTACTCGTTGAAGCCTAACTTATATCCCTTGCTTAATTAAATCTTGACGAATTTTCGTCTGAGATGTAAGAACCTCGAGCATTTGAAGAGATGCGGATTTGCGGCTCAAAGCATCCGCGACGACATTGGCTTTTCCGGGGTGGTAAAGAATTTCCAAATCGTAATCCTTTATCAACTCCAACAAATGTCTCTGTCTCATATTCAGCTCCTTATGACTGAAAATATACTTCAGGCTCTTGTGATCGGTATAAATCCGACACGGAGAACCATACAAATAATGCCGCCAAATCTTGAGTGAGAAGACAATTGCGTAGGATAATTCATCTCATACAGCTTTAGTTGTCGTGACGCAAAAGCGATCGTCTTATCATGATGCATAAGTACACAGCCAAGACCTTGACCCGAATCGTCGCTATAAACTGCGAAGCCCTCACTACCATGTGGTAAAGTTAAAATCGGCGCTGAAGTCAAATGTCTCTTCAGCTCATCGAAGCTCTGTTGTATCTCATCTGACCAAACAAAATGTTCGGTCTTCTGGAGTAATTTTGTAAGCGGCCGAGCGAGTTTCGAGAACCCCTCGACAAACTGACGGTAATACCCAGCAAGGCCCAAAAAGCTATGAACTTCCTTAACATTTTTAGGCGATACCTAATCTAGCACTGCCTCAATCTTCTGCGGGTCTACACGAACCCCTTTGGCCGAAATCACATTGCCGAGAAACATAACTTCCTCCAACTAGAAGTCACATTTTGAGAATTTTGCATAGAGTTGCTCGGTTCTCAAAATATCTAGTACCAAACGCAAGTGTCGGGCATGTTCTTCTTTATCTCGAGAATAGATCAAAATGTCGTCAATAAAGACAACTACACACTTGTCGAGATACTCGCTGAAAATCTTATTCATTAACTGCATGAATATTGCCGGTGCATTAGTCAACCCAAAAGGCATAACTACAAACTCATAATGCCCATATCTCGTCCGAAATGCCATCTTCGGAACGTCGGACTCTCTCACCCTGAGTTGATAATACCCTGATCTTAAATCAATTTTCGAGAAAATTGTAGCCCCTACAACTGATCAAATAAATCATCTATACGAGGCAAAGGGTACTTGTTCTTGATGGTCAGTTTGTTCAGATCACGGTAGTCAATGCACAAACGTAGTGAACCATCCTTCTTTCTCACGAAAAGAATAGGCGCGCCCCAAGACTGTCTGATGTACCCTCTTTACAGAAGTTCTCCCAACTTATTCTTTAATTCTTGCATCTCGGAAAGTGCCATTCAATAAGGTGCCTTAGAAATCGGAGACGCATCTGGCTCTAAGTCCACAGAAAATTCTATCTCCCGATCTGGCGGTAATCCCGGGAGATCATCCGGAAAAACATCGGGATACTCATTAACAACCGGAATCGAAGAGAAACCAACTTCGTTCCCTTCTGTTTTCAAAGCATAACACCAATAGCCCGTACAACATTTATTTAAAAGTTTTACGGCCTTCATGGCGCTGATAAGTAACTTGGATTGGCCCGACTTACATCCCAAAAATGAGTACTCGGATCCGTCTTTAGTCATCATGGTGACAACCTTAGTACGGTAATTCATAATCGCTTGGTGACTATCAAGCCAATCCTCTCTGAGGATCACGTCCTCGCCTACCATATCAACTACAATCAGATTCGATAACCATTCTATACCGGATATAATCACCGGAAAACCTCTAATCTCCCGGTTCCACACAATTCTATCCCCGCTAGGTAGTTTCACAATGAATGGATCACAAGCAGTTATACAAGTTATATTCAAACGGCGTACACACTCCAAGGGAATAAAAGAATGTGTAGCACCCATATCAAAAATCACACGGACTGGATGAGATAAAATATGAATGGTACCTGAAGCCACCGCCGCATCGGATTCGTCTGTTCGATGCATCTCATAGACCCGTGGTTGTACCGAATCGACGCTAGAGTTTTCCCCTCCAGCTTTCTGACCCCTTCTCCGGCCCCTGTCGAAATTCTGCTGAGATTGACCAAAAGATTGCCGCTGGTTAACGCCTTGGTCAAGTGGTGCTGGGGCAGAAGCCTGAGTGTCCAAAGTCTGATTTGGTTCAGAACAATAATCCGCTCTATGTCCCATCTGTCCTCAAGTGTGACACTTCAATGGTGGAAAACTGCATTCCAACTTAACGTGGCCTGGACGACCATAATTATACCAAGTTACCGTGCGATTTGTGGTGCCTGGAGCAGAACGGAAACCCCTATTTCCTTTAGCAGGACGTGACGACTGTCCGGTAGAATGGTTAGTCGTCTGTGACCTATGGAAATTTCCACTCTTAGAGCTAGAAAAATTCCCGCAACCTTCTGCTTCTTCGATTCTTCAACGGTATCGTTGTCGGGGCTTAACATATCATGGGCTAAAGCTCTGTCCTGATACTCCTTCAGTGTGGTACAAGAAAATCCGGCCATGTACCGCCGTAAGTCCAAATTCATCCGCATATCAAAATAACGGATCTTATCATGCTCGTTCCTCACTTGATCCTTCATGTGGATCAATTGTTGGTCGTACTCTACAATTGCTTGCGAAACAGGAATATTCTGTGGTTTAGCCTCGAAAAAGGCTCGAATTCGGCCCTCTCGCACCGACCAAGGACAAAACTCGGCCTACAAAACTCGAATTCATCCACATGGCAACACGATCCTGTGGCTTGATGACTTTCCATCATGTAGCGGCTTCCTTGGTGAGGAAATACTGAGCAATCGGCACTTTCCTCACTTCGGGGCAATCGACTGCTTCAAAAATTTTCTCCAACTCCGCTAGCCAATCTTACCAACCTTACAGGTCTGTGGCACCACCAAACTGTGGAGGGTTCATACAGATCACATTCTGAAGCAAGGCATTCGTGTTCGGGTTCGGATTATTCAGTTGAACGGTTTGGGCTAAAATGGTCATCTGGTTAGCCAATTGATGAAGTACATTCGCAACTCCAATGTTCGCGCTGTTCCCCTGGCCAGTCAACTGGTCGTGCTGACTTTCGGTGTCAGGATGCACCGAGTTCGACAAACTGGGGTTTGGTTGACCCCGCAACAGAACTGTGGGAAACGGCCGCGCCACGTCCTCATCCACGTCCATGGCCACGACCACGGCCTCGGACCCTACCAGCTGACATACTGAAGAACACACAAGGCACGTAAGTACAATTCAATCGCACGTCATCGAAGTGACCGATTCTCAAGAATACCAAAATAGAAGCAAAACGAATAAGGAAACACCAGAAGAGTAAGAGGTCTTACAAGTACAGGTCGCACTGTGATGATGGCAGAGTAGTGATACTGTGGACAAATGATGACTCAATCGACCCAAAAGACCGACAACCTAGGTATCCATAGACCTAAGCTCTGATACCATATTCTGTAACACCCCCAAGTTATTCAGGGAATATTACAGCGCCGTGAGCCCCACCGTAGGACCCAGAAGGCTAAACATACGCGGAACTATAAATATTGACCGAGAAGGTCTACATACAATGGAATGAAGAACAATACAAAGGGTATTCAAAGCATATCCAATGTATCAAAAGACATCACAACACAAATCAATACCTCGGCAAACACTGGCCGGAACATCAACGAAAATGGAAAACAATACTCGAGTATTCAATAACCATTCTAATACAACAACACTGAATGGCGAAACACAAAACATAACCGGAGGAAAGACACAGTATCACACTTGCCCATCATCTTCATGCCGACCCGATACCTGCCTGTCCGCTCTCCTGGAACCTGAAATACATAAAAAGTATTTCCCCCATAAAGGGGTTAGCCGTCGAATAGCTAGTGCAAGTATATCAAGTATGAAACACAATACTCCTCGACAATAAAGTAAAGATAACCGTCAATTCATCAATTCAAGACTAGTATTCCGGAATAACTAAATCTCATAGCATCACAACAATGCATACATGATCAACCATGGAACCGCACCAAAGGCTACGGAACCCTCAGGGGACCCGTCGGCACGCCCGAGAGTGGTTAACCCAAATTATCCGTGGAATCGCACCAAAGGATACGAAACCCTCAGGGGACCTATCGGCTCTCCCCATAGTGGATATAAATAAATATGCCAATCATATATTTTACTTTCAAAGTCGATGACGTACAATAATAAATATATACTTGCCTTTGAGACATCGTGAAATTGAACGGAAAAGAGTATGAGTTCGGTAGGTCCAAGAACGTGCTTCCGGCACCTAAACGATTCATAAAGGATATGATAATCAATACTCTATATTCATAGTTCACGAAGAAACCCCCGAAACCCGTCTACGATTCACAAAAATACACGGATAAACAACTAGAGGTTGGAAAATCGCCCAAACTCTCACAAGTATGAAAACAGCACAATCCAATCCGTAAAATCGTAGGAAAAGCATGTATATGGAATAGATACATCATAATCTCAAGGTTCTCAAGCTTCAAAACGGATAAATTGGACGAATTTAGGAAAAACCCCAAAATTCCAAAAAATAGGGTTCTAAGGATTTTTACCTTGATTTGGACGTAAGGATGGATTAGATGTTGTGAAATCCTTATTCTCCAACCAAATATGTTGTTGTTTGACGAATAATCGCTTCCAACGCCCAAAATTGCCTCTCCCGAGATCATCCCGTCGAAAATAAGTGAAAAAGATGAACAATGACGAAATGGAAGTCAACTGTCCAATATATATCCGCCCAGTCTACCGCACGCTATGCCTCCTTCATTAGCGTGCGCTAGCGAGGTCACCGGGTAGTCCAGTGGCTTCTGCCGGCCCCGTTAGCATGCGCTAATCGCCTTTCCCTAGCGTGCGATAGCCAAAAAGTGGCGTCCAGTAACTGGAGTCGAGGACCTACTGTCCTCTGCCCTGCTCAAGCCTTAGCGTGCGCTACCGCTATGGCTTAGCGTGCGTTATGCAACAACTTTAGCGTGCACTAGCCGAAGCCTAGCGTATGTTACCTGATAGTCCAGAAAACCTGACAACCTCACTGCCTCTGCCGACCAGCCCGTTAGCGTGCGCTACAAACGGATGTTAGCGTACGCTACAAACGGATGTTAGCGTACGCTACTAACCACGAATAGCATGCGCTAACGAACACCTAGCGCGCGTTAACCACCAGTCCAGAGAGCAGTCCGAGTTACTGGTTTTGACCTGACTGGTCCCTTAGCGTGCGCTACGGCTCAAAGCAAGCGTGCGCTACTCAAACAGAATTAGCGTGCATTATCCTGGGCATAGCGTACGCTATTTTTTTGACCCAGAACACTTCCGCAAGGGTCTAAACAACACGATCATGATCCAAACAATATACGAAACTCTATAACTATATCAACCACATCACCAAGAGTTTATAGAGCGACAAAATAAGAAGAACGACAAGGTCAAATAGTCAATAAAAAATACGGTTATTACACTTCTCATAACATCATGAATCGCAACAAATCACCAAGAACATCGAGAATACTACGATTCCATAATCATAACAACATAATCAAGACATTTGATCATCAATTCATTATCTTCCTTTAACAAAATTCCCGTAAATACCAAGAATCATCACAACAATATCAATTCAATCACCATTCATACGAAAACATGTAGAATTTCCCAAGTTCTACTCATTGAGGCATTTTATCAGAGACCTTGAGGGCATAGTCCAATTTAATCGATTATCAAAGAAATACTCGAATTTGTTCCACAAAACTTCAAGGGTAATGTACTATTCCAAGAATACATCAAAGTTCCATTAATAATCTGAGTTAAAACGAGTCAAATCGGCCAAAACATCAAGAAACCTCAAGAATCTCCAAAACCAAGAGTTTAGGTGTTCTTGCCTTCGATCCGGACGAAAGAAGATGTTAAACACGAATCCAACTTCCAAAATATGTTGCTCTATGATGTTTCCATCCAAATCCATCCATCTCAGATGAAGAATTGCGAAAAGAACGAAGAAGAAATGAAATTGGTCTAGTGACCTGTCGCTCAGGCTTATATAGCTGAGACCTGCCGACACCCTTACGTACGTAACCGACAACTTCCTTACGTATGTAGTCGGCCCTTGAAAACAATCTGCCCAGTTTGGTCGGCATCCTTACGTATGTAACCGGCACAAGCTTACGTACGTAATAAGCCCTTACAGCCGTAACCGGCCACAGCCTTACGGCCGTTATCGGCCAGTCCTAGCCCCCAGCGAGTCACTGCTGACCGTGATCGGCCATCCCTACGAGTCACTGCCGACCATGATCGGCCACTACAAGTCCTATCGGTCATGACTCGGCCAGCCGCCCCGTAATGTACGTAACACTTAATCCATTGCGTACGTAATACGTACGTTGACTTGCTACAGTATTATACTCATATTACCTACGTAATACACCCTGTATAGCATACCTAAATCCATCCATTGACTCACCTGTCGACATCCACTGCCGAAAGCTGTCAACACAGGGCCCACCTGTGGATCCTGTCTGATTCCTTGTTACGTACGTAATGCCTTATACATAACGTACATAAAACATAGAATTTAGCGTACGTAAGTCCTTGATCTTAGCGTACGTAACGGCCTTATGTACTTGGCCAAAATCCAACAGTTCCTATCCGACGTCTCGACATACATAATACAAACATACAGCATACTGAATACAGATACTGGATCCAATGATATTCTCATATGATATACCCGATATCAAAAATTAAAACAACCTGATATGCGATATCATCAAATGTAGTTGTCTACCAAATACAACAATTATACAAATACGACTGTCTCAGTTTTCAATTTATTTTATCCATACTGTATAGATCCCAAACTATACAGTATATCTCAGATAAAATAACGCGAAAAATTTATACTGAAAATCCGGGTATTACATCAAAGGCCCCAGCAAATATCTCTCTCACTAAAGAGAGGGACAAATCCCCATCTTGATTATTCATTGACCTCTACATGACTCCCACTAATCCCGATCGCTAACCTTTATGATCACCATGTTTCAGATGACGTTAGGTTACGTCAATGCATAAAAGTTATCATGTTGGACTCTATGATAATATCAGGTTCAAAGATTTATTGACATATTATTATATTGAGATTCACTTATGACATTTCCATGCAGTGATCTCAACGCGGGTCTGTCCAGTATTAGTTCTCCAACCAATACCCATAAGATTGATCTGTACCATATGCATAATCATCCGATGATTATCAATCAAACTTATACTAGTATATTAATCACTTGAGTCTCTACTCAACGTGATTGTACTAGGAACATTTGAATAATCTTATTATTCATGAATAACTATTATTCGATTATAATATTAAAACATGCACATATTATAATAATCAACGAGAAATAAATGATATCAAATAACTTTATTTAAATGTGACACTTACAAATCTAGGCACATCGAGCACTATTCCCAACAATCTCCCACTTGCACTAGGACCATTCATTCATGACATTTAGTCCTACCGCTCTAGCATGCTCAACATGTTTTCCTTGTGAGAGAGGCTTGGTAAGTGGATCTGCAACATTCTCTTCCGTTTCTACTTTGCATATTGCAATATCTCCTCGTCTGACGATCTCCCTGACTAGGTGATATTTCTGAGTATATGTTTGGAATTATGATCGGTCCATGACTCTTTAGCTCGTGCAATAGCACCATTATTGTCGCAGTAAAGACTTATATGACCTAAAAGGTTCCACAGATTATCCTTGGCTGCATCCGATGCTGCCAGGTACTCAATCTTAAGTTATAGAATCTATGAGCGTGTTTACTTGGAACATTTCCAACTCATAACATCTTCATTTTAAACAAAACACAAAACCATTTGTGATCTTAAATCGTCTCCATCAGTTTTGAAACTTGCATCGACGTAACTATTTACATCCATCTCGTTTCCCACACCTCCATATATTTAGAACGCATCCTTAGCTCTTCTCAAGTACTTTGGGATGGTTTTCACTGCTGTCCAATGAATTTCACTTGGATTTGATTGGTATCGGCTTGTCATGCTAAGGGCAAACTATACATCTGGTCGAGTAATAGGTACTTTGACTCAGACCAATCATTCTCTTTGGTCTATCTCTATACATTTTATCCCAAGAATGTAAGCAGCTTCTCCTAAGTCTTTCATTGAGAAACAACTTCCCAACCAAGTCTTGACTGTTTGCAAGTTGGGAATGTCATTTCCAATGAGTAATATGTCATATACATATGAGACTAAGAAAACAACTATGCTCCCACTAACCTTCTTGTACACACATGGTTCATCTTCATTTTGAATGAACCCGAACTCTTTGACAGTTTTATCAAAATGAAGATTCCAGCTCCGAGAAGCCTGCTTCAACCCATAAATGGATCTTTGAAGCTTGCAAACCTTTTTAGAATTTTCTGTATGAACAAAACCTTCAGGTTGTGTCATGTACACATCGTCGAGTAAGTTTCCATTAAGGAATGCTGTCTTGACATCCATTTGCCATATTTCATACTCATAGTATGCAGCAATGGCAAATAAAATTCTAATTGATTTAAGCATGACTACTGTTGAAATGGTCTCATCATAGTCTAGCTTTATAGGCTTGCAGATTATCATCCATGTCTTTCTTCTTTTTATAGACCCATTTGTACCCAATGGTTTTAACACCCTCAGGTAGATCTATCAAGTTCCAAACTTGATTGTCATACATGGACTGCATCTCTGACTTCATGGCTTCTAGCCATTCCTCAAACTCTGGTTCGGAAGTAGCTTCTATATAGATACTAGGCTCATCATCTATGATCGATGCGTCATCATCCTTTGTTACGAGATAACCATATCTCTCAGGTTCATGTCGCATCCTATCAGATATGTGTGGGACTTGTGTACTTTGAACGGGCTCTTCAACTGATTGTTGAGCTTGTTCGGTTTCCATCGGTGAAACGATGTCTTCTTGTGGTTCTCGAGTTTTCTCGAGAATTACTCTTCTCCCACTGTCTCTTTTGGAAATAAATTCCCTTTCTAAGAATACAGCATTTAGAGCAACAAACACTTTGTTCTCTATTGGCTTATAAACATAATATCCTTTAGTTTCCTTAGGATATCCAACAAATAGACATCTTTCAGATTTGGTTGCCAGTTTGTCAAACACTTGGAGCCTTACTAATGCTTCGCAATCCCAGATCTTTAGAAAAGACAAGTTTGTTCTCTTACCAGTCCATTTCTCAAATGGTGTCTTTCCAACTGCTTTAGATGGAACACGGTTAAGGGTGAATGCTGTTGTTTCTAAGGTGTGGCCCTAAAATGATAATGGAAGCTCTGTTCGACTCATCATGGATCGAACCATATCTAATAAAGTTCGATTCCTCCTCTCAGACACTCCATTATGCTGAGGTGTTCCGGGAGGAGTAAGTTGTGAAATAATTCCACAACTCCTAAGATGATCATCAAATTCTTGGCTCAAGTATTCACCACCTCGATCCGATCGAAGGGCTTTAATTATCTTGCCAAGTTTATTATGTACTTCATTCTGGAATATTTTGAACATTTCAAAAGATCCATGTTTATACTTCATAAGATAAATATATCCATATCGGCTATAATCATCGGTAAATGTAATGAAGTATTGGTATCCGTCTCTGGCATGAGTGCTAAGAGGTCCGCATACATCAGTATGTATTAAGCCTAATAGATCACTAGCCCTTTCTCCATGATAGGTGAAAGGATCCTTCGTCATCTTGCTCAATAAACAAGATTCGCATGTCCCATATGATTCATAGTCAAAAGAGTCTAAAAGTCCATCATTATGGAGTTTAGAAATGCGTTTCTCGTTTATGTGACCAAGTCGACAATGCCATAAGTAAGTCGGATTAGAATCATTGACCTTAGGTTTCTTGGATGCAATGTTATAGACTTCCAAAGTGTCGGACTCATCTAGATCAATATTATAAAGGCCAGTATATAACTTTGCAGTACCATAAAGCAAGTCATCAAAGAAAATACGAATAATCTTATTCTTAATAAGAAAACTGTAACCTTCACAATCTAATGTAGAAACTGAAATAATATTCCTATTCAAAGCAGGAACATAATAGCAATTGTTCAAAACTAACAAAAGCCCATTGCTCCATTGCTCCATTACTGACTCTTAGATCCACTTCCCCTTTCTTCAATTCTCTACTGCTTCTCAACCCCTGCACATTTGTACAAATGTGAGATCCATATCCAGTATCCAATACCTAGGAGTTAGGAGTAGATAAGTTAACTTTTATAACAAATATACCTGTGGCAGTCTCACTACACTTGGTATGCTTTAGCTCTTCCAAGTAAATCTTGCAATTTCTTTTCCAGTGTCCTGGTTTATTGCAATGATGGCAATTTCCATCTTTGGGAGCTTTAGCCTTGAAAACTGGCTTAGTAGAGTGTCTAGATTTGGCAACTTTTGCCTTACCCTCGCTCTTGCCTTTGTTCTTAAAGGACTTCCCTTTGCTGACCATCAGCACATGGCTTGGTTTCTTCTTAATATTCTGCTCAGCCGTTTTAAGCATTCCATGCAGCTCAGCAATGGACTTCTCCATCTCATTCATATTATAGTTCATAATGAACTGACCGAAACTTTCGGGCAATGAGCTTAGGATCACATCTGTGGAGTGCTCCTTAGAAAGTGGAAAACTAAGCCTTTCAAGATGATCAATATATCCTTTCATCTTGAGTACATGAGCGCTGACACATATCCCCTCAACCATCTTGCAAGCATGTAAGGCTTGAAAGGTCTCATACCTCTCTTTCCTAGCATGCTTCGAGAAAGTTTCCTTGAGGTGAGCATTCAGCTCATAAGCTTCAATTTCCTCCAGATTCTTCTGAAGTTCTGGACAAATGGTAGTCAACATAAGACAACTGACATCAACAGAATCATCACAATGTTTCTTCCATTTGTCTTTTGTTGCTTTATTTGCATTGTCAGCTGGCTCATCGGGAATTTCTTCCTCAAGAACATACAACTTTCTTTCTTGCTTGAGAACTATTCTCAAGCTCCAGATCCAATCCAGATACTTGCTGCCATTTTCTTTGAGCTTGTCCTTCTCAAGGACTGATCGCAGTGAAATGGTGGATGTGTTGTTTGATGACATTCTATATTATCTACAAAATTCAACATGCAAAGTATTTAGTCACATTATTTTATTTCTCGAAAAATATTCTCATTAAAATAAAGTACCATCAATTTACAACATTTATAATTTTAGTGGGCTAAGATCCCATTTCACACAATCCTAAACTCTGCTTTGGCATGACGCCTAGAATTGAGCTACTTTAGGTGGATAACTCTTTATCGATAACATCATATATAACTCTTAGATTATATTCGTGGGTTTTGGCATCGTATTCCCAAGCATGTTATAATCCCACCTTACGCCTTAAGGTTTGAAACTATTTTAAATTCTTTGTTCATTAAAACACATAGGTATCACCATTACCTATCCTACCTTACTAAAATAATCCGAGCGCCCAGCTTTGGCATGACCCACTCAAGATGATCGAAGTCTTGATAGGTGTTTTTCAGATGAACGGCATTTTAAAATTTTAACGACGGATTTTTATCCTATGTTAATGTCTATGTTTGCTAACATACATATAAACATACATAGCATCACATACATGTAATTGGTCTTTATTGATCTTCCCAACTCCTTGGAACGTCATACGCGATCAATTGTCTCCTCGAGTCCGTCCGTCTCGTCCTTCTTGTCTTCATTACATTAATGAATTCCAATACTACACTAGTAAATTAAATTACAAGAGGTGCGAACGACACGTAGGCCGTAAAATAATTAACTAATTTAAATAGACGACTCGCAGGCCGTAAAAACAAATATAATTAAACGACGCGCAGGCCGTAAAACCAACCCATAAATAAATAAAGTATCCAAATCACATTGGTCAATTTATGGTCATGCCATACACCATACACCATAAATAATTATCAAATAATTAATATAAGCATGTAATATACAAAATAATCAATCTGTCTGACAATCAGACAATAAATAAAACCTGTGTCAAAATTGAACAATCTTGGACTATAGCCGAGATGGCTCTCTGCGCGCTCTGTGCACGGGTCCATCCGGGTTCGAAACCCGGCAGTAGCAGTTGCAACATTTTGCAATTATTATTTCCAAATTTACTTTTATTTTAAAACAGGCTTATAAGAAATGGACTACTGTGAAAACTACCAAAACAGGTCCCAGCTGAGATGGTAAAGCGCCGGATTTCAAGGCAAAAAATTCAGGTTCGAATCCCGTGTTCTGTGGAAAGAATATGTCATATTTTGAGAAATAATTTCTTGCCTTTTATAAAAGATTCGTGAGATAATTTTCAAATTAAAATGGTAGACCACTTGGTAACTCTCCTCCAGCCTTCCAAAGGTCAAGGGATTGAATCCCTCTCCAAGCAAAAATCATTTTGCTAATTAAAACAACCCGCGGGTCCAGGCCCAACCCGACCCGACCCGTCTCGGAACAGACCTGTTCCAGACCAGTTCTGGAGGAGAAATTCACGAAAACAGTTTAGAAAATTAATTTTTCAGATCCGATTTAATCAAATTAAACCAGAAAAATTATATTTTAAAATCTATATTTTATAAACATAATCATGAACATAATTTAGTCATAAACATCTTCTACATAAACAATTAAATTACTTGCAAGTTGGCTCCAATACCACTGTTGGGTTTTGCGCATATCTAATACAATAAAATTGAGTAAACGCAGTGGAATAAATTAACGAAAAACCCAGACGAGGATCTACATGCAGTAATTTAATTGATTTATTAAGAGTTCGTCGAATTACCTTAATTCGAAGAATGGATCTGAACCGGACTAGAAGCAGATGAATATCTCCTTCCTCTTTGGGTGATCCACACACGAAGAATTTCACAAGCCGGATTTCTAGATCATTACGAATAATATTGATAAATAGTACAACACAAATTTCTTACTAGAAGGATTGTACTATTGATCAAGATCAACTAAGGGAAGAAGATCAAGTGACCGACGTCGTTCTCCTACTGTAAGAGGTGGAGGCCAATTTTTCTTCTTCTTGGGGGAGGTTTTTTTCTCTTTGATTTCTTATGACAACTCCTTGTCATCGATCTCTTATTTATACTAAATAAATCCTAGATTCATGAATCTAGTATTTGCTTAGTTACCCCTCATCTTATTAAATAATACAATATATATAATATCTAATTATATATTAATTAGTATTTAATCTCCTTATAAATATAATATCCAATATTATATTTATTATTCCCAATTGATATTTGTTCCTACTTGTCTATAATTGTCGTACATGCGACCCAAAGGCTTAGATTATGTTGGCAATTATTTAATACCTTACTAAATAATAAATCATAAGCGGCCTCTAGAAGACATTATGATTACCCAAATAATATAAGTTAATAGTCCATTAAACCTTTTAACGTGTCAAATCCCTTTGTCATGCGATATCATATTTGAACTAAGTCACGGAGTCTGTCATACTTATTTATGTTCAAATGCTTTCTCGATCTTAAGTAGACTGATTGAATCAAATGACTCTTCATTTGAGAATGGCCATGCATTTCCTTCAGTCCTACTTATCGAGGGGCCCAGCAGATATCTCTCTCACTAAAGAGAGAGACAAATCCCCATCTTGATTATTCATTGCCCTCTACATGACTCCCACTAATCCCGAACGCTAACCTTTATGATCACCATGTTTCAGATGACGTTGGGTTATGTCAAGGCATAACAGTTATCATGTTGGACTCTATGATAATCTCAGGTTCAAGGATTTATTGACATATTTTTATATTGAGATTCACTTATGACATTTCCATGCAGTGATCTCAATGCGGGTCCGTCCAGTATTAGTTCTCCAACCAACACCCATAAGATTGATCCATACCATACGCGTAATCATCCGATGATTATCAATCAAACTTATACTAGTATATTAATCACTTGAGTCTCTACTCAACGTGATTGTACCAGGGGCATTTGAATAATCTTATTATTCGTGAATAACTATTATTCGATTATTATAATATTAAAACATGCACGCATTATAATAATCAACGAGAAATAAATGATATCAAATAACTTTATTTAAATGTGACAATTACAAATCTAGGTACATCGAATGTCCTAGGGCACTATTCCTAACAGTTAATGGTCCAGGCTTGGCAGAGGCTGTAGTTGATTCTGCCCTCTGGACTAGCAGTTAGCACGCACTAGGCATAAGCTATCGCACGCTATTCATATTGAGTAGCACGCGCTAGCATCGCCCGTAGCGCACGCTAATGGGCTGATTCAGCAGGGGCAGTGGGGAGTTTCTATTTTCTGGACTAGCAGGTAGCGCACGCTAAGTTCGAGCCAGCGCATGCTATAGGTGCTGCATAGCGTGCGCTAGTGCCCAGATGTAGCGCACGCTAGAAGATTTGGGTAGTGAGATGGAATTTTTGCAGGATACCAGTTAGCACACGCTAAGGTGTGATAGCGCGCACTAACATCGCAAGTCAGCAGCTACTGGACTACCGGGTGACCCCGTTAGCGCACGCTAACCCTGAATTTTAGCGCGCGCTAACCAGGCGCAGTATATAAGTGAGGGTCAACCTTGTTCTTTGTCATTTTTCATCTTTTTCGCTCATTTATGATGGGAGAACTTAAGAAGGCGATTTGGAGGCGATTTGGGGGCGATCTCATCATATCATCATCCTTGGTTGAATAACAAAGATTACACAACAACTAATCTGTTTCTACCTTACAAATCAAGGTAGATTCCTTAGAACCCTAGTTTGGGGAATTTTTGGGTATTTTCTTAGATTCGTCCGATTTATCCATTTTAGAGCTTGAGATCTTTGAGATTATAATGTATCTACCTCGTACCCACATTCCCTTACGATTATATGGATGGTTTTGAAGATGATGGACAATTGTGATGCTGTGTCCTGTCACTGGTTATGGTGTCCTGTCACTGGTTATATTTTGTATTTCCTCCATTCAATGATGTGTACTTGAATGGTTTCTGAGTACTCGAGTAATGTTTTCGGTTCCCTTGATGTTTTTCCCTGTGTTGCTATGTGATTGATTCTTGATGTGTTGTATTCGGTTTTATTGAATATTGTCTTGAGTGCCAGCTTTATGGTTCTCCATTTGATTATGCTTAGACCTTATCGGTCAAAGTTCATGGTTCCGCGAGTAAAAAGCCTTATGGGTCTAACGGTGGGGCTAACAACGCTGTAATATGCCTTGAATAACTTGGGGGTCTTACAGAATATGGTATCAGAGCTTAAGTTTATGGATACCTAGGCTGTCGGTCTTTTGGGTCGATTGAGTCATCGTTTGTCCAAAGTATCACTATTTTGCCATCATCACAGTGCGACCGGTACTTGTAAGACTTCTTACTCTTCCGATGTCTCCTTAATCGCTTTTCTTTTGATTTGGTATTTTTGGGAATCGATCACTTCGATGACGTGTGATTTGAATTGTACTTACATACTGTGTGTATCCTTCAGAATGTATGCTGACAGGGTACAGAGGCGAGGCCGTGGGCATGGACGTGGACGAGGACATGGCGCGGCTACTTCCCTCAGTTCCGTTGCGGGGTTGACTACCCCTAGTTTATCTAACTCAGTAAATCCCGATACCAAGAGTTAATACGACCACTCGATCGATCAAGAGAATAATGCAAATATTGGGGTTACAAATGTCCTTCAACAATTGGCTAACCAGATGACCATCCTGGCCCAAGCCGTTCAGTTGAATAATCCGAACCCGACATCAGATGCCTTGCTTCAGAATGTGATCCGTATGCATCTTATGTAGTTCAGCGGTGCTACCGACCCATTGGGTTGGGGGAATTGGCTAGCTTAATTGGAAAAAGTGTTTGAAGAGGTTGATTGTCCGGAAGTGAGGAAACTATCGATTGTTCAGTACTTCCTTACCAAGGAAGCCGTAACTTGGTGGAAAGTTATCAAGCCACAGGATCATGCTGCTACATGGGGAGAATTTAAAGAGCTATTGAGGCTGAGTTTTGTCCTTGGCCAGTGCAAGAAGGCAGAATCTGATCCTTTTTCGAGGCTAAGCCGCAGAACATTCCAGTCTCCAGGCGATAGTGGAATACAACCAACAGCTGATCCATGTGAAGAATCAAGTGCGGGATGAACGTGACAACATCTGCTACTTTGACATGCAGATGAATATGGATTTACGGCGTTACAAGGCCGGGTTCGCTTGCACTACTTTGAAGGAATACTAAGATAGGGCTTTGGCATATGACATGTTAAGTCCCAGCAATGATACCACAGAAGATACGAAGAAATAAAAGACCGCTAATAACTTTTCTGGCTCTAAATGTGGCAACTTCCAGAGACCTTAGGCGGCTAACCGTTCTGTCGGGCAATCGTCATGTTCTGATAGAGAGAAGAAGAGTTTTTGTTCTGCTCTGGGCACCTCAACTCGGCTGGTAACCTGTTTTAATTGTGGTTGTCCAGGCCACATCAATCTGGAGTGCAACTTCCCACCTCTGAAGTGTCACACTTGTGGACAGATGGGACATAGGGCAGCTTATTTCCCCGAACAAGATCAGACTTTGGACACTCGGGCTTCTGCCCCAGTGCCTTTAGATCAGAGTATGAATCAGCGGCAACCAGTTAGTCAGTCACAGTAGAGTTACGACGGAGGCCGGGGACGGAGTCAGAACACTAGAGGGGGGACTCTAGCGTCGGTTCGGCACGCCCATGAGTCTATGAGATGCGTCGAGCAGATGAACCCGATGCGGCGGTGTCCTTATGTACCATTTATATTCTATCTCATCCAGTTCGTGTAATTTTTTACTCGGGTGCTACACATTCTTTCATCTCCTTGGAGTGTGTACGCCGTTTGAATATAAATTGTATGACTGCTTGCGATCCTTTCATTGTGAAACTGCCTAGTAGGGATAGAATCATGGGGAATCGGGAGATTAGGGAATTTCTGGTGAGTATTGCCGGTATTAATTGGTTATCAAACTTGATTATGGTCAATATCGAGGGCGAGGACATAATCCTCGGCGAAGACTGGCTTGACAGTCACCAAGCGATTATAAATTACCGCACTAAGGTTATCACTATGATGACCAGAGATGATTCTGAGTACTCGTTCATGGGGCATAAATCGGGACAACCTAAGTTGCTTATCAGCGCCATGAAGGCCGTAAAACTCTTGAATAAAGGTTGCACGAGCTATTGGTGTTATGCTTTGAAGTCGGAAGGGAACGAAGTCAATTTCTCTTTGATTCTAGTTGTTAATGAGTATCCAGATGTTTTTCCAGATGACCTTCTGGGATTACCGCCAGATCGAGAGTTAGAATTTTCTGTGGATTTAGAGCCTGACGCGGCTCCGATTTCTAAGGTGCCTTATCGTATGGCACCTTCCGAGATGAAAGAATTGAAGAATCAGCTGGGAGAACTATTGGACAAGGGTACATCAGGCCGAGCGCTTTGCCTTGGGGCTCGCCTGTTCTTTTTGTGAGGAAGAAGGATGGTTCACTACGTTTATGCATTGATTACCGCGAACTATACAAAGTGATCATCAAGAACAAGTATCCTTTGCCTCATATAGATGATTTATTTGATCAGTTGCAGGGAGCCGCAGTATTGTCAAAAATTGATTTGAGATTAGAATACTACCAGCTCTAGGTGAAAGAGTCCGACCTTCCGAAGACTGCATTTCGGACGAGATACGAACATTATGAATTTGTGGTCATGCCTTTTGGATTGACTAATGTACCGGCAGTATTCATGCAACTAATGCACAAGATATTCATCGAATACCTGGACAGATCTGTGGTCATCTTCATTGACGACATCTTGATTTATTCTCGGGATGAGGAGGAGCATGCCCGGCACTTGCGTTTGATACTATATGTTTTGAGAGCCGAACACCTCTACGCGAAATTTTTGAAATGCGAGTTCTGGCTGAAGGAAGTTATGTTTCTCGGACATGTGGTTTCAGCCAAAGGGGTTCGTGTAGACCCACAAAAGATTGAGGCAGTGCTAGACTGGGCACCGCCTGAAAATGTTAAGGAGGTTTGTAGCTTTTTGGGTCTTGCTGGGTATTACCGTCGGTTGTCGAGGGGTTCTGGAAACTCACTCGGCCGCTTACGCAATTACTCCAGAAGACAGAAAAGTTTTTTTAGACGGATGAGAGATAGCAGATCTTCGATGAGCTGAAGAGACGTTTGACCCCAGCGCCGATTTTAGCTTTACCACAGGGCAATGAAGGAGTTGCAGTTTATAGCGACGCTTCAGGACAAGGGCTTGGATGTGTGCTTATGCAGCACGATAAAACAATAGCATTGCATCACGATAGTTGAAGCCGTATGAGATGAACTATCCTTCTCACGATTTGGAATTGGCCACAATTGTCTTCGCACTTAAGATTTGGCGGCATTATTTGTGTGGCTCTCCGTGTCTGATTTATACCGATCACAAGAGTTTGAAGTATATTTTCAGTCACAAAGATCTGAATATGAGGCAGAGACGTTGGTTGGAATTGATCAAGGATTATAATTTGGAAATTCTTTACATCCGGGAAAGGTCAACGTCGTCGCGGACGCTTTGAGCCGAAATCGGCATCGCTTCAGATGCTCGAGGTTCTCACATCTCATACGAAGATTCGTCAGGATTTAATCGTGCAAGGAATAGAAGTTTGGCTTCAAAGAGTGCAAGGACAGTTGTGCACTCTCGAAATTACTTCGTCCTTGGTTGACGACATCAAAGGGAAACAGTGGAGTGACCCGATGATCTATCAACTGAAGGAATATGTAATTAAAGGAAAAGCCCCTGGTTTTATGGTCCATAAGGATATTTTTTTGAGATTCCAGGGCAGACTTTATGTTATGAATGATCTAGAGTGGAGGCAGAGAATTCTCCGAGAAGCCTATGCTACGCCTTACTCTATCCACCCCGGAACGAGTAAGATGTACAAAGACTTGAAGCGAAATTTTTGGTGGAATAATATGAGCAAAGATGTCACAGAGTTTGTACTGCGGTGTTTGACATGTCAACAAGTCAAGATTGAACATAAACGGCCAGTGGGGTTGTTGAAGCCGCTTCCCATTCCCGAGTAGAAGTGGGAAGATATCTCTATAGATTTTATTTCTGGGATGCCGAGGACTAGAGCCGGAATGAATATGATTTGGGTAATCGTCTATCGGTTGACCAAGTCTACACACTTCCTAGGTATTAAGGATACTTGGGGGACCAGAGAGATTGGCTCGAACTTTTATAGCTGAGATTGTGAGATTGCATGGTGCCTCTAAGACTATTATTTCTGATCGAGATGGTTGCTTCGTATCGCATTTTTGGCAAGCCGTTCATTAGGCTTTGGGCACCGAGTTGAGATTGAGCACGTCATTTCACCCTCAGTCAGACGGTCATCCAGAGTGGACGATCAAACTTTGGAGGATATGTTGCGGGCTTGTGCCCTAGACTGAAGTAATGATTGGGAACTTCACTTGCCGTTGATCGAGTTTTCCTACAATAATAGTTGGCATGCATCTATCAAAATGGCACCTTTCGAGGCACTTTATGGTAGGCGGTGTAAATCGCCATTATGTTAAGACGAGGCTTCGGAGCTTGCCGGAACAGAACCAGATATGTTGATGGAGACTAAGGAGAAGATTTCTATTCTCAGGGACCGGTTGTTGACTACCCAGAGCCGTCAGAAATATTATGCTGATACTCGTCGTCGACCTTTGGAATTCAAAGTAGGAGATCATGTTCTACTCAAGGTGTCGCCGACCAGAGGAGTTTTCCGTGGAAAAAGGGTAAACTTAGTCCGTGGTATATCGGACCATTTGAAATTTTGGACATGGTTAGAGATCTAGCTTATCGCTTGGCGCTGCCTCTAGCCTTGAGTCATGTCCATAACATTTTTCATGTTTCTCAGTTGAGTAAGTACGTGTCGGATCCAAGTCATGTTATCGACTATAGTGAGATTGACGTAGCCGAGGATGTTACTTTTTTGGATAGACCGGTGATGATCCTTGAACGTCGTGAGAATCAGCTTCGGCATAAAACTATCCCATTGGTTAAAGTGCAATGGTTGAGACATGGAGTCGAGGAGGTGACTTGGGAGACGGAAGAGAAGATGCGATCGGAATACCCCAAACTTTTTCTTTCTTAAGTTTCAGGACGAAACTTCTTTTTAGAGGGGGAGAATGTAATACCCATACTTTATATGAATTGTTGGCTCTGACATTCCTTCACTATTGTCGCTCTGTAAACACTTATTGGGATGTTGTCGATGTTGATTTTAGAGTTTCGTATCTTTCGGATCATGTTCGTATTGTTTGGACCTCACGACTGTGTTTTGAGACAGGCAGATAGCGTACACTAGGCCTGAGCTAATGCACACTATTTATGTTGAGTAGCGCAAGCTAGCGTTTGGTCTTAGCACACGCTAACAGTCCGGTCTTGGCAGAGGCAGTAGCTGATTGTGCCCTCTGGACTAGCAGTTAGCACGTGCTAGGCATAAGTTAACGCACGCTATTCGTATTAAATAGTGCGCGCTAGCATCGCCCATAGCGCACGCTAATGGGCTGATTCGGCAGGGGTAGTGGGGTGTTTCTATTTTCTGGGTTAGCAGGTAGTGCATGCTAGGCCCGAGCCAGCGCACACTATAGGTGTTGCGTAGCGCGCGTTAGTGCCCAGATGTAGCGCATGCTAGCAGATTTGGGCAGTGAGTTGGAATTTTTGCAGGATACCAGTTAGCGCATGCTAAAGTGTGATAGCACGCGCTAACATCACAGGTCAAAAGCTACTGGACTACCGGGTGACCCCATTAACGCACGCTAACCCTGAATTTTAGCGAGCGCTAACCAGGCGCAGTATATACGTAAGGGTAAACCTTGTTCTTCGTTATTTTTCATCTTTTTCGCTCATTTCCGATGGGAGAACATGAGAAGGAGATTTGGAGGCGATTTGGGGGTGATCTCATCATATCATCATCCTTGGTTGAATGACAAAGATTACACAACATCTAATCCGTTTATACCTTACAAATCAAGGTAGATTCCTTAGAACCCTAGTTTGGGGAATTTTCGGGTATTTTCTTAGATTCGTCCGATTTATCCATTTTAGAGCTTGAGATCGTTGAGATTATGATGTATCTACCTCTTACCCACGTTCCCTTACGATTATATGGATGGTTTTGTACCTTATTTCGACTTGAGAGGGTTTGGGTGATTTCCAAACCTCTATGTGATTATCCTTGTAGTTTTCTGAATCATATGCGGGTTTTAGGGGTTTCTTCGTGTGATTTGAGTATGGATTATTAATTATCATATTCCTTACGAATCGTTTAGGTGCCGGAATTGCATTCTTGGACCTACCAAACTTGTATTCTTTTCCTTCCGATTCTCGATGTCTCAAAGGCAAGTATATATTTATGATTGTACGTTCTCGACTTTGAAAGTAAGGTATATGAATGGTATGATGGTATATATTCACTCTGGGACAGGCCGACGGGTCCTTTGAGGGTTCCGTAGCATTTGGTGAGGTTCCGTGAATATTTTGGGTTAACCATTTTGGGAGGGTACGACGGGGCCTCTGAGGGTTCCGGTGCCTTTGGTGCGGTTCCATGGTTAATCACGTATGTATTGAAATGTAATGCTATTAGATTTCGTTATTCCGGAATACTAGTCTTGAGTTGATGAAATGATGATTACATTTACTTTATTGTCGAGAAGTATTGTGTTTCATATTCGAGATACTTGTACTAGCTATTCGACGGCTAACCCCTTTGTGGGGGAAATATCTTTCATGTATTTCAGGATCCAGGAGACCGGATAGGCACGTACCGGGTCGGCATGAAGATGATGGGAAAGTTTGATGCTGTGTCTTGTCACTGGTTATATTTTGTATTTCCTCCATTCAATGATGTTGTACTTGAATTTTTTCTGAGTACTGGAGTACTGTTTTTGGTTCCCTTGATGTTTTGGCCTGTGTTGCCATGGGATTGATTCTTGATGTGTTATATTCGATTTTATTGAATATTGTCTTGAGTGCCAACTTTACGCTTCTCCATTTGATTATGCTTAGACCTTATCGGTCAAAGTTCATGGTTCCGATAGTGAAAATTCTTGTGGGTCCCACGGCGGGGCTCACGGCGCTGTAATATACCTTGAATAACTTCGGGGTGTTACAATTTGAACCTGGTTTGGGTTTGAGTGGTATCAGAGTTATGTGTCTGGTTTGTATATCGTGATGAAATACCAAATCGGTCTAAATGGTTCGTTATTTATCCGTGTCGGTATGTAATTTGATGTATTGTTTCTGTATTTAGCCTGGTAGATCCTCACGGAGAGGGTCTGCGGCGTTGCAATATTCCCGAGTGGTTTGGGGGTGTTACAGATCCGGCGAAGTATAAGGATTAGATGTTAATCCACACCAAGAGCTTGATGATTATGTTGTAGGATGAAAGATTGGTGAACTTTCATGAAAAATCGCCCCAAAATCGCCTCAAGAACTCTATCCATAGCGTGAGGAAAGAAAAGAGCAGAAACTGTTCTGAAAACCCGCAGATCAGGTCTTTAAATCCGCGCCTGGATAATGTACATAAACTATAGAGTTCTAATGCACATTAGCTCCTTAATGTACATAATACATCCATTCTTACGTACGTAAGGGGTTGGCAGAACTCATTGCCCGAAAATACGAAGACCCTTACGTACGTTATGAACAAGCCTAACATACGTAAGCCGCCAGTGGACTTAACGTACGTAATGCTCCTTATATAGCGTACGTAAGGCACTCTAGCAGTTCACAACTGCTAATGGCAGCTCTTCGAGTAAGAGTGCTACGAAACCGCGATACGACGAATACACGAAATAAGGACATGCTTACGAAGAGTTTGAGACGACAAACTTAAGCGCTAAAAGAAAGCACGATTCCGTCTACCCGAAGGTTCGAAATATGACCACAAAAGTAATTACCCTAAACTTTTAGGAAATTATAAAATGACCAAAAATGCCCGAAAACCACTATACGAGATCGAATAACAATTCCGAAGTTAACCACACGACCACAAATTTAAATGAACTTGCAGGAACAACAAAATGGCAGTTTCAAATAAGATTCTCAAGAATCGAACCCAAATGCGTAGAAGTCGCAATAATATGCCGATTAGTCCGAAACAATATCGAAACTCGCTTGAATGACAAAAGTGCAGAACAAAACATGTCCAAAATATGTCAATGAACACAAGCGAGTCACTAGAATCAAAAAGCACAGAAATGAGAAAATACGAGTATTACATTCTACCCCCTTAAAAAGAAGTTTTGTCCCAGTGATGATCCTGATATCGGTGCTGAAGTCCGAGCCTTGGAAGACTCGGCGACCATCTCACAAAATTGGATTCTTTGCCCCACAAGTCCATACTTGTAACACGTTACTAGTGGAGAAGGACAATGTGCACGAACTATTAGAGGTATGCCCTCCAATGCCACTCAGAGGATGTTGAGTGAGGGCATTGTACTTGTAATTATGTAAATCATTTATATAAGGCAATGAATGTTTCTTTATTTACTGGTAGTTACTGGCATTCCTAACTCGTAAATATACATATAGAAACTAGTCCGTGTATTTGAGAGCAAAACGTTCCACTCCTTATTGGATAAGGGGTAGGAACTGGAAAGGTTTATAGCTCAAATACTTAATCGTTCGCAAGTCAATGAAACTTGACTGGGCGTTATGTTTATGTGAAGACTTGTATGACGTGCTCTTTGACATGGAGAGTGCCTGTCGAACACTAATGGTTAGTGGGAGCACACGTTATAGGTATGATAATTGGATTAGTATACTCGAACCGACTCACCGTCGATTCGTCACACAGATTTCACTCCGGGACAGTCAATGACGGAATCGAAAAGTTGTGATAGGTATTAGTGAACCTTCGACTTGAGGATTTAATAGGGATGTGCTTGTGACGTCAATATTTTCATTAGAGTAGTTTGACCCTATAAACCGGGAGGTGGAGTTCAACCTCGACGTGCATCTTGACGGGCAAGTAGCAGGTCCTACTTAATACCAAGATAGAATTCTTTCTCCCATTAGTGAGCGGGTTATATGTCTTATGCGGTAATTGGCAGATGAGATCATAAGTCTTTGGCCAAAGCATTGGAGCTAGTTGTATTGGATACACGAGAGCTCGATGATCCCGATTTGCATTAACGCATGCATAGCGTCAAGTACAGTTAGGGTTTGACTGACTGTGACCCTATAACTTGATCGGGACATTTGAAAGAAGGGTTTATACATATACTAGTATTCACGACATAATGGTTCTCGAATGATCCCATCATTCGTTCTCAGTTGGGGTACAGTGTAGGCCGCCAGGCTGGCTAGGTGGTGCTACTACTCTTTGGTTCCTCCCATTGCTGACTGAGACGGACCTACCGAGTCGCGCAATAGGATTAGCGACGAAATGAATCAAGCTAATTCTCTCATTATGAATATTAGACATTGGATATCTAAATTGGGAAATTGGATGTCTAAATCGATTTATTAGATAAATTGATTTACAACCTAATGAATTAAATATATCACTGGGTGATTAATTCAATTCATGAATATAATTATTTCTTGGAGAAATTAATTATGTTATTTTGTATTTGATATGTTTAATTAGTTGGATTAATTGAATGATATAAATACATCGGAACGGAATTGGAATTTATCTGTTTGGATTCACGGGAGTCCGAAATGAACTGAACTCGTCCGATTTCTACATGGGTTGCCCCCCACATTTCCACCCACCTTCCATTTGGACTCTTGTTCCATTCTTTAATGGATTATGATTGTCTTGGTGGGGTTGATTCTGCCAAAAACTCAAACAAATTAAAAAAAATAATCCGCGTGAAACAGCCGTTTAAGTGCGCCGCCAAAATATTTTCGAAAATTAATTTTCCTCAAACATACTCAAATCTATGAAATTTTAAGAAAAGTATTTTCAAACATGCACGCGGTAGATACAATTACTAATGGAAACAAGTTTTGCAGCATATAACAACAATTAGCCAAAATAATCAATCCTCAAGCACATATACGGCATTCAAAATCACTAATTCGGCAAACATAATTCATGAACACCAAATTCAAACACACATCAACACTATCTACATGAGTTTCTCAACAACTCTACTGTTGATACACTTTCTGGAACACATCGATGTTCAAGGTTTCGTAACACTATACACTACTCGGTGTCCAAATACATCAATATATCCAGCTTGTTATACATGTAATATACCACAATATCAAATACGAATTCCATTTTGCAACACACATGTAACGAAGTCATTTAATACAAGATATAAAAAAGGAGACTACAACCACAGGTCGCACGAAGATGATGTCTGCACCACGGTACTAATCACGACTGACACCTCAGACGACGCATCACGACACGACTCAGTCAGACACAATCCGACAAGACAAGACTCGATAATACACGACTTGACCCGAAAGCTTAGGTTTCCACAACCTAAGCTCTGATACCATATTCTGTAACACCACCAATCCGCTCGGGGATATTACAGCGCCGCAGACCCACTCCATGAAGATCTACCAGGCTAGATACCAAAATAAGACATCACATTAATGCCAACATGGCTGAAGAACAAATCAGTAGACCGATTGGGTCTTTCAAAAATAATATACAACTTAAACTTCATATATATCTCTATTTCAAAACTCATACCCAGACAGGGGTGAAAATACAACAACACTCAGCGAAAAGAAAACTAAAATTTCGACCCACAAATTCAAGTACTGGCTCTCGTGTGATTAGTCTCATTTGTCTTTCATCTTCATTCATACTGATCCTGTGTTTTGCTCCTCAAGAACCTACACATACCTGAGGGCATAATAGGCACCCACCCCCCGAATACTCGGGGGTTAGAAAACTGGAATTTTGCTAGTGCAAGTACATAATATACAAGCCATACGAGAAATATCCACACCAATCCAAACGAGTCACAATTATGACATAAATCACACGATCCACAAATTATCAAAGGATGCATGCATATGCAAAAAATACCAACCATTCATAAAGCCACACATTCTTAGAGGACAAGTAATAATAAAAGGTTTTCTAGAAATGCTCGGTTGAGTTAAGAGAATTAGTCCATCACTTTGAAGTACCTTCGAAGAACATTTTAATAAAATAATTAAAAGTGCCATCATTGAATCAGGCCGATTTAAAGGATTCAAGAAGGTATTCGAAAATCAAATAGTTACACTTTAGAAGTAGTTTCAAAGTCTCTCGGGTTCCTCGACCCAATATACGGAAACACTTTAGAAAGCAGTTTCAAAATATCTCGGGGTCCTCGACCCTAAACGCCTTTCTCAGCGAATTCCCACTTAAGACCATCAATGATTAATTAACCCTCGGAAATCTCGTCAGAACTCCTTGGTCGCTTAATCCTTTATTTTCTTACTGATACCATTATTTTTAAAAGGTGTTTGAAAATGATTTAAAGGCCCAATTTTATTCGGTATCAATGTCTTAGCTATCACACAAATATCCTCCGGTCTAAAGCCTGCTAGGAGCCTCCCCGAAACATCTGTGCACCGGTGTTCACTACACTATGGTGGCCGCAACCTTGTACATGTCACCGCGCCAGCGTCACTCCTGCAAGAGCCGCCCCTTGACACACGCATTAGGCAACACCATCGTTCCACCATTCACAGGATACGCTCCTTGCAGCATGCACGGACCGGAGTACACATTCCTGCCTGTAACACCCCAACAAGGCGACAATTACAGTGCCGTGGACCCCCGACTGGGACCCACCAGGCGAATGAAAATTAATGACTTAAATAATATAATTGTAGTACCGAACCACATTATATGCACCCACCCTTGTACCTAATTATTCTCACGGAGGTACGTTACTGTGTGCACAATCCATTGCGTCGGTGAACCCGAACACATGACCATCATATGCCCGACTAAAAATTCCACACATCACCACCCGGCCACGCAATACAAACCCAGAAGATCATATGAACGAGAATGACCATTAACAATCCGACAAAGTCAAGAATGACTAACCGAGATGAAATAATAGTGAGGTGAATGATAGCTCAATGAAATGATTGGAACCGTCGTTCCTCGTGAATGGAGTGATTATTCGACAATTACATGTCTCAATACAGTTAATACATTATGGATGAATTATGATTATGACTGAACAACAATGAAAGGAATGAATATCCTTTTAACTGAGTAAGAATTAACTTACCCAAAGGTAATAGGGGTAGGCATTCATTACCGAATTTTCTCATGCACTAACCAGAAATTCCTGAAAGGAAAACAAAAAAAAATAAAAAAAATAAAAGAAAATACACAAAAATAAAATAGTGTTCAAATTAAGAATAGAAATACTGAAATCGATATTAGTAAAACAATCAGTCCCCGGCAATGGCGCTAAAAACATGTTACGAAATTTGGGTGAACGTAAGTTCACATTGTCGTAAGCAAGTAATAAAGTGATAAGTAAGATATCGTTCCCACGAGGACTGACTTACTAACTAACAATTTATGTGTATCCTAATTTTATCTGAACGATCGAATTTTGTGGTGCTAGGAATATTAAAGAAAACAAAACAAATTGATAAACTAAAAACAATTAACACAGTCGATTTTTAGAAGAAAGAAGAGCAAATAGGAGAATAGTCCAGGATTCAGAATCCGCCTCGGTTTATCCGAATTACTCTTGATTTATATAAATTAAGTGACTTCCCAATTCATTGAAGGTGAAGATTGCTAAGATACTCTAATGCGTCTCCCGACGTCAGTAGAATCTTCTGAGGCGAATAAAACACTCTATTCCTAGGTAAATTAATTCGACAATAGACAAAAAGTACAAAATCTTCAGACATGCCACGTAATTCCTATGAGTATATTCCTATCTCACAAGATAAAACGTTTCTCACCAATTTTTTATACTAACTCTCCTCTCCCGATTTTGAGTTACGTAATCAAAACAATTCAATTATAGGCCACACAATTGAAAGCATTAAGAACAATTGGGGAAAACTCAAAAGAAAAGGGAATTATATTGATAATGCAAAATCAAAAGTCAATTCGTCAAAACCTCAGTTTCATCACAATCCTATAATATTGTTCTAGCCTGACATGCTAGAAAATAATAATACACAAAGAATTAAAGAAAGCATAATAGAAATCAAACGCAGTCGAAGAGCATGGATTCCTCCGTTCTCTAGCTTCCGCTCTCTACTCCTTGGTGTTTTCTCCTTCTCCTCGATGATCTTTTCTTCTGACCTTCAATGCCTATTTATAATTTTTCATCAGCCACAAAACCACGCCCGTAAAATAGGTCAGAAACGGGCTTCCAAATTGCCGAAATCGCGAGCTGTGAGTAGGGCACTAGCGCGGCGGGCCGTGGGCCGGCATTAGTGTGCCGCGGCCCCTGTTTTCAAGTGGCAGACCTGGGCGCAATTTGTCCTTATGGGTCACAGCTCAGCTTCTTCGTGCCGTGGCCCCTGGTACAGTGTGTACCGCTTCTTGGTGCCCGTGCGTGTGCCGCGGCCTGCTATCATTGTGTCGCGGCCCTTCACCGAAAATTGTCGTTTTGGTCCGTTTTTCGTCGTTTAAGCTTTCGGACTCCAATTTCCTTTAAAACATATAAAGATAGTGCATTAAAATCTCATTTTTGCAGATTTAAACCTAAAATGGAGATAGAATAATAACAATAAAGTGCACAAAATTTGGTCTAACAAATACCCCCAAACTTAAGCCTTTGCTTGTCCTCAAGCAAAAATTAATTTCAAATGAGATGACAAGTATCGTGGATAACCGTGCAATATCCACAATGTTCACCTGATTAATACTCCCCTGAAAATCTCAAAGAAAAATACACGTATCGTTTTAGTGAGTCACATCACGGATAAAGATTCCACAAAGCAATCATTTTTAGTGCTGAACTATCTGTCATGAAGAATATCGAAGCTCAAAGATTAAGAAGCGTGAATTTAACCGACCGCCAACATGAAAGGTTAGATTAAACAAGCCAACTTGCCCAGTACCACAGTCTTGTGGCAAAAATTCAAGAGTTTCATCGTCAATAATATTCCTCGGACAGCATTCCCTTATGTATGATCTTTAAAATGATTCGAGTTAACCACTAGGTTCCGACTTATGTTTTATCGGAGTGACCCTAGGGTGGATTTCCATTCTCATGTATTGGGGAACCGTTTGACGTAAAAGACACTCATGGGGCACATGGATGCTTCTAGTTACTAAGTTTCCCTCTACAGCGGAGAAAAAACTCAAATAGCTATTCCCGTACGTCCGATTCAAGGTTGCTGTTTTATGCGAGAGTAAACAATGGGTCACGTGAATACCCCCGGTTACTAGGCTTCCCATCATAGGCAATACAATATCTCTAAACTCTTAGTCGATTCAGGGTTGTCATTTTACGCGAGAGTAACCAACGGGTCACGTGAATACCCCCGTTTACTAGACTTCCCATCATAGAACATGTATAATATCTCGACTTTTTGGGAAAGATTGTCCGACTCTAAACTCAAATTTGAATGCCAACAAGACTCATGTTACTGGATGACTAGCTACATGAAAAGTGTAATCAAAATTATAGATGACGGTTTGAAAACATTTATGTCTCATTTCTTATATGCTAAGATTTCTACAATAACGAAAAAATTTCAGACCTAGATGAATACTCAAAGGAAACAAATATCGTAGACTGCAACTCGACCAAGACTAAACCGTTTCTTCAAAAAGAAATCAGTGTCATATCATCAGTTTTACACAAGGAAGCACGAAAAATCCACAAATGCAAATAAAATCAAGACAAGCAAGGCTAGAGTTAATAACAACGAAAAATAACAACGAATAAGTAAATAGAAACTGAAAGTAACCCCCCCAAACTTAGGACGTACATTGACCTCAATAGACACAGATAGTAATATGCAATATGTGAAAAGGTCAAGTACTCCCCTAATATCAGCTCAGGAACTGGTGCCGGCCTCGTCTGGCGAGGAGGGTGGTGTAGATGGCCTGACTGGTGGAGTGAAGGGCCCATCTGGCTGGAGTATATGACTCATCCACGCAGCCAGATAGTCCTGGTGATAAGCCTCTCCCGCTTCTAGGCGCCTCCTCTCACGTCGATTGGCCCAGCGGGCCTGCTCTCGCATCTTCTCCCGAACAGCTGCTAGGAGGTTGTCTTTCTCAGCCCGCATCTCCTGTCGCACAGCTGCTCGATGAGTGTCTCTCTCAGCTCTCATATCCTCTCTCACAGCTGCTAGATGACTCTCTCTCTCCGCATCTCCTCCCTCAGGCTGTCAAACATCGCCTGAAGGTGCTCTCTCGCTGGCGGTGGTGTAGACTCAGTCCGATCCTCAGCATCTGTCGTCGGCTCATGTGTCAGGAGTAGTGGCTCGAGAGAGTGCTTGTGCGGCTCATCGATCAGAAAACCTCGCCCCCGCTCATGCGCCCTCGCTCCACCCCACTGGTCAAAATGTGAGATGATACGATGGTCGATCGGACCCTGGGGTGCAATCTAGGGCTCGTCGTCGGACCACATCACGCCCGACTGGCGGCAAAGAGCACAGATCAGTGAGGGATGTTTTAATCCCATCTTCGCCCCTCCTTGAATGCACTGGAATATAGAACGAGATAAATGAGGGGCCATATCAAACCGGAGTCCCGTCGTGATAGCATACAGTAGTCGGGCACGAGAAAGTAAGACCAAGCGGATCTGCGATGTAGGGTCGACTCGAGCACAGAGGAAGTAGAGCCAGGCTCGCCCGAGCTGACTGAGGCGAGAACTCTTAAAATAGAAGGCTGAAGAACCCGGGACGTGGGTCTCCCAGACAGAACCGGGCTGTGCGAGTGCCTCAAGCAGAGCCTCCCTCGTGAGGCTACTCATAATCCGCGTATACGCCGTCTCGTCCACCTCTGGCAGCTCGTGTAGTCTCCGAATTGCGGCCAACGAAAAATCCATAGTTTAGCCCCGGACGACGACCTCAGTCCGTGTATCTGGTCGCCCCATCATCTGCCCCGCCTGAATATGTCGCAATAGAGCACTGGTGTAGAACTCCTGGACGATAGAGATCACAGTCGGCTCGGGTGGCGCAGTGAAATGAGTCCATCCCATCTCATTGATCATAGTCAAAATCTCACCGTCCTGGGGGGCGGGAGTGAATCCTCGCTCTAGGATTATTGGTCGAGGTCGGATTCTCTCGTTGAATATTCTGTGAATGTCCAGATCGGAGAATTGGTGGGATTCCTAATCGGCTCGGTTTTGTGATGTCTCCCCTCTTGTGGGGGATGATCGTGTCCTAGCCCTCGTACTCATATTCCTTTTCCTAGCCATGGCGAGGTTCCTGAAAAATAAACACCGGAAATTAAGCAACTTTTAAGGAAAACTACACCACTCTCGACTTAAGATACGCGGAACGTGAATATAGAGTCGAATGAGCTTGCACCATTGTAAGAGGGAATTAAGGCTGAGCTTTCAAGTTTAAACATGATGTATGTGTTGGGGTACAATGTAATCCGGTAATCAAATTCGTTGCATATAATTTGAAAACGTTCGGCTCAAAAATTTTCATTGATGCATTTTATCAAACACCTAGCATACATGGGTTTAAATGAAGAACAAGAATGATAATGGCTTAATCCAATCCCCAACAGTAATGACATCAATCGATAGTCACAAATAACATCAACAATCCATAGATAATCAACAAATAACATCAACAATCAATCGATAATTACCATATTCTAACTAAACCTTGATAGAATTAAACATTTTCAACATTGAATGAAGAACATTACCTCACTTTTCAAACCATGTAGCAATTAAGATTAAGAATTGAGAATTACCTTGTTTTGGATTGAAGAAGGTAAGAAGAAGAAGAATTGAATGGAGGTTGTTCGAGCGCCGCACAAAGAAAAGAAGGAAACTTACCTATATGTGCCGGCCGATCGATGTTATAAAAGAGTGTTAGGCATTTGAACTTCACCGGAGGGTCCGCGGCACAGATTAAGTGAGTCGCGGCCTGTAGTACATTATGCTCGGGCGTTTTGGTTATTTCTCCATGTGCCACGGCTCAACGTATGGGTGCCTCAGCTCGTAGTGTAAGTGTGCCGCGGCTCAGCGATTTCATGCCGCGGCACGTAGTACAGGCTCCTGGGCATTTCTGGGGCGTTTGGCGTGCCGCGGCTCAGGGGTCGGGTGTGCCGCGGCTCGGTATGTTTGTGCCGCGGCACATAGTAAAGGGAGGTTAGCCTTTTTGTCCGACTTGTGTGTGCCGCGGCTCGCTATAATTGTGCCGCAGCCCATTGCTGAATTTTTCCCTGGGGAGATTCCTGCACAGAATTTTAAAAGGCAAACACCCAGAACATGAGAGATAGGTATATCGAAGCAAATATGACGAAAAAATAGACTTCTAAAATGAATGAAAACACTAAAAAAATAAAAATCTACAACTAATACTCGGGTTGCCTCCCGAGAAGCGCTAAGTTTATAGTCTTCAGCCGGACTTATTGAAGATCAGTTTGTATTTTGCAAAGACCATTTGGACTCCGCACAGTCCATCGAACCGTTATTACGTAATTTAATTTTTTGACCATTAGTTTTCAACCGTTCAACTTTTGGTTTGAGCATCCAACGTTCTTTGCGAAATGGCTTAAACAATAGTAGCCTCCCAAAACACCAATTTTGCAACTGACTTGGCACTCGTTTGACTTCCGACTTAGCTTTCAATTCCACGGGCAAACTTATGACAGCATGAGAATTTTTCTATGGTGGATGAACGGATGTTGAAGACAACATATTCAAATGCTCAAGACACACGATTCGTTCTTCGTTTTTCTCAGACGTTGGAGCAGCTGAAACGTATTCTGAACACTTCGACCGGCAACTCTCCCGGTGTGCGTCTTTCGCAAAGATATCTACGCTTTCAATTTGTGAACACTTCTCGACACTACTTGGACACGGAAAAGATTGAAACACTTGGAACGTGACTTGCTCATCTTGAACCCGTAAAGTGAGTTTCCCCTTCTCCACATCAATGAGAGTTCGTCCGGTGGCTAAAAATGGTCATCCCAAGATAATTGGGATGTCATGGTCCTCCTCCATATCGAGCACAATGAAATCGGCTGGAAAGATGAATTTATCGACCTTAACCAAAACGTCTTCTATTACTCCCCTTGGATATTCGATAGATCTGTCAGCTAATTGCAAATAGATTGTTGTCGGCTTGGCCTCTCCAATACCCAGCTTCTTAAAAATGGAAAGGGGCATAAGATTAATACTAGCGCCGAGATCACATAACGCTCTATCAAAAGACAGGTTTCCTATAGTGCATGGTATAGTGAAGCTTCCTGGATCCTTCAATTTTGGCGGGAGCTTTTTCTGCAAGATGGCGCTGCACTCTTCCGTTAATGCCACTATCTCATACTTTTCGAGCTTCCTTTTGTTCGAAAAGATCTCCTTCATGAACTTCACATAGCTCGGCATTTGTTCCAAGGCGTCAGCAAATGGAATGTTGATATGTAGTTTCTTGAAAACGTCAAGAAACTTGGAAAATTGCTTGTCCAATTTTTGCTTTTGCAATCACTGTGGAAACGGAACGGGTGGCACATAGGCCTTCGGATCGTTAGGAAACAGTTTCGAGCTTCTAGAAATTTGTGATTTTTTAGTCACCGAATTTTTCTTCTCCTCATCTTCACTTCTCTTTTTGTTCCTCTCGGGCTGCTCACCCACTTTCCTCCCATTTATCAAGCCAATGGCGTTAATAATCTCTCTGGGGTTCGTCTCAGTTTTGCTTGGCAAGGTGCCCTCAGGTCAGGATGTTAACACACTTGCTATTTGACCCAATTGGACTTCCAAATTGCGAATAGAGGCGGAGTGGTTTTGCAAGGTTGTCTCTGTACGGGTCATGAACTGACTCGTATTTGCTGTTAATTTCGCCATTGCCTCCTCTAGAGAGATCTTTGGAGTGGGAGGAGGTTGTTGTTGGTGTTGAGCAAACTGAGGTTGGTTTACGTTTTGTCCGTTTTTCACGAAAAGTTAGGGTGATTTCACCACCCCGGATTATATGTGTTGGAATATGGGTTGTTCTGCCGACTTCCGTTCCCCACAAACTGAGCTTGTTCCATCGGAGATTGCTCGAAAGGATTTCCGACTTGGCACTCTGCGCTAGGATGAGACCCATGTAGGCCACTAAGTATACTGGATACAGTTTGGGAAATAGTTTAAACACCAAACTGTATGGATTTTAAATCTGAGTGCGTAGCAGAAGTCTTGGATACAGTAGGTTGCTGTGGATACAGCAACTAAATGTATAGAGTATACTTAATTAATCACAGTAATTAAAACAGTAAAAGCTGAAGGTAAATAACACAGTAATTAAAGTGGTTCGAGGTAAACCCCTCTACGTCCACTGGTCCTCCACACAGGAGTAAAAAGTTTATTATAATTACTACGTACACAACTACGTAATTATAACAGCACAAAATCAATATATCGTTCACACAGATTGATATAAAGATCTTAGCTTCAACCGTTCACACAGATTGGTTTTGAGCTAATGCTTTGACTTGCTTCTTCACACACAGTTCTGAAGCTTCGTCTTCTTCAATGCAAATCCTTCACACACAGTTCCGGAGAAGCACAGATTGTTCAGTCCACACAGGGCTGTTTGTTCAAAGTATAGAACAGATGGTGAACAACAACTTTGACTTTAAGAGCTTTCAGCTGATGAAGTGTTGTTCAGAATGATGAGCACTGTATATCTCTTTTGATCTGAGTTGCAGTAAGCTTTGGAGATATGTTTTGCTCTGATAATAATTTCGATAGCTTGGGTAACTAATCTTCAGCATCTTGATGTGATATATATAGTCTCTGAAATATATATCCGTTGAGATGTATCCGTTTGAGTGAGATTCCGTTCTAACGGGATTATAACACGATCCGGATTTAGCGGGATTTGAGGATCTGTTGACTGACAGTATTTAAATACTTTATCCTTGAGTATTTAAATACTTCTTTATTCAACGGGACTTGACTTCTGGAGATTCCTTCTTTGTCCTGTTGTGAGCTGTATGGAAGATAACTGTATTTGAGATTCGAGACAGTTTCCATACTTGGTCTTTTATAAGACTTCGTGCTGTACTGAAGGGCTTCTCAGTATGCTGATTCGAGATACGTCTTCGATACAGGATAATGCCTCAATGCGTCGATACAGTTTCCTTTACTGTATGCGGATTTGGCATATATGTCAAAACCTCTTTATCAAATACCATTCGATACAGGGATTGGATATCCCGGCTGTTTCGATACATGGTTCTTGTTTTCCCAACAATTTCCCCCTTTTTGACAATTTGCCAAGACTTACTTCTTTAACTGTTCAAGTCTTCTTGATGATGCGAAAACCTTCTTTATGAAGCGATCTTCTTTTGATGTCTTCTGGCAGATTCCTTGGTCTTTTGTCAAAAGGTCTGTCTTAGTCTAAATGATGAACTGCTCGCAGGCGAGTTCGATACAGTTAAGGATTTTTACAACTTAAGTTTATGATTGGCGCGCAGGCACAATCTTACAATGTATTCTAAGCTTACCACTGAAATCATGAACTGTTTGTAGATTAGTTCGTACAGCTTTATTTTCAATCAAGTTACCTAACTTGAGTTTGTTTATCAAACAATTTAAGTAATCATACATCAACACAGTAGATTACGAGTTGTAATCTTTCAAGACAAACAAACACTTTTATTGATATTCAAAATTGAGTACATGGTTTGCTGTTTCGAAGGAAAAATTACAAAAACAAAAACAAAAATAATATACAAGGATTTCAGCTCCTATAGTGATCTGCATGTCTCCACGGCTTTCTCCCTGGATCATTCTCGGTACCACGCCACCAGTTCTGTAGGGAATCGTTGCCTCGATCCTGGTATATAGCTCTTCCTTCATAGGATCGATCAAAGGCAAGAATCCAGTCTTCTGGATGGGTGATCCGATCTCCTCTTCTGTGTTTGCTCTTCATATCAAGCTGGAGAGGGAGTTTTCCATCTTCTATCATCTTCGTGAATTTCTCTGCGGCCTCCGCTAAAGTCTTATAGCTCTTGAAGATGGCGGATTCCCTGACGAGTTTTGTGAAGTATCTCATCAGTTCGTTCTTCCTCCATTGCTTCACTTCATCGGCAGTAGGATGGTGGTTGGTCGGCAAACGAATTTCAGAAGGTCTCTGGATAAGAGTTTGCCACGGGACATTTGGATCATGAAATTCAGGTCGGGAGCCTGAAATCTTAAAACTTTGGGATGAAGGGGCTAGCCTGTTTAACTCAGCAGTTATGCTGTCTTGAGCGGCCTCGAATTCCCTTTCTTGCTGTATCCTCATTCTCCTAGCAGCTTCTCTTGCCTCTTCCCCCTTTTTGGCTTCATCAAGACGTTCTAGGATTTCTAGTGCCGCATCCTGTTTCGTCTCGATGTTAGTCATTCTCTCTACAAGGGAGGAAAGCGTTTGCGACATGTCCTTGATGCATTTATCGTGGGCGCGCAATTGAGAGCTGTTTTCTATCATGGCACATGCGGTCTTGGCTTCAGCTATTCGAGTTTTTGTTGCCTCTTCCTTCAGGAGTTGCTCCTGCTTGTCTTCCATGATTTTCAGAGCTTGTTTGAACACTTCTGGCAAAATAACGAATGCCTCGACAACACGAGATACTTCATGTTGAAGAGTGGTCATTTCTTCCACGGCAGAAGTATGCATTCAATTTAATGCTTTCTCAACGGAAGACAGAGCATTCACTTCATCCTGGATGAATACAGTTTGAAGACCAAGTGTACGCAAGCGCTCTTTCCTAGCGGCAGAAATTGGAGAATCTGGTTTAGCAAAGTCTTCAGCGCTGTTCAACCCCCTTACGTTCACGGTTGGTCGTGAAGTAAGTTGGACATCCTCAGGTACGATACCGTCCTCGGATTCCATGGTTGAAGGGGCAGTAGCAGCTTGTTCTGGTTCGGTGACAGGGGGTTGAGTGGCTTCCTGTTGCGAAGTTTCTTCAGTAGACATGGATACAGGAGGGACTGAATCCTCCTGTCGTCTTTCAGGAACAACTTCTTCGGTGGCAGCAGGCTCAGGTGCCTGTTCCAAAATAGCTTCAGCTTCCTCGACTTGAGGGACTGATTCCTCTTCGTTGGGAATGTTCTCATGCTGTGGCGAAGGGGGTTTGCTCTGGGTTGATGGCCCTTCGTCGTGTTTGGGTGGAGAGGCGTCTCTAGCTTCAGCCTCTTCACGACTCATCCTCAGACCACCTTGAAAAGCATCGTCGTCGTCGTCTGAGTCATTATCATCGTCGTCTTTTGGATTAGTGGGAGAGTCCTATGACTTGTCCTTTCCTTTCCTCCGAGCGTCAGATTTGTGCAGAATATGGCTTTCAATCAGTTCCTTGCAGAAGGGATTGTCCCATCGGAGTAGGGCCTCAATTTCTGTTGAGTCCGTCAATTCTGAGACGAATCTTTCTTCTTGGCTCCAATCGCTCCAGTTGTACAATGTTTCATACGGAGCTAGCCTGTAGCCTTTCCATTGCAAAAATATTTCGTAGGCGTGTTCAATTTGGACAGAGAGAAGGGTCTGATTAATAATCGAGTCAGGGGAGGGACTGCGTACAACGTCTGGAGACACTGTAGCGAGGGATTCCTGTACAGGTATGGGATCCTGTATGGAAGTGGGACTCCTTACAGGGGATGGTGCCCTGAAGGAAGATGGATCCTGTACGGGTGTGGGATCCCGCAGAGGAGAAGTAGCTGTTGGCTCCAAATGGGCAGCCGACTCGCTAAAGTCTTGTTCGTTGGCAGATGTCTCATTATCCGTCCTAGCCGCTAAAGGCTCAGGATCTACTGTTGATACAGTAGGAGACACCTCTTCCACAGGGGTTGGGCCCTGGGGTTGATTTTCAGTGGGTTGAGCCACGGGGGAGACTTCTTCGGAGGGCTTGGCAGTTTTGACTTTTGAAAGCCTCCAAAGTCTCTTCTTGGGCTTCTCACCAGCAGTGGGTTTCTTGCTGTGAGATCTCTTTCTCTTCTTTGAAGATTCCACTTCCTGGAACTTCAAGGATTCATCTCGTGGATTTGCGGAAACTGGCATACTTCCAGTTTTTGGATGGTTGCACACCATAGTGGTTTGATTATACGCAGTAGGCTTGACGCCTCCTAGGTATATCCTGGGGTTATTCTTTTTAGCATCGGCGGATTGCGACCGTCCGCATTTCGTCAGGATATGGTTTAACATCAAACCAAAAGATCTCTTCTGGGTGGCCGGTTTGCACACCTCCTCTTGCAGGCGTTTCAGGATTATCTGGCACCAATTGACCTTTTGACAGGTCAGAATAGCCACCATCATCTTGAACCTCAGGTTGGTACACATTTCGAACGCACCGGTTCGATTCTCAATTATCCTGCAGCAAAAATCATGAAGATATACATATGGGAGACAAAAATTTTTCTTGTGACATGTAGTCTGAACCATGTCGACAACTTTGGAGCCTGTGAACAGTCCATAAAATTTAGTGATTAGCTCTTGAGATCCGAATGTCTCAAGTTGATCCATAGTCAGGCCATCAGCGGGTAGCCTGTAGATGTTCTGGAGCAGATCGTTATCAATACAGATCTCAACTCCCTGGATTGTAGCGGTGATGTCGGCAACATGTCCTCCTTGGGCCAGTGATAAGAAGCGTACGGCGGCGTTGAGGTAAAATTCCTCGACCAGATGTGCATCGTACTTATCAGCAGTCTGACTTCCAAAGCGATAAAGGACTTGTTGACGAAGCCGAGTTATGATGTACTCCATGGGTTCTGCGTCGTTGGTTTCAGACAGAATGCGCTCAATGATAACAGATCTTGAAAAGATCCAGCCATAAATGATGTTAGCAGTTTTATTCAGAGCAGGAGAAGAAGTTTGTCCAGCCATTTGATGATTTGTTAAGAAAAAGTGCAAGAAAATAATCGAAATATGCAGTAAAATGCAGAAAAGTATGTTGGCTGTTTTTGCTTGAGAACTCTTGAATTTGCAGAAAGCGTAAAGAGTCTCTAATGGCAGATTCAGTCCTTTTATAGTTGGGCGGCGAAATAGGGTTTTGCAGAGTACGAATGGTCAAATTTTAAGGGATGGGAACCGATTTTTGAAATCAACGGTTAAGATGGACTGAGTGTAACTGGTACGCTAATCCATTAAAATGTTTAAAAAATGAGCGGGTCCCATTTCTGGCATTTGTGTCACCCTAAATGCTTAAAACGGCGGTTTTTAAAACAATAAACAATTTAAAACATCGCGGCTTTTGAGATTCAGTTGTCTAGATGTCGTGTAAGGCATTTAATGTACATGACGTTTGACATAAACAGGGCACGTGGACAAAAATCATTTTAAAAGGAAATAATATGATATTATATATATACTGAATCGAAATCCTATAGTATGTCTTTGTTTAGCGTCGTCTGACGTTCCCCCTCAAAAAGGTACATATAGGTTTTAAATTCCATACATCAACTTAAGGATTAATGCTGTATTCATGGGTCCTACAGTATTCCCCCTTAATTATTGCGCACATCAGCTGTAGGATTCATATGTCTTCGCTCGCTACACTACTGTATTGACGATTCTGAGTGTACTAATAATTAATGTTGGATACTGTATTCTTGGGTCTTACAGCATTCCCCCTCAATTGTTGAGTAAAAGCAGTAAATTACTTACAGGGAGTCGGGCTGTAGCATTCCCAATTCTTGTCTGAGCATGTTGAATCTTGTTGTGTCGAGCGGCTTGGTGAAGATGTCGGCCAGCTGAACGTCTGTATGAACCTTTTCAAGGAGAACATCCTTGTTCTCGACGTGATTCCTTATAAAGTGATGCTTCATGTTGATATGCTTAGTGCGCGAGTGCAGGACAGGATTGTGCGTGATCGCAATTGCACTCGTGCTATCACACATGATTGGAGTCTCTTTGGCATCGATTCCATAGTCTGACAACTGTTGCTGCATCCAAAGGATCTGCATACAGCAACTACTAGCAGCATAGTACTCTGATTCAGCCGTGGAAAGAGAATTAGCCAATTGCTTCTTACTGAACCAAGAAACGAGTCTAGGTCCAAGAAAGTGACAAGTTCCACTTGTACTCTTCCTATCTAGCTTGCAGCCTCCGAGATCCGAGTCGCTGTATCCAACTAAATCGAATCTGCCTTCCTTAGGATACCATAGTCCTGCATCGACTGTTCCTTTAATGTACTTCAGGATTCGTTTAGCTGTATTGAAGTGTGATTCCTTAGGTGCAACTTGATATCTTGCACACACTCCAACAACAAACTGGATATCGGGCCTGCTAGCCGTTAGGTACAGGAGCGAACCAATGAGCTTCCTGTAGAGTTATTGGTCAAACGGCTTTCCGGCTTCATCAGCACTAATTTGCACGGAAGTGCTCATGGGGGTTGGCGAGGATTTGGAAGTGTTCATTCCAAATTTGTTGAGAAGCTCCTTGCTGTATTTTTCTTGGTTGATGAAAATTCCTGTAGGCATCTGCTTTACCTGCAAACCTAGAAAATAACTAAGTTCCCCCATCATACTCATTTCAAATTTACTTTGCATGAGATGAGAGAACCTTTGACATAAAGCAAGGTTAGTTGAACCAAAAATAATATCATCTACATAGATTTGCACCATAAGAAGGTCATCACCTTCCTGTATCTTGAACAAGGTCTTGTCCACATCACCTTTCTCAAATCCGTTGTTCGTTAGATACTGGGACAGGGTTTCATACCAGGCTCTAGGGGCTTGTTTAAGTCCATACAGCGCTTTCCTTAGCCTGTAAACTAGGTCGATACCGTCTGTGTTGGCAAACCCTGGTGGTTGTTCAACATAAACTTCTTCTGCAAGATCTCCATTTAGGAAAGCACTTTTGACGTCCATTTGGTATACAATAAAGCTCTTATGGGCGGCAAAGGCTAGAAATATCCTGATGGCTTCTAGTCTCGCTACAGGGGCGAAGGTTTCATCATAGTCTATGCTTTCTTCCTGACTATAGCCTTGTGCGACTAGTCTGGATTTATTCCTTATAATAAGTTCATTTCGATCCTTTTTGTTTCGAAATACCCATTTGGTTCCTATAACCGATTGATGTGTTGGTCTGGGTACAAGATACCATACATTGTTTCTTTCGAAACCATTAAGCTCTTCTTCCATAGATGTTATCCAATGGGAATTATTAAGAGCGTCTATGGTCGAGACAGGTTCAGACTGGGCTAAGAATACAGCGATAGTGCACATATTGAGTCTTCTAAGCTCGGATTGAGATTTCCATTCAGGAAACTGTGATATCTCAGCATCAGATTCTTCATGTGCACAAAGTACATTTCCTTGTGTACTCTGTATTCTCCTACGAGTAGAAACACCAGCATTTATGTTTCCAATGATCAGCTCTTGCGGGTGATCTCTCAACCATCTTCGGTCGGGTTTTAATTCAGAATCCCGTACTGTATCGAAAGATTCTGTGGATACAGCTTCAGCTTGTACAGTGTCGGCTTCATCCACCTCGATTCTTACAGCTGCGGGGTTGATTTGTAAATCAACGACAGGTTCTATGGGAGTTGGAGGATCCAAGATAGATAGATGGTGAATGTTTTGAGTGATATCATCAACTCCTGTAGGGTCATGGTGTGGTTCGTTAAACACTACATGAACTGATTCCTCAATCGTCAGCTTCTTTTTGTTAAAGATTCTGAAAGCTTTGCTGACGGAGGAGTATCCTACGAATATTCCTTCATATGATTTCTCATCAAAGGTTCTAAGTTGGTCTTTCCCATTATTCAATACATAATTCCTGCATCCAAAAATGTGGAAATACGAAACTAATGGAGTTTTGTTGTTCCATACCTCATATGCTGTTTTGTTGTGGTGCTTGTTGACGATACAATGGTTTTGAGTGTAGCATGCTGTATTGGTTGCTTCACCCCAGAAAAGCTGTGGCAATTTGCTTGTGGCAATCATTGTCCTTGTTGCTTCTTTCAACGTCCTATTCTTTCGCTCGGCAACACCATTTTGTTGAGGTGTACGGGCAGCTGAGTATTCGTGCTGTATTCCATTCTCCGAACAGTATTGCTCTATAAAGCGGTTAGTAAATTTTGTACCTCTGTCGGAACGAATGCACACGATACTCGATGCCTTTTCATTTTGCAACTTGCTCAGGAGCTCGGGCAGCTTTGATGTTGTTTCCTTCTTCTTGCTAAGAAAGATCGTCCAAGCATACTTGGAATAATCATTAACAACAACCATGCAGTATTTCTTACCTCCCAAACGTACTGGGTCTACAGGACCGTAGAGATCCATGTGTAGCATTTCCAACACTCTTTGGGTTGAAAGGTAGGATTTGCTCTTCAGGGTTGACTTGATTTGCTTGCCTTTCTGACATGGTCCGCAGACGCTGTCCTTCTTTAATGACACATTTGGCAAACCTCTAACCATTCCCTGTCTTGAGAGCTTGTTGATTGTCTTGAATTTGACGTGAGACATCCTCTTGTGCCATAACCAGCTAAGATCTGCAGTGCCTTTGGCAACAAAGCATGGAATTGAGAAGCTCATAGGCTTCCAGTCAGCAATATACATATTACCTGATCTGCTTCCTGTAAGCACAACTTCCTTGGTTTGGATGTTTTTGACTCTACAGCGATCTATATAGAACTTCACCGAGAACTGTTTGTCACAGAACTGGCTAATACTAAGTAGATTATACTGTAAGCCTTCAACATATGCAACATCGGTGACTTTGAATTTTCCGACAAGTAGGTTTCCTTTCCCTCTTGTTCTTCCTTTAGATTTATCACCGAAGTGAACTTTTGGACCGCGACCTTCTACAAATTCTGATAGCTTGCTCCTATCTCCAGTCATGTGTCGAGAGCATCCACTATCAAAGTACCAGGTATCCTCCTCTAGAATGTCCTGTAACAAAGAAATTAAGTAGATTTAGGTCCCCTTTGATTTTTGGGTCCATGATTGTTAGTTCCTCTTGGTACCCAAGTTTTCCTGGCAGCAATTGGTTTACTGTAGGACATACTCGGTACAGTGTTGCGATATCTACGGGGGGCATATCCGTAGTTGTTATATCCATGATAATTATTATGCATGAAAAATTCAGGGTTATTATTATTAATCCAGTACGAGTGCCGTCTTGGAGGTGGAGCCATTTTCTTAGGCCTAACAGCTTGCCTTCTAGGTCTCCAGTTGGATTCCCAATGATGTTGTTGATACTGAACCGGCATCTGCTGTCTCGAGGGATAACGGGGCTCCTGTATCCAATACCTCGGCGTCTTTATCTTGATAATCTTCTTTATGCGGGCCTTTGGTAGTTGGATCTGACCTTCCTTGAGCAATTTGTTGGCGGCGTTGATATGCTCGGGAGCATCTTTGTTGAGTGCGCTTCACGAGGTTGGAACGGCTTATGATTCCGCTATGCGGAATAGGATTGCGGGGCGGAATAGCGACCTTGATTTTCTCGGTCTGGCGAGTTCCTTCACGGGACTAGGGATTTCTTCCGATTCTGGAATGTGTTCCACACTTTTGACGAACACTGTACTAGTTTTCCCTTTGTTTGAACATGAGTTGTATCCTAAGACACTTTTGTCATGAGCATTTTGCCCAGTGCTCAGAATTTCTTCCATTCTTTTGGACGATTTCTCGAACGATTTCAGAGTGGTCTCAAGTTCAATTTCTCATTTTCGAGAGTTGTGATTTTGGCTTGTAGTAGAACCAAATCATTTGTCTTGCTCTCGTTGTGAGTTTTAGCCTCACTTAGTTCATGAGCAAGTTGATGATTGCTCTCCATGAGTTTTTCAAAATCGACTTTGCTGGTTTCACAGTCAAGAGACATATTTTCATAATTTATTTTCAGCAAGTCATTTTCATCTTTCAGCTCTAAATTAGTTAATTGAAGCTGTATATTCTCAGTTTTCAGTGTCTCATGGGCCTTTTGAATGTTTTTAAATTCATTCATCAAGTTTTCAAAAGTATGAGATGCATTTGACGGAATAGGTGAGGTTGAACTCACCTCATCGTCGCTGTCTTCACCTTCTGGAATGTCTTTGGCCATAAAGCACATATATGCTTTATCATCGAACTCATCGTCAGATGAATCACTTTCAGTGACCACCTGAAGACATTCTGCTGATTTGGATGGTGTGGGGGAGGCTTCTGATTCTCCAATCAGGGCCTTGAGCTTGTCTTTCCAAGCACGTCTTCTTTCATCTCTCTCTTTTTGCTCGGCCTCCGGTAACCTTTGGACTTTGGGATGAGGACATTTATTTGCATAATGCCCTGGTTTCCTGCAATTATAGCACAAGTTAACATCACCAGATGATGTTTCGGTACTTACCTTGTGGACAGGTTTGGGCCTGTAGGGAGTCTTTCAGTCGTTTGATGAACTTTTGAATTTATGCATGAGAAGCGCCATTTCATCTTGAGACAGGATGTCGCTGCCATCACAAGGCATTCTTGTGACTAGGCTTCGACGAGCTGGGCATGCTGTGTCGACGGTTCGATACAGCGGCTAGAGCTGTGACCTTTGAAGGAGATTCTTCAGCTTTCTCTCTTCTGTCAATATCATACTCAAAAGCTTTGAGGTCAGAGAAGAGATCGAAAGTAGATATTTCATTAAGATTACAAGATACACGCATAGCTGTGGTCTTAATGTCCCATCGGGCTGGGAGAGATCTGAAAATTTTTAAGTTCTTCTCCTTTTGGGTATAAATTTTGCCCAACGCTTCAAGTTCACCGACAATACCACTGAATCTGAGGTCAAGTTCCTCAAGTGTCTCAGTTGGTTTCATTTCGAAAGATTCAAATTGCTGAGTCAGTTTTGAAATCTTGTTTTCTTTTGAGAGCTCAGTTCCCTCACAAATCAACTTAAGTTTATCCCAGATTTCTTTGGCTATTTTGGAGCTCTTTACCTTCGAGAACGTGCCTTTATCAAGAGTGATAAATAACGCGTTCTTATCTACGTTGTCAAGGTTTGCTCGCTTTCTTTCATCTGTGGTCCATTGCTCGCGATCCTTCTTGAGCATCTCCGCATGGGCTTGGCCTTCAATCCTTGTGGCCGTGTTCACCTTCATGATCTTGATATGACCATCCTGTATAACAAAAATCATCTCTTCGTGCATTGCTGCAAGATGAGCCTCCATTCTAATTCTCCAGTCGTCAAACTCGATAATAGAGAACATAGGGACTTTGTTGATCATAGAAGTATCCATGTAATAATACAGAAATGAAAGAGACTGTTTTGAAAATAAGTGATTTTAGATCTGATTCGGTTAAAAATACGACTCATTCTTTTTAGAATCAACCGCTCCGATACCACTTGTAGGCCACTAAGTATACTGGATACAGTTTGGGAAATAGTTTAAACACCAAACTGTATGGATTTTAAATCTGAGTGCGTAGCGGAAGTCTTGGATATGAGGTTCTTGTGGATACAAAGAACTAAATGTATAGAGTATACTTAATTAATCACAGTAATTAAAACAGTAAAAGCTGAAGGTAAATAACACTGTAATTAAAGTAGTTCGAGGTAAACCCCTCTACGTCCACTGGTCCTCCACACAGGAGTAAAAAGTTTATTATAATTACTACGTACACAACTACGTAATTATAACAGCACACAATCAATATATCGTTCACACAGATTGATATAAAGATCTTAGCTTCAACCGTTCACACATATTGGCTTTGAGCTAATGCTTTGACTTGCTTCTTCACACACAGTTCTGAAGCTTCGTCTTCTTCAATGCAAATCCTTCACACACAGTTCCGGAGAAGCACAGATTATTCAGTCCACACAGGGCTGTTTGTTCAAAGTATAGAACAGATGGTGAACAACAACTTTGACTTTAAGAGCTTTCAGCTGATGAAGTGTTGTTCAGAATGATGAGCACTGTATATCACTTTTGATCTGAGTTGCAGTAAGCTTTGGAGATATGTTTTGCTTTGATAATAATTTCGATAGCTTGGGTAACTAATCTTCAGCATCTTGATGTGATATATATAGTCTCTGAAAAATATATCCATTGAGATGTATCCGTTTGAGTGAGATTCCGTTCCAACGGGATTATAACACGATCCAGATTTAGCGGGATTTGAAGATCTGTTGACTGACAGTATTTAAATACTTTATCCTTGAGTATTTAAATACTTCTTTATTCAACGGTACTTGACTTCTGGAGAGTCCTTCTTTGTCCTGTTGTGAGCTGTATGGAAGATAACTGTATTTGATATTCGAGACAGTTTCCATACTTGGTCTTTTATAAGACTTCTTGTTGTACTGAAGGGCTTCTCAGTATGCTGATTCGAGGCAGGTCTTCGATACAGGATAATGCCTCAATGCTTCGATACAGTTTCCTTTACTGTATGCGGATTTGGCATATATGTCAAAACCTCTTTATCAAATACCATTCGATACAGGGATTGGATATCCCGGCTGTTTCGATACAGGGTTCTTGTTTTCCCAACAACCCGTTACACCAATTACATGATTCTGTGGTAACGGTGGTAGGAGCATGTGAAAAAGGTTGCAATTGCTGAGTCAGCACTGCGACTTGGGCTGATAGTGTAGAGATCGGATCGTTGTCGGAAACTCCCATAACTCGCTTTGGGTTCACACGTTCGGAGGGCCACTGATAAGCGTTTGCATCCATTGCTTCCAATAAAGAGTGGGCTTCGGCCATCGTTTTGCCCATTAAAGCACCTCCAGCGGCTGCATCAACAAGAGTGCGTGTAGAAGCACTCAATCCATTATAGAATGTCTGAATTTGTAGCCAATCTGGTCGACCATGATGTGGGCATCTCCTTAGCAAATCCTTGTATCGCTCCCAAGCTTCATGAAGCGACTCCATATCAAATTGCCTGAAGGTAGTTATTTCGTTCCTAAGTCTTGTTGTCTTCGACGGTGGGAAGAACTTAGCCAGAAAGGCTTGTGCTAATTCCGCCTAAGTCATGATAGAGCCCGGTGGTAGTGAATTCAACCAAAACTTGGCTTTGTCCCTTAGAGAGAAAGGGAAAAGCCGCAGACGAATAGCATCATCGGTAACACCGTTATTCTTGAAGGTGTCATAAATCTCGAGAAATGAAGTGATGTGTGTGTTGGGGTCATCGTTCACCAGTCCACAAAATTGGCTTGCTTGCACCATCTGAATAATAGCCATATTAATCTCGAAGTTGTTCGCTTGGATGGCTGGACGCTGAATCCCCGAAAAGTTTGAATTGATTTGTGGCATTGCATAATCACGGAGTGCCAATGCCGGTTGAGCTTGCTGCATAGGATTGTCTATTCCGTGATTTTCTGTGTTATCGGTCATGGTGTCTTTTGTCGGTAGCTCACGCTTTTCCATCTTGTTTTTCCGAAGAGTACGCTCGAGTTTAGTATCCAAAGGTAATAGGCCTTCGTTACCGAATTTTCACATGCACTAACCAGAAATTCCTGAAAGGAAAACAAAAAAAATAAAAAATAAAAAAATACACAAAAATAAAATAGTGTTCAAATTAAGACTAGAAATACTGAAATCGATATTAGTAAAACAATCAGTTCCCGGCAATGGTGCCAAAAACTTGTTATGAAATTTGGGTGAACGCAAGTGCACGTTGTCGTAAGCAAGTAATAAAGTGATAAGTAAGATATCGTTCCCACGAGGACTGACTTACTAACTACCAATTTATGTGTATCCTAATTTTATCTGAACGATCGAATTTTGTGGTGCAAGGAATATTAAAGAAAACAAAACAAATTGATAAACTAAAAACAATTAACACAGTCGATTTTTAGAAGAAAGAAGAGAAAATAGGAGAATAGTCCAGGATTGAGAATCCGCCTCGGTTTATCCAAATTACTCTTGATTTATATAAATTAAGTGACTTCGCAATTTATTGAAGGCGAAGATTGCTAACATACGCTAATGCCTCTCCCGATGTCAGTAGAATTTTCTAAGGCGAATAAAACACTCTATTCCTAGGTGAATTAATTCGATAATAGACAAAAAGTACAAAATCTTCAGACAGGCCACGTAATTCCTATGAGTATATTCCTATCTCACAAGATAAAACGTTTCTCAGCAATTTTTCCTACTAGATCTCCTCTTCCGATTTGAGTTACGTAATCAAAACAATTCAATTATAGGCCACACAATTGAAAGCATTAAGAACAATTGGGGAAAACTCAATAGAAAAGGGAATTATATTGATAATTCAAAATCAAAAGTTAATTCATCAAAACCTCAGTTTCATCACAATCCTAGAATAGGGTTCTAGCCTGACATGCTAGAAAATAATAATACACAAAGAATTAAAGAAAGCATAATAGAAATCAAACACAGTCGAAGAACTTGGATTCCTCCGTTCTCTAGCTTCCGCTCTCTGCTCCTTGGTGTTTTCTCCTTCTCCTCGTTGATCTTTTCTTCTGGCCTTCAATGCCTATTTATAATTTTTCATCATCCAGAAAACCGCGTCCGTAAAATAGGTCAGAAACGGGTTCCAAATCGCCGAAATCGCGAGCAGTGAGTAGGGAACCAGCGCGGCGGGCCGCGGTCCGGCATTAGTGTGCTGCGGCCCCTGTTTTCAAGCGGCAGACCTGGGCGAAATTTGTCCTTACGGGCCGCAGCTCAGCTTCTTCGTGTCGCGGCCCCCGATACAGTGTGTACCGCTTCTTGCTGCCCATGCGTGTGCCGCGGCCCTTCACCAAAAATTTTCGTTTTGGTCCGTTTTTTGTCGTTCAAGCTTCCGGACTCCAATTTCCTTCAAAACATATAAAGATAGTGCATTAAAAGCTCATTTTTGCAGATTTAAACCTAAAATGGAGATAGAATAATAACAATAAAGTGCACAAAATTTGGTCTAACAGGGCACCCTGCTCGAACCGTACGGCCATAACCGGCCAAGCCTTATGGCCGTACCTGCCTCATCTTACGGCCGTATGCCGCAACCCTTATGGCCGTAAGCCCTCTTCGTTCGACATGCCCTGAAAACCACGAACGCATGTTGCTGCCGTAGCTTGCCTATCCTTACGGCCGTAACTCACCTTCGGCCAAAACATCCTTAAGCCAACGAATGCATGTTACGACCGCAATGCATGATCAGTTACGGCCGTAACTCACTGCTGGAAATGACACAGTCCGACAACTCCGTCTTCTTATCACGAAAGGTGAATGATCCGACGTACAATACTTGTATGAATGTAATTAAGTCCAATAACACGCGATAGATGATACTTCTAACACAAGATTATCATTCACGATGATTATGATAATACTCTCTTCTCGATCCACAAATGGAGGTGAATGATGATCGGTAACTGATACACGATTAAAAATATGCCAAAGATGAATACAAATGAATGAATCATGAATGATGAGTGATTATTAATGAGTGAAAATTACTGAGTGACAATTATTGACTGATAATTACTGAATGATAATGAATGAATTACTGAGGGTCAAACAACTGAGGGTCAAACAACTCGGGATAACTCTCTCGTATACCATCCTCGGTTTCCCAAGTAGCCTCTTCGACTCCGTGTCTATACCACTGATTCAACCAAAGGAATCGTCTTGTTCCTCAACTGTTTGATTCACCGCTCTAAGACTCGTATAGGATACTCCTCATAAGAATGATCATCCGCGATCTCGATTTCGTCGAACTGAAGTATATGACTCTGGTCGGCAACATACTTCCGCAACTGAGAGACGTGAAACACATTATGAATTCGGCTCAACGCCGGAGGTAAAGCCAATCCATAAGCCAGACTGCCTACTCGATCCAAAATCCCAAAAGGTCCAATGAATCCGGGACTCAACTTTCCCCGCTTCCCGAAACATAAAATACCCCGACTTGGGGATACCCTGACCAAAACATGGTCGCCTGCCTCGAACTCTAATGGTAGACGACGATTATCTGCATATGATTCTATCGACTCTGAGCGGTCAACAAACGACTCCTGATCAAAGCTACCTTCTCACGGGCAGCTATAAGCATATCGGGCTTGGTGCCGATTGATTCTGATAAGTCATTCCAACACAAAGGAGATCGACAACGACGACCGTACAAGGCCTCGTATGGTGCCATCTTAATCAAAGCATGCCAACTATTATTGTACGTGAACTCGATCAACAGTAGCTGGGCTTTCCAATCATCTTTCCAATCGAGGACGTCTGCCCTCAATATGTCCTCCAATGTCTGAATAGTTCTATCTGATCGTCCGTCGGACTGGGAAGAAAAGTTGTGCTGAAATTAAGATGAGTTCCCATGGCACGATGAACTGATTTCCAACAATGTGACACGAATCGCCCGTCACGATCAGAAACAATACTCTTAGGAGTACCGTGCAATCTCACTATCTCTTTGATGAACAACTGGGCAAGTCTCTCGGGACTCCACGTATCCTTAATCTCAAGGAAATGAGCTGACTTAGTTAAACAGTCCATAATTACCCAAATTGTATTCATGCCGTGACGATTCGTCGACAAACTCGTGATGAAGTCCATAGAAATATCCTCCCACTTCCACTATGGAATAGGGAGCGGTTTCATCATACCCGCCGGTCGCTGATGTTCTATCTTGACTTGCTGACAGTTTAAGTAATATCGAAATAAATTCTGCGACTTCTCGCTTCATATTACTCCACTAGTAATTCGCCGGTATGCATAACCTATTCTTAAATCGCAATAGTCCATCCTCGTGGACCACAAATCCAGGGGCTTTCCCCTGAGCCACATCCTCTCGGATGCGCAATGAAAATGGGTCTGAACCCTGATTCACTCTGATCGCCTCCTCAAGTGGCGATGAAAACTCTAACATACAAAGTTGTCCTTGTACTCGCTGAACCCAGACCTCGATCTCGGGTCTTAGGAACTCTTGTTGAAGCTCCTTCTGAACTGTTAAACGAGCAAGCATTTTCTCCTGAATGGACTTGCGACTCAAGTCATCGGCGAAAACGTTCGCCTTGCCCGGGTGGTATAGTATCTCAATATCATAATATTTGATTAGTTCCAAGCACCGCCTCTTTCGCATATTTAACTCCTTCTGAGTAAATATATACTTCAAACTCTTATGATCGATGAATATTTGACAGGTGATGCCATAAAGATAATGACGCCAAATCTTCAATGTGAACACCACGACTGCTAGCTCCAGGTTGTGGGTCGGATAATTGATCTCGTAGGGTCTCAATTGCCATGAAGCATAGGCAATAACTTTCCCATTCTGTATTAATACACATCCAAGACCGTGTCTGGACGCGTCTATAAACCACGAATCCCTCCATCCCTTGCGGCAAGGAAAGGACAGGTGCTGAAATTAACCGGCTCTTGAGTTCCTCAAAACTCCGTTGACACATGTCGGACCATGTGTATTTCTTATCCTTCCGCAGAAGGTTTGACATGGGTTGAGCAATTTTAGAAAATCCTTCCACAAACCGCCGATAATAATCGGCTAATCCGAGAAAGCTTCGGATTTCCTTAACATTCTTCGGAGGTAGCCAATCTCGGATAGCCTCCGTCTTTTAAGGATCAACACGCACACCGTCTGATGAAATTACATGTCCGAGAAACGTCACTTCGGACATCCAGAACTCACATTTGGAAAACTTCCCATAGAGTTGCTCTCGTCTCAACACATCGAGAACCTGATGAAGGTGAACCTCGTGCTCCCCTTGGTCACGAGAATAAATTAAAATGTCATCAATGAAGACAACCACGAACTGATCCAAATATTCAATGAAAACCCGATTCATTAACTCCATGAACACCGCAGGTGCATTAGTTAACCCAAACGGCATTACCACAAACTCATAATGACCATAGCATGTTCGAAACGCCGTCCTTGCGATATCCAACTCTCGAATTCGCAACTGATGATATCCAGATCTTAAGTCGATCTTGGAAAATACTGAAGCTCCCTGAAGTTGATCTAAGAGATTATCAATGTGGGGTAGGGGATACTTATTCTTGATCGTCACCCTATTCAACTCCAGATAATCAATACACAAACGAAAAGAACCGTCATTCTTCTTGACAAATAACACTGGTGCTCCCCATAGGGACTCACTCGGTCGGATATAACCTTAATCAAACAATTCCTCAGGTTGGTTCTTCAACTCCTGCATTTCGGTCGGGGCCATCCGATACGGTGCCTTCGATATTGGAGACGTACCGGGCTCCAACTCAATCGTAAATTCCACATCCCTCGGTGGAGGTAAACCAAGTAGCTCGTCTGGGAATACACCGCCAATCGATAACAATGATACCATGAATGATTGAACACCTCGATTGCCTTATAATGGCCAATCGACGAAAATGATACAATGAATGGTTGAACAACTCGATTGCCTTAGAACAGCCAATCGATGACAATGATACCATGAATGATTGAACACCTCGATTGCCTTAGAACGGTCAATTGATGACAATGATACAATGAATGATTGAACACCTAGATTGCCTTAGAACGGTCAATCGATGACAATGATATAATGAATGAATGAACAACTCGATTGCCTTAGAACGGCCAGTCGATGACAATGATACCATGAATGATTGAACACCTTAATTGCCTTAGAATGGCCAATCGACGACAATGATACAATGAATGATTGAACAACTCGATTGCCTTAGAACGGCCAATCGATGACAATGATACAATGAATGATTGAACACCTCGATTGCCTTAGAACGGTCAATCGATGACAATGATACAATGAATGATTGAACACCTCAATTGCCTTAGAACGGCCAATCGATGACAATGATACAATGAATGATTGAATAACCCTGATTGAGTAATTTCACCGCTTTTATCATATTAATGATTCTTCCGGAACAACTGAGATTACTTCCCTGAAATACACACTCGAATCCATCGTCTGAAATGATAGTGACCATATGCTTACGAAAGTGGAGGATGGCATCATGACGATCCATCCAATTAATACCCAATATTACATTGTCCTTAGGTAAATCCACCGCGATTAGGTGCGCCAACCAATCGCGGTCATTAAGCTTATTTCGGACAATCCTTAGCCTCACAATTTCCGAAAATTCTTCTACCGTCTGGTAGACTAATGACATAAGGCTCACAACTAGTGGAACTATCTAGAAGTAGTCTACTCAAACATGACTCGAAAATGAATGAATGCGATGCACCAGTATCATAAAGGGTACACGCAGGTTGGGATATAATTTCGAGTATGCCTGAGATCATTCGGGCCTCCGGATCATCGGTCCTCTTCACCTCGTGAGATGCCACCGGAGTATGCTTGGAGTTTATTCGGTAGAAACGGACCTTATGCCCGGCAATCCCATAGTTGAAACAGGTGATAGTCTGCCTCGGACACCTAGTGTGAAAATGACCCGGCGCTCCACAGTTGAAACAGGTGATTGCCGAACTGGCCGCTCGGGGCTGAGATTCTGCGGGCTTATGCGCCGTAGGAGGTCGCTCAAAAAAAGTAGAGCCCACACGAGACTTCTTGAAGGTTGACTGGCCGCCTTCGGACTGATTACGCTTCGTTGATTTCTTGCTAGCAGATGAAGATTGTTGCTTAGCAATTTCCTTAGCAGTAAGCTCATCAGTAAGAGCTTTCTTGATTAATTCGGTCAGAGTAGCGCATTGATGATTAAGCAATTTCATCTGGGCCATCATGCTTTGCATAAAAGCGATTGGATCAACCCGAACACCTTCTGATTGAGATGTGTCCCGGGTACGACTTCCTGATTGTGAATGATTATTTCCTGAGTCTCGGCCCACACCGCGACCTCTCCCCCTGCGTCCTTTGACAACTCTCTCCATATTGGAGTAAGAAGGACAAATGATAATTATAGATCTCGCATGAGTACTTTGTTATGATTACGTTATGAAATGATAAAAATGAGCATACGCGCTCTAACACCGTGATTAATGAATGATTAGCTGAGGTGACATGATTATGTGATGAAATTCTTGAAATGATTATCTTGAACAAGTTAAAAAGATTAATGATATGATCCTCAAGATCAACAACTGAACAGTGAAATGAACTGAATGATTAATGAGTTAACATGATCGACATGATCAAAATGAATGATGATGAGGATTGTTGACTGTTGAATGATGAATGAGTGATTCTTATTGCTAGAAATAATACCATGGCGTTAGAAATCTTAAAGTTCTTTCGGTCTGAGGGGCTCGGCATTTGGACAGGTCAAACGTGACGCGAAAGTCCAATGATACTAGTCTGATGACGATGATTTCAAATGAGACATGATTCGGAAGGTAGTATACAAAACCACGCTCCGGTACCAACTCTGTAACACCCCAACTAAGAGACTATTACAGTGCCGTGGACCCCCGACTGGAACCCACCAGGCGAATGAAAATTAATGACTTAAATAATATAATTGTAGTACCGAACCACACTATATCATTAATTACTCTGATGAGGAGTTTCAAGTACAACACCCCCAAGATAAGACATAATACATGTATATTTTATATGAAGATAAAATATACAACACTGAATGAAATTGAGTATCCAAACGGAAATCTGCAGCGGAAATATAATGAAGACAAAATGAATGACTGAAAGGACTGGCCCCCCTACTAGTATCACTCGGACTCCTCACCGTCAATGTTCTCTTCCCGTGCCTTTGCCTTGCCATGACCTGAAAACAATGTCCCCCAATGGGGTCAGTTACACAGAACAACAATCCTCAAGGGTTGAATATACACAATCATGATATATATTAATTATGAAATTAAGCTGAAGAGGGGCATCGTAGTACGCCTGTAATGGTATGTGCATGTGCACAAGACGAGTTACCGGACACACCCACCCTTGTACCTAATTAGTCTCACAGAGGTACGTTACCGTGTGCACAGTCCATTGTGTCGGTGAACCCAAACACATGACCATCATATGCCCGACTAAAAATTCCATACATCACCACCCGGCCATGCAATACGAACCCAGAAGGTCATATGAATGAGAATGACCATGATGAATATTAATGAATAAAAATCCGACAAAGTCAAGAATGACTCACCGAGAAGAAATAATAGTGAATGGAGTGATTATTCGACAATTACATATGCCCGACTAAAAATTCCATACATCACCACCCGGCCATGCAATACGAACCCACAAGGTCATATGAACGAGAATGACCATGATGAATATTAATGAATAACAATCCGACAAACTCAAGAATGATAGCTCAATGAAATGATTGGAACCGTCGTTCCTCGTGAATGGAGTGATTATTCGACAATTACAAGTCTCAATACGGTTAATACATTATGAATGAATTATGATTATGACTGAACAACAACGAAAGGAATTAATATCCTTTTAGCCGAGTAAGAACTAACTTACCCAACACCGGTGAAGAATGTCCTTCCACGAACAAACGTCCTAAATGAGGTGTCGGTCGCTCGAACAACCTTGAATAACACAATTACCAACAATCCATTTAATATACAGATCAAACACGATTATAACTAACTCAAAACGTCGATACGACTAAACCAAGCTCATTGGGGCATTATATCAAACACGTTGTAACCACTCTTCGATCGTTTACAACCAGTCCTTAATTATACCAATATCAAATCCCCAAGGAGTGTTTCAAACCAACAAAACATCTTCAATACAATCAATAATCCAATATGAACATCCAATTCGTGATTTCAACAACAACTAATCGAAAGCCCCTAAATCCAACTAAATATTCAAAGTGTTCTTGAATAATCCTTAAATAATCCAATGAATATTCATACAAACTCATAATCATATGTATATCTCTTCATACAACATGATTATAATGTCCAACATCATATCTCAACACAAAATCGAAATCCAAGATGTTGAAGAATTTACATTTGAAGCTCCAAACACTTTGATCCGGTGAAATTGTGTTAAATCGACTATCTAAGCTTCCCAATCTAAGATATATATTTAGAACACTCCTTAACAAGTGATGTGATGAAGAATGTCTCTCCCAAAGACCTTTCTCTCGGAACTCAAGTGAAGAAGGGTGAAATGAGTGCCAAAATCCCATCCAAGTCTATATAAAATGCCGAAAGTTACGGCCGTAACTCGGCCTACTTACGACCGTAACCTCTCCAAGTCAACGACCTTAAGGCCGTGACCAGTCACATCGTACGGGCGTAACTCGGTCTCGTCAAAAGTCTGCCGACAGACTTACGGTCGTAACCGCACCTGCCTTATGGGCGTAACTCGACTAATACGGCCGTAGTCGGCAAGACTTACAGACATATGAAACCTTCGTCGAAACTGACCGGGCACCCTGCTCGAATCATACGGCCGTAACCGGCCAAGCTTTATGGCCGTACCTGCCTCATCTTACGGCCATATGCCGCAAATCTTACGGCCACAAGCCCTCTTCGTCCGACATGCCCTGAAAACCACGAACGCATGTTACGGCCGTAGCCTGCCTATCCTTATGGCCGTAACTCACCTTCGGCCAAAACATCCTTAAGCCAACGAATGCATGTTACCGCCGTAATGCATGATCAGTTACGGCCGTAACTCACTGCTGGAAATGACACAGTCCGACAACTCAGTCTTCTCGTTACGAAAGGTGAATGCTCCGACATACAATACTTGTATGAATGTAATTAAGTCCAATAACACGCGATAGATGATACTTCCAACACAAGATTAACATTCACGATGATTATGATAATACTCTCTTCTCGGTACACAAGTGGAGGTGAATGACGATCGGTAACTGATACATGATTAAAAATATGCCAACGACGAATACAAATGAATGAATCATGAATGATGAGTGATTATTAATGAGTGAAAATTACTGAGTGACAATTACTGACTGATAATTACTGAATGATAATGAATGAATTACAACCGGGTATTACACCGCCCTCCGCGGCTTCGGATATGACGTAACACCCAAGCAAATATTCACATGGGCAAACCACATAGGTAATTATTCACGTTGGCAAACCACATAAGATTCAACCAACATTTCATACGGTCTCAACCACATACGTTTAAGGCAAATCACATAACAATTCACATCCATAGAATCTCTCGAACAATCAATATTGCAACCATGAGGGTCTCATACCCCAGTTCACATATATCAATATCACGACAAGTCACAAAGTCGAACGTACTATGACCAACCACCACTAGGACCAAACCACATATCCTTTGATCCACATAAACACGGGGCAAAGAAGTTTACCAGTACATATACATACATATATCGATAAACACACAACTCACATAAATACCCATTCAAAATGAAATGATACACACTTGATCACGTAAGGATTTGCGAGGAATATAATTCGTATAGCAAGATACTTGCCTCAATAATCGACACCCAAATACTCCGACGAACACCTCTCGATCGGACAGACCCAGAAATCTACAAGCTCCACGAAAAACAAAAATAACACAATTACTACGTGGACTATACCAAAAACGATGGAAATCACAACTTACAATCGAAGAAAACTTATTGAGACATTTAATCGAACATTAAATGTTCATGGTTGTTCAAGAACACCTAAAATTATCAACCAGGTTGAATGAACCGAAGATATGGACATACAATCTATAGAACATGATCAATAACAATGTTTAACACCGATCGATTTACCAAAACCGGATTGAAATCAGAATCAAGAACAAAACCCTCAAAAAGTCAACTTTAGGGAAATCAAGAAAATACCTCGATCCGATGAAGAATAAGGATTAGATGTTGTTAACCACACCAAGACCTTGATGATTATCTTGTAGAATGAAAGATTGGTGAACTTTCATGAAGAATCGCCCCAAAATTGCCTCAAGAACTCTGTCGTCGCGTGAGGAGAGAAAAGAGCAGAAACTGCTCTGAAAACCCGCAGCTCGGGTCTTTAAACCCGCACCTGGCTACCGTACGTAAACCATGGAGTTCTAACGTATGCTAGCTCCTTGACGTACACAATGCATCCATGCTTCTGTACGTAAGGGGTTGGCAGAACTCACTGCCCGAAAATACGAAGAGCCTTATGTACGTTATGAAGACGCCTAACGTACGTAAGCCGCCAGTGGCCTTAATGTACGTAATGCTCCTTGTATAGCGTACGTAAGGCACTCCAGCAGTTCACAACTGCTAATGGCAGCTCATCGAGTAAGAGTGCTACGAAACCGTGAGATGATGAATACACGAAACAAGGACATGGTTACGAAGAGTTCGAGACGACGAACTTAAGCGCTAAAAGAAAACACGATTCTGTCTACCCAAAGATTCGAAATACAACCACAAAACTAATTACCCTAAACTTTTAGGAAATAATAACACGACCAGAAACGCCCGAAAACCACTATACGATATCGAATAGCAATTCAGAAGTTCACCACACGACCATAAATTTTAAATGGACTTGTAGGAACAACAAAACAGCAGTTTCAAATAAGATTCTCAAGAATCAAACCCAAATGAGGAGAAGTCGCAATAATATGACGATTAGTCCGAAACAATATCGAAACTTGCTTGAATGAAAAAAGTGCAGAACAAAACATGTACAAAATGTGTCAATGAACACAAGCGAGTCACTAGAATCGAAAAGTACAGAAATGAGAAAGTACGGGTATTACATTCCAGACATATCACCAAGTTACAAAAAATTTCATGATTAACCGTGGACCAAACCATGCACGGATCCCTCTGAGTCCCCATCGGACCCTCCCGGAGTGGTTAACCCCAATGTTCATGGATCCAACCATGCACGGATCCCTTTGAGGCCCCGTCGGACCCTCCCAGAGTGAACGTATACACCCTCACTCAAAAGAATGCAAGACTACCAATGTAAGGACCTATAAAAAATAAAATTAAAGTACTTGCTATAATGGCCTTCAAAATGAGACACAATCGAGATTGATAATTTAATCCACAAACCATGGAAGACTTTAATAAATAATTAAACAACTAGTACAGTATTTTTAAGATTTCAGGAGTTCTAGAGGAAAACATTTAGGATCGAGTGTTAGGCATATTTTTATACGCTTATTTATCACTATTTCATATCCATTTTTTCTCTAAACCTGCATAAATGATCTTTTAATGCACTATCTTTATATGTTTTGTAGGAAATTGGAGTCCGGAAGCTTGAACGGTGAAAAATGGGCCAAAACGACAATTTTTGGCCTGGGGCCGCGGCACACCAAGGTCCGGCCACGGCACACGAAGGTGACTAGCAGGGAGCCGAGCGCACTGTACCGGGGGCCGCGGCTCAGGAAGAAAATGTTGCGCCCAGGTATAGGCACTGAGCGTTAAGGGCCGCGGCACACACTTACTGAGCCGCGGCCCGCGGGGTCGGTTTTGATGTATTTGCCGCATTTCTGGGCCGTTTTTGGAGCCTGTTCTCGACCTAATTTCCGGACGCGTTTTGGAGGCTAATGAGGGTTATAAATAAGGATTAAAGGTTATCAAATCATCAGAGAGGGAATCATCGCGGATCATCGAGAAGAAGCAGAAAACACCAAGTAGCAGAGAAGTTCTTCGTCTGCGTTTGATTTCTATGCTTTCTTTAATTTCTTGTGTATTTTTATTTTCTAGCATGTCAGGCTAGAACCCTATTCTAGGATTTTGATGAAACTGAGGTTTTGACGAATTAACTTTTGATTATGCTTTATTAAAATATATTTCCCTTTCTTATTGAGTTTTCCCCAATTATTCTTAATGCTTTCAATTGTGTGGCCTATAATTGAATTGTTTTGATTACGCAACTCGAATTGGGAGAGGAGAGTTGGTAGGAAAAAATTGGTGAGAACCATTTTATCTTGTGAGATAGGAATGTAGTCGTAGGAAGTACGTGGCCTTTCTGGAGATTTCGTACTTTTTGTCTATTGTCGAATTAATTCACCTAGGAATAGAGTGTGTTATTCACCTTAGAAAATTCTATTGATCTCGAGAGAGGCGGTAAGTATTTTAGCAATCTTTGTCTTCAATAAATTGGGAATTCATTAAATTCATATAATCAAGAGTAATTCGGATAAACCGTGGTGGATTCACAATCCTAGATTAATTCCTTATTTGATTTTTTTCCTTCGAACAATCGTTTTCATTATTTATTCTTTTATTAATTTTCTTTAATTATTCTTGCACCTTCAATTTCAATCGTTCAAATAAAATTAGAATACTCATAATTTGGTAGTTAGTAAGTCAGTCCTCGTGGGAACGATATCTTACTCATCTCTTTATTACTTGTTTACGACAACATGCACTTGCATTCACCGAATTTCGCAACAAGTTTTTGGCGCCGTTGCCGGGGACTAATTATTTTACTAATATCGATTTCAGTATTTCTAGTCTTAATTTGAACATTATTTTATTTTTGTGTAATTTTTTTTATTTGTTTTTTCTCTCAGGAATTTCTGGTTAGTGCATGAGAAAATTCGGTAACGAGGGCCTACTACCTTTGGATACTGAACTCGAGCGCACTCTTCGGAAAAACAAGAAGGAAAAGCGCCAGCTACCAGCAAAAGACACCATGGCCGATAACATGGAAAATCACGGAGTAGACAACCCTATTCAGCAAGCTCAACCGGCATTAGCACTCCATGATTATGCAATGCCACAAATCAGTGCGAACTTTTCGGGGATTCGGCGTCCAACCATCCAAGCGAACAACTTCGAAATCAAGCTGGCTATTATTCAGATGGTGCAAGCAAGCCAGTTTTGTGGACTGGCAAACGATGACCCCAAAGCACACATCACTTCATTTCTCGAGATATGTGACACCTTCAAGAATAACGGTGTTACCGATGATGCTATTCGTCTGCGGCTTTTCCCTTTCTCTCTAAGGGACAAAGCCAAGTTTTGGTTAAATTCATTACCGCCGGGCTCTATCACGACTTGGGCAGAATTAGCACAAGCCTTTCTGGCTAAGTTCTTTCCACCATAAAAAACAGCGAGACTAAGGAACGAGATAACCACTTTCGAGCAATTTGATATGTAGTCACTTCATGAAGCTTGGGAGCGATACAAAGATTTGCTAAGGAGATGCCCACATCATGGCCTACCGGACTGGCTACGAATTCAGACATTTTATAACGGATTGAGTGCTTCTACACGCACTCTTGTTGATGCAGCCGCTGGCGGTGCTCTAATAGGTAAAACGATGGCCGAAGCTCACTCTTTATTGGAATCTATGGCTGCAAACGCTTATCAGTGGCCCTCCGGATGGGTGAACCCGAAACGAGTGATGGAAATCTCCGATAATGATCCAATATCTACGCTATCGGCCCAAGTTGCTGCCTTGACTCAGCAACTTCAAGCTTTTTCACATGCTCCTTCTACCGTCACTATAGAATCATGTAATTGGTGTAATGGGTCTCATCCTAGCGCAGAGTGCCAAGTTGGAAATACTTTCGACCAACATCCGATGGAATAAGCTCAGTTTGTGGGGAACGGGAATCGACAGAATAATCCGTATTCCAACACATACAATCCGGGGTGGCGAAATCACCCTAACTTTTTGTGGAAGAACGGACAAAACATTACCCAACCTCAGTTTCCTCAACACCAACAGCAACCTCATCCTGCTCCAAAAATCTCTCTAGAAGAGGCAATGGCGAAATTAGCAGCAAATACGAGTCAGTTCATGACCCGTACGGAAGCAACCTTGCAAAACCATTCCGCTCCTATTCGCAACTTGGAAGTCCAATTGGGCCAAATAGCTAATGTGTTAACAGCTCGCCCTGAGGGTACCTTGCCAAGTACAACTGAGACGAACCCCAGAGAGAGTATCAATGCCGTTAGTTTGAGAAGCGGGAAGGAATTGTGTGAGTAGCCCACGCAGGACAAAAATAGAGGTGATGATGAGGAGAAGAAAAATTCGGCGATCGAGGAATCACAAATTTCAAGACCCTCGAAATTGTTTCCAGATAATCCGACAGCCTATGTTCCACCCATCCCGTTTCCGCAGCGATTGCAAAAGCAAAAATTGGACAAGCAATTCTCCAAGTTTCTTGACGTTTTCAAGAAACTACATATAAATATTCCATTTGCTGATGCCTTGTAACAAATGCCGAGCTATGTGAAGTTCATGAAAGAGATCTTATCAATAAAAGGAAACTCGAAGAATATGAGACAGTGGCATTGACGGAAGAGTGCAGCGCCATCTTGCAGAAAAAGCTGCCAAAATTGAAGGATCTAGGAAGTTTCAATATACCGTGCACTATAGGAAATCTGTCTTTTGATAGAGCATTGTGTGATCTCGGCGCCAGCATTAATCTTATGCCCCTTTCCATATTTAAGAAGCTAGGCATTGGGGAAGCCAAGCCAACGACAATCTCGCTGCAATTAGCTGACCGATCTATCAAGTACCCGAGGGGGGTAATAGAAGATGTTTTAGTCAAGGTAGATAAATTCATCTTTCCCGCTGATTTCATTGTGCTCGATATGGAGGAGGACCAAGACATCCCAATTATTTTGGGAAGACCATTCTTAGCTATCGGCCGAACTCTCATTGATGTGAAAAAAGGGAAACTCACTCTGCGGGTTCAAGATGAGCAAGTCACTTTCCAAGTGTTTCAATCCTTTCCGTGTCCAAGTAGTGTCGAGAAGAGTTCTCAAATTGAGAGTGTAGATATCTTTGCGAAAGACGCACACCGGGAGAGTTTTCGGTCGAAGTGTTCAGAATCCATTTCAGCTGCTCCGACATCTAATAAAAATGAAGAGCGAATCATGTGTCTTAAGCAGTTAAATATGTCGTCTTCAACATCCGTTCATCCACCATCGAAAAAATCTCATATGGTCATAAGTTCGCCCGTGGAATTGAAAACTAAGTCGGAAGTCAAACGAGTGCCAAGTCAGTTGCAAAATGGGTGTTTTGGGAGGCTACTATTGTTAAAGCCATTTCGAAAAGAACGTTGGATTTCCGAACCAAAAGTCGAACGGTTGAAAACTAACGGTCAAAAATTTAAATTAAGTAATAACGATTCGATGGACTGTGCGGAGTCCAAATGGTCTTTGCGGAATGCAAACTGATTTTCAAAAAGTCCGACTGAAGACTATAAACGTAGCGCTTCTCGGGAGGCAACCCGAGTATTAGTTGTAGAATTTTATTTTTCAGTGTTTTCTTTCATTTTAGGAGTCTATTTTTTTCGTCATATTTGCTTGGATATGCTTATCTCTCACGTTATTGGTGTTTGCCTCTGAAAATTCTGTGCAGAAATCACCCCAGGGGAAAATTCAGCAATAGGCCGCAGCACACATGCACTAAGCCGCAGCACACACAAGTTGATACAAAAAGGCCAAATGATCTGTACTCTGTGCCGCGGCACGACCTTACTGAGCCGCGGCACACCCTGTCCCTGAGCCGCGGCACATATGCACTGAGCCTCGGCACGCCAAATGTCCAAGAAATGCTCAGGTAACTGTACTTCATGCCGCGGCACAGACCATATGAGCCACGGTACACTAACATGACGAGCCGCGGCACCCGTACGCTGAGCCGCGGCACAAGGCGAAAGAACAAAGAAGCCCGTGCAGGATATACTCTAGGCCGCGGCTCACTTAAGTTGTGTCGAGGCCCCTGTTCGGAAGTTCAAAAGCCCAGGTATCCTTCATATACTCGATTGGCCGGCACATCAGGTAAGTTCTTTCCCTTCCTTCGTGCAGCACTCGGACGATCCCCTTCTCAATTCTACATCTTCTTGCATCTTTCAATCCAAGCAAGGTAATTCTCAATTCCTAATCTTAATTGCTACATGAATTGAAAGGTGAGGTGTTGTTCTTCATTCAATGTTGAATATGTTGTTAGTTTTTCTTCAAAGTTCTATCAAAAATTGAGTTGGATTATGGTGAATATGGTGATTGATTGTGATGGTATTTGTGATTATGTATAATTGTTGATGTTATTTGTCATTTTTCTCATGACTATCGATTGATGTTGTTATTTTTGGGGATTGGATTAAGCCATTGTCATGTTTGTTCTTCATTTAAAGCCATGCATGTTAAGTGTTTGATGAAATGCGTCAATGAAAAACTTTGAGCTAAACGTTTTAAAAACTATATGCAACGAATTATTTTATCGGATTACATTGTACCCCAACCTTTACGTCATGCTTAAACTTGAAAGCTCATCCTTAATTTCCTCTTCGATGATGCAAGACTCTATATTCACGTTTCGTGTATTTTAAGTCGAAAGTGGTGTAATTTTCCTTAAAGGTTGCTTAATTTCCGGTGTTTATTTTTTCAGGAACTCACCATGGCTAGAAAAAGGAAGATAAGCACGAGGGCTAGGACACAATCGTCCCCCACTAGAGGAGAGACTTCACAGAGCCGAATCGATTTGGAGTCTCACCAATTCTCTGATCCAGAAATTCACAAAATATTCAATGAAAAAATCCAACCTCGACCTATAATCCCGGAGCGGGGATTCACTACCGCCCCCCAGGACGGTGAGCTTCTGACTATGATTGACGAGATGGGATGGGCTCGTTTCACTGCGCCTCCCGAGCCGGCTGTGTTCTTTATCGTCCAGGAGTTTTACGCTAGCGCTCTACTGCGACATATTTGGGTAGGGCAGATGATACCGCAATCAGATACTCGGACTCAGGTCGTCGTCCGAGGCCATACTGTGGATTTTTTTGGTGGAGGCAATTTGGAGACTATACGAGCTGTCGGTAGTGGACGAGACGGCGTTTACGCAGAGTATGATTAGCCTCATGAGAGAGGCTCTGCTTGAGACACTTACATAGCCCGGTTCCGTCTGGGAGACTCGTGCCCTGGGTTCTTCAGCCTTCTACTTTAAGAGTTCGCGCCTCAGTCGGCTCGGGCGAGTCTGGTTATACTTCCTCTGTGCACGGGTTGATCCTACCTCGCAGATTCGCTCAGTCTTACTCTCTCGTGCCCGACTGCTATATGCTATCACTTCCGGGCTCAGATTCAATGTGGCCCTTCATCTAGTTCGATCTATCCTTCAGTGCATTCAAGGAAGGGCCAAGATGGGGCTAAAGCACACCTCTCTCATTTGCGCTCTATGCCGGCAGTCGGGCATGACTTGGTCGGATGATGAGCCAATGCTAGCACCCCAGGGTCCGATTGATCATCGCATTATTTCTCACTTTGACTAGTGGGCTGGAGCGCCGGCACACGCTCGGGGACGAGGATTTCTTCTTGATGAGGCACATGAGCAGTCCCCCGAGCCTCTTCTTCTGACATATGGGCAGGCAGAGTCCATCCCGCCGCCCGATAGAGAGCACCTCCAGGCGATGTTTGACGGCCTGAGAGAGGAGATGAGGAGAGAGAGAGAGAGAGCCACCTTGCTGCCCTGAGAGAGGAGATGAGGACAGAGAGAGAGAGAGAGAGAGCCTCCTCGATGCTGTCTGGGAGGAGATGAGAGAGCAGGCCCGTCGGGCCAATCAACGTCAGGAGAGGCGCCTGGCGGCGAGAGATGCTTACCACCAGGATTACCTTGCTGCATGGACGACCCATGTACTGCACCCAGATGGGCCATTCATTCCACCAGTTAGGCCAGCCACACCACCCTCCTCGCCGGACGAGGCCGGCGCCAGTTCCTGAGTGGACATTAGGGGAGTACTTGACCTTTTCTCTTATTGCATATTATTATCTATGTCCATTGAGGTCAATGTACGTCCTAAGTTTGGGGAGGGTTTACTTTCAGTCGTTTTTTACTTATTCGTTTGCATTTTTCGTTATTTTTCGTTATTTTTGACGCTAGCCTTGCTTGTCTTGTTTTTATTTGCATTCGTGAATTTTTTGTGCTTCTTTGTGTAAAACTAATGTTATGATACTGATTTTTCTTTGACGAAACGGTTGAGTTTTGGTCGAGCCTAGTTATACTTCCTCTGCGCACGGGTTGATCCTACCTCGCAGATTCGCTCAGTCTTACTCTCTCGTGCCCGACTGCTATATGCTATCACTTCCGGGCTCAGATTCAATGTGGCCCTTCATCTAGTTCGATCTATCCTTCAGTGCATTCAAGGAAGGGCCAAGATGGGGCTAAAGCACCCCTCTCTCATTTGCGCTCTATGCCGGCAGTCGGGCATGACTTGGTCGGATGATGAGCCAATGCTAGCACCCCAGGGTCCGATTGATCATCGCATTATTTCTCACTTTGACTAGTGGGCTGGAGCGCCGGCACACGCTCGGGGACGAGGATTTCTTCTTGATGAGGCACATGAGCAGTCCCCCGAGCCTCTTCTTCTGACATATGGGCAGGCAGAGTCCATCCCGCCGCCCGATAGAGAGCACCTCCAGGCGATGTTTGACGGCCTGAGAGAGGAGATGAGGAGAGAGAGAGAGAGCCACCTTGCTGCCCTGAGAGAGGAGATGAGGACAGAGAGAGAGAGAGAGAGCCTCCTCGATGCTGTCTGGGAGGAGATGAGAGAGCAGGCCCGTCGGGCCAATCAACGTCAGGAGAGGCGCCTGGCGGCGAGAGATGCTTACCACCAGGATTACCTTGCTGCATGGACGACCCATGTACTGCACCCAGATGGGCCATTCATTCCACGATTAGCTAGGCCACACACCTCCTCGCTCACGGACGAGGCCGGCGCCAGTTCCTGAGTGGACATTAGGGGAGTACTTGACCTTTTCTCTTATTGCATATTATTATCTATGTCCATTGAGGTCAATGTACGTCCTAAGTTTGGGGGGGGGTTTACTTTCAGTCGTTTTTTACTTATTCGTTTGCATTTTTCGTTATTTTTCGTTATTTTTGACGCTAGCCTTGCTTGTCTTGTTTTTATTTGCATTCGTGAATTTTTTGTGCTTCTTTGTGTAAAACTAATGTTATGATACTGATTTCTCTTTGACGAAACGGTTGAGTTTTGGTCGAGCCTGGTTATACTTCCTCTGCGCACGGGTTGATCCTACCTCGCAGATTCGCTCAGTCTTACTCTCTCGTGCCCAACTGCTATATGCTATCACTTCCGGGCGCATATTCGATGTGTCCCCTCATCTAGTCCGATCTATCCTTCAGTGCATTCAAGGAAGGGCCAAGACGGGGCTAAAGCACCCCTCTCTCATTTGCGCTCTATGCCGGCAGTCGGGCATGACTTGGTCGGATGATGAGCCAATGCTAGCACCCCAGGGTCCGATTGATCATCGCATTATTTCTCACTTTGACTAGTGGGGTGGAGCGCCGGCACACGCTCGGGGATGAGGATTTCTTCTTGACGAGGCATATGAGCAGTCCCCCGAGCCTCTTCTTCTGACATATGGGCAGGCAGAGTCCATCCCACCGCCCGATAGAGAGCACCTCCAGGCGATGTTTGACGGCCTGAGAGAGGAGATGAGGAGAGAGAGAGAGAGAGAGAGAGAGAGAGAGAGAGACACCTAGCTGCCCTGAGAGAGGAGATGAGGACAGAGAGAGAGAGCCTCCCCGCTGCTGTCCGGGAGGAGATGAGAGAGCAGGCCCGTCGGGCCAATCGACGTGATGAGAGGATCCTGGTGGCGAGATATGCTTACCACCAGGATTACCTTGCTGCGTGGACGACCCATGTACTGCACCCATACGGGCCATTCATTCCACCAGTTAGGCCAGCCACACCACCCTCCTCGCCGGACGAGGCCAGCGCCAGTTCCTGAGCGGACATTAGGGGAGTACTTGACCTTTTCTCTTATTGCATATTATTATCTATGTCCATTGAGGTCAATGTACGGCCTAAGTTTGGCGGGGTTTACTTTCAGTCGTTTTTTACTTATTCGTTTGCATTTTTCGTTATTTTTCGTTATTTTTGACGCTAGCCTTGCTTGTCTTGTTTTTATTTGCATTCGTGAATTTGTTATGCTTCTTTGTGTAAAACTGATGTTATGATACTGATTTCTCTTTGAATAAACGGTTGAGTTTTGTTCGAGTTTGCAGTCAGTGATATCTGTTTCCTCCGAGTATTCATTTAGGTCTATATTTTTCGTTATTTTAGAAATCTTAGTAGATAAGAAAGGAGACATATGTGTTTTCAATTCGCCGTCTATACGTTTGGTTACACTTTTCGCGTAGCTAGTCGTCCAGTAACATGACTCTTGTGGGCACTTAAAGTGAGTTTATAGTCGGACAGTTTTTCTTAAAAAGTCGAGATATTATACATATTCTGTGATGGGAAGTTTAGTAACCAGGGGTATTCACGTGACCCGTTGTTTACTCTCGCGTTAAACGACAACCCTGAATAGACTAATGGTTTATTGATATCGCATATGCCGATGATGGGAAACCTAGTAACCGGGAGTATTCACGTGACCCGTTGTTTACTCTCGCGTAAAACAGCAACCTTGACATGCGGGAATTGCTATTCGAGTTTTTTTCTCCGCTATATAAGGGGACTTAGTAACTAGAAGCATCCATGTGCCCCATGAGTGTCTGTTACATCAAACGGTTCCCCAATACATGAGAACGGAAATCCACCCTAGGATCATCCCGATGAAACATCCCGAGATCCGAACCTAGTGGTTAACTCGAATCTTTATTATGATCATACATAAGGAATGCTGTCTGAGGATTATTTTTGACGATGAAACTCTTGAATTTTGCCACTAGACTGTGGGACTGGGCGAGTTAGCTTGTTTACTCTAACCCTTCGTACTGACGGTCAGTTAAATTCACGCTTGTCAATCTTTGAGCTTGATTTTTCTTCATAAACGATTGATTAGCACTAAAAATGGTTACTTTGTGGAATCAGTGTCCTTGATGTGACTCACTAATATGATACTCGTATTATTCTTTGAGATTTTCAGGGTAGTATTGATTAAGTTGAGCACTATGGATTTGCACGATCATTCACGATACTTTTTATTTGAAAATTGATTTTTGCTTGAGGACAAGCAAAGGCTCAAGTTTGGGGGTATTTGTTAGGCATATTTTTATACGCTTATTTATCACTATTTCATATACATTTTTATTCTAAACCTGCATAAATGAGCTTTTAATGCACTATCTTTATATGTTTTGTAGGAAATTGGAGTCCAGAAGCTCGAACGACGAAAAACGGCCAAAACGATAATTTTTGGCCTGGGGCCGCGGCACACCAAGGTCCGGCCACGGCACACGAAGGTGACTATCAGGGCGCCGAGCGCACTGTACCGGGGGCCGCGACACATTGAAGCTGAGCCGCGGCCGAGGAAGAAAATGTTGCGCCCAGGTATAGGCGCTGAGCGTTAAGGGCCGCGGCACACACTTACTGAGCCGTGGCCCGCGGGGCGGTTTTGATATATTTGCCGCGTTTCTGGGCCATTTTTGGAGCCTGTTCTCGACCTAATTCCCGGACGCGTTTTGGAGGCTAATGAGGGTTATAAATAAGGATTAAATGTTATCAAATCATCAGAGAGGGAATCATCGCGGATCATAGAGAAGAAGCAGAAAACACCAAGGGGCAGAGAAGTTCTTCGTCTGCATTTGATTTCTATGCTTTCCTTAATTTCTTGTGTATTTTTATCTTCTAGCATGTCAGGCTAGAACCCTATTCTAGGATTTTGATGAAACTGAGGTTTTGACGAATTAACTTTTGATTATGCTTTATTAAAATATATTTCCCTTTCTTATTGAGTTTTCCCCAATTATTCTTAATGCTTTCAATTGTGTGGCCTATAATTGAATTGTTTTGATTACGCAACTCGAATCGGGAGAGGAGAGTTGGTAGGAAAAAATTGGTGAGAACCGTTTTGTCTTGTGAGATAGGAATATACTCATAGGAATTATGTGGTCTTTCTGGAGATTTCGTACTTTTTGTCTATTGTCGAATTAATTCACCTAGGAATAGAGTGTGTTATTTGCCTTGGAAAATTCTATTGACCTCGGGAGAGGCGGTAGAGTATTTTAGCAATCTTTGCCTTCAATAAATTGGGAATTCATTAAATTCATATAATCAAGAGTAATTCGGATAAACCGATGTGGATTCACAATCCTAGATTAATTCCTTATTTGATTTTTTTCCTTCGAACATTCGTTTTCATTATTTATTCTTTTATTAATTTTCTTTAATTATTCTTGCACCTTCAATTTCAATCGTTCAGATAAAATTAGAATACTCATAAATTGGTAGTTAGTAAGTCAGTCCTCGTGGGAACGATATCTTACTCATCTCTTTATTACTTGTTTACGACAACATGCACTTGCGTTCACCTAATTTCGCAACATCGAGGAATCCACATCTTTTCAAAAATTGCTTAGGGTCACAACCCAAAGATTTATTTTTCCAAAATACTAATCCGACAATAAATTATAACCACATAATACGAACGTATTTCAGTTCACAGCCACATTACAACATTTCCATAGAACTCATTTATTCCTAAACCACATAAGTGTCCCGGAAGGAATCCTTTATTCGAAACTATATAGATTCTTTAGCAAGTTCATTGTAAGCACCCAAGTAGACGCACATAGTCGATTACCAAATATTATATCTACGAAATACGAAATGTATGAGCAGGATACTTGCCTCGAATAGTCGCAAGCATGGGAAACCGGTCGTAGTAGGTCTGCGTGAATCGTCTATAAATCCTCTGACTCCTCCGAGCACTAACATGCGATAATTACTATGAACTATAATAATAATGATGATTATAAATCCCCTAGCACAATGTAAATCCGCTGAACCAAAGAAACGAACAACTAAAGTTCAAAGGTTTTCCAAAACGGTCAAAAACACTAATCAACCCGACGATTCATGGAAAACGGAATTCAAACCATGGATTATGATCAACAAGGCCAGATAAAAATAATGGAACCAACAATCTCATATTAGAATTACGAAATCAAGAAAAATCCCCAATTATTCCCGAAATAGGGTTCTAGGATGATTACCTCGATTCAAAGGGAAAAGGATGATAATGTCGTTAATCCACACCAAGAACCTGACGATTATGTTGTGGGATGAACTATTGATGAACGTTCATGAAGAATCGGCTCCAAATCGCTTCTAGAACTCTGCCCGTACGCTGAGGAAAGAATAGAGCAAAACTGCTTTGAAAACCCGCAGCCCGGGTCATTAAAATGAAGCCTTCATACGGTCGTAACATTATGGACACTACGTCCGTAACACACTGGCCATTACGGTTGTAACATATTACAGGTTAAGGCCGTAACCTGCATTCTGGCAGCAGATCCCATCTTGTTGTCCGGTCAGACCCGAACGACCTCAAAATGCGACCACTCGGAAAATACGACGAAACGCTTACAAATGATTCTCAGCAACGAACTAAAGCGCTAGATAAACACGAGATCCCGAAAATCCCAGGGTAGGTAAAAATGAGTACGTACGCGAGTACTCAAAACTTTGAGAAATTACGAAACGGCCCAAATGTTTGAAAAATCACGATACGAGACCGAACTATAATTATGAAGTTCACAACACGACCAAAAATGTTAAATGAACTTGTAGGAACAACAAAACAACAGTTTCAAGCAAGATTCATAAGAATCGAACCCAAATGCGGAAAAGTGGCAATAATATGCCGATTAGTCCGAAATAATATCAAAACTCGCTCGAGTGACAAAAAGTGCAGAACAAAACGTGTCTAAAATATGTTAATGAACACAAGGGAGTTACAAGAATCGAAAAGTACAAAAATGAAAAAATACGGGTATTACATTCTACCCCCCTTAAAAAGAAGTTTCGTCTCCGAAACTTAAAACAACAAAATTCAGGCAACAACATAGCAACAACTGACAGACAGTATCTCTCAAGGATCTCTTAGAGTCGATCCTGATATCGATGCTGAAGTTCGAGCCTTGGAAGACTCGACGACCATCTCATAAAACTGGATTTTGTGTCCCGCGAGTCCGAACTTGTAACACGTTACTAGCAGGGAAGGACAATGTGCACGAACATGCCCTGACACAATGCAGTTGAGACACCACCTGGCTTTACCAGGAGCTAATACTGACGACTTGGAACTCTCAGTTCCACTCATCGAGTGATGGAGATTTACGACAGAAAGAACACGGTGTTGCAGTTTGGAAACTCCAACTCCTGCGCTGATAGAAAAATCATCAGACTTCCTCTGCTTCTTCGACTCGGGAATACGATCAGTCGATGATAAGGCTAGTTCATAGGCTAATGCTCCATTTGATACTCTCTCAACATAGTGCAAGTGAATCCCACCATATGTTGGCGAATCTACAGCTTCATCCACATGTTAAGATGACGGATCTTATCCTCCTCTTTCCTCACATGTTCTCGCACACAGCTGAGTTGTTTGCTATAATCGATGATAACTTGTGACATCGGTACCTCTTGTGGTTTCGCAAAATAAAAATCACGAATTATCTTCTCTTTGATCGGTTCCGGACAAAACTCATCTTCCAATAATTCATGGAATTCTACCCACGTGACAACACGAACCCAAGGCTTAACAACCTCCCACCAGTTAGCGGCATCTCGATCAAGAAGGTACTGAGTGATAAGTACTTTCCGTTCTTCGAGATAATCAACTCCCTCGAATATATTTTCCAATTGGAAAAGCCAACCATCCCAGTACAATGCATCCGCGACACCAGCGAAACGAGGGGGATTCATACGAACCACTTCTGAAAGTCTTTGGTTTGCGCCGACGTTCTGGTCACAGCTGTGTTATGCTGAACCACCTGGGTCAACTGAGTCATCTGTGTCGCTACCTGTTGCAATATAGTAACAACACTGATACCAATGCCATCCGCTACAATATTCTCTTGGTCATCCATCTGATCACCATGGTCATCTGTACCACGGTCACGACCATGACCTCTACCCCTCGGCATACTGAACATGTACCCACTCAGCACGATGAAACACAACATCGCACAATAATATACCAAAATGCCAACTCAGCATAACATATCAACAAAAGGCAGCAAATAACAACACGATAAGAATATCCACTCTGGATAATTACACAAATACAAAAATTACTACTGCAATAAAGGGAACTTACGGTCGTAAGTGACAGATCACATGTCCGTATCAACTAAAAACTTACAACCCATACCGTCACAAACACGACCATAAAAAACTACACATCATTGTAGCTAACTATTGATAACATCCCTTTTAAAACTCCATGAGGTATTCATTTAAATAGTAGTATTTTAAGATCCTTGAGTTCGTATAATTTTCCGAAATAAGATTTGAAAAATACTTTTGGTACCTCAGTTGTTTTACCAAAACTGTAGACAATATATCTTAACCGTCTCATTTTGAAATCATTTGCAGAACAATATTTTGGAATATCAAATTTTCTCGTAAACAACATGTCGCTACATATCATCATCACTATTAACAATACACAAGGCAACCACGTGTTACCACGTAGCACCATCACAAATAACAATACACAAGGTAACCGTCGACCATGCCCCTTAGCATCGACGCACAGGCGTTCGGTTGAATCGCTCACGGGTGTACAAACCATTCATACATGCACTGTTGGCCACTAAGTATACTGGATACAGCTTGGAAAGTGTTTTAAACAATAAGCTGTACTGTTTTAAATCTGAGTGCGTAGCGGAAGTCTTAAATACAGTAAGTTGTTGTGGATGCAGCAACTCGATGTGCAGTGTATACTTAAATAATCACAGTTAAATAAAACAATAAAAGGAGAAGGTAAATAACACAGTATTTAAGTGGTTCGAGATAAGCCCTCTACGTCCACTGGTCCTCCACACAGGAATAAAAAGTTTATTATAATTACTACATACACAACTACGTAATTATAACAACACTTAATCAATATATCATTCACACAGATTGATATAAAGATCTTAGCTTTCAACCGTTCACACATATTGGTTTGAGCTAACACTTTGACTGGCTTCTTCACACACAGTTCTGAAGCTTCGTCTTCTTCAATGCAAGTCCTTCACACACAGTTCAGGAGAATCAAAGATTCCTCAGTCCACATAGGTCTGATAAGAGTTTGTTCAAAGATAGAACATGGTTGAACAATAGCTATGACTTCTGGGCTATAAGCTGATGCTGTGTTGTTCAAGGTTTTGAGCACTGTAAATCTCTTATATCTGAATAGTAGAAAGATTGGGGAGATATGTTTTGCTCTTAATATTTCTTGTAAGCTTGATCGTTTGTAAGTCGTTCAGTCGTTCAGTAGTTTTTCAGTTGTTGATCAGTAGTTGATGACCTTCAAACTCTAGAGATATATATAGCCATCTGAAATATATCCGTTTGAAATCTATCCGTTGAGGCAAGATTCTGCGACAACTAATATTGACTGAGATCTGGATATTGCGGGATTTTGAAGATCTTCTGACTTATAGTATTTAAATACTTTATCCTTTAGTATTTAAATACTTCTTTATCAACGGGACTTGACTTTTAGCGAATACTGAAGATTCCTTCCTGTTGAGAGCTGTATGGAAGTTATCACTTTATTGATATTCGAGACACTTTCCATACTTTGTCTTTGCGGGACTCCATGCTGTATGATCAATATACTGTATTGTAGGGACTGCGAGAAGTCTTCGATACAGGTTTGATACTTGATCAACTTTTCGATACAGCTAGAGGCTGTATTCAAGATTTGGCATATTGTCAAAATATACTGACAATATGATCGATACAGGGCAGCATCGATACAGGGATTTGTTATCCCAACAATTTCCCCCTTTTTATAATTTGCCAAGTCTTTCTGAGTCTTTCTTTCTGAAACTATATGATGTTTATACAAACATCCTTGATGATGCCAAAACTTTGACACTTAGCGGTTTGAAGTAGGGCAGACTTCTTGGTCTTCTTTCGAATGTTCTGGCCTTCAATTTTTGGATTTTAACACTAAGAACTTGCTCGCAGGCAAGTTGAGCTTTTATCAAAAGAAAGTTACATTGAAAGCTTATGATTGGGGCACAGGCACAATCTTATATTATTTTCTAGATGCATACAACTTAAACTATGAACTGTTCGCAGACAAGTTCTTACAGCTTGTGTATGAAATAGATTTCATAGTATGAATACAATAAGAATACATAAAGTGACTGTAAACAAAAATGAACACAGTAGATTACGAGTTGTAATCTTTTAAGACAGGCAAACATTTTATTGATATTCAAATAGAGTATAAAGATTACTGTTTTGAAAGTAAAATTACAATCGAATAATATAATAAGGTATTCAGCTCCTAAAGTCAGAGTGCCTCCATGGTCGCTTTGGATCATTCTTGGTGTTTCGCCACTAGTTCTTATGAGCGTCCTTGTCTCGATTATGATAAATTGCACGTCCTTCATAAGATTTATCAAAGACTAGGATCCAGTCCCCTTGATGGGTCACCAAGTCACCATTTCGATGCTTTGACATCATTTACTGCTGTAGCGGGAGCGTTCCTTCTTCTAGCTTCTTCTTGAATTCCTCGGCGGCTTCCTGTACCATTCTGCATCTATTGAATAAGGTGGAATCCCTGATAAGTACAACAAAGTATCTTAGCAGTTCATTTCTCCTCCAATTCTTAATCTCTGCAGCAGTCGGCTGTCGGTCAGTCGGGAGGTTCAAAGAATGAGGCTTTTGAACGAAGCTTTTCCAAGGATACTTAGGATCCTGGAATTCTGGTCTATCTCCCTGTATCCTCACGTTTGGTGTTGATATAGGGGCTATATCAGCAGTGATTGAGTCTTCAAATGGAGCTAAGTACTCTTTTTCTTGCTCCAACATTGTACTCCTGGCGGCTTCCCGTGCTTCTTCCCCCTTTTTGGCATCATCAAGGTATGATACCTTTTCATCAAGACGTCCTAGGATTTCCAGAGCGGTATCATGTTTTGTCTCTATATTTGAAATTCTCTCAACAAGGGAGGAGAGCACCTGCGAAATATCCTTAATGTTCTTGTTATGAGCTCGAAGTTGGGAACCTGTTTCGATTAGAGCAGATGCAGTCTTAGCCCTAGATATGCGTAGATTCGATTGCTCTTCTCTCAGGATCGATTCTTGCTTCTCTTGCAGATTCTTCAGGGATTGCTTGAAGACTTCTGGCAAGACAGTGAAGTCTTCGACTACTCGAGAGACTTCATGCTGTAATCCAGTAATTTCTTCAACAGTAGATGTGTGAAGCCAATCCAGAGCCTTTTCTACTGAGTGTAAAGCATTCACTGCGTCCTGAATAAATACAATTTGGAGGCCAAGAGCACGTAAGTGCTCTTTCCTTGTTTCAGTGCGAGGAGAATCTGGCTGGACAAAGTCTTCTACTCCATTCAACCTTATCAAGTTCACGTTTAGGCGTGAAGTGAGTTGGACATCCTCAGGCATAGTACCGTCGTCGGATTTCAAGGTGGTTGATGGGGCGGGAGCAGCTGTTGCGGTTTCGGCGGTAGGAGGTGCGGCATCCTCCTGTTTCGAAGAGGTATCTGTAGATGTGGATACAGGAGGGACCATATCCTCCTGGTGTCTCTCAGTGTCCGCCTGTTCCGGCAGAGGGACTGATTCCTCTTGCTGGAAGGCGTGTGATTCTTCTTCTTCGGTGGCGACAGCAGGCTTGGGTGCCTGTTGCGAAACATTATCTCCTTCCTCGACAATAGGGCCTGAATCCTCATTGTCAGGAACAATTTCTTGCTGTGGCGAAGGGGGCAATTGATGAGTGGATGTCCCTTCATACTTCTTGGCTTGAGCTTCCTCTCGACTCATCTTCAAACCAGTTTGGAGTGCGTCGTCATCATTATCGGAATCAGGATCATATTTTGGACTGTCCGGAGCTTCCATTGACAAAGCTTTTCCTTTCCTATTGGCCTCATCTTTATCAAGTAGATAACTCTCAATTAGCTCCTTGACGAATAATTTATCCCAGTGGATCAGGACAGCAATTTCTTGGGTGTCCGTCACTTCCAAAACGAACTTCTCCTCATCACTCCACTCACTCCAGTTGTATAAGATTTCGTATGGAGCAAGTATAAAATTCTTCCATTGGAGAAATCGCTCGAATGACTGCTCAATCTGCATGGAAAGCAGAGTCTTGGAAATTATTATGTTAGGGGAGGGACTCCGTACAGCGTCTGGGTTTGCAGTAGGAAGGGGTTCCTCTACAGGTGTGGGATCCTGTATCGGAGAGGGATTCCTTACAGGGGATGGTGCCCCGAAGGAAGGTGGATCCTGAAAGGGTGTGGAATCCCGTATAGGAGAGGTAACTGTTGGCTCCAAACAGGCATCCGAATCGCTAGAGTCTTTTGAGTTAGCAGATGTCCTTGTATCCGTCGTAGCCGCCAAAGGCTCGGAATCTACTTTCGATATAGTAGTGGGAATCTCTTCCAGATGGGTTGGGACCTCGGGTAGTTGATCAGTGGGTTTCGCCATGGTAGGAGCATCCTCGGAGGGTTATGTGGATTTAGCTTTTGTGAGCCTCCTTAGCTTCCTTTTCGGCTTCTCAGCAGCAACTGGTTTCTTGCTGTGAGATCTCTTTCGTTTCTTTGAAGATTCAACCCTCTGGGACTTCGAAGAAACATCCCTTGGATCTTCAGATAGCGGCAAGTTCCAGATAAAAGGCCTATCTGCGATCAGAATGCTTTGATTCAAGGCAGTGGGCCTGACTCCTCATAAGAATATCCGCAAACTAATCTTCTTTGCATCTGCGGATTGTGGAAGTCCGCACTTTGTCAAAATGTGTTTTAAGAATAAACCAAACGATTTCTTCTGAGTAGCAGGTTTGGACACCTCTTCCTGCAAGCATTTCAGAATAATCTGACACCAATTGACCTTTTCACAGGTCATAATTGCTACCATCATCCTAAATCTAAGATTTGTGCACATCTCAAATGCACCTGTGCGATTCTCGATGATACGGCAACAAAAATCATGCAAATAAACAAACGGTAAGCAAAAATTTTTCTTATGGCATGTGGTGTGAACCACTTCCACCGTTGCCAAACCGGTGAACAAGCCATAGTATTGAGTTAGTAGCTCTTGAGATCCAAAGGTCTCAAGCTCTTCCATGGTCAGGCCATCAGAGGGTAGCCTGAAGATGTTTTTTAGCAGCTCTTGGTCAATGCGAATCTCCACTCCGCGAATGACTGCTGTGATATCAGCAACATGTCCTCCTAGAGCTATAGGCAGAAAATGAACCACGGCGTTGAGGTAGAACTCCTCAACAAGATGAACGTCATAATTTTCGGCGGTGTGGCTCCCAAGGTGGTAGAGGCCTTGTTGACGGATTCTAGTGATGACGACATCCATCGTATCGACGTCATCAGTTTCGTCATGAATGCATTCCACCAGGACAGATCTGGAGAAGATCCGTCCATCGATGAAGTTCAGAGACTTCTTGAGGGCGGTGGAAGATGTCTGAGTAGACGCCATTGTTGATCCTCAAGAAAAAAAATGAAAAAGATTTAAGAAAAATAAGCAGTAAACACAGAAAAACTTGTAGGCTGAATTGCTTGAGTGCTCTTAAAATATGCAGAAGGCGTAAAGAGTCTCAAATGGCATTTGCAGTCCTTTTTATAGTGGGCGGCGAAGAAGGGTTTTCAGAGAACGAATGGTCCGATTTAAAGGATGGGAACCGGCGTTTGAAATGAACGGTCATGATGGACTGAGTGTAACTGGTACACTTATCCATTAAATTTTAAAATAGGAGCGGGTCCCACTTCTGACATTTGTTGTTACCCTTAATGCCTGGAACGGTAGTATTAAATATTAAACAATTTGAAAACATCGTAGCTTTTGAGATTTGATTGTCCAGATGTCATGTAAGGCATTTAATGTAAACGACGTTTGACATGATAACAGGGCACGTGGATAAAAATTATTTTTAAAAGAAATATTATAATATATATAATGAATCGAATTCTCATAGTATGTGCTGTATCCGTGACGATACAGCATTTCCCCTTAAAAGGTACATATAGGTTTCAATTCCATATAGCAACTTTTGGATTAATGCTGTATTCATGGGTCATACTGTATTCCCCCTTAATTATTGCACACATCAGCTGTAGGATGATTCATATTGCTTTGTTCCCTACAGTGCTGTATTGAAGGTTCTGAGTGTACAGATAATTAATGGTGGATACTGTATTCTTGGTCTTACAGCATTCCCCCTCAATTGTTGAGTAAAAACAGTAAATACTTACAGTGAGTCAGGCTGTAGTAATCCCAATTCTTGTAGAACCATGTTGAATCTTACTGTGTCGAGAGTCTTGGTGAAGATGATGGCCAACTGAATATCTGTATGAACCTTTTCGAGCCGAACATCCTTGTTCTCGACATGATTCCTTATGAAATGATGCTTCATGTTGATATGCTTAGTGCGCGAGTGCAATACAGGGTTATGCGTTATAGCAATTGCACTTGTTCTATCACACATGATTGGCGTTTCCTTAGCTTCAATCCCATAATCTGACAATTGTTGCTGCATCCAAAGGATCTGCATACAGCAACTACCAGCAGCGTAGTATTCTGATTCAGCCGTGGAAAGTGAGTTTGCCAATTGCTTCTTACTGAACCAAGAGACAAGTCTAGGTCCAATAAAGTGAAAAGTTCCACTTGTACTCTTCCTATCTAGCTTGCAGCCTCCGAGATCCGAGTCGATGTATCCAACTAAATCGAATCCGCCTTCTTTAGGATACCACAGTCCTACATCGACTGTTCCTTTAATATACTTCAGGATTCGTTTAGCTGTATTGAAGTGTGATTCTTTGGGTGCTACTTGATATCTCACACACACTCCTACAGCAAACTGGATATCGGGCCTGCTAGCTATTAGGTACAGGAGAGAGCCAATAAGCTTCCTGTAGAGTGACTGGTCAACCGGCTTTCCGGCTTCATCAGCACTAATTTGCACGGAAGTGCTCATGGGGGTTGACGATGATTTGGAAGTGTTCATTCCAAATTTGTTCAGAAGCTCCTTGCTGTATTTTTCCTGGTTGATGAAACTTCCTGTAGGCAACTGCTTTACCTGCAAACTTAGGAAATAACTAAGTTCTCCTATCATACTCATTTCAAATTTACTTTGCATGAGATGAGAGAACCTTTGACATAAAGCAAGGTTAGTTGAACCAAATATAATGTCATCTACATAGATTTGAACTATTAGAAGGTCATCACCATCTTGTATTTTGAAAAAGGTTTTGCCCACAACACCTTTCTCAAATCTATTATCGGTTAGATACTGGGACAGGGTCTCATACCATGCTCTAGGAGCTTGCTTAAGTCCATAGAGTGCTTTTCTCAGCCTGTATACTAGATCGATCCCGTCTGTGTTGGCAAACCTTGATGGTTGTTCAACATAAACTTCTTCGGCAAGGTCTCCATTTAGGAATGCACTTTTGACGGCAATTTGGTATACAATGAAGCTCTTATGGGCGGCAAAGGCTAAAAATATCCTAATGGCTTCTAGTCTGGCTATAGGGGCAAAAGTTTCATCGTAGTCTATACCTTCTTCCTGTCTATTGCCTTGTGCGACTAGCCTTGATTTATTCCTTATAATTAGTCCATTTCGATCCTTATGGTTTCTAAATACCCATTTGGTTCCTATAACCGATTGATGCGTAGGTCTGGGTACAAGATACCATACATTATTTCTTTCGAAACCGTTAAGCTCTTCTTCCATAGATGTTATCCAATGAGAATTATTAAGAGCTTCTACGGTAGAAACAGGTTCGGACTGGGCAAAGAATACAGCAATAGTGCACATATTGAGTCTTCTAAGATCGGATTGAGATTTCCATTCAGGAAATAGTGATATCTCGGTATCTAGTTCTTCTTGTGCACACAGTACATTTTCTTGTGTACTCTGTATTCTCCTTTGAGTAGAAACACGAGCATTTATGTTTCCAATGATCAGCTCTTGCGGGTGATATCTCAACCATCTTCGGTCGGGTTCTAATTCAGGGTCCCGTACTGTATCTTGAGTTGTTGTAGTTTTAGCATCAGCTTGTACAACATCGGCTTCATCTATGTCAATTCTTACAGCTGCGGGGTTGATTTCTGGGTCAACAACAGGTTCTATGGGAGTTGGATGATCTAAGATGGCGAGTTGTTGGATGTTCTGAGTAACAGCTTCTACTCCTGTAGGGTCATGGTGAGGTTCGTCGAACACTACATGAACTGATTCCTCGATCGTCAGCTTCCTTTTATTAAAGATCCTGAAAGCTTTGCTGACAGAGGAATATCCTACAAAAATTCCTTCATCTGACTTCTCATCGAAGGTTCTAAGTTGATCCTTCCCATTATTCAACACATAGCAGCTGCATCCAAAAATGTGAAAATACGAAACTAACGGAGTTTTGTTGTTCCATACCTCGTATGCTGTTTTGTTGTGGTGTTTGTTGACGATATAGCGGTTTTGAGTGTAGCATGCTGTAATGGTTGCTTCACCCCAGAAACGCTGTGGCAACTTGCTTGCGGCAATCATTGTCGTTGTCGCTTCTTTCAGCGTTCTATTCTTTCGCTCCGCAACACCATTTTGTTGAGGTGGGGCAGCTGAGTATTCGTGTTGTATCCCATTCTCCGAACAGTTTTGCTCTATAAAGTGATTAGTAAATTCTGTACCTCTGTCGGAACGAATGGACACGATACTCGGTACCTTTTCATTTTGAAGCTTCCTCAGGAGCTCGGGCAGCTTTTGATGTTGTTTCCTTCTTCTTGCTTAGGAAAATCGTCCAAGCATACTTGGAGTAATCATCAACAACAACAAGACAGTATTTCTTACCTCCCAAACTTACCGGGTCTACAGGACCATAAAGATCCATGTGTAGCATCTCCAACACTCTGTGGGTTGAAAGGTAGGATTTGCTCTTCAGGGTTGACTTGATTTGCTTGCCTTTTTGACATGGTCCACAGACACTGTCTTTTTGGAATGATACATTCAGCAATCCTCTAACCAGTCCCTATCTTGAGAGCTTGTTGATCGTCTTGAAGTTGACGTGTGACATCCTCTTGTGCCATAGCCAGCTTAGATCTGCAGTGCCTTTGGCAACTAAACAAGGAATAGTGGAGCTCATAGGCATCCAGTCAGCAATATACATATTACCTGATCTGCTTCCTGTGAGCACAACTACTTTGGTCAGGATGTTATTGACTCTACAGTGATCTATATAGAATTTCACCGAGAACTGTTTGTCACAGAACTGGCTAATACTAAGTAGATTATACTGTAAGCCTTCAACATGAGCTACATCAGTGACTTTGAATTTTCCAACAAAAAGGTTTCCTTTTCCTCTTGTTCTTCCTTTAGATTTATCACCGAATCGCACTTTTAGACCGCGACCTTCTACAAAATCTGATAGCTTGCTTCTATTGTAACACCCCCAATCCACTCAGGGATATTACACGCCGTAGACCCTCTCCTCGAGGATCTACCAGGCTGATAACTAAAATCAAACATCTAAACATCGCCTTTAAGGCTAAAATGACTCAGTAGACCGACTTGGTCTTTCAATAATAACATACAACTCAATTCCAAACACATACCCACGCAGGGGTCAAAATACAATAAACTCCCGTACAACGGGGAAAAGATACCGCAGCGGAAAAAAAAATACAACTGGACCAATACGACATCAACGAAACCTCGTGTGATTAGTATCGTTCATCTTTCATCATCCTTCGCGCCGACGCTGTGCTATGCTCCAAAACCTGAATGCAAAAATAGGCATCCACCCCCCGAATACTCGGGGGTTAGCAAAACTCCACTGTTTTGCTAGTGCAAGTACAAGTGCAAATACGAGCCATACAATTCACATTCCACGAATAATAATAACCAGGAATCCTCAAAGTTCCAAGAACAATAATAATCAAGAATCCTCAAAAATCCAAACGTGACGAAAAGTACTTCCCGAGGCAAGAGTTTGGTAAAACATTCTAAAAACCGAAAGGTCGCAAAGCAAGGGAAAACTATTTATAAAACAGTTTGAATTGCCATCGAGAGTTTTAATAGGAAACAATTTAGGATTACCGAATCCTTCGCTTTCCAAAAATCAACAGGGTCACAGCCCAAAGGTTTTGTTTCCGCAAATAAAACCAACCATAATACACAAGGTTAAAAGCCCACGTCATGCGTCCTCGACAGACATAAAATACACACGCACCCGTGAAGTTTCACTCGTGAACCCAGGTCGAAGCCATTGGAATTCCCTCCGTGGTCCCGTCGAACCCTCCCGAGGTGAGCAAACACATTCACAAAACATAAGCAACCGCACTCGTGAATCCAGGGCTATACCATTGGACTCCCTCCGTGATCCCATCGGACCCTCCCGAGGTGAGCTAAAAACAATCACAAAATATATACACGTAGCGGTGAAGTTTCACTCGTGAACCCAGGTCGAAGCCATTGGAATTCCCTCCGTGGTCCCGTCGAACCCTCCCGAGGTGAGCAAACACATTCACAAAACACAGTACTCACATCGCCTAGGACCGGGTCGAAGCCACAAATCCCACTCCGTGATCCCGTCGGACCCTCCCGAGCTGGCTAGCGAAATACTCAAGCACCACACGTCATCTAGGATCGGGACGAAGCCACGAATCCCACTCGAGGCCTCGAAGGACCCTCCCGAGCTGGCTAGCGAATCAAACTCAAGCACGAGTAACATATCACACCGAGGATATCCAAACAATTCACCCAGAGGCATCAAACACTTAGTAAAACAACACGTCAACCACAATGCACCGAAATGAAACAATATACGTCCACACGCAAATACCAAGTGCATCATCAACACCAAACATGTCCATAAGATTCACATACTCGTTCGAGAAACACACCAATCACAAAACACACACGATTTTGAAAGAGGGCCTTTAACAAGGCTAACCAAATCTTTTGAAAACTCGTTTTAAACAATCAAACAAATATATAAAGACGATCACCAATTATCATATTCACAAAACAAGAATAGTATGGGCAAGGTACATGCCTCCATATCACGAGCAATGGAAAAATGAACGGATACGGCCGGGTAGCCCTCAATTTCCCGAACACTATCTAGAACGCGATAGCACCGAAATTACTACGGGAAAACACCACATGAATCATCAATCACCAACAGAATTCAACATTGGAATCATCGAGCACCTATAATCCTCCGTAAGGAATAATAAAACATGATTACGACGAGAATCAAGGCCGAAAACAACGGAAATCCCAACAAACCATCAAAGGGAACTCATTCGAACATTTAATCGAACATTAAATGTTCAAGACCCTTCAAGAACGAAGAAATCACCCCTCGGGTCGAACGAACCAAAGATACGAGTATCCAATCCATAGAACAAGTTCAAAACAACGTTTATACAACAATTAATTGATCAAAAACGGATTGGAATCGAAATCAAAAAGGAAAAATCCCCAAATCTACAAAAACAAGGGTTCAAGCTAAAATACCTTGATTTGGATGAAGGATTCAAGTAGAGGTCGAAAATCTACAACAAGACTTGAGGTGGATGATCTCTACAAGTCTGGGAGCACTCAAATCGCCCAAAATCGCCCTTAGAATCGCCTAGAATGGTAGGAGGAAGAAGAGAGGAGAAAATGAATGTTTCTCCTCGAAAATCTGCTAAAAAACACAGAAAAAGCCCGTGTGCCGCGGCACAGGACAAGTGTGCCGCGGCCCAGGGCCATGAAAAACGCCCAGGAATCAGTTTAGTGCCGCGGCACAGCTGAAGTGTGCCGCGGCACACGGTACAGTCCACTCCAACACGAAAAAGGCACATCGTGTAGTCTTAGCTATTTCGACCATAAATCCTTCGTATGGACTCCGATTAACTCACCGTTTGAACCATTGGAAAGCTAACTTGATGCTCTATAATATTGCAAAGATTCAGAATTTTTGGAGTTTCCAAGAATTAATGGTGACTTTACAAAGTCGAACTCCCACGTGAAAAAGTCGATAAGGACACAGAACTCAACAAAACGACACCGAACCGAACTCGGATGACAAGAAGTGCAGAATTAATCATTCTCGGAATGACGAAACGGTCATGATAGAGTTGTCAAAACGAACTTCCTCCGAAAAAAGAAAATTACCGAAATTCGAAATTGCGGATATTACATTCTACCCTCCTTAAAAGAAGTTTCGTCCCGAAACTTAAAACAAGTAGGGGGGAGCAATATACCCGCCAGTAAAACTCGACGAGATACACAAAAATAGAAAACTCGCGCCCAACGGCGAAACGCTGCAAGAAACGCAAAGAGGCATATGCCGTGAAAACACGCTCCATGACGACCAACACAACGTCGCCGTTAGGGATACAATAAAACCAACAAATGACAAGCGTCATCAAACGGATAATATAGCCAAGTCAATTATCCGTCAATCACAAAACACAACGAACGAAAGTCAGTATGATTGACCAACCCAACGGTACATCACGATTGAAATGCCTCGGCTCGGCATACCGAAAATACAAATGCTAGATACAATGGAACATAACACCGCAAAACAACATACCGGAGATGCCAACTCAGCACAACAAGGAATCATAACACATATCATATATAACGATTACCATCGTAAAGTAATACACACACAAACACTACAACAACGACGGTATCGTTCGGCGACCTCAACGGCCAGAGCGATAACCAGCACATAATTACAAACATCATGAAACAATCATACATGTGCATAAACGCACAAAAATCCAAGCTTTAACAACCCACACTCGTGCGACAACACGCAAATCACCACGAGGTGATAAACAGTAAACACCAGTTCACACCTCTCACAGAGGGCTAGTACAACAAATGCGTGGCAACGCCTCGACATTCATGCCACCAATTCGATCATACTCGGGAGTAACATCATAACGACAAAGTAAACATCATACATACATATCCAGCCCTCAAACGGGAATGGATAGGTTTTTAAAATGAAAACATCCTTTTGAAAATAATTTAGAAAAATGCCGGTTGATCTTGAGTATCACCTTTCAAGAAAAAGTACAAACGTGAAACATTGTTATCGAGACTTTGGAGAACCATCTCGCATTTGATAAAAATGAGGACACTTTCTTTTCGTGAAAAACTTTCGGAAACATTCGACCCTCGGGTCTAAGTAAAAGTGTTTATAAAACATTGAAAATATCTCAAAACATTTTGGGTCCTCGCGGTAGAAGAATTTTGAAACATATTATGGCATCTTGGATGTACCACGAGAAAATAATTCATTTTGAAAGTACGTCTCGAAATTTATTTTCTAAGATACTCAAGTTTTTTTTTTTTTTCAAAGATAATTCAATGGGCTAGAATGCTCAAAAATTTCAGGTAATTACACAAAATATTATAGCGCCGTGGGTCCCGCGCCGGAACTCACCAGGCTAAAAACCATTTACAAAAATGCCAAAAAGGCCGATGACGGTAATATTTCAAAAACACACGAAAGCCATTTACAAAATACTAAATACCGTCATAAGAATTTTGCCAAAGCGATCAAGGCCATAATGCCAAAAACTCGGTTAAGGGAATCGGTTTTCGAAATAAAACTCGGTCGGTAAAATACCGAAAGTCATTACAAAAGAACTCACGCAGCGGATAAAAGAAATACAGTTCAACATGCACAATCCAACAACACTACTCCTCATATGAACGAAATATGAGAGTCAAATAACCACATATCACGAAATCAAAATCCATAAGAGGATTCCGTCACTTAACAAATAATCATAAAAATAGCTCGTGTCACACGAGGCACAACACAAAGAAGGGAGACTTACATTCACAAGTCGCACGAAGATGATGATCGCCCACGATACTAATCACGACCAACAAACTCAGACGACGCGTCGCGACACGACTCAGTCAGATAAAATCCGACGAAACAAGACTCAAACAACACGACTTGACCCGACAGCCTAGGTTTCCTCAACCTAAGCTCCGATACCATTTATGTAACACCCCCAATCCACTCAGGGATATTACACGCCGTAGACCCTCTCCTCGAGGATCTACCGGGCTGATAACTAAAATCAAACATCTAAACATCGCCTTTAAGGCTAAAATGACTCAGTAGACCGACTTGGTCTTTCAAGAATAACATACAACTCAATTCCAAACACATACCCACGCAGGGGTCAAAATACAATAAACTCCCGTACAACGGGGAAAAGATACCGCAGCGGAAAAGAAAATACAACTGGACCAATACGACATCAACGGAACCCCGTGTGATTAGTATCGTTCATCTTTCATCATCCTTCGCGCCGACGCTGTGCTATGCTCCAAAACCTGAATGCAAAAATAGACATCCACCCCCTGAATACTCGGGGGTTAGCAAAACTCCACTGTTTTGCTAGTGCAAGTACAAGTGCAAATACGAGCCATACAATTCACATTCCACGAATAACAATAACCAGGAATCCTCAAAGTTCCAAGAACAATAATAATCAAGAATCCTCAAAAATCCAAACGTGACGAAAAGTACTTCCCGAGGTAAGAGTTTGGTAAAACATTCTAAAAACCGAAAGGTCGCAAAGCAAGGGAAAACTATTTATAAAACAGTTTGAATTGCCATCGAGAGTTTTAATAGGAAACAATTTAGGATTACCGAATCCTTCGTTTTCCAAAAATCAACAGGGTCACAGCCCAAAGGTTTTGTTTCCGCAAATAAAACCAACCATAATACACAAGGTTAAAAGCCCACGTCATGCGTCCTCGACGGACATAAAATACACACGCACCCGTGAAGTTTCACTCGTGAACCCAGGTCGAAGCCATTGGAATTCCCTCCGTGGTCCTGTAGAACCCTCCCGAGGTGAGCAAACACATTCACAAAACATAAACCGCACTCGTGAATCCAGGGCTATACCATTGGACTCCCTCCGTGATCCCATCGGACCCTCCCGAGGTGAGCGAAAAACAATCACAAAATATATACACGTAGCGGTGAAGTTTCACTCGTGAACCCAGGTCGAAGCCATTGGATTCCCTCCGTGGTCCCGTCGAACCCTCCCGAGGTGAGCAAACACATTCACAAAACACAATACTCACATCGCCTAGGACCGGGTCGAAGCCACAAATCCCACTCCGTGATCTCGTCGGACCCTCCCGAGCTGGCTAGCGAAATACTCAAGCACCACACGTCATCTAAGACCGGGACAAAGCCACGAATCCCACTCGAGGCCTCGAAGGACCCTCCCGAGCTGGCTAGCGAATCAAACTCAAGCACGAGTAACATATCACACCGAGGATATCCAAACAATTCACCGAGAGGCATCAAACACTTAGTAAAACAACACGTCAACCACAATGCACCGAAATGAAACAATATACGTCCACACGCAAATACCAAGTGCATCATCAACACCAAACATGTCCATAAGATTCACATACTCATTCGAGAAACACACCAATCACAAAACACACACGATTTTGAAAGAGGGCCTTTAACAAGGCTAACCAAATCTTTTGAAAACTCGTTTTAAACAATCAAACAAATATATAAAGACGATCACCAATTATCATATTCACAAAAAAAGAATAGTATGCGCAAGGTACTTGCCTCGATATCACGAGCAATGGAAAAATGAACGGATACGGCCGGGTAGCCCTCAATATCCCGAACACTATCTAGAACGCGATAGCACCGAAATTACTACGGGAAAACACCACATGAATCATCAATCACCAACGGAATTCAAAATCGGAATCATCGAGCACCTATAATCCTCCATAAGGAATAATAAAACATGATTACGACGAGAATCAAGGCCGAAAACAATGGAAATCCCAACAAACTATCAAAGGGAACTCATTCGAACATTTAATCGAACATTAAATGTTCAAGACCCTTCAAGAACGAAGAAATCACCCCTCGGGTCGAACGAACCAAAGATACGAGTATCCAATCCATAGAACAAGTTAAAAACAACGTTTATACAACAATTAATTGATCAAAAACAGATTGGAATCGAAATCAAAAAGGAAAAATCCCCAAATCTACAAAAACAAGGGTTCAAGCCAAAATACCTTGATTTGGATGAAGGATTCAAGTAGAGGTCGAAAATCTACAACAAGACTTGAGGTGGATGATCTCTACAAGTTTGGGAGCACTAAAATCGCCCAAAATCGCCCTTAGAATCGCCTAGAATGGTAGGAGGAAGAAGAGAGGAGAAAATGAATGTTTCTCCTCGAAAATCTGCTAAAAAACGCAGAAAAAGCCCGTGTGCCGCGGCACAGGACAAGTGTGCCGCGGCCCAGGGCCATGAAAAACGCCCAGGAATCAGATTAGTGCTGCTGCACAGCTGAAGTGTGCCGCGGCACATGGTACAGTCCACTCCAACACGAAAAAGGCACATCGTGTAGTCTTAGCTATTTCGACCATAACTCCTTCGTATGGACTCCGATGGACTCACCATTTGAACTATTGGAAAGCTAACTTGATGCTCTAAAATGTTGCAAAGATTCAGAATTTTTGGAGTTTCCAAGAATTAATGGTGACTTTACAAAGTCGAACTCCCACGTGAAAAAGTCGATTAAGGACACAGAACTCAACAAAACGACACCGAAACGAACTCGGATGACAAGAAGTGCAGAATTAATCATTCTCGGAATGACGAAACGGTCATGATAGAGTTGTCAAAACGAACTTCCTCCGAAAAAAGAAAATTACCGAAATTCGAAATTGCGGATATTACATCTATCTCCTGTCATGTGCCGAGAGCATCCGCTGTCGAAGTACCATATGTCCTTCTACAAATTGTTCTGTAGCACATAAATTATGTAGATTTAGGTCCCCTTTGATTGTGGGGTCCGTGAGTATTAGTGCCTTTAGGTACCCAAACTTTCGTGACAACAATTGGTTTACTGTAGGTAACATTTGGTACAGACTTGCGGTATCTACGTGGGGCATGTACGTAGTTACTGTATCCATGATAATCATTATGCATGTAAAAATCAGGGTTATTATTATTAATCCAGTACATATGCCGTCTCGGAGGTGGAGCCATTTTCTTTGGCCTTACAGCTTGCCTTCTGGGTCTCCAGTTAGATTCCCAATGCTATTGTTGATACTGTGCAGACATTTGCTATCTCGATGAATGACGAGGCTCCTGTATCCAATACCTAGGCGTGCTGTACTGAAAGTACTGCTGTGCAGGCCTTTGGTATTTGGATACAACCTTCTTTCTGAACGGCTGTTGGCGCTGTTGATATGCTCGGGGAGCATGGTGTTGCGTGCGCCTTACAGGTTGGAATGGCTTATGATTTCGCTGTCTTGAATAGGATTGCAGGGGCGGAATGGCAGCCTTTGATTTTCGTGGTGCAGCAGGTTCCTTCACAGGACTAGGAGTATGTAACACCCCGAAATCCTATTGGGTTATTACAGTGCCGTGGACCCCACGCCAGGAGATCCACCAGGCGAACATGACTAAAATACATTAAATTAAATAAGCAAGGGAAAATCATAGTCCCTACCATGATATCCGACACAATATTCCGATAAGGAATTTCAACGACAACGATGGGCCTACATGGTCAAAAATAAAATACAACAACATCCACGAGCATCTGCTCGGGTAATACATAATGACAATGATCGATGCATCAAGAACACTCCAACTGACTGACCAACATGAACAACTCGGACTAGTATCGCTCGAATGCCTCGTCGCCATCATCATGCCCCTGTGTCTCAACTCTCTCCTCGCAAGCACCTAAAACATGAAAACATGTTCCGCCCCCACGGGGTCAGTCATCCAGATAATGAATATCAAATACATGTATAACATGATATGCATCCAAAAGTAGAATGAAACGGTACAATGATAATAATAATAATACGAGATGCTCACAAACCAATGTAAGAACCGAGCATTCGTGAAATACTATGCCCACGGCATACTATTAATACCTGTTCAACAGGTTAGAACATAAGTGCCCAACGGCGAATCATAATCACAGAGTACCACAATGAATTACACGACATGAACCAAACCAGAACTGAATTAATTATGAATCACAATGCCCGAAGGCTCCATTGAAATTACCAAGACAATCACAAAGGCCTGAAATCCACTCAGACGAAGCTGTCAAATATCACAATCACATGAAACCAAAACAACCCGAAGCTATAGTTAATGAGGGCTAATAAGGTCATAACCACGACCGTGACCTACTGAGCTGTAGGTGTTGGGAAGCCAACCGCGAAGGTTCAAGCCCCAAGCTTACCCATAATAAGGTCATAAACGCGACCGTGACCTACTGAGTTGTAGGTGTTGGGAAGCCAACCGCGAAGGTTCAAGCCCCAAACTTACCCATAATAAGCTCATAAACGCGACCATGACCTACTGAGCTGTAGGTGTTGGGAAGCCAACCGCGAAGGTTCAAGCCCCAAACTTACCCATAATAAGCACTAGCCGAGACTAGCTTCCAAAATATAATTAATCACAAACGGCAACGATCTGAAGATTATCGAATTCATGAAAATGATAGTGTGCTGCCTTGAGTCAGCCAACACGATAACGATGACTCACGGATGGGCACCGTCCTCGGCGGTCCCAATTCAATACCTCAATTACCTTAGAATGGTCAATCGATAACAACGACACAACGGATGGGAACTATCCTCGATAGCCCCAATTCAATACCTCGATGGCCTTGGAATGGCCAACCGATAACAATGATGCAGCGGATGATTCAATACCTCGATTGCCTTAAAACGGCCGATCGATAACAATGATAAAACGAATGATTGAGCACCTCGATTGCCTTAGGACGGCTAATCAATGACAATGATACGATGAATGATTGAACACTTCGATTTGCCTGAAAACGGCCAATCGATAACGATGATATGATGAATGATTGAACACTTCGATTTGCCTGAGAACGGTCAATCGATAACGATGATATGATGAATGATTGAACACTTCGATTTGCCTGAGAACGGCCAATCGATAACGATGATATGATTAATGATTGAACACTTCGATTTGCCTAAGAACGGCCAATCGATAACAATGATACGATGGATGCCCCGGCACCTTTAATCGGTTACCGACAACAAAGAAGAGAAATGAATATGTCAACGCCTTTAATCGGCCAAAACAACTTCAAGGACAAAACTCCAACATTAATAACAATGATTACAACGACGTCTTAAATCGAAATTAATATCAACAACAACGATCGATACATCGATACCGCGAACCGGTGATCGATAATAACATTAACAACGAGTATCACAATGCCATGAACCGGCCATTAACGAACAATAAAAACATTTGGCATAATTGCCGAAAGGTATCGCATCGAACGATCTCTTAATATCAATGAATTCATGAAGAGACTAAGTCTCGGAATGATACAACACATTCATACACATATATGATAACATTAATCTCATTGACTAGTACAAGTATAAAACTTGCCTCAACCGAAGGCGATGAAACCCTTCCACGAACAACGAGCGACGTCCTTCGATAAACATAAGTACTCGAACAACCTTTAATGAAATACAATTCATTCAATAACACAATATCAATCGAAATCAACATAACGACCGAAAGAAACTCTTTGAGACATTTAATCGAACACTAAATGTTCAAAGTTTCTCAAGAGCCTAAAAATCATCAATCGGGTTGAACGAATCGAAAATATGGATATACAATCCATAGAACATGATTAATAATGTTTACTAACATCAACCGATTCATCAAAATCGGACTAGAATCGAAAATCAAGAACAAATCTCGAAAAATCCAATCCTAGGAGATTTCAAGAAATTAACTCGATCCGACGAAGAACAATGATTTGATGTTGATATAATCGATAAGGATCCTCAAAAACGCTTAGAAATCGAGTGGAATCGACCAAAAACTCCATTTCCCGATTTTCCCCGCCGCCGTCACCGCACCCGGTGCGTAAAAGTGATGAAATGAAGGTCCGCCCGCCTCGGCCTATATATGGCCGACAGTTACGGCCAGAATCGGCAGGCCTTACGGCCAGAATCGCATTCGTCAAACCATGCCTGGCGCTTGCCGATCACTTACGGCCGTAACCCATGAGTCTTACGACCGTAACTCGGCACTTACGGCCGCACCGGCAGTCCTTACGGCCGTAACCGCATTCGTGAAGCCGCCCGCACCCGTACAATCAGTAACTCTCGCCCTTACGGCCAGAATCGCATTCGTCAGGACATGCTCGCCGATCACTTACGGCCAGAATCGGCACCTTACGGCCGTAACTCGCCGTGCCAAAGCAAAGGCCTAAATCAGGCACGTGGCTCGGCCACTCCGACGGTCCGGACGACACCGAAACCCGAACCTGAATATGAATCGAAGATACGGTTACGAAGTACTCGCAAAGACGAATCCAAGCGCTAAGATAACACACGATTCCGACCACCCGAAGGCTCGAAATTCGACAACGGAAAGTAATTACCTCAAACTTTGGGAAATTACGAAAATGGCCCAAAACGTCCGAAATGCACGATACACGATCGAAACACCAAGCCAAAGCTCACAACATGAATAATAACATTAAATGAACTTACGAGAAACTCTAAACGACAGTTTCGGACGAGATTCGCAAGAATCAAACTCAAGTGCGGAAAAGCCGCTTAAGAACACGGATCTCAACAAAACGATACCGAAACGAACTCAGATGACAAAAAGTGCAGAATTAATCATTCCCAAAATGACGATACGGTCATGAGCGAGTCGTCAAAACGGACTTCCGCCAAAAAATGAAAATTATCAGAAAATCGAAATTGCGGATATTACAGAGTATCTTCCGATACAGGAATGTGTTCCACACTCTTGACGAACACACTACTAGTTTTCCCTTTGTTTGAAAATGAGTTGTATCCTAAGCCACTTTTATCATGAGCATGTTGCCCAGTGCTTAGAATTTCTTCCATTATTTTAGATGATTTCTCGAAAGATTTCAGAATGGTCTCAAGTTCGCTTTCTCGTTGCTCGAGAGTATTAAATTTAGCTTGAAGTAGAACAAAATCATTTGTCTTGCGTCCATTTTGAGACTTAGTCTCACTTAGTTCATGAGCAAGTTGATGATTGCTCTCCACAAGTTTTTCATGCTCGACCTTGCTGTTTTCACAATCAATAGACATATTTTCATAATTTATTTTTAGCAAGTCGTTTTTTACTTTCAGCTCTATGTTGGAAAGTTGAAGCTGAATGTTTTCATTCTTCAAAGTCTCGTCGGCTTTTTGAATATTTTTAAATTCATTCATCATGTTTTCAAAAGTATGCGATGCATTTACTGGAATAGATGAGGTTGAGCTTACCTCATCATCGCTACCTTCTTCTTCCGGAATGTCCTTTGCCATAAAGCACATGTATGCCTTATCTTCGAACTCATCGTCAGATGAATCACTTTCAGTGACCACCTGAAGACATTCTTCGGATTTGGATGGTGTGGGGGAGGCTTCTGATTCTCCTATCAGTGCCTTGAGCTTGTTTTTCCAAGCACGTCTTCGTTCAACCCTCTCTTGTTGCTCGACTTCTGGAAACCTTTGAACTTTTGGATGAGGACATTTGTTTGCATAATGCCACGGTTTCCTGCAATTAGAGCATATGTTAACGTCACCAGAGGAAGTTTCAGTACTTACCTTGTGAACAGGCTTGGGCCTGTAGGGAGTCTTTCCAGACTGTTTGATGAACTTTTTGAATTTGTGCATGAGGAGCGCCATTTCATCTTGTGACAGGACATCGTCGTCACTGTCCGCATTTTTGAAATTTGGATTTGATGGGATGGGCATGCTGTGTCGACGGTTAGATACAGCGGATAAGGCTGTAGTCCTAGATGGGGATTCTTCAGCTTTCTCTTTCCTGTCTATATCATACTCGAAAGCTTTGAGGTCAGAAAAGAGATCAAAGGTAGAAATTTCACTAAGGTTACACGACACACGCATAGTTGTGGTCTTAATGTCCCATCGGGCAGGGAGAGATCTGAAAATCTTTAAGTTTTTCTCCCTTTGAGTATAAATTTTTCCCAAAGCTTCAAGTTCACCAACAATTCCAGTGAATCTGAGGTCAAGTTCCTCAAGTGTTTCAGTTGGTTTCATTTCAAAGGTTTCAAATTGCTGAGTTAATTTTGAAATTTTATTTTCTTTGGAGAGGTCAGTTCCCGCACAAATTAACTGGAGTTTATCCCAGATATCTTTGGCTGTTTTACAGCTCTTTACCTTCGAGAATGTGCCTTTGTCGAGAGTGACAAACAACGCATTCTTCGCAACATTGTCGAGGTTGGCGCGCTTTCTTTCATCTGTGGTCCATTGTTCGTGGTCCTTCTCGAGCATCTCAGCATGGGCTTGGCCTTCAATCCTCGCGGCCGTGTTTACCTTCATGATCTTAATGGGGCCATCCTGTATAACAAAAATCATCTCTTCGTGCATTGCTGCAAGATGAGCCTCCATCCTGATTCTCCAATCATCAAACTCGTTAATAGAGAACATAGGTACTTTGTTGATCAGTGATGTATCCATATGAGAATGTAGGAATGAAAAAGACTGTTTTATAAAATAAGTGATTTTGGATCTGATTCGGTTAAAAATACGACTGATTCTTTTTAGAATCAACCTCTCCGATACCACTTGTTGGCCACTAAGTATACTGGATACAACTTGAAAAGTGTTTTAAACAACAAGCTGTACTGGTTTAAATCTGAGTGCGTAGCGGAAGTCTTAAATACAGTAAGATGCTGTGGATACAGCAACTCGATGTACAGTATATACTTAAATAATGACAGTTAAATAAAACAATAAAAGCCGAAGGTAAATAACACAGTATTTAAATGGTTCGAGGTAAGCCCCTCTACGTCCACTGGTCCTCCACACAGGAGTAAAAAGTTTATTATAATTACTGCATACACAACTACGTAATTATAACAATACTTAATCAATATATCGTTCACACAGATTAATATAAAGATCTTAGCTTTCAACCATTCACATAGATTGGTTTGAGCTAACACTTTGACTGGCTTCTTCACACACAGTTCTGAAGCTTCGTCTTCTTCGATGCATGTCCTTCACACACAGTTCAGGAGAAGCAAAGATTCCTCAGTCCACATAGGGCTGATAAGAGTTTGTTCAAAGATAGAACAAGGTTGAACAACAGCTATGACTTCTGGGCTATAAGTTGATGATGTGTTGTTCAAGGTTTTGAGCACTGTATATCTCTTATATCTGAATAGAAGAAAGCTTGGGTAGATATGTTTTTCTCTGAATATTTCTTGTAAGCTTGATCGTTCGTAAGTCGTTCAGTCGTTCAGTAGTTTTTCAGTTGTTGATCACTAGTTGATGATCTTCAAACTCTGGAGATATATATAGCCATCTGAAATATATCCGTTTGAAATCTATCCGTTGAGGCAAGATTCTGTGACAACTAATATTGACTGAGATCCGGATATTGCGGGATTTTGAAGATCTTCCGACTTACAGTATTTAAATACTTTATCCTTTAGTATTTAAATACTTCTTTATCAACAGGACTTGACTTTTAGCGAATACTGAAGATTCCTTTCTGTTGAGAGCTGTATGGAAGGTATCACTTTATTGATATTCGAGACAGTTTCCATACTTTGGCTTTGCGGGACTCTTTGATATATGATCAATATACTGTATTGTAGGGACTGCGAGAAGTCTTCAATACAGGTTTGATACTTGATCAGCTTTTCAATACAGCTAGAGAAAGTATTCGGGATTTGGCATATTGTCAAAACATACTGACAATACGATCGATACAGGGCAGCATCGATACAGGTATTTGTTCTCCCAACATGCACCAAACATCTCCACCGATCAACAATCATATTGAAATAACATCATACAAACCATAAGGCATATCCAAACCATGCAACATAATATGTGGGTATTTAACTAAAATCCCCAGCTTTAGCCTATTAAATGATAGATCCATATTATGCATATACTGCAAATTAACGTGCGCTAAGTACAGAATTAGCATGCGCTAATGATAAGATTTGTGTGCGTTAACAGGTTCAGTACAGAAAATTTTCTGAATCCGAGTTTAAAGTTTAGCCAAGTAAGATTCTTCATCTTTCACTATTTATTTTTGAAAGTGAAAATCACATTTTTATTTTGGAATATAAAAATTTTATGGTGTGAAAGATTTTTAAAATCGTCTACCCGAATTATTTGAAAAAAATCAATACGTTTGAAATCATTACCAAAAAAAATCCTCTCAAACACGACAAAAGATCAACGACGGTAACATTTTACAAAGTGTCCAAAATACTTCAAAACATATTTTTCAAATACCGTCATAGGATTTCATTTGAGAATACAAGGCCGTCTCGCCAAATTCAAATAATTTTCAAAATCCACACGAACCCAATGTTTAACTGCATCGTCAAAAGATTTTCATAATTTGGTTCTCCACAAACTTACTCAAGTCTATGAAATTCTTAGAAAAGCGTTCTCAAACACGTACGCAGCAGACATAATTATCAATGGGAAAAAGTTTGTAGCATGTAACAACAATTAGCCAAAATAATCAATTTTCAAACACACGCCTATACAGCATTTTAGAATCACCAATTTATCAAACACAACTCATGAACACCAAATTTGAGCACACATCAAAACTATCTATCTGAGTTTCTCAACAAACTCTACCGCTGATGCGCTTTCTTGAACACATCAATGTTCAATCCATCATGTATCCAGTTCATTATACACGCAATATACCACAAATATCAAATATGAATACCATCTCATGACACGCATGTAATAGAGTCATTAAACACAAGATATACTAGAGGAGGCTTACATCCACAGGTCACACGAAGATGATGTCTGCACCACGATACTAATCACGACCGACACCTCAGACGACAAGTCGCGACACGACTCAATCAGACACAATCCGACAAGACAAGACTCGACAATACACGACTTGACCCAACAGTCTAGGTTTCCACAACCTAAGATCTGATACCATATTCTGTAACACCCCCAATCCACTTAGGAATATTATAGCACCGCAGACCCTCTCCATGAGGATCTACCAGGCTAGATACCAAAACAAGACATCACATTAATACCAACATGGCTGAATAACAAATTCGTAAACCGATTTAGTCTTTCATCAATAAATCACAATTTAAACTTCATATACATTTCTACTTCAAAACTCATACCTGCACAATGGTCAAAAGACAACAATACTCCCATACAACGGGAAAACACTACAGCAGAAAGGAAAATACAATTTGACAAACAATACCAAGTACTAGTCTTTATGTAATTAGTATCATTTGTGCTCCATCATTCTTCATACCGATCCCGTGGTTTTCTCCCCAAGAACCTGCATGTACCTGAGTGCAATAATAGGCATCCCCCCGATTACTCGGGGTTAGCAAATTGGAATTTTGCTAGTGCAAGTATAAAGTGCAATTATGAGCCATACACGTCATATTCGAAGGATATAATAATCTTTAATAATAAACAAATCAAACATGGGGAAAGACTTCCCAAGACATTTTCGTTTAAGAAGGAATTCCAAACTCTCGCCAAATAATACAATCTTATTGTCATTCTAGTCAAAGTACCTCTGATAAGTATATATTATATCTCAAGCGTTATGGAAAGTCAAAACATTGTGATATTCCGGACATATCACTAAGTTACAAAAATGCTCATGATTAACCGTGGACCCAACCATGCGTGGATCCCTCCGAGGCCACATCGGACCCTCCCGGAGTGTTTAACCCCAATGCTCATGGATCCAACCATACGCGGATCCCCCTGGGGCCCCGTCAGACCCTCCCGAAGTGAATGTATATACCCTCACTCAAAAGAATGCAAGACTTCCAATGTAAGGACCTATAAAACATAAAATCAAAGTACTTGCTAGAATGGCCTTTACAATCAAACACAATCTAGATTGATAATTTAATCCACAAATCATGGAAGGCTTTCATAAAACAAGTAAACAACTAATAAAGCATTTTTAAGATCACAGGAGTTCTAGAGGAAAACATCTAGGATCGAGGAATCCTCATCTTTTCACAAATTTCTTAGGGTCATAACCCATACCAAAATACTAATCCGACAATAAGTTACGCGGTCCATGACCCGAACATCCACATCAATATACGCCCAAGGGTTACTCTCGTCCCATGCTAGCAAGCATGAACTTCAGAGTTTTCTCATGCATACCAGAGTGAATAGACCAGTGGTAAGCCAACAGAATCACACGTCATCCTGACAATAGTCACACAAATAAATACACATTCCAGCACACAACCCTAGACCAAGTATAGAGAGCTTTTACAACCACACAATACGAAGACAACGTATTTCAGTTCACAACCACATTACAACATCTCCATAGAACTCATTATTCCTAAAGCACATAAGTGTCTCTAAAAGAATCCTTTATTCGAAACTAATTACTAGTGTGATGCCCAAAGACTCTCACACACAAGGTCTAGTCAATAATAGCATATTAATCGTAAAACATGCAAGACTTCATGCTTAATCGTATAAAAATGTGACAGTGTGACATGAAACTGCTATTATTTGAATAATATGATTCATGCATTACTTGTTATAAAGTATTATTTTGATATTTCATGATTCACCTTATTTGATAGTTAATTTCATGGCATTGAAATGGCTAAGCATTTGAACATAACCCCAAGTTCAAGTGGTAAGCCCATAAGCAGTAAATAATATCAGTGACCTGTCTATCGGTTCGTCTCGGGGTTTTAGTCGGCGGGTATGCTAAGTCAATTTGGATTGATGATTCAAGTAAATAACCCTTTCTTATTCCGATAACACATGTCAAGCATCTTGATACTTGTGAATACCATCAATGATGAAATTCAGGGTCGCAGTGATAACCTTTGTTAAGTCATTCGATTTGTAAGTACCTTATTCGTCCCAAATGCGGTCGGGTAGAATGGAATTTGTACTTTAGTTCATTGTCCAATAATGTCATATTTATAAGGGAGTACTCAGACTCTTATTTCTAGGGTTAGTTATATAAAATTTCATAAAGATAACAACAAACTCATTTTCTACCACTTTCGAATGTATTCGCAAAAGTAGTTGAGTTTAAACAATAAAAATACATATTAAACTTTATCAGAAACCTTGTACCTTACATCAATACCCTAAACATAATTAATCAATACTAAGAACTGGTCCATTCTTCTAAACCTGACTTCTGGAGCTATTGAGGGGTATTTTAGTACATTCACCCTTATAAACCAACTCTTCCACTTAGGTAAGGGCGGAAACAGACTCTAAACTATTCTAGACACTATGAACTCGATCAATAAGCTCCACAATTCGAAAATTCATCAGAAAATCGAGGAGAAATCATAAAAACATTGACACCCCAATTCAGTTGACAACCAAGGTGAGTTATCTTTGTTTTACTCTTGTTCTTGCTATAGTTCTAATGTGATATGAAGTTGTGAGAGCTGGTTTAGGTGCTTATATATGTTCTAATAATGTTAAGAACTCATACATGGCCTAAAATTGTGTTTAACGTGGATTTATAGGGCTTAAAACTCACTAAGACAACAAAAGAATCAATTCTGTCACCTTTTGAAAATATGTGTGGATAGTATTGAATTCGTGTGCTTCAGGGGCAGAGGTTGCTATATACCTGTTCTTAAGTATATTAGGTATGCTATATCAAATATTTATGCAAATCCGACTTATAATCAAGTGGATATACGCGGGACAAATTCAGTTATTCCAAGATCTTGATAATTTCCCCTAAGCCATTGTATTGTTATAGGATCCTAGAGTTGTGGCCTATAAGAGTTGATCTAACACTATGAACAGAAAATAATAGGCTTCATAATGAACTAGGAGTGCAAAAATGATAGAGTATTATGCTCGTATATAACGAAATGCGCACATAAAATTTGTAGAATACCAATTATGTGAAATCTGTAAAACCCTTCGGATACGCAGTAAGTTAAACCTTGTGTATACCATATAGATTCTTTAAAGGCACTCCTTGAAACAGGCTCTTAAGACATATCATCATAACCACCTATTATTGGTATAAGCAAAGGTATCACTTGTACAAGGTAAGTAGTAACTGATTTCAAAACAGTATCACAATAGCATTTGTCTGAAATATGTGTTAATAATTGTTGTTTTGGATATTGCTCGTACCTTGTGTATATGTGGATAACATATTGCTCTATTTTATTGTGTGACATCTCCCATAAATCATTTATATATGTGGTATTATCATGATGCATATGATCATAGCATACCATTGGAGGTTGATGTCGCATGCATTGATCATAGTACAGGCGTTCTAAAGGTGATCAGGACAAACTGTTTTGGTTATGTGCATCGCGGGATACTGGTAAGGGGCTGTTTTGTGGTGGAGTCTAGGACACGTCGTAGTGATCCATGTGTTATACTTTGTGTGATGTTTTGTAGTGGAGTCTAGGACACACCGTGGTTACTCATGTGTATGATTGGGCACCTTTATAGCCATGATCGTGGTGGAGTCTGGGACACGCCAGGCTGACCCATGTGTTATGATTGGGCAGATTGTTCTGGCTATGGTTGGACATGCACACTTTTGGTCCGGGCTAAGAACTCGAGATGTACATAGCAGCGCGCTATAAAAGAGTTTTCGAAAGTTAAAGGAAAATGAAACTGCATTTTACAAACTCATTCATAAATGCATTCATGCTTTGTGTGTCACTACTTACTGAGCTTTCGCTCATTTAGTTGAATTCTTGTGATACATGTAATAATTTGGGGTATCAGGCATAGGTTGATGTCCGGGACGCTTCTCTACGCCAACGAGCCGTTGTATATGAACATCAGACATGTGGAGTGTTCTGTATGTGTAAAGTCTAAGTTTGCTTATAAACCTATACAACCGATGTTTTCTTTTGGTTGTAATATAATAGTCGGCTGATGTGTAAAAGTAACTTTTGGTGTGTAAAAGGAGTTTCCTCTTAAAGGTTGTAAGTTTTTCCCCGTGCTGTAATATATAATAAGGATATTTTTAAATATCCGGTATCTGATTAACAAATCTAAGGGGTGTGATAGATTTGGTATCGGATCAAAGGTTTAAAGCGTTTCTGAAGACCGTTCATATACAACAATTGCTTGGCGGAGAGGAGCAACCCATTAGTTAATGGTTTCATTTTTTTTTTGTTTACTTGCTATTTGCGTGTTTATGTTAATATTGGCTAATAAAAGATCCTTGTGTGAGAAGTGAAGGTTATTAAAAGATTATGGAGGAGAGTAGAACACAAGGTAATGCCTAAGGAGCGAGGGATAACCGTATCGACTGACTGACGGATCTTGTGGAAAGGCTTATAGAATGGGATGTTAGATGTGAAGTCGAGGCTCGTCGTTCTCCACCTCCTCGAAATGATGCCATTGATCTGGTTAGTGAGAGGTTCCAGAAACTAAAACCTCCCACATTTAAAGGTGGGCTCGATACGAGCGTCTCTGAGAATTGGCTCCGAACTATGGAAAGGATGTTCAGCTACGGCAGAATCCCTGATGAGACCAAGGTTTCATGTGCGGTGTTTTACCTCCGTAATGATGCTAGTTACTGGTGGGACACCATGATGGGTATATATGATGTTCCTATATTGACATGGGAGGAATTTAAAGAGCTTTTCGAGGCGACATACCTTACGAAAGCTACACGAGCTGCAAAACGGAAGGAATTTTCAAACTTGAAGCAAGGTGACATGTCAGTTGATGAATATGTCAGAAAATTTGAGGAGCTATCAAGGTATGTGCCATACATGGTAAGCACGGATGAGCAAAAGGTCAAGAAATTCATCAAGGGTCTGAAACTAGAGATATATAGAGATGTGCAAGTCGGGGAAACTGGAGGATCAAAATATGTGGCAGTGGTTCAGCGAGCTCTAAATGCAGAAATGGCTCAATGGAAAATCATGGAGGAACGAAAGGAGAAAGAGGCTAAAGAAAAGCAGAACCAGCCGAATTATCAGTAGGGCTGTTGTGGGAAAATCCCTCACAATATGCCGCAAGTGCACGGTGTCAACAAGTAATAAAGTGATGAGTGAGTGTATCGTTCCCTCGAGGACTGATTTCACTAAGTACCAAAATATAGTCGACTCACAATTTTATTTGAAGAGCAATTAAACGGAATTTATACCTAAACTAATAAATAATAGTACTACTAATAATAATAATACTAATAAGGGAGTAGGATTATGATTTTTCACCTCAAACAATCAAGAGTGATATTTATTCAATTCAATTCACTTTTATTCAATTCATTGTAATCCAGGAATTCCTAAGTTATTCTAAAGCCTTTCCCAAGGTCGATAGAAAATACTACGAATTATTAACTCGATATATTCCTATTCGAATTAGATAATTAATAGCTAAAGCAGTTCAAGAATTCCCACAATAACAGGCTTCACAATTCGCATGAGTATATCCCTATCTCACGAAAATTATGATTCATCTCACAAGAACTATGCCCAAATTTCATCTCCCGAACCCATTAAGACATTCAAAACAAATTAACTGTTGGCCAGACAATTAAAAAGCATTAAGAACAGTAAGAAGAATCCAATTCAATAGAATAACGAGTAAATCGAAATAATAATAAATACTCAAACCGTCATGAAATCGGATACAATCAAAATCCTACTCGAACAAATCTAGAAACTAAGATGCAGAAAAACCGTAGGGATCCATGGTCTTGTCGTCGCCCACAAATCTCCTCCTTGTGTTCTTCACCCTAGCTATCGATCCACCTCCGAATTCCTCCTAATCGATCCTCCTCTTCTTCAGCCCTATGATGCTTATTTAAAGTCGTCCTCAGCCTCCAAAACGAGTCCGTGTGATTAGGTCGAGAACAGGCTCCAAAACGGCCCAAACCCGCGCGGAGTACACCAAAACCGCCCCGTGTGCCGTGGCTCACTTAAGCTGTGCCGCGGCTCACGGGGCACAGATTAAAACCTTGGCGCTGCTTTTCCTTCCTGTGCCGCGGCTCAGCTTGTCTGTGCCGCGGCTCAGAGTACAGTTTGTCTGGGCGCTTTTAGGCCATCTTCCTGTGCCGCGGCCCACATGGTTTGTGCCGCGGCCATGACCAAAAACTGCTGTTTTCGCCCGTTTTTCATCGTTTCGGCTTCCGGACTTCGATTTCCTGCAAAACATATAAGAATAGTGCATTAACAGCTCATTTATGCTGAATTAGGCTCAAGATGGATATAAAATAATGATATAAAAGCGCATAAAAATACGCCTAACAAATACCCCCAAACTTAAGCCTTTGCTTGTCCTCAAGCAAAAAATTATCAATCTTAAACAAAATGGGTCGTGAATAATCATGCAAGTCCATAGTGCTCAACTTAATCAATACTACCCTGAAAATCTCAAAGAATAGTACAAGTATCGTAATAGCGAGTCACATCCAGGACACTGATTCCACTAAGTAACCTATTTCAGTCCTAATCAATCGTTAATGAAGAAAAATAAGCTCAAAGATTAACAAGCGTGAATTTAACCAACTGTCAATATGAAGGGTTAGATTAAACAAGCCAATTTGCCCAGTCCCACAGTCTAGAGGCAAAATTCAAGAGTTTCATTATCAAAATTATTCCTAGGACAGCATTCCCTTATGTATGATCAATAATATGATTCGAGTTAACTACTAGGTTTCGGCTCTCGGGATGTTTCATCGGGATAATCCTAGGGTGGAATTCCATTCTCATGCATTGGGGAACCGTTTGACGTAAAAGACACTCATGGGGCACAAGGATGCTTCTAGTTACTAAGTTCCCCTCCACAGTGGAGAAACAACTCGAATAGCTATTTCCGCATGTCAAGGTTGCTGTTTTACGCGAGAGTAAACAACGGGTCACGTGAATACCCCCGGTTACTAGGCTTCCCGTCATCGGTAATACGAAAGCTCTAAACCACTAGTCTAATCAGGGTTTGTCGTTTTACGCGAGAGTGAACAGCGGGTCACGCGAATACCACCGGTTACTAGACTTCCCATCATAGAACAAATAATATCTCGATTTTTTGGGAAAAACTGTCCGACTCTAAACTCAATCCAAGTTCCAACAAGACTCATATTACTGGACGATTAGCTACGCGAAAAGTTTAACCAAACGTATAAACGGTGATTTGAAAACACGTATGTCTCCTTTCTTATCTGCTAAAATTTCTACAAAAACGATAAAATTTCGGACCTAATTGAATATTCAACAGAAGCAGAAATCGCTGACTGCAACTCGACCAAAAGTCAACCGTTTCTTCAAAGAGACATCAGTATCGTAACATCAGTTTTAACACATGGAAGCACGAAAAATTCACGAAAAGTAACGCACTGATGAAATCACAATTTATAACCAAGAAAAATTAAGAAATTAACGCATGCTTCAATCTATTCCACTACACATAAATTCATCAACAATAAAACTCATGTGAAAATAAAAGAGATAAGGAAAAGTGAAACTTATTCCAAATGTCTTCTTGAAAGCCAACACATGTCTGAGTGGAATCGTCTGCCCAACATCACGAGGGACCCCCAAACTTAGTCTCTAGTCATGAATTAACAATAGACATTAAATCCAAGAAAGACTAGAATATGAAGAATAATAACTCATTGGGGTTATAAAGAAATATTAGAGAAATAAGGGCCAACAAGAATACACGACTCCAAACGAAATAACAAAACAAAGAAAAATTAAAAACGAAAAATCAAATAAAAACAACTAACTAGAAAGCAAGTAAAAATGATGGGTTGCCTCCCACCAAGCGCTCTATTTTACGTCTTGAGCACGACGTGGCAAAAAGAGTTTAACGTGGCTTTTTTCTAGGGAGATTGCCAAATGCCCCCTTCTTGCAATCTATAAGCCTCTTATTCCATAGGGGAGGCTTTGATTCATGCCCGGTTGCCACAAATAATGAGTAAGAATAATTATGAGGACAACCAAAAAATGATGGAAGAATATAATAATGATAAGGCATGAAAAAATAAGCAGAGTTCGAATGGGTATCTAATAAAGACTTATCATGAACAACCTCATTAGAACTCGAAGAATCAGCCTCAATAAAATCAGAAGTGATGGGGTCAATCTCTCCCATTATGGATTTAGGAAAAATTATGCGTGGCATCATTAATAAAATTTTAGGCACATAAGTGTTCACCTTATTAGTCGAAGTTTGATGACAATTTAATGAAATTTCTTGGGAAACATCATCAATGGTAACTTCTTCTACAGGCTCATCACACTTTATGTAATTATCGGGTGTTGGGGTATCGACCCTAAAACTTAGCATGTCTTTCTTCTCAACCTCCCCTTCAACTTCACTACTAAATATGTGAGCTGGAATACAACCATAGTGAATCTCAAGACCACGACGTGCACATTCTAGCTCAAAAAGGGTACTATCAGGATTTTTGAGAACGTCTATACATTGTTCGAGCATGGCCTTTTGTTTTGGGGGAAGGGGATGACTGACCCTATTTGGCAAATTATTAAGAAGATCGAAATTTATGAAATGCCAAGGGCCACGATATTCAAAGGAAAACATAATGAAAAAAAAAATATAGAGACTAAGGAAAAAAAACTTCAAATTAAAATTAGAGTCGCTTGGTATTGATATTAGCGAAAAATCAGTCCCCGGCAACGGCGCCAAAAACTTGTTGTGGGAAAATCCCTCACAATATGCCGCAAGTGCACGGTGTCAACAAGTAATAAAGTGATGAGTGAGTGTATCGTTCCCTCGAGGACTGATTTCACTAAGTACCAAAATATAGTCGACTCACAATTTTATTTGAAGAGCAATTAAACGGAATTTATACCTAAACTAATAAATAATAGTACTACTAATAATAATAATACTAATAAGGGAGTAGGATTATGATTTTTCACCTCAAACAATCAAGAGTGATATTTATTCAATTCAATTCACTTTTATTCAATTCATTGTAATCCAGGAATTCCTAAGTTATTCTAAAGCCTTTCCCAAGGTCGATAGAAAATACTACGAATTATTAACTCGATATATTCCTATTCGAATTAGATAATTAATAGCTAAAGCAGTTCAAGAATTCCCACAATAACAGGCTTCACAATTCGCATGAGTATATCCCTATCTCACGAAAATTATGATTCATCTCACAAGAACTATGCCCAAATTTCATCTCCCGAACCCATTAAGACATTCAAAACAAATTAACTGTTGGCCAGACAATTAAAAAGCGTTAAGAACAGTAAGAAGAATCCAATTCAATAGAATAACGAGTAAATCGAAACAATAATAAATACTCAAACCGTCATGAAATCGGCTACAATCAAAATCCTACTCGAACAAATCTAGAAATAAGATGCAGAAAAACCGTAGGCATCTGTGGTCTTGTCGTCGCCCACAAATCTCCTCCTTGTGTTCTTCGCCCAAGCTATCGATCCACCTCCGAATTACTCCTAATCGATCCTCCTCTTCTTCAGCCCTATGATGCTTATTTAAAGTCGTCCTCAGCCTCCAAAACGCGTCCGTGTGATTAGGTTGAGAACAGGCTCCAAAACGGCCCAAACCCGCGCGGAGTACACCAAAACCGCCCCGTGTGCCGCGGCTCACTTAAGCTGTGCCGCAGCTCACGGGGCACAGATTAAAACCTGGGCGCTGTTTTTCCTTCCTGTGCCGCGGCTCAGCTTGTCTATGCCGCAGCTCAGAGTACAGTTTGTCTGGGCGCTTTTAGGCCATCTTCCTGTGCCGCGGCCCACATGGTTTGTGCCGCGGCCCACATGGTTTGTGCCGCGGCTCATGACCAAAAACTGCTGTTTTCACCCGTTTTTCATCGTTTCGGCTTCCGGACTCCGATTACCTGCAAAACATATAAGAATAGTGCATTAACAGCTCATTTATGCTGAATTAGGCTCAAGATGGATATAAAATAATGATATAAAAGCGCATAAAAATACGCCTAACAAGGGCCAAAGCAAGTGGCAGCACTCAAACAAGGGTAACAAGAGGCAAGGCCAGTTCTACAAAGGTAATGGCCAGAAACGGTTTAAGGACAACGGAGGACAGCCATCCACTGGAGGTAAACAAAAGCCAAAATGTGCAAAATATGGAAGATATCACTTTGGTGTCTGCATGGAAGGACCCGGAGCCTGCTATAAATGTGGAAAGATGGGTCATTTTGCGAAGGAGTGTCCTCTAATGACTTCGAGCAGAAGAAAGTACAAGGAAGAGTATTTGCAATCACGCAGGCAGATGCTGATGCCAACCCTGCAGTCGTCTCAGGTAACATACTAATTTGTAGTATTCCTACATATGCATTGTTAGATCCAGGAGCAACACATTTATTTGCATCGACCAAGTATGTGAGAAGTTTGGGCGAACCACTGGAAGAGTTTGGTGGGCAGTTTAATGTGTCTACCCCTTTAGGGAACTCTTGACCTCGGACAAAGTTCTCCGATCCTGTAGTGTAGTAATCAATAACCGGGAATTGGATGCTGATCTCACTGTGCTCAACATGTCGAATTATGAAGTAATCCGAGGGATGGATTGGTTATCCAAGCATAATGCTACCATGGATTGTAAAAAGAAGATTGTTACATTCCAACCACCAAATGAAGAGGAGTTTGTGTTTGTTGGGAGTAGTAGCAAATTGAGAACGAGAATAATTTCAGCAATGATGGCACGAAACTTACTTAGAAATAGATGTGTCGGTTATTTAGCCAGTGTGGTGGACAAACAGAAGGAGCAGATCCACAAACCCGAAGATGTGCCTGTGGTACAGGAATTTCTAGAAGTATTCCCAGAGGATTTACCAGGGCTACCTCCAGAAAGAGAAATTGAATTCAACATTGAGCTGATTCCAGGAGTAGCCCCAATATCGAAAACACCGTACAGAATGGCTCCTACAGAATTGAAAGAATTAAAAATTCAGTTGCAGGAATTGCTTGATAAAGGATTCATACGACCCAGTTTTTCACCATTGGGAGCCCCAGTACTCTTCATCAAGAAGAAGGATGGTACATGAGACTCTGTATCGATTATAGAGAATTGAATATGGTGACCATCAAGAACAAATATCCTTTACCAAGAATTGACAATTTATTCGACCAGCTTCAAGGAGCTGAAATATTTTCAAAGATCAATTTAAGGTCGGGTTACCATCAATTGAAGATCAAAGAAGATGACATACCAAAGACGGCATTTCGAACCAGGTATGGACACTATGAATTTCGGGTGATACCTTTAGGTTTAACTAATGGCCCTGCTGCTTTCATGGACTTAATGAATCGAGTCTTTAGAGAGTACTTAGACAAGTTTGTCATTGTATTTAGTGATGACATCCTTATCCACTCTCGATCATTGGAACAGCACAAGGAACATCTGAGAACAGTGTTGGGTGTCCTAAAGGAAAAACGGCTATATGCTAAGTTTAAGAAATGCGACTTCTGGAGGGAACAAATGGCATTCCTTGGGCATGTAGTGTCGAAGGAAGGAATTTCAGTTGACCCAGGGAAAGTGGAGGCTGTGAGTAAGTGGCCCAGACCAAATAGTGTTCATGAGGTACGAAGTTTTTTAGGGTTAGCAGGTTATTATAGACGATTTGGTGAAGGATTCTCCAAGATAGCCTCACCGCTTACTCAACTGATGAGAGAGAACGTTAAGTTTCAGTGGTCTGACGCATGTGACAAGATCTTTGAAGAACTGAAACAGAGGTTAACATCTGCACCGATCCTTTCGATTCCAAAAACTACGAGAAGATTTATTATTTATAGTGATGCATCAAAGTCAGGATTGGGAGTTGTGCTTATGCAAGATGGAAGAGTAATTGCTTATGCTTCACGGCAACTGAAGGATTATGACAAAAACTATCCAACTCATGATCTTTAATTGGCAGCCGTACTATTTGCCTTGAAAATATAGCGACATTACCTCTATGGAGAAAGATGTGAAATTTACATAGATCATAAGAACTTAAAGTATTATTTCACTCAGAAGGAACTCAATATGCGGCAAATGTGATGGCTGGAATTGGTTAAGGATTATGATTGCACAATAAACTATCATCCAGGTAAGGCAAACGTTATTGCAAATGCTTTAAGTAGAAAGTCTAATGCTAGTGTATCGGCAATAATAGTGACCCAGAAACCATTATTACGAGAGTTGGAAAAGTGGGGATTGCAGATTGTGCAAGAAGGGCATGTCAGAAAACTGTTTTCAGTGACGCAAAACCTACCGTACTTGAGACTATTAAATAGGATCAACTTATGGATCCCTATCTGTCTCATTTGAAGGAAGAAGTTGAGACAGGCAAATCCAAGGATTTCAGAATTACACCAGATGGAGTTATCAACTTCAAGGGGCGGCTATGTGTACTGGATAATAGTAGTTTGAAGAAGGAGATACTCTCAGAATCTCACAACGCTCCTGTTGGCCACTAAGTATACTAGATACAGCGAAAGTGTTTTAAACAACAAGCTGTACGGTTTTTAAATCTGAGTGCATAGCGGAAGTCTTTAATACAATAAGTTTCTGAGGATACAGCAACTCGGTGTGCAGTGTATACTTAAATAATCACAATTAATAAAACAATAAAGGCAGAAGGTAAATAACACAATATTTAAAGTGGTTCGAGGTAAACCCCTCTACGTCCACTGGTCCTCCACACAGGAGTAAAAAGTTTATTATAATTACTGCATACACAACTACGTAATTATAACAACACCTAATCAATATATCGATCGCACAGATTGATATAAAGATCTTAGCTTTCAACCGTTCACACAGATTGGTTTGAGCTAACACTTAGCTGGCTTCTTCACACACAGTTCTGAAGCTTCGTCTTCTTCAATGCAAGTCCGTCACACACAGTTCGGGAGTAGCAAGGATTCTTCAATCCATATAGGGCTGATATGAGTTTGTTCAAAGATAGAAGAGGTTTTGAACAACAACTATGACTTTCTGGGCTTTAAGCTGATAATGTGTTGTTCAAGGTTTGAGCACTGTATATCTTTCTATCAGAATAGCAGAAAGCTTAGGGAGATATGTTTTGCTCTGAATATTTCTTGTAAGCTTTGTTCGTTTGTTAGTTGTGAATATTCTGTATATATTCTGTGTGTCTTGATCTTCAAACTATGGAGATATATATAGCCTCTGAAATATATCCGTTTGAAATATATCCGTTGAGCAAGATTCTGCGACAACTTGATATTTGACTGAGATCTGGATATTGTGGGATTTGAAGTTCTTCTGATGTCTTACAGTATTTAAATACTTTATCCTTTAGTATTTAAATACTTTTTTATCAAACGGGACTTGACTTCTAGCGAATACTGAAGATTCCTTCTTGTCCTGTTTGAGGGCTGCATGGAAGGATTGCTGTATTGATATTTCGAGACAACTTCCATACTTTAGCTTTGCAGGACTCTTTGCTGTATGATAGATTTACTTTATGGTTGGGACTGCGAGCAGTCTTCGATACAGGTTGATACATGATCAGCTTCTGGATACAGCTATTGGCGGTATTCAGGATTTGGCATATTGTCAAAACATTCTGACAATACGATCGATACAGGGATTGTTTATCCCAACATCATCAATACAGGGTTTTTGTTGTCCCAACAATTTCCCCCTTTTTGATAATTTGCCAAGTCCTTCCGAGTCTTCCTTTTTAAAACCTTATGATGTTATCCGAACATCCTTGATGATGCCAAAACTTTGACACTTAGCAGTTTGAAGTAGGGCAGACTTCTTGGTCTTCTTTCGAATGTTCTGGACTTCGGCATATGGCTTAATACTAAGAACTGCTCGCAGGCAAGTTCAGCTTTTATCAAAAGAAAGTTACATTGAAAACTTATGATTGGCACACAGGCACAATCTTACATTATTTTCTAGATGCATACAACTTAAATTATGAACTCTTCACAGACAAGTTCTTACAGCTTGTGTATGAGATAGGTTTCATAATATGAATACAGTAAGAATAAATAAAATGACTGTAAACATATAAGAACACATTAGATTATGAGTTGTAATCTTTCAAGACACGCAAAAATTTTATTGATGTAGAAATGATGAGTACAAAATTTTGTTGTTCGGAAGATAAGATTACAAAAACTATAATACAAGAAAATTTAACTCCTATAGTCTGAATGCCTCCATGGTCTTTTTGGGTCATTCTTGGTGTTTTTACACCAGTATAGATGGGCTTCCGTGTCTCAATTTTGATAAATGGCTCGACCTTCATATGATTTGTCGAAGACAAGAATCCAATCCTCTAGGTGGGTCACCAAGTCACCATTCTTGTGCTTTGATTTCATCTGCAGCTGTAGCAGGAGCATTCCACCTTCCAGCTTCGTCTTGAATTCCTCTGCGGCTTCCTCTACCGTTCTGCATCTATTAAATAAAGGGGAATCCCTGATAAGTATAACAAAGTATCTTAACAGTTCATTTCTCCTCCAATTCTTGATCTCTGCAGCAGTAGGTTGTCGTTCTGCCGGGAGGTTCATAGATAGCGGCTTTCAGACTAGGCTTTTCCAAGGATACTTAGGATCCTGGAATTCTGGTCTTTCTCCATGTATCCTCACGTTCGGCGTTGAGATACGGGCTATGTCTGCGGTGATGGAGTCTTCAAACGGAGCTAACAATTCTTTCTCTTGCTCCAACCTCGTTCTCCTAGCGGCTTCCCTTGCTTCTTCCCCCTTTTTGGTGTCATCAAGGTATGACACCTTTTCATCAAGATGTTCCAGGATTTGCAAAGCAGCATCCTGTTTTGTCTCAATATTAGACATTCTCTCAACAAGGGAGGATAGCACCTGCGACATATCCTTAATGTACTTATTATGGGCTCGCAGTTGGGAACCGGATTCTATTAGAGCAGATGCGGTCTTGGCCTCAGACACGCGGAGTTTTGATTGCTCTTCTCTCAGGATCTGTTCTTGTTTATCTTGCAGTTGGCTCAGAGCTTGCTTGAAGACATGTGGCAAGACAGTGAAGGCTTCGACTACTCGAGAGACTTCATGCCTTAGTCCGGTCATTTCTTCAACAACAGATGTGTGAAGCCAATCAAGAGCCTTTTCTACAGAGTGTAGAGCATTGACTGCATTATGAATAAAGACAGTTTGGAGGCCAAGAGAACGTAATCGCTCTTTTCTTGCTTCGGTGCTAGGAGAGTCTGACTGGGCAAAGTCCTCGACTCCATTTAACCTTCTCAAATTCACATTAGGGCATGAAATGAGTTGGACATCCTCAGGTATAGTACCGTCGTAGGATTCCAAGACGGTTGATGGGGCGGGAGTAACTGTTTCGGGTTCGGCGGTAGGGGGTGCAGCATCCTCCTGTGTCGAAGTGGTTTCTGTAAACATGGATACAGGAGGGACCAATTCCTCCTGGTGTCTCTCAGCATCCGCCTGTTCCGGCAGAGGTACTGATTCCTCTTGCTGGATGGCGCTAGATCTTTCTTCAGTGGGGGCAACGACTGGCTCGGGTGTCTGTTGCGAAACATGTTGTTCCTCCTCGACATGAGGGACTGAATCCTCATTGTCAGGAACAGTGTCTTGCTGTGGCGAAGGGGGCGAATGATGGGTAGATGTCCCTTCATCTCTCTTTGCTTGGGCTTCCTCTCGACTCATCCGCAGACCAGCCTGGAGTGCGTTGTCATCGTCATCGGAATCAGGATCGGACTTTAGACTATTGGGAGTTTCCATGGACGAAGCTTTCCCTTTCTTTCGAGCTTCAGCCTTATCAAGCAGATGACTCTCTATAAGCTCCTTAACGAATAAGTTATCCCATTGGATCAGGAAAGTAATTTCTTGAGTGTTCGTCACTTCCAAAATGAATTTTTCTTCGTTACTCCACTCACTCCAGTTGTACAAAGTTTCGTACAGAGCAAGTCTAAAGCTCTTCCATTGGAGAAACCGCTCGAAAGACTATTCAATATGCACGGAAATCAGGGTATTGGAAATGATTGTGTCCGGAGAGGGACTCCGTACAGTGTCTGGGTTTGCTGTAGGAAGGGGTTCCTCTACAGGTGTGGAATCCTGTATTGGAGAGGGATTCCTTACAGGGGATAGTACCCCGAAGGAAGATGGATCCTGAACGGGTGTGGAATCCCGTATAAGAGAGGTAGCTATTGGCTCCAAACAGGCAGCCGACTCGCCAGAGTCTTTTGAGTTGGCAGATGCCTAGTATCCGTCGTAGCCGCCAAGGGCTCGGGATCTACTGTATCGATAGTAGCGGGCATCTCTTCCACAGGGGTTGGGGCCTGGGGTAGTTGATCAGTGGGTTGTGCCACGAGAGGATCATCCTCGGAGGGTTATGTAGCTTTAACTTTCGTAAGCCTCGTTAGCATCCTTTTCGGCTTCTCAACAACAACTGATGTTTTGCTGTGAGATCTTTTTCTCTTCTTCGAAGATTCTACACTTTGGGACTTAGAAGAAACGTCCCTCGGATCTGCAGACAGCGGCAAATTCCAGATAAAAGGTCTGTTGGCAATCAGGATGCTCTGGTTGAAGGCAGTGGGCCTAACACCTCCTAAGAATATCCATGAACTGATCTTCTTTGCCTCTGTGGTTTGCTGAAGTCCGCACTTCGTCAAAACATGGTTCAAAAACAAACCAAACGATTTCTTCTGCGAAGCAGGTTTAGACACCTCTTCCTGTAAATGCTTAAGGATGACCTGACACCAATTGACCTTCTCGCAGGTCATTATAGCGACCATCATCCTAAATCTGAGATTGGTGCACATCTCAAAAGCACCTGTACGATTCTCAATAATACGGTAGCAAAAATCATGTAAGTAAACGAAAGGTAAACAAAAATTCTTCTTATGGCATGTGGTGTGAACCACTTCCACCGTTGCTAAACCGGTGAATAAGCTATAGTATTGAGTCAACAGTTCTTGTGACCCAAAGGTCTCAAGTTCTTCCATAGTCAGGCCATCAGAATGTAGCCTGAAGATGTTTTGGAGAAGCTCTTGGTCAACGCAGATCTCCACTCCGCAGATAACGGATGTGATATCAGCGACATGACCTCCTTGAGCCAGAGATAGAAAACGAACTACGGCGTTGAGGTAGAATTCCTCAACCAGATGAGCATCATAGTTCTCAGTGGTGTGGCTCCCAAGGCGGTAGAGGCCTTGTTGATGGATTCTTGTAGTGACGACCTCCATGGCATCAACGTCATCACCTTCAGCGTGAATACGTTCCAGCACAATAGATCTGGAGAAGATCCGTCCGTCGATGAAGTTGAGTGACTTCTTGAGAGAGGTGGAAGATGTCTGGGTAGACGTCATTGATGATTTTTCAAGTAATGGTGAAAAAGATACAAGAAGAATTATGCAGTAAACACAGAAAAATCTTGTAGGCTGAAGGCTCGAGTGCTCTTAAAATATGCAGAAGGCGTAAAGAGTCTCAAATGGCATTTACAGTCCTTTTATAGTAGGCGGCGAAGAAGGGTTTTCAGAGAACGAATGGTCAGATTTAAGGGATGGGAACCGGTGTTTAAAATGAATGGTCACGATGGACTGAGTGTAACTGGTACACTTATCCATTGAATTTTAAAATAGGAGCGGGTCCCACTTCTGACATTTCATATTACCCTTAATGCCTAAAACGCCGGTATTAAATATTAAATAATTTGAAAACATCGCGGCTTTTGAGATTCGATTGTCCAGATGTCAGGTAAGGCATTTAACGTAAACGACGTTTGACATGTAAACAGGGCACGTGGACAAAAATTATTTTAAAATGAAATATTATAATATATAATGAATCGAATTCCCATAGTATGTGCTGTATCCGCGACGATACAGCGTTCTCCCTTAAAAGGTACATATAGGTTTCAATTCCATACAACAACTTTTGGATTAATGATGTATTCATGGGTCATACTGTATTCCCCCTTAATTATTGCAAACGTCAGCTGTAGGATGATTCATATCGCTTTGTTCTCTACAGTGCTGTATTGAAGGCTCTGAGTGTACAGATAATTAATGGTGGATACTGTATTCTTGGGTCTTACAACATTCCCCCTTAATTGTTGAGTAAAAACAGTAAATACTTACAGGGAGTCAGGCAGTAGCAATCCCAATTCTTGTCGAAGCATGTTGAATCTTGCTGTGTCGAAAGGCTTGGTGAAAATGTCGGCCAACTGAATATTTGTATGAACTTTTTCCAACCGAACATCCTTGTTCTCGACATGATTCCTAATGAAATGATGCGTCATGTGGATATGCTTAGTGCGCAAGTGCAATACAGGGTTGTGCGTTATTGCAATTACACTCGTGCTATCGAACATGATTGGCGTTTTCTTAGCTTCAATCCCATAATCTGACAACTGTTGCTGCATCCAAAGGATCTGCATACAGCAACTACAAGCAGCATAGTATTCTGATTCAGCCGTGGAAAGTGAGTTTTCCAATTGCTTCTTACTGAACCAAGACACAAGTCTAGGTCCAAGAAAGTGACAAGTTCCACTTGTACTCTTCCTATCTAGCTTGCAGCCTCCAAGATCCGAGTCGCTGTATCCAACTAAATCGAATCCGCCTTCTTTAGGATACCATAGTCCTACATCAATTGTTCCTTTAATATACTTCAGGATTCGTTTAGCTGTATTGAAGTGTGATTCTTTGGGTGCTACTTGATATCTCGCACACACTCCTACAGCAAATTGGATATCGGGCCTGCTAGCCATTAGGTACAGGAGAGAGCCAATAAGCTTCCTGTAGAGTGATTGGTCAACCAGCTTTCTGGCATCATCAGCACTAATTTGCACGGAAGTGCTCATGGGGGTTGACGATGATTTGGAAGTATTCATTCCAAATTTGTTGAGAAGCTCCTTGCTGTATTTTTCCTGGTTGATGAATATCCCTGTAGGCAATTGCTTTACCTGCAAACCTAGGAAATAACTAAGTTCTCCCATCATACTAATTTCAAATTTACTTTGCATCAGATGAGAGAACCTTTGACATAAAGCAAGGTTAGTTGAACCAAATATAATGTCATCTACATAGATTTGAACCATTAGAAGGTCATCGCCTTCTTGTATTTTGAACAAGGTCTTGTCCACAGCACCTTTCTCAAATCCATTATCGGTTAGATACTGGGACAGGGTCTCATACCATGTTCTAGGGGCTTGCTTAAGTCCATACAGTGCTTTCCTTAGCCTGTATGCTAGATCTATGCTGTATGTGTTGGCAAATCCTGGTGGTTGTTCAACATAAACTTCTTCGGCAAGGTCTTCATTTAGGAATGCATTTTTGACGTCCATTTGGTATACAATTAAGCTCTTATGGTCGGCAAAGGCTAAAAATATCCTAATGGCCTCTAGTCTGGCTACAGGGGCAAACGTTTCATCGTAGTCTATGCCTTCTTCCTGTCTATAGCCTTGTGCGACTAGCCTATATTTATTTCTTATAATTAGTCCATTTCGATCCTTCTTGTTTCTAAATACCCATTTGGTTCCAATAACTGATTGATGCGTAGGTCTGGGTACAAGATACCATACATTGTTTCTTTCGAAACCGTTAAGCTCTTCTTCCATAGATGTTATCCAATGAGAATTATTTAGAGCTTCTATGGTAGAAACAGGTTCGGACTGGGCTAAGAATACAACAATAGTGCACATATTGAGTCTTCTAAGCTCGGATTGAGATTTCCATTCATGAAATGGTGATATCTCAGTATCTGGTTCTTCTTGTGCACACAGTACATTTCCTTGTGTACTCTATATTCTCCTACGGGTAGAAACACCAGCATTAATGTTTCCAATGATCAGCTCTTGCGGGTGATCTCTCAACCATCTTCGGTCGGGTTCTAATTCGGGGTCTCGTACTGTATCTTGAGTAGTTGTAGTTTCGGCTTCAGCTTGTACAGCATCGGCTTCATCTACGTCGATTCTTACAGCTATGGGGTTGATTTCTAGGTGAACAACCGGTTCTATGGGAGTTGGTGGATCTAAGATGGAAAGTTGTTGGATGTTCTAAGTAACAACTTCTACTCATGTAGGGTCATGGTGAGGTTCGTCGAACACTACATGAACTGATTCCTCGATCGTCAACTTCCTTTTATTAAAGATCCTGTAAGCTTTGCTGACGGAGGAATATCCTACAAATATTCCTTCATCCGACTTCTTATCAAAGGTTCTAAGTTGATCTTCCCATTGTTCAATACATAGCACCTACATCCAAAAATGTGAAAATACGAAACTAATGGAGTTTTGTTGTTCCATACCTAGTATGTTGTTTTGTTGTGGTGCTTGTTGACGATACAGCAGTTTTGAGTGTAGCATGCTGTATTGGTTGCTTCACCCCAGAAAAGCTGTGGTAACTTGCTTGCGGCAATCATTGTCCTTGTTGCTTCCTTCAGTGTCCTATTCTATCGCTCGGCAACACCATTTTGTTGAGGTGTACGGGCAGCTGAGTATTTGTGCTGTATCCCATTTTCCAAACAGTATTGCTCTATAAAGCGGTTAGTAAATTATGTACCTCTGTCGGAACGAATGGACACGATACTCGACCCTTTTTCATTTTGAAGCTTTCTCAGGAGCTCGGGCAGCTTTGATGTTGTTTCCTTCTTCTTGCTTAGGAAAATTGTCCAAGCATACCTGGAGTAATCATCAACAACGAGACAGTATTTCTTACCTCCCAAACTTATCGGGTCTACAGGACTATAGAGATCCATGTGTAGCATTTCCAACACTCTGTGGGTTGAAAGGTAGGATTTGCTCTTCAGAGTGGACTTTATTTGCTTGCCTTTTTGACATGGTCCACAGACACTGTCTTTTTGGAATGATACATTCAGCAATCCTCTGACCAGTCCCTGTCTTGAGAGCTTGTTGATCGTCTTGAAGTTGACGTGTGACATCCTCTTATGCCATATCCAGCTTAGATCTGCAGTCCCTTTGGCAACTAAACAAGGAATTGTGGAGCTCGTAGGCATCCAGTCAGCAATATACATATTACCTGATCTGCTTCCTGTGAGCACAACTTCTTTGGTCAGGATATTCTTGACTCTACAGTGATCTATATAGAATTTCACCGAGAACTGTTTGTCACAGAACTGGCTAATACTAAGTAGATTGTACTTTAAGCCTTCAACATGAGCTACATCGGTGACTTTGAATTTTCCGACAAGAAGGTTTCCTTTTCCTCTTGTTCTTCCTTTAGATTTATCACTGAAGCGCACTTTTGGACCGCGACCTTCTTTGAAATCTGATAGCTTGCTTCTATCTCCTGTCATGTGTCGGGAGCATACACTGTCGAAGTACCATATGTCCTTCTCCAAAATGTCCTGTAGCAGACAAATTAGGTAGATTTAGGCCCCCTTTGATTGTTGGGTCCATGAATGTTAGTGCCTTTTGGTACCCAAATCTTCCTGACAGCAATTGGCTTACTGTAGGTTACATTTGGTACAGATTTGCGGTATCTACGTGGGGCATGTACGTAGTTACTGTATCCATGATAATCATTATGCATGTAAAAATGAGGGTTATTATTATTAATCCAGTACGTATGCTGTCTCGGAGGTGGAGCCATTTTTTTGGCCTTACAGCTTGCCTTCTAGGTTTCGAGTTAGATTTCCAAAGCTGTTGTCGATGTTGTGCAGACACTTGCTTTCTTGATGGATAATGAGGCTCCTGTATCTAGTACCTAGGCGTGCTGTACTGAAAGTACTGCCGTGCGGGCCTTTGGTATTTGGATACAGCCTTCTTTCTGAACGGCTGTTGGCGTTGTTGATATGCTCGGGGAGCATGCTGCTGCGTGCGCCTTACAGGTTGGAATGGCTTATGATTTCACTGTCTTGAATCGGATTGCGGGGGCGGAATGGTAGCCTTTGCTTTTCGCGGTGCAGCAGGTTCCTTCACAGGACTTCGAGTTTCTTTCGATACAGGAATGTGTTCCACACTCTTTACGAACACGGTACTAGTTTTTCCTTTGTTGGAAAATGAGTTGTATCCTAAGCCACTTTTATCATGAGCATGTTACCCAGTGCTTAGAATTTCTTCCATTCTTTTAGATGATTTCTCGAAAGATTTTAGAATTGTCTCAAGTTTGCTTTCTCGCTTTTCGAGAGTATTAAATTTTGCTTGAAGTAGAACAAAATCATTTGTCTTGCTTCCATTTTGAGACTTAGTCTCACTTAGTTCATGAGCAAGTTGATGATTGCTCTCCACGAGTTTTTCATGCTCGACCTTGGTGTTTTCACAATCAATAGACATATTTTCATAATTTATCTTTAGCGAGTCATTTTATTCTTTCAGCTCTATGTTGGAAAGTTGAAGCTGAATATTTTCATTTTTCAAAGTCTCGTGGGCTTTTTGAATATTTTTAAATTCATTCATCATGTTTTCGAAAGTATGCGATGTGTTTACTGGAATAATTGAGGTTGATCTTACCTCATCATCGCTATCTTCTTCTTCTAGAATGTCCTTTTCCATAAAGTACATATATACCTTATCTTCAAATTCATCGTCAAATGAGTCACTTTCAATGACTACGTGAAGACATTATTCGGATTTGGATGGTGTGGGGGAGGCTTCTGATTCTCCTATCAGTGCCTTGAGCTTGTTTTTCTAAGCACGTCTTCGTTCATCCCTCTCTTGTTGCTCGGCTTCCGGCAACCTTTGAACTTTGGGATGAGGACATTTTTTTGCATATTGTCCTGGTTTCCGGCAATTATAGCATAGGTTAGCGTCACTTGAGGAAGTTTCAGTACTTACCTTGTGAACAAGCTTGGGCCTGTAGGGAGTCTTTCCAGACTGTTTGATGAACTTTTTGAACTTCTGCATGAAGAGAGCCATTTCATCTTGTGACAGGATATCGTCGTCGCTGTCAGCGTTCTTGTAATTTGGCTTTGATGGGCTAGGCATGTTGTGTCGACGGTTAGATACAGCGGCTAAGGCTGTAGTCCTAGCGGGAGACTCTTCAGCATTCTCTCTCCTGTCTATTTCGTACTCAAATGCTTTGAGGTTTGAAAAGAGATCAAAGGTAGATATTTTATTTAAATTACATGACACATGCATAACTGTGGTCTTAATATCCCATCGGGCAGGGAGAGATTGAAAAATTTTTAGATTCTTCTCCTTTTGGGTATAAATTTTGCCCAAAGCTTCAAGTTCACCAACAATTCCAGTGAATCTGAGGTCAAGTTCATCAAGTGTTTCAGTTGGTTTCATTTCAAAAGATTCAAATTGCTAAGTTAATTTGGAAATTTTGTTTTCTTTTGAGAGCTCAGTTCCCTCACAAATCAACTTGAGTTTATTCCAGATATCCTTGGCTGATTTATAGCTCTTTACCTTTGAGAATGTGCCTTTGTCAAGGGTGACAAACAACGCATTCTTCGCAACATTTTTGAGGTTGGCGCGCTTTCTTTCGTCAGAAGTCCATTGTTCGCGCTCTTTTTCAAGCATCTCAGCATGAGCTTGGCCTTCAATCCTAGGGGCCGGATTTACCTTCATTATCTTGATGGGGCTATCCTGTATAGCAAAAATCATCTCTTCATGCATTGCTGCAAGATGAGCCTCCATCCTGATTCTCCAATCATCAAACTCATTAATAGAGAACATAGGAACTTTGTTGATCATTGATGTATCCATATGAGAATGTAGGAATGAAAAAGACTGTTTTATAAAGATAAGTGATTTTTGGATCTGATTTGGTTAAAAATATGACTGATTCTTTTTAGAATCAACCTCTACGATACCACTTGTTGGCCACTAAGTATACTGGATACAGCTTGGAAAGTGTTTTAAACAACAAGCTGTACGGTTTTTAAATCTGAGTGCGTAGCGGAAGTCTTCAATACAGTAAGTTGCTGGGGATACAGCAACTTGGTGTGCAGTGTATATAAAACAATAAAGGCCTAAGGTAAATAACACAATATTTAAAGTGGTTCGAGGTAAACCCCTCTACGTCCACTGGTCCTCCACACAGGAGTAAAAAGTTTATTATAATTACTGCGTACACAACTACGCAATTATAACAACACCTAATCAATATATCGTTCACATAGATTGGTATAAAGATCTTAGCTTTCAACCGTTCACACAGATTGGTTTGAGCTAACACTTGATTGGCTTCTTCGCACACAGTTCTGAAGCTTCGTCTTCTTCAATGCAAGTCCGTCACACACACTTCGAGAGTAGCAAGGATTCTTCAATCCACACAGGGCTGATATGAGTTTGTTCAAAGATAGAACAGGGTTTGAACAACAGCTATGACTTTCTGGGCTTTAAGATGATAATGTGTTGTTCAAGGTTTGAGCACTGTATATCTATTTTATAAGAATAGCAGAAAGCTTAGGGAGATATGTTTTGCTCTGAATATTTCTTGTAAGCTTTGTTCCTTTGTAAGTCGTGAATATTCTGTATATATTCTGTGTGTCTTGATCTTCAAACTCTGGAGATATATATAGCCTCTCAAATATATCCGTTTGAAATATATCTGTTGAGCAAGATTCTGTGACAACTTGATATTTGACTGAGATCCGGGTATTACGGGATTTGAAGATCTTCTGATGACTTACAGTATTTAAATACTTTATCCTTTAGTATTTAAATACTTATTTATTAAACAGGACTTGACTTCTAGCGAATACTGAAGATTCCTTCTTGTCCTATTTGAGGGCTGTATGGAAGGATTGCTGTATTGATATTTCGAGACAACTTCCATACTTTAGCTTTGCGGGACTCTTTGTTGTATGATAAATTTACTTTATGGTTGGGACAGCGAGAAGTCATCGATACAGGTTGATACTTGATCAGCTTTTCGATACAGCTATTGGCGGTATTCAGGATTTGGCATATTGTCAAAACATTCTGACAATACGATCGATACAGGGATTTTTTATCCCAACATCATCGATACAGGGTTTTTGTTTTCCCAACAGCTCCATATACAGTACATCCTGGAACCACCAAGATGTACAAGGACCTAAAGATGCACTATTGGTGGCCTGGTATGAAGAACGATGTGGTTAAATTTGTGGCTCAGTGCCTAACTTGTCAACAACTAAAGGCGGAACATCAAAGACCCGCAGGGACATTACAATCACAGGATGTCCAAAAATGGAAATGGGAAGATATCACTATGGACTTTGTAGTTGGACTTACAAGAACCAGAGAAGGTCATGATGCCATATGGGTTATAGTTGATCGCCTTACAAAATCATCTCACATTCTTCTGGTACATACTACGTATTCCATGGATAAGTTGGCGGATCTATACATTAGAGAAATTGTAAGATTGCATGGCGTGCCTTTATCAATTGTATCAGACAGAGATCCCTGTTTTACTTCATCATTCTGGAAGAGCTTACATAAAGCTTTGGGAGCAAAGTTGGCGTTCAGTATAGCGTTTCACCCACAAACTGATGGACAGTCGGAAAGAACTATCCAGACTCTGGAGGACATGTTAAGGGCGTGCGTATTGGATTTACAAGGGTCGTGGAATACCTACCTGCCTTTGATAGAGTTTGCGTATAACAACAGCTTCCACTCTACTATTGGCATGGCGCCTTACGAAGCTCTTTATGGCAGAAAGTGCAGATCACTGATTCATTGGGATGAGCTGGGTGAGAGGAAGTTTCTTGGACCAGAATTGTGTAGAAAACCAAAGAAGCCATTGAGAAAATTAGAAAAATAATGCTTACAGCTCAGAGTCGGTAGAAGAGCTATGCGGACAACCGACGATGAATGCTTGAGTTTGATGTCGGAGACAAAGTATTTCTGAAGGTGGCACCAATGAAGGGCATTATGAGATTCAGAAAGAAAGGGAAATTAAATCCAAGATATATGGGGCCCATTTGAGGTACTGGAAAGAATTGGAGAAGTGGCATACAGGTTATCACTTCCGCCATCACAAACAAATGTTCACGACGTCTTTCACGTTTCAATGTTGAAGAGGTATGTCTTGGATCCATCACATATATTAAGCTATGAATAATTACCGTTAAGTGAGGACTTGAATTATGAAGAGACACCAGTTAAGATCTGGGATAGTAAGCAAACAGAATTGAGGAACAAAAAGATGTCGCTTGTTAAGGTGTTGTGGAAGAATCACCCAGTTGAAGAAGCAACGTGGAAAAAGGAAGATGAAATGAGGCATAAATATCGGGCTCTATTCGGTTATGCCCAAAGACTCTCACACACAAGGTCTAGTCAATAATAGCATATTAATCTTAAAACATGCAAGACTTCATGCTTAATCGTATAAAAATGTGACAGTGTGACATGAAACTGCTATTATTTGAATAATATGATTCATGCATTACTTGTTATCAAGTATTATTTTGACATTTCATGATTCACCTTATTTGGTAGTTAATTTAACGGCATTGAAATGGCTAAGCATTTAAACATAACCCCAAGTTCAAGTGGTAAGCCTATAAGCAGTAAATAATATCAGTGACGTGTCTATCGGTTGGTCTCAGGGTTTTAGTCGGCGAGTATGCTGAGTCAATTTGGATTGATGATTCAAGTAAATAACCCTTTCTTATTCCGATAACACATGTCAAGCATCTTGGTATTTGTGAATACCATCAATGATTAAATTCAGGGTCTCAGTGATAACCTTTGTTAAGTCATTCAATTTGTAAGTACCCTATTCGTCCCAAATGCGGTAGGGTAGAATGGAATTTGTACTTTAGTTCATTGTCCAATAATGTCAAATTTCTAATTGAGTACTCGGACTCTTATTTATAGGGTTAATTATGTTGGGATTCGGTGCCTAAATCGAAGGCCCAGCGGAAGCGGTAAAACGAAAATTAATTCGATTCGAATCCCTACGAGGATCGATCGAGCTACGTATATAGGAATATTATACGAAACACAAGAGATATAGAAACTCACCCTTGTAGTCTGTTGATTAAATGGATTCCTTCTCTTGAGCTATTCCCCAAGCTTTAGATTGCTTTCCCTACGATCCAATCCGCTCCAAGCTCTTGGATGATCTAACGCCGAAAATACCGCTTCTCTACTTGCCACGCGCCGGAGAAATGACCGGAATGACTAAACCTCGTTATCCTCCAAGGATACGGCTAGAACAAGGTTGTAGAAGCTTTTCTAATCAAAATTACAACACTCTAAGTGTTTAATCTTTGATCTCTTTATCTCACTATAATTTTCTCCAAAAAAATATATGAAAATGAAGAAGAATGTTGAAGAACACTTTGAGAAACTCTTTTCTCTTTCTCAAACTCTAACTCACGGCTGGAATTATAATCTCTTGGGAGAGTTGTGAGTCTTCACTTTTATTCTTCCTTTTTAATCCCACAAAATCCCCTTTACCTTATTTAAGAGATATCAAATCTCTCAAGTCATAAGTCCTTCACCAACCAAATCAAGACTAAGACCAAAGGTAATGAATCAAGGTGGGGGCGGCCTCTAAAAGGAATCGGACGAGTTCGGTTCGTTTGGGACTCCCGTGAGTCCAAACAGATAAACTCTAATTCCGTTCCGATGTATTTATATCAATTAACTAATACAATTAATTAATTATATCAGATACATAATAACATAATTAATTTCTCCAAGAAATAATTATATTCATGAATTAAATTAATCACCCAATAATTTATTTAATTCATTAGGTCGTAAATTAATTTATCCAATAAATCAATTTAGACATCCAATATCCCAAATTAGATATCCAATATCTAATATTCATTCTGACAGAATAAGCTCGATTCATTCTGTCGTGAATCCTATTGCGCGACTCGGTAGATCCGTCCCAGTCAGCAATGGGAGGAACCAAAGAGTAGTAGCACCACCTAGCCAGCCTGGTGTCCTACATTGTACCCCAACTGAGAACGAATGATTGGGATCATTCAAGAACCATTCTGTCGTGAATACCAGTATACATATAAACCCTTCTTTCAAATGTCCCGATCAAGTTATAGGGTCACGGTCAGTCAAACCCTATCTTTACTTGACGCTATGCATGCGTTAATGCAAATCGATATCATTAAGCTCTCGTGTATCTAATACAGCTAGCTCTCATGCTTTGGCCAAAGGCCTATGATCTCATCTCCCAGTAACCGCAAAGGACATATAACCCGCTCACTAATAGGAGAAAAAATTCTATCTTGGTATTCAGTAGGACCTGCTACTTGTCCATCAAGATGCACATCGAGGTTGACCCCCGCCTTCCGATTTACAGGGTCGAACTACTCTAATGAAAATCTTGACGACACAAGCACATTCCTACTAAATCCTCAAGTCGAAGGTTCACGAATACCTAGCACAACCTTTCGATTCTGTCATTGACTCTCCTGGAGTGAAATCCGTGTGACAAATCGAGGGTGAGTCGGTTCAAGTATACTAATCCAATTAGCATACCTATAATGTGTGCTCCCACTAACCATTATCGACAGGCACTCTCCATGTCAAGAACACGTCATACAAGTCTTCACATAAACATAACGCCCAGTCAAGTTTCATTGACTTGCGAACAATTAAGTATTTGAGCTATAAACCTTTCCAGTGCCTACCCCCTTATCCAATAAGGAGTGGAACATTTTGCTCTCAAATACACGGACTAGTTTCTATATGTATATTTACGAGTTAGGAATGCCAGTAACTACCAGTAAATAAAGAAACATTCATTGCCTTATATAAATGATTTACATAATTACAAGTACAATGCCCTCACTCAACATCCTCTGAGTGGCATTCGAGGGCATACTCCCAACAATCTCCCACTTGCACTCAATGCCACACACTATGGTATCTAATACCCATGTTTTCTAGCTGACGCTCCAAGCTAATCTTAGAAGGTAGCTTGGTCAGAGGATCAGTGACGTAGTCGGCTGACTCTACTCTATGCAGCACAATGTATCTCTTTGCGAATAAATTTTCTTACGAGATGATACTCTCTCTCAATATGTTTGGCACTGTTATAAAACCTCGGCTCCTAGGCCTGTGCTACCGCTCTATTGTTATCATATGAAAAACGAAAATAGGCAGCGCAACACATGGTGTCACGTGAAGTTTACCCAGTAACTTCTTAACCCTTCCTTTGGAGGCCTCCGAGGCCGCTTTATACTCAGCCTAACAGGTGGAACCAGCAGTCGCGCTATACTTGGCACTATACCAAGATACTGCTCCTCCATTAAGAGTAAATGTACCTAGAAGTAGACATAGAATCGTCCTTCTGTCCTTGGAAGTCCAATACAGTGAATCCCACCATATTCAGTTCTCCACCACCATATTTAAGAACCAGATCTCTAGTCCTTATAAAGTACTTGAGAACGTTTTTTTACGGCGGTCTAATGTTTCCTAACTGGTTTAGCCCGAAACCTACTTACCATGCTCCCAGCATGCGAAATATCAGGTCTCGTACACTATAAAGTATACATATGGCTACCCACGGCCGAAGCATATGGTATATTACTCATTTCCTTTCGTTGTTTCTCACTATGAGGACACATCTTAAAGGAGAGTTTTATTCCATGTCGCATCGGTAGGAAACATCTTTTAGATAATCCATCTTAAATCGCTTTAAGATTTTATCTAAATAGAGGGCTTGGGAAAAACTTATCATTCTCTTCGATCTATCCCAGTAGAGTCGAATCCCAAGAATATAGATTTCTTCTCCCAAGTCTTTAATGGAGAAATTACTCGAAAGCCAAGATTTTACAGAACTGAGCATTCCCACATCATTTCCTATTAGTAGAATGTCATCTACATATAGTACGAAGAATGCGATCTAGCTCCCACTAACCCTCTTGTATACACAAGGTTCCTCTTCATTTTGTACGAAGTCAAACTCTTTGACCGTCTCGTCAAAACGAAGGTCCCAACTACATGAAGACTGCTACAGTCCATTTCATGGAGTCTACATCCACCATTGCTAGGTCATTTGTCGCGGGTCGGTGTTGGTCCCCTTTTTAAGTATACTCGGTACAGCTTGGAAAATATTTAAGCAACAGGCTGTATAATTTTCTGATTCAGAGTGCGTAGCTGAAGTCTTAGAATAGTAGATATGCTGTCGATACAGCAACTCGGTCTAATCTCCTGTTAGCTTGGTGTGTACAGGGTTTTGCAGTGTATACTTATATGAATCACAGTTATGAAAATAGTAACGGCGATAGGTAAATAACACAGTATTTAAGTGGTTCGAGGTAAACCCCTCTACGTCCACTAGTCCTCCACATAGGAGTAAAACATTTATTATAAATACTGCGTACACAACTATGTATTTATAATCAAACCTATCCTTGTATCGTTCACACAGATTGATACAAATAATGTCGCTTTCAACCGTTCACACAGATTGGTTAAAGCTTCCTTCTTGACTTGCTTCTTCACACACAGTTCCAAAGCTTCGTCCTCTTATTCGTCCCACACAGGTCAGAATAACTTGTTGAGTTCACACAGAGCTCAATCTTCACACAGAGGTAAAAGGTAGGTAACCAGGTAAGAACAACAGCTTTTAATATGAAGTTCTTGAGCTGATGATGACTGTTCTTGATGTTGAGCACTGTATATCTCTTTGGATCTTAACTTGCAGAAAGCTTCTGGAGATATGTTTTGCTCTGATGTATATAATGATATCTTCTTCACTTGGTAACTTCGGTGTATTTGTATTCAACGCTCTTATGAGATTTATATAGTCTTCTGAATATTATATCCGTTGAGATAGATCCGTTGGGCAGTATTCCGTGACAACTTGAATAGACCAGGATCCAGATATTGCGGGATTTGAAGATCTCTGACAGCTTCAGTATTTAAATAATTTATCCTTTCAGTATTTAAATACTTCTTTATCAAACGGTACTTGACTTTAGTGAATACTAAAGATTCCTTTTCAAACGGTCTTTAGTTCTGTTCCGAAGTGAATGTTGTATCCACTAGTGCTGTAGGCATAATGGAATAGTCAGGCGCTGTATGGAGGGGTGCTGTATTGAGTTTTCGAGACAGCTTCCATACTTGTCTTTTAACTAAGACTTTGTTGCTGTATCTTGGTAGCGCGAGAGCTTGCTGTATGCTGGCGCTATCATAAGGTCTTCGATACAGGATTGCAACTTCAACCGGCTTTTGATACAGGGCTTGCTGTATCAAGCTTTGTTGTTTGGCAATTATCAAAACAACATTATTTTTCCCAACAATTTCCCCCTTTTTGATAATTTCCAAAAGCTACTTTGATGATTCAAAAACTTCTTGATCATGCCCAGTTCTTGATATCAAAACCTCTTCAGGCTAAAAACAATTTCCCTTTTTGATAACCACTTGATGGCAATTTGAGAGGACTTCGACACAGGAGTTTGATTTTCCCAACAGTTTCCCTCTCTATTTGATAATTTCTTGAGCAGGCTTCTTGATCTTCTGTCAAATGATCTGGTCTTCAACACTTAGTCTAAAAGAAATGTGAACTGCTTGCAGGCAAGGTCTAAAAATGATAACATCTAATAGGGAAGTGTATTACATCTTAAACTTATGATTGGCGCGCAGGCACAATTTTACATTGTGATCTAGTTGAGTACATCTGAACCTATGAACTGTTCACAAACGAGTTCTTACAGCAATACACAATAAAATAAATTTATCAATCATAATTGATGTCCTGTTGTGAAAATAGTATAGTGTTCTTCCTTAAAAGGTACATACAGGATTCAATTTATGTTCGGATTAACGCTGTATTCATGGGTCGTACTGTATTCCCCCTTAATTAATGCACACGTCAGCTGTAGGAAGGTTTCATGCCTTCTTTGTCCTACTGATCTTGTATTTGTGATTACGAGTGTGCGGTTAATTAATGGTAGATCTGTATTCTTGGGTCTTACTGATTCCCCTCACTTAATGAGTAAAAGCATAAAAACTTACAGGGATTTCTGGCTGTAGTGTTTCCCGATAGTGCCTTTCGGTACCCAAATTTGCTGGGCAACAATTTGTTTGTTGTAGGCTACTTTTGGTCCATTATATAGATATCTACGTGGGGCAGGCACGTAGTCGTTGTAATCATGATAATTATAATGCATTAAAAATCGAGAATTATAGTTGTTATTCCAGTACGATTGTCGTCTCGGAGGTGGAGCCATTTTCTTTGGCCTAACATCTTGCCTTCTGGTTATCCAGTTGGATTCCCTTCAATGTTGTTGATACTGCACGGACACCCGCTTCGTGATGGATAACGGGGCTCTGTATCCGGTGCTGGCGCTTTATCTTGAAATCTTGTTATACGGGCCTTTGTTGGTCGGATCTGACCTTCTTCTGAATGATTCTGGTGTTTATGATATGCTTTTGGAGCATCTTTGTTGAGTACGCCTTACAGTGGTTGTTGGTTCCACTCTCGAATAGTAGAGTTGCGGGGTGGAATGGCGGCTTTTCTTTGTTCGCGGTGCAACAGGTTCCTTCACAGAACTCGGAACTTCTTTCGATACAGGAATGGATTCCTCACTCCTGACGAATACCGTACTAGATTTTTCTTTGTTGGAGAACGAGTTGTACCCTAGGCCACGTTTATCATGAGCATGTTGCCCAGTGCTTAGGATCTCTTCCATTCTTTTAGAGGATTTCTCGAAAGATTTCAAGATTGTCTCTAATTCTCCTTCACGTTTATCGAGAGATTTTACTTTGGCTTCGAGTAGAGCCAAATCATTTGTCTTGCTTTCAAGATGAGACTTAGTCTCATTTAGATTATGAGCAAGTTGATGATTGCTCTCCATGAGTTTTTCTAAATTGACTTTCTTTGTTTCGCAATCAACTGACATATTTTCGTAATTATTCTTCAGCAAGTCATTTTCTTCTTTCAGCTCTAAGTTAGAAATTTCAAGCTGTATGTTCTCTCCTTTCAATATCTCATGGGCCGTTTGAATGTTATTAAATTCATTCAGCATATTTTCAAAGGTATGAGATGCATTTATAGGAATAGTTGAGATAGAGCTTACCTCATCATCATCGCCGTCTTCATTTTCTTCTTTAACTTCGCCCATAGAGCACACATAGGCTCTATCCTCTACCTCATCGTCCGACGAGTCACTATCAGTGACCACCCACTATAAGAATAAACGTCAAAGACTTCAGATAATATCTGAAGTAAAAACGTTATAATTACCGAAGTCTATGTTCGTGTAGTAAAAGGTATACTTTAGACTTCGCTTTTTATGCGAAGTCTAATATCCTAATAACCGAAGTCTATCTCGGGTTTTTTCCTAATTATGATCCAAATGTGGGGGTAAGTGAATTAAAAAAATGCCTTTAACTTCGGTAATTTTATAATTGGCATAGTAAATAAAGAACTTTTTACTTCAGTTATTGTATAATATATATTAGTATTTTCTGTAGTAATATATATTAATATTTTCAATTTAAAATTCGTTGCCAAAATCTACATTCAACTATAACTAACCATCAACCACAAGAGCTCAATAATATAAGAACCAACAATTTCATATCATCCCATCTTAAAAAAAAACAATATGGGTTCCAACCAATTCAAAACATATTAGCATAATGTGTCGTAACTCTACAATATTATCAAACAGTCAAAAATAACTTCTACAAAGTGTGATAAACCATAGAAATATTATGATCGACACAATCCAAAATTTCGACAGCACTTTGATCGATTATGGCTTGCATTTCTACATCCCAGAATCCGTCTCACCTTCTCGTCTGTTCAAAACTAACACACATCCAAAACTAATCTCGTTGCGAGGAGAATATAAAATTACACATATCGTTTGATGCTCCATATGTTTTCTCACGAATAATAGAATGCAGAATGGTGGCGCTCAAGTGTGTCCTTCCCATCACTAAGATGCCACTGTTGTGCCTATCAAACCTGTGCACCTATCAACAAGCTTGTCAACAACAATGCACAAATAGAAAAGAGTTACTTTCTAAACTAAATAACATAGGACAAACCAAGAGACGTAGAGAGAGAGAGAGAGAGAGCGTCGAGTTCCTCTTGTGCAAGTAAAATATTAAGATACCACATTATAAATTTTGGGACTGTATACATCATAACAAATATGTCACTTTTTGATCGCATGCGAAAGAGATATAGAGTCACATGACTACAATGGATAAAGTTACAGTATTCACAATCACAATAGAAACAAGCATACAAAAGTCCACCCCTTTCACGCTCATGTCACGCCGAGGTGCTGCAGAAGAAAAAAATAGTAAAAACTGATCCAATTTATCATGATCGATTAGTTAACATGTTGGTTAATCATATTCAGGAACACAGAAAAAAAATCATTGGCTTATCAAATTATCTATCGAGCCATGAAAAAATTCAACAAAACAAAAAATCCACTATCTGTTTTACGTCAAGCAAAACGTCGAGTAACTCTCGATATAGTATAAAAGCAAGACATGTAAGCGGATCGACTCATCAAGTTCCCATTGAAATAGGATCCACACAAGGAAAAAATAAACAGTAACTGGTGTATAAATGATCATTTATGAATGGAACTTCCATAATTACAAGCAATCTTTCCACGCGAGGAAAAAGTAAAAGTTGAGCAGTTGTACTGAATACATATAAATAGAGTCTTAAATATATTTATTCCAACTAAAACCATGAACATAATGGCTGAATGAATGATGGTAATGAAAAACTTACAAAAAGCGATCAGGAATTTTCTGTAGCCTTTTCTTTGTTATGGAGGAAGAGTGAGAATGCAAGCTAAATTTTAGGACTCCTCTGAATGTTTCTCCTGCAAATCAATCCAAGATAAGCCAAGGGGAAAATGCATGGAAGTGTGTGGTATGGGGGGCGGGGGGTATTTACTGACATAAAATCAGGAATGCCAAAAGCCTACATATCCTAACGACTGAAAGGTCTTTTAACCGCGAGGCCAGACAAGTGGACAAGATATAAATATGTAAGGGCAATAAGATCAAGCTTGTATAAAGAAATACTTAAGTGGCATTGGTTATTATTTATTACCAAAAATATCTCATAACAGAAACTATTGTATCTGAATATGGTTAGATCAAATGATTTTGTATGGAAGTGATGCTGCAAGATCTAAAGTGAAAATGTGGTACTACAACTGAATAGGGATTTTTCTGAAGAAGTATATTTTTTCAGAACTGGGGAACATACGGTAAAAGTTCCAACAAACCGTATATGATAATTACCTTGGCATCCTCGATCATCACATTCACACAACACATAGAACGAAAGAGAACAACATCATAGTAAAGGGTCTTGTGATCAAGAAACAACTTTGCCAGATAGCAAAGATTTTGCCCATAAACCTTGTTCTTTTTGCCATCAACCTGTTTCCATGGATTTCAACAAATTAAAATGAAACTTTATCGAGACAATTGCCCTCGAAACATTAACCAAGGGGCATTGCAATAACGAATCAGATGAAGACAACAATACAGCCAAGTACTGAATAAAATCAAATGAATGCCAGAAATTTACCTCAAACATTGACAAGGTTCCATTTCGATATATCTCATCACTAGGAGGATGCTTGAGATTTTCTCTACAGATAAAAGAGAAATACTTAGAACAATGGGTACTGCAGCCAATTTGACAAGGCAGATAAAACTATCCATTTAAGACTGAAGATGCCCTGGTTCAGATTTCTTTATATAACACCAGATGTAAAGAAAGGGATGAAATGAACATATCAACAGTAACTTGATAAATTAAAGATAAAGTACCTCCTGCCAATTTGATATGCATCAACACAACTTCACATATATCAATATAACATCAACGATGTTCCTACAATTTGATAGGATAAGTAAATCTGTTAGTTAAAGATGAAAGTGGAAACATCACCAAAAGCCATTACCTTGTTAATTATCTTTCAAAAATTGTCCTTAATAATATCCTCGGCCAGGAGATGTTTACATGCCTCAAACAACTCCACAAGCCTACTCATACTCTTTTTAATAAATGATAGGTGAGAAAGGCAGTAAGAAACATACTCCCACAGCAATATCTACATTTTAAGAAAACAATGACGACAATCTTCTATTGGTTTGGTATTTTTAAGAAAACAATACACTAATGGACCACATATTTAAAGACACGACTGGTCCGTAATATTTCGACCCTTTTCTATTATTCATTAGCTATATGCCACAAGATCAACACCCAAATGTCATAACCAAACATAAACCATTATAAGCTAGCCATTTGATACTGGTGCATTTCCAAAAATAGGTGAGCAATTATTTCGCACAAAGCCATCCAAAGTAGTGAAAATAGGATGAAAAGTACAAAAAGAGCCAAGAATTTGGTTTAAGCGAAGAACTAAGCTGAGTCACATGAGATGTTTAATCTGAAAATCGCACCTGAATTACACAGTAAATATGGCCTTTGCCTTTTTATCATATGGACATCTACATCCAGATAGACACAATATACAAAGACATAAATATATATAACTGTGTATCTATATGAAAAACAAATACTCAACCATTGTGCGTTTGTGTAAATCCTGCTCGAACCTGCAAAAATCAACATGAAATCAACCCCATTCAAATCATCAAAATCAAATCCCTAATTGAGCTCAATAATTTAAGAAAAACCGACCTCAACTGGATTCAGATCGTCAAACCTTAAATTACATAAGCAGTGAAACGACCCTGAAGCCTGAAACCGTTTCCAGAAAATACATCCCAGTTCCTGAGACCCGAACTCAGCCCAACCAAAATAAGAGTCAAGTAACCCCAAATTCGGCCCGAATTTGATTAGAGCCCTAGCACCCACTCAGGTTTGAGCCACTGTAAAACCTAGGTCACGAATCGAAACTTGCCACTGCCGACAATCGAACCCTTATCCTCCGTTCGCACACATCCGCCATCTTTCTTTTTTCTTTTATGGTGGTTGCGGTGGTATGTGTGTGTGTTTGTGGGTGTATGTGTGTGATGACTTTTGTTTGTGTGTGTGAGTTTGAGAGAGAAGGAGAGACAAAATTATGAGAAGGGTTTTGACCGATTAATGTTGGGCGGCCAATGCTTGAACTCTAAATTTTTTTAACCAAAAACCATTCAAGTCTGTGTTGTTATTTAAAAAAAAAAAAGAGAGAGGGAAAAAAAGGTCTTTGTTGTCATTTTGGTAATGTTTTTGATAAAATTGCTTATTTTAATAATTTTTTATCATGAAAATTTGAGTAAAAAATTTGAGGGAGGAAATGGCGGAAATCAATATTTGCTAAGTGTTTTTTGGAGCCCAAATGAAAAAAATTGGACCTCAAAATATTAATTCCCGGTCTGAAGACATACACTTCACTATTGTAAAATTTTTTTGATAAAAAATAAAATTTCACACTTTTTACTTCAGTAATTATCAAATTAGCGAAGTCTTTGTAACTTAGAATTTCTAACTAGCTCCTGTTTTTTTGTTTGATACCATTTACTGAAGCCTGTGTGGTTTTTTTACTTCAGTAAATTGAAAAGCGAAGTTGTTGTTTATTTTTACTTTGCTAATATACATTACCGAAGTGAGACGTACCGAAGTCTTTGATGTTTATTCTACTAGTGACCTGAAGACATTCTTCGGTCTTTGTTGATGCGGGCGGAGCTTTTGATTCTCCAATGAAGGCTTTGAGTTTGTTCTTCATCCTGTTTCTCTAGTCATCAAACTCGTTAATGTGAAACATAGATATCTTGTTAGACATAAAGGTATTCATATTAGAAGATGGGAATTACAAAGACTGTTTTCGAAAATAAGTGTTTTTATGGATCTAATTCAGTTAAAAATACGACTGATTCTATTTAGAATCAACCGCTCCGATACCAATTGTTGGTCCCCTTTTTAAGTATACTCGGTACAGCTTGGAAAATATTTAAGCAATAGGTTGTATAATTTTCTGATTCAGAGTGCGTAACGGAATTCTTAGAATAGTAGATATGATGTCGATACAACAACTCGGTCTAATCTCCTGTTAGCTTGGTGTGTACAGGGTTTTGCAGTGTATACTTATATGAATCACAGTTATGAAAATAGTAACGGTGATAGGTAAATAACACAGTATTTAAGTGGTTCGAGGTAAACCCCTCTACGTCCACTGGTCCTCCACACAGGAGTAAAACGTTTATTATAAATACTGCGTACACAACTATGTATTTATAATCAAACCTATCCTTGTATCGTTCACACAGATTGATACAAAGAATGTCGCTTTCAACCATTCACACAGTTAGTTCTGACTTCCTTCTTGACTTGCTTCTTCACACACGGTTCCAAAGTCCTCTTATTCATCCCACATGGTCGAATAACTTGTTGAGTTCACACGAGCTCGGTTTTACACAGAGGTAAAAGGTAGGTAACCAGGTAAGAACAGCAGCTTTTAATATGAAGTTCTTGAGCTGATGATGACTGTTCTTGATGTTGAGCACTGTATATCTCTTTGGAACTTAACTTGCAGAAAGCTTCTGGAGATATGTTTTGCTCTGATGTATATAATGATAGCTTCTTCACTTGGTAACTTCGGTGTATTTGTATTCAACGCTCTTATGAGATTTATATAGTCTTCTGAATATTATATCCGTTGAGATAGATCCGTTGGGCAGTATTCCGTGACAACTTGAATAGACCAGGATCCAGATATTGCGGGATTTGAAGATCTCTGACAGCTTCAGTATTTAAATACTTTATCCTTTCAGTATTTAAATACTTCTTTATCAAACGGTACTTGACTTTAGTGAATACTAAAGATTCCTTTTCAAACGGTCTTCAATTCTGTTCCGAAGTGAATGCTGTATCCACTAGTGCTGTAGGCATAATGGAATAGTCAGGCGCTGTATGGAGGGGTGTTGTATTGAGGTTTCGAGATAGCTTCCATACTTGTCTTTTAACTAAGACTTTGTTGCTGTATCTTGGTAGCGCGAGAGCTTGCTGTATGCTGGCGCTATCATAAGGTCTTCGATACAGGATTGCAACTTCAACCGGCTTTCAATACAGGGCTTGCTGTATCAAGCTTTGTTGTTTGGCAATTATCAAAACAACATTATTTTTCCCAACAGTCGGTCTCTTGTTTATCACCTGGAACCTCGTGGAAACCCAATTCCTCAAAGTGCATAAAACTATATCTCCCAGGTTAATGAGACACCCTACTATACCTACGAGGTGGTTGTACTTGTGTTACAAAAGGCTCGGTTCCAATTTCTTGCACAGGTGTCTCCTGAGGAGTTTCATTGTATTCTTCCAAAGAAATATTTCCACCTGCTCCGCCTTCCTGAATGAACTCATCTTCTAGGAAGTGTGCATGTAATGCAATAATGATCTTTTGATCTTTGGGCATGTAGAATAGATAACCCATCGCCTCATATGGGAATCCAATGAAATGTCTCCTCACGGACCTCGCTTCCATTTTGTCCACCTTAGTCTTCTTGACATAGGCAGGACATCCCCAAATCCTAATGTGATTAAGAATTGGTTTCTTTCCCTCTCACATCTCATGTGGAGTTTTAGGAATGGATTTGGAAGGACATATGTTCAAGATATATGCAGCAGTCAGTTGTATATACCCCCACACGTAAATCGGTAAGTCAGTATAGCCTAGCATAGAACGGACCATGTCCAACAAGGTCTGGTTCCTTCTTTCTGACACACCATTTAACTGAGGAGTGCCTGGAGGTGTTAGTTGTGATACTATTCCATGTTCCTTAAGGAACTCGCCAAACTCCGTACTCATATACTCACCACCTCGGTCCGACCGAAGTGCTTTGATATGATTACCAGTTTGTTTCTCGACTAGGGCCTTGAATTCCTAGAATTTCTCAAAGGCCTCAGATTTATGTTTCATTAAGTATACATAACCATACCTAGTATGATCATCTGTAAACGTAATGAAATATTGATATCCGTCACGTGCTGCTTCCAATGCACCACATACGTCAGTATGTATTAATGCCAGTTTATCAGCGGCTCTTTCAAAAGTCCCTGTGAAGAGGGACTTAGTCATTTTGCCTTTAAGGCAAGATTCACAAGTAGGAAATGGATCTGATCCCAATGGACCCATAAGTCCATCTTTTCCCATCTTGTAAACCTTTGGTTTGACCAACTTGAACAAGTCTAAGATGCCATTTCAAAACTTGATTGATTTCATCCCTACTACGTTTCCTGGTCATAGTATTCACAACCACTGTGTTACTGAGGTTTAGATGATACAATCCATTTCACAATGTAGCAGTACCCACTAGTTTATTTTTGAAATAAATTTTGCAGGAATCATCACTAATGAAAAATGAAAAGCCTTTTCGGTCCATGACCGGAATGGATACAATGTTTTTATGCCCCTTGGGAAAAACAAGTGCATCTTCTAAAGTCAAAACAATGCCGGATTCTAAACCCAAAAGAAGTAATCCTATATTGGTTGCCTCGACACTATGCCCGCTTCCGACTGTGATCATAACTTCTCCAGCTCCAAGCTTCCTACTTTATTCCAGATCCTGATTCACGGTAGAAATATGAGAACTAGCACTTGAATCCAGTATCCAAGAAGTAGAAAATACAGTAGCAGAACAATTTGTTTCCAAAACTAAAAGTTATGTACCTGAAGTGCCATGAAGAATCGGACAGTCTCTTGCCCAGTGGCCCAGCTCACCGCACTTGAGACATGTGTCCTTCTTCTTCTTGCTCTTTGGAATTATCGGGGCCTTGCCCTTACCCTTAAGGTCCTATACTTGGGGTCCCGTCTGCTTCTTGGTCTTTTTCTTCTTGTTCTTGGACCTCCGAGATCCAGAAGAAATCACAAGGGCAGACTCCTTCATCCGCGGAGTCTTAATCTGAGACTGATCGGTCTTAGTTTGTTCATTAGCCCAGCTAAGTTACATGAAATCTCATTGCAGTTGAAATTCATAACAAACTGTGAGAAGGAATCAAGGAGAGACTGTAAGATAAGGTTGGTTTGAAGAGAAGTATCCATCTTAAGATCAAGAGCCTCCAATCTCTCAATCATGGATATCATTTTGAGGACGTGTTCCCCAACCTTCTAATCTTCCTTCATCCTTGCACCGAACAGTTACTTGGATATCTCATATCTAGCAGTTCGACTGTGCTCACCATAAAGCTCGGTTAAGTGAGAGAGAATCTACCTAGCAGAAGTCATTTTCTCATGAGCTCTCTGAATCTCATTAGACATGGAAGCCATCATATAAGCACGGACTTTCACGTCATTCTTAACCCACTTTTCTTGGTTTTCAATCTCTTCCTGATTGGCTCTTGCCCGCACCGGAGGCGCCGGAATATCCATCTCCAAGACATATCCCAGTGCCTCTATATTGAGGACTATCATCAGATTGCGGAGCTAATACACAAAGTTAGGTCCGTTCAAGATGTTCTATTCGAGTAGAATTGCGATTGGATTCATTGTCATATTGAGAGTTATGTCTGCATTAAGTACGACAGATTAATTAGTGACTCATTCAATTATGATCTGAGTATAGAATTAAGGTCTTTTCTATTCTTGTTACCCAGCTCCCACTATTTTTATCGGAACAACACACTCCCATGTGAAATCCGGAAGTATCGTCGCTCTACTTTGTAGTGGTGATCATGTTCTTTATAAATCTTAATAGAGGGCAACCGAACAGGTTTCTAGTCTATTAATTTTCATAAAGTGGTGTCCAACACCAACCCATCTAATGGATGATACAATCTTCTTTTTCCCCTTGTTCACTCCCCTCAACCTATACGATTTCTATGGTTCGTGAACAAGTTAAGTTTATACCATCGATGCAAATCAGTTTCACAATTGAATCTTATCCGGCAACCTATCAGGTTTCTAGGGATAAAATTTGCTCCAACCTAAGGCATCCATTGCGCTCCCGGTAATTTATCCGTCCTCCCCGAATAACTACCCCGATAACTCGGAAGCATAGCACATCCAGTTTGGATTTCAATTTCCCGAAAGCTCGATGGAGGGAAGGAAAACCTTGAAACCTTATAAACTTAATAATTTGTCGTGGGAGAATTTTTACGATTAACGTTACACTTTGCACATTAATCCATTTAAGCACATTTGTGGCATTCATACAATATGAAACAACCATTCACAACCTAGTTGCTACCAACATGGGGTTCATGGACCGTTCCTAGAAAACAAAAACTCTTTAATATAATTACAAGTGTCGTCTTGAATCTTCATCTTCTCAAAATGGATCTTCCTCCGGTCTTCGTCATTACATATAAATTTTAGATTGAAAAATTGCATCCTAGATACAAATATTTCTAGTAAAATAAATAGGCTCAAAACGGCCTTTACAACCCAATCGAATAAAACCGAACGATTCAAAACTAAGTCCATGAACCACATCCCCATTCAAAAGCATTCATCCAATAAATACTATATAAACGGAAAGCGTAGAGATACATTGATCCAATCAACAATACGAACCGATCCAATCCGTTCACACAACCGGTAATATGAAAAACGTTCAAAATAATTCGTCACCCATAAATATTCCAATTAATCAAATTTCCCTTATGAAATGAAGTACCATAAATCATTTTAATCATATTAAATCCAATTTAATATGCGGGAGATTAATTTTCAAGAATACATGAAAAAATTGAGCTGGGGCGAAACTGGCCTGCCACGGCCGAGACAGTGTCGGCAGTGTCCTAGACATCCCTGCCTGATACGGCCGTGTCAAATGACACGGTCGAGTCACCTCCAGATTCCTGCCGGCCAGACACAGCCTGTGTCACCAGACACGGCCGAATCGTCCTGCCTGGCACGGCGCGTATCACCAGACACGGCCGGGTCTATTTGGCAATGGCTTGCAGACTGCCGGACAAGGCCGTGTCACCCAGGACACGGCCGAGTCACCCTCGGCCAGATTTGACCCTTTGTCCAAAAAGTCGTCCGACGATGATTCGGGGCTAGATTTTCAACCGGATATCCAATATCTATATTTTCCGACTTTCATATCTTCAATATAAATTATATTTCCCAGAAATTTAAGATTTATATTTAGACATAAACTTACGAAAAATACAACTATTACGAACGAGAAACATATACCACAATTATGACTAAAATGATTCCAAATCATTCACCATCTAATCGAGCATTCCAAATGCAAAAATCGTATATACGGTCGCAAGACCTATGCTCTGATACCACTGTTGGGATTCGGTGCCTAAATCGAAGGCCCAGCGGAAGCGGTAAAACGAAAAATAATTCGATCCGAATCTCTAGAGGATCGATCGAGCTACGTATATACGAATATTATACGAGACACAAGAGATATAGAAACTCACCCTTGTAGTCTGTTGATTAAATGGATTCCTTCTCTTGAGCTATTCCCCAAGGTTTAGATTACTTTCCCTACGATCCAATACGCTCCAAGCTCTTGGATGATCCAACGCCAAAAATAATGTGTCTCTACTTGCCACGCGCTGGAGAAACGACGGGAACGACTAAACCTCGTTATTCTCCAAGGATACGGCTAGAACAAGGTTGTAGAAGATTTTCTAATAATAAATACAACACTTTAAGTGTTTAATCTTTGATCTCTCTATCCCACTATAATTTTCTCCAAGAAAATATATGAAGACGAAGAACAATGTTGAAGAACACTTTGAGAAACTCTTTTCTCTTTCTCAAACTCCAACTCACGGCTGGAATGATAATCTCTTGGGAGAGTTGTGAGTCTTCACTTTTATTCTTCCTTTTTAATCCCACAAAATCCCTTTTACCTTATTTTAAGAGATATCAAATATCTCAAGTCATAAGTCCTTCACCAACCAAATCAAGACTAAGACCAAAGGTAAGGAATCAAGGTGGGGGCGGCCTCTAGAATGAATCGGACGAGTTCGGTTCATTTTGGACTCCCGTGAGTCCAATTAATTATATCAAATACATAATAACATAATTAATTTCTCCAAGAAATAATTATATTCATGAATTAAATTAATCACCCAGTAATTTATTTAATTCATTAGGCCGTAAATTAATTTATACAACAAATCAATTTAGACAACCAATGTCCCAAATTAGATATCCAATATCTAATATTCATTCTGAGAGAATAAGCTCGATTCATTTCGTCGTCAATACTATTACGCGACTCGGTAGGCCCATCCCAATCAGCAATGGGAGGAACCAAAGAGTATAGTAGCACCACCTAGCCAACCTGGCGACCTACACTGTACCCCAACTGAGAACGAATGATTGGGATCATTCAAGAATCATTCTGTACTGAATACCAGTATACGTATAAACCCTTATTTCAAATGTCCCGATCAAGTTATAGGGTCACGGTCAGTCAAACCCTATCTTTACTTGATGTTATGCATGTGTTAATGCAAATTGAGATCATCGAGCTCTCGTATATCTAATACAGCTAGCTCCAATGCTTTGGCCAAAGACTTATGATCTCATCTGCCAATAACCGCATAGGACATATAACCCGCTCACTAACGAGAGAAAGAATTTTATCTTGGTATTCAGTAGGACCTGCTACTTATCCGTGAAGATGCATGTCGAGGTTGACCCCCGCCTTCCGGTTTACAGGGTCGAACTACTCTAATGAAAATCTTGATGTCACAAGCACATCCCTACTAAATCCTCAAGTCGAAGGTTCACGAATACATATCACAACCTTTCGATTCCGTCATTATCTGTCCCGGAATGAAATCCGTGTGACAAATCGAGGGTGAGTCGGTTCGAGTATACTAATCCAATTAGCATACCTATAACGTGTGCTCCTACTAACCATTAGTGTTCGACAGGCACTCTCCATGTCAAAGAACACGTCATACAAGTCTTCACATAAACTTAACGCCCAGTCAAGTTTCATTAACTTTCGAATGATTAAGTATTTGAGCTATAAACCTTTCCAGTGCCTACCCCCTTATCCAATAAGGAACGTTTTGCTCTCAAATACGTGGACTATTTTCTATATGTATATTTACGAGTTAGGAATGCCATTAACTACCAGTAAATAAAGAAACATTCATTGCCTTATATAAATGATTTACATAATTACAAGTACAATGCTCTCACTCAACATCCTCTGAGTGGCATTCGAGGGCATACTCCCAACAAATTATATAAAATTTCATAAAGATAACAACAAACTCATTTTCCACTTTCGAATGTATTTGCAAAAGTAGTTGAGTTTAAACAATAAAAATACATATTAAACTTTATCAAAAACCTTGTACCTTACATCCATACCCTAAACATGACCAATCCATACTAAGAACCGGTCCATTCTTCTAAACCTGACTTCTGGAGGCTATTGAGGGGTATTTTAGTACTTTCACTCTTATAAACCGACTCTTCTACTTAGATAAGGGAGGAAACGGACTCTAAACTATTCTAGACACTCTGAACTCGATCAATAAGATCCATAATTCTAAAATTCATCAAAAAAATCGAGGAGAAATCATAAAAACATCGACACCCCAATTCAGTTGACAATCAAGGTGAGTTATCTTTGTTTTACTCTTGTTCTTGCTATAGTTCTTGTGTGATATGAAGTTGTGAGAGCTGTTTTTGGTGCTTATATATTTTCTAATGATGTTAATAACTCATACATGGCCTAAACTTGTATTTAATATGGATTTATAAGGCTTAAAACTCACTAGACAACAAAAAAATCAATTTTGTCAGCTTTTGAAAATATGTTGAATTCGTGTGCTCCAGGGGCAGGGGTTGTTATATACATGTTCTTAAGTATATTATGTATGCTATATCAAAAATTTATGCAAATCCGACTTATAATCAAGTTGATATACGCGGGACAAATTCAGTAATTTCAAGATCTTGATAATTTCCCCTAAACCATTGTATTGTTATAGAATCTTAGAGTTGTGGCATATAAGAGTTGATCTAACACTATGAACAGAAAATAATAGGCTTCATAATGAACTAGGAGTGCAAAAATGATAGAGTATTATGCTCGTATATAACGAAACGCGCACATAAAGTTTGTAGAATACCAATTATGTGAAATCTGTAAAACCCTTCGGATACGCAGTAAGTTAAACCTTGTGTATGCCATATAGATTCTTTAAAGGCACTCCTCCTTTTATTGGTATAAAAGAAAAGGTATCACCTGAACAAGGTAAGTAGTAACTGATTTCAAAACTGTATCACAAGAACATTTGTCTGAAATATGTGTTAATAATTATTGTTTTGGATATTTCTCGCACCTTGTGTATATGTGGATAACATATTGCTCTATTTTATTGTGTGACGTCTCCCATAGAGCATTTATGCATGTGGTATTATCATGATGCATATGATCATAGCATAGCATTGGAGGTTGTTGTCGCATGCATTGATCATAGTACAGGCGTTCTAAAGGTGATCAGAACAAACTATTTTGGTTATGTGTATCACGGGCTACTGGTAAGGGGCTATTTTGTGTGGGAGTCTAGGACACGTCATAGTGATCCATGTGTTATGATTGGACACTTTGTGTGATGTTTTGCAGTGGAGTCTGGGACACGCCGTGGTGACTCATGTGTATGATTGGGCACCTTTATAGCCATGATCCTGGTGGAGTCTGGGACACGCCAGGCTGAACCATGTGTTATGATTGGGAAGTTTGTTCTGGCTATGGTTGGACATGCACACTTTTGGTCCGGGCCAGGAACTCTAGATGTACATAGCAGTGCGCTATAAAAGAGTTTTCGAAAGTTAAAGGAAAATGAAACTGCATTTCATAAATGCATCCATGCATTGTGTGTCACTACTTACTGAGCTTTCGCTCATTTAGTTGAATTCTTGTGATACAGGTAATAATTTGGGGTATCAGGCATAGGTTGATGTCCGTGATGCTTCTCTATGCCAACGAGCCGTTGTATATGAACATCATACCTGTGGAGTGTTCTGTGTGTGTGTTAAGTCTATGTTTGCTTATAAACCTATACAGCCGATGTTTTCTTTTGGTTGTAATATAATAGTCGACTGATGTGTAAAGTATCTTTTGGTGTGTAAAAGGAGTTTCCTATTAAAGGTTTTAAGTTTTCCGCTGTGCTGTAATTTATAATAAGGACATTTTTAAATATCCAGTATCTGATAAACAAATCTAAGGGGTGTGACAACTAGTGTATCTAATACGACTAGATCAAAATACTTTGGCCAAAGACTTATGATCTTATTTGCCATTAACCGTATAGGACATTCACCTGCTCACTAACAGGAGATAGAATCCTTTCTTGGCATACAGTAAAGACTGCTACCTGCCCATATAGTCCGCACTTCGAGGTTGACTCAGTGATTAAGCAAATGAGTCTAACTGCTCTAATGACAAACTAAACGTCACAGGCACTTCTCCTACTGAACCCTAAAGTCAAAGGTCCACGTATACTATCACAACCTTTCGATTCGTCATCGAATCTCCAAGAGTGAATACCGTGTGACTAAATCAAGTATGAGTCATGTTCGAGTATACTGGTCCCACCAATATACTTATAACTATGCTATCAAGACATGCACATGCCCTAGCATCAGTTATACAAGTCTTACTCAAAACTTAATGCCCAATTAAGTTTATCGACTTGCGAATGGTTTACGTAAATAAACTTTAAACACTTCCAGTGCATTTTCTCTTATCTGATAACAAGAGTGGAATGTTCGCTCTTATTTACGTGGACTTCACTTTGATGTTTACCAAATCAAGAATGCATTTGAAATACAATAAACAATAAATGAATCATATTGCCTTTTATTGATAATTCCATAATTACAAGTACAATGCCCCTTCTCTCTCTTCCCCAGAGTAGCATTCGAGGGCATATTCTAGCAATCTCCTACTTCCACTCAATGCCATATATCATGGTATCTAATACCCATGTTCTTCATATGTCTTTCCAAGACAGCCTGAGATAACGGCTTGGTCAGTGGGTCAGAGACATTGTCTTCTGAGTCTACTCTTTCTCTCTATATGCTTGGTGTTGTGGTGAGCCCTTGGCTCCTTGGCATGGGCGACAGCTCCATCATTATCACAGAATAGTGATATAGGCAGCTCCGCATTAGGCACCACTTGAAGTTCATGCACAAACTTATGCATCCAAAATGCTTCCTTGCTAGCCTCTGAGGAAGCTTGGTACTCTGCTTGGTAGATATAATAGGCTTCATGCCAGTTGGTAGATCAACTAGAGTCCAGACCTGATTGGCATCCATCGAGTCTATCTCAGCTTCCATAGATTCTTGCCATTTATCGGAGTCTACATCCACTACCGCTTGGTCATAGGTGATAGGGTTGTCCTCATGGCTATCAGGTACGTCGTGGAGACCCAGTTCCTCGACATGTGTATAGTCATACCTCTCAGGTAAGTGAGACACCCTATCAGACCTTCGAAGTGGAGGTTGTGTTTCAATAGGTTCGTTTTGTATCCCTGAATAGATGTCACCTAAGGACTTTCTTTGCGCTCTTCTAAAGAGACATTTCTACCCGAGCAACCTTCCTAAATGAATTCATCATCAAGGAAGGGTGCTTGTAAAGCCACAACGATCCTATGGTCTTCAGGCATGTAGAATAGATAACCCTCCTCTGGGTATCCTATGAAATGTCCCTTGACAGATCTCGCTTCCAGTTTGTCCATCTTAGCCTTCTTGACATAGGCTGGACATCCCCAAATCCTTATGTTATTAAGACTTGGTTTTTTACCCTTCCACATTTTATGCGGAGTGATAGGAACGGATTTGGAAGGACATCTATTTAGGATATAGGCAGCGACAAGTAAGGCGTACACCCACAGGTAAATTGGTATATCATTGTAATTCAGCATGGAGCGGACCATGTCCAACATAGTCCGATTTCTCCTTTCTGAAACACCATTTAACTATGGGGTTCCTAGCAGCGTGAATTGTGAAACTATTCCATGTTCCTTAAGGAACTCATCAAACTCGGTCCTCATATACTCGCCACCTAGATCTGACCGAAGTGCCTTGATATGACATCCAGCCTTATTTTAAACTAGGCTTCGGATTCCTGTTTCATTAAGTACATAATACCATACCTAGTATGATCATATGTGAACATTATGAAATATTGATATCCATCTCGGGCTATTTCTAAAGCACCACAAATGTCGGTATGTACTAACCCAAGTTTTTCAGCAGCCCTTTCAAATGTCCCTGTGAAGGGGGACTTAGTCATCTTGCCTCTAAGGCAGGATTCACAAGTTGGATAGGGTTCTACACCCAATGGACTTAAAATTCCATCTTTCTCCATTTTGTGAACCTTGGTCTGACCAACGTGACCAAGTCTAAGGTGCCACTTAAGAGTTTGATTAGTATCTTGACTGCCACGTTTTCTAGTTATAGTGCTCACTGCTGATCTATTTTGTAAGTTCAGTTGATATAAACCATTCAACAATGTAGCTGTGCCAACCAATTTATTTTGAAAATAAATTTTACAACTACCATTGCTAATGAAGAAAAAAAATTCTTTTCAGTCCAAGACTGGAATGGATACAATATTTTTATGTCCCTTGGGCAAAAGCAGTACTTCATTTAACGTTAAAATAAAACCGGATTCTAAACCCAGTAGGAGTGATCCAATATCGGTCTCACTGCTGATCTATTTTGTAAGTTCAGTTGATATAAACCATTCAACAATGTAGCTGTGCCAACCAATTTATTTTGAAAATAAATTTTACAACTACCATTGCTAATGAAGAAAAAAAATTCTTTTCAGTCCAAGACTGGAATAGATACAATATTTTTATGTCCCTTGGGCAAAAGCAGTACTTCATTTAACGTTAAAATAAAACCGGATTCTAAACCCAGTAGGAGTGATCCAATATCGGTTGCCTCGACACTTTGTCCGCTTCCGACAGTGATCATCACTTCCCCAGTTTCAAGATGCCTACTTCGTTCCAGATCCTGATTCATAGTACAAATATGAGAAGTAGCACCTGAATCCAGAATCCATGAAGAAGAATATACAATAGTGGAACAATTGGTTTCAAAAATAAAAAGTTCCGTACCTGATGCGCCATTGATCTTGGGACAAGTCCTACGCCAGTGGCCCATCTCACCGTATTCAATACATTTGTCCATAGGTTTTGGACCGCCTACCTTTTGAACCTTTTGGACCTTGCCCTTGCCTTCCTGCACCCCTTTCTTGGGTTTATATTGCTCGTAGGCCGTTTTCTTATTGTTCTTGGACCTCCGAGGGCCAGAAGAAATCACAAGAGCAGCCTCCCTCGGTTTAGTCTTCATGTTAGACTGTGCCGTCACTAGTTTATTCCTTAGCCAGCTAATGTGCATGAAATCTCATTACAGTTGAAATTCATTACAAACTGTATGAAGGAGTCAGGCAGAGATTGAAGGATGAGATCAATCTGAAGGGATAAATCCATATGAAAGTTGAGCACCTCGAGCCTCTCAATCATCGAGATCATCTTGAGGGCGTGCTCTCCCACTTTCTTCCCTTTCTTCATACTAGCACTGAATAACTGCTTCGATATCTCATATCTAGCAGTCCTACTGTGCTCTCCATAAAGCTCGGTCAAGTGTGCGAGAATCTGCCTCACAGAAGTCATTTTCTCGTGCGCTCTCTGCAGATCATTAGTCATTGAGCCCATCATAAAGCCACGGACTAGCACGTCATCCTTGACCCATTTTTCATGGATGTCAATCTCTTCCTGATTACCCCTAGTCCAGACTAGATTCGGTGGAATGTCCGCCTCCAAGACATATCCTATAGACTCAATGATGAGTACAATCATCAGATTCCACAACCAGTCAACGAAGTTGGGGCCAGTTAGGAGATTCTTTTCAAGTAATATTGCAAGTGGGTTCTTTGCCATTTTTAGAGAGATATTGTTTCATTTCTCTCTATTGATTTAGACAAAATTGAATTAGTGACTTGTTTTATTATGACCGATTATAGAATTTAAGGGCTTGTATAATTCTTGTTTCGGCTCCCACTATTTTTATAGGAATTACACACTCCTATTTTATAACCCGGAAGTCATGGTTAGATCGACATCTTAGTGGTGATCGAGTTCTTTATAAATTTTAACAGACGCAACCTGTCAGGTTTCTTGCCTATTAATTTCTGCAAAGTGGTGTCCAACACCAACCCATCCAACGGATGTTTCGATCTTCTTTTACCCCTAGTTTTCATGCCCTCAATCTATCAGGCTTCTTGGCAATCCAGACTATCTAAGTTGTTGACCATCAACGTCTATCAGTATGACTATTGAATATCGCCTGGAAACCTATCAGGTTTCTAGGGTCGAAAATTTATCACCAACCGAAGGCATCTAATGCACTCAAGAATTTTTCAACATCTACCAAATGTACTACCCCGATAACTCGGAAGCGTCGCAAACCGGCTCGGGTATCAATTTTCTACGAGTTTGATGGAGGGTAGGAAACCTCATAACCTTTTTCAAAGTTAGTATGTTTGTTAGTCGGGAGGATTTCGCGATTAATGTTACGCTTTGCACATTAATTCATTTATAAGCGCGTTTGTGTCTGTCAATCATTCAAAATGAAAAACAGTAAATAGCAACCTAGTTACTACCAACATATAGCTCATGGACTTTTTCCTAAGTACTGGGTCAAGCGAATGACCCAATAAAGAAAATAAAAACAGTCTTCGATTCTTCGTCTTCTCGGTCGATTGTCTTTGGTCTTCGTCATAGCCAATTAAATAATTACATTATTGAAAAATACATCCTATACAAATTTTCTAGAAAAAATAAATAGGCTCAAAACGGCCTTTACAACCCAATCGAATCGAACAAATCAAAACTAAGTCCACGAGCTATATCACCATCACATAAGGATTCCACACAACATGTAACGGCCATGAAATTAAATAATTAATTTAATATATTAATCCAATTAATCTATGAAATTAATCTATTCAATCTCTACAATATTAATCCAATTAATATATGGTGGCATTAAAATTAAATAATCCATTAATTTATTAATCCAATTGATATAAAAATTAATCTATTCAATTTCAACGGTATTAATCTAATTAATACACATAATCGTCAATTTAATTCGTTAGAAGTAATCCTACCAAAAATAGTATTCATGTTTAATATCTTTCCCATTTAAAATAATATTCCAAATATACATTTTAATCAAATTAAATCCAATTTAAAATGTGGGAGAATATTACAACGTAATATAGAGACTAAACGAAGTCCCTGACAAGTCAGAACGGGCCCAGCCCGCAAACCGAACCCGAAAAAGGGGGCTGGCCGAGGGTGACCCACTAGAGCGAGTCACCTGCCTGCTACTATCCAGGTAGCAGGCCTCCTATCCGGCCAACCTGCCAGGCACAGCCTGGCAGTGACTCTAGCAGCCCCGGGTTGCCGAGTCCGACCTCCGTTCGGCTTGTTTTCGGCTCGTTTCCAAAACGTGATGTTTCTTACTTTTATGTAGAACTTATAAATCAACAAAATAAAATTTTTTAGATTTATAATTCACATAAAATCATAGAAACAAAATTTACAACGAATAATTAAATATCTCCGGTTATACCAAAAATGATACTAAATCATAAACATCATCCAATAACATTTAAAACGCACAAATAATCATATATACGGTATCATTGACCTTGCTTTGATACCACTAATGGGATTCCGGAAACAAAATCGAATACGCAGCGGAATAATAAAAAGTATCCCAAATAGGATCGATCAAGTAACGTATATACGAAAAAAATAAATCAAACGAAGATAAAGGATCAAAGTCCCATACCTTTGAAGCCTTTGATATTATCTTCGTAAGTTGATGATGATCACGAACCCGAACACGAACACGAATTCCCTTTCTTCCAAACACCGGAAGTTCGATGTCTCTACGTCACCACGCGATGGAACTTGACCGGAAAAATTAACGAGACTCCGTTCTCCAAGAACACGGCTAGGGAAACTCGTAGGAATTTTTCTCTCTATTTTTCTTATTTTTTTTCTCTCACCTCTAAGATGAAGAATTGAACAAAGAAATTTTTTTCTCTCCCTTTGGAACCTCTCGGCTGAACTCACCGAAATGTTGAAGTGGGTTTTGGTGTTTGTTATGTCATTAGTTTTATAAGACTAACAACATCAAAAGAAAGATAACAAAATGATATGATTAGATACCAAATCATTTCATCTTGGAATTATCTTAAGAACATGCTCAATCACTAATAAAATAAAACACCACACCAAGACAAAGTAGAGAGGAGGGGCGACCACATGGAAATTACTAGGAAACGGGTCGAGTCCCTCGACTCGTGTACCGGACGTACGTCAAACGACTCTGTTTAATATACTCCGTTTTATCTCCAATCTATTTATACTAATTAATTAGTCTAACTAATTAATTATATCAAACACAAATATATTACACTAAGAAATATAATTTATGAATTAAATTAATTACCTGGTAACTTAATTTCAATTCATAAGACCGCTATTTGATTTATCCAATAAATCATAATTAGATATCCAATATCTAATATTAATAGAGAGATGACAAATTCATATTTATCCGTCAACGATCCTGATGTGCGACTATGTAGGTCCGTCTTAGCCGACATTGGGAGGAACCAATGAGTGCGGGCAGCACTTAGCCAGCCTAGCGGGCCACATTGTAAACCCTGACTGAGAACGAATGAATGGATCATTCCAGAACCATTATGTCATGAATACCATATACCTATAGACCCTTCATCAGATGTCCCGGTCAAGTCTTGGGGTCAAGGTAAAGTCAAACCATACTGATGACTAGACACTATACATGTGTTAATGCAAATCAAGACAGACTCATTACTAGTGTATCTAATACGACTAGATCATAATGCTTTAGCCAAATACTTGTGATCTTATTTGCCATTAACTGTATAGGACATTTTTCTGCTCACTAACAGGAGATAGAATCCTTACTTGGCGTACAGTAAAGACTTCTACCTGCCCGTATAGTCCGCACTTTGAGGTTGACTCAGCGATTAAGCAAATGAGTCTAACTACTCTAATGACAAACTAAACAGCACAGGCACATCTCCTACTGAACCCTCAAGTCAAAGGTCCACATATACTATCACAACCTTTTGATTCGTCATCGACTATCCAAGAGTGAATACTGTATGACTGAATCAAGTATGAGTCATGCTCGAGCATACTGGTCCCACCAATATACTTATAACTATGCTATCAAGACATGCACATGTCCTAGCATCAGTTATACAAGTCTTACTCAAAATTTAATGCCCAATTAAGTTTATCGACTTGCGAATGGTTTACGTAAATAAACTTTAGACACTTCGAGTGCATTTTCTCTTATCCGATAACTAGAGTGGAATGCTCACTCTTATTTACATGGACTTCACTTTAATATTTACCAAATTAAGAATGCATTTTAAATATAATAAACAGTGAATAAATCATATTGTCTTTTATTGATAATTCCATAATTACAAATACACTGCCCCTTCTCTCTCATCCCCTAAGTGGCATTCGATGGCATGTTCCTAACATAATCAACACGATGATTATGGATTATGATCAACAAGGCTAGATAAAAATAATGAAACCAACAACCTCTGATTACAATTACGAAATCAAGAAAAATTCTCAATTATTCCCGAAATAGGATTCTAGGATGATTACCTCGATTCAAAGGGAAAATGATGATTTGATGTTGTTGTTAATTCACACCAAGATCTCGATGATTATGTTGTAGGATGAAAGATTTACGAACTTTCTTGAAGAATCGGCTCGAAATTGCTTCCAGAACTCTGGTCGTAGGGTGAGGAAAGAAAAGAGCAAAACTGCTATGAAAATCCACAGCTCGGGTCATTAAAATGAAGCCTTCGTACGTCCGTAACATTATGGCCATTACGTCCATAACAGACTGGCCTTTACAGCCGTAACATATTGCAGGTTATGGTCGTAACCTGTATTCTGGCAGCAGATTCCATCCTGCTGTCCGCTCAGACCCGAACAACCTCAAAATGCGACGACTCGGAAAATGCGACGAAATGCTTATAAAGGATTCTCAACAACGAACCAAACCTCTAAACAAACATGAGATTTTGAAAATACGAAGGTAGGTAAAAACGAGTACGTAGGCGAGTACTCAAAACTTTGGGAAATTAGGAAACGGCCCAAATGTCCGAAAAATCATGATACGAGATCGAATAACAATTTCAAAGTTCACAATACGACCACAAATGTTAAATAGACTCGTTGGAACAACAAAACAACAGTTTCGAGCAAGATTCACAAGAATCGAACCCCAATACGGAAAAGTCGCAATAATATGACGATTAGTCCGAAACAATATCAAAACTCGCTCGAGTAAAAAAAAGTGCAGAACAAAACATGTCCAAATTATGTCAATGAACACAAGTGAGTCACAAGAACCGAAATCTACAAAATGAAAAAATACAGGTATTACAGTATTTGTAAAGGCCTGTGCCTTATATGTTTAACTATGTTTATTCGATCTTATTGGATAGTCAATAGGAGTTGCTTATGGTATATTCATTATATTTCATGGTTCAAAAAACTTAATTATGATGCACCACGTCACATCCACATAACATGGCTATTATGACGTATACATGCAAATTGAGAATTGAATTGCTTGGTTGGTTTCATGCCTTTTAGTGGATTTTGTCAAAAATTTTGATCAAGACTAGGCGCATCTTTCTTAATATTTGTTTATGCTTTGAAATTTCAGATGGAATTAGTCATATTTGTACAGCCTTTGTTGTACCGATATTCCTACTTTCTTTGCAAGTCTACCAAGTTGGAGTTACCGAAAAAGTTATTAGTTTTGACATAAATCGAACACATCATCATGTTCTATATGTCCAAAACACTGTGTGGCATTATTGCCGTGTTTTTACATCAAAACTTACGCTATTGAATATGGTTTCAACCTTGTTTCCTAACTAAACTTGGGAAATAATAAAGCAGCCACTTAAAACAAGCATTGTGATCCTAGTTTAATAATCATGTAGTGCAAGACACTTAAATAGAAAGATATAAAAGTCTAGTTTCTATAACATCTGATTGTTCGTCCATAGCCTTCCTAACAAGGGAGTTATCTCTGTTTTAGTGAACAAAGTTCAAGCTACGCGGACTTTTATTTCCAACGATTGTGCTAACTTTTGTCCCAACCAACTTAGTTCCCATCTTGAATTTGCAAGCGGTTTTATGACACATGTTTGTCAACCTATTTTGGGCCGAAATGCCATAGATTATGTGATTTTTAAAATATCAGCTTTCCAGTGTTGAAAAATGCTTTCCTTGGGGAATCCCAAAATTCGCACCCTTATAAGAAGGCTGAGCGTGTGCATGGTAGCCTTACACCATCCTTGTGCCATAATTTTTCCCCTTAGGCATATAATCTTGCCATGTTATGCACTCAATATAATAGATCATTTGGATCATATCTGGTATAAAAGCTCTATGTTAGAGTGTTCACTATGTTCATATTTATAAAGCTTTGCAAGCGAAATTGATGCTTATTAAGCTATTTCCACGGAACACAATATTATTAGATTTATTGTCGTAAATCCATAGTGACTTGTAGGTCACAAGTCGTCCAGGAATAAGTCTAGAGGGGGGGTGAATTGACTTATTGAAACTCTTAAACTCTTTTTCTTGAAGAGTGAGTTTCTTCAGCTGATCGGTAAATAAATGACTTGGAGTCGTTTGTTCTTGATACGTGCGGAAGACAGCTGATGACGAATATAAAACAGCTAATGAAACACTTAACAATGAATGCAGCAGTTAAAGTATGATGCAATAAAACAGTAAAGAACGCAGGCAATTATAGTGGTCTCAGAGGTGGGGTAATCCTCTATTAATCCACTTTTTCTCCAAACCAGTTGGAGATGAATTCACTATAATTCTCAACCAGTGATAAATATTACAGTGATTCAACCAAACTACAACAGCTTCCAACCAGTGGAAATCCGTGCCGTTGTAACACACTTGACTGCCTTGCACCTCTTGATACTCGATCCTTGGATGCCTTTAAAGTCTCTTAACTTCAACCAGTGAAGTACCCCGAACTCAGGATTATAGACAAGAGTTTTTGTCTTCTCCAACTAAGAGCTTCTTCAAGTATGAACTTTTTAGAACCGCTCTTTTTACGATGCTGTATTTCGCTTTTAGATAGCTTGAATGCTTTGTTTGCTTGAAAGTATGTTAGCACCGGTAGTTGCTCAACTTCAAATATTTGGATATATATAGGTGTTGATCCTTTGAGCATTTCTTCATAGCCGTTGCAGATCTGTAACAAATCAGTCCATTGGAGGGAGACTTCTTTGTTTATTCTTTTCTGAACGTTGCAAGGCTGGATTCCCATATTTTAATCTATCTTCCGACCGTTGTGAAGACTCTGCATGTGAGGCGCCGAATCTTTTGAATATAAAACGATTAAAGTCTTCAAGGTGGGTCTGGATGATTTATTTAAATCATATCTCTTGCGAGAATCTCTCCAATTTGTCTCTTCACGTTGCATGTGACTTTCCGCAATACTTGACTTTTCAACGCATGCTGACGTGGACTTGGAGTACTTGGCTGATCTCAACTAGGCTGATGTACAGTTAACTTCTCTGCAGTCTGGACCTCTCTGATGTTCACTGTTTGGAACTCGCCTGATCAGATGACTTGTCTGAGGTACCCTTACTGCAGTCTGGTCAAACATCACTGATGATTTTTGTTGACCAGAACTACTCTGACTTGACTTCGGCTGTACCACTCTGATGAACTCAGCTGATCTTTAGTACTTAGCCGATTTTTAGCCTAACTTATTTTTGGCCTATAGAAGATACTCATTTGGTTCTTCTTTACATTTTGCCAAGTTTTATACTTAACATTATTTGGCCTATGGAAGATACTCATTTGGTTCTTCCTTACATTTTTGCCAAGTAATAAACATTTGAATTTATATTGATGACATCATCAAAATCTAACAAGTATTCCTAACAAATTCCCCCTATTTTGATGATGGCAAAACTTAAGGAAATATTCAAATGAACGAGTCTGCACTTGAGTGCAAGACACAAACTAAAGTCAGTCTAATTTTTGAGACAACTAAGAATTGTCATTCAAAAAGACTTTTATAAAATTAATTTTCTGTTGATTACAAGTACATGGCTTGAATAGAACAAATACAGAAAAATTAATCAATTACAAAAATTACAACTACATCAAAACTATCTGCCCCTTCCTCTGCGAACAGTTTGCTTGGGAGGTCTAAATAGTTTTGCACCAATTGGTCTACTATTGATGGGTGCAAGACCATATTTTCTCCTTATGACTAGGGCAGCAAAGTCTTGGTCTTCTTTTGAAGAGAACTTGTGCTCTTCACATAACTTTCTAATTTCTTCTTGAAGCTCTAGCTCGTTAAGCTCATTATCCAAATGGGTCGGCGCTTCCACTGCTCTAAATGGAGGAATCATAGGATAAGCCTGCCATTTGGCTGCATATTTAAGCATTATCTTCCACAGAGTAGGCCATCTAGCATCCATGTAGTTGATGAATGACTGTTGGGGCGAGCATTCTTTATCATCGAGAATTTCCCATAGGTAGAACTGCTCTATGAATTGTTTCTTGGCATTCGCCCAATTGTTCATGAATTCTGTTGGCAAGAATTCTTCAACATACCACAACTATTTGCCTTCCCATTCGATTCTTTGTTCATCTTTTTCTTTTGTTCTTCTCTTCTTCTCCACAGACTGCTTCTCCACAAACTGCTTTTCAGGTTGGCTGGGGGCAAATATCTCCTTTCTTTTCAGACTTGATGGTCCTCCTTCAATTTGGAGAATATCTTGCCTCTTCTTTGTTCTTAGCTCTTTCCTTATCTCTCCTTGGATACTTCCTTCCCCCTGAATTCTATCTTCCCCTTTTTGCCAGCATCAACTAAGGTAGTCAATTGCTGCTCTATTCTGCTCATCCAGTCAGACATGCCAAATGGCATTCTGTTGTTGGTAGGGGAGGAGGCTGAGGAACTTCTCTCTGCAGCAAAGTGTCAATCTTTGCATTGATGGATTGAAGGTCAGGAGTGACCTAAGATGCCAGCAGCTCTCCAATGGTATCCTTCACTATCTGCCTGATCAGCTCAGTCACGGCAGGTGAGATCTGAGCTGGTGGAGAGTGCTTGCCTGAGCTTTCTGCAATTGAACCACTGGACTGCAAGCTTCTATCTGCAGCTGGTACTCCAGATGGGGTCTTCTCTGGGGTCCACAGTGCGAGTCTCGGCTAACTCCGCATCCAGCCGGGTACTGTGCAGTGCCCAGTCTATCTGCACCTCTTGTATCGGCCTGCCCGGCTCCTCCCTTTCTCCTTCTTCCTTCTCTTGCTCTTTCTCCTTTTCTTCTTCAATATTTTCTTTTTCTTTCTCAGCTCCTTTATCTCCTCCTTCATCTTTATCATCATCCTCATCATCATCATTATCATCATCATCATCCTTTTTCCCTTCTTTTTCTCCTTCTCCCTCATCATCCTTTTCACCTTCGTCATCCTCCTTCTCTCCTTCATCATCTTCCTGTTCTACTTCTTCTCCTTCTTCTTCTTCTTCTTCAATCAACTCTTCTGTTTTCTCCACTTCTTCAGATTGTTTTTCAACTAGAATGTTTTCTTCTTCATTTCTCTCGTTCTCCTCCTTTTCTTCATCATTTATGACAATGACTTCCTCATTTTCTTTTTCATCTACTTCTTCAATTCTAATTTCTCTCTCTTCTTCCTCTTCCTCCTCTTCTCCAAAGGAACCATCAAAAATACTGAACATAATGGAATGTATGAATTGGTCCATGTTGGTTTTAAATTGAGACATGAACCAATTATCCTGGAGGATCAACATTATGTTTGATTCTTTACAAAAGTGAATCAGTACCTCCTCTGTGGCTTGGAGATATTCCCAACCACTGGTTTCAATATAAGACTGAAGATTTGTAAATGACAGAGATTTGAAAAACTTCCACTCTTCGAAAATATTGACAAAAGTGTGTTTTAATGCTTGTGGTTTAACAAGCTGTAATTGTTCAATGGATAGGTTGAAAACATTATTCTCTAGCAGGTTAAATATGTAATTGGCTTCAGGGATTGAGATTATTAAACCTGCTTCTTCTTCCTCAGGAATGTATGCTGGAGTGAGCACAACCACGATTTGAGTCTCCAGGCTGCCTAGAGCAGGCTGGTCTTCCAGGTGAGTAGGTGACCTGGCTGCTGGACTGGCATAGTGATATGACTGCTCTTCCTCACTAAACTGCAGTCTCCTGGGCCTCTTGGGAGAGGGTTCTGGGGATGACTGCATGATGGATGATTCTCCAGGGGCTGGTCCCCTTCTCTTGAATCGGACATCTATAGGGGTGTTGTCTGACTCGGAGTCTGACTCGACTGCAGTTGGGTTGTCGGCTGCAGGTCGGTCTGACTCGCCTGAAGAATAATATCTGGGGTAAGTCCTTGTGTTAGGTAGCTCCTTCAACATCTGGGCTGCTCTCCTTGTGCCTCCCAATTTTCTCAACGTTTCTTGGTCCAGATGACCAAGTCTTTTGTTGGGATGGAAGGAGTCAGTACTTCCCTTCGCCATACCTGTCTTTTCCAGCATCTAACTCAGCTGCGTTCCAAATGCCAGCTTTGTTTTAAATCTCTTCTCATCAACAAGCCATTCAGCTTTGTTGACCTCGCGAACAAGTTGTCTAAAAATGTAATCCACCCAATCAATTTCCTCGTCTTGAATCAGTGCTCCCAGCACTGTGAACTTTGCCGATGACAGTTGATCGTAACTGCCGGCCATTCCCATAATGATCTTGTTGGTTATATCCAACGCAAAATGATAGACCTTCCTAATCTCACTCCTTTTAGCGGTGAGTTTCAGCTTTTCCGGCTGAATCTCCATCTTGATCTTCTTCCAGGATTCGACTGCTGATTGCTTGAGTTCCTCGATAGCTATGCCACGGTGCTTCATACTAAAAACTGTACGAATCGATTCCCGCGATATGTCGACTTGTCTTCCGCCGACTGTGCTCCGAATTCCATCCTGAATCAAATAGGCTTCGCGGTAGAACGCGATAACATCTTCCTTGAACAAATGTTGAGGGCTGATGTCCAGGAATGTGTAGATCCCATTTAGCTTCATCGTGCGAATTAGGTCAAGCACGTCGTAATCCTCCAGATTTGCTTCCAATAATCCTTCGAAATCGACAACCAGCGAGAAAATAATCTGGTCCTTGACCGCCTCCAAATTAACTCCTTCGAAGTACGATTCCATTTCTGCAAACAAAGGATTTTTAGTATACTTGGAGTTCAAGAATTTTTTCTCTGTAAATCTACGGTTTCTGGTAAGCGTAAAAGGTAAAGTGAGGATTTTATTTCCTTATAAAGAAGATGAAAAGACATATGGATTAAATTATTATTTCTTTTGAAATGGTGGTACTCCTTTTGAGATTCTATTTAAATTTCAAATTTGAATCGGTGGTCCAGGTTTTAATTTTGTATTTTGACGGTTAGTTTTGATTGGCCACCGTGGAGGTCGATTTAACAAGCGATTGCCACGTGTATTTAAATTTCCACTTGTGAACCACTTGTGAACCAAAATTAATATAATATTATTATACATAAGGCAGATAATAATTAAATATTCAGAGGTCGGTTGAGTTTAGAAAACTTAGCTGGTTTGACTGTTGACTGTTGACCGCTCTGCATCAGGTGAGTTGACTTCATGGACTTCTTGGCTGAGATTCTGATCAGTTAGGTTCCTTTGTCCGTCCTTCGTCCTCTTGTCTGCATCAGCTAGGTTCTGATTTCTTTAATCAGTTGGGTCCATCCTTCCTCTGAAATGCTTCAGCTTGCTTCTGTACTAGATTCCCAATCTAGTAACACCCTGCATTTAACCGGAATATTACTGTGGCCCCGAGATGGAACCCACAAGGCTAAAAGAAAATTTCGCAAACATTTACAAATGCCCAAGAGGCCAACGACGGTACTATCTTTAAAAATTCACAAAGACTTATAAAATCCATTTATCAAAAATCGTCGTAAAAACTCATTTGAAATCGCAAGGCCAAACAGCCGACACTCAAAAGTTTAGAAAACGATTTCCAAAGTAACCTCAGTTACTAGATACCAAAAGAGCATTTCAAAATACTCACGCAGCGGAAAAAAGACCAACCATGAACATACTCTAGCAGCGGAATACAAGAACCAATCAAGAAGCTCAATGCACACAACATGTCCTAGCCAGTATCCTCCGGGAAGCTCATCTGTTCACGACCGCTACAAGCTCGATACTCCGAGAACCTAAAAATAAATCCCTCGACGGGGTCAGCCATAATATCCAACAATGATAACCGTCACATCACATTAATAATTACATACCAATGAGTATACAACATAACAATACGACCAACGTAATCTTACCGCCATAACTTTACTTACTCAAGAAATTCTCATCAGAATAACCATTATCACATTTCACATCCTGTACTCGATTAACCAATAAACTCGAACATAATATCTGTATTGTACCTCAAACAATACTCAATATTCTCAAACTATCATCACCAACTCACGATACGGAAATATACTATTTCTGACCAATACGATCCATCGAATAACATCATCAAATCCCAAAACGATAACCGATTGTCCATCAAATACAAATACCAAAGGAAATACGGAACATACCTCAAGATATGAAGTGCCACGACAATCATATCAGTCTAATCCGAGATCAGAACAATGCAATACGGACATGGTCCTAACACAAGACCTACAATTGCATACTCATATGACCACGTCAATATGATCACAACAATAACAATCATGTATACTCAATGGAAATCCGACGATCCAGCGCCCTCAGCATAGATCCCTTTGTTGATCCTATCAGATCAGCATAATGTGGATAACCAACCATACACATATGAACAATAGCACATGATAAAATCAATGATGCGAATTCACAAGATTCCATCAACACAATACTGGTAATCCAATGATCCAGCGCCCTCAGCATAGATCCCCATGATGATCCCGTCGAACCAACGCATGGTGGAAAACCTGTCCAACGATCCAGCGCCTCAAAGATAGATCCCCATGATGATCCCGTCGAACCAACGCATGGTGGACATTCGATCCAGCGCCCTCAGCATAGATCCTCATAATCCCATCGGATTATTTACACAACATAAACAACACAATATGCATACACATGCAAATCAACATGTTCATCAACATGAACAACATAACATGCACGACAACATGACAATTTACTAGGACGACTTCATGTTCAACAACATGAAAGGAAATGTATGAGACCAAAATAAATAACATTAAACCATAATCAATATGGAATACTTGCCCCGAGTCCTTCGGGAGCAACCTCGATGTCCAATCATCACCGACGATTATCCTCAATGCTCGGCGATCCAAACGTACAACGAACTATAGATACTCATATCCTCGTCTTTACCATAATGTAACCTCGATACTCGAACATACCAATAACTGAGATAAAGCATATACATTATGATTTACCTCCCAGAATCGAAAGAACGATATGCGATTCGAATACCCAGAGTTCACAATAATAATCATAGCTATATGCATTATAAACGAAATGAAACTGAAACCATTCATTAAATATTATAACTGAGCAAGTAATAACTTGCCTCGATACCGATACGATGATGATGAAGCCGCTACCAGTCACAATGCCTTCGTCTACGAGCTCCTCGGCCCTGACCATGCAATTCACGAACACGCTCGAACACGACCGCAACATCCGGTTATAATCGTCGATCAATAATCTCAACCTATCGAAGTAATCAAATAACATGCATCCGATAACAATCAACAACCGACAAAACTAACCAATCGAACTCAACGGTTCAACACAACCTCGAATAAATGCAGTCAGAACAAACCAAATCAAACCATCACAAATTCATAATCAAAACACAAAAATACTGCCGTCACGCCTACTTAGCGACGTTAAACGCATAACGTAGCGTGCGCTAAGTTGTCCGTTAGCGTGCGCTAGCCAAGCTTAGCGTGCGCTAATGCCGCATGGCATGCATTCCAAACATCAACTCACATCTTGCGACTACGAAACCGAATGAAGGAAGACATAAATCTCCATATCTCTTGAAGATAAACGACCACATAATTATCACCATGATCATGTCAATGTCCATATATCAATAACAACATCAACAATCAAACCGACTCGATAACAAGGATCGTATCATGCTAAATCTGGAATTCAACCTAGTATCATGATTCATCTCATCTATATCAACCAATATAATTACCAAGATTCAGAAATCCTTCTTAGATCGGGTTAAATGAATCAACATCCTTATGGTATGAAGAATCTTAACTAACGTCCGAAACTCTTATCAAAATTCCATTGAATCTCATATAACATCATCATATGATTATCCAACATGCTCCATACATGAAATCATCCAAGAAAAACGAACCATTAACAAAGGAATACGAAGATTACCTGGTTTAGACGAACCAAAAAGAAGAACACTAGAACTCCATTCCAAGAATCATGAATAACTTTAAGAACAAGGCTTGAATCCATGCTCTCCATCTTAATCTTGTTAAAGATCACCATCTCTCAGTGTTTGAGACCTCAAACCTCTTTCTAAAAACTCTCTCTCTCGGTTGCAAGGAAGGAATGGACGAAATGCTTCATAACACCCTTCTGTCCCTTTTTATAATATTCATTATTAGCGTGCGCTAACATCTCATGTTTAGCGTGCGCTACCGCCTTAGCGTGCGCTAACTGACTTTGTTAGCGTGCTCGATCGAAGCCCAGAGGCTACTGCCTTGCTTCGTAAACTAGCTTACATACGTAATGCCCATGCATTAACGTACGTAAAACATTCTGCCTAGCGTACGCAAGTCATTTACCTTAGCGTGCGCTAATACCAGTTGACTTGCTACAGTCTACACCTACCACGAAGATGCTCGTGACCCCACCAGCCGAAATCAACCAATAAAGCCAAGATTCCCTGTTGACCGATATATAGTTAGCGTGCGCTAATCAACATGCATTAGCGTGCGCTAACACTATATTACAACATCCGTTGACTTATCAGAACGTGCGCTGAAAGTGGCCTGGTCCATGCGTAGATTCCTTCCGATCGGACTGTATTAGCGTGCGTTATCTTATATCCGTAGCGTGCGCTAATCCTGCACGATAGCGTGCGCTACTCATAATTATTAGCGTGCGCTAATAATGTTACACTTAGCCATTTCCAATCAAGTACGCTTTGTCTCGACATACCGAAAACACATATACACTTACTGAATACATATACTGAATCCAATAACATTCTTATACGATATAGTCTATATCGAAAGTATGATAACCTGATACACGATATCCTCAAATGTAACTGTCGACCAGATACGACAATTATACCGATACTGACATCTCAGTCCTTTATTTATTTTATTCCTACTGTACAGATTCCACGCTGTACAATATAACTCGAATAAAATAATATCAAACAACGATAGTAGAAATTAGGATATTACATTCTACACCACTTAAAATAAGTTTCGTCCTCGAAACTTGCAATCCGTCATAAAACAAACAAACATAACTTCCAACCCAAAATATCCCCAAAACCATCACGACAACGATCAATTATCATCATCACTGAATAACCAAAAGAGCATACTTACAAATACGCAGGTCGACGATCTCCTGAAATACTAGCAAGCGGTCTCACTGTACAGTCTCAATACGCTTACGATCACAATTCCCTGAGTCTCAACAAAATATATCATCTTCGGATGAAACAATCTGCCCGAATCAAATCCTGTCTGCCTGATTCCATAATCAAGTCCCAATTCCGATAAGACGAATAATATACAATACATCTACGAAACAACTGCCCAAAACAACGACACGAATCCCGAAACATCAACACAAAATCCGAACGCTCAGATGATCACCAACAATGATCAACAATCAACCGAATTTATCATCGACATGATAAATTCCAATATGAACAACACGAGGTCAAAACACAATCGAGAATATCATCAACGTGATAAACTCCAATATTACCAACGAATGATCAACGAAAATCGAGAATATCTTCACACGGTAAACTCCAACACGATCAATCACAGAACCACAGAAACAGATATACGAAGGAATAACATTCTCAAAACGACAAATCAATCACGTACAGTAGATCTCAATAAACATACCCAACTGGCGAACATTTCCCTCAGCATACGAACAACGAATCGCAAATCGACGAACATACCAACTCATACAAGGAGTGGGAACGACCACTCAATATCCAAGACAACCAGCATGGGGTCACCATCCCCAAATTTACACTTACAAAGAAATCATTCAAAGATCACTATGGTAAGATTGCGCAACTACCGCACCAATGGACTCACATAGCACATATGTCCCGGTTTTACAAAGTCCAAAGTTCCAAAATTACATCCTGCACATGAATCTACAACGCGCAGTATATTTCTCTTATCTGATCAATCAACCGATCATCCTTGCATAACCAATCTACCATACTAAACTTTGAATCTCTTTTCCTTGTACCATCGATATGATATGCCCGATGCACTAAATGCGTATGTACATCAATCACATTTTCAAAACCAGTTTGAAATCATATATTCTTCTCAAAAGACAAATTTTCGAAAATTCTTTCAAGAGTTTGAAAACTCAAAACATAAATTTTCGTAAGACCGCGAAATCAATTTTTTTAAAATTAAATCGGATCGCTGGTGCGAAGTTCTCGATAAGAATTCTTTTCAAATAGACACGATTAAATAAAATGAAATTTATGCAAATGCTTGTCCATATCCATACTCCTGTATATCAGTTCAGCTTGTCACCAATATCCACCGATATTCCATCGGGAAAACCACACGATCGAGTTCCAAAACCTCAATATATAGACTCCGATAAAAACTCCTTTTCCACACATGACTCGTATCGTCAACCATTTACCCATCCTGGATCACCTCAAATATGATATGACAAAACGTTGAAACAAATCAAGCAAATCAAACACGGCGAAAGACTTCCCGAGAGGTTCCATTTGAACAAGTAAACCAAAGCCTCGAAAGGCGGAAATAACATAGGTAAACGATTGGTAAAGTATTTTACGAATCTCGGGAGTTTTAGAAAACAGGAAGATCTTTTGAAACGTTAGGGTCTCAGCCCGTATCTCATTCCACATTACAAGAAGTTTAAAAAGTAGAAAACTCTTTTCGAACCCCAAGTCCTGAGTTATAAAACCATTTCAAAATCGATTTGGGTCTCGGCCCAAAATCATTTTCCGTAAAACGTCCGTAAGACATTCATTTTGAAGAGTATCATTTTCAAATGTTCAAAAGCGGTTCATATATCATAAAATGAATTAACATGACTACATGTTCTCCTGAACAATCCACAATATTTCTCCCAATGCAAAATTTCGTTCCAAAATTTAATCGACATACTGATTTCCAAAATCATAGTTTCTCCATTCATCAATCATGTCCCAATTTTGTTACCTTATACTGTAACGCTTGATATCTGCTGAATCTCAAAACGTATCAACTTAGAACGGCAATAAATCTCAATGAAATTCAAAAATCCAAATACTTACAGATCGTGAAGCCGACGATTCCCCGTGATACTGGCACATGTCTCGACTCTAGAAAATACTCAACACGGATATTTTCAAAACACACGTTTTGCTGAGTCAGTTCGACTCAAGAACACAATACATCTCATTCCAGAGAATCTCGTTTAACACCGTTTAGAAAAGTTTCCAACAACCCCAATACTACACTGGCAAATCGCATAACCCATAAGCCCGAGTGAACAACAAAAACTCACGGCTCCAATATTTGTCAATCGACAACTCGAATGAGGCAATGAAAACACGACCCAACTCGACCCAAATGCCTAGGTTTTCTCAACCTAAGCTCCGATACCATATTCGTATAACACCCTGCATTTAACCGGAAATATTACAGCCGTGGGCCGAGATGGAACCCACAAGTCTAAAAGAAATTTTCGCAAACATTTACAAATGCCCAAGAGGCCAACGACGGTACTATCTTTAAAAATTCACAAAGACTTATAAAATCCATTTATCAAAAATCGTCGTAAAAACTCATTTGAAATCGCAAGGCCAAACAGCCGACACTCAAAAGTTTAGAAAACGATTTCCAAAGTAACCTCAGTTACTAGATACCAAAAGAGCATTTCAAAATACTCACGCAACGGAAAAAAGACCAACCATGAAGATACTCTAGCAGCGGAATACAAGAACCAATCAAGAAACTCAATGCACACAACATGTCCTAGCCAGTATCCTCCGGGAAGCTCATCTCTTCACGACCGCTACAAGCTCGATACTCCGAGAACCTAAAAATAAATCCCTCGACGGGGTCAGCCATAATATCCAACAATGATAACCGTCACATCACATTAATAATTACATACCAATGAGTATACAACATAACAATACGACCAACGTAATCTTACCGCCATAACTTTACTTACTCAAGAAATTCTCATCAGAATAACCATTATCACATTTCACATCCTGTACTCGATTAACCAATAAACTCGAACATAATATCTGTATTGTACCTCAAACAATACTCAATATTCTCAAACTATCATCACCAACTCACGATACGGAAATATACTATTTCTGACCAATACGATCCATCGAATAACATCATCAAATCCCAAAACGATAACCGATTGTCCATCAAAGACAAATACCAAAGGAAATACGGAACATACCTCAAGATATGAAGTGCCACGACAATCATATCAGTCTAATCCGAGATCAGAACAATGCAATACGGACATGGTCCTAACACAAGACCTACAATTGCATACTCATATGACCACGTCAATATGATCACAACAATAACAATCATGTATACTCAATGGAAATCCGACGATCCAGCGCCCTCAGCATAGATCCCTTTGTTGATCCTACCAGATCAGCATAATGTGGATAACCAACCATACACATATGAACAATAGCACATGATAAAATCAATGATGCGAATTCACAAGATTCCATCAAAACAATACTGGTAATCCAACGATCCAGCGCCCTCAGCATAGATCCCCATGATGATCCCGTCGAACCAACGCATGGTGGAAAACCTGTCCAACGATCCAGCGCCCTCAGCATAGATCCCCATGATGATCGCGTCGAACCAACGCATGGTGGACATTCGATCCAGCGCCCTCAGCATAGATCCTCATAATCCCATCGGATTATTTACACAACATAAACAACACAATATGCATACACATGCAAATCAACATGTTCATCAACATGAACAACATAACATGCACGACAACATGACAATTTACTAGGACGACTTCATGTTCAACAACATGAAAGGAAATGTATGAGACCAAAATAAATAACATTAAACCATAATCAATATGGAATACTTGCCCCGAGTCCTTCGGGAGCAACCTCGATGTCCAATCATCACCGATGATTATCCTCAATGCTCGGCGATCCAAACGTACAACGAACTATAGATACTCATATCCTCGTCTTTACCATAATGTAACCTCGATACTCGAACATACCAATAACTGAGATAAAGCATATACATTATGATTTACCTCCCAGAATCGAAAGAACAATATGCGATTCGAATACCCAGAGTTCACAATAATAATCATCGCTATATGCATTATAAACGAAATGAAACTGAAACCATTCATTAAATATTATAACTGAGCAAGTAATAACTTGCCTCGATACCGATACGATGATGATGAAGCCGCTACCAGTCACAATGCCTTCGTCTACGAGCTCCTCGGCCCTGACCATGCAATTCACGAACACGCTCGAACACGACCGCAACATCCGGTTATAATTGTCGATCAATAATCTCAACCTATCGAAGTAATCAAATAACATGCATCCGATAACAATCAACAACCGACAAAACTAACCAATCGAACTCAACGGTTCAACACAACCTCGAATAAACGCAGTCAGAACAAACCAAATCAAACCATCACAAATTCATAATCAAAACACAAAAATACTGCACTGTCTGCCTACTTAGCGTACGTTAAACGCATAACGTAGCGTGCGCTAAGTTGTCCCGTTAGCGTGCGCTAGCGGTAAGCTTAGCGTGCGCTAATCTTGTCTGATGGCATGCATTCCAAACATCAACTCACATCTTGCGACTACGAAACCGAATGAAGGAAGACATAAATCTCCATATCTCTTGAAGATAAACGACCACATAATTATCACCATGATCATGTCAATGTCCATATATCAATAACAACATCAACAATCAAACCGACTCGATAACAAGGATCGTATCATGCTAAATCTGGAATTCAACCTAGTATCATGATTCATCTCATCTATATCAACCAATATAATTACCAAGATTCAGAAATCCTTCTTAGATCGGGTTAAATGAATCAACATCCTTATGGTATGAAGAATCTTAACTAACGTCCGAAACTCTTATCAAAATTCCATTGAATCTCATATAACATCATCATATGATTATCCAACATGCTCCTTACATGAAATCATCCAAGAAAAATGAACCATTAACAAAGGAATACGAAGATTACCTGGTTTAGACGAACCAAAAAGAAGAACACTAGAACTCCATTCCAAGAATCATGAATAACTTGAAGAACAAGGCTTGAATCCATGCTCTCCATCTTAATCTTGTTAACGATCACCATCTCTCAGTGTTTGAGACCTCAAACCTCTTTCTAAAAACTCTCTCTCTCGGTTGCAAGGAAGGAATGGACGAAATGCTTCATAACACCCTTCTGTCCCTTTTTATAATATTCATTATTAGCGTGCGCTAACATCTCATGTTTAGCGTGCGCTAACTGACTTTGTTAGCGTGCGCTAACATCTCATGTTTAGCGTGCTTCATAACACCCTTCTGTCCCTTGCTTCGTAAACTAGCTTACGTACGTAATGCCCATGCATTAACGTACGTAAAACATTCTGCCTAGCGTACGCAAGTCATTTACCTTAGCGTGCGCTAATACCAGTTGACTTGCTACAGTCTACACCTACCACGAAGATGCTCGTGACCCCACCAGCCGAAATCAACCAATAAAGCCAAGATTCCCTGTTGACCGATATATAGTTAGCGTACGCTAATCAACATGCATTAGCGTGCGCTAATACTATATTACAACATCCGTTGACTTATCAGAACGTGCGCCGAAAGTGGCCTGGTCCATGCGTAGATTCCTTCCGATCGGACTGTATTAGCGTGCATTATCTTATATCCGTAGCGTGCGCTAATCTCGCATTTATAGCGTGCGCTACTCATGATTATTAGCGTGCGCTAATAATGTTACACTTAGCCATTTCCAATCATACTACTGTCTCGACATACCGAAAACACATATACACTTACTGAATACATATACTGAATCCAATAACATTCTTATACGATATACTCTATATCGAAAGTACGATAACCTGATACACGATATCCTCAAATGTAACTGTCGACTAGATACGACAATTATACCGATACTGACATCTCAGTCCTTTATTTATTTTATTCCTACTGTACAGATTCCACGCTGTACAATATAACTCGGATAAAATAATATCAAACAACAGTAGTAGAAATTCCGGATATTACATAATCTAAGATCTCTGCTCAGCTCCAAAAACCTTTTTTCTGGCAAAGGTTTGGTAAAGATGTCAGCTATCTGATAGTCTGTACTGACTCTTTCAACTCTAACTCTTTTGTTAAGCACATGGTCTCTGATGAAGTGGTGCTTAACATCAATGTGCTTCGTCCTCGAATGCAAAACCGGATTGTTGGTTATTGCAATAGCACTATTGTTGTCACACCAGATAGGGACTTCATTGGCAATGATATTATAATCCCTCAGCTGTTGTCTGATCCATAAAATCTGAGCACAACAGCTACCTGCAGCTAGGTATTCTGACTTTGTGGTGGAGATAGAGTTAGAAACCTGCTTCTTGCTAAACCAGGATATCAGTCTGGTTCCTAGGAATTGACACGTTCCACTAGTGCTCTTCCTGTTGATTTTGCACCCTGCGAAATCTGCATCTGAATATCCTGACAGCTCGAAGTTATCATCCTTGGGATACCATAGTCCAACATTGACTGTAGACTTAAGATACTTTATTATCCTCTTTGCTGCATCTAGATGTGACTGCTTCGGTTTGGACTGGAATCGCGCACAAACTCCTACGGCATAGGATATGTCTGGCCTGCTTGCAGTGAGGTAAAGCAATGATCCAATGAGTCCTCTGTAGTGGGTTGAGTCCACTGATATGCCTGCCTCATCTGCATCTAAGTGAGTACTTGTGCTCATAGAGATTCTTGATGGCTTGGCTGATTCCATTCCAAATCTCTTGATTAGGTCTTTGGTATACTTAGCTTGGTTGATGAAAATTCCTTTTTCCATCTGCTTAACTTGTAGTCCGAGAAAGAAGTTAAGCTTTCCCATCATACTCATCTCAAATTCTCCTTGCATGAGGTTGGAGAATTTCTCACATAGCTCTGGATTTGTTGAGCCGAATATGATGTCATCCACATATATCTGGACTATTAATATGTGGCCTTCGTGCTCCACTCTGAATAGGGTCCTGTCCACCTTTCCTTTACAAAAACCATTCTTCTCAAGAAACACAGACAATGTTTCATACCACGCTCTAGGTGCTTGCTTAAGTCCATAGAGAGCCTTCAACAGCTTGTAGACTTTGTCTCCTTTGACAAAACCTGGGGGTTGCTCTACATAGACTTCTTCTTCTAGGATTCCATTTAGAAAAGCACTCTTTACATCCATCTGATAGACTTCAAAATCTTTGAATGCAGCATATGCAAGGAATAGTCTGATGGCCTCTAATCTTGCAACGGGTGCATAGGTTTCATCAAAATCTATTCCTTCACACTGTGCATAACCTTTTGCTACAAGTCTGGCCTTATTCCTAACAATAGCTCCGTCTTCATCACTCTTGTTTTTGTACACCCATTTGTTGCCAACAACCTTCTTGTGATCAGGTCTGTCTGTTAGTTCCCAAACTTTGTTTCTTTCCATCTGCTCCAATTCCTCTTGTATAGCATTTATCCAAGAATAATCTTCCAGGGCTTGTTCTGTTGTTTTAGGTTCTATCTGTGACATAAGGCATGAGAACATAGCCATTCCTGCTGGTAGGGTTGACTGTCTTGTCTTAACTCCATCAGTTAGCTTCCCGATGATTTGCTGGATTGGATGATCTTTGAGCCATTTGGGGATATCGTCTTCTTCTGGGTTTGTTCCCCCTGTTGAATTGCTCTGGTGGATTTCTGCATCAGCTGGGTTCTAGTCTCCTTGGTCTGCAGCTGGATCAGCTACCGTCTTGTCATCTGCAGGTTGGGTCTGATATGCAGATGAGTCTTTGTCAGCTACAACTGGGTCTTCATCAGCGGCAACTGGATCAGATAGGTTTGGTGATCCTGTCTGATCTGCAGTTGGGTCTTCACCAGCTACAGCTGGATCTTCAGGCTGGTCTGCAGGTGAGTCCACCATTCCAGTGTCATGTACAATGACTTCTTCAAGGGTTGCTGTTTTGAGCTTGTTCTCAATTAGCTCAACTTGCTTCCTGTACTCAATAGTAGATTCATCAAAACAACATGGGGTGTTTCCTCCACAACTAAGGTTCTTTTGTTAAATACTCTATATGCCTTGCTTCTTTGTGAGTATCCCATAAAGAGACCATCATCAGTTTTAGCATCAAAGACATTTAGTTGTGTTTTACCATTGTTGTGGATGAAACACTTACAACCAAAAACATGAAAATAAGCAACAGTAGGAGTTCTATTATTCCAAACCCCATAGGGAGTTTTGCCATATCTCCCTACTATCATACTCTTGTTCTGTGTATGGCAAGCTGTGTTGACAGCTTGAGCCCAGAACCTCTTGGGCAGGTCCGCTTTTGCAATCATGGACCTTGCTGCTTCCTTCAGGGTTCTGTTTCTTCTTTCAGCAACGCTATTCTGCTGGGGAGTCCTGGCTGCAGAGAGCTCATGCTGGATCCCATTCTGATCACTGTAATCAGTGATCGCCTTGTTGAGAAACTCTCCTCCTCTATCTGATCTGATCTTGATGATGGATAGGGACTTCTCATTCTGGATCCTTCTCAGCAGCTAAGGTAGCTTGGTCAAGGTTTCACTCTTCTTATACAAGAAGATAATCCAAGTGTACCTTGAATAATCATCTACTACAACAAGTGCATGCTTTCGGCCGCTCAGAGTCCTTGGCTTGATAGGACCAAATAGATCCATGTGGAGTAGATCTAAGATCCTTATTGTAAGAGTTGTAGGCTGAACTGGCTTGAATGATGCTCTGGTCTACTTTCCTTTCTGACAGGCATCACAAAGCGCTTCTTTCTTGAATGCTTCATCTGGAAGTCCTCTGACCAGCTTCTAAGAGCTAATCTTGTTGATGGATTTGAAGTTCAGGTGACATAATCTTTTGTGCCACAGCCATCCGTTCTCAGCTACTGTCTTGGATAGAAAACAGGAGTTAGGTGTTCCTGTGTTCCAATCTATCATGTAGACATCTCTCCTTCTGAAACCTTGTAGCTTCACTTCTTCAGATAAGATATCTATCACCATACATTTCCAAATGGTGAAGACTACTAGATTCTTCTCATTGCAAAACTGGCTTATGCTCAGGAGGTTGTACTTGAGCCCTTTGACATAATAAACTTTGGATATTACAATATTTCCCCGGTGCAGCTCTCCAAAGCCCTTTGTTTGTCCTCTAGAGCTATCTCCAAATGTTACATTAGGACCTCTTTCTTTGGTGTATTTGGACAGCATCTTTTTGTTCCCGGTCATGTGCCTTGAGCATCTAGAATCTACAAACCATTCTTCACCTCCAATGTTTGAATTTGTGGAGATGTGGTTGTAGTCCTTCCACCTTTTCTGCAATCAGACAAGCAGATATTTAGGTACCCGAATCTGTGTGGGTCCTTTGGGGTTAGCTGGTTTCCTGGAGAATTGATTTCTCCTTGGATTGTGAAAGTTGTTATTGTTATAACCCTTATAAGGTGTGTAAGATCGAGGTCTGAATCTCCTGTTGGGATTGTATACTGGATATTCCTCAAAATTTTGATAGTGTGGGCCATTTTTAAATCTTGGCTCAGACCATTTATTAAATCTTTGAGGTCTCCACACTTGTTCATTTTGGAAATTAGGATAACCTTGAGGTTTCCATCTGCCCCTCCCATTTTGAAATCTGTTTTTAGGGAGTTGTTGGTAATAGTGGGCATGTTGTCTGGGCTGCTGCTTCTGCCGGGGCCATTGCCTCATCACTTGTCTAGGTGGATGCCTTGTGTACCCTGGCTGCAGCCTAGACATGTGACTTGGCTGCTGCCTGTTTTTAAATATCGGTTTATATGTAGGCTCAGCAGTCGAGACAATTGTTTCTCCCTTGATAAACTTTCTTTTAGAACTAGAGGGAGTGTGAGGATCATATCCGAGGCCTGATTTGGAATATAATGAACTTTTATTGGTACAAAATTCTTCCAGGGTTGACGACGCCTTCAGGGAGGTTATTTCCTGCGCCTGAGTCTTATTTACCTGAGTAAGCTTAGTAAACTCGGCTTTGGCATGAGCAAGTGCAGCTGATTTTTCTTTAAGTAAAACTGTTAATCGATTTATCTCAGCTGTATTAACATCAGCCTGGTTTTTAAAGTCAGCTGCAGTTATTTCAACCTTATTCAGTTCTAGGCTGAGTTTTTCAAAATCATTTTTCAGCTGCCTATTCTCATCTTGCAGCTAAGTCTTCTCGGCTGATACAGCTAGGTGTGCAGATTTAAATGTCTCAAAATCTTTAAATAGCTGGTTTACAGATTCGTGCAGATCCATATCTTGTGACATGGCTGAACTGTTATTTGAACCAGAGGGTTTAGATGTTACCTCTTCATCAGCTAGGTTGGCCATCAGGCAGTCATACTCTGCATCATCATCAGAAACGAATCCGCTGCTTGATTCTACATGCTCCTGGTCTTCTCCGATGAGGGCCTTTCTTCTATCTTCTTTTCTGCCCACCTCCTTCTTGCTTTCGTCCTTCTTGAGCTCAGGACAGTCTATTTGGATATATCCTGTCTTGTGACAATTGTAGCACTCCACCTTCCAGCTTCCAGCTTTCTAGTTCCTTCTGGGATTCTCCTTATAATTTTTCTTGTATTTGGAGTAATTTTTCCGGAAGTTGCTGAACCTTTGCATTATAAATGCCATTCTTCCTCAAAATCTAGTGGATTTGGAGGCTTTACATCAGATAAGCTCTTGGCGGTGGACTCGGCTGCAAAGGCTATTCCCTTCTCTGCAGGCTCGGTTGAGGATGAACTTGGAAGCTCGAACTCATAAGCCTTTAGATCAGAGAACAGTTCTTGGATCTTTATCTTATTGAGGTCCTTGGATTCTCTCATGGCCACTGCCTTCATGCTCCATTCTGGATTGAGAGATCTGAGAACCTGCAGTGCCATTTCCCTATTGCCATAGGTTTTGCCAAGGGAGTTGATCTCATTGATAATCTCAGTGAACCTGGTGTCCACTTGGTCTATGGATTCGCCATTCTTCCTTTTGAAGTTGTCAAATTTTTTAATAGCAATTGACAACTTATTTTCCTTGATCAGCTCCGTTCCTTCACACATTAGGGCTAATGAGTCCGAGATTTCTTTGGCATTCTTGCAGTTCTTGATCTTGACCATGGTGGATTTGTCAAGAGTTTGATATAGCACATCTCTGGCCCAGTTATCAAGATTGGCCTGCTTTCTTTCTTCGGGAGTCAGCTCTGTCCTCTTTTTTGGAATCTTCTCTGGCTTTCCTGCTGCGATCTCCTCTGCAGTGTTGTCCTTCTCGAAGATGAATGGACCGTCCTTGATGATGCACCACATGTCATCATGGATAGAAGATAAGTGTGCCTGCATCCTTATCTTCCAAAGATCATACTCGTCAACTGAAAACACAGGGAGTCTAGAATGCATGTGTTCGATTATAAACTGAGAGTAAAGATATATCTCTGATATAGATTTGGTTCGTGAAATAAATGAACCAACCTCTCTGATACCACTTGTAGGTGACAAGTCGTCCAGGAATAAGTCTAGAGGGGGGGTGAATAGACTTATTGAAACTCTTAAACTCTTTTTCTTGAAGAGTGAGTTTCTTCAGCTGATAGGTAAACAAATAACTTGGAGTCGTTTGTTCTTGATACGTGCGGAAGACAGCTGATGACGAATATAAAATAGCTAATGAAACACTTGACAATGAATGCAGCAGTTAAAGTATGATGCAATAAAACAGTAAAGAACGCAGGCAATTATAGTGGTCTCAGAGGTGGGTAATCCTCTACTAATCCACTTTTTCTCCAAACCAGTTGGAGATGAAATCACTATAATTCTCAACTAGTGATAAATATTACAGTGATTCAACCAAACTACAACAGCTTCCAACCAGTGGAAATCCGTGCTGTTGTAACACACTTGACTGCCTTGCATCTCTTGATCCTCGATCCTTGGATGCCTTTACAGCCTCTTAACTTCAACCAGTGAAGTACCCCGAACTCAGGATTATAGACAAGAGTTTTTGTCTTCTCCAACTAAGAGCTTCTTCAAGTATGAACTTTTTAGAACCGCTCTTTTCACGATGCTGTATTTCACTTTTAGATAGCTTGAATGCTTTGTTCGCTTGAAAGTATGTTAGCACCGGTAGTTGCTCAACTTTAAATCTTCGGATATATATAGGTGTTGATCCTTTGAGCATTTCTTCATAGACGTTGCAAGTCTGTAACAAATCAGTCCGTTGGAGGGAGACTTCTTTGTTTATTCTTTTCTGAACGTTGCAAGGCTGGATTCCCATATTTTAATCTATCTTCCGACCGTTGTGAAGACTCTGCATGTGAGTCGCCGAATCTTTTGAATATAAAACGATTAAAGTCTTCAAGGTGGGTCTGGATGATTTATTTAAATCATATCTCTTGCGGGAATCTCTCCAATTTGTCTCTTCACGTTGCATGTGACTTTCCGTAATACTTGACTTTTCAACGCATGCTGACGTGGACTTGGAGTACTAGGTTGATCTCGACTAGGCTGATGTACAATTAACTTCTCTGCAGTCTGGACCTCTCTGATGTTTACTGTTTGGAACTCGCCTGATCAAATGACTTGTCTGAGGTACCTTGACTGCAGTCTGGTCAAACATCACTGATGATTTTTGTTGACCAGAACTACTCTGACTTGACTTCGGCTCTACCTCTCTGATGAACTCAGCTGATCTTTAGTACTTAGCCGATTTTTAGCCTAACTTATTTTTGGCCTATAGAAGATACTCATTTGGTTCTTCTTTACATTTTGCCAAGTTTTATACTTGACATTATTTGGACTATGGAAGATACTCATTTGGTTCTTCCTTACATTTTTGCCAAGTAATAAACATTTGAATTTATATTGATGACATCATCAAAATCTAACATGTATTCCTAACATGACTATGATGATTGGTCCTCACAATCAATGAGTGATATAATGCTCAAGTTCTTGAAATAGAATTTTTTAGGCACATATGTTCCGTAACAATTGAACCATGTTATTACTGGATGATATGTATGCGAAAGTGTGTCACTCATAGCATCTCATTATGATTTGTGAGAAATAAAATCATATGCATCACTTGTATTGGATACGTGAAAGAATGTTTATGAGCCGATATGGTCTAGCTTGTATTATTTTTTATAACCAGAAGTTGTATTGGTATATTAACCCATTTAGCCTTTAATAGTCCGGAGTTTGGATAGTTTGATGATCCATATACCACAGTATTGTAATGGATGTCATTTTTTCTTTGAACCAAAAGCTGGCTGGATCAAAACCACAAAAGTATGCTGGTGGAGTCATGATCAAAGCTCATGACCACTGATGACATTTATGTCATCCGCATCTTGCTTTCATAAGTATGTGTGACGCCAAAGATCCCTTATTGATCCTTCTTAAGCCATGCTCATTGATTAAAGCCTATTTTTTGGTGCATCAGGATAAGACACCCTCCTATGCTAAAGAAAATAATATAGCGACTCGCATAAGCATTGTGATGAACCCTCGTTTTCACCGAATTCTTATACATGTATGATCATAAGTGTTAGCATGAGTGGTTTATGATGCTATGAAGGTGTTCACAAATGGTCGTACTCAAGTGATAACATTTATATGCTATGCGGTTCATTTGACAATGATTTATCAGTTGATGAAACCTGAATTTATGATTGTCCAACTTGAGGACCAGTCATTGTAAAGGTCAGTTCACCCACGTATATGTTGGTACCAAATCGAAATATTACGCTATTATGCGGAAGTGTAAATTATAAATTGCGGAAATAAAATGCACAAGGATTTATAGAGGTTCGGCCAACCATGCCTACGTCCTCTCTCGGTATCTTTTTCAATAGGCTTAAGGTAAACCTCTGCACCTCTCTTCTATCGGTCGAGGGATAACCGTTACAAGCTCGTCTTCTAACGGTCCGAGTAAACCGTTCTCTTACTTGTCTGTATGTCGGTCCAAGTTAAACCGTTTTCCATTTATATTGGACAAGGAATCAACCACTCTAGCTTTCTATCGGAACAAGATAAACCTCACTTAGATATCGATTGCGATTCTAACAATGCCGGATCCTTGATCCTAATAACACCGAATCCAGTCGTATCTATTCTTTTTCTCTCTCTTGTATGATTTCATGTATAACACTCAATCACGTATGAATATAAGCTCAAGAACAACAACTATAATGTTTACAATGCTATCTCAAGTATATATGAATTGCTCAATATTGTTGTGTCATTTGATACCAAGTGGTTTGGTATTTATAACCTTTCTCCACAAACTAGCTATTGCTGACCGTTTTGACTTGCTAGCATGCGCTAGCTTTCCTTAGCATGCGTTAGGCTCATTAATGTAGGTGTAGCGTGCGTTAAGCTATTTCCAGTTTTAGTCCAGTAGCTTATTGCCCATCCTTTAGCGTGCGTTAGCTTCTCCATTGCATACGTTAAGTACACATATTAGTGTGTGTTAACTTTGCATCTTGCGTGCGCTAACCAAGTATCCATTGCATGATTTTGTCAAACTGACCGTTCCAAATTTATGACTTTGGTTCAGCATCTTCCAACGGATTGATTAACTTGAATTCAAACTCCTTAGCGTGCGCTATTCCTTATCAGTAGCGTGCGCTATGTCTTGTGTCAATGCATATGTCATTTTTTGTTTGAATGTCTTCATAATGGTAATTAGACTTCGATAGTGTGCGTTTTGCTTTATTTGTAGCGTGCACTATCTTCATCAGGAAGGTTGTCTTCAGGTAACTTCGAACTCGTCTGATCTGCAGGCAGGACCCGTCAGCGTGTGCTAACTTATATGTCTAGCGTGTGCTAGCTTTGCATTTTGTCCAGCTTTTTGTGTCTTTGTCTGCTTCATTGTTTTGCTTCGCCTCTTTGTTGTTTTGTTTTTTTTAGCAACTTAATCATCAAAACTCTATTTATGAATATGTGGAATAAATATTCCAACAATCTCCCCCTTTTTTATGATTACAAAACAACCCTTGAATTGGATAAAACCTGCAAAAATAAAAATATATATATTTGTAGAGATCAAAGCTTTTCGACTTTGTCCGTTTCATTAGTTTCACCCATGTTTTCTTTTTCTGTCATTTTCGACTTCTTCGTTTCTCATTCAACACCTTTGAGTATTCTTTTCTCCCCCTTTTTGTATACTATATTTTTCTCCTTTTCGACTTCTTCGATTTTTATTATTCTCTCCTCCTTTACTTTTTATTTTTCTCGTCATTCTTCCATGACGCTTTTTATCCGATTCTACTCCTTTCTCCCCCTTTTTGTATTCAGCAAAAAATGTAAAAAAATACCAATTGAATATAAATATGCATGATACCAATTAATGAACATGAAATATGCATGATACCAATTAATGAACATAATTATGCAAGACAAGGTATATCTTCCCCTGAAAATAATATCTCCCGTTTTTTAAAAAAAATATTACTCCCCCTGAGTAAAATATTAATTTAATAAAAATCAATTTTTGGGGATCCAACTGATAGTTGGTTTTTCTTTCGACACATAGACGATATTCGGAATAAGTTCCTTTGGGAATCCAAATCTTTTTAGTTTTTATCGTCCTTCGTGGGCTTTTGCAATACGAAATGTGGTGCCCAATTTTCAAATATTTTTCACAATGGGGTACTTTGAAATTTAAGGATTCATTTTTAAAACATGGTTTGAATCCCAACCCCTATTTGTTCAACGTAAACTTTTGCTCTGAGAGCATTTGTTCAAATTTCTCGTTTCCACACGATAATTTCTTCGTTAAGTTTTTCAGCTCGGTTTGAATCTTTGAAAGATCATCCTTTAAAATATTTTCATTTCTAATGCAATGAGAATGATCGGTTTCGATAAATTTCCCTTTTTCAAGAATTTTGGAATTTTCAATTTCCAATGATTTGTTTTTAGATTTAAGGGATTTAATTTCGAGTAAAGCATTTTGGTAATCCGTATGTAATAACTCGAATGCTTCAAAAAGTTCATTGTAGGAGTTACTTACTTGGATTTCGACGTCGCTATCGTCGAATGAACTCCAGGCCATAAATGCAAGGTTATTTTGATCAATGAAAAAATCATCAATATCTTCATCACCCCATGTTGCAACGAGTACCTTCTTCGGATTTGCTGCTTGGCAATTCTTTGTGAAATGGCCTGGTTTACCACATACTCGACAGTTGTTGTTGAATTTCTTATATTCGCCCAATTTGATGTCTTTCTTTATCCGGTTTAATAAGTGTTGGAACTTATTAATATTATTGGCATAATATACCGATTCTTTGTCGCTTTCATCAACCGGGATTTCTTCTCCTTTTGACATCTTAGCCTTCATGGCTATTGATCTTTCCTTCGGCTTCGGTTTAGCATTCCGAGATTTTAGAAAAATCTCGTAGTTTATAAGTGAACCAACGAGAGCACTAAAATCCGGATTATTTAAATCGTTAGATTCCATTATAGCCGTCACCGTAACGTCTCATTCTCGAGGTAGTGATCGTAGGATCTTTTTAACTTTTTCACTACTCAAAAGTGGTTTTCCAAAACACGCCAATCCATTTGTGATGACCGAAAATCGGTCGAGCATGATCGTTATGGATTCATCGTCCTTCATTTGGAATAGCTCATACTCGTGAAGGAGCATGTTTATCTTCATCTCCTTGACTTGAAACGTTCCCTCAAGTGTTACTTCAAGCATTTTTCAAATCTCTTTGGCACTGTCACACGAAGATATTCAGTTGTGTTCTTCTGAATTTTAGGCACAATATAGGAGTTCAGTTGCCTTACAATTGTAATGGTCATTTTTCCAATCCCCGTTATCATATTCTTCAAAAGATTTAAGCGTACCATCGGATTTGAGAGGAATTTTCGGACCAAGACATATTACTTTCCAAAGCTCGATGTCGTAGGCTCGAATGAATATCGACATCTTCTTCTTCCATGTCATGAAGTTTGATCCGTCGAAAAATGGTGGTCGGTTAAGAGCAAGACCTTCGATCGGGGCTAGTTGAAATGCCATTTGGATCGACTCCTCGGATATTAAGCCGCTTATTGGAGGTACCGCTCCGATTACCAATTGTTGGTACCAAATCGAAATATTGCGCTATTATGCGGAAGCGTAAATATAAAGTGCGGAAATAAAATGCACAAGGATTTATAGAGGTTCGGCCAAACGTGCCTACGTCCTCTCTCGGTATCTTTTTCTATAGGCTTAAGATAAACCTCTGCACCTCTCTTCTATCGATCGAGGGATAACCATTACAAGCTCGTCTTCTATCGGTCCGAGTAAACCGTTCTCTTACTTGTCTTTATGTCGGTCCAAGTTAAACTGTTTTCCTTTTCTATTGGACAAGGAATCGATCACTCTAGCTTTCTATCGGAACTAGATAAACCTCAGTTAGATATCGATTGCGATTCTAACAATGCCGGATCCTTGATCCTGATAACAACGAATCCAATCGTATCTATTCTTTTTCTCTCTTGTATGATTTCGTGTATAACACTCATTCACGTATCAATATAAGCTCAAGAACAACAACTATAATGTTTACAATGATATCTCAAGTATATATGAATTGCTCAATATTGTTGTGCCATTTGATACCAAGTGGTTTGGTATTTATAGCCTTTCTCCACAAACTAGCTGTTGCTGACTGTTTTGACTTGCTAGCATGCGCTAGCTTTCCTTAGCGTGCGTTAGGATATTAGAGTTGGTGTAGCATGCGTTAAGCTATTTCCAGTTTCACTCCAGTAGCTTACTGCACATCCTTTAGCCTGCGTTAGCTTCTCCATTGCATATGGTAAGTACACATATTGGCATGCGTTAACTTTGCATCTTGCGTGCGCTAACCAAGTATCCGTTGCATGATTTTGTCAAACTGACCGTTCCAACTTTATGACTTTGGTTCAGCATCTTCCAACGGATTGATTGACTTGAAATCAAACTCCTTAGCGTGCGCTATTCCTTATCAGTAGCGTGCACTATGTCTTGTGTCACTGCATATGTCATTCTGTGTTTGAATGTCTTCACAATGGTAATTAGACTTCGATAGCATGCGTTATACTTTATTTGTAGCGTGCTATATCTTCATCAAGAAGGTTGTCTTCAGGTAACTTCGAACTCGTCTGATCTACAGGCAGGACCCGTTAGTGTGCGCTAACTTATATGTCTAGCGTGCGCTAGCTTTGCATTTTGTCCAGCTTTTTGTGTCTTTGTCTGCTTCGTTGTTTTTCTTCACCTCTTTATTGTTTTGTTTTGTTTTGTTTAGCAACTTAATCATCAAAACTCCATTTATGAATATGTGGAATAAATATTCCAACAGTATAGACCAAGTCTTAAACTGAAATTTAAACCAATACTTCCTATCATACTGAAATTTTGGTATCATTTGGAGAGTTGAAAGGAGGTGAACCACTCAAATGATTTACAAACCACCACCTATTCCAACAGCCAGTTTGATGTCTTTTCGACCGGCTTTCGACCATAAGGTCGATGGTTTTAGTATCCGAACACCCGTTTATACATGCTCACGAAATTTTGTGGTGTTTGAAGCGGGTGAGGGGAGTGAACTCTTCAAGAAATCACTAGAGGTTTGATAAAACCAACGGCCTATCATCAGTTCAATCGTTTCTTTAGTTCGATCCCACTTGTAATATCCGCAATTTCGATTTCCGGTAATTTCCCTTTTTGGCGAAAGTCCATCATAGCGACTTTGTTGTGACCGTTTCGTCATTCCGAGAATGATTGTGAACTTTTTGTCATCCGAGTTTATTTCGGCATCGTTTTGTTGAGTTCCGTGTTCTTAAACGGCTCTTCCGCACTAGAGTTCGATTCTTTCGAATCTCGTCCGAAACTATTGTTTTGAGTTTCTCAAAAGTTCATTTAATGTTATTATTCATGTTTCGATCTTTGGCTTAGTGTTTCGATCGTGTATCGTGTATTTCGAACGTTTTGGGCCGTTTTCGTAATTTCCCAAAGTTTGGGGTAATTACTTCCTTTGTCGAATTTCGAGCCCTCAGGTAATCGGAATCGTGTGTTCTCTTAACACTTAAATTCGTCTTTGCGAGTACTTCGTAACCGTTTCTTCAGTTTATATTCAGGTCTCGGTTTCGGGGTGACCAGGCCGTCAGATCGACCGAGTCCCGACTGCAAGACCTGGCCGAGTTATGGCCGTAATACAGTGCCTGTTACGGCCGTAAGCCATGGCCGGTCACGGCCGACAGTGACTCGTGTGGGGTGGCCTGGTACGGCTGACAGCGACTCGCAAGGATACGGCCGTAAGGCCTGTTATGTACGTAAGCCCTATCCGGTAACCTACGTAACGCGGTCGGCAGTTTTGGGCAGTATGGTAGCCATGGCCGGTTACGGACGTAAGCCATGTCCGGTTACGGCCGCAAGCGCTCGGTTGGGACCGGCTATTTAAGGCCTGGGCACCGGGTCACTCGGCCATTTCCACATTTTTCTTCATTTTTCACGATTCTTCGACAGAAATTGAGGGTTTTGATAGGGAGCATCTTAGAAAAACATCTTTTTGGAAGGCTTGTGTTGATTATAACAACATCTAATCCTTGTTCTTTGTCTGAATCGAGGTATTTTGGCTTGAACCCATGTTTTCGAAGATTTTGGGGATTTTTCCTTTTGACTTGATTCCAATCCGTTTTTGATCAATTATTTGTTGTATAAACGTTGTTTTGAATTGGATACTCATATCCTTGATTCGTTTGGCTCGAAGGGTGATTTCTTTGTTCTTGGAGGGTCTTGAACATTTAATGCTCGATTAAATGTTCGAATGAGTTTTCCTTCGATAGTTTGATGAGGTTTCCGTTGTTTTCGGTTTTGATTCTCGTTGTAATCGTATCCTCATTGTTTTTGCCGGAGGATTGTAGGTGTTCGGGGTTTATTTCCGGGTTGTGCCATGTTCGTAGGAATATTCGGGCGCCGGCAATCGAGGCAAGTATCCTGTTATACGACTTGTATCTTGCGACTATAAATCACGTATTAGGTTAGTGATAATTTTGGTTACCTTCGTAAATATGTTCCATATGAGTTGGTTGTGTATTCCGCAATTTGAAGGCTTTGTGATGATAGTGTTATATTGGTATATGTGTTAGGTGTTGTGCCATTTGTGCAGGATTGCAATGTACATCGGGATGGTTATACACTTGGTTGTGCAATGTATTGTGTATCGATCGTGAGTTATGTTGGTTGTGTGTCGTTGATTGATGACAGTTGTTGTGAGTGTTGAGATTGTGTTATGTGCGCCTGATGTACGATTTTGTTGTGATCAATGTGATTGATTAATTGTGCTCATGGTTGTATGAACTATGAATGTGAATATGTGTGTGACCGCTAAGTTCACTCGTGATGGTTCAACGGGACCTACGAGGACTCGTGGCAGTGGACTACGGGGTCCGAACTTAGTGAGGTACTGAGGTCCAATCGTGCTGGTCTGACGAGGCCTACGATAACACATGGCAGTGGACCATGAGTTTAGGGCACAGTGCGTCCAACCGGGTGAGCTCGACGGGGCTTACGGTGACACGTGGCAGTGGACTACGGTGTTGGGACTGTATGTGTGATTGTTGTGATTGATATAGTCTGTGTGGGGTGTTGAACCTACGGAGACACATGACAGCATATCACGGTGTTGGAATTGATTATGTTTGGTTATTTGTGTGTGGACTAGTCCGTGCGGGTTGTTGAACCTACGGAGACACGTGACAGTGGATCACGGTGTCGGAATTGATTATGTTTGGTTATTTGTGCGTGGAATAGTCCGTGCGGGTTGTTGTACCTATGGAGACACGTGACAGTGGATCACGGTGTCATGAATATGTTTTGGCAATCAAGTTTTGAAAGGAAAAGTTTTAGGAAAATGAATGTTGGATCGATTCCCGAGCGACTGGGTAGATGTTTTTCGTGTTGTGAACTGTTGAGTTATGAAACAAGATTTGGGTTAAGACCCTAAAGTTTTTCGAAAGGATTTGTAACTTACTTTAGGCCTTAAATATTTTTGTTCCTAAAATTCCCGAGATGATAAGTTTAGTTTCAAATGCTTCATAGTTTATTTTCCTTTGTTAAAACCTCCCGGAAATATTTTGATACTTGGTTATTATATTTGATTAATGATTAATGTTTTCTCATTACATTTCGTATGATTTGATACTTGCACTAGTAAAATAGTGGAGTTTTACTAACCCCCGAGTAATCGGGGGGTGGATGTCGGTTTTGCGTCCAGGTACATGCAAGTTCAGGGTAGCAGTCACAGGATTGGCACAGGAGGATGACGAGCTGCGATACTAATCAAGAGTTGAGAGTTGTTTTGATTTTTATTGTGTTGTCACAGTTGATTTCATTCTTCCGTTGTATTGTGTTTCAACCCTGTGTGGGTAATGTTGTTTTAGTGAGTTTTGTTGATTGAGTTGTGTGACCTTATTGGTCTGTGTATTCACGTGTAAGTGACCTTAACGGTCTACATTATTTTATTGTTTGACCCTGGCCAGGCAAACAGTTGGTCATTTTGTAAGGTTTAGCCCGGGAGATCCTCTTGAAGAGGGGTCTACGGTGTGTAATATTCCCATATGGTTTTGGGGGTGTTACATTTATGGTATCAGAGCCTAGGTTGCGGAAACCTAGGCTGTCGGGTCAAGTCGAGTCGTGATTTGTCGAGTATTGTGTGGTTTTGTCATTCGAGATGTCGGGTGACAAGTTGAGTTGTGCGTAGTCACAACGTGTTGGATATGTTGTCGGATGAGATTAGTATCGTGGGCGACCATCATCTCCGTGCGGACTGTGGACGTAAGTCTCCTCTTTTATGCGAGGTACCTGTGTATCATGATTTTTTCTAAGTGAGTTAATTGCGGTGCATAATTTTATTTGCTCGGTGTGTTATAATATAGTTGTATTTAATACTTATGGCACATAGTATATGTAAAAAACTGGGCATATTGTTGTTTTACCTTTGAACCACCGTGTGGGGTGGTATGGGGTGAAAGTTGTAAACGTTGATGGGTTTTGAAAAGGTATCGACGGTAGAGTTTGTGAGAAACTCCGATGAATGATTTTGTTGTGTGTTTAAACTTGGTGCCAAGAGATGCATTTGATTGAATTGGCGATCCTGGTTGCCGTTTGAGCATGTGGTTTTAAATCTGACTATTTTTAGAATGTTGTAATTTTGCCGCTAAGGGTAGGTTTGAGAATGTTTTCTGAAGGACTTTACGGTTTGAGCATTTTTGTAGAAATCAATTTTTGGAAAATATTTTGGTGGTGCGGTCAAACCACGGTTTTTATGGATTTTAAAATAGGTTAAATTTTGACAAATGGGTCGTGTATTTTCAAATGACACCATCGGACGGTATTTGGAAAATATGTTTTTAAGTACTTCGGATATTGTAAAATATTACCGTCGTTTTAGTTTATGAACTAAAGGATTTTGGAAAATTTTATGTTGCAAAATGACATGGGTTTTCGGAATTGTAAACGTTATGTGTTTGTGTGTTGGGACTAGTAGTTGTGGTAAGTTTGTTGTGTTGTTGTGCTCGCCGGAGAATGTTTTAGTATTTTCTAGATGTTGGGATATGTTGTTAGGTATCGTTCCCTAACTCCCGGAGCCGTTTTGGGGCTGCTAGATTACTTCAGCCGTCTAATAGCCAACAGTTACGGCCATACGAAATCTGTGTTACGGCCGTAAGTTGGTAGTTGCTACGGCCGTAAGATGTTGGTATTACGGCCGTAATCTTCTAGTTGTTACGGTCGTAGGCTGTGTGTTATTACGGCCGTAAGCTTATTGCTGTGACAAACATAATCTTATTGTTACAGACATATCTGTACACTTTACCGGTCGTTCGATTCCTATGAATACAGTTGTGTGGTCTACAGATGACGATGGTGAACTTTAGCTATTGCATCAGCAATGTCGCGCTCGGTTGTTTATCCTGTTTTGATATTATTGACATGTTGGCGATCGTTACCCTTCTTGTTAGCAAATTTGATTGTACACCTAAGTGTTGTGACGGCATAGTCTAATTTAATTGTATTGTTCTTTGACGTTATCCTGGTCATGATAGCTTATCTATAGCAATGCTTAGTGTGCTGGCAGATATTAATAAGGTCATTTTGCTGACATCGGTTATAGAGTGGATTTGATATTTCAACGTATTGTTGTGCAAGTGATTTCAAATCAAAGGAGTTTTGATAATGGGTCCATGGTTTTGGTTAAATGACTGAGATATTAATCAAAGTGTTTTCAAAATTTCATCCCAGCAAAATCTTTCAAACTCTTGAATTTTAAAATATTATCATTCGAACAAATACCTCGAAAAAAAATTGTTTTTAATAATATTATCCATGTTGGACCACAATGTTATGCTTAATGTTTTAACCGTGTATGCTGAGGTATAAGTCGTACATCTCTTTCGATGCGAACGTGTGAATTGCTTTTAAATTTAAGTTCTATTATTGCAAGTGTTAGTTCGTGTATTCGAGTAGTGAATTGGTATGAATATTGTATTGTGCTGCTGTTTGTGGGCTTATGATGATTATGTGAGGTTCGATTTATCCTGTTATTCTGAATGGTTGTCCATTCAGTATGCTGAGGGGTCGAGGCCGAGGCCGTGGTCGTAATCAGGAGCATGAGAGGGCGACTCACTCCTTGTCGAGTACCAATCAGCTCAGTACAGATGGTCGTGATGACCAGTCGCGAGATGAGGGACAATCAGCCAGTGTTAATGTTGACGTTGGCGCCGCTGCCATCCTTCGTCAAGTGGTTGACCAGTTAGTGTAAATGAATCAGGCCGTACATCGGAATGAGAACCCAGATGGGGATAACGGGGCTAGTAACTGGTTACGAGATGTGATGAGGATGCAGTCGCCCCGTTTTGTAGGTTCTTCTTACTCGTTAGGCTGGGAGAACTGACTCTTCCAGTTGGACAGAACATTCGATGTTGTAGATTGTCTCGAGGAACCGTTGCAATGCTGTTTGGGAATCGGGTTTTTGTTCCTACTTGTGGAGGGGCCAGTGGTGTCCAGTGATGTAGTTGTGTGTCGTACTTTGTACTGTATCTCATGTGGAGATTTGATACTTGTTGTGTGAACCCTTTTGGTTTTGTTCGTATTCTACCCTATTGTTGTTTTTTAAGTTTCGGGATGAAACTTATTTTTAGTGGGATAGAATGTAATATCCGGTATTTTCTCTTTCCATTATCTTGGATTATTTGTGTCTTGGCGACGGACATTTTCTTATTGATGTGAATGGGAGTGATTTCTATCGTGATACTCTATTTGTTTCTATCGCATAGCTGTTTTAGTCGGGTGCGACTTGTTGTCACGTGCGTTTCTTTGATTAGATGTGTGCATGTGATGTGGTATGTGATGTGTCGTTCTTTGCTCGTTATTTTTTTGAATCATAGCCGGTGGCGTTGTGTTGGTCGTCGTGGAGCGTGTTTTCACGCTGTATATTCCTTTGCGTTGCTTATAACGTTTCGCCGATGGGCGAAAGTTACGCGTTTCTTGTGTATCTCGTTGAGTTTTCCTGGCGGGATATTGCTTCTCCCTACTTGTTTTAAGTTTCGGGACAAAACTTCTTTTAAGGGGGGGTAGTATGAAATATCCGCAATTTCGATTTCTGGTAATTTCTCTTTTTGGCGGAAGTCCATCTTAGCGACTCTGTTTTGACTGTTTCGTCATTCCAAGAATGATTAATTCTGCACTTTTTGTCATCCGAGTTCGTTTCGGCATCGTTTTGTTGAGTTCCGTGTTCTTAAACGGCTTTTCCGCACTTGAGTTCGATTCTTGCGAATCTCATCTGAAACTGTTGTTTCGAGTTTCGAGTAAGTTCATTTAATATTATTATTCATGTTGCGATCTTTGGCTTAGTGTTTCGATCGTGTATCATGTATTTCGGATGTTTTGGGCCGTTTTCGTAATTTCTCAAAGTTTGGGGTAATTACTTTCATTGTCGAATTTCGAGCCCTCGGGTGGTCGGAATCGTGTGTTCTCTTAGTGCTTAGATTCATCTTTGCGAGTACTTCGTAACCGTATATTTGGTTTATATTCAGGTCTGGGTTTCGAGGTGACCGGACCGTCGGATCGACCGAGTCCCGACTGCAAGACCTGGCCGAGTTACGGCCGTAATACAGTGCCTGTTACGGCCGTAAGCCATGGCCGGTCATGGCCGACAGTGACTCGTGTGGGGTGGACAGGTACGGACGACAGCGACTCGCAAGGATTGGCCAATTACGGCCATAAGACTACGGTCGGATACGGCCGTAAGGCCTGTTACGTACGTAAGCCCTGTCCCGTAACGTACGTAACGCGGTCGGCAGTTTTGGGCAGTAGGGTAGCCATGGCCAGTTACGGACGTAAGCCATGGCCAGTTACGGCCGTAAGCGCTCGGTAGGGACCGGCTATTTAAAGCCTGGGCACCGGGTCACTCGGTTATTTCCACATTTTTCTTCATTTTTCACGATCCTTCGACAGAAATTGAGGGTTTTGATCGGAAGCATCTTATAACAACATCTTTTGGAAGGCTTGTGTTGAATATAACAACATCTAATCCTTGTTCTTCGTCCGAATCGAGGTATTTTGGCTTGAACCCATGTTTATAAAGATTTTAGGGATTTTCCTTTTGATTTCGATTCCAATCCATTTTTGATCAATTAATTGTTGTATAAACATTGTTTGGAACATGTTCTACGGATTGGATACTCATATCCTTGATACGTTCGGTTCGAGGAGTGATTTCTTTGTTCTTGGAGGGTCTTGAACATTTAATGCTCGATTAAATGTTCGAATGAGTTTTCCTTCGATAGTTTGATGAGGTTTCCATTGTTTTCGATTTTGATTCTCGTTGTAATCGTATCCTCGTTGTTTTTGACAGAGGATTGTAGGTGTTCGGGGTTTCTTTCCGGGTTGTGCCGTGTTCGTAGGAATATTCGGGCACCGGTAATCGAGGCAAGTATCCCGGTTGTAATTCAGTAATTATCATTCAGTATTTATCATTCAGTAATTTCACTCGTTAATGATCATTTGCCACTCATATTCAATCATGGTATTCATCATTCAGAGTAATTATATCGTGTATCAGTCGTCATTCATCACTAATCTAATTGGAGTTTCGTACCGTGTTTATCATCATTGTCATTTTCATTGTGGGCTGTGCGTGAGGAGTAGCGCACGCTACGTACTCTTTCTAGCGCGCGCTAATTGAGTACAGGTAGCGCACGCTACCACTCAGCATTAGCGCACGCTAATGTTACAGGCCGCACCCGTAAGGTACCGGACCGCAGTGAGCAGGCAGCGCACGCTACGAGTGGTAAGTAGCGCGCGCTAGTGGGTTGTAGTAGCGCACGCTAATAATTGCTGTAGCGCGCGCTAAGGACGGATCAGGTTGAGTCCAGTGGCTACTGGACTGCACTGGATTAATTCATAGCGCACGCTATGAGTGATTTTTAGCGTACGCAAATGGTGTAGTAGCGCACGCTACTTGTTGGTTGTAGCGCACGCTACCGAGATCAGATCAGAGGACAGTCGGTTTCTGGACTTCAGTACTGGACAACAGATATTTAGCTAGCGCACGCTAACATTGGAGTTAACGCACGCTATTGGGATAGAGTTAGCGCACGCTACCAGGTCGTAGCGTACGCTAACGGGTCAGCCAGAGTTCACTGGAATGTTCATACAACTCGTTAGCGCACGCTAAATAGCAGGTCATAGCGTGCGCTAATCTGGAGCAGTACAAATTGGACAGTTAGCCTGAGTTTCGTCATTTTCTCACTTCTCTTCGTTTTTGAGCGACTTCGGGCGATTTCGGGCGATTTGGAGTGTTCTCTTCGAGCTGCTATCATCTATCATCATCTTCAAGCCTTTGAGTTGGATTAATCATCACTTCATCACTCCTTAACATCAAATCTAAGGTATTAATCTCTTGGATCTAGAATTTCGGATTTTTGGGTTTTTCCTTCCGATTCCTTCGTGTAAGCTTGGATTATCATTGGAATATGTTAGATATGGATTATCTACCTTGGATAAATATATTCCTACGGATTTAATGGCTATTTTCGGAATTATTTCAAGAACCCTTGGGGTTGACTTCGGTTAATTGGGGATTTTCCGATTGATGTTGTTGTAATCTTGAATTGTGGATTCTTATTGGATTATTGATATCATTGAAGTGTTTTGATAGTTCTAAATACTCATTTTGGTGATGGTTTCGATATATTCGGGATTGGATATTTTCGAAGTTGTGTGGTTGGTTACGTATTCGTTAGAATGCCCATATGAGTTTGATTATCGTTGTATCGACTTTTGGGTTAGTCGTGTTTTGTTGCTTGATACGTGTATTGAATGGTTGTTGGTAATTATTGTTATTCAAGGTTGTTCGAGCGACCGGTATCTCGATTAGGACGTTGTTCGTGGAAGGACATTGTCATCGGTATTGTGTAAGTTAACTCTTACTCGGTTAAAAGGATACTCATTCCTTTTGTTGTTGATTGCTCATAATCATAACTCATTCATCATGGTATAAATCATATCGAGACTTGTAATTGTCGAATAATCATTTCATTCACGAGGAACGACGGTTCCAAACCATTTCATTGGGTTATCAATCAAGTCACTATTATTTTCATCTCGGTGAGTCATCTTGGCCTTATCGAATATTATTCATTGATATTCATTGTGGTCATTCTCGTTCATATGACCTTCTGGGTTCATATTGCGTGGCCGGGTGTGGCTGTGTGGAATTTTTAGTCGGGCATACGATGGTCATGTATTGGGTTCACCGATACATTGGACCGTGCACACGGTAACGCTTACCTCCGTGAGACTAATTAGGTACAAGGACGGGTATGTCCAGTCATTCGTCTTGTACACTTGTACAGAACATTATGGGCGTACTATGATACTCCTCTTCAGCGTAATTCATAACTAAGGATATTTCATAACTTCAGTTAATTCATGATTGTGTATTTTCAACCCTTGAGGATTGTTGTTCTCAGATAATCGATTCCGTTGGGGAATTTTGTTTTCAGGTCACGGCAAGGCAAAGGCACGGGAAGAGCATGTTGACGGCGAGGAGTCCCAGTGATACTAGTCGGGGGCCCCATTCATTCCGTTTGTTTCAGTCATTTCAGTCATTTCCGTCATTTGTATTTTTCCGCTGCAAATTCCCTTTGAGATGTTTAACTGTTCAGGGTGGTGTATTTTATCTCCATATAAAATATACTAGTATTCGGTTTTGTCCTGGTGTGTTGTACTTAAACTCCTCATCGGAGTACTTGGTAATATAATGTGGTTCGGTACTACAATTATATTATTTAATTCATCATTTTCATTTGCCTGGTGGGTCCTAGTCGGGGATTCACGGCACTGTAATATCCGCCTAGTTTGGGGTGTTACACATTTAATGCTCGATTAAATGTTCGAATGAGTTTTCCTTCGATAGTTTGATGAGGTTTCCGTTGTTTTCGATTTTGATTCTCGTTGTAATCGTATCCTCGTTGTTTTTGACAGAGGATTGTAGGTTTTCGGGGTTTCTTTCCGGGTTGTGCCGTGTTCGTAGGAATATTCGGGCACCGGTAATCGAGGCAAGTATCCTATTACGACTTGTATCTTGCGACTAGAAATCACGTATTAGGTTAATGATGATTTTGCTTGCCTTCGTAAATATGTTCCGTATGAGTTGGTTGTGTATTCCGCAATTTGAAGGCTTTGTGATGATAGTGTTATATTGGTATATGTGTTAGGTGTTGTGCCATTTATGCAGGATTGCAACGTACATCGGGATGGTTGTACACTTGGTTGTGCAATGTATTGTGTATCGATCGTGAGTTATGTTGGTTGTGTGTCATTGATTGATGACAGTTGTTGTGAGTGTTGAGATTGTGTTATGTGCGCGTGATGTACGATTTTGTTGTGATCAATGTGATTGATTAATTGTGCTCATAGTTGTATGAACTATGAATGTGAATATGTGTGTGACCGCTAAGTTCACTCGTGATGGTTCAACGGGACCTATGAGGACTCGTGGCAGTAGACTACGGGGTCAGAACTTAGTGAGGTACTGAGGTCCAATCATGCTGGTCTGACGAGGCCTACGATAACACATGGCAGTGGACCATGAGTTTAGGGCACAGTGCGTCCAATCGGGTGAGCTCGACGGGGCTTACGGTGACACATGGCAGTGGACTATGGTGTTGGGACTGTGTGTGTGATTGTTGTGATTGATATTGTCTGTGCGAGTTGTTGAACCTACGGAGACATGTGACAGCGGATCATGGTGTCGGAATTGATTATGTTTGGTTATTTGTGTGTGGACTAGTCCGTGCGGGTTGTTGAACCTACGGAGACACGTGATAGTGGATCACGGTGTCGGAATTAATTATGTTTGGTTATTTGTGTGTGGAATAGTCCGTGCGGGTTGTTGTACCTACAAAGACACGTGACAGTGGATCACGGTGTCATGAATATGTTTTGGCAATCAAGTTTTGAAAGGAAAAGTTTTATGAAAATGAATGTTGGATCGAGTCTCGAGCGATTGGGTAGATGTTTTTCGTGTTGTGAACTGTTGAGTTATGAAACAAGATTTGGGTTAAGACCCTAAATTTTTTCGAAAGGATTTGTAACTTGGGACTTGAGGCCTTAAAGATTTTTGTTCCTAAAATTCCCGAGATGATAAGTTTAGTTTCAAATGCTTCATAGTTTATTTTCCTTTGTTAAAACCTCCCGGGAATATTTTGGTACTTGGTTATTATATTTGATTCATGATTAATGTTTGCTCGTTACATTTCGTATGATTTGATACTTGCACTAGTAAAACAGCGGAGTTTTACTAACCCCCGAGTAATCGGGGGATGGATGTCTGTTTTGTGTCCAGGTACATGCAAATTCAGGGGAGCAGTCACAGGACTGGCACAGGAGGATGACGAGCTGCGATACTAATCAAGAGTTGAGAGTTGTTTTGATTTTCGTTGTGTTGTCAGAGTTGATTTCATTCTTTCGCTGTATTATGTTTCGACCCCTGTGTGTGTAATGTTGTTTTAGTCAGTTCTGTTGATTGAGTTGTGTGACCTCATCGGTCTATGTATTCACGTGTAAGTGACCTTAATGGTCTGTATTATTTTATTGTTTGACCCTGGCCAGGCAAACATTTGGTTGTTTTGTAAGGTTTAGCCTGGTAGATCCTCGTGAAGAGGGGTCTACGGCGTGTAATATTCCCATATGGTTTTTTGGGTGTTTCACTGCTGGTGCCTGGTGGCGGTTTTGGTGGATTATAAAGACCAATAGCTACAGTTATGTAGCATAGGTAAACATATCATATTAACCGATATCTAACATCATTCAAGTGCTTAGTTACATGTGAAACAGTATGCATTTTGTTAAATGGATTTTGTTAACAATGGAAAACCTTTATCATCCACATGTTCATGTGCCAAAGTAAGTCACCCGAATGCATTATGATGGGTTATAAATGATTAATATGACATGGGCTTTCACTCATAGTTCGCTTAAAAGAGACATCGACAGACGATCTCATAAGTCACTTTGATGAGCCAGTCTTCCCTTTGTTAGGGGAAGATGTGAGTGATCATGTTCGTGTAGAACGACTTTTGGAATTGTAGTAGTTTATCCCTACTGTGCCTCAACAATTTCCCTAAACTGACAAGATTAAATACATGTTGCAAACATACATGCAAGGATTGTGTCCGGTCATGGACGTTCGTCACCTATAAATGATGATATCATAACATCACAAATATTAGTACATGGTATTACTAGTCCATGGATCTCATAGGGTTGGGATGCCACTTAGTTCGATAATTACTCTCGCTAAGAATGTATGCGAGTTTGGTACATGAAACTTGATCATCTGATGAAATGATTCTGGATTATAGTCATTGTTGGAGGACGCCTCAATGAATGCCAATCTATAAAGAGTACTCTATAAATAAAGTTGGTTCATAGGGACATGGAATTGAGTTTAATCAAACCATACTTCATTGAAAATCTACAACATTGTAGTGTTGGCCTAAAATGGAAATATATGTGACTCCAGTATGAACAAAGTGATTAGCCCTATGGTGAAGTGGTACCGACACTCCAAAAATAATATCTATTTGTATACTTTGTTAATGCGAGTTAGAGAAAGAGTTGAACTTACCTCATGTCGTGAGGTTTCTTATGAACTCACTGGAATCAACTACGATGACACAAACCTTAGTGTGATATCGTAATGGATGTTATAACCTCCACTATCTTGTCAGTTAGGTAGTTTCCCAAAAACCATCTTACAACTTGTGGTTAATCTTATCTTTGGGGGGAGCTAAATTAAGTGATAAAAGATCTTATGGTAGATCAGGCTCAAATCAAGTGGCTCTTAACCACTGAGCGTGTTGACAAGTGATTGTGGGGTACGCACACTAAGTATATACTTGATTTGGAAGAGAAATGAAGCTTTTGCGTGTAAAATTAAGGGTTTATAGTGATATACTCTTGTAAGACTAGGAGATTCCGCTAAATCTGAAGTTAAGAATGAAATGATCTTGGGGACTTGACGATGCATATTCATCAATCAGTTTAAGTCAATCTAAGGGGCGGTTTCTCTAAGAGATAATAAAGTAATACCTATATGATTCCCAATGACTAGTTAAAGTCATGATAATACATGACTCACTTAAGTGATGATGCAGTCTTAAGAGAAGTTCTCTCTATCAAGTACGGTGTTATGTACTCATGTTTGACTCGACAAACTCATTCGTAGTAATCTGTTAAAGACACTATAATGATGGCCTAGAATGCACTCACACAATATTTGTGATTGACGATAAGCTTGAAGCTTGTTCTATCTTGATAAAAGGATACTTGAAAACTAATACTTGAACATGACCTGAATGTATTGATCAACTCCCATATGACCTATAGGGTAGCTCACTTGCAAAGTAGGATGGATATGTCCAGTAATTTACTAAGTCAACTTTGATAGAGCTTTGTCATCTGCTCAGGTCGATCTAGATTATATATTATATGTGAATGAAAAGCTACGAGTTTCTAGTTTCAGAAGTTCCTAGAGTGTCGTTTATGCTGTAACACCCTCGAGATATTCGAGGTATATTACAGTGTCGTGGGACCCACCAGGCTAAACAAGAAAATTACCACTCGGCTAACTATCTCGGTTAGCGAAGAGACGTACATTAACCATACAAATATATAATAACACGCCCGGTACAACCGGCGTAATAAACATCAACCGACAAATATAGTAACTTCAATGAATACAAGCCATAATCCGAAGGGAAAAACCTAAGTATTCGCGAGTACATCTATAAGTTTATAATTTGGAAACAACCATATTGAAAGAGACCATAGAGATCAGGAGACTCAAATACACACGTCAATGACCCTGGCTAGCATCCTCGTACTAACCCAGCGCTCGCTCGTCCGGCTGAACATAACCTGAAATCCACAACAAGAATTTCCCCAAAACAGGTCCCCAAAGGGGTTAGCAATTATGCTAGTACAAGTAATCAAGGAAAACCATTCGCTTACACATTTCATAGTACATGCACCAATAAATTTCGAAACCAAAAACCATACATGTCTTTTCTTGAAACAAATAGTCAATAAGCAATTTGCCTTGGAACCGGGGCTATACCACTTGTCCCACTCGAGGCCTCTAAAGACCCTCCCGAGGTGGCCATATCATAAAACAAATCACGCACAGGCATCGCCTTGGGACCGGGGCTATACCACTAATCCCACTCAAGGCCTCTAAGGACCCTCCCAAGCTGGCTAGCGAATCAAACTCGTGAATATAGGGCTTTACCATTAGATTCCCTCGAGGCCTCGTCGGACCCTCCCGAGGTGAGCAATGCACACACAATATACATCACCATTTAATGTTAAGCATAAAGGTTTCCGAAAATACTTGCCTTGAGTAATTGACGATGACACAAACGGAAGAAAATCAACACGACCGCTAGGAACCAATGAAATCGAACCTAATGATTCGAAGAATACAATCACAACCATTTCTAAACAAATAAGAAAACGGAATACACCTAAAACCCGCCTACAATTCATGTGTATTCGTACAAAACAACAACAAGGGCGGATCGCAACCAAACCCTCTCGATTACACAAATACCACGAAATACACCATGAATTCGTAGGGAAAACAAGAATACCAACAAGATTAATCATATTCATTATGAATTAATCAACAACACGGAACGAATCGAACAATAACATCGAAAACCCTCAAATCACCCAAAAGTAGGATTCTAAGAGATTACCTTAGATTAGGATGAAGAATTCAAGTAGAAGTCGATAATGTACAACCAAAACTCGAGGTGGATGATCTCTCCAAGTTTGAAGATGCCAAAATCGCTCAAAAGTCGCCCCTGAATCGCCCAAACGAGAGAAAGAAGAAGAGAGGAGAGGAAATGAAACCCTCTACCAAAATCCCGCTGAAATATAGCCTGACTGACCCGCGTGCCGCGGCTCACGGCTGAAATGTGGTAGCAGGATTTTTAGCCGTGCCACGGCCTGGACTGTTGTGTGCCGCAGCACGCAGTATAGCCGGCCCAGTCTCCATCCTTTCCAAGGCTATGTCGTGGCGCACAGTCCCCTGTGCCGCGGCACACACTGTTTGAGCCCAAAATTAATGAAAACGACCCCCAAAAATGATATAATCGATCGACGCAAAGTACCAACCATTTAAAGGCCTGAATGAACTATCACGAGCCCTCGTATGATGACATTACGTCAAACACGATCGGTCCGAACACGACGGTAACATCAAATGATCTGAAAAAAGAACAAACACAATGGAAACCTAAAATTTTAAAATATAACCGAATGACCCAACATGATACTCGATCGAAACACCAATAAAAGTTCACAACATCCATAATAACATGAAATGGATTTGCGAGAACCCCAAAACGGCGGTTCCAAACAATGATTATGAGAATTGAACCCAACGGCGACAAAAGTGACATCCAACACGGAAATGAGTAAAACAAGTTCGAAACACGCTCGGATGATGAGAAGTTTAGTATTACATATTCTCAAAATACTTATACGGTTACAAGCGAGTCACTAGGAATGAAAATACACCAAAATGAAAATACCAGAAAAAGGAAAAACGCGGATATTACATATGCCTCCGAATCGAAGAAGTTATGACTTATTTAATGCATAAAGGTCAAAAATTTGAAAAACTTGATTTTGGATAAGTTTTTATAGGCTCTTGCACTTTGGATGTGTTGGCCACTAAGTATACAATAAACAGCTTAGAAAGTAAGGGTACAATAAGCTATACGATTTTCGAAGTTAGTTGCGTAGCGGAAGTCTGTAGGGTTAGTTGCTGTAAATACAGTAATAAATCACAATAGAATGAAAATAGTAAAGACATAAGGTAAATAACACACAGTTTAAAGTGGTTGGAGGTAACCCCTCTACGTCCACTGGTCCTCCACACAGGAGTAAAGAGTTTATTAAAATTACTACGTACACAACTATGTGACTTTAACTAAACCTGTCTCTGTATCGTTCATACAGATTGATACAGGGACTGTAGCTTTTGTCGTTCACAAAGATTGGCTTCAAGCTCTTTCTGACTTACTTTTTCTCACACAGATTGAAGCTTCGTCTTCAATGCTCTTCTTCCCACGCAGGTCAGAATACGCTAGGATCCTTAGTCCACACAGAGCTAATAAAGGTCTCAACGGTAAGGGTTGAACAAGTCTCAAACAGCAGCATTGATAAACAAACGTTGTATGCTGTGTTGTTTGCGTTCAGGACTTAGTATATTTCTTCGCTTGGATACTGTTGTATGCTTACGAAATATATTGCTGTTGAATAGCTAGATTGTCAGAGTAATATTGTTAGAGTATGCGCGATAAGGAATAGCTTTTGTAACACCTCCAAGATATTTGGAGTATGTTACAGCGCCGTGAATCCTATCTAGGAACTCACAAGGCTAAAATATACGACATCCACAACAAAAACATCAAACTCTCCAGACATTCATCCATAATTTCCTAAACAAATCCCAAAATCAAAACACAAAGACGACAAGTTCGATGAGATCAACCACAAAAGAAATAACTCCTACAGTACTCGAGTACCGTCTATTAGTTTAGACAAAATATGAAGTTTTACATCCAGACTCAAAGAAAATTAAGACATCTAGACATTCCACAGTATCACGCCTGCCCGTCATTGTCGTACTGTACCGGTGCTCGTCCAGCCCCATTCTTTAAACCTGAAATACATGAAATGTATTTCCCCCAAATGGGGTTAGCCGTGGAATAGCTAGTGCAAGTAACACAAACGAATTCTAACATCTTACAATATCAAAGCATATGCATCGACAATTTCAAAACGTATAAGATAATGATTTCCGGAAATACAGAATCTACAATGTATCACAAAACACAATCCTCCCGATTAACCATGGACCCGACCATGCGCGAATCCCTCCGGGGCCCTAATAGACCCTCCCGGAGTGGTTAACCCAAAAGTTCGTGAATCCAACCATGCGCGGATTCCCCCGAGGCCCCGTCGGACCGTCCCGCAGTGAACATAACTCTCTCAACACTCATATACACTATTTTTCACATTCAAGATATTAAGTTCGTAAGAGTTACTTGCCTTTGAGACATGTCGGATTGTTTCGAAAAGGTAAAAGACCAACGACGAAGGAATTCGGAGACTTCGGACCTAAATAAGTCGTACAATAACTATCAACAATAGTACGATAAGAAAATAAAATAGAAATACGCCCGAAAACCCCGCATACGACACGATTACACCAGCATCATATTCAACGAGGGCGGATCGCAACTCCAATCCTCTCTATTCTCAATGATTCAAGTATAACCCATAATCTCGTCGGAAAAACATGTATTGGTGGTAGGAAAATTATACTCAGCTCATTTATTCCCAATTTACGATTAAAATTGAAGGATTACAAAGAAACCCCCAAATTCCCAAAAATCTAGGGTTCTAGCGATTTACCTCGGATCGAAGACAAAGAGGATGATTTGGTGATGCCAAACTACTCCACAATTCCAATCAAGATGATTACTAGATAGTGGAAGACTTAAAAATCGCACAAGAGCCGCCCAAAAATCTCCCAAGTCGCGCAGGAGGAGAAGAAGAAATAAAAGTGGACGAATTCGGTCTGTTCCTGGGTTTTTATACCAAGGCTGGCTTACGTACGTAATCCATAAGGATTAACGTACGTAAGTCCCATAACGTACGTAAGGATTTATCCCATTACGTACGTAACAAAAAATGCAAAACTCCCTGACCAATTTTTTGAAGGTCGTTACGTACGTAAGGATAGGGCCTTAACGTACGTAACAGCCTTTACGTACGTAAGCGTTCTAATGGTTACATACGTAATACAGTCCCAGGGAAGATTCTGAACAGTTAGAAAATAAAGAATGCGGTGGAAAGACGAGATGATGAAATTACGAAACAAGAGTAACTTGCGAAAGATTCGAGACAACGAACTTAAGCACTAAAAGGAAACACGATCACAATCATCCGATGGTTAGGAAAACGACCATAAAGGTAAATTACCCCAAACTTTTAGGAAATTACAAAACGACCCAAAATGGCCGAAAACTACGATACGGAAACGAACAACTGTGCCGAAACTTACAACATGTCTAACGACATTAAACGAACTCACACAGAATCTGAAACCACAGTTTTGCACCACAATCGCACAGAATGAGTCAACGAACGAAGAATACCAAGACTAAATACAAAATCGAGTAGAACAATCTCGAAACAAGCTCTGATGACAAAACGTAAAGAATTAAACATTCTCCAAATAGTGAAACGGTTACAAGCGAGTCTCTAAAAATGGAAAATGTTCCAAAAATGGAAATTACCAAAATAAGAAAAGTACGGATATTACATTCTCCCCCTCTAGAAATAAGTTTCGTCCCGAAACTTAAGAGGTAAAAAGTTCCAGATATTTAACGCGCATGCTGTCTTCGGTCTCCCAAGTCGCCTCCTCGACCCCATGCCTCAACCACTGAACCTTAACCAACAGAATAGTCTTATTTCAGAGTTGCTTGACACGATGCTCAAGGATCTTCACTGGCCTTTCTTCAAATATGACATCCTCCGCTACTTCGATATCCCCATAATTGATGATGTGACTCGGGTCCGGAACGTACTTTCTGTTAGGAGTATGCCCTCGAATGCCACTCAGAGGATGTTGAGTGAGGTCATTGCACTTGTAATTATGTAAATCAATTATATAAGGCAATGAATGTTTCTTTATTTACTGGTAGTTACTGGCATTCCTAACTCATAAATATTCATGTAGAAACTAGTCCGTGCATTTGAGAGAAAAACGTTCCACTCATTATTGGATAAGGGGGTCGGCACTGGAAAGGTTTATAGCTCAAATACTTAATCGATCGCAAGTCGATGAAACTTGATTGGGCGTTAAGTTTATATGAAGACTTGTATGACGTGTTCTTTGACAAGGAGAGTGCATGTCGAACACTAATGGTTAGTAAGAGCACACGTTATAGGTATGCTAATTAGATTAGTATACTCGAACCGACTCACCCTCAATTCGTCACACGGATTTCACTCTGGGACAGTCATTGACGGAATCGAAAGGTTGTGATAGGTATTCGTGGACCTTCGACTTGAGGATTTAGTAGGGATGTGCTTGTGACGTCAAGATTTTCATTAGAGTAGTTTGACCCTGTAAACCGGAAGGCGGGGGTCAACCTCGACGTGCATCTTGACGGGCAAGTAGCAGGTCCTACTGAATACCAAGATAGAATTCTTTCTCCTGTTAGTGAACGGGTTATATGTCCTATGCAGTTATTGGCAGATGAGATCATAAGTCTTTGGCCAAAGCATTGGAGCTAGCTGTATTAGATACACGAGAGCTCGATGATCTCTATTTGCATTAACGCATGCATAGCGCCAAGTACGGATGAGGTTTGACTGACCGTGACCCCATAACTTGATCGGGACATTTGAAACAAGGGTTTATACGTATACTGGTATTCACGACAGAATGGTTCTTGAATGATCCCAATCATTCGTTCTCAGTTGGGGTACAGTGTAGGCCGCCAGGCTGGCTAGGTGGTGCTACTACTCTTTGGTTCCTCCCATTGCTGACTGAGACGGACCTACCGAGTCACGCATGAGGATTGACGACGGAATGAATCAAGCTAATTCTCTCATTATAAATATTAGATATTAGATATCTAAATTTGGGACATTAAATGTCTAAATCGATTTATTGGATAAATTGATTTACGGCCCAATGAATTAAATATATCCCTGGGTGATTAATTTAATTCATGGATATAATTATTTCTTGGAGAAATTAATTATGTTATAATATATTTGATATGTTTAATTAATTGGATTAATTAATCGATATAAATACATCGATACGGAATCGGAGTTTATCTGTTTGGACTCGCGGGAGTCCGAAACGAACCAAACTTGTCCGATTTCTACATGGGCCGCCCTCCACATTTCCACCCACTTTCATATAGACCCATGTTCCAGTCTTTAATGGTTAATCATTGAGGTGGTGGGGCTTTGATTCTCATAATTATGAGATGTGCATGTGGAGAGTTGAATAAATGAAGATGAAGACATCTCTCACTTATTATTCCAAGCCACTTTCAACGTGAGATAGAGAGAGAGAGAGAGAGAGAGAGAGAGAGAGAGAGAGAAACCATTTTTCTCAATTATCTTCATCTTCTTCATTCATTTCTTCTTCATTTTTCTTGGAGAAAAATTGAGAGAAAATCATATAGAGAGAGTAAGATTAAACAACTTAGAGTGTAGTAATCTTTACATATATAGCTTCATCACTTAGCTCTAGCCGTATCCTCGGAGGATAGCAAGGTGATCGTCGTTCCGGTTGTTTATCCGGCGCATGGCAAGTAGAGACGTGGTGCTTTCGGCATTGGATCGTTCAAGTGCTTGGGGAACAGATCAAGAGAAGGTTATCCATCTAATCAACGGACTACAAGGGTGAGTTTCTATATCTCGTAGGGATTCAGATCGAATTAATTTTCGTTTTACCGCTTCCGCTGGGCCTTCGTTTTAGGCACCGAATCCCAACAGTGGTATCAGAGCGTAGGTCTTGCGATCGTATATACGATATTAGCATTTGGAATGCTTGATTAGATGGTGAATGATTTGGAATCATTTTAGTCATAATCGTCGTATATGTTTTTACGTTCGTTGTAGTTATATTTTTCGTAAGTTTATGTCTAAATATAAATCTTAATTTCTTGGAAATATGATTTCTATTGAAGATATGAATGTTGGAGAATATAGATATTGGATATCCGGTCGAAAAACTAGCCCCGAAATGCCGTTGGACGGTCCGGGAGGGGCCCAGGACTCGGGGGCCGCGGCCCGAGTGTGCGGCCGGCACTGGCGGCCATCATGCTGTGGGCCGGCACAGCTCCAGGCTGCGGCCTGTGGCTTCGGGCATCCGGCGGCTGCCGAGCGTGACTCGGCCATGCCAAGCTTGTCTGCGACATCTGCCGTGATGACTCGGCCATGGCAGCCTTTTTCGCCCCGGCTCGATTTTTTCGTGTATTCTTGAAAATTAATCTCCCTCATGTTAAATTGGATTTAATATGATTAAAATGATTTATGGTATTTCATTTTATAAGGGAAATTTGATTAATTGGAATATTTATGGTCGACCTTATTATTTTGAACGTTATCATATTACCAATTGTGTGAATCGATTGGATCGGTTCGTATTGTTGATTGGATCAATGTATCTCTACGCTTTCCATTTATATAGTATTTATTGGATGAATGCTTTTTGAATGGGGATGTGATTCGTGGACTTAGTTTTGAATCGTTCGTTTTATTCGATTGGGTTGTAAAGGCCGTTTTGAGCCTATTTATTTTACTAGAAATATTTGTATCTAGGATGCAATTTTCAATGTAAAATTTATATGTAATTACTTAGACCGGAGGAAGATCCATTTCGAGAAGACGAAGATTCAAGACGAAGACTTGTAATTATATTACGGAGTTTTTGTTTTCTAGGAACGGTCCATGAACCACATGTTGATAGCAACTAGGTTGTGAATGGTTGTTTCATATTATATGAATGCCACAAACGCGCTTAATAGATTAATGTGCAAAGTGTAATGCTAATCGCGAAAATTCTCCCACGATAAATTATTAAGTTTATAAGGTTTCAAGGTTTTCCTTCCCTCCATCGAGTTTTCGGGAAATTGAAATCCAAACCGGATGTGCTATGCTTACGAGTTATCGGGGTAGTCGTTCGGATAGGATGGATAAATTACCGGGAGCGCATTGGATGCCTTCGGTTGGAGCAAATTTTATCCCTAGAAACCTGATAGGTTGCCGGATAAGATTCAATTGTGAAACTGATTTGCGTCGATGGTATAAACTTAACTTGTTCACGAACCATAGAAACCATATAGGTTGAGGGGAGTGAACAAGGGGAAAAAGAAGATCGAATCATCCATTAGATGGGTTGGTGTTGGACATCACTTTATGAAAATTAATAGACTAGAAACCTGTTCGGTTGCACTTTATTAAGATTTATAAAGAACTCGATCACCACTATGAAGTAGAGCGACGATACTTCCGGATTTCACATGGGAGTGTGTTATTCCGATAAAATAGTGGGAGCTGGGTAACAAGAATAGAAAAGACCTTAATTCTATACTCAGAACATAATTGAATGAGTCACTAATTAATCTGTTATACTTAATGCAGACAAATCTCAATATGACAATGAATCTACTCGTAATTCTACTCGAAAAGAACACCTTAATAGGACCTAACTTTTTGGATTGGCTCCGCAATCTGATGATTGTTCTCAGTATAGATGCATTAGGATACGTCTTGGAGACGGATATTCCGGCACCTCCTGTGCGGACCCGAGCCAATCATGAAGAGATTGAAAACCACAAAAAGTGGGTTAAGGATGACGTGATAGTCCGTGCTTATATGATGGCTTCCATGTCTAATGAGCTTCAGAGAGCTCATGAGAAAATGACTTCTGCTAGGCAGATTCTATCTCACTTAACCGAGCTTTATGGTGAGCACAGCAGAACTGCTAGATATGAGATATCCAAGCAACTGTTCGGTGCAAGGATGAAGGAAGGTTAGAAGGTTGGGGAACACGTCCTCAAAATGATATCCATGATCGAGATATTGGAGGCTCTTGATTTTAAAATGGATACTTCTCTCCAAACCGACCTTATCCTACAGTCTCTCCCTGATTCCTTCTCACAATTTGTTATGAACTTCAACTGCAATGAGATTGCATGTAACTTAGCTGGGCTAATGAACAAACTGGTGACCGCTCAGTCTTAGATGAAGACCCCGCGGATGAAGGAGTCTGCACTTTTGATTTCTTCTGGACTTCGGAAGTCTAAGAATAAGAAGAAAATGACCAAGAAGCGGACTGGACCACAAGCTAAGGACCTTAAGGGAAAGGGCAAGGCCCCGATGGTTCCAAAGAACAAGAAGAAGAAGGATGCTTGTCTCAAGTGCGGTGATATGGGCCAATGGGCTAGAGACTGTCCGATTCTTCATCGCACTTCAGGTACAGAACTTTTAGTTTTGGAAACAAATTGTTCTGCTACTGTATTTTCTACTTCCTGGATACTGGATTCTGGTGCTAGTTCTCATATTTGTACCTTGAATCAGGATATGGAACAAAGTAGGAAGCTTGGAGCTAGGGAAGTTATGATCACAGTCGGAAGCGGGCATAGTGTCGAGGCGACCGACATAGGATCACTTCTTTTGGGTTTAGAATCCGGCTTTGTTTTGACTTTAGAAGATGTACTTGTTTTGCCCAAGGGGCACAAAAACATTGTATCCATTCCGGTCATGGACCGAAAAGGCTTTTCATTTTTCATTGGTGATGGTTCCTGCAAAATTTATTTTAGAAATAAACTAGTGGGTACTGCTACATTGTTGAATGGATTGTATCATCTAAATCACAGCAACAAAGTAGTTGGGAATACTATGACTAGAAAACGTGGTAGGGATGAAACCAATCAAGTTTTGAAATGGCATCTTAGACTTGGTCATGTTGGTCAGACCAAGGTTTACAAGATGGAAAAAGATGGACTTATGGGTCCATTGGGATCGGATCCCTTTCCTACTTGTGAATCTTGCCTTAAAGGCAAAATGACTAAGTCCTCGTTCACAGGGACTTTTGAAAGAGCCGCTGATAAACTGGGATTAATCCATACTGACGTTTGTGGTGCTTTGGAAGCAGCACGTGACGGATATCAATATTTTATTACGTTTAAAGATGATCATACTAGGTATGGTTATGTATACTTAATGAAACATAAATCCGAGGCATTTGAGAAATTCCAGAAATTTAAGGACCTAGTCGAGAAACAAACCGGTAATCATATCAAAGCACTTCGGTCGGACCGAGGTGGCGAGTATATGAGTATGGAATTTGACGAGTTCCTTAAGGAACATGGAATAGTTTCACAACTAACACCTCCAGGTACTCCTCAGTTAAATGGTGTGTCAGAAAGAAGGAACCGGACCCTGTTGAACATGGTCCGTTCCATGCTGGGCTATACTGACTTGCCGATTTACCTGTGGGGGTATGCACTCCTGACTGCCGCGTATATCTTGAACAGATGTCCTTCCAAATCTGTTCCTAAAACTCCACATGAGATGTGGGAGGGAAGGAAACCAAGTCTTAATCATATTATGATTTGGGGATGTCCCGCCTATGTCAAGAAGACTAAGGTGGAAAAGTTGGAAGCTAGGTCTGCGAAGGGACGTTTCATTGGATTCCCATCTGGGACGATGGGATATCTATTCTACATGCCCGAAGATCGAAGGATCATTGTTGCTTTACAAGCAGACTTCCTGGAAGATGGGTTCATTCAGGAAGGCGGAGCAGGTAGAAGTATTTCTGTAGAAGAATATAATGAAACTCCTCAGGAGACACCTGTGCAAGAAACTGGAACCAAACCTTCTGAAACACAAGTACAACCACCTTGTAGGTCTAGTAGGGTGTGTCATTTACCTGAGAGGTATGGGCTTGTGCACTTGGAGGAGCTGGGTCTCTATGAGGTTCCAACTGATAGCCAAGAGACCGACCCGACGACCTATGACCAAGCGATGGTGGATGTAGACTCCGCGAAATGGCGTGAAGCTATGGAAGCTGAGATAGACTTGATGCATGTCAATCAGGTCTGGACTCTAGTAGACCGCCCCAAGGGCATAGTGCTTATTGGGAACAAGTGGATCTACAAGAGAAAGACTGATGGTGATGGCAAGGTTGACGCCTATAAGGCCAGGCTTGTGGCAAAGGGTTATACCCAGAAGGAAGGGATCGATTACCACGAACCTTCTCACCCGTAGCCATGATCAGGTCTATTCGCATGATGCTTGCTATAGCTGCCTACCACGATTATGAGATATGGCAAATGGACGTAAAGACGTCTTTCCTTAATGGATTCCTCGAGGAGGAAATCTATATGGAGCAGCATAAAGGCTTTGTGTCCGAAGTCGATATTCAGAAAGTGTGCAAGCTTCAGCGTTCCATTTATGGAATGAAGCAAGCGTCGCATAGTTGGAACTTTCGTTTTGACGAGGCAATCAAAGAGTTTGATTTCGTGAAAAATGAAGAGGAACCTTGTGTATACAAGAGGGTTAGTGGGAGCAAGATCGCATTCTTAGTACTATATGGAGATGACATTCTACTAATAGGAAATGATGTGGGAATGCTCAGTTCTGTGAAAGCTTGGCTTTCGAGTAATTTCTCAATGAAAGACTTGGGAGCAGCAACCTATATTCTTGGTATTCGGCTCTACCGGGATAGAGCGAAGAGAACAATAGGCCTTTCCCAAGCCCTCTATATAGATAAGATCTTAAAGCGATTTAAGATGGATGATTCTAAAAGAGGGTTCCTCCCGATGTAACATGGAATAAAACTCACCTTGAAGATGTGTCCTCAAAGTGAGGAACAACGCAAGGAAATGAGTAATATACCATATGCTTCGGTCGTGGGTAGCCTTATGTATGCTATGTTGTGTACAAGACCTGACATCGCGCATGCTCTAAGCATGGTGAGTAGGCAGGCAAACCCAGGTAGGGAACATTGGACTGCCATAAAGAACGTTCTCAAGTACTTAAGAAGGACTAGAGATATGGTTATGATGTATGGCGGTGGAGATTTGGATGTGGTGGGATTCACTGATTCGGACTTCCAGGGACTGAAGGACGACTCGATGTCCACTTCTGGCTATATATCTACTCTTAATGGAGGAGCAGTATCTTGGCGTAGTGCCAAGCAAAGCGCGACTGCTGATTCCACCTGTCAGGCTGAGTACCAAGCAGCCTCGGAGGCTTCCAAGGAAGGGTTCTGGATTACGAAGTTTCTGGGAGAACTTCAAGTGATACCATGTCCGAAATTTGCTGTTAGATGTCTCGCGACAACGACGGAGCTGTAGCGCATGCCAAGGAGCCGAGGTTTCACAACAGCACCAAACATATTGAGAGGAAGTATCATCTCGTAAGAGAATTTGTTCGCAAGGGATACATTATGCTGCACAGAGTAGACTCGGCCGACAACGTCGCCGATCCACTGACCAAGCCACTTTCTCAGACTAGCTTGGAGCGTCATCTGGAGAACATGGGTATTAGATACCATAGTGTGTGGCATTGAGTGCAAGTGGGAGATTGTTAGGAGTATGCCCTCGAATGCCACTCAGAGGATGTTGAGTGAGGGCATTGCACTTGTAATTATGTAAATTAATTATATAAGGCAATGAATGTTTCTTTATTTACTGGTAGTTACTGGTATTCCTAACTCGTAAATATTCATGTAGAAACTAGTCCGTGTATTTGAGAGCAAAACGTTCCACTCCTTATTGGATAAGGGGGTCGGCAATGGAAAGGTTTATAGCTCAAATACTTAATCGTTCGCAAGTCGATGAAACTTGACTGGGCGTTAAGTTTATATGAAGACTTGTATGACGTGTTCTTTGACAAGGAGAGTGCCTGTCGAACACTAATGGTTAGTGGGAGCACACGTTATAGGTATGTTAATTAGATTAGTATACTCGAACCGACTCACCCTCGATTCGTCACACGGATTTCACTCTGGGACAGTCATTGACGGGATCGAAAGGTTGTGATAGGTATTCATGGACCTTCGACTTGAGGATTTAGTAGGGATGTGCTTGTGACGTCAAGATTTTCATTAGAGTAGTTCGACCCTGTAAACCGGAAGGCGGGGGTAAACCTCGACGTGCATCTTGACGGGCAAGTAGCAGGTCCTACTGAATACCAAGATAGAATTCTTTCTCCTGTTAGTGAACGGGTTATATGTCCTATGCAGTTATTGGCAGATGAGATCATAAGTCTTTGGACAAAGCATTGGAGCTAGCTGTATTAGATACACGAGAGCTCGATGATCTCGATTTGCATTAACGCATGCATAGCGTCAAGTACAGATGGGGTTTGACTGACCGTAACCCCATAACTTGATCGGGACATTTGAAAGAAGGGTTTATATGTATACTGGTATTCACGACAGAATGGTTCTTGAATGATCCCAATCATTCGTTCTCAGTTGGGGTACAGTGTAGGCCGCCAGGCTGGCTAGGTGGTGCTACTACTCTTTGGTTCCTCCCATTGCTGACTGAGACGGTCCTACCGAGTCGCGCATGAGGATTGGCGACGGAATGAATCAAGCTAATTCTCTCATTATGAATATTAGATATTGGATATCTAAATTTGGGACATTAGATGTCTAAATCGATTTATTGGATAAATTGATTTACGGCCTAATGAATTAAATATATCACTGGGTGATTAATTTAATTCATGGATATAATTATATCTTGGAGAAATTAATTATGTTATAATGTATTTGATATGTTTAATTTATTAGATTAATTAATCGATATAAATACATCGATACGGAATCGGAGTTTATCTGTTTGGACTGGCGGGAGTCCTAAACGAACCGGACTTGTCCGATTTCTACATGGGGCCCCCCCACATTTCCACCCACTTTCATATGGACCCATGTTCCATTCTTTAATGGTTGATCATTGAGGTGGTGGGGCTTTCATTCTCATAATTATGAGATGTGCATGTGGAGAGTTGAATAAATGAAGATGAAGACATCTCTCACTTATTATTCCAAGCCACTTTCAACGTGAGATAGAGAGAGAGAGAGAGAGAGAGAGAGAAACCATTTTTCTCAATTATCTTCATCTTCTTCATTCATTTCTTCTTCATTTTTCTTGGAGAAAAATTGAGAGAAAATCATATAGAGAGAGTAAGATTAAAACACTTAGAGTGTAGTAATCTTTACATATATAGCTTGATCACTTAGCTCTAGCCGTATCCTCGGAAGATAGCAAGGTGATCGTCGTTCCGGTTGTTTCTCCAGCGCGTGGCAAGTAGAGACGCGGTGCTTTCGGCGTTGGATCGTTCAAGAGCTTGGGGAATAGCTCAAGAGAAGGTTATCCATCTAATCAACGGACTACAAGGGTGAGTTTCTATATCTCTTGTGAATTCGTTTTTGATATTCGTATATACGTAGCTCGATCGATCCTCGTAGGGATTCAGATCGAATTAATTTTCGTTTTACCTCTTCCGCTGGGCCTTCGTTTTAGGCACCGAATCCCAACACTTTCTCAATTGAGAAACGTGGAACACACTGTGAACGTGACTAAGGGCTGGGGGTAATGCCAACCGATAAGCCAGCTCACCGACTCTGTATAGAATCTCAAACGGCCTAACGTACCTCGGGATGAGCTTTCCCTTATTCCCAAAACGGTAAACCCCTCTTGTCGGCGATACTTTGAGCAACACATGATCCCATACTTCAAACTCCAAGGGTCGAAGACGAACATCAACATACGATTTTTGTCGACTCTGAGCAGTTAACAGTCTATCTCGAATGATCGAGATCTTCTCTCTAGTTTCCATTGACATGTCCGGTTCTGTTCCCACCAGTTCCGAGGTCTCATCCCACCAAAGTGGAGACCTACACCATCTACCATATAATGCTTCGTAAGGCGCCATTTTGATCGATGCGTGCCAACTATTATTGTAAGTAAATTCGATCAGCGGCAGATGCAACTCCCAGTCATTACCCCAATCTAAAGCACAAGCCCGCAGAATATCCTCCAATGTCTGAATCATCCGTTCCGTCTGACTGTCTGACTGCAGATGGAAAGATGTACTCAATATCAACTCGGTGCCCAAAGCCTGATGGATCGACTGCCAAAAATGCGAGATGAAACGACCATCCCGATCATATACGATAGTCCTAGGCATACCGTGTAGCCGTACTATCTCTGCTATGAATACTCGAGCTAACCTCTCCGGTCCCCATGTATCCTTGACACCAAGAAAATGCGCCGATTTCGTCAATCGGTCGACAATCACCCAAATCATATTCATCCCGATCTTCGTCCTCGGCATCCAGGTGATGAAATCCATGGAAATGTCTTCCCACTTCCACTCGGGAATAGAAAGCGGCTTCAACAGTCCTGCTGGCCTCTGATGCTCAATCTTGACTTGTTGGTACGTCAAACACCGTGCTACAAACTCCGAAACATCCCTTTTTATATTAATCCACCAGAAACTCTTTTTAAGGTCTTTATACATCTTACTCGCTCCGGGATGGATAGAGTAAGGGGTAGCATGAGCTTCCGAAGTATTTTCTGTCTCAAATCTAAATCATTCGGAACGCAGAGTATCCCTTGAAACCTCAAACTACCGTCCTCGTGAACCAAAAAACTGGGGGCTTTCCCTCTTTCTGTATCCACCTTCAGCTGACTGATCATCGGGTCATCACTCTGCCCCCCTTTGATGTCATCAACCAAAGACGAAGTAATCTCGAGGGTACGTAACTGGCCCTCCACTCACTAAATCCATACTTCGATCCCTTGTTCAATAAGTTCCCATCGAATCTTCACTTGTGATGTGAGAATCTCAAGCATCTGGATGATACCGGTTTCCGACTCAGTGCGTCTGCCACAACATTGGCTTTTCCTGGGTGATAAAGGATCTCCAAATCGTAGTACTTTATTAGTTCTAACCAGCGACACTGTCTCATGTTCAGTTCTTTCTGGCTGAAGATGTACTTCAAGCTCTTATGATCGGTATAAATCCGGCACGGAGAACCGTATAGATAGTGGCGCCAGATCTTTAGTGCAAACACCACTGCAGCCAACTCCAGATCGTGAGTAAGATAATTCATCTCGTAGGGTTTCAACTATCGTGACACAAACGCTATAGTCATATCGTGCTGCATTAGAACACACCCGAGTCCCTGGCCTTAAGCATCACTATAAACCGAAAACCCACCATTCCCTTGAGGCAAGGCTAACGCCGGTGCTGTAGTTAAACGCCTTTTCAGTTCCTTGAAACTCCGTTTCCTCTCGTCATTCCATTCGAACTTCTCGGACTTCTGGAGTAACTGAGTAAGCAGTCGAGCAAGTTTAGAAAACCCCTCGACGAACCGTGTATAATACCCAGCAAGTCCTAAAAAGCTACAAACCTCCTTCACGTTCGTAGGCGGTGCCCAATCTAACACTGCTTTGATTTTCTGGGGATCTACGTGAACCCCTTCAGCTGAAACCACATGTCCTAGAAACATAACCTCCTTCAGCCAAAACTCACACTTCGAGAACTTCGCATACAGACGCTGAGCTCTCAAAATTTCCAACACTAGTCGCAAATGCTGAGCGTGTGCCTCGTCATCACGAGAATAAACTAAGATATCGTCCATAAAAACAACTACGCATTTATTGAGATGTTCGATGAATATCTTATTCATTAGCTGCATAAATACTGCTGGCGCGTTGGTCAGCCCGAACGGCATAACCACAAACTCGTAGTGCCCATACCTCGTGCGAAAAGCGGTCTTAGGAATGTCGGACTCCCTCACACGAAGCTGATAGTATCCAGATCTTAAATCAATTTTTGAAAACACAGTAGCTCCCTGTAACTAGTCGAACAAATCGTCGATATGAGGCAAAGGATATTTATTTTTAATGGTCACTTTGTTCAGTTCCCGATAATCGATACATAAATGCAGTGAACCATCTTTCTTCCTCACAAACAGGACCGATGCACCCCAAGGTGAGGCACTAGGTTTGATATATCCTTTCTCTAACAGTTCCCCCAACTGACTCTTCAGTTCCTGTATTTCTGAAGGTTCCATATGGTACGACGCCTTAGAGATCGGGGCTGCACTCGGTTCTAAATCAACCATGGACTCGATCTCTCGCTCCAGTGGTAGTCCTGGAAAATCATCCGGAAAAACATCTGGAAACTCGTTTACCACTGGAATTGAAGAAAATTCGCCCTTCTCGTTCTCTGCTCTCGTAGAGTAACACCAATATCCTATGCATCCATCCCTAATGAGTTTCGCCGCCTTCATAGCACTGACTAATAATTTCTGACCCTTCCTCCAGTGTCCCACGAATGAGTGCTTGGTACCATCCTCGGCCAACATCGATATACTTTTCGTGCGATAATTCATTATTGCGCCATGTCTATCAAGCCAGTCGTCCCCGAGGATCAAATCCTCATCAACAATATCAACGACTATTAAGTTCGAAAGCCACACTCTATCCGAGATCATTACTGGGCAATCTCTAACCTCTCTATTCCCCACAATTTTATCCCCACTAGGCAATTTAACCACAAACGGTTCGCAAACAGTCAAACATACAATATTCACTCGATGCACACAATCCAAAGAGATGAATGAATGCAAAGCACCAGAATCCAAAAGCACTCTAACTGGATGAGAGAGGACATGAACGGTACTTGTAGCCACAGTAGCCTCTAGATCGTCCGCTCTCCTCGTCTCATAAACACGTGTCTGAATTGAACCAGCGTTGGAGGCTCCCCCTCTAACGGGCTGAGCCCATCCTTGACCCCGACCGAAACCTTGAGACGGCTGACCGGATGACGACTTCTGATTGACACTTGGTTCTCCTGGTGTAGGAGCAGATGTCGGAGCTCCAAGAGTCTTCTCTCCCTCAGTATAATATATAGCTCTATGGCCCGTCTGTCCGCAACTATATCACTTCAGGTGAGGCAGATCACAATCACGACTGATATGGCCATGCTGGCCATAATTAAAACATGTCACAATCCGGTTGGATGCATTAGGACCAGCTCTAAAATTTCGATTGCTTCCTGATGTACGGTGAGACTTCCCAGATGGGTGGTTCGCCGACTGAGACCTCTGCTGGTTGTTATTCTTGTTACCCAAAAAATTTCCTGAAGTCTTTTATTTCTTTCCCTCACTAGCCGTCTCTGTAGCCGCGAAGGACATATCATAGGCCAAAGCTTTGCCCTGATACTCCTTCAGTGTAGTACAAGCAAACCCAGCCATGTAGTGTCGAATTCTGGGTTTCATCTGCATATCAAAATGGCGGATCTTATCTCTCTCTTATCTCACTTGCCCCTTGACATGATTAAGTTGTTGTCTTGAGGTTTAGCCTCATAAAAGGATCGGATTTTGGCCTCCTGAACAGGCCACGCGCAATACTCGTCCTCCATTAATTCTTTAAACTCGTCCCATGAAGCCTTGTGGTCCTGAGGCGCAACCGCTTGCCACCAGCTAGCTGGGTCTCTCGTCAGAAAGTACTGCGCAATTGGCACCTTCCGTGCCTCCAGACAGTTTACCGCCACAAACACCTTGTTCATCTCGTTAATCCACGCTTCCCAGCCTATCGGGTCCGTAGCACCAATGAACTGAGGAGGACGCATACGGATCTCATCCTGAAGCCATTTCTCTGCCCCAGCATTCTCCACAGGAGGTGGATTATTAAGCTGAACTGCTTGGGTCAGAAGTGCCATTTGATTAGCCACTTGTTGCAGTATAGTGTCCACACCAACACCCGCATTGTTCCCTGCGGAGTCTCCCATACTGGCCGTCTGGTCTTGCTGACCATCGGTACTAGGGTGAACTGAATTCGACAAAATGGGAGTAGTCGATCCAGCATCCGAACCGAGAGACACGGCCGCCCCACCGGCTGGGCCACGCCCTCGACCGCGTCCGTGACCGCATCCGCGTCCTCTACCGGCTGGTATTCTAAGGAATAGAAAAAAAAAGAATCATAAGTACAGTTCAGGAGTGACCAGTTCCCAAATTATGGAATCGAGAAACAAAGCAGTAAAGACAATAAGGTAAGAGATTCTTACGAGTACCGATCGTACTAAGATGATGGCAGCGCGATGATACTGTGCTTACAACAACGTGACTAGACCCAAAAGACCAACAACCTAGGTATCCATAAACCCAGGCTCCGATACCATATTCTGTAACACCCCCAAGATATTTGGAGTATGTCACAGCACCGTGAATCCCGTCTAGGAACTCACAAGGCTAAAATATACGACATCCACAACAAAAACATCAAACTCTCCAAACATTCATCTATAATTTCCAAAACAAATCCCAAAATCAAAACACAAAGATGACAAGTTCGACGTGATCAACTACAAAAGAAATAACTCCTACAGTACTCGAGTACCGTCTATTAGTTTAGACAAAATATGAAGTTTTACATCCAGACTCAAAAGAAAATTAAGACATCTAGACATTCCACAGCATCACGCCTGCCCGTCATCGTCGTACTGTCCCGGTGCTCGTCCAGCCCCATTCTTTAAACCTGAAATACATGAAACGTATTTCCCCTAAATGGGGTTAGCCGTGGAATAGCTAGTGCAAGTAACACAAACGAATTCTAACATCGTACAATATTAATGCATATGCATCGACAATTTCAAAACGCATAAGATAATGATTTACGGAAATGCAAAATCTACAATGTATCACAAAACACAATCCTCCCGATTAACCATGGACCAGACCATGCGCGAATCCTTCCGAGGCCCCGATAGACCCTCCCGGAGTGGTTAACCCAAAAGTTCGTGAACCCAACCATGCGCGGATTCCCCCGGGGCCCCGTCGGACCGTCCCGGAGTGAACATAACTCTCTCAACACTCATATACACTACTTTGCACATTCAAGATATTAAGTTCGTAAGAGTTACTTGCCTTTGAGACATGTAGGATTGTTTCGAGAAGGTAAAAGACCAACGACGAAGGAATTCGGAGACTTCGGACCTAAATAAGTCGTACAATAACTATCAACAATAGTACCATCGGAAAATCAAATGTAAATACGCCCGAAAACCCCGCCTACGACACGATTATACCAACATCATATTCAACGAGGGCGGATCGCAACTCCAATCCTCTCTATTCTCAATGATTCAAGTATAACCCATAATCTCGGAGGAAAAACATGTATTGGTGGTAGGAAAATTATACTCAACTCATTTATTCCCAATTTAAGATTAAAATTGAAGGATTACAAAGAAACCCCCAAATTCCCAAAAATCTAGGGTTCTAGCAATTTACCTCGGATCGAAGACAAAGAGGATGATTTGGTGATGCCAAACTACTCCACAATTACAAGGAAGATGATTACTAGATAGTGGAAGACTTAAAAATCACACAAGAGTCACCCAAAAATCGCCCAAGTCGCGCAGGAGCAGAAGAAGAAAGAAAAATGGATGAATTTGGTCTGTTCCTGGGTTTTTATACCCAGGCTGGCTTACGTACGTAATCCATAAGGATTAACGTACGTAAGTCCCATAACGTACGTAAGGATTTATCCCATTACGTACGTAACGAAAAATGCAAAACTCTGTGACCAATTTTTCGAAGGTCATTACGTACGTAAGGATAGGGCTTTAACGTATGTAACAGCGTTTACGTACGTAACCGTTCTAATGGTTACGTGCGTAATACAGTCCCAGGGCAGATTCTGAACAGTTTGAAAATAAAGAATGCCGTGGAAACACGAGGCGATGAAATTACGAAACAAGAGTAACTTGCCAAAAATTCGAGACAACAAACTTAAGCCCTAAAAGGAAACACGATCACAATCACCCGATGGTTAGGAAAACGACCATAAAGGTAAATTGCCCCAAACTTTTAGGAAATTACAAAACGACGCAAAATGGCCGAAAACTACGATACGGAAACGAACAACTGTGCTGAAACTTACAACATGTCTAACGACATTAAACGAACTCACACAGAATCTGAAACCACAGTTTCGCACCATAATCGCATAGAACGAGTCAACGAACGGAGAATACCAAGACTAAATACAAAATCGAGTATAACAATCTCGAAACAAGCTCGGATGACAAAACGTAAAGAATTTACTATTCTCCAAATAGTGAAACGATTACAAGCGAGTCGCTAAAAATGGAAAATGCTCCAAAAATGGAAATTACCAAAATAAGAAAAGTACGGATATTATAGCTTTTTCGTGTATATGTTGTCCTCTTGCTTGGGGTTATTTATAGCCTTGGAATTGTATCCGATATAAATGTAGCCGTTGTTAGTTGGTGAGATGTTGATGTATGTCTATTGATTAGCGGTTGCTGAATATTTGAATTAAAGCATATCGCATTTAATGCATTAGACATCATTTCTGTCTTTGCATTGTTGTTACCCAAAATATTATCCGGAGATAGTATTGCTGGAATGATCGAGTAACAAACAAATGCGAGAACAATTCCGTGAGAAAAAAGATAACACAAGATTTGTCGGGGTTGTTAATCCCGGGCTTGAATGCTCTCGCGAGATGTTATTAATAAATATACTGTCGAGTACAAATATTAATGTTAGAATCTACTACAAGGAGTGTAAAGACTTCTAGTTATCTAGGCTTTAGAGCGCGTAGATTGCCGGAAGAACCAGATAGATATATCTGTGAGTTCTTGTTTTGGATACATGATGAATGTGTATGAATATCACTATGAATGTGTTAGTGGTTGCCAAAAGAGCCTTTGATTCTCTTTTGGGTATGTATTTTTCACTGAATTCGTAGTAATTTTCGCGTCGTTTTTGCTGCTGCAGTGAGTTCTCTATTTATAGGGGACAGGGTAGTTGGGACCCTTCAGGCGATCGCCGACGACCGCCGTTTTTTATATTATAATAAGGTGGCCGATCGTCCCGTCACATGGGGCTGTCCCCTTAAAGTCAGAGGCTGCTGCTGGTGCCAGCTGTGTGAGCCAATGAGAGGCCAACATGCGTCCTGGGCAGCTGTCAGGGGAGGACCCACTCTGTACCTTTCGGCGGCTTTGTCGGTAGGTGTGGTAGGTGTGGTAGGTGACAGGCTGAGGTCAAAGATCCTATCTGTCGGTATCTTTTGAAGATCCGCATGTGGGCCACCGTCCAAGATTCGGTCTTCGACGACTTTGACGGATGCCGGATCCATACGTGGCATGAGATGATCGCCTCTGGTCCGCTCATTAGAGACGATCGTCAGATATCAAAAGACGATCGCTGGGTACCAAAAGACGATCACCGTATTATACCGAACTCTAGGAGTCTGTCCAGAGTATGTCTTCCATGGTTGGTTTCTCTTATCGTGATGACGATCGCCTATAGAGGCATTTTAATCGCCGCACAACAATTGCCCCCCGGCTTGCCTCGATGTTGAAAACACGGGGTGAGGTGGCACTATTGGTGATCGCCAATGTTTAGCCGATAAGCCGATCTGAATTCAAATCCGGGCGGCGGGAAATGAAGGCAGGCTTTTTAAAGTGACAGGGACACGTGTCTCGCCGCTGTTGGGGGAGTCGGACGGTTTGTCAGACTTGTCAGCTGGTGTGCCCTCGAAAAGACGCGTACGCGGGATCCGTGGGCATTTTTTAATGCGTCCCCACGTGACGGTTGCGATCCAGCCCTCGAGGTTTCTCTTATTTGCATTCAGGCCCTCGTCTCCATCTATAAAAAGGGCAGGGCTTCTTCTCCTTCATTTTTTACGCGTCCTTGTATCCCTAGCCGAATTTCTGTAAAAACTCAGGAGCTTCTTGTGCCGACTTCCTTCTTTCCTCTAGGTAAGAAAAATTAACCTTCTCCCTCTCTTTACTTTCTGATATGTCGGGAGGATCCAAAACCTTTGAAACCGGAAGTTCTTCCACTGCCGCAGCGTCGCCTGAACGGGAGGAGATTCCTGTTGGAGTGGATATGGAGACGGCCGTTGAAGCTATTCGAGCGGAGATTGCACCCGCAGAACTCGGAGAACTTTTCAACGAGGCCGAGGTGGCGAGGACGGCGGCGAAGGCAGAGCAGGGGGGCTCGCCGGCGGATGAGGATGATTTGATGCGGGAGGCCTGGGAACGAGAGAGTATCTTTGGCCCTGCCTATGTGGCTTTTGCTCGGATGGTGAAAGCGATCGCCGGACCCTGTCCGGAATTCGACTTCGAGGCCTACTCCGCCGCTCACCCTTACGAACATGCGAAGCGGACGGTTTTTCAGGCCGCCGTTCTGTCTCCGTGGACTCTCGGAAAAATCCGGAGTACGGCGATCGAGAAAAACCTGAGCCGTTGGAGGGCCAAATATCACATCCCCTCTGATGTTTTCTTGCACGTGCCTTCGCAGAATGAACGTGCCGATCAACCGCCTGAGGGCATGGTTGCCGTCAACGGGTGGATTATGGAGGCCGGTCTGCGATTTCCTCTTCCATTTGCCGTCTCCTACTTGCTGATCGCCTGGAATTTGGCGCCTCTTCAGCTGACGCCGAATGCTTGGCTACAGATTATCTGCACGCTGACACTGTTTGGCGGTCACCGGTTGTTCCGCCTCCTTTCCGCGCTAGAGATGAATAATCTGTTTAAATTGACCGCGCAGAAGGGGTCGATCGGCGGTAACCATATCCAAGGCCGAAGGGGGAGAATGGTCCTCGGTGTGCCGAATAAGACCAGGGGTGACCTGGCTAAATGGTGTTGGGTCGGCGGGGCATGGCGATCGGCATCGAGTGACAGGCCGAATGAGGAGTTGGAGATCCCCACCACTTTCCGGGAGAGGAATCCGAGTAAGGATTTTAACTCTCCCCTTGATTGAGCTTGTCTTGGACTGATCTAATTTTGTTTTCTTTTTGCAGGACCTCTCGTTCCAGCGATCGGCGACCTTCCATTCGATTTCTTTATCGTTTGGGAGCGGATCCGTGCCTTGCCGAACTCCTTTATTGACGTTCGATCGCTTGGTACCGAAGCTCATCGGTTGGGGGCTCGATTGTTCTGCTACCCCCGTCACTTGAGAGTTCCAGGTATAAGTTTAAGTGGTGCTCCCTTGCTTGACGATCGTCTCCAGGAGGTCGTTTTGTTTTGTCTAACTTGTTTGTGTCTCTTCTTTGACAGAGGTTTATTTTCCCCGATTTGCCGAACCACCGCCAGAGATAGCCATGTCGAACCCGGAAGTTCTTGGTCGCCTTCACATGGGCAAGCAGACTGATCGCGTTCCTGCTACGACGTCTCGCCCTGCTCCGGTGAAGAGGCCTGCCGAGATGCCAGTCGCCGAGCCGCTGGCTCAGGGTGAGGAACAGCTTCAGCGCCGCAAGAGGCGAAGGTCGGAGGAGTCCCCGTCGATTTCTGAGGCGGATGTATCAATTCTTGAGCCTCCGGTCGCTGCGGCTCCTATATCTGCCATCCCGATGATGGAGCGATCAGGCCCTCGACCCACGGTCCCCGGCCCCCGGTCATTTGGCAGCTCGGCGAAGAAGGTGGCGATCGCCGAGGCGGAATCTTCCCGGGGCAAACCTTATTTCGGACGCGATCCCGAGCTGGTGAATAGGTAAGAAAGGGTCAAAATTTTCTGAGTTAGGCATTCTGAGCAGGGTATGGGCTAACTCCTTGGTTTCTTTGCTTTGCGCTGCAGGGTTCGTCTCGCCGATCTGGATGTTGCTCCCATGGTGCTGGACTTTCTGTCGAGCAAGGCTCCGCAACAGTCCCTCGAAGTCCCTACTTATGTCCGCCAGGCTATCACCTCTCTGCCAAAGGCCTGGACGACCGATCTTGATGCGATCACTCGTCGGCGATCTGGAGACGCCATGCAGGCGACCGTTGCCCTGGCTCTAGACGGCGACGATGGCCGTCCAAGCCGCTAGGGATTTTGAGGGGCGACCCTCCACTGCTCATCTCCATCGCGAACTCGAGGCCGCCCGGAACAAAAATATCGAGGATGCCAACCGGATCCGGTTTATGGAGAAGGAGTATGAGGAGATGGCCAAAAGGGCTAAGCAGGACGTGGATCGATTGAAGCAGGAGCTGAGCCGCTCTAAGGAGGCTGCCGATCGGTCCTGTGATAAGGAGAAGGAAACCCGCCAGAAGCTCGTGGCTTCGGAGGAGGAGGCGGTCGGGCTGAATGTGATGGTGGATCGGCTCAGTGGTGAGCTGGAGGCGGCGAAGAGAGAGCTGGAGAAGGCCAGGGGCGAGAATGTTGCCAAGGTGGTCGAGCTGGCGGAGGTCGAGAAGACGGCGGCGGATTTGAAGGGGCAGCTGAAGGCGATCGAGGTCGATCCCTACCTTAATGTCGAGCACGTCGGCGAGTTCGCTTATTACTTGGCCTATCTTGCGCTGTTATTTGCTAAAAGGCGAAGTCGAGATCGGTCCCCTGATGGAGAGCTTCAAATCCTATGTCCTCGAGCATCCTCTGCATCCAGAATTCTCCTTGCCGATACTTGACTTTGTCGACTTCGGGATCGACTTGAGTTGGTATACCGGCAAACTCATTCATCCCGAGGCCGATGGGGGAGCCCAAGCCGATCCGCAACCCGAGGGTGAAGACCAGCAGGCGGGGCCTTGAGAGGCATTTTTGTTTTTCCTCCATAACTTGTAATTTTTGTAATGCCTTCGGGCCTCATGATGTATGAAGCTTGTGTTATGAATAAAATGCTCCTTTTTTTATACTGTCTCTTTACATGCGATCGCCTTTGATTGTCTGCGCGCAATTTTCACAAGTACGTGTATGATTGCTTTCGACGTTTTGTTCATCCGATCGATCGTCTGAGTGTTGAAAGCATTGACATAAAACATAATTGGAATTCTTACTTGTAATTTTTGTCGGACGACCCCGATCGCCCTGTATGTTTTTTAGTGAAGCCGATCGAGTGTGGTTCCTCTTTGTTCGATCGTATTTTGCTATTAGCTCGACCTATCCCTGCCCCCTTGTTTTTGTTCACTTATTGTAAGGAAACAAAAACTAGTTTGTCTGGCGAGCTATCTTCATTTTGCCGATTCTGAAGAGTCATGTGTGGTTGGGGTGTTCGATGGACCGACCTCCCCAATCGTGTCTTTGTGTGCGAGGGATATTTTGTCTCCCGCGACTCACTTTTTGTGAGGGTCCTCCGCTAGGCTACGCCTGCCTTGTTTTAAAACGAAAGGCGGGCGATCTTGGTCCGGAGGAGTCCTTGCGCGGAGTGTTGTCGGCTTATTTGACACCACGTCCGCGGCTTGTCAGCTCTGCTTCCACCTCGGCCCGCCATGAAGATGGCGACCCTCGACGGTGTACGTTGAGATGGGGGTAGTGGCACGTCGCCTTGTTCGGGTTCACCGTGTTAGATGATGTACCTTGAGGACGTGCGATCGTGCCTACTGATTATTTTGTAGGGTCCTTCGGCTACGCCGGCCTCGTATTTAAACGAAGGGCGGGCAATCTCAGCCCAAAGGAACCTTGCATGGGCGAAGCTATCGGTTCCATCGACCTCCAGGACCATGGCTGCATTAATTTTACCTAGGATCGTCGTGATCAGCGATCGTCGACGGTATGCGATATGCCTGGTGGGGCGATCGTCAGAATAGATGGGATAGGAAAAAATCTCATTATATTCCTTGTACATCATTGAAATTGAATAAAAAATTATCACTGGTAGTATTTTTTCAGATGCACGGCGTTCCAGGGGTATTGGTCCGAAGTACCGTCAGGATGTTCCAGTTCGTAGGCTCCTTTAGTTAGCCATCTGGATACTCTGAAAGGTCCCTCCCAGTTCGGACCAAAAACGCCTGTGTGGGTTTGGATCTTCTTAAGGACGAGATCGCCCACTTGAAATCTTCTCTCTTTGACCTTTGAATTGAAGAACTTCTCGGCTCTCCTTTTGTGGATTGTGTTCTTCATTTCTGAGGTCAGCCGTATTTCTTCGAGCATGTCTAGGTCGATTCGTCGGGCTACATCGTTGTCGGTCGTCATCTCCTGCTCGGTTCGATGGCTGAGGATGGCGATCTCTGAAGGAATCACCGCTTCTATTCCGAAGGTAAGGGCGAATGGGGTTTCTCCGGTTGAATTGCGGGTCGTCGTTCGGTAGGACCACAAAACGTCTGGGAGCTCGCTCGCCCAACGTCCTTGCCTGGATTCGAGTCGCGCTTTAATCGTGTGTTTGAGGATCTTATTCACTGCCTCTACCTGCCCGTTCGTCTGAGGGTGATAGGGCGCCGAGAATAACCTTTTGATTCCCCACTTTTCACAGAATTGCATGACTTCTAAGCCGTCGAACTGTTTTCCGTTATCGGAGATGATGGCCTGGGGCAGACCGAATCGGCATACGATGTTTTTCCATATAAACTTGATCACTTGCTCTTGGCCGATCTTGTTGAGCGGCTCGGCCTCAGCCCATTTGGTGAAATAGTCGACCCCTATGATGGCGAACTTACAGCCCCCCGGAGCCTTCGGCAAGGGACCTATAAGGTCGATGCCCCATTGCGCAAATGGCGAGGGGCTATACATGGAGGTGAGCTGTTCGGGTGATAGTTTAATGTTGGGGCCCATTATCTGACACCTATGGCACGATCTGGCATAGGCGATCGCATCTTTCCGAAGTGATGGCCAGAAAAACCCCTGTCTGGTTGTCTTATGGATGAGGGCTCGCCCGCCCGCATGGTTTCCACAAATCCCGTCATGGATCTCAGCTAAAATGATCCGACCTTCCTCCGGTGTAATACATTTGAGGAGGGGAAGGCTGAAGGCTCGCTTGTAAAGCCGGTCGTCCAATAGGGTATATCTGGTCGCGCGAAGCTGTAGTTGGCGAGCTTTAACACGGTCGTCAGGGACCATTCCGTCCTTTAAGTATTTGATGAACGGAGTCATCCAGTTCTCCTCGGCGATGGCGACCGTGGTAACCAGGCTTCTATCGATCGCCGGCCTAGCTGACTTTGTGATTTGGATATTGGAGAAGTCGGCTGCCCCATCCGATGACGCTAGCTTGGAAAGAGCATCGGCCTGGGAGTTGTGCTCTCTCGGGACTTGTTCGATTAGTACTTCTTAAATTTTTGTGCACATTTCGGCGACCAACTCTTGGTATTTGACCATCTGTTCGCCGCGTGTCTCATATTCTCCCTTGACTTGGTTTACGCCAAAAGGGAGTCCATGAAGATATGGAGGCGACGAACATCCAGGGCGAGGGATAGATCAAGCCCGCCTACCAAAGCTTCGTATTCGGCTTCATTATTGGTCGCACGAAACCCGAAACGCACAACATTTGTGAAACTCTGACCGTCGGGGCTGATGAGGACAATCCCTGCCCCTGCTCTCGAATTGGTCGCTGAGCCATCCACATATAACTTCCAGGCAGGTCGGCCGACCTGGGTTGGACTGTGAGGGAAAGTTATTTCCACCACGAAGTCCGCCAGAGCTTGGCCCTTGATCGCCGTGCGAGGAGCGTAGGTGATACCGTATTGGGCGATCTCCAGCGACCACTTGAGGAGTCGCCCGTTGGTGTCCGGTCGGTGCAGGACTTGTCTTAGAGGTAGAGTTGTTAGGACTTCCACTTGATGATCGAAGAAGTAAGCCCTCAGCTTACGAACACTCATGACAATGGCGTAGGCGATCTTCTCCAATGGCGTATAACGTGTCTCAGCGTCGTGGAGCGCCTGGCTAACATAGTATATGGGCAAGTGGGCTTGTCCCTCCGCTCGCACCAGAACGGCACTTAGTGCAATCTCCTAGGCCGCCAGATAAAGGAATAGTTTTTCACCGGGGATCGGCTTTGCCAGGATCTGGGGGTTAGATAGATATTCCTTTATTTTGGCGAATGCTATCTGGCTTTCCTTCGTCCATGCGAACTTCTTGTTCTTGATGGTTGTGAAGAAAGGCTTGCTTTTATCGCCGAGCCGTGATATGAAACGGTTGAGGGCGGCTAGACAACCTGTGAGGCGTTGCACCTGTTTGATGTTTCGCGGTTCCTGCATGTCAAGGATCGCCTGTATCTTGGTGGGGTTCGCCTCGATCCCCCTTTGGCTCACTATGTGCCCCAGGAACTTCCCGGAGCCTACCCCGAAGTTGCATTTTTTTGGGGTTCAGCTTGATGATGAACTTCTCAAGGATGGCGAACGTCTCGGCGAGATCGTTGAGGTGATCTTCATTCTTGAGGCTTTTGACTACGATATTGTCAATGTAGACCTTCATGGTCTTGCCGATCTGATCGGCGAACATTCTGTTGACCAATCGCTGGTAGGTCGCCCCTGCGTTTTTCAAGCCGAACGGCATTCTGATACAAAAGTATATGTCTTTTTCTGTGTGGAAAGATGTATGTTTTATGTCTTCCTCCGCCATTGGGATTTGATGATACCCGGCGAAGGCATCCATAAATGACATCATTTCGCAACCTGCCGTACTATCGACCAAGTGATCAATATGAGGCATCGGGAAGTGATCTTTTGGACATGCCGCGTTGAGGTCGGTGAAGTCAATGCATAGTCTCCAGGAGCCAGTTGGTTTTTTGACGAGCACCGCGTTGGCGACCCACTGTGGTTCGTCTGTGGCTACTCCGATCAATTTGTTGTTGAGTAACTTCTGGACTTCTACGTCGAGCGCCGCGTATTTCTCGGGACCGAACATCCTACGCTTCTGGTGAACAGGCTTCATTGCCCGGTCGATCTTCAAATAATGGCAAGCGTGTTCGGGACTTATGCCAACCATATCTTGATGCGACCAGGCAAAGACTCCGATGTTCCTACGTAGAAAGTTGATCAGTTCCCCCTTTAATTCGTGGTCGATGCTTGCGCCGATCTGTACTTCCCGTTCAGGATGATACGGATCCATCGTAATGCTTTCCAACTCTTCGACAGGGACGGTCGCCTCTCGTTTGGTGCGATCTCCGGATTCGGTCCTTGGATCGATGTCGAGACTTGGCTCGAAACCGATCCTTGGCTCGATGTCGTCCGTCAATTGATGAGAGATGGCGTCCCCTGAGTCGGGTTGGTACGATGTGTTTGGCTCGTCGATCTCCATGGGTTGATCGTCGATCGCTTCAATGTTACATATAGTATGGGAAGTATTGAAGGAAGTAACAACATAGGAGTAATTCAAACATCTTTTTGCCATTAGCTGATCTCCTTTTACAGTACCGACCGTCCCATCGGCAGTGGGGAATTTGATACAGTAAAAGAAAGATGAGGCGACCGCCTCAAAGGTTTCCAAAAAGGGACGACCGAGGAACCCATTATAGATGCTGGGCCTATCTATGATTACAAAGCTTAGGTTCCTAGTAATCCTAACCTTGGGATCATAAAAGCATACTAGCTCAACGGAGAGCTTGATCCTTCCGTAGGCTTGGACTGTGTTGTCGCCGAACCCTTGGAGCACGGTGTCGAAAGGCTTTATGAATTTGATCAAGTTGCCGAGTTGGTCTAGGGCGGATTTGAATATGATGTTGCAGAAACTCCCATTGTCGACCAACACGCGATCGACCGTCTTCCCAAGGATACAAGCGGAGATCACTAGAGCATCCTCTTTGGGACATTGCACTCCCTCCCTGTCCTTGTTGGAAAAGGTGATGAGCGCGTCTTTAGAGATGGTCGGCTCCGGTGGTGCCACAACATAGACTCCGGAGAATGCCCTCAGTTCGGCCTTTCGCTTCCTGTTCGACATGGTGGAAACCGGGGAAAGACCCCCGAGGTTCCCACCTCCTGCTTGGAGCATGTTGATCCGACCGCCAGAGTTGATCGGTGGGACCGACTCATCAGAGTATTCCGGCTCATGCTCGATTCTGGCGACCGGATTGGGATGAGTTCTCTCGTGTTTCCGGCGCTCGCGCCCTCCGGACTTTTCCGTCCTTGGCTCCGGCTTGGTGACCAAGTTGTCCAGTTTGCCTTCCTCAAATAGTCGCCAGAGCTGTCTGAGGAGGTCGCGGCATTGGCTAGTGTTGTGGCCGGGACTCTTATGATAGGCACAGAATTTGCTACGGTCTAGGTGACCGTGGTCCCTTATCATATTTGGTTTGGAAAGCCACTCGCGACCCTTGATCGCGTTGAAGATGTGGGCCGGAGATAAGTTGAGGTTGTGGAGAAGGTGGACCTCCACATCCTCGAAGTCTTTGAACTCACCAGGCGGCTTCGCAACCGCCTTTCTGGGCTTGGCGACCGCCTTTTTCTGAACATGGGAAGGTGTCTTCCCTTCTCCGGAGGGTTCCTCGCCCAAACATAGGGAGAGCATCCTCTGTCTGGCCAGGAAATCGGCGGCTTTGCTGCGGAAGACTAAGTAGGTCGGGGAGATATCCTTTGTGAGGTGCCTGAACATGGGCAAACGTCCGTGGAATCCGCTCATGACTTAGTTGAGAGCGAGCTCGTCGCTGATGGGCTCGCCGGTGAGGACTATCTCGTCTACCCGGTCGATGTAATCTTCGTCCGACTCGTCCTTCCCCTGCTTGATTTTCATCATGCGGTGGGGGCCTTCAGGGCGAGCGACTTTTGCGGCGAAGTATGACGTGAAGTCGCTCGCCATCTTCTCAAAGCTATTGATTGAGCGAGGTGGTAGTGAGACGTACCATCTGTGGGCGAGGTCGCCCATAGTTAACGGGAACATTCGACACCTCGTCGCGTCTGACGCTCCGCATCCGGTCATGTAGATCCGGAATCTGCTCAGGTCGGTTTCCGGATCCGATCTCCCCTCATATAGAGGTGTTTGAGGGGGATTGATCGTTGGTTGGACTGGGGCGAGCTCGATCTGAGTCGCGAGTGGTTCGCTTGACCCAACGATCGGTCTCCTGGCGCCTGCCCCATTTTCCAGGAGCGCCTTCACCTCGTCCAGCTGGCGTTGCATGGCGGCGATCGCCGTCGCTGGCCCTTGCCGGCTCTCGGGCGTGAACCAAGGCGATCGTGTACCGATCCCCTAGCCCGTGGTGAATGACGAGCTCCCTGCCCGGTGGGTTCCTTTCTTGGGCGAGCGGGGCTCGGCCGGCCTTTGTCTCTGGGGTCGGATAAGCGAACTCCTGGTAAAGGATTCGGATTCCGATGTCACCCGGCTGGGGCCTGAGTGCCCGGGTCGCCATGAGGGATCGCTCCCCAGGCGGCTGAAGACGGAATCGTCCCGCCTTACGAGAGCCTTCTCCTGCGGCTCGGGGCTTTCTGTCGATTTCTCAACATAGATCCCCTTGAGCTTCCGTTTGCTTGCCCGGCGGTTAGCTGACGGGGTGATGGTGGGCGAATCGCGGGCCCTCTGCCGTTCCCTTAGGATGGCTATAGCCTCCTCAATCTGTTCCGATGTATGGAACTGATCGAGTGAGAGGCTAGAACCGTCCCTCGGGGGCGGGAGTGAGAGCCTAGCGTCGCCGCGGTCGCCTTCCGCCGTGGGCTGGGATTCGGTCTGGGCCGGAATGAGATTTCCGGCAGATCTTAGGGTGGCTCTCTTGGAGGTCGTTGCAGATGTCATTTTCTGAAGGTTTTTCTATTGAAGAACAGTGAGTGTTTCTTCAAGTATATGTCCGGAGAACAGTGAGTGTTCTTCGAGACGGTAGGGATAAAAGTGAAGGTTTAGATCCCCTTCTTCTAGCGCCAATTGTTGTTACCCAAAATATTATCCGGAGATAGTATTGCTGGAATGATCGAGTAACAAACAAATGCGAGAACACTTCCGTGAGAAAAAAGATAACACAAGATTTGCCGGGGTTGTTAATCCCGGGCTTGAATGCTCTCGCGAGATGTTATTAATAAATATACTGTCGAGTACAAATATTAATGTTAGAATCTACTACAAGGAGTGTAAAGACTTCTAGTTATCTAGGCTTTAGAGCGCGTAGATTGCCGGAAGAACCAGATAGATATATCTGTGAGTTCTTGTTTTAGATATATGATGAATGTGTATGAATATCACTATGAATGTGTTAGTGGTTGCCAAAAGAGCCTTTGATTCTCTTTTGGGTATGTATTTTGCACTGAATTCGTAGTAATTTTCGCGTCGTTTTTGCGGCTGCAGTGAGTTCTCTATTTATAGGGGACAGGGTAGTTGGGACCCTTCAGGCGATCGCCGGCGACCGCCGTTTTTTATATTATAATAAGGTGGCCGATCGTCCCGTCACATGGGGCTGTCCCCTTAAAGTCAGGGGCTGCTGCTGGTGCCAGCTGTGTGAGCCAATGAGAGGCCAACACGCGTCCTGGGCAGCTGTCAGGGGAGGACCCCCTCTGTACCTTTCGGCGGCTTTGTTGGTAGGTGTGGTAGGTGTGGTAGGTGACAGGCTGGGGTCAAAGATCCTATCTGTCGGTATCTTTTGAAGATCCGCATGTGGGCCACCGTCCAATATTCGGTCTTCGACGACTTTGACGGATGCCGGATCCATACGTGGCATGAGATGATCGCCTCTGGTCCGCTCATTAGAGACGATCGTCATATATCAAAAGACGATCGCTGGGTACCAAAAGATGATCACCGTATTATACCGAACTCTAGGAGTCTGTCCAGAGTATGTCTTCCATGGTTGGTTTCTCTGATCGTGATGACGATCGCCTATAGAGGCGTTTTAATCGCCGCACAACATGCATTAAATGCTCTTCAGAGCGTTCAGACTTATCTCTCTCTGGTTGCATTAAATGTTATCCTATCAGCAATAAATGCTGCTTTAACCGTGAATATATTATGAATAAACAATGTTTTGTGTCACAACGGTTAAAATCTTTTTATGGTCAGTGCTGTTGGATGTGTTTTACTTTTCCAAAGTAAAACACCTGTATGCTGTATCCAACACAACAAGGTCATTTGCTATCTGAGGCAGACTATAGGATGGATTGTAAAAGATCTCTTCACTATATGGACGGGCTGTATAGAGAGTCCTAACAGCTTCCACACTTAATAACATTTTGACTACTTTAAGACTTCTTGTTGTGTGTTTTGACAATTTATCAAAACAGGAATGTTTATCCCAACAATTTCCCCCTTTTTGATAATACCAAATCTCTTTAGATGACTTCACTTGGATACAGAGAGGCTGTCTTCGAGTCTTCTGTCCGATTGATCTGAACTTCAATACTTAGTCTAGAAATGTGAATTGCTCGCAGGCAAGTTCTAAAATGAAAGGTCCTACATGTTTAAGTGTATAACAACTGAACTTATGATTGGCGCGTAGGCACAATCTTACAGAGTGTAGTCTAGTTTGAAAACAACTTAATCTATGAACTATTCACAGACAGGTTCTTACAGATTTATGACTTAACAAGTTTTATCTTGTTCAAATATAGCAAAATTTCGTAATAAAAAAAACAGTAAACGCAGATTACGAGCTATAATCTCTCAAGAGAAACAAATATTATTGATATGAATGGGAAAATTACAAGTTCTTGAGAGGATAAAAGCAAAACAAATACATACTGCGATGGTAAGCCTACAGAAGAAATAGATACAACAAAAACGCAAATAGGTTAGCTTCTATGCTGAGAATGCCTGTGAGGTCTCTGGTCAGGATCATTCGTGGTCCCTTTCCACTAGTTGACTAGGGAGTCATTATCTCGATCCCTATAGATACTCCTTCCTTTAGGGGATTTATCGAACTCAAGTATCCAGTCTTTCGGGTGGGTGACCCGTTCACCCTTCTGGTGCCTTGACTTCATCAGCATTTGTAGAGGGAGCCTTCCTTCCGCTAACAGCCTCTAGAATTCATTTGCGGCATCCTGCAGCGTCTTGAATCGATTGAAGAGGGCAGACTCCCTGATGAGCGACAGAAGTATCTCATCGGTTCATTTTTCTTCCAATTCTTCAAATCATCGGGCTGAAGGTTGGCGGTCGGTGGGAAGCAAAATCTCGGTGGGATTTCGCACATTGTTCTTCCAAGGAAAGTTGGGGTCCTGGAACTCAGGTCGAGAGCCTGATGTTAGTATTATGCTCTAAGTCTACTGTTTAATAATATAATGTGGAGATATTTATTATTATAATATTGATTATATTATAGAATTAATATTCTACTTAGGATCATCAAGTATGTGACTTGATAGTAAAACTCGTTAAAGCATTAAAGAATATTTATTCTAGATATCCCTAGTAATATGATTACTAGTATGATAATGATATGAGGGCTATGTTTTACTGGTCCTGAACATAAGATATTATATCACGTCATAGATACATGTAGAGACATCATATTGAATATGACCTAACAAAGAGAATTATATATGGATTACGTCATTATAATTCCTCTCATTATTATATATTATTTAAGTCCTTACTACCTAAAGACACTACAGTTACCTACATAATTAGTATCGTATTTTAACACAATACCAATGTCTTCTGTAACAAGGGACCATACAGTTTGTGATTGGATACGGTATGATTTATGCAGAGGGAAGTAGTTTGTCCGGATGGGACTTGTCCCTCCTACAAAATGGAGAAGATATCCACGAGCCCTTGATAAGTTAAATTGTTTAAATGCATGGCCATGCTCAAATTGATCAATAAAGAGTTATTGATAAATATTTGAATTGGACAATTGTAACTTGAGATCAAGAATATTAATTAAGCTATATAAGATCGACTTATCCATGCCTTATGCTTAATTAGGATATCACACGACGAGAGGATTATATATTATACAGTAATGGGATTTCGTTCATGTCGTCGAATTAATTATTTTAATACGGGTAGTCATAATGTCTAGCTAGAGGCTGCTTATGATTTATGAGTCGTAAAATTTGTTTTATACTCATTGTCGTATTAATTAGAACCTACAGGGTCACACACTTAAACGAGCAGAGCAACTATTTTGTTCTAGTTGATTATGGTTGGTGAAGGGGTTGGTAAACCCTTAGCCATGTAGAGGTCTATATAATAGTGTCTTGTGATAGCCCTCACGCTTGACAAAACACAAGAAAAGACATATTTTGTGTAGAGAGAATCAAAAATCTAATTTGGTATTTCTATCTCAAAAATCTTGAAGATAATATTCAAGAGTTGAATAATCAAAAGGATCAAGAATATATCTTCATATCTTTGAAGATTGATTCTTTGATCAAGAAAAGTATTTAGAATACTCATCTAATCTTCATCTAATCTTGTGAGTTTGATCTTTAATAACATGTTGAATAAGATTCATAGTTGTTATTTTGGATCAAAGTTCAAGAACATTTGAATAAGATTCTTGGTGTTCTTGTTCTTACCATAATCAAGAACATACCAATATTCAAATTGATTTAAGTGAAATCTTTATTGAATTGGAGCTATCCATCCGTTAGACGCTCGAAACTTGTTCGTTGTGTGGTTATCGTATAGGACGCTCTCTTCTTGCAACTGTAACACCCCCAAGATATTCGAGGTATATTACAGCGCCGTGAATCCCTATATGGGACCCACCAAGCTGAACAACATCATACTCATCGACTCACAGAAACGACAAAATAACACCTCGTCATAAAGAGGCAAAACAGAATAATCCACCCGGCTCAACCGGTCAAACATAACACCATCATCCAACACAAACATAATAGACAACAATACAATCCGGACGAACAAGAACTCTTAAGTACTCGAGTACTACTATTAGTTCAAAAACCACAAAAGATGAAAAGATAGAAGACACTAAGACATCACTCGTGCACAATCATCACGCACGGCCATCATCCGCGTACTGGTCCAGTGCCCGCTCGTCTCGATGAACCTGACCTGAAATTCATAAAACGAATTTCCCCAAAACGGGTCCCCAGAGGGGTTAGCAATTACGCTAGTACAAGTAACCAAATGAACAACTTACATCTTACACATATAGTAAATGCATGCAATCAAGAAAACATAGTTCCAAAACACTCATTTCCGGAAATTCCATAATCAAATCCCATTTGTAAAAATGCACCACAATTAACCGCGGACCCACAGCTTCGTGGATCCCTACCGAGACCCCGTCGGATCTAACCCGTAGTGGTTAAAAGCAACTCGCGGTTCCACAGCTTCGTGGGGCCCTACCGAGACCCCATCGGATCTAACCCGTAGTGAGTATACACACACACACACAATTCCCATACAATACTACTATGTCAAGATCGTAAGTTCATAAGGATACTTGCCTCGATTAATAGACGGTGAATCGAACGGAACGGAAGAATCAAGCACGACCGCAAGGAACCGACGAATGAACCTAACTATTCGAATAACACAATTACAACCACTCCTAAACGATTACGGAAATGGAATACACCCGAAAACCCGCCTACGATTCATATATATTTGTATAAAAATAACAACGAGGGCGTACCACAACCAAACCCTCCCGATTTTGCAAAACTATGAAAATATACCATGAATCCGTAGGAAAACTAATGATATCAACAAGATTAATCATATTCATCATGAATCCACCAGCAAAACGGAATGAATCGGAAGAAAATCCCAAAACTCCCAAATTATCTAAAAGTAGGGTTCTAAGAGATTTACCTTGGATTAGGATGAAAGATTCGTGTTGATGTTGTTATAATACACCAAGAACTCAAGAAAGATGTTGGATGAGATGATTGGAGGAAGAAATCGCCAAGAAAATCGCCCGGAATCGCCTTAGCCGCGGAGAGGAGGAAGAAATGAGAAATTATGTTCATCTCGGTCAACTCCCTGGTTTATATAGCCAGGGAGTGTTAGCGCGCGCTAATCCTCAAGGTTAGCGTGCACTAATGGGATAAAACTACAGGCAATACAGTTAGCGTCCCAGTCCAGTAGCCAGATTTCTGGCCGTTAGCGTGCGCTACTCGAAACGTAGCGTGCGCTAATAATCTCTCGGTAGCGCGCGCTATCAACCAATAGCGTGCGCTACCTGGACATCAGCCGAGTCCAGAAGCAACTATCCAGTACACACCTGATCCAGTTAGCGCGCGTTATTCACCAAACGTAGCGTGTGCTAAAGTATATCGGTAGCGCGTGCTATCGACTAATAACGTGCGCTACCTGGGCAATAGATTGAGTCCACTAACAAACTGTCCAGTACTGGACTCTCACGCTAGCGCACGCTACCAGGCATCTCAGCGTGCGCTAGCCCCCAACATTAGCGTGCGCTAGACTACGTGTGCTAATCCGCCAGTCCAGAGGGCTGGAATTAACACTGCCACTCCCAGGGCTGCTCTCTAGCGCGCGCTACGAAGCAGTCGTAGCGTGCGCTACTAAGGGACCTCTAGCGTGCGCTATGCAACAAAGATAGCGTGCGCTAGGTATGAAGCATAAACGGTCAAAAACGCTGGAATATGAACGAAACATCAAACGGAACATCTCAAAACGCGTCATAACATAGAATGGATCCACAGGAACCCCGAAACGGCGGTTCCGCACAACAATTACGAGAATCAGATCAATATATGACTGAAAAGATACGCTGAAAGATACACGACGGCCACTACAACCGAGAAATACACCGTAAATGAAAATACAAGGGACAGAAAAATGCGGATATTACATTCTACCCCTCTAAAAATAAGTTTCGTCCCGAAACTTAAGAAACAAACAACTCAGGGTGCATAGCACGCATGCTATCCTCGGTTTCCCAAGTTGCCTCCTCGACACCGTGTCTCGATCACTGTACCTTGACCAAAGAGATGGTCTTATGCCTTAGTCGTTTCTCATGACGCTCCAAAATCTTCAAAGGACGCTCCTCAAAAGTAATATCCTCGGCGACATCAATCTCACCATAATCGATGACGTGACTAGGATCCGGGACATATTTCCTCAGTTGGGAAACATGAAAAATGCTATGAACATGACTCAAGGCCGGGGGTAGTGCCAAACGGTATGCTAACTCACCGACTCACTTGAGAATCTCAAAGGGCCCAATAAATCGCGGGCACAACTTCCCCTTTTTCCCGAAACGAAAAACTCCCTTTGTCGGCGACACCTTTAGCAAAACATGGTCTCCCACTTCGAATTCCAATGGTCGACGACGGACGTCGGCATATGACTTTTGTCGACTCTGGGCAGTCAACATCCGTTCCCGAATTAATTCTATCTTCCGTCTCGTCTCTAAAATGACATCTGGCTCGGTCCCGACCAAATCGGACGTCTCATTCCAACAAATCGGTGATCGACATCGCCGCCCATAAAGTGCCTCATACGGTGCCATCCGAATCGACGCGTGCCAACTGTTTTTGTACGTGAATTCGATCAATGGCAAATGTTCCTCCCAATCACTACTCCAATCGAGAGCACAAGCATGCAATATATCCTCGAATGTCTGGATAGTGCGTTCCGACTGTCCATCTGACTGGGGATGAAAAGAGGTACTCAAATGCAAATGGGTACCCAACGCCTTATGCACCGCAGGCCAAAAGTGCGATACGAAATGGCCATCACGATACGAAATAAGAGACTTCGGAGTACCGTGAAGCCTCACAATCTGCGCGATAAACACACGAGCCAACTTCTCTGGACCCCAAGTATCCTTGATGCCCAAAAAATGTGCCGACTTGGTCAGACGATCAACAATCACCCATACCATATTCATACCCGACCTCGATCTCGGCAAACTCGTAACGAAATCCATCGATATATCTTCCCATTTCCATTCTGGAACGGAAAGTGACTGCAAAAACCCAGCCGGTCGCTGATGCTCGATTTTGACCTGCTGGCAAGTCAAACATCTCACTACAAACTGTGCGACCTCCTCCTTCATATCATTCCACCAGAAATTCCTTCTCAGGTCCTTGTACATCTTACTCGAACCAGGATGAACGGAATAAGGTGTAGCATGGGCCTCACGCAAAATACTATGTCGCAACTCTGGGTCGTTCGGCACACAAACCCGACTCTGGAATCTCAAAACACCATCCTCGTGAATCACAAACCCAGGAGACTGTCCCTTAAGAACGTTCTCTCGGATTTGAGTAATCATCGGATCCTCTAACTGCTTCAGCTTAATTTCATTGACCAAGGACGACGAGATCTCTAAAGCACAAAGCTGCCCGATAGCTCCAGGCAACAAAACCTCAACATCTAACTCGATCAAAGATAGTGACATGCAAAGCCGAAAAGATAGTGACGCCAAATCTTGAGTGCAAAAACGACTGCCGCTAACTCCAAATCATGAGTAGGGTAGTTCAGCTCATATGGCCTCAACTGTCTCGACGCATAGGCAATGGTCTTGCCGTGCTGCATCAATACGCACCCGAGACCCTGACCCAAAACATCACTATAAACAGCAAAACCCTCGTTGCCACACGACAACGCTAAAACTGGGGCTGAAGTCAAACGCCTCTTCAGTTCCTCGAAACTCGACTGTCTCTCGTCATTCCAGAAAAATTTCTCGGATTTCTGGAGCAACTGTGTAAGTGGCCGAGCTAGTTTCGAGAAACCCTCGACGAACCTACGATAGTAGCCAGCCAAACCCAAGAAACCACGGAGCTCCTACACATTCTTGGGCGGTGCCCAATCCAACACTGCCTCGGTCTTCTGCGGATCTACACGAACCCCCTCGGCTGAAATCACGTGACCTAGAAACATCACTTCCTTCAGCCAGAACTCACATTTCGAGAACTTTGCATAGAGTTGCTCGGTCCTCAAAATGTCTAACACTACCCGCAAATGATGGGCATGCTCTTCCTCGTTCCTCGAATAAATAAGAATATCGTCAATGAAGACGACGACACACTTATCCAAATACTCGATAAAGACTTTGTTCATCGACTGCATGAACACCGCCGGCGCATTAGTTAACCCCAAAGGCATAACTACAAACTCATAATGCCCGTATCTCGTCCGAAAAGCTGTTTTCGGCACATCAGACTCTCTCACCCGGAGCTGATAGTACCCCGATTTCAGATCAATCTTCGAGAACACCGCAGCTCCCTGCAACTGATCGAACAAGTCATCAATTCTCGGCAAAGGATACTTGTTCTTGATGGTCACCTTGTTTAGTTCGCGATAGTCGATACACAAACGTAGTGAACCATCCTTCTTCCGCACAAATAGGACCGGTGTGCCCCAAGGCGAGGCGCTCGGTCGAACATACCCCGACTCAAGAAGCTCACTCAACTACTTCTTCAACTCGGACATCTCTAAAGGTGCCATGCGATACGGCGCCTTCGAAATAGGAGCCGCGCCCGGCTCTAACTCTATAGTAAACTCGACCTCACAATCCGGTGGCAATCCCGGTAACTCGTCAGGAAATACATGAGGAAACTCACTAACAATTGGAATCGACGAAAGCTCGACTCCACCACTCTCCGCCTTCAAGGCGTAGCACCAATAGCCAGTACACCCCTTTCGCAGGAGTCTCATCGCCTTCAAGGCGTTAATAACGAATTTCTGGTTTCCCTCTTTTGCCCGGCGAAAGAGTGCTCGGTGCCGTCTTCGGCTAGCATGGTGATGATCCTCGTGCGGTAGTTCATGATTGCACCATGCCGCTCAAGCCAATCATCCCCGAGAATCAAATCCTCACCCTCAATACCCACAACAATAAGATTAGAGGGCCAAGCCCTCTCACAAATAAGTACAGAACAGTCTCGAACCTCCTGATCACCAACGATCCTATCACCGCTAGGAAGCTTAACGATGAATGGTTCACAAGGCGTCAAACAGTCGAGACTCAAACGGCACACACAATCTAGAGATATGAACGAATGCGTAGCACTAGAATCGAAAAGCACACTGACAGAATGAGAAAGAATATGAACGGTACCTGTCGCCACGGTAGCCGCTGGGTCATCGGTTCTCCGTATCTCATAGACACGCGGGTGGGCGGAGCCGACACTGGAAGCTCCCCCCTTAGCGGGCTGATCCCGACCTCTCCCTCGACTAGCACTTGGCGGAGATTGAGAAGCAAACGATCCTTGATTCACACTTGATTCCCTAGGCGCTGGAATGGAAGCCAGGGCACCAAGGATTTTCTCCCTCTCAGCACAGAAAACAGCCTTGTGACCCGGCTGGCCACACTGGTTACACGTCAGCAGAGGGTTCGGATAAATACGACTGATATGGCCCTGATGGCCACAGTTAAAACACTTCACCTCCCGAGGTGGGGCACTGGCAGCCCTACGGGGAAACCCGGTAGATCGAGCTCGGCCACCACCAGTGGAAAAGTTAGCAGACTGGAATTTCTGTTGACCCCCACCTTTGTGGCCCGAAAAATTCCCGGCAGACTTCTGCTTCTTGCTCTCGCGGGATGCCTCACTCGCCGTCACAGACATATCGTAAGGAAGGGCCCTGCTCTGGTAATCTTTTAAGGTAGTACAGACAAGCCCCGACATGTAGTCCAGAATCGACAACTTCATCCGTCTGGAAAAATGGAAATTTTTGTCACTAAAGAGATAAATTTACCACTTGAAGGGGGGTTGAATAGTGGTAAAATTTCTTGCGAATAAATGAAAGATAGTGCGGAATTTAAAGACTCAAAGATTTATAGAGGTTCGGCAACTTGCCTACGTCCTCTCTCCGACATTCTTTTTCTATTGGCTCAAGAACAACCACAATCTTGACTCGTCTTCGATCGGTCCGAGTTCACAACCGTTACAATCGCTTGTCTTCTATCGGTCCAAGCTCAACCTCTCTCTCAATATAAACGTTTGTTTATCTAGTGTTTTATAGGAACTAGATAATCCTCACTATACGAATATGGGAGTATAATCCTAATAATGCCGGATCAAATATCCTAATAACACCGGATTAGTGACTCTTGATTCGTTTCTTTTACGCTCAAGTGTAAGTGATGCAACACTTAGAATCAAATGAAAGAATATAAAGTATAATAGATATTACAAAGAAAATCACTCTTGTATCTTTCTTTTCTCACAACTTGAAATGCAATAAAAGATATGAAACTAAGCTCAAGTATGCTTTGATTGCTTGTATGCTTGTATGCTTGAAGTTGTATTATTGATACCCAAGTCTTATGGGTATTTATAGGTGAGAGCCATCCTTAAAATACTGAAAAACGTATTATTAGCGTGCGCTAATAATGTCTTCTAGCGTGCGCTATCGATCTTGACTTGGCTTTTCTAAACGGTCACAAAGACTGTAGCAACGGTAAAATTGTATGGCTAGCGTGCGCTAGTCATGTATTCGTAGCGTGCGTTATCGGCTGGTCAACAGGTCTTCAATCTTGAATTTGAAAATGTTGGTTTATCTCCCCAATGTCTCTTTATCCAACGGCTAAATTTGAGCTTAGCGTGCGCTAGTATTAATTAAATACAACTTTTCCAGATTTCACGGATCCTCTTTGACTCTTGCCTTCCAACGGTAGAAAATCCAACGGTAAGATGCTGACTCCTTTTAGCGTGCGCTAATGCTTATATCTTAGCGTGCGCTAAATATTTCTTTCAGTAATGTACGTTACCCTGTATAGCATACGTAAAGTCCTTTACATTTTGAGTCTAGTGGCTACTGGACTACTGACCATGATATCGGTAGCGTGCGCAAGTGCTGAGTAATAACGTGCGCTAAATCCTTGTATTAGCGTACGTAAGTAGATGTTTGTAGCGTGCGCAAAAACCGTTTCCTTTTCCTTCCAAACCTCACTGTCCTCTGGAATGATGCGATAGCGTGCCTTAATATTGATTGTATAGCGTGCGCTAACTGTAGTTACTTAGCGTGCACTAATGTTGAAAGACTTGCGTGCGCTATCCATCAGGTGACTTCACTGGATTGCAGCTGACTGACTGGGCTGTACATGCATTTCTCGATAGCGTGCGCTACTATGATATGGGTAGCGTGCGCTAACACTATTTAGCTCCTTCAATATAATATTGAACTGAGATTGATCTAATTAAATGTTTTGAATGGAATTATCATAAAAATATATTTTGAGTCAACAATCTCCCCTTTTTTGATGATGTCAAAACATTTAATTTATACCTGCAAAAACATTTTAAATGATTCGAATCAAGGTAAATTGTTCGATATATTAGTATATTTCGGTTTTTGGAGTATTCTCCCCCTTTTTGACATAAACAAAAAGGAACTCCCCCTGAATTGTTGCATTTTTAACAAATACCAACGAAAATGCCATTAACCAAAGCGAAATTACGTAAATAACAATACACGTAAACAACAAATACCAAATGAAGTGAAATGCGAATATCATTAAGATAGAGTTCAACCAATACATAATGTTTTCATGACATGAGACATAAAGATCATTCGAATAATAGGATTCTACAACCAAGCATCAAATTCCTAAATTCTAGGGTGCAGGATCGGAAGAGGACGACGGGAAAGGGAACGACGGGTGTGTGTAACAGATGAAATCGGAGATCAGCCCACGAACTTCCCCGACTTCCGAATGAAGAGATCCGACTTCCGCGCGAAGAGACCGAACATCCTCTAATATTTCCAGCTGAGAGGTCTCGATGCTCCGCATCCGAGCACAAAGATCGCTCTCTTCTTCCTCCGAGACAACGTCTCTCATCAGGCGCTTCCCTTTTGTCTTCGGATGACGAACAAATGATTTAGATTGCATCTCTCTAAGCGTATGGTGTCCTCGGTGCGTCACACGCTCGACTGATGTTGGAATCCGCATCCCCTTCGGTACTTGATCATCTTCTCGGAGATACGGAAACAATACCCAACCTCGATTGTATGTCTCAACATAATGCATGGCCTTGAGGGTTAGGTCGCTTATTTCGTGTCCCCGAGACACCGGAATGGGTGCCTCACTAGACAAGTCGACGCGAAAATGCCGGAAAATCACCGTGAGAATTGAGCCAAAAGGAAGTCCAGATTTCCGAGTCCTCGACATGTAATTCTTCGACCGAAAAGAATCCCCTTTCGCTTTCATCCAGTTTAGCACAATACCAGAGAAGTCCACTCGATCATCCTTCAACACCCGATACACCACATTCTTATCAACGCCTACTAGCTTGTGTTGGGTATTAACTTTTGGCATTAAACACTTGGTTAGAGCGACCAACAACAAGCGAATGTGGATACCGAAATCGTTATTCTCGAAGACGTCATCCGTGACCTCGATGACCGTTTTCGAACACAAGAAGTCAGCGATATCTCTCTCGGACACAAGAGACTCTTCGGCAATAGTTTTCCCACAACAATCATATCCGTCTTTCGATAAGCCAAATAACTCGTGAAGTTTTTCCGAAGAAATCTTCACCACAGTTCCATTCACCAGGCTACCAAGCACTAATCCTCCATTACCATCACTATCACCCAAGTGGAGATTTGCATAAAACTCACGGACACACGTAGGGTAAACAATCTCTTTGCACTCAACAAACCGTGATATTCCTAATGCCTCAAAGAAATCGCGAATACTGACCTTAACCCGTTCAAGGCTGCTGAAATTGAAGAAATAGCAATCGGTCAGACTCTCCTGAGGAAGGATATCGAAGAACACCTTCGATGCAACGTAGGAGACAAATCGGGTCGCGTCATATTTGTTATTGCGAGGGCGTTTGTCGGTTTTCTCCATGGTTTTCCTTCCCTTGCTAGACATTTTGAAGAAAATCGAAGTTTTGAGGGAGAAATCGAAAGATTGTAGGTTCGGATTTGCGGCTAGGGCTTTTCGCTGAAATGGAATTTCTTTGCGATTGCGTACGTTAGGAAGGGTGAATGTGTTTCTGGGTCGTACGAAATATATATAGTCAACGGATTTTTAATTAGCATACGCTAGACACAAAGAGTTAGCGTACGTTAGGTAGAGATGGGAAGTTTACTGGACAGTCCAGTAGCTGAAATGGAATTCGAAAGGTTTTTAATTAGCGTACGCAAGGCAGTGAGGTTAGCATACGCTATCGAAATCAGTTTCTAGCGCACGTTAAGGAAGTGAAGCTAGCGCGCGCTAGCGAATGAAGCGAATCAAGGATATTGATTTCTTGAGTAGAAAACTTATTTCAAAAATTGTCTATATGTCCCATACCAAGTTGTAAACGAATGGAATTAAATGATTCTTCGGGAAGAGGTTTTGTAAAAATATCAGCAAGTTGGTCCTTCGTCCCGACAAAAATTAAGCAGATATCCTTTTTCTGAACATGATCGCGTAGAAAATAATGTCTAATATCTATATGTTTAGTTCTACTATGCAACACATGATTTTTACTCAGATTAATAGCACTAGTTTTATCACAAAGAATAGGGGTATTTTCAAAGTATATGCCGTAGTCGCGGAGTTGATTTTTAATCCATAACACCTGAGCACAGGCGCTCCCTGCAGCAACATATTCGGCCTCAGCTGTAGACAATGCTACACTGGTTTGCTTTTTACTTCCCCAAGATATTAAACATGGTCCAAAAAAATGACATGTACCACTAGTACTCTTTTTGTCAATTTTACATCCACCGAAATCGGCGTCACTATATGCAATTAAATTAAAATCCAAGCAGGAAGGGTACCATAGACCTAGTCCGATAGTCCCTTTCAAGTAACGAAAAATGCGTTTGCAAGCAGTTAAATGTGATTCCTTGGGATTTGCTTGGAATCGAGCACATAAACATGTAGCAAATATTATGTCTGGCCTAGATGCAGTCAAATATAACAAAGATCCGATCATACCTCGATATACTTTTTGATCTACGGATTTGCCATTTTCATCTTTTTCAAGCTTCAATGATGAGGACATTGGCATAGATATCACCTTGCTACTTTCCATTTTGAATTTCTTGAGGAGGTCGTTTGAGTACTTCATTTGATGGATAAAGATTCCATCTTCGCATTGCTTGATTTGAAGCCCGAGGAAGAACGTTAATTCTCCCATCATACTCATTTCCAACTCTCCTTTCATAAGATTAGAAAAACTTGGCACAAAGATTCATTAGTATCTCCAAATACAATGTCATCAACATAGATTTGGCAAACAAGTATATCATCATTCAATATTTTAACAAACAAGGTATTATCGACTTTGCCTCTTTTATAATCATTTGCAATTAAAAATTGACTTAAATGATCATACCATGCTCGGGGTGCTTGCTTCAACCCGTAGAGTGCCTTGTTGAGCTTGTAGACGTGATCCGAAAATTGATGATCTTCAAAACCGAGAGGTTGCTTGACGTAGACTTCTTCTTGAACGTACCCATTCAAGAATGCATTTTTCACATCCATTTGAAATAGTTTGATCTTTTTATAGGCGGAAAATGCACATAACAAGCGAATGGCTTCGAGTCGAGCCACGGGAGAAAAACTTTCTTCATAATCAAGACCTTCCTCTTGATTATACCCTTGAGCGACCAAACGAGATTTATTTCGAATTGGATAACCGTCTTCGTCACTCATAATTTTGTGCACCCATTTAGTTCCGATAATTGTTTTATCTTTAGGAGCGGGGACTAAATTCCATACATTATTGTGCATGAATTGCACAAGCTCCTCTTGCATTGCCATCACCCAACTTTCATCATCAAGAGCTTCGGATATATTCTTGGGAACTATTTCGGATACAAAAGCACAATGATCCATAAATGCGGTGGTTCTCCTTCGGGTTTGAACACCGTCTTCAATGTTTCCAATCACGAGATCCTTTGGATGGTCTTTGATGTGCCTCCAATCTTTCGGTAAATTAACGATTGTATTCGTTTCGATTTCCGAAATTTTCTTCACTTCAGGTGAGGGATCCGGAAAAATACCTGCATCATCAAAATATTCTACCTTTCTCGGGGGTGAGATCATATCATTGAATTTAACATGTATAGATTCTTTAACTTTATTCGTTCTAATATTATAAACACGATATGCTTTGCTATTAGTGCAATAACCAAGAAATATTCCGGAGTCGGATTTAGCATCGAACTTGCCCAAGTTATTCTTACCATTGTTCAAGATAAATACATTGCAACCAAAAGGATGAAAATAAGCAATATTGGGATTTTTGCCCTTCCATAATTCATACGGGGTCTTAAGTTGAGTTCTACGAACATGAACCCGGTTAATCACATAACATGCCGTAAGGATTGCTTCGACCCAAAAATATCGTGGAAGAGAGTATTCATTAAGCATAGTCCTCGACATTTCTTCCAAAGATCGGTTTTTCCTTTAAACAACTCCATTTTGTTGAGGCATTCTAGGAGCCGAAAAGTTATGATTAATTTCGTATTTATCACATAAGAGTTCAAACGGAGTGCAATCAAATTCACCTCCGTGATCGGTGCGAATAGAAATTATGGAGAGATTTTTCTCATTTGATACCAAGCGACACCATTTAGAAAACTCGGAAAATGCATCATCCTTATGTGCTAAAAATCTAACCCAAGTAAATCGAGAGGAATCATCAACAATAACTAAAGTATAAAGTTTGCCATTTAAACTAACATGTCTAGATGGTCCAATCAAGTCCATATGCACAAGTTCAAGAACTCGACTAGTGGAAACCTCGAATTTTGGTTTAAAAGATTCTCGAGTGTGTTTCCCTTTTATGTATGATTCACACAAATGCTTTCTATCAAACTTGAGTTTAGGCAATCCACGAACAAGGTCGTGTCTAGATAAAATAGAAATGATAGGTAGAGAAGTATGCCCCAATTTTCGATGCCATAAATATGCATTATCACCCATGGTAATAAGACATTTTTCATTAAATGAACTTTTATCATTAAGATCAACAATATAGATATTTCCACATCTCAAACCAATGAAAGTAATTTTATTATTTCTAAATGCCGTGCAATGCGTTTGCTCAAATAGAATTTTAAAACCTTCATCACAAAGTTGCGAAACGCTAAGAAGATTATGATGCAAACCTTCAGCAAACAATACTTTGTTGATAGAAGGAGAAGGTTCCTTACCGACTTTGCCGATGCTTTTGATTTTTCCTTTTTGATTATCTCCAAAGGTCACATGTCCTTGTTCTTGATATTCGAGGTCTTCAAATAAGTCCTCGGAGCCGCACATGTGCCTTGAGCATCCGCTAAGAATGTACAACTTGATTTTCCTTGGTGCCGGTACCTACAAAAATAGAATTTCTCGGTTGTTTCGGTACCCAAGCCCATTTGGGTCATCCAAAGTTAACTGTGCTTATAGCATTCGGAAAAATTGTCCCTTTAGGAACCCATATTTGTTTAACTTTGATGGTTCTCAACTTTGAATGAACATTAGCATTATCAACTCGTTTGGAAGGATCTTTTGAGTTCTCGGTTTCGGTTTTCTTTATTTTGTCAAGGTTGATAAGGGATTGTTCCCGTTTAAAAGGGTCGAAACCAAGACCGTGTTTTAGTAAGGGCGGTTTTTGAATAGCTAGAAGCCTTTCGAATTTCTCGTTTCCGAGAGTAAATTTGTTCAAAATATATTTTAGCTCCTTTTGAGTTTTTGTCAACTCGATTTTCAAAATATTTTCTTTTTCAAGGCATAAGGTATGATCGATCTCAATGGTTTTGCCTTTATTTTGAAGAGAGGAATTTTCGAGTTCTAGAGATTTTATTTCTCTCTTTAAAGAAATGTTTAATTTAACCATTTCATCATACTCCTTGTTCAAGGATTCAAACGCACTTAATAACTCGTCATCATGATGAACTTCTTGTGAATCACAAAAATCGAAAGAGTCATACTCGTCATCATTGAGTTTAGAGCTTACCTCGATATTGCTTTCGGATTCGAGTGCCATGAATGCTAGATTTCCATCTAGAGATCTTCCAATCTCCTCCTCGTCATCACTCCAAGAGGCGATTAAGACCTCCTTCTTTTTGAATCTTTCCATTTGAGGTTTTGAGGAGGATCCTCGGCATTCTTTGGCATAGTGACTGGCTTGACCACATTTCCGACAATTATTGTCTAACTTCTTTATGGGAGTATAGCCACTCTTCTTTTGCTCCGGTTTGCCATCCCGACCAAGAAAACTTCGCCACTTTTGAATTAGGCTTTTATACCTTCTAAAGTTTTTGGCATAGAGAGCGAGTTCCTCGGCGTCTTCATCTTCGGGAACATCTTCCTCAACGTCGCTATCAACATTGAATGCGACTACTCTTTCCCGAGGCTTTGGTTTGGTGCCTCTAGACTTGAGAACGATCTCATAATTGATGAGTGACCCGATGAGGGCACTAAATTCGAGCTTGTTGAGATCTTTGGATTCCATAATTGCGGTGACCGTGGCATCCCATTCTCGTGGCAACGATCGAAGAATTTTCTTATCTTTGTCGTTGCTCGATATAGGCTTTCCGAAATATGCAAGACCATTGGTTATAGCCGAAAATCGATCCAACATATTTGTGATCGTTTCTTCGTCATTCATGGAGAAAACTTCGTAGTCATGGAGTAACATGTTGATTTTGGTCTCCTTGACTTGGGTGGTTCCCTCATGAGTGACTTTGAGAATTTCCCAAATTTCTTTTGCGCTTTCATAGGACGATATCCTATTGAGTTCTTCGGGATTAAGAGCGCAATAGAGGAGTTGAGTAGCTCGTGAGTTGACATGTGTGTTTCTCCAATCCTCGTCATTGAATTCGTCAATCTTTTTCAATGATCCATCCTCTTTCTTAGCAAGATTAGGACCAAGAGCAATAACTTTCCAGATTTGAATATCGTAGGCTTGAACGAAGATAGCCATTTTCTTTTTCCATGTCATGAAATTGGAACCGTCGAAGAAAGGACGATGGTTGAGAGCATTTCCTTCAATTTGGCCAAGAAGTGCCATTTGCGGATCTTTTTCTCTTAGGTGGTTAAACCTTTAAAAAGAGAACCTGGCTCTGATACCAACTGAAGAGATAAATTTACCACTAGAAGGGGGGTTGAATAGTGGTAATGCGGAATAACGAAATTTCTTGCGAATAAATGAAAGATAGTGCGGAATTTAATGACTCAAAGATTTATAGAGGTTCGGCAACTTGCCTACGTCCTCTCTCCGACTTTCTTTTTCTATTGGCTCAAGAACAACCACAATCTTGACTCGTCTTCGATCGGTCCGAGTTCACAACCGTTACAATCACTTGTCTTCTATCGGTCCAAGCTCAACCTCTCTCTCAATATAAATGTTTGTTTATCTAGTGTTCTATAGGAACTAGATAATCCTCACTATACGAATATGGGAGTATAATCCTAATAATGCCGGATCAAAGATCCTAATAACACCAGATTAGTGACTCTTGATTCGTTTCTTTTACGCTCAAGTGTAAGTGATGCAACACTTAGAATCAAATGAAAGAATATAAAGTATAATAGATATTACAAAGAAAATCACTCTTGTATCTTTCTTTTCTCACAACTTGAAATGCAATAAAAGATATGAAACTAAGCTCAAGTATGCTTTGATTGCTTGTATGCTTGTATGCTTGAAGTTGTATTATTGATACCCAAGTCTTATGGGTATTTATAGGTGAGAGCCATCCTTAAAATACTGAAAAACGTATTATTAGCGTGCGCTAATAATTTCTTCTAGTGTGCGCTATCGATCTTGACTTGGCTTTTCTAAACGGTCACAAAGACTGTTGCAATGGTAAAATTGTATGGCTAGCGTGCGCTAGTCATGTATTCGTAGCGTGCGTTTATCGGCTGGTCAACAGGTCTTCAATCTTGACTTTGAAAATGTTGGTTTGTCTCCCCAACGTCTCTTTATCCAACGGCTAAATTTGAGCTTAGCGTGCACTAGCAAGTATGCATAGCGTGCGCTAGTATTAATTAAATCCAACTTTTCCAGATTTCACGGATCCTCTTTGACTCTTGCCTTCCAACGGTAGAAAATCCAACGGTAAGATGCTGACTCCTTTTAGCGTGCGCTAATGCTTATATCTTAGCGTGCGCTAAATATTTCTTTCAGTAACGTACGTTACCCTGTGTAGCGTACGTATAGTCCTTGACATTTTGAGTCCAGTGGCTACTGGACTACTGACCATGATATCGGTAGCGTGCGCAAGTGCTGAGTAATAACATGCGCTAAATCCTTGTATTAGCTTACGTAATTAGATGTTTGTAGCGTGCGCAAAAACCGTTTCCTTTTCCTTTCAAACCTCACTGTCCTCTGGAATGATGCGATAGCGTGCGTTAATATTGATTGTATAGCGTGCGCTAACTGTAGTTACTTAGCGTGCACTAATGTTGAAAGACTTGCGTGCGCTATCCATCAGGTGACTTCACTGGACTGCAGCTGACTGACTGGGTTGTACATGCATTTCTCGATAGCGTGCGCTACTATGATATGGGTAGCGTGCGCTAACACTATTTAGCTCCTTCAATATAATATCGAACTGAGATTGATCTAATTAAATGTTTTGAATGGAATTATCATCAAAATATATTTTGAGTCAACAATCACTCTCCTCGACAACTTGGGTCTTCACATAACCCAAATCCTTGTTAAAATCGGCAATAGCTTGAGATACGGGAATATCCCGTGGTTGAGCATCATAGAAAGCATGTACTCGAGCCTGTCTGACCGGCCACGGGCAATATTCGGTCTCCATCAATTCCTGAAATTCGGCCCACGAAGCAACATGGTCTTTGGGCCCAATGGCCTCCCACCAATCCGTAGCGTCCCCAGTGAGGAAGTACTGGGCAATAGGGACCTTACGGTCCTCGGGACAGTTGGTAGCAGTGAAGACTTTAGATATCTCCTTGATCCACCCTTCCCAGCCAATCGGGTCTGAAGCTCCCGAAAACTGAGGAGGATGCATCTTGATGACATCTTGGAGCCAACGGTCCGCTCCGCCCCGATTAGCATGGGCCTGATCCGGGTTCTGAACGCATGAGCTATCGCCGCCATTTGGTTCACCATTTGCTGCATAACGGCCGCAATACCAAGGTCGGCGCGCTCCTGAGAAGAAGCATGACTGTGACGGTCACCGGTACTGCCGCCTCCCGAAGACTGTGACGTGGCCGCCCCACCGGCTGCTCCACGTCCTCGGCCGCGTCCACGACCACGTCCACGACCACGGCCTCTTCCAGCATCCATACTGATGTTAAATAAGTAGCAAAAGCCATTACGATGGTGAGTACGAGAAGAGAAACAATCACAATCGAGAATCAAAGGTGCGATACAAGGAAACAAGGAATAAAGTTAGGAAAAACTTACGGACACTGGTAGTACCGGGATCATGGCAGCGTGACGATGATGTGCAAAACAAAACACAACAAGACCCAGTAAACCGACAAACCTAGGTATCCATAAACCTAGATCTCTGATACCATTTTCTATAACACCCCCAAGATATTCGAGGTATATTACAGCGCCGTGAATCCCTATATGGGACCCACCAGGCTGAACAAAATCATACTCATCGACTCACAGAAACGACAAAATAACACCTCGTCAAAAAGACGCAAAACAGAATAATCCACCCGACTCAACCGGTCAAACATAACACCATCATCCAACACAAACATAATAGACAACAATACAATCCGGACGAACAAGAACTCTTAAGTACTCGAGTACTACTATTAGTTCAAAAACCACAAAAGATGAAAAGATAGAAGACACTAAGACATCACTCGTGCACAATCATCACGCACGGCCATCATCCGCGTACTGGTCCAGCGCCTGCTCGTCTCGATGAACCTGACCTGAAATTCATAAAACGAATTTCCCCAAAACGGGTCCCCAGAGGGGTTAGCAATTACGATAGTACAAGTAACCAAATGAACAACTTACATCTTACACGTATAGTAAATGCATGCAATCAAGAAAACATAGTTCCAAAATACTCATTTCCGGAAATGCCATAATCAAATCACATTTGTAAAAATGCACCACAATTAACCGCGGACCCACAGCTTCGTGGATCCCTACCGAGACCCCGTCGGATCTAACCCGTAGTGGTTAAAAGCAACTCGCGGTTCCACAGCTTCATGGAGCCCTACCGAGACCCCGTAGGATCTAACCCGTAGTGAGTATACACACACACAATTCCCATACAATACTACTATGTCAAGATCGTAAGTTCATAAGGATACTTGCCACGATTAATAGACGGTGACACGAACGGAACGGAAGAATCAAGCACGACCGCGAGGAATCGACGAATGAACCTAACGATTCGAATAACACAATCACAACCACTCTTAAACGATTACGGAAATGGAATACACCCGAAAACCCACCTACGATTCATGTATATTTGTATAAAAATAACAACGAGGGCGGACCACAACCAAACCCTCCCGATTTCGCAAAACTATGAAAATATACCATGAATACGTAGGAAAACTAATGATATCAACAAGATAAATCATATTCATCATGAATCCACCAACAAAACGGAACGAATCGGAAGAAAATCCCAAAACCCCCAAATTATCCAAAAGTAGGGTTCTAAGAGATTTGCCTTGGATTAGGATGAAAGATTCGTGTTGATGTTGTTATAATACACCAAGAACTCAAGAAAGATGTTGGATCAGATGATTGGAGGAAGAAATCGCCAAGAAAATCGCCCGGAATCGCCTTAGCCGCGGATAGGAGGAAGAAATGAGAAATTATGTTCATCTCGGTCAACTCCCTGGTTTATATAGCCAGGGAGTGTTAGCGCGTGCTAATCCTCAAGGTTAGCGTGCGCTAACGGGATAAAACTACAGGCCATACAGTTAGCGTCCCAGTCCAGTAGCCAGATTTCTGGCCGTTAGCGTGCGCTACTCGAAACATAGCGTGCGCTAATAATCTCTCCGTAGCGCGCGCTATCGACCAATAGCGTGCGCTACCTGGACATCAGCCGAGTCCAGAAGCAACTGTCCAGTACACACCTGATCCAGTTAGCGCGCGCTATTCACCAAACGTAGCGTGCGCTAAAGTATATCGGTAGCGCGCGCTATCGACCAATAACGTGCGCTACCTGGGCAACAGATTGAGTCCAGTAACAAACTGTCCAGTACTGGACTCTCACGCTAGCGCACGCTACCAGGCATCTCAGTGTGCGCTAGCCCCCAACATTAGCATGCGCTAGACTACGTAGCGTATGCTAATCCGCCAGTCCAGAGGGCTGGAATTAACACTGCCACTCCCAGGGCTGCTCTCTAGCGCGCGCTATGAAGCAGTCGTAGCGTGCGCTACTAAGGGACCTCTAGCGTGCGCTATGCAGCAAAGATAGCGTGCGCTAGGTATGAAACATAAACGGTCCAAAACGCTGGAATATGAACGAAACATCAAACGGGACATCTCAAAACGCGTCATAACATACAATGGATCCACAGCAACCCCGAAACGGCGGTTCCGCACAACAATTACGAGAATCAAATCAATACATGACTGAAAAGATACGCTGAAAGATACACGAGGGCCACTACAACCGAGAAATACATCGAAAATGAACATACAAGGGACAGAAAAATGCGGATATTACAGCAACGTCTCTATAAGGCTCGATCGAAAACACGCTACAAGAGGTAACAATCTTGTTCTTCCTACTTTGTTAATATAGTTGGATCCTCGGAGGGTTTTACATATTATATTTATACTTAAGCTGCACTATTTCAATATATGATGATATTATAAATCTTATTAGTTCAATCTAAACCCAATAGTGGTATCAGAGCGACTAGTATATTTTCATTGTTTTGATTTTCATATATGTTGATATGTGATGTATGATGTTTATATATATGATATATAAATTTTATATATGTATGTATATATATATATGGTGATATATAATTTTAATAGATCTGTGTTTCGATCTATATATATATATATGATGCCTATCTTAATATGTATATGGTGATATATATATTTTTATTTCTATATTTGATCTTGACATATATGGTTCTTTGATATATGGAGATTTATGTGATGATTTAGTTCTACTAATAATCCAAGAATCAAAGAACATATGATTTGATCTACATATAATTGTATGTTATGATTATGAATTTTAAGAGGTGCATATGAATATAAATTTGTTTATGTAAAGATTATGCTTCTTTAAAATTTTCATATGAACATAATTATATTTTGATTCCGAGGTTATATAAATATAGATTTGATCTACTTGATTTATACATTTATATTGCTCAAAAGGTATTAATTGTTATATACATAAGATGTATACAAGAAGTATATATAAGATGTATACTCATAAACTCAACAAAATATACCTGATGCTGAAACAAAGGGCTGCCATGTAGTCTGAAGATCGGGATCGCGATCCGGGGCTGTGTGCTGGTGCGGTCTGGCCCTAGGGAACGCGATCCAGGCTGCTCGGACCACAGTCTAGGCCACTTCCGGACCCGTTTCGGCCTCATTTTCTTCGTATATTCCTGGAAATTTATTTTCCATTTTACCCGGTTTGATGTTATGGCCCTCGAAACTTTATAACTTATCGATGGTCGATATTTGGTACATTTTATATATTATATGTGCTTGTGAATGCGTAAATAGTTAATGCATCATGGTTGGTATAGCCGTACTAGATCAATTAGATTGATGATTCGATTATGCTTGTAATATTCATAAAACGACTTGTATGTCATGCCTTCCTATTATCTTGTTGTAATTTTTCTTCTCATCTTACTCCCCTCGAATGTAACCCGAGGTTTCTATTACAAAATATAAAGATATAGTTTAGAATAGTTCTAGCTATAAAAGGAAGACGAAGGAGACGAGCAACTTACAAGGAATTCAAAGAAAGGCGTTATCGAAGATTACACCGATCGACCTAATGATATTTACAAATATCATAATAGGATCTGGGTATACCACACCACACCAAATTGTTCATGTGAATGTATGAGATGCGTCATATTTACATTATATATGATTGTATGAGATGCATCATATTTAGCATATGATTGTATGAGATGCGTTATATTTCTATTTGCTTAATAATCGTTATTTCCAAATAAATCCAACTCACTAAAACTTTTACATATATGTGATACATGGTAATTATTTTGAGATAATTAAATTTTGATAAAATAAATCAATTGATATGAAACATAGGTCTCAAGAGTCAACTATTTTCAAAACACTCGTTAAACTTTCGATCATTTTTAATTTCAGCCTGTTAAAGCAGGGTGTGTAGATTTTATCTTAAAGAGGCGAGAAATAAACAAGCTTATACATATGTTTTAAATGGTTAAGACTTATATAGGTTATACAAAACGGTTTTGGACCTATGTCTTATTTGGAATTAATTCAATTAAAACAACATAAGGTGTCATCCCAAATGATAATCTAAAGCATTTTTTAATTACAGGGGACATGCCAAAGCTGTGTCTGTGGTTATTTGATCGTTAGATTATAATTCATATATGTGTATGTGATACATAATATTTGAGACTAACATGTTGACATAAGATGTCATCTCTATTGATAAAAACTATACTTCTTTTATTTACGAGGGACATGCCATAGCTGTGCTTGCATTTACTTGATCGTTAGATTTTAAAATCAATATATCTCAGGAATAACTTTCCATATTAATATTGTAGAATCAATGGCGTCAATCAATACAAACTCATTGCGACCAATTCTTGACAAAGAAAAACTTTCTGGCACTAATTACCTTGATTGGTCAAGGAACTTGAGAATTGTTCTCAAAGCTGAAAAGAAGGAGTCATTATGGAAAACCCAATTCTTGATGAACCGGAATCAACTGCCACCAAAGCTCAAAAATATGCTTATAGTAAACATATGAATGATTCTTTGGGTGTGACATGCCTTATGCTAGCAACCATGAACTCAGAGCTGCAGATACAGTTCGAGGACATGGAAGCTTATGAAATGATGGGTCAGCTTAAGGAAATGTTCCAAGAGCAAGCCCGTCAGGAGAGGTTTGCCAGCACGAAGGCATTAAATGGTTGTAAAATATATTCAGGTACTTCTATGAATGCTCATGTACTTAAGATGAAGGGATACATTGAGCATCTTGAAAGGCTAGAAGCTCCTATCAGTCAGGAACTCGCTACAGATATGATCTTAGCATCACTGCCTTTAGAATATGATTAGTTTGTAGTAAACTTCAACATGCACAACATGGAGAAAACTATTACTGAGTTGCATGGGATGCAAAAACAAACTAACACAAACATTAAGAAAGCAGTTCTTAATGTTTTAATGGTTCAAAAGAAATAGAATAAAAAGAAAGGGAATAAGATGGCCCTGAAAGATAAAGATAAGAGTAAAATGCAAATGTTTCCTAAACCCAAACCTAAACCTTTCAAGAAGTCATCAAAACAACCCAAATAAGGGGCTTGATACCACTGCAATGAAATTGGTCATTGGAAAAGGAATTGCAAGGCCTACCTGGAAGAAATAAGGACGGAAGAGTAGTGAGACTGTTGCATCAGGTATTCTTGTTATAGAAGTCAATTCATCATGGGTATTAGATACCGATAGTGAAGCTCACATTTGTGTGAATGCGCAGGGGCTGCGAAGGATTAGATAACTGGTAAAAGGTGAAATGGACGTACGTGTTGGAAATAAAGCAAGAGTTGCTTCTATTGCCGTAGGGACTTATGATATAAAGCTACCAAGTGGACTTTGTATTAGAACTTAATAATTGTTATTGTGTTCCTGCTATGGGTAGAAATATTATATCAGTTTCTTGCCTTGATTTGGAAGGTCATGACTTTACTATTAAGAATAGTGTAATGTCCATATTTAATAAAGGTATTTTTTTTATGGAGATGCCTTGATGAGTGGGAGATTATATCCCATAAATCTTGAAAGTTCCAAATCTGTCTGTAACATAAATGTCAGAAGACTTAAATCAAATGATTTAAACCAAACATATTTCTGGCATTGTCGTTTGGGCTATATAAATGAGAAACGTATAACCAAACTCCATAAAGATGGAATCTTTGACACATTTGATTTAGAATCATATGATATATGAGAATCTTGCTTATTAGGCAAAATGACCAAAGCTCCATTCACGGGCCATACTGAGAGAGCTGCAGATTTATTGGGATTAATACATACTGATGTATGTGGACCAATGAATACAAATGCTGGAGGAGGTTTCCAATACATCATAACATTCACGGATGACGTAAGCAGATTCGAATATATCTACTTAATGAGTCATAAGTCTGAGTTGTTTACGAAATTCAAGCAATTTCAAAATGAAGTACAAAATCAGTTAGGCAAAACTATTAAAGCACTACGATCAGATCGTGGTGGTGAATATTTGAGCCATGAATTTGACGATCATCTCAAAAGTTGTGGAATTGTTTCACAACTAACTCCACCTGGAACACCTCAATGGAATGGTGTGTCGAAATGTAGAAATAGAACCTTGTTAGACATGGTTAGATCAATGATGGGTCAAGCTGATCTTCCAATTTAATTTTGGGTTACGTTTTAGAGACTGCTACGTTCATTTTAAATCGAGTACCATCTAAATCAGTTCAAAGCACACCATATGAGATTTGGACAAGGAAACAACCTGTTTTGTCTTTCCTTAAGATTTGGGGTTGTGAAGCTTATGTGAAGCGGATTATCACTGATAAATTATCACCCAGATCAGATAAGTATCTTTTTGTGGTATATCCTAAGGAAACTAAAGGATATAACTTTTACATCCCATCAGAGAACAAAGTATTTGTTGCTCGATCTGGAGTATTCCTTGAGATGGAATTTATTTCCAAGAAAAATAGTGGGAGTAAAATAACTCTTCATGAGATGAGAGAGCCACAAATAGATACTGAATCTTTTGATAAAATTGATTTAAACTCACATAGAAATGTTGAGACCACTTCTTCAATACCAGCTCCACATAGGTCTATACGTAATCATCGTGAACCTGAGAGATATGGATTTCTCATCATAGATGACAACAATGTGGAACTCATGGATCTAGATGAACCCACAACCTACAATGAAGCAACTAGAAGCATTGAATGTGAAAGTTGGCTTGAAGGGATGAAATCTGAAATGCAATCCATGTATGATAATCAAGTATGGACTTTGACTGATCTCCATGAAGGTTCCAAAGCAATTGTTTGCAAATGTATCTTTACAAATAAAAAGGACATGGATGACATTGTACAAACATATAAATCACGAATCGTGGCGAAAGGATACAGACAGACTCATGGTACTGACTATGATAAAACCTTTTTGTCAGTCGTAATGATGAAATCAATTAGAATTATACTTGCCATAGCAGCATATTATGACTATGAGATATGGCAAATTGATGTCAAAACCGCTTTTCTTAATGGGAAGTTAGATGAGGATGTGTATATTATACAGCCCGAATGTTTTGTCGATCCTAATAATCCTAATAAAGTATGTAAGCTTCTAAGAGCCATTTATGGTTTGAAGCAGGCATCCCGGAGTTCGAATCTTCATTTTGATGAAAAAATCAAAGAGTTTGGTTTCATTACAAATCAAGACGAGCCTTGTGTTTGCAAGAAGATTAGTGGGAGCACAATTGTTTTTCTAGTACTCTATGTGGATGATATCCTATTCATTGGAAATGACATCCCTACTTTGCAAAGTGTTAAGCTTTGGCTAAGTAAATGTTTTACAATGAAGGACTTAGGGGAAGCTTCCTATATAGTGGGTATAAGGATTTATAGAGATAGATCTAAAAGACTTCTTGCCCTAAGTCAAAGTACATATGTTAACAAGGTACTGAAATGGTTCAGTATGCTTAATAGTAAGAAAAGGTTCTTACCTATGTCACATGGCATAAAGCTCAGTAAAACTTAAAGTCCTTGTTCGAAGAAAGAGAGAGATAGAATGATCTTGATACCTTATGCTTCGGCTATAGGATCTATCATGTAAGCCATGATATGTACTAGACCGAATGTATCATTTGCATTGAGCGCAACTAGCAGATACCAGTCTGACCCTGGTGAGGCTCACTGGACAGTAGTCAAAAGCATACTTGTTGGGAAAACAAGAACCCTGTATCGAAACAGCCGGGATATTCAATCCCTGTATCGAATAGTATTTGATAAAAGGTTTTGACATATATGCCAATCCGCATACAGTAAAGGAAATTGTATCAAAATGTTGAGGCGTCAACCTGTATCAAAGACCTATCTCGAATCCAGCATATAGTGAAACCCCTCAGTACAGCAAGAAGTCTTATAAAGACCAAGTATGGAAACTGTCTCGAATCACCAATACAGTTATCTTCCATACAGCTCTCAACAGGACAAGAAGGAATCTTCAGAAGTCAAGTCCTGTTGAATAAAGAAGTATTTAAATACTCAAGGATAAAGTATTTAAATACTGTCAGTCAACAGATCTTCAAATCCCGCTAAATCCGGATCGTGCTTTTAATCCTGTTGGAACGGAATCTTGCTCAACGGATACATCTCAACAGATATATACCTCAGAGACTATATATATATCACATCAAGATGCTGAAGATCAGTTACCCAAGCTATCGAAATTATCAAGCTATCAAAGTTATAATCAGAGCAAATCATATCTCCAAAGCTTACTGCAACTCAGATCTAAAGAGATATACAGTGCTCATCATCTTGAACAACACTTCATCACCTGAGAGCTCTTAAAGTCAAAGTTGTTGTTCATCCTCTGTTCTATACTTTGAACAAACCCAGATCAGACCTGTATGGACTGAGTAATCTGTGCTTCTCCGGAACTGTGTGTGAAGGATTTGCATTGAAGAAGACGAAGCTTCAGAATTGTGTGTGAAAAAGCAAGTCAAAGCATTAGCTCAAAACCAATCTGTGTGAACGGTTGAAGCTAAGATCTTTATATCAATCTGTGTGAACGATATATTGATTGTGTGTTGTTATAATTACGTAGTTGTATACGTAGTAATTATAATAAACTTTTTACTCCTGTGTGGAGGACCAGTGGACATAGAGGGGTTCACCTCGAACCACTTTAAATACTGTGTTATTTACCTTCAATTTTTACTGTTTTAATTACTGTGATTCATTAAGTATATGTAGGTCACAAGTCGTCCAGGAATAAGTCTAGAGGGGGGTGAATAGACTTATTGAAACTCTTAAACTCTTTTTCTCAAAGAGTAAGTTTCTTCAGCTGATAGATAAACAAATGACTTGGAGTCATTTGTTCTTAATACGTGCGGAAGTCAGCTGATGACGAATACACAGCAACTAATGAAACACTTAACAATAAATGCAGCAGTTAAAGTATGATGCAATAAAACAGTAAAATACGCAGGCAATTATAGTGGTCTCAGAGGTGGGGTAATCCTCTACTAATCCACTTTTCTCCAAACCAGTTGGAGATGAATTCACTATAATTTTCAACCAGTGATAAATATTACAGTGATTCAACCAAACTACAACAGCTTCCAACCAGTGGAAATCCGTGTCGTTGTAACACACTTGACTGTCTTGCACCTCTTGATCCTCGATCCTTGGATGCCTTTACAGTCTTGAACTTCAACAGTTGAAGTACCCCGAACTCAGGATTTAAGACACGAGTTTTTGTCTTCTCCAACTAAGAGCTTCTTCAAGTATGAACTTTTTAGAACCGCTCTTTTCACAATGCTGTATTTCACTTTTTGATTGCTTGAATGCTTTGATCGCTTGAAGGTATGTTCGCACCGGTAGTTGCTCAAATCTTTGGATATATATAGGTGTTGATCCATGAGCATTTCTTCATAACCGTTGCAAATCTGTAACAAATCAGTCCATTGGAGGGAGACTTCTTTGTTTATTCTTTTCTAAATGTGGCAAGGCTGGATTCCCATATTTTAATCTATCTTCCGACCGTTGTAAAGACTTCTGCATGTGATGCGCCGAATCTTTTGAATATGAAATGTTTAAAGTCTTCAAGGTGGGTCTGGATGGATTAGTTAATTCATATCTTTTGCGGGAATCACTCTAATTTGTCTCTTCACGTTGCATGTGACTTTCCGTAATATTTGACTTTTCAACGCATGCTGACGTGGACTTGGAGTACTTGGCTGATCTTCACTAGGCTGATGTGCAGTTAACTTCTCTGCAGTCTGTACCTCTCTGATGTTCACTGTTTAGGACTTGTCTGATCAGATGACTTGTCTGAGGTATCTTGACGGCAGTCTGGTCAAACATCACTGATGATTTTTGTTGACCAGAATTACTCTGGCTTGACTCGGCTGTACCTCTCTGATGAACTCAGCTGATCTTTAGTACTTAGCCGATTTTTAGCCTAACATATTTTTGGCCTATAGAAGATACTCATTTGGTTCTTCTTTACATTTTGCCAAGTTTTACACTTAACATATTTGGCCTATGGAAGATACTCATTTGGTTTTTCCTTACATTTTTGCCAAGTAATAAACATTTGAATTTATATTAATGACATCATCAAAATCTAACAAGTATTCTTAACAAATTCCCCCTATTTTGATGATGGAAAAACTGAAGAAAATATTCAAATGAACAAGTTTGCACTTGAGTGCAAGACACAAACTAAAATTAGTCTTATTTTTTAGACAACTAGAAATTGTCATTCAAAAGACTATTATAAAATTTTCTGACTTGATTACATGTCTGAAATTACAAGAAAAATTTTTACAAGTAAATAAAATCATTACAAGTACAAAATAAGAAAGTCATCTGCCTCTGCCTCTGCCTCTTCGAATAGGCTGCTTGGCAGGCCTGACAGGTTTAGCTCCGATTGGTCTTGTCTTGATAGGGGAAAGACCATACTTCCTCTTTACAACAAGAGCTGCAAAGTCTTGTTCTTCTTGGGATGAAACTTGTTGTCAAGACACAGCTTCTTGATTTTCCTCTGTAGCGCAAGTTCATCCAACGCACCTTCTCTCTCCAAAGTAGGAGGATCTTTGGCACTGAATGGAGGGATCATGGGATAAGCATTATGAGCCTCAGCATGTTTCTTCAGAATAGTCCAGAGTTGTGGGTGGGCTTCTTCCATGAAGTTGATGAAGATCTGCTGTGGGGTGAGATTATCATCCTGGAGTATTTCCCAGATGTAGTAGTCTCTGATGAATTTTTTTCTTGCAGATCCCCACATGGGTAGAGCTTCATAAGGTACAAAATCTTCAACAAACCACAACTTCTTACCTTCCCACTCTAGAGTAGGCTCAAAACCTCCTCTAGTCCTCCTCTTCTTGCCTGCAGGCTGATCAGCCTGTTCTTCTAGTTCTGTTCCTCCCTTCCTTTTAGCTGAGGATGTCCCAGCTATGATCATATAGACATCCTGCCTCTTCTTCGTTCTAAGCTCCTCCCTTATCTCTCCTTGACTGCTGCCTTCCCCCTGTATTCTATCTTCCCCCTTTTTGCCAGCATCAACTAAAGTAGTCAATTGCTGCTCTATCCTGTGCATCCAGTCAGACATGCCAAATGGCATTCTGTTGTTTGTAGGGGGAGGAGGTTGAGGTACTTCCCTCTGCAGCAAAGTATCAATCTATGCATTGATGGATTGGAGGTCATGAGTGACCTGAGATGCAAGCAGCTCTCCAATGGTATCCTTCACTATTTGTCGAATCAGTTTAGTTATCACAGGTGAGATATGTGATGGTGGAGAGTGATTGCCTGAGCCTTCTGCAAATGAGCCACTAGACTGCAGGCTCCTATCTACAGCTGGTACTCCAGATGGGGTCTTTTCTGGGGTCCCTGATCTGGAGTCCTCAGCCAACTAGGCGTCCAGGCTGGTATACCGGGCAGGTGCCCCAGCCCTGTCTGCAGCCTCTACTTCCGGCTCTTTCTCTGGATCTTTTTACTTCTCCTCTTCTTCTTTTTCTTCTTCATCTTTTTCTTTTTCTTTCTCAGCTCCTTGATCTCCTCCTTCATCCTTATCCTCATCATCATCATCATCATTATCATCATCCTTTTTCTCATCCTTTTTATCTTCTCCTTCATTCTCATCATCTTTTTCACCTTCATCATCATCATTCTATCCTTCATCATCCTCCTATTCTACTTCTTCCCCTTCTTCATCTTCTTCATCAATCAACTCCTCTGTTTTCTCCACTTCTTTTGATTGTTTTTCAACTAAAATGTTTTTCTTCTTCTTTTCTCTCTTTCTACTCTTCTTCTTCTTCGTCTAAAACAATAACCTCTTTTTCTCCATTTACCTCTTCAATCCTAATTTCTCTCTCTTCTTCCTCCTCTTGTTCTTTTCCAAATGAACCATCAAAAATACTATACATAATGGAATGGATGAATTGGTCCATGTTGGTTTAAAAATGAGACATGAACCAATTCTCCTGGAGGATCAAAACTACGGCTGATTCTTTACAAAAATGAATCAGTACCTCCTCTGTGGCTTGGGGATATTCCCAACCACTGGTTTCAATATAAGTTTGAAGATTCGTAAATGACAGAGATTTGAAAAATTTCCACTCTTCAAAAATATTGACAAAAGAGTATTTTAAGGCTTGTGGTTTAACAAGCTGTAATTGTTCTATGGACAGGTTGAAAACATTATTATCCAGCAGGTTAAATGTGTAATTTGCTTTAGGGATTGATATGATTAAACCTGCGTCTTCTTCTTCCGTGATGAATGCAGGAGTGAGGACAGCCACGATCTGAGTTTCCAGGCTGCCTGGAGCAGGCTTGTCTTCCAGGTGAGTAGGTGACCTGGCTGCAGGACTGGCATAGTGATCTGACTGCTCCTCCTGACTAAACTGCAGTCGCCTAGGCCTCATGGGAGAGGGCTCCGGAGATGACTGCATGATGGATGGTTCTCCAGGGGCTGGTCCCCTTCTCTTGAATCGGACAGCTATTGGAGTGTTGTCTGACTCGGAGTCCGACTCGGCTGCAGCTGGGTTGACATCTGCAGGTTGGTCAGACTCGTCTGATAAATCGTATCTGGGGTAGTTCCTTGAGTCAGACAGCTCTTTCAACATCTGGGCTGCTCTCCTTGTGCCTCCCAATTTTCTCAACGTCTCTTGGTCCAGGTGACCAAGCCTCTTATTGATGTGAAAGGGATCAGTAGTACCCTTTACCACACCCATCTTTTCCAACATCCAACTCAGCTGCGTTCCAAACGCCAGCTTGGATTTAAATTTCTTCTCGTCAACAAGCCATTCGACTTTGTTGACCTCACGAACAAGTTGCCTAAAAATGTAATCCGTCCAATCAATCTGCTCGTCTTGAATCAGTGCTCCCATCACTGTGAATTTTGCTAATGACAGTTGGTCGTAACTGCCGGCCATACCCATGATAATTTTGTTGGTGATATCCAATGCATATCGATAGACCTTCTTAATCTCGCTCCTTTTAGCAGTAAGTTTTAGCTTCGCAGGCTGATCATCCGCCTTGATTTTCTTTCAGGTTTCGGCAGCTGACTGTTTGAGTGCCTCGACGGGTATGTCGCGGTGCCTCATACCAAAGGCTGTACGAATCGACTCCGATGAAATGTCGACTTGAATTTCGCCAACAGTACTCCTAATTCCTCCTTGAATCACATGGGCTTCACGATAGAAGGCGATGACGTCCTCTTTGTACAGATGTTTTGGGCTGATGTCCAGGAATGGATAGATCCCATTGAACTTCATCGAACGGATTAGATCAAGCACGTCGTAATTTTCTAGATTTGCTTCCAATAAACCTTCGAAATCAACGACCAGAGAGAAGATAATCTGGTCCTTGACCGCCTTCATGTTAACGCCTTCGAAATACGATTCCATTTCTGCAAACAAAGGATTTTTAGTGTATTTGAAGTTCAAGAATTTTTGCTCTGTAAATCTAGGGTTTGAAAGATTGGTAAGCGTAAAGGTAAAGTGAAGAGTTTCCGTCCTTATAAAGAAGATGAAAAGACGTATGGATTAAATTATTATTTCTTTTGAAACGGTGGTACGCCTTTTGAGATTCTATTTAAATTTCAAATTTGAAATGGTGGTCCAGGTTTTAATTTTGAAATTTGATGGTTGGTTTTAATTGGCCACCGTGGAGGTAGATTTATCAAGTGATCGCCACATGTATTTAAATGCCACTTGTGAACCAAAAATTAATATATTTAAATGCCACTTGTGAACTAAAATTAATATAATATTATTATACATATGGCAGATAATGATTAAATATTCAGAGTTCGGTTGAGTTTAGAAAAACTTAGCTGGTTTGACTGTTGACTGTTGACTGCTCTGCATCAGGTGAATGGACTCCATGGACTTCTCACCTGATATTTTGATCAGCTAGGTTCTTTTGTCCGTCCTTCGTCCTCTAGCCTGCATCAGCTAGGATCTGATTCCTTTAGTCAGATGGGTCCGCTCTTCCTCTGATATGCTTCAGCTTGCTTCTGTACTAGATTCCCAATCTAGTAGACCAAGATCTCTGCTCAGCTCCCAAAAGCTTTCTTCTGGCAGAGGTTTGGTAAAGATGTCAGCTATCTGGTAGTCTGTGCTGCTCTTTCAACTCTTACTCTCTTGTTAAGAATCTGGTCTCTGATGAAGTGGTGCTTAACATCAATGTGCTTTGTCCTCTAGTGCAAAACCGGATTGTTGGTTATTGCAATAGCACTATTGTTGTCACACCAGATAGGGACTTCATTGGCTATGATATTATAATCCCTCAGCTGTTGTCTGATCCATAAGATCTGGGCACAACAGCTACCTGCAGCTAGGTATTCTGACTCTGTGGTGGAGATAGAGTTAGAAACCTTCTTCTTGCTAAACCAGGATATCAGTCTGGTTCCGAGGAATTGGCACGTTCCACTAGTGCTTTTCCTATTGATTTTGCACCCTGCGAAATCTGCATCTGAGTATCCTGACAACTCGAAGTTATCATCCTTGGGATACCATAGTCCAACATTGACTGTAAACTTAAGGTATTTGATTATCCTTTTTGCTGCATCTAGATGTGACTGCTTAGGCTTAGATTGGAATCGCGCACAAACTCCTACGACATAGGATATGTCCGACCTGCTTGCAGTGAGGTAAAGCAATGATCCAATGAGTCCTCTGTAGTGGGTTGAGTCCACTGATATGCCTCCCTCATCTGCATCTAAGTGAGTACTTGTGCTCATAGGGATTCTTGCTGGCTTGGCTGATTCCATTCCAAATCTCTTGATTAGATCTTTGGTATACTTAGCTTGGCTGATGAAAATTCCATTTTCCATCTGCTTAACTTGTAGTCCGAGGAAGAAATTAAGCTTTCCCATCATACTCATCTCAAATTCTCCTTGCATGAGGTTGGAGAATTTCTCACATAGCTCTGGATTGGTTGAGCCGAATATGATGTCATCCACATATATCTGGACTATCAATATGTGGCCTTCGTGCTCCACTCTAAATAGGGTCTTGTCCACCTTTCCTTTGCAAAAACCATTTTTCTCAAGAAACATACACAGTGTTTCATACCATGCTCTTGGTGCTTGCTTAAGTCCATAGAGAGCCTTCAATAGCTTGTAGACTTTGTCTCCTTTGACAAAACCTGGGGGGTTGCTCTACATAGACTTCTTCTTCTAGGATGCCATTTAGAAAAGCACTCTTTACATCCATCTGATAGACTTCAAAATCTTTGAATGCAGCATATGCGAGGAATAGTCTGATGGCCTCTAATCTTGCAACATGTGCATATGTTTCATCAAAATCTATTCCTTCACATTGTGCATAGCCTTTTGCAACAAGGCTGGCTTTATTCCTAACAACAGCTCCGTCTTCATCACTCTTGTTTTTGTACACCCATTTGGTGCCAATAACCTTCTTGTGATGCAGTGCATGCATTAGTTCCCAAACTTTGTTTCTTTCCATCTGCTCTAGTTCCTCTTGCATGGCATTTATCCAAGAATAATCTTCTAAAGCTTGTTCTGTTGTTTTAGGTTCTATCTGTGACATAAAGCATGAGAACATAGCCATTCTGAGTAGAGTTATTGTCTTGTCTTAACTCCATCGATCGACTTTAGATGAATTCTTTGGATTGGATGGTCTTTGAGCCATTTGGGGATATCGTCTTCTTCTGGGTCTGTTCCCCCTGTTGGATTGCTCTAGTGGATTTCAGCTGGGTTCAGGTCTCCTTGGTCTGCAGCTGAATCAGCTACTGTCTTGTGATCTGCAGGTTGGGTCTGATCTGCAGATGAGTCTTTGTCAGATACAGCTGGGTCTTCATCAGCGGCAACTGGATCAGATCGGTTTGGTGATCCTGTCTGATCTGTAGTTTGGTCTTGGCGGCTCTGATTGGATCTTCAGTGATGTAGGTGAGTCCACCATTCCAGTGTCATGTACAATGACTTCTTCAAGGGTCGCTGATCTGAGCTTGTTCTCAATTAGCTCAACTTGCTTCCTGTACTCAACAGTAGATTCATCAAAAACAACATGGGGTGTTTCCTCCACAACTAAGGTTCTTTTGTTAAAAACTCTATATGCCTTGCTTCTTTGTGAGTATCCCATAAAGAGACCATCATCAGTTTTAGCATCAAAGGCATTTAGTTGTGTTTTACCGTTGTTGTGGATGAAACACTTGCAACCAAAAATGTGAAAGTAAGCAACAGTAGGAGTTCTATTATTCCAAACCTCATAGGCAGTTTTTCCATGTCTCCCTACTATCATACTCCTGTTCTGAGTATGGCAAGTTGTGTTGACAGCTTCAGCCCAAAACCTCTTGGGCAGGTCCGCTTCTGCAATCATGGACCTTGCTGCTTCCTTCAGGGTTCTGTTTCTTCTTTCACCAACGCCATTCTGCTGGGGAGTCCTGGCTGCAGAGAGCTCATGCTGGATCCCATTCTGATCGCTGTAATCAGTGATCGCCTTGTTGAGAAACTCTCCTCCTCTATCTGATCTGATCTTGATGATGGATAGGGATTTCTCATTCTGGATACTTCTCAGCAACTCAGGTAGCTTGGTCAAGGTTTCACTTTTCTTATACAAGAAGATAATCCAAGTGTACCTTGAATAATCATCTACTACAACAAGTGCATGCTTTCGGCCGCTCAGAGTCCTTGGCTTGATAGGACCAAATAGATCCATGTGGAGTAGATCTAAGATCCTTGTTGTGAGAGTTGTAGGCTGGACTGGCTTGAATGATGCTCTGGTCTGCTTTCCTTTCTGACATGCATCACAAAGAGCTTCCTTCTTGAATGCTTCATCTGGAAGTCCTCTGACCAGCTTCTGAGAACTAATCTTGTTGATGGCTTTGAAGTTCAGGTGACATAATCTTTTGTGCCACAGCCATCCGTTTTCAGCAACTGTCTTGGATAGAAAATAGGAGTTAGGTGTTCCTGTGTTCCAATCTATCATGTAGACATCTCTCCTTCTGAATATTTGTAGCTTCACTTCTCCAGATAGGATATCTATCACCATGCATTTCCAAATGGTGAAGACTACTAGATTCTTCTCATCTCAAAACTGGCTTATGCTCAGGAGATTGTACTTGAGCCCTTTGACATAGTGAACTTTGGATATTACAATATTTCCTCGGTGCAGCTCTCCAAAGCCCTTTGTTTGTCCTCTAGAGCTATCTCCAAAGGTTACATCAGGACCTCTTTCTTTGGTGTATTTGGACAGCATCTTCTTATTCCCGGTCATGTGCCTTGAGCATCCAGAATCTACAAACCATTCTTCACCTCCAAAGTTTGAATTTGTGGAGATGTGGTTGTAGTCCTTCCACCTTTTATGCAATCAAACAAGCAGAGATTTAGGTACCCAAATCTGTGTGGGTCCTCTAGGGTTAGTTGGTTTCCTGGAGAATTGATTTCTCCTTGGATTATAAAAATTGTTATTATTATTACCCTTATAAGGTGTGTAAGGTCTAGGTCTGTATCTCCTATTGGGATTGTATATCGGATATTCCTCAAAATATTAATAGTGTGGGCCATTTCTAAATCTTGGCTGAGACCATTTATTAAATCTTTGAGGTCTCCACACTTGTTTATTTTGGAAATTAGGATAACCTTGAGGTTTCCATCTGCCCCTCCCATTTTGAAATCTGTTTTTGGGGAGTTGTTGATAATAGTGGGCATGTTGTTTGGGCTGCTGCTTTTGCCTGGGCCATTGCCTAGTCGCTTGTCTAGGTGGCTGCCTTGTGTAACCTGGCTGCAGCCTAGACTTGTGACTTGCATTTGCCTATTTTAAATATCGGTTTATATGTAGGCTCGTGATCGAGACAATTGTTTCTCCTTGATAAAAGTGGTTTTAGAACTAGAGGGAGTGTGAGGATCATATCGAGGCACGATCTGGAATATAGTGGCCTTTTATTGGTACACAATTCTTCCCGAGTTGAAGACGCCTTCGGGAGGTTATTTCCTACGCTTTGAGTCTTATTTGTGCAGTCGACTTAGTAAATTAGGCTTTGACATGAGCAAGTGCGGTGATTTTTCTTTAAGTAAAACAGTTAGTCGATTTGTCTCATTGTATTAACATCGGCTGGTTTTCAAGTCATTTGATTATCTCAACCTTATTCAGTTCTAGGCTGAGTTTTTCAAAATCATTTTTCAGCTGCCTATTCTCATCTTGCAGCTGAGTCTTCTCGGCTAATACAGCTAGGTATGCATATTTAAGTGTCTCAAAATCTTTAAATAGCTGATTCTGATTAAATGCGAGATCCATATCTTGTGACATGGCTGAACTGTTATTTGAACCAGAGGGTTTTGATGTTACCTCTTCATCAGCTAAGTTGGCCATCAGGCAGTCATACTCTTCATCATCATCAGAAAAGAATCTGCTGCTTCATTCTACATGCTCCTGATCTTCTCCGATGAGGGCCTTCCTTCTGTCTTCTTTTCTGCCCACCTCCTTCTTGCTCTCGTCCTTCTTGAGATCAGGACAGTCGATTTGGATGTGTCCTGTCTTGTGACAATTGTAGCACTCCACCTTCCAGCTTCCGGCTTTCTGATTCTTTCTGGGATTCTCCTTATAGTTTTTCTTGTGTTTGGAATAGTTTTTCCGGAAGTTGCTGAACTTTTGCATTATAAACGACATTTGTTCCTCAAAATCTAATGGATTTGGAGGCTTTACATCAGATAAGCTCTTGGCGGGGGACTCGGCTACAAAGGCTATTCCCTTCTCTGCAGCCTCAGTTGAGGATGAACTTGGAAGCTCGAACTCATAAGCCTTTAGATCAGAGAACAGCTCTTGGATCTTTATTTTATTAAGATCCTTGGATTCTCTCATGGCCACTGCCTTCATACTCCATTCAGGATTGAGAGATCTTAGAACCTTCAGTGCCATCTCCCTATTGCCATAAGATTTGCCGAGGGAGTTGATCTCATTGATAATCTCAGTGAATCTTGTGTCCACTTGATCTATGGATTCGCCATTCTTCATTTTGAAGTTGTCAAATTTTTTAATAGCAATTGACAACTTGTTTTCCTTGATCAGCTCCGTTCCTTCACACATTGGGGCTAATGTGTCCCAGATTTCTTTGGCATTCTTGCAATTCTTAATCTTGACCATGGTGGATTTGTCAAGAGTTTGATATAGTACATCTCTGGCCCGGTTATCAAGATTGGACAACTTTCTTTCTTCGGGAGTCAGCTCTGTCCTCTTCTTTGGAATCTTCTCTGGCTTCCCTACTGCGATCTCCTCTGCAGTGTTATCCTTCTCGAAGATGAATGGACCATCCTCTATGATGCACCACATGTCATCATGGATTGAAGATAAGTGTGCCTGCATCCTTATCTTCCAAAGATCATACTCATCAACTGAAAACACAGGGAGTCTAGAATGCATGTGTTCCATTATAAAATGAGAGTAAAGATATATCTCAGATATAGATCTGGTTCGTGAAATAAATGAACCAACCTCTCTCATACCACTTGTAGGTCACAAGTCGTCCAGGAATAAGTCTAGAGGGGGGGTGAATAGACTTACTGAAACTCTTAAACTATTTTTCTCAAAGAGTAAGTTTCTTCAGCTGATAGATAAACAAATGACTTGGAGTCTTTTGTTCTTAATACGTGCGGAAGTCAGCTGATGACGAATACACAACAACTAATGAAACACTTTTTTTTTAGAAACTAATGAAACACTTAACAATGAATGCAGCAGTTAAAGTATGATGCAATAAAATAGTAAAATACGCAGGCAATTATAGTGGTCTCAGAGGTGGGGTAATCCTCTACTAATCCAATTTTCTCCAAACCAGTTCGAGATGAATTCACTATAATTTTCAACCAGTGATAAATATTACAGTGATTCAACCAAACTACAACAGCTTCCAACCAGTGGAAATCCGTGCCGTTGTAACACACTTGATTGCCTTGCACCTCTTGATCCTCGATCCTTGGATGCCTTTACAGTCTCGAACTTCAACCAGTGAAGTACCCCGAACTCAGGATTTAAGACACGAGTTTTTGTCTTCTCCAACTAAGAGCTTCTTCAAGTATGAACTTTTTAGAACCGCTCTTTTCACGATGCTGTATTTCACTTTTTGATTGCTTGAATGCTTTGATCGCTTGAAGGTATGTTCGCACCGGTAGTTGCTCAAATATTTGGATATATATAGGTGTTGATCCATGAGCATTTCTTCATAGCCATTGCAAATCTGTAACAAATCAGTCCGTTGGAGGGAGACTTCTTTGTTTATTCTTTTCTGAACGTTGCAAGGCTGGATTCCCATATTTTAATCTATCTTCCGACCGTTGTGAAGACTTCTGCATGTGATGCGTCGAATCTTTTGAATATAAAACGTTTAAAGTCCTCAAGGTGGGTCTGGATGGATTAGTTAATTCATATCTTTTGCGGGAATCACTCCAATTTGTCTCTTCACGTTGCATGTGACTTTCCGTAATATTTGACTTTTCAACGCATGCTGGCGTGGACTTGGAGTACTTGGATGATCTCGACTAGGCTGATGTGCAGTTAACTTCTCTGCAGTCTGTACCTCTTTGATGTTCACTGTTTAGGACTTGTCTGATCAGATGACTTGTCTGAGGTATCTTATGCGATGCAGTCAAACATCACTGATGATTTTGTTGACCAGAACTACTCTGGCTTGACTCGGCTGTACCTCTCTGATGAACTCAGTTGATCTTTAGTACTTAGCCGATTTTTAGCCTAACTTATTTTTGGCCTATAGAAGATACTCATTTGGTTCTTCTTTACATTTTGCCAAGTTTTACACTTAACATATTTGGCCTATGGAAGATACTCATTTGGTTCTTCCTTACATTTTTGCCAAGTAATAAACCTTTGAATTTATATTAATGACATCATCAAAATCTAACAAGTATTCCTAACAGTATACACTATACATTTAGTTACTGTATCCACATCAACTTACTGTATCTAAGACTTCCGCTACGCACTCAGATTTAAAATCAGTACATCTTGTTGTTTAAACTACTTCCCAAGTTGTATCCAGTATACTTAGTGGCCAACAAGTGGTATCGGAGCAGTTGATTCTAAAAAGAATCAGTCGTATTTTTAACCGAATCAGATCCAAAATCACTTACTCTTTTAAAAAGTCTCTTTCATTTCTTTATTTTCACATGGATAACTCTATGATCAACAAAGTGCCTATGTTCTCTATTAACGAATTTGATGATTGGAGAATTAGGATGGAGGCTCATCTTGCAGCAATGCACGAAGAGATGATCTTTGTTATACAGGATGGCCCTATCAAGATTATGAAGGTAAACACGGCCGCAAGGATTGAAGGCCAACCCCATGCTGAGATGCTCGAGAAGGAATGCGAGCAATGGACCACAGATGAAAGAAAGCGAGCTAACCTCGAAAATGTGGCTAAGAACGCATTATTTGTCACTCTTGACAAAGGCACGTTCTCGAAGGTAAAGAGCTGTAAATCAGCCAAGGAAATCAGGGATAAACTCAAGATGATTTGTGAGGGAACTGAGCTCTCAAAAGAAAACAAAATTTCTAAACTGACTCAGCAATTTGAATCTTACGAAATGAAACCAACTGAGACACTTGAGGAACTTGACCTCAGATTCACTGGTATTGTTGGTGAACTTGAAGCGTTGGGCAAAATTTATACCCAAAAGGAGAAGAACTTAAAAATTTTCAGATATCTCCCAGCCCGATGGGACATTATGACCACAGCTATGCGTGTATCTTGCAATCTTAATGAAATATCTACTTTTGATCTCTTCTCTGACCTCAAAGCTTTTGAGTATGATATTGACAAAAGAGAGAAAGCTGAAGAATCTCCTAAGGTCAAAGCACTAGCCGCTGTATCGAATCGTCGACACAGCATGCCCAGCTCGTCGAAGCCTAGTCACAAGAATGCTGACAGTGACGACGACATCCTGTCTCAAGATGAAATGGCGCTTCTCATGCACAAATTCAAAAAGTTCATCAAACAGTCTAGAAAGACTCCCTACAGGCCCAAACCTGTCCACAAGGTAAGTACTGAAACATCATCTGGTGATGCTAACCTGTGCTATAATTGCAGGAAACCAGGGCATTATGCAAATAAATGTCCTCATCCTAAAGTCCAAAGGTTTCCTGAGGCCAAGCAACAGGAGAGAGATGAAAAAAGACGTGCTTGGAAAAACAAGCTCAAGGCCCTGATTGGAGAATCAGAAGCCTCCCCCACACCATCCAAATCAGAAGAATGTCTTCAGGTGGTCACTGAAAGTGACTCATCTGATGATGAGTTCGATGATAAAGCATATATGTGCTTTATGGCCAAAGACATTCCAGAAGGTGAAGATAGCGATGATGAGGTAAGTTCAACCTCAGCTATTCCATCAAATGTATCTCATACTTTTGAAAACATGATGAATGAATTTAAAAACATTCAAAAGGCCCATGAGACATTGAAAAACGAGAATATACAGCTCCAACTATCTAACCTAGAGCTGAAAGATGAAAACGATTTGCTGAAGATAAATTATGAGAATATGTCTCTTGACTGTGAAACCAGCAAAGTCGACTTTGAAAAACTCATGGAGCAATCATCAACTTGCTCATGCACTAAGTGAGGTTAAAACTCACAACGAGAGCAAGACAAATGATTTGGTTCTACTTCAATCCAAAGTCACAACTCTCGAAAAACGAGAAATTGAACTTGAGACCACTCTGAAATCGTTCGAGAAATCGTCCAAAAGAATGGAAGAAATTCTGAGCACTGGGCAACATGCTCATGATAAAAGTGGCTTAGGATATAACTCATGTTCAAACAAAGGGTAAACTAGTACAGTGTTCGTCAAGAGTGTGGAACACATTCCAGTATCGAAAGATATCCAGAGTCCCGTGAAGGAACCTGCTGCACTGCGAAAACCGAAGGCTGCCATTCCACCCCCGCAATCCTATTCCAGACAGCGGAATCAAAATCCGTTCCAACCTGTGAGGTGCACTCAATAGCATGCTCCCCGAGCATATCAACAGCGCCAACAGCCGTTCAAAAGGAAGGCTGTATCCAACTACCAAAGGCCCGCACGGCAGTACTATCAGTACAGCACCCCTAGGTATTGGATACAGGAGCCTCGTTATTCCTCGAGACAGCAAGTGCCCGCTCATTATCAACAGTAGCGTTGGGAATCCAACTGGAGACCCAGAAGGCAAGCTGTTAGGCCTAAGAAAATGGCTCCACCTCCAAGACAGCACTCGTACTGGATTAATAATAATAACCCTGAATTTTTCATGCATAATAGTTATCATGGTTATAACGACTATGGATATTCCCCTCGTAGATATCGCAACACTGTACCGAGTATGACCTTCAGTAAACCAATTGCTGCCAGGAAAACTTGGGTACCTAGAGGAACTAACATACATGGACCCAAAAATCAAAGGGGACCTAAATCTAGTTAATTTCTTTGTAACAGGACATTCTAGAGGAGGATACCTGGTACTTTGATAGTGGATGCTCTCGGCACATGACCGGAGATAGGAGCAAGCTATCAGATTTTATAGAAGGTCGCGGTCCAAAAGTTCGTTTCGGTGATAAATCTAAAGGAAGAACAAGAGGGAAAGGAAACCTACTTGTCGGAAAATTCAAAGTCACTGATGTTGCATACGTTGAAGGCTTACAGTACAATCTACTTAGTATTAGCCAGTTCTATAATAAACAGTTCTCGGTGAAATCCTATATAGATCGTTGTAGAGTCAAGAACGTCCAAACCAAGGAAGTTGTGCTTACAGGAAGCAGATCAGGTAACATGTATATTGCTGACTGGAAGCCTACGAGCTCCTCAATTCCATGCTTTGTTGCCAAAGGCACTGCAGATCTTAGCTGGTTATGGCACAAGAGGATATCTCACGCCAACTTCAAGACGATCAACAAGATCTCAAGACAGGGAATGGTTAGAGGTTTGCCAAATGTGTCATTTAATAAGGATAGCGTCTGCGGACCGTGTCAGAAAGGCAAGCAAATCAAGTCAACCCTGAAGAGAAAATCCTACCTTTCAACCCAAAGAGTGTTGGAAATGCTACATATGGATCTCTACGGTCCTGTACACCCAGTAAGTTTAGGAGGTAAGAAATACTGCATGGTTGTTGTTGATGATTATTCTAGGTATGCTTGGACAATTTTCCTTAGCAAGAAGAAGGAAACAACATCAAAGCTGCCCGCTCTCCTGAGAAAGTTGAAAAATGAAAAGGCATTGAGTATCGTGTGCATTCGTTCCGACAGAGGTACAAGATTTACTAACCGCTTTATAGAGCAATACTGTTCAGAGAATAGAATACAACACGAATACTCAGCTGCCCGAACACCTCAACAAAATGGTGTTGCTGAGCGAAACAATATGACGTTGAAAGAAGCAACAAGGACAATGATTGCCGCAAGCAAGTTGCCACAGCGTTTCTGGGGTGAAGCAACCAATACAGCATGCTACACTCAAAACCGTTGTATCGTCAACAAGCACCACAACAAAATAGCATATGAGGTATGGAACATCAAAACTCCGTTAGTTTCATATTTTCACATTTTTGGATGCAGGTGTTATGTGTTGAATAATGGGAAGGACCAACTTAGAACCTTTGATGAGAAATCAGATGAAGGAATATTTGTAGGATACTCCTCCGTCAGCAAAGCTTTCAGAATCTTTAACAAAAGGAAGCTGACGATCGAGGAATCAGTTCATGTAGTGTTCGACGAACCTCATCATGACCCTACAGGAGTGGAAGATGTTACCCAAAACATCCAACATCTATCTATCTTAGATCCTCCAACTCCCATAGAACCTGTAGTTGATTTAGAAATCAACCTCGCAGCTGTAAGAATCAACTTGGATGAAGCCGACGCTGTACAAGCTGAAGCTGTATCCACAGAATCTCTCGATACAGTACGGGATCCTGAATTAGAACTCGGCCGAAAATGGTTGAGAGATCACCCGCAAGAGTTGATCATTGGAAACATAAGTGCTGGTGTTTCTACTCGTAGTAGAATACAGAGTACACAAGGAAATGTACTCTGTGCACAAGAAGAATCTGATACTGAGATATCACAGTTTCCTGAATGGAAATCTCAATCCGAGCTTAGAAGACTCAATATGTGCACTATCGCTGTATTCTTAGCCCGATCAGAACTGTTTCGACCATAGACGCTCTTAATAATTCTCATTGGATAACATCTATGGAAGAAGAGCTTAACGGTTTCGAAAGAAACAATGTATGGTATCTTGTACCCAGACCTACACATCAATCGGTTATAGGAACCAAATGGGTATTTCGAAACAAAAAGGATCGAAATGGACTTATTATAAGGAATAAATCCAGACTAGTCGCACAAGGCTATAGTCAGGAAGAAGGCATAGACTATGATGAAACCTTCGCCCCTGTAGCGAGACTAGAATCTATTAGGATATTTTGAGCCTTTGCCGCCCATAAAATCTTTATTGTATACCAAATGGATGTGAAGAGTGCATTCCTGAATGGAGACATTGCCGAAGAAGTTTATGTTGAACAACCACCAGGGTTTGCCAACACAGACAGTATCGACTTATTATACAGGCTGAGGAAAGCGCTGTATGGACTTAAACAAGCCCCTAGAGCCTGGTACGAAACCTTGTCCCAGTATCTAACCAACAACGGATTTGAGAAAGGTGCTGTAGACAAGACCTTGTTCAAGATACAGGAAGGTGATGACCTTCCTATGGTGCAAATCTATGTGGATGACATAATTTTTGTTTCAACAAACCTTGCTTTATGTCAAAGGTTCTCTCATCTCATGCAAAGTAAATTTGAAATGAGTATGATGGGGGAACTTAGTTATTTCCTAGGTTTGCAGGTAAAGCAGTTGCCTACAGGTATTTTCATCAACCAGGAAAAATACAGCAAGGAGCTTCTCAACAAATTTGGAATGAACAATTCCAAATCATCATCAACCCCCATGAGCACTTCCGTGCAAATTAGTGCAGATGAAGCCGGAAAGCCGTTTGACCAATCACTCTACTGGAAGCTCATTGGTTCGCTCCTGTACCTAATGGCTAGCAGGCCCGATATCCAGTTTGCTGTTGGAGTGTGTGCGAGGTATCAAGTAGCACCTAAGGAATCACACTTCAATACAGCTAAACGAATCCTGAAGTACATTAAAGGAACAGTCGATGTAGGACTATGGTATCCTAAGGAAGGCGGATTCGATTTAGTTGGATACAGTGACTCGGATCTCAGAGGCTGCGAGCTAGATAGGAAGAGTACAAGTGGAACTTGTCACTTTCTTGGACCTAGACTCGTTTCTTGGTTCAGTAAGAAGCAATTGGCTAATTCTCTTTCCATGGATGAATCTGAATACTATGCTGCTGGTAGCTGCTGTATGCAGATCCTTTGGATGCAGAAACAGTTGTCAGATTATGGAATTGATGCCAGAGAGACTCCAATCATGTGCGATAGTACGAGTGCAATTGCAATAACGCACAATCCTGTCCTGCACTCGCGCACTAAGCATATCAACATGAAGCATCATTTTATATGGGATCACGTCGAGAACAAGGATGTTCGCCTTGAAAAATTTCATACAGACGTTCAGATGGCCGGCATCTTCACCAAGCCGCTCGACACAGCCAGATTCAACATGCTTAGACAAGAATTGGGAATGCTACAGCCCGACTCCCTGTAAGAAATTTACTATTTTTACTCAACAAATTGAGGGGGAATGCTGTAAGACCCAAGAATACAGTATCCAACGTTAATTATTTGTACACTCAGAACCGTCAATACAGCACTATAGTGAGCGAAGACATATGAATCCTACAGCTGACGTGTGCAATAATTAAGGGGGAATACTGTAGGACCCATGAATACAGCATTAATCCACAAGTTGTTGTATGGAATTTAAAACCTATATGTACCTTTTTAAGGGGGAATACTGTATCGACGCGGACACAGCACATACTATAGGATTTCGATTCAGTATATATATATATATATATATATTATATTGTTTCATTTTCAAATGATTTTTGTCCACGTGCCCTATTTTTATGTCAAACGTCATGTACATTAAATGCCTTACACGACATCTGGACAACCGAATCTCAAAAGCCACGATGTTTTAAATTGTTTATTGTTTTAAAATCGCCGTTTTAGGCATTTAGGGTGACACAAATGTCAGAAGTGGGACCCGCTTATATTTTAAACATTTTAATGGATTAGCGTACCAGTTACACTCAGTCCATCTTAACCGTTGATTTCAAAAACCGGTTCCCATCCCTTAAAATCTGACCATTCGTACTCTGCAAAACCCTATTTCGCTGCCCAACTATAAAAGGACTGAATCTGCCATTAGAGACTCTTTACGCTTTCTGCAAATTTAAGAGTTCTCAAGCAAAAAACAGCCTACATACTTTTCTGCATTTTACTGCATATTACGTGTTTTCGTCTTCACTTTTTCTTGAAATATCATCAAATGGATGGACAAACTTCTTCTCCCGCTCTCAAGAAAATCGCTAACATCATCGATGGACAGATCTTCTCAAGATCTGTTGTCATTGAACGTCTTCTCACTGAAATCAATGATGTCGAACCCATGGAGTACATCATCACTCGTCTTCGTCAACAAGGCCTCTATCGCCTTGGAAGTCAAATCACTGAGAAGTACGATGCTCATCTGGTTGAGGAATTCTACCTCAACGCTACCGTACGCTTTTTGTCGCTGGCCCAAAGAGGTCACGTTGCTGACATAACCGCTACAATTCAAGGAGTTGAGATCTGTGTTGATAGCGATCTGCTCCAGAATATCTACAGGCTACCCGCTGATGGCCTGACAATGCATCAACTTGAGACATTTGGGTCTCAAGAGCTAATAACTAAGTTTTATGGGCTGTTCACAGGCTCAAAAGTTGTTGACATGGTTCAAACCACCTGTCACAAAAAGAATTTCTGTCTGCCTTATGTATACTTGCATGATTTCTGCTGCAGGATCATTGAGAATCGAACCGGTGCGTTCGAAATGTGTACTAATCTGAGGTTCAGGATGATGGTGGCAATTCTGACCTGTGAAAAGGTAAACGGGTGCCAGATAATCCTGAAGCGCTTGCAAGAGGAGGTATGCAAGCCTGCCACCCAGAAGAAATCATTTGGTTTAATGTTAAACCATATCTTGAGAAAATGCGGACTGTCGCAATCTGCTGATGCTAAGAAGAATAGCTCCAGGATATACCTAGGAGGCGTCAAGCCTACTGCGTATAACCAAACCACTATGGTCTGCAACCACCCGAAAACTGGAAGTATGCCAGTTTCCGCAAACCCAAGAGATGAGTCTTTGAAGTCCCAGGACGTGGAATCTTCAAGGAAGAGAAAAAGATCTCACAGCAAGAAACCCATTGCTGGTGAGAAGCCAAAGAAGAAACTTAGGAGGCTTTCTAAAGTCAAATCTGCCAAGCCCTCCGAAGAAGTTTCCACCGTGGCTCAACCCACTGAAGAACAACCCCAGGGCCCAACCCTTGTGGAAGAGGTGTCCACTACTGTATCGACAGTAGATCCTGAGCCTTTGGCGGCTAGGACGGATGATGGGACATCTGCCAACGAGAAAGACTCTAGCGAGTCGGCTGCCCCTACGGAGCCAAATGCTACCTGTCCTATATGGGATTCCACACCCGTACAGGATCAAACATCCTTCGAGGCACCATCCCCTGTAAGGAATCCCACTTCCCCACAGGATCCCACACCTGTAGAGGAATCCCTCGCTGCAGCGGACCCAGCCGTTGTACACAGTCCCTCCCCTGACACCATTATTCACAAAACCCTTCTCGCTGTCCAGATAGACCATGCTTACGAAAGATTTCTGAAATGGAAAGGCTACAGGCTAGCTCCGTATGAAACATTGTACAACTGGAGCGATTGGAGCCAAGAAGAGAGATTTGTATCAGAAGTGACGGACTCAATGGAAATTGAGGCCCTGATCCGATGGGACAACCCTTTCTGCAAAGAACTGATTGAAAGCCATCTTCTGCAGAAATCTGATGCAATGAGGAAAGGTAAGGATAAGTCAGAGGACTCTCCCCCAAATCCAAAAGACGACGATGACATTGACTCAGACGACGACGACGATGCTTTACAAGCTGGTCTGAGAATGAGTCGTGAAGAGGCTCAAGGTAGCGACGCCTCTCCACCAAAAGATGATGAAGGGTTGTCAACTCGAAGCAATCCCCCTTCGCCACAGCAAGAGAAATTCCCGACGAGGAGGAATCAGTCCCTCAAGTCGAGGAAGTAGAAGCAGTTTTGGAACAGGCACCCGAGCCTGCCGCCGCTCAAGAAGAAGTAGTTATCACTGAGAGACAACAGGAGGATTCAGTCCCTCTTGTATCCATGTCTAACGACGAAACTTCACAATAGGAAGCCACTCAACCCCCTGCCGCCGAACCAGAAAAAGCTGCTCTCGCCCCTTCAACCGTGGAATCCGAGGACGGTATCGTACCTGAGGATGTCCAACTTAGTTCATGCCCAACCGTGAACGTAAGGAGGTTGAACTGCTCTGAAGATTTTGCTCAACCAGATTCTCCGATTTCTTCCGCTAGGAAAGAGCGCCTGCGTGCTCTTGGTCTTCAAACTGTATTCATTCAGGATGCAGTGAATGCTCTGTCTTCAGTAGAAAAAGCCTTGAACTGGATGCATACTTCTGCCGTGGAAGAGATGACCACTCTACAACATGAAGTTTCTCGAGTAGTCGAGGCCTTCATTGTTTTGCCAGAAGTATTCAAACATGCACTGAAAATCATGGAAGACAAGCAAGAGAAACTCCTGAAGGAAGAGACAACAAAAACGCGAATTGCTGAAGCCAAGACCGCATGTGCTATGATTGAAAACAGTTCTCAATTGCGAGCCCACGACAAATGTATCAAGGACATGTCGCAGGCACTCTCCTCCCTTGTAGAAAGAATGACTAACATCGAGACGAAACAGGATGCTGCATTAGAGATCCTAGGACGTCTTGATGACGCCAAAAAGGGGGAAGAAGCAAGAGAAGCTGCTAAGAGAATCAGGTTACAGCACGAAAGGGAATTCGAGGCTGCTCAGGACAGCATCACTGCTGAATTAAACAAGCTAGCCCCTCCCTCCTAGAGTTTTAAGATTTCAGGCTCCCGACCTGAATTTCATGATCCAAATGTTCCGTGGCAAAACCTAATCCAAAGACCTTCTGAGATTCGTCTGCCGACCAACCGCCATCCTACTGCCGATGAAGTGAAGCAATGGAGGAAGAACGAACTGATGAGATACTTTGTTAAACTCATCAGGGAATCCGCCATTTTCAAGAACTATAAAACTCTAGCGGAGGCCGCAGATAAATTTACGAAGATGCTAGAAGACGGAAAACTCCCTCTCCAGATCGAGATGAAATCCAAACACAAAAGAGGAGATCGGATCACCCATCCAAAAGACTGGATTCTTGCCTTTGACAGATCCTATGAAGGAAGAGCTATATATCAGGATCGAGGCAATGATTCCTTACAGAACTGGTGGCGTGGTACCGAGAATGATCCAGGGAGAAAACCATGGAGACATGCGGACTACAGATAGGAGCTGAAATCCTTGTATATTAATTTTTGTTTTTGTAATTTTTCCTTCGAAACAGCAAACCATGTACTCAATTTATTTTGAATATCAATAAAAGTGTTTGTTTGTCTTGAAAGATTACAACTCGTAATCTACTGTGTTGATGTATGATTACTTAAATTATTTGATAACAATCTCAAGTATAGAAACTTGATTGAAAATTAAGCTGTACGAACTAGTCTACGAACAGTTCATGATTTCAGTTGTAAGCTTAGAAAACATTGTAAGATTGTGCCTGCGCGCCAATCATAAGCTTAAGTTGTAAAAGTCCTTAGCTGTATCGAACTCGCCTGCGAGCAGTTCATTAGATATACTAAGTTGCTGAAAGACGGACCTTTTGACAAAACACCAAGAAATCTGCCAGAAGTCCTCAAAGAAGATTTTTTTTCATGAAGAAGGTTTTGGCATCATCAAGAAGACTTGAATGTTAGAAAGTTAAAGTCTTGGCAAATTTTCAAAAAGGGGGAAACTGTTGGGAAAACAAGAACCCTGTATCGAAATAGCCGAGATATTCAATCCCTGTATCGAATAGTATTTGATAAAAGGTTTTGACATATATGCCAATCCGCATACAGTAAAGGAAATTGTATCGAAGTGTTGAGGCGTCAACCTGTATCAAAGACCTATCTCGAATCCAGCATATAGTGAAACCCCTCAGTACAACAAGAAGTCTTATAAAGACCAAGTATGGAAACTGTCTCGAATCACTAATACAGTTATCTTCCATACAGCTCTCAACAGGACAAGAAGGAATCTTCAGAAGTCAAGTCCCGTTGAATAAAGAAGTATTTAAATACTCAAGGATAAAGTATTTAAATACTGTCAGTTAACAGATCTTCAAATCCCGCTAAATCCAGATCGTGCTTTTAATCCCGTTGGAACGAAATCTTGCTCAACGGATACATCTCAATGGATATATACCTCAGAGACTATATATATCACATCAAGATGCTGAAGATCAGTTACCCAAGCTATCGAAATTATCAAGCTATCAAAGTTATAATCAGAGCAAAACATATGTCCAAAGCTTACTGCAACTCAAATATAAAGAGATATACAGTGCTCATCATCTTGAACAACACTTCATCAGCTGAGAGATCTTAAAGTCAAAGTTGTTGTTCATCCTCTGTTCTATACTTCGAACAAACCCAGATCAGCCCTGTGTGGACTGAGTAATCTGTGCTTCTCCGGAACTGTGTGTGAAGGATTTGCATTGACGAAGACAAAGCTTCAGAACTGTGTGTGAAGAAGCAAGTCAAAGCATTAGCTCAAAACCAATCTGTGTGAACGGGTGAAGCTAAGATCTTTATATCAATTTGTGTGAACGATATATTGATTGTGTGTTGTTATAATTACGTAGTTGTGTATGTAGTAATTATAATAAACTTTTTACTCCTGTGTGGAGGACCAGTGGACGTAGAGGGGTTCACCTCAAACCACTTTAAATACTGTGTTATTTACCTTCAGTTTTTACTGTTTTAATTACTGTGATTAATTAAGTATACACTATACATTTAGTTACTGTATCCACAGCAACTTACTGTATCTAAGACTTCCGCTACGCACTCAGATTTAAAATCAGTACAGCTTGTTGTTTAAACTACTTCCCAAGCTATATCCAGTATACTTAGTGGCCAACAATACTCAAGTACTTGAGAAGGACTAAAGATATGTTCTTGATATATGGTGGTCAAGATAGTGATTTGGTCCTTAATGGCTATGTCGATGCTAGTTTTGAGACAGACCAAGATGATTCAAAATCACAATCTGGATATATATTTTGCTTGAATGGTGGTGCTGTTAGCTGAAAGAGTTCCAAACAGCCAACCACAGTTGATTCTATAATGGAAGCTAAGTACATAGCCGATTTGGAAGCAGCTAAAGAAACTGTTTGGATGAGGAAGTTCATTGGTGAACTGGATGTGGTTCCTAGCATTGTTGATCCAGTAAATTTGCACGGTGATAACAATGGAGCTATTGCACAAGCTAAAGAACTAAGATCACAACAAGCATCCAAACACGTAATTAAAAAGTTTCACCTCATTCGAGAGATTGTCACTCGTGGCGATGTGGGAATATGCAAAGTTCACATGGATAATAACATAGCTGATCCTTTAACCAAGCCGCTTTCTCAAGCAAAGAATGATAGTCATATAAAGGCTATGGGTCTTTAGTTTATGTCTGTATAGGACTAAGAGCAAGTGGGAGATTGTTAGTATTGTGCTCTAAGTCTACTGTTTAATAATATAATGTGGAGACATTTATTATTATAATATTGATTATATTATAGAATTAATATTATGCTTACGATCATCAAGTATGTGACCTGATAGTAAAACTCGTTAAAGCATTAAAGAATATTTATTCTAGATATCCCTAGTAATATGATTACTAGTATGATACTGATACGATGGCTATGTTTTACTGGTCATAAACATGAGATGTTATATCACGTCATAGATACATGTAGAGACATCGTATTGGATATGACCTAACAAAGAGAATTATATATTGATTAAGTCATTATAATTCCTTTGATTGTTATATATTATTTAAGTCCTTATTACCTAAAGACACTACAGTTTCCTACATAATGAGTATCGCATTTTAACACAATACCAACGTCTTCTGTAACAAGGGACCATACAGTTTGTGATTGGATACGGTACGATTTATGCAGAGGGAAGTAGTTTGTCCAGAGGGGACTTGTCCCTCCTATCAAACGGAGAAGATATCCATGGGCCCTTGATAAGTTAATGTAACACCCCGAGATATTCGGAATAATTACAGCGCCGTAAACCCCTTTAAGTAAGGATTTACAAGGCTAATTAAAAAGGAAAGTAAATATAATCCAACCGTACAACTGAAGTTCAAAACATAGAACTGATTCAACTGATCCAAAGAGTTTACTTATACAACCATATCGAAATGACATTATTAAAACACACGTACTCGAGTACTAAAGTGAACCAAGAAGACAATATAACAATAAACATCAACCACATCACTGAGCCATTTCATCGTCTCCGCTTGCATCCGTGGTTGCTTCCCCGCTCCTCGGCTACCTGAACATCAGAACAATGTCCACCCCCAAAGGGGTTAGTAAAGCAATGCTAGTACAAGTATCATAATACATAAATCATCAGTGAATCATAAATCATGTAAAACGGACTTCCGTCATCGGAATCCGACGATGTGAATCCTCACGATTCCATCAACACAATACAGGGTAATCCAGCGATCCAGCGCCCTTGGTATAGATCCCCATGATGATCCCGTCGGACCAATGCATGGTGGAAAACCCGTCCAGCGATCCTGCGCCCTCAGCATAGATCCCCATGATGATCCCGTCGGACCAACACATGGTGGACATTCGATCCAACGCCCTCAGCATAGATCCTCATGACCCCCTCGGATCATTTATACCAGAAACCAATCAATTATGCATACATATATGCATTTCAATATTTTCATCAATACGAACGATTAACAACGAATACCACGAGAATTTACAGAAATAAATCTCATATTCGAAAACATGAACAAAACCATATGCATGATCAAAAGTTCCAATATAAATCAAAATCAACATATGATACTTGCCTCGAAAATGGCAAGAATGAAATACTCCAACAAACGTCAGGCGTCCGTATGTCACCGCCCCACGATCGACCCCTATGCAAGGCTCGGACCTTGTTCAAAAAGAGATACAAGGAACTTAACATACCACTCGATACTAACATACGATCACCGAATACTTATATTATGATCGTAAAGTAGTGACGCTAGGTTGGTTCACGGTTATAACACTAGATAAGAACTGAACCGGAAACGATAAGGCACTACACGAGAGTTGAACGATCATTTCGAAGGTGAAATACCGATGTTTAAAAGTTCGATGTTTTACAAGGTATTGAAGATTTCGTGTTTTAATAAGGGATTAAATGCCAAATCCTCATATGATCGGCTATTAAGATTCTACCCCCAATATTACTCAAGACGACAAGTATGCTTGAATATTACGCAAGGAAAACGACACTACGGTGATTCGGTTTGAGTTCAAGGACTTGGTCGATATATTACCCTCAAGAACATGAAGAACATTGTCACAACAAATTCTTTTAACATACATGAATTACTCCAATGGAACATAAAAAGGGTTCATAAAATCTAGCGGAAATCATGCTTATAACTTCACGAATTTAGGATACTTCATGTAAAGGTTTTCATCCACCGAGGTTAAATCAATACTCTACGTAATGGAAGAAAGACAAGGTATAATCGGGTTCTAAACTTCAAAATATGGTGCTGGACTCAAAAGATCATTATCTAGTCCAATGATTTCCAAAACAAGCTCAAAGTATAGCTAAGAATGTAAACTCTAGCTTGGTGAATCGTAACATACCTTAAGAGATGTAAGAATAAAAATCTTCAATAAACTCTTCATAAGCTTGATCACCAACTCACACGGTCTAGGCTTCCCAAAATCGGATGTAGATGATGATATGAGGGATATGAGGTGAAGGATAGTCTCAAGAACACAAAAATCGGCCAAGGCAAGAGTGGGAAATGAAGTGAGGGTCGGGTTCTATAAATATATTTCTGGCCATTACGTACGTTATGCAATCACCTTTACGTACGTAACAAACTTAACGTACATTATACCCTAGCCTTAGCGTACGTAATCGTCTGACCAGAGTTCACTGGTCTGATTTCGCCATTTCCTTACGTACGTAATCACACGGGATTTACGTATGTAATATCATGTCCTTAGCGTACGTAAAACAGGAACCATAGCGTACGTAACACCTATGTCCAGGTTCACGCGGAAATCACACGAATCTCCCCCGGCCCCTTCCTCGGCCCCCACACGCCGACCCTTATCCGAACCCAAGTTGACTTAGCTTACGTACGTTAAGAACATCATATAACGTACGTAATACTGAATCTTTAGTGTACGTTATGGACACCTGATAGCGTACGTAAGTACGTGCAGAATCATGCATGAAATGTTGAAGATATATAAAAACATAAGGGCACAAATACGGAAACCAAACTACGATTTATAACATCATGAAGTCGAGATCATACAAGGTCAAGTACAAGGTAAATACACCATTTATCCGGGCATTACATACTACCCCTCTAAAAAGAAGTTTCGGCCCGAAACTTAAAACGAAAATAATTCCGGGTATCTCGACTTCATACTCTCCTCTGTCTCCCAAGTTGCTTCTTCGACTCCATGTCGAGACCACTGAACTTTTACCAAGGAGATCGGTTTATTCCTCAACTGTTTGACTCGACTCTCGAGTATCTTGATTGGTCTCTCTTCGAAGGTGCCGTCATTAGGTATCTCGATCTCGTCGAAATCAAAAATATGATTGGGATCTGGTACATACTTCCGCAATTGGGATACGTGAAACACACTGTGAACGTGACTCAGCGATGGCGGTAAGGCCAACCTGTATGCTAAATCCCCAACTCTCTCGAGGATCTCAAATGGTCCGACATATCTCGGACTTAGCTTGCCTTTCCTCCCAAAACGGAAAATCCCTCGTGTAGGAGACACCTTCAATAGTATGTGGTCCCCAATGTCGAACTCTCGAGGGCGATGACGTATGTCCGCATAAGACTTCTGTCGACTCTGGGCAGTCAACAGTCTTTCTCGAATCAAAGCTATCTTCTCTTGAGTCTGAACTATCAATTCCGGTTCCGTCCCGATCAAATCCGAAGAATCATCCCAGCATAGGGGTGATCGACATCTCCTCCCGTACAAAGCTTCAAATGGTGCCATCTTAATAGAAGCATGCCAACTATTATTGTAGGTGAATTCAATCAATGGCAAATGGACTTCCCAATCAGTTGACCAATCCAAAGCACAAGCTCTAAGCATGTCTTCTACTGTTTGTATAGTCCTTTCGGACTGACCGTCTGTCTGAGGATGATAAGCCGTGCTAAAGTTTAGCTCGGTCCCCAAAGCCCTGTGAACTGCCTTCCAGAAGTGCGACACAAAACGGCCATCTCGATCTGAAATAATGGTCTTCGGCGTCCCATGCAATCTGACTATCTCTGCAATAAATACTAGTGCCAATCTCTCGGGTCCCCAAGTGTCTTTAATTCCTAGGAAATGAGCCGACTTGGTTAGTCGATCAACTACAACCCAAATCATGTTCATTCCCGTCTTGGTCCTTGGCATACTGGTGATGAAATCCATCGAGATATTCTCCTACTTCCACTCAGGGATCGGAAGCGGCTTTAACATTCCGGCAGGTCGCTGATGTTCAATCTTAACCTGCTGACAAGTCAAACACTTTGAAACGTATTCTACTACGTCCTTCTTCATATTCCCCCACCATAAGTTTTGCTTTAGATCCTTATACATCTTACTACTGCCCGGGTGAATAGAATAGGGCGCGCTGTGAGCTTCTTTCAGAATTGTCTGTCTCAGACCATCATCATTGGGAACGCAAAGTCGACTCTGAAATCTCAGAACTCCATCATCTTGTACCACGAATCCTGGGGCTTTCCCTTTGTTCACTTCGTCACACAATCGAAGAATCACAGAGTCATCCAACTGCTTAGATTTGACTTCTTCATCCAACGACGAAGTAAGTTCCATCACACACAATTGCCCTTGGACTCCTTGCGACCACACTTCAATTCCTTCACGGATTAGCTCTCGTTGAATGTTGGTTTGGGATGTAAACGCTTCCAACACTCGAAGAGAAACAGGTTTTCGGCTTAGTGCATCAGCTACCACGTTTGCTTTGCCTGGATGATAAAGGATTTCTAAATCGTAATCCTTGATCAATTCCAGCCACCTTCTCTGCCTCATATTTAATTCCTTCTGACTGAAAATATATTTGAGGCTCTTGTGATCGGTGAAGATCTGACAATGAGTGTCGTACAAGTAATGTCGCCAAATTTTCAGAGCAAAGACCACAGCTGCTAGCTCCAGATCATGAGTCGGGTAATTAACTTCGTACGGTTTTAGTTGCCGAGAAGCATAGGCGATCACCTTATCCCTCTGCATCAACATGTAATACCCGGTTGTAATTCATTCATTTTCATTCAGTAATTATCAGTCTGTAATTATCACTCAGTAATTCTCACTCATTAATAATCACTCATCATTCATGAATCACTCATTTGCGTTCAATGTTGGCATGTTGTAATCGTATATCAGTTACCGATCATCATTTTATCTCCGTTTTTAGATCGAGACAGGAGTATTATCATTTTCATTGTGATTAATAGCCTTGTACTGAGAGTATCATCTTTGGCTCGTGTTAGACTTGTTCACTTTCACATTCGTATGATATGTCGGATCATTCATCAGTCGTAGCGAGGAATCGGAATTATCGGATTGATTCACCTTGGCCAGCATCGAGTTACGGCCGTAAGGTTCTGGGATACGGCCGTAAGTCAGCGGGTACGGCCGTAAGGCTGGCCGGTTACGGCCGTAAGTGGTCCAGCAGGCTGCCCGGGCATTTTGGCCGAAGGTGAGTTACGGCCGTAAGGAAAGTGAGATACGGCCGTAAGTGGCGTTCGTAAATTTCGGGTGTTGCCGACCAAGGGTGACTTACGGCCGTAAGGGTTGCGGCATACGGCCGTAAGTCGAGGCAGGTACGGCCGTAAGGCTTGGCCGGATACGGCCGTCTGTGCAGAAGGATGTCGGCCATTTTTGACGAAGGCGGGTTACGCCGTAAGGTTGGCCGGATACGGCCGTATCATCCGAGTTACGGCCGTAAGGTGTGCGGTACGGCCGTAAGCTGTCGGCGGTGTTTTTGACGAAGGCGAGTTACGCCGTAACTAAGGAACGATTCTGGCCGTAAGTCCGCTCGAAGCTTTCGACGGCCGAGTTACGGCCGCACGAGTTGGCGATTACGGCCGTAAGGCCGTTGACTTGTAAAGTTACGGCCGTAGAAGAGGGCCGAGTTACGGCCAGAACTTCCGGCGATTTAATGACTTGGCCGGGTCATTTCTCCTCATTTCTTCTTTTTCCTTCTTCATCCGAGAGAAAGGGTTGAGAGAGAGATTTTATCATCATCAATCACTTGAGTGTGTAATCTTCATCATCTTCATTCCTTTGAGAAGCTTGGATACTCGTTTTAACTCGTGTTCTTCGGATCGTAGTGGTTGGATCTTCAAGAGGTAATTTCTTCAACACCTTGGATTTCGATTTTGTGTTGAGTTATGATGTTTTGGACGTTATAATCATGTTATATGAAGGGATATGTATATGATTATGAGTTTGTATAAGGATTCATTGGATTATTGAGAGATTTATTCAAGAACACTTTGAATATCGAGTTGGATTTGGGGATTTCCGATTAATTGTTGTTATAATCACGTTTTGGATATTCATAACGGATTATTGATCGTATTGGAGATGTTTTGTTGTTTTGAAACACTTCTTGGGGATTTGAAGTTGGTATTATTGAGGTTTAGTGGTAATCAATCAAAGTTGGCCTCAAAGTGTTCGATATAATGCCCCAATGAACTTGGTTTAATCGTATCGACGTCTTGAGTTCGTTATATTCGTGTTTAATTCGTTATTGATCGGATTGTTGGCAATTGTATTGAATTAAGGTTGTTCGGCGACCGGTATCTTGGTTAGGGCGTTGTTCGTGGACGGACATTCTTCATCGTTGTTGTGTAAGTTAATTCTTACTCGGTTAAAAGGATATTCATACCTTTTGTTGTTGATTATTCATAATCATAACTCATTCATCATTGTATTAATCATATTAAAACTTGTTATTGTCAATTAATCACTTGAGTCATAAGGAGCAGCGGTTCCAATCTTTTCGTTGAGCTATCATTCATTTCATTATTACTCTCATCTCGGTGAGTCATTCTTGACTTTGTCGATTATTACTTATTCATTGATATTCATTACGGTCATTCTCGTTCATATGACCTTCAGGTTCATATTGCGTGGCCGGTGTGGTCGTGTGAAATTTTTAGTCGGGCACACGATGGTTATTGTATTGGGTTCACCGATACATTAGGCGTGCACACGGAAAGCGTTACACCGTGAGACTAATTAGGTACACGGACGGGTGTTGTACACTCACACAGAACATTACGGGCGTACTATGATACTCCTCTTCAGCGTAATTCATAATTAAGGATATTTCATAACTCAGTTAATTCATGATTGTGTAATTTCAACCCCTGAGGATTGTTGTTCTGTATAAGCCGGCCCGTTTGGGGATATTGTTTTTCAGTCATGGCAAGGCAAAGGCGCAGGAGAGCACGATGACGGCGGGAGTCAGTGATACTAGAAGGGGCCCCATCTTTTGATCATTTATTCGGTCACTTATGTTTTCTTTATTTATTCATTCTGAGTCATTCCGTTCGAATACTCATTTCATTCAGTGTCGTGTATTTTATCGTCACATAAGATACACACGTATTCTATATTATCCTGGGTGTGTTGTATGAAACTCCTACTCGGAGTAATTGACGTTATAATGTGGTTCGGTACTACATTTACCCTGTGTAATTCATCCTTTTTCATTCGCCTGGTGGGTCCCAGTCGGGGTCCACGGCACTGTATTATCCGCCTAGTTTGGGGTGTTACAGAGTTGGTATCGGAGCGTGGTTTTGAATACTACCCTCCAAGTCATGTCTCGTTTGAAATCATCGTCATCGGACTAGTATCATTGGACTTTCGCGTCACGTGTGACCTGTGCAAATGCCGAGCCAATCAGACCAAGAACTGTAAGATTTCTGATGCCATGGTATAATTTACGGCATTAATCATTCATTCATAATTCATCGATTAACAATCCTCAATCATCATTGTCACTTTGATCGGGACGGTCGAGTTAACTCATTAATCACTCAATTCATTTCATTATTGATTGTTGATTAGGAAGATCAAATCATTAATCTTGTTAACTCATTCAAGATAATCATTTCAGTAACTTCATCAGATAATCATGTCACGTCAATTAATCATTCATGTAATCGCTGTATTAGAGCGTGTATGCTCATTTTCATCATTTCATAATATAATCATAACGTGATATTCATGCGGAAATATAATCATCATGTGACTTTCCTACTAAGATGGAAAGAGCCGGGCAGAGACGAGGAGGACGAGGCCGTGGAGCGGCCGAATCCCGAGAACTCGTGCGAACACACGTGCAAATGCCAGAATAATGCTAACTCATCGAGCGGTTGACGCCGCCACTCATTCACCTCGACGCGATCATTCACTATCGGGAAGTCGTACAGGACACGGCTCGCCGGAGGGTGTCCGGTTGACCCACTCGCATTTATGCAGGGCATGATGGCCCAAATGACCCAGATGGCTCAGTTGATGGAGACGATGCATAACTCCACTACTCAGAATCAACAGGCCCCTCCGCCGCCACCTCAGAGGCAAGAGAGGAATGTGAGCAATATCATCGGCGACATCTCTCGCCAGAGGCCACCGACTTTCGAGGGCTCGTCTGAGCCGGCAGATATTATTCATTGGCTCGAACATTTCGAGAAGTTGTTTGCTATGGTGGAGTGTCCGGAAGGACACAAAGTTTCTGTTGCGGCTTACTACCTGGGTAAGAGCGCTCATTCTTGGTGGTTGTCGTTGAAGCCCACCGAAGGATCTTGTACATGGGATCAGTTCAAAACTCTCATGATGGAGAGGTATTATCCGGCCCCACTCAGAGAGGCCAAGCTGTCAGAGTTACTCACTCCCGACCCCTCATCAGACGAGGATGTTCTCGCCATTGCCGAGAAATTTCAGGAACTTCTTCCGTTCGCCTCATCTATCATTCATTCCGAGGCGGATAAGATTAAGTATTTCACAAGAGGTGAAACCCCGTATGAGACTTCGGTTGCTCAATCATAATTGCACCACGTTGGTGAATTCATTGAGAAAGCTCTCACCTATGAGCTTACGCTAAAGAGATTGCTAAGCGGCAACCTTCGTCTGCTAGCAAGAAATCGAAGAATCGTAACCGATCTGAAGGCGGTCGACAACCTTCAAGAAACCCCGGCGGGCTCTGCTTCGAGCGACCTCTGTGTCGTCTAGACCCGCGGAATCTCGGTCTCGAGCGGCGCCCGCCATCACTGTTTTAATCTGGGGAGCTTGGTCACCTCGGTAAGTGTCCTCGACAGACTATCACTGTCATAATTGTGGGATTGCTGGGCATAAGGCCCGTTTTGCCGTAGGGACTCCAAACCTACTCGACGTCATCTCAAGCCCCGGCGCCACTGCCGTTGAGTCGCCGCTCAATCAGCGTCGTTTAAAACAACAGAGCGACTAAGGGTGGAGCCTATAGCGCAGACGGAGCGTCGGTGCGGGACTAGCAAGCCCGGATTTATGAGATGAAGAAGACCGATGATCCCGAGGCCGAATGATCTCGGGTACACTCGATATTCTATCTCAACTTTGTGTGTACCCTTTTTGATCTTGGTGCATCGCATTCATTCATTTCAGTCATGTTTGAGTAGACTACGTCTGGGTAGTGCTACTAGTTGTGAGCCTTATGTCATCGGCCTACACGATGGTAGACGAATTATCGATGTCGTGAGATTGAGAATTGTCCGATTCAATTTCATGGTCGTGTATGGCGTGCAGACCTAATCGTGGTAGATTTGCCGAGGGACGACGTCATCTTGGGTATTGATTGGATGGATCGTCATGATGCCATCATTAGTGTCCGTAAGCGTATGGTCACTATCATTTCGCACGATGGGGTTGAATGTGTGTTTCGGGAGGTAATCCCTACTGCTCGTAAGGTCATTAATTTGATGAAAGCAGTAAGGTTACTCAATCAGGGATGTGTCGGTTATTGGTGCTATATGGCCAAAACCGAGAAGTCATCAGTAATGTTAACGGATATTCCGGTGGTGAGGGAATATGCCGATGTTTTTCCAGACGAGTTACCTGGTTTGCCTCCACAGAGGGATGTGGAATTCACGATTGAGTTGGAGCCTGGTACGTCCCCGATATCGAAGGCACCGTACCGGATGGCCCCGACCGTAATGCAGGAATTAAAGAACCAACTTGAGGAATTGTTCGAGAAGGGTTATATCCGACCGAGTGCGTCTCCATGGGGAGCACCCGTGTTGTTTGTCAAGAAGAAGGATGGCTCATTTCGTTTGTGCATCGATTATCGGGAGTTGAACAGAGTGACAATCAAGAATAAGTATCCCTTACCCCGTATTGATGATCTTTTAGATCAACTTCAGGGAGCTTGATTTTCCAAGATCGACTTAAGGTCTGGATATCATCAGTTGCGGATTCGAGAGTCGGACATCGCGAGGACGGCGTTTCGAACACGCTATGGCCATTATGAGTTTGTGGTTATGCCGTTCGGATTGACTAATGCACCTGCGGTGTTCATGGAGTTAATGAATCGGGTTTTCATCGACTTTTTGGATCAGTTTGTTGTTGTCTTCATCGATGACATTTTGATTTATTCTCGTGACCGGGAGGAACACGAGTTTCATCTTCATCAAGTGCTCGACGTGTTGAGACGCGAACAACTTTATGGGAAGTTCTCCAAATGTGAGTTCTGGATGTCCGAAGTGACTTTCTCGGACATGTAATCTCATCAGACGGAGTTCGTGTCGACCCTCAGAAGACGGAGGCTATTCGAGATTGGTTACCTCCGAAGAATGTTAAGGAAATCCGGAGTTTCCTCGGATTAGCGGGTTATTATCGGCGATTTGTGGAAGGATTTTCCAAAATTGCTCAACCATTGACGAACCTTTTGCGAAAGGATAAGAAATACACGTGGTCCGACGCGTGTCAACGGAGTTTTGAGGAACTCAAGAGCCGGTTAATGACAGCACCTGTACTTTCCTTGCCGCAGGGGACGGAGGGATTTGTGGTTTATAGTGATGCGTCCGGGCAGGGTCTCGGATGTGTGCTCATGCAGAACGGAAAGGTTATTGCTTATGCTTCACGGCAATTGAGACCTTACGAGGTTAATTATCCGACCCACGACCTGGAGCTAGCAGCCGTGGTGTTCGCTTTGAAAATTTGGCGTCATTATCTTTATGGCGTTACCTGTCAGATATTCACCGATCATAAGAGTTTAAAGTATATATTTACTCAGAAGGAGTTAAATAAGCGACAGAGACGGTGGTTAGAATTAATCAAAGATTACGATATCGAGATCCTTTACCACCCGGGCAAGGCGAACGTTGTCGCCGACGCCTTGAGTCGCAAGTCCGTTCAGGAGCAGATGCTTGCTCGTCTAACAGTTGAAGGAACTTGGCGGGAATTCCTTAGACCCGAGATCGAGGTCTGGCTTCAGCGAGTTCAGGGACAGCTTTGTATGTTAGAGATTTCATCGTCACTCGAGGAGGTAATCAGAGAGAACCAGAGTTCAGACCCTTCATTGTTGCGCATCCGTGAGGATGTGGCTCAGGGGAAAGCCCCTGGATTCGTGGTCCACGAGGATGGACTTTTGAGATTTAAGAATCGGTTGTGCGTACCGGCGAATGACGAGTTGAAAAACTCGATTTTGAGAGAAGCTCATGCTACCCCTTATTCTGTTCATCCGGGGTCCAGCAAGATGTACAAGGACTTGAAACAGAATTACTGGTGGAGTAATATGAAGCGAGAAGTCGCAGAATTTGTTTCGAGATGCTTAACTGTCAACAAGTTAAGATTGAACATCGGCGACCGGCGGGTATCTGAAACCTCTCCCTATTCCGGAGTGGAAGTGGGAAGACATTTCTATGGACTTCATCACGAGTTTGCCGGCAGTCGTCGTGGCATGAATACGATGCAGGTGATTGTGGACCGCTTAACTAAATCAGCTCATTTCCTTGAGATCAAGGATACGTGGGGTCTGAGAGGCGGCTCGATTGTTCATCAAAGAGATAGTCGACTTCATGGTACTCCTAAGAGTATCGTTCCGATCGTGTGGACGATTTGTGTCTCATTTTTGGAAATCAGTTCATCGTGCTATGGGAACTCACTCAATCTCGATGCTTTTCATCCTCAGTCCGACGGGCAATCAGAGAGGACTATTCAGACATTAGAGGACATGTTGAGGGCATGCGTCCTCGATTGGAAGGACGATTGGGAAGCCCAACTAACATTGATCGAGTTCACGTATAATAATAGTTGGCATGCTTCCATTAAGATGGCACCTTACGAGGCCTTGTACGGTCGTCGTTGTCGGTCCCCTTTGTGTTGGGATGACTTGTCAGAATCAATCGGCACCGAGCCCGATATGCTTATAGCCGCCCGAGAGAAGGTAGCTTTAATCAGGAGTCGTATGTTGACAGCTCAGAGTCGACAGAAATCCTATGCAGATAATCGTCGTCGACCACTAGAGTTCGAGACGGGCGACCACGTTTTGGTCAAGGTATCCCCGAGTCGAGGTATTTTCCGTTTTGGGAAGAGGGGAAAGTTGAGTCCGAGATTCATTGGACCGTTTGAGATTTTGGATCGAGTGGGCGAGTTAGCTTATCGATTGGCTTTACCTCCGGCGTTGAGCCGAATTCATAATGTATTTCATGTCTCTCAGTTGCGGAAGTATGTTGCCGACCCGAGTCACATACTCCAGTTCGACAAAATCGAGATCGCCGATGATCATTCATATGAGGAACGTCCTATTCGAGTTTTAGAGCGGCGAATCAAACAGTTGAGGAATAAGACGATTCCATTGGTTAAAATTCAGTGGTCTAGACACGGAGTCGAAGAGGCCACTTGGGAAACCGAAGAGAGTATGCGGGAGAGTCATCCCGAGTTGTTTGACCCTTAGTTTCGGGGACGAAACTATTTTAAGGGGGGGAGTATGTAATACCCGGTTGTAATTCATTCATTTTCATTCAGTAATTATCAGTCTGTAATTGTCACTCAGTAATTCTCACTCATTAATAATCACTCATCATTCATGAATCACTCATTTGCGTTCAATGTTGGCATGTTGTAATCGTATATCAGTTACCGATCGTCATTTTATCTCCGTTTTTAGATCGAGACGGGAGTATTATCATTTTCATTGTGATTGATAGCCTTGTCTTGAGTATCATCTTTGGCTCGTGTTAGACTTGTTCACTTTCACATTTGTATGATATGTCGGATCATTCATCAGTCGTAGCGAGGAATCGGAATTATCGGATTGATTCACCTTGGCCAGCATCGAGTTACGGCCGTAAGGTTCTGGGATACGGCCGTAAGTTGTCCGGTACGGCCGTAAGTGGGGCGATTACGGCCGTAAGTGGTCCAAAGTGCCGCCGGGCATTTTGGCGAAGGTGAGTTACGGCCGTAAGGAAAGTGAGATACGGCCGTAAGTGGCGTTCGTAAATTTCGGGTGTTGCCGACAAGGGTGACTTACGGCCGTAAGGGTTGCGGCATACGGCCGTAAGTCGAGGCAGTAACGGCCGAAAGCCTTGGCCGGATACTGCCGTCTGGCTGCAAGAAGGATGTCCGGCCATTTTTGACGAAGGCGGGTTACGCCCGTAAGGTTGGCCGGATACGGCCGTATCATCCGAGTTACGGCCGTAAGGTGTGCGGTACGGCCGTAAGGCTGTCGGCGGGTGTTTTTGACGAAGGCGAGTTACGCCCGTAACTAAGGAACGGTTACGGCCGTAAGTCTGTCGGCAGGCTTTCGGACGAAGCCGAGTTACGGCCGTACGAGTTGGCCGGTTACGGCCGTAAGGCCGTTGACTTGTAAAGTTACGGCCGTAAGAGGGCCGAGTTACGGCCGTAACTTCCGGCAGTATTTAATGACTTGGCCGGGTCATTTCTCCTCATTTCTTCTTTTTTCCTTCTTCATCCGAGAGAAAGGGTTGAGAGAGAGATTTTATCATCATCAATCACTTGAGTGTGTAATCTTCATCATCTTCATTCCTTTGAGAAGCTTGGATACTCGTTTTAACTCGTGTTCTTCGGATCGTAGTGGTTGGATCTTCAAGAGGTAATTTCTTCAACACCTTGGATTTCGATTTTGTGTTGAGTTATGATGTTTTGGACGTTATAATCATGTTATATGAAGGGATATGTATATGATTATGAGTTTGTATAAGGATTCATTGGATTATTGAGAGATTTATTCAAGAACACTTTGAATATCGAGTTGGATTTGGGGATTTCCGATTAATTGTTGTTATAATCACGGATTTGGATATTCATAACGGATTATTGATCGTATTGGAGATGTTTTGTTGTTTTGAAACACTTCTTGGGGATTTGAAGTTGGTATTATTGAGGTTTAGTGGTAATCAATCAAAGTTGGCCTCAAAGTGTTCGATATAATGCCCCAATGAACTTGGTTTAATCGTATCGGCGTCTTGAGTTCGTTATATTCGTGTTTAATTCGTTATTGATCGGATTGTTGGCAATTGTATTGATTTAAGGTTGTTCGAGCGTCCGGTATCTTGGTTAGGTCGTTGTTCGTGGACGGACATTCTTCATCGTTGTTGTGTAAGTTAATTCTTACTCGGTTAAAAGGATATTCATACCTTTTGTTGTTGATTATTCATAATCATAACTCATTCATCATTGTATTAATCATATTAAAACTTGTTATTGTCAATTAATCACTTGATCATAAGGAGCAGCGGTTCCAATCTTTTCGTTGAGCTATCATTCATTTCATTATTACTCTCATCTCGGTGAGTCATTCTTGACTTTGTCAGATTATTACTTATTCATTGATATTCATTACGGTCATTCTCGTTCATATGACCTTCTGGGTTCATATTGCGTGGCCGGGTGTGGCTGTGTGGAATTTTTAGTCGGGCACACGATGGTTATTGTATTGGGTTCACCGATACATTAGACCGTGCACACGGGAAAGCGTTACACCGTGAGACTAATTAGGTACACGGACGGGTGTTGTACACTCACACAGAACATTACGGGCGTACTATGGTACTCCTCTTCAGCGTAATTCATAATTAAGGATATTTCATAACTCAGTTAATTCATGATTGTGTAATTTCAACCCCTGAGGATTGTTGTTCTGTATAACTGACCCCGTTTGGGGATATTGTTTTTCAGGTCATGGCAAGGCAAAGGCGCAGGGAGAGCACGATGACGGCGGGGAGTCCCAGTGATACTAGAAGGGGCCCCAGTCTTTTCAGTCATTTATTCGGTCACTTATGTTTTCTTTATTTATTCCGCTGCAGTCATTCCTTTCGAATACTCATTTCATTCAGTGTCGTGTATTTTATCGTCACATGAGATACACATGTATTCTATTATCCTGGGTGTGTTGTATGAAACTCCTACTCGGAGTAATTGATGTTATAATGTGGTTCGGTACTACATTTACCCTGTGTAATTCATCCTTTTTCATTCGCCTGGTGGGTCCCAGTCGGGGGTCCACGGCACTGTAATATCCGCCTAGTTTGGGGTGTTACACAACACACATCCCAGACCCTGATTTGAAGCATCGCTGTATACCATGAATCCATCTGTCCCATCTGGTAACGCTAAAATAGGTGCTGTCGTCAGTCTCTTCTTAAGTTCATCAAAACCAGCCTGACATTTCTCATCCCACGTGAACTTTTGAGTTTTCTGTAACAGCTGAGTGAGTGGACGAGCAATTTTGGAAAATCCCTCTACAAAACGGCGATAATATCCAGCAAGTCCCAAGAAACTCCGGACTTCTTTCACGTTATTAGGAGCTTCCTCTTCCAAGATTGCTTCGACTTTCTTCGGGTCCACCTGAACTCCGTCAGCTGATATCACATGCCCAAGGAAAGTTACTTCCCTAAGCCAGAACTCGCATTTGGAAAGCTTTGCATACAGCTGTTCCTTCCTCAAGATGCTCAAAACCACACGCAAATGCTCAGCGTGCTCCTCTGTGTCTTTCGAATATATCAAGATGTCATCGATGAAGACGACCACAAATTTATCCAAGTATTCTAAGAATACCCAATTCATCAATTGCATAAATACCGCAGGAGCATTGGTAAGTCCAAATGGCATCACTACAAATTCATAATGCCTGTACCGGGATCTGAAAGCAGACATCGGTATATCCGATTTCTCAATTCTCAACTGATGGTATCCTGATCGCAAGTCAATCTTTGAGAATACCCTTGCCCCTTGCAATTGATCAAACAAGTAGTCGATCTGAGGTATCGGATACTTGTTCTTGATCGTCACTTTGTTTAATTCCCTGTAATCAATACATAATCGGAGGGATCCATCTTTCTTCAGGACAAAGAGAACGGGTGCTCCCCAAGGAGAAACGCTAGGTTGAATGTAACCCTTCTGCAATAATTCTTCCAGTTGCTTCTTTAGTTCATACATCTCGGTGGGCGCCATACGATATGGTGCTCTGGAAATAAGAGCAGTTCCAGGCTCCAATTCGATAGTGAACTCCACTTCTCTCTGCGAAGGTAATCCAGGTAGTTCGTCAGGGAATACATCTGAGAATTCATTCACAACTGGAATAGATGAGAGCTCTACTCCTTCTTCTTTCTTCATGGCATAACACCAGTATCCGTAACAACCCTGCTTTAGCAATCTCGCTGCTTTCATCGCTTTGATTAATTTTCCTGAGCTTCCCGGTCTCCACCCCTTAAATAAATGTTCAGACCCGTCATCGGAAATGATAGAAATGACTCTCTTTCGGTAATTCAAAATAGCTCCATAACGATTGAGCCAATCATCTCCTAGAATTAAATCATCACCAAGGATGTCGACCACAATAATATTTGATAGCCAATCTCTCCCTCCTATAGTCACTGGAAAATCTCTAGTTTCTAGGGTTCCCACAAGTTTCTCTCCGCTCGGTAATCCCACAACATAAGGTTCACAATCATACAAACACGAGATTTTCAAACGATTAACACAGTTCAAAGATATAAAAGAATGCGTAGCTCCGGAATCGAGCAAGACACTAACTGGTTGCAAAAGGATCTGAATCGTACCTGATGCAACAGCCGTGTTCTGATCGTCTGACTTCTTCATCTCGTAAATACGCGGAGGAACGGACCCAGCGCTAGATGCCTCTCTTTTCCCAGCATTCTGCTGCTGGAACCCACTTTGTTGCGTTTGGTTTACACTTGTGTCCTTCGGAACTGGTACAGGAGTGCGAGTACCAAAAGATCGAGTCGCATTCCCACAAAATGTTGCGCGATGCCCTTCCTGTCCACACTCGAAACAGGTCACAGCAGGCGCGAAACAGTCACGTCGAACATGCCCCGCTTTCCCACAGTTATAACATTTCTTCCCCATGTCTGAAACGGTTGGTGCTGCCCGGAACTTCTTTCCACCTCGAGAAGGATGCAGAGGCCTCCTGGATGAATGAAAAGAGGACTGGCCCATGCAAGGCCCACTACCCTTATTCTCCGTGAAGTTGCCAGACACCTTCTGTTTCTTTGCTTCCGTTGATTTCTCGACTGTCGCCTCTTTCATATCATAGGCCAGCGCCTTGTCCTGATACTGTCGCAGGGTGGTGCATTCAAATCCGGACATATATTGCTGAATCTCCGGCTTCATCCGCATATCAAAATGAAAAATTCTCTCTGCCTCGGTCCTAACCAACTGGCGCACATAAGTCAACTGGTGATTAAAAGTCTTAATCACGTCTGTCACAGATGCTTCTGAATTTTGTGGTGAGAAAAACTCCCGGACTCGGGCCTCTCTAACTGGGCGAGGACAATACTGCGCTTCCATCATTAATTTGAACTCCGTCCAGTCAACATTATGCTCCTCAGGTTGAATGGCCTCTCACCAATCGAAAGCCTCCCCCGTCAGAAGATACTGGGCGACCGGAACCTTTCTGTCGTTGGGACAGTTAATCCCCGCAAAAATCTTCTCTAACTCCTTCAGCCAGTGATCCCAAGAAAGCGTCTCAGCAGAACCGTCAAATTTCGGAGGGTGCAATTTGACCACCTCAGTAAGCCATTTGTCTCCCGGATTATCCACGTTATTCTGCTGTCCCATCGCCGTCTGCATGCGATCAACAACTTGAGCGAACTGGTTTATCTGAGCAACCACCTGCTGAAGCACTCCCGGCACATTAGGATCTGCATTATTATTTGCTGATCCCTGCTGTCCTCCAGAATGGGAATCCGTTCGACTAGCGGTTATTTCTAGAGTAGACACCGAATCTTCCTGTCTCGCATTTCCACGTCCGCGACCACGACCACGTCCGCGTCCACGACCTCCTCTCAACATACTGTAAACACAAATACTCAATATCTAGGGCAAACTTTCTAAAAGAAAGTCCATCAATGTTCACAAAACATGAATTAAATAAAACGGTAGTATTTGAGATTAGGAAACTTACAACCACGGTCCACACGACGATGCTGGCTCAGCAGTGATGTTACAAACGACCAAAAATTAAATAACGTAAACAGACCCAACTAACCCGACTGCCAAGATATCCATGAATCTTAGCTCCGATACCATATTCTGTAACATCCCGAGATATTCGGAATAATTACAGCGCCGTAAACCCCTTTAAGTAAGGATTTACAAGGCTAATTAAAAAGGAAAGTAAATATAATCCAACCGTACAACTGAAGTTCAAAACATAGAACTGATTCAACTGATCCAAAGAGTTTACTTATACAACCATATCGAAATGACATTATTAAAACACACGTACTCGAGTACTAAAGTGAACCAAGAAGACAATATAACAATTAACATCAACCACATCACTGAGCCATTTCATCGTCTTGTCGGTACTGTGGTTGCTTCCCCGCTCCTCGGCTACCTGAACATCAAAACAATGTCCACCCCCGAAGGGGTTAGCAAAGCAATGCTAGTACAAGTATCATAATACATAAATCATCAGTGAATCATAAATCATGCAAAACGGACTTCCGTCATCGGAATCCGACGATGTGAATCCTCACGATTCCATCAACACAATACAGGGTAATCCAGCGATCCAGTGCCCTTGGTATAGATCCCCATGATGATCCCGTCAGACCAACGCATGGTGGAAAACCCGTCCAGCGATCCAGCGCCCTCAGCATAGATCCCCATGATGATCCCGTCGGACCAACACATGGTGGACATTCGATCCAGCGCCCTCAGCATAGATCCTCATGACCCCCTCGGATCATTTATACCATAAACCAATCAATTATGCATACATATATGCATTTCAATATTTTCATCAATACGAACGATTAACAACGAATACCACGAGAATTTACAGAAATAAATCTCATATTCGACAACATGAACAAAATCATATGCATGATCAAAAGTTCCAATATAAATCAAACTCAACATATGATACTTGCCTCGAAAATGGCAAGAATGAAATACTCCAACAAACGTCACGCGTCCGTATGTCACCGCCCCACGATCGACCCCTATGCAAGGCTCGGACCTTGTTCAAAAAGAGATACAAGGAACTTAACATACCACTCGATACTAACATATGATCACCGATCACTTATATTATGATCGTAAAGTAGTGACGCTAGGTTGGTTCACGGTTATAACACTAGATAAGAACTGAACCGGAAACGATAAGGCACTACAGGAGAGTTGAACGATCATTTCGAAGGTGAAATACCGATGTTTAAAAGTTCGATGTTTTACAAGGTATTGAAGATTTCGTGTTTTAATAAGGGATTAAATGCCAAATCCTCATATGATCGGCTATTAAGATTCTACCCCCAATATTACTCAAGACGACAAGTATGCTTGAATATTACGCAAGGAAAACGACACTACGGCGATTCGGTTTGAGTTCAAGGACTTGGTCGATATATTACCCTCAAGATCATGAAGAACATTGTCACAACAAATTCTTTTAACATACATGAATTACTCCAATGGAACATAAAAAGGGTTCAGAAAATCTAGCGGAAATCATGCTTATTACTTCACGAATTTAGGATACTTCATGTAAAGGTGTTCATCCACCGAGGCTAAATCAATACTCTACGTAATGGAAGAAAGACAAGGTATAACCGGGTTATAAACTTCAAAATATGGTGCTGGACTCAAAAGATCATTATCTAGTCCAATGATTTCCAAAACAAGCTCAAAGTATAGCTAAGAATGTAAACTCTAGCTTGGTGAATCGTAACATACCTTAAGAGGTGTAAGAATAAGAAAATCTTCAATAAACTCTTCACCGGAAGCTTTATCACCAACTCACATGGTCTAAGCTTCCCAAAATCGGATGTAGATGATGATATGAGGGATATGAGGTGAAGGATAGTCTCAAGAACACAAAAATCGACCAAGGCAAGAGTAGGAAATGAAGTGAGGGTCGGGTTCTATAAATATATTTTTGGGCATTACGTACGTTATGCAATCACCTTTATGTACGTAACAAACTTAACGTACGTTATACCCTAGCCTTAGCGTACGTAATCGTCTGACCAGAGTTCACTGGTCTGATTTCGCCATTTCCTTACGTACGTAATCACACGGGATTTACGTACGTAATATTCATGTCCTTAGCGTACGTAAAACATGCACCATAGCGTACGTAACACCTATGTCCAAGTTCACGCGGAAATCACACGAATCTCCCCCGGCCCCTTCCTCGGCCCCCACACGCCGACCCTTATCCGAACCCAAGTTGACTTAGCTTACGTACGTTAAGAACATCATATAATGTACGTAATACTGAATCTTTAGCGTACGTTATGGACGCCTGATAGCGTACGTAAGTACGTGCAGAATCATGCATAAAATGTTGAAGATATATAAAAACATAAGGGCACAAATACGGAAACCAAACTACGATTTATAACATCATGAAGTCGAGATCATACAAGGTCGAGTACAAGGTAAATACACCATTTATCCGGGCATTACAGTTAAATTGTTTAAATGCATGGTCATGCTCAAATTGATCAATAAAGAGTTATTGATAAATATTTGATTGGATAATTGTAACTTGAGATCAAGAATATTAATTAAGCTATATAAGGTCGACATATCCATGTCTTATGCTTAATTTAGATGTCGCCCGATGAGAGGATTAAATATTATACACTAATGGGATTTTGTTCGTGCCGTCGAATTAATTCTTTTAATACGGGTAGTCATAATGTCTAGCTAGAGGTCGCTTATGATTTATGAGTCAGAAAATTGTTTTTATACTCATTGCCATATTAATTAGAACCTACAGGGTCACACACTTAAACGAGCAGAACAGCTATTTTGTTCTAGTTGATTATGGTTGGTGAAGAGGTTGGTAAACCCTTAGCCATGTAGAGGGCTATATAATAGTGTCTTGTGATAGACCTTATGCTTGAAAAAACACAAGAGAATACATATTTTGTGTAGAGATAATCAAAAATCTGATTTTGATATTTCTCTCTCAAAAGTCTTGAAGATAATATTCAAGAGTTGAATAATCAAAAGCATTAAGAATATATCTTCATATCTTTGGAGATTGATTCTTTGATCAAGAAAAGTATTTGGAATACTCATCTAATCTTCACCTAATCTTGTGAGTTTGATCTTTCATAAAATATTGAATAAGATTCATATTTGTTATTTTAGATCAAAGTTCAAGAACATTTGAATAAAATTCTTGGTGTTCTTGTTCTAACCATAATCAAGAACATACCTATATTCAAATTATTTAAGTGAAATCTTTATTGAATCGGAGCTACCATCCATTAGATGCTCGGGACTTGTTTGTTGTGTGGATACCGTAGAGGACGCTCGCTTCTTGCAACGTCTCTAGAAGGCTCGATCGAAAACACGCTACAAGAGGCAACAATCTTGTTCTTCATACTTTGTTAATATACTTGGATCCTCGGAGGGTTTTACATATTATATTTATACTTACGCTGCACTATTTCGATATATGATGAGATCATAAATCTTATTAATTCAATCTAAACCTAACACAAGATACCTTGTATCCTCTTGAATCTTGACTTGATCCGGGTGAGGCCAGTCTACCAATAGCAGCGGCAACACTTTCTTCCAGCACTGCTTCCATCTCTCTCTCTCTCTAATCCCCATCTCTGTATAGCCTCTCTAGCTTCTTCCCCCTTTTTGGCATCATCACTATCTGATACCTTTGAATGAATTTCCTGTAGGAGCTTCATGGACTCGTCCTGTTTGGTCGTCAGATTATTGACTTTCTCAGTCAGAGTACTGAGCACCTGAGACATATCATCTATTTTGTGATCGTGCTCAGTCAGTCTCGTTCCGGTCTCTTGAAGGGCTGTAACCATTTTGGCCTCGGCAATCCTGAGCTTTTCCTATTCTTGCCTTAGGATTTTCTCCTGATGCTGCTTGAGTTGATTTATCGCTTGCCACAATGCGTTAGGCATTAGGCGGGACGCGTATTCAACATTGTTGATTACATATTTTAGTTTGGGGATCTCATCCTAGGTAGTTTCTCTCATCCAATCGAGTTCCTTTCCGACGTCATACAGTGCCTTTACTGCATCTTGCAGGAACACTATCTGTCGACCAAGGGCTTGGAGTTGGGCGATGCGAGCTTCGGTGCGCGGGGAGCTGGGGTGTGTAATCTTGGAATCCTCAGGCTCTTCAAGTTGACGGAGAACCACATGATGATGAGGGCGTCATGGCTTGTCTTCTGGTAAGAAACCATCATCAGAATCTGATTTGGAGTTGACAGAGGCTGGAGATGCAGGAGCATCTGGAGCATGATCTTCAGAGGCAGATGCTTCGGGAGTGGGAGCTTCAAAAGAGGAGCTTCGGAAGTAGGTGCTACAAAGTCAGTATCGGATAAAAGAGGGACTGATTCCTCCTGATGGTATTGTTCGTCTATAGTCGGAAGTACAGGTGGGACTGAATCCTCCTGGCGACTCTCATCTTCCATCGGATCTGAAAGAGGGACTGAATCATCTTGAAAGATGGTGCAGGCGGATTCTTCATGTTGCGGGACAGGCTAGGCGTCCTGTTGGGGAGTAGCTTGCTCTTCAGTGGTGACAGGAGGGACTGATTCATCCTGTTGGTCGTGAGCAGCTTCTTGTTGCGGGGGAGGGGACTATTATCTGTCAGATGTCCCCTGAACCTGTTGGTTTCTGAATTTGGCCATTTCACCTTCCTTGGCCTCTTCACGACTGATCCTCAGACCGGCCTGTAGGGCATCATTGTCATCCGAGTCAGGGTCGGAGTGGGCTGTTCGATGGAGCTTTGTCACTGGACTGTGACTTCCCTTTAAGTCTAGCCTTCTCTTTCGCCTTGAAGTAGTCAAAAATTAGTTCCTGGTAAAATTTATTCTCCCAGCGAATTAAAACTTCGACGTTCTGGGTGTCCGTGACCTCCAGAGCATATAATTCTTCATCCTTACAATCGGCCCAGTGGTACAGGGTGTCGTAAGGGGCGACCCTGTAGGACTTCTAGATTTTAAAGCGTTCAAACGCTTGCTCTATTTGGACCTAGAGGAGAGTATTATTTATTATTTCAGAGGGGGAGGGACTCCGTACAGTAGTTGGGTCTACCGTCTGGATGGGATCCGCAATAAGTATGGGAGCCTGTTTTGGAGAGAGAACCCGAATAAGAGATGGTACCCTGTGGGGAGAGGGACTCCGTACATGGGTGGGTACCCTGTTAGAGGATTTTGGCTCCGAAGGGCATCCGACTCATCAGAACCCTCCAGCTTGGCAAACAGTTGATCATTCGTCATAGCCGTCACAGGCTTGGGATCTGCTGTGTTTGCAGCAACTATTTCTTCCATAGGGGTTGCACTCTGTTGGGGTGATTCAGCGATTGGAACAGTATGAACATCTATAGTGACTGTTGTAGTCAATGTAGCCTTGGCCTTGGAAGACTTCTTTGTTTTCTTCTTTTTCTTCTCTAGACCATGAGTTGACCGGCTGTCAGAGACACTCATTTTCCTTTTCTTTTCCTCGGTTGAGATTCTCATAGTGATGTCCCCCGGGTCACTTGAGATCGGCATGTTTTGAGGTTGAGGTCTTTTAGCAATCAGGGGTGATTTGTTGAACACGGTGGCCTTCATTCCACCAATAAACTTTCTGAGGCCAATCTTCTTGGCATCGGCAGATTGTTTGACTCTGTAGTGAGTAAGAATATTATTCAGGATGAGGCTAAATGATTTCTTTGCATTTTTAGGTTTGCCCGCCTCCTCATGTATTCTTTTCAGCATAATTTGACACCAGTTAACCTTTTCACCAGACATGATGGCGACCATCATTCTGAAGCGTAGGTTGGTGCACATTTCAAAAGCTCATGTCCTCTTCTCAACAACCCGGCAATAGAATTCGTGAAGGCAGACATAGGGCATATAGAAATTATTTGTGTGGTATGAGGGGTGCACATTATCCGCATCCTCATTGCTGGTGAACAGCTTCCAGTAGGAAGATAGAAGACTCTCCGACCCGAAGGTCTCAAGCTCTTCCATTTTCAGGCCATGAGACGGCAGCCTGTATAATTTCTCCAACATATTTCTGTTCACAGAGACCTCAATTCCTTGAACAGTTGCAGATATCTTAGAAATTTCTCCTCCTTTTCTCTGAGACGAGTATTTGAAAGAGGCACCTAAATAAAATTCTTCGACTATATGTTCATTGTATAATTCGACGTGGTGGCTCGCAAGGCGGTACAGCCCTTGTTGTTTCACTCGCAAAACGACCACCTCCATTCCAACGAAGTCTTATCCTTCGAAATTGATTCTTCCCATCACCACAGACCTGGCAAAGATGCTTCCGTCGATGATTGATTCTCTTTTCTTCATGGAAAGGGAAGAAGTCAGGGAAGTCTCACATTCTTGCAGAGAAAGAGTTTGAAGAAATAGGGAAATATCACAGAAAATTTCAAAAGATATGTAAACTGTTTGTTGAAGGCTAGTTTAATTTTCTGAAAGTGTAAAGAGTCTAAGGGAGCAAGATACAGTCCTTTTATAGGGTGCAGGGAAGATTAGGGATTCATACAGTAAAGGTCAGATTTAAGGGATGGAACTGTTTTATTAAAACGAACGTACATGATGGATTCAGAGTAACTTGTATGTATTATCCATCTATTTTTTAAATGATAACCGGTCCCACATCTGACAGTTCAGCTTCCCTTTTGCACGAAACGACAGTTTTAAAATTATTTTAAATTGCGGTATTTGAGGCATTGAAGTTCAGGTGTCTTTAAGACATTAAAGAATAAAACATTTAAAATGTAAACAGGGCACGTGGACTTAAATGTTTTATGTACAACTAGAGTTGTAAAATACTATTGACATCCTATAGTGCATGTGCTGTATCCGTGAATCAATACAGCGTTCCCCCTTAAAAGGTACATACAGGATTCAATTCTTACACCAATATCTGGATTAATATTGCATTCAAGATGGGCTTCCGTCCTGACTCTTCAGTCATCAAACTCATTAATCAAAAACATAGGGACCTTGTTTATCATAGATGAGTCCATTTTATACATGAAATGATGAAATTATAAGACGAGGTTTTCAAAAACTAGTGATTATGGGATCTGATTCAGTTAAAAATCTATTGATTCTTTTTAGAATCAACTGCTCCGATACCACTTGTTGGCCACTAAGTATACAATAAACAGCTCAGAAAGTAAGGTACAATTAGTTGTACGATTTTCGAAGTTAATTGTGTATCGGAAGTCTGTAGGGTGAGTTGCTGTAAATACAGTAACTGGGTGATCTCCTGTTTGCTTGATGAGTACAGGGTTTTACAATGTATACTTATAAATCACAATGGAATGAAAACAGTAAAGACAGAAGTTAAATAACACACAGTTTAAAGTAGTTCGAGGTAACCCCTCTACGTCCACTGGTCCTCCACACAGGAGTAAAGAGTTTATTAAAATCACTACGTACAAAACTACGTGACTTTAACTAAACCTATCTTTGTATCGTTCACACAGATTGACACAAGGACTGTAGCTTTTTCCGTTCACGAAGATTGACTTCAAGCTATTTCTGACTAGCTTCTCCTCACACAGATCGAAGCTTCATCTTCAATGCTATTCTTCCTACACAGGTCGGAATACGCAAGGATCCTTAGTCCACACAGGGCTAATGAAGGTCTCAACGGTAAGGGTTGAATAAGTCTCAAACAGCAGCTTTATCTTTTATGAACAGACGCTGTATGTTGTGCTGTTTGCGTTGAGGACTTAGTATATTTATTCGCTTGGATACTGATGTATGCTTACGAAATACTCCTCTTGAATAACTAGATTGTCAGAGTAATCTTGTCAGAGTATGCACGATAATGAATAGCTTTTTCTTGTATATGAAGTCCTCTTACTTGGGGTTATTTATAGCCTTGGAATTGTATACGTTATAAATATAGCTGTTGTTGGTTGGTGAGATGTTGACGTTTGTCTCTTGATTGGCGGCTGTGGTATGTTTGAATTAAAGCAGATCGCATTTAATGCTCCAGACATCTTTACTGTCTTTGCATTAAATGCTCTTCAGAGCGTTCAGACTTGTCTCTCTCCGGATGCATTAAATGTTGTCCTATCAGCAATAAATGCTGCTTAAACCGTGAATGTATTATGAATAAACAATGTTTTGTGTCACAACGGTTAAAAGCTTTTTATGATCAGTGTTGTTGCTTGTGTTTTACTTCTTCAAAGTAAAACACCTTCAGACTGTATGTTGTATCCAACACAATAAGTTCCTCTGCTATATGAGGCAGACTGTAGGATGGATTGTAGAAGATCTCTTCACTGTATGGACGGGATGTATGGAGAGTCCTAACAGCTTCCATACTTAATAATAATATTTTGACTCCTTTAAGACTTCTTGTTGTCTGTTTTGGTAATTTATCAAAATAGGAATGTTTATCCCAACGGGATGTGTCGCGCTCTTTTTGTCCTTTAAACAAATGTTTGTTTTTCCTATTGGGTTTTTACTTGGTAAGGTTTTTAATGAGGCGGCATTTGAGAACATCCATACAATGATACGTTGTACTTCTGTTCAACTTAGACCAAGAGGTAATGTTCCCACATGGTTTTTCCTTTGGCATAGTTGTGAGGCAACTTGGCATCTGACTCCTGTGATTCGAGGTACTCATCAGGAAGAGTCGTTGTGTATATATCAGGGGAGTATACATGACATGTATGGTTGGTGTGTTGCAATCTTTTCCCTCATCAAGTCTTTATTTTTCCCATGGGGTTTTGTTTGGCTTGGATAGTTTTTACCAAGACAATATCTTCTGTACCATTGTTGTATTAGTGCTCGACACAGGGGGAATATTCCGGAAATTATTATTCTCGTGATGTGTCTTACCTAATACTGATTAGACTCTGTGTTATAAAATGTTGGGATTCTAGATCCTTCTAGAGGTAGTAAGATTCTACTTGACGTCTTTTTTTATAAGGAATCATATGTATAGAAGGAGTCTCATTGTATATATATAATGAATTAACTTAAATGATAATCACATAATTACCCCTCAAGTTTGGACTGATTACATGAAACTCAAAAGTTTTAAAATTATTGAAAAAAGTGTTGAAGTTTAAGTATGCATTGTTACAGATATGGCACGCCATATGAGAAGATACCTAGCACATTACGACGAGAAGATGCCTTGCCCATTATGACGAGATTAAATCAATATTACAGTAGAAACTCTATAATATAATACACTTGGGACCACCAAAATTTATTAATTAAAAGAGTTATTAATTAATCGATAAATTAATAATTATTAATTTATATATTAACTAATATTTTATTAATTTATAGTAGAATACTTAGTTTACAAACACCTTTCAAGCTTCCACTTAATTATTGTATACAATGCATGTATATCAAATGAACGGCCCAATTTGAAAGAAACCTTCAATCTCCCACCTTATTATGCTTCTTGTGTTCAATGTATCACTTTATGGACATTAAAAATATTTTCTATATAAGTACAAGATCAAAATAGGTTAACACAAACAAATCATACACACAACATGGCTTCCCATCTTAAAGGTGTGAAAAAAAAAAACAATGACAGACGAGATTCTAAGAGCATTATGCAAACACAACAAGGATAATCCAAGTCTCACTCAAAAGCAATTGCAAGAATGGGTTCATAGTAACTATGGTTTGCAGGTGAGTCAAGCGACAATAATGAATACAGTTAAGCGTTCTTTAGAGTATCTCTCACTTGCTCCAGTGGATACTCCAGACTTTACTATTTCTATTGGTTAGCTTGGAAAGTTCAAAGCAAGATATGGAATTAAAAATTTCCGGCATTTCGGAGAGAGTGGATCTGTTGAAATGGAGGGCATGGAGGACAAATTAAAATCCATAAGAGACAAAGTTGATCAGTTTGAAATGAAAGACATCTTTAATATGGATGAAACAGGTTTGTTTTTTTATTATTTTATTTTATATTTTGTACTTTAGTGATGTAATTATTTACATGTTTTGATCTTAAACAGGTTTGTTTTTTAGACTTCAACCGGATCATTCCCTTGCAACAATGCAGCTTGAAGGGAAAAAACAAGACAAGGAAAGACTAACTGTTGCTATTTGCTGTAATGAGGATGGTTCGGAAAAACTTCCTTTATGGATTATTGGGAAATATGCTAAACCAAGGTGCTTCAAGAATATAAACTTGAAGAGTCTGAACTGTGAGTACCGTGCTAACAAACGAGCTTGGATGACTGGTGTGTTATTTGAAGAATATGTTCGCCAACTTGATAAAAAAATGGTTTTGGAAGAAAAATTCTCTTGATTGTGGATAATTGCCCTGCTCATCCAAAAATTATTGAAGGATTACGAAATCTTGAATTATTTTTTTTGCCACCAAACACAACTTCAAAAATTCAACCTTGTGATGTGGGGATCATACGAGCTTTTAAGATGCATTATTGTCGTTGATTTTATAGAAGTCTTTTGGAGGGTTATGAATTAGGGGTTCCAAATCCAGCAAAAATAAATGTATTAGATGCAATGAATCTTGCAATTTCAGCATGGACTATGGATGTTCGTGCAAATATAATTGCGAATTGCTTTCGTCATTGTAAACTTCGATCAACAGATAACATGACTTTTGAGAACTCAGATGAAGGTGGTGAAAGCACTCAAGAACTCCAGAATTTGATCAAAGAGTTGGGTTATCGCAATGTAATGGATGTCGAAGATGTTCTGACTCACCCAGAAGAAAATGTAGTTGCACAGTTGTTGACTGATGAAGAAATTATTGAAAGCGTTATTGGAATTAATAAAGATGATATCGATGAAGAAGATGATGAAAGTTCTACAATGGAGCCCCCTTCGCGAAACGAAGCTATTAAAGTGGCAATCACATTGAACAATTTCTTGTTGAGCTATGAGAAAACAACACCAGAAGTTCTTACCATGCTAAGGAAAATTAGAGACGAGATTCAAGGGGAAATTGATTTCAACAAAAAACAAAAGACAATTGAGTCATTTTTCAAGAAACCTTCATAAATCATTCATGTAATATGCTATATATAAGGAATTATTAATTTATATTTTATATGGGGTCTAAAGAAATTATCAAAAATGTATTATCTTATAATTTTAGCGAATTATTAATTTAGCACCCTATCCCCGAGTCGGGACCGGCAAAAGATATTATCTTAGAGAGTTTATTAAATAATCGAGTATTAATTTATCGAGTTTATACTGTATCTTGTATTTCGGTTGACTATTATACTCCTGATGTAATTTGTAATAATGATTGTACCCTTTGACTTTTTTTATAAATAGGAGTTTCGTTATTAATGAAAATAACTGTGAATATATTCTCTCTACTTTCTACGCAATTGTATAACATGTTATCAGCACGATCTTATATATATAATCATATAAAATTCAGATTTTTTTCTCATAATTTTACAATCATTTTCATGTCACTATTTCTTCTATAGAAATAGCAACTATTATCTTCATCCATGATATCCCTTCTCTTCTCTTTTCCTTCTGCAAAATTTTATAAGCTTGAGTTCAATCTAGTAACTGGAGTCGGAGAAGCTGACTCCCAACCGGAAATGAGTTAGAGGGACTAAGCGAATCGGAAAAGAATTCTTCAAATTCCAAAATCGCATCAGCTCGCCGGGTGAAAGCACGAGTCAACGCCTCCAGAAAAATCATCCCATCTGTCGAAAAGTCTATACTGACGGGAAGGAGCATTTGTAATGCCCCAAAAACTCACCGGAACGTTACAGTGTCGTGAACCCCGTGAGGTACACACAAGGCTAATTTTCAAGATTTTAAAGTTCATCCATTAATGATTTTTTTTAAGGTGATTCCACGATGATAAAATTCCGAACAAAATACTTTAGAAAATAAGTTCGACCACACAGTTATTACATCAACTTGGAATATTCGGAATTTTATAAAAAAAATGAAATAACAAGGCTTCCTCCAAACACCGCTTAAGCCTAACTGGAACCTTCGAGAATGTCCTGCACATATTCAACAATTTTGCCTGACACGACGAATCGTGCCAGTCAACCTAGGTCAGACAATATGAATGGAAAATCATCGAAGGTATAAGATAAACTTGCAATACAATATCAATGTTCGGTTTGGCATTAGATCACATCATACCCAACATTATCTTTTCTATCAACGCATAAACTCCCGAGGTCGCAACCAAGGGTCATAGAAGTATCTACACAGGATTACTCCGGATGTGGTTACCATTCAGGTTTTATCCCTCAACACAATTCTGTACAGATGTATCAACATATAAAATTCCAAGGCCGCAACCAAGGGTCACGGAAGTATCTACATAGGAATACTACGAACATGGGTAAATAGAACGAACAGAATTCCACAAATAGTGACACATTAATTTTTGGAATTTAATGTAACATAGTCTGAGCAAGTTTCACTTGCCTTAGTTCTGATGGGAGTTACTCCCTTAATAACGCAACGGCTCGAATGACCACACCCGAGAGCTCAACCTATTACATATTCGTCGATTAATACCTCATGGTGATAATGATGAATAACGACAATTGCCCTGTCCCGATCGGATTCTAAACCTAGTTAGTTTCATAATGTCGAAACCAAATTTCCGTGTTTAACGACAATGCGAATTACTTAATTCCTCGATCCACCGATTTTCAATTTATCATCTCATTTAACTATAATATTCTTGTACAATACTTCTACGTTGCGACTATGACTATAGCCACCCGTAATTTCATTACTTAATCAATTTCAAAATTCCATAATCTCAAGGAAAGAATGAAAAAGCACAATTCCCGCGAAATATAATGTATTTGATTACCTATCCAATTCGATAATTGACAACTAATTCATTAAGGAATTACCAATGAGTTTACAATACGATAATTGGATTACAATCACAATCCATAACATGACAATTCCTTGGTTGTTGGCCACTAAGTATACAGAATACATCTTGGAAAGTGTTAAAGCAACAAGCTGTACGATTTACAAATTAGAGTGCGTAGCGGAAGTCTTGTTAAAGTAAGTTGCTGTAAATACAGCAACTAGGTTTTCTCCTATTTTCTTGGTGCGTACATGGTATGCAATGTATACTTAAAAATAATCACAGTAATAAAAACTCTAAGTGCAGAAGGTAAATGACACGATATTTAAAGTGGTTCGAGATAAACCCCTCTACGTCAACTGGTCCTCCAAACAGGAGTGAAAATGTTTATTATAAACACTACGTACACAACTACGTGTCTATAATCAAACCTATCCTTATATCGTTCACACGGATTGATACAAAGACTATCGTTTTCAACCGTTCACACAAATTGGTCAAAGCTTTCACTTGACTTGCTTTTTCACACACAGTTGCAAAGCTTCGTCTTATTCATCCCACACAGGTCATAATAGCTTCGTTAGTTCACACATAACTAGGTTTTTACTCTAGGTAAAATGGTAAAGTAACCAGGTTAGAACAGCAGCTTGAACACGAAGATCTTGAGCTGATGATGCGCTGTTCTTGTTGACTGAGTATATTTATTCTCTTCAGATATGAATTGATACTTGAATAAATATATTTGCTCTTGTAAGCTTGATCTGACGATAGTGAATATTCAGTCGTTTGATCGTTTGAATATCGTTTGTATATCTTGTTGTCGTTCTTATTTTCTGATCTTCAAACTTCGGGATATATATAGCCTTTGGAATAGATACGTTGGGAATAGATCCGTTGACCATAGATTCCGTTCCAATGTGTTGATTGACTTGCAAAATAAAAGATCCGGATTTTGCTCCTTGTCTGAAAATCTTTGTCGGCTGGTATTTAAATACTCTATCCATTTAGTATCTAAATACTTCTTTTCAAACGGGGCTTGACTTTAGCAAGTAAAGTAGATTCCGTTCCAACGGTCTTCAGTCCTGTTGGATAAGTGTTGAAGATCTCAACACTTTACTGTATCCAACATGTTGCGTTTATACTACTGTAGCTGTAGGTTCCACGCTGCAGGCTATCTTAGGGCTGCTATATGGAAAGATGTTGTATTAATGTTTCAGGACAACTTCCATACTTGGTGTCATCGGCTGAGGAGCTTCATGTTGTATGATGGCACTTTGTTCTTTTGCTGTATGTTGAGGCACTTGACATCTTGCAGTATGATTGTCTTCGGGACAGCTACTTGTTGTATGTTGGAACTTTATCAAAACTCGGTACAGTATTGTTTATCCTAACAATTTTGCCCTTTTTGATAATTGCCTAAGCTTCTTGATGATGCCAAAATCTTGATGCCAAAACCTCTAAAATATCTTTGCTTTGAGACACTTTCTTCATGATCTTCTGTCGAATGTTCTGGCCTTCAGCATAAAAGAAATGTGAACTGCTCGTAGGCAAGTTCTAAGATGATAGCATCTAATAGGAAAGTGTATTACAACTTAAACTTATGATTGGCACGCAGGCACAATCTTATAGGGTAGTCTAGTGTTAAATACAACTTAACCTATGAACTGTTCACAGATAAGTTCTTACAGCTTTGTACTATACAAATTTTTACTTGTTTAGATTTGCAGCAAGTAAATTAATTTCATAATCACACAGTAACACATTAGTAGATCATGAGTTGTAATCTTTTAAGACAAAAAAATATTTTGTTGATCTTAGGCAAAGATTACAAAGAAAACAGAAATAAAGATACAGAATTTTTATGTTGTTTCTAAAATTTGCTGAAAGGATCCTTCTTGCTAACTCCTGTAGTGAGAAAGTCTCCAAGGTCTTCTGTCGGGATCATTTTCGGTTCCTATCCACTAGTGTTCCAATGAATCCTTGCCTCGATCTAAATAGATCGCTTTTCCTTCAGCCGATTGGTCGAAGGCAAGAATCCAGTCATCCGGGTGAGTGATCCGATCTCCTTTCCGGTGCCTTGACTTCATTAAAATCTGTAGAGGGAGCATTCCTGTTTCTAGCATTTTAGAAAATTCTGTGCCAGCTTCTGCCAATGTCCGGCATTTGTTGAAGATGGCGGACTCCCTGATGAGCTTGACAAAATAGCTCATCAGTTTTCCTCCATTACTTCACTTCATCATCTGTAGGCTGACGGTTGGACGGCAGACGAATCTCTGATGGCCTTTGCACATTAATTTTTCCATGGGAAGTTGGGGTCGTGGAACTCAGGGTGAGAACCAGATACCCTGTATATTTGTGCAGGAGCAGCTTCAAATTCCTTCTCTTTCTCTAGTCTCCATTCTCTTCCAGCTTCTCTGGCTTCTTCCCTCTTTTTGGCCTCATCAAGATAAGAGACCTTTGTATCAAGGCATTCCAGGATCTGCATCACATTATCCTGATGGTCTCCATACTTGGCATTTATTAACTAGGGATTGGAGCACCCACGACCTATCATCTATCTTTTGATCATGTCCTCTAAGCTGGGAGCCTGTTTCCTGTAGGTGAGACACAGTTTTGGCTTCAGAGACGCGGAGCTTTGCTTGTTCTTCCAAGAGAATCTACTCCTAGTGCTGTTGGGATTGATTGAGAGCATGCCTTAAGACGGTGGGAAATATGCGGAAGGCTTCTTCCACTTTAGAGATTTCTCTTTTACACCCGTCATTTCGTCAATGGCAGTCTCGTGCAACCAGTTGAACTCTTTCTCAACATTATGCAGAGCATTCACAGCGTCCTGTAGGAAGACAGTTTGGCGACTGAGAGCATGAAGTTGCTCATGCCTAGCTTCTAATCTTCGAGAGCTTGGCTTTTCTTCATCAGCTCCATTGAGCTGTCGAACGACCACATGGGTTTGCGGTCGTTGCGTTTCATCCTCGGGTAAGAAATCATCATCGGATTCCGCTGTTGGAGATGCTGGGGCATCAGGTACTGTTGCAGTTGTTGGTTGTTTGGCCTCATTGGTCTCGGTGATAGGGGGACTGATTCCTTCTGTTCCAGATGGGCTTCTGTAGACAAAAGTACAGGAGGGATTGATTCCTCCTGCTGTCTCTCAGCGTCCGCCTGCTCCTGCAGAGGGACTGATTCCTCTTACGGGATGGCGCAGGCTTGATCGTCTTGTTGAACGGCGACAGGCTCGGGTGCCTGTTGAGAAACTGTTGGTTATTCGGTGACAGGAAGGACTGACTCCTTCTGTTCATTGGTAGTTTCTTGCTGTTTAGGAGGGGACTGATGTTGGCTGGAGGTCCCTTCTCCCTGTTGTTGTTGCATCCGCGAAAACTCCTGTTCTCGAGTTTCCTCACGGCTCATTCTCAGACCGGCCTGAAAGGCGTCGTCATCATCTGAGTCGTGGTCTGTTTTCGGAGTGACAGGCATAGTTTCCTCGGATATTGATTTTCCTTTCATTCGAGCATCAACTTTATCCATGAAATAGCTCGAAATGAGCTCCTTGCAACATCGGTTGTCCCATTGAATTAGGACTTCAATGGTCTGGGAATCAGTTACCTCTAGAACAAATAATTCTTCTTCTCTCCACTCGCTCCAGTTGGGCAGAGTATCGTACGGAGCGACCCTGTAGGATTTCCATTGAACAAAGCGTTCATAGGCTTGTTCAATTTGAACTGACAGCAGTGTTTTGTTGATTATGGTGTCGGGAGAGGGGCTGCGTACAGTACATGTGGCTACTGTAGGCATGGGTTGCTCTACAGGTGTGGGAGCCTGTATTGGAGAGGGATACCGTACAGGGGTTGGTACCCTGAGGGGAGATAGATCCCTTTCGGGTGTGGGTTCCCGTACAGGAGATGTGGATGTTGAAAGGGGCAGTCGTCTCGCCAGAGACTTCAATGTTGGCAGATAGTTGTGCATCCGTCGTTGCCGCCAAAGGCTCGGGATCTACCATTTGAACAGTAGCAGCTATCTCTTCCACAAGGGTTGCGCCCTAAGGGATTGATAGAGCGGGTTGCGCCGTTTAAGGGGCATCCATAGAGATCGTTGTAATATCTACAGTCTTGACTTTGGAAAGCCTCCTTAGCTTCCTTCTCGGCTTCTCACCAGCAAGGGGAGTTTTGCTGTGAGATCTCTTTCTCTTCTTTGAAGTTTCCTCGCTTCCGGTCTTCAAAGTGTTGTCCCTGGGATCAACAGACAGGGGCATGTTCCGAACAAATGGCTTTAACCCAATTAGACTATCTTTGTTAAATATGTAGGGCTTGCTTCCTCCAATGTATTTTTGCTAATTGATCGTCTTAGATTCTTTTGATTGCGGAACACCACATTTGGTCAAGATATAATTGAGAATTATACCAAAGGATTTCTTCTGTGTAGCAGGCTTAGAAGCCTCTTCCTGCAGTCTTTTTAGGACAATCTGGCACTAATTAACCTTTTCTCCAGACATGATGGCGACCATCATTCTGAATCTAAGATTGGTGCACATCTCAAAAGCTCCAGTCCTATTCTCAACTACACGGCAAGAGAAATCATGTAAATAAACGAATGGCAAGTAGAAACCTTTCTTATGGCATAAGGCATGAACGTTCATGTTCGATGCAGAGCCAGTGAATAATCCCCAGTATACGGTGAGGATTTTCTGAGACCGAAAAGTCTCAAGTTCTTCCATAGACAGGCTATCAGAGGGCAACCTGTAAAGATTCTGCAATAAGTCCTTGTCAACGCGGATCTCGACTCTGCAGACAGTGGCAGTGATGTCGGAAATGTTTCCTCCTCTTGCTAGGGAGAAGAAACGACCAGAGGTATCGAGGTAGAATTCCTCGACCATTTGCTCATCGTAGAGCTCAGCGGTGTAACGTCCAAGGCGAGAGAGGCCTTGTTGACGAATCCTTGAGATGATGAGCTCCATGGATTCAACATCCTTAGCTTCAGCACGAATGTGTTCTACCACTATAGATCTGGCGAAGATACGTCTGTCGATGATGGTGGCGGTCTTCTTAAGAGATGGAGAAGAGGTCTGTGAAGATGCTATAGTGATTCTTGAAGAGAAAGTGCAAATAAAATGCAGAAATATGCAGTAAACACTGTAGGCTATTTGCTCAGATAACTCGTTTAATTTACATAAGGCGTAAAGAGTCGAAGGGAGCAAATAACAGTCCTTTTATAGTGGGCGGGGGAAGATTAGGGTTTTCAGACAGTGAACGATCAGATTTAAGGGATGGGAACTGTCGTTCAGGATAAATCGAGCGTAACTGGTACATCTTATCCATCCAATTTTGAAATGATAACTGGTCCCACATCTGACATTTCGACTTACCTTATTGCCCGAAATGGCAGTTGAAATAATTAATTAATTTGAAAAATCACGACATTTGAGATAAAATAGTCCAGATGTCGTGTAAAGCATTAAATGCAAGAGACGTTTGATTTTAAAACAGGGAACGTGGACTCAAAATTGTTTTAAATGAATAAAATATTAGTATAATATTAATTGATTTCCCTCAGTATGTGCTGTATCCGCGAAAATACATCGTTCTCCCTTAAAAGGTGCATTCGGGATTCAATTCTTACAGCAGTTTTTGGATTAATGCTGTATTCATGGGTCATACTGTATTCCCCCTTAATTATTGCACACGTTAGCTGTAAGATGATTTCATGTCTTTTTATTCCTACAGTGCTATCGGATTGTCTGAGTGTATAGATAATTAACGGTGGATACTGTATTCTTGGGTCTTACAGCATTCCCCCTCAATTGTTGAGTAAAAGCATTAAAACTGACAGGGAGTCGGGCTGAAGCATTCCCAATTCTTGTCGAAGCATACAGAATCTGGATGTGTTGAGAGGCTTGGTAAAGATGTCGGCTAACTGGATATCTGTATGAACTTTCTCGAGCCGAACATCCTTATTCTCAACATGATTCTGAATGAAGTGATGCTTCATATAAATGTGCTTAGTACGCGAGTACAATACAGGATTGTGTGTTATTGTAATTGCACTCGTGCTATCGCACATGATCGGTGTTTCCTTGGCAGTGATTCCATAATCTGACAGATGTTGTTGCATCCAAAGGATCTGCATACAGCAACTACCAGCAGCATAGTATTCTGATTCGGTTGTGGAAAGTGAGTTTGCCAATTGCTTCTAACTGAACCAAGACACAAGTCTAGGTCCAAGAAAGTGACAAGTACCGCTTGTACTCTTCCTATCTAGCTTGCAACCTCCGAGATGCGAGTTGCTGTATCCAACCAAATCAAATCCGCCTTCTTTAGTATACCATAGTCCTACATCGACTGTTCCTTTGACATAGTTCAGGATTCGTTTGGCTGTTGTGAAGTGTGATTCTGTAGGTGCTACTTGATACCGAGCACACACTCCTACAGCAAACTGGATATCGGGCCTGCTATTGTTAGGTACATAAGTGAGCCAATAAGCTTCTTGTAGAGTGATTGATCAACAGGCTTTCCAGCTTCGTCAGCACTAATTTGCACGGAAGTGCGCATAGGGGTTGACGATAATTTGGAGTTGTTCATCCCAAATTTGTTGAGAAGCTCCTTGCTGTACTTTTACTGGTTTTATGAAGATTCCTGTAGGTAACTGCTTTACCTGCAATCCTAGGAAATAACTAAGTTCTCCCATCGTACTCATTTCAAATTTACTTTGCATGAGATGTGAGAAACTTTGATATAGAGCAAGGTTAGTTGAACCAAATATAATATCATCTACGTATATTTGAACCATCAGGAGGTCATCACCTTCTTGTATCTTAAATAGGGTCGTGTCCACAACACCTTTCTCGAATCCATTATTGGTAAGGTACATGGACAGGTCTCATACTAAGATCTAGGTGCTTGCTTAAGTCCATACAGTGCTTTCCGTAGCCTGTATACAAGGTTTCCGCCTTCTATGTTAACAAACCCTGGTGGTTGTTCAATATAGACTTCTTCAGCAAGGTCTCCATTCAGGAATGCGCTTTTGACGTCCATTTGATATACAATAAAGCTCTTATGGGCGGCAAAGGCTAATGGCTTCTAGTCTGGCAACAGGGGCACATGTTTCATCATAGTCTATGCATTCTTTCTGTCTGTAGCCTTGTGAGACTAGATGGGATTTGTTCCTGATAACAAGTCCGTTCGCATCCTTCTTGTTTCTAAATACCCATTTTGTTCCAATTACGGCTTGATGCTCAGGTCGGGGTACTAGATACCATACGTTGTTTCTTTCAAAACCATTTAGCTCTTCTTCCATAGATGTAATCTAATGAGAGTTGTCTAGAGCTTCTTTAGTAGAAACAGGTTCGGATTGAGCTAAGAATACAGCGATAGTGCACATATTGAGTCTTCTAAGTTCAGCTTGAGACTTCCATACAGGAAATGGAGATATCTCAGATTCGGATTCCTCTTGCGCACACAGTACATTTCCTTGTGTACTCTGTATTGTCCTACAAGTAGTTACTCCAGCACCAATATTTCCTATGATCAACTCTTGTGGGTGACCTCTCAACCATCTTCTGTCGGGTTCTAATTCGGCGTCCTGTACTATATCGTGGGTTGCTGTAGTTTCAGCTTCTGCTTGTACAGCATCAGCTTCATCTACTTCTATTCTTACAGCTGCGGGGTTGATTTCTAAGTCAACGATAGGCTCTATAGGAGTTGCAGGGTCATTAATGGTGAGTTGTTGGATATTCTGAGTAACATCTTCTACTCCTATAGGATCATGGTGAGGTTCATCGAACACTACATGTACTGATTACTCAATTGTCAGTTTTCATTTATTAAAGATCCTGTAAGCTTTACTGACAGAGGAATATCCTACAAATATCCATTCATCCGACTTCTCATCGAAGGTTCTAGGTTGATCCTTCCCATTGTTCAAAACATAACACCTGCATCCGAATATGTGAAAGTATGAAACTAATGGAGTTTTGTTGTTCCATACCTCGTATGCTGTTTTGTTGTGATGTTTGTTGATGATACAGTGGTTTTTTGTATAGCACGATGTATTGGTGGCTTCACCCCAGAAATGTTGTGGCAACTTGCTTGCAGCAATCATGGTCCTTGTTTCTTCATTGAGCGTCCTGTTCTTTCGCTCGGAAATACCGTTTTGTTGAGGTGTTCGGGCAGCTGAGTATTCGTGCTGTAACCTTGGGCAGGCACGTAGTCGCTGTAACCTTGATAATTATTATGCATGTAAAATTCAGGGTTATTATTATTCATACAGTATGAATTCCATCTTGGAGGTGGAGCCATTTTCTTCGGCCTTACACCTTGCCTTCTGGGACTCCAGTTGGATTCCCAAAGCTGTTACTGATATTTTGCAGTGACCTGCTTTCTTGATGGATAATGAGGCTCATGTATCCAATAGGCACGCTATACTATTGGGAGTACTGCCATTCGGGCCTTTGATATTTGGGTACAGCCTTCTATCTGAACGGCTGTTGGCGCTGTAGATATGCTCGGGGAGCATACTATTGGTTATGCCTTACAGGTCTGGATGGCTGAGTATTCTGCTGTCTGTGATAGGACTGTGGTGGTGGAATGGCAGCCTTCTTTCTGAACAGCTATTGGCACTGTTGATATGCTCCGGGAGCATGCTGTTGGTTACGCCTTACAGGTCTGGATGTGTGAGTATTTCGCTGTCTGTGATATGACTGTGGTGGCGGAATGGCATCCTTTGCTGTTCGCGGTGCAACAGGTACCTTCACAGGACTCGGGATTTCTTCTGATACAGGAATGGGTTCCACACCCTTGACGAACACAGTACTTGGTTTCCCTTTATTGGAGAATGAGTTGTATCCTAAGCCACTTTTATCATGAGCATGTTGCCCGGTGCTTAGAATTTCTTCCATCCTTTTAGAAGATTTCTCGAAAGATTTCAAGATGGTCTCAAGTTCTCCTTCTCGTTTTTCGAGAGTTTTTAGTTTGGCTTCGAGCAGAACAAAATCATTTGTCGTGCTTTCACTGTTAGACTTAGCCTCATTGAGTTCGTGAGCAAGTTGATGATTGCTCTCCATGAGTTTTTCATGATCGACTTTGCTGTTTTCACAATCGACAGACATATTTTCGTAATTTACTTTCAGCAAGTCGTTTTCTTCCCTCAGCTCTAAGATAGAAATTTAGAGCTGTATGTTTTCATTTTTCAATGTCTATGGGCCTTTTGAATGTTTTAAAATTCATTCAATGTCTATGCCTTATCTTCGAATTCATCATCGGATGAGTCACTGTCAGTGACCGCCTGAAGACATTCTTCGGACTTTGATGGTGCTGGGAGGCTTCTGATTCGCTGATCAGGGCCTTGAGCTTGTTTTTCCAAGCACGTCTTCTTTCATCTTTTTCTTGTTGCTCGGCTTCCGGCAACTTTTGAACTTTAGGGTGAGGACATTTATTTGCATAATGTCCTGGTTTCCTGAAATTGTAACACAGGTTAGCATCACCAAAGGAAGATTCGGTACTTACCTTGTGAACAGGCCTGGGCCTGTATGGAGTCTTTCCAGACTATTTGATGAATTTCTTGAATTTTTGCACGGGAAACACCATTTCATCTTGTGACAGTATATTGTCATCATTGTCAGCATTCTTGTAGGCAGACTTGGATGTGCTGGGCATGCTGTGTCGCTGGTTGGATACAGCGGCTAATGCTGTAGTTTTAGCAGGTGATTCTTAGGCTTTCTCTCTCCTGTCAATATCATACTCAAATGCTTTGAGGTCAGAGAAGAGGTCAAACATAGAAATGTCATTAAGATTACATGCCACATGCATAGTTGTGGTTTTAATGTCCCATCGAGCAGGGAGAGATCTGAAAATTTTTAAGTTCTTCTCCTTTTGGGTATAAATTTTGCCCAACGCTTCAAGTTAACCAACAATACCAGTAAATCTGAGGTCAAGTTCCTCAAGAGTTTCAGTTGGTTTCATTTCGAAAGATTCGAATTACTGAGTTAGTTTTGAAATCTTATTTTCTTTTGAGAGCTCAGTTCGCTTGCAAATCATCTTGAGTTTTTACCAGATTTCTTTGGTTGTCTTACAGCTTTTTACCTTCGAGAACGTGCCTTTGTCAAGAGTGACAAATAGTGCATTCTTAGCTACATTGTCGAGCTTCACGCATTTCCGATCATCTGTGGTCCATTGTTCGCGCTCTTTCTCGAGCATCTCGGCATGAGCTTGGCCTTCAATCCTTGGGGTAGGATTCACCTTCATGATTTTTATGGTGCCTTCTTGGATGACAAAAATCATCTCTTCATGCATGGTGGCAAGATGAGCCTCCATCCTAATTCTCCAGCCATCAAACTCGTTAATAGAAAACATTGGTACCTTATTAATCATTGAGGTATCCATGTCTAAGATTAGTAAAGATAAAGAAGTTTTCAAAAATAAGTGATTTTAGGATCTGATTCGGTTAAAAATACGACTGATTCTTTTTAGAATCAATCGCTCTGATACCACTTGTTGGCCATTAAGTATACAGAATACATCTTGGAAAGTGTTTAAGCAACAAGCTGTACGATTTAAAAATTGGAGTGCGTAGAGGAACTCTTGTTAAAGTAAGTTGGTGTAAATACAGCAACTAGGTTTTCTCTTGTTTGCTTGGTGCGTATAGGGTATGCAATGTATAATTAAAAATAATCACAGTAATGAAAACTATAAGTGCAGAAGGTAAATGACACGATATTTAAATTGGTTTGAGGTAAACCCCTCTACGTCCACTGGTCCTCCACACAGGAGTAAAAATATTTATTATAAACACTACGTACACAACTACGTGTCTATAATCAAACCTATCCTTGTATCGTTCACACAGATTGATTCAAAGACTGTCGCTTTCAACCATTCACACAGATTGGTCAAAGCTTTCACTTGACTTGCTTCTTCACACACAGTTCCAAAGCTTCATCCTATTCGTCCCACACAGATCGGAATAGCGTCGTTAGTTCACACAGAACTAGGTTTTTACTCAAGGTAAAATGGTAAAGTAACCGGGATAGAACAGTAGCTTGAACATAAAGATCTTGAGCTAATGATGTGCTATTCTTGTTGACTGAGTATATTTCTTCTCTTCATATATGAATTGATACTTGAAGAAATATACTTGCTCTTGTAAGCTTGATCTGACGATAGTGAATATTCAGTCGTTTGATCGTTTGAATATCGTTTGTATATCTCGTTGTCGTTTGGGTTTTCTGATCTTCAAACTTCGGGATATATATAGCCTTTGGAATAGATCCGTTGGGAATAGATCCGTTGAGCAGAGATTCCGTTCCAACGTGTTGATTGACTTGCAAAATATAAGATCCGGATTTTGCTCCTTGTCTGAAGATCTTTGTTGGCTAGTATTTAAATACTTTATCCATTTAGTATTTAAATACTTCTTTTCAAATGGGGCTTGACTTTAGCGAGTAAAGTAGATTCCGTTCCAAGGATCTTCAATCCTGTTGGATAAGTGTTGAAGATCTCAACACTTTACTGTATCCAACATGTTGTGTTTATACTGCTGTAGCTATAGGTTCCACATTGTAGGCTATATTAGGGCTGTTGTATGGAAAGATGATGTATTAATGTTTCAGGACAGCTTCCATACTTGGTGTCATCGGCTGATGAGCTTCATGCTGTATGATGGCACTTTGTTCTTTTGCTGTATGTTGAGGCACTTGACATCTTGCTGTATGATTGTCTTCGGGACAGCTACTTGCTGTATGTTGGCACTTTATCAAAACTTAGTACAGGATTGTTTATCCCAACAATGGAGTTGGTAATTTACAAGTTCGATTATGAGTTTTACAATCCAACTATGATTACTGCTACAAGTCATACAAAATACTAGCTTGATACGTTTCGATTAATGATTATGATTAGCCCCACCAGTTCGATTATTATCAAGAGTTCTAAACTACCCAAGGCATCCGAATCGAGTACAATTCAACTAACGACACTGAGATGAATTCAAAGGTTGATAAACTTACCTTACATGACGAGATACGAGGAAGAACAACAAAGGACGATGAAGAACGAGAGGACAACACCTTCAAAACCTTCTCCGGAGCTTGATCAATCTACTCCACTATGATAATACATGGCTAGGAAGGCTTAAAATTCGATTAGGAGGACTGGAGGATGATATTTGGGCGAGAAGAAGTGTTCAAGGGATGGAGGAAATGAAAGAGGAAATGTCATTTTATAACACCAGGCTAGCATTACGTACGTAATGCCTAAAGGTTTATGTACGTAACCACCGTTACTTACGTTACCGCCAAAGGGTTAACATACGTAATTGATTCTCAGAAGCTACTGCCTGAAATTACATTGCCCATTACGTACCTAATGTGTCGCTGAGTTACGTACGTAATGCTCAGTTGACTAGCTGTTGTTGTCGCGCCGAAAGTTGCCCTAACCAGCGGGATCGAGAATCTCGTCCGAAGACTACATTACGTATGTAAAGTCTAAGCTTTAACGGACATAATGTTAACAGGATAGCATACGTAATGTTGTTCGAGTAACGTACGTAAGGTTCGTTTAATACACTAAGTTATAATATTACGTTTAATCCTTATAACATGACTCCCCTTTAGACTCATCCAGCAATTTCTCGGGGAACAAGAAGTTGGCCACCGTCATATTCACACCGATAATTGCTCAGACATCAAGGTAAGTCACCGACATATCATCAACATCAGGAAATCACATCACAAAACAAATAAGTACTTTCAAGACTTTATACGTCATAACACGGTCTAAACATAATACGTATAAAAGTACAAGCATCACGATGGAGCAAATTATTTAATCATTAAAATGAGGTACAAAGTCTTAAACAACATGGAATACTCGTGGTATTACATATCATCCCTCTTAAAATAGTTTCATCCCGAAACTAAGAAAATAAATAGGGGTGACTCTCTCTTATGCTAGACTCAGTCTCCCAAGTTGCTTCTTCAATGCCGTGATGTGACCAACGAACCTTCACAAGGGGTATAGCTTTATTCCTCAAGGTCTTTACGCGCTGATCTAGAATCGCGATTGGCACTTCTTTGAAGGTAGCATCATTAGAAATCTCTAACTCTTCGAAATTGATTTTGTGACTCGGATCGTAAACGTACTTCCTCAACTGGGAGACGTGGAAGACAGCGTGCACTCCATCTAATGATGGTGGCAGTGCTAATCGATAAGCGAGCCTACCCACATGGTCTAAAATCTCAAACGGGCCAATAAACCTCTGGCTCAACTTGCCTTTCTAGCCAGAACGTCGAATGCCCCGCATCGATGACACTTTGACCCAAACGTGATCCCCAACTATAAATTCCAACGGTCATTGGCGATCTGTAGCATATGACTTCTGGCAGTTTGCTAACATGTGTTTTCGGACAACGAAAATCTTCTTAATAGATTCCTGGATCAGATCTAACTTGGTGGCGATGACATCGGAAGCATCATCCCAACATAGGGGAGACTTGCATCTACTACAATATAAGGCTTCGAAGGGTGCCATGCCTATGCTCGCACGCCAACTATTGTTGTATGAAAAATCTGCCAAGAAGAGATGTTTAGCCCAATCATTGCCCCCAATCGAGTACACATGCTCTCAACATATCCTCCAGGGTCTGTATCGTACGTTCTGTCTGTCCATCTGTTTGAGGGTGATAGGCTATGTTGAAATGTAGCTGAGTACCCATAGCCTTGTGGACAGCCTTCCAGAAGCGGGACACGTACTTAGTGTCTCTATCTGATATGATCGCCGAGGGAACGCCATGTAGTCTCACTATTTCTCGGATAAAGATGGTGGCCAACTGCTCTATCCCGGTAGTGTCCTGGATCAGAATGAAATGTGCTGACTTCATCAGTCGGTCTACAATGACCCATATCATGTCCTTACCTCCCATCGATGTTGGTAACTTGGTGACAAAATCCATTGATATGCTCTCCCATTTCCACTCCGGAATGGGCAAGGGTTGCATGATTCTGGCCGATTGGCGATGTTCGATCTTCACTTATTGACACGTCATGCATCAAGCAACAAATCTGGCTACTTCCTATTTCATATTTTTCCACTAAAACTCTTCCGCAGATCTTTATACATTTTGCTTGCCCCCGGATGCACAAAATAGGGAGTAGAGTGAGCTTCCTTCAGTATAGTTTGCCTTAGCTCGTCATTTGGCGGGATACAGCTCATGTTCTTAAATCTTACCAAGCCCCCTTGGATCCTGTAGTCTGAGATAACTCCCTCCTCAGCCCTTGCGCTGATCGCACGCAGTTCGGGGTCTTTCATCTGTGATAGATGTATCTCATCCGGCAAGTATGAATGGATATTAATTGAGCACAAATATCCCTGGCGGCATTGTACCCATACTTAAATACCATTCCTCTTGAGTTTTTGTTGCAGTTCTAATTATATTGTTAAACCGAATAGTGTCATCTCTTGCGCAGTCTTCCGGCTAAGTGCATCCGCTAGGACGTTGGCCTTCCCAGTGTGATACAAAATCTCTATGTCATAATCCTTGATTAGCTCCAGCCAGCGCCTTTGCCTCATGGTTAACTCTCTTTGGGTGAAAATATATTTTAAACTCTTGTGGTCCGTAAAAATCTTATAGGTAACCCCGTAAAGGTAGTGTCTCCATATCTTAAGAGCGTGGACCACTGCAGCCAGTTCCAAGTCGTGCGTCGGATAGTTCACCTCGTACAGTTTGAGTTGTCGAGAGGCGTATGCAATGACTTTGTCGTTTTGCATGAAGACACATCCTAGTCCATGTTTAGATGCATCTGTGTAAATCACGAATCCTTCCATGCCATGCGGTAATACTAACACCGAAGCAGTAGTCAGTCTCCTTTTTAATTCATCGAAGCTCTCTTGGCAATCCATTGTCCAAACAAACTTGGTACTCTTCCTTAGTAGATTCATCAATGGCCGAGCGATACAAGAAAAAGCCTCGACGAACCGTCGATAATATCCTGCCAATCCCAGGAAACTCCTCACTTTCTTGAAATTTCTTGGTGGTTCCCAACTCATCACTGTCTCGATCTTCTGGGGGTCTACCTTCACGCCTTCTGCCGAAATTACATGTCCCAGAAAGGTCACCTCCGGCATCCGGAACTTGCATTTAGAAAGTTTAGCATAAAGTTGGTGTTTCCTCAAAACATTCATGTTGGGATACCAAATCCCTGTATCGATGCTGCCCTATATCGATCGTATTGTCAGAATGTTTTGACAATATGCCAAATCCTGAATACCGCCTCTAGCTGTACCGGAAATCTGATCAAGTATCAAACCTATATCGAAGACTTCTCGCAGCCCCAACAATACAATATATTGATCATACAGCAAAGACTCCCGAAAAACCAGTATGGAAGCTGTCTCGAATATCAATACAGTGATACCTTCCATACAGCTCTCAATAGGACAAGAAGGAATCTTCAGTATTCGCTACAAGTCAATTCCCGTTGATAAAGAAGTATTTAAATATTAAAGGATAAAGTATTTAAATATTGTAAGTCAGAAGATCTTCAAAATCCCGCAATATCCGGATCTCAGTCAAATATCAGTTGTCGTAGAATCTTGCTCAACGGATATATTTCAAACGGATATATTTCAGAGGCTATATATATCTCCATAGTTTTAAGATCATCAACAACTGAACGACTGAACTACACGAAAGAACGACTTACAAACAATCAATCTTACAAGAAATATTCAGAGCAAAACATATCTCCCCAAGCTTTTTGCTATTCAGATATAAGAGATATACAGTGCTCAAACCTTGAACAACACATCATCAGCTTATAGCCCAGAAAGTCATAGCTATTGTTCAAACCCTGTTCTATCTTTGAACAAACTCATATCAGCCCTGTGTGGACTGAGGAATCTTTGCTACTCCCGAACTGTGTGTGAAGGACTTGCATCGAAGAAGACGAAGCTTCAGAACTTTGTGTGAAGAAGCCAGTCAAAGTGTTAGCTCAAACCAATCTGTGTGAACGGTTGAAAGCTAAGATCTTTATATCAATCTGTGTGAACGATATATTGATTAAGTGTTGTTATAATTACGTAGTTGTGTACGCAGTAATTATAATAAACTTTTACTCTGTGTGGAGGACCGGTGGACGTAGAGGGGTTTACCTCGAACCACTTTAAATACCGTGTTATTTACCTTCGCTTTTATTGTTTTATTAAACTGTGATTATTTAAGTATACATCGCACATAGAGTTGTCAGATTCACAAAGAACTCATCAGATTTAAGATTTCCGTTATGCACTCAGATTTAAAACAGTACAGCTTGTTGTTTAAAATACTTTCCAAGCTGTATCCAGTATACTTAGTGGCCAACAAGTGGTATCAGAGTGAGGCGCGGGTTCGAGTCTTCTGGCGTACGCTGGGGGGATTGTTGGGAATGCTTTGCATCCAGCGTCCTCACCTTCGACTCGGGAGAATGTAACTAGCCGGGCTTAACATCCTGACCCGCGGCATCCTAGTGGTACAGCCCCTCATGTCCGCCTATCGCTTAGTACGAGGCTCTGCACTGCCACTAGAGAGTGGTTAAATGAATTGATTTGAACTACTCATACCAACAAGATGCATCTTCTTTTCTGGTAGCCATCTCATAGAAACTCCAAAGTTAAGCGTGCTTGGCCTGGAGTAGTTATGGGATGGGTGACCCCCTGGGAAGTTTCTCAGGTGCGCGTGAGTGAGGACAAAGCGCGCTAGAAAAGACTCGTATTGGTACAGTGAGGATAGTCTTCATCATTTCTGGGATCAACAACTCAACACATGCCTCAAGTGTTCCTCATGCTCCTGTCAGCTCTGGGAATAGATTAAAATGTCGTCAATAAAAACCACCACACACTTATCGAGAAAATATGTCAGAACCTTGTTCATTAACTCTATAAAAACGGCTGGGGCATTAGTTAAGCCAAACGACACAACCATGTACTCATAGTGTCCATATCTTGATTGAAATGTGGTCTTGGTAATATCCTCCTCTCGAATCCTCAATTGGTGATATCTGAACCGTAAATTGATTTCTGAGAACACAGTCGCCCCCTGTAATTGATCTAGTAAATCATCAGTCCTCGAAAGTGGGTAACGGTTCTTGATAGTGACTTTGTTTAGCTCTCTGTAATCGATACACAGGCATAGGGAGTTGTCCTTTTTCTTCACAAAAAGGACCGGCGCACCCCATGGTGAAGTACTCGGACGGATCAGTCCCTTATTTAGCAATTCTTCGAGTTGTAACTTTAATTCCTTCATTTCAGCTGGTGCCATCCTGTATGGTGCCTTGGAGATAGGCGTCGTTCACAGTTCAAGTTCAATCGAGAGATCGACCTCCCATCGTGGAGGTAACCCTGGTAATTCATCGGAAAAAATGTCTGGAAATTCGCTCACCGCGGGAATGTTATAAACCGATAACTGTGATGCGTCCTCCTGAAGAACATAACACCAGTAATACGTTTCTCGAGTGTTATAAGATACTCCCGCTGTAAGGAGGCTGAGGGACCCTTTAGAACTGAAGTGTTCTCGACCCCTGATTATGTGAGTGGCACCGTGACAAGTTATAATGGAAATGATCAAGTGATAGGTATCTAATATCGTCCTGTGAATCGTCATCCAGTCCATACCCAAAATGACATCTTCGTTCTGAAGTGGAAAACCATGAGATTCGCTGTCCGGCCCTGACCATCAATGCGGATCGGACAGTTTCGAACTTCAAAATTACCCCCAACTCTGCTACCCTCGGGTAGCTTAACAGTAAAATATTCACAAGGTACACAAGGAAGGTTCAAACGATTAACACATTCCACATATATAAACGAGTGTGTCGCTCCAGTATCAAACATTACATGAACAGACTGGGTATTAAGAAGAAGTGTACCTGCGACAGCAGGTGCGGTCTGGTCATCAGTAGCCCTCAATTCGAACACGCGGGATGGTAGTGTCCCCGAGGAGGGTGCAGTGCCTCCCTCGCACCCACGTCCTCTTCCAGCACCGTATGGTGGAGTTTGGTAAGGTAGAGATCGATAGTTGGACACGGCGGGTGCCCTGGATGTCTGTACCGAACCTTGCTGACTCTGAGGAGCTGTATTTGGTGTAGAATTGACCCGCAAACATTAGCAAGACATGTGCCCACTTTTTCCGCATGAAAAACACTTTGTAGCCACCTTATGGCACTGACTCATGGTATGTCCAGCTATGCCACAATTGTAACAGCTCCGGCGAAGGGACCGGTCAGATGTGCCCTTTTGTTGGTACGAAACTGCTGATTTAGAGGAGAACCCAATTCCCAAGTTCATTCTACTAGTGCTCCCAGACTGGTTAGATGTCTTCTGCTTCTTTTGGTTATGCCCAGTATCAGAACTAACAACAGTACTGGCGTATGCCGTGACTATGTCCTCATATGCCTTCAGAGTTGTGCAGTGAAATCCAGTTGCATAACGTTGAACATCTTCTGGAAACCATTGTGCAAGGTGACAAATTCGTTGATCTTCGGATGGAACCATGTGTGAGACATAGCTTAGTTCAGTCCTATAGGCCCGAATGATTTCTGGCACCGGTAAGTTCTGTGGTCCTGCACTGAAGAAACTCCGTGCACGAGCAATTTGAGCTGACCTGGGGTAGTACTCGTCTCTCAAAGTTTTGGAAAACTCAGTCCACCCGACTGCTCTGTCCTCCGGCTTATAGGTCCTCCACCATCGGGCTGCAGTATCGCGGAGCTAGTTGATTCCTAGGGGTACCTTTCGGTTCCTTGGGCAACCGATTACCTCGAAAGCAATCTCCATTTCGTAGATCTAGTCGTCCATATGTTTATCTCCCGAACCGTCAAATAATGGTGGTCTAGCCTTCAGCATCTCTCCCAGCCATCGGTTATTCCCAGTGTTCTCCTCCATGTTAATGACTGGTACCCGCTCCGCTCGGTTGGCCTGAGCGATTCCTACTGCAATGGCCTGGGCGAGAGTCTGAATGAAAGCCGGATCCATTCCTTCGTTGTTGTGGTTCTCCACCTCCTGTTCATTCTGATTATTGGACGGCGGCTGGTTTCCTACTGGAACGGTATCAGCGGTGTTCCTATCTTCCTGCTGGTTCACAGCAGATCCCTGAGCGTCGTTCACGATTCTCCTAGCTCTACGACGTGCCATTGTGATAATTGTTCGATCTAGAGGGTCATTTCAGTACAGTTATTCTTTGAGTTCTACTGAATTCAAACATCATACCTGATTTTCAAGAAACACACCTGTTTCTTACCTTGACATTCCTCGAGGAGTTACGGTCGCTTGGAGTGTTGGACTTTGAAAACACGTAACAATTTCAAAATGTTTGGTAAAACTTTTCAACGTGGATGTAACCCTCTCTGATACCATTTTCTGTAATGCCCAAAAAAACTCACCGAAAAGTTACAGTGTCGTGAACACCGTGAGGGACTCACAAGGCTAATTTTCAAGATTTTATAGTTCATCCATTAATGATTTTTTTAAGGTAATTCCACGATGATAAAATTCCGAGCAAAATACTTTAGAAAATAAGTTCGACCACACAGTTATTACATCAACTTGGAATATTCAGAATTTTATAAAAAAAAATAATAACAGAGCTTCCTCCAAACACCGCTTAAGCCTGACCAGAACCTTCGGGAATGTCCTGCACATATTTAACAAATTTGCCTGACACGACGAATCATGCCAGTCAACCTAGGTTAGACAATATGAACGGAAAATCATCGAAGGTATAAGATAAACTTGCAATACAATATCAATGTTCGATTTGGCATTCGATCACATCATACTCAACATTATCTTTCTATCAACACATAAACTCCCGAGGTCGCAACCAAGGGTCACGGAAGTATCTACACAGGATTACTCCGGACGTGGGTACCATTCAGGTTTTATCCCTCAACACAGTTCTGTACAGATGTATCAACATATAAACTCCCAAGGCCGCAGCCAAGGGTCACGGAAGTATCTACATAGGAATACTTCAGACATGGGTAAATAGAACGAACACAATTCCACAAATAGTGACACACATTAATTTTTGAAATTTAATGTAACATAGTGTGAGCAAGTTTCACTTGCCTGAGTTCCGACGGGTATAATCGGATATTTGCGCCATTTTGTGCGGAAGCATAAATAAATTGCAGAAAAAAATCACACAAGGAATTATAGAGGTTCGGCTATTAACGAAGCCTACGTCCTCTCTCGATGTATCTTTTCCTTATAATTAAGATCAAAACCTCTACGCCTCTCTTCTATCGATCGAGGGATTACCGTTACAAGCTCGTCTTCTATCGGTCTGAGTAAAACCGTTTTTCCTTTTCTATTGGATAAGGAATCAACCACTCTAGATTTCTATGGGTACTAGATAAACCTCACTTAGATATCGATTGCGATTCTAATAATGCCGGATACTTGATCCTAATAACACCGAATCCAATCGTATCTCTTCTTTTACCTCTCATGTATAATGTTGAATGTATAAACACTCAAACTAACAATATAAGCTCAATATTACAACAACAATGTAAGTATATGAATATAAGATCAATGTCATGAATGATTGGAGTTGTTGTACTCAAACAATACCATAGGAATGGTATTTATAGGCATTTCCCACAAACTAGCCGTTGCTGCCAGTTGACTAGCTAGCGTGCGCTGGCTCTTCCTTCTTTGCGTGCGCTATCGCACATTTTTGCTTTAGCGTGCGTTATCTCTTCCTTCTTAGCATGTGCTATCGCACATTTTGCTTTAGCGTGCGTAATGTCTTTCATGTAGCGTACGTTAATCATTTTATGTTTCAGTCCAGTGGCTAGTGTCCTTGACAGTTAGCGTGCACTACTACTTCCTTTGTAGCCTTCGTTAATCCAATATATCCATTGCATGACTTGTCAAAGTATCCGTTTGATATGCTGACTTTGACCTGCTTTTCCCAACGTTCTGATTGACTTGATTCAAACTGCTTAGCGTGCGTTATTCCTTCTTTGTAGCATGCGCTAATGCTGACTTCATTTCATACGTCATTCTGTGTTTGAATTCCTTCACAACGGTAACAGGACTTCAATAGCGTGCATTAATGATAACGTGTAGCGTGCGCTATCCCATCAGATGACTTCACTTTAGCTTACTTCGAACTTGGATGAAATGCAGTTGACTCCCCGTTAGCATGCGCTAACATATATGTCTTTAGCGTGCGCTAGACATGCATTTTGCTCAGCTTTTCGCGTCTTCGTTTGCTTCGTCGTTTTGCTTCGCCTTGATGTTGTTTTGTTGTTTAGCAACTTTAATCATCAAAACACAAATTAAATAATGTGTGGAATAAATATTCCAACAATCTCCCCCTTTTTGATGATTACAAAACAACTCTTGAATTGGATAAAATCTGTAAAAATAAAATATATGTATATATATATATATATATATATACGAATCAAAGTTTTCGGCTTTGATCGTTTCGTTAGTTTCTCCAATTCTTTTTTCTTTTCGACATCTCCCTTATTTTTCAACTCCTTCGTTTTTTATTTTTCAATTTTTCAACTCCCCCTATTTGTATGCTTTTCTTTTCTTTTCGACTTCTTCATTTTTATCTCAATTCATCTCCTTCTCATTTTCATCTCAATTCATCTCCTTCTCCCCTTTTTTGTCTTCATCAAAAAGTATAAAGATATAGAGGATACCAAATGAAATATGAATGATACCAATTTAAGCATTAATAAGGGTATAAACTCCCCCTGAACGTATTATCTCCCCCTTTTTAAAATATTAATTGTTAAAATTAATTTTTGGGAACCCAACCGATAGTTGGTTTTTGTTTCGAGATGTGAACGATATTTGAAACGTTTGTTCCTTTAGGAACCCAAATCTTTTTAATTTTTATCGTTCGTCTTGGGCTTTTTTAATTTGAAATATGATGCCCGATTTTCAAACATTTTTCGCAACGGGGTATATTGAAATTTACGGATTCGTTTTTGAAACGTGGTTTGAATCCTAACCCCTCTTTATTTAGAGTATATTTTTGAACCGAGAGCATATTTTCAAATTTCTCGTTTCTGAGAGAAAATTTCTTCATTAAATTCTTGAGCTCGGTTTGAATTTTAACAAGATCATTCTTTAAAATATTCTCGTTTTCAATGCATTTTAAATGATCGATCTCGACAAATTTTCCCTTTTCTAGAATTTTGGAATTTTCATTTTCCAAAAATTTATATTTATTTTGAAGGAATTTAATTTCTTTTAAAGAATTTTCATAATCGGTATGTAATAACTCGAATGCTTCAAAAAGTTCATCGTATGAATTACTTACTTGGCTTTCGACGTCGCTATCGTCGAATGAACTCCGGGCCATGAGCGCGAAATTATTTTGATTCATGAAATCTTCATCCGGATCTTCGTCGCTCCATGTTGCAACTAAAACCTCCTTTTGCTTTACTCGACAGTTCTTAGCAAAGTGGCCTGGTTTACCACATAATCGACACGTATTGTCGAATTTCTTAGGTTCGCCCGCTTGAATGTCTTTCTTCCTCCGGTTTAGTAAGTGTTGGAACTTATTAATATTCTTGGCATAGTATGCCGATTCTTCTTCGCTTTCGTCCATCGGGATTTCTTCTTTCTTTTTTGATATTTTTGCCTTGAAGGCTATCGATTTTTCCTTCGGTTTTGGTTTGGCATTCCGAGATTTTAGAACAATCTCGTAGTTGATAAGAGAATCAACAAGAGCACTAAAATCAATATTATTTAAATCTTTAGATTCCATTATTGTCGTAACCGTACCGTCCCATTCTCGAGGTAGTGATTGGAAAATTTTCTTTACTCTCTCACTACTTGAAAGTGGTTTTCCGAAACATGTTAATCCATTGGTGATGACTGAAAATCGGTCGAGCATAATCGAGATGGATTCGTCGTCCTTCATTTGGAATAGTTCATAATCGTGAAGGAGCATATTTATCTTCGTCTCTTTGACTTGAGACGTACCTTTGTGTGTTACCTCAAACATTTTTCAAATTTCTTTGGCACTATCACACGATGATATCCGGTTGTGTTCTTCCGGATTTAAAGCACAATATAATAATTGCGTGGCTTTGCAATTATAATGGTCATTTTTCCAATCCGCATCGTCATACTCTTCAAAGGTTTTGAGAGTTCTGTTTGAGTTCGTCGGAATTCTGGGACCAAGACAAATCACCTTCCATAATTCGATATCGTAAGCTCGGATGAAAATAGACATTTTCTTCTTCCAAGTCATGAAATTCGATCCATCAAAAAATGGTGGTCGGTTGAGAGCAAGGCCTTCGACTAAGCCATTTGAAACGCCATTTTGGATCTTCTCCTCGGATGTTAAGCCGCGTATTGGAGTACCACACTGATACCAATTGTTGGTATATAATCGGATATTTGCGCCATTTTGTGCGGAAGCGTAAATAAATTTCGGAAAATAAATCACACAAGGATTTATAGAGGTTCGGCTATTAATGAAGCCTACGTCCTCTCTCGATGTATCTTTTTCTTAGGATTAAGATCGAAACCTCTACGCCTCTCTTCTATCGGTCGAGGTATTACCGTTACAAGCTCGTCTTCTATCGGTCCGAGTAAAACCGTTTTTCCTTTTCTATTTGATAAGGAATCAACCACTCTAGCTTTCTATGGGTACTAGATAACCCTCACTTAGATATTGATTGCGATTCTAATAATGCCGGATACTTGATCCTAATAACACCGAATCCAATCGTATCTTTTCTTTTACCTCTCGTGTATAATGTTAAATGTATAAACACTCAAACTAACAATATAAGCTCAATATTACAACAACAATGTAAGTATATGAATATAAGATCAATGTCTTTAATGCTTGGAGTTTTTGTACTCAAACAATACCATAGGAATGGTATTTATAGGTATTTCCCACAAACTAGCCGTTGTTGCCAGTTGACTAGCTAGCGTGCGCTAGCTCTTCCTTCTTTGCGTGCGCTATCGTATATTTTTGCTTTAGCGTGCGTTAGCTCTTCCTTCTTTGCGTGTGCTATCGCACATTTTTTCTTTAGCGTGCGTAATGTCTTTCATGTAGCGTACGTTAATCATTTTATGTTTCAGTCCAGTGGCTACTTTCCTTAACAGTTAGCGTGCGCTACTACTTCCTTTGTACCGTGCGTTAATCCAATATATCTGTTGCATGACTTGTCAAAGTATCCATTTGATATGCTGACTTTGACCTGCTTTTCCCAACGTTCTTATTGACTTGATTCAAACTGCTTAGCATGCGCTATTCCTTCTTTGTAGCGTGCGCTAATGCTGACTTCATTTCATACGTCATTCTGTGTTTGAATTCCTTCACAATGGTAATAGGACTTCGATAGCGTGCGTTAATGATAACGTGTAGCGTGTGCTATCCCATCAGATGACTTCACTTCAGCTTACTTCGAACTTGGATGAAATGCAGTTGACTCCCCATTAGCGTGCGCTAACATATATGTCTTTAGCGTGCAGTAGACATGAATTTTGCTCAGCTTTTCGCGTCTTCGTTTGCTTCATCGTTTTGCTCCGCCTTGATGTTGTTTTGTTGTTTAGCAACTTTAATCATCAAAACACAAGTTAAATAATGTGTGGAATAAATATTCCAACAAGTTACTCCCTTGATAACATGACTCTGTAATACCCGAGATTTCTGATGTGTAATTGAACCTTGTGATAGTGTATTGTTACATTTTGATGTGAGTATTATTCTCCGTATTTCATGATCCTGTGTTGTTGAGCGTATGATTTCATGAATGTATTCAAAATTGTGATTTTTGCAAGCGTAGCGCACGCTATCGACTAAGCATAGCGTACGCTAATTTGGGTATCGTAGCGCATGCTATATATATACCCTAGCGCGCGCTACACGTAGTCAGCATGATTGAGACAGGGTGGTAGGTTAGATCGACTGCGGATCTCGGTCGGATTATGTCGGGATGAACCTGGACCGCTTTCGGGAAAAAGCCAAGTCAACGCGGTAGCGCACGCTACTCATATGAGGATAGTGCACGCTAAATTCTGAGTACAGTGAAGTCAGTAAGCTTCGTATGGACGTTAGCGCACGCTATGGATATGATCTAGCGCGCGCTAATAAACCTTTTCTATATATAGGACAGCACACTTTTTTATTTTTTTCAGCTTTCATCACTTCCCAAACCCGAATTCTGAGACATAGAGAGTCACTCTCTCCATCCTAAACCCCTCATATAATTATCCTAGCACGAGTGGGGAGATTGTAGATCATTGGAGATTGGTGTTCAAGCCTTCGGCGTTGGATTTCTTCGAGTTCCTCCTTGTTCTTCACTACTTTGAGGTAGGTGATTCTTCACCAATATTAAGTACTATTCTGAAGGACGTTTTGATCATGATTTGGGACTATCTAGTTAGTTAAATACATACGTAGTCGAACATCATGTGTTAGAAGGATATTTTCGATGTTTCGATACTTCTTCATCATATAAACCGTTGAACCTTTTTAGTGTTTGAACTCCTAAGCTTATTCATGTATCTTCAAAACCGATTATGACCAGTATGTGGAGGTTATCAAGTTCTTATGTTTTTACATAATGGAATCATACGTTTTGGGACGTAGAATGAATGGAACTTATGATACTTTCTTGAAGATCAAGATGAATTATGGTGTTGTGATGATTATATGTATCCTTGTATCTTGTAGTCGTTTAATCCATAAAGATCTTTCACAAACCGTATGAGCATGATATGCACGGAGATGACATGTATTAACACTGAAGATTTCATGGGTTTTATCACCATTAGATCAAGTTTTCTGCCCTGTAGTAAACTGCCATGCACGGTTAGCGCACGCTAAGATAGTCATATTAACGTGCGCTATCGGGAATGAGTTAACGTATGCTATGTTGGGTACGTAACGTACGTTATGTCATCAGTCGAGTCAGTCGGCTGATCAGAGAGAACTGTCGGTACATAGTTTGCGTACGCTAGACTTCGCTGTTTACGTACGCTAACGGGCAGTCTTAGCGCACGTTACGTAGAGTACATAGCGTACGCTAAGTAGTTCAGGCAGAATTCATTTTTAGAGCTTTCGGTCGTAAACCGGATTTTAGACATTCGTACGACATGAGATGAATTCTTTATTATTTCTTTTGAACAAGGTCCGAGCCTTGCATAGGGGACGATCGAGGGGCGGTGACATACAGACGCGTGGCATTTGTTGGAGTATTTCATTCTTGCCATTTTAAGGCAAGTATCATATGTTGAGTTTGGTTTATATTGGAACTTTGATCATGCATATGGTTTTGTTCATATTGTCGAGTATGAGATTAATTTCTTTGATTTCTTGTGATATACGTGGTTAATTGTTCGTATGAATGGACATATTGAAATGCATATATGTATGCACGATTGCATGGTTTATATTGAAAATGATCTGAATGGGGTCATGAGGATCTATGCTGAGGGCGCTGGATCGAATGTCCACCATGCGTTGGTCCGACGGGATCATCATGGGGATCTATGCTGAGGGCGCTGGATCGTTGGACGGGTTTTCCACCATGCGTTGGTCCGACGGGATCATCATGGGGATCTATACCAAGGGCGCTGGATCGCTGGATTACCCTGTATTGTGTTGATAGAATCGTGAGGATTCACATCGTTGGATTCCGATGACGGAAGTCCGTTTTGCATGTTTTATGATGCGCTGATGATTTATGTATTATGATACTTGTACTAGCATTGTTTTGCTAACCCCTTCGGGGGTGGACATTGTTTTGAGGTTCAGGTAGCCGAGGAGCGGGGAGGCAACCACAGTACCGACATGACGATGAAATGGCTCAGTGATGTGGTTGATGTTTATTGTTATTGTGATTTGTCTTCTTGGTTCACTTTAGTACTCGAGTACGTGTGTTTTAATAATGTCATTTTCGATATGGTTGTATAAATTAACTCTCTTGATCAGTTGAACCGGTTCTGTATTTTTAATTTCAGTGGTACTGTTGAATTATGTTTACATTTCTTTTAATTAGCCTTGTAAATCCTTACTTAAAGGGTTTACGGCGTTGTAATTATTCTGAATATCTCGGGGAGTTACAGAATATGGTATCGAAGCTAAGATTCATGGATATCTTGGCAGTCGGGTTAGTTGGGTCTGTTTACGTTATTTGATTATTGGTCGTTTGTAACATCACTGTTGAGCCAGCATCATCGTGTGGACCGTGGTTGTAAGTTTCCTAATCTCAATTACTACCATTTTATTTAATTCATGTTTTGTGAACATTGACGGACTTTCTTTTAGAAAGTTTGCCCTGGATATTGAGTATTTGTGTTTACAGTATGTTGAGAGGAGGTCGTGGACGTGGATGTGGTCGTGGACGCGGACGTGGAAATGCGAGACAGGAGGATTCGGCGTCTACCCCAGAGATTTCTGCTAGTCGAACCGATTCCCATTCTAGAGGACAGCAGGGGTCAGCAAATAATAATGCAGATCCTAACGTGTCGGGAGTGCTTCAACAGGTGGTTGCTCAGATAAACCAGTTTTCTCAAGTTGTTGATCGCATGCAGACGGCGATGGGACAACAACATGACGAGGAAAATCCGGGGGACAAATGGCTTACTGAGGTGGTCAAATTGCACCTTCCGAAATTTGACGGTTCTGCTGAGACGCTTTATTGGGATCAGTGGATGAAGGAGTTAGAAAAGATCTTTGCAGGGATTAACTGTCCCAACGATAGAAAAGTTCCGATCGCCCAATATCTTCTGACTGGGGAGGCTTTCGATTGGTGTGAGTCCATTCGATCTGAGGAGCATAATGCTGACTGGACGGAGTTCAAATTAATGATGGAAGCGCAATATTGTCCTCGCCCAGTTAGAGAGGCCCGAGTCCGGGAGTTTTTCTCACCACAAAATCAGAGGCATCTGTGACAGACGTGATTAAGACTTTTAACCACCAGTTGACTTATGTGCGCCACTTGGTCAGGACCGATGCAGAGAGGATTTTTCATTTTGACATGCGGATGAAGCCGAAAATTCAGCAGTATATGTCCGGATTTGAATGTTCCACCTTGCGACAGTATCAGGACAAAGCATTGGCCTATGATATGAAAGAGGCGGCAGTAGAGAAGTCAATGGAAGCAAAGAAGCAGAAAGTGTCTGGCAACTTCACGGAGAATAAGAGTAGTGGGCCCCGCAGGGGCCAGTCCTCATTTCATTCATCCAGGAGGCCTCCGCATCCTTCTCGAGGTGGAAAGAAGTTCCGGGCAGCACCAACCGTTTCAGACATAGGGAAGAAATGTTATAACTGTGGCAAAGCGGGGCATGTTCGACGTGGATCGCTTTCGCACTGCCGTGACTGCTTGAGTGTGGACAGGAAGGACATCGCGCAACATTTTGTGGAAATACGACTCGATCTTTTGGTACTCGCACTCCTGTACCGGTTCCGAAGGACACTAGTGTAAACCAGACGCAGCAAAGCGGTTTCCAGCAGCAGAATGTTGGGAAAAGAGAGGCATCCAGCACTGGGTCCGTTCCTCCGCGTATTTACGAGATGAAGATGTCAGACGATCAGAACACGGCTATTGCATCAGGTATGATTCAGATCCTTTTGCAACCAGTTAGTGTCTTATTCGATTCAGGAGCTACGCATTCTTTCATATCTTTGAACTGTGTTAATCGTTTGAAAATCTCGTGCTTGTATGATTGTGAACCTTATGTTGTGGGACTACCGAGCGGAGAGAAACTTGTGGGAACCCTAGAGACTAGAGATTTTCCAGTGACTATAGGAGGGAGAGATTGGCTATCAAATCTTATTGTAGTCGACATCCTTGGTGACGATTTAATTCTCGGAGATGATTGGCTCAATCGTTATGGAGATATTTTGAATTACTGAAATAGATTCATTTCTATCATTTCCGATGACGGGTCTGAACATTTATTTAAGGGGTGGAGACCGAGAAGCTCAGGAAAATTGATCAAAGCGATGAAAGCAGCGATATTGCTAAAGCAGGGTTGTTACGGATTTTGGTGTTATGCCATGAAGAAAGAAGAAGGAGTAGAGCTCTCATCTATTCCAGTTGTGAATGAATTCTCATATGTATTCCCTGACGAACTACCTGTGTTACCTCCGCAGAGAGAAGTGGAGTTCACTATCGAATTAGAGCCTGGAGCCGCTCCTATCTCTAGGGCACCATACCGTATGGCGCCGACCGAGATGTATGAACTAAAGAAGCAACTGGAGGAATTGTTGCAGAAGGATTACATTCAACCTAGCGTTTCTCCTTGGGGAGCACCCGTTCTCTTTGTCCGGAAGAAAGATGGATCCCTCCGATTATGTATTGATTATAGGGAACTAAACAAGGTGACGATCAAGAACAAGTATCCTATACCTCGGATCGACGACTTGTTTGATCAACTGCAAGGGGCAAGGGTATTCTCGAAGATTGACTTGCGATCAGGATACCATCAGTTGATAATTAAGAAATCGGATATACCGAAGTCTGCTTTCAGATCCCGATACGGGCACTATGAATTCGTGGTGATGCCATTCGGACTTACCAATGCTCCTGCGGTATTTATGCAATTAATGAATCGGGTATTCTTAGAATACCTAGATAAGTTTGTGGTCGTTTTCATTGATGATATCTTGATCTATTCGAAAGACACAGAAGAGCATGCCGAGCATTTGCGTTTGGTTTTGAGCACCTTGAGGAATGAACAGCTTTATGCAAAGCTTTCCAAATGCGAGTTCTGGCTCAGGGAAGTAACCTTCCTTGGGCATGTGATATCAGCTGACGGAGTTCAAGTGGACCCGAAGAAAGTCGAAGCAATCTTGGAATGGAAAGCTCCTAATAACGTGAAAGAAGTCTGAAGCTTCTTAGGACTTGCTGGATATTATCGCTGTTTTGTAGAGGGATTTTCCAAAATTGCTCATCCGCTCACTCAGCTATTACAGAAAACTCAAAAGTTCACGTGGGATGAGAAATGCCAGGCTGGTTTTGATGAACTTAAGAAGAGACTGACGACAGCACCTATATTAGCATTACCAGATGGGATTGATGGATTCATGGTATACAGCGATGCTTCAAATCAGGGTCTGGGATGTGTGTTGATGCAGAAGGATAAGGTGATTGCCTATGCTTCTCGGCAGTTGAAACCGTACGAAGTTAATTACCCCACTCATGATCTGGAGCTAGCAGTTGTGGTCTTTGCTTTGAAAATTTGGCGACATTATTTGTACGGCACTCATTGTCAGATCTTTACAGATCATAAGAGTCTCAAGTATATTTTCAGTCAGAAAGAATTAAACATGAGGCAGAGAAGGTGGCTGGAATTGATCAAAGATTACGACATGGAAATCCTCTATCATCCGGGTAAAGCAAACGTAGTGGCTGATGCACTGAGCCATAAACCTGTTTCTCTTCGAGTGTTGGAAGAGCTTACGTCCCAAAACAACATTCAACGAGAACTAATCCGTGAAGTAATTGAAGTGTGGATGCAAGGAGTCCAAGGGCAATTGTGTGTGACGGAACTAACTTCGTCGTTGGTTGAAGAAATCAAATCTAAGAAGTTGGATGACTCTCTGATTCTTCGATTATGTGACGAAGTGAACAAAGGGAAGGCCCCAGAATTCGTGATACAAGATAATGGAGTTCTGAGATTTCAGAGTCAACTTTGCGTTCCCAATGATGATGTTTTGAGACAGACAATTCTGAAGGAAGCTCACAGTGCGCCCTATTCTATTCACCCGGGCAGTAGTAAGATGTATAAGGATCTAAAACAAAACTTCTGGTGGGGAAATATGAAGAAAGATGTAGCAGAGTACGTTTCGAAGTGTTTGACTTGTCAGCAGGTTAAGATTGAACATCATCGACCTGCCGGAATGTTAAAACCGCTTCCGATTCCTGAGTGGAAGTGGGAGGATATCTCGATGGATTTCATCACCAATATGCCAAGGACCAATATGGGAATGAACATGATTTGGGTTATAGTGGATCGATTAACCAAGTCGGCTCATTTCCTAGGAATTAAAGACACTTAGGGACCCGAGAGATTGGCGCGAGTATTTATTGCACAGATAGTCAGATTGCATGGGACGCCGAAGACCATTACTTCATATCGAGATGGTCGTTTCGTGTCGCACTTCTGGAAGGCAGTTCACAGGGCTTTGGGGACCGAGCTAAAATTTAGCACGGCTTATCATCCTCAGACGGACGGTCAGTCCGAAAGGACTATACAAACAGTAGAAGACATGCTTATAGCTTGTGCTTTGGATTGGTCAACTGATTGGGAAGTTCACTTGCCGTTGATTGAATTCACCTACAACAATAGTTGGCATGCTTCTATTAAAATGGCACCATTTGAAGCTTTGTACGGGAGAAGATGCTGATCACCCCTGTGCTGGGATGATTCTTCGGACTTGATTGGGACGGAACCGGAATTGATAGTTCAGACGTAGGAGAAGATAGCTCTGATTCGGAAAAGACTGTTGACTGCCCAGAGTCGACAGAAGTCTTACGCAGATGTGCGTCATCGCCCACTAGAGTTCGACATTGGGGACCACGTACTATTGAAGTTGTCTCCTACACGTGGAATTTTCCGTTTTGGGAGGAAAGGCAAGCTAAGTCCGAGATATATCGGACCATTTGAGGTCCTCGAGAGAATTGGGGATTTAGCATACAGGGTGGCCTTACCGCCATCGCTGAGTCACGTTCACAATGTGTTTCACGTATCCCAATTGCAGAAGTATATACCAGATCCCAGTCATATTATTGATTTCGACGAGATCGAGATAGCTAATGACGGCACCTTCGAAGAGAGACCAATCAAGATACTTGAGAGTCGGATCAAACAATTGAGGAATAAACCAATACACTTGGTTAAAGTACAATGGTCACGACACGGAGTTGAAGAGGCCACTTGGGAAACGGAGGACAATATAAAGACTAGATATCCAGAGTTGTTTTCATTTTAAGTTTCGGGACAAAACTTCTTTTTAGGGAGAGAGGATGTAATACCCGAGATTTCTGATGTGTAATTGAACCTTGTGAAAGTGTATTGTTACATTTTGATTTGAGTATTATTCTCCGTATTTCATGATCCTGTGTTTTTGAGCGTATGATTTCATGAATGTATTCAAAATTGTGATTTTTGCACGCGTAGCGCACGCTATCGACTAAGCGTAGCATACGCTAATTTGGGTATCGTAGCGCACGCAATATATATACCCTAGCGCGCGCTACACGTAGTCAACATGATTGAGACAGGGTGGTAGGTGAGATCGGCTGCGGATCTCGGTCGGAATATGTCGGGATGAACCTGGACGGCTTTCGGGAAAAAGCCAAGTCAACGCGGTAGTGCACGCTACTCATATGAGGATAGCGCACGCTAAATGCTGAGTACAGTGAAGTCAGTAATCTTTGTATGGACGTTAGCGCTGTTAGGAGTATGCCCTCGAATGCCACTCAAAGGATGTTGAGTGAGGGCATTGTACTTGTAATTATGTAAATCATTACTATAAGGCAATGGATGTTTCTTTATTTACTGGTAGTTACTGGCATTACTAACTCGTAAATATACGTATAGAAACTAGTCCATGTATTTGAGAGCAAAAGCATCCCACTCCTTATTGGATAAGGGGGTCGGCACTGGAAAGGTTTATAGCTCAAATACTTAATCGTTCGCAAGTCGATGAAACTTGACTGGGCGTTAAGTTTATGTGAAGACTTGTATGACGTGTTCTTTGACATGGATAGTGCCTGTCGAACACTAATGGTTAGTGGGAGCACACGTTATAAGTATGCTAATTGGATTAGTATACTCGAACCGACTCACCCTCAATTCGTCACACGGATTTCACTCCGGGATAGTCAATGACGGAATCGAAAGGTTGTGATAGGTATTCGTGAACCTTCGACTTGAGGATTTAGTAGGGATGTGCTTGTGATGTCAAGATTTTCATTAGAGTAGTTCGATCCTATAAACCGGGAGGCGGGGGTCAACCTCGACGTGCATCTTGACGGGCAAGTAGCGGGTCCTACTGAATACCAAGATAGAATTCTTTCTCCCGTTAGTGAGCGGGTTAAATGTCCTATGCGGTTATTGGCAAATGAGATCATAAGTCTTTGGCCAAAGCATTGGAGCTAGTTGTATTTGATACACGAGAGCTCGATGATCTCGATTTGCATTAACACATGCATAGCGTCAAGTAACAGATAGGGTTTGACTGACCGTGACCCTATAACTTGATTGGGACATTTGAAAGAAGGGTTTATACGTATACTGGTATTCATGACATAATGGTTCTTGAATGATCCTAATCATTCGTTCTCAGTTGGGGTAAAGTGTAGGCCGCCAGGCTGGCTAGGTGGTGCTACTACTCTTTGGTTCCTCCCATTGCTGACTGAGACGAACCTACCGAGTCGCGCAATAGGATTGACGACGGAATGAATCAAGCTAATTCTCTCATAATGAATATTAGGATATTGGATATCTAATTTGGGACATTGGATGTCTAAATTAATTTATGGGATAAATTAATTTACGGCCTAATGAATTAAATAAATTATCGGGTGATTAATTTAATTCATGAATATAATTATTTCTTGGATAAATTAATTATGTCATTATGTATTTAATATGATTAATTAATTGGATTAATTAATCGATATAAATACATCGGAACGGAATCGGATTTTATCTGTTTGGACTCACGGGAGTCCGAAACGGACCGAACTCTTCCGATTCATCCACATGGCCGCCCCCTCTTTTTCCACCCACCTTCATTTTGTCTTTATTTCATTCTTTATTGAGTGATAAAGACATTGGGGTCATGGTATCTTTTGATGGTGGGGTTGTTCACTTATATGATGAGTTGTATCATGTGAAAAAGAAATAGAATAAAAGAGGAAGACTTCTCTTTTCAACAAAAAAAATTATTATTCCATACGTGAACACAGCAGTGAGGAAAGAAGAGAGAGAGAGAGAGAGAGAATATTATTCTTCTCAAGTCTTCATCATCTTCTTCATTTTTATTCTTGAGTTCTCTTGGAGAAAATTCAAGATATATTGAGAGATATAAATTAATTCACTTAGAGTGTTATAATCAAAGCTTCATCACTTGATTCTAGCCGTAACCTTAGAGGTTAATCGAGTGTTGTCATTCCGTTCGTTTCTCCGGCGCGTGACAAGTAGAGACGCGGTTTTTCGGCGTTGGATCATCCAAGGGCTTGGAGCATTTTGGATCGTTTGGGGAATAGCTCAAGAGAAGGAAATCCATATAATCAACGGACGACAAGGGTATGATTTCGAATCTTCCTTTGTTTATTTTATATTCGTATATGCGTAGCTCGATCGATCCTCGTAGGGATTCGGATCGAATGAATTTTCGCTTTACCGCTCACTGGCCTTCATTTTAGGCACCGAATCCCAACAGTGGTATCGGAGCGAGGTCTTGCGATCGTATATACGATATTTAGCATTTGGAATGCTTATTTTGTGATTTAGAATCACTTTGATAATCGTAGATATTTTATTGTTCGTCGTAGTGTTGTTTTTTTCGTGATTTTATGTTATGGTATAAATCAGGTTTTTCTTGGAAATATGATTTATATTAATAATATTCAAATCAGGAATAACGGGATTTTAGAAATCTGCCCGAAAACGAGCTGTATCGAATCGTTGGACGATTTTCCATACACCGCCGAGTATGGCCGAGCACGCCCGCCCATGGCCGGACGCTTTGCCGACGAGCCGAGTCTCCGCCGGCGTGTTGTCAGACGAGCCGAGTGCGCTGATCCGGCCGACACTTGCCGACGAGCCGAGTCCGCCGGGGCGTGTTGTCAGACGAGCCGAGTGCTCGCCAGATCCCACGACACTTGTTGTATCGAGCCGAGTCCCGCCGGGCGTGTTGTCAGATCGAGCCGAGTCCGCCGGGCGTGTTGTCAGACGAGCCGAGTGCTCGCTGATCCGGCCGACACTTGTCAGACGAGCCGAGTGCTCACCGGATCCGGCCGAGCGCTTTGCCGATCTCCGCCGAGCACTTGTTGTATCCGGCCGGTAGTGTTGTATCTCACGGCCGTGTCCGGCATGGCCGGGTCCCTTTCCTGCCTGGAGCCGGGCGTGGCCTCGTAGCCGCCGGCCGTGGTGCCTCGTGCCGCGCTTCAGCCGTCGGCACCGGGTCTCGTTTTCAAGATATTTTCGATTATTGAATTTTCCTGTATTAAAATCATTAATTTAGAATTTTTGATGAAGGAAAATTCAAAGAAAATATTTTAAGGGTACACTACGGACGAAAATTAAATTGTCGATTATTGTTGAATTGATTGGATCAATTCTATTAATTGTTGATTATTGATTGGATCATATGTAATCTTCTCGCTATCCATTTATTGAGTATTTATTGGATGAATGCTTTTGAATGGGGATGTGGTTCATGGACTTAGTTTGAATCGTTCGTTTTATTTGATTGGGTTGTAAAGGCTGTTTTGAGCCTATTTATTTTACTAGAAATATTTGTATCTAGGATGCAATTTTTCAATGTAAAATTTATATGTAATGACGAAGACCGGAGGAAGATCCGTTTCGAGAAGACAAAGTTTCAAGACTAAGACTTGTAATTAGATTACGGAGTTTTTGTTTTCTAGGAACGGTCTATGAACCACATGTTGGTAGCAACTAGGTTGTGAATGGTTGTTACATATTGTATGAATGCAACAAACGCACTAAAATGATTAATGTGCAAAGTGTAACGTTAATCGCGAAAATTCTCCCACAACAAATTATTAAGTTTATAAGGTTTCAAGGTTTTCCTTCCCTCCATCGAGCTTTCAGGAAATTGAAATCCAAACTGGATGTGCTATGCTTCCGAGTTATCAGGGTAGTCGTTCGGGGAGGACGGATAAATTACCGGGAGCGCATTGGATGCCTTCGGTTGGAGCAAATTTTATCCCTAGAAACCTGATAGGTTGCCGGATAAGATTCAATTGTGAAACTGATTTGCGTCAATGGTATAAACTTAACTTGTTCACGAACCATAGAAACCGTATAGGTTGAGGGGAGTGAACAAGGGGAAAAAGAAGATCGAATCATTCATTAGATGGGTTGGTGTTGGACACCACTTTATAAGAATTAATATACTAGAAACCTGTTCGGTTGCCCTCTATTAAGATTTATAAAGAACTCGATCACCACTATGAAGTAGAGCGACGATACTTCCGGATTTCACATGGGAGTGTGTTGTTCCGATAAAATAGTGGGAGTTGGGTAACAAGAATAGAAAAGACCTTAATTCTATACTCAGATCATAATATAACAAGTCACTAATTAATCTGTTATACTTAATGAAGACATAACTCTCAATATGACAATGAATCCACTCGCAATTCTACTCGAAAAGAACACCTTAATGGGACCTAACTTTGTGGATTGGCTCCGCAATCTGATGATTGTCCTCAGTATAGAGGCACTCGGATACGTCTTGGAGACGGACATTCCCGCGCCTCCTGTGCGGACCCGAGCCAATCAGGAAGAGATTGAAAACCACGAAAAGTGGGTTAAGGATGACGTGAAAGTCTGTGCTTATATGATGGCTTCCATGTCTAATGAGCTTCAGAGAGCTCATGAGAAAATGACTTCTGCTAGGCAAATTCTATCTCACTTAACCGAACTTTATGCTGAGCACAGCAGAACTGCTAGATATAAGATATCCAAGCAACTATTCGGTGCAAGGATGAAGGAAGGTGAGAAGGTTGGGGAACACGTCCTCAAAATGATATCCATGATCGAGAGATTGGAGGCTCTTGATTTTAAAATGGATACTTCTCTCCAAACCGACCTTATTCTATAGCCTCTCCCTGATTCCTTCTCACAGTTTGTTATGAACTTAAACTGCAATGAGATTGCATGTAATTTAGCTGGGCTAATGAACAAACTTGTGACCGCTCAGTCTCAGATGAAGACTCCGAAGATGAAGGAGTCGGCCCTTGTGATTTCTTCTGGACTTCGGAAGTCTAAGAATAAGAAGAAAAAGACCAAGAAGCGGACTGGACCAGAAGCAAAGGACCTTAAGGGTAAGGGCAAGGCCCCGATGGTTCCGAAGAACAAGAAGAAGAAGGATGCTTGTCTCAAGTGCGGTGAGCTGGGCCACTGGGCTAGAGACTGTCCGATTCTTCATGGCACTTCGTGCTGTAACTTTTAGTTTTGGAAACAAATTGTTCTGCTACTGTATTTTCTACTTCCTGGATACTGGATTCTGGTGCTAGTTCTCATATTTGTACCGTGAATCAGGATCTGGAACAAAGTAGTAAGCTTGGATCTGGATAAGTTATGATCACAGTCGGAAGCGGGCATAGTGTCGAGGCGACCGACATAGGATCACTTCTTTTGGGTTTAGAATCCGGCTTTGTTTTGACTTTAGAAGATGTACTTGTTTTGCCCAAGGGGCACAAAAACATTGTATCCATTCCAGTCATGGACCGAAAAGGTTTTTGATTTTTCATTGGTGATGGTTCCTGCAAAATTTATTTCAGAAATAAACTAGTGGGTACTGCTACATTGTTAAATGGATTGTATCATCTAAATCTTAGCAACAAAGTAGTTGTGAATACTATGACTAAAAAACGTGGTAGGGATGAAACCAATCAAGTTTTGAAATGGCATCTTAGACTTGGTCATGTTGGTCAGACCAAGGTTTACAAGATGGAAAAGGATGGACTTATGGGTCCATTGGGATCGGATCCCTTTCCTACTTGTGAATCTTGCCTTAAAGGTAAAATGACTAAGTACCCCTTCACAGGGACTTTTGAAAGAGCCGCTGATAAACTGGGATTAATCCATACTTACGTTTGTGGTGCTTTGGAAGCAGCACGTGACGGATATCAATATTTCATTACGTTTACAGATGATCATACTAGGTATGGTTATGTATACTTAATGAAACATAAATCCGAGGCTTTTGAGAAATTCCAAGAATTCAAGGCCCTAGTCGAGAAACAAACTGGTAATCATATCAAAGCACTTCGGTCGGACCGAGGTGGCGAGAATATGAGTACGGAGTTTGACGAGTTCCTTAAGGAACATGGAATAGTTTCACAACTAACACCTCCAGGTACTCCTCAGTTAAATGGTGTGTCAGAAAGAAGGAACCGGACCTTGTTAAACATGGTCCGTTCCATGCTGGGCTACACTGACTTACCAATTTACCTGTGGGGGTATGCACTCCTGACTGCCATGTATATCTTGAACAGACGTCCTTCCAAATCCGTTCCTAAAACTCCACATGAGATGTGGGAGGGCAGGAAACCAAGTCTTAATCACATTAGGATTTGGGGATGTCCCGCTTATGTCAAGAAGACTAAGGTGGAGAAGTTGGAAGCTAGGTCCGCAAAGGGACGTTTCATTGGATTCCCATCTGGGACGATGGGATATCTATTCTACATGCCCGAAGATCGAAAGATCGTTGTTGCTTTACAAGCACACTTCCTGGAAGATGAGTTCATTCAGGAAGGCGGAGCAGGTAGAAGTATTTCTTTAGAAGAATACAATGAAACTCCTCGGGAGACACCTGTGCAAGAAACTGGAACCGAACCTTCTGAAACACAAGTACAACCACCTTGTAGATCTAGTAGGGTGTCTCAATTACCTGAGAGGTATAGTTTTATGCACTTGGAGGAACTGGGTTTCTACGAGGTTCCAGGTGATAAACAAGAGACCGACCCGCGACCAAATGACCTAGCAATGGTGGATGTAGACTCCATGAAATAGATCAGAGCAGATCTTCATGTAGTTACACTGCTTTTGATGAGGCAGTCAAAGAGTTTGACTTCATGCAAAACGAAGAGGAACCTTGTGTATACAAGAGGGTTAGTGGGAGCTAGATCGCATTCTTAGTACTATGTGTATATGACATTCTACTAATAGGAAATGATGTGGGAATGCTTAGTTCTGTGAAAGCTTGGCTTTCGAGTAATTTCTCCATAAAAGACTTGGAAGAAGCTACCTATATTCTTGGTATTCAACTCTACCGGGATAGAACGAAGAGAACAATAGGTCTTTCCCAAGTCCTCTATATAGATAAATCTTAAAGCGATTTAAGATGGATGATTCTAAAAGAGAGTTCCTACCGATGCGACATGGAATAAAACTCTCCTTGAAGATGTGTCCTCAAAGTGAGGAACAACGGAAGGAAATGAGTAATATACCATATGCTACGGCCGTGGGTAGCCTTATGTATGCTATATTGTGTACGAGACCTGACATTGCGCATGCTGTAAGCGTGGTGAGTAGGTTTCAGGCAAACCTAGGTAGGGAACATTGGATTACCGTAAAGAACATTCTCAAGTACTTTAGAAGGACTAGAGATCTGGTTCTTATATATGGCGGTGGAGAACTGAATGTGATGGGATTCATTGTATTGAACTTCCAAGGACAGAAAGACGATTCTATGTCTACTTCTGGCTACATTTACTCTTAATGGAGGAGCAGTATCTTGGCATAGTGCCAAGTATAGCGCGACTGCTTATTCCACCTGTTAGGCTGAGTATAAAGTGGCCTCGGGGGCCTCCAAAGGACGGACTTAGAAGTTACTGGGTAAACTTCACATGACACCTTGTGCTGCGCTGCCAGAGTGGTAGTACAGGCCTAGGAGCCGAGGTTTCATAACAGTACCAAACATATTGAGAGAGAGTATCATCTCGTGAGAGAATTTGTTCGCAAAGAGATACATTGTGCTGCATAGAGTAGAGTCAGCCGACTACGTTGCTGATCCACTGACCAAGCCACTTTCTCAGATTAGCTTAGAGCGTCATCTGGAGAACATGGGTATTAGATACCATAGTGTGTGGCATTGAGTGCAAGTGGGAGATTGTTAGGAGTATGCCCTCGAATGCCACTCAGAGGATGTTGAGTGAGGGCATTGTACTTGTAATTATGTAAATCATTACTATAAGGCAATGGATGTTTCTTTATTTACTGGTAGTTACTGGCATTCCTAACTCGTAAATATACATATAGAAACTAGTCCATATATTTGAGAGCAAAAGCTTTCCACTCCTTATTGGATAAGGGGGTCGGCACTGGAAAGGTTTATAGCTCAAATACTTAATCGTTCGCAAGTCGATGAAACTTGACTGGGCGTTAAGTTTATGTGAAGACTTGTATGACGTGTTCTTTGACATGGAGAGTGCTCCGAACACTAATGGTTAGTGGGAGCACACGTTATAGATATGCTAATTGGATTAGTATACTCGAACCGACTCACCTCGATTCGTCACACGGATTTCACTCCGGATACCAATGACGGAATCGAAAGGTTGTGATAGGTATTCGTGAACCTTCGACTTGAGGATTTAGTAGGGATGTGCTTGTGATGTCAAGATTTTCATTAGAGTAGTTCGACCCTATAAACCGGGAGGCGGGGGTCAACCTCGACGTGCATCTTGACGGGCAAGTAGCAGGTCCTACTGAATACCAAGATAGAATTCTTTCTCCCGTTAGTGAGCGGGTTGAATGTCCTATGCGGTTATTGGCAAATGAGATCATAAGTCTTTGGCCAAAGCATTGGAGCTAGTTGTATTTGATTCATGAGAGCTCGATGATCTCGATTTGCATTAACACATGCATAGCGTCAAGTAACAGATAGGGTTTGACTGACCGTGACCCTATAACTTGATTGGGACATTTGAAAGAAGGGTTTATACGTATACTGGTATTAACGACAGAATGGTTCTTGAATGATCCCAATCATTCATTTTCAGTTGGGGTACAGTGTAGGCCGCCAGGCTGGCTAGGTGGTGCTACTACTCTTTGGTTCCTCCCATTGCTGACTGAGACGAACCTACCGAGTCGCGCAATAGGATTGACGACGGAATGAATCAAGCTAATTCTCTCATAATGAATATTAGGATATTGGATATCTAATTTGGGACATTGGATGTCTAAATTAATTTATTGGATAAATTAATTTACGGCCTAATGAATTAAATAAATTACGGGGTGATTAATTTAATTCATGAATATAATTATTTCTTGGATAAATTAATTATGTCATTATGTATTTAATATGATTAATTAATTGGATTAATTAATCGATATAAATACATCGGAACGGAATCGGATTTTATCTGTTTGGACTCACGGGAGTCCGAAACGGACCGAACTCATCCGATTCATCCACATGGCCGCCCCCTCTTTTTCCACCCACCTTCATTTTGTCTTTATTTCATTCTTTATTGAGTGATAAAGACATTGGGGTCATGGTATCTTTTGATGGTGGGGTTGATCACTTATATGATGAGTTGTATCATGTGAAAAAGAAATAGAATAAAAGAGGAAGACTTCTCTTTTCAACAAAAAAAATTATTATTCCATACGTGAACACAACAGTGAGGAAAGAAAAGAGAGAGAGAATATTATTCTTCTCAAGTCTTCATCATCTTCTTCATTTTTATTCTTGAGTTCTCTTGGAGAAAATTCAAGATATATTGAGAGATATAAATTAAAACACTTAGAGTGTTATAATCAAAGCTTCATCACTTGATTCTAGCCGTAACCTTGGAGGTTAATCGAGTGTTGTCATTGCTGCTTCTCCTAAGGCGTGACAAGTAGAGACGCGATTTTCAAGGCTGATCATCCAAGGGCTTGGAGCATTTTGGATCGTTTGGGGAATAGCTCAATAGAAGGAAATCCATATAATCAACGGACGACAAGGGTATGATTTCGAATCTTCCTTTGTTTATTTTATATTCGTATATGCGTAGCTCGATCGATCCTCGTAGGGATTCGGATCGAATTAATTTTCGTTTTACCGCTTCCGCTGGGCCTTCGTTTTAGGCACCGAATCCCAACAAGCGCACGCTATGGATATGAGCTAGCGCGCGCTAATAAACCTTTTCTATATATAGGACAGCACACTTTTTCATTTTTTTTCAGCTTTCATCACTTCCCAAACCCGAATTCTGAGAGATAGAGAGTCACTCTCTCCATCCTAAACCCCTCATATCATTATCCTAGCACGAGTGGGGAGATTGTAGATCATTGGAGATTGGTGTTCAAGCCTTCGGCGTTGGATTTCTTCGAGTTCCTCCTTGTTCTTCACTACTTTGAGGTAGGTGATTCTTCACCAATATTAAGTACTATTCTGAAGGACGTTTTGATCATGATTTGGGACTATCTAGTCAGTTAAATACGTACGTAGTCGAACATCATGTGTTAGAAGGATATTTTCGATGTTTCGATACTTCTTCATCGTATAAACCGTTGAACCTTTTTAGTGTTTGAACTCTTAAGCTTATTCATGTATCTTCAAAACCGATTATGACCAGTATGTGGAGGTTATCAAGTTCTTATGTTTTTACATAATGGAATCATACGTTTTGGGACGTAGAATGAATGGAACTTATGATACTTTCTTGAAGATCAAGATGAATTATGGTGTTGTGATGATTATATGTATCCTTGTATCTTGTAGTGGTTTAATCCGTAAAGATCTTTCACAAACCATATGAGCATGATATGTACGGAGATGACATGTATTAACACTGAAGATTTCATGGGTTTTATCACCATTAGATCATGTTTTGTGCCCTGTAGTAAACTGCCATGCACGGTTAGCGCACGCTAAGATAGTCATATTAACGTGCGCTATCGGGAATGAGTTAACGTACGCTACGTTGGGTACATAACGTACGTTATGTCATCAGTCGAGTCAGTCGGCTGATCAGAGAGGACTGTCGGTACATAGTTAGCGTACGCTAGACTTCGCCGTTTACGTACGCTAACGGGCAGTCTTAGCGTATGTTACGTAGAGTACGTAGCGTAAGCTAAGTAGTTCAGGCATAATTCATTTTTAGAGCTTTCGGTCGTAAACTAGATTTTAGACATTCGTACGACATGAGATGAATTCTTTATTATTTCTTTTGAACAAGGTCCGAGCCTTGCATAGGGGACGATCGAGGGGCGGTGACATACGGACGCGTGGCATTTGTTGGAGTATTTCATTCTTGCCATTTTAAGGCAAGTATCATATGTTGAGTTTGGTTTATATTGGAACTTTGATCATGCATATGGTTTTGTTCATATTGTCGAGTATGAGATTAATTTCTTTGATTTCTTATGATATACGTGGTTAATTGTTCGTATGAATGGACATATTGAAATTCATATATGTATGCACGATTGCATGGTTTATATTGTAAATGATCTGAAGGGGGTCATGAGGATCTATGCTGAGGGCGCTGGATCGAATGTCCACCATGCGTTGGTCCGACGGGATCATCATGGGGATCTATGCTGATGGCGCTGGATTGTTGGACGGGTTTTCCGCCATGCGTTGGTCCGACGGGATCATCATGGGGATTCATACCAAGGGCGCTGGATCGTTGGATTACCCTGTATTGTGTTGATGGAATCGTGAGGATTCACATCGTTGGATTCCGATGACGGAAGTCCGTTTTGCATGTTTTATGATGCGCTGATGATTTATGTATTATGATACTTGTACTAGCATTGTTTTGCTAACCCCTTCGGGGGTGGACATTGTTTTGATGTTCAGGTATCCGAGGAGCGGGGAGGCAACCACAGTACCGACATGACGATGAAATGGCTCAGTGATGTGGTTGATGTTTATTGTTATTGTGATTTGTCTTCTTGGTTCACTTTAGTACTCGAGTACGTGTGTTTTAATAATGTCATTTTCGATATGGTTATATAAATTAACTCCCTGGATCAGTTGAACCGGTTCTGTATTTTGAATTTCAGTGGTACTGTTGAATTATGTTTACATTTCTTTTAATTAGCCTTGTAAATCCTTACTTAAAGGTTTTACGGCGCTGTAATTATTCCGAATATCTCGGGGTGTTACAGACTCGAACGACCACACTCGAGAGCTCAACCTATTACATATTCATCGATTAATACCTCATGGTGATAATGACGAATAGCGACAATTGCCCCGTCTTGATAGGATTCTAAACCTAGTTAGTTTCATAATGTCGAAACCAAAATTCTGTGTTTAACGACAATGCAAATTACTTAATTCCTCGATCCACCGATTTTTAATTTATCATCTCATTTGACTATAATGTTCTTGTACAATACTTCTACGTTACGACTACGACTATAGCCACCCGTAATTCATTACTTACTCAATTTCGAAATTCCATAATCTCTAGGAAAGAACGAACAAGCACAATTCTCGGGAAATCCTAATGTATTTGATTACCTATCCAATTCGATAATTGACAACTAATTCGTTAAGTAATTACCAATGAGTTTACAGTACGATAATCGGATTACAATCACAATCCATGACATGATGATTCCATGGTGTTGGTGATTTACATGTTCGATTATGAGTTTTACAATCCAACTATGATTACTATTACAAGTCATACAAAATACTAGCTTGATAGGTTAACGATTATGATTAGCTCCACCGGTTCGATTATTATCAAGAGTTCTAAACTACCTAAGGCATCCGAATCTAGTACAACTCAGCTAATGACAATGAGATGAATTCAAAGGTTGATAAACTTACCTTACATGACTAGATACGAGGAAGAACAATAAAGGATGATGAAGAACGGGAGGACAACACCTTCAAAACCTTCTCCGGGGCTTGATCAATCCACTCTACTATGATAATACACGGCTAGGAAGGCTTAAAATTCGATTAGGAGGGTTAGAGAATGATATTTGGGCGAGAATAAGTGTTCAAGGGTTGGAGGATATGAAAGAGGAAATGTCATTTTTTAACACTAGGCTAGCATTACGTACGTAATGCCTAAGGGTTTACGTACGTAACCACCGTTACTTACGGTACCGCCAAAGGGTTAACGTACGTAAGTGATTCTCATAAGCTACTGCCCGAAATGACATTGCCCATTACGTGCGTAATGTGTCGCTGAGTTACGTATGTAATGCTCAGTTGACTAGCTGTCGTTGTCGCGCCGAAAGTTGCCCTGACCACGCGGGATCGAGAATCTCGTCCGAAGACTGCATTACGTATGTAAAGTCTAAGCTTTAACGTACGAAATGTTATCAGGATAGCGTACGTAATGCTGTTCGAGTAACGTACGTAAGGTTCGTTTAATACACTAAGTTATAATATTACGTTTAATCCTTATAACACGACTCCCCTTTAGACTCATCCAGAAATTTCTCGGGAAACAAGACGTTTGCCACCGTCATATTCGCACCGATAATTGCTCAATGACATCAAGGTAAGTCACCGACATATCATCAACATCAGGAAATCACATCACAAAACAAATAAGTACTTTCAAGACTTTATACGTCACAACACGGTCTAAACATAATACGTATAAAAATACAAGAATCGCGATGGAGCACATTATTAATCATTGAAACGAGGTACGAAGTCTTAAACAGCATGGAATACTCGTGGTATTACAGCATTCCAGACCCACATCTCGCATTCGGGCCACTATACAGAGCTCGGTACACGGCCTATGGGTCCGGATCGACAAGTCCGTTGTGGAGGGAATCTATTGTCAAAGTATCATCTTTTGAAATAATTATTGTCAAACTATCACTTCTTAAAAATTAATTGTCAATATAACATATTATCTTGCCACATGGATTGCCACATAGATAAATTATTAGTTTTTTAATTATGTTTGGTAAATCAGCACACATTAGTTGAATTATTGAAACGGAAATCAATTAAAACGTTAAATGGACGGTTTCCTTAAAAATCAATTGTCAATATAAAATTATTTTGCGAGATGGATTGCCACATAGATAAATAATTCTCAATGATTGCCGCATTGTCAAAATAATTCCAGGTGACAAATGTGGATCTAAATGGTTAGAGCAACGTCCAACAAGGCTGCATAGATCTCATCATTTGTCACCTTTAGTATACTCCATTTGCACAGCGATTATTTGATTTTATTACTTTTATTATTGTTAGCACAAATATTTTTAATAATCCACATTTAAAATGATTAATTTTTAGATGGTCTTCTATCAATTCGATTGAGTCGATTTTGTAGAATTTGCCAAAATTCCACCTCGATATAATTTTATAATAAAATACTAAAATATATTAATATAATAATAGTACACGATTAAGTTATTCAAACTAAATATAAATGTCATATACAAATAAAATAATCATATATAATTATTATTTAACTATATTTTTAAATTATCATACAAGAATAATATTAAAATACATCTGAATAATACTTTGACTTATTTCATCCGACTAATTTTTCGATTATTCGATTAATCACTAGACGGCTTCTCAACCGTCTACTTAATGTTTTAATTGATATCCGTATCAATAATACAATTTATAGGTGTTGATTTACCGAACATAATTAAAAAAACTAATAATTTATCTATGTGGCAAGATAATGTTATATTGACAACTAATTTTTAAAAAGTGATAGTTTGACAATAATTATTTGAAAAGACGATATTTTGACAATAAATTCGGCAATTCATATGACAAGATAATGCTATATTTATAATTGATTTTTAAGAAGTGGTAGTTCGACAACAATTTTTTGGAAAGATGATACTTTCGCAATGGACTCGCTGTGGAGAGTCACGTAAGGAGAGGTCCACTTCTTCAGTGCCCAGAGTGAATTGCTGCCGCCATCAGCGTCTCAGGCGCCAGAGGACATGCAGGCAGCAGCAGCGATGGATGAGCTCAGCCTCAGCCTGCTGTCTCTTCTCTCACTTTGTCTCCGGCGATGGATCTGCTCTGGTCTCACTTGTGAGGTACTCTCCGTCTACACGTTAATTATGTGTTAACAGGGATGAAGAAAACGTAAGAGGAAGAAGTAAAACAAAAAGAAAAAGGGGAAAAAAAAAAAGAAGGTAAAAGAAAGAACTGGTCACGAAAACAGACGAAAAGAGGTAAGAAAAATATAGTAAGATAGAAGAATATAATATTATTTTAATTTATTAAATCATAAATTAATTTTTTTTTAAAAGCATACATTATCATAATTAATTTTTCTTGATACGATCGTGACACATTTCACGAGTGCTTTAATTTGACACCAATATTAATATGGTAATTATTCCTTTAATAAAAGTTATTATTAAATTTATTAGAATGCACGAATTAGTACTCCAACTATGAGAAACTCAAAGAAATTGTAGACACATACCCTTGCATTGTAGAAATTTATAAAGTGGTATGTGTGATATCATGCAACGGCCAGGCGGCATTGCCGCCGGCAACTGGCTTCGATTGATGACATCTAATGATTCAACCAACTACCACATGATTATACTTTGAGAAACTGATTGGACAAACGTGCTCTAGAAAACGCAGTTAAGTATTTTGTAATCTAATTCTTATCTTTTAGTTATTGTAATTATCTTCAAGTGGTGGTTGAAACCATCTATTTGTTAAGCTTACATTATGTAAATTAAGTATTATATCTCTCATGTGACAAGTTTAATTATCACAAGATTGATGATGATACCTCCCACGTGATAAATTTAATTATCAGAAGATGGATGGTGATGACTCCTATATGACAAGTGTAATTGTCACAAGATGGATGATTGTACATATTTTTGTACTTTATGCTAGGTGATAAGTAACACCATCTATTAAACAAATCCTACTCGTGAAGAAGTAGTTATTGTTTATGCAACTTAATTATTGCAATGTAAACTTATGCACCTTATATTTTGTATATCAATGATATGGTGAGTGGTATCAACGATTGATTAATAAATCTGACTATGAAATATTGGTTGATTAATTTTTTGTTCCCGAAGAAATAATTGACAGAAATAAAATTCGCCCTCCATGATTATTAATATAAATAGGGAGAATTGAGCAAAGGATACCAGAAGCTATCGTTGGTAAAAAAAATCCATGTTGATAAAGTTAAATAATACTCCTATATCACATGATAGGGTCATATGAAATCACTGATACGATGACAAAATGTTCTTGAAAAGACATGTCACAAATAATATATTTGCGGGAATAGTGTATTTGCATAAAAGCAAAAATAATCTTGTTATTGCTCTGTAAGAAGCACAAAATAGTAAAAGTGAAAAATCAAACTAGCCAGAAAGGCAATAAGCACTCAACAGAATAAAATCGAAAGTAAAAAACATATGAAAAAATAAAATGAAGGTGCGTCTTGGGAGTATAACACTCCGTAACTCTGCCATCTCTAATCAATATCTGAGTTCATAATAATAGATCAAAAGGATAAAAACTACTTTTTCGTTTGACACTGACAGTCTGTGGTGCATGAGCTATTGAATTATGAAATGAATACATGATTGAAACTTTATGAGTAACATCAACTGTACTGGCAGATATGAGTATTTCTTTCGCTGGATGAGAGATAAACTTATGATCTACTCTTTGATTTAGAAGAGCAAGCAAATTATTAAAGTAATTATTAATATTTAACAAACTTATATATTTGGTATGGAAGTCCCGCTCAGATCATGACGTGATATTGAATATCTCATTGAGTGTGTCATAGCCACCTAGAAGAACAATGAGGCATCACTATTCACCATATACATCATATTATCATATATAGCTTGTGCTTCAAGCATCAATCTGGTTGAACCCGTTAGAATACTGATTCCAACTATGGAGATGTGTATGACACTTGTTACTCTTATTCTCCCATTTTGTGCATCCATTAAGAGATAACCCACAAATATGTGTTTACTCCCTCCATACAGTATATCAATTTTGTGTTTTTCCAACTCTTTTACTAGCTGATATGCCATATACGTATATTGGATATAAAAAGTTTGGAGCCACCCAAAATAAATACAATTTTAGTTGGATGAGATATATATGAGGATTCTAAAAACTCCATCACTGTCTAAACTAAACTTTCAAAATACTTTTGAGAGGTATATTTTAATATTTATGGATCCCAAACTAAAAGAAGGAATTTTTTGCTATAAGGCGAATGACTTCACTATCTTCTTTGAAAAAAGAGCGGTAGTTAAGTTATTACTTTTATTATTTTTCTTTTTGAGAATTGCAAAAGAAAAATAATAGATGTGACACTATATTTTTGAATAAAAATGACATCACCCCGTCAACTATTGAAAATTTTGAATATTGAAAAAAAATATTTACTATAATAAAAGTAACATGGTAATTTGCATTATTTTGCTATTTGTCGTATACCAATTTTGACAGAACGAACTTATAAACGTGATCTTTGAGATTAGTTTTTCATGACTGCAGCATTCCCCTTCATCCTTAAAGTGTGTCCACGGAGCTATTAGTTCACGATGAACATAACCACCGATATGTGTCTCGAGAAATTATTGGATAGCATAATCCATATATATCTTACCCATCCATTATGATATTCAGACCCTTAATGTCGGTGAATTCAGTGAATGTCATGATAACTTATTTTTAGAACGGTAATGCATATGAGATTTGACTTTGTATTTGAATTTACCTGAAGCATATGAACTACGAGTATATATATTTAGATAATAATAATAATAATAATGATATGAAGAGTGGGAGTGGCGAATACGCGTTGACAGTGAAGTGAAACAATGGCACCAAAATATGACATGATATGTCGGTAAAACATCTACTTGATAATAAACACATCATATCTTCATATGTTTGTTCTCGATTAATAATATCACTAGTAGCCAATATTGGGAATGAATCCCTACTAAATCTTAAATATATTAAGGGCGAGTATAGACTCACTCCCTCTACATGTCAACTACTAGATATTATGGACCACTAGATAGTCACATTTGTATATAACTCGTAATTGAAAATTTACGAGATGATTTGCTCATAGTTTGAGCACAGTTCCAGCTAAGATGATAAAGTTGGTAAGATATCCCAATGTAAAACTTGAATAGATACCGGAAGGATCAAGATGTGTATACAAGTGGGATATCGATTGTCATACTAGTCAAAGTCCTCCAGCTAATATCGAGAACATAATATATAAACTCTCATGTTCGAAGATGAATATTGAGATACTGACATATGAGTTTGATGCTCAGAAGTATCTTCGCATGAGTGGAGGATTAGTAGCTGGAAATACCATGTGAAATACATCACGTTATATCCTCACAGCTGAAATATAAACTTGAAGTTCAACAATGCGCAAAATATTATTTATGATATTATATGCCAACTATAAATGTTTTGATAAATCAGCATGCCTTCCAGATCAAAGACAATATAACTTTAAATAAGCGAGACATATACTCTTGAAGAGTAAATAGACATATTTATAATATATAAATCCTACAGAAGATTGACATTAATGAGATATCTCAATAAGTTATGTTGCTGTGGAGAAACAAATGAAATTGGAAATAAATAAAGAGTATCGGCCAATTTTTATTATACTCGTATGTTGTTACCCAAAATATTATCCGAAGATGATATGCTGGAATGGACGAGTAACAAACAAAATGCGAGAGCACGTCCGTGGGGAAGTAAATAACGCAAGATTTGCCGGGGTTGTTAGTCCCGGGCTTGAATGCTCTCGCGAGATATTATTAATATGAATACTTGAGAGTACAAATATTAATGTTAGAGTACAATTACAATGAGTGTAAAGACCCTAGTTATCTTAGCTCTTGAGTGTTGAAGATTGCCGGAAGAACCAGAGTTGAAGCTCTGTGAGTTCTTGTTACAAAGATCAGGAGTTCTCTGTATTGTTTGTTCTTTGTAATCATGTTAACATTGTAATGCATTTGAGATCTCGCCCTCCAGCGTGATTTCCATAGATCCCGTCATGGATTTCGGCTAAAACAAGTCGTCCTTCCTCCGGCGTAATGCATTTTGTAATACCCGTGATTTTCTTTTTCGGTAATTTTTCGTTTTTGGCATTTTTCTAGTTTTCAGAACTCGCTTGCAACCGTTCTGACATTTTGATAATGTTTTGTTCTTCGTGTTTGGTCATTCGAGATCGTTTTGGTATCGTTTTGTTGAGTTCCGTGTTCTTAAGCGGCTTTTCCGCACTTAAGTTCGATTCTTGCGAATCTCATCCGAAACTGTTGTTTCAAGTTTCTTGTAAGTTCATTTGATGTTATTATTCATGTTGCGAGCTTCAGCTTAGTGTTTCGATCGTGTATCGTGTATTTCGGACGTTTTGGGCCATTTTCGTAATTTCCCAAAGTTTGGGGTAATTACTTTCCGTTGTCGAATTTCGAGCCTTCGGGTGGTCGGAATCATGTGTTCTATTAATGCTCGAATTCCTCTTTGCGAGTAATTCGTAACCGTATCTTCGATTCGTATTCAGGTTCAGGTTTCGGGGTCGTTCGGGCCGTCGGAGTTGGCCCCGGCCGAGTCATGGCCGGCGATGCAGGCCTGTGCCGAGTTACGACCGTGTGCTCGGCGATTCGTACGTAAGGCCGGATTCGTACGTAAGACTTGGCGATTACGTAACGCCGCCGGCATTTCTAGCGATGAGTCACCATGGCCGATTACGTCGCAAGCCATGGCGATTACGCACGTAAGGCGGCCCGTGACTCTATATTGAGGCCCTGCAGACGGGTTTTTCATCATTTTTCTCACTCGTTTCATCCTCTTCCGCGGCTTGATCTTTGATAATCATGGAGGGATGTTGTCAGGTGTTAAATCCATGAAGTCTTGGAGTTCATATCATCAATCATCCATCCTATAACATCCTTTGGTCGAGCGAATCAGGTCAGATTTCCTAAAAACCTAGTTTTGGGGAATTTGGGTGTTTTGGTGGTTTTAATCCATTTAATCCGATTTAACTTAGGATTGTGATGGATTAATGATTATTTAGATGTATTATATCATTTCTCTTGTTATTCCATGGTTGGATCGTATCGATTCGTTGTTTTGGTCGAGTTCTTAGTCGACGCCTTGGAGCTGTCCGACAAAAGGTCTTAGAGGAGGGAATTGGGCGTTGAATGATTATTATCCATCGTACGATTGTTGATTTATCATTGGTATGACTTAGGGATGAAATTCTTGTGAAGAACTCGAGTCGGAACCCTCCCGTTCGTTGTCTTCTTCGGGGTCCGAGCTTCCTAGTTGAATCGTGTTCTTCGGAGTGTTCGGTAGCGGTCATTAAGTCGAGCTTTCCCGTTGCCCCGCGTGCGTTGGACTTGAGGCGAGTATCTCGTCTATATTCTTTATACTTTGAGAATGTGATGTGTCCTGAATTTAACGTGGACTCGTTAGTGACGGTATATTTAACCGTAACTTACTTTAAATGAAGATGTGATTTTATGAAGGTAATTACGAACGTAAACTTTAGTTTCAAGAAGAATGATAACTACCTCTTCATGTTATTTTGTGTGCTTAAAATAAATACTAGAAATGAGTAGTTAACCGAAGAATTGTGGAATCGCGTAATACTTGTATTATTTGCTCGTTGGCCTTTTTCCTGAATGATGATGTGTTGTGAATGTTGTGCCCTTGTTGAAGTTATGATGCGTTAACCTATGTGTTACGTGGTTGCGGTTGTGGTGAATATTATACCTTTGTTATTGTGTATAGTAGAGAGTTGAGATGTTATCCGGGTAGGGGTCCCGTCGAAGCCTCCGGAGGCGCGTGCTTGCGAGTACGGCCAGACGTACATTCTGACCATAAGGTTATCAATTCGGGTAGGTCTGGGGAGGGCTCCGAGAATCGGCACTTGCGAGTGCGATGTCATGATAACTTTTGGGCGTACTTGAATGATGTTATCCGGGTAGGGTCCGTCGAGGACTCCGGAGGCGCGTGCTTGTGAGTACGGCTAGATGTTATGATTTGACCATAAGGTTATCTAATCGGGTAGGTCTGGAGAAGGCTCCGAGAATCGTCACTTGCGAGTGCGATGTCAAGATAACTTATGGGTGTGTTGAGTTTATTCTTGATGAGCTAATCCGGGTGGGACCCTTCGAGGCCACGGAGACATTTTGACTGTTGATTTGATATCTCTGAATTGTTTATGTTTGAATCTTGAATCCCGATTATATTGGTGAGTATGGTTTTTGGTCTTGAGGTTTGAGTTGAGAATAAAATCATTTGTATGATTTTGAAAGAAAACCTTTTGAAAAGGAAAAACATTCATATGTCAGGATTTTACACTGAGACCCCCGAAGTCTCTAAATAATCTCTTACAGTGATTTCTGGAGTAATCCCCATGGTTTGTTTTAAAGGAATAAATTTTCAAAAGACTTTAGACTCGGGGATCGTGTTACTTCTTGTCGAAATGTTATTTTCATAACGGTTGTATTCTTGATGTATAATTGTATAGCTTGGTTACTTGCTAGCGATTCCATCGCTAACCCCTCGTTGGGGATTTTGTTATTTATTCCAGGTGTTCTGACTGGAGAGTGAGCAACCACAGGATTGGCTCGGAGGATGATGTAATGCAGCGATACTAGTCACAGTTGTAGTCTGTCGTCTGTCAGTGATATGTCGGTTTGAGTTCTTGTCATCCTTGAGGGGATGGACATTTTATGTACTATGTGATCGAGTTGTATTTTAGTTTCATTAGATGTACGGTTATGTTGTGTTTTGAGAGACCTAATCGGTCTACGGTATTATGTTTTGGTCAAGTTGACCGCATGTGGGTTTTGATTTGTAGTCTCCTGCTTGGTAGCTCTTTGTGGAAAGGGGTCTACGGCGTGTAATATCCCTGAGTGGATTGGGGGTGTTACATAAATGGTATCGGAGCTTAGGTTTGCGAAAACCTAGGCAGTTGGGTCTAGTTGGGTCTTGTGGAGTCGTGTCTTGTCGTGTCACCCGGGTGAGCAATTGTGAACAAGTGTGATCATTGTGATCCGTTGTGATCAATTCTGATTCGCTGTGATTAGTATCGTAGTGAAGCCATCATCTCCGTGCGGCCTGTGGACGTATGTCTCCTCCTTTATGTGAGTTATTGGTATTTCATGATTTCCTATATGTGCGGTGATTGTGGTTCGTAATTTTGTTTGTGTAATGCTGTAAGGTGAAATCCGTGTTTAATACTTGTGTTATATCGTATGTATATTGAACTGAATGTATTGACGGTTGGACATCGGTTGGTGCAATAAAATATGAAAACTGTGAATTTTGACGTGTTCCAGAGAATGTATTGTCGGTAGAGTTCATGAGGAATTCAGATGGGGAGTTTTGACGTATGTTTGAACTTGGTGTTCGCGAATTATATTTGGTTGGATTTATAATCTCGTTTGCCGATTGGGCAGGTAGTTTCAGGTTCGATTTCTTTTAAATAGTTGTAATTATATCCGCTGCGTGTAGGTTTGAAAATGATTTTCTTGATTGTATTTATGAGCCTGAGTATGTTTGTAAAGAACCGATTTTTGAAAATATTTCGATGGTACGGTCAATCAATAGTTTTGCATGGATTTTGAAAACAGCTAAACTTTGACAAGTTAGTCTTGTATTTTCAATTGACACCTTCAGACGGTATCTGAAGTAAGCGTTTTAAAGTGATTTGGACATTGTAAATTATTACCGTCATTTTGTTTATGATTGAAAGGATTTTGGGAAATTTTGCTAAGATTCGAAAGTTTCGCTTCGAAACGGAATGGGATGCTGATGATTTCAAAAAAAATTCCAGACTGAGTCCTTTCCACTCTATGAGGAACGAAAAGTCTTCTAAAAATATTTTTCACACATTTTCAAAAATTTTAAAATAAGAAATCCTTGATCCGTTTCACGAAGAAGCGACAATAACAAACATTTTGTTGTTTGAGAAGGAAATTTCATTTTTTATGTACGTTCGGCACTTATGTTTGAGAGATACATGTGTTGACTAATATCATTTCTCATGTTGATGGTATTCGAATTTGTGGTCATTAAACCATTTTTCGTGACTCTTGTTAAAAGGTTCGAACTTTGATAAACTTCGGGAAATTCAGTGCTTTAACTCGAAAATTTTGACTTGAGAATTTCAAAAGTTCAACTGAATTGGGATGTTCTTGATTATTGGTAAATCGATGAGCTTGGTCAACTTTAGTGTGAAGTTTTATGACTATTTTATGAGAGTTTGGTTTTGTTTCAAAAATAGTGATAACAGCTGAGAATGGTTCGAAATTTGATGATATTGTCGTGTATGCGGTGATAGCTGCGCTTGATACCTCGGGAATGTGTTGAATGTTTCGAGTGGTTTACTCATGTGCTTGATTCTAGGGTGTGATGACTTGATAAATGTTGTTGTCGGAAATATTCTTTTCCGAATCTATGAGAATTATCATATATGAGTTTATTGTGTGAACACTCTATGGTAACTCTTACTAGCAAGAATATTTCTCTGCTTCGCAGTGTGTCTTGTATGGACCCTCTTTTGTGATTGATGTTATGTGTTGTTATGTCTCGTTTTTAACGAACGGTTGTTCAGTTTAGTATGTCGAGGGCCAGAGGACGGGGCCGTGGCAATCAGTCACGCAATCAGGATCATGCTGCCGGTGATGGCGTTAGTATTGGTGTTGCTACCATACTTCAGCAAGTGGTAGAGCAGATGACTCATTTGACCCAGGCGGTTCAGCGTAACGCTACCGTGACCGAGAACGTTGTTGCGATATTTCCTACACGCAAGTGCACGTCATCGTTTACAAGTAATAAAGTGATAAGTAGAGTATCGTTCCCACGAGGATTGAATCTCTAACTACCGACGTTTTCGTATTCCAATTTTATTTGAACTATCGAAGTTGGGTTATTGGATTAATAACTAAAAGAATTAATAAAAGACTAAACAGAAAACGATAGCTTGAATAAAAGGAATCAAATGATAAATAAGTCTAGAGTTCTGAATCCACCTTAATTTATCCGAATTTAATCTTGATTATCCGTAATAAATAATTTTCCCAATTTATTGAAGGCGGAGATTGCTAAAATATTCTACCGCCTCTCCCGAGGTCAATAGATTTATCTAACGTCGACTAACGCACTCTATCCCTAGGTGAATTATCTCGTCGCTAGGCAAAAAGCATGAAATCTCCTAAAGGCCACGTAGTTCCTATGAGTATATTCCTATCTCACAGAATAAACGGTCCTCACCAATAGTTCCTCACCAAATCTCCTCTCCCGATTCAAGTGAATGATTAAATCAATACAACTATTGGCCGATAATTGCAAGCATTAAACATAATTGGGAAAACTCAATAAAAAGGTAATAAATCGGATAATCTCAATCAATTCGTCAAAATAAAGGTGTCATCAAAACCCTAGATTAGGGCTTTATGACATACTAAAAACCGACAATACAAAATAAATAAACGAAAGCATAAAATTCAAACGCAGATGAAGCTCGGATTCCTCCGTTCTTCGCCTTCCGCCTTCGCCTTGAATTCCTCTCGCTTCCTCCTCTTCTCTCGTCTCTAAGCTTAAGCTCTCTTAGGTTTAGATTCAATGATTCCGATGATTAAATTAGGGTCTTAAGCCCTATTTATAGCTCAAAGACTTCCATAAATCGCGTCCGTATTAGTTGGTTGAAAATCGTCAAACGGCCCAAAATCCGCGCAGACGTACCAAACCCGCTAAGTGTGCCGCGGCTCATCGAACTGTGCCGCGGCACATCGCCAAAATCTGAATACCGGGCGTAATTAAATCCTTCGTGCCGCGGCTCACATGGGTGTGCCGCGGCACGCAGTACTGCCCACTCGCCCTTCGGTGGTGTCTTCCTTTGCCGCGGCTCGCCTTCCTTGTGCCGCGGCTCATAGTCGATTTTGCGTTTCGCCCGTTTTGCATCGTTTAAGCTTCCGGACTTCAATTTCCTGTCAATCATACAAAATTAAGGCATTAAAAGCTCATTTAGATGATTTCACACTCCAAAATACTACAAAATAATGATAAATAAGCGTATAAAAATACGCCTAACAAATACCCCCAAACTTAAGCCTTTGCTTGTCCTCAAGCAAAAAGAATTAAAGTCAATAAAAGAATGTTGTGAATCATCGTGCAACTCATAGTGTTCAACCTAATCAATACTATCCCGCCATTCTCTCTAAATAATACGAGTGTCATAAAAGCGAATCGCACTCGTAATAATGATTCCGCAAAGTAATCAAGTTCATCCTAATCATTTGTTTATGAAGAAAACTCGGCTCAAAGATCAACAAAACATGAGTCAAATCAACCGTCAATATGAAAGGCTAACATAAACAAGCTAGTTCGTCGCGTTCCACGCCTAACGGCATAATTTTTCACGAGTCTCATAACAAATAAACCCTGACAAGATCCCCTTATATAAATATGCTTAAGAATTTGATTCGAGTCGACCACTAGGTTAGGATCTCGGATGTTTCATCGGGATAATCCTAGGTGGAACTTCCATTCTCATGTATTAGGAAACCGTTTGACGTAAAAGACACTCATGGGGCACATGGATGCTTCTAGTTACTAAGTTCCGTCTACAGCGGAGAAACAACTCGAATACATAATTTCCGCATGTCCGAATCAAGGTTGTCGCTTTTACGCGAGAGTAAACAATGTTCACGCGAATACCCCTGTTACTAGGCTCCCTATCATTGGCACATGTGAAATCACTAAATCACTAGTCTAATCGGGGTCGTTGTTTTACGCGAGAGTAAACAACGGTCACGCGAATACCCCACATTACTAGACTTCCCTTCATAGAACACATTATCTCGACTTTTAGGGAAAACCGCCCGACTCTAAACTCAATTTAAGTGCCAACACGACTAAAGAAACAAGACGACTCACTATCCGGAAAATGTAGCCAAACGTAATGATGGGGATTTAAAAACAAGTATGTATCGTCTCTTATCCGCCAAGTCCTCTACAATCGCGAAAAATTTCGGACCTAATTGACTACTAAGGCAATGTAAATAATCGACTACAACTCGACTAAAACTCGCCCGCTTCTTCGAGAGAAAGACAAAGTGTCGTAACATCAGTATCACACATAATAGAAGCACGAAAATTCACGAATAAAGAAAAACTACGGCAAGCAAGGCTATTAAAAAAAATTTTCGCAAAGAAAGAAAAGTGCAACAAAATATAATGTACAGCCAGAAAATAGAGTACAGCAATGAATGTAGACTGAATGTAAATCCCTCCCCCAAACTTAGGACGTACATTGACCTCAATGGACAAAAAAATGAAATGCAAGAAAAGTAAAAGGTCAAGTACTCCTCCACCGCTCAGAGCCGGTGCCGGCATCGTCCGGTGAGGAGGGTGGTGCTTCTGAATGATCAATTTTCCATTGCTGCAATTTATCAAACACCTTGTGTGCACAAGTTAAAATGAAGAACAAAAATTTTGATGGTTAATTCCAAATCCCAAAAATAATAACACGGATTATAGCCCTGAATTACAAAAACCATCATCAACAATTCGTTCATAAACATCAATTCCATCACAATAACAAATTCCCCATATTCCAACTCCATTTCAGAAACAACAATGAAGAACAACTAGCAATATAAAACTCCAAATCTTTTCACATCAATAATCACCTATGATTTAGAAATCAAAAATTACCTGGAGAATTTGAGAAGGAGACTGATAGAATGGACCCGACTAACCTCATCGTGTGCAGGAAGGAAGGAATGAAGGGAAGAAGTATATATGCAGGCCGATCGACTAAAAGAGCTTGACCTGGCTGCTCTTATTTTGCGACGGGTGCCGCGGCACAATAAAAGTGAGCCGCGGCCCAAAGTACAGTCGGATTTGGGCGTTTTGATATGCCGTCGTGTGCCTCGGCTCATATTTCGTATGCCGCGGCTCAGTGTTATAGTGTGCCGCGGCTCAGTTTTCGGGTACCGCGGCTCAGCGACCTGGTGTGCCGCGGCTCAGAAAGATCATGCCGCGGCACAGGGTACAGTTTGATCGGCCATTTTTCCTCAGCTGGTGTGTGCCGCGGCTCACCTGGACTGTGCCGCGGCCCATTATTGAATTTATCCCCTTTTTGCTGATTCCTGCACAGAAATTTTACACGACTTCATTAAAATGAGAGGAAAGGATGGATCCAAGAGGAAAGAAGACAAAAAGAGACTCTAAAAATGCAAGCAGACAACAAAGAATCTACAACTAATACTCGGGTTGCCTCCCGAGAAGCGCTAAGTTTATAGTCTTCAGCCGGACCTATTGAACACGTTAGTTCGCTTTTCGCAAACTCCATTTGGCTTCCGCCCCGTTTATCGAACCGTTTATATTTTGGTTAAAATTATGACCATTGGTCATCAGCAGTTCGATTCTCGGTTCGGTAATCAAATGTTGTTTGCGAAGAGGTTTCGACTTGAAAAACTTCCCGAAACACCCGGTTTCTCCATGACTAATTTTTCTCTTGGCTTTCGGCTCACTCTCCTCCTTCGCCAACGAACTCACGACTGCAGCAGATTTTTCCTCATGCTCGAGGAATGCCACTCGTTCAACATCCTTCTTAAAACTTGGGCCATTCAACACAAAATCGAATTTTTCCACCGACGATGTTTTGGTGCTTTCCTCTTTCAACAACATCCACGCTTTCAATTTGAGACTCTTTATCAAGACTTAGGGACATGGGAGCGATTTGAACACTTGAAAAGTGACTTGCCTGCCTTGGACCCTCGAGTTAACTCCCCTTTTCCACGTCTATAAGGGTGCGGCCCGTAGCTAGAAATGGTCGTCCCAAGATGATCGGAATATTTTCATCTTCCTCCATGTCTAGTACGATGAAATCAGCCGGAAAGATGAACTTATCGACTTTAACTAAAACATCCTCGATCACTCCCCTCGGATACTTTATCGATCGATCTGCCAATTGTAAGGAGACTGTGGTTGGCTTGGCTTCCCCAATATTCAGCTTTTGGAAAATCGATAGAGGCATGAGGTTGATACTTGCACCAAGATCGCATAGTGCCTTATCAAACGAAAGATTCCCCATGGTGCACGGTATGTTGAAGCTTCCCGGATCTTTCAATTTAGGTGGGAGCTTCTTTTGAAGAATTGCACTGCACTCCTCTGTCAAGGCAACCGTTTCAAACTCTTCAAGTTTTCTCTTCTTAGATAATATCTCTTTCATGAACTTGACATAACTCGGCATCTGCTCCAATGCTTCGGCGAACGGAATATTTATGTGAAGCTTTTTGAACACCTCAAGGAACTTAGAAAATTGTTTGTCCGCCCTTCTTTCTTTGTAGTCTGCGGAAACGGAACGGGGAACACATGTCTTCGAGATCTCCGCCTTCAAGTTCTTCGACTCCTCCGGCTTTAATTCCTTCGACTCCTCAATCACCTTCTCCTCTTTACCTGCTCGGGCTGATCCAGAACTCTCTCCCGCTTCTCAAGCTAACTGCGTTTAGACTCTCTCTAGGGTTAGTCTGTTGTACTCGGCAATGCTCCCTCCGGACGAGTGTCAATACATTAGCGATTTGGCCCAGCTGGACCTCTAAATTCCGAATGGAAGCAGAATGATTTTGTAACGTAGCTTCTGTCCGAGTCATAAATTGACTCGTATTTGCCGCCAATTTTGCAAGTGCTTCCTCGAGAGACACTTTAGGAGCGGAAGGGGCCGCCGTTGATTCGAGTGAAAGGGGCTGGTGTGCGTCATCCGTTTCTCCATGAAAAGTTGGGGTGATTGCGCCACCGGATTATAAGTATTGAGTACGGGTTATTCGGTCGATTCCCATTTCCTACGAATTGAGCCTGCTCCATCAGATTTTGCTCGAACGGATTTCCAAATTTACATTACGCACTCGGGTGTTATCCGTTACACAAATTACACTTCTCAATGGTAACGGGGGCTGGTGCGTGCGAAAAGTTATGGAGCTGTTGTGTCAAAGCGGCGACTTGAGCTGACAAGGTGGAAATCGGATCATTGCTCGAAACTTCCATTACTCTTTTCGGTGTCAATCTTTCTGCTGGCCATTGGTATGCGTTTTCGGCCATATCCTCCAAAAGCACGTGAGCCTCGGCCATAGATTTTCCCATGAATGTCCCTCCGGATGCCGCATCGACAAGAGTGCGTGTAGAAGCACTCAAACCACCATAAAACGTATGCAGCTGAAGCCAATCAGGAATGCCGTGATGAGGGCATCTTCGAAGCAATTCTTTATATCGCTCCCACGCCTCGTGGAGCGATTCCATATCGAATCGGGCAAAAGTAGTTATCTCGTTTCTCAACCGCGCCGTCTTAGCCGGTGGGAAAAATTTTGCAAGGAAGGCTTGCACTAACCTCTCCCATGTTGTAATCGACCCGTGGTAAGGAATTTAGCTAAAACTTTGCTTTATCCCTCAAAGAAAAAGGGAAAAGCCTCAATCGGATGGCATCGTCGGTGACACCATTTGTTTTAAATGTGTCGCATATCTCAAGGAACGAAGCAATATGGGCATTCGGTCGCCCTTCGGCATCACGAATGGGCTCGCCTGCACCATCCGAATAATGGCGGGCTTGATCTCAAAATTATTAGCTTGGATGGTGGGACGCCGAATTCCCGAAAAATTTGCGTTGACTTGCGGCATGGCATAATCCCGAAGAGCGAGTTCGGTTGAACTTGCCGCACTTGGTTGTCTCCTCCTTGATTTCAATATTTTCGCCATCTTGACCGTAAATGCAACTCTCTTTTCTCCTTTTTATTCCTTCTTAGCGTGCGCTCGAGCTCGGTGTCCAAAGGTAGTAAGCCTTCGTTACGAGTCTTCTCATGCACTACACGAAAGGTCCCGAAAGGAAAACGAATAAACAAAATTAAATACACAAAAAAATAAAAATAAAACGTTCAAATTAAGACTGGAAATACTTAAGTCGATATTAGAAAAATTTCAATCCCGACAACGGCGCCAAAAACTTGTTGCGATATTTCCTACACGCAAGTGCACGTCATCGTTTACAAGTAATAAAGTGATAAGTAGAGTATCGTTCCCACGAGGATTGAATCTCTAACTACCGACGTTTTCGTATTCCAATTTTATTTGAACTATCGAAGTCAAGTTATTGGATTAATAACTAAAAGAATTAATAAAAGACTAAACAGTAAAAACGATAGCTTGAATAAAAGGAATCAAATGATAAATAAGTCTAGAGTTACGAATCCACCTTAATTTATCCGAATTTAATCTTGATTATCCGTAATAAATAATTTTCCCAATTTATTGAAGGCGGAGATTGCTAAAATATTCTACCGCCTCTCCCGAGGTCAATAGATTTATCTAACGTCGACTAACGCACTCTATCCCTAGGTGAATTATCTCGTCGCTAGGCAAAAAGCATGAAATCTCCTAAAGGCCACGTAGTTCCTATGAGTATATTCCTATCTCACAGAATAAAACGGTCCTCACCAATAGTTCCTCACCAAATCTCCTCTCCCGATTCGAAGTGAATGATTAAATCAATACAACTATTGGCCAGATAATTGCAAGCATTAAACATAATTGGGAAAACTCAATAAAAAGGTAATAAATTGGATAATCTCAATCAATTCGTCAAAATAAAGGTTTCATCAAAACCCTAGATTAGGGCTTTAGCCTGACATACTAAAAACTGACAATACAAAATAAATAAACGAAAGCATAAAATTCAAACGCAGATGAAGCTCGGATTCCTCCGTTCTTCAGCTTCCGCCTTCTGCCCTTGAATTCCTCTGCTTTCCTCCTCTTCTCTGTCTCTAAGCTTAAGCTCTCTTAGGTTTAGATTCAATGATTCCCCGATGATTAAATTAGGGTCTTAAGCCCTATTTATAGCTCAGCACTTCCATAAATCGCGTCCGTATTAGTTGGTTGAAAACTGGCTTCGAAACGGCCCAAAATCCGCGCAGACGTACCAAACCCGCTAAGTGTGCCGCGGCTCATCAACTCGTGCCGCGGCACATCGCCAAAATCAATACCCGGGCGTAATTAAATCCTTCGTGCCGCGGCTCACATGGGCTGTGCCGCACAGCATGACCCACTCGCCCTTCGGTGGTGTCTTCCTTTGCCGCGGCTCGGCTTCCTTGTGCCGCGGCTCATAGTCCGCTTTTGCCGTTACCGTTTTGCATCGTTTAAGCTTCCGGACTTCAATTTCCTGTCAATCATACAAAATTAAGGCATTAAAAGCTCATTTAGATGATTTCACACTCCAAAATACTACAAAATAATGATAAATAAGCGTATAAAAATACGCCTAACAAACGTCGGATCGACTCAGTGGCTTAGAGAAGTGGTTCGTATGCGTCCTCCCCATTTTGCGGGCGTAAATGATACTTTGGGCTGGGATGGTTGGCTTTTCCAATTGGAAAAGATTTTCAAGGCGGTTGGTTGTCCAGAGGAACGGAGGATTCCTATCGCTCAGTTTCTTCTCGATAGTGACGCTGCTAATTGGTGGGAGTCCGTTGAGCCTCAGAATCGTGCCGTTACTTGGGATGAGTTCAAAAAGTTGATGGAAGCAGAGTTCTGTCCGGAGCCGATCCGAGAGCAAAGGATCCAAGATTTTTATCTAGCCGGTCCGCAGGATGTACCCGTGTCGCAGGCTATTATCGATTATAGTCGACAGTTCACTTACGTGAAGGGGCAGGTGAGGACCGAGGAAGATAAAATCCGTCATTTTGATATGCGGATGAAACCAGAGATTCGACAGTACATGTCGGGTTTCACTTGTGCTACTTTGAGAGAGTATCAGAATCGAGCTATGGCGTACGAGATGGCATCATTATCTACTGGGCCTTTGCATGAGACGAAGAGGCAGAGGATGTCTGGAGATTTTTCGGATAGTGTGGGAGTCGGAACTTCTTCTCGTCGAGTTTCGCGTAGTCCTTCGGTGAAACCTTCATTTTCTTCGTTCGGTGGAACCAAGAGTTCCAAGTCATCTTCTTTGACTCCTAGTCAGACTGGGAGGTGTTTCAATTGCAACGTTGTGGGTCATGTGCAAGCTAATTGTCCTTCGCAACGGATTACTTGTTATAATTGTGGACTCGAGGGCCACAGAGTTCACTATTGTGAATTATTCCATGAGGTTTCCCAGAATCGTGTTTCGGCATCGGTATCGGGATCGGTTCGTCGGGACCGTTGAGATTTTGTCGGCCGTGCTTTGTTGTTTGTGACTTCACCTTTTTTTAAGTTTCGGGACGAAACTTTTTTTTAGAGGGGTAGAATGTAATACCCGTGATTTTCTTTTTCGGTAATTTTTCATTTTTGGCATTTTTCTTGTTTCCAGAACTCGCTTGCGACCGTTTTGACATTTTGATAATGTTTTGTTCTTCGTGTTTGGTCATCCGAGTTTGTTTCTGTATCGTTTTGTTGAGTTCCGTGTTCTTAAGCGGCTTTTCCGCACTTGAGTTCGATTCTTGCGAATCTCGTCCGAAATTGTTGTTTCAAGTTTCTTGTAAGTTCATTTGATGTTATTATTCATGTTGCGAGCTTCAGCTTAGTGTTTCGATCGTGTATCGTGTATTTCGGACGTTTTGGGCCATTTTCGTAATTGCCCAAAGTTTGGGGTAATTACTTTCCGTTGTTGAATTTCGAGCCTTCGGGTGGTCGGAATCATGTGTTCTCTTACTGCTCGAATTTGTCTTTGCGAGTAATTCGTAACCTTATCTTCGATTCGTATTCAGGTTCGGGTTTCGGGGTCGTTCGGGCCGTCGGAGTTGGCCCCGGCCGAGTCATGGCCGGGCAGTCTGGGCCCAGGCCGAGTTACAGCCGGTAGTGCTCGGCAGTTACGTACGTAAGGCCGGTTATGTACGTAAGACTTGGCCGGTTACGTACGTAACGCTGCCAGCATTTCTAGGCAGTGAGTCGGCCATGGCCGGTTACGTACGCAAGCCATGGCCGGTTACGTACGTAAGGCGGCCGGCAGGCAGCCTATTTAAGGCCCTGCAGACGGGTTTTTCATCATTTTTCTCACTCGTTTCATCCTCTTCCGCGGATTGATCTTTGATAATCATGGAGGGATGTTGTCAGGTGTTAAATCTATGAAGTCTTGGAGTTCATATCATCAATCATCCATCCTATAACATCCTTTGATCGAGCGAATCAGGTCACATTTCCTAAAAATCTAGTTTTGGGGAATTTGGGTGTTTTGGTGGTTTTCATCCGTTTAATCCGATTTAACTTAGGATTGTGATGGATTGATGATTATTTAGATGTATTATATCATTTCTCTTGTTATTCCATGGTTGGATCGTATCGATTCGTTGTTTTGGTCGAGTTCTTAGTCGACGCCTTGAAGGTGTCCGACAAAAGGTCTTAGAGGGGGGAATTGGGCGTTGAATGATTATTATCCATCGTACGATTGTTGATTTATCATTGGTATGACTTAGGGACGAAATTCTTGTGAAGAACTCGAGTCGGAACCCTCCTGTTCGTTGTCTTCTTCTGGGTCCGAGCTTCCCAGTTGAATCGTGTTCTTCGGAGTGTTCGGTAGCGGTCATTAAGTCGAGCTTTCCCGTTGCCCCACGTGCGTTGGACTTGAGGCGAGTATCTCGTCTATATTCTTTATACTTTGAGAATGTGATGTGTCGTGAATTTAACGTGGACTCGTTAGTGACAGTATATTTAACCGTAACTTACTTTAAATGAAGATGTGATTTTATGAAGGTAATTACGAACGTAAACTTTAGTTTCAAGAAGAATGATAACTACCTCTTCATGTTATTTTGTGCTTAAAATAAATACTAGAAATGAGTAGTTAACCGAAGAATTGTGGAATTGCGTAATACTTGTATTATTTGCTCGTTGGCCTTTTTCCTGAATGATGGTGTGCTGTGAATGTTGTGCCCTTGTTGAAGTTATGATGCGTTAACCTATGTGTTACGTGGTTGCGGTTGTGGTGAATATTATACCTTTGTTATTGTGTATAGTAGAGAGTTGAGATGTTATCCGGGTAGGGGTCCCGTCGAGGCCTCCGGAGGCGCGTGCTTGCGAGTACGGCCAGACGTACGTTGTGACCATAAGGTTATCAATTCGGGTAGGTCTGGGGAGGGCTCCGAGAATCGGCACTTGCGAGTGCGATGTCATGATACCTTATGGGCGTACTTGAATGATGTTATCTGGGTAGGGTCCGGCGAGGCCTCCGGAGGCGCGTGCTTGCAAGTACGGCCAGATGTTACGATTTGACCATAAGGTTATCTAATCGGGTAGGTCTCGAGAAGGCTCCGAGAATTGTCACTTGCGAGTGCGATGTCAAGATAACTTATGGGTGTGTTGAGTTTATTCTTGATGAGCTAATCCGGGTGGGACCCTTCGGGGCCACGGAGACATTTTGACTGTTGATTTGATATCTCTGAATTGTTTATGTTTGAATCTTGAATCCCGATTATATTGGTGAGTATGGTTTTTGGTCTTGAGGTTTGAGTTGAGAATAAAATCATTTGTATGATTTTGAAATAAAACCTTTTGAAAAGGAAAAACATTCATATGTCAGGATTTTACACTGAGAGCCCCGAAGTCTCTAAATAATCTCTTACAGTGATTTCTGGAGTAATCCCCATGGTTTGTTTTAAAGGAATAAATTTTCAAAAGACTTTAGACTCGGGGATCGTGTTACTACCTTGTCGAAATGTTATTTTCATAACGGTTGTATTCTTGATGTATAATTGCATAGCTTGGTTACTTGCTAGCGATTCCATCGCTAACCCCTCGTTGGGGATTTTGTTATTTATTCCAGGTGTTCTGACTGGAGAGTGAGCAACCACAGGATTGGCTCGGAGGATGATGCAATGCAGCGATACTAGTCACAGTTGTAGTCTGTCGTCTGTCAGTGATATGTCGGTTTGAGTTCTTGTCATCCTTGAGGGGATGGACATTTTATGTACTATGTGATCGAGTTGTATTTTAGTTTCATTAGATGTACGGTTATGCTGTGTTTTGAGAGACCTAATCGGTGTACGGTATTATGTTTTGGTCAAGTTGACCGCATGTGGGTTTTGATTTGTAGTCTCCTGCCTGGTAGCTCCTTGTGGAAAGGGGTCTACGGCATGTAATATCCCTGAGTGGATTGGGGGTGTTACACATTTGAGGAGAGGTAGGCTGAAAGCTCGCTTGTAAAGCTGGTCGTCCAATAGGGTGTATCTGGTTGCCCGGAGCTAAAGCTGGCGAGCTTTGATCCGATCTGTGGGGACCGTTCCGTCATTCAAGTACTTAACGAACGGAGTCATCCAGTTATCTTAGGCGATGGAAACTGTGGTAACCAGGCTTCTGTCGATCGCCGATTTCGCTAACTTCATGATTTGGATGTTATAGAAGTTTGCCGCCTCATCTGACGATGCAAGTTTGGATAGGGCATCGGCCTGGGAGTTGTGCTCTCTCGGGACTTGTTCGATCAGCACTTCTTCAAAATTTGTGCACATTTCGGCGACCAATTCTTGATATTTGATCATTTGTTCGTCGCGCGCTTCATATTCCCCCTTGACTTGGTTCACGACCAAGAAGGAGTCCATGAAGATGTGGAGGCGGCAAACGTCCATGGCGAGTGCTAGATCGAGCCCGCCTACCAAGGCTTCGTACTCGGATTCATTGTTGGTCGCACGAAACCCGAAAAGCACGGCATTTGTAAAACTCTGGCCGTCGGGGCTGATGAGAACAATCCCTGTCCCTGCTCGCGAGCTGGTCGCCGAGCCATCTACGTACAATTTCCAGGCAGGACGGCCGACCTGGGTCGGACTGGGCGGGAACGTTAATTCCACCACGAAATCCGCCAGAGCTTGGCCTTTGATTGCCGTGCAAGGAGCGTACGTGACACCGTATTGGGAGATCTTCAGTGACCACTTGAGGAGTCACCCATTGGTGTCTGGCCGGTGCAGAACTTGCCTTAGAGGGAGAGTTGTCAGAACCTCCACTTGGTGTTTGAAGAAGTAGGCCCTCATCTTGCGAACACTCATGACTAGTGCGTAGGCGAGCTTCTCCAGAGGTGTGTAACGCGTTTCCGCGTCATGAAGCGCTTGACTGACGAAGTAGATCGGCAAGTGGGCTCGCCCCTCTGCTCGTACTAATACAGCGCTCAGCGCGACCTCTGAGGCTGCCAGGTAGAGGAATAGCTTTTCGCCGGGGATTGGCTTTGCCAAAATTTGGGGATTAGACACATACTCCTTAATTTTGGCGAACGCCATTTGACTTTCCTTCGTCCATGCAAATTTCTTATTCTTTATGGTGGCGAAGAATGGCTTGCTTTTGTCTCTGAGCCGAGAAATGAAACGGTTAAGGGCTGCTAGACAACCCGTGAGATGTTGCACCTGCTTGACATTCCGTGGCTCCAGCATGTCGAGTATCGCCTGGATCTTCTTGGGGTTCGCTTTGATCCCCCTTTGGCTCACGATGTGCCCCAGGAACTTTCCGGATCTTACCCCGAAGTTGCATTTCTTGGGGTTCAGTTTCATGTTGAATTTCTCGAGGATGGCGAATGTCTCGGCAAGCTCTTTGAGGTGATCTTCTTTTTTGAGGCTTTTGACCATGATGTCGTCAATGTAAACCTCCATGGTATTGCCGATCTGATCGGCGAACATCCCGTTGACTAGTCGTTGGTAGGTCGCCCCCGCATTTTTCAGACCGAACGGCATTCGGACCCAAAAGTACACGTCTTTTTCCGTGTGGAATGACGTGTGTTTTACGTCTTTCTCCGCCATTGGGATCTGATGGTATCCGGCGAAGGCGTCCATAAACGACATCATTTCGCAACCTTCCGTGTTATCGACCAAGTGGTCAATATGAGGCATCGGAAAGTGGTCTTTCGGACATGCCGCGTTGAGGTTGGTGAAATCGATGTATAATCTCCAGGAGTTACTTGCCTTTTTGACGAGAACCGCGTTGGCTACCCACTGTGGCTCGTCGGTAGCTACTCCGATCAGTTTGTTGTCGAGTAGCTTTTTGACTTCTGCGTCGAGCGCAACATACTTCTCAAGACTGAATTATGAACAGGCTTCCTTGCCGGGTCGATCTTTAGATAGTGGCAAGCGTGTTCAGGACTGATGCTGACCATATCTTGATGCGACCAGGCAAAGATTTTGATGTTCTTACGTAGTAAACTGATCAGATCGTCTTTTAACTCAAGACCGACGCTTGAGCCGATCTGCACTTCCCGCACCGGGCGATCTGGATCGATTGTTATACTTTCCAACTCTTCAATGAGGACAGTCCCTTCTCGTTTGGGACGGTTGCCGGACTCGATCCTTGGATCAATGTCGAGGCTTGGCTCGAAACCGATAGCTCGATGTCATCCGACAATTGATGCGAGATGCCATCCTCTGAATCGGGCTGGTATGAGGTGCTTGGCTTGTCGATCTCCATTGGTTGAATGTCGATCGCCTCAATGTTATAAATAGTTCGGGAAACGTTTAAAGGGGAAGTTACGACACAGGAGTAATTCAAACATTTCTTTGCCATTAGTTGGTCTCCTTTTACAGTACCGACCGTACCATCGGTAGTGGGAACTTGATACAGTAAAAGAAAGAATAGGCGACCGCCTCAAAGTTTTCTAGAAAGGGGCGACCTAGGAACCCATTATAAATGCTGGGCCTATCTATGATTACAAAATTGAGGTTCCTAGTGATCCTAACCTTGGGATCGTAACAGCATATTAGCTCGACAGAGAGATTGATCCTTCCATAGGCTTGGATCGTGTTGTCGCCGAACCCTTGAAGCATGGTATCGAATGGCTTAACTTGGTCAGGTTTCCGAGCTGGTCCAGAGCAGATTTGAATATGATGTTGCAGAAGTTCCCATTGTCAATCAGCACGCGATCGACCATTTTCCCGAGGATACATGCAGAGATCACCAATGCATCCTCTTTGGGGCACTGCACTCCCTCCCTATCCTTGTTGGAGAAGGAGATAAGCGCGTCTCTGGAGATGGTCGGCTCTGGGGGCACCACAACATGGACTCGGCGAACGCCCACAGCTCAGCCTTCCGCTTTCTATTTGATATGGTGGAAACCGGGGAAAGACCTCCAAGGTTTCCACCTCCCGACTGAAGCATATTGATCGGGGCGCCGGGGTTGATCGTAGGGATCGACTCGTCTGAGTACTCCGGATCGTTTTGCTTGATCCTGGCGATCGGATTGGGAGGGATTCCGTCGTTCTGTCGGCGATCGCGCCCCCTGGTCCTTTCTGCCCGGGGTTCTGGCTTGGTCACCAAATTGTCCAGCTTGCCTTCCTCGAACAACCTCCAGAGTTGTCTGAGGAGGTCGCGGCATTGGCTGGTGTTTTGGCCGGGACTTTTGTGGTAGGCACAAAATTTACTGCGGTCCAGATGACCATTGTCCCTCATCGGCTTCGGCTTGCTAAGCCATTCGCGCCCCTTGATAGCATTGAAGATATGGGCCGAAGACAGATTGAGGTTGCAGAGGAGGTGAACTTCCACATCCTCGAAGGCCTTGAACTCACCGGGAGGCTTTGCGACTGCCTTTCTGGGCTTGGCGACCGTCTTATTCGGGACGGGAGATGGTGCCTTCCCTTCTCCGGTGGATACCTCGCCTAAGCGAAGGGTGAGCATCATCTGCCTGGCCAGAAAGTCGGCGGCCTTGATGCGGAAGATCGCGTAGGTCGGGGAGATGTCCTTCGTGAGGTGCATGGGTGAATGGCCATAGAATCCCCCCAGGACTGAGTAGAGGGCGAGCTCATCGCTAATGGGCTCTCCGGTGAGGACTATTTCATCCACCCATTCGATGTAATCTTCATCGGGCTCGTCCTTCCCCTGCCTGATCTTCATCATGCGGTGGGAACCTTCTGGCCGAGCGACCTTGGCGGCGAAATACGATGTGAAGTCATAGCCAACTTCTCAAAACAGTTGATTGAGCGCGGTGGCAATGAGATGTATCACCTATGGGCAAGATCGCCCAATGTTAATGGTAACATTCGGCACTTCGTCGCGTCCGATGCCCCGCACCCAGTCATGTAGATCCGGAACTTGCTCAAGTGGGTCTCGGGATCCGATCTCCCCTCATATTGAGGTGTTTGAGGAGGAGCGATATTTGGTTGCACGGGGGCAAGCTCAATCTGGACCGCGAGTGGCTCACTTGGTCCGACGATCGATCTCTTGGCGCCTGCCCCAGTTTCAATGAGCGCCTTCATTTCGTCGAGCTGGCGCTGCATTGCGGCCATCGCCATTGCCTGACTGCTTGCGGTTTGGCTATCAGAGCGGGAGCTGAGGCGATCATGTACCGATCTCCTGGCCCCGTGGTAGGTGACGAGGTCTCTGCCGCCAAGCTCAATTCTTGGGCGAGCGTGAGCCAGACGGCCAGCCTGTCTTCTGGGTGTTGGGTACGCCGAACTCCTGGTGATGGATTCGGATTCCGATGTCTCACGGCTGGGGCCCGAATGCCCGTGTCACCATGAGGGATCACTCCCTAGGCGGCTGAAGACGGAATCATCCTGCCTTACGAGCGCCTTTTCCTGCGGCTCGGGGCATATAGCCCCTTGAGCTTCCGCTTGCCCGCACGGCGGATGGCTGATGGAGTAATGGTGGGCGAGTCGCATGCTCTCCGTCACTCCCTTAGGATGGCCATGTCCTCCTCGATTTGTTCCGCGGTTTGGAACTGATCGAGTAAGAGGCTAGGGTCGTCCCTCGGGGGCGGGAGTGAGAGTCTAGCGTTGCCGCGGTCGCTTTCCGCCGTAGGTTGGGACTCGGCCTGGGCCGGAATAAGGTGTCCGGTGGATCGTACAATGGCTCTTTTCGAGGTCGTGGAAGGTGTCATGATTCTGAAGGTTTTTCTTTGAAGAACAGTGAGTGTTTCTTCAAGTATATGCTCCGGAGAACAGTGAGTGTTCTTCGAAACGGTCGGGAAGAAAATGAAGGTAGAAGTTCGACCCCTTCTTCTAGCGCCAATTGTTGTTACCCAAAATATTATCCGGAGATGATATGCTGGAATGGACGAGTAACAAACAAAATGCGAGAGCACGTCCGTGGGGAAGTAAATAACACAAGATTTGCCGGGGTTGTTAGTCCCGGGCTTGAATGCTCTCGCGAGATATTATTAATACGAATACTTGAGAGTACATATATTAATGTTAGAGTACAATTACAATGAGTGTAAAGACCCTAGTTATCTTAGATCTTGAGTGCTGAAGATTGCCGGAAGAACCAGAGTTAAAGCTTTGTGAGTTCTTGTTATAAAGATCAGGAGTTCTCTGTATTGTTTGCTGTGTGTAATCGTGTTAACGTTGTAACCTTATTTTTTCGCCAATGCTGGAGGCCTCCTATTTATAGGAGAAGAGGTTGCTGGGATGTCTCCTGTCTCCCACGGGCGATCGCCGTTCGTGCATTTAAATAAGGCGGGCGATCGTCCCAGCACGTGGGACTGTCTCCTTAAAGTCCGCAGCTGCTGCTGGCAGCCAGATGCGCGAACCAATAAGGAGGCGACAGGTGCCTCTTTTCGTTGTCTTGGGAGGTCCCACCGAGGACCTTTCGGCAGGTCTGTCGGTAGGTGAGGCCGTCCTTATCACTGACAGCTGCTGATGGGCTGGAGTAAGGCATGTTCTTGCGGCGCCTTTTTCGGATCTGCACGTAGGCCTTCATCCCGAGATTCGGTCTTCGCAGACTTTGACGGGTGTCGGATTCACACGTGGTATGGGACGGTCGTCCCCATCGGATATTAAAGGCGATCGCCAGGTGCCAATAGACGATCGTCTTGGACGTCGACCGCTAGGCACTTGCCCAGCATCTGTCTTCCTCGGTTGGCTTCCGACCATTATGCCGATCGCCATCGAGGCGTGTAAATCGCTGCACAACATCATACATATTCAGGAAGGATTTTGAGATGCGTGAAGCATATTTTTACGAAATATGTGTTGCACACTTTTTCTCTTGAATGAGGTTTTATCCCACAGGATTTTCCTAGCAAAGTTTTTAGCGAGGCAACTTAGAAGGCGTATTGAATAATGTACTCTTTTCTCTTCATTAGGATTTTTCTCCACAAGGTTGTTCCTAATAAGGTTTTAACAAGACATATTAATGGCATAATGAGTAACACTACAGAGATTAAAATTAGAGTAAATTGCAAAAATCGTCCCTAAAGTTTGGCCAAATTGCATGTTTCGTCCCAAACGTTTAGAAAGTGCAAGGATCGTCCCTGTGGGAAACCTTTGGGGCAAATGTCGTCTCTGACCACCATCAAATGACTAAAATAACCTTGTCTTCTTCTTTTTCTATATTTCTTTTCAGTTTCTTACACAAATGGTCCTTGTGTTTCACCAGGTTTTACAAATTTAGTCCTGATTTTTTTTAAATTATTTATTTAACTATTAATATTAGTATTATATTTTTATACGTTTTCATCCATTTTCTTACGTTTTTGTCTGTTTTTCTTATGTTTTTTTCTGTTTTCATACATTTTTGTCTGTTTTTCTTACGTTTTTGCCCGTTTTTCTAACGTTTTTTCAGTTTACATATGTTTTTGTCCGTCTTTATACGTTTTCGTCCGTTTTTATACGTTTTCATCCCTTTTTCTTATGTTTTTCTGTTTTCATATGTTTTTGTCTGTTTTATAGTTTTTGCCCATTTTCTTACGTTTTCATTCGTTTTTATATGTTTTCGCCCAGTTTCTTACGCTTTCATCCGTTTTTATATGTTTTCGTCCGTTTTTCTTACGTTTTTATACATACCAAAACGGGTAAAATAGACAACAAGTATAAAAAGGGACAAAAAACGGACCAAAACGGACGAAAACGTATAAAAATGGATGAAAGCGTCAGAAAACGGGTGAAAATGTTTAAAAACGGATAAAAATGCATGAAAACGTATAAAAAAAGGGACAAAAACGTAAGAAAACGGACAAAAACGAATAAAAACGGACAAAAACTCAAGAAAACAGACAAAAACATAAGAAAAACGGACAAAAACTGAGAAAAACGATAAAAACGGACAATAACTTAAGAAAAACAGACGAAAATGTATAAAAACGGATGACAACATAAGAAAATGGGCAAAAACATATAAAAACGGACAAAAATGTATGAAAACAGAAAAAAGATAAGAAAAACTGACAAAAACGTAAGAAAAATGGACAAAAACGGATAAAAACGGACAAAAACGTAAGAAACACAGGCGAAAACATATAAAAACAGATGAAAGCGTAAGAAAACGGGCGAAAACGTATAAAAATGGAAAAAACGTAAGAAAACGGGCGAAAACGTATAAAAACGGACGAAAACGTATAAAAACGGACAAAAACGTATGTAAACAGAAAAAACATAAGAAAAACGGGTAGAAACGTAAGAAAAAACAGACAAAAGCGTATGAAAACGGAAAAAAACATAAGAAAAACGGACAAAAACGTAAGAAAATGGTCGAAAACGTATAAAAATAATGCTAATAATAATAGTTAAATAAATAATTTAAAAAAATCAGGACTAAATTTATAAAACCTGGCGAAACACAAGGACCATTTGTGCAAGAAACTGAAAAGAAATATAGAAAAAGAAGAAGACAAGGGTATTTTTGCCATTTGATGTTGGTCAGGACGATATTTGCCCCAAAGGTTTCTCACAGGGACGATCCTTGCACTTTCTAAACGTTTGGGACGAAACATGCAATTTGGCCAAACTTCATGGACGATTTTTGTAATTTACTCTTAATTGTACTCTTTTTCCTTCGATCAAGTTTTTCCCACAGAGTTTTCTTACAAGGCTTTAATGAGACAACACGTGCATACTCCAACAACTAATAATATATATGACAAGTTCACAATTTTTGTCCCAAGAGGTTTTACTGAGACGATACATAACAAAAATGATCCATATAAGGGAGAGCAGACTTACGATCACAGATTGCTCAGATTTTATCTCATATAATTTTCCTGATAACAATATGATACAACATATAATTGATACAAGCTCCACCATAAATAATTCTGAAAGTTTTTCTCTCATTGTGTTCTCTTCAAACAAGTTGATGGTACATTTCAATAGTCAGGTGTATTATGAATATGGCATGCCATATGAAAAGATGCCTCACGCATTACGACGAGATTAAATTAATATTATCTTGTATTATGAATGACTATTATACCGTTAATGTAATATGTAATTACCATTATGTCATCTAAATTTTTTTATAAATAGTACTTCAATTATTAATGAAAAGAACTATCAATTCGTTCTCCCTAAATTTTCTCCTACTTTCTACACAACTTTATAACACGCATTACATTTTTCAATGAGTAATACTACACACACAAAAATATACACCACTGCTTTGTAGGAATTGCACCGAGTGCTTTATAAATTTTTATTATAATATTATTTAATACCTATAAAGCACTCGGTACAACCCCTATAAAACAGGAGTGCATTTTGTATGTGTAGCATTACCCATTTTAGAATCAGAGAACTCCCCAAATCTGATTTTATCGTTAGTTTAAGAGGTAATTGTCATATGGGATCCACTAATCCCATCCTTTTATTTTAGTTATGAATTGAAAAAGGTAATACTACACACACACTCATACTTTGTAAGAGTTGTACCGAGTGCTTTATAGATAGTAGGGGTGTTAAATAATATTATAACAAAAAATTATAAAGCACTCGGTGCAACCCCTACAAAGCAGGGGTGTGCAGTTTTGTGTGTGTAGTATTACCACACAAAAATGCACACCCCTGCTTTGTAGGGTTGTACTGAGTGCTTTATAAGTAGTAGGGGTGTTAAATAATATTATAATAAAAAATTTATTATTTCCCTTTTCTGTAAATACTCCAAACCACAAAGAAGGTTTTTACAAGTTATCCCTCAACGTCATTTGCATCTGAGTCCTATTTGTATCATTCAAACTCATTCCTCTTAATTGAAAATCCCTATGGATTCCATTCAACCCCTCTCTTCGACAAAATCTCAGACATTAAATTTCACATCTTGTCATATCCTGTAATACACATTAGGGGCGGTTTTGTAATCAACCCTCCCTACAATATTGGCCTTTTTAAGAGATTTTGTCCTCTAATTATCGAGGTCCCCATCGGTCACCCACTAAACTTTCAACTTCTGCAAATCTAGTCCGATTTTGCCCAATAACTCCCTAAAATCGGGCCGAAAGAAATAAAACATTAATCACACAGTGTTGCCGAAGATGGCTGGACGTCGTGAACTCTTTCCAGCGACTCTTCAAAAGCGCGCAGAGCAACTTTGTAATGATCTAACGAAATCACCCCCTCCTCCACAACTTGCAATGCGCTTCTATATAATTGGTCGAACCATTGCACCCGTTCTGTAGAATCAGAACTGCCCGTCCCACTAACCGAAATACATAACCGTTTGTAATCCTTTTTCCACCGCGACAAAATGTATTTCGACGGGATCTCCTCGACACCGTCAAAATTCAACACGCACAATGCGTGCCGACATAAATAACCATAGATACTAAAACAGCTGCAGGCGCAACGAACTTCACCCCCCGCTTGATTGTAAACAACTTTGAAATCTCTAATCTCTCTCTTGTTCCCTTCCTGCAGTACGCTTTCTTTGACTAAGAAAATCGCTGCGGGCCCGTCGTTGTATATTTGCGTTGTGCTGAAACAAGAATACATCTCCTCCACCTCTAACTGGAATTTCTTAAATATATATCGGGTATATATTTTCGACATCTGCATTTCGAATGAACATCTCGTTTTGAGTTCAGGGTTCCAGTTTCTTGACTCTATCTCCGCAGTCACTTCGTCCTTGTGCTTTTTCTGCAAGGCCAATTCGTACTTGTCGAGAAATTCTTTCAACGGAGTTTGTTTATGCAAATACTTCTCGAAAAATGTATTGAGGGATTCGCCGGGCCGGGCCGCCGCCATTCCCATGTAGAATGTGTCCTTTAGGTAAACAGGAGCCCACTGGGCCCGATCCTCGTATAACGATCTAAGCCACTCGTTATCGGTGATTCCAAACCGTTGGATCATAGATCCCCATGCCGCCTCCAAATCAGAAGGTTTCAAAGCCTCGTAAACTCCTTTCATCAACATCTTCCTCATAGCGTCATAATTTTGGAGACCTCCCAATTTCTCCTGAACTTTTTTCATAATGTGCAACAAGCAAAACCGATGGTAAGATTTCGGAAACACTTCCACAATAGCACTCTGCAAAATCTTGCACCTATCCGTGATAATCATTTGCGGAGCCCGTTTGGATGTACAAGCAAGAAATGCTTTGAATAGCCAAATGTACGACTGTGTGGTCTCGCTTGCAAGAAGCCCACAACCGAGCAAAACCGACTGGCCGTGGTGATTTATGCCGACAAACGCAACAAGGGGAACTTCATACTTGTTCGACAAACACGTATTGTCGAGAAAAACCACATCTCCGAAATAAATATTCGCAGATCTAGACCTAGCGTCTGCCCAGAACACATTCCTCAAACGCCCTACATCATTTAAATCCATCAAGTAAAAGAAATTCGGGTTCGTCAACTGCATGCGGCAGAGGTAATTGTACATCACCTGTGTGTCGCCGTTTTTTAAGATCAACCAATCCGGAGGGCCCGATGTGTTTCTGTGCGGGCTTTTAATAATATTTGAGAGCTCGTCACTTCCTAGATCTATCACAAGGGCACGATACAATTTGGTGGGTCGAGTTGCAGGGTCGGATTTAGAGAGTAGCTGATTTTTCTTCATGGATTTGTGTCCTTTTACTCCTAATATATGGTTGTGCACGAGGGTAACTTCAAGAATTCGCCACCTTTTAGATTTGACTAATCTTATCCGCATCATAGCAGGACAACCGGTTCTTGTTTCCTTTCGGAGGCGGTTTATGTCTTTAACTCGTTTGAATCCCTGGCTACTGCAGCATAATACGGCGCCATATCTTTCTCGGCTGTTCCTTTTAAACCAAGAGTTCTTCACTCTCACGCTAAAGCCCGACTCCCGGGCGTAACAGCTGTAATAGTTGTAGGCGTCGTCGTAGGACTCGAATTCCATTCCCACCGCAGGAGGATCGAAATCATTACTTTGCAACGAAGTTCTGACCTCAAGAATGCTGTTTTGGACATTGGTTTCTGGTGGGGTCCCGCAGGCTAGAGTCGCTGGACCGCTTGTGGTTTGCTCAGTTGGAAGAGACGTTTCTTCCATAAGAATGAGAAGTATACTTTCTGAACATACATAAAGCTTAAAAGGGATGACAGTTAACAATAGAGACAATAGCTTGCAGAAAAAATAGCGATAATAATTTTAAAACAAAAATGGGTATATGTCAAGTGATTCCTTCTGTTCATGAGTTCAAAAGAGCAATAAGAACTAATTTACATGAGATAAGTTACTGACAGAGGATATTCTAGATATTTCCAAGTTGAAAAACTTAAATCAAAACAGAGAAACAACAGTCCGATAATTGAAACTGCGATGCAGGTAAAAGTTGCCCATTTATTTCCGAATTTTAGTTGATAGAAAGACTAAACAAGAATAAAGAAGTCACATTAGGTGCCACGTATTTCCTCCATAAAACGCCGAGAATCTTGTGATATCTCTGTTCAACCAATTACACCCATCCCAAGCACGGAGCACAAATCGAAGGCCGGGAAATCAAGAAACAGAAATCTAATTCATTATTGGTTACTAAAGCATGAGAAAATCAAGCATTCATAAGCTAAATGCACTTAGAAGTGGTCCGAAAGTGATTACACCACCTTGTGTCCGCCATATAAATGATCTGAATATTAACAATGTAATCTTTTCTAGGACATATAACACCACCACCACCACCAACAACAACAACAACAACAACAACACCCCCCCACCCCCACCCCCCACCCCACCGAAAAAGAAAAGAAAAATAATAAAAAAAAATCAGCCCCTCTATTTTCGATTAAATTCAACACAATTTTTTTTAGCAACATATCACTGAAAATTGCTGATCAGCAGTGAATAATACTATGATAGCCATAGAACACAATATTTAGTCATTTCGCACCCAAGTGTTGAAAAAAAAAATATGAAGATGAAAATGAAAGCATTCACAATCAGTTCTTTTTCTCTTTTTTTTTTTTAAAAAAAAAAGGGTAAAGAGAAAACAGTCATTAATCTGTAAAGGTTGAAAGCTTTTGAAACTTGTAATTTAAACTGGACCTAATTGAGAAAACCGAAAGCTACTCCAGTGATTATAGTCTTCAACATAAAATTGTGTTCAAGATCAAATTTTGCTCATAAAATTCAACTGCTTTCAGTTCGTGCAATCTAAAGCGTTAGTAATCCACATGGATTTCCCGAGACATGAATTTGTTCTCACACAACCTTTCCGATGCATATAATTGACATGATCTAAAAGGAGATAAAAACTCACCGTTTATCTGAGATTAATAGGAACAAAGACGGCGGACATCCGGCGTCCGCAGAAATTCGCCGACGATAATTAATAAATGCACCACACTCGCTCACACTACTGACACTAGGGCCTCGGGGGCATTTTGGTTATAACAGATTACAACATGTACCAAATATTGTTGTTGTTGGTATTAATCCTATTCCTATAGGTGTTCGGTGGTTCAAAACCGTCGGTTTTTCAAATCGCCGGTTCATGAACCGTCGGTTTTGATTTGTCGAAAATTGGAATCAGAATCGAACCGCCTTATAGCGGTTCACGGTTACGGTTTTGAACCGTGAACCGTCGGTTCCGAACCGGAACCGAACCGACGGTTCGGCGGTTCAGTTTTTTTTTTAATTTTTAAATTTTAACTTAAAAATAATATGGGGTAAAAATTGGGCTTGAGCTTAATTCAAGTATTAAAGTTTAAACTTGAATTTTGTAATTTTAAATCTTTGAATTAACCGCCTACGTATTCGATATTCGTAACTTTAGAGTTTAGGAATCAAACTCAAAGTCTTCGTAGTTCAATTTTAAATTGGGGGGAGCGGGAAAAAATAAAAATGGATTTGAGATTAATTCAAATATTCAAAGTTAAAATTAAGAATTTCAACTTTGAATATTTGGATTAAGTTGCCTACGTATCCCTTTACCTTAGGAATCAAAGTCCTCGTAGTTCACTTACCTTATACTTACCTTAGTAATTCAAGTATTAAAGTTTAAACTTGAATTTTGTAATTTTAAATATTTGAATTAACCGCCTACGTATTCGATATTCGTAACTTTAGAGTTTAGGAATCAAACTCAAAGTTTTCGTAGTTCAATTTTAAATTGGGGGGAGGGAGAAAAAATAAAAATGGATTTGAGATTAATTCAAATATTCAAAGTTAAAATTAAGAATTTCAACTTTGAATATTTGGATTAAGTTGCCTACGTATCCCTTTACCTTATGAATCAAAGTCCTCGTAGTTCACTTACCTTATACTTACCTTAGGGAGTGGAGCGGAGGCGGAGAGGAGATGGTTCAATCACCCAAGTCAACCGAATCATTGCTAGATCCGGTATAATATGTATCACTGTCTTCTTGTTCATTATAATTTGGTTCTTGTTGGCGTAACTCGGCTTTCACCCAATCATTCATTAATGCTTGGGCTTCAAGATTTTGAGGCGTCAATCGAGATCGTCGTTCATCCAGAATGTATCCTACTACACTGAAGGCTTGTTCAACAGAAACTGTTGAGGCGGGGACAACTAGTATTTCCTTCGCAATCGTGGCAACTACAGGAAAGATTGTAGACCTTTTTGCCCACCATTTAAGAAGATTGTTATTACCATCCGATCCACGTTCTAAAGCTCCCAATTCACAAGTAGTTAAATAATTTTCAAGTTCTTGATAAGCATTACTTTGGTACCTTGTTCTTTTTCGGGATAAATCTTCTTGATAAGCATTCCATTCACTAAGATCTGGAATAGCAAAACCAAAAGAAGATATACTACTACTACTAGAAGGAATGTGAACAGGAGAAGAATAACCCGTTTCAAGATCAAGACTACCACTATAACTACAAGCATATTCACGATAAAGAGTAGATAATAATTTTTTTGCATTTTGAACTAGCTCGCTAGGATTTGGAGGACTAAAATTAGCAATAGGATTAGGAAATAAAGCATTATAGTAAAGTGTAAGTAATTTTAGCAAACCTTCCTCTCTAACTTGAGGATCTAAAAGTTTGACAACTAAAAAAACGGAGGAATGTAGGCGAAATATTTAATCCATTTGTCCCTCATTTATTTTATACAATTAAATAACCCGGGAACTTTAATTAAAGACTTGAATACAAGTATAATTTTAACACAATGTTCAACAACAAGTGTAGAAGTGGGATAATAAACACCGGACAAAGACTCAGTTGCCTCTTAAAAAATTTTAAAAGTGCCATTAAACTAGAGCACTTATCCCATTGAGTTGGCAATAAACAAACGGGTACTTGTTCTTCGTTATAAAAATTGCACAATTCGGACTTGGAATAGAATTAGAACTCGGAGTATGAATATAATGAGTAGGAGTACTATCACTAGCACCGCCTCTTCCTCGTCGAGGATTGCCGGTGATAGTCTTTCCCTTTCCCCGGTTGAATTGACCACTTGATAATTTTTTCAATTAAAAGTATAACACTTGTGAGAATTGAAATTAGAGAGAAAGTAGATAGATAGAAGATAGTTGGTGTGAGAAAAATGAAGGGTGAGAGAGAGTATTTATAAGTGTAAAAATGTTAAAAAAAAAATGTGACCATTGTGAACCGTCGGTTCCGGTTTGAACCGTCGGTTCACAACGGTTCAAAATTCAAATTTTGAATTTTTTTTTTAAATCAGCGGTTGAACCGCCGGTTCGCGGTTCGTCAAAATGACGAACCAAAACCGAACCGTCTTAAAACGGTTGACGGTTCCGGTTTTGAACCGAACCGCGGTCAACGGTTAACCGGACCGCGGTCAACGATTCCGAATCGACGATTCGGCCGTTCGAACCGGAACCGTGAACACCTCTAATTAATCCCCATCCCCCCCCCCACCCCCCCAACCTCCAAATATTTACTCTTATCCTTTTTTCCTCTTTCTAAAACTTTTATATTTATTATATTTACATAATCAAACAAAATACAGTAAAATCTCTCGAAAAGAATACTCTATTAAGGAATAAACTCTATTTATGAATAAAAATTATGGTCCTACTTGGGACTAGTTAAAATTTGAAATAAACTCCATATTGTCATAATTCATATATTTTCAAATCTCAACATAAGGAAATACACCTCCATTTAGGAATAAATCATAATATATATATATATATAATTTTTACAATACATTTAAGTTGATCTAAAATACTTGTTCAAGGTTGATTGTGACAAAGATTTAATCTTTTGTGTTGTAACCATATCCTTCAACTTGTGTGTCTTACGTCATTCGTCCAAATGACCACCTTCTTGTTGAACCCAAAACATTTCCAACTTGTCGAGTAAGCTTAAAGCTTCTTCACATGAAATTTTTTGTACTTCTATGCTATCATCCTCCGAATTATTTTCCTCATTTTCTTGCCTAATTCCTTCAATGATTTCTTCATCGGTTAAAGCAGAAACAATTTTCATGCCTAATTCCTAAGTTTACAACATATTACATACATGTATCTACTAATTATAATATTTATATATTATACATGCACTTTAAAAATTAAAAAAAAATCTTCTTAAAACTCTATTTAGGAATAACCTCCATTTAGGAATATTTTTTTATGTTTCTAAGAATATGACTTTAGAGAGGTTTTACTGTAATTATATTTTATTTTTTAATCTCGACTATATATTAATTGTCGATCTATTTATTTTTTAATCTCCACCCTACATTTATCATTATTACTTACGTCAATCATTACATAAAATACACCAAATATACGTCATTTATCAAATTTTAAGTAAAACAGAGAGAGTAATGAAATTCCAAAGCCATCGAAGTATTTTGACTGGGTCAAACCTTTATTATTGCGTCGGATTTAATTTACCGTATATATTACTCGAATGTATTCTTGAGGTACTTTTGAGGTTATTTGAGTAATAATTTACCAATATTTTTTAGGTTACTCGAGTTTAAAGGAGCTTAATAAATAATGATTATAAATTATTTTTTCTCCAACTTATTATTATAAATAAAATACTCCCTCCGTCCACAATCAATGTTCCCTTTTTGCCATGTTGGTATGTCCACAAAAAATGTTTCCTTTCTATTTTTAAGCACTACCCCACAATACAATTTACTAAAATATCCTTATAATTTTTATATATTTACACATTTTACCAGGCTAGCCGGCATATTAAATTATTTAACCAACTTAATTAACATTAAATTACTTTTAATGTGGGACCCAAACTCCACTCACATCACACTCACCTAACATTTCTTAAAACCCGAACCTAAAAAATTGGGGAACATTGATCGTGGACGGAGGAAGTAGATTTTTCTAAAAATGTGCAAAATTTCAATTAAAATCTTCAAATTTTTTGATTTAACTATTTCTGGATTCATCATGTGTATGTATAAAAATTAATATTAAAATTGAACTAATGATATAAGTTACACGACCTCTTTGACAAACATACTCGAGCTAACGAAGCTTATGTGTTAAACTCGAGTTTTGTCAAGTATTAACGAATGAGCTTTTATTCAATCGAAATCCGTATAGTTCACGAGCGACTTGATTCATTTATAGCTTTATATGTTTATTATTTTTTAACGGATAGTTCATTGCCTTTAAAATGGGGTGTGCATTTACTTCTTCACTAGATGTTTCGTTAACTTTACTTTTTTTTTGAAAGGCTAATTTCATTAAACACAAACGAAAGAAGGAATCTCCAAGGCGGAGAAACCCACTCGCAAATTACATCACATCAATACGAAAAGAGTTCCATCCTTTCCAATCTACCTTCCCCCCATTATACCTATTCTTGAACCAAAGATAACCCAAGGCTTTGACATCCGAAATGATCTTTGTGACGTTGACTTCAATGTTCTCGAATCTTTTCCGGTTCCTCGCTTTCCAAACACACCAACACGTCAACACTATCACCCCATACACCATTTGTTTTCGATCTTTGGAGCCACCCATCCTAGACGCCATATCAATAACTTTACTGAAGGTTTAATACTGCTTTTTATCCGGAGGTTCATTATTTGTGAACTTGTTCATCAACTTTAACATATATACACACACCTAACAAGATTTTCTCTCACCTGTACAGTAGGGGTGGCATTTTGGAACCGAAAATCCAAAACCGAACCGAAAAAACCCGAAAAAATAACCGAAAAACCGAAACCGAAGAAGACCGAACCGAAAAACAAAAAAACAGAATCGAACCGAACTAATCTGGTTCGGTTCTCGGTTCGGGGTAGAGCGGAACCGAACCGGACCGAAATGGACCGAAGTCAAATTTCAACATACTAAAATGACCTTGTTTTTATGATTTTGGTGTGTTTCGAATTTTAGTATAATTCGTTTTCCTTTTGTAAGACCCTCATGGGTCCAAGAAGAACCGATAATATGCTCATGAATTTGTGATTCAATTAATTTAGGTTGAGAGCATGAGCTACTGTGATTTACGATTATTATATATTTTGAGATATTTGGAAATTGCTATGTAACTCTAGCTTTTATCTTGAACATATATATATAACTCTTGTTGGCTTGTTGTTATATATAACTTATTCTATTGCATATAATATTTGAATTTATATTGTGAAGAACCGAAAAAACATCAAACCAAATCGAAACCGAACTGAATATTTATAAAACCGAACTTAACCGAACCGAACTTCAAAAAGAACCGAACCAAACCGAAACCGAATATTTGGTTCGACTCTCGGTTTCGGTCAAAAACCGAACCGAATGGAACCGAGTCCACTCCTACTGTACAGTACCCTTCAAATCCCGTATAGAAGACCTGAAAAAAATCTCAACACTTCTATGTTCTATCAAAATGTTTTCCGCGACTACTTCACACACGTTTCTCAGGGGCCGCGAGCGAGATGAACCCTATCGAGCGACTCCTTAAACGCTTGCCAGGCAGCCGTTCGATGATCTTCCGAACTCATCCCTTCCATAACAATTTGAAACGCACGTCTGTACAGATGTTCGTGCCACTGAACAGGGTTGCTAATGTCAATAATGCTGGAACCAAAATCCCGACAGTACGAGCGTTTAATATCCTTCCTCCACCGTGATAATATGTATCGGTCGGGGATTCCTTCTATCGCGTTGTAATTTAAGACAGTCAACGCATGCCGGCATAAATAACCTCTGAGATCGAAACAACCACAGATGCAACGAACCTCTATCCCTACTCTGTCATACACAACCTCAAAAGTTTCGAGTTCCACCTCACCGTGGCCTCGTTCTCTGACCATGTATGTTACAATCGACCCATTTGCGTGAATTTGAGTTACACTGAAACAACTAGACATTAGCGCGACCTCTTCTTGGAACTTCAAAAATATTTCTTTAGTATACAACAGAGAAGCCGGAAATTCGTAGCTGCACGTCGTTCTTAGGACAGGTGTGAAATCTCTCGACTCGTGATCGTCCAGAGCTTCCTTGCGAATCGTTTTCTGCATAATTAATTCGTAAGTATTGAAAAACTCGTCCCAAGTCTTTTGATTATGTAGATGCCCGTCGAAATAAGGGTCTGTGTGTATCCCGGCGAGAGAAGAGTTTTTTTTCAAGTAGACCGGGGCCCACCTTTCTCGGTCTTCATACAAACTCCGGAGCCAATCGTGATCTTTAAACGCAAAATGCTGAATCATTTCCTCCCACCCCATTTCAAATTCTTCTATTTTCATGGAAGCAAAGACGGTTCTATTTAGCACCGTCCGGAATATTTCCAGTTCACCGACTTCTCCTAAGTTTTCGTATATGTTCTCCACAACAAGGGACGGACAGAGACGGTGATGAGTCCTTGGGAAAACCTCGGAAATTGCGCATTGCAATGATTTGCACAAATTTGTAATCACAGTTTGTGGAGGGCGTCCGGACATACATGTAAGCCATGCTCTCATCAACCAAATATACGTCTCTATACTCTCATCAACAATCAAACCGCAACCAAGTAAAAAAGACCGACAATGGTGATTCAATCCACTGAAGGACAAAATCGGGATATTATCATTCTTACTCGACACGCAAGACGCGTCGACTACGACCACATCACCAAAATAGACATAAGCGGCTCTCCACCTAGACTCGATCCAAAACACATTCCTCAGATACCCTTCATCATTTAAATCCATAATATAAAAAAAGTTCGGGTCCGCAAGCTGTGCATGCCGAAAATAATTATCAAGAGCTTCTAAATCACCATTTCTAAATTTCAAGCGCTTCAATTGATCTACATGATTACTGAGTTCTCTTTCGTTCAAACTTCCACAGCTTACTGAATCAATGGCTGGCGGCCGATACAGCTTGATTGTTTGCACTTCTAAATCAACGGCTGATTCCAGCTTCCTTTTGGCCCCTGCTTCCATTTTCTTATGTGACCTTGATCTTTGAGCTCTTTGATGATCGTATAAATGGTTATGTTGTAATTTAACTTCATCCAACCTCCATCTATTGGACTCGAGCAATCTCAACCTTATCATTGCCAAACATCCGGTCCGTGTTTCCTTCCTCCGTGTATTTGCTTCTTTCATTGGTTTAAAACCCTCACAATAGCAACATAGAACGGCCCCACGCTTCTCTTTGCTGTTACACTTTGTCCATGAAGATTTTACCCTAATACCAAATCCAAGCTCCTTTGCATAGCAGTTGTAAAAGTTATAGGCGTCATCATACGAGTTGAACTCCATTCCTTTGACAGGTGCCGGATAAGACTCCCCTTGTGTACATTCACTTGGAGCATCTGTTGCCTCTGGGTTATCATTGCTATCGAATTCGAGTACGTGTTCGTTTTCATTTTCAAGGCTCGCGTCATGAATATCGAGTACTTTCTCACTGTCGTTTCCAGTGTCGATGCTTTCGATTCCTATAACTTGATGAACCGCCTCTTCAATATCGCCGCTCTTGATTTCGAGTACTTGGGTATCTTCATTGTCAAGGTCACCAGCCCCAATCTCGAAGTCTTCTTCGCCGTCGTCGTCCTGCAGTTCTTGACTGTTTTCAGAACCTTCTTCCATCTAGGATGATTTCACAAGGCATCGGTACAGAAAATGTAAACTACGTCCAAAATATCGCAAGTGAAGAACAGTAATTGAAGAGTAATCAGACACTGCAAACAGGATCATATTTCTTTCTGACAAGGATACGAAGCCGGAAAACATTTCACAAATCTCACCTATTCTAATTGCAGCCCACATTTACGATTTCCAAAAACCAGATACATTCTTTGTCAATCGAATTTCTTTGTGATGAATGTTGCGCCAAATAAACATTATTAGCGAAAACTAACTATTCACGGGTCATCGTGCTTAGAGCGCTGGTCAAAACAACTCGTGATTTTAGGCTGGGCTTTATCCCAAGTTTTTATGTCTCCCCAAATGCCTAACCATGCACATCCAAGTTAAATAAGATTCTGACAACTCATGGTACCACTAGGCTGAGGCTGGACATAAAAACTGGGACCAAGTTCAGCATAATATCATGAATTGTTCGAACCAGCGCTGGCCAACATTAATGATAGTTCACACACAGTGAACATGAATGACAACACAATACAGTAGAAAAATCCATAATTCAGCTAAGTTCCGAAACACATGATTCGGTCTTTATATCGCTTAAATTTTCAGCTTCTCGCCAAGATTTATTTAAGCTAGATTCGACGTATAATCGATAAACTGAACTTTCTTGGAATTCCAGGATAAGTGTAAATGTACAAATGATTTAATAATAAAGAAATAAATAGAGCTCCGAGAAACGGGTTGTAATGGAGCGGTGATATACTCATCAGGTGGTGACAAAATCAAAGTCAACGGCATAAATAAACTACGATAAGGTCATACAGTGATTTCGGTGCCGGAATTCGGCGAGAAGCCATTATCGGCGGGAGACGAAAATGCGTCGTCAGCCATATCACGAGGAGGGGTCGACGTTGGTTGCGTCAAAGTCCGAGGAGGTTAGTTTTTTCACCCTAGCCTATTTCTGCATTTTTTACTCGTCGGTCCTCGTATTTCAAAATATTTGCAATTTTTCCAGTGAAGTGGTCAAACGATGATATATATATATAGGGGGGTTTTATTCAGAACTCTCTTAAGTGCGAGAACTGCGAGAACTCCTCTAAATCAATGAGATTTTTTTAAATATTAAAAAATATTGTTAATTCAAAGGGTATTATAGTAAAATACAATTTTTATATTATTTTTGAATTTTTTTATTAAATATAATAGCCTCTTGATGATAACACTCTTATATCTATAATCCCTACTATATAGTAGGGGTTATGATCGATAGGAGGTTGTATCGCATTGACATGATGTACATTATGCATTATTAGAGTACAAAGGTGGTTCTCAGCTTCTCGCACGGGGTTACGAAAATAAAGTTCTGTTATATATATATATAAGTGTAAGAAATAGGAATGATTGTAAGCTATTGATCCTTGGAGATTAATGGCCCAGATTTCATTCTGGTGTGCTAACACGGGAAACTAGGAGTGCTAACGAATTTAATTATTGGGGGTACCAATATAATTTGACTAATTTCACTTATGGGAAGTTCCTACAATCATGGAAGTTCCTGTATTCATGGGATTTCATGTTTTAGGTTAATATCTATTTTTTTATGGGATTTCATATCTTTTAGTCGTTGAAATATTTTATATTTTTAGTGTATTTATTTTATTTTTTTAAAACTAATATTATTTTTTTTCTATTTGATTTGTATTTTTAAAAATTGGAACTGTTGTGCTAACCATTTGTTTTGTGTGTGCTGCAAATTGGAAACCAGAGTGCGGTTCTGGTTATGTTCCAATTATGTGATTTTTTGTTATGCTTTATTGTGTACAATGCAGTCAATTTTGATACAAGATATAATACCTAACACACTAAGATATATGTTCCAAGATATATATACATGGTATAATATCTATCACGTGTCACGATAAGCACCACAAGTTATATTACCTAGCACGTTATTCATATCAACGTTGCACACATCTGTTGAATAGTAATTTACCACAAGTTATATAAACTAGTACGATAAGCACAACAAGATATATTACCTAGCACACTATTCATATCAACGTTGCACACAAGGTATAATACCTATCATGTGTCACAACATAAGCAGAAACTTGTACAATATTAATTTACCTAAATTCAAAACATATCAATTCAAATTATTTATCTTCTAAAAAAAGCACAAGACATTGTATCAAAATTGACTGCATTGTACATAATAAAGCATAACAAAAAAATTCACATAATTTGAACATAACCAGAACCGCACTCTGTTTTCAATTTGCAGCACACACAAAATAAATGATTAGCACAATAGTTCCGATTTTTAAAAATACAAATCAAATAGTTTTTAAAAAAATAAAAATAAATACACCAAAAATATAAAATATCTGAACGATTAAAAAATATGAAATCCCATAAAATATATATATTAACCTAAAATATGAAATCCCATGAACATAGAAACTTCCCATGATTGTAGGAACTTCCCATAAGTGAAATTAGTCAAATTACATTGGTACCCCTAATAATTAAATTCGTTAGCACTCCTAGTTTTTCGTGTTTGCACACCAGAACGAAATCTGGACCGTTAATCTCCAAGGATCAATGGTCTACAATCATTCTTATTTTCTACAAAAAAAAGCTTTCCTACCTGAACCTATCTATCTATATATATATATATATATATATATATATATGGAAATACTCCCTCTATTTTTAAATAGATGTCACTTTGACTTTGTGCACACAAATTAAAAAAATTCTTTTAGGCCAAAATTTGTCCCTAATAAATGATATTTTGTAATTAATGAAGAGTGAAAAGATGATTTTAGAGATAAATTAATTAGGGGTAACAATGGAATAAAGAGAAGAATAAAGCTAAAGTGACATCTATTTTGAAAAAGTTACAAAAACTTAAAATGACATCTATTTAAAAGTGGAGGGAGCAATATTTTTGTTGAAATACGTATTTCTCAAGGTGCGTAATAAGATAATATATTATAACATGTGAATGATTATTGTGCTCCCGATGAAATTATATAATTACGTTTGTGTAATCTGAAGTTTTCTTATAAATAGGATTTCAGTTCTTAATGAAGAAATATCTTCTCTATATTCTCTTTGTATTCTCTTAGTTTCTTGCAGTTTTCTAACATGTTATCAGCACGAAAGTTTTAATCCTTACTAAAGAGTTTCAACATTAATAACTTCTTTATAATTTTATTCTGTATATACATATTATTATGCTTGAGTGGTATGACCCCAAACTATATATATTAATACTATTATTATGCTTGAGTGGTATGACTCCAAGCTATATATATATATATATACTATTATTATGTTTGAGTGGAGTGACCCTAAGCTATATATATAGTATTAATATATATATATATAAATATATATTATATATTAATACTATTAATGCTTGAGTAGTATGACCTCAAACTATGTACCGTATATATTATTAATAATGCTTGAAGCGGTATAATTCCAAGCTATAAACTGTGTATAGTGTACCGTGTGAAATATTTATTGAGCACCAAAAAGGGTAAGTTATTTGTGGTTGATTATTTTTAATAAAATTCTTATTCCAAAATTTGCATATAAAATAAAAATAATATTTTACTAAATCATTCATAATTATCACATTTTATTTTCTCTCTCCTCCCCAACGGCTAGTTAACGGCGATTTTACACTCTATAAATACATCACATTTCATTCAACAATTCACTCACTTTCTCTCATCTTCTTACAAATTTTCAAAAACAAAAGGGTTTTTCAAGATGATTCATCAACTGTTTTTGGCATTCTACACTATGTTGGTCATATCATATACTGTATCATTTGTTTATGTAAAGTGTAACACGGAAAGAATCTTTGATTTTTATAACAAGTCTTTTTATCTTTATCCTATACTTGGACTCCTGGTCAATCTTAATATGTAATAATACCCGTTTATATCAGAATAAAATCTTTTATGTTTATTGAAATTAATGACATGTATGTTTTATTTTCTTATAGTTCTTCAACATGTCAAATCTTGTTAAGGTCGAATTTGAACACTTGATATCACTGGCAATAATAACTTATCATGGATATTGGATGCTGACATTCACCTTGATGCTAAAAGCCTCGGTGATATTATAATTAAATCAAAAGAAGCATCATTACAAGAAAGGCAAAGGCTATGATTTTTCTTCAGCACCACCTCCATGAGGGACTGAAAATTGAGTACCTCACTATCAAAGATCCTGCATATCTTTGGCAGTCATTGAAAGAAAAATATGACCATCAGAAAACAGTTATTCTCCCAAAAGCTCGTTATGACTGGACTAAACTCCATTTACAGGATTTTCAATCCGTCAGCGAATATAATTCGGCAATGTTCCGAATCAGTTCAAAATTAAAATTATGTGGCGAAAATATCACTGATGGTGATATGCTAGAAAGAACATTCACCATATTTCATGCTTCAAATATAATCCTTCAACAGCAATATCGTGAAAGAGGATTTACAAAATATTCTGAATTGATTTCGTGTCTTCTTTTGGCCAAACAAATTAACGAGTTGTTAATGAGAAATCATGAATCTCTTCCCACTGGATCTGTTCCATTCCCTGAAGTGAATGCAACATCATCTGGTCACAACTATGGTCGCGGTCGTGGTTATATTTGAGGTCGTGGTCGTGCCGTGACCGTGGATGAGGAAGGGGGAGAGGTTTTCAACCTTATTATAATAAGGCATATAAGGAGGAAAAACAAGAAAGGATAATGGTGGTTTGAACAAAAGAAAAAAATGGAGGAAATTTATTACCGTTTGTAACACCCCCAAGTTATTCGGGGTATATTACAGCGTCGTGAGCCCCTCCGTGGGACCCACAAGGATATACATACGCGGAACCATGAATTTTGACCGATAAGGTCTAAACATAATCCAATGGAGGATAATAAAATTGGCAACCAAGATAATATTCAATAAGACAAAATACGATACAGCGGAAATCAATCCCCAAGGAAACACATGCCAAAACATCAAGAATGTCATAAACAATACTCGAGTACTCTTAACAATTCCAATGCAACATTACTAATTGGATGAAATACAAAATACAAACAGTGACAAGAGACAACATCATACCTGCCCATCATCTTCATGCCGACCCGGTACGTGCCTATCCATTCTCCTGGATCCTGAAATACATGAAAGGTATTTCCCCCCCAAAAGGGGTTAGCCATCAAATAGCTAGTACAAGTACACAAGTATGAAAATTAATACTTCTTGCACGATAAGGCAAGCAAAAACTCATATCATCAGTCATCGAGATATTAAACCTCGTTTCATTCTCATATTACCAACCGTAAGACTAGTATTCCGGAATAACTAAATCTCATACCATACCTCATGATTAACCGTGGATTCGCACTATAAGCTACGATCCCTCAGAGGACTCGAAGTCCCATCCCGAAGTGGTTAACCTAATATGTTCAATGGATCGCACTATAAGCAACGACCCCTCAGAGGACTCGAAGTCCCATCCCGGAGTGGACATATAATTATACCAATACAATGTTCAATGGATCGCACTAAAAGCAATGACCCCTCAGAGGACTCGAAGTCCCATCCCGGAGTGAACACGTGGTTATACACATAAGATTGTTCAATGGATCGCACTAAAAGCAACGACCCCTCAGAGGACTCGAAGTCCCACCCGGAGTGAACATCTTATCAAATACATCACATTACTATACTTTCGACGTCAAGAATTACAATCATAAACATATACTTGCTTTTGAGACATCGAGAATCGGAAGGAAAGGTATACAAGTTCGATAGGTCCAAAAATGCACTTCCGGCACCTAAACGATTTGTAAGGAATACGATAATTAATAATCAATACTCAATTCACACGGAGAAACTCAGAAACCCACTAACGATTTCTCCCGATTACAATATCATGAACATAGAGTTGGGAAGCACCCAACCCTCTCGAATTCGCAACACAAACCAAAGTAGGGCATGAAATCGTAGGGTTGACGTATATACAAGTGAGATTAATCACAATCCCAAGATTTCCATGGTCAAAAACGGGTTACACAACCGAATCGAATAAAACCCCCCCAAAACTATCCAAGGTAGGGATTCACGAAGATTTACCTCGATTTGAAGGAGAAGAGACGATATTGTGATGATTAAATCACGTTATGAACTCGAGATGATATATTTCCCAAAATATCGACACGATTACAAGTGAGTCGTCAAAATCGTAAAAGTACCAAAATCATAAAGATACAGAAAGTAGAAAAATATGGATATTACACCGTTGTGGTATGAAAGGCCATTGGTCACGTACATGTCGTACGCCGAAACATCTTGCTGACTTTTATCAGGAATAACGAAAAAATAAAGGGAAAAATGTTGAAACAAATCTCATTACGAATAATTCAGATGATTTCAATTATGGCCTCGATGATATGATGGACATGGTTGATGTTGCTACCATGGAAATAATTGATCAATCCTGAAGATGAAAACAAATTGCCAGAAAAATGAACTAGTTCTATGTTTTTTGTTGCAAGAGTGTTGTGAAATTTTATTATGTACGAGTGTTCTATGCGTTTAATAGTTTGTTTGAAATAATATAAAACTGCATTTCATGTCATATCTTATAATCCCTTTTCAACAATTTAATTACTTTCTTTTTCCATAGATAATAGATATGTCTCAATCCAAAATTCAAGACGATAACTTATGTCTTGCAGACAGTGCTACTACACATACTATACTGAAAGATAAAAAATGTTTTCAGCAATTGAGAATTGTCAAAGTAAGTGTTAAAATTATATCTGGTAGTGCATAAATAATTGAGGAATTTAGAAGTGCCAATTTTCTGATGCCACGAGGCACGAACTTCAAAATAAGAAATGCATTATTTTCTCCTAAGTCCCAAAAAAATTTATTAAGTTTCAAAGATATTCGTATGAATAGATACCATGTTGAAACTATGGATAAAAATAATGATGAATATCTTTGTATTACTTCGAACACTTCCGGAAGTAAGTGTGTGTTGGAAAAATTACCTGCTCTATCATCCGGGTTGTACTATACTAATATAAAAATATTTGAATCGTATAACACAGTGAACCCAAAGTTTGCTGAAACATTCAAAGTTCGGCATGATCGGTTAGGACATCCCGGTTCGATAATGATGCGGAAAATTATTGGAAATTCTAGTAGTCATCCATTGAAAAATCAGAAGATTTTTCAATCTCATGAACTATCTTGTGTTGCTTGTTCTCAAGGTAAATTTATAATAAGGCCATCACCAACTAAAGCTGGGAATGAATAGCCAACATTTTTGGAAAGAATTCATGATGATATATGTGGACCTATTCATCCACCTTGTGGACCATTCCGATACTTCATGGTATTAATTGATGCTTCTAGAAGATGGTCATACGTATGTCTTTTATCAACGCGCAATTTGACATTTGCCAGGTTTCTTGCCCAATTAATGAAATTGAGAGCACAATTCCCAGATTACATGATTAAGAAAGTTCGACTTGATAATGCTGGGGAATTTACATCTCAAGTCTTTAATGATTATTGTATGGCAGTGGGCATTAATGTTGAACATCCAGTAGCTCATGTTCATACACAGAATAGTTTGGCTGAATCGTTAATCAAACGTCTCCAACTTATTGCCAGACCATTAATGATAAGAACAAAGCTCCCCATCTCTATATGGGAACATGCTATCTTGCATGCTGCAACACTAATATGTATTAGACCGAGTGCATATCATGAATATTCCCCATTACAGCTAGCATTTGGTCAAGAACCAAATCTTTCACATATTAGAATTTTCGGTTGTGCTCTATATGTACCATTTGCTCCACCGCAACGTACAAAAATGGGACCACAAAGAAGATTGGGAACTTATGTGGGATATGATTCACCCTCGATAATCAGATATATTGAACCAAAAACAGGTGATATTTTCACCACTCGATTCGCTGATTGTCATTTTAATGAAAAAAAAATTCCACTGTTAGGTGAAAAGGAGAAACAAGTGGAAAAAGAAATTCAGTAGTGTACATCATCCTTATTGCATCTTGATCCTCCCACAAAACAACGTGAACTAGAAGTTCAAAAGATCACACTCTTGTAGAATATAGCAAATCAATTACCAGATGCATTTACAGACATAAAATGTGTGATAAAGTCACATATAGTCGCTGCAAATACTCCTGCTCGAATTTAGGTTCCAAAAGAGCAGTCCAATGAAAATATGCCAAATGAATCCAAAGCACGCCTGAAGCGTGGAAGTCCTGTTGGTTCCAAAGATAAAATCCCTCGAAAGAAGAATAAATGTGGAAAACCTGATGAAGCCAAATTAGGTGTATGTGTTCCAAAAGAAACACACGAAGAAATAAATCAGGGAACACATAATGATAAAGAAAACCTTCAGCAAGAAGAAAATCATAAGATCTCGATTAATTATATCAATAATGGAAAAATATGGAACTGAGATGAAATAAAGGATATCGATGACATGTTTTGTTATTCCATATTACGAGAAATTGATAACGTGAATGAAGATCCGGAACTAACATCATATCTGAATGTCAGAAGAGGCATGATTGGATCAGTTAGAAAGGTGCCATACAGGTTGAATTAGATTCACTTAATAAGCGAAAGGTATTTGGGTCTATTGTTGTCACACCTAAAGATGTGAAACCTATTGGATACAAATGGGTTTTTGTTCGTAAACGAAATGAGAAAGATGAGATTATAAGGTACAAAACTCGTCTTGTTGCACAAAGTTTTTCCCAAAGACCTGGAATTGATTATGATGAGACATATTCTCCTGTCATGGATGTTATTACCTTTAGATACTTGATCAACTTATCAGTTTTAAATAATCTAGAAATATGCCTCATGGATGTTGTGACGGCCTATTTATATGGATCACTGGATACTAATATTTACATGAGAATTCCTGAAGGATTCAAAGTGCCTGAAGCACTAAAATCAAAACCCAGGGAGTTATGTGCAATTAAACTACAACGATCATTGTATGGGCTAAAACAATCTGGGCTCATGTGATATAATTGCATAACAGAGTTTTTAGTGAAAAATGGATATGTAAATGATCAATTGTGTCCATGTGTATTTATCAAGAAAACTACGAATGGGTTCGTGATTATTGCTGTCTATGTTGATGATTTAAACATCATTGAGACTCCTAATGAGATTCAAGAAGGGGGTAATTATATAAAAGGTGAATTTGAAATGAAAGACCTCGGACAAACCAAATATTGTCTTGGTTTACAAATTGAACACTTTCATAGTCAAACATTTGTACATCAATCCAATTATAAAAAAAGGGTCTTAAAGCGTTTTAATATGGATAAGGCAAATCCGCTTAGTACCCAATGATAATAGAATACTTAATGTTGAAAATGATCCATTCCGTCCTTGTTAAGATAACGAAGAAGTACTTGATCCTGAAGTACCATATTTGAGTGCAATTGGAGCTCTTACGTATCTTGCATATTGTACGCGACCAGATATAGCATTTGCTATGAATCTATTGGCAAGATATAGCTCATGTCCAACACGGAGATATTGGAATGGGATTAAACACATACTTCGCTATCTCCAAGGATTAATTGATTTGGGATTATTTTATCCCAAAGATTTAAAAGATGAAATAACTGGTTTTACAGATGCAGGTTATTTATCAGATCCCCATAAAGCCAAATCACAAACTAGTTATGTTTTCATGATTGGTGGTACTGTAAGATCCTGGCGTTCCCAAAAGCAAACACTAGTTTCTACATCTTCAAACCATGCTGAAGTTATTGCTCTCCACGAAGCAAGTAGAGAATGTGTATGGCTAAGATCTATCACTCAACACATTAAGGAAGCCAGTGGATTACCAATTAATAAAGACCCAATAATATTCTTTGAAGATAATGCTGCATGTGTTGCGCAGACCAAGGAAGGATATATCAAGAACAACATAACCAAACATATTCCCCCAAAGTTCTTCGCATATACTCAAGAACGTGAGAAGAAGAAGGATATTGTCATTCAGTATGTTCGGTCATGTGACAATGTTCCAGATTTATTTACAAAGGCGCTCCCAACCTCAATTTTCAGAAAACGTGTTCACAATATTGGGATGCAATATCTCCGAATATGAAGATACTCACCCTTGTTTACTCGAGGGGGAGCTCATATAGTTGTACTCTTTTTCCCTTATCATAGTTTTGTCTAGGGGTGTTCAAAACCGGATATCCGGACTTTCGGATATCCGAAAATTCGGATAGTAGATTTTGATATCCGATATCCGTATCCGAAATTTCGGATATCCGGTTTTCGGATATCCGAAATTTCGGATACGGATATCGGATATCCGAATATCCATAAAAAAATAAAAAATTTATTCGGATATCCTTATATTCGAAAAAAATATTCGGATTTGGATATCGGATATCCGAATATCCGAAAAAAACTTCGGATATGGATATCGAATATCCGAATATCCGAATACTTTTTATTATTTAAAATATAAAAAATAAAAATTTTAGGAATTTTCGGATATTTCGGATATCCGAATATCCGATTTTTCTGAAAACTACTATCCGATATCCGAATCCGAAGTTCCGGATATCTGAACTTCGGATTTTCGGATATTTCGGATCGAATATCGGATATCGGATATTTTTGAACACCCCTAGTTTTGTCCCACATGGTTTTCCTAATAAGGTTTTAATGAGGCAGCTATAAGGCATAGTCATTCAAGGGGGAGTATTGAAATGCGCACTTCTCGAAATGCGTAATAAAATAATATATTATAACATGTGAATGACTATTATGCATCTGATGAAAGTATGTAATTATGTTTGTGCCACCTGAAGTTTTCCTATAAATAGGGCTTCAGTTCTTAATGAAAATTTATTCCAACAGAAATACCTTCTCTATATTCTCTCTATTCTCTTTGTATTCTCTTTAGTTTCTTCCAGTTTTCTAACAAAGTCCAAGTATAAATTTTTAGTTTTTATTATTTTAACAAAGGTGGAATCTTTTAAATTATATATTTGCATTGCCGTTTTTTTTTTTGAATAAAATGGAGGGCATAGGCCCTAATGCACTGAAATTACGAATCAAGTAGGGCACATGCGTCCATACGCATTCCCGTTTGTTTTGTCCAATAAGTTATTTTTTCTAATTTATATTATACAATATATTTATTTAAAAATATTATTGAAATTTTAGTTAGAAACTAATATTTTATTTTAGAACTGAACTGTTCTATTAGACTATAAATAACAGCAACCACTCCAATCACCCAACCACTCAACCTCTTCAATATTTAATTAATTTCTCTTTCTTTCCATCCTCAATATTCATGTCAACCCAACCACTTCTATTTTGGTAATTTATCCATGACCACCCAACCAAACATTTAATATACTTATTTTATTTTTTGTTTTAAGCTAAAAATTACCATACTTTAAAATAATACTCCTAAAAATTTAAAATTACAACAAGAAGTTATAAAATTTCAAAAAGTAAAATCGAGTAATAAAAAAAGACAATACCAAAATATTATTGGGACTAAATTAAAAACATAAACTGGATTACTAAATACCGCCCCCAAAAATTATAATTTTGCCCTTTTAATAAAATCCAACTCTCTCTACCTCGCTATTCTCTCTCAACCTCACTATTCTCTCACTACTCTCCCCCCCCCCCCCCCCCCCCCGCCGATTCGCCGTCGCGCCACCGCCGCACAACCATGTCGGACAAAGGAAAAACACCCGTAAGTGATCTTTACTTTCTCCTGTCCCAGGCATCCACAAAAACCGCCCCAACCTTAGGTGAGACGTCTGACGTTTATGCCTGGCCATGGGGTTGGGCGTCTAGGCCAGACGCCCCGCCTAAGGTTGGGGCGGGATCGTCGAATGCCCGCCCAGTGGTAGGGGTGAAATTCGTAGACGTCTGGCCTAGGTTTAGACGGAATCGGCAGACGCCTGTCCATGGTTCGGGCGTCCAACGTAGACGTTCGACCGTGGCACAGGGGGAATTTGTAGACGCCTGCCATTTTCAATATTATAATAAATAAAAAATAATCATTATAATTATAAATGTGATAAAATTATTATTATAATCAATAATAATTGTTACACGTAATTATAATCATTATAAATATTATAAAATGAAATAATTATAATAATTATAATTATCATTTTAATTAATAATTAGTGTCTTGTTACTGTTGGAACTATTATAATTACTCATTAGTTGTATTATGCTAAATGCAGATGAGAGGAGGAGCGGAAAAATTTATGCCGCTAGTCAGAGAGATGATAGATTCTGGACCGCGTCACACCAGAGCTCGTGGTATTGATGCTTCCGTTCGAAGACAGCGGGATGCGGATGTTAGGAGTATGCCCTCGAATGCCACTCAGAGGATGTTGAGTGAGGGCATTGTACTTGTAATTATGTAAACCATTTATATAAGGCAAATGAATGTTTCTTTATTTACTGGTAGTTACTGACATTCCTAACTCGTAAATAAACATATAGAAACTAGTCCGTGTATTTGAGAGCAAAACGTTCCACTCTTTATTGGATAAAGGGGCGGCCTTTGGAAAGGTTATAGCTCAAATACTTAATCGTTCGCAAGTCGATGAAACTTGACTGGGCGTTAAGTTTATGTGAAGACTTGTATGACGTGTTCTTTGACATGGAGAGTGCCTGTCGATCGCTAATGGTTAGTAGGAACACACGTTATAGGTATGCTAATTGGATTAGTATACTCGAACCGACTCACCCTCGATTCGTCACACGGATTTCACTCCGGGACAGTCAATGATGGAATCGAAAGGTTGTGATAGGTATTCGTGAACCTTCGACTTGAGGATTTAGTAGGGATGTGCTTGTGACGTCAAGATTTTCATTAGAGTAGTTCGACCCTATAAACCGGAAGGCGGGGGTCAACCTCGACGTGCATCTTGACGGGCAAGTAGCAGGTCCTACTGAATACCAAGATAGAATTCTTTCTCCTGTAAGTGAGTGGGTTATATGTCCTATGCGGTTATTGGCAGATGAGATCATAAGTCTTTGGCCAAAGCATTGGAGCTAGTTGTATTAGATACACGACAGCTCGATGATCTCGGTTTGCATTAACGCATGCATAGCGTCAAGTACAGATGGGGTTTGACTGACCGTGACCCTATAACTTGATCGGGACATTTGAAAGAAGGGTTTATACGTTTTCTGGTATTCACGACAGAATGGTTCTTGAATGATCCCAATCATTCGTTCTCAGTCAGGGTACAGTGTAGGCCACCAGGCTGGCTAGGTGGTGCTACTACTCTTTGGTTCCTCCCATTGCTGACTGAGACGGACCTACCGAGTCGCGCATTAGGATTGACGACGGAATGAATCGAGCTTAATCTCTCATTATAAATATTAGATATTGGATATCTAATTTATTGGACATTGGATGTCTAATTGATTTTGGGACATTAGATGTCTAAATTAATTTATTGGATAAATTAATTTACGGCCTAATTGTAACACCCCAAACTAGGCGGATATTACAGTGCCGTGGACCCCCGACTGGGACCCACCAGGCGAATGAGAATGAATGAATTACACAGGTAAATGTAGTACCGAACCACATTACAACATCAATTACTCCGATGAGGAGTTTTATACAACACCCAGGATAAAATAGAATACATGTGTATTTTATGTGACGATAAAATACACAACACTGAATGAAATGAGCATTCAAACGGAATGTCTGCAGCGGAATGAATAAAGGAAACATAAATGACTGAATGAATGACTGAACAGACTGGGGCCCCCTACTAGTATCACTGGGACTCCTCGCCGTCACCGTGCTCTCCCCGTGCCTTAGCCTTGCCATGACCTGAAAAACAATATCCCCCAACGGGTCGGTTATACGTAACAACAATCCTCAAGGGTTGAAAATACACAATCATGATATATCTGAAATTATGAATATCCTGTCGAAACATACGCAATCAAACATGCTATATGAATCGACTAATCAGTACGGCTCAAAGGAATGGCGCCACACTACGTCCGGGATGGAAATGTGTCCGTGCACAAGCCACCAACGATCAAACACGCGTGGTCTTGTACCTAATCAGTCTCACGAGCAATCGAATCGTGTGCACACCCAATGTGAGGCCACCTACCAACTCACTACTATTATGTGCCTGACATGTAAATCCTACACAGACCAACCGGCTCGCCATGATGACCCTGTATGCCACAATATGACAAAAGTGACAATGAAAATGAATAATGACTCACCAAGATTGAATGATAGTGAAATGAATGATAGCTCAATGAAATGATCGGAACCGTCGTTCCTTATGACTGAGGTGATTAATTGACAATGACAAGTTTTTGATACGGTTAATACAATGATGAATGAGTTATGATTATGAATGGACAACAACAAAAGGAATGAATATCCTTTTAACCGAGTAAGAATTAACTTACTCAATACCGATGATGAATGTCCGTCCACGAACAACGTCTTCAATGAAATATCGGTCGCTCGAACAACCTTAAATAACACAATTACCAATAATCCGATCATTACGCAAATCAAAAACGATCATAATCGACTCAAACGTCGACACAACGATATCCGAGCTCGAATAAATCGAAACCAACTCCAAGATGAGTATTTCAAACCATCAAAACACTTTCAAGGATATCAATAATCCATTAGGAATCCATAACTCATGATTACAACAACATCAATCGGAAAATCCCCAATTAACCGAAGTCAACCCCAAGGGTTCTTGGAATAATTCCGAAAATAACCGTTTAAATCCGTAGGAATATATTTATCCAAGTTAGATAATCCATAACTAACATATTCCAATGATAATCCAAGCTTACACGAAGAAATCGGAAGGAAAACCCAAAATCCGAAATTCTAGATCCAAGAGTTTAATACCTTTGATTCGATGTGATGAAGATGATGAAATGATGATCAATCCGAAAGATGAGCTTGAAGATGATGATTGATGATTACACCTCGAAGAATCCTCTCCGAATCGCTCGAAATCGCCCAAAACTACCGAAGGAATGAAATGAGATGGAAAATGACGAACTCTGACTACACTGTCCAATTTATACCTGGGCCCGTGTTAGCGTCGCTAGCCTTGTGCATAGCGTGCGCTAACGTGTAATTTGGGTAGTCCAAGTACTTCCTGTCCGAACACGGTAGCGCGCTACGTACCTATTTGTAGCGTGCGATACGGCCATTACTAGCGTGCGCTAATATCCATTGTTAGCGTGCGCTAGCGAAATATTCGACGCCCGATCGGAGTCCAGAAAACCGTCGCCCTCGATCTAACCTCGATAGCGTGCGCTACAACAACCGATTAGCGTGCGCTATAATATTGATTGCAGACGCTAAATATAACTCATAGCGTGCGCTATGAATTAATCCGGTGCGATCCAGTAGCCACTGGACTCAACTCGATCCGTCCCTAGCGCGCTACTCCACATATAGCGTGCGCTACTACAACCCGTTAGCGCGCTACTTACCACTCGTAGCGTGCGCTACAAATATTCTCACTGCCAGTCAGTACCTGGATCGGCTCAAGGTGGCCTTAGCGTGCGCTAAAGCTGAGCGGTAGCGTGCGCTACCTATACCCAATTAGCGTACGCTAAAAGGAGTATGTAGCGTGCGCTACTCCTCAAGCACAGCTTGCAACGAAAATGACAATGATGATAAACACGGCACGAAACTCCAATCAGATTAGTGATGAATGACGATTGATACACGATACAATTATTCTGAATGATGAATACCATGACTGAATCTGAGTGATAAATGATCAATAATGAATGAGATTACTGAGCATCAATTACTGAATGATAATTACTGAATGATAATTACTGAGTGATAATTACTGAGTTACAACCGGGTATTACATACACCCCCCCTTAAAAGAGTTTCGTCCCCGAAACTAAGGGTCAAACAACTCGGGATAACTCTCCCGCATACTATCCTCGGTTTCCCAAGTAGCCTCTTCGACTCCGTGTCTAGACCACTGAATTTTAACCAAAGGAATCGTCTTATTCCTCAACTGCTTGATTCGCCGCTCTAAAACTCGTATAGGACGTTCCTCATATGAATGATCGTCGGTGATCTCGATTTCGTCGAACTGAAGTATGTGACTCGGGTCGGCAACATACTTCCGCAACTGAGAGACATGAAACACATTATGAATTCGGCTCAACGCCGGAGGTAAAGCCAATCGATAAGCTAACTCGCCTACTCGATCCAAAATCTCAAATGGTCCAATGAATCTCGGACTCAACTTCCCTCTCTTCCCAAAACGGAAGATACCACGACTCGGGGATACCTTGACCAACACGTGGTCACCAGCCTCGAACTCTAATGGTCGACGACGGTTATCTGCATATGATTTCGCCGACTACGAAATCAACAAACGACTCCCGATCTAAGCTACCTTCTCACGGGCGGCTATAAGCATATCGGGCTCGGTGCCCAATGATTCTGATAAGTCGTCCCAACACAACGGAGATCGACAACGACGACCATACAAGGCCTCGTAAGGTGCCATCTTGATCGAAGCATGCCAACTGTTATTATACGTGAACTCGATCAATGGTAGTTGGGCTTCCCAATCATCTTTCCAATCGAGGACGCATGCCCTCAACATGTCCTCTAATGTCTGAATGGTCCTCTCGATTGCCGTCGGATGAGGATGAAAAGCGATGCGAGATTAAGCCGAGTTCCCATAGCGCGATGAACCGATTTCCAAAGTGCAACACAAACCGTCCGTCACGATCGGAACGATACTTTTAGGAGTACCGTGCGGTCGACTATCTCTTTAATGAACAATCGGGCAAGTCTCTGGGACCCCACGTATCCTTGATCTCAAGGAAATGAGCTGATTTGGTTAAGCGGTCCACGATCACCCGGATCGTGTTCATGCCTGACGACTCGTCGGCAAACTCGTGATGAAATCCATAGAAATGTCTTCCCACTTCCACTCGGGAATAGGAAGAGGTTTCAGCATACCCGCCGGTCGCTGATGTTCAATCTTAACTTGTTGACAGGTTAAGCATCTCGAAACAAATTCTGCGACTTCTCGCTTCATATTACTCCACCAGTAATTTTGTTTCAAGTCCTTGTACATCTTACTAGACCCCGGATGCACAGAATAAGGGGTAGCATGAGCTTCCTTCAAAATCGAGTTTTTCAACTCGTCATTCGCCGGTACGCACAACCGATTCTTAAACCTCAAAAGTCCATCCTCGTGGACCACAAATCCAGGGGCTTTCCCCTGAGCCACATCCTCTCGGATGCGCAACAATGATGGATCCGAACCCTGATTCTCTCCGATTTCCTCCTCGAGTGACGATGAAATCTCTAACATACAAAGCTGCCCCTGAACTCGCTGAAGCCAGACCTCGATCTCGGGTCTAAGGAATTCCTGCTGAAGTTCCTTCTGAATTGTTAAACGGGCAAGCATCTGCTCTGAACGGACTTACGTCTCTAGGCGTCGGCGACAACATTCGCCTTGCCCGGGTTGTAAATTATCTCGATATCATTATCTTTGATTTATTCCATCCTCCGTCTCTGGCGCATATTTAACTCCTTCTGAGTAAATATATTCTTTAAGCTATTATGATCGGTGAATATCGGCAGGTAACGCCATAAAGATAATGACGCCAAATTTTCAAAGCGAACACCACTACGCTAGCTCCGTGTCGTGGGTCGGATAATTAATCTCGTAAGGTCTCAATTGTCGTGAAGCATAGGCAATAACCTTCCTGTTACGCATGAGTACACATCCGAGACCTGTCCGACGCATCACTATAGACCACAAATCCTTCCGTCCCTGCGGCAAGGAAAGTACAGTGCCGACATTAACCGGCTCTTGAGTTCCTCAAAACTCCGTTGACACGCGTCGGACCACGTTTATTTCTTATCCTTCCGCAAAGGTTCGTTAAGGGTTGAGCGATTCGAGAAAATCCTCTACAAATCGCCGATAATAACCCGCTAATCCGAGGAAACTTGGATTTCCTTAACGTTCTTCGGAGGTAGCCAATCTCGAATAGCCTCCGTCTTCGAGGATCGACACGAACTCCGTCTCGATGAAATTACATGTCCGAGAAAAGTCACTTGGACATCCGTAACTCACATTTAGAAAACTTCCCATAAAGTTGTTCTCGTCTCAACACGTCGAGCACTAGATGAAGGTGAAACTCGTGTTCCTCCGGTCACGAGAATAAATCAAAATGTCATCGATGAAGACAACAACAAACCGATCCAAAAGTCGATGAAGACTCGATTCATTAACTCCATGAATACCGCAGGTGCATTAGTCAATCCGAACGGCATAACCACAAACTCATAATGACCATAGCGTGTTCGAAACGCCGTCCTCGCGATATCCGACTCTCGAAACCGCAACTGATGATATCCAGATCTTAAGTCGATCTTGGAAAATACCGAAGCTCCACGAAGTTGATCTAAGAGATCGTCAATACGGGGTAAGGGATACTTATTCTTGATCGTCACCTGTTCAACTCCCGATAATCAATACATAAGAGGAATGAACCATACTTCATCTTTACAAATAACACTGGCGCACCCCACGTGGACGCACACGGTCGAATATAACCAATCAAGAACAACACCTCAAGTTGGTTCTTTAAATCATGCATTTCGGTCGGGGCCATCCGTTACGGTGCCTTCGATATCGGGGACGTACGAGGCTCCAACTCAATCGTGAATTCCACATCCCTCTGTGGAGGCAAACCGTAACTCGTCTGGAAAAACATCGGCATATTCCTCACCACCGGAATATCCGTCAATATTATCGATGATTTCTCGGTTTTGGCCATATAGCACCAATAACCGACACATCCCCGATTGAGTAATCTTACCGCTTTCATCAAATTAATGACTTTGCGAGCAGTAGGGATTACCTCCTGAAACACATATTCAACTCCATCGTCTGAAATGATAGTGACCAAACGCTTTCGGACACTAATGATGGCATCATGACGATCCATCCAATCAATACCCAAGATGATGTCGTCCCTCAGTAAATCTACTACGATTAGGTCCGCCATACACGACCATGGCCAGATCGGACAATTACGAATCTCACGATTACCGATAATGTGTCTACCATCAGGTAGGCCAATGACATATGGCTCACAACTAGTAGCACTACCCAGACGTAGTCTACTCAAACATGACTCGGAAATGAATGAATGAGATGCACCAGTATCAAAAAGGGTACACACAGGTTGAGATAGAATATCGAGTGTACCTGAGATCATCCGGGCCTCGGGATCATCGGTCTTCTTCATCTCATAAATTCGGGGCTTGCCGGCCCCCGAACCGGATGCTCCCGTCTGATAGCTCTTGGCTCCGCCTTTAGCTCCTGTCGTTTTGAACGACGCCGAGTGAGTGGCCCGATTACGCACCCCTGAATGACACGGGGCTTGAGATGACGCCGGAGTGGGTTTAGAGTCCCTACGGCAAAAACGGGCCCTATGCCCAGCAATCCCACATTGTGGCACGTGACAGATCGCCGGACACTTGGTGCCGAAATGTCCTGTTCCTCACAGTTGAAACAGGTGATGGCCGAACTGGCCGCTAGCGACTGAGATTCCGCGGGTTTAGACGCCAGGGGAGGTCGCTCAGAAAAAGTAGAGCCCGCCCGCGGTTTCTTGAAAGTGGCACGACTCCGTCGACCGATTACGGTTCTTGGACTTCTTGCTAGCAGACGAAGGTTGCCGCTTAGCAATTTCCTTAGCCGTAAGCTCGTAAGTAAGAGCCTTCTCAATGAACTCGGCAGTGGCACGATTATGATTAAATCAAGTCTCATACGGGGTTTTGACCTCTTCTTGAAATACTTGATCTTGTCCGCTTCCGAGTGAATGATAGATGAGGCGAACGGAAGAAGTTCCTGAAATTTTTCGGCGATGGCGAGAACGTCATCATCCGCCGAAAGGTCGGGAGTGAGTAATTCCGACAACTTGGCCTCCCTGAGTGGGGCCGGATAGTACCTCTCCATCATGAGAGTCCTAAACTGATCCCAAGTACATGTTCCGTCTGTGGGCCTCAACGATAACCACCATGAATGAGCGCTCTTACCGAGATAGTAAGCCGCAACTGAAACTTTATGCCCTTCGGGACAATCCACCATAGCAAATAACTTCTCAAAATGCTCAAGCCAGTGAACAATATCCGCCGGCTCAGATGAGCCCTCAAAAGTAGGTGGTCGCTGGCGAGAGATATCGCTAATGATATTGCTTACACCCCTCTCTTGCCTCTGAGGTGGCGGCGGAGGAGCCTGCTGATTTTGATTGACGGAGTTATGCATCGTCTCCATCAACTGAGCCATCTGGGTCATTTGGGCCATCATGCCCTGCATAAATGCGAGTGGGTCAACCCGGACACCCTCAGACTGAGCCGTGTCCCGGGTACGACTCCCCGATAGTGAATGATCGCGTCCAGGTGAGTGAGTGGCAGCATCACTGCTCGATGAGTTAGCATTATTCCTGGCATTTGCACGTGTATTCGCACGAGTTCTCGGGATTCGGCCCGCTCCACGGCCTCGTCCTCCACGTCCTCTGCCAGCCCCTTCCATACTGAAGTGGAAAGTCATATGATGATTATATATCTCGTATGAGTATCACATTATGATTATATTATGAAATGATGAAAATGAGCATACGCGCTCAAATACAGCGGTTACATGAATGATTGATTGACGTAACATGATTATCTGATGAAGTTACTGAAATGATTATCTTGAACAATTTAACAAGATCGATGATATGATCTTCAAGATCAACAACTGAGTAATGAAATGAATTGAGTGATTAATGAGTTAACATTATCGACTTGATCACAATTGAAATTGATGAATGAGGATTGTTAACTGATGAATTATGAATGAATGATTATTGCCAGAAATTATACCATGGCATCAGAAATCTTACAGTTCTTGGTCTGATTGGCTCGGCATTTGCACAGGTCACACGTGACGCGAAAGTCCAATGATACTAGTCCGATGACGATGATTTCAAATGAGACATGACTTGGAGGGTAGTATTCAAAACCACGCTCCGATACCAACTCTGTAACACCCCAAACTAGGCGGATATTACAGTGCCGTGGACCCCCGACTGGGACCCACCAGGCGAATGAGAATGAATGAATTACACAGGTAAATGTAGTACCGAACCACATTACAACATCAATTACTCCGATGAGGAGTTTTATACAACACCCAGGATAAAATAGAATACATGTGTATTTTATGTGACGATAAAATACACAACACTGAATGAAATGAGCATTCAAACGGAATGTCTGCAGCGGAATGAATAAAGGAAACATAAATGACTGAATGAATGACTGAACAGACTGGGGCCCCCTACTAGTATCACTGGGACTCCTCGCCGTCACCGTGCTCTACACGTGCCTTAGCCTTGCCATGACCTGTAAAACAAAATACCCCTACGGGGTCAGTTACACAGAACAACAATCCTCAAGGGTTGAAAATACACAATCATGATATATACGAAATTATGAATATCCTGTCGAAACATACGCAATCAAACATGCTATATGAATCGACTAATCAAGATCTGACTCAAAGGAATGGCGCCACACTACGTCCGGGATGGAAATGTGTCCGTGCACAAGCCACCAACGATCAAACACGCGTGGTCTTGTACCTAATCGGTCTCACGAGCAATCGACTCGTGTGCACGATCAATGTGAGGCCACCAACCAACACACGTCTATAATGTGCCCGACATGATAATCCTACACATACCAACCGCACGCCAAGATGACCCGAATGCCACAATATGACAAAAGTGACAATGAAAATGAATAATGACTCACCAAGATTGAATGATAGTGAAATGAATGATAGCTCAATGAAATGATCGGAACCGCTGCTCCTTATGACTGAGGTGATTAATTGACAATGACAAGTTTTTGATACGGTTAATACAATGATGAATGAGTTATGATTATGAATGGACAACAACAAAAGGAATGAATATCCTTTTAACCGAGTAAGAATTAACTTACTCAATACCGATGATGAATGTCCGTCCACGAACAACGTCTTCAATGAAATATCGGTCGCTCGAACAACCTTAAATAACACAATTACCAATAATCCGATCATTACGCAAATCAAAAACGATCATAATCGACTCAAACGTCGACACAACGATATCCGAGCTCGAATAAATCGAAACCAACTCCAAGATGAGTATTTCAAACCATCAAAACACTTTCAAGGATATCAATAATCCATTAGGAATCCATAACTCATGATTACAACAACATCAATCGGAAAATCCCCAATTAACCGAAGTCAACCCCAAGGGTTCTTGGAATAATTTCGAAAATAACCGTTTAAATCTGTAGGAATATATTTATCCAAGTTAGATAATCCATAACTAACATATTCCAATGATAATCCAAGCTTACACGAAGAAATCGGAAGGAAAACCCAAAAATCCGAAATTCTAGATCCAAGAGTTTAATACCTTTGATTCGATGTGATGAAGATGATGAAATGATGATCAATCCGAAAGATGAGCTTGAAGATGATGATTGATGATTACACCTCGAAGAATCCTCTCCGAATCGCTCGAAATCGCCCAAAACTACCGAAGGAATGAAATGAGATGGAAAATGACGAACTCTGACTACACTGTCCAATTTATACCCAGTCCAGGTTAGCGTGCGCTAGCCCTTGTGCATAGCGTGCGCTAACGTGTAATTTGGGTAGTCCAGTACCCCCTGTCCGAACACGGTAGCGCGCGCTACGTACCTATTTGTAGCGTGCGCTACGGCCATATTACTAGCGTGCGCTAATATCCATTGTTAGCGTGCGCTAGCGAAATATTCGACGCCCAGTACTGGAGTCCAGAAAACCGTCTGCCCTCTGATCTAACCTCGATAGTGTGCGCTACAACAACCGATTAGCGTGCGCTATAATATTGATTGCGTACGCTAAATATAACTCATAGCGTGCGCTATGAATTAATCCGGTGCAGTCCAGTAGCCACTGGACTCAACCTGATCCGTCCCTAGCGCGCGCTACTCCACACATATAGCGTGCGCTACTACAACCCGTTAGCGCGCGCTACTTACCACTCGTAGCGTGCGCTACAAATATTCTCACCTGCAGTCCAGTACCTTCTGGACTGCAGCCAAGGTGGCCTTAGCGTGCGCTAAAGCTGAGCGGTAGCGTGCGCTACCTATACCCAATTAGCGTACGCTAAAAGGAGTATGTAGCGTGCGCTACTCCTCAAGCACAGCTTGCAACGAAAATGACAATGATGATAAACACGGCACGAAACTCCAATCAGATTAGTGATGAATGCCGATTGATACACGATACAATTATTCTGAATGATGAATACCATGACTGAATCTGAGTGATAAATGATCAATAATGAATGAGATTACTGAGCATCAATTACTGAATGATAATTACTGAATGATAATTACTAAGTGATAATTACTGAGTTACAACCGGGTATTACACTAATGAATTAAATAAATTACTGGGTGGTTAATTTAATTCATAAATATAATTATTTCTTGGAGAAATTAATTATGTTATTATGTATTTAATGTGATTAATTTATTGGATTAATTAATCGATATAAATACATCGGAACGGAATCAGAGTTTATCTGTTTGGACTCTCGGGAGTCCGAAACGAACCGAACTCGTCCGATTTCTTCTAGAGGCCGGCCCCACCTTAATTTCCTACCTTGATCATAGTCTTGTTTTCTTGTTGGAAGACTTTTGACATTTGAGATTTCATATCTCTTATATTAAGGGAAAAGGAGATATGGTGGGTGACTTAATCATGTGAATAAATTTTGAAGACCAAAATAAAAGCATCTTAACTCTCCTCATTTCAGCATCTCACGGCAGCTTCATAATTGAAGTGGGAAGAGAAATTTTTTTTGGGTTCTTCCATTCATTCACTTCTTCTTCATTTTTCTTGGAAAAAAAATTGAGAGAAAATTATTGAGAGATATATTATACACTTAGAGTGTAGTAATAAAAGCTTCATCACTTGATTCTAGCCGTAACCTTAGAGGTTAATCGAGTGTTGTTGTTCCGATCGTTTTTCCGGCGCGTGGCAAGTAGAGACGCGGTGTTTTCGGCGTTGGATCGTTCAAGAGCTTGGGGAATAGCTCAAGAGAAGGTTATCCATTTAATCAACGGACTACGGGGGTATGTTTCTCGTATCTCTTGTATTTCGTTTTTGATATTCGTAAATACGTAGCTCGATCGATCCTCGTAGGGATTCGGATCGAATTAATTTTCGTTTTACCGCTTCCGCTGGGCCTTCGTTTTAGGCACCGAATCCCTACAGTGGTATCGGAGCGTGGTCTTGCGATCGTATATACGATATTAGCATTTGGAATGCTTGATTAGATGGTGTATGATTTGGAATCATAATCGTATTAATCGTTGATTTTCTATTGTTCATCTAAAAATTAATTTTTCATGATTTTATGTTACAATATAAATCTATTTTTCTTTTGAGAAACTGATTTAAATGAGTAATATAAAGATTAGAAAAATATTATTTTTGGAATCGGGGCGAAAAAAGCAGAAACGTAACGGGCCGCGGCTTGAGCCGCCAGGCCTTACCTGTGGAGCGGCGGAGCGAGTCACAGTCGCGAGCATCCGGCGTTCTCGGCACCTGTGCGAGGCCACCTTTCGGCGGCTGTGGCAGGCGGTCCGGGCTTGGCCGTGTTTCCGACTCCGTTTTTATATTTCGTTCGATAATTAATTTCCCACAAATTAAATTGGATTTAATTTGACTAAGATTTAATTATGGTAATTTTATTCTTAGGGAATTAATTTAATGAAATATTTTCGTCAGGAACAAGTTAAAATTAACGGTTGTTTGAATTAATTGGATTAATTCGTTTTGGATGGATTGTTTTATATTGATTGGATCAATATTCAGATTCATTATGAATGCCATTTATTTAATGTGTTGGATGCATTATTTTTGAATGGTGATGTGGTTCATGGACCTAGTTTTTGAATCATTCGGTTTTATTCGATTGGGTTGTAAAGGCCGTTTTGAGCCTATTTATTTTACTAGAAATATTTGTATCTAGGATGCAATTTTAAATGTAAAATTTATATGTAATGACGAAGACCGGAGGAAGATCCATTTCGAGAAGACGAAGATTCAAGACGAAGACTTGTAATTAGATTACGGAGTTTTTTATTTTCTAGGAACGGTCCATGAACCACATGTTGGTAGCAACTAGGTTGTGAATGTTTTTTTTTCATATTGTATGAATACCACAAACGCGCTAATATGATTAATGTGCAAAGAGTAACGTTAATTGCGAAAATTCTCCCACGACAAATTATTAAGTTTATAAGGTTTCAAGGTTTTCCTTCCCTCCATCGAGTTTTCGGGAAATTGAAATCCAAACCGGATGTGCTATGCTTCCGAGTTATCGGGGTAGTCGTTCGGGGAGGACGGATAAATTACCGGGAGCGCATTGAATCCACTCGCAATTCTGCTCGAAAAGAACACCTTAATGGGACCTAACTTTGTGGATTGGCTCCGAAATCTGATGATTGTCCTCAGTATAGAGGCACTGGGATACGTCTTGGAGACGGACATTCCGGCGCCTCCTGTGCGGACCCGAGCCAATCAGGAAGAGATTGAAAACCACGAAAAGTGGGTTAAGGATGACGTAAAAGTCCGTGCATACATGATGGCTTATATGTCTAATGAGCTTCAGAGAGCTCATGAGAAAATGATTTCTGCTAGGCAGATTCTATCTCACTTAACCGAACTTTATGGTGAGCACAGCAGAACTGCTAGATATGAGATATCCAAGCAACTGTTCGGTGCAAGGATGAAGGAAGGTGAGAAAGTTGGGGAACACGTCCTCAAAATGATATCCATGATCGAGAGATTGGAGGCTCTTGATTTCAAAATGGATACTTCTCTCCAAACCGACCTTATCCTGCAGTCTCTCCCTGATTCCTTCTCACAGTTTGTTATGAACTTCAACTGCAATGAGATTGCATGTAATTTAGCTGGGCTAATGAACAAACTTGTGACCGCTCAGTCTCAGATGAAGACTCCGCGGATGAAGGAGTCTCTTGTGATTTCTTACGGACCTCGGAGGTCTAAGAACAAGAAGAAAAAGACCAAGAAGCAAACTGGACCACAAGTTAAGGACCTTAAGGGTAAGGGCAAGGCCCCGATGGTTCCGAAGAACAAGAAGAAAAAGGATGCTTGTCTCAAGTGCGGTGAGCTGGGCCACTGGGCTAGAGACTGTCCGATTCTTCATGGCACTTCAGGTACAGAACTTTTAGTTCTGGAAACAAATTGTTCTGCCATTGTATTTTCTACTTCACGGATCTTGGATTAAGTGCTAGTTCTCATATTTGTACCGTGAATCGGGATGCGGAACAAAGTAGGAAGCTTGGAGCTGGAGAAGTTATGATCACGGTCGGAGCGGGCATAGTGTCGAGGCGACCGACATAGGATCACTTCTTTTGGGTTTAGAATCCGGCTTTGTTTTGACTTTAGAAGATGTACTTGTTTTGCCCAAGGGGCACAAAACATTGTATCCATTCTGGTCATGGACCGAAAAGGCTTTTCATTTTTCATTGGTGATGGTTCTGCAAAATTTATTTTAGAAATAAACTAGTGGGTCTTGCTACATTGTTGAATGGATTGTATCATCTAAATCTGAACAAAGTAGTTGTGAATACTATGACTAGAAAACGTGGTAGGGATGAAACCAATCAAGTTTTGAAATGGCATCTTAGACTTGGTCATGTTGGTCAGACCAAGGTTTACAAGATGGAAAAAGATGGACTTATGGGTCCATTGGGATCGGATCCCTTTCCTACTTGTGAATCTTGCCTTAAAGGCAAAATGACTAAGTCCCCCTTCACAGGGACATTTGAAAGAGCCGCTGATAAGCTGGGATTAATCCATACCGACGTATGTGGTGCTTTGGAAGCAGCACGTGACGGATATAAATATTTCATTACGTTTACAGATGATCATACTAGGTATGGTTATGTATACTTAATGAAACATAAATCCGAGGCCTTTGAGAAATTCCAGGAATTCAAGGCCCTAGTCGAGAAACAAACTGGTAATCATATCAAAGCACTTCGGTCGGACCGAGGTGGCGAGTATATGAGTACGGAGTTTGACGAGTTCCTTAAGGAACATGGAATAGTTTCACAACTAACACCTCCAGGTACTCCTCAGTTAAATGGTGTGTCAGAAAGAAGGAACCGGACCCTGTTGAACATGGTCCGTTCCATGCTGGGCTATACTGACTTGCCGATTTACCTGTGGGGGTATGCACTGATCGCCGCGTATATCTTGAGCAGATGTCCTTCCAAATCCGTTCCTAAAACTCCACATGAGATATGGGAGGCAGAAACCAAGTCTTAATCATATTAGGATTTGGGGATGTCCCGCCTATGTCAAGAAGACTAAGGTGGAAAAGTTGGAAGCTAGGTCTGCGAAGGGACGTTTCATTGGATTCCCGTCTGGGACGATGGGATATCTATTCTACATGCCCGAAGATCGAAGGATCATTGTTGCTTTACAAGCACACTTCCTGGAAGATGAGTTCATTCAGGAAGGCGGAGCAGGTAGAAGTATTTCTTTAGAAGAATACAATGAAACACCTCGAGAGACACCTGTGCAAGAAACTGGAACCGAACTTTCTGAAACACAAGTACAACCACCTCGTAGGTCTAGTAGGGTGTCTCATTTACCTGAGAGGTATGGGCTTGTGCACTTGGAGGAGCTGGGTCTCCATGAGGTTCCAAGTGATAGCCAAGAGACCGACCCAACAACCTATGACCAAGCGATGGTGGATGTAGACTCCGCGAAATGGCGTGAAGCTATGGAAGCTGATATAGACTCGATGCATGTAAATCAGGTCTGGACTCTAGTAGACCGCCCCAAAGGCATAGTGCCCATTGGGAATAAGTGGATCTACAAGAGAAAGACTGATGGTGATGGCAAGGTTGACGCCTATAAGGCCAGGCTTGTGGCAAAGGGTTATACCCAAAAGGAAGGGATCGATTACCACGATACCTTCTCGCCCGTAGCCATGATCAAGTCTATTCGCATGATGCTTGCTATAGCTGCCTACCATGATTATGAGATATGGCAAATGGACGTAAAGACGGCTTTCCTTAATGGATTCCTCGAGGAGGAAATCTATATGGAGCAGCCTAAAGGCTTTGTGTCCGAAGTCGATATTCGAAAGTATGCAAGCTTCACGTTCCATTTATGGATCAAGCAAGCGTCGCGTAGTTGGAACCTTCGTTTTGTGAGGCGGTCAAAGAGTTTGACTTCGTGCAAATGAAGAGGAACCTTGTGTATACAAGAAGGTTAGTGGGAGCAAGATCGCATTCTTAGTACTATATGTAGATGACATTCTACTAATAGGAAATGATGTGGGAATGCTCGGTTACGTGAAAGCTTGGCTTTGAGTAATTTCTCCATGAAAGACTTGGGAGAAGCTACCTATATTCTTGGTATTCGACTCTAGGGATAGAGCGAAGAGAACAATAGGCCTTTCCCAAGCCCTCTATATAGATAAGATCTTAAAGCGATTTAAGATGGATGATTCTAAAAGAGGGTTCCTACCGATGCAACATGGAATAAAACTCACCTTGAAGATGTGTCCTCAAAGTGAGGAACAACGCAAGGAAATGAGTAATATACCATATGCTTCGGCCGTGGGTAGCCTTATGTATGCTATGTTGTGTACAAGACCCGACATCGCGCATGCCGTAAGCGTGGTGAGTAGGTTTCGAGCAAACCTGTAGGGAACATTGATCTTTGTAAAGAACGTTCTCAAGTACTTGAGAAGAACTAGAGATATGGTTCTTATGTATGGCGGTGGAGATTTGGATGTGGTGGGATTCACTGATTCGGACTTCCAAGGACTGAAGGACGACTCTATGTCCACTTCTGGCTACATATTTACTCTTAATGGAGGAGTAGTGTCTTGGCGTAGTGCCAAGCAAAGCGCGACCGCGATTCCACTGTCAGCCGAGTATCAAGCGGCCTCGGAGGCTTCCAAGGAAGGGTTACGGATTAAGAAGTTTCTAGGAGAACTTCAAATGATACCATGTCTTGAAATTTTGTTCACTGTCTTGCGACAACGTGGAGAGCACGAGCACATGCCAAGGAGCCGAGGTTTCACAACAAAGACCAAACATATTGAGAGAAAGTATCATCTCGTAAGAGAATTTGTTCGCAAGGGATACATTGTCCGCACAGAGTAGACTCGGCCGACAACGTCGCCGATCCATGACAAGCCACTTTCTCGGACTAGCTTGGAGCGTCATCCGGAGAACATGGGTATTAGATACCATAGTGTGTGGCATTGAGTGCAAGTGGGAGATTGTTAGGAGTATGCCCTCGAATGCCACTCGAGAGGATGTTGAGTGAGGGCATTGTACTTGTAATTATGTAAACCATTTATATAAGGCAATGAATGTTTCTTTATTCTTGGTAATTCTTGACATTCCTAACTCGTAAATAAACATATAGAAACTAGTCCGTGTATTTGAGAGCAAAACGTTCCACTCTTTATTGGATAAAGGGCGGCCTTTGGAAAGGTTATAGCTCAAATACTTAATCGTTCGCAAGTCGATGAAACTTGGTAGGCGTTAAGTTTATGTGAAGACTTGTATGACGTGTTCTTTGACATGGAGAGTGCTGTCGATCGCTAATGGTTAGTAGGAGCACACGTTATAGGTATGCTAATTGGATTAGTATACTCGAACCGACTCACCCTCGATTCGTCACACGGATTTCACTCCGGGACGATCAATGATGGAATCGAAGGTTGTGATAGGTATTCGTGAACCTTCGACTTGAGGATTTAGTAGGGATGTGCTTGTGACGTCAAGATTTTCATTAGAGTAGTTCGACCCTATAAACCGGAAGGCGGGGTCAACCTCGACGTGCATCTTGACGGGCAAGTAGCAGGTCCTACGAATACCAAGATAGAATTCTTTCTCCTGTAAGTGAGTGGGTTATATGTCCTATGCGGTTATTGGCAGATGAGATCATAAGTCTTTGGCCAAAGCATTGGAGCTAGTTGTATTAGATACACGGCACTCGATGATCTCGGTTTGCATTAACGCATGCATAGCGTCAATACGGATGGGGTTTGGTGACCGTGACCCTATAACTTGATCGGGACATTTGAAAGAAGGGTTTATACGTTCTTGGTATTCACGAGAATGGTTCTTGAATGATCCCAATCATTCGTTCTCGATCGAGTGCAGTGTAGGCCACCAGTGGCTAGGTGGTGCTACTACTCTTTAGTTCCTCCCATTCCGATCGAGACGGACCTACCGAGTCGCGCATTAGGATTGACGGAATGAATCGAGCTTAATCTCTCATTATAAATATTAGATATTGGATATCTAATTTATTGGACATTGGATGTCTAATTGATTTTGGGACATTAGATGTCTAAATTAATTTATTGGATAAATTAATTTACGGCCTAATGAATTAAATAAATTACTGGGTGATTAATTTAATTCATAAATATAATTATTTCTTGGAGAAATTAATTATGTTATTATGTATTTAATGTGTTTAATTGTTTGGATTAATTAATCGATATAAATACATCTAACGGAATCGAGTTTATCTGTTTGGACTCTCGAGTCCGAAGCGAACCGAACTCGTCCGATTTCTTCTAGAGGCCGGCCCCACCTTAATTTCCTACCTTGATCATAGTCTTGTTTTCTTGTTGGAAGACTTTTGACATTTGAGATTTCATATCTCTTATATTAAGGGAAAAGGAGATATGGTGGGTGACTTAATCATGTGAATAAATTTTGAAGACCAAAATAAAAGCATCTTAACTCTCCTCATTTCAGCATCTCACGGCAGCTTCATAATTGAAGTGGGAAGAGAAATTTTTTTTGGGTTCTTCCATTCATTCACTTCTTCTTCATTTTTCTTGAAAAAAAAATTGAGAGAAAATTATTGAGAGATATATTATACACTTAGAGTGTAGTAATAAAAGGTTCATCACTTGATTCTAGCCGTAACCTTAGAGGTTAATCGAGTGTTGTTGTTCCGATCGTTTTTCCGGCGCGTGGCAAGTAGAGACGCGGTGTTTTCGGCGTTGGATCGTTCAAGAGCTTGGGGAATAGCTCAAGAGAAGGTTATCCATTTAATCAACGGACTACGAGGGTATGTTTCTCGTATCTCTTGTATTTCGTTTTTGATATTCGTATATACGTAGCTCGATCGATCCTCGTAGGGATTCGGATCGAATTAATTTTCGTTTTACCGCTTCCGTTGGGCCTTCGTTTTAGGCACCGAATCCCAACAGCGGAGCGTATGGGTCACTTTGGTGACGAGGACGTAGAGTTTGATTCTAGCGCATTTTATTCGCATGTCTAGGACGATGATCAGGACCTGTACGAGGGTGATGATGACTGCTCGTCCGTTGTGTGTCGGGTCCGAAAGGGGAGAGGTGGGATGTTTGTCACTTCTGGGTCGAGCAGTAGTAAACGACGCAGGCCCGAGGATGACACATATTGGATCGCTATGGAGGATATGCCAGTGGCATCAAATGGAAGTGTTGTCCCGAGTTTTGGTGGGCATGTCGCATCACATATCTGGATGGAGGATATGAGAGGTCTGCTAAAGTGTCACAGTAGGACTGCTGCTTTCCAGAGTTTGAGTCAGTGGCGCTCAGAGATGTCACCAGGTTTGGTTCGACGGACTAGTGGGACTGGGTTTTCGCACTTCACAGACACCATGTTTAGACACATTGAATTCCCGTTGATTCGGCGTTCGTTGAGCGGTGGCAGCTCGATACGAACTCTTTTCACATGCTGTTCGGAGAGATGACTATCATGTTACATGATGTGTGGCAGATCCTTCGCATTCCAGTAGAGGGGCGGTTGGTTTATGCTGATAGCACTTCTACAGAGCTGCAGGTTGTTGTGATGGAGGTTCTTGGAGTTTCGCGGGTGGAGCTACTTACTACTCATTGGGGGGTGGCGCGTCTTATTGAGTCGATTTTCAGGTTATGCCATGATAGAGCTCGAGTGAAGGATACCCAGGCGGTAGCTTGGATGTGGTTGTTCTTTGGATCATTTGTTGACAAGAGTGGTAACCGGATTAGACCGTCTTGCTTACTGGAGGTGAAGGACGGTATGGATACGACTGATCAGTATTCACTGGGTTCAGCCATGTTGGCATTCATGTATCGCCAGCTCAGTGTGGCTAGTCGGGGTGACTCCATGGGTATTTGTGGATGTCTTACCCTCATCCAGGCTTGGATTTACGAGTACTTTTCCTGCTTTCGACCTCACCGGGAGCGGTTGATTGTTGAGCGCGCGCAGCCCCGAGCCTGTACGTAGAGTGTCCACATGGAGGGTAAGGACGAGCACCGACTCCAGTCTTTGCATCGCCGCATTGATCAGCTGATTGCAGCAGAGGCATAACGATTCATTCTAATAATAAATAATTCATTTCAATGCAACTTGTCTAATTATTTGATTATATGTACGCATGTAGAGTGGTTGCCCTATGGCCCTGATCCAGTGAGGGATGTCCTTAGGACCACATTCATCGACTGGCTACAGTATCGGGATATTATTGAGCCATACATACCTGGTCGAGCGTTGCGGCAGTGCGGTTATGTGCAGACCATCCCGTTCCCGATCACCAGACCGAAGAAAGTGGTCAGGTCATGGACGAGCAGATCATACAGGGTTGACTATCCCATTCGGATGTCATCTGATGCTTGGGTGATGTTCCCGGGCGCATATAGGCTTATTCTCGCTGACTATCAGGGTGCTACACATGATCACGCTGCATGCGCGGATGACTACCTTGAGTGGTATTATCGTTATTCACACCCTTGGCTACTGAACGACGGTGCTGCAGCTAGATCGGTGATTCCTTCTCGTTCTAGCAACGACTACATATGTTGTTTAATAATTATTTAACAATTTACACCGTGTCATTTCATCACACATTACATTTATTGGATCTCATTAATATTTTTTAACAGTGGGTGAGTCGATTTGCCGGCACTACTCAGCACTGTATTAGAGGTCTTCCCCCAGACCAGGCGGCAGAATCTGCGACCATGTTGGAGGAGTATATGAGGGATTGATATTTGGCCAACTGAGTTTTTTTTTGCATCTGAAATATTCGTCGAGATATATGTGTCATCAGTATGATGTTGTATTTGCGTCGCATGCATTGTATATAATGTTTTAGTGATACTTGGCTGTAATATTGATTATAATAATAATAATAATAATAATAAGAAGAAGAAGAATAACAACAGTAACAATAACAATAATTACATCATAGCGATAAATCTATCCCATTGTTCGCACCTACTCTTATACAAATTCTCCCAACCAAGAACACTATTGTCGCGGTATGTAAACCAATTAGTCATTATGGGCGGTACAGGAAAATTAAGCATTAATTCTAGACGAATATAATATTTGGTTATCCCTCAAATGACCAATGACGATTTCCTGGCTAGGCCGTGTTGCCGTTGAGGGTGCTTTCAACGGCAGCACAGTGAGACATGAAAATAAAGACCTACCGGTGCTTTTATCTAAAATGTACATCTGCATGCTTTCGTCTTTGTGTCCTTTCGTGCAGCAGTATCCAAATCTCTCAATACCCCTCTGTAACGTTCACCACGGTTACATCTCAACAATTTCGTCTTTCTTGTATTCTTGTGCGAGGAAACAATCAACTCGAAACCAATTTGAAGCGCGATTTTTTTGGCCCAAGTAATCGCGTTTAAATCACTCTCGACCGTCAAATTCTTCCAATATAACCTGAAAATTTTAATTGAGAGGAGGTTAATAATAATACCAATAATACTGATATTAAAGTTCAAAATGATGCAAACAAGAAAATATAGGCGTCCGAAAATTCAGTCTGAACCATGGTGCAGACTAGGGGTGGGCACAACAAATCAAAATCCCGATCCCGTCCCGATCCCGTCCCAAAATTACCTGGAATGGGACGGGATCCAAAATTAAAAACACTAGACCCGTCCCGTCCCGTCCCATTAGAGTAACTACGGGACGGGACACGGGACAAAAAATCTGAGGCCCGTAAGGCCCGTCCCGTCCCGCTTAGTTTTTAATCCTTTTTAAAACCATATATTTTTATTATTTGTAACCCTTTTTTAATTAATTTTAATAATAAACTATTTTTATTTTTATACTATATGTATATTATAATTATACACAAACTTAATCAACCGATATAAAGTTAGTAACTGATGTTTTTTTGAAAAAAAAAAATAGATATGCTGTATTCAATGTTAATAATTGATATTTTAAAAGTTTAATTTAAGCTATTAAATTAGTTTGTTGGTTATTTTTCCCGAATTTAGATTTATAAAATTATAGATTTTCTTACTTTTTTCTAATTTATATTATGAATTTTTTTATACGGGAAACCCGTCCCATCCCGTTCCGTCCTGTCCCAACCGGGATAAGGCCCGTGCGGGATGAAATTATGAAATCACCAATCCCGTCCTATCCCGTCCCGCTTGTTATTATACGGGACGGGACGTGGGATGACCCCAAGCCCGTCCCATCCCGTCTCATGCCCACCCCTAGTGCAGACGCCCAATATTTCCGCATGTGCCATGGTAGAGGCGGAATCGGTAAACGCCTGAACCATGGACCAAGCGCTTAGTGTTTCCACCTGCACTATGGTTCAGGCGTCTGGATTTAACGCTCACACCACGGTTGAGGCGTCTTTATTTAACGCCTATGCGGTGGTTCAGGCAGATATCATGGACGCCTGAACCATGGTGCAGGCTCCCTGTCCAGATGCCTGCATTATTTTACACGAAAAAAAGGACAAAATTTACCTCAAGCGGCGTCGACGATGCGTTTTCGTCCATTTACGCGGCTGTGGGATGGTGACCAAATGTATTGGTGATGATAGTTTTCAATGTTTGATTGTTCTGGTGGAATAAATGAAAACGAGAGAACGAGAATATCAAGTAAATATAAATAGGGCAAAATTGTAATTTATAAGGATAGTGATTAGTAATTGAGGGCGGTGTTTAGTAATACCTTATTAAAATCAGCCTCAGATTAAATTGAAATATAAATAGTTCAAGACGAATTGGTACCTTTCCTGTCTTTTTGGGGATTCGATTGTAAAGAAAAAATGAGAACATACATATTTCGCTTATTTCATCTCTATTATGCGGCATTTACTTATTTCACTTCTAATTGTTACCAATAAAAAAATTTACTGATCAAATAATTATTATTTCATCATAAACGTTATAGTACACACCAGCTGCATCTCATCGACAATGGATTTTTCAAAATTTCAGCTATCACATATACAAAACAAAACTGTGCATTAGAGCTGAAACACAATGCAAACCCCCAAAATATGTAACACACAAAAGAGGCACAAACCATTGGTTTCAAAAACCATATGTCTCCATTTTTTGATAACATAAGAGAAGTATCAAATCCTAAAGATAGATAAAACATTAGTATTTACATTACTTTGCTTTTTTCTTCGACTTCCCATTTCGATTAGAGGATGCGGCAGCCTTCGTCTGTTTTCCATTTCTCATCCCCCCAGCCTTTTCTTCTTCTGCTTGATCCCCATCATCACTGAAACTCGAATTACTGAGCTCATCATCGCTTTCCTCGTACTTTCTCTTTGCAGGGTCAGTTTTCCCTCTTGCCCGTCTCTTTTGACCTTCCCCCTCATTTGCATTCCGGCCCTTGGTTTTGCTTTTTGTAGGAGGATTCTTAGCTGCTTTTTTTCTCTTTGAATATACATCAGCAGCATCCTTACTGTCATCTCCATCATCATCGTCATCAGAAACATCTTCACCGCTTGGACTGGAGTTTTTCTTTGAGGGGCCTGCCTTCTTGGCTCGACTAGTCTTCTTCCCTTTCACAACTTTAGGTTTCTTAGTCTCGTCCTCATCCCCTGCAGCTTGATTGCCGGTCAATTTTTGCAACTCCGGGACATATGCTGTCGTCTGTAATAGACATAATCAAAAACCTTAAATCTTCACCAAATAATATGGAGACGTCGAAAAATGCAATGCAAAGCCTTGAGAGAGACACATACCCTGCCACCAGTATTGATGAATTCAATTTTCTTCCCTGATATATGGGGGGAAAAACATTGTTATGTTTTCTTTTGTAAATTTACAAGTAAGATAATGCAACTGCAACTAAAAGATAGATATCAATTTTCTGTTTCCTTCTCGAATCTTAAAAAAATGAATCAGGCGATCAAAATTCTTCCATTATCGTGCAAAACCTTTAAGAGATGAATCAATAGTTCCGAAATGTCATATTTCTCCGCGAACTTGATTTGGAAACAGAAAGTCGTGGGCGAACATGAATATATCAGTATTGAGAAAGCCTTTGAATTGAAAACAATGGCAGATAAATGGAACAAAGGCAACACAGAAAGGAGTGCTGGATGGGTCAAGAGCCAAACCATCAACAAAAGCCTTGCCATTCTTATTCTTTTCCCGAGAAGGAAAAATCCAATTATTAGGGAACTGGCTACTGTCGGCCCCAACTTCCATCGCCTTTTCAATTACCTGTAAAAAATAAACCATTATGTAAATTAATCATATAGGTCAAAAGAACATCTTACCATTAACTCGTCCTGATTTTTTGCCCCAGCGAATATGAAACAACCATTCAACAGGAAACCGGAGGCCGTCCGCATCAACTCTAACGGCATTTTTTGAAACCTAAAAGTACCATCTCCAGTAACAGCCATATGGATTGCAATTTGCAAGCATAATGAACCCAAAGACATGAAGCTAGTAAACAACATCCATACATAATTATCACCTCATTAATGCACTTGAGCAAGGTTGCACAGCTTTCCTTGGACAAGCTGGAAGCAATTTGCAGCGGATGGATTCTTGCCTGTAAAATCATAACATAATTGCTACATTGAATTATATATAACGATTGTTTGACCTTTATCTTGAAGACACCGAATTCTAGTGTGCGTGTGAAACTCAGGTGTGAAACAGGTGGGTACAAATAGAAGTTCCGAATGGCAACAAATTGGTAACTTTAGCACCAACGAGCAAATGCAAATACTTTTGAATCTGAAAAATCTGGAAGATTTTAAAACAGCATTATATTTTGATTTTAGGCAGAGGAAATAGTAGATGGATAAATACAGATTACTAACTTGATATAGCACTTCATCGGCCATCCAATTACCAATGCCTGACATAAAACTCTGCATAGATGAACAGAAACCTAATGAGTTAAAACTCCAGCCTGAAGGAAACGCTAACACGTTTCATACAACTCCATATTAGAAACCCACGCTCAACTGACATGTCAATTAAAGTAAAGCGTCATACTAAGAACTCATTAACAACTTCAAAGAAATTTATGCACTCACATATTTCATCTCTATGAGATACACTCTAGACATAGATCAACAACGCTATAACAATGCACGACATGCAAGCAAAATTTTCGATCGAACAAGCCCTTTCACCAATATGCATTGAGAAGTAAAATTTGTCGATAATATTAGAAACTCGCCCTCGCATACTGGTTAGTGTAATTGCCTAGTCAGTCATGAAGTTGTTCTGAGTTACTGTAATTTGACAGGTTAATTCTTTTTCCTCCAGTGTAGTGGTTTCTTGAGCCTCCGTGAAACCAGATTCAAAAGATCAGTTAAAATCTATGGCCAAGAAGACACAAACTACAGCGCAAATCTTCCAGAATTACATTTTACAAAGACAAAAGGGGAAAGAAAAGAGAAGGAAAAAAAAAGAAAAGGAAAGAAACAGAGCAAAATCTAAAACAAACCCCGGTTACAAATTCATTCAAACCCCTCTTATGCTGATGAGCATCACTAACTCAGCGAGCCAGACATGTAGAGAACTTTATAAAAGTTTGTACAGAAATACCCAAATGATTAACTAGTTCAAGGAACACAGCTTTTTTAACCACTAATTGACATCCAACCCGTGCTAGGTAGGAAATTGTGCCATAGTTTCTATTAAGTTTTAATACATACTTCTCTCCATTGCGTCCCCTGTATGATAACTTTCTGCAGACAATTGACTGTAGTCTAAATTATCTCCAGATCGTGACATGATTGTCACCAATTTTACACTTCCCCGCAGGACAATCCTAAACCAGATCCAAGTATATTCCATAAGTCGCTTCCCAACTAAAATCCACTCACAAGTTATAATTAAACAATGTGTACTTCGCATAAGCAGCTAAAATAATATAAAATTCAATATAAACTGAATTAGTTCGTTTGCATGAGTAAATTTCTTAAACGTTGTATCCTCACACAAACTAAGCGGTGGGTGAGTTGATTCATGAAACAGCAATGAGGTATCCCTTCACAAAGAAACATCATAAGGAACACTACACACAAATATTACCAAATTAAATTTGCTACAGCCTTTACAATACCCTACAAAAATAGTAAAACCATTAAAACCTGGTCAAGTAAAAGAGCCTTAATCCCAATTTTCTTCTTGCTCAATGAGTTGTAGAACTCGTCTACTGTCATGGGCTCCGTCAATGCATCAGGACCCAGCTCAGAGATTGGAGGCACAGAAACAGGCTGTAAAAGCATCATCATAAGAGCATCTCGAAAAAAACCTGACTGATTAAAAAGATCAACTGAAATGCTGCAGACGAGTAAATAGTTTCACATTACATTTTCAAGCAAACGAACTTTAGCAAACCGTCTCTTGTCAGTAAAAGAGAACTCCAAACCATCTTCTAGCTGCACCAGAAATAAAGTGACATAATTAATAAATCCATACATCCAATACACAGTGTGTCTGATTTCCAAACTAATAATTATTGAAATAACTCATGTTGTTTATGCCAAGTGTACAAGAAAATCTTGATAGGTCCAGCAAACAGAAACATCAGAATCTTACCATGTCGCATCCAGGAAAAGGGAAATCTGCAACTTGACAAGATAGATACATACAAAACACACATACTTACATCTATAGTGATGCAAATAGGCATGTATAAACATATATTGCCTGTTAATTTTTCTAGGAGTGGCAGTAGTTTGTGCTCAGGACAGATTTGCCAGGAAGCAAGACCTGTTGGCCGGTCGGTCCATTAAAGTTTTTAATACAGTAAAACCTCTATAGATTAATACTCTGTAAGATAATAATTCTCTCCGGTCCCAACTTGTGCTGGTTCAAAAATTTAATAATTCGATAAGATAATAAGATTATAATTTTTCAAAAATCCCCTATATAAATCAATGGTCCATCAACATCACAAATTAATGATCTCTTCAAGACTAGAATAATAACTAGCGCAATTTAGTTAAATAAGAATGTAGATTGCTTCTTGTTAAAACTCAAATATACTTGGAGCTTATGTCTAACTTTTCTTATGCCATCCAATAGTCTTGGTGTTGTGTTCTCAAATTGCACCAACCGGTGGCGAAGGTTATGGATGCTATAAGTGCTTCCTTCCCGGTGTTTCAGTTGCGTTGCGGAGGTATGTAGCGTTTTTGTACAGAATTGCATAGTGCAACAAAGCGTAGCGCATAGCATAGGTAATTAGAACATGACATTTTTAAGTGAAAAAATAAAATAATATTCTTGTGTAAGATCAATAGGTAAATAACCCAAGTAAAATAGCCATGAAATAATTTCAAATAAACAAAACAACTTAGAACTATTATAATAATCCAAAATAACAAACTTAAATAAGTCACAATATGAAAATATTGCTGCGGAACTTTTTTTTTGCTGGCCGGCTATAAAGTTTTCCCGCGGAACTTTTTTTTTTTTTTTTTGCTGCGGAACTTTTTTTTTCTGAAGTCTGAGGATTGCTGGACTAGAAAGATTTCCTGACTTAATTGTTATAAGTACTTAAAGGGGCAGATTAGTAACTAGGGTTTCTTTATCATGCACCGTTTCAGATTTAAGATTAGGGTTTTCTGATAAAACCCAAATAGCGCAGGTAACTTGCACTATCTCGCTTATAGCGCGCGCCATCGCGCGATTCCATTGCCAGCGCATCAAATAGCGTGCGCAAAACAGGAGTCGGCGCAAGTAGCAGTGCGCTATGTCGCGTTTTCTGGAATTTTTGCGCAAAAGCGCGAGATAGCACGCTATTGAGCGCGATTCAAAACACTGTTCCTTCCTCATGATATGATGCATAAATTGTTTTAATGCACTCACTTAGTTCTTTATACAATGATTGAACACATTTAACTCTTTTATGTTGTTGTACATGACCACATGGTTGTAACTTGTAAGTGATTTCTATCCAGTTTATACACTGAATTTTATTTGTAGTCAAAATTATGGTACATATTGTGTATTTGATTATCAAGACACAATGCACACTACTAATTATATGGATTACGTATGATGAATATATTTATTATATCAATTCATCGAATATAATGCATATACTAAAATGCAGTCACCTTTATGAAGACAAACTTTATTCATCGTACTAGAAAGACACTCTTTAGATTTAAACATTATTAATTTATAGATAAATTAATACCTCTCTAAAATAGTAAATTATCCCCATCCCAGCAGCAATACTTTTATATAGGTTTTACACTAATCCAAACTAAAACCTGATGGGCATACTCTTTAGCTGCGTTTTATAATTAAAAACATACAAGAACAGGCAGTGTAACTCCATCAGTCAAGGAATGCATTCTCACTTCAACAAATAATTTGGAATACTTGGAAGGCCACTCATCTGTATCTTTCACGGCAGACCTGTCAATCATGACATGCTAGTACAATCGTTAGTATTAAAGAGCTTAAGAAATGGTAAGCTAAAAAATATGTACACATTGCCTGACATGAATCCTCTATTCCGGGAAAAAGTTAATCCTACCACCTCACTTTTCAATCAAATTTGATATCCTTTTGTTTTCTTTTCAGAAAAAACAAAAAACAAAAGTATAGTCATGATTCATTATCCTTCCTAGATGACACCTGAAAGTTTGCGCAGCTATGCAATATTGCATGCTAATTCTCAACTGTTACTTTCTTGGATATTACCTAGGCTGAAACTAACTGTACTTCAAACGTCAAATACTTGATAAAAAAACTCAAATCATGAAGATAGCAGGAATTATTTTCATACAGTACAACTTCACATAAGAAACCAATGGCAGTTAAAATCCCGGTAGTCCAGTATTAATAGCAGAATCACACATATCGGTAGAAATTAATGCAGATTGCAGATATTTCAATAATGCACTGTTATATCCTAATAAGCCACACGCCACTTACCGTTTATAGTTAGTGATTGCAACTCCCTTGATATACACAGCTCCGGCCATTCCTGTAAAACGTAAATGAAGAGAAACTGTAAGAGCAAGCCAAAGCCAGAATTAATGCAGCAGACAAGTAGCAGAATGGACGACCTAACCAAGAAGCCATTAGCTTGCTAGAGTCAAAAGATTCACCAACTAAATCCTTCCATCATATTGTACAAGAAAATCATAAATACCTATTTGATTACCCTTCTGTAAGCATCATTACCAAAAAAATGCCAAGGAAACCCAAAACCAAAGCAGAACTTTAACACATCATTTGATTGAAATGTAAAAGACAAACATCCAGCCATGCTTTCTAAGAAAGCAAATTACAGCCAAGGGGAAAATAAATCATTTCTTTTTTGTCCTAATCTAGCAAACTCCAACAGGCCAAGCATCCATGCGAGCAGATTTACTCTGGAGTCGTGAATACTAGACTCCCTCGGCCTCACACCTTGACTTATTCAGATTTATGAAAACTTAATTAAGAACTTCTAGATTCTCATCACTATAAATCATTTCATTTATGTCCTAATCTAGCAAACTCCAATGGACCAAGTATCCATGCAAGCAGATTTACTATTCTCTCGAGCCGTCAATACTAAACTCCCTCGACCTCTCTAGACTTATTTAGATTTAAGAAAACTTAATGGAGAACTTCTAGATTCTCTCATCACTAGAGCTTATCATATCAACTGAGTGGAAATAATAGTACTACATAGCACACACTTTACAATTACAGGACAAAATGCTATCCCAAATCTACGGTAAACACTGCTTTAAAAAATGTAATGGGCTTCTTCATTCGGACAAAAGTTCTTTGACATTTTGACTCCTTTTGCATGAGACCGAACTGCAGTATTGATAATGGCACAAACGGTATTCGATATAGTTAAGAATCATTAGGCTTCCGGAGTCCAGTGCATCAGGCTCCCTCATACTTGTTAATTTACTCACTTGATTAATTTACTTGCTCAAGTTAACTAGTAGACCTAGCAGCCTCTAACTGATCAAATATTTATATAACCAAAAACACCGTCTAACGTCACGTCACAACGAATAATGCGGAACCTCGTTTGACAAATTCCCACTCTTCAATTATAACTTTGTGGTTACCGATGAGTAGAGCAACAATTAAAACTCGACAAAAAATAATACAAATGATATACTAAAAGCGATAAATAACGAGACACAATTTTAGCGTGGAAAACCCCTCAAGACGAGAGTAAAAACCACGGGACCGAAGTCGCTTAAATCCACTATCACCAATACACACAATACACAACCGTCCCTAATACAAATTAGGGATATACACCAATCGTCAAATACTCGATAATAAACGTTCTTTAAGTATTTGGAATACAACAACAATAACGAGATCGTAAAAAGAAAACACCGTAAATAGCTTACACAAAAAGCTAACGAAATACCCGAACTTTCGGACTCAAAATCTCGATCTACACCAGTGAAAAGATTTGCCCAATAGCTACCAAACTCTTGTCAAAAGATCACGACGATCCGACCGATAAATCTCCGGGAAATTGAAGAAATGTATTTCTCTCTCTTGTTTCTCTCTCTATCTCTCTCTTATTGCTCTCAAAGTGTAGAAGATGATAATGTTGAAAGTCCCGTAAGAAATCTGCATAAGAAGAGGGTGTTGACCCCGTATGCCGCGGCCCGGGCCAAGTGTGCCGCGGCACACACTGAAAAAACTGCCCAGTATATCGAGCAGGGGCCGCGGCCCGGCAGGAGGGGGCTGTGGCCCAGAGTACAGACGACTCGGCCTTTGTAAAGCAAAATGACGGGGGCCGCGGCTCGGCAGAGATGTGCCGCGGCCCCAGGTGCTTCGGCAGGGGTTGATCGACAGGGGTCGATCGGCAGGGGCGATCGACAGGGGTCGATCGGCAGGGGCCGCTCGGCAAAGGGGTGATCGGCAGGGGGCCGTGGCCCAAAGTACAGTTGGGTGCAGGCATTCCAGCAATTTAGACGGGGGCCGCAGCTCGGCAGGGATGTGCCGCGGCCCGAAGTATAGTTCACTCTATGTTTCGGAAATATATCCTACAAATCTCCCCCTTTCCGGAACATAGGAGGAATTCGCCATCCCGGCGATCGAACAACACACTTTCACCTCCTCTCTACTCAACGCCTTGGTTAACATATCGGAACTATTATCATGGGTATGAACTTTATCAAGTTCAAACAACCCATCCTCCAAAGCATCTCGGATCCAATGATACCTCACATCGATATGTTTCGTTCTCTTGTGAAAAGTCGCATTCTTAGCCAAATGAATCGCACTTTGACTATCACAAAGAACCACGTAACGTCGTTGTCGGAAGCCTAGCTCTCGTAAAAATATTTTCAACCATAAGAGCACTTTACTCGCTTCCACCGCCGCAATATACTCGGCCTCCGTTGTAGATAAGGCAACGCACTTTTGCAATCTTGATTGCCATGATACGGCTCCCCCTGCAAACGTCATCAAATAACCGGAAGTGGATTTTCGGTTATCTTCATTACCGGCCATATCCGAATCGGAATAACCAACAAGCATTGCTTTCCCATTTCCAAACGTAATCCCCAATTTGGAAGTACCCCGTAAATATCTAAATATCCATTTTACGGCTTCTCAATGCTTCTTTCCCGGATTCGATAGAAACCGGCTCACCACTCTCACGGCATGAGCAATGTCGGGCCTGGTACATACCATAACGTACATCAAACTCCCGACCGCCGAGGCATAAGGAATTTTATCCATATCCTCAATCTCCTCCTTCGTCTTAGGGCAATCTTGGCTCGTCAATTTAAAATTGTTAGTAAGAGGCGAACTAACAACTTTAGCTTTGTCCATGTTGAAGCGTTTAAACACCTTCTCGATATATTGCTCTTGCGACATGTGTAATTTCCGGGCTGCTCTATCACGAGTAATTCTTATCCCAAGAATTTGTTTAGCCGCCCCCAAGTCTTTCATGGCAAAGACTTATTCAATTCTTTCTTCAAGTTGGCAATTCTCTCGGCATTCTTGCCAACGATAACATGTCGTCCACATAAAGCAATAAGATGATAAAATCATCATCTCCAAATTTCTTGAAAAATACACAATGGTCGAGAGTCGTCTTCCGGTAGCCTTGCTCCCCCATAACCGACTCAAACTTCTTATACCATTGCCGTGGTGCTTTCTTCAACCCGTATAAACTCTTCCAGAGTTTACACACATAATCCTCTTTTCCTTCGATCTCAAATCCTTCCGGTTGCTTCATATAAATTTCTTTGTCAAGGTCTCCATGAAGAAATACCGTCTTGACATCCATTTGCTCGACCTCAAGATCAAGGCTAGCCGCAATACCAAGGACCAATCGAATCGATCCTATCTTCACAACCGGAGAAAAAATCTCGTCAAAATCAATACCCTTCTTTTGACTAAATCCTTTCACTACGAGTTTAGCTTTGTATCGGGGCAACGAGGTATGCTCCTCCGACTTCACCCGATACACCCATTTGTTCCTCAAAGCTCTCTTGCCTTTCGGCAACTTCACCAACTCGTAAGTATTATTCTCATGCAAGGAACTCATCTCGTCTTGCATGGCATCCATCCATTCCTTCTTCTTTTCATCCTCCATAGTCTCCGCAAAATATTCGGGCTCTACTTCATCGGTGAGTAAGACATACTCATCAGCCGAATAACGAGTGGAGGGATGACGGTCCCTCGTCGACCGCCTATGTGGAACAAAAGATGGCATGTTCGTTACGGGTAGCTCGGGATGAGCTCCATCGGTGTCATCTTGTCTCAACTCATCGTTGTCACCGGCATCTTGTTGTTCATCATTTTGGACATCCTCCCCACCGGGTGTCTCAACATGTTGTGGAGGAACGGGGTCCAAATCAATAAGATCATAGTCGTGTTGTGGAGCCAACTCTCCATTCTCAACATCTTTCATCGTTTGATCTTCCACAAAAACAACGTCTCTAGATCGAACAAGCCTTTTTGTAACCGGGTCATACAATCTATACCCGAACTCATCAAGCCCGTAGCCAATAAAAATACACGGCTTCGTCTTGGAATCAAGCTTCGACTTTTCATCATTCGGAATGTGAACAAAAGCTTTACATCCGAAAACCCTTAAGTGGCGGTATGAGATGTCTTTACTGCTCCACACTTTATCCGGGACATCAAACTCCAAAGGAACACACGACATCAAATTAATAACATGAACCGCCATGTTCAAAGCTTCTCCCCAAAACGACTTTGGCAATCCGGCATGTGAGAGCAAACATCGAGCTCTCTCGACCAAAGTCCGGTTCATTCTCTCCGCCAATCCATTGAGTTGCGGAGTCTTCGGGGGCATCTTTTGATGTCGGATCCCTTGTTCTCGGCAATATTCATCAAAGGGTCCAGTGTACTCTCCACCATTGTCCGTCCGAATACACTTTAGCTTCTTCCCGGTCTCTCTTTCCACTGAGGCATGAAATTATTTGAAAGTGTCTAACACTTGATCTTTGATCTTCAAGGTGTATGCACACACCTTCCTAGAGTGATCGTCGATGAATGTGACAAAATATCGGCAACCACCGAGCGTCCTAGTCTTTATAGGACCACAAACATCGGAATGAACAAGATCAAGCACGTTTTCCTTCCGTGAAGGAGTATGACTCTTAAAAATAACTCTCCTTTGCTTCCCGGCTAGACAATGAGAGCATCTTTTAAGGTATACCTTGTGAACCCCGGACAACGCCTCATTCTTCGACAATAGCGCCATTTCTTTCTCGCTCATATGACCGAGCCTCTTATGTCATAGCTCGGCCATGTCATTATTGTCGATTATGTTCACGGAATTAGTCGTGACCTTCGGAAGTGTCACGTACAATTTTCCTTCTTTTTCTCCTCTCCCAACAATCAAGGAACCTTGAGTGAGTTTCCACACTCCCTTGCCAAAACCACTATGATAACCATCTTCATCGAGTAAACCAACGGACATAACATTTCTCCTCATATCCGTAACATGTTTTACATTCCGTAAAACAAGTTCCATACCGGTGTCGAATTTCAAACGAACATCTCCCACTCCAACAATTTTGGATAACTCATCGTTACCCATCTTGACTATACCAAAGTCACCCGGAGTGTAAGAGGAATAAAAATTTCGACGTGATGCAACATGACACGTAGCTCCACTATCGACCACCCAACTCGAATCATCTCTCGCAAGATTCAACATATCATAGTCATAACAAACAAAGAATTCTTCGGTAGTGGTATTTACTTCGGCTTTGTCATTACTATCCCTTTCCTTCTTTTGTGAATTCTCTCGGCCTTGACGATTCTCCTTTTTCAATTGTCGGCAAAATTTCTTTGTATGCCCTTTCTTACCACAATGGTAACAATCGATATTGACATACTTTACTCGGGAATTACTCCTTTGTGGCCCTCTATTACTCAGACCTTTACTTTGACCTCTCCCCCATCTTTTGGTAACTAGAACATCCGACTGTGACGAAGTTCCTTGTGCTTTTCTTCGGACCTCCTCATTCAACATGTTCCCTTTAACTAATTCCATCGAAATGACTCCATCGGGGGCGGAGTTAGACAATGACGTTCGAAACGTCTCCCAAGAGTCCGGCAATGTGCCTAACAACCACAAAGCTTGCACCTCCTCTTCCAATTTAATTTTCATTCCGGCAAGTTGATTAATTATGCCTTGGAATGCATTTAAATGATCCGATAGAGGAGTCCCGTCTCGATACTTCAAGTTCATCATTTGTTTACTGAGGAATAACTTATTATTCCCCGTCTTCCGAGCATACAATTGCTCGAGCTTGTGCCATAATTCTCTAGCATCCTTCTCTCCACTAATATGGTTCAAAACGTTGTCATCAACCCATTGTCGAATATATCCGCAAACTTGGCGATGTAAAATAGTCCACTCCGCGTCGGACTTCCCTTCCGATTTATCTTTGCTAAAAACCGACAAATAATAATCCTTCACATATAGAAGGTCTTCCATCTTCCCCTTCCATACGTGGTAGTTCGAACCATTCAAGTTAACCATTCTACTAGTGTTGGCTTCCATCTTACAATTGAGAAATTAAACAACCACGAAACAACAAATCTCGTGGCTCCGATACCACTTTGTTGGGAAAAAACACCGACTAACGTCACGTCACAACGAATAATGCGGAACCTCGTTTGAAAAATTCTCACTCTTCAATTATAACTTTGTGGTTACCGACGAGTAGAGCAACAATTACAACTTGACAAAAAATAATACAAATGATATACTAAAAGCGATAAATAACGAGACACAATTTTAGCGTGGAAAACCCCTCAAGACGAGAGTAAAAACCACGGGACCGAAGCCGCTTAAATCCATTATCACCAATACACACAATACACAACCGTCCCTAATACAAACTAGGGGTATACACCAATCGTCAAATACTCGGTAATAAACGTTCTTCAAGTATTTGGAATACAACAACAATAACGAGATCGAGAAAAGAAAACACCGTAAATAGCTTACACAAAAAGCTAACGAAATACCTGAACATCCGGACTCAAAATCTCGATCTACACCGGTGAAAAGATTTGCCCAATAGCTACCAAGCTCTTGTCAAAAGATCACGACGATCCGACTGATAAATCTCCGAGAAATTGAAGAAATGTATTTCTCTCTCTTGTTTCTCTCTCTCTATTGTTGCTCTCAAAGTGTAGAAGATGATAATGTTGAAAGTCCCGTAAGAAATCTGCATAAGAAGAGGAACCCAAGGGGATTGACCCCGTGTGCCGCGGCCCGAGCCAAGTGTGCCGCGGCCCGGGCCAAGTGTGTCGCGGCACACACTGAAAAAACTGCCCAGTATATCGAGCAGGGGCCGCGGCCCAGCAGGGGCGATCGGCAAGGGTCGATCGACATGGTCGATCGGCAGGGGCCGCTCGGCAGAGGGGTGATCGGCAGGGAGCCGCAGCCCAACCGGCAGGGTCGTGGCCCAGAGTACAGTTGGGTGAAGGCATTCCAGCAATTTCGACGGGGCCGCGGCTCGGCAGAGATGTGCCGCGGCCCGAAGTACAATTCACTCTATGTTTCGGAAATATATCCTACAAAATTCTCGATGAGAACCACGATAAAATCAGAATTGAGGACAAGACACAGCAATAACAACAGCAGCAACAACAACAACAATGTATGGTGCCGTTAGGGTTTTGAAAAATAAAACAACCGCAGCAGTACCGAATTGGAAAGAAGGGAAAGGAGGCGAATCGAGCTCAAGCCACATGTTCTTTCCCTTGCGACGAGCTGCGACTATTGTTTTCCCAACGAGCGCCGCCTCGAAGTCTTTCGAAGAGATGCCGTCGATGACTTTAGGGTCGTCGGCGACCGTCGATTTCTTAATCTTCTTCCCCACGCAGTGATCCTCCAAGGCCCGACGCGCCGCCTCCACCTCCGGTAGCTCTGGCATGATTCGATTGCAGCAGCAGCACTCTACTGAGCCGTCAACAGCGTGAGCCGTGAGGAATGTGAAGCGTGAGAAGTTTTTATGGGCTTTCGCGCGCTCTTTTGCTTCTGCCAGGGAGAGGGGCAGTGGCGTAAATATGTGAACTTTCTTTTTGTTTTTTATTTCCCCTGTAAAATCACTTCACTTGCTTGCAAGTATCCGAGAATTGGGTCCGGTTACCCTATTTTTTGGGTCGGGTCAACAGGTAGTCGGGTCGGGTTTTTATGAACACCCCTAGTTTACACATCACACTCTCGTACTTGTTAACATTCCCTTATATTAGGATATTTTTCATATCCCTACGGATAGTGCTTATAGGGGTACTTCCACTTTTGGATCCATACATTTGTATCGATGTGGGTGTAATCTACCAATGGGGGCACTATATGGGCACTATCCATATGGATATCAACAATGATACATGCACAATCAATTCATACAATCAAATTTTATAATATACCATTTCATCGTACTATCACTAACTTCATTATTTATTCTATCACCTACACCACCATTTATATAATCAATGGTGCAAATCAACCACAACCGCCAAATGATTGTGATTGTACCATTTTTAATGGATATAGCATTTATCCTCTCTTATATTAGTTATAATTAATTATGGGCTTTAATGAGTTGTCAAACTAATAAAGTTAGAAAAATTATAAGGTATCCAAATAGTTATCTTATCTGTATGTTTTTCACCATTAAACGGTGATAAATTTACATGTAGACCCATGTGGGTACTTTAGAACTTCCAGGTTGATGGTACTGATAATTTGTATAAATGCAGAATTAACACAACCAAATTTGATTTACAATTTGCTACATAAATGACGGTTACATCATTATATTTTAATATATTACTCTTCTGTTCCGCTGAAAACTTTACACTTATCTCTTTTCTTTTGTTTCTTTAGAAAACATACATTTATCACATTTACACAATCAAATCAAACAACTATTTTTTACTTTTTGATATCTACCACCCACTCACTACCAATACTTTTTACTTTTTAATCTCAATCACGCATTATCATCATTACTCACATCAATCATTACATAAATACCAAATTTATGTAACACCCCCAGAAATCATCCGGGAATGCCACACATCATACTCTTCTCACAAGGATCTACCAGACAATATACCAAAAGTCAACTCAATGCTTGACCGTCAAGGTCAAACTACATAACAAAATTCGACCGCCAAGGTCACACAACATCACAACCGATCCAGAACTGAACAAGATAACATTGCAATGTATATATCCACACCGGGTGAAATTACACTACAGCGGAATCGGGATACAACTCAATGATAACAAAATAAAATAAGAACAGACTATCTTTCTTGATTAGTATCGCAGATTGTCATCTTCTATACCGACCCTGTGACTGCTCCCACGATCTAGATATACATGAAAGGCATAAAACGCATTCTCCCATTAAGGGTTAGCAATTGGAATTTCCTAGTATAAGTATTCCAATAATACAAAATATACCATGTACATATATGTCACGAATCAAATAACGACAAACATTAAGTGAAGTTCCCGAGAAATTTTAAAGTTTAGGAAACAAGATCAATTTCTTGAAAACGTTTCATCATCTCAGGAGTTTTAGAAAACAAAAAACCTTTAGGACCTCAAGTTCTAAGCTATAAAATCATTTTAGAATCATTAGGGTCTCATCCCAAATCTCATTTTATACCATTGAGTCCAGAACATAATCACGAGGTCTACGACCCACTCAACAAGATATCACAACACAGGCTCAAAAGCTATCCCAGTCCCACTCTCGTAAGTGCGAACCCAGAGATCTCGTCAAATAATACCTGGATACTCATGGCCGAACAATGTCCGTACTCGCAACTAACGAACTCCAGAGACCTCACCGGATCCTACCTGGTACCAAAACAAACATTGTTCGTACTTGCAAGTAACAAACTCAAGAGGCCCTATCGGACCCTACCTGGCTCCACATGTTACTGGATTTCGATCCGTACTCACAATTATCGAATCCCATAGGCCTCGTCAAGACTTACATGGTTAAACCCAACACAACTGTAACACCCCCAATCCACTCAGGGATATTACACGCCGTAGACCCTCTCCTCGAGGATCTACCAGGCTGATAACTAAAATTAAACGTCTAAACATCGCCTTTAAGGCTAAAATGACTCAGTAGACCGACTTGGTCTTTCAATAATAACATACAACTCATTCCCAAACACATACCCACGCAGGGGTCAAAATAAAATAAACTCCCGTACAACGGGGAAAAGATACCGCAGCGGAAAAGAAAATACAACTGGACCAATACGACATCAACGGAACCTCGTGTGATTAGTATCGTTCATCTTTCATCATCCTTCGTGCCGACCCTGTGCTATGCTCCAAAACCTGAATGCAAAAATAGACATCCACCCCCCGAATACTCGGGGGTTAGCAAAACTCCACTGTTTTGCTAGTGCAAGTACAAGTGCAAAAATACGAGCCATACAATACAAGTTCCAAGAACAATAATAATTAGGAATCCTCAAAGATCCAAACGTAAAGAAAAGTACTTCCCGAGGCAAGAGTTTGGGTAATCATTTCCAAAACCGAAAGATCGCAAATAAGGGAAACAATTTACAAAACAGTTTAAAACAATTTACAAAACAATTTAGGATTATAAAATCCTTCTCTTTCCAAAAGATCAATAAGGTCACAGCCCAAATGTTTTGTTTTCGCAAATAGGAAATCACCAACAATTTACAGGGTCAGAGCCCAACATCACGTGTCCTCAACGGACGTAAAATCAACGAAACATAATCATGCACGCGCATCGCCTAGGACCGGGACGATACCACCGACGTCCCACTCGAGGCCTCGAAGGACCCTCCCGAGCTGGCTAGCGAAACAAATCACACACATCTCATGGTTGGATCAATCGCTTGTTGCATCCTGGCCACATGATCACATGCCATGTGCCACCGTAGATTATCTCAGGCTCTCACGGTTGGATCAATCACTTGTTGCATCCTGGCCACATGATCACATGCCATGTGCCACCGTAGACCTTCAACCATATCCACACATTCACACAAATAACATATCATATATATCAAGGATATTCAAACAATTCGCCCAGAGGCATCAAACACTTAGCAGAACACCACGTCAATCCATAACGCACCGAAATGAAATGATATACGTCCAGACACAATACCAAGTGCAACATGAACACCAAGCATATACATAGAATTCACATAGTTATCCACGAACCACACCAATCACAAAACACACACGGTTTTGAAAGAGGGCCTTTAACCAGGCTAACCAAATCTTTTGAAAACTCATTTCAAACAAACAAACAAATCAAGACGATCACCAATCATCATATCCACGAAACAAGAAAAGTATGGACAAGGTACTTGCCTCGAATAAGAGCAATGCGGAGAATCGACCAAAGTAGGTTGACACGAACCGATTACGAACTCGCGGACTCCACCGAACGACAATCCACAACAAGGAACTATGAACGAAAACAATAACAACGAAAATGAATTCCAAAGTACGACCCAAAGCCGCTAAATTCAAAGAACAAATGACGAAGGTTCAAGGTTTCCCCCCAAAATGGCCAAGAACACGAATTGACCCGACAAAAATATGAAAACGGAATTTCAATCCATGGGATATGATCAAAGCGAATAGATAACGACAATAGAACTAACAATCTCGGATTGAAATCACGAAATCGAAACAAACCCCGAAAATATCTCAACTAGGGTTCTAACCTTACCTTGATTCGAAGAAGAATGAAGGCTAGATGTTGATGAACACGAAGAAGACCCACCGGAGTGATTACTTCACAAAGATCGACGAAGGCTCGTCCAAAATCTACCCCAAATCACCCAAGACGCAGTAGGGAGGAGGAGAGGAAGAAATGACACGAAATCGGTCAACCCTCAGATATATAAACCTGCGCGAAGCTAACGTACGTAAGCCATAAGCTTTAACGTACGCTAGTGATGTTACGTACGTAATGGACAAGTTATTACGCACGTAAGAGTTAATCCAAACTCAACTGTCCGAAGACCTGAACAACGTAACGCACGTAACAAGTCCGTGTTACGACGTTAGGAAGGCACGGATAGCGACGCCATCGATGAGGAATAGCGTGCGCTAACGGGGTACTCCGCACCTCTTGGATGAATCTGAACTAGGTAACGACGTAACCATTGTTGTGTTACGTCGTAAGGCGGCATCGATAGCGTCGCTATCTATGAAGAATAGCGTGCGCTAATCATCGCGATCTGAGCAGTGCCGGAGATCGAATCGAAGGATCGCGGGCGCGACGAACACGAATCACTACCGTCGAACAAGACAAGTAGTACAATAATAAAAACACGAGCTCAAGTTTAAAACAAGTACATGATCCGACACTCATGAGTAGGGTAAAGCGAATACGAACACAAGTACCCAAATCTTTGGGAAATTACAAAAGGCCCAAACGCTAGGAAATCACGATACGTGATCGAATACACAAACCGACGTTCACAACACGTCTAACAAAGTTAAACGGACTTACGGAAACTCGAAACAGCAGTTTCGAACGAGATTCGCAAGAATCGAACTCAAGTGCGGAAAAGTCGCTAAAAAGCACGGAACTCAACAAAACGACACCGAAACGAACTCGGATGTCAAAAAGTGTAGAATTAATCATTCTCAGAATGACGAAACGGTCACGAGCGAGTCGTCAAAACGGACTTCGGCCGAAAAAAGAAATTTACCGAAAATCGAAAATTGCGGATATTACATTCTACCCTCCTTAAAAGAAGTTTCGTCCCGAAACTTAAAACAAGTAGGGGGAAGAAATATTCCGCCAGGAAAACTCAACGAGATACGCAAGAAACGCGTAACTAACGCCCAACGGCGAAATATTACACACAACTCAACGGAATATACGGTGTGAAAACACGCTCCACGACGACCAACACAACGTCGCTGGTAGAGACATAATAAAACCAACAAATGACAAGCGTCATCAAATGGATAATACAATCAAGTCAATTATCCAAACAATCACAAAACACAAAGTACTTGTTACAAGAAAACACGCACAGTCGAGAAAACAGAGAATAAACACAAAACGATCCACAAGGGTAATTATAAATAATTCGGACTACGCCGAAATCCTCAAAACCACCCTAGGCATCTCCGTGTCCTTTCGGAGCAGAGACGCAACCTCGATCCCCAAATCTCTCAGCTACCGTCTCGCAATGCACGGATTGGTGACCCACCTGGCCACACTCGAAACAGCTGACTAACGGTGAACGACAATTCTTCGCAGTATGGCCCGCTCGACTACAGTTATAACATATCTTCGAAGTGCTCACATTACTCACCGCGGGGTACTACTCCTCCGATCACGCGATCTAGGAACCATTTTGGGATGACGAGACGAAGTCCCAACCTCAAGGGCCCACTCCTGATTTCTGAAAAGTTCCCAACGGTTTTGTTTCTTGAGTCGGACATACTCTCGGTCGATAATCTGGATAGCTCATAGGCTAACGCCCTATTCGATAATCTCTCAAGGAAGTACAAGCGAGACTGCCATGTCTTGGCGAATCTCCGGCTTCATCCGCCTACTAAAATGACAAATCTTGTCCTCCTCTGTCCTTACTTGATTACGCACATAGCCGAAATTTGCTAAAATCAATAATAGCTTGAGACAATGTACATCCTGCGGTTTCGCGAAAAGAATTCATTAATCCTCGATTTACGATCGGTTCGGACAAAACTCATCTCTCATGAATTTACGGAACTGCCCACGTGACAACGCGATCTCGAGGCTTCATAGCCTCCCACCCTAAGCGGCATCTTTGTCGAAAGATCTTGAGCTCAGGGACCTTACGTTCTTCCGGACAATCAACTATCTCGAAAATCTTTTCCAACCGAAAAGCCAACCATCCGGCCTAAAGCATCTGCAGCACCCAAAGCGAGGGGATTCATACGAACCACTTCTCGAAGCCCGATTTGCACCGGTGTCTTTGGGTCACATCTGTAACACGCCGAATCTGCTGAGTCAATCGAGTCATCCGAGTGGCTACTGCCGCAAAATAGTAGCAACACCAATACCAATACCATCACCGGCATGCTCTCGACCACGCGTCCGATCGCCACGACCACGACCTCGGCCCCTCGGCATACTAAATAAGTAACCACTCAAAGACAACAAGGAATCATAATACATATCATATACAACAATTTCCATCGTAAAGCAACATGCATACTAAAATCATAGCAACGGTATCGTTCGGCAATCTCAACGGCCGACGATAACCAGACATAATCACAAAACATCATGGAATAATCACACATATACACGAACATACCAACCCAAGCTTCAACGGCTCACACTCGCGTGTCAACACGCAAATCACCACGAGGCGATAAACAGAAACACCGGTTCACACCTCTCACGGAGGGCTAACAAAACATATGCGTGGCGAACGACTCAACGTTCACACCACCAATTCAATCACAATTCGGGGTTAACACCGTAACGAAAGTTCGAAAACCATACACGCATTTCCGGTCCGCAAACAGGAATGATAGGTTTTAAAAATGAAAACCACCTTTTGAAAACAGTTTGGAAACAACAGTTGATCTTGAGTATCATTTTACAAAAAGTAGTACAAACACCATTATCGAGACTTTGATAATCATCTTGCGTTTGAACAAAAATGAGGACACCTTCTTTTAGTGAAAAACTTTCAAAAATATTCGACCCTTGGGTCTAAGCAACTGCATTTGAAAATATCTCAAAATATTTTTGGTCCTCAACCGGAAAATTTTTGAAATGTATTGCGGCATTAGAAAACACCTTGAAAACACCGCAAGAAAATAATTCGTTTTAAAAGTACGTCTCGAATTTTAATTTTCTAAGATACTCAAGGTTTTCAAAAATAATTCAATGGGCTAGAATGCCCAAAAATTTCAGGTAATTACACGGAACAATATGACGCCGTGTGTCCCGCGCCGGAACCCACCAGGCTAAAAACCATTTACAAAAACGCCAAAAAGGCCGATGACGGTAATATTTCAAAAACTCACAAAATCCATTTACAAAATACTAGATTCCGTCATAAGAATTTCACCAAAATGATCAAGGCCATAATGCCAAAAACTCGGTTAAGGGAATTGATTTTCGAAATAAAACTCGGTCGGTAAAATACCGAAAGCCATTCTGAGAAGAACTCACGCAGCGGATAAAAGAAATAAAGTCAAACATGCACAAGACAGCAACACTACTCCTCATATGAACGAAAAATGGGAGTCAAACAATCACATATCACGAAATCAAAATCCATACGAGGATTCCGTCAATTAACTCATAATAAAAAAAATAGCTCGTGTCACACGAGGCACAACACAAAGAAGGGAGACTTACATCCACAGGTCGCACGAAGATGATGATCACCCCACGATACTAATCACAACAAACCAACTCAGACGACGCGTCGCGACACGACTCAGTCAGATAAAATCCGACGAGACAAAAACTCAATAGACACCACTGACCCAACAGCCTAGGTTTCCACAACCTAAGCTCCGATACCATTTATGTAACACCCCCAATCCACTCAGGGATATTACACGCCGTAGACCCTCTCCTCGAGGATCTACCAGGCTGATAACTAAAATCAAACGTCTAAACATCGCCTTTAAGGCTAAAATGACTCAGTAGACCGACTTGGTCTTTCAATAATAACATACAACTCATTCCCAAACACATACCCACGCAGGGGTCAAAATAAAATAAACTCCCGTACAACGGGGAAAAGATACCGCAATGAAAAGAAAATACAATCTGGACCAATACGACATCAACGGAACCTCGTGTGATTAGTATCGTTCATCTTTCATCATCCTTCGTGCCGACTCGTGCTATGCTCCAAAACACGAATGCAAAATAGACATCCACCCCGAATACTGGGGTTAGCAAACTCCACTGTTTTGCTAGTGCAAGTACAAGTGCAAAAATACGAGCCATACAATACAAGTTCCAAGAACAATAATAATTAGGAATCCTCAAAGATCCAAACGTAAAGAAAAGTACTTCCCGAGGCAAGAGTTTGGGTAATCATTTCCAAAACCGAAAGATCGCAAATAAGGGAAACAATTTACAAAACAGTTTAAAATGCCATCGAGAGTTTTAATAGGAAACAATTTAGGATTATAAAATCCTTCTCTTTCCAAAAGATCCATAGGGTCACAGCCCAAATGTTTTGTTTTCGCAAATAGGAAATCACCAACAATTTACAGGGTCAGAGCCCAACATCACGTGTCCTCAACGGACGTAAAATCAACGAAACATAATCATGCACGCGCATCGCCTAGGACCGGGACGATACCACCGACGTCCCACTCGAGGCCTCGAAGGACCCTCCCGAGCTGGCTAGCGAAACAAATCACACACATCTCACGGTTGGATCAATCGCTTGTTGCATCCTGGCCACATGATCACATGCCATGTGCCACCGTAGATTATCTCAGGCTCTCACGGTTGGATCAATCACTTGTTGCATCCTGGCCACATGATCACATGCCATGTGCCATCGTAGACCTTCAACCATATCCACACATTCACACAAATAACATATCATATCAAGGATATTCAAACAATTCGCCCAGAGGCATCAAACACTTAGCAGAACACCACGTCAATCCATAACGCACCGAAATGAAATGATATACGTCCAGACACAATACCAAGTGCAACATGAACACCAAGCATATACATAGAATTCACATAGTTATCCACGAACCACACCAATCACAAAACACACACGGTTTTGAAAGAGGGCCTTTAACCAGGCTAACCAAATCTTTTGAAAACTCATTTCAAACAAACAAACAAATCAAGACGATCACCAATCATCATATCCACGAAACAAGAAAAGTATGGACAAGGTACTTGCCTCGAATAAGAGCAATGCGGAGAATCGACCAAAGTAGGTTGACACGAACCGATTACGAACTCGCGGACTCCACCGAACGACAATCCACAACAAGGAACTATGAGCGAAAACAATAACAACGAAAATGAATTCCAAAGTACGACCCAAAGCCGCTAAATTCAAAGAACAAATGACGAAGGTTCAAGGTTTTCCCCAAAATGGCCAAGAACACGAATTGACCCGACAAAAATATGAAAACGGAATTTCAATCCATGGGATATGATCAAAGCGAATAGATAACGACAATAGAACTAACAATCTCGGATTGAAATCACGAAATCGAAACAAACCCGAAAATATCTCAACTAGGGTTCTAACCTTACCTTGATTCGAAGAAGAATGAAGGCTAGATGTTGATGAACACGAAGAAGACCCACGGAGTGATTACTTCCGTAAAAGATCGACGAAGGCTCGTCAAAATCTACCCCAAATCGCCCAAGACGCGGCGGGGAGGAGGAGAGGAAGAAATGACACGAAATCGGTCAACCCTCGGATATATAAACTGCTTGAAGCTAACGTCGTAAGCCATAAGCTTTAACGTACGCTAGTGATGTTACGTACGTAATGGACAAGTTATTACGTGCGTAGAGTTAATCCAAACTCAACCGTCCGAAGACTGGAACAACGTAACGTCGTAACAAGTCTTTGTTACGACGTTAGGAAGGCACGGATAGCGACGCCATCGATGAGGAATAGCGTGCGCTAACGGGGTACTCAATTACCTACCGGATGAATCTGAACTAGGTAACGACGTAACCATTGTTGTGTTACGACGTAAGGCGGGCATCGATAGCGTACGCTATCTATGAAGAATAGCGTGCGCTAATCATCAGCGATCTGAGCAGTGCCGGAGATCGAATCAAGAAGGATCGCGGGCGCAGAACACGAATCACTACCGTCGAACAAGACAAGTAGTACAATAATAAAAACACGAGCTCAAGTATAAAACAAGTACATGATACTGACACTCATGAGAAGGCTAAAGCGAATACGAACACAAGAACCCAAATCTTTGGGAAATTACAAAACAGCCCAAACGCCCGGAAAACACGAAACTTTATCGAATACACAAACCGACGTTCACAACACGTCTAACAAAGTTAAACGGACTTACGGGAAACTCGAAACAGCAGTTTCGAACGAGATTCGCAAGAATCGAACTCAAGTGCGGAAAAGTCGCTAAAAAGCACGGAACTCAACAAAACGACACCGAAACGAACTCGGATGTCAAAAAGTGTAGAATTAATCATTCTCAGAATGACGAAACGGTCACGAGCGAGTCGTCAAAACGGACTTCGGCCGAAAAAAGAAATTTACCGAAAATCGAAAATTGCGGATATTACAACAACACCACTGTGTCCCGACCCGTACTTGCAAGTTCCGAATCCTAGAAGTCCCGTCAGGCCCTACCTCATTGAACACTGTGCCACAACAATCCAAAACATGTATCTATATCACAACAATCTCCACGAACAACTCACATCAAGCACAACATATCTATTCGGTCGACAAAACGGCACAATACACGACCAAGTGTATATCAAACCAACCAAATCATCACAAACAACACTACTCCACAACAAGGAACAAACAACCAAACACATTATCACATAACAAGACACCAACGATGACAATTCACATAATGCATAATCAACGAGAAGGAACAAACCATCATAAATTCATTCACAACTTCAAGTCACAAGATATAAATCGTATAGACAATAATACTTGCCTCGATAATTGACATGCGAATACCCCAACGAACACAACTCAACCGAAAAGCCCTGAAAACCTACAACATCCGCAAGAAAATAATAACACAATACTACGAGAATAACAACAAAAAATAACGGAAAACACGCTCAACTCCCGAAGGGAACTCATTGAAATATTTAATCGAACATTAAATGTTCAAGATTTCTCAATAACACAAGAATCACAAATTGGGTCGAATGAATCCAAAATAAGGATATACAATCCATAGAATATGATCAACAACATCATATAATACTAATCGATTCATCAAAATTGGATTAGAATTGGAATTAAGAACAAAACTCCAAAAGGTCAACTTTAAGGATATTCAAGAAAAATACCTCGATCTGATGAAGAAGAAAGATCAGACATGGTTTAATACACACTAGGAACTTAATATTGATGTTAGATGGTGAAGAATCGCACTAAGCCTCCTCCAAGTCACCGCATTCTCTCTCCCACCGGTTCTTAGGGTAAGAAATGAGAAATGTGCAGAAAAAAGATGTTGCCCGGTATATATACCAGTACAGTGAGCGTGTGCTAGACATACTCCTTAGCGCGCATTAACCGGCTAAAAATTCAGCAGGTTTTGCCTTGGCCTCCCGTTAGCACGAGCTAATTACACTCTTTAGCATGCACTAATGCATTCTGAACAGGCATCAATCCTGCTGCAAAAACTCGGTGAAAGACGAAACTCCACGACGAAAACAACAACTACGCATCACGCAACAAAACACTAAGTACAATACCAACAATCCAAAATACGAACAAACACACGACAACGCACGATACACAATCACTCAAACACATGTAGGAAATATCATGATACACTCATCGAATAATCCACACCAAATGTAAACACGACAATACAGTCTCAACGTATGTCAGTCGATAGGAAAATAACTCCAATTAATCAACAATGAAAAAAAAAATATCAGCACAAAATGACAAATTATTTAAGATAATCAGAAATGAAATGTCACATATTACATTCTACCCCACTAAAAATAAGTTTCATACTCAAAACTTAGAACAGAAAACAACAAGCGCCAAAAGAAACTAAAAGTGAGGAAATCAATCTTCACGAATCTCTAATAGTCGACCCAGACATCGGCACTAAAGCCTGCGTCTCGCTAGATACTCTTTCATAGTACTGGACTCGGTGCCCCTCGCATCCGCAGTTGTAACAAGTCACCGGCGGTGCCTTACAGTTCGCACGAACATGTCCCGGAACATTACAGTTGAAGCATCTCAGAGCGCTACCATAAGTCAACAACATTGACTTTGAACTATTAGATCATATAACTGAGTGAGAAGGTCCCACAAATGATTGGTACGAGGGTTGAGGTTTAGAAAACCCTAGTTCTCTTACTTCCCGACGAATCACCAGAAGTCTTCTACTTCTTCACCACGGATATAGGCTCCATCGACGATAGAGTCATCTCAAATGCTAAGGCTCAATCTTGATACTCCTTCAAGGTAGTACGCATGAGATGAGCCATACTCTGCCGAACACGAGGTTTCATACGCATATCGAAGTAGTGGATCTTGTCCACTTCAATTCTCACTTGCTCACGAAAATAACACAACTGCTGATTATAATCGATTATAGCCTGGGATGTGGAGACATCCTGGGGCGTAGCCGAAATAAACTCCACAATCCTACGCTCTCAAACAGGCGGCGGATAATACTCTGCCTCCATGACAGTCTTAAACTCAGCCCAAGTAGCTACACGGTTTTTAGGCACTACGGCCTCCCACCAATCCACAACTTCCTTATCGATGAGATACTAAGCAATAGGTACCCTCATCTCATCAGGACAAGCTACAACATCAAATGTTCTTCCCAACTATATGAGCCAGTTCTCCCAACCTAATGAATCAGAGGAACCCGCAAAATGAGGGGGATGCATTTTCATCACGTTTTGGAGCCACTCACTAGCTCCGTTATCCATAACTGAGGGCTCAATCAGATGCCCACCCTGATTTATCTGTGCCAGTTGGGCTGCCACCTGCTGAAGAATGGTGGTGACGCCATAACCTCTAGCTTCTTGCCTCTGACTAAGCGACTGGTCCTCAAACCCAACTGTACTGGACTGATCAGTGCTCGACAAAAAACGAGTCACCTCACCACGCTCATGGTTATGACCAAGACCTCGGCCTCGACCTCTCGGCATACTGAACGTATAACCGTTCAGTACAATGCAACATAACATCACATAACAATATACCAAAAATACATACTTAACACAACAAAATATGGCAACAAATAGCAGCATAATGAAAATGTCTACTCAGGGCAACTAAACGAGCATAAAAGTTACGAACGTAACTGACAGATTGTACGGCCACATCTAAAGAACACTCATGACTGTAACCAAATGTTTGTTACGACTATAACATATTGCCGAATGACAGAAGTAGTCCAGCAGCTCCAAAATAACTCCGAACTATAGCCATGGCACAGAAAGACGGAAATTCACGAAGCACTTATATATGTATGCAACATACGGCTCTAAGCGCTATCATATCGGATGAAAGCGATATCATACAAACCACGAAATAACTCCAGATATGCAACACAACAATTGGGAACGCAACCAAAATCCTCCAACGGGAATGGCAATATAACGAATATGTGAAAATAACTTGGCCTTTACGTAATTGTGTTAGTGTTAGGGTTGTATACTGCAAATCATACTTTATAGTTGTATTACCTTATTTCTCTGTAACTACCTATGAGAATATTAATTACACATAATCACATGTTCTGCATATTTATTCACGTTATGGTTATGCAAATGAAATGTCTAATTATTTTATATTGTAGATAATATGGTGTGCTGGTGTCACACAGAAGATCACATTATCGGTGCTTTATAAAATAATACAATAGTTTACACCCTATATAATTATTAGACAAATTATATGAAAGGTTGTAGTGTATGCTTGAGATTAGTTGGTCTTGACTATTAGCATGCATTAGCGTATCTACATAGGTTGAACTGGATCGAAGTGAGATAGTGTCTTCTGTACTGACTTTAAGAAAAATGTAAATCTTGGACAATTATTATTTCTTAATTCTATGTATATAATTAATTGTGTATTGATAATATTTATTGCTTTGATTTACCATAGGTGAGAGTCAAAGTGATTGACTCAATAAACTTCATATCTTGGACAATAATATTATTTATATGATAATTATTATTATTACTAGAAATCGTGTCCCAACTCGTGCGTGTTGATGATGTCCCCTTGAGGAGCTCGATAATGATTAATATATTAAACCCTGCAGGTGGATTTAATTCCGATATAATAATAAGGTTCGAGTGGTACTACTCTTGGATAAGATATTAATTAATTAAAGCTGACAGTAGCTTAAATTAATTAATGGATGTTCGATATCTTAAACACGAAAAATAATAAATTTAAATAAGGAGCCTCATTTTGTAAATTGGGATTTGAGTAGGAAGTGCAATATTAACTTTTTAATGGACTGAGTTGATATTTAATAGACTCAATATATTAGGAAGGGCCTAATATGGAAATTTGAGGTCTATTAGGAGTCCTTTCCCTAATTCTCCTTAAGATCCCTAGAGTAGCCCATAACACCTATAAATATGACATGGGGGTTTGGCCGATTTGTGCTTCTTCAAGCTCAAGAGCTTGATTTTTTTGTGTCTAATTGTAGATCTTGGCTTGTGTCTTTGATTCTACAATTTAGATAACATATCAATTTTCTAAGAGTGTTTACATAATACTAGAAAATAAAGAAAAATCGAGTGGCACTAAGCAACAAGGAGTTCGGCCGACCCCAATTGTTGTTCAAGGAAGTTCGGTAGATTCTTGCCCACACGACATCCGGATATAGGCGGGATATACTCTAGAAGATCTAAAGGTACACATACAAGAAGATCAAGGAGAAAGCAACCACTACGCTTCAAAAGATAATTATCCTATGATCTTCGATCTAGATTAGGATATTGGATTTACCAACATTTTTATTTAATAAATAATAAATATATTTAAATTGCTTATTAATCTTAGTAGTTAATTAATTATCATGCCTAAATAGGTTTTGTGCTCGTGGATGCGTAAAATATTTTTATCAAAATTTCCCCAACTTCGCTTCCGCTGCGTTTTATTCAACAATTGGTATCGGAGCCAGATTTTAGGCTTTGCTATTTTAATTAATCTTGGTGATCAAATTGATAGAAATTTAAATATGCATGTAATTTTATATTGGAGTATTTTGCTAGATGTGTTCTTGCAGGGAATATGAACCAATTATCATGGTTATATGAATAGTTAATTTTATTATTTAGCAATTATTGGTTTGGCCCGTTTTTGAGGTATGTAATGATTTTTCCCGTGAGAAAATCCGCGGGTAGTTCTAGGATCTTATTTTCTCGTGTAATCTTGTTGTAAATTTGATGTATTTTATTTTATGTAAAATTGTAATCGAATTCAGAGAAGACAAAATCACGAAGAAGTAGAGCAGAACCAGGACTGCTGGACGGCCGCGGCCGAACAACAGCACGCGGGCACTGCCGAGCAGCACACAGCTGCTTGCCGAGTAGTGTCGGGCCTGCTGCCGAGGGCCGCGGGGAGCCTGTTCCGGGCTGATTCGCCGGTTCGGGTCGGGCCGTCCATGTTTTTGGTCCGATCCGTTTCACCGTCGTTCGTTGCGTCTGCTGGAGAGTCGGGATTTAAAATTGAATTTTTTTTATGTAATTAATTTTGCCTAAAAGTAAAACTTTAATTTTGGACATCCACGGCCCGACCGGGGAGGAGTGACGAGATGCTTGATCTAGTGGAAGATATCGAGTCTCTGATTTTCTCGGGTTCAGTTCAAGAAAGAAGACCATGATAATTGGATAATTTAATTATTCATGCATTTATTTTGGTTTTACTGTTTTGATGTAAGGCATGTATGAATGTATACGTGATATGTGTCTTACATGTTAGGACGAGAAAATTAAAAAACTTTACGGCTAAAATAACTAAGTGATTAAATTGATTTATTTTTTAAAAATAAAATCAAATTAGCCTCCATAATTAATTTAAATTGTGAAGTAATTAACATGTGCGTTGACATTAGGGTCTTCCTTCATATCGAATGTGCTAATTATAGGTTCACTAGTTTTAAATTTCTAATGATAAAAAAGGTAGATATTATTTTTTATGATATGACCTATCCATCTATAGGACTATTATTTAAAAGGTGATATTGTAAGATTGTTAATTATGGTGTTCACTTAGGTATATTAATTAAGCTCCCCATCGGAATCTATTTTAATTAATACATGGCTAATGTAATACCCGTAATTTCGATTTCCGATAATTTCTTTTTTTTAAGCGGAAGTCCGTTTAGATGACTCTCTCATGACCGTTTCGTCATTCCGAGAATGATTAATTCTGCACTTTTTGTCATCCGAGTTCGTTTCGGTGTCGTTTTGTTGAGTTCCGTGCTTTTTAGCGACTTTTCCGCACTTGAGCTCGATTCTTGCGAATCTCGTCCGAAACTGCTGTTTCGAGTTTCCCGTAAGTTCGTTTAACTTTGTTATACGTGTTGTGAACTTCGGTTTGGTTATTCGATCACGTATCGTGATTTTCGAACGTTTTGGGCCATTTTTGTAATTTCCCAAAGTTTGGGGTAATTACTTCCGTTGTCGAATTCCGACACTTCGGGTGGTCGGAATCGTGTGTTCTCTTAGCGCTTGGATTCGTCTTTGCGAGTACTTCGTAACCGTATCTCCGATTTTTACTCAGGTTCGGGTTTCGGGGTCGTCCGGGCCGTCGGAGTGGCCACGACCGAGTCACGGCCGAAAGGTGGCCTGCTCGGCCGAGTTACGGCCGTAAGGTGCCGATTACGGCCGTAATGTGCCGCCACGGCCGTAAGCGTGATCGGCACGGCCGTACGAGCGCTGGGCATCTTCCGGACGAAGGCCGGTTACGGCCGTAATGTGTGCCAGTTACGGCCGTAAGTGTCCGACAGTTGCTGGACTGATTTTTTGACGAATGCCGGTTACGGCCGTAAGGCCTGCCGAGTACGGCCTTAAGGGCCGAGTTACGGCCGTAAGGCACTTCCGGTTACGGCCGTAACCTTGCCGGCTATATATAGCCTGAGCTCGGCCAGACTTCATTTTTACCCAATTTTTTCCTTCTTTCGGCGACTGGCGACGGGTGCGATGGGAAATGGAGTTCTTGGCCGATTCTAATCATTTCCAAGGCATTTTGGAAGATCCTTGTTGATTATATCAACATCTAATCCGTGTGTTTCGTCGAATCAAGGTATATTTCTTGATTTTCCTTCAAGTTGACTTTTTGGGGAATTTGTTCTTGATTTCGATTCTAGTCCGATTTTGATACATCGGTTGGTGTAGTATGATGTTATTAATCATGTTCTATGGATTGTATATCCATATATCGAGTTTGTTTAACTCGATTGACGATTCAAGTGCTCTTGGGAATTATTGAACATTTAGTGTTCGATTAAATGTCCCAATGAGTTTCCCTTCGATAGTTTGTTGGGATTTCCGTTGTTTTGGCCTTGATTCTCGTCGTAACCATGTGTTATTGTTCCTTCCGGAGGTTTATAGGTGTTCGAGGATTCCGATGTTGAATCCCGTTTGGTGATTGACGATTCGTGTGGTGTTATTCACGTAGTAATTGCGGTGCTATCGCGTTCTTGATAATGTTCGGGAGTTCGGGGCCGTTCGACCGTATTTCATCCATCGTCTTGTTGCGATTGTGGTTTCGAGGCAAGTACCTTGTCTATACTATTCTTGTTTTGTGGATATGATGATTGGTGATCGTCTTGGTGTGTTTGTTTGTTTGAATGGAGTTTTCAAAAGATTTGGTTAGCCTTGTTAAAGACCCTCTTTCAAAACCGCGTGTGTTTTGTGATTGGTGTGTTTCATGAACGAGTATGTGACTCATGTGGATATGTTTGGTGTTGATGATGCACTTGGTGTTGCGTGTGTAACACCCCCGATATATTCAGGAATATTACAGCGCCGTAAATCCTTTACATAAGAATTTACAAGGCTGAATAAAGAAATGACAATAACAGATACTAGTTTATGAAATTGCTGAAATAAAATTAAATCAACTGGTTCAAAACCGAAATTACAAATATCCCATGAAGAGTTATTATTACATCACCAAAATTCAAATCATTATAACGGACGACGTACTCGAGTACTTATTGAAATAACCAACAAATAACAGACAGTAAACCCGGTCGAAACATCACTCTGCACCCTCGTCGTCATGCATCTCCAGTAGTTGTTTCCCCGCTCTCCTGGATCCTGAACATACACAAATGTTCACCCCCGAAGGGGTTAGCACAACGATGATAGTACAAGTACAATAATCATACAACAGTGATATAATCAACAATTATATCATCACAAGTTTCTTCAACGAGAATATCCACAACACATATCATATCATAACATTTTCAACATACAGATGGTATTCCAACGATCCAGTAGACACAAACTATAGATTCCCATGATGATCCCGTCGGACCAACACATGGTGGAACTACCTGTCCAACGATCCAGCGCACACAGCTATAGATTCCCATGATGATTCCCGTCGGATCAACACATGGTGGACTTATATATACACAACATATTTACACGATACAATCACAATTGTCATAGTACAAACAATTCTAATTAGAGTACTTGCCTCGGTTCGTTGACAAGAATAAACTTCCACGAATATCAAAATACTCGAAGGTCGTCCCCTTCGATCAATCACGTGTTAAGCTCGAACCTTAACAAAAGAAATAGTACAGAATTTATTTCGTGCCGTACAAACGTCTAACAATTCAACAATTACGGTAGGAAGTCCTTAATATGCAATCTGTCTGGACAGATTAACGCACCCTACGAATCATATGTAGCGTACGTTAATGCTACTCGTTAGCGTACGCAGTACACACCGCCTAGCGTACGCTAACCCGGCGTTGTCGCAGCCATCGATCACCGATCGACGGCTGATGATTTAACGCACGCTAAGTCCAAAACGTTGCGTACGCTAAACGTACTCGATAGCGCACGTTAAATCTCGTATATTAGCGTACGCTAATAATGCATGGCAGTTCACTGGAGGGCAGCAGATTTAAATAGTGATGAAGTAAGCGATTTCTTCAGTGATTTGATGTTTGTTATCTGTCTTCATGTTATGTTCATAACCTTTATGAATGATCTCCAGGATAATATCAACTTCAAGATGCAAATATACGTACATTCATCATGACACCATAATCCATCTTGATTTCAATTCTCATGCGAAGTTGGTGATCTCCGGTTGATGTATTAGATTCTACTATCCATATACATATTCAGACTTCATCTTGAGGTGAACTAATAATTCCGATTCATACGATAGAATATTTCCTAAGATGATTCTTCCTTTAAGTTCTTATAACATCTCTTCCAAATCGTGATCACAAAGATAACATAAATCATACGGATGGTTAACTTCAGAATATTTCTCTCATCATTGAAGTACTAGGATCCCAACTTCAAGGTTCTAACAATAATATCGTATTTGTAGACATTCCAATCTTCTAAACATGATGTTGTTGAATAATTCACTAATGAAATTCAATACCTCGATAATATGATCATCGTATCCATTGGAAAACCAAATCTAAGACTGGTGATAGGTTGAACATACCTTAAAATGCCGAAATCACTGAACTACGAGTATAATCCGACTCCGTTTGGTTATGTGCCACTCCAAAGTGTTACTTCTCTTCAATGATCACTCACAAGTGATACTCAATCATTCAATGATCACTAATATATGTTCTAAGTGTTTAGAAGGGATATCCTTGCTCTCTGGACTCTCAAAGATGAAGTATAGACGAAGGAAATGAAAGCCAAAGCGTTTGCTGTCCATTTATAAAATTCTGCATTATTGACAAGTTAGCGCACGCTACTAAGCATCCCTTAGCGTGCGCTAATAATGGTTGACTTCAGAATTTGTCCGGGTGCGTCAGCGGGAATCTTATCCGGACCCATGTCCCGCTGGCGCATGAGCTAACTGTCCCGCTCAATAATTGAATCCTTAGCGTACGTTACTCATACCTGCATAGCGTGCGCTAAGAATGGCCCGATAGCGCGCGTTAAGATACATTCTTAGCGTGCGCTATCACGAGGTTGCTTGAACCATTTTGCAAGTTTCTATACTTATGCATAATGGTATTAATGCACTAAATATCATACTCCAATAATCAAAATCACCAATCCAAAATAATACATGGTTGAATACAGATGAAATACACCGTAATAAATCCGGATATTACATACCCTCCTACTAAAAAGGAGTTTCGTCCCGAAACTCAAGACGAAAATAACTCGGGATATCTAGACTTCATATCAGCTTCTGTTTCCCAAGTGGCTTCTTCCCTTCCGTGACGTGACCACTGAACTTTGACCAAAACGATTGATTTGTTCCTCAGCTGTTTAACTCGACTCTCGAGTATCTTGACCAGCCTTTCTTCAAAAGTCCCATCCTGCGCGACTTCGATTTCGCCGAAATCAATGATATGACTGGGATCAGGTATATACCTCCGTAACTGGGATACGTGGAACACGTTATGAACATGGCACAATGACGGCGGCAATGCCAATCTGTATGCCAACTCCCCAACTCTCTCGAGGATTTCAAATGGTCCGATATATCTAGGACTCAGCTTTCCTTTCCTTCCGAAACGAAAGATTCCCCGAGTAGGAGAGACCTTCAAAAGTACGTGATCTCCAGTACTGAACTCCAATGGGCGGCGGCGTACGTCCGCATAGGATTTCTGGCGACTCTGGGCAGTTAACAGCCTTTCACGAATCAAGGCTATCTTCTCTCGAGTTTGCTCGATCAACTCTGGTTCTGTTCCGATCAAGTCCGATGAATCGTCCCAGCATAGGGGCGATCTGCATCTCCTTCCGTACAATGCCTCAAACGGTGCCATCTTAATGGAAGCATGCCAACTATTGTTGTAGGTAAATTCAATCAACGGTAGATGAATTTCCCAATTGTTTGACCAATCTAAGGCACAGGCCCTTAGCATATCTTCCACCGTTTGTATAGTTCTCTCAGATTGTCCGTCAGTCTGCGGGTGATAAGCTGTACTGAAGTTCAATTCGGTCCCCAAGGCCTTATGAACTGCTTTCCAAAAGTGAGATACAAAACGACCGTCCCGATCAGAAACAATGGTCTTCGGCGTACCATGCAATCGAACTATCTCCGAAATAAATACTCGTGCCAACCTCTCTGGTCTCCACGTATCCTTAATGCCTAGAAAATGAGCCGATTTGGTTAAACGATCAACTATCACCCAAATCATGTTCATTCCCGTCCTGGTTTTCGGCATATTAGTGATAAAGTCCATCGATATGTCCTCCCACTTCCATTCAGGAATCGGGAGTGGCTTCAACATTCTAGCAGGTCGTTGATGCTCGATCTTAACTTGCTGACAAGTTAAGCATTTCGAAACATAGTCCGCTACGTCTTTCTTCATGTTGCCCCACCAGAAGTTCTGTTTCAAGTCCTTATACATTTTACTGGTGCCCGGGTGGATAGAATAGGGCGAAACATGAGCTTCCTTCATAATCGTATGTTTCAGAACATCAACATCGGGAATGCAGAGTCGGTTCTGAAATCTCAAAACTCCATCGTCATGAATTATGAATCCGGGGGCCTTTCCTTTGATCACTTCATCATGTAACCGAATCATCAGAGGATCATCTGTCTGTCTAGATTTGATTTCTTCGGTTAGAGATGAAGTTATCTCCATCACGCACAGTTGTCCTTGGATTCTTTGTAACCACACTTCAATTCCTTCACGAATCATCTCTCGTTGAAGGCTAAGTTGGGATGTCAGCGTTTCCAGCATCTGAATAGAGACAGGTTTGCGGCTAAGTGCATCGGCTACTACATTCGCTTTGCCTGGATGGTATAAAATCTCCAAGTCATAGTCTTTAATCAGTTCCAACCATCTTCTTTGCCGCATGTTTAATTCTTTCTGACTAAATATGTACTTGAGACTCTTGTGATCCGTAAAGATCTGACAGTGAGTCCCGTACAGATAATGCCTCCAGATCTTCAAGGCAAAAACCACTGCTGCTAGCTCCAAATCATGTGTCGGGTAATTCACTTCATAAGGTTTCAGTTGTCGCGACGCATAAGCGATCACCTTATCATTCTGCATTAACACGCACCCAAGTCCTTGGTTCGAAGCATCACTGTAAACTATGAATCCTTCAGTTCCCTGTGGAAGTGATAGAATCGGTGCTGTCGTCAATCTTTTCTTCAGTTCATCAAAACTAATCTGACACAATTCATTCCACTCAAACTTTTGAGTTTTCTGCAGGAGTCGAGTAAGTGGGCGGGAGATTTTAGAAAACTCTTCCACGAATCGACGATAGTATCCAGCAAGTCCCAAGAAGCTTCGGACTTCTTTCACGTTCTTTGGAGGCTCCCAATTCATAATTGCTTCGATCTTCTGAGGATCTACTCGGACTCCTTCAGCTGACACTACATGGCCGAGGAACATTACTTCCTTTAGCCAGAATTCACACTTAGAAAGTTTGGCGTACAATTGTTCGTTTCTCAAAAGTTCCAACACAATCCGCAAATGCTGCGCATGTTCTTCAGGACTCTTAGAATATACCAGGATGTCGTCAATAAACACGACCACAAATTTATCCAAAAATTCAATGAACACACGGTTCATCAATTGCATAAAAACAGCAGGTGCGTTAGTGAGACCAAACGGCATCACAACAAACTCATAATGCCCGTAGCGAGTTCTGAATGCTGATTTCGGAACATCAGATTCCTTAATCCTCAGCTGATGGTATCCTGATCTCAGATCAATTTTAGAAAATACTGTTGCCCCTTGCAACTGGTCAAATAGATCATCAATCCGTGGCAACGGATACTTGTTCTTAATCGTCATCTTGTTCAGCTCTCGATAGTCAATACACAGTCGGAGCGATCCATCCTTCTTTCGGACGAAAAGAACTGGCGCTCCCCAGGGTGAAACGCTTGGCTGAATATAGCCCTTGTCCAGTAACTCTTCCAGCTGCTTCTTCAATTCGTACATCTCAGTAGGTGCCATACGATATGGCGCCTTGGAAATTGGTGTAGCTCCGGGTTCTAGCTCAATGGTAAATTCCACATCCCTTCGTGGAGGTAGTCTCGGTAACTCGTCAGGAAATACATCTGGAAATTCATTCACAACAGGAATGGATGAAATTTCCACAATTTCGTCTTCTTTCTTCATTGCGTAACACCAGTACCCGGTACAACCCTGTTTCAATAATTTGACAGCTTTCATTGCCTTTATCAATTTTCCTGAGCTTCCCGGTTTCCATCCTTCGAACAGTATTTCGGAGCCATCATCAGCGATCAGTGAAATATTCCTCCTTCGGTAGTATACAATTGCTCCATACCGATTAAGCCAATCGTCTCCGAGTATCAGGTCATCTCCTTGCATTTCCATCACGATCAGATTTGAGAGACACTCTCTGCCCCCAAATGATACAGGGAAATTTCTAGTTTCTAAATTTCCGACAATTCTCTCTCCACTCGGTAAACCAACAACATAAGGTTCACAAGCATGAAAACCAGAAATATTCAAACGATTTATACAAGACAAAGATATGAAAGAATGTGTAGCTCCTGTATCGAACAAAACGCTAACTGGCTGGGAAAGGATTTGGACAGTACCTGATGCGACAGCAGCATCCTGATCGTCTGTCCTCCTCATCTCATACAAACGTGGGGGAACAGATCCGGCACTCGATGTCCCCTTTCGGTCCCATTGTCCTCTGCCTCGCCCGCGGCCAAAATTCTGAGGCATCTGAACACTTTGCTGCGTCTGTTGGACACTGGCTTCTTTCTGAACTGGCTGTGATGAACGGGTTCCATTGTACTTAGTGGCGTCCTTACAAAACGTCGCACGGTGTCCTTCCTGTCCGCACTCAAAACATGTAACTGGAGTGCGTAAACAATCACGCCAAAGGTGGCCTGGGCGACCACAGTTAAAGCACTTCCTAGCTGTATCCGTCGTGGCTGACATTGGTCCGTAATTCTTTCCGCTCTTAGATGGGTGCGGAGGCTTCTTGAAAGAAAAGGAAGACTGGGCCTTGCGGGGCCCACTGCTCTTGTGCTCTGTAAAAGTACCAGAGACTTTCTGTTTCTTCGACTCCATAAAATTCTCCATTGCTGCTTCTTTTATTTCATACGCCAACGCCTTATCCTGGTACTGGCGGAGAGTGGTACATTCAAAACCGGACATGTACCTCTGGATTTCTGGTTTCATCCTCATTTCAAAATGAATCATCATTTCCGCATCTGTTCTGACCAGATGTCGAACAAATGCTAACTGCTGGTTAAAAGTCTTAATCGTCTGGGACACGGGTTCATTTCGGTGCATTGTGGTTTGACGTGGTGTTTTGCTAAGTGTTAGATGCTTCTGGGTGAATGGTTTGGATATCCTTGATGTGATATGTTATTTGTGCATGATTACTTCGCTCACCGTGGGTTGGTTCGACGGGGCCACGACGGGAATTCCAATGGGTGAGTCCGGAATTCACGAGTGGTGAATGTATTTTACTCACTCCGGGAGGGTCCGACGGGGCCTCGGGGGAATCTACGACTTCACTCTGGGTTCGTGAGTAAAAACTTCACAGGTTGATGTGTATGTTTAGTGAATGTATTTTACTCACTCCGGGAGGGTCCGACGGGACCTCGGGGGAATCTATGACTTCACTCTGGGTTCACGAGTAAAAATTTACAGGTTGATGTGTATGTTTTGTGAATGTGTTTGCTCACCTCGGGAGGGTTCGACGGGGCCACGGAGGGAATTCCATTGGCTTCGACCTGGATTCACGAGTGAAACTTCATGGGTGCGTGTGTATTTTATGTCCGTCGAGGACGCATGACGTGGGTTTTTAACCTTGTGTATTATGGTTGGTTTTATTTGTGAAAACAAAACCTTTGGGCTGTGACCCTGTTGATTTTTGAAATAGAAGGATTTGATAATCCTAAATTGTTTCCTATTAAAACTCTCGATGGCAATTTAAACTGTTTTATAAATTGTTTTCCCTTGATTTGTGATCTTTCGGTTTTTGAAATGTTTTACCCAAATTCTTGCCTCGGGAAGTACTTTTCGTTACTTTGGATTTTTGAGGATTCCTGGTTATTGTTATTCGTGGAATGTGAATTGTATGGCTCGTATTTTTGCACTTGTACTTGCACTAGCAAAACAGTGGAGTTTTGCTAACCCCCGAGTATTCGGGGGGTGGATGTCTATTTTTGCATTCAGGTTTTGGAGCATAGCACATGGTCGGCACGAAGGATGATGAAAGATGAACGATACTAATCACACGAGGATCCGTTGATGTCGTATTGGTCTAGTTGTATTTTCTTTTCCGCTGCATTATCTTTTCCCCGTTGTACGGGAGTTTATTGTATTTTTACCCCTGCGTGGGTATGTGTTTGGAATTGAGTTGTATGTTATTATTGAAAGACCAAGTCGGTCTACTGAGTCTTTTTAGCCTTAAAGGCGATGTTTAGATGTTTGATTTTAGTTATCAGCCTGGTAGATCCTCGAGGAGAGGGTCTACGGCGTGTAATATCCCTGAGTGGATTGGGGGTGTTACATAAATGGTATCGGAGCTTAGGTTGAGGAAACCCAGGCTGTCGGGTCAAGTCGTGTTATTTGAGTCTTGTTTCGTCGGATTTTGTCTGACTAAGTCGTGTCGCGACGCGTCGTCTGAGTTTGTTGGTCGTGATTAGTATCGTGGGCGATCATCATCTTCGTGCAACCTGTGGATGTAAGTCTCCCTTCTTTGTGTTGTGCCTCGTGTGACACGAGCTATTTTTATGATTATTTGTTAAGTGATGGAATCCTCTTATGGATTTTGATTTCTTGATATGTGATTATTTGACTCTCATATTTCGTTCATGTGAGGAGTAGTGTTGCTGGATTGTGCATGTTGGACTGTATTTCTTTTATCCGCTGCGTGAGTTCTTTTGTAATGGCTTTCGGTATTTTACCAACTGAGTTTTATTTCGAAAATCAATTCCATTAACCGAGTTTTTGGCATTATGGCCTTGATCATTTTGGCGAAATTCTTATGACGGTATTTAGTATTTTCTAAATGGCTTTTGTAAGTTTTTGAAATATTACCGTCATCAGCCTTTTTGGCGTTTTTGTAAATGGTTTTTAGCCTAGTGGGTTCTGGCGTGGGGCCCACGGCGTTATAACATTCCATGTAATTACCTGAAATTTTTGGGCATTCTAGCCCATTGAATTATCTTTGAAAACCTTGAGTATCTTAGAAAATAAAATTCGAGACGTACTTTTAAATGGATTGTATTTTCAAGGCGCCTGCTAGCGCAACAATATGTTTCAAAATTCTTCTATCTCGAGGACCAAAATGTTTTGAGATATTTTCAATGTTTTAGAAATACTTTTACTTAGACCCGAGGGTCGAATATTTTCTGAAAGTTTTTCACTAAGAGAAAGTGTCCTCATTTTTATCAAATGCGAAATGGTTTTCAAAAGTCTCGATAACGATGTTTTACGTTTGTATTTTTTTTAAAGGTGATACTCAAGATCAACCGGTGTTCTTCTAAAATTATTTTCAAAATGAGGTTTTCGTTTTTAAAAACCTAACCATTTCCGTTTAAGGGCTGGGTATGTATGTATGATATTTGCGTTCTCATTATGATGTTTGCTCCCGAGTATGATCGAATTGGCGGTGTGAGCGTTGAGTCGCTTTCCACACATTTGTTGTGTTAGCCTCTGTGAGAGGTGGGATGTTGGTATTGAATATTGTCGCCTCATAGTGATTTCTGCGTTGTCGCGCATGTGCGAGCTGTTATAGCTTGGTTTGGTATGACCGTGTGCATCGGTGATGGTTCCGTTATGTGTCGGTTGTTTAATGTCTTGTTACCTTGCTCCCATTTTTGTGAATTTCGTGGACGAGGTCAGAGGTAATGCCCGTACTATTTTGACTTCTGTATTTTCTCTTTCTCCAGTCTATCGATTCGCTCATGTTCGTTGATACTTTATGAACTTGTTCTGTATTTCGGTTTCATCGTCCGAACGAGCTGTGATCTTGTTGTAGGTCAATCTGGTTATCGCTGTGACTTTTTCGGGGTCGGTTCGATTCTTGCGAACCTTGTTCGGGAGTGACATCATCTGGTTCTATTAGTTCTTTTATTCGAAGTGGATCGGATTTGGAACTCTTGTGTTTTCGACTTTGTCGACTCATTTTGTTCGTTGACATTTCTGGGCTTGTCCTGCCCCCTTGCTTTTGTTGATCGAACGAGTGTGGTATTGTTTCGGGATAACTCGTTTGTCGTTGTGACTTTTCAATCGCTATTCCCTTTCCTGTGGATCTTCTGGGAATGCATGTCTTGTTGTTCTCACCAGATCATCCTGGGAGTTGTTGTTTGAATTTTATTATCCTTCGTGTTTCGGATATGATTTTTTCGATTTTTGTTGTCTCGGTCGTTTGTTTGTTCGGTTTTTGTTCTCGTTTCGTGATTGTTGAGCGTTCAGGCTCCTTCGTAATTCCCTTAAGTTCGGGAAGTTAGTCTCGTTTTCAATCTTCCAACCCTTGGGCGGTGGAATTCCGTATTTGTTCAGCGATTGGCTCGCATTGTGATTGATGTACCGTTGGGTAGGTCAATCGTATTGATTTTCGTTCGTTGTGTTTTGTGATTGTTCGGATAATTGACTTGATTGTATTATCCATTTGATGACGCTTGTCACTTGTTGGTTTTATTATGTTTCTACCGGTGGCGTTGTGTTGGTCGTCGTGGAGCGTGTTTTCACGCCGTATGTCTCTTTGCGTTTCTTGCAGTGTTTCGCCGTTGGGCGCGAGTTTTCAGTTTTTGTGTATCTCGTCAAGTTTTCCTGGCAGGGGATATTGCTTCTCCCTACTTATTTTAAGTTTCGGGACGAAACTTCTTTTAAGGAGGGTAGAATGTAATACCCGTAATTTCGATTTCCGGTAATTTCTTTTTTTTAAGCGGAAGTCCATTTTGACGACTCTCTCATGACCGTTTCGTCATTCCGAGAATGATTAATTCTGCACTTTTTGTCATCCGAGTTCGTTTCGGTGTCGTTTTGTTGAGTTCCGTGCTTTATAGCGACTTTTCCGCACTTGAGCTCGATTCTTGCGAATCTCGTCCGAAACTGCTGTTTCGAGTTTCCCGTAAGTTCGTTTAACTTTGTTATACGTGTTGTGAACTTCTGTTTGGTTATTCGATCATGTATCGTGATTTTCGGACGTTTTGGGCCATTTTTGTAATTTCCCAAAGTTTGGGGTAATTACTTCCGTTGTCGAATTCCGACACTTCGGGTGGTCGGAATCGTGTGTTCTCTTAGCGCTTGGATTCGTCTTTGCGAGTACTTCGTAACCGTATCTCTGATTTTTACTCAGGTTCGGGTTTCGGGGTCGTCCGGGCCGTCGGAGTGGCCACGGCCGAGTCACGGCCGGAGCAGGGCCTGGCCTGGCCGAGTTACGGCCGTAAGGTGCCGGTTACGGCCGTAATGTGTGCCAGTTACGGCCGTAAGCGTGATCGGGTACGGCCGTACGGGCGCTGGGCATCTTCCGGACGAAGGCCGGTTACGGCCGTAATGTGTGCCAGTTACGGCCGTAAGTGTCCGACAGTTGCTGGACTTTTTTTGACGAATGCCGGTTACGGCTGTAAGGCCTGCCGAGTACGGCCGTAAGGGCCGAGTTACGGCCGTAAGGCACTACCGGTTACGGCCGTAACCCTGCCGGCTATATATAGCCTGGGCTCGGCCAGACTTCATTTTTACCCGATTTTTTCTATCTTTCGGCGACTGGCGACGGGTGCAATGGGAAATGGAGTTCTTGGCCGATTCTAATCATTTCCAAGGCATTTTGGAAGATCCTTGTTGATTATATCAACATCTAATCCGTGTGTTTCGTCGAATCAAGGTATATTTCTTGATTTTCCTTCAAGTTGACTTTTTGGGGAATTTGTTCTTGATTTCGATTCTAGTCCGATTTTGATACATCGGTTGGTGTAGTATGATGTTATTAATCGTGTTCTATGGGTTGTATATCCATATATCGATTTTGTTTAACTCGATTGACGATTCAAGTGTTCTTGGGAATTATTGAACATTTAGTGTTCGATTAAATGTCCCATTGAGTTTCCCTTCGATAGTTTGTTGGGATTTCCATTGTTTTGGCCTTGATTCTCGTCGTAACCATGTGTTATTGTTCCTTCCGGAGGTTTATAGGTGTTCGAGGATTCCTATGTTGAATCCCGTTTGGTGATTGACGATTCGTGTGGTGTTATTCACGTAGTAATTGCGGTGCTATCGCGTTCTTGATAATGTTCGGGAGTTCGGGGCCGTTCGACTGTATTTCATCCATCGTCTTGTTGCGATTGTGGTTTCGAGGCAAGTACCTTGTCCATACTATTCTTGTTTTGTGGATATGATGATTGATGATCGTCTTGGTGTGTTTGTTTGTTTTTTTGAATGGAGTTTTCAAAAGATTTGGTTAGCCTTGTTAAAGACCCTCTTTCAAAACCGCATGTGTTTTGTGATTGGTGTGTTTCATGAATGAGTATGTGACTCATGTGGATATGTTTGGTGTTGATGATGCACTTGGTGTTGCGTGTGGATGTATATTGTTTCATTTCGGTGCATTGTGGTTTGACGTGGTGTTTTGCTAAGTGTTAGATGCTTCTGGGTGAATGGTTTGGATATCCTTGATGTGATATGTTATTTGTGCATGATTACTTCGCTCACCGTGGGTTGGTTCGACGGGGCCACGACGGGAATTCCAATGGGTGAGTCCGGAATTCACAAGTGGTGAATGTATTTTACTCACTCCGGGAGGGTCCGACGGGGCCTCGGGGGAATCTACGACTTCACTCTGGTTCGCGAGTAAAAACTTCACAGGTTGATGTGTATGTTTAGTGAATGTATTTAACTCACTCCGGGAGGGTCCGACGGGGCCTCGGGGGAATCTATGACTTCACTCTGGGTTCACGAGTAAAAACTTCACAGGTTGATGTGTATGTTTTGTGAATGTGTTTGCTCACCTCGGGAGGGTTCGACGGGTCCACGGAGGGAATTCCATTGGCTTCGACCTGGATTCACGAGTGAAACTTCACGGGTGCGTGTGTATTTTATGTCCGTCGAGGACGCATGACGTGGGTTTTTAACCTTGTGTATTATGGTTGGTTTTATTTGCGAAAACAAAACCTTTGGGCTGTGACTCTGTTGATTTTTGAAATAGAAGGATTTGATAATCCTAAATTGTTTCCTATTAAAACTCTCGATGGCAATTTAAACTGTTTTATAAATTGTTTTCCCTTGATTTGTGATCTTTCGGTTTTTGAAATGTTTTACCCAAACTCTTGCCTCGGGAAGTACTTTTCGTTACTTTGGATTCGTGAGGATTCATGGTTATTGTTATTCGTGGAATGTGAATTGTATGGCTCGTATTTTTGCACTTGTACTTGCACTAGCAAAACAGTGGAGTTTTGCTAACCCCCGAGTATTCGGGGGGTGGATGTCTATTTTTGCATTCAGGTTTTGGAGCATAGCACAGGGTCGGCACGAAGGATGATGAAAGATGAACGATACTAATCACACAAGGATCCGTTGATGTCGTATTGGTCTAGTTGTATTTTCTTTTCATTGCGATATCTTTTCCCCGTTATGCAGAGTTTATTGTATTTTGACCCCTGCGTGGGTATGTGTTTGGAATTGAGTTGTATGTTATTATTGAAAGACCAAGTCGGTCTACTGAGTCTTTTTAGCCTTAAAGACGATGTTTAGATGTTTGATTTTAGTTATCAGCCTGGTAGATCCTCGAGGAGAGGGTCTACGGCGTGTAATATCCCTGAGTGGATTGGGGGTGTTACAGCTAAGAGGAACCAACTATTAATTTTACTTGTCATAATGTAAATAGACTAGATAGTAAAATTAAAGATGTAAAACCCTACTTGAAAAATGTGTGTGTAAACGTCCGATCATGGCTGGCATATGCGGATTTTTCAAGGTGTTGGTTGTAACACCCCCAGATCCGACCGGGAATATTACAGCACCGTGGGCCCCGAGAGGCCCAAGAGGAAATTTTCGCAAACATTTACAAACGCCCAAGAGGCTAACGGCAGTATTTTCTATTTAAAACATTCGAAGACTTAATAAAATCCGTTTATCAAAACCGTCGTAAAATCTCATTTGAAAAGACAAGGCCAAACGGCCGAAACTCAATAGTTTAGAAAACGATTTCCAAAGTAACTCAAGTTACCAGAAACGAAAGGTCATTTAAAAATACTCACGCAGCGGAAAAGACAAACAATTAAAAATACTCTAGCAGCGCAATATAACAACTGATCAGGAAACTCAATTCACAAAAACATGCCCTAGCCAGTATCCTCCGGGAAGCTCATCTCTTCACGACCGCTACAAGATCGATATCCAAAGAACCTAAAAAGAAAGCCCATGACGGGGTCAGCCATAATATCTAACAATGATATCAATCACATCACGTCAATAATTACATACCAATGGAAATATTATGTAAGAATACGACCAATGTAATCCTATCGTCGTAACTTTATTTACTCAAATAATTCTCATCAGATTAACCATCATCACAAAGCACATCTCATAATCTCGATTAATCAATAAACTCAAACACAACATCATACGGTACCTCAAGCAATACCCGGGATTCTCAAAACATCATCATAACTCGCACTACGAAAATATACCAACTCCGACTAATTTGATACATCGGATAGCATCTTCAAATCCCAAGACGATAACCGATTGTCCATCAAAAGATGTATACCAAAGGAAATACGGAACATACCTCAAGATATGAAATGCCACGACAATCATGTCAGTCTAATCCGAGGTCAGATCAATACCACACATGGACATGGTCCTAAGACAAGACCTACAAATGCATACTCATATGACAACGTAAATATGCTCACATCAATAACGATAATGTATACTTATGGCAAACCCATAATATACATATGGACAATAACAACACATGATAAAATCAATGATGCGAATCTACATGATTCCATCAACACAACACTGGATAATCCAACGATCCAGCGCCCTCAGCATAGATCCCTATGATGATCCCGTCGGACCAACGCATGGTGGAAAACCTGTCCAATGATCCAGCACCCTCAGCATAGATCCCCATGATGATCCCGTCGGACCAACGCATAATGGACATCCGATCCAGCACCCTCAGCATAGATCACACGATCCCATCGGATCAACACAACATAAACAATACAATTATGTATACACATATGCAACTCAATATGTTCATCAACATGAACAACATATGAATCAAAAACATGAACGACACTATGATGAAACAACTAGGACGACTTCATGTTCAGCAACATGAATGACAACCTGCATGATCAACATCATCAACACTAAACCGAATCAAACTAAGATGCTTGTCCCGAGTCCTTCAAGAGAAATATCGATGTCAAATCATCACCGACGATTATCTTCAATGCTCGGCGATCCAAATATACCATGGACTACATATACTCATATCCTCATCTTTATTGTAACGTAACCTTGATACCCAAATATCCCAATAACCGAGATAAAGCATATACATTATGATTTAACTCCCAGAATCGGAAAGACAACATATAATCCAAATCTCTAGAATTTGCCGTAATAATCATTGCTATATGCATTATAAACGAAATGAAACTGAAACCATTCATTAAACATTATAACTGAGCAAGTAATAACTTGCTTCGATACCGATGAAGGCGTCACCAATCCCTTGCCATCGTCTGTAACCCCGATCAATGCAATCCACGAGTTTAACGATATCTCGATCATACACGAAACCAAATAATCTAATTCAATAAATACGAACTCATATCTACAATACAAACCGCAACTCGACGATCATACTTAACAATTAATACAACCGATCAATAAACCCAACGGTTCCACAATTATCCCAATTAAACATAAATCCGAACAACCCGGATCAATCAATAATGAACTCATTACCACGATACATTTACATAATCCGGTAATCGTATCAATGATCAACTCATCTCGATAACAAGGATTACATAACACACTCTATTCCGAATTCATACGATTTAACACGATTACTCCTTGTTTATAATTGTAAATTTCACAATGGAACAATACTATCGGCATAATCGACAATCCGAACTATCCAAATAGTTCAATACCATTGATAATCTTGTTATAAGATTAACTATAATCTTTCTGGATTCAAAATTGTTATCATGATTCGTAGTTCGTCAAGAACATACGAATTCTACCACTACAATCAACATAGCATTGGTCTAAATCATCAATTCCATGATTATACTTAAAAACCATCATATATCTTATCAAATTTCCCTCTTTGATGTGGTATATATATAACAAGAACATCAAGAACATCATGAACATCATGATTCCATAATCATGATTATAACAGATAACCTAATCGAAGACGTATATCATTGTATCTTCCAATATACAATTTACATGACCTCAAGAATCATAACAACAACACCATAATCATCTTCATACGAATTATTCACCAATAATATCATCAAAATCCGAATTCAAGGTATATAGTTCATTAACATACCTCAAGAACATCAATAACACAATCAACCCTTCAAGAATCATTGATATCTTCATATCCAAGATTCTACTCCATGCTTCCAAGCTCATAACCAAGATAAAAGAGGTTTATTCTCACTTTCATGTACAGAGGGATGAAGTTGGAGGAAGGATATCAATTTTCTCTCGTGAAGAAATGAAAGAACGAACCTTATTTTATAAACTGCATCGCTCATTACGTACGTTATAAATCCATATTAACGTACGTAATGCACCTTACGTACGCTACATGTCTCTCATAGCGTACGTAACATCATTCCAGAACTCACTGACCTGTTTCGTTAAATCAATTACGTACGTAACGTATCCTTCATAGCGTATTTAATATGTACGTTGACTTTCTACAGTGAAACTCCATTTAACGTACGTTATAAACTTCCTGTATCGTACGTTAACCTCAGCATTGACTTGCCCATACACATCCGTGCCGAAAGCTGCTGACCACGAGACCCACCTATCGGCCATAGCCTGATCCTGCCCGACATGAACTTAACGTATGTTAGCCTATCCACTTAACGTACGTAATATGTATGCCTCTTACGTACATTATCTATCTTTCTTAACGTATGTAATCTTTGTGCATTAGCGTACGCTAAATATACATCGTAGCGTGCGCTATACTTAGCCATTTACACTGATCTTGCTTGTCGTCTCAATATACCGAATACGTATACACAACATACTATATCCTCAAATGAAATTGTCGACCAAGTACGACAATTATGCTAATACAGATATCTCAGTCTTTGAATAATTTTATCCATACTGTACAGATTTCACATTGTACAATATAACTCGGATAAAATAATATTAAACAATCACAGTAGTAGAAATTCCAGATATTACATACTACACCACTTAAAATAAGTTTCGTCCTCGAAACTTGCAATCCGTCATAGAAAACAAACAAACCGTTCAACCAACATATCCCAAAACTATCACAACAACAATCAATCATCATCATTAACGAATAGCCAAACAGCACACTTACAGATGCGCTAAGTCGACGATCTCCTGAGATACTAGCAAGTGACTTCACTGTAAAGCCTCAATACGCTTACACTCACATTCCATGAACCTCAACAAAAATATATCATCTTCGTATGACATAATCTATCTGTATCAAATCCTGTCTGCCTGATTATACAATCAAGTCCCAACCTGCTGAAAAACCAACAGTGTACGATACATCTGTGAAAAAACTGCCCAAAGCAATGGCAACAAGTCCCGCAACATGGACACAAAATCCGAATGCTCAGATGATCACCAGCAATGATCAACCAATAAATTAACCAAGAATATCATCGACATGATAAACTCTAATATGAGCAATCCAAAGGTCAACACGCAGTTGAGAATATCATCAACACGATAAACTCCTATATGATCAACCAGAGGTCAAAACACAATCGAGAATATCTTCAACATGATAAACTCTAATATAACCAACGAACAATCAACGATAATCGAGAATACCTTCACACGGTAAGCTCCAATGTGATGAACATAGAACCACAGAGACCGATATATGAAAGAGCAAAATTCTCAAAATGTTAAACAAATACAGTGGATCTCAATAAACATACCCGACTGGTGAACATACTCCTCGGCATACGAACAACCAATCACAAACCGACGAACATATCCAATCATATATGGAGTGGGAACGACCACTCAATATCTAAAACAACCAGCATGGGGTTACCATCCCCAAATCTACACTTACAAAGAAATCAATCAAAAGTCACTATGGTAGAGTTGTGCTACTACCATACCAATGGAATCACATAGTACATATGTCCCGGTTTCATATCTAAAGTTCCAAAATCATATTCTGCACCCGAATCTATGATATGCAGCATATTTTTCTTATCTGATCAATCAATCGATCATCCCTGGATAACCAAATTACCATACTAAAGTTCGGATCTCTTTTCATCGTACCATACTGATGTATTATCCAGTTCGTGAGTCACACTCATAACTTCACCATGATATGCACTTTGCACTAAATGCGTATGTATATCAATCACATTTTCAAAACCAGTTTGAAATCATGCAATTTTGTCAAGATGACAAATTTTCGGAAGTTCTTTCAAAAATTTCAAAACTCAAAACATAAATTTTCGTATGACCACGAAATAAATTTTCGAAAAATTAAACCGGTTCTCTGGTGCCAAGTATTCGATAACAGTTTCCTTCAAATCCACACGATTTCGAAGTTTTAAAATGAAAACTATGCAAACGATTGACCACACCCATACTCATGTATAACAATTCGGCTCGTCACAAATATCCACTGATATTTCATCGGAAAACCACACGATAGAGTTCCAAAATCTCAATATATAAACTCCGACCAAAAACTCCTTTTCCACATATGACTCGCAACGTCAACCATTATTCCATCCCAGATCACCTCAATTATGCTATGACAAAATATTGAATAATCGACAGATCAAACACAATGAAAGACTACCCGAGAAGTTTCATTTGTACTAATGAACCAAAACCCCGAAAGGCAGTAATAAAATAGATAAACGATTGGTAAAGTGTTTTACAAATCTTGGGAGTTTTAGAAAACTGAAAAGCTTTCTTTTGAAACATTAGGGTCTCAGCCCGTATCTTGTTCCGCATTACAAGAAGTTTAAAAAGTAGAAAACCCTTCTGGACCTCAAGTCCTGAGTTATAAATCTATTTCAAACTCGATTGGGTCTCGGCCCAAAAATTATTTTCCGTAAAACATCCGTGAAATATTCATTTTGAAAAGTATCATTTTCAAATGCCAAAAGCAGTTCATATATCTCAAAATGTACTAACATGACTACATGTTCTTCTCAACCATCCACAACATTCTCTCAAATGCACAATTCCGTTCCAAAATCTACCCAACATACCGATTTCCAAAATCATAGTTTCTCACGATCATCAGTCGTGTCCCAACTCTGTCACCTTATACTGTAACGCATAATATTCTGCTGAATCTCAAAGCATATCAACTTAGGACAATAATAAATTTCAATGCAATTTAAAAATCCAAATACTTACAGATTGTGAAGTCGACTATTCCCCGTGATACTGGCACATGTCTCAACTCAAGAAAATACTCGACACAGAATTTTCAAAACACACATTTTGCAACTCAGTTCAACTCGAGAACATAATACATCTCTATCCGAAGAAACACGTTAATACTATTTGGAAAAGTTTATAACAAGCCCAGTACTACACTGGCAAATCACATAATGCACAAGCCCGAGTGAACAACAAAACCCAGAGCTCAAACACTTGTCAATCGACAACTCGAATGACACGACAAAAGCACGACCCAACTCGACCCGACTGCCTAGGTTTTCTCAACCTAAGCTCTGATACCATATTCTGTAACACCCCCAGATCCGATTGGGAATATTACAGTACCGTGGGCCCCAAGATGGAACCCACAAGGCTGAAGGAAATTTTTGCAAACATTGACAAATGCCCAAGAGGCTAACGACAGTATTTTCTATTTAAAACATTCGAAGACTTAATAAAATCCGTTTATCAAAACCGTCGTAAAATCTCATTTGAAAAGACAAGGCCAAACGGCCGAAACTCAATAGTTTAGAAAATGATTTCCAAAGTAACTCTAGTTACCAGAAACGAAAGGTCATTTAAAAATACCCACGCAGCGGAAAAGACAAACAATTAAAAATACTCTAGCAGCGCAATACAACAACTGATCAGGAAACTCAATTCACAAAAACATGCCCTAGCCAGTATCCTCCGGGAAGCTCATCTCTTCATGACCGCTACAAGATCGATATCCAAAGAACCTAAACAGAAAGCCCACGACGGGGTCAACCATAATATCCACAATGATATCAATCACATTACGTCGTAACTTTATTTACTCAAATAATTCTCATCAGATTAACCATAATCACAAAGCACATCTCATAATCTCGATTAATCAATAAACTCAAACACAACATCATACGGTACCTCAAGCAATGCCCGAGATTCTCAAAATATCATCATAACTCGCAGTACAGAAATATACCAACTCTGACCAATTCGATCCATCGGATAACATCATCAAATCCCAAGACGATAACCGATTGTCCATCAAAAGATGAATACCAAAGGAAATACGGAACATACCTCAAGATTTGAAATGCCACGACAATCATGTCAGTCTAATCTGAGGTCAAATCAATACCACACACAGACATGGTCCTAACACAAGACCTACAAATGCATACTCATTTGACAACGTCAATATGCTCACATCAATAACGATAATGTATACTTATGGCAAACCCATAATATACATATGCACAATAACAACACATGATAAAATCAATGATGCGAATCCACATGATTCCATCAACACAACACTGGGTAATCCAACGATCCAGCGCCCTCAGCATAGATCCCCATGATGATCCCGTTGGACCAACGCATGGTGGAAAACTTGTCCAACGATCCAGCGCCCTCAGCATAGATCCCCATGATGATCCCGTCGGACCAACGCATAGTGGACATCCGATTCAGCGCCCTCAGCATAGATCACACGATCCCATCGGATCAACACAACATAAACAATACAATTATGCATACACATATGCAACTCAATATGTTCATCAACATGAACAACATATGAATCAAAAACATGAACGACACTATGATGAAACAACTAGGACGACTTCATGTTCAGCAACATGAATGACAACCTGCATGATCAATATCATCAACACTAAACCGAATCAAACTAAGATGCTTGTCCCGAGTCCTTCAGGAGATCTCGCGATGTCAAATCATCACCGGCAATTATCCTCAATGCTCGGCGATCTAAACGTACCATGGACTATAGATACTCATATCATCATCTTTATCGCAACGTAACCTTGATACTCGAATATGCCAATAACCGAGATAAAGCATATACAATATGACTGAACTCCCAAAATCGGAAAGACAACATATAATCCAAATCTCCAGAATTTGCAGTAATAATCATTGCTATATGCATTATAAACGAAATGAAACTGAAACCATTCATTAAACATTATAACTGAGCAAGTAATAACTTGCTTCGATACCGATGAAGCCGTAACCAATCCCTTGTCGTCGTCTGTAAGTTCCTCGGCCCCGATCAATGCAATCCACGAGCATCCTCGAACTTGAGCGTAAGGCACGATTCTTTTCAATGGTCAATTATCGCAACCTATTGCAATAATAGATTAACAACAATCCGATAACAATCAACAACCAACACGACCAATCAATCAATCTCACGGTTTAACGATATCTCGATCATATACGAAACTAAATAATCAAACTCACCAAATACGAACTCATATCTACAATACAAACCGCAACTCGACGATCATACTTAACAATTAATACAACTGATCAATAAACCCAACGGTTCCACAATTATCCCAATTAAACATAAATCCGAACAACCCGAATCAATCAATCATGAACTCATTACCAAGATACGTTTCCATAATCCGGTAATCGTATCAACGATCAACTCATCTCGATTACAAGGATTACATAACACTCCGAATTCATATGAATTAACATGATTCCTCCTTGTTTATAATTGTAAATTTCACAATGGAACAATACTATCGGCATACTCGACAATCCAAACTATCCAAATAGTTCAATACCATTGATAATCTTGTTATAAGATTAATAATAATCTTTCCGGATTCAAAATTGTTATCATGATTCGTAGTTCGTCAAGAACATACGAATTCTACCACTACAATCAACATATCATTAGTCTAAATCACCAATTCCATGGTTATACTTAAAAACCATCATATATCTTATCAAATTTCCCTCTTTGATGTGGTATATATAACAAGAACATCAAGAACATCATGATTCCATAGTCATGATTATAACAAATAACCTAATCGAAGACGTATATAATTGTATCTTCCAATATACAATTTACATGACCTCAAGAATCATAACAACAACACCGTAATCATCTTCATACGAATTATTCACCAACAATATCATCAAAATCCGAATTCAAGGTATATAGTTCATTAACATACCTCAAGAACATCAATAACACAATAAACCCTTCAAGAATCATTGATATCTTCATATCCAAGCTTCTAATCCATGCTTCCAAGCTCATAACCAAGATAGAAGAGGTTTATTCTCACTTTCATGTGTAGAGGGACAAAGTTGGAGGAAGGATATCGATTTTCTCTTGTGAAGAAATGAAAGAACGAACTTATTTTATAAACTGCATCGCTCATTACGTACGTTATAAATCTATATTAACGTATGTAATACACCTTACGTACGCTACATGTCTCTCATAGCGTACGTAACATCATTCCAGAACTCATTGACATGTTTCGTTAAATCGATTACGTACGTAATGTAACCTTCATAGCGTACGTAATATGTACGTTGACTTGCTAAAGTGAAACTCCATTTAACGTACGTTATACACTTCCTGTATTGTACGTTAACCTCAGCGTTGACTCGCCCGTCCACATCCACGCTGAAAGCTGCTGACCACGGGACCCGCCTGTCGGCTATAGCCTGATCCTGCCCGACATGAAATTAACGTATGTTAGTCTATCCACTTAACGTACGTAATATGTATGTATCTTATGTACGCTAGCTATCTTTCTTAACGTACGTAATTTTTGTACATTAGTGTACGCTAAGTTTACATCGTAGCATGCGCTATACTTAGCCATTTACACTGATCTTGCTTGTCGTCTCAATATACCGAATACGTATACACAACATACTATATCCTCGAATGCAATTGTCGACCAAGTACGACAATTATACTAATACAGATGTCTCAGTCCTTCAATAATTTTATCCATACTGTACAGATTCCACATTGTACAATATAACTCGGATAAAATAACATTAAACAATCACAGTAGTAGAAATTCTGGATATTACATTGGTTGCTAGCATATATATTTTGTTTTTGAGGGTTTTCAATATATTTTGCTATGCATTATGTGATAAGTGTTTTTAATTTTATCTCAGATGTCTTTCAATCCACTTGCTGTAATTCTCAAAGAAAACAAACTAGATGGCACTAACTTTGCTGATTGGAAACGTAATCTTAATATTGTCCTGACTGATGAGGAACACAAGTTTGTTTTAACCGAGGAATGACCATTGGAACCAGATGCGGATTCGACACCTGATGAGGTGAAAGAATACCGCAAATGGAAGAAATCTGATGAGTTGGCTCGCTGTTACATCTTGGCTTCTTTAGCAAATGTATTGCAGCATCAGCATCGGAGTATGGGCATGGCCGCGGAAATAATGAAAAACCTCGGCGAGATGTTTGGGCATCAGAACCGGGAGGTTAGAAAAAATGTTATGAGGGTCTTGATGACAACCCAAATGCCTGAACGAACCTCGGTAAGGGACCATGTTCTAAATATGATTTCTCATCTAAATGAACTTGATATCTTGGGGGCTTCTATCGATGCGGAAGTACCAGTCGATATCATCTTAGACAACTTACCTATGAGCTTTGAGCAATTGTGTCTAAACTACAATATGAATCGTATGGAGTATACCTTGGCAGAATTGCTGACAGAGCTTCAAGCTGCAGAAGGTCTCTTTAGGAAAGGGTATCAAGCTCTTGCGGCTACTGGTGTTTCGACTTTTAAACCCAAGTGTGGGAATAAGAAGAAAGAAGTGCGCCAGAAGCAAATGGCAACTCTCAAGGTAAAGAGCATTCTCATCCTGAGGCGAACAAAAAGCCAAAGAAAAGTGCTACAAATACGATCAGAAAGGACATTTCAAAGTGGACTGCCCTGCTCTTAAGAAAGGTATGTCTCATGCACTAGTAGTCAAAACATGTTTGGCAACTTGTTCTTCCGCTTCGTGGATAGTTGATCCAGGCTCCACCGATTATGTTTGCTTTGATTCACATGGTTTTCAGGTAACCAAGCAGCTTAGTGCGCGCGAGATCACCATCAATTGGGGCGATTATTCCAGGATTATGGCTGTTGTAGTGGGAGTCGTGCAGTTGAAGATTAATGATAAGATATTAGTCCTTAATAATATATTGTTAGTACCAGATTTTAGAATGAATTTGATTTCGGTTTCTAAATTAAGTTGTGATGGTTATTCAGTTTCTTTTGATGGTGATGCTGTTATTAGAAGAAACGGTGAATATATTTGCAATGGTATTTATAGTGATGGACTGTATGTCATTAATACTTCACAAAATCCCATATATAAACATAAATCACTTAACTCTTTGTCTAAACCTAAAAAGAGAAAATAACCTTCGAGCATAAACCAAACATATTTGTGGCATTTACGGTTAGGTCATGTAAACCTTAAGAGGATTCAAAGATTGGTAGATGATGGCCCATTGGATGACCTCCAAGTTGAGTCAGTTCCAATTTGTGAATCCTGTCTGGAAGGTGAGATGACCAAAAGGGTTTCTAAAACCAAGGGAAACTGTGCTCAAAACGTGTTAGAATTGGTTCATATGGATGTATGTGGTCCAATGAATATCCAGGCTAGGGATGGCTTCGAATATTTCATCATGTTTATATACAATTATTCGAGAGATGGATACATCTATTTGATGCGACGTAAGTCTGAAGCCTTTGACAAGTTCATAGACTTCAAGGCAGAAACGGAGAAGCATCATGGAAAGAGTATCAAGTCACTGCGATATGATCGTGGTGGCGAATACCTTAGTGGAGAGTTTTTGAATTTCTTAGCAAATGAGAGGATTTCATCCCAGCTCACTGCGCCGGGAACTACACAATAAAATGGTGTTGCTGAGAGAAGAAACAGAACTCTTTTAGAAATGGTTAGCTCAATGACGAGTTTCGGATCTACCTATTTCGTTTTGGGGATACGCCTTGAAAACAGCGACATACATTCCAAACCTGGTGCCTTCGAATTCAGTTCTAAAAACACCTGTTGGAGCAATATCGGTATTATGCGCTGTTGTGCGGAAGCATAAATATAAAGTGCAGAAATAAACGACACACAGATTTATAGAGGTTCGGCTATAATCGAGCATATGTCCTCACTCGGTATCTTTTTCTATATGTTGAAGATATAAACCTCTGCACCTCTCTTCTATCGGTCGAGGGATTACCGTTACAATCATGTCTTCTATTAGTCCATGATAAACCACTCGTACTTGTCATTGTGCCGGTCCAAGTTAAACCATTTTCCTTTTCTATTGGACAAGGAATCAACCACTCTAGCTTTCTATCGGTACAAGAAAAACCTCACGAAGATATCGATTGCAATTCTAATAATGCCGGATCCTTGATCCTAACAACACCGAATCCAATCGTATCTTTTCTTTTACCTCTCGTGTATGTGTTGAATGTATAAAAACTCAAACTAACAATATAATCTCAATATCACAACAATGTAAGTATATCAATCTCTGATGAATTTATTGTTTCCTTGAAGTTGTAGTGTGGTTTGATACCAAGGATGTGGTATTAATAGCCTTCTTCATCAAACTAGCCGTTGCTGACTTTTGACTTGCTAGCATGTGCTAGCTCTTCCTCTTAGCGTGCACTATCGCGCATTTTGCCTGTAGCGTACGTTATGAACTCCATATTACGTACGTTAATGATTTCCAGTTTCAGTCAAGTGGCTACTGTCTCTGACTGTTAGCGTGCGCTAGCACTTCCTTGTAGCGTGCGCTAATCCTGCATCATTACATGCGTCATATATCTGTTTATACTTTTTGACTTCGCATCAGAATATTCCCAACGGATTGATTGACTTGATTCAAACTGATATTTAGCGTGCGCTAAATATCATCGGTAGCGTGCGCTAATCTTACTTCACTGCATACGTCATTCTGTGTTTGAATAGCTTCACAACGGTAAAATGGACTTCGATAGCGTGCATAAGTATACATGTGTAGCGTGCACTATCTTCACCTTCTAGCGTGCGCTAGTGTTGATATCAAGCGTGCATTAGCTTTATTAGGTAAGTCCTTCAGGTAGCTTTGTAACTCGTCTGATCTGCAGATAACTCCCGTTAGCATGCGCTAACCTTCAGCTCTTGCGTCTTCGATTTCTTCATCGTTTTGCTTCGCCTCTTTGTTGTTTTGTTTTGTTTTTCCTCTTAATCATCAAAACACTATTTATGAATATGTGGAATAAATATTCCAACGATCTCCCCCTTTTTGATGATTACAAAACAACCCTTGAATTGGATAAAACCTGCAAAATAAAGATATATATTTGTACGTTTCAAAGTTTTCTGTTATGATCGTTTCGTTAGTTTCTCCAATCTTTTCTTTTTCTGTCATTTTTGACTACTCCGCTTCTCGTTTTTCAACTCCTTCATCTATCCCCCTTTTTGTATGCTTTCTTCTCCTTTTCTACTTCTTCGATTTATATTATTTTCTCCTCCTTTTTACTTTTTATTTTTCTCGTCATATCTTTCATGACGCTTTTTATCCGATTCAACTCCTTATCCCCCTTTTTGTATTCAGCAAAAAGTGTAAAAAATATAGTAATTGAATAGAGAATACCAATTATTGAATACGCATGATATCAAATTGATGAGTATAATTATGCATGAATAGGAAACAACTCCCCCTGAAAATATTATCTCCCCCTTTGTAAAATATCATTTGTTAAATATTAATTTTTGGGGATGCAACCTATAGTTGGTTTTTGTTTTGAGGCATAGACGATGTTTGGGATGGTGGTTCCTTTAGGAATCCACATCTTTCTGATTTTAATCGTCCACCTTGGGATTTTGCAATTCGAAATGTGATGCCCAATTGTTAGACCTTTTTCGCAATGGGGTATTTTGAAATTAACGGATTCATTTTTAGATAGTGGTTTGAATCCCAACCCCTTTTTATTTAATGTATATTTTTCAACCGAGAGCATATTTTCAAATTTCTCGTTTCCGAGAGAAAATTTATTCGTTATATTTTTTAGCTCGGTTTGAACTTTAACAAGATCATCCTTTAAAATATTTTCATTTTCAATGCATTTAGAATGATCGATTTCAACAAATTTCCCTTTTTCAAGAATTTTAGAATTTTCAATTTCCAAAGATTTATATTTAGATTTAAGGGATTTAATCACATTTAAAGCATTTTGATAATCGGTATGTAATAACTCGAATGCTTCAAAAAGTTCATTGTAAGATTTATATGCATTTAGAATGATCGATTTCAACAAATTTCCCTTTTTCAAGAATTTTAGAATTTTCAATTTCCAAAGATTTATATTTAGATTTAAGGGATTTAATCACATTTAAAGCATTTTGATAATCGGTATGTAATAACTCGAATGCTTCAAAAAGTTCATTGTAAGAATTACTTACTTGACTTTCGACGTCGCTATCGTCGAATGAACTCCGTGCCATAAATGCAAGGTTATTTGATCGATGAAATCATCATCAATATCTTCGTCACTCCATGTTGCAACGAGAACTTTCTTTGGATTTGCTGCTTGGCAATTCTTTGCGACATGGCCCGGTTTACCACATACTCGACAATTATTGTCGAATTTCTTACATTCGCCCGATTTGAGGTCTTTCTTTCTCCGGCTTAATAAGTGTTGGAACTTATTAATATTTTTGGCATAATATGCCGATTCTTCATCGCTTTCGTCCACCGGATTTTCTTGTTTTGATCTCGACATCTTAGCCTTCATGGCTATCGATCTTTCCTTCGATTTCGGTTTGGCATTCCGAGATTTTAGAACTATCTCGTAGTTGATAAGAGAACCAACGAGAGCACTAAAATCAAGATTATTTAAATCTTTAGATTCCATTATAGCCGTCACCGTACCGTCCCATTCTCGAGGTAGTGATCAGAAAATTTTCTTTACTTTCTCACTACTCGAAAGTGGTTTTCCAAAACATGCTAATCCATTTGTGATGACCGAAAATCGGTCGAGCATGATCGTGATGGATTCATCGGCCTTCATTTGAAATAGTTCATATTAATAAAGGAGCATGTTTATTTTCGTCTCCTTGACTTGAGACGTTTCTTCGTGTGTTACCTCAAGCATTTTCCAAATTTCTTTGGCACTATCACACGATGATACCCGGTTGTGTTCTTCCGGATTTAAGGCACAATAGAGGAGTTGAGTTGCCTTACAATTATAATGGTCATTTTTCCAATCGGAATCGTCATATTCTTCGAAAGTTTTAAGCGTACCGTTGGAATTCGTCGAAATTTTCGGACCAAGACATATCACCTTCCAAAGCTCGATGTCATATGCTCGGATGAATATTGACATCTTTTTCATCCACGTCATAAAGTTTGAGCCATCAAAAAATGGTGGTCAGTTAAGAGCAAGGCCTTCGACAGGAGCAAATTGGAATGCCATTGGATCTTATCTCCTCGGATGTAAAGCGGCTTATAGGAGTACCTGTAACACCCCAAACTAGGCGGATATTACAGTGCCGTGGACCCCCGGCTGGGACCCACTAGGCGAATGAAAATGAATGAATTACACAGGGTAAATGTAGTACCGAACCACATTACGACATTAATTACTCCGATGAGGAGTTTCATACAACACACCCAAGATAATACAGAATACATGTATATTTTATATGGAGATAAAATATACAACACTGAGTAAAATGAGTATTCAAACGGAATATCTGCAGCGGAATAAAATGAAGGAAACATAAATGACTGAACAGACTGGGGCCCCCTACTAGTATCATTGAGAATCCTCGCCGTCAACGTGTTCTCCCCGTGCTTTTGCCGTGCCATGACCTGAAAAACAATATTCCCCAACGGGGTCAGTTACACAGAACAACAATCCTCAAGAGTTGAATAATCACAATCCTGTTGAAAACATACGCAATCAAACATGCTATATGAATCAACCGACAATACGGCTCAAGGAATGGCTCCATACTACGCCCGGGATGGAAATGTGTCCGTGCACAAGCCACCAACGAGTATCGATCGAATACATGTGTGGTCTTGTACCTAATCAGTCTCACGAAGTGATCGTCTCGTGTGCACAGTCCAATGTGAGGCCAACAACCAACACACGACTTTATATGTGCCCGACATGAAAATCCTACACATACCAATCGGCACGCCAGTATGACCCGGAATGCCACGATATAACAAAAGTGACATCGAAAATCAATAATGACTCACCAAGATGAAATGATAGTGAAATGAATGACAGTTCAATGAAATGATTGGAACCGTCGTTCCTCGTGAATGAAGTGATTAAGTGACAATTACAAGTCTCAATACGGTTAGTACTTTATGAATGAAGTATGACTATGAATGAACAACAACGAAAGGAGTGAATATCCTTTTAACTGAGTAAGAATTAACTTACACAACACCGGTGAACAATGTCCTTCCACGAACAACGTCCTAAATGAAATGTCAGTTGCTCGAACAACCTTGAATGACAATTACCAACAAACGCTCAATATACGTATCAACCACGATTATAACCAACTCAAACGTTGATACAATAATATCCGAACTCAAAGATGCACTCAAACGAATACGTAGTAAACATCCTACCCGTGGGTTACAACCAACCCTAAATTATCGAAAGCAACTTCCAAAAGATTGATTCAAACCAGCAAAAAAATGTTAATGACATCAATAATCCAATAGGAATCCACAATTCAAGATTACGACAACATCAATCGGAAAATCCCCAAATTAACCGAAGTCAACCCCAAGGGTTCTTGAAATAATCCTAACAATTTATGAAATCCGAATTATACAACAATGAATCCGTAGGAATACATTCATCCAAGGTAGATAATCCATATCTAACATATTCCAACAACAATCCAAGCTTACACGAAGAAATCGGAAGGAAAAACCCAAAATCCAAATTCTATATCCAAGAGATTAATACCTTGATTATGATGTTTGAAGGTGATGAAATGATGATTACTCTGGATTATATGCTTGAAGATGATGATTGATGATTACACCTCGAAGAATACTCTCCAAATCGCTCCAAATCGCCCGGAACCGATGAGAGGAAGAGAAGAAATGACAAATGACGAAATCTGGGCTACACTGTCCAATTTATAGAAATCCCAGTTTAGCGCGCGCTAGCCCCCTATGCTTAGCGTGCGCTAACGGGTGTTTTGGGTAGTCCAGTACCCACTGTCCGAAAACGGTAGCGTGCGCTACGTACCTCTTATAGCGTGCGCTACGGATGTACACTTAGCGTGCGCTAACCCCAAATGTTAGCGTGCACTAACGAATTATCTGATGCCCAGTACTGGAGTCCAGAACCTTCTGTCCTCTAATCTTATCGCGGTAGCGTATGCTACATTCAATAATTAGCGTGCGCTACTACACCATTTGCGTACGCTAAAACCACTCATAGCGTGCGCTATGAATTAATCCAATTCAGTCCAGTAGCCACTGGACTCAACCTGATCCCACCTTAGTGCGCGCTACACCGACTGCATAGCGTGCGCTACTCCGGATCACTAGCGCGCGCTACTTACCATTCGTAGCGTGCGCTACTTACAATCCCAACTGCAGTCCAGTGCCTTATGAACTGCCTGCTCAACTACACTAGCGTGCACTAGTGTTGAGAGGTGGCATGCGCTACCCGTACTCAATTAGAGCATGCTAAAGAGAGTACGTAGCGTGCGCTACTCCTCACACATAGCACACTATGAAATGACAACGGTGATAAACACGTCACGAAACTCCATCTTGATTGATGATGAATGACGACTTATACACGATACAATTACTGTGAACGATGAATACAATGATTGAATATGAGTGACAAATGATCATTAATGAGTGAAAATTACTGAGTGACCATTACAGAATGATAAGTACTGAATGATAATGACTGAATTACAACCGGGTATTACATACACCCCCCTTAAAAGAGTTTCGTCCCCGAAACTAAGGGTCAAACAACTCGGGATAACTCTCCCGCATACTATCCTCGGTTTCCCAAGTAGCCTCTTCGACTCGGTGTCTAGACCACTGAATTTTAACCAAAAGAATCGTCTTATTCCTCAACTGTTTGATTCGCCGCTCTAAAACTCGTATAGGACGCTCCTCATATGAATGATCATCGGCGATCTCAATTTCGTCGAACTGAAGTATGTGACTCAGGTCGGCAACATACTTCCGCAACTGAGAGACGTGAAACACATTATGAATTCGGCTCAATGACGGAGGTAGGGCCAATTGATAAGATAACTCGCCTACTCGATCCAAAATCTCAAACGGCCCAATGAATCTCGGACTCAACTTCCCCCTCTTCCCAAAACGGAAGATACCACGACTCGAGGAAACCCTGACCAAAACATGGTCACCCACCTTGAACTCTAATGGTCGACGACGACTATCTGCATAAGATTTCTGTCGACTCTGAGCGGTCAAAAAACAACTCCTGATCAAAGCTACCTTCTCACGGGTGGCTATAAGCATATCGGGCTCGGTGCCGATTGATTCTGATAAGTCATCCCAACACAAAAAAGATCGACAACGACGACCATACAAGGCCTCGTAAGGTGCCATCTTAATCGAAGAATGCCAACTATTATTGTACGTGAACTCGATCAACGGTAGTTGGGCTTCCCAATCATCTTTCCAATCGAGGACACGTGCCCTCAACATGTCCTCCAAAGTTTGAATAGTCCTCTCTGATTATCCGTCGGACTGAGGATGAAAAGCTGTACTGAGATTAAGCTGAGTTCCCATAGCACGATGAACTGATTTCCAAAAATGAGACACGAATCGTTCGTCACGATCGGAAACGATACTTTTGGGAGTACCGTGCAGTCTCACTATCTCTTTGATGAACAACTGGGCAAGTCTCTCGGGACCCCACGTATCCTTAATCTCAAGGAAATGAGCTGATTTAGTTAAGCGATCCACAATTACCCAGATTGTATTCATGCCACGACGACTCGTTGGTAAACTCGTGATGAAGTCCATTGAAATATCCTCCCACTTCCACTCTGGAATAGGGAGAGGTTTCAGCATACCCGCCGGTCGCTGATGTTCTATCTTGACTTGCTGATAGGTCAAACATCTCGAAACAAATTCCGCGACTTCTCGCTTCATATTACTCCACCAGTAATTTTGTTTCAAGTCTTTATACATCTTGCTAGACCCCGGATGAACGGAATAAGCGGTAGCATGAGTTTCTCTCAAAATCGAGTTTTTCAACTCGTCATTCGCCGGTATGCACAACTGATTCTTAAAACGCAAAAGTCCATCCTCGTGGACCACAAACCCGGGGGCTTTCCCCTGAGTCACATAATCTCGAATGCGTAATAAAAATGGGTCCGAACCCTGATTCTCCCTGATCGCCTCCTCAAGTGGTGATGAAATCTCTAACGTACAAAGTTGCCCTTGTACTTGCTGTAACCAGACCTCAACCTCGGGTCTCAGAAATTCCTGCTGAAGTTCCATCTGAACTGTTAATCGAGCAAGCATCTGCTCCTGCACGGACTTACGACTCAAGGCGTCGGCGACAATGTTTGCCTTGCCCGAGTGGTAAAGGATCTCGATATCATAATCTTTGATTAGTTCCAACCACCGTCTCTGTCGCATATTTAACTCCTTCTGAGTGAATATATACTTTAAACTCTTATGATCGGTGAATATCTGATAGGTAACGCCATAAAGGTAATAATGCCAAATCTTCAATGCAAAAACCACGGCTGCTAACTCCAGGTCATGGGTCGGATAATTAACCTCGTAAGGTCTCAATTGCCGTGAAGCATAATCAATGACTTTCCCGTTCTGTATGAGTACACATCCGAGACCCTGTCCGGACGCATCACTATAAACCACAAATCCTTCCGTCCCTTGCGGTAAAGAAAGGACAGGTGCTGAAGTTAACCGGCTCTTGAGTTCCTCAAAACTCCGTTGACACGCGTCGGACCACGTGTATTTCTTATCCTTCCATAAAAGGTTCGTCATGGGTTGAGCGATTTTAGAAAATCCCTCCACAAATCGTCGATAATAACCCGCTAATCCGAGGAAACTTCGGATTTCCTTAACATTCTTCGAAGGTAGCCAATCTCGAATAGCCTCCGTCTTTTGAGGCTCGACACGAACTCCATCTGAAGAAATTACATGTCCGAGAAACGTCACTTCGGACATCCAGAACTCACATTTGGAAAACTTCCCATAAAGTTGTTCTCGTCTCAACACGTCGAGCACCTGATGAAGATGAAACTCGTGCTCCTCCCGATCACGAGAATAAATTAGAATGTCATCAATAAAGACAACCACGAATTGATCTAAATAGTCGATGAAAACCCGATTCATTAACTCCATGAACACCGCAGGTGCATTAGTTAATCCAAACGGCATAACCACAAACTCATAATGACCATAGCGTGTTCGGAACGCCGTTCTTGCGATATCCGACTCTCGAATTCGCAACTGATGATATCCAGATCTTAAGTCGATCTTGGAAAATACTGAAGCTCCCTGAAGTTGATCCAAAAGATCATCGATACAGGGTAGAGGATATTTATTCTTGATCGTCACTCTGTTCAATTCCCGGTAATCAATACATACTTCTTCTTGACAAATAACACTGGTGCTCCCTACGGGGACGCACTCGGTCGGATATAACCTTTCTCGAACAACTCTTCAAGTTGGTTCTTTAATTCCTGTATTTCGGTCGGGGCCATCCGGTACGGTGCCTTCGATATCGGGGACGTACCGGGCTCCAACTCAATCGTGAATTCCACATCTCTCTGTGGAGGCAAACCAGGTAACTCGTCTGGAAAAACATCGGCATATTCCCTCACTACCGAAATATCCGTCAACATTACTGGTGATTTCTCGGTTTTGGTCATATAGCACCAATAACCAACACACCCCTGACTGAGTAATTTCACTGCTTTCATCAAGTTACTGACCTTACCAGAACAGCTGAGATTACCTCCCTGAAAAACACATTCAACCCCATCGTCTGAAATGATAGTGACCATATGCTTATGGACACTAATGATGGCATCGTAACGATCCATCCAATCAATACCCAAAATGACGTCGTCTCTCGGTAAATCTACCACGATTAGGTCTGCTAGCCAAACACGGCCATGAAGCTGAATCGGATAATTCTGAATCTCACGATTTCCGATAATTCTTCTACCGTCAGGTAGACCAATGACATAAGGCTCACAACTAGTAGCACTACCCAGACGTAGTCTACTCAAACATGACTCAGAAATAAATGAATGCGATGCACCAGTATCAAAAAGGGTACACACAGGTTGAGATAAAATATCGAGTATACCTGAGATCATCCGGGCCTCTGGATCGTCGGTCTTCTTCATCTCATAAATTCGGGGCTTGCCGGCCCCCGAGCCGGATGCTCCCGTCTGATAGCTCTTGGCTCCGCCTTTATTAGCTCCTGTCGTCTTGAACGACGCTGACTGAGTGGCCTGATTCTGCACCGCTGAATGTCCTGGGGCCTGAGATGACGCCGGAGTAGGTTTAGAGTCCCTTCGGCAAAAACGGGCCCTATGCCCATCAATCCCACAGTTGTGGCACGTGACAGTCTGTCTCGGACACTTGGTGCTGAAATGCCCCTGTTCTTCACAGTTGAAACAGGTATAGCCGAACTGGCCGCTCGTGACTGAGATTCCGCAGGTTTAGGCGCCATAGGAGGTCGCTCAGAAAAAGTAGAGCCCGCACGTGGTTTTTTGAAAGTGGCCTGACTGCCGTCAGACTGATTACGGTTCTTAGACTTCTTGCCAGCAAATGAAGGTTGTTGCTTAGCAATTTCCTTAGCAGTAAGCTCGTAAGTGAGAGCTTTCTCGATGAATTAGGCCAGAGTGGTGCAATTATGATTAAGCAACTGTAGCCGCATACGAGGTTTCAGCCTCTTTCTGAAATACTTGATCTTGTCCGCCTCATAGTGAATGATAGATGAGGCGAACGGAAGAAGTTCCTAAAATTTTTCAGCGATGGCCAGAACATCATCATCCGCTGAAAGGTTGGGAGTGAGTAATTCCGACAACTTAGCCTCCCTGAGTGGGGCTGGATAATACCTCTCCATCATGAGAGTTTTGAACTGATCCCAAGTACATGATCCGTCGGTGGGCTTCAACGATAACCACCATGAATGAGCGCTCTTACCAAGATATTAGGCCGCAACTGAAACTTTATGCCCTTCAGGGCAATCCACCATAGCAAATAACTTCTCGAAATGCTCAAGCCAATGAACAATATCCGCCGGTTCAGATGAGCCCTCGAAGGTAGGTGGTTGCTGGCGAGAGATATCGCCAATGATACTGCTTACACCCCTCTCTTGCCTCTCAGGTGGCGGCGGAGGAGCCTGCTGATTTTGAGTAGTTGAGTTATGCATTGTCTCCATTAGTTGAGCCATCTGAGTCATTTGGGCCATCATGCCCTGCATAAAAGCGAGTGGGTCAACCCGAACACCTTCTGACTGAGCTGTGTCCTGGGTACGACTCCCCGATAGTGAATGATCACGTCCAGGTGAATGAGTGGCAGCGTCACTGCTCGATGAGTTAACATTATTCCTGGCATTCGCACGTGTATTCACACGAGCTCTCGGGTTTCGGCCTGCACCACGGCCTCTTCCCCCACGTCTTCTGCCAGCTCTTTCCATACTGAAGTGGAAAGTCCTATGATAATTATATATATCTCGCATGAATATCACATTATGATTATATTATGAAATGATGAAAATGAGCATACGTGCTCAAATACAATGATTACATGAATGATCAATTGAAGTGACGTGATTATCTGACGAAATTCTTGAAATGATTATCTTGAACAAGTTAACAAGATTAATGATATGATCCTCAAGATCAACAACTGAACAATGAAATGAACTGAGTGATTAATGAATTCACATGATCGACTTGATCACAAATGAAAATGATAGATGAGGAAATCTTATTGTTCTTTGGTCTGAGGGGCTCGACTCTTGCACAGGTCACACGTGACGCGAAAGTCCAATGATACTAGTCTGATGAACGGTGATTTCAAATGAGACATGACTCGGAAGGTAGTATTCAAAACCACGCTCCGATACCAACTCTGTAACACCCCAAACTAGGCGGATATTACAGTGCCGTGGACCCCATTTGGGACCCACTGTGCAAATGAAAATGAATGAACTACACAGGGTAAATGTAGTACCAAACCACATTACAACATTAATTACTCCGATGAGGAGTTTCATACAACACACCCAAGATAATACAGAATACATGTATATTTTATATGGAGATAAAATATACAACACTGAGTAAAATGAGTATTCAAACGGAATATCTGCAGCGGAATAAAATGAAGGAAACATAAATGACTGAACAGACTGGGCCCCCCTACTAGTATCATTGGGAATCCTCGCCGTCAACGTGCTCTCCCCGTGCTTTTTCCTTGCCATGACCTGAAAAACAATATTTCCCAACGGGGTCAGTTACACAAAACAACAATCCTCAAGAGTTGAATAATCACAATCCTGTTGAAAACATATGCAATTAAACATGCTATATGAATCAACTGACAATACGGCTCAAGGAATGGCGCCATACTATGCCCGGGATGGAAATGTGTCTGTGCACAAGCCACCAACGAGTATCGATCGAATACACGTGTGGTCTTGTACCTAATCAGTCTTACGAAGTGATCGTCTCGTGTGCACAGTCCAATGTGAGGCCAACAACCAACACACGACTTTATATGTGCCCGACATGAAAATCTTACACATACCAATCGGCACGCCAGTATGACCCGGAATGCCACGATATAACAAAAGTGACATCGAAAATCAATAATGACTCACCAAGATGAAATGATAGTGAAATGAATGACAGCTCAATGAAATGATTGGAACCGTCGTTCCTCGTGAATGAAGTGATTAAGTGACAATTACAAGTCTCAATATGGTTAGTACTTTATGAATGAAGTATGACTATGAATGAACAACAACGAAAGGAGTGAATATCCTTTTAACTGAGTAAGAATTAACTTACACAACACCGGTGAAAAATGTCCTTCCACAAACAACGTCCTAAATGAAATGTCGGTTGCTCGAACAACCTTGAATGACAATTACCAACAAATGCTCAATATACGTATCAACCACGATTATAACCAACTCAAACGTTGATACAATAATATCCGAACTCAAAGATGCACTCAAACGAATACGTAGTAAACATCCTACCCGTGGGTTACAACCAACCCTAAATTATCGAAAGCAACTTCCAAAAGATTGATTCAAACCAGCAAAAAAATGTTAATGACATCAATAATCCAATAGGAATCCACAATTCAAGATTACGACAACATCAATCGGAAAATCCCCAAATTAACCGAAGTCAACCCCAAGGGTTCTTGAAATAATCCTAACAATTTATGAAATCCGAATTATACAACAATGAATCCGTAGGAATACATTCATCCAAGGTAGATAATCCATATCTAACATATTCCAACAACAATCCAAGCTTACACGAAGAAATCGGAAGGAAAAACCCAAAATCCGAAATTCTATATCCAAGAGATTAATACCTTGATTATGATGTTTGAAGGTGATGAAATGATGATTACTCTGGATTATATGCTTGAAGATGATGATTGATGATTACACCTCGAAGAATACTCTCCAAATCGCTCCAAATCGCCCGGAACCGATGAGAGGAAGAGAAGAAATGACAAATGACGAAATCTGGGCTACACTGTCCAATTTATAGAAATCCCAGTTTAGCGCGCGCTAGCCCCCTATGCTTAGCGTGCGCTAACGGGTGTTTTGGGTAGTCCAGTACCCACTGTCCGAAAACGGTAGCGTGCGCTACGTACCTCTTATAGCGTGCGCTACGGATGTACACTTAGCGTGCGCTAACCCCAAATGTTAGCGTGCACTAACGAATTATCTGATGCCCAGTACTGGAGTCCAGAACCTTCTGTCCTCTGATCTTATCGCGGTAGCGTATGCTACATTCAATAATTAGCGTGCGCTACTACACCATTTGCGTACGCTAAAACCACTCATAGCGTGCGCTATGAATTAATCCAATTCAGTCCAGTAGCCACTGGACTCAACCTGATCCCACCTTAGTGCGCGCTACACCGACTGCATAGCGTGCGCTACTCCGGATCACTAGCGCGCGCTACTTACCATTCGTAGCGTGCGCTACTTACAATCCCAACTGCAGTCCAGTGCCTTATGAACTGCCTGCTCAACTACACTAGCGTGCGCTAGTGTTGAGAGGTGGCGTGCGCTACCCGTACTCAATTAGCACACGCTAAAGAGAGTACGTAGCGTGCGATACTCCTCACACACAGCACAATATGAAATGACAACGGTGATAAACACGGCACGAAACTCCATCTTGATTGATGATGAATGACGACTGATATACGATACAATTACTGTGAACGATGAATACAATGATTGAATATGAGTGACAAATGATCATTAATGAGTGAAAATTACTGAGTGACCATTACAGAATGATAAGTACTGAATGATAATGACTGAATTACAACCGGGTATTACAGTACCGCTCTGATACCAATTGTTGGAGTAATATCGGTATTATGCGCCATTATGCGGAAGCATAAATATAAGGTACGGAAAAAACGACACACGAATTTATAGAGGTTCGGCTATAATCGAGCCTACGTCCTCTCTCGGTATCTTTTTCTATAGGTTGAAGATATAAACCTCTGCACCTCTCTTCTATCAGTCGAGGGGTTACCGTTACAATCACGTCTTCTATTAGTCCGTGATAAACCACTCGTACTTGTATTTGTGTCGGTCCAAGTTAAACCGTTTTCCTTTTCTATTGGATAAGGAATCAACCACTCTAGCTTTCTATCGGAACTAGATAAACCTCACGAAGATATCGATTGCAATTCTAATAATTCCGGATCCTTGATCCTAATAACACCAAATCCAATCGTATCTTTTCTTTTACCTCTCGTGTATGTGTTGAATGTATAAACACTCAAACAAACAATATAAGCTCAATATCACAACAACAATGTAAGTATATCAATCTTTGATGAATGTATCGTTTGTTTGAAGTTGTTGTGTGGTTTGATACCAAGGATGTGGTATTTATAGCCTTCTTTATCAAACTAGCCGTTGCTGACTTTTGACTTGCTAGCGTGCGCTAGCTCTTCCTCTTAGCGTGCGCTATCACGCAATTTGCCTGTAGCATACGTTATGAACTCCATGTTACGTACGTTAATGATTTCCAGTTTCAGTCCAGTGGCTACTGTCTCTGACTGTTAGCGTGCGCTAACACTTCCTTGTAGTGTGCGCTAATCTTGCATCATTGCATGCATCATATATCCGTTTATACTTTTTGACTTCGCATCAGAATCTTTCCAATGGATTGATTGACTTGATTCAAATTGATATTTAGCGTGCGCTAAATATCATCGGTAGCGTGTGCTAATCTTACTTCACTGCATACGTTATTTTGTGTTTGAATATCTTCACAATGGTAAATTGGACTTCGATAGCGTGCATAAGTATACATGTGTAGCGTGCACTATCTTCACCTTCTAGCGTGCGCTAGTGTTTATATCAAGCATGCGTTAGCTTTATCAGGTAAGTCCTTCAGGTAGCTTTGTAACTTGTTTGATCTGCAGATAACTCCCGTTAGTGTGCGCTAACCTTCAGCTCTTGCATGCGCTAAACATGTATTTTGATCAGCTTTTTGCGTCTTCGATTTCTTCGTCGTTTTGCTTCACCTCTTTGTTGTTTTGTTTTGTTTTTCCTCTTAATCATCAAAACACTATTTATGAATATGTGGAATAAATATTCCAACAACACCCACAGATCTATGGAGTGGGTGAAAGCCTAGTCTAGGATATGTTCGAATTAGGGGTACTCCAGCGCATGTGCTGAATAAAGAAGTTGATAAGTTGGCATCTCGTACTGTAACACCCAAAATTTATTTATTTATTTTTTTTTTTTTTACCGAAATAATATAAAGTTTGACACCAATTCATAAAGGAACTTCATTTATTTAATTTAATAAGCCAATAATGGCAATCAAGTTATCAAACTTCTAAAGAAAACAACATAAGTAAAACTTTCTAATATAGAAATGTCAAAAGCGGAAGTACTAAAAATGTTCATTGACGTAAAATAAATAGCAGTGTGTCACGAATGCTCCCGTCCCCTAGCCTCCTTAATCGTAAAACCCGAAAAATGTTAAGTAAACCGTAAGCACAAAGCTTAGTGAATTCAAACACAACATTATACCAATATCCACAATCACTAGACCTAGATTAAAATATACTTATAACATTTAAACATAAGCCAAGAACAAATCAAGGCTTATAAGGAGGGCTAGTAGGTTACCCGCATCTCACAAACCGAAGAGTATTGGGTTAATCTTACCTCACCTCACATCCCGAGGGTATTGGAGTAATTATACCTAACCACGCGCACCGGACAAAAGCCGGATAATTGCTATGATCCCTCAACAATAAACATACATGCACATGTATGATTAACAATTTAAGCATGCATCCACATTATCATACCATAATAATAATTTAACACTCACGTGCTAACCTAGCAATCATAAATATTGAGACAATGGAGTGAGAGAACTCACCTTGAATACTTAAGGGAGATTGCTAAATCAAAACTGGCTACCACACTTGAGCAAATGCCAAAACTTCACCTATTATAAACTAGGAGTTAGGATATACCCAAAGATGAAGCTTAAAGACTTAAACAAAAATCTGGACAGCAAGGTCTAAAAACAGACCCGCCGTTAAAGATGGGTTTACTTAATTTTCCTAAGTATTAACATATCAATATTAAATTTTTCTAAAAAACTAGAGTCTTTACCCTTTTTAAAACAGTAAAGAACTCACTCTAACTCCAAAATATGAATTTATTATGATGCTTTTAAAAAGACATCGCAGTGCAGTCCCAAATCATAGGAATCAGTAGTGTTGGACAATTCTACCCAACTTGTGTATAGACATTGTCCAAACTAAAAATCATAGAAATAATAGACATAAATACCAAAGTCTCAGAGTTGGAATCGACCAAAAAGGGTTTCCCAAACTCTAGATACGAAATTCACAACATGACTAATTACAAAACCCTTAAAAGCTGATGACAGAAAACTGATCTGGAGTGTGAACTCAATATGACCAAGAAATACTTGGAGATAACATCCCATAAACTCCAGATCACAACTTTAGGTCATAACACACATGTGGGAACTTGGAATCCCATTAGATCATTTCCCAAGCCCTAGAAACTAATAAAACAATTTGACCTATCAGATCAGACCCGGATCAGACCTACCAGCAAAGGTGCCGTTCTTGCCCATGGATAAAGTCCTAATTAGTGAGAGTGACCTTCATAAGAAAGTTACCCAACACAATTTGTAAACTTTTGGCACAGGTTTGAGATCCGTTTGAGTTATAGAATTCAAGTTATGATTTTTGTAAGATGACTACAAATCTGATGGAAACAGAATCGTAGCCAACCCTTAATCTTTTTAACCAATCCATTCCTCTCCCTTTTGAAACACATTCCTAGATGTGTTTATCACCCAAATTCAGTCCCCTATGAACATGGTGGCACTAAAAAGGGCTAGGGGTCATTGGTATTTCATTTAGTCACAAGGAAAAGAATCAAATCAACATAATATATGACAAACCACTTAAACTCATAATTTTCCCCTTTCTTAAGGGTTCCTTGATCTTTCAAATACACAAACATTTATATACACATCTTAGAAGATGCTATAAAGTTGTATACTTAGATCTAAATATATGGTTATGGATATGTTGAGAATCAAAATAATAATTAACAAGAATTATAACCATTCACAAGATCTATCACATTTTATCACCTAAATAAAACTTGGTGATTTCCATGGTTCATTTAGACCTTGTATTTTATATAATCATCTAGATCCATCATACACCATGTATAAGGTGTAGATATAATCTAGAGATGATGATAACATACAACTTATAACAATAACAACATTGGTTAAAACTATAAGATCTATCTTCTTTAAATCACACAAGTTACAACTTGATGATTTTTATGAATCATATAGATCTTTTACATAATATGATCATCTAGGCTCATCATACACCATGTATAGGAGATGGTGATGAAATTTCTAGATGATAATCAACACTTAAAACAATTAATTGAATATAAATCAAAAGAAAAGATTAGAATACCTTAAAAGATCTTACCTAAGCTTGTTACACCAACAAGGAAATGAAGGAGAAGATGATTGTGGCTTTGGAAGAGAAAAATGAGAGAGAGATGGGAGATGGGATCGGCCGAAATGAGGAAGAGAGGAGGGAGTTTAGGGTTTGTGATATTTTTATAAGTCATTTTAGGATAAAGCCTAATGACTACACTAATGGGCTAGGCTCAAAACTCATTTCTTACTAGCCCAATATAATTAAATCTTTTAATTAACTTAGCCCAAAACTTGTATTTTAATCTAACTTGGCTAATTAATTAAACCCATCATTTAAAATAATTAAATACCATGAAAATAATTAACGTACCGAAAAAAAGAAACCGAGCGTTACAACTTATATTTGAGTGAACTAGGCCTTCTTAGGGATGTCTAGACTCAAATTTAAAACATTTTATTTCTCTTGTACAAAGTTTATTAAAAGCTAGCAGTGAAGATGTCACGGTGCTGGCCACCATTGACCAAGTAAGTTTTATTTACTAATTGAGTTTAAATTTTATTACTTATCAAACACAATAGTATGCTCCATTTATGACATATCCCAAAGACTAGCCTAGGAGGATAATTATATACCTTTAGTGCTACTATCTACCATGTGAGAATTTAGGCCTTTTAGATCTACCATGAGTGTGAATTAAATCACATTACGGCTAGGAGCAAGTGAAATTTTGAAACTAGACCAAACCGAAATTGGAACTTCTATATTGAATAATAGAAGGGCCCCTACTATTCAATATATTGGAGCCGGTTTTGGGGACGGGGCAAGGTTGAAAAGTTTTCAGCAAGCTGAGTGTTTTCGATCTCTTAGACATGCATAGGTTGAATCGTTTTTTTTCTTTTCTTATCAATTTTAGATGGCTCCGCCTGCCGCCTCAATACAATTCAAATAGCTCAAGTTAGGGAACTCGTTCCGAGGAGTTCAATAATGCTTTTAACGAGATCATTCCGAATGTCACGGCTAACATCATTGATCAAGTTAGTGCTCAGCTAGATGAGCTTATGGCAGATGCACCTCCGCCCGGGGAGGGCTCGATCCTCCTGCTCGTGATTTAATGTACTACTACGAGAAGTTCGGCAAGTGCGGCCCACCTCATTGGGATGGGGAGGACGATCCAGTGGCGGCTAAACACCGGTTATCCGACGTGGAGGGCGCCTTTATGACTATAGGTGCCTGACCAGTTTAGAGTGTTGGTAGCAAAGAACCAGCTGAGGAAGCGGGGTAAGACATGGTGGAACACCACCACGGGAAGAATGACGGAAGAAGCTGTAAGGGCGATTACTTGGGCCCAGTTTGTGGAGTGGTTCGAGGCACGGTATGTGCCTAGGGTGGAGCAACAAAGAATGATGCAGGAGTTCATGGCGTTACAAATGCACCACCGAGTCTCATTAGTGATCCGAACGCCAAGTTCATGGAGATGCTTTCTTCTGTCCTACTTTTGCCGGAGATGAAGCATGGCTTGTTAGTCGGTACATCTCGATTTTACGTACCGACATCCGGGAATTTGTGAGCATGCAAGACTTTACGACCTTGGGTGCGCCATGGGGGCACTGAAGAGAGAGAGATTGAGCCGCAAACTCAATCTAAGAGGAAACTGAGAGCACTTTTTCTAAAACTTCTAATGAGGCTCATAAGAAGACAAAGTTCGGGATAAACCAAGATATGAATACAAGCCATCTCATAAGCAGGTGATCGACCCCATTGGTGTGTTATAATCGTAAGAAGGAAGGGCATCACTGAAGAATTGCAAGGCTCCAAAAGCCATTCTGACCTCCCAAGTTACTATCACAAATGGTACCAGCTTGTTACAATTGCCAAGAGAAGGGGCACAAGAAACTCCGATTGCCCAAAGTCAAGAAGTATGGGAATGCAAATCCCAATACCGCTCGACCTCTAACGGACCAACTATGTTGACACGAGGACGTGTCCACTACCTTACGAGGGAAGAGCTCGAAGCTCGCGATCAGAAAGGTAAACATCTCTTCCTTATCTTTCATTTTATGCTATGCCATAGAGTAATTGTTTTATTTCTTAAATATTATGAATCGTGCACTTATCTCGTTAGATTCTCACCGCCGCCGTTATGTTTGATTCTCGCGCTACTCACTCCTTCGTGTCACGCACGTCATAAATCGTTTGGGGCGTGGTGTCGGAAACTAGCACGTCCCATGGTTATCGAAGTTGCCGACAATCGAACTATCTTCGTATCGATGTTTATCGGGGTTGTACCCTTGAATTTTCGGGAGTAGAATTCCCCATTGATCTTATCCCTATTGCTATGAGGGAACTTTGCGTTATTGTGGGTATGGATTGGCTCGATGCATTCGATGCAGAAATTCTTTGTCGCAAGAGACAAGTTCGTGTTCAAAACCCTAGGGGTGGAGAACTTATTATTCAAGGAGATATTCCCCATTTGGATATTGCTTCTTGTACCTCTGCTATTGCACTCGATAATGTTCCAGTTGTTTCCGACTTTGGTGACGTCTTTCCCGAGGAACTCCCGGGTTTGCCACCTATTAGGCAAGTGGAGTTTCGCATTGATTTAGTACCTGGCGCTGTTCCGATCGCCAAATCTCCTTATCGTTTGGCGCCATCTGAGATGAAAGAGCTCAAGATCAGTTACAGGAGCTTAGTGATAAGGGGTTTATACGGCCAAGTTTCTCGCCGTGGGGTGCTCCTATACTTTTCGCGAAAAAGAAGGACGGTTCTCAAAGAATGTGCATAGATTATCGGGAGTTGAATAAACTCACGATAAAGAACCGTTATCCTTTACCTCGTATCGACGATCTTTTCGACCAACTCCAAGGATCGTCTTGGTTTTCCAAGATTGATTTGCGTTCCGGTTATCATCAGATGCGAGTTCGTGACTGTGACATTGAGAAAACGGCGTTTCGAACCCGATACGGACACTTTGAATTTGTGGTGATGCCTTTCGGACTCACTAATGCACTCACGCTTTTATGGATCTTATGAATCGGGTGTGTGGTCCGATGCTCGACCGCTCGGTCATTGTGTTTATTGTCGTTATTTTGGTCTATTCTAAGACTAGGGAGGAGCATGAAAGGCACATTCGGGAACTTCTAGAGACACTACGGAGAGAACGGCTTTATGCTAAATTTTCTAAGTGTGAATTTTGGTTAGAAGAGGTTCAATTCTTGGGCCACGTGGTGAACAAGGAAGGTATCAAGGTCGATCCGGCCAAGATTGATGCGGTTAAGAAATGGGAAGCTCCTAAATCGCCTTCTGAGATTCGTAGTTTCTGGTTTGGCCGGTTACTATCGTAGGTTTATTGAAAATTTCTCAAAGATTGCTCTACCTCTTACGCGATTGACCAAGAAGTCGGAAAAATTTGTTTGGGGTCCGAACAACAACAGTTGCATTTGAAGATCTTAAGACGCGGTTGTGTAATGCCCCGGTTTTGACCTTACCTAAGGAGTGGAAGACATGGTAGTGTATCGCGACGCATCCCTCCCGGGTTTTGGTGCCGTGTTGATGCAACGGGGTAAGGTGATAGCTTATGCGTCTCGCCCTAAAACCTCACGAAAGGAACTACCCCACTCATGACCTGGAGTTAGGAGCTGTTGTTTTTGCTCTCAAGATATGGAGGCACTACCTTTACGGGGTTAAGTGTATCATTTACACTGACCATAAAAGTTTGAAGTACCTTTTCGATCAGCGGGATTTGAATATGAGGCAAAGTTAGATGGTTAGATGTGGTGAAAGATTACGATTGTGAGATTCACTACCACCCCAGAAGCTAATGTGGTAGCCGACGCACTCGCCGTAAGCAATCTGTCGAACCGATTCGAGATAAATGTCTTCGGATGACTATGGAGACATCATTATTGGGTATGATTCGAGATGCTCAAGATGTGGCGACTCAAGAGGGGAACCCAAATCGTGAAAGGATTGTGAATGAGTTACCTAAGAGGGAGCGAGAGGGGCGTGGATTACTAACTCGTTATGGTAGGGTTTGGGTTCCATTTACTGGTGGGAACCGGAAAACTCTTATGGAAGAAGCTCACAGGTCCAAGTTTTCTATTCATCCGGGTGCTACAAAAATGTACCGAGATCTTCGTGAGGGTTATTGGTGGCACGGGATGAAGAATGATGTGGCCCGATATGTAGAAGAATGCCTAACATGCCGGAAGGTCAAAGCCGAACACCAGAAACCTCATGGGAAGTTGCAACCTTTGGAGATTCCTGAGTGGAAATGGGAGCACTTAACCATGGACTTTATTACAAAACTTCCTAAGACTGCAAGGGGAGCGGATACGATATGGGTAGTTGTGGATCGATTGACGAAGAGTGCTCATTTCCTGGCCATCAAGGAAAGTTCTTCACTGAAAAATTGGCGAGATTTTTGTTCGGGAGATAGTTTCATTGCACGGTGCCCGTATCTATTGTCTCGATCGAGATACTCGATTCACCTCTCGATTTTGGCGTAAATTCCAAGAAGAATTGGGTACCCGATTGCATTTCAAGATCGCGTTCCATCCGCAAACCGATGGGCGAGTGAGCGGACGATACAGACTTTGGAGGACATGCTTCGGGCATGTGCAATTGATTTTGGAGGCAGTTGGGATGATCATCTTCATTTAGCCGAGTTTTCATATAACAACAGTTATCATTCTAGCATCGACATGCCCCCGTATGAAGCACTGTATGGTAGGAAGTGTAGAACCCCAGTGTGTTGGGGTGAGGTTGGACAGAGGGTGCTCGGTAGCACCGATATTGTTTTGCAGACCACGGAGAAAATCAAAATGATCAGGGATCATTTGGTCACCGCTAGGAGTCGTCAGAACAGTTATGCAGATAAGCGGCGCTCCGATCTTGAGTTTCAGGTTGGGGATCATGTGTTATTAAAGGTCTCCCCTTGGAAGGGTGTGATTAGGTTCCGCAAGCGTGGAAAGCTGGGACCTCGGTTCATTGGACCTTATAAGATCATAGCTCGCGTTGGTAAGGTAGCGTACCGGTTGGAGCTGCCTGACGAGCTTAGTTTGATTCATAACACCTTCCACGTGTCTCAGTTGAGGAAGTGCATTGTTGACGATACCGCCGTGGTACCTCTGGAAGACATCCAAATTGACGAACGGCTCAACTATGTTGAGAAACCTATCGCGGTTGTTGATCGAAAGTCAAAGACCCTTCGGAGCGGTAAGACTGATTTATTCATAAGGTTCGGTGGCAAGCATAGGAAGGGATCCGAGTGTACATGGGAACTCGAAGACGAGATGAGGCGCATTATCCCGAGTTATTCAGAGGGATCGACTTCGAGGCCAAGTCCCTTCTTAGTAGGGGAGAGTTGTAACGCTCGGTTTCTTTTTTCGATACGTTAATTATTTTCATGGTATTTAATTATTTTAAATGATGGGTTTAATTAATTAGCCAAGTTAGATTAAAATACAAGTTTTGGGCTAAGTTAATTAAAAGATTTAATTATATTGGGCTAGTAAGAAATGAGTTTTGAGCCTAGCCCATTAGTGTAGTCATTAGGCTTTATCCTAAAATGACTTATAAAAATATCACAAACCCTAAACTCCCTCCTCTCTTCCTCATTTCGCCGATCCCATCTCCCATCTCTCTCTCATTTTTCTCTTCCAAAGCCACAATCATCTTCTCCTTCATTTCCTTGTTGGTGTAACAAGCTTAGGTAAGATCTTTTAAGGTATTCTAATCTTTTCTTTTGATTTATATTCAATTAATTGTTTTAAGTGTTGATTATCATCTAGAAATTTCATCACCATCTCCTATACATGGTGTATGATGAGCCTAGATGATCATATTATGTAAAAGATCTATATGATTCATAAAAATCATCAAGTTGTAACTTGTGTGATTTAAAGAAGATAGATCTTATGGTTTTAACCAATGTTGTTATTGTTATAAGTTGTATGTTATCATCATCTCTAGATTATATCTACACCTTATACATGGTGTATGATGGATCTAGATGATTATATAAAATACAAGGTCTAAATGAACCATGGAAATCACCAAGTTTTATTTAGGTGATAAAATGTGATAGATCTTGTGAATGGTTATAATTCTTGTTAATTATTATTTTGATTCTCAACATATCCATATCCATATGTTTAGATCTAAGTATACAACTTTATAGCATCTTCTAAGATGTGTATATAAATGTTTGTGTATTTGAAAGATCAAGGAACCCTTAAGAAAGGGGAAAATTATGAGTTTAAGTGGTTTGTCATATATTATGTTGATTTGATTCTTTTCCTTGTGACTAAATGAAATACCAATGACCCCTAGCCCTTTTTAGTGCCACCATGTTCATAGGGGACTGAATTTGGGTGATAAACACATCTAGGAATGTGTTTCAAAAGGGAGAGGAATGGATTGGTTAAAAAGATTAAGGGTTGGCTACGATTCTGTTTCCATCAGATTTGTAGGCATCTTACAAAAATCATAACTTGCATTCTATAACTCAAACGGATCTCAAACCTATGCCAAAAGTTTACAAATTGTGTTGGGTAACTTTCTTATGAAGGTCACTCTCACTAATTAGGACTTTATCCATGGGCAAGAACGGCACCTTTGCTGGTAGGTCTGATCCGGGTCTGATCTGATAGGTCAACTTGTTTTATTCGTTTCTAGGGCTTGGGAAATGATCTAATGGTATTCCAAGTTCCCACATGTGTGTTATGACCTAAAGTTGTGATCTGGAGTTTATGGGATGTTATCTCCAAGTATTTCTTGGTCATATTGAGTTCACACTCCAGATCAGTTTTCTGTCATCAGCTTTTAAGGGTTTTGTAATTAGTCATGTTGTGAATTTCGTATCTAGAGTTTGGGAAACCCTTTTTGGTCGATTCCAACTCTAAGACTTTGGTATTTATGTCTATTATTTCTGTGATTTTTAGTTTGGACAATGTCTATCCACAAGTTGGGTAGAATTGTCCAACACTACTGATTCCTATGATTTGGGACTGCACTGCGATGTCTTTTTAAAAGCATCATAATAAATTCATATTTTGGAGTTAGAGTGAGTTCTTTACTGTTTTAAAAAGGGTAAAGACTCTAGTTTCTTAGAAAAATTTAATATTGATATGTTAATACTTAGGAAAATTAAGTAAACCCATCTTTAACGGCGGGTCTGTTTTTAGACCTTGCTGTCCAGATTTTTGTTTAAGTCTTTAAGCTTCATCTTTGGGTATATCCTAACTCCTAGTTTATAATAGGTGAAGTTTTGGCATTTGCTCAAGTGTGGTAGCCAGTTTTGATTTAGCAATCTCCCTTAAGTATTCAAGGTGAGTTCTCTCACTCCATTGTCTCAATATTTATGATTGCTAGGTTAGCACGTGAGTGTTAAATTATTATTATGGTATGATAATGTGGATGCATGCTTAAATTGTTAATCATACATGTGCACTGTATGTTTATTGTTGAGGGGATCATAGCAATTATCCGGCTTTTGTCCGGTGCGCGTGGTTAGGTATAATTACTCAATACCCTCCGGATGTGAGGTGAGGGTAAGATTAACCCAATACTCTTCGGTTTGTGAGATGCGGGTAACCTACTAGCCCTCCTTATAAGCCTTGATTTGTTCTTGGCTTATGTTTAAATGTTATAATCGTATATTTTAATCTAGGTCTAGTGATTGTGGATATTGGTATAATGTTGTGTTTGAATTCACTAAGCTTTGTGCTTACGGTTTACTTAACATTTTTCAGGTTTTACGATTAAGGAGGCTAGGGACGGAGCATTCGTGACACACTGCTATTTATTTTACGTCAATGAACATTTTTAGTACTTCCGCTTTTGACATTTCTATATTAGAAAGTTTTACTTATGTTGTTTTCTTTAGAAGTTTGATAACTTGATTGCCATTATTGGCTTATTAAATTAAATAAATGAAGTTCCTTTATGAATTGGTGTCAAACTTTATATTATTTCGGTAAAAAAAAAAAAAAAAAATAAATAAATTTTGGGTGTTACACGTACAGAAGTGCGAGTGTTTGTAGGATACCCTAAGGGAACGAAGGGTGACTTGTTCTATGGTCCCCAGGATCAAATGGTCATTGTTAATGCCCGATTCCTGGTAGAGGATGATATGATTAGTCATAAGCCCATGAGCGAAATAATTCTGGAAGAGTTGAGGGGCGAGACTTCGTCTATACCAATCATACAAGTGCCAACTAACACTGCACCACATATCGATTTTGAGACTTTTACACCAACTCAGGACTTGCCTCATCGTAGTGAGAGGGTTGTTTGTCAACCAGAATGATTCATAGGCATCGGACAGTCTTCGGAGTCAATCCCAGGTGAAGATGAATCAGATCCTTAGACTTACAAGGAGGCAATCCAAGATAAAGATGCTGATCCTGGCAAGTAGAAATGGAATCAGAATTGGGATATATGGATTCCAATCAAGTGTGGGAGCTAGTAGAACTATCTGATGGGGTACAAGCCATTGTGGGTAAGTGGGTCTATAAGCAAAAAAAAAAAGAGGTGACGGGAAGGTGGAAACCTTCAAAGCGAGGCTTGTAGCGAAAGGTTACACTCAGAAAGAGGGTATCGATTATGATGAAACCTTTTTGCCGGTAGCCATGCTTAAGTTGATTCGGATTCTTTTAGCTATAGCTGCACATTTGGAAATCTACATGCGCCAACCAGAGGGATTCATTACTGAAGGAGAAGAACACTTAGTGTGCAAGCTTAAGAGATCTATTTATGGACTTAAGCAAGCATCTAGATCTTGGAACACATGATTTGATGAAGTTGTCCAGTCATATGAATTCGTCCAATGTCCGAGTGAGAGTTGCGTGTATAAGAAATGCGATGGAAATGTGTTGGTGTTTCTTGTATTGTACGTAAATGATATCCTTCTGATTGAAAACAACGTGAAGGAATTATTGGACGTACGGGTATGAATATCTGAGCAGTTCGATATGAAGTATTTGGGAGAAGCAGGACACATCCTTCGGATCAGGATCTTTCGTGATTGGAAGAAACGGATGGTGTGCTTATCTCAGGCATCATATATCGATACAGTGCTAAAGTGGTTTAGCATGGAGAATTCTGGGAAAGGTTTTCTACCGTACAGACATGGAATTCAACTATCTAAGGATATGTGTCCTAAGAAACAAAAGGAGATAGATGACATGAAGCTGATCCCTTATGCGTCAGCTATGGGAAGCCTCATGTATGCTATGCTTTGCACTATACCAAATATCTGTCATGCCGTAGGCATGGCTGCTAGATATCATTCGAACCCAGGACCAGGACACTAGATTACAGTCAAGCACATACTCAAGTGCCTGAGAAGGACTAGGGAGTATATGCTAGTATATCAATCAGATGACCTATGTCCAGTGGGTTATCCTGACTCAGATTTTTCATCAGATAAAGAAAAGTCCAAGTCTACTTCAAGTTATGTGTTTAGTCTGGGAGGTGGAGCCATTAGTTGGATAAGTGTGAAGCAGAAATGCATCTCAGACTCTACCATGGAATCCGAGTACTTGGCAGACTCTGAGGTAGCCAAAGAGGCGGTATGGCTGAAGTACTTCCTGCAGGACTTAGATGCGATTCCCGATTTGCCAAAGTGTATTACACTTTATTGTGATAATACCGGTGCAGTCGCAAATTCGAGGGAATCACTAGTCCACAAGGCAAGTAAATATATCAACCGCAAGTACCACATCATACGACACTTTGTAAAGGAAGGGGATATAGTTGTAGCCAGGGTTGCATCGGAAGATAATATTGCTGATCCTTTCACGAAAGGCCTACCGTCAAAAGTTCTTGAAAGGAATGTGATTACAGTGGATGGCAGCATTGCTTTGAGTATAAGTGGGAGAAATGAGAGACTATGTAATAGAGTATTATACTTAAAAGCATGCTTTGAGTATGTTGGGATAAACAATCATGTACCTGATTTTGATAATTGCCAATATACAACAATAGCCAATAGACAGCAAGTCTAGCCATCATACAACAAGCTGCCTCAAGAAACCAGAAGGACTCGAAATACCGCTAAGTATGGAAACTGTCTAGAATCTCCATACAACATTATTCTATACAACATTGGAGATAGCCTATAGTGTTGAAGTCTACAGCTACAACATTAAATTAATATCATGTTGGATACAGCTTACAGGCTTAAAAGTGTTGGGAAAATAAACACCTATCCAACAGGACTGAATACCGTTGAGAAGGAATCTACCTTATTCACTACAAATTTATCGAGATATTTGATAAAAGTTTTGTTCATAAGCTACATAAAGGCCGCCGGGGCATTTGTTAAACCGAATGGCATAACTACGAATTCGTAATGCCCATACCTCATTCGAAATGCTGATATGGGGATATTCGAATCTCGAATTCGCAGTTGGTAATATCCTGACCTCAAATCAATCTTGGAGAAAACCATAGCCCCTTGTAATTGGTCAAATAGATCATCGATTCTTGGCAACGGATACTTGTTCTTAATAGTGAGTTTATTCAACTCATGATAGTCAACACATAGCCGTAAGGACCCATCTTTCTTTCGTACAAACAATACCAGTGATCCCCATGGAGACACGCTAGGCCGAATATAACCTTTGTCCAACAATTCACCCAATTGTTTCTTCAATTCTAGCATTTCCGATGGGGCCATTCTGTACTGTGCTTTGGATATTGGCGCCGCATTGGGCTCTAGTTCGATGACGAACTCCACTTCACGATGTGGTGGCAATCCCGGCAAATCATCCGGAAATACGTTTGGAAATTCATTCACAACTGGGACATAAGATAACTGTACCTCGCCAACTTCCGACTTCAATGCGTAACACCAATAACTGGTACAACCTTGTCACAATAATTTCATCGCCTTCATGGCTCGAATAATCTTCCCAGAAGTACCAGGTTTTTGCCCTTCAAAAACGTGTTTAGTACCATCCGGCGCGACTATCGAAATTATTTTCCGACGATAATCTGCTATCGCTCCATGCCGATTTAACCAATCATCACCGAGGATTAAATCCTCTCCCATCATATCGATCACAATCAAATCGGATGACCAATCTTTACTGCCAATGGTTACAGGACAATTGACAATCTCTTGATCCCCAACTATCCTTTCTCCACTTGGCAGCCCAACAATAAAAGGTTCACATGTAGAGAGACCGTCTAGGCCCAAACGATTCACACAAGATAATGATATAAAAGAATGAGTAGCTCCAGAATCAAACAATACATCTACCGGGTGCATCGAAATATAAACAATACCTGACATAGTGGCAGTCCCCACGTCATCAGTCCGCCTCATCTCATACAATCGGGGTGGGGCTGATCCAATGCTAGATGCATCCTTATGCTCAGTTTTACCTCTGCCACTGCCACGTCCGACACTCGGAGTTGGCTGACCCGTAACTGTGCCAGCCGGAATAGGGGACTATTTAGAGAAGATTCTGCCCACTGACTCACAATATAATGCGCGATGCCCCTGCTTCCCACACTTAAAACAATCAATGGGGCGAGAAGTGTAACGAGAACTGACATGTCCCGTATTTCCACAATTAAAACAAACTCTCGGCACTCCTCTACTAGGCTGAGGGGAACCGACAGAAGACTGCATAGAATATTGAGGCCTACGCGATCCACTGCCTCGGAAACTACCAGAAAATTTCGGTTTCTTCGAGCTCGAAACTGCTGGAACCGGAACTGACACCATTTCGTAAGAAAGTGCTCTATCCTGATATTCTCACAAAGTAGTACACCCAAGGCCCGCCATATACTTTCGGACCTCCGGTTTCATCCTTGCATCGAAATGAAGTATCTTGTCTATCTCATTCTTAACCCGATCTTGGACATACACTAACTGCTTGTTGTATGTCCTGATTGCCTCACAAATATGAACATCTTCGGGTTGAGCTCTGAAGAACTCACTGACTCTTGCTAGTGCAGTATTTGGACAAGATCTTGAGCTTCCATCAATTCTTTAAATTCTTCCCAAGTGACATCACGGTCCTTGGGCTTAACAGCTCGCCACCTGTCCGAAGCGTCATCAACTGTCAGATATTGAGCAATCGGAACTCTCTTGGCTTCAGGACAACCAATACCGTCAAAGATCTTCTCCAGTTCAACTAACCAATGATCCCAGTTGTTCGAATCACCGGAACCATCGAATCTGGGAGGGTTCATCTTCATAACTTCTTGAAGACATCGATCCTCAACCGTCCTGCCAGTATTAATATTCTGCACCACTTGTGCCAGTTGGTGCACTTGTGTTACAACTTGTTGAAGAACGTTAGGCACTTCGGCCTCCGAGCCTCCATTTGAACCTCCCGAAGGGATCGGGTCCGACCTAGTCGCAGAACGAGATGCCGATTCTGAAACGGACCTCTCGGACTCAGACACTACCACTCTGCCACGGCCTCCACCACGACCGCGTTGACGGATAGCTCTATCTCTCGGCATACTGAAGAATAGGAATAATTCAACAAGGAAACGATTACAATAATAGATTGCACAGTATTAAGGTAATTATTTCCGAAGGAAAGAAACAACCAACATCCGAAGATTCTCCAGCACAGGCAACACGATGTGGTGGCATGCCAATGATATCGTAGACAACAACTGACTCAATTTAATAGACCCAAAACACCGACAGCCTAGGTATCCATAAACCTAGGCTCTGATACCATATTCTGTAACATCCCCGTGATTTACAGGAATATTACAGCGCCGTAGATCCTTTTTGGAGAACCTACCAGGCTTAGACCCAAATAAAACACATTAAATACAACAAACATAAACGTGCATACAATCAAAACCAACTTCAATTTCAACATGACATGCATCACAATACCAAACAACATATCATCCCGTGGGATCATAACCATTACAACCGTTCACAACTGGAATACAACAACATCATTAACCATTAATAATGACATGACATACAACACCGGACAGTACCCGCGCGAGTACAAAACCAAAACACGACTTTGACCATAACCATATGACCACCAACTCAAAATGATGCACGATATCAATGCTGCCCACCAAGCTCGTGTCCGTCCTGTGCTAGACCTCCCACCAGACACTTTTAATTACTTTGATTTTTAACCCCAATCCTTTTCAGTCCTTCGTATTAAGCCTCTAGATTTCTCAGATCTTGCAATTTGACCCCAATCAATTTTAAAACCTTCAATTCAGTCGTATTTTGACCAAGACATTTAAAATATTGACTTTTCAATTAATATTAATAATTAGTCCGATTTTAGGTATATATTTTTAATTTCAATCATTATATCATAATATTTTATAATTATTAAATTATTATTATTTGTAGACATTAACGAGGATTTATGGGCTTAGGACTGTGAGTCGAGCATCTTCATATTCAAGTTCAAGCAGCATCATATTATTCAGGTGGGAATTTTCACTATCACTTTAATTGCTTTAATTGGATTGTATATGTGATATTCTATTCGTGTTTAAAATTGGTGATACATGTTGTAAATCAGGCTCACCTGTATACGTGTAAAGAGGCTATCTTAAAATATATATTGTGTGGGAACACCTGCACAACCTCAATATTCACATGCGTGCTCGATTCATGTTCTATGTGGTATTGTGTGTATGTATTCATGTTGAGGAAAATGTTATTGATAGAATAATCATTTTAATGCTTTCCATGAGATTGTATATTACTATGATATGTGTGATTTCCACAAGCTAAAGGAAGCTCACCCTATCTTATTGATCCAACAGGTTAAACCGAGCCGAATGGATGAAGGAGCGAGTCGAGAGGGCATATGAATGAAATTTTATTAAATGATGTTTTTCTTTATATCACATGTTTTTCTTGGAATTTAATTGTGGAACTTTTGTTTAGAAATTAACAATTTATAATTTATTCTTCCATCGCAATTATTATATCTTATCTATGGTGTGCTGTTGCCTTAATTAAAAGGTCTTTATTTTTAGTCAGTGTAGCGGCTCGACTTTGTAGGCGAGAATTTTAATATTCTCAAAAGAAATTATTTCTATCAAAATTTACCTTTTATTTATTTTCCCATATAATTACCCCTAGAAAGTCGGGGCGTTACAGGCGCCAACATTGGTGTTGCAGCTATGATGCAACAAATGGTGAACCAAATGGCTACGATATCCCAGGCAGTTCAAAAACCTGATCTGGCTCGTACCGCTCGGTCCAGAACAGATCTTTGGCTTCAGGATGTCACCAAGATGCATCTTTCTCAGTTTTCTAGGGCTTCAGACCCGATTGACTGGGAGAGGTGGATCAAGGAGATGTCCAAGATCTTTGCTGCCACTAACTGCCCTGAGGATCGCAAGGTCCCAATCGCCCAATATTTGCTCACTGGGGAGGCTGCTGATTGGTGGGAGGCTGTTGTGCCTCAAGATCAATGCTTCGTGGGCCGATTTCAGAGACCTTATGGAAGCTGAATATTGTTCATGCCCGGTTCGTCAGGCCTGCGTCCATGCTTTTTATGATGCCCAGCCTCGAGATATTCCGGTTTCTCAGGCCATCACATATTTCAATCGGGAATTGGGCTACGTGAAGGCCCAAGTTAAGAAGGAGAGCGACAAGATTTGCCACTTTTCTAGGCGGATGAAACCGAGGATTCGTGATTACATGTCTGGGATCGCCTGCACCACCCTAAAGGACTATCAAAGTAGAGCTCTTGCTTATGATATGTCCTTGACGGCCAGTGAGGCGGCTCGAAAAAGTAAGAAACAGAAATCCATCGGTAACTTTTCGGGTCACAAGGGCGGAGTTTAGCAGAAGTCTCAATTTTCTAATTTTCCTGTGGGTGGTTCGACATCTTTTTCTGGGGGATTCCTAGGTACTGCCAGTGCCTCCACTCACGAGATCAGATGTTTTAACTGTGGCCAGCTGGGCCATAGGAACCGGGAGTGTCCTTGTCCGCAGTTGACCTATCATAATTGTGGCCAGTCGGGCCACAAAGCTTACTTTTGTGATCGTTTGGGGAAAGCTCTCGGTGCCCAGGCTTCTCTTCCAGCGCCTAGGGAGCCGAGTGTGAATCAGGGGTCGTCTGCTGCACAGTCTCTGCAGAGTGTCTGTTGGGATTCGGTGATTAAAATCGAATTACGCAGCGGAAAATAAACCGGTCCAACCGGATAAAATCAAACCACAAAAACAGACCGATCAGGCATCATATAAACGAATATAAATAACGAAGATGAAAAACAAAGAATACTTACCCTCGTAGTCCTTTGATAATATAATCTTCGAAGGAAAAACCCGAGCAAGCCTTTTCCCGATTACCGACACGAACACGAATCCAATTAGTTGTAGCTTGTTTGAATGATCCAACACAGAAAATTCCGAATGTCTCTACTTCACACGCGTCGGATATTGATCGGAAAAATAGTATGTCAATTCGTTCTCAAAGAACACGGCTAGGAATCGACACAATATTTTTCTTCTCTTCTCTTCTTCCTTTTCTTTCTCTCTAAGATGAACCAAGAAATTGAAGAAATTATTTCTCCTCCTCACCAATATGTCTCACGGCTGATGTTATGTATGTGTGTGTGTGTGTGTTTATTTCACAAGTCATGTTCAAAACAAAGACCAACACACCATTTTATATAACTAATGAGATAATATTATGAGATATGGAATCTAATCCCAAGTCTTCATCATTTGCCATATAAAATACACCTCATATGTTAGAAAGTAACATGGAAAGTGTGGAGAAGGTGAGGGGGGCGACCCACTTGGTATTAGGTGAGAAAACGAGCCGAGCCACTCGGTTCTTGTACCGGACATTCACGTGTCTAGTCCGTTAAATACACTTCGTTTTATCCCAAATGTATTTATACTTAATTAATTAATCTAATTAATTAATTTTATCAAATACAAAATTATAATAATATATTTCCAAGAAATAATTATTTATAAATTAAATTAATTACCCGGTAATTCATTTCAATTCACTAGACCGCATGATTTATCAAATAAATCAAATTAGATATCTAATATCCAATATTAATGAAGAGATAATAAATACATATTTATCCATTCAATATGCTTGTGTGCGACTCCGTAGGTCCGTCTTAGTCGGTAATGGGAGGAACCAAGGAGTACGGGTAACACTTAGCCAGTCTAGTGCTTCGTACCGTAACCCAACTAAGAACGAATGATCGGACCATTCCAAAACCATTATGTCGTGAATACCGTATACGTATAAACCCTTCAATCATATGTCCCGGTCAAGTATTAGGGTCACGGTAAAGTCAAACCCTACTGTAACTTGACTCTATGCTTTCTGTTAATGCAAACTGAGATCATCGAGCTCTCGTGTATCAAATACAACTAGCTCTAAATGCTTTGGCCAAAGACTTATAATCTCATTTGCCATTAACCGCATAGGACATTTACCTGCTCACTTACAGGAGAAAGAATTCTATCTTGGTATTCAGTAGAGACTGCTACTTCCCCACTAAGTTGCATTTCGAGGTTGACCCCACACACCGGAGATTGGATCGAACTACTCTAATGACTAACTTAATGTCACAAGCACATGTCCTACTGAAACCTCAAGTCAAAGGTCCACGTATACCTATCACAACCTTTCGATCTAGTCATTGACAATCCCTGAGTGATATCCATGTGACCGAATTGATGTGAGTTGTGTTCGAGTACACTAATCTCACTAGCATACCTATAACGTGTGCTCCCACTAACCCTTAGTGAATACCGGCACTTTACAAGTCAAAGTACACGTTATACAAGTCTTGTCTAAACTTATTGCCCAGTTAAGTTTTATCGACTTGCGAACGAGTTAAGCATTCGAGCTCTAAACACTTCCAGTGCCTATCTCCATATATCCATAAGGAGTAGAATGTTTGCTCTCAAATGCAAGGACTATTATTCTATATGCCAAATCACAATGCCAGTGATATACAATAATATAGAAATAATTATTGCCTTGTTAAATATTCATAATTACAATACATATGCTCTCACTCTCTCATCCTCTGAGTGGCATTCGAGGGCATATCCCTAACAATCTCCCACTTGCACTCAATGCCCCAAACTATGGTATCTAATACCCATACTCTCCAGATATCTCTCTAAGACCTTCTGAGATAGTGGCTTGGTAAGCGGATCAGCAACGTTATTTGTTGTGTCTACTCTCTGCAGTATAACATTTCCTTCCTGAACCAATTCTCTCGCAAAATGATATTTTCTCGCAATATGTTTGGTATTGTGGTGAGCCCTAGGCTCCTTATCCTGTGCAACAGCTCCGTCGTTGTCATAAAATAGCGTCACGGGCTTCTCCGCATTAGGAACCACTTGAAGTTCCTCAGTGAACTTCTTAATCCAAAAAGCTTCTTTAGCAGCCTCTGTGGCTGCCTGATATTCGGATTGACATGTAGAGATAGCAGTCGAACTTTGCTTGGCACTTCTCCAAGAAACTACCCCACCATTCAGAGTGAAGATATACCTTGATGTGGACATCTGAGCATCCATGTCCCCCGAAAAATCTGAGTCTGTATAGCCTATCACTCTAATTTCTCCACCGCCGTATGTAAGAACCAAGTCTTTAGTCCTCCTTAGGTACTTAAGAATGTTCTTTACAGCAGTCCAATGTTCCTGCCCTGGATTTGACTGAAACCGACTTACTACGCTCACAACATAGGCAATGTACGGTCTAGTGCAAATCATAGCGTACATGAGGCTACCTACTACCGAAGCATAGGGCACCTTACTCATTTCCTTTATGTCTTCCTCACTTTGAGGACACGTCTCTAAGGAAAGTTTTGCACCATGTTGCATAGGAAGTAACCCTCTTTTAGAATCTTCCATCCTAAATCGCTTCAGGATCTTTTCTAAATAGAGGGCTTGAGAAAGACCTAACATTCTTTTCACTCTATCCCGGTAGAGACGAATACCCAGAATATAGGTAGCATCTCCCAAGTCTTTCATTGAGAACTCTTTAGAAAGCCAAGCTTTCACAGAACAGAGCATTCCTACGTCATTTCCTATAAGTAGAATGTCATCTACATATAGTATTAAGAACGCAATTTTTCTCCCACTAACCTTCTTGTAAATACAGGGCTCCTCTTCGTTTTGGACAAAATCAAACTCTTTGACTGTCTTGTTAAAATGGAGATTCCAACTCCATGAAGCTTGCTTCAGTCCATAAATGGCACGCTGAAGTTTGCATACTTTTTGAATATTGGTTTAAGATATGAATCCCTTAGGTTGTTCTATGTAAATCTCCTCCTCGAGGAATCCATTTAGGAATGCCTTTTTCACATCCATTTGCCATATTTCATAATCTAAGTGGGCTGCTATGGAAAGCATCATGCGAATAGACTTAATCATAACTACAGGCGAGAAGGTCTCGAAGTAATCGATTCCTTCTCTTTGGGAATAACCCTTTGCCACAAGCCTGGCCTTATAGGTATCAACCTTGCCATCTCAATCAGTCTTTCTTTTATAGATCCATTTGTTTCCAATAGGCACTATGCCTTTAGGATGATCTACTAAAGTCCAGACCTGATTAGCATGCATTGAGTCTATCTCAGCTTCCATAGCTTCTTGCCACTTGGTGGAGTCAACATCTACCATCGCTTGGTCGTATGTAGAAGGATCATTCTCTTGACTACTTTCTGTCATCTCATGGACACCCAGTTCCTCTTGATGCAGATAGCCATACCTCTCAGGTAATTGATAAATTCTACTAGACTTGCGAGGTTGTGTTTTTATTTCAGAAGGTTGGGTTCTAATATCTTGCATAGGTGTCTCATTTGGTGTTTCTTTTATATCTTCCAAAGAAATATTTCTACCTGCCCCTCCTTCCTAAATAAACTGATCTTCCAGGAAGTGTGCTTATATAGCAACAATGATCCTATGATATTCGTGCATATAGAATAGATATCCCATGGAATCCCCTGGATATCCTATGAAACGACCTTTCACAGACCTAGTTTCCAATTTCTCTACTTTAGTCTTCTTGACATAAGCAGGGCATCCCCAAATCCTAATGTGATTAAGACTTGGTTTCCTACCTCTCCACATCTCATGGGGAGTCTTAGGAATGGATTTGGAAGGACATCTGTTCAAGATATGCACAGAAGTAAGGAGCGCGTAACCCCACAGATAAATCGGTAGATCAGTATAGTTAAGCATGGAGCGAACCATGTCTAATAAGGTTCGGTTCCTTCTTTCTGATGCACTATTTAATTGTGGAGTAGCTGGAGGAGTGAATTGTGACACTATCCCTAGTTCTTTTAAGAACTCATCAAATTCGGTACTCATGTACTCACCACCCCAGTCTGACCGAAGAGTCTTAACATGATTACCTGTTTGATTTTCAATTAGGGCTTTAAATTTCTTGAATTTATCAAAAGCCTCAGACTTATATTTCATTAAGTACACGAATCCATACCTGGTATGGTCATCAGTGAATGTAATGAAATACTGAAAGCCATCTCGTGCCACTTCAAAAGGGCCACAGATGTCGGTATGGATCAATCCAAGTTTTTCAGCAGCTCTTTCGAAAGTCCCTGCGAAGTGTAACTTAGTCATTTTGCCTTGAAGGCAAGATTCATAAGTTGGATAGGGATCTGATCCCAATGGACCCATAAGCCCATCTTTCTCCATTTTGTGAACCTTGGTCTGACCGATATGACCAAGTCTAAGATGCCACTTAAGTGCTTGGTTCGTTTCATCCCTACCACGCTTCCTAGTTATAGTGTTCATAGTTGTTTTATGCTTTAGATTTAAATGGTATAAACCATTTAATAATGTAGCAGTACCAACCAATTTATTTCTAAAATAAATACGACAGGACCCATCTCCAATAAAGAAGTGAAATCCATTTCGGTCCATGACCAGAATTGATACAATATTTTTGTGCCCATTGGGCAAAACAAGTACATCATCTAAAGTAAGAATAAAACCAGATTCTAAATCCAACATAAGGGATCCGATATCAGAAGCCTCGACACTATGCCCACTTCCGACGGTGACCATCACCTTCCCTGAATCTAGCTTCCTACTTCGTTCCAGATGCTGATTCATTGTACAAATGTGAGAACTTGCACCGGAATCAACTATCCAAGAAGTAGAATATACAGTTACAGAATAATTTGTTTCTAAAACCAGTAGTTCCGTACCTGAAGGCGCATTACGGTCAAGCTTTGGACAGTACCTCTTCCAGTGGCCTAGCTCACCGCAGTTGAGGCATACATCCGTTTTCTTGGCCCACTTGCTTTTTTGAACCATTGGGGCCTTGCCCTTTCCCTTGTCGATCTTGTCTATTGGACCTAACTGCTTCTTGTTCTTTTTCTTTTTATTCTTGGACTTCCAAGTCCCAGAAGAAATCACAAGTGCAGCTTGCTTTCCCTTTATCTTCATCTGAGATCAAGTCGTCGGTTGTTTATTATTAGCTAAGTTACATGCAATCTCATTGCAGTTGAAGTTCATGACAAATTGTGAAAAGGAGTCAGGAAGTGACTGTAGGATAAGGTCAGTTTGGAGAGATGCATGCATCTGAAAATCAAGAGCTTCCAATCCCTCAATCATCGAGATCATCTTGAGGACATGGTCCCCAACCCTCTCTCCTTCCTTCATCCTGGCTCCGAATAATTGCTTTGATATCTCATATCTAGTAGTACGGATATGCTCTCCATAGAGCTCAGCCAGGTGCGATAAGATGGCTCTCTAAGACGTCATCTTTTCATGGGCACGTTGAAGCTCATTGGTCATTGAGCCTAACATGTACCCTCACACTCTTATGTCATCTTTTACCCATTTCTCATGGTCATCGACATCTTCCTGATTGGCTCGGGTTCTTGCAGGAGCCGCTGGGATGTCTGCCTCCAAGACATATCCCAGCATTTCCATAGTTAGGACAATCCTCAAGTTCCGAAGCCAGTCCACATAGTTCGGACCAGTCAGGATGTTATTTTCAAGTAGTATAGCGAGTGGGTTCATTGTCATATTGAGAGTTTTGTTAACTGCAGAGAATAATTTAAGATTCGTTAGTGATTATTTAATTATGATCCGAGTAAAGAGTTTAAGGACTTTCTTTATTCATAACTCGGCTCCCACTATTTTATTGGCATTTACACACTCCCATGTTAAATCCAGAAGTCTTGGGTGACTTCATAGTGGTGATCGATTTCTTTACAAAGTTTAATAGAGGGCAACCCATACGGTTTCTATTATATTATTCTTTATAAAGTGGTGTCTAATACCAACCCATCTAATGGATGATTCGATCTTCTTTTACCCCTAGTTCAGTTGCCCTCAACCCATTCGGTTTCTATGGCTCGCTGAACTATCTAAGTTTAAACCGTCAACTCCTATTAGTCTGACAATTGAATCTTACCCGGCAACCCATACGGTTTATAGGGGTTTGATTTGTCACAACCAAAGGCATCTAATGCACTCTAGGAATTTATCAACTTTCCCCAAATATATTATCCCGACATACTCGGAAGAATAATATTCCGGTTTAGATTTCAATTTTCCATGAGTTTGGCGGAGGGTAGGAAACATCGTAACCTTTATAACTTAGTGTTTGTAAGTGGGAGTATTACCGCGATTATATGTTACACTTTGCACATTAATCCGTTTATAAGCGCGGTTTGTCGGTTTGTTTGTTTGTCATATAATATGAAAATATACACAACCTAAAACTAACAACATGCAGTTCATGGACCATTCCTATAACAAAAACATCGTAATCTAATTACATGTCTTCGGTCTTGAATCTTCATCTTCTCGAGCGGATCTTCCTCTGGTCTTCGTCATTACATATAAATTTTACATTTGAAAAATTGTATCCCATACAAATTTTCTAGTAAAATAAATAGGCTCAAAACGGCCTTTACCACCCAATCGAACAAAACAAACGATTCAAAACTAGGTCCATGAACTACATCCCCATTCAAAATTAATGCAACAATTACATTAAAATAAATGGCAATAATGATTAATCTAAAATTGATCTAATCAACAAAAAATAATCCAACAATTAGAATTAATCAAATTATTTCACTTAACCGTTAATTTTAATTTGCTCCGGACAAAATAAATATTTCATTAAATTAATTCCCTTAAAATAAAATTACCATAATTATATTTTAGTTAAATTAAATCCAATTTAATTTGCGGAAAATTAATTTACCGAACGAAATATAAAATTGGAGTAGGAAAACACAAGACCGGGCCAAACTGCGGCTGACGAAGCCTTGACCCATTGACCAAGTAGCCCATTCAGATGTGCAGCCAATTTTCCGGCTAATTTTTTCGTCCCGAATCCAAAAAATAATATTTTTCTAATTTTTATATTACACAATTAAATCAGTTTTTCAAAAGAAAAATAGATTTATATTGTAACATAAAATCATGAAAAATAATTTTTAAATGAACAATTAAACATCAACAATTAAAACAATTATGATACTAAATCATAAAAAATAATCAAGCATTCCAAATGCAAATATCGAATATACGATCGCATAGACCTCTCTCCGATACCACTGTTGGGATTCGGTGATTAAAATCAAATTACGCAGCGGAAAATAAACCGGTCCAACCGGATAAAACCAAACCCAAAAAACGGACCGATCAAGCATCTTCGGATTGTAATCGTATTGTGGTTTTGAATTCGTGTTTGATTGGTTCGGATTGTTTGGATTTGTATTTAATCGGGATATTGTAGAACCGTTGTGTTTGTTGATCGGTTATTGATTGTTATTTGTGATCATCGAGTTACGGCTTGTATTGTGGATATGAGTTCGTATTTGTTGAGTTGGATTATTTGGTTTTGTGTATATGATCGAGGTTTCATTGAACCGTTGAGTTTGTTGATTAGGTATGTCGGTTATTTATTTTTATCGAATGTGTGTTAATCGGTTATTGCAATAGGTTGATATGTTTTGATCGTGGATTATGACCGTTGTGTTGCGATTGAGGTCGAAGAGTTCATAGATTGCTTTTGGTCGGGGCTGAGGAGCTCGTAGACTAAGGCAATGGATTTTGAGTAACGGCTTCGTGGTATCGGTATCGAGACAAGTTTATACTTGTTTAGTTTATAATATTTGATGAATGGTTTCATTTATATTTCAATTATAATTCATGTAGCAATGTTGTAAGAAATGTAAGTTGTCGGGATAGTGGTTTGTATATTGTGCTCTGGTTGTATTAAATCATAAGGTATATGATTTAATTATGTTCAGGGAAGACGTGAGTTATCTTTGGTCAAGGATATAGAATAGCGGATATCGAGGATATTTATCGTGATGACATAAGTATCGGGATAAAGGTTTATTGATATTGAATGGATAGTACCTTATTTGAGATTATTTGTATAACTGTGTATTCGTTCAGGGATGTTGTTCGTGGAAAGGATGTTGTCTTCGGCTTTGAGGTAATTTATGTATTGTTCAGTTATGAGATAATTATTATGTTGAGTTGTTGTATATGTTGTATGTTGAGGCTTCGTATATTGAGATTCGTACTGGTTGTTCGTTGAGGGATGTTGATCCCAGGACTATTGTTGGTATTAATGGTTGTGTTGATCGTCTCATTGGGGGATGTTGATGGATATGGTCCTCAGCTTTAAGGTAATCTGAGTATTTGTTCAGTCATGTGGATAATTAGTATGTTGAGTTGTTGCATGTGTTGAGGTTTCGTGTAATGAGTTTCGTATCGGTTATTCGTTGAGGGATGTTGATCCCAGGACTGTTGTATTGAGATCGTAGATCATGTTGGTCATTCATTTGGGGATGATGATCCCAGGATTGATGTTTTGGATATTGATTAGTCGTGTCGACTTTTCATTGTCAGTCTGTTGTTGTTCACTTCGGTGAGTCTTTTGATCCTTATTGGATATGTATTTCTTTGAGTTTCGTTGTAATGTTGCATCGTGACATATTCAGAGTCATATATGCATGCCGATTGGTTATTGTGTAGGATTTTTAGCCGGGCACATGATGGTTATGTTTTGATATTTCCACATTGAACCATGCACACGAGACGTAGTTCATGAGGCTAATTAGGTACAAGACAACACGTGTATTTGATCGATACCCGGGGTGGCTTGTGCATGGACACATTTTCGGATCGGGCGTACTATGACTTCCATCTTTGAGCCATATTGTTTGGTCGTTCACCCTCCATTTATGGTTGGGTATGTTCGACGGTTTGCGACTGGTTGTTCATACGCCCGAGGGGTATTGTTGATCGTTTGGAGTTTACCTTGTTGATGGTATTCTCGGTTATTGTTGGTCCTTTGTTGATCATTTGGAGTTTACCTCGTTGAGGGTATTCTCGGTTTTAGTTGATCCTTTGTTGATTGTGTCGGGAGTTTACCATGTTGAGGGTACTCTCGGTTATCGTTGATCCTTTATTGGTCGTATTGGAGTTATCATGTCAATGATATTCTCAGTGATGTATTGGTTGATCAGTGTTATTGATCGTATGAGCATTCGGACTGTACGTCGATGTTCGGGATTTGTTATCATTATCATATGGTAGTTGATCTACAGATATGCTGTGTATTATTGGCTTATCCAGGTTGAGTTTTGATTGTGTAATCCTACAGACAGGATTTGGCACAGATTGGATTATTCCGCACTTATGAGTTATGATGATGTTTTGAGGATTATTGGTATTTTTGGAATACAGTGGAGATGATTGTTGTTTAATTCATTTCGTCATTTGAGAATACGAAATGTGGAATATGTCAAGGATTGATTTAGTACGGATTTCTATGAATTGGTAAGGTTATAACGGTAATATTATGTTGGTAGTATTCTTACAGTATTATTACATTGGTATGTAATTATTTATGATGATGTGATCGATATCATTATTGAGTATTGTGGCTAACCCCGTCGTGGGCTTTATTTTTAGGTACACGGAGATCGGGCTAGTAGCGTCCGTGAAGGGGTGTGCTTCCCAGGTGATACTGGTTGTGGCATTTATTTGAGTATTGAGTATTTATTTCTGGTTGTTTTATTTCCGCTGCAAATGTGTATTTTGAATTGTGTTTATCTCCGCTGCGTGTGTATATTTCAAAATGGCTTTTCGGTATTTTAACCAAATGCTGTTACGAAAGCGAACAGAGAATCTCTTATATTCAATGGACGAGGTAGTAGTAGATCCAGCCATTACTATCAAAGCTATTGGACATCAATGGTATTGGACTTATGAGTATTCGGACTATAACAGTTCGTCCCAGAGGAAAATCCAAGTGGATGCTTTTCGACCAATGGATCCTATTTGACTCAGTCAGTACCAAATCCGTAACAAAAGAAGGAAAAGACTCAAAATCCTAGCTGAACCCGACCTTGACGTGTATATTATCAAAATGGCCTTTTGGCATTTTGCGAACTTGGGTTATTTCGTTAAACCCTTTTTCCTAACTATTTTATCGGTACGTTTAAGGGGTGGCTTAACATACATTTTGAACTGTCGTATAAGGCGTTGTATTTTCAAATGGTATTTTATGACGGTATTTGAGAACTGTGTTTTTGAAGATATTTGAGTATTTAAAATACTACCGCCATCGACCTTTTGGCGTTTTAAACGGTTTTGAAATGGTTTTTAGCCTGGTGGGTTCCGGCGCGAGACCCATGGTGCTGTAATATCCCGGATGGTTTTGGGGGTATTACAGAAGATGGTATCAGAGCTTGGGTTTTGTGAAACCCAGGCGTGTGTGTTATGTGGCTCTACCGGTATGGTAGTAGCGTGATTTTTGAAAATGAGTTTTTCTGACTTTTGAGTCAAATCGATTTTTGGAGTTTCCAAAATTTTCGAGATTCTTTTCAATTGCTATTTGTGATATTCGTGTGTTTTGATTGTATTGAGACTTCGTGTGGGAGTCGTGTGCTAGTATCACAGGAGATCATCAGCTTCACGTACCAGTAAGTATATTGGTTTGGTTATTTCGCTTGTGGCGACGCTTGATTGTTTTTGTGATGAGTTGGAAGTTTTGGATTTATCTGTTGTTGGTAACAGGTCGCAAGTTTCGAGGACGAAACTTATTTTAAGGGGGGTAGTATGTAATACCCGAATTTTCAGTATACATTTTTTGCGTTATTTTATCTAAGATATACTGTATAGTTTGGTATGTATACAGTATGGATAAAATAAATTGAGAACCGAGACAGTTATACTGGTGTGATTATCGTTTTTGATTGACAGATATATTCAGGATATGTTGCATCAGGTTGAACTGATTTGGATATCAGGTGTACCGTATGAGAATATTTTTGGATTCAGTATGTGTATTCAGTATGCCGCATGTTTGTATTTTGTACGTCGAGACGTCGGACAGGAATATAACACGCCCGATATTTTCAGGGATATTACAGCGCCGTAAATCCTTTACATAAGAATTTACAAGGGTGAAGAACTAAAAGGACACTAACAAATACCAACGTATGAAAATAACAGGAATAAGGTACAACAATTCTATCCGATACTGAAAATACGAATGTTCAGTGGAAAAGTATTAATACATCACCAAATTCAAATTCATCATAAACGACTACGTACTCGAGTACTTATTGAAAATGATATAAACAACAGACAAATAAACCCGGCCGGAACATCACTCTGCACCTTCGTCGTCATGCAACTCCAGTGGTTGTTTCCCAGCTCTCCTGGATCCTGAACATAAACAAAATATTCACCCCCGAAGGGGTTAGCACAACGATGCTAGTACAAGTACAATAATCACACAACAGTGATATAATCAACAATCATAACAAGTTTCTCCAACGAGAAATAACAACCACACATATTACATCGTAACAGTCTCAACATACCTATGGTATTCCAATGATCCAGCGCACACAACTATAGATTCCCATGATGATCCCGTCAGACCAACGCATGGTGGAACTACCTGTCCAACGATCTAGCGCACACAGCTATAGATTCCCATGATGATTCTCGTCGGATCAACGCATGGTGGACATTTAATTACAACACATAATACACAATACAATCACAATATAGCTGTCATAATATAAACAATTCTAATTAGAGTACTTGCCTCAATTCGAAGACAAGAACAATACTTCCACGAAAAACAAAATACTCGAAGGTCTCCCCTTCGATCAATCACGTAGCAAGCTCGAACATTAATAAAAGAAATAATATAGAATTCATCTCATGTCGAACGAACATCTAACAATCCAAAATACAGTCGGAATTTCTTAAAAGAATTCTGTCTGGTTTGCTTAACTCATGCTACGCATCCTATGTAGCGTACGTTAAGGTTACTCGTTAGCGCACGCAATTAGCCACAGCCTAGCGTACGCTAACCATGCACGATCAGTGCCTCAATGATTAGCTGACTGACTCGCCTAATGACTTAATGCACGCTAAGTTTCAATCGTAGCGTACGCTAAATAAGCCCGTTAGCGTACATTAATTCACATAGCTTAGCGTACGCTAAGCGTGCATGGCAGTTCACTGTTGGGCAGCAGACTAGTTCTAACGGTGATGAAATTTACAAACTCCTCAGTGATTAACGTGTGATATCCGTCTACATGTCATAGTCATAAACTTATGAATGATCTTATGGATTCAATCATCTTTGAGGTTCAAGGAATAAAATATCATCACAACTCTTATATTCAACCTCGATTGTCATTCTCATGCGAAGTTCGGTGATCTCTGGTTGGTGCACTAGATTTTATTATCAAAATTCACATTCAGACTTCATCTTGAAGGTGAACTAACAATTCCAACTTATACGAAGGGATGCTTCCTAAGATGATTTCTTTCCTTAAGTCCTTATAACCAAAAGTGATATCACCTCCAATTTTATGATCAATATGAAAACATAAATCATACGGATAATCAACTTCAGAATGTTCCTATCATCATTTGACGTACTAAGATTCCAACTATGAGGTTCCAACGACAATATCATAAGCACAAACATTCCAATCTTCTAAACATGATGTTTGTTGAATAATTCACCAATAGAACTCAATATCTTGCTAGCATGATCATCTTATTCTTCATAATACGAATCTAAAGTTGGAGATAGAATTAACATACCTTTAATGAAGAAATCACTGATCCAAAAAGGTATAATCCAGCTCCGGTTGCTGGAGTGTCACCTCAAAGTGAATTCTTCTTCAATGATCAAGTATAAACACTCTTTAATATTTACTGATCAAGTAAGGCGGATTTGTATGTGTTTCAGGAGTAGGAAAGGCTCTCTGGACTTCCAAGGAACGAAGAACAAATGAAGGGAATAGGTAGGAATGGAGTGCTGTCCTTTAAATAAAGTTTCTGCACAATAGCTGATTAGCGCACGCTACCATACCATTCTTAGCGCATGCTAATAAGCATTGACTCTAAATCTGTCCAGGTTCATCCGCGGGAATCTTATCCGGACCCATGTCCCGGCTGGCGCATGTGCTAGCCGCCCAGCTCAATAATTGACTGCCTAGCGCACGCAAATCCTACATTCGTAGCGTGCGCTAGTTGTAGCCGATAGCGTGTGTTAAGCTACATTCTTAGCATGCGCTATCACGAGTTCGCATGAGAAATTTATGCATGATGATATACTTATGTACAAAGATACCAATGTGAGATATATCATACTCCAATTATCAAGATCACAAATTCCAATAATACAGGGTTCGAATACAGATGAAATACACAATAATAAATCTGGATATTACATACTCTCATACTAAAAAGGAGTTTCGTCCCGAAACTCAAGACGAAAATAACTCTCGATATCTAGACTTCATGGTATCTTCCGTTTCCCAGGTGGCTTCTTCCACTCCGTGGCGTGACAATTGAACTTTGACCAAAACGATTGGTTTGTTTCTCAATTGCTTAACTCGACTCTCGAGTATCTTGACTGGTCTTTCTTCAAACGTTACATCCTGAGCGACTTCGATCTCACTGAAATCAATGACGTGACTAGGATCCGGTATATATCTCCACAATTGGGATACGTGGAACACGTTATGAACATGGCTCAACGACGGCGGCAATGCAAATCTGTATGCCAACTCTCCAACTCTCTCAAGGATCTCGAATGGTCCGATATATCTCGGACTTAGCTTTCCCTTCCTTCCAAAACGAAAGATTCCCCGAGTAGGAGAAACCTTTAAAAGTACATGGTATCCAGTACTGAACTCCAATGGGCGACGGCGTATGTCTGCGTAAGATTTCTGGCGACTTTGGGCGGTCAACAGCCTTTCACGAATCAAGGCTATCTTGTCTCGTGTCTGCACGATCAAATCTGGTTCTGTCCCGATCAAGTCTGATGAATCGTCCCAACATAGGGGCGATCTGCATCTCCTCCCATATAATACCTCAAACGGTGCCTTATTAATGGAAGCATGCCAACTATTGTTGTAGGTAAATTCAATCAACGGTAGATGAACTTCCTAATCGTTTGACCAATCCAAGGCACATGCCCTTAGCATGTCTTCCACCGTTTGAATAGTCCTCTCGGATTGTCCATCAGTCTGCGGGTGATAAGCTGTGCTGAAGTTCAATTTGGTCCCCGAGGCCTTATGAACTGCTTTCCAAAAGTGAGACACAAAACGTTCGTCTCGATCAGAAATAATGGTCTTCGGCATACCATGCAGTCGAACTATCTCTGAAATAAATACTCGTGCCAACCTCTCTAGTCCCCACGTGTCCTTAATGCCTTGAAAATGAGCTGATTTGGTTAAAGAATCAACTATCACCCAAATCATGTTCATTCCTGTCTTGGTTCTCGGCATATTAGTGATAAAGTCCATCGATATGTCCTCGCATTTCCATTCAGGAATCGGGAGCGGCTTAAACATTCCGGTAGGTCGTTGATGCTCAATCTTAACCTGCTGACAAGTCAAGCATTTCGAAACTTAGTCCGATACATCTTTCTTCATGTTGCCCCACCAGAATTTCTGCTTCAAGTCCTTATACATCTTACTGGTGCCCGGGTGGATAGAATAGGGCGAACTGTGAGCTTCTTTCATAACCGTCTGTTTCAGAACATCGACACGGGAACGAAGAGTCGGTTCTGAAATCTCAAAACTCCATCATCATGAATTACGAATCCGGGGGCCTTCCCCTTGATCACTTCATCACGTAATCGAATCATTAAAAGATCATTTGCCTGCATAAATTTGATCTCTTCGGTTAATGATGAAGGTATTTCCATCACGCACAATTGTCCTCGAGCTCTTTGTAACCACACTTCAATTGCTTCTCGAATCATCTCTCGTTAAAGGCTAGATTGGGAGGTTAGAATTTCCAGCATCTGAATAGAAATAGGCTTGCGGCTTAGTGCATCTGCCACTACATTCGCTTTGCCTAGATGATACAAAATTTCCATGTCGTAGTCCTTAATCAGCTCTAACCATCTTCTTTGCCGCATGTTCAACTCTTTCTGATTGAAGATGTATTTGAGACTCTTGTGATCCGTAAAGATCTGACAATGAGTCCCGTACAGGTAATGCCTCCAGATTTTCAAAGTAAAAACTACTGCTGCCAGTTCTAAATCATGCGTTGGGTAATTCACTTCATAAGGTTTCAGCTGTCGTGATGCGTAAGCGATCACCGTATCATTCTGCATCAATACGCATCCGAGTCCTTAGTTCGAAGCATCACTGTAAACTATGAATCCTCCAGTCCCCTGTGGAAGTGTTAAAATTGGTGCTGTCGTCAATCTCTTCTTCAATTCATCAAAGCTTTTCTGACAAGCTTCACTCCAATCAAACTTTTGAGTTTTCTGCAGGAGTCGAGTAAGTGGGCGGGAAATTTTAGAAAACCCTTCCATGAATCGACGATAATATCCAGCAAGTCCTAAGAAACTCCGGACTTCTTTCACCTTCTTTGGAGGCTTCCAATCCATAACTGCTTCGATCTTCTGAGGATCTACTCAGACTCCTTCAGCTGATACCACATGGACGAGAAACATTACTTCCTTTAGCCAAAATTCACACTTAGAAAGTTTGGCGTACAATTGCTTGCTTCTCAAAAGTTCTAATTCAATCCGCAAATGCTGTGCATGCTCTTCCGGTCTCTTAGAATACACCAAAATGTCATCAATGAACATGACCACAAATTTGTCCAAATATTCGATGAACACTCGGTTCATCAATTTCATGAATACAGCAGGCGCATTAGTGAGAGCAAACGACATCACTACAAACTCATAGTGTCCGTAGTGAGTTCTGAACGCTGATTTCGGAACATCAGATTCCTTAATCCTCAGCTGAAAATATCCTGATCTCAGATCGATTTTAGAAAATACTGTTGCTCCTTGTAACTAGTCAAACAAATCATCAATCCGTGGCAACGGATACTTGTTCTTAATCGTCATCTTGTTTAGCTCTCGATAGTCAATACAAAGTCGAAGCGATCCATCCTTCTTCAGGACAAACAGAACTGGTGCTCCCCAAGGCGAAACACTTGGCTGGATATAGCCTTTGTCCAGTAACTCCTCCAGCTGCTTTTTCAGTTCATACATCTCAGTCGGTGCCATACGATACGGCGTTTTAGAAATTGGTGTAGCTCCGGGTTCCAGCTCAATGGTGAATTCTACATCCCGTCGTGGAGGTAGTCCAGGTAACTCGTCAGGAAATACATCTGGAAATTCGTTCACAACAGGAATGGATGAAAGTTCCACAATTTCATCTTCTTTCTTCATTGCATAGCACCAGTATCCGGTACAGCCCTGTTTCAACAATTTGACAGCTTTCATCGCCTTGATCAACTTTCCTGAGCTTCCTGGTTTCCATCCTTCAAACAATATTTCGGAGCCATCGTCAGCGATCAACGAGATATTCCTCCTTCGGTAGTTTACAATAGCTCCATATTGATTAAGCCAATCGTCTCCGAGTATTAGGTCGTCTCCTTGCATTTCTATTACAATCAGATTTGAGAGCCACTCTCTGCCTCCGAATGATACAAGGAAATCTCTAGTTTCTAAGTTTCCAACAATCCTCTCTCTACTTGGTAAACCAACAACATAAGGTTCACAGTAATGAAAACCAGAAATATTCAAACGATTTACACAAGATAAGGATATAAATGAATGCGTAGCTCCTGTATCGAATAAAACGCTAACTGGATGGGAAAATATCTGAACAGTACCTGATGCGACAGCAGCATCCTGATCGTCTATCCTCCTCATCTCGTACAGACGTGGGGGAACAAATCCGGCACTCGATGTCCCCTTTCGGTCCCATTGTCCTCTGCCTCGTCCGTGGCCAAAATTCTGAGGCATCTGAACACTTTGCTGCGTCTATTGGATAATAGCTTCCTTCTGAACTGGCTGCGATGTACGGGTTCCATTGAACTTGGTGGCATCCTTGCAAAACATCACACGGTGCCCTTCCTGTCCGCAATCAAAACATGTAACTGGAGTGCGCAAACCATCACGCCAAAGGTGGCCTGGGCAACCACAGTTAAAGCACTTCCTAGGTGTATCTGTCGTGGCTGACATTGTTCCGAAATTCTTTCCGCTCTTAGATGGGTGCGGAGGTTTCTTGAAAGAATGAAAAGAAGACTGGGCCTTGCGGGGCCCGCTGCTCTTGTGCTCTGTAAAAGTACCAGAGACTTTCTGCTTCTTGGACTCCGTAAGCTTCTCCATTGCTGCTTCCTTGATTTCGTACGCCAACGCCTTATCCTGGTATTGACAGAGAGTGATACATTCAAAACCGGACATGTACCTCTGGATTTCTGGTTTCATCCTCATATCAAAATGGATCATCATTTATGCATCTGTTCTGACCAGATGTCGACCAAATGCCAGTTGCGGGTTAAATGTCTTAATTGTCTGGGATACAAGTTCGTCTGACGGCTGAGTGGAGAAAAACTCCCGAACTTTGGCTTCCCTCACAGTGTAACACCCCCAAACCACTCGGGAATATTACAGCGCCGTACACCCTTTCCATGAGGATCCACCAGGCTAAAACACAAAATATAGTACATTATATCACAAGCCGACAAGGCTACATAATGAAACATTAGACCGATTTGGTCTTTTACCACTAACAACACAATAAACATACAAAACTCATACCCATACAGGGGTTGAATTACATCAACGTTCCCATAAAATGGGAAAATTACATAATGGAGAGCCAAACACTGAGACTCTAACAAAATACTCAACAACTGGTCTTCATGTGATTAGTATCATCGTCTTCCATCATCCTTCGTATCGATCCTATGATTTGCTCCCCAGTAACCTGCAAGTACCTGGACGCAATACAGACATCCACCCCCCGAATACTCGGGGGTTAGCAAAACTCCACTGTTTTGCTAGTGCAAGTATAAAATTATGAATACAAGCCATACATATCATACTCCAATACCCGATAATTGAAAACATACTCCCCGAGATAAATCATTTAATCAAAACTGCTCAAATCATGATAGGTGGGAATAAACCCAATATGTATTTTACAAAATATCAAAGATCTCGGGAGTATTGGAAACATTTGGAATATACGAATCCTCAACTTAACAGAACCACATAGGAATACGGGCCAAGGACTTGTTTAAGTTCAAAAATACCAATCCTATCACAAAACACGGGGTCCACGACCCGATCATTCTCATCACATACTCGAGTGAAAGCCCAAAAGGTCACACCCGATAAACAACCAAATCACAATGTACGGAGACAATCACCAGGGCCTGCATCCTTATGCCAAAAACCTCACAATCAAGAAACGAATCATATACGACACTTATATTGATGCCACTCTAGCCAAGTACCAAGACCTTACGTACGACGTAACTTACACCGAGAATGGAAGCGTTATGATATTCCAGACACATCATAATTATTGAAACAACAACGTGCCAAAATCATTAGCACAAAACAACCTCCCGAGCTATACTGGCCCTGTACCTCTCGAGCAAGATACACACCCCAGGGACACCTCGTCAGGCCCTCCCTGGTGTATAGCCCAACCGAGTGATCCGTAGGGAAACGCAGGCTACCGGACCCCAGGGGACCCTCACTGGTTTTACTCGGCTCACACAATCTCAAAAACCACATGGCACAAATCACAATCATCAAAACCGCATTCTCCCAAAGTACATCAAACATAATTCAAGGTACTTGTTAGAAATGGCCACTATATCCAATACATACTCACAACCAATACTACGCAACAACATATGCTCATCAATAGACCCGCATATCCACACACATATATTCTTCTTTTAAGAATACATAACCTTAAGTCCACTTTTGACACAATAACGCACAACAGTACCACACGAAAGGAAGATATTTCCATGTACAAGACTAACACACATTTGCAAAACAACACATTCGTTCACAAATACACAAGTAGATTTAGAAGGAAACCTTTATCGAGAACATACCGATCCTTTTTAACATTCATTAAACATTCATATTTCACATAAAATCATTTATCAACAATTGTGCTTACGAAACATGAAACGTATGGGAAAAATACTTGCCTCGAATCCGCGAGCGAACAAATACAATGAATCACAAGGCCTCGATACTACGAACCACCGGACAACGAACGGGTGAGGTTGGACAGCCCTCGAACTCCCAAAATCGAACAAGAACTCGACAACTCCATGAGAACTATGAAAATAACATCACCACGAATCAATAACACTAATCGAAATCCGAAACGATCCTAAAAACAACAAGGGTCTAAGTGTTCTCAAAGAAATCAAGAATCGTTGATCCGGGCGATAAAATCGATGAATAGTTAACAAAATCCGAAGATTACGGTCAAGATAAACAAGAATACAGAACCAATCGGATGAGATCGAGTAAGAATCACAAATACAAGGGTAAAACCCCAAATTCAAGAAACTAGGGTTCTAAGAAGAGATTACCTTGATTTGGACCAAGAAGACGATTAAATGTTGTTAAACACCTACAAATCCGCTCGAAGATGAAGCTAGAAGAAGAAGATCGCTCAAAATCGCCTCTGGAGATCACTCCCGTCAGAAGGGATGAAGAAGGATGAGAAATGACGATTAAACGCTGCTGTCCAGTATTTATACTGGACAGTCATTAATGTGCGCTAACCAGACAGCATTAGCGCGCGCTAACGAGGTCAACGCCCAGAATTTACCAAATAAAACTGTTATCGTGCGCTAGACCCATAAGCGTAGCGCGCGCTAACGGGTCACGAAACCAGTCCGCTGGCCCCTGGACAGAACTGCACTTACCGGGCAGCGTGCGCTAGAAATAAGGAAGAGCGTGCGCTAAATAGTCGATAGCGTGCGCTAGCTATCGACCTTAGCGTGCGCTAACAAGGCCCCAGTCCCAGTCCAATTGCTCCAGGACTGCCTCTGGACTGCCAGTTAGCGTGCGCTACACATCCGGTAGCGTGCGCTAACCACAACGCAGTAGCGCGCGCTACGCCACAAGCGTTAGTGTGCGCTACACCACAAAAACCCAAAAACTCGCATAGTGATCCGAAACGCCTCCAAATACATGTCCCAACAAGGCACATATAAACATGGCACAAAATTCCAACGATGAGGACAATAACAATCCAATAAAACCCCAAAAAATCAACGAATCCGGAACAAGGATCTCGAGTATTACATTCTACCCCCCTTAAAAGAAGTTTCATCCCTGAAACTTAAAACACAAAACGATCGGCGCAAAACAATCTCCGACAATAAAAATCAGAACGATAACAAAATGCAAAACACATGCTAACTGTTGCTGATGACCTGCAACGAATCACATCCAGCACGTGGCTGATAACATCCATATCATTATGCCAGAATGATAACGAAACACAACGAACAAGATCAATATGGTTGGCTAACCCTAACAGTATAACAATCAAGACGTGAGCTCAACGCTGCGCAAATACAAAATTCCACCATTCGAGGGTCGGAAGATCAACAATGAAGCTAATTTCCCGAAGTGAAGGAAAATACGACGTGGTCTGAATGCTCAAAAATCACGATACGGAAGTAACAAAATCAGAAAACAAATGATTGAACCACAACGATCGAGACAATAACAGTTGAACAGTTAAGTTCGAATCACGACGACCAACAAGAATCAAATAACAACTCCGAAGTTCACACATCGGCTCAAGACAATAGGTGATATGGTAAAGCGACAAGATATGCATCCACATAAAATCCATAGGGATGGAATCGTAATCGAACAAAAAGTCACAACGACAAGCGGATTATTTCGAAAAATTACCACAACCCATTCGATCAACAAAACAAAGGATAGGGCAAGTTCAGAAAATATCAACGAACACAAATGAGTTGATAGAGTTGAAAACACAAAAGTTCAAAAATCCGATCCACTTCTAATAAAAGAAGTCTATCCCCAAAATTCGAGAGAACGAGGCAAGGAGATAACACAAGATACAACTGGAAGAATACGCTCTCAGGGACTCCTCAGAGTCAGCCCTGATATCAGTGCTCAAGTTCGGGCCTCGGAAGACTCGGTGACTAACTCGCAGAACTGAACCCAGTGTCCCACGAGTCCGTACTTGTAACACGTCACTGGAGGAGAAGGACAATGTGCACGAACATGCCCTGACACATTGCAGTTGAAACACCTCTCAGCCTTACCAGGAGGCAACACTGACGATTTGGAACTCTCAGTCCGAAGCATCGAGCGATGGAGCTTCAAAGCGGAAAGGCTACTACGTTGCAATCCAAAAACACCAATTCCAGTACTAACCACAATATCATCCAGCTTCCTCTGCTTCCCACTCGGATCCAGATAAAACCCAGCTTCCAGATGTTCTCGGAACTCCGCCCACATGACGACATGATCCTGAGGTTTAACGGCTTCCCACCAATGAACATCATCATCGCTAAGAAGGTACTGAGCAGTAGGTGTTAGGAGTATGCCCTCGAATGCCACTCAGAGGTTGTTGAGTGAGGGCATTGTACTTGTAATTATGTAAACCATTTATATAAGGCAAATGAATGTTTCTTTATATACTGGTAGTTACTGGCATTCCTAACTCGTAAATAAACATATAGAAACTAGTCCGTGTATTTGAGAGCAAAACGTTCCACTCCTTATTAGATAAGGGGGTCGGCACTGGAAAGGTTTATAGCTCAAATACTTAATCGTCGCAAGTCGATGAAACTTGACTGGGCGTTAAGTTTATGTGAAAACTTGTATGACGTGTTCTTTGACATGGAGAGTGCCTGTCGAACACTAATGGTTAGTGGGAGCACACATTATAGGTATGCTAATTAGATTAGTATACTCGAACCGACTCACCCTCGATTCGTCACACGGATTTCACTCCGGGACAGTCAATGACGGAATCGAAAGGTTGTGATAGGTATTCGTGAACCTTCGACTTGAGGATTTAGTAGGGATGTGCTTGTGACGTCAAGATTTTCATTAGAGTAGTTCGAACCTGTAAATCGGAAGGCGGGGGTCAACCTCGACGTGCATCTTGACGGGCAAGTAGCAGGTCCTACTGAATACCAAGATAGAATTCTTTCTCCTGTTAGTGAACGGGTTATATGTCCTATGCGGTTATTGACAGATGAGATCATAAGTCTTTGGCCAAAGCATTGGAGCTAGCTGTATTAGATACACGAGAGCTCGATGATCTCGATTTGTATTAACGCATGCATAGCGTCAAGTACAGATAGGGTTTGACTGACCGTGACCTTATAACTTGATCGGGACATTTGAAAGAAGGGTTTATACGTATACTGGTATTCACGACAGAATGGTTCTTGAATGATCCCAATCATTCGTTCTCATTTGGGGTACAGTTTAGGCCGCCAGGCTGGCTTGGTGGTGCTACTACTCTTTGGTTCCTCCCATTGCTGACTGAGACGGACCTACCGAGTCGCGCATTAGGATTGACGACGGAATGAATTAAGCTAATTCTCTCATTATGAATATTAGATATTGGATATCTAATTTGGGACATTGGATGTTTAAATCGATTTATCGGATAAATTGATTTACAGCTTAATGGATTAAATATATCACTGGGTGATTAATTTAATTCATGAATATAATTATTTCTTGGAGAAATTAATTATGTTATTTTGTATTTGATATGTTTAATTAACTGGATTAATTAATCGATATAAATACATCGGAACGGAATCGGAGTTTATCTGTTTGGACTCTCGGGAGTCCGAAACGAACCGAACTCGTCCGATTTCTTCTAGAGGCCGGCCCCCACCTTAATTTCCTACCTTGATCATAGTCTTGTTTTCTTGTTGTAAGACTTTTGACATTTGAGATTTCATATCTCTTATATTAAGGGAAAAGGAGATATTGTTGGTGACTTTATCTTGTGAATAAATTTTGAAGACCAAAATAAAAAGCCTCATTCTCTTCTCATTTTGATACTCACGACAGCTTGATATTAGTGAGAGAGAAGAGAAATTTTTTGTGTTCTTCCATTCATTTACTTCTTCATTTTTCTTGGAGAAAATTGAGAGAAAATTATTGAGAGATATATTATACACTTGGAGTGTAATAATAAAAGCTTCATCACTTGATTCAAGCCGTAACCTTAGAGGTTAATCAAGTGTTGTTATTCCGGTCGTTTTTCCGGCGCGTGGCAAGTAGAGACGCGGTGCTTTCGGCGTTGGATCGTTCAAGAGCTTGGGGAATAGCTCAAGAGAAGGTTATCCATTTAATCAACGGACTACGAGGGTATGTTTCTCGTATCTCTTGTATTTCGTTTTTGATATTCGTATATACGTAGCTCGATCGATCCTCGTAGGGATTCGGATCGAATTAATTTTCGTTTTACCGCTTCCGCTGGGCCTTCGTTTTAGGCACCGAATCCCAACAGTGGTATCGGAGCGTAGGTCTTGCAATCGTATATACGATATATTGCATTTGGAATGCTTGATTAAATGATTAGTGATTTGGAATCACAACCGTTTAATTCGTTGTTTTAATTGTTCGTCGAAAATTTAATTTTTCCATGTTTTTATGTTACTATATAAATCGGTTTTATTTATTAAAACTGAATTATATGGGTAATATTAAATTAGAAAAATATAATTTTGAAATCGGGACGAAAAAGAGTCGGAAAATCGCCGCCCGGGATGCCCGCTGCCCAGGCTATTCGGGCTGCCTGTGGCTGCCCAAGGGTCTTTGGACATTGCCGGGCAGCTTATTTCCTGCACTGGGCAGATCAGCCCCTCGGCTAAGGACCGGCTGTGATGCCGGACCACGGGCTAGGCCCGGGCGATTTTATTTCGATTCCGTTTTGTGTTTATGCTTCGTTATAATAATTTCCGAAAATTAAATTGGATTTAATTTGACTAAATAAAATACTTGGTGTTTTATTTTGAGGAAATTTATTATTGTGAAATATTTATCATCCGGTTTATACGAACGAATTAAAACTACCATGTTTGTGAATTAATTGGATTAATTCTAATAGATGGTTATTTTTATATTGGTTGGATCAATATATTTAATGTGTAGTCCATTTATTTAGTATTTATTGGATGAATGCTTTTGAATGGGGATGTGGTTCATGGACTTAATTTTGAATCGTTCGGTTTTATTCGATTGGGTTGTAAAGGCCGTTTTGAGCCTATTTATTTTACTAGAATTATTTGTATCTAGGATGCAATTTTTCAATGTAAAATTTATATGTAATGACGAAGACCGAAGGAAGATCCATTTCGAGAAGACGAAGATTCAAGACGAAGACTTGTAATAAGATTACGGAGTTTTTGTTTTTTAGGAACGGTCCATGAACCACATGTTGGTAGCAACTAGGTTGTGAATGGTTGTTTCATATTGTATGAATGCCACAAACGCGCTTAAATGATTAATGTGCAAAGTGTAACGTTAATCGCGATAATTCTCCCACAACAAATTATTAAGTTTATAAGGTTTCAAGGTTTTCCTTCCCTCCATCGCGCTTTCGGGAAATTGAAATCCAAACCGGTTGTGCTATGCTTCCGAGTTATCGGGGTAGTCGTTCGGGGAGGACGGATAAATTACCGGGAGCGCATTGGATGCCTTCGGTTGGAGCAAATTTTATCCCTAGAAACCTGATAGGTTGCCGGATAAGATTCAATTGTGAAACTGATTTGCGTCGATGGTATAAACTTAACTTGTTCACGAACCATTGAAACCGTATAGGTTGAGGGGAGTGAACAAGGGGAAAAAGAAGATCGAATCATCCATTAGATGGGTTGGTGTTGGACACCACTTTATGAAAATTAATAGACTAGAAACCTATTCGGTTGCCCTCTATTAAGATTTATAAAGAACTCGATCACCACTATGAAGTAGAGCGACGATACTTCCGGATTCCACATGGGAGTGTGTTGTTCCGATAAAATTAGTGGGAGCTGGGTAACAAGAATAGAAAAGACCTTAATTCTATACTCAGAACATAATTGAATGAGTCACTAATTAATCTATCGTACTTAATGCAGACTCAAATCTCAATATGACAATGAATCCACTCGTAATTCTACTCGAAAAGAACACCTTAATGGGACCTAACTTTGTGGATTGGCTCCGCAATCTGATGATTGTCCTCAGTATAGAGGCACTGGGATACGTCTTGGAGACGGATATTCCGGCACCTCCTGTGCGGACCCGAGCCAATCAGGAAGAGATTGAAAACCACGAAAAGTGGGTTAAGGATGACGTGAAAGTCCGTGCTTATATGATGGCTTCCATGTCTAATGAGCTTCAGAGAGCTCATGAGAAAATGACTTCTGCTAGGCAGATTCTATCTCACTTAACCGAGCTTTATGGTGAGCACAGTGAAGCTAGATATGAGATATCCAAGCAAGCTGTTCGGTGCAAGGATGAAGGAAGGTGAGAAGGTTGGGGAACGTCCTCAAAATGATATCCATGATCGAGAGATTGGAGGCTCTTGATTTTAAAATGGATACTTCTCTCCAAACCGACCTTATCCTACAATCTCTCCCCGATTCCTTCTCACGATTTGTTATGAACTTCAAGCAATGAGATTGCATGTAATTTAGCCGGGCTAATGAACAAACTTGTGACCGCTCGGTCTCGGATGAAGACTCGCGGATGAAGGAGTCTGCTCTTGTGATTTCTTCAGGACCTCGGAGGTCTAAGAACAAGAAGAAAAAGACCAAGAAGCAAACCTGGACTACAAGTTAAGGACCTTAAGGGTAAGGGCAAGGCCCGATGGTTCCGAAGAACAAGAAGAAGAAGGATGCTTGTCTCAAGTGCGGTGGTGGGCCACTAGGCTAGAGACTGTCCGATTCTTCATGGCACTTGGTCTGAGAACTTTTAGTTTTGGAAACAAATTGTTGCACTCGTATTTTCTACTTCTGGATCTGGATTAAGTGCTAGTTCTCATATTTGTACCGTGAATCAGGATCTGGAACAAAGTAGGAAGCTTGGAGCTGGAGAAGTTATGATCACAGTCGGAAGCGGGCATAGTGTCGAGGCAACCGACATAGGATCACTTCTTTTGGGTTTAGAATCCGTCTTTGTTTTGACTTTAGAATATGTACTTGTTTTGCCCAAGGGACACAAAAACATTGTATCCATTCCGGTCATGGACCGAAAAGGCTTTTCATTTTTCATTGGTGATGGTTCCTGCAAAATTTATTTTAGAAATAAACTAGTGGGTACTGCTACATTGTTGAATGGATTGTATCATCTAAATCTCAGCAACAAAGTAGTTGTGAATACTATGACTAGAAAACGTGGTAGGGATGAAACCAATCAAGTTTTGAAATGGCATCTTAGACTTGGTCATGTTGGTCAGACCAAGGTTTACAAGATGGAAAAAGATGGACTTATGGGTCCATTGGGATCGGATCCCTTTCCTACTTGTGAATCTTGCCTTAAAGGCAAAATGACTAAGTCCCCCTTCACAGGGGCTTTTGAAAGAGCCGCTGATAAACTGGGATTAATCCATACTGATGTTTGTGGTGCTTTGGAAGCAGCAAGTGATGGATATCAATATTTCATAACGTTTACAGATGATCATACTAGGTATGGTTATGTATACTTAATGAAACATAAATCCGAGGCCTTTGAGAAATTCCAGGAATTCAAGGCCCTAGTCGAAAAACAAACTGGTAATCATATCAAAGCACTTCAGTCGGACCGAGGTGGCGAATATATGAGTACGGAGTTTGACGAGTTCCTTAAGGAACATGGAATAGTTTCACAACTAACACCTCCAGGTACTCCTCAGTTAAATGGTGTGTCAGAAAGAAGGAAACGGACCTTGTTAAACATGGTCCGTTTCATGTTGGGCTATACTGACTTACCAATTTACGTGTGGGGGTATGCACTCCTGACTGCTGCTTACATTTTGAATAGATGTCCTTCCAAATCCGTTCCTAAAACTCCACATCAGATGTGGGAGGGCAGGAAACCAAGTCTTAATCACATTAGGATTTGGGGATGTCCCGCCTATGTCAAGAAGACTAAGGTGGAGAAGTTAGAAGCTAGGTCCTCGAAGGGACGTTTCATAAGATTCCCATCTGGGACGATGGGATATCTATTCTACATGCCCGAAGATCGAAGGATCATTGTTGCTTTACAAGCACACTTCCTGGAAGATGAGTTCATTCAGGAAGGCGGAACAGGTAGAAGTATTTCTTTAGAAGAATACAATGAAACTCCTCGGGAGACACCTGTGCTAGAAACTGGAACCGAACTTTCTGAAACACAAGTACAACCACCTCGTAGGTCTAGTAGGGTGTCTCATTTACCTGAGAGGTATGGGCTTGTGCACTTGGAGGAGCGGGGTCTCCATGAGGTTCCAAGTGATAGCCAAGAGACCGACCCGACGACCTATGACCAAGCAATGGTGGATGTAGACTCCGCGAAATGGCGTGAAGCTATGGAAGCTGAGATAGACTCGATGCATGTAAATCAGGTCTGGACTCTAGTAGACCGCCGCAAGGGCATAGTGCCCATTGGGAATAAGTGGATCTACAAGAGAAAGACTGATGGTGATGGTAAGGTTGACGCCTATAAGGCCAGGCTTGTGGCAAAGGGTTATACCCAAAAGGAAGGGATTGATTACCACGATACCTTTTCGCCCGTAGCCATGATCAAGTCTATTCGCATGATGCTTGCTATAGCTGCCTACCACGATTATGAGATATGGCAAATGGATGTAAAGACGGCTTTCCTTAATGGATTCCTCGAGGAGGAAATCTATATGGAGCAGCCTAAAGGCTTTGTGTCCGAAGTCGATATTCAGAAAGTGTGCAAGCTTCAGCATTCCATTTATGGACTGAAGCAAGCGTCGCGTAGTTGGAACCTTCGTTTTGACGAGGCAGTCAAAGAGTTTGACTTCGTGCAAAATGAAGAGGAACCTTGTGTATGTAAGAAAGTTAGTGGGAGCAAGATCGCATTCTTAGTACTATATGTAGATGACATTCTACTAATAGGAAATGATGTGGGAATGCTCAGTTCTGTGAAAGCTTGGCTTTCAAGTAATTTCTCCATGAAAGACTTGGGAGAAGCAACCTATATTCTTGGTATTCGGCTCTACCGGGACAGAGCAAAGAGAACAATAGGCCTTTCCCAAGCCCTCTATATAGATAAGATCTTAAAGTGATTTAAGATGGATGATTTTAAAAGAGGGTTCCTACCGATGCAACATGGAATAAAACTCACCTTGAAGATGTGTCCTCAAAGCGAGGAACAACGCAAGGAAATGAGTAATATACCATATGCTTCGGCTATGGGTAGCCTTATGTATGCTATGTTGTGTACAAGACCTGACATCGCGCATGCTGTAAGCGTGGTGAGTAGGTTTCAGGCAAACCCAGGTAGGGAACATTGGAATGCTGTAAAGAACGTTCTCAAGTACTTGAGAAGAACGAGAGATATGGTTCTTATGTATGGCGGTGGAGATTTGGATGTGGTGGGATTCACTGATTCGGACTTCCAAGGACTGAAGGATGACTCGATGTCCACTTCTGGCTACATATTTACTCTTAATGGAGGAGCAGTATCTTGGCGTAGTGACAAGCAAAGCGCGACTGCTGATTCCACCTGTCAGGCTGAGTATCAAGCATCCTCGGAGGCTTCCAAGGAAGGGTTCTGGATTAAGAAGTTTCTAGGAGAACTTCAAATGATACCATGTCTTGTTGCTGTTCATTTGTCTTTGCGACAACGTGAGTGTAGCACATGCCAAGGAGCCGAGGTTTCACAACAGCACCAAACATATTGAGAGGAAGTATCATCTCGTAAGAGAATTTGTTCGCAAGGGATACATTGTGCTGCACAGAGTAGACTCAGACTAGCTTGGAGCGTCATCTGGAGAACATGGGTATTAGATACCATAGTGTGTGGCATTGAGTGCAAGTGGGAGATTGTTAGGAGTATGCCCTCGAATGCCACTCAGAGGTTGTTGAGTGAGGGCATTGTACTTGTAATTATGTAAACTATTTATATAAGGCAAATGAATGTTTCTTTATATACTGGTAGTTACTGGCATTCCTAACTCGTAAATAAACATATAGAAACTAGTCTGTGTATTTGAGAGCAAAACGTTCCACTCCTTATTGGATAAGGGGGTCGGCACTAGAAAGGTTAATAGCTCAAATACTTAATCGTTCGTAAGTCGATGAAACTTGACTGGGCGTTAAGTTTATGTGAAGACTTGTATGACGTGTTCTTTGACATGGAGAGTGCCTGTCGAACACTAATGGTTAGTGGGAGCACACGTTATAGGTATGCTAATTAGATTAGTATACTCGAACCGACTCACCCTCGATTCGTCACACGGATTTCACTCCGGGACAGTCAATGACGGAATCGAAAGGTTGTGATAGGTATTCGTGAACCTTTGACTTGAGGATTTAGTAGGGATATGCTTGTGACGTCAAGATTTTCATTAGAGTAGTTCGACCCTGTAAACCGGAAGGCGGGGGTCAACCTCGACGTGCATCTTGACGGGCACGTAGCAGGTCCTACTGAATACCAAGATAGAATTCTTTCTCCTGTTAGTGAACGGGTTATATGTCCTATGCGGTTATTGACAGATGAGATCATAAGTCTTTGGCCAAAGCATTGGAGCTAGCTGTATTAGATACACGAGAGCTCGATGATCTCGATTTGCATTAACGTATGCATAGCGTCAATCTGAGATAGGGTTTGGTGGCCGTGACCCTATAACTTGATCGGGACATTTGAAAGAAGGGTTTATACGTATCGGTATTCACGAGAATGGTTCTTGAATGATCCCAATCATTCGTTCTCATTTAAGTCTGATTTAGGCCGCGGTGGCTAGGTGGTGCTACTACTCTTTGGTTCCTCCCATTTCTGACTGAGACGGACCTACCGAGTCGCGCATTAGGATTGACGACGGAATGAATTAAGCTAATTCTCTCATTATGAATATTAGATATTGGATATCTAATTTGGGACATTGGATGTTTAAATCGATTTATCGGATAAATTGATTTACGGCTTAATGGATTAAATATATCACTGGGTGATTAATTTAATTCATGAATATAATTATTTCTTGGAGAAATTAATTATGTTATTTTGTATTTGATATGTTTAATTAACTGGATTAATTAATCGATATAAATACATCGGAACGGAATCGGAGTTTATCTGTTTGGACTCTCGGGAGTCCGAAACAAACCGAACTCGTCCGATTTCTTCTAGAGGCCGGCCCCCACCTTAATTTCCTACCTTGATCATAGTCTTGTTTTATTGTTGTAAGACTTTTGACATTTGAGATTTCATATCTCTTATATTAAGGGAAAAGGAGATATTGTTGGTGACTTTATCTTGTGAATAAATTTTGAAGACCAAAATAAAAAGCCTCATTCTCTTCTCATTTTGATACTCACGACAGCTTGATATTAGTGAGAGAGAAGAGAAATTTTTTGTGTTCTTCCATTCATTTACTTCTTCATTTTTCTTGGAGAAAATTGAGAGAAAATTATTGAGAGATATATTATACACTTGGAGTGTAATAATAAAAGCTTCATCACTTGATTCAAGCCGTAACCTTAGAGGTTAATCAAGTGTTGTTATTCCGGTCGTTTTTCCGGCGCGTGGCAAGTAGAGACGCGGTGCTTTCGGCATTGGATCGTTCAAGAGCTTGGGGAATAGCTCAAGAGAAGGTTATCCATTTAATCAACGGACTACGAGGGTATGTTTCTCGTATCTCTTGTATTTCGTTTTTGATATTCGTATATACGTAGCTCGATCGATCCTCGTAGGGATTCGGATCGAATTAATTTTCGTTTTACCGCTTCCGCTGGGCCTTCGTTTTAGGCACCAAATCCCAACAGTGGTATCGGAGCGTAGTTCTTGCAATCGTATATACGATATATTGCATTTGGAATGCTTGATTAAATGATTAGTGATTTGGAATCACAACCGTTTAATTCGTTGTTTTAATTGTTCATTTAAAATTTAATTTTTCCATGTTTTTATGTTACTATATAAATCGGTTTTATTTATTAAAACTGAATTATATGGGTAATATTAAATTAGAAAAATATAATTTTGAAATCGGGACGAAAAAGAGTCGGAAAATCACCTGCCCGGAGGCCGCCGGCTGCCGAAGGACTGTCCGGCTGCCAGGCTGCCCAAGGGTCTGGACATTGCCGGGCAGCTTATTTCCTGCACTGGGCAGATCAGCCCCTCGGCTAAGGACCGGCTGTGATGCCGGACCACGGGCTTGGCCCGGGCGATTTTATTTCGATTCCGTTTTGTGTTTATGCTTCGTTATAATAATTTCCGAAAATTAAATTGGATTTAATTTGACTAAATAAAATACTTGGTGTTTTATTTTGAGGAAATTTATTATTGTGAAATATTTATCATCCGGTTTATACGAACGAATTAAAACTACCATGTTTGTGAATTAATTGGATTAATTCTAATAGATGGTTATTTTTATATTGGTTGGATCAATATATTTAATGTGTAGTCCATTTATTTAGTATTTATTGGATGAATGCTTTTGAATGGGGATGTGGTTCATGGACTTAGTTTTGAATCGTTCGGTTTTATTCGATTGGGTTGTAAAGGCCGTTTTGAGCCTATTTATTTTACTAGAATTATTTGTATCTAGGATGCAATTTTTCAATGTAAATTTATATGTAATGACGAAGACCGAAGGAAGATCCATTTCGAGAAGACGAAGATTCAAGACGAAGACTTGTAATAAGATTACGGAGTTTTTGTTTTCTAGGAACGGTCCATGAACCACATGTTGGTAGCAACTAGGTTGTGAATGGTTGTTTCATATTGTATGAATACCACAAACGCGCTTAAATGATTAATGTGCAAAGTGTAACGTTAATCGCGATAATTCTCCCACAACAAATTATTAAGTTTATAAGGTTTCAAGGTTTTCCTTCCCTCCATCGAGCTTTCGGGAAATTGAAATCCAAACCGGTTGTGCTATGCTTCCGAGTTATCGGGGTAGTCGTTCGGGGAGGACGGATAAATTACCGGGAGCGCATTGGATGCCTTCGGTTGGAGCAAATTTTATCCCTAGAAACCTGATAGGTTGCCGGATAATATTCAATTGTGGCGATTTGCGTCGATGGTATAAACTTAACTTGTTCACGAACCATAGAAACCGTATAGGTTGAGGGGAGTGAACAAGGGGAAAAATAAGATCGAATCATCCATTAGATGGGTTGGTGTTGGACACCACTTTATGAAAATTAATAGACTAGAAACCTATTCGGTTGCCCTCTATTAAGATTTATAAAGAACTCGATCACCACTATGAAGTAGAGCGACGATACTTCCGGATTCCACATGGGAGTGTGTTGTTCCGATAAAATTAGTGGGAGCTGGGTAACAAGAATAGAAAAGACCTTAATTCTATACTCAGAACATAATTGAATGAGTCACTAATTAATCTATCGTACTTAATGCAGACTCAAATCTCAATATGACAATGAATCCACTCGTAATTCTACTCGAAAAGAACACCTTAATGGGACCTAACTTTGTGGATTGGCTCCGCAATCTGATGATTGTCCTCAGTATAGAGGCACTGGGATACGTCTTGGAGACGGACATTTCGGCACCTCCTGTGCGGACCCGATCCAATCAGGAAGAGATTGAAAACCACGAAAAGTGGGTTAAGGATGACGTGAAAGTCCGTGCTTATATGATGGCTTCCATGTCTAATGAACTTCAGAGAGCTCATGAGAAAATGACTTCTGCTAGGCAGATTCTATCTCACTTAACCGAGCTTTATGGTGAGCACAGCAGAACTGCTAGATATGAGATATCCAAGCAACTGTTCGGTGCAAGGATGAAGGAAGGTGAGAAGGTTGGGGAACACGTCCTCAAAATGATATCCATGATCGAGAGATTGGAGGCTCTTGATTTTAAAATGGATACTTCTCTCCAAACCGACCTTATCCTACAATCTCTCCCTGATTCCTTCTCACAGTTTGTTATGAACTTCAGCTGCAATGAGATTGCATGTAATTTAGCTGGGCTAATGAACAAACTTGTGACCGCTCAGTCTCAGATGAAGACTCCGCGGATGAAGGAGTCTGCTCTTGTGATTTCTTCAGGACCTCGGAGGTCTAAGAACAAGAAGAAAAAGACCAAGAAGCAAACTGGACTACAAGTTAAGGACCTTAAGGGTAAGGGCAAGGCCCCGATGGTTCCGAAGAACAAGAAGAAGAAGGATGCTTGTCTCAAGTGCGGTGAGCTGGGCCACTAGGCTAGAGACTGTCCGATTCTTCATGGCACTTCAGGTACAGAACTTTTAGTTTTGGAAACAAATTGTTCGCTCTTCGTATTTTCTACTTCCTGGATACTGGATTCTGGTGCTAGTTCTCATATTTGTACCGTGAATCAGGATCTGGAACAAAGTAGGAAGCTTGGAGCTGCAGAAGTTATGATCACAGTCGGAAGCGGGCATAGTGTCGAGGCAACTGACACAGGATCACTTCTTTTGGGTTTAGAATCCGGCTTTGTTTTGACTTTAGAAGATGTACTTGTTTTGCCCAAGGGACACAAAAACATTGTATCCATTCCGGTCATGGACCGAAAAGGCTTTTCATTTTTCATTGGTGATGGTTCCTGCAAAATTTATTTTAGAAATAAACTAGTGGGTACTGCTACATTGTTGAATGGATTGTATCATCTAAATCTCAGCAACAAAGTAGTTGTGAATACTATGACTAGAAAACGTGGTAGGGATGAAACCAATCAAGTTTTGAAATGGCATCTTAGACTTGGTCATGTTGGTCAGACCAAGGTTTACAAGATGGAAAAAGATGGACTTATGGGTCCATTGGGATCGGATCCCTTTCCTACTTGTGAATCTTGCCTTAAAGGCAAAATGACTAAGTCCCCCTTCACAGGGGCTTTTGAAAGAGCCGCTGATAAACTGGGATTAATCCATACTGATGTTTGTGGTGCTTTGGAAGCAGCACGTGATGGATATCAATATTTCATAACGTTTATATATGATCATGCTAGGTATGGTTATGTATACTTAATGAAACATAAATCCGAGGCCTTTGAGAAATTCCAGGAATTCAAGGCCCTAGTCGAAAAACAAATTGGTAATCATATCAAAGCACTTCGGTCGGACCGAGGTGGCGAATATATGAGTACGGAGTTTGACGAGTTCCTTAAGGAACATGGAATAGTTTCACAACTAACACCTCCAGGTACTCCTCAGTTAAATGGTGTGTCAGAAAGAAGGAACCGAACCTTGTTAAACATGGTCCGTTCCATGTTGGGCTATACTGACTTACCAATTTACGTGTGGGGGTATGCACTCCTGATTGCTGCTTACATTTTGAATAGATGTCCTTCCAAATACGTTTCTAAAACTCCACATCAGATGTGGGAGGGCAGGAAACCAAGTCTTAATCACATTAGGATTTGGGGATGTCCCGCCTATGTCAAGAAGACTAAGGTGGAGAAGTTAGAAGCTAGGTCCTCGAAGGGACGTTTCATAGGATTCCCATCTGGGACGATGGGATATCTATTCTACATGCCCGAAGATCGAAGGATCATTGTTGCTTTATAAACACACTTCCTGGAAGATGAGTTCATTCAGGAAGGCGGAACAGGTAGAAGTATTTCTTTAGAAGAATACAATGAAACTCCTCGGGAGACACCTGTGCTAGAAACTGGAACCGAACTTTCTGAAACACAAGTACAACCACCTCGTAGGTCTAGTAGGATGTCTCATTTACCTGAGAGGTATGGGCTTGTGCACTTGGAGGAGCGGGGTCTCCATGAGGTTCCAAGTGATAGCCAAGAGACCGACCCGACGACCTATGACCAAGCAATGGTGGATGTAGACTCCGCGAAATGGCGTGAAGCTATGGAAGCTGAGATAGACTCGATGCATGTAAATCCGGTCTGGACTCTAGTAGACCGCCCCAAGGGCATAGTGCCCATTGGGAATAAGTGGATCTACAAGAGAAAGACTGATGGTGATGGTAAGGTTGACGCCTATAAGGCCAGGCTTGTGGCAAAGCGTTATACCCAAAAGGAAGGGATTGATTACCACGATACCTTTTCGCCCGTAGCCATGATCAAGTCTATTCGCATGATGCTTGCTATAGCTGCCTACCACGATTATGAGATATGGCAAATGGATGTAAAGACAGCTTTCCTTAATGGATTCCTCGAGGAGGAAATCTATATGGAGCAGCCTAAAGGCTTTGTGTCCGAAGTCGATATTCAGAAAGTGTGCAAGCTTCAGCATTCCATTTATGGACTGAAGCAAGCGTCGCGTAATTGGAACCTTCGTTTTGACGAGGCAGTCAAAGAGTTTGACTTCGTGCAAAATGAAGAGGAACCTTGTGTATACAAGAAAGTTAGTGGGAGCAAGATCGCATTCTTAGTACTATATGTAGATGACATTCTACTAATAGGAAATGATGTGGGAATGCTCAGTTCTGTGAAAGCTTGGCTTTCAAGTAATTTCTCCATGAAAGACTTGGGAGAAGCAACCTATGTTCTTGGTATTCGGCTCTACCGGGACAGAGCAAAGAGAACAATAGGCCTTTCCCAAGCCCTCTATATAGATAAGATCTTAAAGTGATTTAAGATGGATGATTTTAAAAGAGGGTTCCTACCGATGCAACATGGAATAAAACTCACCTTGAAGATGTGTCCTCAAAGTGAGGAACAACGCAAGGAAATGAGTAATATACCATATGCTTCGGCCGTGGGTAGCCTTATGTATGCTATGTTGTGTACAAGACCTGACATCGCGCATGCTGTAAGCGTGGTGAGTAGGTTTCAGCAAACCTGTAGGGAACATTGACTGCTCAGAAAGAACGTTCTCAAGTACTTGAGAAAAACGAGAGATATGGTTCTTATGTATGGCGGTGGAGATTTGGATGTGGTGGGATTCACTGATTCGGACTTCCAAGGACTGAAGGACAACTCGATGTCCACTTCTGGCTACATATTTACTCTTAATGGAGGAGCAGTATCTTGGCGTAGTGCCAAGCAAAGCGCGACTGCTGATTCCACCTGTCAGGCTGAGTATCAAGCAGCCTCGGAGGCTTCCAAGGAAGGGTTCTGGATTAAGAAGTTTCTAGGAGAACTTCAAATGATACCATGTGCTGAGCTGCCTGTTCCGCTGTACTACGACAACGACGGAGCTGTAGCACAGGCCAAGGAGCCGAGGTTTTACAACAACACCAAACATATTGAGAGGAAGTATCATCTCATAAGAGAATTTGTTCGCAAGGGATACATTGTGCTACATAGAGTAGACTCAGACTAGCTTGGAGCGTCATCTGGAGAACATGGGTATTAGATACCATAGTGTGTGGCATTGAGTGCAAGTGGGAGATTGTTAGGAGTATGCCCTCGAATGCCACTCAGAGGTTGTTGAGTGAGGGCATTGTACTTGTAATTATGTAAACTATTTATATAAGGCAAATGAATGTTTCTTTATATACTGGTAGTTACTGGCATTCCTAACTCGTAAATAAACATATAGAAACTAGTCCGTGTATTTGAGAGCAAAACGTTCCACTCCTTATTGGATAAGGGGGTCGGCACTGGAAAGGTTAATAGCTCAAATACTTAATCGTTCGCAAGTCGATGAAACTTGACTGTGCGTTAAGTTTATGTGAAGACTTGTATGACGTGTTCTTTGACATGGAGAGTGCCTGTCGAACACTAATGGTTAGTGGGAGCACACGTTATAGGTATGCTAATTAGATTAGTATACTCGAACCAACTCACCCTCAATTCGTCACACGGATTTCACTATGGGATAGTCAATGACGGAATCGAAAGGTTGTGATAGGTATTCGTGAACCTTCGACTTGAGGATTTAGTAGGGATGTGCTTGTGACGTCAAGATTTTCATTAGAGTAGTTCGACCCTATAAACCGGAAGGCGGGGGTCAACCTCGACGTGCATCTTGACGGGCAAGTAGCAGGTCCTACTGAATACCAAGATAGAATTCTTTCTCCTGTTAGTGAACGAGTTATATGCCCTATGCGGTTATTGGCAGATGAGATCATAAGTCTTTGGCCAAAGCATTGGAGCTAGCTGTATTAGATACACGAGAGCTCGATGATCTCGATTTGCATTAACGCATGCATAGCGTCAAGTACAAATAGGGTTTGACTGATCGTGACCCTATAACTTGATCGGGACATTTGAAAGAAGGGTTTATACGTATACTGGTATTCACGACAGAATGGTTCTTGAATGATCCCAATCATTCGTTCTCAGTTGGGGTACAGTTTAGGCCGCCAGGCTGGCTAGGTGGTGCTACTACTCTTTGGTCCTCCCATTGCTGACTGAGACGGACCTACCGAGTCGCGCATTAGGATTGACGACGGAATGAATTAAGCTAATTCTCTCATTATGAATATTAGATATTGGATATCTAATTTGGGACATTGGATGTTTAAATCGATTTATCGGATAAATTGATTTACGGCTTAATGGATTAAATATATCACTGGGTGATTAATTTAATGCATGAATATAATTATTTCTTGGAAAAATTAATTATGTTATTTTGTATTTGATATATTTAATTAATTGAATTAATTAATCGATATAAATACATCAGAACGGAATCGGAGTTTATCTGTTTGGACTCTCGGGAGTCCGAAACGAACCGAACTCGTCCGATTTCTTCTAGAGGCCGGCCCCCACCTTAATTTCCTACCTTGATCATAGTCTTGTTTTCTTGTTGGAAGACTTTTGACATTTGAGATTTCATATCTCTTATATTAAGGGAAAAGGAGATATTGTGGGTGACTTTATCTTGTGAATAAATTTTGAAGACCAAAATAAAAAGCCTCATTCTCTTCTCATTTTGATACTCATGGCAGCTTGATATTAGTGAGAGAGAAGAGAAATTTTTTGTGTTCTTCCATTCATTCACTTCTTCTTCATTTTTCTTGGAGAAAATTGAGAGAAAATTATTGAGAGATATATTATACACTTGGAGTGTAATAATAAAAGCTTCATCACTTGATTCTAGCCATAACCTTAGAGGTTAATCAAGTGTTGTTATTCCGGTCGTTTTTCCGGCGCGTGGCAAGTAGAGACGCGGTGCTTTCGGCGTTGGATCGTTCAAGAGCTTGGGGAATAGCTCAAGAGAAGGTTATCCATTTAATCAACGGACTACGAGGGTATGTTTCTCGTATCTCTTGTATTTCGATTTTTGATATTCGTATATACGTAGCTCGACCGATCCTCGTAGGGATTCGGATCGAATTAATTTTCGTTTTACCGCTTCCGCTGGGCCTTCGTTTTAGGCACCGAATTCCAACAGTAGGGACCTTCCAATCTTCAGGACAATTAATGGCCTCGAATATCTTCTGCAACTGAAGAAGACAACCATCCCAGCCCAGTGCATCTGTCGCACCAGCGAATCGAGGGGGATTCATACGAATTACCTCTCGGAGCCATACATTTGTCCCGACCATCTGAATCGCATCAGTGTTGCGTTGAATCGCCTTAGTCAACTGAGTCATCTGTGCTGCTACTTGCTGCAATACAGTAGCAACATCCATACCAATATCATTCCAACCAATATTTTCTCGATCCCGCGCCTGATCCCCGTGGTCATCCGTACCACGATTGCGACCAAGGTCTCTGCACCTCGGCATAGTAATCAAGCAAATTTAACGCAACGAAAGTCACATAATCACACAACAATATTAATGCACACTCGGAAACCACTCGCAGACGATCAACTGCAAAGGTTAGACGTAATGGAAAAATACAGTCTAAAACTTTTGCCCAGCCAAAAAGCGCGTTCCACAACAATAGATGGTGTGTGCTGACTGTGCACGTTTGGCAACACAACCATACTCACCTACCAACGGTGCTAGACCGGAGGTTACAAACAAACAACGGCGTACAAATCCAAATGCCAACGGTTCACATAATTATAACATCACACAATTAACCGTCATAAGTTAAACAACGTTCCAAACCGAGTCTTCACCTCTCGGTCAAGAGAAATATCTCGACAAGTGCATACCGAACGACTCAGCATTCACACCACCACTCTAATCACAATTCGGAGCATTACAGCTGAATAAAAACAACATCTTTATCACGTACCTTTTTAATGAAATACATGGAACCAAAAAGTTTAAAATCGAGAGTCACGTTTCAAGTAAGTTTTTGGTAGACCTCAAATGAGTTTAAAATTAAATTTTGGAAACTTGCAATATAACAATGGGAATAAAATGTAAGTAGTTTGAATTCTCAAAATGTTTGGCCTCGAGGTCATCACACGAACATCAAGCTTTTCCTTTCTTGAAGGATGTTTTAAAATAAATTTTACATGACTCCCCAAAAATATTTAGAACATTTAAAATATCACATTGATGAATTTACCTAGTGTAACCACACCAAAACATTACTCCTTGTAAAACAGCTTATACAAGGATATATATATATATATATACACATACACCGGCACATTACAAAAATCAAACAAACATGGAGGACGTATTCATGATTCATATTTAACTCCTCAACATAACACTAATATCACACAAGTTCATGTAATACGAGACACAACATTATAGTGGGGAGACTTACATTCACAGATCGCACGAAGATGATGGTTGCATCTTGATACTAATCACGACTGATCTCCATACGACGCGTCGCGACACGACTTAGTCAGACAAAATCTGACAAGACAAGACATGACAGGACCCGACGACACACAACTTGACCCAACAGCCTAGGTTTCTGCAAGCCTAAGCTCCCATACCATATTCTGTAACACCCCCAAACCAATCGGGAATATTACAGTGCCGTATACCCTCTCCATGAGGATCCACCAGGCTAAAACACAAAATATAGTACATTATATCACAAGCCGACAAGGCTACATAATGAAACATTAGACCGATTTGGTCTTTTACCACTAACAACACAATAAACATACAAAACTCATACCCATACAAGGGTTGAATTACATCAACGTTCCCATAAAATGGGAAAATTACACAATGGAGAGCCAAACACTGAGACTCTAACAAAATACTCAACAACTGGTCTTTATGTGATTAGTATCGTCGTATTCCATCATCCTTCGCATAGATCCTATGATTTTCTCCCCAGCAACCTGCAAGTACCTGGACGCAATACAGACATCCACCCCCCGAATACTCGGGGGTTAGCAAAACTCCACTGTTTTGCTAGTGCAAGTATAAAATTATGAATACAAGCTATACGTATCATACTCCAATACCCGATAATTGAAAACATACTCCCCGAGATAAATCATTTAATCAAAACTGCTCGAATCATGACAGGTGGGAATAAACCCAATATGCATTTTACAAAATATCAAAGATCTCGGGAGTTTTGAAAACATTTGGAATATACGAATCCTCAACTTAACAGAACCACATAGGAATATGGGCCAAGGACTTGTTTAAGTTTAAAAATACCAATCCGATCACAAAACACGGGGTACACGACCCGATCATTCTCATCACATACTCGAGTGAAAGCCCAAAAGGTCACACCCGATAAACAACCAAATCAGAATGCACGGAGACAATCACCAGGGCCCGCATCCTTATGCCAAAAACCTCACAATCAAGAAACGAATCATATACGACACTTATATTGATGCCACTCTAGCCAAGTAGCAAGACCTTACGTACGACATAACTCACACCGAGAATGGAAGCATTATGATATTCCGGACATATCATAATTATCGAAACAACAACGTTCCAAAATCATTAGCACAAAACAACCTCCCGAGCTATACTGGCCCTGTACCTCTCGAGAAAGATACACACCCCAGGGACACCTCGTCAGGCCCTCCCTGGTGTATAGCCCAACCGAGTGATCCGTAGGGAAACGCAGCCTACCGGACCCCAGGGGACCCTCACTGGTTTTACTCGGCTCACACAATCTCAAAAACCACATGGCACAAATCACAATCATCAAAACCGCATTCTGCCGAAGTACATCAAACGTAATTCAAGGTACTTGTTAGAAATGGCCACTATATCCGACACATACTCACAACCAATACTACGCAACAACATATGCTCATCAATAGACCTGCACATCCACACACATATATTCTTCTTTTAAGAAGACATAACCTTAAGTCCACCTTTGACACAATCACGCACAACAGTACCACACGCAAGGAAGATATTTCCATGTACAAGACTAGCACACATTTGCAAAACAACACATTCGTTCACAAATACACAAGTAGATTTAGAAGGAAACCTTTATCGAGAACATACCGATCCTTTTTAACATTCATTAAACATTCGTATTTCATATAAAATCATTTATCAACAATTGTGCTTACGAAACACGAAACGTATGGGAAAGATACTTGCCTCGAATCCACGAGCGAACAAATACGACGAATCAGAAGGCCTCGATACTACGAACCACTGGACAACGAACGGGTGAGGTTGGGCAGCCCTCGAACTCCCAAAACCGACCAAGAACTCGACAACTCCACGAGAACTACCAAAATAACATCACCACGAATCAATAACACTAATCGAAATCTGAAATGATCCTAAAAACAACAAGGGTCTAAGTGTTCTCAAAGAAATCAAGAATCGTTGATCCGGGCAATAAAATCGATGAACGGTTAACAAAATCTGAAGATTACGGTCAAGATAAACAAGAATACATAACCGATCGGATGAGATCGGGTAAGAATCACAAATCCAAGGGAAAAACCCCAAATTCAAGAAACTAGGGTTCTAAGAAGAGATTACCTTGATTTGGACCAAGAAGACAATTAGATGTTGTTAAACACCTACAAATCCGCTCGAAGATGAAGCTAGAAGAAGAAGATCGCTCAAAATCGCCTCCGGAGCTCACTCCCGTCGGAAGGGATGAAGAAGGGTGAGAAATGACGATTAAACGCTGTTGTCCAATATTTATACTGGACAGTCATTAGCGTGCGCTAACCAGACAGCATTAGCGCGCGCTAACGAGGTAAATGCCCAGAATTTACCGAATAACACTGTTAGCGTGCGCTAGACCCATAAGCGTAGCGCGCGCTAACGGATCACGAAACCAGTCCAGTGGCCCCTGGACAGAACTGCACTTACCGGGCAGCGTGCGCTAGAAAGAAGGAAGAGCGTGCGCTAAATAGTCGATAGCGTGCGCTAGCTATCGATCTTAGCGTGCGCTAACAAGGCCCCAGTCCCAGCCCAGTAGCTTCTAGACTGCCTCTGGACTGCCAGTTAGTGTGCGCTACACATCCGGTAGCGTGCTCTAACCACACCGCAGTAATGCGTGCTACGCAACAAGCGTTAGTGTGCGCTACACCACAAAAACCCGCATAGTAATCCAAAACGCCTCCAAATACATGTCCCAACAAGGCACACATAAACATGGCACAAAATTCCAACGATGAGGACAATAACAATCCGATAAAACTCCAAAAACTCAACGAATCCGGAACAAAGATCTCAGGTATTACACACAGGACGAGGGCAGTACTGAGCTTCCATCGTTAATTTAAATTGTTTCCAATCAGCATCATGATCTGCAGGTCGGATAGCCTCCCACCACTCGGATGCTTCCTCTATTAGAAAGTACTGAGCAATAGAGGCTCTTCTGTCGTCTGGGCAATTAATTCCAGCAAAAATTTTCTCCAATTCCTTCAACCAATGATCCCATGTGGGAGTCTCAGAAAAGCCGTCGAATTTAGGTGGTTGCATCTTTGCCACCTCTTGCAACCATCAGTCACCTCGATTTCCCATGTCTGGGATCCCTTGCTATCTCTCTCCCTGCTGTAATCCCACCGCCACCTGCATTCGGTCCACGACTTGGGCGAACTGAGTCATCTGGTTCACCACTTGACGAAGGATTTCGGGTACGGCTGGTTCCGGTTCATTATTGATAGATCTTTGTGGATCGCCTGAACTATGGCTGGCCTGATTAGAAGGTGAAGCTTCTATTTCGGCATTCCTTCATCCGCGTCCGCAACCGCGACCACGTCAACGTCCGCCTCTCAACATACTGTAAGCATAAATACTCAATACACAGGAAACAATATCGTTCTAATGTTCAAGTCTAAAGAAATACAACATGTAAAGAACGAGATAGAATTTAGGAACTTACAACCACCGTTCACATGAAGACGAAGGCAATATAGTGATGTCATTCACGGCAGGTTACCTCAAAAAGACGTATTTGACCCTTATTTTAACCCAATGGCCAAGATATCCATAATCTTAGCTCCGATACGATATTCTGTAACACCGCCGATATTTTCAGGGATATTACAGTGCCGTAAATCCTTTACATGAGAATTTACAAGGGTGAAGAACTAAAAGGACACTAACAGATACCAACGTATGAAAATAACAGGAATAAGGTACAACAATTCTGTCCGATACTGAAAATACGAATGTTCAGTGGAAAAGTATGAATACATCACCAAATTCAAATTCATCATAAATGACTACGTACTCGAGTACTTATTGAAAATGATATAAACAACAGACAAATAAACCCGGCCGGAACATCACTCTGCACCCTCGTCGTCATGAAACTCCAGTGGTTGTTTCCCCGCTCTCCTGGATCCCGAACATAAACAAAATGTTCACCCCCGAAGGGGTTAGCACAACAATGCTAGTACAAGTACAATAATCACACAACAATGATATAATCAACAATCATAACAAGTTTCTCCAACGAGAAATAACAACCACACATATTACATCGTAACAGTCTCAACATACTGATGGTATTCCAATGATCCAGCGCACACAGCTATAGATTCCCATGATGATTCCCGTCGGATCAACGCATGGTGGACATTTAATCACAACACATAATACACAATACAATCACAATATAGCTGTCATAATATAAACAATTCTAATTATAGTACTTGCCTCGATTCGAAGACAAGAACAATACTTCCACAAAAAACGAAATACTCGAAGGTCGCCCCTTCGATCAATCACGTAGCAAGCTCGAACCTTAATAAAAGAAATAATATAGAATTCATCTCACGTCGAACGAACATCTAACAATCCAAAATATGGTCGGAAGTTCTTAAAAGAAATCTGTCTGGTTTGCTTAACGCACGCTACGCATCCTATGTAGCGTACGTAAATGCTACTTGTTAGCGCACGCAATTACATACAGCCTAGCGTACGCTAACCATGCACAATTAGTGCCTCACTGATCAGCCGACTGACTCGCGTGATGGCTTAACGCACGCTAAGTTTCAATCGTAGTGTACGCTAAATATGTAACACCCCCGATATATTCAGGAATATTACAACGCCGTAAATCCTTTACATAAGGATTTACAAGGCTGAAGAATTGAAAAGACATTAACAGGTACCAACAGATGAAAATAACGGAATTAAGATACCACAATTCTGACCAAATACTGAAAATACGAATGTTCAACATAAAAGTATTAATACATCACCAAATTCAAATCATCATAAATTACTGCGTACTCGAGTACTTATTAAAATGATACAAACAACAGATAAATAAACCCAGCCGGAACATCACTCTGCACCCTCATCGTCATGTAACTCCAGTGGTTGTTTCCCCGCTCTCCTGGATCCTGAACATAAACAAATGTTCACCCACGAAGGGGTTAGCACAACGATGCTAGTACAAGTACCACAACATATTATTCAACATCTCGCGAAGAATAACAATAACGTAAATGACAAAAGAACCAATGAGTCTTCTCCTGCGAGAAACTCAATAATAACAAACACTCATGATAATCACAACATGATATCACACATACACATGGTAATTCCAATGGTCCAGCGTTCACTGCCTAGACCCCAAGATGATCCCGTCGGACCAACACGTGGTGGAAAAACCCGTCCAATGATCCAGCGCACGCTGGCATAGATCCCAAGATGATCCCGTCAGACCAACAGGTGGTGGACATGCAACAACGACATATATGCATGACAATATGTATAACATCAATATATAGAACAATTAAGGTACTTGCCTCAATTCGAAGACAAGAACAATACTTCCACGTAAAACGAAACACTCGAAGGTCGCCCATTCGATCAATCACGTAGCAAGCTCGAACCTTAACAAAAGAAATAATATAGAATTCATCTCATGTCGTACGAATATCTAACAATCCAATATACGGCCAAAAGCTCATAAAAAGTAATCTGCCTGAACTGCTTAGCGTACGCTAAGTATTCTACGTAGCGCGTGCTAAGCCTGCTCGTTAGCGCACGTAAACAATTAAGCCAAGCGTATGCTAACTATGTATCGACAGTCCTCTCTGATCATCCGATTGACTCGCCTGATGACATAGCGCACGTTACATTTCCAATCGTAGCGTACGTTAACTTATGCTCGATAGCGCACGCTAACCATGAAGCTTTAGCGCACACTAATCATGTATGACAGTTTCTCCTGGACAGTCGACTAATCTAATCGTGATAAAACTTACGAAATCTTCAGTGTTACTACATGTTATCTCCATGAATATCATGCTCATACAGTTATGAATGATCTTACGAATAACAACAACTTCGAATTCAAGAATATGTATACCATCATAAATCCATATTCCATTTCGATTACAATTCTTCATGCGTAATTCGGAAGGCCTAACGGTCGATATCAATATCTTATATCAATCAAAACTATCATCTTGTAGTTTGTTTAACACTCCATATTTACAAGATAAATCTTTCCATGATCAATCTCTTAGATTCGTCTAGCAATAATGATGTTAAAGTCAAGTCCGTGATTACTATGAAGACACCTTCTAAATTCAGATTACCAATGTCAGAAACTTCCTCTACTTGTTCATCGTAACAAGATTCAAATTATGATGTTCATAACCAAGGTACTTAAGGCATGATCATCTCAATCTCTTAAACATGATGTGGTTTGGATAATTCACCAATGAAACTCAATATCTTGATAGCATAATCCTCATATCCTTAAGAACACGAATTCAAGGTTGAGAGTAGTATAACATACCTTAAGATGAGGAAAAACACCGAGACAACAAGTAGAATCCGGCTCTGGTTGTTTGTTTGCCAAATCAAGACGTTTCTCCACTCCAATGATCAAACACAAGTGGCATCCAATCTCTAGTGATTAAGTGGAGGTGGTCTAAGTGTGTTTAAGAAGATATAATGCTCTCTGGACTCTCAAAAACGAAGGATACTCGAAGGAAATGAGAACGAAATGGAGTGCTGTCCCTTATATAATGTTTCTGCACAACAGTTGATTAGCGCACGCTATCATACAATCCTTAGCGCGCGCTAATAATCGTTGACTCCAAAACTGTCCAGGTTCGTCCGCGGGAATCTTATCTGGACCTATGTCCCGGCTGGCGCATGTGCTAGCCGCCCAGCTCAATAATTGACTGCCTAGCGCACGCAAATCCTACATTCGTAGCGTGCACTAGTTGTAGCCGATAGCGCGCGTTAAGATACATTCTTAGCGTGCGCTATCACGAGTTCGCATGAGAAATTTATGCATGACGATATACTTATGTACAAGGATACAAATGTGAGAAATATCATACTCCAGTAATCGAGATCATAAATCTGAAGAATACATGGTTCGAATACAGATGAAATACATAATAATAAATCCGGATATTACATAATCTGGATATCTAGACTTCATGCTATCTTTCGTTTCCCAAGTGGCTTTTTCTACTCTGTGGCGTGACCACTGAACTTTGACCAAAACGATTAGTTTGTTCCTCAACTGCTTAACTCGACTCTAGAGTATCTTCACTGGTATTTCTTCGAACGTTCCATCCTAAGCGACCTCAATCTCGCCGAAATCAATGACATGATTAGGATCCGGTATATATCTCCGTAACTGGGATACGTGGAACACGTTATGAACATGGCTCAATGACGGCGGTAATGCCAATCTGTATGTCAACTCTCCAACTCTCTCAAGGATCTCAAATGGTCTGATATATCCCGGACTCAACTTTCCCTTCCTTCCAAAACGAAAGATTCCCCGAGTAGGAGAAACCTTTAAAAGTACGTGGTCTCCAGTACTGAACTCCAATGGGCGACGACGTATGTTTGCATAAGATTTCTGTTGACTCTGGGCGGTCAACAGCCTTTCACGAATCAATGCTATCTTCTCTCGTGTCCGCACAATCAACTCTGGTTCTGTCCCGATCAAGTCTGATGAATCGTCCCAACATAGGGGCGATCTGCATCTCCTCCCGTATAATGCCTCAAACGGTGACATCTTAATGGAAGCATGCCAACTATTGTTGTAGGTAAATTCAATCAATGGTAGATGAACTTCCCAATCGGTTGACCAATCTAAGGCACAAGCCCTCAACATATCTTCCACTGTTTGAATAGTCCTCTCGGATTGTTTGTCAGTCTGCGGGTGATAAGCTGTACTAAAGTTCAATTCGATTCCCAAGGCCTTATGAACTGCTTTCCAAAAATGCGATACAAAGCGACCGTCTCGGTCGGAAATAATGGTCTTAGGCATACCATGCAGTCAGACTATCTCTGAAATAAATACTCGCTCCAATCTCTCTGGTCCCCACGTGTCCTTAATGCCTAGAAAATGAGCTGATTTGATTAAACAATCAACTATCACCCAAATCATGTTCATTCCTGTCTTGGTTCTCGGCATATTAGTGATAAAGTCCATCGATATGTACTCCCACTTCCATTCAGGAATTGGGAGTGTAATACCCAGTTGTAATTCAGTCATTATCATTCAGTAATTGTCACTCAGTATTTTTCAGTTATTAATGATCATTTGTCACTCATATTCAATCATTGTATTCATCGTTCAGAGTAATTGTATCGTGTATCAATCGTCATTCATTATCAATCTAATTGGAGAATCGTGCGGTGTTTACCATCGTTGTCATTTCATAGTGTGCTATGTGTGAGGAGTAGCGCACGCTACGTACTCTCTTTAGCGTGCGCTAATTGAGTACGGGTAGTGCACACTACCTCTCAGCACTAGCGCACGCTAGTATGTTTCAAGCAGGCAGTCTAGAAGGCACTGGACTACAGTTGGGTTATTAGTAGCACACGCTACAAATGGAAAGTAGTGCGCGCTAGTAGGCCGAAGTAGCGCACGGTATGCAGCCGGTATAGCGCGCACTAGGGTCGAATCAGGTTGAGTCCAGTGGCTACTGGACTGCATTGGATTAATTCATAGCGCACGCTATGAGTGGTTTTTAGCATACGCAATCAATATTGTAGTGCACGCTAAATATTGATTGTAGCGCACGCTACCGCGATCAGATCAGAGGACAGAAGGTTCTGGACTCCAGCACTGGGCATCAGATAATTCGTTAGTTCACGCTAACATTTTGGGGTTAGCGCACGCTAAGTGTTCAGCTGTAGCGCACGCTACAAGAAGGTACGTAGCACGCTCTACCGTTGTCGGACAGTGAGTACTGGACTTACCAAAACACCCGTTAGCGCACGCTAAGAACTGGGGCTAGCGCGCGCTAAACTCGAATCACTATAAATTAGACAGTTAGCCCAGATTTCGGCATTTGTCATTTCTTCACATTCTCTCATCGGTTCCGGGCGATTTGGAGCGATTTGAAGAGTATTCTTCGAGGTGTAATCATCAATCATCATCTTCAAGTCTTTGAGTTGGATTAATCATCACTTCTTCATCTCCAAAACATCAAGTCAAAGGTATTAATCTCTTGGATCTAGAATTTCGGATTTTTGGGTTTTTCCTTCCGATTTCTTCGTGTAAGCTTGGATTGTTGTTGGAATATGTTAGATATGGATTATCTACCTTGGATAAATATATTCCTACGGATTTAATGGCTATTTTGGGAATTTATTTCAAGAACCCTTGGGGTTGACTTCGGTTAATTTTGGGATTTCCGATTGATGTTGTTGTAATCTTAAATTGTGGATTCCTATGGGATTATTGATGCCATTGATATTGTTTTGCTGATTTGAATCAATCATTTGATAGATGGTTTCGATAATTTGGGTTTGGTTGTAACCAACGAGAAGGATATTTTTCAACGTATTCGTTATAATGCACCTACGAGTTTGGATATTGTTGTATCGACGTTTGAGTTGGTTATAATCGTGTTTGATGCGTGTATTGATCGAATTATTGGTAATTGTGTTATTCAAGGTTGTTCGAGCGACTGACATTTCATTTAGGATGTTGTTCGTGTACGGACATTCTTCACCGGCTGAGTAAGTTAATTCTTACTCAGTTAAAAGGATATTCATTCCTTTCGTTGTTGTTCATTCATAATCATAATTCATTCATAACGTACTAACCGTATTGAAACTTGTAATTGTCACTTAATTACTTCATTCATGAGGAACGACGGTTCCAATCATTTCATTGAGCTATCATTCATTTCACCATCATTTCATCTTGGTGAGTCATTATTTATTTTCGATGTCACTTTTGTTATATCGTGGCATTCCGGGTCATACTGGCGTGCCGGTTGGTATGTGTAGGATTTTCATGTCGGGCACATTTAAGTCGTGTGTTGGTTGTTGGCCTCACATTGGACTGTGCACACGAGTCGATTGCTTCGTGAGATTGATTAGGTACAAGACCACACGTGTATTCGATCGATACTCGTTGGTGGCTTGTGCACGGATACATTTCCATCCCGGACGTAGTGTGGCGCCATTCCTTTGAGCCGTACTGTTAGTTGATTCATATAGCATGTTTGATTGCGTATGTTTCGACAAGATTGTGTGTATTCAACTCTTGAGGATTGTTGTTCTGTGTAACTGACCCCGTTGGGGGATATTGTTTTTCAGGTCAAGGGAAGGCAAAAGCAAGGGGAGAGCACATTGACGGCGAGGAGTCCCAATGATACTAGTAGGAGGCCCCAGTCTTTTCAATCATTTATGTGTCCTTCATTTTATTCCGCTGCATACATTCCGTTTGAATACTCATTTTACTTAGTGTTATATATATTATCTCCATATAAAATATACATGTATTCTGTAATATCTTGGGTGTGTTGTATGAAACTCCTCATCGGAGTAATTAATGTTGTAATGTGGTTCGGTACTACATTTACACTGTGTAATTCATTCATTTTCATTCGCCTGGTGGGTCCCAGTCGGGGGTCCACGGCACTGTAATATCCGCCTAGTTTGGGGTGTTACAGAGTTGGTATCGGAGCGTGGTTTTGAATACTACCTTCCGAGTCATGTCTCATTTGAAATCATCATTCATCAAACTAGTATCATTGGATTTTCGCGTCACGTGTGACCTGTGCAAGAGCCGAGCCCCTCAGACCAAAGAACAGTAAGATTTCCTCATCTATTATTTTCATTTGTGATCAAGTCGATCATGTGAATTCATTAATCACTCAGTTCATTTCATTGTTCAGTTGTTGATCTTGAGGATCATGTCAATAATCTTGTTAACTTGTTCAAGATATTCATTTCAAGAATTTCATTAGATAATCACGTCATTTCAGTTGATCATTCATGTAATCATTGTATTTGAGCACGTATGCTCATTTTCATCATTTCATAATATAATCATAATGTGATATTCATGCGATATATATAGTCATCATATGATTTTCCACTTCAGTATGAAAGGGCTGGCAGAGGACGCGGGGGAAGAGGCCGTGGTGCAGGCCGGAACCCGAGAGCTAGTGTGAATACACGCGCGAATGCTAGAAATAATGCTAACTCATCGAGCAGTGACGCTGCCACTCATTCACCAGGGTGTAATCATTCACTATCAGGGAGTCGTACCCGGGACACAGCTCAGTCATAGGGTGTTCGAGTTGACCCACTCGCTTTTATGCAGGGCATGATGGCCCAAATGACTCAGATGGCACAACTAATGGAGACGATGTATAACTCCACTACTCAAAATCAACAGGCTCCTCCGCCGCCACCTCAGAGGCGAGAGAGGGGTGTAAGCAGTATCATTGGCGATACTCTCGCCAGCGACCACCTACCTTCGAGGGCTCATCTGAGCCAGTGGATATTGTTCATTGGCTTGAGCATTTCGAGAAGTTATTTGCTATGGTGGATTGCCCTGAAGGGCATAAAGTTTCAGTTGCGGCCTACTATCTTGGTAAGAGCGCTCATTCATGGTGGTTATCTTTGAAGCCCACCGAAGGATCATGTACTTGGGATCAGTTCAAAACTCTCATGATGGAGAGGTATTATCCAGCCGCACTCAGAGAGGCTAAATTGTCGGAATTACTCACTCCCGACCTCTCAGCGGACGATGATGTTCTTGCCATCGCCGAAAAATTTCAGGAACTTCTTCCGTTCGCCTCATCTATCATTCATTCTGAGGCGGACAACATCAAGTATTTCAACAAGAGACTGAAACCTCGTATGCGGCTACAGTTGCTTAATCATAATTGCACCACTCTGGCCGAATTCATCGAGAAAGCTCTTACTTACGAGCTTACTGCTAAGGAAATTGCTAAGCAACAACCTTCATCTGCTGGCAAGAAGTCTAAGAACCGTAATTAGTCTGACGGCAGTCAGGCCACTTTCAAGAAACCACGTGCGGGCTCTACTTTTTCTGAGCGACCTCCTATGGCGCCTAAACCCGCGGAATCTCAGTCTCGAGTGGCCAGTTCGGCCATCACCTGTTTCAACTGTGAAGAACAGGGTCATTTCAGCACCAAGTGTCCGAAACAGACTGTCACGTGCCACAACTGTGGGATTGCTGGGCATAGGGCCCGTTTTTGCCGAAGGGACTCTAAACCTACTCCGGTGTCATCTCAGGCCCCAGTACAAAGTATCATAATACACAAATCGAATACGCAACAACAATGCATAAAAAATACACAATACGGACTTTGTAACACCCCAAAAGGCGACTATTACAGTGTCGTGGACCCCACACTGGGACTCACCAGGCGATATCAACATACAGATTAAATAAGTATTACTTTATGATACCGAACCACAATAAATAGTCATTTCTCCGATTAGGAGTTCACTAATAGTATGGCCAGCAGCCTTATAATACATAGGATCCGAAATACAAGTACAAACCATATGGAGATGGAATATACTTCAAAATACAACTGAACGATAATATAAATAAAGCAGAATTAAAGTAATATTACACAGTTTGAACAATAACCGGACAAAAAGAGATGGGCCCCCCGAACTAGTATCCCTCGAACCCTTCGCCGTCACCATACTCTTCCCGTGCCTTGCCTTTGCCTCGACCTAAAATACAACACAAGTATTTCGCCTAAAACACAGGGTCAAATATACATGATAAATGATTCTCCCGACATTATACAATCCACATATATTAGATCTCAAAGAAAACATACCGACTACTGAACATACCCCTCGGGCGTATGAAAAATCAGTTCCAAATCATCGAACATATCCAATCATACATGGACTATGAACGATTAAACAATATGGCTCAAGATGGACATCACAGTACGCCCGATCCGGAAATGTGTCCGTGTACATGTCCAACCCGTATATGGAATCCAGAATATACGTGTGACAATGTACCTAATTAGCCTCACGAACTACGTCTCGTGTGCACAGTCCAAAAACATCATGTATGACTATATAAGTGCCCGGCTAAAAATCCCACACAATAACCAATCGGCATGCAGATATGATTCCAGATATGTCACGATACAACATGACAACGAATTCAACAAATCACATATCCGATTAAGGATCAAGAAAAACTCACCAAAGTGACAACGAGGACCAAACGAGATCAACGATTCAAAGTAACACTTTGGGAATGCAATCCCCAGATGGAAAACGGAACAACGTCAAGGACAATATCAAATTACGAGGCACCAATTCATAAGCGTTTCATACACATGAAACGTATAATCATCACAAGAATCTAATCATCATTATAACCAAGCAAGATAACTTACCTCAATACGGATACGAGAATAGTCCTCCCTTGTCGAAACGAACGCACGGTCCATGACTTATATCGTTTACTCAAACAATCAACCTTGAACGGGATACATTTTACTCAATAACATATCCGTATAATTATCAATATAGAATTAATAAGACGACACCCTACAATCCATTAGAATAGTTTCTCTATCTCAACAATATCGAAGTCTTATACCGAGAATTCTTTTTACCTCAATTCAACCTTAAAATCGGTTCACAAGACATTTACTGAATGCTTGCATGATTCTTTATAACTAAGAATTTATCAAGAACATGTTAAACAACCACTTATGGTGTCAATATAATCTTATGTTGATTAAATTTTCCAAAAACATTACAATGTTGAAATGTAAAAATCTGCACAACTAAGTTCATCAATACATCTTATCTAAATTGAATATTAAGCTTATAATAAGGTTATATTAGTTATGAGATTACACCATATTCATGAAGATTGTCAAAACCATCCTTCCAAAACTGGAAGATCCATTAATATCATTTATGAAATCACCTAGCTTAGGTTTTAGAATTACCACACTAATCTTCTAACATTCAACAAGGTGTTCTTATCATTCCTCATGGACTTGTGAATCTGAACCATAATGATGTCAAAACTTCTAAGGTTTGTGAATAAGAGAACATCATTCTATCTTCAATTTTGTCAAGTTCTTCCCAAGGTAAATGAATATCAAGTATGGTGTTTTAACACTTTATGATAACAATTCCATCGATCAAACCCAGTTATGAAGAAGCTAAATGATTATCTATGTTATGCTGAGGTTACTTCGTCCAGCAAGATGAGTATAACATTTACATCATGGTTACTATCACCATAGCATCAAGAACACATCCATCTAAACCCTCATTTATCATTTTCATCAAGAAGTGTTTAAAAAGTTTAATTATAACCATGTTCTACTTGGTTGATTAAACTCTAAGTGAAGTATTCTACACTACTAACATTAATATACAAAAAATACAGAGGATAAACATATACATACCTCTAGAAACGAAGAACAACTCTCAACACCACAAGAAACACACTTCAAGCTCAAGAACACCTTCTAACTTCGAATCAATGAGCTCCAATCCAAGTTACAAGACTCAAAACCAAGATGGAGAAGGTTAATATCGGCCTAGGAGGCAGGAGAGGGAATACACGGAGAGAAAATCGAGTTGAAACTGAAAAGAAATGACAAAGAGGCTGGTCATATAAATAGACTGCACAAGCTTAACGTACGCTATCGAATAATTTTAGCGTATGTTAAAACTCTTACGTATGCTAACCGGTTAATGTTACGTACGTAAGCGGCTTACAGTGGCTACTGTCTTGAATCCGCAGGCCATTAGCTTGCGCTAATTAAAAGGGTGTTACGTACGCTATTAAAGGTTGACTCTGACCGACACGACAGCCCAGACATCATAAATATGCATGCCAACAGATAACATGTTCACGTGCGGAAGTCAATTAATTTCAGATTCTCTCTTAGCGTATGCAACAGAGAAAGCATTACGTACATTAAGGCACAAGATTAACCTATGTGAATCCTGCTACGTAGCGTACGCTACACCGCCAGAAAAGGCCAAAAAATGCAACTCCCCCTTAACATTGAATCATCAAGTATGAAGTGAAATAACAACGATACGAAGCTCAGATCTATAAAACCTCAACATAATACTGAATGAACGATCCATGATATTAAAATTACTTGAGTAATACAACGACAGATAAGAATGATGAATTACAGTCGGATATTACATACTCCCCCCCTTAAAAAGAGTTTCGTCCTTGAAACTAAGGGGTAAATAATTCGGGATATCTGACTTGCATAATATCCTCGATTTCCCACGTAGCCTCCTCGACTCCGTGTCGTGACCTCTGAACCTTCAGCAGGGGAATCGCCTTGTTCCACAACTGTTTGATCCTCCCCTAGAGTATCTGTATAGGACGCTCCTCGTACGAATGATCCTCCGCTAATTCGATCTCATCGAACTGAAGTATGTGACTCACATCAGCAACGTACTTCCTCAACTGGGAGACATCAAACACGTTGTGAATACGACTTAAAGCCAGTCGATAAGCCAGATAACCTACACGCTCCAAAACCTCAAATGGCCCAATGTACCTCAGGCTCAGCTTGCCCTTCTTCCCAAAACGAAAGACACCTCAGGTGGGAGACAGTTTCATCAAACACATGGTCACCAACCTCGAACTCAAGCGGTCGTCGACGGAGGTCTGTGTAGGATTTCTATCAACTTTGAGCCGTTAACAAACGAATCCTAATCAGAGCGATCTTCTCACGAGCTGCTAACAACATATCGGGTTCGGTACCTAAAGATTCAGACAGTTCGTCCCAACACAAAGGGGACCTACAATGACGGCCATACAATGCCTCATACGGTGCCATCTGAATCGAAGCGTGCCAACTATTATTATAAGTGAATTCCACCAAAGGTAGCTGGGTTTCCCAGTCGTCCTTCCAATCGATAGCACATGCTCTCAACATGTCCTCTAGAGTTTGGATGGTTCTCTCGAACTGACCATCAGTATGCGGATGAAAAGTCATACTGAAATTCAATTACGTGCCCATCGCACGATAAACTACCTTCCAGAAGTGTGACGTGAATCGCCCATCACGGTCCGATACAATACTCTTGGGGGTACCATGTAACCTCACAATCTCTTTAATAAATAGCTGGGCCAATCTCTCAGGACTCCACGTGTCTTTAATCTCCAAAAAGTGGGCCGATTTGGTTAGACGGTCCACGATCACCCAAATCATATTCATTCCTCGACGACTCGTCGGCAAGCTAGTGATAAAATCCATCGATATGTCCTCCCATTTCCACTCGGGAATCGGGAGCGGTTTCAGCATTCTTGCGGGTCGCTGGTGCTCAATTTTAACCTGCTGCCAGGTTAAACATCTCGACACGAATTCGGCAACCTCACGTTTCATATTCCCCCACCAATAATATTGTTTCAAATCCTTATACATCTTACTAGAACCCGGGTGAATAGAGTATGGGGTAGCACGGGCTTCTCTCATGATAGAGTTCCTCAATTACTCGTCTGCTGGTACACACGCTCGATTCCTGAAGCGTATCAATCTGTCCTCGTAGATTACAAATCCAGGGGTTTTCCCTTGAGTTACTTCATCTCGAACTCGTGATAGGAATGGGTCCGTAATCTGCTTCAATCTGATTATACGATCAAGAGACGAAGAAATCTCAAGTGTGCAAAGTTGTCGCTGAACACGCTGTAACCAAACTTCAATCTCTGGCCTCATAAGTTCCAACTGCAATTCCCTCTGAGCTATCAATCGGCTAAGCATCTGCTCCTGCACTGTCTTACGGCTCAGGGCATCGGCAACCACATTTGCCTTACCTGGATGATAAAGGATCTCGATATCATAATCTTTGATTAATTCTAGCCACCTTCTCTGTCGCATGTTCAACTCTTTCTGAGTAAAAATGTACTTCAGGCTCTTGTGATCAGTAAAGATCTGACAGGTAACTCCGTACAGATAGTGACACTAGATTATCAATGCAAACACTACGGCTGCCAGCTCCAAGTCATGGGTCGGATAGTTAACTTCATAGGGTCGCAATTGTATCGATGCATAGGCAATTACTTTCCCTTCCTGCATTAGTACACATCCAAGGCCCTGCCTTGACGCGTCACAATACACCACAAATCCTTCCGTTCCCTTTGGTAGAACCAAGACAGGTGCTGAAATCAATCGACTCTTGAGCTCATCAAAACTTTGCTGACATGCTTTTGACCACAAATACTTCTTATCCTTCCTTAGTAGGTTAGTCATTGGTTGTGAAATTTTGGAAAATCCTTCCACGAACCGTCGGTAGTAACCTGCTAGGACGAGGAAACTACGAACTTCCTTCACGTTCTTCGGAGGTAGCCAATCTCGAATGGCTTCTGTCTTCTGTGGGTCCACTCTCACTCCTTTGGCTGATATCCAATGCCCAAGAAAGATAACCTCAGGCATCCAAAATTCACATTTAGAAAATTTCCTATAATGTTGTTCCCGCCTCAGCGCATCGAGAACTTGGTGGAGATGACGTTCATGCTCTTCGCGATCCCGAGAGTAAATCAGAATGTCGTCAATAAAAATGACTACAAAAAGGTATAGATAGTTAATAAAAACCCGATTCATCAACTCCATGAATACAGCTGGTGCATTAGTTAATCCAAATGGCATCACCACGAACTCATAATACCCATAGCGAGTGCGGAAAACCGTATTCTAAATGTCAGACTCTCGAATCCTCAACTGATGATAACCAAATCTCAAGTCAATCTTAGAAAACACAGCAGCTCCTTAAAGTTGATCCAATAAATCATCAATATGAGGCAAATGATATTTGTTCTTGATGGTTACCCTGTTCAGCTCATAGTAATCAATACATAAACGCAGAGATCCTTCTTTCTTTCATACAAATAACACTGGTGCTCCCCAAGGGGACACACTAGGTCAAATACAGCCCTTTTCAGTCAACTCCTCAAGCTGGTTCTTCAACTCCTGCATCTCTGTCAGAGCCATACGATACGGTGCTTTTCAAAGTGGGTACGTACCCAGCTCTAACTCAATAGTAAACTCCACCTCACGATGTGGAGGTAAGCCTGGCAACTCTTCTGGAAATACATCTGGGTAGTCTCGGACTACCGGAATGTCGGCTAATTCAACTGGTCGATCTGCTATTTTGGTCATGTAGCACCAATAACCAATACACCATTGATTAAGTAGTTTCACTGCCTTCATAGCGCTAATGACTCTCCTAGAACGGTTGGGATTATCACCTCGAAAAATACACTCGAAACCATCATCAAAAGTGACGGTAACCATCCGCTTGCGGACACTAAGTATGGCATCATGATGATCCATCCAATCGATATCCACGATTATATCATCCTTAGGTAAATCGACTACAATAAGGTTTAACAACCACTCACGGTGGTTCATACAAATCGGACAGTCCTGGACTTCACGATTTTCAATAATTCTTCTACCATCGGGTAGACCAATCGCATAGGGATCACAATTGATAACATGGTCTAGAGGCAAACAACTTAAACAAGAAGTAGATATAAAGGAGTGTGAAGCACCGGTATCAAAAAGAACACACACTGGCTGAGAGTGGATCTCGAGTATACCTGCAATCATGCTGGCCTTGGGATCGTCAGCTTTCTTCATTTCGTAGATCCTGGGTTTTGCGGCTCCTACACCATGTGTACCACTTTGATTCCCACGACCCATTCCCCTGTTTGCCACAGTAGTCTGATAAGAAGCGGACGGAGGCACACAGTCCTGGATAGCAGACTGAATTGGAGCATGAGATGCTACTGGTTCATGTCCGGGTCCATTCCTGCAAAAACGAGTACGATGCCTATTCTACCCACAAGTGTGGCATGCGACGGCCGGCTTCGGGCATTTGGAGCTGACGTCCCCTTTGTCTCAGCAGTTATAGCGCACAACAGATGAGGGGACCGCTCGAGAGTGCGATCCGGCTTGCTTCGATGCCAAGGATGGTCGATCTGAAGGGTTTGGCAATGACTGGGGCTTCCTGAATGTCCCCCGGTTACTCTCAGTTTGGTTTTGGTTCCAAGATCTTTTGTTGTTAGGCTGTGGTTGCTTCTTAGAAATCTCCTTCGCGGTGAGTTCGTATTCCAGAGCTTTCTCGATGAACTCCGGTAGGGTCGTGCAATGGTGATTCAACAGCTGCATTCTCATTCGGGGTTTAAGCCTCTTGAGAAAATATTTGATTTTATCAGCCTCCGTTCGGATAATCGACGAGGCAAAAGGAAGAAGTGCCTGAAATTTCTCGGCGACTGTTGGGAAAAGAAGAACCCTGTATCAAAACAGCCGGGATATCCAATCCCTGTATCGAATGGTATTTGATAAAGAGGTTTTGACATATATGCCAATCCGCATACAGTAAAGTAAAACTGTATCGAAGCATTGAGGCATTATCCTGTATCGAAGACCTGCCTCGAATCAGCATATAGTGAAGCCCTTCAGTACAGCAAGAAGTCTTATAAAAGACCAAGTATGGAAACTGTCTCGAATCTCGAATACGCTTATCTTCCATCTGACTCACAACAGACAAATAAGGAATCTCCAAGTCAAGTCCGTTGAATAAAGAAGTATTTAAATACTCAAGGATAAAGTATTTAAATACCGCGATCAACAGATCTTCAAATCCCGCTAAATCCGGATCGTGTTATAATCCCGTTGGAACGGAATCTCACTCAAACGGATACATCTCAACGGATATATATTTCATAGACTATATATATCACATCAAGATGCTGAAGATCAATCACCCAAGCTATCGAAATTATTATCAGAGCAAAACATATCTCCAAAGCTTACTGCAACTCAGATCAAAAGAGATATACAGTGCTCATCATTCTGAACAACACTTCATCAGCTGAAAGCTCTTAAAGTCAAAGTTGTTGTTCACCATATGTTCTATACTTTGAACAAACAGCCCTGTGTGGACTGAGCAATCTGTGATTCTCCGGAACTGTGTGTGAAGGATTTTCATTGAAGAAGACGAAGCTTCAGAACTGTGTATGAAGAGGCAAGTCAAAGCATTAGCTCAAAACCAATTTGTGTGAACGGTTGAAGCTAAGATCTTTATATCAATATGTGTGAACGATATATTGATTGTGTGTTGTTATAATTACGTAGTTGTGTACGTAGTAATTATAGTAAACTTTTTACTCCTGTGTGGAGGACCAGTGGACGTAGAGGGGTTTACCTCGAACCACTTTAATTACTGTGTGATTTACCTTCAACTTTTACTGTTTTAATTACTGTGATTAATTAAGTATACTCTATACATTTAGTTGTTGTATCCACAGCAACCTACTGTATCCAAGAATTCCGCTACGCACTCAGAATTAAAATCCGTACAGTTTGTTGTTTAAACTATTTTCCAAACTATATCCAGTATACTTAGTGGCCAACAAGTGGTATCGGAGCGGTTGATTCTAAAAAGAATCAGTCGTATTTTTAACCGAATCAGATCCAAAATCACTTATTTTCAAAACAGTCTCTTTCATTTCTGTATTATCACATGGATACTTCTATGATTAACAAAGTTCCTATGTTCTCTATTAACGAATTTCATGACTGGAGAATTATAATGGAGGCTCATCTTGCAGCAATGCACGAAGAGATGATTTTTGTTATACAGGATGGTCCTATCAAGATCATGAAGGTGAACATGGCCGCAAGGATTGAAGGCCAAGCCCATGAAGAGATGCTCGAGAAGGATCGCGAGCAATGGACCACAAATGAAAGAAAGCGAGCAAACCTTGACAATGTAGCTAAGAACGCGTTATTTGTCACTCTTGACAAAGGCATGTTCTCAAAGGTAAAGAGCTGCAAAACAGCCAAAGAAATCTGGGATAAAATCAAGTTGATTTGTGAGGGAACTGAGCTCTCAAAAGAAAACAAGTTTTCAAAACTGACTCAGCAATTTGAATCTTTCGAAATGAAACCAATTGAGACACTTGAGGAACTTGACCTCAGATTCACTGGTATTGTTGGTGAACTTGAAGTGTTGGGCAAAATCTATACCCAAAAGGAGAAGAATTTAAAATTTTTCAGATCTCTCCTAGCCCGATGGGACATTAAGACCACAGCTATGCGTGTATCTTATAATCTTAATGAAATATCTACTTTTGATCTCTTCTATGACCTCAAAGCTTTTGAGTATGATATTGACAGAAGAGAGAAAGCTGAAGAATCTCCTTCAAAGGTCACAGCTCTAGCCGCTGTATCAAACCGTCGACACAGCATGCCCAGCTCGTCGAAGCCTAGTCACAAAATGCTGACAGTGACGACGACATCCTATCTCAAGATGAAATGGCGCTTCTCATGCATAAATTCAAAAAGTTCATCAAACAGTCTGGAAAGACTCCCTACAGGCCCAAACCTGTCCACAAGGTAAGTACTGAAACATCATCTGGTGATGCTAACCTGTGCTATAATTGCATGAAACCAGGGCATTATGCAAATAAATGTCCTCATCCCAAAGTCCAAAGGTTGCCGGAGGCCGAGCAACAAGAGAGAGATGAAAGAAGACGTGCTTGGAAAGACAAGCTCAAGGCCCTGATTGGAGAATCAGAAGCCTCCCCCACACCATCCAAATCCGCAGAATGTCTTCAGGTGGTCACTGAAAGTGATTCATCTGACGATGAGTTTGATGATAAAGCATATATGTGCTTTATGGCCAAAGACATTCCAGAAGGTGAAGACAGCAACGATGAGGTAAGTTCAACCTCAGCTATTCCGTCAAATGCATCTCATACTTTTGAAAACATGATGAATGAATTTAAAAACATTCAAAAGGCCCATGAGACAACGAAAATCGAGAATATACTGCTTCAATTAACTAATTTAGAGCTGAAAGATGAAAATGACTTGCTGAAAATAAATTATGAAAATATGTCTCTTGACTGTGAAACCAGCAAAGTCGATATTGAAAAACTCATGGAGAGCAATCATCAACTTGCTCATGAACTAAGTGATGTTAAAACTCACAACGAAAGCAAGACAAATGATTTGGTTCTACTTCAAGCCAAAATCACAACTCTCGAAAAGCGAGAAATTGAACTTGAGACCACTCTGAAATCGTTCGAGAAATCGTCCAAAAGAATGGAAGAAATTCTGAGCACTGGGCAAAATTCTCATGACAAAAGTGGCTTAGGATACAACTCATGTTAAAACAAAGGGAAAACTAGTACAGTGTTCGTCAAGAGTGTGGAACACATTCCAGAATCGGAAGAAATCCCTAGCCCCGTGAAGGAACCTGCTGTACCGAGAAAACCGAAGGCTGCTATTCCGCCCCCACAATCCTATTCCAGACAGCGGAATCATAAGCCGTTCCAACCTGTGAGGCGCACTCAAGATGCTCCCGAGCATATCATGGCGCCAACAACCGTTCAGAAGGAAGGCTGTATCTAACTACCAAAGGCCCGCACGGCAGTACTATCAGTACAGCACGCCGAGGTATTGGATACAGGAATCCCGTTATCCATCGAGACAGCAGATGCCGGTTCAGTATCAACAACAACATTGGGAATCCAACTGGAAACCCAGAAGGCAAGCTGTTAGGCCTAAGAAAATGGCTCCACCTCCAAGACGGCACTCGTACTGGATTAATAATAATAACCCTGAATTTTTCATGCATAATAATTATCATGGTTATAACAACTACGGATATGACCCCCGTAGATATCGCAACACTGTACCGAGTATGTCCTACAGTAAACCAATTGCTGCCAGGAAAACTTGGGTACCAAGAGGAACTAACAATCATGGACCCAAAAATCAAAGGGGACCTAAATCTACTTAATCTCTTTGTTACAGGACATTCTAGAGGAAGATACCTGGTACTTTGATAGTGGATGCTCTCGACACATGACCGGAGATAGGAGCAAGCTATCAGATTTTGTAAAAGGTCGCAGTCCAAAAGTTCGTTTCGGTGATAAATCTAAAGGAAGAACAAGAGGGAAAGGAAACCTACTTGTCGGAAAATTCAAAGTCACCGATGTTGCATATGTTGAAGGCTTACAGTATAATCTACTTAGTATTAGCCAGTTCTGTGATAAAAAGTTCTCGGTGAAGTTCTATATAGATCGCTGTAGAGTCAAAAACATCCAAACCAAGGAAGTTGTGCTTACAGGAAGCAGATCAGGTAATATGTATATTGCTGACTGGAAGCCAATGAGCTCCTCAATTCCATGCTTTGTTGCCAAAGGCACTGCATATCTTAGCTGGTTATGGCACAATAGGATGTCTCACGTCAACTTCAAGACAATCAACAAACTCTCAAGACAGGGAATGGTTAGAGGTTTGCCAAATGTGTCATTCAAGAAGGACAACGTCTACGGACCATGTCAGAAAGGCAAGCAAATCAAGTCAACCCTGAAGAGCAAATCCTACCTTTCAACCCAAAGAGTGTTGGAAATGCTACACATGGATCTCTACGGTCCTGTAGACCCAGTAAGTTTGGGAGGTAATAAATACTGCATGGTTGTTGTCGATGATTATTCCAGGTATGCTTGGACGATCTTTCTTAGCAAGAAGAAGGAAACAGCATCAAAGCTGCCCGAGCTCCTGAGAAAGTTGCAAAATGAAAAGGCATCGAGTATCGTGTGCATTCGTTCCGATAGAGGTATAGAATTTACTAACCGCTTTATAGAGCAATACTATTCGGAGAATGGAATACAGCACGAATACTCAGCTGCCCGTACACCTCAACAAAATGGTGTTGCCGAGCGAAAGAATAGGACGTTGAAAGAAGCAACAAGGACAATGATTGCCGCAAGCAAATTGCCACAGCGTTTTTGGGGTGAAGCAACCAATACAGCATGCTACACTCAAAACCGTTGTATCGTCAACAAGCACCACAACAAAACAGCATATGAGGTATGGAACAACAAAACTCCGTTAGTTTCGTATTTCCACATTTTTGGATGCAGGTGTTATGTATTGAATAATGGGAAAGACCAACTTAGAACCTTTGATGAGAAATCAGATGAAGGAATATTCGTAGGATACTCCTCCGTCAGCAAAGCTTTCAGAATCTTTAACAAAAAGAAGCTGACGATTGAGGAATCAGTTCATGTAGTGTTTGACGAACCACACCATGACCCTACAGGAGTAGATGATATCACTCAGAACATTCACCATCTATCTATCTTGGATCCTCCAACTCCCATAGAACCTGTCGTTGATTTAGAAATCAACCCCGCAGCTGTAAGAATCGACGTGGATGAAGACGACGCTGTACAAGCTGAAGCTGTATCCACAGAATCTTTCGATACAGTACGAGATCCTGAATTAGAACCCGACCAAAGATGGTTGAGAGATCACCCGCAAGAGCTGATCATTGGAAACATAAATGCTGGTGTTTCTACTCGTAGGAGAATACAGAGTACACAAGGAAATGTACTTTGTGCACAAGAAGAATCTGATGCTGAGATATCATAGTTTCCTGAATGGAAATCTCAATCCGAGCTTAGAAGACTCAATATGTGCACTATCGCTGTATTCTTAGCCCATTCCGAACCTGTTTCGACCATAGACGCTCTTAATAATTCCCATTGGATAACATCTATGGAAGAAGAGCTTAACAGTTTCGAAAGAAACAATGTATGGTATCTTGTACCCAGACCAACACATCAATCGGTTATAGGAACCAAATGGGTATTTCGAAACAAAAAGGATCGAAATGGACTTATCATAAGGAATAAATCCAGACTAGTCGCACAAGGCTATAGTCAGGAAGAAGGCATAGACTATGATGAAACCTTTGCTCCTGTAGCGAGACTAGAAGCCATCAGGATATTTCTAGCCTTTGCCGCCCATAAGAGCTTTATTGTATACCAAATGGACGTCAAAAGTGCTTTCCTGAATGGAGACCTTGCAGAAGAAGTTTATGTTGAACAACCACCAGGGTTTGCCAACACAGACGGTATCGACCTAGTTTACAGGCTAAGGAAAGCGTTGTACGGACTTAAACAAGCCTCTAGAGCCTGGTACGAAACCCTGTCCCAGTATCTAACCAACAACGGATTTGAGAAAGGTGCTGTGGACAAGACTTTGTTCAAGATACAGGAAGGTGATGACCTTCTTATGGTGCAAATCTATGTGGATGATATTATTTTTGGTTCAACTAACCTTGCTCTATGTCAAAGGTTCTCTCATCTCATGCAAAGTAAATTTTGTTGTCACAAAAAGTATTTTGATGATGGTTACATACAAAACATTTAATTGAATCTATCTCGGCTCGATAATATGTTGAAAGGAACACAATATGACTAACGCACGCTACGTATCATACCGTAGCGCACGCTATCGAGACTCTTATACACAGACCAGTCAAGTCAGCTGCAGCCTACTCAAATCGCCTGATCGATAGCGCACGCAAGCTATTGAATGATAGCACACGCTAATAAACTAAAGTTAACGCATGCTATACAACATACATAACGCACGCTATCGCAAGTCTCCAGAAGTCAGTGAAAGGAATTCAGAATTGGACGTTGCGCACGCTACAGACATATTCTTACGTACGCTAAAGTGAAGACTTAGCGCACGTTAATTTTCATATCTAGCGCACGCTACCGAAATAATGGTCAGTAGTCCAGTAGCCACTGGACTCACTTCGTCTAGGTTCTTACGTACGCTACACAAGGCAACGTACGTTATTGAAATAATTCAGTAGCGCACGCTAAAGGAAAGGTGTTAGCGCACGCTAAATGGAATATGCAGTTTACCGTTTGAAATTCAACCGTTGGAAGGAAGAGTCAATGCAGATCCGGAAAATCTGGAAATATTGGATTTAATTAATGCTAGCGCACGCTATGCATACTTGCTAGCGCACGCTAATCATGATTTTAGCCGTTGGAAAAAGAGTCGTTGGAGAGGAAATCGGATTTTGTCAAAGTCAAGATTGAAGACTAGTTGACCAAGACGATAGCGCACGCTACCATATCATTACTAGCGCACGCTAGACACAGAATTTTACCGTTACAGCTTGATCTTTGTGACCGTTCGGAGAACTCAAGTCAAAATCCGCTAACGCACGCTACAAGGATCTATTAGCGCACGCTAATAGTATATTTTCAGATTTTGAAGGTGTCTCACTCCTATAAATACCCGAAGGACTTGGGTATCAAACACACAACTTCAAGCATTCAAGCATTCTAGCATACAAGCAATCAAAGCATTCTTGAGCTCAGATTTACATATTTTATTGTATTACAAGTTGTGAGAAAAGGAAGATACAAGAGCGATTTCAATTGTATTATCCATTATTCCTTGTATTCTTTCATTTGGTTGTAAGTGTTGCATCACTTACACTTGAGCGAAAGAAAGCGAATCAAGAGTCACTAATCCGGTGTTATTAGGATCTTTGATCCGGCATTGTTAGGATTATACTCCCATATTCGTATAGTGAGGATTATCTAGTTCCTATAGAACACTAGATAAACAATTATTCATATTGAGGGAAAGGTTGAGCTTGGACCGATAGAAGACAAGCGGATTGTAACGGTTGTGAACTCGGACCGATAGAAGACGAGTTAAGGTTGTGGTTTTTCTTTAGCCAATAGTAAAAGAAAGTCGGAGAGAGGACGTAGGCAAGTTGCCGAACCTCTATAAATTCTTGAGTCTTTATTTTCCGCATTATTTTCTTTTTACTCGCAAGAAATTTCGGTATTCCGCATCACCACTATTCAACCCCCCTTCTAGTGGTGAATTTATCTCTTCAGTTGGTATCGGAGCGGGTCTCTTTTTAAAGGTTTAACCACCTAGGAGAAAAAGATCCGCAAATGGCACTTCTAGGCCAAATTGAAGGAAATGCTCTCAACCGTCCTCCTTTCTTCGACGGTTCCAATTTCATGACGTGGAAAAAGAAGATGGCGATCTTCGTTCAAGCCTACGATATTGAAATCTGGAAAGTTATTGCTCTCGGTCCTAAACTTGCTAAGAAAGAAGATGGATCGTTGAAAAAGATCGAAGAATTCAACGATGAGGATTGGAGAAACACGCATGTCAACTCCCGAGCTACTCAACTCCTCTATTGCGCTCTCAATCCCGAAGAACTTAATAGGATATCATCCTATGAAAATGCAAAAGAAATATGGGAAATTCTCAAAGTCACTCACGAGGGAACCACTCAAGTCAAGGAGACCAAAATTAATATGTTACTCCATGACTACGAATTATTTTCCATGAAAGACGAGGAAACGATCACAAATATGTTGGATCGATTTTCGGCTATAACAAACGGTCTTGCATCTTTTGGAAAGCCTATATCGAGCTGACAAAGCTAAGAAAATGCGATCGTTGCCACGAGAATGGGATGCCACGGTCACCGCGATCATGGAATCCAAGGATCTCAACAAGCTCGAATTTAGTGCCCTCATCGGGTCACTCATCAACTATGAGATCGTTCTCAAGTCTAGAGGCACAAAACCAAAGCCTCGGGAAAAAGAAGTCGCATTCAATGTTGATAGCGACGTTGAGGAAGATGTTGCCGAAGATGAAGACGACGAGGAACTCGCTCTTTATGCCAAAAACTTTAGAAGGTACAAAAACCTAATTCAAAAGAGGCGAAGTTTTCTTGGTCGGGATGGCAAACCGGAGCAAAAGAAGAGTGGCTACACCCCTGTCAAGAAGTTCGACAATAATTGTCGGAAATGTGGTCAAGCCGGTCATTATGCCAAAGAATGCCGAGGATCCTCTTCAAAACCGCAAATGGAAAGATTCAAAAAGAAGGAGGTTCTAATCGCTTCTTGGAGTGATGACGAGGAGGAGATTGAAAGATCTCTAGACGCAAACCTTGCATTCATGGCCCTCGACTCAAAGCAATATCGAGGTAAGCTCTAAACTCAATGATGATGAATATGATTCTTTTGATTTTTGTGATTCACAAGAAGTTCATCAAGATGATGAGTTGTTGAGTGCGTTTGAATCGTTAAATACGGAGTATGACGAGATGGTCAAGTTAAATATATCTTTAAAGAGAAAAATAAAATCTCTAGAACTCGAAAACTCCTCGCTTCAAAACAAGGGCAAAACTATTGAGATCGACCATACATCATGTATTGAAAAAGAAAATATTTTGAAAATCGAGTTAACAAAAACTCAAAAGGAGCTAAAATATATTTTGAACAAATTTACTCTCGGAAACGAGAAATTCGAAAGGCTCCTATCTATTCAAAAATCGCCCTTGCTCAAACACAGTCTTGGTTTCGACCCTTTTAAACGGGAACAATCCCTTATTAACCTCGACAAAATAAAGAAAACCGAAACCGAGAACTCAAAAGATCCGCTCAAACGAGTTCACAATGTTAATACTCATTCAAAGTTAAGAACTATCAAAGTTAAGCAAATATGGGTTCCGAAAGGGACGATTGTTCCGAATGCTATAAGCATAGTTAACTCTGGAGGACCCAAACGGGCTTGGGTACTGAAACAACCGAGAAATTCTATTTTTGTAGGTACCGGCACCAAGGAAAAACAAGTGGTACATTGATAGCGGATGCTCAAGGCACATGTGCGGCTCCGAGGACTTATTTGAAGACCTCGAATATCAAGATCAAGGACATGTGACCTTTGGAGATAACCAAAAGGGAAAAATCAAAGGAATCGGTAAAGTCGGTAAGGAACCTTCTCCTTCTATCAACAAAGTACTATTTGTTGAAGGTTTGCATCATAATCTCCTTAGCGTTTCGCAACTTTGTGATGAAGGTTTTAAAATTCTATTTGAGCAAACGCATTGCACGGCATTTAGAAATAATAAAATTGCATTCATTGGTTTGAGATGTGGAAACATCTATATTGTTGATCTTAATGATAAGAGTTCATTCAATGAAAAATGCCTTATTACCTTGGATGACAATGCATATTTATGGCATCGAAAATTGGGGCATACTTCTCTACCTATCATTTCTATCTTATCTAGACACGACCTTGTTCGTGGATTGCCCAAACTCAAATTCGATAGAAAACATTTGTGTGAATCATGCATTAAAGGGAAACATACTCGAGAATCGTTTAAACCAAAATTCGAGGTTTCCACTAGTCGAGTTCTTGAACTCGTGCATATGGATTTGATCGGACCATCTAGACATGTTAGTTTAAATGGTAAACTTTATACTTTGGTTATTGTTGATGATTTCTCTCGATTTACTTGGGTTAGATTTTTAGCTCATAAAGATGATGCATTTTCCGAGTTTTCTAAATGGTGTCCTTTGGTATCAAATGAGAAAAATCTCTCCATAATTTCTATTCGCACCGACCACGGAGGTGAATTTGATTGCACCCCGTTTGAACTTTTATGCGATAAATACGGTATTAATCACAATTTTCGGCTCCTAGAACGCCTCAACAAAATGGAGTTGTTGAAAGGAAAAACCGATCTTTGGAAGAAATGTCGAGAACAATGCTTAATGAATACTCTCTTCCACGATACTTTTGGGCCGAAGCAATTTTTACGGCATGCTATGTGATTAACCGAGTTCACGTTCGTAGAACTCATCTTAAAACTCCTTATGAATTATGGAAGGGCAAAAGCCCAATATTGCTTACTTTCATCCTTTTGGTTGCAATGTATTTATTTTGAACAATGGCAAGGATAACTTGGGCAAGTTTGATGCCAAATCCGACTCCGGAAGTTTTCTTGGCTATTGTACGAATAGCAAAGCATATCGTGTGTATAATATTAGAACGAATAAAGTTGAAGAATCCATACACGTTAAATTCAATGATATGATCTCACCCCGAGAAAGGTAGAATATTTTGATGATGCAGTACCTTCCGGATCCCTCACCAAGTGAAGAAAATTTCGGAAATCGAAACGAACACAATCGTTGATTTACCGAAAGATTGGAGGCACATCAAAGACCATCCGAAGGATCTCGTGATCGGAAACATTGAAGACGGTGTTCAAACCCGAAGGAGGACCACCGAGTTTATGGCTCATTGTGCTTTTGTATCCGAAATAGTTCCCAAAAATATATCGGAAGCTCTCGATGATGAAAGTTGGGTAATGGCAATGCAAGAGGAGCTTGTGCAATTCAAGCACAATAATGTATGGAATTTAGTTCCCGCGCCTAAAGATAAAACAATTATCGGAACTAAATGGGTGCATAAAATCAAGAGTGACGAAGACGGCTATCCTATTCGAAATAAATCTCATTTAGTCGCTCAAGGATATAATCAAGAAGAAGGTCTTGATTACGAAGAAAGTTTTGCTCCCGTGGCTCGACTCGAAGCCATTCGCTTGCTTTGTGCATTTGCCGCTCATAAAAAGATAAAGCTATTTCAAATGGATGTCAAAAGTGCATTCTTGAATGGTTTCATTCAAGAAGAAGTCTACGTCAAGCAACCTCCGGTTTTGAAGACCATCATTTTCGGATCATGTCTACAAGCTCAACAAGGCACTCTACGGGTTGAAGCAAGCACCCCGAGCATGGTATGATCGTTTAAGTCAATTTTTAATTGCAAATGACTATAAAAGAGGCAAAGTCGATAATACCTTGTTCGTTAAAGTACTAAATGATGATATACTTGTTTGCCAAATTTACGTTGATGACATTGTTTTTGGAGCTACTAATGAATCCTTGTGCCAAGATTTTTCTAATCTTATGAAAGGAGAATTCGAAATGAGTATGATGGGAGAATTAACGTTCTTCCTCGGGCTTCAAATCAAACAATGCGAAGATGGAATTTTTATCCATCAAACGAAGTACTCAAACGACCTCCTCAAGAAATTCAATATGGAAAATAGCAAGGTGATATCTACGCCAATGTCGTCATCATTAAAGCTTGAGAAAGATGAAAATGGCAAATCCATAGATCAAAAACTATATCGAGGTATGATCGGATCTTTGCTATATTTGACTGCATCTAGGCCAGATATAATATTTGCTACATGTCTGTGTGCTCGATTCCAAGCTAATCCCAAGGAATCACATTTAATTGCTTGTAAACGTATTTTTCGCTATTTGAAAGGAACTATTGGACTAGGTCTATGGTATCCTTCTTGCTTGGATTTTAATTTAATTGCCTATAGTGACGCCGATTTCGGCGGATGCAAAATTGATAAAAAGAGTACTAGTGGTACATGTCACTTTATTGGATCTTGTTTAATATCTTGGGGAAGTAAAAAGCAAACCAGCGTAGCATTGTCTGTTGAGGCCGAATATGTCATTGCAGGGAGCGCCTGTGCTCAAGTGCTATGGATCAAAAATCAACTACGCGACTACGGCATTCATTTTGAAAATACCCCTATCTTATGTGATAACACTAGTGCAATTAATTTGAGCAAAATCCTGCTTTTGCACAAATAACCAAGCATATAGATATTAGACATCACTTTTTACGTGATCATGTTCATAAGAAAGACATCTGTTTAATTTTTGTCGGGACGAAGGATCAACTTGCTGACATATTCACAAAACCTCTTCCCGAAGAATCTTTTAACTCCATTCGTTTGCAACTTGGCATGGGACATATAGACAACTTTTGAAATAAAATTCTACTCAAAACATCAAAATCGGTGAATCAGATCAATCGCTAGCGCGCGCTAGCTTCATATTCTTAACGCGCGCTAAAAATTCATTTCGATAGCGTACGCTAAACCTTTTCTTCTTGCGTACGCTAATTAAAGTTCTCTTGTTATTCGGTGGGCAGTCCGGTAAGTCCTGTTTTTTCGCCTAACGTACGCTAATCCTTTAAATCCTAGCGTACGCTAACTTTAAACTCGTTGACTATATATATGCCGTACAACCCTAAATCACATCACATCCCTTAACGCACGCAAATGACTTCTCTCTTGCAAAAACCCTAGACAGACATCCGATCCAATCTGCGATCTTCTCCCTCAAAATCTTCGATTCCCTTCGTTTTTCTCCTTCTCCGATCATGTCTAGCAAGAATCGAACCGCTATGGGAAAGCAATACAACAATTTGAAGCGTCCTCTAAGCGCCCAATTTGATGCGGACCGGTTCGTATCCGCCATCGCTTCGAGAGTGTTCTTTGACATACTCCCTCAAGAACACATCACGGATTGCTACTTTTTCAATCTTCTCAGTCTCGAACGGGTAAACGTTAACATCTCCAATTTCTTCTCATCACTCGGTATTTCTCGTTTCGTTGAGTGCAAAAACCCTGTGTTTCCTGAGCTCGTCCGGGAATTCTATGCCAACCTTCACGTGGCCGAGAGTGAAGGTTCCTCAGCCCTTGTGCTAGGTAGCCTTGTCGGAGGAACCAAGGTGAAAGTTTCTTCCGATATTTTGTATCAAATTTTTGGTTTGCCCAGAGATGGTCTTATTTGCACTGGAAAATCATTGGTCGACGATAATGAAATTGGTGAAATTGACGTGAAAGAATTTCTGAGCACGAAAGCCGTTATTGACATAACGGATGATTTTTTTGAAAACAACGACTTCGGAATCAATATTCGTTTGCTCTTGGTAGCCCTCACAAAATGTCTTATGCCAAAGGTCAATTCGCAGCACAAACTAGTCGGCGTGGACAAGCAAGTGGTGTACCGCGTTCTAAATGACGATAAGGTTGATTTCTCCGACATCATCATTAGTTGGATGAAGGTGAAAGGAGATTTGTTCCGGTCGAAAAATTACGCCACTCGTTCTCGCAAGGCTGGAATGCCTTATGGCTCTATCCTGTCGGCTATCTTTAGCTTTCATCAAGTGGACTTGTCGAAGGACAAGGCAGTCCCCGTCTCTCTCGGGCATGAGATCTCGGACGCGTCCCTTAAAGCTATGCACTACGTCCGTACGATCAACAGAGGCTGGATTCTCTTTCCGTACCTTCGCGATGATGACCAAGTTGAGAAAGGGTCACGGAAGCCCACTGCAGAAGAAATGATTACTCGTCGGGGACCTCACACCCTTCGAGAAATGCGGTGGGAATTCGTAAGGAAACCAACATCGAAAGTATAACGCCCGATGCGATATGTGGTGACGGAGGAAGAAGAGAGTGATCTCTTTGCTCGGATGTGGGGCATCGAGACTTCACACGCTGAGTTACGAGAGGACTTTCGGGCTCTGCGTTCGGAAGTCGAGATGTGCATTGAAGTCCGGGAAGTTCGTGGGCTGTTATCCGAGTTTATTCGCTTCACACACCCTCGTTCCTTTCCCTTCGACCTCCTCCGATCCGTAGATTTGATGATTTTTGATGCTTGGTGTAGAATCTTCTTTTTAATAATATATATGTCGCTTGCCATGGAAAACTCGTTGTATTCACTGCATTTTATTATTAATGAAATTCGCATTTCTTAATTTGGCATTTATTATGTACACGTATTTGCTATCTCCACGTATTGTTACTATCGTTGTTACTATCATTGTTGATTGCACCTTGAGTAATGGCAAAATTTCGTTAATGTTTATTAATAAGGCAACAATTCGGGGAGTTTCTTTTGTTTCATCAAAAAGGGGGAGAATACTCCAAAAACGAAAACCGACTAACATATCGAACAAGTTTATCTTGATTCGAATCATTTCAAAACGTTTTTGCAGGTATTAATTAAATGTTTTGACATCATCAAAAAGGGGGAGATTGTTGTCACAAAAAGTATTTTGATGATGGTTACATACAAAACATTTAATTGAATCTATCTCGGCTCGATAATATGTTGAAAGGAACACAATATGACTAACGCACGCTACGTATCATACCGTAGCGCACGCTATCGAGACTCTTATACACAGACCAGTCAAGTCAGCTGCAGCCTACTCAAATCGCCTGATCGATAGCGCACGCAAGCTATTGAATGATAGCACACGCTAATAAACTATAGTTAACGCATGCTATACAACATACATAACGCACGCTATCGCAAGTCTCCAGAAGTCAGTGAAAGGAATTTAGAATTGGACGTTGCGCACGCTACAGACATATTCTTACGTACGCTAAAGTGAAGACTTAGCGCACGTTAATTTTCATATCTAGCGCACGCTACCGAAATAATGGTCAGTAGTCCAGTAGCCACTGGACTCACTTCGTCTAGGTTCTTACGTACGCTACACAAGGCAACGTACGTTATTGAAATAATTCAGTAGCGCACGCTAAAGGAAAGGTGTTAGCGCACGCTAAATGGAATATGCAGTTTACCGTTTGAAATTCAACCGTTGGAAGGAAGAGTCAATGCAGATCCGGAAAATCTGGAAATATTGGATTTAATTAATGCTAGCGCACGCTATGCATACTTGCTAGCGCACGCTAATCATGATTTTAGCCGTTGGAAAAAGAGTCGTTGGAGAGGAAATCGGATTTTGTCAAAGTCAAGATTGAAGACTAGTTGACCAAGACGATAGCGCACGCTACCATATCATTACTAGCGCACGCTAGACACAGAATTTTACCGTTGCAACAGTCTTTGTGACCGTTCGGAGAACTCAAGTCAAAATCCGCTAACGCACACTACAAGGATCTATTAGCGCACGCTAATAGTATATTTTTCAGATTTTGAAGGCTGTCTCACTCCTATAAATACCCGAAGGACTTGGGTATCAAACACACAACTTCAAGCATTCAAGCATTCTAGCATACAAGCAATCAAAGCATTCTTGAGCTCAGATTTACATATTTTATTGTATTACAAGTTGTGAGAAAAGGAAGATACAAGAGCGATTTCAATTGTATTATCCATTATTCCTTGTATTCTTTCATTTGGTTGTAAGTGTTGCATCACTTACACTTGAGCGAAAAAGAAACGAATCAAGAGTCACTAATCCGGTGTTATTAGGATCTTTGATCCGGCATTGTTAGGATTATACTCCCATATTCGTATAGTGAGGATTATCTAGTTCCTATAGAACACTAGATAAACAATTATTCATATTGAGGGAAAGGTTGAGCTTGGACCGATAGAAGACAAGCGGATTGTAACGGTTGTGAACTCGGACCGATAGAAGACGAGTTAAGGTTGTGGTTTTTCTTTAGCCAATAGAAAAAGAAAGTCGGAGAGAGGACGTAGGCAAGTTGCCGAACCTCTATAAATTCTTGAGTCTTTATTTTCCGCATTATTTTCTTTTTACTCGCAAGAAATTTCGGTATTCCGCATCACCACTATTCAACCCCTTCTAGTGGTGAATTTATCTCTTGATTGGTATCGAGCGGTCTCTTTTTAAAGGTTTAACCACCTAGGAGAAAAAGATCCGCAAATGGCACTTCTAGGCCAAATTGAAGGAAATGCTCTCAACCGTCCTCCTTTCTTCGACGGTTCCAATTTCATGACGTGGAAAAAGAAGATGGCGATCTTCGTTCAAGCCTACGATATTGAAATCTGGAAAGTTATTGCTCTCGGTCCTAAACTTGCTAAGAAAGAAGATGGATCGTTGAAATAGATCGAAGAATTCAACGATGAGGATTGGAGAAACACGCATGTCAACTCCCGAGCTACTCAACTCCTCTATTGCGCTCTCAATCCCGAAGAACTTAATAGGATATCATCCTATGAAAGTGCAAAAGAAATATGGGAAATTCTCGAAGTCACTCACGAGGGAACCACTCAAGTCAAGGAGACCAAAATTAATATGTTACTCCATGACTACGAATTATTTTCCATGAAAGACGAGGAAACGATCACAAATATGTTGGATCGATTTTCGGCTATAACAAACGGTCTTGCATCTTTTGGAAAGCCTATATCGAGCAGTGACAAAGCTAAGAAAATGCGATCGTTGCCACGAGAATGGGATGCCACGGTCACCGCGATCATGGAATCCAAGGATCTCAACAAGCTCGAATTTAGTGCCCTCATCGGGTCACTCATCAACTATGAGATCGTTCTCAAGTCTAGAGGCACAAAACCAAAGCCTCGGGAAAGAGTAGTCGCATTCAATGTTGATAGCGACGTTGAGGAAGATGTTGCCGAAGATGAAGACGACGAGGAACTCGCTCTTTATGCCAAAAACTTTAGAAGGTACAAAACCTAATTCAAAAGAGGCGAAGTTTTCTTGGTCGGGATGGCAAACCGAGCAAAAGAAGAGTGGCTACACCCACAAGAAGTTCGACAATAATTGTCGGAAATGTGGTCAAGCCGGTCATTATGCCAAAGAATGCCGAGGATCCTCTTCAAAACCGCAAATGGAAAGATTCAAAAAGAAGGAGGTTCTAATCGCTTCTTGGAGTGATGACGAGGAGGAGATTGAAAGATCTCTAGACGCAAACCTTGCATTCATGGCCCTCGACTCCGAAAGCAATATCGAGGTAAGCTCTAAACTCAATGATGATGAATATGATTCTTTTGATTTTTGTGATTCACAAGAAGTTCATCAAGATGATGAGTTGTTGAGTGCGTTTGAATCGTTAAATACGGAGTATGACGAGATGGTCAAGTTAAATATATCTTTAAAGAGAAAAATAAAATCTCTAGAACTCGAAAACTCCTCGCTTCAAAACAAGGGCAAAACTATTGAGATCGACCATACATCATGTATTGAAAAAGAAAATATTTTGAAAATCGAGTTAACAAAAACTCAAAAGGAGCTAAAATATATTTTGAACAAATTTACTCTAAACGAGAAATTCGAAAGGCTCCTATCTATTCAAAATCGCCCTTGCTCAAACACGGTCTTAGTTTCGACTTTTAAACGGGAACAATCCCTTATTAACCTCGACAAAATAAAGAAAACCGAAACCGAGAACTCAAAAGATCCGCTCAAACGAGTTCACAATGTTAATACTCATTCAAAGTTAAGAACTATCAAAGTTAAGCAAATATGGGTTCCGAAAGGGACGATTGTTCGAATGCTATAAGCATAGTTAACTCTGGAGGACCCAAACGGGCTTGGGCATCAAACAACCGAGAAATTCTATTTTTGTAGGTACGGCACCAAGGAAAACAAGTGGTACATTGATAGCGGATGCTCAAGGCACATGTGCGGCTCCGAGGACTTATTTGAAGACCTCGAATATCAAGATCAAGGACATGTGACCTTTGGAGATAACCAAAAGGGAAAAATCAAAGGAATCGGTAAAGTCGGTAAGGAACCTTCTCCTTCTATCAACAAAGTACTATTTGTTGAAGGTTTGCATCATAATCTCCTTAGCGTTTCGCAACTTTGTGATGAAGGTTTTAAAATTCTATTTGAGCAAACGCATTGCACGGCATTTAGAAATAATAAAATTGCATTCATTGGTTTGAGATGTGGAAACATCTATATTGTTGATCTTAATGATAAGAGTTCATTCAATGAAAAATGCCTTATTACCTTGGATGACAATGCATATTTATGGCATCGAAAATTGGGGCATACTTCTCTACCTATCATTTCTATCTTATCTAGACACGACCTTGTTCGTGGATTGCCCAAACTCAAATTCGATAGAAAACATTTGTGTGAATCATGCATTAAAGGGAAACATACTCGAGAATCGTTTAAACCAAAATTCGAGGTTTCCACTAGTCGAGTTCTTGAACTCGTGCATATGGATTTGATCGGACCATCTAGACATGTTAGTTTAAATGGTAAACTTTATACTTTGGTTATTGTTGATGATTTCTCTCGATTTACTTGGGTTAGATTTTTAGCTCATAAAGATGATGCATTTTCCGAGTTTTCTAAATGGTGTCCTTTGGTATCAAATGAGAAAATCTCTCCATAATTTCTATTCGCACCGACCACGGAGGTGAATTTGATTGCACCCCGTTTGAACTTTTATGCGATAAATACGGTATTAATCACAATTTTTCGGCTCCTAGAACGCCTCAACAAAATGGAGTTGTTGAAAGGAAAAACCGATCTTTGGAAGAAATGTCGAGAACAATGCTTAATGAATACTCTCTTCCACGATACTTTTGGGCGAAGCAATTTTTACGGCATGCTATGTGATTAACCGAGTTCACGTTCGTAGAACTCATCTTAAAACTCCTTATGAATTATGGAAGGGCAAAAAGCCCAATATTGCTTACTTTCATCCTTTTGGTTGCAATGTATTTATTTTGAACAATGGCAAGGATAACTTGGGCAAGTTTGATGCCAAATCCGACTCCGGAAGTTTTCTTGGCTATTGTACGAATAGCAAAGCATATCGTGTGTATAATATTAGAACGAATAAAGTTGAAGAATCCATACACGTTAAATTCAATGATATGATCTCACCCCCGAGAAAGGTAGAATATTTTGATGATGCAGGTACCTTTCCGGATCCCTCACCCGAAGTGAAGAAAATTTCGGAAATCGAAACGAACACAATCGTTGATTTACCGAAAGATTGGAGGCACATCAAAGACCATCCGAAGGATCTCGTGATCGGAAACATTGAAGACGGTGTTCAAACCCGAAGGAGGACCACCGAGTTTATGGCTCATTGTGCTTTTGTATCCGAAATAGTTCCCAAAAATATATCTAAGCTCGATGATGAAAGTTGGGTAATGGCAATGCAAGAGGAGCTTGTGCAATTCAAGCACAATAATGTATGGAATTTAGTTCCCGCGCCTAAAGATAAAACAATTATCGGAACTAAATGGGTGCATAAAATCAAGAGTGACGAAGACGGCTATCCTATTCGAAATAAATCTCATTTAGTCGCTCAAGGATATAATCAAGAAGAAGGTCTTGATTACGAAGAAAGTTTTGCTCCCGTGGCTCGACTCAAGCCATTCGCTTGCTTTGTGCATTTGCCGCTCATAAAAAGATAAAGCTATTTCAAATGGATGTCAAAGTGCATTCTTGAATGGTTTCATTCAAGAAGAAGTCTACGTCAAGCAACCTCCCGGTTTTGAAGACCATCATTTTCCGGATCATGTCTACAAGCTCAACAAGGCACTCTACGGGTTGAAGCAAGCACCCGAGCATGGTATGATCGTTTAAGTCAATTTTTAATTGCAAATGACTATAAAAGAGGCAAAGTCGATAATACCTTGTTCGTTAAAGTACTAAATGATGATATACTTGTTTGCCAAATTTACGTTGATGACATTGTTTTTGGAGCTACTAATGAATCCTTGTGCCAAGATTTTTCTAATCTTATGAAAGGAGAATTCGAAATGAGTATGATGGGAGAATTAACGTTCTTCCTCGGGCTTCAAATCAAACAATGCGAAGATGGAATTTTTATCCATCAAACGAAGTACTCAAACGACCTCCTCAAGAAATTCAATATGGAAAATAGCAAGGTGATATCTACGCCAATGTCGTCATCATTAAAGCTTGAGAAAGATGAAAATGGCAAATCCATAGATCAAAAACTATATCGAGGTATGATCGGATCTTTGCTATATTTGACTGCATCTAGGCCAGATATAATATTTGCTACATGTCTGTGTGCTCGATTCCAAGCTAATCCCAAGGAATCACATTTAATTGCTTGTAAACGTATTTTTCGCTATTTGAAAGGAACTATTGGACTAGGTCTATGGTATCCTTCTTGCTTGGATTTTAATTTAATTGCCTATAGTGACGCCGATTTCGGCGGATGCAAAATTGATAAAAAGAGTACTAGTGGTACATGTCACTTTATTGGATCTTGTTTAATATCTTGGGGAAGTAAAAAGCAAACCAGCGTAGCATTGTCTACAGCTGAGGCCGAATATGTCGCTGCAGGGAGCGCCTGTGCTCAAGTGCTATGGATCAAAAATCAACTACGCGACTACGGCATTCATTTTGAAAATACCCCTATCTTATGTGATAACACTAGTGCAATTAATTTGAGCAAAAATCCTGTTTTGCACAAATAACCAAGCATATAGATATTAGACATCACTTTTTACGTGATCATGTTCATAAGAAAGACATCTGTTTAATTTTTGTCGGGACGAAGGATCAACTTGCTGACATATTCACAAAACCTCTTCCCGAAGAATCTTTTAACTCCATTCGTTTGCAACTTGGCATGGGACATATAGACAACTTTTGAAATAAAATTCTACTCAAAACATCAAAATCGGTGAATCAGATCAATCGCTAGCGCGCGCTAGCTTCATATTCTTAACGCGCGCTAAAAATTCATTTCGATAGCGTACGCTAAACCTTTTCTTCTTGCGTACGCTAATTAAAGTTCTCTTGTTATTCAGTGGACAGTCCAGTAAGTCCTGTTTTTTCGCCTAACGTACGCTAATCCTTTAAATCCTAGCGTACGCTAACTTTAAACTCGTTGACTATATATATGCCGTACAACCCTAAATCACATCACATCCCTTAACGCACGCAAACGACTTCTCTCTTGCAAAAACCCTAGACAGACATCCGATCCAATCTGCGATCTTCTCCCTCAAAATCTTCGATTCCCTTCGTTTTTCTCCTTCTCCGATCATGTCTAGCAAGAATCGAACCGCTATGGGAAAGCAATACAACAATTTGAAGCGTCCTCTAAGCGCCCAATTTGATGCGGACCGGTTCGTATCCGCCACTGCTTCAAGAGTGTTCTTTGACATACTCCCTCAAGAACACATCACGGATTGCTACTTTTTCAATCTTCTCAGTCTCGAACGGGTAAACGTTAACATCTCCAATTTCTTCTCATCACTCGGTATTTCTCGTTTCGTTGAGTGCAAAAACCCTGTGTTTCCTGAGCTCGTCCGGGAATTCTATGCCAACCTTCACGTGGCCGAGAGTGAAGGTTCCTCAGCCCTTGTGCTAGGTAGCCTTGTCGGAGGAACCAAGGTGAAAGTTTCTTCCGATATTTTGTATCAAATTTTTGGTTTGCCCAGAGATGGTCTTATTTGCACTGGAAAATCATTGGTCGACGATAATGAAATTGGTGAAATTGACGTGAAAGAATTTCTGAGCACGAAAGCCGTTATTGACATAACGGATGATTTTTTTGAAAACAACGACTTCGGAATCAATATTCGTTTGCTCTTGGTAGCCCTCACAAAATGTCTTATGCCAAAGGTCAATTCGCAGCACAAACTAGTCGGCGTGGACAAGCAAGTGGTGTACCGCGTTCTAAATGACGATAAGGTTGATTTCTCCGACATCATCATTAGTTGGATGAAGGTGAAAGGAGATTTGTTCCGGTCGAAAAATTACGCCACTCGTTCTCGCAAGGCTGGAATGCCTTATGGCTCTATCCTGTCGGCTATCTTTAGCTTTCATCAAGTGGACTTGTCGAAGGACAAGGCAGTCCCCGTCTCTCTCGGGCATGAGATCTCGGACGCGTCCCTTAAAGCTATGCACTACGTCCGTACGATCAACAGAGGCTGGATTCTCTTTCCGTACCTTCGCGATGATGACCAAGTTGAGAAAGGGTCACGGAAGCCCACTGCAGAAGAAATGATTACTCGTCGGGGACCTCACACCCTTCGAGAAATGCAGACTGGGGAATTCGTAAGGAAACCAACATCGAAAGTAAAACGCCCGATGCGAAATGTGGTGACGGAGGAAGAAGAGAGTGATCTCTTTGCTCGGATGTGGGGCATCGAGACTTCACACGCTGAGTTACGAGAGGACTTTCGGGCTCTGCGTTCGGAAGTCAGAGATGTGCATTCAGAAGTCCGGGAAGTTCGTGGGCTGTTATCCGAGTTTATTCGCTTCACACACCCCTCGTTCCCTTTCCCTTCGACCTCCTCCGATCCGTAGATTTGATGATTTTTGATGCTTGGTGTAGAATCTTCTTTTTCGAATAATATATATGTCGCTTGCCATGGAAAACTCGTTGTATTCACTGCATTTTATTATTAATGAAATTCGCATTTCTTAATTTGGCATTTATTATGTACACGTATTTGCTATCTCCACGTATTGTTACTATCGTTGTTACTATCATTGTTGATTGCACCTTGAGTAATGGCAAAATTTCGTTAATGTTTATTAATAAGGCAACAATTCAGGGGGAGTTTCTTTTTGTTTCTGTCAAAAAGGGGGAGAATACTCCAAAAACGAAAACCGACTAACATATCGAACAAGTTTATCTTGATTCGAATCATTTCAAAACGTTTTTGCAGGTATTAATTAAATGTTTTGACATCATCAAAAAGGGGGAGATTGTTGTCACAAAAAGTATTTTGATGATGGTTACATACAAAACATTTAATTGAATCTATCTCGGCTCGATAATATGTTGAAAGGAACACAATATGACTAACGCACGCTACGTATCATACCGTAGCGCACGCTATCGAGACTCTTATACACAGACCAGTCAAGTCAGCTGCAGCCTACTCAAATCGCCTGATCGATAGCGCACGCAAGCTATTGAATGATAGCACACGCTAATAAACTATAGTTAACGCATGCTATACAACATACATAACGCACGCTATCGCAAGTCTCCAGAAGTCGGTGAAAGGAATTTAGAATTGACGACGCGCACGCCATGCATATATTCTTACGTACGCTAAAGTGAAGACTTAGCGCACGTTAATTTTCATATCTAGCGCACGCTACCGAAATAATGGTCGTAGTCCAAGAGCCACCGGACTCACTTCGTCTAGGTTCTTACGCACGCTACACAAGGCAACGACGTTATTGAAATAATTGAAGAGCGCACGCTAAAGGAAAGGTGTTAGCGCACGCTAAATGGAATATGCGCTTACCGCTTGAAATTCAACCGTTGGAAGGAAGAGTCAATGCATCCGGAAAATCTGAAATATTGGATTTAATTAATGCTAGCGCACGCTATGCATACTGCTAGCGCACGCTAATCATGATTTTAGCCGTTGGAAAAAGAGTCGTTGGAGAGGAAATCGGATTTTGTCAAAGTCAAGATTGAAGACTAGTTGACCAAGACGATAGCGCACGCTACCATATCATTACTAGCGCACGCTAGACACAGAATTTTACCGTTGCAACAGTCTTTGTGACCGTTCGGAGAACTCAAGTCAAAATCCGCTAACGCACACTACAAGGATCTATTAGCGCACGCTAATAGTATATTTTTCAGATTTTGAAGGCTGTCTCACTCCTATAAATACCCGAAGGACTTGGGTATCAAACACACAACTTCAAGCATTCAAGCATTCTAGCATACAAGCAATCAAAGCATTCTTGAGCTCAGATTTACATATTTTATTGTATTACAAGTTGTGAGAAAAGGAAGATACAAGAGCGATTTCAATTGTATTATCCATTATTCCTTGTATTCTTTCATTTGGTTGTAAGTGTTGCATCACTTACACTTGAGCGAAAAAGAAACGAATCAAGAGTCACTAATCCGGTGTTATTAGGATCTTTGATCCGGCATTGTTAGGATTATACTCCCATATTCGTATAGTGAGGATTATCTAGTTCCTATAGAACACTAGATAAACAATTATTCATATTGAGGGAAAGGTTGAGCTTGGACCGATAGAAGACAAGCGGATTGTAACGGTTGTGAACTCGGACCGATAGAAGACGAGTTAAGGTTGTGGTTTTTCTTTAGCCAATAGAAAAAGAAAGTCGGAGAGAGGACGTAGGCAAGTTGCCGAACCTCTATAAATTCTTGAGTCTTTATTTTCCGCATTATTTTCTTTTTACTCGCAAGAAATTTCGGTATTCCGCATCACCACTATTCAACCCCCCTTCTAGTGGTGAATTTATCTCTTCAGTTGGTATCGGAGCGGGTCTCTTTTTAAAAGGTTTAACCACCTAGGAGAAAAAGATCCGCAAATGGCACTTCTAGGCCAAATTGAAGGAAATGCTCTCAACCGTCCTCCTTTCTTCGACGGTTCCAATTTCATGACGTGGAAAAAGAAGATGGCGATCTTCGTTCAAGCCTACGATATTGAAATCTGGAAAGTTATTGCTCTCGGTCCTAAACTTGCTAAGAAAGAAGATGGATCGTTGAAAAAGATCGAAGAATTCAACGATGAGGATTGGAGAAACACGCATGTCAACTCCCGAGCTACTCAACTCCTCTATTGCGCTCTCAATCCCGAAGAACTTAATAGGATATCATCCTATGAAAGTGCAAAAGAAATATGGGAAATTCTCGAAGTCACTCACGAGGGAACCACTCAAGTCAAGGAGACCAAAATTAATATGTTACTCCATGACTACGAATTATTTTCCATGAAAGACGAGGAAACGATCACAAATATGTTGGATCGATTTTCGGCTATAACAAACGGTCTTGCACCTTTTGGAAAGCCTATATCGAGCAGCGACAAAGCTAAGAAAATTCTGCGATCGTTGCCACGAGAATGGGATGCCACGGTCACCGCGATCATGGAATCCAAGGATCTCAACAAGCTCGAATTTAGTGCCCTCATCGGGTCACTCATCAACTATGAGATCGTTCTCAAGTCTAGAGGCACAAAACCAAAGCCTCGGGAAAGAGTAGTCGCATTCAATGTTGATAGCGACGTTGAGGAAGATGTTGCCGAAGATGAAGACGACGAGGAACTCGCTCTTTATGCCAAAAACTTTAGAAGGTACAAAACCTAATTCAAAAGAGGCGAAGTTTTCTTGGTCGGGATGGCAAACCGAGCAAAAGAAGAGTGGCTACACCTGTCAAGAAGTTCGACAATAATTGTCGGAAATGTGGTCAAGCCGGTCATTATGCCAAAGAATGCCGAGGATCCTCTTCAAAACCGCAAATGGAAAGATTCAAAAAGAAGGAGGTTCTAATCGCTTCTTGAGTGATGACGAGGAGGAGATTGAAAGATCTCTAGACGCAAACCTTGCATTCATGGCCCTCGACTCAAAGCAATATCGAGGTAAGCTCTAAACTCAATGATGATGAATATGATTCTTTTGATTTTTGTGATTCACAAGAAGTTCATCAAGATGATGAGTTGTTGAGTGCGTTTGAATCGTTAAATACGGAGTATGACGAGATGGTCAAGTTAAATATATCTTTAAAGAGAAAAATAAAATCTCTAGAACTCGAAAACTCCTCGCTTCAAAACAAGGGCAAAACTATTGAGATCGACCATACATCATGTATTGAAAAAGAAAATATTTTGAAAATCGAGTTAACAAAAACTCAAAAGGAGCTAAAATATATTTTGAACAAATTTACTCTAAACGAAATTCGAAAGGCTCCTATCTATTCAAAATCGCCCTTGCTCAAACACGGTCTTAGTTTCGACTTTTAAACGGAACAATCCCTTATTAACCTCGACAAAATAAAGAAAACCGAAACCGAGAACTCAAAAGATCCGCTCAAACGAGTTCACAATGTTAATACTCATTCAAAGTTAAGAACTATCAAAGTTAAGCAAATATGGGTTCAGAAAGGGACGATTGTTCGAATGCTATAAGCATAGTTAACTCGGAGGACCCAAACGGGCTTGGGTAATCAAACAACCGAGAAATTCTATTTTTGTAGGTACGGCACCAAGGAAAAACAAGTGGTACATTGATAGCGGATGCTCAAGGCACATGTGCGGCTCCGAGGACTTATTTGAAGACCTCGAATATCAAGATCAAGGACATGTGACCTTTGGAGATAACCAAAAGGGAAAAATCAAAGGAATCGGTAAAGTCGGTAAGGAACCTTCTCCTTCTATCAACAAAGTACTATTTGTTGAAGGTTTGCATCATAATCTCCTTAGCGTTTCGCAACTTTGTGATGAAGGTTTTAAAATTCTATTTGAGCAAACGCATTGCACGGCATTTAGAAATAATAAAATTGCATTCATTGGTTTGAGATGTGGAAACATCTATATTGTTGATCTTAATGATAAGAGTTCATTCAATGAAAAATGCCTTATTACCTTGGATGACAATGCATATTTATGGCATCGAAAATTGGGGCATACTTCTCTACCTATCATTTCTATCTTATCTAGACACGACCTTGTTCGTGGATTGCCCAAACTCAAATTCGATAGAAAACATTTGTGTGAATCATGCATTAAAGGGAAACATACTCGAGAATCGTTAAACCAAAATTCGAGGTTTCCACTAGTCGAGTTCTTGAACTCGTGCATATGGATTTGATCGGACCATCTAGACATGTTAGTTTAAATGGTAAACTTTATACTTTGGTTATTGTTGATGATTTCTCTCAATTTACTTGGGTTAGATTTTTAGCTCATAAAGATGATGCATTTTCCGAGTTTTCTAAATGGTGTCGTTTGGTATCAAATGAGAAAAATCTCTCCATAATTTCTATTCGCACCGACCACGGAGGTGAATTTGATTGCACCCCGTTTGAACTTTTATGCGATAAATACGGTATTAATCACAATTTTTCGGCTCCTAGAACGCCTCAACAAAATGGAGTTGTTGAAAGGAAAAACCGATCTTTGGAAGAAATGTCGAGAACAATGCTTAATGAATACTCTCTTCCACGATACTTTTGGGCCGAAGCAATTTTTACGGCATGCTATGTGATTAACCGAGTTCACGTCAGAGAACTCATCTTAAAACTCCTTATGAATTATGGAAGGGCAAAAAGCCCAATATTGCTTACTTTCATCCTTTTGGTTGCAATGTATTTATTTTGAACAATGGCAAGGATAACTTGGGCAAGTTTGATGCCAAATCCGACTCCGGAATTTTTCTTGGCTATTGTACGAATAGCAAAGCATATCGTGTGTATAATATTAGAACGAATAAAGTTGAAGAATCCATACACGTTAAATGCAATGATATGATCTCACCCCCGAGAAAGGTAGAATATTTTGATGATGCAGGTACCTTTCCGGATCCTCACCCGGTGAAGAAAATTTCGAAATCGAAACGAACACAATAGTAGATTTACCGAAAGATACGAGGCACATCAAAGACCATCCGAAGGATCTCGTGATCGGAAACATTGAAGACGGTGTTCAAACCCGAAGGAGGACCACCGAGTTTATGGCTCATTGTGCTTTTGTATCCGAAATAGTTCCCAAAAATATATCGGAAGCTCTCGATGATGAAAGTTGGGTAATGGCAATGCAAGAGGAGCTTGTGCAATTCAAGCACAATAATGTATGGAATTTAGTTCCCGCGCCTAAAGATAAAACAATTATCGGAACTAAATGGGTGCATAAAATCAAGAGTGACGAAGACGGCTATCCTATTCGAAATAAATCTCATTTAGTCGCTCAAGGATATAATCAAGAAGAAGGTCTTGATTACGAAGAAAGTTTTGCTCCCGTGGCTCGACTCGAAGCCATTCGCTTGCTTTGTGCATTTGCCGCTCATAAAAAGATAAAGCTATTTCAAATGGATGTCAAAAGTGCATTCTTGAATGGTTTCATTCAAGAAGAAGTCTACGTCAAGCAACCTCCCGGTTTTGAAGACCATCATTTTCCGGATCATGTCTACAAGATCAACAAGGCACTCTACGGGTTGAAGCAAGCACCCCGAGCATGGTATGATCGTTTAAGTCAATTTTTAATTGCAAATGACTATAAAAGAGGCAAAGTCGATAATACCTTGTTCGTTAAAGTACTAAATGATGATATACTTGTTTGCCAAATTTACGTTGATGACATTGTTTTTGGAGCTACTAATGAATCCTTGTGCCAAGATTTTTCTAATCTTATGAAAGGAGAATTCGAAATGAGTATGATGGGAGAATTAACGCTCTTCCTCGGGCTTCAAATCAAACAATGCGAAGATGGAATTTTTATCCATCAAACGAAGTACTCAAACGACCTCCTCAAGAAATTCAATATGGAAAATAGCAAGGTGATATCTACGCCAATGTCGTCATCATTAAAGCTTGAGAAAGATGAAAATGGCAAATCCATAGATCAAAAACTATATCGAGGTATGATCGGATCTTTGCTATATTTGACCGCATCTAGGCCGATATAATATTTGCTACATGTCTGTGTGCTCGATTCCAAGCTAATCCCAAGGAATCACATTTAATTGCTTGTAAACGTATTTTTCGCTATTTGAAAGGAACTATTGGACTAGGTCTATGGTATCCTTCTTGCTTGGATTTTAATTTAATTGCCTATAGTGACGCCGATTTCGGCGGATGCAAAATTGATAAAAAGAGTACTAGTGGTACATGTCACTTTATCGATCTTGTTTAATATCTTGGGGAAGTAAAAGCAAACCAACAGAGTAGCATTGTCTACACCGAGGCCGAATATGTCGCTGCAGGGAGCGCCTGTGCTCAAGTGCTATGGATCAAAAATCAACTACGCGACTACGGCATTCATTTTGAAAATACCCCTATCTTATGTGATAACACTAGTGCAATTAATTTGAGCAAAAATCCTGTTTTGCACAGTCGAACCAAGCATATAGATATTAGACATCACTTTTTACGTGATCATGTTCATAAGAAAGACATCTGTTTAATTTTTGTCGGGACGAAGGATCAACTTGCTGACATATTCACAAAACCTCTTCCGAAGAATCTTTTAACTCCATTCGCTTGCAACTTGGCATGGGACATATAGACAACTTTTGAAATAAAATTCTACTCAAAACATCAAAATCGGTGAATCAGATCAATCGCTAGCGCGCGCTAGCTTCATATTCTTAACGCGCGCTAAAAATTCATTTCGATAGCGTACGCTAAACCTTTTCTTCTTGCGTACGCTAATTAAAGTTCTCTTGTTATTCAGTGGACAGTCCAGTAAGTCCTGTTTTTTCGCCTAACGTACGCTAATCCTTTAAATCCTAGCGTACGCTAACTTTAAACTCGTTGACTATATATATGCCGTACAACCCTAAATCACATCACATCCCTTAACGCACGCAAATGACTTCTCTCTTGCAAAAACCCTGCATGGACATCCGATCCAATCTGCGATCTTCTCCCTCAAAATCTTCGATTCCCTTCGTTTTTCTCCTTCTCCGATCATGTCTAGCAAGAATCGAACCGCTATGGGAAAGCAATACAACAATTTGAAGCGTCCTCTAAGCGCCCAATTTGATGCGGACCGGTTCGTCTCCGCCACTGCTTCAAGAGTGTTCTTTGACATACTCCCTCAAGAACACATCACGGATTGCTACTTTTTCAATCTTCTCAGTCTCGAACGGGTAAACGTTAACATCTCCAATTTCTTCTCATCACTCGGTATTTCGCTTCGTTGAGTGCAAAAACCCTGTGTTTCCTGAGCTCGTCCGGGAATTCTATGCCAACCTTCACGTGGCCGAGAGTGAAGGTTCCTCAGCCCTTGTGCTAGGTAGCCTTGTCGGAGGAACCAAGGTGAAAGTTTATTCCGATATTTTGTATCAAATTTTTGGTTTGCCCAGAGATGGTCTTATTTGCACTGGAAAATCATTGGTCGACGATAATGAAATTGGTGAAATTGACGTGAAAGAATTTCTGAGCACGAAAGCCGTTATTGACATAACGGATGATTTTTTTGAAAACAACGACTTCGGAATCAATATTCGTTTGCTCTTGGTAGCCCTCACAAAATGTCTTATGCCAAAGGTCAATTCGCAGCACAAACTAGTCGGCGTGGACAAGCAAGTGGTGTACCGCTCTAAATGACGATAAGGTTGATTTCTCCGACATCATCATTAGTTGGATGAAGGTGAAAGGAGATTTGTTCGGTCGAAAAATTACGCCACTCGTTCTCGCAAGGCCGGAATGCCTTATGGCTCTATCCTGTCGGCTATCTTTAGCTTTCATCAAGTGGACTTGTCGAAGGACAAGGCGGTCCCGTCTCCTCGGCATGAGATCTCGACGCGTCCCTTAAAGCTATGCACTACGTCCGTACGATCAACAGGCCGGATTCTCTTCCGTACCTTCGCGATGATGACCAAGTTGAGAAAGGGTCACTAAGCCCACCGCGAAGAAATGATTACTCGTCGGGGACCTCACACCCTTCGAGAAATGCAGACTGGGGAATTCGTAAGGAAACCAACATCGAAAGTAAAACGCCCGATGCGAAATGTGGTGACGGAGGAAGAAGAGAGTGATCTCTTTGCTCGGATGTGGGGCATCGAGACTTCACACGCTGAGTTACGAGAGGACTTTCGGCTCGCTCGGAAGTCGAGAGATGTGCATTCGAAGTCCGGGAAGTTCGTGGGCCGTTATCCGAGTTTATTCGCTTACACACCCCTCGTTCCTTTCCCTTCGACCTCCTCCGATCCGTAGATTTGATGATTTTTGATGCTTGGTGTAGAATCTTCTTTTTCGAATAATATATATGTCGCTTGCCATGGAAAACTCGTTGTATTCACTGCATTTTATTATTAATGAAATTCGCATTTCTTAATTTGGCATTTATTATGTACACGTATTTGCTATCTCCACGTATTGTTACTATCGTTGTTACTATCATTGTTGATTGCACCTTGAGTAATGGCAAAATTTCGTTAATGTTTATTAATAAGGCAACAATTCAGGGGGAGTTTCTTTTTGTTTCTGTCAAAAAGGGGGAGAATACTCCAAAAACGAAAACCGACTAACATATCGAACAAGTTTATCTTGATTCGAATCATTTCAAAACGTTTTTGCAGGTATTAATTAAATGTTTTGACATCATCAAAAAGGGGGAGATTGTTGTCACAAAAAGTATTTTGATGATGGTTACATACAAAACATTTAATTGAATCTATCTCGGCTCGATAATATGTTGAAAGGAACACAATATGACTAACGCACGCTACGTATCATACCGTAGCGCACGCTATCGAGACTCTTATACACGCACTACCAAGTCACCGCACTTACTCAAATCGCACGATCGATAGCGCACGCAGTTATTGAATGATAGCACACGCTAATAAACTATAGTTAACGCATGCTATACAACATACATAACGCACGCTATCGCAAGTCTCCGTAAGTCGGTGAAAGGAATTGAATTGGACGCGCACGCTACGCCATGCATATTCTTACGTACGCTAAAGTGAAGACTTAGCGCACGTTAATTTTCATATCTAGCGCACGCTACCGAAATAATGGTCGCAGTCCAAAGAGCCACCGGACTCACTTCGCCTAGGTTCTTACGTACGCTACACAAGGCAACGACGTTATTGAAATAATTCAAGAGCGCACGCTAAAGGAAAGGTGTTAGCGCACGCTAAATGGAATATGCGTTTACCGCTTGAAATTCAACCGTTGGAAGGAAGAGTCAATGCATCCGGAAAATGGAAATATCGATTTAATTAATGCTAGCGCACGCTATGCATACTTGCTAGCGCACGCTAATCATGATTTTAGCCGTTGGAAAAAGAGTCGTTGGAGAGGAAATCGGATTTTGTCAAAGTCAAGATTGAAGACTAGTTGACCAAGACGATAGCGCACGCTACCATATCATTACTAGCGCACGCTAGACACGAATTTTACCGTTGCATGGTCTTTGTGACCGTTCGAGAACTCAAGTCAAAATCCGCTAACGCACGCTACAAGGATCTATTAGCGCACGCTAATAGTATATTTTTCAGATTTTGAAGGTCGTCTCACTCCTATAAATACCCGAAGGACTTGGGTATCAAACACACAACTTCAAGCATTCAAGCATTCTAGCATACAAGCAATCAAAGCATTCTTGAGCTCAGATTTACATATTTTATTGTATTACAAGTTGTGAGAAAAGGAAGATACAAGAGCGATTTCAATTGTATTATCCATTATTCCTTGTATTCTTTCATTTGGTTGTAAGTGTTGCATCACTTACACTTGAGCGAAAAAGAAACGAATCAAGAGTCACTAATCCGGTGTTATTAGGATCTTTGATCCGGCATTGTTAGGATTATACTCCCATATTCGTATAGTGAGGATTATCTAGTTCCTATAGAACACTAGATAAACAATTATTCATATTGAGGGAAAGGTTGAGCTTGGACCGATAGAAGACAAGCGGATTGTAACGGTTGTGAACTCGGACCGATAGAAGACGAGTTAAGGTTGTGGTTTTTCTTTAGCCAATAGAAAAAGAAAGTCGGAGAGAGGACGTAGGCAAGTTGCCGAACCTCTATAAATTCTTGAGTCTTTATTTTCCGCATTATTTTCTTTTTACTCGCAAGAAATTTCGGTATTCCGCATCACCACTATTCAACCCCCCTTCTAGTGGTGAATTTATCTCTTCAAATTTGAAATGAGTATGATGGGGGAACTTAGTTATTTTCTAGGTTTGCAGGTAAAGCAGATGCCTACAGGTATTTTCATCAACCAAGAAAAATACAGCAAGGAGCTTCTCAACAAATTTGGAATGAACACATCCAAATCCTCGCCAACCCCCATGAGCACTTCCGTGCAAATTAGTGCTGATGAAGCCGGAAAGCCGTTTGACCAATCACTCTATAGGAAGCTCATTGGTTCGCTCCTGTACCTAACGGCTAGCAGGCCCGATATCCAGTTTGCTATTGGAGTGTGTGCAAGATATCAAGTTGCACCTAAGGAATCACACTTCAATACAGCTAAACGAATCCTAAATTACATTAAAGGAATAGTCGATGATTTGGATAAGGAAGGCGGATTCGATTTAGTTGGATACAGCGACTCGGATCTCGGAGGCTGCAAGCTAGATAGGAAGAGTACAAGTGGAACTTGTCACTTTCTTGGACCTAGACTCGTTTCTTGGTTCAGTAAGAAGCAATTGGCTAATTCTCTTTCCACTACCGAATCAGTACTATGTCAGCCGGGTAGTTGTTGTATGCAGATCCTTTGGATGCAGCAAAAGTTGTCAGACTATGGAATCGATGCCAGAGAGACTCCAATCATGTGTGATAGCACGAGTGCAATTGCAATCACACACAATCCTGCCCTGCACTCGCGCACTAAGCATATCAACATGAAGCATCACTTTATAAGGAATCACGTCGAGAACAAGGATGTTCGCCTTGAAAAGGTTCATACAGACGTTCAGCTGGCCGACATCTTCACCAAGCCGCTCGACACAGCAAGATTCAACATGCTCAGACAAGAATTGGGAATGCTACAGCCCGAATCCCTGTAAGTAATTTACTGCTTTTACTCAACAATTGAGGGGGAATGCTGTAAGACCCAAGAATACAATATCCAACGTTAATTATCTGTACACTCAGAACCGTCAATACAGCACTGTAGTGAACAAAGAAATATGAATCCTACAGCTGACGTGTGCAATAATTAAGGGGGAATACAGTATGACCCACGAATACAGCATTAATCCTTAAGTTGTTGTATGGAATCTAAAACCTATATTTACCTTTTAAGGGGTAACGCTGTATCGACGCGGAAACAGCAGATACTATAGGATTTCGATTCAGTATATATATAATATCATATTATTTCTTTTTAAAATGATTTTTGTCCACGTGCCCTGTTTTTATGTCAAACGTCATGTACATTAAATGCCTTACACGACATCTGGACAACTGAATCTCAAAAGCCGCGATGTTTTAAATTGTTTATTGTTTTAAAACCGCCGTTTTAGGCATTTAGGGTGACACAAATGTCAGAAATGGGACCCGCTCATTTTTTAAACATTTTAATGGATTAGCGTACCAGTTACACTCAGTCCATCTTAACCGTTGATTTCAAAAACCGGTTCCCATCCCTTAAAATCTGACCATTCGTACTCTGCAAAACCCTATTTCGCCGCCCAACTATAAAAGGACTGAATCTGCCATTAGAGACTCTTTACGCTTTCTGCAAATTCAAGAGTTCTCAAGCAAAAACAGCCTACATACTTTTCTGCATTTTACTGCATATTTCGATTATTTTCTTGCACTTTTTCTTAAGAAATCATCAAATGGCTGGACAAACTTCTTCTCTGCTCTGAAGAAAGCGCTAACATCATTGATGGCCGGATCTTTTCAAGATCTGTTATCATTGAGTGCATTCTGTCGAAACCAACAACGCAGAACCCATGGAGTACATCATAACTCAAGCCACAACAAGGCCTTTATCGCTTTGGAAGTCAGACTGCTGATAAGTACGATGCACATCTGGTTGAGGAATTTTACCTCAACGCCGCCGTACGCTTCTTATCATTGGCCCAAGGAGGTCATGTTGCCGACATCACCGCTACAATCCATGGAGTTGAGATCTGTATTGATAACGATCTGCTCCAGAACATCTACAAAGCTACCACGATGGCCGACTATGGATCAACTTGAGACATTCGGTCTCAAGAGCTAATCACTAAATTTTATGGACTGCTCACAGCTCCAAAGTTGTTGACATGGTTCGACTACATGTCACAAGAAAATTTTTGTCTCCCATATGTATATCTTCATGATTTTTGCCGCAGATAATTGAGAATCGAACCATATGCTCAAATGTGTGCCAACCTGAGGTTCAGGATGATGGTGGCTATTCTGACCTATGAAAAGGTCAATTGGTGCCAAATAATCCTAAAACGCCTGCAAGAGGAGGTGTGCAAACCGGCCATCCAGAAGAGATCTTTTGGTTTGATGTTAAACCATATCCTGACGAAATGCGGACTGTCGCAATCCGCCGATGCTAAGAAGAATAACCCCAGGATATACCTAGGAGGCGTCAAGCCTACTGCGTACAATCAAACCACTATGGTCTGCAACCATCCAAAAACTGGAAGTATGCTAATTTCCGCAGATCCACGAGATGAGTCCTTGAAGTTCCAGGAAGTGGAATCTTCAAAGAAGAGAAAGAGATCTCACAGCCAGAAACCCACTGCTGGTGAGAAGCCCAAGAAGAGACTTAGGAGGCTTTCTAAAGTCAAAACTGCTAAGCCCTCCGAAGAAGTCTCCCCCGTGGCTCAACCCACTGAAAATCAACCCCAGGGCCCAACCCCTGTGGAAGAGGTGTCCCCTACTGTATCGACAGTAGATCCTGAGCCTTTGGCGGCTAGGACGGATAACGAGACATCTGCCAACGAACAAAACTTTAGCGAGTCGGCTGCCCATTTGGAGCCAACAGCTACTTCTCCTCTGCGGGATCCCACACCCGTACAGGATCCATCTTCCTTCAGGGCACCATCCCCTGTAAGGAGTCCCACTTCCATACAGGATCCCATACCTGTACAGGAATCCCTCGCTACAGCGTCTCCAGACGTTGTACGCAGTCCCTTCCCTGACTCGATTATTAATCAGACCCTTCTCTATGTTCAAATTGAACACGCCTACGAAAGATTTTTGCAATGGAAAGGCTACAGGCTAGCTCCGTACGAAACATTGTACAACTGGAGCGATTGGAGCCAAGAAGAAAGATTTGTCTTAGAAGTGACAGACTCAACAGAAATTGAGGCCCTGCTCCGATGGGACAATCCCTTCTGCAAGGAACTGATTGAAAGCCATCTTCTGCACAAATCTGACGCTCGGAGGAAAGGAAAAGACAAGTCAGAGGACTCTCCGACTAATCCAAAAGACGACGATGATAATGACTCAGACGACGACAACGATGCTTTTCAAGCTGGTCTGAGGATGAGTCGTGAAGAGGCTCAAGCTAGAGACGCCTCTCCACCCAAAGGCGACGAAGGGCCATAAACCCAGAACAACCCCCCTTCGCCACCGCATGAGAACATTCCCGACAAAGAGGAATCAGTCCCTCAAGTCGAGGAAGCTGAAGCAATTTTGGAACAGGCACCTGAGCCTGCTGCCACCGAAGAAGTTGTACCTGAAAGACAACACGAGGATTCAGTCCCTCCTGTATCCATGTATACTGAAGAAACTTCGCAACAGGAAGCCACTCAACCCCCTGTCGCCGAACCAGAACAAGCTGCTCCCGCCCCTTCAACCATGGAATCCGAGGATGGTATTGAACCTGAGGATGTCCAACTTACTTCACGACCAACCGTGAATATAAGGAGGTTGAACAGCTCTGAAGACTTTGATCAACCAGATTCTCCAATTTCTGCCGCTATAAAAGAGCGCCTGCGTGCACTTGGTCTTCAAACTGTATTCATCCAGGATGCAGTGAATGCTCTGTCTTCCGTTGAGAAAGCATTAAATTGGATGCATACTTCTGCCGTGGAAGAAATGACCACTCTTCAACATGAAGTATCTCGTGTTGTCGAGGCATTCGTTATTCTGCAAGAAGTGTTCAAACAAGCTCTAAAAATCATGGAAGACAAGCAGGAGCAACTCCTGAAGGAAGAGGCAACAAAAACTCGAATAGCTGAAGCCAAGACCGCTTGTGCCATGATAGAAAACAGCTCTCAATTGCGCGCCCACGATAAATGCATCAAGGACATGTCGCAAATGCTTTCCTCCCTTGTGGAAAGAATGTCTAACATCGAGACGAAACAGGATGCTGCATTAGAAATCCTAGAACGTCTTCATGAAGCCAAAAAGGGGGAAGAGGCAAGAGAAGCTGCTAGGAGAATCAGGATACAGCAAGAAAGGGAATTCGAGGCCGCTCAAGACAGCATCACTGTTGAGTTATACAGGCTAGCCCCTTCATCCCAAAGTTTTAAGGTTTTAGGCTCCCGACCTGAATTTCATGATCCAAATGTCCCGTGGCAAACTCTTATCCAGAGACCTTCTGAAATTCGTCTGCCGACCAACCGTCATCCTACTGCCGATGAGGTGATGCAATGGCGGAAGAACGAACTGATGAGATACTTCGCAAAACTCGTCAGGGAATCCGCCATCTTCAAGAGTTATAAAACTTTAGCGGAGGCCGCAGATAAATTCACGAAGATGCTAGAAGACGGAAAACTCCCTCTCCAGCTTGATATGAAGATCAAACACAAAAGAGGAGATCGGATCACCCATTAAGAATACTGGATTCTTGCCTTTGATCGATCCTATGAAGGAAGAGCTATATACCAGGATCGAGGCAACGATTCCCTACAGAACTGGTGGCGTGGTACCGAGAATGATCCAGGGAGAAAGCCGTAGAGACATGCAAATCACTATAGGAGCTGAAATCCTTGTATATTATTTTTGTCTTTGTAATTTTTCCTTCGAAACAGCAAACCATGTACTCAATTTATTTTGAATATCAATAAAAGTGTTTGTTTGTCTTGAAAGATTACAACTCGTAATCTACTGTGTTGATGTATGATTACTTAAATTGTTTGATAAACAAACTCAAGTATACAAACTTGATTGAAAATAAAGCTGTACGAACTAGTCTACGAACAGTTCACGATTTCAGTTGTAAGCTTAGAATACATTGTAAGATTGTGCCTGCGCGCCAATCATAAGCTTAAGTTGTAAAAATCCTTAACTGTATCGAACTCGCCTGCGAGCAGTTCATCATTTAGACTAAGACAGACCTTTTGACGAAAGACCAAGAAATCTTCCAGAAGACATCAAAGAAGATCACTTCATGAAGAAGGTTTTGGCATCATCAAGAAGACTTGAAAAGTTAAGAAAGTAAGTCTTGGCAAATTGTCAAAAAGGGGGAAATTGTTGGGAAAACAAGAACCCTGTATCAAAACAGCCGGGATATCCAATCCCTGTATCGAATGGTATTTGATAAAGAGGTTTTGACATATATGCCAATCCGCATACAGTAAAGGAAAACTGTATCGAAGCATTGAGGCATTATCCTGTATCGAAGACCTGCCTCGAATCAGCATATAGTGAAGCCCTTCAGTACAGCAAGAAGTCTTATAAAAGACCAAGTATGGAAAGTGTCTCGAATCTCAAATACAGTTATCTTCCATACAGCTCACAACAAGACAAATAAGGAATCTCCAGAAGTCAAGTCCCGTTGAATAAAGAAGTATTTAAATACTCAAGGATAAAGTATTTAAATACTGTCAGTCAACAGATCTTCAAATCCCGCTAAATCCGGATCGTATTATAATCCCGTTGGAATGGAATCTCACTCAAATGGATACATCTCAACGGATATATATTTCATAGACTATATATATCACATCAAGATGCTGAAGATCAGTCACCCAAGCTATCAAACTTATTATCAGAGCAAAACATATCTCCAAAGATTACTGCAACTCAGATCAAAAGAGATATACAATGCTCATCATTCTGAACAACACTTCATCAGCTGAAAGCTCTTAAAGTCAAAGTTGTTGTTCACCATCTGTTCTATACTTTGAACAAACAGCCCTGTGTGGACTGAGCAATCTGTGCTTCTCCGGAACTGTGTGTGAAGGATTTGCATTGAAGAAGACGAAGCTTGTAAGCGTGTGTGAAGAAGCAAGTCAAAGCATTAGCTCAAAACCAATCTGTGTGAACGGTTGAAGCTAAGATCTTTATATCAATCTGTGTGAACGATATATTGATTGTGTGTTGTTATAATTACGTAGTTGTGTACGTAGTAATTATAATAAACTTTTTACTCCTGTGTGGAGGACCAGTGGATGTAGAGGGGTTTACCTCGAACCACTTTAATTACTGTGTTATTTACCTTCAACTTTTACTGTTTTAATTACTGTGATTAATTAAGTATACTCTATACATTTAGTTGTTGTATCCACAGCAACCTACTGTATCCAAGACTTCCGCTACGCACTAAGATTTAAAATCCGTACAGTTTGTTGTTTAAACTATTTCCCAAACTGTATCCCGTATACTTAGTGGCCAACAGCGACAGATAGTACATCATCATCCTCGGACGGGTCCGGGTTTAGCAATTCCGATAGCTTGGCCTCACGGAGTGGCCTTGGATAGTAATGGTCTAGCATGAGGTTTTTAAATTCCTCCCAGGTATAAGCACCATCAACTGGCCTCACTGAAAGCCACCAAGTGTGAGCGCCCTTGCTAAGATAGTAAGCTGTTACGAAGACGCAATTCTCCTCTGGGAAGTCCACCATCTCAGATAATTTCTCAAAATGCTCGATCCAATGCACAATGTCAGTAGACTCAGAGGAGCCTTCAAAGGTCGGAGGTCGCTGGCGAGAGATATCGCTGATGATCCGACTCACGGGTCCGCCAAGCACAGGAGGTGGAGGATGAGGCCCCTGCTGCTGGCCAGTAGTGGCCCTCTGCATAGCTTCCATTAACTGACCCATCTGGGTCATCCGAGTCATCATGCCCTGCATCACAACGTAAGGATCGACACGCGCATCCTCACACCCACTGTGGTGCGATTGGTCCCTATAAGGCGAACCACTATCTGCGGAACTATGATCCACATTCTCGCTTCTGTTGGCTCGAGGTATTGGGATTCTGCCCCTTCTGCGGCCTCGTCCCCATCTGCCACGACCTCTCAGATTTCTTTCCATACTGAAAGAATCAATCATAATGATAACCATAAGTGCAGTTCAAGATACTATTCAAAATTCATGCTGAGTTAATAGCAATAAGGAATCACATATTCAAGAAAACGGTTCATAATTAATTATCGGCACCACGAATGTCACACAGAATATTACATCGACGTCAAGTCGAACAATTTCAATCATATAATCCATCCAGCATTTACCTCGAATTATTAATCAGATAAATCCTGCCACAGATCCTCGAAATAACAAGATCAACAAAGAGATCCATTCCGATATCAATATCATGCCAGTAATTAAATCATGGCTCGAAAAGCACATACCTTATTTGGCTCGTAGGGTCAGGCGCTTGCACAGGTCACACGTGACATGAAGGTCTTTGAATACTAGTTCATTATACAATGACTCTTAAAGAGAAAAAACAATCTCTGATACCATCTTCTGTAACACCCCAAAAGGCGACTATTAAAGTGTCGTGGACCCCACACTGGGACCCACCAGGCGATATAAAAATACAGATTAAATAAGTATTACTTTGTGATATCGAACCACAATAAATAGTCATTTCTCCGATTATGAGTTCACTAATAGTATGGCCAGCGGCCTTATAACACACAGGATCCGAAATACAAGTACAAACCATATGGAGATGGAATATACTTCAAAATACAACCAAACGACAATATAAATAAAGAAGAACTAAAGAAACATTACACGGTTTGAACAATAACCGTACAAAAAGACATGCCCCCCCAAACTAGTATCCCTCGAACCCTTCGCCGTCACCATACTCTTCCCGTGCCTTGCCTTTACCTCGACCTAAAATACAACACAAGTATTTCGCCCAAAACACAAGGTCAGATATACATGATAAATAATTCTCCCGACATTATACAATCCACATATACTAGATCTCAAAGAAAACATCCCGACTACTGAACATACCCCTCGGGCGTATGAACAATCAGTCCCAAATCATCAAACATATCCAATCACACACGGACTATGAATGATTAAACAATATGGCTCAAGATGGACATCACAGTATGCCCGATCCGGAATTGTGTCTGTGTACATGTCCACCCCGTATACGGAATCCAGAATATACGTGTGACAATGTACCTAATTAGCCTCACGAACTACGTCTCATGTGCACAGTCCAATACGGAAAACATCCACGTATGACTATATAAGTGCCCGGCTAAAAATCCTACACAATAACCAACCGGCACACATATATGATTCCAGATATGTCACGATACAACATGACAACGAATTCAACAAATCACATATCCGTTTAAGGGTCAAGAAACTCCCCAAAGTGACAACGAGGACCAAACGAGATCAACGATTCAAACTGACATACTTGGGAATGCAATCCCATGATGGAAAACAGAACAATGTCAATGACAATATCAAATTATGAGGCACCAATTCATAAGCGTTTCATACACATGAAACGTATAATCATCACAAGAATCTAATCATCATTATAACCAAGCAAGATAACTTGCCTCAATACGGAGATGAGAATAATCCTCCCTTGTCGAAACGAACGCACGGTCCTCGACTAATATCGTTTACAGGAACAATCAACCTTAAATGAGATACATTTTACTCAATAACATATCTGTATAATTATGGATATATAATTAGTAAGACGACACCCTACAATCCATTAGAATAGTTTCGCTATCTCAAAAATATCGAAGTCTTATACCAAGAATTCTTTTTACCTCAATTCAACCTTAAAATCGGTTCAGAAGACATTTACCGAATGTTTGCATGATTCTTCATAACTAAGAATTTATCAAGAACATGTTAAACAACCACTTATGGTGTCAATATCATCTAATGTTGATTAAACTTTCCAAAAACATTACAATGTTGAAATGTAAAAATCTGCACAACTAAGTTCATCAATACATCTCATCTAAATTGAATATTAAGCTTATAATAAGGTTATATTAGTTATGAGATTACACCATATTCATGAAGATTGTCAAAACCATCCTTCCAAAACTGGAAGATCCATTAATATCATTTATGAAATCACCTAGCTTAGGTTTTAGAATTACCACACTAATCTTCTAACATTCAACAAGGTGTTCTTATCATTCCTCATGGACTTGTGAATCTGAACCATAATGATGTTAAAACTTCTAAGGTTTCTGAATAAGAGAACATCATTCTATCTTCAATGTTGTCAAGTTCTTCCCAAGGTAAATGAATATCAAGTATGGTGTTTTAACACTTTATGATAACAATTCCATCGATCAAACCCAGTTATGAAGAAGTTAAATGATTATCTATGTTCTGCTGAGGTTACTTCGGACAGCAAGATGAGTATAACATTTACATCATGGTTACTATCACCATAGCATCAAGAACACATCCATCTAAACCCTCATTTATCATATTCATCAAGAAGTGTTTAAAAAGTTTAATTATAACCATGTTCTACTTGGTTGATTAAACTCTAAGTGAAGTATTCTACACTACTAACATTAATATACAAAAAATACAGAGGATAAACATATACATACCTCCAGAAATGAAGAACAACTCTCAACACCACAAGAAACACACTTCAAGATCAAGAACACCTTCTAACTTCGAATCAATGAGCTCCAATCCAAGTTACAAGACTCAAAAACAAGGTGGAGGAGGTTAATATCGGTCTAGGGAGGCAGGAGAGGGAATATACGGAGAGAAAATCGAGTTGAAACTGAAAAGAAATGAAAAACTGGCTGGTCCTATAAATAGACTGCACAGGCTTAACGTACGCTATCAAACAATTTTAGCGTACGTTAAAACTCTTACGTACGCTAACCGTTAATGTTACGTACATAAGTGGCTTACAGTGTCTACTGTCTTGAATCCGCAGGCCATTAGCGTGCGCTAATTAAAAGGGTGTTATGTACGCTATTAAAGGTTGACTCTGACCGACACGACAGCCCAGACATCATACACATGCATGCCAACGGATAACAGGTTCACGTGCGGAAGTCAACTGATGTCAGATTCTCTTTTATCGTACGCAACAAAGAAAGCATTACGTATGTTAAGGCACAAGATTAACGTATGTTAATCCTGCTACGTAGCATACGCTACACTGCCAGAAAAGGCCCAAAAATGCAACTCCCCCATAACATTGAATCATCAAGTATGAAGTGAAATAACAACGATATGAAGCTCAGATCTATAACACCTCAACATAATACTGAATGAAACGATCCACGATATTCAAATTACTCGATTAATACAACGACAGATAAAAATGAAGAATTACAGCCGGATATTACAGACTTCCGCTACTGGAATCCAACAATGCGAATCCACACGATTCCATCAACACAACATGGGTGTTCCAAAGATCCAGTGCCCTCAGCATAGATCCCAAGATGATCCCGTCGGACCAACACGAGGTGGAAAACCCATCCAACGATCCAGCGCCCTCAGCATAGATCCCAAGATGATCCCATCGGACCAATATGAGGTGGACATCCGATCTAGCGCCCTCAGCATAGATAGCACAACATACACAAACACAACTTATGCATACATATATGCAAAATCGCTATGTCCATCAACATGAACATACAAGTAATCGATAATGAATATCATGACAATTCAACGAAAATAATCTCTTGTACAACAACATTAACCAACAGTATACATGATCAAAATAATCAACAATAAGGATTTAAAAATACGATACTTGCCTCAAAAATGGCGATAAGAATTGCTACTACGAATAGGCTTCAATCCGCTCGGAGAATTCTCCCTTGATCAACTCCCCAAAATCCGAACCTTCAACAAACAATAACACCAGTATAACTAATGGTTCCTGATAATCGTTTTAATCATCAAACGGATCATTAAAAGACATGTTATACCCTATCATGGCGAGTGAACTAAATCTGCCCCAATTCGTTCGGTTGAATCAAAACTACGCTACTCGTCCGAACGACAATCTCATCGAATATTATTCAAGTTTAAACGCATCTTTTAGTCGGATACTTCAATTATGACATGAAATTCATCTTAGAAGGATTCTAGTCATATTCTTCCAAACAAGATATCGAAACACTTCTACGAATCATCATAAGAACTAAATCACTAGGTTCCTCTTGATTATCATCTCCTTATAGGAATTAACTCTAAGATTAATCCATTAACTTCTCCAACGAAATGCCCGATCAATAATTTCTAAGGATTTAGAAAATCTATGAAAACTAGTTGTAATAGGGTTCAAAATCTCACAATTCTATATGAAGAGTCTAATCACTGATAGGTTCGATCAACATGGTTAACAACAAAGGAGAACCAAAGAAAAACTGAACTTACTCTTCTAAAATCATGATGTTCGACTACTCACGAATATAACTGACTTGATAATCTCAAAAACATATTCAAAACATCCCTAAGAATACGTAATCAAGTTGGTGAAGAATCACCTACCTCACAATAGTGAAGAACAAGGAGAAACTTGAAGAAACTCAACACCGAGAGCTTGAACACCAATCCCCAATGGTCTATGATCTTCAAACTCGAGATAGGATATATGAGAGGTATATGGTGTTGAACAATCTCCAGAACACGAAAATCGGCCAAAGGAAGGATGAGAAATGAAATGGGGTCGAGGTCTATAAATAGAATTCTAAACCATTACATACGTTACCCAATGTCCACCATGTACGTAACAGTATTAGCGTACACTATACTAAAACAATAGCGTACGTTAATGTCTGTCCAGAGCTCACTGACCTGTTTTTGGTATTGGATTACGTACGTTATCATACAGGCCTTAAGTATGTAATATCTAGGACATTAGCGTACATTAAAAATTCCCCTTAGCGTACGTTAAGTCTGTTGACTTGCTTAGCTGGAAAGCCGTCCAGGTTCACGCAAGCATCACACGAATCTTCCCTGACCCTCACCCGCCGACCCTTGTTGGATCTCGAGTTGACTGAGCTTACGTACGTGAAGCTCAACAGCTAACATACATAATATTGCATTCTTAGCGTACGCTAAGATCATTATCTAGCGTACATTATCACGTGCAGAATTATGCATGCATGCATGAAAAAAATACAAAGATGTAGGGATACGAATACAGGAAACCAATCATCGATTAATACGTCACAAATTCGAATCTTACAAGATCGAATACAGGATAATTACACATTAAGTATCCGGGCATTACATACTACCCCTCTTAAAAGAAGTTCCGGCCCAAAACTTAAAACAGAAACAATTTTGGGTATCTCGACTTCATACTATCTTCAGCCTCCCAAGTTGCTTCTTCGACTCGATGTCGAGACCACTGAACCTTAACCAAGGAGATCGTTTTATTCTTAAATTTCTTGACTCGACTCTCAAGTATCTTGATTGGCTTTTCTTCGAACGAGCCAACATTGTCCACTTCAATCTCTCCAAAATCAATGATATGACTGGATCCGATACATATTTCCATAATTGGGATATGTGGAATACATTATGAACGTGACTCAGTGATGGCGGTAAGGCCAACCTATACGCCAACTCCCCAACTCTCTCGAGGATCTCAAATGGTCTGATATATCTCGGACTCAGCTTTCCTTTCCTCCCAAAACGGAAAATTCCCCAAGTCGGAGAAACCTTCAATAGTACATGGTCCCCAATCTCAAACTCCAATGGGCGATGGCGCACATCTGCATAATACTTATGTCGACTCTGGGCAGTTAAAAGCTTTTCACGAATCAGATCTACCTTCTCTTGAGTCTGAACTATTAACTCTGGTTCCGTCCCGATCAAGTCAGAAGAGTCATCCCAACACAGGGGTGATCTGCATCTCCTTCCATACAATGCTTCAAATGGTGCCATCTTAATGGAAGCATGCTGTGAATTCAATCAACGGCAAATGAACCTACCAATCGGTTGACCAATCTAAGGCGCAAGCTCTTAGCATATCTTTTACTGTCTGTATAGTCCTTTCGGACTGACCGTCCGTCTGAGGATGATAAGTCATGCTAAAGTTCATCTCGGTTCCCAAGGCCTTGTGAACTGCCTTCCAAAAATGTAATACGAAGCGACCATCTTAATCCGAAATAATGGTCTTCGGTGTACCATGTAATCAGACTATTTCGGCAATAAACACTCGTGCTAACTTCTCGGGTCCCCAAGTGTCTTTAATACCCAGGAAATGAGCTGACTTGGTTAGTCGATCAACTATAACCCAAATCATGTTCATTCCCGTCTTGGTCCTCGGCATAACGGTGATGAAGTCCATCGATATATCCTCCCACTTCCACTCAGGAATCGGAAGTGGCTTTAACTTCCCCGTAGGCCGCTGATGTCCAATCTTAACCTGTTGACAGGTTAAACATTTCGAAACGTATTCCGCTACATACTTCTTCATATTTAACCACCAGAAATTTTTTTTTGGTCCTTATACATCTTGCTGGTGCCTGGATGAATAGAATAGGGCGCGCTGTGAGCTTCCTTCAAGATTGTCTGTCTCAAAACATCATTATCGGGGATGCAAAACCGATTCTGAAATATCAGAACTCCATCATCTTATATCACGAATTCTGGGGCCTTTCCTTTGTTTACTTCGTCACATAATCAAAGAATCAGAGAATCATCCAACTGGTTAGATTTGATTTCTTCCACCAACGACGAAGTTAGTTCCATCACACACAGTTGCCCTTGGACCCCTTGTGACCATACCTCGATTCCTTCACGAATCAGTTCTCATTGAATGCTGGTGTGGGATGTAAGCACTTCCAACACTCAAAGAGAAACAGGTTTGCGGCTCAGTGCATCAGCTATCACGTTCGCTTTGCCTGGATGATAGAGGATTTCCAGTGTAACACCCCAAACTAGGCGGCTATTACAGTGTCGTGGACCCCCAACTGGGACCCACCAGGCGAATGAGAGTTAATGAAATTAACAACGTAAATGTAGTACCGAACCACATCATATTACCAAGTACTCCGATGAGGAGTCTAAGTATAATACACCCAGGAAGAATACTGAATATATGTATATTTTATGTGAAGATAAAATATACAACATTAAATGAAAATGAATATCCAAACGGAAATCTGCAGCGGAAATAAAGATGAAAAGACATGAATGACTGAAACGGACTGTGGCCCCCTACTAGTATCACTGGGACTCCTCGCCGTCAACATTCTCTTCCCGTGCCTTAGCCTTGCCTTGACCTGAAAACAATATCCCCCAACGGGGTCAGATACACAGAACAACAATCCTCAAGAGTTGAATAAACACAATCATGATATATCTAAATTATGAAATGAAGCTGAATAGAGACATCATAGTAGACCCGTAATGGAATGTGCACATGCACAAGACGGATGTCCGGACACACCCGCCATTGTACCTAATTAGTTTCATGGAGGTACATTACCGTGTGTACAGTCCAATGTGTCGGTGAACCCAACACATGACCATCACGTGCTCGACTAAAAATCCCACACATCCACACCCGGCCGCGCAATATGAACCCAGAAGGTCATATGAACAATAATGACCATGAAGAATAATAATTAATAACAATCTGACAAAGTCAAGAATGACTCATCGAGACGAAATGATAATGAAATGAATGATAGCTCAATGAAATGATTGGAACCGTCGTTCCTCGTGAATGAAGTGATTAATTGACAATTACATGGCTCAATACGGTTAATACATTATGAATGAATTATGATTATGAATGAACAACAACGAAAGGAATGAAAATCCTTTTAACCGAGTAAGAATTAACTTACACAACACCGGTGAAGAAAGTCCTTCCTCGAACAACGTCCAAAAAGGGATGTCGGTCGCTCGACCAACCTTGAATGACAATTACCAACAATGCTCAATATACGAATCAAACACGATTATAACCGACTCAATCGTCGATACAACAATATCCAAACTCATTGAGGCATTCTAGCGAACAATTAGCAACCACACAACTTTCGATAATATCCAAGTCCCAAATATATCAAAACCAACTCCAAAATGAGTATTTCAAACCATCAAAACACTTTCGATGATATCAATAATCCCATAGGAATCCACAATTCGAGTTAACGACAACATCTAATCGAAAACCCCCAAAAATATCAAAGTCAACCCCAAAGTGTTCTTGAATCAAACCTCAACAATTCATGAAATCCGAAATATACACTGAACAATTCATCGGAAAACATTTATCCAAGTTAGATAATCCATATCTAACATATTCCAACAACAATCCAAGCTTACACGAAGAAATCGGAAGGAAAAACCCAAAATCCGAAATTCTAGATCCAAGAAGATTATTACCTTGATTTGATGTGATGGGGATGATGAAATGATGATTAATCTGAATGATAAGCTTGAAGGTGATGATTGATGATTACACCTCAAAGAATACTCTCCAAATGGCCTGGAATCGCCCAAAACCGCTGAAGGAATGAAGAGAAATGACAAATGACGAAGAAAGGACTGGATTGTCCTATATATAGCAAGTCCCAGTTAGCATGCGCTAGCTCCTGTGCGTAGCGTGCACTAACGGGTGAACTGGGTAGTCCAGTACCCTCTGCTCTCAATGGTAGCGTGCACTACGTACGTTTTGTAGCGTGCGCTACAACCATTTAATTAGCGTGCATTAACACAAATGGTTATCGTGCGTTAACGAATTATTTGATGCCTAGTACTGGAGTCCAGAACCTTCTGTTCTATGATCTGATTCATGGTAGCGTGCGCTACTAACCCCGACTAGCATACACTATTAACAACTCGTAGCGTGCGCTAGGAATAAATCCAATTCAGTCCAGTAGCCACTGGACTCTACCTGATCCGACCCTAGCGCGCGCTACACCCACTGCATAGCGTGCGCTACTCCGACCTACTAGCGCGCGCTACTTACCATTCGCAGCGTGCACTACTTACAACCCAACTGCAGTCCAGTGCCTTCTGGACTGCCTGCTTGAACTACACTAGCGTACGTTAGTGATGAGAGGTAGCGTGCGCTACCCGTACTCAATTAGCGCACGCTAAAGAGAGTACGTAGCGTGCGCTACTCCTCACACACAGCACACTAAGAAGATGAACACGACATGATTCTCCAACTAGATTGATGATAAATGACGATTGATACACGATACAATTACTCTGAACGATGAATACAATGATTGAATATGAGTGACAAATGATCATTAATGAGTGAAAATTACTGAGTGATAATTACAGAATGATAATGACTGAATTACAACTGGGTATTACATATACCCCCCTTAAAAGAGTTTCGTCCCCGAAACTAAGGGTCAAACAACTCGGGATGGCTCTCCCGCATACTATCTTCGGTTTCCCAAGTAGCCTCTTCGACTCCGTGTCTAGACCACTGAATTTTAACCAAAGGAATCGCCTTGTTCCTCAACTGTTTGATTCGCCGCTCTAAGATTCGTATAGGACGCTCCTCATATGAATGATCATCGGCGATTTTGATTTCGTCGAACTGAAGTATGTGACTCGGGTCGGCAACATACTTCCGTAACTGAGAGACGTGAAACACATTATGAATTCGGCTCAACACCGGAGGTAGGGCCAATCGATAAGCTAACTCACCTACTCGATCCAAAATCTCAAACAGTCCAATGAATCTAGAACTCAACTTCCCCCTCTTCCCAAAACGGAAGATACTACGACTCGGGGATACCTTGACCAAAACATGGTCACCTGTCTCGAACTCTAATGGCCGACGACGGTTATCTGCATAAGATTTCTGTCAACTCTGAGCGGTCAACAAATGACTCCTAATCAAAGCTACCTTCTCACGGGCAGCTATAAGCATATCGGGCTCGGTGCTGATTGATTCTGATAAGTCATCCCAATACAAAGGAGACCGACAATGACGACCGTACAAGGCCTCGTAAGGTGCCATCTTAATCGAAGCATGCCAACTATTATTGTACGTGAACTCGATCAATGGTAGTTAGGCTTCCCAATCATCTTTCCAATCGAGGACGCATGCCCTTAACATGTCCTCCAGTGTCTGAATAGTCCTCTCTGATTGTACGTCATACTGAGGATGAAAAGTTGTACTAAGATTAAGCTGAGTTCCCATTACACGATGAACTGATTTCCAAAAATGTGACACGAATCGTCCATCATGATCGGAAACGATACTTTTAGGAGTACCGTGCAATCTCACTATCTCCTTGATTAACAACTGGGCAAGTCTCTCGAGACCCCACATATCCTTAATCTCAAGGAAATGATTAACAACTGGGCAAGTCTCTAGAGACCCCACATATCCTTAATCTCAAGGAAATGAGCTGACTTAGTTAAGCGGTCCACAATTACCCAGATTGTATTCATGCCACCACGACTCGTCGGCAAACTCGTGATGAAGTCCATTGAAATATCCTCCCACTTCCACTCTGGAATCGGGAGAGGTTTCAGCATACCCGCTGGTCGTTGATGCTCTATCTTGACTTGCTGACAGGTCAAACATCTCGAAACAAATTCCGCGACTTCTCGCTTCATATTACTCCACCAGTAATTTTGTTTCAAGTCTCTGTACATCTTGCTAGACCCCGGATGAACGTAATAAGGGGTAGCATGAGTTTCTTTCAAAATCGAGTTTTTCAACTCGTCATTCGCCGGTACGCAGAACCGATTCTTAAATCGCAAAAGTCCATCCTCGTGGACCACAAATCCAGGGACAAAAATGGGTCCGAACCCTGATTCTCCCTGATCGCCTCCTCAAGTGGCGATGAAATCTCTAACGTACAAAGTTGCCCTTGCACTCGTTGAAGGCAGACCTCGATCTCGGGTCTAAGAAATTCCTGCTGAAGCTCCTACTGAACTGTTAAACGAGCAAGCATTTGCTCCTGGACGGATTTACGACTCAAGGTGTCGGCGATAACGTTCGCCTTGCCCGGGTGGTAAAGTATCTCAATATCATAGTCTTTGATTAGTTCCAACCACTGTCTCTGTCGCATATTTAACTCCTTCTGAGTAAATATATACTCTAAACTCTTATGATCGGTGAATATCTGACAGGTAACGCCATAAAGATAATGACGCCAAATCTTCAATGTGAATACTACGGCTGCTAGCTCCAGGTCGTGGGTCGGATAATTAACCTCGTAAGGTCTCAATTGTCGGGAAGCATAGGCAATAACTTTCCCATTCTGCATTAATACACATCCGAGACCCTGCTCGGACGCATCACTATAAACCACAAATCCTTCCATCCCTTGCGGTAAAGAAAGGACAGGTGCTGAAATTAACCGGCTCTTGAGTTCCTCAAAACTCTGTTAACACGCGTCGGACCACGTGTATTTCTTATCCTTCCGTAAAAGGTTCGTCACAGGTTGAGCGATTTTATAAAATCCTTCCACAAATCGCCGATAATAACCAGCTAATCCGAGGAAACTTCGGATTTCCTTAACATTCTTCGGAGGTTGCCAATCTCGGATAGCCTCCGTCTTCTGAGGGTCGAAACGAACTCCGTCTGATGAAATTACATGTCCGAGAAACATCACTTCAGACATCCAGAATTCACATTTGGAAAACTTTCCATAAAGTTGCTCCCATCTCAACACGTCGAGCACCTGATGAAGGTGAAACTCATGCTCCTCCCGGTCACAAGAATAAATTAAAATGTCATCAATTAAGACAACCACGAACTGATCCAAGTAGTCAATGAAAACCCGATTCATTAACTCCATGAATATCGCAGGTGCATTAGTTACCCCAAACGGCATTACCACAAACTCATAATGACCATAACGTGTTCGGAACATCGTCCTTGCGATATCCGACTCTCGAATTCGCAACTGATGATATCCAGATCTTAAGTCGATCTTGGAAAATACTGAAGCTCCCTGAAGTTGATCCAAAAGTTCATCGATATGGGGTAGAGGATACTTATTCTTGATCGTCACCCAGTTTAATTCCCGGTAATCAATACACAAGTGGAAGGAACCATCATTCTTCTTGACAAATAACACTGGTGCTCCCCACGGGGACGCATTTCGGTCGGGGCCATCCGGTACGGTGCCTTCAATATTGGAGACATACCAGGCTCCAACTAAATCGTGAATTCCACATCTCTATGTGGAGGCAAACCAGGTAACTCGTCTGGAAATACATCGGCATATTCTCTCACTACAGGAATATCCATCAACATTACTGATGGTTTCTCGGTCTTGGTCATGTAGCACCAATAACCGACACACCCCTGATTGAGTAATCTCACTGCTTTCATCAAGTTGATAACTCTCCCAGAACAGCTGGGATTACCTCCCTGAAATACTCATTCGACCCCATCATCTGAAATGATAGTGACCATACACTTACGGACACTAATGACGGCATCGTGATGATCCATCCAGTCAATACCCAGAATGACATCGTCTCTCGGTAAATCTACCACAATTAGGTCAGCTAAACAATCACGGCCATGAAGCTGAATCGGACACTCCTTAATCTCATGATTCCCGATAATTCTTCTACCATCAAGTAGACCAATGACATAAGGCTCACAACTAGTAGCACTACCCAGACGTACTCTACTCAAACATGACTCGGGAATGAATGAATGCGATGCACCAGTATCAAAAAGGATACACACAGGTTGAGATATAATATCGAGTGTACATGAAATCATCCGAGCCTCTGGATCGTCGGTCTTCTTCATTTCATAAATCCGGGGCTTGCCGGCCCCCGAACCGGATGCTCCCGTCTGATAGCTCTTGTCTCTGCCTTTATTAGCTCCTGTCGTCTTGAACGACGCGGACTGAGTGGCCTGATTCAGAACCGCTGAATTTATCGGGGCCTGAGATGACGCCGGAGTAGGTTTAGAGTCTCTTCGGCAAAAACGGGCCTTATGCCCAGCAATCCCACAGTTATGGCATGTGACAGTCTGCCTCGGACACTTGGTGTTGAAATGACCCTGTTCTTCATAGTTGAAACAGGTGATGGCCGAATTGGCTGCTCGTGACTGAGATTCCGCGGGTCTAGGCGCCATAGGGGGTCGCTCAGAAAAAGTAGAGCCCGCACATGGTTTCTTGAAAGTGCCCTGACTGCCGTCAGACTGATTACGATTCTTAGACTTCTTGCCAGCAGATGAAGGTTGCTTCTTAGCAATCTCCTTAGCAGTAAGCTTATAAGTAAGAGCTTTGTCAATGAATTCAGCCAGAGTGGTGAAATTGTGATTAAGCAACTGCATCCGCATACGAGGCTTCAACTTCTTGCTGAAATACTTAATCTTGTCCGCCTCGGAGTGAATAATGGATGAGGCAAACGGAAGTAACTCCTGAAATTTCTCGGCGATGGTGAGAACGTCATCGTCCGCTGAGAGGTCGGGAGGGAGTAATTCTGACAACTTGGCCTCCCTGAGTGGGGCCGGATAATACCTCTCCATCATGAGAGTCTTAAATTGATCCCATGTACAAGATCCATCGGTGGGCTTCAACGACAACCACCATGAATGTGCGCCCTTACCCAGATAGTAAGCCACAACTGAAACTTTGTGTCCCTCAGGACAGTCCACCATAGCAAACAGTTTCTCGAAATGTTCAAGCCAGTGAATGATATCCGCCGACTTAGATGAGCCCTCGAAAGTAGGCGGTCTCTGGAGAGAGATGTCGCCAATGATACTGCTCACACCCCTCTCTTGCCTCTGAGGTGGCGGCGGAGGAGCCTGTTGATTTTGAGTAGTTGAGTTATGCATCGTCTCCATCAGTTGTTCCATCTGAGTCATTTGGGCCATCATGCCCTGCATAAAAGCGAGTGGATCAACCCAAACACCTTCTGACTGAGCTGTGTCCCGGGTACGACTCCCTGACAGTGAATGATTACGTCCAGGTGAATGAGTGGCAACGTCACTGCTCGATGAATTAGCATTATTTCTCGCGTTAGCGCGTGTATTCACATGAGCTCTCGAGTTTCAGCCCGCACCACGACCTCTTCCCCCACGTTCTCTGCCAGCTCTTTCCATATTGAAGTGGAAAGTCATATGATGATTATATATCTCGCATGAATATCACATTACGATTATATTATGAAATGATGAGAATGAGCATACGCGCTCCAACACAATGATTACATGAATGATCAACTTGAGTGACGTGATTATATGATGAAATTCTTGAAATGATTATCTTGAACAAGTTAACAAGATTAATGATATGATCCTCAAGTCAACAACTGAACAATGAAATGAACTGAGTGATTAATGAATTAACATGATCGACTTGATCAAAAATGAAAATGATGAAAGAGGATTGTTGACTGTTGAATGATGAATGAGTGATTCTTAATGCCAGAAATTATACCATGGTGTCAGAAATCTTACTGTTCTTTGGTCTGAGGGGCTCGGCTCTTGCACAGGTCACACGTGACGCGAAAGCCCAATGATACTAGTCTGATGAACGATGATTTCAAATGAGACATGACTCGGAAGGTAGTATTCAAAACCACTCTCCGATACCAACTCTGTAACACCCCAAACTAGGCGGCTATTACAGTGCCATGGACCCCAACTGGGACCCACCAGGCGAATGAGAGTTAATGAAATTAACAACGTAAATGTAGTACCGAACCACATCATATTACCAAGTACTCCGATGAGGAGTCTAAGTATAATACACCCGGGAAGAATACTGAATACATGTATATTTTATGTGAAGATAAAATATACAACATTAAATGAAAATGAATATCCAAACGGAAAATATGCAGCGGAAATAAAGATGAAAAGACATGAATGACTGAAATGGACTGGGGCCCCCTACTAGTAACACTGGGACTCCTCACCATCAACGTTCTCTTCCCGTACCTTAGCCTTGCCATGACCTGAAAACAATATCCCCCAACGGGGTCAGTTACATAGAACAACAATCCTCAAGAGTTGAATAAACACAATCATGATATATCTATATTATGAAATGAAGCTGAAGAGAGGCATCATAGTATACCCGTAATGGAATGTGCATGTGCAAAAGATGGATGTACGGACACAACCACCATTATACCTAATTAGTCTCACGGAGGTACATTACCGTGTGCATAGTCCAATGTGTCGGTGAACCCAACACATGACCATCACGTTCCCGACTAAAAATCCCACACATCCACACCCGGCTGCACAATATGAACCCAGAAGGTCATATGAACAAGAATGACCATGAAGAATAATAATTAATAACAATCCGACAAAGTCAAGAATGAATCACCAAGATGAAATGATAGTGAAATGAATGATAGCTCCATGAAATGATTGGAACCGTCATTCCTCGAGAATGAAGTGATTAATTGACAATTACAAGTCTCAATACAATCAATATATTTTGAATGAATTATGATTATGAATGAACAACACCGAAAGGAATGAAAATCCTTTTAACCGAGTAGGAATTAACTTACACAACACCGGTGAAGAAAGTCCTTCCTCGAACAACGTCCAAAAAGGGATGTCGGTCACTCGAACAACCTTGAATGACAATTACCAACAATGCTCAATATACGAATCAAACACGATTATAACCCACTCAATCGTCGATACAACAATATCCAAACTCATTGAGGCATTCTAGCGAACTCTTAGCAGCCACACAACTTTTGATAATATCCAAGTCCTGAATATATCAAAACCAACTCCAAAATGAGTTTTTTAAACCATTAAAACACTTTCAATGATATCAATAATCCCATAGGAATCCACAATTCGAGTTAACGACAACATCTAATCGAAAACCCCCAAAAATATCAAAGTCAACCCCAAAGTGTTCTTGAATCAAACCTCAACAATTCATGAAATCCGAAATATACACTGAACAATTCATCGGAAAACATTTATCCAAGTTAGATAATCCATATCTAACATATTCCAACAACAATCCAAGCTTACACGAAGAAATCGGAAGGAAAAATCCAAAATCCGAAATTCTAGATCCAAGAAGATTATTACCTTGATTTGATGTGATGGGGATGATGAAATGATGATTAATCTGAATGATAAGCTTGAAGGTGATGATTGATGATTACACCTCAAAGAATACTCTCCAAATGGCCTAGAATCGCCCAAAACCGCTGAAGGAATGAAGAGAAATGACAAATGACGAAGAAAGGACTGGACTGTCCTATATATAGCAAGTCCCAGTTAGCGTGCGCTATCTCCTGTGCGTAGCCTACGCTAACGGGTGCACTGGGTAGTCCATTACCCTATGCTCGCAATGGTAGCGTGCGCTATGTACCTTTTATAGCGTGCGCTACAACCATTTAATTAACGTGCGTTAACACAAATGGTTAGCGTGCGCTAACGAATTATCTGATTCCTAGTACTAGAGTCTAGAACCTTCTGTTCTCTGATCTGATTCGCGGTAGCCAGCGCTACACACAGGATTCAGCGTGCGCTACTAACCCCAACTAGTGTACGCTATTAACAACTCATAGCATGCGCTAGGAATAAATCCAATTCAGTCCAGTAGCCACTGGACTCTGCCTGATCTGACCCTAGCGCGCGCTACACTGACTGCATAGCATGTGCTACTCCGACCTACTAGCGCGTGCTACTTACCATTCGTAGCGTGCGCTACTTACAACCCAACTGCAGTCCAGTGCCTTCTGGACTGCCTACTTGAACTACACTAGCGTGCATTAATGTTGAGAGGTAGCGTGCGCTACCCATACTCAATTAGCGCACGCTAAAGAGAGTACGTAGCGTGCGCTACTCCTCACACACAGCACACTAAGAAGATGACAACGATGATAAACACGGCACGATTCTCCAACTAGATTGATGATTAATGACGATTGATACACGATACAATTACTCTGAACGATGAATACAATGATTGAATATGAGTGACAAATGATCATTAATGAGTGAAAATTACTGAGTGATAATTACAGAATGATAAGCACTGAATGATAATGACTAACTTACAACCGGGTATTACATCCAGGTCATAATCCTTGATCAATTCTACCCACCTTCTCTGCCTCATGTTTAATTCCTTCTGACTGAAAATATACTTGAGGCTCTTATGATCTGTGAAGATCTGACAATGAGTGCCGTACAAATAATGTCGCCAAATCTTCAAGGCAAAGACTACAACTGCTAACTCCAAATCATGAGTCGGGAAATTTAATTCGTATGATTTCAACTGTCGAGAGGCATAGGTAATCACCCTATCCTTTTGCATCAACACACATCCCAGACCCTTATTTGAAGCATTGTTGTATACCATGAATCCATCGGTTCCATCCGATAACGCTAGTATAGGCGTTGTCGTCAGTCTTCTCTTAAATTCATCAAAAATAGCCTGGAATTTCTCATTCCGCACGAATTTCTGAGTCTTCTATAACAGCTGCGTAAGCGGACGAGCAGTTTTGGAAAATCCTTTTACAAAACGGCAATAATATCCAGCAAGTCCTAAGAAAATTGGACTTCTTTCACGTTATTAGGAGATTCCCATTCCAAGATTGCTTGGACTTTATTCGGGTCTACTTGAACTCCGTCAGCTGATATCACATGCCCAAGGAAGGTTACTTCCTTAAGCCAGAACTCGCATTTAGAAAGTTTCGCATAAAACTGTTCATTCTTCAAAGTACTCAAAACGATACGCAAATGCTCTGCATGCTCCTCTGGGACTTTCCAATAGATTAAGATGTCATCAATGAAAACGACCACGAATTTATCCAAGTATTCTAAGAATACCCGACTTATCAATTGCATAAACATCTGAGGAGCATTGGTAAGTCCGAATGGCATCACCACAAATTCATAGTGCCCGTACCGGGATTTGAAAGCAGATTTCGGTATATCCGATTCCTTAATTCTCAATTGATGGTATCCTGATATCAAGTCAATCTTCGAGAATACCCTTGCCCCCTGCAGTTGGTCAAACAAGTCGTCGATCCGAGGTAGTGGGTACTTGTTCTTGATCGTCACCTTGTTTAGCTCCCTGTAATCAATACACAATCGGAGGGATCCATCTTTCTTCCAGACAAAGAGAACGGGTGCTCCCCAAGGAGAAACGCTAAGTTGAATGTAACCCTTCTGAAATAATTCCTCAAGCTACTTCTTTAGTTCGTACATCTCGGTTGGTGCCATACGGTATAGTGATCTGGAAATAAGTGCGGCTCTAGGCTCTAATTCGATATCGAACTCTACTTCTCTCCGCGGAGGTAACCCAGGTAGTTCATCAGGGAATACGTCTGAGAACTCGTTCACAACTGGAATAGATGAGATTTCTACTCCTTCTTTCTTCATGGCATAACACCACAATCCGTGACAACCCTGCTTCAGTAATTTCACTGCTTTCATGGCTTTGATCAATTTTCCTGAGATTTCCGGTCTCCATCCTTTGAATAAATGTTCGTATCCGTCATCAGCAATGATAGGAATAACTCTCTTTCTATAATTCAAAATAGCCCCATAACAATTGAGCCAATCGTATCCGAGAATTAGATCGTCACCATGAATGTCGACCACAATAAGATTTGATGGCCAATCTCTCCCTCCTATAGACACTGGAAAATCTCTAGTTTCTAGGGTTCCCACAATTCTCTCTCCGCTCGGTAATCCCACAAAATAAGGTTCACAATCATATAAACACGAGATTTTCAAACGATTAACACAATTCAATGATATGAAGGAATGCATAGCTCCTGAATCGAATAAGACACTAACTGGTTGCAAAAGGATCTGAATCGTACCTGATGCAACAGCAGTGTTCTGATCGTCTGAGTTCCTTATCTCGTACAGGCGCAGAGGAACGGACCCAGCACTAGACGTCTCTCTTTTCCCAACATTATGCTGCTGAAAACCACTTTGCTGTGTCTGGTTTACACTTGTCTCTTTCAGAACTGGTGCTGGAGTGCGAGTACCAAATGATCTAGTCACATTTCCGCAAAAATTTGCACGGTGCCCTTCTTGCCCACATTCGAAACAAGTCACAGAAGGAGCGGAGCAATCACGCCGAACATGCCCTACTCGACCACAGTTATAACATTTCTTCGATGCGTCCGAAACTGTTGATGCTGTCCGGAATTTCTTTCCGCCTCGGGAAGGATACGGAGGTTTCCCGGATGAATGAAATGAAGACTGGCCCTTGCGGGGCCCACCACTCTTGTTATTCGTGAAGTTGCGAGACACTTTCTGCTTCTTTGCTTCCGCCGATTTCTCCACCGCTACCTCTTTCATGTCGTAGGCCTCTTGATACTGTCGCAAGGTAGTACATTCAAATCCGGAGATATATTACTGAATCTCGGGTTTCATCTGCATGTCGAAATGGAAAATCTTCTCTGCTTCGGTCCTGACCAAGTGTCACACACAAGTCAGCTGGTGATTAAAAGTCTTGATTATGTCTGTCATAGATGCCTCCGAACTCTATTGGGAGAAAAACTCTCGGACTCTAGCCTCTCTAACGGGATGAGGACAATATTGTACTTTCATCATTAATCTGAATTTCGTCCAGTCAGCATTATGATCCTCAGGTCGAACAGCCTCCCACCATTCGAAAGCCTCCCCAGTCAGAAAATACTGGGTGATCGGAAATTTTCGCTCATCGGGACAGTTGATCCCCGCAAATATCTTTTCCAACTCTTTCAGCCAGTGATCCCAAGTAGGCATCTCAGCAGAACCATCAAATTTTGGCGGGTGCAATTTCACCACCTCCGTAAGCCACTTGTCTCCCCGATTATCCTCGTTGTGCTGCTGGCCCATCGCTGTCTGCATGCGGTCAACTACCTGAGCGAACAGGGTCATCTGAGCGACCACCTGCTGAAGCACCCCTGGCATGTTAGGATTTGCGTTATCATTCGTTGATCCCTATTTTCTTACAAAATGGGAATCGGTTCGACTAGCCGATAATTCTGGGGTAGTCACTGAATCCTCCTGTCTCGCATTACTATGTCCGCGTCCGCGTCCACGACCTCCCCTCAGCATACTGTAAATACAAATACTCAATATCCAGGGCAAAATTTTCTAAAAGAAGGTCCGTCAATATTCATAAAACGGAAATTAAATAAAATGGTAGTACATGAGATTAGGAGACTTACAACCACGATCCACATGACGACGTTAGCTGAGCAGTGATGTTACAAATGACCCATAAATCAAGTAACGTAAACAGACCCAACTAAACCCGACTGCCAAGATATCCATGAATCTTAGCACTGATACCATATTCTGTAACACCCCGAGATATTCGGAATAATTACAGCACCGTAAACCCTTTATATAAGAGTTTACAAGGCTAATTCGAAAAATGTACAAATAATATAACAGTACCATTAAAGTTCAAAATACAAAACCAGTTCAAATGAGTCCATTATTACAACCGTCTCAAAACATCAACAAGACACGCGTACTCGAGTACTGAAAATAAACCAGAAAGACAAGGTAACAACAATTAACATCACTGAGCCCCTTCGTCGTCATGTCGGTACTGTGGCTGTTTCCCCGCTCCTCGGCTACCTGAACATCAAAAGAAATGTCCATCCCGAAGGGGTTAGCAAAATAATGCTAGTACAAGTATCATAATACCCAAATCAAATATGCAACAACAATGCATAAAAATTTCACAATACGGACTTCCGCTACCGGAATCCAACAATGCGAATCCACATGATTCCATCAACACAACATGGGTGTTCCAACACTCCAGCGCCCTCAGCATAGATCCCAAGATGATCCCGTCGGACCAACATGAGGTGGAAAACCCGTCCAACGATCCATCGTCCTCAGCATAGATCCCAAGATGATCCCATCGGACCAACACGAGGTGGACATCCGATCCAGCGCCCTCAGCATAGATCGCACAACATACAGAAACACAACTTATGCATACATATATGTAAAATCGCTATGTCCGTCAACATGAACATACAAGAAATCGATAACGAATATCATGACAATTCAACGAAAATAATCTCTTGTTCAACAATATGAACCAATAGTATACATGATCAAAATAATCAACAATAACAATTTCAAAATACGATAATTGCCTCAAAAATGGCGATAAGAATAGCTACTACGAATAGGCTTCAATCCGCTCGGAGAATTCTCACTCGATCAACTCCCCAAAATCCGAACCTTCAACGAATAATAACACTGGTATAACTAACGGTTCCGGATAATTGTTTTAATCATCAAACAGATCATTAAAAGACATGTTATACCCTATCATGGCGAGTGAACTAAATCTGCCCCAATTTGTTCGGTTGAATCAAAACTACGCTACTCGTCCGAACAACAATCTCATCGAATACTATTCAAGTTTAAACGCATCTTTCGGTCGGATACTTCAATTATGACATGAAATTCATCTTAGAAGGATTCTAGTCATATTATTCCATAACAAGATATCGAAACACTTCTACGAATCATCATAAGAACTAAATCACTAGGTTCCTCTTGATTATCATCTCCTTCTAAGAATTAACTCTAAGATTAATCCATTAACTTCTCCAACAAAATGCTCGATCAGTAATTTCTAAGGATTTAGATAATCTCTAAAAACTAGTTGTAATAGGGTTCAAAATCTCAGAATGCTATATGAAGAGTCTAATCACTAATAGGTTCGATCAACATGGTTAACAACAAAGGTGAACTGAAGCATATATAACTGGACTTACTCTTCTAAAATCATGATGTTCGACTATTCACGAATATAACTGACTTGATAATCTCAAAACCATGTTCAAAACATTCCTAAGAATACGTAATCAAGTTGGTGAAGAATCACCTACATCAAAATAGTGAAGAACAAGGAGAAACTTGAAAAAACTCAACACCAATCCCCAATGGTCTATGATCTTCAAACTCGAGCTAGGATGATGATATGAGAGGTATATGGTGTTGAACAATCTCCTGAACATGAAAATCGACCAAAAGAAGGATGAGATGAAATGGGGTCGAGGTCTATAAATAGAATTCTAAACCATTACGTACGTTACGCAATGTCCACTATATATGTAACAGTATTAGCGTATGCTATACTAAAACATTAGCGTACGTTAACGTCTGGCCAGAGCTCACTGACCTGTTTCTGGTATTGGCTTACGTACGTTATCATACAGGCCTTACGTACGTAATATCTAGGACATTAGCGTACGTTAAAAATTCCCCTTAGCGTACGTTAAGTCCGTTGACTTACTTAGCTGGAAAGCCATCCAGGTTCACGCGAGCATCACACGAATCTTCCCTGGCCCCCACCCACCGACCCTTGTCGGATCTCGAGTTGACTCAGCTAACGTATGTAATATTGCATTCTTAGCGTACGCTAAGATCATTATCTAGCGTACGTTATCACGTGCAGAATAATGCATGCATGCATGGAAAAAATACAAAGATGTAGGGATACGAATACGAGAAACCAATCATCGATTAATACGTCACAAAGTCAAATCTTACAAGATCGAATACATGATAATTACACATTAAGTATCCGGGCATCACATTGGTAATTAACAATTCGGTTATGAGTTCCCATCCAACTACGAGTGCTACCATCATCCAATCCAATTACTAGATAGATAGGCATCGATTAACAATTGTGATAGTTTTCACCATTCCGATCATTATCGAAAGTCCTAAACTACCCAACGCATCCAAAATTTAGTATGATTCATATAACAACACTTAAATGAGTTCAAGATTCGATAAACTTACCTTAATTGACAAAAGAGGATGAAGAACGATGAAGGACGACGAAGAATGAGAGGGTAGCACCTTCAAAACCTCCTCCGGAGCTTGATCAACTCACTCCAACAGGATAACACTTGATTAGGGAAGCTAAAATCGACTTAGGGAAGGTAAAAGATGGTATACAAGAGTAAGGGGTTGGGTCGGAAGAAATGAAAGGGAGGGTGTCCTTTTATAAATCGGAATGGCTTTACGAACGTTAGGCCTGAAGCTTTACGTACGTAAGCCATGTTACGTACGTTATCGTAGAAAGCTTAACATACGTAATGAAAACTCAGAACTTACTGGACTAAATCACACACATCGTTATGTACGTAACGAAAGTCGGCTAACGTACGTAACACCCATTGACTTGCCTGTCGCTAACGCGCCAAAAGTTGGTCTGACAATGCACCATCCGACGAAGATTCCCTATCCTAAGACCGAAGACCGCATTACGTACGTAAGGTATTATCTTTAGCGTACGTAATGTCACACACCTAGCGTACGTAATACATAGCTTATAACGTGCATATGGTTCAGTTTGTTCACAAGTTATTATCACATTGATTCCTTATAACGCGACTCCCTCTCAATCTCGTCAAGTAATCTCTCGGGGAACAAGATGTTGGCCACCGTCATATTCACATCGATAATTGCCCAACGACATCAAGGTATGTCACCGACAAATCATCAACCATCATACAATCACATTACACGAATAACAGGTGCGGACAAGCTTTATTCCTGATAATACAATACGAACATATCATTCAAAATATGTTTATCGTGGTAGAATACATTTATTCATTAAATAGTAGAAATAGAAATCATTGCTCAACGTGAAACAGCATGTAATACTGGTGGTATTACATACCACCCCCCTTAAAAATAGTTTCATCCCAAAACAAATAAAATAACTCGGGATGATTCTCCTTCTTGCTCGACTCGGTCTCCAAGTTGCTTCTTCCATGCCATGGTGCGACCATTGAACTTTTACAAGAGGTATGGCCTTATTCCTAATTTTTTTTCGCGTCGATCCAAAATCACGGTTGGGACTTCTCTAAAGGTAGCATCATTATAAATCTCTACCTCCTCGAAATTAATCTTGTGACTTGGGTCGTACACGTATTTCCTCAGTTGGTACACATGGAAGACGTTATGCACTCCGTCTAATGAAGGTGGCAACGCCAGTCAATAAGCGAGTTTACCAACTCGATCCAGTATTTCGAACGGGCCAATAAATCTCGGGCTCAATTTTTCTTTCTGGACGAAGCGCCGAACACTCCGCATCGGCGATACTTTGACCCAAACGTGGTCCCGGACCATAAATTCCAACAGTCGCTGGTGGTACATAGCATATGACTTTTGGCAGCTTTAAGCTGCCAACATGTGTTTTCGAACGATGGAAATCTTCTTAATAGATTCCTGGATCAGATCCAACTCGGTAGCGACGACATCGGACGCATCATCCCAACACAGAGGAGACTTGCACCTCCTACCGTACAAGGCCTCGAAGGGTGCCATGCCTATGCTTGCATGCCAGCTGTTGTTGTATGAGAATTCTGCCAAGCAGAGGTGTCTGGCCCAATCCTTACCCCAATCGAGCACACACTCTCTTAATATATCCTACAGGGTCTGTATAGTACGTTCTGTCTATCCATCTGTTTGAGGGTGATAGGCCATGCTGAAATGTAACTGCGTAACCATAGCCTTGTGGACAGCCTTCCAGAAGCGGGACACGTATCTAGTGTCTCTATCTGATACGATTCCTGAGGGAACGCCATGTAGTCTCACGATTTCCCGGATAAAGATGGTGGCCAGCTGCTCTGTCCCGATGGCCTCCTGAATTGGAATGAAATGTGCCGACTTCGTCAGTCGGTCTACAACGACCCATATCATGTCTTTTCCTCCTACCGTCACTGGTAACTTGGTTACAAAATCTATTGATATGCTCTCCTATTTCCATTCCGGAATGGGTAAGGGTTGCATGATTTCGGCCGGCCTGCGGTGTTCAATATTCACCTACTGACATGTCATACATCGATCAACGAACCTCGCTACCTCCTGTTTCATATACTTCCACCAGAATCTCTTCCGCAGATCCTTATACATTTTGCTCGCCCCATGATGTACCGAATAGGGAGTAGAATGAGCTTCCTTGAGTATAGTTTGTTTAAGCTCATCATTCGGTGGAATACAAATTCTGTTCTTAAACCTCGCCAAGTTCCCTTGGATCCTGTAGTCTGAAATAATTTCCCCTTCGGCCCTTGCACCGATCGCACGAAGTTCCGGGTCTTCCATTTGTGCCAGGCGTATCTCGCCCCGCAAGGATGAATGAATGTTAATTGAGCACAACTATCCCTGGCGGTGTTGTATCCATACTTCAATGTCATTTCTCCTTCGATCTTGATGCAATTCCGACTGTACTGTTAAACAGAATAGTGTCATCTCCTGTGCAGTTTTCGGACTCAGTGCATCTGCTACGATGTTGGCCTTTCCAGGGTGATATAAAATCTCCACATCGTAATCCTTGATCAGCTCCAGCCAACGCCTCTGTCTCATGTTTAACTCCCTCTGGGTGAAAATGTATTCAAACTCTTGTGGTCCGTAAAAATCTTACAGGTAACCCCATAAAGTTAGTGTCACCAAATCTTAAGGGTGTGGACCACTGCAGCCAGTTCCAAGTCGTGCATCGGATAGTTCACCTTATATGGTTTAAGTTGTCGAGAGGCGTATGCAATAACTCTATCATTTTGCATGAATACACATCCGAGTCCAGAAACCTAGTGTATATTATGAATCCTTCTGTGCCCTGCAGTAGTACCAGTATTGGCGTGGTAGTCAGCTTCCTCTTCAGTTCGTCGAAGCTCTCCTGACAATCTGTTGTCTAGACAAACTTGGTACTCTTCTTTAGTAGATTCGTCATTGGCTGGGCAATACTAGAAAAAGCTTCGACAAACCATCGATAATTTTCTGCCAAACCCAGAAAACTACTCACTTCCTTGACGTTTCTTGGTGATTCCCAACTCATAACTGTCTCGATCTTCTGGGGGTCTACCTAAATGCCTTCTGCTGAAATTACATGTCCCAAAAAGGTCACCTCCGGCATCCAGAACTCGCATTTAGAAAGTTTGGCATAAAGTTGGTGTTGCCTCAAAACACTCAACACCTGCCTCAAGTGTTCCTCATGCTCCTGTCGGCTCCGGGAATAGATCAAAATGTCATCAATAAAAACTACCACACACTTATCGAGAAATTCTATGAGAACCTTGTTCATCAATTCCATGAAAATGGCTGGGGCATTAGTCAAGCCAAACGACACCACCATGTACTCGTAGTGCTCGTATCTTGATCGAAATGCGGTCTTTGAAATATCCTCCTCTCGAATTCTCAATTGGTTATATCCAGAACGTAAATCGATCTTTGAAAACAGAGTTGCTCCCTGTAGTTGATCTAGTAAATCATCAATCCTTGGAAGTGGGTAATGGTTCTTAATAGTGACTTTATTAAGTTCTCTGTAATCGATATACAGGCGCAGGGAGTTGTTCTTTTTCTTAACAAAAAGGACCAGTGCACCCCATGGCGAAGTGCTCGGACGAACGAGCCCCTTCTTAGCAATTCTTCGAGTTGTAACTTTAATTCCTTCATCTCGGCTGGTGCCATCCTGTATGGTGCCTTGGAGATAGGCGTCGTTCCTGGCTCAAGTTCAATCGAGATATTGACCTCCCATCGTGGCGGCAATCATGGTAATTCATCGGGAAAAACGTCTGGAAATTCGCTCACCATGGGAATATTAGCAACCGACAGTTGTGATGTGTCCTCTTGCAGAATATAACACAAATAATATATTCCCCGATCGTCACAAGGTACTCCTGCTATAAGGAGGCTGAGGGACCCCTTAGTACTAAAATGTTCTCGACCTCTCATTATGTTAGTGGCACCGTCAGGAATTGCAATGGAAACTGTCAGGTGATAGGTGTCTAATACCGTCCTGTGCATTTTCATCCAGTCCATACGCAAAATAACATCTTCGTTATGGAGTGGAAAAACCATGAGATTTGCTGTCCATCCCTGATTATCGATGCGGATTGGGCAGTTTCGAACTTCCAAATTACCCCTCACCCTGCTACCCTCGGGTAGCATAACAGTAAAAGATTCACAAGGTACACAAGGAAGATTCAAATGGTTAACACATTCCACGGATATGAACGAATGGATCGCTCCAGTATCAAACAGTACATGAACAGGCTGGGAATTAATAAGAACTGTACCTGAGACGGCATGTGCAGTCTGATTATTAGTAACTCTTAGTTCGAACACGTGGTATGGCTGTGTCCCGAGGAGGGTGCAGTGCCTCCCACGCACCCACGTCCTCTTCTAGCACCGTATGGAGGAGTTTGGTAAGGTGGGAATCGATAGTCGAACATGGAGGATGCTCTGGATGTTTGAACCGAGCCTTGCTGACTCTGGGGGGCTGAAATTGGTGTAGGTTTGATCCGTTAACAGTAGCGAGACATGTGCCCACCCTTTCCGCATGAAAAAAACTTTTTAGACGCCTTACGACACTCACTCATGGTATGCCCTACTATGCCACAATTGAAATAGCTCCGGCAAGAGGGCCCGTCAGATGATCCTTTTTGTTGGGATGAAGCTGCTAATTTAGAGGAGAATCCAATTCCCGAGTTCATTCTGCTGGTGTTCCCGGACTGAATAGATGTCTTCTGCTTCTTCTGGTTATGCCCGGTATCCGAACTGACAACCGTACCGGCGTATGCTGGGTCTACGTCCTCATATGCCCTTAGAGTTGTGCAGTGAAACCCGGCCGCGTAATGTTGAACATCTTCCGGAAACCGTTGAGCAAGGTGGCAAATTCGTTGATCTTCCGATGGAACCATCTGTGCGACATAGCTTAACTCGGTCATGTAAGCTCGAATAATTTCGGGTACTGGTAAGTTCTGAGGTCCTGCACTGAAGAAACTCCATGCTCGAGCAGTCTGAGCTGACCGCGGGCAGTACTTGTCTCTCAATAGTTTGGAAAACTCGGTCCATCCGACTACTCTATCCTCCGGCTTATAGGTCCTCCATCATCGGACTACGGTATCGCAGAGCTGGTTGATTCCGAGTGGTACCTTTCGGTTCCCTGGGCAACCGATCACCTCGAAGGCAGTCTCCATCTCGAATATCTAATCGTCCACGTGCTTATCCCCTGATCCATCGAATAATGGCAGTCTGGCCTTCAACATCTCTCCCAACCAACAGTCCTTCCCAGTGTTCTCTTCTATGTCAATGACCGGTACCCGTTCTGCCCATTTGACCTGAGCGATCCCCATAACAATGGCCTGGGTGAGGGTCTGGACGAAGGCTGCATCAATTCCCCCATTGTTCTGATTTTCCGCCTCCTGTTCGTTCTGATTAATGGGCGGTGGCTGATTTCCGACTGGGTTAGTTTCACCAGTGTTCCTGTCTTCCTATTGATTCATAGCTGAACCCTGTGCAGCGTTTACATTCCTTCGATCTAGAAGGTTAGTGTATCACAAACAGTCTCTGAGTTTTTACCGAATTCAAACATTATACCAGATCTCAAGAGCTTACGTGTATTTTACCTCGACATTCCTCGAGGAGTTACGGTCACCAGGAGTGTTGGACTTTTGAAGGCAAAACGTTTCCAAAATATTTTGTTACAACTTTCCACGTGAGTTTTCGGCTCTGATATAATTTTTTGTAACGCCCCAAAATAAACCGGACGCCACAGTGTCGTGAATCCCGTGTGGGACCCACAAGGCGAGTTTTAGAAGTGGTTTTAAAATAATTTATTCAACAAGTAGTTTGCGGAAATGTTCTAATGAAAGCGTTCGTTCAACCGAAATACAAATGGTAAAAATGTCCGTTCATACGGTTATTACACAACGTGGATTATTCAAATTTAGTTTAAGAAATTAACAAGTCTTCTTCCCAACACTGCTCAAGCCTGACCGGAACCTTCTGGAATGTCCTTCACATATTCAAAAAATTTGCCTGACAAGACGTATCGTGTCAGTCAAACCAGGTCAGACAAATCGAACCATTTACATTGGTCGAATCAGATAAATTCAGGAAACAAGGTTATCACCGAATATTCAACATCATTTCTTTTATCAGCACATAAACTCCCAAGGTCGCAACCAAGGGTCACGGAAGTATCTACACAGGAATACTCTGGACGTGGGTACCATTCATGTTTTATCTCTCAACACAGTTCTGCAAGATATATCAACATATAAACTCCCAAGGCCGCAGCCAAGGGTCACGAAAGTATCTACACAGGAATACTCTAGATGAGATAGATAAGACGAGCACCATTTCATAAACAATAACACATGCAATATTCTGAAATTTTAAGACGTAAGGTCTGAGCAAGATTCACTTGCCTCAAATCCGACGAGAGTTACTCCCAAGATAACACAATGGGCTGAACGACCACACCCGAAAGCTCAACCTATTACATATTCGTCGATTAACATCTTATGGTAACAATCATGATTAATGGCAAATCCCCCCCCCCCCCCCCCATCCCGTTAGGATCCTAAAATTGGTTGTTCATGTCGCCAAAATCGAAATTCTCTATTTTGACCGTAATGCATACCACTAAATTCCTCGGTTAGCTATTTTACAATTTGCCATCTCGTTGATCAATGTTCTAATACAAAATTCCTACGTTGTGATTGTAATATCCGACTGTAACTTTTCATTTTTTTTACCTGTCATTGTATTATTCGGATAATCTGATTATCATGAATCGTTGCATTTAGTATTATGTTGAGATATTATAGATTTGAATTTCGTATCGTTGTTAATTCATTTCATATGTGATGATTCGAGGTTAAATAGAGAGTTGCATTTTCGAATTTTTCTGTTGATGTAGCGTACGCTACATAGTACGATTAACGTACGCTAATCCTGTGTCTTAGCGTGCGTAATGTTTTCTCTGTTGCGTACGCTAAGAGGGAATCTGGCATCAGTTGACTTCAGCACGTGAACTCCTTAACCGTTGGCATGCATGTGAATAAGGTCTGAGCTATCATGTCGGCTAGAGTCAACTTTTATTAGCGTGCGTAACCCATTTCTCAGTAGCGTGCACTAACGACCTACGAATTCAAGACAGTAGCCACTGTAAGCCGCTTACGTACGTAATATTAACCACTTAGCGCACGTAAGTGTGTTAGCGTACGCTAAACTGTTCCGATAGCGTGCGCTAAGCCTGCACAGTCTATTTATAGGACCAGTCTGTTTTTCATTTCTTCACAACTGCAAACCGATTCTCTCTCCATATATCGTCCCTCTGCACTCCCAAACTAATATCAACCTTCCCTAACTTGCTTCTAAGCCTTAAATCTTGGAGTGGAGCTCATTTCCTTGGAGATTAAGAGGTGTTCTTGAGCTTGGAGTATATTTTCCCATAGCATTGAGGTTGTTCTTCATTTCTGGAGGTAGGTGTACTTTCCTCTCTGTATTATTTTCATATGTTGATGTTAATGATGAACTATACTTCACCTAGAGTTAGATTAACCAAGTAAAACATAGTTTTAATCCAACCTTTTTAACACTTTTGATGAATATAATAAATAAGGGTTTGAGATGGATGTGTTCTTGATGATATAGTGATTTTAACCATGTTATAACTATCATGCTCATCTTACTGGACGAATTTAACTCAGTAGAACACCTTTGAATCAGTTAACTTCACCATAGTTTGATTTAACTAATAGAGTTGTTATCATAAAGTGACTAAACACCATTTTAAGTTCTCACTTACCTTGGGAAGAACTTGGCCATGATTAGAAGTAGAAGGATGTCTTCTTGCTCAAGATTTCTTAAGAATCATATCCTCCTTATGTTTAGCTCAGCAAGATTTTGAATAGGTTAAGGATATTTGTGAAACCAACAATAACAACTTTTCATTAATCTAATGTGTTGAGAACTTAGAATGTTTTGATCATCATACTAGATAAATGGTGAATTCATCATGATGTTAATGGATCTTCCAGCCTTGTAAAGAAAGATTTTGATAACCTTCATGAATATGGTGTAACCTCATAGCTAATAATCTTGTTGTAAGCATTATATTCAATTTAGATGAGAGGAGAAATGATCATAAATGTGCAGATTTTGTTCCTTCAACATTTTAATGTTTTGGAAAGTTTAATCATCATAAGATGATCTTAATATTCTAATTGGTTATTCAACATACCCTTGATAGAATTCTTGTTTATGATGAACCATGTGAACATTCGGTAAAAGTATTGTAAACCGATTTTTATGGTTGTAATGATGTTAAAAGAACTCCTGACATAAGGCTTCGATAATTGGAAATAACAAACTATTCTAAAGGATTGTAGGATGACGTCTTACTAATCCTATATTGATAATTATACGAATATGTTATTGAGTAAAATATATTTCGTTTAAGGTTGATTGTTCGAGTAAACAATATTAGTTGAGCACCGTTCGTTCGTTCCGACAAGAAGAGGACTATTCTCGTCTCCATATTGAGGCAAGTTATCTTGCTTGGTTATAATGATGATTAGATTCTTGTGATGGTTATATAATTCATGTGTATAAATTGTCCATGTAATGTTTGTCGTGATTTGACATTGTCATTGACGTTATTCCGTTTTCTTCATGGGGTTGCATTCCCAAGTACGTCGTCTTGAATCGTTGATCTCGTTGGTCTTTATTTTCACTTTGGTGAGTTTTCTTGATCCTTATTCGGATATGTATTTCATTGAACTTCGTTGTCATGTTGTATCGTGACATTTCCGGAATCATATCTGCGTGCCGATTGGATATTGTGTAGGATTTTTAGCCGGGCACTTGTATAGTCATACGTGGATGTTTCCGTATTGGACTATGCACACGAGACGTAGTTCGTGAGGCTAATTAGGTACATTGTCACACGTATATTCTGGATTCCATATATGGGGTGGACATGTACACGGACACATTTCCGGATCGGGCGTACTGTGATGTCCATCTTGAGCTATATTGTTAATCGTTCATAGTCCATGTATGATTGGATATGTTCGATGTTTTGTGACTGATTGTTTCATACGCCCGAGGGGTATGATTAATAATCGGAATGATTTTCTTGAGATCTATATATGTGAATTGTATAATGTCGGAAGAATTGATTATCATGTATATCTGACCCTGTGTTATGGGCGAAATACTTGTATTGTATTTTAGGTCGAGGCAAAGGCAAAGCACGGGAAGAGCATGCTGACGGCGAAGGGTTCGAAGGATACTAGTTCTGGGGCCCCACATCTTTTGTTGTCCGGTTATGTTAAACTGTGTTATGTTATTTATTTCCTGCTTCATTTAGATTGCTATCTGGTTGTATTGACATTTGAAGTATTTTCCATCTCCATATGGTTTATACTTTTTTTTTTCGGATCCTGTGTATTATAAGGCCGTTGGCCATATTTTTGATAAACTCCTAATCGGAGTAATGACTATTCATTGTGGTTTGGTATCACAAATAATATTTATTTAATCTGTTTTGGATATCGCCTGGTGGGTCCCAGTGTGGGGTCCATGGCACTGTAATGGCTGCCTTTTGGGGGTGTTACAGAAGATGGTATCAGAGAGTTGTTTCATTTTTATGAGTCATTGAGAAATGAACTAGTATCAATAGACCTTCGTGTCACGTGTGACCTGTGCAAGCGCCTGACCCTACGAGCCAAAAACGGTATGTACTTTATGAAGCCATGATTTAATTACTGGCATGATATTGATATCAGTATGGGTCTCCTTTTTTATCATGTTATTTCGAGGAATTGTGACAGGATTTATCTGATTGATAATCCGAGGTAAATGCTGAATTGATTATATAATTGAAATTATTCGACTTGACACCGAGATAATATTCGGTGCGACATTTGTGGTATCGATAATCTTTATCCTTGAATATGTGATTCCTTGTTGCTATTAACTTAGCATGAATTTTAGTATCTTGAACTGTACTTATGGTTATCATTATGATTGATTCTTTCAGTATGGAAAGAAACCTGAGAGGTCGTGGCAGAGGGGGACGAGGCCGCGGAAGGGGCCGAATCCCGATACCTCGAGCCAACAGACGCGCGGATGCGGATCAGAGTTCTGCTGACAGTGGTTCACCTTCTAGGGAACAATCGCACCACAGTGGGCGCGGGGATGCGCGTGTCGATCCTTACGTCGTAATGCAGGGCATGATGACACAGATGACCCAGATGGGTCAACTAATGGAAGCTATGCATAGGGCCGCTACTGGCCAGCAGCAGGGGGCTCATCCTCCTCCCGTGATTGGCGGACCCGTGAGTCGGATTATCAGCGACATCTCCCGCCAGCGACCACCGACTTTTGAAGGCTCCTCTGAGCCTGCTGACATTGTGCATTGGATCCATCATTTTGAGAAACTTTTCGAGATGGTGGACTGCCCGGAAGAGAACCGCGTCTCGGTAGCCGCGTATTATCTTAGCAAAGGCGCTCATACCTTGGGCTTTCAGTAAGGCCAGCTGATGGTGTTTATACTTGGGAGGAATTTAAAAACCTCATGCTAGACCGTTACTATCCAGGGCCACTCCGTGAGGCCAAACTGTCGGAACTGCTGAACCCCGACCCGTCTGAAGACAGTGACGTATTATCTGTTGCTGAGAAATTCCAGGCACTCCTTCCTTTTGCCACGACAATTATCCAAACAGAGGCCGATAAGATCAAATACTTTCTCAAGAGGCTTAAACCCCGAATGAGAATGCAGCTGTTGAATCACCACTATACTACCTTACCAGAGTTCATCGAGAAAGCTCTGGAGTACGAACTCACCGCGAAGGAGATTTCCAAGAAACAACCACAGTCCAACAACAAAAGGTCTAGGAACCGTAACTGCATCGAGAGTAACCGGGGACATTCAGAAGCCCTACCATTGCCAAACCCTTCTGATCGACCACCCATGGCGTCAAAGCCCGCCGGATCGCACTCTCAAACGGTTCCCGCATCCGTGGTGTGTCATAACTGTGGGGGCCAGGGGCATATCAGCTTCAATTGCCCAAAGCCTGCCATCACATGCCATACTTGTGGTAAGAATGGTCACTGTGCTCGTTTTTGCAGGAGTGGGCCCGGGCATGAACAAGTAGCGTCTCGTGCTCCAGTTCAGTCCTCTGTCCAGAACCGGACGCCTCCGTCCGCTTCCTATCAGACCACCGCGGCGAATAGGGGAATGGGCCGTGGGAATCAAAGTGGTACACCTGGTGCCGGAACTGCGAAACCCAGGATTTACGAGATGAAGAAAGCTGACGATCCCGAGGCCAGCATGATTTCAGGTATACTCGAGATCCACTCCCAGCCTGTGTGTGTTCTTTTTGATACCGGTGCTTCACAGTCCTTTATATCTTCTTCTTGTTTAAGTCGTTTGCCTCTAGACCATGTTATCAATTGTGAGCCCTACATGATTGGTCTACCTGATGGTAGAAGAATTATTGGAAATCGTGAAGTCCAGGACTGTCCGATTCGTTTGAATGATCGTGAGTGGTTATCAAATCTGATTGTAGTCGATTTACCTAAGGATGATATAATCTTGGGTATCGATTGGATAGACCGTCATGATGCAATGCTCAGTGTCCGCAAGCGAATGGTAACCATCACTTCCGATGATGGTTTCGAGTGTATTTTCCGAGGTGATAATCCCAGCCGTTCTGGGAGAGTCATCAGCACTATGAAAGCTGCGAAACTGCTTAATCAAGGGTGTATTGGTTATTGGTGCTACATGACCAAAACAGTTGATCGACCCGTTGAATTGGCCGACATTCCGGTAGTTCGAGACTACCCAGATGTATTTCCAGACGAGTTGCCAGGCTTACCTCATCATCGTGATGTGGAGTTTATTATTGAGTTAGAACCTGGTACATCCCCGCTCTCAAAAGCACCATACCGTATGGCTCCAACTGAGATGCAGGAATTGAAGAACCAGCTTGAGGAGTTGATTGACATGGGCTATATACGACCTAGTGCGTCCCCTTGGGGAGCACCAGTGTTATTCGTACGGAAGAAAGATGGATCTCTACGCTTATGTATTGATTACCGTGAGCTGAACAGGGTAACCATCAAGAACAAGTATCCCTTGCCACGTATTGATGATTTATTGGACCAACTTCAGGGAGCTGCCGTGTTTTCTAAGATCGACTTGAGATCTGGTTATCATCAGTTGAGGATTCGAGAGTCTGACATTTCGAAGACAGCATTCCGTACTCGCTATGGAGTTGATGAATCGAGTTTTTATTAACTATCTGGATCGCTTTGTAGTCGTTTTTATTGACGACATTCTGATTTACTCTCGCGACCACGTAGAGCACGAGCGTCACCTCCACCAAGTCCTCGATACATTGAGGCGGGAACAGCTTTATGGGAAATTTTCTAAGTGTGAATTCTGGATGCTTGAGGTTGTCTTTCTCGGGCATGTGATATCATCCGAAGGGGTGAGAGTGGACCCACAAAAGACGGAAGCCATTCGAGATTGGCTACCACCGAAGAACGTGTAGGAAGTTCATAGTTTCCTCGGCCTAGCAGGTTACTACCGGCGGTTCGTAGAAGGATTTTCTAAAATTGCGCAACCGATGACTAACTTACTGCGGAAGGACAAGAAGTATTTGTGGTCAGAAGCATGTCAGCAAAGTTTTGATGAGCTCAAGAGTCGATTGATTTCGGCACCTGTTTTGGTCCTACCTAAAGGAACGGAAGGATTTGTGGTGTATAGTGACGCGTCGAGACAGGGTCTGGGATGTGTACTAATGCAGGAAGGGAAAGTGATTGCCTATGCGTCGATACAATTGCGACCCTATGAAGTTAACTATCCGACCCATGACTTGGACTTAGCAGTCGTGGTGTTTGCTTTAAAAATCTGGCGTCACTATCTTTATGGAGTTACCTGCCAGATCTTTACAGACCACAAGAGCCTAAAGTACATTTTTACTCAGAAGGAGTTGAACATGAGACAGAGAAGGTGGCTAGAATTAATCAAGGACTATGATATCGAGATCCTTTACCATCCGGGTAAAGCAAATGTGGTCGCTGACGCTTTGAGCCGTAAAACAGTGCAGGAGCAGATGCTGAGCCGTTTGATAGCACAGAGAGAGTTGCAGTTAGACCTTATGAGGTCAGAAATTGAAGTTTGGTTACAGCGTATTCAGGGACAACTTTGCACCCTTGAGATTTCTTCGTCTCTTGATGATATGATCAAATCAAAGAAAGTTACGGAGCTATTCTTATCTCGAGTCCGGGATGAGGTAAACCAAGGGAAAGCCCCTCGATTCGTGATCCACGAGGATGGATTGATACGCTTTAGAAATCGAGTTTGTGTACCCGCTGACGAAGAATTGAGGAACTCTATCATGAGAGAAGCCCATGCTACCCCGCACTCTATTCACCCGGGATCTAGCAAGATGTATAAGGATTTGAAGCAGAATTATTGGTGGGGGAATATGAAACGTGAGGTTGCCGAATTTGTTTCGAGATGTTTAACCTGTCAGCAGGTTAAGATTGAGCACCAGCGACCCGCAGGAATGTTGAAACCGCTGCTGATTCCCGAGTGGAAATGGGAGGATATATCTATGGATTTTATCACTAGCTTGCCAACGAGTCGTCGAGGAATGAATACGATTTGGGTGATTGTGGACCGTCTGACCAAATCAGCCCACTTCTTGGAGATTAAGGACACGTGGGGTCCCGAGAGATTGGCCCAGCTGTTTATTAAGGAAATTGTGAGATTACATGGTACCCCCAAGAGTATTGTATCAGACCGTGACGGGCAATTCGTGTCACACTTCTAGAAGGCAGTTCATCGTGCAATGGGCACGCAGTTGAATTTCAGTACAGCTTTTCATCCACAGACCGATGGTCAGTCTGAGAAAACCATCCAGACTCTAGAGGACATGTTGAGAGCATGTGCTCTTGATTGGAAGGACGATTGGGAAGCCCAGCTGCCTTTGGTGGAATTCACTTATAATAATAGTTGGCACGCTTCGATTCAGATGGCACCGTATGAAGCATTGTATGGCTGTCGCTGTAGGTCCCCTTTGTGTTGGGACGAACTGTCAGAATCTCTGGGTACGGAACCCGATATGTTATTAACAGCTCAGGAGAAGATCACTTTGATTAGGAGTCGGTTGCTAACGGCTCAAAGTCGACAGAAGTCTTATGCTGACCACCATCGACGACCACTTGAGTTCGAGGTTGGTGACCATGTGTTAATGAAGGTGTCTCCTACCCGAGGTGTTTTTCGTTTCGGGAAGAGGGGCAAGCTGAGCCCGAGGTATATTGGGCCATTTGAGGTTTTGGAGCGTGTAGGAGATTTGGCCTATCGACTAGCTTTACCGCCGAATTTGAGTAAGATTCACAACGTGTTTCATGTCTCCCAGTTGAGAAAATATGTTGCTGATCCGAGCCATGTACTTCAGTTCGAAGAGATTGAATTAGCAGAGGATCATTCGTACGAGGAGCGCCCTGTGCGGATACTCGAGAGGAGGATCAAGCAGTTACGGAACAAGACGATTCCCCTACTGAAGGTTCAGTGGTCACGACACGGAGTCGAGGAGGCTACGTGGGAGACCGTGGATAGTATGCGAGCGACATACCCCGAGTTATTTACCCCTTAGTTTCGAGGACGAAACGCTTTTTAAGGAGGAGAGTATGTAATATCCGACTGTAACTTTTCATTTTTTTTACCTGTCATTGTATTATTCGGATAATCTGATTATCATGAATCGTTGCATTTATTATTATGTTGAGATATTATAGATTTGAATTTCGTATCGTTGTTAATTCATTTCATATGTGATGATTCGAGGTTAATTAGAGAGTTGCATTTTCGAATTTTTCTGTTGATGTAGCGTACGCTACATAGTACGATTAACGTATGCTAATCCTGTGTCTTAGCGTGCGTAATGTTTCCTCTGTTGCGTACGCTAAGAGGGAATCTGGCATCAGTTGATTTCAGCACGTGAACTCCTTAACCGTTGGCATGCATGTGAGTAAGGTCTGAGCTGTCATGTCGGCTAGAGTCAACTTTTATTAGCGTGCGTAACCCATTTCTCAGTAGCGTGCGCTAACGACCTGCGAATTCAAGACAATAGCCACTGTAAGCCGCTTACGTACGTAATATTAACCAGTTAGCGCACGTAAGTGTGTTAGCGTATGCTAAACTGTTCCGATAGCGTGCGCTAAGCCTGCACAGTCTATTAATAGGACCAGCCTGTTTTTCATTTCTTCACAACTCCAAACTGATTCTATCTCCATATATCGTCCCTCTGCACTCCCAAACCAATATCAACCTCCCCTAACTTGCTTCTAAGCCTTAAATCTTGGAGTGGAGCTCATTTCGTTGGAGATTAAGAGGTGTTCTTGAGCTTGGAGTATATTTTCCCATAGCATTGAGGTTGTTCTTCATTTCTGGAGGTAGGTGTACTTTCCTCTCTGTATTATTTTCATATGTTGATGTTAATGACGAACTATACTTCACCTAGAGTTAGATTAACCAAGTAAAACATAGTTTTAATCCAACCTTTTTAACACTTTTGATGAATATGATAAATAAGGGTTTGAGATGGATGTGTTCTTGATGATATAGTGATTTTAACCATGTTATAACTATCATGCTCATCTTACTGGACGAATTTAACTCAGTAGAACACCTTTGAATCAGTTAACTTCACCATAGTTGGATTTAACTAATAGAGTTGTTATCATAAAGTAACTAAACACCATTTTAAGTTTTCACTTACCTTGGGAAGAACTTGGCCATGATTAGAAGTAGAAGGATGTCTTCTTGCTCAAGATTTCTTAAGAATCATATCCTCCTTATGTTTAGCTCAGCAAGATTTTGAATAGGTTAAGGATATTTGTGAAACCAACAATAACAACTTTTCATTAATCTAATGTGTTGAGAACTTAGAATGTTTTGATCATCATACTAGATAAATGGTGAATTCATCATGATGTTAATGGATCTTCCAACCTTGTAAAGAAAGATTTTGATAACCTTCATGAATATGGTGTAACCTCATAGCTAATAATCTTGTTGTAAGCATTATATTCAATTTAGATGAGAGGAGAAATGATCATAAATGTGCAGATTTTGTTCCTTCAACATTTTAATGTTTTGGAAAGTTTAATCATCATAAGATGATCTTAACATCCTAATTGGTTATTCAACATACCCTTGATAGAATTCTTGTTTATGATGAACCATGTGAACATTCGGTAAAAGTATTGTAAACCGATTTTTATGGTTGTAATGATGTTAAAAGAACTCCTGACATAAGGCTTCGATAATTGGAAATAACAAACTATTCTAAAGGATTGTAGGATGACGTCTTACTAATCCTATATTGATAATTATACGAATATGTTATTGAGTAAAATGTATTTCGTTTAAGGTTGATTGTTCGAGTAAACAATATTAGTCGAGGACCGTTCGTTCGTTCCGACAAGAAGAGGACTATTCTCGTCTCCGTATTGAGGCAAGTTATCTTGCTTGGTTATAATGATGATTAGATTCTTGTGATGGTTATATAATTCATGTGTATAAATTGTCCATGTAATGTTTGTCGTGATTTGACATTGTCATTGACGTTATTCCGTTTTCTTCATGGGGTTGCATTCCCAAGTACGTCGTTTTGAATCGTTGATCTCGTTGGTCTTTATTTTCACTTTGGTGAGTTTTCTTGATTCTTATTCGGATATGTATTTCATTGAACTTTGTTGTCATGTTGTATCGTGATATTTCCGGAATCATATCTGCGTGCCGATTGGATATTATGTAGGATTTTTAGCCGGGCACTTGTATAGTCATACGTGGATGTTTCCGTATTGGACTGTGCACACGAGACGTAGTTCGTCAGGCTAATTAGGTACATTGTCACATGTATATTCTGGATTCCGTATACGGGGTGGACATGTACACGGACACATTTCCGGATCGGCCGTACTGTGATGTCCATCTTGAGCTATATTGTTAATCGTTCATAGTCCATGCATGATTGGATGTGTTCGATGTTTTGTGACTGATTGTTTCATATGCCCGAGGGGTATGATTAATAGTCGGAATGATTTTCTTGAGATCTATATATGTGAATTGTATAATGTCGGAAGAATTGATTATCATGTATATCTGACCCTGTGTTATGGGCAAATACTTGTATTGTATTTTGGGTCTAGGCAAAGGCAAAGCACGGGAAGAGCATGCTGACGGTGAAGGGTTCAAAGGATACTAGTTCGGGGCCCCCACATCTTTTGTTGTCCGGTTATGTTAAACTGTGTTATGTTATTTATTTCCTGCTTCATTTAGATTGCTATCTGGTTGTATCGACATTTGAAGTATTTTCCATCTCCATATGGTTTATACTTGTTTTTTTCGGATCGTGTGTATTATAAGGTCGTTGGCCATATTTTTGATAAACTCCTAATCGGAGTAATGACTATTCATTGTGGTTCGGTATCACAAATAATGTTTATTTAATCTGTTTTGGATATCGCCTGGTGGGTCCCAGTGTGGGGTCCACGGCACTGTAATGGCCGCCTATATCAACATATAAACTCCCAAGGCCGCAGCCAAGGGTCACGAAAGTATCTACACATGAATACTTTGGATGAGATAGATAAGACGAGCACCATTTCATAAACAATAACACTTGCAATATTCTGAAATTTTAAGACGTAAGGTCTGAGCAAGATTCACTTGCCTCAAATCCGACGAGAGTTACTCCCAAGATAACACAATGGCCTGAACGACCACACCCGAAAGCTCAACCTATTACATATTCGTCGATTAACAACTTATGGTAACAATGATGATTAATGGCAAATCCCCCCCCCCCATCCCGTTAGGATCCTAAACTTGGTTGTTCATGTCGCCAAAATTGAAATTCTCTATTTTGACCGTAATGCATACCACTAAATTCCTTGGTTAGCCATTTTACAATTTGCCATCTCGTTGATCAATGTTCTAATACAAAATTCCTACGTTGTGATTATGGCTCAAGACCACCATAATTACATCACTAATTTTAGTTTAAATTACTAGAATGGAACGATTAAGCACTAATTCTCCGAAGTCCTAACATGTTTGGATACCTATCCGAATTCATAGTCGTTAGTTAGTTCTTCAAGGAATTATTAACGTTTTTTCGATATGGTAATAGGATTATAATTGAAATCTTCAACAAGATGATTCTAAGGTGTTGGTGATTAACAATTCGGTTATGAGTTCCCATCCAACTACGAGCACTACCATCATCCAATCCAATTACTAGCTATATAGGCATCGATTAACAATTGTGATAGTTTTCACCATTCCTATCATTATCGAAAGTTCTAAACTACCAAAGGCATCTGAAATTTAGTATGATTCGTATAACAACACTGAAATGAGTTTAAGATTTGATAAACTTACCTTAATTGACAAAAGAGGATGAAGAACGATGAAGGACGACGAAGAATGAGAGGGTAGCACCTTCAAAACCTCCTCCGGAGCTTGATCAACTCACTCCAACAGGATAACACTTGATTAGGGAAGCTAAAATCGACTTAGGGAAGGTAGAGGATGGTATACAAGAGTAAAGGGTGAGTTTTGGGTCGGAAGAAATGAAAGGGAGGGTGTCCTTTTATAAATCCGAAATGGCTTTACGTACGTTAGGCCTGAAGCTTTACGTACGTAATCCATGTTACGTACGTTATCGTAGAAAGCTTAATGTACGTAAGGAAAACTCAGAACTAACTAGACATCATTACGTACGTAACGAAAGTTGGCTAACGTATATAACACCCGTTGACTTGCCTGTTGCTATCGCGCCAAAAGTTGGTCTGGCAATGCACCATCCGACGAAGATTCCATATCCCAAGACTGAAGACCGTGTTACGTACGTAAGGTATTATCTTTAGCGTACATAATGTCACACACCAGCGTACGTAATACATAGCTTATAATGTACGTAAGGTTCAGTTTGTTCACTAAGTTATTATCACATTGATTCCTTATAACGCGACTCCCTCTCAATCTCGTCGAGTAATCTCTCGGGGAACAAGACGTTAGCCACCATCATATTCGTACCGATAATTGCCCAACGACATCAAGGTATGTCACCGACAAATCATCAACCATCATACAATCACATTACAAGAATAACATGTGCGGACAAGCTTTATTCATGATAATACAATACGAACATATCATTCAAAATACGTTTATCGTGACAGAATACATTTATTCATTAAATAGTAGAAATAGAAATGATCGCTCAACATGAAACAGCATGTAATACTGGTGGTATTACAGACACCGGGCAACAATCAGCGGAGAAATTCAGCTAAGCAAGATCATTGCAAGGGCAACAAGAGGAAGGCACCGAAAAGAATTTTTGTGTTAGCCGGTCAAGAATCCCCTAACGCAACAGACGTGGTGGAAGGTACATTTCCCGTATCAAACCAATCTGCTCATGCGTTGTTAGATCCAGGATCATCATATTCCTTTGTTGCCCCCCATTATTCATAAAATTTAATGTCTGCATGGAATCACTACCCGTAAGCTTTGAAGTATCCACACCTATGGGTGCGATCCGAGAAACGGATTTAGTATTTAAGGGATTGCGAAGTAATAGTTAAAGGTCATTGTTTTCCTGCTGACCTATTTCTTCTCCCTATACTTGAGTATGACATCATACTTGGGATGGATTGGCTATCTAAATACTATGCGCAACTCAATTGCCACTCTAAGATAGTATGATTCTGCAAACCCGACCACCCGGTAATTGAACTACATGGGAATGCTAGAGTTAAATTGGACCAACCATATCATCTACGAAGGTGAGAAGGGCTATCATGAAGGGAGAAACGGGATATTTGGCATTTTTCATCAACAAACCTAAGAGCAAGACGGAGATTGAAGCTATCCAGTAGTATCAGAATACCGTGATGTATTTCCCATGGAACTTACTTCCCTACCTCCTGATAGGGAAGTTGAATTTAAAATTGATATCTTTCCATAAAAGGCACATGTGGCTAGGACACCGTATCGAATGGCCACACTGAAACTGCAAGAACTTAGCTTTCAATTACATAAATTGCTAGAGGTTGGCTTTATCTTACCAACCGTATCTCCTTGGGGAGCACCAGTGCTATTCGTAAAGAAGAAAGATGGCACTCTAAGGTTGTGCATCGATTATGGAGAACTTAACAACATTATTGTTAAGAACAAGTATCCATTTCCCAAAATTGACGAGCTATTTAGACAACTCCAAGGACCAACAATTTACTCAAAGTTCGATCTACAACTGGGATATTACCAATTGAGGATCAAAGAGAATGACATACCTAAGATTGCCTTTCAAACTATGTATGGTCATTATGAATTAGTGGTAATGCTTTTTGGATTGACCAATGCGCCAGCTGCATTTATGGATTTATTGCACCTCGTATTCCAATTTCAGATCAGGATCACGAAACTCACCTGAGGTTGGTGATAGAAACGCTTAGGAGACATAAATTGTATGCCAAATTCAGTAAGTGTGAATTTTGGTTAAGAGAAATAACGTTTTTAGGACACATAATATCTAGAGATGGAGTCGCAGTAGATCGATCAAAGGTGGAGACTATTTTGGACTATTTTACACTTGCAGGTTACTACCGTAAATTCATTAAATACTTTCCCATAATTGCAGGACCACTCACAAGACTGACACAGAAGCACGTCAAATTTGAGTGGAATGATATGTGTGAGTCGAGTTTTGAGGAACTCAAGAGACAACTCACCACCGCACCTGTACTAACACTTCCCGAAAGAAGTGAAGGATTTGTGGTATACAGAGATGCATCAAAAGAAGGATTAGGAGCTGTAGTGATGCAAAATGGCAACGTAGTAGCTTACGCATCATGGAAATTGAAAATCCATGATATGAATTACCCGACTCACGACCTTGAACTCGCCGCAATAGTATTTACCTTGAAGAAATAGAGACACAGTTGGAGCAATATTGGTCGATATCATCGTTTAGAGATAGAGTTATAAAACTCTTTCGCGTTGCGGAAGCGATTTAAATAAAGTGCAGAAAATAAATCGACACAAGGATTTATAGACGTTCGGCCAAACGTGCCTACGTCCTCTATCGGTATCTTTTTCTATAGGCTTACGATAAACCTCTGCACCTCTCTTCTATCGGTCGAGGGATAACCATTGGAAGCTCGTCTTCTATCGGTCTGAGTAAACCGTTCTATTTCTTGTCTTTATGTCGGTCCAAGTTAAACCATTTTCCTTTTCTATTGGACAAGAAATCAACCACTCTAGCTTTCTATTGGTACTAGATAAACCTCACGAAGATATCGATTGCGATTCTAACAATGCCGGATCCTTGATCCTAATAACACTGAATCCAATTGTATCTTTTCTTTTTCTCTCTCTTGTATGATTTCGTGTATAACACTCAATCACATATCAATATAAGCTCAAGAACAACAACTATAATGTTTACAATGATATCTCAAGTATGATTGCTTTTCTCAATGTTGTTGTATGGTTTAATACCAAGTGGTTTGGTATTTACAGCCTTTCTCCACAAACTAGCTGTTGCTGACTTCTGACTTGCTAGCGTGTGCTAGCTTTACTTTGTAGCGTGTGTTAGGCTCATTAGCGTACATGTAGCGTGCGCTAACCTGATTCCAGTTTCATTTCAGTAGCTTCATTTCTCCGTTTACGTACGTTATCTTCTTACACTTGCGTATGTTAAGTACATATATTAGCGTGCGTTAACTTTGCATCTTAGCATGCGCTATATATCTGTTACATGATTTTGTCAAACTGACCGTTCCACTTTTTGACTTTGATCCTTACTTTTTCCAACGGATTGATTTGACTTGAATTCATATTTCTTAGCGTGTGCTATTCCTTATCAGTAGCGTGCGCTATCTTCATCTTCTAGCGTGCCCTAGCCTTGATCTCTAGCATGCGTTATTCTATCAGGTAAGTCCTTCAGGTAGCTTTGTAACTCGTATGTCTTCAGATAACTTTCGTTAGCATGCGCTAACCTTGATGTCTTGCATGCGCTAATGCAGTCCAGATTGAAACTTTTTGCGTCTTCGATTTCTTTCGATGATTTGCTTCGCCTCATTGTTGTTTTGTTTTATTTAACAACTTAATCATCAAAACTCTATTTATGAATATGTGGAATAAATATTCCAACAGACACTGCCTGTATGGAGCTACATTCACCATCTTCACTGACCACCAGAGTCTCAAATATTTGTTCTCCCAGAAGGAGTTGAATCTAAGACAAAGATGGTGGATAGAACTTCTTGAAGATTATTACTTCACCATTCAACACCATCCGGGTAAGGCCAATGTCGTGGCTGATGCTTTGAGTAGGAAAGCGAACGTGGCTAGACTCGTGATGAGGGAATGGAATGCTCTGGGAGAACTAAGGCAATGGAATCTAGGGCAGGCTAAGACACACGTTTTCTGCGCTAACTTTTTTTTTTTGAAAGAAAAAGCGTCCAGTGTAGACGGGGGATTGAGGCGGGACCCGCCAACCTGATGATAAGAAGAAATCAAGAAATACAAAGTATCATCCCCGAATTATGACCAAATATGGGCCATAATTCGGGTCCAAACATCAAAGAAATCTACATTCCGCTAAAGAAATACAAAGTGCACCACAAACCGTGGGCCAATGTGCGGACCCGTAGACTAAAATAACTCAACTCTGAATTATGACCAAAAATGGGCCATAATCCGAAACCTAAAATCTAAAGTGCCTACGGCCCGCTAGATCAATACAAGGTGCACCACAAAAATTGTGGGCTAATGTGCGGACTAATAGGCAAGCAAGCAATCAATATAATATAAACCTATCTAAATCTAAAAGACGGATAACCAAGCTGATCTATCCGTATAAGGGAGAGAAGAAACGGAGGAGCAGTATCGTAAGTATAAGTCTGAATGCTGAGGGACGACATGCCGAGCTCAGAAACATAGTCGGCCGGCCAGTTGCCCTCCTTGAAAATGTGAGTGACTCTGAACTGAATATCTCTGAGAATGTGTCGGATACGCATAAGAGTGTGACGAACCTGCCAAGAGCCCCGATGGCCAGATGATAGCAGGGTCACCACAGCAGCAGCATCAAGCTCAATCCAAACATGTCTCGATCTCTGGGAAGCTAGAATCAATCCAATCGCCTACGCCTGGACCTCAATATCAAAACTCGAAGAGGCCTGAAAAGAGGAATGTAAAGCAAGAAGGAGCTCTCCGTGGTGATCTCTAATTAGACCTCCCCCACCCGCAATCTGTGTGTCTCTATCGAACGAACCATCCGTGTTCAGCTTGATCCAAAGGGTCTCGGGTCGAAGCCAAACCACCGGGATGGGGCGATGAGTCTGAGCGGGGAAAGATGTAGCTCGCTCGAAACGATCAGGCGGCGAGCAACCTGCCCAGAACTCAGATCAAATAAGCCCCGCAGAAGCCAATAAAGCAACATGGCGCTCCACCTGCAAAATAACATGAGACGAAAGAAAAGTAACCGCCCTATGCTTTGCACTATTCCTTTCTGTCCAGATGAACCAAAGGATCAGACAAGGAATAATGAAAGTCGCGTGCCTAAAGTGTGTGCCGTGTGCGAAAAAACTTAGGAGCTCAAAGATATTCTGAGTATGGGGTAGGGATAAGTGTGTCCATGCGCCAAAATAATCCCACACGTCACGAGCCACATCACTCTCCAAGAAAGGTGGGCAATGGTCTCGGTATGGTAGGTCTGGGTAAGGGAATGCGAGCAGGACAAACATCTAGAAGCCAGTGAAACGCCCCTCCTCTGTAGAATTTCATCAGTCGGTATCCGTCGCATGAGAAGTCGCCAAATAAACACCGAAGTGGTCGGTGTAAGTAAGGCAGTCCAGATGGCCCCATAAACAAGATTAGCCTGACCCCTCACCCTGATGTGAGACCAAGCCGACGACAATGAGAACGCACCCGAAGAGGTAAGAGTCCAGTACATACTATCCGAATCCTCCTCGGCGATGGGAATCGCGGAGATCTCCTGGATGAACTGAGGGGTAAATCCTAGCTCCTCTTCAACAATAGACTCTAATCTACCCATGTCCCACGTCCCATCAACCCATAACTCATGAATCTTAAGATGGGGTCTACCAGTAACCTGATGAGAAGAATAAATAGGCCTATCCCCAATCCAAATATCGTCCCAAAAGCTGACCTCCCAGCAGCCACGACCAAGAGTCCAGTGGATGAACTCCTAAGCCTAAATACCCACTCATAGGAGATGGCGCCAAGGGTGGCTGGCACGAGCTTTAAGAGCAATACGCATAGGCATATAAAGGCCAGCAAAGCAGTTTCTGCGGAGCATAAACTGCGCCCACAGAGACATGCCAGCGCGAAGGCGCCACCAGATCTTATAACTAAAAGCTCGCATTATATCCGAAAGGCTTCGAACCCCGAGGCCTCCCTCAGATACCGGACGACAAATCTGCCGCCAACTGACCCAGTGCGCCTTCCTCTTCGGACCAACAGCAACCCAGAAGTATCTCGCAATGATCTGCTCGAGCTCCTGGATAATGTATTGTGGAGGGTCCAACACCTGAAGCAGCTGTAGAGGAATCGTGTAGAGAGCTCTCTTAATAAGAGACAAGCGTCCCCCAAAAGCATGGTGGCGGTGGGACCAACCAGAGATCCTATCCAACATCCGTTGCTTCACCCCAGCAAAGAGCTCTCGTCTCATAAAGCCTTTGTAAAGGGGCACATCAAGATAGGTGATGGGGAGATCGCCCTGGCGAAAACCAGTAAGATCGTGAACTCTCTGATGCCAACGAGGTGCATGCTTAGGAGCAAGAATAAAAGTGCTTTTCTGGATACTAACCATTTGGCCCGAAGCCATAGAGTAGTTGTAATATCCGGATTTATTATTGTATATTTCATCTGTATTCGAACCCTGTATTATTCGGAATTGTGATCTCGATAATTGGAGTATGATATTTCTCAGATTGGTATCTTTGTACATAAGTATAACAACATGCAAATTTCGCATGCAAACTCGTGATAGCGCACGCTAAGAATGTAACTTAACGTGCGTTATCAGGCTACAACTAGCGCACGCTACGAATGAAGAATTGCATGCACTAGGCCATCAATTATTGAGCTGGGCGGCTAGCACATGCGCCAGCCGGACGTAGGACCAGATAAGATTCTCGCAGATGAACCTGGACAGTTTTGGAGTCAACTCTTATTAGCGCGCGCTAAGGATGTATGATAGCGTGCGCTAATCAGCTAATGTACAGAAAGTTTATATATGGGTCAGCACTTCACTTCTTCTTGTTCCCTTCACTAGTCCTCATTACTTTATAGTCCAGAGAACCCATTATCCTCCTTAAACACATTTAGAACACATCTACTTGATCATTGGAGATTGAATGTCACTTGTGTTTGATCATTGGAGTGGAGAAACGTCTTGATTTGGCAAACAAGCAACCGGAGCCGGATTCTACTTGTTGTCTCGGTGTTTTTCTTTATCTTAAGTTATGTTATACTACTTTCAACCTTGAATTCGTGTTCTTAGGGATATGAAGATTATGCTATCAGGATATTAATTTTCATTGGTGATTTTAGCCAAACCACATCATGTTTAGGGGATTGAGAGGATTATGCTTTAAGTACCTTGTTTAAGAACATTATGATTTGAATCTTGCTACGATGAACAAGTAGAGGAAGTTTCTGACATTAATAATCCGAATTTAGAAGGTGCCTTCATAGTAATCACGGACTTGACTTTAACATCATTATTGTTAGACGAATCTAAGAGATTGATCATGGAAGGATTTATCTTTTAAAGATGGAGTGTTAATCAAACTACAAGATGATAGTTTTTGAATGATATAAAGGTATAGATATCGACCGTTAGGCCTTCCGAATTACGCATGAAGAATTGTAATCGAAATTGAATATGGTTTTATGATGATATACATATTCTCTAATTTGAAGTTGTTGTTATCCGTAAGATCATTCATAAACCGTATGAGCATGAGATACATGGAGATGACATGTATTAACACTGAAGATTTCATGAGATTCATCACCATTAGATCAAGTCTGCTGCCCAGTAGTGTACTGCCCTACACGTTTAGCGCATGCTAAGCTATGTAGATTAACGTGCGCTATCGGGCATGAGTTAACGTACGCTACGTTTGGTACGTAACGTACGTTAGGCCATCAGGTGAGTCAGTAGGCTGATCAGTGAGGTACTGATCGTGCATAGTTAGCGTATGCTAGGCTTCGTTGTTTGCGTGCGCTAACGAGCAGTCTTAACGCACGCTACGTAGAATACTTAGCGTACGCTAAGCAGTTCAGGAATATTGCGTTTTATGAACTTTCGGCCGTAAATTAGATTGGTAGACATTCGTACGACGTGAGATAAATTCTATATTATTTATTTTTTAAGGTTCGAGCTTGCTACATGATTGATTGAAGGGGCGACCTTCGAGTGTTTTGTTTTCCGTGGAAGTAATATTCTTGTCTTCGAATCGAGGCAAGTCCCTTATTTGTTTTACGTATTGATGTTATACATATTGTCGTGCATATATGTTGTTGTATGTCCACCTCGTGTTGGTCCGACGGGATCATCGGGGGACCTATGCTAGCGTGCGCTGGATCATCGGACGGGTTTTTCCACCACGGGTTGGTCTGATGGGATCATCATGGGTTCTAGGCAGTGAACGTTGGATCGTCGGAATTACCATGTGCATGTTATGATATCATGTTGTGATTATCAATTGGATATGTTATTTATGAGTTTCTCGCAGGGGAAGACTTGTTGGTATTTTGTCATTTACGTTATTATTATTCTTCGTGAGATGTTGAATAATATGTTGTGGTACTTGTACTAGCATCATTGTGCTAACCCCTTCGGGGGTGAACATTTGTTTATGTTCAGGATCCAGGAGAGCGGGAAAACAACCACTGGAGCTGCATGACGACAAGGGTGCAGAGTGATGTTCCGGTCGGGTTTATTATCTGTTGTTGGTCATTTAATAAGTACTCGAGTACATCGTAATTTGTGATGTTTGAATTTCAGTGATGTATTAACATTCTCCATTTGGACATTTGTATTTTCGGTATTTGGTCAGAACTGTTGTATCTTAATTCCGTTATTTTCATACGTTGGTACCTGTTAATGTCTTTTCAATTCTTCAGCCTTGTAAATCCTTATGTAAAGGATTTACGGCACTGTAATATTCCAGAATATATTGGGGGTGTTACATAATATGGTATCGGAGCTAAGATTATGGATATCTTGGCCATTGGGTTAAAATAGGGGTCATATATGTCTTTTGAGGTAACCGGCTGCGAATAACATCACTGTACTGCCTACGTCTTCGTGCGGGCGGTGGTTGTAAGCTCCTAAACTCTATGTCGTCCTTTACATGTTATATTTCTTTGTACTTGAGTATTTGAACGATATTGTTTACTGTATATTGAGTATTTATGCTTACAGTATGTTGAGAGGCGGACATGGACGTGGTCGCGGTCGCGGACGCGGATGAAGGAATGCAGAAAGAGAAGCTTCGCCTTCTAATCAGGCCAGCCACAGCTCAGGCGAACCGCAAAAATCTATCAATAACGAACCGAAACCTGCTATACCAGAAATCCTTCGTCAGGTGGTGAACCAGATGACTCAGTTCGCTCAGGTCGTGGACCAAATGCAGGTGGCGGTGGGATTATAGCAGGGACATAGACAGCAAGGGATCCCAGATATGGAAAATCGAGGTGACCGATGGATGCAAGAGGTGGCGAAGATGCAACCACCTAAATTCGACGGTATTTCTGAGACTCCCACCTGGTACCATTGGTTGAAGGAATTGGAGAAAATCTTTGCTGGGATTAACTGCCCAGACGACTGGAGAGCCTTTATCGCTCAGTACTTTCTAATAGGGGAAGCGTCCGAATGGTGGGAAGCCATCCGGCCTATAGAACATGATGCTAATTGGACAGAGTTTAAATTGATGATGGAAGCTCAGTACTGCCCTCGTCCTGTGAGGGAAGCCAAGGTTCGCGAGTTTTTCTCAGCTCAGCCTTCAGATGTGCCAGTATCTCAGGCAATTAAGACGTTTAACCAGCAGCTAGCATTTGTTCGACATCTGGTCAGAACAGATGCAGAAATGATGATCCATTTTGATATGAGGATGAAACCAGAAATCCAGAGGTACATGTCCGGTTTTTAATGTACCACTCTCCGCCAATACCAGGATAAAGCATTGGCGTACGAAATCAAGGAAGCAGCAATAGAGAAGTTTACGGAATTCAAGAAGTAGAAAGTCTCTGGTACTTTTACAGAGCACAAGAGCAGCGGGCCCCGCAAGGCCCAATCACCCTTTCATTCTTTCATTAAACCTCCACACCCAGTTAGGAGCGGAAAGAACTTCGGAGCAGCATCAACTATGACAGATGTCACTAGGAAATGCTTTAACTGTGCCCAGATAGGGCACTATCGACAGAATTGCCCCTTACCTGCCGTGACTTGTTTTGATTGTGGACGGGAGGTACATCGTGCGGTGTTCTGTGAAAAGGCTGCAAAGTCTATTAGAGCCCGTACACCACAGCCAATCCAGAAGGAAGCTAGTATCCAACAAACGCAGCAAAGTGTACAGATGCCTCAGAATTTTGGCCGCGGACGAGGCAAAGGAAAGTGGGACCGAAAGGGTACATCGAGTGCCGGATCTGTCCCCCCACGTCTGTACGAGATGAGGAGAACAGACGATCAGGATGCTGCTGTCGCATCAGGTACTGTTCAGATCCTTTCCCAGCCAGTTAGCGTTTTATTCGATACAGGAGCTACGCATTCATTTATATCCTTATCTTGTGTAAAACATTTGAATGTTTCTGTTTTTTATAATTGTAAACCTTATGTTATTGGTTTACCGAGTGGAGAGAGAATTGTTGGAAACTTAGAAACTAGAGATTTCCCTGTATCACTTGGAGGCAGAGAGTGGCTCTCAAATCTGATTGTAATAGAAATGCAAGGAGACGACCTGATACTCGGAGACGATTGGATTAATCGATATGGAGCTATTGTAAACTACCGAAGGAGGAATATCTCACTGATCGCTGACAATGGTTCCGAAATATTGTTTGAAGGATGGAAACCAGTAAGCTCAGGAAAGTTGATCAAGGCGATGAAAGCTGTCAAATTGTTGAAACAGTGTCTGGATCTTTGGTGCTATGCAATGAAGAAAGAAGACGAAATTGTGGAACTTTCATCCATTCCTGTTATGAACGAATTTCCAGAAGTATTTCCTGACGAGTTACCTGGACTACCTCCACGACGGGATGTAGAATTCACCATTGAGATGGAACCCGGAGCTACACCAATTTCCAAGGCGCCATATCGTATGGCATCTACTGAGATGTATGAACTGAAAAAGCAGCTGGAGGAGTTACTAGACAAAGGCTATATCCAGCCAAGCGTTTGGCCTTGGGGAGCAATAGTACTTTTTGTCCAGAAGAAGGATGGATCACTTTGACTGTGTATTGACTATCGAGAGCTGAACAAAATGACGATTAAGAACAAATATCCGTTGCCACGGATTGATGATTTGTTTGACCAGTTACAAGGAGCAACGGTATTTTCTAAAATCGATTTGAGATCAGGATATCATCAACTGAGGATTAAGGAATCTGATATTCCGAAATCAGCGTTCAGAACTCGCTACAGACACTATGAGTTTGTAGTGATGCCGTTTGGTCTCACTAACGCACCTGCTGTATTCATGCAATTGATGAACCGAGAGTTCATCGAATATTTAGATAAATTTGTGGTCGTGTTCATTGATGATATTCTGGTGTATTCTAAAAGCCCGGAAGAGCATGCACAGCATTTACGGATTGTGTTAGACCTGTTAAGAAATGAACAATTGTACGCCAAACTTTCTAAGTGTGAATTCTATCTAAAGGAAGTAATTTTCCTCGTCCATGTGGTATCAGCTGAAGGAGTCCGAGTAGATCCTCAGAAGATCGAAGCAGTTATGGATTGGAAGCCTCCTAAGAATGTAAAAGAAGTCCGGAGTTTCTTAGGACTTGCTGGATATTATCGTCGATTCGTGGAAGGGTATTCTAAAATTTCCCTTACTCGACTCCTGCAAAAAACTCAAAAGTTTGAGTGGAACGAATTGTGCCAGAATAGCTTTGATGAATTGAAGAAGAGATTGACGACAGCACCGATTTTAACACTTCCACAGGGGACTGGAGGATTCATAGTTTACAGTGATGCTTCGAACCAAGAACTCGGATGCGTATTGATGCAGAATGATAAGGTGATCGCTTATGGGTCACGACAGCTGAAACCTTATGAAGTGAATTACCCAAAGCATGATTTGGAGATAGCAGCAGTAGTTTTTGCTTTGAAAATCTGGAGACATTATCTGTACGGGACTCACTGTCAGATCTTTACTGATCAGAAGAGTCTCAAATACATCCTCAGTCAGAAAGAGTTGAACATGCGGCAAAGAAGATGGTTAGAGCTGATTAAGGACTACGACTTGGAAATTTTGTATCATCCAGGCAAAGCGAATGTAGTGGCTGATGCACTCAACCGCAAACCTGTTTCTATCCAAATGCTGGAGACTCTGACTTCCCAGCTCAGCATTCAACCAGAGATGATTCGAGAAGGAATTGAAGTATGGTTACAAAGTGTCCAAGGACAACTGTGCGTGATGGAAATAATTTCATCATTAACCGAAGAGATCAAAGCTATGCAGACAGATGATCCTCTAATGATTCGGTTACGTGATGAAGTGATCAAAGGGAAGGCCCCCGGATTCGTAATTCATGATGATGGAGTTTTGAGATTTTAGAACTGACTGTGCGTTCCCGATGTCGATGTTCTGAAACAGATAATTATGAAGGAAGCTCACAGCTCGCCCTATTCTATCCACCCGGGCACCAGTAAGATGTATAAGGACTTGAAGCAGAATTTCTGGTGGGGCAACATGAAGAAAGATGTAGCGGACTATGTTTCGAAATGCTTGACTTGTTAGTAGGTTAAGATCGAGCATCAACGACCTGCCGGAATGTTGAAGCCACTCCCGATTCCAGAATTGAAGTGGGAGGACATATCGATGGACTTTATCACTAGTATGCCGAGAAACAAGACAGAAATGAACATGATTTGGGTGATAGTTGATCGTTTAACCAAATCAGCTCATTTTCTAGGCATTAAGGACACGTGGGGACCAGAGAGGTTGGCACGAGTATTTATTTCAGAAATAGTCCGACTGCATGGTACGCTGAAAACCATTATTTCTGACCGAGATGGTCGCTTTGTATCACATTTTTGGAAAGCAGTTCATAAGGCCTTGGGGACCGAATTGAACTTGCCTGACTTATCACCCATGATGACGGACAATCCGAGAGGACCATTCAAACGGTGGAAGACATGCTAAGGGCCTATGCCTTAGATTGGTCAAACGATTGGGAAATTCATCTCCCGTTGATTGAATTTACCTACAATAATAGTTGGCATGCTTTCATTAAGATGGCACCGTTTGAGGCATTATACGGGAAGAGATGCAGATCGCCCCTATGTTGGGACGATTCATCAGACTTGATCGGGACAGAACCAGAGTTGATCGTACATACATGAGAGAAGATAGCCTTGATTCGTGAAAGGCTGTTGACCGCCCAAAGTCACCAAAAATCTTACGCAGACATACGCCGTCGCCCATTGGAGTTCAGTACGGGAGACCACGTACTTTTAAAAGTTTCTACTACTCGGGGAATTTTTCGTTTTGGAAGTAAGGGAAAGCTGAGTCCGAGATATATCGGACCATTCGAGATCTTTGAGAGAGTTGGAGAGTTGGCATACAGATCGGCATTGCTGCCGTCGTTGAGCCATGTTCATAACGTGTTTCATGTATCCTAGTTACGGAGATATATACCAGATCCTAGTCATGTCATTAATTTCGGCGAGATCGAAGTCGCTCAGGATGGGACGTTTGAAGAAAGACCGGTCAGGATACTCAAGAGTTGAGTTAAACAGTTGAGGAACAAACCAATCGCTTTGGTTAAAGTTCAATGGTCACGGCACGGAGTGGAAGAAGCCACTTGAGAAACGGAAGATAGCATGAAGTCCAGATATCCAGAGTTATTTTCGTCTTGAGTTTCGGGACGAAACTCCTTTTTAGTAGTAGAGTATGTAATATCTGGATTTATTATTGTGAATTTCATCTGTATTCGAACCTTGTATTATTCGAAATTGTGATCTCGATAATTGGAGTATGATATTTCTCACATTGGTGTCTTTGTACATAAGTATAACAACATGCAAATTTCGCATGCAAACTCGTGATAGCGCATGCTAAGAATGTAACTTCACGTGCGTTATCGGTCTACAACTAGCGCACGCTACGAATGAAGAATTGCGTGCGCTAGGCCATCAATTATTGAGCTGGGCGGCTAGAACATGCACCAGCCGGACGTAGGACCAGATAAGATTCCCGCGGATGAACCTGGACAGTTTTGGAGTCAACTCTGATTAGCGCGCGCTAAGGATGTATGATATCGTGCACTAATCAGCTAATGTACAGAACGTTTATATATGAGTCAGCACTTCACTTCTTCTTGTTCCCTTCACTCGTCCTCATTACTTGATAGTCCATAGAACCCATTATCCTCCTTAAACACACTTAGAACACATCTACTTGATCATTGGAGATTGAATGTCACTTGTGTTTGATCATTGGAGTGGAGAAACGTCTTGATTTGTCAAACAATCAACCGGAGCCGGATTCTACTTGTTGTCTCGGTGTTTTTCTTTATCTTAAGGTATGTTATACTACTTTCAACCTTGAATTCGTGTTCTTAAGGATATGAAGATTATGCTATAAGGATATTAAGTTTCATTGGTGATTTTAGCCAAGCCACATCATGTTTAGGTGATTGAGAGGATTATGCTTTAAGAACCTTGGTTAAGAACATTATGATTTGAATCTTGCCACGATGAACAAGTAGAGGAAGTTTCTGACATTGTTAATCTGAATTTAGAAGGTACCTTCATAGTAATCACGGACTTGACTTTAACATCATTATTGTTAGACGAATCTAAGAGATTGATCATGGAGGGATTTATCATGTAAAGATGGAGTGTTAATCAAACTACAAGATGGTAGTTTTTGATTGATATAAAGGTATTGATATCGACCGTTAGGCCTTCCGAATTACGCATGAAGAATTGTAATCGAAATGGGATATGGTTTTATGATGATATACGTATTCTCAAATTTGAGGTTGTTGTTATCCGTAAGATCATTCATAAACCGTATGAGCATGAGATACATGGAGATGACATGTATTAACACTGAAGATTTCATGAGATTCATCACCATTAGATCAAGTCTGCTGCCCAGTAGTGTACTGCCCTACACGTTTAGCGCGCGCTAAGCTATATAGATTAACGTACGCTATCGGGCATGAGTTAACGTACGCTAAGTTTGGTACGTAACGTACGTTAGGCCATCAGGTGAGTCAGTAGGCTGATCAGTGAGGTACTGACTGTGCATAGTTAGCGTACGCTAGGCTTCGTTGTTTGCGTGCGCTAACGAGCAGTCTTAACGCACACTACGTAGAATACTTAGTGTACGCTAAGCAGTTCAGGCAGATTGCCTTTTATGAACTTTCGGCCGTAAATTGGATTGGTAGACATTCGTACGACGTGAGATAAATTCTTTATTATTTCTTTTGTTAAAGTTCGAGCTTGCTACGTGATTGATTGAAGGGGCGACCTTCGAGTGTTTTGTTTTCCGTGGAAGTAAAATTCTTGTCTTCGAATAGAGGCAAGTACCTTATTTGTTTTACGTATTGATGTTATACATATGGTCGTGCATATATGTCGTTGTTGTATGTCCACCTCGTGTTGGTCCGACGGGATCATCGGGGGATCTATGCTAGCGTGCGCTGGATCATCGGACGGGTTTTTCCACCATAGGTTGGTCTGACGGGATCATCGTGGGTTCTAGGCAGTGAACGCTGGATCGTCGGAATTACCATGTGTATGTTATGATATCATGTTGTGATTATCAGTTGGATATGTTATTTATGAGTTTCTCGCAGGAGAAGACTTGTTGGTATTTTGTCATTTACGTTATTATTATTCTTCGTGAGATGTTGAATAATATGTTGTGGTACTTGTACTAGCATCGTTGTGCTAACCCCTTTGGGGGTGAACATTTGTTTATGTTCAGGATCCAGGAGAGCGGGAAAACAACCACTGAAGCTGCATGACGACGAGGGTGCAGAGTGATGTTGCGGTCGGGTTTATTATCTATTGTTGGTTATTTAATAAGTACTCGAGTACGTCGTAATTTGTGATGTTTGGATTTCAGTGATGTATTAACATTCTCCATTTGGACATTTGTATTTTTGGTATTTGGTCAGAACTGTTGTATCTTAATTCCGTTATTTTCATCCGTTGGTACCTGTTAATGTCTTTTCAATTCTTCAGCCTTGTAAATCCTTATGTAAAGTATTTACGGCGCTGTAATATTCCTGAATATATTGGGGGTGTTACAGTAGTGATCCAGGAGACGCATAAGATCAACGAGACCATCATCTACAGCCCGTGTGAATATAATGATGTCATCGGTATAGGATAGGTGCGAGACGGGGAAAGGCCGTCCGGCCGTCCTATACCTCATCAAAGGATGGTCTCGAATGAATCGGTCCAAGCAGCGCGATAAATAATCAGCAGCAAGCACGAAGAGCGATGGAGAGATAGGGTCGCCCTGACGCAAACCCCGGCTAGAGGCAAAATAGCCGGCCGGACTGCCATTCATGAAAATGGAGAACGTGCAACTCTCGACGCAATGATGGATGAACAAAATCCATCTAGCCGGGAATCCCATCCTCACCAGGACCTCACGTAAAAACTCCCAGTGAACCCTATCATATGCCTTAGCCATATCAAGCTTCAGCGCAAGGTTCGGGGCACCATGAATGTCCGCGATGTGGAGGTCGTGAATAAGTTCTTGGGCCAGATGGATATTATCAGTAATAACCTTCCCGTAAACAAATCCACTCTGGTTCGGAGAGATAATCAGAGGGAGGAGAGGAGCAAGCCGAGTGTTAAGGATTTTCATGATAATCTTATTGGTTACATTACACAGACTAATAGGCCGATAATCTGACCAACCGCTCGGAAGAGGCTTCTTCGGGATCAAGACGACCGTAGTCGCCGTGAAAGCCGGAGGCATAGGATGACCCTCAAGAAACTCGAGCACAGCCCCCTCCACGTCGGAAGAGACAATCTCCCAACAATGCTGAAAAAACAAAGACGAGAACCCATCAGGACCAGAAGCACTGTGAGGATCGATATCCTATACCGCAGCACGAATCTCCTGGGGAGAGGGTGGGACACACAAACTATCAGAATCAAAAGAACAGGGGATAGAGGGAAAACAAGTGTCATCCGGGGGGACGAGAACATCACCATTGGATGTAAGCAGAGTCCTAAAGAAATTCACAGCAGATGATCGGATGTCCGACTCTACAGCGATCGTCGTACCACCATCCTCAATGCTGTGAATATGCGACTGACAATGCTTCTGCTTCGCAAAACCTTGAAAGAACCGGGTGTTCCGCTCGCCCTCAGTAACCCAACGAACTGTGGCTTTCTATTTCCAGAAATCTTCCTACATAGAGATACGAAGATGGTACTCAGCATGAAAATGGTGCATAGCGGTTCTATGCTCCGGAGTAGGATCCGAATCATATCGCCGCTCGGCCTCGTCAGCAGCCCTCAAGGCCTCATCCAACTTCGTATGAAGGTTTCAAAAATAGACCAGTTCGAATGTTTCAGCCTGCGCTTAACCCTAAGGAGTTTGGCCTGTAGGTTACACATGCCAGATAATCCAGTCGGGGTAAGCCAGACCTCCCTAACAGTGTCCAGGAATATGTGATGCCGGATCCACATACTCTAGAAACGGAATGACGACTTAGGACGAGTCGTGGAGAAGCGACACTGGATAAGAAAGGGTGCATGGTCTGACCGAAGTCTAGGAAGGTGAGTGACGGTAGAAACCGCAAACACGTTCGACCATGCTGTTGGGATTCGGTGCCTAAAATGACGGCCCAGCGGAAGCGGTAAAATGAAAATTAATTCGATCTGAATCCCTATGAGGATCGATCGAGCTACGTATATACGAATATATAAACGAAAAGCAAGAGTCATAAGAAACTAACCCTAGAAGTCTGTTGATTAAATGGTAACCTTCTCTTGAGCTATTCCCCAAGCTTTAGTTTGATCTCTACGAGTTCAATCCGCTCCAAGCCCTTGAACGATCCAACGCCGAAAGCACCGCGTCTCTACTTGCCACGCGCCGGAAAAATGACCGGAATAACAACACTTGATTAACCTCGAAGGTTACGGCTAGAATCAAGTGATGAAGCTTTTATTACTACACTCTAAGTGTATAATATATCTCTCAATGATTTTCTCTCAATTTTTCTCAAAGAAAAATGAAGAAGAAGTGAATGAAGAAGATGAAGATAAGTGTTAAACTCAAAGTCTATCTCTCTCTCTCTCTCTCTCTCTCTCTCTCTCTCTATCCTCACGTTGGAACCAAGTGAATGGGGTGATTGTCATCATCTTCATTTATTCAACTCCCCACCACTACCAACAACTCATACATGTGGGAATCTAACCCCACCATATATCATAATCCATTAAAGAATGGAACAAGAGTCCACAAGGAAGGTGGGTGTAAAGTGGGGGGGCGGCCCATGCTAGAAACCGGACGAGTTCGGTTCGTTTCGGACTCCCGAGGGTCTAAACAGATAAACTTCGATTCCGTATCCATGTATTTATATCGATCAATTAATCCAATTAATTAAACATATCAAATACAAAATAATATAATTAATTTCTCCAAGAAATAATTATATACATGAATTAAATTAATCACCCAGTAATTTATTTAATTCATTAGGCCGTAAATTAATTTATCCAATAAATCGATTTAAACATCCAATGTTCCAAAATTAGATATCAAATATCTAATATTCATAATGAGAGAATTAGCTTTATTCATTCCGTCATCAATCCTATTGCGCGACTCGGTAGGTCCGTCTCAGTCAGCAATGGGAGGAACCAAAGAGTAGTAGCACCACCTAGCCAGCCTGGCGGCCTACACTGTACCCTAACTGAGAACGAATGATTGGGATCATTCAAGAACCATTATGTCGTGAATACCAGTATACGTATAAACCCTTCTTTCAAATGTCCCGATCAAGTTATGGGGTCACGGTCAGTCAAACCCCATCTGTACTTGACATTATGCATGCATTAATGCAAATCGAGATCATCGAGCTCTCGTGTATCTAATATAGCTAGCTCCAATGCTTTGGCCAAAGACTTATGATCTCATCTGCCAATAACCGCATAGGACTTATAACCCGTTCACTAACAGGAGAAATAATTCTATCTTGGTATTCAGTAGGACCTGCTACTTGCCCGTCAAGATGCACGTCGAGGTTGACCCCCGCCTTAGGTTTGAGGTCGAACTACTCTAATGAAAATCTTGACGTCACAAGCACATCCCTACTAAATCCTCAAATCGAAGGTTCATGAATACCTATCACAACCTTTCGATTCCATCATTGACTGTCCCGGAGTGAAATCTGTGTGACGAATTGAGGGTGAGTTGGTTCGAGTATACTAATCTAATTAGCATACCTATAACGTGTGATCCCACTAACCATTAGTGTTCGACAGGCACTCTCCTTGTCAAAGAACACGTCATACAAGTCTTTACATAAACTTAACGCCCAGTCAAGTTTCATCGACTTGTGAACGATTAAGTATTTGAGCTATAAACCTTTCCAGTGCCGACCCCCTTATCCAATAAGGAGTGGAACGTTTTGCTCTCAAATACACGGACTAGTTTCTATATGTATATTTACGAGTTAGGAATGCCAGTAACTACCAGTAAATAAAGAAACATTCATTGCCTTATATAATTGATTTACATAATTACAAGTGCAATGCCCTCACTCAACATCCTCTGAGTGGCATTCGAGGGCATACTCCTAACAATCTCCCACTTGCACTCAATGCCACACACTATGGTATCTAATACCCATGTTCTCCAGATGACGCTCCAAGCTAGTCTGAGAAAGTGGTTTGGTCAGTCGATCGGAGACGTTGTCGTAGTGATCTACTGCATGCGGACAATGTATCCCTTGCGAACAAATTCTCTTACGAGATGATACTTCCTCTCAATGTGTTTGGTCTGTTGTGAAACCTCGGCTCCTTGGCTGCGCTCTGACTCCGTCGTTGTCGCGATGCAAAGACAGGCAGCTCAGCACATGGTATCACTTGAAGTTCTCCCAGAAACTTCTTAATGCAGAACCCTTCCTTGGAAGCCTCCGAGGCTGCTTGATACTCAGCCTGACAGGTGGAATCAGCGGTCGCGCTTTGCTTGGCGCTATGCTAAGATACTGCTCCTCCATTAAGAGTAAATATGTAGCCAGAAGTAGACATCGAGTCGTCCTTCAGTCCTTGGAAGTCCGAATCAGTGAATCCGACCACATATAATTCTCCACCGCCATACATCAGAACCATATCTCTAGTCCTTCTCAAGTACTTGAGAACGTTCTTCACGGCAGTCCAATGTTCCCTACCTGGGTTTGCCTGAAACCTACTCACCACGCTTACAGCATGCGTGATGTCAGGTCTTGTACACAACATAGCATACATAAGGCTACCCACGGCCAAAGCATATGGTATATTACTAATTTCCTTTCGTTGTTCCTCACTTTGAGGACACATTTTCAAGGTGAGTTTTATTTCATGTAGCATCGGTAGGAACCCTCTTTTAGAATCATCCATCTTAAATCGCTTTAAGATTTTATCTATATAGAGGGCTTGGGAAAGACCTATTGTTCTATTCGCTCTATCCCGGTAGAGTCGAATTCCAAGAATATAGGTGGCTTCTCCCAAGTCTTTCATGGAGAAATTACTCGAAAGCCAAGCTTTTACAGAACTGAGCATTCCCACATCATTTCCTATTAGTAGAATATCATCCACATATAGTACAAAGAATGCGATCTTGCTCCCACTAACCCTCTTGTATACACAAGGTTCCTCTTCATTTTGCACGAAGTCAAACTCTTTGACCGCCTCATCAATATGAAGGTTCCAACTACGTGACCCTTGCTTCAGTCCATAAATGGAACGCTGAAGCTTGCACACTTTCTGAATATCGACTTCGGACACAAAGCCTTTAGGCTACTCCATATAGATTTCCTCCTCGCGGACTCCATTAAGGAAAGTCGTCTTTACGTCCATTTGCCATATCTCATAATCGTAGTAGGCAGCTATAGCAAGCATCATGCGAATAGACTTGATCATGGCTACGGGCAAGAAGGTATCGTGGTAATCAATCCCTTCCTTCTGAGTATAACCCTTTGCCACAAGCCTGGACTTATAGGCGTCAACCTTGCCATCAGCATCAATCTTTCTCTTGTAGATCCACTTGTTCCCAATAGGCACTACGCCCTTGGGGCGGTCTACTAGAGTCCAGACCTGATTGACATGCATCGAGTCTATCTCAGCTTCCATAGCTTCACGCCATTTCGTGGAGTCTACATCCACCATCGCTTGGTCATAGGTCGTCGGGTCGGTCTCTTGGCTATCACTTGGAACCTCATTGAGACCCAGATCCTCCAAGTGCACAAGCCCATACCTTTCAGGTAAATGAGACACCCTACTAGACCTACGAGGTGGTTGTACTTGTGTTTCAGAAAGTTCGGTTCCGGTTTCTTGCACAGGTGTCTCCCAAGGAGTTTCATTGTATTCTTCTAAAGAAATACTTCTACCTGCTCCGCCTTCCTGAATGAACTCATCTTCCAGGAAGTGTGCTTGTAAAGCAACAATGATCTTTCGATCTTCGGGCATGTAGAATAGAAATCCCATCGTCTCAGATGAGAATCCAATGAAACGTCCCTTCGCAGACCTAGCTTCCAACTTTTCCACCTTAATCTTCTTGACATAGGTGGGACATCCCCAAATCTTAATATGATTAAGACTTGGTTTCCTTCCCTCCCACATCTCATGTGGAGTTTTAGGAACGGATTTGGAAGGACATCTGTTTAAGATATAAGCGGCAATCAGAAGTGCATACCCCCACAGGTAAATTGGTAAGTCAGTATAGTCCAGCATGGAACGGACCATGTTTAACAAGGTCTGGTTCCTTCTTTCTGACACACCATTTAACTGAGGAGTACCTGGAGGTGTTAGTTGTGAAACTATTCCATGTTCCTTAAGGAACTCGTCAAACTCCGTACTCATATACTCTCCACCTCGGTCCGATCGAAGTGCTTTGATATGATTACCAGTTTGTTTCTCGACTAGGGCCTTGAATTCCTGGAATTTCTCAAAGGCCTCGGATTTATGTTTCATTAAGTATACATAACCATACCTAGTATGATCATCTGTAAATGTAATGAAATATTGATATGCATCACGTGCTGCTTCCAAAGCACCACATACGTCGGTATGGATTAATCCCAGTTTATCAGCGTCTATTTCAAATGTCTCTATGAAGGGGGACTTAGTTATTTTGCCTTTAAGGCAAGATTCACAAGTATGAAAGGGATCTGATCCCGATGGACCCATAAGTCCATCTTTTTCCATCTTGTAAACCTTGGTCTGACCAACATGACCAAGTCTAAGATGCCATTTCAAAACTTGATTGGTTTTATCCCTACCACGTTTTCTAGTCATAGTATTCACAACTACTTTGTTGCTGAGATTTAGATGATACAATCCATTCAACAATGTAGCAGTACCCACTAGTTTATTTCTAAAATAAATTTTGCAGGAACCATCACCAATGAAAAATGAAAAGCCTTTTCGGTCCATAACCGGAATGGATACAATGTTTTTGTGCCCCTTGGGCAAAACAAGTACATCTTCTAAAGTCAAAACAAAGCCGGAATCTAAACCCAAAAGAAGTGATCCTATGTCGGTCGCCTCGACACTATGCCCGCTACCGATTGTGATCATTACTTCTCCAGCTCCAAGCTTCCTACTTTGTTCCAGATCCTAATTCACGGTACAAATATGAGAACTAGCACCAGAATCCAGTATCCAGGAAGTAGAAAATACAGTAGCAGATCAATTTGTTTCCAAAAATAAAAGTTCTGTACCTGAAGTGCCATGAAGAATCGGACAGTCTCTAGCCCAGTGGCCCAGCTCACCGCACTTGAGACAAGCATCCTTCTTCTTCTTGTTCTTCAGAACCATCGGGGCCTTGCCCTTACCCTTAAGGTCCTTAACTTGTGTTCCAGTTTGCTTCTTGGTCTTTTTCTTCTTGTTCTTAGACCTCCGAGATCCAGAAGAAATCACAAGAGTAGACTCCTTCATCCGCGGAGTCTTCATCTGAGACTGAGCGGTCATAAGTTTGTTCATTAGCCCAGCTAAATTACATGCAATCTCATTGCAGTTGAAGTTCATAACAAACCGTGAGAAGGAATCAGGGAGAGACTGTAGGATAAGGTCGGTTTGGAGAGAAATATCCATTTTAAAATCAAGAGCCTCCAATCTCTCGATCATGGATATCATTTTGAGGATGTGTTCCCCAACTTTCTCACCTTCCTTCATCCTTGCACCGAACAATTGCTTGGATATCTCATATCTAGCAGTTCTGCTGTGCTCACCATAAAGTTCGGTTAAGTGAGATAGAATCTGCCTAGCAGAAGTCATTTTCTCATGAGCTCTCTGAAGCTCATTAGACATAGAAGCCATCATGTATGCATGGACTTTTACATCATCCTTAACCCACTTTTTGTGGTTTTCAATCTCTTCCTGATTGGCTCTGGTCCACACAGGAGGCACCGGAATGTCCGTCTCCAAGACGTATCCCAGTGCCTCTATACTGAGGACTATTATCAGATTGCAGAGCCAGTCCACAAAGTTAGGTCCAATCAGGGTGTTCTTTTCGAGTAGAATTGCGAGTGGATTCATTGTCATATTGAGATTTGAGTCTGCATTAAGTACGATAGATTAATTAGTGACTCATTCAATTATTTTCTGAGTATAGAATTAAGGTCTTTTCTATTCTTGTTACCCAGCTCCCACTATTTTTATCGGAATAACACACTCCCATGTGAAATCCGGAAGTATCGTCGCTCTACTTCATAGTGGTGATCGATTTCTTTATAAATCTTAATAGAGGGCAACCGAACAGGTTTCTAGTCTATTAATTTTTTTTATAAAGTGGTGTCCAATACCAACCCATCTAATGGATGATTCGATCTTTTTTTCCCCTTGTTCACTCCCCTCAACCTATACGGTTTATATGGTTCGTGAACAAGTTAAGTTTATACCATCGACGCAAATTAGTTTCACAATTGAATCTTATCTGGCAACCTATTGTAACACCCCCAGATCGAACCCGGAATATTACAAGCCGCAGACCCTCTCCGTGAGGATCCACCAGGCTAGACATCAAAACAACACATTACATTACATACTGACGAATCAAAATAACGAACCAATAGACCGATTTGGTCTTTCGTCACTGACTTACAAATAAAAATACATAAATGTAGGTCACAAGTCGTCCAGGTACAAGTCTAGAGGGGGGGTGAATAGACTTGTAGAAACTCTTAAACTCTTTTTCACGAAGAGTGAGTTTCTTCAGCTGATAGGTAAACAAATGACTTGGAGTCGTTTGTTCTTTAATATATGCGGAAGTCAGCTGATGACGAATAGAAAGCAACTAATGAAACACTTAACAATGAATGCAGCAGTTAAAGTATGATGCAATAAAACAGTAAAGAACGCAGGCGATTATAGTGGTCTCAGAGGTGGGGTAATCCTCTACTAATCCACTTTTCTACAAACCAGTTGGAGATGAATTCACTATAATTCTAAACCAGTGATAAATATTACAGTGATTCAAACAAAACTACAACAGCTTCCATCCAGTGGAAATCCGTGCCGTTGTACCACACTTGACTGCCTTGCACCTCTTGATCCTTGATCCTCGGATGCCTTTACAGTCTCTAACTTCAACCAGTGAAGTACCCCGAACTCAGGATTATAGACAAGATTTTTTGTCTTCTCCAACTAAGAGCTTCTTTAAGTATGAACTTTTAGAACCGCTCTTTTCACGATGCTATAGATTGCTTTTTGATTGATTGAATGCTTTGATCGCTTGAAAAGTATGTTCGCACCGGTGATTTCTCAGATTCAAATCTTCGGATATATATAGGTCACGATCTCTGAGCTTTTTCCTTGTAGCCGTTGCAAATATTTTGAACAAATCCGTCCGTTGGAGGAAGACTTCTTTGTTTAATCTTTCTGAACGTTGCAAGGCTGGATTCCCATTATTTTATTCTATCTTCCGACCGTTGTGAAGACTCTGCATGTGATGCGCCGAATCTTTTGTTTATAAAACGTTTAAAGTCTTCAAGGTGGGTCTGGATGATTTATTTAAATCATATCTCTAGCGGGAATCACTCCAATTTGTCTCTTCACGTTGCATGTGACTTTCCGTAATACTTAACTTTTCAACGCATGCTGACGTGGACATGGATTACTTGGCTGACTTCGACTAGGCTGATGAGCAGCTAACATATATGCAGTCTGGACCTCTCTGCATTCCTTTGTTTGTGACTTATCGATCGGGTGACTTCCACGAGGTACCTTGGGCTGATCTGGTCAAACTTCTCTGATAAATTATGTTGACCAGGACTACTCTGACTCGACTGATCCTCTCTGATGAACTTAGCTGTACTCAGTACTTAGCCGATTTTAGCCTAACTAATTTTTGGCCTACAGAAGATACTCATTTGGTTCTTCTTTACATTTTGCCAATTTTTATACTTAACATATTTGGCCTATGGAAGATACTCATTTGGTTCTTCCTTACATTTTTGCCAAGTAATAAACATTTGATTTTATATTAATGACATCATCAAAATCTAACAAGTATTCCTAACAAATTCCCCCTATTTTGATGATGGCAAAACTTTAAATAAGTAATCAAATGATCAAGTCTGCACTTAAGTGCAAGACACAAACTGAAATCAGTCTAATATTGAGACAACTGGAAATTGTCATTCAACAGACTGTTATAAAACTTTCTGACTTTATTATGATTGAAATTTACAAGAAAGTTTTTACAGGTACAGAAATAAAATTACAAGTACAAAGAAATAAAGTTATCTGCCTCTTCCTCTGCCTCTTCGAATAGGCTGTTTGGCAGGCCTGAATGGTTTAGCTCCAATTGGTCTTATCTTAACTGGGGCAAGACCATATTTCCTTCTTACGACTAGAGCAGCAAAGTCTTGGTCTTCTTTTGAAGAGAATTTGTGCTCTTCACATAGCTTCCTTATTTCACTTTGAAGCTCTAGCTCATTAAGCTCATTGTCCAGACGGGTCGGTGCTTCCTCTGCTCTGAATGAGGGAAACATAGGATAAGCATTTTGATCCTTAGCATGCTTCTTCAGAATAGCCCAGAGTTTTGGATGAGCTGTTTCCATGAAATTGATGAAGATCTGCTGTGGGGAGAGATTATCATCCTGGAGTATTTCCCAGATGTAGTAGTCTCTGATGAATCTCTTCTTTGCAGTTCCCCACATGGGCAGGGCTTCATATGGTATAAAATCCTCTACATACCACAGCTCGTTACCTTCCCATTCTAGAGTAGGTCCAAAACCTCCTCTAGTTCTCCTTTTCTTGCCTTCAGGCTGGTCAGCCTGTTCTGGATCTGATCCTTCCTTCCTCTTCAGGCTTGATGGTCCTTCAATTTGAAGGATATCTTGCTTCTTTTTGGTTCTTAGCTCTGTCCTTATCTCTCCTTGATTACTTTCTTCCCCCTGCATTCTCTCTTCCCCCTTTTTGCCAGCATCAACTAGGGTAGTTAATTGCTGCTCCATTCTGCTCATCCAATTAGACATGCCAAATGGCATTCTGTTGTTGGTAGGGGGAGGGGGCTGAGGAACTTCTCTCTGCAACAGAGTGTCGATCTTTGCATTGATTGATTGAAGGTCAGGAGTGACCTGAGACGCCAGCAGCTCTCCAATTGTTTCTTTGACTATCTGCCTGATCAGCCCAGTCACGGCAGGTGATATCTGAACTGATGGAGAGTGCTCTCCTGAGCCTTCTGCAAAAGAACCACTGGACTGTAAGCTTATGTCTGCAGCTGGTACTCCAGATGGGGTCTTCTCTGGGGTCCCTAATCTGGAGTCCTCAGCTAACTCCGCGTCTAGGCTGGTGTACCGGGCAGGTACCACAGTCCTATATTCAGCCTCTTGTGTCTGCTCTGGCTCCGACTCTTTTTCTTCTTCTTTCTCTTCCTCTTTCTCCTGATCCTCCTCCTTCTCTTCTTCTGCCTTTTCTTCAATATTTTCCTTTTCTTCCTCATCCTTTTCTTTTTCATTTTCTTTTTCAGCTCCTTCATCTCCTCCATCATCATCATCATTATCATCATCATTGTTGTTGTCATCATCCTTCTCCTCTTTTTCTCCTTCATCATCATTCTCCTTTTCATCATCATCCTCCTTTTCTCCATCATTTTCTTGTTCTACCTCTTCTCCTTCTTCTTCTTCTTCTTCATCAGCCAACTCTTCTGTTTTCTCAATTTCTTCTGACTGTTTTTCAACTAGAGTGTTTTCTTCTGTTCTTCTCTCTTCCTGCTCTTCTTCTTCTTCATCATCCAAATTAACAACTTCTTTATTTTCTTCTCCATCTACCTCCTCAATTCTAATTTCCTTTTCAACTTCCTCCTCCTCCTCTTCTCCAAAAAAACCATCAAAAATGCTAAGCATTATGGAATGGATGAATTGGTCCATGTTGGTTTTAAAATGAGACATGAACCAATTATCCTAGAGGATCAACACTAAGTCTGATTCTTTACAAAAGTGAATCAGTACCTCCTCTGTGGCTTGGGGATATTCCGAACCACTGTTTCCAATGTAAGTTTGAAGGTTTGTAAATGTCAGAGTTTTGAAAAACTTCCACTCTTCAAAAATATTGACAAAAGAGTGTTTTAATGCTTGTGGCTTCACAAGCTGTAGTTGTTCAATTGATAGGTTGAAAGTATTGTTTTCTAGCAGGTTAAAGGTATAATTAGCTTCAGGGATAGAAATTATTAGACCTGCTTCTTCTTCCTCGGAGATGTAGGCTGGGGGGTGAGTACAGCCACAATCCGAGTCTCGTGGGTGCACAGGGCGGTGGTCTTCCGGATGAGTTGGTGATCTGGCTGAGGGGCTGGCAAGATGTTCAGACTGCTCTTCCTCACTAAATTGCAGTTTCCTTGGCCTCTTGGGAGAGGGTTCTGGTGACGACTGCATGATAGAAGGTCCTTCAGGGGTTGGTCCCCTTCTCTTAAATCTGACTGCTATGGGAGTGTCGTCGGACTCGGTCTTTGACTCGACTGCAGTTGGTATGTCGGCTGCAGGTCGGTCCGACTCTCCTGATGAATAATATCTCGGATATGTCCTTGTGTCCAGCAGCTCCTTCAACATCTGAGCTGCTCTCCCAGCGCCTCCCAATTTTCTCACCTTCTCGTGGTCCATATGACCAAGTCTTTTGTTGGGATGAAAGGGGTCAGTGCTTCCCTTCGCCAAGCCTGTCTTTTCCAGCATCCAACTCAGCTGCGTTCCAAACACCAGCTTTGTCTTAAATCTCTTCTCATCGTCAAGCCACTCGACTTTGTTGACCTCTCGCACGAGTTTCCTGAATATGTAGTCTGCCCCGTCAATTTCTTCTTCCTGAATTAGTGCTCCCAGCACTATAAATTTTGCCGATGACAGTTGGTCATAACTGCCGGCCATCCCCATGATTATTTTGTTGGTTATGTCCAACGCAAAATGATAAACTTTCTTAAGCTCATTCCTCTTGGCAGTTAGTTTCAGTTTTTCCGGGATATTCTCCACCTTCATCTTCTTCCAGATTTCGGCAGAAGACTGCTTGAGAGCTTCGACGGCTATGCCGCGGTGCTTCATACCGAAAACTCTGCGAATCGACTCTCGCGTTATGTCGATTTGCCTTCCGCGAATAGTGCTTCGAATTCTGTCTTGAATTAAACAAGCTTCGCGATAGAACGCGATAACATCCTCCTTGTATAGATGTTGAGGGTTGATGTCTAGGAATGGGTAGATCCCATTGAGCTTCATTGCGCGAATTAGGTCAAGCACATCATAATCCTCCAAATTTGCTTCCAATAAGCCTTCAAAATCGACGACCAGCGAGAAAATGATCTGGTCTTTAACCGCCTTCAGATTAACGCCTTCGAAGTAGGTTGCCATTTCTGCAATCAAAAGATTTTAGTGTATTTCGGTGTTCCAGAAATTTTTGCTCTGAGAAATCTAGGGTTTGAAAGCGTAAAGGGTAAAGTGAGGGGTCTTCTTTCCTTATAAAGAAGATGAAAATACGTATGAATTATTTATTATATATTTGAAACGGTGGTACGCCTTTTGATATTCTTTTGAATTTCAAATTTGAATCGGTGGCCCATTTTAAAATTTGACGGTTGATTTTGATTGGCCACTGTGGAGGTTGATTTAATAAGCGATTGACACATGTGTTTAAAGTGCCACTTGGCTTAGAAAAATATATATTTAAATGCCATTTGTTAACCAAAATTAATATAATAATATTGTAAATATGGCAGATAATAATTAAATATTTAGAGGTCAGTTTAGAAAACTTAGCTAGTCTGATTTGTTGACTGCTCACCACTCTGCATCAGGTGAGTTGACTTCTCGCCTAGTATTCTGATCAGCTAGGTTGCTTTGTCCGTCCTTCGTCTTCTTGCATGCATTAATTAGGATCTGATTCTTCAGCTGGGTCCGTCCTTCCTCTGAAATGTTTCAGCTTGCTTCAGTACTAGATTCCCAATCTAGTAATCCAAGATCTCTGCTCAGCTCCAAAAACCTTTCTTCTGGCAAGGGTTTGGTAAATATGTCAGCTATCTGATAGTCTGTGCTGACTCTTTCAACTCTAACCCTTTTGTTAAGCACATGGTCTCTAATGAAATGGTGCTTAACATCAATGTGCTTCGTCCTTGAATGCAAAACTGGATTGTTGGTTATTGCAATAGCACTATTATTGTCACACCAGATTGGAACTTCGTTGGCAATGATATTATAATCCCTTAACTGTTGTCTGATCCATATAATCTGTGTACAACAGCTACCTCCAGCTAGGTATTCTGACTCTGTAGTGGAGATAGAGTTAGAAACCTGCTTCTTGCTAAACCAGGATATCAGTCTGGTTCCTAGGAATTGACACGTTCCACTAGTGCTTTTCCTGTTGATTTTGCATCCTGCGAAATCTGCATCTGAGTATCCTGACAGCTCGAAATTATCATCCTTGGGATACCATAGTCCAACATTGATTGTAGACTTAAGGTATTTTATTATCCTCTTGGCTGCATCTAGGTGTGATTGCTTCGGCTTGGACTAGAATCGTGCACAAACTCCTAAGGCATAGGATATGTCTGGCCTGCTTGCAGTGAGGTACAGAAGAGATCCAATGAGTCCTCTGTAGTGGGTTGAGTCTACTGATATGCCTTCCTCGTCTGCATCCAGGTGAGTACTTGTGCTCATAGGAATTCTTGCTGGCTTGGCTGATTCCATTCCATATCTCTTGATAAGGTCTCTGGTATACTTTGCTTGGTTGATGAAAATTCCTTTTTCCATCTGCTTAACTTGTGTCCGAGAAAGAAGTTAAGCTTTTCCATCATACTCATCTCAAATTCTCCTTGCATGAGATTGGAGAATTTCTCGCATAACTCTGGATTGGTTGATCCGAATATGATGTCATCCACATATATTTGAACTATTAATATGTGGCCTTTGTGCTCCACTCTAAATAGGGTTTTGTCCACTTTCCCTTTGCAAAAACCATTTTTCTCAAGAAACACAGACAATGTTTCATACCACACTCTAGGTGCTTGCTTAAGTCCATAGAGAGCCTTTAACAGCTTATAGACTTTGTCTCCTTTGACAAAACCTGAGGGTTGCTCTACATAGACTTCTTCTTCTAGGATTCCATTTAGAAAAGCACTCTTTACATCCATCTGATATACTTCAAAGTCCTTGAATGCAGCATATGCGAGGAATAGTCTGATGGCCTCTAATCTTGCAACAGGTGCATAGGTTTCATCAAAATCTATTCCTTCACACTGTGCATACCCTTTTGCTACAAGTCTGGCCTTATTCCTAACAACAGTTCCGTCTTCATCACTCTTATTTTTGTACACCCATTTGGTGCCAATAACTTTCTTGTGATCAGGCCTGTCTGTTAGTTCCCAAACTTTGTTTCTCTCCATCTGCTCCAATTCCTCTTGCATGGCATTTATCCAAGAGTAATCTTCTAGGGCTTGTTCTGTAGTTTTAGGTTCTATTTGTGACATAAACCATGAGAACATAGCCATTCCTGCTGGTAGGGTTGACTGTCTTGTCTTAACTCCATCGGTCAGCTTTCCGATGATTTGCTGAATTGGGTGATCTTTGAGCCACTTGGGGATGTCATCCTCTTCTGGGTTTGTTCCCCCTATTTGATTGCTCTGGTGGATTTCTGCATCATCTAGGTTCTGGTCTGCAACTGGATCAGCTACCGCCTTGTCATCTGCAGGTTGGTTCTGATCTGCAGATGAGTCTTTGTCAGCTACAGCTGGATCTTCTTCAGCAGGAACTGGATCAGATAGGTTCGGTGATCCTGTCTGGTCTGCAGTTGGGTCTTCAACAGCTGCAGTTGGGTCATTAGGCTGATCTGCAGGTGAGTCCACCATTCCAGTGTCATGTATAATGACTTCTTCAAGGGTTGCTGACTTGAGCTTGTTCTCAATTAGCTCAACTTGTTTCCTGTACTCAACGGTAGATTCATCAAAAACAACATGGGGTGTTTCCTCCACAACTAAGGTTCTTTTATTAAAAACTCTATATGCCTTGCTTCTCTGTGAATATCCCATAAAGAGACCGTCATCAGTTTTAGCATCAAAGGCATTTAGTTGTGTTTTACCATTGTTGTGGATGAAACACTTACAACCAAAACATGAAAGTAAGCAACAGTAGGAGTTCTATTATTCCAAACCTCATAGGGAGTTTTTCCATGTCTCCCTACTATCATACTCTGATGCAGGTGTGACAGTGGTGTGGCAGACTTGACCCAGAACCTTTTGGGCAGGTCCGCTTCTGCAATCATGGACCTTGCTGCTTCCTTCAGGGTTCTGTTTCTTCTTTCAGCAACACCATTCTGCTGGGGCGTCCTGGCTGCAGAGAGCTCATGCTGGATCCCATTCTGTTCGCTGTAATCAGTTATCGCCTTGTTGAGAAACTCTCCTCCTCTATCTGATCTGATCTTGATGATGGATAGGGATTTCTCATTCTGGATCCTTCTCAGCAGCTCAGGTAGCTTGGTCAAGGTTTCACTTTTCTTGTATAGGAAGATAATCCAAGTTTACCTTGAATAATCATCTACTATTACAAGTGCATGCTTTCGGCCGCTCAGAGTCCTTGTCTTGATAGGACCAAATAGATCCATATGGAGTAGATCTAAGATCCTTGTTGTGAGCGTTGTAGGCCGAACTGGCTTGAACGATGCTCTGGTCTGCTTTCCTTTCTGACATGCATCACAAAGCACTTGCTTCTTGAATGCTTCATTTGGAAGTCCTCTGACCAGCTTCTGAGAACTAATCTTGTTGATGGCTTTGAAGTTCAGGTGACATAGTCTCTTGTGCCACAGCCATCCATTCTCAGCTACTGTATTGGATAGAAAACAGGTGCTAGGTGTTCCTGTGTTCCAATCAATCATATATACATCTCTCCTTCTGAAACCTTGTAGCTTTACTTCTCCAGATAAGATGTTTATCACCATACATTTCCTGATGGTGAAGACTACTAGGTTCTTCTCGTCACAGAACTGGCTTATGCTCAGGAGGTTGTACTTGAGCCCTTTGACATAATGAACTTTGGATATCACAATATTTCCTCGGTGCAGCTCTCCAAAGCCTTTTGTTTGTCCTATAGATCTATCTCCAAAGGTTACATCGGGACCTCTTTCTTTGGTGTATTTGGACAGCATCTTCTTGTTCCCGGTCATATGCCTCGAGCATCCAGAATCTACAAACCATTCTTCCCCTCCAAAATTTGAGCGTGTGGAGATGTGGTTGTAGTCCTTCCACCTTTTCTGCAATCAGACAAGTAGAGATTTAGTTACCCAAATCTGTGTGGGTCCTTTGGGGTTAGCTGGTTTCCTGGAGAATTGATCTCTCCTTGGATTATAGAAATTGTTATTATTATTATAACCCTCATAAGGTGTGTAAGGTCGAGGTCTGAATCTCCTGTTTGGATTGTATACCGGATATTCCTCAAAATGTTGATAATGTGGGCCATTTCTAAATCTAGGCTGAGACCATTTATTAAATCTTTGTGGTCTCCACACTTGTTCATTTTGGTAATTAGGATAACCTTGAGGTTTCCATCTGCCCCTCCCATTATGAAATCTGTTTTTAGGGACTTGTTGGTAATAGTGGGCATGTTGTCTGGGTTGCTGCTTTTGCCTGGGCCACTGCCTAGTCGCCTGTCTAGGTGGCTGCCTTGTGTAACATTCCGGCTAGACATGTGACTTAGGCATTACTGTTTTTAAATATCGGTTTATATGTAGGCTCAACAGTCGAGACAATTGTTTCTCCCTTGATAAATTTTCTTTTAGAACTAGAGGGAGTGTGAGGATCATATCCAAGGCCTGCTTTGGAATATAGTGGCCTTTTGTTGGTACACAATTCTTCCAGGGTTGAAGACGCCTTCAGGGAGGTTATTTCCTGCGCCTGAGTTTTATTTACATGTGTCAGCTTAGTAAACTCAGTTTTGACATGAGCAAGTGCAGCTGATTTTTCTTTAAGTAAAATGGTTAGTCTATTTATCTCAGCTGTATTAACATCAGCCTGGTTTTTAAAGTCAGCTGCAGTTATCTCAACCTTATTCAGATCTAGGCTGAGTTTTTCGAAATCATTTTTCAGCTGCCTATTCTCATCTTGCAGCTGAGTCTTCTCTGCTGATATAGTTTGGTGTGCAGATTTGAGTGTTTCAAAATCTTTAAATAACTGATTTACCGATTCGTGCAGATCCATATCTTGTGACATGGCTGAGCTATTATTTGAGCCGGTGGGTTTAGAACTTACCTCTTCATCAGCTAGGTTCGCCATCAGGCAGTCATACTCTTCATCTTCATCAGAAAAGAATCCGCTGCTTGATTCGACATGCTTCTGGTCTTCTCCGATGAGGGCCTTTCTTCTATCTTCTTTTCTGCCCACCTCCTTCTTGGTTTCGTCCTTCCTAAGATCAGGACAGTCCATTTGGATGTGTCCTGTCTTGTGACAATTGTAGCATTCTACTTTCCAGCTTCCAGCCTTCTGGTTCCTTCTTGGATTCTCCTTATAATTTTTCTTGTATTTGGAGTAGTTCTTTCTAAAGTTGCTGAACCTTTGCATTATAAACGCCATTTATTCCTCAAAATCTAGTGGATTTGGAGGTTTCACATCAGATAGGCTCTTGGCAGGGGACTCGGCTGCAAATGCGATTCCCTTCTCTGCAGGCTCAGTTGAGGATGAACTTGGAAGCTCGAACTCATAAGCCTTCAGATCAGAGAACAGCTCTTGGATTTTTATCTTATTCAGGTCCTTGGACTCTCTCATGGCCACGGCCTTCATGCTCCATTCAGGGTTGAGAGATCTGAGAACCTTTAGTGCCATTTCCCTGTTGCCATAGGTTTTGCCCAGGGAGTTGATCTCATTAATAATCTCAGTGAACCTTGTGTCCACTTGATCTATGGATTCGTCGTTCTTCATTTTGAAATTGTCAAACTTTTGAATAGCGAATGACAATTTATTTTCTTTGATTAGCTCCGTTCCCTCACACATTAAAGCTAATGTGTCCCAGATTTCCTTGGCATTTTTGCAGTTCTTGATCTTGACCATGGTGGATTTGTCAAGAGTCTGATATAACACATCTCTGGCCCGGTTATCAAGATTGGCCAGTTTTCTTTCTTCGGGAGTCAGCTCCATCCTCTTCTTAGGAATCTTCTCTGGCTTTCCTGCTGCGATCTCCTCTGTTGTGTTGTCCTTCTCAAAGATGAATGGACCGTCCTCGATGATGCACCACATGTCGTCATGAATCGAAGATAAGTGTGCCTGCATCCTTATCTTCCGCAGATCATACTCGTCAACTGAAAACACAGGGAGTCTAGAATGCATGTGTTCCATTATAAATTGAGAGTGAAGATATATATCTGATATAGATCTGGTTCTTGAAATAAATGAACCAACCGCTCCGATACCACTTGTAGGTCACAAGTCGTCCAGGTACAAGTCTAGAGGGGGGGTGAATAGACTTGTAGAAACTCTTAAACTCTTTTTCACGAAGAGTGAGTTTCTTCAACTGATAGGTAAACAAATGACTTGGAGTCGTTTGTTCTTTAATATATGCGGAAGTCAGCTGATGACGAATAGAAAGCAACTAATGAAACACTTAACAATGAATACAGCAGTTAAAGTATGATGCAATAAAACAGTAAAGAACGCAGGCGATTATAGTGGTCTCAGAGGTGGGGTAATCCTCTACTAATCCACTTTTCTCCAAACCAGTTGGAGATGAATTCACTATAATTCTCAACCAGTGATAAATATTACAGTGATTCAAACAAAACTACAACAACTTCCAACCAGTGGAAATTCGTGCCGTTGTACCACACTTGACTGCCTTGCACTTCTTGATCCTTGATCCTCGGATGCCTTTACAGTCTCTAACTTCAACCAGTGAAGTACCCTGAACTCAGGATTATAGACAAGAGTTTTTGTCTTCTCCAACTAAGAGCTTCATTAAGTATGAACTTTTAGAACCGCTCTTTTCACGATGCTATAGATTGCTTTTTGATTGCTTGAATGCTTTGATCGCTTGAAAAGTATGTTCGCACCGGTGATTGCTCAGATTCAAATCTTCGGATATATATAGGTCACGATCTCTGAGCTTTTTCCTTGTAGCCGTTGCAAATCTTTTGAACAAATCCGTCCGTTGGAGGGAGACTTCTTTCTTTAATCTTTCTGAACGTTGCAAGGCTGGATTCCCATTATTTTATTCTATCTTCCGACCATTGTGAAGACTCTGCATGTGATGCGCCGAATCTTTTGTTTATAAAACGTTTAAAGTCTTCAAGGTGGGTGTGGATGATTTATTTAAATCATATCTCTAGCGGGAATCACTCCAATTTGTCTCTTCACTTTGCATGTGACTTTCCGTAATACTTGACTTTTCAACGCATGCTGACGTGGACTTGGAGTACTTGGCTGACTTCGACTAGGCTGATGAGCAGCTAACATCTCTGCAGTCTGGACCTCTCTGTTGTTCACTGTTTGTGACTTATCTGATCAGGTGACTTCCCTGAGGTACCTTGGCTGCAGTCTGGTCAAACTTCTCTGATAAATTATGTTGACCAGGACTACTCTGACTCGACTCGACTGATCCTCTCTGATGAACTTAGCTGTACTCAGTACTTAGCCGATTTTAGCCTAACTAATTTTTGGCCTACAAAAGATACTCATTTGGTTCTTCTTTACATTTTGCCAATTTTTATACTTAACATATTTGGCCTATGGAAGATACTCATTTGGTTCTTCCTTACATTTTTTCCAAGTAATAAACATTTGATTTTATATTAATGACATCATTAAAATCTAACAAGTATTCCTAACAATAAACTCATCCAGACTCATACCCACGCAAGGGTAAAATACTTACGACAACGAACAATAAGACAGCGGAAAAGACAATACAATGGACTTCGACTAACTTAACCCAAAACTGGCCTTCGTGTGATTAGTATCATTCGTCTTTCATCATCCCTCGTACCGATCCTGTGACTTGCTCCCGAAAACCTGCATGTACCTGGACACAATACAGGTATCCACCCCCGATTACTCGGGGGTTAGCAAAACTCCACTGTTTCGCTAGTGCAAGTATAAAGTGCAAAAACGAGCCATACACAACACATTCCGAGAATACAATGAAAGACATCCCGAGTTATATTTAGTTAAAAATAGTTCAAGTCTTGAAAGTAGAAACGAAGCAAGTAAGCACTTTGAAAACATTTCCAAAATCTCGGGAGTTTTGAAAACATTAGAAATTGAAAAGTTCTTAATTCCTCGAAAGTCATTTAGGGTCACAGCCCCAAAGTTCATTTTCCAGAATGCAAATCCGTTAACAAAACACGGGGTCCACGACCCAACCATTCCGGTCACAAAACACAGGGCCTACGACCCGATGATCCACTGCAATTCACTTACAAGGACACATTACACATAACATATTATTCTTATGCCATTCTAGCCAAGCACCAAGACTCGATATATAATGTCTCTCGACCCCGAGCACAAAGCATTGTGATACTCCGGACAATATCACAATTAACGAAAACATCAACATCATCCTCATGATGAAAACTACACCTGGTAACCCGCGACCGTACCCCTTAGTATCGGCCCCCAGACGCCCCGTCGAACGCTCCGGGTGGGAAACCACTTCCGCGTCCGTACCCCTTAGTATCGACCCCCAGACATCCCGTCGGCCACTCCGGGTGGAAGTTCAACCACACACGCACCCAAGTACACTTCCGTGGCCGTACCCCTTAGTATCGACCCCCAGACATCCCGTCGAACACTCCGGGTGGAAGGAACAACACACACACACGTTCCAAAATCACAGTTGCAAACCACAAGCCTCGAAGGTCAATCACAGTATATATAGTCGAGGTACCTTACTAGAATGGCCAGCTCATCCAACATATACTCACGACCAAGTAACGATACGATTCATGCTAGAATTTCAACGATGCAGCTAGTACCAATAACATAGCAATGAGGGAAAATACCTATCCAACCACGCGGAACGACACAATGACATAGGATCATCAATAGGCATATGTTCCATACATATCTCAAGGAAAGGTTAAGCTATAAATCTACAACGTCATAATCACACAAAACGATACCCCACACATACTTAGACAAGCATATTTAACAACGAAATTATACGAGTCATCTTTTAAGGAAGTATTGAAAAGCATATCAATTCCTTTTGAAAGTTAATTATAGACATTCATAAATCACGTATCATAAATTACCAACTAATATATCCACAAAACACGTAATGTATGGGCAAGATACTTGCCTCGAATAACCACAACGCGAAGAATCGGCCGAAGTAGGTTGGCATGAACCGACTACGAACTCGCCGACTCCACCGAACGACAATCCGCAACAATGAACTACGAACGAAAACAATAACAATGAAAATGAATTCCAAAGTACGACCCAAAGCCGCCGAATTCAAAGAAAAAATGACGAAAGTTCAAGGATTTCCCCCAAAACGGCCAAGAACACGATTCGTCCCGTCAAAACACGAAAACGGAATTCCAAGTTGAAATATGGATATACAATCCATAGAATATGTTTAACAACATCATTTAACCACAATCGATCGATCAAAAATGGATGGAAAACGAGATTGAGAACAGATCCCCCAAAAAGTCGATTCGAAGGAAGTCAAGAAATATACTTAGATTCGACGAAGAACAATGGATTAAATGATGTTAAACACAACAATACTAACAAGATTAATCATACCCATCATGAATTAATCAACAATACGGAACGAATCGGACAAAAATGCAAAAAACCCCAAATTCAAGAATCTAAGGGTTCTAAGAATAGATTACCTTGATTCGCTGGATCAAAGGATGATAACGGATGATTAATCGATGATATGAACTCAAGAACTTCGTGGATTTGTTGTTCAACAACATGGGTTCTCCTCATCCGAAGCTCCAGCCGCGGATCGAAAAGAAAGGAAATGAAAAACGAGTGAAAATGAGGCTGCTCTGTCACATTTATACTGGGCCGGACTAGCGTGCGCTAGGCTGCCGAGCTAGCGTACGCTATCGGCCCAGGCCGCAATCCAGAGACACTGCTCGGCCAGGTAGCGAGCGCGATCTTACGGCGTAGCGTCGCTACGCCGATCGTAGCGTCGCGATGTCCGTGATAGCGTGCGCTACCTGCCGATCCACCCGAGTCCAGTACCCCATTGCCCTACTGCCTCGGCCCGCTAGCGCGCGCAGCCAACCGGCCGTAGCGTGCGCTACCTCCCGGCCGTAGCGTGCGCTACCTTCCGGCCGTAGCGTGCGCTATGCCGGTTCCTGCCGCACCCGTCCGTCTAGTGCCCGCCATCGGCTGGCCAGAACCCGCAATCGTCCGGCCAGTGCCCGACCACCAGGGCTCGACGACTCGATTTCCAAAAATGCACGGAACGAACACGACGAAAAGTTCGCGGACAACATCATCGACCCGAAATGAAAACATAATGCAATAATTAATCATACGCGACCAAGAAAAGGGTCGAGACAACAAATAGAGATACGGATACCCGTAACTTTTGGTAAATTACAAAATGGCCCAAAATGCCCGAAAATCACGTACGTGATTGAATAACCAAACCGAAGTTCACAACGCGTCTAACAAAGTTAAACGGACTTACGGGAAACTCGAAACAGCAGTTTTGAATGAGATTCGCAAGAATCGAACTCAAGTGCGGAAAAGTCGCCAAAAAGCACGGAACTCAACAAAGCGACACCGAAACAAACTCGGATGACAAAAAGTGCAGAATTAATCATTCTCAGAATAACGAAACGGTCATGAGCGAGTCGTCAAAATGGACTTTCACCGAAAAAAAAAAAGAAATTACCGGAAATCGAAATTACGGGTATTACATTCTACTTTCCTTAAAAGAAGTTTCGTCCCGAAACTTAAAACAAGTAGGGAGAAGAAATATCCCGTCAGGAAAAACTCAACGAGATACACAAGAAGCGCGTAACTTACGCCCATCGACGAAACGTTACCAGCAACGCAAAAGGACATACGGCGTGAAAACACGCTCCACGACGACCAACACAATGCCACCGGTAGAAACATAATAAAACCAACAAGTGACAAGCGTCATCACACAGATAGTACAATCAAGTCGATTATCCGAACAGTCACAAAACACACGAATGAAAATCAATACGATTGACCAACCCAACGGTTCATCAATCAAAACGCGAGCCAAAGCTGAACAAATACGGAATTCCACCGCCTAAGGGTTGGAAGATCGAAAACGAGATTAATTTCCCGAACTTATGGGAATTACGAAGGATCCCGAACGCTCAACAATCACGAAACGAGATTGACAAAAACCGAACAAACAGACGATCGAGACAACAAAAACCGAACAATCATGTCCGAAACACGAAGGATAATAAAATTCAAACAACAACTCCCAGGATGATCTGGTGAGAACAACAAGACGTGCATTCCCATAAGATCCACAGGAAAGGGAATAGCGATTGAAAAGTCACAACGACTACAAGTTACTCCGAAACATTACCACCCTCGTTCGATCAACAAAGCAAGGGGTAGGACAAGATCAGAAGATGTTAACGAGCATAAATGAGTCGACAGAGTCGAAAACACAGTAGTTCCAGCGATCAAGTTCTAATAAAAGAACTAATAGAACCAAATGATGTCACTTCCGAACAAGGTTCACAAGAATCGAACCGAGCTCGAAAAAGTTACAGCGATAACCAGATCGACCCATAACAAGATCACAGCTCGTTCGGAAGATGAAACCGAAATACAGAACAAGTTTATAAAGTATCAACGAACATGAGCGAATCTATAGACTGGAGAAAGAGAAAATACAGAAGTCAAAATAGTACGGGTATTACCTTCGACCTCGTCCACGAAATTCAAAAAAACGGGAGCAAAGAAACAAGACATTAAACAACCGACACATAACGGAGCAATCACCGATGCACACGGTCATACCAAACCAAGCTCTAACAGCTCGCACATGCGCGACAACGCAGAAATCACTACGAGGCGATAATATTCAATACCAACATCCCACCTCTCACAGGGGGCTAACACAACAAATGTGTGGAAAACGACTTAACGCTCACACCGCCAATTTGATCATACTCGGGAGCAAACGTCAAAATGTCAATGCGAACATCATACATACATACCAAGCCCTCAAATAGGAATGGATAGGTTTTAAAAACAAAAACCTCATTTTGAAAATAATTTAGAAGAACACCGGTTGATCTTGAGTATCACCTTTCAAAAGAAATACAAACATGAAACATCGTTATCGAGACTTTGAAAACCATCATGTGTTTGGTAAAAATGAGGACATTTTCTTTTAGCGAAAGACTTTCAGAAATATTCAACCCTCGGGTCTAAGTATAAGTGTTTCTAAACATCGATGTGGATGTTAGCAGCCACGTGCTGCATGTGATTCGTTGCAATCCGTTGGCAACGGACAGAGTGTGTTATCTAAGATTGTTTTACATTGATCGTTTTATGTTTTAAGTTTCGGGACGAAACTTCTTTTTAGTGGGGTAGAATGTAATACCCATACTTTCTATTTCTATATTTTTCGATTCTAGTGACTTACTTTTGTTCATTGACACATTTCAGACATGGTTTGTTCAGCACATTTCGTCATTCGAGCAAGTTTTGATATTGTTTCGGATTAATCGACGTATTAGTTCGACTTTGTAAAATCACCATCGATTCTTGGAAAGTCCAAAAGTTCTGAATCTTTTCAGTATGATAGAGCATCAAGTTAGATTTCCAATGGTTCAAACGGTAAGTCAATCGGAGTCCGGACGAAGGAGTTGTGGTCGAAATACCAAAGACTGCACAGTGTATAATTAGCGCACGCTAAACGCATGTATTAGCGCGCGCTAACGATGTCTGGCAGAGGGTTCTGGTGAATTTTTGAGGCCGATAGCGCACGCTACACATACCTTAGCGTGCGCTAACTGTTAACAGTATATATAGGACTCCAGAGGTCAACTTTCGTCATTTCTTCCTCCCCTTTCTTCCTTCCGGCGATCTAGACGATCTTGAGGGCGTATAAGCATGGATTTTGGCCAGATATCATCACCCATCAACATCTTTAAGTTTCTAGTATGGATTTAACAACATCCCAACATCTTTCCCCATTTTAATCAAGGTAATATTCTTAGAACCCTAATTTTGGGTATTTTGGGAGTTTTCTTCATGATTCGTTGATTTTGTCCGAGATTGATGAATTGTTCTTGGTATTCTTGTTGTATTGATCATGGTCTTCGGATTTTGTGACTCATTTATCAATTTTTATCACCGAGAACTTGATTCTCGATTTGTCTTGAAGAAACCCTCGGATCCATGTTGTTTTTTGAGTTGATTCGAATTCCGTTTAGCTTTATTGATTCGTGGTGATGTTATTTTCGTAGTTTTCTGGAGTTGTCGAGTTCTTGTTCGTTCTTGGAGGTTTGAGGGATACCCGACCATTTCCGTTCGTCGTTTCATCGCTTGTGGTATCGAGGCAAGTATCTTGCCCATACTTTTCATGTTTCGTAGACGGAATCATTGATAAATGATTTTATGAGCAATGTTTAAATGAACTTTAAAAAGGATCGGTATGTTCTCAATAAATGTTGTCTTTCAAAAGATAACTCGTATACTTCATAAACAAATGTGTTTTCGGTATATGTGTGTTGGTTGCATATGTTTGGTGATGTTACAATAATATTTAGTGATGTTAGTAGACCGAAATTATTTGCCGAGGATTGTGTATTGATGTGTGTAAATGTTCGGTAAATATGTGACGTTGTGTGATATTAGTTGTTATTCCTTCGTAAGGAGGTTGTGGCGCTTGGTGTTATTTGGTACTGGTAATTGCTTGTGGTTGTGTGACATTAGTCGTGAGTATACATCGACTAAAGTGGCCATTCTAGCGACGTACCTAGCATTTGTATGCATATTCTAGTATTCGAATTATGGCTTTCCGTGGTGTTGTGGATGATATGTGTATGTTCACCTAGGGACGGTCTGACGGGGCCTCTAGGGATACGTATTGCTGTGTGTGTGCGTATCGCGAACTAGGGTTAACCACCCAGGGATGTCCGACGGGGCTCTGCGAGGTACGGCGTCCGTGAGTCTCGTACCAACGGTTAACTTTGAAATGTTTTGTTGGAGAACTGTGATTTTTGGCGCATATTTCATCTTATTGGAATGGCAGTCCAAATGTTATCGTACTTGGCTGGAATGGCACCAGTAAATGTGTTGTGTGTGATTTGTCCCTTGACTGTGATAATTTGGTAAGGGTACGTGAGTCCTGTGGTTGCTCTGTGTATTATAGCTCTGTGGTGTGTTGAGTTTGGTCGTATGGTCAAGTTGCAAAGTTTTGCTCTCTGTTGTCGTTCTGTGAGACTTGTCATGGTAATGTTTGACATGGTGTAGTTTATGTCGGGTTATTCTTGTGAGTATGTGATGTGAATAAGTTGATTCACGGACCCCCGTGCTTGTGGTTAGAATGTTAAGATTGGGTTGTAGACCCCGTATTTTGTTATCGGAATCGTATTTTGAAATAAATGATTTTTGGGCTGTGTCCCTAAGTGTTTCGAAAGGCTTGAAAATTCTTAAACCCCAAATGCTTTCAAAACTCCCGAGATCGTAAAATGTTTTGTAAGATATAAAATGGTTTTATTCCTATATTTCATAATTCAAACTGTTTTGATCCAGCGAATTATCTTGGGAAGTATATTCACGATTTCTATGTTCTTGGAGTATGATATGTATGGCTCGTCTTTGTATTTATACTTGCACTAGCAAAACAGTGGGTATTTGGTGATGTCTGGTTTTGTCCTTCCGTTGTGTTTATTTTCCCCTATGTGGGAACATTGATTTATGTTAACCCCCACGTGGGTATGAGCTACGAGAAAGAGTAATGTATGGTTGATGTGTAGGTTGTGGTAAAAGACCAAATCGGTCTAATGGTCTGTTAATTACCCATGTCGGTATGTATTGTGTTGTTGTGTTTTCTGTATTTAGCCTGGTAGATCCTCACGGAGAGGGTCTGCGGCGCTGTAATATTCCCAAACGGTTTGGGGGCGTTACATCTTCAATCCTCAAACCCTTTTTAATATCTTGTACGTCCGCCATTAGGGTTGCATGCGGAATCATTTGCGCCGCAGCTAGGGTTCTGGGCAAGTTCGACGGGGTGGTTGCAGCAATATGGTAGTTGATCGGAGCTTCGTCTCCATGTGGACTAGTGTTAGGTAAACCCTTGCTTTGAAGAGGAGCGACGGAGCTGTCAGATGGACGGCAGAGAGTTGCAGAAACCTTCATTGGCGACGGTAATGGCGAAACTGGCGGCGAATCCGTGTTAGGCTTATTTTTATGCACTTATTTATCGTTATTTTATATCCATCTTGAGCCTAATTCAGCATAAATGAGCTTTTAATGCACTATTCTTATATGTTTTGCAGGAAATCAGAGTCCGGAAGCCAAAACGATGAAAAACAGGTGAAAACAGCAGTTTTTGGTCATGAGCCGCGGCACAAACCAAGTGAGCCGCGGCACACGAAGACAACCAGCGAGCGGTGAAGCACACTGTACTGTGAGCCGCGGCACAGACTAAGTGAGCCGCGGCCCAGGAGGAAAAATGCGCCCACGTATAGGCGCTGGGCGTTGAGGGGCCGCGGCACAGCCTAAGTGAGTCGCGGCCCACGAGGCGGTTTTGACGGAAGTACCGCGCTTCTGAGCCGTTTTGGAGCCTGTTCTCGACCTAATTACACGGACGCGTTTTGGAGGCTTAGGACTGATATAAATAAGCATTGAAGGGCTGGAAAAAAGAGATGATATGAGGGGGGATCGATCAGGAGGAACTTGGAGGTGGATCGATAGCTAGGGCAAAGAACACAAGGAGGAGATTTGTGGGCGACGACAACACCACGGATCCCTATGGTTTTTCTGCATCTTAGTTCCTAGATATATTCGAGTAGGATTTTGATTGTAGCCGATTTCATGACGGTTTGATTATTTATTATTATTTGGATTTACTCGTTATTCTATTGAATTGGATTCTTCTTACTGTTCTTAATGCTTTTTAATTGTCTGGCCAACAGTTAATTTGTTTTGAATGTCTTTATGGATTCGGGAGATGAAATTTAGGCATAGTTCTTGTGAGACGAATCATAATTTTCGTGAGATAGGGATATACTCATGCGAATTGTGAAGCCTGTTATTTTGGGAATTCTTGAACTATTTTAGCTATTAATTATCTAATTCGAATAGGGATATATCGAGTTAATAATGCGTAGTATTTTCTATCGACCTTGGGAAAGGCTTTAGAATAATTTAGGAATTCCTGGCTTACAATCAATTGAATAAAAGTGAATTGAATCGAATAAATATCATTCCCGATTTTTTGAGGTGAAAATCATAATCCTACGCCCTTATTAGTATTATTATTATTATTAGTACTATTATTTATTTTCTGCAATTAGTTTAGATATAAACTCTATTTAATTGTTCTTCAAATAAAATTGTGAGTTGACTATATTTTGGTACTTAGTGAAATCAGTCCTCGAGGGAACGATACTTTACTTATCACTTTATTACTTGTTGACACCGTGCACTTGCGGCATATTGTGAGGGATTTCCCACAACAAGTTTTTGGCGCCGCTGCCGGGGACTGATTTTTCGCTAATATCAATACCAAGCGACTCTAATTTTAATTTGAATTTTTTTTTTTAGTCTCTACATCTTTATTTTCTTCATTATGTTTTCCTTTGAGTATCGTGGCCCTTGGCATTTCATAAATTTCGATGCTCTTAATAATTTGCCAAATAGGGTCAGTCAGCCCCCTCTCCCAAAACAAAAGACCATGCTTGAACAATGTGTAGACGTTCTCAAAAATCCTGATAGTACCCTTTTTGAGCGAGAATGTGCAAGTCGTGGTCTTGAGATTCACTATGGTTATTTTCCAGCTCATATATTTAGTAGTGAAGTTGAAGGGGAGGTTGAGAAGAAAGACATGCTAAGTTTTAGGGTCGATCCCCCAGCACCCGATAATTACATAAAGTGTGATGAGCCTATAGAAGAAGTTACCATTGATGATGTTTCCAAATAAATTTCATTAAATTGTCATCAAACTTCGACTAATAAGGTGAACACTTTTGTGCCAAAAATTTTATTAACGGTGCTGCGCATAATCTTTCCTAAATCCATAATGGGAGAGATTGACCCCATTACTTCTGATTTTGTTGAGGCTGATTCCTTGAGTTCTAATGAGGTTGTTCATGATAAGTCTTTATTATTTACCCATTCGAACTCTGCTTATTTTTTCGTGCCTTACAATTATTATATTCTTCCACTATTTTTTGGTTGCCCGCATAATTATTCTTACTCATTATTTTTAGCAACCAGGCATGAACCAAAGCCTCCCTTATAGAATAAGAGGCTTATAGATTGTACGAAGGGGGCATTTGGCAATCTCCCTAGAAAAAAGCCACGTTAAACTCTTTTTGTCATGTCGTGCTCAAGACGTAAAATAGAGCGCTTGGTGGGAGGCAACCCATCATTTTTACTTGCTTTCTAGTTAGTTGTTTTTATTTGATTTTTCATTATTAATTTTTTTTTTCTTTGCTTTGTTATTTTGTTTGGATTCGTGTATTCTTGTGGCCCTGATTTCTCTAATCTTTTTATAACCCCAATGAGTTATTATTCTTCATGTTCTAGTCTTGCTTGATTTAATGTCTATTGTTATTTCATGACTAGAGACTAAGTTTTGGGGTCCCTCGTGATGTTGAGCGTTATTGGACGTATGGACAGTCGATTCCACTCGGACATGTGCTGGCTTTCAAGAAGACATTTGGACTAAGTTTCACTTTTCCTTATCTCTTTTATTTTCACATGAGTTTTATTATGGATGATTTTATGTGTAGTGGAATTGATTTTCTTGGTTATAAATTGCGATTTCATAATTGCTTTACTTTTCGTGAATTTTTCGTGCTTCCATGTGTAAAACTGATGTTACGATACTGATTTCTCTTGGAAGAAACGGTTGAGTTTAGTCGAGTTGTAGTCAGCGATTTCTGTTTCCGTTGAGCATTCAATTAGGTCCGAAATTTTATCGTTTTTGTAGAAATTCTAGCAGATAAGAAAGGAGACGTACGTGTTTTCAAATCACCGTTTATACGTTTGGTTAAACTTTTCGTGTAGCTAGTCATCCAGTAATATGTGTCTTATTGGCACTTGAATTGAGTTTAGAGTCGGACAGTTTTTCCCAAACAAGTCGAGAATTCATACATGTTCTATGATGGGAAGTCTAGTAACCGGGGGTATTCGCGTGACCCGTTGTTTACTCTCGCGTAAAACGACGACCCTGAATAGATTCATAATTTAGAAATATCGCATTACTCATGATGGGAAGCCTAGTAACCGGGGGTATTCGCGTGACCCGTTGTTTACTCTCACGTAAAACAGCGACCTTGAATCGGACATGCGGAAATAGCTATTCGAGTTTTTCTCCGCTGTAGAGGGGGACTTAGTAACTAGAAGCATCCATGTGCCCCATGAGTGTCTTTTATGTCAAACGGTTCCCCGATACATGAGAATGGAAATCCACCCTAGGACCATCCCGATGTAATATCCCGAGAGCCGAAACCTAGTGGTTAACTCGAATCATATTATTGATCATACATAAGGGAATGATGTCCTAGGAATAATTTGGTTAATGAAACTCTTGAATTTTGCCACTAGACTGTGGGACTGGGCGAATTAGCTTGTTTATTTCAACCCTTCATATTGACGGTCGGTTAAATTCGCGCTTGTTAATCTTTGAGCTTGATTTTCTTCATGAACGATTGATTAGGACTGAAATTGGTTACTTAGTGGAATCAGTGTCCTGGATGTGACTCGCTATTACGATACTTGTACTATTCTTTGAGATTTTCAGGGTAGTATTGATTAAGTTGAGCACTATGGACTTGCATGATTATTCACGATACATTTTGTTTAAAATTGATAACTTTTGCTTGAGGACAAGCAAAGGCTCAAGTTTGGGGGTATTTGTTAGGCGTATTTATATGCGCTTATTTATCATTATTTTATATCTGAAGAGATAAATTCACCACTAGAAGGGGGGTTGAATAGTGGTGGTGCGGAATACCGAAATTTCTTGCGAGTAAAAGGAAAATAATGCGGAAAATAAAGACTCAAGAATTTATAGAGGTTCGGCAACTTGCCTACGTCCTCTCTCCGACTTTCTTTTTCTATTGGCTAAAGAAAAACCACAACCTTAACTCGTCTTCTATCGGTCCGAGTTCACAACCGTTACAATCCGCTTGTCTTCTATCGGTCCAAGCTCAACCTTTCCCTCAATATGAATAATTGTTTATCTAGTGTTCTATAGGAACTAGATAATCCTCACTGTACGAATATGGGAGTATAATCCTAATAATGTCGGATCAAAGATCCTAATAACACCGGATTAGTGACTCTTGATTCGTTTCTTTTTCGCTCAAGTGTAAGTGATGCAACACTTACAACCAAATGAAAAAATACAAGGAATAATGGATAATACAATTGAAATCGCTCTTGTATCTTACTTTTCTCACAACTTGTAATACAACAAAATATGTAAATCTGAGCTCAAGAATGCTTTGATTGCTTGTATGCTAGAATGCTTGAATGCTTGAAGTTGTGTGTTTGATACCCAAGTCCTTCGGGTATTTATAGGAGTGAGACTGACCTTCAAAACTGAAAAATATACTATTAGCGTGCGCTAATAGATCCTTGTAGCGTGCGTTAGCGAATTTTGACTTGAGTTCTCCGAACGGTCACAAAAGCTGTTGCAACGGTAAAATTGCAGTGATTAGCGTGCGCTAAATCGATATGGTAGCGTGCGCTATCGTCTTGGTCAACTAGTCTTCGATCTTGACTTTGACAAAATCCGATTTCCTCTCCAACGTCTCTTTTTCCAACGGCTAAATCATGATTAGCGTGCGCTAGCAAGTATGCATAGCGTGCGCTAGCATTAATTAAATCCAATATTTCCAGATTTTCCGGATCTGCATTGACTCTTGCTTCCAACGGTTAAATTTCAAACGGTAAACTGCATATTCCATTTAGCGTGCGCTAGCACCTTTACTTTAGCGTGCGCTACTGAATTATTTCAATAACGTGCGTTGCCTTGTGTAGCGTACGTAAAGACCTAGACGAAGTGAGTCCAGTAGCTACTGGACTACTGACCATTATTTTGGTAGCGTGCGCTAGATATGAAAATTAGTGTGCGCTAAGTCTTCACTTTAGCGTACGAAGAATATGTCTGTAGCGTGCGCAACGTCCAATTCTGAATTCCTTTCACTGACTTCTGGAGACTTGCGATAGCGTGCGTTATGTATGTTGTATAGCGTGCGCTATCTATAGTTTATTAGCGTACGCTATCATTCAATAGCTTGCGTGCGCTATCGATTCAGGCGACTTGAGAAGGCTGCGGCTGACTTGACTGGGCTGTGTATGAGAGTCTCGATAGCGTGCGCTACGGTATGATACGTAGCGTGCGCTAGCCATATTGTGTCCCTTCAAAATATTATCGATCCGAGATAGATCCAATTAAATGTTTTGTATGTAACCATCATCAAAATACATTTTGTGTCAACAATCTCCCCCTTTTTGATGATGTCAAAACAGTTAATTAATACCTGCAAAAACGTTTTGAAGTGATTCGAATCAAGATAAACTTGTTCGATATGTTAGTCGGTTTTCGTTTTTGGAGTTTTCTCCCCCTTTTGTGAAACAAAAAGGAACTCCCCCTGAATTGTTGCATTATTAATAAACATTAACTAAATTTTGCCATTACTCAATGGTGCAATCAACAATGATGGTAACAACGATAGTAACAATACTAGGAGATATTAAATACGTGTACATAATAAATGCCAAATTAAGAAATGCGAATTTCATTAATAATAAAATGCGGTGAATACGGCTAGTTTTCCATGACAAGCGAAACATATAGCTTGTTCGAACACAAGTGTCTACATCAAACATCAAAGATCATTAAGTCTAAGGATCGGAGGAGGATGAAGGAAAGGGAAGCGAGGGGTGAGTGTAGCGTATGAACTCGGATAACGATCCACGAACTTCCCGGACTTCCGAATGCACATCTCGACTTCGAGCAGAGCCCGAAAGTCCTCTCGAAAATCAGCGTGTGAAGACTCGATGACCCGCATCCGAGCAATGAGATCACTCTCTTCTTCCTCCGTCACCACATTTCGCGGGTGCTTGCCTTTGAAGTAGGTTTCTGATGAATTCCCGGTTGCATTTCTCGAAGGGTGTAAGGTCCCCGACGAGTGATCATTTCTTGGCAGAGGGCTTCCGTGACCCTTTCTCAACTTGGTCATCATCGCGAAGGTACGGAAGAGAATCCGGCCTCTGTTGATCGTGCGGACGTAATGCATTGCTTTAAGTGACGCGTCCGAGATCTCATGCCCGAGGAGAGGGGACTCCCTTGTCCTTCGACAAGTCCACTTGATGGAAGCTAAAGATAGCCGACAAGATAGAGCCATAAGGCATTCCCGCCTTGCGAGAGCGAGTGGCGTAATTCTTTGACCGGAACAAATCTCCTTTCACCTTCATCCAACTAATGATGATGTCGGAGAAGTCAACCTTATCGTCATTTAGAGCGGTAAACCACGTGCTTGTCCACGCCTACAAGTTTATCCGCGAATTGACCTTTGGCATAAGACATTTTGTGAGGGCTACCAAAAGCAATCGAATGTTGATTCGAAGTCGTTGTTCTCAAAGAAATCATCCGTTATGTCAATAACGGCTTTCGTCTCGAAATTCTTTCACGTCAATTTCACCAATTTCATTATAAATCGACCAATGATTTTCCGGTGCAAATCAAGCCATCTCTGGGCAAACCAAAAATTTGAAACAGGATATCGGAAGAAACTTTCACCTTGGTTCCTCCGACAAGGCTACCTAGCACAAGAGTGAAGAACCTTCACTCTCGGCCACGTGAAGGTTGGCATAGAATTCGGACGAGCTCGGGAAACACGGGGTTTTGCATTCAACGAAGCGAGAAATACCGAGTGAGGAGAAAAAATTGGAGATGTTAACGTTTACCCGTTCGAGACTTAGAAGATTGAAAAAGTAGCAATCCGTGATGTGTTCTTGAGGGAGTATGTCGAAGAACACTCTTGAAGCAGTGGCTGAGACGAATCGATCCGAATCGAATTGGGCGTTTAGAGGACGCTTCAAATTGTTGTATTGCTTGCCCATAGCCGTTCGATTCTTGCTAGACATGATCGGAGAAGGAGAAAAACGAAGGGAATCGAAGATTTTTTTAGGAAGAAGATCGCAGATTGGATCGGACGCTGTGTAGGGTTTTTGCAAGAGAGAAGTCGATTGCGTGCGTTAAGGGATGTGTTGTGATTTAGGGTTGTACGGCATATATAGTCAGCGAGTTTTAAGTTAGCGTACGCTAGAATTTATAAGGTTAGCGTACGTTAGGCAAAAAATAGAGGCTCACTGGACTGTTCAGTGAAAATCGAAGAAACTTTAATTAGCGTACGCAAGAAGGAAAGGTTTAGCGTACGCTAGCGAAATAAAATTTTAGCGCACGTTAAGAGTATGAAGCTAGCGCGCGCTAGCGTTTGATCTGACTCACCGATTTTGATGTTTTGAGTAGAATCTTATTTCAAAAATTGTCTATATGTCCCATGCCAAGTTGTAAACGAATGGAATTAAAAGACTCTTCGGGAAGAGGTTTCGTAAAGATGTCAGCAAGTTGATCCTTCGTCCCGACAAAAATTAAACAGATATCTTTCTTTTGAACATGATCACGTAAAAAGTGATGTCTGATATCTATATGCTTGGTTATTTGTGCAAAGCAGATTTTGCTCAAATTTATAGCACTAGTGTTATCACATAAAATAGGGGTATTTTCAAAATGAATGCCGTAGTCGCGTAGTTGATTTTTAATCCATAGCACTTGAGCACAGGCGCTCCCTGCAGCGACATATTCGGCCTCAGCTGTAGACAATGCTACGCTGGTTTGCTTTTTACTTCCCCAAGATATTAAGCAAGATCCAATAAAATGACATGTACCACTAGTACTCTTTTTATCAATTTTGCATCCGCCGAAATCGGCGTCACTATAGGCAATTAAATTAAAGTCCAAGCAAGAAGGATACCATAGACCTAGTCCAATAGTTCCTTTCAAATAGCGAAAAATGCGTTTACAAGCAATTAAATGTGATTCCTTGGGATTAGCTTGGAATCGAGCACATAGACATGTAGCAAATATTATATCTGGCCTAGATGCAGTCAAATATAGCAAAGATCCGATCATACCTCGATATAGTTTTTGATCTACGGATTTGCCATTTTCATCTTTCTCGAGCTTTAATGATGACGACATTGGCGTAGATATCACCTTGCTATTTTCCATATTGAATTTCTTGAGGAGGTCGTTTGAGTACTTCGTTTGATGAATAAAAATTCCATCTTCGCATTGTTTGATTTGAAGTCCGAGGAAGAACGTTAATTCTCCCATCATACTCATTTCGAATTCTCCTTTCATAAGATTAGAAAAATCTTGGCACAAGGATTCATTAGTAGCTCCAAAAACAATGTCATCAACGTAAATTTGGCAAACAAGTATATCATCATTTAGTACTTTAACGAACAAGGTATTATCGACTTTGCCTCTTTTATAGTCATTTGCTATTAAAAATTGACTTAAACGATCATACCATGCTCGGGGTGCTTGTTTCAACCCGTAGAGTGCCTTGTTGAGCTTGTAGACATGATCCGGAAAGTGATGGTCTTCAAAACCGGGAGGTTGCTTGACGTAGACTTCTTCTTGAATGAAACCATTCAAGAATGCACTTTGACATCCATTTGAAATAGCTTTATCTTCTTATGAGCGGCAAGTGCACAAAGCAAGCGAATGGCTTGAGTCGAGCCACGGGAGCAAAACTTTCTTCGTAATCAAGGCCTTCTTCTTGATTATATCCTTGAGCGACCAAACGAGATTTATTTCGAATAGGATAGCCGTCTTCGTCACTCTTGATTTTATGCACCCATTTAGTTCCGATAATTGTTTTATCTTTAGGCGCGGGAACTAAATTCCATACATTATTGTGCTTGAATTGCACAAGCTCCTCTTGCATTGCCATTACCCAGCTTTCATCATCGAGAGCTTAGATATATTTTGGGAACTATTTCGGATACAAAAGCACAATGAGCCATAAACTCGGTGGTCCTCCTTCGGGTTTGAACACCGTCTTCAATGTTTCCGATCACGAGATCCTTCGGATGGTCCTTGATGTGCCTCCAATCTTTCGGTAAATCAACGATTGTGTTCGTTTCGATTTCCGAAATTTTCTTCACTTCGGGTGAGGGATCCAGAAAGGTACCTGCATCATCAAAATATTCTACCTTTCTCGGGGGTGAGATCATATCATTGAATTTAACGTGTATAGATTCTTCAACTTTATTTGTTCTAATATTATACACACGATACGCTTTGCTATTAGTACAATAACCAAGAAAAATTCCGGAGTCGGATTTGGCATCAAACTTGCCCAAGTTATCCTTGCCATTGTTTAGAATAAATACATTGCAACCAAAAGGATGAAAGTAAGCAATATTAGGCTTTTTGCCCTTCCATAATTCATAAGGCGTTTTAAGATGAGTTCTACGAACATGAACTCGGTTAATCACATAGCATGCCGTAAAAATTGCTTCGGCCCAAAAGTATCGTGGAAGAGAGTATTCATTTAGCATTGTTCTCGACATTTCTTCCAAAGATCGGTTTTTCCTTTCAACAACTCCATTTTGTTGAGGCGTTCTAGGAGCCGAAAAATTGTGATTAATACCGTATTTATCGCATAAAAGTTCAAACGGGGTGCAATCAAATTCACCTCCGTGGTCGGTGCGAATAGAAATTATGGAGAGGTTTTTCTCATTTGATACCAAGCGACACCATTTAGAAAACTCGGAAAATGCATCATCTTTATGAGCTAAAAATCTAACCCAAGTAAATCGAGAGAAATCATCAACAATAACCAAGGTATAAAGTTTACCATTTAAACTAACATGTCTAGATGGTCCGATCAAATCCATATGCACGAGTTCAAGAACTCGACTAGTGGAAACCTCGAATTTTGGTTTAAACGATTCTCGAGTATGTTTTCCTTTAATGCATGATTCACACAAATGTTTTCTATCGAATTTGAGTTTGGGCAATCCACGAACAAGGTCGTGTCTAGATAAAATAGAGATAATGGGTAGAGAAGTATGCCCCAATTTTCGATGCCATAAATATGCATTGTCATCCAAGGTAATAAGGCATTTTTCATTGAATGAACTCTTATCATTAAGATCAACAATATAGATGTTTCCGCATCTCAAGCCAATGAATGCAATTTTATTATTTCTAAATGCCGTGCAATGCGTTTGCTCAAATAGAATTTTAAAACCTTCATCACAAAGTTGCGAGACGCTAAGGAGATTATGATGCAAACCTTCAACAAAAAGTACTTTGTTGATAGAAGGAGAAGGTTCCTTACCGACTTTGTCGATTCCTTTGATTTTTCCCTTTTGGTTATCTCCAAAGGTCACATGTCCTTGATCTTGATATTCGAGGTCCTCAAATAGGTCCTCGGAACCGCACATGTGCCTTGAGCATCCGCTATCAATGTACCACTTGTTTTTCCTTGGTGCCGGTACCTACAAAAATAGAATTTCTCGGTTGTTTCGGTACCCAAGCCCGTTTGGGTCCTCCAAAGTTAATTATGCTTATAGCATTCGGAACAATCGTCCCTTTCGGAACCCATATTTGCTTGACTTTGATAGTTCTTAACTTTGAATGGGTATTAACATTATGAACTTGTTTGAGCGGAACTTTTGAGTTCTCGGTTTCGGTTTTCTTTATTTTGTCGAGATTAATAAGGGATTGTTCCCGTTTAAAAGGGTCGAAACCAAGACCGTGTTTGAGCAAGGGTGATTTTTGAATAGATAGGAGCCTTTCGAATTTCTCGTTTCCGAGAGTAAATTTGTTCACAATATATTTTAGCTCCTTTTGAGTTTTTGTTAACTCGATTTTCAAAACATTTTCTTTTTCAATACATGATGTATGGTCGATCTCAATAGTTTTGCCCTTGTTTTGAAGCGAGGAGTTTTCGAGTTCTAGAGATTTTATTTTTCTCTTTAAAGATATGTTTAACTTAACCATCTCGTCATACTCCGTATTTAACGATTCAAACGCACTCAACAACTCATCATCTTGATGAACTTCTTGTGAATCACAAAAATCAAAAGAGTCATATTCATCGTCATTGAGTTTAGAGCTTACCTCGATATTGCTTTCGAGTCGAGGGCCATGAATGCAAGGTTTGCGTCTAGAGATCTTTCTATCTCCTCCTCGTCATCACTCCAAGAAGCGATTAGAACCTCCTTCTTTTTGAATCTTTCCATTTGCGGTTTTGAAGAGGATCCTCGGCATTCTTTGGCATAATGACCGGCTTGACCACATTTCCGACAATTATTGTCGAACTTCTTGGCAGTGTAGCCACTCTTCTTTTGCTCCGGTTTGCCATCCCGACCAAGAAAACTTCGCCTCTTTTGAATTAGGTTTTGTACCTTCTAAAGTTTTTGGCATAAAGAGCGAGTTCCTCGTCGTCTTCATCTTCGGCAACATCTTCCTCAACGTCGCTATCAACATTGAATGCGACTACTCTTTCCGAGGCTTTGGTTTTGTGCCTCTAGACTTGAGAACGATCTCATAGTTGATGAGTGACCCGATGAGGGCACTAAATTCGAGCTTGTTGAGATCCTTGGATTCCATGATCGCGGTGACCGTGGCATCCCATTCTCGTGGCAACGATCGTAGAATTTTCTTAGCTTTGTCATTGCTCGATATAGGCTTTCCAAAGATGCAAGACCGTTTGTTATAGCGAAAATCGATCCAACATATTTGTGATCGTTTCCTCGTCTTTCATGGAAAATAGTTCGTAGTCATGGAGTAACATATTAATTTTGGTCTCCTTGACTTGAGTGGTTCCCTCGTGAGTGACTTGAGAATTTCCCAGTTTCTTTTGCACTTTCATAGGACGATATCCTATTAAGTTCTTCGGGATTGAGAGCGCAATAGAGGAGTTGAGTAGCTCGGGAGTTGACATGCGTGTTTCTCCAATCCTCATCGTTGTATTCTTCGATCTTTTTCAGCGATCCATCTTCTTTCTTAGCAAGTTTAGGACCGAGAGCAATAACTTTCCAGATGTCAATATCGTATGCTTGCACGAAGATCGCCATCTTCTTTTTCCACGTCATGAAATTGGAACCGTCGAAGAACGGAGGACGGTTGAGAGCATTTCCTTCAATTTGGCCAAGAAGTGCCATTTGCGGATCTTTTCTCTTAGGTGGTGAAACCTTTAAAAAGAGACCCGCTCCGATACCAACTGAAGAGATAAATTCACCACTAGAAGGGGGGTTGAATAGTGGTGGTGCGGAATACCGAAATTTCTTGCGAGTAAAAGGAAAATAATGCGGAAAATAAAGACTCAAGAATTTATAGAGGTTCGGCAACTTGCCTACGTCCTCTCTCCGACTTTCTTTTTCTATTGGCTAAAGAAAAACCACAACCTTAACTCGTCTTCTATCGGTCCGAGTTCACAACCGTTACAATCTGCTTGTCTTCTATCGGTCCAAGCTCAACCTTTCCCTCAATATGAATAATTGTTTATCTAGTGTTCTATAGGAACTAGATAATCCTCCTTTGTCTGAATATGGGAGTATAATCCTAATAATGCCGGATCAAAGATCCTAATAACACCGGATTAGTGACTCTTGATTCGTTTCTTTTCGCTCAAGTGTAAGTGATGCAACACTTACAACAAAATGAAAAAATACAAGGAATAATGGATAATACAATTGAAATCGCTCTTGTATCTTACTTTTCTCACAACTTGTAATACAACAAAATATGTAAATCTGAGCTCAAGAATGCTTTGATTGCTTGTATGCTAGAATGCTTGAATGCTTGAAGTTGTGTGTTTGATACCCAAGTCCTTCGGGTATTTATAGGAGTGAGATGACCTTCAAAAGCGAAAAAATATACTATTAGCGTGCGCTAATAGATCCTTGTAGCGTGCGTTAGCGAATTTTGACTTGAGTTCTCCGAACGGTCACAAAGGCTGTTGCAGCGGTAAAATGCAGCGTGATTAGCGTGCGCTAGTACTGATATGGTAGCGTGCGCTATCGTCTTGGTCAACTAGTCTTCGTTCTTGACTTTGACAAAATCCGATTTCCTCTCCAACGTCTCTTTTTCCAACGGCTAAATCATGATTAGCGTGCGCTAGCAAGTATGCATAGCGTGCGCTAGCATTAATTAAATCCAATATTTCCAGATTTTCCGGATCTGCATTGACTCTTGCTTCCAACGGTTGAATTTCAAACGGTAAACTGCATATTCCATTTAGCATGCGCTAGCACCTTTACTTTAGCGTGCGCTACTGAATTATTTCAATAACGTGCGTTGCCTTGTGTAGCGTACGTAAAGACCTAGACGAAGTGAGTCCAGTAGCTACTGGACTACTGACCATTATTTTGGTAGCGTGCGCTAGATATGAAAATTAGCGTGCGCTAAGTCTTCACTTTAGCGTACGAAGAATATGTCTGTAGCGTGCGCAACGTCCAATTCTGAATTCCTTTCACTGACTTCTGGAGACTTGTGATAGCGTGCGTTATGTATGTTGTATAGCGTGCGCTATCTATAGTTTATTAGCGTACGCTATCATTCAATAGCTTGCGTGCGCTATCGATTCAGGCGACTTGAGAAGGCTGCGGCTAACTTGACTGGGCTGTGTATGAGAGTCTCGATAGCGTGCGCTACGGTATGATACGTAGCGTGCGCTAGCCATATTGTGTCCCTTCAAAATATTATCGATCCGAGATAGATCCAATTAAATGTTTTGTATGTAACCATCATCAAAATACATTTTGTGTCAACAATATCCATCTTGAGCCTAATTCAGCATAAATGAGCTTTTAATGCACTATTCTTATATGTTTTGCAGGAAATCAGAGTCCGGAAGCCAAAATGATGAAAAACGGGCAAAAACAGCAGTTTTTGGTCATGAGCCGCGGCACAAACCAAGTGAGTCGTGGCACACGAAGACAACCAGCAAGCGGTGAAGCACACTGTACTGTGAGCCGCGGCACAGACTAAGTGAGCCGCGGCCCAGGAGGAAAAATGCGCCTAGGTATAGGCGCTGGGCGTTAAGGGGTCGCGGCACAGCCTAAGTGAGCCGCGGCCCACGAGGCGGTTTTGACGGAAAGTACCGCGCTTCTGAGCCGTTTTGGAGCCTGTTCTCGACCTAATCACACGGACGCGTTTTGGAGGCTTAGGACTGATATAAATAAGTATTGAAGGGCTGGAAAAAAGAGATGATCTGAGGGGGGATCGATCAGGAGGAACTTGGAGGTGGATCGATAGCTAGGGCAAAGAACACAAGGAGGAGATTTGTGGGTGACGACAAGACCACGGATCCCTACAGTTTTTATGCATCTTAGTTCATAGATCTATTCGAGTAGGATTTTGATTATAGCCGATTTCATGATGGTTTGATTATTTATTATTATTTCGATTTACTCGTTATTCTATTGAATTGGATTCTTCTTACTGTTCTTAATGCTTTTTAGTTGTCTCGCCAACAGTTAATTTGTTTTGAATGTCTTTATGGATTCGGGAGATGAAATTTAGGCGTAGTTCTTGTGAGACGAATCATAATTTTCGTGAGATAGGGATATACGCATGCGAATTGTGAAGCCTGTTATTTTGGGAATACTTGAACTATTTTAGCTATTAATTATCTAATTCGAATAGGGATATATCGAGTTAAGAATGCGTAGTATTTTCTATCGACCTTGGGAAAGGCTTTAGAATAATTTAGGAATTCATGGCTTACAATCAATTGAATAAAAGTGAATTGAATCGAATAAATATCATTCCCGATTGTTTGAGGTGAAAATCATAATCATACGCCTTTATTAGTATTATTATTATTATTAGTACTATTATTTATTTTCTGCAATTAGTTTAGATATAAACTCTATTTAATTGTTCTTCAAATAAAATTGTGAGTTGACTATATTTTGGTACTTAGTGAAATCAGTCCTCGAGGGAATGATACTTTACTTATCACTTTATTACTTGTTGACACCGTGCACTTGCGGCATATTGTGAGGGATTTCCCACAACAATCCGCTGAAGACGGCGACAGCGATGAAACCCGGTTGACGCGGGCGACATCGAAAGATGTATTTGATGCGACTTTTTTGATTTCTGGTGAGCGCGAAGCCCTTTTTTTCTTCTTCGTCATATATACAGATTCAGTCGACTGAAGGGCCGATGAGGAGCATAACACTTGATGAATGGTGGATAGAAGATGAAGGGGCGATGTCAGATCTGAGTGTGAGTGAAGAAGGCGACAGCAGAACGAGACGGAAAGTGCAGGCGACCGGATATGCGATTTTCACCTTGAGTGTGTGAAAGTCGTCTACTCCGCGGAGGCTGCTGCCGGCTTCGGTTCAGGCTAAAAGTTGCAGGCGAAGGTTCGGGCAGAGATGGCGAGTCGACTGGTGGGTGAGTTGGCCGGATACGATGGCCGGACGGGGGTGCGGTTGAAGAGAAAAGTGGTGGCGTGTGTGTGAAGGAGCAAATCGCCCTCGGGGTCAGAGCGATTGGAGGCACCAGAACCAATCCAGGTTAATAAACACAAGATGGGAAATTGTGTAAACTTAAGGAAAGGGTCGCACAAGGCGAGAAATCTAAGTTTAGCATGTCGGAATATGGAAAACTAAAATTTAAACACCGAATATGTGTTCCCAATAGTTACGAACTCAAGAAGAAAATTTTAGGAGAGGCTCACTGCTCTCGACATATAATTCATCCAGGCAGTAACAAGATGTATAAAGATCTGAAGAAACACTACTGATGGGTGAATATGAAGAACCAGGTAGCAGATTCGTAGCAAGGTGTTTAACCTGTCAAAGAGTGAAGGCTGAACACTAGAGACCATCACGATTGCTACAACCACTCGATATTCCCGAATGGAAATGAGAACTAATCACGATGGACTTCGTGATGGATCTACCAACAACCAATGGAGGATATAATATAATCTGGATAGCCGTGGATAGACTTACAAAGTCAGCCCACTTCTTACTCGTAAGAAATAATGATAGTCTGCAGAAGCTAGCAAGGACGTACATCTGGGAAATCGTTAGACTGCATGGAGTATCCGTAGACATCGTATCTGTAATGCCCGAGATTTCTGTTATGTAATTGGAACTTTTGATATTGTAATGATTGTACTTTTGTCTAAGTATTATTCTCCGTATTTCATAATCCGATGTTGCCGAGCGTTTAATTTCATGGTTGTGATTTGTAGGGTTGAAATTCTGTGCATGTAGCGCACGCTACAGGCTAAGGGTAGCGTACGCTAACATGGTTTCATAGCGCACGCTACAGAATGTAATTAGCGCACGCTATGCGTGGTCAAATTGATTGGGACGTGCGGTAGGTGAGATCGGCGGGGACCCTGCCGGATTGTGTCGGATGTACTGGCGGCTTCGGGAAAAGCCGAGTCAACGCCTTAGCGCACGCTACAGGTCGATGCGTAGCGCACGCTAAGTGCCGAGTACGATCTAGTCGAATGAGCCGTTAGCGCACGCTACGAGCAGGGCCTAGCGCGCTAATAGCCATTTATTATAAATAGGACATCATCCTATTCGAGATTTCAGTTTTTCTCCTCCCATAACCCGAACTCTTACACTTAGATCATAATTCCCTTCGTCCTAAACACTTCATATCAACCTCCTAGCTCGAGATTGAAGATCGTTTATCATTGGAGATTGGTGTTCAAGCCTTGATGTGGGATCGCTTCATTTTCCTCCGTATTCTTCACTACTTTGAGGTAGGTGATTCTTCACTGATGTTAGTAATGTTCCTAAGGAAGTTTAAATCATGTTTTGATAAACAAGTAATTCGTTTATAATCGGTCATCACATGTTAGAAGGATACTTTTGACGTATCGGCATTATATATCGTATGAACCTTTGAACCATCTTATTATAGGACTCCTAAGCATGTTCAAAACAAGTATTGATCAATAATCGGATATCTACCCAGTTGATACGTTTTACACGATGGAATCATGTGTTTTGGAACATAGAACAAATGGAACTTAGATTATTTCTTGGAGATCGTAGAAAGGATATGATGTTGAGTTGATTATCCGTATATTTGTACCTCATGATAAGGGAATCTTCCACTAACCTTGTTAGCATGTTTTGCCCGAAGATGACTTGTATTATCACGGTAGAATTCATGAGTTTTTCCACCCTTCAACGATTCTCGGTTCGCGGTATTACGCCATGCGGTAGTAGCGCCGCTAACACGTGTAAGTTAACGTGCGCTATCGAGGTCGATTAACGCCCGGCGTCGTAGCGTACGTTATGGGGCGGCCGAGTTAGGCGCCAGACCGTGGCTAGCGCCGCTAGTCTTATACGATAGCGTCGCTAACGATCCGTCTTAGCGCCGCGTTACGTAGAACGTAGTGCGCTAAGCGATCGAGCGGATTGGTTAATTTTGATCTTTTCGACAGTAGACCGAATTGTTAGGCCATCGTTCGACTTAAGATGATTTGTATATCGTTCCTTTTGTTAAGGTTCGAGCTTGTTACGTTGATCGAAGGAGGCGGCCTTCGAGTGTGTCGAGATCTTTGAAGTGTTTTGCCCTTGCCATTCTCGAGGCAAGTATCATATGTCGAGTTCGATTTATCATGCTTGTGGTTTTATTCATATTGTTGAATATGATATGTATTTCTGAGAATATTCGTGATATTCGATGTTATATTGATGAACATATTGAAATGCATATGTGTATGCATAATTGTTTGATTATGGTATAAATGATCCGAGGGGGTCATGAGGATCTATGCTGAGGGCCCGGATCGAATGTCCACCATGCGTTGGTCCGACGGGATCATCATGGGGATCTATCTTGAGGGCCTGGATCGGCTGGACGGAGTTTTCCACCATGCGTTGGTCCGCGGGATCATCATGGGGATCTATCTTGAGGCTGGATCGCTGGATTACCTTGTATTGTGTTGATGGAATCGTGAGGATTCGCATCGTTGGATTCCGGTGGCGGAAGTCCGTTTTGCATGTTTTATGATGTATTGATGATTTATTGTATGATGATACTTGTACTAGCATTTTTTTGCTAACCCCTTCGGGGGTGGACATTGTTTTGATGTTCAGGTGGTCGAGGAGCGGGGAGGCAGCCACAGTACCGACAGGACGATGAGATGGCTCAGTGATGTGATTGATGTTATTGTTGTCGAGAGTTGTTTTCTTGTTTCGTTCAGTACTCGAGTACGTCTGTTTTAATAATGTCCTTTCGATATGGTTGTATAAATTAACTATTTGATCGGTTGAATCAAATCTGTATTTGAACTTCAGTTGTTCGATTGTATTGTTTTTACACTTCCTTTAAAATTAGCCTTGTAAATCCTTATCTAAAGGGTTTACGGCGCTGTAATTATTCCGAATATCTCGGGGTGTTACAGAATATGGTATCGGAGCTAAGATTTATGGATATCTTGGCAGTCGGGTTAGTTGGGTCTGTTTTAATTATTGGTCGTTCGTAACATCACTACTGAGCCATCATCGTCAATTGGACTGTGGTTGTAAGTTCCCTAATCTCGAATACTACTGTTTTATTTAATTCATGTCTTGTAAACATTGATGGATGTACCTTGAGAAAGTTTGTCCTGGATAATGAGTATTTATGTTTACAGTATGTTGAGAGGAGGTCGTGGACGCGGGCCTTGGTCGTGGGCCGAGGCGTGGTAATGCGAGGCAAGAAGAGTCGGTATCTACTCCAGAGATAGCCGCTAGTCAAACGGATTCACATTCCGAGGGACAGCAGAGATCGGCAAATAATAATGCAGATCCTAACGTGCCGGGAGTGCTTCAGCAGGTGGTTGCCCAGATAAACCAGTTTGCTCAAGTTGTGGATCGCATGCAGACGGCGATGGGACAGCAGAATAACGTGGATAATCGGGGAGATAAATGGCTTACCGAGGTGGTCAAATTGCATCCTCCGAAATTTGACGGTTCCACTGAGACGCTTTCGTGGGATCATTGGCTGAAGGAATTGGAAAAGATTTTTGCAGGGATTAACTGTCCCAACGATAGGAAGGTTCCGGTCGCCCAGTATCTTTTGACCGGGGAGGCTTTCGACTGGTGGGAGGCCATTCGACCAGAGGAGCACAATGTTGACTGGACGGAATTCAAAGTGATGATGGAGGCACAATATTGTCCTCGCCCAGTTAAAGAGGCCCGAGTTCGGGAGTTTTTCTCACCGCAAAATTCGGAAGCATCTGTGACGGAAGTGATTAAGACTTTTAATCACCAGCTGACTTATGTGCGTCACACAGTCGGGGCCCGAGGCGGAAAGGATTTTCCATTTTGACATGCGAATGAAGCGGAAATTCAGCAATATATGTCCGGATTTGATTGTACCACCTTGAGGCGATGCTCGGGACAAGGCGTTAGCCTACGATATGAAGGAAGCGGCGGTAGAGAAATCGACGGAAGCAAAGAAAGCGAAGGTGTCAGCAACTTCACGGAGAATAAGAATAGCGGGCCCCGCCGTGTCGGTCCTCTTTTCACTCATCCAGAGACCTCCGCATCCTAGTCGAGGAGGAAAGAAGTTCCGGCAGCACCGATCAAGCTTCGACGCAGGAAGAAATGTTACAAGCGTGGCAAGGCGGGACATGTTCGACGTGATTGTTTCGCGCTGCTTGTGACTGTTTCGAGTGTGGGCCAGAAGGACATCGCGCAACATTTTGTGGAAATGCGACCCGATCTTTTGGTACTCGTACTCCGGCTCGATCCGAAAGAGACGAGTGTGAACCAGACTCGGCAAAGTGGATTTCAGTGAACGGCCCGGGAAGAGAGAGGCATCCGGTCTTGGGTCCGCTCCTCCACGCACATGCGAGATGAGGAAATCGATGATCGAACACATTTGTTGCATCAGTGCGATTCGAGATCCTTTTGCAACCGATTAGTGTCTTGTTCGATTCGGGAGCTACGCATTCTTTTATATCTTTGAAGCGTGTTAATCGTTTGAACATCTCGTGCTTGTATAATTGTGAACCTTATGTTGTGGGATTACCGAGCGGAGAGAAAATTGTGGGAACCTTAGAAGCTAAGGATTTCCCGTATCTATAGAAGGAAGAGATTGGCCATCGAATCTTATTGTGGTTGACATCTGCGGTGACGATTTAATTCTCGGAGATGATTGGCTCGGCCGTTATGGAGGTGTCTTTGAATTACGAGAGAGAGTCATTTCCATCATTGCGATGACGGATCGAACACTTATTCCGAGGATGGAGACCGAAGCTCGGGAAAATTGATCAAAGCAATGAAAGCCGTGAAATTATCAAGCGGGGATGTCACGGACTTTGGTGCTATGCCATGAAGAAAGAGGAAGGAGTAGAGCTCTCGTCCATTTCGATTGTGAATGAGTTCTCGGATGTATTTCTGACGAACTACAGGTTACCTCCGCAGAGGAGTGGAATTCACTATCGAACTAGAGCACAGGCGGCTCCTATTTCAGAGCCCCATACCGCATGGCGCCAACCGAGATGTATGAACTCAAGAAACAAGCTGGAGGAATTGTTGCAGAGAGGTTATATTCAACCGAGCGTTTCTCCTTGGGAGCGCCGTTCTCTTTGTCCGGAAGAAAGACGGATCCCTCCGATTGTGTATTGATTACAGGGGAACTCAATAAGATGACAATCAAGAATAAGTATCCTATACCTCGGATCGACGACTTGTTTGATCAAGCTGCGAGGGGGCAAGGGTATTCTCGAAGATAGACTTGCGATCGGGATACCACCGATTGAGAATTAAGGAATCGGATATACCGAAATCGCTTTGAGATCGATGCAGGCATTATGAATTCGTAGTGATGCCGTTTGGACTTACCAATGCTCTGCGGTATTCATGCAATTAATGAATCGGGTATTCTTGGAGTACTTGGATAAATTTGTGGTCGTTTTCATTGGCGACATCTTGATATATTCGAGGGACGAGAGGAACATCTTGAACATTTACGTGTGGTTTTGAGCATCTTGAGAAAGGAACACCAGTACGCTAAGCTTTCTAAATGTGAGTTACGGCTTAAGGAAGTAACTTTCCTTGGGCATGTGATATCGTAGACGGAGTTCGGGTGGACAGAAGAAAGTCGAAGCAATCTTGGAATGGGAAGTTCTAGCAACGTGAAAGAAGTCCGAAGCTTCTTAGGACTTGCTGGATATTATCGCCGCTTTGTAGAGGATTTTCCAAAATTGCTCGTCCGCTCACTCATTTATTCTGAGAAAACTCAAAAGTTCACGTGGAATGAGAAGTGCAGTGGTTTTGACGAACTTAAGAGGAGACTAACGACAGCACCTATATTAGCTTGCGAGAGGGTGATGGATTCATGGTATCTGACGCTTGAATCGGGGTTTGGGTTGTGTGTTGATGCGAGAGGGATAAAGTGATTGCTTATGCTTCTCGGCAATTGAAACCGTCTGAAGTTAATTATCCTACTCATGATGCGGATCTAGTGCTGTGGTCTTTGCCTTGAAAATCGCGGCATTATTTGTACGGCACTCATTGTCAAATCTTTACAGATCATAAGAGCCTCAAATACATTTTCATGTAAAGAATTAAACATGAGGCAGAGAAGGTGGCTAGAATTGATCAAGGATTACGACTTGGAGATTCTCTATCATCCGGGGAAAGCAAATGTAGTAGCCGATGCTTTGAGCCGTAAACCTGTTTCCCTTCGAGTGTTGGAAGCACTTACGTCCCAACCCAGTATTCAACGAGAACTGATCCGCGAGGGGATTGAAGTATGGGCACCAGGAATCCAAGGGCAACTTTATGTGATGGAACCGACTTCATCATTTGGTCGAGGAGATCAAGTCTAAACAATTGAAAAATTCTTTAATCCTTCGATTATGCGGCGAAGTAAAGAAAGGAAAAGCCCGAGGATTCGTGATACAAGATGATGGAGTTACGAGATTCAGTCGACTTTGTGTTCCGATGATGATGATTTGAGAAGGACTATTACGAAGGAAGCTCACAGTAGCCCTATTCTATTCACCCGGCGTGATAAGATGTATAAAGATTTAAAGCAAAACTTCCGGTGGGGAATATGAAGAAGGACGTAGTAGAGTACGTTTGAAGTGTTTGACTGTCACAAGAGTTAAGATTGAACATCAACGACACTTTGGAATGTTAAAGCCGCTCCCGATCCACGAATGGAAGTGGGAGGATATCTCGATGGATTTCATCACTAGTATGCCAAGGACTAGAACGGAATGAACATGATTTGGGTTGTAGTTGATCGACTAACCAAGTCGGCTCATTTCCGGGAATTAAAGATACATGGGGACCCGAGAGATTGGCACGAATATTTATTGCGGAGATAGTCGATTGCACGGACACCGAAGACCATTATTTCGGATCGAGATGGCCGTTTCGTGTCACATTTACGGAGAGCGATTCACCGGGCTTTGGGGATCGAGCTCAACTTTAGCATGACTTATCATCCCCAAACGGACGGTCGATCTGAAAGGACTATTCAGACAGTAGAGGACATGCTTAGAGCTTGTGCATTAGATTGGTCAGTTGATTGGGAAATTCACTTGCCCTTGATCGAGTTCACTTATAATAACAGTTGGCATGCTTCTATTAAGATGGCACCATTTGAAGCTTTACGGAGAAGATGCCGGTCACCCCTGTCCGGGATGATTCTTGGATTTGATCGGACGGAACCGGAATTGATTATTCAGACTCAAGAGAAGATAGCCTTGATTCGAGAAAGACTGTTGATCGCCAGTCGACAGAAGTCTTATGCCGATGTACGTCGTCGCCCTCTAGAGTTCGACGTTGGAGACCACGTACTATTGAAGGTGTCTCCTACACGAGGGATTTTCCGTTTTGGGAGAAGAGGCAAACTTAGTCCGAGATATATCGGACCCTTTGAGATCCTCGAGAGAGTGGGAGATTTAGCATACGAGTTGGCCTTACCGCCATCGCCGGGTCACGTTCACAATGTGTTTCACGTATCCCAGCTGCGGAAGTATGTACGGACCCGACCACGTCATTGATTTCGACGAGATCGAGATAGCTAATGATGGCACCTTGAAGAGAGACCAATCAAGATACTTGAGAGCCGGATCAAACAATTGAGGAATAAACCAATACACTTGGTTAAAGTACAATGGTCACGACATGGAGTCGAAGAGGCCACTTGGGAAACGGAGGACGGTATGAAGGCTAAATATCCGGAGTTGTTTTCATCATAAGTTTCGGGACGAAACTTCTTTTTAGGGAGGAAGGATGTAATGCCCGAGATTTCTGTTATGTAATTGGAACTTGTGATATTGTAATGATTGTACTTTTGTCTAAGTATTATTCTCCGTATTTCATAATCCGATGTTGCCGAGCGTTTAATTTCATGGTTGTGATTTGTAGGGTTGAAATTCTGTGCATGTAGCGCACGCTACAGGCTAAGGGTAGCGACGCTAACATGGTTTCATAGCGCACGCTACAGAATGTAATTAGCGCACGCTATGCGTGGTCAAATTGATTGGGACGTGCGGTAGGTGAGATCGGCCGGGGGACCCCAGCCGGATTGTGTCGGATGTACTGGACGGCTTTCGGGAAAAGCCGAGTCAACGCCTTAGCGCACGCTACAGGTCGATGCGTAGCGCACGCTAAGTGCCGAGTACAGTCTAGTCCAATGAGCCGTTAGCGCACGCTACGAGCAGGGCCTAGCGCGCGCTAATAGCCATTTATTATAAATAGGACATCATCCTATTCGAGATTTCAGTTTTTCTCCTCCCATAACCCGAACTCTTACACTTAGATCATAATTCCCTTCGTCCTAAACACTTCATATCAACCTCCTAGCTCGAGATTGAAGATCGTTTATCATTGGAGATTGGTGTTCAAGCCTTCAGTGTGGGATCGCTTCATTTTCCTCCGTATTCTTCACTACTTTGAGGTAGGTGATTCTTCACTGATGTTAGTAATGTTCCTAAGGAAGTTTAAATCATGTTTTGATAAACAAGTAATTCGTTTATAATCGGTCATCACATGTTAGAAGGATACTTTTGACGTATCGGCATTATATATCGTATGAACCTTTGAACCATCTTATTATAGGACTCCTAAGCATGTTCAAAACAAGTATTGATCAATAATCGGATATCTACCCAGTTGATACGTTTTACACGATGGAATCATGTGTTTTGGAACATAGAACAAATGGAACTTAGATTATTTCTTGGAGATCGTAGAAAGGATATGATGTTGAGTTGATTATCCGTATATTTGTACCTCATGATAAGGGAATCTTCCACTAACCTTGTTAGCATGTTTTGCCCGAAGATGACTTGTATTATCACGGTAGAATTCATGAGTTTTTCCACCCTTCAACCCAGTTCTCGGTTCGCGGTATTCTGCCATGCAGTAGTAGCGCACGCTAACACGTGTAAGTTAACGTGCGCTATCGGGAGTCGATTAACGCCCGGCGTCGTAGCGTACGTTATGGGGCGGCCGAGTTAAGCGCTGAGCCGTGGCTAGCGCACGCTAGTCTTATACGATAGCGTCGCTATCCGTCTTAAGCGCCGCGTTACGTAGAAATGCGTGGCGCGCTAAGCGATCGAGCAGATTGGTTAATTTTGATCTTTTCGACGATGACCGAATTGTTAGGCCATCGTTCGACTTAAGATGATTTGTATATCGTTCCTTTTGTTAAGGTTCGAGCTTGTTACGTTGATCGAAGGAGGCGGCCTTCGAGTGTGTCGAGATCTTTGAAGTGTTTTGCCCTTGCCATTCTCGAGGCAAGTATCATATGTCGAGTTCGATTTATCATGCTTGTGGTTTTATTCATATTGTTGAATATGATATGTATTTCTGAGAATATTCGTGATATTCGATGTTATATTGATGAACATATTGAAATGCATATGTGTATGCATAATTGTTTGATTATGGTATAAATGATCCGAGGGGGTCATGAGGATCTATGCTGAGGGCGCTGGATCGAATGTCCACCATGCGTTGGTCCGACGGGATCATCATGGGGATCTATCTTGAGAAGCTGGATCGGCCTGACGGAGTTTTCCACCATGCGTTGGTCAAGCGGGATCATCATGGGGATCTATCTTGAGAAGCTGGATCATTTGGATTACCTTGTATTGTGTTGATGGAATCGTGAGGATTCGCATCGTTGGATTCGGTGGCGGAAGTCCGTTTTGCATGTTTTATGATGTATTGATGATTTATTGTATGATGATACTTGTACTAGCATTTTTGCTAACCCCTTCGGGGTGGACATTGTTTTGATGTTCGGGTGGTCGAGGCGGGAGGCGACCTGATGCAAGCGGAGACGATGAGATGGCTCAGTGATGTGATTGATGTTATTGTTGTCGAGAGTTGTTTTCTTGTTTCGTTCAGTACTCGAGTACGTCTGTTTTAATAATGTCCTTTCGATATGGTTGTATAAATTAACTATTTGATCGGTTGAATCAAATCTGTATTTGAACTTCAGTTGTTCGATTGTATTGTTTTTACACTTCCTTTAAAATTAGCCTTGTAAATCCTTATCTAAAGGGTTTACGGCGCTGTAATTATTCCGAATATCTCGGGGTGTTACAGTATCAGATCATGACCCCAGATTTGTCTCAAGATATTGGAAGAGCCTTCATCAGAAACTTGGGACGATATTGAGTTTCAGTACTGCAGCTCACCCTTAGATGTACGGACAATTCGAGAGAACGATATAAGTCCTTGAAGATATGCTAGGAGCATGTGCACTGGATTTTTAGAAGAGTTTGAGTCACCACCTACCATTAGCTGAGTTCGCATACAACAACAGCTATCAGGCAACTATAAGAATGGCCCCATATGAAGCATTATATGGGAGAAAGTGTCGATCACCAATATATTAGGAGATTGACGACCGATAGACACCAAGGACAAAGAAGAACCGAAACCCGATACCGAGAGTGGATCTAGTAGAAGATACTATGGATAAAGTCTGAGTCATTCGGTAATGAATTCTCATCGCTCGGACCCGACAAAAAATTTATGCATATCAGAGAAGGAATAAATTGGAATCCGACACAGGAAACAAAGTATTCCTTCGATTATCACCACGGAAGGGATTAATGAACTCGGAGAAAGGAGGGAAGCTTAGCCCCAGATATGTCGGACCTCTCACGATCCTAGAAAGGATTGAAATATCTTGCTAGAATGCACGATGTGTTTCATGTCTCAAGACTGAAGAAATATCATCCGGATCCTGAACATGTCATCACACATGACATACCACCGATCAAAGAGGATTTAACTTATGTCGAGAAGCCGGTCAGGATCGTGGATCAACAAGTACGCGAACTAAGAGACAAGAAAATATCATTGGTTAAGGTTGTATGGGGAACCACGACCGAGAAGAAGACGCCACGTGGGAAGCAGAGGATGAGATGGAGAAGAATTTTCCAGAACTATTCGAATAGGAATTTGGGCACCAAATTCTCCCAAGGTGGGGAGGATGTGAGACCCCATTCTTTTGTAAGTAGATTATATTATTAATTATAAATAAAATAAAGTTTTACATTATTTAATTGTCGAATAAATTTAGTTCTTACAGTATGTTAGTCTTGTTAGTTAAATAATATCCTATAAGTTTAATTAACTTAATTATTCAATAAATTTTTAATTTATTAGCTAAATAGGCTATTTAATTTAATAGTACAACTTGATTAGTCGGCTTATTATTATAATTTAAACTTGGAGACATTATGGGCTTATGACCACATAAACAATAAACCATATATCACTTAAAATACTACACCAAGCCCAAAATTATACCAAACCCAACTCATTATCACATACCCTTCTATTTATTAAATAAAATATAATTACAACAAGAATTCACAAAAAAAATAATTATAAATAGAAAAGGGGTGAGCCGTGGGGTGAGTGGGAGGCAAGGGAGTTGGAGGTTTTACTCCACCAACACACCAAGAGGACACTTGGAAGGCGACTTGATCACTCACTTTGACTTGAGGCTTAATATATATACATCAACATAGTAATCTTCACCATTTTTATCACATAAAAAAACATATCACCTAGAGAGAGAGAGAGAGAGAGAGAGAGAGAGAGAGAGAGAGGAGGGACGGCAAAGATAGAAGGAAGAGAAGGGAGAAAAATTTTCTAACTCTTGATCATTGAGGCAAGATCTTCACTCTTTTCATATATATATATATATATATATATATATATATATATATAGAGAGAGAGAGAGAGAGAGAGATCCTTCATTTTACTTATAAATCTTGATTTTGAAACAAACTAAACTATCTTAAAACCTACACTTTGAATCGGCCAAGATACTCAAGGAGGAAGAGGGGAAGAACATCTTACTTAGTTCTAAATTCATTATCAAGATCAAGGCACAATCAAGTGGCTAAAATTATTCTTTCTTTTCTTTTTATTGAAAAATAATGCAAGTTAAAATTATATTATGGTACATGTGAAATATTATAACTTAAATTATCATTGCTTGATTGAAAATGATATTTTGCTACCATGCTTGTAATTATCTTGGTATTTATTGAATTTTATTAGACATACTTTGATTATGTGAGCAAATTGTGTCATATATGAAACTTTGTTTGAAAATATCAATTCTGACCTTAGGGATTAAAATTTCCAAAATTATATGTATTTAATACTGGATTAGGGTAGAAGATTGGTTAATTGCCGAGAAAATCTCACTAATCGAGTTAAACTTGAAATAATAGGTCAAAAGGAATAATTAATGAATAATTGGTAAAACTCTTAATTCTGGGTTTGTAACTGAAAAATTTATCTTATGATGTCATAGATAAAGAAATTGTAAAATTTCACCTAATTCGGAACTCATTAAAATTGAAAGTCGGGACAAAAATATAAATTTCAAGAATTCGGGGCCAAAACTATAATTTACAGAAACTTACTGTTTCGAAAATAAAAGTTTTAGAAAAGTTGAACTATATAGACTCCTAATAATATAAAGAGCTTACCATGAAAATTTGGGGTCAATCCGATAAGAAACAAAAAAGATATGACCTGAATACTAAAATACCGATCAAGGCAAAATGAAGGGAGTGAAATTGCAATTTCTAACAGAACAAAAATTAAAACTGGGCAGAATCTGAAAGTACGAGCCATAAGGATCAAAACGCAATTGGATTTATAATTTCCGGAGTTAAAATGATGCCAAACGAATTAATCGAAGAGACTATTTTAATTGTAACTTTTAATGTAAATAAACTAATTTAAATACAAAAGTTATGATAAACATCACAATGCAAATGCACCTTCTAATGCACAAGATGATTAAAATGAACTCTTAAATGATAGTATAAATTACAAGATGGTTAAATTTTAGCTATGAAATCTTAGATACAATCGGTGCATCGCACGGGTTGAATAAACCAAAAACAACCCCGGAGCAACATACATGTTAGTAAAGCATCATTTCATATAACTAATTACATAGACTAAGCTAAAAGGACAATAACAATAAAAAAACATATAAACTTCTCTAAAAGGCATTTAAATTCTGTCATCTGCTCATTCAACCGTCTGCCCCAACATTACGTACAAAATACGTAGATATTCACCCAAAGACCGTGCATCGCACGGGTTGGATAATGCCTCATTATTATAAAAACATATTAAAAATCTCATAAGATGTCATCTAATCACCAACCGGCTGAATTAATTCCTCTAAATTACCCAAAGTCTAGTTATTATCAAATAAATATATTGACATCTTATAATATACATGATCGTTGTTAATCACGAAGTTAACTGTTATTCTATAGGAAAAATATGATAGATTATTCATATTATTCTTTCCATGAGATTGTATATTACTGTGATCAGTGTGATTTCCACGAGCTGAAGGAAGCTAACCCCCACCTTTATTGATCCTGCAGGTTGAACCGAGCCGGATGGACGAAGGAGCGAGCCGAGAGGGCATATGAAAGAGGATTTATTATATGATGTTTTTTCGTTATGTCTAATGTTTTGAAACTTATTTGGGGAAACGTTGACTGAAAATTTATAATCTATGATTTATTCTCCCACCGCAAATTTTTATCTCCTATCTATGATGAAATGTTGCCTTATTTAAAGGTATTAAATTTTATGTCAGTGTAGCGACTCAACTTGTAGGCGAGGATTTTAATATTCTCAAAGAAAATTATTTTTGTCAAAATTTACCTTTTATTTATTTTCCCCAATAAATACCCTAGAAAGTCGGGGCGTTACATAGTGGTATCAGAGCGGGTTTTACTTTTTTGTAGACTCGCTAGAATGTAAAAGTATCATATGCTCTCAGCTTCGCCACTTCATCACTCCGTCCAAGGTACCAAATTTCGGTCATTATTCATGCATATGTCATTTCATTTTATTTACATTATTATATACATATGTACGAAATGTTAGAATGGCCAAACCTAGGATGACGCCACGTAAGAGGGTTCCTACTACTTTTGACTCGCGTCTTCTGGCACGCAAATACTGGTGGGACGATCCTAGTTTACCAGAAAATGCACCACACTATGTCATTAATAGGCTGAGCATGTGGCTGCAATCTGGGAAATGAGGTTCCGTCACGCGACAGCTAGAGCACCTAATGGGGAAGTTACCCAAAGATTAGAGTTATTGCATCTTCCGGCTTTGGAAAGAGTTCATCAATAGATCACCAGAAGAGCGATAGACCGCAGATGATTTCCAGTTCGTAGCTGGGCGTTTATTGGATATGTACGGTTGAGAGGCGATACCAGCTACAAATTGGAGTTCCGACTCTACGGATGAAGAAGACCCAGAAGAGGATCCCGAAGAAGACCCCAAGGAAGAACGAGAAGAAGAGTTGGATGTGGGGCAGATGGGAGACTCGAATGATGACAAGATTGCTGATAGTGAGTCCAGTAGCAAGGACAAGGAGATGGTCATGGAGTAGTACTACCCGAGGGTGTACAAGGCTAAGACATAGAGGGAATTTGTAGACTTGATGCATGGTAGCATAATTGTGACGGGTTTCGAGAGAAGTTTAACCACATGTGATGTTTTACACCGCATATGGTTCAGACCGATGGGATGAAGCCTCAGAAGTTTCGTGATGGACTTTGTGTCTGGATCCATCACCAACTTGCTGGCCATGGGAGGATGTGCTACATCGAGGCCGAGAAAGAGATTGAACCTCAAACCATGTCGGTATGTTATCAGTTGCGAATATTCCTGCTTTGGTTTTGTTTGATACGGGTTCATCTCATTCATTCATCTCTAGGAAGCTTTGTACTATGATTGGTTGTAGAAGTAGTAAGCCCCCTAGATCTTTGTTAGTTAGCATGCTTGCGGGGGGAGTAGTGCGTATAGACTCGATAACTAATAATGTGAATATAGAGATTAACGAACATAGCTTCTTAGCCTACTTGCACATAGTGGAACTCAGTGATTTTGATGTTATTTTGGGCATGGATTGGTTGGACAAACATAGAGCTGTTTTTGATTGTTTCAAAAGGAGGGTAACTTTATGTCCGTCTGTTGATGTCAAGACCGTATTCGAGGGAGTAAGATATTGTAGTACACTGAAAGTGATTTAAGCCATGTAATCTGTGAAGATGTTGAAGAAGCATAGTTGCCAAAGATTCATGGTGAATGTGATGGGGAAAACATCTTCGGAGAAGATGGCAGCTGATGTAACTATCTTCAAGGAGTATCCAAACGTCTTTCCCGAAGATTTGCCCAGAGTTCTGCCGAATCGTCAAGTTGAGTTCTCGATTGATTTAGTGCCATGAGTGTTGTTGCCCGAAATATTTGTCCAAGATGAAATACTGCTGGAATGGACGGACAACAAACAAGGTTGCGGGAGCACTTCCGAGAGAAGATAAATAACACAAGATTTGCCGGGTTTGTTAGGCCCTGGCTTGAATGCTCTCGCGATATGTTATTAATACAAATATTCGTGGATACAAGTATTAATGTGAGAATCTAAGTACAATGAGTGTAAAAAGATCCTGTTAATCCAGCTCTTGAGCGAAGCTTTGGTGTTGCTCTCGGCCGATCGTCTTCTGTGTGAGAGAGGCTGAGAGAGAAGAATGAACCGAGAGATAGCTGTTGCCAAGAGTAGGAAAGCCAAGTTGTGAGTATTGCTTGTCAAGAAGCAGCCCCTTTTCCAAGTGCAGGCAGCCTTGTATTTATAGGGGCTGAGAAGCCTTGTTTCCTGGCGGTCGATCGCCTCTCGTCCAATATAATAATGGGGCGATCGTCCTTAAGTCACATGGGTTGTCTGCCTAAAGTCCAAGGCATTTGGTAGCTACCGTGCGGTCAATGAGGAGCAGCACGCGCGTCGAGTTCTTTATCACAGCGGTCCTACTGACACCTTTCGGCGGGCCTGTCGGCTGGTGGAAAGATGCTGACAGGCTGTGGTCAACGATCCGTGAAATGCGGATCTTCTCCGTGCACTGCACGTGGGTTTTGTCCTGGGCTTCGGCCTTTGCCGACTGGATGATCATCGGCTTCGAGCGGCATGAGGCGGTCGGCATTAGTAGGTCACCAGGGGTTGACATCGGTCGGTCACCAAGGGTCGGTCGGCAAGTGCCGAGAGATGATCGTCTGTTGGTCGGCCACCAGGAGTCGATCGCCAAGTACCGAGAGACGATCGTCTGCTAGTCGGCCACCAGGAGTCGATCACCAAGTACCGAGAGATGATCGTCTTAGATGTCGATCGCTCGGCACCGGGACTTGTCCTGGGACCTTCGGCTGGCCGATCTGCCTTGACTGCTCGGATATGGCTAGGTCGCCCGGTCTCTGGTCAGCAGTTCTTCCTTGGCTGCTCGGCTGCGGCACGATCGCCCGGTCTCTGCGACGATCGCCGGTCGAAGAGTATAATTCTTGACACAACAATGAGCGGCACCAATATCGAAAGCTCCCTATAGGATGGCGCCTAAGGAATTACAAGAGCTGAAAGTACAACTGCAGGAACTGCTCGACTCTGGATTTATCCGACTGAGTGTTTCGCCATGGGGTGCGCCAGTGCTCTTTGTGAATAAAAAGGACGGAAGTTTGAGGATGTACATAGACTATCGTGAACTTAATCGACTCACGATAAAGAATAAATATCCACTCCCTAGAATAGAGGACCTATTCGATCAACTTGGAGGCTCGGGAGTATTCTCGAAAATAGATTTGAGACCCGGATATCACCAACTGAGGATTAAGAATGATGATATCCCGAAGACAGCATTTCGAACTCGATATGGATACTATGAGTTTATAGTGATGCCATTTAGTTTGACTAATGTGCCAGCGGTATTCATGGACCTCATGAACCGTTTATTTCAACTTTATTTGGATAATTTTATCATTGTATTCATATATGACATACTTGTGTATTCAAAGAGCAAGGTTGAACATGAGCAGCATCTTAGAACAGTATTGGGAATACTGCGCAAGGATAAGTTGTATGCGAAGTTCAATAAGTGTGAATTCTGGCTTAACCGAGTTGCATTTTTGGGACATGTGGTCACTTCTAAAGGAATTGAGGTTGACCCTATTAAGGTAGAAGTAGTCAATGATTGGAAAGTACCGAATAATGCAAATGAAGTTCGCAGCTTCTTGGGATTAGCCGGTTATTATCGGAGATTTATCAAGGGATTTTCGAAGATAGCTTCACCTATGACTAGATTGACTAGAAAGGGAGAAGTTTTCTTGTGGAATGAGAAATGCAAAAAGAGTTTCCAAGAACTTAAGCGAAGATTGACTGCAGCACCAGTTTTGATGATTCCCGACCCGACAAGAGAGTTTGTCATCTATAGTGATGCATCCAAGCAAGGCTTGGGTTGTGTATTGATGCAAGAAGGCAATGTAGTTGCCTATGCTTCGAGACAGTTGAAACCGAACGAACTGAACTACCCTACTCATGATTTGGAATTAGCAACGGTAGTTCATGCCTTGAAGATTTGGAGACATTACCTGTATGGAGGTAAGTGTGAAATATATATATATCACAAAAGTCTAAAATATATTTTCACACAAAAGGAATTGAATATGAGGCAGCGCATATGGCTTGAGTTGGTCAAAGACTACGATTGTACAATTCATTACCACCCTGGTAAAGCAAACGTAGTTGCTCATGCACTGAGCCGTAAGGCGAGAGGAGACCTAACTTGTTTGTTGACCAAAGAGGAAAGCTTGGTCAAGGAATTTTCAAAGATGAACCTTGAGATGGCTATACCATCGAATCCAGTTGAGTCATTATTGGCTAGTTTGGTGGTACAACCAACCTTGAGTGAGCAGATCAAAGAAAGTCAAGGTCAAGACGACTTATTGGTCAAAATAAAAGAACGTACTCTTTCAGGTAAGGATAAAGGATTCTGTGTGTCCGATGATGGCACAATGTACTACGAAGGGAGGATCTGTGTGCCCAATGTTGCCAAGTTTAGAAAAGCGATATTGAAGGAAGCACATAGTACTCCATATACAGCACACCCTAGAGTACAAAGATGTACCAAGACCTTAAGGGTACATTTTGGTGGGAAGGTTTGAAAAGAGATGTGGCAGACTTTGTCAGAAGGTGTATAGTTTGTCAACAAGTGAAGACAGAACACCAACGCACCTTCGGATTACTTAAATCACTTCATATTCCGGAATGGAAATGGGAACACATTACGATGGACTTTGTGGTAGGTTTGCCTCGAATGGAAAGAGGAAACCACACTATTTGGGTTGCTGTGGACCGACTCACAAAGCTCATTTCATCCCAGTCAAGATGAACTTTCGAATGGATCAGTATGCTCAACTTTATATCAGGGAGATTATTAAGTTGCATGGAGTGCCAGTCTCTATAGTATCCGACAGGGATACTCGTTTCACATTGCGTTTTTGGGAGAGTTTGCAAGAAGCCTTGGGAACGCAGTTGAATTTTAGTATGGCCTATCATCCTCAGACTGATGGTCAGTCCGATAGGACCATCCAAATCCTTGAGGATATGTTACGAGCATGTGTATTAGACATGGGAAATAATTGGGGATGACTGTTGCCTTTGGTAGAATTTGCTTACAACAATAGTTATCAGTCGACGATCGGTATGGCACCGTATGAAGCCTTATATGGTAGGAAGTGTCGATCACCACTGTATTGGGATGAAGTAGGTGAAAGGAGAATTTTGGGTCCCGAGATGATTGAACAGACAGTATGTGTGGTGGATAAGATTCGTGAGAGGATCAAGATAGCACAGGATCATCAAAAGTCTAACGCCGACAAGCGTAGGAAGGATCTCGAATTCTGTGTTGGCGACAAGGTTTTCCTGAAGGTATCTGCTAACAAGGGAATTGTTCGTTTTGGTCCAAGGAGCAAGTTGAGACCGAGATACATTGGACCGTTCGAAATTCTTGAACGGATTGGAGAGTTAGCTTACCGTTTGTCTTTACCCCCAGAACTTTCGGCTCTGCACAATGTTTTCCATGTATCGTTGTTGAGGAAGTATGTGCACGATTCCAGCCACGTCATCAAATATACCGCCGTGGAGATGAACAAAGATCTTACTTATGAAGAATAACCAAAACTGATTCTCGACCGATCAGTCCGACAGTTGAGGAACAGAGAGAATGTGTTTGTCAAGATCCAATGGCGTAACCACAGTAAAGATGAAGCCACTTGGGAGCGCGAGGAAGAACTTCAAGCTCGTTATCCGAATTTCTTCAATCGAGGTATGTCATTTATTTTCGAGGACGAAAATTTTTCTAAGAGGGGTAGGATGTAATACCCGCCATTTTCATAATGTAATATTATTATTTATAATAATATTATAATGCATTTCATTTTATTTAATTTCATTTAGAGGATCATGAACATTTATTTCGATGTATCACAAGTCCTAGCCCGAGTCATTTTATCAGATATATATTTAAGTTGTCATTATTTATTTTTTATAATAGTGTTATTAATTATTCAAGTATAATACTAACACTACTATCATTAATATTATGATTATTATTAATAATATTATTAATACCATTTTTATTAAATAATATTATTATTATCAATAACATTTTTCAGATTATTATTATCAACATTACCAAACTGTTATTTTGCATTACTATTACTATTATTAATATATATCTTATTTATATTTAACCATGTGTTTTAAACTTAACCAACTATGATTAAATTTAATTAACCATAATTAAAAAGTAGGCAGATCGATCGTTCCAAGCATGGAGTTCTCACTTCATTAAAACTCCTCAATGTATATCCTAATACAATCCTAATTCAACTAAAATACTCAAAAACCTATATCTATAAATACACTAATGCATAGAATCATAATTGTTTTACAATTCACGTTCAGCATCCACAAAAAAAGAGTAAGAATACACAAAAAAGCATCCACAAAAAAAAGAGTAAGAATACACAAAAACAGAAGCATAACAAAAATATACATCATCTTCAAATCGGCCGAAGCTACAATTGTTCCCAGAAGACAACTTTTCTGCCGCCTAGGTAGCACCGAGTCGGGGATGGGGACGAAAAACGGGGGCGGGGACGGGGACGGAAAACGGCAAAATCAAAATTTTAAAAAACAGGTACGGCATGGGTACGGCAAGATAAAATATATAAAAATTCTAAATATTCATGGATAATTATAATAAAGTCATTACATAATTTCAAATTAAAAATTCAAACATTACTTAACATTCAAAGACAACTTAATTTAATATCACAATAATTAAAGCGCTTCAATTCTCAACGATCAACCCTCCTTCCAAATCCGGCTCATCAAGTGAGAGTTCTGCAAACTCTAAATATCCGACCTCCTCCATAGAATCGAATGCATCTCCACCGACATCCCACATCTTAGTTTTGTCATCCGCATATTGCTCGGAGTTCCTTGATAAAAGACGGAGATTATTATGAATGTAAACTAAATCTTCACGACTTGGATTTAACTTGTTCCTCTAAGCGAGTGAATGAAAGAGTAAGTGCTCCAATTTCGCTCACAACAAGAGGAAGAAGAAGGTTGTCCAAGTAATTTGAAAGCTAAAGTTTGGAGGAGAGGAGTTTGGGCACCAAAGTTAGCCCACCAATTCTTGGTTCCATACTATGCATCGTTGAAATGCAGGTTAAGTCTTCAAACGGCCCACTCTTGATAGAAAATGACGCATATTCATTCATAACTTTGGTATAATCGGCATCATTGGCAAATAATCTTCTAAAGCATTTCATTCTCTCTTGAGAAATTTCACCATCTCTATGAGGAGCAACTCTTGTGACATCTTCATTAAGCCATTCGTCACTATAAAACCTTCAAAAAAATATTTGTGCAAGTAAGATATATGTCAACAAAATAAAAATATAAGAATAAAATATGACAATACATAATTGAAAAAATATACCTCGGATTTAATGAATGAGCTAGACAATGAAGAGGAGTATTATTTTTCGCCCAACGAGCTACTAGGATCTCATAAACAACCGTATAAAATGGGCTAAAATCGGAAAGGAGAAGATTCTCTTTATTATAAATCTCATATTTTACCTTCTCTATCATTGAATCCCACATCTCATATACCAAGTAAAGGCATGGTTTGTCAGTGTCACAAACTCTTATCATCTCATAGATAGGTTTTGTGAAATCAATAATATAACACACTTTGTCCCACCAATCATCATTCAAAATCTTCTCCTTCACAAAGTTTTCCTTGCTCGTGTCATCCTCTCTATAAGAAGTCCATTCATCACTTATGACCATGGCTTGAAGACCCCTTCTGAGAAGCTTCAATCTTTTTAGCATCACAATGATCGAAGCGAAACGAGTATCAGCAACCGAGAGCAATTTAAGAGGAGAGAACCTATTGAATATAGCTAATCTCATGTTGTGGTTCATGATAAAATTTTTTACTTGAACGGCATCACCATGAATATCAGTAATCCAATGGCACTCTCTATATGTTTCCTCGTTGCTCTCCACATTTCTATTGCACAAATATTCTTCAAGGCAAGATTAAGAGTATGAACAACACATGGTGTCCAATAAATGTGAGGAAACAGACTCTCAATAATCTCTCCCGCTCCCTTACAATTCGATGCGTTATCAGTTATTATTTTCACCACATTTCTATGACCAACCTCATTGATCACTTCTTTCATCAAATCAGAAATAAAGAATTTATCTTTCACTTGACCAAAACAATTATGACTTTAAGAAACATAGGGCCATTACGAGTAGCCATGAAATTGATGAGAGGTTTTCTTGTTGGATCACTCCATCCATCACTCACAATTGTCACTCCTTTCTCTTTCCAAGTTGATTTAAGAGGTTGTAATAACCTCTCAACGTGATTTTTCTTGTTGAAGTAAGGTGGTTCTCAACTTATTATAACCAGGGGTACATAACCAAAGAATAGAATGAGTAGCAAAGAAAAGTATAAGACCTCAAATAATGTGGATTTCTAGCAAGATTAAATGGCACCCCGGTATAAAACATTATAGCAATTTCTTGATCTAGTTGATCTCTTGCTTCAATACCAAATGATCTAGTGATAGGAGATAAGTTAGACTTTCTTTTCTTTGAGGACTCTACATCTCGTTGAGCTTCACTAGGCAAAGGAACTTCTAATGATCCAGACTGCTTTTACTCTTTTCAAACTCTTCTTCTAACTTTTGCATTTCCAATTTATCAGTTCGACTAACTTTCTTACAAGGTGCAATACCGACATTTTTATTTGAAGCAAGTGCGCTCTTACCCTAGAATAACTTCCGGTTCGAATTTCATTACAAATATTGCATTGAAATCTCCATGTACCTCCTCTCGACCCGTGTTTCTCTAATCTTGTCACATACCTCCACAATGGAGCCCCATCAATTTGCACCGAGGGCGTTGTATTAATGGATCCACTACCGGTGTTACTATCAAGATTATCACTTTGTTCACGAGAAGAAGTCATAATAAAAATCGCACCCAAATAAAAGAAATAAAGCAAGTTTAATAATTTATCTAATCTAAGAAAATACAAATAATACAATAATAATATAAGTTCTTGATTCTAGGGTTTCAATTTAATGTACGGTTTCAATTTAATCTGCGAATCGATTCAATCAATAAAAACCAATTAATCAAACAAAATTGGTACTTGAATTTGATTTCAAGAAAAAAAAGGGAAAAAAAGGGAATAGGAGGCGAGTGAACGAGAGAAAGAGTGGAGGAGAAGTAGGGGAGAGAGAATATACATCTTTGCTGCCGCCGCCGGAAAAGATGGTGCCGCTGCCACCGGAAAAAGCAGAGAAGAAGAAGAGAGAAAAGTTGGTGTTTGTCTTTGCGTGCGTCGCCGTCGGATCGTGGAGAGAAGAAGAGAGAAACCATTGCTAGCTTTACTTATATATAATTATATTTCGTTTTTTATTTTTTTAATTTTATTTCCTAAAAATGGCAGGGACGTCCCGACAAGCTCTTGGGCCGTCCCCATTTTGAAATTTGCCGTTTCGATTTTAAGAAACGCCGAGGGGACGTTTCCGCGGCGTACCCGCACCGTCCCCGTCCCCGGGACGTCCCCGATCCGGCAACGGCTGCAAATCTGAAGAACCCGTGCATTATAGTCTGCCGCTCGTCGCAACTCCAACTCTTAAATCTGCACTTCGGCTTCCCAACTTTTCTCTCCTGCAAATATCCGGGGCTTCATCTCATACGAGTCGTCTTCTCCTCCAACAAGAAGGTAATCAAATTTCTTCAAATTTCTTTCATCTTGGGCGAGAGTAGTACTAGGATGGGTGACCCCCTGGGAAGTTATCGTGTTGCACCACACTTTTTATTAAAAAAAAAAAACTGATGGATAATCATAAGTATATGTCGCTTATATTTCTTTCCCCTGGTTTACCAAAAATCAATAACACATAATCGGCCCTCAGACCCGAATCAAACCAAAAGAAAAACGAGAAAAATCTTACCAATAAACCCAACCTGGGCCGAACTCGAAACCAAACCATCAACCAGCCAATTAACATCCCCATCTCATAATACCCATATTCAGAATTCATAATCCAGCCATCCAAACCCGAAACCAATTTCAAACCCTTTAACAGAAACCCATATATCACCATATACATCAGAACACGAATCACTAGAAATCGACCCTCAATCGAATATACTGAAATCCTTACCTGGAGAAGGAAACTTGTCATTCGGCCGAGTCCAGAACCACCACCGCCTTTCCCTGCCAGCCGTTCCGGTTTGCACCAGTGTTGTGCGCGAAGTGTGTGTTTCTGTACTTGCAGCCGAGGGGATTCTCGGATCGGAAGTCAAATCGCCGCCGCCGTAGCCCCGAGCCCCATGGCTGGTTAATCCAAGCTCGGGCGAGCCGAGGGTGTGCGTGTTTCGGCATGTATTTCCGATTCTGGTTGGTGTGTGTTCTTAAATTTCAGTTTGTGAGGGTGAATTTTCAGAGAGGTTAGAGAGAGAGGGGGAAGAGGGCAGAGAGGGAGGGGGATTTCACAGGAGAAGGAGAAACAAGTTTTGGTCGGTTGAGGAAGAGAAGAAGGGTATTTATACCCGCGAGAAATTAGGGTTATTCAATTTAGTCCTCACATTTTTCAGCAGCTTTCAATTTAGCCCCAGACAGTTTTAATTAACTCGATTTTAATCCAGTCAGCTTCTCAACTCTTACAATTTGACCCAAGTCAACTTTAAAACTTCAATTCAATCCTAATTTTTACCAAGACCTTAAAAGGTTGACTTTCGATTAATATTAATAATTCTTCTGAAATTATGCATATATATTTTAATTTCGGTCATTATATCATAATATTTTATAATGATTAAATTATTATTATATGTAGACTCTATCGAGGATTTACGGGCTTAGGACTGTGAGTCGAGCAGCTTCATATTCAAGTCAGACATCATCATTTATTCAGGTGGGAATTTTCGCTATCACTTTAATTGATTTAATTGGATTGTATATATGATATTCTATTCATGTTTAAAATTATTATGCATGTGGTAAATCAGGCTCACCTGTATTCGTTTAAGAGGCTATCTTAAGATATATGTTGTTGCGGGGACACCTACGCAACCTCAATATTCACGTGCGTGCTCGATTCATGTTATATGTGGTATTGCGTGTATGTTTAATGTTGTTGTGGGGCACCTGCGCAACCTCAATATTCGTGTTATGCGTGCTCGATCCATGCTATACATAATATTGTGTGTGTGCATTGACGTTGAGGAAAAATATGATAGATTATTCATGTTATGCTTTCCATGAGATTCTATATTACTGTGATCAGTGTGATTTCCACGAGCTGAATGAAGCTCACCCTCACCTTTATTGATCCCGCAGGTTGAACCGAGCCGGATGGACGAAGGAGCGAGCTGAGAGGGCATATGAAAGAGAATGTATTATATGATGTTTTTTCGTTATGTCTAATATTTTGAAACTTATTTGGGGAAACATTGACTGGAAATTTATAATCTATGATTTATTCTTCCGCCGCAAATTTTTATCTCGTATCTACGATGAAATGTTGCCTTATTGAAAGGTATTAAATTTTATGTCAGTGTAGCGACTCGACTTGTAGGCGAGAATTTTAATATTCTCAAAGAAAATTATTTTTGTCAAAATTTACCTTTTATTTATTTTTCCCAATAAATACCCCTAGAAAGTCAGGGCGTTACAGATTAACTGCACACTCATGTTATAATTCATTGTATTTCTTTGAAAACTACACCAATTATTAACAATATTATCTTCAAACGTGGGAGATAATATATTGTGTTTCAAAAAGAAATACATACGTATAAATTCATAAAATACTCAAACCCAACTCACTGAGAATCCATTATTTTCACCCTGCTTTAGGTTTCTTTTAAAAACCCCACTAGATGAAGAAGACAAAGAGGAAGAAGAGGCAGATGCTGGTAAGAAGTGAAGACTGTCCTCGAAGTATTGCCAAAACATAGGACTCATAATGCTGCGCATTTCTTTTATTCGTGTGTCAAAGTTGTAATTTGATTTCCACTGTACTCGTTTATACTCGATGTAATAATTCCGATATACTCTTGAATATTTCTTTCTATGGAATAACCACTCTTAGTTCAGTGGGCTAGATCTGGCATATGTATACTTGCTGGAAATTTATTATCATAAATGTTATTTAATATGTTAACTGTCGCGTTCTCGTCCAACCCCAGTGTGGGGGCATGATAGTCATAGTGCTTATCATGTTGGATAATATGATAACCTCAGGTTCAAGGATTTATTGACATAGTGTTGTATCGAGATTAACTTATGACACCTCCATGCAGTGATTTCAATGCGGATCTGTCCAGTATTATTTTCACTAACCATTACTCATAAGTTTGATCCGTACTATACACATAACCATCCAATGATTATCAGTCAAATTTATATTAGTATATTAATCACTTGAGACCCACTCTAAGTGATTGAAAACTAGCACTACGCCATAAGTGCTCTTATGCAACACATATATCCAGTGTTGCAAGGAAAAGTACTGCAATAACCCTCTCTTTGGTCTTTTGCAATACTACTCAATTAGTGGTGCACTAGACCTCAATGCACTGTTGCAAAAGGCATTAATGCAACACCAACCTAAAGTGTTGGATTATACGTGAACTTAAAAGCGTTGCAATAGACTAAATCATCTTAATAATTACGAAAAATAATTTAAATATTTTCAAAAAAAAAATATCGTCAAATTTAAATTTTTACACTAAAACAAAATAAATTATTTAATTTGTTTAATAATTTTATAATGGATTTTTATAAGAGCACATATAGTTTTTTACTTAAAATTTTTTTGGATTAAAATTATTAAATTTAATAAATATTAAAAAAGAAAATAATTTCTTAAAAATACATATATTTTTATTTTGAAAATATAATTTAAAATTAAAATAAACACATGAATTTATACATTCAACTCTGTAAAATATAATAAGAAATGTAAATTAAAATTTATTTATATTAATAATATAAAAATTGAAAAATAATAATGCATTTTCCTACTTATATATATACTACTTCCGTCCCTATTTAGTTGTCCTGTTTTGACTTTCAATGGTCAAATTAGCCAATTTTTAACCAAATATTATGAACAATTCTTTTATTATTTTTGGAAAGTAAAAATTGAATTTTAAAATAGATTATATGTACTTTACAATGCTATAATGTTTTTATTTTATCAATTATATAAAATTCGTAAATTTAAGTCAAATTTTAGTCAATTTAAACGGTCAAAAGTCAAACTGCACAACTAAAAAGGGATTGAGGGAGTATATCCTACTTATTTCCTACTTTTGTTTTACTTTAAAGAAGGAGGGTTTGGTTGAAATCATGGCTCTCAGAAGCGACACTTTCATTTCCCTTCATTAGAGCATGGGGTACGGTTGAGCCAAAGGCTCGTGCCAAAGAAAAACGCGAGAAAAGTGGTTGGCGCACCACACCCTCCCTCGCGCCGTTCTCTCTTGCGCCAAACCAACCAGCCAGCGCGTTCCAATTTTTTTTTTTTTTTTTTTTTCTTTTTCCCTAACTAGCCGTTAGGGAAAATTTCCACCCAACCCAAAAAAACTATCCGTTTGGCAACGGGTATATGCCCATTTTTTGAAAAAAAAAAAAATTTTTAACCCCCAAAACCTTATAAATACTACCCCATTTCAATCCTAAACTCATACACTTCTATCAAACCTTAATCTATCAAACTTCTAGCAAAAATGAATCCCAACCAAAGATGGATCAACCAAATGCTAAACGACCCGAGCAACCAAATGAATCCCACCCAAACGCCGGGTTCGTCTTCTCAATCCGGTTACCTTCCAAACTTTCAAACGTCGTACATGAATCCGAAGATTTGGCACTATTTAGCCAATGGAAGTTACAACAACAACAACAACAACCATTTACTCAATTCACTCCATTTTCTCAACCTCAAACAACCCCTTCACAACCAAATTCGGACCATGCATCCTACCATCTTGTTGTGAAGACGAAGACGAAGAAGAAGAAGAAGAAGATGAAGAACAACCGAGCCGACATCAAAAAGTCGAGGGCAAAAACTATGGCGAAGAAGCCAAGTCAAAGGCAAAGTCAAAGAAAACGGTAAAGAAAAAGAAGGTGATGAAGATGGTGCCCGACTAGACCTCGGACTTTGTGGACCCAAGACGAAGAGTATCTTTTGGCGGAGTGTTTTATTCAAATTTCCGAGGATCCAAAGAATGGGGCGGATCAAAAACAAGATACATTTTGGTACAAAGTGCTCGATGCATACAATGCCGAAGCTAAACGGCTTAAGTATGCACCTCGTACAAAAACATGTTGACGGAAAGTGGACTCCAATGAATAGAGATGTGAAGAAGTGGAATACGGTGGTTGATGAAACGGCCGTGATGAGTGGGGGAATGATAGGGATTTTATGACCCGTTGTCACATATTGTTTAAAAAACAACGGGTCAAGATTTCAAACATATGAGTGCTTGGGAGTTTTGAAAGACAAGCACAAGTGGAAAAACCCCGACTCTACTTTGGCAAGACGTAATCGTATTCGGCATAGTCAAGAGGAGCCCGAGCACTTTGGACCCGATGAGGTGCCACGACCCGACGGCATGTATCGAGTTTCAAAGAGTCAACGCGTTCGTCTAACTCGACCGCTAGTTAGGTTCAAACCCGGCATTGTTTCAAGAAATGTTGCAAATGCAAATCGAGTTAGACCGTAAGGCAAAAATGGATGTACTCGGCGAGAGTCACTCGCGAGTTAACTTATATGAATCTCAAAAGGTTGCCGAGGAGATGCGGGTGTTACAAATGGATACTAGCATGATGGATCCGGTTAACGCAAGGATTGTTCGGGCACAACAAGCTCGAATCCGGGCTAAATATCCCGAAGACTTTCCCGAAGAGGATTAGGCTTTTGTATTTCTTTTTATGTATTCGGTTTTTAATTTTATGTTTGTATTGTGTGTTTTTAATTTTATGTAATGTGTGTTTTTAAAATTAATGAATTTTATTTTAGTTGAAATTATGTATGTTTAATTTTTAATAAGTGAAAAAAAAAAAAAAAAATTTACAGAGTGCCAACGGATCTTTCACGAAATGTGGTGCTAAAGGTTTTACAGTGTAGTTGAGGCTGACGTGTCACCAAAAAAAGCCAACGGCACGAGCCTAACGGCTTGACCGTACCCAGTGCTCTTAGCCGTGTCTTGCCTACTTCATCTATCCATTTTCCCATCAAGACGTCTGCTTCATCTATCCATTTTTCCACATTAGTCGTTACACATCTTCTCATCCTTAAACCCTCATCTCATGAAGGATGACTACAGCAATGGAAACACCACTCTCGACACGGCCAAAGCCGACCGATCTATTTAGCTTGTGAAGTGCCCGCCGGTTGTCTTCAAGACGTGACAGACCTCAGCCGCCCCTGCCGCCGACTTGCCGTCCGTCGCCAAAGTCGTCACCTCCCTCGATCTCCTTTGTCCTGAAGTCCCTCTTCCCTCGAGGTAAACATTCCCTTCTCCATTTTTTCATACCTGCATATGCCTGATGCTTGTGTGATTTATACGAAATTTTTGTGTGATATTATGAAATTTGGGGTTTATTCAGCCTAACGTTCATTAGGCTAAGATATCTTTCTTAGCTTGTGAATGTTACATGCTCACAGTGGCCCATTTCATGTGCTTAATTAGGTACATAGCGCGCTGCCCTCTCTCTCTCTCTCTCTCTCTCTCTCTCTCTCTCTCTCTCTCTCTTCCGGGTGTGACGGTGTGAGAGAAGGTTAGATATGTGTGTTTGCGTATATTAGATGTGTTTCTATAGCCTGACCTACTTTTTCTTTTTCTTGATATGCTTTTCTCCTTTCGAAAAAACTTTGTCTTATTCAGTTCGGTCTGGATGATACATAGACACACTTACGAACCCTTGGGTTTGGGATTTTGAAGAACTGTCTTCTTTTCTTCGTCCTGTAAGGTTTAGATCTCCAATCCCATTTCACTCACCTTGAATTCATTCACGATATCGGTAAATGCTTTTGTACTGCAAGTCGATCCTCCATTTACCTTTTATAGATTTTTCATCTATTAATTTCCCTTCTGAAAATTTTGGGTTAATTTTGTTGGCCTGGGAGAGGTCAAAATTTCGTGGATCTGGTTGAAAATTACTTTCTGGGGTTCTCCATTTGTTTTCGTCGCAATCATTTTGTTGGAGAATAGGGTTTGAGAGTTTATGGTCACGGCTTGATTTTGGTTATTCTTGATAAAGACAAATGATTAAATTTTGGGATAGTTTGTGTTTGGCAGATATCCGAGCTTAAATTTTACTTAAAACTTTCTAATTTACGTAGATCCTTGAAGCAATTGTAGAGCTTTGGTCTTTCTTACAGTCCTTATAGCAGGTTTGTTACTTCTTCCTCGGCTACATTCCAGATTTGTTCTGTTATAATGTAATATTTTAATTCTTTCTAGGTGTGTTTTCTCGAATTGTAGCTTGATTTTCGGTTTGCAGTTGTATTTTGCAGCATTTGATTACTAATTTACTATTGGTTTTTGTACAGGCGCAATCCAGACATAATTACATTAAGAAAAAAGAAACTATAACCCCTGCATAGTGTAGGGCAGATTCTAGGAAATTTATTTCTTTGTTGGATTTTGTACTGTAAGGGGACAATTTGAGTTCTTAAGTGGTGTTTTGTTCTTTTCTTTCTCACCAAGTGGAAATATTTAAACCAAGTCCAGTTTCAGAACCTGTAATAGCTGCTATTTAATATAAAGTGTTTTGATTTACTATATAATAGTTCTTCCAAGTGAGGCTTCTCTTTATATCTTTTTCCCTCTCATGCGGTGTTAACTTTTTTATTTCTACAAAATGGTTTTTCTCTTTGTTCGTTTTCAGTTTTCTGGTCCGTCACATGCATGCTTTGAAGGTTAGCTTCGCTTTACCCTGTTGGAAAGGCTCTTCAAGACCAGTAATGGCTTCCCCGGGATATTAGTTGGGCTAAACAGCACGAGCTTTCCCTACCTTCAAAAAAGAGGGCTTCTCCGTGGGTGGATTTCAAACACCACCCCCCCTTCACTAGGCAATGAGAAAACTATGCGAGAGTGAGAGCACATGAGAACAGTAACTGGGATAATCTTCCTCCGGAGGTACTTTTTGACGTAATTAGAAGATTGGAAGAGAGTGAGAGCACATGGCCCGCCCAAAAGCACGTGGTTGCTTGTTCCGTTGTTTGTCGGTCATTGAGGAGCATGTGCAAGGAAATTGTTAGAAGTCCCGAGTTGTGTAGGAAACTTACTTTTCTAGTCCTCTTGAAACAGGTAGCTTTTGTAACACCCCCAAAACCATCCGAGGATATTACAGCACCGTGGGTCCTGTGCTGGAACCCACCAGGCTAAAACTCATTTTCGCAAACGTTTCAAACACGCCAAAGAGGCCAAGACGGTAATATTTTAAATACCCAAATATTTTCCAAAATATAGTTTCCAAGTACTGTCATAAAATACCAGTTGAAAGTACAAGGCGAAATGACAAATCTCGACAGTTTCAAAATATACGCTAAGCCACCACTTAAACGTACCTACAAAATAGTTTAGGGAAAAAGGGTATAACGAAATAACCGAATTTTACGAAATACCCAAAAAGGCCGTTTTAAAGTTATACACGAGTTGGTAAAATTACCGGAGAGCCATTTTAAAACACACACGCAGCGGATAAAAACACTGTTCAAAATATACATTTGCATCGGAAATAAAACAGCCAGAAAAGAATACTCGATTCTCCAAATACATGCCACATCCAGTATCACCCGGGAACCTCATCCCTTCACGATTGCTACTAGATCGATCTCTGAGTACCTAAAAATAAAGCCCACGACGGCGTCAGCCATAATACTCAATAATGATATCGATCACATCATCATAAATAATTACATACCAATATAATAACAAAGTAAGAATACTACCAATGTAATCTTACCGTCATAACCTTCTCAATCCATCGCAATCTTTATCGAATCAATCCTTAACATAATTCACATTTCGCATTCTCAAATGACGAAATGAACTCAACTACAACTCTCTGTACTGTATTTAAACAATACCAAAACCCTCAAAACATCATCATAACTCATAAGTGTGGAATGAACCATTTGTGCCAAATCCTGTCCGTCAGATCACACAATCAAATATCAACTTGGATAAAACCAATAACACACAACATATCTGTAGATCAACTACCACAAAACAATGAATACAAGTCCTGAACATCAACGTACAGTCCGAATGCTCATACGATCAATAACAATGATCAACCAATACATCAACCGAGAATATGATCGACATGATAAACTCTAATATGACCAACAAAGGATCAACGATAACCAAGAATACTGTTGTTACCCAAAATATTATCCGGAGATGATATTGCTGGAATGGTCAAGTAACAAACAAATGCGAGAACACTTTCGTGGGATAGTAAATAACATAAGATTTGCCGGGGTTGTTAGTCCCGGGCTTGAATGCTCTCGCGAGATGTTATTAATATAAATACTTTGGAGTACAGATATTAATGTTAGAATACTGTTACAATGAATGTAAAGATTCTAGTTATCTTAGCTACAGAGCGTGAAGATTGCCGGAAGAACCAGATATGAAGCTCTGTGAGTTCTTGCTTTTTGGTGTTCTGTATATGTGAATGAGTAGCACTGTGTATGTGTATGTATTGTCAAGTAAGTCTACCGTTGTCTCTGTACGTTTTTCACTGTCCTCTATTGGAGGCCTGTTATTTATAGTAGAAGAGGTTGCTATGTCTTCCCCGGCGATCGCTGGCGACCGCCGTATTCTATATTAGAATAATGTGGGCGATCGTCCCATCACGTGGGACTGTTTCCTTAAAGTCCGAGGATGCAACTGGCAGCCAGATATGCCGGCCAATGAGGAGTCCGCACGCGTCCTGAGTCGCTGTCAGGTGAGGACCCACTTTGTACCTTTCGGCGGGCCTATCGGTAGGTGTGAGGTTGGTGATAGGCTGGGGTCAAAGTCCTTATCTTGCGGCGCCTTTTGTGGATCTGCACGTGGGTCTTCGTCCAAGATTCGGTCTTCGAAGACTCTGACAGGTGCCGGATTCACATGCGGTACAGGACGATCATCTATGGTCGGACATCATAGGCGATCGCCAAATACCAATAGACGATCGCCTTGGGTGCCGACTGCTAGGTGTGTGCCCAGCATCTGTCTTCTATGGTTGGCTCTTGACCATTACGCCGATCGCCATCGAGGCGTATAAATCGCTGCACAACAAATACCATCAACATGATAAACTCCAACACGATCTACAAAGGATCAACAATAACCGAGAATACCCTCAACATGGTAAACTCAAACACGATCAATAAACGATCTCAAAGAAATAACCCCGACTATTGAACATACCCCTCGGGCGTATGAACAACCAGTCGCACACCGTCGAACATACCCTACCATAGATGGAGGATGAGCGACCAATCAATATGGCTCAAAGATGGACGTCACAGTACGCCCGATCCGGAAATGTGTCTGTGCACAAGACACCCCGGGTATTGATCAAATACACATGTGGTCTTGTACCTAATCAGTCTCGCGAAGTACGTCTCGTGTGCACAGCTTAATGTGAGGACATGAACCCATCACATGACTATACGTGCCCGCCCTGAAAATCCTACAAATAACAAATCGGCACGCAGATATGACTCCAGATATGTCACGATGCAACATGACAACGAAACTCAAGGAATCACATATCCAATAAGGATCAAAAGACTCACCGAAGTGAACAACGACATACGGATAATGAAAGATCGACACGACCGACAATATCCAAAACAAACATCGTGGGATCACAATCCCCAAAGAATGACCAATGCGAGCAACAATCACAACACTACCGTCCTGGGATCAACATCCCTCATCGAACAACCAATACGAATCTCATTATATGAAACCTCAACATATACAACAACTCAACATACTAATTATCCTTATAATTGAACAATGCTTAAATTACCTCAAAGCCAAAGACAATATCCTTTCCACGAACAAACCATCATCCCGACAATTTACACCTATAATATCATTGCTATATGAACTGTAAATGAAATGAAAGAAAAATCATTCATTAAATATTATAACTGGACAAGTATAAACTTGCCTCGATACCGATACCACGAAGCCGTTACCAATCCCCTTGTCTTCGTTAACGAGCTCTTCAGCCCCGACCAAAAAGCAATCTACGAACTTTTCAACCTCAACCACAACACAACGGTCAAAATCAACGATCAATTATCACACAACAATCGATTAACACACATTTGATAATAATCAACAACTGATATAACCAATCCACAAACCCAATGATTCCAAAATATTTTGATTAAACACAAGTCCGAACAATCTATGTCAAACAATTACGAATTCATTCCCATGATTCCGCAAAGTCCATATATCGATTCGATAAGGCGAGTATACAAACTTAACCAAAATATTCCATATCAATTTCTCTTTCAGAACTTCAATCAAACATCTTGAATGCGGAATTCAAAGGTATATTCGAATCATCAATCAATAAACACCAACCACATCAAGAACACGAAGAACACAATCACAACCATATATATCCTTCAACATTATATGATTCTAGCCATCGATACGAACTAAACAACCCAAATATATCAAGAATCTCAAACATCCCAAAATATTAGAGTTCAACTCAATTACCTTCAATCCGGCGAAAGAATCAAGAATGATGTTATAATCCTTGTTCCAAGATTTCCTAGATGTTATCACTTGATAAACCAACTCAAAATCTGAGGTTTAGGGGTTAAAAACCGAGTTTGGGTGATTTGGGATGAAAGGGGATCATGTAGGAATGGTTGGGAAATGAAATTCTTGACTGCTTTACATTTTTATATGTCCAGGCACGTTAGCATACGCTAACGTCATTAATAGCTTGCGCTACCTGTTCTGAGAATACAGACAGTATAGTTTTTGCCATTTTGAGCATAACTCACTCATACGGACTCCGATTAATTCACTGTTTGAACCATTTGAAAGATAACTCGATGCTCTATCATATTGTAATGATTCAGAATTTTTGGTGTTTTCAAGAATCGGTGGTGATTTTCCAAAGTCGAACCTTATACACATTACATTCCAAACAAGTGTCGAAATCTTATTTCCACTAACATTTCAACATATAATCTTCTTAATCCTATCATATACACCAAGAATCATAATCACTTGCATGATCAACATCATACGAAGTAAACAATAACAACAACATCAAAAACCCGAAATGAAGAGAGATATTAACCAACATATCTCTTGAAGAATAACAACACCATTCAAAACCACACGAATCATAATGCTTACAACAGGAAGAATCGTAATTAACATCCGAAATCTCTTATCACAATTCCATTAAATCCCATATAACATCATCACATGATAATCCAACATGCTCCCTCCCAAGTAATCATCCTATAAAAACGAACCACTACCAAAGTGATACGAAAATTACCTTGTATAGGCGAACCATGAAAAAGAACAATCGAACTCCATTCCAAGAATCATCAATAACTTCAAGAACAAGGCTTAAATCCATGCTCTCCACCTTAATATTATTAAGAACGATCATCTCTCAGTGTTTAGGAGCTTCAAGTATCCTCCCAAGGCTCTCTCTATCGAGTGAAGGGAAGAAAATGGACGAAATGCATCTTAACACCCGTCTGTCCCTTTTTATACTGCACATTACTAGCATGCGCTAAAACTTGTATTTAGCGTGCGCTACAACCCTAGAGTGCACAATCCTTCCTTGATAGCGTGCGCTATCGAAGTCCAAACGCTATTGTCTTGCTTCTCACACCAGATTATGTACGTAATGCCCATGCAATAGCGTACGCAGACAGGCGTTGACTTGCTACAGTGAGATGCTCGGTAGCGTGCGCTATTCTCCATCAATAGCGTGCGCTATTCTTCGTTGACCCGACAATCTGCACTTTCCCCGAAGATGCCAGGGGTCCACACGCTGAAAGAAACCTGACAAGGCCAAGATTCCTTTTTGACTGATCTACACTTAGCTTACGCTACTCACTTATGCTTAGCGTGCGTTAAATGCAGATAATAATCAGTCTGGGCCTATCTGTCGGACACCTTCCGAACCTTATCCAGAATGTCTTACGTACGTTAGGGGTCCTCCTTAGCGTACGTAATCCAAATCTCTTAGTGTGCGCTAAGTATACATCATAGCGTGCGCTAACGTGGCTATACTTAGCCATTTTCAACTGTTCGTGGCCGTTGTCTCGACATATTGGATACATATATACGACATACTGAATACATATACTCGTCCCAATAACATTCTCATATGATATACCCGATATCAAAATTAAAACAACCTGATACACGATATCCTCAATCATAAATGTCAACCAATCACGTCAATTGTACAAATACAACTGTCTCATTCTTTTAATTATTTTATCCATACTGTATAGACACCAAGATATCCACTATATCTCAGATAAAATAACGCAAAAAATTTATACTGAAAATCTGGATATTACATACTACCCCCCTTAAAATAAGTAATCCTGTCACAAACAACAGATCAACCCATAATTTTCAAACTCATCACAAAAGCAATCAATCGTCGCCACAAGCGAATAACCAAAACAGTATACTTACAGGTGCGTGAAGACGATGATCTCCCGTGATACTAGCATACGCATCCCATACGAAGTTTCAACACAATACTAACAAATACCAATATCACAATTATAAAAATTTTGAAAATATCTCAGAATTTTGGAACCTCCAAAAATTGGTTTGACACAAAAGTCAGGAAAATCATTTTCAAAAGCCGCGCTACTACCGTATTGGTAGAGCCACATAACACACATTCCCGGGTTTCACAAAATTCAAAGCTCCGATACCATCTTCTGTAACACCCCCAAAACCATCCGGGGATATTACAGCATCGTGGGTCCCACGCCTGAACCCACCAGGCTAAAACTCATTTTCACAAACATTTCAAACACGCCAAAGAGGCCAAGACGGTAATATTTTAAATACCCAAATATTTTCTAAAACTCAAGTACTGTAATAAAATACCAGTTGAAAGTACAAGGTGAAATGACAAATCTCGACAGTTTCAAAATGTACGCTAAGCCACCCTTAAACGTACCTACAAAATAGTTTAGAGAAAAAGGGAGTAACGAAATAACCCAAGTTTACGAAATACCCAAAAAGGCCATTTTAAAGTTATACACGAGTTGGTAAAAATACTGGAAAGCCATTTTAAAACACACACGCAGCGGATAAAAACACAGTTCAAAATATACATTTGCAGCGAAAATAAAACAACCAGAAAAGAATACTCGATTCTCCAAATACATGCCACAACCAGTATCACCCGGGAAGTTCATCCCTTCACAACCACTACTAGCTCGATCTCCGAGTACCAAAAAATAAAGCCCACGTCGGAGTCAGCCACAATACTCAACAATGATATCGATCACATCATCATAAATAATTACATACCAATATAATAACAAAGTAAGAATACTACCAATGTAATCTTACCGTCATAACCTTATCAATCCATCGCAATCCTTACCGAATCAATCCTTAACATAATTCACATTTTGCATTCTCAAATGATGAAATGAACTCAACTACAACCATGTGTACTGTATTTAAACAATATCAAAATCCTCAAAACATCATCATAACTCATAAGTGTGGAATGATCCATTTGTGCCAAATCATGTCCGTCGGATCACACAATCAAGTCTCAACCTGGATAAAACCAATAGCACACAACATATCTATAGATCAACTACCACAAAACAATGAATACAAGTCCCGAAACATCAATGTACAGTCTGAATGCTCATACGATCAATAACAATGATCAACCAATACATAAACCGAGAATATAATCGACATGATAAACTCCATTATGGCCAACAAAGGATCAACAATAACCGAGAATACCATCAACATGATAAACTCCAACACGATCAACAAAGGATCAACAATAACCGAGAATACCCTCAACATGGTAAACTCCAAACACGATCAACAAAGGATCTCAAAGAAATAACCCCGACTGTTGAACATACCCCTCGGGCGTATGAACAACCAATCGCAAACCGTCGAACATACCCTACCATTTATGGAGGATGAACGACCAATCAATATGGATCAAAGATGGACGTCACAGTACGCCCGATCCGGAAGTGTGTCCGTGCACAAGCCACCCCGGGTATCGATCAAATACGCGTGTGGTCTTATACCTAATCAGTCTCACGAAGTACGTCTTGTGTGCACAGCTCAATGTGAGGACATAAACCCATCACATAACTATACGTGCCCGTCCTGAAAATCCTACACATAACCAATCGGCACACAGATATGATTCCAGATATGTAACGATGCAACATAACAACGAAACTCAAGGAATCACATATCCAATAAGGATCAAAAGACTCACCGAAGTGAACAATGACATACGGATAATGAAAGATCGACACGACCAACAATATCCAAAACAAACATCGTGGGATCACAATCCCCAAAGAATGACCAATGCGAGCAACAATCACAACACTACCGTCCTGGGATCAACATCCCTCATCGAACAACCAATACAAATCTCAATATATGAAACCTCAACATATACAAAAACTCAACATACTAATTATCCTCATAACTGAACAATGCTTAAATTACCTCAAAGCCGAAGATAATATCCTTTCCATGAACAAACCATCATCCCGACAATTTACACTTATAGTATCATTGGTATATGAACTATAAATGAAACGAAAGAGAAATCATTCATTAAATATTATAACTGGACAAGTATAAACTTGCGTCGATACCGATACCACAAAGCCGTTACCAATCCCCTTGTCTTCATTCACGAGCTCCTCAGCCCCTACCAAAAAGCAATCTACGAACTCTTCAACCTCAACCGCAACATAATTGTCAAAACCAACGATCAATTATTACAACCTATTGCAATAATCGATTAACACACATTCGATAATAATCAACAACTGATATAACCAATCAACAAACCCAACGATTCCAAAACATCTTGATTAAACACAAGTCCGAACTATCTAACACAAACAATTATGAATTCATTCCCATGATCCGCAAAGTCCATATATCGATTCGATAAGGCGAATATACAAACTTAACCAAAATATTCCAATCAATTTCTCTCTCAAAACTTCAATCAAACACCTTGAAGGCGGAATTCAAAGGTATATTCGAATCATCAATCAATAAACACCAACCACATCAAGAACACGAAAAACACAATCACAAACATATATATATATCCTTCAACATTATATGATTCTAGCCATCGATACGAACCAAACAACCCAAATATATAAAGAATCTCAAACATCCCAAAATATTAGAGTTCAAGCCAATTACCTTCAATCCGACGAAAGAATCAAGAATGATGTTATCATCCTTGTTCCAAGCTTTCCTAGACGTTATCACTTAATAAACCAACTCAAAATCTAATATTTAGGGGTTAAAAACCGATTTTGGGTGATTTATGACGAAAGGGGATCGTGTAGAAAGGGTTGGGAAATGAAATTCCCTACTGCTTTACGTTTTTATACGTCCCGGCATGTTGGCATACGCTAACTTCATCAATAGCGTGCGCTACCTATTCTCAGAATACAAACAATATATTTTTTGCCATTTTGAGCATAACTCTCTCATCCGGACTCTGATTAACTCACCGTTTGAACCATTAGAAAGATCACTTGATGCTCTATAATATTTTTATGTTTCAGAATTTTTGGAGTTTTCATGAATCGGTGGTTATTTTCTAAAGTTGAACATTATACAGATTACTTTCCAAACAAGTGTCCAAATCTTATTTCCACTAACATTTCAACATATAATCTTCTTAATCATATCATATACACCAAGAATCATAATCACTTGCATGATCATCATCATACGAATTAAACAATAAAAACAACATCAAAAACCCGAAATGAAGGGAGATATTAACCAATATATCTCTTGAAGAATAACACTACCATTCATAACCACACGAATCATAATCCTTACAACATGAAGAATCTTAATTAACATCCGAAATCTCTTATCACAATTCCATTAAATCTCATATAACATCATCACACGATAATCCAACATGCTCCATCCTAAGTAACCATCCTTTAAAAATAAACCACTATCAAAGGGATACGAAAATTACCTTATATAGGCGAACCATGAAGAAGAACAATCGAACTCCATTCCAAGAATCATCAATAACTTCAAGAACAAGGCTTAAATCTATGCTCTCCATCTTAATATTGTTAAGAATGATCATCTCTCAGTGTTTAGGAACTTCAAGTATCCTCCCAAGGCTCTCTCTATCGAGTGAACGGAAGAAAATGGACGAAATGCATCTTAACACTCGTCTGTCCCTTTTTATATTGCACATTACTAGCGTGCGCTAAAACTTGTATTTAGTGTGCGCTACAGCCCTAGCGTGCGTTATCCTTCCTTGATAGCGTGCGCTATTGAAGTCCAAAGGCTACTGTCTTGCTTCGTACATCAGATTACGTACGTAGTGTCCATGCAATAGCGTACGCAAACGGCGTTGACTTGCTACAGTGAAATTCTCGGTAGCGTGCGCTATTCTTTGATGACCCGACAATATGCACTTTCCCCAAAGATTCCAGGGGTCCACACTCCGAAAGAAACATGACAAGGCCAAGATTCTTTTTGACCGATCTACACTTAGCGTGCGCTACTCACTTATGCTTAGCGTGTGCTAAATGCAGATAATAATCAGTCTAGGCCTACCTATCGGCCACCTTCCGAACCTTATCCAGATTGCCTTACGTACGTTAGGGGTCCTCCTTAGTGTACATAATCCAAATCTCTTAACGTGTGCTAAGTATATATTGTAGCATGCTCTAACGTGGCTGTACTTAGCCATTTTCAACTGTTCCTGTCCGTTGTCTCGACATATTGGATACGTATATACGACATACTAAATACATGTACTCGTCTCAATAACATTCTCATATGATATACCCGATATCAAAATTAAAACAACCTGATACATGATATCTTCAATCATAACTGTCAACCAATCACGTCAATTGCACAAATACAACTGTCTCAGTCCTCTTTAGGTCACAAGTCGTCCAGGTACAAGTCTAGAGGGGGGGTGAATAGACTTGTAGAAACTCTTAAACTCTTTTTCACGAAGAGTGAGTTTCTTCAGCTGAAAGGTAAACAAATGACTTGAAGTCGTTTGTTCTTTAGTATATGCGGAAGTCAGCTGATGACGAATAGAAAACAACTAATGAAACATTTAACAATGAATGCAGCAATTAGAGTATGATGCAATAAAACAGTAAATAACGCAGGCAATTATAGTGGTCTCAGAGGTGGGGTAATCCTCTACTAATCCACTTTTCTCCAAACCAGTTGGATATGAATTCACTATAATTCTCAACCAGTGATAAATATTACAGTGATTCAAACCACACTACAACAGCTTCCAACTAGTGGAAATCCGTGCCGTTGTACACACTTGACTGCCTTGCACCTCTTGATCCTCGATCCTTGGATGCCTTTAAAGTCTCTTACTTCAACCAGTGAAGTACCCCGTACTCAGGATTATAGACAAGAGTTTTTGTCTTCTCCAACTAAGAGCTTCTTTAAGTATGAACTCAAGGAACCACTCTTTTCACGATGCTATTGATTGCTTTAGATTGATTTGATTGCTTTGATCGCTTGAAAGTATGTTCGCACCGGTAGTTGCTCAGCTTCAAATCTTCGGATATATATAGGTCACGATCTCTGAGCTTTTTCCTTGTAGCCGTTGCAAATCTTTTGAACAAATCTATCCGTTGGAGGGAGACTTCATTGTTTAATCTTTCTGAACGTTGCAAGGCTGGATTCCCATTATTTTATTTTATCTTCCGACCGTTGTGAAGACTTCTGCATGTGAGCGCCGAATCTTTTGAATATAAAACGATTAAAGTCTTCAAGGTGGGTCTGGATGATTTATTTTAAATCATATCTCTTGCGGGAATCACTCCAATTTGTCTCTTCACGTTGCATGTGACTTTCCGTAATACTTGACTTTTCAATGCATGCTGACGTGGACTTGGAGTACTTGGCTGACTTCGAGTAGGCTGATGAGCAGCTAACATCTCTGCAGTCTGGTCCTCTCTGATGTTCACTGTTTGTGACTTATCTGATCAGGTGACTTCCCTGAGGTACCTTGGCTGCAGTCTGGTCAAACGTCTCTGATAAGTTTTGTTGACCAGGACTACTCTGACTCGACTCGACTGATCCTCTCTGATGAACTTAGCTGTACTCAGTACTTAGCCGATTTTTAGCCTAACTAATTTTTGGCCTACAGAAGATACTCATTTGGTTCTTCTTTACATTTTGCCAAGTTTTATACTTAACATATTTGGCCTATGGAAGATACTCATTTGGTTCTTCCTTACATTTTTGCCAAGTAATAAACATTCGATTTTATATTAATGACATCATCAAAATCTAACAAGTATTCCTAACAAATTCCCCCTATTTTGATGATGGCAAAACTTTAAGCAAGTAATCAAATGACCAAGTCTGCACATAAGTGCAAGACACAAAATAAAATCAGTCTAATATTGAGACAACTGGAAATTGTCATTCAACAGACTGTTATAAAACTTTTCTGACTTGATTATGATTGAAATTTACAAGAAAGTTTTTACAGGTACAGAAAATAAAATTACAAGTACAAAGAAATAAAGTCATCTGCCTCTTCCTCTGCCTCTATGAATAGGTACATTTGGCAACTGAATGGTTTAGCTCGATTGGTCTTATCTTGACTGGAGCAAGACCATATTTCCTCTTCACAACAAGAGCTGCAAAGTCTTGTTCTTGTTGTGATGTAAATCTATTCTCAAGACATAACTGCTTGATTTCTCTTTGAAGCTCTAGCTCATTCAGCTCATTGTCCAGACGGGTCGGCGCTTCCTCTGCTCTGAATGAGGGAATCATAGGATAAGCGTTTTGTTCCTTAGCATGCTTCTTCAGAATAGTCCAGAGCTTTGGATGGGCTTCCTCCATGAAATTGATGAAGATCTGTTGTGGGGAGAGATTGTCATCCTGGAGTATTTCCCAGATGTAATAGTCTCTGATGAATTTCTTCTTTGCAGTTCCCCACATGGGCTGGGCTTCATATGGAATAAAGTCCTCAACATACCACAACTCCTTTCCTTCCTATTCTAGAGTAGGCCCAAAACCTCCTCTAGTCCTCCTTCTCTTGCCTTCAGGCTGGTCAGCCTGTTCATCTGGATCCGCTCCTCCCTTCCTCTTCAGACTTGAGGGTCCTTCAATTTGAAGGATATCTTGCTTCTTCTTGCTTCTTATCTCTGCCCTTATTTCTCCTTGATTACTTCCTTCCCCCTGAACTCTCTCTTCCCCCTTTTTGCCAGCATCAACAAGGGTAGTTAATTGCTGCTCCATTCTGCTCATCCAATCAGACATGCCAAATGGTATTCTGTTGTTGGTAGGGGGAGGGTGAGAATCTCTCTGCAGCAGAGTGTCGATCTTTGCATTGATTGATTGAAGGTCGAGTGACTGAGACACCAGACTCTCAATTGTATCTTTGACTATCTGCTGATCGGCTCGGTCATGGCACGAGATATCCGAGTGATGGAGAGTGCTCTCTGAGCCTTCGCAAAAGAGCTACTAGGCGCAAGCTTCATCTGCACTTGGTAGTCCAGAGGGTTTTCTCGAGTCACGACACTGAGTCTTGACTAACTCTGCATCTAGCCTGGTGTACAGGCGGAGTACCACGATCTATCTGCTGACTTCTTGAAGCTCGCTCGGCTCTGGCTCCTTTTCTTCTTCTTTCTCTTCCTCTTTCTCCTGATCCTCCTCCTTCTCTTCTTCTGCCTTTTCTTCAATATTTTCTTTTTCTTCCTCCTCATCCTTTTCTTTTTCATTTTCTTTTTCGGCTCCTGCATCTCCTCCATCATCATCATCATCATTATCATCATCATTGTTATCATCATCCTTCTCCTCATTTTCTCCTTCATCATCATCATCCTCCTTTTCTCCTTCATCTTTTTCTTGTTATACCTCTTCTCCTTCTTCTTCTTCTTCCTCATCAGCCAACTCTTCTGTTTTCTCAATTTCTTCTGACTGTTTTTCAACTAGAGTGTTTTCTTCTGTTCTTCTCTCTTCCTGCTCTTCTTCTTCTTCTTCTTCATCAACCAAATCAACAACTTCTTTATTTCCTTCATCTACCCCCTCAATTCTAATTTCTTTTTCAACTTCCTCCTCTTCCTCTTTTCCAAAAGAACCATCAAAAATGCTAAGCATTATGGAATGGATAAATTGGTCCATGTTTGTTTTAAAATGGGACATGAACCAATTATCCTGGAGGATTAATACTAAGTCTGATTCTTTGCAAAAGTGAATCAGAACCTCCTCTGTGGCTTGGGGATATTCCCAACCACTAGTTCCAATGTAAGTTTGAAGGTTTGAAAATGTCAGAGTTTTGAAAAACTTCCACTCTTCAAAAATATTTACAAAAGAGTGTTTTAATGCTTGTGGTTTAACAAGCTGGAGTTGCTCAATTGATAGGTTGAAAGTATTGTTTTCTAGCAGGTTAAAGGTATAATCAGCTTCAGGAATAGAAATTATGAGACCTGCTTCTTCTTCTTCGGAAATGTAGGCTGGGGGGTGAGTACAGGTACAATCCGAGTCTCGGGGTGCACAGGGCGACGGAGTCTTAGGATGAGTTGGTGATCTGGCTGAGGGGCTGGCAAGATGTTCAGACTGCTCTTCCTCACTGAATTGTAGTTTCCTTGGCCTCTTGGGAGAGGGTTCTGGTGACGACTGCAAGATAGAGGGTCCTTCAGGGGCTGGTCTGCAGGTGAGTCCACCATTCCAGTGTCATGTATAATGACTTCTTCAAGGGTTACTGACTTGAGCTTGTTCTCAATTAGCTCAACTTGTTTCCTGTACTCAACGATAGATTCATCAAAAACAACATGGGGTGTTTCCTCCACAACTAAGGTTCTTTTATTAAAAACTCTATATGCCTTGCTTCTTTGTGAATATCCCATAAAGAGACCGTCATCAGTTTTAGCATCAAAGGCATTTAGCTGTGTTTTACCGTTGTTGTGGATGAAACACTTACAACCAAAAACATGAAAGTAAGCAACAGTAGGAGTTCTATTATTCCAAACCTCATAGGGAGTTTTGCCATGTCTCCCTACTATCATACTCCTGTTCTCGGTGTGACAGGCTGTGTTGACAGCTTCAGCCCAGAACCTTTTGGGTAGGTCCGCTTATGCAATCATGGACCTTGCTGCTTCCTTCAGGGTTCTGTTCCTTCTTTCAGCAACACCATTCTGCTGGGGCGTCCTGGCTGCAGAGAGCTCATGCTGGATCACATTCGATCATTTGTGTCGATTATCGCCTTGTTGAGAAACTCTCCTCCTCTATCGATCGATCTTGTTTATGGATAGAGATTTCTCATTACGGATCCTTCTCGGCATTTCGGGTAACTTGGTCGAGTTTCACTTTTCTTGTATAGGAAGATAATCCAGTGTACCTTGAATAATCATCTACTATTACAAGTGCATGCTTAGGCCGCTCGAGTCCTTGGCTTGATAGGACCAAATAGATCCATGTGGAGTAGATCTAAGATCCTTGTTGTGAGCGTTGTAGGCTAAAGCGGCTTGAACGATGCCACAGTGCGCTTTCCTTTCGACATGCATCACAAAGTCTTTGCTTTCTTGAATGCTTCATTTGGAAGTCCTCGACCCGACACGAGAACTAATCTTGTTGATGGCTTTGAAGTTCAGGTGACATAGTCTTTTGTGCCACAGCCTTCCGTTCTCAGCTATTGTCTTGGATAGAAAACAGGAAATAGGTGTTCCTGTGTTCCAATCAATCATGTAGACATCCCTCCTTCTGAAGCCTTGGAGCTTCACTTCTCCAGATAAGATATCTATTACCATACACTTCAAGATGGTGAATACTACTAGGTTCTTCTCGTCACAGAACTGGCTTATGCTCAGGAGATTGTACTTGAGCCCTTTGACATAATGAACTTTGGATATCACAATGTTTCCTCGGTGCAGCTCTCCAAAGCCTTTTGTCTGTCCTCTAGAGCTATCTCCAAAGGTTACATCGGGACCTCTTTCTTTAGTGTATTTGGACAGCATCTTCTTGTTCCCAGTCATATGCCTCGAGCATCCAGAATCTACGAACCATTCTTCACCTCCAAAATTTGAGCTTGTGGAGATGTGGTTGTAGTCCTTCCACCTTTTCTGCAATTAGACAAGCAGAGATTTAGGTACCCAAATCTGTGTGGGTCCTTTGGGGTTAGCTGGTTTCCTGGAGAATTGATTTCTCCTTGGATTATAGAAATTGTTATTATTATTATAACCCTCATAAGGTGTGTAAGTTCGAGGTCTGAATCTCCTGTTCGGATTGTATACCGGATATTTCTCAAAATGTTGATAGTGTGGACCATTTCTAAATCTAGGCTGAGACCATTTATTAAATCTTTGTGGTCTCCACACTTGTTCATTTTGGTAATTAGGATAACCTTGGGGTTTCCATCTGCCCCTCCCATTATGAAATCTGTTTTTAGGGAGTTGTTGGTAATAGTGGGCATGTTGTCTGGGCTGCTACTTCTGCCTGGGCCATTGCCTAGTCGCCTGTCTAGGTGGTGCACAGTGTAACATTGCGGCTAGACATTTGACTTATTGCACATTTTTGAATATTGGTTTATACGTAGGTTCAACAGTCGAGACAATTGTTTCTCCCTTGATAAATTTTCTTTTAGAACTAGAGGGAGTGTGAGGATCATATCCAAGGCCTGATTTGGAATATAGTGGCCTTTTATTGGTACACAATTCTTCCAGGTTTGAAGACGCCTTCAGGGAGGTTATTTCCTGCGCCTGAGTTTTATTCACCTGTGTCAGCTTAGTAAAATCATTTTTGGCATGAGCAAGTGCAGCTGATTTTTCTTTAAGTAAAATGGTTAGTCTGTTTATCTCAGCTGTATTAACGTCAGCCTGGTTTTTAAAGTCATTGCGATTATCTCAACCTTATTTAAATCTAAGTGAGTTTTGAAATCATTTTTAATTGCCTATTCTCATCTTGCGGTGAGTCTTCTCTCTTGTCTGATTTGGTGTGCAGATTTGAGTGTTTCAAAATCTTTAAATAACTAATTTACCGATTCGTGTAGATCCATATCTTGTGACATGGCTGAGCTATTATTTGAACCGGTGGGTTTAGAAGTTACCTCTTCGTCAGCTAGGTTTGCCATCAGGCAGTCATACTCCTCATCTTCATCAGAAAAGAATCCGCTGCTTGATTCGACATGCTCCTGGTCTTCTCCGATGAGAGCCTTTCTTCTATCTTCTTTTCTACCCACCTCCTTCTTGGTTTCGTCCTTCTTGAGCTCAGGACAGTCCATTTGGATGTGTCCTGTTTTGTGACAGTTGTAGCATTCTACTTTCCAGCTTCCAAATTACGGTTTCTTAAGGATTCTCCTTATAATTTTTCTTATATTTGGAGTAGTTCTTTCTAAAATTGCTGAACCTTTGCATTATAAACGCCATTTCTTCCTCAAAATCTAATGGATTTGGAGGTTTCACATCAGATAGGCTCTTGGCAGGGGACTCGGCTGCAAATGCGATTCCCTTCCCTGCAGGCTCAGTTGAGGATGAACTTGGAAGCTCGAACTCATAAGCCTTCAGATCAGAGAACAACTCTTGAATCTTTATCTTATTCAGGTCCTTGGACTCTCTCATGGCCACAGCCTTCATGCTCCATTCAGGGTTGAGAGATCTGAGAACCTTTAGTGCCATTTCCCTATTGCTATAGGTTTTGCCGAGGGAGTTGATCTCATTAATAATCTCAGTGAACCTTGTGTCCACTTGATCTATGGATTCTCCGTTCTTCATTTTGAAATTGTCAAACTTTTGAATGGCGATTGACAATTTATTTTCTTTGATCAGCTCCGTTCCCTCACACATTAAAGCTAATGTGTCCCAGATTTCCTTAGCATTCTTGCATTTCTTGATCTTGACCATGGTGGATTTGTCAAGAGTCTGATATAATACATCTCTGGCCCGGTAATCAAGATTGGCCAGCTTTCTTTCTTCGAGAGTCAGCTCCGTTCTCTTCTTAGGAATCTTTTCTGGCTTCCCTGCTGCGATCTCCTCTGCTGTGTTGTCCTTCTCAAAGATGAATGGACCGTCCTCGATGATGCACCACATGTCGTCATAAATCGAAGATAAGTGTGCCTGCATCCTTATCTTCCACAGATCATACTCGTCACAGGGAGTCTAGAATGCATGTGTTCCATTATAAAGTGAGAGTAAAGATATATATCTGATATAGATCTGGTTCGTGAAATAAATGAACCAACCTCTCCGATACCACTTGTAGGTCACAAGTCGTCCAGGTACAAGTCTAGAGGGGGGGTGAATAGACTTGTAGAAACTCTTAAACTCTTTTTTCACGAAGAGTGAGTTTCTTCAGCTGAAAGGTAAACAAATGACTTGAATTCGTTTGTTCTTTAGTATATGCGGAAGTCAGCTGATGACGAATAGAAAGCAACTAATGAAACACTTAACAATGAATGCAGCAGTTAGAGTATGATGCAATAAAACAGTAAATAACGCAGGCGATTATAGTGGTCTCAGAGGTGGGGTAATTCTCTACTAATCCACTTTTCTCCAAACCAGTTGGAGATGAATTCACTATAATTCTCAACCAATGATAAATATTACAGTGATTCAAACCACACTACAACAACTTCCAACTAGTGGAAATCCGTGCCGTTGTACACACTTGACTGCCTTGCACCTCTTGATCCTCGATCCTTGGATGCCTTTACAGTCTCTTACTTCAACTAGTGAAGTACCTCGTACTCAGGATTATAGACAAGAGTTTTTGTCTTCTCCAACTAAGAGCTTCTTTAAGTATGAACTCTTAGAACCGCTCTTTTCACGATGCTATTGATTGCTTTAGATTGCTTTGATTGCTTTGATCGCTTGAAAGTATGTTCGCACCGGTAGTTGCTCAGCTTCAAATCTTCGGATATATATAGGTCATGATCTCTGAGCTTTTTCCTTGTAGCCGTTGCAAATCTTTTGAACAAATCCGTCCGTTGGAGGGAGACTTCATTGTTTAATCTTTACGAGCGTTGCAAGGCTGGATTCCCATTATTTTATTTTATCTTCCGACCGTTGTGAAGACTTCTGCATGTGAGCGCCGAATCTTTTGAATATAAAACGATTAAAGTCTTCAAGGTGGGTCTGGATGATTTATTTTAAATCATATCTCTTGCGGGAATCACTCCAATTTGTCTCTTCACGTTGCATGTGACTTTCCGTAATACTTGACTTTTCAACGCATGCTGACGTGGACTTGGAGTACTTGGCTGACTTCGAGTAGGCTGATGAGCAGCTAACATCTCTGCAGTCTGGTCCTCTCTGATGTTCACTGTTTGTGACTTATCTGATCAGGTGACTACCCTGAGGTACCTTGGCTGCAGTCTGGTCAAACTTCTCTGATAAGTTTTGTTGACCAGGACTACTCTGAGTCGACTCGACTGATCCTCTCTGATGAACTTAGCTGTACTCAGTACTTAGCCGATTTTCAGCCTAACTAATTTTTGGCCTACATAAGATACTCATTTGGTTCTTCTTTATATTTTGCCAAGTTTTATACTTACATATTTGGCCTATGTAAGATACTCATTTGGTTCTTCCTTACATTTTTGCCAAGTAATAAACATTCGATTTTATATTAATGACATCATCAAAATCTAACAAGTATTCCTAACATCCTCAAATTATTTTATCCATACTATATAGACACCTAGCTATCCAGTATATCTCAGATAAAATAACGTGAAAAGTTTATACTGAAAGTCCGGATATTACAACTTTTTTATTCTTGTAAGAAATTAACATGTTTGTGCTTTTGCAGTTCAGTGTTTTTATAACATTTTTTTGCACGGAATAACTGTTTTTAAGTGAAAATATTGAATCTTCTTCTTCTTGCGTACATCTAGGGTCTCGGAACGAAGCCATTCAATGCTTTATAAAGAGGGACATCTCTAATTTAACATACCATCTCCTTTTATGCCTGAGTCCAGACGAGTTCTTAGCATTTTTTGTTTTTATTGTACTTTTTTATTTGCTTAACACGAATGCATAATTGTACTTGTTGTAACAGATGTGGTAGTTTTCTGAATGAATGCCGTTTTTTCCAATTGTATCACTCGGTCTAATTGTACTCTTTATCACTTGTGGATTACGCCTGCAGTATTTATGATTGTTGTCTTCGGATTTTGATTGTAGGTGATGTTTCTGTATCCGTTACCAGGTTACATGTGTTAGGCGTATTTTTATACGCTTATTTATCATTATTTTATATTCATTTGATGCGTAAATCTGCATAAATGAGCTTTTAATGCACTATTCTTTTATGTTTTGCAGGAAATTGGAGTCCGGGAGCTCGAACGACGAAAAACTGGCGAAAACGACAATTTTTGGCCTAGGGCCGCGGCACAAGGAAAGCGAGCCGCGGCACACGCAGGTGACCAGCAAGGCCCCGAGTGAACTGTACCGGGGGCCGCGGCACAAGTATGCTGAGCCGCGGCCCATGGGGAAAAACGCGCGCCCAGGCATAGGCGCTGAGCATGGTGAGCCGCGGCACAGATTAAGTGAGCCGCGGCCCACAGGGCGGTTTTGCTGAGTCTTCCGCGTTTTTTTGCCATTTTTGGAGTAGTTTTCGACCCAATCCCCGGACGCGTTTTGGAGGCTGATAATAGTTATAAATAGGGGTTTAAGGTCTGAAAAGAGGCATCATCGAATTATCAAGGAGATCGATCATCAAGGAGAAGAAGAAGCAGAGAACACCAAGGAGCAGAGAGCGGAAGCTAGAGAATAGAGGAATCCGAGATCGTCGACTGCGTTTGATCTTTATGCTTTCTTTAATTCTTTCTGTATTTTTATCTTCTAGCATGTTAGGCTAAAACCCTGTTCTGGGATTTTGATAAAACAGAAGTTTTGACGAATTTACTTTTGATTATTAATTCAATTCCCTTTTCTATTGAGTTTTCCCAATTGTTCTTAATGCTTTCAATTGTGTGGCCTATAAATGAATTGTTTTAATTACGCAACTCGAATCGGGAGAGGAGAGTTAGTAGGAAGTAATTGGTGAAAATCGTTTTATCTTGTGAGATAGGAATATACTCATAGGAATTACGTGGCCTTTTTGGAGATTTCGTACTTTTTGCCTATTGTCGAATTAATTCACCTAGGAATAGAATGGGTTATTCGCCTTAGAAAAATCTATTGACCTCGGGAGAGGCGGTAGAGTATTTTAGCAATCTTCGCCTTCAATAAATTGGGAAATCATTAAATTCATATAATCGAGAGTAATTCGGATAAACCGAGGTGGATTCACAATCCTAGATTGATTCCGTATTTGATCTTCTTCCCTTGCATAATCGATTTTTCTATTCTTTGCTTTTATTAATTTTCCTTAATTATTTCTTGCACCTAAAATTTCGACAGTTCAGATAAAATTAGAATACTCATAAATCGGTATTTAGTAATTCAGTCCTCGTGGGAACGATATCTGACTAATCACTTTGTTACTTGTTTACGATAACGTTCACTTGCGTTCAACGAAATTCGCAACAAGTTTTTGGCGCCGTTGCCGGGGACTGATTATTTTTACTAATATCGATTTCAGGATTTTGTAGTCTTAGTTTGAACAATTTTTTTTTATTTTGTGTAATTCTTATTATTTATTTTCCTTTCAGGAATTTCTGATTAGTGCATGAGACAATTCGGTAATGAAGGCCTACTACCTTTGGATACTGAACTGGAGCGCACTCTTCGGAAAAACAAGAAGGAGAAACGTGAGTTACCGACAACAGGCACCATGGCCGATAACACGGGATATCACGAAGCAGATAACCCCATTCAGCAAGCCCAACCGGCATTAGCACTCCGTGATTATGCTATACGACAAATCAATGCAAACTTTTCGGGAATCCGGCGTCCAACCATCCAAGCCAACAACTTCGAAATCAAGCCGGCTATTATTCAGATGGTGCAAGCAAGCCAGTTTTGTGGACTGGCAAACGATGACCCCAATGCGCATATCGCTTCGTTTCTCGAGATTTGTGACACCTTCAAAAACAACGGTGTTACCGATGATGCCATTCGTCTGTGGCTTTTCCCTTTCTCTCTGAGGGACAAAGCAAAATTTTGGTTGAATTCTTAACCGCCGGGCTCTATCACGACTTGGGCGGAATTAGCGCAAGCCTTCCTGGCTAAGTTCTTCCCACCATCAAAGACGGCGAGGCTTAGGAACGAGATAACTACCTACGGGCAATTTGATATGGAGTCGCTTCACGAAGCTTGGGAGCGATACAAGGAGTTATTATGGAGATGCCCACACCATGGCCTACCGGACTGGCTACAAATTCAGACGTTCTATAACGGATTGAGTGCTTCTACACACACTCTCGTTGATGCAGCAGCTGGAGGAGCATTGATGGGTAAAACGATGGTTGAAGCCCACTCTTTATTGGAAGCTATGGCTGCAAACGCTTATCAGTGGCCTTCCGAATGAGTGATCCCGAAGCGAGTAATGGAAATTTCCGACAACGATCCGATCTTTACATTATCAGCCCAAGTTGCTGCCTTGACTCAGCAACTTAAAGCTTTTTTGCACGCTCCTTCCACCATCACGACAGAATCATGTAATTGGTGCAACGGATCTCATCCTAGTGCAGAGTACCAAGTTGGAAATCCTTTTGAGCAACATCCGATGGAACAAGCTCAGTTTGTGGGGAACGGGAATCAACAAAATAATCCGTACTCCAACACATATAATCCGGGGTGGCGTAATCACCCTAACTTTTCATGGAGAAACGGACAAAACTCAAATCAACCTCAGTTTGCCCAACACCAACAGTAACCTCATCCCGCTCCAAAAATTTCTCTAGAGGAAGCAATGTCCAAATTAGCAGCAAATACGAGCCAGTTCATGACCCGTACGGAAGCAACCTTGCAAAACCATTCCGTTTCTATTCGCAACATGGAAGTCCAACTGGGCCAGATAGCAAATGTGTTAACAGCCCGCCCGGAGGGTACCTTGCCAAGTATGACTGAGACGAACCCCAGAGAGAGTATAAATGCCATTAGTTTGAGAAGCGGGAAGGAAGTGTGTGACCAGCCCGAGAGGAACGAAAAGAGAAGTGAGGATGAGGAAAAGAAAAATTTGGCGACTGAGGAATCACAAAATTCTATACCCTCGAAACTGTTTCCTGACAATCCGAAGGCATATGTGCCACCCGTCCCGTTTCCACAGCGTTTGCAAAAGCAGAAATTGGACAAACAATTTTCCAAGTTTCTTGACGTCTTCAAGAAACTACATATAAATATTCCATTTGCTGGTGCCTTGGAACAAATGCCGAGCTATGTGAAGTTCATGAAGGAGATCTTATCTAAGAAAAAGAAGCTCGAGGAATATGAAACGGTGGCACTGACTGAAGAGTGCAGCGCAATTTTGCAGAGGAAGCTCCCACCAAAATTGAAGGATCCAGGAAGTTTTAATATACCGTGCACTATAGGAAATTTGTCTTTTGATAGAGCGTTGTGTGATCTCGGCGCCAGCATTAATCTGATGCCCCTTTCCATATTTAAGAAGCTAGGCATTGGGGAAGCCAAGCTGACGACAATCTCACTGCAATTAGCTGACCGATCTATCAAGTGCCCGAGGGGGGTGATAGAAGATGTTTTAGTCAAGGTAGATAAATTCATATTTCCAGCTGATTTATTGTGCTCGATATGGAGGAGGACCAAGACATCCCAATGTTTTTGGGAAGACCATTCTTAGCCACCGGCCGAACTCTCATTGACGTGGAAAAAGGGAAACTCACTCTGCGGGTTCAAGATGAGCAAGTCACTTTCCAAGTGTTTAAATCCTTTCCGTGTGCAAGTAGTGTCGAGAAGATTTCACAAATTGAAAGTGTAGATATCTTTGTGAAGGACACACACCGGAAGAATTGTAGGTCAAAAAACTTAGAATCCATTTCAGCTGCCCCAACGTCTAATAAAAATGAAGAGCAAGTCGCATATCTTAGGCATTTGAATATGTCATCATCAACATCCGTTCATCCACCATCGAAAAATTCTCACTCTGTCATAAGTTCGCCCATGGAGTTGAAAATTAAGCCGGATGTCAAACGAGTGCCAAGTCAATTGCAAAATGGGTGGTTTGGACGGTTGCTATTGTTAAAACCGTTTCGCAAGGAACATTGGATATCCAAACCACAAGTCGAACGGTTGAAATTTAATGGCCAACAATTTAAATCACGTAATAACGGTTCGATGGAATGTGCGGAGTCCAAATGGTCCTTGCGAATTACGAATTAATTTTCAAAAAGTCCGGCTGAAGACTATAAACTTAGCGCTACTCGGGAGGCAACCCGAGTATTAGTCGTAGATTTTATTTTTTCAGTGTTTTCTTGCATTTTTTGAGCCTTTATTTTTCGTCATTTTTTGCTTTAATATGCTTATCCCTCACGTTCTTGGTGTTTTCTTTTGAAAATTCTGTGCAGAAATCACCCCAGGGGAAGAAATCAGCAATGGGCCATGGCACAAGGATAATGAGCCGCGGCACACACCAGTTGAAGGAAAAAGGCCAAACAAACTATACTCTGTGCCGCGGCACAACCTTACTGAGCCGCGGCACACCCAGTCCCTGAGCCGCAGCACATATGCAGCGAGCCGAGGCACACTAACATGACGAGTCGCGGCACCCGTAAGCTGAGCTGCGACACAAGGCGAAAGACCAAATAACGCTCAGGAGGCTGTACTCTGGGCCGCGGCTCACTTAAGTTGTGCCGCGGCCCCTCTTCAGAAGTTCAACAGCCCAGGTACCCTTCTTATATTCGATCGGCCTGCACACACCAGGTAAAGTCCCTTCCTTCCTTCGCACAAGCACTCGGCCGATACCCTCCTCTTCTTCTTCTTCTTCTTCTTCTTGCATTCTTCATTCCAAGTCAGGTAATTCTTAATCTCTTAATCTTAAATGCTACATGAATTGCAAAATAAGGTATGGTTATATGTTGTTAGTTTTTTTTTTCAAAGTTCTCTCAAAAATTGAGTTGGAATATGAAAACGGTGATTGATTGTGATGGTATTTGTGATTATGTATGATTGTTGATGTCATTTGTCGTTTTTTTTCTTCTCATGACTATCAATGGAGGTTGTTAATTTTGGGGATGGAATTAAGCTATTGTCATGTTTGTTCCTCATTTAAACTCATGCAGTCAAGGTGTTTGATGAAATGCATAAATGAAATTTTTTTCTTTTAAAGCCAACATTTTGAAACTTTGTTCAACGAATTCGTTTATGGATTTACAGCGTACCCCAACCCTTATGTCAAGTTTAAACATGAAAGTGCAATTTTAATTTTCCCTCACGAAGGTGCACGCTCGTTCAACTCTTTATTCACGTTTTGCATGTCTTTAGTCAAATGGTGTTGTTTTCCTTATAGATTAAGTAATTTCCGGTGTTTATCTTTTCAGGAACTCGCCATGGCTAGAAAGAGAAAGGTTAGCACAAGGGATAGGACGCAATCCTCCCCCACACGAGGGGAAACTTCACAAAGCCGAGCCGAGTTGGACTCACACCAATTCTCCGACCCGGAAATTCATAAAATATTCAATGAAAAGATCTGTCCTCGACCTTTGATTATGGAGCGGGGATTCACTCCCGCCCCCCAGGACGGTGAGCTTCTGACGATGATCGACGAGATGGGGTGGGCCCGTTTCGCTGCACCTCCCGAGTCGGCTCTTATCTCGATCATACAGGAGTTTTATGCTAGCGCTCTGTTGAAGAATATTCGGGCAGGGCAGATGATACCGCAGTCGGATACTCGGACTCAGGTCATCGTCTGAGGCATTACTGTGGATTTTTCAATGGCCGCCATTTGGAGATTATTCGAGCTGCCTGTGGTGGACGAGACGGCGTTTACACGAGATATGAGTGGCCTCACGAGGGAGGCCCTGCTCGAGGCACTTACATAGCCCGGCTCCGTCTGGGAGACGCGCGCCCCGGGTTCGTCGGCCTTCTACTTTAAGAGCTCGCGCCTCAGTCGGCTCGGGCGAGCCTGGTTGTATTTCTGCGCACGTGTTGATCCCACCTCGCAGATCCGCTCAGTTTTACTCTCTCGTGCCCGTACATTATATGCTATCACTACCGGGCTCCGATTCGATGTGTCCCCTCTTCTGGTCCGATCTATCCTTCTATGCATTCAAGGAAGGGCCAAGACGGGGCTGAAGCACCCATCTCTTATTTGCGCTCTATGCCGCCAGTCGGGCATGACTTGGTCGGATGATGAGCCGATGCTTGCTCCACAGGGTCCAATAGATCATCACATCATTTCGCATTTTGACCAGTGGGGTGGAGCGCCGGCACATGCTCGGGGGCGAGGATTTCTTCTTGACGAGGCACATGAGCAGTCCCCCGAGCCTCTTCTTCTGACACATGGGAAGACGGAGTCCAGCCCGCCGCCCCAGAGACCGCACCTCCAGGCGATGTTTGATAGCTTGAGAGAGGAGATGAGGAGAGAGCGAGAGAGCCACCTAGCTGCTATGAGAGAGGAGATGGGACGGAGAGAGAGAGAGCCTCCTCGCTGCTGTCCGGGAGGAGATGAGGGAGTAGGCCCGCCGGGCCAACCGACGTGAGGAGAGGCGCCTGGCAGCGAGGGATGCTCACCATCGGGACTACCTTTCTGCCTGGACGAGCCATATTCTGCACCCGGACGGGACATTAATTCCACCAGTTAGGCCAGCCCCTCCACCTTCCTCGCCGAACGAGGCCAGCACCAGTTCATGAGCGGCCATTAGGGGAGTACTTGACCTTCTTCTTTTATTGCATATTACTAGTTGTGTCCATTGAGGTCAATGTACGTCCTATGATTGGGGGGGTGGTTTACTTTCTGTTGATTTTTACTTATTCGTCTGCATTTCTCGTTATGTTTTTTGTTATTTTTGACGCTAGCCTTGCTTGCCTTGTTTTTATTTGCATTCGTGAATTTTTTGTGCTTCCTTGTGTAAAACTGATGTTACGATACTGATTTCTCTTTGAAGAAACGGTTGAGTTTGGTCGAGTTGCATTCAGCGATATCTTTTTCCTCCAAGTATTCTTTTAAGTCTATGATTACACCACTATAATCTACCAATAATCGAAGCAAAAACAAGTTGAATCACGAATTATATCCAAAACCCTAAAATTTGGTAAAAGGACCATGTACCTCGATTTGGCGATGAAATGGTGGAAGGAGTATGATTAATTCGTGATAAAATCTCCAATTCTGAGTTATAAGATGATTGGATACAACACCCAAGTAAAATCGCCCACAATCGCCTTGAAGGAGTGAAGAGCCGTGAGGAAAAGTGAGAAATGGGGTCAAAACACCAGTCTGTCCTATTTATACTGGATGGAACACGGCACAACAAATGGTCCAAACATCGCCGTGTTTAGCACTGTGTTGCGGGACAGTGAGCACGCCTGTACAACACGGCGCACGAACACGGTGCAAAGTGTCGCGGGTCTAGCGCCGTGTTGCGGCAAACGACGCATCACCCGCGGTAGGCACTCGCGTGGGTGTCTCGGCCGTTTGCTAAATGCGCGAACACCCGGCGCAAGACTCAGCAGCGCCGTTTCACAAACGGCGCACAACACGGTGCAAATCCGTAGCCGTTTTCATCGCCGTTTTGCACAAGTATGGCCATAAAGCTCCTGGACACTCGATGATGGAACCATAACTGAGTAGATACGATAAAACGGTAACATGACATGCCGACCCAACAGTTCGAGAAATCATCAATACATCAAAAATATCATATAAACCAGAACGGCCCGAGACAAACAAGCATGAATAGCACAAAAATCAAAATAAATCGGGACATAAAAGTTACAAGTATTAAATTAGTAAGAGTTGTTATGTATAGGTGTTTTATGTGTAAAGCGTGTTGTTTTTATTCCGGTATTTGTAATATAGAGAGATGAGGGGCTTTGAGTCTATAGAAATAAAACCAAATATTGTCTTCGTTTCAGAAGATTTCTTTTCCATGGGTTTGTATATTGTATTTTTAGTCTTGTATTGATTCAGAAGTTCATTTTGATTCGTAGCTGTATTTATTAAATAAGTTTAGCTTAGGTATCTAGAGTCTAGACCTCTATTTATGGCAAAAAGTAGAAAGAAAAATCTAAATTCTATTCATATTGTTCCTGGTTTTTATGTTTTTTCTGATAGCTGAAAGAACCTTCCGTCAATGCCGTCACTTTACTGCAGAGTCCGGGATAGGAATCTCTCCTCCTGCAGAAACTTTGAAACAAATGCGCAAATCCTTTTACACGAATTTTCCACCTCCATGTGTGGAATAGTTTGAGAAAAACGAGTTATATCAAGTCAAGGTACTTACTCAGGAACTTGTCGTGCGTCTTTTGATTATAATCACTTCACTTTCTCAGGGCAATGTTTATGTCATGTATTTGTCTGAAAAGAAGCGACTTGATTCAACCATCTCATGCAAGTGTACTGTTGCAAATGCTGATGGCTGCTCACGGCTTTTGTACATCTACGTCCAAGATCGGCGGCGGCGGTGGAGAGAAGATCGTCGCTGCCATACTAGGTACAATATTATTAATCTCTTCACACGTAAGGGTAATGCTTTTGATGCTTGTTTAGTAGGGTGATCTATATATAAGATAAAGAGTAGTACTAGACAACATTCTTTGCAGGATTTATTATATTTGCAGGACTTATATGTTGATTGTTGATAGTTGATAGTTAGTTACGGATATAATTAATATGTTGTAATTAATATGTTACGTACTAAATAGTATTATATTATTAATTGAATATTGATATGTTTAAAGATTATAGGCTATACACCTTGTTGAGTTGATGAATTCTCGTAATCTATACACAAGTTTGTAACTCAAACCCCAAACCACTTTATCTACTAGCATTGTTGGAAACTTTGCAAGGTGAAAAAGCTATTGTTTTTACAGGCTATACACCTTGTTAAATTTCTTTATCGGCATCCAAATTAAGATTAAAGAGTAAGGTGATGTGGACATTTAAATATGACATGGGTCTTGAAAAGATTGGGAGATGCTAATCCCGATATAAGACTGGACATCAGAGACTTTGTCCAGCCTTGTCAAGTGAACAAGATGACAACGGTACACGTGTGGCACAAGGTGGCACTTCTACGTAGAAATCGAGATATTTAATTATGTCAAGTATTTAGAACTTTGGTCACTTGGTACTCTTGAATTAGACTTAGTAATTTGGTCTTAAATTAGACTATAGTTATGGTGTTGCGTGTCGAATTGTTAGTATAATACTTGTTGGATAGTAGTTGGAGTTGGTATTTTGGGTCGACTATTTGTTGGGTTGTTGATATTTAGTACCGACTGTTTGTTGGGATGTTGGTATTGGTACTAAATGGCAGGGTGTGAATTTTGGGCGGTATTTTATTTGTATGGAATGATGTACGTACGGAATGGTTATTATGAATTTTTTATTTAAAATGTTGCATTTATATTTCAGTTATTATTGCATTTATCTTCAATAGTGTTACATATTTTCAAATTAGTGTTGCATATAATAACCATGTTAGTGTTGGATATAAGAATGGAAGTGTTGCATTATGCCTGGTGGAACCCACTGCTGACGTGGCAAAAGAGCCCACTACTGATGTGGAACTCATTGCTGACATGGCAAAAGGGTCCATTGCTAACGTGTATGAAAGTGGGACCCACTACTGACGTGGATGAAGTGGACTCACTACTGACGTGGCCAAAGGGCCCACTGCTGATGTGTCATTGGTTGTGGGCAGCACTTTTCTGAACTGTATTCTCCTTTAGGCCAACATTGTTTTTTGTTGCATATATTTTGTTTTGTGTTGTACTATGTAGATAATGCAATACTTTCCCTTTATTGTATTAGAAAGGAAAAGTACTGGATTATAGGTCAAATGCCACGCGATCAGATGCAACACCCACAAAGTGTTGGATATATCAATTTCTAGCCTAAGGCAACAGAAAATGGGGTATAATGCAACAATAGGAAGCATTGTATATGAGCACTTATGGCGTAGTGTAGGGACGTTTGAATAATCTTATTATTCGTTAATAACTATTATTTAACTATTGTAATACTAAAAGTTGCACACATTATAATAATCAACGAGAAATAGATGTTATCAAATAATTTTATATAAATGTGATAATTTACAAATTTAGGCACATCAAATATCCTAGGACACTATTTCCAACAATCTCCCACTTGCACTATGACTAGTTATTCATGACTCTAAGACCTTTCAAGCAGGTAGGAGATTGAGGAGTATTTAAGTACAAAAGTTAGGAAAATTGATAGGGAAATAAGAGAGGGATGGATGTAAGGGAAGATTTCCCTTGAAGGAAAATATGACAATGGGCCCAATGCATTGGAGACACCCACCCAATAGGGCTGTTGTCATCCCAAAAAGGGGCGACATGTCGTGTGTTGGTTGGATGGTCATTTGTTTTTTCTTTTCTTATCCCATAGTTTCTAAATATTTTTTTTGTCCAACGATTTTTTTTTATCACCACTAATTTTTATTTTCTAGGATCTATAAATAGAGCTTGAGTTTTTGTCATTTGGACTCTAAAATGAATCCTAAGTTTTTAAACTCTATTTTCGTTCCTTCTTCCTCATTCTCACTCTTTTTTTTTCAATCTCCAATCTCCTTCATGGATCATTCACAAAATTATAGTTTCCTCCCAAATTACGACTTTTCAAACCAACCTCAAAATCTCTAAATCCCAATACGCAACACCCGGAAAATACTCAAAATACGGGGATGCATCACAATTTTCAAATGCAGTACATGATGTTACCAAATTATGGCATGCAATACCCGTATAACCATACTTATATGCCATAAGGCTACCAACTAGTTTCGGGAAACACCTACGCTCCCTCTCATATGAACTGTCCAAACAGTGAATCGACTAATGAGACAAAGGTTTTAGTAGTGGATCGACTGATATCCCATAATTTTCCACACAAGACTCTCTGGAATATGTTGGCAGGGATACTCCCATAGTTTTGTAGCTCCAACACAACAATAGCCAAAAGATCAAATTACACCACTTGGACTTCTGAAGATAACAAAAATGCTACTAACTGATTATTTTCCACTTTAGTACTGATAGTGAATTGGCGGCAAATCAAACGGGTGATACTCTTTGGGTCAAAATCACATAGTACGTGAATGAGAAATCACAAAGTGGGATACAAAGGACCTGCATTATTCTCCAACCAGCTAGAATGTAGGATACTGATGTCTTAGGTAAAAGACTGATGTAATATCCGGAAATTCTATTACTGTTGTTTAATGTTATTTTATCCGAGTTATGTTGTACAGCGTGCAATCTGTACAGTATGGGTAAAAAAATTAAAGGACCGAGACATCTGTATTGGTATAATTGTCGTACTTGGTCGACAATTGGATGTAAGAAGTATATGTATTCAGTATGTCGTATGTTCGTATTCTGTATGTTGAGACGTTGGACAAGAATAGCTAAAAAGGGCTAAGTGTAACATTATTAGCGCACGCTAATAATCATGAGTAGCGCACGCTATCGTGCAGGTTTAGCGCACCCTACAGATATAAGATAACGCACGCTAATGCAGTCAGATCGGAAGGAATCTTCGTGTGGACGAGGCCACTTTCGGCGCACGTTCTGATAAGTCAACGGATGTTTGTAATGTAGTACTAGCGCACGCTAAACCCTAAAGGTTAGCGCACGCTAACTGTATATCGGACAAGAAGGAATCTTATCCTCGTCAGCACTTTCGGCGTGTGGACCTGTTTTCAGAAACATACAGACAAACGAGTCAACTATGAGTAGCGCACGCTAAGGTAGGACACTTATATACGCTAAATAGAGGCATTTACGTACGCTATTTCATGGGCATTGCGTACGTAAATCACTTCATGCAGTAAAATAGTTGCCGCTGGACTTCGATAGCGCACGCTAACAAAGACAGTTAGCGCACGTTAAGTGTGTAACGTACGTTAGCTGAAGATGTTAGCGTACGTTAATAATGTACAATATATATATAAGTGCAGTTGGCTATTTTTCGTCATTTTCATCCATTTCTTCATGTGAGCCGATAGAGAGAACCTTGAGAAGTATTTGAGGTTCCAAACACTGGATTAAGGTGGAGTTAATCATCCATAACAACATTTGAAGCTTCAAATCATTGCTGATTCTTGGAAATGGATTCAACCTTGGAAATCAATCCATTCCTTCAAAAAGGTAATTACTCTTCACTTTGAGATTTCATTTTGGATTGTATATGATGTTCTTGAGCTGATGATTATCATATAAACAAGTTGATAAGTATGATTATGAGTTGGATTACCGGATTATGATGATGTTATGGTTGATATGAAGATATTGATATGAATTAGATGGTTTCGAATGTGTTGTTTATCTTCAAAGAGATATGTTGGCTAATGTCTTCCTTCAATTCGGATCTTTGATGTTGTTGTTGGTTTCTTCATATGATGGTGAATATGGCATGATTATGAGTTCTTGGTGTTTAGGTTGTTGATATTAAGGAAGATGAAATATGAATATATGACTTGAATTAAGAGTCGGATGATTACCTATATGTTAAAGGATATTGGATTTCGTTGTTTGATAGATATGAACATGGTTTTGGATCACCTAGTGTTCTTGATAATCGTCATATGTTGATCGGTATCCGAAATACATGCAATTGTACAACATTAGCACACGCTAAGCTTACTGCCTAACGCGCGCTAACGGGAGCAACTTAGCGCATGCTATGTTAAGTGATTAACGTGCGCTAAGAAGGCAGAGAGTGCAGTATTTTCGTGTTGTGGTTATAAATTCGTGCTGGTTTGAGTTGGATTGGTCCGACTAGTGTTTAATCGAGATATTGTCAAGCCGTTGGGTTTGTGATTTGGTTTTATCGATTGTTGATTGTTATCGAACTTGTTGTCTATCGATTACTGTAATAGGTTGAGAATATTGATCGGTGATTACAACCGTGTGTTGCGGTCAATCTCGAGTATGTTCGTGAATTGGTTTGGTCGGGACCGAGGGACTTGTAGATGACGGCGATGGAATTGATAACAGCTTCATCAGTATCGAGGTAAGTTATTACTTGCTCAGTTTATAGTATTTAATGAATGGTTTTCGTTTCATTCGTTTATAATTCGTATAGCAATGTTTATAATAGTAATCACAGGAGATTTGGGATTATAAATCATATTCGAGTTTTGGGAATCTGAATCATAATGTATATGATTTACTTTTGTTATTGGTATACTTGTATATCGAGGATATATTGTGATAAAGACGGAGATATGAATTATCTGCAATTCGTGATACTTTGGACCGTCGAGTATTGAGGATAATGGTTCGTGATGGTTTAGACATTGAGATCGTTCTCGAAGGACTCGGGGCAAGTACTCTAATCGTTTTTATCATTGGTGTCGATCATGTCGTGATACATTCGTTTATCGTTGTTGTCATGCATTTGTGCATTGTTGTTGTTGTGTATTGTGTACTGTTGTTCTGTGCAGTTGTGCATTGTTGTCATATGTCCACCTCGTGTTGGTCCGACGGGATCATCGGGGGATCTATGCTAGCGTGCGCTGGATCATCGGACGGGTTTTCCACCTCGGGTTGGTCTGACGGGATCATCGAGGGATCTAGGCAGTGAACGCTGGATCATCGGATTGCCATGTATTGTTGTTGTGCATATGTATATTATGGGTTTGCCATAAGTATACATTGTCATTATTGTTGTGATCATATTGACGTTGTCATATGGGTATGCATTTGTAGGTCTTGTGTTAGGACCATGTCCGTATGTTGTGTTGATCTGATCTCGGATTAGACTGACGTGATGGTAATGGTATTTCGTATCTTGAGGTATGTTCTGTATTTCCTTGGTACTTGTTTTTGATGGACAATCGATTATCGTATTGGAATTGTCGACGTTATCCGATGGATTGAATTGGCCAGAGTTGGTATAATTTCCGTATCGCGAGTTATGATAATATTTTGAGAGCTTTGGGTATTGTTGAGATACCGTACAGATATTTCGGTATTATCTTATTGTGTTGTTAAGGATACGAATCGTGGATTTTCGTAAAGTTACGACGGTAAGATTACATTGGTCGTATTCTTACTTAGTATTTCCATTGATATGTAATTATTGACGTGATGTGATGGTTATCATTGTTGGATATTATGGCTGACCCCGTCGTGGGCTGTCTTTTTAGGTTCTTGGATTATCAAGCTTGTAGCGGTCATGGAGAGATGAACTTCCCGGAGGATACTGGCTAGGTCATGTATTTGTGTATTGAGTTTCCTGATCAGTTCTTGTATTCCGCTGCTAGAGTATTTCAATTGTTTGTCTTTTTCCGCTGCGTGAGTATTTTTAAAATGACCTATTGGTACCTGGTAATTTAGATTACTTTGGAAATCGTTTTCGAAATTTGTTCTGTCGGTACGTGTAAGCGATAACTTAACATATGTTTTTAAACTGTTGAGTTTTGGCATTTTGGGCCTTGTGGTTTCAAATGAGATTCTACGACGGTTTTTAATAAACGAGTTTTATAAAGTCTTCAAATGTTTTAAATAGATAATACCATCGTTAGCCTCTTGGATGTTTGTAAATGTTTGCGAAAATTTCCTTCAGCCTTGCGGGTTCCATCTCGGGGCCCACGGCGCTGTAATATTCCTGGATGGCTCTGGGGGTGTTATAGAATATGGTATCAGAGCTTAGGTTTAGAAAACCTAGGCATTTGGGTCGAGTTGGGTCATGTTTTTGTTGCGTCATTCGAGTTGTCGATTGACAAATATTAGAGCCGTGAGTCTTTATTGTTCACTCAGGCTTGTGCGTTATCGGATTTGCCAATATCGTACTGGGCTTGTTATAACTTTTCCAAATGTTGTTAACAAGATTCTCTGGAATGAGATGTATCGTGTTCTTGAGTCGAACTGACTTGGCAAAGCGTGTGTTTTGAAAATATCCGTGTCGAGTATTTTCTAGAGTCGAGACATGTGCCAGTATCACGGGGAATCGTCGGCTTCACGATCTGTAAGTAATTGGATTTTTGAATTTCATTGAGATTTATTGCCGTTCTAAGTTGATACGTTTTGAGATTCAACAGATATTATACGTTACGGTATAAGGTGACAGAGTTGGGACAGGATTGATGATCTTGAGAATCATAAGAAATCAGTATGTTCGGTAGATTTTGGAACGGAATTGTGCATTTGGGAGAATGTCGTGGATTGTTGAGGAGAACATGTAGTCATGTTAGTTCATTTTGTGATATATGAACTGCTTTTGAGCATTTGAAAATGATACTTTTCAAAATATATGTTTTATGGATGTTTTACGGAAAATGATTTTTGGGCTGAGACCCAATCGATTTCGAAATAGTTTTATAACCCATGACTTGGACTCCGAAAAGGGTTTTCTACTTTTTAAACTTCTTGTAATGCGGAACGAGATACGGGTTGAGACCCTAATGTTTCAAAAGGCCTTTCTGTTTTTCTTAAAACTCCCGAGAATTGTAAAACACTTTATCAATCCTTATCTATTTCGTTTCTGCCCTTCGCGGTTTTAGTTTACTTGTTCAAATGAAACCTCTCGGGAAGTCTTTCGCTGTGTTGATTTGTTTCAATGCATTGTCATAGCATATTTGAGGTGATCCAGGATGGATTAATGGTTGACGTTGCGAGTCATAGGTGGAAAAGGAATTTTTGGTCGGAGTTTATATATTGAGATTTTGGAACTCTATCGTGTAGTTTTCCGATGGAATATCAGTGGATATTGGTGACGAACCGAACTGGTATACAAGAGTATGGAGGTGGTCAATCATTTGCATAGTTTTCATTTTAAACTTGAAATCGTGTGGATTCGAAGGACACTATTATCGAATACTTGGCACCAATGAGCCAATGTAATTTTCGAAAATTTATGTTTTGAATTTTGAAATTTTTGAAGAATTTTCAAAATTTGTCTTTTGACAAGGCTATATGATTTCGAATCGTCTTGAAAATATAATCGATATACATACGCATTTAGTGCATAATGCATATCATGATGAAGTTATGAGTGTAACTCACAAATGGATGAGACATCGATGGAACTATGGAAAGGGATCCGAACTCTAGTATGATAGTTTGGTTATCCAGAGATGATCGGTTGATTGACCGGATAAGAGCAATATGCTGCGTGTTGTAGATTCTTGCACAGGATGTAATTTTGGAACTTTGGATTTTGCGAAATCGGGGCATATGTGCTATGTAATTCCATTGGTATGGTAGTAGCGGGATTTGTACTATAGCGATTTCTGAATGATTTCTTTGTAAGTGTAGATTTGGGGATGGTGACCCCATACTGATTGTTTTGGATATCGAGTGGTCGTTCCCACTCCACTTATGATTGGTATGTTCATTGATTTGCGATTGGTTGTTCGTATGCCGAGGGGAATGTTCACCAGTCGGTTGTGTTTCATTGAGATTCATTGTATGTGATTTGTTTAATGTTTTGAGAATTTTGTTCTTTCGTATATCGGTTTCTACGGTTCTGTGTTGACCGTGTTGGGGCTCCTCGTGTGAAGGTATTCTCGATTATCATTGATCGTTCGTTGGTCGTATCGGAGTTTATCATGTCGATGATATATTTGGTTGGGACTTATGGAATTGTTATTGTAAGCGTGTTGAGGCTTTACAGTGAAGTCACTTGCTAATATCTCAGGAGATCGTCGACTTGGCGCATATGTAAGTATGCTACTTTGGTTATTCGGTAATGATGATGATTGATCGTTGTCGTGATGGTTTTGGGATATTTTGGTTGAACGGTATGTTTGTTTGTTTTTATGACGGATTGCAAGTTTCGAGGACGAAACTTATTTTAAGTGGTGTAGTATGTAATATCCGGAAATTCTATTACTGTTGTTTAATGTTATTTTATCCGAGTTATGTTGTACAGCGTGCAATCTGTACAGTATGGGTAAAAAAATTAAAGGACCGAGACATCTGTATTGGTATAATTGTCGACTTGGTTGACAATTGGATGTAAGAAGTATATGTATTCAGTATGTCGTATGTTCGTATTCTGTATGTTGAGAAGTTGGACAAGAATAGCTGAAAATGGCTAAGTGTAACATTATTAGCGCACGCTAATAATCATGAGTAGCGCACGCTATCGTGCAGGTTTAGCGCACACTACAGATATAAGATAACGCACGCTAATGCAGTCAGATCGGAAGGAATCTTCGTGTGGACCAGGCCACTTTCGGTGCACGTTCTGATAAGTCAACGGATGTTTGTAATGTAGTACTAGCGCACGCTAACTGTATATCGGACAAGAAGGAATCTTATCCTCGTCAGCACTTTTGGCGTGTGGACCTGTCTTCGGAAACATACAGACAAACGAGTCAACTATGAGTAGCGCACGCTAAGGTAGGACACTTACGTACGCTAAATAGAGGCATTTATGCATGCTATTTCATGGGCATTGCGTACGTAAATCACTTCATGCAGTAAAACAGTTGCCGCTGGACTTCGATAGCGCACGCTAACAAAGACAGTTAGCGCACGCTAAGTGTGTAACGTACGTTAACTGGAGATGTTAGCGTACATTAATAATGTACAGTATATATATAAGTGCAGCTGGCTATTTTTCGTCATTTTTATCCATTTCTTCATGTGAGCCGATAGAGAGAACCTTGAGAAGTATTTGAGGTTCCAAACACTGGATTAAGGTGGAGTTAATCATCCATAACAACATTTGAAGCTTCAAATCATTGGTGATTCTTGGAAATGGATTCAACCTTGGAAATCAATCCATTCCTTCAAAAACGTAATTACTCTTCACTTTGAGATTTCATTTTGCATTATATATGATGTTCTTGAGCTGATGAGTATCATATAAACAAGTTGATAAGTATGATTATGAGTTGGATTACCGGATTATGATGATGTTATGGTTGATATGAAGATATTGATATGAATTGGATGGTTTCGAATGTGTTGTTTATCTTCAAAGAGATATGTTGGCTAATGTCTTCCTTCAATTCGGATCTTTGATGTTGTTGTTGCTTTCTTCATATGATGGTGAACATGGCATGATTATGAGTTCTTGGTGTTTAGGTTGTTGATATTAAGGAAGATGAAATATGAATATATGACTTGAATTAAGAGTCGGATGATTACCTATATGTTAAAGGATATTGGATTTCGTTGTTTGATTGCTATGAACATGGTTTTGGATCACCTAGTGTTCTTGATAATCGTCATATGTTGATCGGTATCCGAAATACATGCAACTGTACAGCATTAGCGCACGCTAAGCTTACTGCCTAACGCGAGCTAACGGGAGAAACTTAGCGCACGCTACGTTAAGTGATTAACGTGCGCTAAGAAGGCAGAAAGTGCAGTATTTTCGTGTTGTGGTTATAAATTCGTACTGGTTTGAGATGGATTGATCCGACTAGTGTTTAATCGAGATATTGTCAAGCCGTTGGGTTTGTGATTTTGTTTTATCGATTGTTGATTGTTATCGAACTTGTTGTCTATCGATTACTGCAATAGGTTGAGAATATTGATCGGTGATTACAACCGTGTGTTGCGGTCGATCTCGAGTATGTTCGTGAATTGCTTTGGTCGGGACCGAGGGACTTGTAGATGACGGAAATGGATTTGGTAACAGCTTCATCGGTATCGAGGTAAGTTATTACTTGCTCAGTATATAGTATTTAATGAATGGTTTTCGTTTCATTCGTTTATAATTCGTATAGCAATGTTTATAATAGTAATCACAGGAGATTTGGGATTATAAATCATATTTGAGTTTTGGGAATCTGAATCATAATGTATATGATTTACTTTTGTTATTGGTATACTTGTATATCGAGGATATATTGTGATAAAGACGGAGATATAAATTATCTGCAATTCATGATACTTTGGACCGTCGAGTATTGAGGATAATGGTTCGTGATGGTTTAGACATTGAGATTGTTCTCGAAGGACTCGGGGCAAGTACTCTAATCGTTTTTATCATTTGTGTCGATCATGTCGTGATACATTCGTGTATCGTTGTTGTCATGCATTTGTGCATTGTTGTTGTCGTGTATTGTGTACTGTTGTTATGTGCAGTTGTGCATTGTTGTCATATGTCCACCTCGTGTTGGTCCGACGGGATCATCGGGGGATCTATTGTAATATCCGCATTTTTCTTTCCCTTGTAATTGTATTTCCGGTGTAATTCTCGATTTTAGTGACCTTCGTGTATCCTTCAGTGTAACTTTTCCGTCATCTTTTGATCTGATTCTCGTAATTGTTGTGCGGAACCGCCGTTTCGGGGTTGCCGTGGATTCATTCTATGCTATGATGCGTTTTAAGGTGTTCCGTTTGACGTTTCGTTCATATTCCGGTATTTTGGGGTCGTTTATATTCTATATCTAGCGCACGCTAAATTTCCTGTATGGCGCACGCTAGAAATCCATTAGTAGCGCACGCTATGTTTAATTCGTAGCGCACGCTAACGATTTAGCCCCGGGAGTGGCAGTTCAGCTCCCAGGCCTCTGGACTATCGTAATAGCGCACGCTATTTCGTCTAGCGCACGCTAATGTCGGGAGACTAGCGCACGTTAAGTTGTTCAGTAGCGCGCACTAGTGTGACTGTCCAGTACTGGGCAGTTTACTACTGAAATCAATCAGATGCTAGTTAGCGCACGCTACGCTGGTATAGGTAGCGCACGCTAACGGGTCAGGTGAGGTTTGGGCAGTTGGCTACTGGACTCGGCTGATGTTCAGGTAGCGCACGCTATTGGTCGATAGCGCGCGCTACCGAGAGGTTATTAGCGCACGCTACGCATGTATGGTAGCGCACGCTAACGGCCAAAAACAGCTTCAGGTGGACGCTAACAGGAGGGTTTGTAACCCTATCCCGTTAGCGCACGCTAACCTTGAGGTCTTAGCGTGCGCTAACACTCCCTGGCTATATAAACCAGGGAGTTGACCGAGATAATCATAATTCCTCTTTTCTACCTCTCTCCGCGGCGAAGGCGATTCCGAGGCGTTTTCTTGGCGATTTCTTCCTCCAATCATCTCATCCATCATCCTTCTTGAGTTCTTGGAGTATTATATCAACATCAACACGAATCATTCGTCCTAATCCACGGTAAATCTCTTAGAACCCTACTTTTGGGTAATTTGGGGGTTTTGGGATTTTCTTCCGATCCGTTTCGTTTTGTTGATGGATTCATGATGAATATGATTATTCTTGTTGGTATTCTTAGTTTCCCTACGGATTCATGGTATATTTTCATGGTTTTGCGAAATCGAGAGGGTTTGGTTGTGGTCCGCCCTCGTTGTTATTTTTGTATGAATATACATGAATCGTAGGCGGGTTTCCGGGTGTATTCCATTTCCGAAATCGTCTAGAGTTGGTTGTGATTGTGTTGTTCGAATCGTTAGGTTCATTTCCACCGGTTCCTTGCGGTCGTGTTCAACTCTTCCGTTCCGTTCGTGTCATCGTCTAATTAATCGAGGCAAGTATCCTTATGAACTTACAATCTTGACATAGTAGTTTTGTATGAGAAATTGTGTGTGTGTGTATGCTCACTACGGGTTAGACTCGACGGGGTCTCGGTAGGGTTCCACGAAGCTGTGGGACCGCGAGCTTGCTTTTAACCACTGTGGGTTAGATCCGACGGGGTCTCGGCAGGGATCCACGAAGCTGTGGGTCCGCGGTTAATTGTGGTGCATTTTTACAAATGTGGTTTGATCATTGGCATTTCCGGAAATGAGTGTTTTGGAAACTAAGATTTCTTGATGGCATGCATTACTATATGTGTAAGATGTAAATTGTTCATTTGGTTACTTGTACTAGCGTAATTGCTAACCCCTCTGGGGACCCGTTTTGGGGAAATTCGTTTTATGAATTTCAGGTTAGGTTCATCGGGACGAGCGGGCGCTGGACCAGTACACGGATGATGGCCATGCGTGATGATTGTGCATAAGCGACGTCTTAATGTCTTTTCGTCTTTTCATCTTTGGTGGCTTTTGAACTAATAGTTGTACTCGAGTACTTAAGAGTTCTTGTTCGTCCGGATTGTATTGTTGCCTTTATGTTTGTGCTGATTGATGATGTTATGTTTGACCGGTTGAACCGGGTGGATTATTCTGTTTTGCATCTTTACGGCATGGTGTTGGTTTGTCGTTTATGTGAGTCGTTGAGTATGATGCTGTTCAGCCTGGTGGGTCCCATATAGGGATTCACGGCACTGTAATATACCTCGAATATCTTGAGGGTGTTACAGAAAATGGTATCGGAGAACTAGGTTTATGGATACCTAGGCTTGTCGGTTTATTGGGTCTTGTGGTGTTTTGTTTTGCACATCATCGTCACGCTGCCATGATTCCGGTACTACCAGTGTCCGTAAGTTTTCCTTCCTCTGTTCATTAATTCCTTGTATCGTACCCTTGATTCTCGACTTGTAATTGTTCTTTTCTTGTACTGATCCTTGTATGGCTTTTGCTATTTATTTAACTCCAGTATGGATGCTGGAAGAGGTCGTGGTCGCGGTCGTGGTCGTGGACGCGGCCGGGGACGTGGGGAAGCCGGTGGGGCGGCCACGTCACGATCTTGAGCCGGCGTCGGCGGCCGTCATAGCCATGCTTCTTCTCGGGAGCGTGCGATCTTGGTATTGCGGCCGTTATGCAATAGATGGTGAACCAAATGGCGGCAATAGCTCGGGCGGTTGAGAACCCGGAGCAGGCCCATGCTAATCGGGCGGAGCGGACCGATGGCTCCAAGATGTTATCAAGATGCATCCTCCTCGCCGGGAGCTTCAGACCCGACCGGCCGGGAAGGGTGGATCAAGGAGATGTCTAAGGTCTTCGTTGCCACTAAGCATCCGAGGAACGAGAGTCCCTATTGCCCAATACTTTCTCACAGGGACGCTACGACCGGTGGGAGGCCGTTGGGCCCAAAGACCATCTTTGCTACGTGGGCTGAGTTTCAAGAGTTGATGGAGATCGAATATTGCCGTGGCCGATCATACGAGCTCGGGTACATGCTTTTATGATGCTCAACCACGGATATCCCCGTAGCTCAAGCTATTGCTGATTTTAACAAAGAGTTGGGTTATGTGAAGACCCAAGTTGTCGAGAGAGTGACAAGATTTTCCATTTCTCCAGACGGATGAAGTTGCCGATTCGGGACTATATGTCGGGGCTCGTATGCACTACATTGAAGGATTATCGAGTAGGGCCCTTGCTTATGATATGTCCGTGACGGCGAGTGAGGCGGCCCGCGAGAGTAAGAAGCGTAAGTCCGATGGGAACTTTTCGGGCCACAAGAGTGGGGGTCACAGAGATCCCACCGCTAACTTCCCGCCGGCGGTGGTCCACCTCGTTCACTGGGGTCCTCGTGGAACTACCGGTGCGCCTTTCCGTGATGTGAAGTGTTTCAATTGTGGTCGTATGGGCCACATCACGTACTTGTTTGAGCCCTTTCTCGACGTGTAATCGTGTGGCCACCGGCCACAAGGTCGCTGGCCTTGAGAGGGAGAAAATTCTTGGTGCCCGGGCTTCCATTCCAGCGCCTAGGGAACCAAGTGTGAATCAGGGATCGTTTGCTCCTCAGTCTCCGCCGAGTGCTAGTCGGGGGAGAGGTCGGGGTCAGCCCTCTAAGGGGGGAGCTTCCAGTGTCGGCTCCGCCCATCCGCGTGTCTATGAGATGCAGAGAGCCGATGATCCAGCGGCTACCGTGGTGACAGGTACCGTTTATATTCTTTCTCATCCTGTCAGTGTGCTTTCCGATTCCGGTGCTACGCATTCGTTCATATCTCTGGATTGTGTGCGTCGTTTGAGTCTCGACCGTTTGACGCCTTGTGAGCCCTTCATCGTTAAGCTTCCTAGCGGCGATAGGATCGTTGGTGATCAGGAAGTTCGAGACTGCTCTGTACTTATTTGTGAGAGGACTTGGCCCTCTAATCTTATTGTTGTGAGTATCGAGGGTGAGGATTTAATTCTTGGTGATGATTGGCTCGAGCGGCATGGTGCGATCATGAACTACCGCACGAGAATCATCACTATGTTAGCCGAGGACGGCACCGAGCACTCTTTCGCGGGGCGAAAGAGAGGAACCCAGAAATTTGTTATTAATGCCTTGAAGGCGATGAGTCTCCTGCGAAAGGGGTGTACTGGTTATTAGTGCTATGCCTTGAAGGCGGAGGATGGTGGAGTCGAGCTTTCGTCGATTCCATTCGTTAATGAGTTTCCTGATGTATTTCCTGACGAGTTACCGGGATTGCCACTGGATCGAGAGGTCGAGTTCACTATAGAGTTAGAGCCGGGTGCGGCTCCTATTTCGAAGGCGCCCTATCGCATGGCACCTTCAGAGATGTCCGAGTTGAAGAAGCAGTTGAGTGAGCTTCTTGAGTCGGGGTATGTTCGACCGAGTGCCTCGCCTTGGGGCGCGCCGGTCCTGTTTGTGCGGAAGAAGGATGGTTCGCTACGTTTGTGTATCGACTATCGCGAACTAAACAAGGTGACCATCAAGAACAAGTATCCTTTGCCGAGAATTGATGACTTGTTCGATCAGTTGAGGAGTCTGTATTCTCGAAAATTGATTTGAAATCGGGGTACTATCAGCTCCGGGTGAGAGAGTCCGATGTGCCGAAGACAGCTTTTCGGACGAGATACGGACATTATGAGTTTGTAGTTATGCCTTTCGGGTTAACTAATGCACCGGCGGTGTTCATGCAATTGATGAACAAAGTTTTTATCGAGTATTTGGATAAGTGCGTCTTCGTCTTTATTGACGATATTCTTATTTATTCGAGGAATGAGGAAGAGCATGCCCATCATTTGCGGATAGTATTAGACATTTTAAGGACCAAGCAACTCTATGCAAAGTTCTCGAAATGTGAGTTCTGGCTGAAGAAAGTGATGTTTTTAGGTCACGTGATTTCAGCCGAGGGGGTTCGTGTGGATCCGCAGAAGATTGAGGCCGTATTGGATTGGGCACCGCCCAAGAATGTGAAGGAGCTCCGTAGTTTCTTGGGTTTGGCTGGCTACTACCGTAGGTTCGTCGAGGGTTTCTCGAAACTAGCTCGACCACTTACGCAGTTGCTCTAGAAATCCGAGAAGTTCGTCTGGAATGACGAGAGGCAGTCGAGTTTTGAGGAACTGAAGAAGCGTTTGACTTCAGCCCCAGTTTTGGCGTTGCCATGTGGCAACAAGGGTTTTGCCGTTTATAGCGATGCTTCGGGTCAGGGTCTTGGGTGTGTATTAATGCAGCACGGCAAGACCATTGACTATGCGTCGAGACAGTTGAGGCCGTATGAGCTGAACTACCCTACTCATGATTTGGAGTTGGCGGCAGTCGTTTTTGCGCTCAAGATCTGGCGTCACTATCTTTTCGGCTCTACATGTCAGATTTTTACCGATCATAAAAGTCTGAAATACATATTTACTCAGCGAGATTTGAATATGAGGCAGAGGAGGTGGTTAGAGTTGATTAAGGATTATGACCTTGAAATCCTTTATCATCCGGGCAAAGCGAACGTCATGGCCGACGCCTTGAGTCGGAAACCGATTGCATTGCGATCGCTTGAGATCCTTACATCTCAGTTCGAGCTTCGGCAAGCTTTAATCGAGTTAGATGTTGAGGTTATGTTGCCGGGAACTGTCGGACAATTTCGTGCTTTGGAAATTTCGTCGTCTTTGATCGATGAGATAAAGCTGAAGCAGTCAGAGGATCCGATGATTACTCAAATCCGAGAGAATGTTCTTAAGGGAAAGTCTCCTGGGTTTGTGATTCACGAGGATGGTATTTTGAGATTCCAGAGTCGGCTTTGTGTGCCGAACGACTCAGAGTTGAGGCAAAGTATTTTACGGGAGGCCCATGCTACACCTTATTCCGTTCATCCTGGTTCGAGTAAGATGTACAAGGACCTGAGGAGGAATTTCTGGTGGAATGATATGAAGGATGAGGTCGCACAGTTTGTAGCGAGATGTTTGACTTGTCAGCAGGTCAAGATCGAGCATCAGCGACCGGCTGGGTTATTGCAGTCACTTCCCATTCCGGAATGGAAATGGGAAGATATATCGATGGATTTCGTTACGAGTTTGCTGAGATCGAGGTCGGGCATGAATATGGTATGGGTGATTGTTGATCGTCTGACCAAGTCGGCACATTTTCTGGGCATCAAGGACACTTGGGGCCCGGAGAAGTTAGCTCGTGTGTTTATCGCGCAGATTGTGAGACTTCACGGTTCTCCGAAGTCTATTGTTTCGGATCGTGACGGCCGTTTTGTATCGCACTTCTGGCAGGCGGTGCAGAAGGCGTTGGGTACCCGTTTACACTTGAGTACCTCTTTTCATCCCCAGACAGATGGACAGTCGGAACGCACTATCCAGACGTTCGAGGACTTGTTGCGTGCCTGTGCTCTCGATTGGAGTAGTGATTGGGAGGAACATTTGCCGCTGATCGAATTCACGTATAACAATAGTTGGCACGCGTCGATTCGGATGGCACCGTACGAGGCACTTTATGGGCGACGATGTCGATCACCTATTTGTTGGAATGAGGCGTCCGATTTGGTCGGGACCGAGCCGGATGTCGTTTTAGAGACGAGGCGGAAGATAGAATTAATTCGGGAACGGATGTTGACTGCCCAGAGTCGACAGAAGTCGTATGCCGACGTCCGTCGTCGACCTTTGGAATTCAAGGTGGGAGATCACGTTTTGCTAAAGGTGTCGCCGACGAAGGGAGTTTTTCGGTTCGGGAAGAAAGGGAAGTTGAGTCCGCGATTTATCGGCCCCTTCGAGATCCTCGAGCGAGTAGGTGGGTTGGCATACCGTTTGGCGTTACCTCCGGCCTTGAGTCATGTTCATAGCGTTTTCCATGTTTCCCAGTTGAGGAAATATGTCCCGGATCCTAGTCACATCATCGATTATGGAGAGATTGATGTCGCCGAAGATGTTACTTTCGAAGAGCGCCCTTTGAAGATTTTGGAGCATCGTGAGAAACGATTGAGGCATAAGACCATACCTTTGGTCAAGGTGCAGTGGTCGAGACACGGTGTCGAGGAGGCAACTTGGGAAACCGAGGATAGCATGCGTGCTAGGTACCCCGAGTTGTTTGTTCCTTAAGTTTCGGACGAAACTTATTTTTAGAGGGGTAGAATGTAATATCCGCATTTTTCTTTCCCTTGTAATTGTATTTAGGTGTAATTCTCGATTGTAGTGACCCTCGTGTATCCTTGATGTAACTTTTCCGTCATCTTTTGATCGATTCTCGTAATTGTTGTGCGGAACCGCCGTTTGGGTTGCCGTGAATTCATTCTATGCTATGATGCGTTTTAAGGTGTTAGTTTGATGTTTCGTTCATATTCCGGTATTTTGGGGTCGTTTATATTCTATATCTAGCGCACGCTAAATTTCTGTATAGCGCACGCTAGAAATCCATTAGTAGCGCACGCTACGTTTAATTCGTAGCGCACGCTAACGATTTAGCCCCGGGAGTGGCGGTTCGGCTCCAGTGCCTGCGGACTATCGGAATAGCGCACGCTATTTCGTCTAGCGCACGCTAATGTCGGGAGACTAGCGCACGTTAAGTTGTTGATGGCGCGCTAGTGTATTTGTCCCGATCTTGGGCGGTTACTCACGAACTCAATCGGATGCTAGTTAGCGCACGCTACGCCGGTATAGGTAGCGCACGCTAACGGGTCGTGAGGTTTGGGCGGTTGGCTACCGGACTCGGTGATGTTCGGGTAGCGCACGCTATTGGTCGATAGCGCGCTACCGAGAGGTTATTAGCGCACGCTACGCATGTATGGTAGCGCACGCTAACGGCCAAAACCTCGGCCACGGATCGACGCTAACAGGAGGGTTTGTAACCCTATCCCGTTAGCGCACGCTAACCTTGAGGTCTTAGCGTGCGCTAACACTCCCTGGCTATATAAACTAGGGAGTTGACCGAGATAATCATAATTCCTCTTTTCTTCCTCTCTACGCGGCGAAGGCGATTCCGAGGCGTTTTCTTGGCGATTTCTTCCTCCAATCATCTCATCCATCATCCTTCTTGAGTTCTTGGAGTATTATATCAACATCAACACGAATCATTCGTCCTAATCCACGGTAAATCTCTTAGAACCCTACTTTTGGGTAATTTGGGGGTTTTGGGATTTTCTTCCGATCCGTTTTGTTTTGTTGATGGATTCATGATGAATATGATTATTCTTGTTGGTATTCTTAGTTTCCCTACGGATTCATGGTATATTTTCATGGTTTTGCGAAATCGAGAGGGTTTGGTTGTGGTCCGCCCTCGTTGTTATTTTTGTATGAATATACATGAATCGTAGGCGGGTTTCCGGGTGTATTCCATTTCCGAAATCGTCTAGAGTTGGTTGTGATTGTGTTGTTCGAATCGTTAGGTTCATTTCCGCCGGTTCCTTGAGGTCGTGTTCAACTCTTCCGTTCCGTTCGTGTCATCGTCTAATTAATCGAGGCAAGTATCCTTATAAACTTACAATCTTGACATAGTAGTTTTGTATGAGAAATTGTGTGTGTGTGTATGCTCACTACGGGTTAGACTCGACGGGGTCTCGGTAGGGTTCCACGAAGCTGTGGGACCGCGAGCTTGCTTTTAACCACTGTGGGTTAGATCCGGGGTCTCGCGAGGATCCACGAAGCTGTGGGTCCGCGGTTAATTGTGGTGCATTTTTACAAATGTGGTTTGATCATTGGCATTTCCGGAAATGAGTGTTTTGGAAACTAAGATTTCTTGATGGCATGCATTACTATATGTGTAAGATGTAAATTGTTCATTTGGTTACTTGTACTAGCGTAATTGCTAACCCCTCTGGGGACCCGTTTTGGGGAAATTCGTTTTATGAATTTCAGGTCAGGTTCATCGGGACGAGCGGGCGCTGGACCAGTACACGGATGATGGCCATGCGTGATGATTGTGCATAAGCGACGTCTTAATGTCTTTTCGTCTTTTCATCTTTGGTGGCTTTTGAACTAATAGTTGTACTCGAGTACTTAAGAGTTCTTGTTCGTCCGGATTGTATTGTTGCCTTTATGTTTGTGCTGATTGATGATGTTATGTTTGACCGGTTGAACCGGGTGGATTATTCTGTTTTGCGTCTTTACGGCATGGTGTTGGTTTGTCGTTTATGTGAGTCGTTGAGTATGATGCTGTTCAGCCTGGTGGGTCCCATATAGGGATTCACGGCACTGTAATATACCTCGAATATCTTGAGGGTGTTACATCTATGCTAGCGTGCGCTGGATCATCGGACGGGTTTTCCACCTCGGGTTGGTCTGACGGGATCATCGGGGGATCTAGGCAGTGAACGCTGGATCATCGGATTTCCATGTATTGTTGTTGTGCATATGTATATTATGGGTTTGCCATAAGTATACATTGTCGTTATTGTTGTGATCATATTGACGTTGTCATATGGGTATGCATTTGTAGGTCTTGTGTTAGGACCATGTCCGTATGTTGTGTTGATCTGATCTCGGATTAGACTGACGTGTTGGTAATGGTATTTCGTATCTTGAGGTATGTTCTGTATTTCCTTGGTACTTGTTTTTGATGGACAATCGATTATCGTATTGGAATTGTCGACGTTATCCGATGGATTGAATTGGCCAGAGTTGGTATTATTTCCGTATCGCGAGTTATGATAATGTTTTGAGAGCTTTGGGTATTGTTGAGATACCGTACAGATATTTCGGTATTATCTTATTGTGTTGTTAAGGATACGAATCGTGGATTTTCGTAAAGTTACGACGGTAAGATTACATTGGTCGTATTCTTACTTAGTATTTCCATTGATATGTAATTATTGACGTGATGTGATGGTTATCATTGTTGGATATTATGGTGACCAGTCGTGGTTTGTCTTTTTAGGTTCTTGGATTATCAAGCTTGTAGCGGTCGTGGAGAGATGAACTTCCCGGAGGATACTGGCTAGGTCATGTATTTGTGTATTGAGTTTCCTGATCAGTTCTTGTATTCCGCTGCTAGAGTATTTCAATTGTTTGTCTTTTTCCGCTGCGTGAGTATTTTTAAAATGACCTATTGGTACCTGGTAATTTAGATTACTTTGGAAATCATTTTCGAAATTTGTTCTGTCGGTACGTGTAAGCGATAGCTTAACGTATGTTTTTAAACTGTTGAGTTTTGGCATTTTGGGCCTTGTGGTTTCAAATGAGATTCTACGACGGTTTTTAATAAACGAGTTTTATAAAGTCTTCAAATGTTTTAAATAGATAATACCGTCGTTAGCCTCTTGGACGTTTGTAAATGTTTGCGAAAATTTCCTTCAGCCTTGTGGGTTTCATCTCGGGGCCCACGGCGCTGTAATATTCCTGGATGGCTCTGGGGGTGTTATAACTGAGGGCGTGAATTATTTTACATAACATGATAATTGAGGATGAAGAAGATACGTATTCACAAAACTGGGAAAATATCGACTTTGAACCGTCTAACAATTCTGGCTCTAGCTCCTCGTATTGAAACCCAAGTGTTGCAACAATTTGAAGTGCATGTTCGATCCAAACTAAATATTCATACTAGTGCCTGACTACATGTTAAGGCCTAACATATTCAATTGAAGAAGGATCCCGTCGAGCATATTTGGCAAAAATTTGGAGCAACTCTATATTAGAAATGTTAAAATTTATTTTCTAAGTTTATCAATATTTGGTGTGTTTTTTCTTGTTCGTTTTCAATAAATTATATATGTTTGGTTTACTGATGCATTTATAATATCGTGTTTTTAGTAACTATATATTTTTCAAAATTTAATTAACTCCATTAAAAATTAAATATCTTTTATGATTTTTTGGTAGGCTATATCTTTTGTGATTGATAACATTAAAAAATTTAATTATTGTAATTACAAATATATTGGTAACAATGATCTTGTAAAATTTATAATATAACATATATAAAATAAGGAAGGTATATGGTGGGGTATATGATGGAGTGATGTGGAGGAAAGATAGAGTGAAACTTTCTGAAAAATTTACTGCCTTGGAGTTGGCTGGGTATATTTGATTTTGGAGTTGGCTGGGAATTGGGAAAGGGAAATGATGTGGCACGAGAGAGAGGGAAAATTCTCCTACCTGTTGTACATGGTCTAAAGCCTATTCATGCTTGCCATGTGAGAGAGGCTTGGTAAGTAGATTAACAACATTTTCTATATTTGTTACTTTCCATATACTGAGTATGTGATCAGATCTCTAAGAGGACCTTGACTCTTTAGCTCGCATAATAACACCATTATTGTCGCAGTAAAAACTTATAGGACCCTAAAAGATCCACACATTCTCTTCGACTGCGTCCGATATTGCCAGTTACTCAGCTTGAGTTATGGAATCTGCAGTTGCGCTTTGCTTGGAACTCTTACAACTCACGGCACCTTCATTCAATACAAATATACAAAACCAGTCTGTGATCTAAAATCATCTCCATCGGGTTCGAAACTCGCATTGGTGTACCTATTTACAGTCATCTTGTATCACACACCTCCATAAATTAAGAATGCATCCTTAGTTCTTCCCAAGTACGTTAGGATGTTTTTCACTGTAGCCCAGTGATTCACCTGGATTTGGTTTGTACATACTTGTCATGCTAAGAGCAAATGATACATCTGGTCGAGTAAAAATCATGGCATATATGATTGATCCAATGGCAGAAGTATATGGAATCTTGCTCATGTGAGCTCACTCATCAGGAGTCGAATGACTCTGAGTCATACTCAGATAAATGTCATGTGACAACGACAAGAGTCCTCTCATAGAGTCTTAGGTACTCTGAATCAGAACAATCATTCTATTTGATCTATCTCTCTAGATCTTAATCCCAAGAATGTAAGCAGCTTCTCCTAAGTTCTTCATTGTGAAACAACTTCCTAACCAATTCATGACTGTCTGGTGGGTATGTCATTTCCAATAAGTAATATGTCATCTATATATAATACTAAGAAGCCAACTTTGGTCCTACTAACCTTCTTGTACAAGCAAGTGCACCTTTATTCCGAGAAACTTGCTTCAGTCCATAAATGAATCTTTGAAGCTTGCAAATCTTATCAGAATTTTCTGAATGAACAAACCCCTCGGGTGTGTCATGTACACATCCTCGAGTAAGTTTCCATTAAAAATGCAGTTTTGATATCCATTTGCCATATTTCATAATCAGTATATGCAACAATATCAAATAAAATTCTAATTAATTTAAGCATGACTACTAGTGAAAAGGTCTCATCATAGTTAATATCATGAGTTTGTTTATAACGTTTTGCAACTAGTCTAGCTTTATAGGCTTGCAAATCGTCCTTCATGTCTTTCTTCTTTTTGAAGACCCATTGTGCCCAATGGTTTTTACACCTTCAGGTGGATCTATCAAGTTCCAAACTTAATTTTCGTACATAGACTGCATTTTGGATTTCATCACCTCCAATCACTCCTCAAACTCTTGTCCTGATGTAGCTTCTTGATAGGTACTAGGCTCATCTTCTTTGAGAGATGCATCATCATCCCCTGTCACGAGATACCTAGATATCTGAGGTTCATGTCACACCCTATCAGATCGGCGAGGAACATGTGTACTCCAAACTGGCTCTTCAACTAATTGTTGAGCCTGTTCAGTTTCTATCGGTGATGTTGTGATACCCGAGGATTTCGCTCAGGTTGCGTTGAATTTTTTTCTACTATTTAATGGATTATATGTTATTCATGCATATATGATCGTGTCTTGTCGTGTCACGTGTTTGTTTGCAACTTGGTTGTTGGTTTTGGGTGTTGGCATTTTATCGCATGTTGTATGATTTGTCATCCCGTTGTCAGGTATCGTTGTTGTGATGAGTTTTTGGTGTGATTCTACTACCTTTGGAGTAGGAATAGCGCATGCTACATACATGGATAACACACGCTACCAGGGCGTTGCTAGCGCACGCTAAGAGGCTCCGTTAGCACATGCTAACTGGAGGTGCAAAATCGATGTAGAAGCTACTGCCTTGGTCTAGGAAGTCGATGTACATGCTATGTAGTTGGATAGCGCATGCTAAGGTGCATTAGTAGCGCACACTATAGTGGTGAGGATAGCACACGCTAACTGGTGGTGCGGGACAGTCCAGAAGCTACTGGACTGGGTTGAAGGATTCGTTAGCGCGCGCAAAGGCTTGTAGCTAGCACACACTAACTGTGCGTTTGGCAGAACGCTCTGTAGCGAGGCTTCAATAGCGCGCGCTAAATCATGTTGATTAGCACACGCTAATCTGTCCGGTATATATAAACCGGACATCATGTTTATTTTCTCATTTTCACTTCATTTCTTCTTCTCTCCGCGGGTTTGAGACGAGCGCGATTAGGGTTCGAGTTCCTGGCTGATTTTGCTCCATATAAATGTGTTTTTTAGAGTCCTAGGTGATTGTAACATTATTTAATCCATTGTTCTTCGTCGGATCGAGGTATGTTCGTATTTTTCCTTGGGTTGACCTTTTTGAAGGTATTGTTCTTGATTTCGATTATAGTGCGATTTTGATGAATCGGTTGGTGTTATATGATATTATTAATCGTGTTCTATGGATTGTATATCCATATTTCGAGTTTGTTTAAATCGATTGACGATTTGAGTTTTCTTGGGAATTATTGAATATTTAATGTCCGATTAAATGTTTCAATGAGTTTTCCTTCGATGGTTGAGGTGATATTTTTACTGGTCTTGATACTCGTTGTGATCATGTTTTCATTGTTTCCTGTGGAAATTGTTGTTGAGATTCGATGCCTAAAACAAAGGCCCAGCGGAAGCGGTAAAACAAAAATTAATTCGATCTGAATCCTTACGAGGATCGATCGAGCTATATATATACGAATATAATACGAAACACAAGAGATACGAGAAAACATACCCTTGTAGTCCGTTGATTAAATGGTATCCTTCTCTTGAGCTATTCCCTGAGCTTTTCTTGATCTCTACGAATCCAATCCGCTCCAAGCTCTTGGATGATCCAATGCCGAAAGGACCGCGTCTCTACTTTCCATGCGCTGTAAAAACGAATGGAATGACTAAACATCATTATCCTATAAGGATACGGTTAGAACAAGGTTGTAGAAGCTTTGCTAATCAAGATTATAACACTCTAAGTGTTTAATCTATATCTCTAAATATATCCTCACAATCTTTCTCTAAAAAAATTATGAAGAATATGAATGAAGAAGAAAATGGTGATGAAGACTAAGAAAATTAATTCTCTCTCTCACTTGCAAAAGGAGCCGTGAGTTTCTCTCACCAAAAGTAAGAGTGGAAGTCTTCATTTATTCCTTTATAAACATCTCCCCAAATCACCTTTCACATTATAATAAGAGATACCATATCTCTTAAGTCTTTTGTCTTCCATTTATAAAATGGAGACAAAGACTAAGTGGAAGGTTGGTGGAAAGGGTTGGCCATCTAGAAGAACCGGGATGAGTTTGGTTCGTTTCGGACTCCTGTGAGTCCAAGCAGATAAACTCCAATTCCGTTCTGATGTATTAATATTAATTAATTAATCCAATTAATTAATCATATCAAATACAAAATAATATAATTAATTTCTCCAAGAAATAGTTATATCTATGAATTAAATTAATCACCGAGTAATTTATTTAATTCATTAGGTCATAAATTCATTTATCCAATAAATCAATTTAGACAACCAATGTCCCAAAATTTGATATCCAATATCTAATATTCATAGTGAGAGAATAAGCTAGATTCATTCCGTCGTAATCCTATAGCGCGACTCGGTAGGTCCGTCTCAGTCAGCAATGGGAGGAACCAAAGAGTAGTAGCACCACCTAGCCAGCCTGGCGGCCTACACTGTACCCCAACTGAGAACGAATGATTGGGATCATTTAAGAACCATTATGTCGTGAATACCAGTATACGTATAAACCTTTCTTTCAAATGTCCCGATCAAGTTATAGGGTCACGGTCAGTCAAACCCTATTTGTACTTGATGCTATGCATGAGTTAATGCAAATCGAGATCATCGAGCTCTCGTGTATCCAATACAACTAGCTCCAATGCTTTGGTTAAAGACTTATGATCTCATTTGCCAATAACCGCATAGGAGATATAACCCGCTCACTAACGGGAGAAAGAATTCTATCTTGGTATTCAGTAGGACCTGCTACTTGCCCGTCAAGACGTACGTCGAGGTTGACCCCCACCTCCCAGTTTACAGGGTCGAACTACTCTAATGAAAATCTTGACGTCACAAGCACATCCCTACTAAATCCTCAAGTCGAAGGTTCACGAATACCTATCACAACCTTTCGATTCCGTCATTGACTGTCCCGGAGTGAAATTCGTGTGACGAATTGAGGATGAGTCGGTTAGAGTATACTAATCCAATTAACATACCTATAACATGTGCTCCCACTAACCATTAGTATTCGACAGGCAATCTCTTTGTCAAAGAACACATCATACAAGTCTTCACATAAACTTAACGCCCAGTCAAGTTTCATCGACTTGCGAACGATTAAGTATTTGAGCTATAAAACTTTCTAGTGCCGACCCCTTATCCAATAAGGAGTGGAATGTTTTGCTCTCAAATACACGGACTAGTTTCTATATATATATATTTACGAGTCAGGAACGCCAGTAACTACCAGTAAATAAAGAAACATCCATTGCCTTATATTAATGATATACATAATAACAAGTACAGTGCCCTCACTCAACATCCTCTGAGTGGCATTCGAGGGCATACTCCTAACAATCTCCCACTTGCACTCAATGCCGCACACTATGGTATCTAATACCCATGTTCTCTAGATGACGCTCTAAGCTAATCTGAGAAAGTGGCTTGGTCAGTAGATCAGCGACGTAGTCGGATGACTCAACTGTATGCAGCACAATGTATCTCTTTGCGAACGAATTCTCTTACGAGATGATACTCTCTCTCATATATTTTGTACTATTATGAAACCTCGGCTCCTAGGCCTGTGCTACCACTCTGGCAGCGCAGCACAAGGTGTCATGTGAATTTTACCCAGTAACTTCTTAATTCTTCCTTTGGAGGCCTCCGAGGCCGCTTTATACTCAGCCTAATAGGTGGAACCAACAGTTGCGCTATACTTGGCACTATGCTACGATACTGCTCCTCCATTAAGAGTAAATATAGCCAGAAGTAGACATAGAATCGTCTTTCTGTCCTTGGAAGTCCAATATAGTGAATACCATCACATTCAGTTCTCCATCGCCATACATAAGAACCATATCTCTAGTCCTTCTAAAGTACTTGAGAACGTTCTTTTACGGCAGTCTAATGTTCCCTAACTGGGTTAGCCCGAAACCTACTTACCATGCTCCAAGCATACACAATGTCAGGTCTCGTACACAATAAAATATATATATAAGGGTACCTAATTTCCGAAGCATATGGTATATTACTCATTTTCTTTCATTATTCCTCACTATGAGGACACATCTTCAAGGTGAGTTTTATTCCATGTCGCATCGATAGGAACCCTCTTTTAGAATAATCCATCTTAAATTACTTTAAGATTTTATCTATATAGAGGGCTTGGGAAAAACTTATCATTCTCTTCGATCTATCCCAGTAGAGTCGAATCTCAAGAATATAGGTTTCTTCTCCCAAGTCATTCATGGATAAATTACTCGAAAACCAAGCTTTCACAAAACTGAGCATTCCCACATCATTTCCTATCAGTAGAATGTCATCTACATATAGTACTTAGAATGTGATCTTGCTCCCACTAACCCTCTTGTATACACAAGCTTTGTCTTCATTTTGCACGAAGTCAAACTCTTTGACCATCTTGTCAAAATGAAGGTCCCAACTACATGAAGACTGCTACAGTCCATTTAATGGAGTCTACATCCACCATTGCTAGGTCATTTTCCGTGGGTCAGTCTCTTGTTTATCACCTGGAACATCGTGGAAACCCAGTTCCTCCAAGTGCATAAAACTATACCTCTCAGGTAAATGAGACACCCTACTAGACCTACGTGGTGGTTGTACTTGTGTTACATAAGGTTCGGTTCCAATTTTTTGCACAGGTGTCTCCTGAGGAGTTTCATTGTATTCTTCTAACGAAATATTTCTACCTGCTCCGCCTTCCTAAATGAACTCATCTTCCAGGAAGTGTGCACGCAAAGCAACAATGGTCTTTCGATCTTTGGGCATGTATAATAGATAACCCATCGCCTCAGATGGGAATCCAATGAAACATCTCCTCATGGACCTCACTTCCATTTTGTCCACCTTAGTCTTCTTGACATAGGCGGGATATCCCCAAACTCTAATGTGATTAAGACTTGGTTTCCTGCCCTCCCACAGGTAAATTGGTAATTCAGTATAGCCTAGCATGGAATGGACCATGTCCAACAAGGTCTGGTTCATTCTTTCTGACACACCATTTAACTGAGGAGTGCCTGGAGGTGTTAGTTGTGATACTATTCCATGTTCCTTCAGGAACTTGTCAAACTCCGTACTCATATCCTCGCCACCTCGGTCCAACCAAAGTGCTTTGATATGATTTCCAATTTGTTTCTCGACTAGGGCATTAAATTCCTGGAATTTCTCAAAGGCCTCGGATTTACGTTTCATTAAGTATACATAACCATACCTAGTATGATCATATGTAAACGTAATGAAATACTGATATCCATCACGTGCTGCTTCCAAAGCACCATAAACATCGGTATGGATTAATCCCTATTTATCAGCGGCTCTTTCAAAAGTCCTTGTGAAGGGGGACTTAGTCATTTTACCTTTAAGGCAAGATTCACAAGTAGGAATGGGATCCGATCCCAATGGACCCATATGTCCATCTTTTTCCATTTTGTGAACCTTGGTCTGACCAGCATGACCAAGTCTAAGATGCCATATCAAAACTTAATTGGTTTAATCCCTACCACACTTCCTAGTCATAGTATTCACAACGACTTTGTTACTGAGGTTTAGATGATACAACCCATTTAACAATATAGCAGTGCCCACTAGTTTATTTCTGAAATAAATTTTGCAGGAACCATCACCAATGAAAAATGAAAAGCCTTTCCGATCCATGACCGGAATGGATACAATGTTTTTATGCCCCTTGGTCAAAACAAGTACATCTTCTAAAAACAAATCCAGATTCTAAATCCAAAAAGAAGTGATCCTATGTCGGTTGCCTTGACACTATGCCCGCTTCCGACAGTGACCATTACTTCTACAGCTCTAAGCTTCCTACTTTGTTCCAGATCCTGATTCATGGTACAAATATGAGAACTAGCACCAGAATTCAGTATCCAGGAAGTACAAAATACAGTAGCAGAACAATTTGTTTTCAAAACTAAAAGTTCTGTACCTGAAGTGCCATAAAGAATCGGACACTCTCTAGACCAGTGGCACAACTCACTGCACTTGAGACAAGCGTCTTTCTTCTTGCTCTTTGGAACCCTCGGGTCCTTGCCCTTACCCTTAAGGTCCTTGACTTGTGGTCCAGTCTGCTCCTTGGTCTTTTTCTTTTTATTCTTATACCTCCAAGTTCCAGAAGAAATCACAAGAGCAGACTCCTTTATCCGCGGAGTCTTCATCTGAGACTGAGCAGTCTCAAGTTTGTTCATTAGCCGAGATAAGTTACATGCAATCTCATTCTAGTTGAAGTTCATAACAAATTGTGAGCAGGAATTAGGGAGAGACTGTAGGATAAGGTCGATTTGGAGAGAAGTATCCATTTTAAAATCAAGAGCCTCCAATCTCTCGATCATGGATATCATTTTGAGGACGTGTTCCCCAACCTTCTCACCTTCCTTCATCCTTGCACCGAACAGTTGCTTGGATATCGCATATCTAGCAGTTCTACTGTGCTCACCGCAAAGCTCGGTTAAGTAAGATAGAATCTGCCTAGCAGAAGTCATTTTCTCATGAGCTCTCTAAAGCTCATTAGACATAGAAGCCATCATGTAAGCACGGATTTTTACGTCATCCTTAACCCACTTTTTGTGGTTTTCAATCTATTCTTGATTGGATATTCTCCGCACTGGAGGTGCTGGAATGTCCATCTCCAAGACGTATCCCAGTGCCTCTATACTGAGGACTATCATCATATTGCGGATGCAATCCACAAAGTTAGGTCCATTCAAGGTGTTCTTTTTGAGTACAATTGAGAGTGGATTCAATGTCATATTGAGAGTTATGTCTGCATTAAGTATGATAGATTAATTTAGTGACTCGTTCAATTATGGTCTGAGTATAGAATTAAGGTCTTTTTTATTCTTGTTACCCAGCTCCCACTATTTTTATCGGAATAACACACTCCCATGTGAAATCCGGAAGTAACGTCGCTCTACTTCATAGTGGTGATCGAGTTCTTTATAAATCTTAATAGAGGGCAACCGAATAGGTTTCTAGTCTATTAATTTTCATAAAATGGTGTCCAACACCAACCCATCTAATGGATGATTCGATCTTCTTTTTCCCCTTGTTCACTCTCCTCAACCTATACATTTTCTATGCTTCGTGAACAAGTTAAGTTTATACCATCGATGCAAATCAGTTTCACAATTAAATCTTATCCGGCAACCTATCAGGTTTCTAGGGATAAAATTTGCTCCAACCAAAGGCATCCAACGCGCTCCCGATAATTTATCCATCTTCCCCGAATGACTACCTCGATAACTCGGAAGCATAGCACATCCGGTTTGGATTTCAATTTCCCGAAAGCTCGATGGAGGGAAGGAAAACCTTGAAACCTTATAAACTTAATAATTTGTCGTGGGAGAATTTTCGCGATTAACGTTACACTTTGAACATTAATCATTTAAGCGCGTTTGTGGCATTCATACAATATGAAACAACCATTCATAACCTAGTTGCTACCAACATGTGGTTCATGGACCGTTCCTAGAAAACAAACACTCGGTAATCTAATTACAAGTCTTCGTCTTGAATCTTCGTCTTTTCGAAACGGATTTTCCTCCGATGTTCGTCATTACATATAAATTTTACATTGAAAATTGCATCCTAGATACAAATATTTCTAGTAAAATAAATAGGCTCAAAACGGCCTTTACAACCCAATCGAATAAAACAAACGATTCAAAACTAAGTCCATGAACCACATCCCCATTCAAAAGCATTCATCCAACAAATACTATATAAATGGAAAGCGAAGAGATACATTGATCCAATCAATAATTCGAATCGATCCAATCAATTCACACAACCAGTAATATGAAAAACGTTCAAATAATTCGGCCACCTCAAATATTCCAATTAATCAAATTTCCCTTATAAAATGAAATACCATAAATCATTTTAATCATATTAAATCCAATTTAACATGAGGGAGATTAATTTTCAAGAATACACGAAAAAATTGAGCCAGGGCGAAATTGGCCTCCCACGGCCGAGATATTGCCAGCAGTCTGCCGGCCAGACACGGCCCGTGTCGCCTGACACAGCCGGGTCGTGCCGGCAGTGTCCTAGACTCTCCTGCCAGACTTGGCCGTGTCCAAATGACACGGTCGGGTCGTCCCGACAGCCTACCGGCTAGACATGGCCCGTGTCGCCTAACACGGTCGGGTCGTCCCGAAAGCCTGCCGGCCAGACATGGCCCATTTCGCCTGACACAATCTAGTTTTTCCTGGCAGTGACTTTGCAGACTACCGGACACGGCTGAGTCACCCAGGACACGGTCGAGTCACCCTCGGCCAAATTACACCTTTTGTCCAAAAAGTCGCCCGACGACAATTCGGGGCTAGATTTTCGACTGGATATCCATATCAATATTTTTAGACTTGCATATATTCAATATAAATCATATTTCCCATAAATATAAGATTTATATTTATACATAAACTTACGAAAAATACAACTATTACGAACGAAAAACATATACTACGATTATGACTATAATGATTCCAAATCATTCACCATCTAATCGAGCATTTCAAATGCCAATATCGTATATATGATCGCAAGACCTACGCTCGGATACCACTGTTGAGATTCGGTGCCTAAAACGAAGGCCCAGCGGAAGCGGTAAAACGAAAATTAATTCGATCCGAATCCCTACGAGGATCGATCGAGCTACGTATATACAAATATAATACGAAACACAAGAGATATGAGAAAACATACCCTTGTAGTCCGTTGATTAAATGGTATCCTTATCTTGAGATATTCCCCGAGCTTTGCTTGATCTCTACGAATCCAATCCGCTCCAAGCTCTTGGATGATCCAACACCGAAAGGACCGCGTCTCTACTTGCCACGAGCCGGAAAAATGACCGGAATGACTTATCCTCCAAAGATACGGCTAGAACAAGGTTGTAGAAGCTTTGTGAATCAAGATTATAATACTCTAAGTGTTTAATCTATATCTCTCAATATATCCTCACAATCTTTCTCTAAGAAAATTATGAAGAATATGAATGAAGAAGAAAATGGTGATGAAGACCAAGAAAATTAATTCTCTCTCAATTGCAAAAGGAGCCGTGAGTTTCTCTCACCAAAAGTAAGAATGGAAGTCTTCATTTATTCCTTTATAAACATCTCCCCAAATCACCTTTCACATTATAATAAGAGATATCATATCTCTTAAGTCTTTTGTCTTCCATTTATAAAATGGAGACAAAGACTAGGTGGAAGGTTGGTGGAAGGGGTTGGCCATCTAGAAGAACCAGGATGAGTTTGGTTCGTTTCGGACTTCTGTGAGTCCAAACAGATAAACTCCAATTCCCTTCTGATGTATTTATATCAATTAATTAATCCAATTAATTAATCATATCAAATACAAAATAATATAATTAATTTCTCCAAGAAATAATTATATCTATGAATTAAATTAATCACCCAGTAATTTATTTAATTCATTAGGCCGTAAATTAATTAATCCAATAAATCAATTTAGACATCCAATGTCTCAAAATTAGATATCCAATATCTAATATTCATAATGAGAGAATAAGATCGATTCATTCCATCGTAATCTTATTGCGCGACTCGGTAGGTCCGTCTCAGTGAGCAATGGGAGGAACCAAAGAGTAGTAGCACCACCTAGCCAGCCTGGCGGCCTACACTGTACCCCAACTGAGAACGAATGATTGGGATCATTCAAGAACCATTCTATCATGAATACCAGTATACGTATAAACCTTTCTTTCAAATGTCCCGATCAAGTTATAGGGTCACGGTCAGTGAAACCCTATCTGTACTTGATGCTATGCATGAGTTAATGCAAATCGAGATCATCGAGCTCTCGTGTATCCAATAGAACTAGCTCCAATGCTTTGGTTAAAGACTTATGATCTCATCTGCCAATAACCGCATAGGACATATAACCCGCTCACTAATGGGAGAAAGAATTCTATCTTGGTATTTGGTAGGACCTGATACTTGCCCGTCAAAATGCACGTCGAGGTTGACCCCCAACTCCCGGTTTACAGGGTCGAACTACTCTAATGAAAATCTTGACGTCACAAGCACATCCCTACTAAATCCTCAAGTCGAAGGTTCACGAATACCTATCACAACCTTTCGATTCCGTCATTGACTGTCCCAGAGTGAAATCTGTGTGACGAATCGAGTATGAGTCGGTTCGAGTATACTAATCCAATTAGCATACCTATAACATGTGATCCCACTAACATTAGTGTTCAACATGCACTCTCTTTGTCCAAGAACACGTCATACAAGTCTTCACATAAACTTAACCGCCAGTCAAGTTTCATCGACTTGCGAACGATTAAGTATTTGAGCTATAAACCTTTCTAGTGCTGACCCCTTATCCAATAAGGAGTGGAATGTTTTGCTCTCAAATACACGGACTAGTTTATATATATATATATATATATATATATTTACGAGTCAGGAATGCCAGTAACTACCAGTAAATAAAGAAACATCCATTGCCTTATATTAATGATATACATAATAACAAGTACAATGCCCTCACTCAACATCCTCTGAGTGGCATTCGAGGGCATACTCCTAGAAGTTGTAGATTTCGAGGCACTTCAACCGCGTCGTGTTCGTCGGAGTATTTGCATGACGATTTGAGGCAAATATCTTACTTATATGACTTGTATCTCGTGACTAGAAATCACGTGTTAGGTTTGTGATGATTGGTTTACCTTCGGAAACATGGTTCATGTGAATTGGTTATGTATTATTTGTCATAAATGTTTGATGTTATTAGTATTGTTCTTGAATGTTCAACGTGGTGTAATGGTGTTAGTTGTGATAATCATGCTGGCTTGGATGTGTACTCTGATGCGTGTCGATCACGATGTATTGATTGGTTGTGTATTGTTGGTTGAATAGTGTTGATGATAGCGGTCGGATCGTATAGATTGTGCTATGTGTGCTGGATGTGTATAGATTGTGGTAATCGATATGATTGATTGACCATGTCTATTATTGAGGTAATGTGAACGTGACTGTTATGTGTTGTAATGCTAAGTTCACTCGTATTGATTCGATGGGACCTACGAAGATTCATGGCAGTGGACCATGGGATCAGAACTTAGTATGTGGTGCTGTGGCCCAATCGTGTGGGTCAGACGAGGCCTACGACGACACATGACAGAAGATCATGGGGCCGGGGCACAGTACGTCCAACTGTGTGGGTTCGACGGGGCCTACGGTGACTCCTGACAGTGAATCGCGGAGTCGGGACTAGTAAGTGTGATTGATGTGTTTGTCTGAGACCGTTTGGTTTGTTGAACCTACGGTGACTCGTGATAGTGGATCACAGAGTCGAGATTAATATTTGTTATTATTGTGTTTGGTTAAGACCATGTGGGCTGTTGAAACTAAGGCGGCTCGTGACAGTGGTTTATGGAGTCGAGAGCATGTTGCGATAAACAAGTTTTTGAAGGAAAGTTTTATGAAAATGGAATGATTGGGCTGAGACCCAAGCGATTTGTGGAAATGTGTTCGTATTGTAAAAAGTATTGAGATTTAAATGAGATTTGGGTTAAGACCCTAACGTTTTGAAGTGATTATTAAAACTTAGGACCCGATGGCCTAAAGGTTTTCTATTTCTAAAATTTCCGAGATGATGATTCTATTTTCAAATGCTTCAAGTGCTTTGTTTTCTAAATATTAAAAATCTCTCGAAAATACTTGGTGAATGGTTGTCCTTATCTGATTCACGATTGTTGTATGCTTGCTACAGTTCGTATGGTTGTGATGCTTGTACTAGCAAATTCGAATTGCTAACCCCCTAAATCGGGGAATTGCATTTCATGCATTTCAGGTATGCTTGGTTCGAGGGAGCAGTCATAGGATCGGCACGTGAGATGATGAGCTGCGATACTAATCAAGAATGAGAGTTTGGTATGTATATTGTATTGTCTTGCTGGAATCAGTCCCGCTGTAATGTACTTCGACCCCTGAGTGGGTATTGTCGTAAAGAGTTGTATTTTACCATTTGAGTTAGCCGTGAGACCACTTCGGTCCGTGTAGTTAATTATGTTGACCTTAACAGTATGTATTGTTATGTTGGTTGACCCCGACCAATTGAACATTTAGTTATTCTATGGAGTCTAGCCTCATAGACCCCCGTGAAAAAGGGTCTATGGCGTGTAATATTCCCATGTAGATTTGGGGGTGTTACATTTATGGTATCGGAGCTTAGGTTGTGGAACCTAGGATGTCGGGTAGAGTTGAGTCGTGTTTTTGTCGCATCATTCGAGTTATCAGTTGACAAATCTAGTTGTGCATCAGCACATCGTGTCGTTTATATGGCCATGAGATTAATATCGTGGGCGACCGTCATCTTCGTGCGACCTGTGAATGTAAGTCTCCTTTTTCATGTCTTAAGTTTAGTGACTCTGTTATGTGTGTGTTGAGAAATGGAGTTTGTATTTGATATTGTGGTATTACGTGTATAGTGATTTGAATATATTATCAGATTTGACACCGAGTGGTGTAGTGTGATACGAAACCTGGAACATTGAGGTGTTCCTGGAGGTCTATTGACAGTAGATTTTGTTGAGAAACTCAGGTATATGGTTTCGATGTGTGTACGAACTTGGTATGCATGTGCTATGTTTGTTGAATTGATGATTTTTGTATGGCAGATGGGCATGTGTCTGAAAATCGTTAAATTTCGGATTGTTGATGTAATTATATCCGCTGCGTGTGTGTTTATGAATGAATGTTTTGATGTATTTTGGATACTTGGTAAAAAGTTAACAGTGACGATCTTTGGTCGTGTTTGAGAGAATTATGAGAAAATTTCTTTTGCGTATTCATGTTATTTTCAATTGATTTAGGTAAACGATTTTTAAAACCTTCACACCATGGAATTTTTATACTTTCAAATCAAAATACGATTTTATTTTCGAAAAGGGTAGAGGATGAAATTTTCTGAATTGTATCAGTTAGCGCATGCTAATGTGCTAATTAGCTCATGCTAACTAATATGGGCAGACATAACGTTAAAGTTAGCGCATGCTAACCGTAGGCTTAGCGCGTGTTAAGATGCATTATATTATATGGTTTGGTTCTGCTTTGTGACTTGCATGATGTTTTTCGATGAGATTGTGGGTCTGTAGAAATGGTTAGTACGAGTATGAATGAGTTGTCCACCCGGTGATGGTTCGGTGAAACCTCTGGGGTCGGCGCCAAGGGAGCATGGACGTGTATTACCTTGTGTGTTGTTAATTGTGATAATGTTGCGTGGTAACATGTGGTTACCATGTGTGTTGCTATTTGTGGTGATGTGTTGTGATAACGTGGTTATTTTGATGATGTTGTTTATGAAGAAATCAATATTTCGGAATGTTGTATTGCAAATGTTTTCAATGTGAGATGGGTTAGACTTATGACTCATGGTTTTGGTAAAACATCCCAAGGTATCAACAGTATTTTCAAAATCTTCTTATGGAAAATGTACGAATTTAAAGATTTTCAAATGATATTATCTAAATGAATACCTCATGGAGTTTTAAAAGGAATATCAAGAGTTGATTACAACAATGTGTAGTTGTTATGGTCGCGTTTGTACCGATATTGGTCATAAGTCTTTTGTTGATATGGTCATGTGATTCGTTGGTTATGACAGTTAGTTTTGAATATTGCAATTATAGTTCGTGTATTCATGTGATTAACTGATATGGGTATTTTGTCGTGCTACTCTATGTTGATGTCTCGTGCTGAATTAGTATTGTGGTGTGTTGCTTTGCAATATTGTGTTTCATTGTATTGAAAGATTGCTTGTTCAGTATGCCCAGAGGTCGAGGTCGAGGCCATGGTCGTGGCCGTGGATGCAATCAGGAGCGCGATTGTAACACCCCAATCTCAATGCGGGTAGTTATACGCCGTAGGACCCACCACGAGCCTACCAGGCCTACATCACACATACTAACCGACAGAACAATACAAAAGCACCATAACACGATCAATCAAATGTTCAATACTAAAACATGAGTTGGGTCGCGACCTCGGCCAAAACGAGTAGGTTTTAATGCAATTCAACAAAATACATAATCATCACACAACATATTACAATGACTTCAAATGTAACTTTAAATATGAAAGCCAACACAGAAACTTCCAAATGCCGACTCGAGCTCTCTAACATCCTGTTTGCCCGTCAGCTCCGTGTGCACCTTGTGTAGGCTCCTGAATCAAGAGATCACCTAAAATGCATAAAACATTCCACCCCAAACGAGGGGTTAGCAACGAATTGCTAGTGCAAGTACAATATTACAATACTTTAATACACAGGCATTTACAGTTCTTTCAAAAGCCAAAAACATTTCATTACTCACAATATTCTGGAACATCCAATATCAATCATTAGTAAAAACATCACTTGAAGGTAATTCTCGTGACAAGACCACCCGACCAAGTCCTTGTGTGCCCCGTCGAGCATTCCCAGGTGAAAATACCACCAACTCGAAGGTAACCCTCGCGCAAGGCCACCCGTCCAAGTCCCTTTGTGCCCTGTCGAGCAATCCCCAGGTGATAGTACCCCGAGAACATCCTCACAACACACAAACATCATAATTCCATCACCGAAATGCATGCTATAAACTAGTGCAATAAGGTACTTGCCTTTGTTACGCACAAAGGGATGACGAAGGAAAAAGGGCCTTGGTCCGAACTTTCTCCAAATTCCGTTCCTAACAAAATATCGAGACTCAATCAACACAAATTCACTAGAAAACTGAGAATCATCCTAAGTTCTACCCTTAGGAACAATACGTCGAACACAAATGAGGCATGATAGGTTATACATGATCAACAAATCAAAATTCGGAGTTAGCCCACCAATATTTGTGGAAAAGCATGGAATCATGATCATACAACTATAATCTAACATCAATCAGGGCTAAATCGGTTAGAGAAATGAAATCCAACAAAACCCCAAAATATCCCGAAAATAGGGTTCAAGCCAATTTACCTCGACCCGGATGGTGAAAGACATTAGAACAATGAGTACTTCTTGATAGGAAATCAAATATACGGATGGATGATGATATATCTCCTTGTTTCACTCTCGCTCTCGTACGGGATCGCCAGTTCGTCGGGAAGAAGAAGGAAAAAGGAGAAATGGTGATATATATATATATATGTCGACAACAGTTACGTACGTAAGACAACAAGCATTACGTACGTAACAACCCCATAGACTCACTGCCTCGATGTTCAAGCGTAATACCCGTAATTTCGATTTCCGGTAATTTCTTTTTTTTCGGGCAAAACTCCATTTTGACGACTCTCTCCTGACCATTTCATCATTCCGAGAATGATTAATTCTGCACTTTTTGTCATCCGAGTTCGTTTCAGTGTCGTATTGTTGAGTTCCGTGCTTTTTGGCGACTTTTCCGCACTTGGGTCCGATTCTTGCGAATCTCGTTCGAAACTGCCGTTTCGAGTTTCCCGTAAGTCCGTTTAACTTTGTTAGACGTGTTGTGAACTTCGGTTTGGTTATTCGATCACGTATCGTGATTTTCGGGCGTTTTGGGCCATTTTGTAATTTACCCAAAGTTATGGGTCTCCGTATCTGTATTTGTTGTCTCGACCATTTTCTTGGTGGCGTATGATTAATTATTACATTATTTTTTCATTTCAGGTCATTGATGTTGTCCGCGAGCTTTTCGTCTTGTTCGTTCGTACGTTTTTGGAAATCGAGTCGTCGGGTCATGGCGGCTGAGCAGCTGGCCGGACAGGTGCGGCACTGTCGGAAGTGCTGGGCAGTGGCCGAGCAGGCACGGCAGGAGCCGGCATAGCGCACACTACGGCAGGAAGGCTGAGCGCGCTAGCTCGGCAGGTGTAGCGCACGCTGTCGACCAGCCTAGTGTACGCTATCGGGCTGGGCAGGGGGGTTACTGGAGTACTGGACTCGGGTGGGATCGGCAGGTAGTGCACGTTACTGTCAGTCGTGGCGCACGCTAACCGGCAGGGGTAGCGCACGCTGTCGGCCGACTAGCGTACGTTACCTGGGCGAGCTGTTTAGTCCAGAGGTTACTGGAAAGGTCGGCTAGCGCGCGCTAGCGGGGGTTGGGCGGGCAGGTCACGGTCGGTAGTGCCGGGTTGTGCGGGCCCTGGACGAGGGTGCTGGGCTGATACTGGACGATAGCGCACGCTAGTCCGGGAAGGCTAGCGCATGCTAGTTCCGGCCCAGTATATATATGGCAGAGCAGCCTCATTTTCACTCGTTTTTCATTTCCTTTCTTTTCCGTCTGCGGGTGGAGGTTCGGAGGAGGCGAAGCCATGTTGTTAGACAACAAATCCATGAAGTTTTTGAGTTCATATCATCGATTAATCTTCCGTTATCATCCTTTGACCCAGCGAATCAAGGTAATCTCTTCTTAGAACCCTAGTTTCTTGAATTTTGGGGTTTTTGGGTTTTTGTCCGATTCGTTCCAAATTGTTGATTAATCCATGATGGGTATGATTAATATTAGTATTATTCATGTGTTCAACATCATTTAATTCATTGTTCTTCATCGAATCAAGGTATAGTTCTTGATTTCCTTCGAATCGACTTTTTGGGGGATTTGTTCTTGATTTCGTTTTCTATTCGTTTTTGATGGATTGATTGTTGTTAAATGATGTTGTTAAACATATCCTATGGATTGTATATCCATATTTCAGTTTGGAATTCCATTTTCGTGTTTTGACGGGACGAATCGTGTTCTTGGCCGTTTTGGGGGAAACCCTCGAACTTTCATCGTTTGTTCATTGAATTCAGCGGCTTTGGGTCGTACTTTGGAATTCATTTTCGTTGTTATTGTTGTTGTTCGTAGTTTATTATCGCGAGTTGGCGTTTGGTGGAGTCGGCGGGTTCGTAGTCGGTTCGTGCCAACCTACTTCGGTCGATTCTCCGCGTTGTGGATATTCGAGGATAGTACCTTGTCCATACAATTCTTGTTTTGTGGATATGATAATTAGTGATCATCTCTTTGTGTTTGTTTGATCGTTTGATTTGAACTTTCAAAAGACTTGGTTTAGCCTCGTTAAGGGCTCACTTTCAAATGCGTGTGCTTTGTGAACGGTGTGTTTTGGGGAATTGATTATGATTTGATTGTTTTGAACGTTGAGGGATTTGGTGATACCCATGTTGTTTAAAGTTATGGAATCATGTATTCCGCGTTAATCGTGTTGTGTTGTGATGAGTTTGATAACGGTGTCGAGTAAGTGGCCATCTATAGTAAGTATTTTTGATGAACTTACATTCTTAGCATATTAGTATTGCATGAGTAACGTGTGTGTGTATGCTCACTACGGGTTAGATCCGACGGGGTCTCGGTAGGGATCCACGAAGCTGTGGAACCGTGAGCTTGCTTTTAACCACTATGGGTTAGATCCGACGGGGTCTCGGTAGGGGTCCACGAAGCTGTGGGTTCGCGGTTAATTGTGGTGTGCATTTTTACAATGTGATTTGATTATGGCATTTCCGGAAATGAGTGTTTTGAACGGTTTTCTTGATTTGCATGCATTGACTAAGTGTGTAAGAGGTAAGTTGTTCATTGGCCTACTTGGCTAGGATAGCACTAGAGTGTTTTGTCTATGTGCTTAGTCGTTTAATTGTGGGGTTTTGATGTTGGAAAACGAACCTTGCTATCGTTCTCGTATATTGTGATTTGACGTAATTTGGGGCTAAAATCCCAACGGTTTTGTAAAGGTCATTTTACGGAAAATAAACCTTCGGGGTGGTGACCCCTTTCGTATTTCGAGTTTTGGAAAGAGAAGGATTCGGTAATCCTAAATTGTTTTCTATTAAAACTCTCGATGGCATTTTAAACTCTTTTATAAATTATTTTCCATTGATTTGTGATCTTTCTGTTTTGGAATGTTTTTCCCAAACTCTTGCCGCGGGAAGTACTTTTCATTTCGTTTAGATCTTTGAGGGTTCCTGGTTATTGTTATTTGTAGAATGTTAATTGTATGACTCGTATTTTGCACTTTGTTCTTGCACTAGCAAAATAATGGAGTTTTACTAACCCCCGAGTATTCGGGGGGTGGATGTCTGTTTTTGCATTCAGGTTTGGGAGCATAACACAGGATCGGTACGAAGGATGATGAAAGATGAACAATACTAATCACACGAGGATCCATATGATGTCGTTGGTTTAGATGTATTTTATTTCCGCTGCAGTATTCTTTCCCGTCGTAGGGGAGCGTGTTGTATTCGACCCCTGCGTGGGCATGTAATGTGTTTGAGTTGTATGTATTTATTTAAAGACCAAATCGGTCTACTGAGTCATTTTAGCCTTAAAGGCATTGCCGAGATGTTTAATGTGGTTACCAGCCTGGTAGATCCTTGAGGAAAGGTTCTACGGCGTGTAATATCCCTGAGCGGATTGGGGGTGTTACATAATTGGTATCGGAGCTTAGGTTGTGGAAACCTAGGCTGTCGGGTCAATGGTGTCTGTTGAGTTTTGTCTCGTCGGATTTTGTCTGACTAAGTCGTGTCGCGACGCGTCGTCTGAGTTTGTTGGTCGTGATTAGTATTGTGGGGCGATCATCATCTTCGTGCGACCTGTGGATGTAAGTCTCCCTTCTTTGTGTTGTGCCTCGTGTGACACGAGCTATTTTTATGGTTATTTGATAAGTGAGGGAATCCTTCTGTGGATTTTGATTTCACGATATGTATTTAGTCGACTCTCGTATTTGGTTTATACGAGGAGTGTCGTTGCTGCTGATGTCTTTTTACTATTGTTCATGTCCGTTGCTGATGATTTTCGAATCGATTTGCTCGTTTTACAAGTTTTCTTGTGGAAGCTTTGTGCTTATACGCGTTCGACTTGTTCACTAGCCAGTGCGGGAAGGTCCTTAGAGACCTCGAATGGGGTCAGTGATTTTGTTCTGAATCCTAGGCGGTCTTCGACTGTGGTATTTTATCGTTTATTTTCCGTTTAAAGACATGTATTGTCTTGATTTTAAACGTTTTGATGTGTGTACTAGGAGTTGTTTTAGTGAATGTCAATACGTGTGAGTTTTTAGGCATTCTAGCCTAATAGATTTTCGAAAACCTTGAGTATCTTAGAAAATAAAATTCGAGACATACTTTTAAATGAATTGTATTTTCGAGGCGCCTACTAGCGCAACTATCTGTTTCAAATTCTTCTACCTTGAGGACCAATTTTTTTTTCATTATTCCAGTAATTTTGGAAATGCTTTGCTTAGACCCGAGGGTCGAATATTTCTGAAAGTCTTTCACTAAAAGAAAATGTCCTCATTTTTACCAAACGCATGATGGTTTTCAAAGTCTCGACAATGATGTTTGTTCAACTTTTTGAAAGGTGATACTCAAGATCAACTAGTGTTTCCAAAATCATTTTTTTAAAGTGGTTTTCGTTTTTAAAACCTATCGTTTCTATTTGCGGTCCAGGAATGTATATGTGGCGTTAGCGTTATTGTTAGGATGTTGGCCCTACGAGTTGTAGTCGAATTGGCAGTGTGAGCATTGAGTCGTTTTCCACACATTTGTTGTGTTAGCCCTCTGTGAGAGGTGGGATGTTGGTATTGAATATTGTCGCCTCGTGGTGATCTCTGCGTTATCGCGCATGTGCGAGTTGTTAGAGCTTGGTTTGGTGTGGCCGTGTGCATCGGTGATTGTTCCGTTATGTGTCGGTTGTTTAATGTATTGTTACCTTGCTCCCGTTTTTGTGAATTTCGTGGACGAGGTCGATGGTAATGCCCGTACTATTTTGACTTCTGTAATATCTCTTTCTCCATTCTGTCGACTCGTTTATGTTCGTTGACATTTTCTGAGCTTGTCCTGCCCCTTGCTTTTGTTGATCAAATGAGTATGGTATTGTTTCGGAATAACTCGTTTATCGTTGTGACCTTTCAATTGCTATTCCCTTTCCTGTGGATCTTATGTGGATGCACATCTTGTTGTTTTCACGGATTATATATTGTCTCGAGTCGAGACGTGAACCTGGGAGTCGTTGTTTGAATTTTATTGTTCTTCGAGATTCGAATATGATTGTTCGATTTTTGTTGTGTCGATCGTTTGATTGTTCGGTTTTTGTTGATCTCGTTTCGTGATTGTTGAACATTCGGGCTTCTTCGTAATTCCCTTAAGTTCGGGAAATTAGTCTCGTTTTCGATCTTCCAACCCTTGGGCGGTGGAAGTCCGTATTTGTTCAGCGATTGGCTCGCGTTTTGATTGATGTACCTTTGGGTTCGTCAATCATATTGATTTTCGTTCGTTGTGTTTTGTGATTGTTCGGGTAATCGACTCGATTGTATTATCTGTTTGATGACGCTTGTCACTTGTTGATTTTATTATGTCTCTACCGGTGGCATTGTGTTAGCCGCAGTGTAGCGTGTTTTCATGCCGTATATTCCTTTGCATTGCTTGTAACGTTTCGCCGATGGGCGTGAGTTACGCGTTCCTTGTGTATCTCGTTGAGTTTTCCTGGTAGGATATTGCTTCTCCCTACTTGTTTTAAGTTTCTGGACGAAACTTCTTTTAAGGAGGGTAGTGTGTAATACTCGTAATTTCGATTTCCGATAATTTCTTTTTTTTTCGGCGAAACTCCATTTTGACGACTCGCTCCTAGCCGTTTCGTCATTCCGAGAATGATTAATTCTGCACTTTTTGTCATCCGAGTTCGTTTCGGTGTCGTTTTGTTGGGTCCGATTCTTGTGAATCTCGTTCGAAACTCTTGTTTCGAGTTTCCCGTAAGTCCGTTTAACTTTGTTAGACGTGTTGTGAACTTCAACTTGGTTATTCGATCACGTATCGTGATTTTCGGGCGTTTTGGGCCATTTTGTAATTTACCCAAAGTTATGGGTATCCGTATCTGTATTTGTTGTCTCGACCCTTTTCTTGGTCGCGTATGATTAATTATTGCATTATGTTTTCATTTCGGGTCGTTGATGTTGTCCGCGAGCTTTTCGTCGTGTTCGTTCCGTACGTTTTTGGAAATCGAGTCGTCGGGTCATGGCGGCTGAGCAGCTGGCCGGACAGGTGATGTTCAACAATTGAGTTATTCATGTATTTTGGGAGTTTGATCAGTGGTCGATGTGGCCTTTTTCCGGGAAGCGTTTAAATATTTCCTTTAATCAATTTGATTGTTATTTAATTGTTTGTGGACAATCAATATTGTAATTGATGACTTTATTGACGTTAACATTCATTAGCAATACTATGAAATTGGTTTACATGCTTATAACAGGACCGGTATATGCCTATTATTTGAAGTTAAAACCTTAGATAGTTTCTACATGGTATCTCACATATTGACTAAAAAAAAAGATCTTCATGAACCGTTTACGTCTCTGGTCAAATTATTTTGCATGACTAAGAAGTGTGTTCTACTATATAGAACCAATAATGTGTGTAGTGGTGTTCAATGAGGTGTTAGTGCAAATTTATTACTCCGTATATGACAAACTAACGTATATACATCTCTATTTTTTTTTTGAAAAATGTGTATACATACATATCTATCTTGTCTAGTGTATGATGTTTTCATGGCTTGAACTAATGTAGTTGCCAAATCTTTTGGGAAAACTAATCTAATTGGAGATACTAGAATGAAATTATGGCCGAAAACATATGGATTATATCTTGGTACTAATATATTATATGTATCGAACATCAATTGATTTGTATTATTTTTCAAAATGGATATTTGATCATTATAAACATGTTATGATAAAGTTACAATTTATTATTTTTTATTATTTTCGTAAACATATATTCTACAATTGTAAATTTATGGTTAAACCGCACCAAAGTGGGTTTATAATTTTGCATATTGTCTAAACTATTTTATACTATCCTATGTGAATAAATCATATTATTGGTCAATACCTGAATTAATTTTGTCCACAGACAAATAATGTTCATCTGTTTGAACAATTATTAAGGAATTTATTCAATTAACATTTCACTATAATTTTGGTATATATAGTGACTTTAAACAATATCATATATAATTTTTGGTGACTGCCCATAGGAGTTCATAAAATTATGTTATTTATATACCATATTATTATATGTATTACTTTAAGTCTAAATTCTTGTACCCATAAATTAGAGTTGATTTCCCTCAAACATTCACCTCAATGGCTATGTCCATTATGAAACTCAATGGAACCAACTTCTCATAATGCAACGAGCAAGTTGAATTTTGTTTGGGACTACTAGCATTGGACACTTGGCGTCTTATGAACGCTTCACAACACCATATCTTTATAAAAGACAAGTTTGGTCTCTTACCATTCTATCTCTAAATGGTGTCTTTTCCACTTCTTTAGATGGAACACGTTTAAGGGTGATTTTCACAATTTCTGAGGCGTGCCCCCAAAATGATAATGGAATCTCTGTTCGACTCATCATAGATCAAACCATATCTAATAAAGTTCAATTTCTACTCACTGACACGCCGTTATGTTGAAATATTCCAGGAGGAGTAAGTTATGAAATAATTCCACAACGCCTAAGGTGATCATCGGATTCTTAGCTCAAGTATTGGCCACCTCGATCCGAACTTTAATTATCTTACTATGTTGATTATGTTGGGTACAAGATCGGATATTGCGCCGTGTTGCGGAAGCGTAAAATAAAATGCGAAAATTAAATGACGCAGAGATTTATAGAGGTTCGGCTATAAACGAGCCTACGTCCTCTATCGGTATTTTTTTCTATAAGTTCAAGATAAAAACCTCCGCACCTCTCTTCTATCGGTCGAGGGATAACCGTTACAATCACGTCTTCTATTGGTACGTGACAAACCACTCGTACTTGTCTTTGTGTCGGTCCAAGTTAAACCGTTTTCCTTTTCGTAGGACAAGGAATCAACCTCTCTAGATTTCGATGGGTACTAGACAAACCTCATGAAGATAGCGATTGTGATTCTAATAATGCCGGATCCTTTATCCTAATAACACCGAATCCAATCGTATCTTTTCTTTTACAAATCGTGTATGATTTTGTGTATAACACTCATGTTAGGATTGTATACTGCAAAGCATACTTTATGCTTGTATTACCTAATTTCCCTGTTACTACCTATGAGAATATTAATTACATTTAATCACATATTTTGCATATTAATTCACGTTATGGTTATGCAAATGAAATGTCTAATTATTTTATATTGTAGATAATGTGGTGTGTTGATGTCACACGGAAGATCACATTATCGGTGCCCTATAAAATAATATAATAGTTCACAACCTATATAATTATTAGACAAATTATATAAAGGGTTGTAGTGTATGCTTGGGAATAGTTGGTCTTGACTATTAGCATACATTAGCGTATTTGCATACGTTGAACTGGATCGAGGTGACATAGTGTCTTCTGTACTGACTGTAAGAAGAACGTAAATCTCGGATAATTAATATTTCTTAATTCTAAGTATATAATATTTAATTGTGTATTTATAATAATTATTGCTTTGATTTATCATAGGTGAGAGTCAAAATGATCGACTCAATAAGCCTCGTATCTTGGGCAATAATATTATTTATACGAAAGTTATTATTATTACTAGAAATCGTGTCCCGACTCATGCGGGTTGATGATGTCCCCTTGAGGAGCTCGATAATGATTATTATATTAAACCCTGCAGGTGGATTTAATTCCGATATAATAATAAGGTTCGAGTGGTACTACTCTTGGATAAGATATTAATTAATTAAAGCTGTCAGTAGCTTATAATTAATTAATGGGCATTCGATATCTTAAACACGGGAAATAATATATTTAATAAGGAGCCCAATTTCGTAATTTGGGATTTTGGTAGGAAGTGCAATATCAACTTTTTAGTGGACTAAGTTGATATTAATAGATTCATTATATTAGGAAAAGTCCTAATAAGGTAAGATGAATTTATTAAGGAGTCCTTCCATAATCCTCCTTTAGATCCCTAGTAGTAGTACAAGAGCCTATAAATAGGACATATGGGTGGATGGCCGATTTTCATCACTTTCATACACAAGGAATTTCGATTTTTTCTTCTAAGTGTTTAATTGTGGATCTTGACTTGTGTCGTTGATTCCACAACTGAGAGAATACTTTAATTCTTGCTACAAATCGGAATTACTTGAAGAAAAGAAAATCGAGAATTGTGAGGCATAGAAATCGGCCGATCCATAGGTGTCCAAACAAGATCCGGTAGCTCGTTGCCCACACAACGTCCGGTTCAAGACGGATCATACTCTAGAAGATCTAAAGGTAGAAATACAAGGTGATCAAGACGGAAGTAACCAACATGCTTCAAAAGGTAATATCCTATGATCTTGGATCTAGATTTGGATATTTTAATTATCAACATATTTAATTAATAATTAATAAATAATATTTAAATTGCTTATTAATCTTAGTAATTAATTAATTAGCATGCCTAAATAGATTTAATGCTCGTAGATGTGTAAAACGCGATTATCATCTTTCCCAAACTTCGCTTCCGCTGCATTTTACTTTCCAACAATTGGTATCCGAGACGGATTTTTAGGGTTTTGCTATTTTAATTAATTTTAGTAATTAATTGATAGCAATTTAAATATTCATATATTTTGATGTTGGAATATTTTCCTAGATGTGTTCTTGCAGGTGATATGATTCAATTATCATGGTTTATATGATTGGAGTATTTATATATTTATTTTTATTAATTATGCAATTGTTGGTTTGGCCCGTTTTTGAGGCATGTAATGGTTTTTCCCATGAGAAAATCTGCGGGTAGTTCTAGGTGGTTTTATTTTTCGTGTAATCTTGATGTAATTTCGATATATTTTATTTTGTATAAAATTGTAATCGAATTCGGAAAAGACGGGATCACGAAGAAATAGAGCAGAATGCCGGGGCTAAGGCAAAGGGCCGCGAAAGCAAAGACACGGCTGCCTGCCGAGCAGCGCCGAGCGGCTGCCAGTGCCGCGGGCGGCTGGTCCGGGCGATTATTTGGTTCGGGCCGGGTAAATCGATTTTAGTCCGGTCCATTTCGCCGCCGTTCGTTGCATCCGCTGGAGAGTCGGGATTTAAAGTTAAATTTTTTTATGTAATTAATTTTGCATAAAAGTGAAATTTTAATTTTGGAAATCCACGGCCCGGCCGGGGAGGAGCGACGAGATGCTTGATTCAGTGGGAGAGATCGAGTCGATGATTTTCTCGGATTCAACTCAAGGAAGAAGACCATGATAATTGGATAATTTTATTATCCATGCTTTATTTTTGGTTTTTATTGTTTTGATGTATGACATGTATGGATGTATGCGTGATATGTTTCCTTGCATGTTAGGACAAGAAAATTAAAAACCCTAAGGATAAAATAACTAAGTGATTAAATTGATTTATTTTAAATAAAATCAAATTGGCCTCCATAATTAATTTAAATTGTGAAGTAATTAGCATGCGCATTGACATTAGAGTCTTCCTCCATATCGGATGTGCTAATTATAGGTTCACTAGTTTTAAATTTCAAAATGATAACATAAGGTAAATATTACTTTTTATGATAGGACCTCTCCATCTATAGGACTATTATTTAAAAGATAATATTTTAAGGATGTTAAATTATGATGTTCACTTAGGTGTATTAATTAATAAGCTCCCCATCGGAGTCTATGTTAATTAATACATGGCCAAGAGGAACCAACTATTAATTTTACTTGTCATAACGTAATTTGACTAGATAGTAAAATTAAAGACGTAAAACTCTACTTGAGAAATGTGTGTGTAAACGTCCACACGATCGTGGCTTTGCATGTATGGATTTTTCGAGGTGTTGGTTGCTAGCATATATATTGTGTTTTGAGGTTTTTCGATATATTTTGCTATGCATTATGTGATAGATGTTTTAATTTTAATCTCAGATGTCTTTCAATCCACTAGTTGTTATTCTCAAAGAAAATAAACTTGATGGCACTAACTTTGCCGATTGGAAAAGAAATCTTGACATTGTCTTGACTGCTGAGGGGCATAAATTTGTCTTAATCGAGGAGAGCCCTCTAGAACCAGAACCGGATGCCACTCCCGAAGAGTTGGCTGAATTCCGAAAATGGAAAAAGTCTGATGAGATCGCTCGCTGTTACATTTTGGCTTCACTGACAAATGAATTGCAGCATCAGCATCAGACGATGGGCTCGGCCACGGAAATGAAGAAAAGTCTCACCGAGATGTTTGGTCATCAGAACCGGGCGGATAGACAAAATGCAATGAGGTTATTGATGACAACCCAAATGTCTGAAGGGACTCCAGTGAGGGATCATGTTTTGAAAATGATGTCTCATCTGAACGAACTGAGCATACTAGGGGCTACTATTGATGCGGAAACGCAGGTCGATATTATCTTAGGCAGCTTACCTAGAAGCTTTGAGCAGTTCCGCCTTAACTACAATATGAACTGTAGGACATATAGTTTGGCGGAACTTCTGACAGAGCTTCAGTCTGCTGAAGGTCTCCTCAAACAAGGTTATCATCAGATTCTTGCAGCAACCGGTGCTACTTCTTCCAAACCCAAATGGGGAAAGAAAAAGAAGTAGGTTGGCCAGAAGCAAATGGCAACCCTCAAGGTGAAAAGCAAGGCTCCTCACCCCGAGGCGAAGAAAAAGCCAAAGGGAAAGTGCTACAAGTGCGGTTAGAAAGGACATTTTAAAGCGGACTGCCCTGCTCTTAAGAAAGGTATGTCTCGTGCACTAGTAGTCAAAACATGTTTGGCAGCTTGTTCTTCCACTTCGTGGATAGTTGATTCAGGCTCCACTGATCATGTTTGCTTTGACTCAGATGGTTTTTAGGTAACCAAGCAGCTTAGTGCGGGCGAGATTACCATCAACTGGGGCGATTATTCCCGGCTTATGGCTGTTGCAGTGGGAGTCGTGCAGTTGAAGATTAATGATAAATTATTAGTTCTCAATAATGTATTATTAGTACCGGATTTTAGAATAAATTTAATTTCGGTTTCTAAATTAAAAAGCGATGGTTATTCAGTTTCTTTTGATGATGATGCCATTATTAAGAAAAGAAGCGGTGAATATATTTGCAAAGATACTTTTAATGATGGACTATATGTCGTTAATACTGCACAAACTCCTATGCATAAATCACTTAACTCTTTATATAAACCTAAAAAGACAAAAGAACCTTCAAGCATAAACCAAACATATCTGTGGCATTTACGGTTAGGGCATGTAAACCTTGGAAGGATTCAAAGATTGGTAGATGATGGCCCATTGGATGACCTCCAAGTTGAGTCATTTCCAATTTGTGAATCCTGTTTGGAAGGTAAGATGACCAAAAGGGTTTTTAAAACCAAGGGAAATCATGCTCAGAATGTGTTAGAATTGGTTCATACGGATGTATGTGGTCCAATGAATATCCAGGCTAGGGGTGGTTTCGAATACTTCATCACGTTTATAGATGATTATTCGAGATATGGATACATCTATTTGATGCGACGTAAGTCTGAAGCCTTTGAAAAGTTCAGAGACTTCAAGGTTGAAACGGAGAAGCGTCATGGGAAGAGTATCAAGTCACTACGATCTGATCGTGGTGGCGAATACCTTAGTGGAGAGTTTTTGGATTTCTTGGCGAATGAGGGGATTTCATCCCGACTCAGCATCTTGGGAACTCCACAACAAAATGGTGTGGCTGAAAGAAGGAATAGGACTCTTTTAGAAATGGTTAGATCAATGATGAGTTATTCATATTTACCAATTTTGTTTTGGGGATACGCCTTAGAAACAGCGGCGTACATTCTAAACCTGGTGCCTTCGAAATCAGTTCCAAAAACACCCACAGAACTTTGGAGTTGGCATAAGCCCAGTCTAGGACATGTTCTGATTTGGGGTACTCTAGCACATGTGCTGAATAAGGAAGCTAATAAGTTGGCATCTCGTACAGAAGTACGAGTGTTTGTGGGATATCCTAAGGGAACGAAGGGTGGCTTGTTCTATAGTCCCCAGGATCAGAAGTTCATTGGTAGCACCAATGCCCGATTTCTGGAGGAGGATTATATGATTAGTCACAAGCCCATGAGCGAGATAATTCTGGAAGAGCTGAGGGGAAAGACTCCGTCTATACTAATCGTACAAGCGCCAACTAATACTGCACCACGTATCGATTCTGATACTTTTACACCAACTCAGGATTTGCCTCGTCGTAATGGGAGGCAATCCAAGATAAAGTTGCTGACTCCTGGCAAGTAGCAATGGAATCAGAATTGGAATCTATGGATTCCAATCAAGTGTGGGAGCTAGTAGAGCTACCTGATGGTGTACAAGCCATTGGGAGTAAATGGGTCTACAAACGAAAGAAAGGACGCGACGGGAAGGTTGAAACCTTCAAAGCGAGGCTTGTTGCAAAAGGTTACACTCAGAAAGAGGGTATTGATTATGATGAAACCTTTTCGCCGGTAGCCATGCTTAAGTCAATCCGGATTCTTTTAGCTATAGCTGCGCATTTGGATCTGGAGATTTGGCAGATGGATGTCAAGACTGCATTCTTGAATGGGAGTCTAGACAAGGAAATCTATATGCGCCAAACAGAGGGATTCATTGCTGAAGGAAAAGAGCACTTGGTGTGCAAACTTAAGAAATCCATTTATGGACTTAAGCAAGCATCTAGATATTGGAACACTCGTTTTGACGAAGTTGTCCAGTCATATAGATTCGTCCAATGTCCGAGTGAGAGTTGTGTGTATAAGAAATGCGATGGAAACGTGTTGGTGTTTCTTATACTGTATGTAGACGATATCCTTCTGATTGGAAGCAATGTGAAGGAATTGTCGGACGTACAGGTATGGCTATCTGAGCAGTTCAATATGAAGGATCTAGGAGAAGCAGGACACATCCTTGGAATCAGGATCTTTCGTCATCGGAAGAAAAGGATGTTGTGCTTATCCCAGGCATCTTATATCGATACAGTGCTGAAGCGGTTTAGCATGGAGAATTTCAAGAAAGGTTTTCTGCCTTACAGGCATGGAATTCAACTATCTAAGAACATGTGTCCTAAGACACAAAAGGAGATAGATGACATGAAGATGGTCCCTTATGCATCTGCTTTGGGGAGTCTCATGTATGCTATGCTTTGCACTAGACCAGATATGTGTCATGCCGTGGGCATGGCTGCTAGATATCAGTCAAACCCAGGACCAGGACACTGGATTGCTGTCAAGCACATACTCAAGTACCTAAGAAGGACTAGGGAGTACAGGCTTGTATATCAATCAGACGACCTGTTTCTGGTGGGTTATACTGGCTCAGATTTTTCATCGGACAAAGAAAAGTCCAAGTCTACTTCGGGTTATGTGTTTAGCCTGGGAGGTGGAGCCATTAGTTGGAGTGTGAAGCAGAAATGCATCTCGGACTCTACCATGGAAGCCGAGTACGTGGTAGCCTCTGAGGCAGCCAATGAGGCAGTGTGGCTCAAGTACTTCCTGCAGGACTTAGATGTGATTCCCGATTTGCCAGAGGGTATTACACTTTATTGAGATAATACTGGTGCAGTCGCAAATTCAAGGGAACTACGAACCCATCAGGCAAGTAAACATATCAACCGCAAGTACCACATCATACGTCACTTCGTAAAGGAAGGAGACGTAGTTGTAGCCAGGGTTACATCGGAAGATAATCTTGCTGACCCTTTCACGAAAGGCTTACCTTCAAAAGTTTTTGAAAGGCATGTGGAAGGAATGGGATTACGGTTTATGGCAGCATTGCTTTGAGTATAAGTGGGAGAAAAGAGAGACTATGTAATAGAGTAGTATACTTAAAAGCATGCTTTGAGTATAAGTGGGAGATTGTTAGGATTGTATATTGCAAAGCATACTTTATGCTTGTATTACCTAATTTCCCTCTTACTACCTATGAGAATATTAATTACATTTAATCACATGTTTTGCATATTAATTCACGTTATGGTTATGCAAATGAAATATCTAATTATTTTATATTGTAGATAATGTGGTGTGTTGGTGTCACACGGAAGATCACATTATCGGTGCCTTATAAAATAATATAATATTTCACAACCTATATAATTATTAGACAAATTATATAAAGGGTTGTAGTGTATGTTTGAGAATAGTTGGTCTTGACTATTAGCATACATTAGCATATTTGCATACGTTGAACTGGATCGAGGTGAGATAGTGTCTTCTGTACTGACTGTAAGAAGAACGTAAATCTCGGATAATTAATATTTCTTAATTCTAAGTATATAATATTTAATTGTGTATTTATAATAATTATTGCTTTGATTTATCATAGGTGAGAGTCAAAATGATCGACTCAATAAGCCTCGTATCTTGGGCAATAATATTGTTTATACGACAGTTATTATTATTACTAGAAATCGTGTCCCGACTCGTGCGGGTTGATGATGTACCCTTGAGGAGCTCGATAATGATTATTATATTAAACCATGCAGGTAGATTTAATTTCGATATAATAATAAGGTTCGAGTGGTACTACTCTTGGATAAGATATTGATTAATTAAAGCTGTCAGTAGCTTATAATTAATTAATGGACATTCAATATCTTAAACATGGGAAATAATATATTTAATAAGGAGCCCAATTTCGTAATTTGGGATTTTGGTAGGAAGTGCAATATCAACTTTTTAGTGGACTAAGTTGATATTAATAGATTCATTATATTAGGAAAAGTCCTAATAAGGTAAGATGAATTTATTAAGGAGTCCTTCCATAATCCTCTTTTAGATCCCTAGTAGTAGTACAAGAGACTATAAATAGGACATATGGGTGGATGGCCGATTTTAATCACTTTCATACACAAGGAATTTCGATTTTTTCTTCTAAGTGTTTAATTGTGGATCTTGACTTGTGTCTTTGATTCCACAACTGAGAGAACACTTTAATTCTTGCTACATATCGGAATTACTTGAAGAAAAGAAAATCGAGAATTGTGAGGCATAGAAATCGGCCGATCTATAGGTGTCCAAACAAGATCTGGTAGCTTGTTTCCCACACAACGTCCGGTTCAAGACGGATCATACTCTAGAAGATCTAAAGGTAGAAATACAAGGTGATCAAGACGGAAGTAACCAACACGCTTCAAAAGGTAATATCCTATGATCTTGGATCTAGATTAGGATATTTTAATTATCAACATATTTAATTAATAAATAATAAATAATATTTAAATTGCTTATTCATCTTAGTAATTAATTAATTAGCATGCCTAAATAGATCTAATGCTCGTAAATGCGTAAAACGCGATTATCATCTTTCCCAAACTTCACTTCCGCTGCGTTTTACTTTCCAACAACTCAATCACTCAATGTAAGCTCAATATTACAACAACAATAATATCAATATGAATATCAGATGATTATCTCGTATGCTTGAAGTTTTTGTGCTTGAAACAATACCATAGAATGGTATTTATAGGCCCTATCTCTTCCACATTACGTACGTAAGCTTCATTAAGTACGTTAACCTTGACAGGTTACGTATGTAAGCCTCTTCACAAACCAGTTTAGGGAGTTTCGTCATTTTGGTTACGTACGTTAACATACCATCTGTTACGTACGTTAAGGCTTATGTCATTGCTGACGTCAAATATCCGTTGCATGCTTTTCTGACTTTGACTCCTCCAACGTTCACTTGGTTTGAACATGTTACGTACGTTAATAACACTCTATTACGTACGTAATATTCAATCATTTACGTACGTTATGCACTCCTATTTACGTACGTTAGCTATGTTCAGAATGCCTTTTTGCAACTTCATTTTCTTCGATTCTTTGCTTTGCCTCTTCGTTGTTTTTTTTTGTTTATCGACTTTAATCATCAAAACACTTTTAATTTATGTATGAACAAAATTTTCCAACAATCTCCCCCTTTTTGATGATTACAAAACAAAACTTCGTCAATGGGATTTACCTGCAAAAATACGAATATATGTATATGTGTATAGACCAGAGTTTTCGACTTTGTCCGTTTCGTTAGTTATTCTCCCATTTATTTTTCGATTCCTTCTTTCTTTTCTCCTTTTCTTTTCTCATTTTCAAATTTTTCATCATCTTTTTCGACGTCTCCTCATTTTTCTTTTCCTCTTATTTTCGACTTCTCCTTTTTATCTTTCAACTCCTTCGTTTTTTCAATTCTTTTTGTATGCTTTCGATTTTCTTTGATTTTTCTCCCCCTTTCAAGGTTAATCCCATTTTCGACTTATTTCTCCATTCTCCTATCTCTCCCCCTTTTTGTATTCATCCAATAGTGCAATAAAGTACTAATTGAATAAAAATATGTAATAAATAAAATATGTGATACTAATTTATGATAAATAAATGCATGAGTAGGATGGAGTTTATACCCGTTTTTCAAAAAAATATTCTCCCCCTGAAAGTATTATCTCCCCCTTTGTAAAATATCAAAATTAATTTTTGGGGATCCAACCGATAGCTGGTTTTTGTTTCGAGAGGTAAACGATATTTGAAATAATTGTTCCTTTAGGAACCCAAATTTTCTTAATTTTAGTCGTTCGCCTAGGGCTTTTACAATTTGAAATATGATGCCCGATTTTTAAACACTTTTCGCAATGGGGTATTTTGAAATTAACAGATTCGTTTTTCGAACGTGTTTTGAATCCTAACCCCTCTTTATTCAAAGTAAACTTTTGAACACCAAGCATTTGTTCAAATTTCTCGTTTCCGCACGAGAATTTCTTTGTCAAAGATTTAAGCTCGGTTTGAATTTTAGAGAGATCATCCTTCAAAATATTTTCATTTTCAATACACTTTGAATGATCGATTTCAAAAAATTTTCCCTTCTCGATAATTTTGGAATTTTCAATTTCCAAAGATTTAATTTTAGACTTAAGGAATTTGATTTCGGATAAAGCGTTTTGAAAATCCGTATGCAATAATTCAAATGCATCAAAAAGTGCATCACAGGAGGATGTACTTACTTGGCTTTCGACTTCGCTGTCGTCGAACGAACTTCGGGCCATGAGAGCGAGATTATTTTGATCGATAAATTCGTCGTCTTCGTCTTCATCACTCCATGTTGCCACGAGGACCTCCTTTTTAGGTTTAGCACAGCAATGTTTAGCGAAGTGGCCTGGTTTTCCACATTGTCGACAAGAGTTGTCGAATTTCTTCGTTTCGCTCGAGATATCCTTCTTTCTCCGGTTTAATAAGGTTTGGAATTTATTAATATTCTTGGCATAATATGCCGCTTCTTCGTCGCTTTCTTCCACCGGGATTTCTTCTTTCTTTGTCGATATCTTAGCCTTCATGGCTAACGATTGCTCCTTCGGCTTTGGCTTGACACTTCGTAATTTTAACACGATCTCATAATTAATTAGCGAACCAACGAGGGCGCTAAAATCAAGCGTATTGAGATATTTGGATTCCATAATCGCGGTCAAGGTGTCGTCCCATTCGCTAGGTAGTGATCGTAAAATTTTCTTGACTTTTTCACTACTAGATAATGGTTTTCCGAATGAAGCTAGTCCATTGGTGATGACCGAAAATCGGCCGAGCATGTTGGTAATAGACTCGTCACCTTTCATCATGAATAACTCGTAGTCATAGAGAAGCATATTGATTTTTGTCTCCTTGACTTGAGTCGTCCCTTCGTGTGTGATTTCTAGAATTTTTCATATTTCTTTCGCACTCTCACACAATGAGATTCGATTGACCTCTTCCGGATTTAAGGCACAAAATAAGAGTTGAGTAGCCTTACAATTTAGATGGTCATTTTTTCAATCGGCATCGTCGTATTCTTCGAAAGATTTGAGCGTACCGTCGGATTTGAGAGGAATTTTCGGGCCAAGACAAATAATCTTCCAAATCTCTATATCGTAGGCATGAATAAAGATCGACATCTTTTTCTTCCATGTTAAATAATTTGAGCCATCAAAGAATGGTGGTCGGTTGAGAGCAAGGCCTTCGACAGGAGCAAATTGAAATGCCATTGGATCTTTTCTCCTCGGATGTTAAGCCGCGTATTTGAGTACCGCTCTAATACCAATTGTTGGATACAAGATCGGATATTGCGCCGTGTTGTGGAAGCGTAAAATAAAATGCGGAAATTAAATGACGCACATATTTATTGAGGTTCGGCTATAAACGAGCCTACGTCCTCTCTCAGTATCTTTTTCTCTAGGTTCAAGATAAAAACCTCTGCATCTCTCTTCTATCGGTCGAGGGATAACCGTCACAATCACGTCTTCTATTGGTCCGTGATAAACCACTCGTACTTGTCTTTGTGTCAGTCCAAGTTAAACCGTTTTCCTTTTCGTAGGACAAGGAATGAACCTCTCTAGCTTTCTATGGGTACTAGATAAACCTCACGAAGATAGCGATTGTGATACTAATAATGCCGGATCCTTGATCCTAATAACACCGAATCCAATCATATCTTTTCTTTTACCATTCGTGTATGATTTTGTGTATAACACTCAATCACTCAATGTAAGCTCACTATTACAACAATAATATCAATATGAATATGAGATGATTATCTCGTACGCTTGAAGTTGTTGTGCTTAAAACAATACCACATAATGGTATTTATAGACTCCATCATCAAACTAGCCGTTAGCCGCCAGAACAATCATTACGTACGCTATCTCTTCCACATTACGTATGTAAGCTTCATTATGTACGTTAACCTTGACAGGTTACGTACGTAAACCTCTTCACAAATCAGTCCAGGGAGTTTCGTCATTTTGGTTACGTACGTTAACATACCATCTATTACGTACGTTAAGGCTTATGTCATTGCTGATGTCATATATCCGTTGCATGCTTTTCTGACTTTGACTCCTCCAACGTTCACTTGGTTTGAACATGTTACGTACGTTAATAACACTCTGTTACGTACGTAATATTCAATCATTTACGTACGTTATGCACTCATGTTTACGTACGTTTGCTATGTCCAGAATGCCTTTTTGCAACTTCGTTTTCTTCGATTCTTTGCTTTGCCTCTTCGTTGTTTTATTTTGTTTATCGACTTTAATCATCAAAACACTTTTAATTTATGTATGAAAAAAAATGTTCCAACAGATTATGTACTTCATTTGAAACCAATTTGTTTTGAATTTTCTTTTATAAAACGAAACAAATGAAGATTTATGTCGGGACCTAATTCAATTTCCCCAAAATCAATATATGGTTAGGATCCGACACATATTTTATGGTTAGGATCCTAATATATTTCCCCAAAACCTTCAAATGTATATATTTGTGTTAAAAACTTGCTTAAAATATATAGTTAGGATCCGACACGTATTTCCCCAAAACCTTCAAATGTATATATGGTTTCTCCTCAAAGGTGATGTCGGGACCTAATTCAATTTCCCCAAAATCAATAATATGGTTAGGATCCAACACATATTTCCTAAATTGTGAGACGTTAAACACATATGCACGTGACTTAATGATGGCGGGAGACCTAAACGATAAGCGACTTTACCCTTCTTCCCGAAGCGATAAACTCCTCGAGTTGGAGATACTTTTAACATCACATGATCGCCGACTTCGAACTCCAACGGACAACGTCGATTGTCGGCATACGACTTCTATCGGCTTTGGGCATCTAAGAGTCTCTCACAGATTAAAATAATCTTCTCTCTGGTCTCCACTAACATGTCCGACTCGATTCCGATCAATTCGGATGAATCATCCAACACAGTGGTGATTTACATCTACGTCCATATAAATCCTCAAACGGTGCCATCCTAATCGATGCATGCCAACTATTGTTATACGCAAATTCAATTAGCATCAAGTGCGATTCCCAATCATCTTTCCAATTTAAGGCACATGCTCGCAACCTATCCTCAAGAGTCCCAATTGTCCGTTTGGATTGCCCATCGGTCTGAGGGTGGTACGATATACTGAGCCTCAGTTCCGTTCCCAAAGCTCAATGAACGGACTTCCAGAAGTGTGATACGAACCTACCATCCTGATCAGAAATAATACTTTTAGGAATTCCGTGCAATCTCACTATCTCTGCAATAAACACACGGGCTAACTTCTCGGGTCCCCAATTATCTTTAATTCCCATGAATTGAGCTTATTTGGTTAGTCGATCAACGACAACCCAAATCATGTTCATTCCTGTATGTGTCTTCGGCATATTTGTGACAAAATCCATTGTAATATCTTCCCACTTCCATTTAGGAATTGGAAGTGATTTCAAAAACCCTGCTGGTCGTTGATGTTCAATGTTGACTTGCTGACATATCAAACATTTCGACACAAACTCCTTAACAGCATTCTTCATATTACTCCACCAATAATTACTCCTCAAATTCTTGTACATTTTGCTTGTGCCATGGTGGAGAGAATACGGTGTATTATGAGCTTCTCTCAGTATGGCTTGTCTAAGCTCTGCATCACGGTATGCAAAATCTGCCTCGAAATCTCAAAACTCCATCATCCTGAATCACAAATCCGGTAGCACTTCCTCTAACTACATCCTCTCTTAGTTGGACTAGTAATGGATCCTCCAATTGTTTTGCTTTAATGTCATCGACCAATGATGAAGTGATTTCCAAAGTGCATAATTTGTCCTGAACTCCTTGAATCCAAATCCCTATATCTTGCTTGACGATCTCTCGACGGATCTCCGATTGAGACATAAGTACCTCCAGCATTAGAAGTGATATCGGCTTTCGGTCCGCTATGACATTAGCTTTCCCCGGATGATAAAATATCTCAAGGTCATAATCCTTGATCAACTCTAGCCATCGGCGTTGTCTTATATTCATCTCCTTCTGGCTAAATATATACTTTAAACTCTTATGATCTGTGTAAATTTTACACGTGGAACCATAGAGGTAATGTCTCCAAATTTTCAGAGCAAAAACGACTGCTGCTAACTCCAAATCATGAGTAGGGTAATTCATCACATACGGTTTCAATTGTCGGGACGCATAAGATATCACCCTACCTCTCTGCATTAAAACCCAACCCAAACCAAGCCCTGAAGCATCACTATAAATTTCAAAATCATCGGTACCTTGAGGTAATCCTAACACTGGCACCAAAGTTAACAGTCGCTTCAACTCATCAAAGCTATTCTGCCTCTCGATATTCCATTCAAATTTCTGGGATTTCTGGAGCAACTGAGTAAGTGGTCGGGCAATCTTTCAAAATCCCTCGACAAACCTATGGTAGTACCCAGCAAGTACCAAGAATATCCATGTCTCTTTCACATTCTTGGACGACTACCACTCAAGAATTGCTGCTATCTTCTGGGGATCCAATCGAACTCCATTAGCCGAAATTATATGCCCAATAAATGTTACTTATTTAAGCCAAAACTCACATTTAGAAAATTTTGCGTAAAGCTGCTCCGTTCTCAAAATGCTAAACACAATGTGGAGATGTTCAACATGGTCTCCCTCATTGTGAGTAGATAAGAATGTCATCGATGAAGACGACCACGAACTTATCAAGATAATCAATAAAGACTTTGTTCATTAGTTGCATGAATATGGCCGGAGCATTGGTCAACCCAAACAGCATAACCACAAACTCGTAGTGGCCATATCGAGTACGAAAAGTGGATTTCGGAATGTCAGAATCCCGAATCCTCAGCTAATAATACCCCAAGCGCAAATCAATCTTAGAGAAAATAGTGGCACCCTGATGCTGATCGAACAATTCATCTATATGAGGTAACGGGTACTTGTTTTTGATGGTCAGCTTATTCAATTCCTGGTAATCAATACACAAACGAAACGATCCATACTTTTTCTTAACAAAAAGAACTGGTGTGCCCCAAGGTGAAGCACTCAGATGAATATATCCTTTATTAAGGAGTTCACCCAACTGTTTCTTCAGTTCCAACATCTCGGCAGGTGCCATACGATATGGCGCATGAGATATAGAAGCTGCACTCGGCTCAAGATCAATGGGAAATTCTACATCCCTAAATGGAGGTAATCCTGGAAGATCATCTGGAAACACATCAGGATACTCATTCACAACTGGAATCGATGATAGATCAATTCCGCCGTCATCAGTACCCATGACATAGAACCAATAACCAATACAGTCTTGTTTTAACAATTTCATTGCATTGACGGCCGAAATCATCCTGCCCGAACTACCCAGATTACAGCCTACAAAAGTATGTTCGACACCATCTTCGGCTACTATTGAAATAGTTCGCGTTCCATAGTTCATAAGAGCACCATGACGACTCAACCAATGATCTCCGAGAATCACATCCTCTCCCTTTAGATCTACTACAATGAGGTCTGAAGGCCAACCCCGACTCCCAATATACACGGGGCAATCCTTAATCTCTCGATTACCAATTAAACGCTCTCCGCTATGAATACCCATTAAAAACAGTTCGCACTCAATTAAACAATTAAGGCCCAAACGTTTCACACAATAAAGAGCAATAAACAAATGAGTAGCTCCTGAATCAAATAAAATTGATACAGGCTGAGAAAATATATGCGTAGTACCTGCAGCTACTGGAGCCTTTGCCTCGTCTGCACGTTTCATTTGGTACACTCGAGGCTGTACCGAACCCATACTCGATGCAGCTTGATGATCTGATCGAACTCGGCCTCTACCTCGTCCTGAAGTCTGTTGTGGCTGATTAGCTATAGCCCTCAGGTTCACACTTGGAGCTGGTGCTGAATTCTGAGGTTTGGCGAACTGGTGGCAGCCTCACATTTAGCAGCCCCGTGACCGGTCTATTCGCACATAAAACAAGTCACAGGAGAAAGTGGACACTCTCGGAATGGATGACCTGCTTGATTACAATTAAAACATTGTCCTCTACCATAAGCATAACTCCCGGTCAGAAATTTGGTGTACTATTGGTTTGTTGAACCTTTTTCCCGATAGCGGAATGAGAAGCCTAAGGTTTACGAAATCCACTACCCTTGTTTCCTGAAAAGCCACCAGTCGTCTTTGACCTCTTACTCTTAGGACCTGATCCCGATGCAGAAATAGCCATCTCAATGGACAGAGCACGATCCTGGTATTCCTTCAAAGTAGCACATCGGAAACATGGCATACCCTCGCGAATTCTGGGTTTCATCCTCAAATCAAAATAATGGATCTTATCCGCTTCAATCCTCACCTGCTCACAGACTCAGCTGTTGATTATATGTGATGATAGCCTCAGTGATAGGCACATCTTGCGGTGTCGCGGTAAAGAAATCTGCAATGTATTTCTCCTTAACTGTCCAAGGGCAATACTCTTCCTCTATAGCGCTTTAAATTCGGCCCAAGTGGCCACACGGTTAGTAGGTCCAACATCTTCCCACCAATCCGCGGCTTTCTTGTCAAGAAGGTATTGTGCAATGGGAACTCTTCTCTCCTCAGGACATGCAATAGCATCAAAAATTTCACCCAACTGGAACAACCAACCTTCCCAACCCAGCGAATCGGATGCACCGGCAAAATAGAGAGGTTGCATCTTCATCACTCCTTGGAGCCAATTACTAGCCCAGCAATCTCATATGTCGGTTGATCACGATGCCCAACCTGATTTTACTGAACTAGTTGTGCTGCTACCTGCTGAAGTATAGCAGCTATGCCAGCATTCACATTAGCACCAGTTGATGGTTTTTGATTAACAGAGGGATTTGGATGACCGCCAGAGTTCAAAGGAACGGTGTTCGGCTCCGTACGAGATGTCGAGTCAAATGCAGCATGAGAAGGTGTATTGGATACAGTAGTGGTACCACATCCACGGCCTCTGCCGCGTCCACATCCGCCATGACCTCTTAACATGCTAAGAGGTAAGAGAATTGAAATTATCATAACAGTTCATAAATTCAAGGAATTCAAGTTTTCCCATCATGAAAGCAATAAAATGCAAGAAGGGTTCAAGAAGTCTTACTACCACGGGTCGCACGGTTCGACGGCAGCACACGATGTTAAGCTGGGTCAGTATACACGGCTCTTAGGACATGACAGACCCAATGACCAATGACCTAAGTGTTCTCAAACCTAGGCTCTGATACCATAAATGTAACACCCCAATCTCAATGCAGGTAGTTATACGCGGTAGGACCCACTACGGGCCAACCAGGCTGACATCACACATACTAACCGACAGAATAATACAAAAACATAATAACAAGTCCAATCAAATGTTCAATACCAAAACATGAGTTAGGCCGTGACCTCGGCCAAAACGAGTAGGTTTTAATGCAATTAAAAAAAGACATAATCACCACACAACATATTACAACGACTTCAAATGCAACTTTAAATATGATAGCCAACACAGACACTTCCAAATACTGACTCGAGCTCTCTAACATCCTCTCTGCCCGTCATCTCCGTGTGCACCCCGTGTAGGCTCCTGAATAAAGAGATCACCTGAAATGCATAAAACATTCCACCCTAAACTGTAGGTCACAAGTCGTCATGAATAAGTCTAGGGGGAGTGAATAGACTTATTAAACTCTTTTCCTTAATCAGATGAGTTTCTCCAGCTGTGTAATATGCAGCTAACAAACCTTAGCTGCAGATGAGTAGTGCGGAAGCACAGCTGGTAACACTGCATGTGACTTATATCGACTGCAGGTGACTTATGCCAACTGTAAAGACTAAGTAATGCGGAAGACAGTTGACTATTAAATGGAACAGTAAATATGAATGCAGCAGATAGGTATGATGTAATGTAGTAAAACACACACGCACTTATAGTGGTTTCAGATGAGGGGTAATCCTCTACTAGTCAACTTTTCTCCAAACCAGTTGGAGATTAATTCACTATAGCTTTCAACCAGTGATAAACGTTATAATGATTCAACTAGTTACAACAGCTTCCAACCAGTGGAAACCCGTGGCAATTGCAACTCCCTTGACTGCGTAGCACCTCTTGATCGAAAACCCGTGGATGCCTCAACAACTCTTGAGCTGTCTATAACCTTCCAATCAAGAACCCGTCGATGCCTTATCAGTCGCAAAACTTCTGAAACCTCATTCACAGAAGTACCCCGCACTCAACTTTTAAGGCAAGAGTGTTGTCTTCTCCAACTTCAAGAGCTTCTCAATATATGAACTTTAGAACTTGTTGGAATATTTATTCCAAATATTCGTTAATAGAGTTTTGATGATTAAGTTTCTAAACAAAGCAAAACAACATCGAGGCGAAGCAAACATCGAAGCAGACGAAGACATAAAAATCTGAACAAAATACATGTTTAGCGCACGCAAGAGCTAAAGGCTAGCGCACGCTAACGGGAGTTATCTGCAGATTAGACGAGTTCGAAGTAACCTGAAGTGAAGTCACCTGATGAGGATAGCGCACGCTACACATTATAATTAATGAATGCTATCGAGACCATGTTACCGTTGTAAAGAGAATTCAAACACAGAATGGCGTATGCAGTGAAGTCAGCTTAGCGCACGCAACAAGAGATATTTAGTGCACGCTAAATATCAAATTTGAATCAAGTCCACCAATCTATTGGGAAGAATATGATGCAAATTCAAAAAGTATAAACGGATATATGACGCATGCAATGATGCATGATTAGCGCATGCTACAAGGGAGTATTAGCGCACGCTAGCAGTCAGAGACAGTAGACACTAGACTAAAACTGGAAGATGCTAACGTACGTAATAGGCAGTACATAACTAACGTTAAGGCAAATATACGCGATAGCGCATGCTAAGGAAGTCAGACTAGCACACGCTAAATATCAACTGGCAGTAAAGGCTAGTTTGTGGAAGAAGTCTATAAATACCAAATGAGTTGGTATCAATCCACACAATGACATTGAGCAATTCATATACACTTGAGATATCATTATAAACATTATCGTTGTTGTTCTTGATCTTAATTTAAGAGTGATTGAGTGTGATACACTAAATCATACGCGAGTGAGAAAAAGAAAAGATACGATTGGATTCGGTGTTATTAGGATCAAGGATCCGACATTGTTAGAATCGCAATCGCTATATTAGTGAGGTTTATATAGTACCGATAGAAAGCTAGAGTGGTTGATTCCTTGTCCAATAGAAAAGGAATATGGTTTAACTTGGACCGACAAAAAGACAAGTAAGAGAACGGTTTTACTCGGACCGATAGAATACGATCTTGTAACGGTAATCCCTCGACCAATAAAAGAGAGGTGCAGAGGTTTTGATCTTTAACCTATAGAAAAATATACATCGAGAGAGGACGTATGCACGTTTGGCCGAACCTCTATAAATCCGTGCATCATTTAATTTTCACAACTTAATTTTACGCTTCCGCATAAACGATGTAAATACCGATCTTGCTCGAACAATTGGTATCAGAGCAGTACCTCCAATACACGGCTTAACATCCGAGGAGTCGATCCAAATGGCGTTTCAATATGCTCCTGTCGAAGGCCTTGCGCTCAACCGACCACCAGTTTTTGATGGATCGAACTTTATGACATGGAAGAAAAAGATGTCAATATTCATCCGAGCATATGACATCGAGCTTTGAAAGGTGATTTGTCTTGGTCCAAAAATTCTGACAAATTCCAGCGGTACGCCTAAAACTTTCGAAGAATATGACAATTCTGATTGGAAAAATGACCACTACAATTGTAAGGCAACTCAACTTATTTATTGTGCCTTAAATCCGGAAGAACACAACTGGATATCATCGTGTTATAGTGCCAAAGAAATTTGGAAAATGCTTGAGGTAACACATGAAGATACATCTCAAGTCAAGGAGACGAAAATAAACATGCTCCTTCACGATTATGAGTTATTCCAAAGGAAGGAGGACGACCTTCACGATAAAGCGTGACCGCTTTTCGGTTATCACTAATGGATTAGCATGTTTCGGAAAACCACTTTTGAGTAGTGAGAAAGTAAAGAAAATTCTCCGATCACTACCTCGAGAATGGGACGGTACGGTGACAGCGATAATGGAATCAAAAGATTTAAATACTCTCGATTTTAGTGCTCTCGTTGGTTCTCTTATCAACTACGAGATTGTTCTAAAATCTCGGAATGCCAAACCAAAACCGAAGGAAAGATCAATAGCCATGAAGGCTAAGATGTCGAGATTTAGAAAGGAAGAAATCCCGGTGGACGAAAGCGACGAAGAATCGACATATTATGCCAAGAATATTAATAAGTTCCAACACTTATTAAACCAGAGGAAGCAGGATATCCAAAAGGGCGAATCTAAGAAATTCGGCAACACTTGTCGATTATGTGGCAAACCAGGCCACTTTGCTAAGAATTGTCGGGTTAAAGCCCAGGAGGTTTTAGTTGCAACATAGAGTGACGAAGATCCTGATGAAGACTTCATCGATCAAAATAACCTTGCATTTATGGCCCGGAGTTCATTCGACGATAGCGATGTCGAAAGCCAAGTAAGTAATTCTTACGATGAACTTTTTGAAGCATTTGATTTATTACATACCGATTATCAAAATGCTTTATATGAGATTAAATCCCTCAAATCTAAATATAAATATTTGGAAAATGGAAATTCCAAAATTCTTGAGAAGGGAAAATTTGTTGAGATCGATGATTCAAAATGCGTTGAAAACGAGAATATTTTAAAGAATGACCATGTTAAAGTTCAAATCGAGGAGGAATCGAAAATAATTGAATTTAATCTTCTAAACCATGATGAAAGGCTCCTCAAGAAGATAACTGATTCGGTCTACTCAAAACAGGTCCAAAATGATATGAAGGATAAGAGGTGATGAAAGATCTCCAGAACATGAAAAATCGGCCAAAGGAAAGGTGAGAAATGAAATAGGGTCGAGGTTTATAAATAGAATTTTGGGCATTACGTACGTTATGCAAATAACCTTACGTACGTAATACACTTAACGTACGTTATACCCTAGCTTTAGCGTACGTAGTCGTCTCACCAGAACTTACTGGCCTGATTTTGGTATTTCCTTACGTATGTAATCACAGTGGTTTTATGTACGTAATATCCATGTCCTTAGCGTACGTAAAACATGCACCATAACATACGTAACACCTATGTCCAGGTTCACGCGGAACATCACACGAATCTTCCCCGGCCCCTTCCTTGGCCCCCACACGCCGACCCTTATCCGATCCCAAGTTGACTTCGCTTACGTACGTTAAGCATATCAGATAACGTACGTAATATTGCAGTCTTAGCATACATTATAGACGCCTGGTAGCGTATGTTAACACATGCAGAATCATGCATGCAGAATGCTGGAGATACCAAAATGTAAGGGTACGAAATACGGGAAACCAACCTCCGAATAATAACATCACAAAGTTGAATCTTACAAGATAAATACACCATAATTATCCGGGCATTACATCGAATCCATACTACGGAGGATAATTAAGGATTTAATCCGCGAATCTTAGAGAAAAACGAAAGATTATGATTACAACATCATAATCTAGCACAAATCCGAGATAAAATAGATTAAAATCGAAGATCTCAACGAAAACTCCAAAATATGAAGAACTAGGGTTCCAGCAGATTTTACCTTGATTTGGACGGTGAAAGTTGATGAGATGTTGATGACTTGGTGTTAGGAACTCAAATTTATTGTTGGATGAAGAAATCCGACCAAAATCTGCACTTTTTATGCCCAAGACTGCTCAGCCGCCGGAGAAGGAGATGAAGGGAATGAAAATGACGATTTAGAAAATGCCCAGCGTATATATATTCTGGGGAGAAACTAGCGCGTGCTAAGGCTAAAAATTAGCATTCGCTAATGGGCTAGACAGGCAGTACAGAACCTACTGTCTGACTTCGGTAGCGTGCGCTACTCATAAATATTAGCGCGCGTTATCGAGCTTGACTAGCGCGCGCTAAACCCAGAACATAGCGTGCGCTACCTGCTATCGCCCGCAGTCCAGAACAATCTGTCCTCACTGCCCTGCCGACTCAGCGCGCGCTAACCTACTAATAGCGTGCGCTAGAGCGATGAAATAGCGTACGTTAGTCTGACCATAGCGTGCGCTAGCGCCCCACTCCAGAGTCCAGAAAACTCTCCAGGCCTCACTGCCCAGCAGGCCAACCGTACGCTACTCACAAGGGTAGCGTGCGCTACTTACACGTTGATAGCGTGCGCTAGTAATACCGTCTAGCGCGCGCTACTATTGCTTCCAGCATAAAATTCACGAAGATCGGCCAAAACGAACAAAATTCGAAAATCACCAATTCCATGATTATCAACCATGAATATACCAATAATAGTCCTCATGTCCCTCAAATTCAACTAGTCACAATACAACAAGATAAATCCAAAACGACACGCAAATACACAGTTATTACACCCTTACCCCCTAAAAAGAAGTTTTGGCCCGAAACTTAAGATTCGAAAAGCTTAGGGTGATGGGCACGCATATTTTCTTCGGTCTCCCGGGTGGCTTCCTCAACTCCATGTTTAGACCATTGGACCTTAACCAACGGAATCACTTTCCGTCGCAACTGTTTCACTCGGCGCTCCAATATGGATACCGGTTGTTCTTCATATGTGACATCTTCATTAACTTCAATCTCTTGATAGTTAATAACATGGCTGGGATCAGGAACATACTTGCGTAATTCGAAACATGGAATACATTATGAACATGGCTAAGCGTTGGAGGCAACGCTAGTCGATAAGCTACATCACCTACCTTGTCTAGGATCTCGAAGGGGCCAATATAACGAGGACTAAGCTTCCCCTTCTTACCAAACCGAAGGACTCCACGAGTCGGTGATACTTTCAACAACACATGGTCTCCCGTGTAACACCCCCAAGTTATTCAGGGTATATTACAGCGCCGTGAACCCCACCGAGGGACCCATAAGGCTAATCATATGCGGAACTATAAAACTTGACCGAGAAGGTCCAAATACAATGAAATGAAAGACGATACAAAAGGTATTCAAACCATGTACAATGTATCCAAATACATCACAGTACAAAATCAAAACCTCGGCAAACAGGCCGGAACATCAAGGAAGATGGAAAACAATACTCGAGTATTCAATAACCATTCCAGTACAACAACACTGAACGGAAAACTCAAAACATAACCGGAGGAAAGACACAGTATCACACTTGCCCACCATCTTCATGCCGACCCGATACCTGCCTGTATGCTCTCCTGGAACCTGAAATACATAAAAAGTATTTCCCCCATAAAGGGGTTAGCCATCGAATAGCTAGTGCAAGTATATCAAGTGTGAAACACAATACTCCTCGACAATAAAGTAAATATAACCGTCAATTCATCAATCCAAGACTAGTATTTCGGAATAACTAAATCTCATAGCATCACATCAATACATATATGAATACCGTGGAACCGCACCAGAGGTTACGGAACCCTCAGAGGACTCATCGGTCCATCCCAGAGTGGTTCGTTCATATCATCCGTGGAATCGCACCAGAGGCTACGAAACCCTCAGGGGACCCATCGGCCCACCCCAGAGTGGATATAAATAATCATGCCATTAATATATCTTACTTTCAAAGTCGAGAACGTACATTCATAAATATATACTTGCCTTTGAGACATCGAGAAATCGAACAGAAAAAGGGTATGAGTTCGGTAGGTCCAAGAATGCGCTTCCGGCACCTAAACAATTCGCAAGGAATATAATAATCAATTATTCATATTCAAATTACACGAAGAAACTCCCGAAACCCGTCTACGATTCATGAAAATATACGGATAAACAACTAGAGGTTGGAAAATCGTCCAAACCCTCACAAGCCCGAAAATGGCACAATCCAATCCGTAAAATCGTAGGAAAAGCATGCATACGGGATAGATACATCATTATCTCAAAGTCCTCAAGCCTCAAACAAGATAAATCGAATGAATCTAAGAAAAACACCAAAATTTCCAAAAATTGGATTCTAAGGATTTTACCTTTATTTGGAGGATAGAAATGTATTAGATGTTGCATAATCCTTGTTATCCAACCCAAGATGAGGATATCTGAAGAAGGACTGCCTCAAATCGCCCCAAATCGCCTCTCCTGAGCTCTCCCGATCGGAAAAAGTGGAAAAGATGTGAAATGACAAGTGCAGGGGTTGACTGTCCCCTTATATACTATCCCAGTCTAGCGCACGCTACGCCTCAATATTAGCGTGCGCTAACGGGTCACCTGGTAGTCCAGTGGCTACTGTCATAAGACTTGAGAGCGCGCTACGAAGCATCCCTAGCGTGCACTAACTGGTGTCCTGCCAAAATCTCAGTTCACTGGCTCAGTCCGCTAGCATGCGTTAACACTGAGCACTAGCGTGCGCTACGCAACACATATAGCGTACGCTAGCCGCTGCTTAGCGTGCGTTACCTGCTAGTCCAGAAAGTCTGAAAGCTCACTGCCTCTGCCGACTCAGTCCGTTAGCGCACGCTAAGGCTCAAAACTAGCGTGCGTTACGCAGAATTAGCGTGCGTTAGCATCGGCCTAGTGTGCGCTACCTCCCTGACCCAGAACACTTCCGACAGGTCTAAGCGGCACGATCATGATCCAAACAAGGCATGAAACTCTAGATCAACACCGACGACATCACAAAGAGTCTACAGAGCGACAAAACAGGAAGAATGGTAAGGTCAAATAGTCAATAATAAGTACGGGTATTACATTCTCCCTCTCTAAAAAAAAGTTTCATCCCGAAACTTAAGAAATAAAAAGTTCGGGATACTCCGATCGCAAATTCTCTTCCGTGTCCCCAGTCGCCTCCTCGAATCCATGTCTCGACCATTGCACTAAAACCAATGGAATGGTTTTGTGCCGAAGCTGCTTCTCACGACGCTCAAGAATATTCACTGTTTTCTCTGGATAGGTAACATCCTTGGTTACGCAAATCTCACTATAGTCAGAAACATGACTTGGATCCGGCATATGCCTTCTCAATAGAGAAACATGACAAATGATATGAACAAGACCTAACAAAGGGGGCAACGACAAGCGATAAGCTAAGCCTCTAACCCTGGAGTAGGACATGGTCTCCAAAATCGAATTCCAAAGGTCGACGATGAGTATCGGCATACGATTGATACGTTGAAGGGCATCTCAAAATACGAAAAGAAGTCAACTAAAATCGTTTGTACTGTATTCAACAATACCAAGAATTCTCAAAACATTTTCATAACTCATAAGTGTATCAGGAGCTGTCTGTGCTGAAACATGTCCGTAGGATTGTACCGATAAAGCTCAATATGGACAAAAACTAATAACACACGAAACAGTGACAACAAGTCCCGAAACACTGACATACAATCCGAATACTCACACTGTCAAAGACAATGATCAACCCATAAACCAACCGAGAATATCGTCGACATGATAAACTCCAATGTTATCGGACAAAGATCCACAATAATCGAGAATACCATCAACATGATAACCTCCAACAAGATCAATAAGGGAACAACAACGACCGAGAGTACCATCTACATGGTAGCTTTAAACGATCAACAATAATAGATCTCAAGGAAATAACCCCGACTGTCGAACAAACCCCTTGGGCGTATGAACAACCAGTCACAAACAGTCAAACATATCCAATACAACATGGACTATGAACGACCACAACAATAATGCTCAAGTGGGACACCACAGTACGTCCGATCCGGAAATGTGTCCGTGCACATGTCCACCCCGTATATGGAATCCAGAATATACGTGGGACAATGTACCTAATTAGCCTCACGGACTACGTCCCGTGTGCACGGTCCAATGCGGAAACATCCACGCATGACCATCGTGTCTGGCTAAAAATCCTGCACACAACCAATCGGCACACAGATATAATTCCAGGTATATCACGATGCAACATGACAACGAAATTCAAAGGATAACACATCTAATACGGATAATACGACTGGCCAAAGTAAACGATGATACATGAATAATGAAAGATCGACATGACCAACAATATCCAATGTAAACTTCCTGGAATCACGTTCCCTAAGGACCGATTAACACGAACAACAATCTGGAAATCCTCAACCCTCAACGATCCCAAAATTACCGAGTTCACAAGAATGATAGTCTGCTGCCTTGAGTCGGCCAACACGACAATAATAACCCACGGATGGGCACCGTCCTCAGCGATCCCAATTCAATACCTCGATTGTCTTAGAACGACCAATCGATAACGACTCAATGGATGGGAACTATCTTCGACAGTCCCAATTCAATACTTCGATTACCTTAGAACGGGAATTCGATAACAAAGATACAACGGATGGAAAATGTCCTCGACAGTCCCAATTCAATATATCGATTACCTTAGAATGGTCAATCAATAAAAACGATACAACGGATGTCTCGGCACTTTTAATCGGTTACCGATAACGAAGATGATAATCGAATACGTCAATGCCTTCAATCGGCCAATATGACATCAATAGAAAAACACTGATATCAATGACGACGATTCACAACAATATCTTGATGGAATATCAATCAACAATAACAATCGATACGTCGATGCCGCGAACCGGCTATCGACAACAATATCTCAATGGAACATCAATCAACAATAACAATCGATATGTCAATACCGCGAACCGGCTATCGACAAATATATTACCAACAAATATCGCAATGTTTTAAATCGGCCATTTATGAACAACAATAATATTTGGCATAATTTGCCGAAGGGTATCGTATCAAACAATCCCCAGATATCAACAAAATCATAAAGAGACCAAGTCTCGAAAAGATTAAGACACACATTCATACACATACATGATAACATTAATCTCATTGACTAGTACAAGTATAAAACTTGCCTTGATATCAATACAATGAACTGTTACCAATTCAGTTGATTTCGTCTACAAGTTCCTCAGTCCCGACCAAGGTAATCTACGAACTCTTCAACCTCAACCGCAACACAACAGTCATAATCCACGATCAAACATCATATCTTATTATAAAACGAAGGATTAATAATCAACAGGTTCGATGACGATCAATATCAATACAACCAGGCCACAAACTCATCGGTTCCACAATATCTCGATTAAACACAGTCTGAACTATCCAACTCAGACCCTCACGAATCCATGTCCACAATACGAGCCGATATCCGATGATCATATCAGCAACCAATTCGGACCAATAATAAGGGTCTAAATGTTATCGATTCCAAACTCAATTCTTAAATACAAATTGACAAGGTTCCCTTCTCGTAAATACATCGTTAAAATTTACCTATGACCGTCATCAATTCAAATCATCCGACTGGTTCAAAACAATAGATAATCATATTAAAAAGGTTATCAAACAATCCAATCATTCGACTTGAACATTTGCTCCATACACATGGGCTTCAAAATTCATAGATGAATAATAGTCTCATCAAGCTCATAATCACATTCGTATTCCTATACGAATATTATTTCAAACACATAACTTATTTCTAGATATGAATATTCCATATTCATATTCAAAACATCAACACTTCTTATAAATTTTCATCACCTCGTATAATTCAAGAGTTCTTCAAGAACATGAAATATCCGAAATCACGTTCAGAACAACATATCCGAGGTATATATCTTCATGTTACCATTTTCCTCAACATGCCATTCATATGACCTCAAGAATCGCAACAAAACCATTATCATCATATGAAGAAGGTATCAATAATCATATCAATATCCGAAATCTCTTATTACAATTCCAATAAATCTCATATAACATTATCACATGATGATCCCAACATGCTCCCTTCCAAGTAGTAATCCTTTAAAAACGAACCACTATCAAAGGGTTACGAGGATTACCTTGTATGGACGATCCACGGAGAAGAACAATTGAACTCCATTCCAAGAATTATCAAAAACTTCAAGAACAATACTTAAATCCGAGCTCTATATCTTAATCTTGTTTAAGAGGATCATCTCTCAAAGTTTAAGAACTTCAAGTACCTCCCAAGGCTCTCTCTATCGACTGAAGGAAGGAGAATGGACAAAATGCCTCTCAGCACTCGTCTATCCTCTTTATAAAACACATCACTAGCACGCGCTAGACCTTATATTTAGCGTGCGCTACAGAACTAGCGTGCGCTATCCTTCCTTGATAGCGTGCGCAATCGGGCAGTCCAGAAGCTACTGCATTGCTTCGAAATTCATCTAACGTACGTGATGCCCATGTATTAGCGTACGCAAACAGGCATTTACTTGCTATAGTGAAATGCTCAGTAGTGTGCGCTATTCCTCGACCTTAGCATGCGCTAATCGTCGTTGACCCGACAACCTGTACCTTCCCAGAAGATGCCCGGGTCCTACACGCCGAAAGCAACCAATAAAGCCAAGATTCCCTGTTGACGATCTGAAATTAGCGTGCGCTAACAACATGCATTAGTGTGCGCTAATCGCCGATTATAAGCGATGCAGGCCTACAGCCGGCCACCTTACGGCCTTATACAGAATACCTTACGTACGTTAGGGGTCCTCCTTAGCGTACGTAACTCAAATCTCTTTGCGTTCGCTAAGTATGCACCGTAGCGTACATTAAGTACATATCTTAGCGCGCGCTAGGCATACCTTGTAGCGTGAGCTAACGTGGCTGTACTTAGCCATTTTCCGCTATTCTTGTCCGTCGTCTTGATATACTAGATGTATATACACGACATACTGAATACATATATATACAACCTGATAACATTCTTATATGATATACCTAATATCAAAAGTATGATAACATGATACACGATATCTTCAAATATAATTGTCGACCAACTACGATAATTATACTAATACCGACAATTATACTAATACAGCTGTCTCAGTCTTCCAATTATTTTATCCATACTGTATAGACACCAATCTATCCAGTATATCCCAGATAAAATAATGCGAAAAATTTATACTGAAATCCGGATATTACGTACTAAAAGTCGGGATATCACACTGTACCCCCCCTTGAAATAAGTTTCGTCCTCGAAACTTGCGATCCCGTCACAGCCAAACAAATCAACCAAAATATCCGAACTCATCACAAGAGCAATCATCGGTCTCCACAAGCGAATAACCAAGACAGTATACTTACAGGTGCGTGAAGCCGATGATCTCCCGTGATACTAGCATGCGACTCCCAAACAAATTCTCAACACAATACTGATACACACCAATATCGCAATTAGCAATTTGACAAAATCTCAAGGAAGAGTTCACGTCCGTGACCATGGACACGAATCTGTCTCATGTCAGCCAACATTCTAAAGGATACACAAAGTACGTAAGTACAATCCAAATCACACGTCCTCGAAGTGACCGATTCTCAAGAATATCAAACTAAAAGCAAATCGGGTAAGAAAACATAAGAAGAGTAATAGGACTTACAAGTACCGGCCGCACTGTGATGATGGCAAAGTAGTGATACTTTAGATAAACAATGACTCAATCGACCCAAAAGACCGACAACCTAGGTATCCATAAACCTAAGCTCTGATACCATATTCTGTAACACCCCCAAGTTATTCAGGGTATATTACAGCGCCGTGAACCCCACCGAGGAACCCACAAGGCTAATCATACGCAGAACTATAAAACTTGACCGAGAAGGTCCAAATACAATGAAATGAAAGACGATACAAAATGTATTCAATAACCATTCCAGTACAACAACACTGAACAGAAAACTCAAAACATAACCGGAGGAAAGACACAGTATCACACTTGCCCACCATCATCATGCCGACCCGATACCTGTCTGTCCGCTCTCCTGGAACCTGAAATACATAAAAAGTATTTCCCCCATAAAGGGGTTAGCCGTCGAATAGCTAGTGCAAGTATATCAAGTATGAAACACAATACTCCTCGACAATAAAGTAAATGTAACCGTCAATTCATCAATCCAAGACTAGTATTCCGGAATAACTAAATCTCATAGCATCACATCAATATATATATATGAATACCGTGGAACCGCACCAGAGGCTACGGAACCCTCAGAGGACTCATCGGTCCATCCCAGAGTGGTTCGTTCATATCATCCGTGGAATCGCACCAAAGGCTACGAAACCCTCAGGGGACCCGTCGGCCCACCCCAGAGTGGATATAAATAATCATGCCATTAATATATCTTATTTTCAAAGTCGAGAACGTACATTCATAAATATATACTTGCCTTTGAGACATCGAGAAATCGAACGGAAAAAGGGTATGAGTTCGGTAGGTCCAAGAACGCGCTTCCTGCACCTAAACGATTCTCAAGGAAGATGATAAACTCCCGAAACCCATCTACGATTCATGAAAATTTACGGATAAACAACTAGAGGTTGGAAAATCGTCCAAACCCTCACAAGCCCGAAAACGGCACAATCCAATCCGTAAAATCGTAGGAAAAGCATGCATACGGGATAGATACATCATAATCTCAAAGTCCTCAAGCCTCAAACCAGATAAATCGAACGAATCTAAGAAAAACCCCAAAATTCCCAAAAATAGGGTTCTAAGGATTTTACCTTGATTTGAAGGATAGAAATGTATTAGATGTTGCATAATTCTTGTTATCCAACCCAAGATGACGATATCTGAAGAAGGACTGCCTCAAATCGCCCCAAATCGCCTCTCCCGAGCTTTCCCGATCGGAAAAAGTGGAAAAGATGTGAAATGACAAGTGAAGGGGTTGACTGTCCCCTTATATACTGTCCCAGTCTAGCGCACGCTACGCCTCAATATTAGCGTGCGCTAACGGGTCACCTGGTAGTCCAGTGGCTATTGTCATAAGACATTAGCGCGCGCTACGAAGCATCCCTAGCGTGCGCTAGCTGGTGTCCTGCCAAAATCTAAGTTCACTGTCTCAGTCCGGTAGCGTGCATTAACACTGAGCACTAGCGTGCCCTACGCAACACATATAGCATATGGTAGCCGCTGCCTAGCGTGCATTACCTGCTAGTCCAGAAAGTCTGAAACCTCACTGCCTCTGCCGACTCAGTCCGTTAGCGTGTGCTAAGGCTCAAAACTAGCATGCGCTACTCACGCAGAATTAGCGTGCGTTAGCATCGGCCTAGCGTGCGCTACCTCCCTGACCCAGAACACTTCTGACAGGTCTAAGCGGCACGATCATGATCCAAACAAGGCATGAAACTCTAGATCAACGCCGAAGCTATCACAAAGAGTCTATAGAGCGACAAAACAGGAAGAATGGTAAGGTCAAATAGTCAATAATAAGTACGGGTATTACATCCTGCCTGGAACTCTAACGGTCTACGACGAACGTCGGCATATGATTTTTGTCGACTCTGAGCGGTCAACAACCTTTGCCAAATAATTGCTACTTTTCCCGTGTTTGAACCACCAAGTTCGGTTCTACTCCAAATAACTCGTACGGTTCGTCCCAACAGATTGGTGATCTACACCGTCTTCTATATAATGCTTCAAACGGAGCCATCCCAATCGAGCTATGCCAACTGTTATTGTACGCAAATTCAATCAATGGTAAATGAGTCTCCCAATCTTCTTTCCAATCCAACGCACATGCCCTCAACATGTCTTCCAGCGTTTGGATCATTCTCTCCGACTGTTCGTCTGTCTGGGGATGATAAGCGGTGCTGAAAGTCAGTTTGGTACCGAGTGCTCGATGTACTGCTTGCCAGAAATGTGACACAAAATGCCCATCGCGATCAGACACTATACTTTTTGGGGTACCATGGAGTCTCACAATCTCCGCAATGAATAACGGAGCCAACCTCTCTGGTCCCCAAGTATCTCTAATGCCCAGAAAGTGTGCGGATTTGGTTAGACGATGAACGATTACCCAAATCATATTCACTCCAGTTCGCGTCTTTGGCATTCCCACTATAAAATCCATCGCTACATCTTCCCACTTCCATTTCGGAATTGGTAGCGGTTGCAATTTACCGGCAGGTCTCTGATGCTCTGCTTTAACCTGCTGACAAGTCAAGAATTTCGACACGAACTCCATTACATCTTTCATGTTCGGCCACCAAAATTTTTTCTTCAAGTCCTTATACATTTTACTCATACCCGGATGAATCGAGTACAGAGTAGAATGTGCTTCATTCAAAATCACTTGTTTGAGATCATCCCGATTAGGTACACAAGTTCTACCTCGAAATTGAAGAACTCCGTCTTCATCGATTAAGAATCCAGGAGCTTTTCCTTTAACACTGTCTTCCCGAAGCTGCAAAATTGAGAGATCATATAACTGTTTGGACTTAATATCTTCCATCACGGAGGATGTAATCTCAAGGAAACTCAACTGTCCTTGAGTTTTATGAGTCCAAACTTCAATTTCCAAATCAATCAACTCTCGTCTGAGCTTCGATTGAATGGTAAGTAGTTCTAACTTCTGCAACACGACTGACTTGCGGCTTAATGCGTCGGCAACGACGTTCACTTTACCTGGATGGTAAAGAATGTCAAGATCGTAATCTTTGAGCAATTCCAACCATCAGCGCTGGCGCATATTAAGATCCTTCTGAGTGAATATATACTTCAAACTTTTATGATCCGTATACACTCGACAAGAAGAACCATACAAATAATGCCTCCAAATTTTTTAACGGAAATACCACAGCGGCTAGCTCCAAGTCGTGGGTTGGGTAATTCATCTCGTATGGCTTTAATTGTCGAGATGCATAAGCCACTACTCTCTCATTTTCCATCAACACATATCCCAATCCTTGTTTAGAGGCAATATAAATAACGAACCTTCCGTTCCTTGCGGTAAGGCTAGGATCGATGATGTAGTCAACCGCTTTTTCAGCTCGTCAAAACTCTTCTGACATTCATCACTCCACTCAAATTTTTGTGTCTTCTGCAAAATCCGGGTGAGTGGTCGACCAATTTTCGAGAATTCATCGACAAATCGATGATAATAACCAGCTAACCCCAAGAAACTCCGAACTTTCTTAACATTCCTTGGGGGTTCCCAAGCTAAAACCGCTTCAACCTTCTGAGGATCTACCCGAATACCATCGGATGATATGATGTGTCCCAGAAAAGCAACTTCTCTAAGCCATAACTCACACTTAGAAAATTTAGCATAAAGCTTATCAACCCTCAAAATACTCAACGCAATCCTCAAGTGTTCGGCATGCTCCGTCTCACTTTTGGAATAGATTAAGATATCATCAATAAACACCACCACAAATTTATCGAGATATTCGATAAAGGTTTTGTTCATAAGCTGCATAAATGCCGCCGGAGCATTTGTTAAACTGAATGGCATAACTACGAATTCGTAATGTCCATTCCTCATTCGAAATGCCGACCTAGGGATATCCGAATCTCGAATTCGCAGTTGGTAATATCCTGACCTCAAGTCAATCTTGGAGAAAACCGTAGCCCCTTGTAATTGGTCAAATAGATCATCGATTCTTGGCAATGGATACTTGTTCTTGATAGTGAGTTTATTCAACTCATGATAGTCAATACATAACCGTAAGGATCCATCTTTCTTCCGTACTAATAATACCGGTGCACCCCATGGCGACACACTAGGCCGAATATAACCTTTGTCCAGTAATTCACCCAATTGTTTCTTCAATTCTAACATTTCCGATGGGGCCATTCTGTATGGTGCCTTGGATATTGGCGCCGCATTGGGCTCTAGTTCGATGACGAACTCCACTTCACGATGTGGTGGCAATCCCGGCAATTCATCTGGAAATACATCTGGAAATTCGTTCACAATTGGAATAGAAGCTAATTGAACTCCGCCAGCTTCTGTCTTCATTGCGCAACACCAATAACTAGTACAACCTTGGTTCAACAATTTCACAGCTTTCATGGCTCGAATAATGTTCCCAGTACTACTGGGTTTCTGTCCTTCAAAAACATATTCCGCACCATTCTGATCAATGATCGAAATTATCTTTCGACGATAATCCATTACAGCTCCATGATGATCTAACCAGTTATCACCTAGAATTAAATCTTCTCCCTTCATATCAATAACAATCAAGTCAAATAGCCAATCTCTACCACCGATGGTTACAGGGCAATTGACAATCTCTCGATCCCCAACTATTTTTTCCCCACTCGGTAGTCCAACGATAAAAGGTTCACATGCAGAGAGACCAATAAGACCCAAACGATTCACACAAGACAATGATATAAAGGAATGTGTAGCTTCCGAATCAAATAATACATCTACCGGGTGCATACGAATATAAACAATACCTGACGTAGTTGCAGCCCCCACGTCGTCAGTCCACCTCATCTCATACAATCGGGGTGGGGCTGATCCACTGCTAGATGCATCCTTATGCTCGGTCTTGCCTCTACCACGTCCAACACTCGTAGTTGGCTGACTCGAGACGGTGCCTGCAGGAACTGGGGATGGCTTGGCAAGGATTCTACTCGCTCTCTCACAATAAGATGCCAGATGTCCCGGCTTTTCACACGTGAAACAAGTTACACGGCACGATGAACAATGGGAATTGATATGGCCAGGAACTCCACAATTAAAACAAACTTTCGACGCTCCTCCACTGTATTGTGGGAAATGGGAACGTCCTCGGGTTGTGCTCTGAAAAATTCACTGACTCTTGCTAATTGTACCGGCGCTGGACAATACTGAGCTTCCATTAGTTCCTTAAATTCTTCCCAAGTGACGTCACGGTCTCTGGTCTTAACAGCTCTCCACCAGTCCGACGCGTCATCAACCATCAGATATTGAGCAATCGGGACTCTTTTGGCTTCAGGGCAGCCAATACCATCAAAGATCTTTTCCAGCTCTACTAACCAATGATCCCAGTTGTTCTCGTCTCCGGAACCATCGAATCTGGGAGGGTTCATCTTCATAACTTCCTGAAGCCACCGATCTTCATTCGTCCTGCCAGTATTAATATTCTGCACCACTTGGGCCAGTTGGTGCACCTGTGTAACGACTTGTTGTAGAACGTTAGGTACTTCGGCCTCCGAACCTCCGTCTGAACCTCCCGAAGGGATCGGGTCTGATCTAGTCGCATAACGAGATGCCGATTCTGAAATAGACCTCTCGGATTCAGACACTACTACACTGCCATGGTGTTGGTCCACTTTAAGTATACAGGATACAGCTTGGGAAATGTTTAAGCAACATGCTGTACGTTTTACTAATCAGAGTGCGTAGCGGAAGTATTAAAACAGTAAGTTGCAGTCGATACAGCAACTCGGTCTATTCTCCTGTTAGCTTGGTGCGTACAGGGTTTTGCAGTGTATACTTATATAAATCACAGTTTACGAAAAACAGTAATAGCAAAAGGTAAATAACACATTATTTAAGTGGTTCGAGGTAAACCCTTCTACGTCCACTGGTCCTCCACATATGAGTAAAACGTTTATTATAAATTTTGCATACACAACTATGTATTTATAATCAAACCTATCCTTGTATCGTTCACATAGATAGATACAAAGACTATCGCTTTCAGCCGTTCACACAGATTGGTTAAAGCTTCATTCTTGACTTGCTTCTTCACACACAGTTCCAAAGCTTCGTCCTTATTCATCCCACACAGGTCAGAATAACTTGTTGAGTTCACACATAGCTCAGTTTTTACACAAAGGTAAAAGGTAGGTAACCAGGTGAGAACAACAGCTTGAATATGAAGTTCTTAAGCTGATGATGGTTGTTCTTGATGACTGAGTATATTTCTTCTTTCTCAGATATGGATTGATGCTAGAAAGAAATATACTTGCTCTTGTAAGCTTGATCTGATGATAATGAATATTCAGTCTTTCGATGGTTTGAATATCGCTTGTAAGCTTGTATATGTTCTATGTGTTCGTTACTTTGATCTTCAAACTCTGGGGATATATATATAGCCTTCTTGGATATATCCGTTGAGATAGATCCGTTGAGCAATATTCTGTGACAACTTGATAGTTGACTTGAATAGAGCAGGATCCCGATATTGCGGGTTTTGAAGATCTCTGTCGGCTTCAGTATTTAAATACTTTATCTTTTCAGTATTTAAATACTTATTTATCAAACGGGACTTGACTTTTAGCGAATACTAAATATTCCTTTCCAAACGGTCTTTCGTCCTGTTTCGAAGGGTATTTGAAGGTCTCGGTACTTTACAGCTTGAATGATGTATCCATTTGCGCTGTAGGCTATAGAGTAGTTCGATGCTGTATGGAAAGATGTTGTATTCGGATAGCTTCCATACTTGGTGTTTTCTTAGACTTTGTTGCTGTATCTTAGCAACACGAAGGCTCGTTGTATGCTGGCGCTATGAAAAAGTCTTCGATACAGGATTGACAACTTTGATCGGACTTTTCGATACAGCTACTTGCTGTATGCTGGACATTTATCATCATGTTGTATGCTAGCTTGCTGTATCAAGCTTTGTTGTTTGGTAATTATCAAAACAACATTGTTTTTCCTAACAATTTCCCCCTTTTTGATAATTTCCAAAACTTCTTGATGATCCCAAAACGTTGATGCCAAAACCTCTTTAAGCTAAAACAATTTCCCCTTCTTTTTCAATAACCACTTGCTGGTGATTTGAGAGGACTTCGATACAAGAGTTGTTTATCCCAATAGCTGCCCTCTTTGTCAAGTGCAGACTTCTTGATCTTTCGTTTGAATGATCTGGTCTTTAGCACTTAGTCTAAAGAAATGTGAACTGCTCGCAGGCAAGTTCTAAAGCTATAGCATCTAACAGGGAAGTGTATTACATCTTAAACTTATGATTGACGCGCATGCACAATCTTACATTGTGATATAGTTGAGTACAACTAAACCTATGAACTTTTCGCAGACAAGTTCTTACAGCTTAATACTTAAACTTGTTGGATTGCAGCAATAAAAATTGAATGAGTTAAAATTCGCGTCGTTCGAGATAGAGAAGTCCAGATGTCGTGCAAAGCGTTTAAAAACACAGTTTTAATATAAAAACAGGGCATGTGGACTTAAAATTGTTTGCAATACACAATAGAATAAAGCATCAAGCCTGATTGATGTCTGTAGAGTAAATCTTGTATCATGAATAATACGGCGTTCCCCTTGAAAAGGTACATACGATTCAATTCTTACATTAATGTTCGGATTAACACTTGTATTCATGGGTCATCTTGTATTCCCCCTTAATTAATGCACACACGTCGGTGTAGGAAGGTTTCATGCCTTCTTTGTCCTGATCTTTGTCTTGGTATTACGAGTGTACAATTAATTAATGGTAGACACTGTATTCTTGGGTCTTACAGCATTCCCCCTTAATTAATGAGTAAAAGCATAAAAACTTACAAGGAGTCTAGCTGTAGCATTTCCTGATTCATGCCTTTCGGTACCCAAATTTGCCGGACAACAATTGGTTTGTTGTAGGCTACTTTTGGTCCATTATTTCGATATCTACGTGGGGCAGGCACGTAGCCGTTGTAATCTTGATAATTACAATGCATGAAAAATCGAGAATTATAGTTGTTATTCCAGTACGATTGTCGTCTCGGAGGTGGAGCCATTTTCATAGATCTTACAGATTGCCTCCTAGGTCTCCAGTTGGATTCCCAAAGTTGTTGATACTGCGCTGCGACCTGTTTTCTTGATGGATAACAGGGCTCCTGTATCCAATATCTGGGCGCGCTGTACTGAAAGTACTGTCGTGCGGGCCTTTGATATTTGTATACATCCTTCCTTCTGAACGGTTGTTGGCACTATTGATATGCTCGGGGAGCATCCTGTTGAGTATGCCTTACAGGTCTGAATGGCTGGTGATTCCACTATCTGGAAGATGACTGTGGTGGCGGAATGGCAGCCTTTGCTGTTCACGGTGCAATCGCTTCCTTCACATGACTCGGAACTTCTTCCGATACAGGAATGGATTCCTCACTCCTGACGAATACCGTACTAGATTCTTCTTTGTTGGAGAACGAGTTGTATCCTAAACCACGTTTATCATGAGCATATTGCCCAGTGCTTAGGATCTCTTCCATTCTATTAGAGGATTTCTCTAAAGAATTCAAGATTGTCTCTAATTCTCCTTCACGTTTCTCGAGCAATTTTACTTTGGCTTCGATTAGAGCCAAATCATTTGTCTTGCTTTCAAGATGAGACTTAGTCTCATTTAGATCGTGAGCAAGTTGATGATTGCTCTCCATGAGTTTTTCTAAATTGACTTTATTGTTTTCGCAGTCGACAGACATATTTTCATAATTATCCTTCACCAAGTCGTTTTCTACTTTCAGCTCTAGGTTAGAAATTTGAAGCGGTATGTTTTCTCTTTTTCAATATATCATGGGCCTTTTGAATGTTATTAAATTCATTCAACATGTTTTCAAAGGTATGAGATATATTTAGAGTAGTCGAGGTAGAGCTTACCTCATCATCATCGCCGTCTTCATTTTCCTCTTTAACTTCGTCCACAGAGCACATATAGGCTCTATCTTCTAGCTCATCATCAGACGAGTCACTGTCAGTGACCACCTGAAGACATTCAGTCCTTGTTGATGCGGGTGAAGCTTTTGATTCTTCAATGAAGGCCTTGAGTTTGTTCTTCATCATGTTTCTCCAGTCATCAAACTCGTTAATAGAAAACATAGGTACCTTGCTTATTAATGAGGTATCCATATGTGAGGAAATAGGAAAGATAAATTGTTTTAAAAAAAATTACGTGATTTTAAGGATCTGATTCAGTTAAAAATAGAACTGGTTCTTTTTAGAATCAACCGTTCCGATACCACTTGTTGGTCCACTTTAAGTATACAAGATACAGCTTGGGAAATGTTTAAGCAACAGGCTGTACGTTTTACTAATCAGAGTGCGAAGCGAAAGTCTTAAAGCGATGAGATTCTTTGTCGTCTGACAACTCGGTCTATTCTCCTGTTAGCTTGGTGCATACAGAGTTTTGCAGTGTATACTTATATAAATCACAGTTTACAAAAAACAGTAATAGCAAAAGGTAAATAACACAGTATTTATGTGGTTCGAGGTAAACCCCTCTACGTCCACTGGTCCTCCACACAGGAGTAAAATGTTTATTATAAATACTGCGTATATAACTATGTATTTATAATCCAACCTATCCTTGTATCGTTCACACAGATAGATACAAAGACTGTCGCTTTCAACCGTTCACACAGATTGGTTAAAGCTTTCTTCTTGACTTGCTTCTTCACACACAACCAAAGCTTCGTCTTTATTCATCCCACACAGGTCAGAATAACTTGTTGAGTTCACACAGAGCTCAGTTTTTACATAAAGGTAAAAGGTAGGTAACTAGGTAAGAACAGCAGCTTGAATATGAAGTTCTTAAGCTGATGATGGCTGTTCTTGATGACTGAGTATATTTCTTCTTTCTCAGATATGGATTGATGCTAGAAATAAATATACTTGCTCTTGTAAGCTTCATGTGATGATAATAAATATTCAGTCTTTCGATGGTTTGAATATCGCTTGTAAGCTTGTATATGTTCTATGTGTTCGTTACTTTGATCTTCAAACTCTGGGGATATAAATATAGCCTTCTTGGATATATCCGTTGAGATAAATCCGTTGAGGAATATTCTGTGGCAACTTGATAGTTGACTTGAATAGACCAGGATCCGGATATTGCGTGTTTTGAAGATCTCTGTCGGCTTCAGTATTTAAATACTTTATCCTTTTAGTATTTAAATACTTCTTTATCAAACGGGACTTGATTTTTAGCGAATACTAAAGATTCCTTTCCAAACGGTCTTTAGTCCTATTTCGAATTGTATTTGAAGGTCTCAGTACTTTACAGCTTGAATGTTGTATCCATTTGAGCTGTAGGCTATAGAGTACTTCGATGCTGTATGGAAAGATGCTGTAGTGTTTACTTAGACTTTGTTGCTGTATCTTGGCAACACGAAGGCTCGCTGTATGCTGGCGCTATGAAAAAGTCTTCGATACAGGATTGACAACTTCGATCGGACTTTTCGATACAGCTGCTTGCTGTATGCTGGACATTTATCATCTTGCTATATGCTAGCTTGCTTTATGAAGCTTTGTTGTTTGGTAATTATCAAAACAACATTGTTTTTCCCAACACACGGCCTCGGCCACGACCGCGTTGGTGGATAGATCTACCTCTCGGCATACTGAGGAATAAGAATGGTTCAACAAGGAAACGATTACAATAATAGATTGCACAATATCAAGGTAATTATTTCCGAAGGAAAGAAACAACCAACATCCGAAGAGTCTTCCAGCACAGGCAACACGAGGTGGTAGCATGCCAATGATATCATAGACAACGACTGACTCAATTTAACAGACCCAAAAATACCGACAACCTAGGTATCCATAAACCTACGGCTATGATACTATATTCTGTAACACCCCCGTGATATACGGTGACATTACAGTGCCGTAGATTCTCTTTTGAAGAACCTACCAGGCTAATGTACACAAAACCCATTAAAATCAACAAACCACAACATTCACTTAGTAAAAAGGACAAACTGTTTTCAACACGACATAAATTACAAAACCAAATAACACCTTATCTTGTAGGATCACAACTGATACAACAATCCACAATGGATATAACCGCACCGTCCACAATAAAAAACAACTCAATGACAACACATGACAGTACCCGCGCGAGTATAAAACCAAAACACAAACATGACTTTAACAATACGACCATCAACTCGGAATAATACGCGATATCAAGGCTGCCCACCAAACTCGTATCCACGCTGTGCTGGCTCCCTTACTGGACCTGAACCTGAATATACAATAAATATATCCACCCCCAAAGGGGTCAGCAAAAATACTGGTGTAAGTACAACGATTACAGAAAATGTACAACCAATGAATATTCAACAAAAATCACAATGCCATCACAAATATTCCGGAATATAATGCCATAACCATCATCACAAGATAACCTCCCGAGTTGTACTGGCCCTGTACCCATACGGATTACACACACCCCGGAGAGTCCTCGTCAGGCCCTCCCCAGTGTACAACCCAACCGAGTGATCCATAGAACTCGAAGTCTAACAGGATCCCAGGGGACCCTCGCTGGTTTTACTCGGCTCACACAAGCTCAATAAATACATGGCACGAATCAAATATTTTCTCAAGATTATATTTTACATATTCACACGAAGTGCAATAAACGCAATCAAAGTACTTGCCTTGGTTGAAAACGATACGAGAATAATGAACGGAAAGATGTACGGTCCGAACCCCTTCAACTATTCGATCCTAGTTCAAGAAAATACCGAATCAAATACCATACTATGAAAACGGAAGGATTCACCCTAAGTTTTGTCCTTAGGGACCTTTATTCAAACACTACGAAGACAACATAGCTCAAATCTATACTACAAAGGATAATTAAGGATTTAATCCGTGAATCTTGGAGAAAAACGAAGGGTTATGATTTCAACATCATAATCTAGCACAAATCCGAGATAAAATAGATTAAAATCGAAGATCTCAACAAAAACTCCAAAATATAAAGAACCAGGGTTCCAGCGGATTTTACCTTGATTTGGATGGTGAAAGTTGATGAGATGTTGATGACTTGGTGTTAGGAACTCAAATTTATTGTTGGATGAAGAAATCCGACCAAAATCTGCACTTTCTATGCCCAAGACTGCTCAGCCGCCGGAGAAGGAGAAGAAGGGAATGAAAATGACAATTTAGAACATGCCCAGCGTATATATATACTTGGGAGAAACTAGCGTGCGCTAAGGCTAAAAATTAGCGTGCGCTAACGGGCTAGACAGGCAGTACAGAACCTATTGTCTAACTTCGGTAGCGCGCGTTACTCATAAATATTAGCGCGCGTTATCGAGCATGACTAGCGCGCGCTAAACTCGGAACATAGCATGCGCTACCTGTTATCGCCCGCAGTCCAGAACAATCTGTCCTCACTGCCCTGCCGACTCAGCGCGCGCTAACCTACTAATAGCATGCCCTAGAGCGATGAAATAGCGTACGTTAGTCTGACCATAGCGTGCGCTAATGCCCCACTCCAGAGTCCAGAAAACTCTCCAAGCCTCACTGCCCAGCAGGCCTAGCGTACGCTACTCACAAGGGTAGCGTGCGCTACTTACCCACTGATAGCGTGCGCTAGTAATACTGTCTAGCGCGCGCTACTGTTGCTTCCAGCATAAAATTCATGAAGATCGGCCAAAACGAACAAAATCCGAAAATCACCAATTCCATGATTATCAACCATGAATATACCAATAATAGTCCTCATGTCCCTCAAATTCAACTAGTCACAATACAGCAAGATAAATCCAAAACGACAGGCAAAATACACGGTTATTACATTGTTGGTATTAATGGTTGTGTTGATCGTCTCATTGGGGGATGTTGATGGATATGGTCCTCAGCTTTGAGGTATTCTAAGTACTTGTTCAGTCATGTGGATAATTAGTATGTTGAGTTGTTGTATGTGTTGAGGTTTCGTGTAATGAGTTTCGTATCGGTTATTCGTTGAGGGATGTTGATCCCAGGACTGTTGTATTGAGATCGTAGATCATGTTGGTCATTCATTTGGGGATGATAATCCCAGGATTGATGTTTTGGATATTGATTAGTCGTGTCGACTCTTCATTGTCAGTCTGTTGTTGTTCACTTCGGTGAGTCTTTTGATTCTTATTGGATATGTATTTCTTTGAGTTTCGTTGTCATGTTGCATTGTGACATATCCGGAGTCATATCTGCATGCCGATTGGTTATTGTGTAGGATTTTTAGCCGGGCACATGATGGTTATGTGTTGATATTTCCACATTGAACCGTGCACACGAGACGTAGTTCGTGAGGCTAATTAGGTACAAGACCACACGTGTATTTGATCGATACCCGGGGTGGCTTGTGCATGGACACATTTCCGGATCGGCGTACTATGACTTCCATCTTTGAGCCATATTGTTTGGTCGTTCATACTCCATTTATGGTTGGGTATGTTCGACGGTTTACGACTGGTTGTTCATACACCCGAGGGGTATGTTCGCCTGTCGAGGTGAATAAATTTCGACACAACAATTGCCCCCCAGCTCGCTCCGATGTTGGAAACATGGGGTGAGGTGGTTCTATTGGTGATCGTTGAATTACGACGAGTGCCTCTGCATTTTACTGAATTGGCGATCGTCTTTGAGTGGATTGGTTTGTATTTGGATGACCTGGTCGGTCGCTGAAATGAGCGGGAAACGATGAAGGACGTGGAAAAGTCTCCAGGGCACGTGTCGGGTTCCTATTGGGGGATACTGACGGTTAGCTACGACTCCTCGTCTGGCGCGTCCTTGAAAAGACGCGTAAGCGGGTTTCAAGGGGGTCATTAATTGCGACGGTTGCACTTCAACCCCTGAGACTCTCCTTAATTGCATAGAAGTCCATGCCATCTCCTATAAAAGGGCGTCGGGTTGTAGGGTTAAGACCCTTATGCGCTTTATCGGAGAAGAAGGATTTTGCTGAAGATTTTTCTGGATATTTCGACTGATGATCGTCGATTGACTCGATCCTTGGTAAGAAAAGACAATCCTTTTCTCCTCTTCTTACTTCGAGAATGTCTGGAATATCTTATTCGCACGGAGGGGGCACCACCTCCACTGCCGGGGCTTCGACTGCCTGGGGAGGATCCTCCGCAGATTTCCATCTGGAGACGGCCGCCGAGGCTATCAGTGCTGGTATTGACCCCACGGAAGTCGAGGCGTTGTTTAATGAGGCCGACGTGGCCAGGGAGGCGGCGGCTGAGCACAGACGCTCGCAGATAGAGAGAGATTTGGTGGTGAGGGCCTATTGGGAGTGGCATAGTGCTTTTGGCCAGGCCTACGTGGCCTTTGCTGAGATTATGGAAAGGTTGGCCAGTCCGTCTCCTAAATTCGATTACCGGGAGTACTCGATCGCTCATCCTTATCAACCTCCTAGGCGGTCACTTTTTCGGGCTGCGCAGCGATCTACATGGTCTCTCGGCCAGATAAGGAGCTCGGTGACCAGGAAGGATCTATCCATCTGGAGGACGAGGTATCATGTCCCTTCAGATGTGGATCTATTTCCGCCAGCCGAAAATGAACGAGCCGATCAGCCTCCGGAGGGCATGGTCTCCGTGAACGAAGCGATCATGGAGGCCGGGCTGCGGTTCCCTTTGTCGTCCTCCGTCTCCCATCTGCTGGCTACTTGGAACGTGGCGCCACTCCAGTTGATGCCGAATGCCTGGCTCCAGATCATTTGCACTCTCACCTTGTTCGGAGGTCACCGACTGTACTGCCTTCCTTCGCCGTTGGAGATGAACCACCTGTTCAAGCTGACGGCTCAGAAAGGGTCGGTCGGAGGCTATCATATTCAAGGCCAATCTGGTCGGGTGATCCTCGGAGTCCCGAACAAGGTGTGGGGCGACCCGGCGAAGTGGTTCTGGGTCGGCGGTTCATGGAAGGCATTAGCGAGCAACAATCCCATGGACGAGTTGAACATTCCCACTAGCTTTCGGGAGAGGAATCCGGGTAAGGGTTCTGACTCTCCCTTTGTTCGGATATGTTCTGAACTGATCTAATTTGGTTTTCCTTTTGCAGCTTTCCATATTCTGACGATCGACGAGCTTCCTTTCGACTTTTTGATCATTTGGGAGCGGATACGAAGTTTGCCGGACGACGACTTAGACGCTTGCCGGATCAACAAAGAGAGCTGTTGGCTGTCAGCTCAGCTATTCATCTTTCCACATCATCTCTCGGTCTCAGGTATGAGTTTCTGCAATCTCCAATTGCTTGGCGATCGTCCTACTTGGAGAGTGTGTCTAACCGTGGTTTGATTGTTCTTTATTGCAGAAGTCCGCTTTCCTCGCTTCTTGGAGCCCCCACCGGAGATAGCTATGTCGAACCCTGGAGTTTTGGGCCGCCTTTGCCAGAAGAAGTCATCTCGAGCTCCTCCGGTGGCGTTACCTCTTATTCCGTAGGTGGGGCCTCGCATAGAGCCAATCGTGGCGGAGGAGGAAGCTCGGGAGGAGGGGCTCCGGACAAATCGCAAATGGTCGAGGTCGGGAGAAACTCCAGTTTCTGCCCCAGCCAGTGAGGTGCCGATTGCCGCGCCTCCGATCACCGTTGTTCCTCCGGTGAATGAGCCTACGCCCTCTGTGGCTTTCTTGCGAGAGATGGCGATCGCCGAGGCTGAGACCCCCCACGAGAAACCATATTTTGGTCGCGACCCCGAGAGGGCCGAGAGGTAGACTTTGCTAGTTGAGTTGAATTTTGTCATTTGCGTGGGCGAAGTGCTAACTTTTGTTGTTTGATGTAGGATCCGTAGCACTAACCCATCTTGCCCGCCGATGGTATTGGATTTTCTGGCGAACCGATCTCCTCGCCAGACCTGCGATGTCCCGTTATATGTCAACCGGGCCGTTTCTGCTTTGCCAAAGGATTGGACGACGGATTTGGATGCGATCGCTCGTCAGCGATCCGGGAGTGCGATGCAAGCTGCTTTCGCTCTCTCCCTCCAGGCGGCAACGATGGCTGCCCAGGCAGCGCAGGAGTACGAGGGGCGTCCTTCCACTACTCGTCTACAGGCCGATCTCGAGGCAGCTCGGAAAGAGAACGCCGAGTTCGCCGACCGGATTGTGGCAATGGAGAAGGACTCCCTGGATGCAGCTAAGTGGGCGAATCATGAACTTGAGCTGGCGAGACAGGATGCCGAGCAAGCCTGGGCGACAGTCGACCGATTTCGGGATCGGATGACAGAAGCCCAAAGGTTGCAGGCAGCCGCTGAGAAGGAGGCCGATCAACTGAAGGTGACTGTCGCTCGGTTGACTAGCGAGCTGGCGACATCGAGGGGAGAGAAGGCTGCAAGGGAGGCCGAGCTCCAGGGTGCTCAACAGGCGATGGCAGAGCTGAAAGGGAAGCTAGAGGTGACCAAGGCCAATCCCTTTCTTAATGTGGAGTTCGTCTGTGAGTTTGCCTATTATATGGCGTTTGCTGACTCTCTCCGAGCTGCTAAGAAGGGAGGACTGTAGGTCGGCCCTCTAGCTGAAAACTTCAAGGCGTATGCGTTGGAGCACTCTCTTCATCCTGACTTCTCTGTTCCGATCTTGGATCTCTCGGAAATCGGTGTAGACCTGAGCTGGTACCCGACTCCGGCGAACCTTGTTCATCCTGATGCTCCGGCGGACGGGGAGGCTACACCGGAGACTGGCGAAGGGACGCGGGCCAATCCAGAGGTTGACGTCGAAGGCCAGGCAGGGGCCTGAGGCTCTTTGTTCTTATTGTTTTAGCTCTGTATTTGTAATTTTGTAGCTTTTCCTTGTAGTACTTAGGCCTTCGGGCGACCGTGTCTGTACTTTTGAAACTTCAAGTAATGAAATGAATATTTGATTCTCCGATTTTTTACTTGAATGATTGCTTTTATGAGTCTTTGCATGACTTTGTACAAATGTGTGAGGAGAGATTGTTGCGTGTATAGCTCCAAGTGAATTGATAAACTCAAATAGATAACTTTTACAAAAAATTCGATCGCCGTACATACATCTGTAAAATGCTGATCTCCGTATTTAATTGAATAGGGACGATCATCGTATATGTAGCTCCGCACTTCCCCCTTGTTTTTGTTCACTTAGCAAAAGTAAGGGGACGAAAATAAATCGTTGATGGAGCGGTCTTAAATTTTGTCGAAACCTCGAAAGGCCGTCCATCTCGGTCTTGAAGAGCCGTGCACGATCGCGGAGTTCGATGGACCGATCTCCACCATCATGTCTTGTGCGCGATTCTCGCGACTCACTTAATTGGTAGGGTTCTCCGTAGGCTGCGCCTCGCCTCGTATTTAAACGAAGGGCGTGCGGTCTTGGTCTGGAGAATTCCTTGCGCGGGGCATCGTCGGATTAATCAACTCCACGTTCGCGGCTTGTTAGATCTTTTCTACCTCGAGCCGCTATTAAGATGGCGACCCTCGACGGTATACATTGAGACGGGGGGAGGGACGCATCGCACCATGTTAAGCGATGGACCCTCGAGGGCGGGCGATCGTGTCCACATATCTGTTTTGGAGGGCCCTCAGACTATGTCGGGCTCGTATTTAAATGAAGGGCGGGCGATCTTGGCTCAAAGGGACCGTGCATGGGCGCAAAGGATGGTTCCATCGTCCTCCACGACCATGGCGACACTCTTCTACCTCGGACCATCAAGTCAGATGACGATCCTCGATGGTATACGTTGTGTAAGGGGAGGAGATCGCCTGCCTAGGTTATTCATGTAGATGACGAACTTTATAGGGCGAGAGAGTAATCCTCTGATTTGTTTGGAGACTCCTTCGGCTATGCCCGCCTCGTACTTAAACGAAGGGAGAGCGATCGAAGCCCAAAGGAACCTTGCATGGACGGATCGTCGGTTTCATCGATTTTCGCGACCATGGCGGCACTTTTCTACCTCGGACCATCATGTCAGATGATGATCCTCGACGGTGTATGTTGTGCTAGGGGAGACGATCGCTGCCTAGGTCCATCATGCTGATGACGAACTTTAGAAGGCGAGCGAGTCATTCTCTTTTTCGAGGTGTTTGCTCAGGCAGTAGCCTTTGATTTTGACGAGGCGGGAATTGGGGAGAGACTTCCGAAGTTCCCTCCTCTTGATTGAAGCATGTAGATACGGTCGCCGAGGTTGATCGAGGGGTCGGATCGTATGAGCTTTCCGGTCTGTTCGCGTTCGACTCGGGCGACCGTGTTGGGAGATTGGCGGGGATCTGGCTAAGCCAATAAACTGTCCAACTTGCCCTCCTCGAACAATCTCCAGAGTTGTCTGAGGAGGTCGCGGCATTGGTTGGTGCTGTGTCCGGGACTCTTGTGGTAGGCACAATATTGATTGTGGTCCAGATGACCGTGGTCCCTTATCGCCTTTGGCTTGTTTAGCGGTTCGCTCCCCTTGATGGCGTAAAAAATGTGGGCCGGAGTTCGGTTGAACTTGTGAAGGAGATGGACTTCCACATCCTCGAAGGCATTGTGGTCGCCGGATGGTTTGGCGACCGTCTTTTTGGCTTTGGTGATCGCCGTTTTTCAGACAGGAGGAGGCGTTCCCTCGCCTAGGCGGAGGGTGAGTAGCCTTTGCCTGGCCAGAAAGTCGGCAGCTTTGGCGCGGAAGATCGCGTAGGTTGGGGGGATATCCTTCGTCAGATGTCTAAACATGGGTGAGTGACCGTAGAATCCCCCCAGGACCGAATAGAGAGCGAGCTCGTCGCTGATGGGCTCGCCGGTGAGGACGATTTCGTCTACTCGGTCGATGTAATCTGCGTCGGATTCGTCTTCCCCCTACCTGATTTTCATCATGCGGTGGGGGCCTTCTGGTCTAGCGACCTTGGCGCCGAAGTATGACGTGAAGTCACTCGCCAGTTTCTCAAAGGAGATGATCGATCGCGGTGGTAGTGAGACGTACCACCTATGGGCCAGCTCGCCCAATGTTAACGAGAAGATTCGGCATTTGGTTGCATCTGATGCCCCACACCCGGTCATGTAAATTCGGAACTTACTTAGGTGGGTTTCGGGGTCCGATCTCCCTTTGTATAGAGGCGTTTTGGGAGGAGCGATCCTTGGTTGCACGGGGGCAAGCTCGATGTGGACCGCGAGTGGCTCGGTTGGTCCGATGATCTTTCTACTGGTGCTTGCCCCAGTATCCAAGAGTGCTTTCATCTCGTCGATCTGGCGTTGCATAGCGGCCATCGCCGTGGCCTGGCTGCTCACGGCTAGGTGCTCGGAGCGGGAGCCGAGGCGATCAAGTACCAATCCTCTGGCGATCGGAGCGGGAGTCAGACGGCTGACCTGTGTTCGGCTGGGAGTCGGGTAGGCCGAACTCCTGGTGATGGACTCGGATTCCGTCGTCTCGTGGATGGGGCCAGAATGCCCCGGTTGCCATGATGGGTCGCTTCCCAAGCGACTGAATATGAAACCGTCCGGCCATGCGAGAGCCTTTTCTAGTGAATCGGGGCTTTCTGACAATCGCTCGCCCAGTAGCCCTTTGAATTTCCATTTGCCCATGCGGCGGATGGCCGAGGGAGTTATTGCGGGCGCCACGCATGCTCTCCGTCGCTCCTTTAGGATGGCCATAACCTCCTCGACCTGTTCCTCTATTTGGAACTGGTCGAGTGAGAGGCTGGGGCCACCCCTAAGGTGCGGGATCGAGAGTCTCGCGCTGCCGCGGCTTCCCCTCGCCGTCGGCTGGGGCTCGAATTGAGCCGGGATATGGTGTCCGGTGGTTCGGAGGGCGGCTCTCTTCGATGTGGTGGCGGACGTCATGATTCTGAAGGCGTTCTTTGAAGCACAGTGAGTGTCACTTCAAGTATATGCCCCGAGAACAGTGAGTGTTCTTCAGGACGGTAGGAATAAAAAATTGAAGGTTAAGATCCCCTTCTTCTAGCGCCAATTGTTGCTACCCAAAATATTATACGGAGATAGATATTGCTGGAATGGATGGATAGCAAACAAAGTGCGAGAACACTTCCGTGGGAAAGTAAATAACACAAGATTTGTCGGGGTTGTTAGTCCCGGGCTTGAATGCTCTCGCGTGATGTTATTAATACAAATATTATGGGATACAAGTATTAATGTTAGAGTACAATTACAATGAGTGTAAAGACCCTAGTTATCTTAGCTAGCGAGCGTGTATATTGCCGGAAGAACCAGATATGATGCTCTGTGAGTTCTTGTAACAACGTTGATAGGCTGTGACGACCGTGAGAAATCGACAGTCTCTCGCGGTGTGTAGCTGCTGTATGTCTGACCTCCTGGACTTGTGAGTTTCTTGGAATCTGTGCTGTGGAGACTTCGTGCCTCTGCCGACCGTATTCTGGTTGAGAGGTACTGAGAGAGAAATCCTGAGGTAGACTTGGAAGATGAAGTCGAGAGCTTGAAAGTATGTATGTTTGTATATATTTTCCAACGCAGTTGCCAACTGAGCGTTTTCTCTGAATAGAATGGAGTGCCTTTTTCCAGTTGTTGGAAGTTCTCTATTTATAGGACTGTGAAATGTTGGGCGATCGCCTTTGCTGTAATATAATAAGCGGGCGATCGTCTTTTAGCACATGGGCTGGTCTCCTTAGAGTCTGCAGGAGTTGCTGGCAACCGGCTGTGTGGTCCAATGAGAAGTCTGCACGCGTCTGAGTCGCTGTCACGGGCGGTCCCACCTTGTACATATTGGCGGGTCTGTCAGTAGGTGATAAGGTAGTGACAGGCTGTGGTCAACGATCCATGAAATGCGGCACTTGTCGCGGATTTGCACATGGGTGTTGTTTTGAGATCCAGTCTTCGTAGACTTTGACGGATGAAGGTCTCTGTTCGTGGTACAGGACGGTCGTCCTATGTCGGGCACCAGAGGCGATCGCCTTGAGAGCCTATCGCCAGATACTCGAAGGTGGACTGTTATCTCCGTTTAGGCAAGTTTGTCGTAGCTTATTCGGTCGTGGCCTCGGTCGCTCAGCTTTGTAGTCGATCGCTTGTCGAGGTGAATAAATCTCGACACAACAGTATTCTCGGTTATTGTTGGTCCTTTGTTGATCATTTGGAGTTTATCTCGTTGAGGGTATTCTCGGTTTTAGTTGATCCTTTGTTGATCGTGTTGGGAGTTTACCATGTTTAGGGTACTCTCGGTTATCGTTGATCCTTTATTGGTCGTATTGGAGTTATCATGTCGATGATATTCTCAGTGATGTATTGGTTGATCAGTGTTATTGATCGTATGAGCATTCAGACTGTACGTCGATGTTTGGGATTTGTTATCATTATCATATGGTAGTTGATCTACAGATATGTTGGGTATTATTGGTTTATCCAGGTTGAGTTTTGATTGTGTAATCCTACGGACAGGATTTGGCACAGATTGGATTATTCCGAACTTATGAGTTATGATGATGTTTTGAGGATTATCGGTATTTTTGGAATACAGTAGAGCTGATTGTTTTTTAATTCATTTCGTCATTTGAGAATAAAAATGTGGAATATGTCAAGGATTGATTTAGTATGGATTGCTATGAATTGGTAAGGTTATAACGGTAAGATTACGTTGGTAGTATTCTTACAGTATTATTACATTGGTATGTAATTATTTATGATGATGTGATCAATATCATTATTGAGTATTGTGGCTGACCCTGTCGTGGGATTTATTTTTAGGTACTCGGAGATCGAGCTAGTAGCGATCGTGAAGGGGTGAGCTTCCCGGGTGATACTGGCTGTGGCATTTATTTGAGTATTGAGTATTTATTTCTGGTTGTTTTATTTCCGCTGCAAATGTGTATTTTGAATTGTGTTTATCTCCGCTGCGTGTGTATATTTTAAAATGGCTTTTCGATATTTTTACCAACTCGTGTGTATTTTCAAAATGGCCTTTTGGCATTTTGCGAACTTGGGTTATTTTGTTAAACCCTTTTTCCTAACTATTTTATCGGTACGTTTAAGGGGTGGCTTAACGTACATTTTGAACTGTCGAGATTTGGCATTTTGCCTTGTATTGTCAAATGGTATTTTATGACGGTATTTGAGAACTGTGTTTTTGAAGATATTTGAGTATTTAAAATACTACCGCCATCGACCTTTTGGCGTTTTTAAACGGTTTTGAAATGTTTTTTAGCGTGGTGGGTTCCGGCGCGGGACCCATGGCGCTGTAATATCCCGGATAGTTTTGGCGGTGTTACAACTGGTATGCTTGATCTCGGAGCAGGTATAAATTTGATGCCATTATATATTTTTGAGCAACTTGATCTTAGTGAACTTAGCCCAACTAAAATATGTTTACAATTGGCCGATAGATCACTTCGTTATCCTATTGGAATTATCGAAGATATTTTGGTAGACATAGAGGGGCTTATTATTCCAACAGATTTTGTTGTTTTAGAAATGGGACCATGTCTATAAAATGAAAAAGATCATTCTATTTTATTGGGAAGACCTTTCATAGCTACCGCTGAAACAATAATTGATGTTAAAAGAGGAAAATTAACCATGAGTTTGTTAAATGAAACCGTAACATTTTCTGTATTTGATTTGCCCCCTATTCCTAGTCATGATTTATATGAGGAGTGCGCTTTTGTTGATATTATTGACAATTCTGTAGAAACTCTCATTATATAGGAACAAGTAATGGAATGTTCAGAGCTTAACCCGGAAGTTGAAGGAGACGTGTGCGAAAATATCTTACAGGGGAGTAAGATAGATAGTCTAAAGTCGTTAATGGAGAGCAAAGAAAAAGAAATACCAGAGCCTAAAGAATTGCCTAAGCATTTAAAATATGTTTTTCTTGAAGAGGAAGATAAAAAACCCATAATTATTAATGCAGAATTTAGCGAGGATGAGGAACTTCTTTTAGTAGAAGTTTTAAAATAATGCAAAGAGGCAATAGGATGGGGTTTGAGTGATATTAAGGGAATTAACCCTTCGACATGTATACATAAAATAATCCTAGAAGAGGGATAAAAACAAAGAAGAGAAGCACAACGGGGATTAAATCCCAATATGCTAAGGTAGTAAAAAAAGAAATTTAAAATTGCAAGCTGAGGGGATTATTTATCCAATTACGGATAGTGAGTGGGTAAGCCCGATACATGTGGTGCCAAAAAAAAGTGGAATAACAGTGATTGAAAATGATAAAGGAGAGCTAGTGCCAACGAGGGTTACAACTGGGTGGCAGATGTGCATTCATTATCGAAAATTAAATGCCGCCACCAAAAATGATTATTTTCCTCTACCTTTTATTGAGCAAATGCTTGATAAACTTGCAGGACACAAATTCTATTGTTTTCTTGATGGTATTATCAAGTGACGATTGTACCAGAGGACCAATCAAAGACCACATTCACATGCCCTTTTGGAAATTTTGCTTGTCGAAGAATGCCCTTTGGATTATGCAATGCACCAGGAACTTTTCAAAGGTGCATGTTGTCAATTTTCTCAGATATGATCGGCGATTTTATTGAGGTATTTATGCATGACTTTCCAGTATTTGGATAATCTTTTGACGATTGCTTAAGTAAATTGACCAAAGTACTTGAACGTTGTATTGAATCTCATTTAACTCTCATCTCGGAAAAAAGTCATTTTATGACAGAAAGTGGCATTGTGCTAGGTCATGTGGTATTGAATCCTGGAATTGAAGTCGACAAAGCAAAAATTGATGTTATTCAAAAATTACCACCGCCGAACAATGGAAAGGCAATCAGGAGTTTTTTAGGGCATGCCGGTTTTCATAGAAGGCTTATTAAAGATTTTTCAAAAATAAGTAAACCTCTCTGCACTTTGCTTACCAAAGATGTTTTCTTCATTTTCGATGATGCTTGTCTCGATGCTTTTCAAACCTTAAAAGAGAAACTAACCATGGCACCAATCGTAATTGCCCCTGATTGGTCTTTATCTTTGAAATTATGTGTGATGCATCTGACCGAGCTGTTGGTGTATTTTAGGCCAACGAATTGATAAAATGCTCCGTGTTGTTTATTACGCTAGCCTAACATTGAATGATGCATAGGTTAATTATACAACAACCGATAAAGAATTATTAGCTGTGGTTTTCTCACTGGATAAATTTAGATCTTATATTGTAGGATCTAAAGTGATTGTACATTCAGATCATGCAGTTTTACGACATCTGTTGACAAAGCAACAAGCGAAACCTCGATTGATTCGGTGGATTTTAATGCCACAAGAATTTAATGTGGAAATAAAGGACCGGAAGGGAAGTGAAAATGTAGTCGCAGGCCATTTGTCTCGTTCAAAAATAACAGAAGAAACAGTTAACAAGCATGAAAAAGTTGTGGACTCTTTTCCACATGAAAATCTATTTAAATTTTCTTCGGTACCTTGGTTTGCAGATATTGTGAATTATTTGGTTTGTGAAATGCTCCCACCTAACATTTCTTACCAAGAAAAGAAAAGGGTTTTATCATCATGCGAAAAATACTTCTAGGACGAACCATGCCTTTTTCGATTATGCAAAGATGAAATCATGAGGCGATGTGTCCCAGAAGATGAGCAACAAAGTGTACTAACCTTTTGCCATGAACTTCATTGTGGAGGATATTTTGGCGGAAGAAAAACTGCTAATAAAATTTTCCAATCTGGTTTGTATTGGCCATCCTTATTTAAAGATGCATATCATTTTTGTGTTCAGTGCGATAGGTGTCAAAAACGAACTGGTAATATCGGCAAAAGAAATGAGATGCCCGTCACGATCAATTTGGTCGTAGAAATTTTTGATGTATGGTGAATTGAGTTTATGGGACCATTCACTAAATCTGGAAATTTTGAGTACGTTCTTTTAGCAGTCGATTATGTGTCCAAGTGGGTTGAGGCAATCCCCACAAGGACTAATGATGCTAATATTGTTATTAAGTTTATACAGGAATACATAATCAGTCGTTTTGGATTTCCCAAGGCAATAATCAGTGATGGGGGATCTTACTTTTGCAACAAGATATTTGACAAACTTATGGCCAAAAATGGCATAAATCATAAAGTTGCAATCCCCTACCATCCACAAACGTTGGGTCATGTTGAAACAAGCAACCGACAAATAAAAGGGACCCTGGAAAAAACTGTGCGACCAACTCGAAAAGATTAGGCTAAAAAATTAATCGATGCACTTTGGGCATATCGAACAGCATACAAGAGTCCATTGGGAATGAACTCCTATCGTCTAGTTTATGAAAAAACTTGTCACCTTCCAGTTGAAATCGAACATAAAGCTTATTGGGCAATTAAGGATGTTTCAATGGAATTGAAAGGAACTGGACAGGAGAGACTGCTCCAAATGTCTGAATTAGATGAGTTAAGAAACGAAGCATATGAGAACTCTCTGATTTACAAAAACAAAGTCAAGAGACTTCATGACCGGAAGCTTAACCTCAAGCACCTTGAACGAGGTACGAAAATACTTTTATTTAATTCTCGCTTGCGATTGTTTCTAGGTAAGCTAAAGTCACGCTGGACGGGACCCTTTGAAGTCGAGGAAGTATTTCCATATGGAGTAATTAGACTGATAAATCCACACACCAAAGAGTCATTTCAGGTGAACGGACATAGGGTGAAGCCTTAATTTGAAAATCAGAAAATTCCTCACGGAAAGATCATAACCCTTGGAGAGCCATCACACGACTAAAACAGGAAGTTGTCAAGATAATGACATTAAACGAGCCCTTATTGGGAGGGAAACCGATTTATTTATTGTTTTTCTAATTATTCATTATCAAAAAATCAAAAAATAAAAAAAAATCAAAAAATAAAAAGAAAATAAAAAAAAATAAAAGCATTGATGGCAGCGTAAGGCGACTCTTTGGACTTTCCTGAAGCGCATCTTAAAAATTGTGTTATACTTCTGGGTATGTTTTATTTTTATTTTTTTTCTCTTTTGTTGTTTGCCTCGTATATTTTTTTTCTTGCAGATCCAAAAAGGCGTTAGCTCAAGCATCAACTTTCATAATAAGGAGTATTCTGCTTTCCTCCCTTGCTTTTTATTATTATTATTATTTTTTTAAAACTGAGGACAGTTTCTTTTTCAAGTGTGGGGTGATATCGGAAATATATGAATTTTTAAAACAAAAAAAATACCTCAAACAGTTAATTTGTAATGTGTCTTACTACTCACCTCGGGAGACTTGTTTATAAAATTTTGGTGCGGTAAAATGACAACGGGCTAAACTTGAATTTTCAATGAAATGTCAAACTCAATTGTTTCTAAAAAAAATTTAGTGTGAATTCATAAAAAAATATATATTTGAGAACTTGTGAGCTTTTGAGCCGTTGTTTACTTGCTATCATGCAAAATCTCCATTGATTGAGTGTACTATTTGTATTGTGAAACTCTAGAATGTGCATTGATATCTACTCAAAACTAACAAAGTGTGTGCAAAATAGTGAAAGTGATTTTAGGCGATTTTTTTGATTTAACCTTTGAATCTTTTCGGCCTACCCCAAAAATTTTTAATTCCCAAAAATTATTGTCTATTTTATTGTTAAACACATACTGAGCTTTCCATCGCTATAAATCCTTTGACCCATACTTGAACTGTTAAAAGTTACTTTTGACAAGGATAAAGATATTGTGTGGTGACATTGAGTGATATATATTGTTGGTAGTGTTGAAAAATGGAGAAAATATTTACTCCACTGTTTTTGGAAACTTAGTAACCAGGTGTATTGATGTGACCCATGTTTACATTCGCGTAAAACAGTTACTTTAGATATGAGTATGCATAGAAGCATCTTGTGTATGTTTTTATCCTAGTAACCGGGTGTATTCATGTGACCTATAGTTTACATCCGCGTAAAACAGATAATAAAAAACCCAAGTAAGAAAAAAATGGAAAAAGGCGAGAAAAAAAATGATTGATTGAAAAGAGAAAAAAAAAGAGCTAAGATAAATCAAAGCATAAGTAAGGGGATCAATAGAAAGTTTCACTAAATAGCTTCTAAGTGCTTACCTGTTGATAAAACTCGATTCAGAATATTTTCTAATTGTTCGGTTTCAAGTCACTTTATCCATATTTTCCTACCCCAACCAAAGAGCCAACATTACAATCTAATAAAAGTCCTTTTTGATTTACGACGTTACACACACAAGTAGTAGAGATGATACGATTTGCACGCCTATGGAAGTTTTCACCTCATTAAATAAGCTTGAGCGAAAAAACATGTCCACTATACACTTAAGAGAGAGCGATACACTTACCCGACAAGTTTTATGAATTCATGCTTTTGATTAAAAGGAAATTTTCTCGAGATTTGACAAACTATAAAAAACTTGGTCTAATTTATCCCTTGAGGTGTAGTAAAATTATTGGTATGTTCACTTATACCATTTCTGAAGTTTACTTGAAGACAAGCAAATGTTCAAGTGTGGGGTATTTGGTTAGTGCATAATTGATCTAAAAATTCATATACAAAATATTCCTTTTTAGGGCATAATCATACTAATTTGTGATTAAATATAGATGTTTTGAAGATATATCAAAACATGAGCTAAAAATTGTCATTTTACAGATTACTGACATGAAATGTCAAAAAGGACGGAAAACAAGATCAAAATCAATGCCGGGAATTTTTCAAGGCAACACGACCATACAACACGGCGCAAATATGGCCGTTTTCTATCATCCGTTTCAGTTGATCCTTTGTTGATCGTGTTGGGAGTTTACCATGTTGAGGGTACTCTCGATTATCGTTGATCCTTTATTGGTCGTATTGGAGTTATCATGTCGATGATATTCTCGGTGATGTATTGGTTGATCAGTGTTATTGATCGTATGAGCATTCGGACTGTACGTCGATGTTCGGGATTTATTATCATTATCATATGGTAGTTGTGTTAGGAATACTTGTTAGATTTTGATGATGTCATTAATTTAAAATCAAATGTTTATTTATTGGCGAAATGTAAGGAAGAACCAAATGAGTATCTTCCATAGGCCAAAATGTGTTAAGTATAAAATTGGCAAAATGTAAAGAAGAACCAAATGAGTGTCTTCTATAGGCCAAAGTTAGTTAGGCTGGAAATCGGCTAAGTACTAAAGTACAGTCTAGTCTATCAGAGAAGTACAGTGACTCAATCGAGTAGCCACAGTCAACTAAAAATTGTCGAGTAGTTTGACCAGGTGCAGTCGAGGAACCTCGGGAAGTCACACGACTGGACAAGTCTCAAACAAGATTCGGTAGAGACGACTTACTGCGAGAGAAGTAAGCTGCACTGTGATCTACTCAACTCTGACCTAGTACTCCAAGTCCACGTCGGCATGCTTTGAAAAGTCAAATATTACGGAAAGCTCACATGCAACGTGAAGAGACAAATTGGAGTGATTCCATAAGAGATATGATTTATTTAAATCATCGACCCACCGTGAAAGACTTTAATCCTTTTATACTCAAAAGATTCGGCGCTCACATGCGAAGTCATCACAACGGTCGGAAGATGAAATTAAATAATGGGAATCCGGCCTTGCAACGTTCGAAAAGATTAAACAATGAAGTCTCTCTCCAACGGACGGATTTGTTGATTTGCAACGGCTACAAGGAAGAAGCTCGAGAGATCGTGATCTATATATATCCAGAGATTTGGCCGAGGCAAACTAGAGTGCGAACTTATACTCTAAGCGATCAAAGCAAACAAAGCAATCATAAGCAAACAAATAGCATCGAGAAAAAGAGCGAGATCCAAAAGTTCATATTCAAGGAAGCTCTTTAGTTGGAAGACAAACACTCTTGTCTTTAAATCTTGAGTAAGGGGTACTTCACTGGTTGAAGTAGCGGTGTAAAGGCATCCGAGGATCGAGGATCAAGAGGTGCAAGCGATCAAGTTTGTGTACAACGGCACGGAATTCCTTTGGTTGGAAGTTTGTTGTAGTGTGTAGTGAATCAACGTAATATTTATCCTTTGGTTGAGAATTATAGTGAATTCATCTCCAAGTAGTTTGGAGAAAAGTGGATTAGTAGAGGATTACCCCACCTCTGAGACCACTATAAACTGCTGTGTCATTTACTATTTCTTGCATCATACTCTAACTGCTGCATCCATTATTAAAGTGTTTCATTAAGTTAATTTATATTCGTCATCAGCTGACTTCCGCACATATCCAAGAACAAACGACTCCTAGTCATTTGTTTGATCATCAGCTGAAGAAACTCACTCTTCGGGAAAAAGAGTTCAAGAGTTTCAACAAGTCTATTCACCCCCCCCTCTAGACTTGTTTCTGGACGACTTGTGACCTACAAGTGGTATCGGAGAGGTTGGTTCATTTTTTTTCACGAACCAGATCTATTAAGATATATATCTTATCTCTCACGTTATAATGGAACACATGCACTCTAGACTACCTGTCTTTTCAGTTGACGAGTATGATCTCTGGAAGATAAGAATGCAGGCACATTTATCTTCAATCCATGACGACATGTGGTGCATCATTGAAGATGGTCCATTCATTTTCGAGAAGGACAACACGCAGGAAATCGCGGTGGGAGGCCCGAGAAAATTCCTAAGAAGAGAAGAGCTGACCCCGAAGAGAGAAAGGCCAATCTTGACAACGGGGCAGAGATGTCTTTGTACCAAACTCTTGACAAATCCACAATGGTCAAGATCAAAAATTGTAAGAATGCCAAAGAGATATGGGACACATTAGCTCTAATGTGTGAAGGAACGGAGCTGATCAAGGAGAACAAGTTGTCAATAGCTATCCAAAAGTTTGACAACTTTAAAATGAAGAATGGAGAATCAATAGACCAAGTGGACACAAGGTTCACTTGAAATTATCAATGAAATCAACTCCTGGGCAAGACTTATGGCAACGAAATGGCACTCAAGGTCCTCGGATCTCTAAATCCAGAATGGAGCATGAAGGTTGTAGCTATGAGAGAGTCCAAAGACACGAATAAGATAAAAATTCGGGAGTGTTCTACGTCTGAAGGCTTACGAGTTCGAACTTCCGAGTTCATCCTCGGTGAGCACAGAGAAGGGAATCGCATTTGCGGCGAGTCCCTGCTAAGAGCACATCAGATGTGAAACCTCCAAATCCGCTAGACTTTGAGGAGGAAATGGCTTTCATTATGCAAAGATTGATAACCGGGAAAAACTACTCCAAGTATAAGAAAAACTACAAGGAGAATCCCGGAAGAAACCGAGAAAGTTTGGAAGGCTGGAAAGTTGAATGTTACAACTGCCACAAGATAGGACACATCCAAATGGATTGTCCCGAGCTCAAGAAGGATGAAACCAAAAAGGAGGTGGCCAGAAAGGAAGACAGAAGAAAAGCTCTCATCGGAGAAGACCAGGAGCATGTCGAATCAAGCGGCGGCTTCTTTTCTGATGACGACGAGGAATATGATTGCCTGATGGCAAACTTGGCTGATGAAGAGGTAACCTCTAAACCTACCGGTTCTAATAATAGCTCAGCCATGTCGCAAGATATGGATTTACATGAATCGGTAAATCAATTATTCAAAGATTTTGAAACACTTAAATCTGCACATCAAGCTGTATCAGCAGAGAAGACTAAGCTGCAAGATGAGAATAGGCAGCTGAAAAATGATTTTGAAAAACTCAGTCTAGATTTAAATAAGACCGAGACAAATACAGCTGATTTTAAAAACCAGGCAAGTGCCAATACAGCTGAGATAGACCGGCTAAATATTTTACTTAAAGAAAAGTCAGCTGCACTTGCTCATGCCAAAGCTGAGTTTACTAAGCTGGCACAGTTAAATAAAACTCAGGCGCAGGAAATAACCTCCCTGAAGGCGTCTTCAACTCTGGGCGAATTGTGTACTTATAAAAGGTCATTATATACCAAATCAGGCCTTGGATATGATTCTCACACTCCCTCTAGTTCTGAAACCAAGTTTACCAAGGGAGAAACAATGGTCTCATTCTTGAGCACTGTATAAACCGACTTTCAAAAGCGAGCAACGGCCAGTCAAGCGTCTAGGCTGCGATCGGGTTACACAGACTGACCACCTAGACGGCGACTAAGCGATGGCAAAGCAAAATGGCGGCCAGACAACATGCCCACTATTACCAACAACTCCCTAAAAATAGATTTCATAATGGGAGGGGCAGATGGAAACCTCAAGGTTATCCAAATTACCAAAACGAACAAGTGTGGAGACCACAAAGGTTCAACAAATGGTCTCAGCCTAGATTTAGAAATGGCCCACACTATTTTGAGGAATATCCGGTATACAATCCAATCAGGAGATTTAGACCTCGACCACAGGCACCTTTTAAGGGTTATAATAATAATTCTTATAATCCAAGGAGAAATCAATTCTCCAGGAAACCCACTAACCCCAAAGGACCCACACAAATTTGGGTACCTAAATCTCTGCTTGTTTAATTGCAGAAAAGGTGGAAGGACTACAACCACATCTCCTCAAGCTCAAATTTTGGAGGTGAAGAGTGGTTTGTAGACTCTGGATGCTCAAGGCACATGACCGGGAACAAGAAGATCTTGACCAAATATATCAAAGAAAGAGGTCCCGATGTAACCTTTGGAGATAGCTCTAGAGACAGGACAAAAGGCTTTGGAGAGCTGCACCGAGGAAACATTGTAATATCCAAAGTCCATTATGTCAAAGGTCTCAAATACAACCTCCTGAGCATAAGCCAGTTCTGCGACGAGAAGAATCTAGTAGTCTTCACCATTTTGAAGTGTATGGTGATAGACATCTTATCTGGAGAAATAAAGCTACAAGGTTTCCGAAGAAGAGATGTATACATGATTGATTGGAACACAGGAACACCTAACTCATGTTTTCTATCCAAGACTGTAGCTGAGAATGGATGGCTGTGGCACAAAAGACTATGTCACCTGAACTTCAAAGCCATCAACAAGATTAGCTCTCAGAAGCTGGTCAGAGGACTTCCAAATGAAGTATTCAAGAAGGAAGCACTCTGTGATGCATGTCAGAAGGGAAAGCAGACCAAGGCGTCGTTCAAGCTAGTGCAGCCTACAACGCTCACAACAAGGATCTTAGATCTACTCCACATGGATCTATTTGGTCCTATCAAGCCAAGGACTTTGAGCGGCAGAAAGCATGCACTTGTGATTGTAGATGATTATTCAAGGTACACTTGGATCATTTTTCTATTCAAGAAAAGTGAAACCTTGACCAAGTTACGAGTGTTGAGAAGGATCGAATGAGAAATCCCTCTCCATAATCAAGATCGAGATCGAGATAGAGGAGGAGAGTTTCTCAACAAGGCGATAAGCGATTTGGTGATCGAGAATGGGATCCAGCATGAGCTCTGCGGCCCGGGGCGCCCGTGAGAATGGTGTTCTTGAAAGAAGGAACAGAACCACGAAGGAAGCGGCAAGGTCCATGATTGCGAAGCGGACCTACCCAAAGGTTACAGGCTGAAGGCATCAACACTGCCACACCCGAGCAGGAGTATGATAGTAGGGAGACATGGCAAAACTCCTATGAGGTTTGGAATAATAGAACTCCTCTTGTTGCTTACTTTCATGTTTTTGGTTGTAAGTGTTTCATCCACAACAACGGTAAAACACTAAATGCCTTTGATGCTAAAGCGATGATGGTCTATTTATGGGATATTCCCAAAGAAGCAAGGCATATAGAGTTTTCAACAAAAGAACCTTAGTTGTGGAGGAAACACCCCATGTTGTTTTTGATGAATCTCTTGTTGAGTACGAAACAACTTGAGCAAATTGAGAACAAGCTCAAGTCGGCAACCCTTGAAGAAGTCATTGTACATGACACTGGAATGGTGGACTCACTGCAGATCGGCTGATGACCCAATGCGGTGATGAAGACCCAATGCAGATCGAGGCAGGATCATCAAACCTATCGATCGATTGATCTTGAAAGACCCAATGGAGGCGATAAAGACTCATCTGCGATCAGAACCAAGCTGCAGATGACAAGCGGTAGCGATCGATTCTGGGACAGAATCCAGGATCTGAGATAACCACGAGCAATCAGCAGAGAACAAACCCGAAGAGGGCGAGATCCCCAAATGGCTCAAAGATCATCCAATTGACAAATTATCGGAAAGTTGGTGATGGAGTCAAGACAAGGCAGTCAACTCTACCGGCGGGAATGGCGATGTTCTCATGTTTCATGTCGCAAATTGAACCCAAGGCAGAGAACAAGCCTTGGAAGATTATTCATGGATTAATGCCATGCAAGAGGAATTGGAGCAGATGGAGAGAAACAATGTTTGGGAACTAATGCAGACCTAATCACAAGAAAGTTATTGGCACCAAATGGGTGTATAAAAACAAGAGTGATGAAGACGGAGCTGTTGTTAGGAATAAAGCCAGACTCGTAGCAAAAGGATATGCACAGTGTGAGGGAATAGATTTTGATGAAACTTATGCACCTGTTGCAAGATTAGAAGCCATCAGACTATTCCTCGCATATGCTGCATTCAAGGATTTTGAAGTCTACCAGATGGATGTGAAAAGTGCGTTCCTAAATGGAATCCTAGAAGAAGAAGTCTATGTAGAGCAACCCCCAGGTTTTGTCAAAGGAGACAAAGTCTATAAACTGTTGAAGGCTCTGTATGGACTCAAGCAAGCACCGAGAGCATGGTATGAAACACTGTCTGTGTTTCTTGAGAAAAATGGATTTTGCAAAGGAAAAGTGGACAAGACCCTATTTAGAGTGGAGCACGAAGGCCACATTCTAATAGTTCAGATTTATGTGGATGACATCATATTCGGATCAACCAATCCAGAACTTTGTGAGAAATTCTCCAACCTCATGCAAGGAGAATTCGAGATGAGTATGATGGGAAAGCTTAACTTCTTTCTCGGATTACAAGTTAGCGAGATGGAAAAAGGAATTTTCATCAACCGAGGCAAAGTATACCGAGATCTCATCAAGAGATATGGAATGGAATCGACCAAACTGCAAGAATTCCAATGAGCACAAGTACTCACTGGATGCGACGAGGCGGGAATATCGATTGACTCAACCCCTCTGAGAGGACTCATCGGATCTCTTACGTACCTAGCGCAGCGAGCCGGACATATCATATGAGTTGGAGTTTGTGCAAGATTCAGTCAAGCCGAAGCAATCACACCTAGATGCGATTAAGAGAATTATTAAGTACCTAAAGTCTACCATTAATGTTGGTGTGGTATCCCAAAGATGACAACTTCGAGCTATCGGGATACTCGAGATGCGGATTTATTGGATGCAAAATCAATAGGAAGAGCACTAGTGGGCGTGTCAATTCCTAGGAACGGTGATATCTGGTTTAGCAAGAAGCGGAGTTTCTAACTCTATCTCACTCTGAGTCGAGAATACCTAGGCTGCAGTAGTTGTTGTGCACGAGATCCTATGGATCGGACAACAATTAAGGGACTACAATATTATTGCCAACGAAGTTCCTATATGGTGTGACAACAATAGTGCTATTGCAATAACCAACAATCGGTTTTGCACTCAGGGCGAAGCACATTGACGTTAAGCACCATTTCATTCGAGATCACGTGCTTAACAAAGGGTTAGAGTTGAAAGAGTCGGCCTGAGACTACCAAATAGCTGACATCTTCACCAAACCCCTGCCAGAAGAGAGATTCCTAGAGCTGAGCAGAGATCTTGGATTACTAGATTGGGAATCTAGTTCTGAAGCAAGTTGAAGGAAGGACGAACCCCCAGAATCAGTCTAAGCTGATGCAGGCGAAAAGACGAAGGCCAGTCGAAGCAACTTAGCTGTACAGAGTACCAGGCGAGAAGTCAAACTCACCTGTAGTAGAGCGGTCAACAGTCAACGAATCAGACCAGCTAAGTTCTCTAAACTGATCTCTAATTTTCAATTTTATCTGCCATATTTATAATATAATTTTGGCTTAAGAAATAGCATTTAAAAATACATTTTATAAGCCAAGTGGCAATTTTTAATACACGTGTCACACGCCCATTTAATTAACCTCTACGGTGGCCAATCAGAATCAACCGTCAAATTTTTAAATGGGGCCACCGATTCAAATTTGAAATTCAAAAGAATATGAAAAGGCGTACCACCGTTTAAACTTATAATAAACTAATCCAAACGTCACTTCATCTTCTTTATAAGGAAGAAAACCCTTTCACTTTCCTCTTTACGCTTTCAGAAACCCTAAAAATTCACAGAGCAAAATACACACTAAATCCTAAAATCTTTTTGCGAAATGGCATCCTTTGTGGAGCAAACTTGAAAGCGATGAAGGACCAAGTTATCTTTTCCATGGTAAATCGATTTGAAGGATTCTTGGAAGCAAATCTGGATGACTTTGATATGCTCGACTTAATCGGGCGATGGCGAATGGCATCTACCCGTTTCTTGAAATCAACCCTCAACATTTGTTCAAAGAAGATGTGGTTGAATTTTACCGCAACGCTTATCTAATTCAGCACAGATTGAGCACGGTCGGTGGCGTACCGGTCACCATAGATACGAAGAAGATTCGCTCTGTATTCGGGATGAAAAATAAGCGATGCAGCGGTGAAGCACTCAAACAATCACCCGCCGAGACATGGAAGACGATTAAGCTTGAAAATGTCCGGAGAAGTTGAAGTTCACGGCGAAAAGAAATGAGTTGAAAAGAGTCTATCGAGTCATGTTGGACATCACAAATAAAATAGTCATGGGAATGGCAGGAAGCTATGACCAACTATCATCCTCAAAGTTCATGGTGTTGGGTGCGCTTATTCGGCGAGAGGAAGTAGATTGGGCCGATTACATTTTTAGGCAACTTGTTCGCGAGGTGAACAAGGTCGAATGGCTCGAGGGAGAGAAGAAGTTTAAGACTAAGTTGGCGTTTGGAACGCACCTTAGTTGGTTCTTGGAGCAGTGGGGTGGCCAAGGGAAACATTGACCCTTTCCACCCGAACAAGAGGCTTGGTCACATGGACCATGATAAGAAAAAGGTTGCGATCCTTGGGAGGCGGCCCAGATATTGAAGGACTTACGAGACTCAAGTTATTGCCCAAGGTATGATCTATCAGACTCGGACCAACTGCGGGTGAGGTCGGAGCTGCGGCCGAGTCCGAGCATGAGTCGATGATACTCCTATCGCCATCCGTTTCAAGAGAAGGGGACCAGCCCCGAAGGACCTTCTCACTGCGGTCATCACTGAACCCTCTCCAAAGAGGCCAAGGAAGGCTGCAGATTCGGTGAAGAAGATCGGCTGAACATCATGCGATCCACGATTCGATCTCCAGCTCACCCAGACCCGGCTTTGCCCAGGACAATTGTACCTGTTATTACTCCCCCTGTGTACATGACCGAAGAAGAGGAAGCAGGTCTTGTCATATCTATCCCTGAAGCAGATTACTCATTCAATCTGTTAGAAAATAACACTTTTAATCTTTCCATAGAACAACTACAGCTTGTCAAGCCACAAGCAGAAAAACATTCTTTTGTCAATATTTTTAAGGAGTGGAAAACCCTTAAAACCATGTCCTTTTCAAATTTTCAAATTTTTATTGAAACTAGTGGTTGGGATTACCCCAAGCCACGGAGGATGTTCACCGATTTTTGTAAAGAGTCAGATTTGGCCTTACTCCTCCAGGATAACTGGTTCATGTCGCACTTTGAGACTAACATGGACCATTTTATCCACTCTATAATGTTGAGTGTTTTTGATGGTACTTTTGGAGAAGAGGAGGAAGAGAAAGAAGAAAAGGAGATTAGGATAGAGGAAGTTGATGAAGAAAATGAAATTATCAATTTAGTTGAGGAGGATGAAGAAGCAAAAGAAGAACAAGAAGAAAACATACCAGTTGAAAAGGAGACAGAGGAAATTGAAAAAACAGAAGAAGTGGAAGATGAGGAAGATGAAGAAGAAGGAGAAGAAGTGGAGCAAGAAAAAGAAGAAGAAAATAAGGATGATGATGATGATGAAGGAGAGAAGGAAACAGATGATGCTAAGGATGATGATGATGATGACCATGATGATGGAGGTGAAGGAGGAGCTGGTGTGGCGGCTGGAGAAGAGAGAGAAAAAGATGAGGAGAAAGAAAAAGAGAAATCTGATGAAGAAGAAGGGAAAGAGGAAGAAAGAGAAAAGGAGCCAGAGAAGGAGCCAGAGCCTACCAACGAAGCTGCAGATAGGATTGTTGTGCCTCCCCGGTACACCAGCCTAGATGCAGAGATGGCAGAGGACTCAAGGTCAGGCACCCCAGAGAAGACTCTATCTGACCTCCCTGCTGCAGACAGGAGCCTGCAGTCGAGTGGCTCCCTTGCTGAAGGGACAGGAGACCACTCCCCATCAGCTCAGTTATCTCCCAACATGACTGAGCTGATCAAGCAGATTGTTAGAGACACCATTGGGGAGCTGCTGTCAACACAGGTCACTCCTGACCTCCAGCAGATAAATGCCAAGATTGATACCTTGCTGCAAAGACAAATCCCTCAGCCTCCTCCTCCTACAAACAACAGAATGCCTTTTGGCATGTCTGACTGGATGAGCCGCATGGAGCAACAATTAACAACCCTCATTGATCTTTGGCAAAAAGGGGGAAGAGAGGATTAAGGGGAAGAGAGGACTCGGGGGAAGGGAGAGAATTCGAAGTAAGAAAAAGCGGGATGTCCCGGCAGAAGGACCCTCTAGCCTTAAAAGGAAGGAACTGTAGATTCGGAAGACAAGGTGACCGGCTGAAGGGAAGCGCAGAAGGACCGAGGCGGCTTGAACCTACTCTTGAGTGGGAAGGTGCGGAGGCGTGGTATGTGGAAGATTTTTGCCCACTTGAAGCGATTGAATTTTGGGGAGGCTGCAAGGAAGAAGTTCATCGAGACTTTTATGCAGGAACTTCTTCAGGATGACAAACTCTCCCCACGGGAGATTTTCATCAAGCTGGATGGAACGATTCATCCCAAGCTTTGGGCTATCCTAAAGAAGCATGCAAAAGAACAAAAGCTTTTCCCATGATCCCTAAATTCGGAGTGAAGAAGCACCGATCCGCATGGATGGTGAACTTGATGAACTAAAACTCCAGGAGGAAATCAAGCGAGTCTGCCTTGAAAACAAATTCAGATCGCAGGAGGAGCAGGACTTCGCAGCCCTAGTGGTGAAAAGGAAGTATGGCCTTGCTCCAGTCAAGGTAAGACCCATTGGAGCCAAACCATTCAGACCTGCCAAGTAGCCTGTTCGCAGAGGCAGAGGAAGAGGCAGATGATTTTAATTATTTTCTTACTTGTAATTTTATTTTTCTGTACTTAAACATTCTTGTATAAATTCTATGATAAAGTCAGAAAATTTTATGAACAGTCTGTTGAATGACAATTTTCCAGTTGTCTCAATATTAGACTGATTTCAGTTTTGTCTTGCACTTAAGTGCAGACTTGGCCATTTGATTTCTTACTTAGTTTTGCCATCATCAAAATAGGGGGAATTTGTTAGGAATACTTGTTAGATTTTGATGATGTCATTAATTTAAAATCAAATGTTTATTTATTGGCGAAATGTAAGAAAGAACCAAATGAGTATCTTCCATAGGCCAAAATGTGTTAAGTATAAAATTGGCAAAATGTAAAGAAGAACCAAATGAGTGTCTTCTATAGGCCAAAGTTAGTTAGGCTGGAAATCGGCTAAGTACTAAAGTACAGTCTAGTCTATCAGAGAAGTACAAATGACTCAATCAGAGTAGCCACGGTCAACTAAAAATTGTCGAGTAGTTTGACCAGATCAGTCGAGGAACCTCGGGAAGTCACACGACTGGACAAGTCTCAAACAAGATTCACCGAGACGACTTACTGCAGAGAAGTAAGGCACTGATCTACTCAACTACTGACCTAGTACTCCAAGTCCACGTCAGCATGCTTTGAAAAGTCAAATATTACGGAAAGCTCACATGCAACGTGAAGAGACAAATTGGAGTGATTCCCGCAAGAGATATGATTTATTTAAATCATCCTGACCCACCGTGAAAGACTTTAATCCTTTTATATTCAAAAGATTCGGCGCTCACATGCAGAAGTCATCACAACGGTCGGAAGATGAAATTAAATAATGGGAATCCAGCCTTGCAACGTTCAGAAAAGATTAAACAATGAAGTCTCTCTCCAACGGACGGATTTGTTCAGATTTGCAACGGCTACAAGGAAGAAGCTCAGAGATCGTGATCTATATATATCCAGAGATTTGAAACAGGCAAACTACCGGTGCGAACTTATACTCTAAGCGATCAAAGCAAACAAAGCAATCATAAGCAAACAAATAGCATCGAGAAAAAGAGCAGATCCAAAAGTTCATATTCAAGGAAGCTCTTTAGTTGGAGAAGACAAACACTCTTGTCTTTAAATCTTGAGTAAGGGGTACTTCTTGGTTGAAGTAGCGGATCAGAAGGCATCCGAGGATCGAGGATCAAGAGGTGCAAGGCAGTCAAGTTTGTGTACAACGGCACGGAATTCCACTGGTTGGAAGCTGTTGTAGTGTGTAGTGAATCACTGTAATATTTATCACTGGTTGAGAATTATAGTGAATTCATCTCCAACTGGTTTGGAGAAAAGTGGATTAGTAGAGGATTACCCCACCTCTGAGACCACTATAAACTGCCTGTGTCATTTACTATTTTAATGCATCATACTCTAACTGCTGCATCCATTATTAAAGTGTTTCATTAAGTTAATTTATATTCGTCATCAGCTGACTTCCGCACATATCCAAGAACAAACGACTCCTAGTCATTTGTTTGATCATCAGCTGAAGAAACTCACTCTTCGGGAAAAAGAGTTCAAGAGTTTCAACAAGTCTATTCACCCCCCCCTCTAGACTTGTTTCTGGACGACTTGTGACCTACAAGTTGATCTACAGATATGTTGTGTATTATTGGTTTATCCAGGTTGAGTTTTGATTGTGTAATCCTACGGACAGGATTTGGCACAGATTGGATTATTCCGCACTTATGAGTTATGATGATGTTTTGAGGATTATCGGTATTTTTGGAATACAGTATAGATGATTGTTGTTTATTTCATTTCGTCATTTGAGAATACGAAATGTGGAATATGTCAAGGATTGATTTAGTATGGATTGCTATGAATTGGTAAAGTTATAACGGTAAGATTACGTTGGTAGTATTCTTACAGTATTATTACATTGGTATGTAATTATTTATGATGATGAGATCGATATCATTATTGTGTATTGTGGCTGAACCTGTCGTGGGCTTTATTTTTAGGTATTCGGAGATCGAGCTAGCAGCGATCGTGAAGGGGTGAGCTTCCCGGGTGATACTGTCTGTGGCATTTATTTGAGTATTGAGTATTTATTTCTGGTTGTTTTATTTCCGCTGCAAATGTGTATTTTGAATTGTGTTTATCTCCGCTGCGTGTGTATATTTCAAAATGGATTTTTGATATTTTTACCAACTCGTGTGTATTTTCAAAATGGCCTTTTGGCATTTTGCGAACTTGGGTTATTTCGTTAAACCCTTTTTCCTAACTATTTTATCGGTACGTTTAAGGGGTGGCTTAACGTACATTTTGAACTATCGAGATTTGGCATTTCGCATTGTATTTTCAAATGGTATTTTATGACGGTATTTGAGAACTATGTTTTTGAAGATATTTGAGTATTTAAAATACTACCGCCATCGACCTTTTGGCGTTTTTAAACGGTTTTGAAATGGTTTTTAGCCTGGTGGGTTCCGGCGCGGGACCCATGGTGCTGTAATATCCCGGATGGTTTTGGGGGTGTTACAGAAGATGGTATCAAAGCTTGGGTTTTGTGAAACCCAGGCGCGTGTGTTATGTGGCTCTACCGGTACGGTAGTAGCATGATTTTTGAAAATGAGTTTTTCTGACTTTTGAGTCAAATCGATTTTTTGAGATTCCAAAATTTTCGAGATTCTTTTCAATTGTTATTTGTGATATTCATGTGTTTTGATTGTATTGAGACTTCGTGTGGGAGTCGTGTGCTAGTATCACGGGAGATCATCGGCTTCACGTACCAGTAAGTATATTGGTTTGGTTATTTCGCTTGTGGCGATGCTTGATTGTTTTTGTGATGAGTTGGAAGTTTTGGATTTATCTGTTGTTGGTGACAGGTCGCAAGTTTCGAGGACGAAACTTATTTTAAGGGGGGTAGTATGTAATACCCGAATTTTCAGTATAAATTTTTTGCGTTATTTTATCTGAGATATACTGTATAGCTTGGTATCTATACAGTATGGATAAAATAAATTGAGAACTGAGACTGTTATACTGGTGTCATTATCGTTTTGATTGACAAATATATTCAGGATACGTTGCATCAGGTTGAACAGATTTGGATATCAGGTATACCGTATGAGAATATTTTTGGATTCGGTATGTGTATTCAGTATGCTGTATGTTTGTATTTTGTACGTCGAGACGTCGGACAGGAATGTAACACCACCGATATTTTCAGGGATATTACAGCGCCGTAAATCCTTTACATAAGAATTTACAAGGCTGAAGAACTAAAAGGACACTAACAAATACCAACGTATGAAAATAACAGGAATAAGGTACAACAATTCTGTTCGATACTGAAAATACGAATGTTCAGTGGAAAAGTATTAATACATCACCAAATTCAAATTCATCATAAACGACTACGTACTCGAGTACTTATTGAAAATGATATAAACAACAGACAAATAAACCCGGCCGGAACATCACTCTGCACCCTCGTCGTCATGCAACTCCGGTGGTTGTTTCCCCACTCTCCTGGATCCAGAACATAAATAAAATGTTCACCCCCGAAGGGGTTAGTACAACGATGCTAGTACAAGTACAATAATCACACAACAGTGATATAATTAACAAGCATAACAAGTTTCTCCAACGAGAAATAACAACCACACATATTACATCGTAACAGTCTCAACATACTGATGGTATTCCAATGATCCACCGCACACAGCTATAGATTCCCATGATGATCCCGTCGGACCAACACATGGTGGAACTACCTGTCCAACGATCCAGCGCACACAGCTACAGATTCCCATGATGATTCTCGTCGGATCAACGCATGGTGGACATTTAATCACAACACATAATACACAATACAATCACAATATAGCTGTCATAATATAAACAATTCTAATTAGAGTACTTGCCTCGATTCGAAGACAAAAACAATACTTCCACAAAAAACGAAATATTCGAAGGTCGCCCCTTCGATCAATCACGTAGCAAGCTCGAACCTTAACAAAAGAAATAATATAGAATTCATCTCACGTCGAACGAACATCTAACAATCCAAAATACGGTCGGAAGTTCTTAAAAGAAATCTGTCTGGTTTGCTTAACGCACGCTACGCATCCTATGTAGCGTACGTTAAGGCTAATCGTTAGCGCACGTAATTACACACAGCCTAGCGTACGCTGACCATGCACGATCAGTGCCTCACTGATCAGCCGACTGACTCGCCTGATGACTTAACGCACGCTAAGTTTCAATCGTAGCGTATGCTAAACAAGCCCGTTAGAGTACGTTAATTCACATAGCTTAGTGCACGCTAAGCGTGCATGGTAGTTCACTGTTGGGCAGCAGACTAGTTCTAACGGTGATGAAATTTACGAACTCCTCAGTGATTAACGTGTGATATCCGTCTACATGTCATAGTCATAAACTTATGAATGATCTTATGGATTCAATCATCTTTGAGGTTCAAGGAAAAGAATATCATCACAACTTTTATATTCAACCTCGATTATCATTCTCATGCGAAGTTCGGTGATCTCTGGTTGGTGCACTAGATTTTATTATCAAAATTCACATTCAGACTTCATCTTGAAGGTGAACTAACAATTCCAACTTATACGAAAGGATGCTTCCTAAGATGATTTCTTTCCTTAAGTCCTTATAACCAAAAGTGATATCACCTCCAGTTTTATGATCAATATGACAACATAAATCATACGGATAATCAACTTCAGAATGTTCCTATCATTATTTGACGTACTAAGATTCCAACTATGAGGTTCCAACGACAATATCATAAGAACAAACATTCCAATCTTCTAAACATGATGTTTGTTGAATAATTCACCAATGGAACTCAATATCTTGCTAGCATGATCATCTTATTCTTCATAACATGAATCTAAAGTTGGAGATAGAATTAACATACCTTTAATGAAAAAATCACTAATCCAAAAAGGTATAATCCAGCTCCGGTTGCTTGAGTGTCACCTCAAAGTGAATTCTTCTTCAATGATCAAGTATAAAAACTCTTTAATATTTACAGATCAAGTAAGGCAGATTTGTATGTGTTTCAGGAGTAGGAAAGGCTCTCTGGACTTCCAAGGAACGAAGAACAAATGAAGGGAATAGGTGGGAATGGAGTGTTGTCCTTTAAATAAAGTTTCTTAACAATAGCTGATTAGCGCACGCTACCATACTATTCTTAGCGCACGCTAATAAGCATTGACTCCAAATCTGTCCAGGTTCATCCGCGGGAATCTTATCCGGACCCACGTCCCGGCTGGCGCATGTGCTAGCCGCTCAGCTCAATAATTGACTGCCTAGCGCACGCAAATCCTACATTTGTAGCGTGCGCTAGTTGAAGCCGATAGCATGTGTTAAGATACATTCTTAGCGTGTGCTATCACGAGTTCGTATGAGAAATTTATGCATGAAGATATACTTATGTACAAAGATACCAATGTGAGATATATCATACTCCAATTATCAAGATCACAAATCCGAATAATACAGGGTTCGAATACAGATGAAATACACAATAATAAATCCGGATATTACATACTCTCCTACTAAAAAGGAGTTTCGTCCTGAAACTCAAGACGAAAATAACTCTAGATATCTAAACTTCATGCTATCTTCCGTTTCCCAGGTGGCTTCTTCCACTCCGTGGTGTGACCATTGAACTTTGACCAAAACGATTGGTTTGTTTCTCAACTGCTTAACTCGACTCTCGAGTATCTTGACTGGTCTTTCAAACATTCCATCCTCAGCGACTTCGATCTCGCCGAAATCAATGACATGACTAGGATCCGGTATATATCTCCGTAACTGGGATACGTGGAACACGTTATGAACATGGCTCAACGACGGCGGCAATGCAAATCTGTATGCCACCAACTCTCTCAAGGATCTCGAATGGTCCGATATATCTCGGACTCATCTTTCCCTTCCTTCCAAAACGAAAGATTCCCCGAGTAGGAGAAACCTTTAAAACTACGTGGTCTCCAGTACTAAACTCCAATGGGCGACGGCGTATGTATGCGTAAGATTTCTGGCGACTCTGGGCGGTCAACAACCTTTCATGAATCAAGGCTATCTTCTCTCGTGTCTGCACGATCAACTCTGGTTCTGTCCCGATCAAGTCTGATGAATCGCCCCAACATAGGGACGATCTGCATCTCCTCCTGTATAATGCCTCAAATGGTGCCATCTTAATGGAAGCATGCAAACTATTGTTGTAGGTAAATTCAATCAACGGTAGATGAACTTCCCAATCATTTTACCAATCTAAGGCACATGCCCTTGTCATGGATTCCACCATTTGAATGGTCCTCTCAGATTGTCCGTCAGTCTGCGGGTGATAAGTTGTGCTGAAGTTCAATTCGGTCCCCAAGGCCTTATGAACTGCTTTCCAAAAGTGAGACACAAAACGTCCGTCTCGATCAGAAATAATGGTCTTCGGCGTACCATGCAGTCGAACTATCTCTGGAATAAATACTCGTGCCAACCTCTCTGGTCCCCACGTGTCCTTAATGCCTAGAAAATGAGCTGCTTTGGTTAAACAATCAACTATCACCCAAATCATGTTCATTCCTGTCTTGGTTCTCGGCATATTAGTGATAAAGCACATTGATATGTCCTCCCATTTCCATTCAGGAATCGGGAGCGGCTTCAACATTCCGGCAGGTTGTTGATGCTCGATCTTAACCTGCTGACAAGTCAATCATTTCGAAACATAGTCCGCTACATCTTTCTTCATGTTGCCCCACCAGAATTTCTGCTTCAAGTCCTTATACATCTTACTGGTGCCCGGGTGGATAGAATAGGGTGAACTGTGAGCTTCCTTCATAACCATCTGTTTCAGAACATCGACATCGGGAACGCAGAGTCGGTTCTGAAATATCAAAACTCCATCATCATGAATTACGAATCCGGGGGCCTTCCCCTTGATCACTTCATCACGTAATCGAATCATTAAAGGATCGTTTGCCTGCATAAATTTGATCTCTTCAGTTAATGATGAAGTTATTTCCATCACGCACAGTTGTCCTTGGACTCTTTGTAACCACACTTCAATTCCTTCTCGAATCATCTCTCGTTGAAGGCTGAGTTGGGAGGTTAGAATTTCCAGCATCTGAATAGAAATAGGCTTGCGGCTAAGTGCATCTGCCACTACATTCGCTTTGCCTAGATGATACAAAATTTCCAAGTCGTAGTCCTTAATCAGCTCTAACCATCTTCTCTGCCGCATGTTCAACTCTTTCTGACTGAAGATGTATTTGAGGCTCTTGTGATCCGTAAAGATCTGACAATGAGTCCCGTACAGATAATGCCTCCAGATTTTCAAAGCAAAAACTACTACTGCCAGTTCTAAATCATGCGTTGGGTAATTCACTTCATAAGGTTTCAGCTGTCGTGATGCGTAAGCGATCACCTTATCATTCTGCATCAATACGCATCCGAGTCCTTGGTTCTAAGCATCACTGTAAACTATGAATCCTCCAGTCCCCTGTGGAAGTGTTAAAATCGGTGCTGTCGTCAATCTCTTCTTCAATTCATCTATGATTTTTTGACATGCTTCACTCCAATCAAACTTTTGAGTTTTATGCAAGAGTCGAGTAAGTGGGCGGGAAATTTTAGAAAACCCTTCCACGAATCGACGATAATATCCAGCAAGTCCTAAGAAACTCCGGACTTCTTTCACGTTCTTTGGAGGCTTACAATCCATAACTGCTTCGATCTTCAGAGGATCTACTCGGACTTCTTCAGCTGATACCACATGGCCGAGAAACATTACTTCCTTTAGCCAAAATTCACACTTAGAAAGTTTGGCGTACAATTGCTCACTTCTCAAAAGTTCTAATACAATCCGCAAATGCTGTGCATGCTCTTCCGGGATCTTAGAATACACCAAAATGTCATCAACGAACACGATCACAAATTTTTCCAAATATTCGATGAACACTCGGTTCATCAATTGCATGAATACAACAGGCGCATTAGTGAGACCAAAGGGCATCACTACAAACTCATAGTGTCTGTAGCGAGTTCTGAACGCTGATTTCGTAACATCATATTGCTTAATCCTCAGCTGATGATATCCTGATCTTAGATAGATTTTATAAAATATTGTTGCTCCTTGTAACTGGTCAAACAAATCATCAATCCGTGGCAACGGATACTTGTTCTTAATCGTCATCTTGTTCAGCTCTCGATAGTCAATACACAGTCGAAGCGATCCATCCTTCTTCCGGACAAATAGAACTGGTGTTCCCAAGGCGAAACACTTGGCTGGATATAGCCTTTGTCCAGTAACTCCTCTAGCTGATTTTTCAGTTCATATATCTCAGTAGGTGCCATACAATATGGCGCTTTAAAAATTGGTGTAGCTCCGGGTTCCAGCTCAATGGTGAATTCTACATCCCGTCATGGAGGTAGTCCAGGTAACTCGTCAGGAAATACATCTGGAAATTCGTTCACAATAGGAATGGATGAAGGTTCCACAATTTCGTCTTCTTTCTTCATTGCATAGCACCAGTATCCGGTACAGCCCTGTTTCAACAATTTGACAGCTTTCATCGCCTTGATCAACTTTCCTGAGCTTCCTGGTTTCCATCTTTCAAACAGTATTTCGGAGCCATCGTCAGCGATCAGCGAGATATTCCTCCTTCAGTAGTTTACAATAGCTCCATATCGATTAACCCAATCATCTCCGAGTATTAGGTCGTCTCCTTGCATTTCTATTACAATCAGATTTGAGAGCCACTCTCTGCCTCCGAATGATACAGGGAAATCTCTGTAACACCCCCATGATTTACGGAGATATTACAGCGCCGTAGATCCTTTTTGGAGGACCTACCAGGCTTAGACCCAAATAAAACACATTAAATACGACAAACATAAATGTTCATACATTCAAAACCAACTTCAATTTCAACATAACATACATCACAATACCAAACAACATATCATCCCGAGGAATCATAACCAATATGACCGTTCACCACGGGAATACAACAACATCATTAACCATTAATAATGACATGACATACAACACCGGACAGTACCCGCGCGAGTACAAAACCAAAACACGACTTTGACCATGACCATATTACCATCAACTCAAAATAATGCACGATATCAATGCTGCCCACCAAGCTCGTGTCCGTCCTGTGCTAGTCCTCCCATTGGACCTGTACCTGAATACACAAAAGTATATCCACCCCAAAAGGGGTCAGCAAGAAGCCGGTGCAAGTACAATGATTCTAGAATATGTACAACAAGTGAATAATCAACAAAAACCACAGAAAATCATAGTGCCATCACAGATATTCCGGAATACCACATCACAATCATCATCACAAAACAACCTCCCGAGCTATACTGGCCCTGTACCTCTCAAGCAAAATACACACCCCAGAGACACCTCGTCAGGCCCTCCCTGGTGTATAGCCCAACCGAGTGATCCGTAGGGATACGCGGCCTACCGGACCCCAGGGGACCCTCACTGGTTTTACTCGGCTCACACACACTCGATCAACAATTTGGCACAAATTCCATTTTTACATATTCACACGATGTACAATAAACACAATCAAAGTACTTGCCTCAATTTGAATGACACAAGATACGGCGAACGGATGAATGTACGGTCCGAATTTCCTTCAACGATTCGATCCTAACACATCGAAATATCGAATCAAAACACAACACCACGGAAATGGAAAGATTCACCCTAAGTTCTACCCTTGGGGACATTTATTCAAATATTACGAAGGAATCGTAGCTCGAACCCAAACTATGAAAGGTAACTTAGGGTTAAATCCGTGAATCTTGGAGAAAAATGAAGGATTATGATTACAACATCACCATCTAGCACAAATCGGAGCTAGGATAGATTAAAATCAAAGATCTCGACAAAAACCCCAAAATATGAAGAACTAGGGTTCCAACGGTTTTACCTTGATTTGGATGGTGAAAGTTGATAAGATGTTGATAACTTGGTGTTAGGAGCCCAAAATTATCGTGGGATGAAGAAATCCGACCAAAAATCTGCACTCTCCAATGGTCAAGTATGCCCGGCCGAAGAGAAGAGGAAGAGGTGAAAAATGACATTTCTAGAACCTACCCCCATATATATCTTGGGAGGTATTAGCGCACGCTACGGCTACGAGCTTAGCGTGCGCTAACAGCGAGGCGGTGCCTTCTTTGAAGAAAAAGCGATCGAGAACTTTGTCAGACTCCGTAGCGTCTGTGAACTATCTGTTAGCGTGCGCTATCGATTCTACTAGCGCACGCTAACTTCATCTGATGGCGTGCGCTACACGCACTACCGATCGAAGCGTTTACGTCCTCAGCGACGACATCTAGCGCACGCTATCATACAAGTAACGTGCGCTAGTACATCGAAATAGCGTCGTTAGTCCGTCCATAGCGTCGCTAACGCCTCATTCGAGTCGAGAAAGCTTCGTCGGCGGGCCTAACGTACGCTATTGCACAAGAGTAGCGTGCGCTACTCGAACCTGGTTAGCGTGCGCTAAACATACAGTCTTAGCGTGCGCTAATTGCTATTTTCCAAATTTAAATTCGTAAGAAGTCCGGCTAAAACGAGCACAATCCGAGAATCACGGAACCCAACAATAATCAGCCATCAATATGCCAAGGTCAATCATCAATATATACGGTCCAAATAACCACAATACCACAAAATATATCCAAAATACACTCACAAAATACACGGGTATTACACCCTTACCTCCTAAAAAGAAGTTTCGTCCCGAAACTTAAGATACAAAAAGTTCGGGGTATCGGGCACGCATACTCTCCTCGGTCTCCCACGTGGCCTCCTCAATTCCATGCTTAGACCATTGGACCTGTACTAACGGAATCACTTTCCGTCGCAATTGTTTCACTCGTCTCTCTAGTATGGTTAGGTTGTTCTTCATACGTAACATCATCACTAATCTCAATCTCTTGATAATCAATAACATGGTAGGATCGGGAACATACTTACGCGGTTGTGAAACATGAAACACATTATGAACATGACTAAGCGTCGGAGGTAATGCTAGTCGATAAGCTACATCGACTACCTTGTCCAGATCTCGAAGGGGCCAATATAACGAGGACTAAGCTTCCCCTTCTTACCAAACCGAAGAACTCCACGAGTCGGCGATACTTTCAACAACACATGGTCTCACTTTGGAACTCTAGCAGTCGGCTTACGAACGTCGGCATATGACTTTTGTCGACTACGGCGATCAACAACCTTTGCCGAATAATTGCGACTTTTCCCGAGTTTGAACCACCAAGTCGGTTCTACTCCAAGTAACTCGTCGGCTCGTCCCAGCAGTTGGCGATCTACAACGTCTTCCATATAATGCTTCAAACGGGGCCATCCCAATCGAACTATGCCAACTATTATTGTACGCAAATTCAATCAATGGTAAATGAGTCTCCCAATCTTCTTTCCAATCCAACGCGCAAGCCCTCAACATGTCTTCTAGCGTTTGGATCGTCCTCTCCGACTGTCCGTCCGTCTGGGGATGATAAGCGGTGCTGAAATTCAACTTGGTACCGAGTGTTCGATGTACTGCTTGCCAGAAATGTGACACAAAACGCCCATCGCGATCAGACACTATACTCTTTGGGGTACAATGGAGTCTCACAATCTCCGCAATGAATAACCGAGCCAACCTCTCCGGTCCCCAAGTATCTCTAATGCCCAGAAAGTGTGCGGATTTGGTTAGCCGATCAACGATTACCCAAATCATATTCAATCCAGTTCGCGTCTTTGGCATTCCGACAATAAAATCCATCGCTATATCTTCCCACTTCCATTCCGGTATTGGTTGTGGTTGCAATTTACCCGCAGGTCTCTGATGTTCCGCTTTAACCTGCTGACAAGTCAAGCATTTCAACACGAACTCTGTTACATCTTTCTTCATGTTCGGCCACCAAAAGTTTTTCTTCAAGTCCTTATACATTTTACTCATACCCGGATGAATCGAGTACGGAGTAGAATGTGCTTCATTCAAAATTACCTGTTTGAGATCATCTCGATTAGGTACACAAGTTCTGCCTCGAAATCGAAGAACTCCGTCTTCATCGATTAAGAATCCAGGAGCTTTTCCTCTAACACTGTCTTCCCGAAGCTGCACAATTGAGAGATCATCTAACTGCTTGGACTTAATATCTTCCATTACGGAGGATGTAATCTCAAGGAAACGCAACTGTCCTTGAGTTCTGTGAGGCCAAACTTCAATTTCCATATCAATCAACTCTCGTCTAAGCTTCGGTTGAATAGTAAGTAGCTCCAACTTTTGCAACACGACTGACTTGCGGCTTAACGCATCGGCAACGACGTTTGCTTTACCTGGATGGTAAAGAATGTCAAGATCATAATCTTTAAGCAGTTCCAACCATCGCCGCTGACGCATATTTATTTCCTTCTGCTTAAATATGTTCTTCATGCTCTTATGATCCGTATACACTCGACAAGAAGAACCATACAAGTAATGCCTCCAAATTTTCAACGCAAACACCACAGCTAACTCAAGATCATGAGTAGGATAATTCATCTCGTATGGCTTTAATTGTCGAGACGCATAAGCCACTACTCTCTCATTTTGCATCAATACACATCCTAATCCTTGTTTAGAAGCATCACTATAAATAACGAAACCTTCCGTTCCTTGTGGTAAGGATAGGATCGGAGACGTAGTCAACCGCTTTTTCAATTCATCAAAACTCTTCTGACACTCATCACTCCACTCAAATTTCTGTGTCTTCTGCAATAATAGGGTGAGCGGTCGAGCAATTTTCGAGAATCCTTCAACAAATCGACGATAATAGCCCGCTAATCCTAGAAAACTCCGAACTTCCTTAACATTCCGTGGAGGCTCCCAAGCTAAGACTGCTTCAACCTTTTGAGGGTCTACACGAATACCATCGGCTGAGATGATGTGTCCCAGAAAAGAAACTTCTTTAAGCCAGAACTCGCACTTAGAAAATTTAGCATAAAGCTTGTCAGCCCTCAAAATACTCAACGTGATTCTCAAGTGTTCGGCATGCTCCATCTCACTTTTGGAATAGATTAATATATCGTCGATAAACACCACTACAAATTTATCGAGATATTCGATAAAAGTTTTGTTCATAAGTTGCATGAAGGCCGCCGGAGCATTTGTTAAACCGAATGGCATAACTACGAATTCGTAATGCCCATACCTCGTCGAAATCCGACACAGGAATATCCGAATCTCGAATTCGAGTTGGTAATATCGACCTCAAATCAATCTTGGAAAACCGTAGCCCCTTGTAATTGATCAAATAGATCATCGATTCTTGGCAACGGATACTTGTTCTTAATAGTGAGTTTATTCAACTCACGATAGTCAATACATAGCCGTAAGGACCCATCTTTCTTTCGTACAAACAATACCGGTGCACCCCATGGAGACACACTAGGCCGAATATAACCTTTGTCCAACAATTCACCCAATTGTTTCTTCAATTATAACATTTCCGATGGGGCCATTCTGTACGGTGCCTTGGATATTGGCGCCGCATTGGGCTCTAGTTCGATGACGAACTCTACTTCACGATGTGGTGGCAATCCCGGCAAATCATCTGGAAATACGTCTGGAAATTCATTCACAACTGGAACAGAGGATAACTGTACTCCGCCAACTTCCGACTTTAATGCGTAACACCAATAACTGGTACAACCTTGTCGCAATAATTTCATCGCCTTCATGGCTCGAATAATCTTCCCAGAAGTACCAGGTTTCTGCCCTACAAAAACGTGTTCAGTACCATCCGGCGCGACTATTGAAATTATCTTCCGACGATAATCTACTATCGCTCCATGCCGATTTAACCAATCATCACAGAGGATTAAATCCTCTCCCATCATATCGATCACAATCAAATCGGATGACCAATCTTTACTGCCAATGGTTACAGGACAATTGGCGATCTCTTGATCCCCAACTATCCTTTCCCCACTTGGCAACCCAACAATAAAAGGTTCACATGTAGAGAGACCGTCTAGGCCCAAACGATTCACACAAGATAATGATATAAAAGAATGAGTAGCTCCAGAATCAAACAATACATCTACCGGGTGCATCGAAATATAAACAATACAGCGTAGTGGCAGTCCCTACGTCATCAGTCCGCCTCATCTCATACAATCGGGGTGGGGCTGATCCAATGCTAGATGCATCCTTATGCTCGGTTTTACCTCTGACAATGCCGCGTCCGACACTCGGAGTTGGCTGACCATGCTTGTGCCGGTAGGGTAGGAAGCTGTTTAGAAAATATTACGCCCACCGACACAATATAGCAGCGCGATGACCACGCTTCCCACACTTAAAACAATCAATGGGGCAAGAAGTGCAGCGAGAACCGACATGTCCCGATTTCCACAATTAAAACAAACCCTCGGCATTACGCCACTAGTGAGAGGCAGACAGAAGATTGCATAGAAGATTGAGGCCTACGCGATCCACTGCCTCGGAAACTACCAGAAAATTTTGGTTTCTTCGAGCTCGAAAATGCTGGAACCGGAACTGACACCATCTCATAAGCAAGTGCTCTATCCTGATATTCTCTCAAAGTAGTACACCCAAGGCCCGCCATATACTTTCGGACCTCCGGTTTCATCCTTGCATCGAAATGAAGTATCTTGTCTATCTCATCCTTAACTCGATCTTGGACATACACTAACTGCTTGTTGTATGTCTTGATTGCTTCAGAAATAGGAACATCTTCGGGTTGAGCTCTGAAGAACTCACTGACTCTTGCTAGGCCGAACTTTGGACAATACTGAGCTTCCATCAATTCTTTAAATTCTTCCCAAGTGACATCACGGTCCTTGGGCTTAACAGCTCGCCACCAGTCCGAAGCGTCATCAACTATCAGATATTGAGCAATCGGGACTCTCTTGGCTTCAGGACAACCAATACCGTCAAAGATCTTCTCCAGCTCAACTAACCAATGATCCCAATTGTTCGCATCACCGGAACCATCGAATCTGGGAGGGTTCATCTTCATAACTTCTTGAAGCCATCGATCCTCAACCGTCACGCGGTATTAATATTACGCACCTCTTGTGCCCGTTGGTGCTCTTGTGTTACAACTTGTTGAAGAACGTTAGGCACCTCGGCCTCCGAGCCTCCATTCGAACCTCCCGAAGGAATCGGGTCCGACCTAGTCGCAGAGCGAGATGCCGATTCTGAAACGGACCTCTCGGACTCAGACACTACCACTCTGCCACGGCCTCTACCACGACCACATTGACGGATAGCTCTACCTCTCGGCATACTGAAGAGTAAGAATGATTCAACAAGGAAATGGTTACAATAATAGATTGCACAATATTAAGGTAATTATTTCCGAAGGAAAGAAACAACCAACATCCAAAGAGTCTTCCAACACCGGCAACACGAGGTGGTAGCATGCCAATGATATCGTAGATAACAACTGACTCAATTTAATAGACCCAAAACACCGACAGCCTAGGTATCCATAAACCTAGGCTCTGATACCATATTCTGTAACACCCCCATGATTTACGGAGATATTACAGCGCCGTAGATCCTTTTTGGAGGACCTACCAGGCTTAGACCCAAATAAAACACATTAAATACGACAAACATAAATGTTCATACATTCAAAACCAACTTCAATTTCAACATAACATACATCACAATACCAAACAACATATCATCCCGAGGAATCATAACCAATATGACCGTTCACCACGGGAATACAACAACATCATTAACCATTAATAATGACATGACATACAACACCGATGCCAGCGAGTACAAAACCAAAACACGACTTTGACCATGACCATATGACCATCAACTCAAAATAATGCACGATATCAATGCCGCCCACCAAGCTCGTGTCCGTCTGTGCTAGTCCTCCCACTTTGGACACGTGCACGAATACACAAAGTATATCCACCCCAAAAGGGGTCGCAAGAAGCCTGCAAGTACAATGATTCTAGAATATGTACAACAAGTGAATAATCAACAAAACCACGAGAAAATCATAGTGCCATCACGGATATTCCGAATACCACATCACAATCATCATCACAAAACAACCTCCCGAGCTATACCGGCCTGTACCTCTCAAGCAAGATACACACCCCGGAGACACCTCGTCGGGCCCTCCACAGTGTATAGCCCAACCGAGTGATCCGTAGGGATACGCGGCCTCTAGGACCCAGGGGACCCTCACTGGTTTTACTCGGCTCACACACACTCGATCAACAATTTGGCACAAATTCCATTTTTACATATTCACACGATGTACAATAAACACAATCAAAGTACTTGCCTCAATTTGAACGACACAAGATACGGCGAACGGATGAATGTACGGTCCGAATTTCCTTCAACGATTCGATCCTAACACATCGAAATATCGAATCAAAACACAACACCACGGAAATGGAAATATTCACCCTAAGTTCTACCCTTGGGGACATTTATTCAAATATTACGAAGGAATCGTAGCTCGAACCCAAACTATGAAAGGTAACTTAGGGTTAAATCCGTGAATCTTGGAGAAAAATGAAGGATTATGATTACAACATCACCATCTAGCACAAATCGGAGCTAGGATAGATTAAAATCAAAGATCTCGACAAAAACCCCAAAATATGAAGAACTAGGGTTCCAACGGTTTTACCTTGATTTGGATGGTGAAAGTTGATAAGATGTTGATAACTTGGTGTTAGGAGCCCAAAATTATCGTGGGATGAAGAAATCCGACCAAAAATCTGCACTCTCCAATGGTCAAGTATGCCCAGCCGCCGAAGAGAAGAGGAAGAGGTGAAAAATGACATTTCTAGAACCTACCCCCCATATATATACTGGGAGGTATTAGCGCACGCTACGGCTACAGGCTTAGCGTGCGCTAACGAGCTGAGGGCGGTGCACTGCTTTGAAGAAAAAAGGCATCAGAACTTTCTCGGACTCGTGGCGTCTGTTGAACTATCTGTTAGCGTGCGCTATCGATTGCTACTAGCGCACGCTAACTTCATCTGATAGTGTGCGCTACACGCATTACTGCGGTCGAAGCGTTGTCCTCAGCGACTGACATCCTAGCGCACGCTATCATACAAGTAACGTGCGCTAGTACATCGAAATAGCGTACGTTAGTCCATCCATAGCGTACGCTAACGCCTCATTCCAGAGTCCAGAAAGCTTACTGTCCAGCGGGCCTAACGCACGCTATTGCACAAGAGTAGCGTGCGCTACTCGAACCTGGTTAGCGTGCGATAGACATACAGTCTTAGCGTGCGCTAATTGCTATTTTCCAAATTTAAATTCGCAAGAAGTCCGGCTAAAACGAGCACAATCCGAGAATCACGGAACCCAACAATAATCAGCCATCAATATGCCAAGGTCAATCATCAATATATACGGTCCAAATAACCACAATACCACAAAATATATCCAAAGTACACTCACAAAATACACGGGTATTACAATCTCTAGTTTCTAAGTTTCCAACATTCCTCTCTCCACTCGGTAAACTAATAACATAAGGTTCACATTAATGAAAACCAGAAATATTCAAACGATTTAAACAAGATGAGGATATAAATGAATGCGTAGCTCCTGTATCGAATAAAACGCTAGCCGGTGGGAAAGGATGCGAGCGATTGCACGATGCGTGACATCATCCTGATCGTCTGTCCTCCTCATCTCGTATAGATGTAGGGGAACATATACGGCACTCGATGTCCCCTTTCGGTCCCATTGTCCTCTGCCTCGTCCACGGCCAAAATTCTGAGGCATCTGAACACTTTGCTGCGTCTGTTGGATACTAGCTTCCTTCTGAACTGGCTGCGATGTATGGGTTCCGTTGAACTTGGTGGCATCCTTGCAAAACATCGCACGGTGCCCTTCCTATCCGCAATCAAAACATGTAACTGGAGTGCGCAAACAATCACGCCAAAGGTGGCCTGGGCGACCACAGTTAAAGCACTTCCTAGCTATATCCGTCGTGGCTGACATTGTTCCGAAATTCTTTCCGCTCTTAGATGGGTGCGGAGGTTTCTTGAAAGAATGAAAAGAAGACTGGGCCTTGCGGGGCCCGCTGCTCTTGTGCTCTGTAAAAGTACCAGAGACTTTCTGCTTCTTGGACTCCGTAAACTTCTCCATTGCTGCTTCCTTAATTTCATACGCCAACGCCTTATCCTGGTATTGACGGAGAGTGGTACATTCAAAACCGGACATGTACCTCTAGATTTCTGGTTTCATCCTCATATCAAAATGGATCATCATTTACGCATACATTGCAGGCAGATGTCGAATAAATGCCATTCTTTGGTTAAATGTCTTAATTATGCAGGATACAGGTTCGTCTGACGGCTGAGCGGAGAAAAACTCCCGAACTTTGGCTTCCCTCACAGGACGAGGGCAGTACTGAGCTTCCATCATCAATTTAAATTCTGTCCAATCAGCATCATGATCTGCAGGTCGGATAGCTTCCCACCACTCGGATGCTTCCCCTATTAGAAAGTACTGAGCAATAGAGGCTTTCCTGTCGTCTGGGCAATTAATTCCAGCAAAAATTTTCTCCAATTCCTTCAACCAATGATCCCATGTGGGAGTCTCATAAAAGCTGTCGAATTTAGGTGGTTGCATCTTCGCCATCTCTTGCAACCATTGGTCACCTCGATTTCCCATGTCTGGGATCCCTTGCTGTCCCTCTCCCTGCTGTAATCCCACCGCCACCTGCATTCGGTACACGACTTGGGCGAACTGATTCATCTGGTTTACCACTTGATGAAGGATTTCGGGTACGGCTGGTTCCGGTTCATTATTGATAGATCTTTGTGGCTCGCCTCAACTATGGCTGGCCTGATTAGAAGGCGAAGCTTCTCTTTCGGCATTCCTCTGTCCGCATCCGCGACCTCGACCACGTCCATGTCCGCCTCTCAACATACTGTAAGCATAAATACTCAATATACAGGAAACAATATCGTTCTAATGTTCAAGTCTAAAGAAATACAACATGTAAAGAATGAGATAGAGTTTAGGAACTTACAACCACCGTTCGCATGAAGACGAAGGCAATACAGTGATGTCATTCACGGCCGGTTACCTCAAAAAGACGTATTTGACCCCTATTTTAACCTAATGGCCAAGATATCTATAATCGTAGCTCTGATACCATATCCTGTAACACCCCCGATATTTTCAGGGATATTACAGCGCCGTAAATCCTTTACATAAGAATTTATAAGGCTTAAGAACTAAAAGGACACTAACAAATACCAACGTATGAAAATAACAGGAATAACGGACAACAATTCTATCCGATACTGAAAATACGAATGTTCAGTGCAAAAGTATTAATACATCACCAAATTCAAATTCATCATAAACGACTACGTACTAGAGTACTTATTTAAAATGATATAAACAACAGACAAATAAACCCGGCCAGAACATCACTCTGCACCCTCGTCCTCATGCAACTCCAGTGGTTGTTTCCCCGCTCTCCTGGATCCTGAACGTAAACAAAATGTTCACCCCGAAGGGGTTAGCACAACAATGCTAGTACAAGTACAATAATCACACAACAGTGATATAATCAACAATCATAACAAGTTTCTCCAACGAGAAAAAACAACCACACATATTACATCATAACAGTCTCAACATACTGATGGTATTCCAATAATCCAGCGCACACAGCTATAGATTCCCATGATGATCCCGTCGGACCAACGCATGGTGGAACTACCTGTCCAACGATCCAGCGCACATAGCTATAGATTCCCATGATGATTCCCGTCGCATCAACGCATGGTGGACATTTAATCACAACACATAATACACAATACAATTGCAATATAGCTGTCATAATATAAACAATTCTAATTAGAGTACTTGCCTCGATTCGAAGATAAGAGCAATACTTCCACGAAAAACGAAATACTCGAAGGTCGCCCCTTCGATCAATCACGTAGCAAGCTCGAACCTTAACAAAAGAAATAATATAGAATTCATCCCATGTCGAACGGACATCTATAAATCCAAAATACGGTCGGAAGTTCTTAAAAGAAATCTGTCTGGTTTGCTTAACGCACGCTACACATCCTATGTAGCGTACGTTAAGGCTACTCGTTAGCGCACACAATTACACACAGCCTAGCGTACGCTAACAACATGATCATTGCCTCACTGATCAGCCGACTGACTCGCTTGATGACTTAACGCACGCTAAGTTTCAATCGTAGCGTACGCTAAATATGTAACACCCCTGATATATTCAGAAATATTACAGCGCCGTAAATCCTTTACATAAGGATTTACAAGGCTGAAGAATTGAAAAGACATTAACAGGTACCACCGGATGAAAATAACGGAATTAAGATACAACAGTTTTGACCAAATACTGAAAATACGAATGTTCAACAGAAAAGTATTAATACATCACCAAATCCAAATCATCATAAATTACTACGTACTCGAGTACTTATTAAAATGATACAAACAACAGACAAATAAACCCGGCCGGAACATCACTCTGCACCCTCGTCGTCATGTAACTCCAGTGGTTGTTTCCCCGCTCTCCTGGATCCTGAACATAAACAAATGTTCACCCCCGAAGGGGTTAGCACAATGATGCTAGTACAAGTACCACAACATATTATTCAACATCTCGCGAAGAATAACAATAACGTAAATGAAAAAAGAACCAACGAGTCTTCTCCTCCGAGAAACTCAATAATAACAAACACTCATGATAATCACAACATGATATCACACATACACATGGTAATTCCAATGGTCCAGCGTTCACTGCCTAGACCCCAAGATGATCCCGTCGGACCAACACGTGGTGGAAAAACTCGTCCAATGATCCAGCGCACGCTAGCATAGATCCCAAGATGATCCCGTCGGACCAACACGTGGTGGACATACAACAACGACATATATATATGACAATATATATAAAATTCAATATATAGAACAATTAAGGTACTTGCCTCAATTCGAAGACAAGAACAATACTTCCACGTAAAAAGAAACACTCGAAGGTCACCCCTTCGATTAATCATGTAGCAAGCTCGAACCTTAACAAAAGAAATAATATAGAATTCATCTCATGTCGTACGAATGTCTAACAATCCAATATACGGCCGAAAGCTCATAAAAAGTAATCTGCCTGAACTGCTTAGCATACGCTAAGTATTCTACGTAGCGCGCGCTAAGCCTGCTCGTTAGCGCACGTAAACAATGAAGCCTAGCATACGCTAACTATGTATTGACAGTTCGCTTTGATCAGCCGACTAACTCGCCTGATGACATAGTGCACGTTACGTTTCCAATCGTAGCGTACGTTAACTTATGCTCGATAGCGCACGCTAACCATGAAGCTTTAGAGCACGCTAATCATGTATGATAGTTCCTCCTGGACAGTCGACTGATCTAATAGTGATAAAACTTACGAAATCTTCAGTGTTACTACATGTTATCTCCATGAATATCATGCTCAGACGGTTATGAATGATCTTACGAATAACAACAACTTCGAATTCAAGAATATGTATACCATCATAAATCCATATTCCATTTCGATTACAATTCTTCATGCATAATTCGGAAGGCCTAACGGTCGATATCAATATCTTATATCAATCAAAACTATCATCTTGTAGTTTTTTTAACACTCCATCTTTACAAGACAAATCTTTCCATGATCAATCTCTTAGATTCGTCTAACAATAATGATGTTAAAGGCAAGTCCGTGATTACTATGAAGACACCTTCTAAATTTGGATTACCAATGTCAGAAACTTCCTCTACTTCTTCATCGTAACAAGATTAAAATTATGATGTTTATAACCAAGGTACTTAAGGCATAATCATCTCAATCTCTTAAACATGACGTGGTTTGGATAATTCACCAATGAAACTCAATAACTTGATAGCATAATTCTCATATCCTTAAGAACACGAATTCAAGGTTGAGAGTAGTATAACATACCTTAAGATGAGGAAAACCACCGAGACAACAAGTAGAATCCGGCTCCAGTTGTTTGTTTACCAAATCAAGACGTTTCTCCACTCCAATGATCAAACACAAGTGGCATCCAATCTCTAGTGATTAAGTGGAGGTGGTTTAAGTGTGTTTAAGAAGATATAATGCACTCTGGACTCTCAAAAACGAAGGATACTCGAAGGAAATGAGAATGAAATGGAGTGTTGTCCCTTATATAATGTTTCTGCACAATAGTTGATTAGCGCACGCTATCATACAATCTTTAGCGCGCGCTAATAATCATTGACTCCAAAACTGTCCAAGTTCGTCCGCGAGAATCTTATCCAGACCCATGTCCCGGATGGCGCATGCAATTCTTCATTCGTAGTGTGCACTAGTTATAGCCCGATAACGCACGTTAAGCTACATTCTTAGCGTGCGCTATCACGAGTTTGCATGAGTAATTTGCATGTTGTTATACTTATGTACAAGGATACAAATGTGAGAAATATCATACTCCAATAATCGAGATCACAAATCTGAAGAATACAGGGTTCGAATACAGATGAAATACACAATAATAAGTTTGGATATTACATACTCTCCTACTAAAAAGGAGTTTCGTCCCGAAACTAAAGACGAAAATAACTCTGGATATCTGTACATAATGCTATCTTTCGTTTCCCAAGTGGCTTCTTCCACTCCGTGGTGTGACCACTGAAGTTTGAACAAAACGATTGGTTTGTTCCTCAACTGCTTAACTCGACTCTCGAGTATCTTGACTGGTCTTTCTTCGAACGTTCCATCCTGAGCGATCTCGATCTCGCCGAAATCAATGACATGATTAGGAACCAGTATATATCTTCGTAACTGGGATACGTGGACCACGTTATGAACATGGCTCAATGACGGCGGTAATGCCAATCTGTATGCCAACTCTCCAACTCTCTCAAGGATCTTGAATGGTCCGATATATCTCGGACTCAGCTTTCCCTTCCTTCCAAAATGAAAGATTCCCCAAGTAGGAGAAACCTTTAAAAGTACGTGGTTTCTAGTACTAAACTCCAATGGGCGACGACGTACGTCTGCATAAGATTTCTGTCGACTCTGGGCGGTCAACAACCTTTCACGAATCAAGGCTATCTTCTCTCGTGTGTGCACAATCAACTCTGGTTCTGTCCCGATCAAGTCTGATGAATCGTCCCAACATAGGGGCGATCTGCATCTCCTCCCGTATAATGCCTCAAATGGTGCCATCTTAATGGAAGCATGCCAACTATTATTGTAGGTAAATTAAATCAACGGTAGATGAACTTACCAATCGGTTGACCAATCTAAGGCACAAGCCCTCAGCATATCTTCCACTGTTTGAATAGTCCTCTCGGATTGCCCGTCATTCTGCGGGTGATAAGCTGTACTGAAGTTCAATTCGGCTCCCAAGGCCTTATGAACTTCTTTCCAAAAATGCGATACAAAGCGACCGTCTCGGTTGGAAATAATGGTCTTTGGCATACCATGCAGTCGGACTATCTCTGAAATAAATTCTCGTGCCAATCTCTCTGCTCCCCACGTGTCGTTAATGCCTAGAAAATGAGCTAATTTGGTTAAACAATCAACTATCACCCAAATCATGTTCATTCCTGTCTTGGTTCTCGGCATATTAGTGATAAAGTCCATCGATATGTCCTCCATTTCCATTCAGGAATCGGGAGCGGCTTCAACATTCTGGCAGGTCGTTGATGCTCGATCTTAACCTGCTGACAAGTCAAGCATTTCGAAACATAGTCCGCTACATCTTTCTTCATGTTGCCCCACCAGAATTTCTGCTTCAAGTCCTTGTACATCTTATTGGTGCCCGGGTGGATAGAATAGGGCGAGCTGTGAGCTTCCTTCATAATCGTCTGTTTTAGAACATCGACATTAGGAACGCAGAGTCGGTTCTAAAATCTCAAAGCTCCATCATCATGAATTACGAATCCGGGGGCTTTTCCCTTGATCACTTCATCACGTAACCGAATCATCAAAGGATCATCTGCCTGCTTAGATTTGATTTCCTCGGTTAACAATGAATTTATTTCCATCCTGCACAGTTGTCCTTTGACTCTTTGTAACCATACTTCAATTCCTTCTCGAATCATCTCTCGTTGAAGGCTAAGTTGGGAGGTCAGAGTCTCCAACATCTGAATAGAAACAGGCTTGCGGCTAAGTGAATCTGCCACTACATTCGCTTTGCCGGGATGATACAAAATCTCCAAGTCGTAGTCCTTAATCATCTCTAACCATCTTCTTTGTCGCATGTTCAACTCTTTCTGACTGAAGATGTATTTGAGACTCTTGTGATCCGTAAAGATCTGACAGTGAGTCCCGTACAGGTAATGTATACAGATTTTTAAAGCAAACACTATTGCCGCTAGCTCCAAATAATACGTGGGGTAATTCACTTCATAAGGTTTCAGCTATCGTGACACATAAGCGATCACCTTACCATTCTGCATCAATACGCATCTGAGTCCTTGGTTCGAAGCATCACTGTAAACTATGAATCCTCCCATCTCCTGTGGAAGTGTTAAAATCGGTGCTGTCGTCAATCTCTTCTTCAATTCATCAAAGCTTTTCTGACACGATTCACTCCAATCAAATTTTTGAGTTTTCTGCAGGAGTCGAGTAATTGGGCGGGAAATTTTAGAAAACCCTTCCACGGATCGATAATAATATCCAGCAAGTCCCAAGAAACTCTAGACTTCTTTCACGTTCTTTGGAGGTTTCCAATCCATAACTGCTTCGATCTTTTGAGGATCTACTCGAACTCCTTTAGCTGATACCACATGGCCGAGGAACATTACTTCCTTTAGCCAGAATTCACACTTAGAAAGTTTGGCGTACAATTGCTCGCTTCTCAAAAGTTCTAATACAATCCGAAAATGCTGTGCATGATCTTCCGGGCTCTTAGAATACACCAGAATGTCATCAATGAACACGACCACAAATTTATCCAAATATTCGATGAACACTCGGTTCATCAATTGCATGAATACAGCAGGTGCATTAGTGAGACCAAACGGCATCACTACAAACTCATAATGTCCGTAGCGAGTTCTGAATGCTAACTTCGGAACATCAGGTTCCTTAATCCTCAGCTGATGATATCCTGATCTCAGATCGATTTTAGTAAATACCGTTGCTCCTTGTAACTGGTCAAACAAATCATCAATCCGTGGCAACGGATACTTGTTCTTAATCGTCATCTTGTTCAGCACTCGATAGTCAATACACAATCGAAGCGATCCATCCTTCTTCCGAACAAAAAGAACTGGCGCTCCCCAGGGCGAAACGCTTCGCTGGATATAGCCTTTGTCCAGTAAGTCCTCCAGCTGCTTCTTCAGTTCGTACATCTCAGTAGGTGCCATACGATACGGTACCTTAGAAATTGGTGTAGCTCCGGGTTCCATCTCAATGGTGAATTCTACATCCCATCATGGAGGTAGTCCAGGTAACTCGTTAGGAAATACATCCGGAAACTCGTTTACAATAGGAATGGATGAAAGTTCCACAACTTCGTCTTCTCTCTTCATTGCACAGCACCAGTATCCGGTACAACCCTATTTCAACAACTTGACATCTTTCATCGCCTTGATAAACTTTCCTGAGCTTCCTGGTTTCCATCCTTCAAACAATATTTTGGAACCATCGTCAGCGATCAGCGAGATATTCCTCCTTCGGTAGTTTACAATAGCTCCATATCGATTAAGCCAATCGTCTCCGAGTATCAGGTCGTCTCCTTGAATTTCTATCATAATCAGATTTGAAAGCCACTCTCTGCCTCCGAATGATACAGGGAAATCTCTAGTTTCTAAGTTTCCAACAATCCTCTCTCCACTCGGTAAACCAACAACATAAGGTTCATAGTTATGAAAACCAGAAATATTCAAACGATTTACATATGATAAGGATATAAATGAATGCGTAGCTCCTGTATCGAATAAAATGCTAACTGGCTGGGAAAGGATCTGAACGGTACCTGATGCGACAGCAGCATCCTGATCGTCTATTCTCTTCATCTCGTACAGGCGTGGGGGAACAGATCCGGCACTCGATGTCCCCTTTCGGTCAAATTGTCCTCCGTCTCATCCACGACCGATATTCTGAGGCATTTGGACACTCTGTTGCGTCTGCTGAATACTTGATTCTTTCTGGGCTGGCTGTGATATACGGGCTCTAAAAGCTTTCGCAGCCTCCTCACAGAACACCGCATGATGTCCTTCTCGACCACAATCAAAACAAGTCACGGTAGGAAATGAGCAATCTCGTCGATAATGTCCTGTTCGACCACAGTTAAAGCACTTCCTTGTCACATCTGTCGTGAATGATACTGCTCCAGAGTTCTTTCCGCTCTTAGATGGGGGAGGAGGTTTCTAGAAATAATGAAAAGATAATTGGGCCTTGCGGGGCCCGCTGCTCTTGTGCTCTGTAAAACTGCCAGAGACTTTCTACTTCTTGGATTCGGTAAACTTCTCCATTACTACTTCCTTGATCTCATATGCCAACGCCTTATCCTGGTATTGACGGAGAGTGGTACATTCAAAACCGGACATGTACCTCTGGATTTCCAGTTTCATTCTCATATCAAGTGAATCATCATTTCTGCATCTGTTCTGACCAGATGCCGAACGAATGCCAACTGCTTGTTAAACGTCTTAATTGTTTGGGATACAGGTTCGTCTGACGGCTGAGCGGAGAAAAACTCCCGAACGTTGGCTTCCCTCACAGGTCGAGGGCAGTACTGAGCTTTCATCATCAATTTAAATTCTGTCCAGTCAGCATCATGATCTGCAGGCCGGATGGCTTCCCACCACTCGGATGCTTCCCCTATCAGAAAGTACTGAGCAATAGAGGCTCTCCGGTCATCTGGGCAATTAATTCCAGCAAAAATGTTCTCTAATTCCTTCAACCAATGGTCCCATGTGGGAGTATCAGGAAAGCCGTCGAGTTTAGGTGGTTGCATCTTCGCCACCTCTTGCAGCCATCGGCCACCTCGATTTCCCAGGTCTGGGATCCCTTGCTGTCTATCTCCCTGCTGTAATCCCACCGCCACCTGCATTCGGTCCACGACTTGGCGGCCAGTCATCTGGTTCGCCACCCGACGAAGGATTTCGGGCACGGCGAGTTCGGTTCATTATTAATAGATCACGTGGCTACTTTGAGTGTGTTGGGTGATTAGAAGGCAAAGCTTCTCTTTCGGCATTCCTTCGTCCGCGTCCACGACCGCGACCACGTCCACGTCCACTTCTCAACATACTGTAAGCACAAATACTTAATATACAGGCAACAATATCGTTCTAATGTTCAAGTATAAAGAGATATAACATGTAATGGATGAGATAGAGTTTAGGAACTTACAACCACCGTTCACACGAAGACGTAGGCAGTCCAGTGATGTTATTCACGGCCGGTTACCTCAAATGACGTACATGACCCCTATTTTAACCCAATGGCCAAGATATCCATAATCTTAGCTCTGATACCATATTCTGTAACACCCCTGATATATTCAGGAATCTTACAGCGCCGTAAATCTTTTACATAAGGATTTACAAGGCTGAAGAATTGAAAAGACATTAACAGGTACCAACGGATGAAAATAACGGAATTAAGATACAACAGTTCTGACCAAATACTGAAAATACGAATGTTCAACGGAAAAGTATTAATACATCACCAAATCCAAATCATAATAAATTACTACGTACTCGATTACTTATTAAAATGATACAAACAACAGACAAATAAACCCGGCCGGAACATCACTCTGCACCCTCGTCATCATGTAACTCCAGTGGTTGTTTCCCCGCTCTCCTGGATCCTGAACATAAACAAATGTTCACCCCCGAAGGGGTTAGCACAACGATGCAAGTACAAGTACCACAACATATTATTCAACATCTCGCGAAGAATAACAATAACGTAAATGACAAAAGAACCAACGAGTCTTCTCCTGCGAGAAACTCAATAATAACAAACACTCATGATAATCACAACATGATATCACACATACACATGGTAATTCCAATGGTCCAGCATTCACTGCCTAGATCCCAAGATGATCCTGTCGGACCAACACGTGGTGGACATACAACAACGACATATATACATGACAATATATATAACATCAATATATAGAACAATTAAGGTACTTGACTCAATTCGAAGACAAGAACAATACTTCCACGTAAAAAGAAACACACGAAGGTCACCCCTTCGATCAATCACGTAGCAAGCTCGAACCTTAACAAAAGAAATAATATAGAATTCATCTCATGTCGTACGAATGTCTAACAATCCAATATATGGCCAAAAGCTCATAAAAAGTAATCTGCCTGAACTGCTTAGCGTACGCTAAGTATTCTACGTAGCGCGCGCTAAGCCTGCTCATTAGCGCACGTAAACAATGAAGCCTAGCGTACGCTAACTATGTATCGACAGTTCGCTCTGATCAGCTGACTGACTCGCCTGATGACATAGCACACGTTACGTTTCCAATCATAACATACGTTAACTTATGCTCGATAGCGCACGCTAACCATGAAGATTTAGAGCACGCTAATCATGTATGACAGTTCCCCCTGGATAGTCGACTGATCTAATCGTGATAAAACTTACGAAATCTTCAGTGTTACTACATGTTATCTCCATGAATATCATGCTCATACGGTTATGAATGATCTTACGAATAACAACAACTTCGAATTCAAGAATATGTATACCATCATAAATCCATACTCCATTTCGATTACAATTCTTCATGCGTAATTCGGAAGGCCTAACGGTCGATATCAATATCTTATATCAATCAAAACTATCATCTTGTAGTTTTTTTAACACTCCATCTTTACAAGATAAATCTTTCCATGATCAATCTCTTAGATTCATCTAACAATAATGATGTTAAAGTCAAGTCCGTGATTACTATGAAGACACCTTCTAAATTTGGATTGCCAATGTCAGAAACTTCCTCTACTTGTTCATCGTAACAAGATTCAAATTATGATGTTCATAACCAAGGTACTTGAGGCATAATCATCTCAATCTCTTAAACATGATGTGGTTTGGATAATTCACCAATGAAACTTAATATCTTGATAGCATAATCCTCATATCCTTAAGAACACGAATTCAAGGTTGAGAGTAGTATAACATACCTTAAGATGAGGAAAACCACCGAGACAACAAGTAGAATCCGGCTCCGGTTGTTTGTTTACCAAATCAAGACGTTTCTCCACTCCAATGATCAAACACAAGTGGCATCCAATCTCTAGTGATTAAGTGGAGGTTGTCTAAGTGTGTTTAAGAAGATATAATGCACTCTGGACTATCAAAAACGAAGGATACTCGAAGGAAATGAGAATGAAATGGAGTGTTGTCCCTTATATAATGTTTCTGCACAACAGTTGATTAGCGCACGCTATCATACAATCCTAAGCGCGCGCTAATAATCGTTGACTCCAAAACTGTCCAGGTTCGTCCGCGGGAATCTTATCCGGACCCATGTCCCGGCTGGCGCATGTGCTATCCGCCTAGCTCAATAATTGACTGCCTAGCACACGCAATTCTTCATTCGTAGTGTGCGCTAATTATAGCCCGATAACACACGTTAAGCTACATTCTTAGCGTGCGCTATCACGAGTTTGCATGAGTAATTTGCATGTTGTTATACTTATGTACAAGGATACAAATGTGAGAAATATCATACTCCAATAATCGAGATCACAAATCTGAAGAATACAGGGTTCGAATACAGATGAAATACACAATAATAAATCCGGATATTACATAGTCTCCTACTAAAAAGGAGTTTCGTCCCGAAACTCAAAACAAAAATAACTCTGGATATCTAGACTTCATGCTATCTTTCGTTTCCCAAGTGGCTTCTTCCACTCCGTGGTGTGACCACTGAACTTTGACCAAAACGATTGGTTTGTTCCTCAACTGCTTAACTCGACTCTCGAGTATCTTGACTGGTCTTTCTTCGAACGTTCCATCCTGAGAGACCTCGATCTTGCCGAAATCAATGACATGATTAGGATCCGGTATATATCTCCGTAACTGGGATACGTGGACCACGTTATGAACATGGCTCAATGACGGCGGTAATGCCAATCTGTATGCCAACTCTCCAACTCTCTCAAGGATCTTGAATGGTCCGATATATCTCGGACTCAGCTTTCCCTTCCTTCCAAAATGAAAGATTCCCCGAGTAGGAGAAACCTTTAAAAGTACGTGGTCTCCAGTACTAAACTCCAATGGGCGACGGCGTATGTCTGCATAAGATTTTTGTCGACTCTGGGCGGTCAACAGCCTTTCACGAATCAAGGCTATCTTCTCTCGTGTCTGCACAATCAACTCTGGTTCTGTCCCGATCAAGTCTGATGAATCGTCCCAACATAGGGGCGATCTGCATCTCCTCCCGTTTAATGCCTCAAACGGTGCCATCTTAATGGAAGCATGCCAACTATGTTGGGATGCTTCCCAATCGGTTGACCAATCTAAGGCATAAGCCCTCAGCATATCTTCCACTGTTTGAATAGTCCTCTCAGATTGTCCGTAAGTCTGCGGGTGATAAGCTGTATTGAAGTTCAATTCGGCTCCCAAGGCCTTATGAACTGCTTTCCAAAAATGCGATACAAAGCGACCGTCTTGGTCGGAAATAATGGTCTTCGACATACCATGCAGTCGGACTATCTCTGAAATAAATACTCGTGCTAATCTCTCTGGTCCCCACGTGTCCTTAATGCCTAGAAAATGAGCTGATTTGGTTAAACAATCAACTATCACCCAAATCATGTTCATTCCTGTCTTGGTTCTCGGCATATTAGTGATAAAGTCCATCGATATGTCCTCCATTTCCATTCAGGAATCGGGAGCGGCTTCAACATTCCGGCAGGTCGTTGATGCTATCTTAACCTGATGACAAGTCAAGCGTTTCGAAACATAGTCCGCTACATCTTTCTTCATGTTGCCCCACCAGAATTTCTGCTTCAAGTCCTTTTACATCTTATTGGTGCCCGGGTGGATAGAATAGGGCGAACTGTGAGTTTCCTTCATAATCGTCTGTTTGAGAACATCGACATTAGGAACGCAGAGTCGGTTCTGAAATCTCAAAGCTCCATCATCATGAATTACAAATCCGAGGGCTTTTCCCTTGATCACTTCATCACGTAACCGAATCATCAAAGGATCATCTGCCTGCTTAGATTTGATTTCCTCGGTTAACAATGAAGTTATTTCCATCCTGCATAGTTGTCCTTGGACTCTTTGTAACCATACTTCAATTCCTTCTCGAATCATCTCTCGTTGAAGGCTAAGTTGGGAGGTCAGAGTCTCCAGCATCTGAATAGAAACAGGCTTGCGGCTAAGTGCATCTGCCACTACATTCGCTTTGCGTGGATGATACAAAATCTCCAAGTCGTAGTCCTTAATCAGCTCTAACCATCTTCTTTGTCGCATGTTCAACTCTTTCTGACTGAAGATGTATTTGAGACTCTTGTGATCCGTAAAGATCTGACAGTGAGTCCCGTACAGGTAATGTCTCCACATTTTTAAAGCAAACACTATTGCCGCTAGCTACAAATCATGCGTGGGGTAATTCACTTCATAAGGTTTCAGCTGTCGTGACACATAAGCGATCACCTTATCATTCTGCATCAATACGCATCTGAGTCCTTGGTTCGAAGCATCACTGTAAACTATGAATCCTCCCATCTCCTGTGGAAGTGTTAAAATCGGTGCTGTCGTCAATCTCTTCTTCAATTCATCAAAGTTTTTCTGACACGATTCACTCCAATCAAATTTTTGAGTTTTCTGCATGAGTCGAGTAAGTGGGCGGGAAATTTTAGAAAACCCTTCCACGAATCGATAATAATATCCAGCAAGTCCCAAGAAACTCTAGACTTCTTTCACATTCTTTGGAGGTTTCCAATCCATAACTGCTTCGATCTTTTGAGGATCTACTCGGACTCCTTTAGCTGATACCACATGGCCGAGGAACATTACTTCCTTTAGCCAGAATTCACACTTAGAAAGTTTGGAGTACAATTGCTCGCTTCTCAAAAGTTCTAATACAATCCGAAAATGCTGTGCATGCTCTTCCGGGCTTTAGAATACACCAGAATGTCATCAATGAACACGACCACAAATTTATCCAAATATTCGATGAACACTTGGTTCATCAATTGCATGAATACAACAGGTGCATTAGTGAGACCAAACGACATCACTACAAACTCATAATGTCCGTAGCGAGTTCTGAATGCTGACTTCGGAACATCAGATTCCTTAATCCTCAGCTGATGATATCCTGATCTCAGATCGATTTTAGAAAGTATCGTTGCTCGTTGTAACTGGTCAAACAAATCATCAATCCGTGGCAATGGATACTTGTTCTTAATCGTCATCTTGTTCAGCTCTCGATAGTCAATACACAATCGAAGCAATCCATCCTTCTTCCGAACAAAAAGAACTAGCGCTCCCCAGGGCGAAACGCTTGGCTGGATATAGCCTTTGTCCAGTAACTCCTCCAGCTGCTTCTTCAGTTCGTACATCTCAGTAAGTGCCATACGATACGGTGCCTTAGAAATTGGTGTAGCTCCGGGTTCCATCTCAATGGTGAATTCAACATCCCGTCATGGAGGTAGTCTAGGTAACTCGTCAGGAAATACATCCGGAAACTCGTTTACAACAGGAATGGACGAAAGTTCCACAATGTCGTCTTCTCTCTTCATTGCACAACACCAGTATCCGGTACAGCCCTGTTTCAACAACTTGACATCTTTCATCGCCTTGATCAACTTTCCTGAGCTTCCTGGTTTCCATCCTTCAAACAATATTTCGGAACCATCGTCAGCGATCAGAGAGATATTCCTCCTTCGGTAGTTTACAATAGCTCCATATCGATTAAGACAATCGTCTCCGAGTATCAGGTCGTCTCCTTGCATTTCTATCACAATCAGATTTGAAAGCCACTCTCTGCCTCCGAATGATACAGGGAAATCTCTAGTTTCTATGTTTCCAACAATCCTATCTCCACTCGGTAAACCAACAACATAAGATTAACAGTTATGAAAACCAGAAATATTCAAACGATTTACATAAGATAAGGATATAAATGAATGCGTAGCTCCTGTATCGAATAAAACGCTTAGCCGGTGGGAAAGGATCGAACGGTGCACGATGCGGCGGCATCACGATCGTCTGTTCTCTTCATCTCGTACAGGCGTGGGGGAACAGATCCAGCACTCGATGTCCCCTTTCAGTCAAATTGTCCTCCGCCTCATCCACGACCGATATTCTGAGGCATTTGGACACTCTGTTGCGTCTTCTGAATACTTGATTCTTTCTGGGCTGGCTGTGATATACGGGCTCTAAAAGCTTTCGCAGCCTCCTCACAGAACACCGCACGATGTCCTTCTCGACCACAATCAAAACAAGTCACGGTAGGAAATGAGCAATCTCGTCGATAATGTCCTGTTCGACCACAGTTAATGCACTTCCTTGTCACATCTATCGTGAATGATACTGCTCCAGAGTTCTTTCCGCTCTTAGATGGGGGAGGAGGTTTCTAGAAAGAATGAAAAGATGACTGGGCCTTGCGGGGCCCGCTGCTCTTCTGCTCTGTAAAACTGCCAGAGACTTTCTACTTCTTGGATTCGGTAAACTTCTCCATTACTGCTTCCTTGATCTCATACGCCAACGCCTTATCCTGGTATTGACGGAGAGTGGTACATTCAAAACCGGACATGTACCTCTGGATTTCCGGTTTCATTCTCATATCAAAAGGGAATCATCATTTCTGCATCTGTTCTGACCAGATGCCGAACGAATGCCAACTGCTTGTTAAACGTCTTAATTGTTTGGGATACAGGTTCGTCTGACGGCTGAGCGGAGAAAAACTCCCGAACTTTGTCTTCCCTCACAGGTCGAGGGCAGTACTGAGCTTCCATCATCAATTTAAATTCTGTCCAGACAGCATCATGATCTGCAGGCCGGATGGCTTCCCACCACTCGGATGCTTCCCCTATCAGAAAGTACTGAGCAATAGAGGCTCTCCGATCATCTGGGCAATTAATTCCGGCAAAAAATTTCTCTAATTCCTTCAACCAATGGTCCCATGTGGGAGTATCAAGAAAGCCATCGAGTTTAGGTGGTTGCATCTTCGCCACCTCTTGCAGCCATCGGCCACCTCGATTTCCTAGGTCTGGGATCCCTTGCTGTCTATCTCCCTGCTGTAATACCACCGCCACCTGCATTCGGTCCACGACTTGGGCGAACTGAGTCATCTGGTTCACAACTTGATGAAGGATTTCGGGCACACCAGGTTCCGGTTCATTATTAATAGATCTCTGTGGCTCGCCTGAGCTATGACTGGACTGATTAGAAGGCAAAGCTTCTCTTTCGGCATTCCTTCGTCCGCGTCCGCGACCGCGACCGCGTCCACGTCCACTTCTCAACATACTGTAAGCACAAATACTCAATATACAGGCAACAATATCGTTCTAATGTTCAAGTATAAAGAGATACAACATGTAAAGGATGAGATAGAGTTTAGGAACTTACAACCACCATTCACACGAAGACGTAGGCAGTACAGTGATGTTATTCACGGCCGGTTACCTCAAATGATGTATATGACCCCTATTTTAACCCAATGGTCAAGATATCCATAATCTTAGCTCTGATACCATATTCTGTAACACCCCCGATATATTCAGGAATATTACAGCGCCGTAAATCTTTTACATAAGGAATTACAAGGCTGAAGAATTGAAAAGACATTAATAGGTACCAACGGATGAAAATAACGAAATTAAGATACAACAGTTGTGACCTAAATTACTACGTACTCGAGTACTTATTAAAATGATACAAACAACAGAAAAATAAACCCGATCGGAACATCACTCTGCACCCTCGTCGTCATGTAACTCCAGTGGTTGTTTCCGCGCTCTCCTGGATCCTGAACATAAACAAATGTTCACCCCCGAAGGGGTTAGCACAACGATGCAAGTACAAGTACCACAACATATTATTCAACATCTCGCGAAGAATAACAATAACGTAAATGACAAAAGAACCAACGAGTCTTCTCCTGCGAGAAACTCAATAATAACAAACACTCATGATAATCACAACATGATATCACACATACACATGGTAATTCCAATGGTCCAGCATTCACTGCCTAGACCCCAAGATGATCTCGTCGGACCAACACGTGGTAGAAAAACCCATCCAATGATCCAGCGCACGCAAGCATAGATCCCAAGATGATCCCGTCAGACCAACACGTGGTGGACATACAACAACGACATATATGCATGACAATATGTATAACATCAATATATAGAACAATTAAGGTACTTGCCTCAATTCGAAGACAAGAACAATACTACCACGTAAAACGAAACACTCGAAGGTCGCCCCTTCGATCAATCACATAGCAAGCTCGAACCTTAACAAAAGAAATAATATTGAATTCATCTCATGTCATATGAATTTCTAACAATCCAATATACGGCCGAAAGCTCATAAAAATAATATGCCTGAACTGCTTAGCGTACGCTAAGTATTCTACGTAGCGCGCGCTAAGCCTGCTCGTTAGCGCACGTAAACAATGAAGCCTAGCGTACGCTAACTATGTATCGATAATCCTCTCTGATCAGCCGACTGACTCGCCTGATGACATAGCGCACGATACGTTTCCAATCGTAGCGTACGTTAACTTATGCTCGATAGCGCACACTAACCATGAAGCTTTAGCGCACGCTAATCATGTATGTCAGTTCCTCCTGGACATTCGACTGATCCAATCGTGATAAAACTTACGAAATCTTTCGTGTTACTACATGTCATCTCCATGAATATCATGCTCATACGGTTATGAATGATCTTACGAATAACAACTTCGAATTCAAGAATATGTATACCATCATAAATCCATATCCATTTCGATTACAATTCTTCATGCGTAATTCGGAAGGCCTAACGGTCGATATCAATATTTTATATCAATCAAAACTATCATCTTGTAGTTTGTTTAACACTCCATCTTTACAAGATAAATCTTTCCATGATCAATCTCTTAGATTCGTCTAACAATAATGATGTTAAAGGCAAGTCCGTGATTACTATGAAGACACCTTCTAAATTCGTGATTACCAATGTCAGAAACTTCCTCTACTTGTTCATCGTAACAAGATTCAAATTATGATGTTCATAACCAAGGTACTTAAGGCATAATCATCTCAATCTCTTAAACATGATGTGGTTTGGATAATTCACCAATGAAACTCAATATCTTGATAGCATAATCCTCATATCCTTTAGAACAGGAATTCAAGGTTGAGAGTAGTATAACATACCTTAAGATGAAAAAAAACACCGAGACAACAAGTAGAATCCAGCTCCGGTTGTTTGTTTGCCAAATCAAGACGTTTCTCCACTCCAATGATCAAACACAAGTGGCATCCAATCTCTAGTGATTAAGTGGAGGTGGTCTAAGTGTGTTTAAGAAGATATAATGCTCTCTGGACTGTCAAAAACGAAGGATACTCGAAGGAAATGAGAATGAAATGGAGTGTTGTCCCTTATATAATGTTTCTGCACAACAGTTGATTAGCGCACGCTATCATACAATCCTTAGCGCGTGCTAATAATTGTTGAATCCAAAACTGTCTAGGTTCGTCCGTGGGAATCTTATCCGGACCCATGTCCCGGCTGGGGCATGTGCTAGCCGCTTAGCTCAATGATTGACTGCCTAGTGCATGCAATTCTTCATTCGTAGCGTGCGCTAGTTATAGCCCGATAACGCACGTTAAGCTACATTCTTAGCGTGCGCTATCATGAGTTTGCATGAGTAATTTTCATGTTGTTATAGTTATGTACAAGGATACAAATGTGAGAAATATCATACTCCAATTGAGATCACAAATCTGAAGAATACAGGGTTCGAATACAGATGAAATACACAATAATAAATCCGGATATTACAAAATAAGCCCGTTAGCGTACGTTAATTAACATAGCTTAGCGCACGCTAAGCGTGCATGGTAGTTCACTGTTGGGCAGCAGACTAGTTCTAACGGTGATGAAATTTACGAACTCCTCAGTGATTAACGTGTGATGTCGACATGTCATATTCATAAACTTATGAATGATCTTATGGATTCAATCATATTTGAGTTTCAAGGAAAAGAATATCATCACAACTCTTATATTCAACCTCGATTATGATTCTCATGCGAAGTTCGGTGATCTCTGGTTGGTGCACTAGATTTTATTATCAAAATTCACATTCAGACTTCATCTTGAAGGTGAACTAACAATTCCAACTTATACGAAAGGATGCTTCCTAAGATGATTTCTTTCCTTAAGTCCTTATAACCAAAAGTGATATCACCTCCAATTTTATGATCAATATGACAACATAAATCATACGGATAATCAAATTCAGAATATTCCTATCATCATTTGACGTACTAAGATTCCAACTATGAGGTTCCAACGACAATATCATAAGAACAAACATTCCAATCTTCTAAACATGATGTTTGTTGAATAATTCACCAATGGAACTCAATATCTTGCTAGCATGATCATCTTATTCTTCATAACACAAATCTAAAGTTGGAGATAGAATTAACATACCTTTAATGAAGAAATCACTGATCCAAAAAGGTATAATCCAGCTCCGGTTGCTTGAGTGTCACCTCAAAGTGAATTCTTCTTCAATGATCAAGTATAAAAACTCTTTAATATTTACTGATCAAGTAAGGTTGATTTGTATGTGTTTCAGGAGAAGGAAAGGCTCTATGGACTTCCAAGGAACGAAGAACAAATGAAGGAAATAGGTAGGAATAAAGTGCTGTCCTTTAAATAAAGTTTCTGCACAATAGCTGATTAGCGCACGCAACCATACCATTCTTAGCGCACGCTAATAAGCATTGACTCCAAATCTGTCCAGGTTCATCCGCGGGAATCTCATCCGGACCCATGTCCCGGCTGGGGCATGTGCTAGCCGCCCAGCTCAATAATTGACTGCCTAGCGCATGCAAATCCTACATTCGTAGTGTTCGCTAGTTGTAGCCGATAGCGCGCGTTATGCTACATTCTTAGCGTGCGCTATCACGAGTTCGCATGAGAAATTTATGCATAACGATATACTTATGTACAAAGATACCAATGTGAGATATATCATACTCCAATTATCAAGATCAAAAATCCGAATAATACAGGGTTCGAATACACATGAAATACACAATAATAAATCCAGATATTACAAGGAACATTTGGATTTTGGCCAAGTATAGAGCCCTTGACGTATGTTAAGATGTTGAGATAACGTACTCTAATTTATACGCTTTACGTACGTTATGCATAAGGCATTACATACGTAACAAGAGGAATCAGATGTAATATCCGCAATTTTGAATTTCGGTAATTTTTTTTTTTTTTTCGGTGGAAGTCCAATTTGACGAATCGCTCATGATCGTTTCGTCATTACGAGAATGATTAATTCTGCACTTTTTGTCATCTGAGTTCGTTTCGGTATCGTTTTGTTGAGTTCCGAGCTTTTTAGCGACTTTTCCGCACTTGAGTTCGATTCTTGCGAATCTCGTCCGAAAAAGTTGCTTCGAGTTTCTAGTAAGTTCATTTAATGTTATTATTCATGTTGCGAGTTTTGGTTTGGTGTTTCGATCACGTATCGTGTATTTCAGACGTTTTGGGCCATTTTCGTAATTTCCCAAAGTTTTGGGTAATTACTTCCGTTGTCGTATTTCGAGCCTTCGAGTGGTCGGAATCGTGTATTCTCATAGCTCTTGGATTCATCTTTGCGAGTACGTCGTAACCGTACCTTCGATTTATACTCAGGTTCGGGTTTCAGGGTCGTCCGGGCCGTCGGAGTGGCCACAGCCGAGTCACGGCCGGAGCAGGGCCTGGCCTGGCCGAGTTACGGCCGTAAGAGCCGAGAGTTACGGCCGTATGGCGCCTGGAAGCTTCCGGAAGAATGCCAGTTACGGCCGTAAGGCGTGATCGGAATCTGGCCGCACGAGTCCGGGCATCTTCCGGATGAAGGCGATTACGGCCGTAATGTGTGCCGATTACGGCCGTAAGTGTCCGTAGTCTTTGGCGATTTTTGACAAATGCCGGTTACGGCCGTAAGGCCTGCCGAGTACGGCCGTAAGGGCCGAGTTACGGCCGTAAGGGCCGAGTTACGGCCGTAAGGCACTGCCGGTTACGGCCATAACCCTGCCGGCTATATATAGCCTGGGCTCGGCCAGACTTTATTTTTACGCGTTTTTCTTCTTTTTTCGGCGGCTGGCGACGGGAGGCTTGGGAAATCGAGTTCTTCGCCGGTTCTAATCATTTCCAAGGCATTTTGGAAGATCCTTGTTGATTATATCATCATCCAATCCGTGTTCTTCGTCGAATCAAGGTATATTTCTTGATTTTCCTTCAAGTTGACTTTTTGGGGAATTTATTCTTGATTTCGATTCTAGTCCGATTTTGATACATCGGTTGGTGTAGTCTGATGTTATTAATCGTGTTCTATGGGTTGTATATCCATATTTCAAGTTTGTCCAACTCGATTAGTGGTTCGAGTGTTCTTGGGAGTTATCGAACATTGAGTGTTCGATTAAATGTCCCAATGAGTTTCCCTTCGATAGTTTGTTGGGATTTCCGTTGTTTTGGCCTTGATTCTCGTCGTAACCATGTGTTATTGTTCCTTCCGGAGGTTTATAGGTGTTCGAGGATTCCGATGTTGAATCCCGTTTGGTGATTGATGATTCGTGTGGTGTTATTCTCGTAGTACTCGTGGTGCTATCGCGTTCTTGATATTGTTCGGGGGTTCGGGGCTATTCGACCGCGTCCCATCCATCGTCTCATTGCGATCGTGATTTGGAGGCAAGTATCTTGTCCATACAATTCTTGTTTTGTGGATATGATAATTAGTGACCGTCTCTATGTGTTTATTTGATCGTTTGTTTCGAACTTTCAAAAGATTCGGTTTAGCCTTGTTAAAGGCTTGCTTTCAAAACGCGTGTGTTTTGTGAATGGTGTAGTTTGTAAATGACTATGTGATTCTATGGATATGTTTGGTGTTGATGTTGCACTTGGTATGGAGTGTGGACGTATATTTCATTTCGGTGCGTTGTGGTTTGACGTGGTGTTTTGCTAAGTGTTTGATGCCTCTGAGTGAATTGTTTGGATATCTTTGTTGCATTGTGCTATGTGTGTGATTGTGTGGATGTGGGCGGGGTCTACGGTGGCACGTGGCATGTGATCATGTGGCCAGGATGCAACAAGCGATTGATCCAACCGTGAGAGCCTAAGAAAAACTACGGTGACACATGGCATGTGATCATGTGGTCAGGATGCAACAAGTGATTGATCTAACCGTGAGCGCCAAAGATGTTGTGATTTGTTTAGCTAGCCAGCTCGGGAGGGTCCTTCGAGGCCTCGGGCGGGATCAATGGTATTACCCTGTTCCCAAGGCGATGCATGTGTGTGATTTGTTTCGCTAGCCAGCTCGGGAGGGTCCTTCGAGGCCTTGAGTGGGATTTGTGGCTTCATCCCGGTCCTAGGCGATGCGCGTGCGCAATTATGTTTTGTTGATTTTTATGTCCGTCGAGGACACGTGATGTTGGGCTCTGGCCCTATGAATTGTTGTCGGTTTTCTATTTGTGAAAACAAAACCTTTGGGCTTGACCCTATTGATTTTTGGAAAGTGAAGGATTTGATAATCCTAAATTGTTTTCTATTAAAACTCTTGATGGCATTTTAAACTGTTTTATAAATTGTTTTCCCTTGATTTGTGACCTTTCGGTTTTGGAATGTTTTACCAAACTCTTGCCTCGGGAAGTACTTTTGTTACATTTGGATCTTTGGGGATTCCTGGTTATTATTGTTCTTGGAACTTGTATTGTATGGCTCGTATTTTGCACTTTGTTCTTGCACTAGCAAAACAGTGGAGTTTTGCTAACCCCCGAGTATTCAGGGGGTGGATGTCTGTTTTTGCATTCAGGATTGGGAGCATAACACAGGGTCGGCACGAAGGATGATGAAAGATGAACGATACTAATCACACGAGGATCCGTATGAGGTCATTGGTTTAGTTGTATTTTATTTCCGCTGCAGTACTCTTTCCCCGTTGTACGGGAGTGTGTTGTATTCGACCCTTGCGTGGGCATGTATTGTAATTGAGTTGTATGTATTTATTGAAAGACCAAATCGGTCTACTGAGTCATTTTAGCCTTAAAGGTGTTGTTGAGTTGTTCGGTTTTGTTACCAGCCTAGTAGAACCTTGAGGAAATCTTCTACAGCGTGTAATATCCCTGAGCGGATTGGGGGTGTTACATAAATGGTATAGGAGATTAGGTTGTGGAAACCTAGGCTGTCGGGTCAGTGGTGTTTGTTGAGTTCTTGTCCCGTCGGATTTTTTCTGACTGAGTTGCGTCGCGACGCGTCATCTATTTGGTCGTGATTAGTATCGTGGGGCGATCATCATCTTCGTGCGACCTGTGGATGTAAGTCTCCCTTCTTTGTGTTTGTGCCTCGTCTGATGCGATTTACTGGTATGATTATGTGTTAAGTGACGGAATCTTTATACAGATTTTTAGTCCCATGATTGCGTTTATGTGACTCTCATATTTCGTCTATATGAGGAGCGGTGTCGTTGCTAATGTATTTTCGAACTGTATTTTATCCGCTGCTTGAGTTCTTTCAAAATGACTTTCAGTATTTTGCAAACTGATTTTTACTTCGTAAAAACGACTCCCTAAATCGAGTTTTGGCATTTTGGCCTTGAATGTTTTATGACGGTTTGATATATGATCATGTGAGTTTTTAGGTATTCTAGCCTAATAGATTTTCGAAAACCTTGAGTATCTTAGAAAATAAATTTCGAGACGTACCTTTTAAAATGAATTATTTTCTCGCGGTACTTTCAAGGTGCTTTCTAGTGCCGCAATATGTTTCAAAATTATTCCAATTGAGGACCAAAATACTTTGAGATATTTTCAAATTATTTAGAAATGCTTTGCTTAGACCCGAGGGTCGAATATTTTTGAAAGTTTTTCACTAAAAGAAAAGTGTCCTCATTTTTATTCAAATGCAAGATGATTTTCAAAGTCTCAATAATGGTGTTTGTACTACTTTTTGAAAGGTGATACTCAAGATCAACTAGTGTTTCCAAAATCTTTCTTTTTCAAAGGTGGTTTTCGTTCTTAAAACCTATCATTCCTGTTTGCAGTCCCGGAATGTATGTATGATATTCACATTGTCGTTAGAATGTTAGCTCCCGAGTATGATGGAATTGGTGGCGTGAACGTCGAGTCGTTTGCCACGCATTTGTTGTGATTAGCCCTCTATGAGAGGTGAGATGTTGGTATTGAATGTTGTCGCTTTGTGGTGATTTGTGTGTTATCGCACCTGTGCGAGCTATTGGAACTGGAGTTTGTATGATTGTGTACATACGTGGTTGTTTCGTGATGTTTTGTAATTATGCACTGGTTATCATTCGAGTCATTGATGTCGCCGAACGATGCCGTAGTTGCTGTTATATTCATATGTGTGTTGCCTTACGATGGTAATCGTTGTATGTGTTATGTGTTATGATTTTCTGTTGTGCTGAATGGTTACTTATTCAGTATGCCGAGGGGCCGAGGTCGTGGTCGTGGCGACCGGATGCGTGATCGGGATCATGCTGCCGGTGATGGTATTGGTATTGGTGTTGCTACTATTTTGCAGCAGGTAGCCACTCAGATGACTCAGTTGACTCAGGCAGTTCAGCATGTTACAGATGTGACCCAGCACACTGGTGCAAATCAGTGGCTTCGAGAAGTGGTTCGTATGAATCCCCCTCGTTTCGCTGGTGCTGCAGATGCATTAGGATGGGATGGTTGGCTTTTCCAGTTGGAAAAGATATTCGAGGTAGTTGATTGTCCAGAAGAGCGTAAGGTACCGGTCGCTCAGTATCTTCTCAACAAAGATGCCGCTAGCTGGTGGGAGGCTATTAAGCCTCGAGATCGCGTTGTCACGTGGGCAGAGTTCCAGAGATTCATGAGAGATGAGTTTTGTCCGGAACCGCTCAGAAATCAGAGGATTAATGAATTCTTTTCGGCGAAACCGCAGGATGTACCGCTGTTTCAAGCTATTATTGATTTTAGCAAACAGCTCGGCTATGTGCAGAATCAAGTAAGGACAGAGGAGGACAAGATTTGTCATTTTAGGAGGCGGATGAAGCCCGAGATTCGTCAGTACATGGCAGGTCTCGCTTGTCCTTCCTTGAGAGATTACCAGAATAGGGCGTTAGCCTATGAGCTATTCAGATTATCGACCGAGAGTATGTCTGACTCGAAGAAACAGAAAACCGTTGGGAACTTTTCAGGAAATCAGGGGAGTGGGCCCCTTGAGGTTGGGACTTCGTTTCGTCATCCCAAAATGGTTCCTAGATCGCGTGTTCAGAGGAGTAGTACCCCTACAGTGAGTAATGTGAGCAGTTCGAAGATATGTTATAACTGTAGTCGAGTGGGCCATACTGCGAAGAATTGTCGTTCACCGTTAGTCAGCTGTTTCGAGTGTGGCCAGGTGGGTCACCGATCCGTACATTGCGAGACGGTAGCTGAGAGATTTGGGGATCGAGGTTGCATCTCTGCTCCGAAAGGATACGGAGATGCCTAGTGTGGTTTTGAGGATTTCGGCGTAGTCCGAATTGTTTATGATTGCCCTTGTGGATCGTTTTGTGTTTATTTTCTGTTTTCTCGATTGTGCGTGTTTTCTTGTAACAATTGCTTTGTGTTTTGTGATTTTTAGGATAATTGACTTGATTGTATTATCTGTTTGATGACGCTTGTCACTTGTTGGTTTTATTATGTCTCTACCGATGGCGTTGTGTTGGTCGTCGTGGAGCGTGTTTTTCACGCCGTATGTCTCTTTGCGTTTCTTGCAGCGTTTCGCCGTTGGGCGCGAGTTTTCAGTTTTGTGTATCTCGTCGAGTTTTCCTGGCGGGTATATTTCTTCCCCCTACTTGTTTTAAGTTTCGGGACGAAACTTCTTTTAAGGAGGGTAGAATCTAATATCCGCAATTTTGAATTTCGGTAATTTTCTTTTTTTCGGCGGAAGTCCGTTTTGACGACTCGCTCATGACCGTTTCGTCATTCCGAGAATGATTAATTCTGCACTTTTTGTCATCCAAGTTCGTTTCGGTATCGCTTTGTTGAGTTCCGAGCTTTTTAGCGACTTTTCCGCACTTGAGTTCGATTCTTGCGAATCTCGTCCGAAACTGTTGCTACAAGTTTCTAGTAAGTTCATTTAATGTTATTATTCATGTTGCGAGTTTTGGTTTGGTGTTTCGATCACGTATCGTGTATTTCGGATGTTTTGGGCCATTTTCGTAATTTGCCAAAGTTTGGGGTAATTACTTCCGTTGTCGAATTTTGAGCCTTCGGGTGGTCGGAATCCTGTTTTCTCATAGCTCTTGGATTCGTCTTTGCGAGTACGTCGTAAACGTACCTTCGATTTATACTCAGCTTCGAGTTTCGGGGTCGTCCGGGCCGTCGGAGTGGCCACAGCCGAGTCACGGCCGGAGCAGGGCCTGGCCTGGCCGAGTTACGGCCGTATGGCGCCTGGCAGCTTCCGAACGAATGCCAGTTACGGCCGTAAGGTGTGATCGGGTACGACCGTACGAGCGCTGGGCATCTTCCAGACGAAGGCCGGTTACGGCCGTAATGTGTGCCAGTTACGGCCGTAAGTGTCCGGCAGGTGCTGGGCAGATTTTTTGATGAATGCCGGTTACGGCCGTAAGGCCTGCCGAGTACGGCCGTAAGGGCCGAGGTACGGCCGTAAGGCACTGCCGGTTACGGCCGTAACCCTGCCGGCTATATATAGCCTGGGCTCGGCCAGACTTCATTTTTACGCGTTTTTCTTCCTTTTTCGGCGGCTGGCGATGGGAGGCTCGGGAAATCGAGTTCTTGGCCGGTTCTAATCATTTCCAAGGCATTTTGGAAGATCCTTGTTGATTATATCATCATCCAATCCATGTTCTTCGTCGAATCAAGGTATATTTCTTGATTTTCCTTCAAGTTGACTTTTTGGGGAATTTGTTCTTGATTTCGATTTTAGTCCGATTTTGATACATCGGTTGGTGTAGTATGATGTTATTAATCGTGTTATATGGGTTGTATATCCATATTTCAAGTTTGTTCCACTCGATTAGTGGTTCGAGTGTTCTTGGGAGTTATCGAACATTGAGTGTTCGATTAAATGTCCCAATGAGTTTCCCTTCGATAGTTTGTTGGGATTTACGTTGTTTTGGCCTTGATACTCATCGTAACCATGTGTTATTGTTCCTTCCGTAGGTTTATAGGTGTTCGAGAATTCCGATGTTGAATCCCGTTTGGTGATTGATGATTCGTGTGGTGTTATTCTCGTAGTACTCGTGGTGCTATCGCGTTCTTGATATTGTTCGGGGGTTCGGGGCTATTCGACCGCATCCCATCGGTCGTCTCATTGCGATCTTGATTTCTAGGCAAGTACCTTGTCCATACAATTCTTGTTTTGTGGATATGATAATTAGTGACCGTCTCTATGTGTTTATTTGATCGTTTGTTTCGAACTTTCAAAAGATTCGGTTTAGCCTTGTTAAAGGCTTGCTTTCAAAACGCGTGTGTTTTGTGAATGGTGTAGTTTGTAAATGACTATGTGATTTCTATGGATATGTTTGGTGTTGATGTTGCACTTGGTATGGAGTGTGGACTATATTTCATTTCGGTGCGTTGTGGTTTGACGTGGTGTTTTGCTAAGTGTTTGATTCTTCTGAGTGAATTATTTGGATATCTTTGTTGCATTGTGCTATGTGTGTGATTGTGTGGATGTGGGCGGGGTCTACGGTGGAACGTGGCATGTGATCATGTGGCCAGGATGCAACAAGCGATTGATCCAACCGTGAGAGCCTAAGAAAAACTACGGTGACACATGGCATGTGATCATGTGGTCAGGATGCAACAAGTGATTGGTCCAACCGTGAGCGCCAAAGATGTTGTGATTTGTTTAGCTAGCCAGCTCGGGAGGGTCCTTCGAGGCCTCGGGCGGGATAAATGGTATTATCCTGTTCCCAAGGCGATGCATGTGTGTGATTTGTTTCGCTAGCCAGCTCGAGAGGGTCCTTCGAGGCCTCGAGTGGGATTTGTGGCTTCATCCCGGTCCTAGGCGATGCGCGTGCGTGATTATGTTTTGTTGATTTTTATGTCCGTCGAGGACACGTGATGTTGGGCTCTGGCCCTGTGAATTGTTGTCGGTTTTCTATTCGTGAAAACAAAACTTTTGGGCTGTGACCCTATTGATTTTTGGAAAGAGAAGGATTTGATAATCCTAAATTGTTTTCTATTAAAACTCTCGATGGCATTTTAAACTGTTTTATAAATTGTTTTCCCTTGATTTGTGACCTTTCGATTTTGGAATGTTTTACCAAACTTTTGCCTCGGGAAGTACTTTTGTTACATTTGGATCTTTGAGGATTCCTGGTTATTATTGTTCTTGGAACTTGTATTGTATGGCTCGTATTTTGCACTTTGTTCTTGCACTAGCAAAACAGTGGAGTTTTGCTAACCCCCGAGTATTCATGGGGTGGATGTCTGTTTTTGCATTCAGGATTGGGAGCATAACACAGGGTCGGCATGAAGGATGATGAAAGATGAACGATACTAATCACACGAGGATCCGTATGAGGTCATTGGTTTAGTTGTATTTTATTTCCGCTGCAGTACTCTTTCCCCATTGTACGGGAGTGTGTTGTATTTGACCCCTGCGTGGGCATGTATTGTAATTGAGTTGTATGTATTTATTGAAAGACCAAATCGGTCTACTGAGTCATTTTAGCCTTAAAGGCGTTGTTGAGTTGTTAGGTTTTGTTACCAGCCTGGTAGAACCTTGAGGAAAGGTTCTACGACGTGTAATATCCCTGAGCGGATTGGGGGTGTTACATAAGACAGGACCGTGTTGTGATCGGACAGTGGGGCCCGTGGTCGGAGACTTTCGGCGCGGATGTGGAAAGGTGAGTCAACGGATGGATTTACATACACTATACAGGGTGTATTACATACATAATACGAGTATAATACTGTAGCAAGTCAACGTACGTATTATGTACGCAACGGATTAAGTGTTACGTACGTTACGGGGCGACTGGCCTAGTCGTGGCCGAGATGACCTGGAATGTAATACCTGAGATTCCTGATATGTATATGAACCTTGTGTTATTGTAATTGTTGCATTTTGATCTGAGTATTATTCTCCGTATTTCATAATCCGGTGTTGTTAAGCGCATGATTTCATGAATGTGATTTAAATTGTGATTCTGCGCAAGTAGCGCACGCTATCGACTAAGTGTAGCGTACACTAATTGGGATCCGTAGCACAGGTTGTGCATGAACATTAGCGCACGCTATACGTAGTCAGCATGATTACGACAGGGTGGTAGGTGAGATCGGCTGAGGATTTCGGTCGGATCATGTCGGGATGAACCTGGACGGCTTTCGGGAAAAGCCAAGTCAACGTGGTAGCGTACGCTAATGATATGTTGATAGCGCACGCTAAATGCTGAGTACAGTGAAGTCGGTAAGTTTCGTATGGCCGTTAGCGCACGCTATGGATAGGGACTAGTGCGCGCTAATAACTATTTCCTATATATAGGACAACATACTTTTTCATTATTCAGATATTTTCACTTCCCTAATCCGAATTTTTGAGCTTAGAGAGTTACTTCCTCCCTCCTCAACCTCTCATATCATCCTCCTAGCACGAGTTTGAAGATTGTAGATCTTTGGAGATTGGTGTTCAAGCCCTCGGTGTTGGATTTCCTCAAGTTCCTTCGTGTTCTTCGCTACTTTGAGGTAGGTGATTCTTCACCAATATTAGTAGTATTCTGAAGGATGTTTTGATCATGTTTTGGGTTTACCTAGTCAGTTAAATTCATAAGTAGTCGAACATCATGTGTTAGAAGGATATTTTCGATGTTTCGGTACTTATTCATCGTATAAACCATTGATCCTTTTAGTGTTTGAACTCCTTGCATATTCTGAAGCTTCAAAACCGATTATGACCAGTATATGGAGATTACCAAGTTCTTATGTCTTTACACAAAGGAATCATACGTTTTGAGACATGTAATGGATTGAACTTAGGATATTCCTTGAAAATCAAGATGAATTATGGTGTTGTGATGATTATGCGTAACCTTGTATCTCGTAGTCGTTTAATCCGTAAAGATCTTTCACAAACCATAAGAGCATGATATGCACGGGGATGACATGTATTATCACCATAGAATTCATGAGTTTCATCACCATTAGATCAAGTTTTCTGCCAGTAGTAATCTGCCATGCACGGTTAGCGTACGCTAACATATGTATATTAACGTGCGCTAACAAATGTATATTAACGTGCGCTATCGGTAATGAGCTAACGTACGCTACGTTTAGTACGTAACGTACGTTATGTTATCAGTCGAGTCAGTCGGCTGATCAGAGAGAACTGTCAATACATGGCTAGCGTACGCTAGACTTGGTCATTCGCGTACGTTAACAGACAGACTTAGCGCACGTTACGTAGAGTACGTAGCGTACGCTAAGTAGTTCAGGCAGATTACATATTTAGAGCTTTTGGCCGTTGACCGGTTTGATAGGCAGTGTACGACTTGAGATGAATTCTCTATCATTTCTTTTGTTAAGGTTCGAGCTTGCTACGTTGATCGAAGGAGGCGGCCTTCGAGTGTGTTGATATCATTGGAGTGTTTCGTTCTTGCCATCTTCGAGGCAAGTATCGTAATGTGTTAACATTGGTATTTTGAGCATGCATGTGGTTTAGTCATGTTGTTGAACATGGGATTTATTTCGTTGAATTGTCTTGATATTCGTTATCTAGTGTTTGTATGTTCATGTTGATGGACATAGCGATTTGGCATATATGTATGCATGAGTTGTGTTTGTGTATGTTGTATGATCTATGCTGAGGGCGCTGGATCAGATGTCCACCTCGTGTTAGTCCGACGGGATCATCTTGGGATCTAGGCTGAGGGCACTGGATCATTGGACGGGTTATTTTCACCTCGTGTTGGTCCGATGGGATCATCTTGGGATCTATGCTGAGGGCACTGGATCATTGGAATACCCATACTGTGTTAATGGAATCTTGTGGATTCTCATTATCGGATTCCGGTAGCGGAAGTCCATGTGGTGTATCTTGTATTGTTGAGGCATATTCATTTTGTCTAAATGATACTTGTACTAGCATCGTTTTACTAACCCCTTCGGGGGTAGACATTTGGTTTGATGTTCAGGTAGCCGAGGAGCGGGGAAACAGCCACAGTACCGATGTGACGACGAAGGGGTTCAGTGATGTTTATTGTTGTTTGTGATTTGTCTTCTTGGTTCAATTTCAGTACTCGAGTATGCGTGTCTTATTAATATCATTTCGATATGGTTGTGTTAATTAATTCGTTAAACCAGTTGGAACCGGTTTTGTAATTTGAATTTCCGTGGTATTGATGGATTATATTTACATTTATTTTATTTAGCCTTGTAAATCCTTACTTAAAGGGTTTACGGCACTGTAATTATTCTGAATATCTCGGGGTGTTACAGAATATGGTATCGGAGATAAGATTCATGGATATCTTGGCAGTCGGGTTTTAAGTTGGGTCTGTTTACGTTATTGATTTCCAAGTCGTTCATAACATCACTGTTCAGCCAAAGTCGTCATGTGGACCGTGGTTGTAAGTCTCCTAATCTTTTATACTACCGTTTTACTTGATTTCTGTTTTGTGAGTATTTGACGGGCTTTATTTTGAAAATTTCTTCCTGGATATTGAGAAATTGTGTTTACAATATGTTGAGAGGAGGACGTGGACGCGGACGCAGTCGTGGACGCAGACGTGGTAACGCGAGACAGGAGGATTCCGCAACTACTCCAGAATTATCGGCTAGTAGAACCGATTCCCATTCAGGAGGGCAGCAGGGATCGGCGAATGACGATGCAAATCCTAACATGCCGGGAGTGCTTCAACAGGTGGTGGCTCAGATAAACCAGTTCGCTCAGGTAGTTGACCGCATGCAGACGGCGATGGGACAGCAGCACCACGAGGATAACCGGGGAGACAGATGGCTTGCTGAGGTGGTCAAATTGCACCCGCCAAAATTTGATGGATCTGCTGAGGCACTTACTTGGGATCATTGGCTAAAGGAGTTAGAGAAGATATTCGCGGGTATTAACTGTCCCAAGGACCGGAAGGTTCCCATTGCCCAGTATTTTCTAACTGGGGAGGCCTTTGACTGGTGGGAGGCTATTCGACCCGAGAATCATAATGCGGATTGGACGGAATTCAAACTAATGATGGAAGCACAGTATTGTCCTCGTCCAGTTAGAGAGGCAAATATCCGAGAGTTTTTCTCACCCTGAGTTCTAAGCAATCATGAGACATAATCAAAACTTTTAATCATCAGCTGACTTGTGTGCGACACTTGGTCAGAACGGAGGCAGAAAAGATTTTTCATTTCGATATGCGAATGAAGCCGGAGATTCAGCAGTACATGTCCGGATTCAAGTGTACTACGTTGCGACAGTATCAAGACAAAGCGCTGTCCTACGACATGAAAGAGGCGGCGGTGGAGAAATCGGTGGAGGCAAAGAAGCAGAAAGTGACCGGCAACTTCTCGGAAAACAAGAGTGGTGGGCCCCGCAAGGGCCAATCTTCCTTTTATTAAGCTAGGAAACCTCCACATCCTTCTAGATGTGGAAAGAAGTTCCGGACAACGTCAGCAGTTTTGGGCGCATCAAAGAAATGCTACAATTGTGGTCGAGCAGGGCATATTCGACGTGATTGCCCCGCATCTTCTGTGACTTGTTTCGATTGTGGGCAAGAAGGGTACCGTGTGGCTTTCTGTGGAGTTGCTACTAGATCTTTTGGTACTCGCACTCCAGCGCCAGTTCCGAAGGAGATAAGTGTGAACCAGACACAGCGGAGTGGATTTCAGCAGCAGAATGTTGGGAAGAGAGAGACATCCAGTGCTGGGTCTGTTCCTCCGCGCCTGTACGAGATGAGAAAATCTGACGATCACAACACTGCTGTTGCATCAGGTACGATTCAGATCCTTTTGCAACCAGTTAGTGTCTTATTCGATTCTGGAGCTACACATTCTTTCATATCATTGAATTGTGTTAATCGTTTGAAAATCTCGTGTTTATTTGATTGTGAACCATATGTTGTGGGTTTGCCGAGCGGAGAGAGAATTGTGGGAACCCTAGAAACTAGAGATTTTTCAGTGTCTATAGGAGGGAGAGATTGGCCATCGAATCTTATTGTAGTTGACATCCATGGTGACGACTTAATTCTCGGAGACGATTGGCTCAACCGTTATGGAGCTATTCTGAATTACCGAAAGAGAGTCATTTGTATCATTGCTGATGACGGATCTGAACACTTATTCAGAGGATGGAGACTGGGAAGCTCGGGAAAATTTATCAAAGCGATGAAAGCTGTGAAATTACTGAAGCAAGGATGTCATGGACTTTGGTGCTATGCCATGAAGAAAGAAGAAGGAGTAGAACTCTCATCTATTCCAGTTGTGAATGAATTTTCAGATGTATTCCCTGACGAACTAATTGGGTTACCTCCGCAGAGAGAAGTGGAGTTCACTATCGAATTAGATTCTGGAGTCGCTCCTATTTCCATAGCACCATACCGCATGGCGCCAATCGAGATGTATGAACTAAAGAAGCAACTGGAGGAATTATTACAGAAGGGTTATATTCAACCTAGCGTTTCTCCTTGGGGAGCGCCCGTTCTCTTTGTCCGGAAGAAAGACGGATCCCTCCGGTTATGTATTGATTACAGGGAGCTTAACAAGGTGACGATCAAGAACAAGTATCCTTTACCTCGGATCGATGACTTGTTTGATCAACTGCAAGGAGCAAGGGTATTCTCGAAGATTGACTTGCGATCGCGATATCATCAGTTGAGAATTAAGGAATTGGATATACCGAAATCTGCTTTCAGATCCCGGTACGGGCACTATGAATTCGTGGTGATGCCATTCGGACTTACCAATGCTCCTGCGGTATTTATGCAACTTATGAATTGGGTATTCTTAGAATACCTAGATAAGTTTGTGGTTGTTTTCATTGATGACATCTTGATCTATTCGGAAGACACAGAGGAGCATGCCGAGCATTTGCGTGTGGTTTTGAGCACCTTGAGGAAGGAACAGATCTATGCGAAGCTTTCTAAATGTAAGTTCTGGCTTAGGGAAGTAACTTTCCTTGGGCATGTAATATCAGCTGACGGAGTTCAGGTGGACCCGAAGAAAGTCGAAGCAATCTTGGAATGGGAAGCTCCTAAAAACGTGAAAGAAGTCCGAAGCTTCTTAGGACTTGCTGGATATTATCGCCGTTTTGTAGAGGGATTTTCCAAAATTGCTCGTCCACTCACTCAGCTGTTACAGAAAACTCAAAAGTTCAAGTGGAATGAGAAATGCCAGGCTGGTTTTGATGAACTTAAGAAGAGACTGACGACGGCACCTATATTACCATTACCAGATGGAACTGATGGATTTATGGTATACAACGACGCTTCAAATCAGGGTCTAGGATGTGTGTTTATGCAAAGGGATAAGGTGATCGCCTATGCTTCTCGACAGTTGAAAACATATGAAGTTAATTACCCGACTCATGATCTGGAGTTAGCAGCTGTGGTATTTGCCTTGAAAATTTGGCGTCATTATTTATACGGTACTCATTGTCAGATCTTTACAGATCATAAAATCCTCAAGTACATTTTCAGTCAGAAAGAATTAAAAATGAGGCAAAGAAGGTGGCTAGTATTGATCAAGGATTACGACTTGGAAGTTCTCTATCATCCGGGTAAAGCAAACGTAGTAGCCGATGCATTGAGCCATAAACCTGTTTCCCTTCGAGTGTTGGAAGCACTCACATCCCAAACCAGCATTCAACGAGAACTGATCCACGAAGGGATTAAAGTGTGGTCACCAGGAATCCAAGGGCAACTATACGTGATGGAACTGACTTCGTCACTAGTCGAGGAAATCAAATCTAAGCAGTTGAACGATTCTCTGATCCTTCGGTTATGTGACGAAGTAAAGAAAAGAAAGGCCCCAGGATTCGTGATACAAGATGATGGAGTTATGAGATTTCAGAGTCGACTTTGCGTTCCCGATGATGATGAGTTGAGACGGACAATTCTGAAGGAAGCTCACAGCGCGCCCTATTCTATTCACCCGGGCAGCAGTAAGTTGTATAAGGATCTAAAACAAAATCTGGTGGGAAAATATGAAGAAGGACGTAGCAGAGTACGTTTCGAAGTGTTTGACTTGTCAGCAGGTTAAGATTGAACATCAGTGACCTGCCGGAATGTTAAATCCGCTTCCGATCCATGAGTGGAAGTGGGAGGATATCTCGATGGATTTCATCACCAATATGCCAAGGACCAAGATGGGAATGAACATGATTTGGGTTATAGTTGATCGACTAACCAAGTCGGCTCATTTCCTAGGAATTAAAGACACGTGGGGACCCGAGAAATTGGCACGAGCATTTGTTGCAGAGATAGTCAGATTGCACGGGATGCCGAAGACCATTATTTCAGATTGAGGTGGTCGCTTCGTGTCGCACATCTGGAAGGCAGTTCACAGAGATTTGGGGACCGAGCTAAACTTTAGCACAGCTTATCATCCCCAAACGGATGGTCAGTCCGAAAGGACTATTCAAACAGTAGAAGACATGCTTAGAGCTTGTGCGTTGGATTGGTCAACTGACTGGGAAGTTCACTTGCCATTGATTGAATTCACCTACAATAATAGTTGGCATGCTTCTATTAAGATGGCACCGTTTGAAGCTTTGTACGGGAGAAGATGCCGATCACCATTGTGCTGGGATGATTCTTCGGACTTGATCGGGACGGAACCAGAATTGATAGTTCAAACTCAAGAGAAGATAGATTTGATTCGGGAAAGACGGTTGACTGCCCAGAGTCGACAGAAGTCTTATGCAGATGTGCGTCGTCGCCCTCTAAAGTTCGACATTGGGGACCACGTACTACTGAAGGTGTCTCCTACACGAGGAATTTTCCGTTTTGGGAGGAAAGGTAAGCTAAGTCCGAGATATATCGGACCATTTGAGATCCTCGAGAGAGTTGGGGATTTAGCATACAGGTTGGCCTTACCACCATCGCTAAGTCACGTTCACAATGTGTTTCACGTATCCCAATTGCGGAAGTATGTACCGGATTCCAGTCATATCATTGAGTTCGATGAGATCGAGATAGCTAATGATGGCACCTTCGAGGAGAGACCAATCAAGATACTTGAGAGTCGGATCAAACAATTGAGGCATAAACCAATACCCTTAGTTAAAGTACAATGGTCACGGCACGGAGTTGAGGAGGCCACTTGGGAAACGGAGGATAGTATGAAGACTAGATATCCAGAGTTGTTTTCATCTTAAGTTTCGGGACGAAACTTCTTTTTAGGGAGGAAGGATGTAATACCCGAGATTCCTGATATGTATATGAACCTTGTGTTATTGTAATTGTTGCATTTTGATCTTAGTATTATTCTCCGTATTTCATAATCCGGTGTTGTTAAGCGCATGATTTCATGAATGTAATTTAAATTGTGATTCTGCGCAAGTAGTGCACGCTATCGACTAAGTGTAGCGTACGCTAATTGGGATCCGTAGCGCACGCTGTGCATGAACATTAGCGCACGCTATACGTAGTCAGCATGATTACGACAGGGTGGTAGGTGAGATCGGCTGAGGATTTCGGTCGGATCATGTCGGGATGAACCTGGACGGCTTTCGGGAAAAGCCAAGTCAACGCGGTAGCGCACGCTAATGATATGCTGATAGCGCACGCTAAACGCTGAGTACAGTGAAGTCAGTAAGTTTCGTATGGCCGTTAGCGCACGCTATGGATAGGGACTAGCGCACGCTAATAACCATTTCCTATATATAGAACAGCATACTTTTGCATTATTCAGATATTTTCCCTTCCCTAATCAGAATTTTTGAGCTTAGAGAGTTACTTCCTCCCTCCTCAACCTCTCATATCATCCTCCTAGCACGAGTTTGAAGATTGTAGATCTTTGGAGATTGGTGTTCAAGCCCTCGGTGTTGGATTTCCTCAAGTGCCTTCGTGTTCTTCACTACTTTGAGGTAGGTGATTCTTCACCAATATTAGTAGTATTCTGAAGGACGTTTTGATCATGTTTTGGGTTTACCTAGTCAGTTAAATTCGTAAGTAGTCGAACATCATGTGTTAGAAGGATATTTTCGATGTTTCTGTACTTATTCATCGTATAAACCATTGATCCTTTTAGTGTTTGAACTCCTTGCATATTCTGAAGCTTCAAAACCAATTATGACCAGTAGATGGAGATTACCAAGTTCTTATGTCTTTACACAAAGTAATCATACGTTTTGAGACATGTAATGGATTGAACTTAGGATATTCCTTGAAAATCAAGATGAATTATGGTGTTGTGATGATTATGTGTAACCTTGTATCTCGTAGTCGTTTAATCCGTAAAGATCTTTCACAAACCATAAGAGCATGATATGCACGGGGATGACATGTATTATCACCATAGAATTCATGAGTTTCATCACCATTAGATCAAGTTTTCTGCCAGTAGTAATCTGCCATGCACGGTTAGCGCACGCTAACATATGTATATTAACGTGCTCTATCGGGAATGAGCTAACGTACGCTACATTTGGTACGTAACGTACGTTATGTTATCAGTCGAGTCAGTCGGCTGATCAGAGAGAACTGTCAATACATGGCTAGCGTACGCTAGACTTGGTCATTCGCGTACGTTAACAGACAGACTTAGCGCACGTTACGTAGAGTACGTAGCGTACGCTAAGTAGTTCAGGCAGATTACATATTTAGAGCTTTTGGCCGTTGACCGGTTTGATAGGCAGTGTACGACTTGAGATGAATTCTATATCATTTCTTTTGTTAAGGTTCGAGCTTGCTACGTTGATCGAAGGAGGCGGCCTTCGAGTGTGTTGAGATCATTAGAGTGTTTCGTTCTTGCCATCTTCGAGGCAAGTATCGTAATGTGTTAACATTGGTATTTTGAGCATGCATGTAGTTTATTCATGTTGTTGAACATGGGATTTATTTCGTTGAATTGTCTTGATATTCGTTATCTAGTGTTTGTATGTTCATGTTGATGGACATAGCGATTTGGTATATATGTATGCATGAGTTGTGTTTGTGTATGTTGTATGATCTATGCTGATGGCGCTGGATCAGATGTCCACCTCGTGTTGGTCCGACGGGATCATCGTGGGATCTAGGTTGAGGGCGCTGTATCATTGGACAAGTTATTTCCACCTCGTGTTGGTCCGACGGGATCATCTTGTGATCTATGCTGAGGGCTCTGGATCATTGGAATACCAATACTGTGTTAATGGAATCTTGTGGATTCTCATTATCGGATTCCGGTAGCGGAAGTCCGTGTGGTGTATCTTGTTATGTATTGTTGATGCATATTCGTTTTGTCTAAATGATACTTGTACTAGCATCGTTTTTCTAACCCCTTCGGGGGTGGACATTTGTTTTGATGTTCAGGTAGCCGAGGAGCGGGGAAACAGCCACAGTACCGATGTGACAACGAAGGGGTTCAGTGATGTTTGTTGTTGTTTGTGATTTGTATTCTTGGTTCAATTTCAGTACTCGAGTACGCGTGTCTTATTAATATCATTTCGATATGGTTGTATTAATTAATTCGTTAAACCAGTTGGAACCGGTTTTGTAATTTGAATTTCCGTGGTATTGATGGATTATATTTACATTCTTTTATTTAGCCTTGTAAATCCTTACTTAAAGGGTTTACGGCACTGTAATTATTCCGAATATCTTGGGGTGTTACATGGATGGCCGAGCATCGCCGGTCGTGACTCATAGGGATGGCCCATCAATGTCGACAGTGACTCGCTGGGCGTCAGGCCTGTCCGATTACGGCCGTAAGGACGTGGCCGGTAACGGCCGTAAGGGCCCGTTACGTATGTAAGGCATGGGCCGGTTACGGCCGTAATGGTTCCGACAGAAATGGGCAGTGGGCAGGCCATGGCCGGTTACGTACGTAAGCCACGGTCGGTTACGGCCGTAACATGCCGACAGGACTCGGCCTATATAAGGCCTGGACCGAGTCACATCCGATATTTTTCATTTTTCTTCGCTTCTTCCGCGATTTTTCACCATAGATTGATGGTTATGAGTAGAATGAACTTATAACAACATGTTTTGGAAGTTTGAATCATGGATTAACATCATCTTCCACCCGGATCGAAGGTAAGAACACCTAAACTTTTGGTTTTTGAATGTTCTTGAGGTTTCTTGGTGTTTTGGCCGATTTGCTTCGTTTTGATTCAGATTGTTGATTGAACTTGATAGTAAACTCGTAATCATTCAATACTCTTGAATTTTTGGGGAACGAATTCGAGTATTTGTTTGAATAATCGATTGAATTGGACTATGCCTTCAAAGTGTTCGATGAAATATCTCAATGAGTAGAACTTGGAAAATTCTACACGTTTTCGTATAAATGGTGATTGAATTGATATTGTTGTGATGATACTTGGTATTTACGAGAATTTTGTTAATGGAAGATAATGAATTGGTGATCAAATGATTCGATTATATTGTTATGATTATGGAATCATAGTATTCTCGATGTTCTTGGAAGTTTGTTGCGATTCATGATGTTATGAGAAGTATATATGTTGAAGGACATAATTATATACACCTTGAATTGTAAATAAGGATTGTTTAGATGTTAGAACACATCGGATTATGTCGTTTGGAGATTTTGAATGTGATTTCAGAATAAGTTGTGTTCTTAAGGAACTCTTGGATTATATGAATTGATGAATATGTTTAAGTGATGTTGGTGTTTTGGATATGGATATGAATATGGAATATTCATATCTAGAACTAAGTTATGTGTTTTGGAACAATATTCGTATAGGAATACGAATATGGTTTCGGGTTTGATAAGATTATGATTCACTTTTGAGTTCGAGAATTCATACGTATTGAACAAGTGTTCAATTCGGATAATGGAATTATTTGAAACCTTTGTAATATGGCTATCCATAATCTTGAATTAATCGGATCGTCCGGATTGATGATGATAATCGGTAATTGGTTTATATTATGAATTTACAAGGAGGAAACTTGTATCCGTATTTAAGATTCAATTTGGAATCGGTAATGTTAGACCCTTGTTGGTTTAAATTGATTATTGATATGATCTTCGGATTGTGGAATCGTATTGTGGTTTTGAATTCGTGTTTGATTGGTTCGGATTGTTTGGATTTGTATTTAATCGGGATATTGTAGAACCGTTGTGTTTGTTGATCGGTTATTGATTGTTATTTGTGATCATCGAGTTACGGCTTGTATTGTGGATATGAGTTCATATTTGTTGAGTTGGATTATTTGGTTTTATGTATATGATCGAGGTTTCATTGAACCGTTGAGTTTGTTGATTGGGTAATTTGGTTATTGATTTTTATCGAATGTGTGTTAATTGGTTATTGCAATAGGTTGATATGTTTTGATCGTGGATTATGACCGTTGTGTTGCGGTTGAGGTCGAAGAGTTCATAGATTGCTTTTGGTCGAGGATGAGGAGCTCGTAGACTAAGGCAATAGATTTTAGGTAACGGCTTCGTGGTATCAGTATCGAGGCAAGTTTATACTTGTTCAGTTTATAATATTTGATGAATGGTTTCGTTTACATTTCATTTATAATTCATATAGCAATGTTGTTAGAAATGTAAGTTGTCGGGATAATGGTTTGTATATCGTGCTCTGGTTGTATTAAATCATAAGGTATGTGATTTAATTGTGTTCAGAGAAGACGTGAGTTGTCTTTGGTCAAGGATATAGAATAGCGAATATCGAGGATAGTTATCGTGATGACATAAGTATCGGGATAAAGGTTTATTGGTATTGAATCGATGGTACCTTATTTGAGATTATTTGTATAACTGTGTATTCGTTCAGGGATGTTGTTCGTGGAAAGTATGTTGTCTTCGGCTTTGAGGTAATTTATGTATTGTTCAGTTATGAGATAATTATTATGTTGAGTTGTTGCATATGTTGTATGTTGAGGATTCATATATTGAGATTCATATTGGTTGTTCGTTGAGGAATGTTGATCTCAGGACTATTATTTGTAACACCCCCGTGATATACGGTGACATTACAGTGCCGTAGATTCTGTTTTGAAGAACCAACCAGGCTAATGGACATAAAACCCATTAAAATCAACAAACCACAACATTCACTAAGTAAAAAGGACAAACTGTTTTCAACACGACATAAATTACAAAACCAAATAACACCTTGTCCTGTAGGATCACAACTGATACAACAATCCACAGCGGATATAACCGCACCGTCCACAATAAAAACAACTCAATGACAACACATGACAGTACCCGCGTGAGTACAAAACTAAAACACAAACATGACTTTAACAATACGACCATCAACTCAGAATAATACGTGATATCAAGGCTGCCCACCAAACTCGTATCCACCCCGTGGCCGGCTTCTCATGGACTCGAACACGAATATACAATAAATATATCCACCCCCGAAGGGGTCAGCAAAAATACTGGTGCAAGTATAACGATTACAGAAAATGTACAACCAATGAATATTCAACAGAAATCACAATGCCATCACAAATATTCCGGAATATAATGCCATGACCATCATCACAAGATAACCTCCCGAGTTGTACTGGCCCTGTAACCATATGGAGTACACACCCCGGAGAGTCCTCGTCAGGCCCTCCCCAGTGTACAACCTAACCGAGTGATCTGTAGAACTCGAAGTCTGACAGGATCCCAGGGGACTCTCGCTGGTTTTACTCGGCTCACACAAGCTCAATAAATACATGGCACGAATCAAATATTTTCTCAAGATTATATTTTGTTAGGAGTATGCCCTCGAATGCCACTCAGAGGATGTTGAGTGAGGCCATTGTACTTGTTATTATGTAAATCATCAATATAAGGCAATGGATGTTTCTTTATTTACTGGTAGTTAATGGCATTCCTAACTCGTAAATATACATGTAAGAACTAGTCCGCGTATTTGAGAGCAAAACATTCCACTCCTTATTGGATAAGGGGGTCGGCACTGGAAAAGTTTATAGCTCAAATACTTAATCGTTCGCAAGTCGGTGAAACTTGATTGGGCGTTAAGTTTATGTGAAGACTTGTATGACATGTTCTTTGACAAGGAGAGTGCCTGTCGAACACTAATGGTTAGTGGGAGCACATGTTATAGGTATGCTAATTAGATTAGTATACTCGAACCGACTCACCCTCGATTCGTCACACGGATTTCACTCCAGGACAGTCAATGATGGAATCGAAAGGTTGTGATAGGTATTCGTGAACCTTCGACTTGAGGATTTAGTAGGGATGTGCTTGTGACGTCAAGATTTTCATTAGAGTAGTTCGAACCTATAAACCGGAAGGCGGGGGTCAACCTCGACGTGCATCTTGATGGGCAAGTAGCAGGTCCTACTGAATACCACGATAGATTTCTTTCTCCTGTTAGTGAACGGGTTATATGTCCTATGCGGTTATTGGCAGATGAGATCATAAGTCTTTGGCCAAAGCATTGGAGCTAGCTGTATTAGATACACGAGAGCTCGATGATCTTGATTTGCATTAACGCATGCATAGCGTCAAGTACAGATGGGGTTTGACTGACCGTGACCCCATAACTTGATCGGGACATTTGAAAGAAGGGCTTATACATTTACTGGTATTCACGACAGAATGGTTCTTGAATGATCCCAATCATTCGTTCTCAGTTGGGGTACAGTGTAGGCCGCCAGGCTGGCTAGGTGGTGCTACTACTCATTGGTTCCTCCCATTGCTGACTGAGACGTACCTACCGAGTTGCGCAATAGGATTGATGACGGAATGAATAAAGCAAATTCTCTCATTATGAATATTAGATATTGGATATCTAATTTTGGAACATTGGATGTTTAAATCGACTTATTGGATAAATTGATTTACGGCCTAATGAATTAAATAAATTACTGGGTGATTAATTTAATTCATGTATATAATTATTTCTTGGAGAATTTAATTATATTATTTTGTATTTGATATGTTTAATTAATTGGATTAATTAAACGATATAAATACATCGGAACGAAATTAAAGTTTATCTGTTTGGACTCTCGGGAGTCCGAAACGAACCGAACTCTTCCTATAATTCATCTTGGCCGCCCCACACACTTATATATGCATGTGTGTGTATTGACTTGTCCCCATCATGGTTTTGGAATCTCATGTGTTGAGGGGACAAGCATCATATACATTATATGGTAGGGTATCAATCATGTGAAATATATTGTTATCATGTGGGTTGAATAAGAATATAAAGAAGACTTTGATCTCTCATCCTCACTTCACCCTTGGCATCATACGTATCATTGAGTTTGAGAGAGAGAGAAAATTGTTTTCTCTTTAGTCATCTTCTTCTTCAACTTTGTTCTTGTTTTTCTTAGAGAAAAATATCAAGACATAAAGAGAGAGTAAGATTAAAACACTTAGAGTGTAGTAATCTTTGCATATATAGCTTCATCACCTAGATCTAGCCGTATCCTCGGAAGATAGCAAGGTGTTGTCATTCCGTTCATTTTTTCGGGGCGTGGCAAGTAGAGACGCAGTGCTTTCTGCGTTGGATCGTTCAAGAGCTTGGAGTGGATTGGACTCGTAGAGATCAAACTAAAGCTTGGGGAATAGATCAAGAGAAGGTTACCATTTAATCAACGGACTTCGAGGGTTAGTTTCTTACGACTCTTGCTTTTCATTTATATATTCGTATATATATAGCTCGATCGATCCTCGTAGGGATTCGGATCGAATTAATTTTCGTTTTACCGCTTCCGCTGGGCCTTCGTTTTAGGCACCGAATCCCAACAGTGGTATCGGAGCGTAGGTCTTGCGATCGTATATACGATATTGGCATTTGGAATGCTCGATTAGATGGTGAATGATTTGGAATCATTTTAGTCATAATCGTGGTACATGTTTTACGTTCATTGTAGTTATATTTTTCGTAAATTTATGTCTAAATATAAATCTTAAATTTTTGGGAAATATGATTTATATTGAAGATATGAATGTTGAAAAATATTGATATTGGATATCCGGTCGAAAATCGAGCTCCGAATCGTAGTCGGACGATTTTTTGGACAAAGGGCAGGTTACTGCCAGGGTGACTCGGCCGTGTCCGGCAGTCCCCAGGCCACTGCCAGGCTGACCCGACTGTGTCTCGAGACACGGGCCGTGTCCTGGCCGGCATCTTCCGAGCATGACTCGGCCATTCCAGGCCTGTCTGCCGGCAGGCTGGCGAGGGTGACTCGGTCAGGTAGGCCAGTTTTCACCCCGGCTCGATTTTTCCGTGTATTCTTGAAAATTAATCTCCCTCATCTTAAATTTGATTTAATATGATTAAAATGATTTATGGTATTTCATTTTATAAGGGAAATTTGATTAATTGGAATAATTATGATCGACTGAATTATTTTGAACGTTATCATATTACCGATTGTGTGAATCGATTGGATCAGTTCGTATTGTTGATTGGATCAATGTATCTCTATGCTTTCCATTTATATAGTATTTATTGGATGAATGCTTTATGAATGGGGATGTGGTTCGTGGACTTAGTTTTGAATCGTTCGTTTTATTCGATTGGGTTGTAAATGCCGTTTTGAGCCTATTTATTTTACTAGAAATATTTGTATCTAGGATGAAATTTTCAATGTAAAATTTGTATGTAATGACGAAGACCGGAGGAAGATCCATTTCGAGAAGACGAAGATTCAAGACGAAGACTTGTTATTAGATTACGAAGTTTTTGTTTTCTAGGAACGGTCCATGAACCACATGTTAGTAGCAACTAGGTTGTGAATGGTTGTTTCATGTTGCATGAATGCCACAAACGCGCTTAAATGATTAATGTGCAAAGTGTAACGTTAATCGCGATAATTCTCCCACAACAAATAATTAAGTTTATAAGGTTTCAAGGTTTTCCTTCCCCCCATCGAGTTTTCAGGAAATTGAAATCCAAACCGGATGTGCTATGCTTCCGAGTTATCGGGGTAGTCGTTCGGGGAGGACGGATAAATTACCGGGAGCGCATTGGATGCCTTCGGTTGGAGCAAATTTTATCCCTAGAAACCTGATAGGTTGCCGGATAAGATTCATTGTGGCGATTTGCGTCGATGGTATAAACTTAACTTGTTCACGAACCATAGAAACCGTATAGGTTGAGGGGAGTGAACAAGGGGAAAAAGAAGATCGAATCATCCATTAGATGGGTTGGTGTTGGACACCACTTTATGAAAATTAATAGACTAGAAACCTGTTCGGCTGCCCTCTATTAAGATTTATAAAGAAGTCGATCACCACTATGAAGTAGAGCAATGATACTTCCGGATTTTCACATGGGAGTGTGTTATTCCGTTAAAAAAAGTGGGAGCTGGGTAACAAGAATAGAAAAGGCCTTAATTCTATACTCAGAACATAATTAAATGAGTCACTAACTAATCTATCGTACTTAATGCAGACTCAAATCTCAATATGACAATGAATCCACTCGCAATTCTACTCGAAAAGAACACCCTGATTGGACCTAACTTTGTGGACTGGCTCCGCAATCTGATGATAGTCCTCAGTATAGAGGCATTGGGATACGTCTTGGAGACGGACATTCCGGCGCCTCCTGTGCGGACCAGAGCTAATCAGGAAGAGATCGAAAACCACGAAAAGTGGGTTAAGGATGACATAAAAGTCCGTACATACATGATGGCTTCTATGTCTAATGATCTTCAGAGAGCTCATGAGAAAATGACTTCTGCTAGGCAGATTCTATCTCACTTAACCGAACTTTATGGTGAGCACAGCAGAACTGCTAGATATGAGATATCCAAGCAACTGTTCGGTGCAAGGATGAAGGAAGGTGAGAAAGTTGGGGAACATGTCCTCAAAATGATATCCATGATCGAGAGATTGGAGGCTCTTGATTTTAAAATGGATACTTCTCTCCAAACTGACCTTATCCTACAGTCTCTTCCTGATTCCTTCTCACAGTTTGTTATGAACTTTAACTGCAATGAGATTGCATGTAACTTAGCTGGGATAATGAACAAACTGGTGACCGCTCAGTCTCAGATGAAGACTCCGCGAATGAAGGAGTCTGCCCTTGTGATTTCTTCTGGACTTCGGAAGTCTAAGAATAAGAAGAAAAAGACCAAGAAGCGGAGTGGACCACAAGCTAAGGACCTTAAGGGAAAGGGCAAGGCCCCGATGGTTCCAAAGAATAAGAAGAAGAAGGATGCTTGTCTCAAGTGTGGTGATTTGGGCCACTGGGCTAGAGACTGTCTGATTCTTCATGGCACTTCAGGTACAGAACTTTTAGTTTTGGAAACAAATTGTTCTGCTACTGTATTTTCTACTTCCTGGATACTGGATCCTGGTGCTAGTTCTCATATTTGTACCGTGAATCCGGATCTGGAACAAAGTAGGAAGCTTGGAGCTGGAGAAGTTATGATCACAGTCGGAAGTGGGCATAGTGTCGAGGCGACCGACATAGGATCACTTCTTTTGGGTTTAGAATCCGGCTTTGTTTTGACTTTAGAAGATGTACTTGTTTTACCTAAGGGGCACAAAAACATTGTATCCATTCCGGTCATGGACCGAAAAGGCTTTTCATTTTTCATTGGTGATGGTTCCTGCAAAATTTATTTTAGAAATAAACTAGTGGGTACTGCTACATTGTTGAATGGATTGTATCATCTAAATCTCAGCAACAAAGTAGTTGTGAATACTATGACTAGAAAATGTGGTAGGGATGAAACCAATCAAGTTTTCAAATGGCATATTAGATTTGGTCATGTTGGTCAGACCAAGGTTTACAAGATGGAAAAAGATAGACTTATGGGTCCATTGGGATCAGATCCCTTTCCTACTTGTGAATCTTGCCTTAAAGGCAAAATGACTAAGTCCCCCTTCACAGGGACTTTTGAAAGAGCCGCTGGTAATCTGGGATTAATCCATACTGACGTTTGTGGTGCTTTGGAAGCAGCACGTGATGGATATCAATATTTAATTACGTTTACAGATGATCATACTAGGTATGGTTATGTATACTTAAGGAAACATAAATCCGAGGCCTTTGAGAAATTCCAGGAATTCAAGGCCCTAGTCGAGAAACAAACTGGTAATCATATCAAAGCACTTCGGTCGGACCGAGGTGGCGAGTATATGAGTACGGAGTTTGACGAGTTCCTTAAGGAACATGGAATAGTTTCACAACTAACACCTCCAGGTACTCCTCAGTTAAATGGTGTGTCAGAAAGAAGGAACCGGACCTTGTTAAACATGGTTCGTTCCATGATGGGCTATACTGGCTTACCAATTTACCTGTGGGGGTATGCACTCCTGACTTCCGCTTATATCTTAAACAGATGTCCTTCCAAATCCGTTCCTAAAACTCCACATGAAATGTGGGAGGGAAGGAAACCAAGTCTTAATCATATTAGGATTTGGGGATGTCCCGCCTATGTCAAGAAGACTAAGGTGGAAAAGTTAGAAACTAGGTCTGCGAAGGGACGTTTCATTGGATTCCCATCTGGCATGATGGGATATCTATTCTACATGCCCAAAGATCGAAAGATGGTTGTTGCTTTACAAGCACACTTCCTAGAAGATGAGTTCATTCAGGAAGGCAGAGCAGGTAGAAGTATTTCTTTAGAAGAATACAATGGAACTCCTCAGGAGACACCTGTGTAAGAAACTGGAACTGAACTTTGTGAAACACAAGTACAACCACCTCATAGGTATAGTAGGGTGCCTCATTTACCTGAGAGGTATGTGCTTGTGCACTTGGAGGAGCTGGGTCTCCATGAGGTTCCAAGTGATAGCCAAGAGACCGACCCGACGACCTATGACCAAGCGATGGTGGATGTAGACTCCACGAAATGGCGTGAAGCTATGGAAGCTGAGATAGACTCGATGCATGTCAATCAGGTCTGGACTCTAGTAGACCGCCCCAAGGGCATAGTGCCTATTGGGAACAAGTGGATCTACAATAGAAAGACTGATGGTGATGGCAAGGTTGACGCCTATAAGGCCAGGCTTGTAGCAAAGGGTTATACCCAAAAGGAAGGGATCGATTACCACGATACCTTCTCGCCCGTAGCCATGATCAAGTCACTACGCCATATATGGGCTTTAACAACGTTTTTTTCAGTGTTACAAGCAAAAGTGTAGCCATATATGTCTTGAAAGTGATCTAGGCCTAAACTTTTTTTTAGTGTTAGCGTTGCTATGAGTCACTGTTACTGTAGACGTTATTTAGTATCTACGGTAACATCGAAGTCGGTGTAGCCGTTGGTCTTTAAAAATGTGTTGCCGTTGGGCTTTAAAAATCAATAAAAAATAAGCGGGCCACCTTTATCCAAATACGGGTCAATTCACTCTCAACTCTCAACTCTCTCTCTCTCTCAAATACGAAGAAAGAAAAGGGATGAACGAATAAGAGCAACTAACTCTCTCTGAACTCTCTCTCTCAACTCTCTCCCAAATTTCAAATAAGCACCAAGTTCTTCAGGGTTCTTCACATGTTCTCTCTCTACGGGTTCTTCACCAAGAAATTAGGGCTTGTAGATTAGGGGGTTCAATTAGGGATTCGCCGGAAAATTCCCTTTTCAAGCTCGTCGTCCTTCATGCTAAGCCTCTGCCATCAACCATTGTTGGCTTCGGTGGCCCCGGTATTATATTATTCATCCTTATTCTGATTTCACAACATTGAATTATCTAAGCCCCGGTATTATATTATTCATCCTTATTCTGATTTCACAACATTGAATTATCTAAGTGTTAGTTAGGTGTTCGGATTTGCAATCAAGCAAATGCAACCTGTAGGTTCTGTCGATGTGCTGCCGATTATGGAGGCGGATTTGAAGAAGATTGCTACTAGGGTCATGGAGAAGGCCAAGGGAATTTGTACTGCTAAATCGGTAACTGATCTTATCGATTTGCACTTGTTTCATATAATTCTTAGGGGTGAATTCAAAAACCTACCCCTGAGATTTGGGTTAACCACGAAAGGAAAATGAGAGAGGTTGTAAAATTACAAAAGATACCTCCAGTGCTTGATATTGTGTTAAATATAAATGGATAGTAAGTAGTAAGTATTTGTACACATTTAAGGGGCTGTTCAGATTTTTTTTGCTTATGAAAGCCGAAAGTTTGATAAAAACCAACCCCCAAAGGTTCTTTTTCTTCTGTAATTTCCAGGAACTCCCGTGGTTTTAGGTAATTAGGCTAAACCTCAGTTATTCTTGTTGTTGTCGTTCTGTTCAAGGTTTCTTTGGCCTGACATGTTTTCAAGAGAACAGGTTGTATTTTTTTCACAGAGTAGAAGCTTCTCATCAATCGTCAATTTTATTTTGGTGTATGTATGTGTGTGTGGTTCTGGGTGATTTGTCCTTAAAATTAACATGGATGTTGAAATAGAACATTTTAAATGTTCCGTGTGTTACTCAGGTGCATGATGTGATATATGAGGTTGTGGGTGGTGATGCTAGGAATGTTCTATGTGAGGCTGTTGAAAAGCACCATACTTCTGTAGTGGTTGTTGGCAGCCATGGTTATGGAGATATAAAGAGGTATTTGTTTTCCTCCTCTTCTCATAAATATCAGCTTTGTAACGAATATGGTTTGTTGGTCTTTTCTTCACTTGTTAGTTACACGCTCGTAATGTTTCTGTGTTTTGGAGTATTGATTTGGGTACACTTGTTTTCTTGGGCATAATATCATACTAATCTCAACTAAGCTATAAATTTCATAATTTTTACACAACCTATGTATGTATTATTACAATTTATAAGTGCTTATTTCACTTATTACATACAAATATATCACCATATACATGTTTGTAGATTTTTATGATGAAAAAAAGTAAATAAATAATTGACAAGGTCATTTTATTGATCAAAATATGTACATATAAGTTCTATGTCATTTTTGTTTAATTGAAGAGTATGTGAATGTGTTTTAAATAATTAATTAACTTGTTGAGCTTGTAAAAAGGTCATAAAGGCCATGCGAGAGAGAGTCGGACTCCATAAAACCTGCTATTTTTGCTATGTCAAATCCTACTACTAATGGTTTGTTCTCTACCCCTTACTATTTCAAACATTTCATTTCATGCAGTCATAATACTTCTATTTTGGCAAAAACTAAGAAAATATTCACATGGTTTGGAACAGCTGAATGCACTGCAGGGAATGGGAAAACAGGGTTTGTTCTTTTCACGGTGGGAATGAGAAAACAGTCATGTGAATCAAGCAAATAACATGTACCTTTTCCTAGTAATTTCCTCATTGCGTTTGGATACACACATACACACACTCTTCAACTCATGATTTTTATTTTTGTTTCTGCTCATTTAGAATTGGCTTGGGAAGTCTTCTTGCCGGTGCATGTATTATGCGATGAAATCTTGCAAGCATTTCTTTGAGAGGTAGGCAGGAGCAGTTTCCTTTTCTATGAAAGAGAAAATAAGAATTAAAAAACTTATGTTTTCGGACACTACACCCTATAACAAATTACATGTAGACAAATCTCAGACTTTTAATATAGAGTAAAACTTTTATTATAAAAAATGAAATAAGTTACATGTTGAGTGATATCACTGATATCATATGTGTTTCTGTGCTGGAGAAGTTTGGAGAAAAACGGGCAGATTCTTAGGTAGAATTGTATATAACCTCTCTGCATTCAATTATTCAAATGTAGATAAGCTGTGATATCACTCGAAGCAACAAATGGTACTACTCTTGAGAAAAACGGGCATTTGAATATTGCATTTGTAGCACTTTCATCTTTCAACAATTTTGTGTTGGGAATTCAGAATCTGTACCATTACTCTTTCAAATATGACCTAAAAAACTCTCAGTTTCCTAGATTATCATTTTTATTGTCATTAACTGGCACATGATTTGCTGACTTTGTTTCTATTTGTTAATAGGCTAGCGGTATACTGGTATGTGAGGCAAGCTGCATTCTGAAAACCTCGACTTCTTGTCTTGATAATGAAGGGTAGTTCATTTCTCAGGTATTCATTATAACATCATGATAATTCTGGGGTTCTGGTTCATTAATGCAAATACAACTTTATGCATTCTCTGTGCACAGCGCACATAATAAGATTTGTATATGTTGGAATTTTGATAGTTCTCTGTTATATAATTAATTTCTTTTAAGGTTCTCATCTTTTAGGGAAAGTTGTTGATTGGTGATTACTGGTATTGGATTAGTGTTTCTCCCTCATTGTGCCTAGTACTATGGTATTAAAGGAGATATATGTCTGCTTGCTTCAATCACATGTTTGCTCATTTGTTTGAGGAACAAATTACTGGTATATAGTCTCTTGTTAATGACTTTATTTAGAGTTGTACTTATTGCAATATTCATACTGCTCTAAGAGGGTGAACTGCCCTTTCGTCAAAATGGCGTTTGTTCATCTAGAGGTTTTTAATTTCTTCTTTATTTTTCCTTTTATTGGTGGTCGATTCTGCCTCATCATTTATCGGGTTTTCTTTTCTACGAATGATTCCTTTTATGTCCTGATGTTCCTTTTCCCCACCGTTGTAATTTGAAGCGTTTATCAAGGTTTTTCTTCTTCCAAATCCTAGTGAGTTTGTAATTTTTTGTCTCCTTTTGTGCGATTATTTTATATTTTTTGTGATCTTCTCTTCTTCTTGTTGTAATTCACCTGGGTATCCGGATTGATTTCGTCTTCAATGTTTTATCTCACGTATTAATGTTACTTTTCTTCATCGTTACAATTTCAGGCGTTTACCATTGTTATTATTTCGGCGGCGGCTCTTGGTTCATCACTTGTCAGCTGCTTCGACGCCCGCTAGCAGCTTCATTCTTTGTCGCTCTCAGTCTGCTCCACACCCGAGGGTATTTCTGGCCTTATCCTCCATCCTCCAGGTTTTATTGAGGCCCTTCTTTTCTTTTAGATTTCTAATTTCATAAGGTATATGTCTCCCAATACTAACTTTTATATCCTGCCTTATGTTGTTTATATTCATGTCAATATGTGTAGGATTACTCAGTTGAACAAACCCCGCAATTGTTCGAACATCAAATTTTTGTTCGGTTGCTAGAAGCCTACAATTGTTGTGTAGTTAGGCAAAACCTCAGGGTTAATTTTATAATTAGTCCATAAGCTTATAAACTAATATTTGCTCATGCTAAAAATATCTGTATTTATTATTTTAGTTTTCAAAATTCAAGATTTCGAAATTGGAATTCAGATTCTGTTTGATAAACAGACCCTAAGCAGCATTTTTTTTTCTACTGCAGGTTTTGAATGTGTTGTTGAGATTACCATGGATGCAAACTGTGATGAGTATCACCATTTTTGTAACGGGTGGATATACTCTGCTCTTTGGTGATTCAAATCATTGCGATAGGATCCTTAACATCCTTATATTCATTTTGGATTTATGTAGTTATTTCGGATGGTTTATGTATTTGGATGGTTGTTTGATAACTTTTTATGTATTGGGATGTTTGAATTTATTTTTTGATGGGTAACTCTATTTTTAAATACCATATGTTGATTTTTAGCATTTAGAGTGTTGGTAAAAGACATGCAAAAATGTAGCCATTGACATTGACCCCAAAAATATACTCTTTACGTGTTGGTAAAAGAATAACATAGTGTAGGCAAAGATATTAAATTGTTTAAGAAACAAGTGTAGCCATAATGATAAAGGGTGTTTCCAACAATATCGAAGTGTTTCACAATTTTATGTTACAGGTGTAGCCATAGGTCTACAGCTATACTTTTAATGGTGTCACCGTATAGATAACGGTGTTGGCATAGGTCTACAACAACACTTCTTAAGGTGTAGGAACAGAACCAAAAAGTGTTGGCATAGGGGTCTACAGCTACACCTTTCCGCAGTGTTACGAGAAACTATAAAAGTGTTAGCGTAGACCCCTATGGTAGCGGCCATTTTTGTAACTGTTAGGCGTATTTTTATACGCTTATTTGTCATTATTTTGTAGTATTTTGGAGTGTGAAATCATCTAAATGAGCTTTCAATGCCTTAATTTTGTATGATTGACAGGAAATTGAAGTCCGGATGCTTAAACGAGGCAAAACGGGCGAAAACGGCGAAACTGGACTATGAGCCGCGGCTCAAGGAAGTTGAGCCGCGGCAAAGGAAGACACCAGCCGAAGGGCAGAGTAGGCTGTACTCTGAGCCGCGGCACAGCCCATGTGAGCCGCGGCACAGAAGGATTTAATTACGCCCAGGTATTCAGATTTTGGCGATGTGCCGCGGCACAGGTTCAGTGAGCCGCGGCACACTTAGCGGGTTTGGTTCGTCTGCGCGGATTTTGGGCCGTTTCGAAGCCAGTTTTCAACCAACTAATACGGACGCGATTTATGGAAGTGCTGAGCTATAAATAGGGCTTAAGACCCTAATTTAATCATCTTGGAATCATTAAATCAAAGCCTAAGAGAGCTTAAGCTTGGAGACAGAGAAGAGGAGGAAAGCAGAGGAATTCAAGGGCAGAAGGCGGAAGCTGAAGAACGGAGGAATCCGAGCTTCATCTGCGTTTGAATTTTATGCTTTCGTTTATTTACTTTGTATTGTCAGTTTTTAGTATGTCAGGCTAAAGCCCTAATCTAGGGTTTTGATGAAACCTTTATTTTGACGAATTGATTGAGATTATCCAATTTATTACCTTTTTATTGAGTTTTCCCAATTATGTTTAATGCTTGCAATTATCTGGCCAATAGTTGTATTGATTTAATCATTCACTTCGAATCGGGAGAGGAGATTTGGTGAGGAACTATTGGTGAGGACCGTTTTATTCTGTGAGATAGGAATATACTCATAGGAACTACGTGGCCCTTAGGAGATTTCATGCTTTTTGCCTAGTGACGAGATAATTCACCTAGGGATAGAGTGCGTTAGTTGCCGTTAGATAAATCTATTGACCTCGGGAGAGGCGGTAGAATATACTAGCAATCTCCGCCTTCAATAAATTGGGAAAATTATTTATTACGGATAATCAAGATTAAATTCGGATAAATTAAGGTGGATTCAGAACTCTAGACTTATTTATCATTTGATTCCTTTTATTCAAGCTATCGTTTTCTGTTTAGTCTTTTATTAATTCTTTTAGTTATTAATCCAAAAAACCCAACTTCGATAGTTCAAATAAAATTGGGATACGAAAACGTTGGTAGTTAGAGATTCAATCCTCGTGGGAACGATACTCTACTTATCACTTTATTACTTGTAAACGATGACGTGCACTTGCGTGTAGGAAAAATCGCAACAAGTTTTTGGCGCCGTTGCCGGGGATTGAAATTTTTCTAATATCGACTTAAGTATTTCCAGTCTTAATTTGAACGTTTTATTTTTATTTTTTGTGTATTTAATTTTGTTGATTCGTTTTTCCTTTCAGGACCTTTCGTGTAGTGCATGAGAAGACTCGGTAACGAAGGCCTACTACCTTTGGACACCGAGCTCGAGCGCACGCTAAGAAGGAATAAAAAGGAGAAAAGAGAGTTGCGGGCAGCGGTCAAGATGGCCGAAAATATTGAAATCCAAGGAGGAGACAACCAAGTGCGGCAAGTTCAACCGGAACTCGCTCTTCGTGATTATGCCATGCCGCAAGCCAACGCAAATTTTTCGGGAATTCGGCGTCCCACCATCCAAGCTAATAATTTTGAAATCAAGCCCGCCATTATTCAGATGGTACAGGCGAGCCCTTTCTGTGGATTGCCGAAGGACGACCCGAATGCCCACATTGCTTCGTTCCTTGAGATATGCGACACTTTCAAAACTAATGGTGTCACCGACGATGCCATCCGATTGAGGCTTTTCCCTTTTTCTTTGAGGGATAAAGCAAAATTAGTTGAATTCCTTACCGGGTCTATTACAACTTGGGAGAGGTTAGTGCAAGCCTTCCTTGCAAAATTTTTCCCACCGGCTAAGACAGCGCGGTTGAGAAACGAGATAACTACTTTTGCCCGATTTGATATGGAATCGCTCCACGAGGCGTGGGAGCGATATAAAGAATTACTTGAAGATGCCCTCATCACGGCATTCTGATTGGCTTATTTGCATACGTTTTATGGTGGTTTGAGTGCTTCTACACGCACTTTAGTGGATGCGACCTCGGAGGAACATTCATGGGAAAATATATGGCCGAGGCTCACGTGCTTTTGGAGGATATGGCAAAACGCATACCAATGGCCAGCAGAAAGATTGACACCGAAGAGGGTAATGGAAGTTTGAGCAATGATCCGATTTCCACCTTGTCGGCTCAAGTCGCCGCTTTGACACAATGACTCGAACTTTTCGCATGCACCAGCCCCGTTACCATTGAGGCGTGTAATTGGTGTAACGGATCACACCCAGTGCGGAATGTCAATTTGGAAATCCGTTCGAGCAAAATCATATGGAGCGAGGCTCAATTCGTAGGAAATGGGAATCGACCAATAACCCGTACTCAATACTTATAATCCGGTGGCGCAATCATCCCAACTTTTCATGGAGAAAGCGGACGACGCACACCAGCCCACTTTCGCCTGGAATCAACGGCGGCCCCCTTCCGCTCCTAAAGTGTCTCTCGAGGAAGCACTTGCAAAATTGGCGGCAAATACGAGTCAATTTATGACTCGGATGAAGCTACGTTACAAAATCATTCGCTTCCATTCGAATTTAGAGGTCAGTGGGCCAAATCGCTAATGTATTGACGGCTCGTCCGGAGGAGCATTGCCGAGTACAACGAGACTTACCCTAGAGAGAGTCTAAACGCAGTTAGCTTGAGAAGCGGGAGAGTTCTTTGGATCAGCCCGAGCGGGGTAAAGAGGAGAAGGTGATTGAGGAGTCGAAGGAATTAAAGCCGGAGGAGTCGAAGAACTTGAAGGCGGAGATCTCGAAGACAGTGTTCCCCGTTCCGTTTCATGAGACTACTGACAAGAAGGCGGACAAACAATTTTCTAAGTTCCTTGAGGTGTTCAAAAAGCTTCACATAAATATTCCGTTCGCGAAGCATTGGAGCAGATGCCGAGTTATGTCAAGTTCATGAAAGAGATATTATCTAAGAAGAGAAAACTTGAAGAGTTTGAAACGGTTGCCTTGACAGAGGAGTGCAGTGCAATTCTTCAAAAGAAGCTCCCACCTAAATTGAAAGATCCGGGAAGCTTCAACATACCGTGTACCATGGGGAATCTTTCATTTGATAAGGCACTATGTGATCTTGGTGCAAGTATCAACCTCATGCCTCTATCGATTTTCCAAAAGCTGAATATTGGGGAAGCCAAGCCAACCACAGTCTCCTTACAATTGGCGGATCGATCGATAAAGTATCCGAGGGGAGTAATCGAGGATGTTTTAGTTAAAGTCGATAAGTTCATCTTTCCGGCTGATTTCATCGTACTAGACATGGAGGAAGATGAAAATATTCCGATCATCTTGGGACGACCATTTCTAGCTACGGGCTGCACCCTTATAGACGTGGAAAAGGGGGAGTTAACTCTGAGGGTCCAAGACGAGCAAGTCACTTTTCAAGTGTTCAAATCGCTCCCATGTCCCGGAAGTGCTGATAAAGAGTTTCAAATTGAAAGCGTGGATGTTGTTGAAAGAGGAAAGCACCGAAAACATCGTCGGTGGAAAAATTCAGATTTTGTGTTGAATGGCCCAAGTTTTAAGAAGGATGTTGAACGAGTGGCATTCCTCGAGCATGAGGAAAAATCTGCTGCAGTCGTGAGTTCGTTGGCGAAGGAGGAGAGTGAGCCGAAAGCCAAGAGAAAAATTATTCAAGGAGAAACCGGGTGTTTCGGGAAGTTTTTCAAGTCGAAACCTCTTCGCAAACAACATTTGATTACCGAACCGAGAATCGAACCGCTGATGACCAATGGTCATAATTTTAACCAAAATATAAACAGTTCGATAAACGGGGCGGAAGCCAAATGGAGTTTGCGAAAAGCAAACTAACGTTGTTCAATAGGTCCGGCTGAAGACTATAAACTTAGCGCTTCTCGGGAGGCAACCCGAGCTCGTAGTTGTAGAATCTTGCATTTCTTTATTTTTCTTGTTTTTCGTGATTCTTAGTTTTCATCATTTTTGTGCTTCTATCTGCTTCGTCCTCTCGTTTTTAACGTCTTCTTTTCAAAATTGCATGCGGGAAAGTCCTGTGGAGAAATCGGAGTATGAGCCGCGGCACAGCTATTGTGAGCCGCGGCACACATCATTCGCCAGGGAAGGCAAAACCGACTGTACTTTGTGCCGCGGCACGGCATAAATGAGCCGCGGCACACTTGAGCAATGAGCCGGGGCACACGGAATTTAAGCCGCGGCACACGACAAAACGAGACACAGGTAAAAGGGACTGTACCTTGTGCCGCGGCACATCGATTGTGAGCCGCGGCACACTGTGCGGAATTTGAAAGGCCAGGTAGCATATAACGAGCATTCGGCCGGCATTTCCAGGTAAGCTTTCCTATTTCCTTGCCTTCCCTCCCCAGCGCAAACCGGCCGAAGCGATTCTTCAAATTTTTTCCTGCGATTTTTCTTGAAATCTTCAGAAAGGTACGTTTGAATCTTGAATTCTTATTTTCTTATGGTTGATATATGGAAGTGTCTATGCTTTAAATGATTGGAACATGTTTATTTTTCTTCATATAGTTTTGTGATTGTTAGAGAATAACAGGGTAGTTTCATCGAATTTTCTTGATTAAATTGGAACATAAATGAGTTGAATGTGTTAAGTTGTTGCTAATCGAATTTCATTTCTGTTTTTGGGGGCTGAATCGAGCTAGAACTATGTTTATTCTTCAAGTAAACATGCGCCCTCAAGGTGTCCGATAAATTGCCCAAATGAATAGTTTTCTTTGAAAAAGCAAGTGTTTTGAAGTTTTGTGCAAACGTATACGCTTTCAATTTACAGCAAGCCCAACCCTTACATCCAGTTTAGTTGTTTAAGTCCAAATTCATTTTTTTCTCTCGTATGCGCTAGTGTCTCAATGTCGGAATTTCTGGTTTGATGTCTTTAGCCACGCATATATCATCGTTACTATTGTTGCGTAAATAAACCCTCGTGTGTACTTCTCAGGACTGATTATGGCGCGCACGAAGAAGTTGACCAAGCGTGCTAGGACCGAGTCATCCCCTACGCGAGGGGAGACCTCTCGGGGTCGGGCCGAGGCGGAGGGGCACCAATTTTCGGACCCCGAGATCCACAAGATATTCAATGAAAAGATCCGTCCGCGTCCACTGATTCCCGAGAGAGGTTTCACTCCAGCTCCTCAGGACGGGGAGTTGCTCATGATGATTGACGAGATGGGATGGGCTAGATTTACCGCACCTCCTGAGCCAGCAGTCATTTCGATCGTCCAGGAGTTTTATGCGGCGCTCTCTGTGAAGCACATCCGGGCAGGGCATACGTTGCCATCTCTAGAGTCTCGGACTCGGAGTCGACGTCCGAGGGGTCACGGTTGATTTCTCCCATTGCTATTCGGAGGCTTTTGGGTTTCGGCGGAGGACCAGACGGCTATGACCGCGTGATGACCGGCCTCACTAAGGAGGCCACGCTTGAGCAGTTTGCACGGCCAGACCGGCCCAGGAGCGGCGAGCACAGAGCTCATCTACTTTTCACTTTAGGAGCTCGCGCCTCGGTCGGCTCGGGCGAGCACGGCTTTACTTTATTTGTGCCGCATTGATCCCACCTCCCGGATCCGTGCAGTTTTCTCTCCGCGCCCGGATACTTTTTGCTATCACCTCCGGGTTGCGTTTTGATGTGGCCCCCATTCTGGTTCGATCTATCTTCCAGAGTATCCAGGGGGGGCCAAGACGGGGTTGAAGCACCCCTCCCTCATATGCGCTTTATGCCGGCAGTCGGGGCTGACATGGTCAGTCGACGAGCCGATGCTTGCCCCACAGGCCCCGATCGACCACCGCATCATATCGCACTTTGAGCAGTGGGGCGGAGCGCCGGCACACGCTCGGGGGCGAGGATTTTTGCTCGAGGAGGCTCATGAGGGATCCCCCGAGCCGCTTTTGTTGATGCACGGAGAGGCCGGCCCGCAGCCTGACAGAGCGAGGTTGGAGGAGCTGTTTGATGGGCTGCGGGAGGATTTGAGGAGACAGAGAGAAGAGCATAGGGAGGAGCTGAGGAGAGAGAGAGAGGAGCTGAGAGAGGAGTTGAGGAGAGAGAGAGACGAGATGAGGAGAGGGAGAGAGAGCTGGATGGCTGCCTTGCGAGAGGAGCAGCGGGCGGCGCGGGAGAGTGTTGTTGCTGCCGCCAGAGCCGAGATGAGAGAGCAGGACCGACGGACCAGCCGACGAGCGGCGAGGCATCTTGCTGCGAGGGAGGATTATCATCAGGAGCACCTCGCCGCATGGACGGCCCACATCATGCATCCCGACGGGCCATTTATTGCGCCCGCCCGGCCAGCCACACCACCCTCCTCACCGGACGATGCCGGCACCAGCTCCTGAGCAGACTGGAGGGGAGTACTTGACCTTTTTACTTTTATTACATCTCATTTTTTGTCCATTGAGGTCAATGTACGTCCTAAGTTTGGGGGGGGGTTTACTTTCAGTCTACATTCATTGCTGCTGTACTCTATTTTCTGGCTGTACATTATATTTTGTTGCACTTTTCTTTTCTTTGCGAAATTTTTTTTTTAATTTTTTTAGATAGCCTTGCTTGCCGTAGTTTTTCTTTATTCGTGAATTTTCGGGCTTCTATTATGTGTGATACTGATGTTACGACACTGTCTTTCTCTTTGAAGAAGCGGGCGAGTTTTAGTCGAGTTGTAGTGATTATTTCATTACGCTTAGTATTCAATTAGGTCGAAATTTTTCGTGATTGTAGAGGACTTGGCAGATAAGAGACGATACATACTTGTTTTTAATCCCCATCAATACGTTTGGCTACATTTTCCGGATAGTGAGTCGTCTGTTTCTTTAGTCGTGTTGGCACTTAAATTGAGTTTAGAGTCGGGCAGTTTTTCCCTAAAAGTCGAGATAATGTGTTCTATGAAGGGAAGTCTAGTAAGGGGTATTCGCGTGACCGTTGTTTACTCTCGCGTAAAGCAGCGACCCGATTAGACTAGTGATTTAGTGATTTCACATGTGCCAATGATAGGAAGCCTAGTAGGGGGCATTCGCGTGACCATTGTTTACTCTCGCGTCAAGCGGCAACCTTGATTCGGACATGTGGAAATTATGTATTCGAGTTGTTTCTCCATTGTAGACGGGAACTTAGTAACTAGAAGCATCCATGTACCCCATGAGTGTCTTTTACGTCAAACGGTTTCCGAATACATGAGAATGGAAGTTCCACCTAGGATTATCCCGATGAAACATCCGAGATCCTAACCTAGTGGTCGACTCGAATCAAATTCTTGAGCATATTTATATAAGGGGATCTTGTCCGAGGTTTATTTGTTATGAGACTCGTGAAAAATTGTGCCTTTAGGCGTGGGAACGGACGAACTAGCTTGTTTATGTTAGCCTTTCATATTGACGGTTGATTTGACTCATGTTTTGTTGATCTTTGAGTGAGTTTTCTTCATGAACAAATGATTAGGATCGAACTTGATTACTTTGCGGTATCACGATTACGAGTGCGGCTCGCTTTCATGACACTCGTATTATTTAGAGAGAATGGCGGGATAGTATTGATTAGGTTGAACACTATGAGTTGCACGATGATTCACGACATTCTTTTAGTGACTTTAATTCTTTTTGCTTGAGGACAAGCAAAGGCTTAAGTTTGGGGGTATTTGTTAGGCGTATTTTTATACGCTTATTTGTCATTATTTTGTAGTATTTTGGAGTGTGAAATCATCTAAATGAGCTTTTAATGCCTTAATTTTGTATGATTGACAGGAAATTGAAGTCCGGATGCTTAAACGAGGCAAAACGGGCGCAGTAGCGGACTATGAGCCGCGGCTCAAGGAAGTTGAGCCGCGGCAAAGGAAGACACCACCGAAGGGCGAGTAGTGTACTGCGAGCCGCGGCATGCCCATGTGAGCCGCGGCACGAAGGATTTAATTACGCCTGTATTCAGATTTTGGCGATGTGCGCGGCACGAGTTGATGAGCCGCGGCACACTTAGCGGGTTTGGTTAAATCTGCCGCGGATTTTGGGCGTTTGAAGCGATTTCAACCAACTAATACGGACGCGATTTATGGAAGTGCTGAGCTATAAATAGGGCTTAAGACCCTAATTTAATCATCTTGGAATCATTAAATCAAAGCCTAAGAGAGCTTAAGCTTGGAGACAGAGAAGAGGAGGAAAGCAGAGGAATTCAAGGGCAGAAGGCGGAAGCTGAAGAACGGAGGAATCCGAGCTTCATCTGCGTTTGAATTTTATGCTTTCGTTTATTTACTTTGTATTGTCAGTTTTTAGTATGTCAGGCTAAAGCCCTAATCTAGGGTTTTGATGAAACCTTTATTTTGACGAATTGATTGAGATTATCCAATTTATTACCTTTTTATTGAGTTTTCCCAATTATGTTTAATGCTTGCAATTATCTGGCCAATAGTTGTATTGATTTAATCATTCACTTGAATCGGGAGAGGAGATTTGGTGAGAACTATTGGTGAGGACCGTTTTATTCTGTGAGATAGGAATATACTCATAGGAACTACGTGGCCCTTAGGAGATTTCATGCTTTTTGCCTAGTGACGAGATAATTCACCTAGGGATAGAGTGCGTTAGTCGCCGTTAGATAAATCTATTGACCTCGGGAGAGGCGGTAGAATATACTAGCAATCTCCGCCTTCAATAAATTGGGAAAATTATTTATTACGGATAATCAAGATTAAATTCGGATAAATTAAGGTGGATTCAGAACTCTAGACTTATTTATCATTTGATTCCTTTTATTCAAGCTATCGTTTTCTGTTTAGTCTTTTATTAATTCTTTTAGTTATTAATCCAAAAAACCCAACTTCGATAGTTCAAATAAAATTGGGATACGAAAACGTCGGTAGTTAGAGATTCAACCCTCGTGGGAACGATACTCTACTTATCACTTTATTACTTGTAAACGATGACGTGCACTTGCGTGTAGGAAAAATCGCAACAGTAACACCCTCAAATTTGGTCAAAGTGTAGCCGTAGCCTGTTTTTTTTCTTTTACCAACACTTTTTGAGCTATGAACACACTTTTTTAGGTGTGACTGAAGCCCATATATGGCGTAGTGAGTCTATTCGCATGATGCTTGCTATAGCTGCCTACCACGATTATGAGATATGGCAAATGGACATAAAGACGGCTTTTCTTAATGGATTCCTCGAGGAGGAAATCTATATGGAGCAGCCTAAAGTCTTTTTATCCGAAGTCGATATTCATAAAGTGTGCAAGCTTCAACGTTCCATTTATGGACTGAAGCAAGCGTCGCGTAGTTGGAACCTTCGTTTTGACAAGGCGGTCAAGGAGTTTGACTTCGTGCAAAATGAAGAGGAACTTTGTGTATACCAGAGGGTTAGTGGGAGCAAGATCGCATTCTTAGTACTATATGTAGATGACATTCTACTAATAGGAAATGATGTGGGAATGCTCAGTTCTGTGAAAGCTTGGCTTTCGAGTAATTTCTCCATGAAAGACTTGGAAGAAGCAACCTATATTCTTGGAATTCGACTCTACCGGGATAGAGCGAAGAGAACAATAGGCCTTTCCCAAGCCCTCTATATAGATAAGATCTTAAAACGATTTAAGATGGATGATTCTAAAAGAGGGTTCCTACCGATGCGACATGGAATAAAACTCACCTTGAAGATGTGTCCTCAAAGTGAGGAACAACGAAAGGAAATGAGTAATATACCATATGCTTCGGCCGTGGGTAGCCTTATGTATGCTATGTTGTGTACAAGACCTGATATCGCGCATGCTGTAAGCGTGGTGAGTTGGTTTCAGGCAAACCCAGGTAGGGAACATTGGACTGTCGTAAAGAACGTTCTCAAGTATTTAAGAAGGACTAGAGATATGGTTCTGATGTATGGCGGTGGAGAATTGGATGTGGTGGGATTCACTGATTCGGACTTCCAAGGACTGAAGGATGACTCGATGTCCACTTCTGGCTACATATTTACTCTTAATGGAGGAGCGGTATCTTGGCGTAGTGCCAAGAAAAGCGCGACTACTAATTACACCTGTTAGGCTCAGTATCAAGCAGCCTCGGAGGCTTCCAAGGAAGGGTTCTGGATTAAGAAGTTTCTGGGAGAACTCCAAGTGATACCATGTCTTTGGTGCCCGATTCATCTGCGACAACGGAGAGTAGCGCAGGCCAAGGAGCCGAGGTTTCACAACAGCATCAAACATATTGAGAAGAAGTATCATCTCGTAAGAGAATTTGTTCGCAAGGGATACATTGTGCTGCACAGAGTAGACTCGGCCAACAACGTTGCTGATCCACTGACCAAGCCACTTTCTCAGACTAGCTTGGAGCGTCATCTGGAGAACATGGGTAGTAGATACCATAGTGTGTGGCATTGAGTGCAAGTGAGAGATTGTTAGGAGTATGCCCTCGAATGCCACTCAGAGGATGTTGAGTGAGGGCATTGTACTTGTTATTATGTAAATCATCAATATAAGGCAATGGATGTTTCTTTATTTACTGGTAGTTAGTGGAATTCCTAACTCGTAAATATACATGTAGAAACTAGTCCGTGTATTTGAGAGCAAAACGTTCCACTCCTTATTGGATAAGGGGGTCGGCACTGGAAAAGTTTATAGCTCAAATACTTAATCATTCGCAAGTCGGTGATACTTGAATGGGCGTTAAGTTTATGTGAAGACTTGTATGACGTGTTCTTTGACAAGGAGAGTGCCTGTCGAACACTAATGGTTAGTGGGAGCACACGTTTTAGGTATGATAATTATATTAGTATACTCGAACCGACTCACCCTCGATTCGTCACACGGATTTCACTTTGGGACAGTCAATGATGGAATCAAAAGGTTGTGATAGGTATTCGTGAACCTTCGACTTGAGGATTTAGTAGGGATGTGCTTGTGACGTCAAGATTTTCATTAGAGTAGTTCGACCCTATAAACCAGAAGGCGGGGGTCAACCTCGACGTGCATCTTGATGGGCAAGTAGCATGTCCTACTGAATACCAAGATAGAATTCTTTCTCCTGTTAGTGAACGGGTTATATGTCCTATGCGGTTAATGGCACATGAGATCATAAGTCTTTGGCCAAAGCCTTGGATCTAGCTGTATTAGATACACGAGAGCTCGATGATCTTGATTTGCATTAACGCATGCATAGCGTCAAGTACAGATGGGGTTTGACTGACCGTGACCCCATAACTTGATCGGGACATTTGAAAGAAGGGTTTATACGTTTACTGGCATTCACGACAGAATGGTTCTTGAATGATCCCAATCATTCGTTCTCAGTTGGGGTACAGTGTAGGCCGCCAGGCTGGCTAGGTGGTGCTACTACTCTTTGGTTCCTCCCATTGCTGACTGAAACGGACCTACCGAGTCGCGCAATAGGATTGACGACGGAATGAATAAAGCTAATTCTCTCATTATGAATATTAGATATTGGATATCTAATTTTGGAACATTGGATGTTTAAATCGATTTATTGGATAAATTGATTTACGGCCTAATGAATTAAATAAATTACTGGGTGATTAATTTAATTCATGTATATAATTATTTCTTGGAGAAATTAATTATATTCTTTTGTATTTGATATGTTTAATTAATTGGATTAATTAAACGATATAAATACATCGGAACGAAATTAAAGTTTATCTGTTTGGACTCTCGGGAGTCCGAAACGAACTGAACTCTTCCTACAATTCATCTTGGCCGCCCCACCCACTTATATATGCATGTGTGTGTATTGACTTGTCCCTATCATGGTTTTGGAATCTCATGTGTTGAGGGGACAAGCATCATATACATTATATGGTAGGGTATCAATCATGTGAGATGTATTGTTTTCATGTGGGTTGAATAAGAATATAAATAAGACTTCGATCTCTCATCCTCACTTCACCCTTGGCATCATACGTATCATTGAGTTTGAGAGAGAGAAAATTGTTTTCTCTTTAGTCATCTTCTTCTTCAACTTTGTTCTTGTTTTTCTTAGAGAAAAAATATCAAAACATAAAGAGAGAGTAAGATTAAAACACTTAGCGTGTAGTAATCTTTACATATATAGCTTCATCACCTAGCTCTAGCCGTATCCTCGGAGGATAGCAAGGTGTTGTCATTCCGTTCATTTTTCCGGCGCGTGGCAAGTAGAGACATGGTGCTTTCGGCGTTGGATCGTTCAAGAGCTTGGAGCGGATTGGACTCGTAGAGATCAAACTAAAGCTTGGGGAATAGCTCAAGAAAAGGTTACCATTTAATCAACGGACTTTGAGGGTTAGTTTCTTACGACTCTTGCTTTTCGTTTATATATTCGTATATACGTAGCTCGATCGATCCTTGTAGGGATTCGGATCGAATTAATTTTCGTTTTACCGCTTCCGCTGGGCCTTCGTTTTAGGCACCGAATCCCAACATATTTTACATATTCACAGGAAGTACAATAAACGCAATCAAGGTACTTGCCTTGGTTGGAAACGATACGAGAATAATGAATGGAAAGATGTACGGTCCGAACCCCTTCAACGATTCGATCCTAGTTCAACAAAATACCGAATCAAATGGGGACGGGGGTCAAGTTACATAAATGAGAGAGTTGAAAAGACTCGTTCGAAAGTTTTCTGCATGCGCCCGGAAACATAAGCCGACTACTGAGCCCAGTTAACTAAAACTCTGGGCAAGAGCTATAGGGTGATAGGAAGCATACTATGAAAACGGAAGGATTCACCCTAAGTTTTGCCCTTAGGGACCTTTATTCAAACACTACTAAGACAACATATCTCGAATCCATACTACGGAGGATAATTAAGGATTTAATCCGTGAATCTTGGAGAAAAACGAAGGATTATGATTACAACATCATAATCTAGCACAAATCCGAGATAAAATAGATTAAAATCGAAGATCTCAACAAAAACTCCAAAATATGAAGAACTAGGGTTCCAGCGGATTTCACCTTGATTTGGACGGTGAAAGTTAATGAGATGTTGATGACTTGGTGTTAGGAACTCAAATTTATTGTTGGATGAAGAAATCCGACCAAAATCTGCACTTTCTATGCCCAAGACTGCTCAGCTGCCGGAGAAGGAGAAGAAGGGAATGAAAATGACGACTTAGAACATGCCCAGCGTATATATATACTGGGGAGAAACTAGCGTGCGCTAAGGCTAAAAATTAGTGTGCGCTAACGGGCTAGACAGGCAGTACATATCCTACTGTCTGACTTCGGTAGCGCGCGCTACTCAGAAATATTAGCGTGCGTTATCGAGCATGACTAGCGCGCGCTAAACCCGGAACATAGCATGCGCTACCTGCTATCGCCCACAGTCCAGAACAATCTGTCCTCACTGTCCTGCCGACTCAGCGTGCGCTAACCTACTAATAGCGTGTGCTAGAGCGATGAAATTGTAACACCCCCGAAATCAAACCGGGAATATCAACCTTCCCAGCCATATCCTCTTGGTCCTGCATCTAATCTCCATAACCAACTGTACCGCGGTCACGGTCGCGTCCTTTGTCCCTCGGCATACTAAGCGGATTCTCACTCAATACGATTGCACCACTTCGCAAAAACAATATGCTAAAGTACCAACTCAGCACGACATATCACATAAGGTAACTAATAATAGCTCGATAAGAAAATCCACGAGGTATCCTTTTAAAGGAAATCTTTTGAAAATCTTAGGATTTGTATGCTATTCAAAATAAACTTTAAAAGTACTTTTGGTACCTCGGGTTGTTTCATTAAAACTTATAAACAACATACTCTAACCGTCTCATTTGAAATCATTTGCCAAAATAATAATTCCTTGAAACTGGCGTTATCAAAATCATCATGCCTCTACGCATCATCATCACCGTTAACAACCAACAAGTTAACCATGAAAGACCATCAAACCATTCTTACATATTCTAACATTTCCAAATCCGAGTTTAAACTTTACATCGAGTGAGATTTTTCATCTTTCACTATATATTTTTGAAAAAGAAATCGTATTGGTTTTTGAAAACATTTGTGTGAAAGATTTTTGAAAATCATGTACTCGAATTATTCGAAAATACAATAATACGTTAAAAGTCATTTCCGAAAATTCTCCCAACACTACACAAGAATCAACGACGGTAACATTTTACAAAATGTTCAAGGTACTTTAAAACAACTCTTTCAATACCGTCGAGGTTTTATTTGAGAATCCTAGGTCGGCTCGCAAATTTCAAACAATTTCCAAAGTTCATACGAAGCCGCCGACTTAATCGCAACGTCAAATTAGTTTCAAAAATTGATTTCCGCAACTTGCACAACTTATGAAAGTTTCAGGAAAACATTTTCAAACACACACACAGCAGACATAATTTATCAATTTACCGAACAAAATCAATTATCACTTTAGCGCAAATGAAAGGTCACAACACACGTTCACACAAAACGATTGTCATCACTACACAACGCACATAGAACACAGTGATGGGTGATCGACTGCCAAGGTTAGGCCTAATAGTTAAAAGAAATGCGGTTCTCTAGCCTTTGTCCCGCTAACTAACGCGCGCTACAACAATTATTTAGCGTGCGCTCTCCATGCCATATTAGCGCGCGCTAGCCTCGCACTCAGCGTGCGCTAGCTGCTCCAACCAAGCAACATGATCGCGAACATATATACGACATTATTAGAATCGATGGTCACAAATAATCAACAACATGTTCAAATCTCAAAGCCATCGATTTAACACTTCATGAGCAACCATAAAAAGACAATTGTCATTCAAAAACCGAAATCTCACCTCTTATTAAAGAGAGCTATCTCAATGTACGCAAATCGAACGACTCAGCATTCACATCATAGTTTTAAATTAAAACTGGCAACACTGCCCGAACAACAAGAACATCATCATGTATTTCTCAACTAACAACCATAAAACCGATAAGTTGAAAACGAGAGTCACGTCTTGATTACATTTTGTAGACTTCACTTGAGTTCAAAAATCGTGTTTTGAAAACTTATAATACAAGATGAAAATAAAATATCGGTAGTTTGAATTCTCAAAAAAAAATCGGCCTTCAGGTCATTATACAAAAATCAACTTTTTCCTCCCTTTGGAGGATGTTTTAAAACAAAAATATACGTGTCTCTCCAAAAACATGTAAAGTTTTAAAATATCATATTGATGAATTTTTCTTTGCGCAAGCACACCAAGGCTATTATTCTTGTAAAAACGACTTATATCAGGATGTGTGTATATATACATATACGTTGGCACCACTTTTATCCTAGCATCATACGAAGATCAAACAACATATGCCACATAATCACAAATCACCTTTAAACTCCACGTCATAACACAAAATCATACAAGCTCGTATATCACAAGGCACAATATAGTAGGGAGACTTACATCCACAGGTCGCACGAAGATGATGGCTGCACCTCGATACAAATCACGGCCGACATCACAGACGACGCATCGCGACATGACTTAGACAGACACAATCTGACAGAACAAGACACGACAATACCCGACTGGACCCGACAGCCTAGGTTTCCGCAACCTAATCTCCGATACCATAAATGTAACACCCCCGAAATCAAACCGGGAATATTACACGCCGCAGACCCTCTCCGTGAGGATCCACCAGGCTAGACATCGAAACCACACAATAAATTACATACCGACATGATAAAATACCAAATCCGTAAAGCAACTTGGTCTTTCGTCACTAACATACAAGTTAAAAATACACATTTCTATCTCGACTCATACCCATGTAAGGGTAAAATACACTCACAAATAAAAAGTACGACAGCGGAAAAGACCATACACGTACTCCGACTAACTGCACCCAAAACTGGCCTTCATGTGATTAGTATCATTTGCCTTCCATCATCCGTCGCGCCGATCCTGTGTATTGCTCCCAAACCCGCATGTACTTCGATGCAAACACAGACATCCACCCCCCAAATACTAGGGGGTTAGCAAAACTCCACTGTTTTGCTAGTACAAGTATAAAGTGCAAATACGAGCCATACAAAACACATTCCGAGAATACAACAAAAGACTTCCCGAGATATTTGATAATTAAAAATAGTTCAAGTCTTGAAAGTAAAACGAAACAAGTAAGCACTTTGCAAACACTTTCAAATCTCGGGAGTTTTGAAAACATTTGCGATAGTAAAGTTCTTAATTCTTCAAAAGCCTCTTAGGGTCACCACCCCAAAGTTGATTTTCCAAAAATACAAAACCTATTAACAAATCACGGGGTTCACAACCCAATTCATTCCAGTCACAAAACACAGGGTCCACGACCCAACCATTTCGATCACTAACACAGGGTCCACGACCCGTTCATTCACTTCAATTCACTTCCAAAAATACATTACACATAACACATTATTTTTATGCCATTTTAGCCAAACACCAAGACTCAATATATAATGTCTCTCGACCCCGAGCACCAAGCATTGTGATACTCTGGACATATCACAATTATTCATCAGTACAAACATTCTAGAAATTCTCGCGACCCGGTACGGCCCTCAAGCCACCAAGTCCCTGTGTGCCCGTCGAGCAATCCCCAGGTGAGAATGCCCACTCGAAGTAACTCTCGCGACCCGGTCCAGCCTCTAAGCCACCAGGTCCCCATGTGACCCCGTCGAGTCAATCCCCGAGTGAGAGTACCCGAGAACAACCTTACAATTCTCAGCAATTCACAATTTCCAAAATCGAAATCCTCAAGAGTCAATCACAATATATATAGTGGAGGTATTTTGCTAAAATGGCCAAATGTCCAACACACACTCACGACCCAAAGCTTATACAATTAAAAAGGAAGCACACCATCTAAACATCACCAGACGACACAACCAATATCACACATGGTCACATATTCATACACATCCGCATGACTCCACACGAAATCTCAACAAAATAATTTAACTTTAACTTACAAACAACAAAATCACACATAATGGCATCACTCGAAAATAATGTGATCCTATACTCGACACCAATACGCATAGTCAATTAAGCACATTAATTCCCGAACACAAGAATCCTCTTTTAATAAAACCATGATTATAGTTATAATGATTCTTTAGAAAAAATGGTTGTAAACAATTCGTTTAGCACGTATCGTCAATTTTCAACCATCATATTCACAAAATACGTAATGTATGGGCAAGATACTTGCCTCAATAGTTGATACTGGACACTCCGACGAACGTGGCTCAACCGGAAAACTTCGAATGCCCACAACTCTCCGGCGGACACGACGGTAACACCATCGATCGGAAAATGGCGAACGGAAGGGTTCCGGCCCGAGTTCTTCGCAAGGAACCTGAACCCAACATCATACCATGAATAAATTGACGATCGAACGAGGAAGAATAATCGTAGAACGCCCGAATCCCCTTTGTGACATTTTATCGAACACTTTCAAGGTGTCGATTAGAAACTCAATAAAACGACGAATCCTCGGCAATCCAACCATGGAAAAACAAGGAATTCGATATAAAACAACTTAATAATCATCAATCCATCACTATTCTAAGTTATAATGAATCAAACGGACGAAATCAATAAAATCCCCAATTTTTCCCAAAACTAGGATTTTTGGAAAACTAACCTTGATTCGCTGGATTTAAGGATGTTATGGGGTGATTAATCAATGATATGAGCTCCCAAACTTCGTAGATTAGTTGTATAATAACATGCCTTCGTCACCTCCAAGAGTCCAGCCGCAGACATGAAGGGAAAGAAATGAAAAACGGGTGAAAATATGACTGCTCGGTCATATTTATACTGGTGCAGCCTAGCGTGCGCTAGACTGCTGAGCTAGCGTGCGCTAGCGGGCGGTCATGGTCAAGAATGTTCGGCCGGGCCCGCCATCATGTGCTGAACACGTGCGCTGTCGGCCCAGGCCACAATCCAGAGACTTCCTGGCTCGGCCAGGTAGCGTGTGCAGCCTTCGGGCCGTAGCGTGCGCTACCTGCTGGCCGTAGCGTGCGATGTCCGGCGATGGCGTGCGCTACTGCCGATCCTCCGAGTCCGTAACCTTTCGCCCCTCGCCTCGGCCGACTAGCGCGCCGCGGCCGGGCCAGCGTGCGCTATCTCTGGCGTAGCGTGCGCTACCTTCCGGCCATAGCGTGCGCTACGCCGGTTCGTGCCGCACCCTTTGGCGGTGCACGAACCGTCCGGCCCATAGCCGTCCGGCCAGTGCCCGACCACCATGATTCGACGACTCGATTTTCCGAAATCGCACGGAACGAACACGACAAAACACTCGGGGACAACATTATCGATCCAAAATGAAAACAACGGATAACCAATCATCACCTACGGTCATAAACGCCAAAATCAGTTGTCGAGAAAATAATACCGGGACTCGACAATCGGGAAATCTCCGAAAAAAAATCCAAAATAACCAGAACGAAAATCGTGGGTATTACAGAAATAGCGTACGTTAGTCTGACCATAGCATGCGCTAACGCCCCACTCCAGAGTCCAGAAAACTCTCCAGGCCTCACTGCCCAGCAGGCCTAGCGTACGCTACTCACAAGGGTAGCGTGCGCTAGTAATACCGTCTAGCGCGCGCTACTATTGCTTCCAGCATAAAATTCACGAAGATCCACCAAAACGAACAAAATCCGAAAATCACCAATTCCATTATTATCAACCGTGAATATACCAATAATAGTCTTCATGTCCCTCAAATTCAACTAGTCACAATACAGCAAGATAAATCCAAAACGACACGTAAAATACATGGTTATTACACCCTTGCCCCCTAAAAAGAAGTTTCGGCCCAAAACTTAAGATTCGAAAAGATTAGGGTGATGTGCAGGCATATTTTCTTCGGTCTCCCAGGTGGATTCCTCAACTCCATGTTTAGACCATTGGACCTTAACCAATGGAATCACTTTCCGTCGCAACTGTTTCACTCGGCGCTCCAATATGAATATCGGTTGTTCTTCATATGTGACATCTTCATTAACTTCAATCTCTTGATAGTCAATAACATGGATAGGATCGGGAACATACTTGCGTAATTGCGAAACATGAAATACATTATGAACATGGCTAAGCATTGGAGGCAACGCTAGTCGATAAGCTACATCACCTACCTTGTCCAGGATCTCGAAGGGGCCAATATAACGAGGACTAAGCTTCCCCTTCTTACCAAACCGAAGGACTCCACGAGTCGGCGATACTTTCAACAACACATGGTCTCCCGCCTGGAACTCTAACGGTCGACGACGAACATTGGCATATGATTTTTGTCGACTCTGAGCGGTCAACAACCTTTGCCGAATAATTGCGACTTTTTCCCGTGTTTGAACCACCATGTCCGGTTCTACTCCAAATAACTCGTACGGTTCGTCCCAACAGATTGGCGATCTACACCGTCTTCCATATAATGCTTCAAACGGAGCCATCCCAATCGAGCTATGCCAACTGTTATTGTATGCAAATTCAATCAATGGTAAATGAGTCTCCCAATCTTCTTTCCAATCCAACGCACATGCCCTCAACATGTCTTCCAGCATTTGGATCGTTCTCTGCGACTGTCCGTCTGTCTGGGGATGATAAGCGATGCTGAAATTTAGTTTGGTACTGAGTGCTCGATGTACTGCTTGCCAGAAATATGACACAAAATGCCCATCGCGATCAGACACTATACTTTTTGGGGTACCATGGAGTCTCACAATCTCCGCAATGAATAACCGAGCCAACCTCTCCGGTCCCCAAGTATCTCTAATGCCCAGAAAGTGTGCGTATTTGGTTAGCCGATCAACGATTACCCAAATCATATTCACTCTAGTTCGCGTCTTTGGCATTCCCACAATAAAATCCATCGCTACATCTTCCCACTTCCATTCTAGAATTGGTAGCGGTTGCAATTTACCGGTAGGTCTATGATGCTCTTCTTTAACCTACTGACAAGTCAATCATTTCGACACGAACTCCGTTACATCTTTCTTCATGTTGCCACCAAAAAATTTTCTTCAAGTCCTTATACATTTTACTCATACCCGGATGAATCGAGTACAGAGTAGAATGTGCTTCATTCAAAATCACTTGTTTGAGATCATCCCGATTAGGTACACAAGTTCTACCTCGAAATCGAAGAACTCCGTCTTCATCGATTAAGAATCCAGGAGCTTTTCCTTTAACACTGTCTTCCCGAAGCTGCACAATTGAGAGATCATCTAACTGTTTGGACTTAATATCTTCCATCACGGAGGATTTAATCTCAAGGAAACGCAACTGTCCTTGAGTTCTATGAGGCCAAAATTCAATTTCCAAATCAATCAACTCTCGTCTGATCTTCGGTTGAATGGTAAGTAGTTCTAACTTCTGCAACACGACTGACTTGAGTCATAATGCGTCGGCAACGACGTTCGCTTTACCTGGATGGTAATGAATGTCAAGATCGTAATCTTTGAGCAATTCCAACCATCGGCGATGGCACATATTAAGCTCCTTCTAAGTGAATATATACTTCAAGCTCTTATGATCCATATACACTCGACAAGAAGAACCATACAAATAATGCCTCCAAATTTTTTAACGCAAATACCACAACGGCTAGCTCCAGGTCATGGGTTGGGTAATTCATCTCGTATGGATGTAATTGTCGAGACGCATAAGCCACTACTCTCTCATTTTCCATCAACACACCTCCCAATCCTTGTTTAGAGGCATCACTATAAATAACGAAACCTTCCGTTCCTTGCGGTAAGGTTAGGATCGGTGACGTAGTCAACCGCTTTTTCAACTTGTCAAAACTCTTCTGACATTCATCACTCCACTCAAATTTTTGTGTCTTCTGCAAAATCCGGGTGAGTGGTCGACCAATTTTCAAGAATTCATCGACAAATCGACGATAATATCCAACTAACCCCAAGAAACTCCGAACTTCCTTAACATTCCTTGGGGGTTCCCAAGCTAAAACCGCTTCAACCTTCTAAGGATCTACCCGAATACCATCGGCTGATATGATGTGTCCCAGAAAAGCAGCTTCTCTAAGCCAGAACTCACACTTAGAAAATTTAGCATAAAGCTTATCAGCCCTCAAAATACTCAACGCAATCCTCAAGTGTTCGGCATGCTCCGTCTCACTTTTGGAATAGATTAAGATATCATCAATAAACACCACCACAAATTTATCGAGATATTCGACAAAGGTTTTGTTCATAAGCTGCATAAATGCCGCTGGAGCATTTGTTAAACCGAATGGCATAACTACGAATTCGTAATGTCCATACCTCGTTCGAAATGCCGACCTGGGGATATCCGAATCTCGAATTCGCAGTTGGTAATATCCTGACCTCAAGTCAATCTTGGAGAAAACCATAGCCCCTTGTAATTAGTCAAATAGATCATCGATTCTTGGCAACAGATACTTGTTCTTGATAGTGAGTTTATTCAACTCACGATAGTCAATACATAACCGTAAGGATCCATCTTTCTTCCGTACGAATAATACCGGTGCACCCCATGGCGACACACTAGGCCGAATATAACCTTTGTCCAGTAATTCACCCAATTGTTTCTTCAATTCTAACATTTCCGATGGGGCCATTCTGTATGGTGCCTTGGATATTGGCGCCGCATTGGGCTCTAGTTCGATGACGAACTCCACTTCACGATGTGGTGGCAATCCCGGCAATTCATCTGGAAATAGATCTGGAAATTCGTTCACAATTGGAATAGAAGCTAATTGAACTCCGCCAGCTTCTGTCTTCATTGCGTAACACCAATAACCGGTACAACCTTGGTTCAAAAATTTCACAGCTTTCATGGCTCGAATAATGTTCCCAGTACTATCGGGTTTCTGTCCTTCAAAAATATATTCCGCACCATCCTGATCAATGATCGAAATTATATTTCGACGATAATCCATTACTACTCCATGATGATCTAACCATTTATCACCTAGAATTAAATCTTCTCCCTTCATATCAATAACAATCAAGTCAAAAGGCCAATCTCTACCACCGATGGTTACAAGGCAATTGACAATCTCTCGATCCCCAACTATTCTTTCCCCACTCGGTAGTCTAACGATAAAAGGTTCACATGCAGATAGACCAATAAGACCCAAACGATTCACACAAGACAATGATATAATGGAATGTGTAGCTCCCGAATCAAATAATACATCTACCGGGTGTGTACGAATATAAACAATACCTGACGTAGTTGCAGCCCCCACGTTGTCAGTCCGCCTCATCTCATATAATCGGGGTGGGGCTGATCCAATGCTAGATGCATCCTTATGCTCGGTCTTGCCTCTACCACGTCCAACACTCATAGTTGGTTGACTCGATACGGTGCCTGTAGGAACTGGGGATGGCTTGGAAAGGATTCTACTCGCTCTCTCACAATAAGACGCCGATGTCCCAGCTTTCCACACGTGAAACAAGTTACACGGCGCGATGAACAATGGGAATTGATATGGCCAGGAACTCCACAATTAAAACAAACTTTCGAGGCTCCTCCACGGGATTGTGGAGGACTAATGGAAGATTGCACATAGGGTTGAGGTTTACGCGATCCGCTGCCTCGAAAATTACCAGAAAATTTTGGTTTCTTCGCACTCGAAACCGTAGGAGCCAGAACTTACACCATCTCGTAAGCAAGCACTCTATCCTGATATTCCCTCAAAGTAGTACACCCAAGGCCCTCCATATACTTTCGGACCTCCGGTTTCATCCTTGCGTCGAAATGAAGTATCTTGTCTCTCTCATCCTTAACCTGATCTTGGACATACACTAACTGCTTGTTGTATGTCTTGATTGCCTCTGAAATGGGAACGTCCTCGGGTTGTGCTCTGAAAAAATCACTGACTCTTGCTAATTGTACTGGCGCTGGACAATACTGAGCATCCATTAGTTCCTTAAATTCTTCCCAAGTGACATCACGGTCTCTGGGCTTAACAGCTCTCCACCAGTCCGATGCGTCATCAACCATCAGATATTGAGCAATCGGGACTCTTTCGGCTTCAGGGCAGCCAATATCGTCAAAGATCTTTTCCAGCTCGACTAACCAATGATCCCAGTTGTTCTCATCTCCGGAACCATCGGATTTGGGAGGGTTCATCTTCATAACTTCCTGAAGCCACCGATCTTCAATCGTCCTGCCAGTATTAATATTCTGCACCACTTGGGCCAGTTGGTGCACCTGTGTAACGACTTGTTGTAGAATGTTAGGTACTTCGGCTTCCGAACCTCCGTCTGAACCTCCCGAAGGGATCGGGTTTGATCTAATCACAGAACGAGATGCCGATTCTGAAACGGACCTCTCGGATTCAGAAATTACTACATTGTCACGGTGTTGGTCCACTTTAAGTATACATAATACAGGTTGGTAAATGTTTAAGCAACATGATGTATGTTTTACTAATCAGAGTGCGTAGCGGAAGTCTTAAAACAGTAAGTTGCTGTCGATACAGCAACTCGGTCTATTCTCCCCTTAGCATGGTGCGTATAGGGTTTTGTAGTGTATACTATAAATCACAGTTTACGAAAAACAGTCATAGCAAAAGGTAAATATCACAGTATTTAAGTAGTTCGAGGTAAACCCCTCTACGTCTACTGGTCCTCCACACATGAGTAAAACGTTTAATATAAATACTGTGTACACAACTATGTATTTATAATCAAACCTATCCTTGTATCGTTCACACAGATAGATACAAAGACTGTCGCTTTCAACCGTTCACACAGATTGGTTAAAGCTTCCTTCTTGACTTGCTTCTTCACACACAGTTCCAAAGCTTCGTCCTTATTCATCCCACACAGGTCAGAATAACTTGTTGAGTTCACATAGAGCTCAATTTTTACACGAAGGTAAAAGGTAGGTAACCAGGTAAGAACAGCAGCTTGAATATGAAGTTCTTAAGCTGATGATGGCTGTTCTTGATGACTGAGTATATTTCTTCTTTCTCAGATATGTATTTATGCTAGAAAGAAATATACTTGCTCTTGTAAGCTTGATCTGATGATAATGAATATTCAGTCTTTCGATGGTTTGAATATCGCTTGTAAGCTTGTATATGTTCTATGTGTTCGTTACTTTGATCTTCAAACTCTAGGGATATATATATATATATATATATATATATATATATATATAGCCTTCTTGGATATATCCGTTGAGATAGATCCATTGAGCAATATTCTGTGACAACTTGATAGTTGACTTGAATAGACCAGGATCCGGATATTGCGGGTTTTGAAGATCTCTGTCGGCTTCAGTATTTAAATATTTTATCCTTTCATTATTTAAATACTTCTTTATCAAACGGGACTTGACTTTTAGCGAATACTAAAGATTCCTTTCCAAACGGTCTTTAGTCCTGTTTCGAAGGGTATTTGAAGGTCTCAGTACTTTACAGCTTGAATGTTGTATCCATTTGCGTTGTAGGATATAGAGTAGTTCGATGTTGTATGGAAAGATGATGTATTCGGATAGCTTCCATACTTGGTGTTTACTTAGACTTTGTTGCTGTATCTTGGCAACACGAAGGCTCGCTGTATGCTGGCGCTATGAAAAGTCTTCGATACAGGATTGACAACTTCAATCGGACTTTTCGATATAGCTGCTTGTTGTATGCTGGACATTTATCATCTTGCTGTATGTTAGCTTGCTATATCAAGCTTTGTTGTTTGGTAATTATCAAAACAACATTGTTTTTCCCAACAATTTCACCCTTTTTGATAATTTCCATAACTTCTTGATGATCCCAAAACTTTGATGCCAAAACCTCTTTAAGCTAAAACAATTTCCCCTTATTTTTCGATAACCACTTGTTGGTGATTTGAGAGGACTTCGATACAAGAGTTGTTTATCCCAACAGCTTCCCTCTTTGTCAAGTGCAGACTTCTTGATCTTTCGTTCGAATGATCTGGTCTTCAGCACTTAGTCTAAAAGAAATGTGAACTGCTCGCAGGCAAGTTCTAAAGCAATATCATCTAATAGGGAAGTGTATTACATCTTAAACTTATGATTGACGCACAGGCACAATCTTACATTGTGATCTAGTTGAGTACAACTAAACCTATGAACTTTTCGCACACAAGCTCTTACAGCTTAATACTTAAACTTGTTGGATTGCAGCAATAAAACTTAAATGAGTTAAAATTTGCATCGTTCGAGATAGAGAAGTCCAGATGTCGTGCAAAGCATTTAAAAACACAGTTTTAATATAAAAACAGGGCATGTGGACTTAAAACTGTTTGCAATACACAATAGAATAAAACTGTCAAGCACAATTGATGTCCTGTAGAGTAAGTACTGTATCCGCGAATAATACAGCGTTCCCCTTGAAAAGGTACATACAGGATTCAATTCTTACATTAGTGTTCGGATTAACACTATATTCATGGGTCATACTGTATTCCCCCTTAATTAATGCACACGTCAACTGTAGGAAGGTTTCATGCCTTCTTTGTCCTATAGTGCTATCTTGACTGTTCTGAATGTGCAGTTAATTAATGGTAGACACTGTATTCTAGGGTCTTATAGCAGTCCCCCTTAATTAATGAGTAAAAGCATAAAAACTTACAGGGAGTCTAGCTGTAGCGTTTCCCGATTCATGTCGAAGCATAGAAATCAAGTAAATTTTGGTCCTGGTGTGATAGTGCCTTTCGGTACCCAAATTTGTCGGACAACAATTGGTTTGTTGTAGGCTACTTTTGGTCCATTATTTCGATATCTACGTGGGGCAGGCACGTAGCCATTGTAATCATGATAATTATAATGCATGAAAAATCGAGAATTATAGTTGTTATTCCAGTACGATTGTCATCTCGGAGGTGGAGCCATTTTCATAGATCTTACAGATTGCCTCCTGGGTCTCCAGTTGGATTCCCAAAGCTGTTGTTGATACTGCGCTGCGACTTGTTTTCTTGATGGATAACGGGGCTCCTGTATCCAATATCTAGGCGTGCTGTACTGAAAGTACTGCCGTGCGGGCCTTTGATATTTGGATACAACCTTCCTTCTGAACGGCTGTTGGCGCTGTTGATATGCTCGGGGAGCATCCTATTGAGTACGCCTTACAGGTCTGAATGGCTAGTGATTCTGCTGTCTGAAATATGACTGTGGTGGCGGAATGGCAGCCTTTGCTGTTTGCGGTGCAACCGGTTCCTTCACAGGACTCGGAACTTCTTCCGATACAGGAATGAATTCCTCACTCCTGACGAATACCGTACTAGATTCTTCTTTGTTGGAGAACGAGTTGTATCCTAAGCCACATTTATCATGAGCATATTGCCCAGTGCTTAGGATCTCTTCCATTCTATTAGAGGATTTCTCGAAAGAATTCAAGATTGTCTCTAATTCTCCTTCACGTTTCTCGAGCAATTTTACTTTGGCTTCGAGTAGAGCCAAATCATTTGTCTTTCTTTCAAGATGAGACTTAGTCTCATTTTTAGATCGTGAGCAAGTTGATGATTGCTCTCCACTAGTTTTTCTAAATTGACTTTGTTGTTTTCGCAGTCGATAGACATTTTTTCGTAATTATCCTTCAGCAAGTCGTTTTCTACTTTCAGCTCTAGGTTAGAAATTTCAAGTTGTATGTTTTCTCTTTTCAATATCTCATGGGACTTTTGAAAGGTATGAGATATATTTACAGGAATAGTCGAGGTAGAGCATACCTCATCATCATCGCCGTCTTCATTTTCCTCTTTAACTTCGGCCATAGAGCACATATAGGCTCTATCATCTAGCTCACCATCAGACGAGTCACTGTCAGTGACCACCTGAAGACATTCAGTCCTTGTTGATGCAGGTGAAGCTTTTGATTCTCCAATGAAGACCTTGAGTTTGTTCTTCATCCTGTTTCTCCAGTCATCAAACTCGTTAATCGAAAACATAGGTACCTTGCTTATTAATGAGGTATCCATATGTGAGGAAAGAGGAAAGATAAATTGTTTTAAAAAAAATTAAGTGATTTTAAGGATCTGATTCAGTTAAAAATACAACTGATTCTTTTTAGAATCAATCGCTCCGATACCACTTGTTGGTCCACTTTAAGTATACAGGATACAACTTGGGAAATGTTTAAGCAACAGGCTGTACGTTTTACTAATCAGAGTGTGTAGCGGAAGTCTTAAAATAGTAAGTTGCTGTCGATACAGCAACTCGGTCTATTCTCCTGTTAGCTTGGTGCGTACAGGGTTTTGCAGTGTATACTTATATAAATCACATTTTACGAAAAACAGTAATAGCAAAAGGTAAATAACACAGTATTTAAGTGGTTCGAGGTAAACCCCTCTACGTCCACTGGTCCTCCACACAGGAGTAAAATGTTTATTATAAATACTGCGTACATAACTATGTATTTATAATCAAACCTATCCTTGTATCGTTCACACAGATAGATACAAAGACTGTCGCTTTCAACCGTTCACACAGATTGGTTAAAGCTTCCTTCTTGACTTGCTTCTTCACACACAGTTCCAAAGCTTCATCCTTATTCATCCCACACAGGTCAGAATAACTTGTTGAGTTCACACAGAGCTCAGTTTTTACATAAAGGTAAAAGGTAGGTAACCAGGTAAGAACAGTAGCTTGAATATGAAGTTCTTAAGCTGATGATGGTTGTTCTTGATGACTGAGTATATTTCTTCTTTCTCATATATGGATTGATGCTAGAAAGAAATATACTTGCTCTTGTAAGCTTGATCTGATGATAATGAATATTCAGTCTTTCGATGGTTTGAATATCGCTTGTAAGCTTGTATATGTTCTATGTGTTCGTTACTTTGATCTTCAAACTCTGGGGATATATATATAGCCTTCTTGGATATATCCGTTGAGATAAATCCATTGAGCAATATTCCATGACAACTTGATAGTTGACTTGAATAGACCAGGATCCGGATATTGCGGGTTTTGAAGATCTTTGTCGGCTTCAGTATTTAAATACTTTATCCTTTTAGTATTTAAATACTTATTTATCAAACGGGACTTGACTTTTAGCGAATACTAAAGATTCCTTTCCAAACGGTCTTTAGTCCTGTTTCGAAGGGTATTTGAAGGTCTCAGTACTTTCTGACTTGAATCTTTGTATCCATTTCTTATTTGTAGACTATAGAGTAGTTCGATGCTGTATGGAAAGATACTGTATTCGGATAGCTTCCATACTTGGTGTTTACTTAGACTTTGTTGCTGTATCTTGGCAACACGAAGGCTCGCTGTATGCTGGCGCTATGAAAAAGTCTTCGATACAGGATTGACAACTTCGATTGGACTTTTCGATACAGCTGCTTGCTTTATGCTGGACATTTATCATATTGCTATATGCTAGCTTGTTGTATCAAGCTTTGTTGTTTGGCAATTATCAAAACAACATTGTTTTTCCCAACACACGGCCTCGGCCACGACCGCGTCGGTGGATAGCTCTACCTCTCGGCATACTGAGGAATAAGAATGGTTCAACAAGGAAATGATTACAATAATAGATTGCACAATATCAAGGTAATTATTTCCGAAGGAAAGAAACAACCAACATCCAAAGAGTATTCCAGCACAGGCAACACGAGGTGGTAGCATGCCAATGATATCGTAGACAACGACTGACTCAATTTAACAGACCCAAAAACACCGACAGCCTAGGTATCCATAAACCTACGGCTCTGCTACCATATTCTGTAACACCCCCGTGATATACGGTGACATTATAGTGCTGTAGATTCTCTTTTCAAGAACCTACCAGGCTAATGTACATAAAACCCATTAAACTCAACAAACCACAACATTCACTTAGTAAAAAGGACAAACTGTTTTCAACACGACATAAATTACAAAACAAAATAACACCTTGTCCTGCAGGATCACAACTGATACAACAATACACAGCGGATATAATCGCACCATCCACAATAAAAATAACTCAATGACAACACATGACAGTACCCGCGCGAGTACAAAACCAAAACACAAACATGACTTTAACAATACGACCATCAACTCGGAATAATATGCGATATCAAGGCTGCCCACCAAACTCGTATCCACCCTGTGCTGGCTCCCTTACTGGACCTGAACCTGAATATACATAAATATATCCACCCCCGAAGGGGTCAGCAAAAATACTGGTCCAAGTACAACAATTACAAAAAATGTACAACCAATGAATATTCAATAGAAATCACAATGCCATCACAAATATTCCGGAATATAATGCCATAACCATCATCACAAGATAACCTCCCGAGTTGTACTGGCCCTGTACCCATACGGAGTACACACCCCAGAGAGTCCTCGTCAGGCCCTCCCCAGTATACAACCCAACCGAGTGATCCATAGAACTCGAAGTCTAACAGGATCCCAGGGGACCCTCGCTGGTTTTACTCTGCTCACACAAGCTCAATAAATACATGGCACGAATCAAATATTTTCTCAAGATTATATTTTACATATTCACACGAAGTACAATAAACGCAATCAAAGTACTTGCCTTGGTTGGAAACGATACGAGAATAATGAATGGAAAGATGTACGGTCCGAACCCCTTCAACAATTCGATCCTAGTTCAACAAAATATTGAATCAAATACCATACTATGAAAACGGAAGGATTCACCCTAAGCTTTGCCCTTAGGGACCTTTATTCAAACACTACGAAGACAACATAGCGCAAATCCATACTATGGAGGATAATTAAGGACTTAGTCCGTAAATCTTGGAGAAAACAAAGGATTATGATTACAACATCATAATCTAGCACAAATCCGAGATAAAATAGATTAAAATCGAAGATCTCAACAAAAACTCCAAAATATGAAGAACTAGGGTTCCAGCGGATTTTACCTTGATATGGACGGTGAAAGTTGATAAGATGTTGATGACTTGGTGTTAGGAACTCAAATTTATTGTTGGATGAAGAAATCCGACCAAAATCTGCACTTTCTATGCCCAAGACTGCTCAGCCGCCGGAGAAGGAGAAGAAGGGAATGAAAATGACGATTTAGAACATGCCCAGCTTATATATATACTGGGGAAAAACTAGCGCGCGCTAAGGCTAAAAATTAGCGTGCGCTAACGGGCTAGACAGGCTGTACAGAACGTACTGTCTGACTTCGGTAGCGTGCGCTACTCAGAAATATTAGCTCGCATTATCGAGCATGACTAGCGCGCGCTAAACTCGGAACATAGCATGCGCTACCTGCTATCGCCCGCAGTCCAGAACAATCTGTCCTCACTGCCCTGCCGACTCAGCGCGCGCTAACCTACTAATAGCGTGCACTAGAGCGATGAAATAGCGTACGTTAGTCTGACCATAGCGTGCGCTAACTCCCCACTCCAGAGTCCAAAAAACTCTCCAGGCCTCACTGCCCAGCAGGCCTAACGTACGCTACTCACAAGGGTAGCGTGCGCTACTTACCCACTGATAGCGTGTGCTAGTAATACCGTCTAGCGCGCGCTACTGTTGCTTCCAGCATAAAATTCACGAAGATCGGCCAAAACGAACAAAATTCGAAAATCACCAATTTCATGATTATCAACCATGAATATACCAATAATAGTCCTCATGTCCCTCAAATTCAACTAGTCACAATACAGCAAGATAAATCCAAAACGACACGCAAAATACACGGTTATTACATTGTTGGTATTAATGGTTGTGTTGATCGTCTCATTGGGGGATGTTGATGGATATGGTCCTTGGCTTTGAGGTAATCCAAGTATTTGTTCAGTCATGTGGATAATTAGTATGTTGAGTTGTTGTATGTGTTGAGGTTTCGTATCGGTTATTCGTTAAGGGATGTTGATCCCAGGACTGTTGTATTGAGATCGTAGATCATATTGGTCATTCATTTGGGGATGATGATCCCAGGATTGATGGTTTGGATATTGATTAGTCGTGTCAACTTTTCATTGTCAGTCTGTTGTTGTTCACTTCGGTGAGTCTTTTGATCCTTATTGGATATGTATTTCTTTGAGTTTCGTTGTCATGTTGCATCGTGACATATCCCGAGTCATATATGCAAAAAAATAAAAAAAAAAAATAGTATTATTATTTTGCTTGATACTTCAACCATTAAAATGTTCTTGTTCAATACTTCAATTATTTAAATATATGTGTTCCGATTGGTTATTATATAGGATTTTTAGCCGAGCACATGATAGTTATGTGTTGATATTTCCACATTGAACCGTGCACACGAGACGTAGTTCGTGAGGCTAATTAGGTACAAGACCACACGTGTATTTGATCGATACCTGGGGTGGCTTGTGCACGGACACATTTCCGGATTGAGCGTACTATGACTTCCATCTTTGAGCCATATTGTTTGGTCGTTCATCCTCCATTTATGGTTGGGTATGTTCGACAGTTTGCGACTGGTTGTTCATACGCCCGAGGGGTATGTTCGACAGTCGAGGTCATTTCTTTGAGATCCTTTATTGTTGATCGTTTGGAGTTTACCTTGTTGATGGTATTCTCGGTTATTGTTGGTCCTTTGTTGATCATTTGGAGTTTACCTCATTGAGGGTATTCTCGGTTTTAGTTGATCCTTTGTTGATTGTGTTGGGAGTTTACCATGTTGAGGGTACTCTCGGTTATCGTTGATCATTTATTGGTCGTATTGGAGTTATCATGTCGATGATATTCTCAGTGATGTATTGGTTGATCGGTGTTATTGATCGTATGAGCATTCGGACTATACGTCGATGTTCGGGATTTGTTATCATTATCATATGGTAGTTGATCTACAGATATGTTGTGTATTATTGGTTTATCCAGGTTGAGTTTTGATTGTGTAATCCTACGGACAGGATTTGGCACAGATTGGATTATTCAGCACTTATGAGTTATGATGATGTTTTGAGGATTATCGGTATTTTTGGAATACAGTAGAGATGATTGTTGTTTAATTCATTTCGTCGTTTGAGAATACGAAATGTGGAATATGTCAAGGATTGATTTAGTATGGATTTCTATGAATTGGTAAGGTTATAACGGTAAGATTACGTTGGTAGTATTCTTACAGTATTATTACATTGGTATGTAATTATTTATGATGATGTGATCGATATCATTATTGAGTATTGTGGCTGACCCTGTCGTGGGCTTTATTTTTAGGTACTCGGAGATCAAGCTAGTAGCGGTCGTGAAGGGTTGAGCTTCCCGGGTGATACTGGCTGTGGCATTTATTTGAGTATTGAGTATTTATTTCTGGTTGTTTTATTTTCGCTGCAAATGTGTATTTTGAATTGTGTTTATCTCCGCTTCATGTGTATATTTCAAAATAGCTTTTCGGTATTTTTACCAACTCATGTGTATTTTCAAAATGGCCTTTTGGCATTTTGCGAACTTGGGTTATTTCGTTAAACCCTTTTTCCTAACTATTTTATCGGTACGTTTAAGGGGTGGCTTAACGTACATTTTGAACTGTTAAGATTTGGCATTTCGCCTTGTATTTTCAAATGGTATTTTATGACGGTATTTGAGAACTATGTTTTTGAAGATATTTGAGTATTTAAAATACTACCGCCATCGACCTTTTGGCGTTTTTAAACGGTTTTGAAATGGTTTTTAGCCTGGTGGGTTCCGGCGCGAGACCCATGGCGCTGTAATATCCCGGATGGTTTTGGGGGTGTTACAACTGGTATGCTTGATCTCGGAGATGGACATCTTAGACTGGCTCCGCAATCTGATGATTGTCCTCAGTATAGAGGCACTGGGATACATCTTGGAGACGGACATTTCGGCGCCTCCTGTGCGGACCAGAGCCAATCAGGAAGAGATCGAAAACCACGAAAAGTGGTGAGCACAGCAGAACTGCTAGATATGAGATATCCAAGCAACTGTTCGGTGCAAGGATGAAGGAAGGTGAGAAGGTTGGGGAACACGTCCTCAAAATGATATCCATGATCGAGAGATTGGAGGCTCTTGATTTTTAAATGGATACTTCTCTCCAAACCGACCTTATCCTACAGTCTCTCCCTGATTCCTTCTCACAGTTTGTTATGAACTTCAACTGCAATGAGATTGCATGTAATTTAGCTGGGCTAATGAACAAACTTGCGACTGCTCAGTCTCAGATGAAGACTCCACGGATGAAGGAGTCTACTCTTGTGATTTTTTCTGGACCTCGGAGGTCTAAGAACAAGAAGAAAAAGACTAAGAAGCAAACTGGACCACAAGTTAAGGACCTTAAGGGTAAGGGCAAGGCCCCGATGGTTCCGAAGAACAAGAAGAAGAAGGATGCTTGTCTCAAGTGCGGTGAGATGGGCCACTGGGCTAGAGACTGTCCGATTCTTCATGGCACTTCAGGTACATAACTTTTAGTTTTGGAAACAAATTGTTCTGCTACTGTATTTTCTATTTCCTGGATATTGGATTCTGGTGCTAGTTTTCATATTTGTACCGTGAATCAGGATCTAGAACAAAGTAGTAAGCTTGGAGCTGGAGAAGTTATGATCACAGTCAGAAGCGGGCATAGTGTCGAGGCGACCGACATAGGATCACTTCTTTTGGGTTTAGAATCCGACTTTGTTTTGACTTTAGAAGATGTACTTGTTTTGCCCAAGGGGCACTAAAACATTGTATCCATTCCGGTCATGGACCGAAAAGGCTTTTCATTTTTCATTGGTGATGGTTCCTGCAAAATTTATTTTAGAAATAAACTAGTGGGTACTGCTACATTGTTGAATGGATTGTATCATCTAAATCTCAGCAACAAAGTAGTTGTGAATACTATGACTAGAAAACGTGGTAGGGATGAAACCAATCAAGTTTTGAAATGGCATCTTAGACTTGGTCAAGTTGGTCAGACCAAGGTTTACAAGATGGAAAAACATGGCTTATGGGTCCATTGGGATCAGATCCCTTTCCTACTTGTGAATCTTGCCTTAAAGGCAAAATGACTAAATCCCCCTTCACAGGGACATTTGAAAGAGCCGCTGATAAACTGGAATTAATCCATACCGACGTATGTGGTGCTTTGGAAGCAGCACGTGACGGATATCAATATTTCATTACGTTTACAGATGATCATACTAGGTATGGTTATGTATACTTAATGAAACATAAATCCGAGGCCTTTGAGAAATTCCAGGAATTCAAGGCCCTAGTCGAGAAACAAACTGGTAATCATATCAAAGCACTTCAGTCGGACCGAGGTGGAGAGTATATGAGTACAGAGTTTGACGAGTTCCTTAAGGAACATGGAATAGTTTCACAACTAACACCTCCAGGTACTCCTCAGTTAAATGGTGTGTCAGAAAGAAGGAACCGGACCTTGTTAAACATGGTCCGTTCCATGCTAGGCTATACTGACTTACCAATTTACCTGTGGGGGTATGCACTCCTGACTGCCGCTTATATCTTAAACAGCTGTCCTTCCAAATCCGTTCCTAAAACTCCACATGAGATGTGGGAGGGAAGGAAACCAAGTCTTAATCATATTAGGATTTGGGGATGTCCCGCCTATGTCAAGAATACTAAGGTGGAAAAGTTGGAAGCTAGGTCTGCAAAGGGACGTTTCATTGGATTCCCGTCTGGGACGATGGGATATCTATTCTACATGCCCGAAGATTGAAAGATCGTTGTTGCTTTACAAGCACACTTCCTGGAAGATGAGTTCATTCAGGAAGGTGGAGCAGGTAGAAGTATTTCTTTAGAAAAATACAATGAAACTCCTCGGGAGACACCTGTGCAAGAAACTGGAACCGAACTTTCTGAAACACAAGTACAACCACCTCGTAGGTCTAGTAGGGTGTCTCATTTACCTGAGAGATATGGTCTTGTGCACTTGGAGGAGCTGGGTCTCCATGAGGTTCCAAGTGATAGCCAAGAGACCGATCCGACGACCTATGACCAAGCGATGGTGGATGTAGACTCCGCGAAATGGCGTGAAGCTATGGAAGCTGAGATAGACTCGATGCATGTCAATCAGGTCTGGACTCTAGTAGACCGCCCCAAGGGAATAGTGCCTATTGGGAACAAGTGGATCTACAAGAGAAAGACTGATGGTGATGGCAAGGTTGACGCCTATAAGTCCAGGCTTGTGGCAAAGGGTTATACCCAGAAGGAAGGGATCGATTACCACGATACCTTCTCGCCCGTAGCCATGATCAAGTCTATTCGCATGATGCTTGCTATAGCTGCCTACCACGATTATCAGATATGGCAAATGGACGTAAAGACGGCTTTCCTTAAATGATTCCTCGAGGAGAAAATCTATATAGAGCAGCCTAAAGGCTTTGTGTCCGAAGTCGATATTCAGAAAGTGTGCAAGCTTAAGCGTTCCATTTATGGACTGAAGCAAGCGTCGCGTAGTTGGAACCTTCGTTTTCACGAGGCAGTCAAAGAGTTTGACTTCGTGCAAAATGAAGAGGAACCTTGTATATACAAGAGGGTTAGTGGGAGCAAGATCGCATTCTTAGTACTATATGTGGATGATATTCTGCTAATAGGAAATGATGTGGGAATGCTCAGTTCTGTCAAAACTTGGCTTTCGAGTAATTTCTCCATGAAAGACTTGGGAGAAGCAACCTATATTCTTGGAATTCGACTCTACCGGGATAGAGCGAAGAGAACAATAGGCCTTTACCAAGCCCTCTATATAGATAAGATCTTAAAGCGATTTAAGATGGATGATTCTAAAAGAGGGTTCCTACCGATGCAACATGGACTAAAACTCTCCTTGAAGATGTGCCCTCAAAGTGAGGAACAACGAAAGGAAATGAGTAATATACCATATGCTTCGGCCGTGGGTAGCCTTATGTATGCTATGTTGTGTACAAGACCTAACATCGCGCATGCTGTAAGCATGGTGAGTAGGTTTCAGGCAAACCCAGGTAGGGAACATTGGACTGCCGTAAAGAACGTTCTCAAGTACTTGAGAAGGACTAGAGATATGGTTCTGATGTATGGCGGTGGAGAATTGGATGTGGTTGGATACACTGATTCGGACTTCCAAGGACTGAAGGACGACTCGATGTCTACTTCTGGCTACATATTTACTCTTAATGGAGGAGCAGTATCTTGGCGTAGTTCCAAGCAAAGAGCGACTGCTGATTCCACCTGTCAGGTTGAGTATCAAGCAGCCTCGGAGGCTTCCAAGGAAGGGTTCTGGATTAAGAAGTTTCTCGAAGAACTTCAAGTGATACCATGTCTTTGAAATTGCTGTTCATTTGTCTTTGCGACAACGTGAGCGCAGCCAAGGATCCGAGGTTTCACAACAACACCAAACATATTGAGAGGAAGTATCATCTCGTAAGAGAATTTGTTCGCAAGGGATACATTGTGCTGAACAGAGTAGACTCGATCGACAACGTCGCCGATCCACTGACCAAGCCACTTTCTCAGACTAGCTTGGAGCGTCATCTGGAGAACATGGGTATTAGATACCATAGTGTGTGGCATTGAGTGCAAGTGGGAGATTGTTAGGAGTATGCCCTCGAATGCCACTCAGAGGATGTTGAGTGTTGTGGGAAAATCCCTCACAATATGCCGCAAATGCACGGTGTCAATAAGTAATAAAGTGATAAGTAAAGTATCGTTCCCCCGAGGACTGATTTCACTAAGTACCAAAATATAGTCAACTCACAATTTTATTTGAAGAACAGTTAAATAGAGTTTATATCTAAACTAATTGCAGAAAATAAATAATAGTACTAATAATAATAATACTAATAAGGGTGTAGGATTATAATTTTCACCTCAAACAATCGGGAATGATATTTATTCGATTCAATTCACTTTTATTCAATTGATTGTAAGCCAGGAATTCCTAAATTATTCTAAAGCCTTTCCCAAGGTCGATAGAAAATACTACGCATTATTAACTCGATATATCCCTATTCGAATTAGATAATTAATAGCTAAAACAGTGCAAGAATTCCCACAATAAATAGGCTTCACAATTCCATGAGTATATCCCTATCTCACGAAAATTATGATTCGTCTCACAAGAACTATGCCTAAATTTCATCTCCTGAATCCATAAAGATATTCAAAACAAATTAACTGTTGGCCAGACAATTAAAAAGCATTAAGAACAGTAAGAAGAATCCAATTCAATAGAATAACGAGCAAATCAAAATAATAATAAATAATCAAACCGTCATGAAATCGGCTACAATCACAATCGTACTCGAATAGATCTAGAAACTAAGATGCAGAAAAACCGTAGGGATCCGTGGTCTTGTCGTCCACAAATCTCCTCCTTGTGTTCTTCGCCCTAGCTCTGATCGATCCCCTCCGAATTCCTCCTGATCGATCCCCCCCCTTTTTCTTCAGCCCTTCAATGCTTATTTATAGTCGTCATGAGCCTTCAAAACGCGTCCGTGTGATTAGGTCGAGAACAGGCTCCAAAACGGCCCAAACTCGCGCGGAGTACACCAAAACCGCCCCGTGGGCCGCAGCTCACTTAATCTGTGCCGCGGCACACGGCGCCTGATGCCTATGCACAGGCACGACATTTTCTTACGGGCGCGGCTCACTTAGGTGTGCGCGGCTCATCTGATTTGCACAGGAGTTGTTTGTTCATTCGCCTTGTGCCGCGGCTCAGCTTACGGGTGCCGCGGCTCGTCATACTAGTGTGCCGCGGCTCATTTGGTTTGTGCCGCGGCTCATGACCAAAAACTGCTGTTTTCGCCCGTTTTTCATCGTTTTGGCTTCCGGACTCCGATTTCCTGCAAAACATATAAGAATAGTGCATTAAAAGCTCATTTATGATGAATTAGGCTCAAGATGGACATAAAATAATGATAAATAAGCGCATAAAAATATGCCTAACAAATACCCCCAAACTTGAGCCTTTGCTTGTCCTCAAGCAAAAATCAATTTTAAAGAAAATGTATCGTGAATAATCATGCAAGTCCATAGTGCTCAACTTGATCAATACTACCCTGAAAATCTCAAAGAATAGTACAAGTATCGTAATAGCGAGTCACATCCAGGACACTGATTCCACTAAGTAACCAATTTCAGTCCTAATCAATCGTTCATGAAGAAAATCAAGCTCAAAGATTAACAAGCGTGAATTTAACCGACCGTCAATATGAAGGGTTGAAATAAACAAGCTAATTCGCCTAGTCCCACAGTCTAGTGGCAAAATTCAAGAGTTTCATTAACAAAATTACTCCTAGGACACCATTCCCTTATGTATGATCAATAATATGATTCGAGTTAACCACTAGGTTTCGGCTCTCGGGAAATTTCATCGGGATGATCCTAGGGTGGATTTCCATTCTCATGTATCGGGGAACCGTTTGACGTAAAAGACACTCATGGGGCACATGGATGCTTCTAGTTACTAAGCCCCCCTTTACAGTGGAGAAAAAACTCGAATAGCAATTCCTGCATGTCAAGGTTGCTGTTTTACGCGAGAGTAAACAACGGGTCACGTGAATACCCCTGGTTACTAGGCTTCCTATCATCGGTAATGTGATATTTCTAAATTATTAATCTATCCAGGGTCGTCGTTTTACGCGAGAGTAAACAACGGGTCACGTGAATACCCCCGGTTACTAGACTTCCCATCATAGAACATGTATGAATTCTCGACTTGTTTGGGAAAAACTGTCCGACTCTAAACTCAATTCAAGTGCCAACAAGACTCATATTACTGGACGACTAGCTACACGAAAAGTTTAACCAAACGTATAAATGGTGATTTGAAAACACGTATGTCTCCTTTCTTATCTACTAGGATTTCTACGAAAACGATAAAATTTCGGACCTAACTGAATACTCAACAGAAACATATATCGCTGACTGCACTCGACTAAAACTCAAACGTTTCTTCCAAGAGAAATCAGTATCGTAAAATCAGTTTTACACACGAGAGCACGAAAAATTCACGTTTTTAACAAAAACCATCAACAGCATGCGAGGACAGTAAAGCAATGATGAAATCACAATTTATAACTAAGAAAAAATAAGAAAATATCGCATGCTTCAATCTATTCCACTATACATAAAAGCATCGACAATAAAACTCATGTGAAAATAAAAGAGATAAGAAATAGTGAAACTTATTCCAAATGTCTTCTTGAACACCAGCACATGTCTGAGTGGAAACGTCGATCAATCCATACTTCAAATAATGCTCAGCATCACGAGGGACCCCCAAACTTAGTCTCTAGTCATGAAATAACAATGGACACTAAATCGAGAAAGACTAGAATATGAAGAATAATAACTCATTTGGGGTTAAAATATTAGAGAGATAAGGGCCAACAAGAATACACCAATCCAAACGAAATACAAAACAAAGAAAAGAAAATTATTAACGAAAAATCAAATAAAAACAACTAACTAGAAAGCAAGTAAAATGATGGGTTGCCTCCCATCAAGCGCTCTATTTTACGTCTTGAGCACGGTGTGGCAAACAAAAATTCAACATGGCTTCTTTCTGGGGAGATTGCCAAATGCCCCCTTCTTGCAATCTATAAGCCTCTTATTCCATAAGGGAGGCTTTGGCTCATGCCCGGATGCCAAAAATAATGAATAAGAATAATTATGAGGACAACCAAAAAATGATGGAAGAATATAACAATGATAAGGCATGAAAAAATAAGCAGAGTTCGAATGGGTAAATAATAAAGACTTATCATGAACAACCTTATTAGAACTCGAAGAATCAGCCTCAACAAAATCAGAAGTGATGGGGTCAATCTCTCCCATTATGGATTTAGGAAAAATTATGCGTGGCACCGTTAATAAAATTTTAGGCACATAAGTGTTCACCTTATTAGTCGAAGTTTGATGATAATTTAATGAAATTTCTTGGGAAACATCATCAATGGTAACTTCTTCTACAGGCTCATCACACTTTATGTAATTATCGGGTGCTGGAGAATCAACCCTAAGACTTAGCATGTCTTTCTTCTCAACCTCCCCCTCAACTTCACTACTAAATATATGAGCTGGAATACAATCATAGTAAATCTCAAGACCACGACGTGCACATTCTAGCTCAAGACCACGACGTGCCCTAAGGTTTTGGCGGAGTTTGTTGCTTCAGCGCCCCTCACGCCGTTGCTCAAACCGGACAATGGGATTAGGCCTATTGCCGTAGGCGCATTTTGGAGGAGGCTTGTCTCGAAGGTGGCTATGAGGTGTGTCAGGAAGGAGATGTCCAAATACCTTTGTGATTTCCAGTTTGGGGTAGGAGTCCCACGAGGGGCTGAGGCCGTGCTTCATAGCGCGAATAGATTCTTAAATGTGTTTCACTCGGATGGGTCGTTGGCTATGCTTACTGTTGATTTCTCTAATGCCTTCAACTTGGTGGATCGATCTACCCTTCTACACGAGGTTCGGACTCGATGCCCATCTATTTCCCTATGGGTGGAATTTTTATATGGTCAGTCGGCGAGGTTATATGTGGGTAATGACCTTATTTGGTCCACCACTGGAGTTCAGCAGGGGGACCCCTTAGGGCCTCTTCTTTTTGCTTTAGTTTTGCACCCATTGGTTCACCGGATCAGGGATTGTTGCAAACTTCTTTTCCATGCTTGGTATTTGGATGATGGTACGATCATCGGTGACACTATAGAGGTAGCTAAAGCCTTAGATATTATCGGATCGAGGGCCCCGCTGCCTTGAACTCAACATTAAGAAAACGAAGTTTTTGGCCGTCATGCAATGGGGTGAAGGTGCGGGATGGGTTGTTCCCTCGTGGGATTGGGAGACCGTCATTTGGGTGTAAAACTCCTTGGAGGTCTTGTTAGCAAGGGCCGGGTTTATTAGTAGTTTGGCGGCGAACAGGGCATCTCGAGCTGTGGAGCTCATGAGTCATCTCCCAAGTCTACGGGACTCTCAATCCGAGCTCCTGTTGCTCCGCTCATGTATGGGTGTCGCAAAACTATTGTTCGGTCTTAGAACGTGCCAACCTATGTATATGGGGGAAGCTGTTTCTATTTTCGACAATGGCCTTCGGAGGGCGATAGAAGATATTGTGGTTTGCGGTGGTCCTTTTTTTGGGGATTTTCAATGGAGGCTAGCATCACTTCCGACTCGTTTTGGTGGTTTGGGTTTATGTTCTGCTGAGGATTTATCTACATATGCTTTTGTGGCCTCGAGGGCTCAATCTTGGAGTTTGCAGGACCACATTCTTCAGGGATGTGGTATTGATGGAGTTGACTCTGATTATGGGTATGCGATGGATCGCTTGCGCATGTCCCTTCCTGATTTCGATCTTAGCGGCTTCTCTAATAAGGACACCGCCCCCTAAAGCCAGAATGTTCGCGTGTGCCCTATTTAGTGAAATCGTCAAGAGTTTGGGAGGGAAGTTTGATTTATCCCTCGCCAAAAAGCGGTGTTTGAATGTCTCCGTGCTCCTCATGCTCGTAATTTTTGTGGTTACCCCCATTGAAGGTCTAGGCCAACATATGTCGGCCACGGAGTATCGGACTATCCTTAAGTACCGGCTTATGATCCCTCTGTTTCCAGGTGATGAGCCTTGCCCATCTGCCGCAAGGTTTGCTTGGATTCTTTTGGCGAGCATGCCGTCCATTGCAAGGAGTTACTGGTTTCAAATATAGGCATGATTTGGTCGGGGATGTTTTATATGATGTTCTTAAGAGCGGTATTTCTTCTAAAAAGAGGCCCCGTGAACTTTTGACGGATCCGCTTGAAGGGAGGTCTACTTTACGGCGGTGATATACTTGTGTTTGGGTGGGGTGGCGAAACATGCTTGTGTAGATCTTCTTTGGAGTGTCCCCTCTTGTTGGGCTCAGGGACAATGGGTTTATTGCAGGACAAGCTGCGTTGAAAGCTGAATCGAGCAAAGTGGCTAAACACGAGAAAGCTTGCTTGGAGAATCAACACGTGTTCATCCCCTTTGCCTTTGATACATTTGGTTTCTTAGCTCCTGAAGCAGCGAAGTTTTTGTCCAGAGTTCAACGGGTGGTGCAAAGTAATTTTTCGGCCCTCAAGAATCATAACTTCATTTTTAGTAGGATTGGTTTTGCCATTCAAAAGGGGGTTGCGGCGCAACTTGTTGCCCGTTTGCCTGCCATTTTATTGTAATGGGAGTAAACTATGTTTTATGAGATATAAACATTCGTGAAAAAAAAAAAAAAAAAAAAAAGGGTACTATCAGGATTTTTGAGAACGTCTACACATTGTTCAAGCATGGTTTTTTGTTTTGGGGGAGGGGGCTGACTGACCCTATTTGGCATATTATTAAGAACATCGAAATTTATGAAATGCCAAGGGCCACGATACTCACAGGAAAACATAATGAAGAAAATAAAAATATAGAGACTAAAGAAAAAAACATCAAATTAAAATTAGAGTTGCTTGGTATTGATATTAGCGAAAAATCAGTCCCCGGCAACGGCGCCAAAAACTTGTTGTGGGAAAATCCCTCACAATATGCCGCAAGTGCACGGTGTCAACAAGTAATAAAGTGATAAGTAAAGTATCGTTCCCTCGAGGACTGATTTCACTAAGTACCAAAATATAGTCAACTCACAATTTTATTTGAAGAACAGTTAAATACAGTTTATATCTAAACTAATTGCAGAAAATAAATAATAGTACTAATAATAATAATAATACTAATAAGGGTGTAGGATTATGATTTTCACCTCAAACAATCGGGAATGATATTTATTCGATTCAATTCACTTTTATTCAATTGATTGTAAGCCCGGAATTCCTAAATTATTATAAAGCCTTTCCCAAGGTCGATAGAAAATACTACGCATTAGTAACTCGATATATCCCTATTCGAATTAGATAATTAATAGCTAAAACAGTGCAAGAATTCCCACAATAAGTAGGCTTCACAATTCCATGAGTATATCCCTATCTCACGAAAATTATGATTCGTCTCACAAGAACTATGCCTAAATTTCAACTCCCGAATCCATAAAGACATTCAAAACAAATTAACTATTGGCCAGACAATTAAAAAACATTAAGAACAGTAAGAAGAATCCAATTCAATAGAATAACGAGCAAATCAAAATAATAATAAATAATCAAACCGTCATGAAATCAGCTACAATCACAATCCTACTCGAATAGATCTAGAAACTAAGATGCAGAAAAACCGTAGGGATCCGTGGTCTTGTCGTCCACAAATATCCTCCTTGTGTTCTTCGCCCTAGCTCTGATCGATCCCCTCTGAATTCCTCCTGATCGATCCCCCCCCTTTTTCTTCAGCCTTTCAATGCTTATTTATAGTCGTCATCAGCCTTCAAAACGCGTCCGTGTGATTAGGTCGAGAACAGGCTCCAAAACGGCCCAAACCCGCACAGAGTACACCAAAACCGCCCCGTGGGCCGCGGCACACGGCGCACAGTGCCTATGCCTGGGCGCGATATTTTCCTTCTGGGTCGCGGCTCACTTAGGCTGTGCCGCCGCTCAGAGTACAGTTTGCCTGGGCGTTGTTTGTTCATTCGCCTTGTGCCGCGGCTCAGCATACGGGTGCCGCGGCTCGTCATAGTAGTGTGCCGCGGCTCATTTGGTTTGTGCCGCGTCTCATGACCAAAAACTGCTGTTTTCGCCCATTTTTCATCGTTTTGGCTTCCGGAGTCCGATTTCCTGCAAAACATATAAGAATAGTGCATTAAAAGCTCATTTATGATGAATTAGGCTCAAGATGGACATAAAATAATGATAAATAAGCGCATAAAAATCCACTGACCAAGCCACTTTCTCAGACTAGCTTGGAGTGTCATCTGGAGAACATAGGTATTAGATACCATAGTGTGTGGCATTGAGTGCAAGTGGGAGATTGTTAGGAGTATGCCCTCGAATGCCACTCAGAGGATGTTGAGTGAGGGCATTGTACTTGTTATTATGTAAATTATCAATATAAGGCAATGAATGTTTCTTTATTTACTGGTAGTTACTGGCATTCCCAACTCGTAAATATACATATAGAAACTAGTCCCTGTATTTGAGAGCAAAACGTTCCACTCCTTATTTGATAAGGGGGTCGGCACTGGAAAGGTTTATAGCTCAAATACTTAATCGTTCGCAAGTCGATGAAACTTGACTGGGCGTTAAGTTTATGTGAAGACTTGTATGACGTGTTCTTTTGACATGGAGAGTTCCTGTCAAACACTAATGGTTAGTGGGAGCACACGTTATAGGTATGCTAATTGGATTAGTATACTCAAACCGACTCACCCTCAATTCGTCACACGGATTTCACTCTGGGACAGTCAATGATGGAATCGAAAGGTTGTGATAGGTATTCGTGAACCTTCGACTTGAGGATTTAGTAGGGATGTGCTTGTGACGTCAAGATTTTCATTAGAGTAGTTCGACCCTATAAACCGGAAGGCGGGGGTCAACCTCGACGTGCATCTTGATGGGCAAGTAGCAGGTCCTACTGAATACCAAGATAGAATTCTTTCTCCCGTTAGTGATCGGGTTATATGTCGTATGTGGTTACTGGCAGATGAGATCATAAGTCTTTGGCCAAAGCATTGAAGCTAGTTGTATTGGATACATGAGAGCTCGATGATCTCGATTTGCATTAACGCATGCATAGAGTCAAGTACATATAGGGTTTGACTGACCGTGAATCTATAACTTGATTGGGACATTTGAAAGAAGGGTTTATACGTATACTGGTATTCACGACAGAATGGTTCTTGAATGATCCCAATCATTCGTTCTCAGTTGGGGTACAGTGTAGGCCGCCAGGCTGGCTAGGTGGTGCTACTACTCTTTGGTTCCTCCCATTGCTGACTGAGACAAACCTACCGAGTCGCGCAATAGGATTGACGACGGAATGTATCAAGCTAATTCTCTCATTATGTATATTAGATATTGGATATCTAAATTTGGGACATTGGATGTTTAAATTGATTTATTGGATAAATTGATTTACGGCCTAATGAAATAAATAAATTACTGGGTGATTAATTTAATTCATGAATATAATTATTTCTTGGAGAAATTAATTATATTATTTTGTATTTGATATGTTTAATTAATTGGATTAATTAATCAATATAAATACATCGAAACGAAATCGGAGTTTATCTGTTTGGACTCTCAGGAGTCCGAAACGAACTAAAACTCGTTCGTTTCATCCTCATGGCCGCCGCCCCCACTAATATACATGTGTATGTATTGACTTGTACATAACATGATGTTTGGAATATCATGTGAGGGGACAAATATCATACACATTATATGGTGGGGTTAGATTCCCACATGCATAAGTTGTTGCAAGTGGTGGAGAGTTGAATAAATGAAGATGATGACAATCACTCACACGGACATGCTTCCATACGTGAGTTGTGAGAGAAAAGAGAGAGAAAAAGTTTTTCTCCAAGTCATCTTCTTATTCAACTTTGTTCTTGTTTTTCTTAGAGAAAAATATCAAGACATAAAGAGAGAGTAAGATTAAAACACTTAGATTGTAGTAATCTTTACATATATAGCTTCATCACTTAGCTCTAGCCATATCCTCGGAGGATAGCAAGATGATCGTCGTTCCGGTCGTTTCTCCGGCGCATTGCAAGTAGAGACGCGATGCTTTCGGCGTTGGATCGTTCAAGGGCTTGAAGCGGAATAGATTCATAGAGATCAAGTAAAGCTTGGGGAATACCTCAAGAGAAGGTTATCCATCTAATCAACGGACTACAAGGGTGAGTTTTTATATCTCTTGTGAATTCATTTTTGATATTCGTATATACGTAGCTCGTTCAATCCTCGTAGGGATTCGGATCGAATTAATTTTCATTTTACCGCTTCCGCTGGGCCTTCGTTTTAGGCACCGAATCCCAACAAGGATCTACTGTATGAACAGTAGCAGCTATTTCTTCCATAGGGGTTGCGCCCTGTGGGATTTTTACAGCGGGTTGCGCCGTAGCTTTGGATTTGGAAGCCTTCTCCTGTTTCTTCTTTGGCTTCTCGACAGCAAGAGGAGTTTTGCTGTGAGATGATCTCTTTCTCTTTTTTGATGTCTCCTCACTCCCGGACTTCAGAGTGGTGTCCCTGGGATCACCAGAAAAGGGCAGATTCCAGACATATGGTCTCGAACCAATTAGTCTGTTTCTGTTGAATACGGAGGGCTTGCTTCCTCCGATGTATTTGTGCTGGCCAATCTTCTTGGCTTCTTTCAATTGCGGCACACCGCTTTTGGTGAGGATGTTGTTGAGAATGAGGCCAAAAGACTTCTTCTGGGTAGGAGGCTTAGAAGCCTCTTCCTGTAGCCTCTTCAGGATGATTTGACACCAATTAACTTTTTCACCATACATGATGGCGACCATCATTCTAAATCGTAAGTTGGTGTACATCTCAAATGTGTCGGTCCTGTTTTCGACAACACGGCAACAAAAATCGTGTAAGTATACAAATGACAAGCAAAAACTCTTCTTGTGGTAGGAGGCATGAACATTCGTGTTCGATGCAGCGCCAGTAAATAATGCCCAGTAAGCGGTGAGGATTTCTTGGGACCCAAAGGTCTCAAGCTCTTCCATGGTCAGGCCGTCAGATAGCAGCCTATACAGATTCTGTAATAAATCCTGGTCAATGCGGATCTTGACTCCACGGATGGTGGCAGAAATGTCAGAGACGTTTCCTCCACTTTTTAGAGAGAAGAAACGAACAGAGGCATCGAGATAAAACTCTTCGACGATTTGCTCATCATAAAGCTCAGAAATATGGCTTCCAAGGTGATATAGGCCTTGCTGAAGGATTCTTAAAATGATGATCTCCATGGCATCAACGTCCTCGTTTTCAACACGAACACGTTCTAGTACGATAGATCTGGTGAAGATTCGCCCGTCGATGATGTTGTCTCTCTTCTTAAGGGATGGAGATGATGTCTGAGAAGATGCCATTATGATTTCTGAAGAGAAAATGAGTGAAATTGCAAAGAGAAAGCAGTAAAATGCAGTAAACAATATATGCTGTTTGCTCAAGAACTCATTTAATTTTGCACAAAGCGTAAAGAGTCGAAGGGAGCATGTAACTGTCCTTTTATATTAGGCGGGGAAGATTAGGGTTTACAGATAGTAAACGGTCAGATTTAAGGGATGGGAACCGTCTTTTTAAATGAATGAACAGGATGAATCGAGCATAACTGGTACATCTTATCCATCCAATTTTGAAATGATAATCAGTCCCACATCTGACGTTTCGACTTCCCTTATTGCCCGAAATGGCGGTTTGAAATAATTAATTAATTGAAAATCGCGGCGTTTGAGATAAAATAGTCCAGATGTCGTGTAAAGCATTAAATGCAAAGACGTTTGTATTAAGAGACAGGGCACGTGGACTCAAAACTATTTTAAAATGAATAAAACATCAGTATAATATTAATTGATTTCCCATATTGTGTGCTCTATCCGCGAAAATACAGTGTTCCCCCTTAAAAGGTACATACAGGATTCAATTCTTCCAACAATAATTGGATTAATACTGCATTCATGGGTCGTACTGTATTCCCCCTTAATTAATGCATACGTCAGCTATAGGATGATTTCATGTCTACTTATTCCTACAGTGTTGTCGGATTATCTAAGGGTATAGTTAATTAACGTTGGATACTGTATTCTTGGGTGTTAAAGCATTCCTCCTCAATTGTTGAGTAAAAGCATTAAAACTTACAGGGAGTCGGGCTGTAGCATTCCCAATTCTTGTCAAAGCATACAAAATCTGGTTGTGGTGAGAGGCTTGGTAAAGATGTCGGCTAACTGAATATCTGTATGAACTTTCTCAAGCCAAACATCCTTGTTCTCAACATGATTCCGACCGAAGTGATGCTTCATACGAATATGCTTAGTACGCGAGTGCAATACAGGATTGTGCGTTATTGCAATTGCACTCATGCTATCGCACATAATTGGTGTTTCCTTACAATGATTCCATAGTCTGACAGTTGTTGTTGTATCCAAAGGATCTGCATACAACAACTACCAGCAGCATAGTATTATGATTCAGATGTGGAAAGCGAGTTTGCCAATTATTTCTTGCTGAACCAACACACAAGTCTAGGTCCAATAAAGTGACAAGTACCGCTTGTACTCTCCCTATCTAGCTTGCAGCCTCCGAGATCCGAGTCGCTATAGCCAACCAAATTGAATCTGCCTTCTTCAGGATACCACAGTCCTGCATCGACTACTCCTTTGACGTACTTCAGGATTCGTTTGGCTGTTATGAAGTGTGATTCTTTAGGTGTTACTTGATACCGAGCACACACTCCTACAACAAACTGGATATCGGGCCTTCTAGCTGTTAGGTACAGGAGTAAGCCTATTAGCTTCCTGTAGAGTGATTGATCAACCGGCTTTCCAGCTTCATCATCACTAATTTGCACGGAAGTGCTCATGGGGGTTGATGAGGATTTGGAATTATTCATTCCAAACTTGTTTAGAAGCTCCTTGTTGTACTTCTCCTGGTTGATTAAGATTCATGTAGGCAACTACTTTACCTGCAATCCTAGGAAATAACTAAGTTCCCCCATCATACTCATTTCAAATTTACTTTGCATGAGATGAGAGAATCTTTGACACAAAGAAAGTTTAGTGTAATCAAATATAATATCATCTACATATATTTGAACCATCAGGAGGTCATCACCTTCTTGTATCTTAAACAAGGTCTTGTCCACAGCACCTTTCTCGAATCCATTATTTGTAAGGTACGGGGACAAAGTCTCATACCACGCTCTGGGTTCTTGCTTAAGTCCATACAGTGCTTTCCGTAGTCTGTATACAAGGTCTCCGCCTTCTATGTTGACAAACCCTGGTGGTTGTTCAACATTGGCTTCTTCAGCGAGGTCTCCATTCAGGAATGTGCTCTTGACGTCCATTTGGTATACAGTAAAGCTCTTATGGGCGGAAAAGGCTAGAAATATCCTATTGGCTTCTAGTCTGGCAACAGGGGCAAATGTTTCATCGCAGTCTATGCCTTCTTCCTGTCTGTAGCCTTGTGCGACTAGATGGGATTTGTTTCTGATAACAAATTCATTCTCATCCTTCTTGTTTCTAAATACCTATTTAGTTCCAATTACGGCTTGATGCTCAGGTCTGGGTACTAGATACCATACGTTGTTTCTTTCGAAACCATTAAGCTCTCCTTCCATAGATGTAATCCAGTGAAAATTGTCTAGAGCTTCTTTGGTAGAAACAGGTTCGGATTGAGCTAAGAATACAGTGATAGTGCATATATTAAGTCTTTTAAGTTCAGCTTGAGACTTCCGTATAGGAAATGGAGATTTCTTAGATTCGGGTTCTTCTTGCACACATAGTACATTTCCTTATGTACTCTGTATTCTCCTACGGGTAGATACTCTAGCACCAATGTTTCCTATGATCAAATCCTGTGGGTGATCTCTCAACCATCTTCTATCGAGTTCTAGTTCGGCGTCCCGTACTGTATCTTGGGTTGTTGTAGTTTCAGCTTCAGCCTGTATAGCATCAGCTTCATCTACCTCTGTTCTTACAGCTGCGGGGTTGATTTCTAAGTCAATGACGGGCTCTATAGGAGTTGGAGGGTCATTAATGGAGAGTTGTTGGATATTCTGAGTAAGATCTTCTACTTCTGTAGGGTCATGATGAGGTTCGTCGAACACTACATGTACTGATTCCTCAACTGTCAGCTTCCATTTGTTAAAGATCCTGTAAGCTTTGGTGACAGAGGAATATCCTGCAAATATCCCTTCATCTGACTTCTCATCAAAGGTTCTAAGTTGATATTTCCCGTTGTTCAAGACATAACACCTGCAACCGAATATGTGAAAGTACGAAAATAATGGAGTCTTGTTGTTCCATACCTCGTATGCTGTTTTGCTATGATGTTTGTTGATGATACAGCGGTTTTGTGTATAGCATGTTGTATTGGTGGCTTCACCCCAGAAACGTTGTGGAAACTTGCTTGCGGCAATCATGGTCCTTGTTGCTTTCTTGAGCGTCCTGTTCTTTCGCTCGGAAACACCGTTTTGTTGAGGAGTTCGGGCAGCTGAGTATTCGTGTTGTATCCCATTTTCCAAACAGTATTACTCTATTAAGTGGTTAGTAAATTCAGTACCTCTGTCGGAACGAATGGACACGATACTCAACCCTTTCTCATTTTGAAGCTTTCTCAGTTGCTCGGGCAGCTTTGATGTGGTTTCCTTCTTCTTGCTTCGGAAGATTGTCCAAGAATACCTGGAAAAATCATCAACAACGAGACAGTATTTCTTACCTCCCAAACTTACCGGGTCTACAGGACTGTAGAGACCCATGTGTAGCATTTCGAGAACTCTGTGAGTGGAAAGGTAGGATTTGCTTTTTAGGGTGGTCTTGATTTGCTTGCCTTTGTGACAGGGTCCGCAGACGCTATCTGTTGGGAATGACACATCGGGCAAACCTCTAACCATTCCATGTCTGGCGAGCTTGTTGATCGTCTTGAAGTTGATGTGAGACATCCTCTTGTGCCATAGCCAGCTTAGATCTGCAGTGCCTTTGGCAACAAAACAACACTACAAGAAACTCGACTTTTTGCGACATGGAAAAAGTGTCGCTAACACTTGTTTTAATGTCGCAAAAGTTAATTTGCGACATTTTCCGCGTCATTGTAAATTATGTCACAAAAGCCCACATAGCATTTTTATGACATTTTTTTCAATTGTGTCGCAACATATACGACAATTTTTGCCACACTAAATTAATTGTCGTATAAAATTGGCGACACATTACACGTCATTAGTCGTAGTGACGCGTGTTTGTTTTCGTCACATCATACGACATTAGTTAAAATGACACTTCCTTATTTGTGACACTAGCATGCGATATTATAATGAATGTGACATTTTATTTTTATGACACCTTCTCATTTGTGTCGCAACATATACGACATTTTGTGCCATGCTAAATTATTTTTCTTTTGAAATTTGGCATCACATTACGCGTCATTAGTCATAGTGGCGCATGTTTGTTTGCATCAAAATTTACGACATTAGTGGAAATGATGACAGTAGCATGCGAACATAAAATGAATGTAATGTTTTATTTTTATGACACCTTTTCATTTGTGTCGCAAAATATACGTCATTTTTTGCCACACTAAATTATTTGTCATATAAAATTGGCGTCACATTACACGTCATTAGTAGTAGTGGCGTGTTAGTTTGCGTCAAAATTTATGACATTATTGGAAATGACGCCTCCTTATTTGTGACGCCAGCATGCGATATTAGAATGAATGTTACGTTTTATTTTTATGACACTTTTTCATTAATGTCACTATTCATACGACATTTTTTGCATCACTAATTTAATTGTGATATAAATTTTGCAACACCTTACGCGTCATTAGTCGTGGTTACGTATGTAAGTTTGCGTCACCTAGCTTGTGACATTACAACTAATATGTTGTATATTTTGGCAACACATTATATGTCATTTTAGAGCACTATGTTATTTTTGCGACACCTAAAATTTGTTGCAAAATTTTATCAACAAGAAAGTCACAAAATACATTGTTGTGTCGAGATTTGTTCACCTCGACAGGCGATCGACTACAAGGCCGAGCGACCGAGTCCACAACCAATCAAGCTATGGCAAACTCGCCTAAGCGAAGATATCGGACCGCCTTCAGGTACCCAGTGATCGACACCCAAGGCGATCGCCCTATGGCACCTAGCGATCGACTATAGTGCCCGGCTAAGGACGACCATCCTAAGCGCCGAATAGAGACGATCGTCCATCAAAGTCCACGAAGATTGGATCTCAAAACAGCACCCATGTGCAGGTCCGAGACAAGATCCGCATTTCATGGATAATTGACCACCAACAGCTGTCTCTGACAGGGGCAGCTTTACCTACCGACAAACCCGCCGAAAGGCACAAGGTGGGACTGCCCATGACAGCGACTCAGATGCGTGTAGGCTTCTCATTGGACCGCGCGACTGACTGCCAGCAACTCCTGCAGACTTTAAGGAGACAAGCCCATGTGCTAAAAGACGATCGCCCGCTTATTATAATACAGCAAAGGCGATCGCCCAGCAGGTCCAAGTCCTATAAATAGAGAACCTTCTCCTACTGGAAAAAGGTTCCACATTCAGTTCCCAATTCGTTCACTTACATTCCGAATTCACTCACGGAAATACAGAAGAACATACATGCTCCCAAGCTCCCAGCTTCCTCCCCAGAATCTATCTTAGGATTTCTCTCTCAGTACCTCTCAACCAGAAGACGGTCGGCAGAGGCAAGAAGTCTCCACAATGCAGATTCAAAGAGATTCACAAGCCCAGGAGCTCAAGCATACAGCTGATACATGCCGTGAGAGACTGTCGATCTCTCACCGCCGTCATAGTTCATCTACGTTGTTACAAGAACTCACAGAGCATCATATCTGGTTCTTCCGGCAATCTACACGCTCACTAGCTAAGATAACAAGAATCACTACACTCATTATAATTGTATTCTTACATTAATACTTGTATCCCCGAATATTTGTATTAATAATATCTCGCGAGAGCATTCAAGCCCGGGACTAACAACCCCGACAATTCTTGTGTTATTTACTTTTCCCACAGAAGTGTTCTCGCATTTGTTTGCTATCCATCCATTCCAGCAATATCTATCTCCGGATAATATTTTGGGTAGCAACAATTGGCGCTAGAAGGAGGGCATCTAACCCTCATTTTTATTCCTACCGTCTCGAAGAACACTCACTGTTCTCCGGGGCATATACCTGAAGAAACACTCACTGTTCTTCAGAGAAATCTTTCAGAATCATGTCTTCCGCCTCCGCATCGAAGAAAGCCGTTGGCCGATCCACCAGACGCCTCCTTCCATCTCAGTCCGAGCCACAACCGAGGGCAGAGGGTAGCCGCCACGGTCCGAGACTCTCGATCCCGCCCCTCAGGGACGACCCAAGCCTCTCGCTCGATCAGTTCCAAACCGCGGAACAGATCAAGGAGGCCATGGCCATCCTACAGGAGCGACGGAGTGCTCTCGACGCGCCGCCCGCTATCACCCCCTCAGCCATCCGCCGCATAACCAAACGGAAGTACAAGGCGATACTGACCAAGCGATCGCCACGAGGCTCCCATTCGCAAAAAGAGGCGCTCGCCAGCCGGGGCACCTCTGTTTTCGATTGTCTAGGCAGCGACCCATCTTGGCGACCGAGGCAGTCCGGCCCCAGCCACGAGACGACGGAGCTCGAGTCCATCACCAGGATTTCGGCGTATCCAACTCCCAGAAGACAGGCCAGCCATCTGGCTCCCCCTCGCCAAAGAACCGAGGTCGGCAGCAGCAGAGTCAGGAGATCAGTACACGATCGTCTCGGCTCCCACTCCAAAAGCCGATCCACGAGCGACCAAGCTACAGCGATGGCCGCGATGCAACGCCATCTCGACGACATAAAGGCGCTCCTGGAATCTGGGGCAGGCGCCAAGAGCAAGGTCGCCGGGCCGAGCGAGCCGCTTTCGGTCCACATCGAGCTCGCCCCCGTACAGCATAAGATCGCTCCTCCACAAACACCTCTGTACGAGGGGAGATCAGACCCCGAAACTCACCTGAAAAAGTTCCAGATATACATGACCGGGTGTAGGGCATCAGACGCGACCAGGTGCCGAATGTTCCCTCTGACGCTGGACGACCTTGCCCACAGTTGGTACACCTCATTGCCGCCTCGATCCATCGGTTCCTTTAATCAACTGGCGAACGACTTCACAACATACTTCGCCACCAAGGTCGCTCGGCCAGAAGGTCCCCATCGCATGATGCAGATCAGGCAAGGGGAAGAAGAGTCCGACTCGGACTACATCGGCCGGGTAGACGAGATCATCCTCAACAGCGAGCCCGTAAGCGATGAGATCGCCCTATACTCGGTCCTAAAAGGATTCCATGGTCTTTCGCCTATGTTCAGGCATCTTACGAAGGACCAACCCACGACCTACGCGATCTTCCGCGCTAAGGCCGCAGACTTTCTGGCCAGGCAAAGGTTTCTTCTTAGCCTATGAGCAGCGCGATCGGCGCCTGAACGATGATCTCCAGTATTCCAGCCCGATCGCCGGTATCAAGCAACATCATCAAAACTGGAGGACTCGCTCACCATCTACAGTTCATCATCTAACATGGTGGACTACGGCATGAGATCGCCTCCACCGCACAACGTACACCGTCGAAGGTCGGCATTTAACATGACGATCTGAGGTGGAAGAGTGCAGTCATAGTCCTGGTGGTCGATGGAACCGACTACTTAGGCCATGCAAGGTCCATTTCGGCCAAGATCGCCCACCCTTCGTTTAAATACGAGGCCGGCGTAGTCTGAGGGCCCTCCAAAACTAATCAGTGGACACAATCGCCCGCCCTCAAAGGTTCATCATTTAACATGGTGAACCCGGACAATGAGACGCGTCACTACCCTCTCTCAACGTACACCGTCGAGGGTCGCCATCTTCATGGTGGGCCGAGGTGGAAGCAGAGCTAACAAGCCGCGGAAGTGGAGTTGATTAATCCGACGACGCCCCGCGCAAGGACTCCTCCAGACCAAGACCGCACGCCCTTCGTTTAAATACGAGGCGAGGCGCAGCCTAACGGAGGACCCTCATAATAAAATGAGTCACGAGACAGACAAAGTCGCTCGCGCACAATTCATGGTCAAGGAATCTGTCCATCGAACTCCGTGACTATGCACGGTTCCTCAAGATGGACGACCGTCCTCGAGGATTCGACAAAGTTGAAGACCGCTCACTCGACAAATTATTTTCATCCCCTTACTTTCACTAAGTGAACAAAAACAAGGGGGAAGAGTGCGGAACAGCTATACGACGATCGTCCCTATCCAGTCACATACGGAGATCGGCAATGATTCAGATGTTCGTGCAGCGATCGAATTTGTTGTAAAAGTTATTTATATGAGTTTATCAATTCACGTAGACCTACACTTGCAACGATCTCTCCTCATACATTTTACAAAGTCAAGCAAAAGACTCAAAAATAGCAATCATTCAAGTGAAAAATCAGAGAATCAAACATTCATTTCATTACGTGAAGGATCAGAATACATGGTCGCCCGAAGGCCTAAATGCTACAAAAAGAAAGCTACAAATTACAAGGCAATAAGCTAAAACATTAAAAAACGAAGTGCTTTAGGCCCCTGCCTGGCCTTCGCCTTCAGCCTCTGGAACGGCCTCCCCACCCTCCGGAGCATTGGGATGAACAAGGTTGGCCAGAGTCGGATACCAGCTCAAATCCACGCCGATATCCGCGAGATCCAAGATCGGCAAGGAGAAAGCGGAATGGATAGGATGCTCCAACGCGTACGCCTTGAAGTTCTCAGCAAGAGGGCTGATCTCCAAACCTCCCTTCTTAGCAGCCCGGATCGAATCGGCGAATGCCATAAAATAGGCGAACTCGCTAACGAACTCCAAGTTTTGAAAGGGATCGGCCTTGGTCGCCTCTACCTCCCCGTTCAGCTCCGCCATCGCCTGCTGCGCGCCTTGGAGCTCGGCCTCCCTTGCAACCGTCTTTTCCCGCGACTCCGCTAGCTCGCTAGTCAGCCGATCAACGGTCACCTTCAGTCGATCGGCCTCCGTCTCAGCGGCCTTCTGCGAGCGTACGGCATTTGTCATTCGGTCCCGGAATCGGTCAACCGTCAACCGAGACATCTCGGCGTCCTTCCTCGCCAACTCAAGCTCTTGGCACGCCCGCTTAGCTGCCTCCAAAGAGTCCTTCTCCATTGCCACAATCTTGTCGGCGAACTCGGCGTTCTCTTTCCGAGCCGCCTCGAGATCCGCCTGCAGGCGAACAGTGGAAGGACGCCCCTCAAACTCCTGCGCAGCCTGGGCAGCCATGGTCGCCGTCTGGAGAGAAAGGGCGAGAACAGCCTGCATTGTACTCCTAGATTGCTGACGAGCGATCGCATCTAGATCGGTCATCCAGGCCTTTGGTAGATCAGAAACGGCCCGGTTGACGTATTGCGGGATGTCACAGGACTGGCGAGGAGATCGGCTCACTAAGAAATCCAACACCATCGGCGGGCAAGATGGATTGTGTGATGGATCCTGCATCAACACAAAAAGTTAACACAACTCCTACGCAAATGACAAGTTTCAACTCAGCAAGCAAAGTCTACCTCTCGGCTCTCTCAGGATTGCGACCGAAGTATGGCTTCCCGCGAGGGGTCTCAGCTTCGGCGATCGCCATCTCCTGCAGGAAAGCCGTGGAGGGAGCAGGCTCATTCTCCGGAGGAACAATGGTGATCGGAGGCACGGCGATCGGCACCTCACTGGCAGGGGCAGAAACTGGAGTTTCTCCCGACCTCTGCCGTTTGCGATTCATCCGAAGCCCCTCCTCCCGGACTTCCTCCTCGGCCACGATCGGCTCCACGTGAGGCTCCGCCTCCGGGATGATAGGTAACGCCACAGGAGGAGCCCGCAATGACTTCGTCTGGTGGAGACGACCCAAAACTCCGGGGTTCGACATAGCAATCTCCGGTGGGGTCTCCAAAAAGCGAGTAAAGCGAACCTCTACAATAAGAACAATCAAACCACAGTTAGTCATATTCCTCCAACAGGACGATCACCCAGCAATTGGAGATCGTAGAAGGTCGTACCTGAGACCGGGAGATGTCTCGGAAAATGGAATAGGCGAGCGGACAACCGACGACTTTCCTTGTTGATCCAGTTAGCGTCCAACTCGTCATGCGGCAAACTTCGTATCCGCTCCCAGACGACCAGGAAATCGAAAGGCAACTCCTCAATCGCCGGAATATGGAAACCTGCAAAAACGAAATGGAATTAGATTAGTTCAGAACATATCCAAACAAAGGGAGAGTCTGAACCCTTACCGAGATTTCTCTCCCGAAAGCCAGTGGGTATGTTTAGCTCGCCGGTGGGCTTGTCGCTCGGTGAGGCTTTCCAGGCACCGGCTACCCAGAACCACTGTAACACCCCCAGATCAAACCGGTAATATTACACGCCGCGGACCCTCTCCATGAGGATCCACCAGGCTAGACATCAACACAACACATTACATTACATACTGACGAATCAAAATAATGAATCAATAGACCGATTTGGACTTCCGTCACTGACTTACAAATCAAAATACATAAACTCATCCAGACTCATACACATGCACGGGTAAAATACTTGCAACGACGAACAATAAGACAGCGGAAAAGACAATACAATGGACTCCGACTAACTGAAGTCAAAACTGGCCTTCGTGTGATTAGTATCATTCGTCTTTCATCATCCCTCGCACCGATCCTGTGTCTTGCTCCTGAAAACCTACATGTACCTGGACACAATACAGATATCCACTCCCGATTACTCGGGGGTTAGCAAAACTCCACTATTTCGCTAGTGCAGGTATAAAGTGCAAATACGAGCCATACACAACACATTCCGAGAATACATCGAAAGACTTTCCGAGATATATTTAGTTAAAAATATTTCAAGTCTTGAAAGTAGAAACGAAGCAAGTAAGCACTTTGGAAACATTTCCAAATATCGGAAGTTTTGAAAACATTAGAAATTGAAAAGTTCTTAATTCCTCGAAAGTCATTTAGGGTCACAGCCCCAAAGTTCATTTTCCAAAATGCAAATCTGTTAACAAAACACGGGGTCCACGACCCAACCATTCCGGTCACAAAACACATGGCCTACGACCCGATCATCTACTACAATTCACTTACAAGGACACATTACACATAACACATTATTCTTATGCCATTCTAGCCAAACACCAAGACTCGATATATAATATATCTCGACGTCGAGCATAAAGCATTGTGATACTCCGGAACATATCACAATAGTTATCAAAACATTAACATCAATATCACAGAAACCACACTTGGTAACCCGTGGCCGTACCCATTAGTATCGGCCCCCAGAGGCCCCGTCGGACCATCCCCAGGTGGGAAACCACTTCCGCGGCCGTACCCATTAGTATCGGCCCCCAGAGGTCCCGTCGAACCGTCCCCAGGTGGAAGAACATCAACACACGCACCCAAGTCCACTTCCGTGGCCGTACCCATTAGTATCGGCCCCCAGAGGCCACACATGCCATCCCGGGGTGGAAGAACAACTCACAGTTTATGAAACCACAACTCTCAAAGGTCAAACACACAAAATATATATAGTTGAGGTACCTTGCTAGAATGGCCATATTATCCAACACGTACTCACGACCCAGAACTATAGCAATTCACAAGGAAGCACAAGATTTCAACAGCACTGAACGACACAACTAATATCACACAAACTCACATATTCATCCATAAACACGTGACTCCAAGCACATAATTTGACAAAAGAATTACACTTTACATTTACCAACGACATAATCATACGCAATGACATCACAAGAAAGTAAGGTGATTCTATACTCGACACTAGCACACATATTCAACTAAGCACATTAATTCCCGACACACACGGGTCACCTTTACAAAAACCATGATGGTAAATATACCGATTCTTTTGAAAAATGGTTATTAATATTTATTTAGCACATATCGACGATTAACAACCATAATATCCACAAAACACGTAATGTATGGGCAAGATACTTGCCTCGAATAACCACAACGCAGAGAATCGGCCGAAGTAGGTTGGCACGAACCGACTACGAACTCACCGACTCCACCGAACGACAATCCGCAACAATGAACTACGAATAAAAACAATAACAACGGAAATAAATTCCAAAGTACGACCCAAAGCCGCTGAATTCAAAGAACGAATGACGAAAGTTCAAGTGTTTTTCCCCAAAACGGCCAAGAACACGATTCGTCCCGACAAAACACGAAAACGGAATTCTAAGTCGAAATATGGATATATAATCCATAGAATATGTTTAATAACATCATTTAACCACAATTTATCCAACAAAAATGGATGGAAAACGAGATCGAGAACAAATCCCCCAAAAAGTCGATTCGAAGGAAATCAAGAAATATACTTCGATTCGACGAAGAACAATGGATTAAATGATGTTAAACACAAGAATACTACCAATATTAATCATACCCATCATGGATTAATCAACAACACGGAACGAATCGGATAAAAATGCAAAAACCCCCAAATTCACGAAATTAGGGTTCTAAGGAAGATTACCTTGATTCGCTGGATCAAAGGATGATAACGGGTGATTGATTGACGTTATAACCTCAAGAACTTCATGGATTTGTTGTTAAACAACATGGCTTCAAGATTCCCAAGACCACATCCGCGGAAGAGAAAGGAAAGATTGAGAAAAATGGCCAAAACTCGTCTCAGGCCATTAATAAGTGCCGCATGTGCCGCGCCTGGCCGAGTGTGCCGCGGCACAGGCCAAATCTGCGCCGTGATCGGCGGTGTGCCGCGGCCGGCCGACATGTGCCGCGCGGCACTGTGCATGACGGTTTGGCGAAAAATGCACGAGTGTGCCGCGGCCTGCCGTCATGTGCCGCGCCCACGCAGTACGGCTGCCGGCGAGCCGCCGAGCACTACCGGCCGTAACTCGGCCGAAGCTTAGAGCACTACCGGCCGTAACTCGGCCAGTCTCTGGGCCCAGATTGCCCAGCCATGACTCGGTCGGGGCCAACTCCGACGGCCCGAACGACCCCGAAACCCGAACCTGAATACGAATCGATAATACGGTTACGATGTACTCGCAAAGACGAATCTAAGAGCTAAGAGAACACACAATTCCGACCACCCGAAGGCTCGGAATTCGACAACGGAAGTAATTACCCAAAACTTTGGGAAATTACGAAAATGGCCCAAAACGTCCGAAAATCACGATACGCGATCGAAACACCAAAACAAAGCTCGCAACATGAATCATAACATTAAATGAACTTACGAGAAACTCGAAACAACAGTTTCGGACGAGATTCGCAAGAATCGAACTCAAGTGCGGAAAAGTCGCTAAAAAGCTCGGAACTCAACAAAACGATACCGAAACGAACTCGGATGACAAACAGTGCAGAATTAATCATTCTCGAAATGACGAAACGGTCATGAGCGAATCGTCAAAACGGACTCCGGCCGAAAAAGAAATTTACCGAAAATCGAAAATTGCGGATATTACATTCTACCCTCCTTAAAAGAAGTTTCGTCCCGAAACTTAAAACAAGTAGGGAGAAGCAATATCCCGCCAGGAAAACTCAACGAGATACGCAAGGAAACGTGTAACTTACGTCCATCGGTGAAACGTTACAAGCAACGCAAAGGAATATACGGCGTGAAAACACGCTCCACGACGACCAACACAACGCCGCCGTTAGGGATATAATAAAACCAACAAGTGACAAGCGTCATCAACTAGGTAATACAATCAAGTCAATTATCCGAACAATCACAAAACACAACGGACGAAAATTAATACGATTAACCAACCCAACGGTACATCAATCAAAACACGAGCTAATCGCTGAACAAATACGGAATTCCACCGCCCAAGGGTTGGAAGATCGAAAACGAGACTAATTTTCCGAACTTGGAAAGGTCACAACGATATATAGATCAATTTGGGACAATATCAGAACTCGCTCGAATGACAAAGGTGAGAAACAACACCAGGTCAGAAGCATCAACGAACACAGTTGAGTCGATACGGTTGGACGAAACAGAAGAGAAAGAAAGAAAAATGTGGGTATTACATCATATTACCTTTAAAAGAGGTTTCGTCCCGAAACCTAAACAACGAGAACGAAGTGCTGGAATAGCAACTACCCGACTATACCCTCTTGGTCCACATCCGATCTTCATGGCCATTAGTATCGTGGTCACGACTGTGTCCTCTGCCCATCGGCATACTAAGCGGATCCCCACTCAATACGATTGCACAACTTCGCAAAATATTATACTAAAGTACCAACTCAGCACGACATATCACATAAGGTAACCAATAACAACTCGAAAAGAAAATCCACGAGGTATCCTTTTAAAGGAAATCTTTTGAAAATCCTTGGATTCGTATGCTATTTAAAATAAACTTTAAAAGTACTTTTGGTACCTCGGGTTGTTTCATCAAAACTTGTAAACAACATACTTTAACCGTCTCATTTGAAATCATTTGAAGTCATCATGCCTCTACGTATCATCATCACCGTTAACAACTAACAAGTTAACCATGCAAGATCATCAAATCATTCTTACATACTCTAACATTTCCAAATCCGAGTTTGAACTTTACATCGAGTGAGATTTTTCATCTTTCACTATATATTTTTGAAAATAAAAATCGCATTGTTTTTTGAAATAAAATATTTTTATGGTGTGAAAGATTTTTGAAAATCATTCACTCGAATTATTTGAAAATGCAACAATACGTTAAAATCATTTTCAAAAATTCTCCCAACACTTCACAAACATCAACGACGGTAATATTTTACAAAATGTTCAAGGTACTTTAAAACAACTCTTTCAAATACTGTCGAGGTTTTATTTGAGAATCCTAGGCCGGCTCGCAAATTTCAAACAATTTCCAAAGTTCATACGAAGCCGCCGGCTAATCGCACTTGCACAAACTTATAAAAGTTTTAGAAAAGCATGTTCGAACACACTCGCAGCAGACATAATTTATCAATTTGCCGAACCCAATCAATTATCACTTAGCGCAACGAAAAAAAATCATAACGCACATTGATACAAAACAGTTGTCATTACTTGACAACACACATAGAATACAGTCCCGGGTGATTGACTGCTAAGGTTAGGCCTAACGGCTAAAAAAAATGTAGTTTCCTAGCCTCTGTCCAGACTGACTAACGCGCGCTACAACACATATTTAGCGCGCGCTACCCATGCTGCATTAGCGCGCGCTAGCCTTACACTTAGCGTGCGCTAACGGTTCTATTTTAGCAACATGATTGCGAACATATATACGACATTACTGGAATCGAAGGTCACAAATAAACAACAACAATATTCGAATCTCAAAGCCATCGATTCACATAATTACAACACATCATGAGCAACCATCAAAAGGCAATTGTCATTCAAAACCGAAAAGTTAAAAACAAGGGTCACGTCTTGAGTATATTTTGTAGAACTCATTTGAGTTCAAAACTCGTGTTTTGAAAACTTATAGTACACAGTGGAAAAGAATTATCAATAATTCGAGTTTTCAGAACTTACAGCCTTGAGGTCAACATACGAAAATCAACTTTTTCCTCCCTTGGAGTACATTTTAAGAATTTTACGTGACTCCCCGAAAGGATTCGAAAACTTAAAATTCCAAGGTTTATACTCTTGAAAGAAAAACGGTTTATACAAAGATACATTCAGCAATATCATTCTACATTTTAGCGCAAGACGGGTATGAATAAATATATGTCACTTACTCACGATGCACCTTCAAATACTAACTACATAACACAGAATCACACAGGCTCGTATAGCTCGTGGTACAACCCGTAGTAGGGAGACTTACATCCACATATCGCACGAAGATGATGGTTGCACCCTGATACTAATCACGGCCGACATTCCAAACGACGCGTCGCGACACGACTCAGTCAGACAAAATCTGACAATACAAGACTCAACAACACATAACTCGACCCGACAGCCTAGGTTTTCTCAACCTATGCTCCGATACCATAAATGTAACACCCCCAGATCAAACCAGGAATATTACACGCCGCGGACCCTCACCATGAGGATCCACCAGGCTAGACATCAACACAACACATTACATTACATACTGACGAATCAAAATAACGAATTAATAGACCGATTTGGTCTTCCGTCACTGACTTACAAATCAAAATACATAAACTCATCCAGACTCATACACATGCAAGGGTAAAATACTTGCAATGACGAACAATAAGACAGCGGAAAAGACAATACAATGGACTCCGACTAACTGAAGTCAAAACTGGCCTTCGTGTGATTAGTATCATTCGTCTTTCATCATCCCTCGCACCGATCTTGTGTCTTGCTCCCGAAAACATGCATGTACCTGGACACAATACAGATATCCACCCCCCGATTACTCGGGGGTTAGCAAAACTCCACCGTTTCTCTAGTGCAAGTATAAAGTGCAAATACGAGCCATACACAACACATTCCGAGAATACATCGAAAGACTTCCTGAGATATATTTAGTTAAAAATAGTTCAAGTCTTGAAAGTAGAAACGAAGCAAGTAAGCACTTTGGAAACATTTCCAAATCTCGGGAGTTTTGAAAACATTAGAAATTGAAAAGTTCTTAATTCCTCGAAAGTCATTTAGGGTCACAGCCCCAAAGTTCATTTTCCAAAATGCAAATCTGTTAACAAAACGCGGGGTCCACGACCCAACCATTCCGGTCACAAAACACAGGGCTTACAACCCGATCATCCACTGCAATTCACTTACAAGGACACATTACACATAACACATTATTCTTATGCCATTCTAGCCAAACACCATGACTCGATATATAATGTATCTCGACCCCGAGCATAAAGCATTGTGATACTCCGGAACATATCACAATAGTTATCAAAACATCAACATTAATATCACAGAAACCACACTTGGTAACCCGTGGCCGTACCCATTAGTATCGGCCCCCAGAGGCCCCGTCGGACCATTCCCAGGTGGGAAACCACTTCCGCGGCCATACCCATTAGTATCTGTAACACCCCCAGGATATCTGAGGTATATTACAGCGTCGTGAATCCCTATATGGGACTCACCAGGCTGAACAAGCATCATACTCATCGACTCACAGAAACAATAGAAAAATACCTCGTCATAAAGACGCCCAACAAAATAATCCACCCGGTTCAACCGGTCAAACATAACACCATAATCCGTCCCAAACATAATAAACAACAATACAATCCCGACGAGTAAAAATTCTTAAGTACTCGAGTACTTCTATTAGTTTAAAGACCACAAAAGGTAAAAAGATAGAAGCAATAAGACACCACTCGTGCACAATCATCACGCACGGCCATCATCCGCATACTAAACCCTCTTGATTCCGTAAAAACCCACAAAATATCCATGAATCCGTAGGAAAGCTAAAGATACTAACAATATTAATCGTATTCATCATGAATCCACCAACAAAACGGAACGAATCGGAAGAAAATCCCAAAACCCCCAAATTATCCGAAAATAGGGTTCTAAGAGATATTACCTTTGAAGATCCAAGTACTATGATCCGTAGAACACACGTTAGATTGATTATCCGGGATTCACAACCGAAGGAGAATGATGAAAATCAACCCCTAATTGATGAATGATGGGAAGTTCTCCCCCCCTCTCTCTCTCTATCTCGCGTAAATGGAAGAAGAAGGAAGAAATGAGCTGCTCTCGCTCAAAACAACGCAATTATAGGGTTGACCGCATTGTGTGCCGCGGCTCAGCTGAAGTGTGCCGCGGCACAGGCCAAAAAATGCTCCCAGGGCTCGGCAGTGTGCCGCGGCCCAGCGGACATGTGCCGCGGCACCCGGTACAGTCGGGTTTGGGCCGAAAATGCCACACGAGTGTGCCGTGGCCCGGACGGGTGTGCCGCGGCACTGACTCGGCAGTGTGCCGCGGCACTGACTCGGCAGTGTGCCGCGGCCCCGTCGGCATGTGCCGCGGCACAAAGTACAGTCCGCTCGGCCAAAACTGGAAAAATGTGTGTGCCGCGGCGCACACTCCTTGTGCCGCGGCCCACACCCCCTTATGGTCCTAAAATGATGAAAAATGATCCGGGAAGAGAATAAAAGCAATAGGAATCAATATTTGGGAAACAATAACATGAAATGGATCCACGGCAACCCCGAAACGGCGGTTCCGCACAACCATAACGAGAATCAGATCAGTAGATGACACGAAAGATACACTAAAAGATACACGAGGGTCACTACAATCGAAAAATACACCGGAAATGAAAATACAAGGGAAAGAAAAATTTGGATATTACATTCTACCCCTCTAAAAATAAGTTTCGTCCCGAAACTTAAGAAACAAACAACTCAGGGTAGCTAGCACGCATGCTATCTTCGGTTTCCCAAGTTGCCTCCTCGACACTGTGTCTCGTCCACTGCACTTTGACCAAAGGGATGGTCTTATGCCTCAGTCGTTTCTCACGATGCTCCAAAATCTTCAAAGGACGCTCCTCAAAAGTAATATCTTCAGCGACATCAATCTCGCCATAATCGATGACGTGACTAGGATCCGGGACATATTTCCTCAGTTGGGAAACATGAAAAACGCTATGAACATGACTCAAGGCCGGAGGTAACGCCAAACGGTATGCCAACCCACCGTCTCGCTCGAGGATCTCAAAGGGTCCGATAAATCTTGGACTCAACTTCCCTTTCTTCCCAAAACGAAAAACTCCCTTCGTCGGCAACACCTTTAGCAAAACGTGGTCTCCCACCTCGAATTCCAAAGGTCGACGACGGACGTCGGCATACGACTTCTGTCGACTCTGGGCGGTCAACATCCGTTCTCGAATTAATTCTATCTTCCGCCTCGTCTCCAAAACGACATCCGGCTCGGTCCCGACCAAATCGGACGTCTCATTCCAACAAATTGGTGATCGACATCGCCGCCCATAAAGTGCCTCATACGGTGCCATCCGAATCGACGCGTGCCAACTGTTGTTGTACGTGAATTCGAGCAATGGCAAATGTTCCTCTCAGTCACTACTCCAATCGAGAGCACAAGCACGCAACAAATCCTCGAACGTCTGGATAGTGCATTCCGACTGTCCATCTGACTGGGGATGAAAAGAGGTAATCAAATGCAAACGGGTACCCAATGCTTTATGCACCGCCTGCCAGCAGTGCGATACAAAACAGCCATCACGATCCGAAACGATAGACTTCGGAGTACCGTGAAGCCTCACAATCTGTGCGATAAACACACGAGCTAACTTCTCGGGGGCCCAAGTGTCCTTGATGCCCAGAAAATGTGCCGACTTGGTCAGACGATCAACAATCACCCATACCATATTCATGCCCGACCTCGATCTCGGCAAACTCGTAATGAAATCCATCGATATATCTTCCCATTTCCATTCCGGAATGGGAAGTGACTGCAACAACCCAGCCGGTTGCTGATGCTCGATTTTGACCTGCTGACAAGTCAAACATCTCGCTACAAACTGTGCGACCTCCTTCTTCATATCATTCCACCAGAAGTTCCTTCTCAAGTCCTTGTACATCTTACTCGAACCAGGATGAACGGAGTAAGGTGTAGCATGGGCCTCCCGCAAAATACTCTGTCTCAACTCTGAGTCGTTCGGCACACAAAGCCGACTCTGGAATCTCAAAATACCATCCTCGTGAATCACAAACCCAGGAGACTTTCCCTTAAGAACGTTCTCTCGGATTTGAGTAATCATCGGATCCTCTAACTGCTTCAGCTTAATTTCATCGATTAAAGATGACGAAATCTCTAAAGCACAAAGTTGCCCGACAGCTCCAGGCAACAAACCTCAACATCTAACTCGATCAAAGCCCGCCGAAGCTCAGACTGAGATGTAAGGATCTCAAGCATTCGCAACGCCACCGGTTTCCGACTCAAGGCGTCGGCCACGACGTTTGCCTTGCCCGGATGATAAAGGATTTCGAGGTCATAATCCTTAATCAGCTCTAACCACCTCCTCTGCCTCATATTTAACTCCTGCTGAGTAAATATGTATTTCAGACTTTTATGATCGCTAAAAATCTGACATGCAGAGCCGAAAAGATAGTGACGCCAAATCTTTAGTGCAAAAATGACTGCCGCTAACTCCAAATCATGAGTAGGGTAGTTCAGCTCATACGGCCTCAACTGTCTCGACGCATAGGCAATGGTCTTGCCGTGCTGCATCAATACGCACCCAAGACCCTGACCCGAAGCATCGCTATAAACGGCAAAACCCTCGTTGCCACATGGCAACGCCAAAACCGGGGCTGAAGTCAAACGCTTCTTCAGTTCCTCAAAACTCGACTGCCTCTCGTCATTCCAGATGAACTTCTCGGATTTCTGGAGCAACTGCGTGAGTGGCCGAGCTAGTTTCTAGAATCCCTCGATGAACCTACGATAGTAGCCAGCCAAACCCAAGAAACTACGGAGCTCTCTCACATTCTTAGGCGGTGCCCAATCTAACACCGCCTCGATCTTCTGCGGATCTACACGAACCCCTTCGGCTGAAATCACGTGACCTAGAAACATCACTTCCTTCAGCCAGAACTCACATTTCGAGAACTTCGCATAGAGTTGCTCGGTCCTCAAAATGTCTAACACTACCCGCAAATGATGGGCATGCTCTTCCTCGTTCCTCGAATAAATAAGAATATCGTCAATGAAGACGACGACACACTTATCCAAATACTCGATAAAGACTTTGTTCATCAACTGCATGAACACCGCCGGCGCATAAGTTAACCCGAAAGGCATAACTACGAACTCATAATGTCCGTATCTCGTCCGAAAAGCTATTTTCGGCACATCGGACTCTCTCACCCGGAGCTGGTAGTACCTCGATTTCAAATCAATCTTCGAGAATACCGCAGCTCCCTGCAATTGATCGAACAAGTCATCAATTCTCGGCAAAGGATACTTGTTCTTGATGGTCACCTTGTTTAGTTCGCGATAGTCGATACACAAACGTAGTGAACCATCCTTCTTCCGCAGAAACAGGACCGGTGCGCCCCAAGGCGAGGCGCTCGGTCAAATGTACCCCGACTCAAGAAGCTCACTCAACTGCTTCTTCAACTCGGACATCTCTGAAGGTGCCATGCGATAGGGCGCCTTCGAAATAGGAGCCGCACCCGGCTCTAACTCTATAGCAAACTCGACCTCACGATCCGGTGGCAATCCCGGTAACTCGTCAGGAAATACATCAGGAAACTCACTAACGATTGGAATCGACGAAAGCTCGACTCCACCACTCTCCGCCTTCAAGGCGTAGCACCAATAGCCAGTACACCCCTTTCGTAGGAGTCTCATCGCCTTCAAGGCGTTAATAACGAATTTCTGGTTCCCCCTCTTTCGCCCGGCGAAAGAGTGCTCGGTGCCGTCCTCGGATAACATAGTGATAATTCTCGTGCGGTAGTTCATGATTGCACCATGCCGCTCGAGCCAATCATCCCCGAGAATTAAGTCCTCACCCTCAATACTCACAACAATAAGATTAGAGGGCCAAGCCCTCTCACAAATAAATACAGAACAGTCTCGAACCTCCTTATCACCAACGATCCGATCACCGCTAGGAAGTTTAACGATGAAGGGCTCACAAGGCGTCAAACAGTCGAGACTCAAACGGAGCATACAATCCAGAGATATGAACGAATGTGTAACACCAGAATCAAAAAGCACACTGACAGGATGAGAAAGAATATAAACGGTACCTGTCGCCACGGTAGCCGCTGGATCATCGGCTCTCCGCATCTCATAGACACGCGGGTGGGCTGAGCCGATGCTGGAAGCTCCCCCCTTCGAGGGTTGACCTCGACCTCTCCCCCGACTAGCACTCGGCGGAGATTGAGGAGCAAACGATCCTTGATTCACACTTGGTTCCCTAGGCGCTGGAATGGAAGCCCGGGCACCAAGGATTTTCTCCCTCTCAGCACAGAAAGCAGCCTTGTGACCCGGCTGGCCACACTGATTACACGTTAGCAAAGGGCTCAAACAAGTACGACTGACGTGGCCTATACGGCCACAATTGAAACACTTCACATCACGGAAAGGAGCACTGGAAGTTCCACGAGGACCCCCAGCGGAACGAGCTGGACCACCACCGGCGGGGAAGTTAGCAGATTGGGATTTCTGTTGACCCCCACCCTTGTGGCCCGAAAAATTCCCGGCGGACTTCTGCTTCTTGCTCTCGCGGGCCGCCTCGCTAGCTGTCACTGACATATCATAAGCAAGGGCCCTACTCTGATAATCCTTCAAGGTAGTACATACGAGCCCCGACATATAGTCCCGAATCGACAATTTCATCCGTCTGGAAAAATGGAAAATTTTGTCGCTCTCCTCGACAACTTGGGTCTTCACATAACCCAACTCCTTATTAAAATCGGCAATAGCCTGAGATACGGGGATATCCCGTGGTTGAGCATCATAGAAAGCATGTACTCGAGCCTGTCTGACCGGCCACGGGCAATATTCAGTCTCCATCAGTTCTTGGAATTCGGTCCACGAAGCAACATGGTCTTTGGGCCCAACGACCTCCCACCAATCCGTGGCGTCCCCAGTGAGAAAGTACTGGGCAATAGGGACCTTACGGTCCTCGGCACAGTTGGTGGCAGTGAAGACTTTAGATATCTCCTTGATCCACCCCTCCCAGCCGATCGGGTCTGAAGCTCTCGAAAACTGAGGAGGATGCATCTTGATGACATCCTGAAGCCAACGATCCGCTCCACCCCGATTAGCATGGGCCGGATCCGGGTTCTGAACCGCCTGAGCTATTTCCGCCATTTGGTTCACCATTTGTTGCATAACAGCCGCAATACCTAGGTCGGCGCGCTCCTGAGAAGAAGCATGACTGTGACGGTCGCCGGTACTGCCGGCTCCCGAAGACTGCGACGTGGCCGCCCCACCGGCTGCCCCACGCCCCCGGCCACGTCCACGACCACGATCGGGACCACGACCACAACCTCTTACAGCATCCATACTGGAGTTAAATAAGTAGCAACAGCCATACGATGGTAAGTACAAGAAAAGAACAATCACAAATCGAGAATCAAAGGTACGATACAAGAGTATAAGGAACAGAGGAAAGAAAACTCACGGGCACTGGCAGTACCGGAATCATGGCAGCGTGATGATGATGTGCAAAACAAAATACAACAAGACCCAATAAACCGACAAGCCTAGGTATCCATAAACCTAGTGCTCTGATACCATTTTCTGTAACACCCCCACGATATCCGAGGTATATTACAGCGCCGTGAATCCCTATATGGGACCCACCAGGCTGAACAAGCATCATACTCATCGACTCACAGAAACAACAGAAAAATACCTCGTCATAAATACGCCCAACAAAATAATCCACCCGGTTCAACCGGTCAAACATAACACCATAATCCGTCACAAACATAATAAACAACAATACAATCCCGACGAGTAAAAATTCTTAAGTACTCGAGTACTTTTATTAGTTTAAAGACCACAAAAGGTAAAAAGATAGAAGCAATAAGACACCACTCGTGCACAATCATCACGCACGGCCATCATCGATATCTTGGTCCAAAGACCGCTCGTCTCGATGAACCTGACCTGAAATTCATAAAACGAATTTCCCCAAAACGGGTCCCCAGAGGGGTTAGCAATTACGCTAGTACAAGTAACCAAATGAACGACTTACATCTTACACATATAGTAATGCATGCAATCAAGAAAACATAGTTCCAAAACACTCATTTCCGGAAATGCCATAATCAAATCACATTTGTAAAATGCACCACAATTAACCGTCGATCCACGTCTCTGTGGACCCCTACCGAGACCCCGTCAGATCTAACCCGTAGTGGTTAAAAGAAAGTTCGTCGATCCACGTCTCTGTGGACCCCTACCGAGACCCCGTCGGATCTAACCCGTAGTGAGCATACACACACACACCATTTCTCACACAATACTATTATGTCAAGAATGTAAGTTCATAAGGGTACTTGCCTCGGTTAATAGACGGTGATACGAACGGAAAGGAAGAATCGAACACGACTGCGAGGAACCGGTGGAAATGAACCTAACGATTCGAATAACATAATCACAACCAACTCTAGACGAATACGGAAATGGAATACACCCGAAAACCCGCCTACGATTCATGTATATTCGTACCAAAAATAACAACGAGGGCGGACCACAACCAAACCCTCTTGATTCCGTAAAAACCCACAAAATATCAATGAATCCGTAGGAAAGCTAAAGATACTAACAATATTAATCGTATTCATCATGAATCCACCAACAAAACGGAACGAATCGGAAGAAAATCCCAAAACCCCCAAATTATCCGAAAATAGGGTTCTAAGAGATATTACCTTTGAAGATCCAAGTCCTATGATCCGTAGAACACCCGTTAGATTGATTATCCGGGCTTCACAACCGAAGGAGAATGATGAAAATCAACCCCCAATTGATGAATGATGGGAAGTTCTCCCCCCCTCTCTCTCTCTCTCTCGCGTAAATGGAAGAAGAAGGAAGAAATGAGCTCCTCTCGCTCAAAACAACGCAATTATAGGGTTGACCGCATTGTGTGCCGCGGCTCAGCTGATGTGTGCCGCGGCACAGGACAAAAAATTGCTCCCAGGGCTCGGCAGTGTGCCGCGGCCCAGCCGACATGTGCCGCGGCACCCGGTACAGTCGGGTTTTGGCCGAAAATGCCACACGAGTGTGCCGCGGCCCGGACGGGTGTGCCGCGGCACTGACTCGGCAGTGTGCCGCGGCACCATCGGCATGTGCCGCGGCACACAGTACATTCCGCTCGGCCAAAACTGGAAAAATGTGTGTGCCACGACGCACACTCCTTGTGTCGCGGCCCACACCCCCTTATGGTCCTAAAATGATGAAAAATGATCCGGGAAGAGAATAATAGCAATAGGAATCAATATTTGGGAAACAATAACACGAAATGGATCCACGGCAACCCCGAAACGGCGGTTCTGCACAACAATAACGAGAATCAGATCAGTAGATGACAGGAAAGATACACTGAAAGATATACGAGGGTCACTACAATCGAAAAATACACCGGAAATGAAATTACAAGGGAAATAAAAATGAGGATATTACAGTATCGGCCCCAGAGGTCCCGTCGAACCGTCCCCAGGTGGAAGAACATCAACACACGCACCCAAGTCCACTTCCGTGGCCGTACCCATTAGTATCGGCCCCCAGAGGCCACACATGCCATCCCCGGGTGGAAGAACAACTCAGAGTTTACGAAACCACAACTCTCAAAGGTCAAACACACAAAATATATATAGTCGAGGTACCTTGCTAGAATGGCCATATTATCCAATACGTACTCACGACCCAGAATTATAACAATTCACAAGGAAGCACAAGATTTCAACAGCACCAAACGACACAACTAATATCACACAAACTCACATATTCATCCATAAACACGTGACTCCAAGCACATAATTTGACAAGAGAATTACACTTTACATTTACCAACGACATAATCATACGCAATGACATCACAAGAAAGTAAGGTGATTCTATACTCGACACTCGCACACATATTCAACTAAGCACATTAATTCCCGACACACACGGGTCACCTTTACAAAAACCATGATGGTAAATATACCGATTATTTTGAAAAATGGTTATTAATATTTATTTAGCACATATCGACGATTAACAACCATAATATCCACAAAACACGTAATGTATGGGCAAGATACTTGCCTCGAATAACCACAATGCAGAGAATCGGCCGAAGTAGGTTGGCACGAACCGACTACGAACTCACCGACTCCACCGAACGACAATCCGCAACAATGAACTACGAACGAAAACAATAACAAAGAAAATAAATTCCAAAGTACGACCCAAAGCCGCTGAATTCAAAGAACGAATGACGAAAGTTCAAGTGTTTTTCCCCAAAACGGCCAAAAACACGATTCGTCCCGACAAAATACGAAAACGGAATTCTAAGTCGAAATATGGATATACAATCCATAGAATATGTTTAACAACATCATTTAACCACAATTTATCCAACAAAAATGGATGGAAAACGAGATCGAGAACAAATCCCCCAAAAAGTCAATTCGAAGGAAATCAAGAAATATACTTCGATTCGACGAAGAACAATGGATTAAATGATGTTAAACACAAGAATACTACCAAGATTAATCATACCCATCATGGATTAATCAACAACACGGAACGAATCGGATAAAAATGCAAAAACCCCCAAATTCACGAAATTAGGTTTCTAAGGAAGATTACCTTGATTCGCTGGATCAAAGGATGATAACGGATGATTGATTGATGTTATAACCTCAAGAACTTTATGGATTTGTTGTTAAACAACATGGCTTCAAGATTCCCAAGACCACATCCGCGGAAGAGAAAGCAAAGATTGAGAAAAATGGCCAAAAACCCGTCTGCAGGGCCATAAATAACAGCCGCAGTGCCGCGGCCCCGGGAGTGTGCCGCGGCACGAGGCCAAATCTGCGCTTGATGATCGGCGGTATCCGCGGCCCGGCCGACATGTGCCGCGGCACCAGGTACAGACGGTTTGGCCGAAAAAATGCACGAGTGTGCCGCGGCCCGGCCGGCATGTGCCGCGGCCCACGGTACGGCCTGCTCGGCCAGAAGCTGCCGAGCACTACCGGCCGTAACTCGGCCAGAAGCTGCCGAGCACTACCGGCCGTAACTCGGCGATGCCGGCTCGGGCCCGGCCATGACTCGGCCGGGGCCAACTCCGACGGCCCGAACGACCCCGAAACCCGAACCTGAATACGAATCGATGATACGGTTACGACGTACTCGCAAAGACAAATCTAAGAGCTAAGAGAACACACAATTCCGACCACCCTAAGGCTCGGAATTCGACAAAGGAAATAATTACCCAAAACTTTGGGAAATTATGAAAATGGCCCAAAACGTCCGAAAATCATGATACGCGATCGAAACACCAAACCAAAGCTCGCAACATGAATAATAACATTAAATGAACTTACGAGAAACTCGAAACAACAGTTTCGGACGAGATTCGCAAGAATCGGACTCAAGTGCGGAAAAGTCGCTAAAAAGCTCGGAACTCAACAAAACGATACCGAAACGAACTCGGATGACAAAAAGTGCAGAATTAATCATTCTCGAAATGACGAAACGGTCATGAGCGAGTCGTCAAAACAGACTCCGGCCGAAAAAGAAATTTACCGAAAATCGAAAATTGCGGATATTACAACTACTTCGTCAGATCGCCCCGCACCTTGTTCGGGATTCCAAGGATCACCCGACCGGATCGGCCCTAAATATGATAACCTCCGACCGACCCTTTCTGAGTCGTCAGTTTGAACAAGTGGTTCATCTCCGACGGCGAAGGGAGGCGGTACAATCGGTGACCGCCGAACAAGGTCAGAGTGCAGATAATCTGAAGCCAAGCATTCGGCGTTAGCTGGAGCGGTGCCAAATTCCAAGCAGCCAGCAGATGGGAGACGGAGAACGACAGAGGAAATCGCAACCCCGCCTCCATGATTGCCCCGTTCACAGCGACCATCCCCTCCGGAGGCTGATCGGCTCTCTCATTCTCGGCCGGCACAAAGAGATCCACATCTGAAAGGATATGGAACCTCGTCCTCCAGACGGCCAGATCCCTCCTGGTCGCCGAACTCTTAATTTGGCCAAGAGACCATAGAGATCGTTGTGCGGCCCGAAATAGCGATCGCTTAGGAGGCTGATAAGGATTAGCGATCGAGTACTCCCGGAAATTGAATCGAGGAGACGGACCAGCCAACCTCTCCATATACTCGGCAAAAGCCACGTAGACCTGGCCGAAGGCGCTGTGCTGCTCCCAATAGGCTCTCACCGCCAGGTCCCTCTCCATCTGTGACCGTCGATGCTCAACCGCCGCCTCCCTAGCGACGTCGACCCCGTTAAATAATGCCTCGACTTCCGTGGGGTCGATGCCGGAGCGGATAGCTTCTGCGGCCATTTTCAGGTGGAAATCAGCGGAGAATCCTCCCCGGACGTTAGAAGTCCCGGCGGCGGAGGAGGGGCCCACTCCCGACGAAGAAGGTATTCCAGACATTCTCGAATTCAAGACAAGGAGAAAAGGACTGTGTTATTAGCATAGATGGAATCGACCGACGATCGGCAATCAGATCTCCAGAAAAATCTTCAACAAAACCTTCTTTCTCCGATAAGTGCGCGTAAGAATGAACACTGCAACACTATTCTAAAAATATGGTATAATTATGACATTTGATTGAGATGTCACAAATAAATTGTTGTAATTTTCAGACATAAAAACGAGTGTCACGTGTATGTCACTAAACTACAACGCAATATATATGTGACACACAAGTGATGTAAATATACGACACTAGATGCAACAGCATTCTAAAAATGTGGTATAATTATGACATTTGACTGAGGTGTCGCAAATAAATTGTCGTAATTTCGAGACATAAAAAGGAGTGTAGCGAGTGTGTAACTAAACTACGACACAATATGTATGTGACGCATAAATTATGTAAATATATGACACTAAAAGCATAAGTGTGGTAGTTTAGTGACATATACATGTAGTATCGCATGAGCGTGTGTCGCAATAGGCCTATAATGTTGTAGTGCAAGGAATTGTGGAGCTCGTAGGCATCCAGTCAGCAATATACATATTACCTAATCTGCTTCCTGTGAGCACAACTTCTTTGGTCAGAATGTTCTTGGCTCTACAGTGATCTATATAGAATTTCGCCGAGCACTGTTTGTCATAGAACTGGCTAATACTAAGTAGATTATACTATAAGCCTTCAACATAAGCAACATTAGTGACTTTGAATTTTCCTACAAGCAGGGTTCCCTTCCCTCTTGTTCTTCCTTTGGATTTATCACCGAAGCGCACTTTTGGACCGCGGCCTTCTACATAATCTGACAGCTTACTTCTATCTCCTGTCATATGTCGAGAACACCCACTGTCGAAGTACCAAATGTCCTTCTCTAAGATGTCCTGTAGGCAAAGAAATTAAGTAGATTTAGGTCCCCTTTGGATGTTGGGTCCATAGATGTTAGTGCCTTTAGGTACCCAGACTTGCCTCACAGTAATTGGCTTGCTGTAGGTTATGTTAGGTCCGTTCTTGCGATGTCTACATGAGGCAGGCATGTAGTCGCTGTAACCTTGATATTTATTTTGCATGAAAAAATCAGAGTTATTATTATTAATCCAGTATGAATGTCGTCTTGGAGGTGGAGCCATTTTCTTCGACCTTACAGCTTGCCTTTTGGGTCTCCAGTTGGATTCCCAAAGTTGTTGCTGATATTGTGCGGCGACCTGCTTTCTCGATGGATAATGAGGCTCCTATATCCAATATCTAGGCGCGCTATACTGTTGTAAGTACTGCCGTGCGGGCCTTTGATATGTGGGTACAGCCTTCTTTTTGAATGGCTCTTGGCGCTTTTGATATGCTCGGAGAGCATGCTGTTGGTTACACCTTACAGGTCTGGATGCCTGAGGATTCCGCTGTCTGTGATATGACTTTGGCGGAGGAATGGCAACCTTTGCCGTTCACGGTGCAATAGGTACCTTGACCGGACTTGGGGTCTCCTCAGGTACAGGAATGGGTTCCACACCCCTGACGAACACAATACTAGTTTTCCCTTTATTGGAGAATGAGTTGTATCCTAAGCCACTTTTATCATGAGCATGTTGCCCGGTGCTTAGAATTTCTTCCATCATTTTAGATGATTTCTCGAAAGATTTCAAGATGGTCTCAAGTTGTCCTTCTCGTTTTTCGAGTGTTTTTACATTGGCTTCGAGCAGATTGAAATCATTTGTCTTGCTTTCACTGTGAGACTTAGCCTCATTTAGTTCGTGAGCAAGTTGATGATTGCTCTCCATGAGTTTTTCCAATGCGATCTTACTGTTTTCGTAATCGATAGACATATTTCGTAATTATTTCTTAGCAAGTCATTTTCATCTTTCAGCTCTAAGTTAGAAATTTCGAGCTGTATATTTTCTCATTTTAATGTCTTATGGGCCTTTTGAATGTTTTTGAATTCAGTCATCATATTTTTGAAAGTATGAGATGCATTAATGGGAGTATTAGATGTTGAGCTTACCTCATCATCGCTATCTTCATCGTCTTCAATATCTTTAGCCATAAAGCACATGTATGCTTTATCCTTGAGTTCATCATCCGACGAGTCACTGTCAATAACCGCCTGAAGACATTCCTCGGTTTTGGTTTGAGCGGGTGAGGCTTCTGATTCGCCGATCAGGGACTTGAGCTTGTTCTTCCAAGCACGCCTTCTTTCGTCCTTTTCTTGTTGCTCGGCTTCCAGCAACTTTTGGACTTTAGTATACGGACATTTATTCGCATAATGTCCCGGTTTCCTACAGTTATAACATAAATTAGAATCACCGGATGGGGAAGTTTCAGAACTTACCTTATGAAAAGGCTTGGGCCTATATGCAGTCTTTCCAGACTGTTTGATGAATTTCTTAAATTTGTGCATGAGCATGGCCATTTCATCTTGTGACAGGATATCGTTGTCACTGTCAGCATTCTTGTAGGCAGATTTGGATGTGCTGGGCATGTTGTGTCTCCTATTGGATACAGTGGCTAACGATGTAGTCCTATCAGGTTATTCTTCGGCCTTTTCTCTCATGTCAATGTCATACTCGAAAGCTTTTAGGTCAGAGAAGAGGTCAAAAGTAGAAATATCATTGAGATTACATGACACACGCATAGATGTGGTTTTTATGTCCCATCGGGCAGGGAGAGATCTGAAAAATTTTAAGTTCTGCTCCCTTTCGGTATAAGTTTTGCCCAACGCTTCAAGTTCACCGACAATTCCAGTGAATCTGAGGTCAAGTTCCTCAAGAGTTTTAGTTGGTTTCATTTCGAAAGATTCAAATTGCTGAGTTAGTTTTGAAATCTTGTTTCTTTTGAGAGCTCAATTTCCTGACAAATCATCTTGAGTTTATCCCAGATTTCCGAGCTGTCTTACAGCTTTTTACCTTTGAGAATGTGCCTTTGTCAAGAGTGACAAATAGCGTATTCTTAGCTACGTTGTCGAGGTTGGCACGCTTGCGCTCATCAGTTGTCCACTGCTCACGCTCTTTCTCGAGCATCTCAGTATGAGTTTGGCCTTCAATCCTTGCGGCAGGACTTACCTTCATGCTCTTTATGGGTCCATCTTGAATGACGAAAATCATTTCTTCGTGCATGGATGCAAGATGAGCTTCCATCATAATTCTCCAATCATCAAATTCATTAATCGAGAACATGGGAACCTTATTTATCATAGAGGTATCTATATGAGAAAATAGGAAAGATAAAGACTGTTTCAAAAATAAGTTATTTTAGGATCTGATTCGGTTAAAAATACGACTGATTCTTTTTAGAATAAACCGCTCCGATACTACTTGTTGGTCACTAAGTATACAAAATACAGCTTGGAAAGGTGTTGGTACAAAACGCTGTACGTTTTTCGAATAAGAGTGCATAGCGGAAGTTCTTTTAAGTGAGTTGCTGTAAATACAACAACTAGGTTTTCTCCTGTTAGCTTGATGCGTATAGAGTATGCAATGTATACTTATGAATAATCATAGTAATGAGAAACAGTAAATGCAGAAGGTAAATAACACAGTATTTAAAGTGGTTCGAGGTAAACCCCTCTACGTCCACTGGTCCTACACACAGGAGTAAAAATATTTATTATAATCACTACGTACACAACTACGTGACTATAATCAAACCTATCCTTGTATCGTTCACACGGATTGATACAAAGACGGTCGCTTTCAACCATTCACACAAATTGGTTAAAGCTTTCACTTGACTTGCTTCTTCACACACAGCTCCAAAGCTTTGTCTACAATGCAAATCTGTCACACACAGTTTCAGGAAAAGCACGACTATCTTCAGTCCACACAGGGCTGATGGTTTTCTTCAAATGTAAGAACACGAGTTTGAACAACAACTTGACTTCTTGAGCTTGAACTAATGATGTGTTGTTCAAGGTTGAGCACTTGTATATTTCTTCTCTCAAGAATGCCGGTATGCTTGAAGAAATATGTTTGCTCTTGATATACTGTTCTTGTGAAGTTTATGTGTGTATCTCAGTATATCTTAGTTCGTTCAGCTTTCAATCGTTGGTTCTTTTTTTCTGATCTTAAAACTTCGGGGTATATATAGCCTTTGGAATAGATCCGTTGAGCAAAGAGTTCATTTCAATGTGTTGATTGATTTGCAAAATACAAGATCCAGATTTTGCTCCTTGTTTAAAGATCTTTGTCGGCAGGTATTTAAATACTTTATCCAGTCAGTATTTAAATACTTCTTTTAAAACGGCGGCTTAACTTTAGCGTATAAAGTAGATTCCGTTCCAATGGTCTTTAGTCATGTTGGATAAGTGTTGAAGATCCTAACACTTTTCAACATATTTGTTGTATCCAACATGTTGCATTTATAATGTTGTAGCTGTAGGTTCCAACACTGTATGCTATCTCTTAGTGCTGCTGTATGGAAGGTGTTGTATGAATGTTTCCGGACAGCTTCCATACTTGGTGTCATATCGAGTTATGAACTTCTTGTTGTATGATGGCACTTTATCCTTTTGCTGTATGATGGCAGCGCGAAGACTTGTTGTATGTTGGCACTTTATCAAAACAATGTACGGGATTGTTTATCCCAACACTCATTCAAATATATTGCAGCATCAGCATCAGACGATGGGCTTAGCCACAGAGATGATGAAAAATCTCACCGAGATGTTTGGTCATCAGAGACGGGCGGCTAGGCAAAATGCAATGAGGGTGTTGATGACAACCCAAATGTTTTAATGGACTCTAGTAAGGGATCATGTTCTGAAAATGATGTCTCATTTGAACGAACTGAGCATACTGGGGGCTACTATCGATGCGGAGTAGCAGGTCGATATTATTTTGGCCAGCTTGCCAATAAGCTTTGAGCAGTTCCGCCTTAACTACAATATCAATCGTAGGACATACACTTTGGCGGAACTTCTGACAGAGCTTCAATCTGCTGAAGGTCTCTTCAAACAAGGTTATCATCAGATTCTTGCGGCAACCAGTGCTACTTCTTCAAAACCCAAATGGAGAAAGTAGAAAAATCATGTTGGCCAGAAGCAAGTGGCAACCTTCAAAGCTAAGGGCAAGGCTCCTTAGTCCAAGGCTCCTCAGTCCGAGGCAAACAAAAAGCCGAAGGGCAAATGCTATAAGTGTGGTCTGAATGGGCATTTCAAGAGTGACTGCCCTAAGAAAGTTACTTCTCACGCACCAGTAGTCAAAACATGTTTGGCTGCCTGTTCTATCACTTCGTGGATAGTAGATTCGGGATCCACTGATCATGTTTGTTATGACTCGCAGGGGTTCCAAGTAATAAAAGTACTTAGTGTGGATGAGATTACTATTAGCTGGGGCGACTATTCCAGGCTGAAGGTTGTTGCAGTGGGAGTCGTGCAGTTAAAAGTTAATGATAGGATTCTCGTCCTAAATAATATATTATTAGTACCTGATTTTATAATGAATTTAGTTTCAGTTTCTAAATTGTGTTGTGATAAATATTCAAGTTTTTTGGAGATAATGCAATTATTAAAAGAAATGGTGAATATGTTTGTACGAGTACTTATAATGAAGGACTTTATATCATTAATGTTGCACCAACTCCCTTGTATAATTATAAATCGCTTAATTCTTTGACTAATCTTAATAAAAGAAAAGAAACTTCGAGCATAAATCAAACATATTTGTGTCATTTACGATTGGGTTATATTAACCTTATAAGGATTCAAAGATTGGTAAGCGATGGCCCATTGGATTCACTCCAAGTTGAGTCATTTCCAATCTGCGAATCCTATTTGGAAGGAAAAATGACTAAAAGGCCTTTCCAAAGCAAAGGAAATCGTGCACAAAATGTATTGGAATTGTACACACCGATGTATGTGGTCCAATGAACATCCAGGCTAAGGGTGGTTTCGAATACTTCATCACGTTTATAGATGATTATTCGAGATATGGATACATCTATTGGATGCGACGTAAGTCGGAATCTTTTGATAAGTTCAAAGAATTCAAGGCTGAAACGAAGAAGTGTCATGGATATAGTATCAAGTCACTACGATCTGATCATGGTGGCGAATATCTTAGTGGAGAGTTTTTGGATTTCTTGGAACATGAGGGGATTACTTCCCAGCTTACTGCGCCTGGTACACCGCAACAAAATGGTGTTGCTGAATGAAGGAATCGTACTTTATTAGAGATGATTAGGTTAATGAGTTATTCTGATTTGCCTATTTTTTTTAGGGATACGTCTTGGAAACAGCGGCGTACATTCTAAACTTGGTGCCTTCCAAATCAGTTCCAAAAACACCCACAGAATTGTGGAATGGGCGCAATCCCAATCTGGGACATGTTTGGATTTGGGGTTCACCAGCACACGTGCTGAATAAGGAAGCTGATAAGTTGGCATATCATATAGAAGTATGAGTGTTTGTAGGATATCCGAAGGGAACGAAAGGTGGCTTATTTTATAGTTCTAAAGACCAGAAGGTCATTGTTAGCACTAATGTCCGGTTCTTAGAAGAGGACTTCTTAATAAGCCACAAGTCTAGGAGTGAGGTCATTTTAGAGGAAATTAGGGGCGAGATTTAGACAATACTAATAGTACAAACACCCAGTATACCACGTATCGACACTATTGTGGATACGCAAACCAAGGACATGCCTCGTCATAGTGGGAGGGTTGTTCATCAACCTGATCATTTCATCAGCGTGGGAGCATCTTCGGACCTCTCCCTGAACCAAGATGAAACGGATCCATGTACGTATAGGCAGGCAGTTCAAGACAAGGATACTGAATCCTGGCAAACAGCAATGGAATCTGAAATGGGATCTATGGATTCTAATCAAGTGTGGGAGCTAGTAGAGCTACCCAATGAGGTAAAACCCATTGGAAGTAAGTGGGTCTACAAGCATAAGAGAGTATCGAAAGGGAAGGTTGAAACCTTTAAAGCAAGACTAGTTGCGAAAGGTTACACTTTGAAGGAGGGCATCGACTACGATGAGACCTTTTCGCCAGTAGCCACGCTTAAATCGATCCGGATTCTCTTAGCTATAGCTGTGCATTTGGATATGGAGAATTGGCAGATGGATGTTAAGACTGCGTTCTTGAACGGGAGTCTTCATAAGGAAATCTATAAGCGTCAACATGAGGGATTCATTGCTGAAAGAAAGGAACACTTAGTGTGCAACCTTAAGAGAGCCATTTATGGTCTCAATCAATCATCAAGGTCTTGGAACATGCGATTTGATGATGTCATTCAATCGTATGGTTTTGAATAGTGTCCTAGTGAGGTTTGTGTATACTAAAAGTGCGATGGAAACGTGCTAGTGTTTCTTGTACTGTACGTAGATGATATACTTCTTATTGGAAACAATGTGAAGGTATTATCAGACGTAAGGGTATGGCTGTCTGAGCAGTTGGATATGAAGGATTTGGGAGAAGTCGGGAACATCCTTGGTATTAACATCTTTCGAGATCGCAAGAAAATGGTTGTTGTGCTTATCTCAAGCATCCTATATCGATACCGTGCTAAAGTGGTTTAATATGGAGAATTCCAAGAAAGGTTTCTTACCTTACTGACATGGAATGCAGCTATCTAAGGCTATGTGTCCTAGGACACAGGAGGAGATAGATGACATGAAGCTGGTCCCTTATGCTTCGGCAGTGGGAAGCCTCATGTATGCTATGCTTTGCACTAGGCCTGATATCTGGCATGTTGTAGGCATGGTGACGAGATATCCGTCGAACCCAGGACCGTGACATTGGATTGCTGTCAAGCATATACTTAAGTACTTGAGAAGGACTAAAGATCATATGCTTGTATGTCAATCGGATACACTTTGTCCTTTGGGTTACACTGACTCAGATTTCAGTTCGGACAAAGAAAAGTCGAAATCAACTTCTGGATATGTTTTCACTTTAGGAGGTGGAGCCATTAGTTGGAGGAGTGTGAAGCAAAGATGCATAGCGGACTCTACCATGGAATCTGAATATGTAGCAGCCTCAGAGGCAGCTAAAGAGGCGGTATGACTCAAGTACTTCCTAAAAGATTTGGGTGTGATTCCTAATTTGCCTAGGAGTATTACACTTTATTGTTATAATACCGGTGCTGTTGCAAATTCGAAGGAACCACAGGCCCAAAAATCAAGCAAACATATGAAGCGCAAATATCATCTCATTCGAGATTTTGTGAAGAGATGAAAGATTATTGTCTCCAAGATAGCATCTGAAGACAATCTAGCTGATCCTTTCACGAAAGGGTTGCCCTCAAAGTCATTTGAAGGGCGTGTGGGAGGAATGGGGTTGAGATGTATGGCGGCATTGCTTTGAGTATAAGTGAGAGATAGATAGACACAGTCTAGATACTTCAAAAGCATGCTTTGAGTATAAGTGGGATATTGTTATGGTTGTATACATCAAAGCATACTTTATGCTTGTATTACTTAATTTCTCGGTCTTTATCTATGAGAATATTTATTTCATTTTATCACATGTTTTGCACATTTATTCACGCTATGGTTATGCAAATATTGTCTAAATTACTTTACATTGTAGATAATGTGGTGTGTCGAGTCACACAGAAGATCACATTATCGGTCCCTTATATAGTAATAATTAGTTCACAACCTATATAACATTAGACCGTTATGTGAAAGCTTGTAGTATATGCTTGAGATTGGTTGGTCTTGACCATTAGCATATATCAGCATATTCGGTATACGTTGAACAGGATCGAGGTGAGATAGATTCTTCTGTACTGACTATAAGAAGAACGTACATCTCGGACAATTATTATTTCTTAATTCTAGTGATTAATATTTAATTATATATATTTAATATTTATTGCTTTGATTTATCATGGGTGAGAGCCAAAATAATTGACTCAATATATGCTCGATATTTTGGGCAATATTATTATTTATATGATAATTAATATTATTGCTAGAAATTGTGTCCCAACCAGTCGAGTTGATCATGTCCCTTGAGAGACTCGAAAGGATTGTTATATTAAACCCTGCAGGTAGAATTGATTTTCGAATATAATAATAAAGCTCGAGTGGTATAGTCATGTATAACATATTAATTAATTAAAAGCTGTTAGTAGCTTAAATTAATTAATGGACATGTGATATCTTAAACACGGGAAATAACTAATTCAAAAGGGAGCCCAATTTTGTAATTTGGGGTTTTGGTTGGAAGTGCAATATCAACCTTTTAGTAGACTAAGTTGATATTAATAGATTCATTATATTAGGAAGAGTCCTAATATTGGTAAGATGAAGTCCTTACCTTATCCTTCTTAAGGTCCCTAGAGTAGCCCAAAATACCTATAATAAATAGGACTTGACGAGGGGGGGCAATTTTTTCACTCTTCTTGGCACAAAAAATTTCGATTTTTCTCTAATTTTGTGTTTAATTGTGGATCTTGACTTGTGTCTTGGATTCCACAATTTAGCTAACACAATATTTTTTTAAATACACAAATATTCAAGAAAAATAGAGAGAAAATTTGTAAGGTAATTTTTGGAAGAAAAAGTGGTTCGGTCGATCCATATTACAGTCCAAGCAGTCCGGTAGATTGTTGCTCATACGATATCCGGACATATGCGGGATATACTCTAGAAGATCTTGAGGTAGAAATACAAGAAGATCAAGGAGGAGTACGAGGAGGAGTTCGATCGACCCAAAGGGATTTTTTACAATTCACTTCAAAGGTACGAATTAATACCAATTCTACTGCGTAAATACGTATATTTAAATTGTTAAATTAATCTGTTTAATTAATTAATTGACAAGTCTAAATAGATCCGCAATTTTGTTGGTTACTTTATAAAACCAAATCTATTCAATACATCAATCTCGCTTTCGCTGCGTTTTATATTCCAACGGCACACCCATAGAAAAATATTCAACAACAAAAGGCACAAAGCATCCAATGCTAATAACCCATGCAATGCACATAGATGTGGCATGACTGGGCGTTGGTCATGTAGCTGTCATACAACAAACCACCTCGTGAATCTTTATAAGAAATCAATCAAGGGAAAAGAAAAGATCGACACTAATGTCCTTGATTATGACGGTCCACTTGATACAACTCACTGATGTGTCTCTGCTTTTTTGTTGATCCGAAATGAGGTATTAATCACTTGATCAAAGGTGGTGTGCTAGACGATATTGATTAGCTTTAGAATTGTTGCTTTGCTTTTGTTAAGAATTTCTAATGTTTTCTTCAATATGTTGATTTGTTTTTGGTTGTTTTTGGAGAATTTGAATAACTATTTCATAATGATAATATTATTTTGCTCTAAAAGTTTCTTTAAAAGTTTCTTTAAATATTACAGAAATTCCAATGAATTCTTGTGATTTATGTCTAGCCGACAGTGCAACTACGCACACCATCTCGAAGATAAGAAATACTTTCTCATATTAACATTAGAGAAGATAATATTGATACCATATCAGGTGCATCAAACATCATTGAAGGATCGGGAATAGCATGATTATTTTACGAAATAATACTAGTTATATTTTATGCACTTTACTCTAGTAAATTGAGAAGGAATTTACTTAGTTTTAAGGATATCGGCTGCAATGGATACCACATTGATCGCACTGTCGAGACGTGTAAAAATTAAATATTTATAAAATTTTCTTGATTTGCTTATACTAACTAGTCATATTGACAAGTAAGTAGGGAACAGATGAATTAATTGTATTTACTGAGTTCATTAAAATATTAATACGAATAATAATAATAATAATAGTAATAAAAAGGGAGAGGGGTTGGTAGCTGAAATTGAAATAAAATAAAATAAACAAACAAGCAACTAAATTAAAGCTGTAGAATTTAGAAAGGAATATATTAAGAAGGAGGATCCAGTTCTTAGTTCTGTTTTCCACCGTCCCACTATAAATTATGATCCAATGCAACACTTATCTTTCCTTAATTACTATTGAATTTTTACTCCAAAATCAACAACTGTTTAAGGAGAAAGTAAAAGACAGCAAATCAATTGTATTGATAACAATGAATAGAGGGGCCTTTATATAGGCATTACAATAAGAGTCCTTCCATACATAGGATTCCTGGTTAAGGTAAGACATCTAACAGGATCCTACTACCTCTGGAAGAGTCTAAAACCTTCCATAACTCTATCCCCCTACAACCAGTATTAGGTAAGACACCAATAAGGGAAGGATTTCCCGGAACACTCCCCCTGTGTTTAGCACTAATACTAACATGGTGCATAAGGTATTGCCTCGGTAAAAAACCTTTCCAAGTCAAATAAAACCCCGTGGGAAAAACAAAGACTTGGTGAGGAAAAAGAGCACAACGCACCAACTACAAATGAAAGAATCATGTTAAGTATACTCCCCCTGAGGTATACATGACAGCTCATCCCATCGAGCTATCATTAGTTGGGCTCGGATAACCGACACATGCCGATGATTCTCACATGTTTCTCAAATGTAGATTTCGGCAGAGACTTAGTGAACAAGTCTGCGATATTCTCATCGGAACTCACTTGTTTCACTTCGATATTCGGCAATTTCTGCTGCTGCTGATTATAAAAGAACTTCGGCGCAATATGCTTGGTATTGTGACCCTTAATGAAACCTAACTTCATCTGCTCAATGCATGCTACATTGTCCTCAAAGATGCAAGTAGGGGTTGCTGTAGTGGGATCTAATCCACACGTTCCTCGTATATGGTCTATGACTGACCAGAGCCAAATGCACTCCCTTACGGATTCGTGCAATGCAATTATCTCTGCATGGTTTGAGGAAGTAGCAACCAGGGTCTGCTTGGTAGATCGCCAAGATATTGTCGTATTCCCAATGGTGAACACATAACCAATTTGTGAACGTCCTTTATGCGGGTCAGAGAGATAATCGGCATCAGCAAATCCAACTAATGTGTCGTTAGGATTCTCTGCATAAGGGGTAAGCTTGCTCGCATTAGCACTTCTGGTAGTCAAGCTACCATGCTCAGCTGCAATATCAGAGAAAGATCGACGGTCGGTATGCATCGTCTTAACCTCAACAATTCCTGTCGGAATATCGCTCTCTTTTGCGTAGGGAAAGAGCAATCCAAGATCACTAGAGCCTTTCAAGTATCGAAAGATGTGTTTTACTCCATTCCAATGCCTTATCGTGGGAGTGGAGCTAAATTTCGCTAACAGATTCACAGAGAATGTGATGTCTGGACGAGTACATTGAGCCATATACAACAATGCACCGATTGCGCTAAGGTACGGTGTTTCTGCTCCAAGGACCTCTTCATCCTCCTCTTTGGGACGAAACGGATCCTTGTTCATTTCCAGACTTCGACCAATCATGGGGGTAGCAAGAGGATGTGCCTTGTCCATACTAAATCGCCTGAGCATTTTGTGGACATAGGCAGACTGATGGATGAGTATACCATCATCTCGATGTTCTAGCTCTAAGCCCAAGCAGAATCGAGTCCTCCCCAGGTATCTCATCTCGAATTCGGATTTAAGGTAGCGGGCCATTTCATTGATCTCATCTATGGTACCGATAACGTTCATGTCATCTACATAGATGGCTACAATCACAAATCTGGTATCTGTTCTTTTCACGAAAATGCATGGACAGATGCCACTGTTCTCGTATCCCTTCCCAACTAAGTATTCACATAGGCGGTTGTACCACATCCTTCCGGATTGTTTCAACCCATACAATGAACGACGCAATTTCACAGCGTAAGCGCTCTGTGGTTTAGAGCTACTTGATTTGTGCAATGAAATCCCTTCGGGGACTTTCATATTAATATCCGTATCTAGATCCCCATAAAGATACGCTGTAACCACATCTATAAACTGCATATTCAGTTTTTCGGACAGTACCAAACTGACTAAGTAGCGTAAAGTGATGATGTCCATAACGGGAGAATACGTCTCCTCGTAGTCAATGCCAGGGCGCTGCAAGAAGCCTTGGGCAACTAGTCTCGCTTTGTAACGCATGACCTCATCCTTATTATTGTGTTTACGAACAAAGACCCACTTATGTCCAACTGGTTTAACGCCCATGGGTATTGGCTCGATACGGCCAAATACCTCACGTTTAGCCATTGAGTCTAGTTCAGCCTGCATTACATCTTTCCATTTCGGCCAATCGGCTCGTTGTTGACATTCAGCAACCGAGCGTGGCTCAGCATCGTCGTCTTCAATAATTTCTTGAGCGACGGAGTAGGCAAAAGCATCATCGACTAGCATGGACTACCTGTCCAATAGTACGTATTCACTCTTACATTGCATCGAGATTTCTTTATTCTTTGACATCAACAAAGTTTCCGACACGTCCGTCGATTGTTCCATTGTTGATTCGAGGACATATCCGTAGTCAGAGATAATCTGGTGTGATGGAGTCACTGTGTCGATGATGAGAGGATTTTGTGCCTTCGTTCCTCTTTTCTTTCGAGGTTCGGTATCCTTTCTACCCACTGGCCTCCCCCTCTTTCGAGCAGGGATAAGAGCGGCCAAAGAAGTCGTCCCACCACTAAGGTCGATGCCGGGGGCATCATTCCTTTGGGCGGTTGAACCTTGCCCTATAACTGGGACTTATAACCTTGCAGGAACATTCGCAACGGGAATGGTAGATCTTGTCACTTTCGCAGTATCAGTAAAGTTGTCGGGCATCGAATCCGCAACTTTCTGAAGACTGAGAATACGTTGCACTTCTAGCTCGGATTGAGCTGTACGGGGATCTTGATGAGGCAAGAAGGGAGCACACCAGACAATTTCCTGGCGTTCAACTGGAATTGTTCGATTCCTCTCTCCCCCTAACGACGGGAAGTTTGTCTCATCAAAGTGACAGTCTGCAAATCTTGCAGTAAATAGATCTCATGTCAAAGGTTCCAAATAGTGGATAATTTTAGGCGATTCATAGCCAACATATATACCTAATCGTCTTTGCGGACCTATTTTAGTACGTTGTGGAGGCGTAATTGGCACATAGACTGCACAACCAAAAATGCGTAAGTGTGAAATATCAGGCTCATATCCAATTACCAACTTGTACGCACTAAACGGTTGATTGGCAGTGGGTCGAAAGCGAATAAGTATAGCCGCATGCAAAATTTCATAACCCCAGGTAGAAATCGGCAAGTTGGTGTGCAATACCAATGCTCGGGCGATAAGCTGTAACCGCTTAATCATAGTCTCGGCAAGGCCATTCTGCGAATGAATATGGGGGACGGGATGTTCAACTTCAATCCCAATCGACATGTAATAGTCGTCAAAAGACTTTGACGTAAACTCACCAGCGTTGTCCAATCTTAATGACGAGATTTGAAAGTCGGGGTAGTTAGCCCGTAACTTGATGATTTGTGCTAGGAGTTTAGCAAATGCAGCATTTCTCGTGGATAGCAGAGCGACGTGTGACCATCGCATCGATGCATCAACCAGAACCATAAAATATCTGAATGGTCCGCACTCTGGTTGAATAGGTCCACATATGTCCCCTTGAATTCTTTGTAAGAAGCGAATGTTTTGTGTTGAGTGTTTAGCAAAGGACGGAGAGGGTATCAACTTTGCTAGTGAACAGTCTTTGCAAAATGATTTATAAGCATTAGAAATTGCCACGTAAGCCTCGGGATTTATGAGAGATGTACCGTCAACCTTATCAGGGCGTGCGATCTTTAGTCCCGGTGATACGGTATCAAGCTCACTCACATTAATGTCGATTTCGAGTGGTGCTTCCAATCGTTTTCTGGACTTGAAAAACGGATGACCATGTGAGTTTTTCAAAATGTGAATCATCATGTCGTGTCCAAGGTGACCGAGTCGGTCATGCCATAGTTGGTATGCTTCGTAATCACACAGTTCGTGACTCACAGCATAGGATTCAATAACCCTTATTGTAGTCTGGTATAAACTGCTACTTAGACTCATAAGTTTCTCGAGAACGCGGTGTCTTCCACATTCTGCCAGAGTAACACACAAAAATTCTGTCCCATTCTCACAATGTGTATCAAGGTGATAACAGTTGGCACGGATGTCCCTAAAACTTAGCAATGTTCGGTTTGCTCTTGGGGCATAGAGAGCATTTGTGACATTAATATGCGTACCATTAGGTAACAAGAAATGAGCAGGTCCTCTCCCTTGAATTACTTGGGAGGAACCAATCATTGTTGTCACTGAGGATATATATATATATGGCACAATATCCTTAAATAATTGCCTATTCCGAAGAATAGTGTGGGTTGTTCCACTATCAGCAAGGCACTCAATTTCGCCACGAGACATCTACAATAAGACATGAAACTCGATTAGTCTTGTGATGAAAGACATAGCGAAAACTCATTAACTTCGAGTTTGGGGAAATTCGACCAAGTTGGTTAGGATCAAAGTTAGCACAATCGCTGGAAATAATTTCCATGCAGCTTGACCTTTGTTCACTAAAACAGCAATAACTTCTTCGTTAAGAAGGCTATAGACGAACGGTCAGTTGTTCTGGAAACTAGACTTCCGTATGTTTCTGTCCATAGGTCGTGCACTTTCTAGATCACTAAACTTAGATCTCAGTGCTTGTTTCAAGTTGCTATTTTGGTATTTCCCTATTATTGAGTGATAGAGCAAGGTTGAAGCCTTTTTCAAAGGCATTATTGTTGATACAATACTATGGCAATATGGCCATAGGAGTGTTTAAATACTTCAAAACGCATTGTGGTGTTATATTTATATCTCCACTAATGATCCTTTCGGTAACTCCAACTTGGTAGACTTGCAGAGAAAGTAGGAATGTCGGTACAGCTAAGGCTGTTTAAAAACCACTTATTCCGTTTGAACTTTCAAAGCATAAACAAATACCAAGGAGGATGCGCCTAGTCTTGATCATAAGTTTTGATGAAATCCACCAATGTATCATTTTAACCAAGCAATTCATTACTGAGCAATTGTTTTGTGATAAACCAAACATGCTTTCGAAGGGAAAAATAAAATTCGTTTTTGCACAATCACAGCAATTAAAAGAATTTTATTCATCATGGCCAACTTTATTACATTCATAGAAAATCCAAAGTAGTTCTCGAAAACTAGAAACAAGACAAAACATAACCAAAGCGTAAAACTAGTCTAACTACAATGATCTAGTCAAAGTCGGCAACATCCATATATTGGTCTTTGTCCGCAATGGTGAGAGGAGGGATCTCAGTCGGGATCTCAGTATGGTTCACCTCCATATTCTCATTATCTTCCTCCATGTAATTTGACTCTTGAGTCAATTACTGTTTATAGTGCTTGTAGTAAGCTTGGATGTTCTTTGGCGCCTTGGAATTGCGGTAAGTATGCTTCTTCGATCCGCAAGTATAGTAATTCTGGCCTTCCTTTGGAGTGGTTCCATTCCCGGCGGCAGGAGGCGGTCCACGTGGTTGGGTTCCACTAGGTCCCGTGGCCGAGCCACCTTGCCTCTTCCACACATTGGAATCTTTTTCCTCGCTTGCTCGAGTCATGCATCCGTGGTGCTTGCAAAAACTGAGTAGCGTTGCCTTTTCTATTTTGTTGTGGTGCCTTCCTGTGGGTAGCCTGATTCACTTCCGGAATCGGCTTCGTACCAGCTAGGCGCGCATTGCTATTGAGAATAATCTCATGGTGCCTTTCTTTTTTCGCGAGGTGGGAGATAAGGTCACTAAAATTTTTAATTCTCCCTTCCTCATAGGCAATGCGCAACTGATGATCAATCACACTTGCTCCCACGGGAAACGTGTTAAGAGTCTTCTCGATCAAATCTTGATCAGACTTCTTGATACCACAAAAACCAAGATCAGCGCGAAGATCGAGAATGGCTTGATTATAGGCCTCCACATTCGCATAATCCAAAAATCGGATTTGCTCCCACTGAAGTTGCAATTCGGGGAAGCGCTGATCATGCACATTATTAAATCGTTGTTCGAGTGTATCCCATAGTTCTTTGGGGGTTTGCAAATTCATATAATACTTTTTCAACAACGGATGTATATGTCTACGTAAGTACATCAGTGCATTAGCCTTGGTTTCCTCGCTCGGTTCTTGAGCGGTAGGCTCGTTAGAGGAAAAGATGGTGGTGGTAAATCTCTTACCGACGAACGCCAAGCGAACGTCTGAGACCCACCTATGGTACTCCTTACCAGCATGGTCAAGGAAGTCGAACTCCAGATGAACATTGGAGCTTTGTGCCATCTACAAGATATAAACAAGAGGAAGTTAGTCTTGTTGGATTTTCAGTGACAATGTAAACGGTCACAATCGATGCTTTTAAAAGCGTGTAACATAACCGTTACTCGATGTACTTCCCTTAATTGTTGTTTAGTAAAGTCAACAAAAAAGAACGGCGATATCAGATCGCACCCAGATACGTGGTGTATGCAACAACCACAAGTATCGACTTTCAACAATTCCGTGACTCCCCCAAGACCGTCACACAGTTTTCTTCGACACGCAGAGATACCGACTTCTCTCGCGGTCTCATCCACCGCAAGGTAGCGTGGGAGATAAAGAACCTAATAACCCATGTTCCCAAAAGAAAAATTCCCAAAATGAGAGAATTGAATAGGGACAAGTCACATAATTACCTCGATTGTAAAATTAGGCACGTGCTGAATTTGTGGTGTGCTTCGATCTACCGGTTGGTACTCGATGCGACGACGTGAAATCGGAGGCGCAATTTTGGCGGCTTCCGAAGATAAGTTGATGTTCGGTTTTGGTCCGAAAGTCAGAACCGGGTCGGATTTGGCTGGGCTGGAGCTGGCCGGAGGCGGTGGTCAGCGGCGGTCGACGGTGGCGGTGGTTGGCGGCGGTCAGCGGAGGCGGTCCGGCGGTGATGTTCCGGCTGGACTGGATCGGCGGCGGCTTCATACCGACAGATCGGGCGGCGGATTTGGCCGACTGGATCGGCGGCGACGCCTGGCGATGGCGGCCGGGCGGTGGCGGTGTTGGGTGGCGGCGCGGCGGCGCGGCATCAAGTGGCGGCGGCGGCGGCCCATGGCGGCGGCAGGCTGGTGGCGGCTCGACGGTGGCTCTGGCGGCGGTGTCGCAGCGGCGGGCGGCAGACTGGGCAACGGTGGTCTTTGGCCGGGCGGCGGAGAAGGCGGCTGCTAGCCGATTTTTCTCTTTTTTTTTTGGTCGAGCTACGTGCTGATAACGTGTTTAAGGAGAAAGTAAAAGACATCAAATCAATTGTATTGATAACAATGAATAGAGGGGTCTTTATATAGGGATTACAATGAGAGTCCTTCCATACATAGGATTACTAGTTAAGGTAAGACATCTAACAGGATCCTACTACCTCTGGAAGAGTCTAGAACCTTCCATAACTCTATCCCCCTACAACCAGTATTAGGTAAGACACCAGTAAGGGAAGGATTTCCCGGAACACAAGTTTTGTTGAATACAATCGTTTCTTAAGTTTATTTAATCAAAACTAGCCCTTCAATTAAATTTATCTGGACGAAAGATTCAAAACAAGCTCTTTAAATCTTGTTCGCTATATGCATTAGAAACCAAAATGATAGAAATAGGCAGGATATTGAGTTTACAAGCTCGACTCATGGGATCCTGATTTTGTGCTACCCAACTGGATAAAATCAATTGTTGGTAATTGTGATTCAGAATTATAACGATTACGTACTATAACCCTAGATCTAGCAATAGAGATAAAGACTTCAATGAAGTTGGCCAAACTAATCAAAGTGAATTACAGCGTAAATAAATTCGTTCAATAACACAAAAATAATTCAACAAAATTAATTCAGGAATATAGTAGCTGAATAAATAAATTAACCGAATATAGTAGTTAAATAAAATATGAAATAATTATGGAGCATGGAAATCAAAACTAAAAATTAATTCCTGTTTTTCTTAAATCTGAATCGGCTGCAAAATCCCCCTTTTTTTTTGTTGTGCGGTTGTGCCTCCTCTAGACTGTCGCACACCTTTTTTATTTGTAGGTGGCTTTCCTCTTCTTTTTCAAGATGTGCCGTATTTTGATGGTCAAATATGGCTTTCCTTGATAAGACCTCCCCCTTTTTATAATAATTCATGCACTACGTCTCCTTTCAGCACAAGACTCCTCTGGCCGCCTCTCCTGTTCATGGGCCAGCAAGTTGTTCTCGTTTTTTTTTGGGCCCAAATTTTTTTGTGCTGTTTTTAAGTGGCCCAATAATTATTCTAACTTAAAAAATAATTCAAAAATCTGAAATAATCAATAAAACCAACCTAATGAACTAAATTGTTTTCATAATTTAAATAGCTAGAAAAATAATATGATGTGCTAAAATAAATATTTTAAATTACGCAGTTAACACATGGAGTTAGTCACTATTTTCTACCGATCACACATCGAGACAATACAAGAAGGTAATACTTCCTATGTTCTCTTATTATTACAACGTGTTGACTATTATACTGTATACATGCTCTATTTTGACCATCTTTTGTGATTTATACATATAAAAAAATATAGTTATGTGAGATCTTGTTAAATTCATCGCGAAATATACTTTCAAAATATCAACTTCTTATAATTTTAAAAATAAAGAATTGAAGATATTAATAATCAAAGTTGTGCATTGGAAAGTGTAAAAGTTCAGATGTTGCAGTTATAAGAGAACGGGGGTAGTAATAAATATATTTGTATAAATTCTTTTGTATTTGGCCAGAAGCAAACAAAAGAAAAGTTCTCAACGTATGGAATGTGTTATACACTCATAAAAACAATTGAGGCAAATCATGCCAGGAACTTGAAGTTCAATGACCCAAAGAGCTTTGTGATTTGGCATGATAACAGTACTCCATATGTGCATCATATAAAGAACCAGAAGATTCTTTTAGCAAATAAAATCTCATGTGATGCTTATGCACATGGCAAGTTAATCACTAGGCCTTCAAGTACGAAAGTTAGCACTGAATCTCCATCTTCCCTAGAATGAATCCAAGGAGATACTTGTGGACCAATAGACCTACCATGTGGATCATTTTGATATTTTATAATATTGATTGCTGCATCTACTGGATGATCCTATGTGAGCTTACCTTCAACTAGAAATGTGGTATTTGCTCGACTACTTGCTCAAATATAAAATTATGAGCTCAATTCCCTGGAATTCAAATAAGGCAACTCGTCTTGATAATGCTGGTGAGTTTAGATCTCAAGAATTTGAAGATTATGGCATGGCAATGGAATTGAGGTTGAACATTTGATTGCTCATGTCCATACTCAAAATGGTCTTGCACATTCGTTTATTAAACGTCTTTAAATGATTGTAAGACCACTACTTCTAAAATCAAAACTCCCTACTTCTGCCTGAGGTTATGTCGTATTGCATGCAACAACATTGGTTCATATTAGACCAACAACTTATCACCAATATTTCCCATGCAACTTGTCTCTGGTCGAGAACCTGACCTTTGATTGTGTTGTTCAAGTCCCAATTTCACCCCCACTGTAATATCCAGGGATAATTTTTTCTATTATATTGTACGTATTCATTTAGAATTATACGAGTGATGTTGTAATGGATGGATACAATGTAAATTGTATTAAGATACTTCAGAATTGAAATATTTATATTTTTCGTTAGTATTGTTTTTACCGATTGGACTTGGCTTGGTGAGTTTTGATTTTGGCTAAGTATACTATCCATAGAGAACGCTACATATACAGCTAACGTACGCTACATATGGATGGTTATATAAGTTAATCCATGTTGGTTACGTATGTAACAGTGAGTATCAGATCACATCCGACTTTCGACATGTGTGGCCGAGCTTGGCTGGATCATTTTGGCTTGATCGATACAGCTAGGTCAACACCCATTACGTACGCAATGCATAGTTGCTAACATAGATAATTTTGAGGTTGTTACGTACGTCGGTTTGGACAACGTATGTAAGAATGTTTTATTTTAAGGCAGTAGCTTATGGCAGGGCGTAGCGTATGATACGGAGTGATGATAGTGTACGTAAAGTGGTCTAACGTACTTTACTCTTGGAGAATAGTGTCGTAATGGAAAGTGCAGATTATAAAGACATGTCTTGTCTTGCATTTCTACACGATCCACTTCCGACTCTTCTCTCTAGAAATTATCTCTCTGCACTCCTTAGTGTTTTCCAGCCCCTTCCAACTTGCTTTGGAGCTTCATAACTTGAATTCGAGTTTGGGAGCTTGAAGATTGAGGCGGACTCTTGAAGTGTTTGAGGTTGTTATTCATCTTCAAGAGGTATGTTGGTTAATCTTGTGTTAATCTCGAGATTATGATGACGTTGTTGGTGATTACTTCATGTGTTAATGGATTATTGGAGGATAACATGATTCTTGATGGGTTTTTACAAACACATGTTGAGAACATGGTGATTATGACTCGAGGATGAGTGTGTTCTTGATGTTTTAAGAATACTTGGATGTATAATCATGTCTAGGGAGAGTTATGTTAAGATTGTTAGATGATTAACATAGTTTTAAAATGACTATTGATGTTGATTGTATTCTTAAGAGATTATTGTTGGAAATAAAACGCAGCAGAAGCGAGGTTGGGAAAAAATTTGATAATAGCATGTTACGCATCCATGAGCACAAAACCTATTTAGGCATGCTAATTAATTAACTACTAAGATTAATAAAAAATTTAAATATTATTTATTATTTATTAAATAAATATGTTGGTAAATCAAATATCTTAATCTAGATCAAAGATCATAGGATATTTACCTTTGAAGCGTAGTGGTTGCTTGCTCCTTGATCTTCTTGTATTCTTACGTTTAGATCTTCTAGAATATGATCTGCCTTGATCTGGATGTTGCGTGGTCAACAAGCTACCGAATCTTGCTTGGACAAAGTGGATCGGCCGAAAACTTGTTTCTCACAACTCTCGATTTTCTTTTCTTCAACTAATTTCGATATGTAGCAATATTTAAAGTGTTATCTCAATTGTGGAATCAAAGACACAAGTCAAGATCCACAGTTAAACACTAAGCAAAAAAATCGAAATTTCTTGTGTATGTGTAATACTCGAGATATTCGTTCCAGTTTCGTTGAGTTTTTATGCGGATTATCGGTTGGCGTTGTCCATGTCTTTGGAATGTTGTGCCACGTATGGTTGTGTCATGAGTTGACATGTGTTTGATTTCTGTTCCAGATCATTACATGAGTTTTTAACTCATTTCAGTGTAGCGCACGCTACCTGATTAGTGCATAATTGATCTAAAATTCATATACAAAATATTCATTTTTCCGGGCATAATTGTACTGATTTGTGATTAAAAATATATATTTTACAGATATGTCCAAACATGAGCTAAAAATGGTTATTTCTGACATCGACATGAAGCATCAAAAAGGACGGAAAACAAGATCAAATCCAACGACGGGAATTTTTCCAGGACAAACGACCATACAAAACGGCGCAAAATGGACCGTGTTCTGTCGGCCGTTTCACATACGGCGCAAAAGAGGCCGTGTCTTGGGCCGTTTCACACACGGCCGGCATTTAGCGCCGTGTCCTCGCGCGTATTCCGGAAGAGACCGAGTCACCACAAAACGGCGCACAACACGGGGCAAACTGGGCCGTTTTTCATCGCCGTGTTTCAGCAGATGCCATGCAAAATTAGTCCACTTTTGACCAACTTGTGAAATCAACCACAAGATATTTTTTTGGTCAAAAATCTGAAAATTCAAAGACATGGGTGAAGTGTGAACAAAGAATTAAAAAAATGATATTACAATAGATATTTTGAATTAAATAATCAATTGTATTCTTGAAAATCACCTATAAAAGGACATGTTCACCCATTGCAAAATAACCCACATTCTTACCAAGAAATCCTCAACTTCTTGCTAAGAAATACTCCTTTCCTTTAGCAATATATTTTCCTTAGAACTTTCAATTTTAGTTCGTATTTTATTTTTGGTTTGAAGTTTTTCTTTCATTTAGTTTGTAATTGAAAAGTGCTTGATCAATAAGCACTTAGTATTTTACTTAGTGTTTTACTTTCAATTTTTGTAAGCTTGTAACCTTTGAACAAGTTTGAAGTTATAATTTGAAGTTTGTTTCTTGCACTTTGATTCATCATATTCAAGTAAGTTTTATTTAATTTCTAGTAATTAAAAGTTTCTATATATATTATATATATCAATTATTTCTATTATAATTTTAGTTTGTATAAACCAATGAGTAGCTAATCTTTCTTCCTAGGGGAAGGGGGATTTCTATTAGGTTATATATTGAGTATTTGATTGATTTAAACTATTTTTAGGACTAATTGGTTTAAATAGAGATTGATCATATACTATTTTTACTAATGAAACCTTCTTGATTGATTGTTGAGTGAATTGGAAACATATCTTTTCAATCTATCAAATGTTAATCTTGTTATCAACATCTTAAGATTGCGAAAGTGGTTAAGACATCTTTGATTACGAAAGTACGGAGGTGAAAAGTTGATTACTCGATGAACGATCGTTTATCCTAAAAATAGTCAAGTTAGAGAAATGAAAGGACTAATTGGTTTAAATAGAGATTGATCATATCCTATTTCTACTAGTGAAACCTCTTTGATTGATTGTTAAGTGTATTGGAAACACATCTTTTCAATCTATCAAGTGTTAATCTTGTTATCAACATCTTAAAAAGTGACAATGATTAAGACATCTTTGATTACGAAAGTACGGAGGTGAAAAGTTGATTACTCGATAAATATTCATTTTTCTTTTATATCCATATAAATCAATTCCTATACTTAATTAAATACCTAATTTAATGAACCCATAATCCCCTAGATTTTATAAATTCCCAACTCATTTTAATTCTATTCATTTTCACTAGTTAAAAATAGTCTAGTATAAAAATAGTTTTCTTAAAACTAGTAGTATTAAAAATAGTCTTAATATAAATAGTCTAGTATAAATAGTCTTAATATAAATAGTCTTAATATAAATAGTCTAGTTAAAAATAGTCTAGTTAAAAATAGTCTTATATAAACTAGTCTTATATAAACTAGTCTTATTAAAAAATAGTTTAGTTTAAAGTATAGTGCATTTTAATTTAGTTAAAAAAAACCCAAAAATATATTTTAGTATATTTTAGTATTTACTTCTCGCAATTTGTAACAAAAAATTATACGAAGCCCTGTTGGACAATCCTCGAGAGAAAAGACCTTGGTAGAACTTACCACAAACTACTTCTACCTCGTATATATTTGCGAGCGACTCAAGAACTCCTGTTTTTAAGATAAGTTTTTGGCCGATCAAATTTTGGCGCCGTTGCCGGGGATTGTTTTAGGCCAAATATAATTTTTGTATACTTTTATTTATATCTTGTGATTTAATCTTTCTTTATTTCTTGCATCTTTTATTCATCTTGTTCTTAATTTTTTTTTTTTTAGGTGCGCCGAATCTGTTTTCTAGTCTATGCGGGGCCGTAGGTCTCTTGCAAGAACCTTGGTACCATACAACGAAAACATTCATCCCGATTATCGAGTTGGAGATAGCACGGAAGATATTAGCGGTGAAGGAGAATTTTTGTGAAGAAAACACTGAATCTTCCGATCAAGAAGAAAAGTCAAACGAAGAACATATGGCAGACCAACAAACTTTGAAAGATTTTGCTAGACCGGTGATCGGTACAACAACGTCATGCATACAACTTGGCCAGACAACACGAAATTATGAATTGAAATCCATTCATTTCAACCAACTCCCATCTTTTTATGGGATGCCAAACGAGGATCCTTTAAGTTTTATTCGTGATTTTTACTCGGTTGTCAAACCTTTCCATTACAACAATTGACCGAGGATCAATTAAAAATGAGGTGTTTTCCTTACACCTTAAAAGATCGAGCAAAAACATGGATTATGACGTTGCCACCAAATTCATTGGCTACTTGGGATGATGTGTGCAACAAATTCATGTCTAAATTTTATCCACATCATAAAACGGCGGATCTAAGGACCAAAATTGCGGCTTTTACGCAATCGGAGGGTGAACAATTTTTGAAGCATGGGATCGTTTCAAAACTCTTTTACTAGCATGCCCCCATCATCATTATCCTTTACCTGTTTGAGTCAAACTTTTTATGATGGGCTAACTCATAATTGCCAATTTATCGTTGACAATGCGGTGGGAGATATAGGAACACTAACGGCGCAAGCCGCTTTTGATTTGTTTGAAAAACTTGCTATATCCTCCCAAAGAAAAGAGTGCACGAGGCAGAGAGTCGAGATAATGAAGTAAATTCCACCAATGATCTCACCGCGCAAATTGCCGAGCTAACCAAACAAGTCCAACGACTTACAACTCAAGGAATTTCTCAACCACCCACAGCCATGCCATCTCAAGAAGTATTTTTCGCGGTGGTGAATATAGTCATGCACCCAACATCAATCCCCGACGAACCACGAAGAGGTAAATGCTTTAAATAATTTTTACCAACGCCTTAAATGACCCTTTTACGAAACCTATAATCCGGTTGGCGAAATCACCCTAATTTCTCTTGGGGTGGGAATCATCACCAACAACCACCACCTCCTCAACATCAAAATTTGCAACAACCATATCAAAGACCGAACCAATTCCAAGGGTCGCCCTCAAACCAACCCAGAAAACCCTCATTAGAAGAAACACTTCAATCATTCATCCAAAACTCGGATCGAAGATTTGAAGCAATGGAAGCATCAGTAAAACGAGTCGAAACTCAAGTCGGGCAACTAGCAAATCAACTACAAAATAACCAGAAAGGGAGGTTACCAAGTCAACCCGAACAAGCTAAAGCTATCACCACGCTGAGAACTGGTAAGATTTATAACAATCAAGTTGATTCCCCTTCTAATGATGATATTTCAATTATTGCAGGAAACAAGGACGAAGATAAGGAGTCAACTGAAAATTCTAAAGAAGAAGTCCCCATCCCAACACTCCAAAAATCTACAAATCCATACAAACCCCCAATACCTTTTCCAAGTCGACAAAAAAAATGAAAAACTTGAGAAGCAATTTCTAAAATTTTTTGATATGTTGTCCAAAGTAAATGTAAACCTTCCTTTATTGGAAGTAATAAAAAGTGTCCCAGCATACGGAAAATTTTTCAAAGAATTACTCACGGATAAAAAGAAGTTTGGATATAGAGAAAAAATCATTGTCTCAGAGGTTATGTCTGCATTGCTCCAACAACGATTACCTCCCAAGCAAAGTGATCCAGGAAGCTTCATCATAAATATCGCTATGGGAAACGGTAAGAAAACCACTGGTATGCTTGATCTTGGAGCAGGTATAAATTTGATGCCATTATATATTTTTGAGCAACTTGATCTTGGTGAACTTAGCCCAACTAAAATATGCTTACAATTGGCCGATAGATCGCTTCGTTATCCTGTTGGAATTATCGAAGATATTTTGGTTGACATAGAGGGGCTTATTATTCCAGCAGATTTTGTTGTCTTAGAAATGGGACAATGTCTAGAAAATGGAAAAGATCATTCTATTTTATTGGGAAGACCTTTCATGGCTACATTTGAAACAATAATTGATGTTAAAAGAGGAAAATTAACCATGAGTGTGTTAAATGAAACCGTGACATTTTACGTGTTTAATTCGCCTGTTCCTAGTTACGATTTATACGAGGAGAGTGCTTTTGTTGATATTATTGACAATGCAGTAGAAACTCTCATTATACAGGAACAAGTAATGGAATGTTCGAGCTTAACCGGAAGTTGAAGGAGAATTGTGCGAAAATCTCTTACAGGGGATTAAGATAGATAGTCTGGAGTCGTTAATGGATAGCAAAGAAAAAGAAATACCGGAGCTTAAAGAATTGCCTAAACATTTAAAATATGTTTTTCTTGAAGAAGGAAATAAAAAACCCGTAATTATTAATGCAGAATTAAGCAAAGATGAAGAATTTCTTTTAATAGAAGTTTTGAAAAAATGCAAAGAGGCAATAGGATGGGGTTTGAGTGATATTAAGGGAATTAGCCCCTCAACATGTATGCACAAAATAATCCTAGAAGAGGGGGAAAAACCAAGAAGAGAAGCACAACGAAGATTAAATCCCAATATGCTAGAGGTAGTAAAAAGGGAAATTTTAAAATTACTAGCTGAGGGAATTATTTATCCGATTGCGAATAGTGAATGGGTAAGCCCGATACATGTGGTGCCAAAGAAAAGTGGCATAACAGTGATTGAAAATGATAAGGGAGAGCTAGTACCAACGAGGGTAACAACCGGGTGGCGGATGTGCATTGATTATCGAAAATTAAATGCCGCCACCAAAAAGGATTATTTTCCTCTACCTTTTATTGACCAAATGCTTGATAAACTTGCAGGACACAAATTCTACTGTTTTCTTGATGGCCTTTCAGGGTATTATCAAGTGGCGATTGCACCCGAGGACCAATCGAAGACCACATTCACATGCCCTTTTGGAACTTTTGCTTGTCGAAGAATGCCCTTTGGATTATGCAATGCACCAGGAACTTTTCAAAGGTGCATGTTCTCAATTTTCTCAGATATGATCGGCGATTCTATTGAGGTATTTATGGATGACTTTTCAGTATTTGGATCATCTTTTGATGATTGCTTAAATAAATTGACCAAAGTACTTGAACGTTGTATTGAAAGCCATTTAACTCTCAGTTGGGAAAAAAGTCATTTTATGACGGAAAGTGGAATTGTGCTAGGCCATGTGGTGTCAAATCATGGAATTGAAGTCGACAAAGCAAAAATTGATGTCATTCAAAAATTACCGCCACCAAACAATGTAAAGGCAATCAGAGCTTTTTAGGACATGCCGGTTTTTATAGAAGGTTTATCAAAGATTTTTCAAAAATAAGTAAACCTCTATGCACTTTGCTTACCAAAGATGTTTCTTTCATTTTCGATGACGCTTGTCTCGACGCTTTTAAAACCTTGAAAGAGAAACTAACCACGGCACCAATCGTAATTGCCCCGATTGGTCTTTACCTTTGAAATTATGTGCGATGCATCCGACCGATTTGTTGGTGCGCTTTTGGGCCAAAGAATTGATAAAATGCTCCGTGTGGTTTATTACGCTAGTCTAACATTAAATGATGCGCAGTTAATTATACGACAACCGAGAAAGAATTATTAGTGTGGTTTTCTCCTTTGGATAAATTTAGATCTTATATTGTAGGATCTAAAGTGATTGTACATTCAGACCATGCGGCTTTACGACATCCGTTGAAAAAGCAACAAGCGAAACCTCGGTTGATTCGGTGGATTTTAATGCTTCAAGAATTTAATGTGGAAATAAAGGATCGAAAAGGAAGTGAAAATGTGGTCGCAGACCATTTGTCTCGTTTAAAAATAACGAAGAAATAGATAACAAACATGAACAAATTGTGGACTCTTTTCCACATGAAAATCTATTTAAAATTTCTTCGGTACCTTGGTTTGCAGATATTGTGAATTATTTGGTTTGTGAAATGCTCCCAACTAACATTTCTTACCAAGAAAAGAAAAGGTTTTTATCATCATGCAAAAACTACTCGGGACGAACCATGCCTTTTTCGATTATGCAAAGATGAAATCATGAGGCGATGTGTCCCGAAGATGAGCAACAAAGTGTACTAACCTTTTGCCACGAACTTCATTGCGGAGGACATTTTGGCGGACAAAAGACCGCTAACAAAATTCTCAATCTGGTTTGTATTGGCCATCCTTATTTAAAGACGCATATCATTTTTGTGTTCGGTGCGATAGGTGTCAACGAACCGGTACTATCGGAAAAAGAAATGAGATGCCCCTCACGATCAATTTGGTCGTAGAAATTTTTGATGTATGGGGAATTGATTTTATGGGACCATTCACTAAATCGAAATTTTGAGTACATTCTTTTAGCGATCGATTATGTATCCAAGTGGGTTGAGGCAATCCCCACAAGGACTAATGATGCTAATATTGTTGTTAAGTTTGTACAGAATACATAATCACCGTTTGGATTTCCCAAGGCAATAATCGGTGATGGGGATCTCACTTCGCAACAAGTTATTTGACAAGCTTATGGCCAAAAATGGCATAAATCACAAAATTGCAACTCCTACCATCCACAAACGTCGTCAAATGAAACAAGCAACCGACAAATAAAAGGGATCTTGGAAAAAACTGTGCGCCCAACTCGAAAAGATTGGGCTGAAAAATTGGTCGATGCACTTTGGGCATACCGAACAGCATACAAGAGTCCATTGGGAATGAGCCCTTACCGTCTAGTCTATGGAAAAAATTGTCACCTTCCAGTTGAAATCGAACATAAAGCTTATTGGGCAATTAAGGCCGTTTCAATGGAATTGAAAAAAGCTGGACAGGAAAGACTGCTACAAATATCTGAACTAGACGAGTTAAGAAACGAAGCATACGAGAACTCTCTGATTTACAAAGACAAAGTCAAGAGACTTCATGACCGGAAACTTACCCTCAAGCACCTTGAACCAGGTACGAAAGTACTTTTATTTAATTCTCGTTTGCGATTATTTCCAGGTAAGCTAAAATCACGCTGGACGGGACCCTTCGAGATTGAGGAAGTATTTCCATACGGAGTAATTAGACTGATAAATCCTCAAACCAAAGAGTCATTTCAGGTGAACGGACACAGGGTAAAGCCTTATTTTGAAAATCAGAAAATTCCTCACGGAGAGAGCATAACCCTTGAAGATCCGTCGCACGACTAAAACAGGAAGTTGTCAAGCTAATGACATTAAACGAGCCCTTATTGGGAGGGAACCCAATTTATTTATTGTTTTTCTTATTATTTATTTTCTAAAAAATCTAAAAAATCAAAAAAATCTAAAAAATCAAAAAAATCTAAAAAAAATAAATTTCTTTTCAAATATGGAGTCATCATCTTCCACAAAAAAAATTTACACAGTCTGCATTTTTGGTGGATCTAGTTATGGAAAAGATGCATGCTTTACTGAAGCAGCACACAACTTGGGTCGTACTTTAGGAGAAAAATGCATTCATGTAGTTTACGGAGGAGGAAGTCTAGGATTAATGGGACGAGCTGCTGCTTCTGCCTATATGGAAGGAGTAAGAGTATTGGGAGTAATCCCAAAACCTCTGGCTGAAAGTAAAATCACCGGGTCAACTATTGGAGATGAGTTTAGATCTGTGAATATGCAAGATCGCATAACTCACATGATAAATAATTCTGGCGCCTTTATCGCCCTTCCCGGTGGTTTTGGCACCCTTGAGGAACTTTTTCATGTGGTTACCAGAGCCCAGCTAAATGTTCATCAAAACCAATAGAGTGCTTAATGTCAATGGTTTCTTTGATGGTTTCTGTCTTTCATCGACTACTCGCCGAAAAGGGCTTTATTTCCGAGCGTGCAAAACGAATCATAGTCGTTGCAACAACACGAAGCACTTATCAAAAACTCAATGAATTTGTTCCTCAACCAGATCCAGCTCTAGCTAAAATTATGCAGGTAGAAGATTTTACAAAGTGAGAAAGCGAAAAGTGGATTCATTCCTCTCCCTTTGATAACCCATGACGGACCTCTTGTATTTTTACTTTACTGCCGTGTGTAATAATCGTGCTAAATGATGGCGGCTTAAGGAGTTTCTTCTTGATCTCTTGACGCGCATCTATTCGCGATTTATGTATTGCTGTAATTTTTATTTCGTGTTTTGCTTTTATAAAAACTTTGATGGCAGCGTAAGGCGACTCTTCGGACTTTCTTGATGCGCATCTAAAAAATTATGTTATACTTACGAGTATATTTTATTTTCTTTTGTGTGTGCCTCGTATATTTATTCTCTTGCAGATTCTAAAAGGCGTTAGGCTCAGACATCAACTTTCTTAACAGGGAGTATTCTGCTTTTCTGCATTGATTTTTATTTTTTATTTTATAAACTGAGGACAGTTTTATTTTCAAGTTTGGGGGTGGTTTGTTTTAGTATTTTGGTGTGTTGTAATTTTGGGGGTGGTTTGTTTAATAATTTTGGTGTGTTTTGATTGATTTGGTTATTTGCCTTAAATTTTTTTTTTTTATTATATATATATATATATTTATAGTATTTTGATTTTTGAGATTTCTAGATCTGGCCATAAACACCAATAAATTAACTATATACAAGCTTCTAAAAATTGTTTTAACCGGTAAAAAAATTGTATATTCCAAAAAAAAAATTTTTGAGCCTTAATCTCTCTTTCCAAGCCTTGTAATTATCATATAAAATCGAGTCATTCGTTACCTTGAGAAAAGAAGAATCAATTGGTTGATGAAAATAAAACTGAAATTTACTTAATTTGTGGAGTTTTTGATTTTTCATGCTTAACTAATAAATAATTTTCTGCAAAAATTCTATTCCCTAAAAAAAAAGGGAGTCATTGGTGAAAAGAGCTACACGTTAGCAAATAACGGTGTGAAAGCTATCACCTAAAAAAATAAATGACGAAAAGGAGAAGTGTTGAGCAAGAATAAATGCTAATTTTGGAAGTCTTAAATTTTGCGAAAAATAAAGGACTAACCATTGTTGGTGCGTAGTCGCCGTCTCGAAAAATTGGTGAAAAGAGCTACACGTTAGCAAATAACGGTGAAAGCTATCACCTTTTACGAAAGAAAATAATGAGATAGAAATTGTGTTAGTGAAAAGAGCTACACGTTAGCAAATAACGGTGAAAGCTATCACTAAAAGGGATGTAGTTTATGAGCGATTTGAATTAATTAGCAGCTGAATTTCAATACACTCAATTTGGTGAAAATCACAATATTTGATGACGCCGATGAAATTCTTCTTCATATTGAGTCGAAAAATAAACGAGTGATCGAGAGCAACCATCAAAGGGAGTCGTGTGAAGTCACGAGTGGGAAAGAAATAATCAACCTTTTGGGTGGAAAACCTTGTGTTTTGGAATTACAAAAATAAAAACCGTGTTTTAACTTCAAAATCGTTAGTAGATTTATTTTGAATCTTGATTCATTTCTATCTACTGTATAAAGTTGGTTATTGTGTATTAATGGCATTTTGATCTCTTTTTATCTTTATATATAATTATTTTTCTTAAATTTGTGTGTATTATTTTTTATTTTTTATTTTATGTCTTATTTTAATTTTTATTTTGTGTGTGATTAATAAAGAGTCTTGCTCGGGACTAGCAAGAATTTAAGTGTGGGGTATTTGATTAGTGCATAATTGATCTATAATTCATATACAAAATATTCATTTTTCCGGCATAATTGTACGATTTGTGATTAAAAATATATATTTTACGATATGTCCAAACATGAGCTAAAAATGGTTATTTCTGACATCGACATGAAGCATCAAAAAGGACGGAAAACAAGATCAAATCCAACGACGGAATTTTTCCAGACAAACGACCATACAAAACGGCGCAAAATGGACCGTGTTCTCGTCATTGCTTCACATACGGCGCAAAAGAGGCCGTGTCTTGGGCCGTTTCACACACGGCCGGCATTTAGCGCCGTGTCCTCGCGCGTATTCCGGAAGAGACCGAGTCACCACAAAACGGCGCACAACATGGGGCAAACTGGGCCGTTTTTCATCGCCGTGTTTCAGCAGATGCCATGCAAAATTAGTCCACTTTTGACCAACTTGTGAAATCAACCACAAAATATTTTTTTGGTCAAAAATCTGAAAATTCAAAGACATGGGTGAAGTGTGAACAAAGAATTAAAAAAATGATATTACAATAGATATTTTGAATTAAATAATCAATTGTATTCTTGAAAATCACCTATAAAAGGACATGTTCACCCATTGCAAAATAACCCACATTCTTACCAAGAAATCCTCAACTTCTTGCTAAGAAATACTCCTTTCCTTTAGCAATATATTTTCCTTAGAACTTTCAATTTTAGTTCGTATTTTATTTTTGGTTTGAAGTTTTTCTTTCATTTAGTTTGTAATTGAAAAGTGCTTGATCAATAAGCACTTAGTATTTTACTTAGTGTTTTACTTTCAATTTTTGTAAGCTTGTAACCTTTGAACAAGTTTGAAGTTATAATTTGAAGTTTGTTTCTTGCACTTTGATTCATCATATTCAAGTAAGTTTTATTTAATTTCTAGTAATTAAAAGTTTCTATATATATTATATATATCAATTATTTCTATTATAATTTTAGTTTGTATAAACCAATGAGTAGCTAATCTTTCTTCCTAGGGAAGGGGATTTCTATTAGGTTATATATTGAGTATTTGATTGATTTAAACTATTTTTAGGACTAATTGGTTTAAATAGAGATTGATCATATCCTATTTTTACTAATGAAACCTTCTTGATTGATTGTTGAGTGAATTGGAAACATATCTTTTCAATCTATCAAATGTTAATCTTGTTATCAACATCTTAAGATTGCGAAAGTGGTTAAGACATCTTTGATTACGAAAGTACGGAGGTGAAAAGTTGATTACTCGATGAACGATCGTTTATCCTAAAAATAGTCAAGTTAGAGAAATGAAAGGACTAATTGGTTTAAATAGAGATTGATCATATCCTATTTCTACTAGTGAAACCTCCTTGATTGATTGTTAAGTGTATTGGAAACACATCTTTTCAATCTATCAAGTGTTAATCTTGTTATCAACATCTTAAAAAGTGACAGCGATTAAGACATCTTTGATTACGAAAGTACGGAGGTGAAAAGTTGATTACTCGATAAATATTCATTTTTTCTTTTATATCCATATAAATCAATTCCTATACTTAATTAAATACCTAATTTAATGAACCCATAATCCCCTAGATTTTATAAATTCCCAACTCATTTTAATTCTATTCATTTTCACTAGTTAAAAATATTCTAGTATAAAAATAGTTTTCTTAAAACTAGTAGTATTAAAAATAGTCTTAATATAAATAGTCTAGTATAAATAGTCTTAATATAAATAGTCTTAATATAAATAGTCTAGTTAAAAATAGTCTAGTTAAAAATAGTCTTATATAAAATAGTCTTATATAAACTAGTCTTATTAAAAAATAGTTTAGTTTAAAGTATAGTGCATTTTAATTTAGTTAAAAAAAACCCAAAAATATATTTTAGTATATTTTAGTATTTACTTCTCGCAATTTGTAACAAAAAATTATACGAAGCCCTGTTGGACAATCCTCGAGAGAAAAGACCTTGGTAGAACTTACCACAAACTACTTCTACCTCGTATATATTTGCGAGCGACTCAAGAACTCCTGTTTTTAAGATAAGTTTTTGGCCGATCACTACCGCCTGTGGTGTAGCACGCGCTACTGTGCCATTGTTAGCGAACGCTACCGGGTGTGTAGCGCACTATAACTGGTAGTCCAGAGGCAGTCCAGGAGCTGCTGGACTGGGACTGGAGTCTCGTTAGCGCACGTTAAGGTTGGTAGCTAGCGCACGCTATCGACTGCTCAGCGCATGCTAATTGTTCTTTCTAGTGCATGCCACCTGGTAGGTGCAGATCTGTCCAGGAGCTACTGGGTTGGATTCACAACTCGTTAGTGCACGCTATGCGTATTGGCTAGCACACACTAACAGTGTTGCGGGAAGAGTGTTCTGGGGCGTTGACCCCATTAGCGCGTGCTAATGCAGTGTGTTTAGCGCACGCTAATTACTATCTAGTATAAATATTGGACAGTAGCTTTTATTTCATCATTTCTCACCCTTCTTCATCTTCTTCTATCGGGTCGAGTTCCAGAAGTGGATTGGAGCGATTTTCATCATCAAGCTTCATCCTGAGGTGAATTTATGTATGTCTAACATCATCTAATTATCTTCTTGGTCCAAATCAAGGTACTCTCTTCTTAAAACCCCAGTTCTTGAATTTTGGGGGTTTATCCTTGGTTCTTCAATTTAATCCAAGGTTGATGAATCGATTATGTAATTCTTGTTGTATTGGTCATGATCTTCGGATTTTAGAACTCATTCATGATCTTATATCACTCGGAACATGGTTCTTGATTTCGTTGAGAAACCCTTAGATCCTTGTTGTTCTTAGTGTTGATTCAGATTCCGATTAGTTCGTTGATTCGTGCTGGTATTGTTCTCGTAGTATTCGTGGGACTGTCGAGATTCTTGGTTGTTTTCCGAAGTTCGAGGGCTGCTCGACCTCATCCGTTCAATATTCCGTTGCTTGTGGTTTCAAGGCAAATATCTTGCACATACGTTTCGTATTCCGTAGACATAATAGTTAGTGTGTGATTATATGTGCTACTTGAATGCTTGTGATGAACTTTCCGAGGAATCGGTATAAGTCCAAAATCGGTTTTTACAAAGATAACTCATATGCCTTGTGAACGAAGATGTTTTTATGAACATGTGGAGTTGTGGATTGAGTAAGGATATGTTGTGTTCACATTTAGTGGATGTAGTAGTCTTTCTTTCACTTGCCAAGGATTTCATGTTGGTACATGTAATCGTTATGTGAATATGTGATATTGTGTAATATGGTTTGTTACTCCTTTGTAAGGGGGTTGTGGTGCTTAGTGTTGTTTAATATTGGTATTTGCTTGTTGCTATGTGATTGATGTAAGTGATGTGCCACCGGGTAAGATTATTGAATCGCTCGGATCCATCCTTGCTAGTACGGGTCGGGCATGACCGTAGGGTTATCCAACCGGGTACGTCTTGCGGGGACTCCGAGGTTCGTGGCTTTCTAGCCCGATGCCGGGATAACTTGTGGAGTTATCCAATCCGGGTATGTCTTGCGGGAACTTCGAGGTTCGTAGCTTGTTAGTGTGATGCCGGGATATTATGGTTGTGGTTGGTTGTGTGATGTATGTGTCATGGGTTGTCCAATTGGGTATGTCTCGTGGAGGCTCCGAGGTTCGTAGCTTGCTAGTGCGATGCCAGGATAACTATGAACGTATGCATGGATATGATTATGTGACTGTTGTCATAGAGACATGTGATTTGGTATGGTTTCCCATTGGGTTATTCACTCGGGTATGTTCCGCGGGAGCATCCGAGGTTCGTGGCTTGCTGGCACGGGACGCGAATAATCCTTGGGAATATGTTGATACGTATGATTGGGTCGTGGACCCCGAGCATTGTGACCGGAATTTTATGATTGGGTGGTGGACCCCGAGCTTTGTGATCGGAATGGTATGATTGGGTCGTGGACCCCGTGTGTTGTTATCATAATTGTATTTTAGGAAAATGACTTTTAGGTTGTGTCCCCAAGTGGTTTCGAAAGGCTTGAGAATTGTTAAATCCCAAATGTTTTCAAAACCCCCGATATCATAAATGTTTTGTAAAATGTATATGGGTTTTATTCCCACCTTTCATGATTCGAACTGTTTGATCAAGTGATTTATCTCGGGAAGTATGTTCACGATTATTATGTTCTTGGAGTATGATATGTATGGTTTGTATTTGTATTTTATACTTGCACTAGCAAAACAGTAGAGTTTTGCTAACCCCCGAGTATTCGGGGGTGGATGTCCAGACAAGGCCCGTACTTGCGGAGTTCCGGGAGCGAATCACAGGATCGGTACAAATGATGATGGAAGACGATGATACTAATCACATGAGGACCAGTCGTTGAGTATATTTGGTAGAGTTTTGCTGTCTGTCTCTCCGTTGTGTTATTCTCCTATTTATGGGAATGTTGATGTATTCCAAGCCCTGCGTGGGTATGAGTTATGAGAAAGAGTTATGTATGTTTGATGTGTGCGTTGTGGTAAAAGACCCAATCGGTCTAATGGTTCGTTATTAGCCATGTTGGCATGTATTGTTTATCGTGTTTTTCGGTATTTAGTCTGAGGCGCTGTAATATTCCCAATTGTTTTGGGGGTGTTACAGAATATGGTATCAGAGCTTAGGTTGTGGAAACCTAGGCTGTCGGGTCGAGTTGTGTGTTGTCGAGTCTTGTCTTGTCAGACTTTATCTGATTAAGTCGTGTCTCGATGCGTCGTCTGAGATATCCGTCGTGATTAGTTTCAAGGTGCAGCCATCATCATCGTGCGATCTGTGGATGTAAGTATCCCCTCTATATGTTGCGTCTCGTGTTACTCGAACTTGTGTGATTTTTGTGATATGATGTGGAGTTAAATGTGAATCGTGAATACGTACTCCATGATTGTTGGTCCTCGCATTGTGCTGGAATGTAGAGTGGTACCGATGTATATGAACATATGTTATATATATTATTTTTACAGGGGTAATGTTTTGGTGTGGTTACGCAAAGAGAGTTTGTCAACGCGATATTTTAAAGCTTTAAATGTTTTGGGAAGTCACGTAAATTTTATTTTAAAACATCCTTTGAGAGAGGAAAAAGTTTGATTTTCGTATGATGACCTCGTGGCCGAAAATTTTGAGAATTCAAACTAATTATATTTTATTTCCGTCTTGTATTGTAAGTTTTCAAAAATTTCGATTTTTAAAACTCAAATGAGGTCTACCAAAATTTACTTGAAACGTGACTCTCGCTTTTAACCTTCGGTTCCATGAATTTCGGTAAAAAGGTATGCGGTAATGATGTTATCATTATTTCGGCTATAATACTCATAGTTGTGATTAAAATGGTGGTGTGAGCGCTGAATCATTCGGGATGCACTCATTGAGATAGTTTTCTCGACCGAGAGGTGAAAATTCGGTTTTGAATGTTAAATAACTTCTGATGGTTATTTGTGTGATGTTGTAATTATGTGAACCGTTGGCGTTTGGATTTGTACGCTGTTATTTATTTGTAACCTCTGGTCTGGTACCGTTGGTAGGTGAGTATGAATGTGTTGCCAAACTTGCACAGTTAGCACACGCCATGTTTTGTTGTGGAGCGCGCTTTCTAGCTGGGCAAAAGTCTTGGGACTGCATTTTGCCGTCTGGCCTAATTTTTGCAGTCGATCATCTGTGAATGGATTCTATGTGTGATTATGTGATTTTCGTTGCGTTAGGTTGTTGCTTGTTAGTATGCCGAGGGGCAGAGGTCGTGGTCATAACCGTGGTACTGATGGCCACGGGGATCAGATGTGGAATGAGAGAATATTGCCGGGAATGATATTGGTATTGGTGTTGCTACTATATTACAACAAGTAGCGGCACAGATGACTCAGTTGACCCAGGCTGTTCAACGCAACACTGACGCGACTCAGAACGTTGGTGTAAATCAATGGCTTCGAGAGGTAAAGATATTCGAGGTTGTCGATTGTCCCGAAGAGCGAAAGTTACCTATCGCTCAGTACCTTCTTGACAAAGATGCCGCTAATTGATGGGAAGCTGTTAAACCTCGTGATCGTGATGTCACGTGGGCGGAGTTCCAAGCATTTATAGAATATGAGTTCTGTCCGAAACCGGTTAGAGAACAGAGAATTCGTGAATTTTATTTGGCAGAACCGCAAGATATATCGGTGTCACAGGCTATCATTGACTATAGCAAACAACTCAGTTTTTTGCGAGATCAAGTGAGGACCGAAGAAGAGAAGATCCTTCATTTTGACAGACGGATGAAGCTGGATATTCGCCAGTATATGGCGGGATTCACTTGCACTTCGCTGAGAGATTACGAGGATCGAGCCTTAGCCTATGAACTAGCTTCGTTATAGTCGGGACGTGTACCCGAGTCGAAGAAACAGAGGAAGTCTGATTACCTTATGGACAGTACATGAGTTGGTGTTTCTGGATTGCAACGCCGTAGTCTTTCTGCCGTGAAGCTCCATCGCTCGGTGCGTGGGACTGAGAGTTCCAAGTCTTCAGCTTTGACTCCTGGTAAAGCCAGAAGGTGTTTCAACTGTAATGTGTCGGGGCATGTTCGTGCATATTGCCCTTCCCCGCCAGTAACGTGTTACAAGTGCGGACTCGTGGGACACCGGGTTCAGTTTTGCGAGTTAGTCACCGAGTCTTCCGAGGCACGGACTTGAGCACTGATATCAGGATTGACTCTGAGGAGTCCCTGAAGGGTGTTGTCTACCAGTTGTGTGTTATGTTATTTCCTTGCCTTGTTGTTTCGAATTTCGGGGATAAACTTCTTTTATTAGAAGTGGATCGGATTTTTGAACTTCTGTATTTTCAACTCGTTTTTGTTCGTTGATATTTCCTGAACTTGTCCTATCTTTTGTTTTTGTTGATCGAACGAGTTGTGGTATTGTTTCGGATTAATCCGTTTGTCGTTGTGACTTTTTCCGAATTCGGCTCCATTCTTGTGAATCTTATCTAAATGCATATCTTGTCGTCTTTACCATACCACTTATTGCCTTGAGTCGAGATGTGAACTTTGGAGTTGTTATTTGACTTTTGTTGTTCGTCGTGACTCGAATATGATTGTTCGATTGTTTTTGTCCCGATCGTTGTAGTTCAATCGTTGTTGTTCGACAGTTGTTGCTTGATCGTTACTGTCCGATGTCTATCATTTGAGTTTGTATCGAGATCTTTGAGACGTAATTTCCTTAAGTTTGGGAAATTAGCTTCATTTTTTATCTTCCAACCCTTGAGTGGTGGAATTTCGTATTTGTTCAACGATTAACTCATGTTTCGATTGATGTGATGTTCGGATTGGTCAACCATATTGATTTTGTTCGTTGCATTTCGTTATCATTTTGGTTTAGCGATATGGATGGTAGCAGCCACGTGCTGCATGTGATTCGTTGCAGGTCATCGGCAACAGATATCGTGTGTTATTTGAGACTGTTTTACGTTGATCATTTTATGGTTTAAGTTTTGGGGACGAAACTTCTTTTAAGAGGGGTAGAATGTAATACCCGAGATCTTCGTTCCAGTTTCGTTGTGTTTTTTTGCGGATTATCAGTTGGCGTTGTCCATGTATTTGGAATGTTGTGCCATGTATGGTTGTGTCATGAGTTGACACATGTTTGATTTCCATTCCAGATCATGTCCAGGAGCTACTGGGCTGGATTTGCAACTCGTTAGCGCACGCTAACAGTGTTGCGGGTGGAGTGTTCTAGGCATTGACCCCGTTAGCGCGCGCTAATGCAGTGTGTTTAGCGCACGCTAATAACTGTCCAGTATAAATACTTGACAGCAACTTTTATTTCGTCATTTCTCAACCTTCTTCATCTTCTTCCATCGGGTCGAGTTCCAGAAGTGGATTGGAGCGATTTTCATCATCGAGCTTCATCCTGAGGTGGATTTATGTATGTCTAATATCATCTAATCACCTTCTTGGTCCAAATCAAGGTATTCTCTTCTTAGAACCCTAGTTCTTGAATTTTGGGGGTTTCTCCTTGGTTGTTCGATTTAATCCAAGGTTGATGAATCGATTATGTAATTCTTGTTGTCTTGGTCATGATCTTCGGATTTTGTAACTCATTCATGATTTTATATCACTTGGAACATGGTTCTTGATTTCTTTGAGAAACCCTTAGATCCTTGTTGTTCTTAGTGTTGATTCGGATTCCGATTAGTTTGTTGATTCGTGCTGGTATTGTTCTCGTAGTATTCGTGGGACTGTTGGGATTCTTGGTCATTTTCCGAAGTTCGAGGGCTGCTCGACCTCATCCATTCGTTATTCTGTTGCTCGTGGTTTCGAGGCAAGTATCTTGCCCATACGTTTCGTATTCCGTAGACATAATAGTTGGTGTGTGATTATATGTGCTACTTGAATGATTATAATCAATTTTCCAAGGAATCGGTGTTAGGAATATGCCCTCGAATGCCACTCAGAGGATGTTGAGTGAGGGCATTGTACTTGTAATTATGTAAATCATTTATATAAGGCAATAAATGTTTCTTTATTTACTGGTAGTTACTGGCGTTCCTAACTCGTAAATATACGTATAGAAACTAGTCTATGTATTTGAGAGCATAACGTTCCACTCCTTATTGGATAAGGAGGTCGGCACTGGAAAGGTTTATAGCTCAAATACTTAATCGTTCGCAAGTCGATGAAACTTGACTGGGCATTAAGTTTATGTGAAGACTTGTATGACGTGTTCTTTGACATGGAGAGTGCCTGTCGAACGCTAATGGTTAGTGGGAGCACACGTTATAGGTATGCTAATTGGATTAGTATACTCGAACCGACTCACCCTCAATTCGTCACACGGATTTCACTCCGGGACAGTCAATGACGGAATCGAATGGTTGTGATAGGTATTCGTGAACCTTCGACTTGAGGATTTAGTAGGGATGTGCTTGTGACGTCAAGATTTTCATTAGAGTAGTTTGACCCTATAAACTGGAAGGTGGGGGTCAACCTCGACGTGCATCTTGACGGGCAAGTAGCAGGTCCTACTGAATACCAAGATAGAATTCTTTCTCCCGTTAGTGAGCGGGTTAATTGTCCTATGCGGTTATTGGCAGATGAGATCATAAGTCTTTGGCCAAAGCATTAGAGCTAGTTGTATTGGATACACGAGAGCTCGATGATCTTAATTTGCATTAACGCATGCATAGCGTCAAGTACAGTTAGGGTTTGACTGACCGTGACCCTATAACTTGATCGGAACATTTGAAAGAAGGGTTTAAACGTATACTGGTATTCACGACAGAATGGTTCTTGAATGATCCCAATCATTCGTTCTCAGTTGGGGTATAGTGTAGGCCGCTAGGCTGGCTAGGTGGTGCTACTACTCTTTGGTTCCTCCCATTGCTGACTGAGACGAACCTACCGAGTCGCGCAATAGGATTGACGACGGAATGAATCGAGCTTATTCTCTCATTATGAATATTAGATATTGGATATCTAATTAATTGGGACATTGGATGTCTAAATTGATTTATTGGATAAATTAATTTACGGCCAAATGAATTAAATAAATTACTGGGTGATTAATTTAATTCATAAATATAATTATTTCGTGGAGAAATTAATTATGTTGTTATGTATTTGATATGATTAATTAATTGGATTAATTAATTAATATAAATATATCGGAACGGAATCAGAGTTTATCTGTTTGAACTCATGGGAGTCCGAAACGGACCAAACTCATATTCCCCTTCTAGATGGCTGCTCCCCCCCCCCCTTTCACCTAACCCTTCATGGTCTTTGTCTCTATTTTATAATGGAAGACAAAAAGACTTTAAGAGATATGGTATCTCTTATTATATGAATAAAGGGGATTTGATGGGTGGTTGGTATTGAATAAAAGGTGAAGACTTCTCTTTTCTACTCACCCATTCCATACGTGAATAGCTGGAGAGTCAGAGAAAAAGAGTTGCCTTTTATAGTCTTCAATTTTCTTCCTTTTCTTCTTGATTTGTTCTTAGAGAAACATCAAGAGATAAAATTGAGAGATATATATTTAAACACTTAGAGTGCTATAATTAAAGTTTCATCACTTGATTCTAGCCGTAACCTTAGAGGTTAATCGAGTGTTGTCATTTCGTTCGTTTCTCCGACGCGTGACAAGTAGAGACGCGGTTTTTTCGGCGTTGGATCATCCAAGGGCTTGGAGCATTTTGGATCGTTTGGGGAATAGCTCAAGAGAAGGAAATCCATATAATCAACGGACGACAAGGGTATGATTTCGAATCTTCCTTTGCTTATTTTATATTCGTATATGCGTAGCTCGATCGATCCTCGTAGGGATTCGGATCGAATTAATTTTCATTTTACCGCTTCCGTTGGGCCTTCGTTTTAGGCACCGAATCCCAACAGTGGTATCGGAGCGAGGTCTTGCGATCGTATATACGATATTTAGCATTTGGAATGCTTATTTTGTGATTTAGAATCATTTTGATAATCGTAGATATTTTATTGTTCGTCGTAGTGTTGTTTTTCCGTGATTTTATGTTATGGTATAAATCAGGTTTTTCTTGGAAATATGATTTATATTAATAATATTCAGATCAGGAATAACAAGATTTTAGAAATCTGCCCGAAAACGAGCTGTATCGAATCGTTGGACGATTTTCCATACAGCTGCCGAGTATGGCCGAGCATGTCCGGCCCGTGGCCGGACGCTTGCCGATTCTCGCCGAGTCCGCCGAGCGCCTTGTCAGACGAGCCGAGTGCTCGCTGATCCGCCGGACGCTGCCGATTCTCGCCGAAGTCCGGACGAGCGCGTTCTTCAGACGAGCCGAGTGCTCGCTGATCCGGCCGGACACTTGCCGATTCTCGCCGAGTCTGTCGGGCGTGTTCTCAGACGAGCCGAGTGCTCGCTGATCCGGCCGGACACTTGGCCGTCAGACGAGCCGAGTCTGCCGGCGTGTTCTATGTCAGACGAGCCGAGTGCTCTGTGTATCCGCCGTAGTGTTGTATCTCACGGTCGTGTCCGGCATGGCCGGGGCCCTTTCTGTCTGGAGCCGGCGTGGCTGTAGGCCGCCGGTCGTGGTGCCCGTGCTTCTTGGCGCTTTTCAGCCGTCGGGCACTGGGTCTCGTTTTTCAGTATATTTTCGATTATTGAATTTTCCTGTAATAAAATCATTAATTTAGAATTTTTGATGAAGGAAAATTCAAAGAAGATATTTTAAGGGTACACTACGAACGAAAATTAAATTGTCGATTATTGTTGAATTGATTGGATCAATTCTATTTATTGTTGATTATTGATTGGATCATATGTAATCTTCTCGCTATCCATTTATTGAGTATTTATTGGATGAATGCTTTTGAATGGGGATGTGGTTCATGGACTTAGTTTGAATCGTTCGTTTTATTCGATTGGGTTGTAAAGGCCGTTTTGAGCCTATTTATTTTACTAGAAATATTTGTATCTAGGATGCAAATTTTTCAATGTAAAAATTTATATGTAATGACGAAAACCGGAGGAAGATCCGTTTTGAGAAGACGAAGATTCAAGACGAAGACTTGTAATTAGATTACGGAGTTTTTGTTTTCTAGGAACGGTCCATGAACCACATGTTGGTAGCAACTAGGTTGTGAATGGTTGTTACATATTGTATGAATGCAACAAACGCGCTAAAATGATTAATGTGCAAAGTGTAACGTTAATCGCAAAAATTCTCCCACAACAAATTATTAAGTTTATAAGGTTTCAAGGTTTTCCTTCCCTCCATCGAGATTTCGGGAAATTGAAATCCAAACCGGATGTGCTATGCTTCCGAGTTATCGGGGTAGTCGTTCGAGGAGGACGGATAAATTACCGGGAGCGCATTGGATGCCTTCGGTTGGAGCAAATTTTATCCCTAGAAACCTGATAGGTTGCCGGATAAGATTCAATTGTGAAACTGATATGCGTCGATGGTATAAACTTAACTTGTTCACGAACCATAGAAACCGTATAGGTTGAGGGGAGTGAACAAGGGGAAAAAGAAGATCGAATCATTCATTAGATGGGTTGGTGTTGGACACCACTTTATGAAAATTAATAGACTAGAAACCTGTTCGGTTGCCCTCTATTAAGATTTATAAAGAACTCGATCACCACTATGAAGTAGAGCGACGATACTTCCGGATTTCACATGGGAGTGTGTTGTTCCGATAAAATAGTGGGAGCTGGGTAACAAGAATAGAAAAGACCTTAATTTTATACTCAGATCATAATATAACAAGTCACTAATTAATCTGTTATACTTAATGCAGACATAACTCTTAATATGACAATGAATCCACTCGCAATTCTACTCGAAAAGAACACCTTAATGGGACCTAACTTTGTGGATTGGCTCCGCAATCTGATGATTGTCCTCAGTATAGAGGCACTGGGATACGTCTTGGAGACGGACATTCCCGCGCCTCCTGTGCGGACCCGAGCCAATAAGGAAGAGATTGAAAACCACGAAAAGTGGGTTAAGGATGACGTGAAAGTCCGTGCTTATATGATGGCTTCCATCTCTAATGAGCTTCAGAGAGCTCATGATAAAATGACTTCTGCTAGGCAGATTCTATCTCACTTAACTGAACTTTATGGTGAGTACAGCAGAACTGCTAGATATGAGATATCCAAGCAACTGTTCGGTGCAAGGATGAAGGAAGGTGAGAAGGTTGGGGAACACGTCCTCAAAATGATATCCATGATCGAGAGATTGGAGGCTCTTGATTTTAAAATGGATACTTCTCTCCAAACCGACCTTATCCTACAGTCTCTCCCTGATTCCTTCTCACAGTTTGTTATGAACTTTAACTGCAATGAGATTGCATGTAATTTAGCTGGGCTAATGAACAAACTTGTGACCGCTCAGTCTCAGATGAAGACTCCGCAGATGAAGGAGTCGGACCTTGTGATTTCTTCTGGACTTCGGAAGTCTAAGAATAAGAAGAAAAAGACCAAGAAGCGGACTGGACCACAAGCAAAGGACCTTATGTAACACCCCCAAGTTATTCAGGGAATATCACAGCGCCGTAAGCCCCGCCGTGGGACCCACAAGGCTAAACATATGCGGAACTATAATTTTTGACCGAGAAGGTCTACATACAATGGAATTAAGAACAATACAAAGGGTATTCAAAACATAACCAATGTATCCAAAGACATCACAACACGAATCAATACCTCAGCAGACACAGGCCGGAACATCAAAGAAAATGGAAAACAATATTCGAGTATTCAATAACCATTCCAGTACAACAACACTGAATGGAAAACTCAACACATAACCGGAGGAAAGACACAGTATCACACTTGCCCACCATCTTCATGCCGACCCGATACCTGCCCGTCCGCTCTCCTGGAACCTGAAATACATAAAAAGTATTTCCCCCATAAAGGGGTTAGCCGTCGAATAGCTAATGCAAGTATATCAAGTATGAAACACTATACTCCTCGACAATAAAGTAAAAGTAACCGTCAATTCATCAATTCAAGACTAGTATTCCAGAATAACTAAATCTCATAGCGTCACATCAAGACGTATATGAATGCCGTAGAAACGGTTTGTTCATATCATCCGTCAATACATGTATGAATGCCGTAGAAACGGTTCGTTCATAACATGCCATCAATACATATATGAATGCCGTAGAAACGGTTCGTTCATATCATGCCATCAATATATCTATGAATGCCGTAGAAACGGTTCGTTCATATCATACCATCAATATTTCTTACTTTCAAAGTCGAGAACGTACAATCATAAATATATATACTTGCCTTTGAGACATCGAGAAAACGAATGGAAAAAGGGTATGAGTTCGGTAGGTCCAAGAACGCGCTTCCAGCACCTAAACGATTCGCAAGGAATATGATAATTAATTATCCATATTCAAATTACATGAAGAAACTCCCGAAACCCATCTACGATTTATGGAAATACATGGATAATCAACTAGAGGTTGGAAAATCGTCCAAACCCTCACAAGTCCAAAAACGGCATAATCCAATCCATAAAACCATAGGAAAAGCATGCATACGGGATAGATACATCATAATCTCAAAGTTCTCAAGCTTCAAAGCGGGTAAATCGGACGAATCTACGAAAAACCCCGAAATTCCCAAAAGGTTGGGTTCTAAGGATTTTTACCTTGATTCGTACGATAGGATGGATTAGATGTTGAATAATCCTTGTGATCCAACCCAAGATGACAATATCTGATGGAGGACTGCCTCAAAAATCTCCAAATCACCTCTCCCGAGCTCTCCCAATCGGAAAAAGTGGAAATGATGTGAAATGACGAGTGCAGAGGTTGACTGTCCCCTTATATACTGTCCCAGTCTAGCGCACGCTACGCCTCAATGTTAGCGTGCGCTAACGGGTCACCTGGTAGTCCAGTGGCTACTGCCATAAGACGTTAGCGCGCGTTACGAAACATCCCTTGCGTGCGCTAACTGCTGTCCTGCCAAAATCTCAGCTTACTGCCTCAGTCCGCTAGCGTGCGTTAATACTGAGCACTAGCGTGCGTTACACACATATAACGTACGCTAGCCGCTGCCTAGCGTGCGCTACCCGTTAGTCCAGAATGTCTGAAACCTCACTGCTTCTACTGACCAGACCATTAGCGTGCGCTATCATTATGCCTTAGCGTGCGCTACGTAACAGTTTTAGCGTGCGCTAGCCGAAGCCTAGCGTGCGCTACCTGATGGTCCAGAAACCTGACAACCTCACTGCCTCTGCCGACCCGGCCATTAGTGTGCGCTACGGACGGATGTTAGCGTGCGCTACTAACCACGAATAGCGCGCGCTAACGAACTCCTAGCGTGCGTTAATCCGCCACCCAGAGCAAGCGATCCAGTTACGACTGATCGTCCCTTAGCACGCGCTACGGCTCAAAGCTAGCGTGCGCTAATCAAGCTGAATTAGCGTGCGTTAGCCTAGGCCTAGCGTGCGCTATTCCTCCGGCCCAGAACACTTCCGCAAGGTCTAAACAATACGATCGTGACCTAAACAAGGCACGAAACTTAATAACAATATCAACAACGCCTCCATGCGTTTACAGAGCGACAAAATAAGGAGAACGGCAAGGTCAAACAGTCAATAAAAGTACGGGTATTACATTCTACCCCTCTAAAAAGAAGTTTCGTCCCGAAACTTAAGAAATAAATAGTTCGGGGTATTCCACCCGCATCTTCTCTTCCGTCTCCCAAGTTGCCTCCTCGACTCCATGTCTCGGCCATTGCACTTTAACCAGTGGAATGGTCTTATGCCGAAGTTGTTTCTCGCGATGCTCAAGGATCTTCACGGGTTTCTCCGGAAAGGTAACATCCTCGGCTACGTCAATCTCGCTATAGTCAATAATGTGGCTCGGATCCGGTACGTACTTCCTCAACTGAGACACATGAAAAACACTGTGGACGTGACTCAAAGCTGGAGGCAACGCCAAGCGATAAGCTAAATCTCCAACTCTGTCCAAAATCTCGAAGGGTCCGATATACCTCGGACTAAGCTTCCCCTTTTTCCCGAAGCGGAATACTCCTCTGGTCGGCGACACCTTGAGTAAGACATGATCCCCCACTTCAAACTCCAAGGGTCGACGATGAGTATCAGCATAAGATTTCTGACGACTCTGGGCAGTCAGCAATCGGTCCCGGATAATAGAAATCTTTTCCTTAGTCTCCATCAACATATCCGGTTCCGTTCCAACTAGCTCGGAAGCCTCGTCCCAACACAATGGAGACCTACATTGTCTACCATAAAGTGCCTCGAAGGGTGCCATTTTGATCGACGCGTGCCAACTATTATTGTAAGCAAACTCGATCAATGGCAAATGAAGCTCCCAATCATTACTCCAGTCTAAGGCACAAGCCCGCAACATATCTTCCAACGTCTGAATTGTCCTCTCTGTCTGACCGTCCGACTGAGGATGAAAGGAAGTGCTCAATCTCAACTCAGTGCCCAAAGCCTGATGAACGGCCTGCCAAAAATGCGATACGAAACGGCCATCTCGATCAGAAACAATGGTCTTGGGGGCACCGTGCAACCTCACAATCTTAGCAATAAAGGTTCGAGCCAGTCTATCCGGTCCCCAAGTATCCTTAATACCCAAGAAGTGTGCAGATTTGGTCAACCGATCGACAATTACCCAAATCATATTCATCCCGGCCCGAGTTCTCGGCATACCAGTGATGAAATCCATAGAGATGTCTTCCCACTTCCACGCGGGAATGGGAAGCGGTTTCAACAACCCCGCTGGTCGTTGATGTTCAATCTTGACTTGTTGACACGTCAAGCACCGTAGTACAAACTCCGTAACATCCTTCTTCATGTTATTCCACCAAAACTTGCGCTTCAAATCTTTGTACATCTTACTCGTCCCGGGGTGGAGTAAGGCGTAGCATGAGCTTCTCGGAGAATTCTCTGCCTCAACTCTAAATCGTTCGGAACACAAAGCCTGCCCTGAAATCTCAGAATACCATCCTCGTGAACCGTAAATCCAGGAGCTTTTCCTTTAATTACATCTTCCTTCAGTTGAGAAATCATCGGGTCACTCCACTGCTTCCCTTTGATGTCATCAACTAAGGACGAAGTAATTTCGAGAGTACACAACTGTCCCTGTACTCGTTGAAGCCAAACTTCTATCCCTTGCTCAATTAAGTCCTGACGAATTTTCGTCTGAGATGTAAGAACCTCGAGCATTTGAAGAGATGCCGATTTGCGGCTCAAAGCATCCGCAACGACATTGGCTTTTCCGGGGTGGTAAAGAATCTCCAAATCATAATCCTTTATCAACTCTAACCAACGTCTCTGCCTCATATTCAGCTCTTTATGACTGAAAATATACTTCAGGCTCTGGTGATCGGTATAAATCCGACACGGTGAACCATACAAATAGTGCCGCCAAATCTTGAGTGCGAAGACAATTGCGGCCAACTCCAAATCGTGAGTAGGATAATTCATCTCATAAGGCTTTAATTGTCATGATGCAAAAGCTATCATCTTATCATGCTGCATAAGTACACAGCCCAGACCTTGACCCGAAGCGTCACTAAAAACTGCAAAGCCCTCACTACCATATGGTAAGGTTAAAATCGGCACTGAAGTCAAACGTTTCTTCAGTTCGTCGAAGCTCTGTTGTCTTTCATCCGTCCAAACAAACTTTTCGGTCTTCTGGAGCAATTTCGTAAGCGGCCGAGCGAGTTTCGAGAATCCCTTGACAAACCGACGGTAATACCCAGCAAGGCCCAAAAAGCTACGAACTTCCTTAACATTTTTAGGCGGTGCCCAATCTAGCACTGCCTCTATCTTCATGGGTTCTACGAACCCTTCTGCGAAATCACATGGCCGAGAAACATAACTTCTTCCAACCAAAACTCACATTTCGAGAATTTTGCATAGAGGTGCTCGGTTCTCAAAATGTCTAAAACCAAATGCAAGTGTCGGGCATGTTCCTCCTTATCTCGAGAATAGATCAAGATGTCGTCAATAAAGACGACCACACACCTGTCGAGGTACTCGATGAATATCTTAATCATTAACTGCATGAATACTGCCGGTGCATTAGTCAACCCAAAAGGCATAACTACAAATTCATAATGCCCATATCTCATCCGAAACGCCGTCTTCGGAACGTCGGACTCCCTCACCCTAAGTTGATAATACCCGGATCTTAAATCAATCTTCGAGAAAACCGCAGCCCCTTGCAATTGATCAAATAAATCGTCTATACGAGGCAAAGGATACTTGTTCTTGATGGTCACTTTGTTCAGCTCACGGTAGTCGATGCACAAACATAATGCACCATCCTTCTTCCTCACGAAGAGAACGGGCGCGCCCCAAGGCGAAGCGCTCGGTCTAATGTACCCTTTTTCCAGAAGTTCTCCCAACTGATTCTTCAATTCTTGCATCTCGGAAGGTGCCATCCGGTAAGGTGCTTTAGAAATCGGAGCCGCATCTAGCTCTAAGTCCACGGTAAATTCTATCTCTCGATCTGGCAGTAATCCCGGGAGGTCATCCGGAAAAACATCGGGATACTCATTAACAACCGGAATCGAAGAGAAGTTGACTTCATTTCCTTCCGTTTTCAAAGCATAACACCAATAGCCCGTACAACCTTTATTCAAAAGTTTTACGGCCTTCATGGAACTGATAAGTAACTTGGATTGGCCCGACTTACGTCCCAAAAATGAGTACTCAGATCCGTCTTTAGTCATCATGGTGATAACTTTGGTACGGTAATTCATAATCGCTTGGTGACTATCAAGCCAATCCTCACCGAGGATTACATCCTCGCCTTCCATATCAACTACAATCAGATTCGATAACCATTCCATACCGGATATAATCACCGAAAAATCTCTAATCTCCCGGTTCCCCACAATTCTATCCCCGCTAGGCAGTTTCACGATGAAGGGATCGCAAGCAGTCAGACAAGTTATATTCAAACGGCGTACACACTCCAAAGAAATAAAAGAATGTGTAGCACCCGAATCAAAAAGTACACGGACTGGATGAGATAGAAAATGAATGGTACACAAGCCACCGCCGCGTTCGTCTGCTCGCCGACGCATCTCATAAACTCGTGGTTGTACCGAACCGACGCTAGAGTTTCCTCCAAAGATTCTCGACTCGCCCTCGCCCCGCCGAAATTCTGCTGAGGTTGACCAAAAGATTGTTGTTGGTTTATACCTTGATCAAGTGGTGCTGGGGCAGAAGCCTGAGTGTCCAAAGTCTGATTCGGTTCGAAACAATAAGCCGCCCTATGTCCCATCTGTCCGCACGTGTGACACTTCAATGGTGGAAAGTTGCATTCCAAACTGACATGTCCTGGACGGCCACAATTATAGCAAGTTACCGTGCGATTTATGGTGCCCGGAGCAGAACGGATACCCATCTTTCCTTTAGCAGAACGTGACAACTGTCCGGTAGAATGGTTAGTCGTCTGTGACCTTTGGAAATTGCCACTCTTAGAGCCAGAAAAATTCCCCGCAACCTTTTGCTTCTTCGATTCTTCAACGGTATCGTTGTCGGGGCTTAACATATCATGGGCTAAAGCTCTGTCCTGATACTCCTTCAGTGTGGTACAAGCAAATACGTCCATGTAACGTCGTAAGTCCAAATTCATCCGCATATCAAAATAACGGATCTTATCACGCTCGTTCCATACTTGATCCTTCACGTGGATCAGTTGTTGGTTGTACTCTACAATCGCTTGCGAAACAGGAATGTTCTGCGGTTTAGCCTCGAAAAAGGCTCGGATTCGGCTCTCTCGCACCGGCCAAGGACAAAACTCGGCCTCCAAAAGCTCCTTAAATTCCTCCCACGCTGCAATGCGATCCTGTGGCTTGATGACCTTCCACCAGGTAGCGGCCTCCTTGGTGAGGAAATACTGAGCAATCGGTACTTTCCTCACTTCAGGGCAATCAACCGCCTCGAAAATCTTTTCCAATTCCGCTAGCCAGTCTTCCCATCCTAACGGATCTGTGGCACCGCCAAATTGTGGAGGGTGCATACGAATTACATTCTGAAGCAAGGCATCCGTGTTTGGGTTCGGATTATTCAGCTGAACTGTTTGGGCTAAAATGGTCATCTGGGTAGCCAATTGTTGAAGTACATTCGCAACTCCAACGTCCGCGTTGTTCCCCTTGCCATTCGACTGGTCGTGCTGACTTTCGGTGTCGAGATGCACCGAGTTTGACAAGCTGGGGTTGGTTGACCCCGCAACAGAACTGATGGAAACGGCCGCGCCACGACCTCTTCCACGTCCACGGCCACGACCACGGCCACGACCCCTACCAGCTGACATACTGAAGAACACACAAGTCACGTAAGCACAATTCAATTACACGTCATCAAAGTGACCGATTCTCACGAATACCAATAAAACGAAGCAAAACGAATAAGGAAACACCAGAAGAGTAAGAGGTCTTACAAGTACCGGTCGCACTGTGATGATGGCAGAGTAGTGATACTGCGGACAAATGACGACTCGATCGACCCAAAAGACAGACAGCCTAGGTATCCATAGACCTAAGCTCTGATACCATATTCTGTAACACCCCCAAGTTATTCAGGGAATATCACAGCGCCGTAAGCCCCGCCGTGGGACCCACAAGTCTAAACATACGCGGAACTATAATTTTTGACCGAGAAGGTCTACATACAATGGAATTAAGAACAATACAAAGGGTATTCAAAACATAACCAATGTATCCAAAGACATCACAACACGAATCAATACCTCGGCAGACACAGGCCGGAACATCAAAGAAAATGGAAAACAATATTCGAGTATTCAATAACCATTCCAGTACAACAACACTGAATGGAAAACTCAACACATAATCGGAGGAAAGACACAGTATCACACTTGCCCACCGTATTCATGCCGACCCGATACCTGCCCGTACGCTCTCCTGGAACCTGAAATACATAAAAAGTATTTCCCCCATAAAGGGGTTAGCCGTCGAATAGCTAGTGCAAGTATATCAAGTATGAAACACTATACTCCTAGACAATAAAGTAAAAGTAACCGTCAATTCATCAATTCAAGACTAGTATTCCGGAATAACTAAATCTCATAGCGTCACATCAAGACGTATATGAATGTCGTAGAAACGGTTCGTTCATATCATCCGTCAATACATGTATGAATGCCGTAGAAACGGTTCGTTCATAACATGCCATCAATACATATATGAATGTCGTAGAAACGGTTCGTTCATATCATGCCATCAATATATCTATGAATGTCGTAGAAACGGTTCGTTCATATCATACCATCAATATTTCTTACTTTCAAAGTCGAGAACGTACAATCATAAATATATATACTTGCCTTTGAGACATCGAGAAAACGAATGGAAAAAGGGTATGAGTTCGGTAGGTCCAAGAACGCGCTTCCGGCACCTAAACGATTCGCAAGGAATATGATAATTAATTATCCATATTCAAATTACATGAAGAAACTCCCGAAACCCATCTACCATTTATGGAAATACATGGATAATCAACTAGAGGTTGGAAAATCGTCCAAACCCTCACAAGTCCAAAAACAGCATAATCCAATCCGTAAGACCATAGGAAAAGCATGCATACGGGATAGATACATCATAATCTCAAAGTTCTCAAGCTTCAAAGCGGGTAAATCGGACGAATCTACGAAAAACCCCAAAATTCCCAAAAGGTAGGGTTCTAAGGATTTTTACCTTGATTCGTACGATAGGATGGATTAGATGTTGAATAATCCTTGTGATCCAACCCAAGATGACAATATCTGATGGAGGACTGCCTCAAAAAGCTCCAAATCGCCTCTCCCGAGCTCTCCCGATCGGAAAAAGTGGAAATGATGTGAAATGACGAGTGCAGGGGTTGACTGTTCCCTTATATACTGTCCCACTCTAGCGCACGCTACGCCTCAATGTTAGCATGCGCTAACGGGTCACCTGGTAGTCCAGTGGCTACTGCCATAAGATGTTAGCGCGCGTTACGAAACATCCCTTGCGTGCGCTAACTGCTGTCCTGCCAAAATCTCAGCTTACTGCCTCGGTCCGCTAGCGTGCGTTAATACTGAGCACTAGCGTGCGTTACGCAACACATATAGCGTACGCTAGCCGCTGCCTAGCGTGCGCTACCCGTTAGTCCAGAAAGTCTGAAACCTCACTGCTTCTACTGACCAGACCATTAGCGTGCGCTATCATTATGCCTTAGCGTGCGCTACGTAACAGTTTTAGCGTGCGCTAGCCGAAGCCTAGCGTGCGCTACCTGATGGTCTAGAAACCTGACAACCTCACTGCCTCTGCCGACCCGGCCATTAGCGTGCGCTACGGACGGATGTTAGCGTGCGCTACTAACCACGAATAGCGCGCGCTAACGAACTCCTAGCGTGCGTTAATCCGCCAGTCCAGAGAGCAGTCTGAGTTACTGGTTCTGACCTGACTGGTCCCTTAGCGTGCGCTACGGCTCAAAGCTAGCGTGCGCTAATCAAGCTGAATTAGCGTGCGTTAGTATAGGCCTAGCGTGCGCTATTCCTCCGGCCCAGAACACTTCCGCAAGGTCTAAACAATACGATCGTGACCTAAACAAGGCACGAAACTTAATAACAATATCAACAACGCCTCCATGCGTTTACAGAGCGACAAAATAAGGAGAACGACAAGGTCAAACAGTCAATAAAAGTACGGGTATTACACCTTAAGGGTAAGGGCAAGGCCCCAATGGTTCCGAAGAACAATAAGAAGAAGGATGCTTGTCTCAAGTGCGGTGAGCTGGGCCACTGGGCTAGAGACTGTCCGATTCTTCATGGCACTTGTGCATGTAACTTTTAGTTTTGGAAACAAATTGTTCTGCTACTGTATTTTCTACTTCCTGGATACTGTATTCTGGTGCTAGTTCTCATATTTGTACCGTGAATCAGGATCTGGAACAAAGTAGGAAGCTTGGAGCTGGAGAAGTTATGATCACAGTCGGAAGCGGGCATAGTGTCGAGGCGACCGAGATAGGATCACTTCTTTTGGGTTTAGAATCCGGCTTTGTTTTGACTTTAGAAGATGTACTTGTTTTGCCCAAGGGGCACAAAAACATTGTATCCATTCCGATCATGGACCGAAAAGGTTTTTCATTTTTCATTGGTGATGGTTCCTGCAAAATTTATTTCAGAAATAAACTAATGGGTGTTGGTAGTCGATCCACCTTGGCATCCACTTAAGCGCTCCAGACAGCCGACCAGCCGAGCAGATCCTGGAGCCGAACCGGTCATAGACCCGATTGTCTCTCAGGCTCACAAAGAACCGGACCGGGCAGAGACATTAGAGCCGACCTGGAATCCGACCCAGAAGGACCGAGCAGACCCTATATAAATACGCTCCAAACCATAATCATAAACAAGACTGACCAGAATAGCGGGAAGCTCGAGGGCCGACCCCGTTGTCGGTCGCAACAGATAAGTATTACCAAAAGCACGAAGAACAGGCAGACAGGACAATAAAGGAGGGCTGTCATATCCCTTCCCAAAGCAAACCTAAGAAGGTGACACGCGTCGAAGAAGTCACTACACTGTGACAAATGTCATAAGCATATTCACCAGAATCTTCCAGCTGTCATCTCATGAATGGCTAATGTTGGCTATATATATGCCAAGAGAATGTACAATAAGGAGGACTTTTGGAAATAGCGGAAAAAATATAGAGAGAGAGAGAAAAAGAGAGATAAAAAAGAGAAAAAAGAGAAAAGGATAAGACTTGTAATTAGCAAGCACCAGCCAAACGGTCCGGCCAAAATATTTTCGGCCCGGATCTACTCTTTATCAAGATCATTAATAAAATTTAATGGTCCAATACTTTTCATTCGGTTTATACGTCCTGTTTATTATTTTCTATGTGGCTTCGATCCCTTCGTCCAGATCAGCACACGTGACGTTGACCAAACCAGACGTCAACAGAATGGCGCTAGAAGGAGGGCCACCTCCGGAATCTTGAACGAGTCGCTCAAGCTATAACTACAAGCTCTGAATATAAACTGCCCGCCACAAAGAAGGGAAACCCGTTCAAGTTGGCGGAGCATTTTGGCATACCTTGCGTTCATCCGGGAATAACCACCCTCACCAAAAAGTGGTGATATGAAAGCGTAAGAATCATCATAATTATGAGTCGAAAGCATAGGAATCATCGTAATAAGGAGTTGAAAGCACAGGAGCCATTGTGACCATGAGTTCCTGCTCGACTCGGCTGACCTGTTAAAGGTCATAACTCAAAGGATATTGAGCGTAACTCAAAGCTCTAGAAAATTTCTCAAAGAGCCCTCGTATCCTTCAAATTAAAGTTGCAATCAACATACACCATAATATCTGCAAGCGCTTCCGAAATTCCCGACAGATCCTCACAAAGATCCTGGTAATCCGGAAAGAGTAATCTGTTGGGACGCAGACGAGAAAACTCAAGCCATTATTGGGCAAAGATTAGGCTGAGGTCAGATGGAATCACCGGAACCTAATGAGTTTTCCGCATAAGCGCCCGAATAAAGGCCATTAGGAAGCCAACAACGAAACTTAAAATTCGAGATGATGAAAAAACAGCAGAAAGCGGGACATGTTAGTAAAACTGAAATAAGCAAAGGTATAATCTTTATAAGGAAAGAGGGGCCCGGCTGACTGAGTTACCAACAATCCTGCCACTACCGACCCGAGGAGAATCCCGCTGCAATCTGCACCGCCTTCGCTTGATCGGGAAACACGGTCCGACATCCGGCTTATCTGATGCCGAGCTCGGATACGCCCCGGTAGAACTGGTCTATGCACTCATACTAGCCCCCTGAAGACAAGCGCAGGAATGGCCCTCGCCGGCCCCGACCAACGTTTGCTCTGCTCGGCCACTTGCTCAGGTTTTCTAGCCCCCAGCTACAAAGACAAGATCACTTCCACCCCTAACCGCTTAAGGAACCTTAGGCGGAGGTATCCAGTTCCATCGCTGAAAGGCCTAATCAAGCCTGCCCTCAGGAACGTGCCCAAGCGGACACGCGGCAGCCACTTTAGCGGCCCGGTATCGGCCCACAAATTGCTCCAACAAAGATATTACTGGCTGGATCTTAAAGAAAGGCCACCGAGCAAAAAATAAACAATCATATATGAAAGTCGCTCAGGACCCCTTAGTCCCTCTACGATGGCCTCCATATACGAAACTATCCAGCGGACAAGTCGAGGCGATCAATACCATTATATAACCGTACCTCAAGACCCGCCTCGAGAAGCGCTAAGGGTCACGGCCTGAAGAACTCCCTGAGGACTTGGCAACGCATCGGCCCGCCACTTGAGAAATATCTTCGTAGCCTTCGGTACGGAGGCGACGACCCCGGTCGAAATTGGAACACACGCCCACCGGAGAACCCATTTCGAAGAACAAGATCAATGTGACCTTAAAAACATGGACCTCGTCGCCCAAAAACAGAACCAAGCAGAAAGGCGGAACACCTTCTATAAAGCACCCGAGGTTCGTCATCGAAGCTTCCAGGTCGAAGACCTCATTATTAAACGAGCAGTGGGGCCAAATCCGGGACCTCCTGAGTCCAAGTGGCAAGGACCGTACGAGAGTAACAAAGCCCTTCAGAACGGAGTTTGCTAGCTAGAATATATGAACGGCCAAGGATCAATTCATTCGTCGAATGCCATGTCCTTAGGAAGGTATTATCAATAAAGTTCAACTCTATTTCATCTCTAATTCAAATGCACTATAAGACCGAGTTCACCTCGGCACCTCGAATGACCGGCTCCTCCGGCACTATAAGACCGAGCTTGCCTCGGAACCTCGAATGACCGGCTCCTCCGGCACTATAAGACCGAGCTTACCTCGGCACCTCGAATGACCGGCTCCTCCGGGACTATAAGACCGAGCTTGCCTCGGCACCTCGAATGACTGGCTCCTCCGGCACTATAAGACCGAGCTTGCCTCGGCACCTCGAATGACCGGCTCCTCCGGCACTATAAGACCGATCTTGCCTCGGCACCTCGAATGACCGGCTCCTCCGGCAATATAAAACCGAGCTTGCCTTGGCACCCCGAATGACCGGCTCCTCCGGCACTATAAGACCGAGTTTGCCTCGGCACCTCATAAGACCGGCCCATCCGGCACTATAAGTCCGAGTTCGCCTCGGCACCTCATAAGACCGGCCCATCCGGCACTATAAGTCCGAGTTCGCCTCGGCACCTCATAAGACCGGCCCATCCGGCACTACAAGTCCGAGTTCGCCTCGGCACCTCATAAGACCGGCCCATCCGGCACTATAAGTCCGAGTTCTCCTCGGCACCTCATAAGACCGGCCCATCCGGCACTATAAGACCGAGTTCGCCTCGGCACCTCATAATACCGGCCCATCCGGCACTATAAGTCCGAGTTCGCCTCGGCACCTCATAAGACCGGCCCATCCGGCGCTACAAGTCCGAGTTCACCTCGGCACCTCATAAGACCGGCCCATCCGGCACTATAAGTCCGAGTTCGCCTAGGCACTTCATAAGACCGGCCCATACGGTGCTACAAGTCCGAGTTCGCCTCGGCACCTCATAAGACCGGCCCATCCGGCACCATAAGTCCGAGTTCGCCTCGGCACCTCATAAGACCGGCCCATCCGGCTCTATAAGTCCGAGTTCGCCTCGGCACCTCATAAGACCGGCCCATCCGGCACTATAAGTCCGAGTTCGCCTCGGCACCTCATAAGACCGGCCCATCCGGCACTATAAGACCGAGTTCGCCCGGGCACCTCATAAGACCGGCCCATCCGGCACTATAAGACCGAGTTCGCCTCGGCACCTCATAAGGTCAGCCCATCCGGCACAGTCAACAAATGGTGAACAGAAAAGGCAACGGCCAGACCAACCGGGCCCAAACATACAGAGAAAAGCAACAGAGGCCATAAAAAGATTTCATTCATTTAAAATAAGCCGTTCTACATCAGAATACAAAGGAAACCAAGGAAAAACGGCTCGCAGGCCATACATGGAATAAAACAAAAAAATCTACTCGGCCCTGTCCTCCTGACCGGCCGCCTGAGAAGACTGTCCTTCACCTTCACCGGACGGAATCAACATCGGATCTTCGACAACTTCTGCGGCCTTCGGCTCATCATCTCTGAGAGATTCAACCTTCAGGTCGGCCGCCTGAGACTTTATATAGGCCTGGACCTCCTCAACGGTCTTCCCTTCCTTCATGAGATCCAATATCTCATAACAAGTGGAGACATAGTTAAGGTTAATCAACTCCTCGAACTCGGGTGTCTTCTGGAAAGCAGCCGCCCCGTCGGCAAGGCCCCTGGCATAACCCGCAGCTTCACAAGTATGGGCCCGCTCGGTCAATTGCTCAAGCTGGGCCTTAGTACTATGCAAATAGGCCTCGTGATCGGCCCTTATGTCCAGACACCGTTTTTGCGCCTTCTCGGCCGTCGTGGACATCTCATCGGCCTTCCCTTTCCAGATATTCGCCTCGAAGGCCCGGCTCTCCAGAAGCTCCAGCTCACCCTTCAGAGAGGTCATCTCCTCCTCCAGAGACTTGATAAGCGAAGGGCAGAGGTGGTGCTCCTCCTGTAAGGCCTTGAGATCGGCCTCCGCCTTCTTGTGCTTCTTAACCAGGGCCATCAGCTCCCCAGTGGCCTTTACATAGGTGCACAACGCGTGGCCCATCATAGCATTTCCAAACTGGATCTGCTCATCCGGACCCATGTCATTGGTCACCATCTCCATTTTCGGCGTCCAACCCAAAATGGGGACATGGCTAGACTCAACCACTAATGGAGGGACCCGGTCGAGCATCTCGGCGGTTGGCGTGGCCGCCCGGACGTAGTCAAGGAACCAGCGCGGTCGCCGCCCCTTCATCTAGGCACAAGGTTCTTCCCGGTCCTTATTCACCGGGAGATAGTGGCCCTCCAAATCAATCGCGGGCTCTTTACCCTTCGCACGGCCCGTCCGTACAGGGATCGGGGCGGACACAACAATTTCAGGAATAGAGAAACCCTCAGCCCTGGTCACGCTATCCTCAGGCTCGGTCTCTACTCTTTTCTGTTTGCCCGTGCGCTCCCTACGCTCGGCGGCCTCAAGAATGCCTCGCCACCCGCCGTGTGCGTCTCTTTCCGCCCGACGAACTCCGCCTTGTGGGACTGGATAAGGAAGACATGTTAAAAAAAAGAAAGAGCTACCTGATGAATACATTCTGCTCGGATCAGTTGATCGAAGTCCCGCTGCCCAAAGGTTATCCTCTGTAACCAGAAGATACGATTTCCTCCGATCGGCAGGAAGATCCAAGAGCTGTTCAACCCGGACGTCAAACAAGGAGGAAGTCTCTTGAGCCGGGATGCGTTCTACACATGCAACAAATGACAAGCGTTAGACAAAAAAGGGAACGGCAATACAAAACACGACACTTACTCATTTTAGTAGTGAAGTGTTCTGGGACCCGAAGCTCGGCGTCTATCACACCAGGCTCCCACTCCTCAACCGAACTTCTCCATGGCCCCCCCACATAGAACCATTGTTCCTTCCAACTATGGATGGTCTCCGGCGCATCCACCAATTCTTTATACATCGCGTGTCGGGCTGTCAAGTAAAACCAGCCAGAACCGGATCGGCCGACCGACCTCCATAAGAAGAGACTGTTGAACTCTTCAAAACTGGGATCGGCCCAGCCATGTTGACTGAAAAGGATCAAAAGGCCCACCATCCGAGCCCAAGAATTCGGATGAATTTGGGCAATACAAAGGCCCCACTGCCTTAACCATCGGGAGAGCACCAACGGAAGCGGAAACCTCAGCCCTGACAATAGGGAGCGGTAATACACCGCCGTGCAGCCGACGGGCGGGATGTGAGGTCTCTCCTCTGGATTCGAAGCAAACATCCGAACTACCGCGGGTATCTTAAATTGCCCCCGCCAAACCTCCAGCTGCCCATCGGTGACCGTGCTGCGTATCGAGGCTGAATCCCACTCCGCCTCAACAAAAGGAGACAGCCGAGGCTGAATCCAGGCCTGACTCTCACCAGCCGCCGTCAACGGCGTCACCACCCCCGCATCTCCAGAATCTGCGTCTCCAGAATCCGGTGATCTCGCGACCTCGCTGCCATCCTTGTTGCTCCAGTCAACGGGAACATCACCCATCGACAGATCCGCCACACCCGTGCGGTCCGGCGACACGGTCAAACCAACCTCTATCTCGCCCCTCATCTCCGACATCTTAAACAGAAAAGGAAAAAGAGGAGGAAAAGCAAGCTTATCGGGAAAGTCTATGTGAAATCGGAGAAGAAGAAAAATCGCCGGAAAATATCTTTCTCTGCAAACAACACATAAAAATGGCGAAAGGAGCAATAGAGAAGAAGGTTCTCTATATTTATAGGATAAAAAAGGGCATTAAATGCCAAAGCACATGAAGCGGCAATTCATAATGAATCATCACGAAGATCAAAAACGCGTGAAACACAACGACAAATTACGTCCCGCCACGCGTCCCCCTTATTATGACTCTTGAAGACCCCGAAGTCAAATCGACGCGACTCTCGAAGAGACGTCCTTTCAGAGATCTTATCCATCCCCAAGCCGGATCGGCCTCAATCTGAAATGACTCCAGCACCGGCCAACCCGACACGGCCCTGGACTCGGGGGCCCTTGTTGGTAGTCGGTCCACCTTGGCATCCACTTAAGCGCTCCAGGCAGCCGACCAGCCGAGCAGATCCTGGAGCCGAACCGGTCATAGACCCGATTGTCTCTCGGGCTCACAAAGAACCGGACCGGGCAGAGACATTAGAGCCGACCCGGAATCCGAACCAGAAGGACCGAGCAGACCCTATATAAATACGCTCTAAACCATAATCATAAACAAGACCGACCAGAATAGCAGGAAGCTCGAGGGCCGACCCCGTTGTCGGTCGCAACAGATAAGTATTACCAAAAGCACGAAGAACAGGCAGACAGGACAATAAATGAGGGCTGTCATATCCCTTCCCAAAGCAAACTTAAGAAGGTGACACGCGTCGAAGAAGTCACTACACTGTGACAAATGTCATAAGCATATTCACCTGAATCTTCCAGCTGTCATCTCATGAATGGCTAATGTTGGCTATATATATGCCAGGAGAATGTACAATAAGGAGGACTTTTGGAAATACCGGAAAAAATATATATAGAGAGAGAAAGAGAGATAAAAAAGAGAAAAAAGTGAAAAGGATAAGACTTGTAATTAGCAAGCACCAGCCAAATGGTCCGGCCAAAATATTTTCGGCCCGGATCTACTTTTTATCAAGATCATTAATAAAATTTAATGGTCCAATACTTTTCATTCGGTTTATATGTCATGTTTATTATTTTCTACGTGGCTTCGATCCCTTCGTCCAGATCAGCACATGTGACGTTGACCAAACCAGACGTCAACAATGGGTACTGCTACATTGTTAAATGGATTGTATCATCTAAATCTCAGCAACAAAGTAGTTGTGAATACTATGACTAGAAAATGTGGTAGGGATGAAACCAATCAAGTTTTGAAATGGCATCTTAGACTTGGTCATGTTGGTCAGACCAAGGTTTACAAGATGGAAAAGGATGGACTTATGGGTCCATTGGGATCGGATCCCTTTCCTACTTGTGAATCTTGCCTTAAAGGTAAAATGACTAAGTTCCCCTTCACAGGGACTTTTGAAAGAGCCGCTGCTATACTGGGATTGATCCATACTGACGTTTGTGGTGCTTTGGAAGCAGCACGTGACGGATATCAATATTTCATTACGTTTACAAATGATCATACTAGGTATGGTTATGTACACTTAATGAAACATAAATCCGAGGCTTTTGAGAAATTCCAGGAATTCAAGGCCCTAGTCGAGAAACAAACTGGTAATCATATCAAAGCACTTCAGTCGGACCGAGGTGGCGAGTATATGAGTACGGAGTTTGACGAGTTCCTTAAGGAACATGGAATAGTTTCACAACTAACACCTCCAGGTACTCCTCAGTTAAATGATGTGTCAGAAAGAAGGAACCGGACCTTGTTAAACATGGTCCGTTCCATGTTGGGATACACTGACTTACCAATTTACTTGTGGGGGTATGCACTCCTGACTGCCGCGTATATCTTGAACAGATGTCCTTCCAAATCCGTTCCTAAAACTCCACATGAGATGTGGGAGGGCAGGAAACCAAGTCTAAATCACATTAGGATTTGGGGATGTCCCGCTTATGTCAAGAAGACTAAGGTGGAGAAGTTGGAAGCTAGGTCCGCAAAGGGACGTTTCATTAGTTTCCCATCTGGGACGATGGGATATCTATTCTACATGCCCGAAGATCGAAAGATCGTTGTTGCTTTACAAGCACACTTTCTAGAAGATGAGTTCATTCAGGAAGGCGGAGCAGGTAGAAGTATTTCTTTAGAAGAATACAATGAAACTCCTCGGGAGACACCTGTGCAAGAAACTGGAACCGAACCTTCTGAAACACAAGTACAACCACCTCGTAGATCTAGTAGGGTGTCTCATTTATCTGAGAGGTATGGGCTTGTGCACTTGGAGGATCTGGGTCTCCATGAGGTTCCAAGTGATAGCCAAGAGACTGACCCGACGACCTATGACCAAGCGATGGTGGATGTAGACTCCGCGAAATGGCGTGAAGCTATGGAAGCTGGGATAGACTCGATGCATGTAAATCAGGTCTGGACTCTAGTAGACCGCCCCAAGGGCATAGTGCCTATTGGGAACAAGTGGATCTATAAGAGAAAGACCGATGGTGATGGCAAGGTTGACGCCTATAAGGCCAGGCTTGTGGCAAAGGGTTATACCCAGAAGGAAGGGATCGACACACGATACCTTCTCGCCCGTAGCCATGATCAAGTCTATTCGCATGATGCTTGCTATAGCCGCCTACCATGATTATGAGATATGGCAAATGGATTTAAAGACGGCTTTCCTTAATGGATTCTCGAGGAGGAAATCTATATGGAGCACCTAAAGGATTTGTGTCCGAAGTCGATATTCGTAAAGTGTGCAAGCTTCATTGCTCCATTTATGGATCAAGCAAGCGTCGCGTAGTTGGAACCTTCGTTTTGACGAGGCGACCAAAGAGTTTGACTTCGTGCAAAATGAAGAGGAACCTTGTGTATACAAGAGGGTTAGTGGGAGCAAGATCGCATTCTTAGTACTATATGTAGATGACATTCTACTAATAGGAAATGATGTGGGAATGCTCGCGTGGAAAGCTTGGCTTTCGAGTAATTTCTCTATGAAAGACTTGGGAGAAGCTACCTATATTCTTGGTATTCGACTCTACCGGGATAGAGCGAAGAGAACAATAGGTCTTTCCCAAGCCCTCTATATAGAAAAAATCTTAAAGCGATTTAAGATGGATGATTCTAAAAGAGGGTTCCTACCGATGCGACATGGAATAAAACTCACCTTGAAGATGTGTCCTCAAAATGAGGAACAACGAAAGGAAATGAGTAATATACCATAGGCTTCGGCCTTGGGTAGCCTTATGTATGCTATGTTGTGTACAAGACCTAACATCGCGCATGCTGTAAGCGTGGTGAGTAGGTTTCAGGCAAACCCAGGTAGGGAACATTGGACTGCTCTAAAGAACGTTCTCAAGTACTTGAGAATAACTAAAGATATGGTTCTTATGTATGGCGGTAGAGAATTGGATGTGGTGGGATACACTGATTCGGACTTCCAAGGACTGAAGGACGACTCAATGTCTACTTCTGGCTACATATTTACTCTTAATGGAGGAGCAGTATCTTGGCGTAGCGCCAAGCAAAGCGCAACTGCTGATTCCACCTGTCAGGCTGAGTATCAAGCAGCCTCGGAGGCTTCCAAGGAAGGGTTCTGGATTAAGAAGTTTCTGGGAGAACTTCAAGTGATACCATGTGCTGAGCTGCCTGTTCTACTGTACTGCGACAACGATGGAGCTGTAGCGCAGGCCAAGGAGCCAAGGTTTCACAACAGCACCAAACATATTGAGAGGAAGTATCATCTCGTAAGAGAATTTGTTCGCAAGGGATACATTGTGCTGCACAGAGTAGACTCAGCCGACAACGTCGCTGATCCACTGACCAAGCCACTTTCTCAGACTAGCTTGGAGCGTCATCTGGAGAATATGGGTATTAGATACCATAGTGTGTGGCATTGAGTGCAAGTGGGAGATTGTTAGGAATATGCCCTCGAATGCCACTCAGAGGATGTTGAGTGAGGGCATTGTACTTGTAATTATGTAAATCATTTATATAAGGCAATGAACGTTTCTTTATTTACTGGTAGTTACTAGCGTTCCTAACTCGTAAATATACGTATAGAAACTAGTCTATGTATTTGAGAGCATAACGTTCCACTCCTAATTGGATAAGGAGGTCGGCACTGGAAAGGTTTATAGCTCAAATACTTAATCGTTCGCAAGTCGATGAAACTTGACTGGGCATTAAGTTTATGTGAAGACTTGTATGACGTGTTCTTTGACATGGAGAGTGCCTGTCGAACGCTAATGGTTAGTGGGAGCACACGTTATAGGTATGCTAATTGGATTAGTATACTCGAACGGACTCACCCTCAATTCGTCACACGGATTTCACTCCGGGACAGTCAATGATGGAATCGAAAGGTTGTGATAGGTATTCGTGAACCTTCGACTTGAGGATTTAGTAGGGATGTGCTTGTGACGTCAAGATTTTCATTAGAGTAGTTCGACCCTACAAACCAGAAGGTGGGGGTCAACCTCGACGTGCATCTTGACGGGCAAGTAGCAGGTCCTACTGAATACCAAGATAGAATTCTTTCTCCCGTTAGTGAGCGGGTTAATTGTCCCATGCGGTTATTGGTAGATGAGATCATAAGTATTTGGCCAAAGCATTGGAGCTAGTTGTATTGGATACACGAGAGCTCGATGATCTCAATTTGCATTAACGCATGCATAGCATCAAGTACAGTTAGGGTTTGACTGACCGTGACCCTATAACTTGATCAGGACATTTGAAAGAAGGGTTTAAACGTATACTGGTATTCACGACAGAATGGTTCTTGAATGATCCCAATCATTCGTTCTCAGTTGGGGTACAGTGTAGGCCGCTAGGCTGGCTAGTGGTGCTACTACTCTTTGGTTCCTCCCATTGCTGACTGAGACGAACCTACCGAGTCGCGCAATAGGATTGACGACGGAATGAATCGAGCTTATTCTCTCATTATGAATAATAGATATTTGATATCTAATTAATTGGGACATTGGATGTCTAAATTGATTTATTGGATAAATTAATTTACGGCCAAATAAATTAAATAAATTACTGGGTGATTAATTTAATTCATAAATATAATTATTTCTTGGAGAAATTAATTATGTTGTTATGTATTTGATATGATTAATTAATTGGATTAATTAATTAATATAAATATATCGGAACGGAATCAGAGTTTATCTGTTTGAACTCACGGGAGTCCGAAACGGACCAAACTCATATTCCCCTTCTAGATGGCTGCCCCCCCCTCACCTAACCCTTCATGGTCTTTGTCTCCATTTTATAATGGAAGACAAAAAGACTTTAAGAGATATGGTATCTCTTATTATATGAATAAAGGGGATTTGATGGGTGGTTGGTATTGAATAAAAGGTGAAGACTTCTCTTTTCTACTCACCCATTCCATACGTGAATAGCTGGAGAGTCAGAGAAAAAGAGTTGCCTTTTATAGTCTTCACTTTTCTTCCTTTTCTTCTTGATTTGTTCTTAGAGAAACATCAAGAGATAAAATTGAGAGATATATATTTAAACACTTAGAGTGTTATAATTAAAGTTTCATCACTTGATTCTAGTCGTAACCTTAGAGGTTAATCGAGTGTTGTCATTCCGTTCGTTTCTCCGACGCGCGACAAGTAGAGATGCGGTTTTTCGGCGTTGGATCATCCAAGGGCTTGGAGCATTTTGGATCGTTTGGGGAATAGCTCAAGAGAAGGAAATCCATATAATCAACGGACGACAAGGGTATGATTTCGAATCTTCCTTTGCTTATTTTATATTCGTATATGCGTAGCTCGATCGATCCTCGTAGGGATTCGGATCGAATTAATTTTCGTTTTACCGCTTCCGCTGGGCCTTCGTTTTAGGCACCGAATCCCAACAATCGGTATAAATCCAAAATAGGTTTTTACAAAGATAACTCCTATGTCTTGTGAACGAAGATGTTTTTCTGAACATGTGTAGTTGTGGAGTGAGTAAGGATATGTTGTGTTCACATTTAGTGGATGTAGTAGTCTTTCTTTCACTTGCCAATGATTTCATGTTGGTACGTGCACTCGTTATGTGAGTATGTGATATTGTGTGATATGGTTCGTTACTCCTTTGTAAGGGGGTTATGGTGCTTAGTGTTGTTTGATATTGGTAATTGCTTGTTGCTATGTGATTGATGTAAGTGATGTGTCACCGGGTAAGATTGTTGAATCTCCGGGATCCGTCCTTGCTAGTACGGGTCGGGCATGACCGTAGGGTTATCCAATCGGGTACGTCTTGCAGGGACTCTGAGGTTCGTGGCTTGCTAGCCCGATGTCGTGATAACTTGTGGGGTTATTTAATCTGAGTATGTCTTGCAAGGACTCCGAGGTTCGTAGCCTGTTAGTGCGATGCCGGGATAACTTATGGTTATGGTTGGTTGTATGATGTACGTGTCATGGGTTGTCCAATAGGGTATGTCTCGTGGAGGCTCCGAGGTTCGTAGCTTGCTAGTGCGATGCTAGGATAACTATGAACGTATGCATGGACATGATTATGTGACTGTTGTCACAGAGACATGTGATTTGGTGTGGTTTCCCATTAGGTTATTCACTTGGGTATGTTCCGCGAGAGCATCCGAGGTTCGTGGCTTGCTAGTACGGGACGTGAATAATACATGGGAATATGTTGATATGTATGATTGGGTCGTGGACCCCGAGCATTGTGACCGGAATGGTATGATTGGGTTGTGGACCCCGAGCTTTGTGACCGGAATGGTATGATTGGGTCGTGGACCCCGTGGGTTGTTATCATGATTGTAGTTTGGGAAAATAACATTTGGGTTGTGTCCCTAAGTGGTTTCGAAAGGCTTGAGAATTCTTAAATCCCAAATGTTTTCAAAACCCCCGAGATCATAAATGTTTTGTAAAATGTATATGGGTTTTATTCCCACATTTCATGATTCGAACTGTTTGATCAAGTGATTTATCTCGGAAGTATGTTCACGATTATTATGTTCTTGGATATGTATGGTTTATATTTGTATTTTATACTTGCACTAGCAAAACAGTGGAGTTTTGCTAAACGCCGAGTATTCGAGGGGTGGATGTCTGTATTGCGTCCAGGTACTTGCAGGTTGCTGGGGAGCGAATCACAGGATCGGTACGAATGATGATGGAAGACGATGATACTAATCACATGAAGACCAGTCGTTGAGTATTTTTGGTAGAGTTTTGCTGTCTGTCTCTCCGTTGTGTTGTTCTCCTATTTTATGGGAATGTTGATGTATTCCAACCCCTGCGTGGGTATGAGTTATGAGAAAGAGGTATGTATGTTTTATTTGTGTGTTGTGGTAAAAAACCCAATCGGTCTAATGGTTCGTTATTAGCCATGTTGGCATGTATTTTTTATCGTGTTTTTCTGTATTTAGCCTGGTAGATCCTCACGGAGAGGGTCTGCGACACTGTAATATTTCCAGTTTTTTTGGGGGTGTTACAGTATGAAGAAGTGATTTCGGCCGAACCCCCCTCTTGTCCCTATTTATAGTCTTTTTTGGACTACTCTATGGATCTTAAGGAGGATTAGAGTTAGGACTCTTAGTGCTACCCAACTTTCCATATTAATCCCTTTCCTAATATGGTTGAGTTCACTAATATCAACTCAATCCACTGAAGAGTTAATATTGCACTTCCTACCCAAATATCAATTTACGAAACCGGACTCCATATTTAAATATATTATTTCTTATGTTTAAGATATCAAATGTCCATTAATTAATTTAAACTACTGACAACTTTAATTAGTTAATATCTTATCCAAGAGTAGTACCACTCTAACTTTAATATTATATCGGAATTAAATCCACCTACAGAGTTTAATATAATAATAATTATCGGGCTCCTCAAGGGGACATCATCAACCCCCATGAATCGGCACACGATTTCTAGTTATAATAATTGTCATATAGATAATATTATTGCCCAGTATACGAATCTTATTGAGTCAATCTTTTGACTCTCATCCATGGTAAATCAAACTAATAAATATTATAAATATACAATTAAATATTATATACTTAGAATTAAGAAATAATAATTATCCGAGATTTATGTTCTTCTTGCAGTCAGTACAGAAGATACTATCTCACTTTGATCCTTTTCAACGTATGCAAACACGCTAATACATGATAATAGTCAAGACCAACTAATCTCATGCATACACTACAACCTTTCATATAATTTGTCTAATAATTATATAGGTTGTGAACTATTATATTATTTTATAAGGCACCGATAATGTGATCTTCCGTGTGACACCAACACACCACATTTTCTACAATATAAAATAATTAGACGTTTTATTTGCATAAACATAATGTGAATAAATATGCAAAATTTGTGATTAAATGTAATTAATATTCTCATAGGTAGTTACAGGGAAATAAGGTAATACAAGCATAAAGTATGCTTTGCAGTATACAACCCTAACAATATCCTACTTATACTCAAAGCATGCTTTTAAGTATACTACTCTATTACATAGTCTCTCATTTCTCCCACTTATACTCAAAGCAATGCTTCCATACACTGTAATCTCATTCCTTCCAAAAACTTTTGAGGGTAGGCCTTTCGTGAAAGGATCAGCAAGATTATCTTCCGATGCAACCCTGACTACAACTACGTCTCGTTTTTTTACGAAGTATCGTATGATGTGGTACTTGCGGTTGATATGTTTACTTACCTTATGGGCTCGTGGTTCCCTCGAATTTGCGACTGCACTGGTATTATCACAATAAAGTGTAATACCCTTTGGCAACTCGGGAATCACATCTAAGTCCTGCAGGAAGTACTTGAGAAATACTGCCTCCTTAGCTGCCTCAGAGGTTGCCACGTACTCGGCTTCCATGGTAGAGCCCGAGATGCATTTCTGCTTCACACTCCTCCAACTAATGGCTCCACCTCCTAGGCTAAACACATAACCTGAAGTAGACTTGGTCTTTTTTTTTCTGATGAAAAACCTGAGTTAGTATAACCCACCGGACACGAGTCGTCTGATTGATACACTAGTATATACTCCCTAGTCTTTCTCAGGTACTTGAGTATGTGCTTGACAGCAATCCAGTGTCCTGGTCCTGGGTTCGATTGATATCTAGCAACCATGCCTATGGCATGATATATATCTAGTCTAGTGCAAAGCATAGCATACATGAGGCTTCCCACTGCTGACGCATAAGGGATCAGCTTCATGTCAACTATCTCCTTTTTCGTCTTGGGACACATATCCTTAGATAGTTGAATTTCATGTCAACTATCTCCATCGCATTTCTTATACACACAACTCTCACTCGGACATTGGACGAATCTATATGATTGGACTACCTTGTCAAATCGAGTGTTCCAAGATCTAGATGCTTGCTTAAGTCCATAAATGGATCTCTTAAGCTTGCACACTAAGTGCTCTTCTCCTTTAGCAACGAATCCCTCTGGTTGGCGCACGTAGATATCCTTGTCTAGACTTTCATTCAAGAATACAGTCTTGACACCCATTTGCCAAATCTCTAGATCCAAATACGCAGCTTTAACTAAAAGGATCCGAATTGACTTAAGCATGGTTACCGGCGAAAAGGTTTCATCATAATCGATACCCTCTTTCTGAGTGTAACCTTTCGCTACAAGCCTCGGTTGAAGGTTTCAACCTTCCTGTCACCTCTTTTGTTTCGCTTGTAGACCCACTTACTCCCAATGACTTGTACCCCATCAGGTAGTTCTACTAGCTCCCACACTTGATTGAAATCTATAGATCTCATTTCTGATCCCATTGCTACTTGCCAGGAGTCAGCATCTTTATCTTGGATTGCCTCCTTGTAAGTCCAGTGATCTGATTCATCTTCGCCGGGGATTGATTCCGAAGACTGTCCCACGCCTATGAATCATTTCGGTGACGAACAACCCTCCAACTACGACGAGGCTGTTAGGAATACTTGTTAGATTTTGATGATGTCATCACTGTATTCATGTTTAGTTTATATGAATGCACAAAGTACTTGGCATTGTAAAGGAGAACCAAATGAGTGTCTTCTATAGGACTTAAAAATTAGGCTAAGTATTGATCAGTTAGTAAATCGACTAAGTATAGAACAACTAACTTATCAGATGAGTTTTCAAACGAGTTCTAAATCATGTGAGTTTTGGTCAACAGAAATATCAGACGATATTTGACCAAAACTCAGCTGCAGCCGAGTTCTGGAGAAGGTAGTATATCAGGCGAGTTCCAGTCAAACAAATATATCAGAGAAGTTTGACCACATGCGAGTTATCAGCTGCTTTTCAGACAACGAACACATCAGGCGAGTATTACTCCAACTGAAAGCAGGCAAGTCTTTGGTCAAGCAAAAATATCAGATGAGAGTTGGCCATAGACGAGTTCTTTATCAGTCGAGGTTTTTGGTCAAACAAAATATCAGAGGAGGTTGACCAAACTTATCTACAAGCCAAGTATGAATATCAGAGAAGAAGCTCAGTCCATGTCAGCAAGTCTTAAAAAGTTAAAAATAACGGCAAGACATACGGACGTAAAATCAAGGAGACAAACTGAATGATTCCCGGAAAGTTAGGAATAAAATATTCCTTGAGATCCAGCTCTGAGTACTTATGGATATACAAATCAAGAAAAGCAGCATGGACAAAAGAATTCTTTCAAATGGGTGGAATTGAAAATGGAATCAAGTCGTGCAAAGAGATGAATGAGTAAACAAAGAAGTCTACTCTCCAACGGACAGATTTGTTATAGTGATGCAACTGCTATGAAGAAGCTCAAGATTCGTACTATAAATATCTAAAGCCAGATTTGAGAAAAGTACGATGCGAACAACATTTACAAGTGATCAAAGTATTCAAAGCAATCAAAGCTATCAAAGCGAACAATAGCATCGTGAAGAGGAAAGTTCAAAAGTTCATATACTGAGAAGCTCTTGAGTTAGAAAAGACAAAAACTCTTGTCTTAAAAGTTTGAGTACGGGGTTAGTTTATTGAATGAGGTTCTTGAAAGTAAAGAGGTTGTAAACGCATCCTCGGGTTCTTGATTGGAAGGTCATAGACAGCTTGCGAGTTGTTGAGGCATCCACGGGTTTTCGATCAAGAGGTGCAAGGCATCCAAGAGAGTTGCAACGGCCATGGGTTTCCACTGGTTGGAAGCTGTTGTAACTAGAGAATTCTATGTAACATTTATCATTGATTGACAGTTATAGTGAATTTATCTTCAACTGGTTTGGAGAGAAGTGGACTAGTAGAGGATTAACCCACCTCTGAAACCACTATAAGTGCTTGTGTGTTTTACTGCATTCATCGTACTTATCTGCTGCATTCATATTTACTGTTTTATATATAAGTCAATTGCCTTCCGCATAACTTAGTTTTACAGTTGACATAAGTCACCTGCAGACAACATAAGTCACTTGCACTGTTATCAGTTGTGCTTCTGCATACTCACCTGCAGTTAAGATTTTGTTAGCTGCACATTTAACAGCTGATAAACTCACCTGAGATTCAGGAAAAGAATTTAATAAGTCTATTCACCCCCCCTCTAGACTTATTACTGATGACTTGTGACCTACAAGTGGTATCGGAGTGGTTGGTTCAATCATACAGAACCAGATCCATATATCTGAGCATATATAAATCTCTCATTTAAAATGGAACACATGCAGCACATGCACTCTAGATTACCTGTATTCTATTGATGAATATGACCTTTGGAAAATAATAATGCAGGCACATCTTTCATCTATCCACGATGACATGGGGTGTATAATCGAGGAAGGACCATTCATCTTCGTGAAAGACAACACACCAGAAGAAATTGCAGCTGGGAAGACAGAGAAGATTGCTAAGAAGAGAACTGAAATGTCACCTGAAGAGAGGAAGCTGGTCAACCTAGACAATCGGGACAGATATGTCCTATACCAGACCTTTGATAAGGCCACCATGGTAAAAATCAAGAACTGCAAGAATGCAAAAGAAATCTGGGACACATTGGCAGTAATGTTTGAAGGAACCGAGTTGATCAAGGAGAACAAGTTGTCAATTGCTACTCAGAAGTTTTACAACTTCAAGATTAAAAGTGGAGAAACAATTGATCATGTGGATGGAAGATTCACAGAGATAATAAATGAAATAAATTCTCTTGGAAAGACACATGGCAACCGAGAGATGGCTCTGAAGGTTCTAAGATCTCTCACACCTGAATGGAGCATGTAGGCCATAGTATGAGAGAATCTAAAGATCTTAATAAGATAAAGATCCAAGAAATTTTCTCAGACCTCAAAGCATTCGAGTTTGAGCTGCCCTGCTTATCAACTAATGAGCAACCTGAGAAAGGAATAACTTTTGCAGCAGAATCACATGCAAAGAGTCAAGTTGAAGTCAGTCCCCCCAACCCTCTGAATTTTAAAGAGGTGATGGATTTCATCATGCCGAGGTTCAGAAAATTCAGAAAGAACTATTCTAAGTACAAGAAAAACTTCAAAGAGAACCCAAGAAGAAATCAAAAAGCTGGAAGTTGGAAAGGGGAATGCTACAACTGCCACAAAACAGGACATATCCAATTTGATTGTCCTGAACTCAGAAAGGATGAAAGCAAGAAAGACATGGGCAGAAAGGAGTGTTGTTACCCAAAATATTATTCGTAATGATTTGCTGGATATAGCTACGGGTGAGTCACAAACAAAATGCGAGAGCACGTACGAGGAGTGTAAATAACACAAGATTTGCCGGGTTTGTTAGGCCCGGGCTTGAATGCTCTCGCGAGATATTATTAATAAGAATTCCGCTTGGGAGTACAGATATTAATGTAAGAGTACAATTACAATGAGTGTAATAACCCTAACTATCTAGTTCTTGAGTGCTGATGATTGCCGGAAGAACCAGAATTGATGCTCTGTGAATTCTTGTTTTTGTCGACCGTCTTTCGGTTAAGAGGTTCCGAGAGAGAGAAATCCTAAAGAGAAGCCAAGAGCCCCCTTCCAAATGATGGAAGTCTCCTACTTATAGAAGAGGAGGTAGTTGGGATGTCTTTATCCCAAGCGGGCGATCGCCTTTCCTGTATTAAACTAAGCGGGCGATCGACTCAGCACATGGGCCGGTTTCCTTAAATTCCGCAGATGCCACTGGCAGCCAGCTGTGCGAACTAATGAGAAGATAATACGCGTCTCATGTCGCTGTCTTGGGAGGTCCCACCTTGGACCCTTTCGGCGGGTCTATCGGTAGGTGAGGCTGTCCTTGTCGTCTACAACTGGTGATGGGTTGGAGTCAAAAAACCTTATCTGGCGGCGCCTTTTGCGGATCCGCACGTGGGCCTTCATCCCTAGATTCGGTCTTCGTAGAATTTGACGGATGTTTGGCTTTACACGTGGCATAAGATGGTCGTCTTGGTCGGGTACTATAGACGGTCGCTATGTGCCAAGAGATGATCGCCCTGGATGTCGATTGTAACACCCCCAGAATCTAACCGGGAATATTACACACCGCAGACCCTCTCCGTGAGGATCCGCCAGGCTAAACATCGAAACAACATAATACATTACATGCCGACACGGCAACATCACGAACCATTAGACCGATTTGGTCTTTTGTTGCTGTCTTAAAAATCAAGAATACATAACCCTATCCAGACTCATACCCACGCAAGGGTAAAATACTTCAAAACATAGACAATACGGCAGCTAAAAAGACAATACAATGGGCTTCGACTAACTGAACCCAAAACTGGACTTCGTGTGATTAGTATCATTCGTCTTTCATCATTCCTCGTACCGATCCTGTGTCTTTCTCCTGAAAACCTGCATGTACCTGGACACAATACAGATATCCACCCCCCGATTACTCGGGGGTTAGCAAAACTCCACTGTTTCGCTAGTGCAAGTATAAAGTGCAAATACGAGCCATACACAACACATTCCAAGAATACAACGAAAGACTTCCCGAGATATATCATTTAAATAAAATAGTTCAAGTCTTGAAAGTAGAAACGAAACAAGTAAGCACTTTGAAAACAATTCCAAATCTCGGGAGTTTTGAAAATATTAGAAATTGAAAAGTTCTTAATTCCTCGAAAGCCACTTATGGTCACAGCCCCAAAGTTCATTTTCCAAAATACAAATCCATTAACAAAACACGGGGTCCACGGCCCAACCATTTCGATCACAAAACATAGGGCCCACGACCCGATCATCCACTGCAATTCACTTACAAGGACACATTACACATAACACATTATTCTTATGCCATTCTAGCCAAACACCAAGACTCGATATATAATGTATCTCGACCCCGAGCATAAAACATTGTGATACTCCGGACATATCACAGTAGTTATCAAAACATCAACATCAACATCACCAAAAACCACACCTGGTAACCCATGGCCGTACCCATTAGTATCAGCCCCAAGAGGCCCCGTCGGACCGTCCCCTGGTGGAAAACCACTTCCGCAGCCGTACCCATTAGTATCGGACCCCAGAGGTCCCTTCGAACCATCCCCAGGTGGAAGAATATCAACACACGCACCCAAGTCCACTTCCGTGGCCGTACCCATTAGTATCGGCCCCCAGAGGCCTCATGCCATCCCCGGGTGGAAGAACGACAACACATCCATGGAAAAACACAACTCTCAAAGGTCAAACACACAAAATATATAGTCAAGGTACCTTGCTAGAATGGCCATATTGTCCAACACGTACTCACGACCCAGAACTATAACAATTCACAAGGAAGCACAAGATCTCAACAGCACCGAACGACACAACCAATATCACACAAACTCACATATTCATCCATAACCACGTGACTCCACGCACATAATGTGACAAAAGAATTACACTTCACATTTACCGACGACATAATCATACATAATGACATCACATGAAAGTAAGGTGATCCTATACTCGACACTAGCACACATATTCAACTAAGCATATTAATTCCTCACACACACGGGTCACCTTTACGAAAACCATTATATCCACAAAACACGTAATGTATGGGCAAGATACTTGCCTCGAAATCAATTTGTGAATACTCCGACGAAAGCGGCTCGGCAAATTGACCCAAAAAGTCCAACAATTTCTACTAAACACTTTAAACAATTTCTACCGAAAGAGCCCCAAAACAAAACAAATTTCCCAAACCGACCACCTTCGCGAGAAATCAATAACAACACAATCTCCACGAGAATAACACCGCTACGAATCAACAACACTAAACGAAATCTCAATCGACACTAAGAAACTACAAGGGTTCAAGGGTTCGTTCCAAGAAAGTCAAAATCATGTTCCGGGTGAGACGAAATCGATAAATGAGTTACTAATCCGTAGATTACAACCAATACAACAAGAATTACATGAGCAATTCATTATAATCGGCCCAGAATTGAAATCAAAAGGAAAACCCCAAAATAGTTGAAAAAGGATTTTTTTGAAGAATTATCTCAATCCGAGGAAGAACAATGGATTAAATGTTGTTAAACATGATCAAGACTTCAAGAATATGATGATAATCTACTCAGAGATTGAAATCCCCATCAAATCGCCCAAAAACCGAGAGAGAGAAGTGAAAATGGGTTGAAAAACGCGACTGTCCTATTTATACAACTGGACAAAACGGCTCAGAACACGGCCCAAATTAGAGTCGTATTCCACGCCGTGTTATAAACGACTCAGCAAAAACGGTGCAAACACCGTCGTATTCCAGGGCCGTATTCTGACAGTGTAGACTTTGTCATTATACCATAACTTCTCCGTCCGGACTCCGATTGACTCACCGTTTGAACCATTGGAAAGCTAATTTGATGCTCTATCACATTGTAAAGTTTCAGAATTTTTAGACTTTATAAGAGCCGGTGGTGATCTTACAAAGTCGACCAAATGCACAAAAATGATACTCCTCGACAAAACAATAATTATTCAACATGCAACGAAATACTAACGGACAACACCAACGATCCAAATCGAAAACGAACACATAACAAAGCAAGACATACTATTAGCTCGACTTACGCAACGATAAGTCGTACCCAACGAACACCACAACACGGTACATCTTGCCGTACCCAACATAGGGGAAAATCTCAAGAAATCGCCAACAGAACAAAATGAACGGCGCAATCGACAAAAATTCAAAAATAACCGGAACCGAGAATCTCGGGTATTACATTCTACACTCCTTAAAAGAAGTTTCGTTCTGAAACTTAAAACATGAAACAATCCAGGCAAAGCAACTCTAGATGACACATGATTCCGATAACTTGAAGATCGGGAAAGTCGATACGAAGGCAACCACCCCAAAACTTTGGGAAATTACAAAATGGCCCAAACGCCTGAAACATCACGATAAGACAATGTATAGCCAAACCAAACTTCACAAAACATCTAACAAGGTTAAACGGACTTACGGGGAAATACGAACAACAATTTCGAACAAGATTCGCAAGAATCGATCTCAAATGCGGAAAAGTCGCCAAAAAGCACGGAACTCAGCAAAACGACACCGAAACGAACTCGGATGTTAACAAGTATAGAATGAAACATTCACAGAAGGACGAAACGACCATAGGCGATCCGTTAAAACGGACTCCTGCCAAAAAAAGAAATTTACCGAAAATCGAAAATTGCGGATATTACATCATATCACCTTTAAAATAGGTATCGTCCCCGAAACCTAAACAACGAGAATGAAGTGCTGGAATAGCAACTTTCCCGGCCATATCCTCTTGGTCCCGCATCTGGTCTCCACGACTAACTATACCGCGGTCATGACCGTATCCTCTGTCCCTAGACATACTAAGCGGATTCTCACTCGATACGATGGCACAACTTCGCGAAAATAATATGCTAAAGTACCAACCCAGCACGACATAACACATAAGGTAATTGATAATAACTAAATAAGAAAATCCACGAGGTATCCTTTTAAATGATTTCATTTGGAAATCCTTGGATTCGTGCGCTATTCAAAATAAAACCTTGAAAGTATTTTTGGTACCTCGGTTTGTTTCATCAAAACCCGTAAACGACGGACTTTAACCGTCTCATTTGACATCACTTGCAAAACAATATTTTTTTTTAAACATCATCATTATAGAGTGATTCAAGATCACGCACGATAACTGGCTCAGTATAGAAAACTTTTCTAAACACGAGTTTGAAGTTTTAAATCGAGTAAAGATTCTTTATCTTCCACAGTATATTGTTGAAAATAAAAATTGTATTGATTTTTGAAAATAAAGATTTTATGATGTGAAAGATTTCTGAAATCATGTACTCGGATTATTTGAAAATACAACAATACGTCAAAAATCATTTTCAAAAATCCTCTCAACTCTACACAAAAATCAACGACGGTAATATTTTACAAAATGTCTACATGTACTTTAAAACAACTCTTTCAAATACCATCGAGGTTTTATTTGAGAATCCGAGGCCGGATCGCCAATTCTAAATAATTTTCAAAGTACGCACAGAGCCGCCGATAATCGAATCGTCGAAACTTTATGAAATTTTCAGGGTGGCGTTTTTGAACACACACACAGCAGACATAATTTAAACAAAATCAATTATCACCTAGCGCTATAAAAAGTCCTAACACTTATTCCCACACAATAGTTGCATCGCTAGACAACACACATAGAATACTGTCGAAGATGATTGACTGCAAAACATAGACCTGACGGCTAAAAATGCGGTTCCATAGCCTCTCCCCATGCTGATTAGCGCGCGTTACAACAAAGATTAGCGTGCGCTAAACATGCCACGTTATCGCACGTTAGCCTCGTACCAAGCTTGCGCTAACTGCTCTAATCGACAACACGATTGCAAACATATATGAGGTAATACTAGACTCGAATGTTACAAATAAGTAACAACATACGAGTCTAAATGTCATCGACTCACATAATTATAACATCTCACAAGCAACCATCAAAAGAAAATCATCCTACAGAAATGAAAATTTTACTTCTCAATAAGAGGACTATTTCAACACATACATACCGATGGACTCAACATTCACGTTACTATTTTAATCATAAAACTGGCACCACTGCCCAACAACGAGAGTATCATCAATACACATCTTCTGACTAACATTCATGAAACCGGAAAGTTACAAACGAGAGTCACGTCTTGAGTATATTTTGTAGACCTTATTTGAGTTAAAAACTCGTGTTTTGAAAACTTATAGTATGAGATGAAAATGAAATATCGGTAGTTGAAGTCTCAAAAATTTTGACCTTGAGGTCATCATACAAAAATCAAAAAATTTCCTCCCTTGGAGAACATTATAAAAAAAATTACGACTCCCCGAAAGCCTTTCAAAAACTTAAAATTCCAAGGTTGTTACTCTTGCAAGAAAAACAGTTCATACAAGGATACATTTAGCAATATCACTCTTCATTCTAGCACAAAACGAGAATCGACAAATATATGTCACTTACTCCCGATGCACCTTCAAATACTACTACATAACACATAATCACACAGGCTCGTATAGCTCGTGGTACAACATGTAGTAGGGAGACTTACATCCACAGATCGCACGAAGATGATGGTTGCACCATGATACTAATCACAACCGACATCCCAGACGATGTGTCGCGACACGACATCAGTCAGACTCAATCTGACAAGACAAGACCTAACAATACACGACTGGACCCGACAGCCTAGGTTTCCGCAACCTAAGCTCTGATACCATAAATGTAACACCCCCAGAATCTAACCGGGAATATTACACGCCGCAGACCCTCTCCGTGAGGATCCGCCAGGCTAAACATCGAAACAACATAATACATTACATGCCGACATGGCAAAATCACGAACCATTAGACCGATTTGGTCTTTTGTCGTTGTCTTAAAAATCAAGAATACATAACCCTATCCAGACTCATACCCACGCAAGGGTAAAATACGTCAAAACATAGACAATACGACAGCGAAAAAGACAATACAATGGACTTCGACTAACTGAACCCAAAACTGGCATTCGTGTGATTAGTATCATTCGTCTTTCATCATTCCTCGTACCGATCCTGTGTCTTGCTCCCGAAAACCTGCATGTACCTGGACACAATACAGATATCCACCCCCCGATTACTCGGGGGTTAGCAAAACTCCACTGTTTTGCTAGTTCAAGTATAAAGTGCAAATATGATCCATACACAACACATTCCGAGAATACAATGAAAGACTACCCGAGATATATCATTTAAATAAAATAGTTCAAATCTTGAAAGTAGAAACGAAACAAGTAAGCACTTTGAAAACAATTCCAAATCTTGGGAGTTTTGAAAACATTAGAAATTGAGTTCTTAATTCCTCGAAAGCCACTTAGGATCACAGCCCCAAAGTTCATTTTCCAAAATATAAATCCATTAACAAAACACGGGGTCCACGGCCCAACCATTTCGATCACAAAATACAGGGCCCACGACCCGATTATCTACTGCAATTCACTTACAAGGACACATTACACATAATACATTATTCTTATGCCATTCTAGCCAAACACCAAGACTCGATATATAATGTATCTCGACCCCAAGCATAAAACATTGTGATACTCCGGACATATCACAGTAGTTATCAAAACATCAACATCAACATCACCAAAAACCACACCTGGTAACCCGTGGCCGTACCCATTAGTATCGGCCCCAAGAGGCCCCGTCGGACCATCCCCAGGTGGGAAACCACTTCCGCGGCCGTACCCATTAGTATCGGCCCCCAGAGGTCCCGTCGGACCTTCCTCAGGTGGAAAAACACCAACACACGCATCCAAGTCCACTTCCGTGGCCGTACCCATTAGTATCGGCCCCCAGAGGCCTCATGTCATCCCCTAGTGGAAGAATGACAACACATCCATGGGAAAAACACAACTCTCAAAGGTCAAACACACAAAATATATAGTCAAGGTACCGTGCTAGAATGGCCATATTGTCCAACACGTACTCACGATTCAGAACTATAACAATTCACAAGGAAGCACAAGATCTCAACAGTACCGAACGACACAACCAATATCACACAAACTCACATATTCATCCATAACCACGTGACTCCACGCACATAATGTGACAAAATAATTACACTTTACTTTTACCAACGACATAATCATACATAATGACATCACACGAAAGTAAGGTGATCCTATACTCGACACTAGCACACATATTCAACTAAGCATATTAATTCCCAACACACACGGGTCACCTTTACGAAAACCAAGATGGTAAATATACCGATTCTTTTGAAAAATGGTTATAAATATTTATTTAGCACATATCGACTATTAGAAACCATTATATCCACAAAACACGTAATGTATGGGCAAGATACTTGCCTCGAAATCAATTTGTGAATACTCCGACGAAAGCGGCTCGGCCGAAACAGCCCCAAAACAGACCCGAAACAGCTCGGCCGAAAGAGCCCCAAAACAGACCCGAAACAGCTCGGCCGAAAGAGCCCCAAAACAGCCCCGAAACAGCCCCAAAAACCGACCACCTTTGCGAGAAATCAACAACAACACAATCACCACGAGAATAACACCGCTACGAATCAACAACACTAAACGAAATCTCAATCGACACTAAGAAACTACAAGGGTTCAAGGGTTCGTTCCAAGAAAGCCAAAATCATGTTCCGGGTGAGACGAAATCGATAAACGAGTTACTAATCCGTAGATTACAACCAATACAACAAGAATTACATAACCAATTCATTATAATCGGCCCAGAATTGAAATCAATAGGAAAACCCCAAAATAGTTTAAAAGGGATTTTTTTAAAGAATTACCTCAATCCGACGAAGAACAATGGATTAGATGTTGTTAAACATGATCAAGACTTTAAGAATATGATGATAATCTACTCAGGGATTGAAATCCCCATCAAATCGCCCAAAAACCAAGAGAGAGAAGTGAAAATAGGCTGGAAAACGCGACTGTCCTATTTATACAACTGGACAAAACGGCTCAGAACATGGCCCAAATTAGAGCCGTATTCCAGCGCCGTGTTATAAACGACTCAGCAAAAATGGTGCAAACAACGTCGTATTCCAGGGCCATATTCTGACAGTGTAGACTTTGTCATTATGACCATAACTTCTCCGTCCGGACTCCGATTGACTCGCCGTTTGAACCATTGGAAAGCTAATTTGATGCCACATTGTAAAGTTTCAGAATTTTTAGACTTTATAAGCGTCGGTGGTGATCTTACAAAGTCGACCAAATGCACAAAAATGATACTCCTCGACAAAACAATAATTATTCAACATGCAACGAAACACTAACGGACAACACCAATGATCCAAATCGAAAACGAACACATAACAAAGCAAGACATACTATTAGCTCGACTTACGCAATGATAAGTCGTACCCGACGAACACCACAACACGGTACATCGTGCCGTACCCAACATAGGCGAAAATCTCAAGAAATCGCCAACAGAACAAAATGAACGGCGCAATCGACAGAAATTCAAAAATAACCGGAACCGAGAATATCGGGTATTACATCGATCGCTTGGTATTTTACCTTGATTTGGAAACCTCATTCGATTAGTCTACCTTGGTTCATCTGATACTGGCTTGGTCGCTCGGCCCTTATGCTGATCGCCGCACGATAATTTCCCCCCAGCTCGCTCCGATGTCAGAGACGTGGGGTGAGGTGGTTCCACTGGCGATCGTTTCAGATAATGATGAGCGACTCATCGAGCGGATTGATTTTGAATTTGGACGACCTAATCGGTTGCTCTGGTTTAGTTCTTGCGATCTTCTATTTTGCAGATTCCTCGAGGAAGACCAACCATATCGGCCTAGAGGAACCGTGCACGGTCGCGGAGTTCAATGGAACCGACCTCCGTGACCATGTCTTGTGCGTGAGCGACATTCCACCTGTAGGTCAGTCTCGCGACTCACTTTATTGTGAGGGTCCTTCGGTGGCTACGTTCTGCCTCGCAATGTAGCAATGGGGCGGATGATCTTAGCCTGGAGGAGTCCTTGCATGGGGTGCCGTCGGATGAATCGACTTTGCGATCATGGCTTGTTAGCACTTTTCTGTCTCGGACCGACATGTTAGATGATGGACCTTTGAGGGCATACGTTGTGATGGCGGTAAAGACGCGTCGCATTGTCCGGATCCACCATGTTAGATGATGGACCTTTGAGGGCGGGCGAGTGTGTCCACGGATCTGTTTTGGAGGGTCCTTCGGCTATGCCCGTTTTGTATTTAAACGAAGGGCGAGTGGTCTCTGCCTAAAGGAACCTTGCATGGACGGGCTGTCGGTTCCATCGACCTCCAGAACCATGTCTGCACTTTTCTACCTCGGATCATCATGTTAGATGGCGGTCCTCGACGGTATACATTGTGTTGTGGGAGACGATCGCTTGCCTCGGTCCATCATGTTAGATGACGAACTTGAGAGGGCGAGCGAGTCATCATCTTTTTGGAGGCGCTGCTCAGGCAGTAGCCTTTGGTTTGACATGGTGGAAACTGGGGAAAGACCTCCGAAGTTTCCACTCTTGATTGTTGCATATAGATTCGGCCGCCGAGGTTGATCGGGGGGATTGATTCGTACGAATCCTTTGGCTCTTCGCGTTTGATTCTGGCGATCGGATTGGGAGATTGACGGTCGTCGTTTTATCGCCGATCGCGGCCCTTGGTTTTTACTACCCGGGGCTCCGGCTAAGTCACTAAACTGTCCAGTTTGCCCTCCTCGAACAATCTCCAAAGTTGTCTGAGGAGGTCGCGGCATTGGTTGGTGTTGTGGTCGAGACTCTTGTGGAGATCACAAAATTTATTGCGGTCCAGATGACTGTTGTCCCTTATCGCTTTTGGCTTGCTTAGCTGTTCACACCCCTTGATGGTGTAATAAATATGGGCCGGAGATAGATTAAGGATGTCGAGGAGATGGGCTTCCACATCTTCGAAGGCCTTGAAATCACCGTGTGACTTGGCGACCGCCTTTTCTGCCCCCCACCTAGGCGAAGGGTGAGCAACCTCTGTATGGCCATAAAGTCTACGGCCTTGGCGCGGAAGATCACGTAGGTTGGGGGATGTCCTTCGTAAGGTGCCTGAACATGGGCAAAAGACCATCGAATCCCCCTAGGACCGAGTAGAGGGCGATCTCATCGCTTATGGGCTCGTCATCGAGGATTATTTTATCCACCCGGTCGATGTAATATTCATCGGACTCGTCTTCTCCCTGCCTGATCTTCATCATGCGATGGGGACCTTCTGTCCGATGGACCTTGGCGGCAAAGTACGACGTGAAGTTGCTCGCCAGTTTTTTGAAGGAATTGATTGAGCGGGGTGGCAATTAGACGTACCACCTATGGGCAAGATTGCCCAATGTCAACGGGAACATTCGGCATTTTGTCGCGTCTGATGCTCCGCATCCGGTCATGTAGATCTGGAACCTGCTTAAGTGAGTCTCGGGGTCTGACCTCCCCTCATACAAAGGTGTTTGAGGAGGAGCGATAATTGGTTGCACGGGGGCAAGCTCGATCTGTACCGCGAGCGGCTCACTTGGTCCGGTGACCTTTCTCTTGGCGCCTGCCCCAGTTTCTAGGAGCGCCTTCATATCATCGAGCTGGTGTTGCATTGCGGCCATCGCCGTAGCCTGGCTACTCACAGTTTGGCTCTCGGAGTGGGAGCCTAGGCTATCGTGTACTGATTTCCTAGCTCCGTGGTAGGCGATGAGGTCTTTGTCGCCAATCTCGGTTTTTCGGTGAGTAGGAGCTAGATGGCTGGCCTGCCTTCTAGGATTCGGGTATGCCGAACTCCTGGTGATGGATTCGGATTCCAACGTCTCATGGTTGGGGCTAGAATGCCCTGGTCTCCATGAAGGGTCACTTCCAAGCCGGCTGAAGACGGAACTGTCCCGCCTCGCAAGTGCCTTTTCTCGTGAATCGGGGCTTTCTGATGATTGCTCGATAACTAACCCCTTGAGCTTTCGTTTGCCCGCGCGGCGGATGGCTGAGGGGGTTATAGCGGGCGCATCGCATGCTCTCCGTCGCTTCCTTAGGATGGCCATGGCCTCCTCGATCTGTTCCGCAGTTTGGAATTGATCGAGTGAGAGGCTAGGGCCGTCCCTCGGGGGCGAGAGTGAGAGTCTCGCGTCGCCGCGGCTACCCTCCGCCGTGGGTTGGGATTCGTTTTGGGCTGGAATAAGGTGTCCAGCGGGCCGTAGGGTTGCTCTCTTCGAGGTGGTGGCATACGTCATTATCTTGAAGGTTTTTCTTTGAAGAACAGTGAATGTTTATTCAAGTATATATTCCGGAGAACAGTGAGTGTTCTTCGAAACAGTCGGAATGAAAATGAGGGTTCAATGCCCCTTCCTCTAGCGCCAATTGTTGTTACCCAAAATATTGTTCGTAACGGTTTGCTTGATATGGATACGGGTGAGTAACAAACAAAATGCGAGAGCACGTACGAGGAGTGTAAATAACACAAGATTTGTCGGGTTTGTTAGGCCCGGGCTTGAATGCTCTCGTGAGATATTATTAATAAGAATTCCGCTTGGGATTACAGATCTTAATGTAAGAGTACAATTACAATGAGTGTAATAACCCCAGATATCTACCTCTTGAGTGCTGATGATTGCCAGAAGAACCAGAGTTGATGCTCTGTGAGTTCTTGTTTCTACCGACCGTCCTTCGGTTAAGAGGTTCCGAGAGAGAGAAATCCTAAAGAGAAGCCAAGAGCCCCCTTCCAAATGATGGAAGTCTCATACTTATAGAAGAGGAGGTAGTTGGGATGTCTTTATCCCAAGCGGTCGATCGCCTTTCCTATATTAAACTAAGCGGGCGATCGTCTCAGCACGTGGGCCGGTTTTCTTAAATTTCGCAATGCCACTGGTAGCCAGTTGTGCGAACCAATGAGAATATAACACGCGTCTCACGTCGCTGTCTTGGGAGGTCCCACCTTGGACCCTTTTGGCGGGTTTGTCGGTAGGTGAGGCTGTCCTTGTCGTCTACAGCTGGTGATGGTCTGGAGTCAAAAAACCTTATCTAGCGGCGCCTTTTGTGGATCCGCACGTGGGCCTTCATCCCGAGATTCGGTCTTCGTAGACTTTGACGGATGTTTGGCTTTACACGTGGCATAAGACGGTCGTCTTGGTCGGGTACTAGAGACGATCGCTATGTGCCAAGAGACGATCGCCCTGGATGTCGATCGCTTGGTACTTGACCTTGATTTGGAACACTTGTTCGATTAGTCTGCCTTGGTTTATCTGACGCTGGCTTGGTCGCTCGGCCCTTATTCCGATCGCCTTCAAGGCGTATAAATCACCGCACAACAAGGAGGACAAAAGGAAAGCTCTCATTGGTGAAGAACAAGAGAGAGTTGAATCAAGCATTGGATTTTTCTCAGATGATGATGATGACTATAACTGCTTAATGGCTAATCTGGGTAATGAAGAGGTAACATCTAAACCTCAAACTACTGAAGGTTTCAGCTCTGACATATCTGAAGACATTGATCTTCACAAGTCTGTAAATCAGTTGTTAAAAGATTTTGAAACCTTAAAATCAGCTCACCTTTCTGTTACAACTGAGAATGCACAGATGAAGAAAGATAAAGTCCAGCTGAAAAATGATTTTGATAAATTCAGCCAAGAGTCAGCAAAATTTAAAAACATTATAGCTGAGTTTGAAAAACAAGCTGAAAACCCTTTCAAAAACTCAACTGAAAATACCACAGCTGAGGTTCATAAGCTGACTGTTTTAAATAGTGAAAAGTCAGCTGCACTTGCTCATATCAAAACTGAGCTCTCTAAGTTGAAATAGCTAAACAGTGCACAATCTAGAGAGATAACATCTCTGAAAGCATCTATAACCTTAGATGGTTTGTGTATGAACGAGAGGCCATTTTATTTAAGATCAGGCCTTAGATATGACCCTAACACTCACTCAAGTTCAAAAACCACTTTATCAAGGGAGAAACTTATGTCCAGACTGCTAAGCCTATAAAACTCATATTTCAAAATAGGCAGCATCCCAGTCAAAAGTTTAGGCAGCAGTCAAAGTTTACAAGATAGCCACCTAGACAGGAGACTAAGCAATGCCAAGGCAGAAGCAGCAGTCAAATCACTATGCTAATTATTACCAAAGACTCCCCAAAAATAGATTTCGAATGGGAGAGGTAAATGGAAACCTCAAAGTTATCCAAATTTTCAAAATGACCAGGTGTGGAGACCCCAAACTTTAATAAATGGTCTTAGCCAAGATTTAGGAATGGCCCACACCAGAAACATTATGAGGCATATCCAGTATATAATCCTAACCAGGGATATAGACCTAGACAGCACACACCTTATAGGGGTAATCAACATAATTTTCATAATCCAAGGAGAAACCAATTCTCCAGGAAGCCTCTAACCCAGAGGACCCACTCAGATTTGAGTACCTGAATCTCTTCTTTACTGATTGCAGAAAAGATGGGAAGACTACTACGAGATCTCCTCAAGTTCAACAATAGGAGGTGAAGAATGGTGTCTAGACTCTGGACGCTCAAGGCACATGACAGGGAGAACAAGAAGATTCTGTCAGAATATGTTAAAGAAATAGGCCCAGATGTAACATTTGGAGATAGCTCAAGAGGACAAACCAAAGGTTATGGGAAGCTTCACAGAGGAAACATAATCATTACAAAAGTGCAGTATGTTAAAGGGCTCAAATACAATCTTCGTGGTATAAGCTAATTCTGTGATGAGAACAACCTGGTAGTTTTCACAAGATGGAAATGTATGGTGATTGATCTGCTCACTGGAGAAGTAAAGCTCCAAGGATACAGAAGAAGAGATGTTTATCTGATAGACTGGAGATCAGGAACACCAAACTCCTGTTCTCTATCAAAAACAATTGCTGAGAATGGATGGCTATGGCATAAAAGATTATGTCACCTGAATTTCAAAGCCATCACCAAATCAGCTCTCAAAAGTTGGCCAGAGGACTTCCAGAAGAAGTATTCAAGAAAGAAGCCCTTTGTGATGCATGTCAGAAGGGAAAGAAGACCAGAGCTACTTTCAAACCAGTTCAGCCTAAACTTTCACCACCAGAATTCTGGATCTACTTCATATGGATCTCTTTGGCCCCATCAAGCCAAGGACATTGAGTGGAAGGAAGTATGCTTTAGTAGTAGTAGTAGATGACTACTCCAGATATACATGGGTTGTTTTTCTCTATAAAAAGAGTGAAACATTAACAAAGCTACCTGGACTGCTGAGGAAAATTCAAAATGAGAAATCCCTCTCAATCATAAAGATCAGATCAGACAGAGGTGGATAATTTCTCAACAAGGCAGTCACTGAATACAGTGATCAGAATGGAATTCAGCATGAAGTCTCTGCAGCAAGAACACCACAGCAAAATGGTGTACCTGAAAGAAGAAACATAACCCTGAAGGAAGCAGCCAGGTCAATGATTGCTGAAGCTGACCTATCAAAGAGGTTATGGGCTGAAGCTGTCAACATAGCATGCCATACTCAGAACAGGAGTATGATAGTAGGGAGACATGGCAAAACTCCATATGAGGTTTGGAATGGCATAACATCAACTATTGCTTATTTTCATATCTTTGGTTGTAAGTGTTTGCCTTTGATGCTAAAACTAATGATGGTCTCTTTATGGAATACTCACAAATAAGCAAGGCATACAGAGTATTTAATAAAAGAACATTAGTTGTGGAAGAAACACCTCATATTGTGTTTGATGGATATACTATTGAGTATAGAAAACAGGTGGAATCAATTGAGAAAAAGCTCAAATCCGCCTCCCTCAAAGAAATTATCATCAATGACACAGGAATGATGGACTCAGCTGAAGACCCAACTGCAGATCAGACAAGAGACCCAACTGCAGATCAGACAGGAGACCTAACTACAATTCAGACAGGAGACCAAGTGCAGATCAGATAGGATATCCTACTGTACCTGTTCCAACTGCAGCTGATGAAGACACAATTGCAGAGAAGACAGGATCCCTATCTGCAGCTGACAAAACCATAGCTGATTCAGTTGCAGATCAATAAGTCCAAAATCAAGCTGATGCAGAAAGAGACGAAGTCCATCAAAGCAGCTCAAAGGGGGGAACAAACCCAGAAGATGATACCCCTAATGGCTCAGAGATCATCCCATTCAACAAATCATTAGAAACTTAACTCATGGAGTCAAAACCAAGCAATCTACAGAACCAGCATGAATGGCAATGTTCTCATGTTTCATGTCTCAGATGGAACCCAAAACAACTCAACAGGCCCTGGATGACTACTCATAGATAATTGTAATGCAAGAGGATCTAAACCAAATAGAGAGAAACAATGTCTGGGAACTAACAGACAGACCAGATCACAAGAAAGTCATAGGCACCAAGTGGGTGTATAAAAACAAATGTGATGAAGATGGAGCTGTTGTTAGGAATAAAGCCAGACTAGTTGCAAAGTATATGCTCAGTGTGATGGAATATATTTTGATGAAATATATGCACCTGTAGCAAGACTGGAGGCTATCAGACTATTCCTTTGCATATGCAGCATTCAAGGATTTCGAAGTCTACCAAATGGATGTGAAGAGTGCTTTTCTCAATGGAGTACTAGAAGAAGAAGTCTATGTGAAGAAACCCCCTGGATTTGTCAAAGGAGACAAGGTATACAAGCTTCTGAAAGCTCTATATGGACTCAAGCAGGCACCAAGAGCATGGTATGAAACCTTATCAGTATTTCTTGAGAAAAATGGATTTAGCAAAGGAAAGGTGGACAAGACACTCTTCAGAGTTGAACATGAAAACCACATATTACTTGTTCAAATATATGTGGATGACATTATATTTGGCTCAACCAACCCTGAGCTATGTGAGAAGTTCTCAAATCTCATGCAAGGAGAATTTGATATGAGTATGATGGGAAAGCTAAATTTCTTTCTTGGTTTGCAAGTCAAATAAGTTGACAATGGAATTTTCATCAACCAAGCAAAGTATACGAGGGAAGTAATCAAAAGATTTGCCATGGACTCAATCAAACCACTAAGAGCCATGAGCACATCCCTACACATTGATGCAGATGAAGGAGGCATTCCAGTGGATGCAACACACTACAGAGGACTAATCGGATCACTTCTATACCTCACTGCGAGTAGACCAGACATTTCATATGCAGTAAGAGTGTGTGCAAGATTCCAGTCGAAGCCGAAGCAGTCTCACCAGGAGGCATCTAAAAATATAATCAGATACCTTAAGTCCACAATCAAGGTTGGTTTATGGTATCCAAAGGATGAAAACTTCGAACTTTCAGGATATTCAGATACAGACTTTGCAGGATGCAAGATTGACAGAAAAAGCACCAGTGGAACGTGTCAGTTCCTTGGAAACATACGTATATCATGGTTCAGTAAGAAGCATGTATCTAACTCAATATCCACAACTGAGTCAGAATACTTAGTTGCAGGTAGCTGTTGTGCCCAAATTTTATGGATCAGACAACAACTAAGGGACTACAAGATCATAGCAAATGAATTTCCTATATGGTGTGACAACAACAGCGCAATTGCTATAACCAACAATCCAGTTTTACACTCAAGAACAAAGCACATAGATGCCAAACATCACTTCATCAGAGATCATGTGCTTAACAAAAGAGTAAGAGTGGAAAGGGTCGGCACAGAGTATCAAATTGCTGACATATTCACTAAACCTTTAACAGAAGAAAGGTTTCTTGAACTTAGCAGGAATCTTGGATTACTAGATTGGGAATATAATACTTAGTTGAAAAACAGATGAGGAAAGTCATCTGACCGGAAGCAGATAGTCATCTGACCTGAAGCAGACGAGAGACGAAGAAAAGTCACCTGATCCGAAGACTAGACGAGGAAGCTATATGATCAGAGCAGATAGGATCGAAAGCAAGACAAGGATAAGCCAAACAATATCAAGTACAGGATACATACCTCACCTGATGCAGAAGCAGATAAGGACATATGAAGAAAAGCTATCTGATCAGAAGCACAGACAAGAAATGTCCCCTGATCAGAGCAGATAAGGAATTGAAATCACAGCTCATCAGAAGTCAAATAGTTAACCAACTAAGTTTCTTATCCCTTGACCGACATATGATTATTATATTCTTATTCACATGTGGATAAAAGCACATGATCACACTACCTCCACGATGTCCAATCAACTCCAACCGTCATTCTTTATTTATCAAGATTCAGACTGCCGCTTGCTTATTTAATTATTAAAATTCAAAAAACGTCTTTTCACTTGGTATATAAGACGGTGGAAATCATTTTAGAAAAACCTTATCATCTTCAAGCTCAAAGAACCCTAGATTTCTCGAAAGCAAAAAAAACCTAGAATTCACACTGCACTAATCCGAAAACTTTTCGATTTGCAGAAATGGATCCCGCAACCTACTTCAAAGGAGTCAATCTTAAAATGGTGAAGGAACAAATAATATTCAGTATCGTCATTGATTTTGAAGGTTTGCTGGAGTCCAACCAGACGGCAACAATGGCACAACTAATTGAAAAAATGAAGAAAAATGGGATTTATCATTTTCTGAACATTAATCCCACTCAACTATTCAAGGAAGTTGTTATCTGCTTATACAAGGAGGCACAAATCACTCAATACAGAATCTAGAGATCGATTTTTGGTGAATCTATCACCATCAACAAGGAGACTATCACAGATGCTTTTAAAATGGAGAATAGGGGCATTGCAGTTGAAGCCCTGAAACCAAATCCATTTGAACTATGGGAGGAAATCAGGATGCCTGACCAGTCACCAAAAGTCAAATTCATAGACATTAAGGGTGACCTGAAGAAGGAGTACAAATATATCATGGACATCACTATAAAATAGTGATGAGGATGGCAGGCAGTTTTGATTAACTATCTTCATCCAAGTATATTGTCATGGGTGCACTGATCCAGAGATAGAGGATTGACTGGCCTGATTATATATATAGGCAGTTAGTTCGTGAGGTAAATAAGATGGTTTGGGACTCATAGAAAAAACAAATTTGTTCACAAGTTGGCCTATGGAACCCAGATCAGCTGGATTTTGGAGTTCTTGGGAAAGGCCAAAGGAAGAGCAGAAACATTCTTCATCAGCAAGAGACTTGGTCACCTGGACCAAGTGACAAAGGAGAAACTTGCAGAGAAGAACAAGCCCACAGCAGCTGAGCTTATTGAAAATATGACAAGTGGAACTTCACAATATAGAATCCCCTCAGACTCGGGTGAAGTTCAATATGACCTAGCCAACAAAAGCACAGCTGAGATCTCAGCTGACAAAACTGCAGAGGAGATGACATCAGCCCCTTCTGAAGCTGAGATACAAAATTCATCTGCACCTGAGACCTTACCTGCAGGTGATTCTGATAGCGACAACATTTCTCTTACCAAGATCTTCAAAAAGATGAAGTCACCTGAAAAGCCTTTCTACATTGTATCCTCACCCGAATTATCCCCCAAAAGACAGAGAGGACTAGTGGACTATCCCTCAGACACAGAGGAGGGAATGCAGATGATCATCTCACCTGCACCTGCATTATCTGAAGACCACCCAACCTACTTATCTGAGCTGAACCCAGAGGTGATCCCACTCTTAAACACTTCCAAGTGTTACTGAGGAAGAAGAAGCAGAGGAAACAATTGAAGTACCAAAAGCAGGCTATTCTTTCAACCTCGGGGAAAACAACTCTCTGAACCTTACCAAAGCACAGTTACAATTGGTAAGAAAAGAAATCCTGAATTACTCTTTTATCAATATGTATGAAGAATGGAAAGAACTGAAAATGCTTACCTTCTCTCAACTAAGAAAATTTGTTGAGAGAAGTACATGGGATCACCCATTGCTGTAGAACAACTTATTATGTATTTCTATCAAGAGACAGATGTGAAGATATTACTGGAGGAGAACCGGTTCATCTCATATTTTAAACAAAACATGGACCAGTCCATCCTCCAGGTTATGAAAGATGTATTCCAAGGAAAAATATTTGTTGAGGAGGATGGAGTAAGAAAGGAAAAAGGAGAAAGAGGAGAGATAGAAAAGAATAAAGTTACTATTGTTAAGTTGAAAAGGTTAAACTGAATAAGATGAAAAAAAGGCTGAAGAAAAAGTTGAAGCCGTTGAAAAAGAAATAGTAGAAAGTGAACAAGAAGATGGAGTTGAAAAGAAGAAAAAGAAGAGGAGATCAGAGAAGAAAAAAATAAAGAAGAAGAAAAAGAAGAGGAGGAGATCAGAGAAGAAGAAAAGAAAGAAGAAGCAAAAGAAGATGAAAGAAGAAGGAGAAAGAAAAGATGAGGAAAGGATAGATGATGAGGTGGATGACCATGATGCACCTGATCAAGCATTCAGCTCTGATCAGCCCACAGAAGATGATTAATCAGGTACCCCTGATAAGACACCATCTGATCAAGAAGTAGCTGACAGAAGCTTACCCTCGGAGAAATCTACAGCCAGAAAACCAGTTGCACAGGAGGGCTCAGGTGAAAACAATGCTCATCAATCACACCAAGTCCAATCACACCAAGTCACCGACTGATCGCATTTACTAGTGGAAGAAACGGTTGCAAAAGCTTCTGGCAATCGAAGTTAAACCTGGTCTGCAATCCCTTCATACCGAAGTGGACACCCTGGTCAATCGGAAGGAACCCTCTCCACCACCTTCAAGTTCAAGAATGCCTCTTGGCATGTCAGATTTCATTCATAAGGTGGAGGAATAGCTAGCGTTTATTATTGATGCTGGAAAAAAAGGGGATGATAGGAATAAGGGGGAAGAAAAGAAGAAGCAAGACCAAAAAGGCAGTAGGACCTTCCATTGATCCAAGCTGAAACTTCAAATCCCTTGAAAAGGAAGAATGCAGTTGCACCACCTGATGCTCCAGCAGCCAAGAAAAAGATAACTGGACAAGACCCAGTTATACCTCTTCAATGGGAAGGAAAAGAGCTATGCGAAGTTGAAGGGTTTCTTCCAGTAGAAGCCACGAATAAATGGGGGGTGCCAAGAAGCAATTTAATGAAAAATACTATATCTGGGAAATCCTCCAAGACCCAGACTGCACTCCTTAATATTTTTTTATTGATTTCATGGAGATTAACTTCCTAATCTGTGGGAAATACTGAAGAGGGTGGCTGAAGAATATCTCAATGCCTATCCTAGAATCCCTGAATTCAGACCACGGGATCCTCCAACTGACATCTATGGAAAGCTGGATGATAAAGCTCTTCAGAAGGAGATCAGAGACATTTGTATCAAGAACAACTACACATCTCCTGAAGAACAAGAGTTTGCTTCATCAATCGTCAAAAAGAAATATGGTCTCATACCAGTTTCAAAGAGGCCCATTGGAGCAAAGCCACTGAGATCACTTCCTCTAGCAAGGCAGATCAGAGGAAGAGGAAGAGGAAGAAGGAGCTAAAAATGTTATTTTTGTTATTTTTTTCAAACACTTGTAATTTACTTGTAATTTTTCTGTAATTTTTCATTCAAGACTGCTCTGTACTGTAATAAAACAATGAAAAAATTTATAACAGTCAACTTGAATGACAACCACTAGTTGTCTCAAAAAGACCGAATTTGATTTTTGCCTTGCACTTTACTTTTGTGCAGACTTATTTACATTTGAATACTTGAGTTTTGCCATCATCAAAATAGGGGAAATTGTTAGGAATACTTGTTAGATTTTGATTATGTCATCCCTGTAATCATGTTTAATTCAAATGTATGCACAAAGTATTTGACATTGTAAAGAAGAACCAAATGAGTATTTTCTATAGGCTTTAGAAATTAGGCTAAGTATTGATCAGTTAGTAAATCGGCTAAGTATAGAACAGCTAACATATCAGATGAGTTTTCAGACAAGTTCTATATCAGGCGAGTTTGGTAAACAAAAGTATCAGACGAGGTTTGACCAAAACTCAGCTGCAGCCGAGTTCTGGATAAGGCAGTATATCAGGCGAGTTCCGGTCAAATAAATATATCATAGAAGTTTGACCACAGGTGAGTTATCAGCTGCGCTTTCAGACAACGAACACATCAGGCGAGTATTACTCCAACTGAAAGCAGATAAGTCTTCGGTCAAGCAAATATATCAGATGAGAGTTGACCACAGACGAGTTCTATATCGGTCGAGGTTTTCGGTCAAAGAAAATATAAGAGGAGGTTGACCAAACTTATCTACAAGCCAAGTATGAATATCGGAGAAGAAGCTCAGTCCACGTCAGCAAGCGTTAAAAAGTCAACAATAATGGCAAGACATGCGGACGTAAAATCAAGGAGACAAACTGAATGATTCTCGGAAAGTTAGGAATAAAATATTCCTTGAGATCCACGCTCTAAAGACTTAAGGATATACAAATCAAGAAGAGCGGCATGGATAAAAGAATTCTTTCAAACGGGTGGAATTGAAAAGGGAATCAAGTCATGCAAAGAGATGAACGAATAAACAAAGAAGTCCACCCTCCAACGGACGGATTTGTTATAGTGATGCAATGGCTATGATGAAGCTTAAGATTCATACTATAAATATCTGAAGACAGATTTGAGCAATATACGATGCAAACAACATTTATAAGCGATCAAAGTATTCAAAGCTATCAAAACGAACAATAGCATCGTGAAGAGAAAAGTTCAAAAGTTCATATACTGAGAAGCTCTTGAGTTGGAAAAGTCAAAAACTCTCGTCTTAAAATTTTGTGTACAGAGTTGCTTTCTTGAACGAGGTTCTTGAAAGTAAAGAGGCTGTAAACGCATCCATGGGTTCTTGATTGGAAGGTAATAGACAGCTTGCGTGTTGTTGAGGCATCCATGGGTTTTCGATCAGGAGTTGCAAGGCATCTAAGGGAGTTGCAACAGCCACGGATTTCCACTGTTTGGAAGCTGTTGTAACTAGAGAATTCTCTTTAACATTATCACTGGTTGACAGTTATAGTGAATTTATCTCCAACTAGTTTGGAGACAAGTGGACTAGTAGAGGATTACCCCACCTCTGAAACCACTATAAGTGCTTGTGTGTTTTACTGCATTCATCATACTTATCTCCTACATGTTGGGATTTGGTGCCTAAAACGATGGCCCAGCGGAAGCGGTAAAATGAAAATTAATTCGATCTGAATCCTTACGAGGATCAATCAAGCTACGTATATACGAATATTAAAATGAAGCACAAGATGATACGAGAAACATACCCTTGTAGTCCGTTGATTAAATGGTCTCCTTCTCTTGAGCTATTCCCCGAGCTTTGCTTGATCTCTACGAATCCAATCCGCTCCAAGCTCTTGGATGATCCAACGCCGAAAATACTGTGTCTCTACTTGCCACGCGCCGGAGAAATGAACAGAACGACGATCACCCGATTAACCTCTAAGGTTACGGCTAGAATCAAGTGATGTAAGCTTTCGATTGTGATTATAACAATCTAATTGTATAACTCACTATCTCTCTTTCTTGATTTTTCTCCAAGAACCACCAAGAAAAATATGAAGAAGAAGATGAAGAGTATTGAGAAAATAATTTTCTCTCTCTCGCTTATCTCACGGATGGAAAAACCAAGAGTATAAAGTGTGAAGTCTTCTCCTTTTATTATTCTTCAACCCACATGATACAATCAATCTCACATGAGATTCCACAACCAAGTTGTTGTCTTCCATTTATAAAATGGAAATAAAGACTTAGTGGAAAGTAGGTGGAAGGGGGGCGGCCATCTAGAAAATTTTATGGAGTTCGGTTCGTTTCGGACTCCCGTGAGTCTAATAAGATAAACTCCAATCCCGTTCCGATATATTTATATCAATTAATTAATCCAATTAATTAATCATATCAAATACATAATACATAATTAATTTCTCCAAGAAATAATTATATTCATGAATTAAATTAATCACCCAGTAATATATTTAATTCATTAGGTCATAAATCAATTTATCCAATAAATCGATTTAGACATGACACTTATTCTCCGTGAAGTTTCCAGACACTTTCTGCTTCTTTGCTTCCGTTGACTTTTCTACTGCTGCCTTTTTCATATCATAGGACAGTGTTTTGTCTTGATACTGCCGCAACGTAGTACACTCGAATCCGGACATGTACTGTTGAATCTCCGGCTTCATCTGCATATCGAAATGAAAGATCTTTTCTGCCTCCGTTCTGACCAAGTGTCGCACATAAGTCAACTGATGATTAAAAGTTTTAATTGAGTCTGTCACAGATGCTTCCGAATTCTGTGGTGAGAAACACTCTCGGATTTTTGCCTCTCTAACTGGACGAGGACAATATTGTGCTTCCATCATTTGTTTGAATTCTGTCCAACAAGATTATGATTCTCGTGCCTGGATAGCTTCCCACTACCAAAAGCCTCCCGGTCGGAAAATACTGGGAAATAGGAACTTTCCGGTCCTCGGGACAGTTAATACCCACAAATATCTTCTCTAACTCGTTTAGACAATGATCCCAAGTAAGTGCCTCAGCAGATCAGTCAAATTTTGTCGTGTGCAATTTTACCACCTCGGCAAGCCATCTGTCTCCTGCTATCCTTGTGGTGCCGCTGTCCCATCGCCGTCTGCATGCGGTCAACTACCCGAGCGAATCGGTTTATCTCGAGCCACCACTGCTGAAGCACCCCGCATGTTAGGATCTCGCATTATTATTTGCCGATCCTCGCCGCCCGTAATGGGAATCGGTTCGACTAGCGGATAATTCTGGGGTAGTTGTGGAATCCTCCTGTCTCATGTTACCACGTCCGCGTCCACGACCGCGTCCGCGTCCATGTCCTCTCCTCAACATACTGTAAACACAATTTCTCAATATCCAGGACAATATTTTCAAAAATAAAGCCCGTCAATACTCACAAAACAGAAATTAAATAAAACGGTAGTATAAAAGATTAGGAGACTTACAACCACGGTCCACATGACGACTTTGGCTGAACAGTGATGTTACGAATGACCCGTAAATCAAATAACGTAAACAGACCCAACTAAAACCCGACAGCCAAGATATCTATGAATCTTAGCTCTGATACCATATTCTGTAACACCCCGAGATATTCGGAATAGTTACAGCGCCGTAAACTCTTTAAGTAAGGATTTACAAGCTAATAAAAAGAAATGCAAATACAATACAACAGTACCATAGAAGTTCAAAATACAAACCGGTCTCAACTGATCCATTGAATCATTTATACAACCATATCGAAATAATATTATTAAGACACACGTACTCGAGTACTGAAAGTGAACCAAGAAGACAAATCACAATAACAATAAACATCAACCACATCACTGAGCCATTTCATCGTCATGTCGGTACTGTGGCTGCCTCCCCGCTCCTCGGCTACCTGAACATCAAAACAAATGTCCACCCCCGAAGGTGTTAGAAAAACGATGCTAGTACAAGTATCACAATACAAATTTCATCAATGCATTATAAAACATACAAAACGGACTTCCGTCACCGAAATCCAACGATGTAAATCCTCACGATTCCATCAACACAATACAGGGTAATCCAACGATCCAGTGCTCTCAGTATAGCTCCCCATGATGATCCCATCGGACCAACGCATGGTGGAAAACCCGTCCAACGATCCAGCGCCCTTAGCATAGATCCTCATGACCGCCTCGGATCATTTACAATATAAACCATGCAATCATGCATACATATATGCATTTCAATATGTCCATTAATACGAACAATTAGCCACGAATATCATGAGAAATCAAAGAAATTAATCTCATACTCGACAACATGAACAAAACCACATGCATGATCAAAGTTCTAATATAAACCAAACTCAACATATGATACTTGCCTCGAAAATGGCAAGAATGAAATACTCCAACAAATATCACGCGTCCGTATGCCACCGCCCCTCGATCGTCCCTTATGCAAGGCTCGTACCTTGTTCAAAAGAAATAATAAATAATTCATATAATGTCGTACAAGTGTCTAACAATCCGGTCTACGGTCGAAAGCTCAAAAAAAATGTAATCTGCCTGAACTACTTAGCGTACGCTACGTACTCTACGTAACATGCGCTAAGCCTGCCTGTTAGCGTACGTAAACGATGAAGTCTAGCGTGCGCTAACTATGTACTGACAGTCCTCTCTGATCAGCCGACTGATTCGTCTGATGACATAACGTACGGTACGCACCAAACGTAGCGTACATTACTCATTCTCGATAGCGCACGTTATTATACATATCTTAGCGTGCGCTAACCGTGCATGGCAGTTTACTACTGGGCAGTAGACTAGATATTATAGTGATGAAACTCATGAAATCTTTAGTGTTAATACATGCCATCTCCATGCATATCATGATCATACGGTTTGTGAAAGATCTATACGGATTAAACGACTTCGAGATACAAGGATATGTATAATCATCACAACACCATAATTCATCTTGATCTTCAAGAAAGTATCATAAGTTCCATCCATACTATGTCCAAAACGTATAATTCCATTATGTAAAAACATAAGAACTTGATAATCTCCATAAACTGGTCATAATCGGTTTCGAAGCTTCATGGATATGCTAGGAGTTCAAACACTAAAAGGTTCAATGGTTTATACGATTAAGAAGTACCAAAACATCAAAAATATCCTTCTAACAACATGATGTTCGACTACGTACAAATTTAACTGACTAGATAAATCCCAAATCATGATCAAAACGTCCTTCAAAATATTACTTAATATTGGTGAAGAATCACCTACCTCAAAGTAGTGAAGAACAAGGAGGAACTTGAAGAAATCCAATGTCGAGGGCTTGAACACCAATCTCCAATTATCTACAATCTTCCAACTCGTACTAGGATGATGATATGAGAGGTTGAGGATGGAGGAATTAACTCTCTAAGTCCAAAAATGCGGATTAGGGAAGTGAAAAGTCCGAAAAAATGAAAAAGGATGTTGTCCTATATATAGAAAATGGTTATTAGCGCGCGCTAGTCCATATCCATAGCATGCGCTAACGGCCATATGAAGCTTACTGACTTCACTGTACTCAGCATTTAGCGTACGCTATCCTCATATCAGTAGTGTGCGCTACCGCGTTGACTTGGCTTTTCCCGAAAGCCATCCAGGTTCATCCCGACATTATCCGACCAAGATCCGCGGCTGATCTCACCTACCACTCTGTCTTAATCATGCTGACTACGTATAGCGTGCGCTAAGGTTCATACATAGCGTGCGCTACGAACCCAACTTAGCGTACACTACGCTAAGTCGATAGCGTGCGCTACATGTACAAAAAATCACCACTTTAGAACACATTCATGCAATCATGCGCTCAACAATACCGGATCATGAAATACGGAGAATAATACTCGGATCAAAATGCAATAAATACAACATCACAAGGTTCGAATACACATCAGAAATCTCGGGCATTACATCCTCTCTCCCTAAAAAGAAGTTTCGTCTTGAAACTTAAGATGAAAACAACTCCGGATATCTAGTCTTCATATTGTCCTCCGTTTCCCAAGTGGCCTCTTCAACTCCGTGTCGTGACCATTGTACTTTAACCAAGGGTATTGGTTTATTCCTCAATTGTTTGATCCGACTTTCAAGTATCCTGATTGGTCTCTCTTTGAAGGTGCCGTCATTAGCTATCTCGATATCATCGAACTCAATGGTATGACTGAGATCTGGTACATACTTTCACAATTGGGATACGTGAAACACATTGTGAACGTGACTCGTCGATGGCGGTAAGGCCAACATGTATGCTAAATCCCCAGCTCTCTCGAGGATCTCAAATGGTCCGATATATCTCGGACTTAGCTTACCTTTCCTCCCAAAACGAAAAATTCCTCGAGTAGGAGACACCTTCAATAGTACGTGGTCCCCAATGTCGAACTCTAGCGGGCGACGACGCACGTCTGCATAAGACTTTTGTCGACTCTGGGCAGTCAACAGTCTTTCCCGAATCAAAGCTATCTTCTCTTGAGTCTGAACTATCAATTCTGGTTCCGTACCGATCAAGTCCGAAGAATCATCCCAGCACAGAGGTGATCGACATCTCCTCCCGTACAAAGATTCAAATGGTGCCATCTTAATAGAAGTATGCCAACTATTGTTGTAGGTAAATTCAATCAACGGAAAGTGAACTTCCCAATCAGTTGACCAATCCATAGTGCAAGCTCTAAGCATGTCTTCTACTATTTGTATAGTCCTTTCGGACTGACCGTCCATTTGAGAATGATAAGCCGTGCTAAAGTTTAGCTCGGTCCCCAAAGCCCTGTGAACTACCTTCCAGAAGTGCGACACGAAGCGACCATCTCGATCTGAAATAATGGTCTTTGGCGTCCCATGCAATCTGACTATCTCTACAATAAATACTCGCGCCAATCTCTCGGGTCCCCAAGTGTCTTTAATTCCTACGAAATGAGCCGACTTGGTTAATCGATCAACTATAACCCAAATCATGTTCATTCCCGTCTTGGTCCTTGGCATACTGGTGATGAAATCTATCGAGATATCCTCCCACTTCCACTCAGGGATCGGAAGTGGCTTTAACATTCCGGCAGGTCGCTGATGTTCAATCTTAACTTGATGACAAGTCAAACACTTCGAAACGTACTCTGCTACATCCTTCTTCATATTTCCCCACCAGAAGCTTTGCTTTAGATCATTATACATCTTACTACTGCCCGGGTGAATAGAATAGGGCGCGCTGTGAGCTTCTTTCAGAATTGTCCGTCTCAAATCATCATCATCGAGAATGCAAAGTCGACTTTGAAATCTCAGAACTCCATCATCTTGTATCACGAATCCTGGGGCCTTTCCTTTCGTTACCTCGTCACATAACCGAAGGATCATAGAATCGTTCAACTGCTTAGATTTGATTTCCTCGACTAGTGACGAAGTCAGCTCCATCACATATAGTCACCCTTGGATTCCTAGTGACCACACTTCAATCCCTTCGCGGATCAGTTCTCGTTGGATGCTGGTTTGGGACGTAAGTGCTTCCAACACTCGAAGAGAAATAGGTTTACGGCTTAATGCATCAGCTACTACGTTTGCTTTACCCGAATGATAGAGAATTTCCAAGTCGTAATCCTTGATCAATTCTAGCCACCTTCTCTGCCTCATGTTTAATTCTTTCTGACTGAAAATGTACTTGAGGCTTTTGTGATCTGTAAAGATCTGAAAATGAGTGCCGTATAAATAATGTCGCCAAATTTTCAAGGCAAAGACCACAGCTGCTAACTCCAGATAATGAGTCGGGTAATTAACTTCGTACGGTTTCGACTGCCGAGAAGCATAGGCAATCACCTTATCCTTTTGCATCAACACACATCCCAGACCCTGATTTGAAGCGTCGTTGTATACCATGAATCCATCAGTTCCATCTGGTAATGCTAATATAGGTGATGTCGTCAGTCTCTTCTTAAGTTCATCAAAACCCGCCTGGCATTTCTCATCCAACGTGAACTTTTGAGTTTTCTGTAACAGCTGAGTGAGCGGACGAGCAATTTTGGAAAATCCCTCTACAAAATGACGATAATATCCAGCAAGTCCTATGAAGCTTCGGACTTCTTTCACGCTATTAGGAGCTTCCCATCCCAAGATTGCTTTGACTTTCTTCGGGTCCACTTGAACTCCGTCAGCTGATATCACATGCCCAAGGAAGGTTACTTCCCCAAGCTAGAACTCGCATTTGGAAAACTTTGCATAAATCTGTTCATTCCTCAAGGTGCTCAAAACCACACGCAAATGCTCGTGATGCTCCTCTGTGTCTTTCGAATAGATCAAGATGTCGTCAATGAAAATGACCACAAACTTATCTAGGTATTCTAAGAATACCCGATTCATCAATTGCATAAATACCGCAGGAGCATTGGTAAGTCCGAATGGCATCACCACGAATTCATAGTGCCCGTACCGGGATTTGAAAGCATATTTTGGTATATCCAATCCCTTAATTCTCAACTGATGATATCCTGACCGCAAGTCAATCTTCGAGAATACCCTTGCCCCTTGCAGTTGATCAAATAAGTCGTCGATCCGAGGTATAGGATACTTGTTCTTGATCGTCACCTTGTTTATCTCTCTGTAATTAATACATAATCGGATGGATCCATCTTTCTTGCGGACAAAGAGAACGGGTGCTCCCCAAGGAGAAACGCTAGGTTGAATGTAACCCTTCTGCAATAATTCCTCCAGTTGCTTCTTTAGTTCATACATCTCGGTTGGTGCCATACGGTATGGTGCTCTAGAAATAGGAGCGACTCCAGGTTCTAATTCGATGGTGAACTCCACTTCTCTCTGCGGAGGTAACCCAGGTAGTTCGTCAAGGAAAACATTTGAGAATTCATTCACAACTGGAATAGATGAGAGATCTACTCCTCCTTCTTTCCTCATGGCGTAGCACCAAAATCCGTGACAACCCTGCTTCAGTAATTTCACTGCTTTCATAGCCTTGATCCGTTTTCCCGAGCTTCCCGGTCTCCACCCTTTGAATACATGTTCAGATCCATCATCGGCAATGATAGAAATAACTCTCTTTCGGTAATTTAAAATAGCTCCATAACGATTGAGCCAATCGTCTCCGAGAATTAGATCGTCACCACAGATGTAGACTACAGTAAGATTCGATGGCCAATCTCTCCCTCCTATAGACACTGGAAAATCTCTAGTTTCTAGGGTTCCCACAATTTTCTCTCCGCTCGGCAAACCCACAACATATGGTTCACAATCAAATAAACACGAGATTTTCAAACGATTAACACAGTTCAATGATATGAAAGAATGTGTAGCTCCGGAATCGAATAAGACACTAACGGGTTGCAAAAGGATCTGAATCGTACCTGATGCAACAGCAGTGTTCTGATCGTCAGATTTCCTCATCTCGTATAGGCACGGAGGAACCGACCCAGCACTGGATGTCTCTCTCTTCCCAACGTTCTGCTGCTGAAATCCACTCTGCTGCGTCTGGTTCACACTGGAGTCCTTCGGAACCGGTGCAGTAGTGCGAGTACCAAAAGATCGAGTCACATTTCCACAAAATGTTGCGCGATGTCCTTCCTGTCCACACTCGAAACAGGTCACAGCAGGTGCCAAACAATCACGTCGAACATGACCCGTTTTGCCACAGTTATAACATTTCTTCCCTGCGTCTGAAACGGTTGGTGCTGCCCGGAACTTCTTTCCACCTCGAGAAGGATGCGGAAGCCTCCTGGACGAATGAAATGAGGAATGGCCCTTGCGGGGCCCACTACTCTTATTCTCCGTGAAGTTGCCACACACTTTCTGCTTCTTTGCTTCCGTTGACTTTTCTACTGCTGCCTCTTTCACATCATAGGCCAGTGCTTTGTCTTGATACTGCCACAACATAGTACACTCGAATCCGGACATGTACTGTTGAATCTCCGGCTTCATCCGCATATCGAAATGAAAGATCTTTTCTACCTCCGTTCTGACCAAGTGTCGCACATAAGTCAACTGATGATTAAAAGTTTTGATTGAGTCTGTCGCAGATGCTTCCGAGTTCTGTGGTGAGAAAAACTCTCGGATTTTTGCCTCTCTAACTGGACGAGGACAATATTGTGCTTCCATCATTTGTTTGAATTCCGTCCAGTCAGCATTATGATTCTCAGGTCGGATAGCTTCCCACCAGTCAAAAGCCTCCCCAGTCAGAAAATACTGGGCAATAGGAACTTTCCGGTCCTCGGGACAGTTAATACCCGCAAATATCTTCTCTAACTCCTTTAGCCAATGATCCCAAGTAAGTGCCTCAGCAGATCCGTCAAATTTTGGCGGGTGCAATTTGACCACCTCAGCAAGCCATCTGTCTCCCCGGTTATCCTCGTGGTGCTGTTGTCCCATTGCCATCTGCATGCGGTCAACTACCTGAGCGAATTGGTTTATCTGATCCACCACCTGTTGAAGCACCCCCGGCATGTTAGGATCTGCAGTATTATTTGTTGATCCCTGCTGTCCTCCAGAATGGGAATCGGTTTGACTAGCGGATAATTCTGGGGTAGTTGCGGAATCCTCCTGTCTCATGTTACCACGTCCGCGTCCACGACCGCGTCCGCGTCCGCGTCCACGTCCTCCCCTCAACATACTGTAAACACAATTTCTCAATATCCAGGACAATATTTTCAAAAATAAAGCCCGTCAATACTCACAAAACAGAAATTAAATAAAAACGGTAGTATAAAAGATTAGGAGACTTACAACCACGGTCCACATGACGACTTTGGCTGAACAGTGATGTTACGAACGACCCGTAAATCAAATAACGTAAACAGACCCAACTAAAACCCGACTGCCAAGATATCCATGAATCTTAGCTCCGATACCATATTCTGTAACACCCCAAGATATTTGGAATAGTTACAGCGCCGTAAACCATTTAAGTAAGGATTTACAAGGCTAATAAAAAGAAATGCAAATACAATACAACAGTACCATAGAAGTTCAAAATACAAACCGGTCTCAACTGATCCATTGAATCATTTATACAACCATATCGAAATAATATTATTAAGACACATGTGAGTACTGAAAGTGAACCAAGAAGACAAACCACAATAACTATAAACATCAACCACATCACTTAGCCATTTCATCGTCATGTCGGTACTGTGGCTGCCTCCCCGCTCCTCGGCTACCTGAACATCAAAACAAATGTCCACCCCCGAAGGTGTTAGCAAAACGATGCTAGTACAAGTATCACAATACAAATTTCATCAATGCATTATAAAACATACAAAACGGACTTCCGTCACCGGAATCCAACGATGCAAATCCTCACGATTCCATCAACACAATACAGGGTAATCCAACGATCTAGCGCCCTCAGTATAGATCCCCATGATGATCCCGTCGGACCAACGCATGGTGGAAAACCCGTCCAACGATCCAGTGCCCTCAGCATAGATCCCCATGATGATACCGTCGGACCAACGCATGGTGGACATTCGATCCAGCGCCTTTAGCATATATCCTCATGAGCCCCTCAGATCATTTACAATATAAACCATGTAATCATGCACACATATATGCATTTCAATATGTCCATTAATACGAACAATTAGCCACGAATATCATGAGAAATCAAAGAAATTAATCTCATACTCGACAACATGAACAAAACCACATGCATGATCAAAGTTCCAATATAAACCAAACTCAACATATGATACTTGCCTCGAAAATGGCAAGAATGAAATACTCCAACAAATATCACGCGTCTGTATGCCACCGCCCCTCGATCGTCCCTTATGCAAGGCTCGGACCTTGTTCAAAAGAAATAATAAATAATTCATCTAATGTCGTACGAGTGTCTAACAATCCGGTCTACGGTCGAAAGCTCAAAAAAAATGTAATCTGCCTGAACTACTTAGCGTACGCTACGTACTCTACGTAACGTGCGCTAAGCCTGCCTGTTAGCGTATGTAAACGACGAAGTCTAGCGTGCGCTAACTATGTACTGACAGTCCTCTATGATCAGCCGACTGATTCGTCTGATGACATAACGTACGTTACGCACCAAACGTAGCGTACGTTACTCATTCTCGATAGCGGACGTTATTATACATATCTTAGCGTGCGCTAACCGTGCATGGCAGTTTACTACTGGGCAGTAGACTAGATCTTATAGTGATGAAACTCATGAAATCTTTAGTGTTAATACATGCCATCTCCATGCATATCATGATCATACGGTTTGTGAAAGAGCTATACGGATTAAACGACTTCGAGATACAAGGATACGTATAATCATCACAACACCATAATTCATCTTGATCTTCAAGAAAGTATCCTAAGTTCCATCCATACTATATCCAAAACGTATAATTCCATTATGTAAAAACATAAGAACTTGATAATCTCCATAAACTGGTCATAATCGGTTTCGAAGCTTCATGGATATGCTAGGAGTTCAAACACTAAAAGGTTCAATGGTTTATACGATGAAGAAGTACCGAAACATCGAAAATATCCTTCTAACAACATGATGTTCGACTACGTACGAATTTAACTGACTAGATAAATCCCAAATCATGATCAAAATGTCCTTCAGAATATTACTTAATATTGGTGAAGAATCACCTACCTCAAAGTAGTGAAGAACAAGGAGGAACTTGAAGAAATCCAATGTCGAGGGCTTGAACACCAATCTCCAATTATCTACAATCTTACAACTCGTGCTAGGATGATGATATGAGAGGTTGAGGATGGAGGAAATAACTCTCTAAGTCCAAAAATGCAGATTATGGAAGTGAAAAGTCTGAAAAAATGAAAAAGGATGCTGTCCTATATATAGAAAATGGTTATTAGCGCGCGCTAGTCCCTATCCATAGCGTGCGCTAACGGCCATACGAAGATTACTGAATTCACTGTACTCAGCATTTAGCATACGCTATCCTCGTATCAGTAGCGTGCACTACCGTGTTGACTTGGCTTTTCGCGAAAGCCGTCCAGGTTCATCCCAACATTATCTGACCAAGATCCGCGGCTGATCTCACCTACCAACCTGTCTTAATCATGCTGACTACGTATAGCGTGCGCTAAGGTTCATACATAGCATGCGCTACGAACCAAACTTAGCGTACGCTACGCTAAGTCGATAGTGTGCGCTACATGTACAAAAATCACCACTTTAGAACACATTCATGCAATCATGCGCTCAACAATACCGGATCATGAAATACGGAGAATAATACTCGAATCAAAATGCAATAAATACAACATCACAAGGTTCGAATACACATCAGAAATCTCAGGCATTACACTTATGACCTCATCTACCAATAAATGCATAGGACATATAACCCGCTCACTAACGGGAGAAAGAATTCCATCTTGGTATTCAGTAGGACCTGCTACTTGCCCATCAAGATGCGCGTCGAGGTTAACCCCTGCCTTCCTGTTTACAGGGTCGAACTACTCTAATGAAAATCTTGACATCACAATCACATCCCTACTAAATCCTCAAGTCGAGGGTTCATGAATACCTATCACAACCTTTTGATTCCGTCATTGACTGTCCTGGAGTGAAATCCATGTGACGAATTGAGGGTGAGTCGGTTCGAGTATACTAATCCAATTAGCTTACCTATAACATGTGCTCCCACTAACCATTAGTATTTGACAGGCACTCTCCATGTCAAAGAATACGTCATATAAGTCTTCACATAAACTTAATGCCCAGTTCATCGCCTTGCGAATGATTAAGTATTTGAGCTGTAAACCTTTCCAGTGCCGACCCCCTTATCTAATAAGGAGTGGAATGGTTTGTTCTCAAATACATGGACTAGTTTCTATATGTATATTTACGAGTCAAGAATGCTAGTAACTATGAGTAAATAAATAAACATCCATTGCCTTATAATAATGATTTACATAATAACAAGTACAATGCCCTCACTCAACATCCTCTGAGTGTCATTCAGGGGCATACTCCCAGCAATCTCCCACTTGCACTCAATGCTACACACTATGGTATTTAATACCCATGTTCTCCAGATTACGCTCCAAGCTAATCTGAGAATGTGGCTTGGTCAGTGGATCAGCGACGTAGTCGGCAGACTCTACTCTATGCAGCACAATGTATCTCTTTGCGAACAAATTCTCTTACGAGATGATACTCTCTCTCAATATGTTTGGTACTATTATGAAACCTCAGCTCCTAGGCATGTGCTACCGCTCTGGCAGCGCAGCACAAGGTGTCACGTAAAGTTTACCCATTAACTTCTAAATCCTTCCTTTGGAGGTCTTCGAGGCCGCTTTATACTCATCCTAACAGGTGGAATTAGCAGTCGCGCTATACTTGGCACTATGCCAAGATACTGCTCCTCCATTAAGAGTAAATATGTAGCCAGAAGTAGACATCGAATCATTCTTCTATCCTTGGAAGTCCAATTCAGTGAATCCCACCACATTCAGTTCTTCACCACCATATTTAAGAACCAGATCTATAGTCCTTCTAAAGTACTTGAGAACGTTCTTTACGGCGGTCTAATGTTCCCTAACTGGGTTATCCCGAAACCTACTTACCATGGTCCCAGCATGCGCAATGTCAGGTCTCGTACACAATAAAGTATATATTAGGCTACCCATATTCCGAAGCATACGGTATATTACTTATTTCCTTTCATTGTTCCTCACTATGAGGACACATCTTCAAGGTGAGTTTTATTCCATGTCGCATCGATATGAACCCTCTTTTAGAATAATACATCTTAAATCGTTTTAAGATTTATCTATATAGAGAGCTTGGGAAAAAAACTTACCATTCTCTTCAATCTATCCCAGTAGAGTCGAATCCCAAGAATATAGGTTTCTTCTCCCAAGTCTTTCATGGAGAAATTACTCGAAAGCCAAGCTTTCACAGAACTGAGCATTCCCACATTATTTCCTATTAGTAGAATGTCATCTACATATAGTACTAAGAATACGATCTTGCTCCGACTAACCCTCTTGTATACACAAGGTTCCTCCTCATTTTGCACAAAGTCAAACTCTTTGACTGCCTCATCAAAACGAAGGTCCCAACTACATGAAGACTGCTACAGTCTATTTCATGGAGTCTACATCCACCATTGCTAGGTCATTGGTCGCGGGTCGGTCTCTTGTTTATCACTTGGAAGGTAATTATGACACCCTACTAGACCTACGAGGTGGTTGTACTTGTGTTTCAGAAGGTTCGGTTCCAATTTCTTGCACAGGTGTCTCCTGAGGAGTTTCATTGTATTCTTCCAAAGAAATATTTATACCTGCTCCGCCTTCCTGAATGAACTCTTCTTCCAAGAAGTGTGCATGCAAAGTAACAACGATCTTTCAATATTTGGGCATGTAGAATAGATAACTCATCGTCTCAGATGGGAATCCAATGAAATGTCTCCTCACGGACCTCGCTTCCATTTTGTCCACCTTAGCTTCTTGACATAGGCGGGACATCCCCAAATCCTAATGTGATTAAGACTTGGTTTCTTGCCCTCCCACATCTCATGTGGAGTTTTAGGAACGGATTTGTAAAGACAACTGTTAAAGATATATGCAGCAGTCAGGAATAGGTAAATCGGTAAGTCAGTATAGCCTAGCATGGAACAGACCATATCCAACTAGGTCTGGTTCCTTCTTTCAGACACACCATTTAACTGAGGAGTGCCTGGAGGTGTTAGTTGTGATACTATTCCATGTTCCTTCAGGAACTTGTTAAACTCCATACTCATATCCTCGCCACCTCGGTCTGACCGAAGTGCTTTGATATGATTTCTAGTTTGTTTCTCGACTAGCACCTTAAATTCCTGGAATTTCTCAAAGGCCTCGGATTTATGTTTCATTAAGTATACATAACCATACCTAGTATGATCATCTGTAAATGTAATGAAGTACTGATATCCGTCACGTGCTGCTTCCAAAGCACCACATACATCGGTATGGATTAATCCCAGTTTATCAGCGGATCTTTCAAAAGTCCCTATGAAGGGAGACTTAGTCATTTTGCCTTTAACGCAAGATTCAAAAGTAGGAAAGGGATCCGATCCCAATGGACCCATAAGTCCATCTTTTCCCATTTTGTAAACTTTGGTCTGACCAACATGACCAAGTCTAAGATGCCATTTCAAAACTTGATTGGTTTCATCCCTACCACGCTTCCTAGTCATAGTATTCACAACGACTTTGTTACTGAGGTTTAGATGATACAGTCCATTTAACAATGTAGCAGTGCCCACTAGTTTATTTCTGAAATATATTTTGCAGGAACCATCACCAATGAAAAATGAAAAAACCTTTCTAATCCATGACCGGAATGGATACAATATTTTTATGCCCCTTGGGCAAAACAAGTACATCTTCTAAAGTCAAAACAAATCCGGATTCTAAACCTAAAAGAAGTGATCCTATGTCGCTCGCCTCGACACTATGCCCGCTTCTGACTGTGATTATAACTTCTCCAGCTCCAAGCTTCCTACTTTGTTCCAGATCCTGATTCACGGTACAATTATGAGAACTAGCACCAGAATCCAGTATTTAAGAAGTAGAAAATACAGTACCAGAACAATTCGTTCCCAGTGGCCCAGCTCACCGCACTTGAGATATGCGTCCTTATTCTTCTTCTTGTTCTTCGGAACCATCGGGGCCTTGCCCTTACCCTTGAAGTCCTTTTCTTGTGGTCTCGTCTGCTTCTTGGTCTTTTTCTTCTTGTTCTTAGACCTCCGAGGTCTAGAAGAAATCACAAGGGCAGACTCCTTCATCCACGGAGTTTTCATCTGAGACTGAGCGGTCACGAGTTTTTTCATTAGCCCAGCTAAGTTACATGCAATCTCATTGTAGTTGAAGTTCATAACAAACTGTGAGAAGGAATCAGGGAGAGACCATAGGATAAGGTCGGTTTGAAGAGAAGTATCCATCTTAAAATCAAGAGCCTCCAATCTCCCGATCATGAATATCATTTTGAGGACGTGGTCCCCAACCTTCTCATTTTCCTTCATCCTTGCACCGAAAATTTGCTTAGATATCTCATATCTATCAGTTCGACTGTGCTCACCATAAAGCTCGGTTAAGTGAGATAGAATCTGCCTAGCAGAAGTCATTTTCTCATGAGCTCTCTGAAGCTCATTAGACATAGAAGCCATCATGTAAGCACGGACTTTTACGTCTGTTGGGATTCCACAGAAAATAAACGCATCGGAAGAATAAACGGAATCCCTAAGAGGATCGATCAAGTAACGTATATACGAAAATAAAAATACGAAGATCAAGGAATCAAAGTCCCATACCTATGATGTCTCTGAAAAACCTTCGTCTGATGATGATGATGATGATGATGATGATGATGATGAGCCCTTCGTTCCAAGCACCTAAAGCAAGGTGCCTCTACTTGACACGCCGGAACTTGATAGAAAAATCGACAAGCTTCCTTTCTTCAAGAATGCGGCTAGGGAAGCTTGTAGGAATTTTCTCTCTCAATGTATTCTTCTTATATCTTGTCTCTAAGATCAAGATGAAGTTATCAACCTTACTCTCTCTCTCTCTCTCTAATTCGTGATTTTGAGTTCAAGGAAGAAGAAGTCCTCTCTCTATTTTAAAGACTTTTATTTATAAAAAATGAAAGTCTACCTTTAACACATGATTGAGGGTATCAAATACACCTCACATATGTCACCTAGTGACATAAAATAAGTATAAAAGAGACAAGAGAGGGAGGGGGCGAAATTTCCAAGAAGACGGGTCGAATTTACTCGGCTCGTGTATCGATGTTCACAAAATGAATCCTCGTGTACCGGATGTTCGTTAAACGAATCCGCTTTATTTCCAATGTGTTTGACTAATTAATTAATCCAATTAATTAATTATATCAAACACAAATATATATTTCTCTAAGAAATATAATTTATGAATTAAAGTAATCACCCAAAGAACCTACTTACAATTCATAAGACCGCTATTTGATTTATCCGATAAATCAAAATTAGATATCTAATATCTAATATTATAAGAGAGATTATTAATTCACATTTATCCATCAATGATCCTATTGTGCGACTCGTAGGTTCGTCTCACCGGCATTGGGAGGAACTAATGAGTGCGGGCAAGACTTAGCCAACTTAAGCGGGCCGCATCAGAAACCCCGATCGAATGAACGAATCATTCCGTAACCATTATGTCGTGAATACTATATACGTATAGACCCTTCATCGATGTCCCGGTCAAGTCTTCGGTCACGGTAAAGTCAAACCCTATCGTTGACTAAACTCTATACATGTGTTAATGCAAATCAAAACCGACTGATTAATAGTGTATCTAATACGACTATATCGTAATGCTTTGTCCAAAGACTTATGATCTTATTCGCCATTAACCGTATAGGACATTCACCGCTCACTAACAGAGATAGAATCCTTTCGCATACAAGAAAGATCGCTACCCGCCCGTATAGTCCGCACTTCGAGGTCGACTCAAGAATTAAGCAAATGAGTCTAACTACTCTAATGACAAACTAAACGTCACAGCACATCTTCATCGAACCCTCAAGTCAAAGGTCCACGTATACTATCACAACCTTTTGATTCGTCATCGACTCTCCGAGAGTGAATACTGTGGATCAATCGAGTATGAGTCGTGTTCGAGTATACTGGTCCCACCAATATACTTATAACTATGCTATCAAGACGTGCACACGTCCTAGCATCAGTTATACAAGTCTTATTAAAACTTAATGTCCAGTTAAGTTTTATCGACTTGCGAACTAGTTAAGCATTCGAGCTCTAAACACTTCTAGTGCCTATCTCCTTATCTCCATAAGGAGTAGAATGTTCACTCTCAAATGCAAGGACTATTATTCTATATACCAAATCACAATGCCAGTGATATACAATAATATAGAAATAATAATTGCCTTATTAAATATAATATTCATAATTACAATATAATTGCTCTCACTCTCTCATCCTCTGAGTGGCATTCGAGGGCATATTCCTAATAATCTCCCACTTGCACTCAATGCCACAAACTATGGTATCTAATACCCATACTCTCTAGATGTCTCTCTAAGACCTTCTGAGATAGTGGCTTGGTAAGCGGATCAGCAACGTTATTTGTCCGTGTCTACTCTGCAGTGTAACATTCCCATCCCGAACCATTTCTCTAACAAAATGATATTTTCGCAATATGTTTGGTGTTGTGGTGAGCCCTAGGCTCCTTAGCTCGTGCAATGACCCGTCGTTGTCACAAAACAGTGTCACGGGCTTCTCTGCATTAGGAACCACTTGAAGTTCCTCAGTGAACTTCTTTATCCAAAAAGATTCTTTAGCAGCCTCCGCGGCTGCCTGATATTTGGCTTGACATGTAGAGATAGCAGTCGAACTTTGCTTGGCACAAGAAACTGCCCCACCATTCAGCGTAAAGATATACCCTGATGTGGACATCTGAGCATCCATGTCCCCCGAAAAATCTGAGTTTGTATAACCCATCACTCTTAGTTATCCACCGCCGTATGTAAGAACCAAGTATTTAGTCCTCCTTAGGTACTTAAGAATGTTCTTTACAGCAGTCCAATGTTCCTGCCCTGGATTTGACTGAAACCGACTTACTACGCTCACAGCATAGGCAATGTCCGGTCTAGTGCAAATCATTGCATACATCAGACTACCTACTGCCGAAGCATAAGGTACCTTGCTCATTTCCTTTCTATCTTCCTCACTTTGAGGACACATATCTAAGGAAAGTTTTGCACCATGTTGCATAGGTAGAAACCCTCTTTTAGAATCTTCCATCCTAAATCGCTTCAGGATCTTTTCTATGTAGAGGGCTTGGGAAAGACCTAACATTCTTTTTGCTCTATCCCGGTAGAGACGAATACCCAGAATATAGGTAGCTTCTCCCAAGTCTTTCATTGAGAACTCTTTAGAAAGCCAAGCTTTCACAGAACTGAGCATTCCTATGTCGTTTCCAATAAGTAGAATGTCATCTACATATAGTATTAAGAACGCAATTTTGCTCCCACTAACCTTCTTGTAAATACAGGGATCTTCTTCGTTTTGGACAAAATCAAACTCTTTGACTGTATCGTTAAAACGAAGATTCCAACTCCGTGAAGCTTGCTTCAGTCCATAAATGGCACACTGAAGTTTGCATACTTTATGAATATTGGTTTGAGATATGAATCCCTTAGGCTGTTCCATGTAAATCTCCTACTCGAGGAATCCATTTAGGAATGCCGTTTTCACATCCATTTGCCATATTTTATAATCTAAGTGGGCTGCTATAGCAAGCATCATGCGAATATACTTAATCATAGCTACAGGCGAGAAGGTCTCGAAGTAATCGATTCCTTCTCTTTGGAAATAACCCTTTGCCACAAGCCTGGCCTTATAGGTATCAACCTTGCCATCTCCATCCGTCTTTCTCTTATAGATCCATTTGTTTCCAATAGGCACTATGCCTTTAGGATGATCTACTAAAGTCCAGACCCGATTAGCATGCATTGAGTCTATCTCAGCTTCCATAGCTTCTTGCCACTTGGTGGAGTCAACGTCTACCATCGCTTGGTCGTATGTAGAAGGATCATTGCCTTGACTACTTTCTGTCATCTCATGGACACCCAGTTCCTCTTGATGCAGATAGCCATACCTCTCAGGTATTTGAGAAATTATACTAGACTTGCGAGGTTGTATTTGTATTTCAGAAGGTTGGGTTCTAATATCTTGCATAGGTGTCTCATTTGGTGTTTCTTTTATTTCTTCCAAAGAAATATTTCTACCTGCCCCTCCTTTCTGAATAAACTGATCTTCCAGGAAGTGTGCTTGTATAGCAACGATGATCCTATGATCTTCGTGCATGTAGAATAGATATCCCATGGAATCCCCTGGATATCCTATGAAACGACCTTTCACAGATCTAGTTTCCAATTTCTCTACTTTAGTCTTCTTGACATAAGCAGGGCATCCCCAATAATGTGACTAAGACTTGGTTTCCTACCTCTCCACATCTCATGGGGAGTCTTAGGAACGGATTTGGAAGGACATCTGTTCAAGATATGCACAACAGTAAGGAGCGTGTAACCCCACAGATAAATCGGTAGATCAGTATAGTTAAGCATAGAGCGAACCATGTCCAACAAGGTTCGGTTCCTTATTTCTGATACACCATTTAATTGTGGAGTAGCTGGAGGAGTGAATTGTGACACTATTTCTAGTTCTTTTAAGAACTCATCAAATTCGGTACTCATGTACTCACCACCCCGGTCTGACCGAAGAGTCTTAACACGGTTACCTGTTTGATTTTCAACTAGGGCTTTAAATTCCTTGAATTTATCAAAAGCTTCAGACTTATGTTTCATTAAGTACGCGAATCCATACCTGGTATGGTCATAAGTGAATGTAATGAAATACTGAAAGCCGTCTTGTGCCACTTCAAAAGGGCCACAGACGTCGGTATGGATCAATCCAAGTTTTTCAGCACCTCTTTCAAAAGTCCCTGCGGAGGGTAACTTAGTCATTTTGCCTTGAAGGCAAGATTCACAAGTTGGATAGGGATCTGATCCCAATGGGCCTGTAAGCCCATCTTTCTCCATTTTATGAACCTTGGTCTGACCGATATGACCAAGTCTAAGATGCCACTTAAGTGCTTAGTTCGTTTCATCCCTACCACGCTTCCTAGTTATAGTGTTCACAGTTGTTTTATTCTTTAAATTTAAATGGTATAAACCATTTAATAATGTAGCAGTACCAACCAATTTATTTCTGAAATAAATATGACAGGACCCATCTCCAATAAAGAAGTCAAATCCCTTTCGGTCCATGACCGGAATTGATACAATATTCTTGTGCCCATTGGGCAAAACAAGTACATCATCTAAAGTAAGAATAAAACCAGATTCTAAATCCAACATAAGGGATCCGATATCAGAAGCCTCCACACTATGCCCACTTCCTACGGTGACCATCACCTCCCCTGAATCCAGCTTCCTACTTCGTTCCAGATCCTGATTCATTGTACAAATGTGAGAACTCGCACCGGAATCAAGTATCCAAGAAGTAGAATATACAGTTACAGAACAATTTGTTTCTAAAACCAGTAGTTCCGTACCTGAAGGCGCATTACGGTCAAGCTTTGGACAGTACCTCTTCCAGTGTCCTAGCTCACCGCAGTTGAGGCATACATCCGTTTTCTTGGCCGCCTTGCTCTTTTGAACCATTGGGGCCTTGCCCTTTCCCTTGTCGATCTTGGCTATTGGACCTAACTGCTTCTTGTTCTTTTTCTTCTTATTCTTGGACTTCCAAGTCCCAGAAGAAATCACAAGTGCATCTTCCTTTCCCTTTTTCTTCATCTGAGACTGGGCAGTCGTCAGTTTGTTCATTAGCCCAGCTAAGTTACATGCAATCTCATTGCAGTTGAAGTTCATGACAAATTGTGAAAAGGAGTCAGGAAGTGACTGCAGGATAAGGTCAGTTTGGAGAGATGCATGCATCTGAAAATCAAGAGCTTCCAATCTCTCAATCATCGAGATCATCTTGAGGACATGGTCCTCAACCCTCTCTCCTTCCTTCATCCTGGCGCCGAATAATTGCTTCGATATCTCATATCTAGCAGTCCGGCTATGCTCACCATAGAGCTCAGCCAGGTGCGCTAAGATGGATTGCGAAGACGTCATCTTTTCATGGGCACGTTGAAGCTCATTGGTCATTGAGCCTAACATGCACCCTCGCACTCTTATGTCATCTTTTACCCATTTCTCATGGGCATCGACATCTTCCTGATTGGCTCGGGTTCTTGTAGGAGCCGCTGGGATGTCCACCTCCAAGATATATCCCAACATTTCCATAGTTAAGACAATCCTCAAGTTCCGAAGCCAGTCCACATAGTTCGGACCAGTCAGTACGTTCTTTTCAAGTAGTATAGCGAGTGGGTTCATTGTCATATTGATAGTTTTGTTAACTGCAGAGAATAATTTGAGATTCGTTAGTGTTTGTTTAATTATGATCCGAGTAAAGAATTTAAGGACTTTATTTATTCATAACTCGGCTCCCACTATTTTATCGGCATTTACACACTCCCATGTTAAATCTGGAAGTCTTGAGTGACTTCATAGTGGTGATCGATTTCTTTACAAAGTTTAATAGAGGGCAACCCATACGGTTTATATTCTATTATTCTTTATAAAGTGGTGTCTAATACCAACCCATCTAATGGATGATTCGATCTTCTTTTACCCCTAGTTCACTTGCCCTCAACCCATTCGGTTTCTATGGCTTGCTGAACTATCTAAGTTTAAACCGTCAACTCCTATTAGTCTGACAATTGAATCTTACCCGGCAACCCATACGGTTTATAGGGGTTTGATTTGTCACAACTAAAGGCATCTAATTCACTCTAGGAAGTTATCAACTTTCCCCAAAAATATTACCCCGACATACTCGGAAGAATAATATTCCGGTTTGGATTTCAATTTTCCATGAGTTTGACGGAGGGTAGGAAACCTCGTAACCTTTATAACTTAGTGTTTGTAAGTGGGAGTATTAACGCGATTATATGTTACACTTTGCACATTAATCCGTTTATAAGCGCGGTTTGTGGTTTGTCAATCATTCAAAATGAAAAACAATAAATAGCAACCTAGTTACTACCAACATATAGCTCATGGACTTTTTTCTAAGTATTGGGCCAAGCCAAATAAAGAAAGGAAAAATACAGTATTGATTCTTCGTCCTCTAGTCGGTCGTCTTCGGTATTCGTCATAGCCATATGAATAATTACATCATTGGACAATACGTCCTATTATACATATTTTCTAGTAAAAATAAATAGGCTCAAAACGGCCTTTACAACCATATCGAATCGAACAAATCAACAACTAAGTCCACGAGCTATATCACCATCACATAAGGCATTCCATACAACATGTAATGGTAAATGAAATTAAATAATCAATTAATATATTAATCCAATTAATATAAAAATTAATCTATTTAATTTCTACAATATTAATCAAATTAATATTTATAATCGTCATTTTAATCCGTTCAAAGTAATCCAGCCAAAACAATATTCTCGTCTAATAATTTCCATTAATAAAAAATATTCCAAATATTTTATTAAATCCAATTAAATCCAATTTAAATTTCGGAAATTATTGCAACGAAATATAAACACAAAAATGGAGTCCCGTAAATCCAGATCAGCCCACGGCCCGATTCAAAATCGGGCCGAAAACCCGAGAACCGTCCGACCGAGTCACTTCGCCATCGCCCGGCAGTGGCCGAGCTGCTACATAGCCTACCGAGTCACTTCGCCGGCCAGATCCAAGAAGCCTGCAAGCATCTCGCGTCTTCGTGCGGTATTCGTGTTTAACCCCCGTTTTTCTCATTTTTTCGACTCGCTTCCAAAACGAAAAAGTTTCTTAACTTCATGAAGAACTTATAAATCAACAAAAATCAAATTTTTCAGATTTATAATTCACATAAAATAGTCGAAACTTGACTTACTACGAACGATTAAATTTCTTCGATTATATCTATTATGATTCTAAATCATAAACATCATCAAATAACATTACAAATGCAAAGATGATCGTATATATAATATATTTGATCTCGCTCTGATACCACTGTTTGGATTCCATAGAAAATAAACACAGCGGAAGAATAAACGGAATCCCTAAGAGGATCGATCAAGTAACGTATATACGAAAAGAAAAATAGGAAGATCAAGGAATCAAAGTCCCATACCTATGATGTCTCTGAAAAACCTTCGTATGATGATGATGATGAAGAGCCCTTCGTTCCAAGCACCTAAAGCAAGGTGCCTCTACTTCACACGCCGGAACTTGATGGAAAAATCGACAAGCTTCCTTTCTTCAAGAATGCGGCTAGGGAAGCTTGTAGGAATTTTCTCTCTCAATGTATTCTTCTTATATCTTGTCTATAAGATCAAGATGAAGTTATCAACCTTACTCTCTCTCTCTCTCTCTCATTCGTGATTTTGAGTTCAAGGAAGAAGAAGAAGTCCTCTCTCTATTTTAAAGACTTTTATTTATAAAAAAATGAAGTGGGAATAGCTTGTTTTGCCCATTTGTATATAGTAATATTCTTTTGTGTCCCAAGTTTCGTAACAACTCTTTTGATATCCAAATCGTCGAAATTGACCTTTACTCGAATAAATTCGAGTCATATATTATAATTTCGAGTAACATAATTTCGAGTGAACTTGCAAAAATATACACGTGCAGTATTGCTCGAATTCGTGTGGGGCATTGTCTATTCGTGACAAACAAAAAAAAAACTTAAAACAAATGTGTTGTGGGTTCACCCGAATTGAAATTGTCCATTCGTGTGATGAGTGAGGGAATTTTTTTTTGGGTCCATTCGTGTCAAACAGTGGGTTCACCTTTTTTTGGTCCATTCGTGTCAAACAGTGGGTTCACCCGAATTGAAATTGTCCATTCGTGTGATGGGTCAATTTTTTTTTTTGGTTCATTCGTGTCAAACATCATGTGCAGTGCTGTGTTACCCGAATCTGAATTCGGGTAACTCGAATGTGCAGTGCAGTGTTACCCGAATTCAGATTCGGGTAATTCGATTTTGTTACGGGTAACTCATATTTTGTTCGGTAACCCGAATTTGGGTAATTCGATTGTTTAATTGTGTTACCCGATTGTCAACCTTCCTTAATATTGTACATTTTTGAAAGTTGACTCGAAATTATGTTACTCGAAATTACAATATATGACTCGAATTTATTCGAGTAAAGGTCAATTTCGATAATTTGGGTATCAAAAGAGTTGTTGCTAAACTTGGGACAAAAAAGAATAATGATATACGTAAAAGGTCAAAACAAGTTTTCTCTCAAAAATGAAAGTCTATCTTTAACACATGATTGAGGGTATCAAATACACCTCACATATGTCACCTAGGGACATAAAATAAGTATAAAAGAAACAAGAGGGGGAGGGGGGCGGCCTTAAGGGAAATTTCCAAGAAGATGGGTCGAATTTACTTGGCTCGTGTATTAGATGTTCGTCAAAACGAATCCCTCGTGTACCGGATGTTCGTCAAACGAATTCATTTTATTTCCAATGTGTTTGGACTAATTAATTAATCCAATTAATTAATTATATCAAACACAAATATATATTTCTCTAAGAAATATAATTTATTAATTAAAGTGATCACCCAGTAACCTACTTACAATTCATAAGACCGCTATTTGATTTATCCGATAAATCAAAATTAGATATCTAATATCTAATATTATAAGAGAGATTATTAATTCACATTTATCCATCAATGATCCTATTACGCGACTCCGTAGTTTCGTCTCGTCGGCATTGGGAGGAACTAATGAGTGCGGGCAAGACTTAGCCCGGCTGGCGGGCCGCCGTAAACCCCGATCGAGAACGAATGAACGAATCATTCCAGAACCATTATGTCGTGAATACTATATACGTATAGACCCTTCATCAAATGTCTCGGTCAAGTCTTCGGGTCACGGTAAAGTCAAACCTCATCATGACTAAACTCTATACATGTGTTAATGCAAATCAAAACCGGATTAATAGTGTATCTAATACGACTATATCGTAATGCTTTGGCCAAAGACTTATGATCTTATTCGCCATTAACCGTATAGGATATTCACCGCTCACTAACAGAGATAGAATCCTTTCTTGGCGCACGGTAAAGATCGATACACCGTATAGTCCGCACTTCGAGGTCGACTCAAGAATTAAGCAAATGAGTCTAACTACTCTAATGACAAACTAAACGTCACAGCACATCTTCTACCGAACCCTCAAGTCAAAGGTCCACGTATACTATCACAACCTTTCGATTCGTCATCGACTCTCCGAGAGTGAATACCGTGTGATCGATCGAGTATGAGTTGTGTTCGAGTATACTGGTCCCACCAATATACTTATAACTATGCTATCAAGACGTGCACACGTCCTAGCATCAGTTATACAAGTCTTATTAAAACTTAATGTCCTGTTAAGTTTTATCGACTTGCGAACTAGTTAAGCATTCGAGCTCTAAACACTTCTAGTGCCTATCTCCTTATCTCCATAAGGAGTAGAATGTTCACTCTCAAATGCAAGGACTATTATTCTATATACCAAATCACAATGCCAGTGATATACAATAATATAGAAATAATAATTGCCTTATTAAATATAATATTCATAATTACAATATAATTGCTCTCACTCTCTCATCCTCTCAGTGGCATTCGAGGGCATATTCCTAACAACGTCATCCTTAACCCACTTTTCGTAGTTTTCAATCTCTTCCTGATTGACTCTTGTCCGCACCGGAGGCGTCGGAATATCCGTCTCCAAGACATATCACAGTGCCTCTATACTGAGGACTATCATCAGATTGCGTAGCCAATCCACAAAGTTAGGTCCATTCAAGGTGTTCTTTTCTAGTAGAATTGCGAGTGGATTCATTGTCATATTGAGAGTTATGTCTGCATTTAAGTATGACAGATTAATTAGTGACGCATTTAATTATGATCTGAGTATAGAATTAAGGTCTTTTCTATTCTTGCTACCCTGCTCCCACTATATTTATCGGAATAACACACTCCCATGTGAAATCCGAAAGTATCGTCGCTCTACTTCATAGTGGTGATCGAGTTCTTTATAAATCTAAATAGAGGGCAACCGAACAGGTTTCTAGTCTATTAATTTTCATAAAGTGGTGTCCAACACCAACCCATCTAATGGATGATTCGATCTTCTTTTTCCCCTTGTTCACTCCCCTCAACCTATACAGTTTCTATGGTTCGTGAATAAGTTAAGTTTATACCATCGACGCAAATCAGTTTCAAAATTAAATCTTATCCGGCAACTTATCAGGTTTCTAGGGATAAATTTTGCTCCAACTGAAGGCATCCAATGCGTCCCGATAATTTATCCATCCTCCCCGAACGACTACCCCGATAACTCGGAAGCATAGCACATCCGGTTTGGATTTCAATTTCCCGAAAGCTCGATGGAGGGAAGGAAAACCTTGAAACCTTATAAACTTAATAATTTGGTGTGGGAGAATTATCGCGATTAATGATACACTCTATGCACATCAATTCATTTAAGCGCGTTTGTGGCATTCATACAATATGAAACAACCATTCACAACCTAGTTGCTACCAACATGTGGTTCATGGACCGTTCCTAGAAAACAAAAACTCCGTAATCTAGTTACAAGTCTTTGTCTTGAATCTTCGTCTTCTCGAAACGGATCTTCCTCCGGTCTTCGTCATTACATATAAATTTTACATTGAAAATTGCATCCTAGATGTAAATATTTCTAGTAAAATAAATAGGCTCAGAACGACATTTACAACCCAATCGAATAGACCGAACGATTCAAAACTAAGTCCACGAACCACATCCCCATTCAAAAGCATTCATCCAATAAATACTATATAAACGGAAAGCGTAGAGATACATTGATCCAATCAACAATCCGAACCAATCCAATCGATTCACACAAACATCCCCATTCAAAAGCATTCATCCAATAAATACTATATAAACGGAAAGCGTAGAGATACATTGATCCAATCAACAATCCGAACCGATCCAATCGATTCACACAATCGGTAATATGAGAAAACGTTCAAATAATTCGGTCACCCATAAATATTCCAATTAATCAAATTTCCCTTATAAAATGAAATACCATAAATCATTTTAACCATATTAAATCCAATTTAACATGTGGGAGATTAATTTTCTGGAATACATGAAAAAATCGAGCCGGGGCGAAAACTAGCCTACCAGGCCGAGTCACCTTCGACAGTCTGCCGGCAGACACGCCATGTTCCGAAAGGCAGGGTCGAGTCATGCTCGGCAGCCTGACGGCCAGGCACGGCCCGTGTCGCCTGACATGCTCGGGTCGTCCTACCGGCACGGCCCGTGTTTCCAGACACGGTCGGGTCTGCCTGGTAGTGGCCCGGGGACTGCCGGGCACGGCCCGTGTCAAACAAGACACGGCCGAGTCACCCTGGCAGCTTCCTGCCCTTTGTCCGAAAAGTCGTCCGACTCAGAGCTATATTTTCGATCGGATATCCAATATCAATATTTTCCGACTTTCATATCTTCAATATAAATCATATTTCCCAGAAATTTAAGATTTATATTTAGACATAAACTTACGAAAAATACAACTATTACAAACAAAAAACATATACCACGATTATGACTAAAATGATTCCAAATCATTCACCATCTAATCGAGCATTCGAAATGCCAATATCGTAAATACAATCGCAAGACCTACGTTCCGATACCACTGTTGGGATTCGGTGCCTAAAACAAAGGCTCAGCGGAAGCGGTAAAACGAAAATTAATTCGATTCAAATCCTTACGAGGATCGATCGAGATACGTATATACGAATATTAAAACAAAGCACAAGATGATACGAGAAATATACCCTTGTAGTCCGTTGATTAAATGGTGTCCTTCTCTTGAGATATTCCCCGAGCGTTGCTTGATCTCTATGAATCCAATCCGCTCCAAGCTCTTGGATGATCCAACGCCGAAAATATCGCGTCTCTACTTGCCACGCGCCGGAGAAACGAACGGAACGACAATCACCCAATTAACCTCTAAGGTTACGGTTAGAATCAAGTGATGGAAGCTTTCGATTGTGATTATAATACTCTGAGTGTATAACTCAATATCTCTCTTTGATTTCTTAGTTTTTCTCCAAGAACCACCAAGAAAAATATGAAGAAGAAGATGAAGAGTATTGAGAAAACAATTTTCTCTCTCTCACTCACTTATCTCACGGATGGAAAAACCAACAGTATAAAGTGTGAAGTCTTCTTCTTTTATTATTCTTCAACCCACATGATACAATCAATCTCACATGAGATTCCCCAACCAAGTCTTTGTCTTTCATTTATAAAATGGAAATAAAGACTTAGTGGAAAGTAGGTGGAAGGGGGTGGCCATCTAGGATATTTTATGGAGTTCGGTTCGTTTCGGACTCCCATGAGTCCAAACAGATAAACTCCAATACCGTTCCGATGTATTTATATCAACTAATTAATCTAATTAATTAATCATATCAAATACATAATAACATAATTAATTTCTCCAAGAAATAATTATATTCATGAATTAAATCAATCACCCAGTAATTTATTTAATTCATTATGCCGTAAATCAATTTATCCAATAAATCGATTTAGACATCCAATGTCCCAAATTAGATATCCAATATCCAATATTCATAATGAGATAATAAGCTCGGTTCATTCCATCGTCAATCCTATTGCGCGACTCGGTAGGTCCGTCTCAGTCAGCAATGGGAGGAACCAAAGAGTAGTAGCACCACCTAGCCAGCCTGGCGGCCTACACTGTAGCCCAACTGAGAAAGAATGATGGGATCATTCAAGAACCATTTTGTCGTGAGTGCCAGTATACGTATAAACCTTTCTTTCAAATATCCCGATCAAGTTATAGGGTCACTGTCAGTCAAACCCTATCTGTACTTGACGATATGCATGCGTTAATGCAAATCGAGATCATTGAGCTCTCATGTATCCAATACAACTAGTTCCAATGCTTTGGCCAAAGACTTATGATCTCATCTGCCAATAACCGCATAGGACATATAACCCGCTCACTAACGGGAGAAAGAATTCTATCTTGGTATTCAGTAAGACCTGCTACTTACCCATCAAGATGCACGTCGAGGTTGACCCCCCCTTCCGGTTTACAGGGTCGAACTACTCTAATGAAAATCTTGACGTCACAAGCAAATCCCTACTAAATCCTCAAGTCGAAGGTTCACGAATACCTATCACAACCTTTCGATTCCGTCATTGATTGTCCCAGAGTGAAATCGTGTGACGAATCGAGGGTGAGTCGGTTCGAGTATACTAATCCAATTAGCATACTTATAACATGTGCTCCCAACTAACATTAGTGTTCGACAGGCACTCTCCATGTCAAGGAACACGTCATACAAGTCTTCACATAAACTTAACGCCCAGTCAAGTGTCATCGATTTGCGAACGATTAAGTATTTGAGCTATAAACATTTCTAGTGCCGACCCCCTTATCCAATAAGGAGTGGAACGTTTTGCTCTCAAATACATGGACTAGTTTTGATATGTATATTTATGAGTCAGGAATGCCAGTAACTACCAGTAAATAAAGAAACATCCATTGCCTTATAATAATGATTTACATAATAACAAGTACAATGCCCTCACTCAACATCCTCTGAGTGGCATTAATACTCCCAACACTGCATTCATATTTACTGTTCCATATAGCAGTCAACTATCTTCCGCATAACTTAGTTTTTCAGTTGACATAAGTCACCTGCAGACGACATAAGGTGTTTTGAACTTTTGATAGGTGATCTATTTGCTGCATGATTTTCAGACTGTCATTTTGATGAAATACATAATAATAGGTGGGACAAAACTACATCGAGAAAAGCAAAAAGATATTTCTTTTAATGAAAAAACCCTATCACATTTTGATTCGCGGAATAGTCAATGTGAGCAAGAGGTTGAAAAGGGCATTCACTTACAAAAAATTGCAAATTAATTACCTGATGCTTTTGTTGATACACGAAGAGTGACAAAATCCTATATACCTGCTGCAAATACATTAGCTAAAATTAATGTCCCTGAAGGACAAGCAGTAGCAGCAAATGAATCCAGAATACGCCCAAAATGTGGTTAACAAATTGGTTCAAAAGATTGTACCTAAAAAAAGGTGCAAGATAAGAACCAAACAAGAATGATGATTGACAAATCAAATGAAAATAATGTAGTTCCTGAAGAAGTGTTAGTGTTTGAAAATAATGAGATCTCAATAAATTATTCATCTTTTAATAAATGATTGGAGACAGAAAATGTCATCATGGATAACATATTTGCCTTTAATATGGCTCGTGAAGTTTTAAATGAGGATCCTGAATTGAAATCTATTGGAGACTGTCGAAATAGTGATGATTGGCCAAAATGGAAAGAAGTCATAGAGGCTGAATTAAATTCCTTGGAAAAACAAAAGGTGCTTGGACCTGTAGTTCAAACTCCATAAAATATCATCCCGGTAGGATGCAAACGGGTGTTTGTTAGAACGAAAAATGAACATCATGAAATTATAATATACGAAGCAAGACTCGTAGCACAAGGTTTTTCTCAAAGACCAGGAATTAATTATGAAAAAATGTACTCTCGAGTAATGAACACTAGGGGTGAAAACTGGGCAGATATTTCCCGCCCGGTCCGGAGCCGTATCCGATCGGGATCGAATTCGGGATGAAAAATAGGTATCCGGTCGGATTCGGATATGGATCCGGATAGTTGAATTCGGATACGGGTTCGAATTCGGATAATGCAATATCCGCCCGTATCCGAATTTTCCCATATTTTATCGGATATTATCCGGATACTAATCTGGATAATAAATCCGGATATCCATATTTTTAAATTTTAAATATACTTTATTATATATATATATATATATAATATATATTTATATTTATATACACGAACTCTCTCTGCGGGGCAAACCTAGTCTCAGAACCCAGCCTCGAAAAATACACAAACTCTCTCTGCCATGAAATTTCAGAACCCGCTCGGCAGCTCACAAATGGAAGAAGACTCGTCGTCTCCGATCAACTTTGTCGTTGGTGAGGGGCCCGACGCCGCTTACACTTTACAGCCACCGAGTCTCCTTCCCAAACCGAGCACAACCATCCAAGAAATTAGGTTAGCAATAAGTTTGGGTATTTTGCAAGATTAGGGCATTGTAAAATTGTGTTTTTGTGTAAAGTTCTAAGCCTTATCTTCTGTTGATTAACTATTTCTGGTGGTGATGAGCTAAGATTTCTGGGCAGTTTTTTTTTTTCAAAAATGAAATGAAAACGATGAAAACATAAGGCTGACAGGAGGAATTACACATGTATGTCTCGATGAAAAAGTAAACTCCATTTCCAAAACTGATTTCTGGGCAGGTTGTCATGAGTTCCTTTTATTTTTTGCCATGTTAACTATTTTCGATGTCCAAGACTATTTTTAGTGAAGGGGTATGGGTAATTTAAGATGAAAAAATGTTCTGTTTTAATCCTGTGATATGAACTTCAATTTATGTGAAAAAAAAAACTAGGGATTCTTTCATCCTTTTTCCCATCTGAATTCTGAGATTTTCTATGCAGGGAAGGTGCAAGTCTCGGTGTATCATCCACAGCAGAAAATGTTAATATTGGAACTGTTGATGTTGATTCGTGTACAAAAGAAGTAGATGACGAGCCTCTAGAAAACAGACAAAAGAGGACTACATCAAGGGTTTGGAATCACTTCACTAAGGTGCCCCAGACCATTGAGGAGAATGGCGAGAAGACTGTGATACTTTGGGCACATTACAATAAATACAAATACAAAGCTAGAGGTGAGAGTACAAATGGAACAAAGGTATTCTGGAACAACTTGAAGAAAAAACACAATATTATGTCGGGTCTACAACAACTGAAAGTGGAAAACAAAGACAGTGTTGCAAGTGTTGAACCTTACAGGTACGATCAAGAAGCTAGCTTGAGAAAATTGCATTTAGCAATAATCATGCATGAGTACCCTTTCAATATAGTTGAGCATGAATACTTTGTGGCGTTCATCAAGTCCTTGCATCCAAGTTTTCCAATGAAGAGCCGAATCACCATTAGGAAAGAAATACAGGAAATCTTTACACAAGAAAAAGAAAAGCTCTATGAATATTTCAAATATGTGAAATGTCGCTTTAGCACAACTATGGACATGTGGACATCAAATTAAAACAAGGGCTATATGTGTGTCATTGTACATTGGATTGATGAAGATTGGCACATTCAGAAGAGAATCATCAAATTCATGCATGTAGGAGGACGACATACATGTGCGAGGTTGTCAGAAGAATTTGTTGCTAGTGTTATGAGATGGTTTATTGAGAAGAAGTTGTTTTCTCTAACTCTTGACAATGCCTCTGCAAATGAAGTTTGTGTTAAGGATGTTATTTCCGAGCTTGAATAAATATGCCCCCTCATTTGTGATGGCATGTTCTTTCATGTGAGATGTGCTAATCACATACTCAATCTTGTTGCTAGAGATGGTCTTGCTGCAATTGCAAGTACAATCAAGAATATTCGTGCTTTTGTTGTAGCTATAAAGAGCTCTCCATTACAGTGGGAGGAGTTTATGAAGTGTGCAACTGAATGTCAATTGGATACAAAGAAAGGTGTTGCACTTGATGTAGCTACGAGGTGGAACTCCACCTACCTCATGTTGAAGGATGCTTTATATTACAAGAATGCTTTTCAGAGGCTTCTTGTCTTGGAGCGCCACAGGTATGAGAACATTGCACCATCAAATGAAGGATGGGGTAAGGCTTTATCTCTTTGCAAATGCTTGAAGAAATTCAATGATATTACTGAGCTTTTGTTTGGCACATTGTATCCAACTGCAAATTTATTTTATCGGAACTTTTGTGAGATTAATCTTTTGCTGAGAGAGTGGCATATTAGCGATGATATCACCATTAGGACAATGGCAATATCTATGACTGCCAAGTTTGATAAGTATTGGAAGAAGTCAAATGTTGCTCTTGCTGTGGCTAGTTTTCTTGATCCTAGATTCAAGAAAAGGATCATAGAATTTTTCATGAGGAAGTTTCATGGTGAGCTTGCATATCAAGCTGAAACGGAAAAGTTGATGACGATTGTGAAACAACTATATCAACAGTATGCTCGTGATGCATCAGATGTCACAAGAAGTTCTGCTATTATTGCTAGTCATGGTGAAACTTGTGAATTCTTTATGGAAAAATATAACGATGAACTTGATAGATACTTATACAACGTTGAGGGGGCTGGTGCAGCAAATGACTTGGAGAAATACATGGTAGAACCACCATTAATGGTGCCTAAATCTCAAAATTTTGATATTTTGTCCTGGTGAAAGGCTCATCAACATGTATACCCTATTCTCTCACGACTTGCTCGTGATATGTTAGCCATGCAAGTATCAATTGTTGCTTCCGAATCTGCATTTAGTGTTGGTGGTCGTGTTATAGATCCATTCCGTAGTCGTTTGGATCCTGAGATGGTAGAAGCACTAGTTTGTACTAAGGATTGGCTAGCTGCATCCAAACAAGGTTATTTTTTAAGCTTATTGTCATTTTATATTATAATTATGTATGCATAATCCTCTTATGAATTTTCTTTTAAAATTTCAGGTTCTCAAAAAAATATTTCATCCATTGTTGGTGATCTTGAGGTTTTGGAAGCACTTGCAGCAAATATGGTGGATCAGGTTTATCATTATCACTTCTTAAATGATTGATATCAATGTTTTAAAAAATTGTTTTACTGCCTCACACACTTCACCACCTATAATACCCCAAGAACACTTAAAGAAATGAACATTAAAGCCATCTATACCTGGAGCTTTATTTGAATCAATGCTGAATAGAGCATTCCTTATCTCCTGATCTGTAATGATTCCACACAATTTGCTTTGAGCAGTATGGTCTCAGACAACTCCCCTTTTTAACAATATTGACATCCACCATAGGTAATTATTCAGCTGCTCTTCCCATCAGCTGCATAAAAAATTGTCTTATTTTAGTTTTCATTTGCTGCTGGGTTGTGCATCTAGTGCCATCCTCAGAAATAAGCAGTTTGATGGCTTTAGCATTGACTCTTGCTTTTGCATAGGAGTGAAAGAATCTTATGTTCCCATATCCTAACTTGATCCAATCAATCCGAGCTTTTTGGAACCAGATCTTCTCTTCAATGTTGCTCTACTTCTCAATATCATATAAAATCTGTTTTTCTCTAGATATGAGCTGATCACTTGTCATGTTTTGAGTCAAAGCTTGTTGAACATCTTTAAGTTCATATCTGTAAGCAGAAAGATTCTCAATAATATTTTTAAAGTGGGAGGTAAGAGCCTTCAAAGGTTGTTTGAGCTGTTTTAGTTTACTCCAAATAGCCAATAGCTTGTTTCCATGTGACTGCCCATGCCAATTATTCTTCAAGATATCTCCAAATTCATGATGGTCAGTCAAGACATTCATGAATCTGAATAGTGAAGAGTGGGTTCTTTCATCATCTATTTGGATGGCCTGAGTACAGTGGTCCGGACATTCCTTTCCAAAATTTACACAACTATTGAAGAGTATGCTTCACACCAAGCAGTGTTTACTATACATCTGTCAATGAGTGAATAGATTCTAGCTTTCCCTGTTGATTATTGCACCATGCAAAACTCACTTCCCACCATTCTCAATGGAGTGAGATCATTCTGTTGCACACGTGTTTTATGAATGTCAATTATTGCCGGAAGTATATCACTGATTATTTGCACATTATCAGGTTCTCAATGAAGTATTTCATGTTTTATGATTAAATATAGTGTGCTGTTTTGTGGTTAGAAAAATGTCTAATTTTAGCTAATGCATTTATTTGGTATGGATTACTTTATTATTAACAATTCTTCTCTATCTTTCTCCATATTTGCCTTTTTTCCACGAGTCTTGGTCATTAATGAAACACTAACTGATTATTAAAAAATATATAGGTTGAAGAAGAAATGGACAGTGATGAGGATTGATGAGGATCCGAGAGTTGAAGCCTCCCTTTCATGTTCATCCGGAAGATGGTTTTCTAATAGATTATCTCATTATCATAGTATTATTTTAGTTTTGATGTGATTTCACTAAATTCAGACAGGGTATTGGATTATAAGTTGGATTCTGGTTGTTGTTTTTAATACCTTGAACAGGTTTTGCTTGAATTCTCTTTGCTAAGTATGGAGCTTGAACAAGTTTTGCTTGAATTCTCTTTACTAAGTATGGAGCTTATGTTTTTCATGGGAGAGACTGAACAAGTAAAAATGAGGGAACCTTATTATGAAACGATTTTTAAAAAAATTATTATAATTTGCATTAGAACTTTTATGAAATATTGCGTAGGTCGTTTTTTTTATATGCTGCAATCACTTCCAAACGATTTTTGTATGAAACGTATTATCCAATTATATTTATTCGAATCTGGCCCGAATCCGTCCTGTATCCGTCTCGTGTCCGTATCCCGAATAACCCGAATTCATATCCGTATCCGACCTTCCCGTATCCGACTTCGAATCCGAGAGAAAAATATGGGTTAGGATACGGGAAGAGCAATATTCGCCCGTATCCGATCCGTTTTCACCCCTAATGAACACAAGTACTTTTTTATTTTTTATTAGTCTCGATGTGTACAAAGGCTCTATATGCGCCTCATGGATGTAGTAACTGAATATCTATATGGTTCACTTGATAGTGACATATACATAAAAATCCCTGAAAGATTTGAATTACTAGCAACAAGTAATTCATATCCCAAAAGCATGTTTTCAATTAAGCTGCAAAGATCGCTGTAGGGCTAAAACAATCTGGACGAATATGGTCAAATAGACTTAGCGAATATCTGTTGAAATAATGGTATAAAAATCACGTTGTTTGTCCTTTTCAAGGAAAACTGATTGTAGATTTGCAAGTATAGCAGTTTATGTTGATGACTTAACTTAATTGGGCGAAGAACTCAATCAAACTGCTGAATACTTGAAAATGAATTTGAGATGAAAGATTTAGGAAAAACAAATTCTGTTTGGGTTTTCAAATTGAAAATACCTATTGAGGACTATTTTTTCATCAATCGTCTTATATTAAAAAAGGTGTTAAAGCATTTTTACATAGATAAAGCACATCCAGTGACATCAACCATGGTCATTAGAACACTTGATGCAGCTAAAGCTCCCTTTAGACCACTTGGATAGGGAATCAATACTTGGTCCTGAAGTATCATATCTCAGTGCAATTAACGTATCTTGTCAATTACACTAGACCAGATATAGTTTTCTATAAATCGCTTGGCAAGATATAGCTCTGCACCCACGTAAGACATTGGAATGGTGTCAAGCATATTTTGCGTTATCTAAAAGGCACCATCGACCTTGGATTATCTTATCCGGAAAGTTCTAGATGTTTTCTGGTAGGACATGGCTGGCTGTCTTTTGGACCCGCATAAGGCGAATCCCAAACAGGCTATATATTCACACATGGGGAAACTGCTATAACTTGGAAATATGTGAAGCAAACCCTAATAGCAACATCTTCAAATCATTATGAAATAATTTCTATCCATGAAGCAAGTCGAGAATGTGTATGGTTGAGAAATATGGCGCATCACATTGAAGAGTCGTGCGGATTAACTACGACAAAGGAGAATCCAACTGTATTGTATGAAGACAATGCGGCTTGCATTACACAACTCAAAGAAGGCTATATCAAAAGTGATAGGGCAAAGCATATTTCCCTCAAGCTTTTCCATACGCATGATATACAAAAAGATAGCAAAATTGATGTTCAACAGAGTCACTCAAGTGATAATGTAGCGAACAAATTCACAAAGGCATTGCCAATATCAACATCCAGAAGACTGGTACACAAGATCGGAATGCGTCAACTCAAATATCTATTGTGATCGATTTCAGGGGGAGTAGCTGTACTTTTTTTCTTTCGATCGAGTTTTTGTCCCATTGGGTTTTTTTGGCAAGATTTTTTAATGAGGCAACATAATATGCGAATTTAAGAATAATGTACTCTTTTTCTTTTACTAAATATTATCTCAAATGATTTTTCTTAGTAGGATTTTAACGAGAAATGTTCTTAGTAAATGGACATTCAAGGGAGAGTGTTATGAAAATATGAATATCCATGGAATTAAGACAACACACAGCAATTGAGAATGCTATTTTTTTTTAATGTAATTGACAATGCTATTAATTGATGAGCATTGTTGTACCTTGTAAGTTGCAACTTTATAAGCATATAAATAGAGGCATCATATTGTAGTATGTTATGAATGAAAAAGCTCACTTCTTAGTATCTACTCTCTCTATTGTCTTTACACTATTTTCTCTTACATTTACAACAATTTTATATTTTTCTTATATTATATATTTAATAAATAATAAATAGGTGGTGTGTTTGGGCTGGGCTCGGTTCGGAAAAACCCAAACCGGAATCGGCCTGACACGAGCAAGACAGAAATATGTTTATTCTAGCGTAAAATAGGACACGTCACGGGTAAAAAAATTGTTTGAAGTTCCGTATTAGTAACAATCTTGATGAATTATATACTCTGCGCCCCAGATTGGCCGGAAAAAAAAGGAGAAAGTAGAGAGTTGTACAAAAAATTCAATATAGCAACCATTATGTCTATCTCCATCAATCAAAATCTCTCCGGGTTGCTATTCAAACCAAACGAGGGGATCAAGTCAAGTACTACAATGAAATCTTGATCATACACCGCAACAGATATTATTCTCAAGATCATCTCCTCTCTTCAACGCACCGAAGCACAGATTGATTGTTGGCTGTAAAGCCCAGCCACGCCGTTTGTGAACGGCTGCTTGTTTCTTCTCCTTTTCATCACCAGCACAAATCCCTCCCCATCTCTCGTCTTATTTTTAATATTTGAATCGACTGTGTTTCGCCTCTCGCAGCTACCGCTCTCGACCACCGACACTTTTTCATCATTATTCTCATAAAGAATCTTTATGACTGCACTGTCATTCGCAACTGCCTCAGCGGGATTACTATAAAATTCATACTTGTCGTCGCCAGCCGGAGCCAAACTGGTAGTAGAATCCGAAGTATTAGTCTGTACTGATTTTACCATGAAACCAAGCAGTATCTGCCTTGCTAAATCTGCTTTCTCAGCATCATTTTCATCAACCTTCTTAGTATCCGACTCACTAGTGGGTTTTGAATCCTCGGTCACCGTATTTGTCCGCCACGCCCGTCTAGGAACGAATTCGGGTGCATGTGGATTCATGGTCTTTGTGGAGGCAAGAGTATTTTTGTAGGTCAGAAACCCGGGTCTGATACGGAAACTATGGCTCGTTCTGTAATACATAGGCGATCGAGGCCCACATGGGACTCTCGCTGTTACTGACGGAAACTCCACTGGTTCTAATGGATGAGTCAGAGGATATGCACCCGGACTGAACGGCTCAGCTGAGGCCGAGAGTTTACTACCGTTTGCTTCCGACGGATTTCGACTCGAACACGAAATGTTTTCTTCAGTATCCGAACGGGAATCCGATCCGGTTTCTTGAATATCATCGCTTTCGGTGTCTCCTCCTCTCGGGCCTTCATGATCTGGTGACGGATCATCTATGGAGACTCCATTTTGATCTGGTGATGTGTCTTTTGTGCTAAGGCATGTTTGGTTGTCATTTTTTTCTTCGCTCAACTCTTCGACTTTTTCGGCCAAGGGCTTCAGCAAGGTACGTGGGGCCAACGCTGCTACTTCTTTGTACGATAACGACTTGGAAGCTAGTGCTGTGAGAGTGGCGGGATGCTTTGAAGCTTTGGACAATGAAGTAGGAGAATTTTTGGTTCCACAAATCTTCGTAGGCACATTACTTGATTCATCAGTCCTGAATGTAGGCTTATGCCCCTCTGAAACAGCCTCCTTTCTGTAAGTGCTGTCCTTATAGTGGGAGCCAGTGGAATTTATCTTTAGTTTGGGGAGATTTGGACGTTTTTTGTTGAATTTTTTAGTAGATCCGTTTCCTGACCGTCCTTTTGAAGTAGCTTCTTGCCAGCCTTCTTCGGACTTTAAGTCTTGGAAGATTACTTCTGTAGGTGGATGATCATGTATGGCAGCTTCATTGTCGTTGGACAGTTCTTGTGAGGATTGATTATCTACCTTATCCTCTTCAATGCTTCTTTTTTTGTCCTCTACAGAACTGATATCTGTACTTCCAGTGTCGATGGCATTATCGCTCTTTCCTTCTGGACATTGGGATGGGGATTTCTCGCCAACCGGAAAAACCTAAAGAGAGATCATATGACAAAAAGGACAGAGGTAAGTTCGAACAAAGAAGAGAATAACAGTGAAAATTAATGCATCTTTCTTGTACATGTTTCCCCACTTTTTTCTTACTGATTCCGGCCAAGTTTCACTTGTTGCTGAATTGAAAAAATGTTCAATCTTGGTTTATAAAGTTAAAAGCAGTCGAGGTTTCGACAAACTTTAAACGTTCTATCTCGAGTCAAATTATCGACTTGATTTGTTTGTCATGCCATTTCTGGATACTTTATTTTTTCCATTTTCATGTATAACGGAAAAAGTTATGATGGCGTTTTACTCTTTTCAACATGAACAAGATAGGAAAAGACACATCCATCCATTTGAACTCTTTCCCTATAATAAATATCAATTACAGGTAGGGTTGGAATCGGGCCGAGACGGGTCAAACGAGCAATCTTGAACCCGAAGTGTCGTGCGGGTTCGGTCCGAGCTTCGCAGTTTTTTTTTTTGGGGGGGGGGGTGGGGGGTGGGGGGTTGATTTTTAGGGCTTTTTGAGGACATTTTATAAAAATGTCAAACAACCTATCAATTCGGGCTTCAGATCCGAGTTCGGAACAAAAAAATGTCGAACCTATCAATTCGGGCTTCTCGGGTTTTCTGATATATATATATATATATATATATATATATATATCCTCAAAGATGCAAGTTTTATGGCATAGACCTCAAAATGGAAACCAATAATGCAAGATCTCAAGTTCGAACCGGCAAACACAGATGATAGTACCTTTAAGCACCGTTTCCTCTTAGCATTCGGCTCCTGATGAGGACTTATATAATCAAGGAGATCTGACACACTGCACCACAAGGTTAAGGGTTTTGGTTTGCCAGGGTATGATGCAAAATTGAAAATCAAGTAAATTGGAAGTACCATATCACTACCTCAGATGACCTTTGCTGGCAATGGATGCATCTGGCCTTGGAGTTCCATTACGTGCTGCTTCTTGCTGTTCCAAGGCTTTCGACTCAAAATAATCGAGCCATGCAGCAGCATCCTGCAGGTACTTAATATATTAAATCCCGTATTATGTTCCCATATTACTATTTTCACTTTTCAGAACTATAGAATTAAAAGAATCCAATAAAAAAGCTTCTAAAGGACCACTTAGCAGACAGTTAAGGAGCAGAAAATACGCAAGTACACCCCAAAAGATGCACGCATGATATAAACAAAACAAAAGCCTCCACTATAGTAGCTTAATAGTAGTTTACAATTGATTGTGCCGACAAAAAAAAATAGTTTATAATTGTGAACCTGAGTACGAAGATCCTCTGCTCCCAGTTTAGCCTGAAGAATTTTCAATGTAGTTTGTTCATGTTGCACGCTCAGGGAATATGCTTCCATCAATGAAAGAGCTATGGCAATGGCATGATAGCTTGCAGCAGTCTGTCAGATACAGCAAGGTGGTATGCTAGCTTTAGATTCAATGAATTTTTTGAAACATTTGCATAATATCTCATGAATGTAAAAACTTTCGAGACATGTTAATGCAAGCCAAATAAATTTGCATTTGGTGTCATGTTTGAATTCAGATATCAGGTGGGGGGGTGGCAGCAGACCTGTATGTGATCTGCTCCTAATAGTCTTTGGTTGCACTTAAGGGCTTCATGGAGATATCTGAGAGCAACATGAACATTTCCCATGCCTTCTTCCATCATAGCAACATTTATGTACGTAGCTGCTGTGTTTGGGTGAGAGAGCCCACATGTGAACTGAAGGAGATACAATGCACGGTTGACGTATCTGTCCAAGGTCATGAACAGACAAGTTCAGAGAGTTGAGGTTAAAATTCAGCCGTTGCTGGAAACAAGTGGAAAGGAGACAAAACGGATTAAAGTGACCACTCACATAGTAAGAAATAGAGCAGAGTAACATAAATTAACATGCATCACGACCGAAATTACAATATTTAAGGACCTTCAGTCTATGATCAGAACATAGATGATTCTGGCATGAATGTACGACTCCACGCAAGGTAGAGTAGCACAAAACACAAAATTGATCAAAAAAATCTTAAATGTCCTCCATTTTAGAAACTGAATTTAAAATATTTTCTCAATGGCAACTTCCTAGAATCATGATTTTTAGAGAAAAACACAATTAAAGATCAAATGATAAGATTAATCTACCAAAAAAATGCAACTCACTTCAGAGCCAATTCAATATGCTGAAGACGATAATAGAACACTGATAGATCCCCATAGCTCTTCATGGTGTCTGGATGGTCAAGCCCAAGCTCCCTCTCATTGATATCCAATGCCTTCTGCTGGTAGATCGTTGCCTACACAGAAAATATCCCAGTCACTGAACTTGGTTAGCTACACATGCATGTAATTAAGTCCACAAAGTCCTGAGATGACAATTTCATAGAACCTGCTTACTTAGGAAGACGAGCATAATATTAAGTTTAAAGCTGAAAAGTTCTTAATAAAGTCCGCTTAATAGCATTCCAAAAAATTTCTACAACGTTTAGTACTTCATAAAAGCCCAGATGATGGGGGGATATCTGCACGTGCCACCTTTCTTTATACTTTTTGCAACACCCGACTGATTTTGGCATTTATTATTATTATTATTATAATTATTATTACTATTTGCTATTTTTATGTACTTCGGCCTTACACTTGAAAAACATGATCTATTTTCACTTGGCCAAACTCGATTTCTTCCGTTCCAATTTCAATTTTAATTCTTCTCCTAGACGCCTCAAATCCTTCACTATATATTAATTACAGTTCTATGAATTTTGATGAAGGAAATGAAGATCATGGGGTTTAGTATCACGCAAGTGCAGTCTACATTCACGAGCATCTACATTTATTTCGAAGTGGGGATTGTTTCCTACTTTTTCAAAATCAATGTTTGTCTATGTTAAATGATATATGCGAGTTATTGTATCTCAATGCAACATTCCGTAGAGTCTACAATTTATATACTACAGTTCTAATAGGAGCCTTCATGCTAATTCTGTTGTTGGCCAACATCCATGTTACCAACTTACCATGTGCTGCAATCATTGACAAATGGTTCCTCACAAAGCAAATTGAAATCTCACCTCACTTTATTTTCTAGAAATCAAGGAGCTTGGACGCGGTAGGAGGCGATGGATGAGAGAATTAAAATTTTATTGAAGTTCTTAGAGTCCAAATCTGTTTTAGAAACTTTTTTGTATGGCTTAGTAGTTAGTTTTAGTAAAATACTTGCTTCATAATGCTTACTCTGTCTTAAGTCGAGTATTACTTAAAAAATCGATTAGTTGTTTAATAGAACTATTTATGATTTGAGTGAATTATGTGTGTGTGTGTGTGTGTATATATATATATATATTAGATTAATCATTTAAGTTCTATTTACGCTTCCACCTTAATTAATTGTCATGGTACTTTTTAAAATTAAAACCCTTGTGGCCTTATCTTTAGGTTTTTTTCTAAAAAACAATATTTTTATTTATATTCAAGCTGTAGAAATTTTGGATGTTACACTTTTTATCCTAATCTTAATCATTGATGTCTATCCAAAAGCTATACTCTTTTCCTTATTCACCCAAAGTACCCATCCGGGTAAATATCACATCACCACAATCGTTCTGCAAGTTTTCTAATCCCTTGAATGACAAAACTCGACTTTCACATAGGCCCCGTATTATTTTTTGTTCTTGTGGTTTGCTCAAGGACAAATAAAACACACATTAGTTGATTTAGTATATGAAAGCTTTATACATCGAAGAAAAGCAGAAAAATCTTACCTGATTAAAATCTCCAGTGTGATACAGAACAACAGCTAGAAGACTGTAAGCACTTGCAGTTGTACGATGATAAGGACCACAAACGGCTATCATCTTCGCCAGAGCCTTCAGTTTCCATGTCAAAACGCCATTTAATGTTATGACAATCACACAAAAAACAGCAAGTAAATTAGTGATGTACTTATAACATTGGTTTACATTACCTTTGTGCCATAATTAACAGCATCTTCTAGCTTCCCTTTGTCTAATGCAATCTTGGATGACTCCAGTAGGGTTCGCCCATCAGCAGACGAGCACCCTACATGCTGTAAAATGTGAAGTAAAAAAAGATTGTTAAAAGCATCATTTAAAAACAAACCAAATTCATCTTCTCTTTTCATAATTTTTTCGCTCCTACCTTGCAGGCTGGCACTATGCTGATGATATCGGTCTTTGTGAATGGAGCCGAGCTTTCCAAATCATAGTCCTTGGGGACCAACTCTAGTCCAACCTGAAAAGGAGGGAATCAGCAAGTCTCTTTCAAAGTCGTAAGTGTTTGTATGACATTATTCTGACCAGTACCTTCTGACAAAGTCCCCTGAGAATTGACACCTTTCTCAAGTGTTGGAATTCATCCTGCATTCTCCAACCCCACTTTTTCTCCAAAAATGCCCGTAACCATTGCATTTTGAGAATTTGATTGCTTTGGTCATTGTTTTTGACATTACAAGACCCAACCAAGAAATTTAAGGCTGTGGCTATAGCAGTGGACATGTTATCCATGCTCCTAACAGAAGCAATAACAGCTCGAAGTGCATGCTTAAAAGCTCGTGTAATCATTTCATGAATACAAAGAGATTGTATATGAGAAAGCTTATCCGCAAGTTCCACCTGGTTCAAGCAATTAAATTAATTTAAGCTTGAAAACAAATTAGTGAAAACTAATTTATATATATATATATATATAAGAAATAGATCATATGAAAACTAATTACCTTGTGAAATCTAGAAACTTTTGTAGGCCATTGATATTAGTGATCTAACGGCTGTAGATAAGTAGAATTATATGCATTTATGTATTTTTTTTATTGCATTATTTGTTGCATATACTAGCGACCAGCTTGATGCAACAAATAATAACAAATATGCAATGAAATTACTTAATAATGCAATTGGTTTCAAGATTTCACCATTAAGGGTGTTTCCACCATAGTCAATCCCTATATATATATATATATATATATATGTATATATATATATAGAGAGAGAGAGAGAGTATTCACCCACCACACGACCTAAAGAACGTATCTGTAAGCCTCTAAGATGCATAAAATCAGTCATTGTACGGCCATCAACTGGAGAAAGCTCGAGCGATGCAAAGTCCGTGACCTGAAAAGAAAAAAAGTTAAATAGAAGATTAAAAGGGTAGGCTGGCCACTGACCACTGTGGAATTAATAGTTCACTAGTTGGGCAGCTATTAATGAAATGATACCAGCTTAGGTAAAGCAACGTCATCATAATACTCATGCGCCATCCTGACCAGTTCATCCGCTGACTGCACGTTAAAGCCATGAATCATAATTATAAATGGAATTGAAATGTATTAAAAAGAGATATCAAGAATAAAAATTAGGATATAAGGTTTTCAATATGCTAAGTAGTTAAACTAAGAGCGGTTGACTCATTTTAGTTTCTGAGTTGTCAAAAAACAACATTTTAGTCCATGTCCCTCAACAGCGTAATCATGGAATTTCATATTTAAAAAAGAAGTCAAATTACATGAAGTCTCAATCATCTTAAATATGGAAGAAAACAACACCTTTGTGTGAAGGCCAACCCCGGTTCCTTTCAAGCGCAACAAGGCCTCTTCAGAGACATATTTCAGCAACTGAGAGTTAGAATCACATGTTTTCATTTCCCCCGTGTTGTTTTCCATGTTTAGGCTGCTGGATCCAACAAGGCATTCTTCATCCTTCCCACTAACAATGAGTAGTTCCTTGTCCCTCTTCTTTAGCATTTTAAATTGTTTCCCGAGTCCTTTAATCACTGGTTCAACCTTATTATCACCCTTCGAACTTCCAGAATTGCTTTCTGCTTGTGTTTCTTGCTTCTGGAGATGCTGCAACCAACATGAACCAAGTTCCCATCTAAAACAACGTTCTGCTATAGCAGTGTTATCCTCTAGCCTTGTCAAGCTATCTTCTATTACTTTCTGAACCACACTTCCAGAAGTTCCAACATCTGTCAAATCAGACTGAAGAATTTGGCCTTTGAATGATGATTCGGCACATGGCTTGTTGAGCATCATTCTTAAACTGTAAAACATCCCTCATTAGTTCATTTCTACGACTACGTACAGACAGAAATATAGCAAACTTTGCAAAAACAAAAAGGCGTAGTTGTTTAGAATTCATTCCAGGTATCGCTGCAAAACTATGCATAAGAAGATTTTCTTATTGATCTGCTAAAGACACTATATAAATCCAGCAACTTCAATACTATGTTGGCAACTTCAGAAGAGAACATGACACAAGATGATAACATAAAAAGGTTAGAACTATAAACTTAGACAGCCAAATTTCTGAGCCATCGAGAAACCCTCAATACATGTGTAGTTCTGTTGCTCAGTAAATGATCTTTCAAAAAGCAAATTACAACATACATAAATGTGATAACGGTATTATTAGCTACTTTATTCCTCACGACGGCGAAGGCAAGCCAGTTATCCTATAGCATACCTAACTTCTATTGGTATCATAGATGCAAACAACTGCAGGCTAAACGGGACTCATTGCCTAAACATGTATAATGATTCATCACATCATATTTCTACACTACTGAGCAATTAGACCCTTCACGTAAACAGAAACAAGCAAAGACAAGTACAAAAACCTGTTAATATTGAGTGCATTGGCCCCCCCATCTGGCTGGTCCTCAATGTCAATATCTTGCACAAAGCTTCTTCCCTTTTTTACATCTCCAACAACTTTAACAGTTGCGGTGTAGCCACAATGTCTTACAACTACAACACTTAAAGAAGAAGTATCCTGCAAGCAAGGGAAGACTATTTCAAGGGGGGGGGGGGGGGGGGGGGGAAAAGGAAGAGAAAGAAAAAGGGAAATTTCCACATAATTTAATTACCGCAGATTGACTTAAATAACAGTATTTGCAGTTCAGACATTTCTGTCTTTAGGAGAGAGAACAGTTGAGATACTAAGATAGTAAGATAACACCGCATAAGTTATTTCTGTTTATTATATATTTCAAAGAAAGAAGATTCAAGCTCTTTCTCATTTTCCATTAGTAGGATGCAGTATTGTTGCTCGTTACTGGAATCCAATAATTACACATGCAGCTGGAAAAGAATTAGATTACTTAAAAGCATGACCATGATGATGGGTAATTCAAAAGATTTAGGGCAAGATTTATTAATAAAAAAAAAACAGAAACATACTGTATGCCTCCGAGGGATAAAGAAACTTGTGCAGTTTCACTAGCATCAGAATTCAGAAAGAGACGTGATTCTTGTGGATCCACCCGGTAGGAAAATTCAAATTTATATCCACCAGAAATATGGGACCACTTTGTGAGAGATGCAGGATTACTTAATCAGATTATTATTTTCCTGAGACATAGTTACAAGATTAGACATAAAATTTGAAAATATGTCGTACTAAATTTCCGAATTTTATTAGAATAAAGAGCGTTCAGTAGCACAAGGGCACCAGATAGTAATGCTGTAGGTTTAGGGATTGATAAGTGGGCTAGTGAATAGTTCTTGCCACTGTGAAATATGAAAATGCACCCAAAAATATTTGTTACGGTAGACATAACATCAGGTTTCAAATCACAAGAAGTGGACATTTATCCTTCTCGTGTTCACTGTGAACCAGAATGAATTAAAAGCTAAAGTTGGGTAGTGAGAGTAAAAAGATACTCACACGTACAACTACACTTTCATCAGCAGTTATTCCTTTAAGTAGATTTCTCTGAGAAACTTCTTCGACAGACTCATCGGACCTTTTACTGCCAATAATCTTCACTTCCCTTTTCAAGCTTGCATATGCCTCATCCCTTTTGACTGTAATAGAAAGGTCCCCAACGTGATTCTCATGCACAACCGAACCCGGAGGAAATTCTGTTGCACCCTTCCCAGCGGAATCTAAAACTTTCTGTATGGATGAAACGCCTCTAAGAACAGAGACTTCGAGAAAGAGATTATGAACCAAAAACGCCTTCCTATCTCGAACTACTCTCTCTTCTTCAGTTCCGCAAGGCATATTTGCCAAAATTGCAAAGTCTGTTGCCCATGGTCTAAGATCATGCTCTCCCAATCTTCCCCTACCTCCACCATTTCCACCCCAATTCTCATCCTCTGTTGGGAGGGGCAAGTAATGTGATGTTGGGTCAACAATGGATGGAGGGGCAATCCAGGTATTGGCACGGAAACCATATGGAAGGTTACCAAACTGAAAGAGTAGAAAAGTAACTCATTTCCTCCTTTCGATATTACCTAGATTTAGAAATAGATTCTTACGGTAAAGAGAAGGTTACCTTATTGTGTTCGACAAAAGCTTTCATCAAAAATGCATATGCCTGCACACAAGCATCAGATTAAATGTCCTTTAGTAGTGTTTTAGCACATAAATCCAACTTATAATCATCCGAACCAAGACTTATCAACTAAATTGCCAGCTAATCTCTCATCTGAGTATCGACTGTGTATTTGGTCTACGTTCAGTGTTCTTATAACCTCAAAAAGTATATATATATATATATATATATATATATAAGAGAAACTAATATGCTAATCCCACTGACAATGCAATATAAACTTCAAATATTAGCAGTAGGTGTAGGAGTATAACACCCACATTTGCGAAAGCTTGACTTTGCTGTTGCAGAAGATCCGACAGAGAATGGTTGTGCAGAAATTGTTTTCCTAAAGTGTAGAACCCTTTCACTGATGCCATCACCTTTATGATCTTCCCGTTGCATATCTTTATCTGGAAACACATCATATGATCATCAGTTTTGGAAGTTCAGCACAACTTATCACTGGAAATACTTAATAATTTAATTAAGAAGAAGAGCATAAATGGAAATTAAAAAGAACACTTCTGCAAATAAAATAATCTGAGATAAACCACCTGCATTTCGAAATAATCACCGTCTCGCCGCGTTTCTCCAGCTTTACTTTCCACTCTTTTCAGATCTGCAACTTCCAAAAGATCCGAAACGTCGCATTACAAGAGGCGGAACACAAAGCAGAAGTCTAACAAGAAAGAAAGGGAGAGGAAGATATACGCACGCAGAATGGGTGGAGAAAGGTGAGAGAAAGAGAAGAACTCATAGAAATCCGACAGCTTCGGCATCGGTTGAATCGCCACCATATCGTAACTCGCGGATATCGCCGGAGGCGGAGTCCCCGGCGACGGCAACTCTACATCCGTCGACGCTGCGACCGCCGTGGTCCGCTGGGTTTTACTTTTCTTTGGCCGATTTTCCGATCCGCCGCCGCCCTTCGACTTGGAGAAGCGCGTTGTGCACGCGACGATGTCGAGGAGCCTCCGCACGTGGGACACGGCACGTGACTCATCTGCGTAGTCCTCTGGTTTGACAGTGGCAAACTTGTTAATAACCGGATACAACTTGGGTAAATCGTAGAATGTGGTTCACCCTTTGACTTTGATAATCAAAGAAATACAACTTGTCTCGAGGAGCACGTGTTTCATCTACTAACCCAGTCAACAAGTAGGATACTCCAATTTATCTCCGTCCGGTATCAAAAAAATAATATTTTATTCAAGAAAATATTTTTTTAAAATTATAATATTTTATTAAATAACTCGAATCACATCAAATAATTATCTTTTACTTTCAATATCTTTTGTCTTTTAATCAACATATTAATATAAAATTTATAAAATTTACACACCTATCACATCTAATCATTCACCTAAAATATATTACATTTAACTGGGATAGAGAGTCCAATAAAAGAAAGCTATGCTAAGTATATAAACATAACATAATGTGTGTTTGTGTATATATATATATATATAGAGAGAGAGAGAGAGGGTATGAGTTAAAATAAAAAGTCTCTTATAATCAAAAGTGTAAGAGTGATTGTGGGGTCATTCCACATCATATGACACATCATATGACATGTGTCACCCACTCTCATGAAAAAAAATTCCCGTCAAAAAAAAAAAATTGGGGGGGGGGGGGGAATTTTTTTTCCGCCAAAAATTATTACTGCATCACAGTTATAAAGTTACTGCATCACAATTATGATTTAGTGCATTAAGGTAATAAGTTACTGCATCATACTTGATATAGCAAGATGATATATATATATATATATAACATAGAGGGAAATTTTTTGGCGGAAAAAAAAATTGGGCCCCCCAAAAACAAATTTTTTGGCGGGAAGTTTTTTTTTCGGGGGTAGGGGGTGGGTGGGTGCCACATGTTATATGATGTGACATAATGATATAGCAAGATGACACATGTAACTCCCACAATTCTTCCTATATTTTTTGTTATAAGAGACTTTTTAGAATAACTCCATCCTATATAGGTATATACACATTTCATTAGTTTATTTATGGAGCTGAAAAATAAATGAGTGAGACGTGTTTATCTATATATATATATATAAAAGTATTACACTTTATTGAAAATAACCCTGTAATTTGTCTTTTTATGGGAATTTATAAATCAGATAAGTCTTATTTGAAAAAAACATGTATTTACTATATAATTTTATTCCGTTATAGGAGTTTGGTATCAAAATAAATCATTAAAATGTAACTAAAATTTATGTAATATTTTTCAGAATTAAATTTTTTAATATGTACTCTTCTCAGTTATGTTTAAAAATCTTTTGATTGTTTTAATATTGAAATTTGACTATTTATTTATGTTTATTATAAATACAAATATAGAAATTTTTATTTTTAGATTTGTCTTCTGATAGTTTCAAATGTGTAGTTTTTACTAATTTTAAAACATTTCTCGCAAACTTTTTGCCACCATATAAAATATGTACTACAAAATTACATTAAAAGAATTGAGCTGGTAATTAGGAGGTCACTCTCCTACCAAGAAATCCTTTTATATAAGGGGCAGAACTCGTGAATAAAATTCACCGCCTAACATATAATTTAGAAGGATTCTGCTTTGAGGTATTAATTTTTTGGGAAAATTAAGTTTATTGTCCTAACATATGGATTTTTTTACGTCTATGTTCTAACTTAAGCATAATTGCAAATTGCCATATAACATATTCAAAATTTTAATGTATGTGTCCTAATGACCGGAATCCGGCCAATTTGCCTAATAAAATAAAAAATTGGCCACATCAATTCCAAATCAGTTCCAAATCATCAGCTCCAAATCCCATATTATGATTTGGAGCCGATATGGTCAATTTTATTTTATTAAAATGATCTAATCAAGTTATCAAATATGTGTGGCATTATATATTAAAGTATCTTCATTATTGAAAAAACAGACAATATCACACATGTTTTATAACTTGATTAGATCATTTTAATAAAATAAAATTGACCAAATCAGCTCCAAATCATCAGTTATCAATTCAATAAAATTAAAAAAATTATAAAATGATAATTTTTTTAATTTTAAAATTTTATTTTTTAATTTTACAATTTTTTAATGTTTTTAATTTTTTACAATTTTATTTTATGAAAATGATCTAATCAAGTTATCAAATATGTGTGGCATTATATATTAAAGAATATCACACATGTTTTATAACTTGATTAGATCATTTTAATAAAATAAAATTGACCACATCAGCTCCAAATCATCAGTTATCAATTCAATAAAATTAAAAAAATTATAAAATGATAATTTTTTTAATTTTACAATTTTATTTTATAATTTTACAATTTTTTAATGTTTTTAATTTTTTACAATTTTATAATTATTTTTTACTTTTTAAAATATGAAAATTTAAAAAATTATAAAATAAAATTGACCACATTTATAATATTTATAATTTGTTATAATTTTTTAATTTTATTTAGTTTACAGTTTTATTTTATAATTTTAATTTTAAAAAATTATAAAATTATAAAATTTTAATTGACCACATTTAAAAATTTTATAATTTTTAATATTTTTTTAATTTTATAATTTTATTTTACAATTGTATTTTATAATTTTACATTTTCAATTTTATTTTATAATTTTTTATTTTTTTTAATTTTTTTAAGTGGTAACTGATGATTTGGAGCTAGTGTGGTTAATTTTATTTTACTAAAATGATGTAATCAAGCCACATCAAATTTCAGGTGTGCCACATTGGCAAATTGGCCAGATTCCGGTCATTAGGACACGGACATTAAAATTTTGAATACGCTATATGGTGATTTTGCAATTATGTATAAGTTAGGATACGGACGTAAAAAAGTTCATAGAACAATAAACATAGTTTTCCCTAATTTTTTTGTTTTTTGTGCTTAAACTTTTAATTAAACAAATATTGTATCTTTAAACCCAATATTAGAAAAAGAATCTTTAATGGAATAAAAAAAGTATATTCTCATAATCTATCCCTACCTGATTAAATTTTTTCCCATATATGTGTGGTTTTGAAGTTTCTTTTTTGGGAAAAGAAAGCGATTCATACAACATTAATAATATACCGTAAATTACTCCTTGTTTAGAATATATAACATGTGTATAATTAAATATACCAAGTGCCAGCAACTGGCTGGCATCTCTATTGAGCCAACCCCATCTCTATGATATACTAGTATTCTTTTCTCCACCCACTAATATTAACCCTAATTATTTTTTATTTAACTTTTACCATGATAGAAAATCTCGAAGATCCGTCTATCTTGAAATGATTTTATTCCAAGTTTGACTATCTTCAAAATATAATCGTTATTCATTATATTTTGCATGACAATTTTTTGAGATACTACTAGCACCTATCAAAATGCTTATCTTGATATAATAAATGGGATATATCTTTGCGCAGACTCACAATCTGTACAGGCGGATCATTTTTTCTATATATGTTAAGATGAGATCTTGTTAAGTGCTTCGGGGGATGGAGTGTAATGGTTATTGTAGATATGGCAAAATTTATGCCGCACCACATGAGCACCTAACAATATGATCACATTGCTATAATGAGAGTGATATACATTTGTACAAACTCTCAACCTGCACATCATCTTATTAATATATAGTAAAGTAAGCATTTTGTTAGGTGCTTCTTGGTGCGGGTTATCGTCAATGTTGTAGATAGATATTTGATTGAGGATTAATAGTATAGGATGCACATCTCAATCACACCGTCTATTTATAGAGATCATTTTTATACAGAAATCTATCATTTCAAACATTATAAAGTACCAATGTTGGACTGCCAAACAATCTGATGCAACAAGATTTTGTTATACTGTCTTAACATTATAACTTCATCCTAAAGCACGTGTCTTCTTGTTTTTTTCCAGAAAAAATATTTTAATACGAATCTAATAAGAAATTTTTTATATTATATAATCTAGTGAATGTTTAATTTTAAAAAATACTAAGCAATTGATACGAACATGAGACTATATCTTTTATGTAGAAGAGTATAATGTGTCGTATGTGGAATTTTATGCAACAGAGCCTAGCATGTTTATTTATTACTACTTATCTGATAATAAAAAAATAAAAACAAAATCGGCAAGCTAAATGAATGTTTATTTTATCGTAACCACTAATTAAATAAAAATAAAATGAGGAAAAAAAATCCCGGTTTAACCTACCTTCAACCATTCTCAGCAAGCACGGCTTCAGGCTTGCAACCTCTGCCTTGTCATTCAAATTTTGTCCTTTAACCTGTTTTTTTCACATAGTGATTCACTCATTTATTGCGGGCAGCATCATTAGTTTTTGTCAGTGGAGTAAATTCCAATAATGGACAATAAATTGAAAGAAAAAAAAAATCACACACACACACATTTGTAAATGTGTCTGGAAAATTACTATAAATATATAATATTCTACCAAAAATATATAGTATTATTCAATATATATTCTACCCAAAAAAAAAATCCGAACCAAAATCATGGGTAAGAGTCGGGTTCTCGGGTTCGATTATGTATGCCTATAGTTTTACCTCATGAGAGAGAGAATAGTCCGTAAGGTGGCATGTTTCAACATTGACAGCCAACAGCCTCTTCACATCCAGTATTTTGTCAGTGGAGATACCCTTTTGATGTTATGTATTTTGAACCAAACAAACAGTCATCTCAGACAAATGACCCAATTTTTTAATAATATTAAAATAAAAATGCAGATTAATTATTATGTAAATAATAATAATAATAATAATAGACTTCTTGATTTCTTTTAATTAAGAAAAGCCAGGTTTGTACCTTGAGAACAACTTGAGTTCCATAAGGGGTGACAACAGTTATGTCGAGAAAACTTGGTACAACTGTAAAATAAAAATAAAAATAAAATGAGGGGAAAAAAATCAAAATCAAAATTAAAAAAAAAATCATAAGAGAGATGAAATATATATATATATATATATTTTCAAACCCTTCTTCTCTTCCTTCTTCTTCTTCTCATTCCTGGGTTTGTTTCCTTTGCCCCTATTCGACCTTGGTGCCATATTTTTTTTCTTCTCCGATTGCTGTACAGATTAATTAAGCTGCAGAGATGTTTGTGGCAGTAGCCATGCAAAGGAGAAATGGAAAAGATGGAATCAAAGCATGTTGTTGAAACGATAAGATATTTGGGAGTTTATCTATATATAGAAAAAAGTGATAAAGTGGAAATCTTTATGAAAGGTTTGAGAATGAAAGAAGATAGGAGGATAAGGGTTTTAGCCTCTCTCTCTCTCTCTCTCTCTCTGATAAGCTTGAAAACCTGCGAAACAAATACAGCCACACTATACAGAATACACAATCACTCCTGTCTTTCTCTCTCTTCCAGTTTCTCTCTGGCTCTCTCTCTCTCTACACGATACATGTGATGGTCCTTTTATTAGAGCGAAGAAGCGGAGCCCATGCGATGCGAGTTTGGACGCAAACAAAGAATGGGTGGGGGGTTTTCGGGAGGTGACCGTTGGTTGGCGGCCACGTGGAAGACTGTGATGGGGTGGGTCATGGGTGGTTGGGTTGGTCTTGTATTCGTCGTCCATCCGGACTCTGGCTGGATTCGTTTTTCAAAAATTTGTTGTTTGAGGCTTAGCTTTTTGTTTTTTGTTTTGTTGTTTTGCGTTGTTGGTTGGTGTGTGGTTTTGTTTGTGTGGGGTGGGTTCGGACTTCAGTTTTGAACCGTCAATTTTTTTTTAAGTTGGTTCGATTTTACAACTCTCTCCCCGGAGAGTTTTTTTCCCTGATAACTCAAGGTAATAGTTTCGCTTTTTTATCACTACCACCCAGTCAAATCGTGGAATGCGCATTTAACCGATCGATGTCTTATCGGGTTATCTTGACGATAATCGATCATCCCAAGAAAGAGAATACGTAAGATTTCCCAATCGAACACACACGAATGATATTCAGTATGAGGTCCTGTCAAATGCTTAATTAGAGCGTATATGCTCCGGAAAGATTTTTTTGAAGTGGAGGCAAGCGGGATAGAACCCCTGACCTCCACCCCACATGAGTTTTTACACTCATGTAGTGGCCAACTGGGCTAAGCCAGTTGGTTTAAACTGTGTGGGGTAAACTTTTTTAAGTGACTGATTCCATCGCACTGCGTCCCCATACTCCAGAAACCCCCCTCCAGCTTGGCCCTACGGGTTAATACCGCTTGGCCCTACGCGTATGGAGATTTTTTAGAGAAATTCAGTACTACTATTTGTTGGTAAGAGGACTCGAACACGGAACCTCAGCCAACAATGTCTGAGTCCTTTACCACTGGGGCAAAGGCTCTGGACTAAACTGTGTTGGGTAAACTTTTTTAAGTGACTGATTCCACCGCACTGTGGCCCCATACTCCAACCCCCCCTCCCCCCGCCTGGCCCTACGGGTTCATACCACTTGGCCCTACGCGTATGGAGAATTTTTTTTGGAGAAATTCAGTACCACTATATGTTGGTAAGAGGACTCGGACACGGAATCTCAGCCAACAATGTCTGAGTCCTTTACCACTTGGGCAAAGACTCTGGACTCTCTCCCTCGTTCATTGTAGGATGGCAAGCCGCGATGGAACGAGTCGGGACGAATACTTAAAGACACAAATCTATCCCACGAGGTGAATGGAGGAGGACAGGTCGATCCACCACGGGTTGCGGGGCGGGCAGATCGGTCCGTGAACAAAATAGCATTGTAAAGTTAATTAAATTAATATTTTTATGAGATTTCTCTAGTATCTCATTTTTATAATACATATTAATTATAAAATTTGTTATTATTAACATAAATATATTGATATATTAACAAATATATAAAAAAGTAAATATATATATATATACTATATATATTAATTAAATACATTAGAAAACAAAAAAAATTGGGCGATGTGGGTACCCGGAAAGAGTAATACCCAGACCCGATCGGTCCCGCTGCGAGTTACGGGGCACTGATCGTGGCCTATGTTGCACAGGTGCGGGGTGGGCGGGTGCGGGCAGATACGGGTGCGGGGATACGGTTTTTTAAAAATATTAGGGTGCGATACGGCAAAGATACGTCTGTTTATTTTATATTTTATTATATATAACACTTGTTAAATATAAAAAACAACAATTCAAATATCACCATAAAATCAATTCAAATACATAAAACAAGTCATACAAAAAACAATTCAAAATGACTTTGAGCAGCGGAGCTTTCTAATGCTGTCCGTGAATACTGCTAAAGGTAAAAGTAATTACTTATTAAATCATTTACTTTTTGTATTTTAATTTATTTGATTTACTTTTTAAAAATTACAAAAAAAACTAAAAAAAAAAACGGATTCGCGTATCCTGGCACCGGATACGCGTATCCTGTGCCAGGATACGCGAGTTCGATTTTTTTTTTTTGCACGGATTCGCCACGTGGCGAATCCCGTGCGAATCCCACGCGAATCGCACTCGCACCCATGCAGTATTCGATACGGCATACTGCCCAATTTTGAAGAATCAGTGCATCATAGATCGTGGCAAAGCAGGGCGGGACAAAATTGCCTTCCCTATCCATTCGAAGCGTTTGCTTTTAAATTTATAATTTTGTTTCAGTAAAAAACTTATTCTGTTTATCGTACATCACCATCTATACAAAGATGTTCATTCACTATATATGAACAGGGATGATTATTATTTGGTAAAAGACGTATTTATATATTTATTCACTAAATATGACTCTGCATAAAATATATATTATATTCAATTATATTTATTTAACTGATTTATAAAATAATCGTAGCAATTTTAACCATATGGAATTAGTATAGAGAATCTTTTGCATGTAACTGTTGTTGCCCGAAATATTATCCGAATATAGATATTGCTGGAATGATCGAGCAACAGCAAATTGCGAGAGCACGTCCGAGGGAATGAAAAAAACACAAGATTTGTCGGGTTTGTTAGGCCCGGGCTTGAATGCTCTCGCGAGATGTTATTAATACAAATATTCATGGATACAAGTATTAATGTAAGAATGCGATTACAATGAGTGTAAAAGATCCTATTTATCTAGCTCTTGGGCGAAGCTTTGCCTGATTCGTCTCTGCCGACCGTCTTTTGTATAAGAGGTGCTGAGAGAGAAGAATGGCCGAGAGATAGCTGTTGCCAAAAGTGAGAAAGCCAAGTTATGAGTTGAACTTGTTAGGAAGCAGCGAGAATCCGAGAGTTGTACAAGTGCAGGAAGCCTTCTATTTATAGGAGCTGGGATGTCCTGTTTAATGGCGGGCGATCGCCTTTTATGTAATATAATAAAGGGGCGATCGTCTTTATGTCACATGGGCTGTCTGCCTAAAGCTTGCGGCTGCTGCTGGCAGCCAGCTGTGCGGTCCAATGAGGAGCCGGCACGCGTCCTGAGTTGCTGTCACGGGCGGTCCCACTGTATACCTTTTCGGAGGGCCTGTCGGTTGGTGGAAGGACGCTGACAGACTGTGGTCAACGATCCATGTGCTGTGGCGCCTCTTCCGGATCTGCACGTGGGTTCTTGCTTCGCGCATCGGCCCTTGCCGACTGGACGATCGATGGCTTCGCGTGGCATGAGGCGGTCGTCATTTGGTCGGTCGCCAGGAGTCGATCGCCAAGTACCGAGAGACGATCGGCTTAGATGTCGATCGCTCGGCACCGGGACTTGTCCTGGGACCTTTGGTCGGCATATCTGCCTTGGCTGCTGGGCTCTGGCTCGGTCGCCCGGTCTCTGAGGCGATCGCCTGTTGAGATGTATAAATATCGACACAACAATTGCCCCCCAGCTTGCTCCGATGTTGGAGACATGGGGTGAGGTGGTTCTTGTTGGCGATCGCGTAGGATGAAAACGGGCGATCCGTCGTGCGGATTCTGGTTTCGGACTTTGGGCGATCTTGTCGATTGGCTAGCTATCTTCGGTCTTGTACCTACAAAAAACAATTTTGGCTGATCCCTCGTAGAAAGCTGATTATTTCGTCACTGAGGAATCGTGCACAGCCGCGGAGTTCGATGGACCGACTCCATGACCGTGTCTTATGCGCGAGCGACATTGTCTGTCTCGTGACTCATTTTATTGTGAGGGTCCTCTGTTAGGCTGCGCCTCGCCTCGTATTTAAACGAAGGGCGTGCGGTCTTAGTCTAGAGGAGTCCTTGCGCGGGGCGGCGTCGGATTAATCAACTTCACTTTCGCGGCTTGTTAGCTCTGCTTCCTCCTCGGCCCGCCATGAAGATGGCGACCCTCGACGGTGTACGTTGAGACGGGGGTAGTGACGCGTCGCATTGTCCGGGTCCACCATGTTAGATGATGAACCTTTGAGGGCGGGCGATCGTGTCCACTGATTAACTTGGAGGGTCCTTCGACTATGCCCGCCTCGTATTTAAACGAAGGGCGAGCGATCTCAGCCCAAAGGAACCTTGCATGGCCTAAGCAGTCGGTTCCATCGACCACCAGGACCACGGCTGCACTCTTTCTACCTCGGATCGTCATGTTAGATGCTGATCGTCGACGGTGTACGTTGTGCGGTGGAGGCGATCTTGTGCCGTAGTCCACCATGTTAGATGATGAACTGTAGATGGCGAATGAGTCCTCCGGTTTTGGTGATGTTGCTTGATAATGGCGATCGGGCTGGAAGACTGATGGTCGTCGCTCGGCTGCCGATCGTGTTATTCATAGGTTGTGAAGTAACCTTTGCCTGGACAGAAAGTCTGCGGCTTTGGCGTGGAAGATCGCGTACGTCAGGGGGAGGTCCTTCGTAAGGTGCCTGAACATAGGCGAAAGACCGTGGAATCCCCCTAAGACCGAGTATAGGGCGATCTCATCGCTTACGGGCTTGCCGTTGAGGATGATCTCGTCTACCCGGTTGATGTAGTCTGCGTCGGACTCTTCTTCTCCCTGTCTGATTTGCATCATGCGATGGGGACCTTCCGGCCGAGCGACCTTGGCGGCGAAGTAAGCTGTGAAGCTGTTCGCCAGTTGATCAAAGGAATTGATGGATCGCGTCGGCAATGAGGTGTACCATCTGTGGGCAAGGTCGTCCAGCGTTAGCGGGAACATTCGGCACCTGGTCGCGTCTGATGCCCCACACCCGGTCATGTAGATGCGGAACTTGCTCAGGTGAGTGTCGGGGTCCGATCTCCCCTCGTACAAAGGTGTTTGCGGAGGAGCGATCATACGCTGCACGGGGGCGAGCTCGATGTGAACCGCGAGCGGCTCGCTCGGCCCGACGATCTTGCTCTTGGCGCCTGCCTCAGATTCCAGGAGCGCCTTCATGTCGTCGAGCTGGCGTTGCATCGCGGCCATCGCTGTAGCTTGGTCGCTCGTGGCTCGGCTTTCGGAGCGGGAGCCGAGGCGATCGTGTACCGATCTCCTGACTCTGCTGTCGCCGATCTCGGTTCTTTGGCGAGGAGGAGCCAGATGGTTGGCCTGCCTTCTCAGAGTCGGATACGCCGAACTCCTGGTGACGGACTCGAGCTCCGTCGTCTCGTGGCTGGGGCCGGACTGCCCCGGTCGCCATGACGGGTCGCTGCTTAGGCGATCGAAAACAGAGGTGCCCCGGCTGGCGAGCGCCTCTTCTTGCGAACAGGAGCCTCCTGGTGATCACTCGGCCAGTAACCCCTTGAACTTCCGTTTGGTCATGCGGCGGATGGCCGAGGGGGTTATAGCGGGAGGCGCGTCGAGAGCACTCCGTCGCTCCTGTAGGATGGCCAAGGACTTTTCGATCTGTTTCGCGGTTTGGAACTGGTCGAGTGAGAGGCTTGAGCCGTCCCTCACGGGCGGGATCGAGCGTCTCGGACCGCGACGGCTACCCTCTGCCATAGGCTGTGGCTCGAACTGAGACGGAATGAGGCGTCTGGCGGATCGACCAGCGGCTTTTTTCGACGTGGAGGCAGAAGTCATGATTCTGAAAGCTTTCTCTGAAGAACAGTGAGTGTTTCTTCAGGTATATGTCCCGGAGAACAGTGAGTGTTCTTCGAGATGGTAGGTATAAAAATGAGGGTTAAATGCCGTCCCTCCTTCTAGCACCAATTGTTGTTGCCCGAAATATTATCTGAAGATAGATATTGCTGGAATGATCGAGCAACAGCAAATTACGAGAGCACGTCCGAGGGAATGAAAAAAAACACAAGATTTGCCGGGTTTGTTAGGCCCGGGCTTGAATGCTCTCGCGAGATGTTATTAATACAAATATTCGTGGATACAAGTATTAATATAAGAATGCGATTACAATGAGTGTAAAAGATCCTATTTATCTAGCTCTTGGGCGAAGCTTTGCCTGATTCGTCTCTGCCGACCGTCTTCTGTATAAGAGGTGCTGAGAGAGAAGAATGGCCGAGAGATAGTTGTTGCCAAGAGTGAGAAAGCTACGTTATGAGTTGAACTTGTTAGGAAGCAGCGAGAATCCGAGAGTTGTTGTTAGGCGTATTTTTATACGCTTATTTATCATTATTTTGCATTATTTTGCAGAGTGAATTTGCTTAAATGAACTCTTAATGCCTTAATTTTGTATGTTTGTCAGGAGATTGGAGTCCGGAAGCTAAAACGAGGCGAAACGGGCGAAAACGGCGAATTTTGGCCGTGGGCCGCGGCACAAGGCAAGTGGGCCGCAGACAGAAGGCAACCAATGGGCACAAAGTAGATCGTACTGGCCGCGGCACGATCAGTGAGCCGCGCACGATGAATTAAAAGGCGCCTGTGCTTCAGTGAAGACCATGTGCCGCGTACGATTTAGTGAGCCGCGGCACACTAGGCGGTTATGGTGAGCTCCGCGCGGATTTGGGCCGTTTTGAAGCCAGTTCTCGACCTACTCACATGGACGCGAATTGGAGACTGTGCAGAGCTATAAATAAGGGTTTAAGACTCTAATTAATCATCTTGAATCTTTGGATCTTTTGATCGAATCTTGGAATTAGAGAATCTTGGAGGAGACGGCAGAAGAGGAAGATAAGCAGAAGACTTCAAGAGCAGAGGGCGGAAGCCAGAAGAACGGAGGAATCCGAGCTTCATCTGCGTTTGATTTTCATGCTTTTATCTATTAATTCTGTATTTTCATTTATTAGCATGTCAGGCTAAACCCTAATCTAGGATTTTGATGAAACCTACGTTTTGACGAATTTGCTTGAGATTATCTAATTAATTACCTTTTTGTTGAGTTTTCCCAATTGTGTTTAATGCTTTCAATTATCTGGCCAATAGTTGTATTGTTTTAATCATTCAATTCGAATCGGGAGAGAAGAGTTGGTGAGGAACTATTGGTGAGGACCATTTTATTCTCTGAGATAGGAATATACTCATAGGAACTACGTGGCCTTTTGGAGATTTTATGCTTTTTGCCTATTGACGAATTAATTCACCTATGGATAGAGTGCGTTATTCGCCTTTAGAAAAATCTATTGACCTCGGGAGAGGCGGTAGAGTATATTAGCAATCTTCGCCTTCAATGAATTGGGAAAATTATTAACTTCAGATAATCGAGAGTAAATTCGGATAAACCGAGGTGGATTCAGAATCCTAGACTTATTTATCATTTGATTCTCTTTCTCCAAGCGATCATCTTTACTGTCTAATCTTTTATTAATTCTTTTAGTAATTAATTGCAAAACTAAAGTTCGATTGTTCAAATAAAACTAGAATACCTAAAAATCGGTAGTTAGTGATTCAGTCCTCGTGGGAACGATACTCACTCATCACTTTATTACTTGTATACGATAACGTACACTTGCGTTCAAGAAAAATCACAACAAGTTTTTGGCGCCGTGCAGTGTTGAAATTTTTGCTAATATCGATTTCAGTATTTCTAGTCTTAGTTTGAACGTTTTTATTTTATTATTTTTGTGTATTTAATTTTATTTATTTATTTGTTTTTCCTTTCAGGATCTTTCGCGTAGTGCATGAGAAAATTCGGTAACGAAGGCCTACTACCTTTGGATACCGAACTCGAGCGCACTCTTAGGAGAAAGAAGAAGGAGAAACGAGAGCTACCGACAACGGTCAACATGGCTGAAAATATCGATATTCAAGGAGGAGATAACCATGTGCAGCAAGTTCAACCGGCACTAGCTCTTCGAGATTATGCTATGCCGCAGATTAATGCTAATTTTTCGGGGATTCGGCGTCCCACTATCCAGGCGAACAATTTCGAGATCAAGCCTGCTATTATTCAGATGGTGCAGGCGAGCCAATTCTGTGGATTGCCGAATGATGATCCCAACGCACATATTGCTTCTTTTCTTGAGATTTGTGACACGTTCAAGAACAATGGTGTCACCGAAGATGCTATCCGATTACGGCTTTTCCCTTTCTCTTTGAGGGATAAAGCGAAATTTTGGCTGAATTCCTTACCGCCGGGGTCGATCACAACATGGGCAGAGTTAGCGCAAGCCTTCCTTGCTAAATTCTTCCCACCTTCTAAGACGGCGAGATTGAGAAACGAGATCACCACCTTTGGTCAGTATGATATGGAATCGCTCCAGGAAGCGTGAGAGCGATACAAAGATTTGTTACGGAGATGCCCACATCACGGCCTTCCAGACTGGCTTCAAATTCAGACGTTCTACAATGGTTTGAGTGCTTCTACACGCACTCTCGTGGATGCAGCCGCCGGTGGGGCTTTGATGGGAAAGACCATGGCCGAGGCACACTCGTTGTTGGAAGCTATGGCCGCAAATGCATATCAATGGCCATCTGAAAGAGTAACGCCGAAGCGAGTTTTGGAAATTTCGAGTAATGACCCGATATCTACATTGTCAGCTCAAGTCGCCGCCTTGACTCAGCAGCTCCAAGCATTTTCGCACACTCCTTCCCCCGTCACCATTGAGTCTTGCAATTGGTGTAACGGGTCTCACCCTAGCGCGGAGTGCCAAGTCGGAAACCCGTTCGAGCAACATCCGATGGAGCAAGCTCAATTCGTGGGAAACGGAAATCGACAAAATAATTCTTACCCCAGCACTTATAATCAAGGATGGCGAAATCAACAAAATTTTTCGTGGAGGAGCGGGCAAGTTTTAAAACCTCCACAAGCTCACTTTGCGCAGCCCCCACAGCATCCCCCTCAATCACCAAAGGTATCATTGGAAGATGCTCTTGCTCAATTGGCGGCTAACACGAGCCAATTCATGACTCGCACCGAAACGACCCTCCAAAATCATTCTACCTCCATCCGAAATCTAGAAACACAAATGGGGCAGATTGCTAATCTATTGTATTCTCGGTCTCAAGGTGCATCGCCCAGCGCAGCCGAAATGAAACCCAAGGAAAACGTGCAAGCAATCGAATTACGAAGTGGAAAGGAGTTGAAAGGGCAGCCTATCAATAACAAAGAGCAGCCGATCGAGCAAAATGAGAAGGAAAAGGATGAGGCGCCCAAGCCAAAGGAAGTATCGACTACTCAGCCCACTCCTCAAATCCCATTCCCACAGCGTTTCCAAAAGCAAAAACTAGACAAGCATTTTTCAAAGTTCCTCGACGTCTTCAAGAAATTGCACATAAACATTCCATTTGCCGACGCGTTGGAACAAATGCCGAGTTATGTAAAATTCATGAAAGAAGTCTTGTAAAACAAAAGAAAGCTCGAGGAATATGAGACGGTCGCATTAACGGAGGAGTGCAGTGCTATTTTACAAAATAAGCTCCCACCTAAATTGAGAGATCCGAGAAGTTTTACCATCCCTTGCATCATCGGAAATTCGTCTTTTGAAAGAGCCCTATGCGATCTCGGAGCCAGCATAAACCTTATTCCCCTTTCTATTTTTAAAAAGCTGGACATTGGGGAAGCCAAGCCGACGACGGTCTCCTTACAATTGGCCGATAGGTCTATCAAATATCCGAGGGGAGTAATAGAGGACGTGTTAGTAAAGGTTGACAAATTTATCTTTCCAGCGGATTTTATTGTGCTCGACATGGAGGAAGATCAAGATATCCCAATTATCTTGGGAAGACCATTCTTGGCGACCGGCCGAACTTTGATCGATGTGGAAAAGGGGAAGCTGACTCTACGTGTTCAAGAGGAGCAAGTAACGTTCAATATCTTTCGATCCGTAAAATATCCGAATGATGCTGAAAATTGTTTCCAAGTTGACGTCATTGACTCGTGCGTGAGTAGAACCTTTCGAGAGAATTATCCACCCGACCCTTTGGAATCCGTTTTGATTGGGGCTGTTTCCGAACTAAATGCAGAGCATGCAGCCTACGTACGCCACATGGATGCTTCCCCGCCAATTTTCATTCGTCAACCATTCGAGGAGCTCGGAAGTTCACTAACTCGACCAGTCCCATCGATCGAAAAACCTCCAAAGTTGGAACTCAAGAAGCTGCCACCTCATTTAAAATATGCATTTTTAGGGCCCGACGACTCCCTTCCAGTTATTCTTTCGGCCACTTTAGCAGGGGATCAAGAGGCGAAATTATTGAGAGTTTTGAGGGAGTACAAATCTGCTCTTGGATGGTCTATTGCGGATATAAAGGGGATCAGCCCGTCAATTTGCATGCACAAGATTTTGATGGAGGAAGACTACAAACCATCCGTGAAGCATCAACGCCGGTTGAATCCAAACATGAAGGAGGTGGTAAAAGTCGAGGTTTTAAAACTCCTCGACGCAGGTATGATCTTTCCGATTTTTGATAGCAAGTGGGTAAGTCCGGTCCAAGTTGTGTCGAAAAAGGGTGGGATAACGGTGGTTCAAAATGATAATAATGAATTAATTCCCACTAGGATTGTCACGGGGTGGCGTATGTGCATAGATTATAGGAAATTAAATAAGGCCACTAGAAAAGATCATTTCCCCTTACCTTTTATTGATCAGATGTTAGATAGATTAACCGGACATGATTTCTATTGCTTTCTCGATGGTTACTCGGGGTATAATCAGATTTACATAGCCCCCGAAGACCAAGAGAAAACGGCGTTTACATGTCCTTACGGCATTTTCGCTTATAGGCGCATGCCTTTTAGATTATGTAATGCGACGGCTACTTTTCAACGGTGTATGATGGCTATTTTTTCTGACATGGTAGAGCAGTGTATTGAGATTTTTATGGATGATTTTTCTGTTTTTGGAGATTCGTTTGACATTTGTTTGAAAAATTTGCAGAAAGTCTTGAGAAGATGCGAAGAGACAAATTTGGTCTTGAACTGGGAGAAGTGTCCTTTTATGGTGCAGGAGGGCATTGTGCTTGGCCATCGAATATCCTCACATGGAATTGAAGTCGACCGAGCGAAAATTGAAACAATTGAGAAGATGCCTCCGCCCACTTCGGTCAAGGGGATTAGAAGTTTTTTGGGACATGCCGGTTTCTATCGCCGATTTATTAAGGATTTTTCGAAGATCACGAAGCCGCTGTGCAATCTACTCATGAAGGATGTTCCATTTACTTTTGACGAATCATGTAAAGAAAGTTTCGATTTATTGAAGAAAGCTCTAAGTACGGCACCGGTGATAGTCGCTCCGGACTGGGACCTTCCGTTCGAGTTAATGTGTGATGCAAGCGACTTTGCCATTGGGGCTGTTAAAGGCGTAGACGAGGGAAGGTGTTCCATGTCATATACTATGCGAGTCGAACACTCGATGACGCCCAAAGAAATTATGCCACAACGGAGAAGGAATTGTTGACGGTGATCTTTGCATTTGATAAATTCCGGGCGTATCTACTGGGAACGAAAGTGATAGTGTGGACCGACCATTCAGCAATAAAATACCTTTTGGAGAAGAATGATGCCAAACTAAGGTTGATTCGGTGGGTGCTACTCCTTCAGGAATTCAACTTGGAGATTCGGGACAAGAAAGGGACTGAAAATGTTATAGCCAATCACTTTTCACGATTAGAGAGTCCCCTCTAGAAGGGAGAAAGTGAGCAACAAATCATGGAAACCTTCCCCGACGAGCAGCTCTACAAGTTAGATTCAAAACACGCGCCTTGGTATGCTGATCTAGTGAACTACTTGGCAAGTAAAACAATTCCGAACGACCTCTCACGCCATCAAAAGAAGAAGCTAATCTCGGACGCTAAGTATTATTTGTGGGACGATCCTTTTCTTTTCAAGAGATGCCCCGATCAAATCATTCGTAGATGTATTCCGGATGAGGAAATCCACAGTGTGCTAAACCATTGCCATGCATCACCCTACGGTGGACATTTTAGTGGAAATAGAACAGCGGCGAAGGTCTTACAATCGGGGTTCTATTGGCCGTCCTTATTCAAGGATGCTCACTCCTTTGTGTCCGCGTGTGATCGGTGTCAACGGACGGGAAACATCTCAAGACGACACGAAATGCTGCTGAACACCATACTTGAAGTTGAATTGTTCGATGTATGGGGTATCGACTTCATGGGTCTATTTCCTCCATCAAATAAGAATCTCTATATTTTGGTGGCCGTAGATTATGTCTCAAAATGGGTTGAAGCGGTGGCACTACCTACGAATGGGTCCAATGTCGTAATCAAGTTTATAAAACAATATATCTTCACACGTTTTGGGACTCCACGTGCTATTATCAGTGATGGTGGGTCACACTTCGACAACAAATTTCTTGATGCGGTTTTGAGAAAATACGGAGTCACTCATCGTGTTGCTACAGTATACCATCCTCAGACGAGCGGTCAAGTCGAGATATCAAATCGAGAGCTGAAGTGGATCCTAGAAAAGACGGTCAGCTCGTCTCGAAAAGATTGGTCATTTAAACTCGATGATGCACTTTGGGCGTACCGGACTGCGTATAAAACACCTATCGGAATGTCGCCCTACAAATTGGTTTATGGGAAAGGTTGCCATTTACCCGTAGAGATGGAACATCGTGCTTACTGGGCGATAAAGAAACTAAACTTTGATCTGAAATCTGCTGGTGAAAAGCGTTGTTTGCAGCTGAACGAGTTGGAAGAAATTCTCCACGACTCATACGAAAATGCGAAACTTTATAAGAAGCGGACAAAGACTTGGCATGATAAGCACATCAAGCAGAGAGAGTTTGTCCCGGGACAAGAGGTGTTGCTATTTAATTCTCGCTTAAAGTTATTTCCCGGGAAATTGCGTTCACGATGGTCGGGACCGTTCACCGTAGTTCAAGTGTTCCCACATGGTGCGGTAGAAGTACCAAAAGATGACCGAAAATTCAAAGTTAATGGACAACGGTTGAAGGCATACTTGGGAAATCCAATAGACACGTAGAAAATGAGTGTCGTCTTATCCACCACCGGATGAATGCGAGAATATTCCGGCTGAAGACTATAAACTTAGTGCTTCTCGGGAGGCAACCCGAGTAATAGTTGTAGAATCTTTCTTGTTTTCTTGCATTCTTAGAGTCTTTTTTTTTGTCGTCATTTTTCTTTGATCCGTCCATCCCTCTTATCTTGATGTTTTCGTTTAAAAATTCTGTGCAGGAATCACCCAAGGGGAGGAATTCAATGATGGGCCGCGACACAATAAAAGTTCGCCGCGACATGCACCTGTTGAGGAAACATGGCCAAACAAACTGTACTCTGTGCCGCGGCACGATCTTACTGAGCCGCGGCACACCAGGTCACTGAGCCGCGACACATATTCCCTGAGCCGCGGCACACCAAATGTTCAAGAAACGCCCAGGAAACTGTACTCTGTGCCGCGGCACGGGGCAAGTGAGCCGCGACACACTAACACATTGAGCCGCGACATGACTACACTGAGCCGCGGCACCCGGCGGTATTGCAAAGAGTCCCAGGCCGACTGTACCTTGGGCCGCGACTCACTTATATTGTGCCGCGGCCCCCGTCGCAAAATAAGAACGCCCAGGTATGCTTCATACAGTCGATCGGCCAGCACAAGGTCCCTTCCTTCCTTCCTTCCTTCCTTCCTTCGCACAATGAGGTCAGTCGATACCCTTCTCTTAGTCTCCTTCTCAAATTCTTCAGGTAATTCTTGATTTCTTAATCATAAGTGATACTTGATTTGAAAAGAATTGAAGTTATATATTGCTAGTTGTTCTTCAATGTTTTCTCTAAAATGGAGTTGGAATATGGGGAATTTGGTATTTAATTGTGATGGAATTGGTAATTATGAACGAATTGATGATGATAGTTGTCGTTATTCATGGTTATTATCTGTGTTATTATTTTTGGGATTTGGAGTTAACCATGAAAAATTTTTGTTCTTCATTTTAACTTGTGCATACCAAGTGTTTGATAAATTGCAGCAATGAAAAATTGGTAAGCCAAGCATTTTCAAATTATATGCAACGAATCATTTTATCGAATTACATTGTCCCCAACCCTTACATCATGTTAAACTTGAGAGCTTGTACTCAACTTCCTGTTTGATGATGCAAGCTCATTTATTCACACTCCGCATGATGTAGTCGAGAAGCGTACAAGCTTGCCAGATGATGCCGGCACCAGCTCGTGAGAGGACTGGAGGGGAGTACTTGACCTTCTTATTCTATTGCTTATTATATTTTGTCCATTGAGGTAAATGTATGTCCTAAGTTTGGGGGGGGTTTACTTTCTGTCGCTACATTTATTGCTGTACTTTTTTCGTTGCACTTTTTATTACTTTAAGTTATTTTTGTCGATAGCCTTGCTTGTCTTGATTTGACTCTATTCGTGAATTTTTCGTGCTTCTATTTGTGTGATACTGATGTTATGACACTGTTTTTCTCTCTGAAGAAACGGTCGAGTTTTAGTCGCGTTGTAGTCAGTGATTTCTGTTTCTGCTAAGTCGTCATTTAGGTCCAAATTTTTTTCTCGTGATTGTAGAGGTCTTGGCGGATAAGAGAGGATACATACTTGTTTTATAATCACCGTCGATACGTTTGGTTACATTTTTCGGTTAGCTAGTCGTCCAGTACATAAGTCGTGTTGGCACTTAGAGTGAGTTTAGAGTCGGTCAGTTTTTCCCAAAAAGTCGAGATATTTTTGTTCTATGATGGGAAGTCTAGTAACCGGAGGTATTCACGTGACCCGTTGTTTACTCTCGCGTAAAACGACGACCCTGATTAGACTAGTGATTTAGAAATTTCACATGTGCCGATGATAGGGAGCCTAGTAACCGGGGGTATTCACGTGACCCGTTGTTTACTCTTGCGTAAAACAGCGACCTTGATTCGGATATGCGGGAATTAGCTTTTCGAGTTGTTTCTCCGCTGTGGAGGGGAACTTAGTAACTAGAAGCATCCATGCGCCCCATGAGTGTCTTTTACGTCAAACGGTTTCCCAATACATGAGAATGGAAGTTCCACCCCAGGATTATCCCGATGAAACATCCCGAGATCCAAACCTAGTGGTCAACTCGAATCAATTTCTTGAGCATATATATATAAGGGAATACTGTCCGAGGATTATTTTTATGAAATTCGTGAAAATTTTTCCATTAGACTGTGGAACAAGGCGATTTTAGCTCGTTTATTTTAACCTTTCATATTGATGGTCGATTTGATTCACGTTTGTTAATCTTTGAGTTGGATTTTCTTCATGAACGAGTAATTTGGACTGAACTAGGTTATTTTGTAGAATCAGTGTTCTGAGTATAGCTCGCTATTACGATACTCGTATTTTTCAGAGAGAATTTCAGGATAGTATTGATTAGGTTGAACACTATGAGTTGCACGATTACTCACGACACTCTTTTGTTGAAATTAATTCTTTTTGCTTGAGGACAAGCAAAGGCTTAAGTTTGGGGGTATTTGTTAGGCGTATTTTTATACGCTTATTTATCATTATTTTGTATTATTTTGGAGAGTGAATTTGCTTAAATGAACTCTTAATGCCTTAATTTTGTATGTTTGTCGAGATTGGAGTCAGGAAGCTAAAACGAGGCGAAAGCAGTAAACGGCGAATTTGGCCGTGGGCGCGGCACAAGGCAAGTGGGCCGCGGCGAGGAAGGCAACCAGGCACAAAGTAGATCAGTACTGTGCCGCGGCACAGTCCAGGTGAGCCGCGGCACAGATGAATTAAAAGGCGCCCAGGACTCCAGCTGAAGACCATGTGCCGCAGCACAGATTTAGTGAGCCGCGGCACACTAGGCGGTTATGGTGAGCTCCGCGCGGATTTGGGCCGTTTTGAAGCCAGTTCTCGACCTATTCACATGGACGCGGGTGGAAGCGTGCAGAGCTATAAATAAGGGTTTAAGACCCTAATTAATCATCTTGAATCTTTGGATCTTTTGATCGAATCTTGGAATTAGAGAATCTTGGAGGAGACGGCAGAAGAGGAAGATAAGCAGAAGACTTCAAGAGCAGAGGGCGGAAGCCAGAAGAACGGAGGAATCCGAGCTTCATCTGCGTTTGATTTTCATGCTTTTATCTATTAATTCTATATTTTCATTTATTAGTATATCAGGCTAAAATCCTAATCTAGGATTTTGATGAAACCTACGTTTTGACGAATTTGCTTGAGATTATCTAATTAATTACCTTTTTGTTGAGTTTTCCCAATCGTGTTTAATGCTTTCAATTATCTGGCCAATAGTTGTATTGTTTTAATCATTCAATTCGAATCGGGAGAGAAGAGTTGGTGAGGAACTATTGGTGAGGACCGTTTTATTCTGTGAGATAGGAATATACTCATAAAAACTACGTGGCCTTTTGGAGATTTTATGCTTTTTGCCTATTGACGAATTAATTCACCTAGGGATAGAGTGCGTTATTCGCCTTTAGAAAAATCTATTGACCTCGGGAGAGGCGGTAGAGTATATTAGCAATCTTCGCCTTCAATGAATTGGGAAAATCATTAACTTCAGATAATCGAGAGTAAATTCGGATAAACCGAGGTGGATTCAGAATCCTAGACTTATTTATCATTTGATTCTCTTTCTCCAAGCGATCATCTTTACTGTCTAATCTTTTATTAATTCTTTTAGTAATTAATTGCAAAACCAAAGTTCGATTGTTCAAATAAAACTAGAATACCTAAAAATCGGTAGTTAGTGATTCAGTCCTCGTGGAAACGATACTCACTCATCACTTTGTTACTTGTATACGATAACGTACACTTGCGTTCAAGAAAAATCACAATAGTTGTCCAAGTGCAGGAAGCCTTCTATTTATAGGAGCTGGGATGTCCTGTTTACTGGCGGGCGATCGCCTTTTATGTAATATAATAAAGGGGCGATCGTCTTTATGTCACATGGGCTGTCTGCCTAAAGCTTGCATTTCTTTGGCAGCCAATTTATGCGGTCCAATGAGGAGCCGACGCGTCCCGAGATTCTTTATCGCAGGCGGTCCCACTTTGTATACCTTTCGGCCGGGCGTCGGTTGGTGGAAGGATCTTGTGTTGTGGTCAACGATCCATGTGCTGTGGCGCCTCTTCCGGATCTGCACGTGGGTTCTTGCTTCGCGCATCGGCCCTTGCCGACTGGACGATCGATGGCTTCGCGTGGCATGAGACGGTCGTCATTTGGTCGGTCGCCAGGAATCGATCGCCAAGTACCGAGAGACGATCGCCTTAGATGTCGATCGCTCGACACCGGGACTTGTCCTGGGACCTTTGGTCGGCAGATCTGCCTTGGGCTGTGGGCTCTGGCTCGGTCGCCCGGTCTCTGAGGCGATCGCCTGTTGAAACGTATAAATCTCGACACAATAGTAACCATACGGAATTATTCTGTAGAGCGGTATTAAAGGGAATGGGGTTATGGATTCTACGATAAATACTTTCAGGTTAAGGAGATCGGTGTGCTATGCGCTTGATGCTGGAATCATCAAATTTTGTTATTAGATGTTTATGTATCAATATTTTCTTATAATTATATTTATGGATTACGAACAAGTATTGAATTTTTTAGTTATTATGAAAATATATTTTATTTATTGATTTATTTTGAGAATATTACTAACGATAATTATATTTGGTTCTTAAAAAAATTATTTCCACTATAATAATTTATTTATTTTTCTTCAAATTAGGAAAAAAAAATCCTATTCTTAGAATAGACACCACAATAACCTTATGTGATTAAAGCACAATACAATGTTTGAATACTAATGGCCCCTATAAGTTCGAAGACAAATTGCACAAAAAGAAAAAGTAAAAAACAAATTAAGCATAAAATTTAGGCACATATCATTAATTGACAGCTTCATAATATCATAAAGTCAGATAAGTTAAAATAAGTACTTTCTGGGAGATACATGAGGCTAGTGACATATCCTTTATATTAATTACATTACAACCTAATTACCAAGTGTTTTCCAATTAAAATAATTCAATCCAATTTATATATTTATTGATCAATAAATAATTTAAATTTATCTGATAAATTTAACCTCTCATTCAAAGATGCCTAGACAACTTCCTTATTATGTTTACAGTGATGTGTATATATGAGATTTTAAATATAGTATAAGTATAAATATGACAACTTCCTTATTATGTTATTATTTGTTGTATCAAGTTGGTCGTTAGTATATGCAACAAATAATGAAATAAAAAAATACATAAATGGATATAATTCTACTCATCTACAGCCGTTAGATCACTAATATCAATGGCCTACAAAAATTTCTAAATTTCACAAGTTAATTAATTTTCATATGATCTATTTCATATATATATATATATATATATTAAGATGGACACGGTTGTTACGTACTCCTGGGGTGTGCGATACAGTTTTAGAATTTATCTATATCATATGACACAAGTATTATTACGAAAATAATGTATGTCATAAATCATCTCATAACAATTAAAATATGTTGTAGTTAAGAAAACAAATAATATTAATCAAGTATTAATAATATTATACTTAAAACCCCCAAAATTCACTCGTATACATGAAATAAGCATTATTAATAAAAATTAATTTCAAAACCAGTAGAGAATTTAATAAGAGTTGAAAAATATATTAGAAAATGTATCATGACTCATAATGAAAAATTCTTAATTAAATAAAACTCAGGACAGTCAGTTGATGTAAAAAAAATCAAACCAAACATACCTAGTATATCCCGCTCAGAGCAGGGTCTGGCGAGGGTAAAATGTACGCAGACCATGCCCCTACCTATTACGGTAGGGAGACTGTTTCCGTGAAAACCCTCAACTTAATGCAGAACAACATATTGAGTGAAAAATATAAAGGGAAACATATGATACGAAAAAACTCAATACCATACCTGAGTCCATGGCTTAATCCACATGGGACTTACCTAAGAGGAATTTGGCTACATCACTCCCGATGAACGCTGCTCAACTCAAAAATAATGAAACTAATTACACCAAACAGAAGAGAGGTTGACTCCGCGCACAGCTCCCTGTCAAAAATAAACCACACGCAAAAGGTAATAGGATAAAATAAACAATAAATGTAAAAATGCAATGATCTAGGTCAAAGCTAACTGAGACAACTCAACTAAAGCACCACTCCCAACTAAAGAATCCACAACTCTGATATGGCGCCTCCAAGCACACCTATCAACAAGTATGGTATCGAAAAGGTTTAATGCTAATTACAATTTTAATAACTAATTAAATGCCTCGATTCTATCCGTGTCATTAGAAAAACATAAATCCACGTAATAAATTCGCTAGAATTTCGTGGTTAATTTAAATTTGTATAAAAGTCCAAAATGTATCGAGAGAAAACATACAAACAAAATTTAAATAATATGAAAATGTATTTCAAATTTTTGTTTTGAAAATCTAAAAATTATTTTAAAAAAACATTGTCGTTGCCTAACCAACCTAAGCAAGTTTTTGTCGGCATTATACACTATCAAAATTAACCGGCTGGAGAACGACCGACGGCCGGCCGAGGTCGTCGGCTAAAGATTGAAAGTTTAGCTGACGGTACTAAAGTTGCTGGCTAAAGTACTTTAGCCGACGACTATGCTTTTGGTCGTCGACTAAAGTCCTACAAGCCGTCGGCTAAAGTCTTACGTGCTTTTGGGCAGAATATCGCCATCTCACACTTGAAAACACAATATTTACAACACAATCAGAAATTACACAATAAGAACACGAAAAAAAATAATTTTATCTGATTTGATCATTCAAGAAACTATATTGAAGGTATGTTTATTGAACATTGACATCCATTATTTATATTGTGCATATATATATATATATATTAAAGTTGTTTGATGATTATGAACATGTTTAAGAATTAATTCATTTTCTTGAAGATTTCTTGGTGTATATTTAACATATATCGATGATTATATGATCAAGTACTGATTTTTTGAATATGTATATGGATTTGAAATTTTGAAATCGAGCTATAATGATTGAAGTCGTATTTTTCATATGCTCTTGATAAATACGAATTATGATTTTGTAATATTATTGTTATTTTTGTTATGGGATGGATAAAAGTTGGATTGGTCTACAAAAATGGGATCCAAGAGTCATAAATGGAATGAGAGAGTTTATTCGATTTGTGAAGGAGCATGATAGTGATAGTACAATTCATTACTTCCATGCCATAAATGTAAATGTCCTAGCGATATGTAACTCCGCCTGTGAGTGTTGTTATGACATTCATTGGCGGTCCCAATCCCGGATAAAGGGGGAGGGTTGTGGTAGGTCTGTGGCAGCCACAGTAAAACACAGTCGCATTTGATAGACATGAATCATAATTTGAATATCATTGGGGCATTTCCTCAAAAGCGACGCGCTACACATTCCAGGCTCGGGTGTAGTGTAAAATATGTGAGGGTTGGTAAGTCGTCGCCCAGAAGCGGTGCGACATCTCTACGCTTTGGGTATGATGTCAAATAAGCAAGGGTGCGCTACACTTCTTAGACTCGGGTGTGGTGAAAATTTTGCAAGGGTTGTTAGGTCATCATCCGGAAGCGGTGCGCCACCCCGAAGTATGGGTGTGACGTCAAATATGCAAGGATCGTCACAATATGGACAGAGGCGTGCGAAGAAGATAGTCCACAAGCCTAGTAAGGGTAGTAAGATGTGGTTCGGAACTTGGAACATTGACTCTTTGACAGGAAGATCAGCGGAAGTGGTGGCTCCTCTAAGTGGTGGATTCAGATGATCTGCCTACAAGAGACTAAGAGTTGGGGAAAAATCAAAGGTCTTGGCTCTGTGGGGTTATAAGCTATGGTATTCGGGAAAAGAGAGAGGAAAAAATAGAGTGGGTATCGTCATAAAAAAGACTTCACAGACGACGTGGTTTAGGTGTCTAGAAAGAGTGATAGGATTATGAGTATTAAGATTGTGGTGGGGATGAGATTCTAAATATCATAAGTGCTTATGCACCACAAGTAGGATTGAGTGAGTTGGTGAGACAAGAATTTTGGCAGCACTTAGAGGAGGTTGTTGAACGAGTCCCTATTGGGGAGAAATTGATCAATGGTGGGTACCTTAATGGTCTTGTGGGGATTGGACGAGACGGGTTTGAGAGTGTCCATGGTGGTTTTGGTTTTGGGGATCGAAATAAAGTGAGATGTGGTATATTGGATTTTGCGCAAGTATATGACTTGGGTATCATGAACACGTGGTTCGAGAAAAGAGAATCTCACTTAGTGACATATAGAAGTGGAGGAAATGCAAGTCAAATTGACTTCTTTTTAGTGAGAAACGTGTGGAGAAAGAGGTACACGGATTGCAAGGTGATACCCGGAGAGAGTACCATGACTCAACATAGACTTTTCGTGCTTGATTTTTATGGTAAGAGATATTATAAAAAGATAAGCCCACAAGTGGACCCTTGAGTTAGATGGTAGAAGCTCAAAGGGGAGAGTCGGCAAACTTTTGTAGATAAGGTTGTCGCCAGATGTAATGATTTTGAGTGCACGGAGATGCTTGGGCTATGTTGGAACATAACATTAAGGAAGCGGCAAAAGAAATTCTAGGGGAATCTAAAGGATACAAGCCATTAGGTAAGGACACTGTTGTTACCCAAAATATTATCCGGAGATGATATGCTGGAATGGATGAGTAACAAACAAAACGCGAGAGCACGTCCGTGGCGAAGTAAATAACACAAGATTTGCCGGGGTTGTTAGTCCCGGGCTTGAATGCTCTCGCGAGATATTATTAATACGAATACTTGATGGTCTATTGCGGATATAAAGGGGATCAGCCCGTCAATTTGCATGCACAAGATTTTGATGGAGGAACTACAAACCATCCGTGAAGCATCAACGCCGGTTGAATCCAAACATGAAGGAGGTGGTAAAAGTCGAGGTTTTAAAACTCCTCGACGCAGGTATGATCTTTCCGATTTTTGATAGCAAGTGGGTAAGTCCGGTCCAAGTTGTGTCGAAAAAGGGTGGGATAACGGTGGTTCAAAATGATAATAATGAATTAATTCCCACTAGGATTGTCACGGGGTGGCGTATGTGCATAGATTATAGGAAATTAAATAAGGCCACTAGAAAAGATCATTTCCCCTTACCTTTTATTGATCAAATGTTAGATAGATTAGCCGGACATGATTTCTATTGCTTTCTCGATGGTTATTCGGGGTATAATCAGATTTACATAGCCCCCGAAGACCAAGAGAAAACGGCGTTTACATGTCCTTACGGCATTTTCGCTTATAGGCGCATGCCTTTTGGATTATGTAATGCGCCGGCTACTTTTCAACGGTGTATGATGGCTATTTTTTCTGACATGGTAGAGCAGTGTATTGAGATTTTTATGGATGATTTTTCTGTTTTTGGAGATTCGTTTGACATTTGTTTGAAAAATTTGCAGAAAGTCTTGAGAAGATGCGAAGAGATAAATTTGGTCTTGAACTGGGAGAAGTGTCATTTTATGGTGCAGGAGGGCATTGTGCTTGGCCATCGAATATCCTCACATGGAATTGAATTCGACCGAGCGAAAATTGAAACAATTGAGAAGATGCCTCCGCCCACTTCGGTCAAGGGGATTAGAAGTTTTTTGGGACATGCCGATTTCTATCGCCGATTTATTAAGGATTTTTCGAAGATCACGGGCTACCAGGCAATCTACTCATGAAGGATGTTCCATTTACTTTTGACGAATCATGTAAAGAAAGTTTCGATTTATTGAAGAAAGCTCTAAGCACGGCACCGGTGATAGTCGCTCCGGACTGGGACCTTCCGTTCGAGTTAATGTGTGATGCAAGCGACTTTGCCATTGGGGCTGTTTTGGGGCAGAGACGAGGGAAGGTGTTCCATGTCATATACTATGCGAGCCGAACACTCGATGACGCCCAAAGAAATTATGCCACAACAGAGAAGGAATTGTTGGCGGTGATCTTTGCATTTGATAAATTCCGGGCGTATCTACTGGGAACGAAAGTGATAGTTTGGACCGACCACTCAGCAATAAAATACCTTTTGGAGAAGAGGATGCCAAACCAAGTTTGATTCGGTGGGTGCTACTCCTTCAGGAATTCAACTTGGAGATTCGAGACAAGAAAGGGACTGAAAATGTTATAGCCGATCACCTTTCACGATTAGAGAGTCCCCTCTAGAAGGGAGAAAGTGAGCAACAAATCATGGAAACCTTCCCCGACGAGCAGCTCTACAAGTTGGATTCAAAACACGCGCCTTGGTATGCTGATCTAGTGAACTACTTGGCAAGTAAAACAATTCCGAACGACCTCTCACGCCATCAAAAGAAGAAGCTAATCTCGGACGCTAAGTATTATTTGTGGGACGATCCTTTTCTTTTCAAGAGATGCCCCGATCAAATCATTCGTAGATGTATTCCGGATGAGGAAATCCACAGTGTGCTAAACCATTGCCATGCATCACCCTACGGTGGATATTTTAGTGGAAATAGAACAGCGGCGAAGGTCTTACAATCGGGGTTCTATTGGCCGTCCTTATTCAAGGATGCTCACTCCTTTGTGTCCGCGTGTGATCGGTGTCAACGGACGGGAAACATCTCAAGACGACACGAAATGCTGCTGAACACCATACTTGAAGTTGAATTGTTCGATGTATGGGGGATCGACTTCATGGGTCTATTTCCTCCATCAAATAAGAATCTCTATATTTTGGTGGCCGTAGATTATGTCTCAAAATGGGTTGAAGCGGTGGCACTACCTACGAATGGGTCCAATGTCGTAATCAAGTTTATAAAACAATATATCTTCACACGTTTTGGGACTCCACATGCTATTATCAGTGATGGTGGGTCACACTTCGACAACAAATTTCTTGATGCGGTTTTGAGAAAATACGGAGTCACTCATCATGTTGCTACAGTATACCATCCTCAGACGAGCGGTCAAGTCGAGATATCAAATCGAGAGCTGAAGTGGATCCTAGAAAAGACGGCCAGCTCGTCTCGAAAAGATTGGTCATTTAAACTCAATGATGCACTTTGGGCGTACCGGACTGCGTATAAAACACCTATCGGAATGTCGCCCTACAGATTGATTTATGGGAAAGGTTGCCATTTACCCGTAGAGATGGAACATCGTGCTTACTGGGCGATAAAGAAACTAAACTTTGATCTGAAATCTGCTGGTGAAAAGCGTTGTTTGCAGTTGAACGAGTTGGAAGAAATTCGCCACGACTCATACGAAAATGCGAAACTTTATAAGAAGCGGACAAAGACTTGGCATGATAAGCACATCAAGCAGAGAGAGTTTGTCCCGGGACAAGAGGTGTTGCTATTTAATTCTCGCTTAAAGTTATTTCCCGGGAAATTGCGTTCACGATGGTCGGGACCGTTCACCGTAGTTCAAGTGTTCCCACATGGTGCGGTAGAAGTACCAAAAGATGACCGAAAATTCAAAGTTAATGGACAACGGTTGAAGGCATACTTGGGAAATCCAATAGACACGTAGAAAACGAGTGTCGTCTTATCCACCACGCAGAAAATTAGTGCTTCTCGGGAGGCAACCCGAGTATTAGTTGTAGAATCTTTCTTGTTTTCTTGCATTCTTAGAGTCTTTTTTTTGTCGCCATTTTTCTTTGATCCGTCCATCCCTCTTATCTCGATGTTTTCGTTTAAAAATTCTGTGCAGGAATCACCCAAGGGGAGGAATTCAATGATAGGTTGCGGCACAATAAAAGTGAGCCGCGGCACGCACCTGTTGAGGAAACATGGCCAAACAAACTGTACTCTGTGCTGCGGCACGATCTTACTGAGCCGCGGCACACCAGGTCAGTGAGCCGCGACACACATTCCCTGAGCCGCGGCACACCAAATGTTCAAGAAACGCCCAGGAAACTGTACTCTGTGCCGCGGCACGGGGCAAGTGAGCCGCGGCACACTAACACATTGAGCCGCGGCACGACTATACTGAGCCGCGGCACCCGGCGGTATTGCAAAGAGTCCCAGGCCGACTGTACCTTGGGCCGCGGCTCACTTATATTGTGCCGCGGCCCCCGTCGCAAAATAAGAACGCCCAGGTATGCTTCATACAGTCGATCGGTCAGCACAAGGTCCCTTCCTTCCTTCCTTCCTTCGCACAATGAGGTCAGTCGATACCCTTCTCTTAGTCTCATTCTCAAATTCTTCAGGTAATTCTTGATTTCTTAATCATAAGTGATACTTGTTTTGAAAAGAATTGAAGTTATATATTGCTAGTTGTTCTTCAATGTTTTCTCTAAAATGGAGTTGGAATATGGGGAATTTGGTATTTAATTGTGATGGAATTGGTAATTATGAACGAATTGGTGATGATAGTTGTCGTTATTCGTGGTTATTATATGTGTTATTATTTTTGGGATTTGGAGTTAACCATGAAAAATTTTTGTTCTTCATTTTAACTTGTGCATACCAAGTGTTTGATAAATTGCAGCAATGAAAAATTGGTAAGCCAAGCATTTTCAAATTATATGCAACGAATCATTTTATCGAATTACATTGTTACCAACCCTTACATCATGTTAAACTTGAGAGCTTGTACTCAACTTCCTGTTTGATGATGCAAGCTCATTTATTCACACTCCGCATGATGTAGTCGAGAAGCGTACAAGCTTGCCAGATGATGCCGACACCAGCTCGTGAGAGGACTGGAGGGGAGTACTTGACCTTCTTATTCTATTGCTTATTATATTTTGTCCATTGAGGTAAATGTACGTCCTAAGTTTGGGGGGGGGTTTACTTTCTGTCGCTACATTTATTGCTGTACTTTTTTCGTTGCACTTTTTATTACTTTAAGTTATTTTTGTCGATAGCCTTGCTTGTCTTGATTTGACTCTATTCTTGAATTTTTCGTGCTTCTATTTGTGTGATACTGATGTTATGACACTGTTTTTCTCTCTGAAGAAACGGTCGAGTTTTAGTCGCGTTGTAGTCAGTGATTTCTGTTTCTGCTAAGTCATCATTTAGGTCCAAATTTTTTTCTCGTGATTGTAGAGGTCTTGGCGGATAAGAGAGGATACATACTTGTTTTACAATCACCGTCGATACGTTTGGTTACATTTTTCGGTTAGCTAGTCGTCCAGTACATAAGTCGTGTTGGCACTTAGAGTGAGTTTAGAGTCGGTCAGTTTTTCCCAAAAAGTCGAGATATTTTTGTTCTATGATGGGAAGTCTAGTAACCGGAGGTATTCACGTGACCCGTTGTTTACTCTCGCGTAAAATGACGACCCTGATTAGACTAGTGATTTAGAAATTTCACATGTGCCGATGATAGGGAGCCTAGTAACCGGGGGTATTCACGTGACCCGTTGTTTACTCTCGCGTAAAACAAATGACCTTGATTCGGATATGCGGGAATTAGCTATTCGAGTTGTTTCTCCATGTGGAGGGGAACTTAGTAACTAGAAGCATCCATGCGCCCCATGAGTGTCTTTTACGTCAAACGGTTTCCCAATACATGAGAATGGAAGTTCCACCCTAGGATTATCCCGATGAAACATCCCGAGATCCAAACCTAGTGGTCAACTCGAATCAATTTCTTGAGCATATATATATAAGGGAATACTGTCCGAGGATTATTTTTATGAAACTCGTGAAAATTTTGCCATTAGACTGTGGAACGGGGCGATTTTAGCTCGTTTATTTTAACCTTTCATATTGACGGTCGATTTGATTCACGTTTGTTAATCTTTGAGTTGGATTTTCTTCATGAACGAGTAATTTGGACTGAACTGGGTTATTTTGTAGAATCAGTGTTCTGAGTATAGCTCGCTATTACGATACTCGTATTTTTCAGAGATAATTTCAGGATAGTATTGATTAGGTTGAACACTATGAGTTGCACGATTACTCACGACACTCTTTTGTTGAAATTAATTCTTTTTGCTTGAGGACAAGCAAAGGCTTAAGTTTGGGGGTATTTGTTAGGCGTATTTTTATACGCTTATTTATCATTATTTTGTATTATTTTGGAGAGTGAATTTGCTTAAATGAACTCTTAATGCCTTAATTTTGTATGTTTGTCAGGAGATTGGAGTCCGGAAGCTAAAACGAGGCGAAACGGGCGAAAACGGCGAATTTTGGCCGTGGGCCGCGGCACAAGGCAAGTGGGCCGCGGCACAGGAAGGCAACCAGCGGGCACAAAGTAGACTGTACTCTGTGCCGCGGCACAGTCCAGGTGAGCCGCGGCACAGATGAATTAAAAGGCGCCCAGGCTTCCAGCTGAAGACCATGTGCCGCAGCACATATTTAGTGAGCCGCGGCACACTAGGCGGTTATGGTGAGCTCCGCGCGGATTTGGGCCGTTTTGAAGCCAGTTCTCGACCTACTCACATGGACGCGAATTGGAGACTGTGCAGAGCTATAAATAAGGGTTTAAGACCCTAATTAATCATCTTGAATCTTTGGATCTTTTGATCGAATCTTGGAATTAGAGAATCTTGGAGGAGACGGCAGAAGAGGAAGATAAGCAGAAGACTTCAAGAGCAGAGGGCGGAAGCCAGAAGAACGGAGGAATCCGAGCTTCATCTGCGTTTGATTTTCATGCTTTTATCTATTAATTCTATATTTTCATTTATTAGTATATCAGGCTAAAATCCTAATTTAGGATTTTGATGAAACCTACGTTTTGACGAATTTGCTTGAGATTATCTAATTAATTACCTTTTTGTTGAGTTTTCCCAATCGTGTTTAATGCTTTCAATTATCTGGCCAATAGTTGTATTGTTTTAATCATTCAATTCGAATCGGGAGAGAAGAGTTGGTGAGGAACTATTGGTGAGGACCGTTTTATTCTGTGAGATAGGAATATACTCATAGGAACTACGTGGCCTTTTGGAGATTTTATGCTTTTTGCCTATTGACGAATTAATTCACCTAGGGATAGAGTGCGTTATTCGCCTTTAGAAAAATCTATTGACCTCGGGAGAGGCGGTAGAGTATATTAGCAATCTTCGCCTTCAATGAATTGGGAAAATCATTAACTTCAGATAATCGAGAGTAAATTCGGATAAACCGAGGTGGATTCAGAATCCTAGGCTTATTTATCATTTGATTCTCTTTCTCCAAGCGATCATCTTTACTGTCTAATCTTTTATTAATTCTTTTAGTAATTAATTGCAAAACCAAAGTTCGATTGTTCAAATAAAACTAGAATACCTAAAAATCGGTAGTTAGTGATTCAGTCCTCGTGGAAACGATACTCACTCATCACTTTATTACTTGTATACGATAACGTACACTTGCGTTCAAGAAAAATCGCAATAGTTGTCCAAGTACAGGAAGCCTTCTATTTATAGGAGCTGGGATGTCCTATTTACTGGCGGGCGATCGCCTTTTATGTAATATAATAAAGGGGCGATCGTCTTTATGTCACATGGGTCATGCGCTAAAGCTTGCTTTCTTCTTGGCAAACACTGCGATCAATGAGGAGGCCACGCGTCCCGAGGATTCTTTGTCACGGGCGGTCCCACTGTATACCTTTCGGCGGGCCTGTCGGTTAGTGGAAGGATGCTGACTAGCTGTGGTCAACGATCCATGTGCTGTGGCGCCTCTTCCGGATCTGCACGTGGGTTCTTGCTTCGCGCATCGGCCCTTGCCGACTGGACGATCGATGGCTTCGCGTGGCATGAGACGGTCGTCATTTGGTCGGTCGCCAGGAATCGATCGCCAAGTACCGAGAGACGATCGCCTTAGATGTCGATCGCTCGACACCGGGACTTGTCCTGGGACCTTTGGTCGGCAGATCTGCCTTGGCTGCTGGGCTCTGGCTCGGTCGCCCGGTCTCTGAGGCGATCGCCTGTTGAAACGTATAAATCTCGACACAATAGTAACCATATGGAATTATTCTGTAGAGCGGTATTAAAGGGAATGGGGTTATGGATTCTACGATAAATACTTTCAGGTTAAGGAGATCGGTGTGCTATGCGCTTGATGCTGGAATCATCAAATTTTGTTATTAGATGTTTATGTATCAATATTTTCTTATAATTATATTTATGAATTACGAACAAGTATTGAATTTTTTAGTTATTATGAAAATATATTTTATTTATTGATTTATTTTGAGAATATTACTAACGATAATTATATTTGGTTCTTAAAAAAATTATTTCCACTATAATAATTTATTTATTTTTCTTCAAATTAGGAAAAAAAAAATCCTATTCTTAGAATAGACACCACAATAACCTTATGTGATTAAAGCACAATACAATGTTTGAATACTAATGGCCCCTATAAGTTCGAAGACAAATTGCACAAAAAGAAAAAGTAAAAAACAAATTAAGCATAAAATTTAGGCACATATCATTAATTGACAGCTTGATAATATCATAAAGTCAGATAAGTTAAAATAAGTACTTTCTGGGAGATACATGAGGCTAGTCACATATCCTTTATATTAATTACATTACAACCTAATTACCAAGTGTTTTCCAATTAAAATAATTCAATCCAATTTATTTATTTATTGATCAATAAATAATTTAATTTTATCTGATAAATTTAACCTCTCATTCAAAGATGCCTAGACAACTTCCTTATTATGTTTACAGTGATGTGTATATATGAGATTTTAAATATAGTATAAGTATAAATATGACAACTTCCTTATTATGTTATTATTTGTTGTATCAAGTTGGTCGTTAGTATATGCAACAAATAATGAAATAAAAAAAATACATAAATGGATATAATTCTACTCATCTACAGCCGTTAGATCACTAATATCAATGGCCTACAAAAGTTTCTAAATTTCACAAGGTAATTAATTTTCATATGAACTATTTTATATATATATATATATATATATATTAAGATGGACACGGTTGTTACGTACTCCTGGGGTGTGCGATACAGTTTTAGAATTTATCTATATCATATGACACAAGTATTATTACGAAAATAATGTATGTCATAAATCATCTCATAACAATTAAAATATGTTGTAGTTAAGAAAACAAATAATATTAATCAAGTATTAATAATATTATACTTAAAACCCCCAAAATTCACTCGTATACATGAAATAAGCATTATTAATAAAAATTAATTTCAAAACCAGTAAAGAATTTAATAAGAGTTGAAAAATATATTAGAAAATGTATCATGACTCATAATGAAAAATTCTTAATTAAATAAAACTCAGGACAGTCGGTTGATGTAAAAAAAATCAAACCAAACATACCTAGTATATCCCGCTCAGAGCAGGGTCTGGCGAGGGTAAAATGTACGCAGACCATGCCCCTACCTATTACGGTAGAGAGACTGTTTCCGTGAAAACCCTCAACTTAATGCAGAACAACATATTGAGTGAAAAATATAAAGGGAAACATATGATACGAAAAAACTCAATACCATACCTGAGTCCATGGCTTAATCCACATGGGACTTACCTAAGAGGAATTTGGCTACATCACTCCCGATGAACGCTGCTCAACTCAAAAATAATGAAACTAATTACACCAAACAGAAGAGAGGTTGACTCCGCGCACAGCTCCCTGTCAAAAATACACCACACGCAAAAGGTAATAGGATAAAATAAATAATAAATGTAAAAATGCAATGATCTAGGTCAAAGCTAACTGAGACAACTCAACTAAAGCACCACTCCCAACTAAAGAATCCACAACTCTGATATGGCGCCTCCAAGCACACCTATCAACAAGTATGGTATCGAAAAGGTTTAATGCTAATTAAAATTTTAATAACTAATTAAATGCCTCGATTCTATCCGTGTCATTAGAAAAACATAAATTCACGTAATAAATTCGCTAGAATTTCGTGGTTAATTTAAATTTGTATAAAAGTCCAAAATGTATCGAGAGAAAACATACAAACAAAATTTAAATAATATGAAAATGTATTTCAAATTTTTGTTTTGAAAATCTAAAAATTATTTTAAAAAAACATTGTCGTTGCCTAACCAACCTAAGCAAGTTTTTGTCGGCATTATACACTATCAAAATTAACCGGCTGGAGAACGACCGACGGCCGGCCGAGGTCGCCGGCTAAAGATTGAAAGTTTAGCTGACGGTACTAAAGTTGCTGGCTAAAGTACTTTAGCCGACGACTATGCTTTTGGTCGTCGACTAAAGTCCTACAAGCCGTCGTCTAAAGTCTTACATGCTTTTGGGCAGAATATCGCCATCTCACACTTGAAAACACAATATTTACAACACAATCAGAAATTACACAATAAGAACACGAAAAAAAATAATTTTATCTGATTTGATCATTCAAGAAACTATATTGAAGGTATGTTTATTGAACATTGACATCCATTATTTATATTGTGCATATATATATATATATATATATATATATATATATTAAAGTTGTTTGATGATTATGAACATGTTTAAGAATTAATTCATTTTCTTGAAGATTTCTTGGTGTATATTTAACATATATCGATGATTATATGATCAAGTACTGATTTTTTGAATATGTATATGGATTTGAAATTTTGAAGTCGAGCTATAATGATTGAAGTCGTAATTTTCATATGCTCTTGATAAATACGAATTATGATTTTGTAATATTATTGTTATTTTTGTTATGGGATGGATAAAGTTGGATTGGTCTACAAAAATAGGATCCAAGAGTCATAAATGGAATGAGAGAGTTTATTCGATTTGTGAAGGAGCATGATAGTGATAGTATAATTCATTACTTCCATGCCATAAATGTAAATGTCCTAGCGATATGTAACTCCGCCGGTGAGTGTTGTTATGACATTCATTGGCGGTCCCAATCCCGGATAAAGGGGGAGGGTTGTGGCAGGTCTGTGGCAGCCACAGTAAAACACAGTCGCATTTGATAGACATGAATCATAATTTGAATATCATTGGGGCATTTCCTCAGAAGCGACGCGCTACACTTTCCATGCTCGGGTGTAGTGTAAAATATGTGAGGGTTGGTAAGTCGTCGCCCAGAAGCGGTGCGACATCTCTACGCTTGGGTATGGTGTCAAATAAGCAAGGGTGCGCTACACTTCTTAGACTCGGGTGTGGTGAAAATTTTGCAAGGGTTGTTAGGTCATCATCCGGAAGCGGTGCGCCACCCCGAAGTATGGGTGTGACGTCAAATATGCAAGGATCGTCACAATATGGACAGAGGCGTGCGAAGAAGATAGTCCACAAGCCTAGTAAGGGTAGTAAGATGTGGTTCGGAACTTGGAACATTGACTCTTTGACAGGAAGATCAGCGGAAGTGGTGGCTCCTCTAAGTGGTGGATTCAGATGATCTGCCTACAAGAGACTAAGAGTTGGGGAAAAAGCAAAGGTCTTGGCTCTGTGGGGTTATAAGCTATGGTATTCGGGAAAAGAGAGAGGAAAAAATAGAGTGGGTATCGTCATGAAAAAGACTTCATAGACGACGTGGTTGAGGTGTCTAGAAAGAGTGATAGGATTATGAGAATTAAGATTGTGGTGGGGATGAGATTCTAAATATCATAAGTGCTTATGCACCACAAGTAGGATTGAGTGAGTTGGTGAGACAAGAATTTTGGCAGCACTTAGAGGAGGTTGTTGAACGAGTCCCTATTGGGGAGAAATTGATCAATGGTGTAACACCCCAAACTAGGCGGATATTACAGTGCCGTGGATCCCCGACTGAGACCCACCAGGCGAATGAAAAAGGATGAATTACACAGGGTAAATGTAGTACCGAACCACATTACAACATCAATTACTCCGATTAGGAGTTTCATATAATACACCCAGGATAAAATAGAATACATATGTATCTTATGTGACGATAAAATACACAACACTGAATGAAAAGAGTATTCAAACGGAATGTCTGCAGCGGAATAAATAAAGGAAACACAAATGACTGAACAAGTGACTGAACAGACTGGGGCCCCTTTCTAGTATCATTGGGACTCCTCGACGTTAACGTGTTCTCCCCGTGCCTTTGCCTCGCCAAGACCTGTAAAACAAAATCCCCAAACGGGGTCAGTTACAAAGAACAACAATCCTCAAGAGTTGAAAATACACAATCATGATTATATCTGAAGTTATGAAATATCCTGTCGAAACATACGCAATCAAACATGCTATATGAATCAACTAATCGAGACGGCTCAAAGGAATGGCGCCACACTACGTCGGGGATGAAAATGTGTCCGTGCACAAGCCACCAACGATCAAACACGCGTGGTCTTGTACCTAATCAGTCTCACGAGCAATCGACTCGAGTGCACAGTCCAATGTGAGGCCACCAACCAACACACGACTATAATGTGCCCGACATGAAAATCCTACACATACCAACCGGCACGCCAAGATGACCCGAATGCCACAATATAACAAAAGTGACATCGAAAATGAATAATGACTCACCGAGATGGAATGGTAATGAAATAAATGACAGTTCAATGAAAAGATTGGAACCGCTGCTCTTATATTCAAACGATTAATTGATAACAACAAGTTTTGATTATAATGATGAATGAGTTATGATTATGAATGAACAACAACAAAAGGTATGAATATCCTTTTAACCGAGTAAGAATTAACTTACAAAATACCGATGACAATTATCCTTCCACGAACAACGTCCTAAATGAAGTGTCGGTCGCACGAACAACCTTAATTCAATACAATTACCAACAATCCGATCAATACACGAATTAAACACGAATATAACGAATTCCAAACGCCGATACGACTAAACCAAGTCCAAAGAGACATTAAATCCAACACGTTGTATCCAACTCCGATTGTTTACAACAAACTTCGATATACCAATATCAAAATTCCCAAGAAGTGTTTCAAACCAACAAAACATCTCCAATACGATCAATAATCCGTTATGAATATCCAAAATGTGATTATAACAACAATTAGTCGAAAATCCCCAATTCCAACTCGATTTACAAGGTGTTTTTGAATAATCCCTCAATAATCCAATGAATCCTTATACAAACTCATAATCATATACATATCCCTTCATATATCATGATTATAACGTCCAAAACATCCTATTTCAACACAAAATCGAAGTCCAAAGTGTTGAAGGAATTACCTCTTGATGATCCAAGTGCTTTAACCCGAAGAATACGCGTTAGATTGATTATCCGGGCTTCACGATCGAAAGGAGATGAAGAAAATCAAACACCCAAATGATTTGTGAAGGAAAAACCCTCCCTCAAGCCTTATCTCTCGGTTGAAGGTGAAGAAAATGCGTAAAAATGGTGAAATGATGAAAAAATGAATTTATAGGGGTTGATCGTCACGGACACGGCCGTGCCGATCGGCACGGCCGTGTCGCATACCGCCGACGATTGGCCGACATGACTCGACCGTGTCCGGATTGACACGGTCGCGGCGGCCGAGGGCCTTCCGATAGCGACCCGCCCGAATGACTCGGCATGACTCGGCCGTGTCCCGGGACACGTCGGGCGTGTCAGCGATCGTTCGAGCCTATCCGAAGAGTACGCACGGCCGCGGCGGGCGACACGGTCGAGCCTGGTCGGCAAACTTCGCATTTCCGGACGAGTACGGCACGGGCCGTGTCGACGACACGGCCGAGTTCGGTCGGGCAGTGATCGCCAAAATCGAAACGACCAAAACTCTCTCGTCGGACTCGATTGACTCACCGTTTGAACCATTGGAAAGCTAAATCGATGCTCTATAATATTGCAAGATTTAGAATTTTTGGAGTTACCAAAAATTAATGGTGATTTAACAAAGTCGAACTCATATGAGGAAAGTTGAAACTATGAACAATAACGATACACAACTCGAAGTTTTACGAGCGGTGAACACGGTGAATGAACATGATTGATGAATAATTATAATTGAGTGAAAATACACCGAGTGACAAATACAGGTGATAATTACCGAATGAAAATGAATGAATTACAACCGGTATTACATACACCCCTTAAAAGAGTTTCGTCCCAAACTAAGGGTCAAACAACTCGGGATAACTCTCCCGCGTACTATCCCGGTTTCCCAAGTAGCCTCTTCGACTCCATGTCCGGACCACCGAATCTTGACCAAAGGAATCGACTTATTTCTCAACCGTTTGATTCGCCGCTCTAAGACTAGTATAGACGCTCCTCATATGAATGGTCGTCGGCGATCTCGATTTCCGAACCTGCAGTATGTGACTCGGTCGGCAACATACTTTCGCAATCGAGAGACATGAAACACATTATGAATTCGGCTCGAGCCGGAGGTAAAGCCAATCGATAAGCTAACTCGCCCACTCGATCCAAAATTTCAAGCGGTCCAATGAATCTCGGACTCAACTTCCCCGTTTTCCGAAGCGGAAAATACCTCGACTTGGGGATACCTTGACCAAGACGTGGTCACCCGTCTCGAACTCTAGTGGTCGACGACGATTATCTCGCATATGATTTACGGCGACTGAAATACAACATACGGCTCTTGATCAAAGCTACCTTCTCCTGCGGCTATAAGCATATCGGGTTCGGTGCCGATTGATTCGACAAGTCATCCCAACACAAGGGAGATCGACAACGGCGACCGTACAAGGCCTCGTAAGGTGCCATCTTAATGGAGGCATGCCAACTATACCGTACGTGAACTCGATCGGTGGTAGTTGGGCTTCCCAATCGTCTTCCAATCGAGGACGCATGCCCTCAACATGTCCTCTAATGTCCGAATAGTTCTCTCCGATTGTCCGTCTGACCGAGGATGAAAAGCAAGATCGAGATTAAGCCGAGTTCCCATAGCACGATGAATCGATTTCCAAAAATGTGACACAACCCGTCCGTCACGATCGGAAACGATACTTTTAGGAGTACCGTGCAGTTTCACTATCTCTTTGATGAATAACTAGGCAAGTCTCTCGGGACCCCAAGTATCCTTAATCTCAAGAAAATGAGTTGATTTAGTTAAGCGGTCCACAATCACTCAGATTGTAATCATGCCACGACGACTCGTCGGCAAACTCGTGATGAAATCCATAGAAATGTCTTCCCACTTCCACTGGAATAGGAGAGGTTTGACATACCCGCCGATCGCCGATGTTCAATCTTGACTTGTTGTGAGTTAAGCATCTCGAAACAAATTCTGCGACTTCTCGCTTCATATTACTCCACCAGTAATTTTGTTTCAAGTCTTTGTACATCTTGCTGGACCCCAGATGAACATAATAAGGGGTAGCATGAGCTTCTCTCAAAATAGAGTTTTTCAACTCGTCAATCGTCGGTACGCAAAACCGGTTCTTAAACCTCAAAAGTCCATCCTCGTGGACCACGAATCCAGGGCTTTCCCCTGAGCCACATCTTCACGGATGCGCAACAATGGAGGGTCGAACTCCGATTCTCTCGATTACCTCCTCAAGTGACGATGAAATCTCTAACATACAAAGCTGTCCCTGAATTCGCTGAAGCCGGACCTCGATCTCGGGTCTAAGGAATTCTCGAAGCTCATTACGAATCGCTAAACGAGCAAGCATTTGCTCCTGAACGGACTTACGACTCAAGGCGTCGGCGACAACGTTCGCCTTGCCCGGGTGGTGAAGGATATCGATATCAAAATCTTTGATTATTTCCAACCACCGCCTCTGTCGCATATTTAACTCCTTGTGAGTAAATATATCCTTCAACTCTTGTGATTGGTGAATAACTGAAAGGTGACGCCATAAAGGTAACGACGCCAAATCCCCAACGCGAAAACCACGGCTGCTAGCTCCAGGTCGTGGGTTGGATAATTGACCAACTATTCCGAGGAAACATCGGATTTACTTAATAACTTTCGGAGGTTGCCAATCTCGGATAGTCTCCGTCTTCTGAGGATCGACACGAACTCTGTCAGATGAAGTTACATGCCCGAGAAAGTCACTTCGGACCTCCAGAACTCACATTTGGAAAACTTCCATAAAAATTGCTCACGTCTCAACACGTCGAGGACCTGAAGAAGATGAACCTCGTGTTCCTCTCGGCTAAGAGAATAAATCAAAATGTCTTCGATGAAGACAACAACAAACTGATCCAAAAAGTCGATGAAAACCCGATTCATTAACTCCCTGAATACCGCAGGTGCAATAGTTAGCCCGAACGGCATAACTACGAACTCATAATGACCATAGCGTGTACGAAACGCTGTCCCCGCGATATCCGACTCGAATCCGCAGAATCGGTGATATCCAGATCTTAAGTCGATCATGGAAAATACAAGCTCCCCGAGGTTGATCTAAAAGATCATCAATACGAGGTAAAGGATACCACTCTTGATCATCACCTGTTCAACTCCCGCATTCTCGCCTGGGTCATCCGATACGGTGCCTTCGATAAAGGGGGACGACGGATCCAACTCACTCCTGAATTCCCTTACTCTATGTGAAGGCAACCAGATAACTCGTCTGGAAATACATCGTCAATCGATGACAATGATACCACGAATGATTGAACATTTCGATTGCCCTAGAATGGTCAATCGATAAAAAGAGATACCAATAATGATTGAACAACTCGATTGCCTTAGAAAGGTCAATCGATGAAGATGATACAATGAATGTTTGAATAACTCGATTGTCTTAGAAAGGCCAATCGATGGAAATGATACAATGAATGATTGATTAACTCGATTGCCCTAGAAAGGCCAATCGATGAAAATGATACAATGAATGATTGAATAGTTCGATTGGAATTTCTGCGTTCGTCATAATAATACTTCTTCCGAACAACGGGATTACTTCCTGAAGCACACATTCAACCCCATCGTGCGAAATGATAGTGACCATACGCTACGACACTAATGATGGCATCATGACGATCCATCCAAATAATACCCAAGATGACGTCGTCCCTCGGCAAATCTACTACGATTAGGTCCGCCGGCCATACACGACCATGAAATTGAATCGACAATTCTGAATCTCACGATTACCGATAATTCGTCACCGTCAGTAGAACAATGACATAAGGCTCACAACTAGTAGCACTACCGACGTAGTCTACGCAAACATGACTCGGAAATGAATGAATGCGATGCACGGTGTCAAAAAGGGTACACACAGTTGAGATAGAATATCGAGTGTACACGAGATCATCCGGCCTCGGATCGTCGGTCTTCTTCATCTCATAAATTCGGGGCTTGCCGGCCCCGAACCGACGCCCTGCCTCGATAGCTCTTAGCCCGCCTTTAGCTCTGTCGTCTTGAACGAGCCGACCGAGTGGCTTTGATTACGCACCGCTTGAATGACTGGGGCTTGAGATGACGCCGGAGTGGGTTTAGAGTCCCTACGGCAAAACGGGCCCTATGCCCGGCAATCCTGATTATGGCACGTGATGCTGCCGGACATTTGGTGCTGAAATGACCTTGTCCTTCACGGTTAAACAGTGACGGCTGACGGCCGCTCGAGACCGAGATTCCGCGGGTTTAGACGCCGGGAGGTCGCTCGAAAAAGTAGAGCCCGCCCGCGGTTTCTTGAAGGTGGCACGACTTCCGTCGGATGATTACGGTTCTTAGACTTCTTGCCAGCAGATGAAGGTTCCGCTTAGAAATCTCCTTAACGATAAGCTCGTAAGTAAGAGCTTTCTCAATGAATTCGGCCAACGTGGTACAATTATGATTAAGCGGTGTAGCCGCATCCGAGGTTTCAGTCTCTTGCTGAAATACTTGATCTTGTCCGTCTCGGAGCGAATGATAGATGAGGCGAACGGAAGAAGTTCTGAAATTTCTCGGCCGCGAGAACATCCGCGTCGATGAAGGGTCGGGAGTGAGTAACTCGACGGCCTTAGCCTCTCCGAGTGGGGCCGGATAATACCTCTCCATCATGAGAGTTTTGAACCGATCCCATGTACATGATCCTTCGGTGGGCTTCAACGACAACCACCAAGAGTGCGCGCTCTTGCCCAAGTAGTAAGCCGCAACGAAACTTTGTGTCCTTCGGGACACTCTACCATCGCAAATAGCTTCTCGAAGTGTTCGAGCCAATGAACAATATCCGCCGGCTCGATGAGCCTTGAAAGTCGGTGGCCTCTCGCGAGAGATGTCGCGATGATATTGCTCACATTCCTCTCTTGCCTGCGAGGCGGCGGCGGAGGAGCCCGTTGATTTTGAATAGTGGAGTTATGCATCGTATGCATCACCGTGTCATCTCAGGTCATCCGGGCCATCATGCCTGCATAAAAGCGAGTGGGTCAACCCGAACACCTTGACCGAGCGGTGTCCCGAGTACGACTCACGATAGAGAATGATCACGTCGGTGAATGAGTAGCAGCCACACGCTAGATGAGTTAACATTATTCCTCGCGTTCGCACGTGTGTTCGCACGAGTTCTCGGGATTCGGCCCGCACCACGGCCTCGTCCTCCGCGTCCTCTTCTTGCTCTCTCCATACTGAAGTAGGAAAGTCACATGATGATTATAATCCCCGCATGAATATCAGGTTATGATTATGTCATGAGATTATGAAAATGAGTATACATGTTCTAACTTAGTGATTATATGAATGATTTACTGAAGTGACATGATTTCTGATGAAATTATTGAAATAATTATCTTGAACAAGTTAATAAGATTAATTATATGACCTTCCAAATCAACAACCGAGTAATGAAATGAAATGAGTGATTAATGAGTTAAAATGACCGTCCTGGTTAAAATGAAAATGATGTTTGAGGATTGTTAACTGATAAATTATGAATGAATGAAAATTGCCAGAAATTATACCATGGCGATAGAAGTCTTACAGTTCTTTCGGTCTGATTGGCTCGGCATCTGCACAGGTCACACGCGACGCGAAAGTCCAATGATACTAGCCCGATGACGATGATTTCAAATGAGACATGACTCGGAAGGTAGTATTCAAAACCACGCTCCGATACCAACTCTGTAACACCCCAAACTAGGCGGATATTACAGTGCCGTGGATCCCCGACTGAGACCCACCAGGCGAATGAAAAAGGATGAATTACACAGGGTAAATGTAGTACCGAACCACATTACAACATCAATTACTCCGATTAGAAGTTTCATATAATACACTCAGGATAAAATAGAATACATATGTATCTTATGTGACGATAAAATACACAACACTGAATGAAAAGAGTATTCAAACGGAATGTCTGCAGCGGAATAAATAAAGGAAACACAAATGACTGAACAAGTGGTGAGCATCGGGGCCCCTTTCTAGTATCATTGGGACTCCTCGGCGTTAACGTGTTCTCCCGTGCCTTTGCCTCGCCAAGACACAGAAACAAAATCCCCAAACGGGTCGATTACAAAGAACAACAATCCTCAAGAGTTGAAAATACACAATCATGATTATATCCAAGTTATGAAATATCTGTCGAAACATACGCAATCAAACATGCTATATGAATCAACTAATCAAGACGGCTCAAAGGAATGGCGCCACACTACGTCCGGATGAAAATGTGTCCGTGCACAAGCCACCAACGATCAAACACGCGTGGTCTTGTACCCAATCCCTCACGAGCAATCGACTCGAGTGCACACCCAATGTGAGGCCACCAACCAACACACGACTATAATGTGCCCGACATGAAAATCCTACACATACCAACCGGCACGCCAAGATGACCGGAATGCCACAATATAACAAAAGTGACATCGAAAATGAATAATGACTCACCGAGATGGAATGGTAATGAAATAAATGACAGTTCAATGAAAAGATTGGAACCGTCGTTCCTTATGACTGAAACGATTAATTGATAACAACAAGTTTTGATTATAATGATGAATGAGTTATGATTATGAATGAACAACAACAAAAGGTATGAATATCCTTTTAACCGAGTAAGAATTAACTTACAAAATACCGATGACAATTATCCTTCCACGAACAACGTCCTAAATGAAGTGTCGGTCGCACGAACAACCTTAATTCAATACAATTACCAACAATCCGATCAATACACGAATTAAACACGAATATAACGAATTCCAAACGCCGATACGACTAAACCAAGTCCAAAGAGACATTAAATCCAACACGTTGTATCCAACTCCGATTGTTTACAACAAACTTCGATATACCAATATCAAAATTCCCCAAGAAGTGTTTCAAACCAACAAAACATCTCCAATACGATCAATAATCCGTTATGAATATCCAAAAATGTGATTATAACAACAATTAGTCGAAAATCCCCAATTCCAACTCGATTTACAAGGTGTTTTTGAATAATCCCTCAATAATCCAATGAATCCTTATACAAACTCATAATCATATACATATCCCTTCATATATCATGATTATAACGTCCAAAACATCCTATTTCAACACAAAATCGAAGTCCAAAGTGTTGAAGGAATTACCTCTTGATGATCCAAGTGCTTTAACGAAGAATACGCGTTAGATTGATTATCAAGGCTTCACGATCGAAAGGAGATGAAGAAAATCAAACACCCAAATGATTTGTGAAGGAAAACCCTCCCTCAAGCCTTATCTCTCGGTTGAAGGTGAAGAAAATGCGAAAAATGGGTCAAAATGATGAAAAAATGAATTTATAGGGGTCGATCGTCACGGACACGGCCGTGCCGATCGGCACGGCCGTGTCGCATACCTGGCCGACAGTTGGCCGACATGACTCGGCCGTGTCCGGATTGACACGGTCGCGCGCCGAGGGCCTTCCGATAGCGACTCCGCCCGACAAATGACTTCGGCATGACTCGGCCGTGTCCCGGGACACGGTCGAGCGTGTCAGCGATCGTTCGAGCCTATCCGGAAGAGTACGCACGGCCGTGCGGGACGACACGGCCGAGCCTCGGTCGGCGTAAACTTCGCATTTCCGGACGAGTACGGCACGGGCCGTGTCGGACGACACGGCCGAAGTTCGGCCGGCAGATGATCGCCAAAATCAAACGACCAAAACTCTCTCTCGTCCGACTCGATTGACTCACCGTTTGAACCATTGGAAAGCTAAATCGATGCTCTATAATATTGCAAAGATTTAGAATTTTTGGAGTTACCAAAAATTAATGGTGATTTAACAAAGTCGAACTCATATGAGGAAAGTTGAAACTATGAACAATAACGATACACAACTCGAAGTTTTACGAACGGTGAACACGGTGAATGAACATGATTGATGAATGATTATAATTGAGTGAAAATACACTGAGTGACAAATATAGACTGATAATTACTGAATGAAAATGAATGAATTACAACCGGGTATTACAAATGGTGGGTACCTTAATGGTCTTGTGGGGATTGGACGAGACGGGTTTGAGAGTGTCCATGGTGGTTTTGGTTTTGGGGATCGAAATAAAGTGAGATGTGGTATATTGGATTTTGCGCAAGTATATGACTTGGGTATCATGAACACGTGGTTCGAGAAAAGAGAATCTCACTTAGTGACATATAGAAGTGGAGGAAATGCAAGTCAAATTGACTTCTTTTTAGTGAGAAACATGTGGAGAAAGAGGTACACGGATTGCAAGGTGATACCCGGAGAGAGTACCGTGACTCAACATAGACTTTTCGTGCTTGATTTTTATGGTAAGAGATGTTATAAAAAGATAAGCCCACAAGTGGACCCTTGAGTTAGATGGTAGAAGCTCAAAGGGGAGAGTCGGCAAACTTTTGTAGATAAGGTTGTCGCCAGATGTAATGATTTTGAGTGCACGGAGATGCTTGGGCTATGTTGGAACATAACATTAAGGAAGCGGCAAAAGAAATTCTAGGGGAATCTAAAGGATACAAGCCATTAGGTAAGGACACTGTTGTTACCCAAAATATTATCCGGAGATGATATGCTGGAATGGATGAGTAACAAACAAAACGCGAGAGCACGTCCGTGGCGAAGTAAATAACACAAGATTTGCCGGGGTTGTTAGTCCCGGGCTTGAATGCTCTCGCGAGATATTATTAATACGAATACTTGATGGTCTATTGCGGATATAAAGGGGATCAGCCCGTCAATTTGCATGCACAAGATTTTGATGGAGGAAGACTACAAACCATCCGTGAAGCATCAACGCCGGTTGAATCCAAACATGAAGGAGGTGGTAAAAGTCGAGGTTTTAAAACTCCTCGACGCAGGTATGATCTTTCCGATTTTTGATAGCAAGTGGGTAAGTCCGGTCCAAGTTGTGTCGAAAAAGGGTGGGATAACGGTGGTTCAAAATGATAATAATGAATTAATTCCCACTAGGATTGTCACGGGGTGGCGTATGTGCATAGATTATAGGAAATTAAATAAGGCCACCAGAAAAGATCATTTCCCCTTACCTTTTATTGATCAGATGTTAGATAGATTAGCCGGACATGATTTCTATTGCTTTCTCGATGGTTACTCGGGGTATAATCAGATTTACATAGCCCCCGAAGACCAAGAGAAAACGGCATTTACATGTCCTTACGGCATTTTCGCTTATAGGCGCATGCCTTTTAGATTATGTAATGCGACGGCTACTTTTCAACGGTGTATGATGGCTATTTTTTCTGACATGGTAGAGCAGTGTATTGAGATTTTTATGGATGATTTTTCTGTTTTTGGAGATTCGTTTGACATTTGTTTGAAAAATTTGCAGAAAGTCTTGAGAAGATGCGAAGAGACAAATTTGGTCTTGAACTGGGAGAAGTGTCATTTTATGGTGCAGGAGGGCATTGTGCTTGGCCATCGAATATCCTCACATGGAATTGAAGTCGACCGAGCGAAAATTGAAACAATTGAGAAGATGCCTCCGCCCACTTCGGTCAAGGGGATTAGAAGTTTTTTGGGACATGCCGATTTCTATCGCCGATTTATTAAGGATTTTTCGAAGATCACGGCATTACCGTGCAATCTACTCATGAAGGATGTTCCATTTACTTTTGATGAATCATGTAAAGAAAGTTTCGATTTATTGAAGAAAGCTCTAAGCACGGCACCTGTGATAGTCGCTCCGGACTGGGACCTTCCGTTCGAGTTAATGTGTGATGCAAGCGACTTTGCCATTGGGGCTGTTTTGGGGCAGAGACGAGGGAAGGTGTTCCATGTCATATACTATGCGAGCCGAACACTCGATGACGCCCAAAGAAATTATGCCACAACGGAGAAGGAATTGTTGGCGGTGATCTTTGCATTTGATAAATTCCGGGCGTATCTACTGGGACCGAAAGTGATAGTGTGGACCGACCATTCAGCAATAAAATACCTTTTGGAGAAGAAGGATGCCAAACCAAGGTTGATTCGGTGGGTGCTACTCCTTCAGGAATTCAACTTGGAGATTCGGGACAAGAAAGGGACTGAAAATGTTATAGCCGATCACCTTTCACGATTAGAGAGTCCCCTCTAGAAGGGAGAAAGTGAGCAACAAATCATGGAAACCTTCCCCGACGAGCAACTCTACAAGTTGGATTCAAAACACGCGCCTTGGTATGCTGATCTAGTGAACTACTTGGCAAGTAAAACAATTCCGAACGACCTATCACGCCATCAAAAGAAGAAGCTAATCTCGGACGCTAAGTATTATTTGTGGGACGATCCTTTTCTTTTCAAGAGATGCCCCGATCAAATCATTCGTAGATGTATTCCGGATGAGGAAATCCACAGTGTGCTAAACCATTGCCATGCATCACCCTACGGTGGACATTTTAGTGGAAATAGAACAGCGGCGAAGGTCTTACAATCGGGGTTCTATTGGCCGTCCTTATTCAAGGATGCTCACTCCTTTGTGTCCGCGTGTGATCGGTGTCAACGGACGGGAAACATCTCAAGACGACACGAAATGCTGCTGAACACCATACTTGAAGTTGAATTGTTCGATGTATGGGGGATCGACTTCATGGGTCTATTTCCTCCATCAAATAAGAATCTCTATATTTTGGTGGCCGTAGATTATGTCTCAAAATGGGTTGAAGCGGTGGCACTACCTACGAATGGGTCCAATGTCGTAATCAAGTTTATAAAACAATATATCTTCACACGTTTTGGGACTCCACGTGCTATTATCAGTGATGGTGGGTCACACTTCGACAATAAATTTCTTGATGCGGTTTTGAGAAAATACGGAGTCACTCATCGTGTTGCTACAGTATACCATCCTCAGACGAGCGGTCAAGTCTAGATATCAAATCGAGAGCTGAAGTGGATCCTAGAAAAGACGGTCAGCTCGTCTCGAAAAGATTGGTCATTTAAACTCGATGATGCACTTTGGGCGTACCGGACTGCGTATAAAACACCTATCGGAATGTCGCCCTACAGATTGGTTTATGGGAAAGGTTGCCATTTACCCGTATAGATGGAACATCGTGCTTACTGGGCGATAAAGAAACTAAACTTTGATCTGAAATCTGCTGGTGAAAAGCGTTGTTTGCAGCTGAACGAGTTGGAAGAAATTCGCCACGACTCATATGAAAATGCGAAACTTTATAAGAAGCGGACAAAGACTTGGCATGATAAGCACATCAAGCAGAGAGAGTTTGTCCCGGGACAAGAGGTGTTGCTATTTAATTCTCGCTTAAAGTTATTTCTCGGGAAATTGCGTTCACGATGGTCGGGACCGTTCACCGTAGTTCAAGTGTTCCCACATGGTGCGGTAGAAGTACCAAAAGATGACCGAAAATTCAAAGTTAATGGACAACGGTTGAAGGCATACTTGGGAAATCCAATAGACACGCAGAAAACGAGTGTCGTCTTATCCACCACCGGATGAATGCGATAATAGTCCGGCTGAAGACTATAAACTTAGTGCTTCTCGGGAGGCAACCCGAGTATTAGTTGTAGAATCTTTCTTGTTTTCTTGCATTCTTAGAGTCTTTTTTTTGTCGTCATTTTTCTTTGATCCGTCCATCCCTCTTATCTTGATGTTTTCGTTTAAAAATTCTATGCAGGAATCACCCAAGGGGAGGAATTCAATGATGGGCTGCGGCACAATAAAAGTGAGCCGCGGCACGCACCTGTTGAGGAAACATGGCCAAACAAACTGTACTCTGTACCGCGGCACGATCTTACTGAGCCGCGGCACACCAGGTCACTGAGCCGCGACACACATTCCCTGAGCCGCGGCACACCAAATGTTCAAGAAACGCCCAGGAAACTGTACTCTGTGCCGTGGCACGGGGCAAGTGAGCCGCGGCACACTAACACATTGAGCCGCGGCACGACTACACTGAGCCGCGGCACCCAGCGGTATTGCAAAGAGTCCCAGGCCGACTGTACCTTGGTCTGCGGCTCACTTATATTGTGCCGCGGCCTTCGTCGCAAAATAAGAACGCCCAGGTATGCTTCATACAGTCGATCGGCCAGCACAAGGTCCCTTCCTTCCTTCCTTCCTTCCTTCGCACAATGAGGTCAGTCGATACCCTTCTCTTAGTCTCATTCTCAAATTCTTCAGGTAATTCTTGATTTCTTAATCATAAGTGATACTTGATTTGAAAAGAATTCAAGTTATATATTGCTAGTTGTTCTTCAATGTTTTCTCTAAAATGGAGTTGGAATATGGGGAATTTGGTATTTAATTGTGATGGAATTGGTAATTATGAACGAATTGGTGATGATAGTTGTTGTTATTCATGGTTATTATCTGTGTTATTATTTTTGGGATTTGGAGTTAACCATGAAAAATTTTTGTTCTTCATTTTAACTTGTGCATACCAAGTGTTTGATAAATTGCAGCAATGAAAAATTGGTAAGCCAAGCATTTTCAAATTATATGCAACGAATCATTTTATCGAATTACATTGTCCCCAACCCTTACATCATGTTAAACTTGAGAGCTTGTACTCAACTTCCTGTTTGATGATGCAAGCTCATTTATTCACACTCCGCATGATGTAGTCGAGAAGCGTACAAGCTTGCCAGATGATGCCAGATCACATTTCGTGAGAGGACTGGAGGGGAGTACGTGGCCTTCTTATTCTATTGCTTATAATATTTTGTACATAGAGGTAAATGTACGTCCTAAGTTTGGGGGTTTACTTTACGCTACATTTATTGTCAGATTTTTTTCGTTGCACTTTTTATTACTTTAAGTTATTTTTGTCGATAGCCTTGCTTGTCTTGATTTGACTCTATGCGTGAATTTTTCGTGCTTCTATTTGTGTGATACTGATGTTATGACACTTTTTTCTATCTGAAGAAACGGTCGAGTTTTAGTCGCGTTGTAGTCAGTGATTTCTGTTTCTGCTAAGTCGTCATTTAGGTCCAAATTTTTTTCTCGTGATTGTAGAGGTCTTGGCGGATAAGAGAGGATACATACTTGTTTTACAATCACCGTCGATACATTTGGTTACATTTTTCGGTTAGCTAGTCGTCCAGTACATAAGTCGTGTTGGCACTTAGAGTGAGTTTAGAGTCGGTCAGTTTTTCCCAAAAAGTCGAGATATTTTTGTTCTATGATGGGAAGTCTAGTAACCGGAGGTATTCACGTGACCCGTTGTTTACTCTCGCGTAAAACGACGACCCTGATTAGACTAGTGATTTAGAAATTTCACATGTGCCGATGATAGGGAGCCTAGTAACCGGGGGTATTCACGTGACCCGTTGTTTACTCTCGCGTAAAACAGCGACCTTGATTCGGATATGCGGGAATTAGCTATTCGAGTTGTTTCTCCGCTGTGGAGGGGAACTTAGTAACTAGAAGCATCCATGCGCCCCATGAGTGTCTTTTACGTCAAACGGTTTCCCAATACATGAGAATGGAAGTTCCATCCTAGGATTATCCCGATGAAACATCCCGAGATCCAAACCTAGTGGTCAACTCGAATCAATTTCTTGAGCATATATATATAAGGGAATACTGTCCGAGAATTATTTTTATGAAACTCGTGAAAATTTTGCCATTAGACTGTGGAACGGGGCTATTTTAGCTCGTTTATTTTAACCTTTCATATTGACGGTCGATTTGATTCACGTTTGTTAATCTTTGAGTTGGATTTTCTTCATGAACGAGTAATTTGGACTGAACTGGGTTATTTTGTAGAATCAGTGTTCTGAGTATAGCTCGCTATTACGATACTCGTATTTTTCAGAGAGAATTTCAGGATAGTATTGATTAGGTTGAACACTATGAGTTGCACGATTACTCACGACACTCTTTTGTTGAAATTAATTCTTTTTGCTTGAGGACAAGCAAAGGCTTAAGTTTGGGGGTATTTGTTAGGCATATTTTTATACGCTTATTTATCATTATTTTGTATTATTTTGGAGAGTGAATTTGCTTAAATGAACTCTTAATGCCTTAATTTTGTATGTTTGTCAGGAGATTGGAGTCCGGAAGCTAAAACGAGGGGAACGGCGCGAAACGGCGAATTTTGGCCGTGGCCGCGACACAAGGCAAGTGGGCCGCAGACAGAAGGCAACCAAGCAGCACAAAGTAGATCACTGTGCCGCGGCACGATCCAGTGAGCCGCGCACGTATAAATTAAAAGGCGCCTGTGCTTCCAGTGAAGACCATGTGCCGCAAAGACATATTTAGTGAGCCGCGACACACTAGGCGGTTATGGTGAGCTCCCGCGGATTTGGGCGCTTTTGAAGCCGTTCTCGACCTACTCACATGGACGCGACCGAGACTGGCAGAGCTATAAATAAGGGTTTAAGACCCTAATTAATCATCTTGAATCTTTGGATCTTTTGATCGAATCTTGGAATTAGAGAATCTTGGAGGAGACGGCAGAAGAGGAAGATAAGCAGAAGACTTCAAGAGCAGAGGGCGGAAGCCAGAAGAACGGAGGAATCCGAGCTTCATATGCGTTTGATTTTCATGCTTTTATCTATTAGTTCTGTATTTTCATTTATTAGCATATCAGGCTAAAATCCTAATCTAGGATTTTGATGAAACCTACGTTTTGACGAATTTGCTTGAGATTATCTAATTAATTACCTTTTTGTTGAGTTTTCCCAATCGTGTTTAATGCTTTCAATTATCTGGCCAATAGTTGTATTGTTTTAATCATTCAATTCGAATCGGGAGAGAAGAGTTGGTGAGGAACTATTGGTGAGGACCGTTTTATTCTGTGAGATAGGAATATACTCATAGGAACTACGTGGCCTTTTGGAGATTTTATGCTTTTCGCCTATTGACCAATTAATTCACCTAGGGATAGAGTGTGTTATTCGCCTTTAGAAAAATCTATTGACCTCGGGAGAGGCGTTAGAGTATATTAGCAATCTTCGCCTTCAATGAATTGGGAAAATCATTAACTTCAGATAATCGAGAGTAAATTCGGATAAACCGAGGTGGATTCAGAATCCTAGACTTATTTATCATTTGATTCTCTTTCTCCAAGCGATCATCTTCACTGTCTAATTTTTTATTCATTCTTTTAGTAATTAATTTCAAAACCAAAGTTCGATTGTTCAAATAAAACTAGAATACCTAAAAATCGGTAGTTAGTGATTCAGTCCTCGTGGAAACGATACTCACTCATCACTTTATTACTTGTATACGATAACGTACACTTGCGTTCAAGAAAAATCGCAATAGTTGTCCAAGTGCAGGAAGCCTTCTATTTATAGGAGCTGGGATGTCCTGTTTACTGGCGGGCGATCGCCTTTTATGTAATATAATAAAGGGGCGATCGTCTTTATGTCACATGGGCTGTCTGCCTAAAGCTTGCATTGCTTCTTGGCAAACACTGTATGGGTCCAATGAGGAGCCGCAGACGCGTCCCGAGTTCTTTGTCACGGGCGGTCCCACTGTATACCTTTCGGCGGGCTTGTCGGTTGGTGGAAGGATGCTGACTGGCTGTGGTCAACGATCCATGTGCTGTGGCGCCTCTTCCGGATCTGCACGTGGGTTCTTGCTTCGCGCATCGGCCCTTGCCGACTGGACGATCGATGGCTTCGCGTGGCATGAGACGGTCGTCATTTGGTTTGGCCGCCAGAATCGATCGCCAAGTACCGAGAGACGATCGCCTTAGATGTCGATCGCTCGACACCGGACTTGTCTCGGGACCTTTGGTCAGATCCGCCGTCATTGGGCTCTGGCTCGATCGCCCGGTCTCTGAGGCGATCGCCTGTTGAAACGTATAAATCTCGACACAATAGTAACCATATGGAATTATTCTGTAGAGCGGTATTAAAGGGAATGGGGTTATGGATTCTACGATAAATACTTTCAGGTTAAGGAGATCGGTGTGCTATGCGCTTGATGCTGGAATCATCAAATTTTGTTATTAGATGTTTATGTATCAATATTTTCTTATAATTATATTTATGGATTACGAACAAGTATTGAATTTTTTAGTTATTATGAAAATATATTTTATTTATTGATTTATTTTGAGAATATTACTAACGATAATTATATTTGGTTCTTAAAAAAATTATTTCCACTATAATAATTTATTTATTTTTCTTCAAATTAGGAAAAAAAATCCTATTCTTAGAATAGACACCACAATAACCTTATGTGATTAAAGCACAATACAATGTTTGAATACTAATGGCCCCTATAAGTTCGAAGACAAATTGCACAAAAAGAAAAAGTAAAAAACAAATTAAGCATAAAATTTAGGCACATATCATTAATTGACAGCTTGATAATATCATAAAGTCAGATAAGTTAAAATAAGTACTTTCTGGGAGATACATGAGGCTAGTCACATATCCTTTATATTAATTACATTACAACCTAATTACCAAGTGTTTTCCAATTAAAATAATTCAATCCAATTTATTTATTTATTGATCAATAATAATTTAAATTTATCTGATAAATATAACCTCTCATTCAAAGATGCCTAGACAACTTCCTTATTACGTTTACAGTGATGTGTATATATGAGATTTTAAATATAGTATAAGTATAAATATAACAATTTCCTTATTATGTTATCAAGTTGGTCGTTAGTATATGCAACAAATAATGAAATAAAAATTATATAAATGGATATAATTCTACTCATCTACAGCCGTTAGATCACTAATATCAATGGCCTACAAAAGTTTCTAAATTTCACAAGTTAATTAATTTTCATATGATCTATTTCATATATATATATATATATATTAAGATGGACACGGTTGTTACGTATTCCTGGGGTTTATCTATATCATAAATAATGTATGTCATAAATCATCTCATAACAATTAAAATATGTTGTAGTTAAGAAAACAAATAATATTAATCAAGTATTAATAATATTATACTTAAAACCCCCAAAATTCACTCGTATACATGAAATAAGCATTATTAATAAAAATTAATTTCAAAACCAGTAAAGAATTTAATAAGAGTTGAAAAATATATTAGAAAATGTATCATGACTCATAATGAAAAATTCTTAATTAAATAAAACTCAGGACAGTCAGTTGATGTAAAAAAAATCAAACCAAACATACCCAAAGATATCCCGCCGCAGAGGGTGCAGCGAGTAAAATGTACGCAGACCATGCCCCTACCTATTACGGTAGGGAGACTGTTTCCGTGAAAACCCTCAACTTAATGCAGAACAACATATTGAGTGAAAAATATAAAGGAAAACATATGATACGAAAAAACTCAATACCATACCTGAGTCCATGGCTTAATCCACATGGGACTTATCTAAGAGGAATTTGGCTACATCACTCCCGATGAACGCTGCTCAAACAGAAGAGAGGTTGACTCCGCGCACAGCTCCCTGTCAAAAATACACCACACGCAAAAGGTAATAGGATAAAATAAACAATAAATGTAAAAATGCAATGATCTAGGTCAAAGCTAACTGAGACAACTCAACTAAAGCACCACTCCCAACTAAAGAATCCACAACTCTGATATGGCGCCTCCAAGCACACCTATCAACAAGTATGGTATCGAAAAGGTTTAATGCTAATTAAAATTTTAATAACTAATTAAATGCCTCGATTCTATCCGTGTCATTAGAAAAACATAAATTCACGTAATAAATTCGCTAGAATTTCGTGGTTAATTTAAATTTGTATAAAAGTCCAAAATGTATCGAGAGAAAACATACAAACAAAATTTAAATAATATGAAAATGTATTTCAAATTTTTGTTTTGAAAATCTAAAAATTATTTTAAAAAAACATTGTCGTTGCCTAACCAACCTAAGCAAGTTTTTGTCGGCATTATACACTATCAAAATTAACCGGCTGGAGAACGACCGACGGCCGGCCGAGGTCGTCGGCTAAAGATTGAAAGTTTAGCTGACGGTACTAAAGTTGCTGGCTAAAGTACTTTAGCCGACGACTATGCTTTTGGTCGTCGACTAAAGTCCTACAAGCCGTCGGCTAAAGTCTTACGTGCTTTTGGGCAGAATATCGCCATCTCACACTTGAAAACACAATATTTACTACACAATCAGAAATTACACAATAAGAAAAAGAAAAAAAATAATTTTATCTGATTTGATCATTCAAGAAACTATATTGAAGGTATGTTTATTGAACATTGACATCCATTATTTATATTGTGCATATATATATATATATATATATTAAAGTTGTTTGATGATTATGAACATGTTTAAGAATTAATTCATTTTCTTGAAGATTTCTTGGTGTATATTTAACATATATCGATGATTATATGATCAAGTACTGATTTTTTGAATATGTATATGGATTTGAAATTTTGAAGTCGAGCTATAATGATTGAAGTCGTAATTTTCATATGCTCTTGATAAATACGAATTATGATTTTGTAATATTATTGTTATTTTTGTTATGGGATGGATAAAAGTTGGATTGGTCTACAAAAATGGGATCCAAGAGTCATAAATGGAATGAGAGAGTTTATTCGATTTGTGAAGGAGCATGATAGTGATAGTACAATTCATTACTTCCATGCCATAAATGTAAATGTCCTAGCGATATGTAACTCCGCCTGTGAGTGTTGTTATGACATTCATTGGCGGTCCCAATCCCGGATAAAGGGGGAGGGTTGTGGTAGGTCTGTGGCAGCCACAGTAAAACACAGTCGCATTTGATAGACATGAATCATAATTTGAATATCATTGGGGCATTTCCTCAGAAGCGACGCGCTACACTTTCCAGGCTCGGGTGTAGTGTAAAATATGTGAGGGTTGGTAAGTCGTCGCCCAGAAGCGGTGCGACATCTCTACGCTTGGGTATGGTGTCAAATAAGCAAGGGTGCGCTACACTTCTTAGACTCGGGTGTGGTGAAAATTTTGCAAGGGTTGTTAGGTCATCATCCGGAAGCGGTGCGCCACCCCGAAGTATGGGTGTGACGTCAAATATGCAAGGATCGTCACAATATGGACAGAGGCGTGCGAAGAAGATAGTCCACAAGCCTAGTAAGGGTAGTAAGATGTGGTTCGAACTTGGAACATTGACTTTGACAGAAGATCGGAAGTGGTGGCTCCTCTAAGTGGTGGATTCAGATGATCTGCCTACAAGAGACTAAGAGTTGGGGAAAAAGCAAAGGTCTTGGCTCTGTGGGGTTATAAGCTATGGTATTCGGGAAAAGAGAGAGAAAAAAATAGAGTGGGTATCGTCATAAAAAAGACTTCATAGACGACGTGGTTGAGGTGTCTAGAAAGAGTGATAGGATTATGAGTATTAAGATTGTGGTGGGGATGAGATTCTAAATATCATAAGTGCTTATGCACCACAAGTAGGATTGAGTGAGTTGGTGAGACAAGAATTTTGGCAGCACTTAGAGGAGGTTGTTGAACGAGTCCCTATTGGGGAGAAATTGATCAATGGTGGGTACCTTAATGGTCTTGTGGGGATTGGACGAGACGGGTTTGAGAGTGTCCATGGTGGTTTTGGTTTTGGGGATCGAAATAAAGTGAGATGTGGTATATTGGATTTTGCGCAAGTATATGACTTGGGTATCATGAACACGTTGTTTGAGAAAAGAGAATCTCACTTAGTGACATATAGAAGTGGAGGAAATTCAAGTTAAATTGACTTCTTTTTAGTGAGAAACGTGTGGAGAAAGAGGTACACGGATTGCAAGGTGATACCCGGAGAGAGTACCGTGACTCAACATAGACTTTTCGTGCTTGATTTTTATGGTAAGAGATATTATAAAAAGATAAGCCCACAAGTGGACCCTTGAGTTAGATGGTAGAAGCTCAAAGGGGAGAGTCGGCAAACTTTTGTAGATAAGGTTGTCGCCAGATGTAATGATTTTGAGTGCACGGAGATGCTTGGGCTATGTTGGAACATAACATTAAGGAAGCGGCAAAAGAAATTCTAGGGGAATCTAAAGGATACAAGCCATTAGGTAAGGAGACTGTTGTTACCCAAAATATTATCCGGAGATGATATGCTGGAATGGATGAGTAACAAACAAAACGCGAGAGCACGTCCGTGGCGAAGTAAATAACACAAGATTTGCCGGGGTTGTTAGTCCCGGGCTTGAATGCTCTCGTGAGATATTATTAATACGAATACTTGAGAGTACAAATTTTAATGTTAGAGTATAATAACAATGAGTGTAAAGACCCTAGCTATCTTAGCTCTTGAGTGCTGAAGATTGCGGGAAGAACTAGAGTTGAAGCTCTGTGAGTTCTTGTTACAAAGATGAGGAGTTCTCTGTATTGTTTGCTGTGTGTAATCGTGTTAACGTTGTAACCTCTTCTTTTTCGCCAATGCTGGAGGCCTCCTATTTATAGGAGAAGAGGTTGCTGGGATGTCTCCTGTCTCCCACGGGCGATCGCCGTTCCTGCATTTAAATAAGGCGGGTGATCGTCCCAGCTCGTAGGACTGTTTCCTTAAAGTCCGCAACTACTGCTGGCAGCCAGATGCGCGAACCAATGAGGAGGCGACAGGTGCCTCTTCTCGTTGTCTTGGGAGGTCCCACCTAGGACCTTTCGGCGGGTCTGTCGGTAGGTGAGGCCGTCCTTATTACTGACAGCTGCTGATGGGCTGGAGTAAGGCCTGTTCTTGCGGCGCCTTTTGCGGATCTGCACGTGGGCCTTCATCCCGAGATCTGGTCTTCGCAGACTTTTACGGGTGTCGGACTCACAAGTGGTATGGGACGGTCGTCCCCGGTTGGATATTAGAGGCGATCGCCAGGTGCTAATAGACGATCACCTTAGACGTCGACCGCTAGGCACTTGCCTAACATCTGTCTTCTTTGTTTGGCTTCCGACCATTATGCCGATCACCATCGAGGCGTATAAATCGCCGCACAACAATTGCCCCCCAGCTCGCTACGATGTTGAAGACATGGGGTGAGGTGGCTCTGCTGGCGATCGCTTGTTTTAGACGAGCGACTCATCTACTTATGAAGCAGACGATCGTCTCCCGAACGAACTAATTTCGAATTTGGATGACCTCCCCGGACACTGAAAAGAGCGGGAAGTGGAAGCGGGCTTTGAAACGTCACTGGGGCACGTGTCGCGCTACCGTTAGGGGAGTCCGACGGTTTTGTCAGACGTGTCGTCTGGCGTGCCCTCGAAACGACGCATATGCGGATTTCGAGGGTGACATTAAATGTGACTTATCCGACGGTTGCACTTCAGCCCTTGAGATTCTGCTTATTTGCCCAGAAGTCCCTATTCTCGCCTATAAAAGGGGCTAGGGCTTCTGGGGTTAGATCTTTATGCGTTTTTGCCTGAGAAAAAGACATAGCTGAAATTTCTTGAAGCTTTTGTGTGCCGATCGACGTTCGACTCATTCTCTAGGTAAGAACAAAAACTTTTCTCCCTCATTTCTCATTGAATATGTCTGGAGGAGGATCCACCGTGTATGAGGCGGGTAGCACTTCCGCCGCCGCGACTTCGACTGCCCGGGATGAGACCTCCGTGGATTTTCACGTGGAGACGGCCATCGAGGCCATTCGCGCTGGGATTGAACCCGCGGAGGTTGAAGAACTCTTTAACGAGGCTGACGCGGCGAGGTCGTCGTCGGCGGAGCAGAAGCGCTCGCCGGCCGACGAGGATGAGGCAGTGAGAGTGTACTGGGAGCAGAACAGTGTGTTCGGCCAAGCCTTTCTGGAATTTGCCGAGCTTATGGAGGGACTTGCCGGACCACGTCCTAAGTTCGATTTTCGCGCATATTTGGTCGCCCACCCCTATGAACAGGGGTGTGCATTCGGATCACCTTTTGCTCAATCCGAAATCCGAACCGATCGTTTGGATCGGATTCGGATCAATCCGAATCCAGATCGGATCGGATCGGATTTAATCCAAAAAATCCGAAAATTTTAAAAACTAATAAAAATAATAAAAATGATAATCCAAAAATAATAAAAATTTCATTTTTTTATATATATATTTCGGATGGATCGGATTAATTCGAAAATCCGCGGTTAATCCGATCGATCCGAAGTTTTTTCTGGCGTTTTACCTAAAAATAATAAAAAAATTATTTTTTTTATATATTTCGGATCAATCGGATTAATCCGAAAATCTGCGGATTTAATCCGATCCGATCTGAAATTTTCGAATCTGTAAAATTCTAATCCGAAATCCGATCCTAAGACATCGGATCGGACTGGTTCTGATCAGATTTTTGGATTTTCGTTTCGATTTTTCGGATTCGTTTTTTCTGCACACCCCTACCTATGAACCCGTAAAGCGGACGTCATTTCGGGCCGCGGACCGCTCCCCGTGGACCCTCAGCCAGATTAAGAGTTCGGAGACTAAGAAGGATTTGAGTTGTTGGAGGGCGGAGTTCCATGTCCCCTCCGACGTTTCACTCATGTGCCTGCCGAGAACGAGCGCGCCGACCAACCTCCCGAGGGTATGGTCGCCGTTAACGAGTTGATCATGGGGACCAGATTGCGGTTCCCATTGCTGTTCGCCATGTCATATATGCTGACCGCCTGGAATGTAGCGCCACTCCAACTGACGCCGAACACCTGGTTGCAGATCGTCAGCACTTTGACTCTATTTGGTGGTCACCGGCTATTCCGTCTTCCTTCTGCGCTGGAAATGAACTATCTCTTTAAGCTAACGGTGCAGAAGGGTTTTGTTGGTGGCTACCACATCCAGGGTCGCATGGGCCGGGTGGTCCTTGTTGGGATTCGGTACCTAAAACGAAGTCCCAACAGAAGCGGTAAAACGAAAATTAATTCGATTCGAATCCCTACGAGGATTGATCGAGCTACGTGTATACGTATATATAAACGAAAAACAAGAGTTATAAGAAACTCACTCTTGAAGTCCGTTGATTAAATGGTAACCTTCTCTTGAGCTATTCCCCAAGCTTTGATTGATCTCTACGAATCCAATCCGTTCCAAGCTCTTCAACGATCCAACGCCGAAATCACCGCGTCTCAACTTGCCACGCGCCGGAAAAACGATTGGAATGACAACACTCGATTAACCTCTAAGTTTATGGCTAGAATCAAGTGATGAAGCCTTTTATTATTGCACTCTAAGTATATAATATTTATCTCTCAATGTATCTTGAATTTTCTCCAAGAAAACTCAAGAACAAGATGCAGACAATTTGAGAAAACTTTTTCTCTCTCTCTCTCTCTCTATTCAAAGCTCACGGCTGATTGTGTTGGTTGGAGAAGTGAGGAATAATCTTCAATATATTCTTGTTCCAAATCCCACAAAATCAACTATACCTTATTATTATAAGAGATATGATATCTCTTAGGTGATTAGTCTTCACCCACCAAAGGAAGACAAAGACTAAAGGTAAGAGATCAAAAGTGGGGCCGGCCTCTAGAAGGAATCCGAAAAGTTTGGTTCGTTTCGGACTCCCGAGAGTCCAAACAGATAAACTCCGATTCCGTTCCGATATATTTATATCGATTAATTAATCCAATTAATTAATCATATTAAACACATAATAACATAATTAATTTCTCCAAGAAATAATTATATTCATGAATTAAATTAATCACCCGGTAATTTATTTAATTAATTAGGCCGTAAATTAATTTATCCAATAAATCAATTTAGACATCCAATGTCCCAAATTAGATATCCAATATCTAATATTCATAACGAGAGATTAAGATTGATACATTCCGTCGTCAATCTTATTGCGCGACTCGGTAGGTTCGTCTCAGTCAGCAATGGGAGGAACCAAAGAGTAGTAGCACCACCTAGCCATCCTGGCGGCCTACACTGTACCCCAAATGAGAACGAATGATTGGGATCATTCAAGAACCATTCTGTCGTGAATACCAGTATACGTATAAACCTTTCTTTCAAATGTCCCGATCAAGTTATAGGGTCACGGTCAGTCAAACCCTATCTGTACTTGACGCTATACATGCGTTAATGCAAATCGAGATCATTGAGCTCTCGTGTATCCAATACAACTAGCTCCAATGCTTTGGCCAAAGACTTATGATCTCATATGCCAATAACCGCATAGGACATATAACCCGCTCACTAACGGGAGAAAGAATTCTATCTTGGTGATGTAACCGAGCTGATCGGTCACCAAGAACCGGGTTAATCTTAGAAGTTTAGCTAAGAAAACCCAAAATATATGAAGTACTCTCTTTTCTTTCTCTCTCTAAAGTATGCTATATTCTTAGAGTGTGTTGTTTTTTGAGAAACCCCCTCTCTCCCTTTTATAGGAGGAGGGTGCCTTGTTGTCTAAGATTTTCCCTGATTTCCAGAGAAAATCCCGGATATCCAGGGATTCAGGCTGCGATTTTCCATCCCTGGATTTCCGGGATTGCAAGGTATGGGCTCTCAATCCCTGGATCTTAGGGATTCTGTCAGGTGAGTCAGGATCTTCTTTCCCAAGAGTTCGACCTTTCTGAGTTCGGTGGTTTTAGGTCGGCTCATTCCTATTCAAATCAGTAGGTCGAGAGACCTTTGAGGTCGGCAACCTTTTATCAGATATCATAGGTCAGCGGGGCCTCCGAGGTCGGCACCCTTCTAACAGATGTCACAGCTAAGCGGGGCCTCCGAGGTCGGCGACCTTTTATCAGATATCATAGGTCAGCGGGGCCTCCGAGGTCGGCGTCCTTCTAACAGATGTTACAGCTAAGTGGGGCCTCCGAGGTCGGCGACCTTCTAAAGGACCTTGAGGTTGTCATCCCCTTATCTAAGAACCTAGGTCGGACTTTTATTGGTCCATATTTTAAACCGGGTTTTCAGGGAGCGTACATTCGGCGTCCTATCACTTGGTATTCAGTAAGACCTGCTACTTGCCCGTTAAGATGCACGTCGAGGTTGACCCCCACCTCACGGTTTATAGGGTCGAACTACTCTAATGAAAATCTTAACGTCACAAGCACATCCCTACTAAATCCTCAAGTCGAAGGTTCACGAATACCTATCACAACCTTTCGATTATGTTATCGACTGTCCCGGAGTGAAATCCGTGTGACGAATCGAGGGTGAGTTGGTTCGAGTATACTAATCCAATTAGCATACCTATAACGTGTGCTCGCACTAACCATTAGTGTTCGACAGGCACTTTCCATGTCAAAAAACACGCCATACAAGTCTTCACATAAACTTAACGCCCAGTCAAGTTTCATCGACTTGCGAACGATTAAGTATTTGAGCTATAAACCTTTCCAGTGCCGACCCTCTTATCCAATAAGGAGTGCAACGTTTTGCTCTCAAATACACGGACTAGTTTCTACATGTATATTTACGAGTTAGGGTTGCCAGTAACTGCCATTAATATAAAGAAACGTCCATTGCCTTATATTAATGATTTACATAATTACAAGTACAATGCCCTCACTCAACATCCTCTGAGTGGCATTCGAGGGCATACTCCTAACAATCTCCCACTTGCACTCAATGCCACACACAATGGTATCTAATACCCATGTTCTGTAGATGATGCTCCAAGCTAGTCTGAGAAAGTGGCTTGGTCAGTGGATCAGCGACGTTGTCAGTCGAGTCTACTCTGTGCAGCACAATGTATCCCTTGCGAACAAATTCTCTTACAAGATAATACTTCCTCTCAATATGTTTGGTGATGTTGTGAAACCTCGGCTCCTTGTCCTGTGCTAAAGCTCCGTCGTTGTCGCAGTATAGCGGAACAGGCAGCTCAGCACATGGTATCACTTGAAGTTCTCCCAGAAACTTCTTAATCCAGAACCCTTCCTTGGAAGCCTCCGAGGCTGCTTGATACTCAACCTAACAGGTGGAATCAGCAGTCGCGATTTGCTTGGCGCTACGCCAAGATACTGCTCCTCCATTAAGAGTAAATATGTATCCAGAAGTCGATATCGAGTCGTCCTTCAGTCCTTGGAATTCCGAATCAGTGAATCCCACCACATCCAATTCTCCAATGCTATACATCAAAACCATATCTCTAGTCATTCTCAAGTACTTGAGAACGTTCTTTACGGTAGTTCAATGTTCCCTACCTGGGTTTGCCTGAAACCTACTCACCACGCTTACAGCATGCGCGATGTCAGGTCTTGTACACAACATAACATACATAACGCTACCCACGGCCGAAGCATATGGTATATTACTCATTTCCTTTCGTTGTTCCTCACTTTGAGGACACATCTTCAAGGAGAGTTTTATTCCATATTGCATCGGTAGGAACCCTATTTTAGAATCATCCATCTTAAATCGCTTTAAGATCTTATCTATATGGAGGGCTTGGGAAAGACCTATTTCTCTCTTCGCTCTATCCCGGTAGAGCCGAATACCAAGAATATAGGTTGCTTCTCCCAAGTCTTTCATGAAGAAATTACTCGAAAGCTAAGCTTTCACAGAACTGAGCATTCCCACATCATTTCCTATTAGTAGAATGTCATCTACATAGAGTACTAAGAATGCGATCTTGCTCCCACTAACCCTCTTGTATACACAAAGTTCCTCTTCATTTTGCACGAAGTCAAACTCTTTGACCGCCTCGTCAAAACGAAGGTTCTAACTACACGACGCTTGCTTCAGTCCATAAATGGAATGCTGAAGCTTGCACACTTTCTGAATATCGACTTTGGACACAAAGCCTTTAGGCTTCTCCATATAGATTTTCTCCTCGAGGAATCCATTAAGGAAAGCCGTCTTTACGTCCATTTGCCATATCTCATAATCATGGTAGGCAGCTATAGCAAGCATCATGCGAATAGACTTGATCATGGCTACGGGCGAGAAGGTATTGTGGTAATCGATCCCTTCTTTCTGGGTATAACCCTTTGCCACAAGCCTGGCCTTATAGGCGTCAATCTTGCCATCACCATCAGTCTTTATCTTATAGATCCACTTGTTCCCAATAGGCACTATGCCCTTAGGGCGGTCTACTAGAGTCCAGACCTGATTAACATGCATCGAGTCTATCTCAGCTTCCATAGCTTCACGCCATTTCGCGGAGTCTACATCCACCATTGCTTGGTCATAGGTCGTTGGGCCGGTCTCTTGGCTATCACTTGGAACTTCATGGAAACCCAGCTCCTCCAAGTACACAAGCCCATACCTCTCAGGTAAATGAGGCACCCTACTAGACCTACGAGGTGGTTGTACTTGTGTTTCAGAAGGTTCGGTTCCAGTTTCTTGCACAGGTGTCTCCCGAGGAGTTTCATTGTATTCTTCTAAAGAAATACTTCTACCTACTCCGCCTTCCTGAATGAACTCATCTTCTAGGAAGTGTGCTTGTAAAGCAACAACGATCTTTCGATCTTCAGGCATGTAGAATAGATATCCCATCGTCCCAGATGGGAATCCAATGAAACGTCCCTTCGCGGACCTAGCTTCCAACTTCTCCACCTTAGTCTTCTTGACATAGGCGGGACATCCCCAAATCCTAATATGATTAAGACTTGGTTTCCTGCCCTCCCACATCTCATGTGGAGTTTTAGGAACGGATTTGAAAGGACATCTGTTCAAGATGTAGGCGGCAGTCAGGAGTGCATACCCCCACAAGTAAATCGGTAAGTCAGTATAGCCCAGCATGGAATGGACCATGTTCAACAAGGTCCGGTTCCTTCTTTCTGACACACCATTTAACTGAGGAGTACCAGGAGGTGTTAGTTGTGAAACTATTACATGTTCTTTAAGGAACTCATCAAACTCCGTACTCATATACTCGCCACCCCGGTCCGACCGAAGTGCTTTGATATGATTACCAATTTGTTTCTTGACTAGGGCCTTGAATTCCTGGAATTTCTCAAAGGCCTCGGATTTATGTTTCATTAAGTATACATAACCATACCTAGTATGATCATCCGTAAACGTAATGAAATATTGATATCCGTCACGTACTTCTTCCAAAGCACCACATACGTCGGTATGGATTAATCCCAGTTTATCAGCGGCTCTTTCAAAAGTCCCTGTGAAGGGGGACTTAGTCATTTGCCTTTAAGGCAATATTCACAAGTAGGAAAGGGATCCGATCCCAGTGGACCCATAAGTCCATCCTTTTTCATCTTGTAAACCTTGGTTTGACCAACATGACCAAATCTAAGATGCCATTTCAAAACTTGATTAGTTTCATCCCTACCACGTTTTCTAGTCATAGTATTCACAACTACTTTGTTGATGAGATTTAGATGATACAATCCATTTAACAATGTAGCAAGCATCTACTAGTTTATTTAAAATAAATTTTGCAGGAACCATCACCAATGAAAAATGAAAAGCCTTTTCGGTCCATGACCGGAATGGATACAATGTTTTTGTGCCCCTTGGGCAAAACAAGTACATCTTCTAAAGTCAAAACAAAGCCGGATTCTAAACCCAAAAGAAGTGATCCTATGTCGGTCGCCTCGACACTATGCCCGCTTCCAACTGTGATCATAACTTCTCCATCTCCAAGCTTCCTACTTGGTTCCAGATCCTGATTCACGATATAAATATGAGAACTAGCACCAGAATCCAATATCCAGGAAGTAGAAAATACAGTAGCAGAACAATTTGTTTCCAAAACTAAAAGTTCTGTACCTGAAGTGCCATGAAGAATCGGACAGTCTCTAGCCCAGTGGCCCAGCTCACCGCACTTGAGACAAGTATTTTTCTTCTTCTTGCCTTTTGGAACCATCGGGGCCTTGTCCTTTCCTTTAAGGTCCTTACCTTGTGGTCGAGTCTGCTTCTTGGTCTTTTTCTTCTTATTCTTAGACTTCCGAGGTCCAGAAGAAATCACAAGGGCAGACTCCTTCATCCGCGGAGTCTTTATCTGAGACTGAGCGGTCACCAGTTTGTTCATTAGCCCAGCTAAGTTACATGCAATCTCATTGCAGTTGAAGTTCATAACAAACTGTGAGAAGGAATCAGGGAGAGACTGAAGGATAAGGTCGGTTTGGAGAGAAGTATCCATTTTAAAATCAAGAGCCTCCAATCTCTCGATCATGGATATCATTTTGAGGACGTGTTCTCCAAGCTTCTCACCTTACTTCATCCTTGCACCGAACAGTTGCTTGGATATCTCATATCTAGCAGTTCTGCTGTGCTCACCATAAAGTTCGGTTAAGTGAGATAGAATCTGCCTAGCAGAAGTCATTTTCTCATGATCTCTCTGAAGATCATTAGACATAAAATCCATCATGTAAGCACGTACTTTTATGTCATCCTTAACCCACTTTTCGTGGTTTTCGATCTCTTCCTGATTCGCTCTGGTCCGCACGGGAGGCGCCGGAATGTCCGTCTCCAAGACGTATCCCAGTGCCTCTATACTGAGGACAATCATCAGATTGCGGAGCTAGTCCACAAAGTTAGGTCCAATCAGGGTGTTCTTCTCGAGTAGAATTGCGAGTGGATTCATTGTCATATTGAGAGTTATGTCTGCATTAAGTATAACAGATTAATTAGTGACTCGTTTAATTATGTTCTAAGTATAGAATTAAGGTCTTTTATATTCTTGTTACCCAGCTCCCACTATTTTTATCGGAATAACACACTCCCATGTGAAATCCGGAAGTATCGTCGCTCTACTTCATAGTGGTGATCAAGTTCTTTATAAATCTTAATAGAGGGCAACCGAACAGGTTTCTAGTTTATTAATTTTCATAAAGTGGTGTCCAACACCAACCCATCTAATAGATGATTCGATCTTTTCTTTCCCCTTGTTCACTCCCTTCAACCTATACAGTTTCTATGGTTCGTGAACAAGTTAATTTTATACCATCGACGCAAATCAGTTTCACAATTGAATCTTATCTGGCAACCTATCAGGTTTCTGGGGATAAAATTTTCTCCAACCGAAGGCATCCAATGTAATATCCGTATTTTCTTTTCCCGGTATTTTCACTTTTCGGTGTATTTCTCATTTTTAGCGACCCTCGTGTAACCGTATTAATTTTTGAGAATAATTGTTTCGAGACTTTTTGTCATCCAGTTCTACGTTTATTGGTTCTTCCATCATCTATTGATCTGATTCTCGTAATTGTTGTTCGGAACTGCCATTTCGGGGTTGCCGTGGATCCATTCTATGTTATTATGCGTTTTGAGATGTCCCGTTTGATGTTTCGTTCATGTTCTGGTGTTTTGGGCCATTAATATTCCGTGCCCAGCGCGCGCTAATCTTTCTGCATAGCGCACGCTAGGGATCCCTTAGTAGCGCACGCTACGTCTGCTTCATAGCGCGCGCTAGCGAGCTGAGCCCTGGGAGTGGCAGTGAACTTATTTCAGATTCCAGTCCTCTGGACTAGCGGATTAGCGTACGCTATGTTGTCTAGCGCACGCTAATGTAAGGGGACTAGCGCGCACTAGGTGTCCGGTAGCGTGCGCTAATGTGACTGTCCAGTACTGGGCAGTTTGTTCTGGACTTGTTCAGATGCCCAGGTAGCGCACGCTAATGCTCGATAGCGCGCGCTACCGAGTCGTTGTTAGCACACGCTAGATAGTACTAGCGCACGCTAACGGTCCAGGACAGTGTGTTCTGGACTGTAATATAACTTGGTAGCGCACGCTAACCATTAGCCGTTAGCGCGCGCTAAGCCGTGTGGCTATATATACCCAGGAGTTGACTTTGGACGGATCTATTTCTCATTTCACCTCCTTCCCCGCGGCTTTCGCGATGTTGGGCTATTTTCTTGGCGATTTCTTCCTCCAATCATCTCAACCATCATCTTCTTTGAGTTCTTGGTATATAATAACAACATCAACACGAATCTTTCATCCTAATTCAAGGTAAATATTCTAAGAACCCTACTTTTGAATAAGTTGGGGGTTTTCGGGTGTTTCTTCGATTTGTTCCATACGGTTAATTAATTCATGTTGAATATGATTAATCTTGCTAGTATTCTTGTTTTCCCTACGGATTCATGGTATATTTCGTGGTTGTTGCGTATTCGAGAGGGTTTGGTTGTGATCCGCCCTCGTTGTTGTTTTTATACGAATATACATAAATCATAGGGGGTTTTCGGGTGTATTCTATTTCCGTATTCGTTTAGAGTTGGTTGTGATTATGTTCTTCGAATCGTTAGGTTCGGTTCCGTTGGTTCCTAGCGTTCGTCGGTGATTTTCCTTTCCGTTCGTTGCGTCGTCAATTATTCAATGTAAATATTTTTGGAAACCTTTATGCTTAACGTGAAATGGTAATGTATATTGTGTGTGATTTGCTCACCTCGGGAGGGTCCGACAGGGCCACGGAGAGAGTCCAATGGTTTTAGCCCTGGATTCATGAGTTTGTTTAGCTAGCCAGCTCAGGAGGGTCCTTAGAGGCCTCGAGTGGGATTTGTGGCTTCGTCCCGGTCCTAGGCGATGTACGTGCGTGATTTGTTTTATGATATGGCCAGCTCGGGAGGGTCCTTAGAGGCCTCGAGTGGGATTTGTGGCTTCGTCCCGGTCCTAGGCAAATGTGATTGACTGTTTGTTCCGGAAAAGACATGTCTGGTTTTGGTTTTGAAATGATTTGGTGCATTGTACTATGAAACATGTAAGCGAATGGTTTGCCTTGATTACTTGTAGTAGCGTAATCGCTAACACCTTCGGGGACCCGTTTTGGGGAAATTCTTGTTATGGATTTCAGGTTATGTTCTGCCGGATGAGCGGGCGCTGGGACAGTACGAGGATGTTGTCCAGGGTCGTTGACATGTGCATTCGAGTCTTCTTATTTCTCTTGTCTATTTCGATATGGTTGTTTCCCACATTTATAAACTTATAGATTGTACTCGCGAGTACTTTGGCTTTTCACTCCGAACTTCGTTCTGTATTAACTTAAATTGCTATATTGTCAGTTGATGTTTATTACGCCGGTTGCTCCGGGCGTATCTTTATATGTTGTATTATTTAAATATGTGTCCTCGCTAACTGAGATGGTTAGTCGAGTGGTGCTTTTCTTGTTTTAGCCTGGTGGGTCCCATGTAGGGTCCACGACACTGTAATATACTTCGAATATCTCGGGAGTGTTACAGAAAATGGTATCAGAGAGCACTAGGTTTATGGATACCTAGGCTTGTCGGTTAGGGTCTAGTTGTGTTTTGTTTTGCACATTGTCACACCACTGTCAGCATCTCAGTACTTCTAGTGTTCGTAAGTTTTCCTTACTCGATTCTTTATTTTCTCGTACCGTATTTCCGTTTCTTGAACTGTGGTTATTTCCCCTCTTTTACTTATCATCGAGTTGCTTTTTGCCACCTCTTAACACCAGCATGGATGCTGGAAGGGGCCGTGGTCGTGGTCGTGGTCATGGCCGTGGACGCGGCCAGGGACGTGGGGCAGCCGGTGGGGCGGCCACGTTCCATTCTTCGGGAGCTGGCAGTACCGGTGACCATCACAGTTATGCTTCTTCTCAGGAGCGATCCGACCTTGGTATTGCGGCCATTATGCAGCAAATGGTAAACCAAATGGCGGCGATAGCTCAGGTGGTTCAGAACCCGGATCCGGCCCATGCTAATCGGGGCGGAGCAGACCGTTGGATCCAAGATGTCGTCAAGATGCATCCTCCTCAGTTTTCGGGAGCATCAGACCCGATCTGCTGGGAGGGGTGGATCAAGGAGATATCTAAAGTCTTCGTTGCCACCAACTGTCCCGAGGACCGTAAGGTCCCTATTGCCGAGTACTTTCTCACTGGGATGCTACGGATTGGTGGGAGGCCGTTGGGACCAAAGACCATGTTGCTTCGTGGGCCGAATTTTAGGAATTGATGAAGACTGAATATTGCCCGTGGCCGGTTAGACAGGCTCAAGTCCATGCTTTCTATGATGCTCAACCACGGGATATTCCCGTATCCCAAGCTATTGCCGATTTTAACAAGGAGTTGGGCTATGTGAAGACCCAAGTTGTCGAGGAGAGTGACAAAATTTTCCATTTTTCTAGGCGGATGAAACTGTCAATTCGGGACTATATGTATGGGCTCATCTGCACTACTTTGAAGGATTATCAGAGTAGGGCTCTTGCTTACGATATGTCGGTGACGGCTAGTGATGTGGCTCGTGAGAGCAAGAAGCAGAAGTCAGTCGAAAATTTTTCTGGTCCCAAGGGTGGAGGCCAACAGAAATCTCAGTCTGAGAATATTTCTACGGGCGGTTCGGCTCGTTTCTCTGGGAGTTTTTGAGGTGCCGCCCGAACCTCCGTTCGTGATCCCAAATGCTTTAACTGTGGCCAGCTGGGCCATAGGAACCGGCAGTGTCCTCGTCAGAAGTTGACTTGTCGAGTTTGCTATAGAGTTAGAGCCGGGCGCGACTCCGATTTCGAAGGCGCCGTATCGCTTGGCACCTTCAGAGATGGCCGAGTTGAAGAAGCAGTTGAGTGAGCTTCTTGAGTCGGGGTATGTTCGACTGAGCGCTTCGCCTTGGGGCGCACCGGTCCTGTTTGTGCGAAAAAAGGATGGTTCACCGCGTTTGTGTATCGACTATCACGAACTAAACAAGATGACCATCAAGAACAAGTATCCTTTGCCGAGGATTGATGACTTGTTCGATCAGTTGCAGGGAGCTGCGGTATTCTTGAAGATTGATTTGAGATCGGGGTACTATCAGCTCCGGGTGAGGGAGTCCGATGTGCCGAAAACAGCTTTTCGGACGAGATACGGACACTATGAGTTTGTAGTTATGCCTTTCGGGTTAACTAAAGCGCCGACGGTGTTCATGCAGTTGATGAACAAAGTCTTTATCGAGTATTTGGATAAGTGTGTCGTCGTCTTCATTTACGATATTCTTATTTATTCGAGGAACGAGGAAGAGCATGCCCATCATTTGCAAGTAGTGTTAGACATTTTGAGGACCGAGCAACTTTATGCGAAGTTCTCAAAATGTGAGTTCTGACTGAATGAAGTGATGTTTTTAGGTCACGTGATTTCAGCCGAGGGGGTTCGTGTGGATCCGCAGAAGATTGAGGCAGTCTTGGATTGGGCACCACCCAAGAATGTGAAGGAGATCTGTAGTTTCTTGGGTTTGGCCGGCTACTACTATAGGTTCGTCGAGGGTTTCTCGAAACTGGCTCGTCCGCTTACACAGTTACTCCAGAAATCCGAGAAGTTCGTCTGGAATGACGAGGGACAGTCGAGTTTTGAGGAGCTGAAGAGGCATTTGACTTCAGCCCCGATTTTAGCATTTCCGTATGGCAACGGGGTTTTTGCTGTTTATAGTGATGCTCCGGGTCAGGGTCTTAGGTGCGTATTGATGCAGCACGGCAAGACCATTGCATATGCGTCGAGACAGTTGAGGTCATATGAGCTTAACTACCCTACTCATGATTTGGAGTTAGCGGCAGTTGTTTTTGCGCTCAAGATTTGGTGTCACTATCTTTTCGGCTTTGCATGTCAGATTTTTACCGATCATAAAAGTCTGAAATACATATTTACTCAGCGGGAGTTGAATATGAGGCAGAGGAGGTGTTTAGAGTTGATTAAGGATTATGACTTCGAAATCCTTTATCATCCGGGCAAGGCGAACGTCGTGGACGACGCCTTGAGTCGGAAACCGGTTGCATTGCGAATGCTTGAGATCCTTACGTCTTAGTCTGAGCTTCAGTGGGTTTTGATCGAGTTGGATGTTGAGGTTTTTTTTCCTGGAGCTGTCGGGCAACTTTGTGCTTTAGAGATTTCATCGTCTTTGATCGATGAAATTAAGCTGAAGCGGTTGGAGGATCCGATGATTACTCAAATCTGAGAGAACGTTCTTAAAGTAAAGTCTCCTGGGTTTGTAATTCACGAAGACGGTGTTTTGAGACTCCAGAGTCGGCTTTGTGTACCGAACGACTCAGAGTTGAGACAGAGTATTTTGCGTGAGGCCCATGCTACACCTTACTCCGTTCATCCTGGTTCGAGTAAGATGTACAAGGCCTGAGAAGAAATTTCTGGTGGAATGATATGAAGGAGGAGGTCGCACAGTTTGTAACGAGATGTTTGACTTGTCAGTCGGTCAAAATCGAGCATCAGCGACCGGCCGGGTTATTGCAGTCACTTCGTGTTCCGGAATGGAAATGAGAAGATATATCGATGGATTTCATTACGAGTTTGCCGAGATCGAGGTCGGGCATGAATATGGTCTGGGTGATTGTTGATCGTCTGACCAAGTCGGCACTGACACGTTTTTAGTGTAACTATCGCAAGTGCACGATATCGTATCAAGTAGTAAAGTGGACTTTTTGAGTCCGGTTTATCGATCCCACAAGGAAGTTTTGTTATAATTTGAATTATACACTATTAGTCTATTTTTATAGATACTTAAGATGAGTGAAACACACAATTAAAAAGTTTGGTTTAATAATTGCAAAGAAATTGCAATAATAGTTCTAATATTATAAGGAAATAAAAGATAGCAATAATAATAGATTGATTAACGATAAAATGAAATAGTTGGGATTACAAACTTAGTTCGTCATTAGTTATAAAAGATATTTAGGAGATCATAAAATGAATTTACTTATTATGTTGTGTAGATTCGATTTTCCTTAAAAAGACGGTTTCTCTTTCGAACTATAAAACGCCCCTTACATATTGAATCAATCCACTATATTTCTTTGTTGATTGGCTTCAATACATAGCATTAGGATTTATGAAAATAACTCAAAGAATAATCTAAGGACTAGAGGTATATTTCTATCCCCTAGAACAAATTAGAGTGAAGATCATTTGATCTAATCAAACATATTTTCTTTCGAAACATATGAAGACCATAAATATCGTCATTTATTGGCCAAATAAATAAAGATTGTTAAAACAATGAAAATCACACACAATAATAAGTAATTCACAATAGATCTTTATACAAACATAAATAAGATGACTAACCTTGTTTATAATCCCAACTAAAGGTTACTTAGCCCATGAAGGGTTTATTATACATATTACAAGCTTTGGTGGTCATTATTAGTTGAATCAAGAGAAAGAATTGATCCTAACTCCCTTAGTAGATAAAGGAGATAGAAGCAATAAACTCTCTAAACAACATATGCTATACCACACTTACAACTATCACTCAAGAACACAAGTGTGTTCTTCACACAAAAAGAAAAGTTTACAAAAAATGGAAAATTATAAGATGAATGATGATTGATGAAGGATCTAAGGGGTCTATTTATACACCTAAAGTCATCTAATAGCTCCAAAACTCCAGCATTATTACAATAGATCGGATCAATGCCAGCCATCCACTCAATAATACACAAAAAGTATAAAAAATTAGACAAATCATAACAATCTGTCAAGAGTTACGGCCGTAACATTCAGGAGTTACGGCCGTAACTAGGATGACTTACGGCCGTAACATTTTGTAGTTACGGCCGTAACTTGGATTCGTCAATTTGTTCACTGGTTGCTTTGAGAGTTACATTTTCAGCCCAGAATTTCTCAGACTTTGCGTTTTTGCCCCAAATCTTCTTCGGATGATAACTTTTGATATATAACTCTGATTTTGAATCCGGAAAGACTTCCGAATTCGTCTCGGAAAGTCCTACAACATGAATATATCAAAATTCAACAAATATAATATTTAATAAACATGTTATTTCTTAAGTAAATCAGTTATTTAATCCGATCATCATCCGATAAAAATAAAATTATTAAAACTAATTAATTAAAAGCAAAAAACGAGTAGACTAGCTCAATTATGGGTGAATTTTATCGATACAAACCATGGATAAGTGTACAAAACTGACACTTATCAGGCACATTTTCTGGGCATCAAGGACACTTGGGGCCCGGAGAAGTTGGCTTGTGTGTTTATCGCGCAGATTGTGAGGCTTCATGGTACTCCAAAGTCTATTGTTTCGGATCGTGATGGCCGTTTTGTATCGCACTTTTGGCAGGCGGTGCATAAGGCGTTGGGTACTCGTTTGCGTTTGAGTACCTCTTTTCATCCTCAGTCAGATGGACAGTCGGAACGCACTATCCATACGTTCGAAGATATGTTGCATGCTTGTGCTCTCGATTGGAGCAATGACTGGGAGGAGCATTTGCCATTGATCGAATTCACGTACAATAATAGTTGGCATGTGTCGATTCGGATGGCACCATATGAGTCACTTTATGGACGGCATTGTCGATCACCGGTTTGTTGGAATGAGGCGTCCGATTTGGTCGGGACCGAGCCGGATATCGCTTTAGAGACGAGGCAGAAGATAGAATTTATTCGAGAACGGATGTTGATTTCCCAGAGTCGACAGAAGTCATATGCCGATGTCCGTCGTCAACCTTTGGAATTCGAGATGGGAGACCACGTTTTGCTAAAGGTGTCACCGACGAGAGGAGTTTTCCGTTTCGGGAAAAAGGGGAAGTTGAGTCCGAGATTTATTGGACCCTTCGATATTCTCGAGCGAGTCGGTGGGTTGGCATACCATTTGGCGTTACCCCCGGCCTTGAGTCTTGTTCATAGCGTTTTTCATGTTTCCGAGCTGAGGAAATATGTCCCGGATCCTAGTCACGTCATCGATTATGGTGAGATTGATGTCGCCGAGGATATTACTTTTGAGGACCATCCTTTGAAGATTTTGGAGCATCGTGAGAAGCGACTGAGGCATAAGACTATCCCTTTGGTCAAGGTGCAGTGGTCGAGACATGGTGTCGAGGAGGCAACTTGGGAAACCGAGGATAGCATGCGTGCTAGGTACCCCGAGTTGTTTGTTTCTTAAGTTTCGGAACGAAACTTATTTTTAGAGGGGTAGAATGTAATATCCGCATTTTCTTTTCCCGGTATTTTCACTTTTCGGTGTATTTCTCATTTTTAGCGACCCTCGTGTAGCCGTAATAATTTTTGAGAATAATTGTTTCGAGACTTTTTGTCATCCAGTTCTACGTTTATTGGTTCTTCCGTCATCTATTGATCTGATTATCGTAATTGTTGTTCGGAACCACCATTTCGGGGTTGCCGTGGATCCATTCCATGTTATTATGCGTTTTGAGATGTTCCGTTTGATGTTTCGTTCATGTTCCGGTGTTTTGGGCCATTAATATTCCGTGCCCAGCGCGCGCTAATCTTTCTGCATGTAATATTCCGTGCCCAACGCGCCAACCGAGGATAGCATGCGTGCTAGGTACCCCGAGTTGTTTGTTTCTTAAGTTTCGGGACGAAACTTATTTTTAGAGGGGTAGAATGTAATATCCGCATTTTCTTTTCCCGGTATTTTCACTTTTTGGTGTAATTCTCGTTTTTAGAAACCCTCGTGTAACCGTAATAATTTTTGAGAATAATTGTTTCGAGACTTTTTGTCATCCAGTTCTACGTTTATTGGTTCTTCCGTCATCTATTGATCTGATTCTCGTAATTGTTGTTCGGAACCGCCATTTCGGGGTTGCCGTGGATCCATTCTATGTTATTATGAGTTTTGAGATGTTCCGTTTGATGTTTCGTTCATGTTCCGGTGTTTTGGGCCGTTAATATTCTCGTAATTGTGGTGCTTTTCTTGTTTTAGCCTGGTGGGTCCCATGTAGGGGTCCACGGCGCTGTAATATACTTCGAATATCTCGGGAGTGTTACAGAAAATGGACAGTTCTATGATGATATGGTTGTTTCCCACATTTATAAACTTATAGATTGTACTCGCGAGTACTTAGGCTTTTCACTCCGAACTTCGTTCTGTATTAACTTAAATTTCTATATTGTCAGTTGATGTTTATTACGCCGGTTGCTCCGGGCGTATCTTTATATGTTGTATTATTTAAATGTGTGTCCTCGCTAATTGAGATGGTTCGTCGAGTGGTGCTTTTCTTGTTTTAGCCTGGTGAGTCCATGTAGGGGTCCACGACGCTGTAATATACTTCGAATATCTCGGGGGTGTTACATCCAATGCGCTCCCGTTAATTTATCCGTCCTCCCCGAACGACTACCCCGATAACTCGGAAGCATAGCACATCCGGTTTGGATTTCAATTTCCCAAAAACTCGATGGAGGGAAGGAAAACCTTGAAACCTTACAAACTTAATAACTTGTTGTGGGAGAATTTTCGCGATTAACGTTACACTTTGCACATTAATCATTTTAGCGCGTTTGTGGCATTCATACAATATGAAAAAACCATTCACAACCTAGTTGCTACCAACATGTGGTTCATGGACCGTTCCTAGAAAACAAAAACTCCGTAATCTAATTACAAGTCTTCGTCTTGAATCTCCGTCTTCTCAAAACGGATCTTCCTCCGGTCTTCGTCATTACATATAAACTTTACATTGAAAATTGCATCATAGATACAAATATTTCTAGTAAAATAAACAGGCTCAAAACGGCCCTTACAACCCAATCAAATAAAACGAGCGATTCACTAAGTCCACGAACCACATCTCCATTCAAAATAATTCATCCAATAAATATTATATAAATGGAAAGCGTAAAGATACATTGATCCAATCAACAATACGAACCGATCCAATCGATTCACACAATCGGTAATATGATAACGTTCAAAATAATTCGGTCGACCATAAATATTCCAATTAATCAAATTTCCCTTATAAAATGAAATACCATAAATCATTTTAATCATATTAAATCCAATTTAACATGCGGGAGATTAATTTTCAAGAATACACGAAAAAATCAAGCCGGGTGAAAACTGGCCTGCCTGGCCGAGTCACTGCCGGCAGCCTGCCGGCTAGACACGGACCGTGTCGCCTGACACGGTCGGGTCATGCCGGCAGTGTCCTAGACATTCCTGCCAGACACGGCTGTGTCGCCTGACACGGTCGAGTCACCTCCGGAAGCATGCCGGCCACACACGGCCCATGTCGCCTGACACGGTCGGGTCTGCCTGGCAGTGGCCTGGGCAGACTGCCGGACACGACCGAGTCACCCAGGACACGGTCGAGTCACTCTCGGCTAGAATGCACCTTTTGACCAAAAAATCGTCCGACGGCGATTCGGGGTTAGATTTTCGACCGGATATCCAATATCAATATTTTCCGACTTTCATATCTTCAATATAAATCATATTTCCCAGAAATTTAAGATTTATATTAGGATATAAACTTACGAAAAATACAGCTATAACGAACGAAAAACATATACTACGATTATGACTAAAATGATTCCAAATCATTCACCACCTAATCAAGCATTCCAAATGCTAATATCGTATATACGATCGCAAGACCTACGCTCCGATACCACTGTTGGGATTCGGTACCTAAAACGAAGGCCCAGCGGAAACGGTAAAACGAAAATTAATTCGATCCGAATCCGTACGAGGATCGATCGAGCTACGTATATACGTATATATAAACGAAAAACAAGAGTTATAAGAAACTCACCCTTGAAGTCCGTTGATTAAATGGTAACCTTCTATTGAGCTATTCCCCAAGCTTTGATTGATCTCTACGAATCCAATCCGCTCCAAGCTCTTGAACGATCCAACGCCGAAATCACCACGTCTCTACTTGCCACGCGCCAGAAAAATGACCGAAATTACAACACTCGATTAACCTCTAAGGTTACGGCTAGAATCAAGTGATGAAGCCTTTTATTATTGCACTCTAAGTGTATAATATTTATCTCTCAATGTATCTTGAATTTTCTCCAAGAAAACTAAAGAACAAGATGAAGAACAAGATGAAGACAATTTGAGAAAACTTTTTCTCTCTCTCTATTCAAAGATCACGACTGATTGTGTTGGTTGGAGAAGTGAGGAATAGTCTTCAATATATTCTTGTTCCAAATCCCACAAAATCAACTATACCTTATTATTATAAGAGATATGATATCTCTTAGGTGATTAGTCTTCACCCACCAAAGGAAGACAAAGACTAAAGGTAAGAGATCAAAAGTGGGGCCAGCCTCTAGAAGGAATCCGACAAGTTTGGTTCATTTCGGACTCACGAGAGTCCAAACAGATAAACTCCGATTCCATTCCAATGTATTTATATCGATTAATTAATCATATTAAACACATAATAACATAATTAATTTCTCCAAGAAATAATTATATTCATGAATTAAATTAATCACCCGGTAATTTATTTAATTAATTAGACCGTAAATTAATTTATCCAATAAATCAATTTAGACATCCAATGTCCCAAATTAGATATCCAATATCTAATATTCATAATGAGAGATTAAGCTTGATACATTCCCTCGTCAATCTTATTGCGCGACTCGGTAGGTTCGTCTCAGTCAGCAATGGGAGGAACCAAAGAGTAGTAGCACCACCTAGCCAGCCTGGCGGCCTACATTGTACTCCAACTGGGAACGAATGATTGGGATCATTCAAGAACCATTCTGTCGTGAATACCAGTACACGTATAAACCCTTCTTTCAAATGTCCCGATCAAGTTATAGGGTCACGGTTAGTCAAACCCTATATGTACTTGACGACATGCATGCATTAATGCAAATCGAGATCATTGATCTCTCGTGTATCCAATACAACTATCTCCAAGGCTTTGGCCAAAGACTTAGATCTCATATGCCAATAACCGCATAGGACATATAACCCGCTCACTAACGGGAGAAAGAATTCTATCTTGGTATTCAGTAGGACCTGCTACTTGCCCGTTAAGATGCACGTCGAGGTTGACCCCCACCTCCCGGTTTATAGGGTCGAACTACTCTAATGAAAATATTAACGTCACAAGCACATCCCTTCTAAATCCTCAAGTCGAAGGTTCACGAATACCTATCACAACCTTTCAATTCCGTCATTGACTGTCCCGGAGTGAAATCCGTGTGACGAATCGAGGGTGAGTCGGTTCGAGTATACTAATCCAATTAGCATACCTATAACGTGTGCTCCCACTAACCATTAGTGTTCGACAGGCACTCTCCATGTCAAAGAACACGCCATACAAGTCTTCACATAAACTTAACGCCCAGTCAAGTTTCATCGACTTGCGAACGATTAAGTATTTGAGCTATAAACCTTTCCAGTGCCGACCCCCTTATCCAATAAGGAGTGGAACGTTTTGCTCTCAAATACACGGACTAGTTTCTACATGTATATTTACGAGTTAGGGATGCCAGTAACTGCCATTAATATAAAGAAACGTCCACTGCCTTATATTAATGATTTACATAATTACAAGTACAATGCCCTCACTCAACATCCTCTGAGTGGCATTCAAGGGCATACTCCTAACAGTCCTTGGGGTGCCGAATAAGGTCTGGGATGACCTGACAAAATGGTGTTGCGTCGGCGGAGCGTGGAAATCGTACGCGAGCGACAAACCCAAGGATGAGTTGGATATCCCCACCGTCTTCCGGGAGAGGAATCCGAGTAAGGGTTTTAACTCTCCCTTCGTTCGGATACACCTTGAACTGATCTAATTTGGTTTTCTTTTTGCAGGCTCCCTTGTTCCAGCAGCCGGCGACCTACCATTTGATTTTTTGATCGTTTGGGAGCGAATCCGTGGTCTTTCGGATAGTTACATCGACGCGCGCGTGATCAACAACGAAGCTCATTGGTTAGGTGCTCGGTTGTTTCGCTTTACCCGCCACCTAAGGGTCCCAGGTACAAATGTTTACGATCTCTTTTTTGCTTGACAATCGCCTTTGATTGAAGGAGACGTCTAACCTGGTTGATTGTCTTATTTGACAGATATCTACTTCCCCCGCTACTCCGAGTCATCAAGAGAAATCGCCATGTCGAACCCTCGTATTATGAATCATCTCCGCCAAGGGAAGAAGGCGGGCCGTGCCCCTGTGGCGATGACCCGTCCTATCCCAGAGGCGAGACCTCTCATCGGGACAATCGCCGTCAAGCTGGAGACTCGAGAAGAGGAGCAGCTCCAGCGCAACCGCAAGAGGCGGAGTCCGGAGGAGCCCTTGCCGTCTGTTGCTGCTCAGGCGCCCGCATGGTGCTGCCGGTCGCTGCCCCTCCGATTTTTGCAGTTCCAATGGTGAAGGGGCCTATGCCCTCATCGGCCTTCCTATAGGCCATGATGACCGCTGATGCCCAGACCCCGCGGGGCAAGCCTTTCTTCGGCCGCGACCCCGAGAAGGTCGAAAGGTAAGTTTGGTTGATCTGCTGAGTTATGTCACTTGTGTAGGGGACATACTAACTCCTTTGTTCTTGGTGCATGGTCCGTCTTGCCGACCTGAACTGCTCGCCGATGGTGTTGGACTTCCTCGCGAGCAGATCTCCCCGCGAGCCTAGTGACGTCCCTCATTACGTTTATTGGGCTATCACTGCCCTGCCGAAGGCTTGGACGACTGATCTGGATGTGATCGCGCGCCGGCGGTCTGGAGACGCAATGCAACTGAATCTTGCTCTGACCCTCCAAGTGGCGACGATGGCCGCTCAAGTGATGGAACCCGTCGGTTGCATGCGGCCTCGCAGGAGGAGGCGACCAGGCTGAAGGAGGTGGTGGACCAGTTAAATGGCGAGCTGAAGTCGTCGAAGGGGGAGCTGGCCGCCAAGGTTGCCGAGCTCCAGGGTGCGGATCAAACAATCGCGAGGCTGAAGGAGAAGTTGGAGGCGAACGAGCCCGATCCTTTCCTCAATGTGGATTATGTCGGCGAGTTTGCCTATTACATGGCTTACGCTGACGCCATCCGCGCTGCCAAGAAGAGAGGGCTCGAGGTCGGCCCTCTGATTGATAACTTCAAAGCCTATATGCTTGAGCATCCTCTGCAGCCGGCCTTCTTTTTTCCGCTCCTTGACCTCTCCGACCTCGGAATCGACCTGAGCTAGTATCCATCGCCGGACAAACTCGTTCATCTGGATGCTGGCAAGAAAGCGCACGCCGATCCAGCAGACGGTGGCGAAGGCCGGGCCGATCGAGCGGCCGGTGGCGAAGGCCAGGCGGGGGCAGCCTGAGTTAGACCGCTTTCATTTTGTTTTCACTTGTAATTTTTCAGTTTCATTGTGTTTTGCCTTCGGGCGCTTGTACAAATATTCCAAATGAAATGAAATACATAATTGCATCTGATTCCTTGCTTGTACGATCGTCTGTCTGAATCTTTCGCATTTGACTTCACACAAGTGTTTGATGAGAGGTCGTTGTATGTATAGCTCCGAATGTATTAGTATACTTAAAATTCTTACTTGTAATTTTCTTAACAAAACCGATCGTCATATGTGTATTTGAACAAAGCCGATCGTATGTGGTTCCGTCCTCCTGATCGAATGTATAGCTCCGCTCTGCCCCTTGTTTTTATTTACTTGGTGAAAGTAATGGAACGAAAATAATTTGTTTAGCGAGCTATCTTTAGTTTGATTCTTGCGAACTTCGATTTTGTTGATTTCACGAGGGAGGCCGAACATCCCTGTAATACCCGGTTGTAATTCAGTAATTATCATTCAGTATTTATCATTCAGTAATTTCACTCATTATTGATCATTTGTCACTCATATTCAATCTTGGTATTCACCGTTCAGAGTAAATGTATCGTGTATCAATCGTCGTTCATCACTAATCTAATTGGAGTTCCGTGCCGTGTTTATCATCATTGTCATTTTCATTGTGAGCTGTGCGTGAGGAGTAGCGCACGCTACGTACTCTTTCTAGCGCGCGCTAATTGAGTACAGGTAGCGCACGCTACCACTCAGCATTAGCGCACGCTAATGTTACCACGCTGCGATCCGAGAAGTACCGGACTGCAGTGAGTTATAAGTAGCGCACGCTACGAGTGGTAAGTAGCGCGCGCTAGTGGGTTGTAGTAGCGCACGCTAATATGTCTTGTAGCGCGCGCTAAGGACGGATCAGGTTGAGTCCGGTGGCTCTTTGGTACCTTTGATTAATTCATAGCGCACGCTATGAGTTGTTTTTAGCGTACGCAATCGATATTATAGCGCACGCTAAATATTGGTTGTAGCGCACGCTACCGAGGTCAGATCAGAGAACAGACGGTTTCTGGATTCCAGTACTGGGCATCAAATAATTCGTTAGCGCACGCTAACCATGGGTATTAACGCACGCTAATGGTATGGTTGTAGCGCACGCTACAAAAGGTACGTAGCGCACGCTACCGTGTTCGGACAGTGGGTACTGGACTACCCCAAACACCCGTTAGCGCACGCTAAGAGCTGAAGAAGCGCGCTAAAGCCGGGATTGCTATAAATAGGGCAGTTCAGCCCTTACTCCGTCATTTATCATTTCTCTTCGTTTTTCGCGGTTTGGGCGATTAGGCGATTTGGAGAGTGTTCTTCGAGGAGTAATCATCAATCATCATCTTCAAGCTTATCTTTTGGATTAATCATCATTTCAACATCCTCAGCACATCAAATCTAAGGTATTAATCTCTTGGATCTAGAATTTCGGATTTTTGGGTTTTTCCTTCCGATTTCTTCGCGTAAGCTTGGATTATCATTGGAATATGTTAGATATGGATTATCTACCTTGAATAAATATATTCCTACGGATTTAATGGCGATTTTCGGAATTATTTCAAGAACCCTTGGGGTTGACTTCGGTTAATTGGGGATTTTCCGATTGATGTTGTTGTAATCTCGAATTGCGGATTCCTATTGGATTATTGATATCATTGAAGTATTTTGATAGTTCGAAATACTCATTTTGGTGTTGGTTTCGATATATTCGGGATTGGATATTTTCTAAGTTGTGTGGTTGCTTACGTATTCGTTAGAATGCCCCTATGAGTTTGATTATCGTTGTATCGACCTTTGGGTTAGTCGTGTTTTGTTTCTTGATACGTGTATTGAACGGTTGTTGGTAATTATTGTTATTCAAGGTTGTTCGAGCGACCGGTATCTCGATTAGGACGTTGTTCGTGGAAGGACATTGTCTTCGGTATTGTGTAAGTTGATTCTTACTCGGTTAAAAGGATATTCATTCCTTTTGTTGTTGATCATTCATAATCATAACTCATTCATCATTGTATTAATCATATTGAGACTTGTAATTGTCGAATAATCATTTCATTAGCGAGGAATGGCGGTTCCAATCATTTCATTGAAACTATCAATCACTTCATTATCACTTTCATATCGGTGAGTCATTTTTGACTTTGTCAGATTATTATTATTCATTGATATTCATTATGGTCATTCTCGTTCATATGACCTTCTGGGTTCATATTGCGTGGCCGGGTGCGGATGTGTGGAATTTTTAGTCGGGCACATGATGGCCATGTATTGGGAGTGATACATTAGACTGTGCACACGGTAACGATTACCTCCGTGAGACTAATTAGGTACAAGGACGGGTGTGTCCGGTCATCCGTCTTGTACACTTGCACACAACACTACGGGCGTACTATGATACTTCTCTTCAGCGTAATTCATAACGAAGGATATTTCATAACTTCAGATATATCATGATTGTGTAATTTCAACCCTTGAGGATTGTTGTTCTGTGTAACTGACCCCGTTGGGGGATTTTGTTTTCACGTCACGGCAAGGCAAAGGCACGGGAAGAGCATGTTGACGGCGAGGAGTCCTAGTGATTCTAGTAGGGGGCCCCAGTCATTCTATTTATTTCAGTCATGCTTATTTCTCTACAGTTGTATTTCCGCTGCAAATTCCGTTTGAAATGTTTATTTGTTCAGGGTGGTGTATTTTATCTCCATATAAAATATACTAGTATTCGGTATTGTCCTGGTGTGTTGTACTTAAACTCCTCATCGGAGTACTTGGTGATATAATGTGGTTCGGTACTACAATTATATTATTTAATTCATCATTTTCATTTGCCTGGTGGGTCCCAGTCGGGGATTCATGGCACTGTAATATCCGCCTAGTTTGGGGTGTTACAGAGTTGGTATCAGAGCGTGGTTTTGAATACTACCCTCCAAGTCATGTCTCATTTGAAATCATCGTCATCGGACTAGTATCATTGGACTTTCGTGTCACGTGTGACCTGTGCAAATGCCGAGCCAATCAGACCAAGAACTGTAAGATTTCTAACGCCATGGTATAATTTCTGGCAAGAATCATTCATTCATAATTCATCAGTTAACAATCCTCAACCATCATTTTCATTTGACCAGGACGATCATGTTAACTCGTTAATCACTCAATTCATTTCATTATTCAGTTGTTGATCAGGAAGATCAAATCATTAATCATGTTAACTTGTCCAAGATAATCATGTCACCTCAGTTAATCATTCATGTAATCACTGTGTTAGAGCGCGTATGCTCATTTTCATCATCTCATGTCATAATCATAACGTGATATTCATGCGGGGAATATAATCATCATGTGACTTTCCTACTTCAGTATGGAGAGAGCAAGAAGTGGACGAGGAGGACGAGGCCGTGGTGGGGGCTGAATCCCGAGAGCTCGTGTGAATACACGTGCGAATGCGAGAAATAATGCTAATTCATCGAGCAGCGATGCTGCCACTCATTCATCTGGACGCGATCATTCACTATCAGGGTGTCGTACCCGGGACACGGCTCAGTCAGAAGGTGTTCGGGTTGACCCACTTGCTTTTATGCAGGGCATGATGGCCCAAATGACGCAGATGGCACAACTTATGGAGACGATGCACAACTCAGTCAATCAAAATAAACAGGCTCCTCCGCCGCCACCTCAGAGGCAAGAGAGGAATGTAAGCAATATCATCGGCGACATTTCTCGCCAAAGGCCACCTACTTTTGAGGGCTCGTCTGAGCCGTCGGATATTGTTCATTGGCTCAAACACTTCGAGAAGCTATTTGCGATGGTAGAGTGTCCCGAAGGACACAAAGTTTCAGTTGCGGCTTACTATCTGGGTAAGAGCGCTCATTCTTGGTGGTTGTCGTTGAAGCCCACCGAAGGATCATGTACTTGGGAGCAGTTCAAGACTCTCATGATGGAGAGGTATTATCCGGCCCCACTCATAGAGGCCAAGCTGTCAGAATTGCTCACACCCGACCCCTCAGCAGACGAGGATGTTCTCGCCATTGCCAAGAAATTTCAGGAACATCTCCCTTTCGCCTCATCCATCATTCATTCAGAGGCGGATAAAATCAAGTATTTCAGCAAGAGGCTGAAACCCCGTATGAGACTACAATTGCTTAATCATAATTGCACCACGTTGGCTGAATTCATTGAGAAAGCTCTTACCTATGAGCTTACTGCTAAGGAAATTGCTAAGCAGCAACCTTCGTCTGCTAGCAAGAAATCGAAGAATCGTAATCAGTCTGAGGGCGGTCAGACAACCTTCAAGAAACCTCGTGCGGGCTATGCTTTTTCTGAGCGACCTCATGTGAAGTCTAAACCCACGGAATCTCAGTCTCGAGCGGCCAGTTCGGCCATCACCTGTTATAACTGTGGGGATCTTGGTCATGTCAGCACCAAGTGTCCGAGACAGTCTGTCACGTGTCATAACTGTGGAATTGTTGGGCATAAGGCCCGTTTTTGCCGTAGGGACTCCAAACTGCTCGAGCGTCATCTCGTGCCCCTAAGCGCCACTGCTCGAGAATCGAGCCACTCAATCGGCGTCGTTTAAAACGACAGGGAGCGACTAAAGGTGGAGCCTATAGCCACCGACGGAGGCGTCGGTCCAGGACTAGCAAGCCCCGGATTTATGAAATGAAGAAGACCGATGATCCAGAGGCCTGAATGATCTCAGGTACACTCGATATTCTATCTCAACCTGTGTGTACCCTTTTTGATACTGGTGCATCGCATTCATTCATTTCCGAGTCATGTTTGAGTAGACTACGTCTGGGTAGTGCTACTAGTTGTGAGCCTTATGTCATTGGTCTACCTGATGGTAGACGAATTATCGGAAATCGTGAGATTCAGAATTGTCCGATTCAGTTTCATGGTCATGTATGGCCAGCGGACCTAATCGTGGTAGATTTTCCGAGAGACGACGTCATCTTGGGTATTGATTGGATGGATCGTCATGATGCCATCATTAGTGTCCGTAAGCGTATGATCACTATCATTTCAGACGATGGGGTTGAATGTGTGTTTCAGGGAGGTAATCCCATTACTGCTCGTAAGGTCATTAATTTGATGAAAGCAGTGAGATTACTCAATCAGGGGTGTGTTGGTTATTGGTGCTTTATGACCAAAACCGAGAAATCATTAGTAATGTTGATGGATATTCCGGCAGTGAAGGAATATGCCGATGTTTTTCCAGACGAGTTACCTGGTTTGCCTCCACAGAGAGATGTGGAATTCACAATTGAATTGGAGCCCGGTACGTGCCCGATATCGAAGGCACCGTACCGGATGGCCCCGACCGAAATGCGGGAATTGAAGAATCAACTTGAGGAGTTATTCGAGAAAGGTTATATCCGACCGAGTGCATCCCCGTGGGGAGCACCAGTGTTGTTTGTCAAAAAGAAGGATGGTTCTTTTCGCTTGTGTATCGATTATCGGGAATTGAACAGGGTGACAATCAAGAATAAGTATCCTTTACCCCATATCGATGATCTTTTAGATCAACTTCAGGGAGCTTCAGTATTTTCCAAGATCGACTTAAGATCTGGATATCATCAGTTGCGGATTCGAGAGTCGGACATCGCGAGGACGACGTTTCGAACATGCTATGGTCATTATGAGTTTGTGGTTATGCCGTTTGGATTGACTAATGCACCTGCGGTATTCATGGAGTTAATGAATCGGGTTTTCATCGACTTTTTGGATCAGTTTGTTGTTGTCTTCATCGATGATATTTTGATTTATTCTCGCGACCGAGAGGAGCACGAGTTTCACCTTCATCAAGTGCTCGACGTGTTGAGATGAGAACAACTTTATGGGAAGTTTTCCAAATGTGAGTTTTGGATGTCCGAAGTGACGTTTCTCGGACACGTAATTTCATCAGAATGAGTTCGTGTCGATCCTCATAAGATGGAGGCTATTCGAGATTGGCTACCTCCGAAGAATGTTAAGGAAATCCGAAGTTTCCTCGGATTAGCGGGTTATTATCGGCGATTTGTGGAGGGATTTTCTAGAATCGCTCAACCCTTGACGAAGCTTTTGCGAAAGGATAAGAAATACACGTGGTCCGACGTGTGTCAATGGAGTTTTGAGGAACTCAAGAGTCGGTTAATGTCAGCACCTGTACTTTCCTTGCCGCAGGGGACGGAAGGATTTATGGTTTATAGTGATGCATCCGGGCAGGGTCTCGGATGTGTGCTCATGCAGAATGGAAAGGTTATTGCCTATGCTTCACGGCAATTGAGACCTTACGAGGTTAATTATCCGACACACGACCTGGAGCTAGCAGCCGTGGTGTTCGCTTTGAAGATTTGGCGCCATTATCTTTATGGCGTTACTTGTCAGATATTCAACGATCATAAGAGTTTAAAGTATATATTTACTCAGAAGGAGTTAAATATGCGACAGAGACGTTGGTTGGAATTAATCAAAGATTATGATATTGAGATCCTTTACCACCAGGGCAAGGCGAACGTTGTCGCCGACGCCTTGAGTCGTAAGTCCGTTCAGGAACAGATGAGCCCTCCACAAGTATGAACGGAACCCCAGTTACCTACCATCTTAGCAACAGTCTCGCAGTACTGGTCTCGATGTCCTTCGCATCCATAATTATAACAAGTCACCGGCAGTTTCTTACAACTCGCATGCTCGTGGCCGAGTACATTACAGTTGAAACATCTTGGAGCACTGCCTGAACTTAAAGACACCGACCTGGGTTTTTTAGATTCTCTAGCTGATCGAGAAGGTCCCAAACTTATATGGTAGGAGGTTTGAGTTTTTAAAACGCCAATATCCTTGCTTTCCAACGTGTCATCAGAAATCCTCTGTTTCCTTGCTACAGATAACGACTCGGTAGACAATACAGCAATTTCAAATGCTAAGGCTCGATCCTGATAGTCCTTCAATGTGGTACACATAAAAGGAGCCATACACTTCCGAACATGAGGTTTCAAATGCATATCGAAATAATGAACTTTATCTGCCTCACTTTGCACTTGATCGTGAACATAACACAGCTGTTGATTATAATCGACTATTGCCTGAGATATCGACACGTCTTACGGCGTAGCGGAGAAAAACTCGACAATTCTATGCTCTTTAATAGGCGGCGGACAATACTCGGCCTCCATGGCAGTCTTGAATTCAGCCCAAGTAGTTGTACGATCACTAGGCGCTACGGCCTCCCACCAGTCTGCAGCTTCCTTGTCAAGCAGGTATTGAGCAATAGGTACTCTTCTTTCATCGGGACAAGCTACAGCATCGAATGTTCTGTCCAACTGGAAGAGCCAGTTCTCCCAGCCTAACTAGTCCGAAGAACCTACAAAACGGGGCGGGTGCATTCTCATCACATCTCGTAACCACTTACTAGCTCCGTTAGCCCCATCTGGGGTCTCATCCCGGTGCAAAGTCTGATTCATCTGTACCAACTAGTCGACCACCTGACGAAGGATGGTGGCGGCGCCAACATCAACATTACCTCTGGTTGATTGTCCTTGGTCACGCGACTGGCCATCTCTACCATCTGTACTGAGATGATTGGCACTTGACAACGAGCCAGTCGCCCTCTCATGCTCCCGATTACGACCACTACCATGACCACATCCTCGGCCTCGACCTCTTGGCATACTGAATGGACAACCATTCAGAATAGCATAACAAAACAAACATCACATAATCAACATAGGACAACAAACAGCAGCACAATTAAATATTCACTCCGAGTCATAACATGAATACACGAACCATCGCTGCAATAATTGTAATATTCGTACTTTCTATTTTTGGTAATTTATATTTTTGGTGTATGTTCGTTTTGGACTACTTTCTTGTCACTGTTTTGGGATTCTGAATCTAGTTTGTTCTTTGAGTTTTTCCATTTGGATGAGTTTCAGTGATGTTTTTACATATTTTCGTCTTGAACTATGTTTTATCGCGTGTATGTTCGATTTTCGTAAAACTCATCCGATTTCGTTATTTTTCTTTTCCCATGAGTTCGTATGGTTGAGTTACTCATGTTGTGAGTCTCGGATTGTTAATCCGATATCGTATCGTGATTTTTCGGACGTTTGGGCCAATTTGTAATTTCCTAAAAGTTTAGGGAATTTTATCCTCCTTGTCGTACTTTGGGTTCCCCGGTAGTTGGGAGTGTGTTATCTTTCAGTACTTAACTTCGTTGTCGTGAATATATCGTGCTTACACTTCTGAGTTTGATCTTGTGTTGCGTCCCGTTTTCGTATCGTCCTGTGCAGAAATGATGTTCAGCAGTACTGAACTGCTGCATGCATAACGCACGTTATGCATGCTGTTTAGCGTGCGCTATCGTTACCTGTATAACGTACGTTATGCCTTAGTCATAACGTACATTATGGATTTCAGCGGGGGTTTTGTCCAGTTTCTGCCTAGCCCTTACGTGCGTTAGCAGGCGTTTGTTACGTACGTAAAGCTCTTCGTAGCGCACGTTAACGGTTTGGCGTAGCGTGCGCTATCAACCTCAGCCAATCGGGCAAAATGTTCTGCCAGGCTCTTACGTACGTTAACTCAAAGGAGTTACGTACGTAAGACATCTTAGCGTACGTTAACTCTTCGCGTTAGCGTATGTAATGCTCCGTAAGGTATTTAAATCCTGAGTTGACCTCAGATTCGTCATTTCCTTTCTTTTCCTTCCCTTGTCCGCGACGTGAACTCCTCTGGCGATTTGGAGCAATTTGTGTAGACCAATCTATAAAGTTCCTCCTTAGATCGATTTTTGTGCTTCAACCAAGGTTTATCATCATCATAATCACCTTCTTCCTTCCGAATCAAGGTATATTTCGTTAGAACCCTAGCTTTTGGGGATTTTGGGGTTTCGTTTTGGTTTTCACCCTTCTAGTCCGATTTGCCTCATACGATTGTTAGATTTCGCTAGTATAATCACCGACCCTTACTTCTCTTGTGGTTTTGCGGATTGAATTCGATATTTTCCCCGTTGATAGTTTAGAATCGGTTCTGACCTTGTATTGTCCGACGAAATGCCCCAACGGGTAGAATTTAGGCGAATTCTTACGTTTCCGCATTATTGAGATTGATTGTATATCGTGGCTGTGTAGGATCGGATTTGTGAAGATCGTTTGGACCGAAACCTTGCCGTTCACCTTTTCCTTCCGCGTCATTTTATTCAAGGCAAGTACATGTATTACATTTCATTATGTGTGTACGGTTTTAATGCGAATGACGTAAATTGTGCTATTGAATGAATGTGATTATTGCTCTCCCACCCGGGGATGGCATATGTGGCCTCTGGGGGCCGATACTAATGGGTACGACCACGGAAGTGGACTTGGGTGCATGTGTTGATGTTCTTCCACCCGGGGATGGTTCGACGGGACCACTGGGGGCCGATACTAATGGGTACGGCTGCAGAAGTGGTTTCTCACCCGAGAATGGCCCGATAGGGCCTCTGGGGGCCGATACTAATGGGTACGGTCGTGGGTTACCAAGCTTGGATAGGTGTGATGTGGAAAACTTGATAATATACTATTCTGGTGTAAATGTGATATTCCGGAATATTGACTTCAACTGTTTTTCTCAAATGGTTTGTTTGTGTCGAATCGTGTATGTATATAATGTAGTGTAATTGTGTACTTGCACTAGCTATTCGAATGCTAACCCCTTAAATGGGGGAAATGCTTCCTATGCATTTCAGGTACTGGTCGAGCCGAGGAGCTGGCACGGAATATGCATGCAAAGGATGGTCCAACATGATGATGAGGCTTGAGTCGTGTTTTATGTTTTACTATTACATTTATCTTGATGTTAGAATTAGACTGAGTGTTTTATAAATTGGTTAAAGTCCCCTGCGTGGGCAATGGATTTATTGGAGTTACATTCCTCGATACTTGATTAAAATGTTTTGGCCGAGGGCACGACCCTATATTACTATGATGATTGTGCCTTTTCGGATTTCATATTCGGATTGTGTGTTGTGTGTTAGCCTGGTAGACCTCATGAAGGTTCTACAGCGTGTAATGTCCCATTTGCGATTTGGGGTGTTACATTTATGGTATCGGATCCTTAGGTTATGAATACCTAGGCTGTCGGTTAATTTTAGGTCTTTCAGTCGTGTCGTTAAAGTCAGTTGTTGAGCCTAACATCATTGTGCTACCATCTCTTCGTGCGACCCGTGACTGTAAGTCTCCTCGAACTCTTAAATTTTTGTAATTCGTTTCCTTGTGTTGTTTGGATTGTGAATTGTGGTACTGACTTTGCAAACTGTGAATTTTTCTGATCTTGTTCCTTTCATATCTTTTCTTCAATATGTTGAGAGGTCGCGGTAGACCATATAGGGGACGCGGCCGAGGCCGTGGTCGGGGTGCTATTAATGAGAAAGTCTCACTTTCTCAGTCCTCTACAGATTCGGCCTCTCAGTCAGTGCCGAGCACCCTACCTCTGAGCTCTGACGGGCAGCAGGATATGTCGGTAAGTCAGGATCTATCGTCGGGTAATAATGCTGATGCCGGGGCTACTACCGTACTTCAGCAGTTGGTAGCCCAGCTTGCCCAGATAGCTCAGGGAGGATGCCAGAATCCACCCCCGACTCCTGAGGAAGAAGCTAGATTGTGGTTTCAAACAGTGACTAAGATGCACCCTCCTCGTTTGTCTGGATCTTCTGACTCCCTCGGTTGGGAAATTGGATCTTTCAGTTGAGCAGGACTTTTGATGCCGTAGCGTGTCCTGATGACAGGAGGGTACATATTGCTCAGTACCTCCTGGATAAGGAAGCTGCGGAATGGTGGGAGGCTGTGGCGCCTAGAGACCGCCGAGCCACTTGGGAAGAATTCAAAGCTGCTATGGAAGCAGAATATTGTCCGCCGCCAGTCAAAGAACACAGGATTGTGGAGTTCTTCACTGCCACACCTCAGGATGTACCGATTTCCCAGGCTATTATCTCATACAATCAGCAGTTGGGATTCGTGAAGGATCAGGTGAGGACGGAGGCCGATAAAATCCGTTATTTCAATATGCGTATGAAACCGCATATCAGGCAGAGTATGGCACTGGTCATGTGTGCCACCTTGAAAGAATACCAGGATCGCGCCCTAGCGATCGAGATGGCTATCCCGGAATCAAAGTCGGGTTCCGAAACTAAGAAGCAAAAGACTACTGGCAGTTTCTCAGCCGGTAAGAATGGTTAGTTTTCGAGGTCTCGGTCTGCTCCTACATCTGGGAAGAGGCCGTTTCATCAGGCCGGTGGATCTCAGGGTAACCATTCGGTCCAGTCTGTTGCATATGGCGGGAGAGTTTGTTTTAATTGCAGTCAGTATGAGCATGTGATGAAGGATTGCCCATTTCCGTTAGTTACTTACTTTACTTGCGGACAGACCATGCATCGGGCAGTTCATTGTGAGAGGGCCACCAGGGTCGCCAGAGCTCCAACTACCACCGCCGTTCAGAAGGAACCCAGCACTCCAGTTGCTCATGTTCCTCAGAGTTCGGTCCGTGGTAGGGGTTGGGGTCAGCAGGATCGCCGTACAGCATCAAGTTCGGGTCCAGTTCACCCTCGATTGTATCAGATGAGGTGCACAGAGGAAGCAGACGTTCCGGTGGCGTCAGGTACCACTCAGATCCTTTCTCATCTAGTTTCAGTACTTTTTGATTCGGGTGCTACCCACTTCATTATTGCTTCGGATTGTGTGAGTCATATTAGTTTTGATTGTTTGTTCGAGTGTGAACCGTTTGTAGTGGGTACGCCTAGCGGGGATCGTATGGTTGGGGACCGGGAAGTTAGGGATTGCCCAGTGAGGATCGGGAGCTGGGATTGGTCCTCGAATATCATTATTATAGACCTTAAGGGTGAGGATTTGATCCTCGGGGATGATTGGATGGATCGTCAAGGTGCTATCATGAACTATAGGACTCGTACTATCTCGATAGTGGTCGAGGACGACACCGAGCACTCTCATCGATTGTAAGCCAGGTAGATCGGGAAGTGTGATTACTGCCTTGAAGGCGATGAAACTTATGAACCAGGGTTGTGTCGGCTACTGGTGTTACGCTGTGAAGGCGGAAGATGGTGGAGTTGACTTGTCGTCGATTCCAGTTGTTAGTGAGTATCCCGACGTCCGAATGACTTGCTGGGATTACCACCACAGCAGGAGGTGGAGTTTCCTATTGATCTAGAGCCGAACGCGGCTCCTATTTCTCGAGCGCCGTACCATATGGCACCGTCTGAGATATTAGAGTTGAAGAAACAGTTGGGGGAGTTGCTAGATAAAGGGTATATTCCACCGAGCGCATTGGCTTGGGGTGTGTCTGTACTTTTTGTTAAGAAGAAGGATGGATCGCTTCGTTTATGCATAGATTATCGAGAATTAAACAAGTTAACCATCAAGAATAAGTACCCTTTGCCCAAGATCGATGATTTATTTGATCAGCTTCAGGGAGCGACAGTCTTCTAGAAGATTGATTTACGATTGGGCTACTACCAGTTGAGGATTTAGGATAGTGATATACCGAAAGCTGCTTTTCGGACGAGATATTGCCATTACGAGTTTGTGGTTAAGCCTTTCGGCCTAACCAATGCCCCAGCAGTGTTCATGCAGTTGATGAAGAAGGTTTTTATTGAGTATCTGGACAAATTAGTAGTCGTCTTTATCGATGACATTCTTATCTATTCCTGGAGTTGGGAGGAGCACGCCTTAAATCTCCAGATTGTGCTAGACATTTTGAGAGCTGAGCAGTTGCACGCGAAGTTCACTAAGTGTGAGTTTTGGCTCGAGGTAGTGATGTTCCTCAGGCATGTGATTTCAGCGGAGGGGATTCGGGTAGATCCGCAGAAGATAGAGGCAGTGATGGCGTGGGAACCGCCTAAGAATGTGAAGGAGGTGAGGAGTTTTCTGGGACTGGCAGGCTATTACCGTAGATTTGTTGAGGGATTTTCTAAGATCGCTAGACCACTCACTCAGTTACTCCAAAAGACTCAGAAGTTCGATTGGACCACATATAGACAGGATAGTTTTGATGAGTTGAAGAGACGACTGACTACTGCACCCGTTTTAGCATTGCCTCAGGGGAACGAGGAATTCGTGGTGTATAGTGATGCTTCAGGCCTCGGACTCGTATGTGTTTTGATGCAGATAGATAGGGTTATTGCTTATGCGTCCCGATAGCTGAAACCTTACGAAGCAAATTATCCTACGCATGATTTAGAGTTAGCTGCAGTCGTCTTTGCTTTAAAAATCTGGAGGCATTATCTCTATGGGTCGTTGCGTAAGATTTACACGGATCACAAGAGTCTGAAGTATATCTTCAGTCAGAAAGAGCTGAACATGAGACAGCGTAGGTGGTTGGAGCTAATTAAAGATTATGACCTCGAGATACTTTACCATCCGGGTAAGGCTAATGTAGTGGCCGATGCGTTGAGTCGGAAGCCGATGGCATTACAGATGTTAGAGGTACTTACACCACAGAGATGGATCCAGCAGGATTTGATTTGTCAGAATATCGAGGTTTGGGTTCAGAGAGTTCAGGGTCAGTTATGTGCGTTGGAAATCACTTCATCCTTGACGGATGATATCAAGGCGAAGCAGTATGATGATCCGTTTTTGGTCCAGTTGAGGGAGGATGTGATGAAGGGGAAAGCCCCTGGGTTTGTGATTCAGGATGATGGAGTTTTGAGATTTCACGGCAGATTATGTGTACCGAATGACCTTGAGTTGAGACAGAATGTCTTGAGTGAGGCTTATACTACGCCTTACTCCATACATCATGGTACGAGCAAAATTACAAGGATGTAAGGAGTAACTACTGGTGGAGCAAATTGAAGACGGACGTGAACAAGTTTGTATCGAGATGTTTAACCTGCCAGCAGGTTAAGATTGAGCATCAGCGACCCGCAGGATTATTGCGACCACTTCCTATTTCAGAGTGGAAGTGAGAGGACATTTCCATGGATTTCATTACCAGTATGCCTAAGACTCGGACTGGAATGAACATGATTTGGGTTATTGTCGATCAACTAACCAAATCAGCTCATTTTCTGGCTATTAAGGAGACTAGTGTGGGTATTCATTGTAGAGATCGTGAGGGTGCATGAGTATTGTTTCGAATCGTGATGGCCGATTCGTATCACATTTTTGGCAGGCCGTTCATCGAGCTTTGGGAACTGAGTTGAGGCTCAGTACATCCTACCACCCTCAGACAGACGGACAGTCTGAGCGGACGATACAGACTCTGGAGGATATGCTGCGAGCCTGTGCTTTAGATTGGAAGGATGATTGGGAGTCGCACTTGCCGTTGATCGAGTTCACGTACAACAATAGTTGGCACGCCTCAATCAAAATGGCACCATTTGAGGCATTGTATGGTAGGAGGTGCAGATCGCTGTTGTGTTGGAATGATGCATCCAAGCTAATTGGCACCGAGCCCAATATGGTAGTTGAGATGAGAGAGAAGATTGCTCTGATTCGCGATAGGATGTTGACAGCTCAGAGTCGACAGCAGTCTTATGCCGATACGCATCGCCGACCATTGGAGTTTGAGGTGGGAGACCACGTGTTGCTTAAGGTGTCACCGACATGGGGAGTTTACCGCTTCGGTCGGAAGGGTAAACTTAGTCCGAGATATATTGGACCATTCGAGATTCTAGAGAGAGATAGAGAGCTTGCATATCGGTTAGACTTGCCGCCGTCCCTGAGCCACGTACATAACATATTCCATGTTTCCCAGCTTAGGAAGTACGTACCGGACCCTAGCCATATTATTGATTTTGGAGAGATCGAGTTGGGGCCCGACATTACCATCAAGGAGATGCTGGTTCAGATCTTAGAGCGTCGGGTGAAACAACTCAGGCACAAAATCATTCCTTTGGTTAAAGTGCAATGGTCGAGGCATGGATCCGAGGAAGCCACGTGGGAGATGGAAGAGAGTATGAGGTCGAGATACCCCGAGTTATTCACGTTGTAAGTTTCACGACGAAACTTATTTTTAGGGGGAGAGAATGTAATATTCGTACTTTCTATTTTTGGTAATTTCTATTTTTGGTGTATGTTCGTTTTGGATGGCTCACTTGTCACTGTTTGGGGATTCTGAATCTAGTTTGTTCTTTGAGTTTTTCCATTTGGACGATTTTTGGTGATGTTTTTGCATATTTTCGTCTTGAACTATGCTTTATCGCGTGTACATTCGATTCTCGTAAAACTCATCCGATTTCGTTATTTTTCTTTTCCCATGAGTTCGTATGGTTGAGTTACTCATGTTGTGAGTTTCGGATTGTTAATCCGACTTCGTATCGTGATTTTTCGGATGTTTAGGCCAATTTGTAATTTCCTAAAAGTCTAGGGAATTTTATCCCCCGTGTCGTACTTTGGGTTCCCCGGTAGTTGGGAGTGTGTTATCTTTCAGTACTTAACTTCTTTGTCGTGAATATCTCGTGCTTACACTTCTGAGTTTGATCTTGTGTTGCGTCCTGTTTTCGTATCGTCCTGTGCAGAAACGATGTTCAGCAGTACTAAACTGCTGCATGCATAACGCACGTTATGCAATGCTGTTTAGCATGCGCTCTCGTTACCTGCATAACATAAGTTATGCCTTAGTCGTAACGTACGTTATGGATTTCAGCAGGGGTTCTGTCCAGTTTCTGCCTAGCCTTTACGTGCGTTAGCAGGCGTTTGTTACGTACGTAAAGCTCTACGTAGCGCACATTAACGGTTTGGCATAGCGTGCGCTATCGACCTCAGCCAATTGGGCCGAATGTTCTGCCAGGCTCTTACGTACGTTAACTCAAAGGAGTTACGTACGTAAGAGATCTTAGCGTATGTTAACTCTTTGCGTTAGCGTACATAATGCTCCGTCAGGTATTTAAATCCTGACTTGACCTCAGATTCGTCATTTCCCTTCTTTTCCTTCCCTTGTCTGCGACGTGAACTCCTCGGGCGATTTGGAGCGATTTGTGTAGACCAATCCATAAAGTTCCTCCTTAGATCGATTGTTGTGCTTCAAGCAAGGTTTATCATCATCGTAATCACCTTCTTCCGTCCGAATCAAGGTATATTTCGTTAGAACCCTAACTTTTGGGGATTTTGGGGTTTTGTTTTGGTTTTCACCCTTCTAGTCCGATTTGCCTCATACGATTGTTAGATTTCGATAGTATAATCACCGCCCCTTACTTCTCTTGTGGTTTTGCGGATTGAATTCGATATTTTTCCCCGTTGATAGTTTAGAATCGGTTTTGACCTTGTATTGTCCGGCGAAATGCCCCAACGGGTAGAATTCAGGCGAATTCTTATGTTTCCGCGTTATTGAGATCGATTGTATATCGTGGCTGTGTAGGATCGGATTCGTGAAGATCATTTGGACCGAAACCTTGTTGTTCACCTTTTCCTTTCGCGTCATTTTATTCAAGGCAAGTACATGTATTACATTTCATTGTGTGTGTACGGTTTTGATGAGAATGATGTAAATTGTGCTATTGAATGAATGTGATTGTTGCTCTTCCACCCGGGGATGGCATATGTGGCCTCTGGGGGCTGATACTAATGGGTATGGCCACAGAAGTGGACTTGGGTGTGTGTGTTGATGTTCTTCCACCCAGGGATGGTTCGACGGGACCTCTGGGGGTCGATACTAATGGGTACGGCCGCGGAAGTGGTTTCTCACCCGGGGATGGTCCGACGGGGCTTCTGGGGGCCGATACTAATGGGTACAACCGTGGGTTACCAAGCGTGGATAGTTGTGATGTGGAAAACTTGATAATATACTGTTTTGGTGTAAATGTGATATTCCGGAATATTGACTTCAACTGTTTTTCTCAAATGGTTTGTTTATGTCAAATCGTGTATGTATATAATGTAGTGTAATTGTGTACTTGCACTAGCTATTCGAATGCTAACCCCTTAAATGGGGGAAATGCGTCTTATGGATTTCAGGTATTGGTCGAGCCGAGGAGCTGGCACAGGATATGTATGCAAAGGATGGTCCAGCATGATGATGAGGCTCGAGTCGTGTTTTATGTTTTACTATTACATTTATCTTGATGTTGGAATTAGACTGAGTGTTTTATAAATTGGTTAAAGTCCCCTGCATGGGCAATGGATTTATTGGAGTTACATTCCTCGATACTTGATTAAAATGTTTTGGCTGAGGCTACGACCCTATATTACTATGATGATTCTGTCTTTTGGGATTTCATATTCGGATTGTGTGTTATGTATTAGCTTGGTAGACCTCATGAAGGTTCTACGGCGTGTAATGTACCATTTTCGATTTGGGGTGTCACAATAATAAAACCCAAGTTCATAAGTAATTCACACAGTCACATCAACAGAGATGTACCACCTTCATCTCAACAATCACTGTTAAAACATTGTACATACCATTGTGGTCAAACATGGGTAATATTCAAAAGAATAAAATTTCCCGAGGTATTAGTTCAAATGATAATATTTTAAAATTCATGCGTTTGAAAGATTTTGCTGAAATGATTTTTTTTTTGAAAAATACTTTCAACACCTCTATAGTTTAACCAGAACCATGAACCCATTATCATAACTATTTTGTTTTGAAGTCATTTCTAAAACAACATTTTTAGAAATATCAAGCCTACTCGATAACCTACGACATCAAAATGACCTTATCAATATATAACATCACCACCGTAACGACATACAGGATAACCAACCGAGTGCGACGTTACCGATACAATAGTTAAAGTTCACAATCGTTACTGGCGGACCATATGAATATATCAACAGGAATCAAATGATCGACAAAGAGCACTGATACCACTGTAACAACAAAATTACTGCCGTGACAGTCACAAACTTGCGGCCGTAATAACATGCAGTTTACGGCCGTAACAACTAAAAGCTTACGGCCGTAATGTCTATGAGCTTACGGCCGTAATGGTAAACATCTTACGGCCGTAATCACTAGCTGCAGGATAGCAGAATTGTCCCAGCAGCCCCGACACGGCTCCAAAGGTTAAAGATCGAATCCTAACAATGTATTCCGACATTTAGAAACATTGCAACATTCTCCAATGAGCATAACAACATAACAAACTTGTCTCAACGACTTAGTCCCAACACACAAACACATAACGTTTTAAATTCCGAAAACCATGGTCGTTTTGAAAAATAGAAATTTTCCAAAATCCTTTCGATCATAACCAAAAATGACGGTAATATTTTACAATGTCCGAAGTAATTTAAAACACATTTTCCAATTACCGTCTGATGGTGTCATTTGAAAATACATGACCAACTTGTCAAAATTCAACCGATTTCAAAATCCATACAAACCGTTGTTTAACCGGACAATCAAAATATTTTCAAAAATCGATTTCCAAAAAAATGCTCAAACCCGTAAAGTCCTTCAGAGAAACATTCTCAAACCTACCCGCAGCGGGCATAATTACAACAATCCAAAAATAATCTAACTTAAAACCACATGCCCAAATGACAAACAAAATCACCAACTCAAGCAAATACATCTCGTGAGTATCAAGTTTAAACATACAACAAAACCATCCGTCTGAGTTTCTCACAAACTCTACCGTTGATACCTTTTACGAATCACATCAAGGTTCACAACTTTCACATCATACCACCCCACGCGGTGGTTCAAAGTCAAACCATCAATACTTCTAGTTTTATGCACATACAGTGTATCACAAGTATCTAATACAAACTCCATTACACAACACCGAGCAAACAAAGTTATGCACCAAAAATATCGCACATAAATGAAATCATGAAACACAGATACTACGCATAAAAGAGGAGACTTACGTCTACAGGACGCACGGAGATGATGGTCGCCCTCGATACTAATCTCATCCGACAATGTATCCGACACGTTGTGACTACGCACAACTCAACTTGTCACCCGACAACTCGAATGACACGATGATACATTACTCGACAAATCACGACTCGACTTGACCCGACAGCCTAGGTTTCCGCAACCTAAAGCTCTGATACCATAAATGTAACACCCCCAAAACCGTATGGGAATATTACACGCCGTAGATCCTTCCCACGAGGATCTACCAGGCTAAACATCATAAAACGACCAAGTGTTTGCCCGGCCGGGGCAAACAATACAATGATACCGACCATTAATGTCAATTATAAATAACTACACGGACCGGTGAAGTCGTACGAATGACACAAATAGAAAAATACAACTCTTTACAATGAATACCCACGTAGGGGTAAAGATAAAAAATAGTGGAAGTCTGACTATAATTCAGTCGATACAACATAACTCGACCAAACTGTCAACTCTTTATTAGTATCGTAGCTCGTCACTTCCTGTGCCGATCCTGTGACTGCTCCCCTGAACCTGCCTGTACCTGGATGCAAAACAGACATCTAACCCCCGATTACTCGGGGGTTAGTAGAACTCCACTGTTTTACTAGTGCAAGTATAATAGTATATGAAATGTATTAAGCAAAAGCGATCACGAATCAAGTACGACAATCAATTGTCAAAACATTCCCGAGAGGTTTTGTTAATTAGAAATCAAGCGATGAAGTATCTAAAATTAAACTCGGCATCTCGGGAATTTTTAAAGCATAAATTCTTTTGGACCTCGAGTCCCAAATTACAAAACCTCTTTCGAAAATCGTTAAGGCCTCAGCCCAGTTCTTGTTTCAAAATACATTAGTGAAGATATAATCACGTCCGAGATTTAACTTCAAAATGTTATTTATTAACTCACTATTCGTACTCGTCAAGTAACGAACCCCAGTGGCCACGACAGACCGTACCCGGTTCCACACATTCATTATTCGTACACATCATGTACCGAACTCCAGTGGCCACAACGGACCGTACCTGGACCACACACACTGTTCGTACACCTCATGTACCATCCAGAGGCCATGACGGACCATACCTGGAACACACACACACACACACACACTTCCCAACACATATCAAAATCGCAACAGATCACCACGAATAACACACCTTAATACAAATACATTCGAACATCCAATCATATACATAAATACATGTCCAAGAGTATAATCAATCCAACACAATAATCATAATCAACATGAGACATCAAACCGAGCAATCAAGCCCAACACGGATCATGCGATTAACATGACCAACACGACTTCACAACGTTAAACAAGCAAGAATATGATCAATACCAACAAACATTCGAATAATCAAATCGCACCAATCATATCAACAAAGGTAGACTAAATCATCGTAAATCCAATACGTAAACTCTATTCACAAGACACAAATCGTATAAGTAGAATACTTGCCTCAATAACCGATACCGAACACTCCGAAGAACACGGTTCAACCAGGAAACCTCAAACCCCGAAGAAGACAACGAACGGAAGGGATCCGACTCGAGTTCTTCACAAAGATTTCATTCGTAAAACATGTCATCGATAAATCAATGGTCGTACTAGGAATAATAATCGTATAACGTCCGAATCCCCCTCTAAGACCTTTTACCGGACACCTTCAAGGTGTCGATTAAAAACTCGACAAAATGACGAATCCTTAGTAATCAAACCATGGAACAACAAGGAAATTGGTGGAATACAACTTAATAATCAATAACCCATCACTAATCTAGGTTATTACGGATCAAACGAACGAAATCAAACAAAATCCCAAATTTCCCCAAAACTAGATTTTTAGGAAATCTAACCTTGATTCGGTCGATCGGAGGAGGTTATGGGATGGTTTATCAACGTAATAAACTCAAGAACTCCGTGGATTGATAGTTGAACAACATGACTTCGTGTCCTCCAAGCCCCAGCCGTGGAAAGGAGAGAAGAGAAATGAAAAAATGAGTGTAAACCCGTGTGCTCGATCATATTTATACTGCCCAGCGATGCACGGGCAGACACGCACGAGCGTCCGGTCGTGCGCCGGGTCATGCGCGCCACTGTCAGGAATCTGCCAAGACACACGAGCACCGGGCACGAGCACCTGCTCGTGTGCGTGCAGTCAGGGCCGCACGAGCGCCGGATCGTGCGCCCAGCTCGTGCGCCATGCTCGTGCGCATCTGGCCGGTCCCTTCCGCACCTGGCCGGCCAATGCCCAGCCGCCATGACTCAACGACTCAAATTTCCGAAAACACACGGAACGAACTCGACAAAACGCACGCGGACAACATCACCGATCCGAAAGGAAAACATCATGCAACAAATAATCACACACGACCATATAAACACAAAAATCATCATCGATAAAATAATACCGATACTCGACAATCGAGAAATATCCAAAAAAATCCAAAATAACCGAAACAAAAATCTCGGGTATACAACTAATTAGTCAACTGGTGGAGATGAACTGTAAATGATCTTGATCTATGGCCTTGGAGGCATTCTCAGTATAGGAACTAGCCTCTGTTAATTTTGCGCTGTATTTCTTTCTACAGTATCCTTGTAATTTTTTTCTTTCAAGATTTGTAATAATCCTGATCATTAATAAAATTGGATTTCTTGAAAGATCAGATCGTAATATACTCTTACTATTTTTATTGTACTGATTATGAAGCACTATCATATTTCAACAAGTACAAACTTGTTAACTCACAAAGCTGTGAATAATTCATAGATTAACTTGTATACAATCTCGATCTCACTCTGTAAGATTGTGCCTACGCGCAAATCATAAGTTAAGTTATAATACACTTAGTCATGTAGAATTTTTCATTTTAGAACTTGCCTGCAGAGAGACAAGTCTGAACGCGCTGAAGAGCATTTAATGCGAAGTCAAAAAGAATGTCTAAAGTATTAAATGCGAGCTGCCTTTAATTCAAACATTCAACAGCCACCAATCAGAGACGTCAACATCTCACCAACCAGCAACGGCTACATTTATATCGGATATATTTCCAAGGTTATAACTAGCCCCAAGCAAGAGGACATTGCTCACCCAAGATTACTCATTCTCGCGCATTCATATAAAGAGCAGTATATTTCGTGATCATACAATAGTATAAACCAAACGCTCATAAAAGATATAGTTGCTGTTTGGAATCATTGTACCACCTTTTACCATTGAGATCAACATAGCCCTGTATGGACTAAGTTCCTTGCATATTCCGACTTGTGAGGAAGAATAGCATTGAAGATGAAGCTTCGATCTGTGTGAGAAGAAGCGAGTCAAAAGAGCTTGAAGCCAATCTGTGTGAATGGCCAAAGCTACAGTCTATGTATCAATTTGTGTGAACGATACAGTAACAGGTTTAGTTAAAGTCACGTAGTTGTGTACGTAATGGTTTTAATAAACTCTTTACTCCTGTGTGGAGGACCAGTGGACATAGAAGGGTTTACCTCAAACCACTTAAATCTATGTGTTATTTACTTTCCGTCCTTACTGTTTTTATTTAACTATGATTTATAAGCATGCACTGTGAAAACCCTGTACGCACTAAGCAAACAGGAGAATACCTAGTTGCTGTATTTACAGCAACTTACTATCAGAATTCCGCTATGCAATTAACTTCGAAAATCGTGCAGCTTATTGTACTTTTACCTTCTAGAAAATAAGATTTCTAAACTTACTCAGCAGTTCGAATCTTTCAAAATGAAATCTTCCGAAATGCTTGAGGATCTTGACCTGAGATTCACTGGCATTGTCGATGAACTTGAAGCATTGGGTAAAGTGTATACCCAAAAGGAGAAAAATTTAAAAATCTTTAGATCACTCCTTGCCTGATGGGACATTAAGACTATAACTATGCGTGTATCCTGTAATCTAAATGATATCTCTACTTTTGATCTCTTCTCTGACCTCAAAGCTTTTGAGTATGATATTGACAGGAGAGAAAAGGTCGAAGAGTCACCTGCCAAGACTACAACACTAGCTACTATATCTGACAGGAGACACAGCTCGGCAACCAGCACATCCAAATCAGCACATAAGACTGCAGACAGCGACGATTACATCCTATCGCAAGAAGTTCATCAAACAGTCTGGAAAGACTCCCTACAGGCCCAAGCCTTTTAACAAGGTAAGCTCTGAATCTCCATCTGGTGATTTTAACTTATGCTACAACTGTAGAAAACCCGGACACTATGCAAATAAGTGTCCACATCCGAAAGTGCAATGCCAGAAGCTGAGCAACAAGAAAGGAATGAAAGAAGACATGTCTGGAAAAACAAGCTCAAGGCTCTGACTGGTGAATCAGAAGCCTCGCCCACATCGAACAATACCTAAGAGTGCCTTTAGACAATCACTGACAATGACTCCTCCGATAATGAGACTGAGAATAAAGCATATATGTGCTTTATGGCTAAAGAAATACAGGATAATAAGGACAGCAATGATGAGGTAAGTTCAAATATTCCTGTAAATGCATCACATACCTTTGAAAATGTGATGAATGAATTCAAAAACATTCAAAAAGCCCATGAGACACTAAAACGAGTAAACATACAGCTCGAATTCAAACTTAGAGCTGAAAGATGAAGATGACTTGCTGAAAAATAACTATGAAAATATGTCTATTAATTGCGAAAATAGCAAAGTCACTTTTGAAAAACTCATGGAAAGAAATCATCAACGTTCCAAAGATCTAAATGAGGCAAAGTCTCATAATGAGTGCAAGACAAATGATTTTGGTTTACTCGAAGCCAAAGTAAAAACTCTCGAGAAGCGAGAAGGAGAATTAGAGACCATTATGAAATCATTTGAGAAATCTTCTAGAGGGATGGAATAAATTCTAAGCGCTGGGCAGCATGCCCACGATAAACGTGGCTTAGGATATGACTCATTCTCCCATATGGGAAAGACTAGTATAGTATTTTTCAGGGGAGTGGAACCCATTCCTGTACCCGAAGAGACCTCAAGTCCTGCGAAGGTCACAACTGCCCCTCTTCGTAAAGCGAAGGCTGTGATTCTGCCACTAAATTCATATCACAGACAGTGGAAACCTCAGCCACCTAGAATTGTAAGACGTGATCTTCACCATGCTCCCCCATCATATCAACAGCGTCAACAACCATTCATAAAAAAGGCTATATCTAATATCAAAGGCATGCACCACAATACTACCAACAGTACAGTGCGCCTAGATATTGGATACAGGATCCCTGTTATCTATCTAGAAAGCAGGCCGCCACGCAGTATCAACAACAGCTCTAGGAGTCCAACTAGAGACCTAGAAGGCAAGCTATAAGGTCGAGGAAAATGTTTCCCCCTCCAAGATGAAAATCGTACTGGAATAATAACCCTAGATTTTACATGCATAATAAGCAAGGTTACAGCGACTACATGCCTGCCCCATGTAGACATCGTAAAAATGAACCAAAAGTAACCTACAACATCCCAATTGCTGTCAGGCAAATTTGGGTACCTAAAGGAACTAACATACATGGACCCAACAATCAAAGGGGACCTAAATCTACTTAAATTCTTTACTTACAAGATATCAAAGAAAAGGACATCTTGTATTTTAACAGTGGATGTTATCGGCACATGACAGGAGATATCAGCAAGCTGTCAGATTATGTAGAAAGTCATGGTCCAAAGGTGCACTTCGGTGATAAGTATAAAGGAAGAACAAGAGGGAAGGGAACCCTGCTTCTGGGGAAGTTCAAAGTCACTGACGTAGCCTATGTTGAAGGCCTACAATACAATCTACTTGGTATTAGACAGTTCCATGACAAACAGTTCTCGGTCAAATTTTATATAGATCACTATAGAGTGAAGGACATCAAGACCAAAGAAATAGTCCTCACAGGAAGCAGATCAGGTAATATGTATATTGCTGACTGGAAGCCTACAAGCTCCACTATATATGTTTTGTTGCCAAAGGCACTGCAGATCAAAGCTGGCTATGGCACAAGAGGATGTCTCATATCAACTTCAAGACGATCAACAAACTCGCTAGACAGGGAATGGTCAGAGGTTTGCCTGATGTGTCATTTTATAAAGACAACGTCTGTGAACACTATCAGAAAGGCAAACAAGTAAAAACTACCCTGAAAAGCAAGTCATACATGTCCACCCACAGGGTTTTGGATTTGCTACACATGGACCTCTACGGCCCTGTAGATCCTGTAAGTTTGGGAGGTAAGAAATATTGTCTCGTTATTATTGATGATTTTTCCAGTTATGCTTGGACAATCTTTCTTAGCAAGAGAAAGAAACCATCACGAAGTTGCCAGAGCACCTGAAGAAGCTACAGAATGATGAATGGTTGAGTATCGTGTCCATTTGTTCCGACAGAGGTACTGAATTCACAAATAGCTTTATAGAGCAATACTGTTCGGACAATGGGATACAACACAAATACTCAGCAACCCAGCCTCCTCAACAAAATGGCATGGCCGAGTGAAAGAATAGGACGCTCAAAGAAGCAACAAGAACCATGATAGCCTCAAGAAAGTTGCCACAAAGGTTCTGGGGAGAAGCAACAAATACAGCGCGCTACACACAAAATCGTTGTATCATCAACAAGCATCACAACAAAACAACCTATGTGGTATGGAACAATAAAACTCCATTGGTTGCATACTTTCACATTTTTGTATGTAGGTGCTATGTTCTGAACAACGGGAAGGATCAACTCAAGACCTTCGCCGAAAAGACGGATGAAGGGATATTCATAGGATATTCCTCTGTCAGTAATGCTTTGAGGATCTTTAACAAAAAAAAGCTGACAATAGAAGAATCTGTCCATGTATTGTTTGACAAACCCCATCATGATCCTACAGGAGTGGAAGGCATAACCCAGACCATCCAAACTCTTTCTATTGATGACCCTCGAACTCTAATAGTGTTGCGATTTTCGGTGAACGCAAGTGCACGTTGTCGTAAGCAAGTAATAAAGTGATAAGTAAGATATCGTTCCCTCGAGGACTGACTTACTAATTACCGATTTATGCGAATTCTAATTTTATTTGAACTATCGAAATTTTAGGTGCAAGTAATAATTAAAGAAAATTAATAAAAGAATAAAACGTAAAATCGATTGTTCGAAGAAAGAAGGTCAAATAGGGAAATAATCTAAGATTGTGAATCCACCTCGGTTTATCCGAATTACTCTTGATTTATATGAATGAAATGATTTCCCAATTTATTGAAGGCGAAGAATGCTAAAATACTCTACTGCCTCTCCCGAGGTCAATAGAATTTTCTAAGGCGAATAAAACACTATATCCCTTGGTGAATTAATTCGTCAATAGGCAAAAAGTGCGAAATCTTCAGATAGGCCACGTAATTCCTATGAGTATATTCCTATCTCACAAGATAAAATGTTTCTCACCAATTTTTCCTACCAACTCTCCTCTCCTGATTCAAGTTGGGTAATCAAGACAAATCAATCATAGGCCACATAATTGATAGTAATTAAAACAATTGGGAAAACTCAATAAGAAAGAGAAATATATTTTTAATAATGCAAAATCAAAAGTTAACTCGTCAAAACCTCGGTTTCATCAAAATCCTAGAATAGGGTTCTAGCCTGACATGCTAGAAAATAATACAGAACGAATTGAAGAAAGCATAAAAGAAATCAAATGCAGTTGAAGAACTTGGATTCCTCCGTTCTCTAGCTTCTGCTCTCTGCTTGATCGGTGCTTTTCTCCTCCTCTCTCCTCCTCTTTGATGATATTTAATCCCTATTTATAACCATCCTTCGTCTCCCAAAATGCATCCGGGAATTAGGTCGAGAACAGCTCCAAAAATGGCCCAGAAACGCGGCAGACACATCAAAACCGCCCCGCGGGCCGCGGCTCAGTAAGTGCGTGCCGCGGCCCCTAATGCCCAGCCCCCTATGCCTGGGCGGCATTTTCTTCATGGGCCGCGGCTCAGCATCTTTGTGCCGCGGCCCCCAGTATAGTGAGTTCGGTGCCTCCGTGTGTCGTGCGTGTGCCGCGGCTCAGCTTCTTTGTGCCGCGGCCCCTGACCAGAAATTGTCGTTTTCGCCCGTTTTTCGTCGTTTAGGCTTCCAGACTCCAATTTCCTTCAAACATATAAATATAGTGCATTAAAAACTCATTTATACAGATTTAGACTTAACATTAGATATAAAATAATGATAAATAAGCGCATAAAAATACATCTAACAAATACCCCCAAACTTGAGCCTTTGCTTGACCTCAAGCAAAATTCAATTTCAAATAAGAAGTATCGTGAATGATCGTGCAAATCCATAGTGCTAAACTTAATCAATACTACCCTAAAAATCTCAAAGAATAATACGAGTATCGTATTGGTGAGTCACATCATGGATACTGATTCCACAAAGTAACCATTTTTAGTGCTAATCAATCGTTCATGAAGAAAATCAAGCTCAAAGATTAACAAGCGTGAATTTAACCGACCGCCAATATGAAGGGTTAGAGTAAACAAGCCAACTCGCCTATTCCCACAGTTTAGTGGCAAAAATTCAAGAGTTTCATTGTAAAAAATAATCCTCGGACAACATTCCCTTATGTATGATTAATAAAATGATTTGAGTTAACCACTAGGTTCGGATATCGGAATGTTTCATTGGGATAACCTTAGGGTGGATTTCCATTCTCAAGTATTGGGGAACCGTTTGATGTGAAAGACACTCATGGGGCACATGGATGCTTCTAGTTACTAAGTTTCCCTCTACAGCGGAGAAAAAACTCGAATAGCTATTCCCGCACGTCCGATTCAAGGTTGCTGTTTTACGCGAGAGTAAACAACGGGTCACGTGAATACCCCCGGTTACTAGGCTTCCCATCATTGGTAATGCGATATTTCTAAACTATTAGTCTATTCAGGGTTGTCGTTTTATGCGAGAGTAGACAACGGGTCACGTGAACACCCCCGATTACTAGACTTCCCATCATAGTACATGTATAATTTCTCGACTTTTTGGTAAAGACTATCCGACTCTAAACTCAATTTAAGTGCCAACAAGACTCATGTTACTGGACAACTAGCTACGCGAAAAGTGTAACCAAATGTATAGACGGCGATTTGAAAACACGTATGTCTCCTTTCTTATACGCTAAAATTTCTACAATAACGAAAAATTTCAGACCTAAATGAATACTCATAGGGAACAGATATCGCTGACTGCAAACTCGACCAAAACTCAACCGTTTCTTCAAAAAAAAGAAATCAGTATCATATCATCAATTTTACACAAGGAAGCACGTAAAATCCACGAATGCAAATAAAATCAAGACAAGCAAGGCTAGCGTAAAAATAACGAAAATAACAACGAATAATTAAAAAGCTACTGAGAGTAACCCCCCCAAACTTAGGACGTACATTGACCTCAATGGACACAGATAGTAATATGCAATAAGAGCAAAGGTCAAGTACTCCCCTAATGTCAGCTCAGGAACTGGTGCCGGCCTCGTACGGCAAGGAGGGTGGTGTGGATGGCCTGACGGGTGGAATGAAGGGCCCGTCTGGATGCAGTATATGGCTCGTCCATGCAGCAAGGTAGTCCTGATGGTAAGCATCCCTCACCGCCAAGCATCTCTCCTCATGTCGATTGGCCCGGCGGGCCTGCTCTCTCATCTCCTCCCGGACATCTGCGAGGAGGCTCTCTCTCTCTGTCCGCATCTCTTCTCTCAAAGCCGCTAGATGGCTCTCTCTCTCCTCATCTCCTCTCTCTCTCTCTCTCTCTCTCTCTCCTCATCTCCTCTCTCAGGCCGTCAAACATCGCCTGGAGGTGCTCTCTCTCGGGCGGCGGGCTAGACTCTGCCTGCTCATGCGTCAGAAGAAGAGGCTCGGGGGACTGCTCATGTGGCTCATCAAGAAGAAACCCTCGTCCCCGAGCATGTGCCGGCGCTCCACCCCACTGGTCAAAGTGAGAAATAATGCGATGATCTATCGGACCCTGGGGTGCTAGCATTGGCTCATCATCCGACCAAGTCATGCCCGACTAGCGGCATAGAGCGCAAATGAGAGAGGGGTGTTTCAGCCCCGTCTTGGCCCCTCCTTGAATGCACTGAAGGATAGATCGGACCAGATGAGGGGCCACATCGAATCTGAGTCCGGTAGTGATAGCATATAGTAGTCGGGCTCGAGAAAGTAATACCGAGCGGATCTGCGAGGTAGGATCGGCTCGTGCACAGAGGTAGTATAACCAGGCTCGCCCGAGCCGACTGAGGTGCGAACTCTTAAAATAGAAGGCTGAAGAACCCGGGGTGCGCGTCTCCAAGGCAGAACCGGGCTGTGTGATTGCCTCAAGTAGAGCCTCCCTTGTGAGGCTACTCATACTCCGCGTATACGCCGTATCGTCCACCGCTGGCAGCTCGTATAGTCTCCGAATTGCGGTCACCAAAAAATCTACAGTTTGGCCTCGGACGACGACCTGAGTCTGAGTATTTGCTTGCCCCATCATCTGCCCCGCCTGAATATGTCGCAATAAGGCATTGGCGTAAAACTCCTGGACGATAGAGATCACGGCCGGCTCGGGTGGCGCAGTGAAATGAGCGCATCCCATCTCGTTGATCATACTCAAAAGCACACCGTCCTGGGGGGCAGGAGTGAATCCCCGCTCCGGGATTATTGGTCGAAGCCGGATTTTCTCGTTGAATATTTTGTGAATGTCCGGATCGGAGAATTGGTGAGATTCCAACTCGGCTCGATTTTGTGATGTCTCCCCTCTTATGGGGGATGATTGTGTCCTAACCCTCGTACTAACCTTCCTTTTTCAAGCCATGGCGAGGTTCCTGAAAAAAAAATAAACACCGGAAATTACACAACTTTTAAGGAAAACTACACCACTCACGACTTAAGATACGCGAAACGTGAATATAGAGTCGATTGAGCTTGCATCATCATAAGGGTTGGGGTACAATGATGTAAGGGTTGGGGTACAATGTAATCTGAAAATCAAATTCGTTGCATATGATTTGAAAACGTTTTGGCTCAAAAATTTTCATTGACGCATTTTATCAAACACCTAGCATGCATGGGTTTAAATGAAGAATAAGAATGACAATGGATAAATCCAATCCCAATAACAACATCAATCGATAGTCATGACAAAACAACAAATAACATCAACAATCCATATATAATCAACAAATAACATCAACAATTAATCGATAATTACCATATTCTAACTTGATAGAACTAAACATATTCAATATTGAATGTAGAACATTACCTCACTTTTCAATTCATGTAGCAATTAAGATTAAGAATTGAGAATTACCTTGCTTGGATTGAAGAATGCAAGAAGAAGAAAACTTGAATAGGGTTCGTCCGAGTGTTGCGCGAGGAAAGGAAGGAAACTTACTGTTTGTGCTTGCCGATCCATGTTATAAAGGAAACCTAGGCGGTTGATATTCACAACAGGGGCCGCGGCACAGCTTAAGTGAGCCGCGGCCCAGAGTACAGCCTCCCTGGGCATTTTTGTGATTTTGCTGTGTGCCGCGGCTAAATGTACGCGTGCCGCGGCTCATAGTGTAAGTGTGCCATGGCTCATCTGGTCCGTGCCGCGGCACGGAGTACAGCTTCCTGGGCGTTTTTGGGGCGTTTTGCGTGCCGCGACTCAGTATATTTGTGCCGCGGCTCAGGTGTCGAGTGTGCCGCGGCTCAGTATGGTTGTGCCGCGGCACATAGTACAGGAAGGTTGGCCCTTTTTGTTCGACTTGTGTGTGCCACGGCTTATTTTGGTTGTGCCACGGCCCATAGCTGAATTTTTCCCTGGGGAGATTCCTGCATAGAATTTTCAAAGGAAAACACTTAGAAAGTGAGAGATAAGCATATCAAAGCAAAAATGACGAAAAAATTAGACTCCTAAAATGAAAGAAAACACTGAAAAATAAAAATCTACAACTAATACTTGGGTTGCCTCCCGAGAAGCGCTAAGTTTATTGTCTTCAGCCGGACTTTTTGAAAATCAGTTTGCATTTCGCAAAGACCATTTGGACTCCGCACAACCCATCGAATCGTTATTGCGTAATTTAAATTTTTGACCATTAGTTTTCAACCATTCGACTTTTGGTTTGGACATCCAACGTTCTTTGCAAAACGGCTTAAGCAATAGTAGCCTCCCAAAACACCCCTTTTGCAACTAACTTGGCACTCGTTTGACTTCTGGCTTATTTTTCACTTCCACGGGTGAACTTATGTCAACATGAGAATTTTTCGATGGTGGATGAACGGATGTTGAAGACGACAAATTAAGATGCTTAAGATACATGATTCGTTCTTCATTTTTCTTAGACGTCAGAGCAGCTGAAACGGATTCTGAACACTTCGACTGACAACTCTCCCGGTGTGCGTCTTTCGCAGAGATATCTACACTTTCAATTTGTGAACACTTCTCGACACTACTTGTACACGGGAAGGATTGAAACACTTGGAACGTGACTTGCTCATCTTGAACCCGTAAAGTGAGTTTCCCTTTTTCCACATAAATGAGAGTTCGGCCGGTAGATAAGAATGGTCTTCCCAAAATAATTGGGATGTCTTAGTCCTCCTCCATATCGAGTATAATAAAATCGGCCGGAAATATGAATTTATCGACCTTGACTAAAACATCTTCTATTACCCCCCTCGGGTACTTGATAGATCAGTCAACTAATTGCAAAGAGATTGTTGTTGGCTTGGCTTCCCCAATACCTAGCTTCTTAAATATGGAAAGGGGCATAAGATTAATACTGGCGCCGAGATCACATAACGCTCTATCAAACGACAGGTTTCCTATTGTGCACGGTATATTGAAGCTTCCTGGATCCTTCAATTTTGGCGGGAGCTTTTTCTGCAAGATGGCGCTGCACTCTTCCGTGAATGCCACTGCCTCATACTCTTCGAGCTTCCTTTTATTCGATAAGATCTCTTTCATGAACTTCACATAGCTCGGCATTTGTTCTAGGGCATCAGCAAATGGAATATTGATATGTAGTTTCTTGAAGACGTCTAGAAACTTGGAGAATTGTTTGTCCAATTTTTGCTTTTGCAATCGCTGCGAAAACGGGACGGGTGGCACATAGGCTGTCGGATTATCTGGAAACAATTTTGAGGGTCCAGACATTTGTGATTCCTCAGTTGCCGAATTTTTCTTCTCCTCATCATCACCTCTCTTTTTGTTCTGCCCGGGCTGCTCATACACTTCCCTCCCACTTCTCAAACCAATGGCATTAATACTCTCTCTGGGGTTCGTCTCAGTTGTACTTGGAAAGGTACCCTCAGGGCGGGCTGTTAACACATTTGCTATTTGACCTAATTGGACTTCCAAGTTGCGAATAGAGGCGGAATGATTTTGCAAGGTTGCTTCCGTACGGGTCATGAACTGACTCGTATTTGCTGCTAACTTCGCCATTGCCTCCTCTAGAGAGATTTTTGGATCAGGATGAGGTTGCTATTGGTGTTGAGAAAACTGAGGTTGGTTTGAGTTTTGTCCATTTTTCCACGAAAAGTTGGGGTGATTTCGCCACCCTGGATTATACGTGTTGGAATATGGGTTGTTTTGCCGATTTTCGTTCCCCACAAACTGAGCTTGTTCCATTGGAGGTTGCTCGAAAGGATTTCCGACTCGGCACTCTGTGCTAAGATGAGACCCATTACACCAATTACATGATTATGTGGTAACGGTAGAAGGAGCATGCGAAAAAGCTTGAAGTTGCTGAGTCAAGGCGGCAACTTGGGCCGATAGCGTAGATATTGGATCATTATCGGAGATTTCCATAACTCGCTTTGGGTTCACTCATTCGGAAGGCCACTGATAAGCATTTTCAGCCATCGCTTCCAACAAAGAATGAGCTTCCGCCATAGTCTTTCCTATTAACGCTCCTCCAGCGGCTGCATCAACAAGAGTGCATGTAGAAGCACTCAATCCGTTATAGAATGTCTGAATTTGCAGCCAATCCGGTAGACCATGGTGTGGGCATCTCCTTAGCAAATCCTTGTATCGCTTCCAAGCTTCATGAAGCGACTCCATATCAAATTGCCTGAAAGTAGTTATCTCGTTCTTTAGTCTCGCTGTCTTCGATGGTGGAAAGAACTTATCCAGAAAGGCTTGTGCTAATTCCGCCCAAGTCATGATAGAGCCCGGCGGTAATGAATTCAACCAAAACTTGGCTTTGTCCCTTAGAGAGAAAGGGAAAAGCCGCAGACGAATAGCATCATCGGTAACACCTTTATTCTTGAAGGTGTCACAAATCTCGAGAAATGAAGCGATGTGTGCGTTGGGATCATCGTTCGCTAGTCCACAAAATTGGCTTGCTTGCACCATCTGAATAATAGCCGGCTTAATATCGAAGTTGTTCGCTTGGATGGTTGGACGCCGAATCCCCGAAAAGTTTGCATTTATTTATGGCATTGCATAATCACGGAGTGCCAATGCCGGTTGAGCTTGCTGCATAAGATTATCTCCTCCGTGATTTTCTGTGTTATCGGCCATGGTGTCTTTTTTCGGTAGCTCATTCTTTTCCTTCTTGTTTTTCCGAAGAGTGCACTCGAGTTCAGTATCCAAAGGTAATAGGCCTTCGTTACCGAATTTTCTCATGCACTAATCAGAAATTCCTGAAAGGAAAACGAATAATAAAAAATCACACAAAAATAAAATAATGTTCAAATTAAGACTAGAAATACTGAAATCGATATTAGTAAAGCAATCAGTCCCCGGCAACGGCGCCAAAAACTTGTTGCGATTTTCGGTGAACGCAAGTGCACGTTGTCGTAAGCAAGTAATAAAGTGATAAGTAAAATATCGTTCCCTCGAGGACTGACTTACTAATTACCGATTTATGCGTATTCTAATTTTATTTGAACTATTGAAATTTGAGGTGCAAGTAATAATTAAAGAAAATTAATAAAAGAATAAAATGTAAAATCGATTGTTCGAAGAAAGAAGGTCAAATAGGGAAATAATCTAGGATTGTGAATCCACTTCGGTTTATCCGAATTACTCTTGATTTATATGAATGAAATTATTTCCCAACTTATTGAAGGCGAAGATTGCTAAAATACTCTACTGCCTCTCCCGAGGTCAATAGAATTTTCTAAGGCGAACAAAACACTAAAACACTCTATCCCTAGGTGAATTAATTCGTCAATAGGCAAAAAGTGCGAAATCTTCAGATAGGCCACATAATTCCTATGAGTATATTCCTATCTCACAAGATAAAACGTTTCTCACCAATTTTTCATACCAACTCTCCTCTCCCGATTCAAGTTGCGTAATCAAGACAAATTAATCATAGGCCACATAATTGATAGTAATTAAAACAATTGGGAAAACTCAATAAGAAAGAGAAATATATTTTTAATAATGCAAAATCAAAAGTTAACTCGTCAAAACCTCGGTTTCATCAAAATCCTAGAATAGGGTTCTAGCCTGACATGCTAGAAAATTATACAGAACGAATTGAAGAAAGCATAAAAGAAATCAAACGCAGTTGAAGAACTTGGATTCCTCCATTCTCTAGCTTTTGCTCTCTGCTTGATCGGTGTTTTTCTCCTCCTCTCTCCTCCCCTTTGATGATATTTAATCCCTATTTATAACCATCCTTTGTCTCCCAAAATGCGTCCGGGAATTAGGTCGAGAACAGCTCCAAAAACGGCCCAGAAATGCGACAGACACATCAAAACCGCCCCGCGGGCCGCGGCTCAGTAAGTGCGTGCCGCGGCCCCTAATGCCCAACCCCCTATGCCTGGGCGGCATTTTCTTCATGGGCCGCGGCTCAGCATCTTCGTGCCACGGCCCCCGGTACAGTGAGTTCGGTGCCTCTGTATGCCATGTGTGTGCCGCGGATCACCTTCTTTGTGCCGCGTCCCCTGACCAGAAATTGTCGTTTTCGCCCATTTTTTGTCGTTTAGGCTTCCGGACTCCAATTTCCTTCAAACATATAAAGATAGTGCATTAAAAACTCATTTATGCAGATTTAGACTCAACATTGGATATAAAATAATGATAAATAAGCGCATAAAAATACATCTAACAAATAGAACCTGTCGTGGACTTAGAAATCAATCCAGCAGCTGTTAGATCAGAAGTAGTTGAAGCTGATGCTGTACAAGCTGAAGCCGAGACTACAGCACCGCAATATATAGCACAGGACGCCAAACTAAAACCTGACAGGATACGGATGAGATATCACCCCCAATAGTTGATTATAGGTGATATTAATGCTGGTGTATCTGCCCGTAGAAGAATACAATGTACACAAGGAACTGTACTGTGTGCGCAAGAAGAGACCGATTCTGAGAAATCTCCATTTTCTGTATGGAAATCTCAAGCTGAACTTAGGAGACTAGCTATGTGCACTCTAGCTGTATTCTTAGCCCAACCGAACCTGTTTCAACTAATGAAGCTCTAAATAATTCACATTGGATCACTTTTATGGAAGAAGAGCTGAATGGTTTCGAAAGAAACAACGTATGGTATCTAATACCCAGGCCAGGCCATCAAGCTGTAATTGGAACCAAGTGGTTATTAAGAAACAAGAAGGATGAGAATGGACTTGTAATCAGGAACAAATCCCATCTTGTCGCACAAGGCTATAGATAGGAAGAAGGAATAGACTGTGACGAAACATTTGCCCCTATAGCCAGACTAGAAGCCATTAAGATATTCTTAGTATTTGTCGCCCATAAGAATCAAATGGATATTAAGAGTGCATTCCTAAATGGAGATCTCGCCGAAGAAGTCTATGTTGAATAACCACCAGGGTTTGTCAACACTTAAGGTGGAGACCTAGTATACAGGCTACGGAAAGCTCTGTATGGACTTAAGCAAGCACCTAGAGCTTGGTATGAAACCCTGTCCCTGTACCTAATCAACAATGGATTACATGAAGGTGATGATCTTTTAATGGTGCAAATATATGTAGATGATATTATATTTGATTCTACTAACCTTGCTTTATGTCAAAGGTTCTCTCATCTCATGCAAAGTAAATTTGAAATGAGTATGATAGGAGAACTTAGCTATTTTCTAGGATTGCAGGTTCAGAAACTGCCTACAGAAATATTCATCAACCAGGAAAAGTACAGCAAGGAGCTGCTCAATAAATTTGGGATGAACAACTCCAAATCCTCGTCCACCCCCATGAGCACTTCCACGCAAATTAGTGCTGAAGAAGCTGGAAAGCCGATTGATCAATCACTCTACAGAAAGATTATAGGCTCACTCATGTACCTAACGTCTAGCAGGCCCAATATCCAGTTTACTTTAGGAGTGTGTGCTCGGTATCAAGTAGTACCTAAGGAGTCACACTTCACTACAGCCAAACGAATCCTTAGGTACGTAAAAGGAACAGTCAATGTGGGATTATGTTATCCTAAGGAAGGAGTATTTGATTTGGTAGGCTACATCAACTTGGATATCGGAGGATGTAAATTGGATAGGAAGAGTACAAGCGGTACTTGTCACTTTCTTGGACCTAGACTTGTGTCATGGTACAGTAAGAAGCAATTGGCCAACTCGCTTTCTACAGCTGAGTCAGAACATTATGCCGCTGGAAGTTTTTGTATGCATATTTCTTGGATGTAACAGCAACTACAAGATTATGGAATCAATTCCAGAAAGATGCCAGTCATGTGCGATAGTACGAGTGCAATTGCAATAACGCACAACCATGTATTGCACTCGCGAACTAATCATATTGATATGAAGCATCACTTCATCAAGAATCATGTTGAGACTAAGGATGCCCAGATCGAGAAAATTTATACAAATATTCAGTTGACCGACATCTTTACAAAACCTCTCAACACAACCGGATTCTGCATGCTTCGCCAAGAATTGGGAATGCTACATCCCGACTCCATGTAAGTTTTTATACTTTACTCATCAATTGAGGGGGAATGCTGTGAGACCCATGAATACAGTATCCATTTTGCTTAAATGTACACTCAGGACAAGTTAGATCCTACTGTAGGAAAAAGAAGGAATGAAATCTTCCTACAGCTGACATGTGCATTGTAACACCCCAAATTCACTTAAGGAACGTTACACGCCGTAAAACCTTCACAAGGTCTATCAGGCTAACACATGACTCAAACTTCACAGACAATACTCATAAGACATAATAATCATAGTAAAATAGGTCCATGGCCTCGGCCAAAACATTTTAATCGGACATCAAGAAGTATGAGTTAATACGAGTTCATTTCCCACACAGGGGACTTTAACCAAGATTAAAGAAACCAAATAATATCCAACACCCAAGTAGACATAATAACAAAACATCTAATACAGACTCGAGCCTCATCATCATGCCGGTCCATCCTTTGCATGCGTATCCCGTGCCAGCTCCTCAGCTCGACCAATACTGAAATGCATAGGACGCATTTCCCCAATTTAAGGGGTTAACATTTGAATAGCTAGTGCAAGTACACAATTACACTACATTATATATAGATACGATTTACACAGTCATCTCATTCAGAAAACATTTGAAAAGCCATATTCTGGAATATCACATTGGCATTCAAAACAGTTTAAGAAATCATCACAATATCACAAACATTCACAACTGGTAACCCGTGGTCGTACCCCTTAGTATTGACCCCCAGACGCCCCGTCGAACGCTCCATGTGGGACCCACTTCTGCGGCCGTACTCCTTAGTATCGGCCCCCAGATGCCCCGTCGAACGCTCCGGGTGGAAGTTCAACCACACACACACCCAAGTCCACTTCCTCTTTCGTACCCCTTAGTATCGACCCCCAGACGTCCCGTCGAACGCTCTGGGTGGAAGGAACGAGTAACTCACACATCCAAAAGATCAAGATTCATCATTCATATTGAAACCGTAACACACATAACGGAATGCAATACATGTACTTGCCTTGAATAAAATGAAGCGAAGGAAACGGCGAAAGAAAAGGTTTCGGTCTGAACAATCTTCACGAATCCATTCCTAACACAATAACGGTATACAAACAATCTCAATATTGCCGAAACGTAAGAATTAATCCTAATTCTACCAGTTGGGACAATTCGTCGGTCACTACGAAGTCATAAACGATTCTAATCTAGTAACGGTGAAACCTTGAAGTTTAATCAGTTAAACTATATAGGTAGAAAGGTATTACGACTACGCAATCGAAATCTAACAACTCATCGAGCCAAATGTCCGAAATTCACGATACAACGTCGAATTTACATCCGAAACTCACAACATGAGCAACTCAACCATACGAACTCATGGAAAAAGGAAAATAATGAAATCGAATGAGTTTTACGAGAATCGAACGTACATGCGATAAAACATAGCTCAAGACGAGAATACGTAAAAACATCTCCGAAACTCGTCCAAATGGAAAAATTCCAAGAACAAGACAGATTTATAATTCCAAAACAGTAACAAGCGAGTCATCCGAAATGAACATACACCAAAAATAGAAATTACCAAAAATAGAAAGTACGGATATTACATTCTCTCCCCCTAAAAATAAGTTTCTTCCCGAAACTTACAATATGGATAACTCGGGGTATCTAGACTACATATCCTCTCCCGTCTCCCAAGTGGCTTCCTCGGATAAATGTCTCGACCACTGCACCTTAACCAAAGGAATAGTTTTGTGCCTAAGTTGCTTCACCCGACGCTATAAAATCTGAATCGGCCTCTCCTCGATGGTAATGTCGGGCCCCAGCTCAATCTTTCCAAAATCAATAATATGGCTAGGGTCCGGTACATACCTCCTAAGCTGGGAAACATGAAACACGTTATACACGTGACTCAAGGACGACGGCAAGCCTAACCGATATGCAAGCTCTCCAACTCTCTCCAAAATCTCAAACGGTCCAATATATCTTGGACTAAGTTTACCCTTCCGGCCGAAGCGGTAAACTCCCCGAGTCGGCGACACCTTAAGTAATACATGGTCTCCAACCTCAAACTCTAACAGCCGGCGGCGCGTGTCGGCGTAAGACTTCTATGGACTCTGGGCCGTCAATAACCTATCGCGAATCAAATCAATCTTCTCTCTCATCTCAACTACCATATTTGGTTTGGTACCAACAAACTCGGACGAGTCATCCCAACACAACGGTGATCTGCACCTCCTCCCATACAATGCCTCAAAAGGTGCCATTTTGATCGAGGCGTGCCAACTATTGTTGTACGTGAACTCCATTAATAACAAGTGTGACTCCCAATCATCCTTCCAGTATAACGCACAAGCTCTCAACATATCCACCAGCGTCTGAATCGTCCGGTCTGACTGCACGTCTGTTTGAGAGTGGTAGGATGTACTGAGTCTCAACTCAGTCCCCAAAGCTCGATGAACAGCCTGCCAAAAATACGACACAAACCGGCCATCTCGATCCGAAACAATACTCCTAGGAGTCCCATGTAACCTCACGATCTTTGCTATAAACACTCGTGCTAGCCTCACCGACCCCCAAATGTCCTTAATACTCAGAAAATAAGCTGATTTAGTTAGTCGATCGATAATAAACCAAATCATGTTCATTCCAGTCCCGATGATGAAATCCATAGAAATGTCTTCCCACTTCCTCTCCGGAATGGGAAGTGGTCGTAATAACCCTGTGGGCCGCTGATGCTCAATCTTAACCTACTGACAGGTCAGACACTTCGCCACAAACTCACTAACGTTTGTCTTCAAATTACTCCACCAATAGTTACTCCTTACATCCTTGTACATTTTGCTCGTACCAGGATGTATGGAGTAAGGTGTAGTATGAGCTTCACTAAGATCTTCTGTCTCAACTCAATATCGCTCGGTACACATAATCTGCCATGAAATCTCAAAACTCCATCACCTGAACCACAAATCCAGGGGCTTTCCCCTTCTTCACGTCCTCTCTCAATTGGACTAAAAGTGGATCATCATATTGCCTTGCCTTGATATCATCAACCAAGGACGAAGTGATTTCTAACGCACATAACTGGCCCTGAACTCTCTAGACCCAAACCTCGATATCTTGACAAATCAAATCCAGCTGGATCTTGTTTGAGGCGTAAGTACCTCTAACATGTGTAGCGCCACCGGCTTACGACTCAACGCGTCTGCTACCACATTAGCCTTACCCGGATGGTAAAGAATTTCGAGGTTATAATATTTAATTAACTCCAACCATCTGCGATGTCTCATATTCAGCTCCTTTTGACTAAAGATATATTTCAAACTCTTGTGGTCCGTGTAAATATTACACGACGACCCATAGAGATAATGCCTCCAGATTTTTAAAGCGAAGATGACCGCTGCTAATTCTATATCATGCGTAGGGTAGTATGCTTTGTAAGGTTTCAACTGACGGGACGCATAAGCAATGACTCTATCTCTCTGCATCAAGACACATCCAATTTCGAGGCCCGAAGCATCACTATAAACCACAAAATCCTCGTACCCCTGAGGCAATGCTAGAACGGGTGCGGTAGTCAACCGTCTCTTCAACTCATCAAAACTGTCCTGCCTGTCTGCGATCCACTCAAACTTCTGAGTCTTTTGAAGTAACTGGGTGAGTGGTCTAGCGATCTTAGAAAATCCATCGACGAATCTATGGTAATAGCCTGCAAGTCCCAGAAAACTCCTCACTTCCTTCACATTTTTCGGCGGTTCCTAAGCCATCACTGCCTCTATCTTCTGCGGATCTACTCGAACTCCCTCCATTGAAATCACATACCCGAGAAATATCACTTCCTTGAGCCAAAATTCACACTTAGAGAACTTCGTGTACAACTGCTCAGCCCTCAAAATATCTAACATAGTCCAGAGATGTAAGGCGTGCTCCTTCTGACTCCGGGAATAGATAAGAATATCGTCGATAAAGACGACTACGAATTTGTCCAGATACTCAATAAAAACTTTGTTCATCAACTGCATGAACACTGCTGGGGCATTGGTTAGCCCGAACGGTATAACCACAAACTCGTAATGGCCATATCTCGTCCGAAAAGCAGCTTTCGGTATATCGCTATCCCGAATCCTCAACTGGTAGTAGCCCGATCGTAAATCAATCTTCTAGAAGATTGTCGTTCCCTGAAGCTGATCAAATAAGTCATCGATCCGGGGCAAAGGGTGCTTATTTTTCATGGTTAAATTGTTTAATTCTTGATAATCGATGCATAAACGAAGCGACCCATCCTTTTTTCTTAACACAAAGCACAGGTGCACCCCAAGGCGATGCGCTCGGTCGAATGTACCCTTTATCTAGCAATTCTCCCAACTGTTTCTTCAATTCTAACATCTCCGACGGTGCCATACGGTACGGTGCTCGAGAAACAAGAGCCGCGTTTGGATCTAGATCAATAGGAAACTCAATCTCCCACTCCGGTGGTAATCTCGGCAAGTCATCCGGAAATACGTCGGGATATTCACTAACAACTGGAATTGACGACATGTCAACTCCATCATTCTCCGCCTTCAAAGAGTAACACTAGTAGCCTACATAGCCCTGGTTCAGAAGTTTTATCACCTTCAAGGCACTAATCACATTACCCGATCTACCCGGCTTACAACCAACAAGCGTATGCTCTGTGCCATACTCAGCCACTATCGAGATAGTATGAGTCCGATAGTTCATGATGGCACCATGACGATCTAACCAATCGTCCCCGAGAATCAAGTCCTCGCCCCTAAGGTCTACAACAATGAGATTCGAGGGCCAATCCCGGCTCCCGATCCTCACTGGGCAATCCCTAACCTCCCGGTTCCCAACCATACGATCCCCACTAGGCATACCCACTACAAACGGTTCACACTCGAACTAGCAGTCAATACCAGTACGACACACACAATCCGAAGCAATAACAGAGTGGGTAGCACCAGAATAAAAAAGCACCGAAATTGGATGAGAAAGTATCTGAGTGGTATCTGACTCCACCGAATCGTCTGCCTCCTCCGTGCGCCTTATCTGATACAACCGAGAATGGACTCAGTCCGAACTAGACGCAGCTCGGCGGTCCGGCTGACTCCGAACCCTACCACGGCCCGAACTCTGAGGAACCTGAGTGATTGGAGTCTTCTGATCGACGCTAAGCTCCTTCTGAATGACAGTGGTATTGAGAGCTCTAGTGGCTCTGGTAGCCCTAAACCCTAAACCCTAAACCCTAAACCCTAAGCAAAGCAAGTTACTAAAGGAAATGGGCAATCCTTCATCAAATGTTCATATTGGTTGCAGTTAAAACAAACTCTGCTGCCAGATGCAACAAACTGAATTGAACGATTACTCTGAGATCCACCGGACTGATGAAATGGCCTCTTCCCAAACGTAGGAGCAGACTTAGATTTCGAAAATTAACCACTCTTGCCGGCCGAAAAACTGCCAGCTGTCTTCTGTTTCTTGGCCTCGGAACCCAACTCTGATTCCGGGATATCCATCTCGATCGCTAGGGCGCGGTCCTGGTATTCCTTCAAGGTGGCACAAATGAGCGTGCCATACTCTGCCTGATATTCGGCTTCATGCGCATATTGAAATAACGGATCTTATTGGCCTCAGTACTCACCTGATCTTTCACGAATCCCGACTGTTGATTATAAGAGATGATGGCCTGAGAAATCGGCACATCCTAAGGTGTAGGAGTGAAGAATTCCACAATCCTGCGTCCTTTGACTGGCGGTGGACAATATTCTGCTTCCATAGCAGTCTTAAATTCCTCCCAAGTGGCTGGGCGGTCTCTGGGCGCCACGGCCTCCCACCATTCCGCAGCTTCCTTATCCAGGAGGTATTGAGCAATATGTACCCTCCTATCATCGGGACAAGCTACGGCATCGAAAGTTCTGCCCAACTGAAAGAGCCGATTCTCCCAACCGAGAGAGTCAGAAGATCCGGTGAAACAAGGAGGGTGCATCTTAGTCACCTTATGAAGCCACTTACTAGCTTCATCCTCAGGAGTCGGGGGCGGATTTTGGCATCCACCCAGAGCTATCTGGGCAAGCTGAGCTACCTGAAGCACATCAGTAGCTCCCATGTCGGCATTACTCCCCGACAGCTGATCTAGACTGATTGACAAATTCTGCTGCCCGTCAGATTTCAGAGGTAGAGTGTCCGGCACTGAATGAGAGGTCGAACCTGTAGAGGACTGAGAAAGCGGAGCTTCCTCATTATCTGCACCACGACCACGGCCTCGGCAGCACTCCCTAGCTGGTCTACCGCGACCTCTCAACATACTGAAGATAAGAAGTGAAAGGAACAAAATCAGAAATAAGCAAGGTTTACAAATTTGGTACCATAGTACACAATTCCAAGCTGCACAAGGAAAATGAATTACAAGAATAAAAGAGTTCAAGGAGGCTTACAGCCACGGGTCGCACGAAAAGATGGTAGTACGATGATATTAGGCTCAACGACTAACTCTAACGACACTACTGACAGACCCAAAATTAACCGACAGCCTAAGCATTCATAACCTAAGGGCTCCGATACCATAAATGTAACACCCCAAATTCACTTAAGGGACGTTACACGCTGTAAAAACTTCACAAGGTCTACCAGGCTAACACATGACTCAAACCTCACAGACAATACTCATAAGACATAATAATCATAGTAAAATAGGGCCGTAGCCTCGGCCAAAACATTTTAATCGGACATCAAGAAGTATGACTTAATACGAGTTCATTTTCCACGCAGGGGACTTTAACCAAGATTAAAGAAACCAAATAATATCCAACACCCAAGTAGACATAATAACAAAACATCTAATACAGACTCGAGCCTCATCATCATGTCGGTCCATCCTTTTCATGCGTATCCCATGCCAGCTTCTCAGCTCGACTAATACCTGAAATGCATAAGACGCATTTCCCCCATTTAAGGGGTTAACATTCGAATAGCTAGGGAAAGTACACAGTTACACTACATTATATACAGATACAATTTACACAGTCATCTCATTCAGAAAACATTTGAAAATCCATATCCCAGAATATCACATTGGCATTCAAAACAATTTAATAAATCATCACAATATCACAAACATTCACAACTGGTAACCCGTGGCCGTACCCCTTAGTATCGACCCCCATACACCCCGTCGAACGCTCCGGGCGGGAAACCACTTCCGCGGCCGTACCCCTTAGTATCATCCCCCAGACGCCCCGTCGAACGCTCCGGGTGGAAGTTCAACCACACACGCACCCAAGTCCACTTCCTTGGCCGTACCCCTTAGTATCGACCTCGAGACGTCCCGTCGAACGCTCCGGGTGGAAGGAACGAGTAACTCACACACCCAAATATCAAGATTCATCATTCATATCGAAACCTTAACACATATAATGGAATGTAATACATGTACTTGCCTTGAATAAAATGAAGCGAAGGAAACGGCGAAAGAAAAGGTTTCAGTCTAAACAATCTTCACGAATCCGTTCCTAACACAATAACGGTATACAAACAATCTCAATGTTGCGGAAATGTAAGAATTCATCCTAATTCTACCCGTTGGCATAATTCGCCGGTCACTACGAAGTCATAAACGATTCTAATCTAGTAACGGTGAAACCTTGAAGTTTAATCTATTAAACTATATAGGTAGCAAGGTATTACGACTACGCAATCGAAATCTAACAACTCATCGAAGCTAAATCGGTTTCAAAGGGTAAAATCATATCAAAATCCCGAAATCCCCAAAATCTAGGATTCTAAAGAAATATACCTCGATTTGAAGATGAACAACGGCTGATTTGATGCTAGAGTGATGATATGATGTCCCAAAATTGCTTCTCAAGTAAGGTTGGACGAAATTGGATGAACCCTAGGCTAGAAAAGTCGCTCCCATCGCGAAGGAGGTGAAAGAAATGAAAGAATGAGAAGGAAAACCGCTGCCCAGTTTATTATACTGGGCAGCATTACGGCCGTAATATGTGACCCGTTACGGCCGTAATGGCATTCCAGATCCAACTGAACTAATTTCGCAACATTGTTACGACTATTACGAAGGGGACATTACGGCCGTAATGTGCAGAGGTTTACGGCCGTAATGCATGGGTACTTACGGCCATAACTCAGGCCTGAAAGTTGGTCAGTCTGCAATCTGAGAAAGAAAAATAATGGCTCGACAACCACCGGAAGAAAATACAAGGGTAGGGTTACTGGATACCCAAAAAAATCTCTGCTGATGAGTCAAAGATCACAATCATCACATACCTCCGGCCACCTGAAGGTCAATATAGAACGAGTATTGACAACGACACCCAAATAATAAGAATTTACAAAAATGACCCAAATGTCCGAAATTCACGATACAATGTCGGATTTAGAATCCGAAACTCACAACATAAGAAACTCAATCATACAAACTCATGGAAAAAGGAAAATAACGAAATCGAACGAGTTTTATGAGAATCGAACGTACATACGATAAAACATAGCTCAAGACGAGAATACGTAAAAACATCTCGTCCAAATAGAGAAATTACAAGAACAAGATAGATTCAGAATTCCAAAACAGTAACAAGCGAGTCGTCCGAAATCAACATAAACCAAAAATAAAAATTTCGAAAAATTGAAAGTACGGATATTACATGCATTAATTAAGGAGGAATACAGCACGACCCATGAATACAATATTAATCCAAAAATTACTATAAGAATTGAATCCTGGATGTATCTATTAAGGGGGAACGTTGTATTTTCTCGGATACAACACATACACTATAGGATAACGATTAATATTATAATAATATTCTATTCGTACAGAAACTATTTTAAGTCCACATGCTCTGTTCGAAATTTTAAACATCTTATCCTTTAATGGTTTTAAAGACACTGGACTTTATTACCTCAAATACCATGATTTTAAATTTCAAACCACTGTTCCGTGCAATAAGGGAATACAAACTGTTAGAAGTGGGACCGGTTAGTATTTCAAAACTGATGGATTAGATGTACAAGTTACTCTGAATCCATCATGTACGTTCTTTCAAAGACGGTTCCCATCCCTTAAATCTGACCGTTCACTGTTTAAACCCTAATCTTCCCTGCACCCTATAAAAGGACTGTACTTTGCTCCCTTAGACTCTTTACACTTTTACCAAATTAAACGAGTCTTAAGCCAACATTTTATATATTTTCTGCAATTTTCTGTATTTTTCTGTGTAATTCCATGTTACTTCACACCTTTTCTTCTACAAAATGTTGACTTCACAGACATCTTCCCTTTCAATGAAGAGTAAGGCGACTATCATCGATGGGCGTATCTTCGCCAGATCCATACTGATGGAAAGAATCGATCTTGAAGGATAGGATAACGTTGGCGTGGAAGTAGTCGTTTCCAGAATAAAACAGCACGGACTGTATCGCCTTGCAAGTCACTATGATGATGCTTACGATGAGCAAATTATGGGGGAGTTCTATCTTGACTCCTCTTTCAGATACTCATCTCAGAGGAGATGAGGTGAGATTTCTGACATTATCGCGACTGTTCAAGGGATTGAAATCCCTTTGAACAAAGATTTGTTGGAGAAGATATACAAGCTATCGTCTGATAACTTAAAGATGGATGAGTTGGAGACCTTCGGGTCAGAAAGCCTTCTGACCGCCTACTAGAAATTGTTCACCGGGGACTCCATGGGAACAAATGGACACCCCTCATGCCACAGAAAGAACTTTACCCTACCGTACATCTACCTGCATGATTTTGCTGACGGGTTGTTGAGAATTGGACCGACGCATTTGAGATGTGCAATAACCTTCGCTTCAGAATGATGGTGGACATCATGTCTGGAGAGAATGTGAATTGGTGCCAGATTGTGTTGAACAGAATTTAGGAACAGGCTGCTAAGCCTAAATCTACCAATAAGTCATTTAGCCTCATCCTGAATTACATTCTCACTCATTGCGGAGTGAAGCTATCAGCGGATGCCAAGAAGATTGGCACGAGCAAATTCATTGGTGGGATCAAGCCTATCGTTTTCAACAAATCACCACTGCTTGCTAAGAGTCCCCATACTCGAAGCATGCCGATTTCAAGTGACCCGAGGGATGTCACTTTGAGAATCTCGAGCGAGGAGAAGAAGAGGAAGAGAAGCATTCCCGACAACACTTCACCTCAAGCTGTCGAGAAGAAGAAGAACAAGACCAAAAAGTCTTCTAAGGCTGAGCCAACAGTGACTGTAGCGGTCGCTCTAGAGGTTCCTTTCGTCCCTGTCACTATATCAAACCCACAGAGCGCAACTCCTCTAGAAGAAACAGTTGCTGCTAATACAACAGATCCTGAGCCTATGGCGGCTATGACAGACGAACAACTGCTTGCCAAATTGGAAGGTTCTGGTAAATCGGCTGCCCCCCTCGGAGTCGAAAGCCGCTACTCCTAACAGGGTACCCACCCCTATACGGACTTTCTCTCCCCACAAGGTACCAACTCCTGTTTAGGATATCTCTCCACAACAGGCTCCCATACCTACTGCGGATCCCATCCGAACAGTAGAGCCCACTACTGTACGGAGTTCCTCCCCCACAGACATTATCAATAATACTCTCCTCCAGGTCCAAATCGAGAAAGCTTTCGAACGCTTCAAAATCTGGAAGTCCTATAGGGTCACCCGTACGACACCCTGTACCACTGGGCCGACTAGAAGGAAGAGGAATTATTCGCACTGGAGGTCACGGACACCCAAAACGTTGAAGTCTTGATCCGCAATCTCATCTCTGACTACTGCATGGCAAAAGAGAAGGCAAGACTGAAGGGGAAGTCACAGTCCAGTGACAAAGCTCCATCGCCTAGCCACCATTCCGACCCTGACTCGGAAGATGATGACGATATCCTATAGGCAGGTCTATGGATCAGATGGGAAGAGCCAGGGAATGGAAAATGGCCAAGCGTCAAAGCCAACAGGGCCATGGGACATTGATGAGTCGATTTTTGATCGTCTCATTCTGTTCTATTGAGTCGTGCTTTTCGTTTGTTTTTAAGTGTTTCTGCCCTTTTTATGCGTGGTATGTTGTGTTTTTGTTTTTTAGGTATCCACACAAAGATCGTGGTAAAATATGCGCTTTTATGGCCAATATTGGAGCTTATAACGATCAAGAGCAAGAACGGGGCCCAAACGATGAAGATTGAAGTAATGTCGGTCGTATTTTTATAATTTCCATATCCATTACTTCGAATTAGGAAGTTTTCTATATATGTATAGATTCCTCGTGAAATCAGCTTCGCAAGGGTATATTATACGCTAACTTCCGAGGTGTATTATGGAGATATGGCTTCTAGACCACAGCCTCACAGTCCGGATCGCGATCCAAGTTCAGACCGCGCTCGGATCACGATCCAGAACTCACACCACGAGGTAGATTGTTCCGCTGAACACCCGGATCATGATCCACACAAGCCGGATCGCGATCCAACCCCTGTTTGTGCAGAAAATGCGATTTTCTGCACTTTTTGCGATTTTTGATGGGTATATAAGGGGAAACCCTACACACAATTTGGGGAGAGCCGAAATTATGGATCAAAAACTCAGTTTTATCATCTTTCTTGTATTCTAAACATCTAGAGATACATTTTGAGTGATTTTTGTTCCTTGTATGAAGATTTTGTGAGTTTTTGGAGGAAGAACATCAAATCTTCCTCGGGCTTCGATTTCATTATCGCAAGGGAAGATTTCTACCATGTTTTATTCTATGATTTTTGCTATTATTGTTGAAATGATCATGATTAGATAATCTTATCATATGGGTGTTTAGATTGAACCACACACATGTTCTTGGTTGTTAGTTTTGATTGATTTTCCAGGTATGAGTTTGGGATTGTTCCTCTTTCATTGTTCTTCGTAATCTATCGGCGTTCTTGATGATATTTGTGCACGAATATTATTTTGACGCAAGAGAACTTATGATTTAGATCATCAAACCTTTTTCATAGTTGTTGTTATTGTCAAAATCGAGGGTTTTTGTCGGTGTTCGCCATCAAACGACCCGATAGAAGCGATTGGGAATGTTCTAAATCTTTTTCCGCGATCTTTTAGCGAATTACCCCATCAAAGGTATTTAGCTAGTCGATTGTTAGTAGAGATTCATCCCCATCAAAGGAGTTTATCTTGTTTTCGAAAAGAACAATCGCGATTTTTAGAATTTGCCGCCATCAAACGGGTTTCCTTTTAATTGTGAGCAATCGGTTATCTCAAACCTTAAATTCTTTTAGTATTGAAAAAAATTATTGATAATCTGTGTGTCGGTGATTCTAAACTCCCATATCATTCTCATAATTGTAATCTCTAGATAATCCAACCAGTATTTTTAATGCTTAGCTATTAATTTAATTTTCCGCACTTGTGTTATGATCTTACATCTCAATCGAATCATTCACCGTGTTTTTAATTTACTTTACTTTTGTTAATTCGACTATTTGCCAAACATAATTGAACTTCGAACCGTTTCCAACTCCTTGTGAGATCGACCTTGGAGTTACTTGTCGCTACCTACAAAAGCAATTGGTACACTTGCGAGTGTTAATTTGTTCATCAAGTTTTTGGCGCCATTGCCAGGGAGTTGGCGTTTAATTTTTGATCTTGTTTTAATAATAGTTGAATTGTTTTTCTTGATCATTTTTACGTTTTCATTATTTTCGATGAATTCTAAAAAATCCGCTCTAACTTCTTTTGTTTATGCTTGGTAGGAGATCGTTGGGAAACCCGATTCTTCCACCCATAGACGAAGTTCAAAGGATTAGAGCACCAAAAACAATAGCCACATCATCAATGGCAAACGACGAGGAGAATCCGGATCTTGAAGTGCAACTTTTGCTCCAGGAAGAAAACCCTCATCAACCGAGGCATGAGAATGTTCCAAAAAATTTAGATGAAGAAAACATTCGTCAACCGAGGTTTCCGATATATGAGAATGTTGGGCGCAATAAAGGGATACCTGAAGCTCAACAAGGGAGATAATTTTATCCGAGACAACTGTTGGGATTCAGTGCCTAAAATGAAGGCCCAGCGGAAGCGGTAAAACGAAAATTAATTCGATCCAAATCCCTACGAGGATCAATCGAGCTACGTATATACGAATATTAAAGCGAAACATAAAGGATACGAGAAACTCACCCTTGTAGTCCGTTCATTAAATGGTGTCCTTCTCTTTAGCTATTCCCTAATATTTAGTTGAATATCCCTACGATCTAATGCACTCCAAGCCCTTGGATGATCCAACATCGAAAAGACAACGTCTCTACTTGTCACGCGCCGGAGAAATGATCAGAACGACTAAACCTCGTTATCCTCCACGGATACGGCTAGAATAAGATTATAGAAACTTGAATATAAAGATTATTACACTCTAAGTGTTTAATCTATTTTCTCTCTATTTTTCTCGTGGGCTTTCTCAAAGAAAATTGAAGAAAAGAATGAAGAAGATGAAGATGAAGTTGAAGACCATGGAAATAAACTCTAAGTTCTCTCTCTCTCTCTCTCTCTCCCTCTCTCTCTCTCTCTCTCTCTCTAACTATATCTCACGTATGAATATGCACACATGAATGTAATGTCAAGAGTGGTTGTCTTCATCTCTTTCTTTATACACTCCAACCACATGCAACCCAACTCATGCATATGAGTATAAGACCCACCAAAACAATTATCATTCACTAAAGAATGGAACAAGAATCCAAATGGAAGGTGGGTGGAAATGTGGGGGGCGGCCCATGTAGAAATCAGACGAATTCGGTACGTTTCGGACTCCCGTGAGTCTAAACAGATAAACTCCGATTCCGTTTCGATGTATTTATATCAATCAATTAATCCAAATAATTAATCATATCAAATACATAATAACATAATTAATTTCTCCAAGAAATAATTATATTCATGAATTATATTTATCACCTAGTAATTAATTTAATTCATTAGGCCGTAAATCAATTTATCCTATAAATTAATCTAGACATCCAATGTCCCAAATTAGATATCAAATATATAATATTTATAATGAGAGAATAAGCTCGATTCATTCCATCGTCAATCCTATTGCGCGACTCGGTAGGTCCGTCTCAGTCAGCAATGGGAGGAACCAAAGAATAGTAGCACCACCTAGCCAGCTTGGCGGCTACACTGTACCCCAACTGAGAACGAATGATTGGGATCATTCAGGAACCATTCTGTCGTGAATACCAGTATACCTATAAACCCTTCTTTCAAATATCCCAATCAAGTTATAGGGTCACGGTCAGTCAAACCATATCTGTACTTGACGCTATGCATGCACTAATGCAAATCGAGATCATCGAGCTCTCATGTATCTAATATAGCTAGCTCCAATGCTTTGGCCAAAGACTTATGATCTTATCTGCCAATAACCGCATAGGACATATAACCCGCTCACTAACAGGAGAAAGAATTCTATCTTGGTATTCAGTAGGACCTGCTACTTGCCCGTCAAGATGCACGTCGAGGTTGACCCCGCCTTCCGGTTTACAGGATCGAACTACTTTAATAAAAATCTTGACGTCACAAGCACATCTCTACTAAATCCTCAAGTCGAAGGTTCATGAATACCTATCACAACCTTTCGATTCTGTCATTGACTGTCCCGGAGTGAAATCCGTGTGAGGAATCGATGGTGAGTCGGTTCGAGTATACTAATCCAATTAGCATAACTATAACGTGTGCTCCCACTAACCATTAGTATTCGACAAGCACTCTCCACGTCAAACAACACGTCATACAAGTCTTCATATACACTTAACGCCTTGTCAAGTTTCATCGACTTGCGAACGATCAAGTATTTGAGCTATAAACCTTTCCAGTGCCGACCCCCTTATCCAATAAGAAGTGGAACGTTTTACTCTCAAATACACGGACTAGTTTCTATATGTATGTTTATGAGTTAGGAATTCCAGTAACTACCAGTAAATAAAGAAACATCCATTGCCTTATATTAATGATTTACATAATAACAAGTACAATGCCCTCACTCGAGATCCTATGAGTGGTATTCGAGGGCATACTCCTAACAATATCACACTTGCACTCAATGCCACACACTATGGTATCTAATACCCATGTTCTCCAGATGACGCTCTAAGCTAATCTGAGAAAGTGGCTTGGTCTGTGGATCAGCGACGTAGTCGGCTGACTCTACTCTATGCAGCATAATGTATCTCTTTGCGAACAAGTTCTCTTTTGAGATGATACTCTCTCTCAATATGTTTTGTATTATCATGAAGCCTCGGCTCCTAGGCCTGTGCTACCACTCTATTGTTATCGTATAACAACGAAACCAGGCGGCGTAGCACATGGTGTCACATGAAGTTTACCCAGCAACTTCTAAATCCAAAAACCCTTCCTTAGAAGCCTCCGAGGCTGCTTGATACTCAACCTGACTGGTGGAATCAACAGTCGCGCTATGTTTAGCACTATGCCAAGTTAAGTACTGAAAGATAATACACTCCCAACTACCGGGGAATCCAAAATACGACAAGAATGATAAAATTCCCTAAACTTCTAGGAAATTACAAAATGGCCCAAACATCCGAAAAATCACGATAAGACGTCGGATTTACAATTTGAAACTCACAACATGAGCAACTAAACCATACGAACTCATGGAAAAAGGAAAATGATGAAATCGGACGAGTTTTACGAGAATCGAATGTACACGCGATAAAATATAGTTCAAGACGAAAATACGTAAAAACATCATCGAAACTCGTCCAAATGGGAAAATTCCAAGAACAAAATAGATTCAGAATTCCAAAACAGTAACAAGCGAGTCGTCCGAAATGAACATACACCAAAAATAGAAAGTACGGATAATACATTCTCTCCCCCTAAAAATAAGTTTCGTCCCGAAACTTACAACACGAATAACTCAGGGTATCTCGACTTCATATCCTCTTCCGTCTCCCACGTGGATTCCTCGGATCCATGTCTCGTCCACTGCACCTTAACCAAAGGGATAGTTTTGCGCCTAAGTTGCTTCACCCGATGCTCTAAAATCTGGATCGGCCTCTCCTCGATGGTAATATCGGGCCCCAACTCAATCTCTCCAAAATCAATAATATGGCTAGGGTCCGGTACGTACTTACTAAGATGGGAACATGAAACACGTTATGCATGTGGCTCAAGGATGGCGGCAAGCCTAACTGATATGCGAGCTCTCCAACTCTTTCCAAAATCTCGAACGGTCTAATATATCCCGGACTAAGTTTACTCTTCTGGCCGAAGCGGTAAACTCCCCGTGTCGGCGACACCTTAAGCAACACATGGTCTCCCACCTCAAACTCTAACGGCCGGCGGCCCGTGTCGGCATAAGACTTCTGTCGATTCTGAGCTGTCAACATCCTATCGCGAATCAGAGCAATCTTCTCTCTCTTCTCAACTACCATATCGGGCTCGGTGCCAATTAGCTCTGATGGATCATCCCAACACAACGGCGATCTGCACCTTCTACCATATAATGCCTCAAATGGTGCCATTTTGATTGAGGCGTGCCAACTATTGTTGTATGTAAACTCGATCAACGGCAAGTGCGAATCCCAATCATCTTTAAAATCTAAAGCACAGGCTCGTAGCATATCCTCCAGAGTCTGTATTATCCGCTCAGACTGTCCATCTGTCTGAGGGTGGTAGGATGTACTGAGCCTCAACTCAGTCCCCAAATCTCAATGAACGGCCTGCCAAAAATGTGTTACTAATCGGCCATCACGATCCGAAACAATACTCTTAGGAGTCCCATGCAACCTCACGATCTCCGCAATGAATACCTGCGCTAGTCTCTCCAGCCCCCAAGTATCCTTAATACCCATAAAATGAGCTGATTTGGTTAGTCGATCGACAATAACCCAAATCATGTTCATTCCCGTCCGAGTTCTAGGCATACTGGTAATGAAATCCATAAAAAATGTCTTCCCACTTCCACTTCGGAATGAAAAGTAGTCGTAATAACCCCGCGGGTCGCTCATGCTTAATTTTAACCTGCTGACAGGTCAAACACTTCGCCCCAAACTCGCTAACATCCGTATTCAAATTGCTCCACCAGTAATTACTCCTTACATCCTTGTACATTTTGCTCGTACCAGGGTGTATGGAGTAAGGTGTAGTATGAGCTTCCCCCAAGATCTTCTATCTCAACTCCAAATCACTCGGTACACATAATCTGAAGCAAAATCTCAAGACTCCATCATCCTGAATCACAAATCCAGGGGCTTTCCCCTTATTCGTGTCCTCTCTCAACTGGACTAAAAATGGGTCATCATATTGCCTCGCCTTAATATCACCAACCAAAGGACGAAGTGATTTCTAATGCACATAACTGGCCATGAACCCTCTGAACCCAAACCTCTATGTCCTGACAAATCAAATCCCGCTGGATCCTGCTCTGAAGGGTGAGCACCTCTAACATCTGCAGTGCCATCGGCCGAGGACTTAACGCATATACCACTACGTTAGCCTCACTCGGATGGTAAAGAATCTCAAGGTCATAATCTTTAATTAGCTCCAACCATCTACGCTGTCTCATATTCAACTCCTTTTGACTGAAAATATATTTCAAACTCTTTTGGTCCGTGTAAATCTTACACGACGACCTATGGAGATAATGCCTTCAAATTTTTAAAGCGAAGACGACCGCTGCTAATTCTAAATCATGCATCGGGTAGTTTGCTTCGTATGGTTTCAACTGACGGGATGCATAAGCAATGACTCTATCTCTCTGCATCAAGACACATCCAAGTCTGAGGCCCGAAGCATCAATATAAACCACAAAATCCTCGTTCCCCAGAGGCAAAGCTAGAACGGGTGCGGTAGTCAACCGTCACTTCAACTCATCAAAACTGTACTGCCTGTCTGCGGTCCACTCAAACTTATGAGTCTTTTGAAGTAACTGGGTGAGTGGTCTAGAGATCTTGGAAAATGCTTCGACGAGTCTACGGTAATAGCCTGCAAGTCCTAGAAAACTCCTCACTTCCTTCACATTTCTCGGCGATTCCCACGCCATCACTGCCTCTATCTTCTGCGGATCTACACGAACTCCCTCCGCTGAAATCACATGCCCGGGGAATATCACTTCCTTGAGCCAAAACTCACACTTAGAGAACTTCACGTACAACTGCTCAGCTCTCAAAATGTCTAACACAGTCTGGAGATGTAAGGCGTGCTCCTCCTGACTCTGGGAATAGATAAGAATGTCTTCGATAACGACGACTACGAATTTGTCCAGATACTCAATAAAGACTTTGTTCATCAACTGTATGAACACTGCCGGGGCATTGGTTAGCCCGAACGGCATAACCACAAACTCATAATGGCCATATCTCGTCCGAAAAGCAGCTTTCGGTATATCGTTATCCCGAATCCTCAACTGGTAGTAGCCCGATCGTAAGTCAATCTTCGAGAAGACTGTCGCTCCCTGAAGCTGATCAAATAAGTCATCGATCCGGGGCAAAGGGTACTTATTTTTGATGGTTAACTTGTTTAATTCTCGATAATCGATGCATAAACAAAGCGACCCATCCTTCTTCTTAACAAAAAGCACAGGTGCACCCCAAGGCGATGCACTCGGTCGAATATACCCTTTATCTAGAAACTCTCCCAACTACTTCTTCAATTCTAACATCTCCGACGGTGCCATACGGTATGGTGCTCGAGAAACAGGAGCCGCATTCGGCTCTAGATCAATAGGAAACTCAACCTCCTGCTGCGGTGGTAATATGGGCAAGTCATCCGGGAATACGTCGGGATACTCACTACCAACTGGAATCGACGACATGTAAACTCCACCATTCTCCGCCTTCAGAGCGTAACACCAGTAGCCCACACAGTCCTGGTTCAGAAGTTTTATCGCCTTCAAGGCACTAATCACATTGCCCAATCTACCCAGCTTACATCTGACAAGTGTATGCTCTGTGCCATCCTTAGCCACTATCGAGATAGTACGAGTCCGATAGTTCATGATGACACCTTGACGATCCAACCAATCGGCCCCGAGGATCAAATCCTCGCCCTTAAGGTCTACAACAATGAGATTCGAGGGCTAATCCAGGCTCCCGATCCTCACTGGGTAATCCCTATCCTACCGGTTCCCAACCATACTATCCCCACTAGGCATACCCACTAGGGGTGGACTCGTTTCCATTCGGTTCAGTTTTTGACCGAAACCAATAACCGAACCAAATATTCGGTTTCAGTTTGGTTCGGTTCTTTTTGAAGTTCAGTTCGATTAAATTCGGTTTTATAAATATTCGGTTCGGTTTTGGTTTGGTTTGATGTTTTTTCGGTTCTTCACAATATAAATTCAACTATTATATTCAATATAATAAGTTATATATAACAAAAAGCCAACAAAAGTTATATATATATGCTCAAGATAAGAGGTAGACTTGCACAACAATTTACAAATATCTCAAAAGATATAACAATCATAAATCACAATAGATCATTCTCTAAACCTAAATTAGTTGAATCACGAATTACACGAGTATATTATCGGTCCTCCTTGGATCCATGAGGGTCTTAAAAAAGAAAAACAAATTACATTAAAATCTCAAACACATAAAACTCACAAAAAGATGTCATTTTAGTATGTGACTTTGACTTCGGTCCATTTCGGTTCGGTTCGGCTCTGTACGACCCCGAACCGAGAACCGAACCAAACCAATTCGGTTCGGTTCTGTTTTTCTATTTTTCGGTTCGGTCTTCTTTGGTTTCGGTTCTTCGTTTTTTTTTCGGATTTTCTTGGTTTGGTTTTGAATTTTCGGTTCCGAAATGCCACCCCTAATACCCACTACAAACGATTCACACTCAAACAAGCAGTCAATACAAATACGGTACACACAATATGAAGCAATAAAAGAGTGGGTAGCACCCAAATCAAAAAGCACCGAAACTGGATGAGAAAGGATCTAAGTGGTACCTGACGCCACCGGAATGTCTGCCTCCTCCGTCATCTTATACAATCGAGGATGGACTGAGCCCGAACTAGACACAGCTCGGCGGTCTGGCTGACCCCGACCCCTACCATGGCCCGAATTCTGAGGAACCTGTGTGGCTGGAGTCTTTTGATCAATGCTAAACTCCTTCTGAATGACGGTGGTATACGGAGCTCTGGCGGCTCTGGTAGCCCTCTCGCAATGAGTGGCTCGATGCCAGGTCTGTCCGCAAGTAAAGCAAGTAACTAAAGGGAATGGGCAATCCTTCATCAAATGCTCATATTGGTCGCAGTTAAAGCAAACTCTCCGCCAGATGCAACAGACTGGACTGAATGGTTACCCTGAGATCCCCCGACCTGATGAAACGGCCTCTTCCCTAATGTAGGAGCAGACTAAGATTTCGAAAATTGACCACTCTTGCCGGCTGAAAAACTACTAGCTGTCTTTTGTTTCTTGACCTTGGAACCCAATTCTGATTCCGGGGCAGCCATCTCGATCGCTAGGGTGCGATCCTGGTATTCCTTCAAGGTGGCACACATGAGCTATGCCATACTCTGTCTGATATGCGGCTTCATGCGCAAATTGAAGTAAGGGATTTTATCGGCCTCAGTCCTCACCTGATCCTTCACGAATCCCAACTACTGATTATAAGAGATGATGGCCTGAGAAATCGGCACATCCTGAGGTGTGGCAGTGAAGAATTCCACAATCCTGCATTATTTGACTGGCGGTGGACAATATTCTGCCTCTATAGCAGTCTTAAATTCTTCTCAAGTGGCTGGGCGGTCTCTGGGTGCCACAGCCTCCCACCATTACGCAATTTCCTTTCCCAGGAGGTACTGAGCAATCTGTACCCTCTTATCATCGGGACAATCTACAACATCGAAAGTTCTGCCCAGCTAAAAGAGCTAATTCTACCAACCGAGAGAGTCAAAAGATCCAATGAAACGAGGAGGGTGCATCTTAGTCACCTTCTGAAGCCACTTACTAGCTTCATCCTCAGGAGTCGGGGGCGGATTATGGCGTCCACCCTGAGCTATCTGGGCAAGCTGAGCTACCAACTTCTGAAGTACAGCAGTAGATCCCATGTCGGCATTACTCCCCTACGACTGGTCTAGGCTGACTGACAAATTCTGCTGCCCGTCAGAACTCAGAGGTAGAGTGTCCTACACTGAATGAGAGGTCGAACCTACAGAGGATTGAGAAAGCGAAGCTTTCTCATTATCTGCACCACGACCATGACCTCGTCCGCACCCCCTAGCTGGTCTACGGCGACCTATGAACATACTGAAGAAAGATATGAAAGGAACGAGATCAGAAAAATTCACAATTTGCAAAGTCGGTACCATAATTCATAATTCCAAACAACACAAGGAAATGAATTACAGAAATATAAGAGTTCGAGGAGACTTACAGCCACGGGTCGCATGAAGAGATGGTAGCACGATGATATTAGGCTCAACAACAGACTCTAACGACATAACTGACAGACCCAAATTAACCAACAGCCTAGGTATTCATAACCTAAGACTCTGATACCATAAATGTAACACCCCAAATTCACTTAAGGGACGTTAAACGCCGTAAAACCTTCACAAGGTCTACCAGGCTAACACATGACTCAAAATTCACGGCAAATACTCATATTACATAATAATCATAGTAAAATAGGGCTGTGGCCTCGGCCAAAACATTTTAATCGGACATCAAAAGTATGAGTTAATACGAATTCATTGCCCACGCAGGGGACTTTAACCAAGATTAAAGAAACCAAATAATATCCAACACCCAAGTAGATAAAAGAACAAAACATCTAATACAGACTCGAGCCTCATCATAATGCCGGTCCATCCTTTGCATGTGCATCTCGTGCCAGCTCCTCAGCTCGACCAATACCTAAAATGCATAAGACGCATTTCCCCTATTTAAGGGATTAGCATTCGAATAGCTAGTGCAAGTACACAATTACATTACATTATATACACGATTTACACAGTTATCTCATTTAGAAAAAAACATTTGAAAAGCCATATTCCGGAATGAACATACACCAAGAATAGAAATTACCAAAAATAGAAAGTACATATATTACACTCTTCATGTCAAAGAACACGTCATACAAGTCTTCATATAAACTTAACGGCCAGTCATGTTTCATCGACTTGCGAACGATTAAGTATTTGAGCTATAAACCTTTCCAGTGCCGACCCCCTTATCCAATAAGAAGTGGAACGTTTTGCTCTTTAATACACAGACTAGTTTCTATATGTATATTTACGAGTTAAGAATGCCAGTAACTACCAGTAAATAAAGAAACATCTATTGCCATAATAACAAGTACAATGCCCTCACTCGACATCATCTGAGTGGCATTCGAGGGCATACTCCTAACAACAACCACCCGTTGGAGTGCAATATGGAGCAAATTATTATCCCAGGCCTCAATATGGGATGGAAGCAAACTACAATATGCCGCAACAACCTCCGGTTGAGAATCTAATGCAGGACTATGCAAAGCCCGTGGTTAACACCGCCATCTCGTGCATCCAATTAGCACCGGCAGCAAGGAACTACCACATCAGCGGATTTCACATCGAGCAATTGCCCTCATTTCATGGATTAGCACGTGAGGACCCATTGTCGTTCATCCGGGGCTTCTACGTGGCAATTGACAACTTCCCATTAAATGGGTTGAGCGAGGATCAACTAAGAATGAAGTGCTTCCCGTATATACTCAAGGATGGGGCAAAACAGTGGTTGATGACTTTAGCACTAGGCTCACTAAGAACGTGGTATGAAGTTTACGACAAATTCATTACCAAGTATTTCTCTCATTCGAAGACTACACAGTTGAGAACCCAAATCTCAACATTCGGACAACAAGATGGAGAGGCATTTCACGAAGCATGGGACCGATTCAAGATGATCCTCATTCAACGCCCACACCATCACTATCTGCATCAACTACTTAATCAATTATTCTATGATAGGTTGACTCAATATTGCCAAGGTGCAGTGGATAACGCAGCAGGTGGTTCATTTTGGGGGTTAACGGAGAGACAAGCTTATGATATGTATGAAACATTGGGAGCTAATTCACAACAAAAAAGTGTGCGTGTTCGTAGGGGAGCTGTGAACCAAGTAAGAAGGATGAGATGCAATCTAAAATCGATGAGTTAACAAGGGAACTAAGACAACTCAAGACTCAAAATAAGTCTTCGAGCTCAAGAGTTTGTGAAATTTCCGGGATACCCGGACATGATGCTAATTCTTGCCCACATACTTTTCCGAAAGAACAAACCTAACAAGTGAATTGGGCTATGGGACAAAGCACGGGATGGACCGAATGGGAGGAGAGGAGAAATAATTATGGCAGAAATGCAAGAAATGCACCTCTCCCGAACACTTATCATCCTGGGCTAAGAAACCATCTGAATTTCTCATGGAGAAACAACAACCCAATGTCGTACGACACAAGCGCCCAAGCTCAATACAATGAAGGAAACCGAGCCCAACAAACAACACAAAGTGAACCACCTCCATAACAAAGGAACTCTCTTGAGGAGAGTATTACGATATTCATTAAGGAAAGTTGGGAAAACCGAGCGGAGAACAATAAAAGGTTCAAATATTTAGAAGCTTCGGTGAAGAAAATGGAGATTTAAATTGGGCAACTTGCTACCGAGGCACGTAGACAAGAAAGGAGTAAACTACCAAGTCAACCCGAGCAAGCTCCAGCTATTACCACCCTCCGAAGTGGTAAAGTGATAAATAAAGAGACAATTCTGGAAGCGAAAGAGATGGGCGGTGAGAAAGAAGACGAGTCGAAAAATCAAGAAGAGAGAGAGTAGACGAAGCAACTTCGAACTCCAAGCTTCACAAATCTGCTCAACCATATAAGCCACCGGTCCCTTTTCCGAGCCGACTTAGAAAAGCAAAGCAAGATGAGCAATTTTCCGAAATCTACGACATGCTTTCGAAGGTTCATGTCAACTTACCTCTCTTAGATGTTGTGCAGAACATTCCCGCTTACGCAAAATTTTTCAAAGAGTTGACCTCTAACAAAAGACGATATTTTGGGAACGAGAAAGTGGTGCTCTATGAGGTAGAAGCGAGGAGTCAAAAGAAGGGGGATTTCGGAAGTTTTATGATCGACATCACTATGGGAGATAAGAAGGTTGCTCGTGGCATGCTCGATTTGGGAGCAAGTTTGAATGTAATGCCGTACTCGACTTATTTCTTGGACTCAGGGGAATCAAATCAACAAGAATGACTCTTCAAATGGTGGATAGATCGGGAAATACCCCAAGGGAATCATTGAAGACCTATTAGTGCAAGTGGACAAGTTGGTGATTCCGGCAGATTTTGATATTTTAGAGATGAGCGATTTCGCAACATGCGAAAATAAAGGGACGATACTTCTAGGATGGCCAATCATGCGTACAACAAAAACAATCGTCGATGTTGATGAAGGAAAGGTCACCATGACCATCTTGGGTGAAACGGTAGAAATCGACGTGTTCGGTTCATCTCTTATCCCTTCTCATATTTATGCTGCCCATGATTGTAATTTTATTGATTGTATTGATTCTTTGGTTGATGATACATATTTGCATGACGATGTAGGGGACACATTGCATGATGCTCAAACCGTTGATCATGATATGGGGCAGAATAATTTAGATATTGAAGAATATGTTGCATTGCTAGACAATTCCGAACCCGTTGATGAAGTTGACGATCTTAATATGCCTTTGGAATTAAATTTTGAGGAGCCCGTTGAAATCACCCCACCCCAACTTGAATTGAAAGAACTTCCAGCACATCTTAAATATGTTTTCTTAGGCAAAACTGACACTTACCTTATAATTGTCTCTTCCGAATTAACTCCTTTTCAAGAAAACAAATTAGTATAAGGTTTGACCAAATTAAAGGAAGCAATTGGGTGGACTATTTCTGATATCAAGGGATAAGTCCTGTTAGGTGCATGCATAAAATAATCCTCGAAGATAATGCAAAACCTGTTAGGGAAGCTCAAAGGCGTTTAAATCCGAACATGCAGGATGTAGTTAAAAAGGAAGTTTTGAAGTGTAACACCCCCAAGTTATTCAGGGAATATTACAGCACCGTGAGCCCCGCCGTGGGACCCACAAGGCTAGTCATACGCGGAACTATAATTCTTGACCGAGAAGGTCGTAATACAATGAAATAAAGGACAAGACAAAGGGTATTCAAACCATGTCCAATGTATCCAAATACATCACAACACAAATCAATACCTCGGCAACCCACACCAGAACATCAAGGAAACTGAAAAACAATACTCGAGTCTTCAATAACCATTCCAGTACAGCAACACTGAATGGAGGAACACAAAATATAACCGGAGATAAGACACAGTACCATGCTTGCCCATCATCTTCATGCCTACCCGACACCTGCCTGTCCGCTCTCTTGGAACCTGAGATACATAAAAAGTATTTCCCCCATAAAGGGGTTATCCATCGAATAGCTAGTGCAAGTATATCGAATATGAAATACAATACTCCTCGACCATAAAGTAAAAGTAACCGTCAATTCATCATTTCAATATTATTATTCTGGAATAACTAAATCTCATAGTATCACATCAATACATATATGATCAACCGTGGAACCGCACCAGAGGCTACGGAACCCTCAGAGGACCTGTCGGTCCATCCCAGAGTGGTTAACTCATATTATCCGTGGAATCGCACCAGAGGCTACGAAACCCTCAAAGGGCCCGTCGGCCCATCCCAGAGTGGATATAAATAATCATGCCATTCATATATCTTACTTTCAAAGTCGAGAACATACAATCATAAATATATACTTGTCTTTGAGACATCGAGAAATCGAACGGAAAAGAGTATGAGTTCGGTAGGTCCAAGAACGCACTTCCGGTACCTAAACGATGTGCAAGGGATATGATAATCAATAATCCATATTCATAACTCACAAAGAAACTCTCGAAGCACGCCTACGATTCACGAAACTACGAGAGTAAACAACTAGGGGGTTGGAAAATCACCCAAACCCTCACAAGTCCGAACACGGTGCAAACCAAACGGAAAAATCATAGGGGAAACATGTATACGGGGTAGATACATGATAATCTCAAGGTTCTCAAGCTTCAAAATGGATAAATCGGACGAATCTAAGAAAAACCCCAAAATTCCCAAAAATTAGGGTTCTAAGGATTTTTACCTTGATTTGGAAGATGGAATGGATTAGATGTTGTGAAATCTTTGTTCTACAACCAAAGATGTTGATATCTGAATAAGGATCGCCCCCAACCGTCCAAAATCGCCTCTCCCGAGGTTCTCCCATTGAAAATGAGTGAAAAGATGAATAAATGACGAAATAGAAGTCAACTGTCCAATATATACTTGCCCAGTCTAGCGCACGCTACACCTCTAATATTAGCATGCGCTAGCGGGGTTGCCGGGTAGTCCAGTTGCTTCTGCCGGCCTCGTCAGCGTGCATTAAGTATACCATTGCATGCGCTAATCGCCTTCCTTTAGCGTGCGCTAGCCGAAAGTTAGCGTGCGCTGCCTCGGAATTGGTGTCCAGAAATTGGAGTCCAGAACCTACTGTCCTCTACCCTGCTCGAGTCTTAGTGCGCGCTGCCGTGATAGCTTAGCGTGCGCTACACAACACATATAGCGTGCGCTATCCAAAGCCTAGCGTATGTTACCTGATAGTCCAGACAGTCTGGAAACCTCCCTGCCTCTGTCGACCCAGCTCATTAGCGTGCACTACGGGCGCGCTACTGACCACAAATAGCGTGCGCTAGTTAACTCCTAGCGTGTGCTAAATGCTAGTCCAGAGAGCAGTATTAGCTACTGTCTCTGCCCTGTCTGGTCCCTTAGCGTGCGCTACGGCTCAAAGTTAGCGTGCGCTACTCAAGAAGAATTAGCGTGCGTTAGCCTAGGCCTAGCGTGCGCTATTTCTCTAACCCAGAACACTTCCGCAAGGTCTAAACAACCATGATCATGATCCAAACAAGGTACGAAACTCTATAACAATATCGACAACATCACAAAGAGTTTATAGAGCGACAAAATAGGAAGAACGGTAAGGTCAAATAGTTAACTAAAAGTACGGGTATTACATTCTCCCCTCTAAACAGAAGTTTCGTCCTGAAACTTAAGAAATATAAAGTTCGCGGTACTCCGACCGCATATTCTCTTACGTCTCCCAAGTCGCCTCCTCGACTCCATGCCTCGACCGGTGTACTTTAACCAACTGAATGGTCTTATGCCGAAGTTGTTTCTCACAACGTTCAAGGATCTTCACGGGTCTCTACGGAAAGGTAATATCCTTGGCTACGTCAATCTCGCTATAGTTGATAACATGACTCGGATCCGGCACGTACTTTCTCAACTGATACACATGAAAAACACTATGGACGTGACTCAAAACTGGAGGCAATGCTAAGCAATAAGCTAAATCTCCAACCCTGTCTATAATCTTGAAAAGTCCGATATACCTCGAACTATGTTTTCCCTTTTTTCCAAAGCGGAAAACCCTTCTGGTTGGCGACACCTTGAGTAAGACATGATCCCCCTCTTCGAACTCTAAGGGTCGATGACGAGTATCATCATAAGATTTCTGACGGCCCTGGGCAGTCAGCAACTGGTCCCGGATAATAGAAATATTTTCCTTAGTCCCCATAAACATATCCGGCTCTGTTCCGATTAGTTCTGAAGTCTCGTCCCAACATAATGGCGACCTACATCGCCTATCGTAAATTGCCTCGAATGGTGCCATTTTGATCGACGCATGCCAACTATTATTGTAGGCAAACTCGATCAATGGCAAATGAAGCTCCCAATCATTACTCCAATCTAGGGCACAAGCCCGCAACATGTCCTCCAACGTCTGAATCGTCCTCTCCATATGACCGTCTGACTGAGGATGAAAGGACGTGCTCAATCTCAACTCGGTACCCAAAGCCTGATGAACGGCCTACCAAAAATGCGATACGAAACGACCGTCTCGATCAGAAACAATGGTCTTGGTGGCACCGTGCAATCTTACGATCTCAGCTATAAAAGTTCGAGCCAATCTCTCCAGTCCCCAAGTATCTTTAATACCCAAGAAGTGTGCAGACTTGGTCAACTGATTGACGATTACCCAAATCATATTCATTTCGGCCCTAGTTCTCGGCATGACAGTGATAAAATCCATAGAGATGTCTTCCCACTTCCATTCGGGAATGGGAAGCAGCTTCAACAACCCACCGGTCGTTGATATTCGATCTTGACTTTCTGACACGTCAAGCACCGTAGTACAAACTCCGTGACATCCTTCTTCATGTTATTCCACCAAAAATTTCGTTTCAAGTCCTTGTACATCTTACTCGTTCCAGGGTGGATTGAGTAAGGCGTAGCATGAGCTTTTCGGAGAATTCTCCGCCTCAACTCTAGATCATTCAGAACACAAAGCCTCCTGGAATTTCAGAATACTATCCTAGTGAACCATAAATCCAGGAGCTTTTCCTTTAATTACATCTTCCTTCAGTTAAGAGATCAGCGGGTCACTCCACTATTTCCCTTTGATGTCGTCAACCAAGGATGAAGTAATTTCGAGAGTGCACAACTGTCTTGTACTCGTTGAAGCGAAACTTCTATTCCTTGCTCGATTAAATCTTGCCGAATCTTCGTCTGAGAAGTAAGAACCTTGAGCATCTGGAGCGATGCCGATTTGCGGCTCAAAGCATCCGCGACAACATTGGCTTTTCCTGGGTGGTAAAGAATTTCTAAATTGTAATCCTTTATCAACTCTAACCAACGTCTATGTCTCATGTTCAACTCTTTCTGACTGAAAATATACTTCAGGCTCTTGTGATTGGTATAAATCCGACACGGAGAACCATACAAATAATGCCGCCAAATCTTGAGTGCGAAGATAATTGCGGCCAACTCCAAATTGTGAGTAGGATAGTTCATCTCGTCCGGCTTCAGTTGTCGTGATGCAAAAGCTATCGTCTTATCATGTTGCATAAGCACACAGCCAAGACCTTGACCCGAAGCGTCACTATAAACCGCAAACCTGTTAGGCGTATTTTTATGCGCTTAGTTATCATTATTTTATGTCCATCTTGAGCCTAAATCAGCATAAATGAGCTTTTAATGCACTATCTTTTTATGTTTTGCAGGAAATTGGAGTCCGGAAGCTCGAACGATGAAAAACGGGCAAAAACGGCAAATTTTGGCCTGGGGCCGCGACACGAACCAAGTGAGCCGTGGCACACGAAGGCAACCAGCAAATGCCAAACCAACTGTATTGTGAGCCACGACACAAGGATGCTGAGCCGCAGCCCAGGAAGGAAAAAAGACGCCCAGGCATCTGCGCTGAACAGCGTGAGCCGTGGCACAGATTAAGTGAGCCGCGGCCCACGGGGCGGTTTTTGATGTTTTGGCCGCAGTTTTGGGCCGTTTTTGGAGCTTGTTCCCAACCTAATTCCCGGACGCATTTTGGAGGCTGATGATAGTTATAAATAAGGGTTTAAGGGCTGAAGACATCATCATCAAATCGGAGGAAGACATTGCGGGATCTAAGAACACAAGGAGGAGATTTGTGGGCGACGACAAGACCACGGATCCCTTGCGATTTTTCTTAATTTTTCCGCATCTTAGTTTCTAGATCTGTTTGAGTAGGATTGTGATTTTAGCCGATTACATAACGGTTTGATTTACTTTTATTTCAATTTATTCATTATTCGTATTGAGTTGGATTTTTCTCATTGTTCTTAATGCTTTTTAACTGTCTGGCCAACAGTTGAATTGTTTTGAATGTCTTTATGGATTCGGGAGATGAAATTTAGGCACAGTTCTTGTGAGAAAAATCACGATTTTCGTGAGATAGGGATATACTCATGGGAATTGTCAAGCCTATTTATTGTGGGGATTCTTGAACTGTTTTAGCTATTAATTATATAATTCGAATAGGGATATATCGAGTTAATAATTCGTAGTATTTTCTATCGACCTTGAGAAAGGCTTTAGAATAATTTAGGAATCTCTGGCTTACAATCAATTGAATAAAAGTGAATTGGAATTAAATAAATATCATTCCAGATTGTTTGAGGTGAAAATCATAATCCTACGCCCTTATTATTATTTATTATTTTTATTATTACTATTATTATTTTCTATTTATTTTTCTGCAATTAGTTTAGACATAAATTCCATATAATTATTCTTCAAATAAAATTGTGAGTTGACTATATTTTGGTACTTAGTGAAATCAGTCCTCGAGAGAACGATATCTTACTTATCACTTTATTACTTGTTGACACCGTGCACTTGCGGCATAGTGTGAGGGATTTCCTCACAACAAGTTTTTGGCGCCGTTGCCGGGGACTTATTTTTCGCTAATATCAATACCAAGCGACTCTAATTTTAATTTGAAGTTTTTTTTAGTCTCTATATTTTTATTTTTTCATTATATTTTTCTTTGATTATCGTGACCCTTGGCATTTCATAAATTTCGATGATATTAATAATTTGCCTAATAGGGTCAGTCAGCCCCCTCCCCCAAAATAAAAGACCATGCTTGAACAATGTGTAGACGCTCTCAAAAATCCTGATAGTACCCCTCTTGAGCGAAAATGTGCACGTCGTGGTCTTGAGATTTACTATGGTTATTTTCAAGCTCATAGATTTAGTAGTAAAATTGAGGGGGAGGTTGAGAAGAAAGACATGCTGAGTTTTAGGGTCGATCCCCCAGCACCTGATAATTACATAAAGTGTGATGAACTTGTAGAAGAAGTTACCATTGATGATGTTTCCAAAAAAATTTCATTAATTTGTCATCAAACTTCGAATAATAAGGTGAACACTTTTTGTGCCTAAAATTTTATTAATGGTGCCACGCATAATTTTTCCTAAATCCATAATGGGAGAGATTGACCCCATTACTTTTGATTTTGTTGAGGCTTATTCTTTGAGTTCTAATGAGGTTGTTCGTGATAAGTCTTTATTATTTACCCATTCTAACTCTTCTTATTTTTTCATACCTTATAATTATTTTATTCTTTCATCATTTTTTGGTTGTCCGCATAATTATTCTTACTCATTATTTTTGGCAACCAGGTAAGAACCAAAGCCTCCCTTGTGGAATAAGAGGCTTATAGATTGCAAGAAGGGGGTATTTGGCAATCTCCCTAGAAAGAAGCCACGTTAATCTTCTATTTTCCATGTCGTGCTCAAGACGTAAAATAGAGCGCTTGATGGGAGGCAACCCATCATTTTTACTTGCTTTCTAGTTAGTTGTTTTTATTTGTTTTTTCGTTAATAATTTTCTTTTCTTTGTTTTGTTATTTCGTTTGGATTCGTGTATTCTTGTGGCCTTGATTTCTCTAATATCTTTCTTTTAACCCCAATGAGTTATTATCCTTCATATTTTAGTCTTTATTGACTTAATGTCTACAGTTATTTCATGACTAGAGACTAAGTTTGGGGGTCCCTGGTGATGTTGAGCATCATTTGAAGTATGGATTGACAGACGATTCCACTCAGACATGTGCTGGCGTTCAAGAAGACATTTGGAATAAGATTCACTTTTCCTTATCTCTTTTATTTTCACATGAGTTTTCTTGTTGATGATGTTATGTGTAGTGGAATAAATTGAAGCATGCGATATTTTCTTAATTTTTCTTGGATATAAATTGCGATTTCATCATTACTTTATTTTTCTTGCATGCTGTTGTTGGTTTTTGCCAAAAACGTGAATTTTACGTGAATTTTTCGTGCTTCCGTGTGTAAAACTGATGTTACGATACTGATTTCTCTTGAAAGAAACGGTTGAGTTCTAGTCGAGTTGTAGTCAGCGATATCTGTTTCTGTTGAGTATTCATTTAGGTCCGAAATTTTTCGTTTTTGTAGAAATCTTAGCAGATAAGAAAGGAGACATACGTGTTTTCAAATCACCGCCTATACGTTTGGTTATACTTTTCGGTTAGCTAGGCGTCCAGTAACATAAGTCGTGTGGGCACTTAAATTGAGTTTAGAATCGGACAGTTTTTTCCCAAAAAGTCGACATGTTATTTGTTCTATGATGGGAAGTCTAGTAACCGGGGGTATTCACGTGACCCGTTGTTTACTTTCGCGTAAAAAGACAACCCTGATTAGACTAGTGGTTTAGAGATTTCACATGTGCCGATGATGGGGAGCCTAGTAACCGGGGGCATTCGCGTGACCCGTTGTTTACTCTCGCGTAAAACAGCGACCTTGAATCGGACATGCGGGAATGGCTATTCGAGTTGTTTCTCCGCTGTGGAGGGGAACTTAGTAACTAGAAGCATCCATGTGCCCCATGAGTGTCTTTTACGTCAAACGGTGCCCCAATACATGAGAATGGAATTCCACCCTAGGATTATCCCGATGAAACATCCCGAGATCCAAACCTAGTGGTTAACTCGAATCATATTATTGATCATACATAAGGGAATGCTGTCCGAGGTTTAATTTTAACGATGAAACTCTTAAATTTTTGCCACTAGACTGTGGGACTGGGCGAATTGGCTTGTTTAATATAACTCTTCATATTGACGGTCGGTTAAATTCACGCTTGTTAATCTTTGAGCTTGATTTTCTTCATGAACGATTGGTTAGGACTGAAAATGATCACTTCTTGGAATCAGTGTCCGTAGATGTGACTCACTATTACGACACTCGTATTATTCTTTGAGATTTTCAGGGTAGTATTGATTAAGTTGAGCACTACGGACTTGCACGAGTATTCACGATACTTTTTGTTTAAAATTGATTTTTGCTTGAGGACAAGCAAAGGCTCAAGTTTGGGGGTATTTGTTAGGCGTATTTTTATGCGCTTATTTATCATTAGTTTATATCCATTTTGAGCCTAAAAATGCATAAATGAGATTTTAATGCACTATTCTTATATGTTTTGCAGGAAATTGGAGTCCGGAAGCTCGAACGATGAAAAATGGGCGAAAACGGAAAATTTTGGCCTGGGGCCGCGGCACGAACCAAGTGAGCCGCGGCACACGAAGGCAACCAGCAAGTGCCGAACCAACTGTACTGTGAGCCGCGGCCCAGGAAGGAAAAAAGGCGCCCAGGCATGAGGTGCTGAACGTTGGGGCCGCATCATAGATTAAGTGAGCCGCTGCCCACGGGGCGGTTTTGATAGAAATTGCCGCGTTTCTGGGCCGTTTTGGAGCCTGTTCTCGACCTAATCACACGGACGCGTTTTGGAGGCTGAAGAGAGTTATAAATAAGCATTGAAGGTCATAATTGAGAGGATTATCATCGGAGGAAGGGATCGATGGAGAGATAGAGCGGAGACACCAGAGGAGCAGAAACGAAGAGATTTGTGGGCGACGACAAGACCACGGATCCCTTACGGTTTTTCTTAATTTTTCCGCATCTTAATTTCTAGATCTGTTCGAGTAGGATTGTGATTGTAGCCGATTACATGACGGTTTGATTTATTTATTTTTATTTGAATTTACTCGTTATTCGTATTGAGTTGGATTTTTCTCATTGTTCTTAATGCTTTTTAATTGTCTGGCCAATAGTTGAATTGTTTTGAATGTCTTTATGGATTCGAGAGATGAAATTTAGGCATAGTTCTTGTGAGAAAAATCATGATTGTCGTGAGATAGAGATATACTCATGGGAATTGTGAAGCCTATTTATTGTGGGGATTCTTGAACTGTTTTAGCTATTAATTATCTAATTCGAGTAGGGATATATCGAGTTAATAATTCTTACTATTTTCTATCGACCTTGGGAAAGGCTTTAGAATAATTTAGGAATTCCCGTCTTACAATCAATTGAATAAAAGTGAATTAAATTAGATAAAAATCATTCCTGATTGTTTGAGGTGAAAATCATAATCCTACGGCCTTATTATTATTATTATTATTATTAATATTATTATTTTCTATTTATTTTTCTGCAATTAGTTAGAAATAATTTCTATATAATTGTTCTTCAAATAAAATTACGAGTTGACTATATTTTGGTACTTAGTGAAATCAGTCCTCGAGGGAACGATATCTTACTTATCACTTTATTACTTGTTGACACCGTGCACTTTCGGCATAGTGTGAGGGATTTCCTCACAACAAAATCCCTCACTACCATGTAGTAAAGCTAGGATCGGCGCTGAAGTCAAACGTCTCTTCAACTCATCGAAGCTCTGTTGTCTCTCATCCGTCCAAACAAACTTTTTTGTCTTCTGTAGTAATTTCGTAAGCGTCCGAGCGAGTTTCGAGGACCCCTCGACAAACCGACGGTAATTCCCAGCAAGGCCCAAAAAGCTACGAACTTTCTTAACATTTTTAGGCGCTGCCCAATCCAGCACTGCCTCAATCTTCTGCGGGTCTACACGATCCCCTTCGGATGAAATCACATGGCCGAGAAACATAACTTCTTCCAACCAGAACTCACATTTCGAGAATTTTGCATAGAGGCGCTCGGTTCTCAAAATATCTAGTACCAAACGCAAGTGTGGGGAATGTTCCTCCTTATCTCGAGAATAGATCAAAATGTCATCAATAAAGAGGACTACACATCTGTCGAGGTACTTGATGAATATCTTGTTCATTAGCTGCATGAATACTTCCGGTGCATTAGTCAATCCAAAAGGCATAACTACAAATTCATAATGCCCGTATCTCATCCGAAATGCAGTCTTCGGAACGTCGGACTCTTTCACCCTGAGTTGATAGTACCCTGATCTCAAATCAATTTTCGAGAAAACTGCAGCCCCCTGCAACTGATCAAATAAATCGTCTATACGAGGCAAATGATACTTGCTCTTGATGGTGACTTTGTTCATCTCACGGTAGTTGATGCATAAATGTAGTGAACCGTCCTTCTTTCTCACAAAAAGAACAGGCGCGCCCAAGGCGAAGCGCTCAGTCTGATGTACCCTTTTTCCAATAATTCTCCAAGTTGATTCTTTAATTCTTGCATCTCGGAAGGTGCCATACGATAAGGTGCCTTAGAAATCAGGGCCGCATCAGGCTCTAAATCCACATAAAATTCTATCTCTAGATCTGGCGATAATCTCGGGAGGTCGTTTGGAAAAACATCGGGATACTCATTAACAACCGGAATCGAAGAGAAATCGACTTCGATCCCTTCCGTCTTCAAATCATAACACCAATAGCCCGTGCAACCTTTATTTAAAAGTTTTACGGTCTTCATGGCGTTGATAAGCAACTTAGATTTGCCCGTCTTACGTCCCAAAAATGAGTACTTAGATCCGCCTTCAGTCATCATGGTGATAACCTTAGTACGGTAATTCATAATTGATTGGTGACTATCAAGCCAATCCTCGCCGAGGATCACGTTCTCGCCTTCCATATCAACTACAATCAAATTCGATTACCAATCTATACCAGCTATAAACACCGGAAAATCTCTAATCTCCCGGTTTCCCACAATTCTATTCCTGCTAGGTAGTTTCAAATTCTATCCGACGCTAGAGTTTCCCCCTCTAGCGTTCTGACCCCATCCCCGGCCCCTGCCGTAATTCTACTGAGACTGACCAAAAGATTGCCGCTGATTCAGGCCTTGATCAAGTGACGCTAGGGCAGAAGCCCGAGTGTCCAGAGTCTGATTTGGTTCAGAACAATAAGCCACTCTATGTCCCATCTGTCTGCAAGTGTGACATTTCAAAGGTGGGAAATTGCATTCCAAATTAACGTGGCCTGGATGACCATAATTATAGCAAGTCATCGTGCGAGTTGAGGTGCCCGTAACAGAACGGAAACTCCTCTTTCCTTTAGTAGAATGTGACGAATGTTCGGCGGAACGGTTAGTCGTCTGTGACCTCTGGAAGTTTCCACTCTTATAGACAGAAAAATTTCCCGCGATCTTCTGCTTCTTTGGTTCTTCATTGGTATCATTGTCGGGGCTTAACAAGTCATGGGCCAAAGCTCTGTCCTGATATTCCTTCAACGTGGTGCAAGCAAATCCGGACATGTACCGCCGTAAGTCCATATTCATCCGCATATCAAAGTAACAGATCTTATCACGCTCGTTTTAGACTTGATCATTCACGTGGATCAATTGTTGGTTGTACTCCACGATTGCCTGCGAAACGGGAATGTTCTGCGGTTTAGCCTCGAAAAAGGCTCGAATTCGGCCTTCTCGCACCGGCCAAGGACAAAACTCGGCCTCCAAAAGCTCTTTAAATTCTTCCCACGTAGCAACACGATCATGTGGCTTGATGACTTTCCACCACGTAGCGGCCTCCTTAGTGAGAAAATACTGAGCAATTGGTACTTTTCTCGCTTCGGGACAATCAACTGCTTCGAGAATTTTCTCTAATTCTGCTAGCCAATCCTTCCAACCTAATGGGTCTGTGCACCGCCAAACTGTGGAGGGTGCATACGGATTACATTTTGAAGCAAGGCATCCGTTGTTGGGTTCGGATTGTTCAACTGAACGGCTTGGGCTAAAATGGTCATCTGTTTAGCCAATTGTTGAAGTATGTTTGCAACTCCAACATCCGCGCTGTTTCCCTAGCCAGTCGACTGGTCGTGCTCACTTTTGGTGTCAGGATGCACCGAGTTAGATAGGCTGGGGTTGGTCGATCCCGCAATGGAACTAAGGGAAACGGCCGCGCCACGTCCTCGTCCACAGCCTCGTCCCCTACCAGCTGACATACTGAAGAACATACAAGGCACGTAAGTACAATTCAATCGCACGTCATCGAAGTGACCGATTCTCAAAAATATCAATTCAGAGGCAAAGCGATTAAGGGAACACCAGAACAGTAAGAGGTCTTACAAGTACCGGTCGCACTGTGATTATGGCAAAGTAGTGATACTGTAGACAAACGATGACTCGATCGACCCAAAAGACCGACAACCTAGGTATCCATAGACCTAAGCTCCGATACCATATTCTGTAACACCCCCAAGTTATTCAGGGAATATTACAGCGCCGTGAGCCCCGCCGTGGGACCCACAAGGCTAGTCATATGCGGAACTATAATTCTTGACCGAGAAGGTCGTAATACAATGAAATAAAGGACAAGACAAAGGGTATTCAAACCATGTCCAATGTATCTAAATACATCACAACAGAAATCAATACCTCGGCAACCCAGATCGGAACATCAAGGAAACTGAAAAACAATACTCGAGTATTCAATAACCATTCCAGTACAACAACACTGAATGGAGGAACACAAAATATAACCGGAGATAAGACACAGTATCACGCTTGCCCATCATCTTCATGCCAACCCGATACCTGCCTGTCCGCTCTCGTGGAACCTAAAATACATAAAAAGTATTTCCCCCATAAAGGGATTAGCTATCGAATAGCTAGTATCGAATATGAAATACAATACTCCTCGACCATAAATTAAAAGTAACCATCAATTCATCATTTCAACATTAGTATTCTGGAATAACTAAATCTCATATCATCACATCAATACATACATGATCAACCGTGGAACCGAACCAGAGGCTACGGAACCCTTAGAGGACCCGTCGGTCCATCCCAGAGTGGTTAACTCATATTATCCGTGGAATCGCACCAGAGGCTACGAAACCCTCAGAGGACCAGTCGGCCCATCCCAGAGTGGATATAAATAATCATGCCATTCATATATCTTACTTTCAAAGTCGAGAACGTACAATCAAAAATATATACTTGCCTTTGAGACATCGAGAAATCGAACAGAAAAGAGTATGAGTTTGGTAGGTCCAAGAACACACTTTTGGTACCTAAACGATTCGCAAGGGATATGATAATCAATAATCCATACTCATAACTCACAAAGAAACTCTCGAAAGCCGCCTACGATTCTACGAGAGTAAACAACTACGGGATGGAAAATCACCCAAACCCTCACAAGTCCGAACACGGTGCAAACCAAACCGTAAAATCGTAGGGGAAACATGTATATGGGGTACATCATAATCTAAAGGTTCTCAAGCTTCAAAACGGATAAATCTAATGAATCTAAGAAAAACCACAAAATTCCCAAAAATTAGGGTTCTAAGGATTTTTACCTTTATTTGGAAGATGGAATGGATTAGATGTTCTGAAATCTTTGTTCTTTAACCAAAGATGTTGATATCTGAAGAAAGATCGCCCACAACTATCTAAAATCGCCTCTCCCGAGCTTCTCCCATCGAAAATGAGTAAAAAGATGAATAAATGACGAAATGGAAGTCAACTGTCCAATATATACTTGCCCAGTCTAGCGCACGCTACGCCTCTAATATTAGCATGCGCTAGCGGGGTTACCGGGTAGTCCAGTGGCTTCTGCCGGCCCCGTTAGCGTGTATTAAGTATACTGTTGCGTGCGCTAATAGCCTTCCTTTAGCGTGCGCTATCTGAAAGTTAGCGTGCACTGCCTGGGAATTGGTGTCGAGAAATTGGAGTCCAGAAACTACTGTCCCCTGCCCTGCTAGAGTCTTAGCGCGCGCTGCCGTGATAGCTTAGCATGCACTACGCAACACATATAGCATGCGCTAGCAGAAGCCTAGCATACGTTACCTGATAGTCCAGGCCATCTGGAAACCTCCCTGCCTCTGCCGACCCAGTTCGTTAGCGTGCGCTACGGACGCATTAGCGCGCGTTACTGACCACGAATAGCGTGCGCTAGTTCACTCCTAGAGTGCGCTAACTGCTAGTCCAGAGAGCAGTATTAGCTACTGTCACTACCCTGTTTGGTCCCTTAGCACACGCTACGACTCAAAGCTAGTGTGCGCTACTTAAGAAGAATTAGCGTGCATTAGCCTAGGCCTAGTGTGCGCTATTTCTCTGACCCAGAACACTTCCGCAAGGTCTAAACTGTAACACCCCCAGATCAAACCGGGAATATTACACGCCGCAGACCCTCTCCGTGAGGATCCACCAGGCTAGACATCAACACAACACATTACATTACATACTGATGAATCAAAATAACGAATCAATAGACCGATTTGGTCTTCCGTCACTGACTTACAAATCAAAATACATAAACTCATCCAGACTCATACACATGCAAGGGTAAAATACTTGCAACGACGAACAATAAGACAGCGGAAAAGACAATACAATGGACTCCGACTAACTGAAGTCAAAACTGGCCTTCGTGTGATTAGTATCATTCGTCTTTCATCATCCCTCGTGCCGATCCTGTGTCTTGCTCCCGACAACCTGCATGTACCTGGACACAATACAGATATCCACCCCCCGATTACTCGGGGGTTAGCAAAACTCCACTGTTTCGCTAGTGCAAGTATAAAGTGCAAATACGAGCCATACACAACACATTCCGAGAATACAACGAAAGACTTCCCGAGATATATTTAGTTAAAAAAATAGTTCAAGTCTTGTAGAAACGAAGTAAGTAAGCACTTTGAAAACACTTCCAAATCTCGGGAGTTTTGAAAACATTTGAAATTGAAAAGTTCTTAATTCCTCGAAAGTCATTTAGGGTCACAGCCCCAAAGTTCATTTTTCAAAATACAAATCCGTTTAACAAAACACGGGGTCCACGACCCAACCATTCCTGTCACAAAACATAGGGTCCACAACCCGATCATCCACTTCAATTCACTTAAAAGGACACATTACACATAACACATTAATCTTATGCCATTCTAGCCAAGCACCAAGACTCGATATATAATGTCTCTCGACCCCAAGCACAAAGCATTGTGATACTCCGGACAATATCACAATTAACGAAAACATCAACGTCATCCTCAAGATGAAAACCACAACTGGTAACCCGCGGCCGTACCCCTTAGTATCGACCCCCAGACATCCCGTCGGACGCTCCGGGTGGGAAACCACTTCCGCGGCCGTACCCCTTAGTATCGACCCCCAGACATCCCGTCGGACACTCCGGGTGGAAGTTCATCCACACACGCACCCAAGTCCACTTCCGTGGCCGTACCCCTTAGTATCGACCCCCAGACATCCCGTCGGACACTCCGGGTGGAAGGAACAACACACACACACGTTTCAAAATCACAGTTGCAAACCACAAGCCTCGAAGGTCAATCACAGTATATATAGTCGAGGTACCTTACTAGAATGGCCAGTTCATCCAACATATACTCATAACCCAGAACTAATACTATCAACAAGAAAGCACACTATTCCAACAGCACCGAACGGCACAACCAATATCACATAAATTCACATAATTCATCGATAACCACATGTATCCACGTACAGCTTTAACAAAGGACTAAACTTCAAAACTTACCGACAACGTAATCACACACAATGGCATCACACGAAAGTATTACGATCTTATACTCAACATTAATACATGTATTCAATTAAGCATATTAATTCTCGGAACACACGAGTCGTCTTTAAGAAAACCATGTTGGTAAATATACCGATACTTTTGAGAAAGATGGTTATGAATATTTATTTAGCACATATCGACGATTAACAACCATTATATCCACAAAACACGTAATGTATGGGCAAGATACTTGCCTCGATAATCGACACCGGACACTCCTACGAACACGGCTCAGTCGGGACACCTCGAACACCTACAATTCTCCGGCGAAGACAAAGAATACGCCCACGATCGAAAAGCTTTAAGAAAACGACGAACGGAAGGGTTCCGACTCGAGTTCTTCGCAAGAATTCGACCCTAACAACATATAATCAATAAATCATCGATCATACGAGGAAGAATAATCGTAGAACGCCCGAAAACCCCTCTATGACATTCTACCGGACACCTTCAAGGCGTCGGTCAAGAACTCGACCCAAACAACGAATCGATACGATCCAACCATGGAATAATAAAGGAAATGATATAATACATCTAAATATTCATCAATCCATCATAATCTTAAGTTAAATCGGATTAATCGGACGAAAACAACCAAAATACCCAAATCCCCAAAATTAGATTTCTAGGAAATCTGACCTGATTCGGTAGATCGGAGGATGTTATAGGACGGATGATTGATGATATGAGCCTCAAAACTTCATGGATTGAAAGAACAACATCATGTATCCATGATGTATACACCCACAGCCGCGAACGGAAAGAAAAGGAATGAGAAACTGGGTGAAAAATACGCTGCCAGGCCTTAAATAGGCTGACAGACTCGACCGTGTCCGCCTGACACGGTCGTGGCGCGCAGTTGGCCGGCAGGGACTCGACCTTGTCCTGCTAGACACGGTCGCGGCGCGGAGGGACCTACCGATAGTGACCTTTCCGCGGCGCTCGGCATTGACTCGACCGTGTCCTGGAATACGGTCGGGCCTCTGGGCAGTTAGTTCGGCTTATCCGGAAGAGTTCGACTCGGCCGTGCCAGACGACACGGTCGGGTCCTGAGGCAGAGACTTCGGCAGTTTCCGGACGAGTACGGCACGGGCCGTGTCGGACGACACGGCCGAGTTCGGCCGGCAGTGATCGGCCAATAACGAGCGGGTGAGCTAAAACGACCATAACTCTCTCGTCCGGACTCCGATTGACTCACCGTTTGAACCATTGGAAAGCTAATTCGATGCTCTATAATATTGCAAAGATTTAGAATTTTTGGAGTTACCAAAAATTAATGGTGATCTAACAAAGTCGAACTCCCACGTGAAAAAGTCGATTAAGGACACGGAACTCAACAAAACGACACCGAAACGAACTCGAATGACAAAAAGTGCACAATTAATCATTCTCGGAATGACGAAAAGGTCATGATAGAGTTGTCAAAACGAACTTCCTCCGAAAAAAAAAGAAAATTACCGAAATTCGAAATTGCGGATATTACATTCTACCCTCCTTAAAAGAAGTTTCGTCCCGAAACTTAAAACAAGTAGGGAGAAGCAATATCCCGCCAGGAAAACTCAATGAGATACGCAATAAACGCGTAACTAATGCCAAACGGCGAAACGTTACATACAACCCAACGGAATATACGGTGTGAAAACACGCTCCACGACGACCAACACAACGCCGCCGTTAGGGATATAATAAAACCAACAAGTGACAAGCGTCATCAAATGGATAATACAATCAAGTCAATTATCCGAACAATCACAAAACACAACGAACGAAAATCAATACGATTGACCAACCCAACGGTACATCAATCAAAACGCAAGCCAATCGCTGAACAAATACGGAATTCCACCGCCCAAGGGTTGGAAGATCGAAAACGAGACTAATTTTCCGAACTTGGAAAGGTCACAACGATATATAGATCAATTTGGGACAATATCAGAACTCGTTCGAATGACAAATGTGGGAAACAACACCAGGTCAGAAGCATCAACGAACATAGTCGAGTCGATACGGTTAGACGAAACAGAAGAGAAAGAAAGAAAAAATGTGGGTATTACATAAACAACCACGATCATGATCCAACCAAGGTATGAAATTCTATAACAATATCGACAACATCACAAAGAGTTTACAGAGCGGCAAAATAGGAAGAACAGCAACGTCAAATAGTTAATAAAAAGTACGGGTATTACATGAAGTTGTTAGATGTCGGAATCATCTACCCGATATCTGATAGTAAGTCGGTTGGTCCTGTGTATGTAGTGCCAAAGAAATCTAGAATAACGGTGGTTCATAACAATAAAAATAAATTAGTGCCCACTAGAACAGTGACCGGTTAGAGAATGTGCATTGATTATCGGAAATTAAATTCCATAACGAAAAAAGATCATTTTCCCATCCCTTTCATTGATCAAATGTTGGAACGTTTGGCTGGGCATGATTATTACTGTTTTCTAGATGGTCTTTCAGGTTTTTATCAGATTCCCATTGCTCCAGAGGATCAAGAGAAGACCACTTTTACTTGCCCTTTTGGCATTTTTGCCTTTAGGAGGATGCCGTTTGGTCTTTGCAATGCTCCCGCTACTTTCCAAAGGTGCATGCTTTCCATATTCTCTAACTTGTTGGAAAAGTCCATTGAGGTATTCATGGACGATTTTTCTGTCTTTGGAACCACTTTTGATGATTGTTTACATAATTTTACTGTTGTGCTTGAACGATGTATTGAGTGTAATCTTACACTTAGTTGGGAAAAGAGTCATTTTATGGTGAAACAAGGGCTTGTTTTTGGTCATGTGGTTTCTAATAAGGGAATGGATGTTGATAAGGCAAAAGTTGATTTAATTGTTAAATTACCTCCACCTTCATGTGTAAAAGAAATTCGAAGCTTCTTGGGGCATGCCGGGTTTTATAGGCGTTTCATTAAGATTTTTCAAAAATTGCCCGCCCTTTAAGTAATCTTTTGTGTAAGGATGCTAAATTCGATTTTACCGAGGAATGTTTGGTTGGTTTTAATGCTTTGAAAGAAAAGTTGACTTCTGCACCTATTGTTGTTGCACCCGATTGGTCTTTACCATTTGAAATTACGTGCGACGTGTCTGACTTTGCTATTGGTGCCGTTTTGGGGCAGAGAGTGAATAAGTTTTTCCATGTAATTTACTATGAAGAGATAAATTCACCACTAGAAGGGGGTTGAATAGTGGTAATATGGAATATCGAACTTTCTCGCGAATAAAAGAAAATAGTGCGGAAAGTAAAAAACTCAAAGATTTATAGAGGTTCGCACTACTACAAAACTGGCTTTTAACAGCGGTTAAAATGCCTAATTAACGGCGGTTTAAAAACCGCCGTTATATGTACCGCCGTTGATATTAACAGCGGTTTTTAAAACCGCCGTTGAAAATGCCAATTAACGGCGGTTTTATCAACCGCTGTTAAACTTGATCTTAACGGCGGTTCTAGAACCGCCGTTGAATTTTATCATATCTTACGGCGGTTTTATTAAACCGCTGTTAAATGTGAAAAATAACAGCGGTTGAAGGTAACCGCTGTTAAATCTGACACTCCACAGCGGTTATAAAACAGCCGTTAAGTGTAAGAATTAACAGCGGTTATGGAGGAACCGCTGTTAAAATATAAATCGTTTTATCCAGTTTTTGGCCTATTTTGCACAATCCAGTACCTGAATCGGATCAAACTAATCAATAAACCACCAATTCATCGAATCCAAACACACCGAAAAGAACTAACCAACACCAAATTTATTGAACCACCAATACATTGAAAAAGATAATACAAAAATCCTAATTCATCCAAAAATAATTCATACAAATATCTAATAACCAACACCAAATTCATTGAACCACCAATACATTGAAAAAGATAATACAAAAATCCCAATTCATCCCAAATAATTCATACAAATATCCAATGTATTCACACAAAAACACCAAAATCATGTCGCGAGACGATTTCGCACCTCCAAGAAATAAAGTCCCCAATCAACTCGAATTTTATCAAAAACATCTTCAGACAGTGCTCCAACATCATCAAACATCTGCACATATAAACATATAATAAACAAACTTTAAATGTAAAAGAGTAAACAGTTTTATCACCACTTCAAGTAAAAAATATACTACCTCCATCCAACCATCCAAAATACGCGCTCGGGCGATAGTCGACATCCAGTGCATAACATAATAACCACACTCCCAACCTCCATTTTGTTTATTACACTAAAACAAAATAAGACACAATTATATGAGTCGCTTTCAGTAAATAAAATCAACACGTACACAACATACACAGTTAAAAAACACACACTGACACAAACACACAATGCACAAAAAAAAACACAGACAGCACACACACACTGCACAAACAGAAAAAAAAAAGAAAAACAACAACACAAACACACACACACTGCACACAGCATAAACACAATACACACACAAACATAAAAAAAAACACAAACATAAACACACACAACACACACACTGCACAAACAGAAAAAAGAAAAAAAAAACCCAAACACACACACACTGCACAACAGGCCGTTTTTGCTCTCCTGGACTGATACACATCAATGTGAGTCGTTTGAGGTTCTGATTAAAAACATCGAACTTGACACAAACCCTACTGAAAACACATCCATATAGCACCAAATCTTCAAGCACTGGGCAACTTGAAAAAACCCCTTTTTCAGTGCCATCATTCGGAAAAACAATAGCGTGAAAGTGAAGAACATTCGGAAATGCATATGATCTGCAAGCTTTGATGAATGATCTGTAATTTAAAAACAGATCCTAACATGCCAATTTGATTTACATATACAAATGCAGATTTCAAGTTCTTATCATTAAAATACCTAAAGTATGGATGTATAATATTGAACCCTTACAGGAATTTTATCATAGGATTTAATTACTCACTAGTGGTGGCATTTACATAGAATTTCAAAAGGCAACAACATAAAAAAGCCTCCACAACTAGGAAATACACATAGTGTTTGCATTACATAAGCATGCACACAACAATTTCCCAACATCTCAAGGCAAATTTCATGTTTATTTCATCATAGTACGAAAATTTCATGTTTATTTCATCATAGTACGAAACCCAAATAAATTATCATCATTTTAGCACACAAAATCACACCACCGTGGTCTTGCTAAATTCCAAAGTTTGAAGGTGGAATAGGTTAGTGGTGTTGGTGATTGCAAATGAGTTATTGAACAAATTGGTTAACACACTTTTACCACCACATATGTAAGATGAGTGTATTTGAATAATTGTTTGAATTTCGACCATGTTATGCTCTAGTCATCTACCCAGCCAATTGGCCAAATTAATGGCCTAACTCTCCTGCTTGTGACTTGCAGCCTCCTCTATTTAAAAGACAACCTGGTAGACCCCAAAAGAAAAGAAATAGAGATGCAGGTGAATTGACCAACACTGCACACACACACACACACTGCATAGAAAAAAAAACCAACACAAACAAACGGACACTTCATACACGATATGTTGGGAGAAGATCCTTAAGACGAAAGTTAACATCTATCCCAAAGGGAGAAGATCCTTACGACGTTAACCACGTCTATCCCAAAATAATTCGTGTTTCCAAAAATAATATTGTCGTACACACTCAAATATTCATACACACAAACACACATATTTACACTCATGTAATTAAATGTATTACCTTGGGATATATCCAACTAACCGCCTGCTTTGATTTACTTGTATGCATACCATCCATGGTCTTGAATGCGGTCACGGCACTGCTTAAAAGTAACAATAATATATTGAGTCGTTGATATAAAATTTTAAAGCAAATATATTATAAATAAAATCTTACTTTTGGAGTATGGCCTTAATGCGAGAGTCAGGCCTACTATGTAGTGAGCAAAACCATATAATAGTTCCTCTTGCTGGCACAATGACCAGAAGTTGCCAATGATGCCTACATAGATAAATGCATTTGAAAGAAAGAACATATTACTACAGTATGTTGTAAAAAAAAGAAAATAGTTTTGTTAGAAAGAAAATGTTTTGAAATTTACAATCTTTTATCTTACTTATGATGGTAAGCTCCCATGTATATTTGCTTCTTCGACTCAAGCATACGCGTCGATATATATCTCGAGATCTCCTCTCCCCTCTGTCCCATATTTTGTATGGATTGAGGATCAAAATATCCATACAAAACCTCGTCCATCGTGCCCACATTCATAGTAGACAAATACCTAATTTGTTAAGCAAAATATTAATATAAAAAAAACACTCCACACACTGCACACAAACACACACAAACACACTTTTCACACACACACACTGCCACACAATAAAAACACACACACACTGCACATACGCACACACACTGCACACACAAACACTGCACACACACAACACATACAAACACACACACACACACACACACACACACACTGTACACACACACATACTACGAATGTAGAAAGATTCCATAAAAAAAATTACTCACATAGTCCAAAGCTGTAAAACTGATAAACTAAGCCACTCCTTTCCTTGAACGATCTCTAAAATATCAGTGTGAGCGATGTACAATGGAACATCATCACCACCACAGCCAAAGATAGCTGTATCCCACGGCACTGATATCGGAGTATTGTACATACTCGACGCAGCCATAAGTAAGTCTCTCATGATGTCATCTTTGGTCCTCGACCCGTCATTCTGACGAGCCTGCTTCTTTGGTCGCTGAATATCCTATTTCATATAGTATAGTGTAAAATACAAGTAAATTTGAAATAATTTATTTTGTTTTCTTTCCATTGTAACTTCAGAAAGGATGAAGGATAAACGTATCTATTGAATACTATATAAACTCATTAATAATGACCCGAACCTATATCTATTTTTTGAATATTAAAAAGAGTAGAATTGGTGCGAATTTCTTGTATATTGAATAAAGAATATTTATTCATCAAATCATTCACTCCATAGTCTGATAAATCTTTTAAAGAACTGATTAATCACACGAAAATAAAGAGAGTCCCATTCTACATGTCAATACATGTCAGGGGTTAAAATATTTTTATATATATACTATCTAAATATATACTCCAATAAAGTCAATAAAACAAAAGAAGAATAGGGCTTATTATTTTTATTTATTATTATTCCTACATGTTTCCATTCCTTTGGGATGTTACTACGCATTTTGGTTGCGTTTAATCTTTTCCATATTAGAAATCATAATCAATTTATATTGGATTGATTTTGCAATAATGTTTGGTAGTTACTAAAAAGAAAAAGAAAATTTTTACCTTTGAAAAATCGGAGAAAATAAAATCTCGTGGCCATGCAATAAATCCACCTAAAGCTTCCTCCCACGACTCTCACCTCATCAGTCGCCACAGGACTTCAAATCTGCATCTACGGCCTCCTCAACCACTACCTTAACCAAATGAGCTGGTAAAGGAGCACAATGTAGGGTCGAATCGCCCTGAATAACCCTACCGATAGCAACTAGACGGGGAGGATGCTCGTCCACATAAAATCCAACTCGATGAGTGTCTCCAGTCACATGCCTCTCTCCGGAAGGGCCATAAATAGCATCAGCACAACTCCCCTTCGTGCTAACACGAGTAACCTCATCCGGTGTATGAATATCAACAGGCCGCTCGGAACTAGCACCCATTGTCTGGCCGAACTCTTTCCTCAAATTCTTTGTGACATCAAGGGTGATCTCTTTCCTTAACTGCTCCAACACATCTTTACTTACGGAAGACGTCAATCCACATGATCGTCCAAAGTAATCGCGAATACCCACACCAAAACCAATGCCACGAACACGACCAGGGTGCTCGGGTCTCCCAATGGCAGCCGCCAATATATCCTGTCGTCCCTCAGGAATGAAGGTACCTTGTGTATACTGCTTCTCCAAATCATCCTACAAAAATTTAATTTGGCACCATATTACAAAATTTTGAAATTTGCAAACAACTGATACAAGTTGATGAAGGAGAAAAAACAATACAAGAATGTAGATAAAAATAATTGGGTAGAAAAGTGGTTATTTACATTTAATAAAGCAAATAATATTACAAAACTGCCACAGAGGTTTAATAATTTGGGATAGTTCAAGATAAACCCCTGATATTGTTTGAGGTATTTACCTAAAAATCTCGAGGCTTTTGAAAATCACACACAAAAAAAAAAATTCAAGGTTTGTTGTGTTACAAATATAAGGGGGCTTTTTGGATTGTGTTTGCTTATGAAAGGAATAAAGTATGATACAAAATTAAACCTGAATGATCTTTTTTGGAGGTAGTTTTTCACAAACCTTTGTTTTTTGTGTAATTAGCCTAAACCCGTGGGGTTTATTTGTAATTATCCCTAATAATTATAAAAACCTCCACATATCTCTCAAAATGAAAAATACCCCCTTAGTGTGCGAAAGTTGGATGTTATAGAAAAAGATCAAATACTTCATACTGAAAATTTTTAATGTTTGCTAACACTTAGCAACAAAAAAGGGGAGCTTTTTCTTTTTCTTACAAGAAAAAATAATTCTTAAAAAAGAACTTACAATCCTCTCGACAATCTCCCGTGCAGCATCGGATGACGTACCCTCCCGTCTTTTTGTGTGACCAAGCTTCCACCTTTGATGACGCGTAGGTGGAGACGGAGGATCAATAACAATATCTTCTTCAGATTTGGATACTTCTCGACGCTCCTTCATCTTCCTCTCCATCTCCCGTATATCCACCAAGTCGTACCCTCCTCGAGCCATATAATGCGGAATGTTCATTTTGGCTAATTCTTGTTTCTTACTTCTTTGTTCCTGATACAAGTATCAAATAATCCATAAACAATTTTATAAATATTTTCAAATTCAAAACATTTTTTCATATTTTATGTTCTTAATTAGAAATAGGTTCTTAATTAGAAATTGTTTTATTTGATTCTTGTAAAATTATTCAGATTTTATGTTATTAATTAGAAATTGTTTTATTTGATTGTGCGTTCATTATTTTCACATTGAACTTAAAAAAAAATTAAAACATTTTTTATTTCAGATTTTATGTTATTAATTAGAAATTATTTTATTTGATTGTGCGTTCATTATTTTCACATTGAACTTTAAAAAAACTTAAAACATTTTTTTATTTGATTGTGCGTTCATTATTTTCAGATTGAACTTTAAAAAAAAAAACTTAAAACATTTTTATTTCAGATTTTATGTTATTAATTAGAAATTATTTTATTTGATTGTGCGTTCATTATTTTCACATTGAACTTAAAAAAAAATTAAAACATTGTATTCGGTTTTACCTCCCAAGCGGAGTCCTCACGAATCCTTTTGAAATCTCTCCAGTCCTCCTCGGAGATACCATACTTGTCACAAGGAGATTTTTCTTTGCTTGGACCATATATGTACTCACCGGTCAAATCAGACTTAAACTGCCTCCATTTTACGCCAATGGACTGTAAACACGTCTTTTGAAGATGACCAAGATTGCTAATCTGGCTAACATCAAAATTGGCCTACATATTGACAATTAAAACTAGAGTTAGCCACACAATGAGTGATGTAAAAAAATGAATGCTGCCACAATGAGTTGGCCTACATCAGACAAAGGAATGTCTGATGAGTTGGCCTACATCAGACAAAGGAATGTCTCAATTTTCTTCTGTTTTGACAAAGAGGTTCTAAAAATTGTGCCACTCTGGGTTCAACTACCAAATCTCCCTCTACATTTCTGTTTATTGTTATTATCTGTTTTAGATCCTTATTTGTTAGCTAACTTGATCAGTTGTAGAAGTTAGTTAATTAGAATAATCAGTTTACTGCCTTGAATATCTAAATATGTGAATTAATATGTGTTCTGTGAATATGTGGCCTTAAGCATTGGTAGATTTAGGGCATATCTAGGGTAATCTTGTGTTTAAACAGCTTAATATTACATCTAGGGTGAGATTTGATCTGCTGAAACTCAGATTAGTCAAACTTAAGTTGCAAACAAAAAGTCAAAATAAACCTTAGAACCAGTTTAAGTAGACCTGATCTAGGGGTTATTTAGGGTAGCATTAGTTTTTTAAATTACTTGATATTGCATTTAGGGTTAGTTCATATTGCAAGCTTCAACATATACCAAGATCAAACATTTTCCAACTCTTAAATTTTGATTTCCAAAAGCAGTGCTCAATCCTGTTTTTAACATATTTTCAAATCAGTTTCCATATACATCTGATTTCCAAAAGCAGTGTATGATTGGCTGCCACCATTTTGTAAATCATGTAAAGTCAGCAGTCATGATCGTGCTAGAAAGCCAGCTCCAAAACCACCTCAACCACAGCAACCTAGAATCACAATCCAGACTACAAAATGGGTGCCTAAAGCAAGTGCAGAAAATAAGAAGATTGAGCCAAAGAATGCTAGTGAAGCCCAACATACTGAGGATTGGCAGATTCCTAGAAAGACGGCACCAGTACCAAAAATGGATAATAACACTATTCAGATTGGCAATGCATATGTGGTGCTTGGATAAAAGAACAGGAAACAGAAGAAGGAAATAAACAGGGCGGGGACCTTATCCCCTCAGGATCTTTCCGCAGAAGAATAATATGCTTTATTTTACTGAAAATTATTTTACTGAAAATCACAATTTCATCATTATATTATATTAAATACTAGTATAATAATTGTGAAATAGAGAAAGAAATTGTGATTTTCAATAAAATAATTTGTGATTTTCAGTAAATTAAAGTATATTAATTCAATTTGAAGCATGGTTGCAAAAAGAGAGTCATGTACCAATATATCCTGCCACAACATTTCTTTATCCGGCTTGTCAGGTACTTGCTTCCAACTCTTGTACAGTATCGAGACATGATCTTTGGCAAGTTTTCCCAAGTACGTACTTAACTTCAATTTGTGTTCGTATTTGATCTTTCTCCGTACTGGATCAATGTGAAGAGGTAATTTTTTTCCGTCAACACGGCGTTTCGACATACTTCTACATCGCGTGGGATTTCTCGATGTAGAAGTACTACGTGTATGAGCATCGGGAGACCGGGAGGAATGAGGAGAACGAGCGGGAGGAGTGTGAGGGGAACGAGAAGGAGACGCCATGTGCCTGCATTAATAAAACACACAATGCCGACATATATAGTCCTTAAAGTCAACTAACTAACATTTATTTTTATATTAGTAAAAAGACGTACAATCGAGGGTTAGTATATGGATAGTGTAAAATAGTTGAACACAGGAAGTGTATGACACATCAGCCTAAAATAAGTAAAAATCAAGCTTCACCAAACTTGAATCATATTTGAAGAAATGTAACAGCCTAAAATATTTAAGGATGGCCATGTGTTATTATCAGGAGAAACATTCAGCAATACAACCAATTTGAAGGGCTTAATTAGGAAAACAAACCCTGAAGTTTTCTTTAAAAATTGCAATACCCCTTAATAATTGTTTTTCTCTTTTTACAAATTGCATCTCAGGTGATAGCTGTTGTGGAAATTCACTCAAGGTGGTGCTTGTAACACTTTACGAAGGTACTTGTAATTTTAAAAGATAAATGGAGTTTTCTATAAATATATTAACCTTAAGGGGTAGTTCTGTAATCAGTCATTACAATTAAGCAAGGATAACAATAGAGAAGCATGACTCTAACTACCTGAGGTATTACAATGGCAAGATTTAGGACTCCGATCGCCAGTCCTGAACAAAAACAAAGCATTTAGGATGAAACCAAAAAATAAAAATAAAAAAGAGAAAAAAAAATTGAAGTAGCACAGAAAAGAAAAGTACAGTTTACACACCTTGACCACCTCCTGAATCAGCAGTCAGCTCAGCAGTAACAGAAAACGGTACACATACTTGAGCTTCCCAGACCTGCAGCCAAATATATATCAACGACCACATACACAAGTTAACCACAAGATATTCTTGATAGTCACTGCTTGTAAGCATTTGGTTTTCCGTTTAAATATAACGAAAGCCACCGCAACGCTTTTGTTAAAGCAGAGTAGATATTGCCCCCATAATTTCATGTAAAACAGTCATCTTTCCAACTTAAACTTCTTAAAGATGTACCTTTATTCCATGATTACTCCAACCCAAGTATAGGTACTTGTAATATATAGATCGACAGGAAGACATGACTAATAAACTTGACGATGATGTATCACATTTTAATACCGTTAATAAATAGTCAACTCATTCTTATGTAACAAACACAGTTTCAAATGGGACTCCTTTTTGTGGAACAAGAGTAATATCTATGTACGTAGTTATATGAAGAACTACAACATGGTATTAAGCACTGGAGCAAAATTTGTATCACCTTCTTCTTCACGGTCTTATCACTTATATCAACATCTACATAATATCCAGCTTCATGAATCTGCTCCTTTACCTATCAAAAGTTACATAGGAGAGATCAGTAATATCTCGATATAATCGAACAGAAAAAAAAACATATTTTTTCTAACAATGATATAATATAAGTCGTTAAATAAGTTATATATTCTGTCACAATTTTGGCAGGAAAACTCAGATGAAATCTCTTGGTTAAATCTTAACTTTTCATTTTGACCTTAGTTAAGTAGGGGAAACACATTCAATCATGCTTCCTCCGTATTGGCATTATTGCAACTCCCAAATTAGACAATACAAATATAGAGAAGTTGCAGGTAAACAATAGAACAGAAAAACACAGTAAGATGAACACAACCTGTACAGCATATGCTTGTGATTTATCAGACACTGAGCAAACAATAGCTTGACGTGGACTAAGCCACAGAGGCCATTTCCCCTTATAGTTCTCAATAAGTATAGATAACATGCGTTCAACCGACACAAGAACAGCTCTGTGTATTATGACAGGTGTGTCCCCATTACTTTCATCTTACCGAGTACGTCAAGTTGAAACGAGAAGGAAGTTGAAAGTCTAGCTGTGGAAGGTACAATTGAATTAATATGTAAAATTTTATTAATAAAATTTTATTTTGGACCATTTCTCGATTGTCATTAGTTATCTTATGAGCTTTTATTGTGTTATTAATATGTAAGTTTTATTGTACGACTCGCGAGTCGACTCGTACGAGCTGATCGTTTTTTAAAACATTGCTATACACACTACACAGAGTGCATATACACACGCACACACACATTTTTTTAATAACAAATAATGAAATAATCTTAATTACTAAAATATAAATACTTGATTCTTCATAACAGAACGTTCAACATTAATACTAAAATTCAACAAAAACAACTTTATCATTAACAATGTCACAAAATTGAACATTAATACTACAATTCAACATAATCGACTATGCCTTCATCATCAACTATCTAACTTGACTCTAGATAACAACGTTTTCCCATATGCCTTCATCATGATCATCTCGAATGGCATGTATGTCGTCTGCTACATTTTCTTCAACGATAGTCGGCATCCGTGTTGATAAAGGAATAAACTCACAAATGTCAAAACTTGACTCTTCAGTTTCATTAATATCCACACTTCTACCCGGAATGACCACTGACAATATTTCATTGCATGGATCCTTGACATAAAACACCTGTTTAGCTTGATATGCCATGATAAAAGGCTCATCAGTGTAAGCTATCTTATGAAGATCTACCAATGTAAAGCCCAGTTCATCGATTACCACACCCGTGTTATTATCAACCCACTTACACTTAAAAATAGGCACTCTAAACTTAACATAATCAAGTTCCCATATATCTTCAATAACTCCATAGTAACTTGTCGATGCCATAACTGGATTTTTATCTTTCGAGCTTGAAAAGTGCATGGACTCGGCTTGAAGAGTAACTCCGCTATTTTGAACCGAACTTTTGTCATCTTGTGACTTTGTATAGAATGAGTACTTATTGATATCCTATCCATTCCAAGTTACGACATCGGACTTCGGCCCATAAGCTAGCCATTTTAACATTTCAGATGCGCTATCACTTTCAGAGATTTGTACCTTAAACCACCTCAAAAAAGTCTTATTATGTTCAATCAACAACCATTTCTCGCTCATTCGGGGATTCTTTGTCTTCAAAAGATTCTTGTGAGCAGACAAGTACGGAAGAACCGCATCAGTGTTATTCAAAACGTACAAATGTGCTTGAAGCACCTCATCGCGATTCTTGGTTAATATTTTAACACCCCGTGTACCCTTTCCATTAAGTTTCCCATCATGTCGAGACTTCGGAAGCCCTACAGATGGTGTTTGTGACATGTAATCTATGCAAAACTCGATTGCTTCTTCTGCAATATACCTCTCAACAATAGATGCTTCTGGACGAAATGGGTTTTTACTATACCCTTTAAAAATCTTCATGTATCGCTCAATCGGAAACATCCATCGCAAATAAACGGGGCCACACTCTTCAATCTCTCTAACTACATGGACAAGTAAGTGAACCATAATATCAAAAAAAAAGGAGGAAAATACATCTCCAATTGGCACAAGATAACAACAGCCTCGTTTTTCCACTCATCCAAAACCAAAGGATCAATCACTTTGCTACATATAGAATTGAAGAAAAAACACAAGCGAGTTATGGCATTTCTCACTTTTTTAGGCAAGACGTCACGTATAGCCACAGCTAGAAGTTATTGCATCAAGACATGACAGTCATGAGACTTTAAGCCGGCCAATGTCAGATTTTGCATCGATACAAGACTCTTAATATTCGACGAATAACCTTGTGGCACTTTAATGCCTTGTAAACAATTACAAAAGCTGATTTTCTCTCTTCTGGATAAAGTATAACATGCCGGGGGAAGATAAGTTCGTTTACCGACTACTTGCGGATGCAACTGAGGACGTATACCCATTTCCTCTAAGTCTTGACGAGCCTGGACACCATCCTTTGTTTTGTGTTTAACATTGAGAAGTGTGCCGATCACACTATCGCAAACATTTTTTCGACATGCATAACATCTATGCAATGTCTAACATCTAGATGTCTCCAGTAAGGAGATCAAAAAATATTGACCTCTTCTTCCAAATGTTTGTCGTAGCAGCCTTCTTTTTAGTTTTTCCAAATATAGTATTTATGTTCTTCACACGATCGTACACTTGCTCACCTGTTAAGGGCATCGGCGCAAGTCCATTTTCTGGGAATCCATTAAAAGCTTTTCGCAATCTACGATACGGGTGATGGCGACTGAGAAACCTCCGATGTTGAGTGTAAACTATTTTATTTCCATGTTTCAACTGGATGTAGCTTGTGTTTTCTTCACATATAGGACATGCATGATGTCCCTTCACACTATATCCACTCAAGTTTCCATATGCAGGAAAGTCATTAATCGTACAAAATAACATTGCACGCAACTTGAAACTTTGTTGGCAGTAACCATCAAACACGTAAATCCCTTCATCCCACATCATTCTCAAGTCATAAATCAACGGACTTAGATAAACATCTATGTCATTTCTGGTTGTTTTGGTCTGAAATCATCATTGACAACATAACGTACTTCCGTTTCATACATAACCAATGAGGTAGATTATATATCACAAGTAAAACAGGCCAAGAGCTATGCTTGGTGCTTAAGTTACCGAACGGATTCATTCCATCTGTGGAAAGTCCAAGCCTAAGGTTTCTTGCGTCACTCCCGAAATCTGGAAATAAATGATCTATTTTCTTCCATTGTGCAAAGATCACCTGGATGACGAATTAAGTCGCATTTTCTCTCATTTGCGTGCCATGTGAGATTCTTTGCATCATCTCTATTAGCAAACAATCGCTTGAACCTTAGAACAATCGGAAGATACCATAACACCTTCGCGGGAGGTCCTTGTTGTGTGTTCTCTCCATCATTCTTCACTTTGTATCGTGATACCCCACACCTAGGACACTTATGCAATTCTTCAAACTCTTTTCTGTACAGTATGCATTCATTGGGACAAGCGTGTATTTTTTTATACTCCATACCCATCGGAAAAAAAACATCCTTCGCCAAATAGGTACGATTAGGCAATTTATTGCTGTTGGTAGCATCTCATTCATCAACTGGAGCAATTCGGTGAAACTTTTGTCACTCCACCCATTTATTGCCTTCAAATTAACCGACTTCAACACGGCGGATAGACGTGTGAAATTTTCACACCCTAGATACAATGGAGTCTCAGAATCACTTTTCAACGCATCATAAACATGAGCTCTTTGAAATGATTCTTGTCCGACATCACGAATCATTTCTTCAAATTGATCACCATCTATATCTACATGAGTGTTTCCAGTTGGAACATCTACTATTTCGCCATGCCATATCCACACCGTATAGTTGGTGTTTATCCCCTCACAAACAAGATGTTCACGAATTGTGTCAGCCTCATGTCGTCTCCCATTCATACACTTCACACAAGGGCAAAAGTATCGTTCATCGGGTTCCAAGCGATGTTGTCGAGCAAATTTAAGAAATTGCTCAATTCCATTGTCATACTCCGCACTCGCACGACTTGCATTCATCCAACTTCGATCCATTTCTTCTTTTCTGTTACACATACTATGTTCATCAATTTTCTATTGTTTTGTATAAAGGGGAAGAATTTCATTTCTATATGATTAATAACTTTTTGAAAATTGTTTTGACAGAGAGAATGACAAAGGTATGGTAGTCCTATAATTGTTGTTTACAATAGAAACATGAACGACGGTTGTCAAAATAGAATTACCTGTATACTACGTCAACTTATGGCTTTGTCAAGATTGTTAACTCTATCTGCACGAACTGTTGGGAGAAGATCCTTAAGACGAAAGTTAACATCTATCCGAAAGGAAGAAGATCCTTAAGAAGTTAACCAAAGCTATCCCAAAATAATTCGTGTTCCACAAAATAGTGTTGTCAAAAGCAACACACATAATTAAACACGCACACTCAACTAAATCGATTAAATTATACGACAAACAAGAAAATAACATGTAAAACTACATTACACACAAACAATACACACAACACAAACAAACACGATACACACACACACACTGCCACACACAATACACACACACTGCCACACACACACACACAATACACACACACACTGCCACACACAATACACACACACTGCACGCACACACACTGCCACACCTATACATGCACATACACACACAACACACACATTAAACATCACACAACAATCCTTAAAAGACTAGATAAAATTACCAAATAGGAACAAAGAAGAGAGTTCGGAATAATTACAAAATAATTCGCGGTGGTCGATTGCGAAATGCCGAGGAGGTTGCGGGGGTCGCGAGGTCGCCGGAGTTCGCGGGGGTCACGAGATCGCCGGAGGTCGCGGGGGTCACGAGGTCGCCGGAGGTTGCGGGTCGCCTGTGAAAAGTCGCGGAGTCGAGCGTAGGAAGAAAGAAAGGAAAAAAGAAGAAAGAAAGAAAGAAAGAAAGAAACGGGTGTAATTAAATGGAAGATTAACAGCGGTTTTCAAGTAACCGCTGTTAGAACCCGCCCATTAACGGCGGTTTTAAAGTAACCGCCGTAAAATATGAAAAATTAACAATGGTTCTTACAGAAACCGCCGTTAATTGGCGGATTTTAACAGCGGTTTACAAGAAACCGCCGTTAACTGTCTTAAATTAACAGCGGTTTCTGTAATAACCGTTGTTAATGTTTCATAGTATTTACGAACCGTGCCACCGCACAAATTTAACAGCGGTTTTACGATAACCGCTGTTAAATGGGTATTTTATAGTAGTGTCGGCAACTTGACTACGTCCTCTCTCCGACTTCTTTTTCTATTGGCTCAAGAACAACCACACACTTGACTCGTCTTCGATCGGTCCGAGTACAACAGCCGTTACAACCGCTTTTCTTCTATTGGTCCAAGCTCAACCACTCTCAAAATAAACTTTGTTTATCTAGTGTTCTATCGGAACTAGATAATCCTCACTTTACGAATATTGCAGTGTAATCCTAACAATGCCGGATCAAAGATCCTAATAACACCGTATTAGTGACTCTTAATTCGTTTCTCTTACGCTCAAGTATGAGTGATGCAACACTCACAACCAATAAAAGAATACAAAGTATAATAGATATTACAATGTGAATCACTCTTGTATATTTTCTTCTCACAACTTAGAATGTAGTAATCAGTAGTACTTTGAGCTCAAGAATGGCTTGAATGCTTGAATGCTTGAATGCTTAAAGTTGTGTGTTGAGATACCCAAATGATATAGGTATTTATAGGCTTCAGTCCTTCTTTGAATTCTGACATTTTCATGATTAGCGTGCGCTAATAGCACTTCCATAACGTGCGAAAACTGCCTATGACTTTGACTGATCTGAATGGTCATAATAAACTGTTCTAACGGTAAATTTATGGCTTGTGTGTGCTAGTCATTCAAAAGTAACGTGCGCTAACGTTAGGTCTTCAACTTTGACTTTGAGATGTGTTGGTTTGTCTCCCCAACGTCTCTTTTCCAACGGCTAAAAAAAGTACTTAGCGTGCGCTAGCAATTATGCATAGCGTGCGCTAGTATTATTTAATATCACCTTTTCCAGATTTCACAGATCTTCTTTGACTTCTTCGTTCCAACGGGTAGAATATCCAACGGTAGAATTTTGACTGATTTAGCATGCGCTAATGTGTATAATGTAGCGTGCGCTAACCAACTTCCAGATAACGTATGTTAGCCTAAGTAACGTACGTAAGAGATTCCACATTTGAGTTCAGTGGCTACTGGAATACCAAACATATTTCTGGTAGCGTGCGCAAGATTTTATATGTAGCGTGCGCTAATTCTTGATAATAGCGTGCGTAAATATTCGTACGTAGCGTGCACAAATTATATCCTCTTTCTTGTCCAGACTTCACTGTCCTCTGACTTGAGATGCGATAGCATGCATTAATAATATGGTATAGCGTGCACTAATATTGGTATTTTAGCGTACGCAAATAGTGAAGCTTTTATGTGCGCTATCCATCAGGTAGGTTCCGACTAGACTGCAGCTGAGTTGACTTGTCTGTATATATGCCTCGATAGCGTGCGCTACTCTGAAACATGTAGCGTGCGCTAAGACCAGTTTTCTCCTTCAATATAACAGCTTGCTGAGATCGATTTTATTAAATGTTTTGAATGAGATTATCATCAAAATACTTTTTTGAGTCAACAATCTCCCCCTTTTTGATGATGTCAAAACATTTAATATATTCCTGCAAAAACCATTTTAAAAAATTCGAATCAAGGTGATTTGTTCGATATGTTAGTACGTTCGGTTTTTGGAGTGTTTTCTCCCCCTTTTTGACAGAAACAAAAATGAACTCCCCCTGAATCGTTGTAGATTTAAAAAATTATGGTAGAGAACATATTATCAAAAAAAGCAAAACAAAACACTATAGTGAAACTAATTCAATGAGCATTTTATTAAGGAAAATAATTCAAGCATTACATAACCAATCAAGACACAAGGCATCACAAACAAATGAAACAAAGTTTGCTACAATGAGAATCAAAGTCCTAGAAACTAGGATGCTTGGTCAGATGAAGAGGAAGGGAGCGGAAAGGATAGATGAGTGAAACGGATAAAATCCTCGAGCAGCCTGCGAACTCCCTCAACTTCCGAACGACGAGAGCGAACATCTTCACGTATTTCCATTTGAGAGGTTTCAATACTACGCATACGGGCTATGAGGTCACCCTCCCCTTCCTCGGTGATTGAATCCTTCATTGGTCGTTTTCCTTTTGTTTTCGGGTGACGAACAAACATTCCGGTTTGCAATTCCCGAAGTGTGTGAGGTCCTCAATGGAGCACACGTTCGACCGGAGTCGGTGTTCGCATCCCTTTCGGCACTTGGTCGTCTTCCCGAAGATACGAGAATAACACCCAACCTCTATTAAACGTTTCAACATAGTGCATTGCCTTGAGGGTGAGATCTCTAATCTCGTGTCCTCGAGACACCGGAACCGATGCTTCGCTTGACAAATCGACACGGAAATGATGGAAGATCACAATGAGAATGGAACCGAATGGGAGCCCTGACTTCCGCGTTCTCGTCGAATAATGTTTCGAGCGAAAGGAGTCTCCTTTCGCCTTCATCCAATTCAAAACAATTGCGGTGAAATCCACTTTGTCGTCTTTCAGCACCCAGTACACCACGTGTTTGTGAACGCCGACGAGCTTGTGTTGTGTGTTCACCTTTGGCATCAAGCATTTAGTGAGTGCAGTCAACAACAACCGGATATGTATACGAAAGTCGTTGTTTTTGAAAACTATCGGTAACTTCGATGACAGCCTTCGAACACAAGAAGTTGGCAATCTCTTTCTCGGATACGTCCGATTCTTCATCAATCGACTTCCCACTACAAGCAAATATGTCCTTCGACAATCCAAATAACTCGTGAAGTATTTCCGATGAAATTTTCACCACAGTCCCGTTTACCAAGCTATTGAGAACGAATCTACCAGAAGAACCATCACCGTCTCCCAAATGAAGATTAGCATAAAACTCCCGAACACAAGAAGGATAAATAGTCTCTTTGCATTCAACGAAACGAGCTATGCCTAGGGCTTAAAAAAATTCATGGATTTTTACCTTGGCGCGTTTGAGACTTCCGAAATTGAATAAGTAACAATCGGTTAAGTGTTCTTGAGGTAGGATTTCCGAAAACACTTTGAAGGCAATATAGGACACAAACTGAGATGCATCATACTCTGGTTCTCGGGTACGTTTAGTGCTTTTTTAAGCCTTCTCCATGAGTTTTCTACCCTTGCTCGACATGAATGAGATAGGAATTGAAGGTTTGAAGAGAGATTAAGGTCGGATTTTTCGGTTTTGAACAGAAATCGGCGATATGGGTTCGTCGGAGATGAAAAGGAATTTAGGGTTCTGAAAAGTCTGTTGCTGAATTCTATTTATAGGTCAGAAGATATATGCGTTAGCGTACGTTGTGGAGTAAAGGTAGCATATGCTAGGATTGAAGTGAAAGTTTACAGGACTATCCAGTAGCAGATGCCGAAAATAAGAAATTTTAGTTAGCGCACGCAATATCAGTGTGGTTAGCGTACGCTATCGAAAGAAATTTGTCCAGGGGTAAGGGATTAGCGCGCGTTAAATAGGTAATGCTAGCACGCGCTAGCGAATGGAATGATTCTAAGAGATTGATTTCTCGAGTAGAAAACTAATTTCAAAAATTGTCAATATGTCCCATACCAAGTTTCAAACGAATAGAATTAAATGATTCCTCGGGAAGAGGTTTTGTAAAGATATCATCTAGTTGATCTTTCGTCCCGACAAAAATTAAACAGATATCTTTCTTTTGCACATGATCGCGTAGAAAGTGATGTATAATGTCTATATGCTTAGTTTTACTATGCAACACAGGATTTTTGCTCAGATTAATCGCACTAGTATTATCACATAGAATAGGGGTATTTTCAAAATATATGCCGTAGTCGCGGAGTTGATTTTTAATCCATAACACCTGAGCACAGGAACTCCCTGAGCAACATATTCGGCCTCAGCTGTGGACAATGCCACACTGGCTTGATTTTTACTTCCCCAAGATATTAAGCATGAACCGATAAAATGACACGTACCACTAGTACTCTTTTTATCAATTTTACATCCGCCGAAATCGGTGTCATTATATGCAATCAAATTAAAGTCCAAGCAAGAGGGATACCATAGACCTAGTCCGATAGTCCCTTTCAAGTAACGAAAAATGCATTTACAAGCAATTAAATGTGATTCCTTGGGATTAGCTTGGAATCGAGCACATAAGCATGTAGCAAATATTATGTCTGGCCTAGAAGCAGTCAAATATAGCAAATATCCGATCATACCTCGATATAATTTTTGATCTACGGATTTGCCATTTTCATCTTTTTCAAGCTTTAATGATGAAGACATTGTCGTTGAAATCACCTTGCTACTTTCCATTTTGAATTTCTCTAGGAGATCGTTTGAGTACTTTGTTTGATGAATAAAGATTCCATCTTCGCATTGCTTGATTTGAAGCCCGAGGAAGAATGTTAATTCTCCCATCATACTCATCTCGAACTCTCCTTTCATAAGATTAGAGAAATCTAGGCACAATGATTCGTTAGTAGCTCCAAATACAATGTCATCAACATAGATTTGGCAAACAAGTATATCATTATTCAATATTTTCACAAACAAGGTATTATCGACTTTACCTCTTTTATAATCATTTGAAATTAAAAATTGACTTAGACGATCATACCATGCTCGGGGTGCTTGTTTCAGCCCGTAGAGTGCCTTGTTGAGCTTGTAGACGTGATCCGAAAATTGATGATCTTCAAAACCGGGAGGTTGCTTGACATAGACTTCTTCTTGAATGTAGCCATTCAAGAATGCACTTTTCACATCCATTTGAAATAGTTTGATCTTTTTGTGGGCGACAAATGCACATAACAAACGGATGGCTTCGAGTCGAGCCACGGGAGCAAAACTTTCTTCATAATCAGGGCCTTCCTCTTGATTATACCCTTGAGCGACCAAACGAGATTTATTTCGAATTGGGTAACCGTCTTCGTCGCTCTTGATTTTGTGCACCCATTTAGTTCCGATAATTGTTTTATCTTTAGGAGCGGGAAGTAAATTTTCATACATGATTGTGCATGAATTGTACAAGCTCCTATTGCATTGCCATCACCCAACTTTCATCATCAAGAGCCTCGGATATATTCTTGGGAACTATTTCGGATACGAAAGCACAATGAGCCATATATTCGGTGGTTCTCCTTCAGGTTTGAACACCATCTTCAATGTTTCCAATCACAAGATATTTTGCATGGTCTTTGATGTGCCTCCAATCTTTCAGTAGACTCTCGATTGTCTTCTTTTGAATTTCGGAAATTTTCTCCATTTCGTTTGGGGGATGAGAATCCGGAAAAATACCTGCATCATCAAATTCTACCTTTCTCGGGGGTGAGATCATATCGTTGAATTTAACATGAATGGATTCCTCAACTTTATTTGTTCTAATGTTATAAACATGATATGCTCTGCTATTTGTAGCATAACCACGAAATATACCGGAATCGGATTTAGCATCAAATTTCCCCAAGTTATCCTTACCATTATTTAGGATAAACACACTGTAACCAAAAGGATGGAAATACGATATATTTGGCTTTTTGCCCTTCCATAATTCATACGAAGTTTTAAGGTTAGTTCTACGAACATGAACACGGTTAATCACATAACATGCCGTAAAAATTGCTTCGGCCCAAAAGTATTGTGGAAGAGAGTATTCATTAAGCATAGTCCTTGACATTGCCTCCAAAGATCGGTTTTTCCTTTCAACAACCCCATTTTGTTGAGGTGTTATAAGAGCCGAAAAATTATGATTAATACCATATTTTTCACATAAACGCTCAAACGGAGTGCAATCAAATTCACCTCCATGATCGGTGCGGATTGAAATTATAGAAAGATTTTTCTCAATTTGCACCAAACGACACCATTTGGAAAACTCAGAAATGTGTCATATTTATGAGCGATAAACCTAACCCAAGTAAAACGGGAATAATCATCAACAATGACCAAAGTATAAAGCTTACCATTTAGACTAACATATCTAGATGGTCCAATTAAATCCATATGCACAAGTTCAAGAATATGGCTAGTGGAAACCTCGAATTTTGGTTTGAAATATTCTCGAGTGTGTTTCCCTTTTATGCATGATTCACACAAATGCTTTGTATCAAACTTGAGTTTCGGCAATCCACGAACAAGGTCGTGACTTGATAAAATGGAAATGATAGGTAAAGATATATGCCCCAATTTTCGATGCCATAAATATGCATTATCATCCAAAGTAATAATACATTTTTCATTGAATGAACTTTTATCATTAAGATCAACAATATAAATATTTCCACATCTTAAACCGATGAATGCAATTTTATTATTTCTAAATACCGTGCAATGCGTTTGTTCAAAGAGAATTTTAAAACCTTCATCGCAAAGTTGTGAAGCGCTAAGTAGATTATGATGCAAACCTTCAACAAACAATACTTTGTTGATAGACGGAGAAGGTTCCTTACCGACTTTGCTGATTCCCTTAATTTTTCCTTTTTGGTTGTCACCTAAGGTCACATGTCCTTGTTCTTGATATTTGAGGTCTTCAAACAAATCCTCGGAGCCGAACATGTGCCTTGAACATCCTCTATCAATGTACCACTTGCTTTTCTTTGGTGCTGGTACCTACAAAAATAGGATTTCTCGGTTGTTTCGGTACCCAAGCCCGTTTGGGTCCTCCAAAGTTAACTATACTTATAGCATTTGGGACAATTGTCCCTTTAGGAACCCATATTTGTTTAACCTTGATGGTTCTCAACTTTGAACGAACATTAACATCAAGAACTCGTTGTTTGAAAGGGGCTTTTGAGTTCTCGGTTTCAGTTTTCTTTATTTTGTCAAGGTTGATAAGAGATTGTTCCCTTTTAAACGGATCGAAACCAAGACCGATTTTTAGCAATGGGGATTTTTGAATAGATAAAAGCTTTTCGAATTTCTCATTTCCGAGAGTAAATTTGTTCAAAATGTATTTCAACTCCTTTTGAGTTAAAAACCAAGACCGTGTTTTAGCAATGGGGATTTTTGAATAGATAAAAGCTTTTCGAATTTCTCGTTTCCGAGAGTAAATTTGTTCAAAATGTATTTCAACTCCTTTTGAGTTTTTGACAACTCAATTTTCAAAACGTTTTTCTTTTTCAAGGCATAGGGTATGGTCGAATTCAATAGTTTTGCCCTTGTTTTGAAGAGAGGATTTTTCGAGTTCTAAAGATTTTATTTTCCTCTTTAAGGACATTTAATTTAACCATCTCGTCGTATTCTATGTTTAAAGATTCAAACGCACTTAATAGCTCATCGTCATGATGGTCTTCTTGTGAATCGCAAAAATCGAAATTATCATATTCATCATCATTGAGTTTAGAGCTTACCTCGATATTTCTTTCGGAGTCGAGTGCCATAAATGCAAGATTAGCATCGAGAGATATTTCAATCTCCTCCTCGTCGTCACTCCAAGACGCGATTAGAACCTCATTCTTTTTGAATTTTTCGATTTGAGGCTTTGACGAGGATTCTCGACAATCCTTGGCATAGTGACCATCTTGACCGCATTTCCGACAATTATTGTCGAACTTCTTTATAGGAACATAGCTATTCTTATTTTGTTCTGCCTTACCATCCCGACCAAGGGAATTTCGCCTTCTTTGAATTAGATTTTTATACATTCTAAAGTTCTTAGCGTAGAGAGCAAGTTCCTCGTCGTCTTCATCCTCGGGAATATCTTCCTCAACATCGCTATCAACATTGAATGCGACTACCTTTTCACGAGGCTTTGGTTTGGTACCTCTAGATTTGAGAACGATCTCATAATTGATGAGTGATCCGATGAGGGCACTAAAATCGAGCTTGTTGAGATCTTTGGACTCCATGATCGCGGTAACCGTGGCATCCCATTCACGTGGCAATAAGCGAAGAATTTTCTTAGCTTTGTCGCTACTAGATATAGGCTTTCCGAATGATGCAAGTCCATTGGTTATAGCCGAGAATTGATCCAACATATTGGTGATCGTTTCCTCGTCCTTCATGGAGAAGAGTTCGTAGTCATGAAGGAGCATGTTGATCTTAGTCTCCTTAACTTGGGTGGTTCCCTCATGAGTTACTTCGAGGATTTCCCAAATTTCCTTTGCGCTTTCATAGGAAGATATCTATTTGAGTTCTTCGGGATTAAGGGCGCAATAGAGAAGTTGAGTAGCACGTGAATTGATGTGCGTGTTCCTCCAGTCCTGTTCTTTGAACTTGTCGAACCTTTTCAACGATCCATCTTCTTTCTTGGCGAGTTTCGGACCAAGTGCAATGACTTTCCAAATTTCAATATCATAGGCTTGAACGAATATAGCCATTTTCTTTTTCCATGTCATGAAATTGGAACCGTCGAAGAAGGGAGGACGGTTGAGAGCATTTCCTTCGATTTGGCCAAGAAGTGCCATTTGCAGATCTTTTTCCCTTAGGTGGTTAAACATTTAAAAAGAGACCCTCTCTGATACCAACTGAAGAGATAAATTCACCACTAGAATGGGGGTTGAATAGTGGTAATGTGGAATATCGAACTTTCTCGCGAATAAAAGAAAATAGTGCGGAGGGTAAAAGACTCAAAGATTTATAGAGGTTCGGCAACTTGCCTACGTCCTCTATCCGACTTCTTTTTCTATTGGCTCAAGAACAACCACACACTTGACTCGTCTTCGATCGGTCCGAGTACAACAACCGTTACAACCGCTTGTCTTCTATTGGTCCAAGCTCAACCACTCTCAAAATAAACTTTGTTTATCTAGTGTTCTATCGGAACTAGATAATCCTCACTTTATGAATATTGGAGTGTAATCCTAACAATGCCGGATCAAAGATCCTAATAACACCGGATTAGTGACTCTTAATTCGTTTCTCTCACGCTCAAGTATGAGTGATGCAACACTCACAACCAATGAAAAGAATACAAAGTATAATAAATATTACAATGTTAATCACTCTTGTCTCTTTTCTTCTCACAACTTAGAATGTAGTAATCAGTAGTAATTTGAGCTCAAGAATTCTTTGAATGCTTGAATGCTTGAATGCTTAAAGTTGTGTGTTGAGATACCCAAATGATATAGGTATTTATAAGCTTTAGTCCTTCTTTGAATTCTGAAATTTCATTATTAGCGTGTGCTAATAGCACTTCCGTAACATGCGTAAACGGCCTCTGACTTTGACTGATCTGAACGGTCATAATAAACTATTCTAACGGAAAATTTATGGCTTGCGTGCGCTAGTCATTCGAAAGTAACGTGCGCTAACGTTAGGTCTTCAACTTTGACTTTGAGATGTGTTGGTTTGTCTCCCTAATGTCTCTTTTCCAACGGCTAAAAAAAGTACTTAGCGTGCGCTAGCAATTATGCATAGCGTGCGCTAGTATTATTTAATATCAGCTTTTCCAGATTTCACGGATCTTCTTTGACTTCTTCTTTCCAACGGGTAAAATATCCAACGGTAGAATTTTGACTGATTTAGCGTGCGCTAATGTGTATAATGTAGCATGCGCTAACTAAATTCCAGATAACGTATGTTAGCCTGAGTAACGTACGTAAGAGTTTCCACATTTGAGTTCAGTGGCTATTGGACTACCAAACATATTTCTGGTAGCGTGCGCAAGATTTTATATGTAGCGTGCGCTAATTCTTGATAATAGCGTGCGTAAATCTTCGTACGTAGCGTGCGCAAATTATATCCTTTTTCTTGTCCAGACTTCACTGTCCTCTGACTTGCGATGCGATAGCGTGCGTTAATAATATGGTATAGCGTGCGCTAATATTGGTATTTTAGCGTACGCAAATAGTGAAGCTTTTGCGTGCGCTATCCATCAGGTAGGTTCCGAATAGACTGAAGCTGAGTTGACTTGTCTGTATATATGCCTCGATAGCGTGGGCTACTCTGAAACATGTAGCATGCGCTAAGACCAGTTTTCTCCTTCAATATAACAGCTTGCTGAGATCGATTTTATTAAATGTTTTGAATGAGATTATCATCAAAATACTTTTTTGAGTCAACATACTATGCTAGCAAGACACTCAATGAAGCTCAGGCCAATTATACCACCACCGAAAAAGAGTTTTTAGCTCTTGTGTTTTCTTTAGATAAGTTTCGATCCTATTTGGTTGGTTCGAAAGTAATTATGCATACGAATCACGCTGCATTGAAATATTTGTTAAAAAAATCCGATGCCAAGCCAAGATTGATCTGGTGGGTTCTTTTGTTGCAAGAATTTGATTTGGAGTTTAAAGATAAAAAGGGTTCTGAAAATGTAGTTGCCGACCATTTATCTAGATTAACCGAGGGAGATAATTTTAAGCTCGATAGCTCTTTGCCAATTGTTGAGACTTTCCCTGAAGAACAATTATTCGATGTGACTAAAACACCTTGGTATGCCGATATTGTTAATTATATGGTTAGTGGTGTTTTGCAGCCTGACTTGACCTTTCAAGGGAAGAAGAGGTTTATTTCCATGTGAAGGCATTACTTTTGGGACGAGCCCTACTTATTCAGGTTGGGACCCGATCAAATATTCTGACGTTGCATCCCGGAGGAAGAGCACGAGAGCATCTTGTCATTTTGCCATGACTTGCACTGTGGAGGGGCATTTTAGCACGAAGAAAATGGCGCACAAGGTCCTTCAATCAGGATTCTACTGGCCGACGTTATTTAAGGACGCTTATTCCTATTGCAAGAGTTGCGATCGTTGTCAACGAATGGGGAACATAAGCAAAAGAAATGAGATGCCGTTGATGAAGAACCTAGTAGTGGAACTTTTTGATGTTTGGGGAGTCGATTTTATGGGTCCTTTTCCACCTTCCCATGGTTTTGAATATATTTTAGTTGCTGTGGATTACATTTCTAAGTGGGTGGAAGCAATTCCAACCCGAACTAACGATGCTAACGTGGTTTGCAATTTTTTTAGCGATGTGATTTTCTGCAGGTTTGGGATGCCTAGAGATGTGATTAGAGATAGAGGCACACATTTTTGCAATAGACAACTCACGGGTTTACTTAAGAAGTATAGCGTAACGCATAAGGTTGCGACGGCCTACCATCCATAAAATTCCGGGCAAGTCGAAGTGAGTAATAGACAGATAAAGGCAATACTCGAGAAGATGGTGAAACCGACAAGGAAGGATTGGGCATTAAAGTTGAACAATGCTTTGTGGGCATATCGCACGGCCTACAAAACTCCAATTGGAATGAGCCCGTATTTCTTTGTTTTTGGGAAGGCATGCCACCTACCTGTTGAGTTGGAACGCAAGACGTATTGGGCGATCAAAGCGCTAAATTTAGACCAAGAAAAAGTAGGTGAAGAACGAATTCTACATTTAAATGAGCTAGATGAGATGTGATATAAGGCGTACGAAAATGCTAAGATATACAAAGAACAGACAAAACGGTAACACGACCCTGGGATGGACATTTTGTCACATAACTCTCGTCTTAAGCTCATGCCGGGAAAATTGGTGTCGCGATGGGGCGGACCTTTCAAAGTCGTTCAAGTATGGCCGCACGGAGTGGTAGAACTCCTTGATCCATAAAAGAATGAGCATTTTAAGGTAAACGGGCATAGAGTGAAGCCGTACTTCAGACGAAGTGAAGAAATCAATGCATTTGAGTGCATAGAAGTGCATGATGTCGAAGATTGAGCGAAAAGGGAAGAAGTCGCGCTAATGACTATAAAAAAATGCTGCTTGGGAGGCAACCCAAAGGGAGTTCGATTTATCGTTTTTTTATCATTTTATGTTCATTATTTGTTTATCAAAAAATAAAAAAAACAAAAAAAAAATTCGGATCGTGATCCGAGATTTCAGACCGCAAGGCAGGCGTCCAGCAAGCACCAGTGGATCGCGATCTCCCACCCAGCAAGCACCCGCAGATCGCGATCTCCGGCCCAACAAACACACCCGGATCGCGATCCAAAAGGAGAGGATCGCGATCCACCTCCCAGTTTTTTTTAAAAAGAAAAGATTTTTTTTTCCTGCTCCAAAACACAAGGCCGCGACCCATCTCTCATTCCCTCTCTTGCAAAAATCATCCCCTACACAACCCCTTCAACTCACCCGATTCAATTAATATTTCATCATTTATTCTTGTGATGTTGATTAGTAACTTGTACATTAACATCCATTTCATCATTAAATTGGAGCAAATCAAAGGTATGAATTCAAAATTCAAGTTTTTTCTTCAATTTGGGGAATTTCTATGATATTGGAATTTTGTGCCTACATCTTTGAATTGATGATTGGGAATAGTTTGAAAGTGCTTGAATATGTTAGAATCATGAGTTGTGATTCCTTTTTGGGAGGATTGTAATCCTAATCGTCTCTCCACAAACTCAAAATTTTTATGCACGAAAGGTGTTCGATGAAATGTTTCTATGAACTAATCTCTCAAATCTCTTGGTTGGTGCTACTTTTGCTAGTTCTTGGAATTTATTAATGCTACATTGTCAATTCTTTGCGCCGAACTAACGAGTTTTGCTACTTGATTGGATTTCTTCATTTACGTCAAACCTTCGGTTTCGGGGGGGGGGGGGTGTTTTGAACTTCATAAATTCGTGGCTTAACAATTATAATTTTGCAGGAAAAATGACTTAAAAAAGGGCCTTTTTCGACATTGCCTCCAGTCCGAGGACATTTCGTGGTTCCCTCCGCAAGGGGATTGACCACTTTCTTGAGACGGTACTTTCTTTCCATTTTTTTAGTATTGTTCTATTTTCGGTATTTTTCTTTATTATTGTGTTCTTGCATTTTTTCCAACTTACCTATTTTTGCTTGGGGACAAGCAAACGTTTAGGTTTGGGGGGTGCAACTTCTTTTATTTTTATTTGTTTTTAGTTTGCGTGATTTTTATTTCTTTCTTGCGTGATGTTGTAGTTGGATTGTAATAACCTTGTTAACTGTTGGGTATATGGATGATTACTCGTGTTTGTACTTGACTCGTGGAGTTTTATAAATCTAATTGATTGTTTGACCTTGCGTGAATGTATAGTTTTGGTTACTTGATTTGATGTGTAAGGAATGAGTATGGTAGTCCAAAAGCCGTGAGTTCTTATGCCTAATTGAACCGTTCAATTTTAGCAGTAAATTATTTCATGTGTGATTTCTCTTCTTATGGTTTGTATTCTTTAGAACTTGCATGATTCTGTCTGATGATGTGTTGATATTTACATACACGAGAAATAATTAGGGCTGCCCATTTTTTGTCTTGAACCTACTTATCTAAAAATACCCACCATTTCATATCAATATACTTTGCTAGCCCCGTTAAGCCCTTAACCATATTTTTGTTCGAAAAACCCGCATCTTATAGCTCCATATCCAAAAGCCATAACTTACCCAAGTATTGGTCCACGTAAGAGCATGAGAAGGTATATTTGAAAAACGAAGGTGTGCAAAGTTTGTGGTGTATAGAGGCAAAAATCTTCTCTCCCGTTCCCCTGAAAATAATAAGCCCCACAAAAAAAGGGCGATCTTAATAATAATAGTGGGATAGAAAAAATAGGGGAGCAGAGGAGTGATCCTAAGAAAAACAAAAGGGAAGTCGTTGGGTTGTGATAAATAGGCCAGCATCATAAGAATTCTGCTTAACAAGGCCTAGAATATATATATATATATATATATATATATATATATATATACACGGGAGAATTGAAGTAGAATGATCGCTTTGAGTGTTTATTTCATATATGTGAGGATCGTATATGCTCTACTTGGACTGAACTTGTAACTACTAGCCAAATTTTTCCAACCTGAGCCACAGCCCCATTACAACCATAAGTAAGACCCTATGACTCGTGTTTTGTGAATATTGATGCGATTGATGAAGAGAAGAAGTGCAAGCATATAGTAGAACCTTACATTCGAATCGAGCTGAGCATATTGATCTATCTAAAAACTTGAGAGATGAGTGAATGGATAAAATTCTGTGAGGGACTACTAAGACTTGTTTTCTTGCATGTTCGATTAAGTGCCATTACTATCCATTCATTTGTGAGTTTACGCTTCCATGACGAATTACGAGACTTTACGATTCTTTTATATTCTCAGTTGATTGTATGTATACCCGATGATTAACTTGATTATTCAATCCTCCTCATTTTCTTTGTCGTTTGTTTTATTTCTTTTTGCTTCGGGACAAGCAAAGTTTAGGTTTGGGGGGATTTGATGAGTCGATTTTTGATCGTCTCATTCTGTACTATTGAGTCGTGCTTTCGTTTGTTTTTAAGTGTTTTTGCCATTTTTACGCGTAGTATGTTGTGTTTTTGTTTTGTAGGTAGCCGGACAAAGATTGTGGTGAAATATGCGCTTTTATGGCCAATATTGGAGTTTATGACGATTAAGAGCAAGAACAGGGCCCAAACGATGAAGATTGAAGTAACGTCAGTCGTATTTTTCTAATTTCCAGATTCATTACTTCGAATTAGGAAGTGCTCTATAAAGGTATGGATTCCTCGTGAAATCAGCTTCGCAACAGTATATTATACGCCAAATTCTGATGTGTACTGTGGGAGATATGGCTTCTAGACCACAGCCTCACAGTCCGTACCGCGCCCGGATCGCGATCCACAACTCAGACCGCAAGGCAGCTTGTTCCGCTGAACACCCGGATCGCGATCCACATCATCAGGATCGCGATCCAACCCCTGCTTGTGCAGAAAATGCAATTTTCTGCACTTTTTTGCGATTTTTGACGGGTATATAAGGGGAAACCCTACACACAATTTGGGGAGAGCCGAAATTATGGATCAAAAACTCAGTTTTATCATCTTTCTTGTATTCTAAACATCTAGAGATACATTTGTGAGTGATTTTTGTTCCTTGTATGAAGATTTTGTGAGTTTTTTGAGGAAGAACATCAAACCTTCCTCAGGCTTCGATTTCATTTTAGCAAGGGAAGATTTCCACCATATTTTATTCTATGATTTTTGCTATTATTGTTGAAATGATCATGAGTAGCTAATCTTATCATATGGGTGTTTAGATTGAACCACACATATTCTTGGTTGTTAGTTTTGATTGATTTTCTGGATATGAGTTTGGGATTGTTCCTCTTTCTTTGTTCTTCGTAATCTATCAGCGTTCTTGATGATATTTGTTCACGAATATTATTTAGACGCAAGAGAACTTATGATTTAGATTATCAAACCTTTTTCATAGTTGTTATTATTGTCAAAATTGAGGGTTTTTGTCGGTGTTCGCCATCAAACGACCCGATAGAAGCGATTGTGAATGTTCTAAACCTTTTTCCGTGATCTTTTAGCGAATTACCCCATCAAACGTATTTAGCTAGTCGATTGTTAGTAGAGATTCATCCCCATCAAAGGAGTTTATCTTGTTTTCGAAAAGAACAATCGTGATATTTAGAATTTGCCGCCATCAAACGGGTTTTCTTTTAATTATGAGCAATCGATTATCTCAAACCTTAAATTCTTTTAGTATCGAAACTAATAATTGATAACGTGTGTGTCGGTGATTCTAACCTCCCATATCATTCTCATAATTGTAATCTCTAGATAATCCAACCGGTATTTTTAACGCTTAGCTATTAATTTAATTTTCCGCACTTGTGTTACGATCTTACATCTCAATCGAATCATTCACCGTGTTTTTAATTTACTTTACTTTTGTTAATTCGACTATTTGCCAAACATAATCGAACTTCAAACCGTTTACAAATCCTTGTGAGATCGACCTCGGAGTTACTTGTCGCTACCTACGAAAGCGATTCGTACACTTGCGAGTTTTAATTTTTTCATCAGACATCAGACAAACAACAGTCCCCTCCCCCACAAGCATCTCAAGAACAGCAATTGGAGGAATCAGTCCCTCATGTCATCATCGAAGAGCAATATGCTCTAATACAGGCAGCCCATCCTATACAGGAAACTGAAGACACCGCCCACTCTATCCGCAATGAGGAATTAGTCCCTCTTTCGGATCTGGTGGAAGCAGAGAGTCGGGAGGAGGATTCAGTCCGTCCTGTACTTCGGACTACAAAAGATCAACCCATACAGGAGGAATCAATCCCTTATGTCTCCGAGACTGACAATGCTGCACATCCTTGCAGAGCCCCTGCTCTCGAAGCCCCTGCATCTCCAATCTCTATCACCTACAAATCAGATTCTGATGATGGTTTTCTGCCTGAAGATGGACCACGAATACCCGTCATCATGTGGTTCTTCGTCAGCTTGAAGAACCTGAAGATTCAAATATTGTGCATCCTGGATCCCCGTGCACCGAAGCCAGTATAGAGCAACTCCACGCCATCAGTCGCCAAACAGTGTTTCTGCAGGACGTCGTCAAGGCTCTGTACGATGTTGGTAAAGAACTCGACTGGATGCATGAGACTGCACAAGACGAGCTCCCTAAGCTAAAATCCGCAATTATTGATGTGGAAGATGCGTTCTGCTTAATGCCAACAACATTGTGGCAAGCGCTGAACCAACTCAAACTGCATCAGGAGCGGATCCTGAGGCAAGAACAATAGAAGCTTAGATTTTTCGAGGCTAAGCCAGTGGCCGCCCTTGAGTATACTGTCTCCAAGCTAACCGATCACGATCACAAGATTGATGATCTAACTTTAGTTGTTGGGAAGCTGGTTGACAGCGTCAACAATCTGAAGACACAATAGGACGAATCTAAGAATCTCCTACAGAAAATTTACGGCAAGGTGTCAGATCTTAATGATGCCAAAAAGGGGGAAGAGTCCAGAGAGGCTGCCCGAAAATGAAGGATGGAGAAAGAGAGAGATAGAGGCTGCGCTGGAAGAGAATGTTGCGACTGCTATCAGAGGACTGGCTAGACCCACGCCTTGTCAAGCTACAAGAGGATACAGGGTGACTGGATCTCGACCTGAGTTCCAGGATCCCAACATCCCAAGGAAGAATAATGTGTGTAAGCCTTTTGAGATTTTGCTGCCAACTAACCGACAGCCTACAACGAATGATCTGAAGAATTGGAAGAAAAATGAACTGGTGAGATACTTTTATACTCTCATTAGGGAGTCTGCTATAATCAATAGGTTCAAGACTTTAGAGGATGCCATCAATGAATTCTCAAGGCTGTTAGCAGAAGGAAGGATCCCCCTACAGCTAATGATGAAATCCAAGCACCAAAAGGGTGAATGGGTCACCCATCCAGAGGACTGGATCCTTGCCTACGATCAATCCCCTAAAGGAATAAGTATCTATAGGGATCGAGGCAATGACTCCTTAGTCAACTGGTGGAGAGGAACTGTAAATGATTCTGACCTGAGGCCTTGGAGGCATTCTTAGTATAGGAACGAACCTCTATTAATTTTGCGCTGTATTTCTTTCTACTATATGCTTACCAATGCAGTACATACCCTTGAATTTTTTTTATTTCAAGACTTGTAATAATCCTGATCATCAATAAATTTGGATTTCTTGAAATATTATAGCTCGTAATCTACGCTTACTGTTTCTACTATATTGATTATGAAGCACTATCATATTTCAACAAGTACAAACTTCTTAACTCACAAAGCTGTAAGAAATTGTCTGCGAACAGTTCATAGATTAAGTTGTATACAATCTAGATTTCACTCTGTAAGATTGTGCCTTTGCGCCAACCATAAGTTGAGTTATAATACACTTAGTCATGTAGGATTTTTCATTTTAGAACTTGCCTGCGAGCAGTTCAAATTTCTAGACTAAGTTATGAAGATCAGATCATTCGAACAGAAGACTCGAAGACTGCCTCTCTGTATCTAGCGGAAGTTTTGGCATTATCAAAAAGGGGGAAATTGTTAGGACAAATATTTCTGTTTTGATAACAGCCAAACGTAGAGCAAAGAAGTCTTAAGAAGTCAGAATATCACTAAGTATGGAAGTTGTTAGGAATCTCCATACAGCCCATCCATATAGCAAAATATCTTCTACAGAGTCTAATCCTACAGCACTTGCATCATACAACAGAAGTTAAAGCATGTTGGATACAGCAATCTGACTGTAGGTGTTTTACTTGTGAAAAGTAAAACACAATCCAACAGGACTGAAGAAAAAGAGCTTTAAACTGTTGTGAGATAAATATTGTTTATTCATAAAGTATTCACAGTTAAAGCAGCATTTGTTGTTGATAGGACAACATTTAATGCGGACGGAGAGAGACAAGTCTAAACGTGCTGAAGAGAATTTAATGGGAAGTAAAAAAGAATGTCTGAAGCATTAAATACGAGCTGCCTTTAATTTAAACATTCAGCAGCCGCCAATCAGAGACGTCAACATCTCACCATCCAATAACTGCTATATTTATAACGAATACATTTCCAAGGTTATAAATAGCCCCAAGCAAGATGATATTGCTCACCCAAGATTATTCATTCTCACGCTTTCATATGACAGATAGCTCTGACAATCTAGCTATTAAAGAGTAGTATATTTCATGAGCATACAGCAGTATCAAGCGAAGAAATATACTAAGTCCTCAACACAAACAGTACAGCATACATCGAACGCTCATAAAAGATATAGCTACAGTTTGGAATCAATGTACCACCTTTTACCATTGAGATCAACCTAGCCCTGTGTAGAGTAAGTTCTTTGCATATTCCGACCTGTGTGGGAAGAATAGCATTAAAGACGAAGCTTCAATCTATGTGAGAAGAAGCGAGTCGAAAGAGCTTGAAACCAAGCTGTGTGAATGGCCAAAGCTACAATCCCTATATCAATCTGTGTGAACGATACAGAGAGATGTTTAGTTAAAGTCACGTAGTTGTGTGCGTAGTGATTTTAATAAACTGTTTACTCCTATGTGGCGGACCAGTGGACGTAGAGGGCTTTACCTCGAACTACTTAAATCTGTGTGTTATTTACATTCCGTCCTTAATATTTTCATTTAACTATGACTTATAAGTATACATTGTGAAAACCCTGTACGCACCAAGCAAACGGGAGAATACTCCATTACTGTATTTACAACAACTTACTATCAGACTTCCACTACACAATTAACTTCGAAAATCGTATAGTTTATTGTATTTTTACCTTCTAAGCTGTTTAATGTATACTCTGTGGCCAACAATACCCGTTAACATTGTTTCTCTTGATAGATATAACAATCTAATCCAGCTCCAACAAACCCTTCTTTACCCTAGATGTCACATGACATTTCTTGAGAGTGTCATAGAAACTATGAAGGTAAAGGTGGAGAACAAAACCTCGATTAAAGGTGTGGATGATTATTTGGAACTTACATGGAAAATGCTCCAAGAATGTCATCATCTTCCTAATAATCATAGTAAAATTGGACGTATCCTGAGAGGTCTTGGGCTATCATACATCAAGATCCATGTGTGCATATATGATTGTGCTTTATTTTGGGGAAATCCTAATAAAGACCTAAAGAGATATTTGGTATGTGACACAAAGAGGTATAAGCTCACTCCTTCTGGTAAATAGAAAGCTATGAAGGTTCTTTGGTACTTCCCTCTGAAGGATAGACTCCAAAAAATTTCTTACTTGTTCCGATCAATTTAAAATAATTTTTATCAAATTTAATTTAGAGATTGTATAATGATGAAGAAAATTTGAACTTCTTCCGAGAAAATCATTGACTAAAACGAAATTCTGTAACATATTAGAATGAAAATCCAGAATTTGAATGCATGTTGGAGAGGCTTTTTCTGTCTCTTCACATAGCCAAGGCGATGAGATGGCATGCCGAGCCTCGCGTCCATGACGAGGATAATATGATACACCATTTCCGATGGAGAGGCTTGGAAGCATATATATAGGAAGTTTCCAGAGTTTGCATCAGATTTCCAAAATGTAAGACTCGGGCTCACATCTGGATTCAACCTTTTTTGCAACATGAGTTTTTCATAGTATATGGCCGGTGGTAATGTTTCCTTACAACCTTGCTCCATGGATGTGCATGAAGAAGGAGTATAATATGTTGGATCTCTTAGTACCTGGACCCGGGTATCCAGGAAAGTGTGTTGATGTTTATTTGAGACCTTTGATAGAGGAGCTGAAGTTGTTGTGGGATCAAGGTCATCTGACGTACTACAGTTACTCACATGATATGTTCTACTTACGTGTTATGTGTGCCAGTACCATTAGTGATTTTCCTGCGTATGAGATGCTGTCTGGATATGTTATTAGTAGATATAGAGGATTCTAGTGTGCCTGAATGCAAACTGCGCAAGGTATCTGTCATAAGGTTATCAGAATGCGTCACCATCTATGACATGAGAGGATGCATGTCTGGGGTATGGATGATGCAGCATTTAACAGGACTGAAGAGGTGGGTGATCCACCACGGGAGTGGACTAGTGAGGAATTTTGTCCGTGATGAATGAGTATGATTATGGGTAGTTGAGAAACCATTCTGAAATAGTAGCGACAACTCTCGGAAGACCGAACAAGTAAAGTACTGGCCCCATAAGAGTATATGATGGGATCTACTGTATTGGAGTAAGTTGTTGATTATGAACTATCTAGATGTGATGCACAAAGAAAAAATATTTGTGAAAGTGTTATCGGTACAGTGTTATGTTGGGAAGGGAATACTAAAGATTGCCCTAAGGCACACATTGGTTTAAAAGAAATGAACACTAAAAAATATTTATGGTTGAAGAAAGGGAAGGAAACACAAAATGCCGAAAGCAACTTACACTCACTCTTAAGCAAAAGGCTGAGATTTTTTCACGGATGAAGGCTACTAGGTATCCCATAGGATATGCTGAAAATATAGGGAGGTGTGTTAACTTCAAGGAGAACAAGTTAACTAGATTGAAGAGACCTGATTGCCTTATCTCCTTACAACGCCTGTTTCCTGTGTTTATTCAACCATATTTGTCCAAACATGTGATTGAGCCTTGTGAATAGTTAGCTAGGTTCTTTCAAAAGTTATGCACTGGGGAAGTAAGGAAGTTAGATCTTTGGCTCATGCAAAAGGAGATCATTTATATCTTATGCAAATTTGAGAGGATATTCAAACCGAACTTTTTCGATCTCATGCCTCACCTCATGATCCATCTTCCTCGCCAACTTTTACTAACATGCCTGATCCACTACACATGGATGTTTCCAATAGAAAGGCAACATTGTGACTAAAAGGACTCTGTGACTAATAAGTCTGCACCTGTTGGATGTCTACCCGAAGCATATCTTGCATGGGAGTGTGTGATATATACCAAGTTCTATTTGGGCATAGTGGATTCCCCACCCGAGATTATGTCAATCATTCCAGTGCAATTTAATCCCTCCATCATCACCAATGAAGTTGAAGTTCAAGGAGGATTATCTGATAGTCATTTAAAACCTTATGAGCTAGGAATTTCACATTGGTGGATATTACTTGGCTGTCCAGAAGTTCAATACTACAAAGGCATTCACCTTTCATGTGATGCCGTGAATGGGGATATTAAATTCCACAATTAAACATTTGCTGATTATTGTAGACACTGTTTACTTCATTTTCTTATACAAATATGTAAAAATTATAGATGAATTATGACATTCACCTTAATTAATATCCAGATGACGCATATACAAAGTGATGGCCACCCGATGTGGTCACGTAAGTTGATGCTTCTTTTGATGAAGCATGTTATATCTAGAGTTTATTCGATGGGGAAGGTAAATGGTGTGATATTTGTATGTATCGACAGAAACCAAAGAAGGAGATGTCAAAATTTTATGGTTATGATTGATGGTGGATATTACGGTGTTCTTCTCGAAGTAGTGGAACTAATTTGTGGAGAAGGCTTGAAAGTGTGCTTATTCAAGTGTAGGTGGTTTGATACTAATACTGAACTCGAAAGGGAGGAAAATTATGGACTTTTATCCTTTGATACTTCTACAAATTGATATGAAGCTGATCCTTTTGTTTTTGCAAAATCAACTAAATCAATTTACTACCTGGATGACTTGGTAAAAAAAGGAGCATGTAAGATTGTAAATCATGTGGCTACGAGAAATATATATAGTGCGGCTACACTTGGACAAGCAGTGGATAATGATGACGATGAGGCATATCAAGAGCCGGATACAACTAATATTCCATTATCCTCCACAATACTACTAAATAATACTGTAGAAGGTCGAGTGGTTCGACTACATGGTGAAGAACGTGGGTTCATAGATGTAGGTACAGATGAATTACGTGCAGACTCTGATGAAGATGATAATGAAGAGTTCAGACATATGCTGCCAGTTATCAACTCCGACATCGAGATAGACTCATGTGGTGATTCCGACTATGAGCCTTAGAAGGACATATCATTTGTAAAAGTTCTATAAATATTTATTCAGAAAATATTTCAAGTTAAATATATGTTTAGTTGTGCTTAAAAAAATATGCAAAAATAAGTCAAAAATGGTGTTCATTGTTGTTTGCAGCTTGAACAAATCTAAAAAGTGATATTTTTCATCATTATCATATGATTTTTTTTATTTTTATGAAAAAATTATAATTAATTTAAATTTTGATGATTTTTCAACTTTTATTTAAATTTAATTGTAAATATATATTCTGTAATATTTAATATAGTTAATGTCTTATATTGACAAATATATAATCATTATATATATATATATTTATAATTTAATTTAAATATATAAAATATCAGTAAATGTATAAATATAAAAATTATCTTCAAATGTATGAATGACAAACATGACTCAGTGACAAACAACCATATTACGTATACAAATGGCCCGGTTTTGAATCCTTGCAATCACTGAGTTATTTTTTTATGGGGTATAGCAGATGGTACTCGTCGGCTAAAGTCCCGGGCATATCCGACAATCCCGCTGTCGTCGACTAAAGTGTAGCACCCTACTCGTGTCATGCGTTGATATGATCGGGTCACACTTGGCTAGAACACACGGAATACCACTGTCCTCGGACACGGTCGTGTCATTTTTATCCGACGACCCCGGTTGGGTTTAGCCGACAGCTATTTACGTGTTTAGCCGACGACTTCTTGACGGTCGGCAGCCAAAGTTGGCTTATAAAAGAAAAAAAACTATTCTCCCATTTCTCATCTATTTGGACCCCCCCGAAACCTTCGAGCCCGAGCCCCACCCCGACCCCGTCTCACCCAGTCACCGCCAACCGAATCCAACACCGAACCCCAGCCACCGCCAGCCGTACCGGACCCCAACCCCTCGGACCCCAGCACCGCCGCACCCAGCACCGCCACACCCCAGTCCCTCGGACCCCAACGCCACCGCACCCACCAGACCCCATCCCCTCGGACCTCAGCCGCACCGAACCTCAGTCGCACCGACCTTACGAAGTATATTTTTTTTTACATTTGTCTGTAATTTAGGGTTATTTGTTGATTGTATTGGAATGATTATAGAATTTGATGGGATATTAGTGTTGATTGTTGAATTTATTGATTATTGAATTTATTGAATATATTAAACATGATTTAGGCATTCACTAACTATTGTAAATTGTTTTTAGGATTAGATTTGTTGGGATATTAGTATTGATGGTTAAATTTGTTGGGATATTATTATGTTGGAATGATATTGAATTTGTTGAGATATTAATGTTGATTGTGTTTCAGGAGAAAGTAAAAGATTGTAAATACGAGTCAATCAATTGTATCATAACATGATAGAGGGGCCTTTATATAGGCATTACAATGAGAGTCATTCCATACATAGGATTCCTAGATAAGGTAAGACATCTAATAGGATCCTACTACCTCTAGAAGGGTCTAGAACATTCCATCTACGTATCTACAATCAGTATTAGGTAAGACACATTACGGGAATAATAATTCCCGGAACACTCTCCCTATGTCGAGCACTAATACAACAATGGTGCAGAAGATGTTGCCTTCGTGAAAACCTATTCCAAGCCAAAACAAAACTCCATGGGATAAATAAAGGCTTGATGAGGAAAAAATTACAACGCACCAACATAACATGTCATGTATATTCCCCTGATATATACATAATGACTCCCTCTGATGAGTACCTCAAATCATAGGAGTCAGATGCCAAGTTTCCCTCACAACTATACCAAGGAAAAACCTAGTGGGAAAAATACCTCTTGGTCTAAGTTGAACAGAAGTACACCGCATCATTATATGGATGTTCTCATAGGTCGCCTCGTTAAAAACCTTACCAAGTGAAAACCTAATAGGAAAAAACAAACCTTGGTCTAAGGACAAAAAGAGCGCGACACATCCAAAGTGCAGAGTCGCTAAAGACTTATCAAGTTTTCCAAAGTCTTGACCTTCATGCATCAAATCAGTCATAACTTCTTCGATTCAATAGGTATCAGCGAGACTGTAAGAACTTATGAAAATAGACACCCATAGCTTTTCATTCACATATAGTACGTAACCTAGATCGACCTGAGCAGATCACAAAGCTCTATCGAAGTTGACTCAGCAAATTACCAGACATATCATGTCCAACTTTGCAATAATAGTCATATGTCACTCAACATGATAGATGTGATCAAATGATTGGTTTCCTTGGAAAGTAGACATAAACCTTTCCAATGGTACCAATTTCACCATTTTCCAGCAAGTGAGCTACCATGTAGGTCGTATGAGAGATAGACCAATACATTCAGGGCAAATTCGAGTATTGATATTCAAGTGTCCTTTTATCGAGATAGAGCGAGCTTCAAGCTTCTAGTCAATCACAGACATTGCGTGAGCGCATCCTAGACCATCATCACAGTAGCTTTACCGGATTATTACGAATGAGTACATCGAGTCAAACATGAGTACATAATACAATACTTTTCTCTTAAGACTGTATCATCACTTAAGTGAGCCAAGTCTTATTATGACTTTGACTAGTAATTGGGAATCATATAGGCATTACTTTATCATCTCATAGGGAAACCATCCCTTATATTTCCATAAACCGATTGATGAACACGCATCATCAAGTGTCCCAATGATCCTTTCATTCTTAACTTTGGATTTAGCGGAATCTCTTAGTCTCATAAGAGTACATCACTATAAACCCTTAGTTTTACACGCAAAAGCTTCATATCTCTTCCAAATCAAGTATATACTTACTATGCATTCCTGACAATCACTTGTTAATGCGCTCCGTGGTCAGAAGCCACTTGATTTGAGTCTGATCCACCAAGAGATCCTTTTATCACTTAGCTTAGTTCCCCACTAAGATAAGATTTAACCACAATTTGCATGTCAGTTTTTGGGAAACTATCTAACTGAAACGATAGTGGATGCTATAACATCCATTACGATAGCACAACTAAATTTTGTGTCATCGTAGTCGATTCCAGTGCATCCATGAGAAACCTCGCGCCATGAGGTGAGTTTAACTCCTTCTCTCACTCGCTTTAACAAAATATACAGATATATCTTACCTTTGGAGTGTCGGCACAACTTCAACAAAGGGATATCACTTTGTCTATACTAGAGTCGCATATGTTTACATTTTAGGCCAAGGCTACAACGTTGTAGATTTTCAGCGAAGTATGGTTCAATTAAACTCACATTCCACGTCCTCATGAACCGGCTTTATTCATAAAGTACTCTTTATAGATTGGCATTCATTGAGGCGTCCTGCAATGATGACTATAATCCAGAATCACATGAGACGGATGAGTTCATTTGATCATATGATCAAGTTTCATGTACCAAACTCCCATACATTCTTAGCGAGAGTATTTATCGAACCAAGTGGCATCCCAATACTCAATGAGATCCATGGCCTAGTAACACCGTCTACCATAATTTTTCGTGTTACCATATCACCATTTATAGGTGACGAACGTCCATGACCGGACACAATCCTTGCAGACATGGTTGCAGCATGTATTTAATCTCGTCACTTTAGGGAACCTAGTGAGGCACAGTAGGGACAAACTATGACAATTCCAAGTCGTTCTACTCGAACATGATCATTCGCATCTCCCCCTAACGACGGGAAGACTGGCTCATCAAAGTGACTTACAAGATCGCCTGCCAAGGTATATTTTAAATGGACTATGAGTGAAAGCGCATGTCATATTTATCATTTATAACCCATCATAATGCGTTGTGGTAACGCACTTTGGCACATGAACATGTGGACGATAAAAGTTTTTCATTGTTAACACAATCTAGTTAACAAAATGCATATTGTTACAATTTTAACTAAACATTTGAATGATGATAGGTATAGGTGAATATGACATGTTGACTTATGCTACATAACCGTAGCTACTGGTCTTTAGAATCCAACAAAACCGCCACCATGCATCACGAGGATCGAACATAAAGAAACGATTAAACCGATGATAGGCCATTGGTTTTATCGAACCTCTAGTACTTTCTTGAAGAGTTCACTCCCTTCACCAGCCCCAACACCTCAAAATTTCGTGAGCATGTATAAACGGGTGTTTAGGATTCCAAAACCATCAACCTTATGGTCAAAAACCGGTCGAAATGACATCGAACTGGTCGTTTGGATGGCTAGTGGTATGTGAAAACTTCATTTAAGTGGTTCACCTCCTTATAAGTCTCCAAATGGCACCAAAATTTGTGAGAAGGTAGCCTTGGATGTTAGGAAGTACTCGTTAAAATTTCACTTTAAGACTTGGTCTACAAGTGGGTGAACCGACCTTTACAATGACTGGTCCGCAAGTTGGACAACCATAAACTCAGGTTTCATCAACTTATGAATCATTGTCAAAGGAACAACATAACATATAAATGTTATCACTTGAGTACGACCATTTATGAACACTATCATATCATCATAAGCCACCCAGGCTAATACTTATGATCATGTATATATAAGGACTCGGTGAAAAGGGAGGACTCAGCACCATACTTATGCGAGTCGTTACATTATTCTCTTTAGCATAGAAGGGTGTCATATCCTAATCGTGCTAAATAATAGGCTTTAATCAATGAACATGGATAAGAAGGATCACCGGGGGTCTTTGGCGTCACACATGATTATGAAAGCAAGATGCGAATGACATAACTATCATCATCGGTCATGATCCCTGCTCACGATTCCATCAACATACTTTGGTGTCTTTGATCCAGCTAGCTTCTTTGTTCAAAGAAAAAATGATGTCCATGGCAATACCGTAGTGTATGGATCATCAAACTGTCCAAACTCTGGATTACAAAAGGCTAGATGTGTCAATTTCCCAATACATCTTCTGGTTATAAAAACCAATGCAAGTCGGACCATATGGACTAATGAATATTTTTTTTTCTTTTCACATATCCAATACAAGTGATGCATAAGATTTTATTTCTCACAAATCACAATGAGATGCTATGAGTGATACACTTTGGCATATATGTCATCGAGTCATAACATGGTTCAATTGTTACGGAACATATGTGACTAGAAAACGCCATTCGGCATTCAACAACTTGAGCATTGTACTACTCATTGATTATGATGACATATTCATCGTAGTCACAATGGATTTATAACACGAAATCCAAAAATATTATGTTCCTTGGAAATAGCTTAATATGTACTCAATTTCGCTTGCAAAATTTTACAAACATGAGCATAGCGAACACTCTAACAACATAAAGATTTTATACCAGATACGATAAAAATGATCTATCATATTGAGTGCATAACATGGCAAGATTACATGTCTAAGGGGCAAAATCACGACACAAGCATTGTGTAAAACTATCATGCATACGCTCGACCTTCTTATAAGGGTGCGTATTTTGGGCTTCCCCAAGGAAACTATTTTTCAACATTTGAAAGATGATATTTTAGCGTACAATGCATACCATAAATTGCATCATCTATGGCAAATTCGGCCAAAAAGAGGTTGAAAAACATATGTCATAAGACCACTTGCAAATTCAATATGGAAACCAAGTTGGTTGGGATAATAGTTAGCACAATCGCTGGAAATAAAATTCTGCGCAGCTTGACCTTTGTTTACTAAAACAGCAGTAACTCCCTTGTTAGGAAGGATATGGACGAACAGTCAGATGTTCTGGAAACTAGAATTTCGTATCTTTCTATCCATAGGTTGTGCACCACACGGATCATTAATATCAGATCACAGTGTATGTTTTAAGTGGCTGCTTTAGTATTTCCCAAGTTTAGTGAGAAAACAAGGTTGAGACCATATCCAATGGCATAAATGTTGATACAAAAACATGGCAATGACAGCCATAGGTGCGTTTAAACACAGTAGGTGTTCGGTAATTCCAACTTGGTAGACTTGCAGAGAAAGTAGGAATTTCGGTACAACTAAGGCTGTTTAAAACCACTGATTCCGTTTGAACTTTCAAAGCATAAACAAATACCAAGGAGGATGTGCTTAGTCATGATCAAAAGTGTAGACAAAATCCACCAAAATGCATCAAATCCACCAAGTATTTTAATTCTCAATTTGCAAGTATACTTCATAATAGCCATGTTATGTGGATGCAACGCGGTGCATCATAATTAAGCATTTTGAACCATGAGACATAATAAATATACCATGACCAACTCGTCTTGACCATCCAATAAGATCGACTAAACATAGTCAAATGTATAAGGCACAGGCCTTTACAAATACTTGGAAAAGTATTCGGACCTATAGTCACACGAACTATAATCGAGGTGTAACACCCCGAACAAGGCGGATATTACAGTGCCATGGATCCCCGACTGGACCCACCAGGCGAATGAAAATGATGAATTGAATAATATAATTGTAGTACCGAACCACATTATATTACCAAATACTCCGATGAGGAGTTTAAGTACAACACACCAGGACAATACCGAATACTAGCATATTTTATATGAAGATAAAATACACAACACTGAATGAAACGGAGTATCCAAATGAAAGTCTCGGAAATAAAATTAAAGGACAACAACATGAATAACTGAAAGATCGGGGCCCCCTACTAGTATCACTGGGACTCCTCGACGTCAGCATGCTATTCCCGTGCTTTTGCCTTGCCATGACCTGAAAAACAAAATCCCCAACCGGGGTCAGTTACACAGAACAACAAGCCTCAAGGGTTGAAAAATACACAATCATGATTTAACTGAAGTTATGAATTACGCTGAAGAGGAGTATCATAGTACGCCCGTAGTGTTATGTGCAAGTGTACAAGACGGATGACCGGACACACCCGTCCTTGTACCTAATTAGTCTCACGGAGTTAATCTTTACCGTGTGCACAGTCCAATGTATCACTCCCAATACATGGCTATCACGTGCCCGACTAAAAATTCCACACATCCGCACCCGGCCACACAATATGAACCTGGAAGGTCATATGAACGAGAATGACCATAATGAATATCAATGAATATTAATAATCTGACAAAGTCAAGAATGACTCACCGAGATGAAAGTGATAACGAAGTGATTGATAGTTTCAATGAAATGATTGGAACCGCCGTTCCTTGTTAATGAAGTGACTATTCGACAATTACAAGTCTCAATATGATTAATACAATGATGAATGAGTTATGATTATGAATGATCAACAACAAAAAGGAATGAATATCCTTTTAACCGAGTAAGAATTAACTTACACAACACCGGTGACACTTATCCTTCCACGAACAACGTCCTAATTGCGATATCGGTCGCTCGAACAACCTTGAATAAGAACAATTACCAACAATCCGTTCAATATACGAATCAAGCATGAATATAACAAACTCAAAACATCGATACGACTAAACCAAGTTTATTGGGGGATTATATCGAACACTTTGTGGCCAACTTCGATTGTTCATAACCAAACTTCAAAAATACCAACATCAAATTCCCAAGAAGTGTTTCAAACCAATAAAACATCCTCAATACGATCAATAATCCATAATGAATATCCAAATACGTGATTATAACGATAATTACTCGAAAACCCCCAAATCCAATTCGATATTCAAAGTATTCTTGAATAATTCCTCAATAATCTCATGAATCTTTATACAATTCAATAATCATATGCATATCCCTCCATATAACATGATTATAACGTCCAAAACATCATATTCCAATACAAAATCGAAATCCAAGATGTTGAAGAAATTACCTCTTGAAGATCCAACCACTTCGATCCGAAGAATACGAGTTAAATCGAGTATCCAAGCTCCCCAAATGAATGAAGATGATGAAAATCTAACACTCAAGTGATTGATGATGGAAAAATCCCTCTCTCAAGTCTCTCTCTTGGAACAAAGTGCAAAAAAGGGTGAAAATGAAGAAAAAGTCCTGGCCAAGTCCTTATATACTGCCGGAAGTTACAACCGTAACTCGGCCTTCTTACGGCCGTAACATTCCAGTTCAACGGCCTTACGGCCGTAACCGGCCAACTCGTACGGCCGTAACTCGGCTTCGTCCAAATGCCTGCCGATAGCCTTACGGCCGTATCCTCCCTGACTTACGGGCGTAACTCGCCCTCGTCTAAAACATCTGCCGACATTCTTACGTCCGTACCCGTACACCTTACGGGCGTAACTCGGATGATACGGCCGTATCCGGCCAAACTTACGGGCGTAAGCCCCTTCGTCGAAAATGACCAGGCACCCTGCCTGTAGCGTACGGCCGTATCCCGCCAAGCCTTACGGCTGTACCTTCCTCGTCTTACGGCCATATGCTGCAAGCATTATGGCCGTAAGTCCTTCTCGTCCGACATAACCTGAAATATACGAATGCCACTTACGGTCGTATCCTACCTTTATTACGGCCGTAACTCGCCTTCGGCCAACACTGCCTGGGCAGCCTGATGGACATGTACGGCCGTAACCGGCCAAGCCTTACGGCCGTACCTGATCAACTTACGTCCGTATTTTGAAATCTTACGGCCGTAAGTCCCGTTCGTCCAAAATGGCCTGAAATCAACGACCCTTTGTTACGGCCGTAACCTACAATCCTTACGGCCGTAACTCAATGCTGAACATGGTGAAAAATCCGATAACTCCGATTCCTCGCTACGACTGATGAATGATCCGACATATCATACGAATGTGAAAGTGAACAAGTCCAACGCATGCCAAAAATGATACTCCCAGTACAAGACTACCAATCCCGATGAAAACGATAATACTCCTGTCTCGATCTATAAACGGAGATGAAATGACGATCGGTAACTGATATACGGTTACAACATGCCAACAGTGAACGCAAATGAATGATTCATGAATGATGAGTGATTATTAATGAGTGAAAATTACTGAGTGACAATTACAGACTGATAATTACTCAATGAAAATGAATGAATTACAACTGGGTATTACATACTCCCCCCCTTAAAAAGAGTTTCGTCCCCGAAACTAAGGGTCAAACAACTCGGGATAACTCTCCCACATACTCTCCTCGGTTTCCCAAGTGGCCTCTTCGACTCCATGTCTAGACCACTGAATCTTGACCAAAGGGATCGTCTTGTTCCTCGACTATTTGATTCGCCGCTCTAAAACTCGTATAGAACGCTCCTCGTACGAATGATCGTCCGCGATCTCGATTTCGTCGAACTGAAGTATGTGACTCGAGTCGGCAACATACTTCCGTAACTGAGAGACGTGAAACACATTATGAATTCGGCTCAAAGCCGGAGGTAAAGCCAAATGATAAGCTAACTCGCCTACTCGATCTAAAATCTCAAACGGTCCAATGAATCTCGGACTCAACTCCCCCCATTTTCCGAAACGGAAAATACCTCGACTCGGGGATACCTTGACCAAAACGTGGTCACTCGTCTCGAACTCTAGTGGTCGACGACGATTATCTGTATATGATTTCTGTCGACTCTGAGCGGTCTACAAACGACTCCTGATCAAAGCTACCTTCTCACGGGCGGCTATAAGCATATCAGGCTCGGTTCCGATTGATTTTGATAAGTCGTCCCAACCCAAAGGAGATCGACAACGACGACCGTACAAGGCTTCATAAGGTGCCATCTTAATCGAAGCATGCCGACTATTATTATACGTGAACTCGATCAATGGTAGTTGGGCTTCCCAATCGTCTTTCCAATCGAGGACACATGCCCTCAACATGTCCTCTAATGTCTGAATGGTTCTCTCTGATTGTCCGTCGGACTGAGGATGAAAAGCGGTACTGAGATTAAGCTGAGTTCCCATAGCACGATGAACTGATTTCCAAAATGAGACACGAATCGCCCGTCATGATCAGAAACGATACTCTTAGGAGTACCGTGCAATCTCACTATCTCTTTGATGAACAACTGGGCAAGTCTCTCCGGACCCCACATATCTTTGATATCAAGGAAATGAGCTGATTTAGTTAAGAGGTCCACGATCACCCAGATCGTATTCATGCCCCGACGACTCGTCGGCATTCTCATGATGAAATCCATAGAAATGTCTTCCCACTTCCATTCTGGAATAGGGAGCGGTTTCAGCATACCCGCCGGTCGCTGATGTTCAATCTTGACTGATGACAGGTTAAACATCTCGAAACAAATTCCGCGACTTCTCGCTTCATATTACTCCACCAGAAATTTTGTTTCAAGTCCTTGTACATCTGGCTAGACCCCGGATGAACCGAATAAGGGGTAGTATGAGCTTCCCTCAAAATCGAGTTTTTCAACTCGTCATTCGCCGGTACGCACAACCGATTCTTAAATCTCAAAAGTACATCCTCGTGGACCACGATTCCAGGGGCTTTCCCCTGAGCCACATACTCACGGATGCGCAACAATGCTGGGTCTGAACCCTGATTCTCCCGGATCGCCTCCTCAAGTGATGACGAAACCAGACCTTGATCTCGGTCCTCAGAAATTCCTGCTGAAGTTCCTTCTGAACTGTTAAACGAGCAAGCATCTGTTCCTGAACAGACTTACGACTCAAGGCATCGGCGACAACATTCGCCTTGCCCGGGTGGTAAAGGATCTCGATATCGTAATCTTTGATTAGTTCCAACCACCGTCTTTGTCGCATATTTAACTCCTGAGTAAATATATACTTCAACTCTTGTGATCAGTGAAGATCTGACAGGTGACGCCATAAAGGTAACGACGCCACATTTCCAACGCGAAAACCACGGCTGCTAGCTCCAGGTCGTGGGTCGGATAATTAACCAGCTAATCCAAGGAAACTTCGGATTTCCTTAACATCTTTCGGAGGTTGCGAATCTCGGATAGCCTCCGTCTTCTGAGGGTCAACACGAACTCTGTCTAATGAAATTACATGCCCGAGAAAAGTCACTTCGGACATCCAGAACTCACATTTAGAAAACTTTCCATAAAGTTGCCCGCGTCTCAACACGTCGAGAACCTGATGGAGGTGAACCTCGTATTCCTCTCGGTTACGAGAATAAATAAAAATGTCATCGATGAAGACAACAAAAAACTGATCCAAAAAGTCGATGAAAACCCGATTCATTAACTCCATGAATACCGCAGGTGCATTAGTTAGCCCGAACGGCATAACTACGAACTCATAATGACCATAGCGTGTACGAAACGCCGTCCTTGCGATACCCGACTCTTGAATTCGCAACTGATGACATCCAGATCTTAAGTCGATCTGGGAAAATATTGAAGCTCCCTGAAGTTAATCTAAGAGATCATCAATACGGGGTAGAGGATACTAATCTTGATCATCACCCTGTTCAACTCCTGATAATTAATACACACACGAGACGAGCCATCCTTCTCCTTGACAGATCACACTGGTGCTCCTCATGGGGACGCACTCGGTCGGAGATGACCTTTCTCGAACTATTCCTCAAGTTGAATCTTCAACTCCTGCATTTCGGTCGGGGCCATCCGATACGGTACCTTCGATAACGGGGACGTACCGGGCTCCAACTCACTCCTGAATTCCACTACTCTATGTGAAGGCAACCAGATAACTCGTCTGGAAATACATCGTCAATCGATGACAATGATACCACGAATGATTGAACATTTCGATTGCCCTATAATGGTCAATCGATAAAAAATGATACAATGAATGATTGAACAACTCGATTGCCTTAAAACGGCCAATCGATGAAAATGATACAATGAATGATTGAACATTTCGATTGTGGAATTTCTCTGCTTTCGTCATAATAATAATTCTTCTGGAACAACGGGGATTACTTCCCTGAAGCACACATTCGACAACCAACGACGGAATGATAGTGACCAAACTCTTACAACACTAAGGATAGTATCATGACGATCCATCCAACTAATACCCAATATTACTTCGTCCTTAGATAAAACTCACCACGATTAGGTCCACCAACCAATCGCGGTCATTAAGCTTACTTCGGTATGATTTCCGAAAATTCTTCCATCGTCAGGTAGACCGATGGTATGAGGTCCACAAGCAATAGGACTATCCCAAAATAAGTCTATTCAAACATGATTAAAAAATGAATGAATGCGGTGTACCAGTATCAAAAGGTACACACAGGTTGAAATAAAATTACGAGTATAACTGATATCATTCGGGCCACCGGATCGTCGATCCTCTTCATCACATGAATCCGGGACTTGCCGGGCCCCGAACCGGATGTTCCCGTCTGATAGATATGAGCTCCAACTTTATTTGCTTCCATTGTCTTAAACGACGTTGACAGAGCAGTCTGATTCTGAATTGCTGATTGCTTCGGGGCCTGAGATGCCGCCGGAGCCGACTTGGAGTCCTTTCGGCAAAAACGGGCCTTATGCCCAAAATTCCCACAATTATGGCACGTGATAGACGGTTTCAGACACTTAGTGCTGTAATGACCCGACGCTCCACAATTGAAACAGGTGATGGCCGAACTGGCCGCTCGGTACTGAGATCCCGCACGATTATGCGCCGTAGGAGGTCGCTCAGAAACAATAAGACTCACAGAAGGCTTCTTGAAGGTTGACTGATCGCCTTCGGATTGATTATGCTTCGTTGATTTATTGCTGACAGATGAAGGTTGTTGTTCAGCAATTTTCTTAGCAGCAGGCTCATACGGGAGAGTTCTCTCGATTAATCCGGCCAGAGTGGCGCAATGATGATTGAGCAATTGCACATGGGTCATCATGGCCTGCATAAAAGTGAGTGGATCAACCCGAACATCTTCTGATCGAGCCGAGTCCTGGGTACGATTTCCCGACAGCGAGTGATTATTTCCCGGGTTTCGGCCCGCACCGCGGCCTCTCCCCGTGCATCCCCTGACAGCTCTCTCCATACTGAAGTAGGAAGGTCGCATAATGATTATATTTCCCGCATGATTATCACGTTATGATTATGTCATGAGATGATGAAAACGAGCATACATGCTCTAACTTAGTGATTACATGAATGATTTACTGAAGTGACATGATTATCTGATGAAATTCTTGAAATGATTATCTTGGACAATTTAACAAGATTAATAATATGATCGTCCAGATCGACAACTGAGTAATGAAATGAATTGAGTAATTAATGAGTTAACATGATCGTCATAATCATAATGAATGATGATGTTTGAGGATTGTTAATTGATGAATGATGAATGAATGATTATTTCCAGAAATTATACCATGGCATTAGAAATCTTACAGTTCTTTCGGTCTGATTGGCTCGGCATTTGCACAGGTCACATGTGACGCGAAAGTCCAATGATACTAGTCTGATGACGATGATTTCAAATGAGACATGACTCGGAAGGTAGTATTCAAAAGCACGCTCCGATACCAACTCTGTAACACCCCAAACTAGGCGGATATTACAGTGCCGTGGATCCCCAACTGGGACCCACCAGGCGAATGAAAATGATGAATTGAATAATATAATTGTAGTACCGAACCACATTATATTACCAAATACTTCGATGAGGAGTTTAAGTACAACACACCAGGACAATACCGAATACTAGCATATTTTATATGAAGATAAAATACACAACACTGAATGAAACGGAGTATCCAAATGAAAGTCTGCAGCGGAAATTAAAGGACAACAACATGAATAACTGAAAGATCGGGGCCCTCTACTAGTATCACTGGGACTCCTCGACGTCAGCATGCTATTCCCGTGCTTTTGCCTTGCCATGACCTGAAAAACAAAATCCCCAGCCGGGGTCAGTTACATAGAACAACAATCCTCAAGGGTTGAAAAACACACAATCATGATTTAACTGAAGTTATGAAATATCCCTAGTTATGAATTACGCTGAAGAGGAGTATCATAGTATACCCGTAGTGTTCTGTGCAAGTGTACAAAACGGATGACCGGACACACCCGTCCTTGCACCTAATTAGTCTCACGGAGTTAATCTTTACCGTGTGTACAGTCCAATGTATCACTCCCAATACATGGCCATCACGTGCCCGACTAAAAATTCCACACATCCGTACCCGGCCACGCAATATGAACCCAGAAGGTCATATGAACGAGAATGACCATAATGAATATCAATGAATATTAATAATCTGACAAAGTCAAGAATGACTCACCGAGATGAAAGTGATAATGAAGTGATTGATAGTTTCAATGAAATGATTGGAACCGCCGTTCCTTGTTAATGAAGTGAGTATTCGACAATTACAAGTTTCAATATGATTAATACAATGATGAATGAGTTATGATTATGAATGATCAACAACAAAAAGGAATGAATATCCTTTTAACCGAGTAAGAATTAACTTACACAACACCGGTGACACTTATCCTTCCACGAACAACGTCCTAATTGCGATATCGGTCGCTCAAACAACCTTGAATAAGTACAATTACCAACAATCCATTCAATATACGAATCAAGCACGAATATAACGAACTCAAAACGTCGATACGACTAAACCAAGTTCATTGGGGGATTATATCGAACACTTTGTGGCCAACTTCGATTGTTCATAACCAAACTTCAACAATACCAACATCAAATTCCCAAGAAGTGTTTCAAACCAACAAAACATCCTCAATACGATCAATAATCCATATTGAATATCCAAATACGTGATTATAACGACAATTAATCGAAAACCCCCAAATCCAATTCGATATTCAAAGTATTCTTGAATAATTCCTCAATAATCTCATGAATCTTTATACAATTCAATAATCATATGCATATCCCTCCATATAACATGATTATAACGTCCAAAACATCATATTCCAATACAAAATAGAAATCCAAGATGTTGAAGAAATTACCTCTTGAAGATCCAACCACTTCGATCCGAAGAATACGAGTTAAATCGAGTATCCAAGCTCCCCAAATGAATGAAGATGATGCAAATCTAACACTCAAGTGATTGATGATGGAAAAATACCTCTCTCAAGTCTCTCTCTCGGAACAAAGTGAAGAAAAGGGTGAAAATGAAGAAAAAGTCCCGGCCAAGTCCTTATATACTGCTGGAAGTTACGGCCGTAACTCGGCCTTCTTACGGCCGTAACATTCCAGGTCAACGGCCTTATGGCCGTAACCGGCCAACTCGTACGGCCGTAACTCGGCTTCGTCCAAATGCCTGCCGACAGCCTTACGGCCGTATCCGCCCTGACTTACGGGCGTAACTCGCCCTCATCTAAAACATCTGCCGACATTCTTATGGCCGTACCCGCACACCTTATGGGCGTAACTCGGATGATACGGCCGTATCCAACCAAACTTACGGGCATAAGCCCCTTCTCGAAAATGACCAGGCACCCTGCCTGTAGCGTACGGCTGTATCCGGCCAAGCCTTACGGCTGTACCTTCCTCGTCTTACGGTCGTATGCTGCAAGCCTTACGGCCGTAAGTCCTTCTCGTCCGACATAACCTGAAATATACGAATGCCACTTACGGCCGTATCCTACCCTTCTTACGGCCGTAACTCGCCTTCAGCCAACACTGCCTGGGCAGCCTGATGGACACGTACGGTCGTAACCGGCCAAGCCTTACGGCCGTACCTGATCAACTTACGGCCGTATTTCGAAATCTTACGGCCGTAAGTCCCGTTCGTCCAAAATGGCCTGAAATCAACGACACTTTGTTACGGCCGTAACCTACAATCCTTACGGCCGTAACTCAATGCTGGACATGGTGAAAAATCCGATAACTCAGATTCCTCGCTACGACTGATGAATGATCCGATATATCATACGAATGTGAAAGTGAACAAGTCCAACACATGCCAAAAATGATACTCCCAGTACAAGACTACCAATCCCGATGAAAATGATAATACTCCCGTCTCGATCTATAAACGGAGATGAAATGACGATCGGTAACTGATATACGGTTACAACATGCCAACAGTGAACGCAAATGAATGAATCATGAATGATGAGTGATTATTAATGAGTGAAAATTACTGAGTGACAATTATAGACTGATAATTACTGAATGAAAATGAATGAATTACAACTGGGTATTACACGACGTCAATGAATTCATGTACTTAACGCAATATGCCATTGCTTTACATGTTGAAATTCATGAGAATTACTCTTACACTCTTTCATATATTATATTGCAAGGAGACGGTGCATGACTACACCCACATGCAATATTTTATTTTAATAAGATGAAAGATGGAGTTTTCCAAGTATGGGATTGGGTCAAGACCAACGTGGTGGTCCCTCAATTCAACGTAACAAAATTAATCACAAATCGATTTTAACCACGACATATCCGTCGCAATCGATGTTTGTCCCATTCACACGTCAAAAATTCATGACTAATCATGAACAAGTCATAACTTTATTGTTACCGACAATGTTCATTTTATTCAATTGTTGGTTTAAAATCGACAAAACGGCGACGTCAAATTGCACCCAAATCGTGGTGTATGCAACAACCACAAATATCGACTTTCAACAATTTTCCGTGACTCCCCCAGGACCGTCACACAGTTTACTTCGATATATGAGAGTGATACCACTTCTCATAGTCTCATCCACCACAAAGTAGCGTGAGAGATAAAGAATCCAAATACCCAATTCCCAAAAAAAATTCCCAAAAGAGAGGAATTGAAAAACGGGAACTTTAATAAAATCTTATGGGTACTTGGTTCCATATTTGCTTTGATCCTTGAATCGGATAATAAATATGGCTTCTCTCCATATGAGCAACATATTTCCATGGGTACTCCGTTCTATATTTACTTTGATTCTTGAACGGGATAACAAATATGGCTTTTCTCCATAGCATGCACATGATCATGAGCAACATATTTTCCTATATGCACGTAAAACATAAACATGGTAAGATTCATAAGTGTACAAATCAATGAACAAATGAATCATTAATTAGGAAAAGATGGAGAGTTGAGAAACGCTTGGAAAGGGCTGCTGGTCTCGATAATCGGCCGAAAAAGGACTCGGGCGCAGCAGTGCAGCAGCTCGTTATTGGATGAGGTCGGATCTCTAAATTTCCTCGTAAAAATATGCTTCTGTTCGGCGACAGATCTAGTAATCAATATTACTCAGAATCCGATCTCCACCGTTGAATATACAGATATTTGTGTTGGGAAGTTGCTGTCAAAATTTCACACCGATACGACAGTTAACGAATCAGGAAACATGATTTTGGTACGACTGCGCTGTCCAGAAAATTTACGCGCGGAAATTCTCGTCTCTCGTTTTTCTCGTCTCCACCATTGAGCTTGTAGTTCTTATAGAAAATACCTGATTATTTTTCTAGACGTACTGTCAATTTGTTTGGTCAATTGTAATTTTCGTTCCAATAGCCCGTTTCGGCCATCTTGATTCAATAATCATTCGGCTCGGGATTTCGATTGAATGCAATCCAGTGAAGGAGGCAAACGCAGCACAACCTCCTATCTCGATCGGGTCGGACTGTGGCTGAATTGGATGTGGATTACGTACCGGATCTAAACTGGGTCTGCCACTGGAACTGGGTCGGGTCCTGGGTGGCAGGCGGGTTGGGCTGAAAAAAGAAGAAGAACAGACTGGGCGCAGTGGGGCCAAGCGGACTGGAAAAATTGCAATAGATGGATCGTGCACACCAACTGGGAAGATGACCGGTGGTACCGAGCGGGTCTGGGCGACGACAGTTGGTAGTGCGGGGGACGAGTCACGTCCGATCTAGTTCGAATCGGCAGTGGGTGACGATCTTGTTTGCAGAAGGCGTGGCGGATGGTGTGCTGGACGGAGAAGCGGGTTGTTGTGCTGGGAAGACGGCCCGATTTACAGAAGGTGGCGACTTCGATTTGCAGGAGATGGCCGGGTTGTGCGGGAGTGGGATTGTGGGGGTAGACGACCCTTTTTGGGAGGGTTTCTGTTGCTGATGGCCGACAGTGGGTTTCTGTTCGCTCTGGCGGTGGCAAAAGGGGGGTGGGGTTTCTGTTCGAAGGCGGCGGCGGATCTGCTGCTAGGGTTTTCTGATTTTTTTTTTTGGATTTTTTGAATTTCGGATGACTTTTTTTCTTGCTCAGTTGGGGGACTACGTGCTGATAACGTGTTTCAGGAGAAAGTAAAAGATTGTAAATACGAGTCAATCAATTGTATTCATAACACTGATAGAGGGGCCTTTATATAGGCATTACAATGAGAGTCCTTCCATACATAGGATTCCTAGAAAAGGTAAGACATCTAATAGGATCCTACTACCTCTAGAAGGATCTAGAGCCTTCCATCTATGTATGTGCAACCAGTATTAGATAAGACACATCACGGGAATAATAATTCCAGGAATAGATTGTTAAATTTGCTGGGATAGTAGTGTTGATTGTTGAACTTGTTGGGATATTTGTGTTGATTGTTGAACTTGTTGGGATATTAGTGTTGATTGTTGAATTTGTAAAGATATTATTGTTGATTGTGTTGGAATGATTATTGAATTTATTGGGATAATCATGTTGATTGTTCAATTTATTGATTGTTGAATTTGTTGGTATCTAATGTGTATTTTGGTGTGTGTAAGTTCAGTTAATATGATAACTTGTGAATGTGTACAGGTTAGATGGATAAAATTAAGATATTAACGGGTGGTAAGAAAAAGTTGTAGACTCCGGAGTCGGGGGAGAGTTCCACAGCTTCCAATCGTGAGGATCATGTGGGTAGGTATGTGGATCAAAGTAATTCTCGCATACGTGAGCTAGTACAGAAAAGTGGGCTGAAGTTTAAGGATGGAACTTGTATTCGGTAGATGAGCACATACTACTGCGAGGCGCTTATCTTATTAGACTCCCTGACGAGGATGACCCCCACTACTATCCAGACGACTCAACCTCGTACGCCTCCTATACACAGCATTCCCTACCCTACTCCTACATCTGAGAGCCACAAAGCTACACCGAGCACGTCATCTGAGGCGCCTTCTAGTCCACAATCGAACTTATTTATGCCCCCTATGGTACCGCGATTCCATGGGTCAATGATAAAGGAGTCCACCGGCCATATAGCTTGGTTAACCAATGGAGGCGTATGTGTTTCAGTCGTGGCCTGAGAAAATGATTTGGAAGACATACCATATATCTAAGACAAAGTTGTACACAGAGCTTGCAGAGGAGAAAGAGGAGGGTCGTACTTAAGCCGAACCGAAAAAGAAGAAAGAAGACTCATGACCCATCGAAGGGCCTAGCACTTGACTCATACGTTAACAAAAATGGTCGTCACAAGATACCAGTAGATGAATAGTATCGACGACCCATTTTGGCTTCAGATGCTTGTACGGCATTTTATGTTGGGTTTGTCATATGCGATAGGGTTTCGGTACTGTCGTCTCGGTGGAAGGATGTGCCATAGTGCGTAAAGGATACATTGAACAGTGCTATGTCGGTAAGTTTTAAATCTCCAATTCAGAATGCAGCTTTTTATACTTAAATTGAGAACAAAGTTAGTAATATTTACTTTATATATTTTAATTGTAGGTATAGTTTGATGTTCCTTCTATCCTGCCACATACTTGGTGTGCTGAGGTGCAAACAACCAAGTAAGTAATTTTCACAATACGTAGTTGAGTAATTACTCGAGAAATCTTGTGTGATTGTTTATTATTTAAAAATATTTGTTATAGGTACAAGTCCTGAAAGAATGAGTTGCACATGTTTTGGTCGGTTTGGGGTAATTTTCGTTAGGCTACTCCCGAGGAGTTCAAGTATCGGGAGTACAAGTGGAGGTGTCTATGCACACATTTTAGCGACGCGGATTATATCGTATGCAATCGACCAATATGATATTATGTTATTATTGTTTAAAGACATATAACGTACATGAAACTTACTTGTGGTAATTTTATTCTTTGTCAAATGAAAATTACATATTTATTTGTGTAGGCGAGCAGTTCAACCAATATTGCTAGTCGTAAGGGTTTGACGGAGCACCATAGCTTAGGTTCACGGTCGTTAGCGAGAGTGACGTATGAGGCCACTTCTGATGAAAATGTGGCGAATGCCTTTATCAATGTGACTCGGAAGGCATATCCGTACTGTACGGATATACATGTAAGTTGTAAATGTGTCCTAAAACATTTTAATACTGCTATCAATCTTTATCTCTGAACTTTATTAATATTCGCTTACTGATTGTGTTCTCACTTAATTAGGAGCGAGTGATGGAGGAGTCTAAGGTGATGTTGACAGTGATGGCGAGGGATGGGCATTCGTATTTATATGAGACCAACCTTGATTTAGCCATTAGAGAGTCGATCAGGCCAATCCCCATATTAGGGCAAGGGTGTGGGCTACCATTTATCCTTCTAAATGTAGTCATCACCGAATGCCATGATGAGAGTTGAAGCAACAAATTATTAAAGGATACTCCAGGGTTTCGATGCAGTCAAAGGGGCGACACTCAAAATGCCTTTCTATAGGAGCAATTGAGGATCGAGAGGGAGCTCCAAGCTGAGGAGCAAAGGAAGTCTTAAGTCCAGTTCGAAAAATTCGAAGAGGAGCAAAAAAAGGCTTAACAAGAGATGCTATCTCAGCGGCATGCCATGATGCAGTATATGATGTCATTGAGTCAGACCGTGGCTCAATTGGGACTTGAGGCACCACCACCTTCATTCTTCAATTTACAAACAACCCATATTCTTAACAGCTTCGGGACGATAACATGCAATATGGTAGTAATCCTTCTTCTATCTTTAAGAATTTGACAGATTTAGGTGGATTTTAGTAGTTTGTAGTGGTACTTTCGGTATAAAATATATTAATGCTAAGTTTTTATTTATTTAAACTCGTGTTTGTTACAATTGGTGTTTATAGTGATTTTATTGATATTGCTACGTGATATGTTGATATGGTGTGGTTTTTGTAATGTTGGCGTTTAAATTATGTTTTTTCGTACATTGATGTATGGTGATTGTGATGTATGGTGATGTACTGTGCATTTGGATTATACAGGTTAAAAAGAACAGGGTTGGGGATCTCAAAATTTGAATAATTTTTTAATAGACTTTAACAGACAATATTTGCACAAACTATCGGCTAAAGTTGTTTTTTTATACATAAAATACAATTTAGCCGACAGATTGGCCATCGTCTAAAACATATATATTTTAGCCGACAATATTGTTGGAATAAATATTCCACACATGCAAATTATGCAATTTGGGATTTTGGTGATAAGTTGTTAAACATCGAAAACAATGAAAAACAACAAAAGAATCAAGAAGAAGTCAAAGACAAAGCAGAATGCTAATAGCGCATGCCAAAGTATAAACTAGCGCACGCTAATCATCAAGACAGAGAGTTATGCAGCATAGCATTGAAGGCAATAACGCACGCTAAGAATGAAGCTAATGCACGCTAACGGAGGAATATATCCATTGTGTAAAATAGAAGACTTTGAACACGGAGATCACGCGTATGGTCAAAGAATCTGAAAAGTGAAGTTTAAACAGATAGTCTATGAAGATTACTTAGCGCACGCTAAGTTTGAATTATGTCCGTTGGACAGAAGACTTTCAGCACTAGACCATTGTAAATGAAAACCAGCTAGCGCACGCTAAGGGTTAATATTAACACACGCTAAAGACAGAGACAGTAGCCACTGGAACAATCTGAACAATAGTTAACATATGCTATATGGTGAGATTACGTACGCTAAAGGTGAATAGCCCACGCTAAGACACTAACGCTAATAATGCAGCAGGAGCCAACGGCTAGTTGAGGATTTATGACTATAAATACCAATACATTTGGTGTTATTCAATACAACAACTCCAAGCAAATCATATATACTTCAGATATTGTCATATTCATTATTGTTGTTGTAGTCGAGCTTAATTATTAAATGTTCGAGTGTTCTATACACTCAACCGATACACGAGAGGAGAGAAAGGATTGTAGATTTGGTTCAGTGTTATTAGGATCATTGATCCGGCATTGTAAGATCATAATCTAAATCCAAGTGAGGTTTGTCTAGTACCAATCGAAAGCTAGATTGGGTGATTCCTTGTCCAATTAAAAAGGAAAATGGTTTAGCTTGGACCGACAAAAAGACAAGAGCATCATGGTTTATCTTGGACCGATTGAAGACAAGATTGTAACGGTTTTATAAAATACCAGTATTTTACTACATGTGAGTTGAAATTTGTTATGTTTTAAGTTTCGGGACGAAACTTAATTTGAGAGGAAAAATATGTGAAATGCCAGTATTTTACTGCATGTAATTAAATAAAGAAATAATGTTATTACAATCCAATTGTGGGTTGTAATAAGAGAAAATATTTTCTAAATAATTATATTATGCACTGGTATTTTGGCCGAAGAAATTTGGATATAAAAGTTATAGAAATATATCCGTATAAAATTTAGCACTTGTCAATTTACTCTGATCTATATGAGATGCAATTTTAGTTTTGGATCATTTAAAATAATAAAGAGGTACCGAAAATATTAATGGATATGTGGTTAGACATTTTTTTAGAAAGTATCATGCACAAAGATCGAATTTGAAAAATCACCGCGGATTTTTGAGAAGTTCAAAAATTCTGAAAATTAATAGTATTATGGATAATTGAGTTAGGTTTCCAACGGTTCAAACTATGAGCCAAACTAAAATTTGACGGAGAAGTCATGGTCAATTTAGTGGGGACAGCCAAGTTGCTGGCTACCATCGGGTCACCGCGCACACAGTACCAGAAGCTTCCACGTGGGCCCGTGCGTGTGACACGGTCATGGGTGCCAAAAGTCGTCGGGAACGATGCACGCACTTACGTCAGGCCGCTGGCGCATGGGCGTGCGTCACACCAACTTTGTTGACTGGGGACCTGTTTTGTGGTCTATAAATACAGACCCTTCAGACTTCATTTCTGTAACACCCCCAAAACCAGCCGGGAATATTACAGCACCATGGGCCCCACGTTGGAACCCACAAGGCTAAAATCATTTTCGAAAACGTTTAAAAATGCCAAAAGGTCCGATGACGGTAATTTTTTAAATACTCAAATATTTTTAAGAACGTTGTTCCCAATTACCGTTAGAAAGTACCATTTGAAAGCACAAGGCAAAGATGCCAAAAGGGCAATGAGAAAGTAAAAACGAGTTAGAAAATACTGAAATCCATTATAAAATTACACTCACAGTGAATAGAGACACAATTAGTGTAATATCCGCATTTTTATTTCCCTTGTATTTTCATTTCCGGTGTATTTTTTTTCGATTGTGGTAACCCTCGTGTATCTTTCAGTGTATCTTTCCTATCATCTATTGATCTGATTCTCGTTATTGTTGTGCGGAGCCGCCATTTCGGGGTTGCCGTGGATCCATTTCGTGTTATTGTTTCCCAAATATTGATTCTTATCGCTTTTATTCTCTTCCCGGATCATTTTTCATCATTTTAGGGCCCAAAGGGGGCGTGGGCCGCGGCACAAGGAGTGTGCGCCGCGGCACACACATTTTTCCAGTTTTTGGCCGAGCGGACTGTACTGTGTGCCGCGGCACACTCGTCCGGGGCCGCGGCACACTGCCGAGTCAGTTCCGCGGCACACCCGTCCGGGCCGCGGCACACTCGTGTGGCATTTTCGGCCAAAACCCGACTGTACCGGGTGCCGCCGCACATGTCTTATGGGCCGCGGCACACTGCCGAGCCCTGGGAGCAATTTTTGGCCTGTGCCGCGGCACACTTCAGCTGAGCCGCGGCACACAATGCGGTCAACCCTATAATTGCGTTGTTTTGAGCGAGAGCAGCTCATTTCTTCTTTCTTCTTCCATTTACGTGAGAGAGAGAGAGGGGGGGAGAACTTCCCATCATTCATCAATTGGGGTTGATTTTCATCATTCTCCTTCGGTTGTGAAGCCCGGATAATCAATCTAACGCATGTTCTACAGATCATAGTACTTGGATCTTCAAAGCTAATATCTCTTAGAACCCTATTTTCGGATAATTTGGGGGGTTTTGGGATTTTCTTCCGATTCGTTCTGTTTTGTTGGTGGATTCATGATGAATACGATTAATATTGTTAGTATCTTTAGCTTTCCTACGGATTCATGGATATTTTGTGGGTTTTTACGGAATCAAGAGGGTTTGGTTGTGGTCCGCCCTCGTAGTTATTTTTGGTACGAATATACTTGAATCGTAGGCGGGTTTTCGGGTGTATTCCATTTCCGTATTCGTCTAGAGTTGGTTGTGATTGTGTTATTCGAATCGTTAGGTTCACTTCCGCCGGTTCCTTGCGGTCGTGTTCGATTCTTCCTTTCCGTTCGTATCACCGTCTATTAACCGAGGCAAGTACCCTTATGAACTTACATTCTTGACATAATAGTATTGTGTGAGAAATGGTGTGTGTGTGTGTGTGTATGCTCACTACGGGTTAGATCCGACGGGATATCGGTAGGGGTCCACAGAGACGTGGATCGACGAGCTTGCTTTTAACCACTACGGGTTAGATCCGACGGGGTCTCGGTAGGGGTCCACAGAGACGTGGATCGACGGTTAATTGTGGTGCATTTTACAAATGTGATTTGATTATGGCATTTCCGGAAATGAGTGTTTTGGAACTATGTTTTCTTGATTGCATGCATTACTATATGTGTAAGATGTAAGTCGTTCATTTGGTTACTTGTACTAGCATAATTGCTAACCCCTCTGGGGACCCGTTTTGGGGAAATTCGTTTTATGAATTTCAGGTCAGGTTCATCGAGACGAGCGGGTGCTGGACCAGTATGCGGATGATGGCCGTGCGTGATGATTGTGCACGAGTGGTGTCTTATTGCTTCTATCTTTTTACCTTTTGTGGTCTTTAAACTAATAGAAGTACTCGAGTACTTAAGAATTTTTACTCGTCGGGATTGTATTGTTGTTTATTATGTTTGTGACGGATTATGGTGTTATGTTTGACCGATTGAACCGGGTGGATTATTTTGTTGGGCGTCTTTATGAGGAGGTATTTTTCTGTTGTTTCTGTGAGTCGATGAGTATGATGCTTGTTCAGCCTGGTGGGTCCCATATAGGGATTCACAGCGCTGTAATATACCTCGGATATCCTGGGGGTGTTACAGAAAATGGTATCAGAGCACTAGGATTATGGATACCTAGGCTTGTCGGTTTATTGGGTCTTGTTGTATTTTGTTTTGCACATCATCATCACGCTGCCATGATTCCGGTACTACCAGTGCCCGTAAGTTTTCTTTCCTCTGTTTCTTATACTCTTGTATCGTACCTTTGATTCTCGATTTGTGATTGTTCTTTTCTTGTACTTACCATCGTATGGCTTTTGCTACTTATTTAACTCCAGTATGGATGCTGGAAGAGGTCGTGGTCGTGGTCGCGGTCGTGGTCGTGGATGCGGCCGGGGACGTGGGGCAGCCGGTGGGGCGGCCACGTCGCAGTCTTCGGGAGCCGGCAGTACCGACGACCGTCACAGTCATGCTTCTTCTCAGGAGCGCGCCGACCTTGGTATTGCGGCTGTTATGCAACAAATGGTGAACCAAATGGCGGCAATAGCTCAGGCGGTTCAGAACCCGGATCCGGCCCATGCTAATCGGGGTGGAGCGGATCGTTGGCTTCAGGATGTCATCAAGATGCATCCTCCTCAGTTTTCGGGAGCTTCAGACCCGATCGGTTGGGAGGGGTGGATCTAGGAGATATCTAAAGTCTTCACTACCACCAACTGTCCCGAGGACCGTAAGGTCCCTATTGCCCAGTACTTTCTCACTGGGGACGCTACGGATTGGTGGGAGGCCGTTGGGCCCAAAGACCATGTTGCTTCGTGGACCGAATTCCAAGAACTGATAGAGACTGAATATTGCTCGTGGCCGGTCAGACAGGCTCGAGTACATGCTTTCTATGATGCTCAACCACGGGATATCCCCGTATCTCAGGCTACTGCCGATTTTAATAAGGAGTTGGGTTATGTGAAGACCCAAGTTGTAGAGGAGAGCGACAAAATTTTCCATTTTTCCAGACGGATGAAATTGTCGATTCGGGACTATATGTCGGGCCTCGTCTGTACTACCTTGAAGGATTATCAGAGTAGGGCCCTTTCTTACGATATGTCAGTGACAGCTAGCGAGGCAGCCCGCGAGAGCAAGAAGCAGAAGTCCGCCGGGAATTTTTCGGGCCACAAGGGTGGGGGTCAGCAGAAATCCCAATCTGCTAACTTCCCCGCCGGCGGTGGTCCAGCTCGTTCCGCTGGGGATCCTTGTGTAACTACCAGTGCTCCTTTCCGTGATGTGAAGTGTTTCAATTGTGGCCGTATAGGCCACGTCAGTCGTACTTGTTTGAGCCCTTTGCTGACGTGTAATCAGTGTGGCCAACCGGGTCACAAGGCTGCTTTCTGTGCTGAGAGGGAGAAAATCCTTGGTGCCCGGGCTTCCATTCCAGCGCCTAGGGAACCAAGTGTGAATCAAGGATCTATTTCTCCTCAATCTCCGCCGAGTGCTAGTCGGGGGAGAGGTCGGGGTCAGCCCTCTAAAGGGGGAGCTTCCAGCGTCGGCTCAGCCCACCCGCATGTCTATGAGATGCGGATAGCCGATGATCCAGCGGCTACCGTGGCGACAGGTACCGTTCATATTCTTTCTCATCCTGTCAGTGTGCTTTTCGATTCTGCTGCTACGCATTCGTTCATATCTCTGGATTGTATGGGCCGTTTGAGTATCAACTGTTTGACGCCTTGTGAGCCCTTCATCGTTAAGCTTCCTACGGTGATCGGATCGTTGGTGATCAGGAGGTTCGAGACTGTTCTGTATTTATTTGTGAGAGGGCTTGGCCCTCTAATCTTATTGTTGTGGGTATTGAGGGTGAGGACTTAATTCTCGGGGATGATTGGCTCGAGAGGCATGGTGCAATCATGAACTACCGCACGAGAATCATCACTATGTTAGCCGAGGACAGCACCGAGCACTCTTTCGCCAGGCGAAAGAGGGGGAACCAGAAATTCGTTATTAACGCCTTGAAGGCGATGAGACTCGTGCGAAAGGGGTGTACTAGCTATTGGTGCTATGCCTTGAAGGCGGAGAGTGGTGGAGTCGAACTTTCGTCGAGTCCAATCGTTAATGAGTTTCCTGATGTATTTCTTGACGAGTTGCCGGGATTGCCACCGGATCGTGAGGTCGAGTTTGCTATAGAGTTAGAGCCGGGCGCGGCTCCTATTTCGAAGGCGCCCTATCGCATGGCACCTTCAGAGATGTCCGAGTTGAAGAAGCAGTTGAGTGAGCTTCTTGAGTCGGGGTACGTTCGACCGAGCGCCTCGCCTTGGGGCGCACTGGTCCTGTTTGTGCGGAAGAAGGATGGTTCACTACGTTTGTGTATCGACTATCGCGAACTAAACAAGGTGACCATCAAGAACAAGTATCCTTTGCCGAGAATTGATGACTTGTTCGATCAATTGCAGGGAGCTGCGGTATTCTCGAAGATTGATTTAAAATCGGGGTACTACCAGCTCCGGGTGAGAGAGACCGATGTGCCGAAAACATCTTTTCGGAGGAGATACGGACATTATGAGTTCGTAGTTATGCCTTTCGGGTTAACTAATGCGCCGGCGGTGTTCATGCAGTTGATGAACAAAGTCTTTATCGAGTATTTGGATAAGTGTGTTGTCGTCTTCATTGACGATATTCTTATTTATTCGAGGAACGAGGAAGAGCATGCCCATCATTTGCGGGTAGTGTTAGACATTTTGAGGACCGAGCAACTCTATGCGAAGTTCTCGAAATGTGAGTTCTGGCAGAAGGAAGTGATGTTTCTTGGTCACGTAATTTCTGCCGAAGGGGTTCGTGTAGATCCATAGAAGATCGAGGCGGTGTTGGATTGGGCACCACCCAAGAATGTGAGAGAGCTCCGTAGTTTCTTGGGTTTGGCTGGATACTATCGTAGGTTCGTCGAGGGATTCTCGAAACTAGCTCGGCCACTCACGCAGTTACTCCAGAAATCCGAGAAGTTCGTCTGGAATGACGAGAGGCAGTCGAGTTTTGAGGAACTGAAGAAGCGTTTGACTTCAGCCCCGGTTTTGGCGTTGCCATGTGGCAACAAGGGTTTTGACGTTTATAGCGATGTTTCGGGTCAGGGTCTTGGGTGCGTATTGATGCAGCATGGCAAGACCATTGCCTATGCGTCGATACAGTTGAGGCCGTATGAGCTGAACTACCCTACTCATGATTTGGAGTTAGCGGCAGTCGTTTTTGCGCTAAAGATTTGGCGTCACTATCTTTTCGGCTCTGCATCTCAGATTTTTACCGATCATAAAAGTCTGAAATACATATTTACTCAGCGGGAGTTAAATATGAGGCAGAGGAGGTGGTTAGAGCTGATTAAGGATTATGACCTCGAAATCCTTTATCATCCGGGCAAGGCGAACGTCGTGGACGACGCCTTGAGTCGGAAACCGATGGCGTTGCGAACGCTTGAGATCCTTACATCTCAGTCTGAGCTTCGGCGGGCTTTGATCGAGTTAGATTTTGAGGTTTTGTTGCCTGGAGCTGTCGGGCAACTTTGTGCTTTATAGATTTCGTCATCTTTAATCGATGAAATTAAGCTGAAGCAGTTAGAGGATCCGGTGATTACTCAAATCCGAGAGAACGTTTTTAAGGGAAAGTCTCCTGGGTTTGTGATTCACGAGGATGGTATTTTGAGATTCCAGAGTCGGCTTTGTGTGCCGAACGACTCAGAGTTGAGACAGAGTATTTTGCGGGAGGCCCATGCTACACCTTACTCCGTTCATCCTGGTTCGAGTAAGATGTACAAGGACTTGAGAAGGAACTTCTGGTGGAATGATATGAAGAAGGAGGTCACACAGTTTGTAGCGAGATGTTTGACTTGTCAGCAGGTCAAAATCGAGCATCAGCAACCGGCTGGGTTGTTGCACTAACTTCCCGTTCCAGAATGGAAATGGGAAGATATATCGACGGATTTCATTACGAGTTTGCCGATATCGAGGTCGGGCATGAATATGGTATGGGTGATTGTTGATCATCTGACCAAGTCGGCACATTTTCTGGGCATCAAGAACACTTGGGACCCGGAGAAGTTAGCCCGTGTGTTTATCGCACATATTGTGAGGCTTCACGGTACTCCGAAGTCTATCGTTTCGGATCGTGATGGCCGTTTTGTATCGCACTTCTGGCAGGCGGTGCATAAGGCGTTGGGTACCCGTTTGCATTTGAGTACCTCTTTTCATCCCCAGTCAGATGGACAGTCGGAACGCACTATCCAGACGTTCGAGGATTTGTTGCATGCTTGTGCTCTCGATTGGAGTAGTGACTGGGAGGAACATTTGCCATTGATCGAATTCACGTACAACAACAGTTGGCACGCGTTGATTCGGATGGCACCGTATGAGGCACTTTATGGGCGGCGATGTCGATCACCAATTTGTTGGAATGAGACGTCCGATTTGGTCGGGACCAAACCAGATGTCGTTTTGGAGACGAGGCGGAAGATAGAATTAATTCGAGAATGGATGTTGACCTCCCAGAGTCGACAGAAGTCGTATGCCGACGTCCATCGTCGACCTTTGGAATTCGAGGTGGGAGACCACGTTTTGCTAAAGGTGTCGTCGACGAAGGGAGTTTTTCGTTTCGGGAAGAAAGGGAAGTTGAGTCCGAGATTTATCGGACCCTTTGAGATCCTCGAGCGAGTCGGTGGGTCGGCATACCGTTTGGCGTTACCTCCGGCCTTGAGTCATGTTCATAGCATTTTTCATGTTTCCCAGCTGAGGAAATATGTCCCGGATCCTAGTCACGTCATCGATTATGGCGAGATTGATGTCGCTGAAGATATTACTTTTGAGGAGCGTCCTTTGAAGATTTTGGAGCATCGTGAGAAACGACTGAGGCATAAGACCATCCCTTTGGTCAAAGAGCAGTGGTCGAGACACGGTGTCGAGGAGGCAACTTGGGAAACTGAAGATAGCATGCGTGTTAGCTACCCTGAGTTGTTTGTTTCTTAAGTTTCGGGACGAAACTTATTATTAGAGGGGTAGAATGTAATATCCGCATTTTTCTTTCCCTTGTATTTTCATTTCCGGTGTATTTTTTTTCGATTGTGGTAACCCTCGTGTATCTTTCAGTGTATCTTTCCTATCATCTATTGATCTGATTCTCGTTATTGTTGTGCGGAATTGCTGTTTCGGGGTTGCCGTGGATCCATTTCGTGTTATTGTTTCCCAAATATTGATTCTTATCACTTTTATTCTCTTCCCGGATCATTTTTCATCATTTTAGGACCCAAAGGGGGTGTGGGCCGCGGCACAAGGAGTGTGCGCCACGGCACACACATTTTTCCAGTTTTTATCCGAGCGGACTGTACTGTGTGCCGCGGCACACTCCTCCGGGGCCGCGGCACACTGCCGAGTCAGTGCTGCGGCACACCCGTCCGGGCCGCGGCACACTCGTGTGGCATTTTCGGACAAAACCCGACTGTACCGGGTGCCGCGGCACATGTCGTCTGGGCCGCGGCACACTGCTGAGCCCTGGGAGCAATTTTTGGCCTGTGCCGCGGCACACTTCAGCTGAGCCGCGACACACAATGCGGTCAACCCTATAATTGCGTTGTTTTGAGCGAGAGCAGCTTATTTCTTCTTTCTTCTTCCATTTACGCGAGAGAGAGAGAGAGAGAGAGGGAGAACTTCCCATCATTCATCAATTGGGGGTTGATTTTCATCATTCTCCTTCGGTTGTGAAGCCCGGATAATCAATCTAACGCGTGTTCTACGGATCATAGTATTTGGATCTTCAAAGGTAATATTGTAATACCCGGTTGTAATTCATTCTTTATCATTCAGTAATTATCAGTCTGTAATTATCACTCAGTAATTTTCACTCATTAATGATCGCTCATCATTCATGATTCATTCATTTGCGTTCTTTTGGCATGTTGTAACCGTGTATCAGTTACCGATCGTCATTTCATCTCCGTTTGAGTGTCAGAGCGGGAGTATTATCATTATCACCGTGATTGGTAGTCTTGTGCTGGAAGTATCATTTTTGACATGTGTTGGACTTGTTCGCGTTCACAAACGTATGGTACGTCGAATCATTCATCAATCGTAGCGAGGAATCGGAGTTGTCGGAATTTCATATTGTCCAGCAACGAGTTACGGCCGTAAGGAGTGTCGGATACGGCCGTAATAGACGTTCGTTGTTTTCAGGCCATTTCGGACGAGCGGGACTTACGGCCGTAAGGATCTCGACATACGGCCGTAAGTTGGGCAGTACGGCCGTAAGGCTTGGCCGGATACGGCCGTACGTGTCGAGCAGGGTGCCCAGGCGTTTTTGGCCAAAGGCGAGTTACGGCCGTAAGGGTTGCGGCATACGGCCGTAAGGCGAGGGAGATACGGCCGTAAGGCTTGGCCGGATACGGACGTACATTGCAGGCAGGGTACCTGGTCCTTTTCGACGAAGGGGGCTTACGCCCGTAAGATTGGCCGGATACGGCCGTATCGTCCGAGTTACGCCCGTAAGGGGTGCGGGTACGGCCGTAAGGATGTCGGCGGATGTTTTTGACGAAGGCGAGTTACGCCCGTAACTCAGGAGCGGTTACGGCCGTAAGTCTATCGGCAGGATTTCGGACGAAGCCGAGTTACGGCCGTACGAGTTGGCCGGTTACGGCCGTAAGGCCGTTGACCTGGGATGTTACGGCCGTATGAGGGCCGAGTTACGGCCGTAACTTCCGGCAGTTTATATAGGGCTGGCCGGGACTTTTTTTCATCATTTTCATCCTTTCTTCTTTTTGTTCCGAGAGAGAGACTTGAGGGAGGGATTTTTCCATCTCCAATCACTTGAGTGTTAGATTTTCATCATCCTCATTCATTTGGGAAGCTCGGATACTCGATTTAACTCGTGTTCATCGGATCGAAGTGGTTGGATCTTTAAGAGGTAATTTCTTCAACATATTGGATTTCGATTTTGTGTTGAGATATGATGTTTTGGACGTTATAATCATGTTATATGAAGGGATATGTATATGATTATGAGTTTATATAAAGATTCATTGGATTATTGATGGATTATTCAAGAACACTTTGGATATCGAGTTGGAATTGGGGGGTTTCGATTAATTGTCGTTATAATCACATTTTTGGATATTCGTTTTGGGTTATTAATCGTATTGAAGATGTTTTGTTGGTTTGAAACACTTCTTGGGGGATTTGATATTGGTATATTGAGGTTTGGTTGTAAACAATCGAAGTTTGGCCGCAACGTGTTTGATTTAATGCTTCAATGGACTTGGTCTAGTCGTATCGACGTGTTGAGTTCGTTATATTCATGTTTGTTACGTATGTTGAACGGATTGTTGGTTATTGTGTTATTCAAGGTTGTTCGAGCGACCGATATCTCAATTAGGACGTTGTTCGTGGAAGGATAATTGTCACCGGTATTGTGTAAGTTAATTCTTACTCGGTTAAAAGGATATTCATCCCTTTTGTTGTTGTTCATTCATAATCATAACTCATTCATCATTGTATTAACCGTATCAAACTTGTTATTGTCAATTAATCACTTCAATCATAAGGAACGACGGTTCCAATCATTTCATTGAGCTGTCATTTATTTCACTATCATTCCATCTCGGTGAGTCATTATTCATTTTCGATGTCACTTTTGTTATATCGTGGCATTTCGGATCATACTGGCGTGCCGGTTGGTATGTGTTGGATTTTCATGTCGGGCACGTTTAAGTCGTGTGTTGGTTGTTGGCCTCACATTGGATTGTGCACACGAGTCATATGCCTCGTGAGACTGATTAGGTACAAGACCACACGTGTATTCGATCGATACTCGTTGGTGGCTTGTGCACGGACACATTTCCATTCCGGGCGTAGTGTGGCACCACTCTTTGAGCCGCACTCTTAGTTGATTCATATAGCATGTTTGATTGCGTATGTTTTGACAGGATATTTCATAACTTTAGATATAATCATGATTGTGTATTTTCAACCCTTGAGGATTGTTGTTCTGTGTAACTGACCCCGTTTGGGGATTCTGTTTTTCAGGTCTTGGCAAGGCAAAAGCACGGGGAGAACACGCTGACGTCGAGGAGTCCCAGTGATACTAGTAGGGGGCCCCGATCTTTCAGTTATTCATGTTATTGTCCTTTATTTTCCGCTGCAGACTTTCATTTGGATACTCCGTTTGATTCAGTGTCGTGTATTTTATCTTCATATAAAATATACTAATATTCGGTATTGTCCTGGTGTGTTGTACTTAAACTCCTCATCGAAGTATTTGGTAATATAATGTGGTTCGGTACTACAATTATATTATTTAATTCCTCATTTTCATTCGCCTGGTGGGTCCCAGTCGGGGATTCACGGCACTGTAATATCCGCCTAGTTTGGGGTGTTACAAATATCTCTTAGAACCCTATTTTCGGATAATTTGGGGGTTTTGGGATTTTCTTCCGATTCGTTCCGTTTTGTTGGTGGATTCATGATGAATACGATTAATATTGTTAGTATCTTTAGCTTTCCTACGGATTCATGGATATTTTGTGGGTTTTTACGGAATCAAGAGGGTTTGGTTGTGGTCTGCCCTCGTTGTTATTTTTGGTACGAATATATGATCGGTCAAAAACTTATCCTAAAAATAGGAGTTCTTGAGTCGCTCACAAATATATACGAGGTAGAAGTAGTTGTGGTAAGTTCTACCAAGGTCTTTTCTCTCGAGGATTGTCCAACAGGACTTCGTATAATATTTTGTTACAGATTGCAAGAAGTAAATACTAAAATATACTAAAATATATTTTTTTTGGTTTTTTAAATTAAGTAAATTAAAATGCACTATTTATATTAGACTATTTATACTAGACTATTTTTAATACTACTATTTTTAAGAAGACTATTTTTATACTAGACTATTTTTAACTAGTGAAAATGAATAGAATTAAAATGAGTTGGGAATTTATAAAATCTAGGGGATTACGGGTTCATTAAATTAGGTTTTTAATTAAGTATCGGAATTGATTTATACGGATATAAAATAAAAAACGAATGTTTACCAAGTAATCAACTTTTCACCTCTGTACTTTCGTAATCAAAGATGTCTTAATCACTTTTGCTTTTTTAAAATGTTGATAACAAGATTAACACTTGATAGATTGAAAAGATGTGTTTCCAATATACTTAACAATCAATCAAGGAGGTTTCACTAGTAGAAATAGGATATGATCAATCTCTATTTAAACCAATTAGTCCTTTCATTTCTATAACTTGACTATTTTTAGGATAAACGATCGTTCATCGAGTAATCAACTTTTCACCTCATAACTTTCGTATTCAAAGGTGTCTTAACCACTTTCGCAATCTTAAGATGTTGATAACAAGATTAACATTTGATAGATTGAAAAGATATGTTTCCAATTCACTCAACAATCAATCAAGAAGGTTTCATTAGTAAAAATAGGATATGATCAATCTCTATTTAAACCAATTAGTCCTAAAAATAGTTTAAATCAATCAAATACTCAATATATAACCTAATAGAAATCCCCCTTCCCCTAGGAAGAAAGATTAGCTACTCATTGGTTTATACAAACTAAAATTATAATAGAAATAATTTATATATATAATATATATAGAAACTTTTAATTACTAGAACTTAATGACAATAGATAAAACTTACTTGAATATGATGAATCAAAGTGCAAGAAACAAACTTCAAACTTGTTTAAAGGTTACAAGCTTACAAAGATTGAAAGTAAAATACTAAGTAAAATACTAAGTGCTTATTGATCAAGCACTTTTCAATTACAAACTAAATGAAAGAAAAACTTCAAACCAAAAATGAAATACAAACTAAAATTGAGAGTTCTAAAAAAAATATATTGCTAAAAGAAAGGAGTATTTCTTTGCAAGAAGATGGGTTTGAGAATTGGTAATTGGTGATTTTGCAATGGATGAAGATGTCCTTTTATAGGTGATTTTCAAGAATACAATTGATTATTTAATTCAAAATATCTATTGTAATATCATTTTTTTAATTCTTTGTTCACACTTCACCCATGTCTTTGAATTTTCAGATTTTTGACCAAAAAAATATCTTGTGGTTGAGTTCACAAGTTGGTCAAAAGTGGACTAATTTTGCATGGCATCTGCTGAAAAACGGCAATGAAAAATGGCCCAGTTTGCCCCGTGTTGTGCGCCGTTTTGTGGTGACTCGGTCTCTTTCGGAATACGCGCGAGGACACGGCGCTAAATGCCGGCCGTGTGTGAAACGGCCCAAGACACGGCCCTTGTTGCGCCGTATGTGAAACGGCCTACATAACACGGTCCTTTTTGCGCCGTGTTGTATGGTCGTTTTGCCTTGAAAAATTCCCGTCGTTGGATTTGATCTTGTTTTCCGTCCTTTTTGATGCTTCATGTCAGTAATCTGTAAAATAACCATTTTTAGCTCATGTTTGGACATATCTGTAAAATATGTATTTTTAATCACAAATCAGTACAATTATGCCCGGAAAAATGAATATTTTGTATATAAATTTTAGATCAATTATGCACTAATCAAATACCCCACACTTAAATTCTTGCTAGTCCCGAGCAAGACTCTTTATTAATCACACACAAAATAAAAATTAAAATAAGACATAAAATAAAAAAAAAAAAAATAATACACACAAATTTAAGAAAAATAATTATATATAAAGATAAAAAGAGATCAAAATGCCATTAATACACAATAACCAACTTTATACAGTAGATAAAAATGAATCAAGATTCAAAATAAATCTACTAACGATTTTGAAGTTAAAACACGGTTTTTATTTTTGTAATTCCAAAATGTAAGGTTTTCCCCCAAAAGGTTGATTATTTCTTTCCCACTCGTGACTTCACACGACTTCCTTTAATGGTTGCTCTCGATCACTCGTTTATTTTTCGACTCAATATGAAGAAGAATTTCATTGGCGTCATCAAATATTGTGATTTTTCACGAAATTGAGTGTATTGAAATTCAGCCCCTAATTAATTCAAGTCTGTTCATAAACTACATCCCTTAGTGATAGCTTTCACACCGTTATTTGCTAACGTGTAGCTCTTTTCACCAACACAATTTCTATCTTTTTTTTTTAAAAGGTGATAGCTTTCACACCGTTATTTGCTAACGTGTAGCTCTTTTCACCAATTTTTCTGTGAGACGGCAGCTATGCACAAACAATGGTTAGTCCTTTATTTTTCGCAAAATTTTAAGACCCCCAAAATTAGGCAGCTGTTGCTGCTCAACACTTCTCCTTTTTGTCATTTTTCTAGGTGATAGCTTTCACACCGTTATTTGCTAACGTGTAGCTCTTTTCACCAATGACTCCTTTTTTTTTTTAGGGAATAGAATTTTTGCAGAAAATCATTTATTAGTTAAGCATGAAAAATCAAAAACTCCACAAATTAAGTAAATTTCAGTTCTATTTTTCATCAACCGACTGATTCTTCTTTTCTCAAGGTAACGAATGACTCGATTTTATATGATAACTACAAGGCTTGAAAAGAGAGATTAAGGCTAAAAAAAAATTTTGAATATACAATTTTTTACCGGTTAAAACAATTTTAGAAGCTTGTATATAGCTAAATTATTGGTGTTATGGCCAGATCTAGAAATCTCACAAATAAACAAAATAAATAAATATATATATATATATACATAAAAAAACAAAAAAATCAAAGCCAAATAACAAAAAATAATCAAATCACACCACAATAATTAAAACATACCACCCCCAAACTTGAAAAAGAAACCGTCCTCGGTTTTTTTAAAAAATAATAATAATAATAATAATAAGCAAGAGAAAAAAAAATACTCCCTGTTATGAAAATTGATGCTTGAGCTATGCCTTTTTGGATCTGCATAAAAAAATATACGAGGCAAACAACAACAACAAAAATATACCCGGAAGTATAACACAATTTTTAAGATGCACTTCAGGAAAGTCCGAAAAGTTGCCTTACGTGTAACACCCCCAATCCACTCAGGGATATTACACGCCGTAGACCCTCTCCTCGAGGATCTACCAGGCTCGTAACAACATTTAACATCTCGACAATGCCTTCAAGGCAAAATGACTCAGCAGACCGATTTGGTCTTTCAATAAATACATACAACTCGAATACAACTCAATTCCAAACACATACCCACGCAGGGGTCAAAATACAATAAACTCCCGTACAACGGGGAAAAGATACCGCAGCGGAAAAGAAAATACAACTGGACCAATACGACATCAACGGAACCTCGTGTGATTAGTATCGTTCATCTTTCATCATCCTTCATGCCGACCCTGTGCTCTGCTCCAAAACCTGAATGCAATACAGACATCCACCCCCCGAATACTCGGGGGTTAGCAAAACTCCATTGTTTTGCTAGTGCAAGTATAAAATACGAAAACGAGCCATACATATCATACTCCACGGAACATGTTAATCATAAACATACTTCCCGAGGTAAATCACTTAATCAAAACGGTTAAATCGAAAGATAGGGGTAAACCCGATATACATCTTGTGAAAACATTTTACGATCTCGGGAGTTTTGAAAACACTTGGGATTTTAAGAATTCTCAAACCTTTCAAAACATTTAGGGACACAGCCCAAAAGTCATTCTCCAAAATTCAAGTTCCGGTAACAATACGCAGGGTCCATAACCCATTTCACAAAACACGGGGTCCGTGACCCAAATCACAAATCACATGTTCCTAAGGATTATTCGTGTCCCGTGCTAACAAGCCACGAACCTCAGATGCTCCCGAAGAACAAACCCGAGTGAATAACCCAATAGGAAAAACATATCAAATCACATGTCACTGTAACCGCAGTCACGTGACTACAAGCACATATACGTACATAATCAAACCACAACCATAAGTTATCCCGGCATCGCGCTAACAAGCCACGAACCTCGGAGTCCCCGCAAGACATACCCGATGATAACCCCACAAGTTATCTCGGCATCGGGCTAACAAGCCACGAACCTCGGAGTCCCCGCAAGACATACCCGGATTGGATAACCCTACGGTCACGCCCGACCTATACTAGCAAGTATGGATCCCGGAGATTCAACAATCCTACCCGGAGGCACATCACATACATCAAGCACACAACAATAATCACTTGTCAAGCCAAACAACATTAAGTATCACAACCTCCTTTCAAGGAGTAACAACTAATATCACACACATTACGTTCTTACCGAACAAGTACACAATAACAATACGTAATCCGCGGCTTAGGTTTTCGGTCTATCAATCTCAGTCGAAGTGACCATATTTTCTTTATACATACAAAACCACCACCCATAGTCCGAGAACACATATTGTGAAGTATACGAATTATCGTTGAAAGAGAACATTTATCGAGAACATACCAATCCCTTTTTACGTTCATTAAATATTGGATTTCGCATAAAATCATTATTCAAGAATAATATCAACGAAATATGAAATGTATGGGAAAGATACTTGCCTCAAAATCGATACGCAAGTATTCCGGCGAACACGGCTCAACCGAAAAGCTTCAAACGCCCAATGCTATCGAAGCGGAAGACGACGACGAACGAAAGGGTTCAACACGGTTTCTTCGCAAGAAACACGACCCTAACATCATACAATCAATAAATCATCGACCATACGAGGAAGAATAATCGTAGAACGCCCGAAAACCCCTCTAAGACATTTTACAGGACACCTTCAAGGCGTCGGTCAAGAACTCGACTCAAACAACGAATCGATACGATCCAACCATGGAATAACAAGGAAAATGATATAATACATCTAAATAATCATCAATCCATCACAATCCTAAGTTAAAACGGATTAAACGGACGAAATCGAACAAAATACCCAAAATCCCCAAAATTAGATTTTAGGAAAACTTGCCTTGATTCGGTCGATCGGAGCAAGTTATAGGACGGATGATTGACGATATGAACCTCCAAACTTCATGGATTTAAAGAACAACATCATGTCTCCATGATGTATACACCCACAGCCGCGAACGGGAAGAAAAGGAATGAGAAACTGGGTGAAGAAAAGGGGAAAATGAGCTGAAATGCTGAGAAAACGCATTTATAGGGCGGACAGACTCGACCGTGTCCGACATGACACGGTCGTGGCGCGCAATCGGCCGGCAGGGACTCGACCGTGTCCGGCTAGACACGGTCGCGGCGCGGAGGGGCCTTCCGACAGTGACCGTCCAAAAGCGACTCGGCACGACTCGACCGTGTCCTGGAACACGGTCGGGCGTGTCGGCGATCGTCTCGAGCTTATCCAGAAGAGTTCGGCACGGTCCGTGTCGGACGACACGGTCGGGCCCTGAGACGAAACTTCCGGCTTATCCGGACGAGTACGGGCACGGGCCGTGTCGGACGACACGGCCGAGTTCGCCGGCGTGATCGCCAATAACGAGCGGGTGAGCTAAAACGACCATAACTCTCTCGTCCGGACTCCGATTGACTCACCGTTCGAACCATTGGAAAGCTAACTCGATGCTCTATAATATTGCAAAGATTCAGAATTTTTGGAGTTACCAAAAATTAATGGTGATCTAACAAAGTCGAACTCATATTTAGAAAAGTCGTTAAAAAGCACGGAACTCAACAAAACGACACCGAAACGAACTCGGATGACAAAAAGTGCAGAATTAATCATTCTCGAAATGACGAAAGGTCATGAGCGAGTCGTCAAAACGAACTTCCGCCGAAAAAATAAAATTACCGAAATTCGAAATTGCGGATATTACATTCTACCCTCCTTAAAAGAAGTTTCGTCCCGAAACTTAAAACAAGTAGGGGGGGGGCAATATACCCGCTAGGAAAACTCGACGAGATACACAAAAATGGAAAACTCGCGCCCCAACGGCGAAACGCTGCAAGAAACGCAAAGAGACATACGGCGTGAAAACACGCTCCACGACGACCAACACAATGTCGCCGTTAGGGATACAATAAAACCAACAAATGACAAGCGTCATCAAACGGATAATATAGCCAAGTCAATTATCCGACAATCACAAAACACAACGAACGAAAGTCAATACGATTGACTAGCCCAACGGTACATCAATCAAAACGCGAGCCAACCGCTGAACAAATACGGAATTCCACCGCCCAAGGGTTGGAAGATTGAAAACGAGACTAACTTCCCAAACTTAAGGGAATTAGGAAGGAGCCTGAACGCTCAACAATCACGAAACGAGGACAAAAACCGAACAAACAAACGACCGAACCACAACGGTCGAGACAACAAAAGCGAACAATCATGTTCGAATCACGAAGAACAATAAAATTCAAACAACAACTCCAAGGTTCACATCTCGACTCGAGACAATATATGATCCGGTGAAAACAACAACGTATGCATTCGCATAGGATCCACATGAAAGGGAATAGAACTTGAAAAGTCACAACGACAAACGAGTTATTCCGAAATGATGCCACACTCGTTCGATAAACAAAACAAGGGGCGGACAAGCTCGAAATGTCAACGAACATAAATGAGTCGACAAAGTAGAATATCTGAAGTTCAAAATCTGATCCACTTGAATAAAAGAACTAGTAGAACCAAAAGATGTTACATCCGAACAAGGTTCACAAGTATCGAACCGGACTCGGAAGAGTCACGGCGATAAACAAAAAACAAGATCACGGCTCGTTCGAACGATGAAACCGAAATACGAACAAGTTCGAAGCGTCAACGAACACGAGCGAGTCGATAGACTGAGAAAGAGGAAATGCAGGAGTCCAAAATAATACGGGTATTATATTCGACCCCTTCTAAAAGAAGTGTCGTTTCGAAACTCACAACACGACATCAAGGTGACAACACAACAAGCAACCGCGAAACATCTTTCAAAGGCCTCTCAAGGCCGATTCCGATGATTGTCTTTGAAGCGCGAACTCCAAAAGTCTCGGTAGACAATTCGCAAAATCAATTCGGTGTCCTCGAGTCCACACTTGAAATGTGTTCTTGAGAAGGACAATTTACACGTGTATGCCCGGAACATCACGGTTGAAATGCCGGCTCGGCACACCGAAAATACAAATGCTAGATACAATGGGTCATAACGTCGCAAAACAACATAGCGGAGATGCCAACTCAGCACAACAAGGAATCATAATACATATCATATACAACGATTACCATCGTAAAGTAATACACACACAAACACTATCATAGCGACGGTATCGTTCGGCGACCTCAACGGCCCGAACGATAACCAGCACATAATTACAACCATCATGAAACAGTCACACATGTGCACAAACGTACAAACTCAAGCTTCAACAGCTCACACCCGTGCGACAACACGCAAATCACCACGAGGCGACAAACAGTAAATACCAGTTCACACCTCTCACAGAGGGCTAGTACAACAAATGCGTGGCAACGCCTCGACGTTCATGACACCAATTCGATCATACTCGGGAGCAAACACCGTAACGAAAGTTCGAAAACCATACACGCATTTCCGGTCCGCAAACAGGAAGTATAGGTTTTAAAAACAAAAACCACCTTTTGAAAACAGTTTGGAAACAACAGTTGATCTTGAGTATCATTTTACAAAAAGTAGTACAAACACCATTATCGAGACTTTGAAAGTCATCTTGCGTTTGAACAAAAATGAGGACACCTTTCTTTTAGTGAAAAACTTTCAAAACTATTCGACCCTTGGGTCTAAGCAACTGCATTTGAAAATATCTCAAAATATTTTTGGTCCTCAACCGGAAAATTTTTGAAATGTATTGCGGCATTAGAAAACACCTTGAAAACACCGCAAGAAAATAATTCGTTTTAAAAGTACGTCTCGAATTTTAATTTTCTAAGATACTCAAGGTTTTCAAAAATAATTCAATGGGCTAGAATGCCCAAAAATTTCACGTAATTACTAGGAACAATATAGCGCCGTGGGTCCCGCGCCGGAACTCACCAAGCTAAAAACAATTTACAAAAACGCCACAAAGGCCGATGACGGTAATATTTCCCAAACTCACGAAAGCCATTTACAAAATACTACATTCCGTCATAAGAATATCGCCCAAGCGCTCAAGGCCACAATGCCAAAACTCGGTTAAAGGAATCGGTTTTGAAATCAAACTCAATTGGCAAAAGGCGAAAGCCATTTGAAAGAACTCACGCGGCGGATAAAAGAAATACGGTTCAACATGCACAATCCAAAGAACATTACTCCTCATATGAACGAAATATGAGAGTCAAATAACCGCATATCACGAAATCAAAATCCATAAGAGGATTCCGTCACTTAACAAATAATCATAAAAATAGCTCGTGTCACACGAGGCACAACACCAAGAAGGGAGACTTACATTCACAGGTCGCACGAAGATGATGATCGCCCACGATACTAATCACGACCAACCAACTCGGGCAGCGCGTCGCGACACGACTTAGTCAGACAAAATCCGACGAGACAAAAACTCAATAGACACCACTAACCCGACAGCCTAGGTTTCCACAACCTAAAGCTCTGATACCATTTATGTAACACCCCCAATCCACTCAGGGATATTACACGCCGTAGACCCTCTCCTCGAGGATCTACCAGGCTCGTAACAACATTTAACATCTCGACAATGCCTTCAAGGCAAAATGACTCAGCAGACCGATTTGGTCTTTCAATAAATACATACAACTCGAATACAACTCAATTCCAAACACATACCCACGCAGGGTCAAAATACAATAAACTCCCGTACAACGGGGAAAAGATACCGCAGCGGAAAAGAAAATACAACTGGACCAATACGACATCAACGGAACCTCGTGTGATTAGTATCGTTCATCTTTCATCATCCTTCATGCCGACCCTGTGCTCTGCTCCAAAACCTGAATGCAATACAGACATCCACCCCCCTAATACTCGGGGGTTAGCAAAACTCCACTGTTTTGCTAGTGCAAGTATAAAATACGAAAACGAGCCATACATATCATACTCCACGGAACATGTTAATCATAAACATACTTCCCGAGGTAAATCACTTAATCAGAACGGTTAAATCGAAAGATAGGGGTAAACCCGATATACATCTTGTGAAAACATTTTACGATCTCGGGAGTTTTGAAAACACTTGGGATTTTAAGAATTCTCAAACCTTTCAAAACATTTAGGGACACAGCCCAAAAGTCATTCTCCAAAATTCAAGTTCCGGTAACAATACGCAGGGTCCATAACTCATTTCACAAAACACGGGGTCCGTGACCCAAATCACAAATCACATGTTCCTAAGGATTATTCGTGTCCCGTGCTAACAAGCCACGAACCTCAGATGCTCCCGAAGAACAAACCCGAGTGAATAACCCAATAGGAAAAACATATCAAATCACATGTCACCGTAACCGCAGTCACGTGACTACAAGCACATATACGTACATAATCAAACCACAACCATAAGTTATCCCGGCATCGCGCTAACAAGCCACGAACCTCGGAGTCCCCGCAAGACATACCCGATGATAACCCCACAAGTTATCTCGGCATCGGGCTAACAAGCCACGAACCTCGGAGTCCCCGCAAGACATACCCGGATTGGATAACCCTACGGTCACGCCCGACCCATACTAGCAAGTATGGATCCCGAGATTCAACAATCCTACCGGAGGCACATCACATACATCAAGCACACAACAATAATCACTTGTCAAGCCAAACAACATTAAGTATCACAACCTCCTTTCAAGGAGTAACAACTAATATCACACACATTACGTTCTTACCGAACAAGTACACAATAACAATACGTAATCCCCGGCAAAGGATTACGGTCTATCAAACTCACTCAAGTGACCATATTATCTTTAAACATACAAAACCAACACACATATTCCGAGAACACATATTCACGAAGTATACGAATTATCGTTGAAAGAGAACATTTATCGAGAACATACCAATCCCTTTTTACGTTCATTAAATATTGGATTTCGCATAAAATCATTATTCAAGAATTATATCAACGAAATATGAAATGTATGGGCAAGATACTTGCCTCAAAATCGATACGCAAGTATTCCGACGAACACGGCTCAACGAAAAGCTTCAAACGCCCAATGCTATCGAAGCGGAAGACGACGGCGAACGAAAGGGTTCAACACGGTTTCTTCGCTAGTAACACGTCCCTAACATCATACAATCAATAAATCATCGACCATACGAGGAAGAATAATCGTAGAACGCCCGAAAACCCCTCTAAGACATTTCTGGACACCTTCAAGGCGTCGGTCAAGAACTCGACTCAAACAACGAATCGATACGATCCAACCATGGAATAACAAGGAAAATGATATAATACATCTAAATAATCATCAATCCATCACAATCCTAAGTTAAAACGGATTAAACGGACGAAATCGAACAAAATACCCAAAATCCCCAAAATTAGATTTTAGGAAAACTTGCCTTGATTCGGTCGATCGGAGCAAGTTATAGGACGGATGATTGACGATATGAACCTCCAAACTTCATGGATTTAAAGAACAACATCATGTCTCCATGATGTATACACCCACATCCGCGAACGGGAAGAAAAGGAATGAGAAACTGGGTGAAGAAAAGGGAAAATGAGTGAAATGCCGAGAAAACGCATTTATAGGCGGACAGACTCGACCGTGTCCGACATGACACGGTCGTGGCGCGCAATCGGCAGCGAGGGACTCGACCGTGTCCGGCTAGACACGGTCGCGCGCGGAGGGGCCTTCCGCGGTGGCCGTCCGAAGCGACTCGGCACGACTCGGCCGTGTCACGGAACACGGCCGGGCGTGTCGGCAGTCGTCTCGAGCTTATCCGGAAGAGTTCGCACGGTCCGTGTCGGACGACACGGTCGGGCCCCGAGGCGAAACTTCCGGCTTATCCGGACGAAAACGGCACGGGCCGTGTAGGACGACACGGCCGAGTTCGGCCGGCAGTGATCGGCCAATAACGAGCGGGTGAGCTAAAACGACCATAACTCTCTCGTCCGGACTCCGATTGACTCACCGTTCGAACCATTGGAAAGCTAACTCGATGCTCTATAATATTGCAAAGATTCAGAATTTTTGGAGTTACCAAAAATTAATGGTGATCTAACAAAGTCGAACTCATATTTAGAAAAGTCGTTAAAAAGCACGGAACTCAACAAAACGACACCGAAACGAACTCGGATGACAAAAAGTGCAGAATTAATCATTCTCGAAATGACGAAAGGTCATGAGCGAGTCGTCAAAACGAACTTCCGCCGAAAAAATAAAATTACCGAAATTCAAAATTGCGGATATTACATTACGCTGCCATCAATGCTTTTATAATAAAAAAAACAAACAAACAATAAAAATTACAGCAAAAAAATAACAATACATAAATCGCGCATAGATGCGCGTCAAGAGATCAAGAAGAAACTCCTTAAGCTGCATCATTTAGCACGATTATTACACACGACAGAAAGTAAAAATACAAGAGGTCCGACATGGGTTATCAAAGGGAGAGGAATGAATCCACTTTTCGTTTTCTCACGGTGAGATCTTCCATCCAGACAATATTAGCTAGAGCTGGATCTGGTTGAGGAACAAATTCAATGAGTTTTTGATTAGGTGTTACGGTGTTGTTGCAACGACTATGATTCGTTTAGCACGCTCGGAAATAAAATCTTTTAGCAGAGTAGTCGATGAAAGATAGTAAACCATCAAAGAAACCATTGACATTAAGCGAGACCTATTGGTTTTGATGAACATTTAGTGAGCTCTGGTAACCACATGAAAAAGTTCCTCAAGGGTGCCAAAACCACCGGAAGGGTGATAAAGGCGCGATTATTTACCATGTGAGTTATGCGATCTTGCATATTCTGAGATCTAAACTCATCTCCAATAGTTGCCGGTGATTTTACTTTCAGCCAGAGGTTTTGGAATTACTCCCAACACTCTTACTCCTTCCATATAGGCGTAAAGACTCGTCCCATTAATCCTAGACTTCCTCCTCCATAAACTACATGAATGCATTTTTCTCCTAAAGTACGACCCAAGTTGTGGGCTGCTTCAGTAAAGCATGCATCTTTTCCAAAACTACCTCCACCAAAAATGCAGACTGAGTTAAATCTTTTTGTGGAAGATGATGATTCCATTTTTGAAAAGAAATTTATTTAGAGAGAAACAGAGAAAAGTACAAGTTTGAGGGATGAATAAAAGAAACAAGCACAATGTTTATTTATAGAAGAAAAAGAAGGTAAAAATTGTTTAACAAGTTTGTGATTGCGTTGATTGCGCTTCAACTACTCAATAGAATAATGAATGCATTTATCGCGTATCACATTTTTTTATTCAGAAAATCTCACCACACGACAAAAATAAAAGATACTCACGTGTATGTACAGTAGTTGTGATTGTGGCTCACATCTTCCTCTGATTTTACGTTCAGAAACAGCTTAAACGCCTTCTATGAGTCGGGGAGAAGCTTCCCATCCAATTTTCTTACAAATTGGCAAACAGGGTCTTTTAACGTCAGATTCCCAAGACGTTGTTCATATTCTGGTTTGAATTTATTCCACAAACATCGAATTCCGTAATATACAAGTCCACTAGGATGCGTGTCAAGAGAAATTTCGATATTATCTAAATTCTCTTTATTCAGACCATCATTAATGAACTGAATTTTATCTTTTCTGTTTGTAGATGGAATTTCTAAAGATCGACATTTTAAATTATAGTTCCATCTAGCACATTTATAGCAAACGGCTAGCATCTTTGCTCGTCGTTTATTGGCATATGAACTTTTTCCAAGCCCTGGTAAAAATCTAGTAGGTGTTTCCGTGAATTCACCTACTATTCTCACTTTGGCTTCAATTATGAACCTAATATCAAAAGGTATGCTTTTATTCATAAGCAAACTCATCCTTTCAAGCCTTGTCTTGTAAATCTTTAAAATTACATTTTTGCTTAGAAAGGGAAATCTTTTTTCAATTTTATACAATGTTTCTTCCATTACAAAAAAATAAAATGAAAAACGATAAAATATCTACAAATATCAGTTGTTTGTGGGAAACTGAAAAATCCGACTTTGATAGTCACGGAGTACCGTTATCCACCACTTGACCGGACAGAAGAATAAAAGATGCAGAAATAAAGAAAGTTAAAATAACAAGATATAAACAAAACTATACAAAAAAAAATATATTTGGCCTAAAACAATCCCCGGCAACGGCGCCAAAAATTGATCGGTCAAAAACTTATCCTAAAAATAGGAGTTCTTGAGTCGCTCGCAAATATATACGAGGTAGAAGTAGTTGTGGTAAGTTCTACCAAGGTCTTTTCTCTCGAGGATTGTCCAACAGGGCTTCATATAATATTTTGTTACAGATTGCAAGAAGTAAATACTAAAATATACTAAAATATATTTTTTTTGGTTTTTTAAATTAAGTAAATTAAAATGCACTATTTATATTAGACTATTTATACTAGACTATTTTTAATACTACTATTTTTAAGAAGACTATTTTTATACTAGACTATTTTTAACTAGTGAAAATGAATAGAATTAAAATGAGTTGGGAATTTATAAAATCTAGGGGATTACGGATTCATTAAATTAGGTTTTTAATTAAGTATCGGAATTGATTTATACGGATATAAAAGAAAAAACGAATGTTTACCGAGTAATCAACTTTTCACCTCTGTACTTTCGTAATCAAAGATGTCTTAATCACTTTTGCTTTTTTAAAATGTTGATAACAAGATTAACACTTGATAGATTGAAAAGATGTGTTTCCAATACACTTAACAATCAATCAAGGAGGTTTCACTAGTAGAAATAGGATATGATCAATCTCTATTTAAACCAATTAGTCTTTTCATTTCTCTAACTTGACTATTTTTAGGATAAACGATCGTTCATCGAGTAATCAACTTTTCACCTCATAACTTTCGTATTCAAAGGTGTCTTAACCACTTTCGCAATCTTAAGATGTTGATAACAAGATTAACATTTGATAGATTGCAAAGATATGTTTCCAATTCACTCAACAATCAATCAAGAAGGTTTCATTAGTAAAAATAGGATATGATCAATCTCTATTTAAACCAATTAGTCCTAAAAATAGTTTAAATCAATCAAATACTCAATATATAACCTAATAGAAATCCCCCTTCCCCTAGGAAGAAAGATTAGCTACTCATTGGTTTATACAAACTAAAACTATAATAGAAATAATTTATATATATATAATATATATAGAAACTTTTAATTACTAGAACTTAATGACAATAGATAAAACTTACTTGAATATGATGAATCAAAGTGCATGAAACAAACTTCAAACTTGTTTAAAGGTTACAAGCTTACAAAGATTGAAAGTAAAATACTAAGTAAAATACTAAGTGCTTATTGATTAAGCACTTTTCAATTACAAACTAAATGAAAGAAAAACTTCAAACCAAAAATGAAATACAAACTAAAATTGAGAGTTCTAAAAAAATATATTGCTAAAAGAAAGGAGTATTTCTTTGCAAGAAGATGGGTTTGAGAATTGGTAATTGGTGATTTTGCAATGGATGAAGATGTCCTTTTATAGGTGATTTTCAAGAATACAATTGATTATTTAATTCAAAATATCTATTGTAATATCATTTTTTTAATTCTTTGTTCACACTTCACCCATGTCTTTGAATTTTCAGATTTTTGACCAAAAAAATATCTTGTGGTTGAGTTCACAAGTTGGTCAAAAGTGGACTTATTTTGCATGGCATCTGCTGAAAAACGGCGATGAAAAACGGCCCAGTTTGCCCCATGTTGTGTGCCGTTTTGTGGTGACTCGGTCTCTTCCGGAATACGCGCGAGGACACGGCGCTAAATGCCGGCCGTGTGTGAAACGGCCCAAGACACGGCCCTTGTTGCGCCGTATGTGAAACGGCCTACATAACACGGTCCTTTTTGCGCCGTGTTGTATGGTCGTTTTACCTTGAAAAATTCCCGTCGTTGGATTTGATCTTGTTTTCCGTCCTTTTTGATGCTTCATGTCAGTAATCTGGAAAATAACCATTTTTAGCTCATGTTTGGACATATCTGTAAAATAAGTATTTTTAATCACAAATCAGTACAATTATGCCCGGAAAAATGAATATTTTGTATATAAATTTTAGATCAATTATGCACTAATCAATATACATGAATCGTAGGCGGGTTTTCGGGTGTATTCCATTTCCGTATTCGTCTAGAGTTGGTTGTGATTGTGTTATTCGAATCGTTAGGTTCATTTCCGCCGGTTCCTCGCGGTCGTGTTCGATTCTTCCTTTCCGTTCGTATCACCATCTATTAACCGAGGCAAGTACCCTTATGAACTTACATTCTTGACATAATAGTATTGTGTGAGAAATGGTGTGTGTGTGTATGCTCACTATGGGTTAGATCTGACGGGGTCTCGGTAGGGGTCCACAGAGACGTGGATCGACGAGCTTGTTTTTAACCACTACGGGTTAGATCCGACGGGGTCTCGGTAGGGGTCCACAGAGACGTGGATCGACGGTTAATTGTGGTGCATTTTACAAATGTGATTTGATTATGGCATTTCCGGAAATGAGTGTTTTGGAACTATGTTTTCTTGATTGCATGCATTACTATATGTGTAAGATGTAAGTCGTTCATTTGGTTACTTGTACTAGCGTAATTGCTTACCCCTCTGGGGACCCGTTTTGGGGAAATTCGTTTTATGAATTTCAGGTCAGGTTCATCGAGACGAGCGGGTGCTGGACCAGTATGCGGATGATGGCCGTGCATGATGATTGTGCACGAGTGGTGTCTTATTGCTTCTATCTTTTTACCTTTTGTGGTCTTTAAACTAATAGAAGTACTCAAGTACTTAAGAATTTTTACTCGTCGGGATTGTATTGTTGTTTATTATGTTTGTGACGGATTATGGTGTTATGTTTGACCGGTTGAACCAGGTGGATTATTTTGTTGGGCGTCTTTATGACGAGGTATTTTTCTGTTGTTTCTGTGAGTCGATGAGTATGATGCTTGTTCAGCCTGGTGGGACCCATATAGGGATTCACGGCGCTGTAATATACCTCGGATATCCTGGGGGTGTTACAATTAAATACATTTGCAGTGGAATTATAAAAACAAAAAAGAACACTCGAATCCCAATAACCACGCCATAGCTAGTATCACCGAGAATCTCATCCCTTCACGACCGCTACTAGCTCGAACTCCGAGTACCTAAAAGATAAAGCCCACGAAGGGGTCAGCCATAATACTCAACAATGGTAACAATGACATCACATATACAATTACATATCAATGTAAGTTACCGAGTAAGAACATTACCCTACGTAATCTTACCGAAGTAACCTTACCAACCCATCACAATCCATATCAAATGAATCCTTACCATAATCTCATCTCGCGTCCTTAAGTGACGAATGAATTCAAAAGTAACCATCTGTACTATATCCGAAACGATACTAAGATTCTCAAACATAAACATATCTCCAATAGGGAATACTCTGGCTAAGTCCGATTTTGTCCGCTGGATCGCACAATCGGATCCCAATCCTGACAAAGCCGATATCACACGGCACATCTGTAAACCAACTGTCCCTAGACAATGGCAAGTCCCGGATATCAATACAAAGCATGAATGCTCACACAATCAATAATGATAAATAATTAATGCATCAAAACCGGAATATCAATGACATGATAACTCCACACAAGATCGACAAAGGATCAACCACGAACGAGAATACCATGATGTGGTAACTCCATCAAGATCAATGAAGGATCAACAACCGGGAATACCAACATTACAGTAAACTCCAACAAGATCAATAAAGGATCAACAACCGAGAATACCAACGATACGGTAAGCTCCAACAAGATCAATAAAGGATCAACAACCAAGAATACAAATGACACGGTAAACTCCAACAAGATCGAGAAAGGATCGACAACCGAGAATACCAACGAGACGGTAAACTCCAATAAGGTCAATAAAGGAACAATAACTGAGAGTACCGACGACACGGTAAACTCCAACAAGGGCAATAAGGGATCCACAACCGAGAATACCAACGATATGGTAAACTCCAACAGGAATCAATCAAGGACTAACAACCAAGAATATCAATGATAAGGCAAACTCCCAAACCGGATCAATAAGGATCAATAACGAATGATAATACCAATGACAGGGCGAACTCCAAATGAGATTAATAAAGGGTCGATAACAAATGAGTTGACCATCGATATGGTTACTCTAAACGAGATTAGTAAAGGGTCAACGGGGACAGATACACGAGAGGATAAAATCGTCAACCATATATAAATAATATATATACGGGATTCAAAGAAAACCTGACTATCAAACAGATCCGATTATATATGGACTGTGAACGACCAATCAATAAGACCCAAGATGGACGTCACGATACGCCCGATCTGGACATGTGTCCGTGTACAATTCAACCACTATATTGATCAGATACACGTCCGGTCTCGTACCTAATTACCGTCTCGAAGTACGTCTCGTGTACACGGTTAATATGAGGTCGAAACCAACATATGTTACACGTGCCCGCCCCAAAAATCCTACACATGAACGATCAGAACGTATCTGACTCCAGATATGCCATGATACAACATGACAACAAATCTCGAAGAAATGCATATCTATCAAGGATCAGAAGACTTTCCAAGAGAGCAACAATAACTCGATCATGAAAGACCGACACAACCACAATGTTGTATTTCATCAGACAAAAGTTCACAGCATGCTCAGTAATGCATATGATAATAGCATATAAACTCCCAAGACAGCATCAAAGGGTCACGGAAGCATATACTCAGGAATACTCCAGACAATATCACATAAACTCCCAAGGCAGGAGCCAAGGGTCACGAAAGCATCTATTCAGGAATACTCCGGACATAGGTGCCATTTAGGTCTTATCCCCTAACACATCGGCCCAACAGATTACAGCTCAAAGAAAGAGCACATCACAAAACGTAACAAACAATGATGCACACTCACCACATGAAATATCAACACACACATGCAATAATGCAACATGATGATTATCATAATCTAGCAATATTAATTTATCTCAAGCTGGAGACGCTAACCTTTCCACAACCAACATCCCTGAACGAATACACAGTAATCCAAATAATCCAAAATGAAGTACAGTCCATAACTAATACCAAACCACCACCTCAAGTTCAATGTCGGCATGATAACTAACCTTGATATCTAATCTATCACACAATAGACCAAATATAATTCATGTCTCCGTTTCCACTAGACATCTTTAAAATCATATACATTATGATTTATCATAGTCCAAACATAATATACATACCATCATCCCGACAATTCACATCCCATGATACCATTGCTATATGAATCATAAATGAAATGAAAACAAAATAATTTATTAAACATTATGAACTGAGCAAGCATAACTTGCCTCGATACCGATATGACGAAGTTGTGACCAATCCAGTCGTCTTCATCTACAAGCTCCGCAGCCCCGACCAAAGCGATTCATGCATCCTCTAATTCCAATCGCAGCACAACGTTTAATCATTAATGACCACTTAACACAACCTAGCGCAATGATCAATTAACAATGCGTTCAATAACAATCAAAAATCAATACAACCGATCAATAAACCCAACGGTTCCACAATTATCTCGATTAAACATAAATCCGAACAACCCGAACCAATCAATTACGAATCTATAACCATAATACGATTCCATATACTGATGATCATATCAACGATCAATTGATCTCGATATTAAATATTTCATAACATACTCGATTCCAACTATGTACGGATCAAATGTTCTTATGCCCAACAAATCTAAATTCATGCCTTCAATTCAATCTCATAATCTGGTGATCTCAATAATAGTTGATTCGAGCACGAAGCAAGTTTAATCAACGTATTCAATTCCGAATTCAAACTTAAATTCAATGTGATATGATTACCCCTTGTTTACATATATCAATCTCATGCCAAACTATACTTAGGATAATTCGACTCATATGAACACATATCCTCAAAGAAGGATAATTTTCTTGTCAAATTCATAATCACGATTCGTATATCATCGAGATCATACGGAAGATCAATCACCATTCACATAACTTGTCCCTTAACATCCATAATCATCATCACTTGTTCTAAATATCAACATTCCATGTTCATCTCTAAAACATAAACATTTGAAACATATACTCATCATAATCATCATCTTCTTCAATATACACCTCATATATCATCAAGAAGTATAACCATAACACCATAACCATCATCATACGAGGAAGACATCATCAACAACAACAAAATCCGAAATAGAAGAGAGGGATTATCCAACATACCTCTTGAAGATGAATAATACCATCAAACACTTGAAGAATCATTAACATCTTCATATCCAAGCCTCAAATCCATGCTCCCAAGCTCATAACCAAGTTAAAAGTGTCTAGAACACACTTAGAAGTGAAGAAGGACGGATATGGAGTGGAACATCTCTTTGGTTCGTGAGGAAATGAAAGTCCACACTTCATTTTATAAACTGCACTCTTCATTACATACGCTAAGGCCCTCACTTAACGTACGTAACATACCCTAACGTACGTTATACTACATCCATAGTGTACGTAATACTTAGCCAGAACTCCCTGCCTCATTTCGTGAACTTCATTACGTACGTAACTCTTGTTTCCATAGCATACGTAATGAGTTCGTTGATTTACTACAGTAACTTACCCTCTTAACGTACGTAATACAACCCGCATAGCGTACGTAATGCTCGAGGTTGACTCGCCTGTCCACATCCGCGCCGAAAGATACCGACACCGGGACCCACCTGCCGACCACAACTCAGTCCTGTCTGATTACCTTTATTACGTACGTAATGCCTTACACATAACGTACGTAAAACATGTAATTTAACGTACGTCCTTAATGCTAGCGTACGTAATGGCCTTCTATACAACAACATCAACATCTAAGCCTTAGTCCCAAAATGATTTGGGGTCGGCTAAAATGAATCAAACTTTGAAGCCGTCAATAATCGTTACATAAATAACATAAAAGGAAAAAATAGGGAAAAAAGTAGAGAAAAAAGCAAATAAAAAAAGAGAATGAATGTTAAAAAAAAGAAAAAAAAAGAAAAAATGAAAAATCCTGAAAAATAAATTAAAAGATAACATGGAATAAAAGAAAATAGGAATAAAAATACAGATAAAAAAAAAAGAAAAAAAAAGGATCAGATTCCATCCACATGCTATACTTGGCCAAAATCCAACTGTTCCCGTCCGTCTCGACATGCTGGATACGAACATACGGCATACTGAATACACATGATCGTTCCGATAACATTCTCATACGATACATCTGATGCACGATATCCTCAAATACAACTGTCGACTAAGTACGGCAATTGTACAAATACTCATACAGTATATCCGACATCCAAAAACATAACAAGCATGTAAGATCCTAGAATTAAATATAGCCTCGACAGATATATTGGCACGTCTGTCACAGTTCCCAAAATTATCCACCATACTTTATCGGTCCCACTCTGTACAGTACAACTCAGATAAAATAATGCGAAAAATCATAGCGAAATTCTAGGATATTACAATTTCTTCACAGATCTTACGTATCAATATATAGAAAATCATCCTCTATAAATATACGTCTCTATATTTCCAATCGAGTCACTTTTCTGACAATAAACGATCGTCTTTCGGCGAGTCAGGGCAGCTTTTTCAGGCCAAGACCGTCACCTGTCTGACGAATCGCCCGAGAGAGATTTTCGTTAATTTTTCGACGGGAAGACGTCCGATTCACCTGTTCCGAAATATTAACTCGAGGTAGGTGTTCAAATTCCAGATTAGGAAAAGATTTGAAAATTTTGAAGTTTATAACTTTTGAGTTTTAGAATTACTATGGTAATTATATTTAGTAAAAATTCATCAAATGGATATTTACTAAAATATAAATAAATATTATTTATGAGATTTAAAATACTGATTTAAATAATTATTAGACATTTCAATTGACTCGTTTAAATGGTGAAGTATATTACAATTTTAATTGATTATTGAAATAAGCAATATTTAATTGTGGTAAAACTAGTTTTCGTATTCAGACGTGAATAAAATTTTGGAAATTATTTATAAATGAATGACATAACAAAATAATTGAGTTTTTAAAGACAAGTATTTTAACAAGAGTGTTTAAAATAATCAACATACGAATTTGTGTATAATTATTTTAATAAATAGCGTTATTGTTTATTAAAGACTTATAAAAAATATAAGATTTGGTTGCGATGGTTGAATACAAGGATAATTATGATTTAAACCTAGTTAAGTATTTGTTAAGTGATGACAATCGAAATATTGATTTATATTGATCTAATGGATTATTAAGTTATAACGTTGATTTATTACTGATTATTGAGAGGCAATAATCAATTATGTGAAATCGTTGTAATAATTTAAAATCTTAAATGATAATTATTATAGTATAATAGTAATGAAATATTGAGTTATAATCAAATATTTTGACAGTAATATTTGATTATTAAGTATAAATCAATAGCGAAGACTCGTTGTAATAAATTCGCGAATGTTTCTTTTGAACTTTTGTATAAGATAGTCGAATATTATTCGGTACATTTGATCAAGATATATAGACGACATTATAATACCGAAAAGAAGGATTAAGTGTATCGAATAGAATTTTCGTAGTAAATTAATCATGGACACTGGAATATAAATTCTGTCAAGGTTCAAATCTTGGATTGTCGGACCAAGTGAGAGACGCTAACATGATGATTAAGGCAAGTTTTCTTTGACTTGCTCGGTTACGGATTTTGCAAATTTTGTGTTGATGTTATATTGAACGAATGTGATGTTTATTGTTGGAATGGATTTTGGGATATATATATATATATGATGTCTGAAATGTGATATGTGAGAGCTGAGGATAGTCCTTGTGGGGACACAATGAACGTTCATTTCCGTATCCAGATATTGGGTATGTGCACCCAGATATTGGGGGTGGTAGATTGATACACTATCCGGATATTGGGGATATGTGTTTGTGATTATAGATTGATACACTATCCGGATATTGGGGATATGTGTTTGTGATTATAGATTGATAACTATCCGGATATTGGGGATATGTGTTTGTGATTTTTGATTGGTACACTGTCCGGATATTGGGGACATGCGTTGTGATTATTTACACTGAGATATATACATCCAGCGAAATGCTTTCCAATTGATAAAACATACACGATGAACATATTTATTTGTGATACGTATGACTGACTCGATTATGGGCTGGGTTTTATTTCTAGTCGCAGGTACATATGGGGTGTAGGCTTGGAATCATGAGGCTGGGGGAAATACTTTACGACACGGATTAAGTTAAGAAGTGCTATTTTACTTAAACCTTGGGTTTATTTTCTATTCAAATGTCTGATGTAATAAAAACAACTGTGTGTACCTTGACTTTCCTTCCGGATGGTTGTTTAATAATCGAACTTTTCTTTCTTAAAATTTATACTTGCGTTAATTCTGAATAACATAGCCTTGTGGGTCCCTCAAGGGATCCACGGCGCTATAACTACGTACCCTGAGTTGGGGATGTTACAGGTTTACCTTGGATCAATAGAAGACAAAGCGCAAAGGTTTATCTTAAGCCTATAGAAAAAATACGAACAGAGGACGTAGGCATATTTGGCCGAACCTCTATATATCTTGTGTCGTTTATCTTCCGATTACGCTTCCGCAAATGCACAATGTAACACCCCCAAGATATTCAGGGCATATTACAGCGCTGTTGACCCCACACTGTGGAATCCACCAGGCTGACGTACCAAACAAGACATTCGACAACGGCAAACAATCATTAATAAAACAACAATTCAAATAAAAGACTACAAACCGACAAATAAAATTCTGACGTCATATCCATTTCCCCAAAACGGGAACACGACATTAACAAGTTCCAACCGGAAGTACTCGAGTACTTAAACCAATTTATAATACAGAAATCCCAAAATCAGACATCAATAATTATTGACAGACAGAACACCAATAATCAACCACTGGACAATATCATGCTTGCCCATCATCTTCATACGGCTCGGGTGCTCGCTTGTCCCCACGATCAAAACCTGAAATACAAAAAATATTTCCCCCATTTAAGGGGTTAGCGAAAACTGCTAGTGCAAGTACAATCCATTTGAACTACATTCTAATCAGATGAATAATGAGCCAAAAATCATTTTTGGAAAACGTTTTATATTTCGGAATATTTACAATGTACGATCACAAAGCACATTATCTCCAACAATCATAATTCAAAGTTAACCTTGGTACGAGACTCACGGCCACCGTACCCCGCAGAGCCCCGTCGGACATCCCTGGGTGGTCAACCACAGTTCGTGATACGCACACACATGGCAATACGTATCCCTAGAGGCCCCGTCGGACCGTCCCTAGGTGAACATACACATATCCATCCACAACAACCACAATACAGCCATAATTCAAATACTAGAACATGTAATCAAATGTAAAGTACTTGCCTTTGTGACATCTTCGAAGAATCGGAAGTGAAAACGACTACGGGTGGTCCGAATGGAAAACGACAGTTCCTAAACGAAGAATTATCATAACTTAGTCCCGACGGACATCAATAATCGAAAGGAATACTCCCAAAACCCTGACTACAAATCACGACAATAGACGTTCAATCGATACGGGCGAGGGTTTATGCAAAATCTACCCGTATCAACAATACATGGATTAATTCGAGGAAAAACGGATTGGGAATCACCCAATAGCAACAATCGATAAGAAGTTTCGCAACATACATGGACAATTCGGAGTCAATCACGAAAAACCCGAAAAACCCCCAATTTATACAAGTTAGGGTTCCAGAAGAAGATACCTCGGATTCGGACGATGGAGGATGATTACCCTGATGGTGATATGTTACTACGATTCTATGGTGATGGAACACGAAAAATTCTTCAATCAAAACTGAAGAAATCGCCTCTAGAGTCGCACCGTGAAGAAAAAACGAGAGAAAGGATAGGAAATGAGGTATTGGACCTCGCCCATTGCTTTAAAGCATGGGTCATTACGGCCGTAATGGGGACACTTACGGCCATAACATGGCCAACTTACGGCAGTAACCGGGTGTTACGGCCGTAACACCCCTCGACAAGAAGATCGGCAAACCGGCCCAAACGATTCCGGACGACCCCGAAACCCGGACCCGCTATCGAACCAAAAATACGACTACGAAGAATATTCGATGACGAGTCTAACCATCACAAGAAAACATCAATCCGACTATCCGGGAATCCGAAATACGACAACGAATAAGAAATTCCCTAAACTTATAGGAAATTACGAAAATGACCCAAGCGTCCGAAAATCACGATACGACGTCGGATTTACAAACCGAAAGTTTCACCATGACCAACTCAACCATACGAACTTGTACAAGCCAAGAAACAACGAAAACGAACGAGTTAAACAAGAATCGAACGTTCATACGGCAAAACATGTCATAAAATGAAATTACGTGAAAACATCATCAAAACTCGTCCAAACGGAAAAACTCCAAGAACAAAGTAGATTCGAAATATCGAAACGGTTACAAGCGAGTCGATAAAAATAGACACACACCAAAAATGGAAACTGCTAAAAATGGAAAAATTACGGATATTACATTCTCCCCCTCTAAAATAAAGTTTCGTCCCGAAACTTAAGAATCAAAAAGCTCGGGGTGCCTCGAACGCATATCCTCCTCTAACTCCCAAGTCGCTTATTCTACTCCGTGTCTCGACCATTGCACCTTAACCAAAGGAATGGTTTTGTGCCTTAACTGTTTGTCTCGACGCTCCAAAATCTTAACGGGCCTCTTATCGAACGTAACACCCTTCTCGATCTCCACGTCTCTAAAATCAATAATGTGGGACGGGTCCGGAACATACTTCCTCAGCTGGGAGACATGAAATACGCTATGAACATGGCTCAATGACGGAGGTAAAGCTAAACGGTATGCCAACTCACCGACTCTCTCCAATATCTCGAAGGGCCCAATATACCTCGGACTGAGCTTCCCCTTTTTCCCAAAACGGAAAACTCCCTTCGTCGGATATCCGAAATAGAAGAGAGGGATTATCCAACATACCTCTTGAAGATGAATAATACCATCAAACACTTGAAGAATCATTAACATCTTCATATCCAAGCCTCAAATCCATGCTCCCAAGCTCATAACCAAGTTAAAAGTGTCTAGAACACACTTAGAAGTGAAGAAGGACGGATATGGAGTGGAACATCTCTTTGGTTCGTGAGGAAATGAAAGTCCACACTTCATTTTATAAACTGCACTCTTCATTACATACGCTAAGGCCCTCACTTAACGTACGTAACATACCCTAACGTACGTTATACTACATCCGTAGTGCACGTAATACTTAGCCAGCACTCCCTGCCTCATTTCGTGAACTTCATTATGTACGTAACTCTTGTTTCCATAGCATACGTAATGAGTTCGTTGATTTACTACAGTAACTTACCCTCTTAACGTACGTAATACAACCCGCATAGCGTACGTAATGCTCGAGGTTGACTCGCCTGTCCACATCCGCGCCGAAAGATACCGACACCGGGACCCACCTGCCGACCACAACTCAGTCCTGTCTGATTACCTTTATTACGTACGTAATGCCTTACACATAACGTACATAAAACATGTAATTTAACGTACGTCCTTAATGCTAGCGTACGTAATGGCCTTCTATACAACAACATCAACATCTAAGCCTTAGTCCCAAAATGATTTGGGGTCGGCTAAAATGAATCAAACTTTGAAGCCGTCAATAATCGTTACATAAATAACATAAAAGGAAAAAATAGGGAAAGAAGTAGAGAAAAAAGCAAATAAAAAAAGAGAATGAATGTTAAAAAAAAGAAAAAAAAAAGAAAAAATGAAAAATCCTGAAAAATAAATTAAAAGATAACATGGAATAAAAGAAAATAGGAATAAAAATACAGATAAAAAAAAAGAAAAAAAAAGGATCAGATTCCATCCACATGCTATACTTGGCCAAAATCCAACTGTTCCCGTCATACGGCATACTGAATACACATGATCGTTCCGATAACATTCTCATACGATACATCTGATGCACGATATCCTCAAATACAACTGTCGACTAAGTACGGCAATTGTACAAATACTCATACAGTATATCCGACATCCAAAAACATAACAAGCTTGTAAGATCCTAGAATTAAATATAGCCTCGATAGATATATTGGCACGTCTGTCACAGTTCCCAAAATTATCCACCATACTTTATCGGTCCCACTCTGTACAGTACAACTCAGATAAAATAATGCGAAAAATCATAGCGAAATTCTAGGATATTACAATTTCTTCACAGATCTTACGTATCAGTATATAGAAAATCATCCTCTATAAATATATGTCTCTATATTTCCAATCGAGTCACTTTTCTGACAATAAACGATCGTCTTTCGGCGAGTCAGGGCAGCTTTTTCAGGCCAAGACCGTCACCTGTCTGACGAATTGCCCGAGAGAGATTTTCGTTAATTTTTCGACGGGAAGACGTCCGATTCACCTGTTCCGAAATATTAACTCGAGGTAGGTGTTCAAATTCCAGATTAGGAAAAGATTTGAAAATTTTGAAGTTTATAACTTTTGAGTTTTAGAATTACTATGGTAATTGTATTTAGTAAAAATTCATCAAATGGATATTTACTAAAATATAAATAAATATTATTTATGAGATTTAAAATACTGATTTAAATAATTATTAGACATTTCAATTGACTCGTTTAAATGGTGAAGTATATTACAAGATTAATTGATTATTGAAATAAGCAATATTTAATTGTGGTAAAACTAGTTTTCGTATTCAGACGTGAATAAAATTTTGGAAATTATTTATAAATGAATGACATAACAAAATAATTGAGTTTTTAAAGACAAGTATTTTAACAAGAGTGTTTAAAATAATCAACATACGAATTTGTGTATAATTATTTTAATAAATAGCGTTATTGTTTATTAAAGACTTATAAAAAATATAAGATTTGGTTGCGATGGTTGAATACAAGGATAATTATGATTTAAACCTAGTTAAGTATTTGTTAAGTGATGACAATCGAAATATTGATTTATATTGATCTAATGGATTATTAAGTTATAACGTTGATTTATTACTGATTATTGAGAGGCAATAATCAATTATGTGAAATCGTTGTAATAATTTAAAATCTTAAATGATAATTATTATAGTATAATAGTAATGAAATATTGAGTTATAATCAAATATTTTGACAGTGATATTTGATTATTAAGTATAAATCAATAGCGAAGACTCGTTGTAATAAATTCGCCAATGTTTCTTTTGAACTTTTGTATAAGATAGTCGAATATTATTCGGTACATTTGATCAAGATATATAGACGACATTATAATACCGAAAAGAAGGATTAAGTGTATCGAATAGAATTTTCGTAGTAAATTAATCATGGACATTGGAATATAAATTCTGTCAAGGTTCAAATCTTGGATTGTCGGACCAAGTGAGAGACGCTAACATGATGATTAAGGCAAGTTTTCTTTGACTTGCTCGGTTACGGATTTTGCAAATTTTGTGTTGATGTTATATTGAACGAATGTGATGTTTATTGTTGGAATGGATTTTGGGATATATATATATACGATGTCTAAAATGTGATATGTGAGAGCTGAGGATAGTCCTTGTGGGGACACAATGAACGTTCATTTCCGTATCCAGATATTGGGGATGTGCACCCAGATATTGGGGGTGGTAGATTGATACACTATCCGGATATTGGGGATATGTGTTTGTGATTATAGATTGATACACTATCCGTATATTGGGGATATGTGTTTGTGATTATAGATTGATAACTATCCGGATATTGGGGATATGTGTTTGTGATTGTTGATTGGTACACTGTCCGGATATTGGGGACATGCGTTGTGATTATTTACACTGAGATATATACATCCAGCGAAATGCTTTCCAATTGATAAAACATACACGATGAACATATTTATTTGTGATACGTATGACTGACTCGATTATGGGCTGGGTTTTATTTCTAGTCGCAGGTACATATGGGGTGTAGGCTTGGAATCATGAGGCTGGGGGAAATACTTTACGACAGGGATTAAGTTAAGAAGTGCTATTTTACTTAAACCTTGGGTTTATTTTCTATTCAAATGTCTGATGTAATAAAAACAACTGTGTGTACCTTGACTTTCCTTCCAGATGGTTGTTTAATAATCGAACTTTTCTTTCTTAAAATTTATACTTGCGTTAATTCTGAATAACATAGCCTTGTGGGTCCCTCAAGGGATCCACGACACTATAACTACGTACCCTGAGTTAGGGATGTTACAGGTTTACCTTGGATCAATAGAAGACAAAGCGCAAAGGTTTATCTTAAGCCTATAGAAAAAATACGAAGAGAGGACGTAGGCATATTTGGCCGAACCTCTATATATCTTGTGTCATTTATCTTCCGATTACGCTTCCGCAAATGCACAATGTAACACCCCCAAGATATTCAGGGCATATTATAGCGCCGTGGACCCCACACTGTGGAATCCACCAGGCTAACGTACCAAACAAGACATTCGACAACGGCAAACAATCATTAATAAAACGACAATTCAAATAAAAGACTACAAACCGACAAATAAAATTCTGACGTCAAATCCATTTCCCCAAAACGGGAACACGACATTAACAAGTTCCAACCGGAAGTACTCGAGTACTTAAACCAATTTATAATACAAAAATCCCAAAATCAGACATCAATAATAATTGACAGACAGAACACCAATAATCAACCACTGGACAATATCATGCTTGCCCATCATCTTCATACGGCTCGGGTGCTCGCTTGTCCCCACGATCAAAACCTGAAATACAAAAAGTATTTCCCCCATTTAAGGGGTTAGCGACAACTGCTAGTGCAAGTACAATCCATTTGAACTACATTCTAATCAGATGAATAATGAGCCAAAAATCATTTTTGGAAAACGTTTTATATTCCGGAATATTTACAATGTACGATCACAAAGCACATTACCTCCAACAATCATAATTCAAAGTTAACCTTGGTACGAGACTCACGACCACCGTACCCCGCAGAGCCCCGTCGGACATCCCTGGGTGGTCAACCACAGTTCGTGATACGCACACACACGGCAATACGTATCCCTAGAGGCCCCGTCGGACCGTCCCTAGGTGAACATACACATATCCATCCACAACAACCACAATACAGCCATAATTCAAATACTAGAACATGTAATCAAATGTAAAGTACTTGCCTTTGTGACATCTTCGAAGAATCGGAAGTGAAAACGACTACGGGTGGTCCGAATGGAAAACGACGGTTCCTAAACGAAGAATTAGCATAACTCAGTCCCGACGGACATCAATAATCGAAAGGAATACTCCCAAAACCCCGACTACAAATCACGACAATAGACGTTCAATCGATACGGGCGAGGGTTTATGCAAAATCTCCCCGTATCAACAATACATGGATTAATTCGAGGAAAAACGGATTGGGAATCACCCAATAGCAACAATCGATAAGAAGTTTCGCAACATACATGGACAATTCGGAGTCAATCACGAAAAACCCGAAAAACCCCCAATTTATACAAGTTAGGGTTCCAGAAGAAGATACCTCGGATTCGGACGATGGAGGATGATTACGTTGATGGTGATATGTTACTACGATTCTATGGTGATGGAACACGAAAAATTCTTCAATCAAAACTGAAGAAATCGCCTCTAGAGTCGCACCGTGAAGAAAAAACGAGAGAAAGGATAGGAAATGAGGTATTGGACCTCTGCATTGTTTTAAAGCAGTAATTTATTCTGAATAACAGGGGACACTTACGGCCATAACATGGCCAACTTACGGCCGTAACTTCGGGTGTTACGGCCGTAACACTCTATCGACGGCAAGATCTTGCACCTTGTCCAAACGATTCCGGACGACCCCGAAACCCGGACCTGCTATCGAACCAAAAATACGACTACGAAGAATATTCGATGACGAGTCTAACCATCACAAGAAAACATCAATCCGACTATCCGGGAATCCGAAATACGACAATGAATAAGAAATTCCCTAAACTTATAGGAAATTACGAAAATGACCCAAGCGTCCGAAAATCACGATACGACGTCGGATTTACAAACCGAAAGTTTCAACATGACCAACTCAACCATACGAACTTGTACAAGCCAAGAAACAAAGAAAACGAACGAGTTAAACGAGAATCGAACGTTCATACGGCAAAACATGTCATAAAATGAAATTACGTGAAAACATCATCAAAACTCGTCCAAACGGAAAAACTCCAAGAACAAAGTAGATTCGAAATATCGAAACGGTTACAAGCGAGTCGATAAAAATAGACACACACCAAAAATGGAAACTGCTAAAAATGGAAAAATTACGGATATTACATTCTCCCCCTCTAAAATAAAGTTTCGTCCCGAAACTTAAGAATCAAAAAGCTCGGGGTGCCTCAAACGCATATCCTCCTCTAACTCCCAAGTCGCTTCTTCTACTCCGTGTCTCGACCATTGCACCTTAACCAAAGGAATGGTTTTGTGCCTTAACTGTTTGTCTCGACGCTCCAAAATCTTAACGGGCCTCTCCTCGAACGTAACACCCTTCTCGATCTCCACGTCTCTAAAATCAATAATGTGGGACGGGTCCGGAACATACTTCCTCAGCTGGGAGACATGAAATACGCTATGAACATGACTCAACGACGGAGGTAAAGCTAAACGGTATGCCAACTCACCGACTCTCTCCAATATCTCGAAGGGCCCAATATACCTCGGACTGAGCTTCCCCTTTTTCCCAAAACGGAAAACTCCCTTCGTCGGGGATACCCTCAACAGAACATGATCTCCCACCTCGAACTCCAAGGGTCGACGCCTAACATCCGCATAAGACTTTTTCCGACTCTGAGCAGCCAACATTCTCTTTCTAATCAATTCAACTTTCTCCCTCGTCTCTAACACAAGGTCTGGCTCGGTACCGACTAGATCGGACGGCTCATCCCAACATATCGGCGATCGACAACGTCGTCCATAAAGTGCCTCATATGGTGCCATCTTAATCGATGCGTGCCAGCTATTATTATAAGTAAACTCAATCAAGGCCAGATGTTCCTCCCAGTCACTACTCCAGTCTAACACACACGCTCGCAACAAATCCTCGAACGTCTGAATGGTACGTTCGGACTGCCCATCGGTCTGGGGATGGAACGAAGTGCTCAAACGTAACTGTGTCCCCAATGCCTTATGTACGGCCTGCCAAAAATGCGATACAAATCGGCCATCTATGTCTGAAATAATGGTCCTCGGTGTACCATGAAGTCTCACTATCTGCGCGATAAAAATACGAGCCAACTTTTCTGGACCCCAAGTATCCTTGATGCCCAGAAAATGCGCCAATTTAGTCAGTCGGTCTACAATCACCCACACCATATTCATACCCGTCTTCGTCCTCGGCAAACCCGTGACAAAATCCATAGAGATATCCTCGCACTTCCACTCTGGGACGGGAAGTGGTTTCAACAACCCGGCTGGCCGCTGATGCTCAATCTTGACTTGCTGACAAGTCAAACACTTAGCCACAAACTGAACTACCTCCTTCTTCATGTCATTCCACCAGAAATTCTTCCTTAGATCTTTATACATTTTACTCGAGCCCGGATGGACTGAGTAAGGTGACGCATGAGCCTCTCGCATAATGCTCTGTCTCAATTCCGAGTCATTCGGAACACACAACCGACCTCGGAATCTCAACACACCGTCCTCATGAATAACAAATCCCGGGGCTATCCCCTTTCCTACACTCTCTCGGAGCCGAATACACATCGGGTCCTCCAACTATCCCGATTTAATATCATCGACCAGAGATGAAGAAATCTCAAGAGTACGCAACTGCCCGGAACTCTCTGGTAGTACAACCTCAATGCTCAACCTCATAAACTCTCGCTGAAGTCCCGCCTGGGCCGTAAGTAGCTCAAGCGTCCGAAGTGCTACCGATTTCCGGCTCAAGGCATCTGCCACCACATTTGCCTTACCCGGTTGATATAGAATCTCGAGGTCGTAGTCCTTAATCAACTCCAACCATCTCCTCTGTCTCATATTAAGCTCTTTCTGGGTGAAAATGTACTTTAGGATCTTGTGATCGGTGAAAATCTGACACGATGAGCCATACAAGTAATGACGCCAAATCTTCAACGCAAATACAACTGCGGCCAACTCAAGATCGTGCGTAGGGTAATTCAATTCGTACGGTTTCAACTGACGGGAAGCATAGGCAATCGTCCTCCCGTGCTGCATAAGTACGCTGTAACACCCCGAGATATTCGGAATAATTACAGCGCCGTAAACCCTTTAAGTAAGGATTTACAAGGCTAATTAAAAAGAAAGTAAATCTAAGACATCAAAACTGCGGAAATTCAAGTTTGTGAAAACGTACAACTGGTTCAACGAGTAATTAATACAACCATATCGAATTAATATCAATAAGACACGCGTACTCGAGTACAGAAACCAAACCAAGAAAACAAATCTCCAATAACAATAAACATCATCAACCCCTTCGCCGTCACGCTTGCATCGTGGTCGCTTTCGCTCCTCGGCTACCCGAACATCAAAACAAATGTCCACCCCGAAGGGGTTAGCAAAACGATGCTAGTACAAGTATCATATTAAACAATTCGAATATGCATCAACAATACATAACAAGATACACCACACGGACTTCCGCTACGGAATCCGACAATGCGAATCTACAAGATTCCATTACACAAAGATGGGTATTCCAATGATCCAGCGCCTCAACATAGATCCCAAGATGATCCCGTCGGACCAACACGAGGTGGAAATAACCCGTCCAATGATCCAGGCCCTCACCTAGATCCCAAGATGATCCGTCGGACCAACACGAGGTGGACATCCGATCCAGCGCCTCAAAGATAGATCGTACAACGATACAAACACAACTCATGCATACACATATGCCAAATCATTATGTTCATCAACATGAACATATAAACACTATATAACGAATATCATGGCAAATCAACGAAGTAAATATCATGTTCAACAACATGAATAATCATACGCATGCTCCAAAAAAATACCGATATTAACATATCACGATACTTGCCTTGAAGATGGCAAGAACGATATACTTCAATGATCTCAACACTCTCGAAAGTCGCCTCCTTCGATCAACGTAGCAAGCTTGAACCTTAACAAAAGGAATGATATACAAATCATCTCAAGTCGAACAATGGCCTAACAATTCGGCCTATGGCCGAAAAGCTCAAAATAAACAATGCATGCGGATTGCTTAGCGCGCGCTACGTACTCTACGTAACGCGGCGCTAAGCCGACTGTTAGCGACGCTATCGTATAAGACTAGCGCGGCGCTAGCCACGGATCGAAGTCTGACTCGGCTGTCTCATAACGCACGCTACGACGTTGCGGCGTTAATCGAACCCCGATAGCGCACGTTAACTCACACATGTTAGCGTGCGCTAATCTTGCGTGGCAGAATACTGCAAACCGAAAACTGGGTTGAATGGTGAAGAACTCATGAGTTCTACCGTGATAATACAAGTTATCCTCGGGCATATCATGCTAATAAGGTTTGCGGAAGTTTTATGATTATGAAATACAAATATAAGGGTAGTCATCTCAATATCATAATCCATCTACGATCTTCAAGAAATAATCTAAGTTCCGATCGTCTTACGTTCCAAAACACATGATTCCAACGTGTACAACGTAGCAACTAGGTAATATCCGATTACAGATCATAAATCGATTTGAACATGCTTAGGAGTCCTTATAATAAGATGGTTCAAAGGTTCATACGATATATAATGCCGATACGTCAAAAGTATCCTTCTAACATGTGATGACCGATTATAACGAAATACTTGCTATCCAAACATGATTCAAACTTCCTTAGGAACATTACTAACATCGGTGAAGAATCACCTACCTCAAAGTAGTGAAGAACACGGAGGAAAATGAAGCAATCCAACACCGAAGGCTAGAACACCAATCTCCAATGATATGCGATCTTCAATCTCGAACTAGGAGGTTGATACGAAGTGTTTAGGACGAAGGGAGTTATGTTCTAAGTGTAAGAGTTTGGGTTATGGGAGGAGAAAGAACTGAAATCACGAATAGGATGCTGTCCTATTTATAATAAATGGCTATTAGCGCGCGCTAGTCCCTGCTCGTAGCGTGCGCTAACGGCTGTCTGACTTAACTGAAGTCAGCACTTAGCGTGCGCTACGCATATGCCTGTAGCGTGCGCTAAGGCGTTGACTTGGCTTTTCCCGAAAGCCGTCCAGGTTCATCCCGACACGATCCGACAGGGGTCCCCCGGCCAGATCTCACCTACCGCACGTCTCAATCAATTTGACCACTCATAGCGTGCGCTAATGATCCCCTGTAGCGTGCGCTATGAATCCCTGTTAGCGTACGCTATACGCAGCCTGTAGCGTGCGCTACATGCACAAAATATCAATCTCTATATCACATATACGAAATTATACGCTCGACAACATCGGATTATGAAATACGGAGAATAGTACTCAGACAAAAGTACAATCATTACAATATCACAAGTTCCAATTACATAACAGAAATCTCGGGTATTACATCCTTCCTCCCTAAAAAGAAGTTTCGTCCCGAAACTTAGGATGAAAACAACTCCGGATATTTAGCCTTCATACCGTCCTCCGTTTCCCAAGTGGCCTCTTCGACTCCATGTCGTGACCATTGTACTTTAACCAAATGTATTGGTTTATTCCTCAATTGTTTGATCCGGCTCTCAAGTATCTTGATTGGTCTCTCTTCGAAGGTGCCATCATTAGCTATCTCGATCTCGTCGAAATCAATGACGTGACTGGGGTCCGGTACATACTTCAGCAGTTGGGATACGTGAAACACATTGTGAACATGACTCAGCGATGGCGGTAAGGCCAACCTGTATGCTAAATCCCCAACTCTCTCTAGGATCTCAAATGGTCCGATATATCTCGGACTAAGCTTGCCTCTTCTCCCAAAAAGGAAAATCCCTCGTGTAGGAGACACCTTCAATAGTACGTGGTCCCCAGCGTCGAACTCTAGAGGGCGACGACGTACATCGGCATAAGACTTCTGTCGACTCTGGGCAGTCAACAGTCTCTCTCGAATCAAGGCTATCTTCTCTTGCGTCTGAATAATCAATTCCGGTTCCGTCCCGATCAAATACGAAGAATCATCCCAACTCAGGGGTGATCGGCATCTTCTCCCGTACAAAGCTTCAAATGGTGCCATCTTAGTTGAAGCATGCCAACTATTATTGTAGGTGAATTCAACTAATGGCAAATGAACTTCCCAATCAGTTGACCAATCCAAAGCACAAGCTCTAAGCATGTCTTCTACAGTTTGAATAGTCCTTTCGGACTGACCGTCTGTTTGGGGATGATAAGCTGTGCTAAAGTTGAGTTCAGTCCCCAAAGCCTTGTGAACTGCTTTCCAGAAGTGCGACACAAAACGACCATCTCGATCCGAAATAATGGTCTTCGGCGTCCCATGCAATCTGACTATCTCCGCAATAAATACTCGCGCCAATCTCTCGGGTCCCCATGTATCTTTGATCCCTAGGAAATGAGCCGACTTGGTTAGTCGATCAACTACAACCCAAATCGTGTTCATTCCTGTTCTAGTCCTAGGCATATTGTTGATGAAATCCATCGAAATGTCCTCCCACTTCCATTCAGGGATCGGAAGCGGCTTTAACATCCCGGCAGGTCGCTGATGTTCAATCTTAACCTGCTGACAAGTCAAACACTTCGAAACGTACTCCGCTACGTCCTTCTTCATATTCCCCCACCAGAAGTTTTGCTTTAAATCCTTATACATCTTACTGCTGCCTGGGTGAATAGAATAGGGCGTGCTATGAGCTTCCTTCAAAATTGTCCGCCTCAAATCATCATCCTCGGGAACGCAAAGTCGACTCTGAAATCTCAGAACTCCATCATCTTGTATCGCGAATCTTGGGGCTTTTCCTTTCTTTACTTCATCACATAATCGAAGGATTAAAGAATCGTCCAACTGCTTAGATTTGATCTCCTCGACTAGTGATGAAGTCAGTTCCATCACATACAGTTGCCCTTGGATTCCTGGTGCCCATACTTCAATCCCTTCGCGGATCAGTTCTCGTTGAATGCTGGTCTGGGACGTAAGAGCTTCCAACACTTGAAGAGAAACAGGTTTACGGCTCAATGCATCGGCTACTACATTTGCTTTCCCTGGATGATAGAGAATCTCTAAGTCGTAATCTTTGATCAATTCCAGCCACCTTCTCTGTCTCATGTTTAATTCTTTCTGACTGAAAATGTATTTGAGGCTCTTATGATCTGTAAAGCTCTGACAATGAGTGCCGTACAAATAATGTCGCCAAATTTTCAAGGCAAAGACCACAGCTGCTAGCTCCAGATCATGAGTCGGATAATTAACTTCGTACGGTTTCAATTGCCGAGAAGCATAAGCAATCACTTTATCCTTCTGCATCAACACACAACCCAAACCCTGATTTGAAGCGTCGCTGTATACCATGAATCCATTAGTTCCCTCTGGCAGTGCTAATATAGGTGCTGTCGTCAGTCTCCTCTTAAGTTCGTCAAAACCAGCCTGGCATTTCTCATTCCACGTGAACTTTTGAGTTTTCTGTAACAGCTGAGTGAGCGGACGAGCAATTTTGGAAAATCCCTCTACAAAGCGGCGATAATATCCAGCAAGTCCTAAGAAGCTTCGGACTTCTTTCACGTTTTTAGGAGCTTCCCACTCCAAGATTTCTTCGACTTTCTTCGGGTCCACCTGAACTCCGTTTGCTGATATCACATGCCCAAGGAAGGTTACTTCCTTAAGCCAGAACTCGCATTTTGAAAACTTTGCATACAGCTGTTCCTTCCTCAAGGTGCTCAAAACCACATGCAAATGTTCGGCATGCTCCTCTGCGTCCTTTGAATATATCAAGATGTCATCGATAAAGACGACCACAAATTTATCCAAATATTCCAAGAATACCCGATTCATCAATTGCATGAATACTGCAGGAGCATTGGTAAGTCCAAATGGCATCACTACAAATTCATAATGCCCGTACCGGGATCTGAAAGCAGATTTCGGTATATCCGATCCCTTAATTCTCAACTGATGGTATCCTGATCGCAAGTCAATCTTCGAGAATACCCTTGCCCCTTGCAGTTGATCAAACAAGTCGTCGATCCGTGGTATAGGATACTTATTCTTGATCGTCATTTTGTTAAGCTCCCTGTAATCAATACACAGTCGAAGGGATCCGTCTTTCTTCCGGACAAAGAGAACGGGCGCTCCCCAAGGAGAAACGCTAGGTTGAATATAGCCCTTCTGTAACAATTCCTCCAGTTGCTTCTTGAGTTCATACATCTCGGTTGGCGCCATGCGGTATGGTGCCACGAAATAGGGGCTGCTCCTGGGCTCTAATTCGATGGTGAATTCCACTTCTCTTTGCGGAGGTAACCACAGTAGTTCGTCAGAAATACATCTCGAGAACTCATTCACAACTGAAATAGACGAGAGCTCTACTCCTTCCTCTTTCCTCATGGCATAACACCAAAGTCCATGACATCCTGTTTGATAATTTTATGGCTTTCATTGCTTTGATCAATTTTCCCGAGCTTCCCGGTCTCCATCCTCGGAATAAGTGTTCAGACCCGTCATCAGCAATGATAGAAATGACTCTCTCGGTAATTCAGGATAGCTCCATAACGGTTGAGCCAATCGTCTCCGAGAATTAAATCGTCACCGTAGATGTCAACAACAATGAGATTCGACGGCCAATCTTTCCCTCCTATAGATACTGGAAAATCTCTAGCCTCTAGGGTTCCCACAATTCTCTCTCCACTCGGAAATCCCACAACATACGGTTCACAATCAATTAAGCACGAGATTTTTAAACGATTTACACAGTTCAATGATACAAAAGAATGTGTAGCTCCGGAATCGAATAAAACACTAACGGGTTGCAAAAGGATCTGAATCGTACATGATGCAACAACGGTGTTCTGATCGTCAGATCTCCTCATTTCGTACAGGCGCGGAGGAACGGACCCAGCACTGGATGTCTCTCTCTTCCCAACGTTCTGCTGCTGAAATCCACTCTGCTGTGTCTGGTTCACACTTATCTCCTTAGGAATCTTTGAGTGCGGGTACCAAAGATCTAGTAGCGGCTCCACGGAAGGCCGCACGGTGCCCTTCTTGCCCACAATCGTAACAAGTCACGAAGGTGCGGGGCAATCACGTCGAATATGCCTGCCGACCACAATTGTAGCATTTCTTTGCTGCGTCCGAAGCTGCGATGTTGTCGGAACTTGTTTCGGCCTTTAGATGGATGTGGAGGTTTCCTAGCCGAATAAAAGGAAGTCTGGCCCTTGCGGGCCCCACCACTCTTGTTTTCTGCAAAGTGCCGGTCACCTTCGCTTCTTTGCCTCTACCGATTTCTCCACCGCCGCCTCTTTCATGTTGTAGGCCGCGCTTTGTCTTGATACTGCCGCAACGTAGTACACTCGAATCCGGACATGTACTGCTGAATCTCCGGCTTCATCCGCATATCAAAATGAAAAATCTTTTACGCCTCCGTTCGACCAAGTGTCGCACACAAGTCACCGATGATTAAAGGTTTTAATTACATCATCACAGATGCCTTCGAACTCTGTGGTGAGAAAAACTCTCGGATCTTTGCCTCTCTAATCGACGAGGACAATCGTGCTTCCATCATTAGTTTGAATTCCGTCCAATCCGCATTATGATTCTCGGGTCGAATAGCTTCCCACCAATCAAAGGCCTCCCCAGTCATAAAATACTGGGCAATGGGAACCTTCCGGTCCTCGGGACAGTTAAGACCCGCGAATATCTTCTCCAACTCCTTGAGCCAGTGATCCCAAGTAAGTGCCTCAGCAGATCCGTCAAATTTTGGCGGGTGCAATTTAACCACCTCAGCAAGCCATCTGTCTCCCCGGTTATCCTCGTGGTGCTGCTGTCCCATCGTCGTCTGCATGCAATCAACGACCTGAGCGAACTGGTTTATCTGCGCCACCACCTGTTGAAGCACTCCCGGCATGTTAGGATTTGCGTCATCATTCGCTGATCCTTGCTGCCCTCCAGAATGGGAATCGGTTCGACTAGCCGATATTTCGGGGGTAGTTGCGGAATCCTCATGTCTCATGTTACCACGTCCGCGTCCACGTCCTCCTCTCAACATACTGTAAACGCAATTTCTCAATATCCAGAACAAAATTTTTCGAAATAAAGTCCGTCAATACTCACAAAACAGTACTTAAGTAAAACGGTAGTATAAGAGATTAAGAGACTTACAACCACGGTCCACATGACGACTTCGGCTGAACAGTGATGTTACAAACGACCCGTAATTCAAATAACGTAAACAGACCGAACTAAAACCCGACTGCCAAGATATCCATGAATCTTTGCTCCGATACCATAATCTATAACACCCCGAGATATTCGGAATAATTACAGCGCCGTAAACCCTTTAAGTAAGGATTTACAAGGCTAATTAAAAAGAAAGTAAATCTAAGACATCAAAACTGCGGAAATTCAAGTTTGTGAAAACGTACAACTGGTTCAACGAGTAATTAATACAACCATATCGAATTAATATCAATAAGACACGCGTACTCGAGTACAGAAACCAAACCAAGAAAACAAATCTCCAATAACAATAAACATCACTGAACCCCTTCGTCGTCACGTCAGATCGTGGTCGTTTCCCCGCTTCCTCGGATACCGAACATCAAAACAAATGTCCACCCCGAAGGGGTTAGCAAAACGATGCTAGTACAAGTATCATATTAAATAATTCGAATATGCATCAACAATACATAACAAGATACACCACACGGACTTCCGCTACCGGAATCCGACAATGCGAATCTACAAGATTCCATTACACAACATGGGTATTCCAATGATCCAGCGCCCTCAGCATAGATCCCAAGATGATCCCGTCGGACCAACACGAGGTGGAAATAACCCGTCCAATGATCCAGCGCCCTCAGCCTAGATCCCAAGATGATCCCGTGGGACCAACACGAGGTGGACATCCGATCCAGCGCCCTCAGCATAGATCGTACAACGTATACAAACACAACTCATGCATACACATATGCCAAATCATTATGTTCATCAACATGAACATATAAACACCATATAACGAATATCATGGCAAATCAACAAAGTAAATATCATGTTCAACAACATGAATAATCATACGCATGCTCCAAAAAAATACCGATATTAACATATCACGATACTTGCCTTGAAGATGGCAAGAACGATATACTTCAATGATCTCAACACTCTCGAAAGTCGCCTCCTTCGATCAACGTAGCAAGCTTGAACCTTAACAAAAGGAATGATATACAAATCATCTCAAGTCGAACAATGGTTTAACAATTGCCTATGGCCGAAAAGCTCAAAATAAACAATGTGCTGGATTGCTTAGCGCCGCTACGTACTCTACGTAACGCGGCGCTAAGCCGACTGATAGCGACGCTATCGTATAAGACTAGCGTGCGCTAGCCACGGATCGCGATCGACTCGCTGGTCTCATAACATACGCTACGTACGTTTCGTGCGTTAACTGAACCCCGATAGCGCACGTTAACTCACACATGTTAGCGTGCGCTAATCTTGCATGGCAGAATACTGCAAACCGAAAACTGGGTTGAATGGTGAAGAACTCATGAATTCTACCGTGATAATACAAGTTATCCTCGGGCATATCATGCTAATAAGGTTTGCAGAAGTTTTATGATTATGAAATACAAATATACGGATAGTCATCTCAATATCATAATCCATCTACGATCTTCAAGAAATAATCTAAGTTCCGATCGTCTTATGTTCCAAAACACATGATTCCAACGTGTACAACGTAGCAACTGGGTAATACCCGATTACAGATCATAAATCGATTTGAACATGCTTAGGAGTCCTTATAATAAGATGGTTCAAAGGTTCATACGATATATAGTGCCGATACGTCAAAAGTATCCTTCTAACATGTGATGACCGATTATAACGAAATACTTGCTATCCAAACATGATTCAAACTTCCTTAGGAACATTACTAACATCGATGAAGAATCACCTACCTCAAAGTAGTGAAGAACACGGAGGAAAATGAAGCAATCCAACACCGAAGGCTAGAACACCAATCTCCAATGATATGCGATCTTCAATCTCGAACTAGGAGGTTGATACGAAGTGTTTAGGACGAAGGGAGTTATGTTCTAAGTGTAAGAGTTCGGGTTATGCGAGGAGAAAGAACTGAAATCACGAATAGGATGCTGTCCTATTTATAATAAATGGCTATTAGCGCGCGCTAGTCCTCGCCAGTAGCGTGCGCTAACGGGCCTCGACTTAATCAAGTCGCACTTAGCTTGAGCTACGCATAAACCAGGAGCGTGCGCTAAGGCGTTGACTTGGCTTTTCCCGAAAGCCGTCCAGGTTCATACCGACACGATCCGACAGGGGTCCCCCGGCCAGATCTCACCTACCGCACGTCTCAATCAATTTGACCACTCATAGCGTGCGCTAATGATCCCCTGTAGCGTGCGCTATGAATCCCTGTTAGCGTACGCTACACGCAGCCTGTAGCGTGCGCTATATGCACAAAATTTCAATCTCTATATCACATATAAGAAATTATACGCTCGACAACATCGGATTATGAAATACGGAGAATAGTACTCAGACAAAAGTACAATCATTACAATATCACAAGTTCCAATTACATAACAGAAAGCTCGGGTATTACATACGCATCCGAGCCCTTGGCCCGAAGCATCACTATAAACTGAGAAACCATCATTACCATTCGGTAAAGCCAAAACGGGAGCGGTCGTCAACCGCTTCTTCAACTCCTCAAAACTATTCTGCCTCTCATCGGTCCACGCAAACTTCTCCGACTTCTGTAACAACTGAGTCAGCGGTCGAGCGAGCTTAGAGAACCCCTCGACGAATCTACGGTAATACCCGGCTAATCCCAGAAAACTGCGGACCTCCTTCACGTTCTTGGGCGGCGCCCAATCCAACACTGCCTCTACCTTATGTGGGTCCACACGAACACCCTCGAACGAGATCACATGACCGAGAAACATAACCTCCCGTAACCAAAACTCGCACTTTGAGAACTTCGCAAAAAGATGCTGAGTTCTCAAAATATCTAATACGATATGAAAATGACAGGCGTGCTCCTCCTCGCTCCTCGAGTAAATCAGGATGTCATCGATAAAAACAACTACACACTTATCGAGGTACTCGATAAAGACTTTGTTCATAAGCTGCATGAACACGGCTGGCGCGTTGGTTATCCCAAAAGGCATAACCACAAACTCGTAGTGACCGTATCTCGTCCGTAAGGCCATCTTCGGAATGTCAGTATCCTTCACTCGGAGTTGATAATACCCCGATCTCAAATCAATCTTCGAAAACACAGTTGCCCCTTGCAACTGATCAAACAAATCATCAATCCTCGGGAGCGGATACTTGTTTTTGATGGTCACTTTGTTCAACTCTCGGTAGTCGATACACAAACGAAGTGACCCATCCTTCTTCTTCACAAACAGGACCGGTGCGCCCCAAGGTGAAACACTCGGTCGAATATACCCCATGTCTAGCAACTCTCCCAACTGTTTCTTCAGCTCCAGCATCTCGGCAGGCGCCATACGGTATGGCGTCTTAGAGATAGGGGCTGCACCCGGCTCTAAATCGACGGTAAACTCAACTTCTCGGTCTGGCGGCAAACCCGACAACTCGTCTGGAAAGACATCAGGATACTCACACACTACCGGAATAGACGAGAGTTCGACTCCCCCTTCCTCCGATCTCAAAGCGTAACACCAATAGCCCGTGCAACCTCCTCGAAGCAGTCTCACGGCCCTCAAGGCGCTGATCAGTAACCTCTGGCTACTCCGCTTACGCCCCACAAAAGAATGCTCGGTACCGTCAGAGGCTAACATCGAAACGGTTCTTGTTCTATAATTCATGATCGCCCCATGACGGTCCAGCCAATCCTCACCCAGAATCAAATCCTCATCTCTAATATCTACTGCAATCAGATTAGAAGGCCAAACCCTCCCCGCGATACTCACTGGAAAATCTCTAACCTCACGATCCCCCATGATGCTATCCCCACAAAGAAGTTTAACAACAAAAGGCTCACACGCAACAAGGCAATCAACATGCAGACGACGCACACAACCCATAGATATAAAAGAATGCGTAGCACCAGAATCGAACAATACGGAAACAGGATGATCAAGGATGTGGACGGTACCTGTAACCACCGTCGCATCAGGATCTCCTGCTCGTCTCATCCCATACACTCGGGGCGGAACAGACCCCGCACTAGAAGCTCCCCCTCTAGAAGGCTGACCACATCCTAGACCTCTCCCAAAACTCTGCTGCGACTGAGGAACTGTCGGTGCCTGATTCACACTTGGTTCTCCCGCAGCTGGGGCTGATATCTGAGTAACTGGAGCCCGAGCTGCATCCGTACAAAACTTGGCACAATGACCCATTCGACCACAAGCAAGACACTGAATCGGAGGCCTATCACACTCACTCATCATGTGGCCCGGACGACTACAGTTGAAGCACGTAGGACCACGAACGGAACCAGCAGGATCAGACCTAGAACCGTTTCCTCGACCAACTGATGGCGACTGACTCCCGAAGACTCGCGAACCAGACTGAGTCTTCGGATACCCTCCTGACTTGCCTCCCGAAAATTGACCGGCGGTTTTCTGTTTCTTTCCTTCGGTTGCCGTCTCTGTCGCAGAAAACGACATCTCATAAGCCATCGCCTTATTCTGATATTCTTTCAAAGTCGTGCACCCCAGACCAGACATGTAGTGGCGCACCCTCGGTTTCATCCGCATATCAAAGTGGTGGATCTTATCAAGCTCATCTCGGACTTGGTTCCTCACATAATGCAGCTGTTGATTGTAGTCCTTGATAGCTTTAGAAATAGGAACGTCTTGGGGCTTAGCCTCAAAGAAGGCTCGGATCCTCCCCTCTTTCACTGGCCAAGGACAGAATTCGTCTTCCATCAGATCTCAAAACTCTGCTCACGTAGCTGCCCGGTCACGCGGTTTCACCGCTTGCCACCACGTTGCTGCCTCCTTGGCGAGGAAGTACTGAGCAATGGATACTTTCCTCTCCTCGAAACAATTAGCAGCCTCAAATACTTTCTCCATCTCGAATAGCCAATTCTCCCAACCAGAAGGGTCGGAAGCACCATCAAACTGTGGAGGACGCATACGAATCACGTCCTGAAGCAACTTATCATTTCCGGATCCAGTAGGCGGGACTGGGTTGGCATTAGCTTGGCCGACTAGAACGGCCTGAGTCAGTAGCGTCATCTGGTTCGCTACTTGCTGCAAAATGTTGGCCACTCCAACATTCTCATGTGCATTACCGGAGCTAGCAGACTGATCCTGCTGACCTCCGGAACTAGGGGGAACACTGTTCGACAAAGAGGGCATCGCCGAGTCAGTTCCCGAGTGATCGGACATGGCCGCCCCACCGGCTGCGCCACGTCCCCTACCGCGTTCGCGACCGCGTCCGCGTCCTCTACCAGCAGGAATTCTGAAGAAGTAATGGGTAAGTACAATTCAAACGCAAAACGCAACAAGATACTAAGACAGGAATAGAACATAACAGTGAAACGAGTCAAGTTAGGAAAAACTTACGAGCACCGGCGTACTGAGATGATGGCATAGCAGTGATACTGTCCCAAAAACGACACTTAACTAGACCCAAATAACCGACAGCCTAGGTATCCATAAACCTAAGCTCTGATACCATATTCTGTAACACCCCCAAGATATTCAGGGCATATTACAGCGCCGTGGACCCCACACTGTGGAATCCACCAGGCTAACGTACCAAACAAGACATTCGACAACGGCAAACAATCATTAATAAAACGACAATTCAAATAAAAGACTATAAACCGACAAATAAAATTCTGACGTCAAATCCATTTCCCCAAAACGGGAACACGACATTAACAAATTCCAACCGGAAGTACTCGAGTACTTAAACCAGTTTATAATACAGAAATCCCAAAATCAGACATCAATAATAATTGACAGACAGAACACCAATAATCAACCACTGGACAATATCATGCTTGCCCATCATCTTCATACGGCTCGGGTGCTCGCTTGTCCCCACGATCAAAACCTGAAATACAAAAAGTATTTCCCCCATTTAAGGGGTTAGTGCAAATCCATTTGAACTACATTCTAATCAGATGAATAATGAGCCAAAAATCATTTTTGGAAAACGTTTTATATTCCGGAATATTTACAATGTACGATCACAAAGCACATTATCTCCAACAATCATAATTCAATGTTAACCTTGGTACGAGACTCACGGCCACCGTACCCCACAGAGCCCCGTCGGACATCCCTGGGTGGTCAACCACAGTTCGTGATACGCACACACACGGCAATACGTATACCTAGAGGCCCCGTCAGACCATCCCTAGGTGAACATACACATATCCATCCGCAACAACCACAATACAGCCATAATTCAAATACTAGAACATGTAATCAAATGTAAAGTACTTGCCTTTGTGACATCTTCGAAGAATCGGAAGTGAAAACGACTACCGGTGGTCCGAATGGAAAACGACGGTTCCTAAACGAAGAATTAGCATAACTCAGTCCCGACGGACATCAATAATTGAAAGGAATACTCCCAAAACCCCGACTACAAATCACGGCAATAGACGTTCAATCGATACGGGCGGGGGTTTATGCAAAATCTCCCCGTATCAACAATACATGGATTAATTCGAGGAAAAACGGATTGGGAATCACCCAATAGCAACAATCGATAATAAGTTTCGCAACATACATGGACAATTCGGAGTCAATCACGAAAAACCCGAAAAACCCCCAATTTATACAAGTTAGGGTTCCAGAAGAAGATACCTCGGATTCAGACGATGGAGGATGATTACGCTGATGGTGATATGTTACTACGATTCTATGGTGATGGAACACGAAAAATTCTTCAATCAAAACTGAAGAAATCTCCTCTGGAGTCGCACCGTGAAGAAAAAACGAGAGAAAGGATAGGAAATGAGGTATTTGACCTCTCGCCGCAGCTTTTAAAGCAATGTCATTACGGCCGTAATAGGGGGACACTTACGGCCATAACATGGCCAACTTACGGCAGTAACTTCGGGTGTTACGGCCGTAACACCCCATCGATGCGAAGATCGGGCACCGTTGTCCAAACGATTCCGGACGACCCCGAAACCCGGACCTGCTATCGAACCAAAAATACGACTACGAAGAATATTCGATGACGAGTCTAACCATCACAAGAAAACATCAATCCGACTATCCGGGAATCCGAAATACGACAACGAATAAGAAATTCCCTAAACTTATAGGAAATTACGAAAATGACCCAAGCATCCGAAAATCACGATACGACGTCGGATTTACAAACCGAAAGTTTCAACATGACCAACTAAACCATACGAACTTGTACAAGCCAAGAAACAATGAAAACGAACGAGTTAAACGAGAATCGAACGTTCATACGGCAAAACATGTCATAAAATGAAATTACGTGAAAACATCATCAAAACTCGTCCAAATGGAAAAACTCCAAGAACAAAGTAGATTCGAAATATCAAAACGGTTACAAGTGAGTCGATAAAAATAGACACACACCAAAAATGGAAACTGCTAAAAATGGAAAAATTACGGATATTACACACAAGAGTTTGAAAACTCTACTCTGCGCTATTATCCCACCTTCAAGTAGCAGTACAAAACCCAACAATTGGTATCGGAGCAAGGTTATCTCTAAAAGTCGGGTTTACATCCGAGGAGAAAAAGATCCAATGGCGCTTCATTTTGCCCCGATCGAAGGCCTTGCCTTAAACCGACCTCCATTTTTTGATGGATCAAATTTTATGACACGGAAGAAGAAGATGTCAATATTCATTCGAGCTTATGATATCGAGTTTTGGAAAATTATTTGCCTTGGTCCAAAAATTCCTACAAAACCGGACGTCTCTCTAAAAAGCTTCGAAGATTACAATGATACGGATTAGAAAAATGATCATTACAATTGCAAAGCAACACAATTGATTTATTGTGCTTTAAATCTGGAAGAATACAACTGGATTTCCTCATGTGATAGTGCCAAAGAAATTTGAAAAATGATGGAGGTAACACATGAAGGAACGAACCAAGTCAAGAAGACGAAGATTAATATGCTTGTCCATGACTACAAGCTTTCCATGATGAAAGACGAAGTGTCCATTACCAATATGCTCGACTGATTTTCGTACATCACAAATGGACAAGGTTGGAAAGCTCTCAAGGGGGAGAACTCGAACCAGGTAAAGTAGAGGAAATGAAAGAGGGTTCGTGCCTTTAAATAGAATACTGTCCTTAACGTACGCTAGGCACACAATGTTACGTACTCTAGATCCTTAACGTACGCTAATACACTACATTGGCATACGCTATCGATTTACGTAGCTCACTGCATCATTTTTGTCCTATTTTTGCATACTTTGTAAAAATGCTTATGTACACTACGTAACCGACTTAGCATACATTATTCTTATGTTTTAGCGTACACTAATAGTCGTTGACTTCCCATTTTCAAAAGTTATCCGGCAGCTTGTGGAAGATGACCGACACCCGGGCTCCACACGCCGACCACGCCTTATTTGATCCAGGCTACCCCTTACGTATGCTAGGTAATAGCATTCACATACGTTAGATGTGATAATTAGCGTACACTAGGTCTATATGTTAACGTATGATAGTACCATGTAGATGATGCATGAATTATGATTTTTCACACAATATGATCATGAACACTGGAATACGGATAAGGGCAATCGTACTTCAATTAATTATATGCCATATATCATACACCACCTGATTTAAAGACAGATAGAAATACACAACAAATATTCGAGATAGTCTGGGCATTGATTGTATGTTTGATTGTGAACCTTTTTTTATGAAATTGCCTAGTGACGATATAATTGTGAGTAACTAGGAGGTTATAGATCATTTAGTGAGGATAGCAGAGAGATATTTTGAACCTTATAGTGGTAGATATTGAGAGTGGGGATTTGATCCTCGGTGATGATTGGCTTCACATATACGGGGCGATCATGAACTATTGCACCAAGGTAATTGCTATCATGACTGAGGATGTTTCTGAGCATTCCTTTGTGGGTCGCAAGTTGGGGAAACCGAAGTTGATCATCGACACCTTGAAAGCTGTGAGGCTCCTGAACAAGGGTTGTATGGTCTATTGCTGCTATGTTATGAAGACTGATGAGGGTGGAGCCGAACTTTCCTCTATTTTGGTTGTTAATGAATATTAGAACATCTTTCCATATGATTTGCCAGGGTTACCGTCGAAACGTGAGGTTGAGTTCGCTATTGATTTAGAGCACAACGCAACTCTGATTTTTAAGGCATCGTACCTCATGGAACCTTCATAAATACAAGAGTTACACAGTCAGTGAAGATAGTTGCTAGATAAGGGATATATTAGACTTTGCGTGCATTGATGATTTATTCAATCAGTTACATGGGGTTACGGTATTCCAGAAGATTTTAATTTGAGATCGGGATACTATCAACTAAGAAGTTCGACGCCCCGAAGACAACCTTTTAGATGAGGTACGTACACTATGAGTTTGTGGTTATGCCTTTCGGGATAACTAATACACGTGTAGTGTTCATGTCATGAACAAGATATTTATCGAGTAACTCAATAAGTGTGTAGTCATCTTCATCAAAGATACTTTAATCTACTCGCGTGACGAGGAGGAGCATTCTCAGCATTTGAGTTTGGTGTTAGACATTTTGAGAGCTCAACACCAATACGCGAAGTTTTTAAAATGTGAGTTCTGGTTGAAGGAAGTTATGTTTCTCGGCCATGTGATCTTGGCCGAAGGTATAAGTTTGGACCCACAAAAAATTGAGTCAGTGTTGGATTGGGCACTATCGATTGAAGGAGATTCAAAGCTTTGGGGTCTTGTTGGTGTTGGAAATAAACGCAGCAGAAGCAAAGTTGGAATAATTTGAATAAAGCGTTTCACGCATCCACGAGCACAAAATCTATTTATGTATGCTAATAATTTTTATTAAGATTAATAAGAAATTTGTATGTAATTTATTATTTATTAAATAATAATGTCGGTGAAATTTAATATCTTAATATAGATCAAGAGATCATAGGATATTACCCTTTGAAGCAAAGTGGTTGCTAATTCTGATCTCTTACTTAAAACCTTCTAAAATATGTTCCACCTTAATCCCGGCATTGTGTGGGAAACGAGCTACCAGATTCTACATGACACCCTTTGGATCGGACGAAAAGAACTAAAGTGTTATCTCAATTGTGGAATCAAAGACACAAGTCAAGATCCACAATGAAACACTTAGAAGAAAAAATCGAAACCCTTGTGTATGTTATATGAGACCAGTCGATCCCCTCATTATAATATCCTATTTATAGTCTTTGGGCTACTCTAGGGATCTTAAGGAGGATTAGGGTTAGGACTCTAGTATAACCCAACCTTTCATATTAAGCGTTTCATAATATGGTTGAGTTTACTAATATCAATTTAATCCACTAAAGAATTAATATTGCACTTTCAACCTAAATCTCAATTTACGAAATTGGGATCCTTAATTAAAGATTTATTTCCCGTGTTTAAGATATCGAATGTCCATTAGTTAATTTAAGCTACTGACAAGTTTGATTAAATAATTTCTTATTCAAGAGTAGTACCACACGAGCCTTATTATTATAACAGAATTAAATCCACTTGTAGGTTTTAATATAATAATCATTATGGAGCTCCTCAAGGGGACATCATCAACCTACACGAGTCAAGACACGATTTATAGTTATAATAAATGTCATATAATTAAATATTTTATACTTCAAATTAAGAAATAATAATTATCTGAGATTTACGTTCTTCTTATAGTCAGTACAGAAGACACTATCTCACTACGATCCAGTTGAACGTATGCAAATACGCTAATGCATGCTAATAGTCAAGACGAACTAATCTCAAGCATACACTACAACCTTTCACATCATTTGTCTAGTAATTATAGAGGTTGTGAACTATTGTATTATTTTATAAGGCACCGATAATGCGATCTTCCGTGTGACACCAACCCACCATATTATCTATAATATAAAATAAATAGACAATACATTTGCATAACCATAACGTGAATTAATATGTAAAATATCTGATAAAATCTAATTAATATTCTCAGAGGTAGTTACAAGGGAATAATGCAATACAAGCATGAAGTATGCTTTGCAGTATACATGATTTTAAGTATACTACTCTATTACATAGTCTATCATATCTCCCAATTATACTCAAATCAATGCTGCCATATACAGTAATCCCATTCCTTCCACATGCCCTTCAAAAATGTTTGAGGGTAAACCTTTTGTGAAAGGCTCAGCAAGATTATCTTCCGATACAACCCTGGCTACAACTACATCTCATTTCTTTACGAAGTGTCGCATGTTATGGTACTTGTGGTTGATATGTTTAATTGCCTTATGGGCTCGTGGTTCCCTCGAATTTGCTATTGTACTGGTATTATCACAGTATAGTCTAATACCCTTTGACAAATCGAGAATCACATCTAAGTCCTGCAGAAAGTATTTGATACATACCGCCTCTTTGGCTGTCTTATAGGCTGCCACGTACTCATCTTCCATGGTAGAGTCCTAGATGCATTTCTACTTCACACTCCTCCAACTAATGGCTCAACCTCCCACACTAAACACATAACCTGAAGTAGACTTGAACTTTTCTTTTCCAGCTGAAAAATCTGAGTCAGTATTGTTGGCCACATAGTATGCAGTAAACAAATTAGAAAGTTAGAATACAATAAGCTATATGATTTTTGAAGTTAATTGCGTAGCGTAAGTCTAATAGTGAGTTGGTGTAAGTACAACAACTAGGTGCTCCCCTGTTTGCTTGATGCGTACAGGGTTTTCAAAATGTATACTATAAATCACAGTTATGAATGAAAATAGTAAGGACGGAAAGTAAATAACACACATATAAGTGGCTCGAGGTTAACCCCTCTATGTCCACTGGTCCTCTAAATAGGAGTCAAACGTTTATTAAAATCACTATAAACACAACTACGTGACTTTAACTAAACCTTTCTCTGTATCGTTCACAGAGATTGATACAAGGACCAAAACTTTTTCCGTTCACATAGATTGGGCTTCAGCTCTTTCGACTTGCTTCTTCTCACACAGATCAAAGCTTCTTCTACAATGCTATTCTTCCCACACAGGTCGGAACTAGCAAAGTCTTAGTCCACACAGGGCTAAGGTTGATCTCAATGTTAAAGTTGGTAGAATAATTTCAAACAGCAGCTGTATGCTTTGACGACCGATTGCTGTATGCTATGCTGTTTGCTTTGAGATCCAGTAAGTGAAGTGAGCAATGTCCTCTTGCTTGGGGCTATTTATACCCTTGGAAATAGATTCGTATAAATATAGCCATTGGCCGGTTGGTGAGATTTAGACGTCTCTGATTGGTGGATGCAGAATTTTTGAATTAAAGGAAAAGCTGCTCGATAATAGACAGATCGGGGTAGCTACCGACGAGCCACAGTGGGTAGCCAACGCGGTGCTCGTCAAAAAGGCGAGCAACTCCTGGAAGTTATGCATCGATTTCACCAACCTCAACGCAGCTTGTCCGAAAGATCACTTTCCAATGCCTCATATTAACCACTTGGTCAATAGCACAACAGGTTGCGAAATGATGTCGTTTATGGACTCCTTCTCCGGATACCATCAGATCCAAATGTCGGAGAAAGACGTAAAACACACATCATTCCACTCGGAAAAAGACGTGTACTTTTGGGTCCGAATGCCATTCGGTCTGAAAAATGTGGGGGCGACCTACCAATGACTAGTCAACGGGATGTTCGCCGATCAGATCGGCAAGACCATGGAGGTTTACGTTGACGACATCGTGTTCAAGAGCCTCAAAAAGTAAAATCACCTCAAAGATCTTGCCGAGACGTTCGCCATCCTCAAGAGGTTCAACATGACGCTGAACCCCAAGAAATGCAACTTCGGAGTAAGCTCCGGAAAGTTCCTGGGGCACATAGTGAGCCAAAGGGGGATCGAAGCGAACCCCACCAAGATCAAGGCGATCCTCGACATGCAGGAGCCACAGAATGGCAAGCAGGTGCAATGCCTCACGGGGTGTCTAATAGCCCTTAATCGTTTTATTTCCCAGATCAGAGACAAACGCAATCCTTTCTTCACCACCATAAAGAATAAGAAATTTGCATGGACGAAGTAAAGTCGAATGGCGTTCGTCAAAATCAAGAAGTATCTGTATAACCCCCAGATTTTGGCAAAACCAATCCCCGACGAGAAGCTATTCCTTTACTTGGAAGCCTCGGAGGTCGCGCTGAGCACAGTATTAGTGCGAGCAGAGGGGCAAACCCACTTTCCGATCTACTTCGTCAGTCAAGCGTTACAGGACGCGGAGACGCATTACACGCCTCTGGAGAAGCTCGCCTACGCACTTGTCATGAGTATTCGCAAGCTGAGAGCCTATTTCTTCGAACACCAGGTGGAGGTTCTGACAACTCTCCCTCTAAGACAAGTTCTGCACCGTCCGGACACCAACGGGCGACTCCTCAAGTGGTCATTGAAGATCGCCCAATACGGCGTCACCTATGCTCCTCGCACGGCGATCAAGGGCCAAGCGCTGGCGGATTTTGTGGTGGAATTAACTTTTCCACCTAGCCCGACCCAAGTCGGCCGTACCGCCTGGAAACTATTCGTAGATGGATCATCCACCAGCTCGTGGGCAGGGGCAGGGATTGTCCTCATCAGTCCCGATGGTCAGAGTTTCACAAATGCTGTGCGTTTCGATTTCCGAGCGACCAACAATGAAGCCGAGTACGAAGCCTTAGTAGGCGGGCTCGATCTAGCGCTCGCCATGGGCGTTTGTCGCCTTCACATCTTCATGGACTCCCTATTGGTCGTGAACCAAGTCAAGGAGGAATATGAGGCGCGCGGCGAATAGATGATCAAATATCAAGAGTTGGTCGCCAAAATGTGCGCAACTTTTGAAGAGGTGCTGATCGAGCAAGTCCCAAGAGAGCACAACTCCTAGGCCGATGTTCTATCCAAACTCGCATCGTCGCATGGGGCGGCGGACTTTTCTAACATCCAAATCACTAAGTTGGCGAGATCGGTGATCGACAAAGGCTTGGTCGCCACAATTGCCATCGCCGAAAAGAACTGGATGACTCCATTCATTGACTACTTGAAGGAAGGAACGGTCCCCACCGAACAGGTCAAAGCTCGTCAGCTCCAGCTCCGGGCGACCAAATACACCCTCCTGGACAACCAGCTTTACAAGCGAGCTTTCAGCGTTCCTCTCCTCAAGCGCATTATGCCAGAGGAAGGCGAGCCCTCGTCCACAAGACGACCAAGTAAGGTTTTTTCTGGCCTACCCTGCAAAAGGACGCGATCGCCTACGCCCGATGTTGTCACAGGTGTCAAATAATGGGCCCAAACATCAAGCTCCCCCCCGAGCAGCTCACCTCTATGTAGAGTCCATGGTTGTTCGTCCAATGGGGTATCAACCTCATCGGTCCTTTGCCGACGGCACCGGGGGGATGTATATTCACCATCGCGGGGGTCGATTACTTCACCAAATGGGCAGAGGCCGAACCACTCAACAAGATCGGCCAAGATAAAGTTATCAAGTTCATCTGGAAAAACATCATCTGCCATTTCGGTTTACGCCAGGCGATCATCTTCGACAACGGAAAGCAGTTCGATGGTTTGGAAGTTATGCAATTCTGCGAAAAATGGGGAATTAAAAAGTTATTCTCGGCCCCTTACCACCCTCAAACAAACGGGAAGGTAGAGGCTATAAATAAGATCCTCAAGTACACGATCAAATCCAGACTCGAATCCAAGCAAGGGCGTTCCTACCGAATGACGATCCAAAATTCAACTGGAAAAACCCCATTCGCCCTCGCTTTCGGAACAGAAGCAGTGATCCCATCGGAGATCGCCATCCTCAACCACCGAACTGCGCAACCAATGACGACAGACAATGATGTAGCTCGGCGAATCGATTTGGATATGCGCGAAGAACGTCGACTGACCTCGGAAATGAAGAACACGATCCACAAAGGAAATCCGAAAAGTTCTTCAATTCAAAGGTCAAGAAAAGGCGATTTCAAGTGGGAGACCTAGTCCTCAAGAAGATCCAGACCCACACGGGAGTATTTGGTCTGAACTGGGAGGGCCCGTTCAGGATACCCAAGTGGCTAACCAAAGGAGCTTACGAGCTCTAGCACCCAGATGCCACTCCGGACCAATATCCCTGGAACGCCGCTCATTTGAAGAAGCACTATCAATAAAAACACCCAATATTCATTTATTCAATGTACGAAGTGCTTAATGAGATTTTTCCAGTTCTCCCCAAATGATTCGCTTCGGCAAATCAAAACAAAGGCTACTGCCTCCAAAAAGAGGATGACTCGATCGCCTTCTAAAGTCCGTCATCAAACATGGATCTAAGCAAGCGATCGCCTCCCCCAGCACAACGTATACCATTGAGGATCACCATCTAACATGACGATCCAAGGTAGAAAAGTGCAGCCATGGTTCTGGAGGTCGATGGAACTGATAGCCCATCCATGCAAGGTTCCTTTGGGGGAAGATCGCTCGCCCTTTCGTTTAAATACGAGGCGATCGTAGCCGAAGGACCCTCCAAAACAGATCTGTGGACACACTCGCCCGCCCTCAAAGGCCCATCATATAACGTGGTGGACCCAAACAAGGTGACGCGTCCCTCCCCCCGTGACAACGTATGCCCTCGAAGGTCCGTCATCTAACATTTCGGTCCCAGGCAGAAAAGTGCTAACAAGCCACGGTCGCGAAGTCGATTCATCCGACGGCGCCCCGTGCAATGACTCCTTCAAGCTGAGATCGTCCGCCCCATCGCTACATTACGAGGCAAAACGTAGCCTGCGGAGGACCCTCACAATTAAGTGAGTCGCGAGAAATAGACCATCAGATGGAATGTCGCTCGCGCACAAGACATGGTCACGGAGGTTGGTTCCATCGAACTCCACGACCGTGCACAGTTCCTCTAGGCCGAGATGGTTGACCTTCCTCGAGGAATCTACAAAATTTAAGATCGCAGGAACTAAACCAATTATAGCTCGCTAAACGATTTATTTTCGTTCCCTTACTTTCACTAAGTAAACAAAAACAAGGGGGAGAGCGGAGCTATACATACGACGATCGGCTTTGTTCAAATACTCCAATGATGATCGGCCTTGTTCAAATATACATACAACGAGCGACTTTGTTCTGAAAAGTTACCGGTATGAGTTAAGTACATCAATTCATTTGGTGATGCACGTTCGACGACCATACAAACAAGGAGTCAGAGAAGGAAAATACTCGTTTCAGAAACTTTTTTCATTTCATTGAAAACACAAGTACAAATCGCCCAAGGGCAAATTACAAAAACGGAGGAGCCTAAAAAATTACAAGCAAAACGAAAATGAAAGCGGACAAGCTCAGGCTGCCCCTGCCTGGCCTTCGCCATCGACCGCTGGATCGGCCCGGCCGTCACCACCAGTCGCTGGATTGGCGTGCGCTCCCTTGCCGGCGTCAAGCACTGCCCCCCGTCCTCCGGGGAATCCGGGTGAATGAGATTATCAGGAGACGGATACCAGCTCAAGTCGACACCGAGATCCGAGAGGTCCAGGATCGGCACGAAGAAGGCGGGCTGCAAAGGGTGCTCTAGCGCATAGGATTTGAAGTTATCAGCCAAAGGGCCAACCTCGAGCCTTCCCTTCTTAGCGGCGCGGATTGCGTCAGCATATGCCATATAGTAGGTAAACTCGCTGACATACTCCACATTAAGGGATCGGCCTCGATTGCCTCCAGCTTTCCCCTCAGCCCAGCGATCGTTTGGTTAGCACACTAGAGCTCGGCATCCTTAGCAGCCACCTCTCCTTTCAACGATGCCAGGTCGCCGTTCAACCGATCCACAACCGCCTTCAGCTCAGTCACCTCCTTATACGTGGCCGCGTGCGACCTGTGGGCGTCCGTCATTGATCACGCATCCGATCGGTCGCCGCCCGGGCCCGGTCAAGATCCTGCCTCGCCTGCTTGGCCGTCTCCACGGAGCTCTTCTCCATCACCACGAGCCGATTGACAAGCTCAGTATTTTGTTTTTGAATGGCCTCGAGGTCAGCATGAAGACGAGTAGTGGAGGGCTGCCCCTCATAGTCCCTCACGGTCTGAGCAGCCATCGTCGCCGTCTAAAGGGCCAGAGCGAAGGTCGCCTGCATCGCATCAGCGGACCGCCAGCGTTCGATCGCATCCAGGTCGGTCGTCCAGGACTTTGACAGGGAGGCGACAACCCGAGCAATGTAAGAAGGGACATCGCAGGCCTCGCGAGGGGCATTGCTCGATAAGAAGTCCAGCACCATCAGCGAGCAGTTCGGGTCGGAGCGGCGGACCCTGTACCAAGAACAAAAGAGTTAGTTTATTTCCAACAATGAAATATCATAACCCAGCAAAGCAACTAAACTCACCTTTCGACCTTATCCGGGTCGCGGCCAAAGAACGGTCTCCCATGAGGGGTCTCAGCACGAGCGATCGCCGTGGTCTCCATAAAACTCGACGAAGGCGTAGACCCCTCTGCCATTGGAACCACAGAAAGTGGAGGCACGATAACCGGCGGCGCCACTATGGGAGCATCAGCAGCAATGGAGGCCAAGGGCTCATCCGCCCTCTGCCTCCTGTGATTGAGCCGGACTTGTCCCTCCTCCAGAGGATCCTGTTCATCGATGATCGGCTCCACGGGAGGTCTCACCTCCGGGATTGGTCGGATCGGCACCGAGAGGACTCGACTCATTTTCTTCCCTTGTAGCAGATAACTCATGATCCTGGGGTTCGACATTGTGATCTCTGTCGGGGGATCCGGGAATCGAGGGAAGTGGATTTCTGCAAAGAAAGCGATCGATAAAGTTAGCCACCTTCTTCAATAAAAGTCGATCGTCAAGCAAAAGAAGATCATAAATACTTGTACCTGGGACCCTTAAGTGGTGGGGAAAGCGAAACAACCGAGCGGCCAACCAGTGAGCTTCGTTGTTGATCCAGAGAGCATCGATATGACTGTCTGGAAGACTACGTATTCGCTCCCAGATGATTGCAAAATCAAAAGGTAGATCGCCTGCTGCCGGAACAAGGGTACCTGCAAAAAGAAAGCCAAAATAGATCAGTTCAGGATATATCCGAATGAAGGGAGAGTCAAAACCCTTACTCGGATTCCTATCCCGGAAGCCGGTGGGGATATCCAACTCATCGGTGGGATTGCCACTCGCGGCCGATTTCCATGCACCGTCGACCTAAAACCATTTCGTCAAGTCGCCCCGGACCTTGTTCGGCACCTCAAGAATCACCCAGCCCAAGCAACCTTGAATGTGGTAGCCGCCATCGGAACCCTTCTGAGCCGTCAGCTTAAAAAGATAGTTCATCTCCAGCGCCGAAGGATGACCGAACAGCTGATGACCGCCAAACAGAGTGAGGGTGCAGACGATCTGCATCCACACGTTCGGTGTTAGTTGGTGCGGCGCCACATTCCAAGCGGTAAACAAGTAGGACACGGCGAACGGCAGTGGGAACCGCAGTCCGGCCCCCATGATCGACTCATTAACGGCGAACATACTCTCGGGAGGCTTGTCGGCACGTTCATTCTCGGCGGGCACATAAAGGGAAACGACAGAGGGGACATGGAACTCCGCCCTCCAACGAACCAAATTCTTCCTGGTCGCCAAGCTTTTAATCTGGCCAAGGGTCCAAGGGGAGCGGCACGCGGCCCGGAAGAGCGATCGCCTTTCAGGTTCATGGGGATGGGCGATCGAGTATGCACGAAAGTCGAACTTAGGGAGTGGGCCCGCCAGTCTCTCCATAAGCTCAGCAAAGTCTGTAAAGGCTTTGCCAAACGCATTGTTTTGCTCCCAGTACGCTTTTATTGCCATCTCCTCTTTGGCCAGCGAGTGCTTCCGCTCCGCCTCCGCCGACCTGGCCGCGTCAGCTTCATTGAAAAGTTCTTCAACCTCCGTGGGTTCAATCCTGGTGCGGATAGCCTCGGCAGCTATCTCTACATGGAACTCCATGGAGGTTTCATCCCGGGCAGTCGAAGTCACGGCGGCGGAAGTGCTACCCGCCTCATACACTTTTGATACTCCTCCAGACATCTTCAGAAGAAAGAAAACGAAAAGAAAAAAAGGCTTTTGTTCTTACCTAAATAGTCTAGTCGAACGGCGCTCGACAGCTAAAATCTTCAGAGAAATCAGGCGCTACTTTCTTCTCAGGCAAAATGCATAAGGTTATAACCCTGAAACCCTAGTCCCTTTTATAAGCGAAAGTGTGGGGCTTCTGGACAAATAAAAAAATTCTCGAGGGCTGAAGCGCAAGGGTCGGATAGATCCACATTTAATAACACCCTCGAATCCCGCGTGCGCGTCGTTTCGAGGGAACGCCAAAGGACAGAGTCTGACAAACCGTCGGACTCCCCCAACAGGAACGCGACATGTGCCCTAACGCCGGTTCAAGTCAGCTTTCACTTCCCGCTCTTTTCAGCGACCGAGCAAGTCGTCCAAATTCAAAACCAAGATCCGCTCAAAAAGACGATCGCCCGAGTAGGTCGTCCATAAAGTGATGAGTCGCTCGTCAAATTCAAACGATCGTCAGTAGACCCATCTCAGCCCACGTCTTTAACATCGGAACGAGCTGGGGGGAAATTGTTGTGCGACGATTAATACGCCTCGACAGCGATCAGCATAAGGGACGAGCGACTAAAGCCAGCATCAGATAAACCAAGGCAGACTTAGCAGACGAAGATTCTAGACCAAGTACCAAGCGATCGGTATTCAGCGCGATCGTATATGGGCACCTAGCGATCGACCCTAGTGCCCGACCAAGGACGACCGCCTTATGCCACGTGTAAAGCCAAACATCCGTCAAAGTCTATGAAGACCGAATCTCGGATGAAGAACCACGTGCAGATCCTCAAAAGGCGCCACAGGAAAAGGCTTTTTGACTCCCTACCAGCTGTGGGTGATAGGGATAGCCTCTCACCTACCGACAGACCCGCCGAAAGGTCTTAGGTGGGACCTCCCAAGACTGCGACGTGAGGCACATGTTGTCTTCTCATTGCTTCGCACATCTGGATGCCAGCAGCAGCTGTGGACTTTAAGGAAACCGTTCCACGTGCTGAGACGATTGCCCGCTTAATTTAATGCAGGAACGGCGGTCGCCCGTTTGGGATCAAGACATCCCAAACTACCTCCCCTTCTATAAATAGGAGACCTCCAACAGACAGAAGGATACAGTGAAATCGGACAATTTTCTACACAGAATTCTACACAACATTTCATCTTTGTTGCAAGAACTCACAGAGCATTAACTCTGATTCTTCCGGCAATCACCAGCAATCAAAAGCTAGATAACTAGGGTCATTACACTCATTGTAATCGTACTCTAACATTAACATTTGTATTCCAAAGCAGTATTCATATTAATAATATCTCGCGAGAGCATTTAAGCCCGGGACTAACAACCCCGGCAAATCTTGTGTTATTTACGTTCCTTCGTACGTGCTCTTTCATTCTGTTTGTTAATCACCCTTATCCATATCCAGCAAACCATTACGTATAATATTTTGGGTAACAAGAACAGGCAACAAGGCATCAAGATAGGCAACAACCAACAAGATAGGATTAAGAGCTGCCTTAGAACAGTTTCATCACAGGCAAGTAGTTAACAACAAGATCAAAGCTATGTATCAGTTTTGTATCAGTGTAATATCAGTTTTGTATCAGTGTAGTATCAACAAGATAAGCCTCAGAACAATTTCATCACAGGCAACAAGATAGGCAACAACAAGATCAAAGTGTAGTATCAATTCTGTATCAGTTCTGTAATTTGTGTAATATCAGTTTTGTATTAGTGTAGTATCAACTTTTACAAAAAGATAGTCAACATAGGCAAATAAAAGATCAAAGTGTAGTATCAGTTCTGTATCAGTGTAGTATCAACATGGAAAAAAGATAGGCAAAACCAAAGTGTGTTGGAATATCTTATTCCAAATATTCATTAATCGAGTTTTGATGATTAGTTGTTAAACAAAGGAAAACAACAAGAAAGCAAAACAAAACAACGAAGAAGTCGAAGAAGTCGAAGAAGCAAAAAGCTGGACAGAAGGAAGTTAACGTACGCTATATTGAGAGCTTAACGTACGTAATATGCTGAAGTTGACGTATGTAACACTGTATTTATAACGTACATAATGAGGAGTTTCTGAATTCAAACAAGGAGCCGTTGAAGATGACGTCATGGCATAGGTCAGCATGCAACGGATATGAAGACTTTTGATAACGTATGTAATGAGATATTATAACGTATGTAATGGAAGAAATGAAGCTACTAGACTGATCTGTGAAACACTTAACGTACGTAAGAAAGATGAGTTAATGTACACAACATGAATAACATACGTAATGGAGTGTACATAACGTACGTAATGATGCACAGTGAGTTAACGGCTAGTTGAGTCTTTAGAGCCTATAAATACCACTTCCTATGGTATTGAACACACAAAAACTTCAAGTAATCAAGATATTGATCACAGCATTAACATACGTTAGATGTGACCGACACTCGGGCTCCACACGCCGACCACGCCTTATTTGATACAGGCTACCCCTTACGTACGCTAGGTAATAGCATTAACATACATTAGATGTGAAAATTAGCATACACTATGTCTATATGTTAACGTATGCTAGTACCATGTATATGATGCATGAATTATTATTTTTCACACAATACGATCATGAACACTGGAATACGGATAAGGGCAATCGTACTTCAATTAATTATATGCCATATATCATACACCACCTGATTTAAATACAGATAGAAATACACAACAAATATTCGAGTCAGTCTGGGCATTGATTGTGTAATGCCCGGATAAATGGTGTATTTACCTTGTACTCGACCTTATATTATTTCGACTTCATGATGTTATAAATCGTAGATTGGTTTCCCGTATTTGTGACCTTATATTTTTATATATCTTCAACATTTCATGCATGATTCTGCACGTACTTATGTACGCTATCAGGCGTCCATAACGTACGCTAAGGATGCAGTATTACGTACGTTATCTGATGTTCTTAACGTACGTAAGCCAAGTCAACTTGGGATCGGATAAGGGTCGGCATGTGGGGGCCGAGGAAGGGGCCGGGGAAGATTCGTGTGATTTCCGCGTGAACCTGGACATAGGTGTTACGTACGCTATGGTGCATGTTTTACGTACGCTAAGGACATGGATATTAGGTACGTAAATCCCGGGTGATTACGTACGTAAGCAAATGGCGAAATCAGGCCAGTGAATTCTGGTCAGACGATTACGTACGCTAAGGCTAGGGTATAACGTACGTTAATTTGTTACGTACGTAAGGGTAATTGCATAACGTACGTAATGCCCAGAATTCTATTTATAGACCTCGACCCTATTTCATTTCTCACCTTTCCTTTGGCCGATTTTTCATGTTCTGGAGATCTTTCATCACCTCTTATCCTTCATATCATCTTCTGAGACGATTCTTGGGGAGCTTAGGCCTTGTAGATTGGTGTTCAAGCTTCCGGTGAAGAGTTTATTGAAGACCTTCTTTATTCTTACATCTCTTAAGGTATGTTACAATTCACCGAGCTAGAATTTACATTCTTAGCTATACTTTGAGCTTGTTTCAGAAATCATTGGATTAGTTAATGAGTTTTTGAGTCCAGTACCATATTTTGAAGTTTAGAACCCGATTATACCTTGTCTTTCTTCCATTACGTAGAGTATTGATATAGCCTCGGTGGATGAAAACCTTAACATGAAGTATCCTTAATTCGTTGAAGTAATAAGCATGATTTCAGTTAGATTTTCTGAACCCTTTTTATGTTCCACTGGTGTAATTCATGTATGATAGAAGAATTTGTTTTGACAATATTCTCCATGTTCTTGAGGTTGATTTATCGGCCAAGTCTTTGAACTCAAATTGGATCACCGTAGTATCATTTTCCTTGCGTAATATTCGAGCATGCTTGTCATCTTGAGTAACATTGGTGGTAAAATCATAATAGCCGGTCATATGAGGATTTAGAATTTAATCCCTTATTAAAACACGAAATCTTCAATACCTTGTAAAACATTAAACTTTTAAACATCGGCATTTCACCTTCGAAATGATCGTTCAAACTCTCCTGAAGTGCCTTATCGTTTCCAGTTCAGTCCTTATCTAGTGTTATAACCGTGAACCAACCTTGCGTCACTACTTTGCGATCCTAATATAAGTATTCGGTGATCGTACGTTAGTATCGAGTGGTATGTTAAGTTCCTTGTATCTCTTTTTGAACAAGGTCAGAGCCTTGCATAGGGGTCGATCATGGGGCGGTGACATACGGACGCGTGGCATTTGTTGGAGTATTTCATTCTTGCCGTTTTTGAGGCAAGTATCATATGTTGAGTTTGATTTATATTGGAACTTTGATCATGCACATGGTTTTGTTTATAAATGATCCAATAGGGGGTCATGAGGATCTATGCTGAGGGCGCTGGATCGAATGTCCACCATGCGTTGGTCCGACGGGATCATCGTGGGGATCTATGCTGAGGGTGCTGGATCGTTGGACGGGTTTTCTACCATGCGTTGGTCCAACGGGATCATCATGGGGATCTATACCGAGGGCGCTGGATCGTTGGATTACCCTGTATTGTGTTGATGGAATCGTGAGGATTCGCATCGTTGGATTCCGATGACGGAAGTCCGTTTTGTATGTCTTATAATGTATTGATGAAATTTGTATTGTGATACTTATACTAGCATCGTTTTGCTAACCCCTTCGGGGGTGGAGATTTGTTTTGATGTTCAGGTAGCCGAGGAGCGGGGAGGCAGCCACAGTACCGGCAGGACGATGAAATGGCTCAGTGATGTGGTTGATGTTTGTTGTTTTTGTGATTTGTCTTCTTGGTTCATTTTCAGTACTCGAGTACGCGTGTCTTATTAATATCGTTTTGACATGGTTGTATTAATTAACTCAATGGATCAGTTGGAACCGGTTTTGTAATTCGAATTTCTATGGTATTGTTTGATTATTTTCAGATTCCCTTTAATTAGCCTTGTAAATCCTTACTTAAAGGGTTTACGGCGCTGTAATTATTCCGAATATCTCGGGGTGTTACAGATTGCATGTTTGATTGTGAACCTTTTTTTTATGAAATTGCATAGTGAGGATATAATTGTGGGTAACTGGGAGGTTATAGATCATTTAGTGAGGATAGTAGAGAGATATTTTGAACCTTATAATGACAGATATCGAGAGTGGGGATTTGATCCTCAGTGATTATTGGCTTCACAGATACGGGGCGATCATGAACTACCGCACCAAGGTAATTGCTATCATGGCTGAGGATGTTTCTGAGCATTCCTTTGTGGGTCGCAAGTTGGGTAAACCAAAGTTGATCATAGACACCTTGAAAGCTGTGAGGCTCCTGAACAAGGGCTGTATGATCTATTGCTACTATGTTATGAAGACTGATGAGGGTGGATTCGAACTTTCCTCTATTTTGGTTGTTAATGAATATTAGAACATCTTTCCATATGATTTGCCAGGGTTACCGCCGAAACGTGAGGTTGAGTTCACTATTGATTTAGAGCACAACGCAACTCTGAGTTTTAAGGCATTGTACCTCATGGCACCTTCATAAATACAAGGTTAGAGAGTCAGTTAAGAGAGTTGCTAGATAAGGGATATATTAGACCTGGCGCTTCGCCTTGGGATGCGCCAGTCTAACTCGTAAGGAAGAAGGATGTTTCACTACATTTATGCATCGACTACCGTGAGTAAAACAAAATGACCATCAAGGAAAAATATCCCTTGCGTGCATTGACGATTTATTCAATCAGTTACATGGGGTTACGGTATTCCAGAATATTTTGATTTGAAATCGGAATACTATCAACTAAGAAGTTCGACGCCCCGAAGACAGCCTTTTAGATAAGGTACGTACACTATGAGTTTGTGGTTATGTCTTTCGGGCTAACTAATACACGTGTAGTGTCATGTCATGAACAAGATATTTATCGACTAACTCAATAAGTGTGTAGTCATCTTCATCGAAGATACTTTAATCTACTCGCGTGACGAGGAGGAGCATGCTCAACATTTGTCTTTGGTGTTAGACATTTTGAGAGCTCAACACCAATACGCAAAGTTTTTAAAATGTGAGTTCTAGTTGAAGGAAGTTATGTTTCTCGGCCATGTGATCTTAGCCGAAGGTATGAGTTTGTACCCGCAAAAAATTGAGTCAGTGTTGGATTGGGCACTGTCGATTGAAGGAGATTCAAAGCTTTGGGGTCTTGTTAGTGTTGGAAATAAACGCAGCGGAAGCGAAGTTGGAATAATTTGAATAAAGCGTTTCACGCATCCATGAGCACAAAATCTATTTAGGTATGCTAATAATTATTTATTAAGATTAATAAGCAATTTGTATGTAATTTATTATTTATTAAATAATAACGTCGGTGAAATTTAATATCCTAATATAGATCAAGAGATCATAGGATATTACCTTTTGAAGCAAAGTGGTTGCTACTTATGATCTCTTACTTAAAACCTTCTAAAATATGTTCCGCCTTAATCCCGGCATTGTGTGGGCAACGAGCTACCGGATTCTACTTGAAACCCTTTGGATCGGCCGAAAATATTTTTCTCACAACTCGTGATTTTTCTTTTTCTTCAAGTAATTCCGATTGATAAAAAGAACTAAAGTGTTATCTCAATTGTGGAATCAAAGACACAAGTCAAGATCCACAATGAAACACTTAGAAGAAAAAATCGAAACCCTTGTGTATTAGGGGTGGACTCGGATCCATTCGGTTCGGTTTTTTACCGAAACCGAGAGTCGAACCAAATATTCGGTTTCGGTCTGGTTCGGTTCTTTTTGAAGTTCGGTTCAGTTAAGTTCAGTTTTATAAATATTCGGTGCGGTTTCGATTTGGTTTGATGTTTTTTTGGTTCTTCACAATATAAATTCAAATATTATATGCAATAGAATAAGTTATATATAACAACAAGCCAACAAGAGTTATATATATGTTCAAGATAAAAGCTAGAGTTGCATGACAATTTCCAAATATCTCAAAATATATAACAATCGTAAATCACAGTAGCTCATTCTCTCAATCTAAATTAATTGAATCACAAATTCATGAGCATATAATCGGTCCTTCTTGGACCCATGAGGGTCTTACAAACGGAAAACGAATTATACTAAAATTCGAAACACACCAAAATCACAAAAACATGGTCATTTTAGTATGCTGAAATTTGACTTCGGTCCATTTCGGTCCGGTTCGGTTCCGCCCGACTCCGAACCGAGAACCGAACCAAATTAGTTCGGTTCGGTTCTGTTTTTTTGTTTTTTGGTTCGGTCTTCTTCGGTTTCGGTTTTTCGGTTCTTTTTTCGGGTTTTTTCGGTTCGGTTTTCGATTTTCGGTTTCGAAATGCCACCCTTATTGTGTATGTTATATGAGATCAGTCGATCCCCTCCTTATAATACCCTATTTATAGGCTTTGGGCTACTCTAGGGATCTTAAAGAGGATTAGGGTTAGGACTCTAGTATACCCAACCTTCCATATTAAGCGTTTCTTACTATGGTTGAGTTTACTAATATCAATTTAATCCACTAAAGAATTAATATTGCACTTCGAACCTAAATCTCAATTTACGAAATTGGGATCCTTAATTAAAGATTTATTTACCGTGTTTAAGGTATCGAATGTCCATTAATTAATTTAAGCTACTGATTGCTTATCCAAGAGTAGTACCACACGAGCCTTATTATTATAACAGAATTAAATCCACTTGCAGGTTTTAATAATCATTATGGAGCTCCTCAAGGGGACATCATCAACCTACACTAGTCAAGACACAATTTGTAGTTATAATAAATGTCATATAATTAATTATTTTATACTTAGAATCAAGAAATAATATTTATCTGAGATTTACATTATTCTTATAGTCAGTATAGAAGACACTATCTCGCTGCGATCTAGTTGAACGTATGCAAATACGCTAATGCATGCTAATAATCAAGCATACATTAGAGGTTGTGAACTATTATATTATTTTATAAGGCACCGATAATGCGATCTTCCGTGTGACACCAACCTACCACATTATATATAATATAAAATAAATAGACAATACATTTGCATAACCATAACATGAATTAATATGTAAAATATCCGATAAAATGTAATTAATATTCTCAGAGGTAGTTACAAGGAAATAATGCAATACAATCATGAAGTATGCTTTGCAGTATACATGATTTTAAGTATACTACTCTATTACATAGTCTATCATATCTCCCAATTATACTCAAATCAATGTTTCCATATACAGTAATCCCATTCCTTCCACATGCCCTTCAAAAATGTTTGAGGGTAAGCCTTTTGTGAAAGTCTCAGTAAGATTATCTTCCGAAACAACCCTGGCTACAACTACATCTCATTCCTTTACGAAGTGTCGTATGTTATGGTACTTGTGGTTGATATGTTTTCTTTCCTTATGGGCTCGTGCTTCCCTCGAATTTGCGATTGCACTGGTATTATCACATTAAAGTCTAATACCCTTTGACAAATCGAGAATCACATCTAAGTCCTGCAGGAAGTATTTGACACATACCGCCTCTTTGGTTGTCTCATAGGCTGCCACGTACTCATCTTCCATGGTAGAGTCCCAGATGCATTTCTGCTTCATACTCCTCCAACTAATGGCTCAACCTCCCACACTAAGCACATAACCTAAAGTAGACTTGAACTTTTCTTTGCCAGCTGAAAAATCTGAGTCAGTATTGTTGGCCACAGAGTATACAGTAAACAAATTAGAAATTTAGAATACAATAAGCTATATGATTTTCGAAGTTAATTGCGTAGCGGAAGTCTAATAGTGAGTTTCTGTAAGTACATCAACTAGGTATATACTCCCCTGTTTGCTTGATGCGTACAGGGTTTTCACAATGTATACTATAAATCACAGTTATGAATGAAAATAGTAAGGACGGAAAGTAAATAACACACAGATATAAGTGGTTCGAGGTTAACCCCTCTGTGTCCACTGGTCCTCCACACAGGAGTAAAACGTTTATTAAAATCACTATGTACACAACTACGTGACTTTAACTAAACCTGTCTCTGTATCGTTCACACAGATTGATACAGGGACCAAAACTTTTTCCGTTCACACAGATTGGGCTTCAGCTCTTTCGACTTGCTTCTTCTCACACAGATCGAAGCTTTTTCTTCATGCTATTCTTCCCACATAGGTCGGAACTATAAAAGACTTAGTCCACACAGGGCTAAGGTTGATCTCAATGTTAAAGATGGCAGAATAAGTTCAAACAGCAGCTATGTGCTTTGACGACCGATTATTGTATGCTGTGCTGTTTGTGTTGATGACTTTCATATTTCTTCGCTTAGATACTGCTGTATGCTTAAGAAATATACTGCTCTTTCTTAGCTTGATTGTCAGAGCTATTTGTGAGATGTATGCGCGAGATTCAGTAAGTGAAGTGAGTAATGTCCTCTTGCTTGGGGCTATTTATACCCTTGGAAATAGATTCGTATAAATATAGCCATTGGCCGATTGGTGAGATTTAGACGTCTCTGATTGGTGGCTGCAGAATTTTTGAATTAAAGGCAATTCGCATTTAATGCTTCAGACATTCTTTTTGACTTTGCATTAGATGCTCTTCAGCACGTTCAGACTGTTCTCTTTCGGCCGCATTAAATGCTATCCTATCAGTAATAAATGATGCTTTAATGGTGAATACTTTATGAATAAACAAAGTTCATTTCACAATGGTTTAAAGCTTTTCTTCAGTCATATTGGATGTGTTTTACTTTTCCTAAGTAAAACTCCTACAGCCAGACCGCTGTATCCAACACTCTAAATTTCTGCTGTATTAAAATGTAGGCTCTATAGGATTGGATTCTCTAGGAAGATCTCTTGATGTATGAATAGGCTGTACGGAGTTTCCTAACAGTTTCTATACTTACTTCTTTGTTGTACGATGGCGATTATCAAAACAGGCTGTTTTTATTCCAACAATTTCCTCCTTTTGATAATGCCAAAACATCCTCTCGATATAAAGATGATGGCTTCAAGTATTCTATTCGAAAGATCTGATCTTCATGACTTAGTCTAGAAATTTGAACTGCTCGCAGGCAAGTTCTAAAATGAAAATCCTTCAGGACTACGTGTATTACAACTTAACTTATGATTGGCGCATAGGAACAATCTTACATAATGTAATCTAGATTGAATACAACTAAATCTATGAACTATTCGCAGATAAGTTCTTACAACTTGTGAATTAACAAGTTTGTACTTGTTGAAATATGTCAATACTTCGTAACCAAAATAGTAAAAACAGTAAGAGTATATTACGAGGTGTAATCTTTAAAGAAACCAAAATTTTATTGATGATTGGAAAATTACATGGCTTGTAAGATGCAAATATAAATAAATAAATACTGCATCGACGATCATATAGTAGGATAGAAATACAGCGTATAACCGACAGAAGCGAGTTCCTATAGTGAGAATGCTTCCAAGCTTTCCGAGAGGGGTCATGCTCGGTTCCACTCCACCAGTTGACTAAGGAGTCTTTGCCTCGGTCCCTGTAGATACTTCGTCCTTCATGGGAGACATTGTAGGCAAGGATCCAATCTTCCGGATGGGTGACCCGTTCACCCTTCTGGTGTTTCGACTTAATCTTAAGATGTAAGAGAAGCTTTACTTTCGCCAGTAGTCTTGAGAAATCGCTGGGGGCATCCTCCAGAGTTTTAAATATGTTGAACATGGCATATTTCCTGATGAGAGTACAGAAGTATCTCATCAGTTCATTTTTCTTCCAATCCTTCAAATCCTCTGCTGAAGGCTGTCGGTCTGTTGGGAGCAAAATCTCAATGGGATTTTGTACGGAACTCTTCCATGGGTAATTGGTAGGCCTGTTATCGGTCCGATTTGGTCTGGATCTTGACCTACCCGGTATCCGACCGATCAGCTTATCGGGTAATCGGGAACCGATCCAATAAGCTTAACAGACCCCATATTGTTCTCGGGAACCGATCCGATAATGTTATCGGGTAACCGGACTGATCCGGTAATTTTATCGGGTACCCGGATCGATCCGGACCGGATGTCCTCATTACCCGTTTCATCCAGTACTGACCCAAATTCAGGAACCGATAGCGCGAAATCATTCTTTTCACAATCAAAAAACAAGAAAAAATGATCTAAGGCATAATTCCTAATGAATAACTATTTTAATGCAATCAAATATATAAGTTCACAACTTCAACCATGTTCCAAGTTCATCAAAATACGAGCAAAAATATAAAGTGCATGTTAAGATTACATATACTTGAAGCCTGAGAAACATATTTCATCATGGGCGTTTAACAAATTGTTAAATTCATCAAAATACCAACACCATTCATGAATCAAACTTCAGTTAAGTAGACTAGAATAATACATCATTGGCCTCAGAACATGTTCATCATGGGCTCGCCATACGATCTAGCAAAACATTAAGGCAACAAGTACAAGACTGATTCATTTTAGGAGGTGGTTGAATTCTTGGCTCCTCCCAAATCAACCTCCCTAAGTCATATTGCATAATTGGTTCATCTTCTTCTTCTTCTTCTTCAAGCTACATTAAAAGTAAAAGTAGGCAAAGTTAAAAAGGATAAAAGAAGACAAAAAATTAGGATAATTTACTTACAATGCTTCTTGATGAACCCTTTCTAATGCCATAATATTCTTTAATCCAATCACCACCACATAGAAGCATCTCAATTGTATCAGTTCTCATTGAGGCTCTTTTTGCATCAATAATTCTGGATCCAACACTATAAGTTGCCTCAGAAGCAATAGTAGTAATTGGAATTGATAGTATCTATTTTGCCATTATGCTTAACATTGGATATTTTTCTTCATTTGCCTTCCACCATTGAAGAACATCAAAATGTGTTCCACCAGTTTGTACTCTTTCAGGGGGCTCATATAAATACATATCAAGATCAGATTTAGAAGTATAAACAACCACATCAACACTCTCAAGAAAAGCCTCAAAGCTTCTCTTTCCCAAACTAGAACTTGTACTACAACCAGCATCTTTGTTTTTATCATGGGATTGATCCTTTTTCTTGTATGCTTCTTCATACAACTTAAATAATTCATTCAAGTTTTCGGTCAACTTTTCTTTCTCTGTATCAGCATTATTACTTGTTGGATGCAAGAAACAAAACACCCAAGTAATGAAAAACATTTTGTACCTAAAGGCACCAAGACAGGTGTTGTGCGGCGATTAATACACCTCGATGGCAATCGGCATAAGGGCCAAGCGACCAAAGCCAGCATCAGATAAACCAAGGCAGACTTACCAGGCGAAGATTCTAGACCAAGTACCGAGCGATCGGCATTCAGCACGATTGTCTCTGGGCACCTAGCGATCGACCCTAGTGCCCGACCAAGGACGACCGCCTTATGCTACGTGTAAAGCCAAACATCCGTCAAAGTCTACGAAGACCGAATCTCGGATGAAGACCCACGTACAGATCCGCAAAAGCCGCAGGAAAAGGCTTTTTGACTCCTTACCAGCTGTGGGTGACAGGGACAGCCTCTCACCTACCGGCAGACCCGCCTAAAGGTCTTAGGTGGGACCTCCCAAGACTGCGACGTGAAGCACATGTCGTCTTCTCATTGGTTCGCACATTTGGCTGCCAGCAACAGCTGCGGACTTTAAGAAAACCATCCCACGTGCTGAGATGATCGCCCGCTTAATTTAATGCAGGAACGGTGATCGCCATTTGGGATTAAGACATCCCAAACTACCTGCTCTTCTATAAATAGGAGAGCTCCAACAGACAGAAGGAGACAGTGAAATCGGACAATTGTCTACACAGAATTCTACACAGCATTTCATCCTTGTTACAAGAACTCACAGAGCATTAACTCTGGTTCTTCCGGCAATCACCCGCACTCAATAGCTAGATAACTAGGGTCATTACACTCATTTTAATCATACTCTAACACTAACATTTGTACTCCAAAGCAGTATTTGTATTAATAATATCTCGCGAGAGCATTCAAGCCCGAGACTAACAACCCCGGCAAATCTTGTGTTATTTACGTTCCTTCGTACATGCTCTCACATTTTGTTTGTTACTCACCTGTAGCCATATCCAGCAAACCATTACGTATAATATTTTGGGTAACAACAATTGGCGCTAGAAGGAGGGATTTAACCCTCATTTTCATTCCGACTGTTTCGAAGAACACTCACTATTCTCCGGAACATATACTTGATGAAACACTCACTGTTCTTCAAAGAAAAACCCTCCAAATAATGACATCTACCACCACCTACAAGAGAGCCACTTTACGATCCATCGGACGTCTTATTCCGGCCCGAACCGAGTCCCAACCTACGACGGAAGGCAGCTGCGGCGACGCTAGACTCTCACTCCCGCCCCCGAGGGACGACCCCAGCCTCTCACTCGATCAATTCCAAACTGCAGAATAGATCGAGGAGGCCATGGCCATCCTTAGGGAGCGACGGAGAGCATGCGACATGCCCACTATTACTCTATCAACCATCCGCCGTGTGGGCAAGCGAAAGCTCAAGGGCTTATATGTCAATAAATCGTCAGAAAGCCCAAAGTCGCAAGAAAAGGCGCTCGCAAGGTGGGATAGTTCCGTCTTCATCCGCCTAGGAAGTGATCCTTCATGGTGACCTGGGCATTCTGGCCCCATCCATGAGACGTTGGAGTCCGAATCCGTCACCAGGAGTTCGGCGTACCCAACTCCCAGAAAACAGGCCAGCTATCTGGCTCCCACTCGCCAAAGAATTGAGCTCCACGGCAGAGACCTCGTCGCCTACAATGGAGCCAGGAGATCGGTACATGATCGCCTCGGCTCCCACTCCGAGAGACAGACCGCGAGCAGCCAGGCTATGGTGATGGTCACAATGCAGCGCCAGCTCGACAATATGAAGGCGCTCATATAAACTGGGGCAGGCGCGAAGAGAAAGGTCGCCAGACCAAGTTAGCCGCTCGCGGTCTAGATCGAGCTTGCCCCCGTGGAACCAAAGATCGCTCCTCCTCAAACACCTCTGTACGAGGGGATATCAAACCCCTAGACTCACTTAAGCAAGTTCCGGATCTACATGACCGGATGCGGGGTGTTGAACGCGACAAAATGCCGAATGTTCCCATTAACATTGTGCGCTCTTGCCTATAGGTGGTATCTCTCATTGCTGCCGTGCTCAATCAGCTATTTTGAGAAGCTGGCGAATAAATTCACATCGTACTTCGCCACCAAGGTCGCTCGGCCAGAAGGTCCCCACCGCATGATGAAGATCAGGCAGGGGAAAGACTAGTCCGACGAGGATTACATCGACCGTGTGGATGAAATAGTCTTCACCGGCGAGCCCATAAGCGACGAGCTCGCCATCTACTCGGTCCTGGGGGGATTCGATGGTCTTTCTCCCATGTTCAGGTACCTCATGAAGGACATCCCCCCGACCTAAGCGATCTTCCGCACTAAGGCCGCCCACTTTCTGGCCAGGTAGAGGTTGCTCACCCTTCGCCTTGGCGAGGGGGCAATCGGAGAAAGGAAGGCGCCATCTCCCATCCCAAATAAGGCGATCGCCAAGACCAGAAAGGCGGTCGCAAAGCCACCCAGTGAGTTCAAGGCCTTCGAGGAAGTGGAAGTTCACCTTCTCCGCAACCTCAATCTATCTCCGACCCATATCTTCAACGCCATCAAGGGGCATGAATGGCTAAGCAAGCCAAAGCCGATGAGGGACAACAGTCATATGGACCGCATTAAATTTTATGCCTACCCCAAAAGTCCCAGCCACAACACCAGCCAATGCCGCGACCTCCTCAGACAACTCTAGAGATTGTTCGAGAAAGGCAAGCTGGACAATTTGGTAACCAAGCCAGAGCCTAAGGCTGAAAGGACCGGGGGCCGCGATCGTCGACAGAATGATGACCATCAACCTCCCAATCTGGTCGATAGGATCGAGCAAAATGAGCCGGAGTACTCAGATGAATCGATCCATCCGATCAACCCCGGCAGTCGAGCTAATATGCTTCAATTAGGAGGTGGAAACCTCAGAGGTCTTTCCCTGGTTTTCACCATGTCAAATAGAAAGCGGAAGGCCGAGCTGAGGGCATTCGCTGGAGTCCATGTTGTGGTACCCCCGGAACTAACCATCTCCAGAAATGCGCTCATCTCCTTCTCCAACAAGGATAGCGAGGGAGTGCAGTGCCCCAAGGAGGATTCCTTGGTGATCTCTGCTTGTATCCTTGGGAAAACGGTCGACCGCGTGCTGGTTGACAATGGGAGCTTTTGCAACATCATATTCAAATCTGCTCTGGTCCAGCTCGGCAACCTGACCAAATTCATCAAGCCACTCGAAACCATTCTTCAAGGATTCGGCGACAACACGGTTAAAGCCTATGGAAGGATCAAGCTCTCCGTCGAGCTAGTCTGCCATTACGATCTTAAGGTTAAGATCACTAGGAACCTCAATTTTGTAATCATAGACATGTCCAGCATCTATAATAGGTTCCTAGGTCGCCCCTTTCTAGAAACCTTTGAGGCGGTCGCCTCTTCTTTCTTTTACTGTATCAAGTTCCCCACTACCAATGGGACAGTCGGTACTGTAAAAGGAGACCAACTAATGGCAAAGAAATGTTTGAATTACTCCTGTGTCGTAACTTTCCCTTTAAATGTTTCTTGTAGTGTTTGTAACACTGGGACGATCGACAATCAACCGATGGGGATCGACGAGCCAAGGACCTCATACCAGCCCGACTCAGAGGACGACATCTCACTTCGATCGTCGGATGACATCAAACCGAGGATCGGCTTCGAGCCAAGCCTCGATGTTGATCCAAGTGTTGAGTATGGCGATCGCTCCAAATGAGAAGCGAACGTCCCCACCGAAGAGTTAGAAAGTATATTAATCGATCCGGATCGCCCGGAGCGGGAAGTACAAATCAGTTCAAGCGTCGATCCCGAGCTAAAAGACGATCTGATCAGTTTACTACGAAAGAACATCGGAGTCTTTGCCTGGTCCTATCAAGATATGGTCGACATCAGTCCGGAACACGCTTGCCACTATCTAAAGATCGACCCGGCAAAGAAGCCTATTCACCAGAAAAGTAGGAAATTCGGTCCAGAGAAATATGCTGTGCTCGACGCAGAAGTCAAAAATCTGCTCGATAATAGACTGATCGGGGTAGCTACCGACGAGCCACAGTGGGTAGCCAACGTGGAGCTCGTCAAAAAGGCGAGCAACTCCTGGAGGTTATGCATCGATTTCACCGACCTCGACGTGGTGTGTCCGAAAGATCACTTTCCAATGCCTCATATTAACCACTTGGTCGATAGCACGGCAGCTTGCGAAATGATGTCGTTTATGGAAGCCTTCGACGGATACCATCAGATCCAAATGGAGGAGAAAGACGTAAAACACACATCATTCCACACGGGATATTCGCCGATCAGATCGGCAAGACCATGGAGGTTTACATTGACGACATCGTGGTCAAGAGCCTCAAAAAGGAAAATCACCTCAAAGACCTTGCTGAGACGTTCGCCATCCTCGAGAGGTTCAACATGAAGCTGAACCCCAAGAAATGGAACTTTGGAGTAAGCTTCGGAAAGTTCCTGGGACACATTGTGAGCCAAAGGGGGATCGAAGAGAACCCCACCAAGATCAAGGCGATCCTCGACATGCAGGAGCCAGAGAATGTCAAGCAGGTGCAACGCCTCACGGGGTGTCTAACATCCCTTAATCGTTTCATTTCCCAGCTCGGAGACAAAAGCAAGCCTTTCTTCACCACCATAAAGAATAAGAAATTTGCGTGGACGAAGGAAAGTCGAATGGCGTTCACCAAAATCAAGGAGTATCTGTCTAACCCCAAGATTTTGGCAAAACCAATCCCTCGCGAGAAGCTATTCCTTTACTTGGAAGCCTCGGAGGTCGCGCTGAGCGCAGTATTAGTGCGAGCAGAGGGGCAAACCCACTTTCCGATATACTTCGTCATTCAAGCGCTACAGGATGCGGAGATGCGTTACACGCCTCTGGAGAAGCTCGCCTACGCACTTGTCATGAGTGTTCGCAAGCTGAGAGCCTATTTCTTCGAACACCAGGTGGAGGTTCTGACAACTCTCCCTCTAAGGCAAGTTTTGCACCGGCCGGACACCAACGTGCGACTCCTCAAGTGGTCATTGGAGATCGCGCAATACGGCGTCACCTATGCTCCTCGCACGGTGATCAAGGGCCAAGCGCTGGCGGATTTTGTGGTGGAAGTAACTTTTTCACCTAGCCCGACCCAAGTCGGCCGTACCGACTGGAAACTATTCGTAGATGGCTCGTCGACCAGCTCGCGGGCAGGGTCAGGGATTGTCCTCATCAGCCCCAATGGTCAGAGTCTCACAAATGCTGTTCGTTTCGATTTCCGAGCGACCAACAACGAAGCCGAGTACGAAGCCTTAGTAGGCGGGCTCGATCTAGCGCGTCATGGGCGTTCGTCGCCTTCACATCTTCATGGACTCCCTCTTGGTCATGAACCAAGTCAAAGGGGAATATGAGGCGCCCGGTGAACAGATGATCAAATATCAAGAGTTGGTCGCTGAAATGTGCGCAACTTTTGAAGAGGTGCTGATCGAGCAAGTCCTGAGAGAGCACAACTCCTATGCGCATGGGGCAGCAGACTTTTCTAACATCCAAATCACTAAGTTGGCAAGATCGGTGATCGACAAAATCCTAGTCGCCACAATTGCCATCACCGAAGAGAACTGGATGAATCCGTTCATTGACTACTTGAAGGACGGAACGATCCCCATCGATCGAGTCAAAGCTCGTCAGCTCTAGCTCTGGGCAACCAGATACACCCTCCTGGGCGACCGGCTTTACAAGCGAGCTTTCAGCCTTCCTCTCCTCAAGTGCATTACGCCGGAGGAAGGCCGACTTTTTTTATCCGAAATCCATGACGGGATCTGTGAAAATCACGCAGCAGGGCGAGCCCTCATCCACAAGACGAGCAGGCAAGGTTTTTTCTGGCCTACCCTGTAAAAGGACGCGATCGCCTACGCTCGATGTTGTCACAGGTGTCAAATAATGGGCCCAAACATCAAGCTCTCCCCCGAGCAGCTCACCTCTATGTACAGTTCGTGGCCATTTGTCCAATGGGGCATCGACCTCATCGGTCCTTTGCCGATGGCACCGGGGGGATGTAAATTCGCCATCGTGGGGGTCGATTACTTCACAAAATGGGCAGAGGCCGAACCACTCAACAAGATCGGCCAAGAGAAAGTTATCAAGTTCATCTGGAAAAACATCATCTGCTGTTTCGGTTTACCCCAGGCGATCATCTCCGACAACGAAAAGCAGTTCGATGGTTTGGAAGTTATGCAATTCTGCGAAAAATGGGGAATTATAAAGTTATTCTCGGCCCCTTACCACCCTCAAACAAAAGGGCAGGTAGAGGCTATAAATATGATCCTCAAGCACACGATCAAAGCCAGACTCGAATCCAAGCAAGGGCGAAGGGCGAGCGAGCTCCCAGATGTTTTGTGGTCCTACCGAACGACGACCCGAAATTCAACCGGCGAAACCCCATTCTCCCTCGCTTTCAGAACAGAAGCAGTGATCCCATCGGAGATCACCGTCCTCAGCCACCGAACTGCGCAACCAATGACGGCAGACAATGATGTAGCTGTTGTGAGGAAAGCCCTCACACTATGCCGCAAGTGCACGGTGTCAACAAGTAATAAAGTGATGAGTAAGATATCGTCCCTCGAGGACTGATTTCACTAAGTACCAAAATATAGTCGATTCGTAATTTTATTTGAAGAACAATTAAATAGAATTTATTACTAAACTAATTGCAGAAAAATAAATAAATAATAATAATAATAATAATAATAAGGGTGTAGGATTATGATTTTCACCTCAAACAATCAGGAATGATTTTTATTCAATTCAATTCACTTTTATTCAATTGATTGTAAGCCAGGAATTCCTAAATTATTCTAAAGCCTTTCCAAAGGTCGATAGAAAATACTACGAATTATTAACTCGATATATCCCTATTCGAATTAGATAATTAATAGCTAAAACAGTTCAAGAATCCCCACAATAAATAGGCTTCACAATTCCCATGAGTATATCCCTATCTCACGAAAATCATGATTATTCTCACAAGAACTATGCCTAAATTTCATCTCCCGAATCCATAAAGACATTCATAACAATTTAACAGTAAGAAGAATCTAATTCAATAGAATAACGAGTAAATTGAAATAATAATAAATAAATCAAACCGTCATGTAATCGGCTACAATCACAATCCTACTCGAATAGATCTAGAAACTAAGATGCGGAAAAATTAAGAAAAATCGTAGGGATCTGTGGTCTTGTCGTCGCCCACAAATATCCTCCTTGTGTTCTTCGCTCTATCTGTCGATCTCCTCCCTGGATCCCCATCTTTTTCTGCCCTTCAGTGCTTATTTATAGCAGTCTTAAGCCTCCAAAACGCATCCGTGGATTAGGTCGAGAACAGGCTCCAAAAACGGCCCAGGAACGCGGAATATTCAGCAAAACCGCCCGGTGGGCCGCGGCTCACTTAATCTGTGCCACGGCTCACGGCGCTCAGCGGGATGCCTGGGCGCTATTTTTTTCTTCTGGGCCGCGGCTCACTATACCTGTGCCGCGGCTCACGGTACAGTCCACTCGGGGCACGCTGGTTGTCTTCGTATGCCGCGGTTCACTTGGTTTGTGCCGCGGCTCATGACCAAAAACTGCTATTTTCGCCCGTTTTTCATCGTTTCGGCTTCCGGACTCCGATTTACTGCAAAACATATAAGAATAGTGCATTAAAAGCTTATTTATGCTGATTAAGGCTCAAGATGGATATAAAATAATGATAAATAAGCGCATAAAAATACGCCTAACAAATACCCCCAAACTTGAGCCTTTGCTTGTCCTCAAGCAAAAATCAATTTTAAACAAAAAGTATCGTGAATACTCGTGCAAGTCCGTAGTGCTCAACTTAATCAATACTACCCTGAAAATCTCAAAGAATAATACGAGTGTCGTAATAGTGAGTCACATCCACGGACACGGATTCCAAGAAGTAATCACTTTCAGTCCTAACCAATCGTTCATGAAGCAAATTAAGCTCAAAGATTAACAAGCGTGAATTTAACCGACCGTCAATATGAAGGGTTAGATTAAACAAGCCAATTCGCCCAGTCCCACAATCTAGTGGCAAAATTCAAGAGTTTAATTTTCAAAATTAATCCTTGGACAGCATTCCCTTATGTATGATCATTAATATAGATTCGAGTTAACCACTAGGTTCGGATCTCGGGATGTTTCATCGGGATAATCCTAGGGTGGAATTCCATTCTCATGTATTGGGAAACCGTTTGACGTAAAAGACACTCATGGGGCACATGGATGCTTCTGTTAGGAGTATGCCCTCGAATGCCACTCAGAGGATGTTGAGTGAGGGCATTGTACTTGTAATTATGTAAACCATTTATATAAGGCAAATGAATGTTTCTTTATTTACTGGTAGTTACTGACATTCCTAACTCGTAAATAAACATATAGAAACTAGTCCGTGTATTTGAGAGCAAAACGTTCCACTCTTTATTGGATAAAGGGGGCGGCACTGGAAAGGTTATAGCTCAAATACTTAATCGTTCGCAAGTCGATGAAACTTGGTAGGCGTTAAGTTTATGTGAAGACTTGTATGACGTGTTCTTTGACATGGAGAGTGCTGTCGATCGCTAATGGTTAGTAGGAGCACACGTTATAGGTATGCTAATTGGATTAGTATACTCGAACCGACTCACCCTCGATTCGTCACACGGATTTCACTCGGACACCAATGATGGAATCGAAAGGTTGTGATAGGTATTCGTGAACCTTCGACTTGAGGATTTAGTAGGGATGTGCTTGTGACGTCAAGATTTTCATTAGAGTAGTTCGACCCTATAAACCGGAAGGCGGGGTCAACCTCGACGTGCATCTTGACGGGCAAGTAGCAGGTCCTGCGAATACCAAGATAGAATTCTTTCTCCTGTAAGTGAGTGGGTTATATGTCCTATGCGGTTATTGGCGAGATGAGATCATAAGTCTTTGGCCAAAGCATTGGAGCTAGTTGTATTAGATACGGCGACTCGATGATCTCGGTTTGCATTAACGCATGCATAGCGTCAAGTACGAGATGGGGTTTGGTGGCCGTGACCCTATAACTTGATCGGGACATTTGAAAGAAGGGTTTATCGTTCTTGGTATTCACGAGAATGGTTCTTGAATGATCCCAATCATTCGTTCTCGATCGAGAGTGCAGTGTAGGCCACCAGTGGCTAGGTGGTGCTACTACTCTTTAGTTCCTCCCATTCTTGATCGAGACGGACCTACCGAGTCGCGCATTAGGATTGACGGAATGAATCGAGCTTAATCTCTCATTATAAATATTAGATATTAGATATCTAATTTATTGGACATTGGATGTCTAATTGATTTTGGGACATTAGATGTCTAAATTAATTTATTGGATAAATTAATTTACGGCCTAATGAATTAAATAAATTCTTGGGTGATTAATTTAATTCATAAATATAATTATTTCTTGGAGAAATTAATTATGTTATTATGTATTTAATGTGTTTAATTGATTGGATTAATTAATCGATATAAATTCATCGGATCGGAATCGGAGTTTATCTGTTTGGACTCTCGGGAGTCCGAAACGAACCGAACTCGTCCGATTTCTTCTAGAGGCCGGCCCCACCTTAATTTCCTACCTTGATCATAGTCTTGTTTTCTTGTTGGAAGACTTTTGACATTTGAGATTTCATATCTCTTATATTAAGGGAAAAGGAGATATGGTGGGTGACTTAATCATGTGAATAAATTTTGAAGACCAAAATAAAAGCATCTTAACTCTCCTCATTTCAGCACCTCACGGCAGCATCAAATTAGTGAGAGGGAAGAGAAAATTTTTGGTGTTCTTCTTCATTCATTTCTTCTTAATTTTTCTTGGAGAAAAATTGGGAGAAAATCATATAGAGAGAGTAAGATTAAAACACTTAGAGTGTAATAATCTTTACATATATAGCTTCATCACTTAGCTCTAGCCGTATCCTCGGAGGATAGCAAGGTGATCGTCGTTCCGGTTGTTTTTCCGGCGCGTGGCAAGTAGAGACGCGGTGTTTTCGGCGGTGGATCGTTCAAGAGCTTGGGGAATAGCTCAAGAGAAGGTTATCCATTTAATCAACGGACTACGAGGGTATGTTTCTCGTATCTCTTGTATTTCGTTTTGATATTCGTATATGCGTAGCTCGATCGATCCTCGTAGGGATTCGGATCGAATTAATTTTCGTTTTACCGCTTCCGTTGGGCCTTCGTTTTAGGCACCGAATCCCAACAGTGGTATCGGAGCGTGGTCTTGCGATCGTATATACGATATTAGCATTTGGAATGCTTGATTAGATGGTGTATGATTTGGAATCATAATCGTATTAATCGTTGATTTTCTATTGTTCATCTAAAAATTAATTTTTCATGATTTTATGTTACAATATAAATCTTTTTTTTTTCTTTTGAGAAACTGATTTAAATGAGTAATATAAAGATTAGAAAAATATTATTTTTGGAATCGGGGCGAAAAAAGCAGGCAGCGTAAACGGACCGGCGGCTTGAGTGCCGAGGCCTTACCTCATGGATCGGCGGGAGCGAGTCTGGTCGGCGGCATCCGGCCGTTCTCGGCACCACTGTGCGAGGCCACCTTTCGGCGGCCTTTGGCGGTGTCCTGGCTTGGCCGGCCGTGTTCCGACTCCGTTTTTATATTTCGTTCGATAATTAATTTCCCACAAATTAAATTGGATTTGATTTGACTAAGATTTAATTATGGTAATTTTATTCTGAGGGAATTAATTTAATGAAATATTTTCTCGTCAGGAACAAGTTAAAATTAACGGTTGTTTGAATTAATTGGATTAATTCGTTTTGGATGGATTGTTTTATATTGATTGGATCAATATTAAGATTCATTATGAATGCCATTTATTTAATGTGTTGGATGCATTATTTTTGAATGGTGATGTGGTTCATGGACCTAGTTTTTGAATCATTCGGTTTTATTCGATTGGGTTGTAAAGGCCGTTTTGAGCCTATTTATTTTACTAGAAATATTTGTATCTAGGATGCAATTTTAAATGTAAAATTTATATGTAATGACGAAGACCGGAGGAAGATCCATTTCGAGAAGACGAAGATTCAAGACGAAGACTTGTAATTAGATTACGGAGTTTTTTGTTTTCTAGGAACGGTCCATGAACCACATGTTGGTAGCAACTAGGTTGTGAATGGTTTTTTCATATTGTATGAATACCACAAACGCGCTAATATGATTAATGTGCAAAGAGTAACGTTAATTGCGAAAATTCTCCCACGACAAATTATTAAGTTTATAAGGTTTCAAGGTTTTCCTTCCCTCCATCGAGTTTTCGGGAAATTGAAATCCAAACCGGATGTGCTATGCTTGAGTTATCGGGGTAGTCGTTCGGGAGGACGGATAAATTACCGAGCGCATTGGATGCCTTCGGTTGGAGCAAATTTTATCCCTAGAAACACGATAGGTTGCGGATAAAATTCAATTGTGAAACCGATTTGCGTCGATGGTATAAACTTAACTTGTTCACGAACCATAGAAACCGTATAGGTTGAGGGGAGTGAACAAGGGGAAAAAAGAAGATCGAATCATCCATTAGATGGGTTGGTGTTGGACACCACTTTATGAAAATTGATAGACTAGAAACACATTCGGTTGCCCTCTATTAAGATTTATAAAGAACTCGATCACCACTATGAAGTAGAGCGACGATACTTAGGATTTCACATGGGAGTGTGTTATTCCGATAAAAATAGTGGGAGCTGGGTAACAAGAATAGAAAAGACCTTAATTCTATACTCAGAACATAATATAACAAGTCACTAATTAATCTGTTATACTTAATGCAGACATAACTCAATATGACAATGAATCCACTCAGATTAACAAGAAAGAACACCTTAATGGGACCTAACTTTGTGGATTGGCTCCGAAATCGATGATTGTCCTCGGTATAGAGGCTTTGGGATACGTCTTGGAGACGAACATTCCGGCGCCTCCTGCGCGGACCCGAGCCAATCAGGAAGAGATTGAAAACCACGAAAAGTGGGTTAAGGATGACGTAAAAGTCCGTGCATACATGATGGCTTCTATGTCTAATGAGCTTGAGAGCTCATGAGAAAATGACTTCGCTGGCGATTCTATCTCACTTAACCGAACTTTATGGTGAGCACACAGAAGCGCTAGATATGAGATATCCAAGCAAGCTGTTTGGTGCAAGGATGAAGGAAGGTGAGAAAGTTGGGGAACACGTCCTCAAAATGATATCCATGATCGAGAGATTGGAGGCTCTTGATTTCAAAATGGATACTTCTCTCCAAACCGACCTTATCCTGCGGTCTCTCACGATTCCTTCTCACGGTTTGTTATGAACTTCAAGCGCAATGAGATTGCATGTAATTTAGTGGGCTAATGAACAAACTTGTGACCGCTCGGTCTCGGATGAAGACTCCGCGGATGAAGGAGTCTCTTGTGATTTCTTACGGACCTCGGAGGTCTAAGAACAAGAAGAAAAAGACCAAGAAGCAAATTGGACCACAAGTTAAGGACCTTAAGGGTAAGGGCGGGGCCGATGGTTCCGAAGAACAAGAAGAAAAGGATGCTTGTCTCAAGTGCGGTGGTGGGCCTTTGGGCTAGAGGCTGTCCAGGTCTTCATGGCACTTGGTCTGAGAACTTTTAGTTTTGGAAACAAATTGTTACGCTCTTGTATTTTCTACTTCTGAATCTGGATTACGGTGCTAGTTCTCATATTTGTCTTGTGAATCGGGATCTGGAACAAAGTAGGAAGCTTGGAGGTGGAGAAGTTATGATCACGGTCGGAGCGGGCATAGTGTCGAGGCGACCGACATAGGATCACTTCTTTTGGGTTTAGAATCCGGCTTTGTTTTGACTTTAGAAGATGTACTTGTTTTGCCCAAGGGGCACAAAAACATTGTATCCATTCGGTCATGGACCGAAAAGGCTTTTCATTTTCATTGGTGATGGTTCTGCAAAATTTATTTTAGAAATAAACTAGTGGGTCTTGCTACATTGTTGAATGGATTGTATCATCTAAATCTCAGCAACAAAGTAGTTGTGAATACTATGACTAGAAAACGTGGTAGGGATGAAACCAATCAAGTTTTGAAATGGCATCTTAGACTTGGTCATGTTGGTCAGACCAAGGTTTACAAGATGGAAAAAGATGGACTTATGGGTCCATTGGGATCGGATCCCTTTCCTACTTGTGAATCTTGCCTTAAAGGCAAAATGACTAAGTCCCCTTCACGGGGACATTTGAAAGAGCCGCTGATAAGCTGGGATTAATCCATACCGACGTATGTGGTGCTTTGGAAGTAGCACGTGACGGATATCAATATTTCATTACGTTTACAGATGATCATACTAGGTATGGATATGTATACTTAATGAAACATAAATCCGAGGCCTTTGAGAAATTCCAGGAATTCAAGGCCCTAGTCGAGAAACAAGCTGGTAATCATATCAAAGCACTTGGTCGGACCGAGGTGGCGAGAATATGAGTACGGAGTTTGTGAGTTCCTTAAGGAACATGGAATAGTTTCACAACTAACACCTCCAGGTACTCCTCGGTTAAATGGTGTGTCGAAAGAAGGAACCGGACCTGTTGAACATGGTCCGTTCCATCTTGAGCTATCTTGACTTGCCGATTTACTGTGGGGTATGCACTCTGACCGCGTATATCTTGAGCAGATGTCCTTCCAAATCCGTTCCTAAAACTCCACATGAGATGTGGGAGGCGGGAAACCAAGTCTTAATCATATTAAGATTTGGGGATGTCCACTATGTCAAGAAGACTAAGGTGGAAAAGTTGGAAGCTAGGTGCGAAGGGACGTTTCATTGGATTCCCGTGCAGGACGATGGGATATCTATTCTACATGCCCGAAGATCGAAGGATCATTGTTGCTTTACAAGCACACTTCTGGAAGATGAGTTCATTCGGAAGGCGGAGCGGGTAGAAGTATTTCTTTAGAAGAATACAATGAAACACCTCGAGAGACACTGTGCAAGAAAGCTGGAACCGAACTTTACGAAACACAAGTGCAACCACCTCGTAGGTCTAGTAGGGTGTCTCATTTACGAGAGGTATGGGCTTGTGCACTTGGAGGAGCCTGGGTCTCCATGAGGTTCCAAGTGATAGCAAAGAGACCGACCCAACAACCTATGACCAAGCGATGGTGGATGTAGACTCCGCGAAATGGCGTGAAGCTATGGAAGGCTGAGATAGACTCGATGCATGTAAATCAGTCTGGACTCTAGTAGACCGCCCCAAGGGCATAGTGCCCATTGGGAATAAGTGGATCTACAAGAGAAAGACCGATGGTGATGGCAAGGTTGACGCCTATAAGGCCGGGCTTGTGGCAAAGGGTTATACCCAAAGGAAGGGATCGATTACCACGATACCTTCGCCGTAGCCATGATCAAGTCTATTCGCATGATGCTTGCTATAGCCGCCTACCACGATTATGAGATATGGCAAATGGACGTAAAGACGGCTTTCCTTAATGGATTCCTCGGAGGAAATCTATATGAAGCGACCTAAAGGCTTTGTGTCGAAGTCGATATTCGAAAGTATGCAAGCTTGAGCGTTCCATTTATGGTGAAGCAAGCGTCGCGTAGTTGGAACCTTCGTTTGTGAGGCGGTCAAAGAGTTTGACTTCGTGCAAAATGAAGAGGAACCTTGTGTATACAAGAAGGTTAGTGGGAGCAAGATCGCATTCTTAGTACTATATGTAGATGACATTCTACTAATAGGAAATGATGTGGGAATGCTCGATTACGTGAAAGCTTGGCTTTGAGTAATTTCTCCATGAAAGACTTGGGAGAAGCTACCTATATTCTTGGTATTCGACTCTCAGGGATAGAGCGAAGAGAACAATAGGCCTTTCCCAAGCCCTCTATATAGATAAGATCTTAAAGCGATTTAAGATGGATGATTCTAAAGAGGGTTCCTACCGATGCAACATGGAATAAAACTCACCTTGAAGATGTGTCCTCAAAGTGAGGAACAACGCAAGGAAATGAGTAATATACCATATGCTTCGGCCGTGGGTAGCCTTATGTATGCTATGTTGTGTACAAGACACGACATCGCGCATCTTTGTAAGCGTGGTGAGTAGGTTTCGAGCAAACCCGGGTAGGGAACATTGGGTGCTTTGTAAAGAACGTTCTCAAGTACTTGAGAAGAACTAGAGATATGGTTCTTATGTATGGCGGTGGAGATTTGGATGTGGTGGGATTCACCGATTCGGACTTCCAAGGGCGAAGGACGACTCTATGTCCACTTCGCTACATATTTACTCTTAATGGAGGAGCAGTGTCTTGGCGTAGTGCTAAGCAAAGCGCGGCTGCTGATTCCACTGTCGGCTGAGTATCAAGCGGCCTCGGAGGCTTCCAAGGAAGGGTTACGGATTAAGAAGTTTCTAGGAGAACTTCAAATGATACCATGTCTTGAAATTTGCTGTTCATTTATCTGCGACAACGTGGAGTCAGCACGAGCCAAGGAGCCGAGGTTTCACAACGGACCAAACATATTGAGAGAAAGTATCATCTCGTAAGAGAATTTGTTCGCAAGGGATACATTGTCTTGCCTGAGTAGACTCGGCCGACAACGTCGCCGATCCATCGACCAAGCCACTTTCTCGGACTAGCTTGGAGCGTCATCGGAGAACATGGGTATTAGATACCATAGTGTGTGGCATTGAGTGCAAGTGGGAGATTGTTAGGAGTATGCCCTCGAATGCCACTCGAGAGGATGTTGAGTGAGGGCATTGTACTTGTAATTATGTAAACCATTTATATAAGGCAAATGAATGTTTCTTTATTCTTGGTAGTTCTTGACATTCCTAACTCGTAAATAAACATATAGAAACTAGTCCGTGTATTTGAGAGCAAAGCGTTCCACTCTTTATTGGATAAAGGGGCGGCCTTTGGAAAGGTTATAGCTCAAATACTTAATCGTTCGCAAGTCGATGAAACTTGGTAGGCGTTAAGTTTATGTGAAGACTTGTATGGCGTGTTCTTTGACATGGAGAGTGTCGTAGATCGCTAATGGTTAGTAGGAGCACACGTTATAGGTATGCTAATTGGATTAGTATACTCGAACCGACTCACCCTCGATTCGTCGTCACGGATTTCACTCGGGACGATCAATGATGGAATCGAAAGGTTGTGATAGGTATTCGTGAACCTTCGACTTGAGGATTTAGTAGGGATGTGCTTGTGACGTCAAGATTTTCATTAGAGTAGTTCGACCCTATAAACCGGAAGGCGGGGTCAACCTCGACGTGCATCTTGACGGGCAAGTAGCAGGTCCTACGAATACCAAGATAGAATTCTTTCTCCTGTAAGTGAGTGGGTTATATGTCCTATGCGGTTATTGGCGAGATGAGATCATAAGTCTTTGGCCAAAGCATTGGAGCTAGTTGTATTAGATACACGGCGGCTCGATGATCTCGGTTTGCATTAACGCATGCATAGCGTCAAGTCGGATGGGGTTTGGTGGCCGTGACCCTATAACTTGATCGGGACATTTGAAAGAAGGGTTTATACGTTCTTGGTATTCACGACGAATGGTTCTTGAATGATCCCAATCATTCGTTCTCGATCGAGTGCAGTGTAGGCCACCGGTGGCTAGGTGGTGCTACTACTCTTTGGTTCCTCCCATTCTTGTCGAGACGGACCTACCAGTCGCGCATTAGGATTGACGACGGAATGAATCGAGCTTAATCTCTCATTATAAATATTAGATATTAGATATCTAATTTATTGGACATTGGATGTCTAATTGATTTTGGGACATTAGATGTCTAAATTAATTTATTGGATAAATTAATTTACGGCTAATGAATTAAATAAATTCTTGGGTGATTAATTTAATTCATAAATATAATTATTTCTTGGAGAAATTAATTATGTTATTATGTATTTAATGTGATTAATTGATTGGATTAATTAATCGATATAAATACATCGGAGCGGAATCGGAGTTTATCTGTTTGGACTCTCGGGAGTCCGAAGCGAACGAACTCGTCCGATTTCTTCTAGAGGCCGGCCCCACCTTAATTTCCTACCTTGATCATAGTCTTGTTTTCTTGTTGGAAGACTTTTGACATTTGAGATTTCATATCTCTTATATTAAGGAAAAGGAGATATGGTGGGTGACTTAATCATGTGAATAAATTTTGAAGACCAAAATAAAAGCATCTTAACTCTCCTCATTTCAGCACCTCACGGCGACATCAAATTAGTGAGAGGGAAGAGAAAATTTTGGTGTTCTTCTTCATTCATTTCTTCTTAATTTTTCTTGGAGAAAAATTGGGAGAAAATCATATAGAGAGAGTAAGATTAAAACACTTAGAGTGTAATAATCTTTACATATATAGCTTCATCACTTAGCTCTAGCCGTATCCTCGGAGGATAGCAAGGTGATCGTCGTTCCGGTTGTTTTTCCGGCGCGTGGCAAGTAGAGACGCGGTGTTTTCGGCGTTGGATCGTTCAAGAGCTTGGGGAATAGCTCAAGAGAAGGTTATCCATTTAATCAACGGACTACGAGGGTATGTTTCTCGTATCTCTTGTATTTCGTTTTGATATTCGTATATGCGTAGCTCGATCGATCCTCGTAGGGATTCGGATCGAATTAATTTTCGTTTTACCGCTTCCGCTGGGCCTTCGTTTTAGGCACCGAATCCCAACAGCTTCTAGTTACTAAGTCCCCCTCTACAGCGGAGAAAAAACTCGAATAATAAGTCCCGCATGTCAAGATTGCTGTTTTACGCGAGAGTAAACAACGGGTCACGTGAATACCCCCGGTTACTAGGCTTCCCATCATCGGTAATGCGATATGTCTAAACCACTAGTCTAATCAGGGTTGTCGTTTTACGCGAGAGTAAACAACGGGTCACGTGAATACCCCCGGTTACTAGACTTCCCATCATAGAACATATAATATCTCGACTTTTTCTTGGGAAAAATGTTAGGCGTATTTTTATACGCTTATTTATCATTATTTTGTATTCTTTTGAATTGTAAATCTGCATAAATGAGCCTATAATGCCCTATTATCTTATGTTTTGCAGGAAATTGGAGTCCGAAATCTGAAACGATGAAAAACGAACGAAAACGGCGAATTTTGGCACAGGGCCGCGGCACAAGGCAAGCGAGCCGCGGCACAGAAAGGCACCCAGCGACCTCCAAATAATCTGTACTCTGAGCCACGGCACAGATAAAGTGAGCCGCGGCCCAGATGAATTTAATGCGCCTAGGTTTTTAATCTGTGCCCCGTGAGCCGCGGCACAGGTTAAGTGAGCCGCGGCACACGGGGCGGTTTTTTGTGTACTCCACGCGGTTTTGGGCCGTTGCGAAGCCGGATATCGACCTAATCACACAGACGCTTTTTTGTGGCAGAAGAAAGCTATAAATAAAGCGGCAAGGTCAGAAAAGGGGAGATGGGATGATCAGAGAATTGATTATCAAGGAGCAGAAGCAGAAGACATCAGGAGCAGAGGGCGGGAGCCGGAAGAACGGAGGGATCCGAGCTCTTCATCTGCGTTTGATTTTAATGCTTTCATTCTTTTAATCTGTATTTTTATCTTTTAGCATGTCAGGCTAAAACCCTTGTTCTAGGATTTTGATGAAACCTAAGTTTTGACGGATTTGCTTTAGATTATAGATTTTAATGCTTTCAATTGTGTGGCCAATAATTGGATTGTTTTAATTGCGCAACTCGAATCGGGAGAGGAGAGTTGGTGATGAACTATTGGTGAGAACCGTTTTATTCTGTGAGATAGGAATATACTCATAGGAACTACGTGGCCTTTTGAATATTTTATGCTTTTTGCCTACTGACGAATTAATTCACCTAGGGATAGAGTGCGTTATTCGCCTTTAGAAAAATCTATTGACCTCGGGAGAGGCGGTAGAGTATTTTAGCAATCTTCGCCTTCAATAAATTGGGAAAATCATTAACTTCAGATAATCGAAAGTAAATTCGGATAAACTGAGGTGGATTCAGAATCCTAGAATTATTCATCATTTGATTTTTCTTCTTAGATCGATCGTTTATACTATTTAGTCTTTTATTAATTTCTTTTAGTAATTAATTGCAACCCAAAGTTCGATTGTTCAAATAAAACTAGAATACATAAAAATCGGTAGTTAGTGATTCAGTCCTCGTGGGAACGATACTCACTCATCACTTTATTACTTATATACGATAACGTGCACTTGCGTTCAAGAAAAATCGCAACAAGTTTTTGGCGCCGTTGCCGGGTACTGAAAATTTTACTAATATCGATTTCAGTATTTCTAGTCTTAGTTTGAACATTTTGTTTTATTTATTTTCTTGTATTTTATTTTATTTTATTTGTTTGTCCTTTTAGGATCTTTCGGGTAGTGCATGAGAAAATTTGGTAACGAAGGCCTACTACCTTTGGATACCGAACTCGAGCGCACTCTTCGAAGAAATAAAAAGGAGAAACGAGAGTCACCGACCACAGTCACCATGGCCAATAATATCAAAAATCATGGAGGTGATAATCCTGTTCAGCAAGTTCAACCGGCACTAGCACTTCGAGATTATGCTATGCCGCAGATTAATGCTAACTTTTCGGGGATTCGGCGTCCCACTATCCAGGCGAACAATTTCGAAATCAAGCCTGCAATTATTCAGATGGTACAAGAGAGCCAGTTTGTGGATTGCCGAATGACGACCCTAACGCACACATTACGTCTTTTCTCGAGATTTGTGACACGTTCAAGAACAATGGTGTCACCGATGATGCTATCCGTCTAAGGCTTTTCCCTTTCTCCTTGAGGGATAAAGCAAAATTTTGGTTGAATTCTTTACCGCCGGGCTCGATCACGACATGGGCAGAATTAGCGCAAGCTTTCCTTGCTAAATTCTTCCCACATTCGAAGACGGCGAGGTTACGGAACGAAATTACCACCTTTGGTCAATATGATATGGAGTCGCTCCACGAGGCGTGGGAGCGATACAAAGATTTGCTACGGAGATGCCCACATCACGGCCTTCCGGACTGGCTTTAGATTTAGACGTTCTATAATGGTTTGAGTGTTTCTACACGCACTCTCGTAGATGCAGCAGCTGGAGGAGCCTTAATGGGAAAAACTATGGCCGAAGCACATTCTTTGTTGGAAGCCATGGCCGCTAATGCTTATCAATGGCCATCCGAAAGAGTAAATCCGAAGCGAGTTATGGAGATCTCAAATAATGATCCAATCTCTACATTGTCAGCCCAAGTCGCAGCAATAACGCAACAGCTTCAAGCATTTTTGCATGCTCCTTCTCCCGTTACCATTGAGTCTTGCAATTGGTGTAACGGATCTCACCCTAGCGCGGAGTGCCAAGTCGGAAATCCGTTCGAGCAGCCCCCAATTGAACAAGCTCAGTTCGTAGGAAACGGGAACCGGCAAAATAATCCGTACTCCAACACGTATAATCCGGGATGGCGTAATCATCCCAACTTCTCATGGAGAAACGGATAGAACTCGAACCAGCCTCCGTTCGCTCAAAACCAACATCAGCCTCCTCCCGCTCCAAAAGTTTCTCTCGAGGAAGCAATTGCGAAATTGGCAGCGAATACGAGTCAATTCATGACCCGTATAGAAGCAACATTGCAAAATCATTCCGGTTCCATTCGCAACTTGGAAGTCCAACTGGGCCAGATTGCTAATGTGTTGACAGCCCGCCCGGAGGGAGCATTGCCAAGTACGACCGAGACAAATCCTAGAGAAAGTCTAAATGCGATCAGTTTGAGAAGCGGGAAGGAGGTGTGTGACCAGCCCGAGTGGAGTGAAAAGAGAAGTGAAATTGAGGAGAAGAAAAATTCAGCGACGGAGGAATCACAAGATTGGAGACCCTCGATAACGCTTCTGGATAATCCGAAGGCATATGTACCACCCATCCCATTTCCGCAGCGGTTACAACAGAAAAAGGCGGACAAGCAATTCTCCAAGTTTCTCGATACTTTCAAAAAGCTTCACATAAATATTCCATTCGCTTATGCATTGGAGCAAATGCCGAGTTACGTTAAATTCATGAAGGAGATCTTGTCAAAGAAACGAAAGCTCGAGGAGTTTGAGACAGTCGCCTTAACGGAGGAGTGCAGCGCGATCCTTCAGAAAAAGCTTCCACCAAAATTGAAGGATCCGGGAAGCTTCAATATACCGTGCACCATGGGGAACCTCTCTTTTGATAAGGCGTTGTGCGATCTCGGGGCTAGTATTAATCTCATGCCTCTGTCTATTTTCAAAAAGCTGGGAATTGGAGAAGCGAAGCCGACGACAATCTCCTTGCAATTAGCAGATCGATCGATTAAATATCCGAGGGGAATAATCGAGGACGTGTTAGTAAAAGTTGATAAGTTCATATTTCCGGCTGACTTCATTGTGCTCGACATGGAGGAAGATCAAGACATCCTAATCATTTTGGGAAGACCATTCTTAGCGACCGGCCGCACCCTCATAGATGTGGAAAAAGGCGAACTAACTCTAAGGGTTCAAGACGATCATGTCACGTTCCAAGTGTTTAAATCCTTTCCGTGTCCAGGTGGTGTTGAGAAGAGCTCAAAAATTGATAGTGTGGATGCCGTTGCGAAAGACACACACCGGGAGAATCGTCGGTTGAAAAACTCAGAATCCGTTTCAGAAAGTCCCGATGCTGTCCTAAGTTCGTTTAAGAAAGAGGAAAATAAGCCATCCGTAAAACGGAGGCCAAATCATGAGAAAAATGGGTGCTTCGGGAATTTGTTTGTGTCGAAACCTTTTCGCAGACAACATTTGGTGTCCGAATCGAAAATTGAATCGTTAAAGACCAATGGTCAAAATTTTAAAACACATATTAACGGTTCGATTGACGGGGTGGAGTCCAAATGGAGTTTGCGAAAAGCGAACTGATTTCCAATAGGTCCGGCTGAAGACTATAAACTTAGCGCTTCTCGGGAGGCAACCCGAGTATTAGTTGTAGATTTTTTATTTTCTTGCATTTTAGAGTTTTTATTTTCCGTCATTTTAGCTTTGATTTGCTTAGCCCTCTCATTCTTGATGTTTTCCTTTATAAATTCTGTGCAGGAATCACCCAGGGAAAGAAATCAATGATGGGCCGCGGCACAAGAATATTGAGCCGCAGCACACACCAGTGGCAGGAAAAAGCCAAACCAGACTGTACTATGTGCCGCGGCACGATCTTACTGAGCCGCAGCACACCTGACCTATGAGCCGCGACACGTTGCTGCTGAGCCGCGGCACGCCAATTGCCGAAAATCTGCCCAGGAGGCTGTCCTATGTGCCGCGGCACATATGTGCTGAGCCACGGCACACTAACCTTATGAGCCGCGACACCCGTATGATGAGCCGCGGCACCCAGCGACATCACAAAAAGTCCCTGGCCGACTGTACTATGGGCCGCGGCTCACTTAAGCTGTGCCGCGGCCCCCGTTCAGAATCTGAATAGCCCAGGTATCTTCTTATACTCGATCGGCCGGGACCTCATGTAAACTTCTTCCCTTCCCTCCTGCACACAAGCACGCGGCCGACATATTTCTTTTCTCCCTCTTCTTGCATTCTTCATTCCAAGTCAGGTAAATCCCGAACTCTTAATCATAATTGATGCATGATTCGAACCGAAAATTGAAGTTATATGCTGCTAGTTGTTCTTCAAAATTTTTTTTTATGGAGTTGGAATATGGTGAATATGGAGTAGATTGTGATGGTATTTGTGATTATAAACTAATTGGTGATGTTAGTCGTCTGTTATCATGGCCGTATATCTGTATTAATTTTTTTGGGATTTGGAGTTAGCCATGAAAATTCTTGTTCTTCATTTTAACTTGTGCATACTGAGTGTTTGATAAATTGCAGCAATGAATTATTATTAAGCCAAGTCTTTTCAAACTATGTGCAACGAATCATTTTATCCCGACCCTTCCATCCTATGTAAACTTGAGAGCTCATTCTTAATTTCCTCTTTGATGATGCAAGCTCATTCATTCACATTCCGCATGGTGTAGTCTAGAAGCGTGCAAGCACGCCGAACAACGCCGGCACCAGTGCGTGAGCATACAGGAGGGGAGTACTTGACCTTTCACTTTTATTTCATTATATACGTCCTAAGTTTGGGGGGGGGTTACTTTGTGTTGCTACATTTATTGTTGTACTTATTTCGTTGCACTTTTCATTATTTTTTTTGTTATTTTTGTTGTTGCTAGCCTTGCTTGTCATGATTTTACTCTTATTCGTGAATTTTTCGGGATTCTATTTGTGTAATACTGATATTACAACACTGTTATCTCTCTGAAGAAACGGTTGAGTTTTAGTCGAGTTGTAGTCAGTAATATCTGTTTCTGCTTAGTCTTCATTTAGGTCCGAAATTTTTTTCGTTTTTTGTAGAGATCTTAGCGGATAAGAAATGAGACATACGTGTTTTATAATAGCCGTCTATACGTTTGGTTTCATTTTTTGGTTAGCTAGTCGTCCAGTAACATGAGTCGTATTGGCATTTGATTTGAGTTTAGAGTCGGACAGTTTTTCCCAAAAAGTCAAGATATTTTTGCTCTATGACGGGAAGTCTAGTAACCGGGGGTATTCGCGTGACCAGTTGTTTACCCTCGTGTAAAACGACGACCCTGATTAGACTAGTGGTTTAGAAATTTCACATTACCGATGATGGGAAGCCTAGTAACCGGGGGTATTCACGTGACCCGTTGTTTACTCTCGCGTAAAACAGCAACCTTGACATGCGGGAATAGAAATTTGAGTTGTTTCTCTGCTGTGGAGGGGAACTTAGTAACTAGAAGCATTCATGTGCCCCATGAGTGTCTTTTACGTCAAACAGTTTCCCAATACATGAGAATGGAATTTCCACCCTAGGATTATCCCGATGAAACATCCCGATATCCGAACCTAGTGGTCAACTCGAATCACTTTATTGATCATATATAAGGGAACAGTGTCTGAGGGTTAATTTTGATGAAACTCGTGAAAATTTTTGCCAGTAGACTGTGGAACTGGGCGAGTTAGCTTGTTTATTTTAACTTTTCATATTGACGGTCGATTAAATTCACGTTTGTTAATCTTTGAGCTGGATTTTCTTCATAAACGAGTGATTAGGACTGAAATTGGTTACTTTGTGGAATCAGTGTTCTGGATGTAGCTCGCTATTACGATACTTGTATTATTCAGAGAGAATTTCAGGGTAGTATTGATTAGGTTGAGCAATATAAATTGCACGATTATTCACGATATTCTTTTGTTGAAATTAATTCTTTTTGCTTGAGGACAAGCAAAGGCTCAAGTTTGGGGGTATTTGTTAGGCGTATTTTTATACGCTTATTTATCATTATTTTGTATTCTTTTGAATTGTAAATCTGCATAAATGAGCCTGTAATGCCCTATTATTTGCAAGAAATTGGAGTCCGAAAGCCGAAACGATGAAAAACGGACGAAAACGGCAAATTTTGGCACAGGGCCGCGGCACAAGGCAAGCGGGCCGCGGCACAGGAAGGCACCCAGCGACCTCCGAATAATCTGTACTCTGAGCCGCGGCACAGATAAAGTGAGCCGCGGCCCAGATGAATTTAATGCGCCCAGGTTTTTAATCTGCGCCCCGTGAGCCGTGGCACAGGTTAAGTGAGTCGCGGCACACAGGGCAGTTTTTTGTGTACTCCGTGCGGTTTTGGGCCGTTGCGAAGCCGGATCTCGACCTAATCACACGGACGCGTTTTTGTGGCAGAAGAAAGCTATAAATAAAGCGGCAAGGTCAGAAAAGAGGAGAGGGGCTGATCAGAGAATTGATTATCAAGGAGCAGAAGCAGAAGACATCAGGAGCAGAGGACGGGAGCCAGAAGAACAGAGGGATCCGAGCTCTTCATCTGCATTTGATTTTAATGCTTTCATTCTTTTATTCTGTATTTTTATCTTTTAGCATGTCAAGCTAAAACCCTTATTCTAGGATTTTGATGAAACCTAAGTTTTGACGGATTTGCTTTAGATTATCTATATAATTCCCTTTTCTATTGAGTTTTCCCAATCGATTTTAATGCTTTCAATTGTCTGGCCAATAATTGGATTGTTTTAATTGCGCAACTCGAATCGGGAGAGGAGAGTTGGTGAGGAACTATTGGTGAGAACCATTTTATTCTGTGAGATAGGAATATACTCATAGGAACTACGTGGCATTTTGAAGATTTTATGCTTTTTGCCTACTGACGAATTAATTCACCTAGAGATAGAGTGCGTTATTCGCCTTTAGAAAAATCTATTGACCTCGGGAGAGGCGGTAGAGTATTTTAGCAATCTTCGCCTTCAATAAATTGGGAAAATCATTAACTTTAGATAATCGAAAGTAAATTCGGATAAACCGAGGTGGATTCAGAATCCTAGAATTATTCATCATTTAATTTTTCTTCTTAGATCGATCGTTTATACTATTTAGTCTTTTATTAATTTCTTTTAGTAATTAATTGCAACCCAAAGTTCGATTGTTCAAATAAAACTAGAATACATAAAAATCGGTAGTTAGTGATTCAGTCCTCGTGGGAACGATACTCACTCATCACTTTATTACTTGTATATGATAACGTGCACTTGCGTTCAAGAAAAATCGCAACAAAAAACTGTCTGACTCTAAACTCAAATTAAGTGCCAACACGACTCTTGTTACTGGACGCCTAGCTAACCGAAAAGTATAACCAAACGTATAGGCGGCGATTTGAAAACACGTATGTCTCCTTTCTTATCTGCTAAGATTTCTACAAAAACGATAAAATTTTGGACTTAACTGAATACTCAACAGAAACAGATATCGCTGACTGCAACTCGACTAAAACTCAACCGTTTCTTCCAAGAGAAATCAGTATCGTAACATCAGTTTTACACACGGAAGCACAAAAAATTCACGAAAAAATTCATGTTTGCAAAAACCATCAACAGCATGTGAGAAAAATAAAGCAATGATGAAATCGCAATTCATAACCAAGAAAATTTAAGAACATCGGATGCTTCAATTTATTCCACTACACATAAAATCATCAATAATAGAACTCATGTAAAAATAAAAGAGATAAGGAAAAGTGAAACTTATTCCAAATGTCTTCTTGGGAGCCATCACATGTCCGAGTGGAATCGTCTGTCAATCCATACTTCAAATAATGCTCAAAATCACGAGGGACCCCCAAACTTAGTCTCTAGTCATGAAATAACAATAGACATTAAATCAAGAAAGACTAGAATACGCAGGATAATGCTCATTGGGGTTGAAAAAATATTAGAGAAATAAGGGCCACAAGAATACACGAATCCAAACGAAAAAACAAAACAAAGGAAAAAATTTATAAACGAAAAATCAAATAAAAAAACAACTAACTAGAAAGCAAGTAAAAATGATGGGTTGCCTCCCATCAAGCGCTCTATTTTACGTCTTGAGCACGACGTGGCAAATAAAAAAAAAGTAACGTGGCTTATTTCTAGGGAGATTGCCAAATACCCCCTTTACAATCTATAAGCCTCTTATTCCACAAAGGAGGCTTTGGTTCATGCCCGGTTGCCAAAAATAATGAGTAAGAGTAATTATGCGGACAACCAAAAAATAATAGAAGAATATAATAATGATAAGGCATGAAAAAATAAGCAGAGTTTGAATGGGTAAATAATAAAGACTTATCATGAACAACCTCATTAGAACTCACAGAATCAGCCTCAACAAAATCAAGAGTAATGGGGTCAATCTCTCCCATTATGGATTTAGAAAAAATTATGCGCGGCATCATTAATAAAATTTTAGGCACAAAAGTGTTCACCTTATTGTTCGAAGTTTGATGACAAATTAATGAAATTTCTTTGGAAACATCATCAACGGTAACTTCTTCTATAGGCTCATCACACTTTATGTAATTATCAGGTGCTGGGGGATCGACCTTAAAACTTAGCATGTCTTTCTTCTCAACCTCCCCCTCAACTTCACTACTAAATATATGAGCTGGAAAATAACCATAGTGAATCTCAAGACCACGACTTCCACATTCTCGCTCAAAAGGAGTACTATCAGGATTTTTAAGAGCGTCTACACATTGTTCATGTAATACCCGTAATTTTGTTCCCCGGAAATTTTCTATTTTTTAGCGGAAGTCTATTTTGACGACTTGCTTGGGACCGTTTTGTCATCCTGAGAATGATTAATTCTACACTTTTTGTCATCCGAGTTCGTTTCGGTATCGTTCTGTTGAATTCCGTGTTCTTTAGCGACTTTTCCACGTATGAGTTCGACTTTGTTAAATCACCATAAATTCTTGGAAACTCCAAAAATTCTGAATCTTGGCAATATTATAAAGCATCGAGATACTTTCCAATGGTTCAAACGGTGAGTCAATCGGAGTCCAGACGAGGGAGTTATGGTCGTAATAGCTAAGTCACTCTCATTTTCCAGATTCGGCCAAAACCGCCTGTACCCGGTGCCGCGGCACACCTGGGCTGAGCCACGGCACACTGCCGAGCCCTGGGAGCAAATTTTGAGCCTGTGCCGCGGCACACCTATACTGAGCCGCGGCACACATGACAGTTTACCCTATATCTGCGTTTTCTTGAGCGGATCACCTCATTTTTCCCCATTTCTTCACTTGGGCACGAGAGAGGAGGCTTGAGAGGAAGAAGTTTCTTCACCTATCACTTGAGTGTGTGATTTCTCTTCATCTCTTTTCGATTGTGAAGCTTGGATCATCGATCTATCGAGTATTCTTCGAATCATAGTGCTTGGATCTTCAAGAGGTAATTTCTTCAACATCTTGGATTTCGATTTTGTATTGGGTAATGATGTTTTGGGTGTTAAAATCATGGGGTATGAAGTGATATACGCATGATTATGGACATGTTTGAGTATTCATCGGATTATTGAAAGATTATTCAAGAACACTTGAATTTTGTTTTGGAAATTGGGATTTTTGTTTGACTTCATCCTTTTAATCCGTAGTAATTTAGATTAGTGATGGATTGATGATGATTTAGGTGTATTCTATCATTTCCATCGTTATTCCACGGTTGGAGTGTAGTGATTAAATCGTCGGTTGAGTTATTAGTCGACGCCTTGAAGGTGTCCGACAAAAGGTCTAAGAGGGGGTTTTGTGCGTTATGCGATTATTATTCATCGTACGATTGTTGATTTATCATTGATATGACTTAGGACGAAATCCTTGTGAAGAACTCAAGTCGGAACCCTTCCGTTGTCTTCTTCGTGGTTCAAGCTTCCCGGTCGAACCGTGTTCTTCGGGATCTTCGGTAACGTTTATTAAGGCAAGTATACATTTATGATTGTACGTTCTCGACTTTGAAAGTATGAAATATTGATGGTATGATTATTTCTAGCCACTCTGGGACGAGCCTATGGTCCTCTGAGGGTTTCGTAGCCTCTGGTGCGATTCCATGGTTGATATGAACGAACCGTTTCTACGGCATTCATATGAAATAATGTTGGCATGTAATGAACGAACCGTTTTGACGGCATTCCTACATGTAACGGCGTATGATATGAACGAACCGTTTCTACGGCATTCACATACGTCTTATGAGATTTAGTTATTCCGGAATACTAGTCTTAAATTGATGAATTGACGGATATTGATGAATTGACGGATTACATTTACTTTATTGTCGAGGAGTATTATGTTTCATATTGTTATACTTGCACTAGCTATTCGACGGCTAACCCCTTTATGGGGGAAATACGTTTCATGTATTTCAGGTTCCAGGAGAGCGGACAGGTGGGTATCAGGTCGGCATGAAGATGATGGGCAAGTGTGATACTGTGTCTTGTCTCCGGTTATTTTCTTGGATTCCTCCATTCAGTGTTGTTGTACTGGAATGGATTGTTAAATACTCGAGTATTGTATTTCAGTTTCCTTGATGTTCCGGCCTGTGTTGCCGAGGTATTGATTTGTGTAGTGATGTATATGGTTTCATTGGTTATGGTTTTGAATACCATTTGTATCGTCTTTCTTTCTATTTTATGTAGACCTTGTCGGTCAAGTTTATAGTTCCGCGTATGTTTAGCCTTGTGGGTCCCACGGAGGGGCTCACGGCGCTATAATATACCCTGAATAACTTAGGGGTTTTACAGAATATGGTATCAGAGCTTAGGTTTATGGATACCTAGGCTGTCGGTCTTTTGGGTCGATTGAGTCGGCATTTGCCCACAGTATCACTACTCTGCCATCATCACAGTGCGACCGGTACTTGCAAGTCCTCTCACTCTTCTTGTATTTTTTTTCTTAATCGTTTCGTTTATAGCTTGGTATTCTTGGGATTTGGTCACTTCGAGAATGTGCGATTCGGATTATACTTACGCACGGATGTGCCCTTCAGAATGTTGGCTGAAAGTAGGAAGAATCGTGGCCGTGGTCATGGACGTGAACTCTTCCTTGAGATTTTGTTAAGTTGCTAATTGCGATAGTGGTGTGTATCGGTATTATGTTGAGACTTTGTTTAAGAGTCGCATGCTAGTATCACGGGAGATCTTCGACTTCGCAGACTTGTAAGTATGTTGTTCGGATTATTCGATAATTCTTGGTGAATTTAAATTTCCGTTGAAATGTTGTTTGTGCGAGTGATTGCAAGTTTCGAGGACGAAACTTATTTTTAAGGGGGGTAGAGTGTAATACCCCGATTTTTCGGATATAATTTTTTTCGTTTATATGTTGGATGTCGTTGATGGACAATTGTACTTGAGGATGAGGTGAACGTATGCCAATACTCTTGAATGTGCTTATGTCGAGAATAGCGAAAATGGCTAAATACTGCTACGTTAGCGCACGCTACAAGATATGCCTAGCGCGCACTAAGACATATACTTAACGTATGCTACGGTGCATACTTGGCGCACGCTAAGAGATTCGGTTACGTGCACTAAGGAGGACCCCTAACGTGCGTAACAACTTGCTGGGTTAGTTCCGAAAGGTGGCGGCAGGTAGGCCCAGATTGATTTTTATATTCAGTTAGCGCACGCTAACGCATGTTGGTTAGCGCACGCTAACACCAGATCGCCATTAATGGAATCTTAGCTTCGGCGGGCGGACCCGGCCATGTTTCGACGCGTGTCCAGATAAGGTCAGCAAGAGTTGTCGTGTAAAGCTAGCGCACGTTAAAACCGTATGATTAGCGCACGCTAATTCCATATCGGTCAAAGGAATCCCGGTAATCGCGGATGCTTTCGGCATGTGGGGGCACGATACTGTAGCAAGTCAACGCCTGTTAGCGTACACTAATGCATGGGCATTACGTATGTTAGATGAATTTCGAAGCAATGTAGTAGCTTCTGGACTGCCCGATAGCGCACGCTATCAAGGAAGGATAGCGCACGTTGGTCTTGTAGCGCATGCTTAATATAAGGTCTAGCACGCGCTAGTGATGTGTTTTATAGAGAGGATAGACGAGTGCTGAGAGGCATTTTGTCCATTCTCCTTCCTTCAGTCAATAGAGAGAGAGAGCCTTGGGAAGTACTTGAAGTTCCTAAACATTGAGAGATGATTCTCTTAAACAAGATTAAGATAAAGAGTTCGGATTTAAGTATTATTCTTGAAGTTTTTGATGATTCTTGGAATGGAGTTCAAATTATTCTTCTTCGTGGTTAGTCCATACAAAGTAATCCTCGTATCCCTTTGATACTGGTTCATTTTTTTTCTTTAAGGATTACTACTTGGGAGGGAGTATGTTGGGAATCGCGCATTTTGATGTTCGTTTCTATTTCAATGTAAATGCATAAATTGGATTGTACTTTTATCCGTTGCATGAGTATTTTTGAAATGGATTTTGGTATTTTGCCAACAGAATTTTATTCTGTAAAACCGATTCCCTAAACTGAGTTTTCGGCATTTTTAACCTTGATCGTTTTGACGGTATTTGGAAAATGATTTTTTTAGTATTTGAAAAATATTACCGTCATCGGTCTTTTTGGCATTTCTGAAATGACGTGGAAATTTTTGCTTAGCCTGGTAAATCCTTGTGAGAAGGGTTTACGGCGTGTAATATTCCCAGGAGGATCTGGAGTGTTACAATCTTGGTATCATGTGATAATGCTATACGAGATTTATTGGAATCGTAATAAGAGATTTCGGATGTTGATATGATTATTGAGATCTTCTTCATATGACGATAAGGGTTTTGTTGTGATTCTTGAGGTTGTATGAATGACATGATGAAGGAAATGATAACATGGAGATATATACCTCGGATATGTTGTTCTGAACGTGATTTCGGATATTTCATGTTCTTGCAGAACTCTTGAATTATCTGAGGTGATGAAAATTTTTAAGAAGTGTTGATGTTTTGAATATGAATATGGAATATTCATATCTAGAGCTAAACTATGTGTTGCAAATAATATTCGTATAGGAAATACGAATGTGATTATGAGCTTGATGAGACTATTATTCATCTCTGAATTTGGAAGCCCATACGTACGGAGCAAATATTCAAATCGAATGATTGGATTGTTTGATAACCTTAAAATATGATTATCTATAATGTTGAACTAATTGGATGGTTAGAATTAACGATGATCATCGGAAAATTTTAACTACGGATTTACAAGAAGGGAACCTTGTCAATTCGTATTTAAGAATTGAGTTTGGAACCGATAATATTTAGACCCTTATTATTGGTCCGAATTGGTTGCTGATATGATCATCGGATTTCGGCTCGTATTGTGGACATGGATTCGTGAGGGTCTGAGTTGGGCGATTCGATCGTGATTGGTCGAGATATGGTGAAACGATTGAGTTTGTGGTTTGGTGGTATTGATATTGTGCGTCATCGAACCGGTTGATTATCAATCCTTCGTTTTACAATAAGATATGATGTTTGATCATAGATTATGACTGTTGTGTTGTGGTTAAGGTTGAACGGTTCGTAGATTAACTTGGTCGAAACTGAGGGAAATTCGTAAGACGAAATCAACTGAATTGGTAACAGTTCGTTGTATTGATATCGAGGCAAGTTTTATACTCGTACTAATCAATGAGACTAATGTTATTGTGTAGGCATACGAATGTGTGTATCATTTCGGGACTTGGCCTCTTTATGATTGTATTGATATCAAGGGATTGGTTGACACGACGCCCGTCGGCAAATTATGCCAAATGTTACTGTTGTTTGTAAATGGCCGGTTCAAGGCATTACGATACTTGTTGGTAAAGTTGCTGTCGATAGCCGGTTCGTGGTATCGATGTATCGATTATTTTTGTTCGCGATTAATGTCATTCTGAGACATCATCGAATCTTTGTTGTCGAATTGGAACCGTTGCTATGATGTTGCGTTAACCGATTGGGGACGTTTGATATATCCTTTTGTCATATCCGTTTCGGTGGTCGGTTTAAGACACCGGGACATCTATTCTATCGTATCATTGATTATCGATTGACCGTTCTAAGGTAATCGAGGTATTGAATTGGGATTATCGAAGATAATTCCCATCCGTTGTCAAAGATATTCTCATCAGTTGTATCATTGCTATCGATTGGCCATTCTACGGTAATTGAAGCATGGAATTGGGACTGTCGAGGATAGTTCCCATCCGTTGAATTATTATTGTCGTGTTGGCCGACTCAAGGCAGCACACTATTATTCTTGTGAACTCGGTAATTTTGTGATCGTTGAGAGTTGAGGATTTTCCGAACTGTTGTGTTGTGATCGTTGCTCGTGTTAATCGGTCCTTAGGGAATTCTGATCCCAGGATGGTTGTTTTGAATATCGTTGGTCGTGTCGATCTTTCATTATTTGTGTGTCATCGTTCACTTGGTGAGTCGTATGATCCATATTGGATGTTTTATCCCTTGAGTTTCGTTGTCATGTTATATCGTGGCATATCTGGAATCATGTCTGCGTGCCGATTGGTTATGTGTAGGATTTTTAGCCAGGCACTCGATGGTCATGCGTGGATATTTCCGCATTGGGCCATGCACACGAGACGTAGTTCTTGAGGCTAATTAGGTACATTGTCACACGTATATTCTGGATTCCGTATACGGGGTGGACATGTGCACGGACACATTTCCGGATCGGGCGTACTGTGATGTCCCTCTTGAGCTTTATTGATTGATCGTTCGTAGTCCATGTTGTATTGGATATGTCCGACGATTTGCGACTGGTTGTTCATACGCCGAGGGGTATGCCCGACAGTCAGGTTTGCTTCTTTGAGATCTGTATTGTGATGATTTACAGCTTTGGGCTGTTCGGCTTTCAGGCCATTGTGATGTATCGGTATTTCCGTTGGAGCCTTCGGGCATTGTGAATTCGTATCTTTTTCGGCATTGGTTTGGTTTACCTTCGGGTAATGTATTGTTGTGTTCTATATTGATGATTCGCCGTTTGGGCGTAAGTTTCGGTTCTTATGCATCTCGTTGAGCTTTTCCTGGCGAAATATTTCTTCTCCCTACCTGTTTTAAGTTTCGGGACGAAACTTCTTTTAAGGAGGGTAGAATGTAATACCCGTAATTTTGTTCCCCGGAAATTTTCTATTTTTTAGGGGAAGTCTATTTTGACGACTTGCTTGGGACCGTTTCGTCATCCTGAGAATGATTAATTCTACACTTTTTGTCATCCGAGTTCGTTTCGGTATCGTTCTGTTGAATTCCGTGTTCTTTAGCGACTTTTCCACGTATGAGTTCGACTTTGTTAAATCACCATAAATTCTTGGAACTCCAAAAATTCTGAATCTTGGCAATATTATAAAGCATCGAGTGAGCTTTCCAATGGTTCAAACGGTGAGTCAATCGGAGTCCAGACGAGGGAGTTATGGTCGAAATAGCTAAGTCACTCTCATTTTCCAGATTCGGCCAAAACCGCCTGTACCCGGTGCCGCGGCACACCTGGGCTGAGCCGCGGCACACTGCCGAGCCACGGGAGCAAATTTTGAGCTGTGCCGCGGCACACCTATACTGAGCCGCGGCACACATGACAGTTTACCCTATATCTGCGTTTTCTTGAGCGGATCACCTCATTTTTCCCCATTTCTTCACTTGGGCACGAGAGAGGAGGCTTGAGAGGAAGAAGTTTCTTCACCTATCACTTGAGTGTGTGATTTCTCTTCATCTCTTTTCGATTGTGAAGCTTGGATCATCGATCTATCGAGTATTCTTCGAATCATAGTGCTTGGATCTTCAAGAGGTAATTTCTTCAACATCTTGGATTTCGATTTTGTATTGGGTAATGATGTTTTGGGTGTTAAAATCATGGGGTATGAAGTGATATACGCATGATTATTATTCATCGTACGATTGTTGATTTATCATTGATATGACTTAGGGACGAAATCCTTGTGAAGAACTCAAGTCGGAACCCTTCCGTTCGTTGTCTTCTTCGTGGTTCAAGCTTCTCGGTCGAACCGTGTTCTTCGGGATCTTCGGTAACGTTTATTAAGGCAAGTATACATTTATGATTGTACGTTCTCGACTTTGAAAGTATGAAATATTGATGGTATGATTATTTCTAGCCACTCCAGGACGGGCCTATGGTCCTCTGAGGGTTTCGTAGCCTCTGGTGCGATTCCATGGTTGATATGAACGAACCGTTTCTACGGCATTCATATGAAATAATGTTGGCATGTAATGAACGAACCGTTTTGACGGCATTCCTACATGTAACGGCGTATGATATGAACGAACCGTTTCTACGGCATTCACATACGTCTTATGAGATTTAGTTATTCCGGAATACTAGTCTTAAATTGATGAATTGACGGATATTGATGAATTGACGGATTACATTTACTTTATTTTCGAGGAGTATTATGTTTCATATTGTTATACTTGCACTAGCTATTCGACGGCTAACCCCTTTATGGGGAAATACGTTTCATGTATTTCGAGTTCCAGAGAGCGGACAGGTGGGTATCAGTCGGCATGAAGATGATGGGCAAGTGTGATACCGTGTCTTGTCTCGGTTATTTTCTTGATTCCTCCATTCGGTTGTTGTCTTGGAATGGATTGTTAAATACTCGAGTATTGTATTTCAGTTTCCTTGATGTTCCGGCCTGTGTTGCCGAGGTATTGATTTGTGTAGTGATGTATATGGTTTCATTGGTTATGGTTTTGAATACCATTTGTATCGTCTTTCTTTCTATTTTATGTAGACCTTGTCGGTCAAGTTTATAGTTCCGCGTATGTTTAGCCTTGTGGGTCCCACGGCGGGGCTCACGGCGCTATAATATACCCTGAATAACTTAGGGGTGTTACAGAATATGGTATCAGAGCTTAGGTTTATGGATACCTAGGCTGTCGGTCTTTTGGGTCGATTGAGTCGGCATTTGCCCACAGTATCACTACTCTGCCATCATCACAGTGCGACCGGTACTTGCAAGTCCTCTCACTCTTCTTGTATTTTTTTTCTTAATCGTTTCGTTTATAGCTTGGTATTCTTGAGATTTGGTCACTTCGAGAATGTGCGATTCGGATTATACTTACGCACGGATGTGCCCTTCAGAATGTTGGCTGAAAGTAGGAAGAATCGTGGCCGTGGTCATGGATGTGAACTCTTCCTTGAGATTTTGTTAAGTTGCTAATTGCGATAGTGGTGTGTATCGGTATTATGTTGAGACTTTGTTTAAGAGTCGCATGCTAGTATCACGGGAGATCTTCGACTTCGCAGACTTGTAAGTATGTTGTTCGGATTATTCGATAATTCTTGGTGAATTTAAATTTCCGTTGAAATGTTGTTTGTGCGAGTGATTGCAAGTTTCGAGGACGAAACTTATTTTTAAGGGGGGTAGAGTGTAATACCCCGATTTTTCGGATATAATTTTTTTTCGTTTATATGTTGGATGTCGTTGATGGACAATTGTACTTGAGGATGATGTGAACGTATGACAATATTATTGAATGTGTTTATGTCGAGAATAGCGAAAATGGCTAAGTACAGCTACGTTAGCGCACGCTACAAGATATGCCTAGCGCGCACTAAGACATATACTTAACGTACGCTACGGTGCATACTTGGCGCACGCTAAGAGATTCGGTTACGTTCACTAAGGAGGACCCCTAACGTGCGTAACAACTTGCTGGGTTAGTTCCGAAAGGTGGCCGACAGGTAGGCCCAGATTGATTTTTATATTCAGTTAGCGCACGCTAACGCATGTTGGTTAGCGCACGCTAACACCAGATCGCCATTAATGGAATCTTAGCTTCGGCGGGCGGACCCGGCCATGTTTCGACGCGTGTCCAGATAAGGTCAGCAAGAGTTGTCGTGTAAAGCTAGCGCACGTTAAAACCGTATGATTAGCGCACGCTAATTCCATATCGGTCAAAGGAATCCCGGTAATCGCGGATGCTTTCGGCATGTGGGGGCACGATACTGTAGCAAGTCAACGCCTGTTAGCGTACACTATTGCATGGGCATTACGTATGTTAGATGAATTTCGAAGCAATGTAGTAGCTTCTGGACTGCCCGATAGCGCACGCTATCAAGGAAGGATAGCGCACGTTGGTCTTGTAGCGCATGCTTAATATAAGGTCTAGCACGCGCTAGTGATGTGTTTTATAGAGAGGATAGACGAGTGCTGAGAGGCATTTTGTCCATTCTCCTTCCTTCAGTCAATAGAGAGAGAGCCTTGGGAAGTACTTGAAGTTCCTAAACATTGAGAGATGATTCTCTTAAACAAGATTAAGATAAAGAGTTCGGATTTAAGTATTATTCTTGAAGTTTTTGATGATTCTTGGAATGGAGTTCAAATTATTCTTCTTCGTGGTTAGTCCATACAAAGTAATCCTCGTATCCCTTTGATACTGGTTCATTTTTTTTTCTTTAAGGATTACTACTTGGGAGGGAGTATGTTGGGAATCGCGCATTTTGATGTTCGTTTTTATTTCAATGTAAATGCATAAATTGGATTGTACTTTTATCCGTTGCATGAGTATTTTTGAAATGGATTTTGGTATTTTGCCAACAGAATTTTATTCTGTAAAACCGATTCCCTAAACTGAGTTTTCGGCATTTTTAACCTTGATCGTTTTGACGGTATTTGGAAAATGATTTTTTTAGTATTTGAAAAATATTACCGTCATCTATCTTTTTGGCATTTCTGAAATGACGTGGAAATTTTTGCTTAGCCTGGTAAATCCTTGTGAGAAGGGTTTACGGCGTGTAATATTCCCAGGAGGATCTGGAGTGTTACAATCTTGGTATCATGTGATAATGCTATACGAGATTTATTGGAATCGTAATAAGAGATTTCGGATGTTGATATGATTATTGAGATCTTCTTCATATGACGATAAGGGTTTTGTTGTGATTCTTGAGGTTGTATGAATGACATGATGAAGGAAATGATAACATGGAGATATATACCTCGGATATGTTGTTCTGAACGTGATTTCGGATATTTCATGTTCTTGCAGAACTCTTGAATTATCCGAGGTGATGAAAATTTTTAAGAAGTGTTGATGTTTTGAATATGAATATGGAATATTCATATCTAGAGCTAAACTATGTGTTGGAAATAATATTCGTATAGGAAATACGAATGTGATTATGAGCTTGATGAGACTATTATTCATCTCTGAATTTGGAAGCCCATACGTACGGAGCAAATATTCAAATCGAATGATTGGATTGTTTGATAACCTTAAAATATGATTATCTATAATGTTGAACTAATTGGATGGTTAGAATTAACGATGATCATCGGAAAATTTTAACTACGGATTTACAAGAAGGGAACCTTGTCAATTCGTATTTAAGAATTGAGTTTGGAACCGATAATATTTAGACCCTTATTATTGGTCCGAATTGGTTGCTGATATGATCATCGGATTTCGTCTCGTATTGTGGACATGGATTCGTGAGGGTCTGAGTTGGACAGTTCAGACTGTGATTGGTCGAGATATGGTGAAACGATTGAGTTTGTGGTTTGGTGGTATTGATATTGTGCGTCATCGAACCGGTTGATTATCAATCCTTCGTTTTACAATAAGATATGATGTTTGATCATAGATTATGACTGTTGTGTTGCGGTTAAGGTTGAAGGGTTCGTAGATTAACTTGGTCGAAACTGAGGGAAATTCGTAAGACGAAATCAACTGAATTGGTAACAGTTCGTTGTATTGATATCGAGGCAAGTTTTATACTCGTACTAATCAATGAGACTAATGTTATTGTGTAGGCGTACGAATGTGTGTATCATTTCGGGACTTGGCCTCTTTATGATTGTATTGATATCAAGGGATTGGTTGACACGACGCCCGTCGGCAAATTATGCCAAATGTTACTGTTGTTTGTAAATGGCCGGTTCAAGGCATTACGATACTTGTTGGTAAAGTTGCTGTCGATAGTCGGTTCGTGGTATCGATGTATCGATTATTTTTGTTCGCGATTAATGTCGTTCTGAGACATCATCGAATCTTTGTTGTCGAATTGGAACCGTTGCTATGATGTTGCGTTAACCGATTGGGGACGTTTGATATATCCTTTTGTCATCTCCGTTTCGGTGATCGGTTTAAGACACCGGGACATCTATTCTATCGTATCATTGATTATCGATTGACCGTTCTAAGGTAATCGAGGTATTGAATTGGGATTATCGAAGATAATTCCCATCCGTTGTCAAAGATATTCTCATCCGTTGTATCATTGCTATCGATTGGCCATTCTACGGTAATTGAAGCATGGAATTGGGACTGTCGAGGATAGTTCCCATCCGTTGAATTATTATTGTCGTGTTGGCCGACTCAAGGCAGCACACTATTATTCTTGTGAACTCGGTAATTTTGTGATCGTTGAGAGTTGAGGATTTTCCGAACTGTTGTGTTGTGATCGTTGCTCGTGTTAATCGGTCCTTAGGGAATTCTGATCCCAGGATGGTTGTTTTGAATATCGTTGGTCGTGTCGATCTTTCATTATTTGTGTGTCATCGTTCACTTGGTGAGTCGTATGATCCGTATTGGATGTTTTATCCCTTGAGTTTCGTTGTCATGTTGTATCGTGGCATATCTGGAATCATGTCTGCGTGCCGATTGGTTATGTGTAGGATTTTTAGCCAGGCACTCGATGGTCATGCGTGGATATTTCCGCATTGGACCGTGCACACGAGACGTAGTTCTTGAGGCTAATTAGGTACATTGTCACACGTATATTCTGGATTCCGTATACGGGGTGGACATGTGCACGGACACATTTCCGGATCGGGCGTACTGTGATGTCCCTCTTGAGCTTTATTGATTGATCGTTCGTAGTCCATGTTGTATTGGATATGTCCGACGATTTGCGACTGGTTGTTCATACGCCGAGGGGTATGTCCGGATCAGTTTGCTTCTTTGAGATCTATTGTGATGATTTACACTTTGGGGTGCTCGGCTTCGAGCCATTGTGATGTATCGGTATTTCCGTTGGAGCCTTCGGGCATTGTGAATTCGTATCTTTTTCGGCATTGGTTTGGTTTACCTTCGGGTAATGTATTGTTGTGTTCTATATTGATGATTCGCCGTTTGGGCGTAAGTTTCGGTTCTTATGCATCTCGTTGAGCTTTTCCTGGCGAAATATTTCTTCTTCCTACCTGTTTTAAGTTTCGGGACGAAACTTCTTTTAAGGAGGGTAGAATGTAATACCCGTAATTTTGTTCCCCGGAAATTTTCTATTTTTTAGGGGAAGTCTATTTTGACGACTTGCTTGGGACCGTTTCGTCATCCTGAGAATGATTAATTCTACACTTTTTGTCATCCGAGTTCGTTTCGGTATCGTTCTGTTGAATTCCGTGTTCTTTAGCGACTTTTCCACGTATGAGTTCGACTTTGTTAAATCACCATAAATTCTTGGAACTCCAAAAATTCTGAATCTTGGCAATATTATAAAGCATCGAGTTAGCTTTCCAATGGTTCAAACGGTGAGTCAATCGGAGTCCAGACGAGGGAGTTATGGTCGAAATAGCTAAGTCACTCTCATTTTCCAGATTCGGCCAAAACCGCCTGTACCCGGTGCCGCGGCACACCTGGGCTGAGCCGCGCACACCGCCGAGCCACGGGAGCAAATTTTGAGCCTCGTGCCGCGGCACACCTATCTTGAGCCGCGGCACACATGACGGTTTACCCTATATCTGCGTTTTCTTGAGCGGATCACCTCATTTTTCCCCATTTCTTCACTTGGGCACGAGAGAGGAGGCTTGAGAGGAAGAAGTTTCTTCACCTATCACTTGAGTGTGTGATTTCTCTTCATCTCTTTTCGATTGTGAAGCTTGGATCATCGATCTATCGAGTATTCTTCGAATCATAGTGCTTGGATCTTCAAGAGGTAATTTCTTCAACATCTTGGATTTCGATTTTGTATTGGGTAATGATGTTTTGGGTGTTAAAATCATGGGGTATGAAGTGATATACGCATGATTATGGACATGTTTGAGTATTCATCGGATTATTGAAAGATTATTCAAGAACACTTCGAATTTTGTTTTGGAAATTGGGGATTTTTGTTTGACTTCATCCTTTTAATCCGTAGTAATTTAGATTAGTGATGGATTGATGATGATTTAGGTGTATTCTATCATTTCCATCGTTATTCCACGGTTGGAGTGTAGTGATTCGTCGTTTCGGTTGAGTTATTAGTCGACGCCTTGAAGGTGTCCGACAAAAGGTCTAAGAGGGGGGTTTTGTGCGTTGTACGATTATTATTCATCGTACGATTGTTGATTTATCATTTATATGACTTAGGGACGAAATCCTTGTGAAGAACTCAAGTCGGAACCCTTCCGTTCGTTGTCTTCTTCGTGGTTCAAGCTTCCCGGTCGAACCGTGTTCTTCGGGATCTTCGGTAACGTTTATTAAGGCAAGTATACATTTATGATTGTACGTTCTCGACTTTGAAAGTATGAAATATTGATGGTATGATTATTTCTAGCCACTCCAGGACGGGCCTATGGTCCTCTGAGGGTTTCGTAGTCTCTGGTGCGATTCCATGGTTGATATGAACGAACCGTTTCTACGGCATTCATATGAAATAATGTTGGCATGTAATGAACGAACCGTTTTGACGGCATTCCTACATGTAACGGCGTATGATATGAACGAACCGTTTCTACGGCATTCACATACGTCTTATGAGATTTAGTTATTCCGGAATACTAGTCTTAAATTGATGAATTGACGGATATTGATGAATTGACGGATTACATTTACTTTATTGTCGAGGAGTATTATGTTTCATATTGTTATACTTGCACTAGCTATTCGACGGCTAACCCCTTTATGGGGGAAATACGTTTCATGTATTTCAGGTTCCAGGAGAGCGGACAGGTGGGTATCGGGTCGGCATGAAGATGATGGGCAAGTGTGATACTGTGTCATGTCTCCGGTTATTTTCTTGGATTCCTACATTCAGTGTTGTTGTACTGGAATGGATTGTTAAATACTCGAGTATTGTATTTCAGTTTCCTTGTTGTTCCGGCCTGTGTTGCCGAGGTATTGATTTGTGTAGTGATGTATATGGTTTCATTGGTTATGGTTTTGAATACCATTTGTATCGTCTTTCTTTCTATTGTATGTAGACCTTGTCGGTCAAGTTTATAGTTCCGCGTATGTTTAGCCTTGTGGGTCCCACGGCGGGGCTCACGGCGCTGTAATATACCCTGAATAACTTGGGGGTGTTACAGTTCAAGCATGGTCTTTTGTTTCGGGGGAGGGGGCTGACTGACCCTATTTGGCAAATTATTAAGAACATCGAAATTTATGAAATGCCAAGGGTCACGATAATCAAAGGAAAACAGAATAAAAAAAATAAAAATATAGAGACTAAAGAAAAAAATTTCAAATTAAAATTATAGTCGCTTGGTATTGATATTAGTGAAAAATCAGTCCCCGGCAACGGCGCCAAAAACTTGTGAGGAAAGCCCTCACACTATGCCGCAAGTGCACGGTGTCAACAAGTAATAAAGTGATGAGTAAGATATCGTTCCCTCGAGGACTGATTTCACTAAGTACCAAAATATAGTCGATTCGTAATTTTATTTGAAGAACAATTAAATAGAATTTACTACTAAACTAATTACAGAAAAATAAATAAATAAATAATAATAATAATAATAATAATAATAATAAGGGTGTAGGATTATGATTTTCACCTCAAACAATTAGGAATGATTTTTATTCAATTCAATTTACTTTTATTCAATTGATTGTAAGTCAGGAATTCCTAAATTATTCTAAAGCCTTTCCCAAGGTCGATAGAAAATACTACGAATTATTAACTCGATATATCCCTATTCGAATTAGATAATTAATAGCTAAAACAGTTCAAGAATCCCCACAATAAATAGGCTTCACAATTCCCATGAGTATATCCCTATCTCACGAAAATCATGATTATTCTCACAAGAACTATGCCTAAATTTCATCTCCCGAATCCATAAAGACATTGATAACAATTCAACTGTTGGCCAGATAAGTAAAAAGCATTAAGAACAGTAAGAAGAATCCAATTCAATAGAATAACGAGTAAATTGAAATAATAATAAATAAATCAAACTGTCATGTAATCGGCTACAATCACAATCCTACTCGAATAGATCTAGAAACTAAGATGCGGAAAAATTAAGAAAAACCGTAGGGATCCGTTGTCTTGTCGTCGCCCACAAATCTCCTCCTTGTGTTCTTCGCTCTATCTATCGATCTCCTCCCTGGATCCCCCTCTTTTTCTGCCCTTCAATGCTTATTTATAGCAGTCCTAAGCCTCCAAAACGCGTCCGTGGATTAGGTTGAGAACAGGCTCCAAAAACGGCCCAGGAACGCGGAATATTCAGCAAAACCGCCCAGTGGGCCGCGGCTCACTTAATCTGTGCCGCGGCTCATGGCGCTCAGCGGGATGCCTGGGCGCTATTTTTTTCTTCTGGGTCGTGGCTCACTATACCTGTGCCGCGGCTCACGGTACAGTCCACTCGGGGCTCGCTGGTTGTCTTCGTATGCCGCGGCTCACTTGGTTTGTGTCGTAGCTCATGACCAAAAACTGCTGTTTTCGCCCGTTTTTCATCATTTCGGATTCCGGACTCCGATTTCCTGCAAAACATATAAGAATAGTGCATTAAAAGCTCATTTATGCTGATTTAGGCTCAAGATGGATATAAAATAATGATAAATAAGTGCATAAAAATACGCCTAACAGTAGCTCGGCGAATCGATTTTGATATGCTCGAAGAATGTCGACTGACCTCGGAAATGAAGAACACGATCCACAAAAGGAAATCCGAAAAGTTCTTCAATTCAAAGGTCAAGGAAAGGCGATTTCAAGTGGGAGACCTAGTCCTCAAGAAGATCCAGACCCACATGGGAGTATTTGGTCTGAACTGGGAGGGCCCGTTCAGGATACCCAAGTGGCTAACCAAAGGAGCCTACGAGCTCTAGCACCCAGACGGCACTCCGGACCAATATCCCTGGAGCACCGTTCATTTGAAGAAGCACTATCAATAAAAACACCCTGTATTAATTTATTCAATGTACGAAGTGCTTAATGAGATTTTCCAGTTCTCCCCAAATGATTCGCTTCGGCAAAGCAAAACAAAGGCTACTGCCTCCAAAAAGAGGATGACTCGATCGCCTTCTAAAGTCCGTCATCTAACATGGACCTAGGCAAGGGATCTTCTCCGCCAGCACAACGTATACCGTCGAGGATCGCCATCTAACATGACGATCCAAGGTAGAAAAGTGCAGCTATGGTTCTGGAGGTCGATGGAACCGACAGCCCGTCCATGCAAGGTTCCTTTGGACGAAGATCGCTTGCCCTTTCGTTTAAATACGAGGCGAGCATAGCCGAAGGACCCTCCAAAACAGATCTGTGGACACGCTTGCCGCCCTCAAAGGTCCATCATCTAACGTGGTGGACCCGGACAATGCGATGCATCCCTACCCCCATGACAACGTATGCCCTTGAAGGTCCGTCATCTAACATTTCGGTCCCAGGCAGAAAAGTGCTAACAAGCCACGATCGCAAAGTCGATTCATCCGATGGCGCCCCGTGCAAGGACTCTTTCAGGCTGAGATCATCCGCCCCATCGCTACATTGCGAGGCAAAACGTAGCCTGTAGAGGACCCTCATAATTAAGTGAGTCGCGAGAAATAGACCATCATACGGAATGTCGCTCGCGTACAAGACATGGTCGCGGAGGTCGGTTCCATCGAACTCCACGACCGTGCATGGTTCCTCTAGGCCGAGATGGTCAGCCTTCCTCGAGGAATCTGCAAAATTGAAGATCGTAGGAACTAAACCAATTATAGCTCGCTAAACGATTTATTTTTGTTCCCTTACTTTCATTAAGTAAACAAAAACAAGAGGGAGAGCGGAGCCATACATACGACGATCGGATTTGTTCAAATACACCAATGACAATCGGCCTTGTTCAAATATACATACAAGGAGCGACTTTGTTCTGAAAAGTTACCAGTATGAGTAAAGTATATCAATTCATTTGGTGATGCACGTTCGACGACCATACAAACAAGGAGTCAGAGAAGGAAAATACTCGTTTCAGAAACTCTTTTCATTTCATTGAAAACACAAGTACAAATCGCCCAAGGGCAAATTACAAAAATGGAGGAGCCTACAAAATTACAAGCAAAAACGAAAATGAAAGCGGACAAGCTCAGGCTGCCCCTCCCTGGCCTTCGCCATCGGCCGCTGGATCGGACCGGCTGTCGCTACCGGTCGCTGGATTGGCGTGCGATCCCTCGCCAAGTCGACGCCGAGATCCAATAGGTCCAGGATCAGCACGAAGAAGGCGGGCTGCAAAGGGTGCTCTAGCGCATGGGCTTTGAAGTTATCAGCCAAAGGGCCAACCTCGAGCCCTCCCTTCTTAGCGACGCGGATTGCGTCAGCATATGCCATATAGTAGGCAAACTCGCTGACGTACTCCACGTTAAGGAAGGGATTGGCCTCGGTCGCCTCCAGCTTTCCCCTCAGCCCAGCGATCGTTTCGTTAGCACACTGGAGCTCGGCATCCTTAGCAGCCACCTCTCCTTTCGACGACACCAGGTTGCCATTCAACCAATCCACAACCGCCTTTAGCTCAGTCACCTCCTTCTACGTGGCCGCGTGCGACCTGTGGGCATCTGTCATCTGATCACGCATCCGATCGGTCGCCGCCCGGGCCCATCAAGATCCTGCCTCGCCTGCTTGGCCGCCTCCATAGAGCTCTTCTCCATCGCCACGAGCCGGTTGACAAGCTCAGTATTTTGTTTTTTGGCGGCCTCGAGGTTCGCATGTTGACGAGCAGCGGAGGGCCGACCCTCATAGTCCCTCACGGCCTGAGCAGCCATCATCGCCGTCTGAAGAGCCAGAGCGAAGGTCGCCTGCATCGCGTCAGCGGACCGCCGGCGTGCGATCGCATCCAGGTCGGTCGTCCAAGCCTTCGGCAGGGAGGCGACAACCCGAGCAACATAATAAGGGACATCGCAGGCCTCACGAGGGTCATTGCTCGATAATAAGTCCAGCACCATCAGCGGACCCTGTACCAAGAACAAAATAGTTAGTATATTTCCAACAGCGAAATATCATAACCCAGCAAAGCAACTAAACTCACCTTTCAACCTTCTCCGGGTCGCGGACAAAGAACGGTCTCCCGCGAGGGGTCTCAGCGCGAGCGATCGCCATGGCCTCCATAAAACTTGACGAAGGCGTAGACCCCTCTACCATTGGAACCACAGAAAGTGGAGGCACGGCGACCGACGGCGCCACTGTTGTAGCATCAACAGCAACGGAGGCCAAGGGCTCCTCCGCCCTCTGCCTCCTGCGATTGAGCCGGAGTTGTCCCTCCTCCTAAGGCTCCTGTTCGTCGATGATCGGCTCTACGGGAGGTCTCACCTCCAGGATGGGTCGGATCGGCACCGCGGGTACTCGACTCGTTTTCTTCCCCTGGCGAAGACGACTCATGATCCTGGGGTTCGACATTACGATCTCTGTCAGGGGCTCCAGTAAGTGAGGGAATTGGATTTCTGCAAAGAAAGCGATCGATAAAGTTAGCCACCTTCTTCAATCAAAGTCGATCGTCAAGCGAAAGAAGATCATAAATATTTGTACCTGGGACCCTTAAGTGGCGGGGAAAGCGAAACAACCGAGCGGACAACCAGTGAGCTTTGTTGTTGATCCGACGAGCGTCGATATGACTGTCTGGAAGACTACGTATTCGCTCCCAGACGATCGCAAAATCAAAAGGTAGATCGCCTGCTGCCGGAACAAGGGTACCTGCAAAAAGAAAGCCAAATTAGATCAGTTTAGGATATATCCGAATGAAGGGAGAGTCAAAACCCTTACACAGATTCCTCTCCCGGAAGCCAGTGGGGATATCCAACTCATCGGTGGGATTGTCACTCGCGGCCGATTTCCATGCACCGCCGACCCAAAACCATTTCGTCAGGTCGCCCCGGACCTTGTTCGGCACCTCAAGAATCACTTGGCCCGAGCGGCCTTGAATGTGGTAGCCACCATCGGAACCCTTCTGAGCCGTCAGCTTAAAGAGATAGTTCATCTCCAGCTCCGAAGGAAGACGGAACAGCCGATGACCGCCAAACAGAGTAAGGGTGCAGACGATCTGCATCCAGGCGTTCGGCGTCAGTTGGAGCGGCGCCACATTCCAAGCGGTCAACAAGTAGGACACGGCGAACGGCAGTGGGAACCGCAGTCCGGCCCCCACGATTGACTCATTAACGGCGACTATACCCTCGGGAGGATGGTCGGCACGTTCATTCTCAGCGGGCACATAAAGGGAAACGTCAGAGGTGACATGGAACTCTGCCCTCCAACGACGCCGAGCTTTTAATCTGGCCAAGGGTCCACGGGGAGCGGCACACGGACCGGAACAGCGATCGCCTTTCAGGTTCATGGGGATGGGCGATCGAGTATGCACGAAAGTCAAACTTATGGAGTGGGCCCTCCAGTCTCTCCATAAGCTCGGTAAAGTCTGTAAAGGCTTTGCCAAATGCACTGTTTTGCTCCCATTACGCTTTTATTGCCATATCCTCTTCGGACAGCGAGTGCTTCCGCTCCGCCTCCTCCGACATAGCCACGTCAGCTTCGTTAAAAAGTTCTTCAACCTCTCTGGGTTCAATCCCGGCGCGGATAGCCTCGGCGGCTGTCTCCACGTGGAACTTCTCGGAGGTTTCATCCCGAGCAGTCGAAGTCGCGGCGGCGGAAGTGCTACCCACCTCATACACTTTTGATACTCCTCCAGACATCTTTAGAAGAAAGAAAAGGAAAAGAAAAAGGCTTTTGTTCTTAGCTAAAAGTCTAGTCGAACGGCGCTCGGCAGCTCAAATATTCAGAGAAATCAGGCGCTACTTTCTTCTCAGGAAAAATGCATAAGGTTATAACCTTGAAAGCCTAGTCCCTTTTATAAGCAAGAGTGGGGGGCTTCTGGATAAATAAAAAAATTCTCGAGGGCTGAAGCACAAGGGTCGGATAAATCTGCATTTAATGCTGGCCTTGAATCCCGCGTGCGCGTCGTTTCGAGGGAACGCCAAAGGACAAAGTCTGAAAAACCATCGGACTCCCCCAACAGTAACGGAACACGTTTCCTAATGACGGTTCAAGTCAGCTTTCACTTCCCGCTCTATTCAGCGACCGAGCAGGTCGTCCAAATTCAAAACCAAGATCCGCTCGAGAAGACAATTGCCCGAGTAGGTCGTCCATGAAGGGATGAGTCGCTCGTCCAATTCAAACGATCGCCAGTAGAACCATCTCATCCCACGTCTTTAACATCGGAACGAGCTGGGGGAAATTGTTATACGGCGATTAATACGCCTCGACGGCGATCGGCATAAGGGTCGAGCGACCAAAGCCAGCATCAGATAAACCAAGGCAGAGTTACCAGGCAAAGATTCTAGACCAAGTACCGAGCGATCGGCATTCAACGCGATCGACCCTAGTGCCCGACCAAGGACGACCGCCTTATGCCACTTGTAAAGCCAAACATCCATCAAAGTCTACGAAGACTGAATCTCGGATGAAGACCCACGTGCAGATCCGCAAAAGCCGCCACAGGAAAAGGCTTTTTGACTCCCTACCAGTTGTGGGTGACAGGGACACCCTCTCTCCTACCGACAGACCCGCCGAAAGGTCTTAGGTGGGACCTCCCAATACTGCGACGTGAGGCACATGTCGTCTTCTCATTGGTTCACACATCTGGCTACCAGCAGCAGCTGCGGACTTTAAGGAAACCGTCCCACGTGCTGAGACAAGCGCCCGCTTAATTTAATGTAGGAACGGCGATCACCCGTTTGGGATCAAGACATCCCAAACTACCTCCCCTTCTATAAATAAGAGACCTCCAACATACAGAAGAAGATAGTGAAATCGGACAATTGTCTACACAGAATTCTACATAGCATTTCATCTTTGTTGCAAGAACTCACAGAGCATTATCTCTGGTTCTTCCGACAATCACCAGCACTCAAAAGCTAGATAACTAGAGTCATTACACTCATTGTAATCGTACTCTAACATTAACATTTGTACTCTAAAGCAGTATTCATATTAATAATATCTCGCGAGAGCATTTAAGCCTGGGACTAACAACCCCGACAAATCTTGTGTTATCTACGTTCCTTCGTATGTGGTCTCTCATTTTGTTTGTTACTCACCCGTAGCCATATCCAACAAACCATTAAGTATAATATTTTGGGTAACAACAACAGGCAACAAGGCATCAGTATAGGCAACAACCAATAAGATAGGATTAAGAGCTGCCTCAGAACAGTTTCATCACAGGCAAGTAGGCAACAACAAGATCAAAGCTATGTATCAGTTTTGTATCAGTGTAATATTAGTTTTGTATCAGTGTAGTATCAACAACATAAGCCTCAGAACAATTTCATCACAGGCAACAAGATAGGCAACAACAAGATCAAAGTGTAGTATCAGTTCTGTAATTTGTGTAGTATCAGTTTTGTATCAGTGTAGTATCAACTTTTACAAAAAGATAGTCAACATAGGCAAATAAAAGATCAAAGTGTAGTATCAGTTCTGTATCAGTTCTGTATCAGTGTAGTATCAGTGTAGTATCAACATGGAAAAAATATAGGCAAAACTAAAGTGTGTTGGAATATTTTATTCCAAATATTCATTAATTGAGTTTTGATGATTAGTTGTTAAACAAAGGAAAACAACAAGGCAGCAAAACAAAACAACGAAGAAGTCGAAGAAGCAAAAAGGAAGTTAACATACGCTATATTGAGAGATTAACGTACGTAATATGCTGAAGTTAACGTATGTAACACTGTATTTATAACGTACGTAATGAGGATTTTCTGAATTCAAACAAGGAGCCGTTGAAGATGACGTCATGGCATATGTCACTATGCAATGGATATGAAGACTTATGATAACGTACGTAATGAGATATTATAACGTATGTAATTGAAGAAACGAAGCTACTGGACTGATCTGTGAAACACTTAACGTACGTAACAAAGATGAGTTAACGTACACAACATGAATAACATACGTAATGGAGTGTACATAACGTACGTAATGATGAGCTAACGGCTAGTTGTGGCTTTGGAGCCTATAAATACCACTTCCTATGGTATTGAACACACAACAACTTCAAGCAATCAAGGTACTGATCATATATAGTTTCACATTCTATCGTTGTAATTTAGCTTATATTGTCAAGAGTTTGAGTGTGATACACGAAAACTCATACACGAGAGGTAAAAGAAAGTATAAGATTCAATTCGGTGTTATTAGGATCAAGGATCCGGCATTGTTAGAATTGCAAGCTATATCGAAGTGAGGTTTGTCTAGTACCCATAGAGAGCTAGATAGTTTGTTTCCTTATCCGATAGAAAAGGAAAACGGTTTAACTTGGACCGAAAAAAAGATAAGTGTGTGAACGGTTTACTAGGTCCGATAGAAGACGAGTTTGTAACGGTAATCCCTCGACCGATAGAAGAGAGGTGCAGAGATTGATCTAATCCTATTGAAAAAGATACCGAAGAGAGGATGTATGCATATTTGGCCGAACCTCTATAAATCCTGTGTCGATTTATTTACCGCACCTTTATTTAAATCGTTTACGCAATGCGAAAGAGTTTTGTAACTCTATCTCCAAACGGCGATACCAACCAATCTTGTTCCAACAATTGGTATTGGAGCGGTACTCTTAGAAGCGGCTTAACATCCGAGGATAAAAAGATCCGATGGCTCTTCAATTTGCCCCAGTCGAAGGTCCTGCTCTAAATCGACCTCTATTATTTGACGGATCTAACTTCATGACATGGAAGAAGAAGATGTCAATGTTCATTCGAACTTTGGAAAGTGATATGTCTTGGTCCAAAAATTCCAATCAAATCCGATGGTACGCTTAAATCTTTTGAAGAGTACGATGATTCCGACTGGAAAAATGATAACTATAATGGCAAAGCTACGCAATTATTATATTATGCTCTAAATTCGGAAGAACACAACCGGATATCTTCTTGTGATAGCGCCAAAGAGATTTGGAAAATGTTAGAAATCACACACGAAGGCACAAATCAAGCCAAGGAGACGAAGATCAATATGCATCTCCATGATTATGAGTTATTCATAATGAAGGGCGACGAGTCCATCACCAACATGCTCGACCTATTTTCGGTCATCACCAATGGACTAGCTTCGTTCGGAAAATTTACGATCACTACCTAGTGAATGGGACGGCACCGTGACGGCGATCATGGAATCTAAAGATCTCAATACGCTCGACTTTAGCGCCCTCGTTGGTTCGCTAATTAATTATGAGATTGTCCTAAAATCAAGGAACAACAAGCCAAAGCCGAGGGAAATAACGATAGCTATGAAAGCTAAGATGTCTCGCAAAGAAGAAATCCCGGTCGATGAAAGTGACGAAGAATCGGCATATTATGCCTAAAGTATTATTAAGTTTCAAACCTTATTAAACCGGAGAAAGAAAGACATCAAGATGGGCGAATCTAAGATATTTGACAACGACTGTCGAATCTGTGGTAAACCAGGCCACTTTGCAAAGAATTTCCGAGTAAATCCAAAGAAGGGAGTCTTAATTGCCATGTGGAGTGACGAAGACGAGGACGAAGATTTCATCAATCAATATAACCTCGCACTTATGGCACGAAGTATATTCGAAGAAAGCGACGTCGAAAGCCAGGTTAGTACATCGTCTCAAGACGAATTATTTGAAGCATTCGAATTATTGCTTACCGATTTTCCAAATACTTTTTCCAAAATAAAATCCCTCCAATCTAAAAATAAATTATAGAAAACTGAAATTTTTAAAATTCTTGAAAAAGGGAAAAATGTCGAGACCGATCATTTTAAATACCTTGAAAATGAAAATATTTTAAAAAATAATCTTTTGAAAGTTCTAGACGAATTTAAAGGTTTAACAGAAATTTTCGTGTGGAAACGAAAAATTTGAACAAATATTATCGGTTCAAAAATATACTTTGAATAAACTGGGGTTAGGATTTAAACCGCATACTAAAAACGAATCCTTAAATTACAAAATACCCCGATGTGAAAAATATTTAAAAATTGGGCATCATATTTTAAATTGTAAAAGCCCACGACGGACGATTAAAATTATAAAAGTTTGGATCCCTAAAGGACCACTATTCCGAACATCGTCTATGTAAATGAAAAACGACCGACTTTCGGTTAGATCCCCATGAATTAATTTTCATCAATTACTATATTTATTGATATTTTCAAAATTGGTATTTTACTCCGGGGGAGTATTATATTTTTTCCAAAAGGGGGAGATTTTTTTCAGGGGGAGTTTACCTATTTTTGCATACATTTCCTTATCAATCGTTATTTGAATTTTATTTACACTTTTTACTGATAACAAAAGGGGGAGAAAAACAGTTGAATATGATAAAAAGAAGAATGATATAAAGAGGAGAAAAATCGAAAAGAAAAAACAAAAAGTTGAAAAATGAAAAGAAAAAGTTGAAAAGGAGAAAAAGAAAAGATGGGAGAACTAACAAAACGATCAAAGCCGAAAACTTGATTTGTACAAATATATATATATATATATATATATTTTGTAGGTTTTATCCAATTCAAGTTGTTGTTTTGCAATCATCAAAAAGGGGGAGATTGTTGGATTATTTTATTCCAAATATTCATTAATCGAGTTTTGATGATTAGATGTTAAACAAAGGAAAACAACAAGGAAGCAAAACAAAATAACGAAGAAGTCGAAGATGCAAAAAGCTGGACAGAAGGAAGTTAACGTACACTATATTGAGAGCTTAATGTACGTAATATGCTGAAGTTAACGTACGTAACACTGTAATTATAATGTACGTAATGAGGAGTTTCTGAATTCAAACAAGGAGCCGTTGAAGATGACGTAATGGCATAGGTCAGCATGCAACGGATATGAAGACTTATGATAACGTACGTAATGAGATATTATAACGTACTTAATGGAAGAAACGAAGCTATTTGATTGATCTGTGAAATTCTTAACATACGCAACAAAGATGAGTTATAACATACGTAATGGAGTGTACATAATGTACGTAATGATGCACAGTGAGCTAACAGGTAGTTGAGGCTTTGGAGCCTATATGTACCACTTCTTATGGTATTGAACACAACAAATTCAAGAAATCATGATATTGATCATATATTGTTATACATTCTATCGTTGTTGCAATTGAGCTTATATTGTGAAGAGTTTGAGTGTGATACACAAAAACTCATGCACGAGAGGTAAAAGAAAGGATAAGATTCGATTCGGTGTTATTAGGATCAAGGATCCGGCATTGTTAGAATCGCAATCTATATCCAAGTGAGGTTTGTCTAGTACCCATAAAAAGCTATATAAGTTGTTTCCTTATCCGATAGAAAAGGAAAATGGTTTAACTTTGACCGACAAAAAGACAAGTGCGTGAACAGTTTACTCGAACTGTTAGAAGATGAGTTTGTAACTGTAATCCCTCGACCGATAGAAGAGAGGTGCAGAGGTTGATCTTCATCCTATAGAAAAAGATACCGAAGAGAGGACGTACGCACGTCTGGCCGAACCTCTATAATCCTATGTAGATTTATTTACCACACCTTTATTTAAATCGCTTCTGCAATGCGGAAGAGTTTTGTAACTCTATCTCCAAATGACGATACCGACCAATCTTGTTCCAGCAATGTGTAGTATCAGTTCTGTAATTTGTGTAGTATAAGTTTTGTATCAGTGTAGTATCAACTTTTACAACAAGATAGGCAACATAAGGCAAATAAAAGATCAAAGTGTAGTATCAGTTCAATATCAGTTACCTAGGATCAAGAAATGCACCAACTGAAATTAATAAATTGCTTTGGCTCCAGTATTTGTCATATTTGCCCTTCATTTTAGCAACCAAAATATGAAGGTGTGGCTTTTCTGAAGCCTCAAAATGTTTGTCCAACAGAACTTCAACTCTAAAGAGCTCAGCCAAAAACAGATTGCATGTTGGATAAGAACTGCCACTTATTATATTTGTAACATCAACAAAAACTTACAAGAAGGTGCAAATATCAGAAATCATTTCCCAATCGAACTCATCAGGCACAGAGTGTATAAATGCCCCATTTTCTTTAGCATACCTCGGCCACACATCTTTATAGAAATAGGCAGTACTCAACATTTTGTTTGTTGAGTTCCACCTTGTTTTGGTATCCAACACATGCATTTTACCAGCCATACCCCACTTCTTCACAATTTTAGCAAAATCTTTGCATCTAGCTTCACAACCGAGGAGATATTTCACCCCTACCCTGATAGTATCAACTATTGGCCTCACAATATCAAGTCCATCTTGAACCAACAAATTCAAGGTATGTGCATAACATCTAACATGAAATATTTGGCCATCTAGACGCAACTTTCCCCTATGCCTAAAATCATGCTTCAACCTATTAATGCAAGCATCATTTGCTGATGCATTGTCAACTGATATTGATACACTACTAAAAAACTAGCCTTTAACAGCGCCCTTTTAACAGCGGTTGTTCGAAAACCGCTGTTAAAATGACGCAGTGGCATACATGTAAATAGTGTGCAATAAATTAACAGCGGTTATTAATATAACCGATGTTAAAATAGGCACTTAACAGCGGTTTTATAATAACCGATGTTAAATTTATCCCGAAAAATTAAAAAAAAAATTCACAGCAAATTTAACATCGGTTGTTAAGTAAAACCGATGTTAAATTTGACAATTTAACATCGGTTGTTAAGTAAAACCGATGTTAAATTTGACAATTTAACATCTGTTGTTAAGTAAAACCGATGTTAAATTTGCTGTGAATTTTTTTCAAAAAAAAATATATATAGTTAACAGCGGTTTTGTTAAAAACCGCTGTTAAATATACAATAAATTTAACAGCGGTTTTTAAAACAACCGCTGTTGTATTATCATTAAGATCAGTTCAGGGATTTTATTTTTCTTTCTTCCTCCGCCTCTGTACCTCTATCTTTCTTCCTCCGCGGTCGTTCCTGAGTTACCCAAAACGAAACCGCCCTTCCGGTCGCTGTTGTCCGGCATCTCGATTTTTTGGGACGACAAACGAACCCTAAGCCCGAATCGCCGCTGTTGAACCAAACGAACTGAGCCCGAATCGCCGCTGCTGAACCAAACAAACTTAAGCCCTATTCTACCACACCCGAATCGCCTCTGCGACCTCTCTCTCTCCGGCCACTGCCATCTCTGTCTCTCCTACAGGTATTTATTTTTATTTAATTTTATTAGAACTCATTCTTCCCTTATTTTTTGAGCTCCTTTTCTCATTCGGTTCTAAATTCACCATCCCCATCGGCGGCCGCGGCTACCTTCCGCCGCCCACCACCCATTTTTGCTTTTTTTCCTTGTATGTTGATTTTTAGTTTCGCATTCAATTGTTTTGACAAACAAGAGCATTGGATTGGTAATTAGAAGTATGGCACATCGTTTTTGCTTTCATTAATGGGATATTCACTTTGAGGGTTCTTAGTTGGGTGTACACTTTGAGGTGCTCGTATTCCTTAGTTTACATTCAATTGTTTTGACAAACAAGAGCATTGGATTGGTAATTAGAAGTATGGCACATCGTTTTTGCTTTCATTAATGGGATATTCACTTTGAGGTTACGAGTTGGGTGTACACTTTGAGGTGCTCGTATTCCTTGATACCTCAAAGTGTATATTCATGAAACTATGAAAGAAATCTGTTTTGTAGGAGATTATAGCATAATGAAACTATCTCAAAGTGGCAACGTTTTACTTTGGATGTCTGTCGCTACCTTCGTAAGAAGGAGATTATAGCATAATGATATCTTAAGAATTTTTTTTAAATGGATGCCATAATCGAGTGAGGAAGAGAGGATACAAGACCTTTTAATTTACTATATGGTATATCTCGTCCGCAATTAAAGGTATGTTCTAACATAAAGGTATATCTACTATATGGTCGACGAGGATAGCGTGATTACTCTTGTGTGTCTTTCGGTTTTATGCATTACCTTTTAAAGCATGAATTACGTTGGGATAGATGTGGTTAACTTCTTAAGGATCTTCTCCCTTTGGGATAGATGTTAACTTTCATCTTAAGGATCTTCTCCCAATACTTAATGCAGGAAAAGGTGACGGTCTTTATAAAATAGTGAGATGACATAGTATATTAATAGCAATAATAGTTGTATGTTTTTGGTAGAAGATTAAAATAACACTAAATGTGGTTGGTTCTAACTAAATGAATTGCAAATTGAATTTCACTATGTGTACAACAGAAAAGAAGAAAAATGGATCGAAGTTGGATGAATGCAAGTCGTAACAATGATGAGTATGATAATGGAATCGAACAATTTCTTGAGTTCGCCCGACAAAATCGCCCGGAACCCGATGAAAGATATTTTTGCCCTTGTGTCAAGTGTATGAACGGGAGACGACATGAAGCTGACATTATTCGTGAACATCTTATTTGCCCCATGCCTCACCATCTGCCTTTATGACTCAGTTTCCTTATTCCTAAACCTTTGGTTCTGTCTCGTCTGGCAAAAGTTGCTGATCAGTAGACACGCGCACACGATCCGAGTAGATTTGTGCATGCCAGTATTTTAGAAAGCGATAGCGGTTTGGTCCCGATAGCGCATAGCGCAAACAGTGGACTTCTTATATTTTCCTAGGGTTTTTAATAAATAAGACACAACAGCTTCTTATTTCTGTCTATCCTTTTACTATGTTTTTCTTTCCTTTCCGTATGTGCTGCTTTTTTATTCTGTATGTTCTGCCTTTCTGCGCATGAGAATGGCGAATCTGAAGGGGCTTGGAAAATTCTGAATTTTTAGGTGTTCAGGTCAAAAAAAAAAATCCCTAAGGTGGGACGGAGTGGGAGCGGGTAAGGGGGGCGGGTTCGTGAAACCGCACGGCTACACCGTGCCGTGTAGGTCGGGTAAGGGGGGCGGCTTCATTTTGCGAGTTCAGAGCCCGAGTGAAGATTGCCCAAAAAAAATGCCGTTGGGTAATTTGAGCCGTTATCCAACGGCTATGGCCCAATTAAAAAAAAAAAAAAAATTTCACTCCTATTTAAACTAATCTTTCAGCTCTATTTTCAAAATAAAAACCCACAACACACAATAATCTTTCAAAAACACACACTAATCTCTCCAAAAAAAAATAATTACCCTCACCTTTCAAAAAAAAAACACACTAATCTCTCCAAAAAAAAATGTCTTCGATATGATCTCACGGACCACGTAGCACGTGAAGACTTGCCGCATCTCGATGATTAATGGATTTTTTTATTTTAATCTAGTTATTTCTAAGTATTATGTTATGTTTTTTTTTAAGTATTATGTAATGTTTTTTATTTTTAATGAAATGATATGTTTTTATTATAAATATTGTATGTGATTTTATGTATTTAAAAAAAAAAAATTGAATTCGGGTACTAGGGTTCCACTCCCACTAGTTAGGGTAGTGTTAGGGTAGTATTGGGGTAGTTTTGAATTGGAAGGTTTTTATTGGATAGAGGTGATGTGACACCCTTAGGGTAGTAGGGTAAGAAACTTCCACTCCCTCCCCCCTAATAGCGCAAGCTATTACCACTTACCGTAAACTGTGAAAAGTGCACCCGGATGCAAAAAAGTGTGCGTGGCACGCTTTCTGTCCAGTTGGCTATTTTCACAGCACTAACGCATTTTATTTTTCTATCACGCGCGACCCAGTGTTTCTAAAGCCTTTGGTGCACACCTGAGAACATGCTTGGCAAATACATTTGTGAGCAACAACTCTAAGAATTGTGCGAGTTGATCAAAATGCAACAAAGCGTATGTATTATCACTCTCATCTATGTTTAAGAATTTAGTAACTGCATAGTTTATTTGACCACCATATTAACAATATTGCAAACTTTCAGGATTAGTACTATGGGGCGAAACACAAATCCTTTATATTGTTTGTAGTTATTACATGTTTTCAGGATGAAAGGCATCCTAATTCTAATTTAATAAGGAATGTTGTGTAAGAGGCTTAATTAGACATGAGTCCCTGCTCTTGAATATTGTTAGTTGTCATCAAAAGAATGAAAGACTTGTTTTATGTACTAAACGGATCCTATAGCAGATGCTTACTAGACAGCGTGCCTTTGCTATTAAATATTGCAATACTAAAAAATTGGAAGGTGTTCAGAAAGATATCTAAATTTAGCACTGTTCGGATGTTATATTCCATTGGAATTCAGGTACCAAATATAGCGTACACAGTAAATTGGAAACTTTGTTGTTCTTTTATGCTAAATCTGTTTACGCCTCAGTGTGCCTCGATTCTTAGGCCGGCCTAAGAATTTTGTATACTTATGAGATTAAGAGTTCCATGCAAATTTTGGATCAAACTACTTTACGGACGGTAGAAGACTAATAAAAAATTCTCCCTTTATGTTTTCATGACAACTTTAATATTTTCTTGTGCAGTAAACTCTCTCGAAATCCAGATTCCTGTGCTCCCGCTGGTAGAAAAGAAGGTTTGCACTCAACATCTGAACCGTATGTTTTGTCAAATTAAAATGGACATTTACTTCTTTCCACTAATAGTTCCCCTGTGAATTTCTACCAAGAACTAGAAAGGGAGGAAATAAATGAAAAGAATTGGCTTTTCCAAATATGAACATATGCCTTATTTTAACATGGGTTATGATAAGTGCTTTATTGTAGGAACAACCTTGGATCTTGATAGGCTCTGAAGTTGCTTTCAGTGGGCAAAACATGTAAGTTAAAAGTGTAATCTTTGGATAATTAGTGTTACCTTAGTATATTTACGGCATTATAACCTACCAAGATGTTTCATATGATTAAGCTGTATTACATTTTAAGAGTGCTGTTACATTTGGTGGGTGTCATTCCTCTTTTTTTTCCCGGGTTCTGATGATTTCAGCACCATGGTCTTCTGGAAATTTTCAGGTTGAAGATTGGCATGTAATGTTCTGATGTTCGGAAAGCATTTCTAACTGTTCCTTGAGCAATTACAAGATACAAGGGGTAGAAATCAATGCATGCTATAATATAACAAGAATAAAAATTATTTGCTGTTAGTTTTTTGACAGAGAGTTTTTCAAACAAAAAATATTATTGGTGTATGTTGTGTTTGACAAATATTATTTTTTTGGTTTATGTTGTGTTTGACAATATTTTCATTTGTCTATACAGGCACATGACTTCTCCTTGGCATCCTTCTCGTTCTCCTTCTCATTCTCCTCATACTCCTCGCCATTCTCCTCCTCATTCCGCTGCTTCTGTAATATCCGCATTTTTCTTTCCCTCGTAATTGTATTTCCGGTGTAATTCTCGATTTTAGTGACCTTCGTGTATCCTTTAGTGTAACTTTTCCGTATCTTCTGATCTGATTCTCGTAATTGTTGTGCGGAACCGCGCCGTTTGCCGTGGATTCATTGTATGCTATGATGCGTTTTGAGGTGTTCCGTTTGACGTTTCGTTCATAATCCGGTATTTTGGGTCGTTTATATCCTATATCTAGCGCACGCTATATTTCCTGTATAGCGCACGCTAGAAATCCATTAGTAGCGCACGCTACGATTAATTAAGCGCACGCTAACGATTTAGCCACAGGAGTGGCGGTTTAACTCCCGTGCCTGCGGACTATCGGATTAGCGCACGCTACCTTGTCTAGCGCACGCTAATGTCGGGAGACTAGCGCACGTTAAGTTGTTGATGGCAGCGCTAGTGTGACTGTCGATCGGGCGGTTACTACCGAATTCAATCGAGATTCTAGTTAGCGCACGCTACTGTTTGGTATGGTAGCGCACGCTAACGGGTCGTGAGGTTTGGGCGGTTAGCTCTTGGACTCGGTGATGTTCGGGTAGCGCACGCTATTGGTCGATAGCGCGCGCTACCGATAGGTTATTAGCGCACGCTACGCATGCATGGTAGCGCACGCTAACGGCAAAAACCCTGGTTTCGGACTCGGACGCTAACAGGAGGGTTGGTAACCTATCCGTTAGCGCACGCTAACCTTGAGGTCTTAGCGCGCGCTAACACTCCCTGGTTATATAAACCAGGGAGTTGACCGAGATAATCACAAAAATCTCATTTCTTCCTCTTTCCGCGGACGAGCGACTCCCGAGCGATTTGAGGCGATTTTCTTCCTCCAATCACTTCAGAGATTCTTGTGCTTGAGTTCTTGGTGTAAGACTAACATCATCCACTTGTGTTTCTCATCCTAAATCCAAGGTAATCTCTTAGAACCCTACTTTTGAATAATTTGGGGGTTTTGGGATTTTCTTCCGATTCGTTCCGTTTTGATGGTGGATTCATGATGTATACGATTGATATTGTTAGTATCTTTAGTTTCCTACGGATTCATGGATATTTTGTGGATTTTACGGAATCGAGAGGGTTTGGTTGTGATCCGCCCTCGTTGTTATTTTATTCGAATATACATGAATCGTAGGCGGGTTTCGGGTGTATTCCATTTCCGTAATCGTCTAGAGTTGGTTGTGATTGTGTTATTCGAATCGTTAGGTTCAATCGTTGGTTCCTCACGGTCGTGCTTGGTTCTTCCGTTAGTTCGCGTCACCGTCTATTAATCGAGGCAAGTATTTTTGGAAACCTTTAAGCTTAACATGAAATGGTGATGAATCTTATTTGTGATTAACTCACCTCGTGTTGGCCAGACCGGGTCAAGGAGGGAAATCTATCTTTGCCGCTGGATTTCACGAGTTTCGTACCGCTAGCCAACTCGTTAGGGTCCTTGCAAGGCCTCGAGTGAGAATGTATGTTGCCGCCCTGTTCTCACGGCTTAGCGTGTGCGTAGTTTTGTTTTTCTGTATTTGTAGCCAACTCGTTAGGGTCCCTGTGAGGCCCCGAGTGAGAATGTATGCTGCCGCCCTGTTCTCAAGGCTAATTGTTTGACTGTTTATTTTCCGGAAAAAGACATGTCTCGTTTTGGTTTTCGAAATGATTTTTGGTGCATGTACTATGAAATGTGTAAGCGATTGGTTTGCCTTGAATACTTGTACTAGCGTAATTGCTAACCCCTCTGGGGACCCGTTTTGGGGAAATTCGTTTTATGAATTTCAGGTCAGGTTCATCGAGACGAGCGGGCGCTGGACCAGTACACGGATGATGGTCGTGCGTGATGATGGTGCACGAGTGATGTTTTAGTATCTTTACCTTTTTGTCTTTTGTGGTTTTGAACTAATAGTTGTACTCGAGTACTTAGGGGGTTCTTGTTCGTTTGAATTGTATTGTTGCTTATTATGTTGTGTTGGATGATGACGTTATATTGACCGGTTGAACCGGGTGAATTGTTCTGTTTTGCGTCTTTATGACGTGGTGTTATTTTATCGTTTCTGTGAGTCGTTGTGTATGATCTTTGTTCGGCTGGTGGGTCCCATATAGGGATTCACGGCTGTAATATACCTCGGATATCCCGGGGTGTTACGAGAAAATGGTATCGAGCTCTAGGTTTATGGATACCTAGGCTTGTTGGTTTATTGGGTCTTGTGGTGTTTTGTTTTGCACATCATCGTCACGTTTGCCATGATTCAGATACTACCGGTGTCCGTAAGTTTTCCTTCCTCTGTTCATTATTTCCTTGTATCGTACCTTTGATTCTCGACTTGTAATTGTTCTTCTCTCGTACTTACCCTCGTATGGCTTTTGCTACTTGTTTAACTCCGGCATGGATCCGGAAGAGGTCGTGGTCGCGGTCGTGGTCGTGGACGCGGCCGGGGGCGTGGGCGGCCGGTGGGGCGGCCACGTCACGATCTTCGAGGCCGGCGATCTGGCGGCCGTCATAGCCATGCTTCTTCTCGAGGCGTGCCGATCTTGGTATCGCGGCCGTAATGCAACAAATGGTAAACCAAATGGCGGCGATAGCTCAGGCGGTTCAGAACCCGGATCAGGCCCACGCTAATCGGGGCGGAGCGGATCGTTGGCTCCAAGATGTTATCAAGATGCATCCTCCTCAGTTTTCGGGAGCTTCAGACCCGATTGGCTGGGAAGGGTGGATCAAGGAGATGTCTAAGGTCTTCGTTGCCACTAACTGTCCCGAGGACCGTAAAGTCCCTATTGCTCAATATTTCCTCACAGTGGACGCTACGGACTGGTGGGAGGCCGTTGGGCCCAAAGACCATGCTGCTACGTGGGCTGAGTTTCAAGAGTCGATGGAGACTGAATATTGCCCGTGGCCAGTCAGACAGGCTCGGGTACATGCTTTTTATGACGCTCAACCACGGGATATCCCCGTAGCTCAAGCTATTGCTGATTTTAACAAAGAGTTGGGTTATGTGAAGACCCAAGTTGTCGAGGAGAGTGACAAGATTTTCCATTTCTCCAGGCGGATGAAGTTGCCGATTCGGGACTATATGTCGGGGCTCGTATGTACTACATTGAAGGATTATCAGAGTAGGGCCCTTGCTTATGATATGTCTGTGACGGCGAGTGAGGCGGCCCGCGAGAGTAAGAAGCAGAAGTCGGTTGGAAATTTTTCTGGTCCCAAGAGTGGAGGCCAGCAGAAATCTCAAGCTGCAAATTTTTCAACGGGCGGTTCGGCTCGTTTCTCTGGGAGCTTTCGGGGTGCCGCCGGAACCTCCGCTCATGAACCCACATGTTTTAACTGTGGTGTGCAAGGCCATAGGAGCCGGCAATGTTCTCGTCCGAAGCTTACCTGTCATACTTGTGGACAGCTAGGCCACAAGGCCCCTTTTTGTGAGCAGATCAAACAGCTTCGCGGCACCCGTTCTTCTCAACCAGCCCCGTTGGATCCAAGTGTGAATCAGGGGTCGTTTGCTACTCAATATCCGCCGAGTGCTAGTCGGGGAAGAGGTCGGGGTCAGCCCTCAAGAGGGGGAGCTTCCAGTGTTGGCTCCGCCCACCCGCGTGTCTATGAGATGCGGAGAGCCGATGATCCGGCGGCTACCGTGGCGACAGGTACCGTTTATATTCTTTCTCATCCTGTCAGTGTGCTTTTCGATTCCGGTGCTACGCATTCATTCATATCTCTGGATTGTGTGCGTCGTTTGAGTCTATACCTTTTTAAAACTTGTGAGCCCTTAATCGTTTTGGTTCATAGCGGTGATAGGATCGTTGGTGATCAGGAGGTTCAAGGCATTACGTGCTTATTTGTGAGAGGACTTGGCCCTCTAATCTTATTGTTGTGAGAATCGAGGGAGAGGATTTGATTCTTGGTGATGGTAGCTCGAGCGGCATGGTGCGATCATGAACTACCGCACGAGAATCATCACTATGTTAGCCGAGGACGGCAAGAGCACTCTTTCGCGGGGCGAAAGAGGGGAAACAGTAAATTCGTCATTAATGCCTTGAAGGCGATGAGTCTCTGCGAAAGGGGTGTCTTGGATATTGGTGTTACGCCTTGAAGGCGGAGGATGGTGGAGTCGAGCTTTCGTCGATTCCGATCGTTAATGAGTTTCTGATGTATTTCTGACGAATTAAGGATTGCCACCGGATCGTGAGGTCGAGTTCACTATAGAGTTAGAGCCGGGTGCGGCTCTATTTCAAGGCGCCCTATCGCATGGCACCTTGAGAGATGTCCGAGTTGAAGAAGCGGTTGAGTGAGCTTCTTGAGTCGGGGTATGTTCGACCGAGTGCCTCGCCTTGGGCGCACCGGTCTGTTTGTGCGGAAGAAGGATGGTTCGCTACGTTTGTGTATCGACTATCGCGAACTAAACAAGGTGACCATCAAGAACAAGTATCCTTTGCCGAGAATTGATGACTTGTTCGATCGATTGCAGGAGGCTGCGGTATTCTCGAAGATTGATTTGAAATCGGGTACTATCGGCTCCGGGTGAGAGAGTCCGATGTGCAGCTTGACCTTTCGGACGAGGTACGGACATTATGAGTTCGTAGTCATGCCTTTCGGGTTAACTAATGCACCGGCGGTGTTCATGCAATTGATGAACAAAGTTTTTATCGAGTATTTGGATAAGTGCGTCGTCGTCTTTATGTGATATTCTTATTTATTCGAGGAATGAGGAAGAGCATGCCCATCATTTGCGGATAGTATTAGACATTTTAAGGACCGAGCAACTCTATGCAAAGTTCTCGAAATGTGAGTTCTTTGAAAGAAGTGATGTTTTTAGGTCACGTGATTTCGGTAGGGGGTTCGTGTGGATCCGCGAGAAGATTGAGGCCGTATTGGATTGGGCACCGCCAAAAATGTGAAGGAGGTCCGTAGTTTCTTGGGTTTGGTGGCTACTACCGTAGGTTCGTGAGGTTTCTCGGCGGCTCGACCACTTACGCAGCTTGCTCCGTAAATCAGAAGTTAAATGGAATGACGAGAGGCGATCGAGTTTTGAGGAATGAAGAAGCGTTTGACTTCAGCCGATTTTGGCGTTGCCATGTGGCAACGAGGTTTTGCCGTTTATAGCGATGCCGGGCGGGAGTCTTGGGTGTGTATTAATGCGGACGGCAAGACCATTGCCTATGCGTCGAGACGATTGAGGCCGTATGAGATGAACTACCCTACTCATGATTTGGAGTTAGCGGCGATCGTTTTGCGCTCAAGATTTGGCGTCACTATCTTTTCGGATCCACATGTCGATTTTTCGATCATAAAAGTCTGAAATACATATTTACTCGGAGAGTTGAATATGAGGCGAGAGGAGGTGGTTAGAGTTGATTAAGGATTATGACCTCGAAATCCTTTATCATCGGGCAAGGCGACGTTGTGGCCGACGCCTTGAGTCGAAACAGATTGCGTTGCGAACGCTTGAGATCCTTACATCTCGGTCCCGAGCTTCGGAGGGCTTTGATCGAGTTAGATGTTGAGGTCTTGTTGCCGGAGCCGTCGGGCAACTTTGTGCTTTAGAGATTTCGTCGTCTTTGATCGATGAAATTAAGGCTTGATTAGAGGATCCGATGATTACTCAAATCCGAGAGAACGTTCTTAAAGGGAAGTCTCTGGATTTGTGATTCACGAGGATGGTGTTTTGAGATTCAGTCGGCTTTGTGTGCGAACGACTTAGAGTTGAGGCGAGTATTTTACGGGAGGCCCATGCTACACCTTATTCCGTTCATCCTGATGCAGTAAGATGTACAAGGACACGAGGAGAAATTTCGGTGGAATGACATGAAGGATGAGGTCGCACGGTTTGTAGCGAGATGTTTGACTTGTCGGCAGGTCAAAATCGAGCATCGAGACCGGTGGGTTATTGTAGTCACTTCCCATTCCGGAATGGAAATGGGAAGATATATCGATGGATTTCGTTACGAGTTTGCCGAGATCGAGGTCGGGCATGAATATGGTATGGGTGATTGTTGATCGCGACCAAGTCGGCACATTTTACGGGCATCAAGGACACTTGGGGCCGGAGAAGTTAGCTCGTGTGTTTATTGCGCAGATCGTGAGACTTCACGGTACTCAGTCTATTGTTTCGGATCGTGACGGCCGTTTTGTATCGCACTGCGGGCGGTGCATAAGGCGTTAGGTACCGGTTGCGTTTGAGTACCTCTTTTCATCCCAGCAGATGGACGGTCGGAACGCACTATCCAGACGCTCGAGGACTTATTGCGTGCTGTGCTCTCGATTGGAGTAGTGACTGGGAGGAACATTTGCCGCTGATCGAATTCACGTATAACAATAGTTGGCACGCGTCGATTCGGATGGCACCGTATGAGGCACTTTACGGGCGGCGATGTCGATCACCGATTTGTTGGAATGAGGCGTCCGATTTGGTCGGGACCGAGCCGGATGTCGTTTTAGAGACGAGGCGGAAGATAGAGTTAATTCGAGAACGGATGTTGATCGCCCGAGTCGGCGAAGTCGTATGCGACGTCCGTCGTCGACCTTTGGAATTTGAGGTGGGAGACCACGTTTTGCTAAAGGTGTCGCCGACGAAAGGAGTTTTCGTTTCGGGAAGAAAGGAAGTTGAGTCCGAGATTTATCGGCCCCTTCGAGATCCTCGAGCGAGTAGGTGGGTTGGCATACCGTTTGGCGTTACCTCCGGCCTTGAGTCATGTTCATAGTGTTTTCCATGTTTCCCAGTTGAGGAGATATGTCCCGGATCCTAGCCACATCATCGATTATGGTGAGATTGATGTCGCCAAAGATGTTACTTTCGAAGAGCGCCCTTTGAAGATTTTGGAACATCGTGAGAAACGATTGAGGCATAAGACCATACCTTTGGTCAAGGTGCAATGGTCGAGACACGGTGTCGAGGAGGCAACTTGGGAAACCGAGGATAGCATGCGTGCTAGGTACCCCGAGTTGCTTGTTCCTTAAGTTTCGGGACGAAACTTATTTTTAGAGGGGTAGAATGTAATATCCGCATTTTTCTTTCCCTCGTAATTGTATTTCCGGTGTAATTCTCGATTTTAGTGACCTTCGTGTATCCTTCAGTGTAACTTTTCCGTATCTTCTGATCTGATTCTCGTAATTGTTGTGCGGAACCGCCGTTTCGGGGTTGCCGTGGATTCATTGTATGTTATGATGCGTTTTGAGGTGTTCCGTTTGACGTTTCGTTCATAATCCGGTATTTTGGGTCGTTTATATCCTATATCTAGCGCACGCTATATTTCCTGTATAGCGCACGCTAGAAATCCATTAGTAGCGCACGCTACGATTAATTAAATAGCGCACGCTAACGATTTAGCCACAGGAGTGGCGGTTTAACTCCCGTGCCTGCGGACTATCGGATTATCGCACGCTACCATGTCTAGCGTACGCTAATGTCGGGAGACTAGCGCACGGTAAGTTGTTGAGAGCGCGCTAGTGTGACTGTCGATCGGGCGCTTACTACTGAATACAATCAGATTCTAGTTAGCGCACGCTACGATGGAATGGTAGCGCACGCTAACGGGTCATCAGAGGTTTGGGCAGTTGGCTACTGGACTCGGCTGATGTTCAGGTAGCGCACGCTATTGGTCGATAGCGCGCGCTACCGATAGGTTATTAGCGCACGCTACGCATGCATGGTAGCGCACGCTAACGGCAAAAACCCTGGTTTCTGGACTCGGACGCTAACAGGAGGGTTGGTAACCCTATCCCGTTAGCGCACGCTAACCTTGAGGTCTTAGCGCGCGCTAACACTCCCTGGTTATATAAACCAGGGAGTTGACCGAGATAATCACAAAAATCTCATTTCTTCCTCTTTCCGCGGACGAGCGACTCCCGAGCGATTTGAGGCAATTTTCTTCCTCCAATCACTTCAGAGATTCTTGTGCTTGAGTTCTTGGTGTAAGACTAACATCATCCACTTGTGTTTCTCATCCTAAATCCAAGGTAATCTCTTAGAACCCTACTTTTGAATAATTTGGGGGTTTTGGGATTTTCTTCCGATTCGTTCCGTTTTGATGGTGGATTCATGATGTATACGATTGATATTGTTAGTATCTTTAGTTTCCTACGGATTCATGGATATTTTGTGGATTTTTACGGAATCGAGAGGGTTTGGTTGTGATCCGCCCTCGTTGTTATTTTATTCGAATATACATGAATCGTAGGCGGGTTTCCGGGTGTATTCCATTTCCGTAATCGTCTAGAGTTGGTTGTGATTGTGTTATTCGAATCGTTAGGTTCAATCGTCGGTTCCTCACGGTCGTGCTTGGTTCTTCCGTTCCGTTCGCGTCACCGTCTATTAATCGAGGCAAGTATTTTTGGAAACCTTTAAGCTTAACATGAAATGGTGATGTATGTTATTTGTGTGTAACTCACCTCGTGTTGGCCCGACGGGGTCAAGGAGGGAAATCTATCCGCCGCCCTGGATTTCACGAGTTTCGTACCGCTAGCCAACTCGTTAGGGTCCTTGCAAGGCCTCGAGTGTGAATGTATGTTGCCGCCCTGTTCTCACGGCTTAGCGTGTGCGTAGTTTTGTTTTTCTGTATTTGTAGCCAACTCGTTAGGGTCCCTGTGAGGCCCCGAGTGAGAATGTATGCTGCCGCCCTGTTCTCAAGGCTAATTGTTTGACTGTTTATTTTCCGGAAAAAGACATGTCTCGTTTTGGTTTTCGAAATGATTTTTGGTGCATGTACTATGAAATGTGTAAGCGATTGGTTTGCCTTGAATACTTGTACTAGCGTAATTGCTAACCCCTCTGGGGACCCGTTTTGGGGAAATTCGTTTTATGAATTTCAGGTCAGGTTCATCGAGACGAGCGGGCGCTGGACCAGTACACGGATGATGGTCGTGCGTGATGATGGTGCACGAGTGATGTTTTAGTATCTTTACCTTTTTGTCTTTTGTGGTTTTGAACTAATAGTTGTACTCGAGTACTTAGGGGGTTCTTGTTCGTTTGAATTGTATTGTTGCTTATTATGTTGTGTTGGATGATGACGTTATATTGACCGGTTGAACCGGGTGAATTGTTCTGTTTTGCGTCTTTATGACGTGGTGTTATTTTATCGTTTCTGTGAGTCGTTGTGTATGATGCTGTTCAGCCTGGTGGGTCCCATATAGGGATTCACGGCGCTGTAATATACCTCGGATATCCTGGGGGTGTTACAGCTTCTCCTCATACGCAGACTACTTCATCGAGAAATCCTACAAGATGTAGAAGTATGGCCAAAAGGCGTATAGATGGGAAAAAGCTACCTCTTGATATCGATCCAGTCAGGGGAAAACTTAAGTACGAGCACAAAGTCAAGTTGAGTACGTATTTGGGTAAACTTGCGAAAGATCATGTTTCTATATTGTACGATCGATGGAATCACGTACCGGACAAGCCCGATAAGGAAATGCTGTGGCAAGATGTATTGGTACGTGCATTACTTTTGTGATTAATTATGTGTTTCACTTTGTGCTTAAATTAAATTAAATTATTCTATAAAAACTGAAATTAAATAAAATAATTTAAAAAACTGAATTAAATATAAATATGGATTAAAAGTGAAATTTATTAAAAAACCTTAATTTAAGTAATTTATTTTCTAAAAACTGAAATTAAATAAAATAATTTAAAAAATTGAATTAAATATAAATAATCTGGAATAAAATTAAAATTTATGAAAAAACATTATTTGATCAAATTATTCTATAAAAACTTAAATTATAGCAAATAATTTAAAATTGTATTATTGATAACATTTCAATTTGAATTGTCAATGTAGGCCAACTTTGATGTCAGTCAAATTAGCAATATTGGTCAATTTCGCACGAAGACATTGCAGTCTATTGGCAGGATGTGGAGGCAATTTAAGACTGATTTGACCGGCGAGTATATATATGGTCCGTCGAAAGGGTTGTCTCCTTGCGATATGGTATATCGGAGGACGATTGGAAAGAATTCAAAAAGACTCGTGAGAACCCTACTTGGGAGGTAAATTCTGAATTCAAAAGACATTTTCTATAGCTCGATTACTTGCAGATATTTCCTTACATATTACTTCGTGTCGCAATTTTCATACAAAGCAGAAATGAGATGAAATTCTAAAAAAACGGAACATCATATGTTTTTCGAGTTACATGAGAAAAAAATATCATGAGACAGCAATATGTAAACAGAAACAAACACATGGTTTTTTTTTATGATTTCAAATCTGAAAGGTATATATAATTTTAGTGGGTATATATATAATCTGAAACAAAAACGAATTAAAGAAGATGTCTGGGGAGAAAATCACTTTCCACAAGACGAATATGTCTTTCTTAATTGTAGAGCGAAACGATGATAGATATAGCACCCTGAGAAATTCACAAAGAATCATAAAAAGAATCATAAAAAGTTAGCTGCCATTTCTCAATATTAAATATGAATATGTTGTGACAACACAAATACACTTAGTGCATACCTACAAAGGATTGGGAAGACTTTATTCATATTTGTTGCATCACATTGTACTTGACCTATGAACACATTGATAGTACAAATATTATTTCGATTCCTTGCAAATATTTTTTCCCAGGAAAAGAGAATCAAGAAACAAGATATAGCGAAGATGAACAATGCTCCCCATACTATGGCTCGAGGCGGATATGATTTTGTGGAGGTGCAGGAGATGGAGAGAAAGATGAAGGAGCGTAAAGAAGAAGCGTCAAAGTCTGGAGAAGATGTTATTATTGATCCTCTATCTCCTCCTTCACGTCATCAGAGGTGGAAACTTGGTCGCCAAAAAAGATCTGGAGGAGTGTCATCAGATGCAGCACGAGAGATTATTACTAAGATCGTAAGTTTAAAAAATTATTTAATATTTGACAATGTACTTCTAATTAAATAAACTTATTTTTCTTATCTTTTCAAAAGTTGATTCTCGAAATTTTTGTTTTGCAATTAAATTCTATAACTTCAATTTTTGTTGTTGAAAAAAATAAAAGTCGTAATATTAACTTGTGAAAGGTTGTGAATAAAATTTTAAAAGTTCAGTTTTATATTTCACTTATGAAACAAAGTTTTTTTATCCATACAAGAAAAATATTAACTGTTCATTTATGTTCTTCACATTTGTGTTACACTTACGAAAAAACGTTCTTTTGTAGGATGAGTTGGAGGCACAGTGTACACAGGGCAGCTTCACTCCCGAGGGACGACATGATATATTGGCCGAGGGCATTGGGAGACCGGAGCACCCTGGTCGTGTTCGTGGGATTGGATTTGGTGTAGGCATTCTAGATTATTTTGGACGATCTTCACGTCGATCTGCATCATCAAGTGTATTGGAGGAACTAACGAAGAAGATCACATATGATGTGACACAAAATTTGATGAAGACATTTGGCCATTCACAGCAGCCCCACACCGATCTACGTACACCTGATGATCATCATGTCACCCGTGTCAGTACGAAGGGGAGTTGTGCCGATGATGTTCCTGGCCCTTCACGAGGGAAGACTCCGCCTGGGGACACTGGTCGATTTGGATTTTATGTGGATGAGCGTCCTCCTCGTCTAGTCGCTATCGGTCAAGTTCATCATGGTGATTCTACCCTGCACTGTGCACTTTTACCAGCTCATTTGGTTAAGGTAGTAGTCGAGGAGGCCGTAGATGGCGGTGCCGAAGTTCCTATACCTACCGAAGAGGTAAGCTTAGTGAGGGAAGCTCTAGGTACCTTTATTGCATGGCCAAAGGATCTTGTCGTTGCCGACTTTATCAAGGTATATTTCTTTCATGTTTTAATATTAAATCTAAATAAAAGATACATCTAATGTTTAGCCTAATTACAAAAAATTCCAATAACCTCACAAGGGATCAAAAACACCTAGATTTGTATTTATCTAAACAAATATCCCCTGTTGAGAGATTAATGGGTTTTTATGTAATTAGACTAAGACCTTGGGGTACTTTTTGTAACTTTACCATTAATTCAATACCGTCAAGGAAAGAAAAAAAGATGTCAAATAGTTGGTTTTTACACTACTTGTCCTCAAGAAACTAGCTGAAAATTTAGAATATTTAGAATTTAGAAAATTAAGAATAAAATTTGTAGTTTTTAATATTAAAATCTAAATAAAAGATACTTCGTTTACAATTGGTTTTACAGTTGTTTTTTTATAGTTTTCATGTTTCTTCTATATGATTTAGGATATTGAGCGACCCGAGCCACCTAAGAAACATGCTCGTCAAGATGACCGGTCGAGTGACACTGACACGTTGAGAGAGTTATTTAGTGTTGCAGCGACTCTCTTTAGTGAGCCGTTACAGGTGCCATGGGATACAGCTTCCTTTGGTTGTGGTGGTGATGACGTTCCCTTGTACATAAGTTACAATGATCTTTTGGAAATCATTCAAGACAGGCAGTGGCTTACCTTATCGATTCTACAGTTTTGGACTTTGTAAGTAATTCTTTACATGCATATTTATGTAGTTTTATCAAAAATTCATAGTTTGAAACGTAAATATGAAAATCGCCACTTAAAGAGTCTGATATATAATTGTTAATAGATTTATCGTACATATAATATATTATAATGCATTTTTATTTTTTCACACATTTATTACAAATTAGGTACTTATATGCTTCTGGTATGTTTCATTAATACATTTATTAATAGTCTGATTAATACATTTATTACACTTAAAGAGTCTGATTAATACATTTATTACACTTGAATATATGCTTGGTATGTTTGAAACCATGTGCGAAAATGATCTCGATCTCCTTTTGGACCATAAAGTGCATGGAATCTATAGACCAATTAACTTGGATCGATCACCAGTCTATCTTGATATATTTTTGCCAAGTAACTAGAAGTTGCACGAACAACCCTTTTACTTTCTTTGCAAGTGTGATGGAAGTTTATTGTTTTAATTTGCATTGTGTCCTCTCCATGTAGGTGACTTGCATAAACAACGAAATCATAACTCTTATCTTTGCATTTTGCTATTGTTATTCATGGGAAAGGTTAGTGACTGCTATTATCACATGCATGCTTTCTCAAAGCGATCGGCTACATTTACAAAACAAGTACATGTCTCTAGTTCAACCTTAGCCATATCGATTCTTGCATTGAAGACTTTACAACCCCGGTACTTAACATCGGCTTGTATTTTAGAAACAAAGCATGAAATCTCATTCTTGGACAATGGTTTCTTGCCCTTTAGATCTTCTACCTGTCCACTCAAAGATCATGGTCAACATTTTTATCAAAATCCTCATTGTCATCAACAATGTTAATTTCACTATACACACTATCATCACCTACAGAGATTTCACCATCACTATTCTGATCATCAATTGAGAATGTTTTAAAAAACCCTCCCTCACCATGAACACCCAATTCCTGGTCACCTACAAAGTCTAATGGTTCATCAATTCCTGGTATATGCGAAAATGATCTGTTTAAATAAGGTAGTAATATTTTGTTTAACAAATTAGGTACTTATCTAAATTGAACGTGGGCACGATGGACGAGGATTTGTATCGATATTTTGATCCTCAATCCATTCAAAATATGGGAAATAAGGGAGAGGAGGCCTCCAGATACATCGCTTCGCGTATATCGGATGCCAGAAAACAGATTTACCTTGTAGCGTACCATCATGAGTAAGATCTAACATATTCGTCTAACTCCTCTCTTTTTTTCTCTAAAAGTCTTAATATTTCTTTCTTGCCTTTGTAGATTATTATATATTAATAATTATGTAAGTAGATGTATTTAGATTGATTATGGAAAAATTAAATATTTCGTTTGTTAATGCAGTGAGCATTGGCAACTTTTGGTCGTTATTCCGGCAAAAGCCGAAGTTGTGTGGTTTTGCTCACTACACCGTAAGCCTGACAATCGCATTAAGGCCGTAGTCTAGAAGTAAATTTTAACTTGTAGCATTTACTTGAAAAATATATATTATATTAACTTGTAGCATTTATGGGACATATTTGCTAAGTTATTTGAAGGTATTTTATTTGAAGGTTTTTTGCCTTAGGAAATTTCAGATGAATTTTATCAACTGCTTAGGTTCTAATTTCTGATTTTGTAGCAAGTTGAAGTGTGAACTTTTGTGCAAAAATATTCCTCATATTAAAATATAAATTTGGCGACCTCCAAGATCTTGTAAAAATATTCCTCATATTAATGTTTTCATTTCATAATACATTATTACTTCTTTTAAACAGTGCCGTGACCGCGTTTAAGGTGATGGGGGGTATGCATACAAGTAGATCCAAACAGACGATTACGTGGATATATCCCAAAGTAAGTAATACATTCAATATATATATATATATTATTAAATATTATACATTATATAATTGAGCAAAATATTCTTTTTAGTGTAATAAACAAAACGGAGGTTGGGAGTGTGGTTATTACGTCATGCACTGGATTTCGACTATTGTCCGGGCTCGTATTATCGATGGATGGATGGAGGTGATAAACTTTTATTTCAGTTTATTAAATTATTTAAATTAATTTCAGTTTTTTAAATTATTTCAGTTTAAAAGTGATTCGTTTAAGTTGATGAGTTTGTTAATTTATATATATGTTTATATGTACAGATGTTTGATGATGTTGCGGCACTTACTATAGAGAGTATTCGTGCAATTCGAATCGACTGGGCAAAACAATTTTTGGAGGTTAGGGACCGTTTATGTGCGTAGACTTTTGACATTTAATTTTGTAAGAATTCCATTGTTGTACTGAAGATTCAGTTTCTTTTAAGGTTCATGGTTGTAGGGATATCCTTTTTCGATTCATGTTTTGTTCATGGTTGTAGTGTATTCGTTGTTGTGTTCTTCTTCTTCATTTTCTCCTTTTACTTGTGCTTGATTTTGCTTGTGGTTGTTTGTTGCCGCTGTACTTGAATTGTGTTGTATTTTTTTTGTATTGGATAGAATGTTATTGTATTGGATGGTTGGATAAAAATTGTTTAGTTGTATTGGTGAATGGATGAAATAAATTTGTGTTGTTGAGGTTTTATTTGATGTTTTTGGTTGGATGCTGTTTTTGGTGTTTAGGATACTGTTTTATGTGTATGTTTTTAGCAGGTTGGAAATAGAAAAAAAAACACGGTATTTAAAAAAAAATAATAATAACGGTTCTAAAACGAAACCGTTAATTTCTGATGTAAATTTAACAATGATTCGTAGAAAACATTGTTAAGCTGGACATTTAACGGTTTCTACGAGAACATTAAATTAATAGCGATTCAGATAAAAACCATGTTAAACGTACATTTAACGGTTTCTACGTAACATTGTTAATTTAACGGTTCCCTTAAAAACATTTGTTAAATGTACGTTTAACAATGATTCTCGTAGAACATTGTTAAATTAACGTTACAGTAGAAACATTGTTAAAATCGGACATGCGGTTCGTAGAAACATTGTTAAATGGACATTTAACGGTTTTTATACGAACACATTGTTAATTAATGATTACGGTTAAAACCATTAAGCGTCCAGTAATTAACAGCGGTTTTGAGGGAACCGGTGTTAATTTAACAGCACCACCTTTAACAGCGGTTCCGGAACCGCTGTTAATGTGGCTCCAGAACCGCTGTTAAAAGCCCAGTTTTGTAGTAGTGATACAACCTTTTCTCTATATTTCTAGTCATCCATAACCCTCAACAACTCCCTAGCAAGAACCTCACCAATATGAGGTGGTGGGACATTACAAAAACACAAACCTCTGTTATGTAGTTGCCATTTGGAGTCAATGAAATGGCATGTTACAGTCATGTAACCAATTCTCTGATCATTTGACCACCATAAGTCAGTGGTTAACTGTATTCTATTAATCTTAGACATTATAGTTTTCATCTTAATCTTCTCACCATTGTAATATTTTTGACACTTTGTTTTCACTGCATGCCTACTAATCCTTTTATATAGAGGATTAATTTCCCTCAAAAATCTATTGAAGATAACACCCTCCATAATCAGAAAAGGAAATTCATGTCCTAATACCATGTGGCCAGCAAGGACCCTAACCTTAGCATGATCATATTTCCAAGCAATAAGAGAAGGATTATCACCATCAGTAAACATATCAGTAGTTAACCTTGATTGAGAGCCAGGTTTTTCAGATGGATCTAGCTTCAGTTTTCTTTGAACACAGGATTTCAAGTGTTTCTTACCATTTAATGTCATGCACAAGATCAAAACTATAAAGAGCACCACACCATTTGCACTTCCATTTCTTTTTTCCATCTGGAAGAGTAATTACTTCCATCTCAGCATGGAAAATATATTTCTTTGCTCTTGTTCTAGCATTCCTGACAGAGTCATCCAAAGCTGAGGCTTGACCATCAATGGTTGACCCGTTAGTTTGGCTATTATTATTGATGTCCAACAGTTCTCCAAACTCAATCCCTCTACTGACCTCATCATCATACACATCAATATCGAATTCATCATTCATCATTGGACTACAACAAGAATCTTGATAGGACATCTCATATACAAGTTAAAAATAGCAAATAAATTACAAATAATTTGAAAACAACCAATTGAAACCACATATAAAACCTATTTTGAAACACTGTTATTATTAACCAACATCTCAACAATGAATTACAAAAGAAGCCACATATTTATAGATTAGTAGTTTATACATAAGCTTGAAAACTCAAATTGAAACCCTAACTACAAAACCCCTAATTGAAAACCTAAATCAGAAAAAAAACCCAAAAATTAGAAACCCTAATTCGAAATACTCAATTTGAAAACATAAATCAAACCCCAAACAGAAATAGATTAAGGTACTAAAATAATTAACAAAAACATAATGAAGCCATTAAAAAAAAATTCACAAAAATCGTTGACATATATTACATACTCACAAGATTTTTAACAATATCGAAATAAAAATGGGATGATTGAGAGTGAAATCATATATAGGGAAAGTTATGCTAAATCTGTTGGAATCGGTTAAAGATCAAGATGAAAAACCACTGAAATGACCTTCTTGTTTATGGTTAAAACCCTTAGGTTTGCTTGTGTTTGCGTAAAATCAAAGAGAAAAAAAAATAGAGAGTGAAAGATGAGAGAGAGAGGTAGAGAGGGAGGCCGGAGGCAGCGGACTTATCAAAGGACAAACAAGAGAAGAAATGAATGAGAAAAGAAAACCCTATTTCCGCGTTTTATAGTGGTTTTATTATCGGTTTATCGGTTTGGGTCTTATCGGATACCGGATCTAAAAATGGTATTCATTCCCGATCGATAAGCTTATCGGTTCGGATCGGTCTGGGTTTTTCGGACCGGATCTCAGTTCGGAGCTTGGATCTATCCACCCAATAATAGCCCTAGTAATTGGGGTCCTGGAACTCATCAGGTCGAGAACAAGTTACCCCATATCCTCTTGCTCCTTGACCTGGCCCGCATCCGGCCAGTCGTCCGATTGTAGTGGCAACACTTTATACCAATGAATCCTCCATTTCTCTTTCTCTCTCTAGCCTCCACTTCCTGGCAGCCTCTCTGGACTCTTTTCTCTTTTTGGCATCATCAAGATCCGAGACCTTTCCGTGAATTTCCCTAAGGAGTTTCATTGCTTTGGACTATTGGGTCTTTAGATCATTGATGCTGTCAATCAGCCTCCTAACCACTATTGTAAGATCATCGATCTTGTGATAGTGGTTAGTCAGTTTAGAGCCGGTGTATTCAATGGAGGCAATCGTCTTGGCCTCGGCTACACGGAGCTTTTCTTGCTCCTCCTGATGCTATTTTAGTTGGTTCAAAGCTTGCCACAATGCTGTTGACATTAGGCGAAATGCATATTCCACATCATTTATGGCCGATTTCAGCTTCGGGAGCTCGTCTTGAGCAATTTTGTGCATCCAGTCTAATTTTTTTCTAACATAATATAGGGCCTTAACGGAATCCTGCAGAAATACAGTTTTTCGACCGATGGCTTGAAGTTGCTCAATTCGTGCTTCGATGCGCGGAGAGCCAGGGCACGCAATCTTTGAGTTTGATGGTTATCCGAGTTGACTAAGAACCACGTTATGACGGGGTGTCCGTGGTCTGTCATCAGGGAGGAAACCATCATTAGATTCAGAGTGGGAACCTGCAGATATTGGCGATGCAGCCTGTTCGGAATCAGGGTTTTCAGAAGGTTGAGCTGATGGGTCAGTCTAGGTGAAAAAAGGGACTGATTCCTCCCACCTTGGTTGATTTTTAGTAGTCGGAACTACAGGAGGGACTGAATCCTCCTGCCGACTCTCAGCTTCTGCATATTCTGAAAGAGGGACTGATACCTCTTGGCGGACGGCACGGGTGGCGACTTCTTCTTCTTGTACAGAATGGGCTTCCTGTATAGGAAAAGTAGATGGTTCTTCAATGATGAAAGGAGAGACTGGTTCCTCCTGTTTGTGTTCTTCCTAAGCTACTTCCTATTGCGGGTGCGGAGACTATTGTTTTTCAGATGTCCCTTGGCCCTGTTGGGATGAAAGATGTCCATTTCTCCTTCCCTATCTGTACTTGACGCTATGTATGCGTTAATACAAATCGAGATCATCGAGCTCTCATGTATCTAATACAGCTAGCTCCAATGCTTTGGCCAAAGACTTATGATCTCATCTCCCGATAACCGCATAGGACATATAACCTTCTCACTAACGGGAGAAAGAATTCTAACTTGGCATTCAGTAGGACCTGCTTCTTGCCCATCAAGATACACGTCGAGGTTGACTCCCGCCTTCCAGTTTATAGGGTCGAACTACTCTATTTAAAATCTTGACGTCACAAGCACATCCCTACTAGATCCTCAAGTCAAAGGTTCACAAATACCTATCACAACCTTTCGATTCCGTCATTGACTGTCCCGGAGTGAAATTCATGTGACGAATCGAGGGTGAGTCGGTTCGAGTATACTAATCCAATTAGCATACTTATAACGTGTTCTCCCACTAACCATTAGTATTCGACAGGGACTCTCCATGTCAAAGAACACGTCATACAAGTCTTAACATAAACTTAACGCACAGTCAAGTTTCATCGACTTGTGAATGATTAAGTATTTGAGCTATAAACCTTTCCAGTGCCGACCCCCTTATACAATAAGGAGCGGAACGTTTTGCTCTCAAATACACGGACTAGTTTCTATATGTATATTTATGAGTCAAAAATGCCAGTAACTACCAGTAAATAAAGAAACATCCATTACCTTATATTAATAATTTACATAATAACAAGTATAATGCCCTCACTCAACATCCTCTGAGTGGCATTCGAGGGCATACTCTCAACAGTTCAGCGGTGCTACAGACCCATTAGGTTGGGCAAATTGGCTAGCGGAGTTAGAGAAAGTGTTTTAATTGGTTGATTGTCCGGAACTGAGGAAGGTACCGATTGCTCAATACTTCCTTACCAAGGAGGCCGCGACTTGGTGGAAAGTCATCAAGTCACAGGATCGTGATGCTATGTGGGAATAATTTAAAGAGCTACTGGAGGTCGAGTTTTGTTGTTGGCCAGTGCAAGAAGGCAGAATCCGAGCCTTTTTCGAGGCTAAGCCACAGAACATTCCAGTTTCGCAAGCGATAGTGGAGTATAACCAACAGTTGATCCACGTGAAGAATCAAGGGCGAAACGAGTGTGCCAAGATCCGTTGCTTTGATATGCGGATGAATATGGATTTACAGCGGTACATGGCTGGGTTTGCTTGCACCACTTTGAAGGAATATCAGGACAGGGCTTTGGCCCATGACATGTTAAGCCCTGACAATGATATCACCGAAGAAACGAAGAAGCAGAAGATCGCGGGAAATATTTCTGGCTCTAAGGGCGGAAACTTCCAGAGACCTTAGGCGACTAACCGTTCCGCCGGGCAGTCATCACATTCTGCTAAAGGAAGGAGGAGTTTCCGTTCTACTCCGGGCACCTCAGTTCGCCCGGTGACTTGTTTTAATTGTGGTCGTCCAGGCCACATTAATCTGGAGTGAAATTTCCCACCTTTGAAGTGTCACACTTGTGGGCAGATGGGACATAGAGAAGCTTATTGTCCCAAACCAGTTCAGACTCTGGACACTCGGGCTTCTACCCCAGTGCCAATAGATCAGGGTATGAATCAGCAACAATCTTTTGGTCAGTCGCAGCAGAGTTACAGCAGAGGCCGGGGACAGACTCAGAACACTAGAGGGGGATATTCTGGCATCGGTTCAGCACACCCTCGAGTCTATGAGATGCGTCGAGCAGACGAACCCGATGCAGCGGCGGCCTCAAGTAACATTCATATCCTATCTCATCCAGTTCGTGTACTTATTGATTCGGGTGCTACACATTCTTTCATATCCTTGGAGTGTGTATGCCGTTTGAATATAACTTGTACGACTGCTTGCGATCTTTTTGTTGTGAAACTACCTAGCAAGGATAGAATTATGGGGAATCGGGAGATTAGAGATTTTTCGGTGAATATAACCGGTATGGATTAGTTATCAAATTTGATTGTGGTTAATATGGAAGGCGAGGATGTGATCCTCAGCGAGGACTGGCTTGACAGTCACCGAGCGATTATGAATTACCGTACTAAGGTTATCACCATGATGACTAAAGATAGTTCCGATTACTCGTTTATGGGATGTAAGTCGGGCCAATTTAAGTTGCTTATAAGTGCCATGAAGTCCGTAAAACTTTTGGATAAAGGTTGCACAGGCTATTGGTGTTATGCTTTGAAGAAGGAAGGGAACGAAGTCGATTTCCCTTTGATTCCAGTTGTTAATAAGTTTCCTGATATTTTTCCAAACGACCTCCCGGGATTACCACCGAATCGGGAGATAGAATTTTCTGTGGACATAGAGCCTAACGCGGCTCCAATTTCTAAGGCACCTTATCGGATGGCACCTTCCGAGATGTAAGAATTAAAGAGTCAGTTGAGGGAACTATTGGAGAAAGGGTACATCAGACCGAGCGCTTCGCCTTGGGGTGCGCCTGTTCTTTTTGTAAGGAAGAAGTATGGTGCACTAAGTTTATGCATTGATTACCATGAAGTGAACAAAGTAACCATCAAGAACAAGTATCATTTGCCTCGTATAGATGATTTATTTTATCAGTTGCAGGGAGCCGCAGTATTCTCGAAAATTGATTTGAGATCAGGGTACTATCAGCTCTGGGTGAAAGAGTCCGACGTTCTGAAGACTGCATTTCGGACGAGCTATGGACATTATGAATTTGTGGTCATGCCTTTTGGATTGACTAATGCACCGACAGTGTTCATGCAACTAATGAACAAGATATTCATCAAATACTTGGACAGATGTGTGGTCGTCTTTATCGACGACATCTTGATTTATTCTCGAGATAAGGAGGAACATGCCCGGCACATGTGTTTGATACTATATGTTTTGAGATCCGAGCACCTCTATGCAAAATTCTCGAAATGTGAGTTCTGGTTGGAAGAAGTTATGTTTCTCGGTCACGTGATTTCGGCCGAAGGGGTTCGTGTAGACCCGCAGAAGATTGAGCCAGTCCTAGATTGGGCACCACCTAAAAATGTTAAAGAAGTTCGTAGATTTTTGGGTCTTGCTGGGTATTACTGTCGGTTTGTCGAGGGGTTCTCGAAACTCACTCGTCCACTTTACCATCCGAGGAAGGCTAATGTCATCGCGTAGGCCTTTATCCGCAAATAGGCATCGCTTTAGGTGCTCGAGGTTCTTACATCTCAGACGAAGATTCATTAGGATTTAATCAAGCAAGGAGTAGAAGTTTGGATTCAAAGAGTGCAAGGACAGTTGTGCACTCTCGAAATTACCTCGTCCTTGGTTGACGACATCAAAGGGAAACAGTGGAGTGACCCGATGATCGCTCAACTAAAGGAAAATGTAATTAAAGGGAAAGCCCCTGGTTTTATGGTCTACAAAGATAGTATTCTGAGATTTCAAGGCAGGCTTTGCGTTCCGAATGATCTAGAGTTGAGACAGAGAATTCTCCGAGAAGCTCATGCTACGCCTTACTCAATCCACCCCGGAACGAGTAAGATGTACAAGGACTTGAAGCAAAATTTTTAGTGGAATAATATGAATAAAGATGTCACGGAGTTTGTACTACGGTGCTTGACGTGTCAACAAGTCAAGATTGAACATCAACGACCAGCGGGGTTGTTGAAGCAGTTCCCATTCCCGAGTGGAAATGGGAAGATATCTCTATGGATTTTATCACTGGGATGCCGAGAACTAGAGCTACAATGAATATATTTAGGTAATGGTCGATTCGTGGACCAAGTCTGCACACTTTCTAGGTATTAAGGATACTTGGGGACCGGAGAGATTGGCTCGAACTTTTATAGCTGAGATCGTGAGGTTGCATGGTGCCCTTAAGACTATTATTTCCGATAGAGATGGTTGCTTTGTATTGCATTTTTGTCAGGCTGTTCATCAGGCTTTGGTACCGAGTTGAAATTGAACACTTCTTTTCATCCTCAGTCAGACGGTCATACGGAGCGGATGATTCAGATGTTGGAGGATATGTTGCGGGCTTGTGCCCTAGACTGGAGTAATGATTGGGAGATTTACTTGTTGTTGATCGAGTTTGCCTACAATAATAGTTGGCATGCATCGATCAAAATGGCGCCATTCGAGGCACTTTATGGTAGGCGGTGTAGATCGCCATTATGTTGGGACGAGGCCTCGAAGCTAGTCGGAACGGAACTTGATATGTTGATGGAGGCTAAGAAGAAGATCTCTATTATCCGGGACCGGTTGTTGACTGCCAGAGCTGTCAGAAATCTTATGCCGATACTCGTCGCCGATCTTAAGAATTCGAAGTGGGAGACCATGTTCTACTCAAGGTGTCGCCAACTAAAGGAGTCCACTTCGGGAAAAAGGGGAAACTTAGTCCGAGGTATATCGGACCTTTTGAGATTTTGGACAGGGTTGGAGATTTAGCTTATCGCTTGGCGTTGCCCCCAGCTTTGAGTCATGTCCATAGCGCTTTTCATGTGTCTCAGTCGAAAAAGTATGTACGGGACCCTAGTCATGTTATCGACTATGGTGAGAATGACATGACCGAGGATGTTACTTTCTCGGAGAGGCCGGTGAAGATCCTTGAACTTCGTGAGAAGAAACTTCGGCACAAATACATCCCGTTGGTTAAAGTGCAATGGTCGAGACATGGAGTTGAGGAAGTGACTTGGGAGACAGAAGAGAAGATGCGATCAGAATTCTCTGAGCTTTTTATTTCTTAAGTTTCGGGACGAAGCTTCTTTTTAGAGTGGGAGAATGTAATATCCGTACTTTTTATTGACTGTTTGACCTTATCGTTCTTCCTTTTTTGTCGCCCTGTAAACACTTTGAGATGTTGTCGATGTTGATTTGGGGTTTTGTACCTTTTTGGATCATGATCGTGTTAATTGGACCTTTTGGCAGTATTCTGGGACAGGAAGATAGCGCGCGCTAGGCCTAGGCTAACTCACGCTATTTCTACTTGAGTAGCGCATGCTAGATTTGAGCCTTAGCGCACGCTAACGGTCCAGAATTGGCAAAGACAGTAGCTAATTCTGCTCTCTGGACTAGCAGTTAGCGCACGCTAGGAGTTCACTAGCGCAGGCTATTCGTGGTCACTAGTGCGCATTAACATCGTCCGTAGCGCAATGTGCTAGGTCGGGAGAGGCAGTGAGGTATTTCTACTTTCTTAACTAGCAGGTAACGCTCGCTAGGCAGCAGCTAGCGCACGCTAAAGGTGTTGCGTACCACACGCTAATGCCCAGTCATAGCGTACGCTATCGGGGTTGGGCAGTGAACTGGAACTTTTGTAGGACAACAGTTAGCGCACGCTTAGGTGTGGTAGCGCGCACTAATGCCTCAGGACAGAAGCCACTGTACTACCGGGTGAGCCCGTTAGCGCACACTAGCCCCGATTCTTAGCGCGCGCTAACCTGGGATTTTATATAAGGGGCAGTCAACTCCTGAAATTGTCATTTCCACTTCTTTCTCACTCATTTCGATGGGAGAAACTGCATTTAGGCAATTCGTAGCATTTGGAGGCGATCCTTCTTCAGATATCATCATCTTTGGTTGAATAAAAAAGATTACACAACTTCCAATCCATTTCTATCTTCTAAATCAAGGTAAATTCCTTAGAACCCTAGTTTTGGGAATTTTTGGGGATTTTCTTAGATTCGTCCGATTTATCCACTTTGGAGCTTGAGATCTTTGAGAATATTATGCATCTACCCCGTACCCATGTTTCCCCTATGATTATATAGATTGTTTTGTACCTTGTTCTGATTTGAGAGGGTTTGGGTGATTTTCAAACCTCTAGATGATTATCCTTGTAGTTTCGTGAATCGTAGGCGGGTTTTGGGAGTTTCTTCGTGTGATTTAAGTATGGATTATTGATTATCATTTTCCTTACGAATCGTTTAGGTGCCGGAAGTGCGTTTTTGGACCTACTGAACATATACTCTTTTAGTTCCGATTTCCCGATGTCTCAAAAGCAAGTATATGTTTATGATTGTACGTTCTCGACTATGAATGTAAGTTATATATTGTTGGCATGATTGTTTATATCCACTCTGGGATGGGCCGACGGGTCCTCTGAGGGTTTCGTAGCCTCTGGTGCGATTTCGCGGATATTTGCGGTTAACCACTCTAGGACGGACCGACGGGTCCTCTGAGGGTTCCGTAGCCTCTGGTGCGGTTCCACGATTAATCATGTATGTATTTATGAGATGCTATGAGATTTAGTTATTCCGGAATACTAGTCTTGGATTTATGAGATCATGATTACTTTTACTTTATTGTCGAGGAGTATTGTATTTCATATTCGATATACTTGGACTAGCTATTCGACGGCTAACCCCTTTATGGGGGAAATACTTTTCATGTATTTCAGGTTCCAGGAGAGCGGATAGGCATGTATCGGGTCGGCATGAAGATGATGGGCAAGTGTGATACTGTGTCTTGTCTCCAGTTATAATTTATGTTTCCTCCATTCAGTGTTGTTGTACTAGAATAGTTTTCGAGTACTCGTGTACGGTTTTCGGTTTTCCTTGATGTTGCGGCCTGTGTTGCCGCAGTATTGATTTGTGATGTATTGTGTTTGGATGTATTGGATATGGTATTGAATACCATTTTTATTGTCTTCCATTACATTGTACTTGGACCTTCTCGGTCAAATTTTATAGTTCTGCATAAGAATAGCCTTGTGGGTCCCACGACGGGGCTCACAACATTGTAATATACCCTGAATAACTTGAGGGTGTTACAATGATCTGGTCAGGGTACTAGATACCATACATTGTTTATTTCGAAACCATTTAGCTCTTCTTCCATATAAGTGATCCAGTGCGAATTATTCAGAGCTTCATTGACCAAAACAGGTTTGGATTGGGCTAAGAATACAACTAAAGTGCACATGGCTAGTCTCCAAAGTTCAGCTTCAGATTTCCATATAGGAAATGGAGACTTTGTAGAATCTCTCTTCTTGTGCACATAGTATAATTCCTCGTGTATTCTGTATTATTCTACGAGTGTTTACACTAGCATCGATATCTCCTATAATCAACTCCTGGGGATGATCTCTCAGCCATCTCCTGTCAGGCTCTAATTCGTCATCTCGTAATGTATCTTGTGGTGCTGGAGTCTCGGCATCATCTTGTACAACATCAGATTCGACTGCTTCTGATCAATGGAGAGGGTTTGGATGTTCTGGGTTATGCCTTCTACTCCTGTAGGGTCACAATAGGGTTCATCGAATACTACATGGACAGATTCTTCTATTGTCAACTTACTTTTGTTAAATATCCTAAAAGCTTTGCTGACGGAGCAATATCCTACGAATATACCTTCATCCGACTTTTCGTCGAAGGTCTTTAGTTGATATTTCCCACTGTTTAGAACATATCACCTGCATCCAAAAATGTGAAATTATGCAACCACTGGAGTTTTATTATTCCATACTTCATATGCTGTTTTGTTGTGATGCATGTTGATGATACAACAATTTTGTGTGTAGCAGGCTGTATTTGTTGTTTCTCCCCAAAAATGCTGCGGCGATTTGCTTGATGCTAACATGGTCCTCGTTGCTTCTTTGAGCGTCCTACCTTTCGCTCGGCAATGCCATTTTGTTCAGGAGTTCGGGCTGCTGATTATTCGTGCTCATTCCATTGTCCGAACAATATTGCTCTATAAAGTGATTTGTCAATTCAGTGCCTCTATCGGAATGAATCGACACGATACTCAACCCTTTCTCATTATGCAGCTTCTTGAGGTACTCTGGAAACTTCGTGATGGTATCTTTCTTCTTTCTCAGAAAGATTGTCCAAGGCATACCTAGAAAAATCGTCGTGAAGGCCCAGGTTAAAGAGGAGAGCGACAAGATTTGCCACTTTTCTAGGCGGATAAAACCGAGGATTCATGACTACATGTCTGGACTCGCCTGCACCACTCTAAAGGACTATCAGATTATATATCTTTCTTATGATATGTCCTTGACGTCCAGTGAGGCGTCTCGAGAAAGTAAGAAACAGAAATCCATAGGAAACTTTTCGGGTCACAAGGACAGAGTTCAGCAGAAGTCTCAGTCTGCTAACTTTCCTGCGGGCGGTTTGGCTCATTTTCTGGGGGCTTTCGAGGTACTGCCAGTGCCTCCACTCGAGAGGTCAGATGTTTTAACTGTGGCCAGCCGGGCCATAGGAACCGGGAGTGTCCTCATCCGCCGTTGACTTGTCATACTTGTGGCCAGTTGGGCCACAAGGCTTCCTTTTTTGATCGTTTAGGGTAGACTCTCGGTGCCCAAGCTTCTTTCCCAGTGCGTAGGGAGCCGAGTGTGAACCAGGGGTTGTTTGCTCCGCAGTCTCTGTAGAGTGTCAGCCGAGGGAGAGGTCGGGGCCAGTCCGCTAGAGGTGGAGCTTCCAGTGTCGGCTCTGCTCATCCGCGTGTATATGAGATGGGGAGGGCGGATGATCCAGCGGCTACCATGGCTACAGGTACCGTTCATATCCATTTTCATCCTGTCTGTGTGCTTTTCAATTCTGGTGCTACGCATTCATTCATCTCTCTGGAATGTGTGCGCCATTTGGGTCTTAACTGTTTGTCGTCTTGTGAGCCTTTCATCGTTAAACTTCATAGTGGTGATAAGATCGTTGGTGATTGGGAGATCCGAGATTGTTCCGTGGGTATTTGTGAGAGGGCTTGGCTCTCTAATCTTATTGTTGTGGATATTGAGGGTGAGGATTTGATTCTCGGGGATGACTGGCTCGAGCGTCATGGTGCGATCATGAACTACCGTGCGAGAATCATCACCATGGTAGCTGAGGACGTCACTGAGCACTATTTCGTGGGGCGAAAGAGGGGAAACCAGAAGTTCGTAATTAATGCCTTGAAAGCGATGAGACTTCTGCTGAAGGGGTGTACTGGTTATTTGTGTTATGCATTGAAGGAGGAGGATGGTGGAGTCAAGTTTTTATTGATCCCAGTCGTTAGTGAGTTCCCAGATGTCTTTCCTGACGAGTTGCCGGGTTACCACCGGACCGTGAGATTGAGTTTGCTATCGAGTTAGAGCTGGGTGCGGCTTTGATTTCGAAGGCGCCATATCGCATGGCACCTTCCGAGATGGCTGAGTTGAATAAACAGTTGAGTGAGCTTCTTGAGTCGGGATATATTCGACTGAGCGCTTCGCCTTGGGGCGCACCGGTCATGTTTGTGCGGAAGAAGGATTGTTCACTGCCTTTATGTATCGACTATCGCAAGCTAAACAAAGTGACCATCAAGAACAAGTATCCCTTACCGAGGATTGATGACTTGTTGCCGGGAGATGCAGTATTCTCGAAGATCGACTTGAGATTGGGGTACTATTAGCTTCGGGTGAAGAAGTCTGATGTCCCAAAAACAGCTTTTCGGACGAGATATGGACATTATGAGTTTGTGGTTATGCCCTTCGGTCTAACCAACGCGCCGGTAGTGTTCATGCAGTTGATGAACAAGGTTCTCATCGAGTATTTAGATAAGTATGTCGTCATCCTCACTGACAATATCCTTATCTATTTGAAGAATGTGGAGGGGCATGCGAATCATATGCGTGTGCTGTTGGACGTTTTGGGGACCGAGCGACTCTATGCGAAGTTCTCAAAATGTGAGTTCTGGCTGAAGGAAGTGATGTTTCAGGGTCATGTGATTTCATCCGAGGGGGCCCGTGTGGGCAGTGCTATATTAGACACCCCCTAAGAATGTGAAGGAGGTTCGTAGTTTCTTGGGTTTGGCTGGCTACTATCGTAGGTTCGTCGAGGTGTTCTCGAAACTGGCTCGAACACTTACACAGTTGCTTCAGAAATCAGAAATCTTCAGCCCCGATTCTAGCATTGCCATGTGGCAACGAGGGTTTTGCTATTTATAGCGATGCTTCGGGTCAGGGTCTTGGGTGCGTGTTGATGCAGCACGACAAGACTATTGCGTATGCGTCAAGACAGCCGAGGCCGTATGAGCTCAACTACCATACTCACGATTTGGAGTTAGCGGCAGTTGTTTTTGCGCTCAAGATTTGGCGTCATTATCTCTTTGGCTCTACATGTCAGATTTTTACCGATCATAAAAGTATGAAGTACATATTCACTCAGTGGGAGTTGAATATGAGGCAGAGGAGGTGTAACACTCCCAAAATCTTCCGAGGTAATACAGTGCCGTGAATCCCGTGTGGGACCCACAAGGCTAGTTTAGTAAATAGACATTTTAAAGAAATTGCAATAAAATGATAAGTCCATTGTTACATATTATGAGCCAAAAGGTTTTAAGAAGAAACACAATTCAAAGTTCGATTATTACATAACGGAGGTTTTAAAGATCAATTTAATTTAAGCAGCGGCAAGAGTTTATTCCAACACCGTTCAAGTCTGGCCGGACCCCTTGGGAATGTCCTGCACTTGATCAACAAATTTACCAGGGTCAGAGAATGCATACCAATAACAATTATTAGCAATGATCTACACAATCTTACCAATTATAGTGCCACATAACCAACAGAAAATATTTCACTACGTGACCAACATTGTCTTTCTCTTTTTATCACATAAACCCCAAGGTCGCAACCAAGGGTCACGAAAGTATCCACATGGGAATACCACGGAACGTATGTGCCTAATTTCGGTCTTATCCCCTAACACATTTCCACACGGGTACCATACAAGTTTTACCCCCAACACATCGGCCCATTTATAACACATTCTTAGAGAAAGACAACCGTCGGCATTTATCAACAATGGCACATTCATGAATATGAACATTCAATAATATAGCATTTCTCGAGCAACATTTCACTTGACTTTGATCCGACGGTAGGTGCCTTATGATAACTAGGATCTCCACACCCGATCGAGCTTAACCTAGTCACATAATATCCGATTAACACCTCGTACGAATCATGATGAATAGAACTAGTCTCCCTTCCCTTCCCTAACCGGGTTCCTAATGTAGTCTTAATTGCCAACACTAGCATCGTGTTTCTAAGTTCACAAGCAATACGTACCACTATGTCGTTCAATTCTACGATTAACATTATCTATATCGATTTGTTCAACACGATTATCTCAATCATCATTCGGTTAGCAACAAATGACTATAGCATAATCGAATCTCATAACTTCTAATTCAATTCTCTATTCCGAGTACTTTAATCGGTGGATTACCATTTAACACGATGATTCCAGCGCTTGATTCTCAATGACATTAATGCTATCGAATTAATTCCCCTAGTTAATTTAGCGTTGATAATCACATGGCGAGAGTAGGTTATGACTAGTTTATCAAACGGTGATGGATTCCTATGAAATTCTCCTACAATTGATTCGTCGAGTTTATATAATCCAAATGTAAATTGAGACGGAAGTTCTCGCATGTGATTGTTATAACGAGTTGTATGAAAATGAAATATACGAACAATGATAACACCGATTACTACAAGTTCATCCGTTTAGATTGTCTACGAGATTTAGCAAGATATACCCAAGTACCCATAATCTAACAACTAATAATCAACAACATTGAAGAGATTACTCATTGGATTCATAGGCTTACCATAATAGATGAAGAACACTGAGGAGAGATGACAAATCAACAACAGCCGCAAGGAGAAACGAGGAATGGATCGAATGACTTGGATAATCTTCACCGGAGCTTACGAAACCACCTCCTATATGGTAATTCAAGTGTATGAGAGGCCAAGAATCGAGTATAGGTCTGTGGAAAAGCTTTAAGAGTGCTTCACTTCAAGTTTTGGTTCGGGAGAAATGAAGGTGGGAGTGTTATTTTATAACACTCGATCTCGTTAACGTACGTTAACGTTCAAGGATTTACATAAGTAAATCGTATTACGTATGCTACGTGCAATGGTTAATGTACATAAAGGTCATCCAGAGGCTAGTGACTGAAATGTGCCCATCTTTTACGTATGTAAGTCTTTCTGACGTACGTAAGCCTCCAGACTGTAGCGTACGCTAATCTTGGAGCTCCAAAATATTTCAAAAGTTTTGAAACCTCCAAAATCGGTTTGACTCAAAAGTTAGAAAATCATTTTCAAATTGCTGTATTTGCGATGCCGGTGTGTTCAGACTTTGTATGGGAGTCGTATGCTGGTATCACGGAAGATCATCGACTACACGGACCTGTAAGTATGTTCTTTCAGTTATTTCAGTTTTGATGAGGATTATTTGAGTATGGTTTCGTGATTTTGAGATATTTTTGGATTGAGATATTGATTATGACAGGTGTTGAGTTTCGAGGACGAAACTTATTTAAGTGGGTATATATGTAATATCCTAGAATTTCACTATGAATTTTTCGCATTATTTTATTTGGGTTGTACTGTACAGAGTGGGACCAACACGATATGAGTGGATAATTTTGGAAATTGTGACAGTCGTGCCAGTATGTCTATCGAGGTTATTTTGATTCTAGGATATTACATGCTTCGTGTGTTTTTTGATGTCGGATATACCGTATGAGTATTTGTATGATTGACGTACTTGGTCGACATTTGTAATTGAGGATATCGTGCATTAGATGTACCGTATGAGAATATTTTGGGTTGAGTATATGTGTATTTAGTGTGCCGTATGTTCGTATCCGGTATGTCGAGACGGACCGAAATAGTTGGATTTTGGCTAAGTAGAGAAGGCCATTACGTACGTTAAGTTTATGGGCTAACATACGCTAAGTTGGTACGTTTTTACGTACGTTATGCGTAAGGTATTACGTACGTAACAAGAGGAATCAGACAGTTGGGCCCAGTGTCGGCAGCTTTCGGCGCGAATGTGGATAGGTAAGTCAACGGATGGAGTTACGTACATTATACACGGTGTATTACGTACGTAATACGAGTATAATGATGTAGCAAGTCAACGTACATATTACATACGCAACGGAATAAGTGTTACGTACGTTACAGGGCGGCTGGCCGAGTCGTGGCCGAGAGGACCTGTAGTGGTCGGGCCTGGTCGGCAGTGACTCGCAGGGATGGCCGATCGCGGTCGGCAGTGACTCGCTCGGGGCAAGGACTGGCCGATAACGTACGTAAGGCTGTGGACAGTTACGGCGGTAAAGGCCCATTACGTGCGTAAGCAACTGTCGTTTACGTACGTAAGGGTGTCGGCCAAAATGGCCAGTAGGGTAGGCCACAGCCGGTTATGTACGTAAGCCACGGCCGATTACGTCCGTAAGGTACCGACATGTCCCGCCTATATAAGGCCTGGACCGAGTCATCTTGGGAATTTTTCCTCATTTTTCTTCGTTCCTTTCGCGATTTTTTCACCATAGATGGATGGATTTGAGTAAGAACAACATAGAACAACATGTTTTGGAAGTTTTATTCATGGATTAACATCATCTTCCACCCGGATCGAAGGTAAGAACACATGAACTTTTGGTTTTTGGATGTTCTTCAGGTTTCTTGGTGTTTTGGCCAATTTGATTCGTTTTGATTTGGATTATTGATAAAACTTGATTGTATACTCGTAATCATTCAATACTCTTCAAGTTTTGTGGAACAAATTCGAGTATTTCTTCGTTAAACAATTAAATTGGATTATGCCTTCAAAGTGTTCGATGAAATGCCTCAATGAGTAGAACTTGTGAAATTCTATACGTTTTCGCATGAGTGGTGATCGAATTGATATGATTATGATTTAGGAATGAATTTTTGAAGAAGGTTGAATCGGTACCCTTTCCTTTCGTCGATTTCTTCGTACCCTGTTATTCAAAACGAGTGATTACTTGTGTATTTCATCTTCTAAGAGGTATGTTGGGTAATTCTCTCCTCTGCAGTTGCGATGCGGTTGAGGTTAGAGAATGCATGAATCGTCTTGGTCGGGGCTGAGAAGCTTGTAGATGAAGACGGCGGGATTGATAGCGGCTTCGTCGAATTGGTATCAAGGCAAGTTATGCTTGTTCAGTTCATAATGTTTAATAAATGGTTTCTCTTTCATTTTATTTATGATTCATATAGCAATGGTATTATGAAATATGAATTGTCGGGATGATGGTATGTATATTATGTTTGGACTAAGACAAATCATAATGTATATGATTTTGAGACGTCTAGAGGAAATGGATACGTGAATTAAATTTGGTCTATTGCATGAGAAGTTGGATATCAAGGTTAGTTATCGTGTCGATATTGAACTCGAGATGGTGGTTTGGTATTAGTTATGGACTGTACTTCATTTTGGATTTTTCGGATAAACTGTGTATTCGTTCAGGGAAGTTGGATTTTTCGGATTATTTAAATTAACAAAATTAAATACTAAAATAATAAAATAAAAACGTTCAAACTAAGACTAGAAATACTGAAATCGATATTAGAAAATTTCAGTTCCCCGGCAACGGCGCCAAAAACTTGTTGCGATATTTCTTACACGCAAGTGCACGTTATCGTTTACAAGTAATAAAGTGATGAGTGAGTATCGTTCCCATGAGGACTGAATCACTAACTACCGATTTTATGTATTCTAGTTTTATTCGAACAATCGAATTTGGGTTTTGCAATTAATTTCTAAAAGAATTATTAAAAGACTAAACAGTAGAAGACGATAGCTTGAATAAAGGGAAATCAAATGATGAATAAGTCTAGGATTCTGAATCCACCTCGGTTTATCCGAATTTACTCTCGATTATCCGTAATAAATAATTTTCCCAATTTATTGAAGGTGGAGATTGCTAATATATTCTACCGCCTCTCCCGAGGTCAATAGATTTGTCTAAAGGCGAATAACGCACTCTATACCTAGGTGAATTAATTCGTCAATAGGCGAAAAGCATAAAATCTCCAAAAGGCCACGTAGTTCCTATGAGTATATTCCTATCTCACAGAATAAAACGGTCCTCACCAATAGTTCCTCACCAATTCTCCTCTCCCGATTCGAATTGAATGATTAAATCAATACAACTATTGGCCAGATAATTGCAAGCATTAAACACAATTGGGAAAACTCAACAAAAAGGTAATTAATTAGACAATCTCAAGCAAATTCGTCAAAACGTAAGTTTCATCAAAATCCTAGATTAGGGTTTTAGCCTAACATACTAATAAATAAAAATACAGAGTAAATGCATGAAAGCATTAAAATCAAATGCAGATGAAGCTCGGATTCCTCCGTTCTTCGGCTTCCGCCCTCTGCTCTTGAAGTCTTCTGCTTCCCTCCTCTTCTGCCGTCTCTCCTCCCTGATTCCAAGCTTAAGATCCCAAAAGATAAAAGATAAAAAGATCATTAATTAGGGTCTTAAACCCTTATTTATAGCTTTTACATCCTCCAAATCGCGTCCGTATGAGTAGGTCGAAAACTGGCTTCGAAACGGCCCAAATCCGCGCGGACATTAAAAAAACCGCCTAGTGTGCCGCGGCGCACTAAATCTGTGCCGCGGCACAGAGCCTTCAGCTGGATGCCTGGGCGTTCTTAAATTCTTTTGTGCCGCGGCTCACCTGGACTGTGCCGCGGCACAGAGTAGAGTTTACTTTGTGCCCGGCTGGGTGTCTTCCTGTGCCGCGGCCCTGCTTCCTTGTGCCGCGGCTCATAGCCAAGATTTGCCGTTTTCGCCCGTTTCGCCTCGTTTACGCTTCCGGACTTCAACTTCCTGACAAACATACAAAATTAAGGCATTAAAGGCTCATTTAATCAAATTCACTCTTCAAAACAATACAACATAATGATGAATAAGCGTATAAAAATACGCCTAACAAATACCCCCAAACTTAAGCCTTTGCTTGTCCTCAAGCAAAAAGAATTAATTTCAATAAAAGAATGTCGTGAATCATCGTGCGACTCGTAGTGTTCAACCTAATCAATACTATCCTGTAATTCTCTCTGAATAATACGAGTGTCATAATAGCGAGCTGCACTCAGAATACTGATTCTCCAAAGTAACCAAGTGCAGTCCTGATCACTCGTTCATGAAGAAAATCCAGCTCAAAGATTAACAAAACGTGAATCAAATCGACCGTCAATATAAAATGTTAAAATAAACAAGCTAGTTCGCCCCGTTCCTCAGTCTAATGGCACAATTTTCACGAGTTTCATAAAAATAATCCTCGGACTGTATTCTCTTATATATATATATGCTCAAGAAATTGATTCGAGTTGACCACTAGGTTCGGATCTCGGGATGTTTCATCGGGATAATCCTAGGGTGGAACTTCCATTCTCATGTATTGGGAAACCGTTTGACGTAAAAGACACTCATGGGGCACATGGATGCTTCTAGTTACTAAGTTCCCTTCTACAGCGGAGAAACAACTCGAATATATAATTCCCGCATGTCCGAATCAAGGTCGCCGTTTTACGCGAGAGTAAACAACGGGTCACGCGAATACCCCCGGTTACTAGGCTCCCTATCATCGGCACATGTGAAATTTCTAAATCACTAGTCTAATGAGGGTCGTCGTTTTACGCGAGAAGTAAACAACGGGTCACGTGAATGCCCCCGGTTACTAGACTTCCCCTCATAGAACAAAATTATCTCGATTTTTGGGAAAAACTGACCGACTCTAAACTCACTCTAAGTGCCAACACGACTAATGTAACTGGACGACTAATTGTCCGAAAAATGTAACCAAACGTATCGACGGTGATTTTAAAACAAGTATGTATCCTCTCTTATCCGCCAAGACCTCTACAATCACGAAAATTTTTTGGACCTAAATGAATACTAAGCAGAAACAGAAATTACTGACTACAACGCGACTAGAACTCGACCGTTTCTTCAGAGAGAAAAACAGTGTCGTAACACCAGTATCACACAAATAGAAGCACGAAAAATTTACGAATAGAGAAAAATTAAGACAAGCAAGGCTATCGAAACAAAATAACGCAAAGTAATGAAAAGTGCGACAAAAGCAGTACAGCAATGAATGTAGCAACTGAAAGTAAACCCCCCCAAACTTAGGACGTACATTGACCTCAATGGACAAAATATGATATGCAATAAGATAAGAAGGTCAAGTACTCCCCTCTAGTCCTCTCACGAGCTGGTGCCGGCATCATCCGGTGAGGAGGGTGGTGTGGCTGGCCGGGCGGGAGCAATAAATGGCCCGTCGGGATGCATGCTATGGGCCGTCCATGCGGCAAGGTGCTCCTGATGATAAGCGTCCCTTGATGCCAGACGCCTCGCCTCTCGTCGGTTGGTCCGGCGGGCCTCCTCTCGCATCTCAGCTCTGACGGCAGCAATAACGCTCTCTCGCTCCATCCGCTGCTCCTCTCGCATGGCAGCCATTATACTCTCCCTCTCTCTTCTCATCTCCTCTCTCAGCTCCTCTCTCTCTCTACTCAGATCCTCCCTCAGCCCATCAAACATCTCCTGCAATCTCTCTCTGTCGGGCGGCGGGCCGGCATCTCCATGTGTCAGCAAAAGAGGCTCGGGGGACCCCTCGTGGGCCTCCTCCAGCAGAAATCCTCTCCCCCGAGTGTGCGCCGGCGCTCCTCCCCACTGGTCAAAATGTGAGATGATGCGGTGGTCGATCGGGGCCTGGGGAGCAAGCATCGGCTCGTCGTCTGACCACGTTAGCCCCGACTGCCGGCACAAAGTGCAGATGAGAGAGGGGTGCTTCAACCCCGTCTTGGCCCCTCCCTGAATGCACTGAAATATAGAACGGACCAAAAGAGGTGCCACATCGAAACGCAACCCGGAGGTGATCGCATAAAGTGTCCGGGCACGGGAGAGAAAGACAGTGCGGATCTGAGAGGTGGGGTCAATGCGTGCGCATATAAAATATAGCCAGGCACGCCCGAGCCGGCTGAGGCGCGAGATCTTGAAGTGGAAAGTGGAAGAACCCTGTGTGCGCTGCTCCCAGTCGGAATCGGGCTGTGCAATAGTCTCGAGCAGGGCCTCCTTCGTGAGGCTAGTCATCACTCGGTCATAGGCCGACTCATCTACCACCGGAAGCCCAAACAACCTCCGAATAGCAGCAGTGGAGAAATCAACTGTAACACCTCGGACATCGACCTGAGTCCGAGATTCTAACGACGGCAACGTATGGCCTGCCCGAATGTGCTTCAGTAGTGCACTGGCGTAGAATTCCTGTACAATCGAGATAACAGCTGGCTCGGGGGGTGCAGCGAATCAGGCCCACCCCATCTCATTTATCATAGCAAGCAGTTCCCCGTCCTGAGGGGCTGGAGTAAATCCTAGGGCTGGGATAGTTCGGTTTCTTGAAAAAAACGCAAGGAACCGAAGTTCCAAATGTGTTATGTAATTCGGGTTCGGTTCCTGACTTTTTTCTCCAGGAACCGAATTTCTAGGAACCGAAGTAATTTTACCAAAAAACCGAAAAAACCGAACCGAAATTTACAACCCGAAATTTTGAAATAACGGAAAACCCGAAATTTTTTCTCATTACTTGATTAATTTTGAAATAACCGAACCAAATTTTTACATTACTTGATAACCAAATTTTCGAAATAACCTAAAACCCGAAATTTTCAAAAATAACCTAAAACCCGAAATTTTGTTCGGTTATTGTCACTAATTTCGGGTAGTACGGTTATTGAAATTTTAAAATTACAATAACCGAACCCAACCCGAAATTTATCAGGACCCGAACCCGAAATTTATAAATAATTTTTTTTTAAAACCCGAACCGAACCGAACCGAAATGTCAATTTCGGTTCGGATCTTCGGTTATTCGGGTCCAAAGTCCCAGCCCTAGTAAATCCCCTCTCCGGGCGTGTGTGTTATGTGGCTCTATCGGTGCGGTAGTAGCGTGACTTTTGAAAATAATTTTAGCTTTGTGGGTTCCAATGTGGGGCCCACGGCGCTGTAATATTCCCGTATGGTTTTGGGGTGTTACACCACCCCCTGAAAACTCGGGGGTTAGCTAACTGAAATTTTGCTAGTGTAAGTACATAATGTACAGGATATACGGAAAGTATCAACACAAACTCAACAGCCACGAAGCCTTAACACAAACCACACATTCACACAAACAGCACATCAAATCATTCGTTTACGCAAGGTGAAAGGTAATCACAGAGCCATATTCTTTTTACGGATCATAACACCAATGAAATTTTAAACAAGCCCAATGAGTTAAAAGTTCTAGCTTGAAAAACCCCTTTTTTAAAAGGAAAAGCAATTTGATAAGATAGCTTGAAAACATTATTATTTACTCGGGCCGTCTTGGGGTTTTGAAAATCGAATGGGAATACTTTTAGAAAATAACTTCAAAAGCTCTTGGGTCCTCGACCCAATTCACAAAATATCATCACAATACAATCAAGGAAACAGTCTCTCATTTGAAAAATACTGCTCAAGACCCTTGATTAATTAACCCTCGAAGATCTTGTCAAATATCCTTGGTTAATTAACCCTGGTACCAACATTTAAAACAAGTTGAAACAAACTTTCAGAAACATGAATCGCGGTCTATATCAAGACCAACATTTTAAAGCGAGTTAAAAGAACTATGAATTACTAACATCATTCAGTATCAGGGTCTTAGTTATCACTCGAATATCCGTAACCAATAAGCCTGCCAGGCGCCTCCCTTGCACACATGTGCACCGATGTTCACTCCACTATGTTGGCCGCCCCTTGAACATGTCACCGGGCTGGCGATTACTACCGCAAGAGTCGCCCCTTGCACGTGCATTAGGTAACACTGGTGTTCACCAACCATATGGAGCCGCCCATTGCAGCGTACACCAGGCCGGAGTAAACGCCCCGCCCTCAGAGGTTCCCGGATACGACGTTTCTCACAACAAGTATCCACATTGATTCAAACATCAAGCACATGGACAAACGTTACAACAAGTATCAACTCAGTACACCAAGTCACACAAATTATCCGTCAGTCCATAACCACACATCTAAACATTATCACGTACGTTATCAATCAAAACTCAATCACAATAAGCCTTCAACCATAACCAACCAACGTCGCACATATATCCCTATATTGCAACTCAACTGAATATATATATATAACCTTACTATATTATATCTATAAGTATAGTTCATCCATCAATCCAAGTTGAGTACGTCAACTAGTGTTAGCATTCATCACACGGCATTCACCGATATAGGCATATATATCAATATACGTATATACTTACATATATTTAACATATAATTATATATATATATATATATACATCCGTATAAATTCATACACTTCGACAACAATGATTTCACGTAGTTACAATTCGTATATCAAGGTACTTGCCTCAAATCCAAAGCACGCGAAGCAACGAGAAAGCTCGGTCGGAAACCCTAGAGCACCTATAATCCCCTGGCCAAAAACAACGAAGATACGATTACAACGAGAATCAAGACCAAAAACAACAGAGATTGCAACAAACTATCAAAGGAAAGTTCATTCGAACATTTGATCGAACATCAAATGTTCTCTACACCTCAAGAACACTCAAATCACCCTTCTGGTTGAAACGAACCGAATATATAGATATACAATCTATAAAACATGTTTAATAACAACATCTAACACCAATCGATTTATCAAAATCGGATGGAAAATGAAATCAAGAATAAAACCCCCAAAAGGTCAATTCTAGGGAATCAAGAAAAATACTTTGATCCGGTGAAGAACAAAGGATTAAATGATGTAAAATACATGAATACTACTAAGATTAATCATGCCCATAATGAATTAATCAACGACACAGAATGAATTGAACACTAACACCAAAATCCCCCAAATCACCCAAAAGTAGGGTTTCATGAATTTACCTTGGATTAAGGATGAAGAACAATTGTTTGTGTTGTTAATCCACACCAAGAACTTGTGGAGGAAGGATTATCTGAAATTGGTGATGCTAAATCGCCCAAGAAATCGCCCGTAAGTCACTCAAGGAGAAGAGGAATGAGGAGAATGATGAAAATGAATTCTCACAAACCCGCTGAAAAAGGGCCAAACTGACTCGCGTGCTGTGGCCTAGAACAAGCGTGCCGCGGACTAGAACAAAAAAACGCCCAGCTAATGGCTTAGTGCCGCGGCCCGCCCAGCAGAGGGCCGCGGCCCTCGGTACAGCCCGCTCCAGCATCAAAAGGCACACAGTGCAGTCTTAACTATTTCGACCGTAACTCCTTCGTCCGGACTCCGATTGACTCACCGTTTGACCCATTGGAAAGCTAACTTGATGCTCTATAATACTTAAAATATTCAGAATTTTTGGAGTTTCCAAGAATTGGTGGTGATTCTACAAAGTCGAACTCATACGTGGAAAAGTCATTTAAGAACACTGAACTCAACAAAACGACACTGAAACGAGCTAGGATGACAAAAAGTGTAGAATTAATCATTATCTAAATGAAGAAACGGTCATAATAGAGTCGCTAAGATGGACTTCCACCAAAAAAGAAAATTACCGGAAATCGAAATTGCGGATATTACATCCTAGCCTCATTAAAAGAAGTTTCGTCCCGAAACTTAAAATAGAGAGAGAGATGGAACCATAGTTTCAAACAAAATTTGTAAGAATCAAATTCGGATGTGGAAAGGCCACAATAATCCAAGGAATTTAACAAAACAGTTCCGAAATTCGTTCGGAGGACGGTAGGCTAAGTAAAACAAGGTAGTTTAAAATCGTCGAGAGGATCACAAATGATTTACCAAAAATGAAAAGTCACACCATACTGAAAATACTAAGAAAAGTACGGGTAATACATTCCCCTATACTAAAAAGACATTACGACCCTGAAACTTAGAACAACAAGAGTTGGAAACGTAAAGCAATGAAACAAAAAACGATTGAAGTCACGATTGTTGGAACTAGCAACAGTTAAGACACAATACAAAATCTTCATTCTCCCAAACTAGGATATTCAAAAGGAAACATAGGGCTTCGGAACACTCTCTGGTCACTTGCTCTATTCTCCAATAGGGTAGCATTCTTTGCCAATTCGGAAACTATCTCACAGTGTTTCTCCCGATGACCTTCACACCCGCACTGGTAACAAGTCAAGAGTGGAAAGGGGCAATTTGCACGAACATGTCCCTAACGGTTGCAGTTGAAGCACCTCCTCTTCTTACTGAGAGTCACCGATGCCGGTTTGGGATTTCCAGCGCCCACTCCCGACCGCGAAGACGACACGTTCGAACGACGTGAGGGTTTGGGAGCCTTAGTCTCTTCACTGTCCAGAAATTTTCCAGATGTCCTCGGTCTCTTCGCTTCGCTCGTGGGCTCGACCATTGTGGAGATTTCATAGGATATCATTTGATTTTGATACTCTTTCACCGTAGCATGAATCGTTGTCGTACGAACCACCTCGCCGCTTCCATTTCCATCATCATGTCTACGTCTGCCGAGGCTCGACATACTAATGTAGATAATACCATTCAACAATATTAATTTATGAGTCGTACAGTATACCACAATTATCAACACGAGGGTAGTTAGAATTCTTAGAATAACGGTAATATCGTAAAGCACAAAGTTTTCTGAAGTCAATTTCGAGTCCTTCGATGAGGACGATCATTATATGTATGCACTTAATGAAAACAAATTTTTGAAAAAAAAGGGCTAGTCACGTTACGCCCAAGACTTGTAAATACTGTCCTTTATTTCGGAAGAGGAAGTTTATACAACGACTCTAAAAATTATTTTCGAGTAATGTAAAAAGGTAAATTGAAAATTGAATCGCAATTAATTTGAAATATTTCAAGTGTTGAGTCCCAAATACCTCTTTTACCAAAATATTTAATCGAAAGGATTTTTCACCGAGATACGTGACCATTTCACATGACGACATTAAATCATGGGTTTTCACAATGTTAGAAATTTTCAAAGCACCACTTTAAAATATTCGTGATATTACAGCGTTGTGGGCCCCGCGCCGGAACCCACCAGGCTAAAAACCATTTTAAAAAAAACGTTCAAAACGCCAAAAGTCCGATGGCGGTAATATTTTCAAATACTCACAAAAGTCATTTATAAAATATCAAATACCGTCATAAAAATACTGTCAAAACGTGCAAGACCAAAATGCCAAAACTCGGTTTAGGGAATCGGTTTTAGGAAATAGAACTCGGTTTGCAAGATACCAAAAGCCATTTCAAAGTACTCACGCAGCGGATAAAATTAACATTCATAAATTTATTCTAATGAAATGTAGAAACCGATAAATATGCTCGACTTCCGAAGCATACTACATAACCATTTTTACTCGGACCGAATACGCATACTATATCCTAAGTTCCAACCCTTTGCTCATATTAAACACATTATCACGATATAATCAAATACGTATATAAGGGGACTTACGATCGGGAGACTTACCATCACAGATTGCTTGAAGATGATGTCGTAACCACGATACTAATCACAACTTTGATGCGCGCGACTTACACTGGACATGGACTTGACCCAACGGCCTAGGTTTTTCACAAACCTAAGCTCCGATACCATATATGTAACACCCCTAGAATACGTCCGGAAATGTCACACGCCGTAGACCCTTATCACAAGGATCTACCAGGATAAACTCCAAAGTACTACTCAATGATTGACCGACCAGGGTCAAAATTAATTACAAAGCAGACCGACAAGGTCATTAAACAATTCAGAAACTAACGAAATTTACTTCTCAATGATAATAATAAACTTGAACACAGAAAGGAATGACAACTTAATTTAATAATTAAAAACTACACCCGTGCAAGGGTGAATACTCAACCATATGAGAAAATACCGACCAAGATGACAAAAAAGAAAAAGACTCTGACTCTTGTGTGCTTAGCATCGTCGTCTTCCATCTACTTACAAGCCAATCCCGAGACTGCTACCGAACTGCCTAAACCTGAGCGCATAACAGGCACCCACCCCCCGAAAACTCGGGGGTAAGAAAACTGGAATTTTGCTAGTGCAAGTACATAATATACTGGATATACGGAAAGTATCAACACAAACTCAACAACTACGAAGCCTTAACACAAACCACACATTCACACAAACAGCACATCAAAGCATTCGTTTACAAAAGGTGAAAGGTAATCACATAGCCATATTCTTTTTACGGATCATAACACAATGAAACTTTAAACAAGCCCAATGAGTTGAAAGATCTAGCTTGAAAAACCCCTTTTTTAAATGGAAAAGCAATTTGATAAGATAGTTTGAAAACATTAGTATTGACTCAGGCCGTCTTGGGGTTTTGAAAATCGAATGGAAATACTTTTAGAAAATAACTTCAAGAGCTCTCGGGTCCTCGACCCAATTCACAGAATATAATCACAATACAATCAAGGACACAGCCTCTCATTCGACAAATCCTGCTCAAGACCCCTGATTAATTAAACCTCAGAGATCTCGTCAAATATCCTTGGTTAATTAACCCTAATACCAATATTTAAAACAAGTTGAAACAAACTTTTAGAAACACGAATCACGGTCTATATCAAGACCAACATTTTAACGCGAGTTAAAAGAACTTTGAATTACGAACATCATTCGGTATCAGGGTCTTAGCTATCACTCGAATATCCATAACCAATAAGCCTGCCAGGCGCCTCTCTTGCACACATGTGCACCGACGTTCACTCCACTATGTTGGCCGCCCCTTGAACATGTCACCGCGTCGGCGATGACTACTGCAAGAGCCGCCCGTTGTATGTGTATTAGGTAACACCGGTGTTCACTAACCATATGGAGCCGCCCATTGCATCGTACACCAGGCCGGAGTACACGCCCTGCCCTCAGAGGTTCCCGGATACGACGTTTCTCACAAGAAGTATCCACATTGATTCAAACATCTAGCATACGGACAAACATTACAACAATTATCAACTCAGTACACCAAGTAACACAAATTATCCGCCAGTCCATAACCACACATCTAAACACTATCACACATGTTATCAATCAAAACTCAATCACAATAAGCCTTCAGGCATAATCAACCAACGTCGCACATATATCCCTATATTGCAACTCAACCGAATATATATAACCTTACTATATTATATCAATAAGTATAGTTCATCCCTCAATCCAAATTGAGTACGTCAACTAGTGTTAGCATTCATCACTCGGCCTTCACCGATATAGGCATATATATATATATCAATATACGTATATACTTACATATATTTAACATATAATTATATATATATATATACATATATACATCTGTATAAATCAACACACTTCGACAACAATGATTTCACGTAGTTACAATTCGTATATCAAGGTACTTGCCTCAAATCCAAAGCACATGAAGCAACGGGAAAGCTCGGTCAAAAAACCTCGAACACCTATAATCCCCTGGCCAAAAACAACGAAGATACGATTACAATGAGAATCAAGACCAAAAACAACGGAGATTGCAACAAACTATCGAAGGAAAGTTCATTCGAACATCAAATGTTTACTACACCTCAAGAATACACAAATCACCCTTCGGGCTGAAACGAACCGAAGATATGGATATAAAATCCATAAAACATGTTTAATAACAACATCTATCACCAATCGATTTATCAAAATCGGATGGAAAACGAAATCCAGAATAAAACTCCCAAAAGGTCAATTCTAGGGAATCAAGAAAAATACTTTGATCCGGTGAAGAACAAAGGATTAAATGATGTTAAATACATAAGTACTACTAATATTAATCATACCCATAACGAATTAATCAACGACACAGAATGAAACGAACACTAACATCGAAATCCCCCAAATCACCCAAAAGTAGGGTTTCAAGAATTTACCTTGGATTACAGATGAACAACAATTGTTGGTGTTATTAATCCACACCAAGAACTTGTGGAGAAAGGATTATCTGAGATTGGTGATGCTAGATCACCCAAGAAATCGCCCGTAAGTCGCTCAAGGAGAAGAGGAATGAAGAAAATGATGAAAATGAATTCTCTCCTCACAAACCCGCTGAAAAAGGGTCAAACTGACTCACGTGCCGTGGCCCAGAACAAGCGTGCCGTGGCCCAGAACAAAAAAAATGCCCAGCTAATGGCTTAGTGCCGCGGCCCGGCCAGCAGAGGGACACGGCCCGCGGTACAGCCCACTCCAGCATCAAAAGGCACATGGTGCAATCTTAGCTATTTCGACCATAACTCCTTCGTCCGGACTCCAATTGACTCACCGTTTGACCCATTGGAAAGCTAACTTGATGCTCTATAATACTGAAAAGATTCAGAATTTTTGGAGTTTCCAAGAATTGATGGTGATTCTACAAAGTCGAACTCATACATGGAAAAGTCGTTTAAGAACATTGAAATCAAAAAGATGACACCGAAACGAACTCGGAAGACAAAAAATGTAGAATTAATCATTCTCGAAATGACGAAACGGTCACAATAGAGTCGCTAAGATGAACTTCCACCAAAAAAAGAAAATTACCGAAAATCAAAATTGCGGATATTACACGTTAGACATTCAATCCCTTAGCCACATATCACATTTTAACCATCTCGTAGTGACCATCCTTTCCACTCGTCAACAATTATCGGGGAAAAAGACGTTGGCCACCGTCATATTCGCACCGACGATTGTCCAACGGCGTCAAGGCGTGTCACCTCCATTTCATTCACATCGCACAATTGTATAGCATTTAATGAAATAAACAATTAATGAATACAACATCACATTACAAGAAATCACACAGTACAAGGTAATTAAGCATGAAATACCGGTGGTATTACATATCACCCCCCTTAAAAATAGTTTCGTCCCAAAACTAAGAAAATAACTCGGGATGACTCTCCATCATGCTCGACTCGGTTCCCCAAGTCACTTCTTCCATGCCGTGGTGCGACCAATAAACCTTCACGAGGGGTATGACTTTATTTCGCAATATCTTCATACGCCGATCCCAGATGGCGATCGATATCTCTCTAAAGGTAGCATCATCAGAAAATTCCATTTCTTCGGAATTGAGTTTGTGACTCGGATCATAGACATGCTTCCTTAACTGGGAGACATTGAAGACGTTATGCACTCCATCCAGATGCGGCGGCAGAGGTAATCGATACGCAAGCTTCCCTACCCAGTCCAATATCTAAAACGGGCCTATAAACCTCGGGCTTAACTTGCCCTTTTGGCCGAAAAGCTGGATACCCCGCATAGGTAATACTTTGACCCAAACATGATCCCCGACTGCAAATTCTAACGGTCGCTATCGATTTTCAGAATAAGATTTCTACCGACTCTATGCTGCTAGCATGTGCTTTCGAACAATAGAGATCTTCTTAATGGACTCCTGGATCAGCTCTACCTCGGTAACCACGGTGTCAGAAGCATCATCCCAGCATAACGGCGATGTGCATCTTTGCCCATACAGGGCCTCAAAAGGTGCCATGCCTATGCTTGCATGCCAGCTGTTGTTGTACGAAAACTCCACCAATCCCAGATGCCTAGCCCAATCCTTACCCCAATCGAGCACACATGCCCTCAACATATCTTCCAAGGTTTTAATCATACGTTCGGTCTGTCCATCCGTCTGAGGGTGTAAAGTCGTGCTAAAATGTATTTAGGTCCCCATAGCTTTATGAACGGCTTTCCAAAAACAAGACACATATCTGGTGTCCCTATCCGAAATGGTGGATGAGGAAACGCCATGCAGCCTCACCATCTCCGTGATGAAAATGGCGGCCAATTGCTCTGTCCCGGTTGTTTCTTGAATAGGAATGAAATGTGCCGATTTCTTAAATCGATCAACAATGACCCAAATTGTATCCTTTCCTCCCACCACCGTTGGTAGCTTAGTGACAAAATCCATCGATATGCTCTCCCATTTCCACTCTGGGATGGGTAAGGGTTGCATGATTTCGGATGGGTCTGCGGTGTTCAATCTTCACTTGTTGGCACGTCATACATCGGGCGACGAACCTAGCAACTTCCCATTTCATATTTTTCCACCAAAAACTCTGTCGGAGATCGTTGTACATTTTGCTTGCTCCGGGGTGAATAGAATAGGGAGTGGAGTGCGCCTCCTTCATTATTGTTTGCTTCAGCCCGCCATTCGGCGGAATACAGATCCTATTCTTGAAGCTCACCAAGTCACCCTGTATCTTATAGTCGGAAACATCTCCTCCTTCGATTCTCGCACCAATCGCACGTAATTCGGGATCCTCCATCTGTGCTAGACGTACCTCGTCTAGTAAGGATGAATGTATATTGATTGAACACAATTGTCCTTGCCTATGTTGTATCCATACTTCGGTACTGCTTCTCCTGATGTCTTGCTGCAGTTTGGACTGAATTGTTATGCTGGATACCATCACTTCTTGTGTAGTTTTCTGACTAAGAGCATTGGCCACCACATTGGCTTTCTCGGGGTGATACGAGATTTCCACATCGTAGTCCTTGATTATCTCCAACCAGTGCCTCTGCCTCATGTTTAATTCTCTCTGAGTGAAGATATACTTCAAACTCTTATGATCCGTGACAATCTTGCAAATAACTCCGTAATGATATTGCCTCCAAATCTTGAGGGCATACACCATTGCGGCTAGCTCCAAGTCATGCGTTCGGTAATTCACTTCTTACGGCTTCATTTGTCGGGATGCATACGCAATGACTCTGTCATTCTGCATGAAGACATACCCCAGCCCATGCTTAGATGCATCTGTGTATATAATGAATCCTTCTGTTCCCTGTGGTAGCACTAGCACTGGATCAGTAGTCAGCCTACTCTTGAGCTCATCAAAGCTCTTCTGACAGTCTGTAGTCCATACAAATATGGTGCTCTTCCTCAGTAGGTTCGTTAATGGTCGAGCGTTACAGGAGAAAGCGTCGACGAATCTTCGATAGTAACCTGCCAATCCTAGAAAACTCCTTACCTCCTTGACGTTCTTCGGCGGTTCCCAACTCATTATTGTCTCGATCTTTTGTGATTGACCTTGACGCCTTCTGCCGAGACAACGTGTCCGAGGAAAATTACCTCCGCATCCAAAATTCGCACTTGGAAAGTTTCGCATAAAGTTGTTGTTGCCTCAACACGCTCAGCACTTGCCTCAAATGTTCCTCGTGTTCCTGTCGGCTTCAAGAATAGATCAGGATGTCGTCGATAAAAACCACCACACACTTATCGAGGAAATCAATCAAAACTATGTTCATCAGTTCCATGAAAACAGCTGGGGCATTAGTCAACCCGAATGTTACCACGATATACTCGTAATGTCCATACCTCGATCGTAATGCAGTCTTGGGTATATCTTCCTCCCGAATCCGCAATTGTTGATATCCGGACCGTAGATCAATCATTGAAAACACAACTGCCCCTTGTAATTAATCCAAGAGGTCATCAATTTTTGGAAGTGGATAATGATTCTTGATAGTAACCTTATTTAGTTCCCTATAGTCAATGCACAAGCGTAGTGAGTTGTCTTTTTTCTTAACAAAAAGTACAGGCGTGCCCTACGGCGCGGTGCTCGGGCGGATCAATCCTTTCTCTAGCAGATCTTCAAGCTCTATCTTTAATTCTTTCATCTCAGCTGGTGGCATCCTGTAAGGAGCTTTGGAAATAGGTCTCGTCCCCGTCTCAAGTTCGATGGAGAGGTCAACTTCTCGGTGCGGTGGCAGCCCTGGTAGTTCATCGGGAAAGACATCTGGAAATTCATTCACCACCTTCTTATAAGTTGAGAAGTATCCTCCTGAAGAACATAACACCAATAGTACTTCCTTCGAGAGTTGCAGGAGACTTCCGATGCAAGAAGGCTGAGAGACCCTTTCGTACTGAAGTGTTCTCATCCTCTGATGACATTTGTGGTACCGTCATGAGCCGTGATGGAAATAGTCAAGTGATAGGTATCCAAGATCGTTCTGTGCAATGGCACCTAGTCTATACCTAATATGATATCTTCATTCTGAATCGGGAAGACAATAAGATTAGCGGTCCAACTATGATCGTTGATACAGATCTGACAGTCTCGAACCTTTAGATCACCGCCTATTCTACTACCCTTGGGTAGTTTAACGGTAAAGGATTCACAAGGCACACAAGCAAGATTTAAACATTCAACATATTCCATAGATATAAACAAGTGTGCGTCTCCGGTATCAAATAGTACATCCACTGGCTGAGAATTAACAAGAAGAGTACCTGAGATAGCTGGCGCGGACTGACCATCCATAGCCCTCAGCTCAATACATGGGACGGCACTGACTCCGAAAAGGATGAAGTACCACCGCCGCGCCCACGGCCTCATCCGGCACCGTGGGGTGGTGGTTGAGTCTAATGGGATGGAGCTCAGTAGTTGGAAACGGCAGGCGTCCTGGGGAATTACACAGAGCCTTGTTGACTCGGTTGAGAAACTGGGTTCTGAGTGGGATTGGCCCGCCAGCAGTAACAAGACATGTGTCCACTCCTTCCACAAGTGAAACATTTGGTAGCTGTCTTCTGGCACCGATCCTTAGTATGTCCGAACACGCCACAATTGAAGCAGTCCCTACGGTAAGGCCGATCAAATGCACCCGTCTGTTGGTACAAAACTGCTGACTTAAAAGAATATGCGGGCCCCAAGTTCGTCTTGTTGCTATTCCCTGACTGAACCGATGTCTTTTGCTTCTTTGAGTTATTCCCGATGTCGGTATTAACAACAGTACCGGCATATGCTGTGACCACGTCTTCATATGCCCTCAGAGTCGTGCCATGAAATCCGGAGGCATAGCGTTGTACATCTTCCGGCAACCTTTGTGCAAGGTGCAATATTCGTTGATCTTCTGATGGAACCATCTGCGACATGTAACTTAGCTCGATTCGGTGGGCCCGAATGACTCTGGTACTGGCATATTCTGTGGTCCGGCACTGAAAAAGTCTCGTGCACGAGCGGTTCGGGCTGATCTAGAATAGTACTCGCTCCACAGTAGTCAGGTAAATTTGATCCATCCGACCACTCGGTCCTCTGGCCTGTAAGTTCTCCACCAGCGGGCAGCAGTGTCACGGAGTTGATTAACCCCAAACGGAACCTTCCAGTTCTCTGGACATCCGATTACTTCGAAAGCAGTCTCCATTTCAGAAATCCAGTCGTACACGTATTTCTCCCATGCCCCGTCAAATAATGGAGACCTAGCCTTCAGCATCTTTCCCAACCATCGGTCTCTTCTTGCATTTTCCTCCACATTGATGACCGGTATCCGTTCCACCTGGTTGACCTGAGCAATTTCCATGGCGATAGCTTGGGCAGGGGCCTGAACGAAAGGCGGGTCCATGCCTCCCAGGTTGTTATTCTGGTGTTCCGCCTCCTGATCGTTTTGATTAATTGATGGCGGCTGGTCTCCAGCAGGATGAGTCTCGGCAGTGTTCCTGTCCCCATCGTAGTTTGCGGCGGAACCCTGAGCATCATTCACCACCCTCCTAGCTCCTCGGCGTGCCATTACTGATAGTATTAATCTAAAGCCAGTTCCATGTAATATCCGCATTTTTCTTCCCCTTGTATTTTTCTTTTTCGGCGTATTTCCCGATAGTAGTGACCCTCGTGTATCTTTCAGTGTATCTTTTCTATTATCTATGGATTTTATCCCCGTTATTGTTGTGCGGAACCGCCGTTTCGGGGTTTTCGTGGATTCATTCTATGTTATGATGCCTGTTGATATGTTCCGTTGGATGTTTCATTCACCTTCCGGCGTTTTGAACCGTTCATATTTCATACCTAGCGCACGCTATTTTTTCTGCATAGCGCACGCTACGGGTCCCTTAGTAGCGCACGCTACGTTTGTTTCGTAGCGCGCGCTAGCGAGTAGCCTTGGGAGTGGCAGTGCTGTTTTTCCAGCCTTCTGGACTAGCGTATTAGCATACGCTACGTATGCTAGCGCACGCTAATGTCGAGAGGCTAGCGCCCGCTGATGATGCCCGGTAGCGTGCGCTAGCGTGGGTGTCCAGTACTGGACAGTTTATTTCTGGAATCGGTCAGGTGCCAGTTAGCGCACGCTAACGGGTCAGGTGAGTTTTGGGCAGTTAGCTTCTGGACTCGGCTGATGTCCAGGTAGCGCACGCTATTGGTCGATAGCGCGCGCTACCGGTAGGTTATTAGCGCATGCTACATTTGGAGTAGCGCACGCTAACGGCCAGAAGTCTGGCTACTGGACTGGACGCTAACTATTTTGGCCTGTAATTTTACCCCGTTAGCGCACGCTAACCTTGAGGATTAGCGCACGCTAACACTCCCTGGCTATATAAACCAGGGAGTTGACCCAGATGAACACATCATTTTCATTTCTTCTCTCCCCGCGATGCAGAACCATCCCAGGCGATTTTCCGAGCAATTCTTCCCTTCGATTATTTCAGGCATCCTCTACCTTGAGTTTTTGAAGTAGATTCAGAACACCTACTTGTGTTCTTCATCATCAATCCAAGGTAAATCTCTTAGAACCCTACTTTTGGGCGATTTGGGGGTTTTGGGATTTTCTTCCGATCCGTTCCGTTTTGTTGGTGGATTCATGATGAATATGATTAAACTTGTCAATATCATTAGTTTCCCTACGGATTCATGGTATATTTTTCATGGTTTTGCGGAATCGAGAGGGTTTGGTTGTGATCCGCCCTCGTTGTTATTTTTGTACGAATATACATGAATCGTAGGCGGGTTTTCGGGTGTATTCCATTTCCGTATTCGTCTAGAGTTGGTTGTAATTATGTTATTCGAATCGTTAGGTTCGGTTCCTTTGATTCCTAGCATTCGTCGGTGATTATCTTTTCCGTTCGTTGCATCATCAATTATTCAAGGCAAGTATTTTTGGAAACCTTTATGCTTAACGTGAAATGGTAATGTATATTGTGTGTGATTTGCTCACCTCGGGAGGGTCCGACGGGATCACGGAGGGAATCTATGGCTTCGTCCTAGATTCATGAGTTTGTTTCGGTAGCCAGCTCGGGAGGGTCCTTAGAGGCCTCGAGTGGGATTCGTGGCTTCGTCCCGGTCCTAGGTGACGTGTGGTGCTTGATTTGTTTTATGAATGTGGCCATCTCGGGAGGGTCCTTAGAGGCCTCGAGTGGGATTCGTGACTTCGTCCCGGTCCTAGGCAAATTAATTGTGACTGTTTGTTTCCGGAAAAGACATGTCTGGTTTTGGTTTATGAAATGATATTGGTGCATGTACTATGAAATGTGTAAGCGATTGGTTTGCCTTGATTACTTGTACTAGCGTAATTGCTAACCCCTTTGGGGACCCGTTTTGGGGAAATTCTTGTTATGGATTTCAGGTTATGATTATCCGGACGAGCGAGCACCGAGACAGTACGAGGATGTTGGCCAGGGTCGTTGACATGTGCACTTGGGTCTTCTTATTTCTTTTGTTCATTTCGATTTGTTGTTTCCACAGTTATAAACTTATAGATTGTACTCGCGAGTACTTAGGCTTTTCATTTCAAACTCCGTATTATATTACTTTAAAATTGTTATATTGTCGGTTGATACTTATTTCGCCGGTTGCTCCGTGTGTATCTTTTATGTCATATCATTTAAATGTGTGTCCACGCTAACCGAGATGGTTAGTCGAGTGGGGTTTCCTTGTTTGTAGCCTGGTGGGTCCCATGTAGGGGTCCACGGCGCTGTAATATACTCCGAATATCTCGGGGTGTTACAGAAAATGGTATCAGAGCTCTAGGTTTATGGATACCTAGGCTTGTCGGTTATTTGGGTCTAGTCGTGTTCTGTTTCGCACATTGTCACACCGCTGCCGGCATCTCAGTACTTCCAGTGTTCGTAAGTTTCCTTACTCGATTCTTTACTTTCTCGTACTGTATTCCGTTTCCTGGACTGTGATTATTCTCCCTCTTTTACTTATCATCGAGTTGCTTTTGCCACCTCTTATCACCAGCATGGATGCTGGAAGGGGACGTGGTCGTGGTCGTGGCCGTGGACGCGGTCGAGGACGTGGGGCAGCCGGTGGGGCGGCCACGTCGCACTCTTCAGGAGCCGGCAGTACCGGCGACCGTCATAGTCATGCTTCTTCTCAGGAGCGCGCCGATCTTGGTATTGCGGCTGTTATGCAGCAAATGGTTAACCAAATGGCGGCTATAGCTCAGGTGGTCCAGGACCCCGATCGGGCCCATGCTAATCGGGGCGGAGCGGATCGCTGGCTTCAGGATGTCATCAAGATGCATCCTCCTCAGTTTTCGGGAGCTTCGGACCCGATCGGGCCGGGAGGTGGATCAAGGAGATATCCAAAGTCTTCACTGCTACCAATCGCCCGAGGACCGTAAGGTCCCTATTGCTCAATATTTTCTCACGGGAGATGCTATGATTGGTGGGAGGCCGTTGGTCCTAAAGATCATGTTGCTTCGTGGACCGAATTCCAAGAATTTATGGAGACCGAATATTGTCCGTGGCCGGTCGCATGTGCTCGAGTGCATGCTTTCTATGATGCTCAACCACGGGATATTCCCGTATCCCAAGCTATTGCCGATTTTAATAAGGAGTTGGGTTATGTGAAAACCCAAGTTGTCGCCGAGAGCGACAAAATTTTCCATTTTTCGGGAGGATGAAACTGGCCCATTCGGGACTATATGTCCGGCTCGTCTGCATGTACTACCTTGAAGGATTATCAGAGTCGAGCTCTTGCTTATGATATGTCGGTGACGGCTAGCGATTTGGCTCGTGAGAGCAAGAAGCAGAAGTCGGTCGGAAATTTTTCTGGTCCCAAGAGTGGAGGCCAGCAGAAATCTCAGGCTGCAAATATTTCTACGGGCGGTTCGGCTCATTTTTCTGGGAGCTTTCGGAGTGCCGCCGGAACCGTCGTCCGGGACCCCAGATGCTTTAACTGTGGCAAGCTAGGCCACGTGAACCGGGATTGTCTTCTTCCACCTTTGACTTGTCATACTTGTGGTCAGTCGGGCCACAAAGCTTCTTTTTGCGAGAAGCTCAGACAGTTTCGCGGCGCCCGTTCTTCTCACCCAGCACCTATGGAGCCGAGCGTGAACCAGGGCTCATTTTCTCCGCCGCCTCCACCGAGTGTCGGCCGAGGTAGGAGTCGGGGTCAACCCGCTAGAGGAGGAGCTTCCAGTGTCGGCTCCGCCCAGCCGCGTATATACGAGATGAGGAGGGCCGATGACCCAAAGCCTACGGTGGCGGCAGTGCACTGTTCGTATCCATTCTCATCTTGTCGGTGTACTTTTTGATTCGGGTGCTACGCATTCATTCATTTCTCTAGAGTGTGTACGCCGTTTGAGTCTCGACTGCTTGTCACCTTGCGAGCCTTTCATCGTTAAACTTCCTAGTGGTGATAGAATTGTCGGTGATCGAGAAGTCCGGGACTGTTCTGTGATTATTTGTGAGAGGGCTTGGCTCTCTAATCTTATTGTCGTAGGTATCGAGGGTGAGGATTTGATTCTCGGGGATGATTGGCTCGAGCAGCATAGCGCGATCATGAACTACCGCAAGAGAATCATCACTATGTTAGCCGAGGACGGCACCGAACACTCTTTCGCAGGGCGAAAGAGGGGAAACTAGAAGTTCGTTATTAATGCCTTAAAGGCGATGAGTCTCCTGCGAAAGGGGTGTACTGGTTATTGGTGCTACGCCTTTAAGGCGGAGAATGATGGAGTCGAGATTTTGTCGATTCCAGTCGTTAGTGAGTTTCCTGATGTATTTCCTGAAGAGTTGCCGGGATTGCCACCGGATCGTGAGGTTGAGTTTGTTATAGAATTAGAGCCGGGCGCGGCTCCGATTTCGAAGGCGCCGTATCGCATGGAACCTTCAGATATGTCAGAGTTGAAGAAGCAGTTGAGTGAGCTTCTTGAGTCAGGGTATGTTCGACCGAGCGCCTCGCCTTGCGGTGCACCGGTCCTGTTTGTGCGGAAGAAGGATGGTTCACTACGTTTGTGTATCGACTATCGCGAACTAAACAAAGTGACCATCAAGAACAAGTATCCTTTGCCGAGGATTGATGACTTGTTCGATCAGTTGCAGGGAGCTGCGGTATTCTCGAAGATTGATTTGAAATCGGGGTACTATCAGCTCCGGGTGAGGGAGTCCGACGTGCCGAAAATGGCTTTTCGGACGAGATACGGACATTATGAGTTTGTAGTTATGCCTTTCGGGTTAACTAATGCACCGGCGGTGTTCATGCAGTTGATGAACAAAGTCTTTATCGAGTATTTAGATAAGTGTGTCGTCGTCTTCATTGACGATATTCTTATCTATTCGAGGAACGAGGAAGAGCATGCCCATCATTTACGGGTAGTGTTAGACATTTTGAGGACCGAGCAACTCTATGCAAAGTTCTCGAAATGTGAGTTCTGGCTGAAAGAAGTGATGTTTTTAGGTCACTTGATTTCAGCCAAGGGGGTTCGTGTGGATCCGCAGAAAATTGAGGCAGTGTTGGATTGGGCATCGCCTGACAGGCCCGAGCACAAATGGTCGGACCGGTTTTACGGACCGGACGGACCGGACGGACCGGACGGACCGGACCGGACGGACCGGGCCGGACTGTTATTTAGGTCCGGTTCCGGTCTATATTTTGAAATTCGGGTTCCGTGGACAGGTCAAAACCGGAAAATCCGGGTCGGCCGGAAGGACCTTACTAAGTAATTGTGCATATAAAAATATATTTTACCCTACTTACTTCTTCAGTTTACACACCAGCCGCTCGTCTTCACTTCACCCGCTCCACTCCACCCTAAAAATACAATCGGGCAGAGACAAACCTAATTACCTAACCGCCGCTCCACCTCCTTCCGCCGCGATCCGGTCGTTCCACCTTCTTCCGCCGCGAATCCGGTCGTTCCACCTCCTCCCTCCCGCTCTTCCTCACCCCCCAGGCCTCTATCCGCCGCTCCACCTCTATCCGCCGCTCCACCTCCTTCCGCCGCGAATCCGATCGATCCACCTCCTACCGCCGCTCAACCTCCTCCCGCTGCGCCTCCCCTACTCACTTCAGTGCCTCATCCGCTGCGGCTCCGGGCTCGGTAGCTCCACCTCCTCCCGCCACTCCTCACGGCTTCTCAATCTTCATGCAATGTAAGTTTTATCCTCTAATCTCTGAGTACTGACTATTCTTGTAATTTTATTTTTCTGTAAAATAAATTTATTATCTATTACTGTAAAAAGAAAATGGACTATGTTTGTAAAAATGAAAATTTATTATCTGTTTCGTAAAAATGAAATTTATTATCTGTAAAAGATAAATTTATTATCTGTTTTACGTAAAATGAAAATTTATTATCTGTAAAAGATAAATTTATTATCCTGTTTCGTAAAAATGAAATTTATTATCTGTAAAAAGAAAAAAAAATGAAATAGGAAGTGGATATTTTTGAGTTCTTTACTTTGTTTGTAATTTTATTTTTAACTATGCTTGTAATTTTATTTTTAGATGGTGACCAAAGGCGGCCCGACTTCTATTTGAGAACCCATCGGCGATCCGACATGTTTTCCAATGCGGTATCACTTAAAGATGAAGAATTGGAAGAGTTACGCCTTTCACTACCGCAAGATAAGAAAGCGATGGAGGCGCAACTATATTAAGAGGAAAACCAATAGAAGGAAGGAATATTGGATAAGCTTCATGGAGTATATGGAGAGCGGAGAACCCATTTGTGAATGTAAGTTCGTGTTGTACATATTCATGCCATGGTAATACGGTGGTTCAAAGAATGTTAAGAAACACTATGAGAAATGTTTGCATAATCCTATAAATAAAGGCAAAGGTAAACAATCGAATTGACGTTTAAACACAGGTTTTTGGCTAGTGATGAAGAGGGTGGTGAGGGGAAATTGAAGTATGGGGTTGTGAATTTGGTGAGGTTAGACAAGCAATTGTTGAAATGATTATTGTTGAAGAATGTTCGTTTAGATTTCTTGAGTCCCCGGTTTTGTACGTGTTATAGAAGCTGCTTGTCCGAAATACACTTGTCAATCACGTTTTACCATAGCACGTGATGTTCTTAAGGTTTATAAGAGTGAAAAGATGATGTTGAAAGGTTTGTTCAGAGATTCATGTCAAAGGGTTAGCATTACAACTGACACATGGACATCTAACCAAAAGTTGAATTACATGTGTATCACAGCCCATTTTATTGATATTGAATGGAAGTTGCAGAAAAGAATCATTAACTTTTGTCCAATCACTAGTCATAATGGTCATTCTATTGGTAAAGGTATTGAAGAATGTATTGAATCTTGGGGCATTGATAGTAAGCTTTTCTGTATTTGTTGATAATCCGCCCGAACAATACTGCATGTGATTATTTGCGAAAAATGATTGAGCGTGCGGGAGGTATTGGTAAGGGAAAGTATGTTCACATGAGATGCATTGCTCATATCATCAATCTTATTGTTTGGGATGGCATTAAAGATGACCAAACATCCATCAATAGGATTAGAACTGCTGTGAAATACATTAGAAATTCCCTGCTAGATTTCAGAGATTGAAAGATCTTGGGGAGAGACTTAATATAGATACCAAGGCTTTGTTGTCTCAAGATTGTCCTACTCGTTGGAATTCTACCTATAGCATGTTGAATCTTGCTTGTAGATTGCGACGAGCAATTGATGGCATTGAATTGCCTCCTTCGGATAAACCCGATGAACAAGTTCCCGATCATGATGATTGGGCAAAAGTAGAACAACTAGTTTTATTTTTGAGAGGGTTTTACATTACTACAAATCGCATTTACGGTGCTTTGTATTTGACAAGCGATAAGGGTCTTATTGAAATCTCGGGCGCACTAAGTATGTTGAATAAGTGGAAACAAAATAGAGATGAAAAGATCGATCTATGGCGGTTGTCATGAAAAAGAAGTATGACAAGTATTGGGGTGATTTTGATAAAATGAACTTGATGGTTTACATGGGTTGATTCTTGATCCACATTCTAAGTTTGTAATTGTTGAATTGACTCTAGAAGACATGTTTGGGGTGGAAAAGGCTAAGCAATTAGCTAGAGATGTAAAGAAGTGTGCTTATGAGTTATTTGAGGAGTATAGATCAATATACTCTCCTCTGGCTTCTCAAAGTGGCCAAAATTGTGATGTCGCGTCCAGTTCTATTCACTTTGGTGAAGGAGAGGAGTTTAACTATACTAGAAATGTCCATGAAAGAGCTAAGAGGATGAGGGGAGATTGTGAATGTGAGTGAGTTTGAAAGGTACATGAGTGAACAATTAGGAGTCGAAGAGGATGATTTGGATGCATTAGATTGGTGGCGGCTTAATGGTCATCGTTATCCAATTATTTCACGGATGGCTCGTGACATTCTTGCTATTCCTTTATCTACCGTTGCATCAGAATCTGCTTTTAGTGCGGGAGGTCGCACAGTTGATCAATTTAGAAGCTCTTTGAATCCATTGGTAAAGTTTTAGTTTCTTGTTATCATATGTTTATTCAATTTTTTATTGTGAACTTTCATTCATATTCCTTTTTTGTCATTACTAGACTGTGCAGGCTTTGATTTGTACCCAAGATTGGATTCGAGCAAGGAACCGTAAAGTATTACGTGACATGGAACATAACTTGAAGGATTTGGAGGAGTTGGAAAAAATTGAAGAAGGTATTTGGTTTAATATTTATTTAGCTTGGTTTTGTTCAATTATTGTAATTATTCGAGCAAGGAACCATTGGCCTGTTACAAGAATACTCTTACTTTTTGGCCTGTTACAAGAATAGCTCAGCAAAGTACTTTTTTTGCATCTGTTACTGGAACATACTGTGTATGTTTGTAAAATTTATGTTCCAGTAACAATATTGTCCAGAATATTGTCCAGAATTTATGTTCCAGTCCAGTATCATGTATCTGCTTCCAGGAACATAACTTGAAGAATTTATGTTCCAGTCCAGTATCAATTATTTATGTTCCAGTCCAGTATGTTCCAGTATCTTGCTGAGAATATACACAGTATGTACATTATTCTGTATATGCTGTCCAGTATCTGTGAGAGTTTGCATAATGCTGTCCAGTATATACATATGCTGAGAAATGTACATTCTGTATATCTTTATCGATATATACATATCTTTATCCATTTAAACCTGGGTAAACAATCCTAGAAATGTTTGCATAATGCCTTAGAGTTTTTTTGCTAGTGATGAAAAGGCAAAGGTAATAATATATGCTGTCCAGGTAATATCCAGTATGTTCCAGTATCTTGCTGAGAATATACACATTATGTTAAAAGGTAATAATTTATGTTCCAGTATCTTGCTGAGAATAATTTATGTTCCGTCCCGTCCAGTAACAATATTGTCCAGAATTTATGTTCCAGTCCAGTATGTTCCAGTATCTGCTTTTATACTTATGCGAATGTTTGTTTGATTTTATTTTCTATCATTACAGAAATGAGAAGTGTTACACTTGACGAGGAGGACAATGTCATCTACATCGTGGAACCTTGAAGTCTTCAAGAAATGACTTAAATTTTTGTTTGAACTTTTTGAAGGACTGTTATTTTGGTTATTATTATCGGCTTGTAATAGACATTTAATTTTAAATAATTCGGAATTCGGATGGTGTTATTATGAAGAATATGTGGGACATTGGATTCGTAATTTGATGGTTAAAATATTATCTATTGTTAGGCTTTATTTATTTTTGTGTGGGAACAATTTATTTAAAGTAGGTACAGTACAGAACAGGTTTTTTTAACAAAGTCAAATAGTCAACCGGGCCAAACGAGTCCGGCCGGACCGACCCGATTTTCTGGTCGGACGGGCATGACCGATCCCAAACAGTCCGGCCCGGGTCCCAAAAGTTTAGCCATTTATCTTCCGGGCCATTCCGGGCCGGGTCGATCCGGGCCGGGTCAGACCCGATGCTCAGTCCTACCCACAAATGTGAAGGAGGTCCGTAGTTTCTTGGGTTTGGCTGGCTACTACCGTAGGTTTGTCGAGGGTTTCTCAAAACTAGCTCGGCCACTTACACAGTTGCTCCATAAATCCGAGAAGTTCGTCTGGACCGATGAGAGGCAGTCGAGTTTCGAGGAGCTGAAGAAGCGTTTGACTTCAGCCCCGGTTTTGGCGTTGCCATGTGGCAACGAGAGATTCGCTGTTTATAGCGATGCTTCGGGTCAGGGTCTTGGGTGCGTATTGATGCAGCACGGCAAGACCATTGCCTATGCGTCGAGACAGTTGAGACCGTATGAGCTTAACTACCCTACTCACGATTTGGAGTTAGCGGCGGTTGTCTTTGCACTCAAGATTTGGCGTCACTATCTTTTCGGCTCTGCATGTCAGATTTTTACCGATCATAAAAGTCTGAAATACATATTTACTCAGCGGGGGTTGAATATGAGGCATAGGAGGTGGTTAGAGCTGATTAAGGATTACGACCTCGAAATCTTTTATCATCCGGGCAAGGCGAACGTTGTGGCCGACGCCTTGAGTCGGAAACCGATTGCGTTGCGAACGCTTGAGGTCCTTACGCCTCATTCTGAGCTTCGGCGGGCTTTGATCGGGTTAGATGTTGAGGTTTTGTTGCCTGGAGCTGTCGGGCAACTTTGTGCTTTAGAGATTTCGTCGTCTTTGATCGATGAAATTAAGCTGAAGCAATTAGAGGATCCGATGATTACTCAAATCCGAGAGAACGTTCTTAAAGGAAAGTCTCCTGGATTTGTGATTCACGAGGATGGTGTTTTGAGATTCCAGAGTCGGCTTTGTGTGCCGAACGATCCAGAGTTGCGACAGAGTATTTTGCGTGAGGCCCATTCCACACCCTATTCCGTTCATCCTGGTTCGAGTAAGATGTACAAGGACACGAGGAGGAACTTCAGTGGAATGATATGAAGGAGGAGGTCGCACGGTTTGTGGCGAGATGTTTGACTTGCCAGAGTCAAAATCGAGCATCGGCCGGCCATTGAGTTATTGCAGTCACTTCCCATTCCAGAATGGAAATGGGAAGATATATCGATGGATTTTGTTACGAGTTTACCGAGATCGAGGTCGGGCATGAATATGGTATGGGTGGTTGTTGATCGTCTGACCAAGTCGGCACATTTTCTGGGCATCAAGGACACTTGGGGCCCGGAGAAGTTGGCTCGTGTGTTTATCGCGCAGATTGTGAGGCTTCACGGTACTCCGAAGTCTATTGTTTCCGATCGTGATGGCCGTTTTGTATCGCACTTTTGGCAGGCGGTGCATAAGGCGTTAGGTACCCGTTTGCATTTGAGTACCTCTTTTCATCCCCAGTCAGATGGACAGTCGGAACGCACTATCCAGACATTCGAGGACATGTTGCGTGCTTGTGCCCTCGATTGGAGTAGCGACTGGGAGGAGCATTTGCCATTGATCGAATTCACGTACAACAATAGTTGGCACGCATCGATTCGGATGGCACCGTATGAGGCACTTTATGGGTGACGATGTCGATCGCCGATTTGTTGGAATGAGGCGTCCGATTTGGTCGGGACTGAACCGGATGTCGTTTTAGAGACGAGACGAAAGATAGAATTAATTCGAGAACGGATGTTGACTGCCCAGAGTCGACAGAAGTCATATGCCGATGTCCGTCGTCGACCTTTAGAATTCGAGGTGGGAGACCACGTTTTGCTGAAGATGTCGCCGACGAGAGGAGTTTTCTGTTTCGGGAAGAAGGGGAAGTTGAGTCCGAGATTTATTGGACCCTTCGAGATTTTCGAGCGAGTCGGTGGGTTAGCATACCGTTTGGCGTTACCCCCGGCCCTGAGTCATGTTCATAGCGTTTTTCATGTTTCCCAGCTGAGGAAATATGTCCCGGATCCTAGTCACATCATCGACTATGGGGAGATTGACGTTGCCGAGGATATTACTTTTGAGGAGCGTCCTTTGAAGATGTTAGAGCATCGGGAGAAACGACTGAGGCATAAGACCATCCCTTTGGTCAAGGTGCAGTGGTCGAGACACGGTGTCGAGGAGGCAACTTGGGAAACCGAGGAGAGCATGCGTGCTAGATACCCTGAGTTGTTTGTTTCTTAAGTTTCGGGACGAAACTTGTTTTTAGAGGGGTAGAATGTAATATCCGCATTTTTCTTCCCCTTGTATTTTTCTTTTTCGGCGTATTTCCCAATAGTAGTGACCCTCGTGTATCTTTCAGTGTATCTTTTCTATTATCTATGGATTTTATCCCCGTTATTGTTGTGCGGAACCGCCGTTTCGGGGTTGTCGTGGATCCATTCTATGTTATGATGCCCGTTGAGATGTTCCGTTGGATGTTTCGTTCACCTTCCGGCGTTTTGAACCGTTCATATTTCATACCTAGCGCACGCTATTTTTTCTGCATAGCGCACGCTAGGGGTCCCTTAGTAGCGCACGCTACGTTTGTTTCGTAGCGCGCGCTAGCGAGTTGCCCTGGGAGTGGCAGTGCTTTTTTTCCAGCCTTCTGGACTAGCGTATTAGCGTACGCTACGTATGCTAACACACGCTAATGTCGAGAGGCTAGCGCACGCTGATGATGCCCGGTAGCGTGTGCTAGCGTGGGTGTCCAGTACTGGACAGTTTATTTCTGGAATCGGTCAGGTGCCAGTTAGCGCACGCTACGCTCGTATGGTAGCGCACGCTAACGGGTCAGGTGAGTTTTGGGCAGTTAGCTTCTGGACTTGGCTGATGTCCAGGTAGCGCACGCTATTGGTCGATAGCGCGCGCTACCGGTAGGTTATTAGCGCGCGCTACCGGTAGGTTATTAGCGCACGCTACATTTGGAGTAGCGCACGCTAACGGCCAGAAGTCTGGCTACTGGACTGGATGCTAACTATTTTGGCCTGTAATTTTACCCCGTTAGCGCACGCTAACCTTGAGGATTAGCGCACGCTAACACTCCCTGGCTATATAAACCAGGGATTTGACCCAGATGAACACATCATTTTCATTTCTTCTCTCCCCGCGACGCAGAACCATCCCAGGCGATTTTCCGAGCGATTCTTCCCTTTGATTATTTCAGGCATCCTCTACCTTGAGTTTTTGAAGTAGATTAACAACACCTACTTGTGTTCTTCATCATCAATCCAAGGTAAATCTCTTAGAACCCTACTTTTAGGCGATTTGGGGGTTTTGGGATTTTCTTCCGATCCGTTCCGTTTTGTTGGTGGATTCATGATGAATATGATTAAACTTGTCAATATCATTAGTTTCCCTACGGATTCATGGTATATTTTCATGGTTTTGCGGAATCGAGAGGGTTTGGTTGTGATCCGCCCTCGTTGTTATTTTTGTACGAATATACATGAATCGTAGGCGGGTTTTCGGGTGTATTCCATTTCCGTATTCGTCTAGAGTTGGTTGTAATAATGTTCTTCGAATCGTTAGGTTCGGTTCCGTTGATTCCTAGCGTTCGTTGGTGATTATATTTTCCGTTCGTTGCGTCGTCAATTATTCAAGGCAAGTATTTTTGGAAACCTTTATGCTTAACGTGAAATGGTAATGTATATTGTGTGTGATTTGCTCACCTCGGGAGGGTCCGACGGGATCACGGAGGGAATCTATGGCTTCGTCCTAGATTCATGAGTTTGTTTCGCTAGCCAGCTCGGGAGGGTCCTTAGAGGCCTCGAGTGGGATTCGTGGCTTCGTCCCGGTCCTAGGTGACGTGTGGTGCTTGATTTGTTTTATGAATGTGGCCAGCTCGGAAGGGTCCTTAGAGGCCTCGAGTGGGATTCGTGGCTTCGTCCCGGTCCTAGGAAAATTAATTGTATTTGTTTGTTTCGAAAAGACATGTCCGGTTTTGGTTTATGAAATGATATTGGTGCATGTACTATGAAACGTGTAAGCGATTGGTTTGCCTTGATTACTTGTACTAGCGTAATTGCTAACCCCTTTGGGGACCCGTTTTGGGGAAATTCTTGTTATGGATTTCGTGTTATGATTATCCGGACGGCGAGCAAGGACGATGCGAGGATGTTGGCCAGGGTCGTTGACATGTGCATTTGGGTCTTCTTATTTCTTTTGTTCATTTCGATTTGGTTGTTTCCACAGTTATAAACTTATAGATTGTACTCGCGAGTACTTAGGCTTTTCATTTCAAACTCTATATTGTATTACAATAAAATTGTTATATTGTCGGTTGATACTTATTTCGCCGGTTGCTCCGTGTGTATCTTTTATGTCATATCATTTAAATGTGTGTCCACGCTAACCGAGATGGTTAGTCGAGTGGGGTTTCCTTGTTTGTAGCCTGGTGGGTCCCATGTAGGGGTCCACGGCGCTGTAATATACTCCGAATATCTCGGGGTGTTACATTCCACACACAGTTTACAATTAAATGTAGTATCCAGACAGAAAACACACATATCACTTACTTTGCATTCCCACGAGGAGTACGGTTGCTTGGGGTGTTGGACTGGAATAACTTTGAAAATTAGGCGAAAATTTATTTAAACCAGGAGTCATCGCTCCGATACCATTTTCTGTAAGACCCCTAAAATCTCCCGAGGTATTACAGTGCCGTGAATCCCGTGTGGGACCCACAAGGCTAGTTTAGTATATAGACATTTTAAAGAAATTGCAATAAAACGATAAGTCCACGGTTACATATTATGAGCCGAAAGGTTTTAAGAATAAACACAATTCCAAGTCCGATTATTACATAACGGAGGTTTTAAAGATCAAATTTAATTTAAGCAGCGGCAAGAGTATATTCCAACACCATTCAAGTCTGGCCGGACCCCTCGGGAATGTCCTGCACATGATCAATAAATTTACTTGGCACGACAAATCATGCCAGGTAGCCAGGGTCAGAGAATGCATACGAATAACAATTACTAGCAACGATATACACAATCTTACCAAACATAGTGCCACATAACCAACAGAAAATATTTCACCACACGACCGACGTTGTCTTTCTGTTTTTATCACATAAACCCCAAGGTCGCAACCAAGGGTCACGAAAGTATCCACACGGGAATACCCCGGAACGTAGGTGCCCAATTTGGGTCTTATCCCCTAACACATTTCCACACGGGTACCATACAGGTTTTACCCCTAACACATTGGCCCATTTATAACACATTCTTAGAGAAAGACAACCGTCGGCATTTATCAACAATGGCACATTCATGAATACAAACATTCAATAATATAGCATTTATCGAGCAAGATTTCACTTGCCTTTGATCCGACGGTAGGTGCCTTATGATAACTGGGATCTCCACGCCCGATCGAGCTTAACCTAGTCACGTAATATCCGATTAACACCTCGTACGAATCATGATGAATAGAACTAGTCTCCCTTCCCTTCCTTAACCGGGTTCCTAAGGTAGTCTTAATTGCCAACACTAGCATTGTGCTTCAAAGTTCACAAGCAATACGTACCACTATGTCGTTCAATTCTACGGTTAACGTTAGCTATATCAATTTGTTCAACAATATTATCTCAATCATCATTCGGTTAGCAACAAACGACTATAGCATAATCGAATCGCATAACTTCTAATTCAATTCTCTATTCCGAGTACCTTAATCGATGGATTACCATTTCACACAATGATTCCGCGTTTGATTCTCAATGACATTAATACTATCGAACTAATTCCCCTAGTTAATTTAGCATTGATAATCACATGGCGAGAGTAGGTTGTGACTAGTTTATCAAACAGTGATGGATTCCTACGCAACTCTCCTACAATTGATTTGTCGAGTTTATATAATTCAAATGTAAACTGAGGCGGAAGTTCTCGTATGTAATTGTTACAACGAGTTGTATGCAAACGAAATATAGAACAATGATAACCCCGATTACTACAAGTTCGTCCGTTTAGATTGACTATGAGATTTAGCAAGATCTACCCAAGTACCCGTAAAATAATCAACAACATTGAAGAGATTACTCCTAGGATTGATATGCTTACCTTAATAGATGAAGAACAATGAGGAGAGATGACAAATCAACAAGAGCCATGAGGAGAAATGAGGAATGGGTCGAATAACTTAGATAATCTTCACCGGAGCTTACGAAACCACCTCCTCTATGTTAATTCAAGTGTATGAGAGGCCAAGAATCGAGTATAGGGCTGTGGAAAAGCTTCAATAGTGCTTCACTTCAAGTTTTGGGTTGGGAGAAATGAAGGTGGGAGTGTTATTATAACACTCGATCTCGTTAACGTATGTTAACGTTCAAGGATTTACGCATGTAAAGTGTATTACATACGCTACGTGTTGCGATATTTCGTTAAACGCAAGTGCACGTTATCGTAGACAAGTAATAAAGTGATGAGTGAGTATCGTTCCCACGAGGACTAAATCACTATGTACCGATTTATATGTATTCTAATTTTATTTGAACAGTCGAAATTTGGGTTGCAATTAATGACTAAAGAAAATCAATAATAAACAGAATAATGATCGCTCGAAGAAAGAAAATCAAATGATGAATAAGTCTAGGATTGTGAATCCACCTTGGTTTATCCGAATTTACTATCGATTATCCGAAGTTAATGATTTCCCCCATTTATTGAAGGCGAAGATTGCTAAAATACTCTACCGCCTCTCCCGAGGTCAATAGATTTTTCTAAAGGCGAATAACGCACTCTATCCCTAGGTGAATTAATTCGTCAATAGGCAAAAAGCACAAAATCTTCAAAAGGCCACGTAGTTCCTATGAGTATATTCCTATCTCACAAGATAAAACGGTTCTCACCAATAGTTCCTCACCAACTCTCCTCTCCCGATTCGAGTTGCGTAATTAAAACAATCCAATTATTGGCCAGACAATTGAAAGCATTAAAATCGATTGGGAAAACTCAACAGAAAAGGGAATTATAGAGATAATCAAAAGCAAATCTGTCAAAACTTTGGTTTCATCAAAATCCTAGAATAGGGTTTTAGCCTGACATGCTAAAGGATAAAAATACAGAAATAATGAATGAAAGCATTGAAATCAAACGCAGATGAAGGCTTGGATTCCTCCGTTCTTCTGGCTTCCGCCCTCTGCTCTTGGTGTCTTCTGCTTCTTATGATCGATTCCTCTCTTCCGCGATAATCCTCTGATTCCAAGATTCCAAACCCTTATTTATAATTCTCTTTTGCCTCAAAAACGCGTCCGTGTAATTAGGTCGAGAACAGGCTCCAAAACGGACCAGAAACGCGGCACTTTCTGTCAAAACCGCCCCGTGGGTTGCGGCTCACTTAATCTGTTCCGCGGCTCACGGCACTCAGTGCCTATGCCTGGGCGCTATTTATTTCTTCTGGGCCGCGGCTCACTATATCTGTGCCGCGGCTCAGAGTACAGTTTACTCGGGGCTCGCTGGTCACCTGCGTGTGCCGCGGCTCGCTTGCCTTGTGCCGCGGCCCCAGGCCAAAATTCGCTGTTTTCATCCGTTTTTCACCGTTTCGGCTTTCAGACTCCACTTTCCTACAAAACATAAAATAATAGGGCATTAAAGGCGCATTTATGTATATTTACTCATGAAAAGAATACAGAATAATGATAAATAAGCGTATAAAAATACGCCTAACAAATACCCCCAAACTTGAGCCTTTGCTTGTCCTCAAGCAAAAATAATCAATTTCAACAAAAGAATAGCGTGAATAATCGTGCAACTCATAGTGCTCAACCTAATCAATACTACCCTGAAATTCTCAAAGAATAAAACAAGTATCGCAATAGTGAGTCATATCCAGGACACTGATTCCACTAAGTAACCAATTTCAGTCCTAATCAATCGTTCAAGAAGAAAATGGAGCTCAAAGATTAACAAGCGTGAATTTAATCAACCGCGAATATGAAGGGTTAAAATAAACAAGCTAACTCGCCCAATCCCACAGTCTAGTGGCAAAAATTTCAAGAGTTTCATCATCAAAAATAACCTTCGGACAGTATTCCCTTACATACTGTCTCCTTTCTTGTCTGCTAAGATTTCTACAAAAACGAAAAAATTTCGGACCTAGACGAATACTCAACAGAAACAGATATCGTTGACTACAACTCAACTAAAACTCAACCATTTCTTCAGAGAGAAATCAGTATCGTAACATCATTTTTACACAAAAAGAAGCACGAAAAATTCACGAATGCAATTAAAAACACGACAAGCAAGGCTAAGAACAAAAAGATAACTAAAGTGCAAATGAATAAGTACAGCAATAATAATAGCAACAGAAAGTAAACCCCCCCCCCTCCAAACTTAGGACGTACATTGACATCGATGTACGCAAAATGTAATATGCAATAAAAGAAAAAGGTCAAGTACTCCCCTATAGTCTGCTCACGAACTGGTGCCGGCGTCGTCTGGCGAGGAGGGTGGTGTGGCTGGCCGAACAGTTGGAATGAATGGCCCGTCCGGGTGCATAATGTGGGCCGTCCATGCAGCAAGGTGCTCCTGGTGGTAGGCATCCCTCGTTGCCAAGCGCCTCGTCTCACGCCGGTTGGCCCGGTGGGCTTGCTCTCTCATCTCATCTCGGACGGCAGCGATGATGCTCTCCCTCTCCGTCCGCCTCTCCTCTCTCAGTGCAGCTAGAAGGCTCTCTCTCTCCTCATCTCCTCTCTCTCTCCTCATCTCATCTCTCAACCCGTCGAACATCGCCTGCAAGTGCTCTCTGTCGGGCGGCGGGCTGGACTCCATCTGCCCCTGCGTCAGAAGAAGAGGCTTGGGGGACTGCTCGTGTGCCTCATCAAGTAGAAATCCTCGCCCCCGAGCGTGTGCCGGCGCTCCTCCCCACTGGTCGAAGTGCGAAATGATGCGATGATCAATCGGACCCTGGGGGGCTAAAATCGGCTCGTCATCCGACCACGTCATCCCCGACTGCCGGCAAAGAGCGCAAATAAGAGAGGGGTGCTTCAGCCCCGTCTTGGCCCCTCCCTGAATACACTGGAAGATAGATCGGACCAGAAGAGGGGCCACATCAACTCTGACCCCGGAAGTGATAGCATATAAGGTACGGGCACGAGAGAGTAAAACCGTGCGGATCTGTGAGGTAGGATCAATACGTGCGCAGATGAAGTACAACCAGGCTCGCCCGTGTAATATCCGCGTTTTCTATTTTTAGTAATTTATATTTTTGGTGTACATTCGTTTCGGACAACTCGCTTGGCACTGTTTTGGAATTATGAATCTATTTTGTTCTTGGAGTTTCTCCGTTGGGTCGAGTCTCGATGATGTTTTTACGTAATTGAATCTTGAGTTATATTTTATCGCATGTGTATTCGATTCTCGTTAAACTCGTTCGATTTCATCATTTTCCTATTTTCATGAGTTCGTTTGGTTGAGTAGAGCATGTTGTGAGTTTTGGATTGTTAATCCGACGTTGTATCGTGAATTTTCGGACGTTTGGGCCGTTTTTGTAATTTCCTATAAGTTTAGGGAATTTGTTCCTTGTTCGATTTTGGTTGTGTACCTCGGACCGTTTCGAGTTATTGGATATTGTTTTTCGTTGCATGTAATTTCCTCGGACTGTCGGGTCGGCTTATCGTGTTTTGGATATCGTCTTGGTCGATTTTGGTAGCGTTGTTTTCTGTCCAGAATGCTGTCTGTCAGGACCTGTGCAAAACGGCGCAAGACCCGCGGCATATTGCGCCGTGTCTGTGCGCCGTGTCGCACAGGGGGTCGATCACTGTCCGAGAAACGGCGCAAGACCCGCGGCATTCTGCGAGTGCATGCGCCGTGTTGCCCGATGGTGCCATTGCCTTGCGAAACGGCGCAAGACTCGCGACATTTTGCGCCGTGTGCATGCGCCGTGTCGCACGAGGGTCGGCCCGACCATCAATACGGCGCTGAACACGGCGCTATTTGGACCGTTTGTTGCGCCGTGTTCTGTCCAGTATATAAAGGACAGACGGGTGTTTTAACCCCATTTCTTCCTTTCTCTCCCGTTTCTCCACTCTCCCCTCGCGACTTTGGGCGATTTCAATCAGATATTGCATCCTATCATCTTATAACTCGGAATTGGACATTCTAGCTCGAATCAATAATCTTCCTTCCACCATTCCATCATTGAATTGAGGTAATTGGACATTATACCTAACTTTAGGGTTCTTGAATATTATTCATTTTTCCTTTCGTTTTTGCTTCGATTGATGATGAATATTAGTTGGGTAATCGTGGTGTTATGTTTTCCTAGAACTTTTGCGGATAAATTCCAAGTTTTTCCCTTCGTTGATCGAATTCGAACCTTATGCCTTCGTAGTGTTCGGCGTATTGTCCCCTAGAGTAAAACGTCGATTAATTCGTGATTTCTTATTGGTATTGTAGTTGATCGAGTCTGTATTGTTGTTAGGACCAGATTTGTGAAGATTCTTCGGACCGAAACCTTTCCTTTCGCCGTTTTCTTCGCGTCGTGTCATCCAAGGCAAGTACATGTATTATATTTCATTATGTGTGTACGGTTTTGATGCGAATGATGTAAATTGAATTATTGAATGATTGTGATGGTCACTCTTCCACCTGGGGATGGCATGGGGCCTCTGGGGGCCGATACTAATGGGTACGGCCACGGAAGTGGACTTGGGTGCGTGTGTTGATGTTCTTCCACCTGGGGACGGTTCGACGGGACCTCTGGGGGCCGATACTAATGGGTACAGCCGCGGAAGTGGTTTCTCACCTGGGGAAGGTCCGACGGGGCCTCTGGGGGCCGATACTAATGGGTACGGTCGCGAGTTACCAAGCGTGGATAATTGTGATGTGGAAAATTTGATTATTTACCGTTTTGGTGTAAATGTGATATTCTGGAATATTGATTTTCAAAATGATTTTTTTTATCGATTTGCTTGCGTTGAATCGTGTATGTATATAATGTTGTGTAATTGTGTACTTGCACTAGCTATTCAAATGTTAACCCCTTAAATGGGGGAAATGCGTCTTATGCATTTCAGGTACTGGTCGAGCTGAGGAGCTGGCACGGGATGCGCATGCAAAGGATGGGTTGGCATGATGATGTGGCTCGAGTCTGTGTTTTTATGTTTTGACATTGCATTTGTCGAGTATTGGAGTTATACTGTTTATTTTTAAACTTGGTTTAAGTCCCCTGCGTGGGCAATGAATTGGTATTTAACATATGCTTCATGTACTCCGTTAAAATGTTTTGGCCGAGGCCACGGCCTTATTTACTTTTTGAGTGCATCTTTTGGGATATCTTTGTGGTTTATGAGTCATGAGTTAGCCTGGTAGACCTCATGGGGGTTCTATGGCGTGTAATGTCCCATTTGTGATTTGGGGTGTTACATTTATGGTATCGGAGCTTAGGTTTTGAATGCCTAGGCTGTCGGTTAATTTTGGGTCTGTCAGTTGTATCGTTAGAGTCCGTCGTTGAGCCTAATATCATCGTGCTACCGTCTTTTCATGCGACCCATGGCTGTAAGTCTCCTCGAACTCTTATATTTCTGTATTCGTTTTCATGTGTTGTTCGGAATTGAGAATTATGATAACAACCTTGTAGATTGTGAATCTTTCTGATCTTGTTCCTTTCGTATTTTCTTCAGTATGTTGAGAAGTCGTGGTAGACCAGCTAGGGGACGCGGCCGAGGCCGTGGTCTGGGTGCTGATAATGAAGAGGGCTCACTTTCTCAGTCCTCTGCAGACTCAGCCTCTCACTCAGTGTCGTTGGGTAATAATGCCGACGCCGGGGCTACTGCCGTACTACAGCAGTTAGTAGCCCAGATTGCTCAGATAGCTCAGGGTGGCCGCCAGAATCCGCCCCCGTCACCTGAAGAGGAAGCTAGTAAGTGTCTTCAGACGGTGACTAAGATGCACCCTCCTCGTTTCTCCGGATCTTCTGACTCCCTCGGTTGGGTGAATTGGCTCTTTCAGTTGTCCAGGACCTTTGATGCCGTAGCTTGTCCCGAAGACAGGAGAGTACATATTGCCCAGTACCTCCTGGATAAGGAGGCTGCGGAATGGTGGGAGGTCGTTGCGCCCAGAGACCGTCGGGCCACCTGGGAGGAGTTCAGGGCTGCTATGGAAGCAGAATATTGTCCACCGCCAGTTAAGGAGCGCAGAAATGTGGAGTTCTTCACCGCTACACCTCAGGATGTGCCTATTTCTCAGGCCATCATTACTTACAATCAGCAGTTGGGTTTCGTGAGAGATCAAGTGAGATCAGAGGCTGATAAAATCCGTTACTTCAATATGCGCATGAAGCCGCATATCAGGCAGAGTATGGCACCGCTCATGTCTGCCACTTTGAAGGAATACCAAGATCGCGCTCTGGCGATCGAGATGGCTGTCCCGGAATTAGAGTCGGCTTCGGAAGCTAAGAAGCAGAAGACGACTGGCGGGTTCTCGGCCGGTAAAGGTGGTCAGTTTTCGAGGTCTCGTTCTGCTCCTACACCTGGGAAGAGGCCGTTTCATTAGGCCGGTGGATCTCAGGGTAACCGTTCGGTCTAGTCTGTGGCACCTGGCGGGAGAGTTTGTTTTAATTGCAGTCAGCCCGAGCACGTTATGAAGGATTGCCCATTTCCGTTAGTTACTTGCTTTACTTGCGGACAGACCGGGCATCGGGCAGCTCATTGTGAGAGGGCCACCAGGGCCGCTAGAGTTCCAACTACCACCGCCGATCAGAGGGATCACAGCACTCCAGATACTCATGTTCCGCAGAGTTCGGGCCGTGGTAGGGGTCGGGGTCAGCCGGATCACCGTACAACGTCGAGTTCGGGTTCAGTCCATCCCCGATTGTATCAGATGAGGCGCACAGAGGAGGCAGACGTTTCGGCGGTGTCAGGTACCACTCAGATCCTTTCTCATCCAGTTTCAGTGCTTTTTGATTCGGGTGCGACCCATTCCTTTATTGCTTCGGATTGTGTGAGTCGTATTGGCTTTGACTGCTTATTTGAGTGTGAGCCATTTGTAGTGGGTACGCCCAGCAGGGATCGTATGGTTGTGGACCGGGAAGTTAGGGATTGCCCAGTGAGGATCGGGAGCTGGGATTGGCCCTCGAATCTCATTGTTATAGACCTTAAGGATGAGGATTTGATCCTCGGGGACGATTGGTTGGATCGTCACGGTGCTATCATGAACTATCGGACTCGTACCATCTCGATAGTTGCCGAGGACGGCACCGAGAATACTCTCGTCGGCTGCAAGCCGAGTTGAACGGGGAGTGTGATTAGCGCCTTGAAGGCGATGAAACTTTTGAACCAGGGTTGTGTCGGCTACTGGTGTTTCGCTCTGCAAGCGGAAGATGGTGGGGTTGACATATCATCGATTCCAGTTGTTAGCGAGTATCCCGATGTATTTCCGGATGACTTGTCGGGATTACCACCACATCGAGAGGTGGAGTTTCCTATGATCTTGAGTCGAATGCGGCCCTTATTTCTCGAGCACCGTACCGTATGGCACCGTCGGAGATGCTAGAGTTGAAGAATCAGTTGGGAGAGTTGTTAGATAAAGGGTATATTCGACCGAGCGCATCGCCTTGGGGTGCGACTGTACTTTTTGTTAAGAAGAAGGATGGATCGTTTCGTTTATGCATCGATTATCGAGAATTAAACAAGTTAACCATCAAAAATAAATACCCTTTGCCCCGGATTGACGACTTGTTTGATCAGCTTCAGGGGGCAACATTCTTTTTGAAGATAGACCTGCGATCGGGCTACTACCAGTTGAGGATTCGGGACAGCGATATATCAAAAGCTGCCTTTCGGACGAGATATGGCCATTACGAGTTTGTGGTTATGCCTTTCGGGCTAACCAATGCCCCAGCAGTGTTCATGCGGTTGATCAACAAAGTTTTTATTGAGTATCTGGACAAATTTGTAGTCGTCTTTATCGATGACATTCTTATCTATTCACGGAGTCGGTAGGAGCACGCCTTACATCTCCGGATTGTATTAGACGTTTTGAGAGCTGAGAAGTTGTATGCGAAGTTCTCTAAGTGTGAGTTTTGGCTCGAGAAAGTGATGTTCCTCGGGCATGTGATTTCAGCAGAGGGAGTTCGGGTAGATCCGCAGAAGATAGAGGCGGTGATGGCTTGGGAGCCGCCTAAGAATGTGAAGGAGGTGAGGATTTTTCTGGGTCTCGCCGGCTACTACCGTAGATTTATTGAGGGGTTTTCTAAGATCTCTAGACCACTCACTCAGTTGCTCCAGAAGACTCAGAAATTTGAGTGGACCGCAGACAGACAGAGTAGTTTTGACGAGTTGAAGAGACGACTAACTACCGCACCCGTGTTAGCGTTGCCTCAGGGGAACGAAGATTTCGTGGTATATAGTGATGCTTCGGGCCTCGGGCTCGGATGTGTTTTGATGCATAGAGATAGGGTCATTGCGTATGCGTCCCGCCAGTTGAAACCTTATGAGGTGAATTACCCCACGCACGATTTTGAATTAGCTGCGATCGTTTTCGCCTTAAATATCTGGAGGCATTATCTCTATGGTTCATCGTGTAAGATTTTTACGGATCACAAGAGCTTGAAGTATATCTTCAGTCATAAAGAGTTGAATATGAGACAGCATAGGTGGTTGGATCTAATTAAAGATTACGACCTCGAGATACTTTACCATCCGGGTAAGGCTAACGTAGTGGCTGATGCGTTGAGCCGGAAGCCGATGGCGTTACAAATGTTAGAGGTACTTACACAACAGAGTAGGATCCAGCGAGATCTTATTCGTCAGAATATCGAGGTTCGGGTTCAGAGAGTTCAGGATCAGTTATGTGCGTTAGAGATCACTTCGTCGTTGACTGATGATATCAAGGGGAAGCAGTATGATGATCCGTTTTTGGTCCAGTTGAGGGAGGATGTGAGGAAGGGGAAAGCCCCTGGATTTGTGGTTCACGATGATGGAGTTCTGAGATTCCGCGGCAGACTATGTGTACCAAATGTTGTTGAGCTGAGACAGAAGATCTTGAGTGAAGCTCATACCACACCTTACTCCATATATCCTGGTACGAGTAAAATGTACAAAGATGTGAGGAGTAACTACTGGTGGAGTAATTTGAAGACATATGTTAGCGAGTTTGTGTCGAGATGTTTGACCTGTCAGCAGGTTAAGATCGAGCATCAGCGACCCGCAGGGCTTTTGCGACCACTTCCTTTTCCGGAGTGGAAATGGGAGGAAATTTCTATGGATTTCATTACCGGTATGCCTAAGACTCGGACTGGAATGAACATGATTTGGGTCGTTGTCGATCGACTAACCAAATCAGCTCATTTTCTGAGTATTAAGGACACTTGGGGGCCAGAGAGACTAGCGCGGGTGTTTATTGCGGAGATAGTGAGGTTGCATGGGACCCCTAAGAGTATTGTTTCGGATCGTGATGGCCGGTTCATATCACATTTTTGGCAGGCCGTTCATAGAGCTTTGGGGACCGAGTTGAGACTTAGTACATCCTACCACCCTCAGACAGACGGACAGTCTGAGCGGACGATACAGACGCTTGAGGATATGTTGCGAGCCTGTGCTTTAGATTGGAAGGATGATTGGGAGTCGCACTTGCCATTGATCGAGTTCACATTCAACAATAGTTGGCACGCCTCGATCAAAATGGCACCATTCGAGCCATTGTATGGGAGGAGGTGCAGATCGTCGTTGTGTTGGGACGATGCGTTTGAGCTGATTGGTACCGAGCCTGATATGGTAGTTGAGACGAGGGAGAAGATTGCTCTCATTCGTGATAGGTTGGTGACGGCCCAGAGCCGACAGAAGTCTTATGCCGATACACGTCGCCGGCCGTTGGAGTTTGAGGAGGGAGACCATGTGTTTCTTAAGGTGTCGCCGACACGGGGAGTTTACCGCTTCGGTCGGAGGGGTAAACTTAGTCCGAGATTTATTGGGCCATTCGAGATCCTAGAGAGAGTCGGAGAGCTTGCATATCGGCTAGGCTTGCCGCCGTCCCTGAGCCACGTGCATAACGTATTTCATGTTTCCCAGCTTAGGAAGTACGTACCGGACCCTAGCCATATTATTGACTTTGGAGAGATCGAGTTGGGGCCCGACATTACCTTTGAGGAGAGACCGATTCAGATCTTAGAGCGTCGGGTGAAGCAACTCAGGCACAAAACTATTCCTTTGGTTAAAGTGCAGTGGTCGAGGCATGGATCCGAGGAAGCCACGTGGGAAACGGAGGAGAGTATGAGGTCGAGATACCCCGAGTTATTCGTGTTGTATGTTTCGGGACGAAACTTATTTTTAGGGGGAGATAATGTAATATCCGCGTTTTCTATTTTTAGTAATTTCTATTTTTGGTGTACATTCATTTCGGACAACTCGCTTGGCACTGTTTTGGAATTCTGAATCTATTTTGTTCTTGGAGTTTCTGCGTTGGGTCGAGTCTCGATGATGTTTTTACGTAATTGAATCTTGAGTTATATTTTATCGCATGTGTATTCGATTCTCGTTAAACTCGTTCGATTTCATCATTTTCCTATTTTCATGAGTTCGTTTGGTTGAGTAGAGCATGTTGTGAGTTTCGGATTGTTAATCCGACGTTGTATCGTGAATTTTCGGACGTTTGGGCCGTTTTTGTAATTTCCTATAAGTTTAGGGAATTTGTTCCTTGTTCGATTTTGGTTGTGTACCTCGGACCGTTTCGGGTCATTGGATAATGTTTTTCGTTGCATGTAATTTCCTCGTACTGTCGGGTCGGCTTATCGTGTTTTGGATATCGTCTTGGTCGATTTTGGTAGCGTTGTTTTCTGTCCAGAATGCTGTCTGTCAGGACCTGTGCAAAACGACGCAAGACCCGCGACATATTGCGCCGTGTCTGTGCGCCGTGTCGCACAGGGGGTCGATCACTGTCCGAGAAACGGCGCAAGACCCGCGGCATTCTGCGCCGGGTCTGTGCGCCGTGTTGCCCAGTGGTGCCCGCTGCCTTGCGAAACGGCGCAAGACTCGCGACATTTTGCGCCGTGTCGCACAGGGGTCGGCCGCTGACCATCAATATGGCGCTGAACACGGTGCTATTTGGACCGTTTGTTGCGCCGTGTTCTGTCCAGTATATAAAGGACAGACGGGTGTTTTAACCCCATTTCTTCCTTTCTCTCCCGTTTCTCCATTCTCCCCTCGCGACTTTGGGCGATTTCAATCAAATATTGCATCCTAGCATCTTATAACTCGGAATTGGACATTCTAGCTCGAATCAATCATCTTCCTTCCACCATTCCATCATTGAATTGAGGTAATTGGACATTATACCTAACTTTAGGGTTCTTGAATATTATTCATTTTTCTTTGCGTTTTTGCTTCGATTGATGATGAATATTAGTTGGGTAATCGTGGTGTTATGTTTTCCTAGAACTTTAGCGGATAAATTCCAAGTTTTTCCCTTCGTTGATCGAATTCGAACCTTATGCCTTCGTAGTGTTCGGCGTATTGTCCCTTAGAGTAAAACCTCGATTAATTCGTGATTTCTCAGTGGTATTGTAGTTGATCGAGTCTCTATTGTTGTTAGGACCAGATTTGTGAAGATTGTTCGGACCGAAACCTTTCCTTTCGCCGTTTTCTTCGCGTCGTGTCATCCAAGGCAAGTACATGTATTATATTTCATTATGTGTGTACGGTTTTGATGCGAATGATGTAAATTGAATTATTGAATGATTGTGATGGTCACTCTTCCACCTGGGGATGGCATGGGGCCTCTGGGGGCCGATACTAATGGGTACGGCCACAGAAGTGGACTTGGGTGCATGTGTTGATGTTCTTCCACCTGGGGACGGTTCGACGGGACCTCTAGAGGGCGATACTAATGGGTACGGCCGCGGAAGTGGTTTCTCACCTGGGGACGGTCCGACGGGGCCTCTGGGGGCCGATACTAATGGGTACGGTCACGATTTACCAAGCGTGGATAATTGTGATGCGGAAAACTTGATTATTTACCGTTTTGGTGTAAATGTGCTATTCCGGAATATTGATTTTCAAAATGATTTTTTTTATCGATTTGCGTGCGTTGAATCGTGTATGTTTATAATGTTGTGTAATTGTGTACTTGCACTAGCTATTTGAATGCTAACCCCTTAAATGGGGGAAATGTGTCTTATGCATTTCAGGTACTGGTCGAGCTGAGGAGCTGGCACGGGATGCGCATGCAAAGGATGGGTTGGCATGATGATGTGGCTCGAGTCTGTGTTTTTATATTTTGACATTGCATTTGTCGTGTATTGGAGTTATACTGTTTATTTTTAAACTTGGTTTAAGTCCCCTGCGTGGGCAATGAATTGGTATTTAACATATGCTTCATGTACTCCGTTAAAATGTTTTGGCCGAGCCCACGGCCTTATTTACTTTTTGAGTGCATCTTTTGGGATATCTTTGTGGTTTATGAGTCACGAGTTAGCCTGGTAGACCTCATGGGGGTTCTATGGCGTGTAATGTCCCATTTGTGATTTGGGGTGTTACAGCCCGAGCCGACTGAGACGCGAGCTCTTAAAATAGAAGGCCGACGAACTCGGGGCGTGCATCTCCCAGTCGGAGCTGGGCTGTGTGAGTGTCTCGAGTAGGGCCTCCTTCGTGAGGCCACTCATAGCTCACGTATATGCCGTATCGTCAACCACGGGAAGCTCGAATAATCTCCGAATGGCAGCCACAGAGAAATCTACAGTAATGCCCAGGACAACGACCTGAGTCCTTTTATCCGACTGCGGTATCATCTGTCCCGCCCGAATGTGCTTCAACAAAGCGCTCGCATAAAACTCCTGCACAATATATATCACCACTGGCTCGGGAGGTGCAGCAAAACGGGCCCACCCCATCTTGTCTATCATCGTCAGAAGCTCCCCGTCCTGGGGGGCTGGGGTGAATCCCCTCTCCGGGATCAGAGGTCGATGGCGGATCTTTTCATTGAAGATTTTATAAATCTCCGGGTCGGAGAATTGGTGCGCCTCCAACTCGGCTCGGCTCTGAGACGTTTCCCCTCGTGTGGGGGACGATTGCGTCCTGGCCCTTTTGCTGACCTTTTTGGTTCTAGCCATAGCGAGTCCTGAAAAGATAAACACTGGAGTTTACTTACTTACGCAATAAGGAGAACAACACTTCTCGGCTAAGGATATGCAAAACTTGAATCAAGAATTTAACGAGCTAGCACCGCCGTGAGAGAAAAATTAAAATTGAGCATTTCACGTTTAAAATTGATGTAAGGGTTGGGGTCACTAAAAATTCAGAAACGAATTCGTTGCACATAATTTCCAAACATTGTCTTAACAAATAAAATTTTTCATTCAAACATTTCATCAAACACCTTGAGTGCATACTTTTAATTGAAGAACAAACATGACCATGGCTTCATTCAATCCCCAAAAACAACATCCTGAATCGAGTATTATGACAGACATAATCAATTCGTTCATAATCGAAAGATAATCATCAATAATCAATCAAAATCATCATATTCTCAACTCAACTTGATGAACTTTTGAAAGAAAAAAAAGGAAAAAAAGAACATAATCAATCATCAAATGAATAACAAAACTTCACCTTTCAATTCATAGAGCAATTAAGATTAGGAATTTAGACTTACCTTGCTTAGATTTTGAAGAATGCAAGAAGAATGACAAAAGAAGAAGAGGAAAAAAAAAATTCTTGGCCGATCGCTTGTGCAGAGGAAGAGGAGGAAGTATACCTGTGTGTGTGTGTCGGCCAATTCATTTTATGAAAGTACCTGGGCCGTCTAACTTCCGAACGGGAGCAGCGGCACAACATAAGTGAGCCGCGGCCTAGAGTACAGTCCGCCTGGACAGATTTGTTCCAACGCCATGTGCCGCGGCTCAACATACGGGTGCCGCGGCACAGAATATAAGTGTGCCGCGGCTCAGTAAGGTTGTGCCGCGGCACAGAGTACAACAAGTTTAGCCTTCTTTTCCGACTTATGTGTGCCGCGGCTCACAATCCTTGTGTCGCGGCCCAATGATGATTTTTCCGAAAGGACAATTTCTGCACAGAATTTTCAGCAGAAAACAACAAGAGCGTGAGAGACAAGCATGTCCAAGCTAAAATGACGAAAAACAAAGATCCAAAATGCAAGAAAATACTGAAAAATAACAAAGCTACAACTAATGCTCGGGTTGCCTCCCAAGAAGCGCTAAGTTTATAGTCTTCAGCCGGACCTATTGAAAATTAGTTCGCTTTTTGCAAACACCATTTGAACTCCACCCCGTTCATCGAACCGTTAATATGTGTTTTAAAATTCTGACCATTGGTCTTTAACGATCCGATTTTCGGTTTGGACACCAAATGTTCTTTGCAAAAAGATTTTAATGAAAACACTTTTCCAAAGCACCCATTTTTCACACGACTTGGCGCCCGTTTGACATCCGTCTTAATTTTTAACTCCACAAGCGAATTTAGGACAGAATGAGAATTTTCCGATGGTGGATGAACGGATGTTCAATACGGCATGTTCAAATGCCTAAGATATGCGACTTGCTATTCATTCTTATTAGGCGTCGGGGCAGCTAAAACGGATTCTGAATTTTTCGACCAACGATTCTTCCGGGGTGTGTCTTTCGCAACAGTATCCACACTTTCAATTTGCGAGCTCTTCTCAACACTAATTGGGCACGGAAAGGATTTAAACACTTGGAAAGTGACATGCTCGTCTTGAACCCGTAGAGTTAGTTCCCCTTTTTCCACGTCTATGAGAGTTCGACCGGTAGCTAAGAATGGTCTTCCCAAAATAATTGGGATGTCTTGATCCTCCTCCATGTCAAGCACAATGAAATCGGCTCGAAAGATGAATTTATCAACCTTTACTAAGACATCCTCTATCACTCCCCTCGGATATTTAATCGATCTATCGGCTAATTGCAGCGAGATTGTCGTCGGCTTTGCTTCCCCAATGTTCAGCTTCTTAAATATAGAAAGTGGCATCAGATTAATGCTGGCCCTGAGATCGCACAATGCCTTATCAAAAGAGAGGTTTCCTATAGTGCAAGGTATATTAAAACTTCCCGTATCCTTCAATTTTGGCAGAAGCTTTTTCTGAAGAATAGCGCTGCACTCCTCTGTCAATGCGACTGTTTCATACTCCTCGAGTTTTCTTTTATTTGACAAGATTTCTTTCATGAATTTCACGTAACTCGGCATTTGCTCCAAGGCATCGGCAAATGGGATGTTAATATGCAGTTTCTTGAAGACGTCGAGGAACTTAGAGAATTGCTTGTCCACCTTTTTCTGTTGTAATCGCTGCGGAAATGGGACGGGTGGTACATATGCCGTCGGATTATCCGGAAACAATTTCGAGGGTCTAGACATTAGTGATTCCTCAGTCGCTAAAATTTTCTTCTCCTCATCCTCACTTCTCTTTTCATTCTGCCCGGGCAGCTCACCCAATTCTTTCCCACTTCTCAAACCAATGGCATTGACACTCTCTCTGGGATTCGTTTCAGTCGTACTTGGCAAGGTACCCTCCGGGCGGGCTGTTAATACATTAGCAATCTGCCCCAGTTGGACTTCCAAGTTGTGGATAGAAGCGGAATGGTTTTGCAAGGTCGCCTCCGTGCGGGCCATGAACTAACTCGTGTTTGCTGCCAATTTCGCCATTGCTTCTTCTAGAGAGATTTTTGGAGCGGGAGAAGGTTGCTGTTGGTGTTGAGCAAACTGAGGCTGGTTCGAGCCTTGTTCGTTCCTCCATGAGAAGTTAGGATGATTTCGCCATCCCGGATTATAAGTGTTGGAGTAAGGATTATTTTGCCGGTTCCCGTTCCCCACGAACTGAGATTGTTCCATCGAGGGTTGCTCGAAATGGTTTCCGACTTGGAATTCTGTGCTAGGATGAGATCCATTACACCAATTGCACGATTCAATGGTAATGGGGGAAGGAGCATGTGAAAAGGCTTGAAGTTGCTGCGTCAAGGCGGCGGCTTGAACTTGGGTTTTCCGCTTCGTGATTTCCCGTGTTATCGGCCATGGTGACTGTTGTCGGTAGCTCTCGTTTCTCCTTCTTGCTTCTCCGAAGAGTGCGCTCGAGTTCGGTATCCAAAGGTAGTAGGCCTTCGTTACCGAATTTTCTCATGCACTAACCGGAAACTCCTGAAAGGAAAAACAGATAAATAAAATTACACAAAAACAATAAAAAATGTTCAAACTAAGACTAAAATTACTGAAATCGATATTAGTAAAAAAATCAGTCCCCGGCAACGGCACCAAAAACTTGTTGCGGTATTTCGTTAAACGCAAGTGCACGTTATCATAGACAAGTAATAAACTGATGAGTGAGTATCGTTCCCACGAGGACTGGATCACTAAGTACCGATTTATATGTATTCTAATTTTATTTGAACAGTCGAAATTTGGGTTGCAATTAATGACTAAAGAAAAGCAATAATAAACAGAATAACGATCGCTCGAAGAAAAAAAATCAAATGATGAATAAGTCTAGGATTGTGAATCCACCTTGGTTTATCCGAATTTACTATAGATTATCCGAAGTTAATGATTTCCCCAATTTATTGAAGGCGAAGATTGCTAAAATACTCTACCGCCTCTCCCGAGGTCAATAGATTTTTCTAAAGGCGAATAACGCACTCTATCCCTAGGTGAATTAATTCGTCAATAGGCAAAAAGCACAAAATCTTCAAAAGGCCACGTAGTTCCTATGAGTATATTCCTATCTCACAAGATAAAACGGTTCTCACCAATAGTTCTGCACCAACTCTCCTCTCCCGATTCGAGTTGCGTAATTAAAACAATCCAATTATTGGCCAGACAATTGAAAGCATTAAAATCGATTGGGAAAACTCAACAGAAAAGGGAATTATATAGATAATCAAAAGCAAATCCGTCAAAACTTTGGTTTCATCAAAATCTTAGAACAGGGTTTTAGCCTGACATGCTAAAGGATAAAAATACAGAAATAATGAATGAAAGCATTGAAATCAAATGCAGATGAAGACTCGGATTCCTCCGTTCTTCTGGCTTCCGCCCTCTACTCTTGGTGTCTTCTGCTTCTTATGATCGATTCCTCTCTTCTGCGATAATCCTCTGATTCCAAGATTCCAAACCCTTATTTATAATTCTCTTTTGCCTCAAAAACGCGTCCGTGTAATTAGGTCGAGAACAGGCTCCAAAACGGCCCAGAAACGCAGCACTTTCTGTCAAAACCGCCCCCTGGGCCGCGGCTCACTTAATCTGTGCCGCGGCTCACGGCACTCAGCGCCTATGCCTGGGCGCTATTTATTTCTTCTGGGCCACGGCTCACTATATCTGTGCCGCGGCTCAGAGTACAGTTTACTCGGGGCTCGCTGGTCACCTGCGTGTGCCGCGGCCCGCTTGCCTTGTGCCGCGGCCCCAGGCCAAAATTCGCCGTTTTCGTCAGTTTTTCATCGTTTCGGCTTTCGGACTCCACTTTCGTGCAAAACATAAAATAATAGGGCATTAAAGGCTCATTTATGCAGATTTACTCATGAAAAGAATACAGAATAATGATAAATAAGCATATGAAAATACGCCTAACACTACGTGCAATGGTTAATGTACCTAAAGGCTGTCCAGAGGCCACTGACTGAAATGTGCCCATATTTTACGTACGTAAGTCTTTCTTACGTACGTAAGGCTCGAGACTGTAGCGTACGCTAATTTTGGAGGATAGCGTACGTTATGAGGAGTTGACTCGTTTGTCTTTTAGCCCGCTGAAAGTAGTTCAATCCGCTTCAAAAGGAAGATTCTGGTCGGGAGACCAACTCAACCGTTACGTACGTAACCGGGTTACGTTAACGTACGTAACACATCAAATTTAGCGTACGTAATGCATATACTATAGCGTGCATTAGACATTCAATCCCTTAGCCACATATCACATTTTAACAAACTCGGAGTGACCATCCTTTCCACTCGTCAACAATTATCGGGGAACAAGAAGTTGGCCACCGTCATATTCGCACCGACGATTGTCCAACGGCGTCAAGGCGTGTCACCTCCGTTTCATCCACATCGCACAATTGTATAACATTTAATGAAATAAATAAATAAACAAAACAATATCACATTACAAGAAATCAGACAGTAAAAGGTAATTAAGCATGAAATACCGGTGGTATTACAGGAGGTTGTTGGAATTTATTAAGGATTATGACCTCAAAATTCTTTATTACCCAGACAAGGTGAACGTCGTGGAAGACGCCTTGAGTCTGAAACTGGTTACGTTATGGATACTTGAGATACATACATCTCAATCTGATCTTCAACGCGATTTGATTGAGTTGGGTGTTGAGATTTTGTTGCCAAGAGTTGTCGGGGTAACTTTGTGCTGTGAAAATTTCGTCTTCGTTGATCGATGAAATTAAACTGAAGTAGTTAGAGGATCCGATGATTGCTCAAATCCGAGAGAATGTTCTTAAAGGTAAGACTCATGGATTTGTGATTCACGAGGATGGTGTGTTGAGATTTCAGAGTCGGCTTTGTGTATCGAACGACTTGGAATGGAGGCAGAGTATTTTGCATGAGGCCCATGCTACACCTTACTCAGTTCATCCTAGTTCGAGGAAGATGTACAAGAACCAAAGGAGGAACTTTTGGTGCAACGATATGAAGGAGGAGGTCGCACAATTTGTATCGAGATGTTTGACTTGTCGGCAGGTCAAAATTGAGCATCAGTGACCAGCCGCGTTGTTGCAGTCGCTTCCCATTCTGGAATGGAAATGAAAGGATATTTAGATGGACTTCGTCACGAGGTTTCCGAGGTCGAAGTCTGGTATGAATATGGTTTGGGTGATTGTGGATCGTCTGACAAAGTCGGCATACTTTCTGGGCATCACGAATACTTGGGGTCCCGAAAAGTTGGCTCGTGTATTTATTGCGCAGATTGTGAGGCTTCACGGTACTCTGAAGTCTATTGTTTCGGATCGTGATGGCCATTTTGTATGGCATTTTTAGCAGGCGGTACATAAGGTATTGGGTACTCGTTTGTGTCTGAGTACTTCTTTTCATCCTCAGATGGATGGGAAGTCCGAACACAATATCCAAACATTTGAGGATATGTTTTGTGCTTGTGCTCTCGATTGGAGCACTGATTAAGAGAAGCATTTGCCGTTTATCGAGTTCACGTACAAAAATAGTTGGCATGCATCGATCAAGATGGCACTGTATGATACGCTTTATGGGCGGCGATGTCAATTTCCGATTTATTGGAACGAGGCGTTCGATTTTGTCGGGACCGAACCTGATATCGCTTTAGAAACGAGGAGGAATGTAGAATTAATTCGGGAGAGGATGTTGATAGATCAGAGTCAGCAGAAATCCTATGCTGATGTTCATCGTCGACCTTTGGAATTCGAGGTGGGAGATCACATTTTGCTAAAGGTGTCGCCGATGAGGGGAGTTTTCCGCTTTGGGAAGAAGGGAAAGTTGAGTCCGAGATTTTTTGGACCCTTTGAGATTCTAAAGAAGGTCAACGAGTTGGCATATTGTTTGGCGTTGCCCTCGGAATTGAGTCACATCCATAGCGTTTTCCATGTTTCCCAGATGATGAAATATGTTCCGGATCCTAGTCATGTCATCGACTATGGTGAGATCGATATCGCTGAGGATATTACCTTCCAGGAGTGTCCCTTGAAGATCGTGGCACACCGTGAGAAGCGACTGAGGCATAAGATCATTCCATTGGTCAAGGTGCAGTGGTCGAGACATGGTGTCGAGGAGGCAACTTGGGAAGCCGAGGATAGCATGCGTTCAAGGTACCTAGAGTTGTTTGTTTCTTAAATTTCGGGACGAAACTTGTTTTTAGAGGAGGAGAATGTAATATCCGCAATTTCCCCTTTTCCGGTATTTTTCATTTTGGTGTATTTTTCATTTTAGTGACTCGCGTGTAACCATATTGATATTCGAGAACATTTAATACAGGACTTTTTGTCATTCGAACTTGTTTCAGACTTGTTTTACTCAATTCCGTGTTTCAGGTCATTTTCATCGCTATTTGGTTCGGTTCTCGTGATCGTTGTTCGGAACCGCCATTTCGGGGTGCCGTAAATCCATCTTATGGAATTATGGATGTTGTGAGATTTGTTTGATGGTTCGGTCCTGTATCATGTATTTCGGATAGTTGTGTTGTGCATGGGAAGTTTAGCGTATGCTAAGTCTGTAAATTAGCGCATGCTAAATATGTTGGCAGCGTGCGCTAATCCGGTACTCCAGTAAGGGCAGAATGTTTTTGAGGTTCTGGACTTCGGACAGGATTGAACAAGTAGCGCACACTACGCCGGACTATAGCGCGCGCTACATAGCTTGTTAGCGTACATTTTATACTTGGTAGTGCATGCTATTTCGGACGAACAGTTAAGGGAGAATGTTTCTGGACTCTGGAGATGAACAGGTAGCGCACGCTATAGGCCGAAGCGTGCGCTAACGAGGACTAATAGCGCACATTAATTTCGAGTAGCGCACGCTAATGGGTCAGAACCGAAAGTTCTGGACCAAGGTTGGCTGGTTAGCGCACGCTAAGTATAAGTCCTTAGCGCACGCTAAATTGTTTGGTAATAAATACCCGAGAGTTGACCTCAGACGCATCTATTTCTCATTTCTTCTTCCTCATCCGGGGCTGTGGGCGATTTTGGCGATTTGGGGCGATTTTTGAACCTTCAATCGTATTGCTATCATCTTCCTTGAATTCCTGGTGTAGATTAACAACATCTACTTGTGTTCTTCATCTTCGATCCAAGGTAACCTCTTAGAACCCTATTTTCATGGAATTCGGGGGTTTTCGGTTTAATGTCCGATTCGTTCTGTGTTGTTGATTAATCCATGATGTATGTAATTAATCTTCTGTAACACTCCCAAGTTATTCAGGATATATTACAATGCCGTGAGCCCCTCCGTGGGACCCACAAGGCTAAAATTATGCGGAACCATAAATTTCGACCGATAAGGTCTAAGCCAATAGAATACAATAAGGATAACACCCATGTAATAATCAATTCGACATTATACGATACATTGGGAAATAAACCCATGGTAACAAAGGCCACAACATCAAGAACATATGAAACATTACTCGAATAGTCAAAACCATTCCAAGTACTACAGTACCGATTGGAACAAAGTACAAAACACAAACAGAACAAGACACAACATCACTCTTGCCCATCATCTTCATGCCGACCCGGTACACGCCTTTCCCTGCTCTTGGATCCTGAAATACATGAAATATATTTCCCCCAAAATGGGTTAGCCGTCGAATAGCTAGTACAAGTATATCGAATATGGAACACAATACTTCTCGACAATAAAGTAAATGTAATCATCATTTCATCAAAACTCAAAAATAGCATTCCGGAATAACTAAGTCACATAATATCACATTCCAATACATATGTGATTAACCATGGAACCGCACCAAAGGCAACGGAACCCTCTGAGGCCCCGTCGGACACTCCCAGAGTGGTTAACCCAAAATATTCGTGGAACCACACAAAGGTAACAAAACCCTCTGAGGACCCGTCGGTCCGTCCCATAGTGAATATAATTAATTACACCATTCATATACCTCACTTTCAAAGTCGAGAACGTACAATAATAAACATATACTTGCCTTTGAGACATTAGGACCAAAGTGAAAATGGTATTCAAGCTTGAGAGCTCCAAGAACGCACTTACGGCCTAAATGATTTGTAAGGACATACGATAATCAATCATCAATGCTCAATTCTCAAGGAAGACTCCTGAATTCCCCCTTTACAATTCATAATTCTTCAAAGTATTCACATAGAGGTTGGAAATCATCCAAACCCTCTCTACTTCAAGTAATACACAAAATCATCTGTATAATCGTAAGGGACAAGTGGGTACGGAGTAGATACATCATAATTTCAAGGATTTCAAGCTTCAATACGGATAAATCGGACGGATCTAAGAAAAATCCCCAAAAATTCCCTAAACTAGGGTTCTAAAGAATTTACCTTGATTCGAAGAGGAAGAATGGATTAGATGTTGTAAAATCCTTGTTATCCAGCTAAAGATGGTGATGGATGATGAAAAGTTGTTCCAAATCACCTCAGGATCGCCTCTATGGTGTGCTCTCATCGAAATGTGGAAAATGAGAAGAAAATGACGAAGAAGGCAGCTATCCGAGTTTATATAATGGGCCTAATTAGCGTGAGCTAATTCTGAAGTATAGCATGCACTAACGAGGTCACCCGGTAGTCCTGTAGCCTCTGACCTGCGTGTTAGATTGGTACCTCCACTAGAAGGGGGGTTGAATAGTGCGGATAAGAGTATTGAACTCTTTTTGTGCGGAAGCAAAATATCAGAGTAATTAGAATGCGGAAAAGAAATAACACAAGAATTTGTTCGAGAAGTTCGGCTATTAACGAAGCCTACGTCCCCTACCTAGTTTTATCGACTAGGACTTTTCTTAGAACTTATAATTGCACTTTCTAGTTTAGTGCCAACTTCTTACAATTTCTTGATTTCCGGGCTCAAGAACAACCTCACAAAAACACTCTTGTTTTTCTGGGTACAAGATAACCTATACACAAAACAAATGCGAGTAGAAACTCGACTTTCACAGTAGCTCGCTCTTTGATACAAGAATGAAGATTGGAAATTATAGAACAAATCTTCTCGTATCACAATCTAGAATAAGTATATCTCTCGAAATGTTTGCTTGATATTGCTTTAGTATGCTAGTAGGCTCAGAATGCTTGTGTGTCTTCTATCTCCATGAAGTTGGCTATTTATAGCCTTCTTGAGCTCATATTCCCGTTGGAACAGTTTAACTGATTACGTACATTACATGCTGATGGTTACGTACGTTATGAACGTTACGTACGTTATGAACGTTACGTACGTTACGTACATTACATGCCGTAACGGAAGTGAAGAACTGGTCCAGTGAGATATGATAATATATGTTACGTACGTTATGAACTTCATGGTTACGTACGTAATATTCCGGTCAGAGATCCGTTGAATGAGACGACTTGTTGCAACGGCTAGTGACTTTTCCAACGGTCAGAATAATTCAAGCATTACGTACGTTAGATAACTCTGGTTACGTACGTTACCTGTACCGAAAAACTTACGAAAACAATGAATGTTACGTACGTTATAATATAGTTTGCGTTACGTATGTTAACTGAAGAAAAGAATATGTTTAAGTCAATTTTGGTTTTAATAACACATCGTCAAAATGATCTAAAAGATTTTGTTCCAACAATCTCCCCCTTTTTGATGATGACAAAATTTACGTATGTGAGTTTTTGAAAACATGATTTTAAAAATTTAATAAGGCTCCCCCTGAACATGAGCACTTTAAAAATTAATATGCTCCCCCTGAAAATGAGCACTGGTTATTTCAAAAGGTGATTTCAAAAACGAATACATATTTTTTCTTTAAAAATTAATATGCTCCCCCTGAAAATGAGCACTGGTTATTTCAAAAGGTGATTTCAAAAACGAATACATATTTTTCTCCCCCTTTTTGTCATTAACAAAAGTTGAGAGATCCTGCAAGAGAGATCAATGATACGGATAATAATCAATAGAATCCAAGTCAACGATTAACCAAAATGATGCATAAAAACAGAGATAGTCATTACAGACGAAACATATCCAAAATAACACACTGATAGAGTTTATGCATGAGAATGAAATGTTTGGTCTTTTAATAAAACGGGAAACATCATCATAAGAAGGATAGCCCGACTAGTCAAGATCCGTATTCGGAGGTGTCGGCGGTATCCCAAAATGTGTAGGTCACAAGTCGTCCAGGAACAAGTCTAGAGGGGGGGGTGAATAGACTTGTTGAAACTCTTGAACTCTTTTTCACGAGGAGTGAGTTTCTTCAGCTGATAGTTAAACAAATGACTTGGAGTCGTTTGTTCTTGGATATGTGCGGAAGTCAGCTGATGACGAATAGAAATCAACTAAATGAAACACTTAACAATGAATGCAGCAGTTAAAGTATGATGCAGTAAAACAGTAAATAACGCAGGCAATTATAGTGGTCTCAGAGGTGGGGTAATCCTCTACTAATCCACTTTTCTCCAAACCAGTTGGAGATGAATTCACTATAATTTTCAACCAGTGATAAATATTACAGTGATTCAAACCACACTACAACAGCTTCCAACCAGTAGAAATCCGTGCCGTTGTACACACTTAACTGCCTTGCACCTCTTGATCCTCGATCCTCGGATGCCTTTACAGTCTCTTACTTCAACCAGTGAAGTACCCCGTACTCAATATTATAGACAAGAGTTTTTGTCTTCTCCAACTAAGAGCTTCTTTAAGTATGAACTTTTAGAGCGGCTCTTTTCACGATGCTATTGATTGCTTTAGATTGCTGGATTGTTTTGATCGCTTGAATGTATGTTCGCACCGGTAGTTGCTCAGCTTCAAATCTCGGGATATATATAGGTCATGATCTCTGAGCTTTTTCCTTGTAGCCGTTGCAAATCTTTTGAACAAATCCGTCCGTTGGAGGGAGACTTCATTGTTTAATCTTTCTGAACGTTGCAAGGCTGGATTCCCTATTATTTTATTTTATCTTCCGACCATTATGAAGACTTCTGCATGTGAGCGCCGAATCTTTTGAATATAAAACGATTAAAGTCTTCAAGGTGGGTCTGGATGATTTATTTAAATCATATCTCTTGCGGGAATCACTCCAATTTGTCTCTTCACGTTTCATGTGAGCTTTCCGTAATACTTGACTTTTCAACGCATGCTGACGTGGATTTGGAGTACTTGGCTGCCTTCGAGTAGGCTGATATGCAGCTAACATCTCTACAGACAGGTCCTCTCGGCTGTTCACTGTTTGTGACTTATCTGATCAGGTGACTTCCTTAAGGTACCTCGGCTGCAGTCTGGTCAAGCTTCTCTGATAAATTTTGTTGACCAGAGCTACTCTGACTGGACTCGGCTGTTCATCTCTGATGGACTTAGCTGTACTCAGTACTTAGCCGTCTTTCAGCCTAACTATTTTTGGCCTACAGAAGATACTCATTTGGTTCTTCTTTACATTTTGCCAAGTTTTATACTTAACATATTTGGCCTATGGAAGATACTCATTTGGTTCTTCCTTACATTTTGCCAAGTTTAAACATTTGATTTTATATTAATGACACCATCAAAATCTAACAAGTATTCCTAACAAATTCCCCCTATTTTGATGATGGCAAAACTTTAAGTAAGAAATCAAATGACCAAGTCTGCACTTAAGTGCGAGACATAAACTAAAATCAGTCTAATATTGAGACAACTGGAAATTGTCATTCAACAGACTGTTATAAAATTTTCTGACTTGTTTATTATTGAAATTTTACAAGAAAGTTTTAAGTACATAAAACATTACAAGTAAAAGAAATAACTAAAAGTCATCTGCCTCTTCCTCTGCCTCTTCGAATAGGCTGCTTGGCAGGTTTGAAGGGTTTAGCTCCAAGTAGTCTTATCTTGACTGGAGCAAGACCATATTTCCTCTTCACAACAAGTGCTGCGAAGTCTTGTTCTTGCTGGGATGTGAATCTGTTCTCAAGACACAATTGCTTGATTTCTCTTTGAAGCGCTAACTCATTAAGTTCACCGTCCAGACGGGTCGGTGCTTCCTCTGCTCTGAATGAGGGAATCATAGGATAAGCATTTTGATCTTTAGCATGCTTCTTGTAATAGCCCGAGCTTCGGATGGATTTCTTCCATGAAGTTTATGAAAATTTCCTGTGGGGAGAGTTTATCATCCTGGAGTAGTTCCCAGATGTAATAGTCTTTGATGAACCTCTTCTTTGCAGATCCCCACATCTCAAGAGCTTCAAATGGAATAAAGTCCTCAACATACCACACCTCCTTCCCTACCCATTCTAGAGTAGGCCCAAAACCTCCTCTAGTCCTCCTTCTCTTTCCTTTAGGCTGGTCAGCCTGGTCATCTGGATCCACAGCTTCCTTTTCTCTTCAGACTTGAGGGTCCTTCAATTTGAAGGACATCTTGCTTCTTCTTGCTTCTTATTTCTCTTTCTTCCCCCTGAACTCTCTCTTCCTCCTTTTTGCCAGCATCAACAAGGGTAGTTAATTGCTGCTCCATTTTGCTCATCCAATCAGACATGCCAAATGGCATTCTGTTGTTGGTAGGGGGAGGGGGCTGAGGAATCTCTCTCTGCAGAAGAGTGTCGATCTTGGCATTTATTGACTGAAGGTCAGGAGTGACCTGAGACGATAGCATCTCTCCAATAGTATCTTTGACGATTTGCCTGATCAGCTCAGTCATGGTAGGAGATATCTGAGCTGAGGGAGAGTGTTCTCCTGAGCCTTCTGCAAAAGAGCCACTAGACTGCAGGCTCCTGTCTGCAGCTGGTAGGTCAGAGGGAGTTTTCTCCGGGGTCCCCGACTGAGTCTTGACCGACTCTGCGTCTAGTGGTGTCTGGCAGTACCACGATCTATCTGCAGACTTCGTGAATAGGCTCTGGTTAGGCTCACAGTTACGGCTCCTTTTCTTCTTCTCTCTCTTCCTCTTTCTCTTCTTCTTTCTCCTGATCCTCATCTTTCTCTTCTTCTGCCTTTTCTTCAGAATTTTCTTTTCCTTCTTCCTCATCTTTTTCTTTTTCATTTTCTTTTTCTGCTCCTGCATCTCCTCCATCATCATTATCATCATCATCATCATCATTATCATCATCATTCTTATCATCATCCTTCTCCTTATTTTATCCTTCATCATCCTCATCCTCCTTTTCTTCTTCATCTTTTTCTTGTTCTACCTCTTCTCCTTCTTCTTCATCTCCTTCATCAGCCAATTCTTCTGTCTTCTCAATTTCTTCTGGCTGTTTTTCAACTGGAATATTTTCTTCTATTTGTCTCTCCTCTTCTTCTTCTTCAACCACCAAATCAATAACTTCATTATCTCCATCTACTTCTTCAATCCTAATCTCTTTTTCAACTTCCTCCTCCTCCTCTCCAAAAGAACCATCAAAAATGCTAAGCATGATAGAATGGATAAAGTGGTCCATGTTTGTTTTAAAATGGGACATGAACCATTTATCCTGGAGGATTAATACTAAGTCTGATTCTTTGCAAAATTGAATCAGAACCTCCTCAGTGGCTTGGGGATATTCCCAACCACTAATTGCAATGTAGGTTTGAAGGTTTCTAAAAGTCATAGTTTTGAAAAACTTCCACTCTTCAAAAATATGTACAAAAGAGTGTTTTAATGCTTGTGGCTTAACAAGCTGGAGTTGTTCAACTGAAAGGTTGAAAGTATTATTTTCTAGTAGGTTAAAAGTATAATCAGCTTCAGGAATAGAGATTATGAGACCTGCTTCTTCTTCTTCGGATATGTAGACTGGGGGGGTGAGAACGGGTACAATCCGAGTCTCAAGTGTGTCTGGTGCAGGCAGGTCTTCCGGATGGATTGGCGATCTGACAGAGGGGCTGGCAAGATGTTCAGACTGCTCTCCCTCGCTAAATTTCAGTTTCCTTGGCCTCTTGGGAGAGGGTTCCGGTGATGACTGCAGGGTAGAGGGTCCTTCTGGGGCTGGTCCCCGTCTCTTGAATCTGACTGCAATGGGTGTGTCGTCGGACTCAGTGTCGGACTCGACTGCAGTTGCGATATCAGCTGCAGGTCTGTCCGATTCTCCTGATGAATGGTATCTTGGATATATACTTGAGTCCGACAGTTCCTTCAACAACTGAGCTGCTCTCCCAGTGCCTCCGACTTTCTTCACTTTCTCATGGTCCATATGACCAAGCCTTTTATTGGGGTGGAAGGGGTCAGTGTTTCCCTTAGCCACTCCAGTCTTCTCCAAAAACCATCTGAGATGCGTTCCAAACGCTAGCTTTGTCTTGAATCTTTTCTCATCGTCAAGCCACTCTACCTTGTTCACCTCTCGCACGAGTTGCCTGAAGATGTAGTCTGCCCAATCAACTTCTTCTTCGTGAATCAATGCTCCCAACACCATAAACTTCGACGACGACAGTTGATCATAACTGCCCGCCATCCCCATTATTATTTTGTTGGTAATATCCAACGCAACACGGTAAATCCTCTTGAGTTCACTCCTCTTGGCTGTGAATTTCAGTTTTTCCGGGATATTTTCCACCTTAATCTTTTTCCAGGTTTCGTCGGCGGATTGCTTGAGAGCTTCGACCGCTAAGCCACGGTGCTTCATTCCGAAGACAGAACAAATCGTCTCTCGAGATATGCTGACGGGTATTCCGCCAATTCTGCTATGAATTCCGTCTTGGATCAGATAAGCTTCGCGATAGAACTCGACGACATCCTCTTTGAACAGGTGTTGCGGGTTGATGTCAAGAAATGGGTAGATCCCATTAAGCTTCATTGCCCGAATAAGATTAAGCATGTCGTAGTCCTCCAGATTGGCTTCCAATAAGCCTTCAAAGTCGACAACCATCGAGAAAATGATCTGGTCTTTTACCGCCTTCAAATTCACTCCTTCGAAAGATGCCATTTCTGCAAATAAAGGATTTTAGTGTATTGGGTGTTCGAAGAATTTTTGCTCTGAAAGATCTAGGGTTTTTGTAAGTGTAAAGAGTAAAGTGAAAGGTCTTCTTTCCTAATAAAGAAGATGAAAAGACGTTTGTATTAGTTTATTATATATTTGAACAGTGGTACGCCTTTTGATATTCTTTTGAATTTCAAATTTGAATCGGTGGCCCAGTTTAAAATTCTACGGTTGATTTTGATTGGCCACCGTGGAGGTTGATTTAATAGGTAATTGACACGTGTATTAAAACTGCCACTTGGCTTATAAAAATGTGTATTTAAATGCCATTCGTTAGCCAAAATTAATATAATAATATTATAAATGTGGCAGATAATAATTAAATATTCAGAGGTCAGTTTAGAAAACTTAACTGGTCTGATTTGTTGACTGTTTGACCACTCTGCATCAGGTGAGTTGTCTTCTCGCCTGGTATTATGATCAGCTAGGTTGCTTAAATCGGCCTTCGTCTTCTACTTTGCATCGGCTAGGATCGATTCAGGGTCCGTCCTTCGTCTTCTATGCTTTAACTTGCTTCAGTACTAGATTCCCAATCTAGTAATCCAAGGTCTCTGCTCAGCTCCAGGAATCTTTCTTCTGGCAAGGGTTTAGTGAAGATGTCAGCTATTTGGTAGTCTGTGCTGACTCTTTCAACTCTAACCCTTTTGTTAAGCACATGGTCTCTAATGAAATGGTGCTTAACATCAATGTGCTTCGTCCTTGAGTGCAAAACCGGATTGTTGGTTATTGAAATAGCACTATTGTTGTCACACCAGATTGGGACTTCGTTGGCAATGATATTATAGTCCCTTAACTGTTGTCTGATCCATAGAATCAGGCACTGCTGACTACTGCTGACTAGGTATTCTGACTCTGTAGTGGAGATAGAGTTAGAAACCTGCTTCTTGCTAAACCAGGATATCAGTCTGGTTCCTAGAAATTGACACGTTCCACTAGTGCTCTTCCTGTTGATTTTGCATCCTGCGAAATCCGCATCTGAGTATCCTGACAGCTCGAAGTTATCATCCTTGGGATACCATAGTCCAACATTAATTGTAGACTTTAGGTACTTAATTATTCTCTTGGCTGCATCTAGGTATGATTGCTTCGACTTGGACTGGAATCTTGCACAAACTCCAACGGCATATGATATGCCTGGCCTGCTTGCAGTGAGGTACAGAAGAGATCCAATGAGTCCTCTATAGTGGGTTGAGTCCACTGATATGCCTGCCTCGTCTGCATCCAGGTGAGTACTTGTACTCATTGGAATTCTTGCGGGCTTGGCTGATTCCATTCCATATGTCTTGATAAGATCTCTGGTATACTTTGCTTGGTTGATGAAAATTCCTTTTTACATCTGCTTAACTTGTAATCCAAGAAAGAAGTTAAGCTTTCCCATCATACTCATCTCAAATTCTCCTTGCATGAGGTTGGAGAATTTCTCGCATAGCTCTGGATTCGTTGACCCGAATATGATGTCATCCACATAAATCTGGACTATTAATATGTGGGCTTCGTGCTCTACTCTGAATAGGGTCTTGTCCACTTTCCCTTTGCAAAATCCATTTTTCTCAAGAAACACAGATAGTGTTTCATACCACGCTCTTGGTGCTTGCTTAAGTCCATACAGAGCCTTCAGTAGCTTATAGACTTTGTCTCCTTTGACAAAACCTGGGGGTTGCTCTACATAGACTTCTTCTTCTAGGATTCCGTTCAGAAAAGCACTTTTTACATCCATCTGATATACTTCAAAGTTCTTAAATGCAGCATATGCAAGGAATAATCTGATGGCCTCTAATCTTGCAACAGGTGCATAGGTTTCATCAAAATCTATTCCCTCACACTGTGCATAACCTTTTGCTACAAGTCTGGCTTTATTCCTAACAACAGCTCCGTCTTCATCACTATTGTTTTTATACACCCATTTGGTGCCAATAACTTTCTTGTGATCAGGTCTGTCTGTTAGTTCCCAAACTTTGTTTCTTTCCATCTGCTCCAATTCCTCTTGCATGGCATTGATCCATGAATAATATTCCAAGGCTTGTTCTGTAGTCTTGGGTTCAATTTGCGACATAAAACACGAGAACATCGCCATTCCTGCTGGTAGGGTTGACTGTCTTGTCTTAACTCCATCAGTCAACTTTCCGATAATTTGCTGAATTGGGTGATCCTTGAGCCATTTGGGGATATCGTCCTCTTCTGGGTTTGTTCCCCCTATTGGATTGCTCTGGTGGTTATCTGCATCAGCTGGGTTCTGGTCTGCAACTGGATCAGCTACCGCGTTGTCATCTGCAGCTTGGTTCTGATCTGCAGATGAGTCTTTGTCAGCTCCGGATGGGTCTTCTTGGCGACAAGCTGGATCGAGATAGGTTTGGTGATCTGTCGATCTGCATTGGGTCTTCATCATTGCGGTTGGGTCATCAGTGATGCAGGTGAGTCCACCATTCCAGTGTCATGAACAATGACTTCTTCAAGGGTTGCTGACTTGAGCTTGTTCTCAATTAGCTCAACTTGTTTCCTGTACTCAACGGTAGATTCATCAAAAACAACATGGGGTGTTTCCTCCACAACTAAGGTTATTTTATTAAAAACTCTATATGCCTTGCTTCTTTGGGAATATCCCATAAAGAGACCGTCATCAGTTTTAGCATCAAAGGCATTTAGCTGTGTTTTACCGTTGTTGTGGATGAAACACTTACAACCAAAGACATGAAAGTAAGCAACAGTAGGAGTTCTATTATTCCAAACCACATAGGGAGTTTTGCCATGTCTCCCTACTATCATACTCCTGTTCTGGGTGTGACAGTTGTGTTGTGACTTCAGCCCAGAACCTTTTGGGTAGGTCCGCTTCTACAATCATGGACCTTGCTGCTTCCTTCAGGGTTCTGTTCCTTCTTTCAGCAACACCATTCTGCTGGGGCATCCTGGCTGCAGAGAGCTCATGCTGGATCCCATTTTGATTGCTGTAATCAGTTATCGCCTTGTTGAGAAACTCTCCTCCTCTATCTGATCTGATCTTTATTATGGAGAGGGATTTCTCATTCTGGATCCTTCTCAGCAGCTCAGGTAACTTGGTCAGGGTTTCACTTTTCTTGTGTAGGAAGATAATCCAAGTGTACCTTGAATAATCATCTACTATTACAAGTGCATGCTTTCGGCCGCTCAAAGTCCTTGGCTTGATAGGACCAAATAGATCCATGTGGAGTAGATCTAAGATCCTTGTTGTGAGCGTTGTAGGCTGAACTGGCTTGAATGATGCCTTGGTCTGCTTTCCCTTCTGACATGCATCACAGAGTGCTTCCTTCTTGAATGCTTCATTTGGAAGTCCTCTGACCAGCTTCGGAGAGTTAATCTTGTTGATGGCTTTGAAGTTCAGGTGACATAGTCTTTTGTGCCACAGCCATCCATTCTCAGCTACAGTCTTGGATAGAAAACAGGAGTTGGGTGTTTCTGTGTTCCAATCAATCATGTAGACATCTCTTCTTCTGAAACCTTGTAGCTTTATTTCTCCAGATAAGATGTCTATCACCATACACTTCAAGATGGTGAAGACTACTAGATTCTTCTCGTCACAGAACTGGCTTATGCTCAGGAGGTTGTACTTGAGCCCTTTGACATAATGGACTTTGGATATCACAATGTTTCCTCGGTGCAGCTCTCCAAAGCCTTTTGTCTGTCCTCTAGAGCTATCTCCAAAGGTTACATCGGGACCTCTTTCTTTTATATATTTGGTCAGCATCTTCTTGTTCCCGGTCATATGCCTCGAACATCCAGAGTCTACAAACCATTCTTCACCTCCAAAATTTGAGCTTGAGGAGATGTGGTTGTAGTCCTTCCACCTTTTCTGCAATTAAACAAGCAGAGATTTAGGTACCCAAATTTGTGTGGGTCCTTTGGGGTTAGTTGGTTTCGTGGAGAATTGATTTCTCCTTGGATTATAGAAATTGTTATTATTATTATTATAACCCTTATAAGGTGTCTGTGGTCGAGGTCTGAATCTTCTGGTTGGATTGTATACCGGATATTCCTCAAAAATTTTATAGTGTGGGCCATTTCTAAATCTAGGCTGAGACCATTTATTAAATTTTTGTGGTCTCCACACTTGTTCATTTTGATAATTCGGATAACCTTGAGGTTTCCATCTGCCCCTCCCATTATGAAATCTATTTTTGGGGAGTTGTTGGTAATAGTGGGCATGTTGTCTGGCTCTTGCTTTTGCACAGGCCTTTGCTTAGTCGCTGTCTAGGTGGGTATGCAGTGTAACATTGCGACTTAGACGTTTGACTTGGTTGTTGCCTGTTTTTGAATATCGGTTTATATTCATGCTCAGCAGTCGAGACAATTGTTTCTCCCTTGATAAACTTGGTTTCAGAACTAGAGGGAGTGTGAGAATCATATCCAAGGCCTGATTTGGTATATAGTGACCTTTTATAAGTACACAATTCTCCCAGAGTTGAAGACGCCTTCAGGTAGGTTATTTCCTGCTTTGAGTTTTATTTATCCGAGCGACTTAGTAAACTCAGCTTTGGCATGAGCAAGTGCAGCTGATTTTTATTTAAGTAAAATGGTTAGCCGATCTATCTCAGCTGTATTGACATTTGCCTGGTTTTTAAAGTCAGCTGTAGTTGTCTCAACCTTATTCAAATCTAGGCTGAGTTTTTCGAAATCATTTTTCAGCTGCCTATTCTCATCTTGCAGCTGAGTCTTCTCTGCTGATACAGCTTGGTGTGCAGATTTGAGTGTTTCAAAATCTTTAAATAACTGATTTACCGATTCATGTAGATCCATATCTTGTGACATGGTTGAGCTATTATTTGAACCGGTGGGTTTAGAAGTTACCTCTTCATCAGCTAGATTTGCCATCAGGCAGTCATACTCCTCGTCTTCATTAGAAAAGAATCCGCTGCTTGATTCGACATGCTCCTGGTCTTCTCCGATGAGGGCCTTTCTTCTATTTTCCTTTCTGCCCACCTCCTTCTTGGTTTCGTCCTTCTTGAGCTCGGGACAATCCATTTGGATGTGTCCTATTTTGTGACAGTTGTAGCATTCTACTTTCCAGCTTCCAGCCTTCTGGTTCCTTCTTGGATTCTCCTTGTAATTTTTCTTGTACTTGGAGTAGTTCTTTCTGAAATTGCTGAACCTTTGCATTATGAAAGCCATTTCTTCCTCAAAATCTAGTGGATTTGGAGGTTTCACATCAGATAGGCTCTTGGCAGGGGACTCGGCTGCAAATGGGATTCCCTTCTCTGCAGGCTCAGTTGAGGATGAACTTGGAAGCTCGAACTCATAAGCCTTCAGATCAGAGAACAGCTCCTGAATCTTTATCTTATTCAGGTCCTTGGACTCTCTCATGGCTACGGCCTTCATGCTCCATTCGGGGTTGAGAGATCTGAGGATCTTTAGTGCCATTTCCCTGTTGCCATAGGTTTTGCCCAGGGAGTTGATCTCATTAATAATTTCAGTGAACCTTGTGTCCACTTGATCTATGGATTCACCATTCTTCATTTTAAAGTTGTCAAATTTTTGGATAGCAATTGTGACTTGTTTTCCTTGATCAGCTCCGTTCCTTCACACATTAGGGCTAATGTGTCCCAAATTTCTTTGGCATTCTTACAGTTCTTGATCTTGACCATGGTGGATTTGTCAAGAGTTTGATATAACACATCTCTGGCCCGGTTATCAAGATTGGCCATCTTTCTTTCTTTGGGAGTCAGCTCCGTCCTCTTCTTAGGAATCTTCTATGGCCTCCCAGCTGCGATCTCCTCTGCTGTGTTGTCCTTCTCAAAGATGAATGGACCATCTTCAATGATGCACCACATGTCGTCATGAATTGAAGATAAGTGTGCCTGCATCCTTATCTTCCACAGATCATACTCGTCAACTGAAAACACAGGGAGTCTAGAGTGCATGTGTTCCATTATAAAGTGAGAGTAAAGATATATATATCTGATATAGATCTAGTTCGTGAAATAAATGAACCAACCTCTCTGATACCACTTGTAGGTCACAAGTCGTCCAGGAACAAGTCTAGAGGGGGGGTGAATAGACTTGTTGAAACTCTTGAACTCTTTTTCACGAGGAGTGAGTTTCTTCAGCTGATAGTTAAACAAATGACTTGGAGTCGTTTGTTCTTGGATATGTGCGGAAGTCAGCTGATGACGAATAGAAATCAACTAAATGAAACAATTAACAATGAATGCGGCGGTTAAAGTATGATGCGGTAAAGCATTAAATAACGCAGGCAATTATAGTGGTCTCAGAGGTGGGGTAATCCTCTACTAATCCACTTTTCTCCAAACTACTTGGAGATGAATTCACTATAATTTTCAACTTGATGATAAATATTACAGTGATTCAAACCACACTACAATGCGTCAACCAGTGGAAATCCGTGCCGTTGTACACACTTGACTGCCTTGCACCTCTTGATCCTCGATCCTCGGATGCCTTTACAGTCTCTTACTTCAACCAGTGAAGTACCCCGTACTCAAGATTATAGACAAGAGTTTTTGTCTTCTCCAACTAAGAGCTTCTTTAAGTATGAATTTTTAGAGCTGCTCTTTTCACGATGCTATTGATTGCTTTAGATTGCTTGATTGTTTTGATCGCTTGAATGTATGTTCGCACCGGTAGTTGCTCAGCTTCAAATCTCCGGATATATATAGGTCATGATCTCTGAGCTTTTTCCTTGTAGCCGTTGCAAATCTTTTGAACAAATCCATCCGTTGGAGGGAGACTTCATTGTTTAATATTTCTGAACGTTGCAAAGCTGGATTCCCTATTATTTTATTTTATCTTCCGACCGTTGTGAAGACTTCTGCATGTGAGCGCCAAATCTTTTGAATATAAAACGATTAAAGTCTTCAAGGTGGGTCTGGATGATTTATTTAAATCATATCTCTTGCGGGAATCACTCCAATTTGTCTCTTCACGTTGCATGTGAGCTTTCCGTAATACTTGACTTTTCAACGCATGCTGACGTGGATTTGGAGTACTTGCCTTGAGTAGGGTGATATGCGGCTAACATCTCTGCGAGACAGGTCCTCTCGGGCATTCCTTGTTTGTGACTTATCGATCGGAGTGACTTCCCGAGGTACCTCATTTGATCTGGTCAAGCTTCTCGATAAATTTTGTTGACTGAGCTACTCTTTGGACTCATTTGTTCCTCTCTGATGGACTTAGCTGTACTCAGTACTTAGCCGTCTTTCAGCCTAACTATTTTTGGCCTACAGAAGATACTCATTTGGTTCTTCTTTACATTTTGCCAAGTTTTATACTTAACATATTTGGCCTATGGAAGATACTTATTTGGTTCTTCGTTACATTTTGCTAAGTTTAAACATTTGATTTTATATTAATGACACCATCAAAATCTAACAAGTATTCCTAACAAAATGCGTGCATATGCTCTTGACCATGATCTTGATTTCGCTCATATCTTTCTCGAGCCTGTCCATCCGAGAAGCCATCTGGGATGAAGAGGATTCCGGACGAGGACGGGAGGAACCAAGCTGAGATGAAGGACGAGGTCTAGTATGCTCGATCCCCCTAGATGTGATCCTCTCCTCCGGTCTCGGAAGAGCACCCCTATCTATGAGCCGATCATCATCCTTGATATACGCAAAGTATATCCATCCACGATTTCTCCTGCGTAGATACCTCATCGTCCGTAACGTCCCCTTGGTGACGAGGCTGCCCCTAGGAATCGGAACACCATGAACCCCAGATAAATCAACTCCTGCTTTCTCAAAAATTTCTGTTAAGATTGATCCAAACGGCATTCCCGATTTTCTTTGTCGATCAACTTTCGCGTAACTCTTTTTATGGAAAATTTGACCTTTTTCCACGAACCATTTTAGCACAATAGACGCGAAGTTGACTTGGTGATCCTTCCACACATGATAAATGATCTCCATATCGATATTCACAAGACGAAGCTGAGCATTAACTTTTGGCATAAGACAACGAGTGATAGCATCGTGAAGCAAGCGGATGTTTATCCCAAAGTCATTGTTTTCAAAACGCCCAGAATGAACATCTAGAACGGCTTTGTCGGACAAAAAATCACGGACTTTGGACTCATGAACACCATAGCTTTCATGGTCAGAAAAGTTGTCAATGACTTCATCTGGAGCAGCAAACTCTCCTTTACACTGAAAACCCTCATTAGGGAGACCAAAAATCTCCGAAAGTTTTGCGACATCAAAGGATATTGGTTTACCGCGCACAAGAGAGTTAACTACAGCAAGTCCATCGGCATCATATGTGACAAAGAAATTTGCATAAAACCCTTTTACACAGTCCACATATATTGGTCGAGCAAGACTAACGAAACGATTTATCCCAAGCATATCGAAGAATTCTTCGATAGCAACACCAAACCTGATTCAGATTCGAAATCAAAGTGGTGACTCGGAGTTACCTCTTCGTCGATAAGAATTTCATTGAAAACTTTCATAGCCTGGGCATTCCGAAAGGATGGTTCGCCGGAAGCCATGGAGGATGATTGGGAGGTTTCTCCTCTTCTCTTATTTCCGGTTCTGGATGCCATGAAGATTGAATCGGTCGAAAAGTGAAGGTTTGATGGATGAACTTGAAGTTTAGGTAGATTTTGCAGGGAGTTCTTCGTTCCGAAAGTTTTAGACGACGCTAGGGATTGAAAGAAATGAAAGGGGACGGTCGAAAAGGGTTTATATATGTTAGGGTCAACGACGGATTACGTACGTTATATCCCTTCTGTAACGTACGTAGCGTGAAAACCTGAACTCTCTGGACTGAAACCTGCGATTCGTTACGTACGTAACGTAACATCATGTAACGTACGTAAGGTCCTATTACGTATGTAATGGACCGCCCCTACCGTACGTAAGCAGGACCAAATGAATAGTCTTTTCCCTTTCGATGATGTCCCAATTTAAATGACCATTTACTGTGACTATGATGAGTACGCAATATTTAAAAATGATCAGTATGTCCCATTCCTAAATTTATGCGAATAAAGTTGAAAGCCTCTTCGGGTAATGGTTTTGTAAAAATATCCGCCAATTGTTCATTAGTACCAACAAATTGGAGACGAACATTCCCGTTTTGGACATGGTCACGAATAAAATGGTGACGAATTTCGATGTGTTTTGTCCTACTATGCAAAATGAGGTTTTTACTTAAATTAATGGCACTCGTATTGTCACAAGAGATAGGAGTATTTTTAAGTTCGATGCCATAATCAAGTAATTGATTTTTGATCCAAAGGACTTGTGCACATGCACTTCCCTGACCACATATTCGCTTTGTGGAAGTAGCGACACTAGTCTGTTTCTTACTCCCCCATGAAATTAAACACGAACTCATAAAATGACAAGTTCCGGTGGTGCTTTTTCTATCAATTTTACATCCACCGAAATCGGCATCACTATATGCAAAAAGTTGAAAATCAATGCTAGAAGGATACCACAGGCCTAAACCAGCAGTATATTTTAAATATCAAAAAATCCTTTTACATGCAATGAGATGAGATTCTTTAGGGTTTGCTTGAAAACGAGCAAATAGACAAGTAGCAAACATTATATCAGGTCTGGATGCAGTTAAGTAAAGTAAAGATCCGATCATACCTCGATATTGTTTTTGGTCAACAGATTTACCTTTTTCATCTTTATCGAGTTTAAGAGTGGAAGACATAGGAGTGGATATTTCTTTGCAATCTTCCATCTTAAATTTCTTTAGAAGCTCATTGACGTACTTGGATTGATGAATAAAAATTCCGTCATTGAGTTGCCTAATTTGGAGCCCGAGAAAGTTTTTCAACTCTCCCATCATACTCATTTCGAACTCTCTCTTCATAAGATTTGAAAATTCTTTGGACAGAGTTTCGTTAGTTGCACCAAAAACAATATCGTCCACATAAATTTGACAAATTAACATATCATCACTTAAAATCTTAATGAATAGGGTATTATCAACATTACCTCTTTTATACCCATTTGAAATAAGAAAAGAGCTTAGGCGATCATACCATGCTCTCGTAGCTTGTTTTAATCCATAGAGAGCTTTATGGAGCTTGTACACATGATCCGGATGATCATAGTCTTCAAAACCCGGTGGTTGCTTGACATACACTTGCTCCTGGATGATTCCATTTAGGAACGCACTTTTTACATCCATTTGATGGAGTTTGATCTTCTTGTATGCAGCAAAGGCACAGAGAAGACGAATAGCTTCAAGACGAGCAACAGGAGCGAATGTTTCTTCATAATCCAAGCCTTCTTCTTGATTATAGCCTTGGGCGACCAACCTCGATTTATTTTTAATAGGGAGACCATCATCATCGGTTTTAATTTTATGAACCCATTTGGTGCCAATGATTGATTTGTCTACCGGTGCCGGAACTAATTCCCAAACATTATTTCTTTCGAATTGGTTTAGCTCTTCTTGCATAGCAATAGCCCAATTCTCATCATTTAGGGCCTCATCGATACTTTTTGGTTCTGTAAGAGAAATAAATGCAATATTGTTAATACAGTCATTTATATTCCTCCTAGTTCGTACCCCTTCATCGATTTTTCTGAGAATTTGTTCCATCGGATGGTCTTTCACATTTGCCAAATCTTTAGGAAGGTTGTAAGTATTTTCCTCCTGCTTGTCCGAGCTTACGTCGAGCTTCTCCAACTCCTTTGATACATCGGATACTTCGTTAGCTGGAACCATACCTGCATCATCATCAAAAACAACCTTTCTCGGGGGTAAAACTGTATCATCGAATTTTACATGAATAGACTCTTCTACCGAGCCTCTTCTACAATTAAATACACGATATGCTTTACTATTAGTAGAATAACCAAGAAATACTCCAATATCTGATTTAGAATCGAATTTACCCAAATTATCTTTACCATTATTATGAATAAACACTTTACAACCAAATGGATGAAAATAGGATAAATTGGGCTTTTTACCTTTAAAAATCTCATAAGGAGTCATCATTTTATTTCTCCTGAGATGGACACGATTACTAACATAATAAGCGGTGTTAACGGCTTCGGCCCAAAAATATTTAGGAAGACCATACTCATTGAGCATTGTTCGGCTCATTTCTTCTAGAGAGCGATTCTTCCTCTCGACAACTCCATTTTGTTGGGGTGTCCGAGGTGCCGAAAAGTTGTGCCCAATACCATATTTATCGCACCAATCTTCAAAGAGATTAGAATCAAATTCTCCACCATGATCGGTTCGTATGGCAATAACTGGTAATTCTTTTTCCTTCTGGGTAACCTTACACCACTTAACAAACTCGTTAAAAGCATCATCTTTATTGGATAAAAATTTTACCCAAGTAAATCTTGAAAAATCATCGACAATAACTAAAGTATAATGTTTACCTGTTAGACTGGCATGTCGAGACGGACCAATTAAATCCATATGAATTAATTTAAGAATGCGACTAGTGGAAATTTCCATTTTTGGTTTAAACGAGCCTCTAGCATGTTTACCTTTAATACAGGCCTCACAAATGTGGTCTTTTCTAAAATTTAATTTTGGTAGACCACGAACAATATCATTTTTGGCCAATTTTGAAAGAAGTGGTAAAGAGGCATGTCCCAATTTTCGGTGCCAAACAACGGCATTTTCATTGTACGAAAGTAGACATTTTTCGTTGAAGGAAGATTCATCTTGGAGATCGACAATGTAAATATTTCCATAACGCAATCCAATAAAAACGATTTGGTCTTTTCTCATTGCCGTGCAATGCGTACTTTCAAAAATCAATTTAAGACCGGTGTCACAAAGTTGGGAAACACTCAGAAGATTATAGCAAATTCCATCAACAAATAGAACATTTTCAATAGTAGGTAAAGGTTTCTTACCAATTTTACCTGTCCCTTTTATTTGGCCCTTTTTATTATCGCCAAAGGTAACACTGCCACGTTCTTCCTTTTTCAGCTCCGTGAAGAGATGTTCATTTCCACTCATGTGATTTGAACATCCACTATCAACATACCATTTATTTGATAATGTTGTCGTCTTTACTTGTACCTACAAAAACAATTTTCTTCCGTTTTATAGGTACCCAGGCTAATTTGGGTCCTGAGGAGTTAGATACAAAAACTTGATTTTTAACAATGGTCCCTTTTGGTACCCAAATTTGCTTAACCCTTATAGTGCGTCTAGAATTACGACAGTAAGTTTCGGTATGTCCAGGTTTTAAACATTTTGGACATGATGGAATTCCCGTTTTTAAAGTGTCCAAATCTTTTGTGGTAATTTCTAAGGACTTTTTCATTGGAAATGAATTATATCCAAGTCCTTGTTTTGAAAGAGAAATTTTTTGACCAAATAGTAGTTGCTCGAATTTGTCATTACCACATGAAAATTTTCTAACATAAAGTTTTAATTCTTTCTGAGTTTTGTGCAATTCATCTTTCAGAATTTTCTCAGTTTCCAAACAATTTGTATGATCAATAGAAACTTCCTTGTTTTTCAATAATTTAGCATTTTCAATTTCAAGGAGTTTTATTTTCTTTTTCAAATCTTTATTGCTATTGCAAGCCTTTTCGTATTCATTATTTAGGGATTCAAAAGCATCAAGTAGTTCTTCATGAGAATCACTAACCTCGACTTCTTCGTCACTATCTTCGGATGCGCGGGCCATTAGAGCAAGATTGGTTTGGACTTGTGGTTCATCATCCTCATCATCATCGCTCCATGTGGCGACATAAACTTCCTTCTTTTGAACTTTTCATGAGGTGATTTTGATGAACTTATTGGAGCAAGAAGACGACAATCTTTTGCAAAATGGCCTGGAACGCCGCACCTTCGACAAGTGTTGTCGAACTTTTTGTTTTGAGGGAAGTGAGTCTTTTTGGATTCATCCCTTGATTCTTGCTTGATATCTCTCCGGCGCCTTTGTAGAAGATTTTTGAATTTCTTTATGTTTTTGGCATAAAAGGCTGTTTCTTCGTCCTCTTCTTCGATAGGTTCATCTTCTAGATCGCTTTCTTCTTTGGCATTGAAAGCGATTGTCCTTTCTCTCTCCTTAGGTTTTGGTTTCGAACTACGAGATTTAATGACAATCTCATAATTGATGAGAGATCCGATGAGAGCGCTGAATTCTATGGCATTGAGGTCTTTCGACTCCATGATAGCTGTAACAGTAGCGTCCCATTCTCTAGGTAGAGACCGAAGGATTTTCTTGTCTTTATCACTACTTGATATCGGTTTCCCGAATGAAGCTAGCCCATTAGTGATTGCCGAGAATCGGTCAAGCATAGTGGTAATGCTTTCTTCTTCTTTCATAGTGAAGAGTTCATAATCGTGAAGAAGCATATTGATTTTAGTTTCCTTAACTTGACTCGTACCTTCATGGGTGATCTCTAACATTTTCCAGATTTCTTTTGCCGTCTCGCAGGAAGAAATTCTGTTGTGATCTTCTGGATTGAGAGCACAGTAAAGCAATTGAGTGGCTTTACTATTAAAGTGATCGTTCTTCCAGTCGGCATCGTCGTACTCTTCGAAACTTTTGAGAGAGCCATCCGTCTTCTTAGGAATGGTAGGTCCAAGGGCAATGACCTTCCATATTTTAATATCGTGAGCTCGGATGAAAATGGACATCTTCTTCTTCCATGTCATAAAGTTCGAAGAAGGGTGGGCGATTGAGAGCGTTGCCTTCAACGGAGGAGTGGATAAAGGCCATTTCTGGATCTTTTCTCTAGCGGGTGTTAATCCGGTGATAAAGAGACTGCTCCGATACCAATTGTTAGATTGGTACCTCCACTAGAAGGGGGGGTTGAATAGTGCGGATAAGAGTATTGAACTCTTTTTGTGCGTAAGCAAAATATCGGAGTAATTAGAATGCGGAAAAGAAATAACACAAGAATTTGTTCGAGAGGTTCGGCTATTAATGAAGCCTACGTCCCCTACCTAGTTTTATCGACTAGGACTTTTCTTAGAACTTATAATTGCACTTTCTAGTTTAGTGCCAACTTCTTACAATTTCTTGATTTCTGGGCTCAAGAACAACCTCACAAAAACACTCTTGTTTTTCTGGGTGCAAGATAACCTATACACAAAACAAATGCGAGTAGAAACTCGACTTTCACAGTAGCTCGCTCTTTGATACAAGAATGAAGATTGGAAATTATAGAACAAATCTTCTCGTATCACAATCTAGAATAAGTATATCTCTCAAAATGTTTGCTTGATATTGCTTGAGTATGCTAGTAGGCTCAGAATGCTTGTGTGTCTTCAATCTCCATGAAGTTGGCTATTTATAGCCTTCTTGAGCTCATATTCCCGTTGGAACAGTTTAACTGATTACGTACGTTACATGCTGATGGTTACGTACGTTATGAACGTTACGTACGTTATATGCTAAGAATAGCGGCCGTAACGGAAGTGAAGAACTGGTCCAGTGAGATATGATAATATACGTTACATACGTTATGAACTTCATGGTTACGTACGTAATATTACGGTCATAGATCCGTTGAATGAGACGACTTGTTGCAACGGCTAGTGACTTTTCCAACGGTCAGAATAATTCAAGCATTACGTACGTTAGATAACTCTGGTTACGTACATTACCTGTACTGAAAAACTTATGAAAATAATGAGTGTTACGTACGTTATAATATGGTTTGCGTTACGTACGTTAACAGAAGAAAAGAATATGTTTAAGTAAATTTTGGTTTTAATAACACATCGTCAAAATGATCTAAAAGATTTTGTTCCAACACTGCGTCGATAGCATGCGCTACACCAGCACTAGTGCGCGCTACGCAATACCTATAGCGTGCGCTACCTGCTAGTCCAGAGAGCAGAAACCCCTATTGCCACTGCCAAGCCTGAGTAGTTAGCGTGCGCTACATCCGATGCTAGCATGCGCTACCAAGCACGAATAGTGTGCGTTAGCTTTCGACTAGCGTACGCTATCATCCTTACTCAAAACATCGCTGCAAAAGTCCAATCAATACGAACATGCCCCAAAAGGTACGAAACCCTAAGATCAGCAACAACATCTCGATAAGTGCTTACAAGAGCGACCAAAGTGAAAGAACGTCAAACCCAACAATTCAATAAAAAGTATGGGCATTACATTCTCTCCCTCTAAAAAGAAGTTTCATCCCAAAACTTAAGAAATAAAAAGTTCGGGGTATCTCGATCGCATCTTCTCTTCTGTCTTCCAAGCCGCTTCCTCGACTCCATGTGTTGACCATTGCACCTTAACCAATGGAATGGTTTTGTGTCGAAGATGCTTCTCACAATGTTCAAGGATCTTCACTGGTCTTTCTGGAAAGGTAACATCCTCGGCTACATCAATCTCACTATAGTGGATAACATGACTTAGATCCGGCACGTACTTTCTCAATTGAGAAACATGAAAAACGCTATAGACATGACTCAAGGATGGAGGCAACGCCAAGCGATAAGCTAAATCCCCAACCCTGTCCAAAATTTCAAATGGTCCGATATACCTCAGACTAATTTTACCCTTTTTCTCGAAATGGAAAGCTCCTTTGGTCGGCGATACCTTGAGTAGAACATGGTCTCCAACATCGAATTCCAATGGTCAATGATGAGTATCAACATAAGATTTCTGACGGCTCTGGGCAGTCAACAACCAGACTCGGATAATAAAAATCTTCTCTTTGGTTTCCATCAACATATCCGGTTCCGTTCCGACTAAATCCGAAGCCTCATACCAACTTAATAGCGATATACACCGCCTACCATAAATTGCCTCAAACCGTGCCATTTTGATCGATGCATGCCAACTATTATTATAGGCAAACTCGATCAATGGCAAATTAAGTTTCCAATCATTACTCCAGTCTAGGGCACAAGCCCGCAACATATCCTCTAAGGTTTGGATCATCCGCTCAGTCTAACCGTCTGACTGAGGGTGAAAAAATGTGCTCAATCTCAACTCGGTGCCAAAAATGTGACACGAAACGACCATCCCGATCATAAACAATAGTTTTAGGGGTACCATGCAATCTCACAATCTCAGCTATAAAGGTTCGGGCCAGTCTCTCCGGTCCCCAAGTATCTTTAATACCAAGAAAATATGCAGGCTTGGATAATCGATCAACGATTACCCAGATCATATTCATTCCGGATCTATACCTTGGCATCCCCGTGATGAAATCCATGGAAATATCTAACCACTTCCACTTGGGAATGGGAAGCGGCTTCAACAACCCCTCCGGTCATTGATGTTCGATCTTGACTTGTTGACACGTCAAACATCGCAATACAAACTCCATGACATCTTTCTTCATATTATTCCACCAAAAATTACGCTTTAAGTCTTTGTACATTTTACTCGTCCCAGGATGGATTGAGTAAGGTGTAGCATGGGCTTCTCGAAGAATTCTCTGCCTCAACTCCAGATTATTCGGGACACACAACCTGCCCTGAAATCTCAAATTGCTGTCTTCATGAATCATAAAGCTAGGGGATTTTCCTTTAATTATGTCTTCCTTCAATTGGGAAATCATTGGGTCACTCCACTGTTTCCCTTTGATGTCATCAACCAAGGACGAAGTAATTTTGAGGGTACACAACTGTCCCTGCACTCTTTGAAGTCAAACTTATATACCTTGATAGATCAAATACTGACGAATCTTCATCTCGGGTGTAAGAACCTCGAGCATCTGAAGTGACCGATTTACGGCCCAAAGCGTCTGCGACGACATTGGCCTCCCCGGATGGTAAAGAATTTCTAAATCATAATCCTTAATCAATTCTAGCCAATGCCGCTGCCTCATATTCAACTCTTTCTGATTGAAAATGTACTTCAAACTCTTGTGATCGGTATAAATACGACACGAAGAGCCATACAAATAATGCCGCCAAATCTTAAGTGCGAAAACGATTGCGGCCAATTACAAATCATGAGTAGGATAATTCATCTCATACGGCTTCAACTGCCGCGATGCAAAGTGTATCATTTTATCGTGCTGCATAAGCACACATCTAAGCCCTTGTCCTGAAGCGTCGCTATAAACTGCAAATCCTTCACTACCCTGTGGTAAAGCTAAAATCGGTGCTGATTTCAAACGTCTCTTCAGCTCATCGAAGCTCTACTGTCTCTCAGCAGTCCAAATAAACTTTTCTGTCTTCTGAAGTAATTGCATAAGCGGCCGAGCGAGTTTCGATAACCCCTCGACAAACCAATGGTAATACCCAGCAAGACCCAAAAAGTTACGAACTTCCTTGACATTATTAGGCAGTGCCCAATCTAGCACTGCCTCAATCTTCATCGGGTCTACACGAATCCCTTTTTCCGAAACCACATGGCCGAGAAACATAACTTCCTTCAACTAGAACTCGCAGTTTGAGAATTTCGCATAAAGGTGCTCGGCTCTCAAAACGTCTAGTATCAAACGTAAGTGTCGAGCATGCTCCTGCTCATTTTGAGAATAAATCAAGATATCGTAAATAAAGACGACCACACATTCGTCAAGGTACTCAATGAATATTTTGTTCATCAACTGCATGGATACTGCTAGTGCGTTAGTCAGTCCAAAAGGCATGACCACAAACTGATAGTGTCCGTACCTCGTCCGAAAAGTGGTTTCGGAACGTCGGACTCTTTCACCCAGAGTTGGTAGTACCCTGATCAAATCGATTTTTGAGAATACTGCAGCTCCCTGCAATTGATCAAATAAATCATCTATACGAGGCACAGGATACTTGTTCTTGATGGTCACTTTGTTTAGCTCACGGTAATCAATGCATAAACATAGTGAACCATCATTCTTCCTCATAAAAAGAACAGGTGCGCCCCAAGGCAAAGCGCTCGGTCTAATATACCCTTTTTCCAATAGTTCTCCCAACCAATTCTTCAATTCTTGCATTTCTGAAGGTGCCATACGATAAGGCGCCTTAGAAATCGGAGCCACGCCAGGCTCTAAATCAACAAAAAATTCTATCTCTTGATCTGGCAGTAATCCCGGAAGATCGCCTCGAAATACGTCTGGATACTCATTAACAACTGGAATCGAAGAGAGATCGACTCCATTCCCTTCCGACTTCAAAGCATAACACCAATAGCTCGTGCAACATTTATTCAAGAGTTTTACGGTATTCATGGTGCTGATAAGAAACTTAGGTTGAGCTGATTTACTCCCCATGAACGAATACTCGGGAGTATCTTTAGTCATCATAGTGATAACTTTAGTGCAGTAATTCATAATTGCTTGGTGACTCTCAAGCCATTCCTCATCGAGGATCAAATCCCCGCCCTTGATATCAACCACAATTAGATTCGATAACCAATCGATACTCGCTATGCTCACCGGATAATTTCTAATATCCCGATTCCCCATAATTCTATCCCCGCTAGGAAGTTTCACAATGAAAGGATCGAAAGCAGTGAGACATTTTATATTCAAACGACGTACACAATCCAAGGAGATGAAAGAATGCATAGCACCGGAATCAAAAAGCACTCGAACGGGATGAGATAAAATATGAATGGTACTCGAGGCCATCTCCGCATCAGGTTCATCTGCTTGGCGCATCTCATAAACCCATGGGTGTGCCGAACCGACGCTAGAATCTCCTTCTCTAGTGGTCTGACTCCATCCCCAACCTCTGTTGTAGCCGTGCTGTGGCTGGCTCACTGATTGCCACTGATTTATACTCTGATGTCTATGCGCAGGGGCAGAGGCCCGAGTATCCAATGTCTGATCCTGTTCGGGGCAATAGACTGCCATGTGTCCCATCTGACCACAAGTGTAACACTTCAGAGGTGGGAAGTTGCACTCCAGATTGATGTGGCCTGGATGCCCACTATTAAAACAGGTCAGCGGGCGAGTTGAGGTGCCTGGAGCAGAACGAAAACTCTTCTTCCCTTTAAAAGAATGTGACGATTGCCCGACATAACGGTTAGCCATCTGAGGTCTCTGAAAGTTGCCACCTTTAGAGCCAGAAAAATTACCAGTGGTCTTTTTCTTTTTCGGCTCTTCTGTGGTATTATTGTTGCAACTTAACATGTCATATGCCAAAGCTCTATCTTGGTATTCCTTCATAGTAGTGCAAGCAAACCCGGCCATATAACGCCATAAATCCATATTCATTCGTATGTCGAAATGGTAGATCTTGTCATGCTCATCACACACCTGATTCTTCACATGAATCAGCTATTGGCTGTATTCCACTATCGCTTGTGAGATTGGAATGATATGCGGCTTAGCTTCGAAATAGGTTCGGATCCTGCATTCCTGCACTGGCCAAGGGCAAAACTCAGCCTCTAGAAGATCCTTGAATTCATCCCATGTAGCAGCATGATCCTGTGGCTTAATAGATTTCCACCAAGTTGCAGCTTCCTTAGTAAGGAAGTACTGAGAAAATGGTACCTTCCTCATTTTGAAGCGGGAAGTATCCCGCCATTAGAGTCTCAGTCGGCTTATGCCTCCAGACAGTCAACCACTTCAAACACTTTCTCCAATTCAAATAGCCAATTTTCCCAACCGCTGGATCGGTAGCACCGCTGAACTGCGGGGGATGCACACGGACACATTCTGGAGTAAAACATCTGCTGTCGGATTATGGTCATTCAGCTGAACAACTTGGGCCAGTATAGTCATCTGATTTGCCAATTGTTGAAGGAAATTCATAGCCCCAACATCTGCATTATTCTCCTGACCGGTCGACTGGTCGTGTTGACTCTCGGTATTGGGATGCACTGAGTTAGATAAACTGGGGGTAGCCGACCCCGCAACAGAACTTAAGGAAGCGGCCGCGCCACCTCCTCGTCCGCGTCCACGACCACGGCCTCATCCTCGACCCCTGTCAGCAGACATTCTGAAGGATACACAAAATACATAAGTATAATTCAAATCGCCCGTCATCGAGGTGACCGATTCCCAAGAATATCAAGTCCAAAATCAAAGCGATTAGAAAAAATACAGAAGAGAAAAAGGACTTACTAGTACCGGTCGCACCGAGATGATGGCAATGTAGTGATACTGTATTCGAACGATAACCCAATTTCGACCCAAAAAGACTGACAGCCTAGGTATCCATAAACCTAAAGCTCTGATACCATATTCTGTAACACCCCGAAGTTATTCAGGGTATATTCTGAAATACATGAAATATATTTCCCCCAAAATGGGTTAGCCGTCGAATAGCTAGTACAAGTATATCAAATATGGAACACAATACTTCTCGACAATAAAGTAAATGTAATCATCATTTCATCAAAACTCAAGAATAGCATTCCGGAATAACTAAGTCACATAATATCACATTCCAATACATACTTGATTAACCATGGAACCGCACCAAAGGCAACGGAACCCTCTGAGGCCCCGTCGGACACTCCCAGAGTGGTTAACCCAAAATATTCATGGAACCGTACCAAAGAAAACAGAACCCTCTAAGAACCGGTCGGTCTGTCTCAGAGTGAATATAATCAATTACACGATTCATTTACCTCACTTTCAGAGTCGAGAACGTACAATCATAAACATATTCTTGTCTTTCAGACATTAGGACCGAAGTGAAAATGGTATTCGAGCTTGAGAGGTCCAAGAATGCACTTCCGGCCTAAACAATTCGTAAGGAAATACAATAATCAATCATCAATGCTCAATTCTCAAGGAAGACTCCCGAAACCCCCCTTTACAATTCATAATTCTTCAAAGTATTCACATAGAGGTTGGAAATCGTCCAAACCCTCTCTACTTCAAGTAATACGCAAAATCATCCATATAATGATAAGAAAAAGTGGGTACGGAGTAGATATATCATAATCTCAAGGATTTCAAGCTTCAATACAGATAAATCAGACGGATCTAAGAAAAATCGCAAAAAATCCCCAAACTAGGGTTCTGAGGAATTTACCTTGATTCTAAGAGGAAGAATAGATTAGATGTTGTAAAATCCTTGTTATCCAGCTAAAGATGGTGATGGATGATAAAATTTGTTCCAAATCACCTCAGGATCGCCTCTATGGTGTGCTCTCGTTGGAAATGTGGAAAATGATGAAGAATGCGGCTGTCCCAGTTTATATACTGGGCCTAATTAGCGTGCGCTAATAAGGTCACCCGGTAGTCCAGTAGCCTCTGACCTGCGTCGATAGCGTGTGGTACACCGGCACTAGCGCGCGCTATGCAATACCTATAGTGTGTGCTACCTGCTAGTCCAGAGAGTAAAAACCCCTACTGCCAGTGCCAAACCCGAGTATTTAGCATGCTCTACATCCGATGCTAACGAACAGTGTGCGTTAGCTTACGACTAGCTTACACTATGTACCTTACTCAAAACGTCTCCACAAAAGTCTAATCAATACAAACCTACCCCGAAAGGTACGAAACTCTAAGAACAACAACAACATCTCGATAAGTGCTTACAAGAGCGACCAAAGCGAAAGAACGTCAAAGCCGACAATTCAATAAAAAGTACGAGTATTACATATTCGTGGTACTCATGTTTTCCCTACGAGTTCATGGTAAATTTCGTGGTATTTTTGAAATAAACAGGGTTCGATTCCGACCAGCCCTCGTTGTTGTTTTGGTACGAATTTACATGAATCTTAGGTGGGTCTTCAGGTGTATTCCGTTTTCGTACTCGTGTAGAATTGGTTGTGATTGTATTCTTCGAATTGTTAGGTTCGGGGTTGTTGGTTCCTAGCGAGCGTGGTTGATTTTCCGTTCTTTTCATCATCAATTTCTCAAGGCAAGTATTCTTGTGAAACCCTTATACTTAACATGGAATGGTAATGTATATGTGTGTGATTTATGACAATAAATGATTCCAAATCATACACCATACTATCAAGCATTCCAAATGCTAAAATAATTCGTATATATACGGTATCAATGACCTTGCTCTGATACCACTGTTGGATTCCGGATACAAAACCGAGTACACAGCGGGATAATAAAACTCAACATAGAGAATCCCAAACAGGATCGATCAAATAACGTATATACGAAAAAGAATTGACGAAGATAAAGGATTAAAGTCACATACCTTTGAAGCCTTTGATAATATCTTCGCAATACGATGATGATCACAAACCCGAGCACGAGCACGAAATTCCTTCATCCCAAACACCGAAAGAACGATGTCTCTACTTCACACGCATCGGATGTTGTCCAGAAAAATTCAATAAAACTCCGTTCTTCAATAACACAGCTAGGAAGTCATCGTAGGAATTTTCTCTCTAATTTTTCTTGCTTATTTTCTCCTCCCTTGAAATATTTTCCTCTCGGCTGAAATGCTCTAAGAGTGTTCTTTTGGTGGTCTTGTTTTGATAAGATATATATTAGATCAGGTTACTTAATCAAGATATTAAATAGATTTGATAAGATCACCAACTCAAATCAATATGGAAGTATGCTCAAGTAACATGCGATATCCCTTTAAAAACAAAGACACACCATGACAAAAAGAGGGGGAGGGGCGACCACATGGAAAGTGCTAGGAAACGGGCCGAGTCACTTGGCTCGTGTACCGAACATTCGTCAAACAACTCCGTTAAATACACTACATTTTATCATCAATATATTTATATAATTAATTAATCTCATTAATTAATTATATCAAATACAAATATATTTATCTAAGAAATATAATTTATGAATTAAATTAATTACCCAGTAACTTAATTTCAATTCATAAGACCGCTATTTGATTTATCTAATAAATCACAATTAGAAATCCAATATCTAATATTATTAGAGAGATAATAAATTCACATTTATCCATCAATGATCCTGATGCGCGACTCTGTAGGTCCGTCTCAGTCGGCCTTAGGAGGAACCAATGAATGCGGACAGCACTTAGCCAACCTAGTGGGCCGCACTGTAAACCCCGACTGAGAACGAATGAAGGGATCATTCAAGAACCATTATGTCGTGTATACCATATACGTATAAACCCTTCATAAGATGTCCCGATCAAGTCTTCAGGTCACGGTAAAGTCAAACCCTACTGTTGACTAGACACTATACATGTGTTAATGCAAATCAAGACCGACTGATTATTAGTGTATCCAATACGACTAGATCAGAATGCTTTGGCCAAAGACTTATGATCTTATTTGCCATTAACCATATAGGACATTCGCCTTCTCACTAATAGGAGATAGAATCCTTTCTTGGCATACAGTAAAGACTGCTACCTACCCGTATAGTACGCACTTCGAGGTTGACCCAACGATTAAGCAAATGAGTCTAACTACTCTAATGACAAACTAAAGGTCACAGGCACATCTCTTACTGAATCCTCAAGTCAAAGGTCCATGTATACTATCACAACCTTTCGATTCGTCATCGACTCTCCAAGAGTGAATACCGTGTGACTGAATCAAGTATGAGTCATGTTCGAGTATACTGGTCCCACTAATATACTTATAACTATGATATCAATATATTCACATGTCCTAGCACCAATTATACAAGTCTTACTCAAAACTTAATGCCCAATTAAGTTTATCGACTTGCGAACAGTTTACGTAAATAAGCTTTAAACACTTCCAGTGCATTTTTTCTTATCCGATAATGAGCATGGAATGTTTGCTCTTATTTACATGGACTTCACTTCAATGTTTACCTAATCAAGAATACATTTGAAATACAATAATCAATGAATGAATCATATTGCCTTTTATTAATTATTCCATAATTTCCAGTACAATGCCCCTTCTCTCTCATCCCCTGAGATAATGGCTTAGTCAGCGGGACAGAGACATTGTCTTCTGAGTCTACTCTTTGCAACGAAACATATCCTTTTTCAACCATCTCTCAAATGATGTGATACTTTCTCTCTATATACTTGGTGTTTTGGTGAGCCCTTGGCACCTTCACTTGGGCGACAGCTCCATCATTATCACAGAATAGTGATATAGGCAACTCCGTATTAGGCACCACTTGAAGTTCTTGCACAAACTTCTGTATCCTAAATGCTTCCTTGCTAGCCTCTGAGGCAGCTTGGTACTCTGCTTGGTAGGTGGAATCTGCAGTAGCGCTTTGCTTGGAGCTTCTCCAAGATACTTCTCTTCTATTGAGAGTAAACAAATACCCAATTTCGACTTAGAGTAGTCATTGTCTCCTTGAAAATCAGAATCGGTGAATCCAACCACCTTCAGTTCTCCACCACCGTAAGTAAGAACCATATCTTTAGTTCTTATTAAGTACTTAAAAAAGTTCTTGACGGCAGTCCAGTGTTCCCTTCCTGGGTTTGCTTGAAAATCACTTGCCACATTAACAGCGTAGGCTAAGTCCGGTCTCGTGCACAACACAGCGTACATGAGGCTACCCACTGCCGAGGTATAGGGTACCTTACTCATCTCTCTTTTGTCTTCCTCACTTAGATCCCCATCAGTCTTTCTCTTATAGATCCATTTACTTCCAATAGGCTTCATGCCAGTTGGTAGATCTACTAGAGTCTAGAGTTGATTGGCATGCATCGAGTCTATCTCAGCTTCCATAGCTTCTTACCATTTATCGGAGTCCCCATCCATTATCGCTTGGTCATAGGTGACAGGGTCGTCCTCACGGCTATCAGGTACGTCGTAGAGACCCAGTTCCTTGACCCTATGCTCTTCTGGAATGTACAATAGATAACCCATCGAGTCCTCTGGGTATCCTATGAAATGTCCCTTGACGGACCTCGCTTCCAGTTTGTCCACCTTAGCCTTTTTAACATAGGCTGGACATCCCCAAATCCTTATGTGATTAAGGCTTGGTTTCTTACCCTTCAACATCTCATGCAGAGTGATAGGAACAGACTTGGAAGGACATCTATTAAGGATATATGCAGTGGTAAGTAAAGTGTACCGCCTTAGGTAAATCAGTAAATCAGTGTAATTCAATATGGAGTGGACCATGTCCAACAAAGTCCGATTTCTCCTTTCTGAAACACCATTTGACTGTGGGGTTCCTAGCGGCGTGAATTGTGAAACTATTCCATGTTCCTTAAGGAACTCAACATACTCGGTGCTCATATACTCGCCATCTCGATCTGACCGAAGTGCCTTGATATGACATCCAGTATATTTTTCAACTAGGGCCTTAAATTCCTTTAATTTAGTAAAGGCTTCGGATTTATGTTTCATCAAGTACACAATCCCATACCTAGTATGATCACCTGTGAATGTTATGAAATATGGATATCCGTCTCGGGCTATTTCCAAAGCACCACAAACATCGGTATGTACCAACCCAAGTTTCTCAACAGCCCTTTCAAATGTCCCTGTGAAGGGGGACTTAGTCATCATGCCTCTAAGGCAGTATTCACAAGTTGGATAGGGTTCTTCACCCAATGTACTTAAAAGTCCATATTTCTCCATTTTGTGAACCTTGGTCTGACCAACGTGACCAAGTCTAAGGTGCTACTTAAGAGCTTGATTAGTATCATGCCTACCACGTTTCCTAGTTATAGTGTTTACTGCAGATTTATTTTGCAAGTTCAAATGATATAAACCATTCAACAATGTAGATTTACTAATAATTTTATTTCGAAAATAAATTGTACAACTACCATTGCCGATGAATAAAGAAAATCCTTTCCGGTCCAAGACTGGAATGGATACAATGTTTTTATGCTCCTAGGGCAAAACAAGTACTTCATCTAACGTTAAAATAAAAATGGATTCCAAATCAGTAGGAGTGATCCAATATCGGTTGCCTCGAACCTTTGTCCGCTTCCGACGGTGACTATCACTTCCCCAGCTTCAAGCTGCCTACTTCGTTCCAGATCCTGATTCATAGTACAAATATGAGAAGTATCCAGAACCCACGAAGTAGAATATACAGTAGCGGAACAATTGGTTTCAAAAACAAAAAATTCAATACCTGATGCGCCATTGGTCTTGGGACAAGTCCTACGCCAGTGGCCCTGCTCACTGCATTTAAGACATTTTTCCGTAGGTTTGGGACCGCCTACCTTCTGAACCTTTAGGGCCTTGCCCTTACCCTTCTGCACCCCTTTCTTGGGTTTATACTGCTCGTATGTCTTTTCCTTTTTGTTCTTGGACCTCCGAGGCCCATAAGAAATCACAAGAGCAGCATCCCTCGGCTTCGTCTTCATGTTAGACTTTGCCGTCACCAGTTTGTTCATTATCCCAGTTAATGTACATGAAATTTCATTACAGTTGAAATTCATTACAAACTGCATGAAAGAGTCAGGTAAAGATTGAATAATGAGATCAGTTTGGAGGGATAAATCCATGTGATAGTTGAGCACCTCGAGCCTCTCAGTCATGGATACCATTTTGAGGACGTGGTCTCCCACTTTATCCCCTTCTTTCATCCTAGCACTGAATAACTGTTTTGATATCTCACATCTAGCAGTCCTACTGTGCTCTCCACAAAGTTTGGTCAAGTGTGCGAGAAGCTACCTAGCAGAAGTCATTTTCTCGTGCGCTCTCTGCAGCTCGTTAGTCTCCCACTTTCTCCCCTTCTTTCATCCTAGCACTGAATAACTATTTTGATATCTCACATCTAGCAGTCCTACTGTGCTCTCCATAAAGTTCGGTCAAGTGTGCGAGAAGCTGCCTAGCAGAGGTCATTTTCTCGTGCGCTCTCTGCAGCTCATTAGTCATTGAGCCCATCATAAAGCCATGGACCAGCACATCATCCTTGACCCATTTTTCATGGATGTCAATTTCTTCCTAATTACCCCTGGTCCGAATTGGATTCGTTGGAATGTCCGCCTATAAGATGTATCCCAGAGACTCCATACTGAGTATAATCATCAGATTCCGCAACCATTCAACAAAATTGGGGCCAGTTAGGAGATTCTTTTCAAGTAGTATTGCATGTGGGTTCTTTGCCATTTTAGAGAGACATAGTTTCGTTTCTATGCATTGATTTAGACAAGATTGAATTAGTGACTTGTTTTATTATGACAGAGTATAGAATTTAAGGGCTCGTATAATTCTTGTCTTGGCTCCCACTAATTTTATTGGAATTACACACTCCCATGTTATAACCCAGAAGTCATTGTTAGATCGACTTCTTAGTGGTGATCGAGTTCATTACAAATTTTAACAGACGCAACCTATCAGGTTTCTTACCTATTAATTTCTGTAAAGTGGAGTCCAGCACCAACCCGTCCAATGGATGATTCGATCTTTTTTACCCCTAGTATTCATGCCCTCAACCTATCAGGTTTCTTGGCAATCCGGATTATCTAAGTTGTTGAACATCAACATCTATCAGTATGACTATTGAATCTCTCCCGACAACCTATCAGGTTTCTAGGGGCGAAATTTATCACCAACCGAAGGCATCTAATGCACTCAAGAATTTATCAACCTCTACCAACTGTACTACCCCGATAACTCGGAATCATAGCACACCGGCTTGGGTATCAATTTTCTACGAGTTTGATGGAGGGTAGGAAACCTCGTAACATTTTCAAACTTAGTCTGTTTGAAGTCAGGAAAATTTCGTGATTAATAATACACTTTGCACATTCATTTATAAACGCGTTTGTGTTTGTCAATCATTCAAAACGAAAAACAGTAAATAGCAACTTAGTTACTACCAATATGTATTTCATGGACCGTTCCTAAAACAAAAAACATCGTAATCTAATTAAATGTATTCGGTCTTGAATCTTCGTCTTCTCGAATGGATCTTCCTCCGGTCTCATTTGAAAAAAAACATCCTATACAAATATTTCTAGTAAAATAAATAGGCTCAAAAATGGCCTTTACAACCCAATCGAAAAAACCGAATGATTCAAAAACTAGGTCCATGAACCACATCCCAAAAGCATTCATCCAACAAATACTAAATAAATGGATTGCAAATTAAATATAATGATCCAATCAATATATATAATCAACAAATAAATAGGTAACATGAAAAAGTTCAAAGTAATTTGGTCAATCACATGTATTCCATTTAATTAATTTTCCCTTATAAAATGAGATACCATATATCATTTTAATCATATTAAATCCAATTTAAAAATAGGAATTAATTTTCAGAAATACACGAAGAAAACGAGCCCGAAACAAGACGGGAGAGGGCTGGACCGCAGTCTGAACACCCTGGACTGCGGTCCGAACTGCCTAGGCTGCTCGGCAGTGTCAGAACCAGGCCCAGATCGCGATCCCAAAAGCTGGACCACAAGGCAGCCCCCCCCCAGGCACTGTTCCGGGTGTCGTCCAACGGCAATACAGGCCTCGATTTCCGACCATATATCCAATATCCATATTTTCCAACATTCATATCTTCAATGTAAATCATATTTCCAACAAATTAAAGATTTATATTAAGACATAAATTTAGGAAAAATATAACTACAACGAACGAATAAACATAAACCATGATTATGACAATAAATGACTCCAAATCATACACCATACTATAAAGCATTCCAAATGCTAAAATAATTCGTATATACAGTTTCAATGACCTCGCTCTGATACCACTATTGGGATTCCAGATACAAAACTGAGTACGCAGCAAAATAATAAAATCAACATAAAGAATCCCAAACAGGATTGATCGAGTAACGTATATACGAAAAAGAATTGACGAAGATAAAGGATTAAAGTCCCATACCTTATAAGCCTTTGATAATATCTTCACAATATGATGATGATCACAAACCCGAGCACGAGCACGAAATTCCTTCGTCCCAAACACCAAAAGCATGATGTCTCTACTTCACACGCATTGGATGTTTCCCGAAAAAATTCAACGAAACTCCGTTCTTCAAGAACACTGCTAGGAAGTTATCGTAGGAATTTTCTCCATAATTTTTATTGCTTATTTTCTTTCAACTCTAATTGTTGTAAATGCTCTAAGAGTGTTCTTTTGGTGGTCTTGTTTTGATAAGATATATATTCGATCATGTTACTTAATCAAGATAATAGATTTGATAAGATCGCCAAATCAAATCAATATGGAAGTATGCTCAAGTAACATGCCATATCCCTTAAAAACAAAGACACACCATGACAAAAAGAGGGGGAGGGGCGGCCACATGGAAAGTGCTAGGAAACGGGCCTAGTCACTCGGCTCGTGTACCGGACGTTCGTCAAACGACTCCGTTAAATACACTCCATTTTATCACCAATGTATTTATACTAATTAATTAATCTAATTAATTAATTATATCAAATGAAAATAGATTTCTCTTAGAAATATAATTTATGAATTAAATTAATTACCCAGTAACTTAATTTCAATTCATAAGACCGCTATTTGATTTATCCAATAAATCATAATTAGATATCCAATATCTAATATTATTAGAGAGATAATAAATTCACATTTATCCATCAACGATCCTGATGCGCGACTCTGTAGGTCCATCTCAGCCAGCATTGGGAGGAACCAATGAGTGCGGACAACACTTAGCCAGCCTAGCGGACAACACTGTAAACCCCGACTGAGAACGAATGAAAGGATCATGCAAGAACTATTATGTCGTGAATACCATATACGTATAGACCCTTCATCAGATGTCTCGGTCAAGTATTTAGGTCACGGTAAAGTCAAACCCTATTGTTGAGTAGACACAATATGATTACTAGTGTATCCAATACAACTAGATCAGAATGCTTTGGCCAAAGACTTACGATCTTATTTGCCATTAACCGTATAGACATTCGCCTGCTCACTAACATGAGATAGAATCCTTTCTTGGCGTACATTAAAGACTGCTACCTGCCCATATGGTCCGCACTAGGAGGTTGACCCAGCTATTAAGCAAATGAGTCTAACTACTCTAATGACAAACTAAACGTCACAGGCACATCTCTTACTGAATCCTCAAGTCAAAGGTCCATGTATACTATCACAACCTTTCGATTCGTCATCGACTCTCCAAGAGTAAATACCGTGTGACTGAATCAAGTATGAGTCATGTTCGAGTACACTGGTCCCACCAATATACTTATAACTATGCTATGAAGACATGCACATGTCCTAGCATCAATTATACAAATCTTACTCAAAACTTAATGTCCAATTAAATTTATCGACTTGCGAATGGTTTATGTAAATAAGCTTTAAACACTTCCAGTGCATTTTCTCTTATCCGATAATGAGCATGGAATGTTTGCTCTTATTTACATGGACTTCACTTCAAAATTTACCAAATCAAGAATGCATTTGAAATACAATAAACAATGAACGAATCATATTGCCTTTTATTAATTATTCCATAATTTCAAGTACTATGCCCCTTCTCTCTCATCCACTGAGTGGCATTAGAGGGCATATTCTTAACAATATCCCACTTGCACTCAATGCCACACATCATGGTGTCCTATACCCATGTTCTTCAGATGTCTTTCCAAGACAGCCTGAGATAAAGGCTTAGGTCAGAGACATTGTCTTCTGCGTCTACTCTTTGCAACGAAACATATCCTTTTTCAACCATCTCTCGAATGATGTGATATTTTCTCTCTATATGCTTGGTCTTGTGGTGAGCCCTTGGCTCCTTGGCTTGGGCGACAGCTCCATCATTATCACAGAATAGTGATATAGGCAGCTCCGCATTAGGCACCACTTGAAGTTCTTGCACAAACTTCTGTATCCTAAATGATTCCTTGCTAGCCTCTGAGGCAGCTTGGTACTCTGCTTGGCAGGTGGAATCTGTAGTAGTGCTTTAATTGGAGCTTCTCCAAGAAACTGCTCCTCCATTGAGAGTAAAAAAATACCCAGATATCGACTTAGAGTCGTCCTTGTCTCCTTGAAAATCAGAATCGGTGAATCCAACCACCTTCAGCTCTCCACCACCGTAGGTAAGAACCATATCTCTAGTTCTTCTTAAGTACTTAAGAATGTTCTTGATGGCAGTCCAGTGTTCCCTTCCCGGGTTTGCTTGAAAATGACTTACCACACTAACAGCGTAGGCTAAGTCCGGTCTCGTGCACAACACAGTGTACATGAGGCTACCTATTGCCGAGGCATAGGGTACCTTACTCAGCTCTCTTTGTATTTCTCACTTTGAGGACACGTTTTCTTGGTGAGATGATTTCCATGTCGCATGGGAAGGAAACCTCTTTTAGAATCATCCATCTTGAATCTTCTCAGGATTTTATCTATATAAAGGGCTTGGGAAAATCCTATCATTCTTCGCGTTCTAGATCTATAAAGACGGATCCCTAGAATATAGGAATCTTCTCTTAAGTATTTCATGGAGAACGTTTTAGAAAGCCAAGATTTCACAGGGCTGAGCATTGCTACGTTATTTCCCATAAGTAGAATATCATCTACATATAGCACTAAGAACACAATGTTGCTCCCACTGACCTTTTCGTAAACACACAGATCTTCCTCATTTTGCACGAAGTCAAAATCCTTGACTGCTTCGTCAAATCGAAGGTTCCAACTCAGAGAAGCTTCCTTCAGCCCATAAATGGCTCGTTTCAGCTTTCACACCCTATCAATATTAGCTTTGAACACAAAACCCTTAGGTTGTTCCATGTAGATTTCCTCATCGAGGTATCCATTGAGAAAAGCCGTTTTGACGTCTATTTGCCATATTTCGTAATCTTAATGGGGAGCAATGGCAAGCATCAAGCGAATCGACTTGATCATAGCTACGGGCGAGAAGGTATCATGATAATCGATCCATTACCTTTGGCTATAACCCTTGGACAGGCATCAACCTTGCCAACCCCATCAGTCTTTCTCTTATAGATCTATTTACTTCCAATAGGCTTCATGCCAGTTGGTAGATCTACTAGAGTCCATACCTGATTGGCATGCATCGAGTCTATCTCAGCTTCCATAGATTCTTGCCATTTATCAGAGTCCACATACACTATCGTTTGGTCATAGGTGACAGGGTCGTCCTCATGGCTATCAGGTACATTGTAGAGACCCAGTTCCTCGACATGTGTATAGACATACCTCTCAGGTAAGTCAGACACCCTATTAGACCTTCAAAGTGGAGGTTGTGTTACAATAGGTTCGGTTCGTGATCCCTGATCAGATGTCTCCTCATGACTTTCATTTTGCTCTTCCAAAGAGACATTTCTACCCAAGCCACCTTCCTGAATGAATTCATCCTCAAGGAAGTGCGCTTGTAAAGCCACAACGATCCTATGGTCTTCTGGCATGCAGAATAGATAACCCATCGAGTCCTCTGGGTATCCTATGAGATGTCCCTTGACGGACCTCGCTTCCAGTTTGTCTACCTTAGCCTTTTTGACATAGGCTGGACATCCCCAAATCCTTATGTGATTAAGACTTGGTTTCTTACCCTTCAACATCTCATGCAGAGTGATAGGAACAGATTTGGAAGGACATCTATTAAGGATGAGGATTTAGTAGGGATGTGCTTGTGACATCAAGATTTTCATTAGATTAGTTCGATCCTGTAAACAGGGAGGCGGGGGTCAACCTCGACGTGCATCTTGACGGGTAAGTAGCAGGTCCTACTGAATAGCAAGATAGAATTCTTTCTCCCGTTAATGAGCAGGTTATATGTCCTATGCAGTTATTGGCAGATGAGATCATAAGTCTTTGGCCAAAGTATTGGAGCTAGTTGTATTGGATACACGAGAGCTCGATAATCTCGATTTGCATTAACACATGCATAGCGTCAAGTACAAATAGGGTTTGACTGACCGTGACCCTATAACTTGATCGGGGCATTTGAAAGAAGGGTTTATATGTATACTAGTATTCACGACATAATGGTTATTGAATGATCCCATCATTCGTTCTCAGTTGGGGTACAGTGTATGCTGCCAGGCTGGCTAGGTGGTGCTACTACTATTTGGTTCCTCCCACTGTTGACTGAGACGAACCTACCGAGTCGTGCAATAGGATTGACGATGGAATGAATCAAGCTTATTCTCTCATTATGAATATTAGATATTGGATATCTAAATTTGGGACATTAGATGTCTAAATCGATTTATTAGATAAATTGATTTACGACCTAATGAATTAAATATATCACTGGGTGATTAATTTAATTCATGAATATAATTATTCTTGGAGAAATTAATTATGTTATTTTGTATTTGATATGTTTAATTAGTTGAATTAATTAATCGATATAAATACATCAAAACGGAATCGGAGTTTATCTATTTGGACTCTCGGGAGTCCGAAACGAACCGAACTCGTCCGTTAATTCATCATGGCCGCCCCCTTTGCTTCCACCCACCTTCCCATTCTGTTTTCCTTAGGGCTGGAACTTTTAGAACCGGGAACCACAGAACCGATCCGAACTGCATCGGAACCGACGGTTCGGTTCGGTTCCTAGCAACAATTTTTTTTCGGTTCGGTTCGTACTGTTAGTATTCGGTTCGGTTCGGTTCGGTTCGCGGTTCCTGTCGGTTTTAAAGAGGAACCGATCTGAACCGCAAGGAACCGTCCAAACCGCACCGAACGAAACCGAACCGGGAAACCGAACCTCTGAATATAATATAATATAATATATTCTTATTAAACATAATTAATATAATATAAAATAATATAATATATTCTTAATAAAATAAAATATAATATAATATATTTCGTCCAAACCATACAAAGTCGGTTCCGGTTCGGTTCGGTTCCTGTGCGGTTCGGACAAAAAAAACTAGAAAAACCGAACCGCGAAAAAACTATGTGGTTCGGTTCCGGTTCCTGTATTTTTCTCCCAGGAACCGAAAAGTCCCAGACCTAGTTTTCCTTCCATTTATTAATGCATGATCATGACTTTGTGGGGTTAGACATCATGTGGTACGATTTGTATCATGTGGGTGGGAGTTGAATAAAGGATGGAAGACTTCTCATTACAACTTACCTTTTGATCCTTGGGGAGATTCCATACGTGAGATTGGTGAGAGAGAGAGAGAGAGAGAGAGAGAGAGAGAGAGAGAGACAAAAGAGTTTATTTTCATATATTTATTCTCCTTCATGTGTTCTTGATAATTCTTGGAGAAAAATCAAGAAATCAAAGAGAGAAAATTTGATAAACATACTTAGAGTATATTCATCAAATTCAATAGCTTCATCACTTAGCTCTAGCCGTATCCTTGGAGGATAGCAAGGTGATCGTCATCCCGTTCGTTTCTCTGGCGCGTGGCAAGTAGAGGCATTGTATTTTCGACGTTGGATCATTCAAGTGCTTTGAGCGCTTTGGATCGTAGGGAATTCGTTTAAAGCTTGGGGAATAGCTCAAGAGAAAGAACCCATTTAATCAACGGACTACAAGGGTGAGTTTCTTACATCTTTTGTGTTTTCGTTTATATATTCGTATATACGTAGCTCGATCGATCCTCGTAGGGATTCAGATCGAATGAATTTTTGTTTTACCGCTTCCATTGGGCCTTCGTTTTAGGCACCGAATCCTAATAGTGGTATCAGAGCGTAGATCTTCCAATCGTATATACGATATTGGCATTTGTAATGCTTCATTAGATGGTGTATGATTTGGAATCATAATCGTATTAATCGTTGATTTTCTATTGTTCATCCAAAAATTAATTTTTCATGATTTTATATTACAATGTAAATCTATTTTTCTTTTTAAAAACTGATTTAAAGTGTTATATAAAGATTATAAAAAATGTTATTTTTGGAATCGGGGTGAAAAACGAGCCGAAAACATAATCGGACCGCGGCTGAAGTGCCGGCCTTACCCTGTGATCGAGGCGCAGATCGCGATCTGACCCATGATGGGCGGCTCGTCGAGGCTGCGATAGTGCTCGAAGCCCGTGCCGGGCATGCCGCCATTACTGGTTATGGTCTCTGCCTAGGTCTGCTCGGCGGCCCTGGCTGGGTAGCTTGTTGTGCAGTGCTCCGACAATGTTTTTCGACTCCATTTTTATATTTCGTTCGATAATTAATTCCCACAAATTAAATTGGATTTAATTCGACTAAGATTTAATTATGGTAATTTTATTCTTAGGGGAATTAATTTAATGAAATATTTTCTCGTCCAGAACAAGTTGAAATTGATGGTTGTTTGAATTAATTAGATTAATTCGTTTTGGATGAATCGATTGGATCGGTTTGTATTGTTGATTAGATCAATGTATATCTACGCTTTCCATTTATATAGTATTTATTGGATGAATGCTTTTGAATGGGGATGTTGTTCGTGGACTTAGTTTTTGAATCGTTCGTTTTATTCGATTGGGTTGTAAAGGCCGTTTTGAGCCTATTTATTTTACTAGAAATATTTGTATCTAGGATGCAATTTTCAATGTAAAATTTATATGTAATGACGAAGACCAAAGGAAGATCCGTTTCGAGAAGACGAAGATTCAAGACGAAGACTTGTAATTAGATTACTGAGTTTTTGTTTTCTAGGAATGGTCCATGAACCACATGTTGGTAGCAACTAGGTTGTGAATAGTTGTTCATATTGTATGAATGCTCCAAACGCGCTTAAATGGATTAATGTGCAAAGTGTAACATTAATCGCGATAATTCTCCCACAACAAATTATTAAGTTTATAAGGTTTCAAGGTTTTCCTTCCCTCCATCGAGCTTTCGGGAAATTGAAATCCAAACCGGATGTGTTATGCTTCCAAGTTATCGGGGTAGTCGTTCGGGGAGGATGGATAAATTACCAGGAGCGCATTGGATGCCTTCAGTTGGAGCAAATTTTATCCCTAGAAACCTGGTAGGTTGCCGGATAAGATTCAATTGTGAAACTGATTTGCGTCGATGGTATAACTTAACTTGTTCATGAACCATAGACACCGTATAGGTTGAGGGGAGTGAACAAGGGGAAAAAGAAGATCAAATCATCCATTAGATGGGTTGGTGTTGGACACTACTTTATGAAAATTAATAGACTATAAACCTGTTCGGTTGCCCTCTATTAAGATTTATAAAGAACTCGATCACTACTATGAAGTAGAGCGACGATATTTCCAGATTTCACATGGGAGTGTGTTATTCCGATAAAAAATAGTGGGAGATGGGTAACAAGAATAGAAAAGACCTTAATTCTATACTCAAATCATAATTAAACAAGTCACTAATTAATCTGTCGTACTTAATGCAGACATAACTCTCAATATGACAATGAACCCACTCGCAATTCTAATCGAGAAGAACACCCTGATTGGACCTAACTTTGTGGACTGGCTCTGCAATCTGATGATTGTCCTCAGTATAGAGGTACTGGGATACGTATTGGAGACGGACATTCCAGCACCTCCAGTGCGGACAAGAGCCAATCAGGAAGAGATTGAAAACCAGGAAAAGTGGGTTAAGGATGACGTAAAAATCCATGCATACATGATCGCTTCTATGTAGAATGAGCTTCAGAGAGCTCATGAGAAAATGACTTCTGCTAGGCAGATTCTATCTCACTTAACCGAACATTATGGTGAGCACAGCAGAACTGCTAGATATGAGATATCAAAGCAACTATTCGGTGTAAGGATGAAGGTGTAATGGCCGGATAATTATTGTGTATTCCTGTATTCGATCTTGTAAGATTCGACTTTGTGATGTTATTAATCGAAGATTGGTTTCCCGTAATCGTATCCTTACATTTTTGTATCTTCAGCATTTTGCATGCATGGTTCTGCACGTCATAACGTACGCTAGATGATGATCTTAGCGTACGCTACGACTGCAATATTACGTACGTTACTTGTTAAGCTTAACGTACGTAAGCTTAGTTAACTCGAGATCAGACAAGGGTCGGCGTGTGGGGGGCAGTGAAGATTCATGAGATGCTACGCATGAACTGGGACGGTTTTCCAACTAAGCAAGTCAATAGACTTAACGTACGCTAAGGGGGGTTTTTAACGTATGCTAAGGTCCTAGAGATTACGTGCGTAATCCTGTATGCTAACGTAAGTGTTAAGACTTACCCCCTATAGAAGATGAATTCGAGAAGGTGAATGTGAAGGGTGTTCAATTATAATGCTTGCCTTAGATGAACTCGTTGTTAATCTACTTGGATTATTAGAACTAGGAAAGGATATTTGGGGCAATCATTTGAATGTAGAACTTGATAAGAAAAACTACTCGCGGAAGAACGAGAATCGTAGAGGTGAATTAACCTATAACTAGATTCATCATGATTATCTCGTTATATATCGTTGTAGCAACCGTACCAAACATTTGAGTTGATATTCGGAATTAAAGTATGGAACTTAATGGTATGATAAACATCTTTGTAATTGTAGACACCGGCTTTTTGCCCCATTGTGATCTCGTGAATTTACATGCCTTTTTCCAAACTTAGTATTTGTCGGGAGATAGGACCGAGAGCCGATCGTTCATTATTGATAACTCGATTATTACTTAGGGCGTTCGGTGCTCATGCGTTAGTTTTGTGAGGATGTTGAATTCCTTGTTATTTCCTTGTACAAGGTGATCGATCAAAGAGTGGCGACCTTCGGACGTGTTGACATTCGTTGGAGTATTTAGTTCTTGCCATCTTTGAGGCAAGTATCGTATTTGAAAATTGTAAATATTGGAATTCTTGATCATGCATACAGTTTATTCATGTTATTGAACATGAGTTTAGTTCCTTTGAATCATCATGGTATTCGTTATTGAATTCTTAAATGTTCATGTTGATGGACATATCGATTTGGCATATATATATGCATGGTTTGTGTTTGTATATGTTGTGATGATCCGAAGGGATCGATTGATCTATGTTGAGGGCGCTGGACTGAATGTCCACCATGCGTTGGTCCGACGGGATCATCATGGGGATCTATGTTGAGGGCGCTGGATCATTGGATGGGCTTTCTACCATGCGTTGGTCCGACGGGATCATCATGGGGATCTATACTGAGGGCGCTGGATCGTTGGATTACCCCGTGTTGTGTTGATGGAATCACGTGGATTCGCATCGTTGAGTTCCGGTGGCGGAAGTCCATTTTATGTAATTTATGATGTATTGTTGTTGCATATCCGATTTATGTATTATGATACTTGTACTAGCATCGTTTTGCTAACCCCTTCGGTGGTGGACATTTGTTTTGATGTTCAGGTAGCCGAGGAGCGAGGAAGCAACGACAGTACCGACATGACGATGAAATGGCTCAGTGATGTAAATTGATGTTGTCTTGTTTTCTAGTTATTTTTCAATACTCAAGTACGCGTATTTTGTTGGTGTTTGGAACTATTGTAATAATGGACTCATTTGAATTGTTGAACTGGTTTTGAATTATAACATTAATGGTACTTTGGTATTATTTTCCGTATTTCTCAAATTAGCCATGTAAATTCTTATATAAAGGATTTACGGTGCTGTAATTATTCCGAATATATTGGGGTGTTACAGAATATGGTATCGAGCTAAGATTCACGGATATCTTGGCAGTCGGGTTTAGTTGGGTCTGTTTACGTTATTTGATTTTTGGGTCATTTGTAACATCACTGCTCAGCCAGCGTCGTCATGTGGACCATGGTTGTAAGTCTCCTAATCTCATATACTACCGTTTTATTTAATTTATGTTTCGTGAATATTGATGGGCTTTCTTTTAGAAAATTTTGCCCTGGATATTGAGTAATTGTGTTTACAGTATGTTGAGGCGGGGTCATGGACGTGGACGTGGTAATGCGAGACATGAGGATTCAGTGTCTACCCCGGAATTATCGGCTAGTTGAACCGATTCCCATTCTGGAGGACAAAAAGGATCAGCGAATGATAATGCAAATCCTAACATGCCGGGGGTGCTTCAGCAGGTGGCCGCTCAGATGACCCAGTTCGCTCAGGTGGTTGACCATATGCAAACGACGATGGACCAGTAGCGCAATGAGGATAACCGAGGAGATAGGTGGCTTACAGAAGTGGTCAAGTTACACCCACCGAAATTCGATGGTTCTGCCGAGATGCTTACTTGGGATCACTGGCTAAAGGAGTTAGAAAAGATATTTGCGGGGATTAAGTGTCCCGATGACCGAAAAGTTCCGATCGCCCAGTATTTTCTAACTGGGGAGGCTTTCAACTGGTGGGAGGCTGTTCGACCTGAGGATCATAATGCTGATTGGACGGAATTCAGATTAATGATGGAAGCACAATATTGTCCTCGTCCAGTTAGAGAGGCTAGAGTCCGAGAGTTTTTCTCCCCGCATAGTTCGGAGGCATCTGTCACAGATATAATCAAGACCTTTAATCACCAGCTGACCTGTGTGCGACACTTGGTCAGGACCGAGGCAGAAAAGATATTCCATTTCGTCATGCGGATGAAGCCGGAGATTCAGCAGTATATGTACGGATTCGAATGTACTACTTTGCGACAGTAATAAAATAAAATTTTACAAATTTATAATTCACATAAAATCATAGAAACAAAATTTACAATGAACAATTAAATATCTCCGATTATACCAATAATGCTTCTAAATCATAAACATCATCCAATAGCATTAAAAATGCACAAATAATTGTACATATGGTATCATTAACCTGGCTCTGATACCACTGTTGGGCTTCCGGAAACAAAATCGAATACACATCGGAATACACAATAAAGAATCCCAAACAAGATCGATCAAGTAACGTATATACGAAAAATAAATCAACGAAGATAAAAGGATTAAGGTCCCATATCCTTGAAGCCTTTGGTAATGTCTTCGTAAGATGACGATGATCACGAACCCGAGTATGAGCACGAAATCCCTTCGTCCCAAACACTAAAAATACGATGCCTCTACGTCACTACGTGTCGGAACTTGACCGAAAAAAAATCACTGAAACTCCGTTTGAAAGAACATGGCTAGGAAGTTTCAAAGGAATTTTTCTCTCTTTATTTTTCTTATTTTCTCTCAACTCCAAGATGAAGAAAAATCATGAAAATTTCTCTCCGCTCTCTTGAAATAGCTCTCGACCGAATTGATGTCTTTTTGGTGGTGGTGAGATGTGTTTTGTTATATAATGTGATTAAGTGATCCCACCATATCAAGAGATATTTGGCACCATGCCTTGACATATCATGGTGGGATTTATTTATCACAAAACAACAAAATAAAAACCACCAAGTAACATGAGTTGGGGGAGGGGGGCATATGGAAATGTCTAGGAAACGAAGCGAGTCACTCGGCTCGTCTACCGGACGTTCGTAAAACGACTCCGTTAAATACACTCTATTTTATCTCCAATATATTATACTAATTAATTAATCCAATTAATTAATTATATCAAATATAAATATATTTCTCTAAGAAATATTATTTATAAATTAAATTAATTACCCAGTAACTTAACTTCAATTCAGAAAACCGCTATTTGATTTATCCAATAAATAATAATTAGATATCCAATATCTAATATTAATACAGAGATGATAAATTCTTATTTATCCGTCAATGATCCTGATGCGCGACTCTGAAGGTCCGTCTCAGCCGGCACTGGGAGGAACCAATGAGTGCGGGCAGCACTTAGCCAGCCTAGCGGGCCGCACCATAAACCCCGACTGAGAATGAATGAAGGAATCATTCCAGAACCATTATGTCGTGAATACCATATACGTATAGACCCTTTATCAGATGTCCCAGTCAAGTCTTCGGGTCACGGTGAAGTCAAACCCTACTGTTGACTAGACTCTATACATGTATTAATACAAATCAAGACCGAATTATTACTAGTGTATCCAATACGACTAGATCAGAATGCTTTAGCCAAAGACTTATAATCTTATTTGCCATTAACCGTATAGGACATTCGCCTGCTCACTAACAGGAGGTAGAATCCTTTCTTGGTGTACAATAAAGGCTTCTACCTACCCGTATAGTCTGCACTTTGAGGTTGACTCAGCGATTAAGCAAACGAGCCTAACTACTCTAATGACAAACTAAATGTCACAGGCACATCTCCTACTGAACCCTCAAGACAAAGGTCCATGTATACCATCACAACCTTTCGATTCGTCATCGACTCTCCAAGAGTGAATACCGTGTGATTGAATCAAGTATGAGTCGTGTTCGAGTATACTGGTCCCACCAATATACTCATAACTATGCTATCAATACATGCACACGTCCTAGCATCAGTTATACAAGTCTTACTCAAAACTTAATGGCCAATTAAGTTTATTGACTTGAGAACGGTTTACGTAAATAAACTTCAAACACTTCCAGTGCAGTTTCTCTTATCCGATAACGAGAGTGGAATGTTCACACTTTTTTATATGGTCTTGACTTCAATGTTTACCAAACTAAGAATGCATTTGAAATACAATAAACAGTGAATGAATCATATTGCCTTTTATTAATCATTCCATAATTACAAGTACAATGCCCCTACTCTCTCATCCCCTAAGTGGCATTTGAGGGCATATTCCTAACACACTAACCTCCTTTCCTCTAGTTTTTGCAGGAATTTGAGTGTTGCTTTTGCAGGATATTATCGCCTCCCATCTTGGGTCTCAACGACTTTTTCTCACAATACCCCCCTTTTTGTTCTCTTAGTGTCTTTGCAGGTTTCTCTCAATATTTCATTAGGCCACCCCTGTTGCAATTACAGGTTCTAATACTCTTATTTGGAATTTATGGTATTGCCTTCGGGCCGCTGGTATTCTTTTTCCCGTTATTGGTTTTTTCCCATTGGGTTTTCCAATAATGAGTTTTAATGAGGCCAACGAGTTCATCCTACCCTGGGATGAACTCCAGATGCTTTTTGCGTCTTAGCGAGGTCTTAGAGACATGCCCGGCGGTTATATCGCCTTGGATGGACCTCCTTGGCACACATTGCTCTGCTGCTTTCCACCGGTTTGCTTGTACCAGATCAGCCACCCATGCTACCCATGCCTCCATTCCGGATGTTGCTCTCGGAAGCAGATCTCACAATATTTCGAGTGTTGCCTCCCACTCTTGGTGTTGCGGTCCATTTACATGTAGCTTGCCCCTCCACGATGTTCAAACGCCCGATCTGTTAGGATTTTCTCATTTGTTCAATCTTCTATCGGCTTGTAGTAGTTTTCGCTTTCCTTTTTTGCTCTGCGTAGCACTTTTGGCCGCATGTGGCCTCTTACATTTTTGGGATTGACTATTTTTGTATGACTTTTTCTTTTTTTTATATATATAAGCACCTATTTAACCATAGTTTGCAAATTACTAACAACCTAGAATTTTGATCTCACGAAATGTATAGTAAAATGGTACTTTTTATATTAGAAAAAACAAAATGCATTTATCTCTATTCTTACTTTTTTCTTTTAAATCATAGCAAACCTCAAAGGTATTTCTTAAAACTAAGAGGGTATATTCAATCTGAATTTTAAAGGATTTTTTTAGATTTTAAAAATCTAGGTATATTCAGTTTGGATTTCAAAAGATCCATTAATATCTGGTGGTGGGTATTCAATTAAGATTTTAAATTATCCTTTAAAATCTGGTGGTATTAAAATATTCATGAATTTTTTTGGATTTTTGTTGGCCACTTAAGTATACTGGATACAGTTTGGAAAAGTAGTTTAAACAACAAACTGTATGGAATCTAAATCTGAGTGCGTAGCGGAAGTCTTGGATACAGTTAGTTGCCGTGGATACAGCAACAAAGTGTTTGGTGTATACTTAATATATCACAGTAACTTCAAACAAGAAAAGGTAAGGTAAATAACACGTAATTTAAGTGGTTCGAGGTAAACCCCTCTACGTCCACCGGTCCTCCACACAGAGTAAAAGTTTATTAAATAATTCTGCGTACACAACTACGTAATTATAAACAAACCTATCCTTGTATCGTTCACACGATTGATACAAAGAATATCACTTTCAACCTTTCACACGATTGGTTAAAGCTTCCTTCTTGACTAGCTTCTTCACACACGCCCAAAGCTTCGTCCTTATTCGTCCCACACAGGTCAGAATAACTTGTTGAGTTCACACAGAGCTCGGTTTTTACACAGAGGTAAAAGGTTAGGTAACCAGGTAAGAACATCAGCTTTGAATATCAAGATCTGATGATAGCTGTTCTTGATGTTTGAGCACTGTATATCTCTTTCGTTTTAACTTGCAGTTTGCTCTGGAGATATGTTTGCTCAGATGATAACTTTGATAGCTTTGAGAGTTATATTACTTGGGGTATCTGATCTTCAATGTCTTCAAGGATATATATAGCCTCTGAAGAAAGTATCCGTTGAGATGTCCATTTGAATAAGATTTCCTTCAACGGGAATATGACATGATCCGGATTTCGCGGGATTCTGAAGATCTGAAGACTGACAGTATTTAAATACTTTATCCTTGAGTATTTAAATACTTCTTTGTTCAACGGAACTTGACTTGTGTTCTTTCTTGTCCTTTTGTGAACTTTATGAAGAATGACTGTATTTAGGATGTCGAGACAGTTTCCATACTTGATCTTTTCACAAGTCTTCAAGCTGTACTGACGAGCTTCACTTATGCCGATTGACGCAGTCTTGATACATGATAAATCCTTGAATCCTCGATCTGATTTTCCTTTCGTATTTGGCATATATGTCAAAACCTTCTCAATAACAAATAACAATCGATACAGGGATCGGGTATCCCGGCTGAATCGATACAGGGTGATTGTTTTTCCTAACAATTTCCCCCTTTTTGACAATTTGCCAAGTCTTAACTTAAACTCTTCGAGTCTTCTTGATGATGCCAAAACCTTCTTCATGAAGCGTTCTTCTTTCGATGACTTCTGGCAGATTTCTTGGTCTTTTGTCAATAGGTCTGACTTAGTGACTTTAGTCTACAATAATGAACTGCTCGCAGGCACGTTCGATACAGTTTGAGATTTATTACAACTTAAGCCTATGACTGGCGCGCAGGCACAATCTTACAATGTATTCTAAGTTTACAACTGAAACTATGAACTGTTCGTAGACTAGTTCGTACAGCTTTAATCTTTCAATCAAGTTTATCTAACTTGAGATTCCTATCAAACAATTTAAGTAAACATACATAAACACAGTAGATTACGAGTTGTAATCTTTCAAGACAAACAAACTGTTTTATTGATATTCAAAAAGATTGAGTACAAAGTTTGTGTCGAATAGAAATTACAAAAACAACAATAATATAAATTTCAGCTCTTTATCTTTGATCCGCATGCCTCCAAGGTCTCCTTCCTGGCTCATTCTCGGTGCCGCGCCACCGGTTTGAAGTGAATCATTGCCTCGTTCTTGGTAAATTGCTCTTCCTTCATAAGAACGATCAAAGGCAAGTATCCAATCCTCTGGATGGGTGACCCGATCTCCTCTTCTATGTTTTGATTTCATTTCGATTTGGAGAGGGAGCTTACCTTCTTCTAGCATTTTTGAAAATTTGTCTGCCGCTTCCGCCAATGTCTTATAATTTTTGAAGATGGCGGATTCCCTGATGAGTCTGACAAAATATCTCATCAGTTCATTCTTCCTCCAGTGCTTCACTTCTTCGGCGGTTGGGTTGCGGTTGGTTGGCAGACGTATTTCCGAATGTCTTTGAACAAGATTTTGCCAAGGGACATTTGGGTCATGGAATTCTGGTCTGGAGCCTGAAATTCTAAAACTTTGGGGTTGAGGTGCTAGCTTGTTCAATTCAAAGAATCACGCTCGAGCGACCTCAAATTCCCTTTCCTGTTGTAGTCTTATTCTCCTTGCAGCTTCTCGAGCTTCTTCCCCCTTTTTGGCTTCATCAAGACTTTGCAGGATTTCAAGAGCGGCGTCCTGTTTGGTCTCGATGCTGTTTATTCTTTCAACGAGGGAGGAAAGAGTCTGCGACATCTCTTGAATGGATTTGTCATGCGCACGTAGTGAGAGTCGTTCTCTATCATTGCACAGGCGGTCTTGGCTTCAGCAATTCTTGTCTTGAAGCTTCCTCCTTCAGCGATTGCGCTTGTTTATCTTCCATGATTTTCAAGGCTTGCTTGAACACTTCTGGCAGGATGATGAATGCTTCGACAACTCGAGATACTTCGTGTTGAAGAGTTGTTATTTCTTCAACTGCAGAGGTGTGCATCCAGTTCAGAGCCTTTTCTACGGAAGAGAGAGCGTTAGCGCATCTTGGATAAATATACCAAGGCCAAGAGCTTGCAGCGCTCTTTGCGTGCAGAGATAGGAGAGTCGTCAAGGGCGAAGTCTTCAGACCATTTAACCTTCTTACGTTCACGGATGGTCGTGAAGTAAGTTGGACATCCTCAGGTTCGTTACCGTCCTCGGATTCCAAGGTTGCAGGGGCGGGAGTAGCTTCTTGTGGAATGGCGACAGTTGGTTCAGAAGCGTCCTGTGGCGAAGGTTCTTCGGCAGATAAGGATGCAAAGGGACCGAATCCTCTGTTGGGTTGTGACCAAGCTTCTTTGGTCGCAATGTGCTCGGTGCCTGTTCCAAAATTTCTTGATCTTCCATGACCGGGAGGGACCGATTCCTCCCGGTCGGGAATGTTCTCCTACTGTGGTGAAGGTAGATTAGCTTGGGTAGATGGCCCTTCGCTGCTTCTCGGGTGGAGAGGTGGCTTGGGCTTCAGCCTCTTCACGGCTCAATCTCGCACTGCTTGAAGAGCATCGTGCCGTCGCCTCGAGTCGTGGTCGCCGTCGTCTTTTGGATTGATGGGAGAGTCCTCGACTTCTTCTTTCCTTTTCTTAAGGCGCGTCGGATTTGTGCAACGGTGGCTTTCAATGAGATCTTTGCAAGAAGCGTTGTCCCATCGAAGCAAAGGCCTCAATTTGAGTTGAGTCGGTTACTTCGAGACAAATCGCTCTTCGTGGCTCCATTCGCTCCGGTTGCAGCAGTATCGCACGGAGCTAGCCTAAAGCTTTTCCATTGCGAAATCTTTCGTACGCTGTTCAATTTGTCTTGAAAGAAGTGTTTGATTTATAATTGAGTCGGGGAGGGACTTGAATCATGTCCGGAGACGCTGTTTCGAGGATTAGGTACAGGTATGGGATCTGCACGGAAGATGGACTCCTTGCAGGATGGTGCCCCGAAGGAAATTGGATCTGTACGGGTGTGGAATCCGTAGAGGAGAAGTAGCTTTGGCTCCGAATGGGCACCGACGTGCTAACGTCTTGAATGTTGGCGATGTCTCTAAATCCGTCGTAGCCGCCAAGGGCTCGGGATCTACTATCGATGCGGTAGGAGACACCTCTTCCGCAGGGTTGGGCCACGGGTGCTATATCGATGGGTTGCGCCACGCGAGACATCCTCGAGTGTTTGGCTTTGATTTTTGAGAGCCTCCGAGTCTCTTCTTCGACTTCTCATCAGAGTGCTTCTTGCCGTGAGAACGCTTGCGCTTCTTCTTTGAAGATTCCAATTGGGGACCTTCACGGTTTCGTCTCTCGGGTTTGTCGAAATAGGCATGTGACGTGTTCTCGGGTGGTTGGCATGCATTGTGCTCTGGTTATAGGCAGAGGGTTTGACGCCTCCTAAATATATCCGTGAGTCGTTTTTCTTAGCATCGGCGGATTGCTTGACTCCGCACTTCGTCGAATGTAGTTTAGCATTAAACCGAACGATTTCTTTTGGCCGGTTTGCACACCTCTTCCTGAAGACGTTTCAAAATGATTTGACACCAGTTGACCTTTTCACAGGTCAAGATAGCTACCATCATTCTGAACCTAAGATTCGTGCACATCTCGAACGCACCGGTTCGATTTTCAATGATTCTGGAACAGAAATCGTGGAGATAAACGAAATGAAGAAGAAAATTTTTCTTGTGGCACGTGGTTGTCACCATATCAACCACTTTGGACCCGGTAAATAGTCCATAAAACTTGGTAATCAGCCCTTGAGACCCAAACGTCTCAAGCTGGTCCATGGTCAGGCCGTCGGCGGGCAGCCTGTAGATTTTCTGAAGTAGGTCGCTATCTATGCAGATTTGCACTCCTTGGACTGTTGCAGTGATGTCAGCAACATGTCCTCCCTGGGCTAGTGAGAGAAAACGAACGGCAGCGTTGAGGTAGAATTCCTCAACCAGATGAGCGTCGTATTTGTCGGCGGTTTTGCTTCCAAAGCGATAAAGACCTTGTTGTTCAAGACGAGTAATGATATACTCCATCGGTTCAGTGTCGTTGGTTTCAGAGATGATACGCTCGATGATGACGGTTTTCGAGAAGATCCGTCCATCAATGATGTTGGAGGTCTTCTTGAGCTGGGGATGAAGATTGACTAGCCATGGATGTTTTCTTAAAGCGAAGGTGTAAGAAAACAGTAGAAATTCGCAGTGAATATGCAGAGAATATGTAGGCTGTTTGCTTGAGATCTCTTGTAATTGCAGAATGCGTAAAGAGTCTCTAATGGCAGATACAGTCCTTTTATACTTGGGCGGCGAAATAGGGTTTGCAGAGTTCGACGGGTCAGATTTTAAGGGATGGGAACCGTTTTTGAAATCGACGGTCGGATGGATTTAGTATAACCGTACGCTAATCCATTAACAGTTTTAAAATACAGGGTCCCACTTCGACATAGGTTGAATACCTAAATGCCTAAAACGGCGGTTTAAAAATAATAATCAATTTGAAAACATCGCGGCTTTTGAGATTCATTGTCCAGATGTCGTGTAAGGCATTTAATGAACATGATGTTTGACATAAAACAGGCACATGGACAAAATTTATTTTAAAAAGGAAATAATATTATATTATATCTTGAATCAAAATCCTATAGTATGTGCCGTTTCTCCGTCGATACTGACGTTCCCCCTTAAAAAGGTACTAATAGGTTTTAAATTCCATACAGCAATAGTTGGATTAATGCTGTATTCATGGGTCCTACAGTATTCCCCCTTAATTATTGCACACATCAGCTGTAGTATTCATATGCCTTCGTTCGCTACAGTACTGTATTGATGTTTCTGAGTGTACAGATAATTAATGTTGGATACTGTATTCACGGGTCTTACAGCATTCCCCCTCAATTGTTGAGTAAAAGCAGTAAATTAACTTACAGGGAGTCTGGCTGTAGTATTCCCAATTCTGTTCTTAGCATGTTGAATCTTGCTTTGTCGAGAGACTTGGTGAAGATGTCGGCCAGCTGGATGTCTGTATGGACTTTTTCCAGGCGAACATCCTTGTTCTCGACATGATTCCTGATGAAATGATGCTTCATGTTGATATGCTTAGTGCGCGAGTGCAAAACAGGATTGTGCGTGATTGCAATTGCACTCGTGCTATCACACATGATTGGAGTCTCTCTAGCATCGATTCCATAACTGACAGCTTGTTGCCGCATCCAAAGGATTCGCATACGGCGACTACCAAGAAAGATAGTACTGATTCACCGTGGAAAGAGAATTTGCCAATTGCTTCTTCTTGAACCAAGATACGAGTCTAGGTCCAAGAAAGTGACAAGTTCCACTTGTACTTTTCCTATCTAGCTTGCGCCTCCGAGATCCGAGTCGTCAGATCCAACTAAATCGAATCCGCCTTCCTTAGGATACCACAGCCCTGCATCGTTGTTCCTTTAACGTATTTCAGATTCGTTTAGCCGTTTTGAAGTGTGATTCCTTAGGTGCAACTTGGTATCTCGCACACACTCCAACAAAGAATCGATATCGGGCTCGCTAGCCGTTAGGTACAGGAGCGAACCAATGAGCTTCTGTAGAGTGATTGGTCAAACGGCTTCCGACTTCATCGACTAATTTGCACGGAAGTGCTCATGGGGTTGGCGAGGATTTGGAAGTGTTCATTCCAAATTTGTTGAGAAGCTCCTTGCCGTATTTCTCTGGTTGATGAATATACTGTAGGCATCCGCTTTATCTCGCAAACCTAGGAAATAACTAAGTTCCCCATCATACTCATTTCAAATTTGCTTTGCATGAGATGTGAGAACCTTTGACATAGAGCAAGGTTAGTTGAACCAAAAATAATATCATCGACATAAATTTGTACCATTAGAAGGTCATCTCCTTCGTATTTTGAACAATGTTTTGTCGACACCTTTCTCAAATCCGTTATTGGTTAGAATCTTTGGGACGGGGTTTCGTACCGTGCTCTAGGGGCTTGTTTAAGTCCGCATACGCTTTCCTTAGCCTGTAAACTAGATCGATACCGTCTGTGTTGGCAAACCACGGTGGTTGTTCAACATAAACTTCTTGAAAGCTCTCCATTCAGAAAAGCACTCTTGACGTCCATTTGGTATACGATAAAATTCTTATGGGCGGCAAATGCTAAAAATATCTGATGGCTTCTAGTCTCGCTACAGGGCGAAGGTTTCATCATAGTCGATTCCTTCTTCCTGACAATAGCCTTGTGCTACTAGTCTGGATTTGTTTCTTATGATAAGTCCATTTCCATCCTTTTTGTTTCGAAATACCCATTTGGTTCCTATAACCGATTGGTGTGTCGGTCTGGGTACAAGATACCATACATTGTTTCTTTCGAAACCGTTAAGCTCTTCTTCCATAGATGTAATCCAATGAGAGTTGTTAAGAGCGTCTATGGTCGAAACAGGTTGATGGGCTAAGAATACGTGATAGTGCACATATTGAGTCTCCTAAGTTCGGATTGAGATTTCCATTCAGAAACCGTGAGACTTCATCATTAGATTCTTCTTGGGCACAAAGTACATTTCCTTGTGTACTCTGTATTCTCCTACGAGTAGAAACACCTGCATTAATGTTTCCAATGATCAGCTCTTGCGGATGATCTCTCAACCATCTTCGGTCGGGTTCTAGTTCAGGGTCCCGTACTGTGTCGAAAGTTTCTGTGGGTACAGCTTGACTTGACAGCGTCGCCTTCATCCACATCGATTCTTACAGTGCGGGGTTGATTTCTAAATCAACTACAGTTCTATGGGTGTAGGTGGATCCAAGATAGATAGATGGTGAATGTCCCGAGTGATATTATCTACTCTGTAGGGTCATGGTGTGGTTCGTCGAACACTACATGAACCGATTCCTCGATCGTCGACCTCCTTTTATTAAAGATTAAAGCTTTCCGACGGAGGAGTATCCTACGAATATTCCTTCATCCGATTTTTCATCAAATGTTATAAGATTGTCCTTCCCATTGTTCAAAACGTAACACTGCATCCAAAATGTGAAAATACGAAACTAATGGAGTTTTGTTGTTCCATACCTCGTAAGTCGCTTTTGTTGTGGTGCTTGTTGACGATACTGTTTTGAGTGTAGCACGCTGTGTTAGTTGCTTCACCCCAGAAACGCTCGGCAATTTGCTTTCGGCAATCATTGTCCTTGTTGCTTCTTTCAACGTCCTATTCTTTCGCTCGGCAACACCATTTTGTTGAGGTGTTCGGGCAGCTGAGTACTCGTGCTGTATTCCATTCTCCGAACAGTATTGCTCTATAAAGCGGTTATTAAATTCAGTACCTCTGTCGGAACGAATGCACACGATACTCGATGCTTTTTCATTCTACAACTTTCTCAGGAGCTCGGGCAGCCTTGATGTTGTTTCCTTCTTCTTGCTAAGAAAGATCGTCCAAGCATACCTGGAATAATCATCAACAACAACCATACAATATTTCTTACCTCCCAAACTTACTGGGTCTACAGGACCGTAGAGATCCATGTGTAGCATTTCCAATACTCTTTGGGTTGAAAGGTAGGATTTGCTCTTCAGGGTTGACTTGATTTGCTTGCCTTTCTGGCATGGTCCGGCAGACGTCCTTCTTGAATGACACATCAGGCAAACCTCTTACCATACCCTGTCTTGAAAGCTTGTTGATCGTCTTGAAGTTGACGTGAGACATCCTCTTGTGCCATAGCCAGCTAAGATCTGCAGTGCCTTTGGCAACAAAACATGGAATTGAGGAGCTCATAGGCTTCCAGTCAGCAATGTACATATTACCTGATCTGCTTCCTGTAAGCACAACTTCCTTGGTTTGGGTGTTCTTGACTCTACAGCGATCTATATAGAACTTCACCGAGAACTGTTTATCACAGAACTGGCTAATACTAAGTAGATTATACTGTAAGCCTTCAACATATGCGACATCGGTGACTTTGAATTTCCCGACAAGTAGGTTTCCTTTCCCTCTTGTTCTTCCTTTAGACTTATCACCGAAGCGAACTTTTGGACCGCGACCTTCTACAAAATCAGATAGCTTGCTCCTGTCTCCAGTCATGTGACGAGAGCATCCACTATCGAAGTACCAGGTATCCTCCTCTAGAATGTCCTGTAACAAAGAAATTAGGTAGATTTAGGTCCCCTTTGATTTTTGGGTCCATGTATGTTAGTTCCTTTAGGTACCCAGATTTTCCTGACAGCAATTGGTTTACTGTAGGATGTACTCGGTACAGTATTGCGGTATCTACGGGGGGCATATCCGTAGTTGTTATAATCATGATAATTACTATGCATGTAAAATTTAGGATTATTATTATTCCAGTACGAATGCCGTCTAGGAGGTGGAGCCATTTTCCTAGGCCTAACAGCTTGTCTTCTGGGTCTCCAGTTGGATTCCCAATGCTGTTGTTGATACTGAACTGGCATCTGCTGTCTTGAGGGATAACGGGGCTCCTGTATCCAATACCTAGGTGCACTGCATCGAGAATGCTTTGTGCGGGCCTTTGGTGGTTGGATACCGTCTTCTTTCTGAATGACTTTCGGCTTTGATGATATGCTTGGGGAGCATGCTGTAGATTACGCCTTCTGAGTGGTTGTTGGTTCCACTGTCTCGAATTGTAGAGTTGTGGAGGCGGAATGGCAGCTCTTGGTTTTTTCGGTACAGCAGGTTCCTTTATGGGACTAGGAACATCTTCCGATTCTGGAATGTGTTCCACACTCTTGACGAACACAGTACTAGTTTTACCTTTATTCGAACATGAGCTGTATCCTAAGCCACTTTTATCATGAGCATGTTGCCCAGTGCTCGAATTTCTTCCATTCTTTTGGACGATTTTTCAAAAGACTTGAATGGTCTCAAGTTCGCCTCGCTTCTCGAGAGTTGTAATTTTGGTTTGTAGTAGAACCAAATCATTTGTCTTGCTCTCATTATGGGTTTTAACCTCATTTAGTTCATGAGCAAGTTGATGATTGCTCTCCATGAGTTTTTCAAAATCGACCTTGCTGGTTTCACAATCAAGAGACATATTATCATAGTTTATCTTGACAAGTCATTCTCATCTTTCAGCTCTAGATTTGTTAATTGAAGTTTGTATATTCTCGATTTTAGGCTCTCATGGGCTTTTTGAATGTTTTGAACTCATTCATCATATTTTCGAAAGTATGAGATGCATTAGATGGAATAACCGAGGTTGAACTTACCTCATCGTCAGCTGTCTTCACCTTCTCGGAACATCTTTAGCCATAAAGCACATGTATGCTTTATCATCGAACTCATCGTCGGATGAATCACTCTCGATGACCACTGAAGACATTCTGCTGATTTGGATGGTGTGGGGAGGCTTCGATTCTCCAATCGGGGCCTTGAGCTTGTCTTTCCAAGCACGTCTTCTTTCATCTCGCTCTTGTTGCTCGGCCTCCGCAACCTTTGGACTTTGGGATGAGGACATTTGTTTGCATAATGGCCTGGTTTCCTGCAGTTATAACACAGGTTAGCATCGGATGATGTTTGGTGCTTACCTTGTTGATGTGTTTGGGCCTGTAGGAGTCTTTCCAGATTGTTTGATAAACTTTTTGAATTTATGCATTAGAAGCGCCATTTCATCTTGTGACAGATGTCGCTGCTGCCACAAGACTCTTGTGACCGGGCTTGACGAGCTAGGCATCTGTGTCGACGGTTCGATACACAAGGCGAGAGTCGTGACCTTTGAAGGAGATTCTTGACTTTCTCTCTTCACAATGTCATACTCAAATGCTTTAAGGTCGAGAAGAGATCAAAAGTGGATATTTCATTAAGATTACATGATACACGCATAGCCGTGGTCTTAATGTCCCATCTGGCCAGGAGAGATCTCGAAAATTTTTAAGTTCTTCTCCTTTTGGGTGTAAATCTTGCCCAACGCTTCAAGTTCACCAACAATACCAAGAACTGAGGTCAAGTTCCTCAAGTGTTTCCGTTGGTTTCATTTCAAAAGATTCGAATTCCGAGTGAGTTTTGAAATTTTGTTTTCTTTTGAGAGCTCGGTTCCTCACAAATTAACTTGAGTTTATCCCGATTTCTTTGTCGCTTTTGCGCTCTTTACCTTTGAGAACGTGCCTTTGTCAAGAGTGACAAATAACGCGTTCTTAGCCACGTTGTCTAGATTGGCTCGCTTCCTTTCATCGGTTGTCCATTGCTCGCGTTCCTTCTCGAGCATTTCAAGATGGGCTTGGCCCTCAATCCTTGCGGCCGGATTGACCTTCATAATCTTGATCGGACCATCTGTATAACAAAGATCATCTCTTCGTGCATTGCCGCAAGATGAGCTTCCATTCTAATTCTCCAAATCAAATTCGTTAATAGAGAACATAGGGACTTTGTTAATCATAGAGGTATCCATACCGATAATATAGGAATGAAAGAAACTGTTTTGAAAATAAGTGATTTGAATCGATTCGGTTAAAAGAAATACGATCGATTCTTTTTAGAATCAACCGCTCCGATACCACTTGTTGGCCACTTAAGTATCTTGGATACGGTTTGGAAAAGTAGTTTAAACAACAAACCGTATGGAATCTAAATCGAGTGAGCGGAAGTCTTGGATAGCTTAGTTGCCGTGGATACAACAACAAAGTGTTTGGTGTATACTTAATATATCACAAGAACTTCAAACAAGAAAAGGTAAGGTAAATAACACAGTAATTTAAGTGGTTCGAGGTAAACCCCTCTACGTCCACTGGTCCTCCACACAGGAGTAAAAAGTTTATTAAATAATTACTGCGTACACAACTACGTAATTATAAACAAACCTATCCTTGTATCGTTCACACAGATTGATACAAAGAATATCACTTTCAACCTTTCACACAGATTGGTTAAAGCTTCCTTCTTGACTAGCTTCTTCACACACAGTTCCAAAGCTTCGTCCTTATTCGTCCCACACAGGTCAGAATAACTTGTTGAGTTCACACAGAGCTCGGTTTTTACACAGAGGTAAAAGGTTAGGTAACCAGGTAAGAACAGCAGCTTTGAATATCAAGATCTGATGATAGCTGTTCTTGATGTTTGAGCACTGTATATCTCTTTCGTTTTAACTTGCAGTTTGCTCTGGAGATATGTTTGCTCAGATGATAACTTTGATAGCTTTGAGAGTTATATTACTTGGGGTATCTGATCTTCAATGTCTTCAAGGATATATATAGCCTCTGAAGAAAGTATCCGTTGAGATGTCCGTTTGAATAAGATTTCCTTCAACGGGAATATGACATGATCCGGATTTCGCGGGATTCTGAAGATCTGAAGACTGACAGTATTTAAATACTTTATCCTTGAGTATTTAAATACTTCTTTGTTCAACGGAACTTGACTTGTGTTCTTTCTTGTCCTTTTGTGAACTGTATGGAGAATGACTGTATTTAGGATGTCGAGACAGTTTCCATACTTGATCTTTTCACAAGTCTTCAAGCTGTACTGACGAGCTTCACTTATGCTGATTCGAAGCAGGTCTTCGATACATGATAAATCCTTGAATCCTCGATACAGTTTTCCTTTACTGTATTTGGCATATATGTCAAAACCTTCTCAATAACAAATAACAATCGATACAGGGATCGGGTATCCCGGCTGAATCGATACAGGGTGATTGTTTTTCCTAACAATTTTATAAAATGATGATTTAGTGGATTTGCTAGTATTTTTTGTGCTTTTTGAAATCCGGCCAAAATATAGGAGATTTTGAAGGATTTGTCAAGTCTCGAATAATATTATTATAAATTTTAATAACTAGATTTCCCATATATCTCTATCCTCTATGTCTTATCTGTTAAATTATTATGATAAATTATATAAGAAAAAAATTATGTTATATATACACGATTTATCAAAATTATTCTATATGTGTAAATATTTAAAATCTATATATCTATTAATCGCTAAATTTTGTTCAAATTTATTCTAATATTCACATACATTCTCTTTAAGTCAATAAGCACTGGCCTACGACATGAAAGAGGTGGCAGTGGAGAAATCGATGGAAGAAAAGAAGCAGAAAGTGTCTGGTAACTTCACGGAGAACAAGAGTAGTGGGCCCTGCAAGGGCCAGTCTTCATTTCATTCATCTAGGAGACCTTCAGACGCAGCGAATAAATGTTATAACTGTGGTAAAGAAGGGCATGTTCGGCGTGATTGCTATGCACCTTCTGTGACCTGTTTCGAGTGTGGATAGGAGGGGCATCGTGCGACTTTTTGCGGAAATATGACTAGATCTATTGGTACTCGCACTCCTGCACCGGTTCCGAAAGAGACAAGTGTGAACCAGTCACAGCAAAGTGGTTTCCTGCAGCAGAATGTTGGGAAAATAGAGGCGTCTAGTGCTGGGTCCGTTCCTCCGCGCCTTTATGAGATGAGGAGGTCAGAAGATCAGAACACTACTGTTGCATCATGTACGATTCAGATCCTTTTGCAATTAGTTAATATCTTATTCGATTCCTGAGCTACACATTCTTTCATATCACTGAATTGTGTTAATCGTTCGAAAATCTCGTGTTTATATGATTGTGAGCCTTATGTTGTGGGATTACCGAGTGGAGAGAGAATTGTGGGAACCCTAGAAACTAGAGAATTTCCGGTGACTATAGGAGGGAGAGATTGGCCATCAAATCTTATTGTGGTCATCCATGGTGACGATTTAATTCTCGGAGACAATTGGCTCAATCGATATGGGGCTATTTTGAATTACCCAAAGAGAGTTATTTCTATCATTGCTGATGACGGATCCGAACATTTATTCAAGGGATGGAGATTGGGAAGCTCAGGAAAATTGATCAAAGCCATGAAAGCACTGAAATTGCTAAAATAGGGTTGTTACGGATTTTGGTGTTATGTCATGAAGAAAGAAGAAGGAGTAGAGCTCGCATCTATTCCAGTGGCAAACTAATTCTCAGACGTATTCCCTGACGAACTACCCGGGTTACCTCCGCGGAGAGAAGTAGAGTTTAATATCGAATTAGAGCCTGGAGCCACACCTATTTCCAGAGCACCATACCATATGGCGCCAACCGAGATGTATGAACTAAAGAAGCAGCTTGAGGAATTAATGCAGAAGGGTTACATTCAACCAAGCGTTTCTCCTTGGGGAGCACCCGTTCTCTTTGTCCGGAAGAAAGATGGATCCCTCCGATAATGTATAGACTGCAGGGAGTTAAACAAGGTGACGATCAAGAATAAGTATACAATACCTTGGATCGACTTGTTTGACCAACTGCAGGGGGCAAGGGTATTCTCGAAGATCGACTTGAGATCAGGATACCATCAATTGAGAATTAAGGAATCGGATATACCGAAATCTACTTTCAGATCCCGGTACGGGCACTATGAATTTGTGGTGATGCCATTCGGACTTACCAATGCTCCTGCGGTATTTATGCAATTGATGAATCGACTATTCTTAGAATATTTAGATATATTCATGGTCGTTTTCATTGATGACATCTTGATCTATTCGAAAGACCCATAGGAGCATGCAGTGTAACACCCCCAAGACGATCAGGGCATATTACAGCGCCGTGGACCCCACACTGTGGAATCCACCAGGGTAATGTACCAACAAGACATTCGACAACAACATACATCAACAACCAACCGACAATTTCACAAACAAAAGACTGAATCCAACAATAAAATCTGACATCAAATCCATTTCCCAAAACGGGAACATAACATTCACAAATTCAAAAAGGAAGTACTCGGGTACTTAAATCAATTTCACAATACAGAAATTTCAAAACAAGACATCAATAATAAACGACAGAACAGAACACCAACAAATGACTACTGAACAGTATCATGCTTGCCCATCATTCTCATACGGCTCGTGTGCTCGCTTGTCTCCAAGACCTGTACCTGAAATACAAAAAGTATTTCCCACATTTAAGGGGTTAGCGACAACTGCTAGTGCAAGTATAATCCATTTGAACTACCATTCTAATCAGATGAAAGTATGCGCCAAAAATCATTTTAGAAATCATTTATATTCCGGAATATTTTACGGTGTACAAGCACAAAACACATTTTCTCCAACAAAACAATTCAAAGTTAACCTTGGTACGAGACTCACGGCCACCGTACCCCGCAGAGCCCCTTCGGACATCCCTGGGTGGTTAACCATAGTTCGCGATACGAAACTCATGGCAACGTATCGCTAGAGGCCCCATCGGACCATCCCTAGGTGAACATACACATATACAACCACGAATAGCCATAATTCAAATACTAGAACGCATAAACAAATGTAATGTACTTGCCTTTGAGACATCTTTGGATAATCGGAAATGAAATACAACTACGAACGGTCCGGATGGAAAACGACGGTTCCTAAACGAAGGATCAACATAACTCAGTCCCAACGGACAACAATAATCAAATGGAATACACCCATAACCCCGATTACAAACCACGACAATGAACGATCAATCGATACGGGCGAGGGTTTACGTAAAACCTCCCCGAGTCGATAATTCACGAATTAAACTAGGTGAAATGTATTGGGATTCATCCATGTTGATCCCAGAAATGATCAAGACTATCCTTACTGTACCAACACGAGTCTTTTCTAGCGCTCTTTGTCCTCACTCACGCGGACCTGGGAAACTTCCCAGGGGGTCACCCATCCTATAACTACTCCAGGTCAAGCACGCTTAACTTTGGAGTTTCTGTGAGATGGATACCAGAAAAGAAGATAAATCTTGTTTCTATGAGTAGTCCAAATCAATTCATTTAACCACTTTCTAGTGCAGATCTCACTAGTCGAATCGCAAGCAGCGCCTCGCGCATTTTTAAACCCATGCAGGCAGGATGCTGGACTGAAGCCCAAGAATCCCCCTTCTAGTATCTGCCAGCATTTCAGCCCCATAGTCTGGAAACCTCCGCGAACTAGATTTGATTACACAGCCCTCTAGTGGCTAGATTCATTCACACAGTCCTCCAACACTTGACATCAGCATCTGTTCTAGCTCCGTTTACTTCCGCTGCGCCAGTATCTCAGTTCCAGCATACTAGATTTGATCACATAGCCCTCCAGCACCTGACAACCTCCACTGCACCAGCATCTTAGTTCCGGCCAAGTGGCAATATTTGCTGCATGCCCGCCTCTCAGTTCCAACATTCTGGCAGCCTCTATTTTAGGATACTCCGAGGGAATCCGCACCCGTGACTTTCTCTGATACCAATTGTTAGCCACTAAGTATACTGGATACAGCTTGGGAAGTAGTTTAAACAACAAGCTGTACTGATTTTAAATCTGAATGCATAGCGGAAGTCTTAAATACAGTAAGTTGCTATGGATACAGCAACTCGATGTGCAGTGTATACTTAAATAATCACAATTAAATAAAACAAGTAAGGCAGAAGGTAAATAACACAGTATTTAAAGTGGTTCGAGGTAAACCCCTCTACGTCCACTGGTCCTCCACACAGGAGTAAAAAGTTTATTATAATTACTGCGTACACAACTACATAATTATAACAACACACAATCAATATATCGTTCACACAGATTGATATAATGATCCTACAGGAGTAGAAGATGTTACTCAGAACGTTCAACAACTCTCTATCTTAGAACCTCCAACTCCCATAGAACCTGTTGTTGACCTAGAAATCAACCCCGCAGCTGTAAGAATCGACGTAGATGAAGCCGACGCTGTACAAGCTGAAGCTGAATCTACAGAAACTCTCGATACAGTACGGGACCCTGAATTAGAACCCGACCGAAGATGGTTGAGAGATCACCCGCAAGAGCTGATCATTGGAAACATAGATGCTGGTGTTTCTACTCGTAGGAGAATACAGAGTACACAAGGAAATGTACTTTGTCCACAAGAAGAACTAGATACTGAGATATCACCGTTTCCAGAATGGAAATCTCAATCCGAGCTTAGAAGACTCAATATGTGCACTATTGCTGTATTCTTAGCCCAGTCCGAACATGTTTCGACCATAGACGCTCTTAATAATTCACATTGGATAACATCTATGGAAGAAGAGCTTAACGGTTTCGAAAGAAACAATGTATGGTATCTTGTACCCAGACCTACGCATCATTCGGCTATAGGAACTAAATGTGTATTTCGAAACAAGAAGGATCGAAATGGACGAATCATAAGGAACAAATCAAGGCTAGTCGCACAAGGCTATAGACAGGAAGAAGGCATAGACTATGATAAAACTTTGCCCCTATAGGCAGACTAAAATCTATTAGGATATTTTTAGCCTTTGCCTCCCATAAGAGCTTTATTGTATACCAAATGGACGTCAAAAGTGCATTCCTAAATGGAGACCTTGCCGAAGAAGTTTATGTTGAACAACCACCAGGGTTTGCCAAAACAGACGGCATCGACCTAGTCTACAGGCTAAGGAAGGCACTGTATGGACTTAAGCAAGCCCCTAGAGCCTGGTATGAGACCCTGTCCCAGTATCTAACCAATAATGGATTTGAGAAAGCTGTTGTGTACAAGACCTTGTTCAAAATACAGGAAGGTGATGACCTTCTAATGGTGTAAATTTATGTAGATGATATAATTTTTGGTTCAACTAACCTTGCTTTGTGTCAAAGGTTCTCTCATCTCATGCAAAGTAAATTTGAAATGAGTATGCTGGGAGAACTTAGTTATTTCCTAGGTTTGCAGGTAAAGCAGTTGCCTACAGGTACTTTCATCAATCAGGAAAAATACAGCAAGGAGCTTCTCACAAATTTGGAATGAACACTTCCAAATCATCGTCAACCCCCATGTGCACTTCCGTGCAAATTAGTGCTGATGAAGCCGGAAATTCGGTTGACCAATCACTCTACAGGAAGCTTATTGGCTCTCTCCTGTACCTAACGGCCAGCAGACCCGATATCCAGTTTGCTGTTGGAATGTGTTCGAGATATCAAGTAGCACCTAAGGAATCACACTTCAATACAGCTAAACGAATCCTGAAGTATATTAAAGGAACAGTCGATGTAGGACTGTGGTATCCTAAAGAAGGCGGATTCGATTTAGTTGGATACAGCGACTCGGATCTCGGAGGCTGCAAGCTAGATAGGAAGAGTACAAGTGGAACTTGTCATTTTCTTGGACCTAGACTCGTTTCTTGGTTCAGTAAGAAGCAATTGGCTAACTCACTTTCCATTGCTGAATCAGAATACTATGCTGCTGGTAGTTGTTGTATGCATATCCTTTAGATGCAGCATAAGTTGTCAGATTATGGGATTGAAGACAAAGAGACGCCAATCATGTGTGATAGCACAAGTGGAATTGCAATCACGCACAATCCTGTATTGCACTCGCGCACTAAGCATATCAACATGAAGCATCATTTCATAAGGAATCATGTCGAGAACAAGGATGTTCGGCTCGAAAAGGTTCATACAGATATTCAGTTGGCCGACATCTTCACCAAACCTCTCGACACAGTAAGATTCAACATGCTTAGACAAGAATTGGGAATGCTATAGCCCGACTCCCTGTAAGTAATTTACTGTTTTTACTCAACAATTGAGGGGGAATGCTGTAAGACCCAAGAATACAGTATCCACCATTAATTATCTGTACACTCAGAGTCTTCAATAGAGCACTGTAGGGAACTAAGACATATGAATCATCCTACAGCTGACGTGTGCAATAATTAAGGGGGAATACAGTATGACCCATGAATACAGCTGTTGTGTCGAGACTTATACGCCTCGACCGGCGATCGCCTCAGAGACTGGGTGGCCTAGCCATAGCCGAGCAGCCAAGGCAGAACTGCCGACCAGAGGCCAGGCGACCTAGCCATAGCTGAGCAGCCAAGATAGATCGGCCGACCGAAGGTCCCAGGACAAGTCCCGGTGCCGAGTGATCGACATAGTGATCGACATCTAACTCGATCGTCTCTCGGTACTTGGCGATCAACTCCTGGTGGCCGACTAGCATACGATCATCTCTCGGCATTTGTCGACCGACCCCTGGTGACTGGCCGATGCCGACCTCTGGTGACCGACTAATGCCGATCGCCTCATGCCGCTCGAAGCCAATGATCATCCAGTCGGCAAAGGCCAAAGCCCAGGACAAAACCCACGTGCAATGCCGAGACAAGATCCGCATTTCACGGATCATTGACCGCAGCCTGTCAGCATCTTTCCACCAGCCGCCAGGCCCGCCGAAAGGTGTCAGTAGGACCGCCCGTGACAGAAACTCCGGACGCGTGCTGGCTCCTCATTGGACCGCCTGACTAGCTGCCAGCGTGACCTTGGACTTTAGGCAGACAGCCCATGTGACTTAAAGACGATCGCCCCATTATTATATTGGATGAAAGGCGATCGCCCGCCAGGAAACAAGGCATCTCAGCCCCTATAAATAGAAGGCTCCCTGCACTCGGCCACCTCTCGGGTTCTTGACGATTTCAGCACACAACTTGGCCTTCCTACTCTTGGCAACAGCTATCTCTCGGTTCCTTCTTCTCTCTAAGCCTCTCTCACATAGAAGACGATCGGCCGAGAGCAAGAACACCAAAGCTTCGCTCAAGAGCTGGATAATAGGAACTTTTTACACTCATTGTACTTAGATTCTCACATTAATACTTGTATCCACGAATATTTGTATTAATAACATCTCGCGAGAGTATTCAAGCCCGGGATTAACAACCCCGACAATTCTAGTGTTATTCACACCCCCTCGGAAGTGCTCCCGCAACCTTGTTTGTTGTCCGTCCATTCCAGCAGTATTTCATCTTCGGATAAATATTTCGGGCAACAACAATTGGCGCTAGAGGAATGGGTATTCTAACCCTCAATTTTATTACTACCGTCTCGAAGAAGACTCACAGTTCTCCGGGGCATATACCTGAAGAAACACTCACTGTTCTTCAGAGAAAGCTTTCAGAATCATGACTTCTGCCTCCTCGTCGAAGAAAGCCGCTGGCCGGCCCGCCAGGCACCTTGTTCCGTCTCAGTCCGAGCCACAGCCGATGGCGGAGGGTAGCCGCCGCGGTCCGAGATGCTCGATCCCGCCGCTGAGGGACGGCCTAAGTCTCTCGCTCGATCAGTTCCAAACCGCGGGACAGATCGAGGAGGTCATGGCCGTCCTACAGGAGCGACGGAGTGCTCTCGACGCGCCTCTCGCTATCACCCCCTCGGCCATCCGCCGGATGATCAAACGGAAGTACAAGGCATTGCTGACCGAGTGATCGCCAGGAGGCTCCCATCCGCAAGAAAAGGCGCTCGCCAGCCGGGGCACCTCTGTTTTCGATCGCCTGGGCAGCGACCCATCATGGCGACCGGGGTAGTCCGGCCCCAGCCACGAGACGACGGAGCTCGAGTCCGTCACCAGGAGTTCGGCGTATCCGACTCCCAGAAGGCCGACCAGCCGTTTGGCTCCCCCTCGAAAGAGAGCCGAGGTCGGCAGCAGTGGAGTCAGGAGATCGGTACACGATCGCCTCGGCTCCCGCTACAAAAGTCGATCCACGAGCGAGCATGCTACAGCAATGGCCGCGATGCAGCGCCAGCTCTACGACATGAAGGCGCTCCTAGAATCTGGGGCAGGCGCCATGAGCAAGATCGCCGGGCCGAGCGAGCCGCTCGCGGTCCACATCGAGCTCGCCCCTGTGCAGCATAAGATCGCCCCTCCGCAAACACCTTTGTACGAAGGGAGATCAGACCCCGAAACACACCTGAGCAAGTTCAACATCTACATGACCGGGTGTGGGGCATCTGACGCGACCAGGTGCCGAATGTTCCCTCTGACACTGGACGACCTTGCCCATAGGTGGTACACCTCATTGCTGCCTCGATCCATCGGCTCCTTTAACCAACTGGCGAACAACTTCACAGCGTACTTCGCCACCAGGGTCGCTCGGCCAGAAGGTCCCCATTGCATGATGCAGATCAAACAAGGGGAAGAAGAGTCCGACTCAGACTACATCGACTGGGTAGATGAGATCATCCTCAACGGCGAGCCAATAAGCGATGAGATTGCCCTCTACGCGGTCCTAGGAGGATTCCATGGTCTTTCGCCTATGTTCAGGCATCTTACGAAGGACCAACCCTCGACCTACGTGATCTCTCGCGCTAAGGCCGCAGACTTTCTGGCCAGGCAAAGGTTTCTTCTTAGCCTATGAGCAGCGCGATCGGCGCCCGAACGGCGATCTCCAGTCTTCCAGCCCGATCGCCGATATCAAGCAACATCATCAAAATCGGAGGACTCATTCGCCATCTACAGTTCATCATCTAACATGATAGACTAAGGCACGAGATCGCCTCCACGGCACAACATGTAGCCATGGTCCTAGTAGTCGATGGAACCGGCTACTTCGGCCATGCAAGGTCCCTTTGGGCCAAGATCGCCCACCCTTCGTTTAAATACGAGGCCGGCGTAGTCTGAGGTCCCTCCAAAACTAATCAGTGGACGCGATCGCCCGCCCTCAAAGGTTCATCATCTAACATGGTGAACCCGGACAATGCGACGCGTCACTACCCCCGTCTCAACGTACACCGTCGAGGTTCGCCATCTTCATGGCAGGCCGAGGTGGAAGCAGAGCTAACAAGCCGCGGAAGTGGAGCTGATTAATCCGACGACGCCCCGCGCAAGGACTCCTCTAGACCGAGACCGCACGCCCTTCGTTTAAATACGAGGCGAGGCGCAGCCTAACAGAGGACCCTCACAATAAAATGAGTCACGAGACAGTCAATGTCGTTCGCGCATAAGACACGGTCATGGAGTCGGTCCATCGAACTCCGCGACTGTGCACGGTTCCTCAGCGACGAAACAATCAAGTTTCTACGAGGGATTGGCCAAATGTTGTTTTTTGCAGGTACAAGACCGAAAGATAGCTAGCCAATCGACCAGATCGCCCAAGTCCGAAACCAAAGTCCGCTCAACGGATCGCCCGTCCTCATCCTACACGATCTCCAGCAAGAACCACCTCGCCCCATGTCTTCAACATCGGAGCAAGCTGGGGGGCAATTGTTGTGTCGAGAATTATACGCCTCGACCGGCGATCGCCTCAGAGACCGGGCGACCTAGCCATAGCCAAGCAGCCAAGGCAGAACTGCCGACCAGAGGCCAGACGACCTAGCCATAGCCGAGCAGCCAAGATAGATCGGCCGACCGAAGGTCCCAGGACAAATCCCGGTGCCGAGCGATCGACATAGAGATCGACATCTAAGACGATCGTCTCTCGGTACTTGGCAATCAACTCCTGGTGGCCGACTAGCAGACGATCATCTCTCGGCATTTGTCGACTGACCCCTGGTGACTGGCCGATGCCGACCTCTGGTGACCGACTAATGTCGACCGCCTCATGCCGCTCGAAGCCGATGATCATCCAGTCGGCAAAGGCCGAAGCCCAGGACAAAACCCATGTGCAGTGCCGAGACAAGATCCGCATTTCATGGATCATTGAACACAGCCTGTCAGCATCTTTCCACCAGCCGACAGGCCCACCGAAAGTTGTCAGTAGGACCGCCCGTGACAGCAACTCCGGACGCGTGCTGGCTCCTCATTGGACCGCACAGCTGGCTGCCGGCAGCAGCCTTGGACTTTAGGCAGACAGCCCATGTGACTTAAAGACGATCGCCCCATTATTATATTAGACGAAAGGCGATCGCCCGCCAGGAAACAAGGCATCTCAGCCCCTATAAATAGAAGGCTCCCTGCACTCGGCCACCTCTCGGGTTCTTGACGATTTCAGCACACAACTTGGCCTTCCTACTCTTGGCAACAGCTATCTCTCGGTTCCTTCTTCTCTCTCAGCCTCTCTCACACAGAAGACGATCGGCCAAGAGCATGAACACCAAAGCTTCGCTCAAAAGCTAGATAATAGGATCTTTTTACACTCATTGTACTTAGATTCTCACATTAATACTTGTATCCACGAATATTTGTATTAATAACATCTCGCGAGAGCATTCAAGCCCGGGATTAACAACCCCGGCAATTCTAGTGTTATTCACACCCCCTCGGAAGTGCTCCCGCAACCTTGTTTGTTGTCCGTCCATTCCAGCAGTATTTCATCTTCGGATAAATATTTCGGGCAACAACAACAGCATTAATCCAAAAGTTGTATGGAATTAAAACCTATATGACCTTTTAAGGTGGAACGTTGTATCGTCACGGGTACAGAACATACTATAGGATTTCGATTCAGTATATATATATATTATAATATTTCATTTTAAAATAATTTTTGTCCACGTGCCCTGTTTTCATGTCAAACGTCATTTACATTAAATGCCTTACACGACATCTGGACAACTGAATCTCAAAAGCCGCGATGTTTTCAAATTGTTTAATGTTTTAAAACCGCCGTTTCAGGCATTTAGGGTAACAACAAATGTCAAAAGTGGGACCCGCTTATATTTTAATATTCCGTGGATAAGTGGACCAGTTACACTCAGTTCATCGTGACCGTTCCTTTCAAAAACTGGCTCCCATCCCTTAAATCTGACCATTCATACGCTGTAAACCCTACTTTGCCGCCCACTATAAAAGGACTGATGTTGCCATTAGAGACTCTTTACGCTTTCTGCAAAATTTAAGAGCACTCAAGCAAATACATCCTACAAAGTTTTCTATGTTCTACTGCGAATTTCTCTTAATCTCTTTCATATTTTCTTGAGATTCACCAATGGCTGCTCAGACATCTTCTCCCGCTCTCAAGAAATCCTCGAACATCATCGATGGACGGATCTTCCCAAGATCATTCGTCATCGAGCATATTCTCTCTGAAACTAATAACATCGAACCAATGGAGTTCATCATCACCAAACTCCGTTAGCAAGGCCTCTACCGCCTTGGGAGTCAAACCACCGAGAAATACGATGTTCACTTGGTTGAGGACTTTTACCTCAACGCCGTCGTTCGTTTTCTGTCGCTGGCCAGGGAGGCCACGTTGCTGACATTACCGCTATCATTCAAGGAGTAGAGATCAGCATTGATCGAGATCTTCTTCAGAACATTTACAGGTTGCCCGCTGATGGCCTGAGCATGGAAGAACTTGAGACTTTTGGGTCTCAAGAGCTGATAACCAAGTACCATGGGCTGTTCACTGGCTCAGCTTAGGTTGATGTGGTTCACACCACCTGTCACAAGAAGAATTTTTGTTTGCCTTACGTGTACTTGCATGATTTTTGTTGCAGAATCATCGAAAATCGTACTGGTGCATTTGAAATGTGCACAAATCTGAGATTTAGGATGATGGTAGCGATTTTGACCTGTGAAAAGGTCAATTGGTGCCAGATCATTTTGAAACGCTTGCAGGAAGAAGTATCCAAGCCTGCCACTCAAAAGAAGTCATTTGGTTTAATCTTAAACCACATTTTTACGAAATATGGACTTTCACAATCCGCAGATGCGAAGAAAAACAGCTCCCGGATCTACTTAGGAGGCGTCAAGCCTTCAGCATCTAACCAGAGCACTCTGGTTTGCAACCATCCATCCATCCGAAGTATGCACGTGTCTGAAGATCCAAGGGATGTTTCTTTAAAGTTCCAGAATGTGGAGTCTTTAATAAAAAGAAAAAGATCTCACAGCAAGACACCAACTGCTGCTGAGAAGCCGAAAAGGAAGCTAAGGAGGCTTTCTAAAGCTAAATCCACCAAAACCTCCGAGGAAGCTTCTACTGTGGCGCAACCCACTGAACAACTACCCCAGGGCCCAACCCCTGTGGAAGAGGTGCCCGCTACTGTATCGACAGTAGATCTCGAGCCTTTGGTGGCTAAGATGGATGATCGGACATCTGCCAACTTAGAAGACTCTAGCGAGTCGGCTGCCCCTGCGGAGCCAAATGCTAATTCTCCTATGCGGGATTCCACACCCGTACAGGATCCACCTTCCTTCGGGGCACCATCCCCTGTAAGGAATCCCTCTTCCCTACAGAATCCCACACTTGTAGAGGAACCCCTCGCTACAGCGGACCTAGACGTTGTACGCAGTCCCTCCCTGGACACCATTATCAACAAAACCCTTCTCTCTGTGCAGATTGATCATGCTTATGAAGGATTCCTTCAATGGAAAAGCTACAGGCTAGATCCATATGACACCTTATACAACTGGAGCGACTGGAGCCATGAAGAAAGATTTGTATTGGAAGTGACGGACTAGACGGAAGTTGATGCCCTGATCCAATGGAACAATCTCTACTGCAAAGAATTGATTGAAAGCCATCTATTGCAAAAATCTGATGCCAGAAGAAAAGGAAAAGATAAGTCCGAGGACTCTCCCCAAGATCTAAAAGAAGACCATGACTCAGACGACGACGACGATGCCTTACAAGCAGGTCTGAGAATGAGTCGTGAGGAGGCTCAAGACAGAGATGTCTCCCATACCAAGAATGACGAAGGGCCATCAAGCCGAAGTGAGCCCCCTTCGCCACAGCAAGAGAATATTCCTGAGGATGAGGAATCAGTCCCTCAAGTCGAGGAAGAAGAAATTGTTTCGGAACAGGCACCCGAGCCTGCTGCCACAGAAGAAGAAGAAGTATCACGCGCCGTCCAGCAAGAGGAATCAATCCCTCTTCCGGAACAGGCGGAAGCTGAGAGACAACAAGAGGAATCAGTCCCTCCTGTACGCATGTCTACAGACGCATCTTCGCAACAGGAGGATACAGCACCCCCTGCCGCCGAACCCGAAAATGCTGCTCCCGCCCCATCAACATTGGAATCCGACGACGTTACTACACCTGAGGATATCCAACTCAATTCACACCCTACCGTGAATCTGAGAAGGCTGAATGGAGCCGAAGACTTCGCCAAGCGGGATTCTCCCAGTACTGCTGCTAGGAAAGAGTGATTGCGTGCTCTTGGCCTTCAAACTGTCTTCATATGGGATGCAGTTAATGCCCTATATTCAGTGGAAAAAGCTCTGAATTAGATGCACACTTCTGCTGTTGAAGAGATGACTGGCTTACAACATGAAGTCTCTCGCGTAGTCGAAGCCTTCACTGTTTTGCCAGAAGTCTTCAAGCAAGCCCTGAAGAATCTGCAAGATAAACAAGAGCAACTCCTGAGAGAAGAGGCATCCAAAACTCGCATATCTGAGGCCAAGACCGCAGCAGCCATGATTGAAACAACTTCCCAGCTTCGAGACCGCGACAAAAGTATCAAAGATTTGTCGCAGGTGCTCTCCAACCTTGTCGATAGAATGACAAACATTGAGACGAAATAGGATGCCGCACTGGAGATCCTAGAACGTCTTGATGACGCCAAAAAGGGGGAAGAAGCAAGAGAAGCAGCAAGGATAACAAGGCTTCAGCACGAAAGGGAATTTAATGTTGCTCAAGACAGCATTACTGCTGAACTGAATAAACTAGCCCCAACCGCACAAAGTTTCAGGATTTCAGGTTCCCGACCTGAGTTTCATGACCCCAATGTCCCCTGGCAAATCTTAATCCAAATACCTTCTGAAACTCGTCTGCCAACCAACCGCCATCCAACTGCCGAAGAGGTGATGCAATGGAGGAAAAATGAACTGATGAGATATTTTGTTAAAATCATCAAGGAATCCCCCATCTTCAAAGGTTATAAGACATTAGCGGAGGCTGCAGACAAATTCTCGAAGATGTTATAAGAAGGAAAGATTCCTCTCCAGCAAGAAATGAACTCCAAGCATAGAAGAGGAGATTGGATCACCCATCCAGAAGACTGGATTCTTGCCTTTGACAGATCCTACGAAGGTAGAGCAATATACCTAGATCGAGGCAATGACTCCCTTCAGCACTGGTGGCGTGGAACCGAGCATGATCCAGAAAACAGGCCATGGAGACATTCTGATTATAGGAGCTGAAATCCCTGTAATTTTGTTTTGTTTTGTTGTTTGTAATTTTTCTTTCAAAACAACAATCCTTGTACTCTATTTTTTTCAATATCAATAAAAATGTTTGCTTGTCTTGAAAGATTACAACTCATAATCTACTATGTTAATGAACGATTACATAACTTAAATTTTTAATATAACAATCACAAGTATAGAAACTTGTATGAAAATTAAGCTGTACGAACTTGTCTACGAACAGTTCATAATTTCAGTTGTATGCATCCAGAATACATTGTAAGATTGTGCCTGCGCGGCAATCATAAGCTTAAGTTGTAAAAATTCTTAGTTGTATCGAACTCGCCTACGAGCAGTTGATAAATTAGTATAAGTTACTGAAAGCCAGATCATTTGACAAAAGACCAAGAAATCTGCCCGAAGTCATCGAGAAAGTCATTCACTTCATGAAGAAGGTTTTGGCATCATCAAGAAGACTTAAAGTCTTGGCGAACTGTCAAAAAGGGGGAAATTGTTGGGATAACAAATACTCTGTATCGAAATTGTTGGGATAACAATATCCGATATCGAAACAGCCAGGATAATCAATCCCTGTATCGAATAGTGTTGATAAGAGGTTTTGACAATATGCCAATCCTCAATACAATAAGGAAACTGTATCGAAAAGTTGAAGTGTCAACCTATATCGAAGACCTGTCTCAGATCCAACATATAGTGGAACCTTTCAGTACAGCAAAGAAGTCTTATAAATACTAAAGTATGGAAGCTGTCTCGAATCAACAATTCAGTGATCTTCCATACAGCTCTCAATAGGACAAAGAAGGAATCTTCAGTTCTCACTAGAAGTCAAATCCCGTTGATATAGAAGTATTTAAATACTCAAAGATAAAGTATTTAAATACTGTAAGTCAACAGATCTTCAAATCCTGCAAAATCCGGATCGTGCTTTTCATCCCGTTGGAACGGAATCTTGCTCAACGGATTTATCTCAACGGGTATATTTCAGAAGACTATATATATATCTCATCAAGGCGTTGAAGATCAGTTACCAAGTGACAAAGTTATTACTATATACATCAGAGAAAAACATATCTCCAAAAGCTTACTGCAACTCAGATCTAAGAGATATACAGTGCTCAACAACTTGAACGACACTTCATCAGCTAGAAGCTCAAAAAAGTCAAAGTTGTTGTTCATACCCTGTTCTATCCTTTGAACAAACCCAGATCATCCCTGTGTGGACTGAGTAATCGTTGCTACTCTAGAACTGTGTGTGAAGGAATTGCATCGAAGAAGACGAAGCTTCAGAACTATGTGTGAAGAAATCAGTCAAAGCATTAGCTCAAACCAATTTATGTAAACGGTTAAAGCTAAGATCATTATATCAATCTGTGTGGACGATATATTGATTGTGTGTTGTTATAATTACGTAGTTGTGTACGCAGTAATTATAATAAACTTTTTACTCCTGTGTGGAGGACCAGTGGACGTAGAGGGGTTTACCTCGAACCACTTTAAATACTGTATTATTTACCTTCTGCCTTACTTGTTTTATTTAATTGTGATTATTTAAGTATACACTGCACATCGAGTTGCTGTATCCACAGCAACTTAATGTATTTAAGACTTCCGCTACGCACTCAGATTTAAAATCAGTACAGCTTGTTGTTTAAACTTCTTTCCAAGTTGTATCCAGTATACTTAGTGGCCAACAAGTGGTGCGGTGAGCGATAAATATACAACATATATAGATAATTCGGAATTAATCAAGAAAAACCCAAAAAAAACCCCAAATTGGACAAGTTTAGGGTTCCTGAAGAAATACCTTGGATTCGGACGATGAAGGATGATTACGCTGATGATGATATGATAGCTCGACTCTACAGTGGTGGAATACAAATAATTCTCGCATAGAAGTTGAAGGGAATTGCACTCTGCGTCGCCCGAAGAAGAAAACGAGAGAAAGAATGAGAAAGAATGTTGTTCTGACGTGCCTGCTATCCTATTTAAAATGCATAGTTAGCGCACGCTAACAATCAAAAGGTAGCGCGCGCTAACGGGGATTGCAAATAGTCCAGAAGCTGCTGCCAGGCGTCGCTAGCGTGCGCTAGACATGTTTAGAGCGCGCTAAATACTACCCGATATCGTATGCTACGGAAGCTTTTGCACGCTACCTGATGATCAGTGCACAGGATATGAATTCAGAACCCCCACTGCCTAGTACGCTGAAGTCATTAGCGCACGCTACAAACTCCGAGTTAGCGTACGCTAACCACACAACCATAGCGCACGCAAGGAGTCCAGGAGTAGCGTGCGCTACTCACGCAGCAGTTCAGTACTGCTCAGATCAGTACGCTGCTGCCGAAGGTACGAAACTCGAAACACACGACAAGGCCAGAATTCAGAAACATAAACACGAAATATACAAGACGACAGAGCTAAGCGCTGAAAGAAAATATAATTCTGACCACCGGAGAGTCCGTAATGCGACAACGAAAATGAAATTCCCTAAACTTATAGGAAATTACAAAAATGGCCTAAGTGCCCGAAAATCACGATACGGTGTGGGATTTACAAACCGAAAGTCTCAACACGACCAGATCAAACATACGAATTTGCACAAACCAATAAACAACGAAAACGAACGAGTTTTACGAGGATCGAACGTTCATACGGCAAAATATGACATAAAATGAAATTACATGAAAACATCACCGAAACTCGTCCAAATGGAAAAACTCCAAGAATAAAGTAGATTCAAAATGTCGAAAAGGTTACAAGCAAGTCGATGAAAATAGACATACACCAAAAATGGAAAATGCTAAAATTGGAAAGGTACGGATATTACATTCTCCCCCTCTAAAATAAAGTTTCGTCCCGAAACTTACGAATCAAAAAGCTTGGGGTACCTCGAACGCATATCCTCCTCTAACTCCCACTTCGCTTCTTCCACCCCGTGCCTCGACCATTGCACTTTAACCAAAGGAATGGTTTTGTGCCTTAATTGCTTGTCTCGACGTTCCAAAATCCTGATGGGCCTCTTCTCAAACGTAACATCCTTCTCGATCTCCACGTCTCCGAAATCAATAACATGGGACGGGTCTGGAACGTACTTTTTCAACTTGGAGACGTGAAACAGACTATGTACATGACTCAACGATGGAGGTAATGCCAAACAGTACGCTAACTCGCCCACTCTCTCCAATATCTCGAAAGGTCCAATATACCTCGGGCTGAACTTCCCCTTTTTCCCAAAACAGAAAACTCCCTTCGACGGAGACACTCTCAACAGAACATGATCTCCCACCTCAAACTCCAAAGGTCGATGCCTAACATCCGCATAAGAATTTTGCCGACTCTGAGGTGCCAACATTCTCTTTCTAATCAATTCAACTTTCTCCCTCGTCTTCAACACAAGGTCCGGATCGGTGCCAACTAGATCGGACGGTTTATCCCAACATATCGGCGATCGGCAACGTCGGCCATAAAGTGCCTCATATGGTGCCATCTTAATCGACGCGTGCCAACTATTATTATACGTAAACTCAATCAAGGCCAGATGCTCCTCCAAATCACTACTCCAGTCTAACGCACACGCGCACAACATATCCTCGAACGTCTGAATGGTACGCTCAGACTGTCCGTCGGTCTGAGGGTGGAAAGGTGTACTCAAACGCAAACGTGTCCCCAATGCCTTATGTACCGCTTCCCAGAAATGCGATACAAACCGGCCGTCTCTGTCCGAAATAATAGTCCTGGGCGTACCATGAAGCCTCACTATCTGAGCGATAAAAACATGAGCCAATCTTTCTGGACCCCAAGTGTCCTTGATGCCCATAAAATGCGCCGACTTAGTCAATCGGTCCACGATCACCCACACCATATTCATTCTGGTCTTCGTCCTCGGTAAATTCGTGACAAAGTCCATCGAGATATCCTCCCACTTCCATTCTGAGATGGGAGGTGGCTTCAACAATCCGGCTGGCCGCTGATGCTCGATTTTGACTTGTTGACAAGTCAAACACTTAGCCACAAACTGAACCACCTCATTCTTCATGTCATTCCACCAGAAATTCTTTCTCAAATCTTTATACATTTTACTCGAGCCCGGATGGACTGAGTAAGGTGACGCGTGAGCCTCTCGCATAATATTCTGCCTCAATTCCAAGTCATTCGGAACACAAATCCGACCTTGGAATGTCAACACACCATCCTCATGTATCAAAAATCTTGGGGCTTCCCCCTTCCCTACATTCTCTCGAAGGTGAATAAACACCGGGTCCTTTAACTGTCCCGATTTAATGTCGTCGACTAGAGACGACGAAATCTCAAGTGTACGCAACTGCCCGAAACTCTCTGGCAGCACGATCTCAACGCTCAACATCATAAACTCTCGCTGAAGTCCCGACTGGGCCGTAAGTAACTCAAGCGTCCGAAGCGATACCGATTTCCGACTCAAGGCATCTGCAACCACATTTGCCTTGCCCGGATGGTAAAGGATCTCAAGCTCGTAATCCTTAATCAATTCCAACCATCTCCGCCATCTCATGTTAAGCTATTTTTGCGTAAAAATGTACTTCAGGCTCTTGTGCTCGGTGAAAATATGACACGACGAGCCATACAAGTAATGACACCATATCTTCAACGCAAATACAATTGCGGCCAACTCAAGATCGTGCGTAGGGTAATTCAACTCGTACGGTTTCAACTGGCGAGAAGCATAAGCAATCATCCTCCCGTGCTGCATGAGTACACATCCGAGCCCTTGGCCCGAAGCATCACTACAAACTGAGAAACCCTAATTACCTCTCGGTAACGCCAAAACATGAGCGGTCGTCAACCGCTTCTTCAACTCCTCAAAACTATTCTGCCTCTCATCGGTCCACACAAACTTCTCTAACTTCTGTAACAACTGAGTCAGCGGTCGAGCGAGCTTAGAGAACCCCTCGACAAACCTAAGGTAATATCCGGCCAAACCTAGAAAACTACGAACCTCCTTCACATTCTTGGGCGGCGCCCAATCCAACACTGCCTCTACCTTATGTGGGTCCACACGAACACCCTAGGCCGAGATCACGTGACCGAGAAACATAACCTCCCGTAATCAAAACTCACACTTTGAGAACTTCGCAAAAAGACGATGAGTCCTCAAAATGTCTAACACGATATGCAAATGACGGGCATGCTCCTCCTTGCTCCTCGAGTAAATCAGGATGTCGCCGATAAAAGCAACTACACATTTATCGAGGTACTCGATAAAGACTTTGTTCATTAAGCTGCATGAACACGGCTGCTGCATTGGTTAGCCCAAAAGGCATAACCACAAACTCGTAGTGACCGTATCTCGTCCGAAAGGATGTCTTCGGAATATCGGAATCTTTCACCCGGAGCTGATAATACCCTGATCTCACGTCGATATTTGAAAATACGGTCACCCCTTGCAATTGGTCGAATAAATCATCAATCCTAGGGAGTGGATACTTGTTTTTGATAGTCACTTTGTTCAACTCTCGGTAGTCGATACACATACGAAGTGACTCGTCCTTCTTCTTCACAAACAGGACCGGTGCGCCCCAAGGCAAAGTGCTCGGTCGAATATACCTCATGTCTAGTAACTCTCCCATCTGTTTCGTCAGTTCAAGAATCTCGACAGGCGCCATGCGGTATGGCGTCTTAGAAATCGGTGCTGCACCCGGCTCTAAATCCACAGTAAATTCAACCTCTCGGTCTGGCGGCAAGCCCGACAACTCATCTGGAAAGATGTCAGGATACTCACACACTACTGGGATAGACAAGAGCTCGACTCCCCCTTATCCCGATCTCAAAGCGTAACACCAATACCCCATGCAACCTCCTCGAAGAAGTCTCACCTCTTTCAAAGCGCTGATCAAGAACCTCTGACTACTCCGCTTACGCCTCGCAAAAGAATGCTCGGTACCGTCAGAGGCTAACATCGAAATGGTTCTCGTTATATAATTCATGATTGCCCCATGACGGTCCAGCCAATCCTCGCCCAGAATCAAATCCTCATCTCTAATATCTACCGTAATCAGATTAGAAGGCCAAACCCTCTCCGCGATACTTACTGGAAAATCTCTAATCTCATGATCCCCCACGATGCTATCCCCACTAGGCAGTTTGACAACAAAAGGTTCACACGCAACTAGGCAATCAACATGCAGACGATGCACACAATCCAGAGATATGAAAGAATGCGTAGCACCAGAATCGAATAATACGAAAATAGTATGGTCAATGATGTGAACGGTACCTATAGCCACTGTCGCGTCTGGGTCTCCCGCTCGTCTCATCTCATATACTCGGGGCAGAACAGACCCCGCACTAGAAGATCCCCCTCTAGAAGGTTGTTGGTTGTAGTCCTTGATAGATTGAGAAATAGGAACATCCTGGGGCTTAGCCTCAAATAAGGCTCGGATCCTCCCCTCTTTCACTGGCCACGGACAAAACTCGTCTTCCATCAGCTCTCAAAACTCTGCTCATGTGGCTGCCCAGTCACGCGGTTTCACTACTTGCCACCACGTTGCCGCCTCTTTGGAGAGGAAGTACTGAGCTATGGATATCGTCCTCTCCTCAGAACAGTTAGAAGCCTTGAATACTTTCTCCATTTCAAATAACCAACTCTCCCAACCGAAAGGGTCGGAAGCACCATCAAACTGCGGAAGAAGCATACGAATCACATCGTAAAGTAGCTTATCATTACCGGATCCAGTAGGCGGAATTGGGTTAGCATTAGCCTGGATGACCAAGATGGCCTAAGTCAATAGCGTCATCTGGTTCGCTACTTGCTGTAAAATATTAGCCACCCCGATATTCTCAGGAGCATTTCCAGAGCTAGCAGACTGATCCTGCTGACCTCCGGAACTAGGTGGAACACTGTTCGACAAGGAAGGCATCGCCGAATCAGTTCCCGAGTTATCGGACATGGCCGCCTCACCAGCTGCGCCACGTCCCCTACCGCGTCCGCGACCGCGTCCAGCAGGAATTCTGAAGAAGTAGCGGGTGAGTACAATTCAAATGTAAAACGCATTAAGATACCAAGAAAGGAATAGAACAGAACAATGTAACGAGTCAAGTTAGGAAAACTTATGAGCACCGGCGTATTAAGATGATGGCATGGCAGCGATACTGTTCAAAAATGACACTCGACTAGACCCAAATAACCGACAGCCTAGGTATCCATAAACCTAAGCTCTCATACCATATTCTGTAATACCCCCAAGACGATCAGGGTATATTACAGTGCCGTGGACCCCACACTGTGGAATCCACCAGGCTAACGTACCAACAAGACATTCGACAACAACATACATCAACAACCAACCGACAATTTCACAAACCAAAGACTGAATCCAACAATACAATCTGACATTAAATCCATTTCCCAAAACGGGATTACAACATTAACAAATTCAAAAAGGAAGTACTCGAGTACTTGAATCAATTTCACAATACAGAAATTTCAAAACAAGACATCAATAATAAACGACAGAACAGAACACCAACAAATGACTACTGAACAGTATCATGCTTGCCCATCATTCTCATACGGCTCGTGTGCTCGCTTGTCTCCAAGACCTGTACCTGAAATACAAAATGTATTTCCCCCATTTAAGGGGTTAGCGACAACTGCTAGTGCAGGTACAATCCATTTGAACTACCATTCTAATCAGATGAAAGTATGCGCCAAAAATCATTTTAGAAATCATTTATATTCTGGAATATTTTATGGTGTACAAGCACAAAACACATTTTCTCCAACAAAACAATTCAAAGTTAACCTTGGTACGAGACTCACAACCACTGTACCCCGCAGAGCCCCGTCGGACATCCCTAGGTGGTTAACCATAGTTCGCGATACGAAACTCACGGCAACGTATCCCTAGAGGCCACCTCGGATCATCCCTAGGTGAACATACACATATACAACCGCACAACCACGAATAGCCATAATTCAAATACTAGAACGCGTAAACAAATGTAAAGTACTTGCCTTTGAGACATCTTTGGAGAATCGGAAATGAAATACAACTACGAACGGTCCAGATGGAAAACGACGGTTCCTAAATGAAGGAACAACATAACTCAGTCCCAACGGACAACAATAATCAAATGGAACACACCTATTACCTCGATTACAAACCACGACAATGAACGATCAATCGATACGGGCGAGGGTTTACGTAAAACCTCCCCGAATCGATAATTCACAAATTAAACTAGGTGAAATTGATTGAGATTCATCCGATAACAACAATTGATGAGGCAATATACAACATATATGGATAATTCGGAATTAATCAAGAAAACCCGAAAACCCCCCAAATTAGACAAGTTTAGGGTTCCTGAAGAAATACCTTGGATTCGGACGATGAAGGATGATTATGCTGATGATGATATGATAGCCCGACTCTACAGTGGTGGAATATGAATAGTTCTCGGATAGAAGTTGAAGGGAATCGCCCTCTGCATCGCTCGAAGAAGTAAACGAGAGAAAGAATGAAAAAGAATGATGTTCTGACCTGACCCGCTGTCCTATTTAAAAGGCATAGTTAGCGCACGCTAACTATCAAAAGGGAGCGCGCGCTAACGAGGATTGCAAATAGTCCAGAAGTTGCTGCCAAACGTCGCTAGCATGCGCTAGACATGTTTAGCGCGAGCTAAATACTACCTGATAGCATACGCTACGGAAGCTTTAGCGCACGCTACCTGATGATCAGTGCACAGGATATGAATTCAGAACCCCCACTGCCCAGTACGCTGAAGTCGTTAGCGCACGCTACAAACTCCGAGTTAGCGTACGCTAACCACACAAAGATAGCGCACGCAAGGAGTCCAGGAGTAGCGTGCGCTACTCACCCAGCAGTTGAGTACTGCACAGATCAGTACGCTGCTGCCAAAGGTACGAAACTCGAAACGCACGACAAGGCCAAAATCCAGAAACATAATCACGAAATATACAAGACGACAGAGCTAAGCGCTGAAAGAAAATATAATTCCGACCACCGGAGAGTCTGTAATGCGACAACGAAAATGAAATTCCCTAAACATATAGGAAATTACAAAAATGGCCCAAGTGCCCGAAAATCACGATACGACATCGAATTTACAAACCGAAAGTGTCAACACGACCAGCTCAAACATACAAATTTGCAAAAACCAAGAAACAACAAAAACGAACGAGTTTTACGAGAATCGAACGTTCATACGGCAAAACATGACATAAAATGAAATTACGTGAAAACATCACCAAAACTCATCCAAATGGAAATACTCCAAGAATAAAGTAGATTCAAAATTTCAAAACGGTTACAAGAGAGTCGATAAAAATAGATATACACCAAAAATGGAAACTGCTAAAAATGGAAAGGTATGGATATTACATGCAGAGCATTTACGTATCGTTTTGAGTACTTTGAGGAATGAACAACTTTATGAGAAACTTTCTAAATGCAAGTTTTGGCTTAAGGAAGTAACCTTCCTCGGGCATGTGATATCAGCTGTCGGAGTTCAAGTAGACCCGAAGAAAGTCGAAGCAATCTTGGAATGGGAATCTCCTAATAACATGAAAGAAGTCCGAAGTTTCTTAGGACTTGCTGGATATTATCACTGTTTTGTAGAAGGATTTTCCAAAATTACTCGTCCACTTACTCAGCTGTTGCAGAAGACTCAGAAATTCGTGTGGAATGAGAAATGCCAGGCTAGTTTTGATGAACTTAAGAGCAGACTGACGACAGCGCCTATACTAGCATTACCAGATGGAACCGATGGATTAATGGTATACAGAGATGCTTCAAATCAGGGTCTGGGATGCGTATTGATGCAAAAGGATAGGGTGATTGCCTATGCCACACGACAGTTGAAACCATACGAAGTAAATTACTCGACTCATGATTTGGAGTTAGCAGTTGTAGTCTATGTCTTGAAGATTTGGCGACATTATTTGTACTGCACTCATTGTCAGATCTTCACAGATCATAAGAGCCTCAAGTATATTTTTAGTCAGAAGGAATTAAACATCAGGCATAGAAGGTGGCTGGAATTGATCAAGGATTACGACCTGGAAATCCTCTATCATCCAGGCAAAGCGAATGTGGTAGCTGATGCACTAAGCTGCAAACCTGTTTCTCTTCGAGTGTTAGAAGCGCTTACATCCCAAACCAGCATTCAATGAGAACTGATTCACGAAGGAATCGAAGTATGGTCACAAGGAGTCCCAGGGCAACTGTGTGATGGAACTAACTTCGTCGTTGTTCGAAGAAATCAAATCTAAGTAGTTGGATGATTCTCTGATTCTTCGATTATTTGATGAAGTAAACAAAGTGAAGGCTCCAGGATTCGTGATACAGGATGATGGAGTTCTGGGATTTCAGAGCCGATTTTGCGTCCCCGATGATGATGTTTTGAGACAGACAATCTTGAAAGAAGCTCACAGCGCCTTATTCTATTCACCCAGGCACCAGTAAGATGTATAAGGACCTAAAACAAAGTTTCTGGTGGGAAAATATGATGAAGGACGTAGCGGAATACATTTCGAAATGTTTAACCTGTCAGCAGGTTAAGATTGAACATCAGCAGCCTGCCGGGATGTTAAAGCCACTCCTGATTCCTAAGTGGAAGTGGGAGGATATATCGATGGACTTCATCACCAATATGCCAAGGACCAAGACGGGAATGAACATGATTTGGGTTATAGTTGATCGACTAACCAAGTCGGCTCATTTCCTGGGTATTAAATACACTTGGGGACCCGAAAAGTTAGAACGAGTGTTTATTACAAAGATAGTCTGATTGCATGGAACACCGAAAACTATTATTTCGGATCGAAATGGTCGCTTCGTGTCACATTTTTGGAAGGCAATTCACAAAGCCTTGGGAACCGAGCTGAACTTTAGCACGGCCTATCATCCTCAGACGGACGGTCGGTCCGAAAGGACTATACAGATAATAGAGGATATGCTTAGAGCTTGTGCCTTAGATTGGTCAACCGATTGGGAGGTTCATTTTCCGTTGATTGAACTCACCTACAACAATAGTTGGCATGCTTCCAATAAGATGGCACCATTTGAAGCATTGTAAGGAAGAAGATATAGATCACCCCTATGTTGGGATGACTTCTGTGACTTGATCGGGATGGAACCAGATTTGATAGTTCAAACCCAAGAGAAGGTGGCCCTAATTCGTGAAAGGCTGTTAACTGCCCAGAGTCGACATAAGTCTTATACAGATGTGCGCCGTCCCCCGTTAGAGTTTGAGATTGGGGACCATGTACTATTGAAGGTTTCTCCTACCCAGGGAATTTTCCATTTTATAAGAAAAGGAAAGCTAAGTCTGAGATATATCGGGCCATTCGAGATCCTTGAAAGAGTTGGGGAGTTGGCATACAGGTTGGCCTTACCGCCATCACTGAGTCACGTTCATAATGTATTCCACGTATCCCAATTGCGGAAATATGTACCGGATCCTAGTCATATCACCGATTTTGGCGAGATTGAAGTGGCTAATGATGGCTCGTTCGAAGAAAACCCAATCAAGATAATCTAGAGTCGAGTCAAGCAATTGAGGAATAAACTGATCTCCTTGGTTAAAGTTCAGTGGTCTCGACATGGAGTCGAATACTGAAGATGTTATGAAGTCGAGATTCAGAATTGTTTTTGTTCTATGTTTCGGGCCGAAACTTCTTTTTAGAAGGGTAGTATGTAATGCCTGGATAATTATTGTGTATTTATCCTGTATTCGATCTTGTAATATTCGACTTTGTGATGTTATTAATCGAAGATTTGTTTCCCCTAATCGTATCCTTATCTCCAACATTTTGCATGCATGGTTCTGCACGTCATAACGTATGCTAGATGATGATCTTAGCGTACGCTACGACTGCAATATTACGTACGTTACCTGTTAAGCTTAACGTACGTAAGCTTAGTCAACTCGAGATCAGACAAGGGTCGGCATGTGGGGGACAGTGAAGATTCGTGAGATGCTCCGCGTGAACCTGGACGGTTTTCCACCTAAGCAAGTCAACAAACTTAACGTACGCTAAGGGGGATTTTTAATGTACGCTAAGGTCCTAGAGATTACGTACATAATCCTGTATGCTAACGTACATAAGTCAATCCAGAAACACGTCGGTGAGCTCTGGACAGACGTTAACGTATGCTAATCTTTGAGCATAGCGTACGCTAAGGTTGTTACGTACGTAATGTATTGTGTTTAGCATACGTAAAGGGTTAGATTTCTATTTATAGACCTCAACCCCCATTTCATTTCTCACCCTCACCTTGGCCAATTTTTGTGTTCTGGAGACTATCCCTCACCATTTATCCCTCATATCATCATCTGGGCCGATTTTTCGGAAGCTTAAACTTTGTGGATTGGTGTTCAAGCTTGCCGTGAAGAGCTTCTTCAAGATTTTGTTTGCACTTCCCTTCTTTGAGGTATGTTAACTCTACACCAAGATGGAGATTATATTCTTAGTTATATTATGAGCTTTTCACAGAGGTTATTGAGCTTGTTATGTCGTAGTGAATCTAACACCATGTTAGGAGGATTGTATTGGGTGAATTAAATTTTCCACTGTTATTAGTTGAGCCATAATCTTTACCAACTTTAAGAATGAAATTTTCTGAGATTAACACACTTTGATGATGATTTCGTAACACTCTTTTAAGGAACAAAGTGTTAAGACTTACCCCCTGTATAAGATGAATTCGAGAAGGTCAATGTGAAGGGTGTTCAATTATAATGCTTGCCTTAGATGAACTCGTTGTTAATCTACTTGGATTATTAGAACTAGGAAAGGATATTTGGGGCAATCATTTGAATTTAGAACTTGATAAGAAAAACTACTCGCGGAAGAATGAGAATCGTAGAGGTGAATTAACCGAGAACTAGATTGATCATGATTATCTCGTTATATATCGTTGTAGCAACCGTACCAAACATTTGAGTTGATATTCGGAATTAAAGTATGGATCTTAATGGTATGATAAACATCTTTGGAATTGTAGACATTGGCTTTGTGCCCCATTGTGATCTCGTGAATTTACATGCCTTTTTCCAAACTTTGTATTTGTCAGGAGATAGGACCGAGAGCCGATCGTTCATTATTGATAACTCGATTATAACTTAGGGCATTCGGTGCTCGTGCATTAGTTTCGTGAGGATGTTGAATTCCTTGTTATTTCCTTGTACAAAGTGATCGATCAAGGAGCGGTGACCTTCGGACTTGTTGACATTCGTTGGAGTATTTAATTCTTTCCATCTTTGAGGCAAGTATCGTATTTGAAAATTGTAAATATTGGAATTTTTGATCATGCATACAGTTTATTCATGTTGTTGAACATGAGTTTAGTTCCTTTGAATTATCATGGTATTCGTTATTGAATTCTTGAATGTTCATGTTGATGGACATATCGATTTGGCATATGTATATGCATGGTTTGTGTTTGTGTATGATGTGACGATTGGAAGGGATCGAGTGATCTATGCTGAGGGCGCTGGATCGGATGTCCACCATGCGTTGGTCTGACGGGATCATCATGGGGATCTATGCTGAGGGCGCTGGATCGTTGGATGGGTTTTCCACCATGCGTTGGTCCGACGAGATCATCATGGGGATCTATACTGAGGGTGCTGGATCTTTGGATTACCCCGTGTTGTGTTGATGGAACACGTGGATTCGCATCGTTGAATTCCGGTGGCGGAAGTCCGTTTTATGTAGTTTATGATGCATTGCTGTTGCATATCCGATTTATGTATTATAATACCTGTACTGGCATTGTTTTGCTAACCCCTTTGGGGGTGGACATTTGTTTTGATGTTCAGGTAGCCGAGGAGCGGGGAAGCAACGACAGTACCAACATGACGATGAAGTGGCTCAGTGATGTAAATTGATGTTGTCTTGTTTTCTAGTTATTTTTCAGTACTCGAGTACACGTATTTTGTTGGTGTTTGGAATGCTTGTAATAATAGACTCATTTGAATTGTTGAGCTGGTTTTGAATTATAACCTTAATGGTACTTTGGTATTATTTTTCGTATTTCTCAAATTAGCCTTGTAAATTCTTATATAAAGGATTTACGGCGCTGTAATTATTCTGAATATATCAGGGTGTTACAGAAGGAAGGTGAGAAGGTTGGGGAACAGGTCCTCAAAATGATATCCATGATCGAGAGATTGGAGGCTCTTGATTTTAAAATGGATACTTCTCTCTAAACTGACCTTATCCTACAGTCTCTCCCTGATTCCTTCTCACAGTTTGTTATGAATTTCAACTGCAATGAGATTGCATGTAATTTAGCTGGGCTAATGAACAAACTTATGACCGCTCGGTCTCAGATAAAGACTCTTCGGATGAAGGAGTCTGCTCTTGTGATTTCTTCTGGACCTCAGAGGTCTAAGAACAAGAAGAAAAAGACCAAGAAGCAGACTGGACCACATGTCAAGGACTTCAAGGGCAAGGGCAAGGCCCCAACGATTCCAAAGAACAAGAAGAAGAAGAAGGATGCTTGTCTCAAGTGTGGTGAGCTGGGACATTGGGCTAGAGACTGTCCGATTCTTCATGACACTTCAGGTGCAGAACTTTTAGTTTTGGAAACAAATTGTTCTGTTATTGTATTTTCTACTTCCTGGATACTGGATTCTGGTGCTAGTTCTCATATTTGTACCATGAATCAGGATCTGGAGCAAAGTAGGAAGCTTGGAGCTAGAGAAGTTATGATCACAGTCGGAAGCGGGCATAGTGTCGAGGCGACCGACATATGATCACTTCTTTTGGGTTTAGAATCCGGATTTGTTTTGACTTTAGAAGACGTACTTGTTTTGCCCAAGGGGCACAAAAACATTGTATCCATTCCGGTCATGGACCAAAAAGTCTTTTCATTTTTCATTGGTGATGGTTCCAGCAAAATTTAGTTCAAAAATAAACTACTGGGTACTGCTACATTGTCTAATGGATTGTATCATCTAAATCTCAGCAACAAAGTAGTTGTGAATACTATGACTAGAAAACGTGGTAGGGATGAAACCAATCAAGTTTTGAAATGGCATCTTAGACTTGGTCATGTTGGTCAGACCAAGGTTTACAAGATAGAAAAAGATGGACTTATGGATCCACTGGGATCGGATCCCTTTCCTACTTGTGAATCTTGCCTTAAAGGCAAAATGACTAAGTCCCCCTTCACAGGGACTTTTGAAAGAGCCGCTGATAAACTGGGTTTAATCCATACCGACGTATGTAGTGCTTTGGAAGCAGCACATGATGTATATCAATATTTCATTATATTTAGATATGATCATACTAGGTATGGTTATGTATACTTAGTGAAACATAAATTCGAGGCCTTTGAGAAATTCTAGGAATTCAAGGCACTAGTCGAGAAACAAACTCGTAATCATATCAAAGCACTTCGGTTGGACCGAGGTGGCGAGTATATGAGTATGGAGTTTGACGAGTTCCTTAAGGAACATGGAATAGTTTCACAACTAACACCTCCAGGTACTCCTCAGTTAAATGGTATGTCAGAAAGATGGAACAGGACCTTGTTGAACATGGTCTGTTCCATGCTGGGCTATACTGACTTACCGATTTACCTGTGGGGGTATGCACTCCTGACTTCCGCTTACATCTTGAATAGATGTCCTTCCAAATTCGCTCCTAAAACTCCGAATGAAATGTGGGAGGGCAGCAAACCAAGTCTTAATCATATTAGGATTTGGGGAACTTGGAAGCGAGGTCGGCGAAGGGACGTTTCATTATATTCCCAACTGGGACATTAGGGTATCTATTGTACATGCCTGAAGATCGAAAGATCGTTGTTGCTTTACAAGCACACTTCCTGGAAGATGAGTTCATTCCGGAAGACGGAGCAGGTAGAAGTATTTCTTTAGAAGAATACAATGAAACTCTTCGAGAGACACCTGTGCAAGAAACTGGAACCAAACCTTCTGAAACACAAGTACAACCACCTCTTAGGTCTAGTAGGGTGTCTCATTTACCTGAGAGGTATGGTCTTGTGCACTTGGAGGAACTAGGTCTCCATGAGGTTCCAAGTGATAGCCAAGAGACCGACCCAACGACCTATGACCAAGCTATGGTGGATGTAGACTCCGCGATATGGCATGAAGCTATGGAAGCTAAGATAGACTCGATGCATGTCAATCAGGTCTGGACTCTAGTAGACCGCCCCAACGGCATAGTGCCTATTGGGAACAAGTGGATCTAGAAGATAAAGACTGATGGTGATGGCAAGGTTGATGCCTATAAGGCCAGGCTTATGCCAAAGGGTTATAACCAGAAAGAAGGGATCAACTACCAAGATACCTTCTCGCCCGTAGCTATTATCAAGTCTATTCGCATGATGCTTGCTATAGATGCCTACCACGATTATGAGATATGGCAAATGGACATAAAGATGGCTTTCCTTAATGGATTCCTCGAGGAGGAAATCTATATGGAGCAGCCTAAAGGCTTTATGTCCGAAGTCGATATTCAGAAAGTGTGCAAGCTTCAGCATTCCATTTATGGACTGAAGCAAGCGTTGCATAGTTGGAACCTTCGTTTTGACGAGGCAGTCAAAGATTTTGATTTCGTGCAAAATGAAGAGGAACCTTGCGTATACAAGAGGGTTAGTGGGAGAAAGATCGCATTCTTAGTACTATATGTAGATGACATTCTACTAATAGGAAATGATGTGGAAATGCTCAGTTCTGTGAAAGCTTGGCTTTCGAGTAATTTCTCCATGAAAGACATGGGAGAAGCAACCTATATTCTTGGAATTCGGCTCTACCGGGATAGAGCGAAGAGAACGATAGGTCTTTCCCAATCCCTCTATATAGATAAAAGCTTAAAGCGATTTAAGATGGATGATTCTAAAAGAGGGTTCCTACCTATGCGACATGGAATAAAACTCTCCTTGAAGATGTGTCCTCAAAGTGAGGAACAACGAAAGGAAATAAGTAATATACCATATGCTTCGGCCGTGGGTAGCCTTATGTATGCTATGTTATGTACGAGACCTGACATTGCACATGCTGTAAGCGTGGTGAGTAGGTTTCAGGAAAACCCAGGTAGGGAACATTGGACTGCCGTAAAGAACGTTCTCAAGTACTTAAGAAGGACTAGAGATATGGTTCTGATGTATGGCGGTGAAGAATTGGATGTGGTGGGATTCACTGATTCAGACTTCCTAGGACTGAAGGACGATTCGATGTCTACTTCTGACTACATATTTACTTTTAATGGAGGAGCAGAATCTTGGCGTAGAGCCAAGAAAAGCGCGACTGTTGATTCCACCTGTCAGGCTGGGTATCAAGCACCCTCAGAGGCTTCCAAGGAAGGGTTCTGGATTAAGAAGTTTCTGGGAGAATTTCAAGTGATACCATGTGCTGAGCTGCCTGTTCCGCGGTACTGCGACAACGATGGAGCTGTATCATGGGCCAAGGAGCCGAGGTTTCACAACAGTACCAAGCACACTGATAGCAAGTATCATCTGGTCAGAGAATTTGTTTGCAAGGGATACATTGTGCTGCATAACATAGACTCAGCTGACAACGTCGCTGATCCACTGACCAAGCCACGTTCTCAGACTAGCTTAGAGCGTCATCTGGAGAACATGGGTATTAGGTACCATAGTGTGTGGCATTGAGTGTAAGTGGTAGATTGTTAGGAGTATGCCCTCGAATGACACTCAAGGGATGATGAGTGAGGGCATTGTACTTGTAATTATGTAAATCATTAATACAAGGCAATGAATGTTTCTTTATTTACTGCTAGTTACATGAATTCCTAACTCGTAAATATACATATAGAAATTAGTCCGTGTATTTGAGAGCAAAACGTTCCACTCCTTATTGGATAAGGGGGTCGGCACTGGAAAGGTTTATAGCTCAAATACTTAATCGTTCGCAAGTCGGTGAAACTTAACTGGGCGTTAAGTTTATGTGAAGACTTGTATAACGTGTTCTTTGACATGGAGAGTGTCTGTCAAACGCTAATGGTTAGTGGGAGCACACGTTATAGGTATGCTAATTGGATTAGTATACTCGAACCGAATCACCCTCGATTCGTCGCACGGATTTCACTCCAGGACAGTCAATGACAGAATCGAAAGGTTTTGATAGGTATTCGTGAACCTTCGACTTGAGGATTTTGTAGGGATGTGCTTGTGACATCAAGATTTTCATTAGAGTAGTTCGACCCTATAAACCGAGAGGCGGGGGTCAACCTCGACGTGCATCTTGACGGGAAAGTAGCAGGTCCTACTGAATACCAAGATATAATTCTTTCTCCCGTTAATGAGCGGGTTATACGTCCTATGCGGTTATTGGCAGATGAGATCATAAGTCTTTGGCCAACGCATTGGAGCTAGTTGTATTGGATACACGAGAGCTCGATGATCTCGATTTGCATTAACGCATGCATAGCGTCCAGTATAAATAAGGTTTGACTGACCGTGACCCTATAACTTGATCGGGATATTTATGGATGTTGGATCCAAATGGGAAGTCGATTCACCGACTTCTTCCAACTTGCAAAATATCTAGTCATCTTCATAGCCGCAACAGGCTTACGATCTGCTGTGGGAGAAACCAGTGTTTCTTCCATTGGAATAGCTTCCGATGGTTTAACTACTGCAAGGTGAGGTATAATAGGTGGAATCTCATGGACCACTTGTAACACCCCCAGAAATCATTCGGGAATATTACAGGTCGTAGACCCTTCTCACAAGGATATACCAGGATAAACACTACAATTGACCAACTGTTTGACCATCTGGGGTCAAACAAGATGGAAGGATCGGTGAGGTCACACAACTAAATCAAGATAAATAATATCTTCCAATTCATACCCACGCAGGGATCCAAAATATAAAATGATACAACACAGCAAAAGACAGAGAATAATACAATGACGCAACAACAACTGAACTCTATAACACTTGATTAGTATAGCGGCCCATCATCTTCCATGTCGACCCTGTGACTGCTCCCACGAACCAAGCATACTTGAAATGCATGTAACGCATTTCCCACATTTAAGGGGTTATCATTTGAATGGCTAGTATAAGTATCATACTATACGAAATATAACAAGCAATTAACAACCATGAATCAGATAAGGACAACAATTGACCAAGTATTTCCTAGAAGTTTTAGTATTTAATAACAAGCATTCAGAGCATTTGAAAATAGAGTCGTCATCTCGGCATTTTTGGAAATACAAGCTTTTAGGGCACCAGCACCGAATTTGAGAAATCTTTATCAAACGTTAGGGTCTCAAAATCCCATTTCAAAAGTCAACAATTTTACCACATGAAAACATTTATGCAATTCGCTTGGGTCTCAGCCTAGTCGTTCCATTTTCATAAAAGCATTATTTTCAAAATCTTTGTGCGTCACAACATACTCATGACTCCGTCATCACTTTCCACGAGTCTCCGTAGGTTCAACAACCCGCATGGACTTAACCAACACAACCTTCACCACGAAAACAATCATGCTTATGACTTCGTGATTACTTGCCATGAGTCTCCGTAGGTTCAACAACTCACACGGATGTTAGGAGTATGCCATCGAATGCCACTCAGAGGATGTTGAGTGAGAGCATTGTACTTGTAATTATGTAAATCATTAATATAAGGCAATGGATGTTTCTTTATTTACTGGTAGTTACTGGCATTCCTAACTCGTAAATATACATATAGAAATTAGCTCGTGTATTTGAGAGCAAAACGTTCCACTCCTTATTAGATAAGGGGGTCGGCACTGGAAAGGTTTATAGCTCATTAATCGTTCGCAAGTCGATGAAATTTGACTGGGCGTTAAGTTTATGTGAAGACTTGTATGACGTGTTCTTTGACATGGAGAGTGCCTGTCGAACACTAATGGTTAGTGGGAGCACACGTTATAAGTATGCTGATTGGATTAGTATACTCAAACCGACTCACCCTCGATTCGTCACACGGATTTCACTCCAGGACAGTCAATGACGGAATCAAAAGGTTGTGATATGTATTCGTGAACCTTCGACTTGAGGATTTAGTAGGGATGTGCTTGTGACGTCAAGATTTTCATTAGAGTAGTTCGACCCTATAAACCGGAAGGTGGGGGTCAACCTTGACGTGCAACTTGACGGGCAAGTAGCAGGTCCTACTAAATACCAAGATAGAATTCTTTATCCCGTTAGTGAGTGGGTTATATATCCTATGCGGTTATTTTCAGGTGAGATCAAAAGTATTTGGCCAAAGCATTGGAGATAGTTGTATTGGATACACGAGACCTCGATGATCTCGATTTGCATTAACGCGTGCATAGTGTCTTCAAGTACAGATAGGGTTTATACGTATACTGGTATTCATGACAGAATGGTTCTTGAATGATCCCAATCATTCGTTCTCAGTTGGGGTACAGTGTAGGCCGCCAGGCTGGCTAGGTGGTGCTACTACTCTTTGGCTCCTCCCATTGCTAACTGTGACAGACCTACCGAGTCGCGCAATTGGATTGATGAAGGAATGAATCGAGCTTATTCTCTCTTTATTAGATATTGGATATCTAATTTATTGGGCATTCGATGTATAATTAATTTAGGGACATTGGATGTCTAAATTGATTTATTGGATAAATTAATTTACGGCCTAATGAATCAAATAAATTACTGGTGATTAATTTAATTCATAGATATAATTATTTCTTGGAGAAATTAATTATATTATTTTGTATTTGATATGATTAATTAATTTGATTAATTTATTGAATAAATACATCGAAACAGGATTGGAGTTTATCTGTTTGGACTCGCGGGAGTCCGAAATGAACCGAATTCATCCGACTCCTTCTAGAAGGCCGCCCCACCCCAACTCACCTCCATGTGAGTCTTCTTGTCTACATCATGATGTTTGGAATATCTTTAGTCAAGGGGACAAGTATCATGCACATTATTAGGTCGGGAGTTTTATATTGTAATGAAGAATAAAAGGAAGACTTGAAATCCCTCACTTTACCCCTTGGTGTGCATTCCATACGTGAGAGTTGAGAGAGTTCATGAGAGAGAAAATAGTTTCTCCTATCTTCTTCTTCCTTTTCTTCATTTTGGTTCTTGGTTGTTCTTGGAACATCAAGAGATTTTGAGAGATATAGATTATACACTTAGAGTAATATAATCAAAGGCTTCATCATCCTAGCTCTAGCCGTATTCTTGGAGGATAGCAAGGTGATCGTCATCCCATTCATTTTCTCCGGCGCGTGGCAAGTAGAGGCATTGTATTTTCGATGTTGGATAATCCAAGGGCTTGGAGCACATTGGACCGTAGGGATTTACAATTAAAGCTTGGGGAATAGCTCAAGAGAAGGAATCCATTTAATTAACAGACTACAAGGGTGGGTTTCTTACATCTCTTGTGTTTTCGTTTATATATTCGTATATACGAAGCTCGATCGATCCTCGTAGGGATTCGGATCGAATTAATTTTCATTTTACCGCTTCCATTGGGCCTTCGATTTAGGCACCGAATCCCAAAAGTTGTATCAGAGCATAGGTCTTGCGATCGTATATACGATATTGGCATTTGGAATGCTTGATTAGATGGTGAATGATTTGGAATCATTTATAGTTATAATCGTGGTATATGTTTTTTCGTTCGCTCTAGTTGTATTTTTCGTAAGTTTATGTCTAAATATAAATCTTTAATTTCTTGGAAATGTGATGAATGTTGGAAAATATAGATATTGGATATTCGCTCGAAAAACTAGCCCCGAATTGCCGTTGTATGGTCCGGGAGTGGTCCGGAAGAAGGGGGCCGCGGCCCAGGGCTCGGGGGCCGCGGCCCAGGGCTGTTGCAGCCCATTTTGTAGCTTACTGGACTAGGGGTGCATCCCAGGACTGCTGGGAAGCCCTACTTGCTGCTTGGTGACATTTCGGGCGTGGTCCAGTCCCTTTCGGACCCGTTACGGGATTATTTTCTTCGTGTATTCCTAAAAAATGATTTCCCATATTTTAAATAAGATTTAATATGATTAAAATGATATATGGTATTTCATTTTATAAGGGAAAATTGATTTATTGGAATACTTGTGATCTACCGAATTATTTTGAACGTTCTTCATATTACTGATTGTGTTAATCGATTGGATCTGCTTGTATTGTTGATTGGATAAATGTATCTCTACGCTTTCCATTTATATAGTATTTATTGGATGAATGTTTTTTGAATGGGGATGTGGTTTGTGGACTTAGTTTTGAATCGTTCATTTTATTCGATTGGGTTGTAAAGGTCGTTTTGAGCCTATTTATTTTACTAGAAATATTTGTATCCAGGATGCAATTTTCAATGTAAAATTTATATATAATGACGAAGACTGGAGGAAGATCCATTTCGAGAAGACAAAGATTCAAGACGAAGACATGTAATTAGATTACGGAGATTTTGTTTTCTAGGAACGGTCCATGAACCACATGTTGGTAGCAACTAGGTTGTGAATGGTTGTTTCATATTGTATAAATGCCACAAATGCGCTTAAATGAATTAATGTGCAAAGTGTAAGATTAATCGCGAAAATTCTCCCACGACAAATTATTAAGTTTATAAGGTTTCAAGGTTTTCCTTCCCTCCATCAAGCTTTCGGGAAATTGAAATCCAAACCGGATGTGTTATGCTTCCGAGTTATCGGGGTAGTCGTTCGGGGAGGATGGGTAAATTACCGGTAGCATATTGTATGCCTTCGGTTGGAGCAAATTTTATCCCTAGAAAACCTGATAGGTTGCCGGATAAGATTCAATTGTGAAACTGATTTGCGTCGATGGTATAAACTTAACTTGTTCACGAACCATAAAAATCGTATAGGTTGAGGGGAGTGAACAAGGGGAAAAAGAAGATCGAATTATCCATTAGATGGGTTGGTGTTGGACACCACTTTATGAAAATTAATAAACTAGAAACCTGTTCGGTTGCCCTCTATTAAATATTTATAAAGAACTCGATCGCCACTATGAAGTAGAGTGAATGATACTTCCCAATTTCACATGGAGTGTGTTATTCCGATAAAAATAGTGGGAGCTGGGTAACAAGAATAGAAAAGACCTTAATTCTATACACAGATCATAATATAACAAGTCACTAATTAATCTCTTATACTTAATACAGACATAACTCTCAATATGACTGAATCCACTCGTAATTGTACTCGAGAAGAACACCCTTATTGGACCTAACTTTGTGGACTGGCTCCGCAATCTGATGATTGTCCTCAGTATAGAGGCACTGGGATATGTCTTGGAGACGGACATTCCGGCGGCTCCTATGCGGACCAGAACCAATCAGGAAGAGATCGAAAACCACGAAAAGTGGGTTAAGGATAACGTAAAAGTCCATGCATACATGATGGCTTCTATATCAAATGCGCTTCAAGGAGCTCATGAGAAAATGACATCTGCTAGGCAGATTCTATCTCACTTAACCGAGCTTTATGGTGAGCACAGCAGAATCGCTAGATATGAGATATCCAAGCAACTGTTCGGTGCAAGGATGAAGGAAGGTGAGAAGGTTGGGGAACACATCCTCAAAATGATATCCATGAACAAGAGCTTGGAGGCTCTTGATTTTAAAATGGATACTTCTCTCCAAACCGACCTTATCCTACAGTCTTTCTCTGATTCCTTCTCACAGTTTTTTATGAACTTCAACTGCAATGAGATTGCAGACCCTGTTGAACATGGTCTGTTCCATGCTGGGCTATACTGACTTACCGATTTACCTATGGAGGTATGCACTCCTGACTACTGCTTATATCTTGAACATATGTCCTTACAAATCCATTCCTAAAACTCCACATGAGATGTGGGAGGGCAGGAAACCAAGTCTTAATCACATTAGGATTTGGGGATGTCCCGCCTATGTCAAAAAGACTAAGGTGGAAAAGTTGGAAGCTAGATCTGCGAAGGGGCGTTTCATTATATTCCCGTCTGGGATGATGGGTTATCTATTCTACATGCCCAAAGATCGAAAGATCGTTGTTGCATTGCATGCACATTTCCTGGAAGAAGAGTTCATCTAGGAAGGCGGAGCAGGTAGAAATATTTCTTTGGAAGAATACAATGAACTCCTCAGGAGACACCTGTGCAAGAAAATGGAACCAAACCTTCTGAAACACAAGTACAACCACCTCGTTGGTCTTGTAGGGTGTCTCAATTACCTGAGAGGTATAGTTTTATACACTTGGAGGAACTGGGTTTTCTACGAGGTTCCAGGTGATAAACAAGAGACCGACCCGCGACCAATGACCTAGCAATGGTGGATGTAGACTCCATGAAATGGACTGTAGTAGTCTTCATGTAGTTAGGACCTTCATTTTGACGAGACAGTCAAAGAGTTTGACTTCGTGCAAAATGAAGAGGAACCTTATGTTTACAAGAGGGTTAGTGGGAGCAAGATCGCATTCTTAGTACTATATGTAGATGACATTCTACTAATAGGAAATGATGTGGGAATGCTCAGTTCTGTGAAATCTTGGCTTTCGAGTAATTTCTCCATGAAAGACTTGGGAGAAGAAACCTATATTCTTGGGATTCGACTATATTGGGATAGATCGAAGAGAATGATAAGTTTTTCCCAAGCCCTCTATATAAATAAAATTTTAAAGCGATTTAAGATGGATTATTCTAAAAGAGGGTTCCTATCGATGTGACATGGAATAAAACTCACCTTGTAGATATGAAAGGAGATGAGTAATATACCATATGCTTCGGAATTTGGGTAGCCTTATATATACTTTATTGTGTACGAGACCTGACATTGCACATGCTGGGGGCGTGGCAAGTAAGTTTCGGGCTAACCCAGTTAGGGAACATTAGACTGCTATAAAAGAACATTCTCAAGTACTTTAGAAGGACTAGAGACCTGGTTCTTAAATACGGCGGTGGAGAACTGAATGTAATGAGATTCACTGTATTGGACTTCCAAGGACAGAAAGATGATTCTATGTCTACTTCTGGCTATCTTAACTCTTAATGGAGGTGCAGTATCTTGGCATAGTGCCAAGTATAGCGCAACTGCTGGTTCCACCTGTTAGGCTGAGTATAAAGCGACCTCGGAGGCCTCCAAAGGAAGGATTAAGAAGTTACTGGGTAAACTTCACGTGACACCATGTGTTGCGCTGCCTATTTTCGTTTTTTTACGATAACAATAGAGCAGTAGCACAGGCCTAAGAGCCGAGGTTTCACAACAGTACCAAACATATTGAGAGAGAGTATCATCTCGTAAGAGAATTTGTTCGCAAAGATTGTGCTACATAGAGTAGAGTCAGCCGACAACGTCGCTGATCCACTGACCAAGCCACTTTCTCATACTAGCTTGGAGCGTCATCTGGAGAACATGGGTAATAGATACCAAAGTGTGTGGGATTGAGTGCAAGTGGGAGATTGTTAGGAGTATGCCCTCGAATGCCACTCAGAGGATATTGAGTGAGGGATATGTACTTGTAATTATGTAAATCATTAATATAAGGTAATGGATGTTTCTTTATTTACTGGTAGTTACTGGCATTCCTAACTCATAAATATACATATAGAAACTAGTCCGTGTATTTGAGAGCAAAACGTTCCACTCCTTATTGGATAAGGGGTTCGGAACTGGAAAGGTTTATAGCTCAAATACTTAATCATTCGCAAGTCGATGAAACTTGACTGGGTGTTAAGTTTATGTGAAGACTTGTATGACGTGTTCTTTTGACATAGAGAGTGCCTGTCAAACACTAATGGTTAGTGGGAGCACACGTTATAGGTATGCTGATTGGATTAGTGTACTCAAACCGACTCACCCTCGATTCGTCACACGGATTTCACTCCGGGACAGTCAATGACGGAATCGAAAGGTTGTGATAGGTATTCGTGAACCTTCAACTTGAGGATTTAGTAGGGATGTGCTTATGACATCAAGATTTTCATTAGAGTAGTTCGACCCTGTAAACCGGAAAGTGGGGGTCAACCTCGACGTGCATCTTGACGGGCAAATAGCAGGTCCTACTGAATACCAAGATAGAATTCTTTCTCCCGTTAGTGAGCGGGTTATATGTCATATGCGGTTATTGGCTGATGAGATCAAAAGTCTTTGGCCAAAGCATTGGAGCTAGTTGTATTGGATACACGAGAGCTCGATGATATCGATTTGTATTAACACATGAATAGCATCAAGTACAGATAGGGTTTGACTAACCGTGACGCTATAACTTGATCGGGACTTTTGAAAGAAGGGTTTATACGTATACTGGTATTCACGACAGGATGGTTCTTGAATGATCCCAATCATTCGTTCTCAGTTAGGGTACAGTGTAGGCCGCCACGCTGGCTAGGTGGTGCTACTACTCTTTGGTTCCTCCCATTGCTAACTGAGACGGACCTACTGAGTCGCGCAATAGGATTGACGAAGGAATGAATCGAGCTTATTCTCTCTTTATTAGATATTGGATATCTAATTTATTGGACATTGGATGTCTAATTAATCTAGAGACATTGGATGTCTAAATTGATTTATTGGATAAATTAATTTACGGCCTAATGAATCAAATAAATTACTGGGTGATTGATTTAATTCATAGATATAATTATTTCTAGGAGAAATTAATTATATTATTTTGTATTTGATATGATTAATTATTTGGATTAATTTATTGAATAAATACATCGGAACGGGATTGGAGTTTATGTGTTTGGACTCGCGGGAGTCCGAAATGAATCAAATTCGCCCGACTCCTTCTAAAAGGCCGCCCCACCCCCACTCACCTCCAGGTGAGTCTTCTTGTCTACATCATGATGTTTGGAATATCTTTAGTCAAGGGGACAAGTATCATGCACATTATTAGGTTGGGAGTTTTATATTGTAATGAAGAATAAAAGGAAGACTTGAAATCCCTCACTTTACCCCTTGGTGTGCATTCCATACGTGAGAGTTGAGAGAGTTCAAGAGAGAGAAAATAGTTTATCCTGTCTTCTTCTTCCTTTTCTTCATTTTGGTTCTTGGTTGTTCTTGGAACATCAAGAGATTTTGAGAGATATAGATTATACTCTTAGATTGACATAATCAAAGGCTTCATCATCCTTCTCTAGCCGTATCCTTGGAGGATAGCAAGATGATCGTCATCCCATTCATTTTCTCCGGCGCGTGGCAAGTAGAGGCGTTGTATTTTCGACATTGGATCATCTAAGGGCTTGGAGCACATTGGATCGTAGGGATTTACAATTAAAGCTTGGGGAATAGCTCAAGATAAGGAATCCATTTAGTTAACAGACTACAATGGTGGGTTTCTTACGTCTCTTATGTTTTCGTTTATATATTCGTATATAAGTAGCAGGATTGATCCTCGTAGGGATTCGGATCGAATTAATTTTCATTTCACCGCTTCCGCTGGGCCTTCGATTTAGGTACCGAATCCCAGTAGTGGTATCGGAGCATAGGTTTTGCGATCGTATATACGATATTGGCATTTGGAATGCTTGATTAGATGGTGAATGATTTGGAATCATTTATAGTCATAATCGTGGTATATGTTTTTTCGTTCGCTCTACTTGTATTTTTCGTAAGTTTATGTCTAAATATAAATCTTTAATTTCTGTGAAATGTGATTTATATTGAAGATATGAATGTTGGAAAATATAGATATTGGATATTCGATCGAAAAACTAGCCCCGAATTGCCGTTGGATGGTCCGGGAGTGGTCCGGAAGAAGGGGGCCACGGCCCAGGGCTCGGGGGCCGCGGCCGAGGGTTGTTGCATCCCATTTTGTAGGTTACTGGACTAGGGGCACGGCCCAGGACTGCTGGGCAGCCCTACTTGCTGCCTGGTGACATTTCGGGCGCGGTCCAGTCCCTTTCGGACCCATTACGGGCTTATTTTCTTCTTGTATTCCAAAAAATTTATTTCCCATATTTTAAATTAGATTTAATATGATTAAAATGATATATGGTATTTCATTTTATAAGGGAAAATTGATTTATTGGAATACTTGTGATCGACCAAATTATTTTGAACATTCTTCATATTACCGATTGTGTGAATCGATTGGATTGGCTTGTATGGTTGTTTGGATAAATGTATCTCTACGCTTTCCATTTTTATAGTATTTATTGGATGGATGCTTTTTGAATGGGGATGTGGTTCATGGACTTAGTTTTGAATCGTTCATTTTATTCGATTGGGTTGTAAAGGTCGTTTTGAGCCTATTTATTTTACTAGAAATATTTGTTTCCAGGATGCAATTTTCAATGTAAAATTTATATGTAATGACGAAGACTGGAGAAAGATCCATTCCGAGAAGACGAAGATTCAAGATGAAGACTCACTACAAAAAAAAAACAGTTTTTACCGACGTCATTTACCGACGCCCGTACTGCCATTGTTAAACTTATAATTTACCGACGCCATTACCGACGCCCGTTATTTAATTGATTTACCGACGCCATTGCCGACGACCGGTTCGCAGACTTATTTTTTTTCTTTTTTTTCACATTTACCGACGCCATTTACCGACGCCCTTACCGACGCCACTTTGGCGTTGGTAAATTTTTATTATTATCTTTTTTTCTTTTTTTCACAATTAACGACGCCGTTTACCGACGCCGTTTACGGGCGCCACTTTGGCATTGGTAATTTTTTTTAATTTAACAACGCCGTTTACGCCATTACCGACGCCATTTCGGCGTCGATAAATTTTTTACACTATCCCACATCGAAAAAACAGTAGTGTTTTAGGTGGTTTATAAACCAAAATCCTTCTCAACCATTTGAAATTAAATGGAGCCCGAACCTGACCCGCCTAGACCCGGATCCGACCCGCCCGGACCTGGACCTGACCGAACTTGACCCGCTTGAGCCCAAACCTAACACTTTGAGCCGGACGTGACCACTTTGAGTCGACGACTTTTTAGATTATTTTTTTTAATTTAACGACGCCAAAAATGGCGTCGGTAAATGGCGGCGTCGGTAATGGCGTCGGTAAAAAATTACCGTCGAGCATTTTTCCAACGGCGGGTTTCCGTCGGTAATGGCGTCGGTAATTTTTTTACCAACGCCATTTTCTGTTTTACCAACGGCGTTTGGCGTCGGTAAAAACTATTTTTTTTTGTAGTGACTTGTAATTAGATTACGGAGTTTTTGTTTTCTAGGAACGGTCCATGAACCACATGTTGGTAGCAACTAAGTTGTGAATGGTTGTTTCATATTGTATGAATGCCACAAATGCGCTTAAATGAATTAATGTGCAAAGTCACGACAAATTATAAAGTTTATAAGGTTTCAAGGTTTTCCTTCCCTCCATCAAGCTTTCGGGAAATTGAAATCCAAACCGGATGTGTTATGCTTCCGAGTTATCGGGGTAGTCATTCGGGGAGGACGAATAAATTATCGGGAGCATATTGGATGCCTTCGGTTGGAGCAAATTTTATCCCTAGAAACATGATAGGTTGCCGGATAAGATTCAATTGTGAAACTGATTTGCGTCGATGGTATAAACTTAACTTGTTCACGAACCATAAAAATCGTATAGGTTGAGGGGAGTGAACAAGGGGAAGAAGATGATCGAATTATCCATTAGATGGGTTAGTGTTGGACACCACTTTATGAAAATTAATAGACTAGAAACCTGTTCGGTTGCCTTCTATTAAATATTTATAAAGAACTCGATCGCCACTATGAAGTAGAGCGAACGATACTTCCCAATTTAACATGGGAGTGTGTTATTCCGATAAAAATAGTGGGAGCTGGGTAACAAGAATATAAAAGACCTTAATTCTATACTCAGATCATAATATAACAAGTCACTAATTAATCTCTTATACTTAATGCAGACATAACTCTCAATATGACTATGAATCCACTCGTAATTGTACTCGAGAATAACACCCTTATTGGACCTAACTTTGTAGACTGGCTCCGCAATCTAAAAATTGTCCTCAGTATAGAGGCACTGGGATATGTCTTGGAGATGGACATTCCGGCGCCTCCTATGCAGACCAGAGCCAATCAGGAAGAGATAGAAAACCACGAAAAGTGGGTTAAGGATGACGTAAAAGTCCGTGCATACATGATGGCTTCTATGTCAAATGTGCTTCAGAGAGCGTCTGCTAGGCAGATTCTATCTCACTTAACCGAGCTTTATGGTGAGCACAGCAGAACCGCTAGATATGAGATATCCAAGCAACTGTTCGGTGCAAGGACGAAGGAAGGTGAGAAGGTTGGGGAACACATCCTCAAAATGATATCCATGATCAAGAGATTGGAGGCTCTTGATTTTAAAATGGATACTTTTCTCCAAACCGACCTTATCCTACAGTCTTTCCCTGATTCCTTCTCACGGATTGTTATGAACTTCAACTGCAATGAGATTGCATATAATTTAGCTGGGCTAATGAACAAACTTGTTACCGCTCATTCTCAAATGAAGACTCCGCGAATGAAGGAGTCTGCTCTTGTGATTTCTTCTGGACCTCGGAGTTCCAAGAATAAGAAGAAAAAGACCAAGAAGCAGACGGGACCACAAGTCAAGGACCTTAAGGGAAATGGCAAGGCCCCGATGGTTTCAAAGAGCAAGAAGAAAGACGCTTGTCTCAGTGCGTTGAGCTGGGCCACTGGGCTAGAGAGTGTCCAATTCTTGATGGCACTTCAGGTACAGAATATTTAGTTTTGGAAACAAATTGTTCTGCTACTGTATTTTCTACTTCTTGGATACTGGATTCTGGTGCTAGTTCTCATATTTGTACCGTGAATCAGGATATGGAACTAAGTAGGAAGCTTGGATCTAGAGAAGTTATGATCACAGTCGGAAGCAGGCATAGTGTCGAGGCAACCGACATAGGATCACTTCTTTTGGGTTTAGAATCTGGTTTTGTTTTGACTTTAGAAGATGTACTTGTTTTGTTCAAGGGGCACAAAAACATTGTATCCATTCCGGTCATGGACCGAAAAGGCTTTTCATTTTTCATTGGTTATGGTGCCTGCAAAATTTATTTCAGAAATAAACTAGTGGGCACTGCTACATTGTTAAATGGATTGTATCATCTAAATCTCAACAACAAAGTAGTTGTGAATACTCTAACTAGAAAATGTGGTAGGGATGAAACCAATCAAGTTTTGAAATGGCATCTTAGACTTAGTCATGTTGGTCAAACCAAGGTTTACAAAATGGAAAAAGATGGACTTATAGGTCCATTGGGATCGGATCCCTTTCCTACTTGTGAATCTTACCTTAAAGGCAAAATGACTAAGTCCCCCTTCACAGGGAATTTTGAAAGAGCCACTAACAAACTGGGACTAATCCATACTGACATATGTAGTGCTTTGGAAGCAGCACGTGACGGATATCAATATTTCATTACGTTTACAGACGATCATACTAGGTGTGGTTATGTATACTTAATGAAACATAAATCCGAGGCCTTTGAGAAATTCCAGGAATTCAAGGCCCTAGTCGAGAAACAAACTGGTAATCATACCAAAGCACTTCGGTCGGACCGAGGTGGTGAGTATATGAATACGGAGTTTGACGGTTTCCTTAAGGAACATGGAATAGTTTCACAACTAACACCTCCAGGTACTCTGAAGTTAAATGGTGTGTCAGAAAGAAGGAACCGGACCCTGTTGAACATGGTCTGTTCCATGCTGGGCTATAATGACTTACCGTTTTACCTATGGAGGTATGCACTCCTGACTGCCGCTTATATCTTGAACAGATGTCCTTCCAAATCCATTCCTAAAACTCCACATGAGATGTGGGAGGGTAGGAAACCAAGTCTTAATCACATTAGGATTTGGGGATGTCCCGCCTATGTCAAGAAGACTAAGGTGGAAAAGTTGGAAGTTAGATCCGCGAAGGGACGTTTCATTGGATTCCCGTCTGGGACGATGGATTATCTATTCTACATGCCCAAAGATCGAAAGATCGTTGTTGCATTGCATGCACATTTCCTGGAAGAAGAGTTCATCTAGGAAGGCGGAGCACGTAGAAATATTTCTTTGGAAGAATACAATAAAACTCCTCAGGAGACACCTGTGCAAGAAAATAGAACCAAACCTTCTGAAACACAAGTACAACCACCTCGTAGGTCTTGTAGGGTGTCTCAATTACCTGAGAGGTATAGTTTTATATATTTGGAGGAACTGGGTTTTCCACGAGGTTCCAGGTGATAAACAAGAGACCGGCCTGTGACCAATGACCTACCAATGACCTAAGATCATTATATCAATCTGTGTGAACGATATATTGATTGTGTGTTGTTATAATTACGTAGTTGTGTACGCAGTAATTATAATAAACTTTTAACTCCTGTGTGGAGGACCAGTGGACATAGAGGGGTTTACCTCGAACCACTTTAAATACTGTGTTATTTACCTTCTGCCTTACTTGTTTTATTTAATTGTGATTATTTAAGTATACACTGCACATCGAGTTGCTGTATCCACAGCAACTTAATGTATTTAAGACTTCCGCTACGCACTCAGATTTAAAATTAGTACAGCTTGTTGTTTAAACTACTTTCCAAGCTGTATCCAGTATACTTAGTGGCCAACAAGTGGTGCGGTGAGCGATAAATATACAATATATATGGATAATTCGGAATTAATCAAGAAAAACCCAAAAAAAACCCCAAATTGGACAAGTTTAGGGTTCCTGAAGAAATACCTTGGATTCGGACGATGAAGGATGATTACGCTGATGATGATATGATAGCTCGACTCTGTAGTGGTGGAATACGAATAATTCTCGGATAGAAGTTGAAGGGAATCGCACTCTGCGTCGCCCGAAGAAGAAAACGAGAGAAAGAATGAAAAAGAATGTTGTTCTGACCTGCCCGCTGTCATATTTAAAATGCATAGTTAGCGCACGCTAACAATCAAAAGGTAGCGCGCGCTAACGGGGATTGCAAATAGTCCAGAAGCTGCTGCCAGGCATCGCTAGCGTGCGCTAGACATGTTTAGCGCGCGCTAAATACTACCTGATATTGTATGCTACGGAAGCTTTACCGCACGCTACCTGATGATCAGTGCACAGGATATGAATTCAGAACCCCCACTGCCTAGTACGCTGAAGTCATTAGCGCACGCTACAAACTCCGAGTTAGCGTACGCTAACCACACAATGATAGCGCACGCAAGGAGTCCAGGAGTAGCGTGCGCTACTCACGCAGTAGTTCAGTACTGCTCAGATCAGTACGCTGCTGCCGAAGGTACGAAACTCGGAACACACGACAAGGCCAGAATCCAGAAACATAAACACGAAATATATAAGACGAAAGAGCTAAGCGCTGAAAGAAAATATAATTCTGACCACCGTAGATTCCGTAATGCGACAACGAAAATGAAATTCCCTAAACTTATAGGAAATTACAAAAAATGGCCCAAGTGCCCGAAAATCACGATACGATGTCGGATTTACAAACCGAAAGTCTCAACACGACCAGCTCAAACATATGAATTTGCACAAACCAATAAACAACGAAAACGAACGAGTTTTACGAGAATCGAATGTTCATACGACAAAACATGACATAAAATGAAATTACATGAAAACATCACCAAAACTCGTCCAAATGGAAAAACTCCAAGAATAAAGTAGATTCAAAATGTCGAAACGGTTACAAGCGAGTCGATAAAAATAGACATACACCAAAAATGGAAAATGCTAAAATTGGAAAGGTACGGATATTACATTCTCCCCCTCTAAAATAAAGTTTCGTCCCGAAACTTAAGAATCAAAAAGCTTGGTGTACCTCGAATGCATATCCTCCTCTAACTCCCACTTTGCTTCTTCCACCCCGTGCCTCGACCATTGCACTTTAACCAAAGGAATGGTTTTGTGCCTTAATTGCTTGTCTCGACGTTCCAAAATCCTGATGGGCCTCTTCTCAACCGTAACATCCTTCTCGATCTCCACGTTTCCGAAATCAATAACATGGGACGGGTCCGGAACGTACTTCTTCAACTGGGAGACGTGAAACACACTATATACATGACTCAACGACGGAGGTAATGTCAAATAGTACGCTAACTTGACAACTCTCTCCAATATCTCGAAAGGTCCAATATACCTCGGGCTGAACTTCCCCTTTTTCCCAAAACAGAAAACTCCCTTCGACGGAGACACTCTCAACAGAACATGATCTCCCACCTCAAACTCCAAAGGTCGACGCCTAACATCCGCATAAGAATTTTGCCGACTCTGAGCTGCCAACATTCTCTTTCTAATCAACTCAACTTTCTCCCTCATCTTCAACACAAGGTCCGGCTCAGTGCCAATTAGATCGTACGGTTCATCCCAACATATCGGCGATTGGCAACGTCGGCCATAAAGTGCCTCATACGGTGCCATCTTAATCGTCGCGTGCCAACTATTATTATACGTAAACTCAATCAAGGCCAGATGCTCCTCCCAATCACTACTCCAGTCTAACGCACACGCGCGCAACATATCCTCGAACGTTTGAATGGTACGCTCAGACTGTCCGTCAGTCTGAGGGTGGAAAGATGTACTCAAACGCAAATATGTCCCTAATGCCTTATGTACCGCTTGCCAGAAATGCGATACAAACCGGCCATCTCTGTCCGAAATAATAGTCCTCGACGTACCATGAAGCCTCACTATCTGAGCGTTAAAAACACGAGCCAATCTTTCTGGACCCCAAGTATCCTTGATGCCCATAAAATGCGCCGACTTAGTCAGTCGGTCCACGATCACCCACACCATATTCATTCCGGTCTTCATCCTCGGTAAATTCGTGACAAAGTCCATCGAGATATCCTCCCACTTCCATTCTGGGACGGGAGGTGGCTTCAACAATCCGGTTGGCCGCTGATGCTCGATTTTGACTTGTTGACAAGTCAAACACTTAGACACAAACTGAACCACCTCATTCTTCATGTCATTCAACCAGAAATTCTTTCTCAAATCTTTATGCATTTTACTCGAGCCCGGATGGACTAAGTAAGGTGACGCGTGAGCCTCTCGCATAATACTCTGCCTCAATTCCAAGTCGTTCGGAACACAAATCCGACCTTGGAATGTCAACACACCATCCTCATGTATCACAAATCCAGGGGCTTTCCCCTTCCCTACATTCTCTCGAAGCTGAATAAACATCGGGTCCTTTAACTGTCCCGATTTAATGTCGTTGACTAGAGACGACGAAATCTCAAGTGTACGCAACTGCCCGAAACTCTCTGGCAACACGATCTCAACGCTTAACATCATAAACTCTCGGTGAAGTCCCGACTGGGCCGTAAGTAACTCAAGCGCCCGAAGCGATACCGATTTCTGGCTCAAGGCATCTGCCACCACATTTGCCTTGCCCGGATGGTAAAGGATCTCAAGCTCATAATCCTTAATCAATCCCAACCATCTCCGCTGTCTACCTATGGTAATATCCGGCCAAACCCAGAATATCCTCGACAAACCTACGGTACAGAACTTTTAGTTTTGGAAACAAATTGTTCTGTTACATTGGGCTAGAGACTGTCCGATTCTTCATGACACTTCACATACAGAACTTTTAGTTTTGGAAACAAATTGTTCTGTTACTGTATTTTCTACTTCCTGGATACTGGATTCTGGTGCTAGTTCTCATATTTGTACTGTGAATCAGGATCTGGAACAAAGTAGGAAGCTTGGAGCTAGAGAAGTTATGATCACAGCCGGAAGCGGGCATAGTATCGAGGTGACCGACATAGGATCACTTCTTTAGGGTTTAGAATCTAGCTTTGTTTTGACTTTAGAAGATGTACTTGTTTTGCCCAAGGGGCACAAAAACATTGTATCCATTCCGGTCATGGACCGAAAAGTCGTTTCATTTTTCATTGGTGATGGTTCCAGCAAAATTTAGTTCAAAAATAAACTAGTGCGTACTGTTACATTGTCAAATGGATTGTATCATCTAAATCTCAGCAACAAAGTAGTTGTGAATACTATGACTAGAAAACGTGGTAGGGATGAAACCAATCAAGTTTTGAAATGGCATCTTAGACTTGGTCATGTTGGTCAGACCAAGGTTTACAAGATGGAAAAAGATGGACTTATGGATCCACTGGGATCAGATCCCTTTCCTATTTGTGAATCTTACCTTAAAGGCAAAATGACTAAGTCCCCCTTCATAGGGACTTATGAAAGAGCCGCTGATAAACTGGGTTTAATCCATACCGACGTATGTGGTGCTTTAGAAGCAGCACATGATGGATATCAATATTTCATTATATTTAGATATGATCATACTAGGTATGGTTATGTATACTTAATAAAACATAAATTTGAGGCCTTTGAGAAATTCTAGGAATTCAAGGCCCTAGTCGAGAAACAAACTGGTAATCATATCAAAGCGCTTCGGTTGGACCGAGGTGGCGAGTATATGAGTATGGAGTTTGACGAGTTTCTTAAGGAACGTGGAATAGTTTCACAACTAACACCTCCAGGTACTCCTCAGTTAAATAGTATGTCAGAAAGATGGAACTGGACCTTGTTGAACATGGTCTGTTCCATGCTGGGCTATACTGACTTACCGATTTACCTGTGGGGGTATGCACTCCTGACTGCCGCTTACATCTTGAATAGATGTCCTTCCAAATCCGCTCCTAAAACTCCATATGAAATGTGGGAGGGCAGGAAACCAAGTCTTAATCATATTAGGATTTGGGGATGTCCCGCCTATGTCAAGAAGACTAAGGTGGAGAAGTTGGAAGTGAGGTCGGCGAAGGGACGTTTCATTAGATTCCCATCTGGGACATTAGGGTATCTATTCTACATGCCCGAAGATCGAAAGATCGTTGTTGCTTTACAAGCACACTTCCTGGAAGATGAGTTCATTCAGGAAGACGGAGCAGGTAGAAGTATTTCTTTAGAAGAATACAATGAAACTCTTCGAGAGACACCTGTGCAAGAAACTGGAACCGAACCTTATGAAACACAAGTACAACAACCTCGTAGGTCTAGTAGGGTGTCTCATTTACCTGAGAGGTATGGTCTTGTGCACTTGGAGGAACTAGGTCTCCATGAGGTTCCAAGTGATAGCCAAGAGACCGACCCAACAACCTATGACCAAGCGATGGTGGATGTAGACTCCGCGATATGGCATGAAGCTATGGAAGCTGAAATAGACTCGATCCATGTCAATAATGTCTGGACTCTAGTAGACCGCCCCAAGGGCATAGTGCCTGTTGGGAACAAGTGGATCTACAAGATAAAGACTGATGGTGATGGCAAGGTTGACACCTATAAAGCCACGCTTATGGCAAAGGGTTATAGCTAGAAAGAAGGGATCGACTACTAAGATACCTTCTCGCCCGTAGCTATTATCAAGTCTATTCGCATGATGCTTGCTATAGCTGCCTACCACGATTATGAGATATGGCAAATAGACGTAAAGACGGCTTTCCTTAATGGATTCCTCGAGGAGGAAATCTATATAGAGCAGCCTAAAGGCTTTATATCCGAAGTCGATATTCAGAAAGTGTGCAATCTTCAGCATTCCATTTATGGACTGAAGCAAGCGTTGTATAGTTGGAACCTTCGTTTTGACGAGGCAGTCAAAGATTTTGATTTCGTGCAAAATGAAGAGGAACCTTGCGTATACAAGAGGGTTAGTGGGAGCAAGATCGCATTCTTAGTACTATATGTGGATGACATTCTACTAATAGGAAATGATGTGGGAATGCTCAGTTTTGTGAAAGCTTGGCTTTTGAGTAATTTCTCCATAAAAGACTTGGGAGAAGCAACCTATATTCTTGGAATTCGGGTCTACCGGGATAGAGCGAAGAGAACGATAGGTCTTTCCCAATCCCTCTATATAGATAAAATCTTAAAGCGGTTTAAGATGGATGATTCTAAAAGAGGGTTCCTACCTATGCGACATGGAATAAAACTCTCCTTGAAGATGTGTCCTCAAAGTGAGGAACAACGAAAGGAAATGAGTAATATACCATATGCTTCGGCCGTGGGTAGCCTTATGTATGCTATGTTATGTACGAGATTTGACATTGCACATGCTGTAAGCGTGGTGAGTAGGTTTCAGGCAAACCCAGGTAGGGAACATTGGACTGCCGTAAAGAACGTTCTCAAGTACTTAAGAAGGACTAGAGATATGGTTCTGATGTATGGCAGTGAAGAATTGGATGTGGTGGGATTCACTGATTCGGACTTCCTCGGACTGAAGGACGATTCGATGTCTACTTCTGACTACATATTTACTTTTAATGGAGGAGCAGAATCTTGGCGTAGCGCCAAGAAAAGCGCGACTGTTGATTCCACCTGTCAGGCTGAGTATCAAGCAGCCTCAGAGGCTTCCAAGGAAGGGTTCTGGATTAAGAAGTTTCTGGGAGAATTTCAAGTGATACAATGTGCTGAGCTGCCTGTTCCGCGGTACTGCGACAATGATGGAGCTGTAGCACAGGCCAAGGAGCCGAGGTTTCACAACATTATCAAGCACATTGATAGGAAGTATCATCTGGTCATAGAATTTGTTCGCAAGGGATACATTGTGCTGCATAACGTAGACTCAACTGACAACGTCGCTGATCCACTGACCAAGCCACGTTGTCAGACTAGCTTAGAGCGTCATCTGGAGAACATGGGTATTAGGTACCATAGTGTGTGGCATTGAGTGCAAGTGGGAGATTGTTAGGAGTATGCCCTCGAATGACACTCAAGGGATGATGAGTGAGGGCATTGTACTTGTAATTATGTAAATCATTAATATAAGGAAATGAATGTTTCTTTATTTACTGCTAGTTACATGCATTCCTAACTCGTAAATATACATATAGAAATTAGTCCGTGTATTTGAGAGCAAAACGTTCCACTCCTTATTGGATAAGGGGGTCGGAACTGGAAAGGTTTATAGCTCAAATACTTAATCGTTCGCAAGTCGGTGAAACTTAACTGGGCGTTAAGTTTATGTGAAGACTTGTATAACGTGTTCTTTGACATGGAGAGTGCCTGTCGAACGCTAATGGTTAGTGGGAGCACACATTATAGGTATGCTAATTGGATTAGTATACTCGAATCGAATCACCCTCGATTCGTCGCACGGATTTCACTCCAGGACAGTCAATGATGGAATCGAAAGGTTTTGATAGGTATTCGTGAACCTTCGACTTGAGGATTTAGTAGGGATGTGCTTGTGACATCAAGATTTTCATTAGAGTAGTTCGACCCTATAAACCGGGAGGCAGGGGTCAACCTCGACGTGCATCTTGACGAGAAAGTAGCAGGTCCTACTGAATACCAAGATATAATTCTTTCTCCCGTTAGTGAGCGGGTTATATGTCCTATGCGGTTATTGGCAGGTGAGATCATAAGTCTTTGGCCAAAGCATTGGAGATAGTTGTACTGGATACACGAGAGCTCGATGATCTCGATTTGCATTAACGCATGCATAGCGTCCAGTATAAATAAGATTTGACTGACCGTGACCCTATAACTTGATCGGGATATTTATGGATGTTGGCTCCAAATGGGAAGTCGATTCACCGACTTCTTCCAACTTGCAAAATATCTAGTCATCTTCATAGCCGCAACAGGCTTAGGATCTGCTGTGGGAGAAACCAGTGTTTCTTCCATTGGAACAGCTTCCGATGGTTTAACTACTGCAAGGCGAGGTATAATAGGTGGAATCTCAGGGACCACTTGTATCACCCCAGAAATCATTCGGGAATATTACAGGCCGTAGACCCTTCTCACAAGGATATACCAGGATAAGCACTACAATTGACCAACTGTTTGACCATCTGGGGTCAAACAAGATGGAAGAATCGGTGAGGTCACACGACTAAATCAAGCTAAATAATATCTTCCAACTCAACACAGCAAAAGACAGAGAATAATACAATGACGCAACAACACCTGAACTCTATAACTCTTGATTAGTATAGCGGCCCATCATCTTCCATGCCGACCCTGTGACTGCTCCCACGAACCAAGCATACTTGAAATGCATGCAACGCATTTCTCCCATTTAAGGGGTTATCATTTGAATGGCTAGTACAAGTATCATACTATACGAAATATAACAAGCAATTAACAACCATGAATCAGATAAGGACAACAATTGACCAAGTATTTCCTAGAAGTTTTAGTATTTAAAAAAAAAAGCATTCAGAGCATTTGAAAATAGAGCCGTCATCTCGGCATTTTTGGAAATACAAGCTTTTAGGGCACCAGCACCGAATTTGAGAAATCTTTATCAAACGTTAGGGTCTCAAAATCCCATTTCAAAAGTCAACAATTTTACCACGTGATAACATTTATGCAATTCGCTTGGGTCTCAGCCTAGTCGTTCCATTTTCGTAAAAGCATTCTTTTCAAAATCTTTGTACGTTACAACATACTCATGACTCCGTAATCACTTTCCACGAGTCTCCGTAGGTTCAACAACCCGCATAGACTTAACCAACACAACCTTCGCCACGAAAACAATCATGCTTATGACTCCGTGATTGCTTGCCATGAGTCTTCGTATGCCACTAAGAGGATGTTGAGTGAGGGCATTGTACTTGTAATTATGTAAATCATTAATATAAGGCAATGGATGTTTCTTTATTTACTGGTAGTTACTGACATTCCTAACTCGTAAATATACATATAGAAACTAGCCCGTGTATTTGAGAGAAAAACGTTCCACTCCTTATTAGATAAGGGGGTCGGGACTGGAAAGGTTTATAGCTCATTAATCATTCGCAAGTCGATGAAATTTGACCGGGCGTTAAGTTTATGTGAAGACTTGTATGACGTGTTCTTTGACATGGAGAGTGTATGTCGAACACTAATGGTTAGTGGGAGCACACATTATAGGTATGCTGATTGGATTAGTATAGTCAAACCGACTCATCCTCGATTCGTCACACGGATTTCACTCCAGGACAGTCAATGACGGAATCAAAAGGTTGTGATAGGTATTCGTGAACCTTCGACTTGAGGATTTAGTAGGGATGTGCATGTGACATCAAGATTTTCATTAGAGTAGTTTGACCCTATAAATCGGAAGGTGGGGGTCAACCTCGACGTGCATCTTGACGGACAAGTAGCAGGTCCTACTAAATACCAAGATAGAATTCTTTATTCCGTTAGTGAGCGGGTTATATATCTTATGCGGTTATTGTCAGATGAGATCAAAAGTCTTTAGCCAAAGCATTGGAGCTAGTTGTATTGGATACACGAGAGCTCGATGATCTCGATTTGCATTAATGCGTGCATAGCATCAAGTACAGATAGGGTTTGACTAATCGTGACCCTGTAACTTGATCGGAACTTTAGAAAGAAGGGTTTATACGTATACTGGTATTCATGACAGAATGGTTCTTGAATGATCCCAATCATTCGTTCTCAGTTGGGGTACAGTGTAGGCCGCCAGGCTGGCTAGGTGGTGCTACTACTCTTTGGCTCCTCCCATTGCTAACTGCGACGGACCTACCGAGTCGCGCAATTGGATTGACGAAGGAATGAATCGAGCTTATTCTCTATTTATTAGATATTGGATATCTAATTTATTGGACATTGGATGTATAATTAATTTAGGGACATTTCCGTTCCATGCTGGGCTATAATGACTTACTGATTTACCTATGGAGGTATGCACTCCTGACTGCCGCTTATATCTTGAACAGATGTCCTTCCAAATCCATTTCTAAAACTCCACATGAGATGTGGGAGGGCAGGAAACCAAGTCTTAATCACATTAGGATTTGGGGATGTCCCGCCTATGTCAAGAAGACTAAGGTGGAAAAGTTGGAAGATAGATCCGCGAAGGGACGTTTCATTGGATTCCCGTCTGGGACGATGGATTATCTATTCTACATGCCCAAAGATCGAAAGATCGTTGTTGCATTGCATGCACATTTCCTGGAAGAAGAGTTCATCTAGGAAGGCGGAGCAGGTAGAAATATTTCTTTGGAAGAATACAATGAAACTCCTCAGGAGACACCTGTGCAAGAAAAGAGAACCAAACCTTCTGAAACACAAGTACAACCACCTCGTAGGTCCTGTAGGGTGTCTCAATTACCTAAGAAGTATAGTTTTATATATTTGGAGGAACTGGGTTTTCCACGAGGTTCCAGGTGATAAACAAGAGACCGGCCTGTGACCAATGAGCTAGCAATGGTGGATGTAGACTCCATGAAATGGACTGTAGTAGTCTTCATATAGTTAGAACCTTCATTTTGACGAGATGGTCAAAGAGTTTGACTTCGTGCAAAATGAAGAGGAACCTTGTGTTTACAAGAGGGTTAGTGGGAGCAAGATCGCATTCTTAGTACTATATGTAGATGACATTCTACTAATAGGAAACGATGTGGGAATGCTCAATTCTGTGAAAGCTTGGCTTTCGAGTAATTTCTCCATGAAAGACTTGGGAGAAGAAACCTATATTCTTGGGATTCGACTCTACTGGGATAGATCGAAGAGAATGATAAGTTTTTCCCAAGCTCTCTATATAAATAAAATCTTAAAGCGATTTAAGATGGATTATTCTAAAAGAGGGTTCCTATAGATGCGACATGGAATAAAACTCACCTTGTAGATATGAAAGGAGATGAGTAATATACCATATGCTTTGGACTTTGGGTAGCCTTATATATACTTTATTGTGTACGAGACCTGATATTGCACATGCTGGGCGCGTGGCAAGTAGGTTTCGGGCTAACCCAGTTAGGGAACATTAGACAGCTCTAAAAGAACGTTCTCAAGTACTTTAGAAGGACTAGAGACCTGGTTCTTAAATACGGCGGTGTAGAAATGAATGTAATGAGATTCACTCTATTGGACTTCCAAGGACAGAAAGATGATTCTATGTCTACTCACTACCAATGTTTATACTTTGGCCGACAGCAAAAAGTCATCGGCTAAAGTCAAAAGTCGTCGGCTAAAGTGGTCAGCTGTCGGCTAAAAGTCGGTCGGCCGAGGTCGGTCGGCCAAAGTTTAGCCGACGGCTAATAGGGAAGGTCGTCGGCTAAAAGCGAACTTTAGTCGACGACGACGTAGTCGTCGGCTAAAATAATACCCGTTTTAGCCGACGGATATATAGGCGTCGGCTAAAATGTCGAGTTTTAGACGACGGTAAATGCTGTCGTCGGCTAAAACCTATACACTTTAGCAAGCGGCAATGTTGCCGTCGGCTAAAACTATACACTTTAGCCAAGCGGCAATGTTCGTCGGCTAAAGCGGGTATTATTTTAGCGGCGACTACGTCGTCGGCTAAAGTTTTATTTTATTTTTTTAATTACATACTTTAGCCGACGGTCTGTGTAAATGCCGTCGGCTAAAGTCCAGTGAAAAAAAAAAAATTCAAATTTCGAAATCACCAAACTTGTTCAGATAACCTGTTATTCCAAATGTACAATACACCACCATACATCACAATCAACATAAATCAATTACGAAAAGCATAATTTAAATACAAACCATATCAACATACATGTAGCAACATCAACAAAATCAATAAACAGCAACATTAACGAACACGAGTCTAAACAAAAAATATTTAGCAAAAGAACTACTACAATGACAACTAAAATCCTCAAAGATCCATCAAATTCTTAAAGATAGAAGAAGGATTACTACCGTCTTGCATGTCGTCGTCCAGAAATTTTGTGAAGAAGAGGGGGTGTTTGTGAATTGAAGAATTGAGGTGGTGGTGGTACGAAATTCCCGATTGACACACTGTCGACTCAATGACATCATATCTTGCATCATGGCCTCTTCTTGAGCTAACATCTCTTGTTGAACCTTCCTTTGTTCCTCTTGGAATTTAGGCCCAGTCTTGAGACTTCCTTTGCTCCTCGGCTCGGAGCTCCCTCTCGATCCTCAATTGCTCTTCCAAATAGGCCTTTTGAGTGTCGCCTTTGATCTTATTGAAACCACCGTAGTATTCTTCAATAATCCGGTGCCTTGGCTCCCATCATCGGCGTCCAGTGATGACTCCCTTTAGGAGGGTAAATGGTAGCCCACACCCTTGCCTAATGTAGGGATCGGCCTGATCGATCTCTCGGCGTGCTAACTCGAGACCAGTCTCGTCCAAATCCGGATGCTCCTCCCTCGCCATCTCTATCAACATCCTCTCAGACTCCTCAGTCACTCTCTCCTAATTAAGTGGGAACAAAGAAAGTAACCGAATATTAATAAAGTTCAGAGGTAAAGACTGATAGCAGTATTAAAATGGTTAGGATATATTTACAACTTACAAGTTTATCCGGATAGTTAGGATATGCCTTCTGAGTCACGTAGACAAAGGCATTCGCCACATTTTCATCAGAAGTGGCCTCGTGCGAAACTCTCGCTAACGACCGCGAACCTAAACTGTGGTGCTCCGTCAAACCCTTACGGTTAACAGTGTTGGTTGAACTGCTCGCCTACACATAAAAACATGTAATTTTCATTTAACAAGGCGAAAAACTACCACAAGTAAGTTTCATATATGTTACATATCTTTAAACAATAATAGCATTACGAAAATATTTAGAGCTCGATTACATACAATATAGTCTGGGTCGCTAAAATGTGCGCATAGCCATCTCCACTCGTACTCCCGATACTTGAACTCCTCTGGAGTAGCCTCATGGGAATTACCCCAAGCTGACCAAAACATCTGTAGCTTATTTTTCCAAGATTTGTACCTGTAAAGGAATATGGAGGTAAAAAATTTTTACCAAACATTCAGCAAACCCGCTCATTTTAAGTCTACATCCACATGGAGGTAAATGCTGTGGACCTAGAAGGATCACAGCGCATGTTGTGTATGGCCTGATTGGTAACTTGACCTAAAAAGTATGGTGATTCTTGTGAGTTTTCTGAAAGGGGTCCCTATTTAACTTTACGCCTAATTAGAAGTAAAAATTATGGACCACAATAGATGATAATGAATGTTACATAATTTTTTATAGCGTCAAATAGGTAATTTGATTCAGGGAGTATTTGGATGTACGTCTTGATAGTCATTATCTTATGATTTAGATTTCAAGTTCTAGTAATCAATTTTTAGTGTTTAGTGTTTACATAAACCTAGTTTTGCTTATGGTTATTTGGTCAGTAAATACTAGTTGCAACAAAACTGATTATTAAAGGGTAGAGTGAAAAACTTACTAATATGATCAAAAGTGATTTTTACAACCTTAAGCAGCAGAAACACAGCCAAACATTGTCACTTGCACCATGCTCTATTACATATTTACATTTGACTGTCATACTGTTTATTAATGCCTCTATTACATTGTTTGGTCCTTCTTAAAAGAAAGAAATGTGTTGATTAATTTTACAAAACTACATTGAAGAAAATTAAAATATCTTTTTCAATACAAACAATTTAGGACGTTGTTAACATTTTAATACATGTTTTTTGTCTTATGACCCGTTTAACCTAACCATCAAGTTGAGTAAATGAAGCATATTCAGAAATGGGCTGATGGTGAATGATCCGGTTCTCCAATGAAGAAACAGCTGGGCTGATGGTGAATGATCCGGTTCTCCGAACACACAAGGTATGTATTTTATACATAAATCACTCGGTTTGCGATTACTTCTGTTTGGAACTTACTTGCCGTAATTTCTGTGTGAATTTGCAGCCTCTATCCGTGGAGTTGGGCCCTGGAATTTTGGGGAACATTTTTGATGGTATCCAGGTTCGTAGGCTGCTTTTTGTTCTACACTTTGTCACAGCTTTATTCTACTGTCTTTTTTTCATTTTTCTTTAGGAGCTAATAAATGCTGTTTTCTCTATGTATTAGCAGAAGGGCCCTCATCAATGGCAACAAAAGGATTACCATCAGCAGTAACATTGGTAGAAGGTATATTAACAAAATTAGCCTCATCAGCAGCCTCATTCCCCTGAGGCAACATAGCTGCCAGTAAAGGATAATGTGTCCCCTCAAACTTAGTTCTCATTGAAGCAAATAGCTTAGATGATAAAACATGAAAAACATGAACTAACAAAACAGAAGGAAATATGTGGTAAGCAGGGGTAGTTATATGCCCAGCCAGATGAATGACCCTTCACGGCGATCAACACCCGAAAATACAAACATCATCATCATCATCATCATCATCATCATCATCATCATCATAATAATAGTAATAATAATAATAATAATAATATACAGAAACACCAGCAATTGAACCAGGCATCGCTAGGAAAGAAGAAACGGTAATTCACTTGGAACGGCCAGACGTGGGGGTGATCGAGTTGTGAGAAAATTTTGTATACAGTTGTTATTATGCAGTTGAATGTTAAGATTTAAGTTTAGTGATTATGTTACATGTCATTTTATATTTATTGTTTGTGTATGATTATATAATATTAATGTGTTAGTTTTATTATTTTTATGTATAATTAATATTATAATATTTTATGTATATTCTAAAAGTGTATGTTATAATACTCATAATTACAAGTAAATTAGAATGTTTACCATGTTTAAATTTATCAATCAAATTACCTTCCATTTATACAAGTTGTGAATTTTAAATTATAAATTATTATGTATTAATAAATAAATTATAAAATATTTAACAAATACATATTTTTAACAATAACTAAAATGATGCAAAAATTAGTCGAGTAATTACTCAACTACGTATTGTGAAAATTACTTACTTGGTTGTTTGCACCTCATCACACCAAGTATGTAGTAGGAAAGAAGGAATCTCAAACCAAACCTACAATTAGCATATAATATATATTACTAAATTTTTTCGAATTTAAATACACAAAGTAGCTTTGAATTGAGAAAAACTTACCGACATAGCATTGTTCAATGCATCCTTCACACTTTGTGGCACGTCCTTCCACTCAACCCACGATCAGGAATTCTATCGCGTATGACAAACCCAACATTACGACAATATGCCGTACAAGCATCAAAGCCAAAATGGGTCGTCGATACTTTTCATCTATGCTATCTTGTGACGGCCATTTTTGAAACATATGCGTCAAGTGCTAGACCCTTCGATGGGCCACGAGTCTTCTTCTTCTTTTCGGTTCGTCTTGATCGACCCCCTCATTATCAAGCTCCGCAGCGACGCGTACAACCGTCTTAGATATCCGACATGTTCGCCAAATCATTTTCTCGTGCCACGCACGGAACACATACGCCTCCGTCGGGTTAACCAAGCTATATGGCCGGCGGACTCCTTTCTCATCGACCCACGGAATCGACGGTACCATAGAGGGCATAAATAGAGTCGACGGAGGACCGGAAGGCACCTCGGATGACGTGCTCGGTGTAGATTGGCCGCTCCCGGATGTAGTAGGAGGAGAGGGAATGGGGTGTATAGGAGGCATACGAGGTGAGTCGTCTCGGCGGTAGTGGGAGTCGTCGCGATGTCGAGTCGATACGATAAGCGCCTCGCAATAGTATGTGCGTCATCCGTCGGATACAAGTTCCCATCCTTAAACTTCAGTCCACTATTCTCTATTAGCCCACGTATGCGACTGTTACTTTCATCCAAATATTTACCGACAGGATCAGCACGATTGGAAGCTGCGGAACTATCCCCCGACTCCGGAGTCTTCGATTTTTTCTTACCACATGCTAGTCTCTTAATTTTGTCCATTTAACCTGTACGAATTCAATCACATAATTTAATTCTTTTTATACATAAACCCTAAATAGAATATGCAATTCAAGCTCAGAGCAACTACACATCACTTCACAAGAAACACAGACAAACGCAAACTAGCACAACCATTAATGCTACATGATTTTTATTTCTCAGTCCTATGCAAACGTGGACTGCCAAGTCTATCCTAATTCCTAACCCCTTTACTTCCTACAGAAGTTTGTAAACGGCTAGGATATATCAAACATAGCAATGATAATCTAATAAGTACCTAGCCATCCCTGTTGGTATGTGATAATTGGATCGAACTTTTAGATTTGTATTGTTCTATGCCTTTGATTGTAATTTTTTTTCCTTTACAGGTTGTAGTTGGAGCACATGCTGTCATGGCTAATGGTGGGGTTATAGCACCTGTGGGGTTGAATATGGTGGCCCTAGCAGCTCAAAGGCATGCTGTCCCTTTTGTTGTACTCGCTGGGGTTCATAAGGTAGTGTTGCAAGGATTTATACACATATGTATAACTCCCCAGGAATTTCAATTGCTCGCAAATTCATCACACAGCTGCTTGCATGTAGAATAGTTGAAAATCAATGTAGAATAGACTTGACTTAGATGATAAAATTAGACGGCACTACTGAAAATCCAGAGGCAAAGATCAATTTTTTTTTTACATAAAAGTATCTAATTATTTTTTGCAACTTTAATTCATATCTCATGCAACTTTAACTGGTCCAATCTGCAGTGCTCCCCAAGACTCAAAAATACAGTTCATTTTTCATAATGACCACCTACCTTTGAATACAGATATACCACCTAGCTTTGAATTCATGCTGCCCAGCGATACAAAATCACCAAAAATCAGAATTGTGCTTGAGCTTTCTAGTATATCACGAGAAATGGGAATCCCCTTGCCCATCATGAAGCACGCCTAACTTCCTAAACTTCAAAATAATCAAAACATATACGCAAATAAATTGGGATTATCGAATAACACCACTGAAACATCAAAGGCCGTACCGAAACATACCTGGGGGAATCTTGAAACGATTTCTTCTTCCACTTGACGCCTACGGCAGATGGCACCGAAAATCGGAACCCCAGTAGCGCTCCGCCAAAATTACGAGGGTTCCAGACGGAGCGGCGGGACGACGGTTACCGGCGGAGCGGCGGGACGAAAGGGAAAAGACGAAGGGGAAAAGGGTTCCAGGCGGAGGCTGAGATGTCGGCTGAGACGAAAGAGGAAAAGGGAAAAGAGGGGCTGTTACTTTTTTTTTTTTTTTTATGTATAAGGGTATTTTGGCCGACGATAGTGGACGTCGTCGGTTAAACTTGAAAGCTTTAGCCGACGGTAACAGTCGGCTAAAATAAAAAAACGAGCCACCATGACACGGGCCGTGTCGAACGGCTCGAACGGGTTGCATGTCCAGAATGTTTTTGGAAATATAGACCACTAGGACACGGCCATGTCAATTGACACGGCCGTGTCACTTTAAAACAACAACCGTCTAAAATAGATCCCAAAAATTATATGTATATACTTTAGCCAATTATTGTCAGCTAAAACCTTATATAATTAAATTATATATATATATATATATATATAACTATAAATATATATAATAAAAATTAAAAATATCTACACTTTAGCCGACGGCTGTCGTCGGCTAAAGCCCACTTTATCATTTTTTGTATAATTAAATTATATATATATATATATTTAACTATAAATATATATATTAAAAATTAAAAATATCTACACTTTAAAGCCCAATTTATCATTTTTTTTATATAAATAAATTATATATAAATTTAACATAAATTAAAAATATCTACACTTTCCCCGACGACAGCCGTCGGCTAAACTAAATTTCCAAAAAAAACATGACCAAATGGCTAAACTAATTTATATTCTTGGAATTTAATTATACATAATATATTTATATATATTATTTGAAATTTATATAATTAATATAAATTATATAAACTAAATTGGAATTTAAACTAAATTTTATATTATTTATATACTTTGGCAGTACAAATCGGCTAAAGTATTTATTTATTTATAAATTAAATATTATATATATATATATATATATTTAACTATAAATATATATATTAAAAATTAAAAATATCTACACTTTAAAGCCCAATTTATCATTTTTTTATATAATTAAATTATATATATATATATTTAACATTAATTAAAAATATCTACACTTTAGCCGACGACAGCCGTCGGCTAAACTAAATTTCCAAAAAAAACATGACCAAATGGCTAAACTAATTTATATTCTTGGAATTTAATTATACATAATATATTTATATATATTATTTGAAATTTATATAATTAAAAAAAATTATATAAAATAAATTGGAATTTAAACTAAATTTTATATTATTTATATACTTTAGTACAATAATTGTCGGCTAAAGTATTTATTTATTTATAAATTAAATTTTATATATATAAATTTGAATTTAATTATAAATAACAATATATATATATAACATCATTATATATATATCTGTATATTAATTTATATAGTTTTTATATAATTATATTTTATATATATTTATAATTTTTTTTTATATAATATTAATAGTTTATATATTTATACTTGTTTTATTATAAATAATTATATATATAAAAAATAAAAAAAAATCAGTAATAATATCACTTTTGATTCGTTCGAGCGGCAAACAACAATCAATATTTAAGGAACTTTTACAAATAATATGTCCTTCTAAGGTTCGTAGTCAGAATCACCACTTGAATCTCTGCGTGTCGGAGTTCATAGCGCGGCATATGTCCGAACTCGTCCTCATCATCTTCATCAGTCTGCACGTAATTCATTTGTACCTACATCTATGAACCCACGTTCTTCGCCATGTAGCCGAACAACTCGACCTTCTACAACATTATTCAGTAGTATTGTGGAGGATCGTGGAATATTAGTTGTATCTGGCTCTTGATATGCCTCGTTGTAATCCTTATCGACTGCTTGTCCAAGTGTAGCCGCACTATATATATTTCTCGTAGCCACATGATTTACGATCTTCCATGCTCCTTTTTTTACCAAGTCATCGAGGTAGTAAACTGGTTTAGCAGATGTTGCAAAAACAAAAGGATCACTTTCATACCAACTTGTAGAAGTATCAACAGATAATAGTCCATAATTGTCATCCCCTTCGATTTGAGGATTTGTATCAAACCACCTACACTTGAACAAGTAAACTGTCAAGCCTTCTCCATAAATTAGTTCCACTACTTCAAGAAGAACACCGTAATATCCACCGTCAATCATAACCCCAGAATTTTGACACCTCCGTCTTTGATCTCTATCGATACATACAAATGTCACACCATTTACCTTCGCTATTGAATAAACTCTAGATGTAACAGGCTTCATCGAAAGAAGCATCAACTCACGTGACCACATCGGGTGGCCATCACTTTGTATGTGCGTCATCTGGATATTAATTAAGGTGAATGTCGTGATTAAGTAAATTATGTAAGCAAAATAAGTAAACAGGATAAAGAAGAGTCTGTTGGAGCTGGATTAGCTTGTTGTATCTATCAAGAGAAATTGTGTTAACGGGTATCAATGTAGCCGTTCGGATGACTGCTTGATCAGCTATATGGTATTCTTGACCTTCAGCCGATACGTCCCTGTCGTAATAACCAAACACGTCGTCAATCAACCGTCTTGTGGGGTCATTGGATGTGCTACCCATCTTGTCGTGATCATGGGGAATAATTGAATTCGATCTTTCACCGTGGTAAATCCAACATGTATATTTATACCAAAATCCATTTTTTTTCAAGTGCTCCCATACGACATCAAGTGTAAAACGGTACATATCGCTGCGGCATTTACATTTATTGCAAGGACAGTAATGAATCATACTATCACTATCATGTTCCTTCACAAATCGAATAAACCCTCGCATTCCATCTATGACCCTTGGATCCCATTTTTGCAGACCAATCCAACTTTTATCCATCCTATAACAAAAATAACAACAATATTATACATCGTATTTATCAAGAACATACAAAAATTATGACTAAAATCATCATATATATAGCTCGAATTCAAGATGTCAAATCCATATATATATATATATACACACACACACACCAAGAAATATTCGAGAAAACGAACTAATAATTCTAAAACATTTTCATAATCATCCAAATAGATATATTATATGCGTAATATAATTATAACTGATATTAAAATTCAATAAAGTACATACCTTCAATATGATTTCTTGAATGATCAAACCGGAGAAAATTCTTTTTTTTTCTTGTTATGTAATTTCCGAATGTGTTGTAAATGCTCTCTTCAAGTGTTAGATGGTGATATATTTTGCACAAAAAACATGAAAGACTTTAGTGACGACATGTCGTCATTAAAAATATACTAGCCGTCGGCTAAACTTTACTTTAGCCGACGACATGTCGTCGCTAAAGTATACAAGTAAATCGTCGGCTAAACTATAAAACTTTAATGACGACTAGTGGACTTTTAGCCGACCAATAGTAAAGTCGTCGGCTAAAGTAGTTTAGCCGACAACAAGTTAGCCGTCGGCTAAACTTGCTGACTTTAGCCGAAGACTTCCGCCGGCCGTCGGCCGTTCTCCGGCGAGTCGTCGGCTAAAGTGTTATTTTTGGTAGTGACTTCTGGCTATCTTAACTCTTAATGGAGGAGCAGTATCTTGGCATAGTGCCAAGTATAGCGCGACTGCTGGTTCCACCTGTTAGGATGAGTATAAAGCGACCTCGAAGGCCTCCAAAGGAAGGATTAAGAAATTACTGGGTAAACTTCACGTGACACCATGTGCTTCGCTGCCTATTTTTGTTTTTTTACAATAACAATAGAGCGGTAGCACAGGCCTAGGAGCCGAGGTTTCATAAAAGTACCAAACATATTTAGAGAGAGTATCATCTCATAAGAGAATTTGTTCGCAAAAAGATAGATTGTGCTGCATAGAGTAGAGTCAGCAGACAACGTCGCTGATCCACTGACCAAGCCACTTTCTTAGACTAGCTTGGAGCGTCATCTGGAGAACATGGGTATTAGATACCATAGTGTGTGGCATTGAGTGCAAGTGGGAGATTGTTAGGAGTATGCCCTCGAATGCCACTCAGAGGATGTTGAGTGAGGGCATTGTACTTGTAATTATGTAAATCATTAATATAAGGTAATGGATGTTTCTTTATTTACTGGTAGTTACTGGCATTACTAACTCGTAAGTATACATATAGAAACTAGTCCGTGTATTTGAGAGCAAAACGTTCCACTCCTTATTGGATAAGGGGGTCGGAACTGGAAAGGTTTATAGCTCAAATACTTAATCGTTCGTAAGTCGATGAAACTTGACTGGGCGTTAAGTTTATGTGAAGACTTGTATGACGTGTTCTTTTGACATGGAGAGTTCCTGTCAAACACTAATGGTTAGTGGGAGCACACGTTATAGGTATGCTGATTGGATTAGTATACTCAAACCGACTCACCCTCGATTCGTCACACGGATTTCACTCCGGGACAGTCAATGACGGAATCGAAATGTTGTGATAGGTATTCGTGAACCTTCAACTTGAGGATTTAGTAGGGATGTGCTTGCGACATCAATATTTTCATTAGAGTAGTTCGACCCTGTAAACCAGAAGGTGGGGGTCAACCTCGACGTGCATCTTGACGGGCAAGTAGCAGGTCCTACTGAATACCAAGATAGAATTCTTTCTCCCGTTAGTGGTCGGGTTATATGTCATATGCGGTTATTGGCAGATGAGATCAAAAGTCTTTGGCCAAAGCATTGGAGCTAGTTGTATTGGATACACGAGAGCTCGATGATATCAATTTGCATTAATACATGCATAGCGTCAAGTACAGATAGGGTTTGACTAACCATGACGCTATAACTTGATTGGGACTTCTGAAATAAGGGTTTATACGTATACTGGTATTCACGACAGGATGGTTCTTGAATGATCTCAATCATTCGTTCTCAATTGGGGTACAATGTAGGCCGCTAGGCTGGCTAGGTGGTGCTACTACTCTTTGTTTCCTCCCATTGCTAACTGAGACGGACCTACCGAGTCGCGCAATAGGATTGACGAAGGAATGAATCGAGCTTATTCTCTCATTATTAGATATTGGATGTCTAATTTATTGCACAATGGATATCTAATTAATTTAGGGACATTGGATGTCTAAATTGATTTATTGGATAAATTAATTTACGGCCTAATGAATTAAATAAATTATTGGGTGATTAATTTAATTCATAGATATAATTATTTTTTGGAGAAATTAATTATATTGTTTTGTATTTGATATGATTAGTTAATTGGATTAATTAATTGATATAAATACATCAGAACGGGATTGATGTTTATGTGTTTGGACTCGCGGGAGTCCGAAACGAAATGAATTCGTCCGACTCCTTCTAGAAGGCCGCCCCACCCCAACTCACCTCCATGTGAGTCTTCTTGTCTACATCATGATGTTTGGAATATCTTTAGTCAAGGGGACAAGTATCATGCACATTATTAGGTTGGGAGTTTTATATTGCGAAATGAAGAATAAAAGGAAGACTTGAAATACCTCACTTTACCCCTTGTTCAGTAGAAGATGTGTTTGTTTCATTAAGTTAGTCATTAGAGTAGTTCGACCCAAACACCTATCGGTAGGGATCAAACTCGAAGTGCAACTTAATGGGCAAGCAATAGTATTTACTGAACACCAAGAAATAATTCTTTCTCCTGTAAGTGAACGGGATAATGTCCTATGTTGTTAGTGGCAAATGAGATCAAAAGTCTTTGGCCAAAGCAATTGAACTAGTTGTATTTGATACACGAGAGTTATGTGATCTTGATATGCACTAACATATGCATAGAGTCAAGTATAGACAGGGTTTGACTTAATCGTGACCCTAAAGCTTGATTGAGACATATGATTGAAGGGTTTATATGTATACGACATTCATAACAGGTTTTTTCGAATGATTCCCATTATTCGTTCTCAGTTGGGTTGCAGTGTGAGCCACGGACTGGCTAAGTGTTCCTCACACTCTTGGGATCCTCTCATTGCTGACTGAGACGAACCTACAGAGTTGCGCATACAGGATTTATGAAGGATTAAATTATGCCTATTCTCTCTTGATAAATATTAGACATTGGGTGTCTAATTGAATTTAATTTATTGGATAAATTAAATCGGTCATATGAATTAAATAATTACCAGGTAATTAATTTAATTAAAATATAAACATTATTTTATTTCTCGAAAAATACTCCCACTAAAACAAAGTACCGTCAATTTTACAACATTTGTAATTTTAGTGGGCTAAGATCCCATTTTGCACAATCCTAAACTCAGCTTTGGCATGACGCCTAGAATTGAGCTACTTTAGATGGATAATTCTTTATCTATTACATCATATGTAACTCTTAGATTATATTAATGGGATTTGGCAACTTATGCCCAAGCATGTTATAATCCCATCTTATGCCTTAAGGTTCAAAACTCTTTTGAATTCTTAGTTTACTAAAGCACTTAGGTATCACCATTACCCATCCTACCTTACTAAGATAATCCGAGCGCCCAGTATTGGCATGACCCACTCAAGATGATCGAAGTCTTGATAGGTGTTTTTTCAAATGAACGGCATTTAAAAAATCTAACGAGGGATTTTTATCCTATGTTAATGTCTATGTTTGCTAACATACATCTAAACATACATAGAATCACATACATACATAAATTTAAACATTCATCGCATCACATGACAATAAAAAACATAGGACCGTGTATAGCATGACCATAATTCCTAACGTAATTTCCATGAGCCAGCATGAAAATCACAAGGGTCAATCTAAAAGGGGCAATTGGTATTCATTGATCTTCCAACTCCTTGGAACGTCACACGCAATCAATTTGCTCCTTGAGTCCGTCCTTCTCGTCCTTCTTGTCTTCATTACATTAATGAAATTTAATACTACACTAGTAAATTAAATTACAGGAGGTGCAAATGACACGCAAGACGTAAAATAATAAAAAAAATTAAATGGATGACTCGCAGGCCGTAAAACCAAATATAATTAAACGACACACAAGCCGTAAAACCAACCCATAAGGAAATAAAGTATCCAATCACATTGGTCAGTTTATGGTCATACCATACACCATACACATACCATAAATAATTATTAATAATTAATAAAAGCATGTAATTTACTAAACAATAAATATGTCTGACAATCAGACTATAAATAAAATCTGAGTTAAAAATTAACAATTTGGATCCCTAGCCCAGATGGCCGAGCACGCCTCTCCCCTTCACGGCCGCGCGGGTTCAAATCCCACCTTCCATAAAAATGCATTTTTCAAACATTAATTTTGATTTTTTTTTTTTCAAAAACAGGAGTCAAGTAGAATATCAGTGAACAAGATTCACAAAAGGGTGCTCCAGCCAAGATGGTCCGGGCGCGGCCTTCGGCTTGTAACACCTCCAATCCGCTCAGGGATATTACACGCCGTAGAACCATTCCTCAAGGATCTACCAGGCTGGTAACAACTAACGAACAACTCGACGATGCCTTTAAGGCTACAATAACTCAGTAGACCGACTTGGTCTTTCAATAAATACATACAACTCAAACACATTACATGCCCACGCAGGGGTCGAATACAAAAACTCCCGTACACCGGGGAAAAATATACTGCAGCGGAAATACAATACAACTGAACCAATATAACGACGTACGGTTCCTCATGTGATTAGTATCGATCATCTCTCATCATCCTTCGCGCCGACCCTGTGTTATGCTCCCAAAACCTGAATGCAAAAACAGACATCCACCCCCCGAATACTCGGGGGTTAGCAAAACTCCACTGTTTTGCTAGTGCAAATATAAGGTGAAAATACGAGCCATATAATTCAAGTTCCAAGAATAACAATAACTTGGAATCCTCAAAGATTCAAATACAACGAAACGAATACTTCCCGAGGCAAGTGTTTGAGTAAAACTTTCCAAATCCGAAAGATCACAAATAACGAGAATGGTTTGCAAAATGGTTTAAAATACCCTCGGGAGTTTTAATAGAAAACAATTTAGGATTATCAAATCCTTCTCTTTCCAAAATCAACAGTGTCACAGCCCAAAGGTTTTGTTTTCGCAGATAGAAAACCACTAACAATACATAATGTTAAAACTCACGTCACGCGTCCTCAACGGACATAAAATACACACGCACCCGTGAAGTTTCACTCGTGAATCCAGGTCGAAGCCATTGGAATTCCCTCCGTGGCCCCGTCGAACTCTCCCGAGGTGAGCAAACACATTCACAAAACATAACACAAAATATACACACGTAGCGGTGAAGTTTCACTCGTGAATCCAGGGCTATACCATTGGACTCCCTCCGTGATCCCGTCGGACCCTCCCGAGGTGAGCAAACACATTCACAAAACACGTACTCACATCGCCTAGGACCGGGACGAAGCCACAAATCCAACTCGAGGCCCCGTCGGACCCTCCCGAGCTGGCTAGCGAAATACTCAAGCACCACACGTCACCTAGGACCGGGACGAAGCCACGAATCCCACCCGAGGCCCTGTCGGACCCTCCGGGCTGGCCGCGAAATAATCACACACAAATCACAACCATAAGTTATCCCGGCATTGGGCTAACAAGCCACGAACCTCGGAGTCCCCGCAAGACATACCCGATGATAACCCCACTAGTTATCGCGGCATCGGGCTAACAAGCCACGAACCTCGGAGTTCCCACAAGACATACCCGGATTGGATAACCCTACGGTCTCGCCCGACCCACACTAGCAAGTATGGATCCAGGAGATTCAACAATCCTACCCGGAGGCACATCACGTATAACAAGCACACAACAATAATCGATTATGAAGCCAAACAACATTAAGCATCGCAACCACCTTTCAAAGGAGTAACAACTAACATCATATCATGTCAAAACCGCAATACACTGAAATGAAGCCATATACGTACACACGCATTATCAAACACCACATAAACTCCAAACATATCCAAAGGATACACGTAGTCACTTACAACCCACACAATTACAAAACACACGTATTTTGAAAGAGAGCCTTTAACAAGGCTAATCGAATCTTTTGAAAAAAAATTCAAATGACCAAACAAACACATTTAGACGATCACCAATTATCATATCCACAAAACAAGAATTATATGGACAAGTACTTGCCTCAAAATGGGCACGCAAGTATCCCGACGGACACGGCTCAACCGGAAAGCTTCGAAACGCCCGATGCTATCGAAAAGGAAGACGACAACGAACGGAAGGGTTCAACTCGGTTTCTTCGCAAGAAACTCGACCCTAATAACATATAATTAATAAATCAACGATCATACGAGGAAGAATAATCGTAGAACGTCCGAAAACCCCTCTATGACATTCTATCGGACACCTTCAAGGCATCGATCAAGAACTCGACCAAAACAACGAATCGATACGATCCAACCATGGAATAATAAAGGAAATGATATAATACATCTAAATAATCATCAATCCATCACAATCCTAAGTTAAATCGGATTAAACGGACGAAATCGAACAAAATACCCAAAATCCCCAAAATTAGATTTTAGGAAATCATACCTTGATTCGGTAGATCGGAGGAGGTTATGGGATGATTGATTGATGTTAGAAACTCAAGAACTTCGTGGATTGATAGATAAAAAACATCTAATCATGAACTCCAAGCCCCAGCCGCGGAAGGAGATGAGAGGGATGAGAAAAATGGGTGAAAACCCGACTGCAGGGCCTTAAATAGGCTGCCTGCCGGCAGGGTTACGTACGTAACCGGCCAAGGCTTACGTCCGTAACCGAGTCACTGACCCAAATCTGCCGGCCCGTTACGTACGTAACTGGCCTTACGTACGTAACTGTCGAGCACTAACGGCCGTAACTCGGCCAATGCCGGCCTGGGCCCAGACTGCCCGGCCATGACTCGTCCGGGGCCAACTCCGACGGCCCGAACGAACCCGAAACCCGAACCTAAATACGAATCGAAGATACGGTTATGAAGTACTCGCAAAGACGAATTCGAGCACTAAGAGAACACACGATTCCGACCACCCGAAGGCTCGAAATTCGGCAACGGAAAGTAATTACCCGAAACTTTGGAAAATTACGAAAATGGCCCAAAACGTCCGAAAATCACGATACGTGATCGAATAACCAAACCGAAGTTCACAACACGTATAACAAAGTTAAACGAACTTACGGGAAACTCGAAACAGCAGTTTCGAACGAGATTCGCAAGAATCAAACTCAAGTGCGGAAAAACCGCTAAAAAGCACGGAACTCAACAAAACGACACCGAAAAGAACTCGATGTCAAAAAGTGTAGAATTAATCATTCTCAGAATAAAGAAACGGTCGTGAGCGAGTCGTCAAAACGGACTTCCGCTGAAAAAAGAAATTACCGGAAATCGAAATTACGGGTATTACATTCTACCCTCATTAAAAGAAGTTTCATCCCGAAACTTAAAACAAGTAGGGAGAAGCCATATCCACTGCCAGGAAAACTCGACAAGATACACAAAAACTGAAAACTCGCGCCCGACGGCGAAACGCTGCAAGAAACGCAAAGAGACATACAGCGTGAAAATACGCTCCACGACGACTAACACAACGCCACCGGTAGAGACATAATAAAACCAACAAGTGACAAGTGTCATCAAACAGATAATACAATCGAGTCGATTATCGGAACAATCACAAAACAGAACGAACGAAAATTAATATGATTGACCAACCCAACGGTACATCAATCAAAACACGAACCAGACGTTGAACAAATACGGAATTCCACCGCCCAAGGGTTGGAAGATCGAAAACGAGACTAATTTCTCGAACTTAAGGGAATTACAAAGGAGTCTGGAGGCTTAACAATCACGAAACGGGGTCAACAAAAACTAAACAATCAATGATCGAACCACAATGATCGAGATAATAAAAATCGAACAATCATGTTCGAATCACGAGGAACAATAAAATTCAAACAAAAACTCCAAGGTTCACATCTCGACTCAAGACAATATATGATCCGGTGAAAACAACATGATGTGCATTGATGTAAGATCCACAGGAAAGGGAATAGCAATTGAAAAGTCACAACGATAAACGAGTTATTCCGAAACAATACCACACTCGTTCGATCAACAAAAGCAAGTGGCAGGACAAGCTCAGAAAATATCAACGAACATAAACGAGTCGACAGAGTCGAAAATACAAAAGTACAAAATCCGATCCACTTCGAATAAAATAACTAGTGGAACCAAAAGATGTTACTTCCGAACAAGGTTCACAAGAATCGAACCGGACTCGGAAAAGTCACAGCGATAACCAGATCGACCCAAAACAAGATCACAGCTCGTTCGAACAACGAAACCGAAATACAGAACAAGTTCAGAAAGTATCAAAGAACATGAGCGAGTCGATAGACTTGAGAAAGAAAAACTGCAGAAGCCAAAAATAATACGGTTATTATATTCGACCTCTTATAAAAGAAATGTCGTCCCGTAAATCACAACAACGGGAGTAAGGTGACAACACAAAAAGTAAACGACAAAAACATCTCCCATGGGCCTATCAGAGCCGATCCTCATATCTGCACTGAAGTTCGCACCCCGAACAACTCGGAACCCAACTCGCAAAACTAGATCTTGTGTCTCTCGGGTCCACACTTGAAAAGTGTTACTGACGAGAGGGGCAATTTGCACGTACATGCCCCCGGCACAATACGTTCGAAATGCCTCGGCTCGGCATACCGAAAATATAGATGCTAGATACAATGGAACAAAACATCGCAAAACAACAAACCGGAGATGCCAACTTGGCATAACATATCAACACATACTAAAATCACAACAACCACGGCATTGTTCGACGATTACAACAGCCCGAAAGATAGCCAGCACACAATCACAAACCTCATGAAACAATCACCCATGTGCATAAACGCACAAAAATCCAAGCTTTAACAATTCACACTCGTGCGACAACACGCAAATCACCACGAGGCGATAAACAGTAAACACCAGTTCAATGAACCAGAACCCCAGAATTATCATGATGTTATAATGAATACCTGAGAAATGAACTACTCTTCATTATCAAGAAAAGAAGTCGAGGTTTCCGTAATGCAGCCTGCCTCACATACCAGTATACCGCTAGCCTATTAACAAATAGAAACAAAGTCAGCAAATCATGTGCCAGTTAATGACAATAACAATGATAATATAGGAAACTGAGAGTTTTTTTAGGTCATATTTGAAAGAGTAATGGTACAGATTCTGAATTCCCAATACAAGATTGTTGAAAGATGAAAGTGCTACAAATGCAATATTCAAAATAACAAATTTATAGGAAGCGAAGAGAATTATAGATCATACAATGCTATTCGGCTCAAAACCAAGAAAGGTTTCAATATATATAATGTGAGGTGATTCTGTTAACCATAACTTTGTAAGGTGATTTATTACCTTGTCAAAAGAAAGGATGTTATTCATGGAGCTAATGTTGATAATTACATAAACAATGGCACATACAATCACCTACAATCAAAATACGAAGACAGCAACCATAAATACCCCAAAATGGGCGACTGTGAGCATGTAACATTCACAAGCTAAGAAAGATATCTCAGCCTAACGTTCATTAATTCAATTAGCAGCACAATTAAATTTTGCTAAAGATGTTCGAACCTGCTGTCCCTCGAGCCAAACTCGGTATGCTACTGTTGTTTCCAATCCATGTTCATTCACCAGTCTACAAACCAAGGACCTTGTTCCAGTTAATGGAATCACAGAATCCTGATCACCGTTGTTGAGATAACATAAAGAAATTCCTAATGACATAAAGCATAAAGCTAAGAAGAAGGGTAGAATTAGGCAACTAAATTTCTATTTATTTTTCATATATAATTATACCAGTACTGATATGACAAGTGATCCTATGATTGGTATCGTAGGTTTCTCTAAGTCAAGCATGTCGTAATCCAGTATGCTGCAGCAGAGGGGAAGCACTCTCCTCATATTTGAAGCTATAGACTTTAAGAAACTTGAGAAGAAGGAAACAAGAAAAAGAGAACTGTAGCGTTTGAAAACAACGAGATTTACAGCAAGAAATAATGAAAATCACGTGTCATTACCCTTTAAAATGGACACTACCATGGTTATCAAGTCGTTGACATGTCGACCTGTTGGGTTTTCAAAAAAAAAATCGTTGGACGATTTCCTGAGTGTAGACGGTAAATCGTTTTAACTGGAAATCTGACTAGAAAATCCAGCTTTTTACCCAGAAACAAACCCGTAAAATTAGATCGGAAATTAAAATTGGTTAAAGTGAATGAACATGTACGTGTTTTTCTATCTTTTTTACATGTTTTATTTGCTCGTCTACTTTAATTATATTTGGATGTTATTATGCAGTGATTGTGATCTATCATGGATATGTGTTGAATCTGAACTTTATATTCTAATAGTTTTTGATAAACACTATGAATATGTTGTGTATTTAGTTATATATTATATGTATTAAATTTACCTGTGTCGAATCTGAACTTGGTGTAGTGATAACCTCTACACCACCCCTATCAGATTTAACCTAAATAGAAGGTGTACAAATAATCGAATGGTCAGAACAAAATGAGTAGAGTAAAGGACATTTCACATTTCACCCCTTGAAGTTTGTATTCACAAAAAAGATACGCCCCCCTCTTTCTTATGAGACCAGTTTGTAAAGACATAATCAAATGTCACGGGCATTTGTGAAGTTGAAAGAAATCTAAGTTCTATTACAATTAGCTAAATCAAGTGGGTAGTTTTGTTTCTTTTTTCTTTTCTAGTTAACCCCATACGTATATAAATTATTGTAAGAAAATATTAAATAAAATGATTAGAATTACCTGCTGCAGACATCCCATCTGCTTACTCTAACGAGCTTAGCACGCATAGCCCTTTCCACATCACGTCAGTTCAAGTAATTTATAGTCTCATCCTCAACGCATACATCTATTCTCCCAGTGCGCATTTTGCTGCAAATTGAAGGAAAACAATCATAAATCCAATATAATAATAATTAGGTAAATTACATGAGGAGCAATGAGTTTAGAATGCGCGAGCACAGATGGTATATATACATCTAACGTAACATCATATTTGCTGACAAACCTACTACTTTTTCTGCTAACTTGGCTCATGATCCTTGAACAAGCAACTGAAAGAGAATCGCTGTAATATTCCCTCACATATCTTGAATAGTTGCAACCCGAACTAAATCGATCGTATGTAGTGTCTGTTATTAGCCCATGAGACCACATATATTCTGCCCTCAAATTTTAATCTGTGCTGAACTTGAGTAGTGGATTTCCTAGCTACAACAACAAAAACAAGAAGACATCACCAAATTAACCAGCCTTTACTCTGGAATATGTGAAATACCCGATTTTCTCTGGCCAGAAGCCGATAATTATCCCAAAACATACAGAACATATCTATAACCAAATCAAAAATATCCCAAATTTTCCAAAAACAGAACATATCTTTAAAAAATCAAGCACATCTCAACAAAAGCACATAAAAAAAACAGAGAGATAAGAACAGATAACATGCAATTAAAATAGATAAGCAAATAAGAAAAATAGAGAGATAAGAAGAACAAGAAATAAGAAAAACAGAGGGATAAGAACAAATAACATGCAATCAAAAAAATAAGCAAATAACATGTAATCGAAACAAGAACAAGAAGAATACCTTATCAAGTAGAGAATGTAACCCTAAGCCGAATCGAAGCCCTAATTGAACCTGAATTGAACCCAGTTGAACCTGAATCAAACCCAAACCCGTAATTGAAGCCCTAATTGAACCCCCTAATCTACAATCCCTAATTGCTTGGTGAATAACCCGTAGAGAGAGAACACGTGAAGAACCCCTAAAGAACTGGTGTTTATTTGAAATTTGGGAGAGAGTTGAGAGAGAGAGAGAGAGTTCAGAGAGAGTGAGTTGCCCTTATTCATTCATCCCCTTTTCTTTCTTCGCGTTTGAGAGAGAGAAAGAGGGGGAGAGTTGAGAGTTGAGTGTATAATTGACCCATATTGAAATATTTGGACAAAGGCAGCAGTCGTCATCAGTGAAGACTAGTATTGCAAGACCTTGAAGCTTCGTATGACCTGTGTAAGGACTTGATTCTCTTTATGTTCATACATTCATCATGTCATTAATTATACATGCCTTTTTGAAACATATATGTGATATAAATGTTACGATTGATACATGACTAATTATTTTAGAACACTTGTGATCTGTGTAAACGATAAGAATCAACTCATTCATCAGTCAATAATCCTCAATCATCAATTTTGATCTTGTCAATCATGTTAATTCATTAATCACTCAGTCAATCTCATTGCTCGATTGTTGATCTTGTGGGTTGAATTATCAATCCTGTTAACTTGTTCAAGATAATCATTTCAGGAATTTCATCAAATAATCATGTCACCTCACTTAATCTTTCATACGATCTTATCATATTCCGACGTAATGTCCACGATCATTTCATTGCATCGTTACTGCATTCATTGTGTTAGAGCGTGTATGCTCATTATTATCATTCTGTAACGTGATCATAATGCGATCTTCATGCGGGATTTGTAATCATCATGTGGTTTTCCTGCTTCAGTATGGATAGAGCTATCAGAGGACGTAGGGGAAGAGGCCGCGGTGCGGGCCAAAACCCGGGATCTCGTCTGAATACACGCGCGGATGCAAGGGATATCATTAGTTCATCATATATCGGTACTACTCATTCACCGTCATATAATCAGTCACTATCATAGAGTCGTACCGGAGATGCCCAGCCGAAAAGTATTCGGGTGGATCCATTCATATGTATACAGGGCATGATGGCCCAGATGACTCAGATGACGCGGATAATGGAGACCCTACAGACCTCGATGGTTCATGGTCCACCGCAGCAGGAATCCCAGATGCCGTTTCATGGTCAGACTGGAGGAGTGAGTCATATTGTTGGCGATATCTCTCGTCAGAGGCCGCCTACTTTTGAGGGTTCGTCGGAACCAACTGATATTGTTCATTGGCTTGAGCATTTTAATAAACTCTTCGACATGGTTCAGTGTCCGGAAGAGAGTAAGGTGTTAGTAGTGGCTTGCTACTTGAGTAAGGGTGCGTATTCTTGGTGGATTTCTGTGAAACGCACCGATCATGATTGTGTTTGGAATGAGTTCAAGACTCTCATGTTAGAGAGGTATTATCCGGCTCCGCTTCGCGAAGCCAATTTATCGGAGGTTTTTATCCCCGAATCTGTCGAGGACGAGGGTGTTATTGTCATTACTGAGAAGTTTCAGGGACTTCTTCAGTTTTGCTTCGTTTGTTATCCATACTGAAGCGGATAAGATCAAGTATTTTAGCAAGAGGCTAAATCCGAAGTTGAGGATGCAGTTGTTCATTTACAATTGTAATTCATTTAGTGAGTTCATCGATAAGGCTCTTGGAGCAGAGCTTTTGATCAAGGAGCTTACTCAGAAGCACCCTCCAGTTTCTTCTGGTGAGAGAACTAGGATGTCGGTTCGTTCAGAGGGACATAGGGCTCCTGCGTCCAAGAGGTCGTTTTGTAGTCGTCTTCTTGTTGGGAATGCTTCTTCTTCTCAGATGAAGAGTTCGACTGTTGTTTGCTTTAATTGTGATTCAGCAGGACACATTAGTACTCGGTGTATGGTGCCAGCTATTGTTTGCTTTCTGTGTGGGAGGCCGGGACACCTACGGAAATACTGCAGAAATTCTAGTGCCGATAAATCTCGAGAGGGCTCACAAGCCTCGAGGGATTTTGTTACTATAGCCCGTGCATCATCCAAGAGGTCCTATCAGGCTTCGAGAGCCGGAGGTAAGGACATTCATCATAGATTTTGAACAAGTTAATTCTTGCTCGGTAATACGATAATCATTCATTTCATCGTCGTTCATTCATTCATATAACTAATTCATCATATATCAATCATGTTGAGACTTATAAATATCAAACTAATCATTCATTTCATGGGGAACAGTGGTTCCAATTTCTTCATTGAGCTATCACTAATTACGTTATTAATTCACCTCGGTGAGTTATTCTTTATCCTTGCCGTATTTATAGTCATTTATCATTCCTCATTCATTTTAGTCACTCTTATTCTCGTGACCTTCCGGGATCACCTTTAGCGGTGAGTTTAGATTTGGGTATTCCTTGAATCGATGAGATCGAGGGGATCGACGATCTGGAGGATATCGATTTTGGGCACATTTGAGATGTAGCCTTGGTTAGTATTTTTTTCTTTTTGTGTTGTACCCGATATTTGGTAATTATCTGGGAAATTGTTCATTGAGATTCGAGACGTTTGGCCATGGGGACTTGGGCGTGCGATTGATATTTGTGCAGTGCTGTTTTTAGATCATGATGGGCGGTTCATATCCCAAGATATTTACCCATAGTTTCGAAGACGAAACCCTTTTAAGGGGGGAGTATGTAATACCCGGCCTTGGAGTCACTGTTATCATTCAGTAATTGTCACTCAGAAATTTTTTCACTCAGTAATAATCATTCATCATTTATGTTCATTTATTCGTGTTCACCGTTTGGACTAATGTTGAGTCGTGTATCGATATAGTTCATTGTTTCAACCTTGCTTGAGAATCGAGACGAAAATATTATCTTGATCGTTATAATTACTTTATGAATCGATATTGATATTGGAGTCCATATTAGCGACTCTATTGTGACTGTTTCGTCATTCTGAGAATGATTAATTCTACACTTTTTGTAATTCGAGTTCGTATCGGTGTCGTTCTGTTGAGTTCCGTGTTCTTAAGCGACTTTTCCACGTATGAGTTCGACTTTGTAAAATCACCATTAATTCTTGGAAACTCCAAAAATTTTGAATCTCTTCAATATTATAGAGAATCAAGTTAGCTTTCCAATGGTTCAAACGTTGAATAAATCAGAGTCCGGACGAAAGAGTTATGGTCGTAATAGCTAAAACTGCACCGTATGCCTTTTGATGCTGGAGCGGGCTGTAGCGCGTGCCGCGGCCCCCTCTGTCCGGGCCGCGACACAAAGTTGTTTTGCTGGGCGTTTTTGGCTGGGCCGCGGCACACTCAGCCTGTGCCACGGCACACAGTACAGATTTTTGTATTTCTGCGTTTATTGTGAAGAACATCCTCATTTCTTCACTTTCCTCCTTTCTCTCTCAACTTGGGCGATTTTAGGCGATTTTGGGGTGTTTTAACATCATCAAAACTCAGATAATTTCATCTTCTTCAAGTTGTGGTGTGGATTAACAACATGTTTGTGGATTCTTCATCCTAATCTAAGGTAATTTCATCAACCCTAGATTTGATTTTGAGTTGGAGTTTGATGTTTTGGATGATATAATCATGATTTGTGATGGATATACGTATGATTACGAGTTTTTATGAGTTATAATAGGATTGTTGGAAGTTTTTCTCAAGAATACTTTGAAGGTTGACTTGGAATTAGGATTTTCGATTAAATGTTATCGTAAGCTCGATTTGAGTATTCCTATTAGATTATCGATTGTATTGATGGTGTTTTGTTGGATTGAATCATTTGTTTGAAGTTGGTTTATCCATACAATTGTGTTTGGTTGTTTAGGATGGGAGATTGTTTTCAAGGTGTTTGTCGAAATGCCTCAATGAGTTTCAGATTTCTTGTAACGACCTCTTGAATTGGTTGTGACCATGCTTGATTCGTGTATTAAACGAATTGTTGGTATTTGTGTCGTTCAAGGTTGTTCAAGCGGCCGACAATTTCATTAAGGATGTTGTTCGTGGAAGGACTATCTCGCCGTCGGTTTGAGGCAAGTTTTATACTTGTACTATTCAATGAGATTAATGTCATCATATATGTGTATTAATATGTTGTATCATTCCGAGACTTAGTCTCTCCATGAGTTCATTGATATTAACGGATCGTTCGATACGATACTCTTCGACAATCCTTTGTATCATTGTTATTGATTGGCAGTTCTAAGGAAATCGAGGTATTCAATTATTCATCGTATCATTGTTATCGATTGACCATTCTAAGGCAACCGAGGTATTCATCCATTCATCATATCATTGTTATCGATTGGCCGTTCCAAGTCAGTCGAAGTATTCAATCACTCATCGCATCATTGTTATCGGTTGGCCATTCTAAGGCAATCGAGGTATTAAATTGGGACCATCGAGGACGGTGCCCATCCGTGAGTCATTGTTGTCGTGTTGGCCGACTCAAGGCAGTGCATTATCATTCTCATGAATTCGGTAATCTGGGGATCGTTGCCGTTTGTTATCAGTTGTGTTTTGGAGGCTAGTCTCGGTTAGTGCTCGATGGGTAAGTTTGGGGAGTTTGAAACCTTCGTGGTTGACTTACCAACACCTATAGTCAGTAGGTCAATGGTCACTAGGTGATTTCATTATAGGTAAGTTTGGGGATTTTGAAACCTTCGCAGTTGACTTCACAACACCTACATATCAGTATGTCAACGGCCATTAGGTGGTTTCATTGTGATATGGCTTCGTGTCGTGGCTTCGGCCCTCATTGTGATACGGCTTCGTGTCGTGGCTTCGGCCATCATTGTGATACGGTTTCGTGCCGTGGCTTCGGCCCTCATTTTGATACGGCTTCGTGCTGTGGCTTCGGCCCTCATTGTGATATGGCTTCATGCCGTGGCTTCGGCCCTCATTGTGATACGGCTTCGTGCCGTGGCTTTGGCCCTCATTAGTACAGCTTCGGGCTATTTCGGTTTCAGGTGATTGTGATATTTACAGCTTCGGTTGAGTGGCTTTCAGGAATTTGTGATGTCTTGGTAATTTCATTGGATCATTCGGGCATTGTTATTTATATTTAATTCAGGCCTGGTGTGGTTCATGTTCGTGTAATTCATTGTGGTGCTTTATAAGTTATGATTCGCCATTGGGCATTCATGTTCTAACCTGTTGAGCAGGTATTATTCATATGTTGTGGGCATAGTGTTTCACGAATGCTCGGTTCTTAACTTGGTTTGTGAGAATCTCGTATTTTTATCATTATACCGTTTCATTCTGCCTTTGGATGCATATCATGTTATACATGTATTTGATGTTCATTATCTGGATGACTGACCCCGTGGGGGCGGAACATGTTTTCATGTTCTAGGTGCTTGCGAGGAGAGAGTTGAGACACAGGGGCATGATGATGGCGACGAGGCGTTCGAGTGATACTAGTCCGAGTTGTTCATGATGGTCAGTCAGTTAGGGTGTACTCCAGTTTTATCAGTTGATGTATTTTCATTTTTGGCCATGTAGGCCCATCATTGTCTTTAAAATTCCTTATCGGAATATTGTGTCACTTATCATATTAAGGGTTGTGGTTGCGCTTGTTGGTTAATTTAATGTAATGTCAGTCGTGTTCACCTGGTGGATCTCCTGGTGTGGGGTCCACGACACTGTAATGAACAAATGGGTTTTGGGGGTGTTACAGTTGACTCCAGTACCACTGTTGGGATTTTCATGCATCAAAAACATAAATCAAGAGTAAAACGCAGCGGAAGAATACATATAAAAACCCAATTTAGGATTTCATGAAGTAATTTAATTGTTTGATTAAAGAGTTAATCGAATTACCTTAATCCGACAAAGAGATCCAGATCCGGACTAGAAGCAGTTGAATATCTCCTTCCTCTTTGGGTGATCCACACACTAACAATTCCACAAGCAGGATTGCTAGATCCTTACGAATAATATTGATAAATAGTACAACACAAATTCCTCACTAGAAGGATTATACTATTGATCAAGATCAACTAAGGGAAGACTAGATGACCGATCCGCAACTTCTACCATTGAGAGGGATGGCCGAAATTCTTTAGTTTTGAAAAGGGCGGGGGATTTTTAGGTGTAGGTTTCGTATGACAACTCCTTGTCATAGACTCCCTATTTATACTAATTAACCCTAGATTCAAGAATCTAATATTTGCTTAGTTACCCCTCATGTTATTTAAATAATACAATATATAATATCCAATATTATATATATTACTTATTATTTAATCTCCTCATAAATATAATATCCAATATTATATTTATTATTCCAGTTGATATTTATTCCTACTTGTCTATAATTGTCGTACGTGCAACCCAAAAGGCTTATATTATGTTGGCAATTATTTAATACCTTATTAAATAATAAATCATAAGCGGGTTATAGCAAGATATTATGATTACCCAAATAATATAAGTTAATAGTCCATTAAACCTTTTAACGTGTCAAATCCCTCTGTCACGCGATGTCATATTTGAACTAAGTCATGGAGTATGTCATACTTATTTATGTTCAAATGCTTTCTCGATCTTAAGTGGACTTATTGAATCAAATGACTCTTTATTTGAGCATGACCATGTATTTCCTTGAGTCCAACTTATCGAGGGGCCCAACATATATCTCTCTCACTAATGAGAGGGACAAATCCCCATCTTGATTATTTATTGCCCTCTACATGACTTCCACTAATCCCGATCGCTAACCTTTATGATCACCATGTTTCAGATGACGTTGGATTAAGTCAAGGCATAACAGTTATCATGTTGAACTCTATGATAATCTAAGGTTCAAGGATTTATTGACATGCTGTTATATTGAGATTCACTTATGATATTTTCATGCAGTGATCTCAATGCGGGTCTGTCCAGTATTAGTTCTTCAACCAATACCCATAAGATTGATCCATACCATATGCATAATCATCCGATGATTATCAATCAAACTTATACTAGTATATTAATCACTTGAATCTCTACTCAACGCGATTATACCAGGAACATTTGAATAATCTTATTATTCATGACTAACTATTATTCGATTATTATAATATTAAAACATGCACACATTAAAATAATCAACGAGAAATAAATGATATCAAATAACTTTATTTAAATGTGACAATTACAAATCTAGGCACATCGAATGTCCTAGGGCACTATTCCCAACAACCCCAACACTCCCTCTAGTTCAAAACCACTTTTGTCAAGGGAGAAACCTATGCTGAGCCTACAAAACCCGTATTTCAAAATAGGCAGCCGCCCAGTCAATAGTTTAGGCAGCAGCCAAGGTTCACAAGGCAGCCACCTAGACAGGAGACTAGGAAATGGCCAAGGCAGAAGCAGCAGTCAAAATATTATGCCAACTATTACCAAAAACTCCCAAAAAACATATTTCAAAATGGAAGAGGTAAATGGAAACCTCAAGGTTATCCAAAGTTCCAAAATGAACAGGTGTGGAGACCCAACGATTTAGTAAATGGTCTCAGCCAAAATTTAGAAATGGCCCACACCACATATTTTATGAGGCATACCAGTACACAATCCTAACCAAGGATATAGACCCAGACAGCACACACCATATAGGGGTAGCCAACATAACCTTTATAATCCAAGGAGAAACCAATTTTCCAGGAAGCCTACTAACCCCAAAGGACCCACACAAATTTGGGTACCTAAATCTCTGCTTGTCTGGTTGCAAAAAATATGGAAGGACTACTACCACATCTCCTCAACTTCAACAATAGGAGGTGAAGAATGGTTTGTAGATTCTGGATGCTCAAGGCACATAACAGGGAATAAGAAGGTGCTCTCAAACTACATCAAAAAAAGAGGTCCAAATGTAACCTTTGGAGATAGGTCTAGAGGTTAGACAAGAGGATTTGGAGAGCTGCACAGAGGAAACATAACCATATACAAAGTATACTATGTCAAAGGACTCAAATACAACCTATTGAGCATAAGCCAATTCTGTAATCAAAAGAACCTAGTAGTCTTCACTATTTGGAAATACATTGTGATTGATATCCTATCTGGAGAAGTGAAGCTACAAGGATTCAGAAAAAGAGATGTCTACATGATAGATTGGAATACAGGCACTCCAAACACTTGTTTCCTATCAAAGACAATTGCTGAAAATAGATGGCTATGGCACAAGAGATTATGTCATCTAAACTTCAAAGCCATCAACAAAATCAGCTCTTAAAAGCTACTCTGAGGTCTTCCAGAATAAGTATTCAAGAAAGAAGCTCTCTGTGATGCATGCCAGAAAGGAAAGCAGACCAGAGCATCATTCAAACTAGCTCAGCCAAATCACTAAGAGTTCCCATGAGCACATCCCTACACCTTGATGCAGATGAAGGAGGTATTCCAGTAGATCCAACACACTACAGAGGACTAATTGGATCACTTCTATACCTAACTGCAAGCAGACCTGATATTTCATATGCAGTGGGAGTATGTGCAAGATTTCAGTCAAAGCCAAAGTTGTCTCACCAAGAAGCAGCTAGGAGAGTAAGCAGATACCTTAAGTCCACAATCAATCTTGGATTATGGTATCCCAAGGATGACAACTTTTAACTCTCAAGATATTCAGATGCAGATTTCGCAGGATGTAGGATTGACAGGAAAAGCACGAGTGGAACATGTCAGTTCCTAGGAACCAGACTAGTATCATGGTTCAGCAAGAATCAAGTATGTAACTCAATATCCACAACTGAGTCAGAATACTTAGCTGCAGGTAGCTGTTGTGCTCAAATCTTATGGATCAGAGAATAGCTAAGGGACTACAATATCATTGCAAATGAAGTTCCAATATGGTGTGACAACAACAGTGCAATTGCAATAACAAACAATCCAGTATTGCACTCAAGAACAAAGCACATAGATGTCAAACATCATTTCATCGGAGATCATGTGCTTAACAAGAGAGTAAGAGTAGAAAGAGTCAGTCCAGAGTACCAAATTGCTGACATATTCACAAAACCTTTACCAGAAGAAAGATTTCTAGAGAATCTAGTACAGACGAGAAAAGTCACCTGACCTGAAGCTGGAGAAAAATTCATCTGATCTAGCAAATAAAAAGCTACCTGATGTGAAGACCAGATGAGGAAAAGTCACCTGATCAGACCAAATAAGGAAAAGCTACCTGATGCGGAGACCAGGCGAGAAAGAAACCTGATCATACCAGATAAGGAAAAGTTAGACGACGTCAACCACAGGCGATATCACTCACCTGATGTAGAGCAGAGAAGAAGTTAAAGGGTCAACCAGCTAAGTTTCTTAGACCGACTTATAATTATTATGATTTATTTACACGTGGACAAAACACATGATCACACTACCTCCACGACGTCCAATCAATTTCAACAGTCACTCTTTATTCATCAAAAATCGGACTGCCGCTTGATTATTTAATTATTAAAATTCAAAGAGTCTTTTCAACTGGGTATTTAAGACGGCGAAAATCATTTCACAAAATCTTTACCATCTTCAAGCTCTAAGAACCTTAGTTTTCAAAATCATAAAAAACCTCTGAATATTCACTGCACTAATCAAAACCTTATTTTTGCAGAAATGGATTCCACCCAATACTTCGAAGGAGTTAACCTCAAAATGGTGAAGGAGCAGATTATATTCAACATCGTAGGATGATACGATGAAATGATTGAAAACAAACTAGATTGCACTAACTTTGCTGATTGGAAATGTAATCTTAATATCGTCCGGACTACTGAGGAACACAAGTTTGTTCTAATTGAGGAATGCCCATTGGAACCAGATGCGGATTCGACACCCGATGAGGTGAAAGAATACCGCAGATGGAAATCAGATGAGATGGCTCGCTGTTACATCTTGGCTTATTTAGCAAATGTATTGCAGAATCAGCATCAGAGTATGGGCACAGCCATAGAAATGATGAAAAACCTCGGCGAGACGTTTGGTCATCAGAATCGGGTGGCTAGACAAAATGCTATGAGGGTCTTGATGACGACCTAAATGCCTGAAGGAACCCCAGTAAGGAATCATGTTCTAAAGATGATTTCTCATCTACATGAACTTGATATCTTAGGGGCAACTATTGATCTGGAAACACATGTCGATATGATCCTGGGCCGCTTACCTAGGAGCATTGAGCAGTTCTACATAAACTACAATATAAATCGTAGGGAATAAACCTTGGCGGAATTGCTGACAGAGGTTCAAGATGCGGAAGGTCTCTTCAGTCAAGGGTATCAAGTTCTTGCGGATACTGGTGTTTCGACTTCTAAATCCAAGTGGGGGAAGAAGAAACAAGTGGGCCAGAAGCAAGTTGTAACTCTTAAGGTAAAAAGCAAGGCTCCTCAGCCTGAGGCAAACTAAAATTCAAAGGGAAAGTGCTACAAGTGCGGTCAGAAAGGATATTTTAAAGCGGATTGCCCCGCTCTTAGGAAAGGTATGTCTCGTGCAATAGTAGTCAAAATATGTTTGGCAGCTTGTTCTTACACTTCATAGATAGTTGATTCAGGCTCTGTTGATCATGTTTGCTTTGACTCACATGGTTTTCAGGTAACCAAGCAGCTTAGTGCGGGCGAGATCACCATCAACTGGGGCGATTATTCCAGGCTTATGGTTGTTGCAGTGGGAGTCGTGCAGTTGAAGATTAATGATAAAATATTAGTCCTTAATAATATATTATTAGTACCCAGTTTTAGAATGAATTTAATTTTGGTTCCTAAATAAAGTTGTGACGGTTATTCAGTTTTTTTTATGGTGATGCTATTATTAGAAGAAATGGTGAATATATTTGCAATGGTACTTATAGTGATGGACTGTATGTCATTAATACTTCACAAACTCTCATGTATAAACATAAATCGCTTAAATCTTTGTCTAAACCTAAAAACAGAAAATAACCTTCGAGCATAAACCAAACATATATGTGGCATTTACGGTTAGGTCATGTAAACCTTTGGAGGATCCAAACATTGGTAGATGATGGCCCATTGGATGACCTCCAAGCTGAGTCATTTCCAATTTTTTAATCCTGTCTGGAAGGTAAGATGACCAAAAGAGTTTTTAAAACTAAGGGAAATCATGGTTAGAACGTGTTAAAATTGCTTTATACGGATGTATGTGGTCCAATGAATATCTAATCTTGGTGTGGTTTCAAATATTTCATCACGTTTATAGATGATTATTCGAGATATGGATACATCTATTTGATGCGATGTAAGTCTGAAGCCTTTGACAAGTTCAGAGACTTCAAGGCTGAAACGGAGAAGCGTCATGGAAAGAGTATCAAGTCACTGCGATCTGATCGTGGTAGAGAATACCTTAGTTGAGAGTTTTTGAATTTCTTGGCAAATGAAGGGATTTCATCCCAGCTCACTGTGCCTGGAACTCCACAACAAAAAGGTGTTGCTGAGAGAAGGAACCGAACTATTTTAGAAATGGTTAGGTTAATGATGAGTTATTCAGATTTACCTATTTCCTTTAAGGGATATGCCTTGGAAACATCGGCATACATTCTAAACCTGGTGCCTTTGAAATCTATTCCAAAAACATCCATAGAGCTGTGAAGTGGGCAAAAGCCCGATCCAGGACATGTTTGGATTTGGGGTACTCCAGCATATGTGCTGAATAAGGAAGCTGGTAAGTTAGCATCTCATACAGAGGTACAAGTGTTTGTAGGATATGCTAAGGGAACGAAGGGTGGCTTCTTCTATAATCTCCAGGATCAAAAGGTCATTGTTAGCACCAATGCCCAATTCCTAGAATAGGATTATATGATTAGTCACAAGACCGTGAGCGAAAAAATTCTGGAAGAGTTGAGGGGCGAGACTCCATCTATACCAATTGTACAAGCGCCAACTAACACTGCACCACTTATCGATTTTGAGACCTTTACACCATCTCAGGATTTGCCACGTTATAGTGGGAGGGTTGTTCATCAACCGAAATGACTCATAGGCATGGGACAGTCTTCGTACTCAATCCCAGGTAAAGATGAATTAGATCCCGGGACTCACAAGGAAGAAATCCAAGATAAAGATGCTGACTCCTGGCAAGTAGCAATAGAATCAGAAATGGGATCTATGGATTCCAATCAAGTGTGGGAACTAGTAGAACTACCTGATGGGGTATAAGACTTTAGGAGTAAGTGAGTCTACAAGCAAAAGAAAGGAGGTGATGGGAAGTTTGAAACCTTTAAAGTAAGTCTTGTAGCAAAAGGTTACACTCTGAAAGAGGGTATCGATTATGATGAAACCTTGTAGCCATGCTTAAGTCAATCCGGATTCTTTTAGCTATATCTGCGCATTTGGGTCTGGATATTTGGCAAATAGATGTCAAGACCGCATTCTTGAATGAAAGTCTAGATAAGGAAATCTACATGCGCCAGCCAGAGTGATTTATTCTTGAAGGAGAAGTGCACTTAGTGTGCAAACTTAAGAGATCCACTTATGGACTTAAGCAAGCATATAGATCATGGAACACTCGATTTGACGAGGTTGTCCAGTCATATTGATTCATCCAATGTCCGAGTGAGAGTTGTGTGTATAAGAAATGCGATGGAAATGTGTTGGTGTTTCTTGTACTGTATGTAGATGATATCCTTCTGATTAGAAACAATGCGAAGGAATTATTGGACGTACGGATATGGATATCTGAGCAGTTCGATATGAAGGATTTGGGAGAAGCAGGACACATCCTTGGAATCAGGAACCTTCGTGATCGGAATAAAAAGGATGTTGTGTTTATCGCAGGCATCCTATATCGATACAGTGCTAAAACGATTTAGAATGGAGAATTCCAATAAAGGTTTTATACCTTACATACATCGAATTCAACTATCTAAGGATATGTGTCCCAAGACACAAAAGGACATAGATGACATGAAGCTGATCCCTTATGCGTCAGCTGTGGGAAGCCTCATGTATGCTATATTTTGCACTAGACCAGATATCTATCATGATGTAGGCATGGTTGCTAGATATCAGTCGAACCCAGGAATAGAACACTGGATTGCTATCAAGCACATACTCAAGTACCTGAGAAGGACTAGGGATTATATGCTAGTATATCAATCAGACGACCTATGTCCAGTGGGTTATATTGACTTAGATTTTTCATCAGACAAAGAAAAGTTCAACTCTACTTCAGGTTATGTGTTTAGCCCGGGAGGTGGAGCCATTAGTTGGAGGAGTGTAAAGCAGAAATGCATCTAGGACTCTACCATGGAAGTCGAGTACGTGGCAGCCTCTGAGGCAGCCAAAGAGGCAGAATAGCTCAAGTACTTACTGCAGGACTTAGATGTGATTCCCAATTTTCCAAATGGTATTACATTTTATTATGATAATGCTGGTACAGTTGCAAATTCGAGGGAACCACGAGCCCACAAGGAAAGTAAACATATCAACCGCAAGTACCAAATCATATGACGCTTCGTAAATGAAGGAGATGTAGTTGAGCTAGGGTTGCATCGGAATATAATCTTGCCGATCCTTTCATTAAAGGCCTACCCTCAAAAGTTTTTGAAAGGCATCTGGAAGGAATGGGATTATGATGTATGGCAGCATTGCTTCGAGTTTAAGTGGGAGAAATGAGAAAATGTGTAATAGAGTAGTATACTTAAAAGCATGCTTTGAGTATAAGTGGGATATTGTTAGGGTTGTATACTGCAAAGCATACTTTATGCTTGTATTACCTTATTTCCCTTTAACTACCTATGAGAATATTAATTACACATAATCACATGTTTTGCATATTTATTCACGTCATGGTTATGCAAATGAAATGTCTAATTATTTTATATTATAGATAATGTGCTGTGTTGATGTCACGAGGAAGATCACATTATAGGTGCCTTATAAAATAATATAATAGTTCATAGCCTATATATTTATTAGACAAATTATATGAAAGGTTGTAGTGTATGCTTGAGATTAGTTGGTCTTGACTATTAGCATGCATTAGCGTATTTGCATATGTTAAACTAGATCGTAGTGAGATAGTACCTTCTATACTGACTGTAAGAAGAACGTAAATCTAGGATAATTATTATTTCTTATTTCTAACTATATAATATTTAATAGTATATTTATAATATTTATTTCTTTGATTTACCATGGGTAAGAGTCAAAGTGGTTAACCCAATAAGCTTCGTATCTTGGGCAATAATATTATTTATATGATAATTATTATTATTACTAGAAATCGTGTCCCGACTCGTGCAGGTTGGTGATGTCCCCTTGAGGAGCTAGATAATTATTATTGTATTAGACCCTGCAGGTGGATTTAATTCCGATATAATAACAAGATTCAAGTGGCACTACTCTTGGATAAGATATTAATTAGTTAAAGTTGTCAGTAGCTTAAATTAATTAATGGACATTTGATATCTTAAACACGAGAAATAATATATTTAAATAAGGAGCCTGATTTCGTAATTTGGGATTTGGGTAGAAAGTGCAATATTAATTCTTTAGTGGACTAAGTTGATATTTAATAAACTCTATATATTAGGAAAGAGCCTAATATGGAAATTTGCGGTCTATTAGGATTCCTTTCCCTAATCCTCTTTAAGATCCCTAGAGTAACCCATAACACTATAAATAGGACATAGGGGCCGGCCGAAACTCACAAATTACAGGCCAAGAAATTTCGATTTTTCTGCTTTGTGTTTCATTGTGGATCTTTACTTATGTCTTCGATTCCATTATAGAGAGAAAATCGTAAGGTAATTTTCTTAGAGGGGTTCAACCGATCCCAGTTGTTGTTCAAGGAAGTCTGGTAGATTGTTGCCCACAGGACATCTGGATATAGGCAGGATATACTCTAGATGATCTATAAGTAGAAATTCAAGAAGATCAAGGAGAAATTCGAAGACTTTGCTTCAAAGATAACGTATTCTTAGATCTCTTAGATCTAGGTAGAATACTACGAATTAACATGTTTAGACACGTAGATAAATATTGCTTGTTTAAATTGCTTCTTAATCTGTGTAATTAATTATTTGACGAGCCTAAATAGATTCGATTCTTGAGGGCTGATTTTAGTAAATCCAAACCCACCGCTTCTGATGCATTTTATTTCCATCACCGAATTTGTTGAGCAGCTCCTTGTTGTACTTCTCCTGGTTGATGAGTATATACCTGTAGGCAATTGCTTAATCTGCAATCCTAGAAAGTAAATGAGTTCTCCAATCATACTCATTTCAAATTTACTTTTGCATGAGATGAAAGACCCTTTGATAAAAAGCAAGGTTAGTCGAGCCAAATATAATATCATCGGCATAATATGTACCATTAAAAGGTCTTCGCCTTCCTATATCTTAAAGATAATCTTGTCAACTGCACCTTTCTCAAATCCATTTTTGATTAGATACAGTGACAGGGTTTCATACCAGGCTCTAGGCACTTGCTTAAGTCCATACAGTGCTTTCTTTAGCCTGTATACTAGGTCTCTTCCTTCATTGCTAACAAACCCTAGTGGTTGTTCAACATAGACTTCTTCGGCGAGGTATCCGTTCACGAACGCACTCTTAATGTCCATTTGATAGACTATAAAGTTATTGTGAGTGGCGAATGCTAGAAATATCCTGATGGCTTCTAGTATAGGTACAGGGGCAAAAGTTTCAACGTAGTTTATGCCTTCTTCCTGTCTGTAACCTTAAGTGACTAGCCGGGATTTATTTCACTACCAAAAAAAGTACTTTAGCCGACTACCCAAAAAAAATGGTCGATGACTTTAAAGTGTCGTCGGCTAAACTGTGCACTTTAGCCGACGACTCGCGTTGCTGTCGGCTAAAGAGTTTTAGCCGACGACTTGATCTAGGTCGTCGGCTAAAGTAAAAAATAGTCGTCGGCTATAGTAAAGAGGTTTACCCGACGACCTCGATAATGTTTAGCCGACGGAAAAAAAAAACATTTTAGCCGACGACTTGATCTCGGTCGTCGGCTAAACCTTTTACAAAAAAAAAAGGTTTTAGCCGATGACCCAGATCATGTCGTCGGCTAAAACCCATTCCCAAAAAAAAATCACATTTTAGCCGACGGCAAGATCTAGGCCGTCGGCTAAAGCCTTTCGAAAAAAATGGGGTTTAGCCGACGACCTAGATCAAGTCGTCGGCTAAACCTCCAAGTGAAAATTATATATAGTTCACGGAACACCAACCCAATCTTGCCCCTCTCCCCGCTAAAGAGCACATTTCTATTCCCAATCCTGTCAGTTATTTCCGAAAAAACTTGTGAGTTGCTACTTTGAGTTGTGCTAGCTGGAGTGACGAAGGTTTCTACCGGTTGTTATAATCACCATTTCGATTAAGGTACGTATTTTATTGTATTTCTTATTGTGATTTCGAAACTTTATATTATTCATGTTGTACATTCAAAAGCTTTTATTTATAACGATTAAGTTTTATGATGATAATCATTATGATTAATTGTTTCTTGTGATTTCATTTATAATTTGAACAATATTAGTTAGTTGGATTAATATTGGAAAATTTATACATTTTCAGGATGGACAAGAGTTGGATTGGGTTACGAAAATGGGATCCAAGTGTAATGGATGGGATGAAGCAGTTTATGAGATTTGTAAAAGAGCACGACAGTGGTAATGCGTTGCACTAGTGTCCGTGTAATAAATGTAGATGTCGCAGTGATATGTTTCGTTTTCCATTTGATGAGGTCTGGGAACACCTAAAGAAGAATGGTTTTTGGAGTAAATATACATGTTGGATATACCACGGTGAAGCATCGAATTCTGTTATTCGGTATGATCACGGACAATTTAGTGGTAACGACGGGTTCATCGATCCGAAGAGGAGGTTGTTTGATGATGTGTTTGGTTTTTCCGAGACGTTTGTACCAACTGAGCCAATCCCACGACCCCGTAGACCGTTGCCTTGCAATACTGCTGGGCTTGACAGGTACAACAAGCTAATTCAACTCCAACAGACCCCTCTATACCCAGGGTGTAAGATGACTGTTCTTGATTGTGTCATGGAAACGATGAGATTAAAGGTGGAAAACAAATCATCCATCAAGTCTGTAGATGATTACTTGGAGCTTACTAGTAATATGCTTCCACAGGGTCATCATCTTCCTAATACATATACAAAAATGAGACGAATTTTGAAAGATCTTGGTCTTTCCTACATTAAGATCCACGTCTGCATGTATGATTGTGTTCTATTCTGGGGGCATCCTAATGAAGACCTCACGAGATGTCCTGTATGTGATACAGAGAGATATAGGATCACTCCTTCTGGAAAAGAGAAACTGGTGAAGGTACTTTGGTATTTTCCATTGAAGGACAGGTTGGAACGGCTTTTTATGTCTCCTCACATCGCAAAAGCAATGAGATGGCATGCCGAGCCACGTACTAATGACAGGGATACTATGATACACCCTTCGGATGGAGAGGCGTGGAAACATATAGATAGGGAGTATCCAAATTTTTCTACAGATATCCGAAATGTGAGGCTCGGGATTGCATCTGATGGTTTCAACCCTTTTGGTCACATGAGTCTTTCATATACCATATGGCCTGTTGTAGTGATTCCTTACAATCTTCCTCCGTGGATGTGTATACGGAAGGAGTATAATATGTTGACCTTGTTAGTCCCGGGGTCGGGATATCCGGGAAAGTGTATCGATGTGTATATGAGACATTTGATAGAGGAGCTGAAATTGTTGTGGGAGCAAGGTCATCCCACGTACGACAGTTATTCGTCCGAGACGTTCTACTTGCACGCCATGTGTATCGGAACTATTAGTGATTTTCCTGCATATGGAATGCTATCTAGATCTGTTATTAGCGGATATATAGGTTGTCCAGTGTGTTTGAATGCATATTGTGCTAGGTACCACTGTAGGAAAGTTATCCGAATGCGTCATCGGATATGGCTTGAGAGGGAACATGAGTGGCGTATGGATGCTGCAGCATTTGATGGCACTGTAGAAATGAGCGAGCCACCATGACAGTGGATAGGTGATGAAATACTATCGATTCTTAGTGAGTACAATTTTGGTCAGCTTAGCAACCATCCTGATGTGATTGCAGCAACCCCAGAAAGGCCCGACAGGTATAAGTATTGGTCGCACAAAAGTATATTCTGGGAATTGCCTTACTGGTTCAAGTTACTGATAAGGAACTTCTTGGATGTCATGCACATTGAAAATAATGTTTGCGAAAGTGTGGTTGGGACAACCTTAGGTTGGGATGGAAAGACCAAAGACGGGCCACAAGTGTTGGGATTCGATGCCTAAATCGAAGGCCCAGCGGAAGCGGTAAAACGAAAATTAATTCCATCCGAATCCCTACAAGGATCGATCGAGCTACGCATATACGAATATAAAATAAACAAAGGAAGATTCGAAATCATACCCTTGTCGTCCGTTGATTATATGGATTTCCTTCTCTTGAGATATTCCCCAAACGATCCAAAATGCTCCAAGCCCTTGAATGATCCAACGCCGAAAAACCGCGTCGCTACTTGTCACGCGCCGGAGAAACGAACGGAATGACAACACTCGATTAAACTCTAAGGTTACGGCTAGAATCAAGTGATGAAGCTTTGATTATAACACTCTAAGTGTTTTAATTTATATCTCTCAATATATCTTGAATTTTCTCCAAGAGAACTCAAGAATAAAAATGAAGAAGATGATGAAGACTTGAGAAGAATAATATTCTCTCTCTTTTCTTTCATCAACGCTGTGTTCACGTATGGAATAATGATTTGTTGAAAAGAGAAGTCTTCCTCTTTTATTCTATTCCTTTTTCACATGATACAACTCATCATATAAGTGATCAACCCCACCATCAAAAGATACCATGACCCCAATGTCTTTATCACTCAATAAAGAATGAAATAAATACAAAATAAAGGTGGGTGGAAAAAGAAGGGGGCGGCCATGTGGATGAATCGGACGAGTTCGGTCCGTTTCGGACTCCCGTGAGTCCAAACAGATAAAATCCGATTCCGTTATGATGTATTTATATCGATTAATTAATCCAATTAATTAATCATATCAAATACATAATGACATAATTAATTTCTCCAAGAAATAATTATATTCATGAATTAAATTGATCACCCGGTAATTTATTTAATTCATTAGGCCGTAAATTAATTTATCCAATAAATTAATTTAGACATCCAATATCCCAAATTAGATATCCAATATCCTAATATTCATTATGAGAGAATTAGCTTGATTTATTCCGTCGTCAATCTTATTGCGCGACTCGGTAGGTTCGTCTCAGTCAGCAATGGGAGGAACCAAAGAGTAGTAGCACCACCTAGCCATCCTGGCGGCCTACACTGTACCCCAACTGAGAACGAATGATTGGGATCATTCAAGAACCATTCTGTCGTGAATACCAGTATACGTAAAAACCCTTCTTTCAAATGTCCCAATCAAGTTATAGGGTCACGGTCAGTCAAACCCTATCTGTTACTTGACGCTATGCATGTGTTAATGCAAATCGAGATCATCGATCTCTCGTGTATCAAATACAACTAGCCCCAATGCTTTGGCCAAAGACTTATGATCTCATTTGCCAATAACGGCATAGGACATTTAACCCGCTCACTAATGGGAGAAAGAATTCTATCTTGGTATTCAGTAGGACCTGCTACTTGCCCGTCAAGATGCACGTCGAGGTTGACCCCCGCCTTCCGGATTATAGGGTCGAACTACTCTAATGAAAATCTTGACATCACAAGCACATCCCTACTAAATCCTCAAGTCGAAGGTTCACGAATACCTATCACAACCTTTCGATTCCGTCATTGACTGTCCCGGAGTGAAATCCGTGTGACGAATCGAGGGTGAGTCGATTCGAGTATACTAATCCAATTAGCATATTTATAACGTGTGCTCCCACTAACCATTAGTGTTCGACAGGCACTCTCCATGTCAAAGAACACGTCATACAAGTCTTCAAATAAACTTAACGCCCAGTCAAGTTTCATCGACTTGCGAACGATTAAGTATTTGAGCTATAAACCTTTCCAGTGCCGACCCCCTTATCCAATAAGGAGTGGAATGCTTTTGCTCTCAAATACATGGACTAGTTTCTATACGTATACTTACGAGTTAGGAATGCCAGTAACTACCAGTAAATAAAGAAACATCGATTGCCTTATATTAATGATTTACATAATTACAAGTACAATGCCCTCACTCAACATCCTCTGAGTGGCATTCGAGGGCATACTCCTAACAAAAAGCACGCAAAGGTTTGGAAGAAATGAGCATAAGAAAACATTTGTGGTTGAAAACTGTCAAGGGAAAACAAAAAATGCCTAAGGCAGCTTACAACATCACTGTGAGCAGAAGGCGAGATATTTCTTTGGGTAAAGGCGCTAGGTATCCTAGGGTATCTTTGGAAATATAGGAAGATGTGTTAATTTCAGGGAGAACAAGTTAACTGGTTTGAAGAGTCATGATTGTCATATCCTACTCCAATGCCTATTTCCGGTATTTATTCGACCGTACTTACCAAAACAGGTGGTCGAGTCGTGTGTTGAATTGTCAAGATTTTTCCAGAAATTATGTACGAGAGAAGTGAAGAGATCTGATTTGCGTAAAATGCAAGATGAGATCATCTATATCTTGTGCAAGTTTGAGCGAATATTTCCTCCAAACTTTTTTGACCTCATGCCTCACCTCATGATCCACCTTCCCCGGCAGTTATTGGTCACTGGTCCAGTGCACTACACGTGGATGTACCCGGTTGAAAGGTAACATAATTTTGTATGATATATATATATATTGTCAAATTAAGTATGATTTCTAACACAATGACAATATTACAGGCAACTCGGTGATTACAAAGACTCCGTGGCCAATAAGTCTGCACCGGAAGGATGCATTGCAGAATCTTACCTTGCGTCGGAGTGTATTACGCATATCAAGTTGTATTTGGGCACCATCGAGCCCCCTTCCCGCTCTATTCCAGCAGATAAAATACAATTCAATCTTTCAATCATATCCACTGAGGTTGACGTCTATGGGAGGTTGCCAGGAAGAGAATTAGACCCGTACGAGTCACGAATTGCACATTGGTGGATATTGCTCAATTGTCCAGAAGTTCAGTACTGGAAAGACATCCACTTGTCATGCGATATGGTGCAAGGTGACACTAGATTCCACAATGACACTTTTGCCGACTATTTTGGAGAATGGGTACGTACTAGATTATTTATATTAAGACTATTTTTACTAGACTATTTATATTAAGACTATTAATACTACTATTTTTAATACTATTCAATACTAACATCCCACCTCTCACAGAGGGCTAACACAACAAATGTTTGGAAAACGACTCAACGCTCACACTGCCGATTCGATCATACTCGGGAGCAAACATCATAATGACAATGCGACATCATACATACCTACCCAGCCCTCAAACGGGAATGGATAGGTTTTAAAAACGAAAACCTCATTATGAAAATAATTTAGAAGAACACCGGTTGATCTTGAGTATCACCTTTCAAAAAAAGTACAAACGTGAGACATCATTATCGAGACTTTGGAGAACCATTTCACATTAGATAAAAATGAGGACACTTTCTCTTAGTAAAAACTTTCAGACCCGATGGTAGAAGAATTGTTGAGAATCTTGAAGTGCGGAACTGTCCGATTTGCATGAACGACCGAATCAGCTCTAGGATCCCCCTAGTGTGTCGTCGGCGTGTTGAGGTTGCAGAAAAGTTTTTCAAAGCAACACTAAGTACTCGACTTGCGCTTGAGAATTTAATTTTGACTCTTTTCAAGTTCCGCTTGGGCCGTCTCAACTCTTCGAATCCTCTCAAACAAATCACACTCAAATGGAATATAGTCCTCTCTACCATCAACAAGTGGATCCCATTCTTCCTCATCACCCGAAGCATCTCCCTCTAGCTCCACACGGGCCCTCTGACTCCTCAATTGAGTGTCTCAATAAACAGGGCTTTTGAGAGTGACACAGTCTGAATTTGTTAAGAAATCACCACCAGTCAGAATCTTGACCTTTTGAATGCAGTAAATTCCCATGATGATGCATGAGTATGACAGTTTATGCCTCGTTGGAACCATCCCAACAAAGCGGCAAATAATGTTGTAAATGTACGATCCTAAATCTAGTTTGATTCCATGGTGGATATAAGAGAGGCTCCTTAAAATGCCAATAGAAACCGTGGTCATAGTCGTCATCGGGTAGATGATCTCGACCGCCCACATCCATAGGTACCAAGCGTCATTCATGAGGTCTGATTGATTGTATCGGGATTTGATGATCCCGATACTGTCGTGAAGATATCTCATTAAGCAACCTCATTTACCCGATCAACCCCCAAGTAGGCATTAATCATTCCCAGCGAGAAATTTATTACCTTGCCATTCACCATAGTCTAGTGATATGAAGGCGACCTCAGATAGATTTGTTAAATATTTTATGGAAGTTGAGAGTGAGGGTGAAGTTGTCATTTGGGAGGTAGGAGACGAATTTTTCACAACCGTTGTCTAGAAATTTTTTCATGAATGGAGGAGTGTTGGTATAATAGTCGGGATTGCCAGTAAATTCCTTGATCTTAAAAAGTATTTCTCTAATGCAGCCCGAGTTTTGCGTCTTGTCAGTGGAGCCGGTTCTTGTAAAGATGAACCGACCTCCTCTTTCTCTTTAATGATTTTTTCGTCATTTTCCTGAAAGCATCACAAACAAACATACTACAATTTGAAAAGCAGACTCTCTATTTTCACATTTTTACATTCATCAAGCTACAAGCCATTACAAATCTAATCAAAACGGAAGAAAATCCAAGGAATATCATTTTGGCATTTCTTCGGACACCATGAATTCAATGGTTTTGGAACATGAAGAACAAATTTAACTCAAATCCTCCAACTTAACACAATTCCATGAAATAAAATAAAGTCTAATAACATCAAAGATAACAGTTATACACATCAACAACAAATGAACCAACTAAAATTACCAAATCCAGAACAAATTTTTTAAACTAAGAAAAATGGGGGAAAAAAATCAAAATTAATGGACAATTTGAAGAAAAAACTGATGAATTGTGATTGGAGTGAACGAATTAGGTTATGGAGTGATAATTTGAAGGAATTATGGAGTAGGTTTGGAAAGGGGTAGAAATCGCATTATGCTCGTAGAGATAATCCTATCGGTTCACCTTAATGAAAAAGAAAGGCTGTAATTTTTTATAGCAGGGTACATGTTACGGATGTAACATCAAGTGGTTACGGCCGTAAGAGTGGTATGTAAACTTCTCAAAATTGATAATTAAAACCGTAATAGAAAGGAGGTCACGGTCGTATGGTGGCTACGTGGTGGCTACGTCATTCTTTTTAATAGTGCTCTAGCTCTGATACGAGGCTTAAGATATTTTTTTTTACATAAAAAGTTTATTTACGACAGATGACACACATACAAGATGACGGATACCCTAACTGGTCGCGTGAACTTATGCTTATTTCTATGAAGCCGGTTATGTCAAGAATTTATTCGATGGCCAAAGTCAACGGTGTCACATTCGTATGCCTTGAGAAAGACCAAAAAAGAAGATGTCAAAATTCTGGGGTTATGATAGATGGTGGATATTACGGTGTTCTTTTAGAAGTGGTAGAACTAATTTACGGGGAAGGCATGACAATTTACTTGTTTAAGTGTCGATGGTACGACACCAGTCTTGGAACCGGTATGCAAGACGACTACGGGCTGTTATCTGTTGACACTTCCACTTCATGGTATGAAAGTGATCCTTTTGTATTTGCTACATCAGCAAAGTCGGTGTATTATTTGGACGACTTGGTGAAGAAAGGCACATGGAAGATAGTGAACGTTGTGACAACGAGAAATATTTATAGTGCTGCTACACTGGGAGAAATAACAGGTACTGATGAGGATGATGCTTATCAAGAGCCAAATACAGCAAATATTCCACCATCAACGACAATTACAATGAATAATGTTCCTGAAGGATGAGTCGTCCGACTCCGTGGTGATGCTCGCGGGTACGTTGACGTTGATACAAACGAATTACTTGAAAATTCTGATGACGATAATGTGGACGACTTGAGGCACATGTTGCCGGATATCAACTCAGATAATGAGACAGACTGTAGTGATGACTCAAACTATGAGCCATAAATTTAGTAGATGTATATTTTCATATGTTAAATATAATTAAAAAAATAGTAATAATAATAATCATAACATTAAAATAATATTAATAATATTATTAAAAAAAATCGGGGTGTTTAGCCGACGACAAGATCTACGTCGTCGGCTAAAGTTTTTTTAAAAAAATATATTCTACTTTAGCCGGCGACATTCAGATAGTCGTCGGCTAAACCCCAATAATGACCCGACCGTGTAGTCTAACATGGTCGGGTCAGGCATACAGTGTGTTTTTATTTTCTGGGCACGTGCGACACGGCTCGTGTCTCCTGACATGGTCGACTAAAGTTTTTAAAAAAAAAGGTTATACTTTAGCTGACGACTCTCTCTATGTCGTCAGCTAAACTGCCGACCGTGTCAAATGACACGGCCCGTGTCGCACCTGCCCAGAAAGTGAGAACACGCTGTATGCCTGACCCGACCGTGTTAGACTACACGATCGGGTCATTGTTGGGGTTTAGCCGACGACATTTAGATAGTCTTCAGCTAAAGTAAAATATTTTTTTTTTTAAAAAACTTTAGCCGACGACGTAGACCCCCTACATTTTATACGTTTTCTCCATCCCAACTTGTATTATTTTCTCCTTCCCTCACCCACCCCGATCGCCCGTCACCTAGCCGTCGCCCTCCGATCGTCACCCAGCCCCCAACCGCCCGTCACCTAGCCGCCCATCACCTAGCCCCCGTCCCGCCGATCGTCACCCAGCCCCCAACCCCCGTCACCCAACCATCACCCGCTCGGCCGCCGTCCCGCCGCCTGTATGAGCCCCAGTCCCGCCACCCGCCCGGACGCGGTCCCGTCGCCCACCCGCCCGCCCGACGCCCTCTGCCTGCCGTCCGACTGCCTCCCGACAGGTAACCCTTTTCCTTATTTTTTTTTATTTTGTTTGTTGAATTTATTGTATTTGTTTGATGAATTTGTTTAGATTATGTGATGAATTAGATAAATTGTTTAATGAGTTGTGATGCAATATTTGATGAATTTAGTATTTTCAATATTTTGTATTTAATGAGTTGTGAATTTGATGAATTTGTTTGAGGAGGAAGGGATTGTATAGTCGGCGTTAATCAAAAGATTAACGTGGTATGGCATTGATAATTACTGTTGCGTTGAGTTGTGAATTTGATGAATTTGTTTAGATTATTTGATGAATTAGGTAAATTGTGTAATGAGTTTTGATGAAATATTTGATGAATTTGTTTGAGGAGGAAGGAATTTTATAGCCGGCGTTAATCGAAAGATTAACGTGGTATGGCATTGATAATTACTGTTGTGTTGAGTTGTGAATTTGATTTATTTGTTTAGATTATGGATAGAATAAAGAAAGCGTTGGGGAAGAAGTAGACAAAGTCGACCACTCCCGATTCGGGGGGGAGTTCGACAGCCTCTAGCAAGGCGGATCCCTCTACACTATACATATCTCAGAGCAGCATTCGTGCCCGCCAGATACTAGAAGCTATCGGCATGAACGCTGACGATTTTTTTAGGGCGACAGATGAGCCCGCTGCACTAGCGCGACGTTTATCCTTTCAGACACCACGACCGACCCCCTCGCACCCAGAGACTCGTATGCCTCCCATCCACCGACCCATGTCTAGCCCTCACACATCAGGAGATGTACGGAGTTCTTCGTCCGCGGTGCCCCACGGTCCGCCGCCGACTCTATTCATGCCTCCGATGGTTCCGACTATTCCAGAGGTCGATGAGACGGGAGTCCGAGTTTCCCTTCGATTGATTAGACCTGATGAGGCGTACGTCTACGAGTCTTGACCAGACAACATGTGTTGGCAGAGTTGTCGGGTTTCGAAGACAAAACTGTACGAGAAGATAGAGAGGGAGAAGGAGAAGGGAAAAATGTAGTTGAGGAGGAGAAGAAAAAGAAGAAGACTCGTGGCCCAGCAAAGGTCCTGGCGCTCGACTCATACGTAAGTAAGCATGGCCGTTACGAGATTCCACTAGACAAACACGGCCGGACGGTGATGTCTTCTGACGCTACGGCGTCATATAGCCGTAATGTTGGCTTTGTCATTCGGGACAAAGTCCCCATTTTGTGGCTCGATTGGGGGGACATGCCGCAGTGCGTGAAGGATGCTTTGAACAATGCTATGTCGGTAAGTTAATAAATATTTAATAAGTGTTTTTCAATCAACATGTAGTTCTTCAAAATGCAATATGTGATATTTTTAAATTATTGCGTATTTATGCTGTTCATAGGTGTGGTTTGTCATTCCCGACTCTCTAATACGTAGTTGGTGTGACGAGGTGCAGTCTACCAAGTAAGTCATTTTAATTTATTTTGGATCTACATTGTTTGCGTAATTTTTTTTCTTACGAATAATATATGTTGTACAACGTGTGTTGTAGGTACAAATCTTGGAAAAATGAGATGCACATGTTCTGGATAGCTTGGGGTGATACCCGAGAGGCTACCCCGGAAGAATTCAAGTTCCGGGAGTACGAGTGGACGTGGCTACGCGTCCATTTTCAAGACCCGGAGTTCATGGTATGACTAAAATACCCTCATTTCATTCTCTCTTTCAATTTTTATTTTTTGAATTCTAAATATAAACTCAATTTTTTTAAATTAATGTTTCAGATTTTAAAAAATACTTGAAGTTCCGATTTTTTTAAATTAGAAAAAATAAGAACTTCAGGTACTTTTTTAAAATTCTGGAATATTATTAATATTAAAAAATATTGTATTTTATTTATTAAAAAACTGCTACTATTTAATAAAAAAAATAATATTTCAGTTTTTATTTTTTTTGAATTCTAAATATAAACTCGATTCTAAATAATATTTTTTTGAAGGCGACTAGCTTGACCAACACGACCAATCGTGCTGGTCTGAATGACCATCACAGTCTGAGTTTCCGGTCGTTAGCCAGAGTTGCGCACGAGGCCATTTCTTCTGATTCGTTGGACGCATTTGCCTACGTGACTCAGAAAGTATATCCGAACCGTCCCGAGGAGCATGTAAGTCTTTTTTTTATTTTATTTTGGTAATAAAATAAATGCCTTTGTATCATACTTTTATTGATATTGAAATATTTATTTTCATATTAACTTAGGAGCGTGTGCCGGAGGAGTCTCAAAGGATGCTTGCTGAGATTGCTCGGGAGCAGTATCCGGACTTAGCGGAGACCGACCTCGATTCTGCCATTGGACAGATCGATCAGGCCGATCCTTATTTTCGCGCTAGGGTGTGGGGTACCGTATACCCTCCTAGAAGTAGTAGGTACCGCAATAAGATGATGGGAGCCGAGGGTCACCATGTATTGAAAGATACCCTCGGCTTCCAGCGCCCTTGCGGACGGGATGCACGGACTGCCTATCTCGAGGAGCAGTTGAGGGCGGAGAGGGAGCTCCGAGCTGAGAATGAAAGTAGGACTCAGACGCGGTTACATGAGAGCGAGCAGAGGACTAAGTCGCGGTTAGAGATTTTCCAGAGACAGCAGCAGGCCATGATGGACTATATGATGACACTGACTCAGACCATTACTCAGGCCGGACTGCAGGCACCTACTCCACCGCCTTCTCTCTTCGGTCAGACCCCATCTTCACAGCCTCGTGACAAGGATCTAGGGGATGGTGGTAATCCTTCTACTACTACATTTCGACATTTAGATGATTTTGGTAGTGGATTGTAGTTGTGTTGTTGTAGTACTCTTGTATATTTATATTTGTGTTACAATTGTGTAAGTAATTTTGCTGACGCTACTAGTATGTTGATGAAATTAATGTTCTTGAATGTGTTGTGCGTTGTGTTGCATATAATGTTGGGCATATTATTGATGGTATTAGTTGAATTTGTTGCGCGTTGATTGTTGTTGATAATGAGAGTTGGTGTATAAAAGTTGCAGGTGCAAAAAATACAGGTTTTGGGATCCCAAAATCTGAATTAATTTTTTTTTATATTAGGTTTGAGCCGACGACTTTCCAAAGGTCGTCGGCTAAAGTAATTTATTTATTTTTTTAAAAAAAGGGTTTTAGCTGACGACATATAAGACGATCGTCGGCTATATTGTATTCTTTTAAACAGGTTTTAGCCGACGACATATGTAAAGGTCGTCGGCTAAAGTTTTTTTTTATTTTTTTAATAATCAGGTTTTATCCGACCGACTTGATAAGGTCGTCGGCTAAAGTTTTTTTTTATTTTTTAATAATCAGGTTTTAGCCGACCGACTCGATAAGGTCGTCGGCTAATTTTTTTTTTCAATAGGTTTTAGCCGACGACTTTGCTGTAGTGGTCGGCTAAACTTTGAACTTTAGTCGACGACTACCAAAAAAGTCGTCGGCTAAACCTTGGCCGACGAATATCGGCCGACGGTTTTTTAGCCGACGGCTGGCGTGATTAGCCAACGACTTTGGGGTTTAGCCGACCACTTTAAGTCGTCGGCTAAAGTGTGAATTTTGGTAGTGTTTCTTATAACAAGTCCATTTTCATCCTTTTTTGTTTCTAAATACCCATTTGGTTCCAATTACAAGTTGATGAGAAGGTCTGGGTATTAGATACCATACATTATTTCTTTCAAAACCTTTGAGCTCTTTTTCCATTAAAGTGATCCAGTGAGAGTTATTTAGAGCTCCATTGGTCGAAACAGGTTCGGACTGAGCTAAGAATACAGCTAGGGAACACATAGCTTGTAACAGCCCAAAAACAGTGGCTATTACAGTGCCGTGGACCCCTACCGGGACCCACCAGGCGATATCACAATATACATTTATAATCTGACAACGTGGCACCGTACCACAATATTTATCAAAACCCCGGTATGGAGTATGAGTTATTCATGTCTTTAATATGAGCAAACATACATAGGATCCAAATTCGGTACAGACCATATGACGATGGGCAGTACCTAACAAATTTTAGTACATTCATCCGACACAAAATAAAATGAAAGTCACAATAAAACATAACCGAACATCTAAAAGACTCGGGCCCCCCGAAATAGCATACTTCAGAACCCTTCGTCGCCATTGTGCTCCTCCTGTGCCTTGCCCTTTCCTCGCCCTGAAATACAAGTATTTCGCCCCAAACCACAGGGTCAGCTATACATGATAATAATTCTCATGACATTATACAATTCATATATATATATATACTGATCTCAAAGAAAACCATCGACTACTGAATATACCCCGAAGGCGTATAAACAACTGTCGAACATAACCAAATATACGAACGACCATATAATATGGCTCAAGACGGACGTCACAGTACGCCCGATCCGGAAATGTGTCCGTGCACATGTCCACCCCGTATACGGAATCCAAAATATACGTGGGACGATGTACCTAATTAGCCTCACGAACTACGTCTCGTGTGCACGATCTAAATGCGGAAAACATCCATGCATGATCATCAAGTGCCCGGCTAAAAATCCTACACATAACCAATCGGCGCGCAGATATGACTTTAGAGATGTCACGATACAACATGACAACGAAACTCAACGAATTACACTTTTACCAAGGAATCGAACAACTCACCGAAGTGTCAACAAAGCTCAAAAGGACTAACGGTAACAAGGACGGTAATTTCGGGTATATCATCCCTAACACCATGACAATACGATCAAGGGTATCACCATACCACGAATCATAGATTATCAGAACATTTCATACACACGAAACGCATAATAATCACAAGAATTCAACCATCACTATAACCAAGCAAGATAACTTGCCTCAATTCCGTAGATGAATAATCCTTCTTTGAATGGTCAAAAGAACGGTATCCTCATCTAACAATACTCACGTGAACAAGCAACCTTGAATGAAATGTAATTCATTCAACAACACATTCGTACGATAACGGTATTATTACATAAATAATATTCGTAAATTTACTTGAATAAACCAATTATCCTATTGATCACTTTAATGTTCTTATTACAAATCATCGTATGTTTATCATGTTCATTCACATATTCTAACATTAATGTCAAATATTTGAAGTTCAGTTTATTACCAAAGTAACATTGTGAAAACATCTTTTCAAATCATCGGTACTTCCGATTACGATATAAGTTTGTGTTAATTACGTTCTTCATTATTTTACCAATAATTACATTAAAAACTGATTCCTATATGAAGCATAAGCTCAAGTTTTTAGTGCACTAAGCACATCATCTTAATTTACGTCTCTTAACATACACGGATAAATGAAATGGAATTCGGCTACTCGTCTACCGCATTTCCATCACCATAATCACTACAATCCTCTTAAGAACATTATTAACATATTAATGTAGCGATTAACATCCTTTTAAGTTATCAAGAAATCGATTAACTTGTGTTGTGTCAAGAATTAACACCTTCCGACCGGCGATCGACTAGGAGGACGGGCGATCGAGTCACTGCTGAGCGGCCAAGTCAGTTCTGCCGATCAGCAACCTGGCGACCGAGCCTTAGCCAGCGAATGAGCTACATCGACCGGCAAGAAGGCGGGACCGATCCGTCGATCCGATGCCGAGCGATCGACCTCAAGACGATCGCCTCTCAGTACTCGGCGATCGACCCCTGGCGACCTACGAACGGACGATCTCCTCTCGGCATCTTGCCGACCTGCCCTTGGTGACCGACCATTGGCGACCTCCATCCACTGCCGATGACGGCCTCGGATGATCAGCCAGGGACGACCGCTCATGTCGATCACCACCGATGGACATCCAGTCGGCAAAGGCCGAACACCAGGACTGGCACCATGTGCAAAGGCCGGGACAAGATCCGCGAATCCCGGGCCATTGACCACAATCTGACAGATTCCCTCCACCAGCCGACAGGCCGCCGAAAGCTTGTCAGTAGGGCCACATGTTGACTGACTCCGGACACGTGATGGCTCCTTATTGGACCGCCCAAGCTGTGCCAGCCTCTTCCTTGGACTTTAGCCCGACAGCCAGCATCTTCCTTGGACTTTAGCCTGACAGCCCAGGGGATCGCCCCATTAAAGTATTGGCCGGCTGGCGATCGGCAGAATATTAAAATGGCCGTGACGATCGGCCCTCTGAGACGGGACCAGGCCCCTATATAAACAAGGCACCCTGCACTTGGACACTTCCCTCAGCTTCCTTCAGCTTCCTTCAGCAATATCGCGATTCAAGCACACTATACAGAAGCAAACATTAAGCACTTGGCTAATCTCCAACTCTTGGCAACAGCTTTCTTTCGGTCTTACTTCTCCCGGCCTTTTCTCCCCGAGCAGATTATCGGCGGGACGAAGAACACCAAGCTTCGCCCAAGAGCCGGATTAACAGAGTCTTTTTACACTCATTGTATTTAGATTTCTCACATTAATGCTTGTATCCACGAATATTTGTATTAATAACATCTCGCGAGAGCATTCAAGCCCGGGCCTAACAAACCCGGCAAATCTTGTATTATTTATCTTCTCTCGGAAGTGCTCCCGCAATTGTTGTTTGTTGTCCGTCTTCCAGCAGTATTAATCTTCGGATAAATATTTTGGGCAACGACAATTGGCACTAGAAGAAGGGGATCCAACCCTCAATTTTTTATACCTACCGTCCCGAAGAACACTCACTGTTCTCGGGGCAGATACTTGAAGTGACACTCACTGCACTTCAAAGAAATCCTTCAGAAATCATGTCTTCCGCATCCGCGTCGAAGAAACCACGGCCACCGGCTGCACTGTTCCGTCAGGCCCGAGCCGCAGCCGATGGTGGAAGGTAGCCGCCGCGGCCGGAGACGCTCGACCACGTCCCGGGAAGGCGGCCCGAGCCTCTCGCTCGATCGGTTCCGAACCAAGGAACAGATCGAAGGGGCCCTGGCCGTCCTTCAGGAGCGACAGAGTGCACTCGACGCGCCTCCAGCTATCACCCCCTCGGTCTCCCGCCGGAAGATCAAGCGGAAGCTCAAGGCACTACTGGCCGAGCAATCGCCAGGAGGCTTTCGCCCGCAAGAAGAGGCGCTCGGCAGCCGGGGCACTTCTGTCTTCGATCGCCTGGGCAGTGACCCGACCTGGAGACCGGGGCAGTCCGGCCCCAGCTACGAGACGACGGAGTTGGTGTCCGTCACCAGGAGCTCGGCCTACCCGGCTCTCACAAGACGATCCAGCCGCCTGGCTCCCGCTCGCCAGATTCCCGAGGTCGGCAGCAGTGGGGTCCGGAGGTCGTTACACGATCGCCTCGGCCCCCGCTCCCAAAGCCGATCCGCAAGCAGCCGAGCCGCGGCGATCGCCGCAATGCAACGTCAGATCGACGACATGAAGGCGCTCCTGCAATCCGGGGCAGGCGCCGTGAGAACGATCGCCCCGCCGAGCGAGCCGCTCGCGATCGACATCGAGCTCGCCCGGCAAAGACACGATCGCCCTCCTCGGACACCCGTGTACCGGGCGATCGGACCTCCAAGCACACTCCGCACAAGTTCAACATCTACATGACCGGTGTGGGGCAGAGGACGCGACAGTGTGCCGAATGTTCCTCCGACCTTTGGACGACCTCGCCCACCGGTACACTTCATTGCCACCTCGGTCCATTGGCTCCTTTAACGAGTGGCGCACGTCTTCACGGAACACTTCGCCACTGTGGTCGCCGGCCAGAAGGTCGCCATCGCATGATGCAAATCAGGCAAGGAGAACAGGAGTCCGACTCGGACTACATCGGCTGGGTAGACATGATCATACACAACCGCCAGCCCCTAAGCGATGAGACCGCCTCACGCGGTCCTAGGAGGTTTCTGTGGCTTCGCCTATGTTCGGCATCTCACGAAGACCCCGCCGACGACCTACGCAGCCTTCCGGCTAGAGCCTCGATTTCTGTCTGTGCAAAGGCTTCTTCTCGGCTAGGAGTAGATCGGTCGGCGCCGTCACGACCTCCGTCTTCCGGCCCGATCGCTACTATCCGGAAGAGCCGGAGGACTCGCTCACCGCCTACTGTCCAACATTCTAAATAAGGGTGGCTCCCGCCGATCGCCGATATCCGACCTACGAATAAAGCGATCGGCCGCCGAGCGACGATCGCGCCTTCTTAGATCGCAAAATCATCAAGAACCCGGTGGACACGATCGCCATCTGATCCCAAAGATATAACATGACGGACTAAGGCATAAGATCACCTCCACCGCACATCATAAAGCCATGGCCTGGCGATCGATGGAACCGGCCGCCGGCCATGCAAGGTCCTTTCGGCCGAGATCGCCCGCCTTCGTTTAAATACGAGGCCGGCGTAGTCGGAGGGCTCTCCAACATTAATCGGGACTCATTCCACAACCCCGTCTCAACGTACACCGTCGAGGTCGGCCATCTCCATGGCTGGCCGAGGTGGAAGCAGAGCTAACAAGCCGCGGGCGTGGAGTTGATTCATCCGACGCTGCCCCGCGCAAGGACTCCTCTAGACCGAGACCGCACGCCTTTCGTTTAAATACAAGGCGAGGCGCAGCCTAACAGAGGACCCTCATAATAAAGTGAGTCACGAGGCACTCATTGTCTTCTTGCACCAAGACACGGTCATGGGGTCGGTCCATCGATCTCCGCGACTGTGCACGATTCCTCAAACAAGCGAAACCACCAAGTTTCCATGGGGGATCGGCCAATGTTGTTTTTTGCAGGTACAAGACCGAAAGATAGCTAAGCCAATCGACCATGATAGCCCAAGTCCGAGTCCTAAGTCAGCTCAGATCACCCGTCCTCATCCATACACGATCACCAGCAAGAACCACCTCGCCCCATGTCTTCAACATAGGAGCAAGCTGGGGGGCAATTGTTGTGTCAAGAATTAACACCTTCCGACCGGCGATCGACTAGGAGGACGGGCGACCGAGTCACTGCCGAGCGGCCAAGTCAGTTCTGCCGATCAGCAACCTGGCGACCGAGCCTTAGCCCAGCGGACAGGCTACATCGACCGACCGAAGGCCCCAGGACCAGTCCCGATGCCGAGCGATCGACCTCAAGACGATCGCCTCTCAGTACTCGGCGATCGACCCCTGGCGACCTACGAACGGACGATCTCCTCTCGGCATCTTGCCGACCTGCCCTTGGTGACCGACCATTGGTGACCTCCATCCACTGCCGATGACGGCCTCGGATGATCAGCCAGGGACGACCGCTCATGTCGATCACCACCGATGGACATCCAGTCGGCAAAGGCCGAACACCAGGACTGGCACCATGTGCAAAGGCCGGGACAAGATCCGCGAATCCCGGGCCATTGACCACAATCTGACAGATTCCCTCCACCAGCCGACAAAGCCGAAAGCTTGTCGGTAGGGCCACATGTTGGCCCGACTCGACACGTGATGGCTCCTTATTGACCGCCCAAGCCGTGCGTCTCTTCCTTGACTTTAGCCCGACAAACAAAGATCTTCCTTGGACTTTAGCTTTGACACCCGAGGATCGCCCCATTAAAGTATTGGCCGGGCGATCGCGAATATTAAAATGGCCGTGAGCGATCGGCCACTACAGACAGACCCTACGCCCTATATAAACAAGGCACCCTGCACTTGGACACTTCCCTCAGCTTCCTTCAGCTTCCTTCAGCAATATCGCGATTCAAGCACACTATACAGAAGCAAACATTAAGCACTTGGCTAATCTCCAACTCTTGGCAACAGCTTTCTTTCGGTCTTACTTCTCCCGGCCTTTTCTCCCCGAGCAGATTATCGGCGGGACGAAGAACACCAAGCTTCGCCCAAGAGCCGGATTAACAGAGTCTTTTTACACTCATTGTATTTAGATTTCTCACATTAATACTTGTATCCACGAATATTTGTATTAATAACATCTCGCGAGAGCATTCAAGCCCGGGCCTAACAAACCCGGCAAATCTTGTATTATTTATCTTCTCTCGGAAGTGCTCCCGCAATTGTTGTTTGTTGTCCGTCTTCCAGCAGTATTAATCTTCGGATAAATATTTTGGGCAACAACAACTTGATCATATGAAGATTACAACTTCCTTCTATCAAAATCCATTGTTTTACTTTTGAAGAATTTATTAAAAGCCTAGTTATATCATTGGATACTTGAAATTTTAAAAGTAACTTCATCCCATATTGTGAAGATCATCTTCAAAGGGTTAACATAATTCTTTCAACAATTTTATTACAAAGGTGTTGGTTTAAGAGGCCAAAAATCACGGTTCCATATTATCTTCAAGAATCAATTGAATGTTCAAGACAAGTTTAATATCTCCCACCTCTAATCATTAAGGATTTCACCCTTAACATGTTCCTAGTGTTGAGACTATAATCAACTTCCAATTATCATGTTATACATCAGGTTTTATGTATATCATTATCAACACAATCACATTATGAAGTTATTTACATCAAGAAGTAACACTAATACCTTTAATGTTAATCTTCACTTAGTTTGAGCATGATTCAATTAACTTATCATGTTTACACTAGCTTAAACTAACATTATGTGAAGTATTTATCTACTGACATCATCATAAGCATGGATTTGATATGAGTTAAAGAAAAACGAACCTCAAAATGAAGAACAACACCAGCACTTCAAGGGATACACTTCAATCTCTAACTCTCCAAGTCACCAATCAAGTGCTGAAGCTCCAACAGAAGTTAGAAGGGCTAGAAACGGAGTTGGAAGGGAAGGAAATCGTTTTTCTCAGTTGGGAGGTTGAAAGGGTCGAGTAGGAAATGAATGGCAAGTCATACATTTATAATCTGAACTCGGCATTATGTACGTTAACGAAAGTGGTTAACGTACGTTATAGTCCTTATGCACGTAATCTCATGATCATTACGTACGTAACCAATTTTATCAGATCTTTCTGCCTCAAAACACGCAATTCGTTACGTACGTAACTATATAGCTATTACGTACGTAATAGCCGTTGACTTGGCTGTCGCGATCGACTCCCGACCACCTACCCCCGCTCGGCCCCACCCGCCGAAAGGCGGACTGCTGGTGGATCTCCCGCATTACGTACGTTAACATAGGGATGTTACATACGTAAGGCGACGTACATAATGTACGTTAAGAAGATAGGTGAACGTACGTTAAGTGCTATAACAAGCATAAAAGGAATTCTCCCAATATCACCCAACAATTAATATAGTATGAATGACCATGATTCTAACTTAACATAATTCGTCGATATACTTGCTACAACAACACAGATATGGTGCGAAAATACTTAGCTTAAATCAGAAAATACAATATTAAAGGTGAGGGTATTACATACTTCCCCCCTTAAAAGGAGTTTCGTCCCCGAAACTAAGGGGTAAACAGTTCGGGGTATTTCTCTCGCATGCTACACGTAGCTTCCTCGACTCCATGTCTCGACCACTGAATTTTTAATAAGGGAATCGCCTTGATCCTCAGCTGTTTAATTCTTCTCTCAAGTATCTGCACAGGCCGTTCTTCATACGAATGGTCATCGGCTGTAACACCCCCGAAACCGTATGGGAATATTACACGCCGTAAACCCTTTCCGCAAGGATCTACCAGGCTAAACGTCCATAAACAACCAAATGCTTGCCCGTCCAGGGTCAAACAATATAATAATACAGACCGTCAAGGTCACTTACACATAAACACACAGACCGATGAGGTCACACAACTCTATCAACAGGACTGACTAACAACATTACCCACACAGGGGTCGAAATACAATACAGCGGAAGACTGAATCAACTCTAACAATACAACTAAACTCTACCAACTCTCAACTCTTGATTAGTATCGCAGCTCGTCATCCCCTTGTGCCAATCCTGTGACTGCTCCCCTGAACCTGCATGTACCTGGACGCAGAACAGACATCCACCCCCCGAATACTCGGGGGTTAGTATAACTCCACTGTTTTACTAGTGCAAGTATCAAATCATACGAAATATAACAAGCAAGTAATAATCGTGAATCAAATATTACAATCAAGTATCAAAATATCCCCAGGAGGTTTTCACAAAGAAAGATAAGCTATGAAGCATTCGAAAATAAGATTATCACCTCGGAAATTTTAGAATTTCAAAACTTTTCGAAAGTCTTAGGGTCTTAAACCAAATCTCAAAATTGTATTACAACAATTCACAGTACGAAAACATTTCCATAAATTTCATGGGGCTCGGCCCAACATTCTTTTCTTAAAACTTTCTTACACAAAAAGTTTGATTTACAAAACATGGTTCGTGACACCGTGATCCCCTGTCACGTGTCTCCGTAGGTTCAACGACCCGCACGGACTTAACCAATCACAACAATCACAACAATCAATCATGCTCATGACTCCGTGATCGCTTGCCACGAGTCTCCGTAGGTTCAACAACCCACACGGATTGAGAAAACACAACAATCACAACAATCAATCATGCTCATGACTCCGTGATCGCTTGCCACGAGTCTCCGTAGGTTCAACAACCCACACGGATTGAGCAAACACAACAATCACAACAATCAGTCCTGACCCCGTGAACCTGTGTCACGTGTCACCGTAGGTTCCGTCGAACCCGCACGGTTGGACGTACTGTGTCCAGATTCAATGGACCTGTGCCATGAATCATCGTAGGCCTCGTCAGACCCGCACGATTGGACCTTAGCACCACACACTAAGTTCCGATCCCATGGACCTGTGCCATGAATCCTCGTAGGCCCCGTCGAACCCGCACGAGTGAACTTAGCGTTCCAGCACATCACATTCACATTCACATTACATACAACAATGAGCACACTTAGTCAATCACGTTGATCGCCACAAAACCGTACGTCACACGCACATAACACAATCTCCACAACTATCATCAATCAACGACGTACAACCAACATACCACACGTTCGGTACACAATGCATTGCCTGCAGCTAACACATATACCAATATAACACTATTATCACAAAGCCTTCAAATTTCGGAAAGCACAAACAACTCAAACAGAACATATTTACGAAGACAAGTAAAATCTTCATAAATCTCATATGTGATTACTAGTCGCAAGATACAAGTCGTATAGTAAGATACTTGCCTTAATAACCGCTACCATACGCTCCGAAGAACACGGTTCGACCGGGAAGCTCGGACCCCAAAGAAGGCAACGAACGGAAGGGTTCCAACTCGAGTTCTTCACAAGAATTTGTTCCTAAGTCACAACGATATCAATTCAATCACAATTCTACGATAACGTATGGAACTTCCCAAGTTCTACCCATTGAAGCATTTTACCGGACACTTTGAGGGCGTAGTCCAATTTAATCGATTATTCAAAGAAATACTCAAATCCGTTCCACAAAACTTCAAGGGTATTGAATGATTACGAGTTTACAATCAAGTTCTAATAATAATATGAATCAAAACGAAGCAAATCAGCCAAAACACCAAGAAACCTCAAGAACATCCAAAAAAACAAAAGTTTAGGTGTTCTTACCTTCGATCCGGGTGGAAGATGATGTTAATCCATGATTACAACTTCCAAAACATGTTGCTCTATGTCATATCTATCCAAATCCATCCATTATTGACGAAGAAACGCGAAGAAACGAAGAAAAAGGGTGAAAATGGCCGGATGACTCGGTCAGCACTTAAATAGCCGACCACGGCAGGGGACTCGACCGTGTCCCGCTAGACACGGTCGCGTCGCCCGATAGTGACCCGTCCGAAGCAATGACTCGGCATGACTCGACCGTGTCACGAACACGGTCGGGCGTGTCGGCGATGGTTCCAGACTTCCGGACGAGTACGGCACGGGCCGTGTCGACGACACGGTCGGTCTGAGACGAAACCGCATTTCCGGACGAGTACGGCACGGGCCGTGTCGGACGACACGGCCGAGTTCGGCCGGCAGTGATCGGCCAATAACGAGCGGGTGAGTTAAAACGACCATAACTCTCTCGTCCGGACTCCGATTGACTCACCGTTTGAACCATTGGAAATCTAACTCGATGCTCTATAATATTGCAAAGATTCAGAATTTTTGGAGTTACCAAAAATTAATGGTGATCTAACAAAGTCGAACTCATACTCAGAAAAGTCGTTTAGTAATCCTGAATTCAACAAAACGACACCGAAACCCGAACCTGAATACGAACCGAAGATACGGTTACTAGGTACTCACAAAGACGAATCTAAGAGCTAGTAGAACACACGATTCCGACCACCCGAAGGCTCGAAATTCGACAACGGAAGGTAATTACCCCAAACTTTGGGAAATTACGAAAATGGCACAAATGCCCGAAAATCACCATACGACAACGAATAATCAAACCGAAGCTCACAACACGTATAACAATGTTAAATGAACTTACGAAAAACCCCAAACGACAGTTTCGAACGAGATTCGCAAGAACCGAACTCAAGCGCGGAAAGGTCGCTAAAAAGCACGGAACTCAACAAAGCAGCACCGAAACGAACTCGGATGACAAAAAGTGCAGAATTAAATATTCTCCGAATGACGAAACGGTCAAAAGCGAGTCGTCAAAACAGACTTCGGCCGAAAAAGAAATTTACCGAAAATCGAAAATTTGCAGATATTACATTCTACCCTCCTTAAAAGAAGTTTCGTCCCGAAACTTAAAACAAGTAGGGGGAAGAAATATTCCGCCAGGAAAAACTCAACAAGATACACCAGAATGCGTAACTAATTCCCAACGGCGAAATGTTACAAACAACGCAAAGGAATATACGGCGTGAAAACACGCTCCACGGCGACCAACACAACGTCGCCGTTAGGGATATAATAAAACCAACAAATGACAAGCGTCATCAAATGGATAATACAATCAAGTCAATTATCCGAACAATCACAAAACACAATGAACGAAAATCAATACGATTGACCAACCCAACGGTACATCAATCAAAACGCGATCCAATCGCTGAACAAATACGGAATTCCACCGCTCAAGGGTTGGAAGATCGAAAACGAGACTAATTTCCCGAACTTAAGGGAATTAGGAAGGAGCCTGAATGCTCAACGATCACGAAATGAGGACAAAAAACCGAACAAACAAACGACCGAACCACAACGGTCGAGACAACAAAAGCGATCAATCATGTTCGAATCACGAAGAACAATAAAATTCAAACAACAACTCCAAGGTTCACATCTCGACTCGAGACATTATATGATCCGGTGAAAACAACAACGTATGCATTCACATAAGATCCACATGAAAGGGAATAGAAATTGAAAAGTCACAATGACAAACGAGTTATTCCGAAATGATGCCACACTCGTTCGATAAACAAAAACAAGGGGCAGGAGAAGCTCAGAAATGTCAACGAACATAAATGAGTCGACAAAGTAGAATATACAGAAGTTCAAAATCTGATCCAACTTCGAATAAAAGAACTAGTAGAACCAAAAGATGTTACATCCGAACAAGGTTCACAAGTATCGAACCGGACTCGGAAAAGTCACAGCGATAAACAGAAAAACAAGATCACACTGCTCGAACGATGAAACCGAAATACGTAACAAGTTCGTAAAGTGTCAACGAACACGAGTGAGTCGATAGACACGAGAAAGAGGAAATGCAGGAGTCCAAATATATTACGGGTATTATATTCTACCCCTTCTAAAAGAAGTGTCGTTTCCGAAACTCACAACACGAAATCAAGGTGACAACACAACAAGCAATCGCGAAACATCTTTCAAAGGCCTCTCAAGGCCGATTCCGATGATCAGGCCAAGCGCGAACTCCAAAAGTCTCGGTAGACAATTCGCAAAGCTGAATTCGGTGTCCTCGAGTCCACACTTGAAATGTGTTCTTGACGAGAAGGACAATTTACACGTGTATGCCGGAACATCACGGTTGAAATGCCCCGGCTCGGCATACCGAAAATACAAATGCTAGATACAATGGGGCATAACGTCGCAAAACAACATAGCGGAGATGCCAACTCAGCACAACAAGGAATCATAATAAATATCATATACAACGATTATCATCGTAAAATAATACACACACAAACACTACAACAACGACAGTATCGTTCGGCGACATCAACGGCCCGAACGATAATCAGCACATAATTACAAACATTATGAAACAATCACACATGTACACAAACGTACAAACCCAAGCTTCAACATCTCACACTCGTGCGACAACACGCAAATCGCCACGAGGCGATAAACAGTAAACACCGGTTCACACCTCTCACAGAGGGCTAGTACAGCAAATGCGTGGCAACGCCTCGACGTTCATGGCACCAATTCGATCATACTCGGGAGCAAACATCATAACGACAACGTGAACATCATACATACATACCCAGCCCTCAAACGGGAATGGATAGGTTTTTTTTTTAAAAACGAAAACCTCATTTTGAAAATAATTTTGGAAACACCGATTGATCTTGAGTATCACCCTTCAAAAAAAAAGTACAATCGTGAAACATCGTTATCGAGACTTTGGAAAACTATTTCGCATTCGATAAAAATGAGGACACTTTCTTTTCGTGAAAAACTTTCGGAAATATTCGACCCTCGGGTCTAAGTAAAAGTGTTTATAAAACATTGAAAAATATCTCAAAACATTTTGGTCCTCGAGGTAGAAGAATTCGGAAACATATCGTGGCACCTTGGAAGTACCATGAGAAAACAATTCATTTTAAACGTACGTCTCGAAATTTATTTCTAGGATACTCAAGATTTTCAAAGATAATTCAATGGGCTAGAATGCCCAAAAATCTCGAGTAATTACACGGAACATTATAGCATTGTGGGTCCTGCCGGAACCCACCAGATAAAAACTATTTACAAAAACGCCAAAGGGCCGATGACGGTAATATTTCAAAACTCACAAAAGCCATTTACAAAATACTAAAGACCGTCATAAGAATTTCGCCAAAACGATCAAGGCCATAATGTCAAAACTCGGTTAAGGGAATCGATTTTCAAAATAAAACTCGCCGCCGATACCTTTTGAAATCCATCAAGGTTTACAACTTCCACACCATACCACACCACCCGGTGGTTCAAAGATAAAACAATAATGTGCCCAGTTCTATACACATACTATATGCCACAAGTACTAAACACAATTATATTACACAATACATGTAAAGAAAATCATGCACCGCAATTAACTCACTAAGATAAAATCGAGATACACAGGTACTTCGCATAAAAGAGGAGACTTACATCCACAGGTCGCACGGAGGTGACGGTCGCCCACGATACCAATCTCGTCCGACAACATAACCGACATGTTGTGACTACGCACAACTCAACTTGTCACCTGATGACTCAAACGACATGACAACACATTACTCGACAAATCACGACTTGACTCGACCCGACAGCCTAGGTTTCCGCAACCTAAGCTCCGATACCATAAATGTAACACCCCCGAAACCGTATGGGAATATTACACGCCGTAAACCCTTTCCGCAAGGATCTACCAGGCTAAACGTCCATAAACAACCAAATGCTTGCCCGTCCAGGGTCAAACAATATAATAATACAGCACTGGCCAAGGTCACTTACACATAAACACACAGACCGATGAGGTCACACAACTCTATCAACAGGACTGACTAACAACATTACCCACACAGGGGTCGAAATACTATACAGCGGAAGACTGACTCAACTCTAACAATACAACTAAACTCTACCAACTCTCAACTCTTGATTAGTATCGCAGCTCGTCATCCCCTTGTGCCAATCCTGTGATCGCCTCCCGAACTCGCATGTACCGGACGCAGTAGCAGACATCCACCCCCCGAATACTCGGGGGTTAGTAAAACTCCACTGTTTTACTAGTGCAAGTATCAAATCATACGAAATATAACAAGCAAGTAATAATCGTGAATCAAATATTACAATCAAGTATCAAAATATCCCCAGGAGGTTTTCACAAAGAAAGATAAGCTATGAAGCATTCGAAAATAAGATTACCACCTCGGAAATTTTAGAATTTCAAAACTTTTCAAAAGTCTTAGGGTCTTAACCCAAATCTCAAAATTGTATTACAACAATTCACAGTACGAAAACATTTCCATAAATCTCATGGGGCTCGGCCCAACATTCTTTTCTTAAAACTTTCTTACACAAAAAGTTTGATTTACAAAACATGGTTCGTGACACCGTGATCCCCTGTCACGTGTCTCCGTAGGTTCAACGACCCGCACGGACTTAACCAATCACAACAATCACAACAATCAATCATGCTCATGACTCCGTGATCGCTTGCCACGAGTCTCCGTAGGTTCAACAACCCACACGGATTGAGCAAACACAACAATCACAACAATCAATCATGCTCATGACTCCGTGATCGCTTGCCACGAGTCTCCGTAGGTTCAACAACCCACACGGATTGAGCAAACACAACAATCGCAACAATCAGTCCTGACCCCGTGAACCTGTGTCACGTGTCACCGTAGGTTCCGTCGAACCCGCACGGTTGGACGTACTGTGTCCAGATTCAATGGACCTGTGCCATGAATCATCGTAGGCCTCGTCAGACCCGCACGATTGGACCTCAGCACCACACACTAAGTTCCGATCCCATGGACCTGTGCCATGAATCCTCGTAGGCCCCGTCGAACCCGCACGAGTGAACTTAGCGTTCCAGCACATCACATTCACATTCACATTACATACAACAATGAGCACAGTTAGTCAATCACGTTGATCGCCACAAAACCGTACGTCACACGCACATAACACAATCTCCACAACTATCATCAATCAACGACGTACAACCAACATACCACACGTTCGGTACACAATGCATTGCACAGCAGCTAACACATATACCAATATAACACTATTATCACAAAGCCTTCAAATTTCGGAAAGCACAAACAACTCAAACAGAACATATTTACGAAGACAAGTAAAATCTTCATAAATCTCATATGTGATTACTAGTCGCAAGATACAAGTCGTATAGTAAGATACTTGCCTTAATAACCGCTACCATACGCTCCGAAGAACACGGTTCGACCGGGAAGCTCGGACCCCAAAGAAGGCAACGAACGGAAGGGTTCCGACTCGAGTTCTTCACAAGAATTCGTTCCTAAGTCACAACGATATCAATTCAATCACAATTCTACGATAACGTATGGAACTTCCCAAGTTCTACCCATTGAAGCATTTTACCGGACACTTTGAGGGCGTAGTCCAATTTAATCGATTATTCAAAGAAATACTCAAATCCGTTCCACAAAACTTCAAGGGTATTGAATGATTACGAGTTTACAATCAAGTTCTAACAATAATATGAATCAAAACGAAGCAAATCGGCCAAAACACCAAGAAACCTCAAGAACATCCAAAAAAACAAAAGTTTAGGTGTTCTTACCTTCGATCCGGGTGGAAGATGATGTTAATCCATGATTACAACTTCCAAAACATGTTTCTCTATGTCATATCTATCCAAATCCATCCATTATTGACGAAGAAACGCGAAGAAACGAAGAAAAAGGGTGAAAATGGCCGGATGACTCGGTCCAGGCCCTTAAATAGCCGACCCTGGCCGGCAGGGACTCGACCGTGTCCTGCTAGACACGGTCGCGTCGCCCGATAGTGACCCGTCCGACAGCGACTCGGCATGACTCGACCGTGTCCTGGAACACGGTCGGGCGTGTCGGCAGTCGGTTCCGGCATTTCCGGACGAGTACGGCACGGGCCGTGTCGGACGACAAGGTCGGGTCCTGAGACAGAAACTTCGGCATTTCCGGACGAGTACGGCACGGGCCGTGTCGGACGACACGGCCGAGTTCGGCCGGCAGTGATCGGCCAATAACGAGCGGGTGAGCTAAAACGACCATAACTCCCTCGTCCGGATTCCGATTGACTCACCGTTTGAACCATTGGAAAGCTAACTCGATGCTCTATAATATTGCAAAGATTCAGAATTTTTGGAGTTACCAAAAATTAATGGTGATCTAACAAAGTCGAACTCATACTAAGAAAAGTCGTTTAGTAATCCTAAATTCAACAAAACGACACCGAAACCCGAACCTGAATACGAACCGAAGATACGGTTACGAGGTACTCACAAAGACGAATCTAAGAGCTAGTAGAACACACGATTCCGACCACCCGAAGGCTCGAAATTCGACAACGGAAGGTAATTACCCCAAACTTTGGGAAATTACGAAAATGGCCCAAATGCCCGAAAATCACCATACGACAACGAATAATCAAACCGAAGCTCACAACACGTATAACAATGTTAAATGAACTTACGAAACACCCCAAACGACAGTTTCGAACGAGATTCGCAAGAACCGAACTCAAGCGCGGAAAGGTCGCTAAAAAGCACGGAACTCAACAAAGCAGCACCGAAACGAACTCGGATAACAAAAAGTGCAGAATTAAATATTCTCCGAATGACGAAACGGTCAAAAGCGAGTCGTCAAAACAGACTTCGGCCGAAAAAGAAATTTACCGAAAATCGAAAATTTGCAGATATTACATCGGCTATTTCGACCTCGTCGAATTTAATAACGTGACTTGGATCAGCAACATACTTCCTTAACTGAGATACATGGAATACGTTGTGAATCCGGCTCAAAGCTGGTGGTAATGCTAAACAATAGGCTAGGTCGCCTACTCGTTCCAGGATCTCAAACGGACCAATATACCTTAGGCTCAACTTGCCTCTCTTCCCGAATCGGAAAACACCTCTAGTAGGAGATACTTTGACTAGTACATGGTCACCAACCTCAAACTCGAGTGGTCGTCGATGATTATCTGCATATGATTTCTGGCGGCTTTGGGCCATTAATAGACGACTCTTGATCAGGGAAATCTTCTCGCGGGCTTCCAATAACATATCAGGTTCCGTACCAATAGATTTAGACAAATCGTCCCAGCACAAAGGGGACCAACAACGACGACCATACAATGCCTCATAAGGTGCCATCATGATCGAGGCGTGCCACATGTTATTATATGTGAATTCTACCAACGGCAGTTGGGCTTCCCAGTCAGGCTTCCAATCGAGAGCACATGCCCTCAACATATCCTCTAGAGTTTGAATTGTCCTCTCAGACTGACCGTCGGTCTGAGGATGAAAAGCCGTACTGAAGTTCAACTGTGTACCCATAGCACGATGAACCGTCTTCCAGAAGTGCGACACGAACCATCCGTCCCGATCTGATACAATACTCTTAGGGGTGCCATGCAGTCTCACAATCTCTTTGATGAATAATTAGGCCAATCTCTCAGGGCCCCAAGTATCCTTGATCTCCAAGAAGTGGGCTGATTTAGTCAATCGATCCACAATCACCCAAATCGTATTCATGCCTCGACGGCTCGTCGGCAAGCTAGTAATAAAATCCATCGATATGTCTTCCCACTTCCACTCGGGAATAGGAAGCAGTTTCATCATGCCAGCTGGTCGTTGATGCTTAATCTTGACCTGCTGATAGGTCAAACATTTCGAAATGAATTCGGCAACCTCCCGTTTCATGTTACCCCACCAATAATACGGCTTCAAATCCTTATACATTTTGTTCGATCCCGGGTGTATGGAATACGGGGTAGCATGAGCCTCCTTCAGAATAGTATTCCTTAACTCTTCGTCTGCTGGTACACATACTCGGTTTTTAAAGCGTATCAGTCCATCCTCGTGAACCACAAATCCAGGGGCCTTCCCCTGATCAATTTCTCCTCGAACTCTGGATAAGAATGGGTTCATCATCTGCTTCGTCCTGATCGTCTCATCAAGAGATGGTGAGATCTCAAGCGTGCACAGTTGTCCCTGAATGTGTTGTAACCAGACCTCAATCTCTGGTCTCATGAACTCTAATTGCAACTCCCTCTGGGCGGTCAAACGAGCCAGTATCTGTTCCTGCACTGTCTTGCGGCTCAAGGCATCGGCAACCACGTTTGCCTTGCCTAGATGATAAAGGATCTCGATATCATAGTCTTTGATTATCTCTAACCACCTCCTTTGTCTCATATTCAACTCCTTTTGGGTAAAAATATACTTCAGGCTCTTGTGGTCCGTAAAAATCCGACAGGTAACTCCATACAGATAGTGGCGCCAGATTTTTAAGGCAAACACTACGGCTGCTAACTCCAAATCATGAGTCGGGTAGTTGACCTCGTAAGGACGCAACTGTGTTGATGCATAGGCGATCACTTTCCCGTCCTGCATTAATACGCAGCCAAGGCCCTGTCTCGATGCATCGCTATATACCACGAATCCTTCCGTTCCTCTAGGTAGAACCAAAACAGGAGCTGAAATTAATCGACTTTTGAGTTCATCAAAACTTTGCTGACATGCTTCCGACCACAAGTACTTCTTATCTTTTCTCAACAGATTAGTCATCGGTTGAGCAATTTTTGAAAATCCTTCCACGAATCGCTCGTAATAGCACCTTAGACCCGAGAAAACTACGAACTTCCTTCACGTTCTTCGGAGGTAGCCAGTTTCGGATAGCTTCCGTCTTCTGTGGGTCTACTCTTACTCCCTCTACTGATATCACATGTCCCAGAAAAATAACTTCAGACATCCAGAATTCACACTTAGAAAATTTTCCATAGAGTTGTTCTCGCCTTAATGCATCGAGAACCTGGCGGAGGTGACACTCATGCTCCTCGTGATCACGAGAGTAGACCAAGATGTCATCAATAAAAACGACTACAAAACGATCCATATAATTAATAAAAACCCGATTCATCAATTCCATGAACACTGCAGGTGCATTAGTCAGTCCGAATGGCATGACAACGAACTCATAATGCCCATAGCGAGTGCGAAAAGTCAGATTCGGACGTCGACTCTCGAATCCGCAATTGGTGGTACCGGACCTCAAGTCGATCTTGGAAAATACAATGCTCCTCGGAGCTGATCCAATAGATCATCGATCCGAGGTAAAGGATATTTGTTCTTAATTGTTACTTTGTTCGGCTCCGTAATCAATACACAAACGCAATGATCCGTCCTTCTTCCGCACGAATAACACCGGCGCTCCCCAAGGGGATGCACTGGGTCGAACATATCCTTTCTCGCTAATTCTTCAAGTTGTCTTTTCAACTCCCGCATCTCGATCGGGGCCATACGATATGGTGCTTTCGAAAGCGGGACGTCCCTGGCTCCAACTCAATGGTGAATTCTACCTCTCATTGTGGGGGTATTCTGGAAGCTCTTACGGAAATACATCTGGATAATCTCGAACTCTGGAATATCAACCAATTCGACCGGCCGGTCGGTTGTCTTGGTCATGTAACACCAATAACCAATTCATCCACGTTCAAGAATCTCACGGCCTTCATAGCCGATGACTCTCCCAGAATGATTGGGATTATCACCCCGAAAAATACACTCGACGCCATCATCCGATGTGACGGTCACCATTTGCTTATGGACGCTAAGCACGGCATCGTGACGATCCATCCAGTCGATACCCAAGATTACATCATCTTTAGGTAAATCAACCACAATCAAGTCGGACAACCACTCACGGTTGTTCATGCTAATTGGACAGTTCTGTACTTCACGACTCCCAATAATTCTTCTACCATCGGGTAGACCAATTACATAAGGTTCACAATCGGTAACGTGATTCAAATGCAAACGACTCAAAGAAGAACTAGACAATAAGCAGTGTGAAGCACCAGTATCAAAAAGAACACAAACGGGCTGAGAGTGAATCTCGAGAGTACCTGCAATCACGCTGGCTCCGGGATCATCGGCTTTCTTCATCTCGTAGACTCTGGGTTTTGCAACCCCGGAAGCAGGTGTACCAGCTTGATTTCCGCGGACCATCCCTTTGTTCGCCCCGGTAGTCTGGTAAGAAGCGGACGGAGGAGCACGTTCTGAGCAAGACCAGATCTTGGAGCAAGAGATGCTCTCGAGCACGCCCGAGTCCACCCGGCAATAGCGAGCACGATGATCGTTCTTCCCGCAAGTGTGACAGTAACGGACGGCCGACACTTGGAGCTGATATGCCCCTGGTCCCCACAGTTATAACACACGACAGGTGAGCTGATTGCCCGAGAGTGCGTTCCTGCCGGTTTCGGTGCCATAGGTGGCCGTTCAGAAGGATTTGGTACAGGCTGGGGTTTCTTGAATATCCCACGGTTACTGTCTCCTTTGGTCTGGTTCCTGGATCTCTTGTTGGAAAACTGAGGCTGCTTCTTAGAAATCTCCTTCGCAGTAAGTTCATACTCCAAAGCCTTCTCAATAAACTCCAGTAAGGTCGTACAGTGGTGATTGAGTAATTGCATCCTCATTCGGGGTTTAAGCCTCTTGAGGAAATATTTGATCTTATCAGCTTCCGAACGTACAACTGACGTAGCAAAAGGGAGAAGTGCTTGGAATTTTTCAGCAATCTCTAACACATCCTCGTCTTCCGATGGGTCGGGGTTCAGTAATTTGGACAGTTTGGCTTCGCGGAGGGGTGCAGGATAGTAACGATCTAGCATAAGATTCTTGAATTCCTCCCAAGTACACGCGCCATCGGCAGGCCTCACAGAAAGCCACCAAGTATGGGCACTCTTACTAAGGTAGTAGGCTGCCACAGCAACTCGATTTTTCTCTGGGCACTCCACCATCTCGAACAGTTTATCGAAATGCTCTATCCAGTGTACAATGTCAGCAGGGTCAGATGAGCCTTCAAAAGTCGGAGGTCGCTGTCGTGATATGTCGCTAATAATCCGGCTCACGATCCCGCCAGGCACCAGAGGCGAAGGCTGTTGCCCCTGCTGTTGACCAGTAGTATTCCTCTGCATAGCTTCCATCAGCTGACCCATTTGGGTAATCTGGGCCATCATCCCCTGCATCACGGTGTAAGGATCGACACGTGCATTCTCTCCGGTGTGGTGTGATTGCTCCCTAGAAGGCAAATCACTGCCTGCGGAACTCTGTTCCACATTCGCGCGTCTGTTGGCTCGTGGTATCGGAATTCGGCCTCTTCCGCGGCCTCGTCCCCCTCTGCCACGGCCTCTCGGATTCCTTTCCATACTGAAAGAATCAAGTCACAAGTACAGTTTGATTTATCAATCATAATTCATGCTAAGTTAATAGCAACAGGGAATTTCCTATCCAACAAAGCAGTTTGTAAAGAATCACTGGCACTACAGGTGTTACACACTCAATATCATATCAACATCAAGTCGAAACAATTCCAATCACATAATTAATTTAGGTTCACCTCAAACAGATGAATTTTACCTCATGTTAGCAAGATGCCAAGATAAGTAAGGAGACCAATACATCGTCAATATCATGCCAGTAATCAAATTATGGTTCATGAGAACATACCGTATTTGACGGGTCAAGCGCTTGCACAGGTTACACGTGGCACGAAGGTTTCTTGATGCTATTTCGATTCTACAATGACTCAAAATAAAAACACACTCTCCGATACCATCTTCTGTAACAACCCAAAAACAGTGGCTATTACAGTGCCGTGGACCCCTACCGGGACCCACCAGGCGATATCACAATATACAGTTATAATCTGACAGCGTGGCACCGTACCACAATATTTATCAAAAACCCGGTGTGGAGTATGAGTTATTCATGTCTTTAATACGAGCAAACATACACAGGATCCAAATTCGGTACAGACCATATGACGATGGGCAGTACCTAACAAATTTTAGTACATTCATCCGACACAAAATAAAATGAAAGTCACAATAAAACATAACCGAACATCCAAAAGACTCGGGCCCCCCGAAATAGCATACTTCAGAACCCTCCGTCGCCATTGTGCTCCTCCTGTGCCTTGTCCTTTCCTCGCCCTGAAATACAAGTATTTCGCCCCAAACCACAGGGTCAGCTATACATGATAATAATTCTCATGACATTATACAATTCATATATATATATATATATTGATCTCAAAGAAAACCATCGACTACTGAATATACCCCGAAGGCGTATAAACAATCAGTCCCAACTGTCGAACATAACCAAATATACGAACGACCATATAATATGGCTCAAGACGGACGTCACAGTACGCCCGATCCGGAAATGTGTCCGTGTACATGTACACCCCGTATACAGAATCCAAAATATACGTGGGACGATGTACCTAATTAGCCTCACGAACTACGTCTCGTGTGCACGATCTAAATGCGGAAAACATCCACGCATGATCATCAAGTGCCCGGCTAAAAATCCTACACATAACCAATCGGCGCGCAGATATGACTCCAGAGATGTCACGATACAACATGACAATGAAACTCAACGAATTACACTTTTACCAAGGAATCGAACAACTCACCGAAGTGTCAACAAAGCTCAAAAGGACTAACGGCAACAAGGACGGTAATTTCAGGTATATCATCCCCAACACCATGACAATACGATCAAGGGTATCACCATATCACGAATCATAGATTATCAGAACATTTCATACACACGAAATGCATAATAATCACAAGAATTCAACCATCACTATAACCAAGCAAGATAACTTGCCTCAATTCCGTAGATGGATAATCCTTCTTTGAATGGTCAAACGAACGGTATACTCATCTAACAATACTCACGTGAACAAGCAACCTTGAATGAAATGTAATTCATTCAACAACACATTCGTACGATAACGGTATTATTACATAAATAATATTCGTAAATTTACTTGAATAAATCAATTATCCTATTGATCACTTTAATGTTCTTATTACAAATCATCGTATGTTTATCATGTTCATTCACATATTCTAACATTAATGTCAAATATTTGAAGTTCAGTTTATTACCAAAGTAACATTGTGAAAACATCTTTTCAAATCATCGGTACTTCCGATTACGATATAAGTTTGTGTTAATTACGTTCTTCATTATTTTACCAATAATTACATTAAAAACTGATTCCTATATGAAGCATAAGCTCAAGTTTTTAGTGCACTAAGAACATCATCTTAATTTACGTCTCTTAACATACACGGATAAATGAAATGGAATTCGGCTACTCGTCTACCGCATTTCCATCACCATAATCACTACAATCCTCTTAAGAACATTATTAACATATTAATGTAGCGATTAACATCCTTTTAAGTTATCAACGAAATCGATTAACTTGATCATATAAAGATTACAACTTCCTTCTTTCAAAATCCATTGTTTTACTTTTGAAGAATTTATTAAAAGCCTAGTTATATCATTGGATACTTGAAATTTTAAAAGTAACTTCATCCCATCTTGTGAAGATCATCTTCAAAGGGTTAACATAATTCTTTCAACAATTTTATTACAAAGGTGTTGGTTTAAGAGGCCAAAAATCACGGTTCCATATTATCTTCAAGAATCAATTGAATGTTCAAGACAAGTTTAATATCTCCCACCTCTAATCATTAAGGATTTCACCCTTAACATGTTCCTAGTGTTGAGACTATAATCAACTTCCAATTATCATGTTATACATCAGGTTTTATGTATATCATTATCAACACAATCACATTATGAAGTTATTTACATCAAGAAGTAACACTAATACCTTTAATGTTAATCTTCACTTAGTTTGAGCATGATTCAATTAACTTATCATGTTTACACTAGCTTAAACTAACATTATGTGAAGTATTTATCTACTAACATCATCATAAGCATGGATTTGATATCAGTTAAAGAAAAACCAACCTCAAAATGAAGAACAACACCAACACTTCAAGGGATACACTTCAATCTCTAACTCTCCAAGTCACCAATCAAGTGTTGAAGCTCCAACACAAGTTAGAAGGGCTAGAAACGGAGTTGGAAGGGAAGGGAATCGTTTTTCTTAGTTGGGAGGTTGAAAGGGTCGAGTAGGAAATGAATGGCAAGTCATACTTTTATAATCTGAACTCGGCATTACGTACGTTAACGAAAGTGGTTAACGTACGTTATAGTCCTTACGTACGTAATCTCATGATCATTACGTACGTAACCATTTTCATCAGATCTTTCTGCCTCAAAACACGCAATTCGTTACGTACGTAACTATATAGCTATTACGTACGTAATAGCCGTTGACTTGGCTGTCGCGATCGACTCCCGACCACCTACCCCCGCTCGGCCCCACCCGCCGAAAGGCGGACTGCTGGTGGATCTCCCGCATTACGTACGTTAACATAGGGATGTTACGTACGTAAGGCGACGTACATAGCGTTCGTTAAGAAGATAGGTTAACGTACGTTAAGTGCTATAACAAGCATAAATGGAATTCTCCCAATATCACCCAACAATTAATATAGTATGAATGACCATGATTCCAACTTAACATAATTCGTCGATATACTTGCTACAACAACACAGATATGGTGCGAAAATACTTAGCTTAAATCAGAAAATACAATATTAAAGGTGAGGGTATTACATAGCTAGTCTCCGAAGTTCGGCTTGAGATTTCCATACAGGAAATTGAGACTTTTCTGAAACTGTTTCTTCCTGTGCACAAAGTACAGTGCCTTCTGTACTCTGTATTTTTCTACGAGTGGTTACTTTGGCATCAGTATCTCCTATGATAAACTCATGGGGTGATATCTTAGCCACCTCCTGCCAGGTTCAAGTTTGGCATCCCGTGCTGTATCTTGTGGTACTGTAATCTCAGCTTCAGCTTGTACATCGTCAGCCTTGACTTCTTCTGTTCTTATAGCAGCAGGATTGATTTCTCCATTTACGATAGGTTCTATTGCAGCTGGGGATCGTCAATGGAGAGTGTTTCGATAGTTTTGGTTATGTCTTCTAGTCACAACAGGGTTCATTAAATACTACATGGATGGAATCCTCTATTGTTAGATTCCTTTTGTTCAATATCCTGAAAGCTTTGCTGACAGAGGAGTATCCCACGAAGATACCTTCATCCGATTTTTCATCCAAGCTCTTGAGTTGATCCTTCCAATTATTTAGTACATAACACCTACATCAAAAAATATGAAAGTATGCAACCATTGGAGTTTTATTACTCCATACCTCATATGATGGTTTTCTGGGATGCTTGTTGATGATACAGCGGTTTTGTGTATAGCATGCTGTATTTGTTGCTTCTCCCCAGAACCACTGCAGCAATTTTCTTGCGGATAGCATGGTCCTTGTTGCTTCATTGAGCGTCCTGTTCTTTTTCTCGGCAACTCCATTTTGTTGAGGAGATCGGGCTGCCGAGTATTTATCCTGTATTCCATTGTACATACAATATTGCTCTATGAAGTGATTTGTGAATTATGTGCCTCTGTCGGAATGAATGGATACAATACTCGGCCCTTTTCTCATTCTGTAGCTTCTTCAGGTGTTGTGGCAACCTTGTGATGGTATGTTTCTTCTTGCTCAGAAAGATTATCCAAGCATACCTAGAAAAATCATCAACAATAACAAGACAGTATTTCTTACCTCCCAAACTTACAGGGTCTACAGGGCAGTAGAGGTCCATGTATAGCAAATCCAGTACCCTATGGATGGACATATATGACTTGGTTTTCAGGGTGGTCTTAACTTGCTTGCTTTTCTGACAGGATCCACAGACGTTGATTTTATGAAATGACACATCGGGAAAGCCTCTGACCATTCCCTGTCGTGCGAGCTTATTGATGGTCTTGAAGTTGATGTGCGACATCCTTTTATGCCATAGTTAGCTTTGATCTGCAGTGCCTTTGGCAACAAAACATGGAATAGTGGAGCTCATGGGCTTCCAGTCACAGAGGCAGAAGGAGAGGGGTGGCGGGTAGGGGCTGTGGCCCCCTCTCGGTCTAGCTTTGTTCAGCTAGCTTTGTGATTACTTTTTTCCACTTGGGCTTCTTTTATTAATGTGTTGCATTCAAAACATTGTTGTTGTTTGCATAAGAAAAGTTTAGATGATTTTTGTACCCTGAATTGTATGTTTGCCCCTACAGATTGTATGCATGCCTTTAAAAGTTCTGGGCATAGGCTACTTACTCTGGTGGTGGGAATGACGGCTCCTATTACACTAAGGGACACATAGTGCTGTTATGAGTTGCTTCACAAATTTCACACCAAAGAGCTAAAACTTGTAGAGTTTTCACTGTCTTCACAGATTGAGGAGTTGGAAGAGACATGTCTTCGACTTTCTTTGATAGAGCTTCAGTTTTTGCCAACATAAATGAATAAGAATCTACTTCCAAAACACCATTTGGTTTCTTCTAGATATTTCTATCCACCCATCTTGCACTTTGTTCACTTAGAACCTCAAAAAGATTATAATCCTCTCTCATAGTTTGTTGCCAAGTGATCCATTTGATGATGATCGATATTGGATCGTCATGTAATTAAGAGTCCATAATAGAAGTAATTGACTTTTTCTCCCAAGAAGCCATGGTTAAGATATTTTCATAGCACATGAATGACTCCGAATTTTGTTGAAGAAATGTAGAGATTCCGTCCTTGAGTTTTGCCACTTCAATCGATGAAAAGTATTAAGTAGTGAATTTCTGAACAAATTTGGGCCAAGTTTTTATGCTTCATAGTGGCATAGTATCTAGCCACTCTCTTGCTCGGTCCTTTAGAGTGTGCACAAAAAGTCTCATTTTGATCGCCTCGTCATTTATATGTGGATACTTGAAATTTTTAAATCTCCATAAAATGGTTACTATAGAGATATGGATTCTCTTCGGTTCTCCAATAAAATTAGTTGTTGTTGGAGAAAAAATTTATGACATCCAGGTGAATTTGGAAATTGTCTACTCCAGATGGTGGATAGATCACACTTGCTTGTATGCTCAATAATGAGGAGTTCATGAATTTCCCAAAGAGAAAGTTCTATTCATCTACCTCCGGCACAATAGGGTGTTGTTGATGTTGAATGTTTTGTGCATTGGTTTGAGCATTTGGTATTCCCCCTATCAGAGGAATTATTTCGTTGTTGTTTTCTTGGAGGAGATGTGGGTTTGGTTCATCCGTCATTGATGATGATGAAATAATGATTGTTTTTTGTTCTCTTTGCCTTCTTCTGGATATGGAATCGATTTCGAGATCTAGTGAAACTAAATCGTAATTATAAGTCCTTCGCATATGCAAGAGAATCTATAACAAAGAAAAAGTTGTATCTATAGCAATAGTCAATAACGTAAGATTTCAAAATAACACTAATACATTTCCCGACAATGGTGCCAAAAACTTGACACGCATTTGGTGTAGCTTATCGCAAGTGCATGATATCACATCAAGTAGTAAAGTAAAATTATGAGTCCGGTTTATCGATCCCACGAGGAGGTATGGTTATAAAGAGATTCATACACTATTTTTATTTTGTTATAGTTACTAGGATGAGTAGAAACACATAATTAAAAATTTGTATTTGAAATTGCAAGAAATTTCAATAATAGTGTGAGAAAATTAAGTAGTAAATGATTGCAAAAATAAAAGAACTATAAGATGTAAAATAGAATATTTGGGATTACAAACTCAATTTGATCATTAGTTATAAAAGATGTATATGAGATCGCAAGATGCATGACTTATTATGTTATGTAGATTTGATTTTCCTTAAAAATATTCTCTTTCGAATGTCAACATTGATTGGATTTAGTACATAGCATTAGGTTTTACGAAAATCACTCTAGGAGTCATATAAGGTTTAAAGGTATATTTCTATCCTGTAAAAGAACTTGGAGTAGAAATCATTTAATCAAATCAACATATTTTCTTTCGAAATATATGAAAATCATAAATATCACCATTTATTGGCCAAATAAATAAAGATTATAAAACAATGAAATTACACACAATTATAAGTAATTCAAAATGAATTTTTATACAAATTTAAATAACATTATGAACCTTGTTTATAATCCCAAATAGAAGGACTTATCCCATAGAGGCTTTATTCACCATATTACATGAATTAGTAACCATGATTAGTTGAAAAAAGGAAATGATTTAACTCCCTTTAGATAAAGGAGAAAGAAACAATAAACTCTCTCCACAACATGAATTTCAATACACTTACATAAAATTCCAAGAAACACAAGTGTGTTTTTCACACAAAATGAAAAAGTACAATTTATTACACTTCAAAATGAGAACATAAGATGAAAGATGAGTATAGAATGGATCAAGATATCTATTTATACATCCAAGGTCATCTAATAGCTCCAAAAATTCAGAATTATCACATCAAATCAGATCAAGGCAAGCCACCCAATCCATATAGGTCTAAAAGTGTGAAAGATATAATAAGATCACACAATCTGTCAAAAAGTACGGTCGTCACATTAAGGGGTTATGGGCGTAACATACAAAACACATGGCCGTAACAAAGGACTTTTACGACCGAACAAAGCTATGGCTTTTGATCTTTTGCTTGCTGAGTGCTGTATGGCCATATATATAGTTGTATGGCCGTAAGAACTTTTCTTACTTTATTCTTAGCCATAATTTCTTTGATCTTGCGTTTTAGCCCCAAATCATCTTCGGATGATAACTATTGATATATAACTCCGATTGTGCATGTGGAAAGAGTGTCGAACTCGTATTGTAAATCTTTATAACAAGAATGTGTAAAAACTTAATAAAGAGAATTCTTTATAAAAATGTAATTTCTTGAGAGTCAATAATTCTATCCGATTAAGGCTAAATTTACATATTCACCCCATAAAAGTAAAATTTAAAACTAATTAAATAGAAGACAAAACAAGTAAACTAGCTCATAATTAGGGGTGAAATATATCAATACCAATAACGGATAAGTGTATAAAATTGAAACTCATCACGCCCCGTCGGGCATCCCTGTGTGAAAAATATAATATTTCAAACTCATATCAACGATCAATATTTATATATGCACAAAACACCACATATAATTAATACTTGCTTGATTGCTAGAACACGGAGGAACAAAAGGGTTTTGGCTCAAGCAATTCAACAAAAATTCAACCATATTCCAATATCATGATCATTCAACATTTGTACGAGGGAAATAACCAAGAAATACCCAAAGTCCCCCATCTTAGACATTTCATCGGACATTATGAATGCGTCTCTAGGTCCGATTCAAATAGTTGAGAGAACAACAATAATCAAACCGTAAAATAACAAGGGAAATAGGTAGAATACACCATCAATAATCCATCACCAATCTAAGCTAAATCTGATTAAAAGAACAAAGTCAATCTAAAACCCGCAAATTCCCAAAACTAGGGTTTTAAGTGTTTTACCTCGATTCAAATGATGAACAATGATCAAACAATGTTTAATTCATGCTAGGAACCCAAATATGGTGTTGTGGTCAGACGTTGCACTTTAATGTCCAAAACCGCCGCTGGCCGCCCAGGAGGAGGAAAAGACGAAAAAATGATGAAATGAGGGTTGTTGCCCACTTTTATAGTCCACATCTTCGTTACGTACGCAACTGATCCTATATTACATACTTTTAGCATCTGGACTAATTTAGGCCACAAAGGTTGGGTATGCAATGGACTTCACAAGGGCCACTGCCTCGATGCAACAGGTAATGTTATGTACGCTGCATGTGCTGATTAGCATACGTAACAAATAGTAACATACACTACGACTCTAGTTTAGCATACGCAAGTGCTTATCCAGGTCTTACTGCCCCTAATACACCAAGTAGCTTCACTTATGTTTTGAAGCTACAATAGCATGTGTAATTGCATTGTTATATACATTACAACTTGCATATAACATACACAAGGATGTGAACGGAGGCTTCTTCTGTAATACTGTAATACCCGAATTTTCAGTATAAATTTTTCGCGTTATTTTATCTGAGATATACTGTATAGTTTGGTATCTATACAGTATGGATAAAATAAATTGAGAACCGAGACAGTTATACTGGTGTGATTATCGTTTTTGACTGACAGATATATTCAGGATATGTTGTATCAGGTTAAACAGATTTGGATATCAGATATACCGTATGAAAATATTTTTGGATTCAGTATGTGTATTCAGTATGCCGTATGTTTGTATTTTGTACGTCGAGACGTCGAACAGGAACAGTTGGATTTTTGGCTAAGTATAAAAGCCATTACGTACGTTAAGCCTTGTAGCTTACGTACGTAAAATGTGTTAGCTTACGTACGTTATATAGTGTATATAACGTACGTAACAAGAGGAATCAGACTTGTGATCGGATAGTGGGGCCCGTGGTCGGCAGCTTTCGGCGCAGATGTGGACAGGTGAGTCAACGGACGGAGTTACGTACGTTATACAGGGTGTATTACGTACGTAATACGAGTATAATACTGTAGCAAGTCAACGTACGTATTACGTGCATAGCGGATTAAGTGTTACGTGCGTTACGGAGTAGCGGTCGAGTCGTGGCGAGATGACCTGGATGGCCGAGCATGTCGGTCGTGACTCATTGGAATGGCGAGCATGGTGGCGGTGATTCGTGGGGTGGCCGATCACGGTCGCGGTGACTTCGGAGGCTAGGGCGGCCGATTACGTACGTAAGCGGTGGCGATTCACGGCCGTAAGGGCGATTACGTCGTAAGCGGTGCCGATTACGTACGTAAGGGTTCCGGCGAGTGGGCGATGGCGAGGCCATGGCGATTCGTCGTAAAGCGATGGCGATTACGTGCGTAACGTGCGGCAGGTCCGCCTATTTAAAGGCACAGACCGAGTCATCCGGCATTTTCATGTTTTTCTTCGTTTTTGGCGATTACTTCATCAAAGTGGATGGATTTGAGTAATATCATCATCTAGCAACATGTTTTGGAAGTAGGAATCATGGATTAACATCATCTTCCACCGGATCGAAGGTAAGAACACCTAAACACTTGGTTTTGGATATTTTGAAGTTTCTTGATGTCTTGGCGATTTGATTCGTTTTAACTCAGATTATTGATGGAATCTTGTTGTATTCTTGAGATTATTCATTGTTCTTGAAGTTTTGTGGAAAGAATTCGAGTATTCCTTTGAATAATCGATTGAATTGACTATGCCTTCAAAGTGTTCGATGAAATGTCTCAATGAGTAGAACTTGGAAAATTCTACACGTTTTCGTATGAATGGTGATGGAAATGATATTGTTGTGATGATTCTTGGTAATTATGGGAATTTTGTTAAAGGAAGATAATGAATTGGTGATCAAATGATTCGATTATGTTGTTATGATTATGGAATCGTAGTATTCTCGATGTTCTTGGTGGTTTGTTGCGATTCATGATGTTATGAGAAGTATATGTTGAAGGACATGATTATATACACCTTGAATTATGATTAAGGGTTGTTTAGATGTTAGAAAACATCGGGTTATGTTGTTTTATGGATTATGAACGTGAATTTGGATAATTCGTGTTCTTAAAGAACTCTTGAGTTACATGTTATGATTTTGGAAGGATTTCGGATAATTTTGGAATGTGATTATTCACAATAATAATCGGTAAATTGTTTTCTACGAATTTACAAGTATGAACAAGAAAGATCTTCGTATTTGGAGTTGAAGTTGGAATCGAATATGTTATAAAATCCTTAATGTCGAGATGAATTGATCATTGATTTGATGAATACGTTTTAAAGTGTTGGTGTTTTGGATATGAATATGGAATATTCACATTTATAACTAAGTTATGTATTTGGTACAATATTCGTATAGGAATACGAATATGATTTCGAGTTTGATGAGAATTATTATTCATGTTTGAATTTGGAAATTCATACTTATTGAATAAGTGTTCAATTCGGATAATGGAATTATTTGAAACCTTTGGAATATGGTTATCTATGATGTTGAATTAATCGGATCGTCCGGATTGATGATGATAACCGGTAATTGGTTTATATTATGAATTTACAAGGAGGAAACTTGTATCCGTATTTAAGATTGAATTTGGAATCGGTAATGTTAGACCCTTGTTGGTTTAAATTGATTCTTGATATGATCTTCGGATTGTGGAATCGTATTTTGGTTTTGAGTTCGTGTTTGATTGGTTTGGGTTGTTTGGATTTGTATTTAATCGGGATATTGTAGAACCGTTGTTGATCGGTTATTGATTGTTATTTGTGATCATCGAGTTACGGCTTGTATCGTGGATATGGGTTCGTATCGGTTGAGTTGGATTATTTGGTATTATGTATATGATCGAGGTTTCGTTGAACCGTTGAGTTTATTGGTTGAGTATGTCGGTTATTGATTTTTATCGAATGTGTGTTAATCGGTTATTGCAATAGGTTGTGATGTTTTGATCGTGGATTATGACCGTTGTGTTGCGGTTGAGGTCGAAGAGTTCGTGTATTGCTTTGTTCGGGGCTGAGGAGCTCGTGGACGAAGGCAGTAGATTTTGGTAACGGCTTCGTGGTATCGGTATCGAGGCAAGTTTATACTTGTTCAGTTTATAATATTTGATGAATGGTTTCGTTTTCATTTCATTTATAATTCATATAGCAATGTTGTTAGAAAGGACTATTGTTGGTATTAATGGTTGTGTTGATCGTCTCATTGGGGGATGTTGATGGATATGGTCCTCGGCTTTGAGGTAATCTAAGTATTTGTTCAATTATGTGGATAATTAGTATGTTGAGTTGTTGTATATGTTGAGGTTTCGTGTAGTGAGTTTCGTATCGGTTATTCGTTGAAGGATGTTGATCCCAGGACTATTGTATTGAGATCGTAGATGTTTTGGTCATTCATTTGGGGATGATGATCCCAGGATTGATGTTTTGGATATTGATTAGTCGTGTCGACTTTTCATTGTCAGTCTGTTGTTGTTCACTTCGGTGAGTCTTTTGATCCTTATTGGATATCTGTTTCTTTGAGTTTCGTTGTCATGTTGCATCGTGACATATCTGGAGTCATATCTGCGTGCCGATTGGTTATTGTGTAGGATTTTTAGCCGGGCACATGATGGTTATGTGTTGATATTTCCACATTGAACCGTGCACACGAGACGTAGTTCGTGAGGCTAATTAGGTACAAGACCACACGTGTATGTGATCAATACCCAGGGTGGCTTGTGCACGGACACATTTCCGGATCGGGCGTACTATGATTTCCATCTTTGAGCCATATTGTTTGGTCGTTCATCCTCCATTTATGGTTGGGTATGTTCGACGGTTTGTGACTGGTTGTTCATACGCCCGAGGGGTATGTTCGACAGTCGGAGTTATTTCTTGAGATCCATTATTGTTGATCATTTGGAGTTTACCTTGTTGATGGTATTCTCGGTTATTGTTGATCCTTTGTTGATCGTGTCGGAGTTATCATGTTAATGGTACTCTCGATTATCGTTGATCCTTTATTGGTCGTATTGGAGTTATCATGTCGATGATATTCTCAGTTGATTTATCGTTTGATCTGGTTATTGATCGTATAAGCATTCGGACTGTATGTCGTTGCTTCGGGATTTGTATTCATTGTTTTGTGGTAGTTGATCTATGTGGTATGTTATTGGTTTATCCAGGTTGAGATTTGATGGTGCAAATCCGACGGACAGGATTTGGCACGAACAGATTATTTCCGCGTATGAGTTATGATGGTGTTTTAAGGATATTTGGTATTGTTTGGATACAGTACAGATAATTGTTGTTGAGTTCATTTCGTCATTCGAGGATGCGAAATGTGGATTATGGTAAGGATTGGATTATTATGGATTGGTAAGGTTATAACGGTAAGATCACGTTGGTAGTATTCTTACAGTATTATTACATTGGTATGTAATTATTTATGATGATGTGATCGGTATCATTATTGAGTATTGTGGCTGACCCCGTCGTGGGCTTTATTTTTAGGTACTCGAAGATCGAGCTAGTAGCGGTCGTGAAGGGATGAGCTTCCCGATGTGATACTGGCGGTGGCATGTTTTGGAGTATCGAGTATTTCTTTTCTGGTTATTCATTTCCGCTGCAAATGTGTATTTTGAACTGCATTTATCCGCTGCGTGTGTATATTTCAAAATAGCTCTTTGGTATTTTTACCAACTCGTGTGTGTATTTTAAAATGGCCTTTTGGGCATTTTACGAACTTGGGTTATTTCGTTAAAGTCTTTTCCTAAACTATTTTATCGGTACGTTTAAGCGGCATCTTAACGTACATTTTGAACTATCGAGATTTGGCACTTCGCCTTGTATTTTCAAATGGTATTTTATGACGGTATTTCAAAATTATGCTTTTGAAAATATTTGTGTATTTAAAATATTACCGTCATCGGCCTTTTGGTGTTTTCGAATTGGTTTTGTAAACGGTTTTTAGCCTGGTGGGTTCCGGCGCGGGACCCACGGCGCTGTAATATCCCGGAATGGTTTTGGGGGCGTTACAGAAGATGGTATCGAAGCTTGGGTTTTGTGAAACCCAGGCGTGTGTGTTATGTGGCTCTACCGGTACGGTAGTAGCGTGATTTTTGAAAATGAGTTTTCTGACTTTTGAGTCGAATCGATTTTTGGAGTTTCCAAAATTTTCGAGGTTCTTTTCAAACTGCTATTTGTGATATTGGTGTGCGTTGGTTGTGTTGAGACTTCGTGTGGGAGTCGTGTGCTAGTATCACGGGAGATCATCGGCTTCACGCACCTGTAAGTATATTGGTTTGGTTATTCGCTTGTGGCGACGCTTGATTGTTTTTGTGATGAGTTGGAAAATTTTGGACTTATCTGTTGTTGGCGACAGGTTGCAAGTTTCGAGGACGAAACTTATTTTAAGGGGGGTAGTATGTAATACCCGAATTTTCAGTATAAATTTTTCACGTTATTTTATCTGAGATATACTGTATAGTTTGGTATCTATACAGTATGGATAAAATAAATTGAGAACCGAGACAGTTATACTGGTGTGATTATCGTTTTGATCGATGATATATTCAGGAGATGTTGTATCAGGTTAAACAGATTTGGATATCAGGTATACCGTATGAAAATATTTTTGGATTCAGTATGTGTATTCAGTATGCCGTATGTTTGTATTTTGTACGTCGAGACGTCGAACAGGAACAGTTGGATTTTTGGCTAAGTATAAAAGCCATTACGTACGTTATGTAACACCCCCAATCCACTCAGGGATATTACACGCCGTAGACCCTCTCCTCGAGGATCTACCAGGCTGGTAACAACATTTAACATCTCGACAATGCCTTCAAGGCAAAAATGACTCAGTAGACCGATTTGGTCTTTCAATAAATACATACAACTCGAATACAACTCATGCCCACGCAGGGGTCAAAAATACAACCACACCCGTACAACGGGAAAGATATAGCAATGAAATAAAAGTACAACTATACCAATACGACAACAACGGGTCCTCGTGTGATTAGTATCGTTCATCTTTCATCATCCTTCATGCCGACTCCGTGCTCGCTCCAAAACTCGAATGCAATCTGAGACATCCACCCCGAATACTCGGGGTTAGCAAAACTCCACTGTTTTGCTAGTGCAAGTATAAAATACGAAAACGAGCCATACATATCATACTCCACGGAACATGTTAATCATAAACATACTTCCCGAGGTAAATCACTTAATCAAAACGGTTAAATCGAAAGATAGGGGTAAACCCGATATACATCTTGTGAAAACATTTTACGATCTCGGAGTTTTGAAAACACTTGGGATTTTAAGAATTCTCAAACCTTTCAAAAACATTTAGGGACACACCAAAAGTCATTCTCCAAAATTCAAGTTCCGGTAACAATACGCAGGTCCATAACCCATTTCACAAAACACGGGTCCGTGACCCAAATCACAAATCACATGTTCCTAAGGATTATTCGTGTCCCGTGCTAACAAGCCACGAACCTCGATGCTCCCGAAGAACAAACCCGAGTGAATAACCCAATAGGAAAAACATATCAAATCACATGTCACCGTAACCGCGATCACGTGACTACAAGCACATATACGTACATAATCAAACCACAACCATAAGTTATCCCGCATCGCGCTAACAAGCCACGAACCTCGGAGTCCCCGCAAGACATACCCGATGATAACCCTACAAGTTATCCCGGCATCGGGCTAGCAAGCCCGAACCTCGAGTCCCCGCAAGACATACCCGTATTGATAACCTTACGGTTTCGCCCGACCCATACTAGCAAGTATGGATCCCGAGATTCAACAAATCCTACCCGGAGGCACATCACAATACATCAAGCACACAACAATAATCACTTATCAATCCAAACAACATTAAGCATCACAAACTCCTTTCAAGGAGTAACAACTAATATCACACACATTACGTTCTTACCGAACAAGTACATAATAACAATACGTAATCCCGACAAAGGATTACGGTCTATCAAACTCACTCGAATTGATCATATTATCTTTCAACATACAAAACCAACACACATATTCCGAGAATACATATTCACGAAGTATACGAATTATCGTTGAAAGACATCATTTATCGAGAACATACCAATCACTTTTACGTTCATTAAATATTGGATTTCGCATAAAACCATTTATCAAGAATTATATCAACGAAACATGAAATGTATGGGCAAGATACTTGCCTCAAAATCGATACGCAAGTATTCCGACGAACACGGCTCAACGGAAAGCTTCAAACGCCCAATGCTATCAAACGGAAGACGATTTACGAACGAAAGGGTTCAACACGGTTTCTTCGCAAGAAACACGACCCTAACATCATACAATCAATAAATCATCAACCATACGAGGAAGAATAATCGTAGAACGCCCGAAAACCCCTCTAAGACATTTTACCGGACACTTCAAGGCGTCGGTCAAGAACTCGACTCAAACAACGAATCGATACGATCCAACCATGGAATAACAAGGGAAATGATATAATACATCTAAATAATCATCAATCCATCAAAATCCTAAGTTAAATCGGATTAATCGGACGAAAACAACCAAAATACCCAAAATCCCCAAAATTAGATTTCTAGGAAATCGACGGTCGGTAGATCGGAGGATGTTATAGGACGGATGATTGATGATATGAGCCTCAAAACTTCATGGATTGAAAGAACAACATCATGTCTCCATGATGTATACACCCACATGCGAACGGGAAGAAAAGGAATGAGAAATCAAGGCGAAAATACGCCGCTGTGCCTTAAATAGGCCGACAGACTCGGCCGTGTCCGACATGACACGGTCGTGGCGCGCAGCCGTCGGCAGGGCTCGGCCGTGTCCTGCATGACACGGTCGTGTCGCGAAGGGGCGCTCGGCATTGACTCGACCGTGTCCTGGAACACGGTCGGGCCTCTGGGCAGACGCTACCGGCTTATCCGGACGAGTACGGCTCGGCCGTGCCAGGCGACACGGCCGAGTCCGGTCGGCAGTGATCGGCCAAATGAGCGGGTGAGCTAAAACGACCATAACTCTCTCGTCCGGACTCCGATTGACTCACCGTTTGAACCATTGGAAAGCTAATTCGATGCTCTATAATATTGTAAGGATTTAGAATTTTTGGGGTTACCAAAAATTAATGGTGACTTTACAAAGTCGAACTCATACTTAGAAAAGTCGATTAAGGACACGGAACTCAATAAAACGACACCGAAACGAACTCGGATGACAAAAAGTGCAGAATTAATCATTCTCGGAAATGACGAAACGGTCAGGAGCGAGTCGTCAAAACGAACTTCCTCCGAAAAAAGAAAATTACCGAAATTCGAAATTGCGGATATTACATTCTACCCTCCTTAAAAGAAGTTTCGTCCCGAAACTTAAAACAAGTAGGGAGAAGCAATATCCCGCCAGGAAAACTCAATGAGATACGCAAGAAACGCGTAACTAATGCCAAACGGCGAAACGTTACATACAACGCAACGGATTATACGGTGTGAAAACACGCTCCACGACGACCAACACAACGTCGCCGTTAGGGACATGATAAAATCAACAAGTGACAAACGTCATCAAATAGATAATACAATCAAGTCAATTATCCGAACAATCACAAAACACTAAGCACCGTGCATAGTTGAGAAAACGAAAAATAAACACAAAACGATCCACTTCGAATAAAAGAACTTTATCTCCGAGATTCGAAACAACCGGGCAAGGAAATAACATAACATACAACTGATAGACCACGCCCTCGTGGGACTCCTCGGAGTTGGTCCCGATTTGATGCTCAAATCCGTGCCTCGGAAGGCTCGGTGACCAACTCGCAAACCGAACTCGGTGTCCCTCAAGCCCGCACTTGTAACACGTTACTAGCGGAGAAGGGCAATGTGCACGGACATGCCCCGCCACATTGCGGTTAAAACACCTCCCGGCTTTACCAGAGTCAAAGCGAAGACTTAGAACTCTCGCCCCACGCAACGAGCGCGAGCTTCACACCAAAGACTACGACGTTGCGAACTAGAAACACCAACTCTGCACTATCCACAAGGTCATTGGACTTCAACCGCTTCTTCGACTCGTGCACACTCTGCTACGATTACGAATCTAGTTCTCGGGCAAAGGATCGATCTTGGTAGTCCCTCAACGAAGTGCAAGTGAGTCCCGACATATACACACGAATCGCTGGCTTCATTCGTTTGTCAAAATGAAAGATCCTCTCTTCCTCGGTTCTCACCCGATCTCGCACATAATCGAGTTGTTTGCTATAGTCGATGATAGCTCGTGACATCGAAACATCTTGCGGTTACGCCGAATAAAATTCGTGAATCCTCTCGCTCTCTAATCGGTTTGACGTGAACTCGGCTTCCATAAATGCCTGGAACTCCGCCCACGTGACATCACGATCATGAGGCTTAACGGCCTCCCACCAATTAGCGGCATCTTTGTCAAGAAGGTCTGCGCAATAGGTACCTTTCGCTCTTCAGGACAATCGACCTCGAATATCTTTCCCAACCGGAAAAGCCAACCATCCTGACCCCAACGCATCCGCAACACCGGCGAATCGAGGGGGATTCATACGAATTACCTCCGAAGCCACCTGGTTTGCACCAGTGTTACGAGTCACATCCGTAATGCGCTGAATCGCCCGAGTCAATCGAGTCATCTCGTGTAGCTACTCGTAAAATAGTAGCGACACCGATACCAAAGATCATCACCGCGGCATGATCTCGACCACACGTCCGATTGCCACGACTACGACCTCGCCCTCGGCATACCGAATAAGTAATTACTCAAAGACAAGAAAAAATCATAACATATACCACATACAACAATTTCCATCGTAAAGCAACATGCATACTAAAATCATAGCAACGACGGTATCGTTCAAAGAATCTCAATGGCCCGAACGATAACCAAAGACATAATCACAAAACATCATGGAACAATCACACATATACACGAACATACCAACCCAAGCTTCAACAGCTCACACTCGTGTGTCAACACGCAAATCACCACGAGGCGATAAACAGTAAACACCAGTTCACACCTCTCACAGAGGGCTAACAAAACATATGCGTGGCGAACGACTCAACGTTCACACCACCAATTCAATCACAATTCGGGGTTAATACCGTAACGAAAGTTCGAAAACCATACAGGCATTTACGGTCCGCAAACAGGAATGATAGGTTTTAAAACGAGAACCACCTTTTGAAAACAGTTTGGAAACAACCGTTGATCTTGAGTATCATTTTACAAAAAGTAGTACAAACACCATTATCGAGACTTTGAAAATCATCTAGCGTTTGAACAAAAATGAGGACACCTTTCCTTTAGTGAAAAACTTTCAAAAATATTCGACCCTTGGGTCTAAGCAACTGCATTTGAAAATATCTCAAAATATTTTTGGTCCTCAACCGGAAAATTTTTGAAATGTATTGCGGCATTAGAAAACACCTTGAAAACACCGCAAGAAAATAATTCGTTTTAAAAGTACGTCTCGAATTTTAATTTTCTAAGATACTCAAGGTTTTCAAAAATAATTCAATGGGCTAGAATGCCCAAAAATTTCACGTAATTACAAGGAACAATATAGCGCCGTGGGTCCCGCTACGAACCCACCAGTGCTAAAAACCATTTACAAAAACGCCAAAAAGGCCGATGACGGTAATATTTCAAAACTCACGAAGCCATTTAGAAAATAATAAATACCGTCATAAGAATTTCGCTAAAACGATCAAGGCCGTAATGCCAAAAACTCGGTTAAGGAATTGGTTTTCAAAATAAAACTCGATCGGTAAAATACCGAAAGCCATTACTGAAGAACTCACGCAATGGATAAAAAGAAATAAAGTCAAACATGCACAAGACAGCAACATTACTCCTCATATGAACGAAAAATGGGAGTTAAATAATCACATATCACGAAATCAAAATCCATAAGAGGATTCCGTCACTTAACAAATAATCATAAAAATAGCTCGTGTCACACGAGGCACAACACAAAGAAGGGAGACTTACATTCACAGGTCGCACGACGATGATGATCGCCCACGATACTAATCACGACCAACAAACTCAGACGACGCGTCGCGACACGACTTAGTCAGACAAAATCCGACGAGACAAAAACTCAATAGACACCACTAACCCGACAGCCTAGGTTTCCTCAACCTAAAGCTCTGATACCATTCTGTAACACCCCCAATCCACTCAGGGATATTACACGCCGTATACCCTCTCCTCGAGGATCTACCAGGCTGGTAACAACATTTAACATCTCGACAATGCCTTCAAGGCAAAAATGACTCAGTAGACCGATTTGGTCTTTCAATAAATACATACAACTCGAATACAACTCATGCCCACGCAGGGGTCAAAAATACAACCACACCCGTACAACGGGAAAGATATAGCAGCGGAAATAAAAGTACAACTATACCAATACGACAACAACGGGTCCTCGTGTGATTAGTATCGTTCATCTTTCATCATCCTTCATGCCGACCCTGTGCTCTGCTCCAAAACCTGAATGCAATACGTCTATCCACCCCCCGAATACTCGGGGGTTAGCAAAACTCCACTGTTTTGCTAGTGCAAGTATAAAATACGAAAACGATCCATACATATCATACTCCACGGAACATGTTAATCATAAACATACTTCCCGAGGTAAATCACTTAATCAAAACGGTTAAATCGAAAGATAGGGGTAAACCCGATATACATCTTGTGAAAACATTTTACGATCTCGGGAGTTTTGAAAACACTTGGGATTTTAAGAATTCTCAAACCTTTCAAAAACATTTAGGGACACAGCCCAAAAGTCATTCTCCAAAATTCAAGTTCGTAACAATACGCAGGTCCATAACCCATTTCACAAAACACGGGTCCGTGACCCAAATCACAAATCACATGTTCCTAAGGATTATTCGTGTCCCGTGCTAACAAGCCACGAACTTCGATGCTCCCGAAGAACAAACCCGAGTGAATAACCCAATAGGAAAAACATATCAAATCACATGTCACCGTAACCGCATCACGTGACTACAAGCACATATACGTACATAATCAAACCACAACCATAAGTTATCCCGCATCGCGCTAACAAGCCACGAACCTCGAGTCCCCGCAAGACATACCCGATGATAACCCTACAAGTTATCCCGCATCGGGCTAGCAAGCCCCGAACCTCGGAGTCCCCGCAAGACATACCCGTATTGGATAACCTTACGGTTTCGCCCGACCCATACTAGCAAGTATGGATCCGGAGATTCAACAAATCCTACCGGAGGCACATCACAATACATCAAGCACACAACAATAATCACTTATCAATCCAAACAACATTAAGCATCACAAACTCCTTTCAAGGAGTAACAACTAATATCACACACATTACGTTCTTACCGAACAAGTACATAATAACAATACGTAATCCCCGACAAAGGATTACGGTCTATCAAACTCACTCGAATTGATCATATTATCTTTCAACATACAAAACCAACACACATATTCCGAGAATACATATTCACGAAGTATACGAATTATCGTTGAAAGACATCATTTATCGAGAACATACCAATCCCTTTTTTACGTTCATTAAATATTGGATTTCGCATAAAACCATTTCTCAAGAATTATATCAACGAAACATGAAATGTATGGGCAAGATACTTGCCTCAAAATCGCACGCAAGTATTCCGACGAACACGGCTCAACGGAAAGCTTCAAACGCCCAATGCTATCGAAGCGGAAGACGGCGGCGAGCGAAAGGGTTCAACACGGTTTCTTCGCAAGAAACACGACCCTAACATCATACAATCAATAAATCATCAACCATACGAGGAAGAATAATCGTAGAACGCCCGAAAACCCCTCTAAGACATTTTACCGGACACTTCAAGGCGTCGGTCAAGAACTCGACTCAAACAACGAATCGATACGATCCAACCATGGAATAACAAGGGAAATGATATAATACATCTAAATAATCATCAATCCATCAAAATCCTAAGTTAAATCGGATTAATCGGACGAAAACAACCAAAATACCCAAAATCCCCAAAATTAGATTTCTAGGAAATCGGCGATTCAGTAGATCGGAGGATGTTATAGGACGGATGATTAATGATATGAGCCTCAAAACTTCATGGATTGAAAGAACAACATCATGTCTCCATGATGTATACACCCACAAATGCGAACGGGAAGAAAAGGAATGAGAAATCAAGGAAAATACGCTGCCGGGCCTTAAATAGGTCGACAGACTCGACCGTGTCCGACATGACACGGTCGTGGCGCTGATTGGCGGCAGGGGCTCGACCGTGTCCCGCATGACACGGCCGTGTCGCGAAGGGGCGCTCGGCATTGACTCGACCGTGTCTGGAACACGGTCGGGCCTCCGGGCGACGCTACCGCTTATCCGGACGAGTACGGCTCGGCCGTGCAGCGACACGGCCGAGTCCGTCGTCAGCGATGATCGCCAAATGAGCGGGTGAGCTAAAACGACCATAACTCTCTCGTCCGGACTCCGATTGACTCACCGTTTGAACCATTGGAAAGCTAATTCGATGCTCTATAATATTGTAAGGATTTAGAATTTTTGGGGTTACCAAAAATTAATGGTGACTTTACAAAGTCGAACTCATACTTAGAAAAGTCGATTAAGGACACGGAACTCAATAAAACGACACCGAAACGAACTCGGATGACAAAAAGTGCAGAATTAATCATTCTCGGAAATGACGAAACGGTCAGGAGCGAGTCGTCAAAACGAACTTCCTCCGAAAAAAGAAAATTACCGAAATTCGAAATTGCGGATATTACACGTTAAGCCTTGGAGCTTACGTACGTAAAATGTGTTAGCTTACGTACGTTATATAGTGTACATAACGTACGTAACAAGAGGAATCAGACTTGTGATCGGATAGTGGGGCCCGTGGTCGGCAGCTTTCGGCGCAGATGTGGACAGGTGAGTCAACGGACGGAGTTACGTACGTTATACAGGGTGTATTACGTACGTAATACGAGTATAATACTGTAGCAAGTCAACGTACGTATTACGTACGCAACGGATTAAGTGTTACGTACGTTACGGAGTAGCCGGTCGAGTCGTGGCCGAGATGACCTGGATGGCCGAGCATGTCCGGTCGTGACTCATTGGAATGGCCGAGCATGGTCGGCAGTGATTCGTGGGGGTGGCCGATCACGGTCGGCAGTGACTACCGGAGGCTAGATCGGCCGACATGACGTAAGGCAAGGGCTGGCGATACGGCCGTAAGGGCCGATACGACGTAAGCCACCGGCCGATACGTAGCGGTTCCGGCAGACCGATGCTGAGCGTGCCATGGCGATTACGTACGTAAGGCGGTGGCGTTACGACGTAACGTGCGGCAGTGGTCCGCCTATTTAAAGGCCTGACCGAGTCATCCGGCATTTTCATGTTTTTCTTCGTTTTTGGCGATTTCTTCATCAAAGTGGATGGATTTGAGTAATATCATCATCTAGCAACATGTTTTGGAAGTTGGAATCATGGATTAACATCATCTTCCACCGGATCGAAGGTAAGAACACCTAAACACTTGGTTTTGGATATTTTTGAAGTTTCTTGATGTCTTGGCGATTTGATTCGTTTTAACTCAGATTATTGATGGAATCTTGTTGTATTCTTGAGATTATTCGTTGTTCTTGAAGTTTTGTGGAAAGAATTGAGTATTCCTTTGAATAATCGATTGAATTGGACTATGCCTTCAAAGTGTTCGATGAAATGTCTCAATGAGTAGAACTTGGAAAATTCTACACGTTTTCGTATGAATGGTGATGGAAATGATATTGTTGTGATGATTCTTGGTAATTATGGGAATTTTGTTAAAGGAAGATAATGAATTGGTGATCAAATGATTCGATTATGTTGTTATGATTATGGAATCGTAGTATTCTCGATGTTCTTGGTGGTTTGTTGCGATTCATGATGTTATGAGAAGTATATGTTGAAGGACATGATTATATACACCTTGAATTATGATTAAGGGTTGTTTAGATGTTAGAAAACATCGGGTTATGTTGTTTTATGGATTATGAACGTGAATTTGGATAATTCGTGTTCTTAAAGAACTCTTGAGTTACATGTTATGATTTTGGAAGGATTTCGATAATTTTGGAATGTGATTATTCACAATAATAATCGGTAAATTGTTTTCTACGAATTTACAAGTATGAACAAGAAAGATCTTCGTATTTGGAGTTGAAGTTGGAATCGAATATGTTATAAAATCCTTAATGTCGAGATGAATTGATCATTGATTTGATGAATACGTTTTAAAGTGTTGGTGTTTTGGATATGAATATGGAATATTCACATTTATAACTAAGTTATGTATTTGGTACAATATTCGTATAGGAATACGAATATGATTTCGAGTTTGATGAGAATTATTATTCATGTTTGAATTTGGAAATTCATACTTATTGAATAAGTGTTCAATTCGGATAATGGAATTATTTGAAACCTTTGGAATATGGTTATCTATGATGTTGAATTAATCGGATCGTCCGGATTGATGATGATAACCGGTAATTGGTTTATATTATGAATTTACAAGGAGGAAACTTGTATCCGTATTTAAGATTGAATTTGGAATCGGTAATGTTAGACCCTTGTTGGTTTAAATTGATTCTTGATATGATCTTCGGATTGTGGAATCGTATTTTGGTTTTGAGTTCGTGTTTGATTGGTTTGGGTTGTTTGGATTTGTATTTAATCGGGATATTGTAGAACCGTTGTTGATCGGTTATTGATTGTTATTTGTGATCATCGAGTTACGGCTTGTATCGTGGATATGGGTTCGTATCGGTTGAGTTGGATTATTTGGTATTATGTATATGATCGAGGTTTCGTTGAACCGTTGAGTTTATTGGTTGAGTATGTCGGTTATTGATTTTTATCGAATGTGTGTTAATCGGTTATTGCAATAGGTTGTGATGTTTTGATCGTGGATTATGACCGTTGTGTTGCGGTTGAGGTCGAAGAGTTCGTGTATTGCTTTGTTCGGGGCTGAGGAGCTCGTGGACGAAGGCAGTGGATTTTGGTAACGGCTTCGTGGTATCGGTATCGAGGCAAGTTTATACTTGTTCAGTTTATAATATTTGATGAATGGTTTCGTTTTCATTTCATTTATAATTCATATAGCAATGTTGTTAGAAAGGACTATTGTTGGTATTAATGGTTGTGTTGATCGTCTCATTGGGGGATGTTGATGGATATGGTCCTCGGCTTTGAGGTAATCTAAGTATTTGTTCAATTATGTGGATAATTAGTATGTTGAGTTGTTGTATATGTTGAGGTTTCGTGTAGTGAGTTTCGTATCGGTTATTCGTTGAAGGATGTTGATCCCAGGACTATTGTATTGAGATCGTAGATGTTTTGGTCATTCATTTGGGGATGATGATCCCAGGATTGATGTTTTGGATATTGATTAGTCGTGTCGACTTTTCATTGTCAGTCTGTTGTTGTTCACTTCGGTGAGTCTTTTGATCCTTATTGGATATGTGTTTCTTTGAGTTTCGTTGTCATGTTGCATCGTGACATATCTGGAGTCATATCTGCGTGCCGATTGGTTATTGTGTAGGATTTTTAGCCGGGCACATGATGGTTATGTGTTGATATTTCCACATTGAACCGTGCACACGAGTCGTAGTTCGTGAGGCTAATTAGGTACAAGACCACACGTGTATGTGATCAATACCCGGGGTGGCTTGTGCACGGACACATTTCCGGATCGGGCGTACTATGATTTCCATCTTTGAGCCATATTGTTTGGTCGTTCATCCTCCATTTATGGTTGGGTATGTTCGACGGTTTGTATCGGTTGTTCATACGCCCGAGGGGTATGTTCGACAGTCGGAGTTATTTCTTGAGATCCATTATTGTTGATCATTTGGAGTTTACCTTGTTGATGGTATTCTCGGTTATTGTTGATCCTTTGTTGATCGTGTCGGAGTTATCATGTTAATGGTACTCTCGATTATCGTTGATCCTTTATTGGTCGTATTGGAGTTATCATGTCGATGATATTCTCAGTTGATTTATCGGTTGATCTGGTTATTGATCGTATAAGCATTCGGACTGTATGTCGTTGCTTCGGGATTTGTATTCATTGTTTTGTGGTAGTTGATCCACAGATATGTGGTATGTTATTGGTTTATCCAGGTTGAGATTTGTGTAACACCCCCAATCCATTCAGGGATATTACACGCCGTAGACCCTTTCCTCAAGGATCTACCAGGCTGGTAACGACATTTAACATCTCGACAATGCCTTCGAGGCTACAATGACTCAGTAGACCGATTTGGTCTTTCCACAAATACATACAACTCAAATACAACTCATGCCCACGCAGGGGACAAAATACAACTACACCTGCATTTGACGGAACAATACAAAGAATGGAAAATAAAGTACAACCGAACCAACACACGATGCACGGTTCCTCATGTGATTAGTATCGATCATCTTTCATCATCCTTCATGCCGACCTGTGTTATGCTCCAAAACCTGAATGCAAAACAGACATCCACCCCGAATACTCGGGGTTAGCAAAACTCCTTTGTTTTGCTAGTGCAAATACAAAGTGCAAATACGAGCCATACAATTCACATTCCACGAATAACAATAACCGAGGATCCTCAAAGATCCAAACGAAACGAAAAGTACTTCCCGAGGCAAGGGTTTGAGAAAGCATTTCAAAAACGAAATATCATAAATCAATGGAAGTAATTTATAAAAACAGTTTAGAATCCCATCGAGAGTTTTAATAGAAAACAATTTAGGATTATCAAATCCTAATCTTTCCAAAATCAACAGGGTCACAGCCCAAAGGTTTTGTTTTCGCAATTAGAAAACCAACAGCAATACACAAGGTTAAAACCCATGTCACGTGTCTTCGGCGGACATAACATCAATACAATATAATCACCCAAGATACGTAAACCTTGGTCACCAAAAATACAACATCAACTCGTGAATCCGTGGCTATACCATTGGATTCCCTTCGTAACCCCGGACCCTCCCAAGGTGAGTAGAATGCGTTTTGAAATCATATACACAGATTAGTGAAGTTTTACTCGTGAATCCAGGGCTATACCATTGGAATTCCCTCCGTGGCCCCGTCGAACCCTCCCGAGGTGAGCAAATACATTCACCAAACAAACAACCGCACTCGTGAATCCAAGGCTATACCATTGGAATTCCCTCCGTGATCCCGTCGGACCCTCCCGAGGTGAGCGAAATACATTCACACAATTAACATGTCACAACAAGGATATTCATACAATCCACCAAAGGCAACAAACACAAAGCACGACATAATCGTCAAATCACAATGCACCAAAAATGAGATAATATATGCACACACGCGTTATCAAGCGCAACATCAACACCAAACATATCCATAGGATTCACATAGTCACTTACAACCCACACAATTTACAAAACACACGCGTTTTGAAAGTGAGCCTTTAACGAGGCTAGTCGAATCTTTTGAAAAACCCGTTTCAAACAAACACACACACATACCAAGACGATCACCAATCATCATATCCACAAAACGAGAAATGTATGGACAAGGTACTTGCCTCGAATAATTAGACGATGACACGAGCGGAGCGGAAGAGTTGAACACGACCGCAAGGAACCGCGGAAATGAACCTAACGATTCGAATAGCACAATCACAACCACTTCTAAACGATTACGGAAATGGAATACACCCGAAACCCGCCTACGATTCATGTATATTCGCACAAAAATAACAACGAGGGCGACCACAACCAAACCCTCTCGATTCCGTAAAAATCACGAAATATACCATGAATCCGTAGGGAAACTAAGAATACCAACAAGAATAATCATATTCATCAAGAATCCATCAACAAAACGGAAAGAATCGGACAAAACCCCAAAATCCCCAATTATCCAAAAAGGTAGGGTTTCAAGAGATATTACCTTGAGTGATTCAAGTATTAAGATCCGTAGAACACGCGTTAGATTGTTTATCCAAGCCTCACAACCGAAAAGAAATGATGAAAATCGACCCCCGGATGCAGAACTCTCTCCCTCTATATCTCCTCTCTCGCGGCGCAGTGGAAAAATGGGAAAGAAATGAGCTTCACGCTCAAAACAACGCATTTATAGTGTAACACAGCAGAGCCTATCGGCCGATAGGCCCAACCGATAGCCATACAGGATGTAGGCAGTAGAGTCTATCGGCCCCCCTATCGGCCGAAAGGCTCCTGGAAGTGCTCGGCCAAAAACTGAAACGACCATAACTCTCTCGTCCGGACTCCGATTGACTCACCGTTTGAACCATTGGAAAGCTAATTCGATGTTCTATAATATTGCAAAGATTTATAATTTTTGGAGTTACCAAAAATTAATGGTTATCTAACAAAGACGAACTCATACTTAGAAAAGTCGTTTAGTAATCCTGAATTCAACAAAACGACACCGAAACCCGAACCTGAATACGAACCGAAGATACGGTTACGAAGTACTCACAAAGACGAATCTAAGAGCTAGTAGAACACACAATTCCGACCACCCGAAGGCTCGAGATTCGACAACGGAAGGTAATTACCCCAAACTTTGGGAAATTACGAAATGGCCCAAATGCCCGAAAACCACCATACGTGATCGAATAACCAAACCGAAGTTCACAACACGTCTAACAAAGTTAAACGGACTTGCGGAAACTCAAACAATAGCTTCGTCGAGATTCGCAAGAATCGAACTCAAGTGCGGAAAAGTCGCTAAAAAGCACAGAACTTAACGAAACGACACCAAACGAACTCGGATGTCAAAAGTGTAGAATTAATCATTCTCGAATGACGAAGCGGTCATGAGCGAAGTCGTCAAAACGGACTCACCGAAAAAAGAAATTACCGGAAATCGAAAATGCGGATATTACATTCTACCCTCCTTAAAAGAAGTTTCGTCCCAAACTTAAAACAAGTAGGGAGAAGAAATATTCCGCCAGGAAAAACTCAACGAGACACACAAGAATGCGTAACTAATGCCCAACGGCTAAATGTTACAAACAACGCAAAGGAATATACGGCGTGTAAACACGCTCCACGGTGACCACCACAACGTCGCCGTTAGGGATATAATAAAACCGACAAGTGACAAGCGTCATCAAACGGATACTATAGCCAAGTCAATTATCCGATAATCACAAAACACAACGAGCGAAAATCAATATGATTGATCAACCCAACGGTACATCAATCAAAACGCGAGTCAACCGAACAAACACGGAATCCCATCGCCTAAGGGATGGAAGATTGAGAACGAAACTAATTTCCCGAACTAAAGGGAATTACGAAGGAGCACGAGCGTTCAACAATCACGAAACGAGAACAAAACCGAACAAACAAACGATCGAGACAACAAAAATCGAAGAATCATGTTCGAATCACGAAGAACAATAAAGTTCGACAATAACTCCCAGGATGATCTGGTGAGAACTACAAGACATGCATTCCCATAAGATCCACAGGAAAGGGAATAGCGATTGAAAAGTCACAACGACAAATATGTTATTCCGAAATGATATCACACTCGTTCGATAAACAAAAACAAGGGCAGGACAAGCTCAGAAATGTCAACGAACATAAATGAGTCGACAAAGTAGAAAATACAGGAGTTCAAAATCCGATCCCTTCGAATAAAAGGACTAGTAGAACCAAATGATGTCACTTCCGAACAAGGTTCACAAGAATCGAACCGAACTCGAAAAAGTCACAGCGATAACCAGATTGGCCCAAAACAAGATCACAGTTCGTTCGAACGACGAAACCGAAATACAGAACAAGTTCAGAAAGTATCAACAAACACGAGCGAGTCGATAGACTCGAGAAAGAGAAAATGCAGGAGTCTAAAAACAACACGGGTACTACATTCGACCTCTTATAAAAGAAGGTCGCCCCCGAAACTCACAACAGCGAAATCAAGGTGACGACACAACAAGCAACCGCGAAACATCCTTCAAAGGCCTCTCAAAGCCGATTCCGATGACTGTGCTGAAGCGCGAACTCCGAAAGTCTCGGTAGCCAATTCACAAAACTGAATTCGGTGTCCCTCGAGTCCACACTTGAAATGTGTTACCGACGAGAAGGACAATTTACACGTGCATGCCCCGGCACATCTCGATTGAAACGCCTCGGCTCGGCATACCGAAAATACAAATGCTAGATACAATGGGGCATAACGTCGCAAAACAACATAGCGGAGATGCCAACTCAGCACAACAAGGAATCATAATACATATCATATACAACGATTATCATCGTAAAATAATACACACAAACACTTCAGCAACGACGGTATCGTTCGGCGACCTCAACGGCGAACGATAACCAAGACATAATTACAACCATCATGAAACAATCATACATGTACACAAATGTACAACTCAAGCTTTAACAACCCACACTCGTGCGACAACACGCAAATCACCACGAGGTGATAACAAGAACACTACCACACCTCTCACAGAGAGCTAGTACAACAAATGCGTGGCAACGACTCGACGTTCATGCCACCAATTCGATCACACCAAGTTAACACCGTAACGAAAGTTCGAAAACCCTACACGCATTACCGGTCAGCAACAAGGAATCATAGGTTTTAAAAAACGAAAAACACCTTTGAAGACAGATTGTAAAAACCAGTTGATCTTGAGTATCATTTTACAAAAAGTAGAACAAACAACATAATCGATACTTAGAAAATCATCTAGCGTTTGAACAAAAATGAGGACACCTTTCCTTTAGTGAAAAACTTTCAAAAATATTCGACCCTTGGGTCTAAGCAATCGCATTTGAAAATATCTCAAAATATTTTTGGTCCTCAACCGGAAAATTTTTGAAATGAATTGCGGCATTAGAAAACGCCTTGAAAACACCGCAAGAAAATAATTCGTTTTAAAAGTACTTCTCGAATTTTAATTTTCTAAGATACTCATGGTTTTCAAAAATAATTCATGGGGCTTGAATGCACTAAACTTTAAGGTAATTACAAGGAACTATATAGCGCCGTGGGTCCCGCACCGGAACCCACCATGCTAAAAACCAATTACAAGAATGCCCAAAAAGGTCGATGACGGTAGTACTTATCAAAACTCACAAAATCATTTGAAAACACCCAACTACCGTCAAAACGGTCAAGGCCAACAACTCGGTTAAAGGAATCGATTTTCGAAATAAAATTCAGTCGGTAAGATACCGAAAGCTATCACAAAGGAACTCACGCAGCGGAAAAAAGGAAATAGAGTCCAACATGCACAATCCAGCAACTACTCCTCACATGAAAGAAATATGAGAGTCAAATAGTCACGTATCAAGAAATCAAAATCCATAAGAGGATTCCGTCACTTAGCAAATAAATCATAAAAATAGCTCGTGTCACACGAGGCACAACACAAAGAAGGGAGACTTACAGCCACAGGTCGCACGAAGATGATGATCGCCCCACGATACTAATCACGACCAACAAACTCAGACGACGCGTCGCGACACGACTCAGTCAGATAAAATCCGACGAGACAAAAACTCGATAGACACCACTGACCCGACAGCCTAGGTTTCCACAACCTAAGCTCCGATACCATTTATGTAACACCCCCAATCCATTCAGGGATATTACACGCCGTAGACCCTTTCCTCAAGGATCTACCAGGCTGGTAACGACATTTAACATCTCGACAATGCCTTCGAGGCTACAATGACTCAGTAGACCGATTTGGTCTTTCCACAAATACATACAACTCAAATACAACTCATGCCCACGCAGGGGACAAAATACAACTACACCTGCATTGGGAACAATACAAAGAAATGAAAATAAAGTACAATCGAACCAACACACGATGCACGGTTCCTCATGTGATTAGTATCGATCATCTTTCATCATCCTTCATGCCGACTCCCGTGTTATGCTCCAAAACACGAATGCAAAACAGACATCCACCCCCGAATACTCGGGGTTAGCAAACTCCACTGTTTTGCTAGTGCAAATACAAAGTGCAAATACGAGCCATACAATTCACATTCCACGAATAACAATAACCGAGGATCCTCAAAGATCCAAACGAAACGAAAAGTACTTCCCGAGGCAAGGGTTTGAGAAAGCATTTCAAAAACGAAATATCATAAATCAATGGAAGTAATTTATAAAACAGTTTAGAATGCCATCGAGAGTTTTAATAGAAAACAATTTAGGATTATCAAATCCTAATCTTTCCAAAATCAACAGTGGTCACCCAAAGGTTTTGTTTTCGCAATTAGAAAACCAACAAAGAATACACAAGGTTAAAACCCATGTCACGTGTCTTCGGCGGACATAACATCAATACAATATAATCACCCAAGATACGTAAACCTTGGTCACCAAAAATACAACATCAACTCGTGAATCCGTGGCTATACCATTGGATTCCCTTCGTGGCCCGTCGGACCCTCCCAAGGTGAGTAGAATGCGTTTTGAAATCATATACACCAATTCGTGAAGTTTTACTCGTGAATCCGTGGCTATACCATTGGAATTCCCTCCGTGGCCCCGTCGAACCCTCCCGAGGTGAGCAAATACATTCACCAAACAAACAACCGCACTCGTGAATCCGTGGCTATACCATTGGAATTCCCTCCGTGATCCCGTCGGACCCTCCCGAGGTGAGCGAAATACATTCACACAATTAACATGTCACAACAAGGATATTCATACAATCCACCAAAGGCAACAAACACAAAGCACGACATAATCGTCAAATCACAATGCACCAAAAATGAGATAATATATGCACACACGCGTTATCAAGCGCAACATCAACACCAAACATATCCATAGGATTCACATAGTCACTTACAACCCACACAATTTACAAAACACACGCGTTTTGAAAGTGAGCCTTTAACGAGGCTAGTCGAATCTTTTGAAAAACCCGTTTCAAACAAACACACACACATACCAAGACGATCACCAATCATCATATCCACAAAGCGAGAAATGTATGGACAAGGTACTTGCCTCGAATAATTAGACGATGACACGAGCGGAGCGGAAGAGTTGAACACGACCGCAAGGAACCGGCGGAAATGAACCTAACGATTCGAATAGCACAATCACAACCACTTCTAAACGATTACGGAAATGGAATACACGGAAACCCGCCTACGATTCATGTATATTCGCACAAAAATAACAACGAGGGCGGACCACAACCAAACCCTCTCGATTCCGTAAAAATCACGAAATATACCATGAATCCGTAGGGAAACTAAGAATACCAACAAGAATAATCATATTCATCAAGAATCCATCAACAAAACGGAAAGAATCGGACAAAACCCCAAAATCCCCAATTATCCAAAAAGGTAGGGTTTCAAGAGATATTACCTTGAGTGATTCAAGTATTAAGATCCGTAGAACACGCGTTAGATTGTTTATCCAAGCCTCACAACCGAAAAGAAATGATGAAAATCGACCCCCGGATGCAGAACTCTCTCCCTCTATATCTCCTCTCTCGCGGCGCAGTGGAAAAATGGGAAAGAAATGAGCTTCACGCTCAAAACAACGCATTTATAGTGTAACACAGCAGAGCCTATCGGCCGGCCTATCGGCCGGCCTATCGGCCGATAGGCCCAACCGATAGCCATACAGGATGTAGGCAGTAGAGTCTATCGGCCCCCCTATCGGCCGAAAGGCTCCTGGAAGTGCTCGGCCAAAAACTGAAACGACCATAACTCTCTCGTCCGGACTCCGATTGACTCACCGTTTGAACCATTGGAAAGCTAATTCGATGTTCTATAATATTGCAAAGATTTATAATTTTTGGAGTTACCAAAAATTAATGGTTATCTAACAAAGACGAACTCATACTTAGAAAAGTCGTTTAGTAATCCTGAATTCAACAAAACGACACCGAAACCCGAACCTGAATACGAACCGAAGATACGGTTACGAAGTACTCACAAAGACGAATCTAAGAGCTAGTAGAACACACAATTCCGACCACCCGAAGGCTCGAGATTCGACAACGGAAGGTAATTACCCCAAACTTTGGGAAATTACGAAAATGGCCCAAATGCCCGAAAACCACCATACGTGATCGAATAACCAAACCGAAGTTCACAACACGTCTAACAAAGTTAAACGGACTTGCGGGAAACTCGAAACAGCAGTTTCGGTCGAGATTCGCAAGAATCGAACTCAAGTGCGGAAAAGTCGCTAAAAAGCACAGAACTTAACGAAACGACACCGAAACGAACTCGGATGTCAAAAAGTGTAGAATTAATCATTCTCAGAATGACGAAACGGTCATGAGCGAGTCGTCAAAACGGACTCCGACCGAAAAAAAAGAAATTACCGGAAATCGAAAATTGCGGATATTACATTCTACCCTCCTTAAAAGAAGTTTCGTCCCGAAACTTAAAACAAGTAGGGAGAAGAAATATTCCGCCAGGAAAAACTCAACGAGACACACAAGAATGCGTAACTAATGCCCAACGGCTAAATGTTACAAACAACGCAAAGGAATATACGGCGTGTAAACACGCTCCACGGTGACCACCACAACGTCGCCGTTAGGGATATAATAAAACCGACAAGTGACAAGCGTCATCAAACGGATACTATAGCCAAGTCAATTATCCGATAATCACAAAACACAACGAACGAAAATCAATATGATTGATCAACCCAACGGTACATCAATCAAAACGCGAGTCAACCGCTGAACAAACACGGAATCCCATCGCCTAAGGGATGGAAGATTGAGAACGAAACTAATTTCCCGAACTAAAGGGAATTACGAAGGAGCCTGAACGTTCAACAATCACGAAACGAGAACAAAAACCGAACAAACAAACGATCGAGACAACAAAAATCGAAGAATCATGTTCGAATCACGAAGAACAATAAAGTTCGACAATAATTCCCAGGATGATCTGGTGAGAACTACAAGACATGCATTCCCATAAGATCCACAGGAAAGGGAATAGCGATTGAAAAGTCACAACGACAAATATGTTATTCCGAAATGATATCACACTCATTCGATAAACAAAAACAAGGGCAGGACAAGCTCAGAAATGTCAACGAACATAAATGAGTCGACAAAGTAGAAAATACAGGAGTTCAAAATCCGATCCCTTCGAATAAAAGGACTAGTAGAACCAAATGATGTCACTTCCGAACAAGGTTCACAAGAATCGAACCGAACTCGAAAAAGTCACAGCGATAACCAGATTGGCCCAAAACAAGATCACAGTTCGTTCGAACGACGAAACCGAAATACAGAACAAGTTCAGAAAGTATCAACAAACACGAGCGAGTCGATAGACTCGAGAAAGAGAAAATGCAGGAGTCTAAAAACAACACGGGTACTACATTCGACCTCTTATAAAAGAAGGTCGCCCCCGAAACTCACAACAATGAAATCAAGGTGACGACACAACAAGCAACCGCGAAACATCCTTCAAAGGCCTCTCAAAGCCGATTCCGATGACTGTCTTTGAAGCGCGAACTCCGAAAGTCTCGGTAGCCAATTCACAAAACTGAATTCGGTGTCCTCGAGTCCACACTTGAAATGTGTTACCGACGAGAAGGACAATTTACACGTGCATGCCCCGCACATCTCGATTGAAACGCCTCGGCTCGGCATACCGAAAATACAAATGCTAGATACAATGGGGCATAACGTCGCAAAACAACATAGCGGAGATGCCAACTCAGCACAACAAGGAATCATAATACATATCATATACAACGATTATCATCGTAAAATAATACACACAAACACTTCAGCAACGACGGTATCGTTCGGCGACCTCAACGGCCCGAACGATAACCAGCACATAATTACAACCATCATGAAACAATCATACATGTACACAAATGTACAACTCAAGCTTTAACAACCCACACTCGTGCGACAACACGCAAATCACCACGAGGTGATAACAGTAAACACCAGTTCACACCTCTCACAGAGAGCTAGTACAACAAATGCGTGGCAACGACTCGACGTTCATGCCACCAATTCGATCACAATTCGGGGTTAACACCGTAACGAAAGTTCGAAAACCCTACACGCATTTCCGGTCCGCAACCAGGAATGATAGGTTTTAAAAAAACGAAAACCACCTTTGAAGACAGTTTGGAAACACCAGTTGATCTTGAGTATCATTTTACAAAAAGTAGTACAAACACCATTATCGAGACTTTGAAAATCATCTAGCGTTTGAACAAAAATGAGGACACCTTTCCTTTAGTGAAAAACTTTCAAAAATATTCGACCCTTGGGTCTAAGCAACTGCATTTGAAAATATCTCAAAAATATTTTTGGTCCTCAACCGGAAAATTTTTGAAATGAATTGCGGCATTAGAAAACGCCTTGAAAACACCGCAAGAAAATAATTCGTTTTAAAAGTACGTCTCGAATTTTAATTTTCTAAGATACTCAAGGTTTTCAAAAATAATTCAATGGGCTAGAATGCCCAAAAATTTGATTAATTACAAGGAACAATATAGCGCCGTGGGTCCCGCACCGGAACCCACCATGCTAAAAACCAATTACAAGAATGCCCAAAAAGGTCGATGACGGTAGTACTTATCAAAACTCACAAAATCATTTGAAAACACCCAACTACCGTCAAAGCGGTCAAGGCCAACAACTCGGTTAAAGGAATCGATTTTCGAAATAAAATTCATCGGTAAGATACCGAAAGCTATCACAAAGGAACTCACGCAGCGGAAAAAGGAAATAGAGTCCAACATGCACAATCCAGAACTACTCCTCACATGAAAGAAATATGAGAGTCAAATAGTCACGTATCAAGAAATCAAAATCCATAAGAGGATTCCGTCACTTAGCAAATAAATCATAAAAATAGCTCGTGTCACACGAGGCACAACACAAAGAAGGGAGACTTACGACACAGTGTCGCACGAAGATGATGATCGCCCACGATACTAATCACGACCAACAAACTCGACGACGCGTCGCGACACGACTCGGATAAAATCCGACGAGACAAAAACTCGATAGACACCATCGACCCGACGGCCTAGGTTTCCACAACCTAAGCTCCGATACCATTTATGTAACACCCCAATCCATTCGGGGATATTACACGCCGTAGACCCTTTCCTCAAGGATCTACCAGGTGGTAACGACATTTAACATCTCGACAATGCCTTCGAGGCTACAATGACTCAAGAGACCGATTTGGTCTTTCCACAAATACATACAACTCAAATACAACTCATGCCCACGCAGGGACAAAATACAACTACACCCGCATTTACGGGAACAATACAAAGAATGAAAATAAAGTACAACCGAACCAACACACGATGCACGGTTCCTCATGTGATTAGTATCGATCATCTTTCATCATCCTTCATGCCGACCCTGTGTTATGCTCCAAAACCCGAATGCAAAACAGACATCCACCCCGAATACTCGGGGTTAGCAAAACTCCACTGTTTTGCTAGTGCAAATACAAAGTGCAAATACGAGCCATACAATTCACATTCCACGAATAACAATAACCGAGGATCCTCAAAGATCCAAACGAAACGAAAAGTACTTCCCGAGGCAAGGGTTTGAGAAAGCATTTCAAAACGAAATATCATAAATCAATGGAAGTAATTTATAAAAACAGATTTAGAATGCCATCGAGAGTTTTAATAGAAAACAATTTAGGATTATCAAATCCTAATCTTTCCAAAATCAACAGTGGTCACGGCCAAAGGTTTTGTTTTCGCAATTAGAAAACCAACAAAGAATACACAAGGTTAAAACCCATGTCACGTGTCTTCGGGACATAACATCAATACAATATAATCACCCAAGATACGTAAACCTTGGTCACCAAAAATACAACATCAACTCGTGAATCCGTGGCTATACCATCGATTCCCTTCGTGGCCCCGTCGGACCCTCCCAAGGTGAGTAGAATGCGTTTTGAAATCATATACACCAATTCGTGAAGTTTTACTCGTGAATCCGTGGCTATACCATTGGAATTCCCTCCGTGGCCCCGTCGAACCCTCCCGAGGTGAGCAAATACATTCACCAAACAAACAACCGCACTCGTGAATCCAGGGCTATACCATTGGATTCCCTTCGTGGCCCCGTCGGACCCTCCCGAGGTGAGCGAAATACATTCACACAATTAACATGTCACAACAAGGATATTCATACAATCCACCAAAGGCAACAAACACAAAGCACGACATAATCATCAAATCACAATGCACCAAAAATGAGATAATATATGCACACACGCGTTATCAAGCGCAACATCAACACCAAACATATCCATAGGATTCACATAGTCACTTACAACCCACACAATTTACACAACACACGATTTTTGAAAGTGAGCCTTTAACGAGGATAGTCGAATCTTTTGAAATACCCGTTTCAAACAAACACACACACATACCAAGACGATCACCAATCATCATATCCACAAACGAGAAATGTATGGACAAGGTACTTGCCTCGAATAATTAGACGATGACACGAGCGGAGCGGAAGAGTTGAACACGACCGCAAGGAACCGGCGGAAATGAACCTAACGATTCGAATAGCACAATCACAACCACTTCTAAACGATTACGGAAATGGAATACACCGAAACCCGCCTACGATTCATGTATATTCGCACAAAAATAACAACGAGGGCGGACCACAACCAAACCCTCTCGATTCCGTAAAAATCACGAAATATACCATGAATCCGTAGGGAAACTAAGAATACCAACAAGAATAATCATATTCATCAAGAATCCATCAACAAAACGGAAAGAATCGGACAAAACCCCAAAATCCCCAATTATCCAAAAAGGTAGGGTTTCAAGAGATATTACCTTGAGTGATTCAAGTATTAAGATCCGTAGAACACGCGTTAGATTGTTTATCTAAGCCTCACAACCGAAAAGAAATGATGAAAATCGACCCCCGGATGCAGAACTCTCTCCCTCTATATCTCCTCTCTCGCGGCGCAGTGGAAAAATGGGAAAGAAATGAGCTTCACGCTCAAAACAACGCATTTATAGTGTAACACGGCGAGCCTATCGGCCGGCCTATCGGCCGATAGGCTAACCGATAGCCATACGGGATGTAGGCGGTAGAGTCTATCGGCCCCCTATCGGCCGAAAGGCTCTCGGAAGTGCTCGGCCAAAAGCGAAACGACCATAACTCTCTCGTCAGGACTCGATTGACTCACCGTTTAAACCATTGGAAAGCTAATTCGATGTTCTATAATATTGCAAAGATTTATAATTTTGGAGTTACCAAAAATTAATGGTGATCTAACAAAGACGAACTCATACTTAGAAAAGTCGTTTAGTAATCCTGAATTCAACAAAGCGACAGAAACCGAACACGAATACGAACCGAAGATACGGTTACGAAGTACTCACAAAGACGAATCTAAGAGCTAGTAGAACACACAATTCCGACCACCCGAAGGCTCGAGATTCGACAACGGAAGGTAATTACCCCAAACTTTGGGAAATTACGAAAATGGCCCAAATGCCCGAAAACCACCATACGTGATCGAATAACCAAACCGAAGTTCACAACACGTCTAACAAAGTTAAACGGACTTGCGGGAAACTAGAAACAGCAGTTTCGGTCGAGATTCGCAAGAATGGAACTCAAGTGCGGAAAAGTCGCTAAAAAGCACAGAACTTAACGAAACGACACCGAAACGAACTCGGATGTCAAAAAGTGTAGAATTAATCATTCTCAGAATGACAAAACGGTCATGAGCGAGTCGTCAAAACGGACTCCGACCGAAAAAAAAGAAATTACCAGAAATCGAAAATTGCGGATATTACAATTTGATGGTGCAAATCCGACGTACAGGATTTGGCACGAACAGATTATTTCCGCGTATGAGTTATGATGGTGTTTTAAGGATATTTGGTATTGTTTGGATACAGTACAGATAATTGTTGTTGAGTTCATTTCGTCATTCGAGGATGCGAAATGTGGATTATGGTAAGGATTGGATTATTATGGATTGGTAAGGTTATAACGGTAAGATCACGTTGGTAGTATTCTTACAGTATTATTACATTGGTATGTAATTATTTATGATGATGTGATCGGTATCATTATTGAGTATTGTGGCTGACCCCGTCGTGGGCTTTATTTTTAGGTACTCGAAGATCGAGCTAGTAGCGGTCGTGAAGGGATGAGCTTCCCGATGTGATACTGGCGGTGGCATGTTTTGGAGTATCGAGTATTTCTTTTACGGTTATTCATTTCCCATTTGCAAATGTGTATTTTGAAGCGCATTTATCATTGCGTGTGTATATTTCAAAATAGCTCTTTGGTATTTTTACCAACTCGTGTGTGTATTTTAAAATGGCCTTTTGGGCATTTTACGAACTTGGGTTATTTCGTTAAAGTCTTTTCCTAAACTATTTTATCGGTACGTTTAAGCGGCATCTTAACGTACATTTTGAACTATCGAGATTTGGCACTTCGCCTTGTATTTTCAAATGGTATTTTATGACGGTATTTCAAAATTATGCTTTTGAAAATATTTGAGTATTTAAAATATTACCGTCATCGGCCTTTTGGTGTTTTCGAATTGGTTTTGTAAACGGTTTTTAGCCTGGTGGGTTCCGGCGCGGGACCCACGGCGCTGTAATATCCCGGAATGGTTTTGGGGGCGTTACAAATACCTGGTTGTAAATTCATTCATTATCATTCAGTAATTGTCACTCAGTAATTTTTCATTCATTAATAATCATTCGTCATTCACGTTCATTCATTTATATTCATCGTTGGCGTACTTGGAGTCGTGTATCAGTTACCGATCGTCATTCAACTCCATTTGAGAATCGAGACGAGAGTATTATAATAATCATTGTGATTGGTAGTCTTGTGTTGGAAGTATCACCTATTGCATGTTATTGGACTTAATTACATTAATACAAGTATTGTATGTCGGATCATTCATCATTTGTAACGAGAAGATGAAATTGTCGGATTTTGTCATTTCCAGGATGTAAGTGATCATGCATTACGACCGTAACATGCATTCGTGGAATTGGTGTCTTTTTGGATGAAGACGTCGTACGGCCGTAAGTCATACTAGTTACGGCCGTAAACAGGAAGGTACGACCGTACGATTTGGAGACTACGGTCGTAGCATGCATTCGTTTGTGTAGGAAGATGTTGTCAACAAAGACAACTTACGACCGTAAGTTCGGCAGGATATGGTCGTAAGTGTTGTTGTTAATGCCGTAAGGTAGTTCTGGTACGGCCATAACTCGGACAGTGCGGGCATTATTGTGTTTTCAACGAAGTGTTGTTATGACCGTATGTAATAGAGATTATGGCCATAAGGTTGTTGACTTGGGAAGTTATGGCCGTTAGATGGAAGAGTTACGGTCGTAACTCTGCACAGTATTTAAGGACATGAACGGGATTTTTATGCTCATTTCATCACTTCTTCATTTTGGTTCCGAGAGAGAGATATTGTGGGAGAGATTTTTCATCATCAAACACTTGTGTGTTCTTGTTCAATCATCTTTATTCATTTGTGGAGCTTGGGAAGTCGATTAACACGAGTTTCGATGGACCGAAGAGGTTGGATCTTCAAAGGTAATTTTCTCCAAACCTTAGATTTCAATTTTAAGGTGGAATATGATGTTTTGGATGTGATAATCATGATATATAAAGATATATACATATGATTATGAGTTTGTATGAATATTCATTGGATTATTGAAGGATTATTTCAAGAACACTTTGAATGTTGATTTTGGATTTGGGGGTTTCGATTAGATATTGTTGAAATCTCGAATTGTGTATTCATATTGAGTTATTTGATTGTATTGAAGATATTTTGTTGGATTGAATCACTCCTTGGAGGTTTGGTATCGATATAATTGAGGTTGGTTGTAAACAATTGAAGATTGGTTACAACGTGTTTGTCATAATGCCCCAATGAATTTGGATTTGTCGTATCGATGTTTTGAGTTGGTTGTGATCATGCTTGATTCATTTATTAAGCGTATTATTGGTAATTATGTTATTCAAGATTGTTCGAGCGACCGACATTTCTATTTAGGACGTTTGTTCGAGGAAAGACTTTTCACCGGCATTGTGTAAGTTAATTCTTACTCGTTTTAAAGGATACTCATTCCTTTAGTTGTTGTTCATTCATATTCATAATTTATTCATAGTGTATTAATCATATTGAGACTTGTAATTATCAAACTAATCATTCAATTCACGAGGAACGACGCTTCCAATCATTTCAGTGAGCTATCATTCATTTCATTTTTATTTCATCGCGGTGAGTCATTCTTGACCCCTGTCGAATTGTTATTCATTAATATTCATCATGGTCACTTTTGTTCTTGTGACCTTCTGGGTTCATATTGCGTGGCCGTGTGGTTATTTGTGTAATTTTTAGTCGGGCACACGATAGTCATGTGGTGCGGGTTCACCGACACATTAGACTGTGCACACGGTAACGTGCCTCCGTGAGACTAATTAGATACAAGTGCGGGTGTGTCCGGATACTTGTCTTGTGCATTTGCACGTCCCATTACGGGCGTACTACGATGCCCCTCTTCAGCTTAATTTCATAACTAAGATATATAATGATCGTGTTTATTCAACTCTTGAGGATTGTTGTTCTGTGTAATTGAACTCGCTGGGGATGTTGTTTTTAGGTCATGGCAAGGCAAAAGCACGGGAAGAGAACGTTGACTGCGAGGAGTCCCAGTGACACTAGTAGGGGCCCCAGTCCTTTTCAGTCATTCATGTTTCTTCATTTTTATTTCCGCTGCAAATTTCCATTTGGATATTCATTTTATTCAGTGTTGTATATTTTATCTTCATATAAAATATACAGGTATTCTGTATTTCCTAGGTGTATTGTACTTAAAACTCCTCATCGGAGTAATCTTTAATATGATGTGGTTCGGTACTACAGTTATATTATTTAATTCATTAGTTTTCATTCGCCTGGTGGGTCCCAATCGGAGGTCCACGGCACTGTAATAGCCGCCTAGTTGGGGTGTTACATATTCCTTAAACCATCAGGTATGTTCACGTACGCTACAATAAGGATTAGCGTATGCTAAGTTTGAATGTTATATATGGTATGCATGAGATATAATGTACGTAACCTGTGTAAAAATAGCAGCACTGCTATAACGTCTCGGTGCACTAGACAACTACACCATGAAGTATACAACTACTCATCCACGCAACAAATCCATCCTGATTATCAAATAACAAACAAGTGCTAATAAATTCTGGTAACAGAATATAATATAAACGTTACACCTAGTACAAATGAATCACAAAAATTGGGAAGTAACGAAAGAAAAAATAGGGATAAGACAGTCTCCCCCTCTAAAAGAAGTTTTCATCTAGAAACTTACGAAGTGAACAACTCGGGTATCTTGAATTCATGTTCTCTTCCATCTCCCATGTGGACTCTTCCATTCCATATCTCGGCCATTGCACTTTAACCAAAAGAATGGTTTTGTACCTAAGTTGGTTAACCCGACGCTCCAAAATCTAAATTGGTCTCTATTCGATCATGATATTTGTAATACCCGTAATTTCGATTTCCGGTAATTTCTTTTTTTCGGAGGAAGTCCGTTTTGACGACTCTCTCATGACCGTTTCGTCATTCCGAGAATGATTAATTCTGCACTTTTTGTCATCCGAGCTCGTTTCGGTGTCGTTTTGTTGAGTTCCGTGCTTTTTAGCGGTTTTTTCGCACTTGAGTTCGATTCTTGCGAATCTCGTCCGAAACTGTTGTTTCGACTTTCTCGTAAGTTCATTTAATGTTATTATTCATGTTGCAAGCTTAGGAATGGTGTTTCGATCATGTATCGTGTATTTCGGACGTTTTGGGCCATTTTCGTAATTTCCCAAAGTTTGGGGTAATTACTTTCCGTTGTCGAATTTCGGGCCTTCGGGTGGTCGGAATCGTGTGCTCTCTTAGTGCTCGAATTCATCTTTTCGAGTACTTCGTAACTGTATCTTCGATTCGTATTCAGGTTCGGGTTTTGGGGTCGTTCGGACCGTCGGAGTTGGCCCCGGCCGAATCATGGCCGGGCAGTCTGGGCCCAGGCGGCAGTGGCCGAGTTACGTACGGTAGCGCTCGGTAGTTATGTACGTAATGCCGGTTACGTACGTAACCCTTGGCCGGTTACGTACGTAAGGATGCCGGCATTTTTGGGCAGCGTCTCAGCCATGGCCGGTTAGGTACGTAAGCCCTTGGCCGGTTACGTACGTAACTCGGCCGGCAGGCTGCCTATTGAAGGCCCTGCGGACGGGTTTCCACCATTTTTTCTCAATCTTTTCTTTCTCTTCCGCGGATGTGGTCTTGAGGATCTTGAAGCCATGTTGTTTAACAACAAATCCACGAAGTTCTTGAGTTCATAACATCAATCAATCATCCTATATCGTCCTTTGATCCAGCGAATCAAGGTAATCTTTCTTAGAACCCTAGTTTCTTAAATTTTGGGGTTTTTGCGTTTTTGTCCGATTCGTTCTGTATTAATGATTAATTCATGATGGGTATGATTAATCTTGGTAGTATTCTTGTGTTTAACATCATTTAATCCATTGTTCTTCGTCGAATCGAAGTATATTTCTTGATTTCCTTCAAATTGACTTTTTGGTTGATTTGTTCTCGATCTCATTTTTCATCCGTTTTTGATGGATTGATTGTGGTTAAATGATGTTGTTAAACACATTCTATGGATTGTATATCCATATTTCAACTTGGGTTTTGACGGAACGAATCGTGTTCTTGGCCGTTTTGGGGGAAACGCTTGAACTTTCGTCATTCGTTCTTTGAATTCAACGGCTTTAAGTCGTGTTAGGGAATTCATTTCATTATTGTTATTGTCCTTCGTAGTTTATGAACGCGAGTGGGCAATTGGTGGAGTCGGCGGGTTCGTAGTCGGTTTGTGTCAACCTACTTCGGTCGATTCTTCGCGTTGTTCTTATTCGAGGCAAGTACCTTGTTCATACGCTTCTCGTTTTGTGGATATGATTGATCGGTGGTCGTTTTGGTGTGTTTTTTTGGTTATTTTAAAATGAATTTCCAAAAGATTTCGGTTTGGCCTCGTTAAAGGCTCTCTTTCAAAACGCGTGTGTGTGTTTTGTGAACGTTGTGTTTTGGGAATTGATTATTTTGAACGTTGAAGGCTTTGATGATATCCCTATTGTTTAAAGTTATGGAATCGTGTATTCCGTCTTTAATCTTGTTATTGTGTTTTGAAGAGTTTGATAATGTTGTCGGATAAATGGCCATCTCTAGTAAGTATTCTTGATGAACTTACATTCTTAGCATATTAGTATTGCATGAGTAACGTGTGTGTGTGTATGCTCACTACGGGTTAGATCCGACGGGGTCTCGGTAGGGCTCCACGAAGCTGTGGGACCGCGAGCTTGCTTTTAACCACTACGGGTTAGATCCGACGGGGTCTCGGTAGGGATCCACGAAGCTGTGGGTCCGCGGTTAATTGTGGTGCATTTTGCAAATGTGATTTGATATTGGCATTTCCGGAAATGAGTGCTTTGGAACTATGTTTTCATGATTGCATGCATCGACTAAGTGTGTAAGAGGTAAGTGCTCGTTTGGCTTACTCGGCTAGGATGGCACTAAAGTATTTTGTTGTTTATGTTAAATCCTTTAATTGTGGATTTTGATGTTGGAAGACGAACCTTGTTGTCGTTCTCGTGTACTATGAGTTGATGAGATTTGGGGCTAAAATCCCAACATTTTTGTAAAGGTCATTTGACGGATTTGGGGCTAAAATCCCAACGTTTTTGTAAAGGTCATTTGACGGATTTGGGGCTAAAATCCCAACGGTTCGGTAAAGGTTATGTTACGGAAAGTAAACTTTTGGGGCGGTGACCCCTTTCGTCTTTTGGTTTTTGAAAAGTAGGATTTGATAATCCTAAATTATTTTCTATTAAAACTCCCGATGGTATTTCAAATCATTTTATAAATTGTTTCCCTTGATATTTTGATCTTGAAATTTTGGGAAGTCTTTACTCAAACTCTTGCCTCGGGAAGTGCTCATCCTGTTGTATTTGAATCTTTGAGGATTCCGGATTATTATCGTTCGTGGAATGTGAATTGTATGACTCGTATTTGTGCACTTGTACTTGCACTAGCAAAACAGTGGAGTTTTGCTAACCCCCGAGTATTCGGGGGGTGGATGTCTATTTTTGCATTCAGGTTTTGGAGCATAACACAGGGTCGGCACGAAGGATGATGAAAGATGAACGATACTAATCACACGAGGATTCGTTGATGTCGTTTTGGTCCAGTTGTATTTTCTTTTCCGCTGCAGTATTTTTCCCCGTTGTACGGGAGTTTATTGTATTTTGACCCCTGCGTGGGTATGTGTTTGGAATTGAGTTGTATGTTATTGTTGAAAGACCAAATCGGTCTAGTGAGTCATTTTAGCCTTAAAGACAATGTTTAGATGTTTGATTTTAGTTATCAGCCTGGTAGATCCTCGAGGAGAGGGTCTACAGCGTGTAATATCCCTGAGTGGATTGGGGGTGTTACATAAATGGTATCGGAGCTTAGGTTGTGGAAACCTAGGCTGTCGGGTCAAGTCGTGTTGTTTGAGTCTTGTTTCGTCGGATTTTATCTGACTGAGTCGTGTCGCGACGCGTCATTTGAGTTTGTTGGTCGTGATTAGTATCGTGGGGCGATCATCATCTTCGTGTGACCTGTGGAAGTAAGTCTCCCTTCTTTGTGTTGTGCCTCGTGTGACACGAGCTATTTTTATGATTATTTGTTATGTGGTGGAATCCTTATGTGGATTTTGATTTCACGATATGTATTTAGTTGACTCTCGTATTTGATTTATACGAGGAGTGTCGTCGCTTGTGATGTGTTTTTATTGTTGTTTTTGTCCATTGCTGATGATTTTTGAATCGATTTGCACGTTTTACAAGTTCTATTGTGGAAGCTTTGTGCTTATATGCGTTCGACTTGTTCCCTAGCCAGTGCGGGAGGGTCCTTAGAGGCCTCGAATGGGGTCAGTGGTTTTGTTCTGAATGTGGTATTTTATTGTTTATTTCCGTTTAAAGACATGTATTGTCTTGATTTTAAACATTTTGATGCGTGTACTAGGAGTTGTTTTAGTGAACGTCGATATGTGTGAGTTTTGGGCGTTCTGGCCTATTGGATTTTTGAAAACCTTGAGTATCTTAGAAAAATAAATTTCGAGACATACTTTTCAAATGAGTTATTTTCTTGTGGTACATCCAAGGTGCCACAATATATTTCAAAAATTTTCTACCTCGAGGACTAAAATGCATTGAGATATTTTCAATGTTTTAGAAATACTTTTATTTAGACCCGAGGGTCGAATATTCTGAAAGTTTTCACTAAGAGAAAGTGTCCTCATTTTTATCAAATGCGAAATGGTTCTCCAAAGTCTCGATAACGATGTTTCACATTTGTACTTTTTGAAAGGTGATACTCAAGATCAACCGGTGTTCTTCTAAATTATTTTCAAAATGAGATTTTCGTTTTTAAAACCTATCCATTCCCGTTTGAGGGCTGGGTATGTATGTATGATGTTCGCGTTGTCATTTCGATGTTTACTCCCGAGTATGACTGAATTGGCGGTGTGAGCGTTGAGTCGTTTTCCACACATTTGTTGTGTTAACCTCTGTGAGAGGTGGGATGTTGGTATTGAATATTGTCGCCTCGTGGTGATTTCTGCATTATCACGCATGTGCGAGCTGTTAGAGCTTGGTTTGGTATGACCGTGTGCATCGGTGATCGTTCTGTTATGTGTCGGTTGTTTAATCTCTTCTTACCTTGCTCCCGTTTTTGTGAATTTCGTGGACGAGGTCGGAGGTAATACCCGTACTATTTTGACTTCGGTATTTTCTCTTTCTCCAGTCTATCGATTCGCTCATGTTCGTTGATACTTTATGCACTTTTTCTGTATTTCGGTTTCATCGTCCGAACGAACTGTGATCTTGTTGTGGGTTGATCTGGTTATCGCTGTGATTTTTTTTCGAGTTCGGTTCGATTCTTGTGAACCTTGTTCGGAAGTGACATCATCTGGTTCTATTAGTTCTTTTATTCGAAGTGGATCGGATTTGGAACTCTTGTGTTTTCGACTTTGCCGACTCATTATGTTCGTTGATATTTCTGAGCTTGTCCTGCCCCTTGCTTTTGTTGATCGAACGAGTGTGGTATTGTTTCGGAATAACTCATTTGTCGTTGTGACTTTTCAATCGCTATTCCCTTTCCTGTGGATCTTATGGGAATGCATGTCTTGTAGTTCTCAGCAGATCATCATGGGAGTTGTTGTTTGACTTTTATTATCCTTCGTGTTTCGGACATGATTGTTCGATTTTTGTTGTCTCGATCGTTTGTTTGTTCGGTTTTTGTTCTCGTTTTGTGATTTTTGAGCGTTCAGGCTCCTTCCTAATTCCCTTAAGTTCGGGAAATTAGTCTCGTTTTTGATCTTCCAACCCTTGGGCAATGGAATTCCGTATTTGTTCAGCGTTTGGCTCGCGTTTTGATTGATGTACCGTTGGGTTGGTCAATCATATTGATTTTCATTCGTTGTGTTTTGTGATTGTTCGGATAATTGACTTGACTATATTATCTGTTTGATGACGCTTGTCACTTGTTGGTTTTATTATGTTTCTACCGGTGGCATTGTGTTGGTCGTCGTGGAGCGCGTTTTCGCGCCGTATATTCCTTGCGTTGTTTGTAACATTTCGCCATTGGGCATAAGTTACACACTTCTTGTGTATCTCGTTGAGTTTTTCCTGACGGGATATTTCTTCTCCCTACTTGTTTTAAGTTTCGGGACGAAACTTCTTTTAAGGAGGGTAGAATGTAATACCCGTAATTTCGATTTTCGGTAATTTCTTTTTTTTTTTCGGCGGAAGTCCATTTTGACGACTCGCTCATGACTGTTTCGTCATTCCGAGAATGATTAATTCTACACTTTTTGTCATCCGAGCTCGTTTGGGTGTCGTTTTGTTGAGTTCCGTGCTTTTTAGCGGTTTTTCCGCACTTGAGTGGGATTCTTGCGAATCTCATCCGAAACTGTTGTTTCGACTTTCTCGTAAGTTCATTTAATGTTATTATTCATGTTTCAAGCTTCGGATTGGTGTTTCGATCATGTATTGTGTATTTCGGACGTTTTGGGCCGTTTTCGTAATTTCCGAAAGTTTGGGGTAATTACTTTCCGTTGTCAAATTTCGGGCCTTCGGGTGGTCGGAATCGTGTGTTCTCTTAGTGCTCGAATTCGTCTTTTCGAGTACTTCGTAACCGTATCTTCGATTCGTATTCAGGTTCGGGTTTCGGGGTCGTTCGGGCCGTCGGAGTTGGCCCCGGCCGAGTCATGGCCGGGCAGTCTGGGCCCAAGCCGGCACTGGCCGAGTTACGTACGGTAGCCCTCGGCAGTTACGTACGTAATGACGGTTACGTACGTAAGGATTCCGGCATTTTTGGGCAGCGTCTCAGCCATGGCTGGTTACGTACGTAAGCCCTTGGCCGGTTACGTACGTAACTCGGCCGGTAGGCTGCCTATTTAAGGCCCTGCGGACGGGTTTCCACCATTTTTTCTCAATCTTTTTTTTTTCTTCCGCGGATGTGGTCTTGAGGATCTTGAAGCCATGTTGTTTAACAACAAATCCACCAAGTTCTTGAGTTCATAACATCAATCAATCATCCTATATCGTCCTTTGATCCACCAAATCAAGGTAATCTTTCTTAGAACCCTAGTTTCTTGAATTTTGGGGTTTTTGCGTTTTTGTCCGATTCGTTCCGTATTATTGATTAATTCATGATGGGTATGATTAATCTTGGTAGTATTATTGTGTTTAACATCATTTAATCCATTGTTCTTCGTCGAATCGAAGTATATTTCTTGATTTTCTTCAAATTGACTTTTTCGGGGATTTGTTCTCGATCTCGTTTTTCATCCATTTTTCATGGATCGATTGTGGTTAAATGATGTTGTTAAACACATTCTATGGATTGTATATCCATATTTCAACTTGGAATTCCGTTTTCGGGTTTTGACGGAACGAATCGTGTTCTTGGCCGTTTTGGGGGAAACGCTTGAACTTTCGTCATTCATTCTTTGAATTCAACGGCTTTAAGTCGTGTTAGGGAATTCATTTCATTATTGTTATTGTCCTTCGTAGTTTATGAACGCGAGTTGGCGATCGATGGAGTCGGCGGGTTCGTAGTTAGTTCGTGTCAACCTACTTCGCTCGATTCTTCGCGTTGTTCTTATTCGAGGCAAGTACCTTGTTCATACGCTTCTCGTTTTGTGGATATGATTGATCGGTGGTCGTTTTGGTGTGTTTGTTTGGTTATTTTAAAATGAATTTCCAAAAGATTTCGGTTTGGCCTCGTTAAAGGCTCTCTTTCAAAACGCGTGTGTGTTCTGTGAACGTTGTGTTTTGGGAATTGATTAATTTGAACGTTGAAGGCTTTGATGATATCCCTATTGTTTAAAGTTATGGAATCGTGTATTCCGTGTTTAATCTTGTTATTGGGTTTTGAAGAGTTTGATAATGTTGTCGGATAAATGGCCATCTCTAGTAAGTATTCTTGATGAACTTACATTCTTAGCATATTAGTATTGCATGAGTAACGTGTGTGTGTATGCTCACTATGGGTTAGATCCAACGGGGTCTCGATAGGGCTCCACGAAGCTGTGGGACCACGAGCTTGCTTTTAACCACTACGGGTTAGATCCGACGGGGTCTCGGTAGGGATCCACGAAGTTGTGGGTTCGTGGTTAATTGTGGTGCATTTAGCAAATGTGATTTGATATTGGCATTTCTGGAAATGAGTGCTTTGGAACTATGTTTTCATGATTGCATGCATCGACTAAGTGTGTAAGAGGTAAGTGTTCGTTTGGCTTACTCGGCTAGGATGGCACTAGAGTATTTTGTTGTTTGTGTTAAATCCTTTAATTGTGGATTTTGATGTTGGAAGACGAACCTTGTTGTCGTTCTCGTGTACTATGAGTTGATGAGATTTGGGGCTAAAATCCCAACGTTTTTGTAAAGGTCATTTGACGGATTTGGGGCTAAAATCCCAACGTTTTTGTAAAGGTCATTTGACGGATTTGGGGCTAAAATCCCAACGGTTTGGTAAAGGTTATTTTATGGAAAGTAAACTTTTGGGGCGGTGACCCCTTTCGTCTTTTGGTTTTTGAAAAGTAGGATTTGATAATCCTAAATTGTTTTCTATTAAAACTCCCCATGGTATTTCAAATCATTTTATAAATTGTTTCCCTTGATATTTTGATCTTGAAATTTTGGGAAGTCTTTACTCAAACTCTTGCCTCGGGAAGTGTTCATCCTGTTGTATTTGAATCTTTGAGGATTCCGGATTATTATCATTCGTGGAATGTGAATTGTATGACTCGTATTTCTGCACTTGTACTTGCACTAGCAAAACAGTGGAGTTTTGCTAACCCCCGAGTATTCGGGTGGTGGATGTCTATTTTTGCATTCAGGTTTTGGAGCATAACAAAGGGTCGACACGAAGGATGATGAAAGATGAACGATACTAATCACACGAGGATCCGTTGATGTCGTTTTGGTCCAGTTGTATTTTCTTTTCCGCTGCAGTATTTTTCCCCGTTGTACGGCAGTTTATTGTAATTTGACCCCTACATGGGTATGTGTTTGGAATTGAGTTGTATGTTATTGTTGAAAGACCAAATCGGTCTACTGAGTCATTTTAGCCTTAAAGACGATGTTTAGATGTTTGATTTTAGTTATCAGCCTGGTAGATCCTCGAGGAGAGGGTCTACGGTGTGTAATATCCCTGAGTGGATTGGGGGTGTTACAATATTGGCTCCCCTTCATTCTCCCCATAGTCGATCATATGACTCAGATATGGGATGTATTTTATCAGCTGAGAAACATGAAATACATTATGCATATGACTCAACGACGTATAAAGACCCAAACGACAGGCAAGATCCCCGAATCGCTCTAGATTCTCAAATGGTCTGATATACCTCAGACTAAGTTTACCCTTTCACCCAAAGCAACGACACCTTTAACAAAACGCAATCTCCTATTTCGAATTCCAACGGACGACAATGAATATCCGCATAAGATTTATGTCGGCTCTGAGCGGTCAACAGCCTATCATGAATCAAGGCGATCTTCTCTCCCATCTCAAATAACAATATCTGACTCGGTTTTGATCACCTAGGATGAATCACCCCAATATAGCGACAGTCTACACTGCCTTCAATGTAAAGCCTCAAATGGTTCCATTTTAATCGAGGTGTGCCAACTGTTGTTGTATGTAAACTCGATTAATGGCAAGTGCGACTCCCAGTCATCTCTCTAGTCTAGGCATAGGCTCTCAGCATATACTCCAGAGTCTAAATCGTCTGTAAAGTGTCGGTATCGAACCCAACAATTGTTATTGTAACACCCCCAAGATATTCAGAGTATATTACAGTGCCGTGGGTCTTTATGTCGGACCCACCAAGCTAAATAAACAATATCACTCGTCTAACCATCTCGGTTAGCGAGAAACACACAACACCACAACAATAACTAAATGAAATCACCCGGTACAACTGATAAATAGGACATCACCCAAATTCACAAATATGATTTTACGTACAAAACATATCCCAAATCAAAAGTGCCTAAGTACTCGTGAGTACTATCTATAAGATCACAAGTTTGGAAAACAAACAAATCAAAATGGATAATGGAAATAAAGGTACTCTATTGCACACGTCAACATCCCCGGCCAGCATCCCCGTACTGTCCCAGTGCCTGCTCGACCGACTGAATGCCACCTGAAATTCATAACAAGAATTTCCCCAAAACGGGTCCCCAAAGGGGTTAGTAATTACGCTAGTACAAGTAATCAAGGCAAACCATTTGCTTACACATTTTATAGCACATGCATCAAGTCATTTCAAAATCCAAAACTAGACATGTCTTTTCCCGGAAAACAAACAGTCAATAATCACAGTTCAAACTTGCCTAGGATCGGGGCTAAACCACTGGTCAATCCGAGGCCTCTATGGACCCTCCCGGACTAGCCATAGTTAAAATCAAAATCACACACATGCATCGCCTAGGATCGGGGCTAAACCACTGGTCTCATCTGAGGCCTCAATGGACCCTCCCGGACTGGCTAGCCAACAAGCTCGTGAATGTAGGGCTAAACCATTGGATTCCTTCGAGGCCCCATCGGACCCTCCCGGAGTGAGCAAATCACACACATATAAATTACCATTTCATGTTAAGCATAAGGGGTTCACAAGAATACTTGCCTTGAGTAATTAACGATGAAACGAACGGAATGGAGAATCATCCACGATTGCTAGGAACCGACAACCACGAACCTAACGATCCGAAGAATACAATCACAACCAATTCTACACGAGTACGAACATGGAATACGCCCGACAACCCATCTGTTGGGACATTTTGTTCCATACATGCTATAATAATGTTTTGATGATTAAGTTGTTATACAAAACAAAACAACGAAAAGACGAAGCAAAGCATCGAAGGAGTGGAAGATGTCAAGCTGGAAGGATTTTCATGCAGGCTAACGTACGTAAGATAATATGGTATAACGTACGTAAAATGGCAATATTAACGTACGTAAGGGATTGTACTTAACATACGTAAAGGTGTTCAAACCAGATGAACGTTGGGAGAGTCAAAGTCACAAAAGCAGCAACGGAGATATGACGTCAGCAATGACGTAAGACTAATGTACGTAATGAAGATTAGATAAAGTGCGTAACATATGAGAAGGATGCTACTGGACTGAATCTGGGTGATGCTAATGTACGTAACCCTTTGAGGTTAACATACGTAAACTAGCTTACGTACGTAATATAGTGAAGATAGCGTACGTAATGCAGTCTGAAGAGCTAACGGCTAGTTTGGTTGATGAAGGCATAAATACCACATCCTTGGTATTATTCCATACAACAACTTCAAGCAAAACATTCATTCATCTGAGATTCATATACACTCTATTGTTGTTGTAATATTGAGCTTATATTGTTAGTTTGAGTGTTTATACATTCAACATATACACGAGAGGTAAATGAAAAGATACGATTGGATTTGGTGTTATTAGGATCAAGGATCCGGCATTATTAGAATCGCAATCGATATATAAGTGAGGTTTATCTAGTACCGATAGAAATCTAGAGCGGTTGATTCCTTGTCCGTTAGAAAAGGAAAATAATTTAACTTGGACCGACACAAAGACAAGTACGAGTGGTTTATCACGGACCAATAGAAGACGTGATTGTAATGGTTATCCCTCGACCGATAGAATAGAGGTGCAGGGGTTTATATCTTCAACCTATAGAAAAAGATACCGAGAAAGGACGTAGGCTCGATTATAGCCGAACCTCTATAAATCCTTGTGTCATTTAATTTCTGTACTTTATATTCACGCTTCCGCACAACAGCGCATATTCCGATTTTGCTCTAACAATTAGTATTGGTGCGGTACTCCAATACGCGGCTTAACATCTGAGGAGACGATCCAAATGGCATTTCAATTTGCTCCAGTGGAAGGCCTTGCTCTTAACCGACCACCATTTTTGATGGCGCAAATTTCATGACATGGAAGAAAAAGATGTCAATATTCATCCGAGCATATGACATCGAGATTTGGAAGATCATTTGTCTTGGCCCGAAAGTTCCAATCAAATATGATGGATCTCTTAAGAGTTTCGAAGAATATAATGGCGAAGATTGGAAGAACGACCATCTAAATTGTAAGGATACTCAACTCTTATATTGTGCCTTAAATCCGGAAGAGGTCAATCGTATCTCATCGTGTGAAAGTGCTAAAGAGATGTGGAAAATTCTTGAAATCACACACGAAGGTACAACTAAAGTCAAGGAGACGAAGATCAATATGCTTCTCCACGACTACGAGTTATTCATGATGAAAGGTGACGAGTACATCACCAACATGCTCGACCGATTTTCGGTCATCACAAATGGACTTGCTTCGTTCGGAAAACCATTATCAAGTAGTGAGAAAGTCAAGAAAATCTTAAGATCACTACCTGTTGAATAGGACGTAACGGTGACGGCGATTATGGAATCGAAAGATCTCAATAATCTTGATTTTAGTTCCCTCGTTGGTTCACTAATAAATTATGAGATTGTCCTTAAATCTCGAAATGCAAAGTCGAACCCGAAGGAAAGATCGATAGCCTTGAAGGCTAAGATGTCAAAGAGAGAAGAAATTCCGGTGGATGATAGCGATGAAGAATCGGCATATTATGCCAAAATATTAATAAGTTCCAACACTTATTAAACCGCAGAAAGAAGGACATCCAAACGAGCGAATCTAAGAAATTCGACAATAATTGTCGATTATGTGGTAAACCATGCCACTTTGCAAATAATTGCCGAGCTAAACCGAAGAAGGAGGTCCTAGTTGCAACATGGAGCGATGAAGACGAAGATGATGATTTTATCAATCAAAATAATCTCGCTCTCATGGCCCGAAGTTTATTCGACGATAGCGACGCCGAAAGCCAAGTAAGTAATTCTTACGACGAACTTTTTAAAGCATTTGAATTATTACATACGGACTATCAAAATGCTTTATCCAAAATTAAATCCCTTCAATTTAAAAATAAATCTTTGGAAAATGAGATTTCCAAAATTCTTGAAAAAGAGAAATTTATTGAGACCGATCATTCGAAATGCATTGAAAACAAAAATATTTTAAAGGATGATCTTGTTAAAATTTAAACCGAGCTCAAAAATTTAACGAAGAAATTTTCTCTCGGAAACGAGAAATTTGAAAATATGCTCTCGATTCAGAAATTTACTTTGAATAAACAGGGGTTGGGATTCACACCTCATTCTAAAAATAAATTCTTAAATTTAAAGATACCCCATTGCGAATAATGTATGAAAATCGGGCATCACATTTCTAACTGTAAAAGCCCACGCCGGACGATTAAAACTAAAACGATTTGGGTTCCTAAAGGAACAATTATTCAAATATCGTCTATGTTTCAAATGAAAAACCAACTATAGGTTGGATCCCCAAAAATTATTTTTTATCAAAATATATTTTACTTAGGGGGAGTAATAATTTTTCAAAGGGGAGATAATATTTTCAGGTGGAGTTTATACCCTATTCATGCATATAGTTATATTCATAATTTGGTATCATGCATATTTTATATTTGGTATCCTTATATTCAGTCGGTATTTATTACTCGTTTTATTTATTACACTTTTTGATGAAAACAAAAAGGGGAGAAAAGGATAAAGGAAAAAGAATGGGATTAACCCTGAAAGGTGGATAAAATTGAAGAAAAGTCGAAAGATGAAGTTGAAAAGAAAAATGAGGAGACGTCGAAAAGATGATGAAAATTTGAAAATTCGAAAAGAAAAAGAAAAGGAAAGCAGGAGTCAAAAAAAAAAGAAATGGGTGATGAAACTAATGAAACGGACAAAGTTGAAAACTTTGGTATGTACACATATACATATATTTGTAATTTTGCAGGTAAATCCCATTGACGAAGTGTTGTTTTGTAATCATCAAAAAGGGGGAGATTGTTGGAAGATTTTGTTCCATACATGCTATAATAATGTTTTGATGATTAAGTTGTTACAAAAAACAAAACAACGAAAAGACGAAGCAAAGCATCGAAGGAGTGGAAGATGTCAAGCTGGAAGGATTTTCATGCAGTCTAACGTACGTAAGGCAATGTGGTATAACGTACGTAAAATGGCAATATTAACGTACGTAAGGGATTGTACTTAACGTACGTAAAGGTGATCAAACCAGATGAACGTTGGGAGAGTCAAAGTCAGAAAAGCAGCAACGGACATATGACGTCAGCAATGATGTAAGCCTAACATATGTAATGAAGATTAGCTAATGTACGCAACACCGGAGAAGGATGCTACTGGACAGAATCTGGGTGATGCTAATGTACGTAACCCTTTGAGGTTAACGTACGTAACCTAGCTTACGTACATAATATAGTGAGGAGAGCGTACGTAATGCAGTCCGAAGAGCTAACGGCTAGTTTGGTTGATGAAGGCTATAAATACCACATCCTTGGTATTATTCCATACAACAACTTCAAGCAAAACATTCATTCATCTGAGATTCATATACACTCTATTATTGTTGTAATATTGAGCTTATATTGTTAGTTTGAGTGTTTATACATTCAATATATACACGAGAGGTAAATAAAAATATACGATTGGATTTGGTGTTATTAGGATCAAGGATCCGGCATTATTAGAATCGCAATCGATGTCTAAGTGAGGTTTATCTAGTACCGATAGAAATCTAGAGCGGTTTATTCCTTGTCCGATAGAAAAGGAAAACGGTTTAACTTGGACCGACAGAAAGAGAAGTAGGAGTGGTTTATCACGGACCAATAGAAGATGTGATTGTAACGGTTATCCCTCGACCGATAGAAGATAGGTGCAGAGGTTTATATCTTCAACCTATAGAAAAAGATACCGAGAAAGGATGTAGGCTCGATTATAGCCGAACCTCTATAAATCTTTGTGTTGTTTAATTTCTGCACTTTATATTCACGCTTCCGCACAACAGCGCATATTACGATTTTGCTCCAACAATTAGTATCGAGGCGGTACTCCAATACGTGGCTTAACATCTGAGGAGACGATCCAAATGGAATTTCAATTTGCTCCAGTCGATGGCCTTGCTCTTAACCGACCACCATTTTTTGATGGCGCAAATTTCATGAAATGGAAGAAAAAGATGTCAATATTCATCCGATCATATGACATCGAGATTTGGAAGATCATTTGTCTTGGCCTGAAAGTTCCAATCAAATCCGACGGATCTCTTAAGAGTTTTGATGAATATAATGACAAAGATTGGAAGAACGACCATCTAAATTGTAAGGCTACTCAACTCTTATATTGTGCCTTAAATCCGGAAGAGGTCAATCGTATCTCATCGTGTGAAAGTGCTAAAGAGATATCGAAAATTGTTGAAATCACACACGAAGGTACAACTAAAGTCAAGGAGACGAAGATCAATATGCTTCTCCACGACTACGAGTTATTCATGTTGAAAGGTGACGAGTCCATCACCAACATGCTCGACCGATTTTCGGTCATCACAAATGGACTTGCTTCGTTCGGAAAACCATTATCAACTAGTGAGAAAGTCATGAAAATCTTAAGATCACTACCTGTTGAATGGGACGGAATGGTGACGGCGATTATGGAATCGAAAGATCTCAATAATCTTGATTTTAGTGCCCTTGTTGGTTCACTAATAAATAACGAGATTGTCCTTAAATCTCGAAATGCAAAGCCAAAACCGAAGGAAAGATCGATAGCCTTGAAGGCTAAGATGTCAAAGAGAGAAGAAATTCTGGTGGATGATAGCGATGAAGAATCAGCATATTATGCCAAAATATTTATAAGATCCAACACTTATTAAACTGCAGAAAGAAGTACATCCAAACGAACGAATCTAAGAAATTCGACAATAATTGTCGATTATGTGGTAAACCAGGCCACTTTGCAAAGAATTGCCGAGCTAAACCCAAGAAGGAGGTCCTCGTTGAAACATGGAGCGATGAAGACGAAGATGATGATTTTATCAATCAAAATAATCTCGCTCTCATGGCCTGAAGTTTATTCGATGATAGCGACGCTGAAAGCCAAGTAAGTAATTCTTACGACGAACTTTTTAAAGCATTTGAATTATTACATACGGACTATCAAAATGCTTTATCCAAATTAAATCCCTTCAATTTAAAAATAAATCTTTGGAAAATGAGATTTCCAAAATTCTTGAAAAAGAGAAATTTATTGAAACCGATCATTCGAAATGCATTGAAAACGAAAATATTTTAAAGGTTGATCTTGTTAAAATTTAAACCGAGCTCAAAAATTTAACAAAGAAATTTTCTCTCGGAAACGAGAAATTTGAAAATATGCTCTTGGTTCAGAAATTTACTTTGAACAAACAGGGGTTGGGATTCACACCTCATTCTAAAAATGAATCCTTAAATTTAAAGATACCCCGTTGCGAAAAATATATGAAAATCGGGCATCACATTTCTAACTATAAAAGCCCACGCCGGACGATTAAAACTAAAACGATTTGGGTTCCTAAAGGAACAATTATTCAAATATCGTCTATGTTTCAAATGAAAAACCAACTACAGGTTGGATCCCCAAAAATTATTTTTTATCAAAATATATTTCACTTAGGGGGAGTAATAATTTTTCAAAGGGGAGATAATATTTTCAGGGGGAGTTTATACCCTATTCATGCATATAGTTACATTCATAATTTGGTATCATGCATATTTTATATTTGGTATCCTTATATTCAATCGGTATTTATTATTCGTTTTATTTATTACACTTTTTGATGAAAACAAAAAGGGGAGAAAAGGATAAAGGAAAAAGAATGAGATTAACCCTGAAAGGAGGATAAAATCGAAGAAAAGTCGAAAGATGAAGATGAAAAGAAAAATGTGGAGACATCGAAAAGATGATGAAAATTTGAAAATTCGAAAAGAAAAAGAAAAGGAAAGCAGGAGTCAAAAAAAAAATCGGAGATGAAACTAATGAAACGGACAAAGTTGAAAACTTTGGTATGTACACATATACATATATTTGTAATTTTGCAGGTAAATCCCATTGACGAAGTGTTGTTTTGTAATCATCAAAAAGGGGGAGATTGTTGGAACATTTTGTTCCATACATGCTATAATAATGTTTTGATGATTAAGTTGTTACACAAAACAAAACAACGAAAAGACAAAGCAAAGCATCGAAGGAGTGGAAGATGTCAAGCTGGAAGGATTTTCATGCAGTCTAACGTACGTAAGACAATGTGGTATAACGTACGTAAAATGGCAATATTAACGTACGTAAGGGATTGTACTTAACGTACGTAAAGGTGATCAAACCAGATGAATGTTGGGAGAGTCAAAGTCAGAAAAGCAGCAACGGACATATGACGTCAGCAATGACGTAAGCCTAACATACGTAATGAAGATTAGCTAATGTACGCAACACCGGAGAAGGATGCTACTGGACTGAATCTGGGTGATGCTAACGTACGTAACCCTTTGAGTTTAACGTACGTAAACTAGCTTACGTACATAATATAGTGAAGAGAGCGTACGTAATGCAGTCTGAAGAGCTAACGGCTAGTTTGGTTGATGAAGGCTATAAATACCACATCCTTGGTATTATTCCATACAACAACTTCAAGCAAAACATTCATTCATATGAGATTCATATACACTCTATTGTTGTAATATTGAGCTTATATTGTTAGTTTGAGTGTTTATACATTCAACATATACACGAGAGGTAAATGAAAATATACGATTGGATTTTGTGTTATTAGGATCAAAGATCCGGCATTATTAGAATCGCAATCGATGTCTAAGTGAGGTTTATCTAGTACCGATAGAAATCTAGAGCGGTTTATTCCTTGTCCGATAGAAAAGGAAAATGGTTTAACTTGGACCGAGAGAAATAGAAGTAGGAGTGGTTTATCACGGACCAATAGAAGACGTGATTGTAACGGTTATCCCTCGACCGATAGAAGAGAGGTGCAGAGGTTTATATCTTCAACCTATAGAAAAAGATACCGAGAAAGGGCGTAGGCTCGATTATAGCCGAACCTCTATAAATCTTTGTGTTGTTTAATTTCTGCACTTTATATTCACGCTTCCGCACAACACCGCATATTCCGATTTTGCTCCAACAATTAGTATCGAAGTGGTACTCCAATACGCGGCTTAACATCTAAGGAGACGATCCAAATGGCATTTCAATTTACTCCAGTCGAAGGCCTTGCTCTTAACCGACAACCATTTTTTGATGGCGCAAATTTCATGACATGGAAGAAAAAGATGTCAATATTCATCCGATCATATGACATCGAGATTTGGAAGATCATTTGTCTTGGCCCGAAAGTTCCAATCAAATCCGACGGATCTCTTAAGAGTTTCGAAGAATATAATGACGAAGATTGGAAGAACGACCATCTAAATTGTAAGGCTACTCAACTCTTATATTGTGCCTTAAATCCGGAAGAGGTCAATCGTATCTCATCATGTGAAATTGCTAAACAGATATGGAAAATTGTTGAAATCACAAACGAAGGTACAACTAAAGTCAAGGAGACGAAGATCAATATGCCTCTCCACGACTACGAGTTATTCATGATGAAAAGTGACGAGTCCATTGTAACACCCCCAATCCACTCAGGGATATTACACGCCGTAGACCCCTTTCCACAAGGAGCTACCAGGCGGGAGACTACAAATCAAAACCCACATGCGGTCAACTTGACCAAAACATAATACCGTAGACCGATTAGGTCTCTCAAAACATAGCATAACCGTACATCTGATGAAACTAAATTACAACTCGATCACATAGTACATAAAATGTCCATCCCCTCAAGGATGACAAGAACTCAAACTGACATATCACTGACAGACGACAGACTACAACTGTGACTAGTATCGCTGCATCGCATCATCCTCCGAGCCAATCCTGTGGTTGCTCACTCTCGATGAACACCTGGAATAAATAACAAAATCCCCAACGAGGGGTTAGCGATGGAATCGCTAGCAAGTAACCAAGCTATACAATTATACATCAAGAATAGAACCGTTATGAAAATAACATTTCGACAAGGTAGTAACACGATCCCCGAGTCTAAAGTCTTTTGAAAATTTATTCCTTTAAAACAAACCATGGGGATTACTCCAGAAATCATTGTAAGAGATTATTTAGAGACTTCGGGGGTCTCAGTGTAAAATCCTGAAATATGAATCTTTTTCCTTTTCAAAAGGTTTTCTTTCAAAATCATACAAATGAATTTATTCTCAACTCAAACCTCAAGACCAAAACCATATTCACCAATATAATCGGGATTCAAGATTCAAACATAAACAATTTAGAGATATCAAATCAACAGTCAAAACGTCTCCGTGGCCCCGAAGGGTCCCACCCGGATTAGTCATCAAGAATAAACTCGAACACACCCATAAGTTATCTTGACATCGCACTCGCAAGTGACGATTCTCGGAGCCCTCTCCAGACCTACCCGATTAGATAACCTTATGGTCAAATCGTAACATCTGGCCGTACTCGCAAGCACGCGCCTCCGGAGGCCTCGACGGACCCTACCCGGATAACACCATTCAAGCACGCCCATAAGTTATCATGACATCGCACTCGCAAGTGCCGATTCTCGGAGCCCTCCCCAGACCTACCCGAATTGATAACCTTATGGTCACAACATAACGTCTGGCCGTACTCGCAAGCACGCTCCTCCGGAGTCCTCGACGGGACCCTACCCGGACAACATCTCAATTCGCTAAGATATACCACAACAACAAAGGCACAATATTCACTACAACCGGAAACACGTAACATATAAGTTAACGTAACATAACTTCCACAAAGGCACAATATTCACAGCACACCATCATTCAGGAAAAAGGCTAACGAGCTAATAATACAAGTATTACGCGATTCCACAATTCCTCGGTTAACTACTCATTTCTAGTATTTATTTTAATCACAAAATAACATGAAGAGGTAGTTATCATTATTCTTGAAACTAAAGTTTACGTTGGTAATTACCTTCATAAAATCACATCTTCATTTAAAGTAAGTTACGGTTAAATATACCATCACTAACGAGTCCACGTTAAATTCACGACACATCACATTCTCAAAGTATAAAGAATATAGACGAGATACTCGCCTCAAGTCCAACGCACGCCGAGCAACGGCACAGCTCGACTTAATGACCGCTACCGAACACTCCGAAGAACACGATTCAACCGGGAAGCTCGGACCCCGAAGAAGACAATGAACGAAAGGGTTCCGACTCGAGTTCTTCACAAGAATTCGACCCTAACAACATATAATCAATAAATCATCGATCATACGAGGAAGAATAATCGTAGAACGCCCGAAACCCCTCTATGACATTTTACTGGACACCTTCAATGCGTCGATCAAGAACTCGACCAAAATAATGAATCGATACGATCCAACCATGGAATAACAAGGGAAATGATATAATACATCTAAATAATCATCAATCCATCACAATACTATGTTAAATCGGATAAAACGGACGAAATCGAACAAAATACCCAAAATCCCCAAAATTAGATTATCAAGAAATCTAACCTTGATTCGGTAGATCGGAGGAGGTTATCGGGTGATGGATTGATGTTAGAAACTCAAGAACTTCGTGGATTGATATATAAACAACATCTAATCACGTACTCCAAGCCCCAGCCGCGGAAGGAAATGAGAGGGATGAGAAAAATGGGTGTAAACCCGACTGCTCGAACATATATATATACTCCCCAGCATCCTGCCGACCACTTACGGCCGTAACCGGCCGACCTTACGGCCGTAACCGGCATTCGTCAAAATCCGCCCAGCGCATGCCGATAGCTTACGGCCGTAACCGACAGGGCCTTACGGTCGTACACGGCAGGTCCTTACGGCCGTAACCGGCATTCGTCCGGAAGTTGCCTGGCACCCGTACGGCCGTAACTCTCGACCCTTACGGCCGTAACCGGCATTCGTCAGGCCATGCCTGCCGAACACTTACGGCCGTAACCGGCACCTTACGGCCGTAACTCGGCCAGACCAGTACCTGCTGCGGCCGTCTCGGTCGTGGCCACTCCGACGGTCCGAACGACCCCGAAACCCGAACCTGAATATGAATCGAAAATACGGTTACGAAGTACTCGCAAAGACGAATCCGAGCACTAAGAGAACACACGATTCCGACCACCCGAAGGCTCAAAATTCGACAACGGAAAGTAATTACCCCAAACTTTGGGAAATTACGAAAATGGCCCAAAACGCCCGAAAATCACGATACGTGATCGAAACACCAAGACAAAGCTCGCAACATGAATAATAACATTAAATGAACTTACGAGAAAGTCGAAACAACAGTTTCGGACGAGATTCGCAAGAATCGAACTCAAGTGCGGAAAAACCGCTAAAAAGCACGGAACTCAACAAAACGACACCGAAACGAGCTCGGATGACAAAAAGTGCAGAATTAATCATTCTCGGAATGACGAAAAGGTCATGAGCGAGTCGTCAAAACGGACTTCCGCTGAAAAAAAGAAATTTACCGAAAATCGAAAATTGCGGATATTACATTCTACCCTCCTTAAAAGAAGTTTCGTCTTGAAACTTAAAATAAGTAGGAATAAGCAATATCCACTGTCAGGAAAACTCGACGAGATACCCAAAAACCGAAAACTCGCGCCCGACGGCAAAACACTGCAAGAAACGCAAAGGAACATACGGCGTGAAAACACGCTCCACGACGACCAACACAACGCCACCGATAGAGACATAATAAAACCAACAAGTGACAAGCGTCATCAAACAGATAATATAACCAAGTCGATTATCCGAACAGTCACAAAACACAATGAATGAAAATCAATATGATTGACCACCCCAACGGTACATCAATCAAAACGCGAGCCAATCGCTGAAGAAATACGGAATTCCACCGCCCAAGGGTTGGAAGATCGAAAACGAGACAAATTTCCCGAATATAAGGAAATTAGGAAGGAGTCTGAACGCTCAACAATTACGAAACGAGATCAACAAAAACCGGACAATCAAACGATCGAACCACAACGGTCGAGACAACAAAAATCGAACAATCATGTTCGAATCACGAAGAACAATAAAATTCAAACAACAACTCTCAGGTTCACGTCTCGGCTCGAGACAATATATGATCCGGTAAAAGCAACAAGATGTGATTCACATAAGATCCACATGAAAGGGAATAGCAATAGAAAAGTCACAACGACAAACGAGTTATTTCGAAACACCACACTCGTTCGATCAATAAAAGCAAGGGATAGGGCAAGCTCAGAAAATATTAACAAACATAAACGAGTCGACAGAGTCAAAAATATAGAAGTTCAAAATCTAATCCACTTCGAATAAGAGAACTAGTAAAACCAGATGATGTCACTTCCGAACAAGGTTCACAAGAATCGAACCGAACTCGAAAAAGTCACAGCGATAACCAGATTGACCCAAAACAAGATCACAGCTCGTTCGAGCAGCGAAATCTGAGAACAAGTTCGTAAAGTATCAACGAACACGAGCGAGTCGATAGACTTGAGAAAGAGGAAATGCAGAAGCCAAAAAAATTACGGGTATTATATTCGACCTCATCTAAAAGAAGGTCGCCCCCGCAACTCACAACAGCGAAATCAAGGTGACGACACAACAAGCAACCGACAGAAACATCCTTCGAAGGCCTCTCAAAGCCGATTCCGATGACTGTGCTGAAGCGCGAACTGCGTAAGTCTCGGTAGCCAATTCACAAAATCAATTCGGTGTCCTCGAGTCCACACTTGAAATGTGTTCTTGACGAGAAGGACAAATTTACACGTGCATGCCCGGCACATCACGGTTGAAACGCCTCGGCTCGGCATACCGAAAATACAAATGCTAGATCTGATAGGGCATAACGTCGCAAAACAACATAGCGGAGATGCCAACTCAGCACAACAAGGAATCATAATACATATCATATACAACGATTATCATCGTAAAATAATACACACAAACACTACAGCAATGACGGTATCGTTCGGCGACCTCAACGGCCCGAACAATAACCAACACATAATTACAAACATTATGAAACAATCACATATGTACACAAACGTACAAACCCAAGCTTTAACAGCTAACACAGGTGCGTTAACACGCAAGCCACCACGAAATGACAACATTAAGGATCGTCATCACACCTCCCACAAGGGCTAACAAAATATATGCGTGGCGAACGACTCGACGCTCACGCCACCAATTCAATCACAATTCGGGGTTAACACCGTAACGAAAGTTCGAAAACCATACACGCATTTCCGGTCCGCAAACAGGAATGATAGGTTTTAAAAACGAAAACCACCTTTTGAAAACAGTTTGGAAACAACAGTTGATCTTGAGCATCATTTTACAAAAAGTAGTACAAACACCATTATCGAGACTTTGAAAATTATCTTGCGTTTGAACAAAAATGAGGACACCTTTCTTTTAGTGAAAAACTTTCAAAAATATTCGACCCTTGGGTCTAAGCAACTGCATTTGAAAATATCTCAAAATATTTTTGGTCCTCAACCGGAAAATTTTTGAAATGTATTGCGGCATTAGAAAACACCTTGAAAACACCGCAAGAAAATAATTCGTTTTAAAAGTACGTCTCAATTTTAATTTTCTAAGATACTCAAGGTTTTCAAAATAATTCAATGGGCTAAAATGCCCAAAAATTTGAGTAATTACAAGGAACAATATAGCGCCGTGGGTCCCGCGCCGGAACCCACTGTGCTAAAAACCTTTATAAACTACCAAAAAGGCCAATGACGGTAATATTTCAAAAACTCACAAAATCCATTTACAAAATACTAAATTCCGTCATAAGAATTTCGCCAAAATGATCAAGGCCATAATGCCAAAAACTCGGTTAAGGGAATTGGTTTTCGAAATAAAACTCAGTCGGTAAAATACCGAAAGCCATTACAAAAGAACTCACGCAGCGGATAAAAGAAATAAAGTCAAACATGCACAAGACAGCAACACTACTCCTCATATGAACGAAAAATGGGAGTCAAATAATCACATATCATGAAATCAAAATCCATAAGAGGATTCCGTCAATTAACTCATAATCATAAAAATAGCTCGTGTCACACGAGGCACAACACAAAGAAAGGAGACTTACATCCACAGGTCGCATGAAGATAATGGCTGCAACACGATACTAATCACAACGAACCACAATTGATCACAACGGATCACAATGATCTCGCTTGTTCACAACTGCTCACCCGGGTGACACGACAAGACACGACTCCGACAAGACACGACTCGACCCAACTACCTAGGTTTTCGCAAACCTAAGCTCCGATACCATTTATGTAACACCCCCAATCCACTCAGGGATATTACACGCCGTAGACCCCTTTCCACAAGGAGCTACCAGGCGGGAGACTACAAATCAAAACCCACATGCGGTCAACTTGACCAAAACATAATACCGTAGACCGATTAGGTCTCTCAAAACATAGCATAACCGTACATCTGATGAAACTAAATTACAACTCGATCACATAGTACATAAAATGTCCATCCCCTCAAGGATGACAAGAACTCAAACTGACATATCACTGACAGACGACAGACTACAACTGTGACTAGTATCGCTGCATCGCATCATCCTCCGAGCCAATCCTGTGGTTGCTCACTCTCGATCGAACACTGGAATAAATAACAAAATCCCCAACGAGGGGTTAGCGATGGAATCGCTAGCAAGTAACCAAGCTATACAATTATACATCAAGAATACAACCGTTATGAAAATAACATTTCGACAAGGTAGTAACACGATCCCCGAGTCTAAAGTCTTTTGAAAATTTATTCCTTTAAAACAAACCATGGGGATTACTCCAGAAATCATTGTAAGAGATTATTTAGAGACTTCGGGGGTCTCAGTGTAAAATCCTGAAATATGAATCTTTTCCTTTTCAAAAGGTTTTCTTTCAAAATCATACAAATGAATTTATTCTCAACTCAAACCTCAAGACCAAAACCATATTCACCAATATAATCGGGATTCAAGATTCAAACATAAACAATTTAGAGATATCAAATCAACAGTCAAAACGTCTCGTGGCCCGAAGGGTCCCACCCGGATTAGTCATCAAGAATAAACTCGAACACACCCATAAGTTATCTTGACATCGCACTCGCAAGTGACGATTCTCTGAGCCCTCTCGGACCTACCCGATTAGATAACCTTATGGTCAAATCGTAACATCTGGCCGTACTCGCAAGCACGCGCCTCCGGAGGCCTCGACGGACCCTACCCGGATAACACCATTCAAGCACGCCCATAAGTTATCATGACATCGCACTCGCAAGTGCCGATTCTCGGAGCCCTCCCCAGACCTACCCGAATTGATAACCTTATGGTCACAACATAACGTCTGGCCGTACTCGCAAGCACGCTCCTCCGGAGGCCTCGACGGGACCCTACCCGGACAACATCTCAATTCGCTAAGATATACCACAACAACAAAGGCACAATATTCACTACAACCGGAAACACGTAACATATAAGTTAACGTAACATAACTTCCACAAAGGCACAATATTCACAGCACACCATCATTCAGGAAAAGGATAACGAGCTAATAATACAAGTATTACGCGATTCCACAATTCCTCGGTTAACTACTCATTTCTAGTATTTATTTTAATCACAAAATAACATGAAGAGGTAGTTATCATTATTCTTGAAACTAAAGTTTACATTGGTAATTACCTTCATAAAATCACATCTTCATTTAAAGTAAGTTACGGTTAAATATACCATCACTAACGAGTCCACGTTAAATTCACGACACATCACATTCTCAAAGTATAAAGAATATAGACGAGATACTCGCCTCAAGTCCAACGCACGCGGAGCAATGGGAAAGCTCGACTTAATGACCGCTACCGAACACTCCGAAGAACACGATTCAACCGGGAAGCTCGGACCCCGAAGAAGACAATGAACGAAAGGGTTCCGACTCGAGTTCTTCACAAGAATTCGACCCTAACAACATATAATCAATAAATCATCGATCATACGAGGAAGAATAATCGTAGAACGCCCGGAAACCCCTCTATGACATTTTACCGGACACCTTCAAGGCGTCGATCAAGAACTCGACCAAAATAATGAATCGATACGATCCAACCATGGAATAACAAGGGAAATGATATAATACATCTAAATAATCATCAATCCATCACAATACTATGTTAAATCGGATAAAACGGACGAAATCGAACAAAATACCCAAAATTAGATTATCAAGAAATCTAACCTTGATTCGGTAGATCGGAGGAGGTTATCGGGTGATGGATTGATGTTAGAAACTCAAGAACTTCGTGGATTGATATATAAACAACATCTAATCACGTACTCCAAGCCCCAGCCGCGGAAGGAAATGAGAGGGATGAGAAAAATGGGTGTAAACCCGACTGCTCGAACATATATATACTCCCCAGCATCCTGCCGACCACTTACGGCCGTAACCGGCCGACCTTACGGCCGTAACCGGCATTCGTCAAAATCCGCCCAGCGCATGCCGATCGCTTACGGCCGTATCGACAGACCTTACGGCCGTAACTCGGGACTTACGGCCGTACACGGCAGTCCTTACGGCCGTAATCGCATTCGTCCGGAAGTTGCACGCACCCGTCTGGCCGTAACTCTCGACCCTTACGGCAGTAACCGGCATTCGTCGTGCCATGCTGCCGAGCGATTCTGGCCGTAACTGCACCTTACGGCCGTAACTCGGCCAGACTAGTACCTGCTGCGGCCGTCTCGGTCGTGGCCACTCCGACGGTCCGAACGACCCCGAAACCCGAACCTGAATATGAATCGGAAATACGGTTACGAAGTACTCGCAAAGACGAATCCGAGCACTAAGAGAACACACGATTCCGACCACCCGAAGGCTCAAAATTCGACAACGGAAAGTAATTACCCCAAACTTTGGGAAATTACGAAAATGGCCCAAAACGCCCGAAAATCACGATATGTGATCGAAACACCAAGACAAAGCTCGCAACATGAATAATAACATTAAATGAACTTACGAGAAAGTCGAAACAACAGTTTCGGACGAGATTCGCAAGAATCGAACTCAAGTGCGGAAAAACCGCTAAAAAGCACGGAACTCAACAAAACGACACCGAAACGAGCTCGGATGACAAAAAGTGCAGAATTAATCATTCTCGGAATGACGAAAAGGTCATGAGCGAGTCGTCAAAATGGACTTCCGCTGAAAAAAAGAAATTTACCGAAAATCGAAAATTGCGGATATTACATCCATCACCAACATGCTCGATCAATTTTCGGTCATCACAAATGGACTTGCTTCGTTCGGAAAACCATTATCAAGTAGTGAGAAAGTCAAGAAAATCTTAAGATCACTACCTGTTGAATGAGACGGAATGGTGACGACGATTATGGAATCGAAAGATCTCAATAATCTTGATTTTACTGCCCTCGTTGGTTCACTAATAAATAACGAGATTGTCCTTAAATCTCGAAATGCAAAGCCGAAACCGAAGGAAAGATCAATAGCCTTGAAGGCTAAGATGTCAAAGAGAGAAGAAATTCTGGTGGATGATAGCGATGAAGAATCGGCATATTATGCCAAAATATTAATAAGTTCCAACACTTATTAAACCGCAGAAAGAAGGACATCCAAACGAGCGAATCTAAGAAATTCGACAATAATTGTCGATTATGTTATAAACCAGGCCACTTTGCAAAGAATTGCCGAGCTAAACCCAAAAAGGAGGTCCTCGTTGCAACATGGAGCGATGAAGACGAAGATGATGATTTTATCAATCAAAATAATCTCCCTCTCATGGCCCGAAGTTTATTCGAAGATAGCGACGCCGAAAGCTAAGTAAGTAATTCTTACGACGAACTTTTTAAAGCATTTGAATTATTACATACGGACTATCAAAATGCTTTATCCAAAATTAAATCCCTTCAATTTAAAAATAAATCTTTGGAAAATGAGATTTCCAAAATTCTTGAAAAAGAGAAATTTATTGAGACCGATCATTCGAAATGCATTGAAAACGAAAATATTTTAAAGGATGATCTTGTTAAAATTTATACCGAGCTCAAAAATTTAACGAAGAAATTTTCTCTCGGAAACGAGAAATTTGAAAATATGCTCTCGGTTCAGAAATTTACTTTGAACAAACAGGGGTTGGGATTCACACCTCGTTCTAAAAATGAATCCTTAAATTTAAAGATACCCCGTTGCGAAAAATGTATGAAAATTGGGCATCACATTTCTAACTGTAAAAGCCCACGCCGGACGATTAAAACTAAAACGATTTGGGTTCCTAAAGGAACAATTATTCAAATATCGTCTATGATTCAAATGAAAAACCAACTACAGGTTGGATCCCCAAAAATTAATTTTTTTCAAAATATATTTTACTTAGGGGGAGTAATAATTTTTGAAAGGGGAGATAATATTTTCAGGGGGAGTTTATACCCTATTCATGCATATAGTTATATTCATAATTTGGTATCATGCATATTTTATATTTGGTATCCTTATATTCAATCGGTATTTATTACTCGTTTTATTTATTACACTTTTTGATGAAAACAAAAAGGGGAGAAAAGGAGAAAGGAAAAAGAATGGGATTAACCCTGAAAGGAGGAGAAAATCGAAGAAAAGTCGAAAAATGAAGTTGAAAAGAAAAATGAGGAGACGTCGAAAAGATGATGAAAATTCGAAAATTCGAAAAGAAAAAGAAAAGGAAAGCAGGAGTCAAAAAGAAAAAGAAATGGGAGATGAAACTAATGAAACGGACAAAGTTGAAAACTTTGGTATGTACACATATACATATATTTGTAATTTTGCAGGTAAATCCCATTGACGAAGTGTTGTTTTCTAATCATCAAAAAGGGGGAGATTGTTGGAACATTTTGTTCCATACATGCTATAATAATATTTTGATGATTAAGTTGTTACACAAAACAAAACAATGAAAAGACACAAAGCATCGAAGGAGTGGAAGATGTCAAGTTGGAAGGATTTTCATGCAGTCTAACGTACGTAAGACAATGTGGTATAACGTACGTAAAATGGCAATATTAACGTACGTAAGGGATTGTACTTAACGTACGTAAAGGTGATTAAACCAGATGAACATTGGGAGAGTCAAAGTCAGAAAAGCAGCAACGGACATATGACGTCAGCAATGACGTAAGCCTAACATATGTAATGAAGATTAGCTAATGTACGCAACACCGGAGAAGGATGCTACTGGACTGAATCTGGGTGATGCTAACGTACGTAACCCTTTGAGGTTAACATACGTAAACTAGCTTACGTACATAATATAGTGAAGAGAGCGTACGTAATGCAGTCTGAAGAGCTAACGGCTAGTTTGGTTGATGAAGGCTATAAATACCACATCCTTGGTATTATTCCATACAACAACTTCAAGCAAAACATTCATTGATCTGAGATTCATATACACTCTATTGTTGTTGTAATATTGAGCTTATATTGTTAGTTTGAGTGTTTATACATTCAATATATACACGAGAGGTAAATGAAAATATACGATTGGATTTGGTATTATTAGGATCAAGGATCCGGCATTATCAGAATCGCAATCGATATCTAAGTGAGGTTTATCTAGTACCGATAGAAATCTAGAGCGGTTGATTCCTTGTCCGATAGAAAAGGAAAACGGTTTAACTTGGACCAACACAAAGACAAGTACGAGTGATTTATCACGGACCAATAGAAGACGTGATTGTAACGGTTATCTCTCGACCAATAGAAGAGAGGTGCAGAGGTTTATATCTTCAACCTATAGAAAAAAATACCGAGAAATGACGTAGGGTCGATTATAGCCGAACCTCTATAAATCCTTGTGTCGTTTAATTTCTGCACTTTATATTCACGCTTCCGCACAACGACGCATAGTCCGATTTTGCTGCAACAATTAGTATCGGAGCGGTACTCCAATACGCGGCTTAACATCTGAGGAGACGATCCAAATGGCATTTCAATTTGCTCCAGTCGAAGGCCTTGCTCTTAACCGACCACCATTTGTTGATGGCGCAAATTTCATGATATGGAAGAAAAAGATGTCAATATTCATCCGAGCATATGACATTGAGATTTGGAAGATCATTTGTCTTGGCCCGAAAGTTCCAATCAAATCCGACGGATCTATTAAGAGTTTCGAAGAATATAATGACGAAGATTGGAAGAACGACCATCTAAATTGTAAGGTTACTCAACTCTTATATTGTGCCTTAAATCCGGAAGAGGTCAATCGTATCTCATCGTGTGAAATTGCTAAAGAGATATGGAAAGTTCTTGAAATCACACACGAAGGTACAACTAAAGTCAAGGATATGAAGATCAATATGCTTTGGTATACCCTATTCATGCATATAGTTATATTCATAATTTGGTATCATGCATATTTTATATTTGGTATCCTTATATTCAATCGGTATTTATTACTCATTTTATTTATTAAACTTTTTGATGAAAACAAAAAGGGGAGAAAAGGAGAAAAGAAAAAGAATGGGATTAACCCTGAAAGGAGGAGAAAATCGAAGAAAAGTCGAAAAGATGAAGTTGAAAAGAAAAATGAGGAGACGTCGAAAAGATGATGAAAATTTGAAAATTCGAAAAGGAAAAGAAAAGGAAAGCAGGAGTCAAAAAAAAAAGAAATGGGAGATGAAACTAATGAAACGGACAAAGTTGAAAACTTTGGTATGTACACATATACATATATTTGTAATTTTGCAGGTAAATCCCATTGACGAATTGTTGTTTTGTAATCATCAAAAAGGGAGAGATTGTTGGAACATTTTGTTCCATACATGGTATAACAATATTTTGAGGATTAAGTTGTTACACAAAACAAAACAACGAAAAGACGAAGCAAAGCATCGAAGGAGTAGAAGATGTCAAGCTGGAAGGATTTTCATGCAGTCTAATGTACGTAAGACAATGTGGTATAACGTACGTAAAATGGCAATATTAACATACGTAAGGGATTGTACTTAACGTACGTAAAGGTGATTAAACCAGATGAATGTTGGGAGAGTCAAAGTCAGAAAAGCAGCAACGGACATATGACGTCAGCAATGACGTAAGCCTAACATATGTAATGAAGATTAGCTAACATACGCAACCCCGGAGAAGGATGCTACTGGACTGAATCTGGGTGATGCTACCGTATGTAACCCTTTGAGGTTAACGTACATAAACAACTTACATACATAATATAGTGAAGAGAGCGTCCGTAATCCAGTCTGAAGAGCTAACGGCTAGTTTGGTTGATGAAGGCTATAAATACCACATCCTTGGTATTATTCCATACAACAACTTCAAGAAAAACATTCATTGATCTGAGATTCATATACACTCTATTGTTGTTGTAATATTGAGCTTATATTGTTAGTTTGAGTGTTTATACATTCAACATATACACGAGAGGTAAATGAAAATATATAATTGGATTTGGTGTTATTAGGATCAAGGATCCGACATTATCAGAATCGCAATCGATATCTAGTACCGATAGAAATCTAGAGCGGTTGATTCCTTGTCCGATAGAAAAGGAAAACGGTTTAACTTGGACCGACACAAAGACAAGTACGAGTGGTTTATTACGGACCAATAGAAGATGTGATTGTAACGGTTATCCCTCGACCGATAGAAGACAGGTGCATAGGTTTATATCTTCAACCTATAGAAAAAGATACCGAGAAAGGACGTAGGCTCGATTATAGCCGAACCTATATAAATCCTTGTGTCGTTTAATTTCTGCACTTTATATTCACGCTTCCGCACAACGGCGTATAGTCCGATTTTGCTTCAACAATTAGTATCGGAGCGGTACTCCAACACGCGGCTTAACAACTGAGGAGACGATCCAAATGGCATTTCAATTTGCTCCAGTCGAAGGCCTTGCTCTTAATTGACCACCATTTTTTGATGGCGCAAATTTCATGACATGGAAGAAAAAGATGTCAATATTCATCTGAGCATATGACATTGAGATTTGGAAGATCATTTGTCTTGGTCTGTAAGTTCCAATCAATCCGATGGATCTCTTAAGAGTTTCGAAGAATATAATGACGAAGATTGGAAGAACGACCATCTAAATTGTAAGGCTACTCAACTCTTATATTGTGCCTTAAATCCGGAAGAGGTCAATCGTATCTCATCGTGTAAAAGTGCTAAAGAGATATGGATAGTTCTTGAAATCACACACGAAGGTACAACTAAAGTCAAGGAGACGAAGATCAATATGCTTTGGTATACCCTATTCATGCATATAGTTATATTCATAATTTGGTATCATGCATATTTTATATTTGGTATCCTTATATTCATTCGGTATTTATTACTTGTTTTATTTATTACACTTTTTGATGAAAACAAAAAAGGGAGAAAAGGAGAAAAGAAAAAGAATGGGATTAACCCTGAAAGGTGGAGAAAATCGAAGAAAAGTCGAAAAGATGAAGTTGAAAAGAAAAATGAGGAGACTTCGAAAAGATGATGAAAATTTGAAAATTCGAAAAGAAAAAGAAAAGGAAAGCAGGAGTCAAAAAAAAGAAATGGGAGATGAAACTAATGAAACGGACAAAGTTGAAAACTTTGGTATGTACACATATACATATATTTGTAATTTTGCACGTAAATCCCATTGACGAATTGTTGTTTTGTAATCATTAAAAAGGGAGAGATTGTTGGAACATTTTGTTCCATACATGGTATAACAATATTTTGATGATTAAGTTGTTACACAAAACAAAACAACGAAAAGACGAAGCAAAGCATCGAAGGAGTAGAAGATGTCAAGCTGGAAGGATTTTCATGCAGTCTAATGTATGTAAGACAATGTGGTATAACGTACGTAAAATGGCAATATTAACGTACGTAAGGGATTGTACTTAACGTACGTAAAGGTGATTAAACCAGATGAACGTTGGGAGAGTCAAAGTCAGAAAAGCAGCAACGGACATATGACGTCAGCAATGACGTAAGCCTAACATATGTAATGAAGATTAGCTAACGTACGCAACCCCGGAGAAGGATGCTACTGGACTGAATCTGGGTGATGCTACCGTACGTAACCCTTTGAGGTTAACGTACATAAACTAGCTTACATACATAATATAGTGAAGAGAGCGTCCGTAATGCAGTCTGAAGAGCTAACGACTAGTTTGGTTGATGAAGGCTATAAATACCACATCCTTGGTATTATTCTATACAACAACTTCAAGAAAAACATTCATTGATCTGAGATTCATATACACTCTATTGTTGTTATAATATTGAGCTTATATTGTTAGTTTGAGTGTTTATACATTCAACATATGTAATACCCGAATTTTCAGTATAAATTTTTCGCGTTATTTTATCTGAGATATACTGTATAGTTTGGTATCTATACAGTATGGATAAAATAAATTGAGAACCAAGACAGTTATACTGGTGTGATTATCGTTTTTGATTGACAGATATATTCAGGATATGTTGTATCAGGTTAAACAGATTTGGATATCAGGTATACCGTATGAGGATATTTTTGGATTCAGTATGTGTATTCAGTATGCCGTATGTTCGTATTCGGTATGTCGTGGCATTGGACAGGAATTGTTGAAAATGGCTAAGTATGGAAGCCATTACGTACGTTATGTGTTGAAGCTTACGTACGTTAAATTGGTAGAGTTACGTACGTTATGGCCGAGACATTACGTACGTAACATGGGAATCAGACGATCGAGTCTTGGCCGCAGTGGGACCACGTGTCGGCACTTTTCGTGGAAGGATGTTGACAGCGAGTCAACTACGATACGACGTTATATAGGATGTATTACGTACGTAATATAAGTTTTACTGTAGCGAGTCAACGTACATGTTACGTACGTTATGAAGGAAACATTACGTACGTAAGCATGTTAACAAAACAGGACAGTTAGTTTTGGGATTAGCATTACGTACGCTATCAAGGATGGCTAACGTACGTAATGCGTGTTACGTACGTTAAACTTGGTGTGTTACGTACGTAACGAACAGAAATGTTTTATAAGTAGATGCCCGTCTTTCATTTCCTTCGACGTTTCTTTTCATTTTTCGTCTTCAAACATTGAGAGAGGGATACTTTGGCTCTCCTAATCCGATTTTGAGCTTGAGGGCTTGGATTTGGAGCTCGGATATGGAGTCATTGATGATTCTTGAAGTAATTTCTTGAGTATTCCATCTTCTATGAGGTATGTTGGATACTTCTCCTTTTCATTTCGGAATTTTGATGTTATAGTTGATGAATGATTCGTATGAAGATGATTATGATGTTGTTATTGCGATTCTTGAGGATATATGAGGTTTATGTTGAAGGAAGATAATGATATGCTTTGAATATGTTGATTATGATTATGGAATCATAGAGTTCTTGAAGTTCTTGAGGCCATATGATGACTATGATGATTTGATAATTCGTTTAACCGATTTAAGATGGTATTCTAAATCATAGTGATGATAGTGATTGATTTAGATGAGATGAATCTTGATATGAGGTTGAATTCCGGATTGAATATGTTATGATCAATGTTACCAAGTTGGTTCGATTATTGATATGATTATTGTTCTAGGTTGATTAACCAATATGTATAATCATTTTGCCGCGGTGAAAGGCCGTAGATTCTGTCCGGTCGGGGATGAAGAGCTCGTAGACGAGGGCGATGAGTTCGGTGTTGGTTTTGTCATGTTGGTATCCAGGCAAGTGTTTACTTGTTCGGTTGTAATGTTTTGATGAGTAATTCCATTTACATTTCATAAGTATTTTATGTTGTATTGCATATTGACGAATGTTCAGTGATGTTCTAAAAGGATTAGAATGCACAGTTGATGATTGTTGAGATACTTGGACAATCTTGGGAAGATTGTAGTATTCCGATATTGTTGATGTCATTTTGGATATTCTTGGTCTATGGTATACATTTCGGAAGGAAGTCCGGATAGAGGTATGTTTTGTGGTAATCGTACATAGAAGATTGTGTACGGGAAGGTATTCGGTATTGAGGTATTATGTGGTATTATCGTGATATTGGGATTTTGATGAGAATCGTTGGATTACCGGAAGTGGTAAGGTTATCGTTGAGGTTATTATTCTCATGATGCATGGCATGTGAATATTTATGTTTATGTACTTGTGGTTATTTGTCGGGCATTATTGCTGACCCCGTTGTGGGACTTGTTTTTCAGGTATTGAGAACTTTGATGGTTGCGGTCGTGAGGCGAGGATTCCGCATTTATACTGTCTATGGCATATTTTTGGGGAATCGTGTATTTTGTTTGTGTATATCATTATTGATGTATATGTATCTTGAACTGTATTTCTATCCGCTGCGTGAGTTCTTTCAAATGGCTTTCGGTTTTATGCCAACTGAGTTCGATTTCGAAAACCGATTCCCTTAACCGAGTTTTTGGCCTTGATTATCTTGACGGTAGTTGGTGTTTTCAAATGATTTTGTGAGTTTTGGAAAATACTACCGTCATCGGCCTTTTTGGGCGTTTTTGTAAATGGTTTTTTTTAGCCTGGTGGGTTCCGGCGCGGGGCCCACGGCGTGTAATATTCCCGGATGGATCTGGGGGTGTTACAACATATACACGAGAGGTAAATGAAAATATATAATTGGATTTGGTGTTATTAGGATCAAGGATCCGGCATTATCAGAATCGCAATCGATATCTAAGTGATGTCGATCTAGTACCGATAGAAATCTAGAGCGGTTGATTCCTTGTCCGATAGAAAAGGAAAACAGTTTAACTTGGACCGACACAAAGACAAGTACGAGTGGTTTATTATGGACCAATAGAAGACGTGATTGTAACGGTTATCCCTCGACCGATAGAAGACAGGTGCAGAGGTTTATATCTTCAACCTATAGAAAAAGATACCGAGAAAGGACGTAGGCTCGATTATAGCCGAACCTATATAAATCCTTGTATCGTTTAATTTCTGCACTTTATATTCACGCTTCCGCACAATGGCGTATAGTCCGATTTTGCTTCAACAATTAGTATCGGAGCGGTACTCCAACACGCGGCTTAACATCTGAGGAGACGATCCAAATGGCATTTCAATTTGCTCCAGTCGAAGGCCTTGCTCTTAACCGACCACCATTTTTTGATGGCGCAAATTTCATGACATGGAAGAAAAAGATGTCAATATTCATCCGAGCATATGACATTGAGATTTGGAAGATCATTTGTCTTGGTCTGTAAGTTCCAATCAAATCCGATGGATCTCTTAAGAGTTTCGAAGAATATAATGACGAAGATTGGAAGAACGACCATCTAAATTGTAAGGCTACTCAACTCTTATATTGTGCCTTAAATCCGGAAGAGGTCAATCGTATCTCATCGTGTGAAAGTGCTAAAGAGATATGGAAAGTTCTTGAAATCACACACGAAGGTACAACTAAAGTCAAGGAGACAAAGATCAATATGCTTTGGTATACCCTATTCATGCATATAGTTATATTCATAATTTGGTATCATGCATATTTTATATTTGGTATCCTTATATTCATTCGGTATTTATTACTTGTTTTATTTATTACACTTTTTGATGAAAACAAAAAAGGGAGAAAAGGAGAAAAGAAAAAGAATGGGATTACCCCTGAAAGGTGGAGAAAATCGAAGAAAAGTCGAAAATATGAAGTTGAAAAGAAAAATGAGGAGACGTCGAAAAGATGATGAAAATTTGAAAATTCGAAAAGAAAAAGAAAAGGAAAGCAGGAGTCAAAAAAAAAGAAATGGGAGATGAAACTAATGAAACGGACAAAGTTGAAAACTTTGGTATGTACACATATACATATATTTGTAATTTTGCAGGTAAATCCCGTTGACGAAGTGTTGTTTTGTAATCATCAAAAAGGGGGAGATTGTTAGAACATTTTGTTCCATACATGCTATAATAATGTTTTGATGATTAAGTTGTTACACAAAACAAAACAACGAAAAGACGAAGCAAAGCATCGAAGAAGTGGAAGATGTCAAGCTGGAAGGATTTTCATGCAGACTAACGTACGTAAGACAATGTGGTATAACATACGTAAAATGGCAATATTAACGTACGTAATGGATTGTACTTAACGTACGTAAAGGTGATCAAACCAGATGAATGTTGGGAGAGTCAAAATCAGAAAAGCATCAACGGACATATGACGTCAGCAATGACGTAAGCCTAACATACGTAATGAAGATTAGCTAACGTATGCAACACCGGAGAAGGATACTACTAGACATAACGTACGTAAACTAGTTTACGTACATAATATAGTGAAGAGAGCATACGTAATGCAGTCTGAAGAGCTAACGGCTAGTTTGGTTGATGAAGGCTATAAATACCACATCCTTGGTATTATTCCATACAACAACTTCAAGCAAAACATTCATTGATCTGAGATTCATATACACTCTATTGTTGTTGTAATATTGAGCTTATATTGTTAGTTTGTCAACATATACACGACAAGTCAAAGAAAAGATACGATTGGATTCGGTGTTATTAGGATCAAGGATCCGGCATTATTAGAATTGCAATCGATATCTAAGTGAGGTTTATCTAGTACCGATAGAAATCTAGAGCGGTTGATTCCTTGTTCGATAGAAAAGGAAAACGGTTTGACTTGGACCGACCTAAAGACAAGTACGAGTGGTTTATCACGGACCAATAGAAGACGTGATTGTAACAGTTATCCCTCGACCGATAGAAGAGAGGTGCAGAGGTTTATATCTTCAACCTATAGAAAAAGATACAGAGAGAGGACGTAGGCTCGATTATAGCCGAACCTCTATAAATCCTTGTGTCGTTTAATTTCTGCACTTTATATTCACGCTTCCGCACAACGGCCCATATTCTGATTTTGCTCCAACACCACCTACGATTCATGTAAATTTGCACAAAAACAACAACGAAGACGGATCGCAACCAAACCCTCTCGATTTCACAAATACCATGAAATTTACCATGAACTCGTAGGGAAAACATGAATACCACTAAGATTAATCACATACATCATGGATTAATCAACACCACGGAATGAATCGGACATTAAATCGAAAATCCCCAAATATCCCAAAAGTAGGGTTCTAACAGATTACCTCGGATTGAAGAAGAAGAACAAGTGTTGGTGTTGTTAATATACACCAAGAACTCAAGAAAGATGATGGCTTGGAGTTACAAGACTTCGAATCGCCCAGAAATCGCCCAAGGATCACTCAAAAGTGGAGGAGGAAAAGAAATGGAAAAAATGACAGGAGTTGACCTGCTCTGGCCCTTACATACTGGATCTAATTAGCACAGGCTACTCTCATGTTTAGCGAACGCTAACGGGGTCATCCAGTAGTCCAGTAGCTCTTGTCCTAAGATGTTAGCACGCGCTACTACAGAATTAGCTCACGCTACAACTAGAGTTAGCGTGCACTAAAGATAGTATCATCGTGCGCTACCTGTACAGTCCTGTCCAGAGTCCAGAACCTCAAAAACCTACTGCCCTTACTGGAGTACCGGATTAGCGTGCGCTGCCAACCTAACTAGCGTGCGCTATGTACCACCATTGCGCGCACTAAGAATGGTCTTAGCGTGCACCATCGGGCTAAAACAGACAACTGGAGGGTCTCTGGAATGTCCCGTTAGCGCGCTAAGGTCATCCTTAGCGTGCGTTAACGAGTGCAGACAGTAGAGTAGACAGTCCTCAAAGTTGGAAAACGACGAATTCTCCCCCGGATGAGAACAACGTGCACTCGACACTAAACAATAGACTGAAGAAGACACACGCACGACGAGTTCGAGTCCGAACTAGAGTACTAAAAGAAAACATTATTTCGGCTACCCAAGGGTTCGGAAAACAACAAAGATAGTAACTACCCCATAACTTTGTGAAATTACAAAACAGCCCCAAACATCTGAAACACACGATACACGATCGATACATCAAACAAAAGCTCACAACACTCATAATAAAATAAGATGGATTTACGGAAATCCCCAAACGGCGATTCCGAACAACGATTACGAGAATCGAACCAAATAGCGACCAAAATGACAATAAACATGGAATTGAGTAAAACAGGTCCGAAACACGTTCGGATAACAAAAAGTCCAGTATTAAATGTTCTCAAATTACCGGAAAAAGAAAAAATGCGAATATTACATTCTACCCCTCTAAAAATAAGTTTTGTCCCGAAACTTAAGAAACAAACAACTCGGGGTACCTAGCACGCATGCTATCCTCGGTTTCCCAAGTTGCCTCCTCGACACCATGTCTCGACCACTGCACCTTGACCAATGGAATGGTCTTATGACTCAGTCGCTTCTCATGGTGCTCCAAAATCTTCAAGGGACGCTCCTCGAAGGTAATATCCTCAGCGATATCGATCTCACCATAGTCGATAACATGACTAGGATTCGGAACATATTTCCTCAGATGACAAACATGGAAAACGCCATGGGCGTGGCTCAAATCCGTAGGCAACGCCAAATGATACGCCAACTCGCCGACCCTCTCTATAATCTCAAAGGGCCCAATAAACCTCAGACTCAACTTACCCTTCTTCCCGAAGCGAAAAACTCCTTTCGTCGGCGACACCTTTAGCAAAATGTGGTCTCCCACCTCGAACTCCAAAGTCCGAAGACGAACATTAGCATAGGATTTCTATCGACTCTGAGCAGTCAACATCCTCTCTGAATCAATTCCACCATATTCCTCGTCTCCAAGGTGATATCCGGTTCGGTTCCGACCAAACCGGACCCCTCGTTCCCACAAATCAACGATCGACATCGCCGTCCATAAAGCGCCTCATACGGTGCCATCCGAATCGACGCGTGCCAACTATAGTTGTACCTGAACTCGATCAACGGCAAATGCTCCTCCCAATCACTGCTCCAATCGATAGCACAAGCATGCAACATATCCTGAAATGTCTGGATAGTGCGCTCCGACTGCCCATCCGTCTGAGGATGGAAAGAAGTACTCAGACGCAAATGAGTACCCAATGCCTTATATACCGCCTGCCAAAAGTGAGATATAAAATGGCAATCACGATCCGAAACAATTAAATTCAGAGTACCGTGAAGCCTCATAATCTGCGCAATAAATACGCGAGCCAACTTTTCCGGACCCCAAGTATCCTTGATGTCCAGAAAATGTGCCGAATTGGTCAGACGATCCACAATCACCCAAACCATATTCATATCAGACTTCGATCTCGGCAATATCGTGACGAAGTCCATCGAAATATATTTCCATTTCCATTCCTGAATGGGAAGCGACTGCAATAACCCGGCTGATCGCTGATGCTCGATTTTGACCTGCTGACAAGTCAAACATCTCGTTACAAACTATGCGACCTCCTCCTTCATATCGTTCCACCAAAAGTTCCTCCTTAGGTCCTTGTACATCTTACTCGAACCAGTATGAACTGAGTAAGGTCCTTGTATACCTCATCTGCCTCATATTCAACTCCCACTGAGTGAATATGTACTTCAGACTTTTATGCTCGGTAAAAGTCTGACATGTAGAGCCAAAGAGATAATGACGCCAAATCTTGAGCGCAAAAACAACTGCCGCTAAATCCAAATAGTGAATAGGGTAGTTGATCTCATACAATCTCAACTGTCTGGACGCATCCGCAATAGTCTTGTCGTGCTGCATCAACACGCACCCAATACCCTGACCCGAAGCATCACTATAAATAGCAAAACCCTCGTTGTCACACGGCAACGCTAGAATCGGGGCTGAAGTCAAACACCTCTTCAGCTCCTCAAAACTCGATTGTCTTTTGTCATTCCAGACGAACTTCTCAGATTTCTGAAGCAACTGTGTAAGTGGCCAAGCCAGTTTAGAGAACCCCTCGACGAACCTACGATAGTAGCCAGCCAAACCCAATCCAGCACTGTCTCAATCTTCTATGGATCCACGCGGACCCCCTCAGCTGAAATCACGTGACCCATAAATATCGCTTCTTTCAGCCAGAACTCACATTTCGAGAACTTTGCATAGAGTCGCTCGGTCCTCAAAATGTCTAACACCACACACAGATGATGCGCATGCTCCTCCTCATTCTTCGAATAGATAAGGATATCGTCAATGAAGATGACGACACACTTATCCAAATACTCGATGAAAACCTTGTACATCAACTGCATGAACACTGCTGGCACGTTAGTTAGCCAGAAGGGCATAACCACAAACTCATAATTTCCGTATCTCATCTGAAAAGCTGTTTTCGGGACATCGGACTCCTTCACCCGAAGCTGATCGTACCCCGATCTCAAGTTGATATTCGAGAATACCGCAGCGCGCTGCAACTGATCAAACAAGTCATCAATTCTCGGCAAGGGATACTTGTTCTTGATGGTCACTTTGTTTAGCTCGCGATAGTTGATACATAAATGCAGTGAACCATTCTTCTTCTGTACAAACAAGACCGGTGTGCCCCAAGGCGAAGCCCTTGGTCGAATAAAGCCCGAATCAAGAAGCTTACTCAATTGCTTCTTCAACTAAGCAATCTCTGAAGGTGCCCTGCGATACGGAGCCTCCGAAATCGGAGCCGCACTCGGTTCTAACTCGATAGCAAAGTCAACCTCACGGTCCGGTGGCAACCCTGGTAACTCATCAGGAAATACATCAGGGAACTCACTAACGACTGGAATCGATGAAAACACGACCCCACCATCCTCCGCCTTAAAGGTGTAGCACCAATAACCAGTACACCCCTCCCGCAGGAGTCTCATCGCCTTCAAGGCGTTGACTACGAACTTTTGATTTCCCCTCTTTCGCCCCACGAAAGAGTGCTCGGTGCCATCCTCAGCTAACATGGTGATTATTCTCGTGTGGTGCTTCATGATCGCACCATGCCGCTCGAGCTAATCATCCGCGAGAATCAAATCCTTACCCTCAATACTCACAACAATAAGATTAGAGAGCCAAGCCCTATCACAAATAATAACAGAACAATCTCGAATCTCCCGATCACCAACGATCCTATCACCGCTACAAAGTTTAACGATGGAAGGCTCACAAGGCGACAAACAGTCAATACCCAAACGGCACACACATTCCAGAGAGATGAACGAATGCGTAGCACTATAAGTGAAAAGCACACTGACAGGATGAGAATGGGTATGAACGGTACCTGTAGCCATAGTATCCGATGGATCATCGACCCTCCTCATCTCATATACACGCGGATGAGCGGAGCCGACATTGAAAGCTCCCCCTCTAGCGGGTAGGTCCTGACCTCTCCCTCTGCCGACACTGTTAGGGATATGCCCTCGAATGCCACTCAGAGGATGAGAGAGTAAGAGCATATATATTGTAATTATGAATATTTAACAAGGCAATAATTATTTCTATATTATTGTATATCAATGGCATTGTGATTTGGTATATAGAATAATAGTCCTTGTATTTGAGAGCAAACATTATACTCCTTATGGAGATAAGGAGATAGGCACTGGAAGTGTTTAGAGCTCAAATGCTTAACTCGTTCGCAAGTCGATAAAACTTAACAGGGCAATAAGTTTAGACAAGACTTGTATAACGTGTACTTTGACATGTAAAGTGTTGGTATTCACTAAGGGTTAGTGGGAGCATACGTTATAGGTATGCTAGTGAGATTAGTATACTCGAACACGACTCACCTCGATTCGGTCACATGGATATCACCCAGGGATTTTCAATGACTGGATCGAAAGGTTGTGATAGGTATACGTGGACCTTTGACTTGAGGTTTCAGTAGGAGATGTGCTTGTGACATTAAGTTAGTCATTAGAGTAGTTCGATCCAATCGCCGGTGTGTGGGGTCAACCTCAAAATGCAACTTAGTGGGCAAGTAGCAGTCTCTACTGAATACCAAGATAGAATTATTTCTCCTGTAAGTGAGCAGGTAAATGTCCTATGCGGTTAATGGAAAATGAGATTATAAGTCTTTGGCCAAAGCATTTAGAGCTAGTTGTATTTGATACACGAGAGCTCGATGATCTCAGTTTGCATTAACAGAAAGCATAGAGTCAAGTTACAGTAGGGTTTGACTTTACCGTGACCCTAATACTTGACCGGGACATATGATTGAAGCGTTTATACGTATACGGTATTCACGACATAATGGTTTTGGAATGATCCGATCATTCGTTCTTAGTTGGGTTACGGTACGAAGCACTAGACTGGCTAAGTGTTACCCGTACTCCTTGGTTCCTCCCATTACCGACTAAGACGGACCTACGGAGTCGCGCACAAGGATATTGGATGGATAAATATGTATTTATTATCTCTTCATTAATATTGGATATTAGATATCTAATTTGATTTATTTGATAAATCATGCGGTCTAGTGAATTGAAATGAATTACCGGGTAATTAATTTAATTCATAAATAATTACTTCTTGAAAATATATTATTATAATTTTGTATTTGATAAAATTAATTAATTAGATTAATTAATTAAGTGTAAATATATTTGGGATAAAACGAAGTGTATTTAACGGACTAGACACGCGAATGTCCGGTACACGAACCGAGTGGCTCGGCTCGTTTTCTCACATAATACCAAGTGGGCCGCCTCCCTCACCTTCTCCACACCTTCCATGTTACTTTCTAACACGTGAGGTGTATTTTATATGGCAAATGATGAAGACTTGGGATTAGATTCCATATCTCATAATATTATCTCATTAGTTATATAAAATGGTGTGTTGGTCTTTGTTTTGAACATGACTTGTGAAATAAACACACACACACACACACATAACATCAGTCGTGAGACATATTAGTGAGGAGGAGAAATAATTTCTTCAATTTCTTGGTTCATCTTAGAGAGAAAGAAAAGGAAGAAGAGAAGAGAAGAAAAATATTGTGTCGATTCCTAGCCGTGTTCTTTGAGAACAAATTGACATACTATTTTTCCGATCAATATCCGACGCATGTGAAGTAGAGACATTCGGTATTTTCGGTGTTGGATCATTCAAACAAGCTACAACGAATTGGATTCGTGTTCATGTCGGTAATCGAGAAAAGGCTTGCTCGGGTTTTTCCTTCGAAGATTATATTATCAAAGGACTACGAGGGTAAGTATTCTTTGTTTTTCATCCTTGTTATTTATATTCATTTATATGATGCTTGATCGGTCCGTTTTTGGGGTTTTATTTTATCCGGTTGGACCGGTTTATTTTCCGCTGCGTAATTCGATTTTAATCACCGAATCCCAACAGTGGTATCGGAGAGAGGTTTATGCGATCATATATTCGATATTTACATTTGGAATGCTTGATTATTTTTTATGATTTAGTATCATAATTGTTTTAATTGTTGATGTTTAATTGTTCATCTAAAAATTATTTTTCATGATTTTATGTTACAATATAAATCTATTTTTCTTTTGAAAAACTGATTTAATTGTGTAATATAAAAATTAGAAAAATATTATTTTTTGGATTCGGGACGAAAAAATGAGCCGAAAATTGTTTGACGGGACCGAACTGGGCTCAGCTGGTCGGATTGGGTCGATCAAGTAATGGCAAAGTCGGGCTTGGGCTTGGCCTTGTGTTTTCCTACTCCAATTTTATATTTCGTTCGGTAAATTAATTTTCCGAAAATTAAATTGGATTTAATTTGACTAAAATATAATTATGGTAATTTTATTTTAAGGGAATTAATTTAATGAAATATTTATTTTGTCCGGAGCAAATTAAAATTAACGATTAAGTGAATTAATTTGATTAATTCTAATTGTTGGATTATTTTTTGTTGATTAGATCAATTTTAGATTAATCATTATTGCCATTTATTTTAATGTAATTGTTGCATTAATTTTGAATGGGGATGTAGTTCATGGACCTAGTTTTGAATCGTTTGTTTTGTTCGATTGGGTTGTAAAGGCCGTTTTGAGCCTATTTATTTTACTAGAAATTTTGTATGGGATGCAATTTTTCAAATGTAAAATTTATATGTAATGACGAAGACCAAAGGAAGATCCGCTGGAGAAGACGAAGATTCAAGACCGAAGACATGTAATTAGATTACGATGTTTTTGTTATAGCAATTGTCCATGAACTGCATGTTGTTAGTTTTAGGTTGTGTATGTTTTCATATTGTATGACAAACAAACAAACCGACAAACCGCGCTTATAAACGGATTAATGTGCAAAGTGTAACATATAATCGCGTTAATACTCCCACTTACAAACACTAAGTTATAAAGGTTACGATGTTTCCTACCCTCCGTCAAACTCATGGAAAATTGAAATCTAAACCGGAATATTATTCTTCCGAGAATGTCGGGATAATATATTTGGGGAAAGTTGATAAATTCCTAGAGTGCATTAGATGCCTTTGGTTGTGACAAACAAACCCCTATAAACCGTATGGGTTGCTGGGTAAGATTCAATTGTCAGACTAATAGGAGTTGACGGTTTAAGCTTAGATAGTTCAGCGAGCCATAGAAACCGAATGGGTTGAGGGCAAGTGAACTAGGGGTAAAAGAAGATCGAATCATCCATTAGATGGGTTGGTATTAGACACCACTTTATAAAGAATAATAGAATAGAAACCGTATGGGTTGCCCTCTATTAAACTTTGTAAAGAAATCGATCACCACTATGAAGTCACCCAAGACTTCTGGATTTAACATGGGAGTGTGTAAATGCCAATAAAATAGTGGGAGCCGAGTTATGAATAAAGAATGTCCTTAAATTCTTTACTTGGATCATAATTAAATAATCACTAACGAATCTTAAATTATTCTCTGCAGTTAACAAAACACTCAATATGACAATGAACCCACTCGCTATATTACTTGAAAATAACATCCTGACTGGTCCGAACTATGTGGACTGGCTTCGGAACTTGAGGATTGTCCTAACTATGGAAATGCTGGGATACGTCTTGGAGGCGGACATCCCAGCGGCTCCTGCAAGAACCCGAGCTAATCAGGATGATGTCGATGACCACGAGAAATGGGTAAAAGACGACATAAGAGTGCGAGGGTACATGTTAGGCTCAATGACCAATGAGCTTCAACGTGCCCATGAAAAGATGACGTCTTAGAGATCCATCTTATCGCACCTGGCTGAGCTCTATGGAGAGCATAGCCATACTACTAGATATGAGATATCAAAACAATTATTCGGAGCCAGGATGAAGGAAGGAGAAAGGGTTGGGGACCATGTCCTCAAGATGATCTCGATGATTGAGGAATTGGAAGCTCTTGATTTTCAGATGCATGCATCTTTCCAAACTGACCTTATCCTACTTCCTGACTCCTTTTCACAATTTGTCATGAACTTCAACTGCAATGAGATTACATGTAACTTATCTGGGCTAATGAACAAACTGACGACTGCCCAGTCTCAGATGAAGACAAAGGGAAAGCAAGCTGCACTTGTGATTTCTTCTGGGACTTGGAAGTCCAAGAATAAGAAGAAAAAGAACAAGAAGCAGTTAGGTCCAATAGCCAAGATTGACAAGGGAAAGGGTAAGGCCCCAATGGTTCAAAAAAGCAAGGGGGCCAAGAAAACAGATGTATGCCTCAACTGCGGTGAGCTAGGCCACTGGAAGAGGTACTGTCCAAAGCTTGACCGTAATGCGCCTTCAGGTACGGAACTACTGGTTTTAGAAACAAATTGTTCTGTAACTGTATATTCTACTTCTTGGATACTTGATTCCGGTGCAAGTTCTCACATTTGTACAATGAATCAGGATCAAGAACGAAGTAGGAAGCTAGATTTAGGGAAGGTGATGGTCACCGTCGGAAGTGGGCATAGTGTCGAGGCTTCTGATATCGGATCCCTTATGTTGGATTTAAAATCTGGTTTCATTCTTACTTTAGATGATGTACTTGTTTTGCCCAATGGGCACAAAAATATTGTATCAATTCCGGTCATGGACCGAAATGGATTTCACTTCTTTATTAGAGATGGGTCCTGTCGTATTTATTTTGGAAATAAATTGGTTGGTACTGCTACATTATTGAATGGTTTATACCATTTAAATCTAAAGAATAAAACAACTATGAACACTATAACTAGGAAGCGTGGTAGGGATGAAACGAACCAAGCACTTAAGTGGCATCTTAGACTTGGTCATATCGGTCAGACCAAGGTTCATAAAATGGAGAAAGATGGGCTTACGGGTCCATTGGGATCAGATCCCTATCCAACTTGTGAATCTTGCCTTCAAGGCAAAATGACTAAGTTACACTTCGCAGGGTCTTTCGAAAGAGCTGCTGAAAAACTTGGATTGATCCATACCGACATCTGTGGCCCTTTTGAAGTGGCACGAGACGGCTTTCAGTATTTCATTACATTCACTGATGACCATACCAGGTATGGATTCGTGTACTTAATGAAACATAAGTCTGAAGCTTTTGATAAATTCAAGAAATTTAAAGCCCTAATTGAAAATCAAACAGGTAATCGTGTTAAGACTCTTCGGTCAGACCGGGGTGGTGAGTACATGAGTACCGAATTTGATGAGTTCTTAAAAGAACTAGGGTTAGTGTCACAATTCACTCCTCCAGCTACTCCACAATTAAATAGTGCATCAGAAAGAAGGAACCGAACCTTGTTGGACATGGTTCGCTCCATGCTTAACTATACTGATCTACCGATTTATCTGTGGGGTTACGCGCTCCTTACTTCTGTGCATATCTTGAACAGATGTCCTTCCAAATCCATTCCTAAGACTCCCCATGAGATGTGGAGAGGTAGGAAACCAAGTCTTAATAACATTAGGATTTGGGGATGCCCTGCTTATGTCAAGAACACTAAAGTAGAGAAATTGGAAACTAGGTCTGTGAAAGGTCGTTTCATAGGATATCCAGGGGATTCCATGGGATATCTATTCTATATGGACGAATATCATAGGATCATTGTTTCTATACAAGCACACTTCCTCGAAGATCAGTTTATTCAGGAAGGAGGGGCAGGTAGAAATATTTCTTTGGAAGAAATAAAAGAAACACCAAATGAGACACCTATGCAAGATATTAGAACCCAACCTTCTGAAATACAAACACAACCTCGCAAGTCTAGTAGAATTTCTCAATTACCTGAGAGGTATGGCTATCTGCATCAAGAGGAACTGAGTGTCCATGAGATGACAGAAAGTAGTCAAGAGAATGATCCTTCTACATACGACCAAGCGATGGTAGATGTTGACTCCACCAAGTGGCAAGAAGCTATGGAAGCTGAGATAGACTCAATGCATGCTAATCAGGTCTGGACTTTATTAGATCGTCCTAAAGGCATAGTGCCTATTGGAAACAAATGGATCTATAAAAGAAAGACTGATGGAGATGGCAAGGTTGATACCTATAAGGCCAGACTTGTGGCAAAGGGTTATTCCCAAAGAGAAGGAATCGATTACTTCGAGACCTTCTCGCCTGTAACTATGATTAAGTCTATTCGCATGATGCTTGCCATAGCAGCCCACTTAGATTATGAAATATGGCAAATGGATGTGAAAACGGCATTCCTAAATGGATTCCTCGAGGAGGATATTTACATAGAACAGCCTAAGGGATTCATATCTTAAACCAATATTCAAAAAGTATGCAAACTTTAGCGTGCCATTTATGGACTGAAGCAAGCTTCATGGAGTTGGAATCTTCATTTTAACAAGACAGTCAAAGAGTTTGATTTTGTCCAAAACGAAGAGGAGCCCTGTATTTACAAGAAGGTTAGTGGGAGCAAAATTGCGTTCTTAATACTATATGTAGATGACATTCTACTTATAGGAAATGACATAGGAATGCTCTGTTCTGTGAAAGCTTGGCTTTCTAAAGAGTTCTCAATGAAAGACTTGGGAGAAGCTACCTATATTCTGGGTATCCCACGAAGATACCTTCATCCGATTCTTCATCCAAGCTCTTGAGTTGATCCTTCCAATTGTTTAGTACATAACACCTAAATCAAAAAATATGAAAGTATGCAACCATTGGAGTTTTATTACTCCATACCTCATATGATAGTTTTCTGGGATGCTTGTTGATGATACAGGGTTTTGTGTATAGCATGCTGTATTTGTTGCTTCTCCCCAGAACCACTGCAGCAATTTTCTTGCGGATAGCATGGTCCTTGTTGCTTCGTTGAGCGTCCTGTTCTTTTTTTTGGCAACTCCATTTTGTTGAGGATATCGGGCTGCCGAGTATTCGTGATGTATTCCATTGTCCATACAATATTGCTCTATGAAGTGATTTGTGAATTATGTGCCTCTGTCGGAACGAATGGATACAATACTCAGCCCTTTCTCATTCTGTAGCTTCTTCAGGTGTTGTGGCAACCTTGTGATGGTATGTTTCTTCTTGCTCAGAAAGATTATCCAAGCATACCTAGAAAAATCATCAACAATAACAAGACAGTATATCTTACCTCCCAAACTTACAGGGTCTACAGGGCAGTAGATGTCCATGTATAGCAAATCCAGTACCCTATGGATGGACATATATGACTTGGTTTTCAGGGTGGTCTTAACTTGCTTGCTTTTCTGACAGGATCCACAGACGTTGTTTTTATGAAATGACACATCAGGAAAGCCTCTGACCATTCCCTGTCGTGCGAGATTATTGATGGTCTTGAAGTTGATGTGCGACATCATTTTATGCCATAGTTAGCTTTGATCTGCAGTGCCTTTGGCAACAAAACATGGAATAGTGGAGCTCATGGGCTTCCAGTCACAGAGGCAGAAGGAGAGGGGTGGCAGGTAGGGGCTGTGGCCCCCTCTCGGTCCAGCTTTGTTCAGCTAGCTTTGTGATTACTTTTTTCCACTTGGGCTTCCTTTATTAATGTGTTGCATTCAAAACATTGTTGTTGTTTGCATAAGAAAAGTTTAGATGATTTTTGTACCCTGAATTGTATGTTTGCCCCTACAGATTGTATGCATGCCTTTAAAAGTTCTGGGCATAGGCTACTTACTCTGGTGGTGGGAATGACGGCTCCTATTACACTAAGGGACACATAGTGCTGTTATGATTTGCTCCACAAATTTCACACCAAAGAGCTAAAACTTGTAGAGTTTTCACCATCTTCACAGATTGAGGAGTTGGAAGAGACATGTCTTCGACTTTCTTTGATAGAGCTTCAGTTTTTGCCAACATAAATGAATAAGAATCTACTTCAAAAACACCATTTGGTTTCTTCTAGATATTTCTATCCGCCCATCTCGCACTTTGTTCACTTAGAACCTCAAAAAGATTATAATCCTCTCTCATAGTTTGTTGCCAAGTGATCCATTTGATGATGATCGATATTGGATCGGCATGTAATTAAGAGTCCATAATAGAAGTAATTGACTTTTTCTCCCAAGAAGCCATGGTTAAGATATTTTCATAGCATATCTTTGTATCTCTCCCATGATTCATGAATGACTCCGAATTTTGTTGAAGAAATGTAGAGATTCCGTCCTTAAGTTTTGCCACTTTAATCGATGGAAAGTATTTAGTAGTGAATTTCTGAACAAATTTGGGCCAAGTTTTTATGCTTCATAGTGGCACAGTATCTAGCCACTCTCTTGCTCGGTCCTTTAGAGTGTGCAAAATAGTCTCATTTTGATCGCCTCGTCATTTATATGTGGATACTTGAAATTTTCAAATCTCCATAAAACGGTTACTATAGAGATATGGATTCTCGTCGGTCCTCCCATAAAATTAGTTGTTGTTGGAGAAAAAATTTATGACATCCAGGCGAATTTAAAGACATGTATTGTCTTGATTTAAAAAACGTTTTGATGCGTGTACTAGGAGTTGTTTTAGTGAACGTCGATATGTGTGAGTTTTGGGCGTTCTGGCCTATTGGATTTTTGAAAACCTTGAGTATCTTAGAAAAATAAATTTCGAGACATACTTTTCAAATGAGTTATTTTCTTGTGGTACATCTATGGTGCCACAATATATTTCAAAAATTTTCTACCTCGAGGACCAAAATGCTTTGAGATATTTTCAGTGTTTTAGAAACACTTTTATTTAGACCCGAGGGTCGAATATTCTGAAAGTTTTCACTAAGAGAAAGTGTCCTCATTTTTATCAAATGCGAAATGGTTCTCCAAAGTCTCGATAACGATGTTTCACATTTGTACTTTTTGAAAGGTGATACTCAAGATCAACCGGTGTTCTTCTAAATTATTTTCAAAATGAGGTTTTCATTTTTAAAACCTATCCATTCCCGTTTGAGGGCTGGGTATGTATGTATGATGTTCGCGTTGTCATTTCGATGTTTACTCCCGAGTATAACCGAATTGGCGGTGTGAGCATTGAGTCGTTTTCCACACATTTGTTGTGTTAGCCTCTGTGAGAGGTGGGATGTTGGTATTGAATATTGTCGCCTCGTGGTGATTTCTGCATTATCACGCATGTGCGAGCTGTTAGAGCTTGGTTTGGTATGACCGTGTGCATCGGTGATCGTTCCTTTATGTGTCGGTTGTTTAATCTCTTGTTACCTTGCGCCCGTTTTTGTGAATTTCGTGGACGAGGTCGGAGGTAATACCCGTACTATTTTGACTTCGGTATTTTCTCTTTCTCCAGTCTATCGATTCGCTCATGTTCGTTGATACTTTATGAACTTGTTCTGTATTTCGGTTTCATCGTCCGAACGAACTGTGATCTTGTTGTGGGTTGATCTGGTTATCGCTGTGATTTTTTTTCGAGTTCGGTTCGATTCTTGTGAACCTTGTTCGGAAGTGACATCATCTGGTTCTATTAGTTCTTTTATTCGAAGTGGATCGGATTTGGAACTCTTGTGTTTTCGACCTTTCTGACTCATTATGTTCGTTGACATTTCTGAGCTTGTCCTGCCCCTTGCTTTTGTTGATCGAACGAGTGTGGTATTGTTTCGGAATAAATCATTTGTCGTTGTGACTTTTCAATCGCTATTCCTTTTCCTGTGGATCTTATGGGAATGCATGTCTTGTAGTTCTCACCAGATCATCATGGGAGTTGTTGTTTGAGTTTTATTATCCTTCGTGTTTCGGACATGATTGTTCGATTTTTGTTGTCTCGATCGTTTGTTTGTTCGGTTTTTGTTCTCGTTTTGTGATTGTTGAGCGTTCAGGCTCCTTCCTAATTCCCTTAAGTTCGGGAAATTAGTCTCGTTTTTGATCTTCCAACCCTTGGGCAATGGAATTCCGTATTTGTTCAGCGTTTGGCTCACGTTTTGATTAATGTACCGTTGGGTTGGTCAATCATATTGATTTTCATTCGTTGTGTTTTGTGATTGTTCGGATAATTGACTTGACTATATTATCCGTTTGATGACGCTTGTCACTTGTTGGTTTTATTATGTTTCTACCGGTGGCATTGTGTTGGTCGTCGTGGAGTGCGTTTTCGCGCCGTATATTCCTTGCGTTGTTTGTAACGTTTCACCGTTGGGCATAAGTTACGCACTTCTTGTGTATCTCGTTGAGTTTTTCCTGACGGGATATTTCTTCTCCCTACTTGTTTTAAGTTTCGGGACGAAACTTCTTTTAAGGAGGGTAGAATGTAATACCCGTAATTTCGATTTCTGGTAATTTCTTTTTTTTTCGGCGGAAGTCCGTTTTGACGACTCGCTCATGACCGTTTCGTCATTCCGAGAATGATTAATTCTGCACTTTTTGTCATCCGAGCTCGTTTCGGTGTCGTTTTGTTGAGTTCCGTGCTTTTTAGCGGTTTTTCCGCACTTGAGTTCGATTCTTGCTAATCTCGTCCGAAACTATTGTTTCGACTTTCTCGTAAGTTCATTTAATGTTATTATTCATGTTGCAAGCTTCGGCTTGGTGTTTCGATCATGTATCGTGTATTTCGGACGTTTTGGGCCATTTTCGTAATTTCCCAAAGTTTGGGGTAATTACTTTCCGTTGTCGAATTTCGGGCCTTCGGGTGGTCGGAATCGTGTGTTCTCTTAGTGCTCGAATTCATCTTTTCGAGTACTTCGTAACCGTATCTTCGATTCGTATTTAGGTTCGGGTTTCGGGGTCGTTCGGGCCGTCGGAGTTGGCCCCGGCCGAGTCATGGCCGGCGATGCAGGCCCAGGCCGGCCGAGTTACGTCACGGTAGCCTCGGCGATTATATACGTAATGCCGGTTACGTCGTAACCCTTGGCGGTTACGTGCGTAAGGATGCCGGCATTTTGGGCGGCGTCTCGGCCATGGCGATTACGTCGTAAGCCCTTGGCGATTCGTCGTAACTCGGCCGGCAGGCTGCCTATTTAAGGCCCTGCAGACGGGTTTCCACCATTTTTTCTCAATCTTTTTTTTCTCTTCCGCGGATGTGGTCTTGAGTATCTTGAAGCCATGTTGTTTAACAACAAATCCACGAAGTTCTTGAGTTCATAACATCAATCAATCATCCTATATCGTCATTTGATCCACCGAATCAAGGTAATCTTTCTTAGAACCCTAGTTTCTTGAATTTTGGGGTTTTTGCGTTTTTGTCCGATTCGTTCCGTATTATTGATTAATTCATGATGGGTATGATTAATCTTGGTAGTATTCTTGTGTTTAACATCATTTAATCCATTGTTCTTCGTCGAATCGAAGTATATTTCTTGATTTCCTTCAAATTGACTTTTTGGGGGATTTGTTCTCGATCTCGTTTTTCATCCGTTTTTGATAGATCGATTGTGGTTAAATGATGTTGTTAAACACATTCTATGGATTGTATATCCATATTTCAACTTGGAATTCCGTTTTCGGGTTTTGACGGAACGAATCGTGTTCTTGGCCGTTTTGGGGGAAACGCTTGAACTTTCGTCATTCGTTCTTTGAATTCAACGGCTTTAAATAGTGTTAGGGAATTCATTTCATTATTTTTATTGTCCTTCATAGTTTATGAACGCGAGTTGGCGATCGGTGGAGTCGGCAGGTTCGTAGTCGGTTCGTGTCAACCTACTTCGGTCGATTCTTCGCGTTTTTCTTATTCGAGGCAAGTACCTTGTTCATACGCTTCTCGTTCTGTGGATATGATTGATCGGTGGTCGTTTTGGTGTGTTTGTTTGGTTATTTTAAAATGAATTTCCAAAAGATTTCGGTTTGGCCTCGTTAAAGGCTCTCTTTCAAAACGCGTGTGTGTGTGTTTTGTGAACGTTGTGTTTTGGGAATTGATTATTTTGAACGTTTAAGGCTTTGATGATATCCCTATTGTTTAGGGCTCGACGAAGCTGTGGGACCGGGAGCTTGCTTTTAACCACTACGGGTTAGATCCGACGGGGTCTCGGTAGGGATCCACGAAGCTGTGGGTCCGCGGTTAATTGTGGTGCATTTTGCAAATGTGATTTGATATTGGCATTTCCGGAAATGAGTGCTTTGGAACTATGTTTTCATGATTGCATGCATCGACTAAGTGTGTAAGAGGTAAGTGTTCGTTTGGCTTACTCGGTTAGGATGGCACTAAAGTATTTTGTTGTTTGTGTTAAATCCTTTAATTGTGGATTTTGATGTTGGAAGACGAACCTTGTTGTCGTTCTGGTGTACTATGAGTTGATGAGATTTGGGGCTAAAATCCCAACGTTTTTGTAAAGGTCATTTGACGGATTTGGGGCTAAAATCCCAATGTTTTTGTAAAGGTCATTTGACGGATTTGGGGCTAAAATCCCAACGGTTTGGTAAAGATTATTTTACGGAAAGTAAACTTTTGGGGCGGTGACCGCTTTCGTCTTTTGGTTTTTGAAAAGTAGGATTTCATAATCCTAAATTGTTTTCTATTAAAACTCCCGATGGTATTTCAAATCATTTTATAAATTGTTTCCCTTGATATTTTGATCTTGAAATTTTGGGAAGTCTTTACTCAAACTCTTGCCTCGGGAAGTGTTCATACTGTTGTATTTGAATCTTTGAGGATTCCGGATTATTATCGTTCGTGGAATGTGAATTGTATAACTCGTATTTCTGCACTTGTACTTGCACTAGCAAAACAGTGGAGTTTTGCTAACCCACGAGTATTCGGGGGGTGGATGTCTATTTTTGCATTCAGGTTTTGGAGCATAACACAGGGTCGGCACGAAGGATGATGAAAGATGAACGATACTAATCACACGAGGATCCGTTGATGTCGTTTTGGTCCAGTTGTATTTTCTTTTCCGCTGCAGTATTTTTCCCCGTTGTACGGGAGTTTATTGTATTTTGACCCCTGCATGGGTATGTGTTTGGAATTGAGTTGTATGTTATTGTTGAAAGACCAAATCGGTCTACTGAGTCATTTTAGCCTTAAAGACGATGTTTAGATGTTTGATTTTAGTTATCGGCCTGGTAGATCCTCGAGGAGAGGGTCTACGGCGTGTAATATCCCTGAGTGGATTGGGGGTGTTACAATATTGGCTCCCCTTCATTCTCCCCATAGTCGATCATATGACTCAGATATGGGATGTATTTTATCAGCTGAGAAACATGAAATACATTATGCATATGACTCAACGGCGTATAAAGACCCAAACGACAGGCAAGATCCCCGAATCGCTCTAGATTCTCAAATGGTCTGATATACCTCAGACTAAGTTTACCCTTTCACCCAAAGCGACAACACCTTTAACAAAACGCAATCTCTTATTTTGAATTCCAACGGACGACAATGAATATCCGCATAAGATTTATGTCGGCTCTGAGCAGTCAACAGCCTATCATGAATCAAGGCGATCTTCTCTCCCATCTCAAATAACATTATCTGACTCGGTTTTGATCACCTAGGATGAATCACCCCAATATAGCGACAGTCTACACTGCCTTCAATGTAAAGCCTCAAATGGTTCCATTTTAATCGAGGTGTGCCAACTGTTGTTGTATGTAAACTCGATTAATGGCAAGTGCGACTCCCGGTCATCTCTCTAGTCTAGGCATATGCTCTCAGCATATACTCGAGAGTCTAAATTGTCTGTAAAGTGTCGGTATCGAACCCAACAATTGTTATTGTAACACCCCCAAGATATTCAGAGTATATTACAGTGCCGTGGGTCTTTATGTGGGACCCACCAAGCTAAATAAACAATACCACTCGTCTAACCATATCGGTTAGCGATAAACACACAACACCACAACAATAAATAAATGAAATCACCCGGTACAACCGGTAAACAGGACATCACCCAAATTCACAAATATGATTTTACGTACAAAACATATCCCAAATCAAAAGTGCCTAAGTACTCGTGAGTACTATCTATAAGATCACAAGTTTGGAAAACAAACACATCAAAATGGATAATGGAAATAAAGGTACTCTATTGCACACGTCAACATCCCCGGCCAGCATCCTCGTACTGCCCCAGTGCCCGCTCGACCGGCTGAATGCCACCTGAAATTCATAACAAGAATTTCCCCAAAACGGGTCCCCAAAGGGGTTAGCAATTACGCTAGTACAAGTAATCAAGGCAAACCATTTGCTTACACATTTTATAGCACATGCATCAAGTCATTTCAAAATCCAAAACTAGACATGTCTTTTTCCGGAAAACAAACAGTCAATAATCAGAGTTCAAACTTGCCTAGGACCGGGGCTAAACCACTGGTCAATCCGAGGCCTCTATGGACCCTCCCGGACTAGCCATAGTTAAAATCAAAATCACGCACATGCATCGCCTAGGACCGGGGCTAAACCACTGGTCTCATCTGAGGCCTCAATGGACCCTCCCGGACTGGCTAGCCAACAAGCTCATGAATTTAGTGCTAAACCATTGGATTCCTTCGAGGCCCCGTCGGACCCTCCCGGAGTGAGCAAATCACACACATATAAATTACCATTTCATGTTAAGCATAAGGGGTTCACAAGAATACTTGCCTTGAGTAATTAACGATAAAACGAACGGAATGGAGAATCATCCACGATTGCTAGGAACCGACAACCACGAACCTAACGATCTGAAGAATACAATCACAACCAATTCTACACGAGTACGAACATGGAATACGCCCGAAAACCCACCTGTTGGGACATTTTGTTCCATACATGCTATAATATTGTTTTTATGATTAAGTTGTTATACAAAACAAAACAACGAAAAGACGAAGCAAAGCATCGAAGGAGTGGAAGATGTCAAGCTGGAAGGATTTTCATGCAGGCTAACGTACGTAAGATAATATGGTATAACGTACGTAAAATGGCAATATTAACGTACATAAGGGATTGTACTTAACATATGTAAAGGTGTTCAAACCAGATGAACGTTGGGAGAGTCAAAGTCAGAAAAGTAGCAACGGACATATGACGTCAGCAATGACGTAAGCCTAATGTACGTAATGAAGATTAGATAACGTGCGTAACATATGAGAAGGATGATACTGGACTGAATCTGGGTGATGCTAACGTACGTAACCCTTTGAGGTTAACGTAAGTAAACTAGCTTACATACGTAATATAGTGAAGATAGCGTACGTAATGCAGTCTGAAGAGCTAACGGATAGTTTGGTTGATGAAGGCTATAAATACCACATCCTTGGTATTATTCCATACAACAACTTCAAGCAAAACATTCATTGATCTGAAATTCATATACACAATATCGTTGTTGTAATATTGAGCTTATATTGTTAGTTTGAGTGTTTATACATTCAACATATACACGAAAGGTAAATGAAAAGATACGATTGGATTTGGTGTTATTATGATTAAGGATTCGGCATTATTAGAATTGCAATCGATGTCTAAGTGAGGTTTATCTAGTACTGATAGAAATCTAGAGCGGTTGATTCCTTGTCCGTTAGAAAAGGAAAACAGTTTAACTTGGACCGACACAAAGACAAGTACGAGTGGTTTATCACGGACCAATAGAAGACGTGATTGTAATGGTTATCCCTCGACCGATAGAATAGAGGTGCAGAGGTTTATATCTTCAACCTATAGAAAAAGATACCGAGAAAGGACGTAGGCTCGATTATAGCCGAACCTCTATAAATCCTTGTGTCATTTAATTTCTACACTTTATATTCACGCTTCCGCACAACAGCGCATATTCCGATTTTGCTCCAACAATTAGTATTGGTGCGGTACTCCAATACGCAGCTTAACATCTGAGGAGACGATCCAAATGGCATTTCAATTTGCTCCAGTGGAAGGCCTTGCTCTTAACCAACCACCATTTTTGATGGCGCAAATTTCATGACATGGAAGAAAAAGATGTCAATATTCATCCGAGCATATGACATCGAGATTTGGAAGATCATTTGCCTTGGCCCGAAAGTTCCAATCAAATATGATGGATCTCTTAAGAGTTTCGAAGAATATAATGGTGAAGATTGGAAGAACGACCATCTAAATTGTAAGGATACTCAACTCTTATATTGTGCCTTCAATCCGGAAGAGGTCAATCGTATCTCATCGTGTGAAAGTGCAAAAGAGATATGGAAAATTCTTGAAATCACACACGAAGGTACAACTAAAGTCAAGGAGATGAAGATCAATATGCTTCTCCACGACTACGAGTTATTCATGATGAAAGGTGACGAGTACATCACCAACATGCTCGACCGATTTTCGGTCATCACAAATGGACTTTCTTCGTTTGGAAAACCATTATCAAGTAGTGAGAAAGTCAAGAAAATCTTAAGATCACTACCTGTTGAATGGGACGAAACGGTGACGGCGATTATGGAATCGAAAGATCTCAATAATCTTGATTTTAGTGCCCTCGTTGGTTCACTAATAAATTACGAGATTGTCCTTAAATCTCGAAATGCAAAGTCGAAACCGAAGGAAAGATCGATAGCCTTGAAGGCTAAGATGTCAAAGAGAGAAGAAATTCCGGTGGATGATAACGATGAAGAATCGGCATATTATGCCAAAATATTAATAAGTTCCAACACTTATTAAACCGCAGAAAGAAGGACATCCAAACGAGCGAATCTAAGAAATTCGACAATAATTGTCGATTATGTGGTAAATCAGGCCACTTTGCAAAGAATTGCCGAGCTAAACCCAAGAAGGAGGTCCTCGTTGCAACATGGAGCGATGAAGACGAAGATGATGATTTTATCAATCAAAATAATCTTGCTCTCATGGCCCGAAGTTTATTCGACGATAGCGACGCCGAAAGCCAAGTAAGTAATTCTTACGATGAACTTTTTAAAGCATTTGAATTATTACATACGGACTATCAAAATGCTTTATCCGAAATTAAATTCCTTCAATTTAAAAATAAATCTTTGGAAAATGAGATTTCCAAAATTCTTGAAAAAGAGAAATTTATTGAGACCGATCATTCGAAATGCATTGAAAACGAAAATATTTTAAAGGGTGATCTTGTTAAAATTTAAACCGAGCTCAAAAATTTAACGAAGAAATTTTCTCTCGGAAACGAGAAATTTGAAAATATGCTCTCGGTTCAGAAATTTACTTTGAACAAGTAGGGGTTGGGATTCACACCTCGTTCTAAAAATGAATCCTTAAATTTAAAGATACCCCGTTGCGAAAAATGTATGAAAATCGGGCATCACATTTCTAACTGTAAAAGCCCACGCCGGACGATTAAAATTAAAAAGATTTGGGTTCCTAAAGGAACAATTATTCAAATATCGTCTATGTTTCAAATGAAAAACCAACTACAGGTTGGATCCACAAAAATATTTTTTATCAAAGTATATTTTACTTAGGGGGAGTAATAATTTTTTGAAAGGGGAGATAATATTTTCAGGGGGAGTTTATACCCTATTCATGCATATAGTTATATTCATAACTTGGTATCATGCATATTTTATATTTGGTATCCTTATATTCAATCGGTATTTATTACTCGTTTTATTTATTACAATTTTTGATGAAAACAAAAAGGGGAGAAAAGGAGAAAAGAAAACGAATGGGATTAACCCTGAAAGGAGGAGAAAATCGAAGAAAAGTCGAAAAGATGAAGTTGAAAAGAAAAATGAGGAGACGTCGAAAAGATGATGAAAATTTGAAATTTCGAAAAGAAAAAGAAAAGGCAAGCAGGAGTCAAAAAAAAGAAATGGGAGATGAAACTAATGAAACGGACAAAGTTGAAAACTTTGGTATGTACACATATACATATATTTGTAATTTTGCAGGTAAATCCCATTGACGAAGTGTTGTTTTGTAATCATCAAAAAGGTGGAGATTATTGGAACATTTTGTTCCATACATGCTATAATAATGTTTTGATGATTAAGTTGTTACACAAAACAAAACAACGAAAAGACGAAGCAAAGCATCGAAGGAGTGGAAGATGTCAAGCTGGAAGGATTTTCATACAGTCTAACGTACGCAAGACAATGTGGTATAACGTACGTAAAATGGCAATATTAGCGTACGTAAGGGATTGTACTTAACGTACGTAAAAGTGATCAAACCAGATGAACGTTGGGAGAGTCAAAGTCAGAAAAGCAGCAACGGACATATGACATCAGCAATGACGTAAGCCTAACATACGTAATGAAGATTAGCTAACGTACGCAACACCGGAGAAGAATGCTACTGGACTGAATCTGGGTGATGCTAACGTATGTAACCTTTTGAGGTTAACGTACATAAACTAGCTTACGTACATAATATAGTGAAGATAGCGTATGTAATGCAGTCTGAAGAGCTAACGGCTAGTTTGGTTGATGAAGGCTATAAATACCACATCCTTGGTATTATTCCATACAACAACTTCAAGCAAAACATTCATTGATCTGAAATTCATATACACAATATCGTTGTTGTAATATTGAGCTTATATTGTTAGTTTGAGTGTTTATACATTCAACATATACACGAGGTAAATGAAAAGATACGATTGGATTTGGTGTTATTATGATTAAGGATTCGGTATTATTAGAATCGCAATCGATGTCTAAGTGAGGTTTATCTAGTACCGATAGAAATCTTGAGCGGTTTATTCCTTGTCCAATATAAAAGGAAAACGGTTTAACTTGGACCGACACAAAGACAAGTACGAGTGGTTTATCACGGACCAATAGAAGACGTGATTGTAACGGTTATCCCTCGACCGATAGAAGAGAGGTGCAGAGGTTTATATCTTCAACCTATAGAAAAAGATACCGAGAAAGGACGTAGGATCGATTATAACCGAACCTCTATAAATCTTTGTGTTGTTTAATTTCTGCACTTTATATTCATGCTTCCCTACAACAGCGCATATTCCGATTTTGCTCCAACAATTAGTATCAGAGCGGTACTCCAATACACGGCTTAACATCTGAGGAGACGATCCAAATGGCATTTCAATATTCTCCAGTCGAAGGCCTTGCTCTTAACCGACCACCATTTTTTGATGGCGCAAATTTCATGACATTGAAGAAAAAGATGTCAATATTCATCCGATCATATGACATCGAGATTTGGAAGATCATTTGTCTTGGCCCGAAAGTTCCAATCAAATCCGACGGATCTCTTAAGAGTTTCGAAGAATAAAATGACGAAGATTGGAAGAACGACCATCTAAATTGTAAGGCTACTCAACTCTTATATTGTGCCTTAAATCCGGAAGAGGTCAATCGTATCTCATCGTGTGAAAGTGCTAATGAGATATGGAAAATTCTTGAAATCACATACAAAGGTACAACTAAAGTCAAGGAGACGAAGATCAATATGCTTCTCCACGACTACGAGTTATTCATGATGAAAGGTGACGAGTCCATCACCAACATGCTCGACCGATTTTCGGTCATCACAAATGGACTTGCTTCGTTCGGAAAACCATTATCAACTAGTGAGAAAGTCATGAAAATCTTAAGATCACTACCTGTTGAATGGGACGGAATGGTGACGTCGATTATGGAATCGAAAGATCTCAATAATCTTGATTTTAGTGCCCTTGTTGGTTCACTAATAAATAACGAGATTGTCCTTAAATCTCGAAATGCAAAGCCGAAACCGAAGGAAAGATCGATAGCCTTGAAGGCTAAGATGTCAAAGATAGAAGAAATTATGGTGGATGATAGCGATGAAGAATCGGCATATTATGCCAAAATATTAATAAGATCCAACACTTATTAAACCGTAGAAAGAAGGATATCCAAACGAGCGAATCTAAGAAATTCGACAATAATTGTCGATTATGTGGTAAACCAGGCCACTTTGCAAAGAATTGCCGAGCTAAACCCAAGAAGGAGGTCCTCGTTGCAACATGGAGCGATGAAGACGAAGATCATGATTTTATCAATCAAAATAATCTCGCTCTCATGGCCCGAAGTTTATTAAACGATAACGACGCCGAAAGCCAAGTAAGTAATTCTTATGACGAACTTTTTAAAGCATTTGAATTATTACATACAGACTATCAAAATGCTTTATCCAAACTTAAATTCCTTCAATTTAAAAATAAATCTTTGGAAAATGAGATTTCCAAAATTCTTGAAAAAGAGAAATTTATTGAGACCGATCATTCGAAATGCATTGAAAACGAAAATATTTTAAAGGATGATCTTGTTAAAATTTAAACCGAGCTCAAAAATTTAACGAAGAAATTTTCTCTCGAAAATGAGAAATTTGAAAATATGCTCTCGGTTCAGAAATTTACTTTGAATAAACAGGGGTTGGGATTCACACCTCATTCTAAAAATGAATCCTTAAATTTAAAGATACCCCGTTGCGAAAAATGTATGAAAATCGGGCATCACATTTCTAACTGTAAAAGCCCACGCCGGACGATTAAAACTAAAACGATTTGGGTTCCTAAAGGAACAATTATTCAAATATCGTCTATGTTTCAAATGAAAAACCAACTACAGGTTGGATCCCCAAAAATTATTTTTTATCAAAATATATTTTACTTAGGGGGAGTAATAATTTTTTGAAAGGGGAGATAATATTTTCAGGGGGAGTTTATACCCTATTCATGCATATAGTTATATTCATAACTTGGTATCATGCATATTTTATATTTGGTATCCTTATATTCAATCGGTATTTATTACTCGTTTTATTTATTACAATTTTTGATGAAAACAAAAAGGGGAGAAAAGGAGAAAAGAAAACGAATGGGATTAACCCTGAAAGGAGGAGAAAATCGAAGAAAAGTCGAAAAGATGAAGTTGAAAAGAAAAATGAGGAGACGTCGAAAAGATGATGAAAATTTGAAATTTCGAAAAGAAAAAGAAAAGGCAAGCAGGAGTCAAAAAAAAGAAATGGGAGATGAAACTAATGAAACGGACAAAGTTGAAAACTTTGGTATGTACACATATACATATATTTGTAATTTTGCAGGTAAATCCCATTGACGAAGTGTTGTTTTGTAATCATCAAAAAGGTGGAGATTATTGGAACATTTTGTTCCATACATGCTATAATAATGTTTTGATGATTAAGTTGTTACACAAAACAAAACAACGAAAAGACGAAGCAAAGCATCGAAGGAGTGGAAGATGTCAAGCTGGAAGGATTTTCATACAGTCTAACGTACGCAAGACAATGTGGTATAATGTACGTAAAATGGCAATATTAGCGTACGTAAGGGATTGTACTTAACGTACGTAAAAGTGATCAAACCAGATGAACGTTGGGAGAGTCAAAGTCAGAAAAGCAGCAACGGACATATGACATCAGCAATGACGTAAGCCTAACATACGTAATGAAGATTAGCTAACGTACGCAACACCGGAGAAGAATGCTACTGGACTGAATCTGGGTGATGCTAACGTATGTAACCTTTTGAGGTTAACGTACATAAACTAGCTTACGTACATAATATAGTGAAGATAGCGTATGTAATGCAGTCTGAAGAGCTAACGGCTAGTTTGGTTGATGAAGGCTATAAATACCACATCCTTGGTATTATTCCATACAACAACTTCAAGCAAAACATTCATTGATCTGAAATTCATATACACAATATCGTTGTTGTAATATTGAGCTTATATTGTTAGTTTGAGTGTTTATACATTCAACATATACACGAGAGGTAAATGAAAAGATACGATTGGATTTGGTGTTATTATGATTAAGGATTCGGTATTATTAGAATCGCAATCGATGTCTAAGTGAGGTTTATCTAGTACCGATAGAAATCTTGAGCGGTTTATTCCTTGTCCAATATAAAAGGAAAACGGTTTAACTTGGACCGACACAAAGACAAGTACAAGTGGTTTATCACGGACCAATAGAAGACGTGATTGTAACGGTTATCCCTCGACCGATAGAAGAGAGGTGCAGAGGTTTATATCTTCAACCTATAGAAAAAGATACCGAGAAAGGACGTAGGATCGATTATAACCGAACCTCTATAAATCTTTATGTTGTTTAATTTCTGCACTTTATATTCATGCTTCCCTACAACAGCGCATATTCCGATTTTGCTCCAACAATTAGTATCAGAGCGGTACTCCAATACACGGCTTAACATCTGAGGAGACGATCCAAATGGCATTTCAATATTCTCCAGTCGAAGGCCTTGCTCTTAACCGACCACCATTTTTTGATGGCGCAAATTTCATGACATTGAAGAAAAAGATGTCAATATTCATCCGATCATATGACATCGAGATTTGGAAGATCATTTGTCTTGGCCCGAAAGTTCCAATCAAATCCGACGGATCTCTTAAGAGTTTCGAAGAATAAAATGACGAAGATTGGAAGAACGACCATCTAAATTGTAAGGCTACTCAACTCTTATATTGTGCCTTAAATCCGGAAGAGGTCAATCGTATCTCATCGTGTGAAAGTGCTAATGAGATATGGAAAATTCTTGAAATCACATACAAAGGTACAACTAAAGTCAAGGAGACGAAGATCAATATGCTTCTCCACGACTACGAGTTATTCATGATGAAAGGTGACGAGTCCATCACCAACATGCTCGACCGATTTTCGGTCATCACAAATGGACTTGCTTGCTCGGAAAACCATTATCAACTAGTGAGAAAGTCATGAAAATCTTAAGATCACTACATTGAATGGGACGGAATGGTGACGTCGATTATGGAATCGAAAGATCTCAATAATCTTGATTTTAGTGCCCTTGTTGGTTCACTAATAAATAACGAGATTGTCCTTAAATCTCGAAATGCAAAGCCGAAACCGAAGGAAAGATCGATAGCCTTGAAGGCTAAGATGTCAAAGATAGAAGAAATTATGGTGGATGATAGCGATGAAGAATCGGCATATTATGCCAAAATATTAATAAGATCCAACACTTATTAAACCGTAGAAAGAAGGATATCCAAACGAGCGAATCTAAGAAATTCGACAATAATTGTCGATTATGTGGTAAACTGTGCCACTTTGCAAAGAATTGCCGAGCTAAACCCAAGAAGGAGGTCCTCGTTGCAACATGGAGCGATGAAGACGAAGATCATGATTTTATCAATCAAAATAATCTCGCTCTCATGGCCCGAAGTTTATTAAACGATAACGACGCCGAAAGCTAAGTAAGTAATTCTTATGACGAACTTTTTAAAGCATTTGAATTATTACATACAGACTATCAAAATGCTTTATCCAAACTTAAATTCCTTCAATTTAAAAATAAATCTTTGGAAAATGAGATTTCCAAAATTCTTGAAAAAGAGAAATTTATTGAGACCGATCATTCGAAATGCATTGAAAACGAAAATATTTTAAAGGATGATCTTGTTAAAATTTAAACCGAGCTCAAAAATTTAACGAAGAAATTTTCTCTCGAAAACGAGAAATTTGAAAATATGCTCTCGGTTCAGAAATTTACTTTGAATAAATAGGGGTTGGGATTCACACCTCATTCTAAAAATGAATCCTTAAATTTAAAGATACCCCGTTGCGAAAAATGTATGAAAATCGGGCATCACATTTCTAACTGTAAAAGCCCACGCCGGACGATTAAAACTAAAACGATTTGGGTTCCTAAAGGAACAATTATTCAAATATCGTCTATGTTTCAAATGAAAAACCAACTACAGGTTGGATCCCCAAAAATTATTTTTTATCAAAATATATTTTACTTAGGGGGAGTAATAATTATTCAAAGGGGAGATAATATTTTCAGGGGGAGTTTATACCCTATTCATGCATATAGTTATATTCATAATTTGGTATCATGCATATTTTATATTTGGTATCCTTATATTCAATCGGTATTTATTACTCGTTTTATTTATTACACTTCTTGATGAAAACAAAAAGGGGAGAAAAGGTTAAAGGAAAAAGAATGGGATTAACCCTGAAAGGAGGATAAAATTGAAGTAAAGTCGAAAGATGAAGTTGAAAAGAAAAATGAGGAGACGTCGAAGAGATGATGAAAATTTGAAAATTTGAAAAGAAAAAGAAAAGGAAAGCAGGAGTCAAAAAAAAAAAAGAAATGGGAGATGAAACTAATGAAACAGACAAAGTTGAAAACTTTGGTATGTACACATATACATATATTTGTAATTTTGCAGGTAAATCCCATTGACGAAGTGTTGTTTTGTAATCATCAAAAAGGGGGAGATTGTTGGAACATTTTGTTCCATACATGCTATAATAATGTTTTGATGATTAAGTTGTTACACAAAACAAAACAACGAAAAGACGAAGCAAAGCATCGAAGGAGTGGAAGATGTCAAGCTGGAAGGATTTTCATGCAGTCTAACGTACGTAAGGCAATGTGGTATAACGTACGTAAAGTGGCAATATTAACGTACGTAAGGGATTGTACTTAACGTACGTAAAGGTGATCAAACCAGATGAACGTTGGGAGAGTCAAAGTCAGAAAAGCAGCAACGGACATATGACGTTAGCAATGACGTAACCCTAACATATGTAATGAAGATTAGCTAATGTACGCAACACCGGAGAAGGATACTACTGGACTGAATCTGGGTGATGCTAACGTACGTAACCCTTTGAGGTTAACGTACGTAAACTAGCTTACGTACATAATATAGTGAAGAGAGCGTAAGTAATGCAGTCTGAAGAGCTAACGGCTAGTTTGGTTGATGAAGGCTATAAATACCACATCCTTGGTATTATTCCATACAACAACTTCAAGCAAAACATTCATTCATCTAAGATTCATATACACTCTATTGTTGTTGTAATATTGAGCTTATATTGTTAGTTTGAGTGTTTATACATTCAACATATACACGAGAGGTAAATGAAAATATATGATTGGATTTGGTGTTATTAGGATCAAGGGTCCAGCATTATTAGAATCGCAATCGATGTCTAAGTGAGGTTTATCTAGTACCGATAGAAATCTAGAGCGGTTTATTCGTTGTCCGATAGAAAAGGAAAACGGTTTAACTTGGACCGACAGAAAGAGAAGTAGGAGTGGTTTATCACGGACCAATAGAAGATGTGATTGTAACGGTTATCCCTCGACCGATAGAAGAGAGGTGTAGAGGTTTATATCTTCAACCTATAGAAAAAGATACCAAGAAAGGACGTAGCTCGATTATAGCCGAACCTCTATAAATCTTTGTGTTGTTTAATTTCTGCACTTTATATCCACACTTCCGCACAACAGCGCATATTCCGATTTTGCTCCAACAATTAGTATCGGAGCAGTACTCCAATACGTGGCTTAACATATGAGGAGACGATCCAAATGGCATTTCAATTTGCTCCAGTCGAAGGCCTTGCTCTTAACCGACCACCATTTTTTGATGGCGCAAATTTCATGACATGGAAGAAAAAGATGTCAATATTCATCCGATCATATGACATCGAGATTTGGAAGATCATTTGTCTTGGCCCGAAAGTTCTAATAAAATCCGACGGATCTCTTAAGAGTTTCGAAGAATATAATGACGAAGATTGGAAGAACGACCATCTAAATTGTCAGGCTACTCAACTCTTATATTGTGCCTTAAATCCGGAAGAGATCAATCGTATCTCATCGTGTGAAAGTGCTAAAGAGATATGAAAAATTCTTGAAATCACATACGAAGGTACAACTATAGTCAAGGAGACGAAGATCAATATGCTTCTCCACGACTACGAGTTATTCATGATGAAAGGTGACGAGTCCATCACCAACATGCTCGACCGATTTTTGGTCATCACAAATAGACTTGCTTCGTTCGGAAAACCATTATCAAGTAGTGAGAAAGTCATGAAAATCTTAAGATCACTACCTGTTGAATGGGACGGAATGGTGACGGCGATTATGGAATCGAAAGATCTCAATAATCTTGATTTTAGTGCCCTTGTTGGTTCACTAATAAATAACGAGATTGTCCTTAAATCTCGAAATGCAAAGCCGAAACCGAAGGAAAGATCGATAGCCTTGAAGGCTAAGATGTCAAAGAGAGAAGAAATTCTGGTGGATGATAGCGATGAAGAATTGGCATATTATGCCAAAATATTAATAAGATCCAACACTTATTAAACCGCAGAAAGAAGGACATCCAAACGAGCGAATCTAAGAAATTCGACAATAATTTTCGATTATGTGGTAAACCAGGCCACTTTGCAAAGAATTGCCGAGCTAAACCCAAGAAGGAGGTCCTCGTTGAAACATGGAGCGATGAAGACAAAGATGATGATTTTATCAATCAAAATAATCTCGCTCTCATGGCCCGAAGTTTATTCGATGATAGCGACGCCGAAAGCCAAGTAAGTAATTCTTACGACGAACTTTTTAAAGCATTTGAATTATTACATACGGACTATCAAAATGATTTATCCAAAATTAAATCCCTTCAATTTAAAAATAAATCTTTGGAAAATGAGATTTCCAAAATTCTTGAAAAAGAGAAATTTATTGAGCCCGATAATTCGAAATGCATTGAAAACGAAAATATTTTAAAGGATGATCTTGTTAAAATTTAAACCGAGCTCAAAAATTTAACAAAGAAATTTTCTCTCGGAAACGAGAAATTTGAAAATATGCTCTCGGTTCAGAAAATTTACTTTGAACAAACATGGGTTGGGATTCACACCTCGTTCTAAAAATGAATCCTTAAATTTAAAGATACCCCGTTGCGAAAAATGTATGAAAATCGGGCATCACATTTCTAACTGTAAAATCCCACGCCGGACGATTAAAACTAAAACGATTTGGGTTCCTAAAGGAACAATTATTCAAATATCGTCTATGTAATATCCGCAATTTTCGATTTTCGGTAAATTTCTTTTTTCTGCCGGAGTCCGTTTTGACGACTCGCTCATGACCGTTTCGTCATTTCAAGAATGATTAATTCTGCACTTTTTGTCATCCGAGTTCGTTTCGGTATCGTTTTGTTGAGTTCCGAGCTTTTTAGCGACTTTTCCGCACTTGAATTCGATTCTTGCGAATATCGTCCGAAACTGTTGTTTCGAGTTTCTCGTAAGTTCATTTAATGTTATTATTCATGTTGCGAGCTTTGGTTTAGTGTTTCGATCGCGTATCGTGATTTTCGGACGTTTTGGGCCATTTTCGTAATTTCCCAAAGTGTTGGGTAATTACTTCCGTTGTCGAATTCCGAGCCTTCGGGTGGTCGGAATTGTGTGTTCTCTTAGCTCTTAGATTCGTCTTTACGAGTACGTCGTAACCGTATCATCGATTCGTATTCAGGTTCGGGTTTCGGGGTCGTTCGGGCCGTCGGAGTTGGCCCCGGCCGAGTCATGGCCGGGCAATCTGGGCCCAGGCCGGCACTGGCCGAGTTACATCTGGTAGTGCTCGGCAGCTTCTGGACGAGCAGGCTGTACCGTGGGCCGTGACACATGCCGGCAGGGCCGCGGCACACTTTGTGGCATTTTTCGGCCAAACTGACTGTACCGGGTGCCACGGAACACGCCGGCCGGGCCGCGGCACACTGCCGACCAGTGGGAGCCATTTTTGGGCCTGTTCCGCGGCACACTTCCGGCCCAGCAGCGGCTGGTGCGGCTTTATTTAAGGTCCTGCACACGGGTTTTTGGCCATTTTTCTCCTTCTTGTCCTTCTCTTCCGCGGCTGAGGGTGATCTTACCATGGAGCCATGTTGTTTAACAACAAATCCATGAAGTTCTTGAGTTCATAACATCAATCAATCATCCTATATCATCCTTTGATCCAGCGAATCAAGGTAATCTTTCTTAGAACCCTAGTTTCTTGAATTTTGGGGGTTTTGCGTTTTTGTCCGATTCGTTCCGTATTATTGATTAATTCATGATGGGCATGATTAATCTTGGTAGTATTCTTATGTTTAACATCATTTAATCCATTGTTCTTCGTCGAATCGAAGTATATTTCTTGATTTCCTTCAAATTGACTTTTTGGGGGATTTATTCTCGATCTCGTTTTTCATCCGTTTTTGATGGATCGATTGTGGTTAAATGATGTTGTTAAACATATTCTATGGATTTTATATCCATATTTCAACTTGGAATTCCGTTTTCGGGTTTTGACGGAACGAATCGTGTTCTTTGCCGTTTTAGGGGAAACGCTTGAACTTTCGTCATTCGTTCTTTGAATTCAACGGCATTGAGTCGTGTTATGGAATTCATTTCATTGTTGTTCTTGTCCTTCGTAGTTTATGACCGCGAGTTGGCGATCGGTGGAGTCGGCGAGTTCGTAGTCGGTTCCTGCCAACCTACTTCGGTCGATTCTCCGCGTTGTTCTTATTTGAGGCAAGTACCTTGCTCATACATTTCTTATTTTGTGGATATGATGATCGGTTATTGTCTTGGTGTGTTTGTTTGGTTGTTTGAAATGAAGTCTCAAAATATTTCGGTTCGGTCTCGTTAAAGGCTTTCTTTCAAAACGCGTGTGTGTTTTGTGAACGGCGTGTTTTGGGAATTGATTATGATTTGATTATTTTGAACGTTGAAGGATTTGATGATGATACTCCTATTGTTTAAAGTTATGGAATCGTGTATTCCGTATTTAATCTTGTTATTGTGTTTTGAAGAGTTTGATAATGGTGTCGGGTTAATGGCCATCTCTAGTGGGTATTCTTAATGAACTTACATTCTTAGCATGTTAGTTTTGCATGAGTAACGTGTGTGTGTGTGTATGCTCACTACGGGTTAGATCCAACGGGGTCTCGGTAGGGGTCCACAGAGACGTGGATCGACGAGCTTGCTTTTAACCACTACGGGCTAGATCCGACGGGGTCTCGGTAGGGGTCCACAGAGACGTGGATCGACGGTTAATTGTGGTGCATTTTGCAAATGTGATTTGATTATGGCATTTTCGGAAATGAGTACTTTTGAACGGTTTTTCATGATTGCATGCATCGACTAAGTATGTAAGAGGTAAGTTGTTCGTTTGGCTTACTTGGCTAGGATGGCACTAGAGTATTTTGTTGTTTGTTTTAAATCCGTTATTTGTGGATTTTGATGTTGGGAGACGAACCTTGTGGTCGTTCTTTGTACTGTGAGTTGATGAGATTTGGGGCTAAAATCCCAACGGTTTGGTAAAGGTCATTTTTCGGAAAGTAAACCTTTGGGGCGGTGACCCCTTTTGTCTTTTGGATTTAGAAAAGTAGGATTTGATCATCCTAAATCATTTTCTATTAAAACTCCCGGTGGTATTTCAAATCATTTTATAAATTGTTTCCCTTGATATTTTGATCTTGAAATTTTGGGAAGTCTGTACTCAAACTCTCGCCTCGGGAAGTGTTCATCTTGTTGTATTTGAATCTTTGAGGATTCCGAATTATTATCGTTCGTGGAATGTGAATTGTATGACTCGTATTTTTGCACTTGTACTTGCACTAGCAAAACAGTGGAGTTTTGCTAACCCCCGAGTATTCGGGGGGTGGATGTCTATTTTTGCATTCAAGTTTTGGAGCATAACACAGGGTCGGCACGAAGGATGATGAAAGATGATCGATCCTAATCACATGAGGAACCGTATATTGTTTATTGGTTCAGTTGTACTTTATTTTCCGCTGCTATATTTTTCCCGTTGCACATGTGTGGTTGTATTTTGACCCCTGCGTGGGCATGATTTGTATTTGAAGTTGTATGTATTTATTGAAAGACCAAATCGGTCTCCTGAGTCATTTTAGCTTTAAAGGCATGGTTGAGTTGTTATATGTTGTTACCAGCCTGGTAGATCCTCGAGGAGAGGGTCTACGGCGTGTAATATCCCTGAGCGGATTGGGGGTGTTACAGTCTATGTTTCAAATGAAAAACCAAAAGGGGAGAAAAGGATAAAGGAAAAAGAATGGGATTAACCCTGAAAGGAGGATAAAATCTAAGAAAAGTCGAAAGATGAAGTTGAAAAGAAAAATGAGGAGACATCGAAAAGATGATGAAAATTTGAAAATTCGAAAAAAAAAGAAAAGGAAAGCAAGAGTCAAAAAAAAAAAAGAAATGGGAGATGAAAGTAATGAAACGGACAAAGTTGAAAACTTTGGTATGTACACATATACATATATTTGTAATTTTGCAGGTAAATCCCATTGACGAAGTGTTGTTTTATAATCATCAAAAAGGGGGAGATTGTTGGAACATTTTGTTCCATACATGCTATAATAATGTTTTGATGATTAAGTTGTTACACAAAACAAAACAACGAAAAGACGAAGCAAAGCATCGAAGGAGTGGAAGATGTCAAGCTGGAAGGATTTTCATGCAGTCTAACGTACGTAAGACAATGTGGTATAACATACGTAAAATGGCAATATTAACGTACGTAAGGGATTGTACTTAACATACGTAAAGGTGATCAAACCAGATGAACGTTGGGAGAGTCAAAGTCAGAAAAGCAGCAACGGACATATGACATCAGCAATGACGTAAGCCTAACATACGTAATGAAGATTAGCTAATGTACGCAACACCGGAGAAGGATGCTACTGGACTGAATCTGGGTGATGCTAACGTACGTAACCCTTTGAGGTTAACGTACGTAAACTAACTTACGTACATAATATAGTGAAGAGAGCGTACGTAATGCAGTCTGAAGAGCTAACGGCTAGTTTGGTTGATGAAGGCTATAAATACCACATCCTTGGTATTATTCCATACAACAACTTCAAGCAAAACATTCATTCATCTGAGATTCGTATACACTCTATTGCTGTTGTAATATTGAGCTTATATTGTTAGTTTGAGTGTTTATACATTCAACATATACACGAGAGGTAAATGAAACCTCTGCACCTGTCTTCTATCGATCGAGGGATAACCATTACAATCACATCTTCTATTGGTCCGTAATAAACCACTCGTACTTGTCTTTGTGTCGGTCCAAGTTAACCGTTTTCCTTTTCTATCGGACAAGGAATCAACCACTCTAGATTTCTATCTGTACTAGATAGACCACACTTAGATATCGATTGCGATTCTGATAATGCCGGATCCTTGATCCTAATAACACCAAATCCAATCATATATTTTCATTTACCTCTCGTGTATATGTTGAATGTATAAACACTCAAACTAACAATATAAGCTCAATATTACAACAACAATAGAGTGTATATGAATCTCAGATCAATGAATGTTTTGCATGAAGTTGTTGTATGGAATAATACCAAGGATGTGGTATTTATAGCCTTCATAACCAAACTAGTCGTTAGCTCTTCAGACTGCATTACATACGCTCTCTTCACTATATTATGTATGTAAGCTAGTTTATGTACGTTAATTGATCGCTAGAATTCGCGTAGTATGGTTTTCAAATCCGATCAATTTTAAAATTTGTAAAACCTCGAAGTATTTCCAAGGTATCGAACGCAAGGGAATTGATATGTCGAAAATAAAGGAAATAACTCTACTCAAAATTTGACTGCTATTTAGGAATTCGAAAATTTGGTTTATTTCTAATTATCTAACTTTAAAAATCGAAATATAAAAATTAAATAAAAGATGAATTATCTAAATCAAGCAAATAAAGCAAATTAGCAAGATAAAATCACAAGTTGGAAACTAATTGATCCTAGGGTAGTATCATCTAATTGAGTTCACACAATCCATTCACTTGATTCCTTTTCCCCAAATTTTAATTCAATCTTAGAAATAATCACTCAGCCGATCTAGAATTCCGATCAAGGAAACCTAGAAAGATAGTTAATTTAAACCCTTTTTCCCGCCAGGGCTCAAAGAATTTAAATCACTTAAAAAGCGTCAACTTATTTATCTATGATTTATCTTACTCCACTTAGGTCTTAAGATTAAATCATATTGTGCATCAAGTATTTCCACTAATTAATTAATCCTTCCGGGCAAAATTAATTAGCTAACATGCATCGATTAAGGGCCCTTTAATCTAGCATGAGATTTAACACATCTTGATCACAAGCCTAGGATGAAAGGTCAAGAGGTAATCAAAGGGACATCATGTGAACATCAATTAAAATCACTAACCCTAGAATCAATCAATGGATTTAGCCAGACATAATTGAAATTAAACAAGAAATAGATGGAGAATGCATATTATTAATATGAAAAGAGATTACAACCCGTATGGATAAACTCTGATCTTCAATCTCCGAAAAAGTAGAAAAATAATAATACTTGCTTCCTTCCAAAAAGTTCTCGTCTCCAAGGAATTAATCTTGCCCAAAAAAAATGTAAAAGTCTGCTAAAGATGATAAAGGATGATAAAAACTGATGAAAGATGGTAAACTAGGTCTTGAAGGAGGTTTATATAGCCTATGGGGGTTAAACTCCCGATTGGAACTAATCTAGGAAACAAAATCTATCCAAAAGAGTCACAATCCGTCAAAACACGAGATCCCGCGGAGCAGCCTATCGGACGCACCTATCGGCCGATAGGCTGGCCCGATAGTTGGTTCGTCAGTCGACTTCACTTGATAGGGCTTGGACACCTTTCGGACGCACCTATCGGCCGATAGGCTGGCCCGATAGGTGGTCTGACTTTTGCAAAAATCCGTTTCTTCCGTCCGTTTGACTCGACTCTCGGTCCTTTGTCTCGTTTTGGGTCCTTTTGGCTCTAAAAACATGCAAACACACTAAAACCAACCCAAACGCGTAATACGGCTCGACTAATCATAAATAAGCTAAATACGAGCACATTAATCACGAAACGAGATAAAAACCTAGTATAAAATCTTAGAAAAATGAGGTAAAATTACCACTTATCAAACCCCCCCAAACTTGAGCATTGTTCGTCCCGAACAACAAAAAGAAAAGAAAAAGAATGTCGTGAATCATCGTGCAACTCATAGTGTTCAACCTAATCAATACTATCCTGTAATTCTCTCTAAATAATCTGAGTGTCGTAAAAGCGAGCTGCACTCAGAATAATGATTCCGCAAAGTAATCAAGTTCAGTCCTAATCATTCGTTCATGAAGAAAATCCAGCTCAAAGATTAACAAAACGTGAGTCAAATCGACCGTCAATATGAAAGGCTAAAATAAACAAGCTAGTTCGTCCGTTACGGTCTAGTGGCACAATTTTCACGAGTTTCATAACAAATAAACCTCGGACAGTATTCCCTTATATATATGTTCAAAAATTTGATTCGGGTTGACCACTAGGTTAGGATCTCGGGATGTTTCATCGGGGTAATCCTAGGGTGGAACTTCCATTCTCATGTATTAGGAAACCGTTTGACGTAAAAGACACTCATGGGGCACATGGATGCTTCTAGTTACTAAGTTCCCGTCTACAGCGGAGAAACAACTCGAATATATAATTTCCGCATGTCCGAATCAAGGTTGCCGTTTTACGCGAGTAAGCAATGGTCACGCGAATGTCCCGGTTACTAGGCTCCTATCATTGGCACATGTGAAATATCTAAATCACTAGTCTAATCAGTCGTCGTTTACGCGAGGGTAAACAACGGGTCACGCGAATGCCCCGGTTACTAGACTTCCCTTCATAGAACAACATTATCTCGACTTTTGGGAAAAAGCGGCCGACTCTAAACTCAATCTAAGTGCCAACACGACTAAAGAAAGATGCGACTCACTATCCGGAAGATGTAACCAAACGTATTGACGGTGATTTTAAAACAAGTATGTATCGTCTCTTATCTGCCAAGACCTCTACAATCACGAAAAATTTTAGACCTAAATGAATACTATGCAAAACAGAAATAACTGACTACAACTCGACTAAAACTCGACCGTTTCTTCAGAGAGAAAAACAGTGTCATAACATCGGTATCACACAAATAGAAGCACGAAAAATTCACGAATAAAGAAAAACTAAGACAAGCAAGGCTATCTAAAAGAAAAAAAAAATATTACGCAAAGTAGACCAAAATCTAAAAAAAACTATTTACCTAAGGAAGGCATCAAAGCAAACAACGAAAAGCAAATAAAAGCAAACACGAAAGCAAAAAAAAACTACTACGACCTAAAAAATAGAAACTAGCAAACTCACCAAACGAAAATGAACATAAAACATCTAAAAACTAAGCAACAAAAACCAAATCCACGCAACACCAATATGAGAAGCACAAATAAAAACAACGGGCACCAACACAAGCAAGTAGTGATACAAGGCATACAAGGTACTCACACGTGCCAAAATTAACAAACCCCCAATTCCCCCCCCCCCCCCCCCCCCCAAACTTATTTCGTATCCCAAAGGAGGAATAAGTTTGAAAAGAGAAAGGAGTGGCTTTGTTAACGGAGTGCCTGATCACTGCGGTTGCCTTAGACTTTCCGTCCTTACACGGCTTCGACTTCTTGCTTTGATTTCCAGCCATTTCAAAGTTCCTACAAAACAACCGTCCAATCAATATCCAATAAGCAACTCATAATGCAAACATTCAACGAGTGTCGACATAATCCAATAATCCCACAATATCAACTAAGAGCCCTATAATGTCCAATAAACATCAAAATCATAGACCCGACAGCCATATACTACGATCAACAAATCACACAACCTCCCCCAAACTTCGACTCCTCCATTTCATATTCAAAGGATTAAAATCACAACCCACAATAACAAAACTACATACTTCGATCATATTAGGACAAATTCTCTCCAATAAAATCTAATTCATCAACAATTCAACTCATATCAATCCCAATTAACAATTCAATTCAACAAATTTACCCAATTTCAACAAATTCAAAATTAGGGTTCTTCCAATTTGGGGTTTTTTTCAAAATTCGTTCAATTTCATCAATTAATCCCCCAATTCGAAGTACCCATGAACAATCAAGCATAGATAACATGTTTCCATCAAGATTTTATCAACAATCGGGCATAAAATTCAAAGAACATCAAAGTCTAACAAAAGCCCCCAAAAAGTGGATCCCCAATTCGAATTTCATCAAAACTCCAAAAAGAATCCGTCAAAGTGCTTCAAAACATGTATAGAATTGAAAAAAAAGAGGATTAAGTGTCGAAATTAAGTACCTTGATCGAGTTTTGAAGGAAAAACAGATGCGAAAATCGCCCTTGTGTTCTTATCGTCCGATAGGTGTGTGTGTGTGAAAAACGGGTGGGAGAAGTGTATAAAAGGGGTTATTAATCAACCGGGTCGAAGCGGATACTGGACCGGGTATCTCCTATCGACCAGGCCTATCGGCCGATAGGCTGGGTCGATAGGACAGACAGAAACTTACGTACCTCATATCGGGTCATGATATCGGTCGATAGGGTCTGCCTATCGACCATTGCTTGCAACATTTAATTTTTTTAATTTTCCTCAGCCTATCGGCCGATAGGCTGACCGATAGGCTCGTCTGTCTCAAAAATTTTTTTCAGCTTTTTCTATTTCGCAAACTTGGTCCCGTTTTCGCTTGGATATGGCGATTAAAGTCCTGCAAGTATCCAAAACTCGGCGTGCATGGATTAGAACTTAACAAAACTAACAAAGCTACTACGAAACTAGAAACTACAAAAATCACGCAAACGAACAATCGAAAACAAACGAATAAAATGAACTAATATACATACGTTGGGTTACCTCCCAACAAGTGCTACGTTTAACGTCTTTAGCTAGACGATACCTCATTCATTCCGGGTCTTCAGCGACAACTCCCCCTTGAACGGGTTTGTTGATATCAAGATAGCATACGTCCCTCTCATTAAATCGAAACTCGTTCGCCTCCAACATTCGAACATACTTTGGCAAATCCTCGTAAATTTCTTCAACATCGGAATGTGAGTAAATGGATTGTGAAATGCAATGCTCCAACAAGTCGGTCGGGGGCGGCATAATAGACTCAATTTCATAACATTCCTCGGGCTTCTTCATCGCGTCATAGATGGAAATTTTCAGATTTTGATCATTAACCCGGAAGGTAAGATCACCCTCTTGGACGTCGATAAGTGCTCTCCCCGTCGCTAGAAATGGTCTCCCAAAGATCAATGGTTGATTCTCATCCTCGGGCATATCAAGAACTACGAAATCGGCCGGGAAGACTAAGTGTTGGACTCTAACGAACACATCCTCCACAACTCCCCTCGGATAAGAGATCGACCGGTCCGCCATGAGTAGAGAAATGGTAGTCGGCTTCATCTCCCCAATCTTCAACCTCTTAAAGATGGATAGAGGCATAAGATTGATGCTTGCCCCGAGATCACATAACACATTACTGAACGTTTGGTCGCCAATCATGCATGTCAAAGTAAAATGTCCCGGATCCTCCTGCTTGAGCGGGAGCTTGTTTTGAATGATAGCGCTACACTCCTCTGTCAAATTTATTGTTTCAAACTTCGCCAACTTCCTCTTGCTTGCCACAGCGTCTTTCAAGAATTTAACGTATCCTGGCATGTCTCTCAAAGCGTCTAGAAGTGGAATGTTGATATTCACCTTTTGAAACATGTCAATAAACCGTTGAAGGTTTTCATCATATCTCGACTTGGCCAATCGCTGTGGAAATGGAGCTTTTACCTCAAAATCCTTCACATTCGAACCTAAAGGAGCCTTTCGACCGATAGGGGGGTCGATAGGCTCAATTGCTGGCATTCTGTCTGGGTATCAGGTGGGACTATCGGCCGATAGTCTTGGCAGATAGGCCTGCTGCGTTTCATCTTCCTTCTCGTTCTCGGCTCCCGTTTCTAGTACATCCACGTTTCCAGATTTCTCAACTTCAGCCCCATGATTATTGTACCTTGTCCCACTCCGAAGCTCGATTGCGTTGCATTGTTGCGTCTTCGGGTTGTTCTCGGTACTGCTCGGAAAATGGCCCGGCTTATGAATTCCGGCTTGGGCGTTCGCCATTTGACCCATTTGGGTCTCCACCATCGACATCTGCTTTGTCAAGGCTATCACTGAGTTTCCAATAGATGTCACACTATGCTCGAGAGCCCCGAACCTCTTGTCTGTTTTATAAATAAAATCTTTTTGACTCGCCTCTAACTGTTCCAACATCTCTTCCATTGGTGTCTTAGCAATCGGCTCTTGAATAACCCCGTTTTTCACGTTAAATCCCGGTGGTGGCTGAAGAGCATTGTTCGGGTTGGCATAGAAGAAATTAGGGTGGTTTCGGTTGTTCGGATAATAGTTCCCCCTATTTCCCCCTTGCCAGAAGTTTCCTCCTTGCATGTAATTTACATCCTCCTCAATTGCAATAGGCTCGATTAGCTCTTCAAAAACTGCATTGACTCCCAAAGTCTTCTTTCTTAGCATCTCAAGCTCTTTTTGTTGTCTTTCAAATTTCACCTTCAAATCACCGTAGGCGTCCTCGTCACCGGATGGGACCTTTCTTCTCGTCATCTTCCTATCGATCACCTCCTCGTAATCATTGTTGACCGCTAGCTCGATGAGATTCTTAGCCTCTTCATAATCATTAGCAAGAAATCCCCCTTTCGAGGAATAGTCCAACTCTCTTCTAGCCTTCCTCGTCAAACCCCGATAAAACCGAATGTAGATTTCCTCCTTGTCAATTCCATGCTGTGGGCATTTGCGAAGTAGCTTCTTAAATCGGATCCATGCCTCGTATAAGTATTCATCCTCATATTGCTCGAATTGCAAGATATCGTTGATTTGTTTTTGCACCTTCGAGGGAGGATAGAACTGTGCTAAGAACAACCGAGTCATCTCTCTCCAAGTACCAATTTCCTTCCGATCTAGACTCTTGTACCAATATAGCGCATCGTCTTCTAAGGAGAACCGGAATAGGCGGAGCTTAATGACATCTGGAGGCACTCCGTTTTGCTTGATGGTGGCACATATGTCCAAAAACGACTCAAGATGAGCGTTTGGATCTTCATTAACTCCTCCTCCGTATGTTTGAGACTTCACCGTAGCAATGAGGGACGGCTTAAGCTCGAAGTTGTTGGCATCAATCTTCCCCCAACCTCCTTCTTGATAATCGTCCAGCTTAGGTCGAAAGCGGGCATTCAAAGGGATCTTCTCGGGACGAGCGAGTTCTCGTGGTGGGTCAACAATGCCGGCCATGGTATCAACGATAGGTATAGAAATAGTCTCGGTTCTCGCTTCTTGCTTATTCCTCCTCAAAATTTCCGGATCCAAAGAAAATAAGTCCTTTCCTTGGGATCTTGTGATCATGCACCGCCTACAAGGAAGAGAAAACAAGATGTGAGGAAACGAGATCGAATATTAATAATAATAGTATACAACCTAAAGTAACAATCTCTTCTTTTTCGAATTATCCCTTTAAGTTTTCTATCAATTCCCCGGCAACGGCGCCAAAAATTGATCGCTAGAATTCGCGTAGTATGGTTTTCAAATCCGATCAATTTTAAAATTTGTAAAACCTCGAAGTATTTCCAAGGTATCGAACCCAAGGGAATTGATATGTCGAAAATAAAGGAAATAACTCTACTCAAAATTTGACTGCTATTTAGGAATCCTAAAATTTGGTTTGTTTCTAATTATCTAACTTTAAAAATCGAAATATAAAAATTAAATAAAAGATGAATTATCTAAATCAAGCAAATAAAGCAAATTAGCAAGATAAAATCACAAGTTGGAAATTAATTGATCCTAGGGTAGTATCATCTAATTGAGTTCACACAATCCATTCACTTGATTCCTTTTCCCCAAATTTTAATTCAATCCTAGAAATAATCACTCAGCCGATCTAGAATTCCGATCAAGGCAACCTAGAAAGATAGTTAATTTAAACCCTTTTTCCCGCCAGGGCTCAAAGAATTTAAATCACTTAAAAAGCGTCAACTTATTTATCTATGATTTATCTTACTCCACTTAGGTATTAAGATTAAATCATATTGTGCATCAAGTATTTCCACTAATTAATTAATCCTTCCGGGCAAAATTAATTAGCTAACATGCATCGATTAAGGGCCCTTTAATCTAGCATGAGATTTAACACATCTTGATCACAAGCCTAGGATGAAAGGTCAAAAGGTAATCAAAGGGACATCATGTAAACATCAATTAAAATCACTAACCCTAGAATCAATCAATGGATTTAGCCAGACATAATTGAAATTAAACAAGAAATAGATGGAGAATGCATATTATTAATATGAAAAGAGATTACAACCCGTCTGGATAAACTCTGAGTCTTCAATCTCCGAAAAAGTAGAAAAATAATAATACTTGCTTCCTTCCAAAAAGTTCTCGTCTCCAAGGAATTAATCTTGCCCAAAAAAAATGTAAAAGTCTGCTAAAGATGATAAAGGATGATAAAAACTGATGAAAGATGGTAAACTAGGTCTTGAAGGAGGTTTATATAGCCTATGGGGGTTAAACTCCCGATTGGAACTAATCTAGGAAACAAAATCTATCCAAAAGAGTCACAATCGGTCAAAACACGAGATCCCGCGGAGCAGCCTATCGGACGCACCTATCGGCCGATAGGCTGGCCCGATAGTTGGTTCGTCGGTCGACTTCACTTGATAGGGCTTGGACACCTTTCGGACGCACCTATCGGCCGATAGGCTGGCCCGATAGGTGGTCTGACTTTTGCAAAAATCCGTTTCTTCCGTCCGTTTGACTCGACTCTCGGTCCTTTGTCTCGTTTTGGGTCCTTTTGGCTCTAAAAACCTGCAAACACACTAAAACCAACCCAAACGCGTAATACGGCTCGACTAATCATAAATAAGCCAAATACGAGCACATTAATCACGAAACGAGATAAAAACCTAGTATAAAATCCTAGAAAAATGTGGTAAAATTACCACTTATCATTAACCTCAAAGGGTTACGTACGGTAGCATCACCCAAATTCAGTCCAATAGCATCCTTCTCCGGTGTTGCGTACGTTAGCTAATCTTCATTACATATGTTAGGCTTACGTCATTGTTGACGTCATATGTCCGTTGCTGCTTTTCTGACTTTGACTCTCTCAACGTTCATCTGGTTTGATCACCTTTACGTACGTTAAGTACAATCCCTTACGTACGTTAATATTGCCATTTTACGTACGTTATACCACATTGTCTTACGTACATTAGACTGCATGAAAATCCTTCCAGCTTGACATCTTCTACTCCTTCGATGCTTTGCTTCGTCTTTTCGTTGTTTTGTTTTGTGTAACAACTTTATCATCAAAATATTATTATAGCATGTATGGGACAAAATGTTCCAACAATCTCCCCCTTTTTGATGATTACAAAACAACACTTCGTCAATGGGATTTACCTGCAAAATTACAAATATATGTATATGTGTCCATTTCTTTTTTTTTGACTCGTGCTTTCCTTTTCTTTTTCTTTTCGAATTTTCAAATTTTCATCATCTTTTCGACGTCTCCTCATTTTTCTTTTCAACTTCATCTTTTCGACTTTTCTTCGATTTTCTCCTCCTTTCAGGGTTAATCCCATTCTTTTTCTTTTATCCTTTTCTCCCCTTTTTGTTTTCATCAAAAAGTGTAATAAATAAAACGAGTAATAAATACCGATTGAATATAAGGATACCAAATATAAAATATGCATGATACCAAATTATGAATATAACTATATGCATGAATAGGGTATAATCTCCCCCTGAAAATATTATCTCCCCTTTCAAAAATTATTACTCCCCCTAAGTAAAATATATTTTGATAAAAATTAATTTTTGGGGATCCAACCTGTAGTTGGTTTTTCATTTGAATCATAGACGATATTTGAATAATTGTTCCTTTAGGAACCCAAATCGTTTTAGTTTTAATCGTCCGGTGTGGGCTTTTACAGTTAGAAATGTGATGCCCGATTTTCATACATTTTTCGCAACGGGGTATCTTTAAATTTAAGGATTCATTTTTAGAACGAGGTGTGAATCCCAACCCCTGTTTGTTCAAAGTAAATTTCTGAACCGAGAGCATATTTTCAAATTTCTCGTTTCCGAGAGAAAATTTCTTCGTTAAATTTTTGAGCTCGGTATAAATTTTAACAAGATCATCCTTTAAAATATTTTCGTTTTCAATGCATTTCGAATGATCAGTCTCAATAAATTCTCCTCCAACGTTCACTTGGTTTGAACTACATTACGTACGTTATATTACTCTCATTACGTACGTAAGGCTGCTTCATTTACGTACGTTAATCATGCTGAGTTACGTACGTTAGGCTTGTGCAGAACACTATTTTCCAGCTTCGTTTTCTTCGATTCTTGGCTTCGCCTCTTCGTTGTTTTGTTTTGTTTATCGCCTTTAATCATCAAAACACTGTATGGAACAAAATGTTCCACCAATTTCATAGTGTGTTGTGTGTGAGGAGTAGCGCACGCTACGTACTCTCTTTAGCGTGCGCTAATTGAGTACAGGTAGCGCACGCTACCTCTCAGCACTAGCGCACGCTAGTATGTTTCAAGCAGGCAGTCCAGAAGGCACTGGACTGCAGTTGGGTTATTATTAGCGCACGCTACAAATGGAAAGTAGCGCGCGCTAGTAGGCCGGAGTAGCGCACGCTATGCAGCCGGTATAGCGCGCGTTAGGGTCGAATCAGGTTGAGTCCAGTGGCTACTGGACTGCATTGGATTAATTCATAGCGCACGCTATGAGTGGTTTTTAGCGTACGCAATCGATATTGTAGCGCACGCTAAATATTGACTGTAGCGCACACTACCGCGATCAGATCAGTGGAGAAAAGGTTCTGGACTCCAGCACTGGGCATCAGATAATTCGTTAGCGTACGCTAACATTTTGGGGTTAGCCACGCTAAGTGTTCAGCTGTAGCGCACGCTACAAGAAGGTACGTAGCGCGCTCTACCGTTGTCGGACAGTGAGTACTAGACTTACCAAAACACCCGTTAGCGCACGCTAAGAACTGGGGCTAGCGCGCGCTAAACTGGAATCACTATAAATTAGACAGTTAGCCCAGATTTCGGCATTTGTCATTTCTTCACATTCTCTCATCGGTTCCGGGCGATTTGGAGCGATTTGAAGAGTATTCTTCGAGGTGTAATCATCAATCATCATCTTCAAGTCTTTGAGTTGGATTAATCATCACTTCTTCATCTCCAAAACATCAAGTCAAAGGTATTAATCTCTTGGATCTAGAATTTCGGATTTTTGGGTTTTTCCTTCCGATTTCTTCGTGTAAGCTTGGATTATTGTTGGAATATGTTAGATATGGATTATCTATCTTGGATAAATATATTCCTATAGATTTAATGGCTATTTTGGGAATTTATTTCAAGAACCCTTGGGGTTAACTTCGGTTAATTGGGATTTCCGATGGATGTTGTTGTAATCTTAAATTGTGGATTCCTATGGGATTATTGATGCCATTGATATTGTTTTGCTGGTTTGAATCAATCATTTGATAGTTGGTTTCGATAATTTGGGTTTGGTTGTAACCAACGAGAAGGATATTTTTCAACGTATTCGTTAGAGTGCACCTACGAGTTTGGATATTGTTGTATCGACGTTTGAGTTGGTTATAATCGTGTTTGATGCGTGTATTGATCGAATTATTGGTAATTGTGTTATTCAAGGTTGTTCGAGCGACCGACATTTCATTTAGGATGTTGTTCGTGTACGGACATTCTTCACCGGCTGAGTAAGTTAATTCTTACTAAGTTAAAAGGATATTCATTCCTTTCGTTGTTGTTCATTCATAATCATAATTCATTCATAAAGTACTAACCGTATTGAAACTTTTAATTGTCACTTAATTACTTCATTCACAAGGAACGACGGTTCCAATCATTTCATTGAGCTATCATTCATTTCACCATCATTTCATCTTGGTGAGTCATTATTTATTTTCGATGTCACTTTTGTTATATCGTGGCATTCCGGGTCATACTGGCGTGCCGGTTGGTATGTGTAGGATTTTCATGTCGGGCACATTTAAGTCGTGTGTTGGTTGTTGGCCTCACATTGGACTGTGCACACGAGTCGATTGCTTCGTGAGACTGATTAGGTGCAAGACTACACGTGTATTCGATCGATACTCGTTGATGGCTTGTGCACGGACAGATTTCCATCCCGGACGTAGTGTGGCGCCATTCCTTTGAGCCGTACTGTTAGTTGATTCATATAGCATGTTTGATTGCGTATGTTTCGACAGGATTGTGTGTATTCAACTCTTGAGGATTGTTGTTACGTATGGCCCGGCCCGTTGGGGGATATTTTTTTTCAGGTCATGGCAAGGCAAAAGCACGGGGAGAGCACGTTGACGGCGAGGAGTCCCAATGATACTAGTAGGGGGTCCCAGTCTTTTTAGTCATTTATGTTTCCTTCATTGTATTCCGCTGCAGACATTCCGTTTGAATACTCATTTTACTCAGTGTTGTATATTTTATCTCCATATAAAATATACATGTATTCTGTAATATCTTGGGTGTGTTGTATGAAACTCCTCATCGGAGTAATTAATGTTGTAATGTGGTTCGGTACTACATTTACCCTGTGTAATTCATTCATTTTCATTCGCCTGGTGGGTCCCAGTCGGGGTCCACAGCGCTGTAATATCCGCCTAATTTGGGGTGTTACAGGGAGCGGCTTCAACATTCCGGCAGGTCGTTGATGCTCGATCTTAACCTGCTAACAAGTCAAGCATTTCGAAACATAAGCTGCTACATTTTTCTTCATGTTGCCCCACCAGAAATTTTGCTTCAAGTCCTTGTACATCTTACTGGTGCCCGGGTGGATAGAATAGGGCGAGCTGTGAGCTTCCTTGATAATCGTCTGTTTTAGAACATCGACATTAGGAACGCAGAGTCGGTTCTGAAATCTCAAAGCTCCATCATCATGAATTACGAATCCGGGGGCTTTTCCCTTGATCACTTCATCACGTAACCGAATCATCAAAGGATCATCTGCCTGCTTAGATTTGATTTCCTCGGTTAACAATGAAGTTATTTCCATCACGCACAGTTGTCCTTGGACTCTTTGTAACCATACTTCAATTCCTTCTCGAATCATCTCTCGTTGAAGGCTAAGTTGGGAGGTCAGAGTCTCCAGCATCTGAATACAAACAGGCTTGCGGCTAAGTGCATCTGCCACTACATTCGCTTTGCCTGGATGATACAAAATCTCCAAGTCGTAGTCCTTAATCAGATCTAACCATCTTCTTTGCGGCATGTTCAACTCTTTCTGACTGAAGATGTATTTGAGACTCTTGTGATCCGTAAAGATCTGACAGTGAGTCCCGTACAGGTAATGTCTCCAGATTTTTAAAGCAAACACTATTGCCGCTAGCTCCAAATCCTGCGTGGGGTAATTCACTTCATAAGGTTTCAGCTGTCATGACGCATAAGCGATCACCTTATCATTCTGCATCAATACGCATCCGAGTCCTTGGTTCGAAGCATCACTGTAAACTATGAATCCTCCCATCCCCTGTGGAAGTGTTAAAATAATATAGAATTCATCTCATGTCGTACGAATGTCTAACAATCCAATATACGGCCGAAAGCTCATAAAAAGTAATCTGCCTGAACTGCTTAGCGTACGCTAAGTATTCTACGTGTAATACCCGAGATTTCTGCTATGTATTTGGAACTTGTGATATTGTAATTGTTGCATTTTGATCTGAGTATTATTCTCCGTATTTCATAATCCGGTGTTGTTGAGTGTATGATTTCATGAATATGATTTAAAATTGTGATTCTGCGCATGTAGCGCACGCTATCGACTCAGTGTAGCGTACGCTAACTTGGATTCATAGCGCACGCTGTGAAGGAACCTTAGCGCACGCTATACATGGTCAATATGATTGAGACGTGTTGGTAGGTGAGATCAGGCCGGGATCTTGGTCGGATTATGTCGGGATGAACCTGGACGACTTTCGGGAAAAGCCAAGTCAACGCGTTAACGCACGCTACTCATATGAGGATAGCGCACGCTAAAGGCTGAGTACAGTGAAATCAGTAAGTTTCAAATAGCCGTTAGCGCACGCTATGAGTATGGACTAGCGCGCGCTAATAACCATTTTTTATAAATAGGACACATCCTTTTTCGTATTTTCAGTCTTTTCACTTCCCACATCCGAATCCTTATACTTAGAGAATTACTCTCTTCATCCTAAACACTTCATATCAGCATCCTAGCTCGTGTTGAAGATTGTAGATCATTGGGGATTGGTGTTCAAGCCTTCGGCGTTGGATTGCTTCGAATTCCTCCTTGTTCTTCATTACTTTGAGGTAGGTGATTCTTCACCAATATTAAGTACTAGTATGAAGGACGTTTTGATCATGATTATCTAGTCAGCTAAATTCGTTAGTAGTCGAACATCATGTGTTAGAAGGATATTTTGACGTTTCGGCACTTATAATCCATTGAACCTTTTTAGTATATGGACTTCTAAGCATATTCATGTATCTTCAAACCGATTATGACCAGTAGGTGGAGATTATCAAGTTGTTATGTTTTACACAATGGAATCATGCGTTCTGGAATGTAGGACGAAGGGAACTTAGGATACTTTCTCGAGATCAAGATGAATTTTGATGATAATACGTACCCTTGTATCTTCTAGTCGTTTAATCCGTAGAGATCTTTCACAAACCGTATAAGCATGATATGCACGGAGATGACATGTATCACAGAAGATTCATGTGTTTTTATCAAGTTTTTACCCAGTAGTGACTGCCATGCACGGTTAGCGCACGCTAAAATGTATATATTAACGTGCACTATCGGGAATGAGTAACGTACGCTACGTTGGGTACGTAACGTACGTTATGTCATCGAGGCGATGGCGATCAGAGGACTGCCAGTACACAGCTAGCGCACGCTAAACTTGGCCATTTGCGTACGTTAACGGGCAGGCTTAGGGCACGTTACGTATGGTACGTAGCGTACGCTAAGTAGTTCAGGCAGATTGCATTTTTAGAGCTTGCGGCCGTAAACTGGATTGTTAGACATTCGTATGGCATGAGATGAATTCTTTATTATTTCTTAGGTCCGAGCCTTGCATAGGGGACGATCGAGGGGCGGTGACATACGGACGCGTGTCATTTGTTGGTGTATTTCATTCTTGCCATTTTCGAGGCAAGTATCATATGTTGAGTTTGATTTATATTGGAACTTTGATCATGCATATGGTTTTGTTCAAGTTGTCGAATATGAGATTTATTTCTTTAATTTCTCGTGGTATTCGTTGTTAATTGTTCGTATTGATGAAAAAAATGAAATGCATATATGTATGCATAATTGATTGGTTTATGATATAAATGATCCGAGGGGGTCATGAGGATGTATGCTGAGGGCGCTGGATCGAATGTCCACCATGCATTGGTCCGACGCGATCATCATGGGGATCTATGCTGAGGGCGCTGGATCGTTGGACGGGTTTTCCACCATGCGTTGGTCCGATGGGATCATCATGGGGATCTATACCAAGGGCGCTGGATCGCTGGATTACCCTGTATTGTGTTGATGGAATCGTGAGGATTCACATCGTTGGATTCCGATGACGGAAGTCCGTTTTGCATGTTTTATGATGCACTGATGATTTATGTATTATGATACTTGTACTAGCATTGTTTTGCTAACCCCTTCGGGGGTGGACATTGTTTTGATGTTCAGGTAGCCGAGGAACGGGGAAGCAACCACAGTACCGACAGGACGATGAAATGGCTCAGTGATGTGGTTGATGTTTATTGTTATTATGAATTGTCTTCTTGGTTCACTTTAGTACTCGAGTACGTGTGTTTTAATAATGTCATTTTCGATATGGTTGTATAAGTTAACTCTTTGGATCAGTTGAACCAGTTCTGTATTTTGAATTTCAGTTGTAAGGTTGAATTATATTTACATTTCTTTTATTTAGCCTTGTAAATCCTTACCAAAAGGGTTTACGGCGCTGTAATTATTCCGAATATCTCGGGGTGTTACACTACGTAGTGCGCGCTAAGCCTGCTCGTTAGCGCACGTAAATAATGAAGCCTAGCGTACGCTAACTATGTAATGACAGTCCTCTCTGATCAGCCAACTGACTCGCCTGATGACATAGCGCACGTTACGTTTCCAATCGTAGCGTACGTTAACTTATGCTCGATAGCGCACGCTAACCATGAAGCTTTAGTGCATGCGAATCAAGTATGACAGTTCCTCTTGGACAGTCGACTGATCTAATTGTGATAAAACTTACGAAATCTTCAGTGTTACTACATGTTATCTCCATGAATATCATGCTCATACGGTTATGAATGATCTTAAGAATAACAACAACTTCGAATTCAAGAATATATATACCATCATAAATCCATATTCCATTTCGATTACAATTCTTCATGCGTAATTCGAAAGGCCTAACGGTCGATATCAATATCTTATATCAATCAAAACTATCATCTTGTAGTTTGTTTAACACTCAATCTTTACAAGATAAATCTTTCCATGATCAATCTCTTAGATTCGTCTAACAATAATGATGTTAAAGTCAAGTCCGTGATTACAATGAAGACACCTCTTAAATTCGGATTACCAATGTCAGAAACTTCCTCTACTTGTTCATCGTAACAAGATTCAAATTATGATGTTCATAACCAAGGTACTTGGCATAATCATCTCAATCTCTTAAACATGATGTGGTTTGGATAATTCACCAATGAAACTCAATATCTTGATAGCATAATCCTCATATCCTTAAGAACACGAATTCAAGGTTGAGAGTAGTATAACATACCTTAAGATGAGGAAAAACACCGAGACAACAAGTAGAATCTGGCTCCGGTTGTTTGTTTGCCAAATCAAGACGTTTCTCCACTCCAATGATCAAACACAAGTGGCATCCAATCTCTAGTGATTAAGTGGAGGTGGTCTAAGTGTGTTTAAGAAGATATAATGTTCTATGGACTCTCAAAAACGAAGGATACTCGAAGGAAATGAGAATGAAATGGACTGTCCCTTATATAATGTTTCTGCACAACAGTTGATTAGTTCACGCTATCATACAATCCTTAGTTCGTCCGCAGGAATCTTATCCGGACCCATGTCCCGGCTGGCGCATGTGCTAGCCGCCTAGATCAATAATTGACCGCCTAGCGCACGCAATTCTTCATTCGTAGCGTGCGCTAGTTATAGCCCGATAACGCACGTTAAGCTACATTTTTAGCGTGCGCTATCACGATTTTGCATGAGTAATTTGCATGTTGTTATACTTATGTACAAGGATACAAATGTGAGAAATATCATACTCCAATAATCGAGATCACAAATCTGAAGAATACAGGGTTCAAATATGGATGAAATACACAATAATAAATCCGAATATTACAAAATAAGCCCGTTAGTGTACGTTAATTCACATAGCTTAGCGCACGCTAAGCGTGCATGGCAGTTCACTGTTGGGCAGCAGACTAGTTCTAACGGTGATGAAATTTACGAACTCCTCAGTGATTAACGTGTGATATCCATCTACATGTCATATTCATACTTATGAATGATCTTATGGATTCAATCATCTTTGAGGTTCAAGGAAAAGAATATCATCACAACTCTTATATTCAACCTCGATTATCATTCTCATGCAAAGTTCAGTGATCTCTGGTTGGTGCACTAGATTTTATTATCAAAATTCACATTTAGACTTCATCTTGAAGGTGAACTAACAATTCCAACTTATACGAAAGGATGCTTCCTAAGATGATTTCTTTCCTTAAGTCCTTATAACCTAAAGTGATATCACCTCCAATTTTATGATCAATATGACAACATAAATCATACGGATAATCAACTTCAGAATTTTCCTATCATCATTTGACGTACTAAGATTCGAACTATGAGGTTCCAACGACAATATCATAAGCACAAACATTCCAATCTTCTAAACATGATGTTTATTGAATAATTCACCAATGGAACTCAATATCTTGCTAGCATGATCATCTTATTCTTCATAACACGAATCTAAAGTTGGGGATAGAATTAACATACCTTTAATGAAGAAATCACTGATCCAAAAAGGTATAATCCAGCTCCGGTTGCTTGAGTGTCACCTCAAAGTGAATTCTTCTTCAATGATCAAGTATAAACACTCTTTAATATTTACTGATCAAGCAAGGCAGATTTGTATGTGTTACAGGAGTAGGAAAGGCTCTCTGGACTTCCAAGTAACGAAGAACAAATGAAGGGAATAGGTAGGAATGGAGTGCTGTCCTTTAAATAAAGTTTCTGCGCAATAGCTGATTAGCGCAGGCTACCATACCATTCTTAGCGCACGCTAATAAGCGTTGACTCCAAATATGTCCAGGTTCATCCACGGGAATCTTATCCGGACCCATGTCCCGGCTGGCGCATGTGCTAGCCGCCCAGCTCAATAATTGACTGCCTAGCACATGCAAATCCTACATTTGTAGCGTGCGCTAGTTGTAGCCGATAGCGCACGTTAAGCTACATTCTTAGCGTGCGCTATCACGAGTTCGCATGAGAAATTTATGCATGACGATATACTTATGTACAAAGATACCAATGTGAGATATATCATACTCCAATTATCAAGATCACCAATCCGAATAATACAAGGTTCGAATACAGATGAAATACACAATAATAAATCCGGATATTACAAGGAACAATTAGATTTTGGCTAAGTATAGAGCCCTTAACGTACGTTAAGATGTTGAGATAACGTACGCTAAATTATACGCTTTACGTACATTATGCATAAGGCATTACGTACGTAACAAGAGGAATCAGACAAGACCGAGTTGTGATCGGACAGTGGGGACCGTAGTCGGTGGCTTTCGGCGCGGATGTGGACAGGTGAGTTAACGGATGGATTTACGTACGCTATACCGGGTGTATTACGTATGTAATACGAGTAAAATATTGTAGCAAGTCAACGTACGTATTACGTACGCAACTGATTTAATGTTACGTACGTTACGGGGCGACTGGCCGAGTCGTGGCCGAGATGACCTGGATGGCCGAGCATGGCCGGCTGTGACTCGTAGGGATGGCCGATCACTGTCGATAGTGACTCGATGGGCGTCAGGCCTGGCCGATTACGGCCGTAAGGACGTGGCCGGTAACGGCCGTAAGGGCCCGTTACGTACGTAAGGCAGGGGCCGGTTACGGCCGTAATGGTTCCGACAGAAATGGGCAGTGGGCAGGCCATGGCCGGTTATGTACGTGAGCCACGGCCGGTTACGGCCGTAACGTGCCGACAGGACTCGGCCTATATAAGGCCTGGACCGAGTCACATCCGGCATTTTTCATTTTTCTTCGCTTCTTCCGCGATTTTTCACCATAGATTGATGGTTTTGAGTAGAATCAACTTATAACAACATGTTTTAGAAGTTGGAATCATGGATTAACATCATCTTCCACCCGGATCGAAGGTAAGAACACCTAAACTTTTGGTTTTTGGGTGTTCTTGAGGTTTCTTGGTGTTTTGGCCGATTTGCTTCGTTTTGATTCAGATTGTTGATTGAACTTGATTGTAAACTCGTAATCATTCAATACTCTTGAATTTTGTGGAACGAATTCGAGTATTTCTTTGAATAATCGATTGAATTGGACTATGTATTCAAAGTGTTCGATGAAATATCTCAATGAGTAGAACTTGGAAAATTCTACACGTTTTCATATAAATGGTGATTGAATTGATATTGTTGTGATGATTCTTGGTATTTACGAGAATTTTGTTAAGGGAAGATAATGAATTGGTGATCAAATGATTCAATTATGTTGTTATGATTATGGAATCGTAGTATTCTCGATGTTCTTGGAAGTTTGTTGCGATTCATGATGTTATGAGAAGTATATATGTTGAAGGACATAATTATATACACCTTGAATTGTAAATAAGGATTGTTTAGATGTTAGAACACATCGGATTATGTCGTTTCGAGATTTTGAATGTGATTTCGGAATAAGTTGTGTTCTTAAGGAACTCTTGGATTATATGAATGATGAATATGTTTAAGTGATGTTGGTGTTTTGGATATGGATATGAATATGGAATATTCATATCTAGAACTAAGTTATGTGTTTTCGAACAATATTCGTATAGGAATACGAATATGGTTTCGGGTTTGATAAGATTATGATTCACTTTTGAGTTTGAGAATTTATACCTATTGAACAAGTGTTCAATTAGGATAATGGAATTATTTGAAACCTTTGGAATATGGCTATCCATAATGTTGAATTAATCGGATCGTCCGGATTGATAATGATAATCGGTAATTGGTTTATATTATGAATTTACAAGGAGGAAACTTGTATCCGTATTTAAGATTTAATTTGGAATCGGTAATGTTAGACCCTTGTTGGTTTAAATTGATTATTGATATGATCTTCGGATTGTGGAATCGTATTGTGGTTTTGAATTCGTGTTTGATTGGTTTGGATTGTTTGGATTTGTATTTAATCGGGATATTGTAGAACCGTTGTGTTTGTTGATCGGTTATTGATTGTTATTTGTGATCATCGAGTTACGACTTGTATTGTGGATATGAGTTCGTATTTGTTGATTTGGATTATTTGGTTTTATGTATATGATCGAGGTTTCATTGAACGTTGAGTTTTTTGATTGGGTATGTCGGTTATTGATTTTTATCGAATATGTGTTAATCGGTTATTGCAATAGGTTGATATGTTTTGATCGTGGATTATGACCCTTGTGTTGCGATTGAGGTCGAAGAGTTCATAGATTGCTTTTGGTCGGGGCTGAGGAGCTCGTAGACTAAGGCAATGGATTTTAGGTAACGGCTTAATGGTATCGGTATCGAGGCAAGTTTATACTTGTTCAGTTTATAATATTTGATGAATGGTTTCGTTTACATTTCATTTATAATTCATATAGCAATGTTGTTAGAAATGTAAGTTGTCGGGATAATGGTTTGTATATCGTGCTCTTGTTGTATTAAATCATAAGGTATATGATTTAATTGTGTTCAGAGAAGATGTAATATTAAACACTAATAACGTACATGTGTGTGTGTGTGTTACCTTATTTGTAACATTTTGTATCAATCTCCTTGGCCAAGCAATAAACTGATTCGGCGCTTCCGCCACAACACTGACCTCATCCGTCGGGCATGGCACTCGTGCATCTCCCACTACAACACGTACCACCACCACCCTAGCCTCATCCCCATTCATTTGTCGGTGGTGTATGGTTGGCCCCAAGTTGTGGATGCGAGCATATGCAACTAGTCGCCTTCGAGGATCCTCCGCATATAACTCATACTCGTCGTTATCTTCGTTGTGAGTACCTTCTGATATCGGACCTGGAGCGCAACTCCCTTTTGTGCTCTGGACTGCTGGAGAGCTAAGTATACCTTCCCCATGTGAGCCTATCATCGTCATTACCTCTGCTTTCATTTGTTCCTTCATCTTTTCCCAATCTTTCTGCAATTCTTGTTGTGTTTGTTGCTTCACTTGCTCAATGATGACATCCAACTCCTCTCGTGACACCATTCCTGAACCTCTAGATTGGTGTAGCCGACCGAAATAGTCCTTAATGCCAACTCCCTTCCCAACACCTCTTACACGACCAGGGTGTTCCGGCTTTCCTATTGCAACTGCAAGTATGTCGTTCCTCCCACTAGGTGTGAAGCTACCCTCGGAGCACTGCTCTTCTAAAGAGTCATGTGCAGAAAACATTAAAACAATCATTGTACGTGATGGATTACAAGAAAGTTCAAGTATTTTTTGAAAAGTATTTAAATAATATTTCGTAGGAGGGTTAATGTTTAATATAGCATTTTTTAGTCGTGTGCTCAATATTTAAAGTATTTTTTAATATTTATGTTAGTTAAATATAGTAAAATCAATACTTACAATCTTATCACAAACAACACAAGCATCCTCATTTACGAACTTTCCTTCAGGGTTAATGCGTGCTCTCTTCCAAGTCTCATGACGAGAGGGAGAAGATGGAGGGGAGAGAACAATAGATAGATCCGACGAAGCCTCTTTCCTCGCCCTAAATTTCTCATCAATTATTTTTTTCTTTAAATTCTTGTAGCCTCCACGAGATAATCTGTGTGGACACTTATTATTTGCTTGGATATCTTGAGCTTTCTTTCGTTTTGCCTATAAATATAAAAATAAAATATAGTGAAATAAGTGTATATCATTTATATTTTTGGAAGAGAAACATAAAAAAAAACACCAATCATCGACAACTCAACAAATTAAGTTACCAAAAACTCTAGAGTCCGACGCGATCTAACAAAAGCCTCCCAAGTTTCCGGATCAAGGAACTTATAATCTTCCACGTACGGAAGAATGCCCTGGAGACCTCCAAAAATATATCTGCCCAGGCTAGTCTTGAAGGCCCTCCAACGCGTCCCAGCATATTTTATCCACTTATCCTTCAATTTATCCTGATCAGGCATGTCAAATGTCTCCTACAATAATTATGGATAAAAACAAGTTGGTGCTCAATAAGAAAGGTACTACGTGACTACAATAAGCAAAAAAAATGAAGAGGGACCATATTATGGCAACATATTGGGGAAAAATATGTTACCAGCAATGCTTGCCAAATCTGTTCCTTATTCGTATCGGGCACACTATCCCAGTCGTTAATCAATATGTTGATTTTGCTTCGTGCTAAGAAATAGATATAACTAATAAAGTTGTCGACGCTTTCTTTGTCGGGTCCGATTGGCTCCAAATGATTATCGAAAACCATCTTTACCTTCTGACTGGTACCCCTTTTAAGGGTAAGCTTCTTCATTCGTGTTCCCTTCCGCTTGATTCTTTTCGTGGTGTTTTCATCATCACCTCTAGATTCCTCCATTCACCTGTAAGAAAAATACACCAATGAAAATTTTCACAAAAAACGAATCACGTTGTGTAAACTTGATCTAGAAATTACAAAACAGCCTGATTTTATATATGTACCTAAAATACATTATTTGGGATACAGGGAACTTATTGTCTTAACTTATTTGGGATCAGACATCCAAGCGATTTGCAACCTGCCAACTCTGGTGGGGACTTACACTCGAGGATTTTCTATTATTATTGAGCCTTTCGATGAAAGAATGCCACATATACCTGATCCTGTACTCCAGGTACATACATTTCTAATTTAGTAGTGGGGGCAAACTAATTTTGCTGAAAATTTGGCTGTTTGTCCATATACTGGGAGATAGCTTTTGAGATCTTTTAGTAGTACTTTATTTGTTCGTGGATAACCGTTTGATGGCATAGATGTACCGGCTGTTAACTGTTGGTGATTGGAAATTTTGATGAAATGTTATATTTTCTTCCCCTGCATTGTATTATACATCATGAATCAACTTCAGAGGAAATGGAATTGATAGAATATTTTCTCCTTCAAGAAACTAATTTAGAGCAAAAGGAAATATGAATTAGAAGAAATCTTTGGAAGATTAAGGCGGAGTTAGTTCATTGGAATGTGAACCACCAAGCTGAAAGACGTGTAACATTCTTCATATTACTAAGAACTTCTATAGGAGAATGACATATGTGCTATTTGAGGTGTAAATGTGCTTAGTCCGGTAGCATTCGCATTAGATTCTATAAAATGTGAGTTGGTAATACCCTTAAAAAACAAAATTTGTGTCTCGCATATTCGAATGAAACATATTTTATGATGTTCTATAAGTCTAAAAACAAATGCTTAAATCCAAATTTCAAGAAAGGAATTTCAACTTTTAATCCCGTGAAGGACTGCGTCTCGTCCCATGGTTGGAATTGCATATCATGTTATTTCATTTGGAGATTTGGTTAATACATTACATATTCGAGAGTTGGTCCAAATATATAATGTAACTGTTCTTTTCAGATGCATAACATATGGCTTCGTTAGTAGCCTGAACTATACATCTCTTTCGATCGATCCATTTTTTACTGATGCAATGTGTATGGCCTTTTCGAAGCCATTCAGTTATAGATCATTCCTTCATAATGTTGATGTTGACAGTATCGTCAAATGAGACGGAAAGAACAAGACCGGCTTGCAAGGATGGACGCCGACTACCAGAGAAGGAAAGAAGTAGCTGAGTTTAACCAGAGAAGGGAAGAAAGACTAAAATCCGCAGAGGAGCGTACAGCGAAAAATCGATTGAAACGCTTGAAGAAGAAGCAGAGGAAGAGAGGAAAAAAGAGCTGTCTGGACCTCAATAACCCTAACCTCACTACTAAAATCAGATACAATTTCATCAAAGTTTTAAAAGTTATAATCAGTAAAGGTAAAGCTATTAAAGAAGCTTCCATCTTACTACTTTCGATGTACTATGCGCAACCCCAAAGCAAACTCTATGCGAGTCATAAAACTAAGTTATATTCTAGCTCTCGATTCAATGAATATCACTACAACTCTGGTACCAAACCTGCCATGCCCCCAAACTCAGGACGTCATGCACCACAATACAAAACTAATATAATAACCTGCATTATCATCACTTATACAGGTACAAATTAGCCACATGCAGTGAAATGCAGTGAAAGAAAAAGTGAAATATTACAAAAATCGAAAAGAACCATATCATGGTGACTCGGTGCACTAAAGCATCCTGTAGTAACATAATGTTAGTATTCCTCCGATTAGGAGTTCAACTAACCAACTACCATACATATAATATCAAATATTATAAAGTCTTACACTTTATATAATATCAGAGTACCACATGGCAGCTATTTACGGCCTGTACATCATCAACAAATCAGGTGGCCTCATTTTCTATAAGGTAACCTTGCTATGTATTATTTTAATTTCCACAATTTTCTTTTTAAGAACGGATGAAAAAGACTCCGATTGTGTTTTTTTTGTGTTATATAGGATTATGGTTCAGCAGGAAGAATGGATACGAATGATAGTTTGAGACTAGCAAGCCTGTGGCACTCTATGCACGCCATCTCTCAGCAGCTCTACCCAATTTCTTGTTGCTCTGGACTCGAGCTTCTTCAGGAGATACTTTTGATCTTCACTGTTTCCAATCTCTCACCGGTAAGAAATTTAGTATTGTTATATATATATATATATATATATAATATGATTATTGGAGGTTTCCTACATTTGTGATGGGAGTAGTAGCTTAGTATGTTTGATGCAACAAATATTCTTGGGGTTGATGGTGACATGACACAGTTGCATTCGATGGTTTCAAGTAAATACCAACGATGTTGATAAAATAAATCTTGTTGGGGTGAAGGCAATGGTTACCGAGAGTAGTTCCTTTATTTCTTTTTTGGGTTAAGAAGAATGTTAACGGATGGATTGGAGTGAAAAGCCATGTTCGGTCTACATTAATCATTTGTGAGACCAAACACTAGAAAAAATTGTAAACTTTTTCAAGATATAAGAACACCTATGTTGCATGAGACACTTTTTTTTCAGAGTATTGGACATGGATACGGACACGATACACCGATATGCTGTCCGACAAGCGAAAATACGTCTTTGAATTTTTAGTTGTTTGGCCGATCGGACACGATTTTGGACACGTCATGGCGTAAATTAAAAAATTACGAGGGATTAAATTGCAAAACTTGAACTTTACGGGGCAAATCTGAATATCCTCAAATAAAACCCTAATTGTTGCCTAACCAAACAGTAGTCTCTCTTCATCCCAACGTGACCGAGCACAGAATCCTCGGTTCTTCCCGGCCAAGCACAGACCGGGATGAAGAGAGACTATGCCTCAACATCACATATAAAGTGTATAAGTGGTAATTTAACCACAAATAACAAAATTTATAAGCAAAACTATGCCTCAAGTGTGGAAATGATCAATATTGGCTAAAAAAACACATCAAACAACTTGCAATCAAGACATACTTCAGTTTCTTGATTTCCAGAAATCTTAAACCAAACGAACAAACTTCGAAAAGTAAATTACCAATCCCAAAAAAAAAATGACACCCAAAAAAAACTGAGTAACAAACTAATAAATTGGTGTGTTCTCCCATATCCCTTCCCGATGATCGTTTCTTGCGGCATGAACACAATCAAATTCATCTTCTTCATTTACGTCAGGTAGCCTTGATGAAAATGAAGGGATCTCAGAGATATCTTCTTCATCCGTATCATCACCAAATATTTTCCTTTTACTTTGAAGGACAACTGACCAATTCTTGTTACTCGGGTCGGTGACAAAAAATACTTGCTTTGCTTGGCATGCCATGACAAATGGCTCATTTTTGTAGCCCACTTTACTAAAATCAAGCAATGTAAATCCTAACTCATCTACCTTCACACCGCTATTACCATCAACCCATTTACATTTGAAAACAGGAACGGTAAATTTAATATAGTCAACCTCCCATATATCTTCAATAATTCCAAAATAAGAGCTATTTGCACACAACGGGTTTCTATCTTTTGCGCTAGAGAAATGCATTGATTCAGCCACTATTGTAACTCCACTATTCTGCATAGTACTCTTCTCATCTTTGTCTTTTGTGTAGAAGGAATACCCGTTTATGTCGTATCCGCGCCAACATATGACATCAAAGTTCGGTCCACCAGCTAACCATGTAACTATATCCGGAACTGAGTGATCATTTGCAACATGATCCTTGAACCAAGATAAGAATGACTTGTTATGCTCATTCACCAACCACATTTCAGATTTTCGAGGATTTTGTTCTTTTATGAGTGCCTTATGTGCGTCTAAGTAAGGTTGAACTTCAGGAGTGTTTGTTAGGATGTATAGATGTGCTCGTAGCATCTCTTCACGATCAACACTCTTCATTTTCCCCCCATGTGTTCCCTTTCCAAGACCTCTACCATCGTGGCGAGACTTAGGAATCCCAACAGATTTCGTTTCAGATAAATATTCGTTACAAAATTCAACAGCCTCTTCTGCAACATATCTTTCAACAATAGAGGCTTCCGGCCTACGATGATTTTTCACATACCCCTTAAGTATTTTCATGTATCGCTCAAATGGATACATCCATCGTAAATGCACAGGTCCACATAATCGTATCTCCCTCACTAGATGAATGATTAAATGTACCATAATATCGAAAAAAGAAGGTGGGAAATACATTTCAAGCTGACATAAAATAATTGCAGCTTCATTCTCAAGATCATCCAATACCCGAGGGTCAATCACCTTCATACAAATAACATTGAAGAAGAAACACAATCTACTTATGGTACGTCTTAATTTCTTTGGGAGTATACCTCGAATAGCCACAGGTAAAAGTTGTTGCATCAACACATGATGGTCATGAGACTTTAAGCCTACCAATTTCAGGTCCTTCATTGACACCAACCTCTTAACATTCGAAGAATAACCTTGAGGAACTTTTATGCAACGTAAGCACTCACAAAAACTTCTTTTCTCCTTTTTAGATAATGTATGACAAGCTGGTGGTAGATAAGTTCTCTTACCGCGTGGTACTGGAGCTAACTCCTTTCGTATTCGCATATCAACCATATCCTTTCGCGCATTCATGTTATCCTTAGTCTTCCCTTGTATGTTGAGAAGTGTTCCTGTAAGACTATCACAAACGTTTTTCTCCACATGCATCACATCAATACAATGTTTCACTTCAAGCTCTTTCCAGTACGGAAGCTCAAAAAAGATAGATCTCTTTTTCCATGAGCTTCTCTCAACAGGCTTTTGCATCTTACCAAGTGTCACATTAATATCTTTCACTCGCTCATACACTTCCTGTGAACTTAATGCTTGTGGAGCAGCTTTAAACTCTTGCTCACCGTTGAAAGCTTTCTTCAATCTACGATAAGGATGGTCCGACTTGAGAAATCTTCGACTACCAAGGTATACGGTCTTCCTTCCGTGCTCAAGCTGATGGTAGCATGTGCCTTCTTCACATATAGGGCATGCTTTATGCCCCTTAACACTATAACCAGACAAGTTTCCATATCTTTGGGAAGTCATTAATTGTGCGAGAACACCATTGCACGCATCTTAAAAGTTTCATTTTTATACGCATCAAATACATCAACACCTTCCTCCCACAACATTTTCAAGTCTTCAATCAACGGTCGCAAGTAGACATCTATATCATTTCTGGTTGCTTTGGACCAAATCATCATAGACAACATAATGTACTTGCGTTTCATACACAATAAAGGAGAAAGATTGTAAATGGCCAATAGAACCGGCCATGCCTTTGCTAAGATTGCGAATAGGTTCATACCATCGCATACAAAGTCGATCTCGTGTTTCTTGGCTCATTGCCAAATGAAGGAAACGGTGATTAATTTTCTTCCATTGAGGCGAATCACCGGGTGTCGGAGCTTCACATCAGTTATCCACTCGTCTTCAAGCCAACTCAAGTATATAGCCTCCTTTGCACTACCAAACAAGCGTATGAATCTTGGTATTATTGGGAGATACCATAACACCTTTGCAGGTGGTTTTTTATTACCAACATCAGAACTAGCATCGCCTTCACCGTCGTTTTTGAAACGTGAAGTCCCGCATACTGGACAGGCATGAAAACTTTTGTACTCATTTCGGTACAAAATACAATCATTAGGACATGCGTCAATCTTCTTATACCCCATGCCCAATGGGCACAAGATTTTCCTCTCCTTATAGTTAGAATCTGGTAATTCATTATCCTCCGGAAGCATATGTTTTAACAAACAAAGTAACTCTGTGAAACTTTTGTCACTCCACCCATGAGATGCCTTCAACGTGAACAATTTCAATACGGCAGACAACCGTGAAAACTTTGTACAATTGTTGTACAAAGGCTTATCTGCATCAACGGACAAGATCTCACATGTCTTGTATGCATGTGCTTGCTCAAAGGCCTCCGCGCCAACATCATTGATCATGTCTTCTAGTCGATCATAAATATTCTCATCAACTTCTTCATTTCGGGATACACTTGGCATTTCAAATTCACCATGCCATATCCATCGTGTGTAACTCCTGTTGAAACCATCACAGAGGACGTGTTCTCTGATTTCTTCAACACATAATCGTCTATCATTCAAACAGTTGACACACGGACAGTAAAACCTCCCATTATTGTTTGGAACATGTCTCCTAGCAAACTCCAAAAATTCTTCCACACCATTCTCATATTCATTACTTGTTCGTGCAACATTTATCCAACTACGATCCATAATTACCTAATTGAGAATAGAGTTCACACGGCATTAGTTTATGAGAGGGTTCAAGGTAAGAAATATCCAACAATCTCACTGATAAAACTTTACAATATCCAACAAGATATTTAGCGGTCTGAATTTTTGATGAGGCTTTCAAGTGTATGGACTTTATATTTAAGCTAATCTTAATAATATTAAAAATTACTTTCTCTTGTACACATTAATATCAATGGGTTATTTTCTCGCAATCTTTGTTGGTTATTTTCCCTCATAAGTTGTAAGTAAACGGGATAATTCATTTAACATCCGTCCCATACAACCGCTGTTAATATATTCATTTAACATCCGTCCCATACAAACGGGATAATAATATTTTATAAAAATAATAAGAATGTTTTATATATATATGTACATATATTTGATGTAAAACTTGATAAAATTAACTTATATATACGTTATATAATTCGCGTAACTATAGTTAATTTTTAACGATATATATAACGATACATTTATTCATTTCTTTTGAACTTTTATCGTAACATATCGTCTACACACTTTGACTTATTCATGATGATTTTCCATCACACATCGATCATTGATCATTGTACCCACAAGTTATATGTATATATCTTTATTAGCTGCTATTGATTTTCTTAACAGACAATGACACACCTTTTCATCAACATGTGTGACTCTTCCCGCCAACCATTTTTAACAGAATATAACTAACTTTTGGTTGGGTTATATACACCAGAATTGATCTCTTCCAGAACACAACTTTTTGTGTATTACTTTGATTTCTCGTGCCTTAGAAACAAATTGTAGTTCTCTGTATTATCCAATTGAGGATTTCGTGATACCCGATGCATATAGGGATGAAATACTTCAATCTGAAAGTGATCTCAACACAACTTAGAGAATATATCAGGATTATTAGCACTCACACACACCCAAATTCTAACAAAAATGTCGAGGAGGGAGGCTAGGAGAAAGATGATACATAAGTGGAAGACTATGAGTAGAGAGTTTTGAGTGGGGTAAAAGCAAAGTGATGAACCATGCAATGAACTTAGACATAAGACTCCCTACAATTAATAAACCAACTTGAATTTGCAGTCATTTAATAAATTGAACCAATTTTACTATGCCTAAAGTTCATATTTTGGTAATTTTGTGTCATTTAATAGTGGGAAATCTTCTTTGTTCTTACATTTGCTATATGGTTTTACATTTGTAAATTTGGTTTAAGGTTTAAAACATGTCTCTTTCGGTAAAAGGTTTCCCCGGTAAAATTATTACTCCAAAAAACAATTAAGTATAACGAATGTGAGTGAATCTCACATCTAAACCCAAAACTAGGCGAAAGCAAATACACCAACTGTGCTCAAACCTAAACTTTCATAAGAATGACGTGCCACACTTATAATACCTACTACAAATGCTATCTAAGTTGACCATGAAGACTAATGTCAAAGGCATTAGCAAACAGCATTTGAGCAACAATCAAACCAGTAATTTCGTTATGTTTATTGCATGTTTGTTTAGCAGCCTTCATAAAGTGAGCTTTTAAACTGAATTTGATTTGCTCCCAAACAGCAAAAAGCATGTAGCAAGCATAGCATACCTCTGTGTAGCTTTCAACTTAGGAGCTCTTTTCTCATATCATCTAGGCACTTCTCATTTGAATTTTGTTTTGAGCTTTTTCAATCCTCAAATAAGCATCCAACTCGACACTGAAATGATTGAAATACTTTAGGCAAATATTACAAAATTTGCCAATGATTGAAATACTGTAGACTGAAATGATTGAAATACTGCAAAGTGGTACCAAAATAATGAGCTATGATAATGATTGTTCACCATGATAATGAGCCAACATCCGTAACTGATGAAGGTAGGAAAGCAAGTCTGGAAGCAAACCAAACTGCGTAGCTCCTGGAATCAACAAAGCGGGAAGGTACTTGGCTTTTTGAAGGGGGTGATATGAAAAACGGAGAAAACAAAATCTCAAACCTAATATTATGACAAGAAAAATGGAGAAACCAAAATCCATATTGATATGAAACATACCGATATTCAAGCAGCTTTACCGGACGAGGGCTAGTATCGAATCGCAGCTCGTCCCTATTTGACTGGAAGGAAGCTAACCGGCGCAATATTTTTTTCAGGAGATGAATCGCAAGCTCGCTCCAGTCGTGGCGGTTGAACAGTGAAGGAGATGGAGTATCCGGGGGAGAAGGTTAATGAATGGGAGGAGATAAATCGCGGGGAGATGTGAAGGAGAAGAATAAACGGGGGAGACGCAGTGAAGGGAGAAAGGAATATACGGGGGAGAAGGTTAATGTCCTTGAGATCCCGTTTATAATGTGTTGTTATATGACATCGGTTCTTTATTAACCGATGTCAAATATGTATATACTATATCGGTTTCTGAGTAACCGATATAAAAGACTGATGTTTTAAATCGGGTCCAATATAACCGATTTTAAAAAGTGATATACTAAATCGGTTCCTTAATAACCGATGTAAAATGGAACCCAATCACTTTTTAAATCGGTTATATTACAACCGATCTAGAAAGTGCGATATAAAATGGTATTTTTCCACTAGTGCGTGAGTTATCTTTGGTCAAGGATATAGAATAGCGGATATCGAGGATAGTTATCGTGATGACATAAGTATCGGGATAAAGCTTTATTGGTATTGAATGGATGGTACCTTATTTGAGATTATTTGTATAACTGTGTATTCGTTCACGGATGTTGTTCGTGGAAAGGATGTTGTCTTCGGCTTTGAGGTAATTTATGTATTATTCAGTTATGAGATAATTATTATGTTGAGTTGTTGTATATGTTGTATGTTGAGGCTTCGTATATTGAGATTCGTACTGGTTGTTCGTTGAGGGATGTTGATCCCAGGACTATTGTTTGCAGCACCCCCGTGATATACGGTGACATTACAGTGCCGTAGATTCTCTTTTGAAGAATCTACCAGGCTAATGTACATAAAACCCATTAAAATCAACAAACCACAATATTCACTTAGTAAAAAGGACAAACTGTTTTCAACACGACATAAATTACAAAACCAAATAACACCTTGTCCTGTAGGATCACAACTGATACAACAATCCACAGCGGATATAACCGCACCGTCCACAATAAAAACAACTCAATGACAACACATTACAGTACCCGCGCGAGTACAATACCAAAACACAAACATGACTTTAACAATACGACCATCAACTCAGAATAATACGCGATATCAAGGCTGCCCACCAAACTCGTATCCACCCTGTGCTGGCTCCCTTACTGGACCTGAACCTGAATATACAATAAATATATCCACTCCCGAAGGGGTCAGCAAAAATACTGGTGCAAGTACAACGATTACAGAAAATGTACAACCAATGAATATTCAACAGAAATCACAATGCCATCACAAATATTCTGGAATATAATGCCATAACCATCATCACAAGATAACCTCCCGAGTTGTACTGGCCTTGTACCCATACGAAGTACACACCCCGGAGAGTCCTCGTCAGGCCCTCCCCAGTGTACAACCAAACCGAGTGATCCGTAGAACTCGACGTATAACAGGATCCCAGGGGACCCTCGCTGGTTTTACACGGCTCACACAAGCTCAATAAATACATGGCACAAATCAAATATTTTCTCAATATTATATTTTACATATTCACACGAAGTACAATAAACGCAATCAAAGTACTTTCCTTGGTTGGAAACGATACAAGAATAATGAACGGAAAGATGTACGGTCCGAACCCCTTCAACGATTCGATCCTAGTTCAACAAAATACCGAATCAAATACCATACTATGAAAATGGAAGGATTCACCCTAAGTTTTGCCCTTAGGGACCTTTATTCAAACACTACGAAGAAAACATAGCTCGAATGTAACACCCCGATATATTCGGAATAATTACAGCGCCGTAAATCCTTTGTACAAGAATTTACAAGGCTAAAATGGAAACATACAAAAAATTAACATCAAAGTGTCAATAAGATTACAATACGAAACCATTTTCAAAGATTCGTAAAGTCCATTAATACAAACATATCCAAAACATCAATGACATACGCGTACTCGAGTACTAAGAAAACAAAACAACAACAACATTTAACATCACTGAGCCACTTCATCGTCATGGCGGTACTGTGGCTGCTTCCCCGCTCCTCGGCGACCTGAACATCAAAACAAATGTCCACCCCCGAAGGGGTTAGCACAGACAATGCTAGTACAAGTATCGGAACACACAAATATGCAACAACAATGCATAAAAACATACACAATACGGACTTCCACTAACGGAATCCAACAATACGAATCCAAAAGATTCAGTTAACACAACATGGGTATTCCAACGATCCAGCGCCCTCAGCATAGATCCCAAGATGATCTCGTCGGACCAACACGAGGTGGAAAAACCCGTCCAATGATCCAGCGCCCTCAGCATAGATCCCAAGATGATCCCGTCGGACCAACACGAGGTGAACATCCGATCTAGCGCCCTCAGCATAGATCGCTTGATCCCTTCGGATCATCACAACTTACACATAACACAACTATGCATATACATATGCAAGAAAATCAATATGTTCATCAACATGAACGTACATCAAATCGATAGCAAATGTCATGACAAAATAATCTCATATCAACAACACGAATAAACCATATGCATGATTAAATTCATGAATTATTCACAAACTTTCAAAATACGATACTTGCCTTAACAAATGGCGACAAGAATTTTTACTATCAATAGTCTTCAATCCATTTGGAGAATTCTCATTTGATCGGCTCACCGGAATGCAAACCTTCATCGAACAATAATGTCGGTATAACTAACGGTTCCGGATAATCGTTTAAAGCATCAAATGAATCATCAAAAGGCATGATACACCCTATAATGGCGATGGACTATTCTACCCTAACACAATTTGGTTGAACCGATACTATGCTATTCGTCCTTGCAATAGCTCAAAAGAATATTTTCTAAGTTCCAACACAATTCCTGTGGTTGATTGGTACAACATAACATAGAATTCATCCTAGAAGGATTCTAATCATGTTCTATTATAACAAGATATCCGAAATTTCGATGAATCATCATAAAGACTTGTTCACTAGTCTCCTTCTACGAATAAATCCTTAAGTTCAATCCGTTAATTCTTCAACGAAATGTTCGATCATACCATTCTCATGAACTAATATAATATTCAAAAACTAGATATAATTGGGTTTACAATCTCAAAATGCACTAATCAATAGTCTAATCACTAGAAGGTTTGCTCAACTATTTCAACAACCAAAAGGAATCGAAAATAATTGAATTTAATCTTCTAAACCATGATGAAAGGCTCCTCAAGAAGATAACTGATCCGGTCTACTCAAAACAGGTCCAAAACGTTACTAAGATCATGCTAAATTAGTTGGTGAAAGATCGCATACCTCAATAAATTGATGAACAACGAAGAACTTGAATAAACTCAAACACTGGAAGCTTGAACACCAATCTACAAGGCTTAAGCTTCCCAAGAATCGTCCCAGAAGATGATATGAAGGATAAGAGGTGATGAAAGATCTCCAGAACACGGAAAATCGGCTAAAGGAAAGGTGAGAAATGAAATAGGGTCGAGGTCTATAAATAGAATTTTGGGCATTACGTACGTTATGCAAATAACCTTACGTACGTAATATACTTAACGTACGTTATACCCTAGCTTTAGCGTACGTAGTCGTCTGACCAGAACTTACTGGCTTGATTTTGGCATTTCCTTACGTACGTAATCAAAATGGTTTTACGTACGTAATATCCATGTCCTTAGCGTACGTAAAACATGCACCATAGCATACGTAACACCTATGTCCAGGTTCACGGGGAACATCACACGAATCTTCCCCGGCCTCTTCCTTAGCCCCCACACGCCGACCCTTATCCGATCCCAAGTTGACTTCGCTTACATACGTTAAGCATATCAGATAACGTACGTAATACTGCAGTCTTAGCGTACGTTATAGATGCCTAATAGCGTACGATAACACGTGCAGAATCATGCATGCAGAATGCTGGAGATACCAAAACGTAAGGGTACGAAATACGGGAAACCAACCTCCGAATAATAACATCAAAAAGTTGAATCTTACAAGATAAATACACCATAATTATCCGGGCATTATATACTACCCCTCTAAAAAGGAGTTTCGGCCCGAAACTTAAATCGCAAACAATTCCGGGTACCTCGACTTCATACTATCTTCCGTCTCCCATGTTGCTTCTTCGACTCCATGCCGAGACCACTGAACTTTTACCAAGGAGATCGGTTTATTCCTCAATTACTTGACTCGACTCTCAAGTATCTTGATTGGCTTTTTTTCGAACGAACCATCATTAGCCATTTCAATCTCGCCAAAGTCAATGACATGACTGGGATCCATTACATACTTCCGCAGTTGGGATATGTGGAAAACATTATGAACATGACTTAATGATGGCGGCAAGGCCAATCTGTACGCCAACTCTCCAACTCTTTCAAGAATTTCGAATGGTCCGATATATCTCGGACTCAACTTTCCTTTCCTTCCAAAACAGAAGATTCCCCGGGTAGGAGAAATCTTTAATAGCACATGGTCCCCGGTCTTAAATTCCAGTGGGCAACGGCGCACATCTGCATAAGACTTCTGTCGACTCTGGGCAGTCAATAGCCTTTCACGAGTCAAAGCTATCTTTTCTTGAGTCTAAACTATCAATTCTGGTTCCGTCCCGATCAAGTCCGAAGAATCATCCCAGCACAGGGGTGATCTGCATATTCTCCCGTATAAAGCTTCAAATGGTGTAATCTTAATAGAAGCATGCGAACTATTGTTATATGTGAATTCAATCAACGGCAAGTGAACTTGCCAATCAGTTGACCAATCCAAGGCACAAGCTCTAAGCATGTCCTCTACTGTTTGTATAGTCCTTTCGGACTGACTGTCCGTCTGAGGATGATATGCCATGCTAAAGTTCAGATTGGTTCCCAAAGCCCCGTGAACTGCCTTCCAGAAGTGCGACACGAACCGACCATCTCGATCTGAAATAATGGTATTTGGCGTCCCATGCAACCGGACTATATCTGTAATAAACATTCTTGCTAATCTCTCGGGTCCCCATGTGTCTTTAATTCCTAGAAAATGATCCGAGTTGGTTAGTCGATCAACTACAACCCAAATCATGTTCATTCCCGTCTTGGTCCTTGGCATATTGGTGATGAAATCCATCGTGATATCCTCCCACTTCTACTGAGGGATCGGAAGTGGCTTCAACAATCTGGCAGGTCGCTGATGTTCAACCTTAACCTTCTGACAAGTCAAACACTTCAAAACGTATTCTGCTACGTCCTTCTTCATATTTCCCCACCAGAAGTTTTGTTTTAGATCCTTACACATTTTACTGGTGCCCGGGTGAATAGAATAGGGCGCGCTGTGAGCCTCCTTCAGAATTGTCTGTCTCAAAACATTATCATCGGGTATGCAAAGTCGACTCTGAAATCTTAGAACTCCATCATCTTGTATCACGAATCCTGGGGCCTTTCCTTTCTTTACTTCGTCATATAACCGAAGAATTAGAGAATCGTTCAACTGCTTAGATTTGATTTCCTCGACTAGTCACGAAGTTAGTTCCATCACATACAGTTGCCCTTGGATTTCTGGTGACCATACTTCAATCCCTTCGCGGATCAGTTCTCGTTGAATGCTGGTTTGGGACGTAAGTGCTTCCAACACTCGAAGAGAAATAGGTTTACGGCTCAATGCACCAGCTACTACGTTTGCTTTACTCGGATGATAGAGGATTTCCAAGTCGTAATCCTTGATTAATTCCAGCCACCTTCTCTGCCTCATATTTAATTCCTTCAAACTGAAAATGTACAATGAGTACCGTATAAATAATGTCGCCAAATTTTCAAAGAAAAGACCACACCTGCTAACTCCATATCATGAGTCAGGTAATTAACTTCGTACGGTTTCAACTGTCGAGAGGCATAGGCAATCATCATATCCTTTTGCATCAACACACATCCCAGACCCTGATTTCAAGCATCGCTGTATACCATGAATCCATCAGTTCCATCTGGTAACGCTAGTATAGGTGCTGTCGTCAGTCTCCTCTTAAGTTCATCAAAACTAGCCTGACATTTCTCATTCCACGTGAACTTTTGAGTTTTTTTTTGTAACAGCTGAGTGAGCGGACGAGCAATTTTGGAAAATCCCTCTACAAAACGGCGATAATATCCAGCAAGACCTAAGAAGCTTCGAACTTCTTTCACGGTATTAGGAGGTTCCCATTCCACGATTGCTTCGACTTTCTTCGGGTCCACTTGAACTCCGTCAGCTGATATCACATGCCCAAGGAAGGTTACTTCCCTTAGCCAGAACTCGCATTTAGAAAGTTTCGCATAAAGTCGTTCATTCCTCAAGGTGGTCAAAGCAATACGCAAATGCTCAGCATGCTCCTCAGTGTCCTTCGAATAGATCAAGATGTCATCAATGAAAACGACCACGAACTTATCCAACTATTCTAAGAATACCCGATTCATCAATTGCATAAATACCGCAGGAGCATTGGTAAGTCCGAATGGCATCACTACAAATTCATAATGCCCGTACCGGGATCTGAAAGCAGATTTCGGTATATCCGATTCCTTAATCCTCAGTTGATGATATCCTGATCGCAAGTCAATCTTAGAGAATACTCTGGCCCCCTGCAGTTGATCAAACAAGTCATCGATCAGAGGTATAGGATACTTGTTCTTGATTGTCACCTTATTTAGCTCCCTATAATCGATACACAATCGAAGGAATCTATCTTTCTTCCGGATAAAGAGAATGGGTGCTTCCCAAGGAGAAACGCTATGTTGAATGTAACTCTTCAGCAATAATTCCTCCAGCTGCTTCTTTAGTTCATACATCTCGATTGGCGCCATACGGTATGGTGCTCTGGAAATAGGAGCGGCTCCAGGCTCTAATTCGATGTTAAACTCTACTTCTCTCTGCGGAGGTAACCCAGGTAGTTCGTCAGGGAATACATCTGAGAATTCATTCACAACTGTAATAGATGAGAGCTCTACTCCTTCTTCTTTCTTCATGGCGTAGCACCACAATCCGTAAGAACCCTGCTTCAGTAATTTCACTGCCTTCATAGCTTTGATCAATTTTCCCGAGCTTCCTGGTCTCCATCCTTTGAATGATTGTTCAGATCCGTCATCAGCAATGATAGAAATGACTCTCTTCCGGTAATTTAAAATAGCCCCATAACGGTTGAGCCACTCATCTCCGAGAATTAGATCGTCACCATGGATGTCAACCACAATAAGGTTTGATGGCCAATCTCTCCCTCCTATAGATACTGGAAAATCTCTAGTTTCTAGGGTTCCCACAATTCTCTCTCCGCTCGGCAAACCCACCACATAAGGCTCACAATCAAATAAACACGAGATTTTCCAATGATTAACACATTTCAATGATATGAAAGAATATGTAGCTCCTGAATCGAATAAGACACTAACGGGTTGCAAAAGGATCTGAATCGTACCTGATGCAATAGCAGTGTTCTGATCGTCTGAATTCCTAATCTCGTACAGGCACCGAGGAACGGATCCAGCAGTGGATGCCTCTCTTTTCCCAACATTCTGCTGCTGGAAACCACTTTGCTGTGTCTGATTCACACTCACCTACTTCGGAACTGATACTGGAGTGCGAGTAACAACAAATCTAGTTGCAACTCCACAAAAAGCCGTACGGTGCCCTTCCTGCCCACAATCGAAACAAGTCACAGCAGATGCGGGGCAATCACGTCGAATATGCCCTGCTCGACCATAATTATAACACTTCTTTGATGCGTCTGAGACCGTTGATGCTGTCCGGAACTTCTTACCACCTCGAGAAGGATGCGGAGGTTTCTTAGATGAATAAAATGAGGACTGGCCCTTGCGGGGCCCACTACTCTTGTTCTCCGTAAAGTTGCCGGATACTTTCTGCTTCTTTGCCTCCATCGATTTCTCCACCGCCGTCTCCTTCATGTCGTAGGCCAGTGTATTGTCCTGATACTGCCGCAAGGTAGTACACTCGAATGGACATGTACTGCTGAATCTCCGGCTTCATCCGCATATCAAAATGGAAAATCTTTTCTGCCTCGGTTCTGAACAAATGCCGCACACAGGTTAGCTGTGTAATACCCGGATTTTCAGTATAAACTTTTCGCATTATTTTATCTGAGATATACTGTATAGTTTGGTATCTATACAGTATGGATAAAATAAATTGAGAACCGAGACAGTTATACTGGTGTGATTATCATTTTTGATTGACAGATATATTCAGGATATGTTGTATCAGGTTGAACTGATTTGGATATCAGGTATATCGTATGAGAATATTTTTGGATTCAATATGTGTATTCAGTATCCCGTATGTTTGTAATTTATACGTCGAGATGTCGGACAGGAACAGTTGGATTTTTGGCTAAGTATAAAAGCCATTACGTACGTTAAGCCTTGGAGCTTACGTACATAAAATGTGTTAGCTTACGTACGTTATATAGTGTACATAACGTATGTAACAAGAAGAATCGGACAGTTGGGGTTATAATAATCATTAAAATTATTAATATATTATTAGCCTGACCTGTCTTGTGTCATTTCCTATCTTCAACAGCTTGTACTAGAGACTTTTCCCACTATATATTATAATCCTACAACACAGCTGATGATTCCATTTTTTCATTCTAATCAAACAAATCACACCATAACCAGACAACAAAAACCAAACCCAGATTGCCGTATTTTTCCGTCGGGAATTGGAATCACTATAAGAAGTTATTTCGACAAACATAATCCAAAATCGACCTGTTAATTCACTGGAAACGGGATTCAGCCCTTCATTGAAGTAGGTTCATCAAACACGTATGCACCTCACTGGATCTTATTTATATCTGAAATAGTGTTTGCGGCCGATGCCTGGAAAAGCTTAGAGTGGCGAGATTCGGAGACTCGATAGGGATTCATAACCATATGGATCACTGAAACCCAATCATCTTTCAGCTTCCGCGGAGCCCGTACTTGAAAAAGGGAAAGCCCGAATTTCATTTTCAATCTGAAGCAAAACCCAAAACCTCTCACTCGCCAGAAACACCATCGATCGCCACCGTCGTGAAATTGCGGATGTTCGTTCATCCTTGCCGAAGAGATAATGTTGAACGGCCTGATTTCGTCACTGTCTGTTTTTTTTTCACCATCGTTCATTCTCGTATGCCGCCACCGGTGTCCGCCAACGCCGCCAGGATTTGCAGCAATCCAGTGGGATCGTGTATGTATGTGTATGTTGTTGAGCGTGTGTATGTGTGCGTGATTTTGCCGAAAAAGAGAAGAAGAGATATGGGGCGGTGCGGAAGAGGTAGAGAAGGAGAGACCGCTGAGGGAGAGAGATGAGGGAGAGAAACATAATAGATGAGATGGGCAGAAATGAAAGGACGGAGTGTAGTTGGTGTTTGGGTCAGTTTGTGGCATTGGGCCTGAGGATAATTTTTGTATTGGAAAATTATTCCTTTTCTTTTGGGCTAAGTTAATTACTTGGGATGATCATAATAAAAAGAATTGTACAAATTGAGATTACGCGAGTTGAGGTTTGACTGCTTGGCTGGTTTGTCGATTTTTTCGACTATTTCGATAATTTGAATAAATTCAATTACCATTTATTAGGCCTTACCTTTTATTTGACCCGATTCAAGGCTTGACAAATTATGGATTTCTCTGGATGCATTTGGAGTATGAAGGCACCGTGACAGTCGTCATTGAGGCAAGTTTATACTTGTTCAGTTTATAATATTTTATGAATGGTTTTGTTTTCATTTCATTTATAATTCGTATAACAATGTTGTTAGAAATGTAAGTTGTCGGGATAATGGTTTGTATATTGTGCTCTGGTTGTATTAAATCATAAGGTATATGATTTAATTGTGTTCAGGGAAGACGTGAGTTATCTTTGATCAAGGATATAGAATATCGGATATCGATGATAGTTATCGTGATGACATAAGTATCGGGATAAAGGTTTATTGGTATTGAATGGATGGTACCTTATTTGAGATTATTCGCATAATTGTGTATTCGTTTAGGGATCACTACACCATAGATTGCATACAGCAACGTGTAAAATACGTTGCAATATGCCCTAAATTCATTGCAATAGGGCCTATTGCAACGATTATGCAAAAATCAAGCGTGCCCTTTGCTCTGGTTGCCATAGGGCCCTTATGGCAACGAATTTGGTACCATATTGCAACGGCATATTATCGTTGCAAATATAATATATGGCAACGATTTAACGGCTATAGCAACATGTTTAACACCATTGCAATATCTTGGAATACCTATGGCAACATTTTTTTGCAACGATTTTTTTGTGTTAATTGTTGCAATATATGGACTCAGGCAACCCTAAGGCAACATATATATGCCCAATTGCAACGAATTTAGAATCAAATGGAATCTAATTTTATTAATGAAAATGACATATATGGCAACATTTAAGCTTCTATTGCAATGCTAAATAAAAAAACTGGCATGACCATTAAATTTATTTCTATTGGTATATTGTAACATCAATCCAATCGAGCAATATTACTGCTGTTCCAACATCAATAAATTCAATCAGACTAAGTTTAGGAAAATGACCAAGTTGAAGCAAAATAACTAAGTTCAAGTGACACACAATCTAACTTAGTAATACATAGATTGCACAATTCTCCGATAATTCATCAAGAAAATAGACAGGTTTTTGCTTCTCTGCAAATTGCACATTCTCCGGGTCTTCAAATCTCGCCTCCCTAACAATATTTGCAGCTTCATCAAGTTTGGACGGTTAATTTGGCCAAACATCCAAGTCTTTCTCTTCATTGGATCCAACATTTTCTGATTCACTACAGATGTTTCTTGTCATGTCACTGGTTTCATGGACATAGGAGTTATGGCAAGGCTATTACGGCACCAGGGAACACCATTAGGTTAAGTTTACAAAGGCTACGCGTCTCATCCTCTTCCAAAGGTTGGAAGCCAAAGCCAACAGTCCAGGTATCCACCAAAGTCGGAATCGCAGATATAACAAGCTTCTCAACCTTCAAAGCTTTTAGCATCTAAATCCACAATCGACTGTAGTCAAGACTCGAGAAAAATTATACAAACTAGCAAGAATTTGTTTGAATCATTAAACATGTAGGGGATAATTACAAAAATTACCCCTGAGCTCTGGGGTATTTACCAAAAAAAAACATGCAAGTTACAAAATTACAAAAACCACCCTTGTAACTTTATCTCGTCTTACATTTGCCCCAACCATAATATACCTGAGACAACGTCATTAAGTATTTTAGAACTTAAAACTACATACACCTCAACATTTCAAAATGTTACAAATAGCCTGAACTTACACCAATTTAAAACTGACCATATGAATATTGAATGGGCTTCCGAAGAGCAATTAGAAGATGATAAATAATCAAATTCACTGTACTAATAAATATAGTCAACTCTTCACCAAAGACGTTCAATTTGGTCACTCTTATGCCAATCCAGTCCTCTGTTTTATTAGAGAACCAAATGCCCCGAGTTCCTAACTTCCAATCTTTGTTTCTTATTATAAGGAACCAAAACATTTTCTCCAATACATATCACAGTATCCAAATACCTCATCATCTCATTTGTGTTCTAGCATTATATCGACACATTAACCATTTTAACATTTAAATATAAAATGTTTATTCAGGGGAAAGGTTTTTGTGATATTTACGGCATGCTATTCAGATGAAAGAGTAACCTGGAATATAAAGATCCCTCAACCTCATATATTATGTCGGTTATTATCCAGTTATCAGGATATGGCTTCCCACTTGGCGCAAAATAGTAACCAACCTGTTTGGTAACATATCAACAAAACCCCACATGATTAACCAACCTGCAGAAATTTTTACAATTGCTGCGAAGAAACAGTAATTATACCTCAGTTTTTGAATCTATTCCATATATGCAAAAGATGTTCTTAGGTGGTCTATCCCACGGAGTCAAAGGATTTAGAACAGGATCACCATGATATGACCTGAAATTAAGATAGACTTCCACAGTTAAAAAATTATGCAGGAAGTTGGAATTAATTTTTTGTTGTGTGAAAGTCGTCTCATCACACGTAACTAGCACAGCATGAGAAAGAAATCAAATCTACTATATGCGTCAAATAAGATAAAAAAATCTAAAGCAAATCAGGTTAGTTATCTAAAAGATTTGGAAATTAATCTTCATAACAAACATAGTTTGATGCATAAGGAAAGCATAAAAGATCATAATTAATAGCGTAAATCAATCAGATGTATGTGTAGCATGCAAGTTGCATGCCGATCGACTGAGGCAATAGAATCTCTTTTTCTTAAAGAAACATCCGGAAATTAAAGCATAGAACCATAGCACTAGTGGCAAGACACAACTTACTCTTCTAATCGGTACATGACTCTCGACTATCGGGGTCATAATCGGCTATAGTTCGAAAAGGTTCCATCAGAGACTTCACGGGCAGAAAAGGATAACTGAGTTGGAAACCCATATTCCATATCAGATAAATTGGCCTTTGCTGCTCCTACGAATGAAGGATAAGCCTCATCTCCTGCCAATGCAGTAAATGGAACATGAAAACATATTCCAGCATGCATTTCAAGCAGCATAACTTAACAGTGAACGCAAGACTGCACTTCATACCTCGGACTATTGGAATTTCAATATTAATTATGTTTGTAGGCCATCCAGAATAGTTTGCTTTAACAGTCTCAATTGCTCCAAGAAGAGGAGCTCCTGAAGACAATCGGAAAAAAAGTCCGCAAAAAGGGAAAGACATATAGTTCCAAATGATGATATGTTGGTCAAACAAACTTCAGGAGCATACCAACAGCAAAGTACGCATAAATGTGTTCATCCAGCCATCTGATATACATTTTAGGGGCAATTTCTAATTTTAACCACTCCAAGAAATATCTAAATACGTTGTTGCCCAGTGAGTGAGCAAAAACTATTGATGGCCCCCCGCGAAGCTTCAGAGCAGTTTCAAAAGTAAACCTACAAAGACCAAATCACATTCAGTTTTATATTTCCCATTAGTGTGCCCAGACAAGAAAGAAGATAGACCTCTCTATCCCTCAAACACAATCTGGTATTAGGAAGAGCATAACCTAAAGGCAGGGAGAGGGAAAGAGACAGACGGGGGAGGGGGGAATCTAACCATCTCCAATTTGTACACTCGGACTGTTTTGTGATGCAGATTACTTTAAATTGGACGAAGAGAGTGGCTGTTTATAATACTGAGGAAAAACTGAGGGATGTAAATGTAAGATGGGAAGCTATGATTATTTGTAATGTATAAAAAGGTTAAGTTATTTAATTGTGAAATATCTGATGATGTTAGCAATTTCCATTAGCTCTACTGACGGCAGTGCAAAACGTAAGATGGATGTAACCTTAAGGATGGTTTTGGTAATTTTCAAAGTTAGCGGACTTCTTGTGATTTGGACAAATCTCAAAGGGTCATTTTTGTAACTATTCCAACATGTAAACTTGCCAAGATTAGAATACAGATTCAAATACACCAACACACGCACAGGTCAAGAGAATAATAAAATGTAAAGAACAGCTGGTGAATGGAACAGACCCGTTAATTGTGCTGCAAATCCCACCTCATGATAAAGTAGAAACGGGCATGCCAAGAGAAGGAGACGGATGAGCTGTGTTCGGTACTACTGCATAATTCGAACTCAATTTATAAAACTAAACAACATTAAAGAGAAGAGAACTATATAAAATCAGTTCTTACTCTATGGCAACATATCCCTGGGTACCCAACACTCTCAGGTAGACGCATGTCCACCAGCTTTGTCAGATCCAAGCTTGGCCAATCCCAAATCAGAAAATCTAGCATGAAAGTTCCTGTTCAGAAGGATGTTGCTGCTCTTAAAATCCCTATGAATGATAGGGGGTCTAACATGGATATTCCAAACCTTTGCTTTTAAAGCTATTTTCAGCTGGATCTCCCACTTCAATAAAGAAACAACACTAGAACCTGCACAGTGGAGCGTAACATCATCATAATTACTCCAGAGTTCATAAACATCAAATTATAACTACCTTCTTGTATTGAATATTTAAATGACTTTATTATCTTCGTATGCTAACTGAATAGCTATATTGGACCCTAACGCAACAAATAAATTCACAACAAACCAATTTTTATGTCGAGTACAAACTGCTATATGTTCTAATAAAACCACCATAAATTTAAGAATGACAATATATGATAATGATATATAAGGACAACATAAGTTTGGAACTTGGCTGGAGCCAAATATCCTATATTGCAAGATCACTTTATTGGATTGGCCATTCTTAAAACTTAAAATTGATTCATCTAAAGCTGACTCATGGTATATATATATATATATATATATATATATATATATATATATATATATATAGATCATTTTATCCGAATAAGCAAAATATCTAGACCAATAAAACTTTTGACAAAAACCAATAACCAACTTACCATCAATTCAATACAAGTGCTCCTGCAGACCACCATTTGCCATGAATTCATACACCAGCAATCTATGGTTACTCTCGGAACAGTAACTAACCAAAGTCAGCACATACGGAGAACGTAACCGACTCAAAAATTCAACCTAAAATTCATAAAATCAGCCACTCCAGGATCAAAATATACTGCAGAATGAACGAACTACCATTGAGTACAAAAAATATGAAAAAACATATTATAGAAGATGAAGTGAGATAAAATTTCTACTTGGAATTCCTCTTCACTCTGCTTTCCAGCTCGATCCATCACTTTTACTTCAATCTTTCTTCCATTTTGTAGCACTCCACGATAGACTAACCCAACAATAAAGTTAGATTTAGTAAAGACACTAGTGGCGGAATGCAGCTGAAGTCCTTTCTCACTAGTAACTTGAGCATTGCCATAAGCCTTGGTATATTATCCTCAGAGTTAGTCCCTTGTGTTATAGAGAAAGATTTACGTAAAAAATAATTAAACGTCTTTACGTAATTAACTGAAATTGATACCATAACAACTAAACTTCATCGAAACATTCACATTAATCATAAAATGAAATGACCTATTTCTCGACCAGATCCCAAACATCTATATATAAATAAAACAAGATAAAAATGACCAAACTGAGCATAACACACAATCATACATCACTAAATTAACAGATCTCGAATTTAATAAATAAGTGTTATAATCAATATAATATTCAATTGGGTATGTATAGACTATAAAGACAGACCTTAGGGCAGCATTTGCCCCGTTTAGAGCAGCGAATAGGATTGACATGACCACGACCGTGCTTGTTCTGACCACCATTCCTAGGGTTTGTTGAACTCGGCGGCTGTTGAACTCGGCGGCTGACCTGCAAACTCACGGCGAAGTCGTCGCCCGACGACCGACACACAAGAGGAAGAGCGGCTGAGATCGCGATGGAGGAGAGGAAGAAATCCCCGGTGTGTGTAAATCGCACCTAGTGTGTGTAAATCGCCCACAGCAGCAGCGATTATTAAACTTTTTTAATATTGGTTTTATTCTACCGGAAAAATCTTTCAAAAGCCCGCTCGATTTTTTAGTACCCGCCTAAATTTGGGCCCCAAATTGCTATGTACAGCAACAAATTCTTAAATTGTTGCAATAGAATGTAAATTTTACACTATTTCCAATTTTTTCGCTTCAATTGTAACACTTTATAAATGCATTGCAATATATCTGAGCTGGTCTATCAATAGCAACATTTTCTGATGAATTTTTTTTAATCTGGTTGCTATAGCCAATCTATGGTGTAGTGGATATTGTTCGTGGAAAGGATGTTGTCTTCGGCTTTGAGGTAATTTATGTATTGTGCAGTTATGAGATAATTATGTTGAGTTGTTGTATATGTTGTATGTTGAGGCTTCGTATATTGAGATTCATACTGGTTGTTCGTTGAGGGATGTTGATCCCAGGACTATTGTTGGTATTAATGGTTGTGTTGATCGTCTCATTGGGGGATGTTGATGGATGTGGTCCTCGGCTTTGAGGTAATCTAAGTATTTGTTCAGTCATGTGGATAATTAGTATGTTGAGTTGTTGTATATGTTGAAATTTCGTGTAATGAGTTTCATATCGGTTATTCGTTGAGGGATGTTGATCCCAGGACTGTTGCATTGAGATCGTAGATCGTGGTGGTCATTCATTTGGGGATGATGATCCTAGGATTGATGTTTTGGATATTGATAAGTTGTGTCGACTTTTCATTGTCAGTCTGTTGTTGTTCACTTCGGTGAGTCTTTTGATCCTTATTGGATATGTATTTCTTTGAGTTTCATTGTCATGTTGCATCGTGACATATCTGGAGTCATATCTGCGTGTCAATTGGTTATTGTGTAGGATTTTTAGCCGGGCACATGATGGTTATGTGTTGATATTTCCACATTGAACCGTGCACACGAGACGTAATTCGTGAGGCTAATTAGGTACAAGACCACACGTGTATTTGATCGATACCCGGGGTGGCTTGTGCGCGGATACATTTCCGAATCGGGCGTACTATGACTTCCATCTTTGAGCCATATTGTTTGGTCGTTCATCCTCCATTTATGGTTGGGTATGTTCGATGGTTTGTGACTGGTTGTTCATACGTCCGAGGGGTATGTTCGACAGTCGGAGTTATTTCTTTGAGATCCATTATTGTTGATCATTTGGAGTTTACCTTGTTGATGGTATTCTCGGTTATTGTTGGTCCTTTGTTGATCATTTGGAGTTTATCTTATTGATGGTATTCTCGGTTATTGTTGATCCTTTGTTGATCGTGTCGGAGTTATCATGTTGATGGTACTCTCGGTTATCGTTGATCTTTTATTGGTCGTATTGGAGTTATCATGTCGATGATATTCTCGGTTTTGGTATTGGTTGATCATTGTTATTGATTGTATGAGCATTAGGACTGTACGTCGATGTTCGGGATTTTGTTATCATTATCATGTGGTAGTTGATCAACAGATATGTGGTGTATTATTGGTTTATACATGTTGAGATTTGATTGTGTAATCCGACGGACAGGAGTTGGCACAGATTGGATTATTTCCACACTTATGAGTTATGATGATGTTTTGAGGATTATCGGTATTTTTGGAATACAGTAGAGATGATTGTTGTTGAATTCATTTCGTCATTTGAGAATACAAAATGTGGAATATGTCAAGGATTGATTTAGTATGGATTGCTATGAATTGATAAGGTTATAACAGTAAGATTACGTTGGTAGTATTCTTAGAGTATTATTACATTGGTATGTAATTATTTATAATAATGTGATCGGTATCATTATTGAGTATTGTGGCTGACCCCATCGTGGGCTTTATTTTTAGGTACTCGGAGATCGAGCTAGTAGCGGTCGTGAAGGGATGAGCTTCCCGATGTGATACTTGTGGTGGCATGTTTTGGAGTATCGAGTATTTCTTTTCTGGTTATTCATTTCCGCTGCAAATGTGTATTTTAAACTGTGTTTTTATCCGCTGCGTGTGTATATTTCAAAATGAATTTTCGGTATTTTTATCTGCTGTGTGTGTGTATTTCAAAATGGCCTTTTTGGCATTTTACGAACTTGGGTTATTTTCGTCAAACTCTTTTTCCCAAATTATTTTATCGGTACGTTTAAGTGGTAGCTTAACGTACATTTTGAACTGTCGAGAATTGGCACTTCGCCTTGTATTTTCAAACGGTATTTTATGACGGTATTTGAGAACTATGTTTTGGTAAATATTTGAGTATCTAAAATACTACCGTCATCGCCATTTTGGCATTTTTAAACGGTTTTGAAATGGTTTTTAGCCTGGTGGGTTTCGGCGCGGGACCCACGGCGCTGTAATATCCCGGATGGTTTTGGGGGTGTTACAGAAGATGGTATCAGAGCTTGGGTTTTGTGAAACCCAGGCGTGTGTGTTATGTGGCTCTACCGGTACGGTAGTAGCGTGGTTTTTTAAAATGAGCTTTTCTGACTTTTGGGTCAAATCGATTTTTGGAGGTTCCAAAATTTTTGAGAGTATTTTCAAATTGCTATTTGTGATATTGGTATGTGTTGGTATTATATTGAGACTTCGTATGGGAGTCGTGTGCTAGTATCACGGGAGATCATCGACTTCACGCACCTGTAAGTATATTGGTTTGGTTATTTCGCTTGTGGCGACACTTGATTGTTTTTGTGATGAGTTGGAAAATTTTGGATTTATCTCTTGTTGGCGACAGGATGCAAGTTTCGAGGACGAAACTTATTTTAAGGGGGGTAGTATGTAATACCCGGATTTTCAGTATAAATTTTTCGCGTTATTTTATCTGAGATATACTGTATAGTTTGGTATCTATACAGTATGGATAAAATAAATTGAGAACCGAGATAGCTATACTGGTGTGATTATCATTTTTGATTGACAGATATATTCAGGATATGTTGTATCAGGTTGAACTGATTTGGATATCAGGTATATAGTATGAGAATATTTTTGGATTCAGTATGTGTATTCAGTATCCCATATGTTTGTAATTTATACGTCGAGACGTCGGACAGGAACAGTTGGATTTTTGGCTAAGTATAAAAGTCATTACGTACGTTAAGCCTTGGAGCTTATGTACGTAAAATGTGTTAGCTTACGTACGTTATATAGTGTACATAACGTACGTAACAGGAAGAATCGGACAGTTGGGGTTATAATAATCTTAAAAATTATTAATATATTATTAGCCTGACCTGTCTTGCGTCATTTCCTATCTTCAACAGCTTGTAATAGAGACTTCTCCCACTATATATTTTTATCCTACAACACAGCTGATGATTCCATTTTTTCATTCTAATCAAACAAATCACACCATAACCAGACAACAAAAACCAAACCCAGATTGCCGTATTTTTCCGTCGGGAATTGGAATCACTATAAGAAGTTATTTCGACAAACATAATCCAAAATCGACCTGTTAATTCACTGGAAACGGGATTCAGCACTTCATTGAAGCAGGTTCATCAAACACGTATGCACCTCACTGGATCTTATTTATATCTGAAATAGTGTTTGCGGCCGATGCCTGGAAAAGCTTAGAGTGGCGAGATTCGGAGACTCGATAGGGATTCGTAACCATATGGATCACTGAAACCCAATCATCTTTCAGCTTCCGCGGAGCCCGAACTTGAAAAAGGGAAAGCCCGAATTTCATTTTCAATCTGAAGCAAAACCCAAAACCTCTCGCTTGCCAGAAACACCATCGATCGCCACCGTCGTGAAATTGCGGATGTTCGTTCGTCCTTGCCGAAGAGATAATGCTGAACGGCCTGAGTTCGTCACTGTCTGTTTTTTTTTCACCATCGTTCATTCTCGTATGCCGCCACCGGTGTCCGCCAACGCTGCCAAGATTTGCAGCAATCCAGTGGGATCGTGTATGTATGTGTATGTTGTTGAGCGTGTGTATGTGTGCGTGATTTGCAGAAAAAGAGAAGAAGAGATATGGGGCGGGGCGGAAGAGGTAGAGAAGGAGAGACCGCTAAGGGAGAGAGATGAGGGGGAGAAACATAATAGATTAGATGGGCAGAAATGAAAGGATGGAGTGTAGTTGGTGTTTGGGTCAGTTTGTGGCATTGGGCCTGAGGATAATTTTTGTATTGGAAAATTATTCCTTTTCTTTTGGGCTAAGTTAATTACTTGGGATGATCATAATAAAAAGAATTGTACAAATTGAGATTACAAGAGTTGAGGTTTGACTGCTTGGCTGGTCTGTCGATTTTTTCGACTATTTCAATAATTTGAATAAATTCAATTACCCTTTATTAGGCCTTACCTTTTATTTGACCCGATTCAAGGCTTGACAAATTATGGATTTCTCTGGATGCATTTGGAGTATGAAGTCACCGTGACAGTCGTCATTGAGGCAAGTTTATACTTGTTCAGTTTATAATATTTTATGAATGGTTTCGTTTTCATTTCATTTATAATTCGTATAACAATGTTGTTAGAAATGTAAGTTGTCGGGATAATGGTTTGTATATCGTACTCTGGTTGTATTAAATCATAAGGTATATGATTTAATTGTGTTCAGGGAAGACGTGAGTTATCTTTGATCAAGGATATAGAATATCGGATATCGAGGATAGTTATCGTGATGACATAAGTATCGGGATAAAGGTTTATTGGTATTGAATGGATGGTACCTTATTTGAGATTATTCGTATAATTGTGTATTCGTTCAGGGATATTGTTCGTGGAAAGGATGTTGTCTTCGGCTTTGAGGTAATTTATGTATTGTGCAGTTATGAGATAATTATTATGTTGAGTTGTTGTATATGTTGTATGTTTAGGCTTCGTATATTGAGATTCATACTGGTTGTTCGTTGAGGGATGTTGATCCCAAGACTATTGTTGGTATTAATGGTTGTGTTGATCGTCTCATTGGGGGATGTTGATGGATGTGGTCCTCGGCTTTGAGGTAATCTAAGTGTTTGTTCAGTCATGTGGATAATTAGTATGTTGAGTTGTTGTATATGTTGAAATTTCGTGTAATGAGTTTCATATCGGTTATTCGTTGAGGGATGTTGATCCCAGGACTGTTGTATTGAGATCGTAGATCGTGGTGGTCATTCATTTGGGGATGATGATCCTAGGATTGATGTTTTGGATATTAATAAGTCGTGTCTGTTGGGATTCCGAAAATAAAACGAAATACGCAGCGGAAATAAATACGAATCCCAAACAGGATCGATCAAGTAACGTATATACGAAAAAATAAATACGAAGATAAAGATCATACCCTTGAAGCCTTTGAAATAATTCTTCGTAAAATTGGATGACGATCACGAACCTCGTCCCGAACACGAAATCCCTTTGTTCTAAGCACCGAAAGTTCGAAGCCTCTACTTCACATGCGTCGGAAGTTGCCCGGAAAAATTTCGACGAGACTCCGTTCTCCAAGAACACGGCTAGGGAACTCGTAGGAATTTTTTCTCTCAATTTTTCTTAACTTTTATAACACCTCTAAGATGAAAATTATAGAAAAGAAAAAATTTCTCCTCCCTCCTCACATAAACTCACGAATTTGCTTTCAATGAATGAGTATGAGATGTATGTTGTTGTCTCATATCATCATTTATAATGTAATGATATATATATTATAAAAGAATAATTATTCCTTTACAACTATCATTCACAATTATGTGGGAATCTCAACTCTAAGTGAGTTCCCACATACATGCAAGATCATGCCATGCCATGAGGAGTGGGTGGCCACAAGGAAGTTTCCTAGAAAACGAGCCGAGCCACTCGGCTCGTGTACCGGACGTTCGTCAAACGACTTCGTTAAATACACTCCTTTTAATCATCAATGTATTTATATTAATTAATTAATCTAATTAATTAATTATATCAAATACAAATATATATTTCTCTAAGAAATATAATTTATGAATTAAATTAATTACATTAACTTAATTTAAATTCATAAGACCGATATTTGATTTATCGATAAATCATAATTAGATATCCAATATCTAATATTAATAGAGAGATAATAAATTCACATTTATCCGTCAACGCTCGATGCGCGACTCGTAGGTCCGTCTCATCCGGCATTGGGAGGAACGATGAGTGCGGGCGGACTTAGCCCGACTAGCGGGCGCCTTTGTAAACCCCGGCGAGAACGAATGAAGGGATCATTCCAGAACCATTATGTCGTGAATACTATATACGTATAGACCCTTCATCAGATGTACCGGTCAAGTCTTCGGGTCACGGTAAAGTCAAACCCTACTGTTGACTAAACTCTATACATGTGTTAATGCAAATCAAGACCGATTGATTAATAGTGTATCTAATACGACTATATCAGAATGCTTTGGCCAAAGACTTATGATCTTATTTGCCATTAACCGTATAGGACATTCGCCTGTTCACTAACAGGAGATAAAATCCTTTCTTGGCGTACAGTAAAGGCGCTACCTGCCCGTATAGTACGCACTTCGAGGTCGACTCAGCAATTAAGCAAATGAGTCTAACTACTCTAATGACAAACTAAACGTCACAGGCACATCTTCTACTGAACCCTCAAGTCAAAGGTCCACGTATACTATCACAACCTTTCGATTCGTCATCGACTCTCCGGAGTGAATCTTGTGTGATTGAATCGAGTATGAGTCGTGTTCGAGTATCTTGGCCCCACCAATATACTTATAACTATGCTATCAAGGCGTGCACGTCTAGCATCGATTATACAAGTTATATTAAAACTTAATGCCCATTTTAAGTTTATTGACTTGCGAACAATTTACGTAAATAAACTTTAAACACTTCGGTACATTTTCTCTTATCCCATAACGAGAATGGAATGTTCGATTTATTTACATGGACTTCACTTCAATGTTTACAGTCAAGAATGCAATTGAAATACAATAAGCAGTGAATGAATCGTATTGCCTTTTACTAATTATTCCATAATTACAAGTATAATGCCCTTACTCTCTCATCCCTGAGTGGCATTCGAGGGCATATTCCTAACAATCTCCCACTTGCACTCAATGCCACACATCATGGTATCCAATACCCATGTTCTTGAGATGTCTTTCTAAGACGGCTGAGATAATGGCTTAGTCGTGGTCGAGAGACATTGTCTTGAGTCTACTCTTTCCAATGAAACATATCCTTTTTCCACCATCTCTCGAATGATGTGGTACTTTCTCTCTATATGCTTGGTGTTGTGGTGAGCCCTCGGCTCCTTGGCTTGGGCAGCGGCTCCATCATTATCACGAGAATAGTGATATAGGCAACTCCGCGTTAGGCACCACTTGAAGTTCTTGTATAAACTTCGCATCCAAAATGCTTCTTTGCTAGCCTCGAGGCACCTTGATGCTCGCTTGGCGAGTGGAATCTGCGGATAGCGGTTTGCTTGGAGCTTCTCCAAGATCTTGCTCCTCCATTGAGAGTAAATAAATACCCAGATGTCGACTTAGAGTCGTCATTGTCTCCTTGAAAATCAGAATCGGTGAATCCAATCACCTTCAGTTCTCCACCACCATAAGTAAGAACTAAATCTCTAGTTCTTCTTAAGTACTTAAGAATGTTCTTTACGGCAGTCCAATTTTCCCTTCCCGGGTTTGCTTGAAATCGACTTACCATACTCACAACGTAGGCTAAGTCTGGTCTCGTACACAACATAGCGTACATGAGGCTACCCACTGCCGAGGCATAGGGTACCTTACTCATCTCTCTCTTGTCTTCCTCACTTTGAGGACACATTTTCGTGGTGAGATGAATTCCATGTCGCATGGGAAGGAACCCTCTTTTAGATTCATCCATCTTGAATCTTCTCAGGATTTTATCGATATAAAGGGCTTGGGAAAGTCCTATCATTCTTCGTGGTCTATCTCTGTAAAGACGGATCCCTAGAATATAGGAAGCTTCTCCCAAGTCTTTCATGGAGAACGTTTTAGAAAGCCAAGCTTTCACAGTGCTGAGCATTGCTATGTTATTTCCTATAAGTAGAATATCATCTACATATAGTACTAAGAACGCAATGTTGCTCCCACTGATCTTTTTGTAAACACACGGTTCCTCCTCATTTCGTTCGAAGTCAAAGTCCTTAACTGCTTCGTCAAATCGAAGGTTCCAACTCCGAGAAGCTTGCTTCAGACCATAAATGGCTCGTTGCAGCTTACACACTTTATGAATATTAGCTTTGGACACAAAACCTTTAGGCTGTTCCATATAGATTTCCTCCTCAAGGTATCCATTTAGAAAAGCCGTTTTGACATCCATTTGCCATATTTCATAATCATAATAGGCAGCAATGGCAAGCATCATGTGAATCGACTTTATCATAGCTACGGGCGAGAAGGTATCATGATAATCGATTCCTTCCCTTTGGGTATAACCCTTTGCCATAAGCCTGGCCTTATAGGCATCAACCTTGCCATCCCCATCAGTCTTTCTCTTATAGATCCATTTATTTCCAATAGTCCTCATGCCAGTTGGAAGATCTACTAGAGTCCAGACCTGATTGGTATGCATCGAGTCTATGTCAGCTTCCATTGCTTATTGCCATTTATCAGAGTCTACATCCACTATCTCTTGGTCATAGGTGACAGGGTCGTTTTCACTGCTATCAGGTGTGTCGTGGAGACCCAGTTCCTCGACATGTGTATAGCCATACCTCTCAGGTAAGTGAGATACCCTATCAGACCTTCGAAGTTGAGGTTGTGTTACAATAGGTTCGGTTCTTAATCCCTGATCAGATGTCTCCTTAGGAATTTCATTATGCTCTTCCAAAGAGATATTTCTACCCGAGCCACCCTCCTGAATGAATTCATCCTCAAGGAAGTGAGCTTGTAATGCCACAACGACCCTATGGTCTTCTGGCATGTAGAATAGATAACCCATCGAGTCCTCTGGGTATCCTATGAAACGTCCTTTTATGGACCTCGCTTCCAGTTTGTCCACCTTAGCCTTTTTGACATAGGCTGGAAATCCCCAAATCCTTATGTGATTAAGGCTTGGTTTCTTACCCTTCCAGATCTCATGCGGAGTGATAGGAACAGATTTGGAAGGACATCTATTTAGGATATAGGCGGGTTAGTAAGGCATACCCCACGGGTAAATAGGTAAATCGGTGTAATTTAACATGGAGCGAACCATGTCCACAAAGTCCGATTTCTCCTTTACGAAACACCATTTAAGCGTGGGGTTCTGAGGCGTGAAGTGTGAAACTATTCCATGTTCCTTAAGGAACTCATCAAACTCGGTGCTCATATATTCGCCACCTCGGTCCATCAAGTGCTTTGATATGACATCCAGTTTGTTTTTCAACTAGGGCCTTAAATTCTTTGAATTTAGCAAAGGCTTGATTTATGTTTCATTAAGTACACAATCCCATACCTAGTATGATCATCTGTGAACGTTATGAAATATTGATATCCGTCTCGGGCTACTTCTAAAGCACCACAAACATCGGTATGCACCAATCCAGTTTATCGGCGGACCCTTTCAAAAGTCCCTGTGAAGGGGAACTTAGTCATTTTGCCTCTAAGGCAAGATTCACAAGTTGGATAGGGTTCTACACCCAATGGACTTAAAAGTCCATCTTTCTCCATTTTCTGAACCTTGGTCTGACCAACATGACCAAGTCTAAGGTGCCATTTAAGAGCTTGATTAGTATCTTGCCTACCACGTTTCCTAGTTATAGTGTTCACTGCTGTTTTATTTTGCATGTTCAGATGATATAAACCATTCAACAATGTAGCTGTTCGAACCAATTTATTTCGAAAATAAATTTTACAACTGCCATTGCCAATGAAGAAACAAAATCCTTTCCGGTCCAAGACTGGAATGGATACAATCACTACGCCATAAGTGCTCATAGGCAATGCTTTTAGCTAGTGTTGCCGCCAAAGCGTTTCAATAGATTGCTGATTTTTGATCTTTTGAAACACTACTGAAATAGTATTGCACTAGATATACATTTGGTGTTGCAAGATAAAAATGGTGTTGCGCGACGTGCAACACCTGTGATGGTGTTGCATTATATCTAATTTTTTAATAATTGTTTCAAATTATTGTAAAAAACAAGCACAATGAAATGAAATTTAAATTTTGATAATTTTTTACTCTTAAAGTTTCATATATAACATATGATAAATTTGATTTAAATTATTTATATTTAATATAAATACTTATTATATTTTTTAATATTGTAGTTAAAAATTATAAATATTTTTTATAATTTTAAAGTTTAATATATTATCAATATATATATAATGAAATTTAAATTACGATATATGTTTTTTTTCAAAGTTTGATATATAATATAATATAAATTATAACTTATATATATTTAAATTATTTAATATAAATAAATATTATAAATTTTAATAATAAAATTTCAAAATTTTAAACTATAAAAAATAATACAATCTTTTTTAAAAATACTTATATAGTGTTTAATTAGGTAGCGCTATGTAACAGTACACCTACATAGCGTTTTTAGAAAACGCTGTGGTAGGTTCCGTATTTTAAGTAATATTTCTTTAATTCTCGATCCGTCAATTAAAAAGGTATTTTGAACTTTTTATTTTGGATTTGATTTGAAGGATTATTTTTTTTTATTTAGATCTGAATGATTGCTCAAGGGTTTCCTAATTTTTTTCCCTATTTGATTGATTGCTAAGTGTATTTTACTGGTGTGGTTATACTATGTTAAAGCCCGAACCCGTGTCAAAGCCATGGCAGCTCTTTTAATGGGAGCCGTCCGATTGAGATTATTAATCTCCCCTTCACCAAGACCATCCGATCCCCCCTTATAACCCCCTAAGTCTAACCATACTCCATCTTCTCACCGCCTCCCTCATTCTCCCCTCACTGTTCTGTCACTCATTCGCCGCGATTTCTCCCCTCCCCTCGGTTCATCCGCCGCGATTCCTACCCCTAAACCTCCCTTTTACCTTCTGTAAATCCATCCCTCACACACACGCCCTCGCGCGCGCGACACACACACACTGGTTGCTTACACCTGAGCTTGAAAGAAAAAATTCGATTCCCGTCATAACTGGATCCCTGTTGCAAATTTCCGGTGAGTTCTCCTTCCTCAATTCCTCAATAATCTGTTCCCAGAATTAGGTTACAATAGATTCAACTCCTCTTTTTCTATGTTTTTCGTCCAGTGTATTTTTTTTGGATCATTCCAAGACTAAGACTCAGATCTACCTCCAGCTTCGCGCTCGCGCTCTTCTCTTTGATAAGGCCTCAATATCTCTGTTCACCCAATCAGCTCTTCTGCCCCCCGTCTCTAAGCTCAATCCTAATTGTAAGTCTTATTTTCTGCCTTTTTTCTCCTGATGTGTGTGTGTGTGTTTGGGGGGGGGGGGTGTTGCTTTCCCCACTTTTAAGATGAGTTTGAATTGTGTTGCTGACTGGGGGAATTAGTTTGGGATCCTAATTGTAGGTATTGTTTGTTGTTGTTAATTCTGAAGTCCGAGGATCTGGTTCGTGATCGATGGATTAACACAGTCCATAGTTGTTGTGCTTTTTTTATTCCCCTTCCATGGCAATTAGGAAATGTTTGTATATGTTTCCAGTCCAATTACCCCCCCTCCCAGTTTAGTTCATAGTTTTTGAAAATTCTTATGCATGTTTCATTTTTCATTTGTGAATTTGTGATAAGCCTCTCTTTTTTCCTGTTGGTTGGTATCTCCAATACCAATCAACCATTCAAGCTTCAGCCCAAGAAAACTTTATATATGTGTGTATCAAGTGATTTTTCTTTCATTTATGTTCTTCCCATTCTTTAATGTTTGTTCTTATGTATAATTCTCATTTGTTTATGAACATGGTTCAGATTTGGAATTGCATGATGATGACGTACTTTTTACTTTGGAACATGGTGCACAAGATGGAGATCAATGCCAACCAGGCTTGGTTACTTTAAACACCACATCATCCAAGGTTTTTTAAGTTTTCATTGTTGGGACTAAGGCTGTCAACTGGACGTTCAAGCTCCAAGTCTGATTGTTAGGCTGCAACGTATGTTTTGTTTAGCTTATTAATGCATTAGTTTAAACATCATCGTTTTGAGCATGGCATAATCTTATAGGTTGAATGACACACATGCTTACTCTTGCAAATGATAATCCAACAAAACATTGTTTACACAAGTAAAAGAACACTAAGGTAAGGCTAGTTCTAGTCAAACTTTCGTGCTTACATGAAACAACTCTTCTGCTATGCATCATCTTTAACCAGTTCTTATAAACTGCGTCTCACGTGTGGATATCAGTTTGCTGCATAAGTTGACTAATATTTTCAAAGTTTGACGAGTTGTTACTAGGGGAATATAATTTCAAGTTTAAGTTACTCTTCTGCCTTTTTTTTGATGATTACTTTCTTAGTGTGGGATCAAACCTTGGTATTGCATGAATTCACCATGATGGTAACCAGATCAGTGTCTGGAACAACCAAGAAAACTGATACCAAGTAAGTTTTATTCAATTTTATTTTATCATTAAATTGTTCTGAAATTGGTTTACGGTCGAGATTTTTTTGGATTAAAGATTCTTGTGAATCATAAAGTTGCTGAGAGAGAAAGCAAGAAAACAAGGAAAAAGTAGAGGATGGTAGGATTTTCCAAGTCTATAGAAAAGTTGGTTTTGAGATCAAATAGATCTTCAGATGGATGGGCGGATATAATAGGAATGGTGGTTATACCTGAGTCCAATAGACCCTTGACTTTATTTTTGGATTGATCATATTCTTTCACTTGCTTCACCCACTCATTTTCAAAAGGTGCACTCACGACTGTCATATTCTTTGCCCTAGCTCAGACTTGATTCCTTCTGGCACGAGTGGTGTTTTGCTCATTGCTAATAACTCTATAAGTTTTCTTTATATAAAATATTGGCATACAAAATATGACATACAACATGCAGTAGCTTACATACATGCCAATTATATTAGTGAGGGATTAGGTGTAATAATGGTATATGCATTATTATGGTTTTTCATTTTAATAATTATATTTTCAATATTGAAATAAAACAAATGTGTTTTCCCCGAAACTGCATCTCTAGCTACCGTATCCTTCAATTCAAAGACTACTCGTATAAGTTTTACAGGAGGATGATATGCTTCAAGATGTGTAATTCTCATTACATGATACCTTTTTATATAAGGAGAGAGTACAATACCAACATATAGGCCTATTCCATCCTATAACAGGAATAACATAGCCAAAACCAAAGATCGACGGTTGGCGGAGGAGTGGAAGATGTGTACGGTGAGGACCGTGCCTCGAAAGATCAACTGGGCACTCTGCGGACTGTGTCCGTTGCAAGGTAGTATTTCATACCTATCAGAGTTTTTTTTTATAACTTTTGATTATTTTGTTTTTAAGTAAAGAGCAAAAATAAATACTGATATTGGGGAATGTTTTAACACTGTGAAATACTGTTGTAGTTTTCTGGTTATTAATGTTTCCTTTCTGCCCGTTTCCTGGGACATTTCTTCAGCATTTGAAGCTTTGTGATGAATACATAAATGTCCTAGTTGGGCTATTTACTTGTAGTAAAGTTAAAATGTGAGATAATTGAATTTTGAACACGCCATGAATCTCAATTTCTTTTCTTTCAACTTTTACAAACGACTCGAGATTTAAATAAAGTTTTTATTTTTTCATTCAGGGATGATCCTGATATGAAAAGTGAAACAGAAAAGTGGGAGAAGCTAATCCCAGCCTCAACTGGGATATTGGAGAATTTTGTGCAATGATATAAAGTGATCAAGATGATAATGCTACTCCTATGACTCAAGGAGGCACCACTTATCAGTTATTTCAATATGTAACTTTCGATCACTTGTATTTAGACTTAGCAATTTTGTACTTTTTAAGTTAGATTGGTGGTGTTGCTTGGTTTTTTTACTTTTGAAGTTAAATTGGTGGTTTGTTGCTTTGTATGAATTTAGGACTTTGTATTTTATATTGGCATCCTTGTTGGTTTTTGGATGCCTTGGTTTATTTTGGATGGTTTGATATAAAAATAAAATGGTTATTTCAAAATATTTGTATGAACTCTTGCCTTTTACTTTAGCTGTTGTATTTTATAAAAGTAGTATTATAAAAAAACTACTGATCTGGCATAGATGTGGGGCCCATTGCTGACCTGGCACAAATGTAGAGCCCACTGCTAACGTGGCATCAAGATGGGACCCATTGATGGCATGGCATAAAAGTGGGACCCACTGATGATGTGGCACATGTGGACCCTATGTTCTATTTTTTTAATCTTAGGCAACATCGTTTGTTGTTGCCTTACTTGGTTATGTTGTTGCATTAGAGGCGTAATGCAATACTTTTCCGTTGTTGCAGTAGAGACTAAAAGTGTTGCCTTAGGTGTCAAAGGCAACGGCCGTATTGGCAACAAGAGTTTGGTGTTGCATTTGGCCTAAGGCAACACTTTTTGTGTCTTCTGCAACAATAAACAGACATTGCTTATGAGCACTTATAGCGTAGTGAATGTTTTTATGCCCCTTGGGCAAAACAAGTACTTCATCTAATGTCAAAATAAAACCAGATTCTAAACCCAGAAGGATTGATCCAATATCGGTTGCCTCGACACTTTGTCCGCTTCCAACAGTGATCATTATTTCCCCAGCTTCAAGTTTTCTACTTCGTTCCAGATCCTGATTCATAGTACAAATGTGAGAAGTGGCACCTGAATCCAGAATCCATGAAGCCGAATATACAGTAGCGGAACAATTAGTTTCAAAAACAAAAAGTTCTGTACCTGATGCGCCATTAATTTTGGGACAAGTCCTTCGCCAGTGGCCCAGCTCACCGCATTCAAGACATTTGTCCGTAGGTTTTGGACCGCCTACCCTTTGAACCTTTCGGGCCTTGCCCTTTCCTTTTTGCACCCCTTTCTTGGGTTTGTACTGCTCGTAGGTCTTTTTCTTCTTGTTCTTGGACCTCTTAGGCCCAGAAGAAATCACAAGAGCAGCCTCTCTCGGTTTAGTCTTCATGTTAGACTGCATTACCGTTTATTCATTAGCCCAGCTAATGTGCATGTAATTTCATTACAGTTGAAATTCATTACAAACTGCGTGAAAGAGTCAGGTAGAGATTGAAGGATGAGATCAATTTGAAGGGATAAATCCATATTAAAGTTTAGCACCTCGAGCCTCTCAATCATAGAGATCATCTTGAGGACGTGGTCTTCCACTTTGTCCCCTTCTTTCATCCTAGCACTGAACAACTGCTTTGATATTTCATATCTAGCAGTCCTACTGTGCTCTCCACAAAGTTCGGTCAAGTGTGCGAGAATCGCCAGCGAAGTCATTTTCTCGTGCGCTCTGCACTCATTAGTCATTGAGCCCATCATAAAACCACGGACTAGCACATCATCCTTGACCCATTTTTCATGGACGTCAATGTCTTCTGATTACCTAGTCCGATTGGAGTCGGTGGAATGTCCGCCTCCAAGACGTATCCCGAGACTCCATACCGAGTACAATCATCGATTCCGCAACTACCAACAAAGTTAGGGCGATTAGGAGATTCTTTTCAAGTAGTATTGCAAGTGGGTTTTTATCCATTTTAGAGAGATTCAATTTCGTGTTTTGCAAAGATTTAGACAAGATTAAATTAGTGACTTGTTTAATTATGACCGAGTATAGAACTTAAGGGCTTGTATAATTCTTGTCTCGGCTCCCACTAATTTTATCGGAATTATACACTCCCATGTTATAATCCGGAAATCATGGTTAGATCGACTTCTTAGTGGTGATCAAGTTCTTTAAAAATTTTAACAGACGCAACCTATCAGGTTTCTTGCCAATTAATTTCTGTAAAGTGGTGTCTAACACCAACCCGTCTAACGGATGATTTGATCTTCTTTTACCCCTAGTCTTCATGCCCTCAACCTATCAGGTTTCTTGGCAATCCAGACTATCTAAGTTGTTGACCATCAACGTCTATCGGTTTGACTATTGAATCTCACCCGGCAACCTATCGGGTTTCTAGGGCGAAATTTATCACCAACCGAAGGCATCTAATGCACTCAAGAATTTTTCAACCTCTACCAAATGTACTACCCCGATAACTCGAAGCATAGCACACCAAATTTCGGGTATCAATTTTCTACGAGTTTGATGGAGGGTAGGAAACCTCGTAACCTTTTTCAAACTTAGTCTGTTTGTTGTCGGGAGAATTTCGCGATTAATGTTACACTTTGCACATTAATTCATTTATACGCGCGTTTGTATGTTTGTCAATCATTCAAAATGAAAAACAGAAAATAGTAACCTAGTTACTACCAACATATAGCTCATGGACCTAATTCCTAAGTACTGGGCCAAGCGAATGACCCAATAAATAAAAAAAATATAGTCTTCGATTCTTCGTCTTCTCGGTCGGTTGTCTTCGGTCTTCGTCATACCCAAAATAATACTTACATCACTGAAAAAATGCATCCTATACAAATTTTCTAGTAAAAATAAATAGGCTCAAAACGGCCTTTACAACCCAATCGAATCGAACAAATCAAAAACTAAGTCCACAAGCTATATCATCATCACATAAGGATTCTATACAACATGTAATGGCAACGAAATTAAACAATTAATTTTAATATAAATTAATCTAATTAATCTATGAAATTAATCTATTCAATTTCTACTATATTAATCCAATTAATATAAAGTGGCATTAAAATTAAATAATCAATTAATATATTAATAAATAATCTAGTTCTCGACGTGTTGAGACGAGAACAACTTTTTGGGAAGTTTTCCAAATGTGAGTTCTAGATGTCCGAGGTGACGTTTCTCGGACACGTAATTTCATCAGACGGAGTACGTGTTGATCCTCAGAAGACGGAGGCTATTCGAGATTGGCTACCTCCGAAGAATGTTAAGGAAATCCAAAGCTTCCTCGGATTAGCGGGTTATTATCGGCGATTTGTGGAAGGATTTTCTAAAATCGCTCAACCCATGACGAATCTTTTACGGAAAGATAAGAAATACACGTGGTCCGACGCGTGTCAACAGAGTTTTGAGGAACTCAAGAGCTGGTTAACTTCAGCACCTGTTCTTTCCTTGCCGCAGGGGACGGAAGGATTTGTGGTCTATAGTGATGCGTCCGGGCAGGGTCTCGGATGTGTACTCATGCAGAATGGGAAGGTTATTGCTTATGCTTCGCGGCAATTGAGACCTTACGAGGCTAACTATCCGACACACGACCTGGAGCTAGCAGCCGTGGTGTTCGCTTTGAAGATTTGGCGTCATTATCTTTATGGCGTTACCTGTCAGATATTCACCGATCATAAGAGTTTAAAGTATATATTTACTCAGAAGGAGTTAAAGATGCGGCAGAGACGGTGGTTGGAATTAATCAAAGATTATGATATTGAGATCCTTTACCACCCGGGCAAAGCGAATGTTGTCGCCGATGCCTTGAGTCGTAAGTCCGTTCAGGAGCAGATGCTTGCTCGTTTAACAGTCCAGAAGGAGCTTCAGCAGGAATTCCTTAGACCCGAGATCGAGGTCTGGCTTCAGCGAGTTCAGGGACAGCTTTGTATGTTAGAGATTTCATCGTCACTCGAGGAGGCAATCCGAGAGAATCAGAGTTCAGACCCTTCATTGTTGCGCATCCGTGAGGATGTGACTCAGGGGAAAGCCCCCGGATTTGTGGTTCACGAGGATGGACTTCAGCGTTTTAAGAATCGGTTATGCATACCGGCGAATGACGAGTTGAAAAACTCGATTTTGAAAGAAGCTCATGCTACCCCTTATTCTGTTCATCCGGGGTCTAGCAAAATGTACAAGTACTTGAAACAAAACTACTGGTGGAGTAATATGAAGCGAGAAGTCGCGGAATTTGTTTCGAGATGCTTAACTTGTCACAAGTTAAGATTGAACATCAGCGACCGGCGAGTATGCTGAAACCTCTCCCTATTCCAGAATGGAAGTGGGAAGACATTTCTATGGATTTCATCACGAGTTTGCCGACGAGTCGTCGTGGCATGAATACGATCTGGTAATTGTGGACCTCTTAACTAAATCGGCTCATTTCCTTGAAATCAAGGATACGTGGGGTCCCGAGAGACTGGCCCAGTTGTTCATCAAGGAGATAGTGAGATTGCACGGTACTCCTAAAAGTATCGTTTCCGATCGTGACGGACGATTTGTGTCTAATTTTTGGAAATCAGTTCATCGTGCTATGGGAACTCAGCTTAATCTCAGTACCGCTTTTCATCCTCAGTCCGACGGACAATCAGAGAGGACTATTCAAACCTTAGAGGACATGTTGAGGGCATGCGTCCTCGATTGGAAAGACGATTGGGAAGCCCAACTACCATTGATCGAGTTCACGTATAATAATAGTTGGCATGCTTCGATTAAGATGGCACCTTACGAGGCCTTGTACGGTCGTCGTTGTCGATCTCCCTTGTGTTGGGATGACCTATCAGAATCAATCGGCACCGAGCCCGATATGCTTATAGCCGCCCGTGAGAAGGTAGCTCTGATTAGGAGTCGTTTGTTGACCGCTCAGAGTCGACAAAAATCATATGCTGATAATCGTCGTCGACCGTTAGAGTTCGAGGCGGGTGACCATGTTTTGGTCAAGGTCTCCCCAAGTCGTGGTATCTTCCGTTTTGGGAAGAGGGGTAAGTTGAGTCCGAGATTCATTGGACCGTTTGAGATTCTGGATCGAGTAGGCGAGTTAGCATACCGATTGGCTTTACCTCCAGCGTTGAGCCGAATTCATAATGTGTTTCACGTATCTCAGTTGCGGAAGTATGTTGCCGACCCGAGTCACGTACTTCAGTTCGATGAAATCGAGATCGCCGATGATCATTCATATGAGGAACGTCCTATGCGAGTTTTAGAGCGGCGAATCAAATAGTTGAGGAACAAGACAATTCCTTTGGTAAAAATTCAGTGGTCTAGACACGGAGTCGAAGAGGCTACTTGGGAAACCGAGGATAGTATGCGGGAGAGTTATCCCGAATTGTTTGACCCTTAGTTTCGGGGACGAAACTCTTTTAAGGGGGGGTGTATGTAATACCCGGTTGTAATTAAGTTATTATCATTCAGTATTTATCATTCAGTAATTGTCACTCAATAATTTCACTCATTAATGATCATTTGTCACTCATATTCAATCTTTGTGTACACCATTCAGAGTAATTGTATCGTGTATCAATCGTCATTCATCATCAATCTAATTGGAGAATCGTGCGGTGTTTACCATTATTGTCATTTCTTAGTGTGCTGTGTGTGAGGAGTAGCGCACGCTACGTACTCTTTTTAGCGTGCGCTAATTGAGTATTGGTAGCGCACGCCACCTCTCAACACTAGCGCATGCTAGAGTAGTCGAGCAGGCAGTCCAGAAGGCACTGGACTGCAGTTGGGATTGTAGGTAGCGCACGCTACGAATGGTAAGTAGCGCGCGCTAGTGATCTGGAGTAGCGCACGCTATGCAGTCAGTGTAGCGCGCGCTAAGGTCGGATCAGGTTGAGTCCAGTGGCTACTGGACTGAATTGAATTTATTCCTAGCGCACGCTAGGAGTGGTTTTCAGCGTACGCAAACGATGTAGTAGCGCACGCTAATCGTTGGTTGTAGCGCACGCTATCGAGATCAGATCAGAGGACAGAAGGTTTCTGGACTCCAGTACTGGGCATCAGATAATTCGTTAGCGCATGCTAACAATGGGTTTTAGCGCACGCTAGTGGTATGGCCGTAGCGCACGCTACAAAAAGGTACGTAGCGCGCGCTACCGTGTTCGGACAGTGGGTACTGGACTACCCAAATTACTCATTAGCGCACGCTACGCACAAGGGGTAGCGCACGCTAACCTGGAGTGGCTATAAATTGGACAGTCTAGCCCAGATTTCGTCATTTGTCATCTATTCTCATTCTCTCATCGGTTTTAGGCGATTTGGGTGATTTTGGAGAGTTCTATTCGAGATTTTATCATCCATCATCATCTTCAAGTCTTTGAGTTGGATTATCATCACTTCCTCATCACCTTATCATCGAATCAAAGGTATTAATCTCTTGGATCTAGAATTTTGGATTTTTGGGTTTTCCTTTCGATTTCTTCGTGTAAGCTTGGATTGTTATTGGAATATGTTAGATATGGATTATCTACCTTGGATAAATATATTCCTACGGATTTAATGGCTATTTTGGGGATTTATTTCAAGAACCCTTGGGGTTGACTTCGGTTAATTTGGGGATTTCCGATTGTCGTTGTTGTAATCTCGAATTGTGGATTTCTATGGGATTATTGATATCATTGAAAGTGTTTTGATGGTTTGAAATACTCATCTTGGAGTTGGTTTCGATATATTCGAGTTCGAATATTGTTGTATCGACGTTTGAGTCGATTATGATCGTTTTTGATTTGCGTAATGATCGGATTATTGGTAATTGTGTTATTCAAGGTTGTTCGAGCGACCGACATTTCATTTAGGACGTTGTTCGTGGACGGACATTCTTCATCGGTATTGAGTAAGTTAATTCTTACTCGGTTAAAGGGATATTCATTCCTTTTGATGTTGTTCATTCATAATCGTAACACATTCATCATTGTATTAACCGTATCAAAACTTGTCATTGTCAATTAATCACCTCAGTCATAAGGAACGACGGTTCCAATCATTTCATTAAGCTGTCATTCTCTTCACCATCATTTAATCTTGGTGAGTCATTATTCATTTTCGTTGTCACTTTTGTCATATTGTGGCATTCCGGGTCATACTGGCGTGCCGGTTTGTATGTGTAGGATTTTCATGTCGGGCACATTATAGTCGTGTGTTGGTTGGTGGCCTCACATTGGACTGTGCACACGAGTTGATGGCTTCATGAGACTGATTAGGTGCAAGACCACACGTGTATTCGATCGATACTCGTTGGTGGCTTGTACACGGACACATTTCCATCCCAGACGTAGTGTGGCGCCATTCCTTTGAGCCGTACTGATAGTTGATTCATATAGCATGTTTGATTGCGTATGTTTCGACAGGATAATTCATAACTTCAAATATATCATGATTGTGTATTTTCAACCCTTGAGGATTGTTGTTACGGTAACGGACCCCGTTAGGATATTGTTTTTCAGGTCATGGCAAGGCTAAAGCACGGGAGAGCACGGTGACGGCGAGGAGTCAGTGATACTAGAAGGGGGCCCACTTTTTGATCATTTATGTTTCCTTCATTTATTCCATTTATAGACAGATCGTTTGAATATTCATTTCACTCAGTGTTGTATATTTTATCTCCATATAAAATATACTTGTATTCAGTATCATCCTGGGTGTGTTGTATGAAACTCCTCATCGGAGTAATTAATTGTGTAATGTGGTTCGGTACTACATTTACCCCGCGTAATTCACTCATTTTAATTAGCCTGGTGGGTCCCAGTCGGGGGTCCATGGCACTGTAATATTCGCCTAGTTTGGGGTGTTACAATATCAACCCACAAAGACCGACAACATAAAACTAAATGGAACATGAAATGAATATCATGTGTTTTTGTTCGTGGCATTGTTACACCTACTTAGACCCAGGCTCCATTCGGAGATTTTGTGGGGCCATGTCAGGTTTCCAGCCGATAAACTTGAACACAGCACGTCATTATAATGTTCAATTACCAATTTAATTTATACATCGAAAAAAAGAGGCATTTGTTTTGAACGCATGTACAAATACATATAAACGTAATTTGAATATGATTATTCTGCGTTCTCGTTCGTGGCATTGTTACACCTACTTAGACCCAGGCTCCATTCGGAGATTTTGTGGGGCCATGTCAGGTTTACAGCCGATAAACTTGAACAGTACATCATTATAATGTTCACTCACCAATTCAATTTATCTTTAGAAAAATATCAGCCTACAAACACCGACAACATAAAACTAAATGGAACATGAAATGAATATCCTGCGTTCTTGTTCGTGGAATTGTTACACCTACTTAGACCCACGCTCCATTCGGAGATTTTGTGGGGCCATGTCAGGTTTCCAGCCGATAAACTTGAACACAACACGTCATTATAATGTTCAATCACCAATTTAATTTATACATGGAAAAAGAGAGGCATTTGTGTTTGAACGCGTGTACAAATACATATAAACGTATATTGAATATGAATATTTTGTGTTCTCGTTCGTGGCATTGTTACATCTGCTTAGACCCAGGCTCCATTCGGAGATGTTGTAGGGCCATGTCAGGTTTCCAGTCGATAAACTTGAAAACAGTACGTCATTATAATGTTCACTCACCAATTCAATTTATCTTGAGAAAAATATCAACCCACAAAGACCGACAACATAAAACTAAATGGAACATGAAATGAATATCATGTGTTTTTGTTCGTAGCATTGTTACACCTACTTAGACCCAGGCTCCATTCGGAGATTTTGTGGGGTCATGTTAGGTTTCCAGCCGATAAACTTGAACACAGCACGTCATTATAATGTCAATTACCAATTTAATTTATACATCGAAAAAAAGAGGCATTTGTTTTGAACATGTGTACAAATACATATAAATGTAATTTGAATATGAATATTCTGCGTTCTCATTCGTGGCATTGTTACACCTACTTAGACCCAGGTTCCATTCGGAGATTTAGTGGGGCCATGTCAGGTTTATAGCCGATAAACTTGAACACAGTACATCATTATAATGTTCACTCACCAATTCAATTTATCTTTAGAAAAATATCAGCCTACAAACACCGACAACATAAAACTAAATGGAACATAAAATGAATATTCTGCGTTCTTGTTCATGGCATTATTACACCTACTTAGACCCAGGCTCCATTCGGAGATTTTGTGGGGCCATGTCAGGTTTCCAGCCGATAAACTTGAACACAGCACGTCATTATAATGTTCAATCACCAATTTAATTTATACATGGAAAAAGAGAGGCATTTGTGTTTGAACGCGTGTACAAATACATATAAACGTAATTTGAATATGAATATTCTGTGTTCTCGTTCGTGGCATTATTACACCTACTTAGACCCAGGCTCTATTCGGAGATTTTGTGGGGCCATGTCAGGTTTCCAGCCGATAAACTTGAACACAGTACGTCATTATAATGTTCACTCACCAATTCAATTTATCTTGAGAAAAATATCAGCCTACAAACACCGACAACATAAAACTAAATAGAACATGAAATGAATATCATGTGATCTTGTTCGTGGCATTTTTACACCTACTTAGCCCTAGGCTCCATTCGGAGATTTTGTGGGGCTATGTCAGGTTTCCAGCTGATAAACTTAAACACAGTACGTCATTATGATGTTCAATTATGAGTTTAATTTATATATGGGAAAAGAAAGGCTTTTGTGTTTGAACATGCATGGAAATCTGTGGAGAGTAGAGGCATTTGTGTATGAATGCAACACCAAAGAAAAGTTACATGTTTTTGCCTGTGGCATTGTTACACGTACGCAAACCAAGGCCGTGTTTGGATAATGTGCAGGTCCCTGGGTTAGCCTATGCAGCTAATTTATGTCTATTCATCAACTGTACATAAATAACATTGCAACATATAGAAAAAAAAACTTGTATCTAGATAATATCTGGGTCCCTGAGCTAGCCTATGCAGCCTAATTTATGTATATTCATCAAGTGTACAGATATAACATTGCAACATATAGAAAAAAAACTCTAAACAAAAGCATCCACGATAATTGCAAATATATGTACACGCCGAACAAATAAGGCAGGAAAATATTTGATACAAAAATATACCTTGAAATGAGAAATAACAGAATGGTTGTTCATATCTGTAACACCCCAAATGGCGGTTATTACAGTGCCGTGAATCCCACACTGGGACCCACCAGGCGATATCCAAAACAGGTTAAATAAATATTATTTGTGATACCGAATCACAACGAATAGTCATTTCTCCGATTAGGAGTTTATCAAATTATGGCCAACGGCCTTACAATACACAGGATCCAAAAACAAGTATAAACCATATGGAGATGGAAAATACTTCAAATGTCAAATACAACCAAATAGCAATTTAAACGGAACAGGAAATAACACAACACGGTTTAACATAACTGGACAACAAAGATGAGGGGCCCCCGAACTAGTATCCTCCGAATCCTTCGCCGTCGACATGCTCTTCCCGTGCCTTGCCTTTGCCTCGACCTAAAATACAATACAAGTATTTCGCCCAACACAGGGTCAGATATACATGATAATCAATTCTTCCGACATTATACCCTTCACATATATAGATCTCAAGAAAATCATTCCGACTATTAATCATACCCCTCGGGCGTATGAAACAATCAGTCACAAAATATCGAACACATCCAATCATACATGGTCTGTGAACGATTAACATTATGGCTCAAGATGGACATCACAGTACGCCCGATCCGGAAATGTGTCCGTGCACATGTCCACCCCGTATACGGAATCCAGAAATATACGTGGGACAATGTACCTAATTAGCCTCACGAACTAACTTCTCGTGTGCACGGTCCAATGCGGAAACATCCACGCATGACCATCGTGTGCCTGGCTAAAAATCCTACACAATAACCAATCGACGCAGATATGATTAGGATATGTCACGATACAACATGACAACGAAACTCAAAGGATAACACATCCAATTAAGGATCAAGAAAGACTCACCAAAGTGAAAATAAGGACCAACGAGATCAACGATTCAAAACGGCGTACTTGGGAATGCAGTCCCATAATGTCAAGGACAATATCAAATCACGACAAACGTCACATGGACAATTCATACACATGAAATATATAATCATCATAAGAATCTAATCATCATTATAACCAAGCAAGATAACTTGCCTTAATACGAGACGAGAATAGTCCTCTTCTTATCTAACGCGAATGGTCCTCGACAAGTTTTACCCGAACAACCAACCTTAAACGAAATACATTTTACTCAAAACATATTCGTATAATTATTAATATAGGATTAGTAAGACGTCAACCTACAATCCTTTAGAATAGTTTGTTACTACAAATTATCAAGCCTTATGCCAGGAATCCTTCTAACATCAATACAACTATAAGAATCGGTTTACAAAATTTACCGAATGTTCGCATGGTTCATCATAAACAAGAGTTCTATCAAGGGTATGTTGAATAACTAATTATGATGTTAAGATCATCTTATGATGATTAAACTTTCCAAGACATTAAAAGGTTGAAAGGTAAAATCTGCACATTATGATTATTCTCCTCTCATTAAATTGACTTTAAGCTAACAACAAGTTCATAAATTCTGAGATTACACCATACTTATGAAGGTTATCAAAGTCCTTGTTACAAGGCTGGAGGATTCATTATCATGATGGGGAATTCACCAATTCTAGTATGATGATCAAACATTCTAAGTTCTCAGCACAATAAATTTATGAAAAGTTATTGTTGTAATTATCAAAACCTTTATCAATCTTCAAGGACTTGTGCAACTGAACAGATATGCTTTGTTAAAGCTTCTAAGGTTTCTGAACTAGATCATCTAATCTCATATTTAACATCATCAAGTTCTTCTCAAGGTAAATAAATACTTAAAATGGTGTTTAATCACTTTATGATATTAAGTTCTTAATTAAATCCAGTTATGAAGAAGCTAACCGATTCATCAAAGTTCTACTGAGCTAAATTCGTCCAGAAGTTGAGTAATGACAGCTACAAACATGGTTACCATTACTACAATATCAAGAACTCCTCTAAACTAAACCCTCATTTAACATATTTATCAAAAGTGCTTAGAGAGTTTAATTATAACCATGTATTACTTGCTTAATCTACTCTAGGTGAAGTATAATTCATCATTAATAATCAACATAAGAAAATAATGCAGAGAAGAAAACACACCAACCTCCAGAAATGAAGAATAACTTCAATGATATGAGAGAATATATCCCGAGCTTAAAAACAACTCCAAGTCTCCAAGAAAATGAGCTCCACTCCGAGATTCAAGGCTTAGAAACAAGTTGGTGAAGGTTTATATCGTTTTTAGAGTGCAGAGGGACGATCAAAATGGAGAGAGAATCGGTTTAGAGTTGTGAAGGAATGAAAAACAGGCTGGTCCTATAAATAGACTGTGCAGACTTAGCGCACGCTATCAGGACAGTTTAGCGTACGCTAATGCCCTTACGTACGCTATCCGGTCGATATTACGTACGTAAGCGGCTTACAGTGGCTACTGTCTTGAATTATCGCAGGCCGTTAGCGCACGCTAATGAAGAATGGGTTACGCACGCTAATAAAAGTAGATTCTCACCGACATGACAGCTCAGACTTAGATCGCATGCATGCTACCGGTTAAAAAGGCTCACGTGTTGAAGTCAACTGCTGCCAGATTCCTTCTTAACGTACGCAACCGAGGAAACCTTACGCACGCTAATACACAGGATTAGCGTACGTTAATAGTACTGTGTAGCGTACGCTACACTAACAAAAATTCGAAAATGCAACACTCTAATAACATCGAATCATCACATATGAAATAACAATGATATGATATTCAAATCTATAATACCTCAACATAATACTAAATGCAACGATTTCTGATAATCAGATTATCCGAATAATACAACGACAGGTAAAAATGAAAAGTTACAGTCGGATATTACAATATCGGTCACGAGCCCGAATCTGTCCACCCGAATAAGAAACCTCATATTCAGCACCCTACTTACTGAAGCCAACCCAAAAAAAATCTTGTATTCTCATGAAGTGACATCCCGACCTTAAAGAAATATACAACAATATAGAGATGCCTACATGACGAAACAACAAACAATACAACAGAGAAAAAAAATATATAGAATTTCCCACCATCCCCCAACAATTAGCTATATATTGAAATTAGAGATATTCAATCTGAATAACGATGGCATGAAAATCGGCGCTATCTATGCAGGTCTAATCATTAATCAGCTCTCATGTTTTTCCCCTACCACTCTGTAATTCCTACATCATTGAAACTGATTGCTATCAATTATTTTTGGCTAGTGCAACTCTCTCAATGCTGCACAATGAAATTAGCTACCTCATACTCAGGTAACAGTATGTACAATAATATTGTAGCCAGTTGGAGCAAAACCCAGTTATCGCAAGGAAAGACGAAGAACGAAACTAATTATAGAGAAGATGTTATACAATGTGTTCATATAAGTTAGAAAGAAAGCAAGGTCTGTAATTGAAAAAGCAATGTTAGAAAGATCCTGACAAATAGCTATGTTGAGGCAAGAACTGAATATATATATATATATATGTGAATCAAAAATCGAACGAAACATACAATAAAAAACATGCATTAGTGAAGTTAGCATGTACAAACATTGGTAGGTAAATGCAAATGAAAAATAATAAAAACAGGAAATAGATATAACTTGTTCCTGTTGAGGGCTAGGCCTTTCAGCATTAGAAATAAATATGGACATGATTGAAATTTCCTAGAATGTCACCCCAAATCAAAATTGTAAATAATCTAGACTATCAATTTTGAGGGAAAATAATATGTTCTCCCAGATGAGTACAGGCAATAAAACAAAGAACGAAACAAATTATAGAGAAAATATTATACATTCTCTTTATATAAAAACAGTAGGCCTAGTACACAGAATAACAAAAAATGCAAACTCTGTAATTGCAAAAGCAATCCTAGCAAGATCCTGACATGTATCTATCCTCAAGCAAGAACTGAATAAATATATATGCAGCCAAATTCCAACGAAACATCCAATAAAAACACGCATTATTAAAATTAGCATGTACTGATATTGGGGAAAAAATGCAAATATGAAATGATAAGGCTGTAGTAAGTGAAGATGCAGAAACCTCATGCAAGCAAACCACTGAGAAATATAACCTGAGCCACAAACTATAACACAAGCAAGACAACCAAAGAACGACCCCCGAACATACATAGCCAGCAAGAACAAATTCATATCAATAATGCACTAAAATGCAAGGTTAATGATAGAAGTGCAACATAATTGATATTGGCAGTAACTACGAACAGAAATATCTATCGAGCACGGAAGAGAAATCAAGACCAAAATACAACCAAAGAAGCACAAAAAGCACTGTCTGCATAGACAAAATTCGATAGTACAAACCAAAACCAAACAAGAAGGATTACAAGATGTAGGTGAGCAGGAAATCAAAAAACGAAAACTGAACACCGGAAATTTGGCACAATACATAAATAAAATATACTCAAACACACATAGCCACATGGAAATCAAAGATACACAGTCTAAAGCTAATAGCAGAAAAGACCAATGTGAAAACACACATTTGAGGCCAGCCCGGAAAAAAAAATCTTACAAAGATGCAAAAATGACGAAACAGCGAACGATAGAAGAGAGTAAAAAATATAATAAATTTCCCATCGTCCTCCAACAAATAGCTATATCTTGAAGATAGAGATATTCGACCTGAAGAATGACGGCATGAGAATCAGCGCTGTCTAAGCAGGCCTATTCTTTAAATAGCTCATTTTTTTCTCTACTACTCTCGAAATCCTACGTCATTGAAAATCTCTGCTATGCGCAATTATTTCTCCCCTGTGCAACTCTCACAATGCCGCACATTGAAATAGGCTACCTCGTATTCATGTGACAGTATGTACAAGATTATTGTATCCAATTTAGAGCAGATAATATGTCTTCCCATATAAATACAGGCAAGCCACTAAGGAAAATAACGTGGATCACTAACAAAAAATTAAATGGAACATGAAATGAATATAACGTGTTCTTTTGAAAATTTTAAGTCATCGCAGAGGGAGACAAATACAGACAATGAGTGAAGACTGTCAAGTTTGCGAGCAAGTAACATGTTCTCCCAGATGAGTAGAGGCAGTAAAACAAAGAACAAAACAAATTATAGAGAAAATGTTATACATTGTGTTCATATAAAGACAGCTCTGAAATTGCAGAAACAATGTTAGCAAGATGCTAGCATATATCTATCTTCAGGCAAGAACAGGATAAATATACGTGTACCGAAATTCCAACGAAACATGCAACACAAACATGCATTAGTAATAATAGCCTGCACTAATATTGAAAAGTAAATGCAAATAAAAATAATAAGATTGTAGCAGGTGCAGATGCAGAAACACCATGTAGGCAAACCACTGAGGAATATAACCTGGGCCACAAACTATAACATAGGCAAGCCAACTGAAGAACGACCCTCAAACCTCAAAACCAGCAGGAACAAAGTCACATTATTAATGAAATAAAATGCAAAGTTATTGATAGAAATGCAACATGCTAGGTTTGAGCAGTAACTACAAAAAGAAATACCTATCAAGCACGGAGAAGAAATGAAGACCCAATGACACCCGAAAAGCACACAAAGAACTACATGCGCACCGAAAAACCGACAGTACAAACCAAAATCGAACAAGAATGAGTATAGAGGAGCAGGAAAGCAAACCTGAAAACTAAACCGGAGCACTGGAATATGTAGGAAAAATCACCATGGTCAGATAAAAAGCACAAAACAGCTAGGAACCTCAGTAATTATGTGATGCAGAGCTACGTATAGCCAGAGAGATTCCAAGTACAAAGCAGTTGTAATACCCGAATTTTCAGTATAAATTTTTCGCGTTATTTTATCTGAGTATAGTGTACAATTTGGCATCTATACAGTATGGATAAAATAAATTGAGAACCGAGACAGTTATACTGGTGTGATTATCGTTTTTAATTGACAGATATATTCAGGATATGTTGTATCAGGTTGAACTGATTTGGATATCAGGTATATCGTATGAGAATATTTTTGGGTTGAGTATATGTGTATTCAGTATGCCGTATGTTCGTATCCAGTATGTCGAGATGTCGGACAGGAACAGTTGGATTTTTGGCTAAGTATAAAATCCATTACGTACGTTAAGCCTTGGAGCTTACGTACGTAAAATGTGTTAGCTTACGTACGTTATATAGTGTACATAACGTACGTAACAAGAGGAATCGGACAGTGGGGCCCGTGGTCGGCAGCTTTCGGCGCAGATGTGGAAAGGTGAGTCAACGGACGGAGTTACATACGTTATACAGGGTGTATTACGTACGTAATACGAGTATAATACTGTAGCAAGTCAACGTACGTATTACGTACGCAACGGATCAAGTGTTACGTACGTTACGGGGCGGCTGGCCGAGTCGTGGCCGAGATGACCTGGATGGCCGAGCATGGCCGGTCGTGACTCGTTGGGATGGCCGAGCGTGGTCGGCAGCGATTCGCATGGATGGTCGATCACGGTCGGCAGTGACTCGCAGGGATGGCGAGGACTGGCCGATTATGTACGTAAGGCAGTGGCCGGTTACGGCCGTAAGGGCCAAGCGATTACGTAAGCCACCGTGCCGACGTCACGTAAGGGTTCCGGCGAATCTGGCGTGAGCGGCCGTGGCGATACGTACGTAAGGCGGGCCGATTACGACGAATGATCGGCAGGGTCCGCCTATTTAAAGGCCTGGACCGAGTCATCCGGCCATTTTCATGTTTTCTCTTCGTTTCTTGGCGATTTCTTCATCAAAGTGGATGGATTTGAGTAATATCATCATCTAGCAACATGTTTGGAAGTTGGAATCATGGATTAACATCATCTTCCACCCGGATCGAAGGTAAGAACACCTAAACTTTTGGTTTTTTGGATATTCTTGAGTTTCTTGATGTCTTGGCCGATTTGATTCGTTTTAACTCAGATTATTGATGGAATCTTGTTGTATTCTTGAGATTATTCGTTGTTCTTGAAGTTTTGTGGATCGAAATCGAGTATTCCTTTGAATAATCTATTGAATTGAACTATGCCTTCAAAGTGTTCGATGAAATGTCTCAATGAGTAGAACTTGGAAAATTCTACACGTTTTCATATGAATGATGGTTGAAATGATATTGTTGTGATGATTCTTGGTAATTATGGGAATTTTGTTAAAGGAAGATAATGAATTGGTGATCAAATGATTCGATTATGTTATTATGATTATGGAATCTTGGTATTCTCGATGTTCTTGGTGGTTTATTGCGAATCAAGATGTTATGAGAAGTATATGTTGAAGGACATGATTATATACACCTTGAATTATGATTAAGGGTTGTTTAGATGTTAGAAAACATCGGGTTATGTTGTTTTATGGATTATGAACGTGAATTTGGATAATTCGTGTTCTTAAAGAACTCTTGAGTTACATGTTATGATTTTGGAAGGATTTCGGATAATTTTGGAATGTGATTATTCACGATAATAATCGGTAAATTGTTTTCTACGAATTTACAAGTATGAACAAGAAGGAGTTTTGTCTTCGTATATGGAATTGAAGTTGGAATCGAATATGTTATAAAATCCTTAATGTCGAGATGAATTGATCATTGATTTGATGAATACGTTTTAAAGTGTTGGTGTTTTGGATATGAATATGGAATGTTCACATTTAGAACTAAGTTATGTATTTGGTACAATATTCGTATAGGAATACGAATATGATTTCGAGTTTGATGAGAATTATTATTCATGTTTGAATTTGGAAATTCATACTTATTGAATAAGTGTTCAATTCGGATAATGGAATTATTTGAAACCTTTGGAATATGGTTATCTATGATGTTGAATTAATCGGATCGTCCGGATTGATGATGATAACCGGTAATTGGTTTATATTATGAATTTACAAGGAGGAAACTTGTATCCGTATTTAAGATTGAATTTGGAATCGGTAATGTTAGACCCTTGATGGTTTAAATAGATTATGGATATGATATTTGGATTGTGGAATCGTATTGTGGTTTTGAGTTCATGTTTGATTGGTTTGGATTGTTTGGATTTGTATTCAATCGGGATATCGTGGAACCGTTGGGTTTATTGATTGTTATTTGTGATCATCGAGTTACGGCTTGTATCGTGGATATGGGTTCGTATTTGTCGAGTTGGATTATTTGGTATTATGTATATGATCGAGGTTTCGTTGAACCGTTGAGTTTGTTGGTTGAGTATGTCAGTTATTGATTTTTATCGAATGTGTGTTAATCGGTTATTGCAATAGGTTGATATTTTGATCGTGGATTATGACCGTTGAGTTGCGGTTGAGGCTAAAGAGTTCGTAGATTGCTTTTGGTCGGGGCTAAGGAGCTCGTAGACAAAGGCAATGGATTTTGGTAACGGCTTCGTGGTATCGGTATCGAGGCAAGTTTCTACTTGTTCAGTTTATAATATTTAATGAATGGTTTCGTTTTCATTTCATTTATAATTCGTATAGCAATGTTGTTAGAAATGTAAGTTGTCGGGATAATGGTTTGTATATGGTGCTCTGGTTGTATTAAATCATAAGGTATATCATTTAATTGTGTTCAGGGAAGACGTGAGTTATCTTTGGTCAAGGATATAGAATATCGGATATCGAGGATAGTTATCATGATGACATAAATATCAGGATAAAGGTTTATTGGTATTGAATCGATGGTACCTTAATTGAGATTATTTGTATAAATGTATATTCGTTCAGGGATGTGGTTCGTGGAAAGGATGTTGTCTTCGGCTTCGAGGTAATCTAAGTATTTGTTCAGTTATGTGGATAATTAGCATGTTGAGTTGTTGTGTATGTTGAGGTTTCATGTAATGAGTTTCGTATCGGTTATTCGTTGAGGGATGTTGATCCCAGGACTATTGTATTGAGATCGTAGATCGTGTTGGTCATTCATTTGGGATGATGATCCCAGGATTGATGTTTTGGATATTGATTGGTCGTGTCGACTTTTCATTGTCAGTCTGTTGTTGTTCACTTCGGTGAGTCTTTTGATCCTTATTGGATATGTAATTCTTGAGTTTCGTTGTCATGTTGCATCGTGACATATCTGGAGTCATATCTGCGTGCCGATTGGTTATTGTGTAGGATTTTTAGCCGGGCACATGATGGTTATGCGTGGATATTTCCGCATTGAACCGTGCACACGAGACGTAGTTCGTGAGGCTAATTAGGTACAAGACCACACGTGTATTTGATCGATACCCGGGGTAGCTTGTGCCACGGACACATTTCCGGATCGGGCGTACTGTGACGTCCATCTTTTGAGCCATATTGTTGGGTCGTTCATAGTCCATGTATGATTGGATATGTTCGACGGTTATGATCGGTAGTTGTTCATACGCCCGAGGGGTTTGTTCGACAGTCAGAGTTATTTCTTGAGATCCATTATTGTTGATCATTTAGAGTCTACCTTGTTGAGGGTATTCTCGGTTATTGTTGGTCTTTTGTTGATCATTTGGAGTCTACCTTGTTGAGGGTATTCTCGGTTATAGTTGATCCTTTGTTGATCGTGTTTGTAGTTTACCTTGTTGAGGGTACTCTCAGTCATCGTTGATCCTTCGTTGGTCATATTGGAGCTATCATGTCGATGATATTCTCAGTGATGTATTGGTTGATCATTGTTATTGATCGTATGAGCATTCAGACTGTACGTCAATGTTTCGGGATTTGTATGCATTGTCATGTGGTAGTTGATCTACAGATATGTTGTGTACTGTTGGTTTATCCAGGTTGAGTTTTGATTGTGTAATCCGATGGATAGGATTTGGCACGGATGAATTATTTCATGATTATGAGTTATGATGATGTTTTGAGGATTGTTGGTATTTTTGAAATTCAATACAGATAATTGTTGTTAAGTTCATCTCGTCATTCGAGGATGCGAAATGTGGATTATGGTAAGGATTGGGTTATTGTGGATTGGTAAGGTTATAACGGTAAGATTACGTTGGTAGTATTCTTACAGCATTATTACATTGGTATGTAATTATTTATGATGATGTGATCGATATCATTATTGAGTATTGTGGCTGACCCCGTCGTGGGCTTTATTTTTAGGTACTTGGAGATCGAGCTAGTAGCGGTCGTGAAGGGATGAGCTTCCTGATGTGATACTGGCGGTGGCATGTTTTGGAGTATCGAGTATTTCTTTTCTGGTTATTCATTTCCGCTGCAAATGTGTATTTTAAACTGTGTTTTTATCCGCTGCATGTGTATATTTCAAAATAGCTTTTCGGTATCTTTATCCGCTGCGTGTGTGTATTTTTAAATGGCCCTTTTGGCACTTTACGAACTTGGGTTATTTTCACAAACTCTTTTTCCCAAATTATTTTATCGGTACGTTTAAGCGGCGTCTTAACGTACATTTTGAACTGTTGAGATTTGGCACTTCGCCTTGTATTTTCAAATGGTATTTTATGACGGTATTTCAAAATTATGCTTTTGAAAATATTTGAGTATTTAAAATATTACCGTCATCGGCCTTTTGGCGCTTTTGAATTGGTTTTGTAAACGGTTTTTAGCACGGTGGGTTCCACATGGGACCCACTACTGTAATATCCCGGATGGTTTTGGGGGTGTTACAGAAGATGGTATCGGAGCTTGGGTTTTGTGAAACCCAGGCGTGTGTGTTATGTGGCTCTACCGGTACGGTAGTAGCGTGGCTTTTGAAAATGAGTTTTTTTTACTTTTGAGTCGAATCGATTTTTGGAGTTTCCAAAATTTTCGTGATTCTTTTCAAACTGCTATTTGTAATATTGGTGTGCGTTGGTTGTGTTGAGACTTCGTATGGGAGTCGTGTGCTAGTATCACGGGAGATCATCGGCTTCACGCACCTGTAAGTATATTGGTTTGGTTATTTCGCCTGTGGCGACGCTTGATTGTTTTTGTGATGAGTTGGAAATTTTGGATTGATCTGTTGTTTGTGGCAAGGTTGGAAGTTTCGAGGACGAAACTTATTTTAAGGGGGGTAGTATGTAATACCCGAATTTTCAGTATAAATTTTTCGCGTTATTTTATCTGAGTATACTGTACAGTTTGGCATCTATACAGTATGGATAAAATAAATTGAGAACCGAGACAGTTATACTAGTGTGATTATCGTTTTTGATTGACAGATATATTCAGGATATGTTGTATCAGGTTGAACTGATTTGGATATCAGGTATATCGTATGAGAATATTTTTGGGTTGAGTATATGTGTATTCAGTATGCCGTATGTTCGTATCCAGTATGTCGAGACGTCGGACAGGAATAGTTGGATTTTTGGCTAAGTATAAAAGCCATTACGTACGTTAAGCCTTGGAGCTTACGTACGTAAAATGTGTTAGCTTACGTACGTTATATAGTGTACATAACGTACGTAACAAGAGGAATCGGACAGTGGGGCCCGTGGTCGGCAGCTTTCGGCGCAGATGTGGATAGGTGAGTCAACGGACGGAGTTACATACGTTATACAGGGTGTATTACGTACGTAATACGAGTATAATACTGTATCAAGTCAACGTATGTATTACGTACGCAACGGATCAAGTGTTACGTACGTTACGGGGCGGCTGGCCGAGTCGTGGCCGAGATGACCTGGATGGCCGAGCATGGCCGGTCGTGACTCGTTGGGATGGCCGAGCGTGGTCGGCAGGGATTCGCATGGATGGCCGATCACGGTCGGCAGTGACTCGCAGGGATGGCTAGGACTGGCCGATTACGTACGTAAGGCAGTGGCCGGTTACGGCCGTAAGGGCCAGTTACGTACGTAAGCAATTGCCGATTCGACGTAAGGGTTCCGACAAAGGCAAGGCGTGAGCAAAGCCGTGGTCGGTTACGTACGTAAGGGAGTGGCCGGTTACGTACGTAACGGTCCGGCAGGGTCCGCCTATTTAAAGGCCTGGACCGAGTCATCCGGCCATTTTCATGTTTTCTCCGTTTCTTGGCGATTTCTTCATCAAAGTGGATGGATTTGAGTAATATGATCATCTAGCAACATGTTTGGAAGTTGGAATCATGGATTAACATCATCTTCCACCCGGATCGAAGGTAAGAACACCTAAACTTTTGGTTTTTTGGATATTCTTGAGTTTCTTGATGTCTTGGCCGATTTGATTCGTTTTAACTCAGATTATTGATGGAATCTTGTTGTATTCTTGAGATTATTCGTTGTTCTTGAAGTTTTGTGGATCGAAATCGAGTATTCCTTTGAATAATCTATTGAATTGGACTATGCCTTCAAAGTGTTCGATGAAATGTCTCAATGAGTAGAACTTGGAAAATTCTACACGTTTTCATATGAATGATGGTTGAAATGATATTGTTGTGATGATTCTTGGTAATTATGGGAATTTTGTTAATGGAAGATAATGAATTGGTGATCAAATGATTCGATTATGTTATTATGATTATGGAATCGTGGTATTCTCGATGTTCTTGGTGATTTATTGCGAATCAAGATGTTATGAGAAGTATATGTTGAAGGACATGATTATATACACCTTGAATTATGATTAAGGGTTGTTTAGATGTTAGAAAACATCGGGTTATGTTGTTTTATGGATTATGAACGTGAATTTGGATAATTCGTGTTCTTAAAGAACTCTTGAGTTACATGTTATGATTTTGGAAGGATTTCGGATAATTTTGGAATGTGATTATTCACGATAATAATCGGTAAATTGTTTTCTACGAATTGACAAGTATGAACAAGAAGGAGTTTTGTCTTCGTATTTGGAATTGAAGTTGGAATCGAATATGTTATAAAATCCTTAATGTCGAGATGAATTGATCATTGATTTGATGAATACGTTTTAGAGTGTTGGTGTTTTGGATATGAATATGGAATGTTCACATTTAGAACTAAGTTATGTATTTGGTACAATATTCGTATAGGAATACGAATATGATTTCGAGTTTGATGAGAATTATTATTCATGTTTGAATTTGGAAATTCATACTTATTGAATAAGTGTTCAATTCGGATAATGGAATTATTTGAAACCTTTGGAATATGGTTTTCTATGATGTTGAATTAATCGGATCGTCCGGATTGATGATGATAACCGGTAATTGGTTTATATTATGAATTTACAAGGAGGAAACTTGTATCCGTATTTAAGATTGAATTTGGAATCGGTAATGTTAGACCCTTGATGGTTTAAATAGATTATGGATATGATATTTGGATTGTGGAATCGTATTGTGGTTTTGAGTTCATGTTTGATTGGTTTGGATTGTTTGGATTTGTATTTAATCGGGATATCGTGGAATCGTTGGGTTTATTGATTGTTATTTGTGATCATCGAGTTACGGCTTGTATCGTGGATATGGGTTCGTATTTGTCGAGTTGGATTATTTGGTATTATGTATATGATCGAGGTTTCGTTGAACTGTTGAGTTTGTTGGTTGAGTATGTTGGTTATTGATTTTTATCGAATGTGTGTTAATCGGTTATTGCAATAGGTTGATATTTTGATCGTGGATTATGACCGTTGAGTTGCGGTTGAGGCTAAAGAGTTCGTAGATTGCTTTTGGTCGGGGCTAAGGAGCTCGTAGACAAAGGCAATGGATTTTGGTAACGGCTTCGTGGTATCGGTATCGAGGCAAGTTTCTACTTGTTCAGTTTATAATATTTAATGAATGGTTTCGTTTTCATTTCATTTATAATTCGTATAGCAATGTTGTTAGAAATGTAAGTTGTCGGGATAATGGTTTGTATATCGTGCTCTGGTTGTATTAAATCATAAGGTATATGATTTAATTGTGTTCAGGGAAGACGTGAGTTATCTTTGGTCAAGGATATAGAATATCGGATATCGAGGATAGTTATCGTGATGACATAAATATCAGGATAAAGGTTTATTGGTATTGAATCGATGGTACCTTAATTGAGATTATTTGTATAAATGTGTATTCGTTCAGGGATGTGGTTCGTGGAAAGGATGTTGTCTTCGGCTTCGAGGTAATCTAAGTATTTGTTCAGTTATGTGGATAATTAGCATGTTGAGTTGTTGTGTATGTTGAGGTTTCGTGTAATGAGTTTCGTATCGGTTATTCGTTGAGGGATGTTGATCCCAGGACTATTGTATTGAGATCGTAGATCGTGTTGGTCATTCATTTGGGATGATGATCCCAGGATTGATGTTTTGGATATTGATTAGTCGTGTCGACTTTTCATTGTCAGTCTGTTGTTGTTCACTTCGGTGAGTCTTTTGATCCTTATTGGATATGTAATTCTTGAGTTTCGTTGTCATGTTGCATCGTGACATATCTGGAGTCATATCTGCGTGCCGATTGGTTATTGTGTAGGATTTTTAGCCGGGCACATGATGGTTATGCGTGGATATTTCCGCATTGAACCGTGCACACGAGACGTAGTTCGTGAGGCTAATTAGGTACATGACCACACGTGTATTTGATCGATACACGGGGTGGCTTGTGCACGGACACATTTCCGGATCGGGCGTACTGTGACGTCCATCTTTTGAGCCATATTGTTGGGTCGTTCATAGTCCATGTATGATTGGATATGTTCGACGGTTTGCGACTGGTTGTTCATACGCCCGAGGGGTATGTTCGACGATCGAGTTATTTCTTGAGATCCATTATTGTTGATCATTTGGAGTCTACCTTGTTGAGGGTATTCTCGGTTATTGTTGGTCTTTTGTTGATCATTTGGAGTCTACCTTGTTGAGGGTATTCTCGGTTATAGTTGATCCTTTGTTGATCGTGTTTGTAGTTTACCTTGTTGAGGGTACTCTCAGTCATCGTTGATCCTTAGTTGGTCATATTGGAGCTATCATGTCGATGATATTCTCAGTGATGTATTGGTTGATCATTGTTATTGATCGTATGAGCATTCAGACTGTACGTCGATGTTTCGGGATTTGTATGCATTGTCATGTGGTAGTTGATCTACAGATATGTTGTGTACTGTTGGTTTATCCAGGTTGAGTTTTGATTGTGTAATCCGATGGATAGGATTTGGCACGGATGAATTATTTCATGATTATGAGTTATGATGATGTTTTGAGGATTGTTGGTATTTTTGAAATTCAATACAGATAATTGTTGTTAAGTTCATCTCGTCATTCGAGGATGCGAAATGTGGATTATGGTAAGGATTGGGTTATTGTGGATTGGTAAGGTTATAACGGTAAGATTACGTTGGTAGTATTCTTACAGCATTATTACATTGGTATGTAATTATTTATGATGATGTGATCGATATCATTATTGAGTATTGTGGTGACCGTCGTGGGCTTTATTTTTAGGTACTTGGAGATCGAGCTAGTAGCGGTCGTGAAGGGATGAGCTTCAGATGTGATCTTGGCGGTGGCATGTTTTGGAGTATCGAGTATTTCTTTTCTGGTTATTCATTTCCGCTGCAAATGTGTATTTTAAACTGTGTTTTTATCCGCTGCATGTGTATATTTCAAAATAGCTTTTCGATATCTTTATCCGCTGCGTGTGTGTATTTTTAAATGGCCCTTTTGGCACTTTACGAACTTGGGTTATTTTAGTCAAACTCTTTTTCCCAAATTATTTTATCGGTACGTTTAAGCGGCGTCTTAACGTACATTTTGAACTGTTGAGATTTGGCACTTCGCCTTGTATTTTCAAATGGTATTTTATGACGGTATTTCAAAATTATGCTTTTGAAAATATTTGAGTATTTAAAATATTACCGTCATCGGCCTTTTGGCGCTTTTGAATTGGTTTTGTAAACGGTTTTTAGCCTGGTGGGTTCCGGCACGGGACTCACGGCGCTGTAATATCCCAGATGGTTTTGGGGGTGTTACAGCAGTAATAACATATATCTGCCAACAAAAGAAAAAACAAACAAGAGATTCAGTAAAACCAAAACAAATAGAAGAAACACATAGGCACACACAGGCACCGAAATCTGGAAACAAAGATAGCAATAGAAGATAACAAACCCAATATGAACAATCTAAAGCAGAAAACAAATCAATAATAAACCAAAAAGAGAAAAGAATAGCCAACAATCTGCGCAAAACCAGAAAAACCAATGTCAAAAGACCCATGTCTATTTCGGTGGAGAAATCTGAAAACAACAGAAAAAACACACAGGCACACACACAGATACAATATCTGGAAACAAAGACAGCAATAGAAAATAACAAACCTGACAGTATGTACGAGACTACTGCATCCAGGTGGAGCATAATCCAGTCATCGCAGAAGGCGACAAATACAAAAAATGAATAAGGACTGTCCATTTTGAGAGCAGATAATATGGTCTCCCAGATGAATACAGTCAATAAATCGAAGAATGAAGCAAAATAAAGAGAAGATGTTATCCAATGTGTTCATATAAAGACAGCAAGCCTAGTACATAGGTTGGGAAAAATGCAGGATCTATAAATCCCAAACCAATGTTAGCAAGATCCTGACAAGTATCTATGTTCAGGCAATCCAATGAGGAAAATAACGTGGATCACTAACATAAAAATAATTGGAGCATGAAATGAATATAATGTGTTCTTAATGTAATACCCGAGATTTCTGTTATGTATTTAGAACTTATGACATTGTTATTGTTGCACTTTTATCCGATGTTGTTGAGCGTATGATTTCATGAATGTGATGAAAATTGTGATTCTGCGCATGTAGCGCACGCTATCGACTATGTGTAGCGTACGCTAAGTTGGATCCATAGCGCACGCTGTGCATGACCTTAGCGCGTGCTATACGTAGTCAGCATGATTGAGACGTGTGGTAGGTGAGATCAGGCCGGGGATCTTGGTCGGATTGTGTCGGGATGAACCTGGACGGCTTTCGGGAAAAGCCAAGTCAACGCCTTAGCGCACGCTACTGACATGAGAATAGCGCACGCTAAGTGCTGAGTACAGTGAAGTCAGTAAGCCGTTAGCGCACGCTACGAGCATGGACTAGCGCGCGCTAATAACCATTTCCTATAAATAGGACATCCTTTTCGTATTTTCAGTCCTTTCTTCTCCCACATCCGAATCTTTATACTTAGAGTATTACTCTCTACATCCTAAACACTTCATATCAGCATCCTAGCTCGTGTTGAAGATTGTAGATCATTGAGGATTGGTATTCAAGCCTTCGACGTTGGATTGCTTCGATTTCCTCCTTGTTCTTCACTACTTTGAGGTAGGTGATTCTTCACCAATATTAGTAGTGTTCTAAAGGACGATTGATCATGTTTTACTAGGCAGTTATTTCATTTATAATCGAACATCACGTTTTAGAAGGATACTTTTGACGTATCGGCACTTATTCTTCGTATAATCCTTTGAAACTTTTTAGTATATGGACTCCTAAGCATATTATGTATCTTCAAACCGATCATGACCAGTATATGAAGATTACCTAATTCGTATGTTTTACGTAAGGAATCATATGTTTTGGGACTTGGAATGAACGGAACTTAGAATATTTTCTTGAAGATAAAGTTGAACTATGGTGTAGCAATGTTGATACGTATCCTTGTATCTCGTAGTCGTTTAATCCGTATAGAACTTTCACAAACCTTATGAGCATGATATGCATGGGGATGACATGTATTATCACCATAGAATTCATGAGTTCATCACCATTAGATCTAGTTTTACGCGTGTGTCGCCATGCACGGTTAGCGCACGCTAACATACGTAAGTTAACGTGCGCTATCGGGGATAAGCTAACGCACGCTACGTTTGGTACGTAACGTACATTATGATATCGGTAAGTCGATCGGTGATCAGAGAGAACTGTCAGTCCATGGCTAGCGTACGCTAGGCTTAGACGATAGCGTACGCTAACAGGTAGGCTTAGCGCACGTTACGTAGAGTATGTAGCGTACGCTAAGTGGTTTAGGCAGATTGTATATTTTGAGCTTTTGGCCGTAGACCGAATTATTAGGCAATCGTTCAACTTGAGATGATTTGTATATCATTTCTTTTGTTAAGGTTCGAGCTTGCTACGTTGATCGAAGGAGGCGGACTTCGAGTGTGTTGAGATCATTGAAGTGTTTCGTTCTTGCCATCTTCGAGGCAAGTATCGTAATATGTTAATATTGGTATTTTGAGCATGCGTGTGATTATTCATGTTGTTGAACATGAGATTTATTTCGTTGAATTGTCATGATATTCGTTATCTAGTGTTTGTATGTTCATGTTGATGGACATGGCGATTTGGCATATATGTATGCATGAGTTATGTTTGTGTTTGTTGTGCGATCTATCTTTGAGGCGCTGGATCGGATGTCCACCTCGTGTTGGTCCGACGGGATCATCTTGGGATCTAAGTGAGGCTGGATCATTGGATGGGTTATTTCCACCTCGTGTTGGTCCGACGGGATCATCTTGGGATCTATGCTGAGGGCGCTGGATCATTGGAATACCCTTGCTGTGTTAATGGAATCTAGTGGATTCGCATTGTCGGATTCCGGTAGCGGAAGTCCGTGTGGTGTATCTTGTTATGTATTGTTGAGGCATATTTGATTCGTTTAAATGATACTTGTACTAGCATCGTTTTGATAACCCCTTCGGGGGTGGACATTTGTTTTGATGTTCAGGTAGCCGAGGAGCAGGAAAGCGACCACGATCTGAAGCGTGACAACGAAGGGGTTCAGTGATGTTTGTTGTTGTTGGTGATTTGTTTTCTTGGTTTGATTTCAGTACTCGAGTACGCGTGTCTTATTAATATCATTTTTGATATGGTTGTATTAATTACTCGTTGAACCAGTTGTACGGTTTTGTAAACTTGAATTTCCGTGATATTGAGGTTCTATATTTACATTTCTTTTAAATTAGCCTTGTAAATCCTTACTTAAAGGGTTTACGGCGCTGTAATTATTCCGAATATCTCGGGGTGTTACAGAATATGGTATCGGAGCTAAGATTTATGGATATCTTGGCAGTCGGGTTTTAAGTTGGATCTGTTTACGTTATTGATTTACGAGTCGTTCGTAACATCCTTTATTGACCAAGTCGTCATGTGGACCGTGGTTGTAAGTCTCCTAATCTCTTATACTACCGTTTTACTTAATTACTGTTTTGTGATTATTGACGGGCTTTATTTCGAAAACTTTGTCCTGGATATTGAGGAATTGTGTTTACAGTATGTTGAGAGGAGGACGTGGACGCGGACGCAGATGGGGTAACATGAGACAGGAGGATTCCGCATCTACCCCAGAATTATCAGCTAGTCGAACTGATTCCCATTCTGGAGGGCAGCAAGGATCAGCGAATGACGACGCAAATCCTAACATGCCGGGAGTGCTTCAACAGGTGGTGGCGCAGATAAACCAGTTCGCCCAGGTAGTCGACCGCATGCAGACGGCGATGGGATAGCAGCACCACGAGGATAACCGGGGAGACAGATGGCTTGCTGAGGTGGTCAAATTGCACCCGCCAAAATTTGACGGATCTGCCGAGGCACTTACTTGGGATCACTGGCTTAAGGAGTTAGAGAAGATATTCGCGGGTCTTAACTGTCCCTAGGACTGGAAGGTTCCCATTGCCCAGTGTTTTCTAACTGGGGAGGCTTTTAATTGGTGGGAAGCTATTCGACCCGAGAATCATAATGCGGATTGGACGGAATTCAAACTAATGATGGAAGCACAGTATTGTCCTCATCCAGTTAGAGAGGCAAAGATCCGAGAGTTTTTCTCACCACAGAGTTCGGAAGCATCTGTGACAGATGTAATCAAAACTTTTAATCATCAGCTGACTTGTGTGCGACACTTGGTCAGAACGGAGGCAGAAAAGATTTTTCATTTCGATAGGCGGATGAAGCCGGAGATTCAGCAGTACATGTCTAGGTTCGAGTGTACTACGTTGCGACAGTATCAAGACAAAGCGCTGGCCTACGACATGAAAGAGGCGGCGGTGGAGAAATCAGTGGAGGCAAAGAAGCAGAAAGTGACCGGCAGCTTCTCAGAAAACAAGAGCGGTGGGCCCCGCAAGGGCCAGTCTTCCTTTTATTCAGCTAGGAAACCTCCACAACCTTCTAGAGGCGGAAAGAAGTTCCGAACTACATCAGCAGTTTCGGACGCATCAAAGAAATGCTACAATTGTGGTCGAGCAGGGCATATTTGACGTGACTACCCCGCATCTTCTGTGACTTGTTACGATTGTGGACAAGAAGGGCACCGTGTGGCTTTCTGTGGAGTTGCTACTAGATCTTTTGGTACTCGCACTCCAGCGCCAGTTCCGAAGGAGATAAGTGTGAACCAGACGCAACAGAGTAGATTTCAGCAGCAGAATATTGGGAAGAGAGAGACATCCAGTGCTGGGTCCGTTCCTCCGCGCTTTGCGAGATGAGGAAATCGGCGATCGAACTTTATTGTTGCATCAGGTACGATTCAGATCCTTTTGCAACCAGTTAGTGTTTTGTTCGATTCCGGAGCTACACATTCTTTCGTATCATTGAACTGTGTAGATCGTTTAAAAATCTCGTGCTTATTTGATTGTGAACTATATGTTGTGGGTTTGCCGAGTGGAGAGAGAATTGTGGGAACCCTAGAGGCTAGATATTTTCCAGTGTCTATAGGAGGGAGAGATTGGCCATCGAATCTTATTGTAGTTGACATCTACGGTGACGATTTAATTCTCAGAGACGATTGGCTCAACCGTTATGGAGCTATTCTGAATTACCGAGAGAGAGTCATTTCTATCATTGCTGATGACGGATCTGAACACTTATTCCGAGGATGGAGACCGGGAAGCTCGGGAAAATTGATCAAAGCAATGAAAGTCGTGAAATTGCTGAAGCAAGGATGTCATGGACTTTGGTGTTATTCCATGAGGAAAGAGGAAGGAGTAGAGCTCTCGTCTATTTCAGTTGTGAATGAGTTCTCAGATGTATTTCCTGACGAACTACCTGGGTTACCTCCGCAGAGAGAAGTGGAATTCACTATCAAATTAGAGCATGGAGCAGCTCCTATTTCCAGAGCACCATACCGCATGGCGCCAACCGAGATGTATGAACTCAAGAAGCAACTGGAGGAATTGTTACAGAAGGGTTATATTCAACCTAGCGTTTCTCCTTGGGGAGCGCCCGTTCTCTTTGTCCGGAAGAAAGACGAATCCCTCCGACTGTGTATTGATTACAGGGAGCTCAACAAGATGACGATCAAGAATAAGTATCCTATACCTCGGATCGACGACTTGTTTGATCAACTGCAAGGGGCAAGGGTATTCTCGAAGATTGACTTGCGATCAGGATACCATCAGTTGAGAATTAAGGAATCGGATATACCGAAGTCTTCTTTCAGGTCCCGGTATGGGCATTATGAATTCGTAGTGATGCCGTTTGGACTTACCAATGCTTCTGCGGTATTCATGCAATTGATGAATCGGGTATTCTTGGAATACTTGGATAAATTTGTGGTCGTCTTCATTGATGACATCTTGATATATTCGAAGGACGCAGAGGAGCATGCCGAACATTTGCGTGTGGTTTTGAGCACCTTGAGGAAGGAACAGCTGTATGCAAAGCTTTCAAAATGCGAGTTCTGGCTCAGGGAGGTAACTTTCCTTGGGCATGTGATATCAGCTGACGGAGTTCAGGTGGACCCGAAGAAAGTCGAAACAATCTTGGAATGGGAAGCTCCTAATAACGTGAAAGAAGCCCGGAGTTTCTTAGGACTTGCTGGATATTATCGTCGCTTTGTAGAGGGATTTTCCAAAATTGCTCGTCCGCTCACTCAGCTGTTACAGAAAACTCAAAAGTTCACGTGGAATGTGAAATGCCAGGCTGGTTTTGATGAACTTAAGAAGAGACTAACGACAGCACCTATATTAGCATTACCAGATGGAACTGATGGATTCATGGTGTACAGCGACGCTTCAAATCGAGTGCAGGATGTGTGTTGATGCAAAGAGATAAGGTGATTGCCTATGCTTCTTGGCAGTGGAAACCATACGAGGTTAATTACCCGACTCATGATCTGGAGCTAGCAGCTGTAGTCTTTGCTTTGAAAATTTGGAGACATTATTTGTACGGCACTCATTGTCGGATCTTTACCGATCATAAGAGCCTCAAGTACATTTTCAGTCAGAAAGAATTAAACATGAGGCAGAGAAGGTGGCTGGAATTGATCAAGGATTACGACTTGGAGATTCTCTATCATCCGGGGAAAGCAAACGTAGTAGCCGATGCTTTGAGCCGTAAACCTATTTCTCTTCGAGTGTTGGAAGCACTTACATCCCAAACCAGCATTCAACGGAGGCCCGATCCACGAAGGGATTGAAGTATGGGCACCGGGAATCGAAGGGTAACTATATGTGATGGGCCGACTTCATCACTAGTCGAGAGATCAAATCTAAGCGGTTGAGCGATTCTCACGATCCTTCGATTATGTGATGAAGTAAAGAAAGGAAAAGCCCCAGGATTCGTGATACAAGATGATGGAGTTCTGAGATTTCAGAGTCGACTTTGCGTTCCCGATGATGATGATTTGAGACGGACTATTTTGAAGGAAGCTCACAGCGCGCCCTATTCTATTCACCCGGGCAGCAGTAAGATGTATAAGGATTTAGAACAAAACTTCTGGTGGGGGAATATGAAGAAGGACGTAGCAGAGTACGTTTCAAAGTGCTTGACTTGTCATCAAGTTAAGATTGAACATCAGCGACCTGCCAGAATGTTAAAGCCGCTTCCGATCCCTGAATGGAAGTGGGAGGACATCTCGATGGATTTCATCACCAGTATGCCAAGGACTAGAATGGGAATGAACATGATTTGGGTTATAGTTGATCGACTAACCAAGTCGGCTCATTTCCTAGGAATTAAAGATACATGGGGACCCGAGAGATTGGCGCGAGTATTTATTGCGGAGATAGTCAGATTGCATGGGATGCCGAAGACTATTATTTCGGATCGAGATGGTCGCTTCGTGTCACATTTATGGAAGGCAGTTCACAGGGCTTTGGGGACTGAGCTCCACTTTAGCACATCTTATCATCCCCAAACGGACGGTCAGTCCAAAAGGACTATACAAACCGTAGAAGACATGCTTAGAGCTTGTGCATTGGATTGGTCAACTGATTGGGAAGTTCACTTGCCCTTGATCGAGTTCACCTATAACAATAGTTGGCATGCTTCTATTAAGATGGCACCATTTGAAGCTTTGTACGGGAGAAGATGTCGATCACCCTTGTGCTGGAATGATTCTTCGGATTTGATCGGGACGGAACCGGAATTGATAATTTAGACTCAAGAGAAGATAGCTTTGATTCGAGAAAAGGCATTGTTGCCCGCAGTCGACAAAAGTCTTATGCAGACGTACGTCGCTGTCCTCTAGAGTTCGACGTTGGGGATCATGTACTATTGAAGGTGTCTCCTACACGAGGGATTTTCCGTTTTGGGAAAAATGGTAAGCTAAGTTCGAGATATATCGGACCATTCGAGATCCTCGAGAGAGTTGGAGATTTAGCATACAGGTTGGCCTTGCCGCCATCGCTGAGTCATGTTCACAATGTGTTTCACGTATCCCAATTGCGGAAGTATGTACCGGACCCCAGTCACGTCATTGATTTCGATGAGATCGAGATAGCTAATGATGGCACCTTCGAAGAGAGACCAATCAAGATACTTGAGAGTCGGATCAAACAGTTGAGGAATAAACCAAAACACTTGGTTAAAGTACAATGGTCACGACACGGAGTCGAAGAGGCCACTTGGGAAACAGAGGACAGTATGAAGACTAGATATCCGGAGTTGTTTTCATCTTAAGTTTCGGGACGAAACTTCTTTTTAGGAAGGAAGGATGTAATACCCGAGATTTCTGTTATGTATTTAGAACTTGTGACATTGTTATTGTTGCACTTTTATCCGATGTTGTTGAGCGTATGATTTCATGAATGTGATGAAAATTGTGATTCTGCGCATGTAGCGCACGCTATCGACTATGTGTAGCGTACGCTAAGTTGGATCCATAGCGCACGCTGTGCATGACCTTAGCGCGCGCTATACGTAGTCAGCATGATTGAGATGTGTGGTAGGTGAGATCAGGCCGGGGATCTTGGTCGGATTGTGTCGGGATGAACACAGGCGGACTTTGGGAAAAGCCAGTCAACGCCTTAGCGCACGCCATCGACATGAGAATAGCGCACGCTAAGTCGAGTCTGATGAAGTCGATGGCCGTTAGCGCATGCTACGAGCATGGACTAGCGCGCGCTAATAACCATTTCCTATAAATAGGACAGCATCCTTTTCGTATTTTCAGTCCTTTCTTCTCCCACATTCGAATCCTTATACTTAGAGTATTACTCTCTACATCCTAAACACTTCATATCAGCATCGTAGCTCGTGTTGAAGATTGTAGATCATTGAGGATTGGTGTTCAAGCCTTCGACGTTGAATTGCTTCAATTTCCTCCTTGTTCTTCACTACTTTGAGGTAGGTGATTCTTCACCAATATTAGTAGTGTTCTAAAGGATGTTTGATCATGTTTTACTAGGCAGTTATTTCGTTTATAATCGAACATCACGTTTTAGAAGGATACTTTTGACGTATCGGCACTTATTCTTCGTATAATCCTTTGAACCTTTTTAGTATATGGACTCCTAAGCATATTATGTATCTTCAAACCGATCATGACGAGTATATGAAGATTACCTAATTCGTATGTTTTACGTAAGGAATCATATGTTTTGGGACTTGGAATGAACGGAACTTAGAATATTTTCTTGAAAATCAAGATGAATTATGGTGTAGTAATGTTGATACGTATCCTTGTATCTCGTAGTCGTTTAATCCGTATAGAACTTTCACAAACCTTATGAGCATGATATGCACGGGGATGACATGTATTATCACCATATAATTCATGAGTTCATCACCATTAGATCTAGTTTTCTGCCAGTAGTAATCTGCCATGCACGGTTAGCGCACGCTAACATACGTAAGTTAACGTATATCGGGGATAAGCTAACGCACGCTACGTTTGGTACGTAACGTACGTTATGATATCAGCCGAGTCAGTTGGCTGATCAGAGAGAACTGTCAGTCCATGGCTAGCGTACGCTAGGCTTAGACGATAGCGTACGCTAACAGGCAGGCTTAGCGCACGTTACGTAGAGTACGTAGCTTACGCTAAGTGGTTCAGGCAGATTGTATATTTTGAGCTTTTGGCCATAGACCGAATTGTTAGGCAATCGTTCGACTTGAGATGATTTGTATATCATTTCTTTTGTTAAGGTTCGAGCTTGCTACGTTGATCGAAGGAGGCGGCCTTCGAGTGTGTTGAGATCATTGAAGTGTTTCGTTCTTGCCATCTTCGAGGCAAGTATCGTAATATGTTAATATTGGTATTTTGAGCATGCATGTGATTATTCATGTTGTTGAACATGAGATTTATTTCGTTGAATTGTCATGATATTCGTTATCTAGTGTTTGTATGTTCATGTTGATGGACATGGCGATTTGGCATATATGTATGCATGAGTTATGTTTGTGTTTGTTGTGCGATCTATGCTGAGGGCGCTGGATCGGATGTCCACCTCGTGTTGGTCCGACGGGATCAACTTGGGATCTAGGCTGAGGGCGCTGGATCATTGGACGGGTTATTTCCACCTCGTGTTGGTCCGACGGGATCATCTTGGGATCTATGCTGAGGGCGCTGGATCATTGGAATACCCTTGCTGTGTTAATGGAATCTAGTGGATTCGCATTGTCGGATTCCGGTAGCGGAAGTCCGTGTGGTGTATCGTGTTATGTATTGTTGATGCATATTTGATTCGTTTAAATTATACTTGTACTAGCATCGTTTTGCTAACCCCTTCGGGGGTGGACATTTGTTTTGATGTTCAGGTAGCAGGAAGCAGGGAAAGCGACCACGATGCAAGCGTGACGACGAAGGGGTTCAGTGATGTTTGTTGTTGTTGGTGATTTGTTTTCTTGGTTTGATTTCAGTACTCGAGTACGCGTGTCTTATTAATATCATTTTCGATATGGTTGTATTAATTACTCGTTGAACCAGTTGTACGGTTTTGTAAACTTGAATTTCTGTGATATTTAGGTTCTATATTTACATTTCTTTTAAATTAGCCTTGTAAATCCTTACTTAAAGGGTTTACGGCGCTGTAATTATTCCGAATATCTCGGGGTGTTACACTTATTCGTGGCATTGTTACACCTACTTAGACCCAGGCTCCGTTCAGAGATTTTGTGGGGTCATGTCAGGTTTCCGGCGGATAAACTCGAGCACAACACGTCATTATAATGATCAACTATTAATTCAATTCAGCTCCAAAACTATAGTTTTGGGACCCTACAATATCACTCGAAATCATAATTTTAAATATTCTAGATTTGATCCCCCCCCCCAAAAAAAATGGGCATAACCTGAGCTACGAACTATAACACAAGCAAGCCAACCGAAGAACAGTCCTTAGACCTACAAAACCAGCAAGATCAAATTCACATCAATAATGAACTAAAATGCAAGAATAATGATAGAAATGCAGCATGCTAGAGTTGGGCAGTAACAACAAATATAAATATCTAGCAAGCACCAAAGGGAAATCAAGACCAAAAAACACCTGATGACATACGCAAAGCACTGCATGCGCAGAGATAAACCGACGGTACAAACCCAAATCAAACAAGAAGCAGTATAGAGATCCACTGAAATATGTCGAAAGATTCACTCAGGTCGCAAGTCATGCAGCCCCAAAAGAAACCCAAACAGAGTCAGAAGACACAAAACAGCTACAAACCTAACCAATTACCTGATGGAAAACAACGTATAGCCAGAGAGATTCCTAGTACAAAGTAGCAACCGAAATATGCAAGCAAAATAAAAAACAAATAACAAATTTAGTAAAACCAAAACAAATAGAAGAAACACACAGGCACACATACAGGCACAGAAAACTGGAAAACAAAGAAATCAATAGAAGATAACAAACCCAATCTGAACCATCTAAAACACAAAACAAAATAATAAAACAAAAAAAGAAACGAACATTCAATAATATGAGAAAGGAAACCCTAAATAACAAAGACGAGGAATCCTAAATAATAACAAAACAAAGAACAGGCAACATTCCGCACAAGATACAAAAACCTGGAAACAAAACAACCACGGGACCCTATAATATCACTCCAAATCAAAATTTTAAATATTCTAGATTTGATCCCAGCAGAAAAAAAAAGGAAGGGCATAACCTGAGCCACGAACTATAACACAAGCAAGCTAACCGAAAAACGATCCTCAGACCTACAGAACCGGCAAGATCAAAGTCACATCAATAAAGACCTAAAATACAAGGTTAATGATAGAAATGCAACATGCTATATCTCAGCACTAACAACAAAAAGAAATACCTAGCAAGCACCAAAGAGAAATCAAGACCCAAAAACACCCGAAGAGGCACGCAAATCACTGCATGCGCAGAGATAAACCGACAGTACAAACCAAATTCAAACAAGAAGCAATATAGAGATGTAGCTGGGCAAGAAAGCAATCTTGAAAAGAACAAAATAGCTAGAAACCTAACCAATTACCTGATGCAAAAGAACGTATAGAGCAGTAACAGAAATCTGCAAGCAAAAGAAAAACCAAATAACAGATTTAGTAAAACCCAAACAAATAGAAGAAACACACAGGCACAGAAAACTGAAAACAAAGAAAACAATGGAAGATAAAAAAAACCCAATCCGAACCATCTAAAACACAAACCAAAATAATAAACAAAAAAGAAAAGCAAACAATCAACAATCTGAGAAAGGAAACCCAAAATAACAAAGACGAGGAATCCTAAATAACAAAACAATGAACAGGCAGCATTCTGTCCGAAACAAGAAAAACCAGAGTCGAAAGATCAAAGTCTCTTTCGATGAAGAAATCTGAAAAAAAAGATACAAAAAACATGAAACAAAAACAGCATTAGAAAATAACAAACCCAATCCGGAGAAAAACAGAAAACAAATAAGAATCTGGAACACAAACAACCAACAATCTGAAGATAAATGAAAAAAAGCATCTCCCGCTCAACAATCTGGAAAAACCGAAGCAGAAAAAAACCTTAAATAACAAAAATGATTGAGAAAAAAATCCGAGACTCAACAACCTGGAAAACGAGAAAGCAAGAAAATAAACCGAAGAACTAAAAATCCCTAAATAACAAAGAACAGTAAAAAAATAATCTGGAGAAACATACGCAGTCAATCAAATCATTCATGCAGGATGGAGAACAAACACCGATCAAATCAATCATGCGGGATGGCGCACCAACATCAAAAAGAAAATGAAGAAAAAAAATGGGATACCTGTGCAGTGAGATGCAAGACGGCGAACCAAAAGGAAGAAGAAAATGAAACAAAACAGCGCACCACGGAGACAGGATATGAGAGGAAAACCAAAGGGAAAATCACATAAATTAATAACCACACACTTTTAGAAAATTACAATTAAGTCCCTAAAAGCAGAAAAAAGCAAAATCGAAGGCCTAAACATTATTTTTTGGCCAAAAAGCGACGGACCTCACCTCTTAGCGGTAATTCTTATTCAGTGGGTCGATTCCGATAAGAAAAGGATGAGTTTATCCCAAAATTCACCATCAAACATTTTCCATATATTTCAAAAAAGACCCTTTTTCCAAATAACGAATTGCAATCTCCTCCAATTGCACAACAATCTTACCAATGGCCATTAGCTATTATTGTTCAAAAAGGCCTAACCGAATACTAGATGCTGATAAACAATTGGATGGCTGTTACCAAAAGCTGATGCAATGATAAAAAAGGGCAAGCAAAATACATAGTGCCCATAATACCCCCTCCTAAATAGTCCTACTCCAAACAACCCCTTCCAAAGGCTGTTCAATCTCATGAGGTAGATAACCACATTCCTCCATCATCAATACATCAGCTTGTTCCACTGTGATTGGAACTCGGACTGCATTTTCTGGGGGGGCTCATGAAACATATCATCTTGTGCATTTTTTGGGGGGCCCTCATGAAATATATCATCTTGTGCAGTTTCCTGAAAAAGAAAATCCTCTTGTACAGTTTTCTGTTCATTAGCTTGAACTTCTGCAGTTGCTTGATTTGTACTTGCATTTCTACTTTTGCTCCCTTTGTTCTTCTTGTTTCTTTTCACTATAAGCTTACCTCTCTTATCAGTTTCTTTTGAGGTTCCTTCTCCATTCCTCTTTGGTCTTCCTGTTTGTTAAGGTGGCAAAGGGTCCTTGATCACTTGCTCATTCTTACAATATTTCATGTTATGTCCAAATTGTAAACATCTACTACACCTAACAGTCCTGCAAACCCTAGCTCTAACAGTTGGGAACTTGGAATCATTGACCTCAGACACGTGCCTTCTTCTCTTGGTTTTTGGTCTATTCTCCTTATCAATGGAGGTAAGGGATTTATATAGTCAGTACAGGCCCACATGTTGCTTCCATTTACTGGTGATATATTTGTGTTATATGCAACTACAAATTTATTCTTCTGGAACCATATTCTTATGAAATCAGTTGGATCCATGTGATTGAAGTTTCTTGCATCTTGAGCATGAACACATGGTATTCTTGATATCTCCATAGTCTACATGTGAAATAGTGTGCATCCAAGTCTACTTTGTAAGATGCATATCCATACCTTGTCTCAAATACAGACCCTCCACTTGCTATCACTTTCCAGTTCCTAGAAATAATTGAAAATAACAGCATAATAGAAACATAACCAAATTGTTAGATAGAGTTTAAATTAATATTTACCTCATGTCTTTTCCAAACTCATTCATTTTGCTTATGATAGCTAGACAAGATTCGGTTGTCTATGTAGAATCTTTATTAGCCAAATAGTAAAACCTAGCCATGATGTAGATTCTGCTTTCCTCTAACATTGTAAGAAGTGGTTTTTTCCTAATATCTATGATCATGGCATTAAAGGACTCAGAAATCCCATTTTCCACTGCCTCACATGCATACCCTTGTGAAAAAAGGCCCTACACCATAATTGTGGATTCTTTGACATCAGCCAATCATATCCATTTTGGGTGATTTTCTAAATTTATTCCATTTTAGCCAGGAAATTCCCTTCCACAGTACTAGTTGCAGCACCCCAAACAAGTTCTTCAACTCTAAACCTGTATAAGTCTTCCTGAAGTTGGTATAGATGTGCCTTGCACACTGCCTACGTTCAACATGTGGAAGGATATCTTTCACATATTCTAGAAGCCCCTGAAACAAGTAAATCAAAGTTTAATATTGGTTAGTGCATATAAAAGAATAAATGACAAAATTTGTAACTTTTTTTTAAAAAAAAAAAGAAATTTATTCAAGAGATCAGAAAAGTGGGAGGACGAGACCCACTACATGCCCAACCATTTTGAGGGAGGACGAACCCCTCTACAAGCCCTTACACGAAATTACAACAAAAAGAAAACCGACCTAACTAGAGGCCTACTTGAATCTAATATAAGGGAAATCGCTTTTGTCTAATCTAATCATACCACGAATCTGCCCAGATAGATCTGACGGGCTGTAAAGACAAAAGTTTTTAGACTTGTATCCTTCATTGGCCAAGTGGTCCGCAATGGCATTCCCTTCCCGATAGATATGTGAAAACGAGATATCCATAGTTCGACGAAATGACAAGATTTTGCGACGAATGCTTTGGACCTGCCAATTTCCAATGTTAGGCGAGGTAATAAAAGACAGAGAAAAAGCTGAATCCACCACAACCCAAACTTTCCGAATGTTCCTCTCATAACAAAGGCCCAACGCTCTCCAAATGGCAAAAAGCTCGGCAAAGTTATTGGTGTGGTTGCCGATAAATTCGTGAAACGCGAAAATTGGATCCCCCGAACAGTTTCTAGCTATGCCTCCCGCGGCCGAATCCCTGGGATTGCCTTTTGAAGCCCCATCCGTATTGATTTTGATAATCCCGGGACTCGGTTTAACCCATCTAATAATGGTAATTTTTTTCTTATTGTTATTACAGTTACAATGGAAGCTGCTAGTGAAATTACAAGGACAAAAATTTAATCCCAAAATATACGTGATAATCGGGGCACCCAGCCAGGCCCGCGGCTTAAGGTCCCGATGCCATTTGATTAAATCCAATTAACTCCAGATGCGATCGCACACTCTTTGGGCCGTGAAAGGTATCTTCTTGACCCGAATGTCATTCCTACAGCACCAAATAAACCATAGGATAAGAATGGGGATCATACGCAAAATGTGGATATCTCCCGATGATTTATTAAACCAATTGGTAATAACCAAGGTAATATTATTCGTATCGAGAAATGGGGTCCCAATTAAGGAGCAGAAGTTGGCCCAAACCGCCAATGCAACCGGCCCATTAAAAAAAAAGATGAGGAAAATCCTCAACGCCATCACAACAAAAGGAAGCATTATCGGCAATTATACCCCTTGTTCTAAGACCGTCCGGGGTAGGGAGCCATTTTTTAAGAGCCTGGCCATAAAGAAGGACATGGTGGGAGTAATGGTTTGATTCCAGTAAAATTTTGAAAGATTGTGATTGTCTTGGCGTTGCCAAACCGCCTCCCATGCACTTTTAAAAGAAAAATCACCATGTGAGGTAAGTTTCCAGAAGACTTTCCGGCCGACTATATCCCCCTCCCCATGAGTGGGAAAGGCCATAGACAAAATTTGTAACTTATTTATGTTTACCTTATGTTGATCTGAAATGACAACTAGACCCCTTCCACCATCAACATCCAAGTCATCAACCAAAAGCTGTAAAAACCAAGTCCAATTGTCCTTGGTTTCTACGTTTACTACAACCCATGCAATTGGGTAGACGTGGTTGTTAGCATCTCTTACAATAGCATTCAAAATCTCCCCTTTGATTTGTCCCTTTAAGAAACATCCATCTAATCCAATCACACGCCTACACCCTCTATTCCAGCCACCCCTCAATGCCTGAAAACATACATAGAAACGTTGAAAATAGTTCTTGCCATCTAGATTTACTGCCACTCCTATTTTGCATGTGCTTCCAGGGTTAGACTTAAGGATTTCATGTGCATAATCCCATATCTTAGCACAATGTTCCTCTAGTTTACCCTCTATCATTTCCCTTGCCCTTACCCTAGCCCTATGACATTGCCCCCTTGACACTTCAACGGAGTATTTCCTAAGGACATCCGCCATCATCTTAGTCAATGTCATTTTGGGCTTCCTAATTGTGTCCTTATGGTAGTGTTTTGCTAACCAATTACAAGTAACCAAAGGTCCAAAATGATAATTCCTTGCACAAAGATGTGTTTCAGTCATATATTTAATCTGAAAAGTGCATTCATTATACTTCCATGATGCATGGACCCTAAAAGGACATGGTCTTTTTGCATTTTTTTTGTACCACACCTAGGAATAACTCTGGTTTTATCACTCTTCATGAACCAAAGTTGGTATCCATTAGCTACAGCGTAGTTAGTTAGTGCAAACCTTAATTAAGCAGGAGATTCGTATAACTCACCCACAGTAGGCTTAATTTTGTTCCACTTCACGGTAGGATCGTGCACCATGTACTCTACACCCACTTCAAGCTCGCTTTAATCTTCAATGCGTTCATGCTCTTCCTCGTGGACATCTTCAACATCAGTTTCATAGTCACCTTCATATTATTTGTTCTTTAACATTTTATCATCACATAAAATGTTAAGAAATGGGTCGACACACAAGGTAGATGTGGGTTTGAAGTTATCTGGTTCAAAATCCAAGAATGATAAGTCAAGAAGATCATCATCTGACTCTTCATCACGTACGTAACTGATCTTTGTGTCTTTCTTCTTCCTTCTCCACGATGACTCTGCCATTTCAGTAGCCCTAAATTGCCTTGAAAACCCTGTTTTGACTCAAGTGAAAAGGGGCAACCGGCAAGGACATGGTTACCTGTTGGTAACCGGGTAAGGGTAAATAAATGAAATGCTTTTTCTTCTATGGTGGCAAATAAATAACAAAAAAAACAATTGGGGTTAAAACAGAACGAGGGTGTAAACATAATAGCTTTTATGGTATAAACCCTATATAGAATTACAGATTAGTAAGATGACAACCACTAGTGTGGGTATGAGTTCATATATGTAAACTAATTTACATATGGTAAAATAGCTCTACTAGGGACTAAAGTTTGGTGTTTTTATCATTTAAGGAACCAAACTTTAAAGTACTGTGTATCAAAGTAGGAACTCAAGTTTATTTCATTATACACGTAAGGGCCTCCATTATTTTTATCCGTTAAGTTTTAACGGATTGATGACATGGCCGTTAAGTGCCACGTGTCAGCATTTTATTGGTCGGTGACAATGACTTGGAATCTGACTAGGTACATTTATTAAATTAAAGAAATCTATGTATTAATAGGATTTGAACTCATGACTTCTTGGTTATAAAACAAGACAATAACCAACTAAGACAGATTAAATTTATGTTAAGATATGTTTTTTAGATCTTTTAATGTGACATAACTGAACTTTTGTATCAATATTATACATTTATTTTTTCATTTGTCTGATATGATTAATTTATATATTATCTCTTTTATATTTTTTATATAATAATTTTAAAATCACATTTATATTTAATATTTTATAATATTTGTTCTATATAATATAATAATATTTTTGAAAAGATGATAATATTGACATTAATATTTAAATTTGTTTTATGATAATACTAATATATTTTATTTGTTTCGCAGCTAATTTATGAATAATAATTATGATTATGCAATGGTAATAGTAAATAAATTGTATAAATGATTAAACTAATTGGCTGTATAAAAATTTTTCTTTAAAAATAAACTTAGTAATGAAAAGTATGAAAATTTTATTTTCAATCATATATATGCAAGAATAATAAATTTAACTATTATTAGTTAAAAAATATGTTGAAAATAACACATACAATGTAAGAGAGATAATCTCTAAAATAATCATATAGGACTAGTTCATACAATGTAAGAATCACATAGGACTAGTGGAAAAATAAATGTACAATATTGATATAAAAGTTGAGTTATGTTACATTAAAAGATATAAAAAGAATATATTTAATAAAAAGTTTACCTGTCCTTGTTGGTTAGTGTCTTGTTTTATAACCAAGAGGTCATGGGTTCAAATATTGCTAGTGCATACAATTTTTTTATGTGATAAATGTACCTAGTCAGATTCCACATGGCACTTAACAACCATGTCAACAATCCGTTATAATATAACGGAATAAAAATAACTGAGGACCTAACGTGTGTGTATATATATATATATATATATATATATATATGTGTGTGTGTGTGTGTGTGTGTGTGTAAAGGCAAAATATCTATACTAGGGACTGAAGTTTGGCGTTTTTATCACTTAATGGACTATAAATTGTATTAAAATATGTTACATATTTTATATTTACTTATTACATATCTATTGTGTTGGTCCCTATAATGATGAGACTATCCTTACTGTATCAGTACGAGTCATTTCTAGCGTGCTTTGTCCTCACTAACGCTCACCCTGAGAAACTTCTCAGGGGGTCACGCATCTCATATCTAGTTTATGCCAAGCACGCTTAACTTTGGAGTTTTTAGGAGATGTCTACCAAAAAAGAAAATGCACTTTGTTGATAAGAGTAGTCTAAATTAATTCATTTAACCACTTCCTAATACATATCTCACGGGTCGAATCACAAGCTACGCCTCGCGCCTATTTAAGCTCATGTAGGCAGGATGCTGGTCTTCCCAGTACCTGCCAGCATCTCAGACCAGAGCCTGGAAACTTTCGTGTGCTAAATTTGATCACTCAGCCCTCTAGCGGCTAGATTTGTAATGCATTCCTTCAACGCTTGACATCAGAAAATGTTCCATCTCCGTTTACTTCAACTACGCCAGTATCTCAGTTCCAGCATACTAGATTTTATCACACAACCCCCAGCACCTCATAACCTCCACTGCGCCAGCATCTCAATTCCGACCAACTGACAACTTCTGCTGCATGCCTGCCTCTCAGCTCCAATATGCTGGCAGCCTCCACTATAACGTACTCCAAGGAAATCCGTATCCGTGACTTGCTCCAATACCAATTATTGGTCCCAGAATGATGAAGACTGCCCTCACTGTACCAACACGGGTTTTTCTAGCGTGCTTTGTCCTTAGTCGCGTGCACCCTGAGAAACTTCCCCGGGGATCACCCATCCCATAACTACTCCAGGCCAAGCACGCTTAACATTGAAGTTTCTCTGAGATGGTACCAGAAAATAAGATGCATTTATTTATATGACTAGTCGAAACAAATTCATTTGACCACTTCCTAATACAGATTTTGTAACACCCCAAAAGGCGGCTATTACAGTGTCATGGATCCCACACTGGGACCCACCAGGCTGTAATATCCGGGGGTAATTTTTTTTCATTTCACTGTTGAGTTGTACGTATTCATTTGGAATTGTAAAAGTGTTGTTGTTTTGGACCAATGCAATGTATATTGTATTGGGATATTTCGGGATCGAAATATTTATACTTGTCATCGGTTTGGTTTCGTCGTTTGGATGTTGCTTGGAGAGTTTGGATTTTTTGGCTAAGTATACTAGCCTTAACGTATGCTACATGTGTAACATTACGTACGCTATGGGCTGAGTATTATATACGTTAGTACTGTATGGTTACGTACGTAACGCGTGGTCGGTGACATGAACCTTCCTCGATGTCAACTTTAGGCTGGTAGGGCCAGGAATCTTTCGATCAGATCTCACTATTGCAGTCAACGGATCCTTACGTACGTTAGGGTGTGATCCTTACGTACGTTATCCATGCAGCTTGTTAACGTACGTAAATGGTTGTTGTTTACGTACGTTAAGGTCTTCATATTGTTGGTCAGGCGGTTCTGGACTAGCATTACGTATGCTAAGCTTAGAGTATAGCGTACGTAATTTCCCAGACGTACGTTATGCCTGTTGTATAGCGTACGTAACGTGTTTGTCAGATTATATAACTTGGTTGTATATTTCATTTCTTCACGAACCAAAATTATTTTTCCCTCCCTAGAGTCGTCCTTCTGGACTTATTCTTGATATTTAGCCCCTTCCATCTTGTTTTTGATCATCATAACTTGATTTAGAGCTTCGAGTTGGAAGCTTGTTGGTGCTCCTTTGGTGTTTGGAGAAGTTCTTCTTGTTCTTCATTGGCAAGTTCTTCTAATCTCTTGTTTTTCAAGTGATTTCTGAGTATGATGATGTTGTTGTTGTTTTCTTCGGGTATTAATTGATTGTTAGAGTATATCATGATTCTTGATGAGTTTTTATAACTTGTGATGAAGAACATGATGATTTTGTCTTGAGGAGTTGTTGTTCTTGATGTTTAGAATGTTTAGGAGGTTGTAATCATGTCTAGGAAGGATTATGTTAAGATTGCTATATGATTAACATAGTCTTGATATGATTGTTGTTGTTGTTTGTGTTTTTGGAGGGATTATAACCATTTTAGTAAGGAATTATGATGAACTATATAATGATTATCATAATCTTACAATGGTTGATTTAATCTTGTTGATTAATCCGAATTCATGATGAATTGGTGATAGATTATTGTTTAGACATCATGTTTGTTGAGATGATGATGTTCTTGGGGGTATTGATGATGATATTAATGATATTATCATTTTGAGATGTTTATTTTGATGATTGTTCTTAAGTGATTCTTGTTGAATTGATTTCACAAGTGTTAAGAACGTAATGATCATGTTAACCGATCATCGAGGTGTTGGAGGATGTTAGAATTCATAGTTGAGATCTATGATATTCGTTGGAGTTTAACCGATTCGGGGTTGGATCAGGATTGTTTTGGTGTTGCTTTACATTGATTTTGTGTTATTGAATGAATCGTATTTCATTCAAGGTTGTTCGAGTCCTTGTGATCATCGGAGGACGTCGTTCGTCGTTTCGTGGAAGGACGTTGATCGTGGAAGGATTTTCTCGCCTTCGGTTTGAGGCAAGTTTTATACTTGTACTATTCAATGAGATTAATGTTATCATATATGTGTATGAATGTGTATATCATTTCGAGACTCAGTCTCTTTATGATTTTGTTGATATCATCGTGTTGTGGTTTTGAGTTCATGATTGATAGTTTGGGTTGTTCGGAATTGTGTTTAATCGGGATTTTGAGGAACCGTTGGGTTTGTTATCGGCTATATTGATTGCTAATTTTGATTATCGGATTTCGGCTTGTATTGTGGATATGAGTTCGTATTTGTTTGAGTTGTATTATTCGGTTTTGTGTATGATCGAGGAATCGTTGAACCATTGAGTTTGATTTGGTTGGTTATGTCGGTTGTTGATTTTTACCGAATGTGTGTTAATCGATTATTGCAATAGGTTGTGATAATTGATCGTTGATTATAATCGTTGTGTTGCGGTTGAGGTTGAAGAGTTCGTAGATTTCTTTTGGAGTTTACCTTGTTGAGGGTACTCTCGTTCGTTGTTGATCCTTTGTTGATCATTTGGAGTTTACCTTGTGGATGGTATTCCCGGTCCTTTGTTGATCGTGTCGGAGTTTATCATGTTGATGATATTCTCGGATATCATTGATCCTTTGTTGGTCGTATTGGAATTATCATGTCGATGATTTTCTTGGTCGATGTTTTAGTTGATCATGGTTATTGATCGTATGAGCATTCGGACTGTACGTCGATGTTTCAGGACTTTTTATATTTGTCTTGTGGTAGTTGATCTACAGATATATTGTGTTATATTGGTTTTTATCCAGATTGAGATTTGACGGTGCAAATCCGACGGATAGGATTTGGCACGGATGAATCAGTTCATGTTTATGAGTTATGATGATGCTTTGAGGATTCTTGATGTTGTTTGAATACAGTACAGATGATTGTTGTTGAGTTCATTTCGTCATTTGAGAATGCAAAATGTGGATTATGGTAAGGATTGATTTGTTATGAATTGCCATGGATTGGTAAGGTTATGACGGTAAGATTACTTTGGTAGTATTCTTACATTATTATTACATTGGTATGTAATTATTTATGATGATGTGATCGTTATCATTGTTGAGTATTGTGGCTGACCCCGTCGTGGGCCTTATTTTTAGGTACTCGGAGATCGAGCTAGTAGCAGTCGTGATTGGGTGAGCTTCCCGGGTGATACTGGCTGTGGCATGTATTTGAGAATTGGGTATTCTTTTCTGGTTGTTTTATTTCCGCGGCATATGTATATTTTGAACTGTGTCTTTTTCCGCTGCGTGTGTATTTCAAAATGGCTTTTCGGTATTTTGCAAACTTGGGTTATTCCATTAAACCCTTTTTCCTAAACTATTTTATCGGTACATATAAGTGGTGGCTTAACGTACATTTTGGAACTGTTGAGTTTTGGTGTTTTCGCTTTGTACTTTCAACTGGTATTTTATGACGGTATTTGAGAACTATATTTTGGACAATATTTGAGTATTTAAAATATTACTGTCATCGGCCTTTTGGCATTTTTAAACATTTTTTAAATGGTTTTTAGCCTGGTGGGTTCCGGCGCGGAACCCACGGCGCTGTAATATCCCGGATGGTTTTGGGGGTGTTACAGAAGATGGTATCGGAGCTTGGGTTTTGTGAAATCCAGGCGTGTGTGTTATGTTGTTCTACAGTACGGTAGTAGCGTGACTTTTGAAAATGATTTTCTGACTTTTGAGTCAAACCGATTTTTGGAGGTTCCAAAATTTTTGAGATCCTTTCAAATTGCTAGTTGTGATATTGGTGTGTGTTGGTATTGTGTTGAGACTTCGTATGGGAGTCGTGTGCTAGTATCACGGTAGATCATCGGCTTCACGCACCTGTAAGTATATTAGTTTGGTTATTCGCTTGTGGCGACGCTTGATTGTTTTTGTGATGAGTTGGAAATTTTGGTTAATCTGTTGTTTGCGACAGGGTTGCAAGTTTTGAGGACGAAATTTATTTTAAGGGGGGTAGTATGTAATACCCGGATTTTCAGTATAAATTTTTCGCGTTATTTTATCTGAGATATACTGGATAGCTTGGTGTTTATACAGTATGGATAAAATAATTTGAAGATTGAGACAGTTGTATTCGTGCAATTTACATCATTGATTTACAGTTATATTTGAGGAAATGGTGTATCAGATTGTTCTGATTTGGATATCAGGTGTATCGTATGAGAATGATATTGGATCGAGTATATGTACTCAGTATGTGAGTAGACATATCCAGTATGTCGAGATGGACAGGAACAGTTGGATTTTGGCCAAGTATAGAAGGCTATTACGTACGCTAAGGTTAAAAACTTACGTACGTTAAATTCTATGTTTTACGTACGTTATGCATAAGGCATTACGTACGTAACAGAGGGAATCGGACAGGACCGAGCTGTGGTCCGCAGGTGGGGCCCTGTGTCGGCAGCTTTAGGCGCGGATGTGGACAGGCCAGTCAACCTCAAACATTACGTATGCTACGCATGGTGTATTACGTACGTATTACGTACGCTATGGAGCAAGGGTTACGTACATAAGGTATCGAACGAAATGAGTCAGTGACCTCTGGACTATCATTATGTATGCTAGGTCAGATAGTGTACGTAAGAGGGTGTTACGTACATTAACTTTGGCATGTCACGTACGTAACGAGTTGAAAGTTTATAAAAGTGGGTGCCCGTCATTTCATTTTATTTAGAACTCCACTTTGTTTTCGCCCTCAAACACTCAGAGATGGAGTTTTTAGTCCTTCTAAGTCGATTATGAGCTTGGAAACATGGGATTGGAGCTTGAGATATGGAGATATTGATGATTCTTGAGGTGGTTACTTGTGTATTTCATCTTCTAAGAGGTATATCGGTTAATCCTCTCTTTCAATTCGGAATTTTGATGTTGTTGTTGATGATTAATTCGTATGATGCTAGTGTATGGAGTTGTTGTGATGATTCTTGGTATTCGTGGGAATTTGGTTAAGGAAGATGATGATATGATGATCTGTGTCATTGATTATGTTGGTTATGATTATGGAATCATAATATTCTTGGTGTTCTTGGTATTCTTGGTATATATATCACATCAAAGAGGAATATGTGATATGATACATAATGGTTTTTAAGTATATCATGGATTTGAGGATTGAAACCACTACTATGTTGATTGTAGTGATAGAATTCGTATGTTCTTGACGGAATATGAATCATGATAACAAGTTTAAATCCGGAAAGACTATGGTTAACCTTATAACAAGATTATCAATGGTATTGAACTATTTGGGTAGTTCAGATTGTCTATTATGCGATAATATTGTTTTACTATGAAATTTACAAGTATGAGCAAGAAGGAATCTTGTTGATTCGTGTTTGAAGTTGAAGTTCGAATCGAATATGTTATGAAACATTTGATATGATGAATATCTTTAAGAAGTGTTGGTGTTTTTATGGAATATTCATATCTAGAACTAAGTTATGTGTTTTGATATAACATTCGTATAGGAATACGAATATGATTAAGGGTTGATAAGATTATTATTCATCTTTGAATTTTGAAATTCATACGTATTGAACAAGTGTTCAAATCGAGTGATTGAGTTATTTGAAACCCTTGGAATATGATTATCTATAATGTTGAACTAATTGGATGGACCGGATTGATGATGATAATCGATAATTGGTTATTCTTATGAATTTACAAGGTGGAAACTTGTGTTCATATTTAAAGATTGAATTTGGAATTGGTAACAATTAGACCCTTGTTATTGATTTGATTTGATTATCGATATGATTATCGGATTATGAATCGTGTTGTGGTTTTGAGTTCATGATTGATAGTTTGGGTTGTTCGGAATTGTGTTTAATCGGGATTTTGAGGAACCGTTGGGTTTGTTATCGGCTATATTGATTGCTAATTTTGATTATCGGATTTCGGATTGTATTGTGGATATGAGTTCGTATTTGTTTGAGTTGTATTATTCGATTTTGTGTATGATCGAGGAATCGTTGAACCATTGAGTTTGATTTGGTTGGTTATGTCGGTTGTTGATTTTTACCGAATGTGTGTTAATCGATTATTGCAATAGGTTGTGATAATTGATCGTTGATTATAATTGTTGTGTTGCGGTTGAGGTTGAAGAGTTCGTAGATTTCTTTTGGTCGGGGTTGAGGAGCTCGTAGACAAAGGCAATGGAATTGGTAACGGCTTCGTGGTATCAGTATCGAGGCAAGTTTATACTTGTTCAGTTTATAATATTTAATGAATGGTTTCACTTTCATTTCATTTATAATTCATATAGCAATGATACTATAAATATAGATTGTCGGGATGATGGTTTGTTCGTGGGAAGAATATTATCTTCGACTTTGAGGTAATTTAAGTATTGTCCAGTCATGAGGATAATTATTATGTTGAGTTGTGGTATATGTTGTATGTTGAGGTTTCATATGATGAGATTCGTATTTGGTTATTCGTTGAGTGATGTTGATCCCAGGATGATTGTATTGAGATCATTGATCGTGTTGATCGTTAATTGGGGATGATAACCCCAGGATTGTTGTTTGGATATTGATTAGTCGTGTCGACTTTTCTTTGTCAGTTTGACATTGTTCACTTCGGTGAGTCTTTTGATCCTTATAGGATATGTGATTCTTTGAGTTTCGTTGTTATGTTGCATCGTGACATATCTGGAATCATATCTGCGTTCCGATTGGTCATTGTGTAGGATTTTTAGTTGGGCACACTATGGTTATGTGTTGATTTCCACATTGAACCGTGCACACGAGACGTAGTTCGTGAGGCTAATTAGGTACATTGTCCCACGTATATTCTGGATTCTATATACGGAGTGGACATGTGCATTGACACATTTCCATATCGGGCGTACTGTGATGTCCATCTTTGAGACATAATTGATTGGTCGTTCATCCTCCATTTATGGTTGGGTATGTTCGACGGTTTTGTGACTGGTTTTTCATACGCCCGAGAGGTATTTTCGATAGTCGGGGTTATTTCATTGAGATCCATTATTGTTGATCGTGTTTGGTGTTTACCTTGTTGATGGTACTCTCCGTCGTTGTTGATCCTTTTTTGATCGTTTGGAGTATACCTTGTAGATGGTATTCCCGGTCCTTTGTTGATCGTGTCGGAGTTTATCATGTTGATGATATTCTCGGTTATCATTGATCCTTTGTTGGTCGTATTAGAATTATCATGTCGATGATTTTCTCGGTCGATATTTTGGTTGATCATGGTTATTGATCGTATGAGCATTCAGAATGTACGTCGATGTTTCGGGACTTGTTATATTTGTCTTGTGGTAGTTGATCTACAGATATATTGTGTTATATTGGTTTTTATCCAGATTGAGATTTGACGGTGCAAATCCGACGGATAGGATTTGGCATGGATGAATCAATTCATGTTTATGAGTTATGATGATGCTTTGAGGATTCTTGGTATTGTTTGAATACAGTACATATGATTGTTGTTGAGTTCATTTCGTCATTTGAGAATGCGAAATGTGGATTTTGGTAAGAATTGATTTGTTATGAATTGCCATGGATTGGTAAGGTTATGATGGTAAGATTACATTGGTAGTATTCTTACAGTATTATTACATTGGTATGTAATTATTTATGATGATGTGATCGTTATCATTGTTGAGTATTGTGGCTGACCCCGTCGTGGGCCTTATTTTTAGGTACTCGAAGATCGAGCTAGTAGTGGTCGTGAAGGGGTGAGCTTCCCGGGTGATACTGGCTGTGGCATGTATTTGAGAATTGAGTATTCTTTTCTGGTTGTTTTATTTCCGCTACAAATGTATATTTGAACTGTCTTTTTCCGCTGCATGTGTATTTCAAAATGGCTTTTCGCTATTTTGCAAACTTGGGTTATTTCATTTAACCCTTTTTCCTAAACTATTTTATCGGTACGTATAAGTGGTGGCTTAACGTACATTTTGGAACTGTTGAGTTTTGGCGTTATTGCTTTGTACTTTCAACTGGTATTTTATGATGGTATTTGAGAACTATATTTTGGACAGTATTTGAGTATTTAAAATATTACCGTCATCGGCCTTTTGGCATTTTTAAACATTTTTTAAATGATTTTTAGCCTGGTGGCTTCCGGTGCGGAACCTACGGCGCTGTAATATCCCGGATGGTTTTGAGGGTGTTACACATCAGGTGTTTGAACTCGACCCATGAAGCAACATGGTCCTTAGGCTCAACAGCCTCCCACCAATCAGTAGCGTCCCTAGTGAGAAAGTACTAGCAATAGGGACCTTGCGATCCTCGGGACAGTTGGTGGCAACAGAGACCTTAGATATCTCTTTGATCCACCCCTCCCATCCAATCGGGTCTGAAGCCCCCAAAAACTGAGGAGGATGCATCTTGATGACATCCTAAAGCCAACGATTTGCTCCGCCACGAGTAGCATGGGCCGGAGTCGGGTTCTGAACAGCCTGAGCTATCGCAGCCATTTGGTTCATCATTTGTTGCATCACAGCTGCAACACCAAGATCGGTGCCACCACCGGTTGCGCCCTCTTGAGTAGCACTATGGGTCTGATGACCATCAGTACTATCGGCCCCGGAATTGTGTGACGTGGCCGCCTCACTGGCTGCCCCACATCCCCGACCGCATCCACGACCACGGCCGCGACCTCTACCTCGGCCTCTCCCACCATCCATACTGAAGATAAGAGGTAGCAAATGCAATTCGATGTTAAGTACGAGAGGAAAAACAGTCACAGTTCGAGACTCGAAAGTACGATACAAGGAAACAAGAAATCGAGTAAGGAAAACTTACGAGCACTGGAAGTACCGAGATGATGGCAGTGGGGTGACAATGTGCAAAACAAAACACAACTAGACCCAATTAACCGACAAGCCTAGGTATTCATAAACCTAGTGCTGCGATACTATTTTCTGTAACACCCCCAAGGTATTCAGAGAATATTACAGTGTCGTGAACCCCTACATGGGACCCACCAGGCTGATTAAGAAATACCACTCGTCTAACTATCTCAATTAGCAAGAAAACACACATCACCATGACGAAAATAAATGAAACTCCCTGTATAACCGGAAAAATAGACATCACTGAAAATCATAAATAACATTTAATAATACAAACCATATTCCCAGTGAAAAAGCCTAAGTACTCGCGAGTACTTTCTATAAGTTCACAAGTTTAAAGAAAAACAACCGCATCAACCTTGGCCAGCATCCTCGTACTGCCCCAGTGCCCGATCGTCCGGCTGAACTTAACCTGAAATTCGTAACAAGAACTTCCCCAAAACGTGTAATACCCCCAAGACATTCGCGGCATATTACAGCGCCGTGGACCCCACACTGTGGAATCCACCAGGCTAACGTACCAAACAAGACATTCGACAACGACAACAATCATCAATAATACGACAATTCAAATAAGATTACAATCCGACAATAAAATCCAGCATCAATCCACTTCCCAAAACAGGAACACAACATTAACAATTTTGTAAAAGAAGTACTCGAGTACTTAAACCAGTTTTTATAAAACAAAATCCCCAAAACAAGATATCAAAATATTCGACAGATAGAACACCAATAATCAACTTCGGACGAGATCATGCTCGCCCATCATCCTCATACGGCTCTAGTGCTCGCTTGTCCCCACGATCAATACCTGAAATACAAAAAGTATTTCCCCCATTTAAGGGGTTAGCGACAACTACTAGTGCAAGTACAATCCATTTGAACTACATTATAATCAGATGAATATATGCGCCAAAAAGTCATTTTAGAAAACATTTTATATTCCGGAATATTTATGATGTACAAACACAAAACACATTATCTCCAACAAATCATAATTCAAAGTTAACCGTTGGCACGAGACTCACGGCCACCGTACCCCGCAGAGCCCCGTCGGACATCCCTGGGTGGCTAACCACAGTTCACGATACGCACACTCACGGCAATACGTATCCCTAGAGGCCCCGTCGGACCATCCCTAGGTGAACATACACATAAACATCCACAACAACCACGATACAGCCATAACTCAAATACTAGAACATGTAAACAAATGTAAAATACTTGCCTTTGAGACATTCTTGAAGAAACGGAAGTGAAACACGACTACGAACGGTCCGGGTGGAAAACGACGGTTCCTAAATGAAGAATCAGTACAGTTCAGTCCCAACGGACAACAATACCCTATTGGAATACACCCATAACCCTGGTTACAATATACGACAATAGACGATCAATTGATACGGGCGAGGGTTTACGCAAAATCTCCCCGTATCGATAATTCGCGGATTAAAATCAAGGAAATTGGATTTGGAATCACTCAATAATCACAATCGGTGAAGAATATCGTAACATAATTGAACAATTCGGAACTAGTCACTAAAAACCCGAAAAACCCCCAAATTCATCAAAATTAGGGTTCCTGAGGAATTACCTTTAATTCGGCTGATGAAGGGTGATTATGCTGATTATGATATGATGGCTCGATTCTAAAGTGATGGAATTTGAAGAGAACTCCGAATAGGACCGGTGGGAATCGCCTCTGAGGTCGCACGTCGAAGAAACGAAGAGAAAAGAATAAAAATGTTGTTCTGAAAATGTCCGCTGGCTTATATATCTGCGAAGTTAGCTCACGCTAATCGCTATAGGTAGCGCGCGCTAACGGGGTCGTGACAGGTCCAGTGGCTACTTCCACTAATCGCTAGCGTACGCTAACAATAGGGAGTTAGCGTACGCTAACTGCACTTCGGTAGCGAACGCAAGGTAACAGGGGTAGCGTGCGCTACCTTCACAGTCAAAGATTCGGCTGCGATGTCACATCGGCAGTAAGGCTGGCCGAGGTATAAATCACGGGCATACAGCGAAACCAGAATCTAGGAACATAGACGCGAAGCATACAAGACGACGGAGCTAAGCGCTGAAAGAAAATACAATTCCGACCACCGTAGGGTCCGTAATGCGGCAACGAAACTAAGATTTCCTAAACTATTAGGAAATTACAAAAATGGCCCAAGTGCCCGAAAATCACGTAACGACGTCGGATTTACAAACCAAAAGTCTCCACATGACCAACTCAACCATACGAACTTGTACGAACCAAGAAACAACGAAAATGAATGAGTTTTACAATAATCGAACGTCCATACGGCAAAACATGCCATTTCACGAAATTACGTGAAAACATCATCAAAACTCATACAAATGGAAAAACTCCAAGAACAAAATAGATTCAAAATGTCAAAACGGTTACAAGCGAGTCGATAAAAATAGACATACACCAAAAATGGAAACTGCTACAAATGGAAAAATTACGGATATTACATTCTCCCCCTCTAAAATAAAGTTTCGTCCCGAAACTTAAGAATCAAAAAGCTCGGGGTATCTCGAACGCATATCCTCCTCTAGCTCCCACGTCGCTTCTTCTACTCTGTGTCTCGACCATTGCACCTTAACCAAAGGAATGGTTTTGTGCCTTAACTGTTTGTCACGACGCTCCAAAATTCTGACGGGCCTCTCTTCAAACGTAACATCCTTCTCGATCTCCACGTCCCCAAAGTCAATAATGTGGGACGGGTCCGGAACGTACTTCCTCAACTGGGAAACGTGAAATACGCTATGTACATGACTCAGCGACGGAGGTAAAGCCAAACGGTACGCTAACTCACCGACTCCCTCCAATACCTCGAAAGGTCCAATATATCTCGGGCTGAGTTTCCACTTCTTCCCAAAACGGAAAACTCCTTTCGTCGGAGACACTCTCAACAGAACATGATCTTCCACCTCAAACTCCAAAGGTCTACGCCTAACATCCGCATAAGACTTTTGTCGACTCTGAGCAGCCAACATCCTCTTTCTAATCAATTCAACTTTCTCCCTCGTCTCCAACACAAGGTCCGGCTCGGTGCCAACCAAATCGGACTGCTCATCCCAACATATCGGTGATCGGCAACGTCGGCCATAAAGTGCCTCATATGGTGCCATCTTAATCGACTCGTGCCAGCTATTATTATAAGCAAACTCAATTAAGGCCAAATGCTCCTCCCAATTACTACTCCAGTCTAACGCACACGCGCGCAACAAATCCTCGAACGTCTGAATGGTACGTTCGGACTGCCCATCGATGCGGGGATGGAGCAAGTGCTCAAACGTATCGTGTCCCCAATGCCTTATGTACACTTTGCCAAAAATGCAATACAAATCGGCCATCTCATGCGAAATAATGGTCCTCGGCGTACCATGAAGCCTCACTATCTGTGCAATAAAAATACGAGCCAACTTTTCTGGACCCCAAGTATCCTTGATGCCCAGAAAATGTGCCGACTTAGTCAGTCGGTCTACAATCACCCATACCATATTCATACCAGTCTTCGTCCTCGGTAAACTCGTGACAAAATCCATAGAGATGTCCTCCCACTTCCATTCCGGAACGGGAAGTGGTTTCAATAATCCGGCTGGCTCTGATACCATATTCTGTAACACCCCCAAGACATTCGGGGCATATTACAGCGCCGTGGACCCCACACTGTGGAATCCACCAGGCTAACATACCAAACTAGAAATTCGACAATGACAACAATCATAAATAATACGACAATTCAAATAAGATTACAATCCGACAATAAAATCCAACATCAATCCACTTCCCAAAACAGGAACACAACATTAACAATTTTGTAAAAGAAGTACTCGAGTACTTAAACCAGTTTTTATAAAACAAAATCCCCAAAACAAGATATCAAAATATTCGACAGATAGAACACCAATAATCAACTTCTAGACAGTATCATGCTCGCCCATCATCCTAATACGGCTCTAGTGCTCGCTTGTCCCCACGATCAATACCTGAAATACAAAAAGTATTTCCCCCATTTAAGGGGTTAGCGACAACTACTAGTGCAAGTACAATCCATTTGAACTACATTCTAATCAGATGAATATATGCGCCAAAAAGTCATTTTAGAAAACATTTTATATTCCGGAATATTTATGATGTACAAACACAAAACACATTATCTCCAACAAATCATAATTCAAAGTTAACCGTTGGCATGAGACTCACGGCCACCGTACCCCGCAGAGCCCCGTCGGACATCCCTGGGTGGCTAACCACAGTTCACGATACGCACACTCACGGCAATACGTATCCTTAGAGGCCCCGCCGGACCATCCCTAGGTGAACATACACATAACCATCCACAACAACCACGATACAGCCATAACTCAAATACTAGAACATGTAAACAAATGTAAAGTACTTGCCTTTGAGACATTCTTGAAGAAACGGAAGTGAAACACGACTACGAACGGTCCGGGTGGAAAGCAGCGGTTCCTAAATGAAGAATCAGTACAGTTCAGTCCCAACGGACAACAATACCCTATTGGAATACACCCATAACCCCGGTTACAATATACGACAATAGACGATCAATTGATACGGGCGAGGGTTTACGCAAAATCTCCCCGTATCGATAATTCGCGGATTAAAATCAAGGAAATTGGATTTGGAATCACTCAATAATCACAATCAGTGAAGAATATCGTAACATAATTGAACAATTCGGAACTAGTCACTAAAAACCCGAAAAACCCCCAAATTCATCAAAATTAGGGTTCCTGAGGAATTACCTTTAATTCGGCTGATGAAGGGTGATTATGCTGATTATGATATGATGGCTCGATTCTAAAGTGATGGAATTTGAAGAGAACTCCGAATAGGACCGGTGGGAATCGCCTCTGAGGTCGCACGTCGAAGAAACGAAGAGAAAAGAATAAAAATGCTGTTCTGAAACTGTCCGCTGGCTTATATATCTGCGAAGTTAGCGCACGCTAATCGCTATAGGTAGCGCGCGCTAACGGGGTCGTGACAGGTCCAGTGGCTACTTCCACTAATCGCTAGCGTACGCTAACAATAGGGAGTTAGCGTACGCTAACTGCACTTCGGTAGCGCACGCAAGGTAACAGGGGTAGCGTGCGCTACCTTCCGGCCGATTAAGCTGCGATGTCACATCGGCCAGTAAGGCTGTCGAGGGTATAAATCACGGGCATACAGCGAAACCAGAATCCAGGAACATAGACGCGAAGCATACAAGACGACGGAGCTAAGCGCTGAAAGAAAATACAATTCCGACCACCGTAGGGTCCGTAATGCGGCAACGAAACTAAGATTTCCTAAACTATTAGGAAATTACAAAAATGGCCCAAGTGCCCGAAAATCACGTAACGACGTCGGATTTACAAACCGAAACTCTCCACATGACCAACTCAACCATACGAACTTGTACGAACCAAGAAACAACGAAAATGAATGAGTTTTACAAGAATCGAACGTCCATACGGCAAAACATGCCATTTCACAAAATTACGTGAAAACATCATCAAAACTCATCCAAATGGAAAAACTCCAAGAACAAAATAGATTCAAAATGTCGAAATGGTTACAAGCGAGTCGATAAAAATAGACATACACCAAAAATGGAAACTGCTAAAAATAGAAAAATTACGGATATTACAAAACGGGTCCCCAAAGGGGTTAGCAATTACGCTAGTACAAGTAACCAAATGAACAACTTACACCTTACACATATAGTCAAAGCATGCAAATGAAAAAAACCTCAGTTTGAAACACATATTTCCGGAAACGCCATAACCCAAAACACATTTATAAAATGCACCACAATTAACCGCGGATCCACGCCTCTGTGGACCCCTACCGAGATTCCGTCGGATCTAGCCCGTAGTGGTTAAAAGCCAAGCTCGTGGATCCATGCCTCTGTGGACCCCTACCGAGACCTCGTCGGATATAACCCGTAGTGAGCATACACACACACGTTACTCATGCAATACTACCATGTTAAGCATGTAAGTTCATTAAGGGTACTTGCCTCGATTATCACGACGAAAGGACGGAATAAAACAATCGCGATTGCGAGAAATTAGACACACCGAACCTAGACGATTCATCAAACATCATTACAACCAATTCGAAAAGGATAACAATAACAGAAAACACCTGAAACCCCTCCTACGATTCATGTAAGTCCGTACAAAACAACAACGAGGACGGATCGCAACCGAACCCTCTCGATTTCACAAATATCACTAAACTTACCATGAACTCGTAGGGAAAACGAGAATACCACCAAGATTAATCATATACATCATGGATTAATCAACAATACGGAACGAATCGGATAAAAACTCAAAACCCCCCAAATTTCCCAAAAATAGGGTTCTTAGAGATTTTACTTTGATTCAATCGGTAAAAGATGTTTAGATAATGATAACTTGGTGCTAGAGACTCGAAATCATGGATGGATGATGATACCCGATCAAACTCCAAGCTTCTAAATGCCCCAAATTGCCTAACCCTCGCAGAATAAAGAAGGAGAGAAGAAATGAGGCTGAAAATGCGACTGCCCCGTTAAATACATCAGGGACGCACGACTAATCACGCACGACCAATCATTCGTGCGCTCGGTCGTGCGTTAGGCCACTGGCCGACTACTGTCACCACGCATGAGCATTGCGCACGAGCAGCCGCTCGTGTGTCTTGCTCGTGCGTCCTTAGGAGTTACTACCGAACATCGATTGTGCACGAGCAGCATGTACGACCAATGCTCGGGTACTTGGTCGTGCGCTAAGCCACTGCCCAGTTTAGCCACTGTCTAGCAAATGCACAACATCATAAAATACAATAATCCAGCAACCTTAGCACAGCAACAACAGTGCAACAACATCAGTAAAACAATAGAAGCAGCACACTGCACGACACAACATCAAATCGTGCAAAGTGCAAATGCACAACACCATAAAAAAAATCCAAAATCAGAATATGAAAATAAAAGTAGCAACAATGATATTTTAACTCATCAAATTTATACCTTTATTTTTTTAGAAGCCCTTGTACTTGTTGTAGCCTTACTAATCTTTGTGCACTTAGAAACCTTAGATGCATCTGAAGTGGAGAAGATCCTTTCGGTCCTGGTAGGTTTGGGGTTAGGCTAAGTGTTCTCATTGCTTGCATTCATATTAACTTTAGCCATTATTTCATATTGTGTCTCCGCAATAAAGATCATAATCTCGAATTATCCAGCTATTAGCCTATTAAATTTGCATTTCATATATAAAAAGCAAAAATAAAAATTTCCAAGAACAAAATAATTGTCTTTTTCAACTACTTCAAAGAATTCTATTTACCTCACGATTTTTCTCTCTATTTTTGAATATATTTGTATTTTAGAAATATATTGTGTTTATCCGATTATGGAATCGAAGACACAAGTCAAGATCCACAATCAACACAAAGCAGAAAAATCGAAATTTCTTGGACTGTAAGAATAGTATTTTCGGTCTAACCATTATGTCTTATTTATAGGTATTATGGACTACTCTAGGGATCTTAAGGAGGATTAGGGAAGGACCCCTAATAGACCTCAAATTTCCATATTAGGACCTTTACTAATATATTGAGTCTATTAGTATCAACCCAGTCCACTAGAGAGTTAATATTGCACTTTCTACCTGAATCCCAATTTACAAAATCGGGCTCCTTATTTAAATATATTGTTTCCCGTGTTTAGGATATCGAATGTCCATTAATTAATTTAAGCTACTGACAACTTTAATTAATTAATATCTTATCCAAGAGTAGTACCGCTCGAACCTTATTATTATATCAGAATTAAATCCACCTGCAGGGTTTAATATAATAATCATTATCGAGCTCATCAAGGGGACATCATCAACCCACACGAGTCAGGATACGATTTCTAGTAATAATAATAATTATCATATAAATAATCTCATTGCCCAAGATACGAGGATTATTGAGTCAGTCATTTTGACTCTCACCCATGGTAATCAAAGCAATAAATACTATAAATACACAATCAAATATTATATATTAGAATTAAGAAATAATAATTATCCGAGATTTACGTTCTTCTTACATGCAGTACAGAAGACATTATCTTACCTTGATCCAGTTCAACGTATGCAACTACGCTAATGCATGCTAATAGTCAAGACCAACTAATCTCAAGCATACACTACAACCTTTCACATAATTTGTCTAATAATTATATAGGTCGTGAACGATATATTATTTTATAAGGCACCGATAATGTGATCTTCCAAGTGACACCAACACACCACATTATCTACAATATAAAATAATTAGACATTTCATTTACATAACCATAACATGAATATATATACAAAATATGTGATTAAATTTAATTAATATTCTCATAGGTAGTTACAGGGAAATAAGGTAATACAAGCATAAAGTATGATTTGTATTATATAACTCTAACAATTCCAACCCCATTATACCATCACTCTTCAGCTAATTTTGGAAACAAGTCAGCGCCTCTATAGTCTTAGGTGTCATTTGTAATATCCGGATTAATTATTGAGTATTTCATCTGTAATTGAACCCTGTATTATTTGGAATTGTGATATCGACAATTGAAGTATGATATTTCTCGTACTTATATCCTTGTACATGAGTATGGCAACCTGTAAATTTTCCCATTCAAATACGTGATAACGTACGCTAGAATGTAGCTTAATGTTGTAACACCCCCGATATATTCGGGAATATTACAGCGCCGTAAATCCTTTACATAAGAATTTACAAGGCTGAATAAAGGAAATGACAATAACAAATACCAGTTTATGAAATTTCTGAAATAAAATTCAACCGACTGGTTCAAAACCGAAATTACAAATATTCCAAGAAGAGTTATTTTTACATCACTAAAATCCAAACATTATAAATCGACGACGTACTCGAGTACTTATTAAAATAACCAACAAATAACAGACAGTAAACCCGGCCGGAATATCACTCTGCACTCTCGTCGTCATGCATCTCCAGTGGTTGTTTCCCCGCTCTCCTGGATCCTGAACATACACAAATGTTCACCCCCGAAGGGGTTAGCACAACGATGCTAGTACAATAATCATAAAACAGTGATATAATCAACAATTATATCATAACAAGTTTCTCCAATGAGAATATCCACAACACATATCATATCATAACAGTTTGAACATACTGATGGTATTCCAACGATCCAGCGCACACAGCTATAGATTCCCATGATGATCCTGTCGGACCAACACATGGTGGAACTACCTGTCTAACGATCCAGCGCACACAGCTATAGATTCCCATGATGATTCCCGTCGGATCAACGCATGGTGGACATATATTCACAACATATTTACACGATACAATCACATCATAATTGTCATAATATAAACAATTCTAATTAGAGTACTTGCCTCGGTTCGTTGACAAGAATAAACTTCCACGAATATCAAAATACTCGAAGGTCGTCCCCTTCGATCAATCACGTGTTAAGCTCGAACCTTAACAAAAGAAATAGCACAAAATTCATTTCATGCCATACGAACGTCTAACAATTCAACAATTACGGTAGGAAGTCCTTAATATGCAATCTGCCTGGATAGATTAACGCACGCTATGCATCCTATGTAGCGTATGTTAATGCTACTCGTTAGCGCACGCAATACACACAGCCTAGCGTACGATAACCATGCACGGTCAGTACCTCACTGGTCAGCCAACCCACTCGCCTGATGACTTAGCACACGCTAAGTTGCAAATGTGGCGTACGCTAAACATACACGATAGCGCACGTTAATTAACGTAGCTTAGCGCACGCTAAGAGTGCGTGGCAGTTCACTGGAGGGCAGCAGATTATACAAATGGTGATGAAGTAAACGAATTCCTCGGTGATTTGATGTTTGTTATCCGACTTCATGTTATGTTCATAACCCTTATGAATGATCTCAAGGATAATAACAACTTCGAGATGCAAGTATACTTATAATCGTCATAACACCATAATCCATCTTGATTACAATTCTCATGCAAACTTGGTGATCTCCGGTTGATGTATTAGATTCTACTATCATTATACATATTCAGACTTCATCTTGAGGTGAACTAACAATTCCAACTTATACGAAAGAATATTTCCTAAGATGATTCTTCATTTAAGTTATTATAACATCACCTCCAATTCATGATCACAAAGATAACATAAATCATACGGATTGTTAACTTCAGAATGTTTCTCTCATCATTTGAAGTACTAGGATTTTGACTTCAAGGTTCTAACAATAATATCGTAATTGTAGACATTCCAATCTTCTAACATGATGTTGTTGAATAATTCACTAATGAAATTCAATATCTTGTTAACATGATCATCATATCCCTTGGAATCCAAATCTAAGACTGGTGATAGGTTGAACATACCTTAATATGCCGAAATCACTGAACCACAAGGTAGAATCCGACTCCGGTTGGTTATGTGCCACTCCAAGGTGTTACTTCTCTTCAATGATCACTCACAAGTGATAACCAATATTCAAGGATCACTGATATATGTTCTTAGTGTGTTAGAGGGGTGATTAAAGCTCTCTGGCCTTTCAAGAATGAAGAATGGGCGAAAGAAATGAAAGCCAAGACGGGTTGTTGTCCCATTTATAATATTCTGCATTTTAACAAGTTAGCGCATGCTACTAAGCTTTCCTTAGTGTGCGCTAATAAGAGTTGACTTCAGAACTGTCCAGGTTCATCCGCGGGAATCTTATCCGGACCCATGTCCCGGCTGGCGCATGTGCTAGCCGTCCCGCTCAATAATTGAGTTCTTAGCGCACGCAACTCCTACATGCATAGCGTGCGCTAGTAGTAGCCCGATAGCGCGCGTTAAGCTACATTCTTAGCGTGCGCTATTACGAGTTTGCATGAGAAATTTTGCATGATGTTATACTTAAGTACAAGGATACCAATGCAAGAAATATCATACTCCATTAATCAAAACCACAAATCCGAATAATACAGGGTTCGAATACAGGTAAAATACACAGTAATAAATCCGGATATTACATACTCTCCTACTAAAAAGGAGTTTCGTCCCGAAACTCAAGACGGAAATAACTCGGGATATCTGGACTTCATGCCATCTTCCGCTTCCCATGTGGCTTCTTCCACTCCATGGCGTGACCATTGAACTTTGACCAAAACAATTGGTTTGTTCCTCAACTGCTTAACTCGACTCTCGAGTATCTTGACCGGTCTTTCTTCAAACGTCCCATCTTGAGCAACTTCGATCTCGCTTAAATAAAGACATGACTAGGATCTGGTATATACCTCCGTAACTGGGATACGTGGAACACGTTATGAACATGGCACAATGACGGCGGCAATGCCAATCTGTATGCTAACTCTCCAACTCTCTCAAGGATCTCAAATGGTCCGATATATCTCGGACTCAGCTTTCCTTTCCTTCCGAAACGAAATATCCCTCGAGTAGGAGAAACCTTCAACAGTACGTGGTCTCCAGTACTGAACTCCAATGGGCGACGACGTACGTCTGCGTAAGATTTCTGGCGACTTTGGGCGGTTAACAGCCTTTCACGAATCAAGGCTATCTTCTCTCGAGTCTGTACGATCATCTCTGGTTCTGTCCCGATCAAGTCTGATGAATCATCCCAACATAGGGGCGATCTACATCTCCTCCCCGTATAATGCCTCAAACGGTGCCATCTTAATGGAAGCATGCCAACTATTATTGTAGGTAAATTCAATCAATGGTAGGTGAACTTCCCAATTAGTTGACCAATCTAAGGCACAAGCCCTCAGCATATCTTCCACTATTTGAATAGTCCTCTCTAACTGTCCATCAGTCTGTGGGTGATAAGCTGTGCTGAAGTTCAATTCGGTCCCCAAGGCCTTATGAACTGCTTTCCAAAAGTGAGACACAAAACGGCCGTCTCGATCAGAAACAATGGTTTTCGGCGTACCATGCAATCGAACTATCTCCGAAATAAATACTCGTGCCAATTTCTCTGGTCCCCATATGTCCTTAATGCCTAGGAAATGAGCTGATTTGGTTAAACGATCAACTATCACCCAAATCATGTTCATTCCCGTCTTGGTCCTCGGCATATTAGTGATAAAGTCCATCGATATGTCCTCCCACTTCCATTCAGGAATCAGGAGCGGCTTCAACATTCCGGCAGGCCGTTGATGCTCGATCTTAACCTGCTGACAAGTCAAGCATTTCGAAACATAGTCCGCTACATCTTTCTTCATGTTGCCCCACCAGAAATTTTGCTTCAAGTCCTTATACATTTTACTGGTTCCCGGGTGGATAGAATAGGGCGAACTGTGAGCTTCCTTCATAATCGTCTGTTTCATAACATCGATATCAGGAACGCAGAGTCGGTTCTGGAATCTCAAAATTCCATCATCATGAATTAGGAATCCGGGGGCCTTTCCCTTGATTACTTCATCACGTAACCGAATCATCAGAGGATCATCCGCCTGTCTAGATTTGATTTCTTCGGTTAATGATAAAGTTAATTCCATTACGCACAGTTGTCCTTGGACTCTTTGTAACCACACTTCAATTCCTTCTCGAATCATCTCTCGTTGAAGGCTAAGTTGGGAGGTCAGCGTTTCTAGCATCTGAATAGAAACAGGCTTGCGGCTGAGTGCATCGGCCACTACATTCGCTTTGCCTGGATGATACAAAATCTCCAAGTCATAGTCCTTAATCAGCTCTAACCATCTTCTTTGCCGCATGTTCAATTCCTTCTGACTGAAGATGTATTTGAGGCTCTTGTGATCCGTAAAGATCTGGCAGTGAGTCCCGTACAAATAATGCCTCCAGATCTTCAAAGCAAAAACTACTGCTGCTAGCTCCAAATCATGTGTTGGGTAATTCACTTCATAAGGTTTCAGCTGCCGTGAAGCATAAGCGATCACCTTGTCATTCTGCATTAATACGCATCCGAGTCCTTGGTTCGAAGCATCACTGTAAACTATGAATCCTCCAGTCCCCTGTGGAAGTGATAGAATCGGTGCCGTCATCAATCTCTTCTTTAATTCGTCAAAACTAGTCTGACACGACTCGTTCCACTCGAACTTTTGAGTTTTCTGCAGGAGTCGAGTAAGTGGGCGGGAGATTTTGGAAAACCCTTCCACGAACCGACGATAATACCCAGCAAGTCCTAAGAAACTTCGGACTTCTTTCCCGTTCTTTGGAGGTTTCCAATCCATAATTGCTTCGATTTTCTGCGGATCTACTCGGACTCCTTCTGCTGATACCACATGACCGAGGAACATTACTTCTTTTAGCCAGAATTCACACTTAGAGAGTTTGGCGTACAGTTGCTCGCTTCTTAAAAGTTCTAGTACAATCTGCAAATGCTGTGCATGCTCTTTCGGGTTCTTAGAATACACCAGAATGTCATCAATGAACACGACCACAAATTTATCCAAATATTCGATGAACACTCGGTTCATCAACTGCATGAATACAGTAGGTGCATTAGTGAGACCAAATGGCATCACTACAAACTCATAGTGTCCGTAGCGAGTTCTGAATGCTGACTTTGGAACATCAGATTCCTTAATCCTCAGCTGATGGTATCCTGATCTCAGATCGATTTTAGAAAACACTGTTGCTCCTTGCAACTGGTCAAACAGATCATCAATCCGTGGCAACGGATACTTGTTCTTAATCGTCATCTTGTTCAGCTCTCGATAGTCGATACATAGTCGAAGCGATCCATCCTTCTTTCGGACAAGAAGGACTGGCGCTCCCCAGGGTGAAACACTTGGCTGAATATAGCCTTTGTCCAGTAACTCCTCCAGTTGCTTCTTCAGTTCATACATTTCAGTAGGTGCCATACGATACGGCGCCTTAGAAATTGGTGTAGCTCCGGGTTCCAGCTCAATGGTAAATTCTACATCCCTTCGTGGAGGTAGCCCAGGTAACTTGTCAAGAAATACGTCTGGAAATTCGTTCACAACAGGAATAGATGAAAGTTCCACAATTTCGTCTTCTTTCTTCATTGCATAGCACCAGTACCCGATACAGCCCTGTTTCAACAATTTGACAGCTTTCATTGCTTTGATCAACTTTCCTGAGCTTCCTGGTTTCCATCCTTCAAGCAGTACTTCGGAGCCATCATCAGCGATCAGCGAAATATTCCTCCTTCGGTAATTTACAATTGCTCCATATCGATTAAGCCAATCGTCTCCGAGTATTAGGTCATCTGCTTGCATTTCTATCACAATTAGATTTGAGAGCCACTCCCTACCCCCAAATAATACAGGAAAATCTCTAGTCTCTAAGTTCCCAACAATCCTCTCTCCACTTAAAACCAACAACATAAGGTTCACAAGTATGAAAACCAGAAATATTCAAACGATTTACACAAGACAAAGATATAAAAGAATGCGTAGCTCTGTATCGAATAAAACGCTAACCGGCCGGAAAGGATCTCGACAAGACTGATGCGACAAAGAAAGATCTCGATCGTCTGTCCTCCTCATCTCATATAGACGTGGGGAACAGATCCGCACTCGATGTCCCCTTTCGGTCCCATTGTCCTCCGCCTCGTCCGCGGCCAAAATTTTGAGGCATCTCGAACACTTTGCCGCGTCTGCTGATACTAGCTTCCTTCGAATCGGCCTGTGATGAACGGGTTCCATTGTATTTGGTGGCGTCCTTGAAAACGCCGCACGGTGCCCTTCTGTCCGCCCGCAGCCAAACATGTAATCGGGTGCGCAAACAATCGCGCCAAAGGTGGCACAGGCGACCACAATTAAAGCACTTCCTAGCTGTATCCGTCGTGGCTGACACTGTTCTGTAATTCTTTCCACTCTTAGATGGGTGCGGAGGTTTCTTGAAAGAAAAATAAGACTGGGCCTTGCGGGGCCCATTGCTCTTGTGCTCTGTAAAAGTACCAGATACTTTCTGTTTCTTCGACTCCATAAACTTCTCCATTGCCGCTTCTTTTATTTCGTACGCCAACGCCTTATCTGGTATCAAGTGAGAGTGGTACATTCAAACCGGACATGTACCTCTGGATTTCGGTTTCATTCTCATTTCAAAATGAATCATCATCTCCGCATCTGCTCGACCGGATGTCGAACAAATGCTAATTCTTTGGTTAAACGTCTTAATCGTCTGGGATACGGGTTCATCGATGGCCGAGCGGAGAAAATTCTCGAATTTTGGCTTCCTCACAGACGAGGGCAATACCGAGCTTCCATCATCATTTTAAATTCCGTCCAATCGGCATCATGATCTGCAGAGTCGGATAGCTTCCCACCACTCGGATGCTTCCCCTATCGTAAAGTCTGGGCAATAGGAGCTCTCTGTCCCGGCAATTAATTCCAAAAAATTTTCTCAGTTCCTTCAACCAATGGTCCCAAGTGGGAGTTTCGGAAAAGCCACAAATTTGGGTGGTTGCATCTTTGCCACCTCTTGTAACCATCGGTCACCTCGATTTCCCATTTCGAATCCTTTGTTGTCCATCTCCTGCCGCCACTTGCATTCAGTCCACGACCTGAGCGAACTGAGTCATCTGGTTAACGACTTGACGAAGGATTTCTGATACACCAGGTTCCGGTTCGTTATTGATGGATTGTTGCGGCTCGCCTGAGCTATGACTAGCCTGATTAGAAGGCGACGCCTCCCTTTCAGCATTCCTTCGTCCGCGTCCACGACCGCGACCACATCCACGTCCGCCTCTCAACATACTGTAAGCACAAGTACTTAATATACAGGAAACAACATTGTTCTAATGTTCAAGTATAAAAAGTACAACATGTAAAGAACGAGATAGAGTATAAGAACTTACAACCACCGTTCGCATGAAGACGTAGGCAGTACAGTGATGTCATTCACAGCCGGTTACCTCAAAAGACGTAAATGACCCCTATTTTAAGCCAATGGCCAAGATATCCAAAATCTTAGCTCCGGTACCATATTCTGTAACACCCCCGATATATTCAGGAATATTACAGCGCCGTAAATTCTTTACATAAGAATTTACAAGTCTGAATAAAGGAAATGACAATAACAGATACCAGTTTATGAAATTTCTGAAATAAAATTCAACCGACTGGTTGAAAATCGAAATTACAAATATTCCAAGAAGAGTTATTATTACATCACTAAAATCCAAACATTATAAATCGACGACGTACTCGAGTACTTATTAAAATAACCAACAAATAACAGACAGTAAACCCAGCCGTAACATCACTCTGCACCCTCGTCGTCATGCATCTCCAGTGGTTGTTTCCCCGCTCTCCTGGATCCTGAACATACACAAATGTTCACCCCCGAAGGGGTTAGCACAACGATGCTAGTATAAGTACAATAATCATACAACAGTGATATAATCAACAATTATATCATAACAAGTTTCTCCAACGAGAATATCCACAACACATATCATATCATAACAGTTTCAACATACTGATGGTATTCCAATGATCCAAATGACACAAACTATAGATTCCCATGATAATCCCGTCGGACCAACACATGGTGGAACTACCTGTCCAACGATCCAGCGCACACAGCTATAGATTCCCATGATGATTCCCGTCGGATCAATGCATGGTGGACATATATTCACAACATATTTACACGATAAAATCACATCATAATTGTCATAATATAAACAATTCTAATTAGAGTACTTGCCTCGGTTCGTTGACAAGAATAAACTTCCACGAATATCAAAATACTCGAAGGTCGTCCCCTTCGATCAATCACGTGGTAAGCTCGAACCTTAACAAAAGAAATAGCACAGAATTCATTTCATGCCATACGAACGTCTAACAATTCAACAATTACGGTAGGAAGTCCTTAATATGCAATCTTCCTGGATAGATTAACGCACGCTACGCATCCTATGTAGCGTACGTTAATGCTACTCATTAGCGCACGCAATACACACAGCCTAGCCTATGCTAACCATGCACGGTCAGTACCTCACTGGTCAGCCAACCGACTCGCCTGATGACTTAGCGCACGCTAAGTTGCAAATGTGGCGTACGCTAAACATACACGATAGCGCACGTTAATTAACGTAGCTCAGCGCACGCTAAGAGTGCATGGCAGTTCACTGGAGGGCAGCAGATTATACAAATGGTGATGAAGTAAACGAATTCCTCGGTGATTTTATGTTTGTTATCCGACTTCATGTTATGTTTATAACCCTTATGAATGATCTCAAGGATAATAACAACTTCGAGATGCAAGTATACGTATAATCATCATAACACCATAATCCATCTTGATTACAATTCTCATGCGAAGTTGGTGATCTCCGGTTGATGTATTAGATTCTACTATCATTATACATATTCAGACTTCATCTTGAGGTGAACTAACAATTCCAACTTATACGAAAGAATATTTCCTAAGATGATTCTTCCTTTAAGTTCTTATAACATCACCTCCAATTCATGATCACAAAGATAACATAAATCATACGGATTGTTCACTTCAGAATGTTTCTCTCATCATTTGAAGTACTAGGATTCTGACTTCAAGGTTCTAACAATAATATCGTAATTGTAGACATTCCAATCTTCTAACATGATGTTGTTGAATAATTCACTAATGAAATTCAATATCTTGTTAACATGATCATCATATCCCTTGGAATCCAAATCTAAGACTGGTGATAGGTTGAACATACCTTAATATGCCGAAATCACTGAATCACAAGATAGAATCCGACTCCGGTTGGTTATGTGCCACTCCAAGGTGTTACTTCTCTTCAATGATCACTCACAAGTGATAACCAATATTCAAGGATCACTAATATATGTTCTTAGTGTGTTAGTGGGGTGATTAAAGCTCTCTGGCCTCTCAAGAATGAAGAATGGGCGAAAGAAATGAAAGCCAAAACGGGTTGTTGTCCCATTTATAATATTCTGCATTTTAATAAGTTAGTGCACGCTACTAAGCTTTCCTTAGCGTGCGCTAATAAGAGTTGACTTCAGAACTGTCCAGGTTCATCCGCGGGAATCTTATCCGGACCCATGTCCCGGCTGGCGCATGTGCTAGCTGTCCCGCTCAATAATTGAGTTCTTAGCGCACGCAACTCCTACATGCAGAGCGTGCGCTAGTAGTAGCCCGATAGCGCGCGTTAAGCTACATTCTTAGCGTGCGCTATCACGAGTTTGCATGAGAAATTTTGCATGATGTTATACTTAAGTACAAGGATGCCAATGCAAGAAATATCATACTCCATTAATCAAAACCACAAATCCGAATAATACAGGGTTCGAATACAGGTAAAATACACAGTAATAAATCCGGATATTACAAATGTACGTTATGGGCCAGAGTTAGCGTACGCTACGAATGAAGCATAGCGTACGTTAAACAGTCAATAATTGAGTTGGGCGGCTGTCACGTGCGCCAGCCGGACATGGGTCCGGATAAGATTCCCGCGGATGAACCTGGATACTTTTTAAGTCAATGGGTATTAACGTACACTAAGGTAAGGATGTAGGGTACGCTAATAATATTGATTACGTACGTAATATGGTAAGTATAGCGTACGTAACAAAGGTCAGAAGGACAGTTAACTATCATGATGATATCATGTGCTATATTATGTTGGGTAGCGTACGCTAAGTGACTTACGTACGTTATGCATGAAGGTTAACGTACGTTAAGGTCAGAAAGTTATAAATAAGACATAACCCCATTTCATTTCAACTCGTTTATTTCACTTAGCCTTCGACATACTTCGTGCCCAGAGATCTCCCAGCCTCCTTAAACACATTTAGACCATCTCTACTAGATCATTGAAGATTGGATGTCACTTGTGTTTGATCATTGAAGTAGAGAATCATCTTGGATTGGTGCACAAGCAACCGGAGTCGGATTCTACCTATTTCACGGTGTTTTCTTCATCTTAAGGTATGTTATACTATCTCCAACCTTGAATTTGTGTTCTTAAGGATATGATGATCATGCTGTAAAGATATTAAGTTCCATTGATGAATTATTCAACCGAACATCATGTTTAGAAGTTGGGATGATTATGCTTGGTATCATTGTTGAAAACATCATAGTTGGAATCCTATTATGACAAATGATGAGAGTAATGTTCTGAGATTGATTATCCGTATTGAATAGAGTCACCATATTGATCGTAGACTTGGAGTTTGATATCACTTTTCTTAAACGGGCTTAAGAAAGAATCATCGAAGGTTGTATCCTTTCTTATGAGTTGGAATTGTTAGTTCATATTTGAAACAAAGTCTGAATGTATTGATGATAGTGGAATCTAGTGCATCAACCTTAGATCACCGAACTTCGCATAAGAGTTGTAATCGAGATTGAATATGATGTTGTTAAGATATACGTAACCTTGAATTTCGAAGATGTTTTAATCCGTAAGATCATTCATAATTTTATGAACATGATATGTATGGAGATAAAGTACATTAATCACTGAGGATTTCGTAAGCTTCATCACAAATCGAGATAGTTGTCTGCCCAGTGAAGAACGATCATGCGTGCTTAGCATACGCTAAGCTATGTATCTTACGTACGCTAATGGGCAAGGTTAACGTACGCTACGTTTGGTACGTAACGTACGTTATATCATCAGACAAGTCAAGTCGAATGATCAGAGAGGGACTGTCGATGCATGGTTAGCGTACGCTAGACCTTGTAACTTACGTACGCTAACGAGTATGCTTAATGTACGCTACCATGAGTACGTAACGTACTTTAAACAGGTCAAACAGGTTACGTTTTATGAACTTCCGACCGTATTTTAGATTGTTAGGTGTTCGCACGACTTGAGATGAATTCTATATTATTCCTTTTGTTAAGATTCGAGCTTAGCAACGTGATTGATCGAAAGGAGCGACCTTCAAGCCTTTTGATATTCGTGAGCGTATTATTCTTGTCATCGATTCAAGGCAAGTACTTTAATTAGAATTGTTCGTATTATGTTGGTTACATTATGATTGTACTGTGTAAACGTGTTGTGATTAATTATCCACCATGCGTTGATCCGACGGGAATCATCATGGGAAATCTATAGTTGTGTGCGTTGGATCGTTGGACAGGTAGTTCCACCATGCTTTGGTCCGACAGGATCATCATGGGAATCTATAGCTGTGTGCGCTGGATCGTTGGAATACCATGAGTATGTTGAGACTCTCATGATGTGATATATGTTGTTATTATTTCTCGTTGGAGAAACTTGTCATGATTATTGTTGATTTAATCATTGTTGTATGATTATCGTACTTGTACTAGCATCGTTGTGCTAACCCTCTCGGGGTGAATATTTGTTTATGTTCAGGATCCATGAGAACAGGGAAACAACCACTGGAGCTGCATGATGACGAGGGTGCAGAGTGATGTTCCGGCCGGGTTTATTTGTCTATTGTTTGTATCATTTTAATAAGTACTCGAGTACGATGTCGTTTGTGATATCTGGATTTGGTGATGCATTAATATTTTTCCTTTGGATAAATGCATTCTCAGTATTGGTCCAGAACTTCTGTATTTTATTTCAGTTACTTTCATATATTGGTACCTGTTATTGTCTTTTTAATTCTTCAGCCTTGTAAATTCTTATGTAAAGGATTTACGGCGATGTAATATTCCTGAATATATCGGGGTGTTACAGAATATGGTATTAGAGCTAAGATTATGGATATTTTGGCCATTTGGGTTAAAGTAGGGGTCATATATGTCTTTTGAGGTAACCGGCCGTGAGAAACATCACTGTACTGCCTACGTCTTCGTGCGAACAGTGGTTGTAAGTTCCTAAACTCTATATCGTTCTTTACCTGTTATACCTCTTTATACTTGAATATTTGAACGATATGGTTTCCTGTATATTGAGTATTTATGCCTACAGTATGTTGAGAGGTGGACGTGGACGTGGTCGCGGTCGCGAACGCGGAAAAAGGAATGCTGAAAGAGAAGCTTCGCCTTCTAATCAGGCCAGTCACAGTTCAGGCGAGCCACAAAGATCTATTAATAATGAACCGGAACCTGCTGTGCCCGAAATCCTTCATCAGGTGGTGAACCAGATGACTCAGTTTTCCCAGGTTGTGGACCGAATGCAGGTGGCAGTAGGACTACAACAGGGAGGTGGATAGCAAGGTATCCCAAACATCGGAAATCGAGGCGACCGATGGCTGCAAGAGATGGCATGTAACACCCCCAATCCTCTCAGGGATATTACACGCCGTAGAACCTTTCCTCAAGGATCTACCAGGCTGGTAACAACATATAAAAACTCAACCATGCCTTTAAGGCTAAAATGACTCAGTAGACCGATTTGGTCTTTCAATAAATACATACAACTCAAATACAACTCATGCCCACGCAGGGGTCAAAATACAACCACACCCGTACAACGGGAAAAATATAGCAGCGGAAAATAAAGTACAACTGAACCAATACACGATGTACGGTTCCTCATGTGATTTGTATCGATCATATTTCATCATCCTTCGTGCCGACCCTGTGTTATGCTCCAAAACCTGAATGCAAAAACAGACATCCACCCCCCGAATACTCGGGGGTTAGCAAAACTCCACTGTTTTGCTAGTGCAAGAACAAAGTACAAATACGAGCCATACAATTCACATTCCACGAATAACAATAACCAGGAATCCTCAAAGATCCAAACGAAACGAAAAGTACTTCCCGAGGCAAGCGTTTGAGAAAACATTTCAAAATCGAAAGATCATAAATCAATGGAAATAATTTATAAAACGGTTTAGAATGCCATCGATAGTCTTAATAGAAAACAATTTAGGATTATCAAATCCTACTTTTCAAAACCCAAAAGACAAAAAGGGGTCACCGCCGCAAAGGTTTACTTTCCGAAAAATGACCTTTACCAAACCGTTGGGATTTTAGCCCCAAATCCGTAAAATGACTTTTACAAAACCATTGGGATTTTAGCCCCAAATCTCATCAACTCACAGTACACAAGAACGACCACAAGGTTCGTCTTCCAACGTCAAAATCCACAATTAAAGGATTTAACACAAACAACAAAATACTCTAGAGCCATCCTAGCCGAGTAGGCCAAATGAACAACTTACCTCTTACACACTTAGTCAATGCATGCAATCATGAAAATCGTTCAAAAGCACTCATTTCCGGAAATGCCATAATCAAATCACATTTTCAAAATGCACGACAATTAACCGTCGATCCACGTCTCTGTGGACCCCTACCGAGACCCCGTCGGATCTAACCCGTAGTGGTTAAAAGCAAGCTCATCGATCCACGTCTCTTGTAGACCCCTACCGAGACCCCGTCGGATCTAACCCGTAGTGAGCATACACACACACACGTTACTCATGCAATACTAATATGCTAAGAATGTAAGTTCATCAAGAATACTTACTAGAGATGGCCACTAATCCGACACCATTATCAAACTCTTCAAAACACAATAACAAGATTAAATACGGAATACACGATTCCTTAACTTTAAACAACAGGGATATCATCAAAGCCTTCAACGTTCAAAATGATCAAATCATAATCAATTCCCAAACACACCGTTCGCAAAACACACACGCATTTTGAAAGAGAGCCTTTAACGAGGCCAAACCGAAATCTTTTGAAACTTCATTTCAAACAACCAAACAAACACACCAAGACGATCACCGATCATCATATCCATAAAACAAGAAAAGTATGGGCAAGGTACTTGCCTCGAATAACCACAACGCAGAGAATCGGCCGAAGTAGGTTGGCACGAACCGACTACAAACTCGCCGACTCCACCAAACGACAATCCACAACAATGAACTACGAACGAAAACAATAACAACAAAAATGAATTCCAAAGTACGACCCAAAGCCGCTGAATTCAAAGAACAAATGACGAAGGTTCAAGGATTTCCTCCAAAACGGCCAAGAACACGATTCGTCCCGTCAAATTACGAAAACGGAATTCCAAGTTGAAATATGGATATACAATCTATAGAATATGTTTAACAACATCATTTAACCCTAATCGATCCATCGAAAATGGATGAAAAACGAGATCGAGGACAAATCCCCCAAAAAGTCGATTCGAAGGAAATCAAGAAATATACTTCGATTCGACGAAGAACAATGGATTAAATGATGTTAAACACAAGAATACTACCAAGATTAATCATACCCATCATGAATTAATCAACAACACGAAACGAATCGGACAAAAATGCAAAAACCCCCAAATTCACGAAATTAGGGTTCTAAGGAAGATTACCTTGATTCGCTGGATCAAAGGATGATAACGGATGACTGATTGATGTTATGAACTCAAGAACTTCGTGGATTTGTTGTTCAACAACATGGCTTCGGAATCCCCAAGGCTCCAGCCGTGGAAGAGAAAGTGAGGAAATGAAAAACGAGAGGAAATGTGACTGCTCTGTCACATTTATACTGGGCCGGACTAGCGCGGCCAGTCGCCGAGCTAGCGTGCGCTGCCGGCCAGCCGCGATCCGGTGCCCACACCGCCTCATCGACGGCCAGTAGCGTGCGCAACCTTCCGGCCGTAGCGCGCACTACCACGGCCGTAGGCGTGCGCAATGCCCGGCGAGAGCGTGCGCGCTACCCGCCGAGCCTAACCGATACTGTAACCCTGGACTCCACCGCCTGCACTGGAGCAAGCGTGCGTTAGGCCAGCCGATAGCGTGCGCTACACCTTCCGGTTAGCGCGCGCAGCCTTCCGGCCGTAGCGTGCGCTACGCCGATTCCTGCCGCACCCGTCCGGCCTGTGCCCGCAATCGTCCGGCCAGTCCCGCAACCGTCCGGCCAGTGCTCGAACACCAGGGCTCGACGACTCGATTTTCCGAAAACGCACGGAACGAACACGACGAAAATTTCGCGGACGACATCAACGACCCGAAATGAAAACATAATGCAATAATTAATCATACGCGACCAAGAAACGGGTCGAGACAACAATTACATATACAGATACCCGTAACTTTTAAGAAATTACAAAATGGCCCAAAACGCCCAGAAATCACGATACGTGACCGAATAACCCAACCGAAGTTCACAACACGTCTAACAAAGTTAAACGGACATACAGGAAACTCGAAACAGCAGTTTCGAACGAGATTCGCAAGAATCGAACTCAAGTGCGGAAAAGTCGCTAAAAAGCACGGAACTCAACAAAACAGCACCGAAATGAACTCGGATGACAAAAAGTGTAGAATTAATCATTCTCAGAATGACGAAACGGTCATGAGCGAGTCGTCAAAATGGACTTCCACCGAAAAAAGAAATTATCGGAAATCGAAATTACGGGTATTACATTCTACCCTCCTTAAAAGAAGTTTCGTCCCGAAACTTAAAACAAGTAGGGAGGAGGAATATCCCCTACCAGGAAAACTAGACGAGATACGCAAAAACCGAAAACTCGTGCCCGACAGCGAAATGCTGCAAGAAACGCAAAGAGACATACGGCGTGAAAACACGCTCCACGGCGACCAACACAACGTCGCCGTTGGGAATATAATAAAACCAACAAATGACAAGCGTCATCAAACGGATAATATAGTCAAGTCAATTATCCGAACAATCACAAAACACAACGAACGAAAATCAATATGATTGACCGACTCAACGGTACATCAATTAAAACGCGAGCCAATCGCTGAACAAATACGGAATTCCACCGCCCAAGGGTTGGAAGATCGAAAACGAGACCAATTTCCCGAACTTAAGGGAATTACGAAGGAGCCTGAATGCTCAACAATCATGGGGCGAGATCAATAAAAACCAAACAATCAAACGATCGAACCACAACGATCGAGACAACAAAAATCGGACAATCATGTTCGAATCACGAAGAACAATAAAATTCAAACAACAACTCCAAGGTTCACATCTCGAGTCGAGACAATATATGATCCTGTGAAAACAACAGGATGTGCATTCACATAAGATCCACAGGAAAGGGAATAGCAATTAAAAAGTCACAACGACAAACGAGTTATTCCGAAACAATACCACACTCGTTCGATCAACAAAAGCAAGGGGCAGGACAAGCTCAGAATGTCAACGAACATAAATGAGTCGACAGAGTCGAAAACACAAGAGTTCCAAATCCGATCCACTTCGAATAAAAGAACTAATAGAACCAGATGATGTCACTCCCGAACAAGGTTCACAAGAATCGAACTGAACCCGAAAAAGTCACATCGATAACCAGATCGACCCACAACAAGATCACAGCTCATTCGGACCATGAAACCGAAATACAGAACAAGTTCATAAAGTGTCAATGAACATGAGCGAATCGATAGACTGGAGAAAGAGAAAATACAGAAGTCAAAATAGTACGGGTATTACCTCCGACCTCGTCCACGAAATTCACAAAAACAGGAGCAAGGTAACAAGACATTAAACAACCGACACATAACGGAACGATCACCGATGCACACGGTCATACCAAACCAAGCTCTAACAGCTCTCACATGCGCGATAACGCAGAAATCACCACGAGATGGCAATATTCAATACCAACATCCCACCTCTCACAGAGGGCTAACACAACAAATGTGTGGAAAACAACTCAACGCTCACGCCGCCAACTCGATCATACTCGGGAGCAAACATCAAAATGACAATGCGAACATCATACATACATGCCCAGCCCTCAAACGGGGATGGATAGGTTTTAAAAACGAAAACCTCATTTTGAAAATAATTTAGAAGAATACTGGTTGATCTTGAGTATCACCTTTCAAAAAGTACAAACGTGAAACATCGTTATCGAGACTTTGGAGAACCCTTTCGCATTTGATAAAAATGAGGACACTTTCTCTTAGTGAAAACTTTCAGAATATTCGACCCTCGGGTCTAAATAAAAGTGTTTCTAAAACATTGAAAATATCTCAAAGCATTTTGGTCCTCGAGGTAGAAATTTTTTGAAATATATTGTGGCACCTTGGATGTACCACAAGAAAATAACTCATTTGAAAAGTATGTCTCGAAATTTATTTTTTCTAAGATACTCAAGGTTTTGAAAAATCCAATAGGCCAGAATGCCCAAAACTCACACATATCGACGCTCACTAAAACAACTCCTAGTACACGCATCAAAACGTTTAAAATCAAGACAATACATGTCTTTAAACGGAAATAAACGATAAAATACCACATTCAGAACAAAACCACTGACCCCATTCGAGGCCTTTAAGGACCCTCCCCCACTGGCTAGTGAACAAGTCGAACGCGTATAAGCACAAAGCTTCCACAATAGAACTTGTAAAACATGCAAATCGATTCGAAAATCATCAGCAACGGACAAAAACAACAATAAAAAGACATCACAAGCGACGACACTCTTCGTATAAATCAAATACGAGAGTCTACTAAATACATATCGTGAAATCAAAATCCACATAAGGATTCCACCACTTAACAAATAATCATAAAAATAGCTCGTGTCACACGAGGCACAACACAAAGAAGGGAGACTTACTTCCACCGGTCGCACGAAGATGATGATCGCCCCACGATACTAATCACGACCAACAAACTCAAACGACGCGTCGCGGCACGACTCAGTCAGATAAAATCCAACGAAACAAGACTCATACAACACGACTTGACCCGACAGCCTAGGTTTCCTCAACCTAAGCTCTGATACCATTTCTGTAACACCCCCAATCCGCTCAGGGATATTACACGCCGTAGAACCTTTCCTCAAGGATCTACCAGGCTGGTAACAACATATAACAACTCAACCATGCCTTTAAGGCTAAAATGACTCAGTAGACCGATTTGGTCTTTCAATAAATACATACAACTCAAATACAACTCATGCCCACGCAGGGGTCAAAATATAACCACACCCGTACAACGGGAAAAATATAGCAGCGGAAAATAAAGTACAACTGAACCAATACACGATGTACGGTTCCTCATGTGATTAGTATCGATCATCTTTCATCATCCTTCGTGCCGACCCTGTGTTTTGCTACAAAACCTGAATGCAAAAACAGACATCCACCCCCCGAATACTCGGGGGTTAGCAAAACTCCACTGTTTTGCTAGTGCAAGAACAAAGTACAAATACGAGCCATACAATTCACATTCCACGAATAACAATAACCAGGAATCCTCAAAGATCCAAACGAAACGAAAAGTACTTCCCGAGGCAAGCGTTTGAGAAAACATTTCAAAATCGAAAGATCATAAATCAATGGAAATAATTTATAAAACGGTTTAGAATGCCATCGAGAGTCTTAATAGAAAACAATTTAGGATTATCAAATCCTACTTTTCAAAACCCAAAAGACAAAAAGGGGTCACTGCCCCAAAGGTTTACTTTCCGAAAAATGACCTTTACCAAACCGTTGGGATTTTAGCCCCAAATCCGTAAAATGACTTTTACAAAACCATTGGGATTTTAGCCCCAAATCTCATCAACTCACAGTACACAAGAACGACCACAAGGTTCGTCTTCCAACGTCAAAATCCACAATTAAAGGATTTAACACAAACAACAAAATACTCTAGAGCCATCCTAGCCAAGTAGGCCAAACGAACAACTTACCTCTTACACACTTAGTCAATGCATGCAATCATGAAAACCATTCAAAAGCACTCATTTCCGGAAATGCCATAATCAAATCACATTTGCAAAATGCACCACAATTAACCATCGATCCACGTCTCTGTGGACCCCTACCGAGACCCTGTCGGATCTAACCCGTAGTGGTTAAAAGCAAGCTCGTCGATCCACGTCTCTTGTGGACCCCTACCGAGACCCCGCCGGATCTAACCCGTAGTGAGAATACACACACACACGTTACTCATGCAATACTAATATGCTAAGAATGTAAGTTCATCAAGAATACTTACTAGAGATGGCCACTAATCCGACACCATTATCAAACTCTTCAAAACACAATAACAAGATTAAATACGGAATACACGATTCCATAACTTTAAACAACAGGGATATCATCAAAGCCTTCAATGTTCAAAATGATCAAATCATAATCACTTCCCAAACACACCGTTCACAAAACACACATGCGTTTTGAAAGAGAGCCTTTAACGAGGCCAAACCAAAATCTTTTGAAACTTCATTTCAAACAACCAAACAAACACACCAAGACGATCACCGATCATCATATCCATAAAATAAGAAAAGTATGGGCAAGGTACTTGCCTCGAATAACCACAACGCGGAGAATCGGCCGAAGTAGGTTGGCACGAACCGACTACGAACTCGCCGACTCCACCGAACGACAATCCACAACAATGAACTACGAACGAAAACAATAACAATGAAAATGAATTCCAAAGTACGACCCAAAGCTGCTGAATTCAAAGAACAAATGACGAAGGTTCAAGGATTTCCCCCAAAACGGCCAAGAACACGATTCGTCCCGTCAAATCACGAAAACGGAATTCCAAGTTGAAATATGGATATACAATTCATGGAATATGTTTAACAACATCATTTAACCCTAATCGATCCATCGAAAATGGATGAAAAACGAGATCGAGGACAAATCCCCCAAAAAGTCGATTCGAAGGAAATCAAGAAATATACTTCGATTCGACGAAGAACAATGGATTAAATGATGTTAAACACAAGAATACTACCAAGATTAATCATACCCATCATGAATTAATCAACAACACGGAACGAATCGGACAAAAATGCAAAAACCCCCAAATTCACGAAATTAGGGTTCTAAGGAAGATTACCTTGATTCGCTGGATCAAAGGATGATAACGGATGATTGATTGATGTTATGAACTCAAGAACTTCGTGGATTTATTGTTCAACAACATGGCTTCGGAATCCCCAAGGCTCCAGCCGCGGAAGAGAAAGAGAGGAAATGAAAAACGAGAGGAAATGTGACTGCTCTGTCACATTTATACTGGGCCGGACTAGCGCGCGCTAGGCTGCCGAGCTAGCGTGCGCTATCGGCCCAGGCCGCAGTCCAGTGCCCACACTGCCCTACTGAATCGGCCAGGTAGCGTGCGCAGCCTTCCGGCCGTAGTGTGTGCTACCTGCCGGTCGTGGCGTGCGCAATGCCCGAGAGTAGCGTGCGCTACCTGTCGAGCCTAACCGATTCTAGAACCCGTGGACTCCACTGCCTGCACTGGAGATAGCGTGCGTTAACCGGAGAAGGCGGCGCTACACTCGGCGAAGCGCAGCCTTCCGGCCATAGCGTGCGCTACGCCGGTTCCTGCCGCACCCGTCCAGCCTGTGCCCACAATCGTCCGGCCAGTCCCGCAACCGTCCGGCCAGTGCTCGAACACCAGGGCTCGACGACTCGATTTTCCGAAAATGCACGGAACGAACACGACGAAAAGTTCGCGGACAACATCAACGACCCGAAATGAAAACATAATGCAATAATTAATCATACGCGACCAAGAAACGGGTCGAGACAACAATTACAGATACGGATACCCGTAACTTTTAAGAAATTACAAAATGGCCCAAAACTCCCGGAAATCACGATACGTGACCGAATAACCCAACCAAAGTTCACAACACATCTAACAAAGTAAAACGGAATTACAGGAAACTCGAAACAGCAGTTTCGAACGAGATTCACAAGAATCGAACTCAAGTGCGGAAAAGTCGCTAAAAAGCACAGAACTCAACAAAACAACACCGAAACGAACTCGGATGACAAAAAGTGTAGAATTAATCATTCTCAGAATGACGAAATGGTCATGAGCGAGTCGTCAAAATGGACTTCCGCTGAAAAAAAGAAATTACCGGAAATCGAAATTACGAGTATTACATGGCAAAGATGCAACCACCTAAATTCGATGGCTTTTCTGAGACTCCCACATGGGATCATTAGTTGAAGGAAATGGAGAAGATTTTTGCCGGGATTAATTACCAAGATAACTGGAGAGCCTCTATTGCTTAGTACTTTCTGATAGGGGAAGCGTCCGAGTGGTGGGAAGCCATTCGGCCTGTAGACCATGATGCTGACTGGACAGAATTTAAATTGATGATTGAAGCTCAGTACTGCCCTCGTCTGTGAGGGAAGCTAAAGTTCGGGAATTTTTCTCCGCACAGTCGTCAGACGAGCCAGTATCCCAGACAATTAAAACGTTTAATCAGCAGATGGCGTTTGTTCGACACCTTGTCAGAACAGATGTGGAAATGATGATCCATTTTGATATGAGAATGAAACCAGAAATCCAGAGGTACATGTCCGTTTTTGAATGTACCACTCTCCGTCAATATCAGAATAAAGCATTGGCGTAAGAAATTAAGGAAGCAGCAATGGAGAAATTTGCCGAATCCAATAAGCAGAAAGTCTCTGGTAGTTTCACAGAGCATAAGAGCAGCGGGCCCCGCAAGGCCCAGTCATCCTTTCATTCACTCAAGAAACCTCCGCACCCATCCAAGAGTGGAAAGAACTTCGGAGCAGTATCAGCCACGACGGATACAACTAGGAAGTGCTTTAACTGTGGTCGCCCAGGCCACCTTTGGCGTGATTGCTTCCGTACTCCAGTTACATGTTTTGATTGCGAACAAGAAGGGCACCGTGCGATGTTTTGCAAGGATGCCACAAAGTTTAATGGAACCCGTTCATCACAGCCAGCTCAGAAGGAAGGAAGTATTCAGCAGACGCAGCAGAGTGTTCAGCTGCCCCAAAATTTCAGTCGAGGTCGGGGCAGGGGACAATTCGACCGCAAGGGAGCCGCGAGTGTCGGATCCGCTCCCCCACGTCTGTACGAGATGAGGAGAACAGACGATCAGGATGCTGCTGTCGCATCTGGTACTGTTCAGATCCTTTCCCAACCAGTTAGCGTTTTATTCGATACAGAAGCTACTTATTCTTTTATATCCTTGTCTTGTGTAAATCGTTTGAATATTTCTGGTTTTCATAATTGTGAGCCTTATGTTGTAAGTTTACCGAGTGGAGAGAGTATTGTTGGAAACATAGAAACTAGATATTTTCCTATATCATTTGGAGGCAGATAGTGGCTCTCAAATCTGATTATGATACAGATGCAAGGAGACGACCTGATTGGCTTAATCAATATGGAGCTATTGTAAACTACCAAAAGAGGAATATCTTAGTGATATATGACGATGGTTCCGAAATACTGTTTGAAGGATGGAAACCAGGAAGCTCAGGATAGATGATCAAATCGATGAACGCTATCAAATTGTTGAACAGGACTGTACCGGATACTGGTGCTACGCAATGAAGAAAAAAGACGAAAAAGTAAAACTCTCATCCATTCCTGTTGTGAACGAATTCCCGGATGTGTTTCCTGACGAATTGCCTGGACTACCTCCACGACGGGATGTAGAATTCACCACCGAACTGGAACCAGGAGCTACACCAATTTCTAAGGCGTCGTATCATATGGCACCTATAGAAATGTACGAATTGAAGAAGCAACAGGAAGAGTTACTGGACAAAGGCTATATCCAGCCAAGTGTTTTGCCCTAGGGAGCACCAGTTCTTTTTGTCCGGAAGAAGGATGGATCGCTTCGACTGTGTATTGACTATCGAGAGCTAAACAAGATGACGATTAAGAACAAATATCCATTGCCAAGGATCGATGATTTATTTGACCAGCTACAAGGAGCAACGGTGTTTTCTAAGATCGATCTGAGATCAGGATATCATCAGCTGAGGATTAAGGAATTTGATGTTCCGAAGTCAGCATTCAGAACTCGCTACGAACACTATGAGTTTGTAGTGATATCGTTTGGTCTCACTAATGCACCTGCCGTGTTTATGCAATTGATGAATTGAGTATTCATAGAGTTTTTAGACAAGTTTGTAGTGGTGTTCATTGATGACATTCTGGTTTATTCTAAGAGCCTGGAAGAGCATGCACAGCATTTGCGGATTGTTTTAGACCTTCTGAGAAACGAGCAATTGTATGCCAAGCTCTCTAAGTGTGAATTCTATCTAAATGAGGTAATGTTCCTCGGTCATGTAGTATCAGCGGAAGGAGTCCGAGTAGATCCCCGGAAAATCAAATCAGTTATGGATTAGAAGCCTCCTAAGAATGTGAAAGAAGTTCGGAGTTTCTTAGGACTTGCTGGGTATTATCGTCGATTCGTGAAAGGTTTTCCAAAATTACCCACCCACTTACTCGACTACTGCAGAAAACTCAAAAATTTGAGTGGAATGAGATGTGCCAGAATATCTTTGATGAATTGAAGAAGAGATTGACGATGGCACTGATTTAGGCACTCCCACAGGGAACTGGAGGATTCATAGTTTACAGTGATGCTTCGAACCAAGAACTCGGATGTGTATTGATGCAGAATCAGGAGGTGATCGCCTATGCGTCACGACAGTTGAAACCCTATGAAGTGAATTACCCAACGCACGATTTGGAGCTAGCAACAGTAGTTTTTGCTTTGAAAATCTGGAGACATTACCTGTACGAGACTCACTGTCAGATCTTCATGGATCACAAGAGTCTCAAATACATCTTCAGTCAGAAAGAATTGAACATGCGGCAAAGGAGCTGACTGGAATTGATTAAGGACTATGACTTGGAGATTCTTTATCATCCCGGCAAAGCAAATGTAGTGGCCGATGCACTTAGCCGCAAGCCTGTTTCTATTCAGATGCTGGAGACTCTGACCTCCCAGCTCAGCATTCAAGGAGAAATGATTCGCGAAGGAATTGAAGTATAGTTGCAAAGAGTCCAGGGACAACTGTGTGTGATGGAATTAACTTCATCATTAACCGAAGAAATCAAATCTAAACAAGTAGATGATCATTTGATGATTCGATTACGTGATGAAGTGATCAAGGGAAAGGCCCCAGGATTCGTAATTCATGATGATGGAGTTTTCAGATTTCAGAATCGACTTTGCGTTCCCGATGTTGATGTTCTGAAGTAGACAATTATGAAGGAAGCTCACAGAACGCCCTATTCTATCCACCCGGGCACCAGCCAGATGTATAAGGACCTGAAGCAGAAATTCTGGTGGGGCAACATGAAGAAAGATGTAGTGGATCATGTCTTGAAATGTTTGACTTGTCAGCAGGTAAAGATCGAGCATCAATGACCTGCCAGAATGTTGAAGCCGCTCCCGATTCCTGAATGGAAGTGGGAGGACATATCGATGGACTTCATCACTAATATGCTAAGAATCAAGACATGAATGAACATGATTTGGGTGATATTTGATCATCTAACCAAATCGGCTCATTTTCTAGGCATTAAGGACACTTGGGGGCCCGAGAAGTTGGCACGAGTATTTATTTTAAAGATAGTCAGATTGCATAGTATGCCGAAGACCATTATTTCTGACCGAGACAGTCGCTTTGTGTCTCATTTTTGGAAAGCAGTTCATAAAGCCTTGGGAATCGAATTGAATTTCAGCACAGCTTATAACCCACAGACAGATGGACAATCTGAGAGGACTATTTAAAAGGTGGAAGACATGCTAAGGGCATGTGCCTTAGATTGTTCAACTGATTGGGAAGTTCATCTGCCATTGATTGAATTCACCTACAACAATAGTTGGCATGCTTCCATTAAGATGGCACCATTTGAGGCATTATACAGGAGGAGATGCAGATCGCCCCTATGTTGGGATGATTCATCAGACTTGATCAGAACGGAACCAGAATTGATTGTTCAGACACGAGAAAAGATAGCCCTGATTCTTGAAAGGCTATTAACCACCCAGAGTCAATAGAAATCTTATGCATACGTGCGCCGTCGCCCATTAGAGTTCAGTACTGGAGATCATGTACTCTTAAAGGTTTCTCCTACTCGGAGAATCTTTCATTTCGGAAGAAATGGGAAGTTGAGTCCGAGATATATCGGACCGTTCGATATTCTTGAGAGAGTTGGAGAGTTAGCATACAGATTGGCATCACCGCCGACATTGAGCTATGTTCATAACGTGTTCCATGTATCCCACTTATGGATATACATACCGGATCCTAGTCATGTCATTGATTTCGGCGAGATCGAAGTCGCTCAAGATGGCACGTTTGAAGAGAGACCGATCAGGATACTCAAGAGTCGAGTTAAGCAATTGAGGAACAAACTGATTGAGTTGGTCAACATTGAGTGGTCACAGCACGGAGTGGAAGAAACCACTTGGGAAACGGAAGATAGCATGAGGTCCAGAGTTCCAGAGTTATTTTTGTCTTGAGTTTCGGGGCGAAACTCCTTTTTAGTAGGAGAGTATGTAATATCCGGATTAATTATTGAGTATTTCATCTGTATTTGAACCCTGTATTATTCGGAATTGTGATATCAACAATTGAAGTATGATATTTCTCGTATTTATATCCTTGTACATGAGTATGGCAACCTGTAACTTTTCCCATTCAAATACGTGATAACGTACGCTAAGAATGTAGCTTAACGTACGTTATGGGCTAGAGTTAGCGTACACTATGAATGAAGCATAGCGTACGTTAGACAGTTAATAATTGAGCTAGGCGGCCGCCACATGCACCAGCCGGACATGGGTCCGGATAAGATTCCCGCAGATGAACCTTGACACTTTTTAAGTTAACGGGTATTAACGTACGCTAAGGTAAGGATGTAGGGTATGCTAATAATAATGATTACGCACGTAATATGGTAAGTGTAGCATACGTAACGAAGGTCAGAATTAGGATAGTTAACTATCAGGACGATAGCGTGCGCTATATTATGCTGGGTAGCATACGCTAAGTGACTTACGTACGTTATGCATGAAGGCTAACGTACGTTAAGGTCAGAAAGTTATAAATAAGACATCACCCCATTTCATTTCAACTCGTTTATTTCACTTAGCCTTCGACATACTTCGTGCTCAGAGATCTCCCAGCCTCCTTAAACACATTTAGACCATCTCTACTAGATCATTGAAGATTGGATGTCACTTGTGTTTGATCATTGAAGTAGAGAATCATCTTGGATTGGTACACAAGCAACCGGAGTCGGATTCTACCTATTTCACGGTGTTTTCTTCATCTTAAGGTATGTTATACTATCTCCAACCTTGAATTCGTGTTCTTAAGGATATGATGATCATGCTATCAATATATTAAGTTCCATTGATGAATTATTCAACCGAACATCATGTTTAGAAGTTGGGATGATTATGCTTGGTATCATTATTGAAAACATCATAGTTGGAATCCTATTATGACAAATGATGAGAGTAATGTTCGGAGATTGATTATCCGTATTGAATAACGTCACCATATTGATCATAGACTTGGAGTTTGATATCACTTTTCTTAAACGGACTTAAGAAAGAATCATCGAAGGTTGTATCCTTTCTTACGAGTTGGAATTGTTAGTTCATCTTTGAAACAAAGTCTGAATGTATTGATGATAGTGGAATCTAGCGCACCAACCTTAGATCACCGAACTTCGCATAAGAGTTGTAATCGAGATTGAATATTATGTTGTGAAGATATATGTAACCTTGAATTTCGAAGTTGTTTTAATCCGTAAGATCATTCATAATTGTATGAACATGATATGTATGGAGATAACGTACATTAATCAATGAGGATTTCGTAAGCTTCATCACAAATCGAGACAGTTGTCTGCCCAGTGAGGAACTGTCATGCATGCTTAGCGTACGCTAAGCTACATATATTACGTACGCTAACAGGCAAGGTTAACGTACGCTACGCTTGGTACGTAACGTACATTATATCATCAGACGAGTCAAGTCGACTGATCAGAGAGGGACTGTCTGTAATACCCAGTTGTAATTCATTCATTTTCATTCAGTAATTATCAGTCTGTAATTGTCACTCAGTAATTTTCACTCATTAATAATCACTCATCATTCATGATTCATTCATTTGCGTTCACTGTTGGCATGTTGTAACCGTATATCAGTTACCGATCGTCATTTCATCTCCATTTATAGATCGAGACGGGAGTATTATCATTTTCATCGGGATTGGTAGTCTTGTACTGGGGGTATCATTTTTGGCATGTATTGGACTTGTTCACTTTCACATTCGTATGATATGTCGGATCATTCATCAGTCGTAGCGAGGAATCGGAGTTATCGGATTTTTCACCATGTCCAGCATTGATTTACGGCCGTAAGGATTGTAGGTTACGTCCGTAACAAAGGGTCGTTGATTTCAGGCTATTTTGGATGAACGGGACTTACGGCCGTAAGATTTCGAAATACGGCCGTAAGTTGATCAGGTACGGCTGTAAGGCTTGGCCGGTTACGGCCGTACGTGTCCATCAGGCTGCCCAGGCAGTGTTGGCTGAAGGCGAGTTACGGCCGTAAGAAGGGTAGGATACGGCCGTAAGTGGCATTCGTATATTTCAGGTTATGTCGGACGAGAAGGACTTACGGCCGTAAGGCTTGCAGCATACGGCCGTAAGACGAGGAAGGTACGGCCGTAAGGCTTGGCCGGATACGGCCGTACGCTACAGGCAGGGTGCCTGGTCATTTTCGACGAAGGGGCTTACGCCCGTAAGTTTGGACGGATACGGCCGTATCATCCGAGTTACGCCCGTAAGGTGTGCGGGTACGGCCGTAAGAATGTCGGCAGATGTTTTATACGAGGGCGAGTTACGCCCGTAAGTCGTATGATACGCCGTAAGGTCAGCCGGCAGCATTTGATGAAGCCGAGTTACGGCCGTACGAGTTGGCCGGTTACGGCCGTAAGGCCGTTGACCTGGAATGTTACGGCCGTAAGAAGGCCGAGTTACGGCCGTAACTTCCGGCAGTATATAAGGACTTGGCCGGGACTTTTTCTTCATTTTTACCCTTTTCTTCCCTTTGTTCCGAGAGAGAGACTTGAGAGAGGGATTTTTCCATCATCAATCACTTGAGTGTTAGATTTTCATCATCTTCATTCATTTGGGGAGCTTGGATACTCGATTTAACTCGTATTCTTCGGATCGAAGTGGTTGGATCTTCAAGAGGTAATTTCTTCAACATCTTAGATTTCGATTTTGTATTGGAATATGATGTTTTAGAAGTTATAATCATGTTATATGGAGGGATATGCATATGACTATTGAATTGTATAAAGATTCATGAGATTATTGAGGAATTATTCAAGAATACTTTGAATATCGAATTGGATTTGGGGGTTTTCGATTAATTGTCGTTATAATAACGTATTTGGATATTCATTATGGATTATTGATCGAATTGAGAATGTTTTGTTGGTTTGAAACACTTCTTGGGAATTTGATGTTGGTATTTTTGAAGTTTGGTTATGAACAATCGAAGTTGGCCACAAAGTGTTCGATATAATGCCCCAATGAACTTGGTTTAGTCGTATCGACGTTTTGAGTTCGTTATATTCGTGCTTGATTCGTATATTGAACGGATTGTTGGTAATTGTACTTATTCAAGGTTGTTCGAGCGACCGATATCGCAATTAGGACGTTGTTCGTGGAAGGATAAGTGTCACCGGTGTTGTGTAAGTTAATTCTTACTCGGTTAAAAGGATATTCATTCCTTTTTGTTGTTGACCATTCATAATCATAACTCATTCATCATTGTATTAATCATATTGAGACTTGTAATTGTCGAATAGTCACTTCATTAACGAGGAACGGCGGTTCCAATCATTTCATTAAAACTATCAATCACTTCAATATTTCTTTCATCTCGATCAGTCATTCTTGACTTTGTCATATTATTATTGTTCCTTGATATTCATTGTGGTCATTCTCGTTCATATGACCTTCTGGGTTCATATTGCGTGGCCGGGTGCGAATGTGTGGAATTTTTAGGCGGGCATGTGATGGCCATGTATTGGGAGTGATACATTGGACTGTGCACACGGTAAAGATTAACTCCGTGAGACTAATTAGGTACAAGGGCGGGTGTGTCCGATCATCCGTCTTGTACACTTGCACAGAACACTACGGGCGTACTATGATACTCCTCTTCAGCGTAATTCATAACTAAGGATATTTCATAACTTCAGTTAAACCATGATTGTGTATTTTCAACCCTTGAGGATTGTTGTTCTCAGGTAATCGACTCCGGGGATTTTGTTTTTCGTGTCATGGCAAGGCAAAAGCACGGAATAGCATGCCGACGCGGGAGTCCTGTGATACTAGTAGGGGGCCCCGATCTTTCAGTTATTCATGTTGTTGTCCTTTAATTTCCGCTGCAGACTTTCATTTGGATACTCCGTTTCATTCAGTATTGTGTATTTTATCTTCATATAAAATATACTAGTATTCGGTATTTTCCTGGTGTGTTGTACTTAAACTCCTCATCGGAGTATTTGGTAATATAATGTGGTTCGGTACTACAGTAATATTATTTAATTCATCATTTTTATTCGCCTGGTGGGTCCTAGTCGGGGATTTACGGCACTGTAATATCCGCCTAGTTTGGGGTGTTACAGAGTTGGTATCAGAGCGTGGTTTTGAATACTACCTTCCGAGTCATGTCTCATTTAAAATCATCGTCATCAGACTAGTATCATTAGACTTTCGCGTCACGTGTGACCTGTGCAAATGCCGAGCCAATCAGACCGAAAGAACTGTAAGATTTCTAACGCCATGGTATAATTTCTGGCAATAGTCATTCATTCATCATTCATCAATTAACAATCCTCAAACATCATCATTCATTATGATTAGGACAATCATGTTAACTCATTAATCACTTAATTCATTTCACTACTCAGTTGATGATCAGGACGATCATGTTAACTCATTAATTACTCAATTCATTTCATTACTCATATGTCGATCTGGATGATCATATTATTAATCTTGTTAAATTGTTCAAGATAATCATTTCAAGAATTTCATCAGATAATCATGTCACTTCAGTAAATCATTCATGTAATCACTAAGTTAGAGCATGTATGCTCATTTTCATCATCTCATGACATAATCATAACGTGATATTCATGCGGAAAATATAATCATTATGCGACCTTCCAACTTCAGTATGGAGAGAGCTGTCAGGGGATGCACGGGGAGAGGCCGCGGTGCGGGCCAAAACCCGGGAAATAATCACTCGCTGTCGGGAAATTGTACCCATCACTCGGCTCGATCAGAAGATATGCGGGTTGATCCACTCACTTTTATGCAGGTCATGATGACCCATATGCAATTGCTCAATCATCATTGCGCCACTCTGGCCGGATTAATCGAGATAACTCTCCCGTATGAGCCTGCTGCTAAGGAAATTGCTGAACAACAATCTTCATCTGTCAGGAAGAAATCAACGAAGCGTAATCAATACGAAGGCGGTCAGTCAACCTTCAAGAAGCCTCGTGCGAGTCCTATCATTTCTGAGCGACCTCCTACGGCGCATAATCATGCGGGATCTCACTCCCGAGCGGCCAGTTCGGCCATCACCTGTTTCAACTGTGGAGCGCCGGGTCATTACAGCACTAAGTATCTGAAACCGTCTATCACGTGCCATAATTGTGGGAATTTTGGGCATAAGGCCCGTTTTTGCCGAAAGGACTCCAAGTCGGCTCGGCAAAGATCTCGTGCCCCAAGCACCGATTCAATCGATCGCTCACAACGCTGCTTAAGACAATGGAAGCTAATAAAGTTGGAGCTCATATTTATCAGATGGGAGCGTCCGGTTCGGGGGCCGTCAAGTCCCGGATTCATGTGATGAAGAGGATCGACGATCCGGTGGCCTGAATGATCTCAGGTATACTCGTAATTTTATTTCAACCTGTGTGTACCTTTTGATACTGGTACACCGCATTCATTCATTTTCGAATCATGTTTGAATAGACTTATTTTGGGATAGTCCTATTGCTTGTGGACCTCATACCATCGGTCTACCTGACGATGGAAGAATTTTCGGAAATCATACCGAAGTAAGCTTAATGACCGCGATTGGTTGGTGGACCTAATCGTGGTGAATTTATCTAAGGACGATGTAATATTGGGTATTAGTTGGATGAATCGTCATGATACTATCCTTAGTGCTGTAAGCGTTTGGTCACTATCATTCCGTCGTTGGTTGTCGAATGTGTGCTTCAGGGAGGTAATCCCCGTTGTTCCAGAAGAATTATTATTATGATGGAAGCAGAGAAATTCCTCAATCGAGTTGTTCAATCATTCATTGTATCATTTTCATCGATTGGCCGTTCTAAGGCAATCGAGTTGTTCAATCATTCATTATATCATTTTCATCGATTGGCCGTTTTAAGGCAATCGAGTTGTTCAATCATTCACTATATCATTTTCATCGATTGACCGTTCTAGGGCAATCGAAATGTTCAATCATTCGTGGTATCATTGTCATCGATTGACGATGTATTCCCAGACGAGTTACCTGGTTGCCTTCACATAGAGTTGTGGAATTCACGAGTGAGTTGGATCCAGGTACGTCCCCGTTATCGAAGGCACCATACCGGATGGCCCCGACTGAAATGCAGGAGTTGAAGATTCAACTTGAGGAATAGTTCGAGAAAGGTTATCTCCGACCGAGTGCATCCCCGTGAGGAGCACCAGTGTGATCTGTCAAGGAGAAGGATGGCTCGTCTCGTGTGTGTATTAATTATCAGGAGTTGAACAGGGTGATGATCAAGATTAGTATCCTCTACCCCGTATTGATGATCTCTTAGATCAACTTCAGGGAGCTTCAATATTTTCCCAGATCGACTTAAGATCTGGATGTCATCAGTTGCGAATTCAAGAGTCGGGTATCGCAAGGACGGCGTTTCATACACGCTATGGTCATTATGAGTTCGTAGTTATGTCGTTGGGGCTAACTAATGCACCTGCGGTATTCATGGAGTTAATGAATCGGGTTTTCATTGACTTTTTGGATCAGTTTGTTGTTGTCTTCATCGATGACATTTTGATTTATTCTCGTAACCGAGAGGAACACGAGGTTCACCTCCATCAGGTTCTCGACGTGTTGAGACGCGAGCAACTTTATGGAAAGTTTTCTAAATGTGAGTTCTGGATGTCCGAAGTGACTTTTCTCGGGCATGTAATTTCATCAGACAGAGTTCGTGTCGACCCTCAGAAGACGGAGGCTATCCGAAATTGGCAACCTCGGAAAGATGTTAAGGAAATCCGAAGTTTCCTCGGATTAGATGGTTAATTATCCGACCCACGACCTGGAGCTAGCAGCCGTGGTTTTCGCGTTGGAAATTTGGCGTCGTTAACTTTATGGCGTCACCTGTCAGATCTTCACTGATCACAAGAGTTGAAGTATATATTTACTCAGAAGGAGTTCAATATGCGAAAAAGACGGTGGTTGGAACTAATCAAAGATTACGATATCGAGATCCTTTACCACCCGGGCAAGGCGAACGTTGTCGCTGACGCCTTGAGTCGTAAGTCCGTTCAGGAACAGATGCTTGCTCGTTTAACAGTTCAGAAGGAACTTCAGCAGGAATTTCTGAGGATTGAGATCGAGGTCTGGTTACAGCGAGTATAAGGGCAACTTTGTACATTAGAAATTTCATCATCACTTGAGGAGGCGATCCGGGAGAATCAGGGTTCAGACCCAGCATTGTTGCGCACCCGTGAGTATGTGGCTCAGGGTAAAGCCCCTGGAATCGTGGTCCACGAGGATGGACTTTTGAGATTTAAGAATCGGTTGTGCGTACCGGCGAATGACGAGTTGAAAAACTCGATTTTGAGGGAAGCTCATACTACCCCTTATTCAGTTCATCCGGGGTCTAGCAAGATGTGCAATGACTTGAAACAAAATTTCTAGTGGAGTAATATGAAGCGAGAAGTCGCGGAATTTGTTTCGAGATGTTTAACCTGTCATCAAGTCAAGATTGAACATCAGCGACCGGTGGGTATGCTGAAACCGCTCCCTATTCCAGAATGGAAGTGGGAAGACATTTCTATGGATTTCATCATGAGAGTGCCGACGAGTCGTCGGGGCATGAATACGATCTGGGTGATCGTGGACCGCTTAACTAAATCAGCTCATTTCCTTGAGATCAAAGATATGTGGGGTCCGGAGAGACTTGCCCAGCTGTTCATCAAAGAGATAGTGAGATTGCACGGTACTCCTAAGAGTATCGTTTCTGATCGTGACGGGCGATTCATGTATCATTTTGGAAATCAGTTCATCGTGCTATGGGAACTCAGCTTAATCTCAGTACCGCTTTTCATCCTCAGTCCGACGGACAATCAGAGAGAACCATTCAGACATTAGAGGACATATTGAGGGCATGTGTCCTCGATTGGAAAGACGATTGGGAAGCCCAACTACCATTGATCGAGTTCACGTATAATAATAGTTGGCATGCCTCAATTAAGATGGCACCTTACGAGGCCTTGTACGGTCGTCGTTGTCGATCTCCTATTGGTTGGAACGACTTATCAGAATCAATCGGCACCGAGCCCGATATGCTTATAGCCGCCCGTGAGAAGGTAGCTTTGATCAGGAGTCGTTTGTGGACCGCTCAGAGTCGACAGAAATCATATACAGATAATCGTCGTCGACCACTAGAGTTCGTGACGGGTGACCACGTTTTGGTCAAGGTATCCCCGAGTCGAGGTATTTTTCGTTTCGGAAAACAGGGGAAGTTGAGTCCGAGATTCATTGGACTGTTTTAGATTTTAGATCGAGTAGGCGAGTTAGCTTATCGTTTGGCTTTACCTCCGGCTTTGAGCCGAATTCATAATGTGTTTCACATCTCTCAGTTACGGAAGTATGTTGCCGACCCAAGTCACATACTTCAGTTCGACGAAATCGAGATCGCAGACGATCATTCGTACGAGGAGCGTCCTGTACGAGTTTTAGAGCGGCGAATCAAACAGTTGAGGAACAAGACGATCCCTTTGGTCAAGATTCAGTGGTCTAGACACGGAGTCGAAGAGGCCACTTGGGAAACTGAGGAGAGTATGCGGGAGAGTTATCCCGAGTTGTTTGACCCTTAGTTTCGGGGACGAAACTCTTTTTAAGGGAGGAGTATGTAATACCCAGTTGTAATTCATTCATTTTCATTCAGTAATTATCAGTCTGTAATTGTCACTCAGTAATTTTCACTCATTAATAATCACTCATCATTCATGATTCATTCATTTGCGTTCACTGTTGGCATGTTGTAACCGTATATCAGTTACCGATCGTCATTTCATCTCCGTTTATAGATCGAGACGGGAGTATTATCATTTTCATCGGGATTGGTAGTCTTGTACTGGGAGTATCATTTTTGGCATGTGTTGGACTTGTTCACTTTCACATTCGTATGATATGTCGGATCATTCATCAGTCGTAGCGATGAATCGGAGTTATCGGATTTTTCACCATGTCCAGCATTGAGTTACGGCCGTAAGGATTGTAGGTTACGGCTGTAACAAAGGGTCGTTGATTTCAGGCCATTTTGGACGAACGGGACTTATGGCCGTAAGATTTCGAAATACGGCCGTAAGTTGATCAGGTACGGCCGTAAGGCTTGGCCGGTTACGGCCGTACGTGTCCATCAGGCTGCCCAGGCAGTGTTGTCCAAAGGCGAGTTACGGCCGTAAGAAGGGTAGGATACGGCCGTAAGTGGCATTCGTATATTTCAGGTTATGTCGGACGAGAAGGACTTACGGCCGTAAGGCTTGCAGCATACGGCTGTAAGACGAGGAAGGTACGACCGTAAGGCTTGGCCGGATACGGCCGTACGCTACAAGCAGGGTGCCTGGTCATTTTCGACGAAGGTACTTACGCCCGTAAGTTTGGCCGGATACGGCCGTATCATCCGAGTTACGCCCGTAAGTCAGGGCGGATACGGCTGTAAGGCTGTCGGCAGGCATTTGGATGAAGCCGAGTTACGGCCGTATGAGTTGGCCGGTTACGGCCGTAAGGCAGTTGACCTGGAATGTTACGGCCGTAAGAAGGCCGAGTTACGGCCGTAACTTCCGGCAGTATATAAGGACTTGGCTGGGACTTTTTCTTCATTTTCACCCTTTTCTTCACTTTGTTCCGAGAGAGAGACTTGAGAGAGGGATTTTTCCATCATCAATCACTTGAGTGTTAGATTTTCATAATCTTCATTCATTTGGGGAGCTTGGATACTCGATTTAACTCGTATTCTTCGGATCGAAGTAGTTGGATCTTCAAGAGGTAATTTCTTCAACATCTTAGATTTCGATTTTGTATTGGAATATGATGTTTTGGACGTTATAATCATGTTATATGGAGGGATATACATATGATTATTGAATTGTATAAAGATTCATGAGATTATTGAGGAATTATTCAAGAATACTTTGAATATCGAATTGGATTTGGGGGTTTTCGATTAATTGTCGTTATAATCACGTATTTGGATATTCATTATGGATTATTGATAGTATTGAGGATGTTTTGTTGGTTTGAAACACTTCTTGGGAATTTGATGTTGGTATTTTTGAAGTTTGGTTATGAACAATCGAAGTTTGCCACAAAGTGTTCGATATAATGCCCCAATGAACTTGGTTTAGTCGTATCGACGTTTTGAGTTCGTTATATTCGTGCTTGATTCGTATATTGAACGTATTGTTGGTAATTGTACTTATTCATGGTTGTTCGAGCGACTGATAACGCAATTAGGATGTTGTTCGTGGAAGGATAAGTGTCACCAGTGTTGTGTAAGTTAATTCTTACTCGGTTAAAAGGATATTCATTCCTTTTTGTTGTTGACCATTCATAATCATAACTCATTCATCATTGTATTAATCATATTGAGACTTGTAATTGTCGAATAGTCACTTCATTAACGAGGAACGGCGGTTCCAATCATTTCATTAAAACTATCAATCACTTCAATATTACTTTCATCTCGGTGAGTCATTCTTGACTTTGTCATATTATTATTATTCCTTTATATTCATTGTGGTCATTCTCGTTCATATGACCTTCTGGGTTCATATTGCATGGCCGGGTGCGGATGTGTGGAATTTTTAGTCGGGCACGTGATGGCCATGTATTGGGAGTGATACATTGGACTGTGCACACGGTAAAGATTAACTCCGTGAAACTAATTAGGTACAAGGACGGGTGTGTCCGGTCATCCGTCTTGTACACTTGCACAGAACACTACGGGCGTACTATGATACTCCTCTTCAGCGTAATTCATAACTAAGGATATTTCATAACTTCAGTTAAACCATGATTGTGTATTTTCAACCCTTGAGGATTGTTGTTCTGTGTAACTGACCCCGGCTGAGGATTTTGTTTTTCAGGTCATGGCAAGGCAAAAGCACGGGAATAGCATGCTGACGTCGAGGAGTCCCAGTGATACTAGTAGGGGGCCTCGATCTTTCAGTTATTCATGTTGTTGTCCTTTAATTTCCGCTGCAGACTTTCATTTGGATACTCCGTTTCATTCAGTGTTGTGTATTTTATCTTTATATAAAATATACTAGTATTCGGTATTTTCCTGGTGTATTGTACTTAAACTCCTCATCGGAGTATTTGGTAATATAATGTGGTTCGGTACTACAATTATATTATTTAATTCATCATTTTCATTCGCCTGGTGGGTCCTAGTCGGGGATTCACGGCACTGTAATATCCGCCTAGTTTGGGGTGTTACACTGTCGATGCATGGTTAGCGTACGCTAGACCTTGTAACTTACGTACGCTAATGAGTAGGCTTCACGTTCGCTACCAAGAGTACGTAACGTATGTTAAGCAGGTCAGCCAGGTTACGTTTTATGAACTTCCGACCGTATTTTAGATTGTTAGGTGTTCGCACAACTTGAGATGAATTCTATATTATTTCTTTTGTTAAGGTTCGAGCTTAGCAACGTGATTGATCGAAGGGAGAGGCCTTCGAGCGTTTTGATATTCGTGGGAGTATTATTCTTGTCAACGATTCGAGGCAAGTACTTTAATTAGAATTGTTCGTATTATGTTGGTTACATTATGATTGTACTGTGTACATGTGTTGTGATTAATTGTCCACCATGTGTTGATCCGACGGGAATTATCATGGGAAATCTATAGCTATGGGCGCTGGATTGTTGGACAGGTAGTTCCACCATGCTTTGGTCCGACGGGATCATCATGGGAATATATAGCTGTGTGTTCTGGATCGTTGGGATATCATGAGTATGTTGAGACTGTCATGATGTGATATATGTTGTTATTATTTCTCGTTGGAGAAACTTGTCATGATTATTTTTGATTTAATCATTGTTGTATGATTATCGTACTTGTACTAGCATCGTTGTGCTAACCCCTTCGGAGGTCAACATTTGTTTATGTTCAGGATTCAGGAGAGCGGGGAAACAACCACTGAAGCTTCATGATGACGAGGATGCAGAGTGATGTTTCGGCCGAGTTTATTTATCTGTTGTTTGTATCGTTTTAATAAGTACTCGAGTACGACGTCATTTGTGATATCTGGATTTGGTGATGTATTAATATTTTTCTTTTGGATAATTATATTCTCAGTATTGGTCCAGAACTGTTGTATTTTATTTTGGTTACTTTCATATATTGGTACCTGTTATTGTCTTTTTAATTCTTCAGCCTTGTAAATTCTTATGTAAAGGATTTACGGCGCTGTAATATTCCTGAATATATCGGGGGTGTTACATCATTAAGCTCCGATAAGGGTTAATAACTATTTTACTAGTGTTGACACTTGATTCACTAGCCACTGTGGATACTTGGATTGCTAACATATCCCTACTTATAGCTTCCAAGCTTGGATACTTGCTTCTATAATGACTCCACCATTCAAGAATCTTGAATTTGGACCCTGTTTTTGGCTTCTCAACGGGATCAAGTAAATATATGTCAACCTCGTGCCCAACCACCAAATCCTCCCCTTCTTCAAGTTGTTTGTCCCAATCTTCTAGCATTGCCTTCTTCTACTATAGGTAATCTTTGTCTTTCCATTTGTTTTACTATTGCTAGTTATATCACCAATTGAGCCCTTCGAATTCCTTGATCTTTGTGAATTCCTAGCCCCCATAACAACTACATACTGGTTGCGAATGAATACCATCAGCTCATTTAGATCATTAAACCTCTTTCTAACCTCAGTTCTCTCCATGTTTAGCATTCTTTCGACTTGTCTCTCAAAATACTTCAACTTGTATCTTGGATCAAGAACAAGAGCAACCACAATAAAGGGATTGATGTCATCCAAAGTGTTAAACTATTTCTTGAATTTGGCTTCCATCTTTTCAGATATTTCAAATAATACATGATCTACTTCAGTGCTGGTCTCATTCAATGGCTTGTAGAAGAGTTCATCAAGCTCAGTGTTGATACTGACAATGTCATGAAAGACACTATGTGCAGTTGGTTCAAGTGAGGCATTCACATTCATTGTGACTTAGTAGAATAATTCAAGAAAAAATTGACAAAGCATTGCCATTTTCCTATCTGCATCCTTTGGTGGCCCAACTCTCATCCTTCTAGTCCCTTGAGGCTGAGTTTCTTCTCCATCTTCGTCGAACTCCTTTTTGCCATTTTCCTATCTGCATCATTTGGTGGCCCAACTCTCCTCCTTCTAGTCCCTTGAGGCTGAGTTTCTTCTCCATCTTCATCGAACTCCTCTTCCTCATTGAAGTAGCTTCTGTAATTAAATGCATCATCACCAGCCATCCTCTGAAAAGCCTGCCTCAATTCTTTGGATACATCGAACATCATGAATGTGGAATTCCACCTTGCATGCACATCCAAAATGCATAATTTATTGCATCCAATCTTGTCTTTCTCCAAATATTTTTTGAATGCCTCAGTCCTAGCTCCAGAACTCCTAACGAAGCAAATAACATTCCTTATTGCAACTTAACTTTCATGTCCTTCAAACCAGCCTTGATAATTAAATTAACAATATGTGCAAAACGTCTCACATGAACTACCAAGCTGACACAGACGTGATCTAATCCAGCTTCTGGAATATGACTCTTCACATTCCTGTTGGAACATTTTGTTCCATACATGCTTAATAGTGTTTTGATGATTAAAGTTGTTGCACAAAACAAAACAATAAAGAAGACCAAGCAAATCATCGAAGGAAACGAAGTGCAAAAAGCTGGACTGAAGGAAGATAACGTACGCTATGCAGATAGCGTAATAAGTAAAATGGGACGATTTGTAATATCCGGTATTTACGCTTTCTGTTATCTTGGATTGTTTGTGTCTTGGCACCAGACATTTTCTTGTTGATGTGAATCGGAGTGACTTCTATCGTGATACTCTATTTGTTTCTATCGCATAGCTGTTTTAGTCGGGTGCAACTTGTTGTCGCGTGCATTTCTTTGATTAAATGTGTGCGTGTGGTGTGGTATGTTATGTTTTGTTTTAAGTTTTAGGATGAAACTTCTTTTAAGGAGGGTAGTATGTTATATCCGCAATTTTGATTTCCGGTAATTTCCTTTTTTGGCGGAAGTCCATCTTAGTGACATTGTTGTGACCGTTTCATCATTTCGAGAATGATTAATTCTGCACTTTTTGTCATCCGAGTTCGTTTCGGTATCGTTTTGTTGAGTTCCGTGTTCCTAAATGGCTTTTCCGCACTTGAGTTCGATTCTTGCGAATCTCGTCTGAAACTATTGTTTTGAGTTCCTCGTAAGTTCATTTAGTATTATTATTCATGTTGCGAGCTTTGGCTTAGTGTTTCGATCGTGTATCGTGTATTTCAGACGTTTTGGGCCGTTTTCGTAATTTCCCAAAGTTTGGGGTAATTACTTCCGTTGTCGAATTTCGAGCCCCCGGATGGTCGGAATCGTGTGTTCTCTTAGCACTTAGATTCATCTTTGCGAGTACTTCGTAACTGTATCTTCGATTTATATTCAGGTCTGGGTTTTGGGGTGACCGGACCGTCGGATCGATCGAGTCCCGATTGCAAGACCTGGCCGAGTTACGGCCGTAGGACAGTGCCTGTTACGGCCATAAGCCATGGCCGGTCACGACCGACAGTGACCCGTGTGGGGTGGCCGGGTACGGACGACAGCGACTCGCAAGGATTGGCCGATTACAGCCGTAAGACTACGATCGGATACGGCCGTAAGGCCTGTTACGTACGTAAGCCCTAGCCAGTAACGTACGTAATGCTGCCGGCAGTTTTGGGCAGTAGGGTAGCCATGGCCGGTTACATACGTAAGGCGGCCGGCAGGCTGCCTATATAAGGCCAGCATACGGGTTTACACCCATTTTCTCACTTCGTTTCTTTCTCTTCCGCGGCTGGAGGCTTGGTTGGCTTGGAGGCATGTTGTCACGCGATAAATCCATGAAGTCCTGGAGTTTATATCATCGATTAGCCATCCTATAACATCCTTTTATCGAGCGAATCAGGTCAGATTTCCTGGAAATCCTAGTTTGGGAAAATTGGGGGTTTTGTTCGGTTTTGTCCGATTTAACCGTAATAACCTAGATTTGTGATGGATTGATGATTATTTAGATGTATTCTATCATTTCCCTTGTTACTCCATGGTCGGATTTGTTGGGATTCCACAGAAAATAAACGCAGCGGAAGAATAAACGGAATCCCTAAGAGGATCGATCAAGTAACTTATATACGAAAAGAAATACGAAGATCAAGGAATCAAATTCCCATACCTTTGATGTCTCTGAAAAACCTTCGTATGATCATGATGATGATGAATAGCCCTTCGTTCCAAACACCGAAAGCACGGTGCCTCTACTTCACACGCCGGAACTTGACGGAAAAATCAGCAAACTTCCTTTCTCTAAGAATGCGGCTAGGGAAGCTTGTAGGAATTTTTCTCTCGATCTTTTCTACTAATAACTTGTCTCTAAGATCAAGTATATGCTGTAGAAAATTTTTCTCACTCTTGATGCTCTCTCAAAAACGAAATTTTCACTTGGGGAAGGAAGAAGGAGACTTTTATGATTAAAAGACTTTCTTTTCACAAAATGATTAGAAGCCTCACATGTAGAAGATGCTTTTAAAAGCATTTCTACACCTCACATGATCCCACAAGTATATTATATAATGAGAGAGATACAAAGTAGAGAGAAGGGGGGGCCTTATAGGGAATCTTCAAGAAACGGGTCGAGTTAATTCGGCTCGTGTATTGGATGTTTGTCAAACGAATCCCTCGTGAATCGGATGTCCGTCAAACGAATCCGTTTTATTTCCAATGTGTTTATACTAATTAATTAATCCAATTAATTAGTTATATCAAACAAAAATATACATTTCTCTAAGAAATATAATTTATGAATTAAAGTAATCACCGAGTAACTTACTTACAATTCATAAGACCGCTATTTGATTTATCCGATAAATCACTAATATCTAATATTATAAGAGAGATTATTAATTCATATTTATCCGTCAATGATCCTCATGCGCGACTCGTAGGTTCGTCTCACCGGCATTGGGAGGAATCAATGAGTGCGCAAAGACTTAGCCAAATTAGCGGGCCGCACCGTAAACCCCGATCGAGAACGAATGAACGAATCATTCCGTAACCATTATGTCATGAATACCATATACGTATAGACCCTTCATCGATGTCCCGGTCAAATCTTCGGTCACAGAAAGTCAAACCCTACTGTTGACTAGACTCTACACATGTGTTAATACAAATCAAGACCGACTGATTAATAGTGTATCTAATACGACTATATCATAATGCTTTGGCCAAAGACTTATGATCTTATTCGCCATTAACCGTATAGGACATTCGCCTGCTCACTAACAGAGATAGAATCCTTTCTTGGCGTACAAGAAGATCGCTACTGCCCGTATAGTCCGCACTTCGAGGTCGACTCAGCAATTAAGCAAATGAGTCTAACTACTCTAATGACAAACTAAACGTCACAGGCACATCTTCTACTGAACCCTCAAGTCCAAGGTCCACGTATACTATCACAACCTTTCGATTCGTCATCGACTCTCCAAGAGTGAATACCGTGTGACTGAATCGAGTATGAGTCGTGTTCGAGTATACTGGTCCCACCAATATACTTATAACTATGCTATCAAGACGTGCACCCGTCCTAGCATCAGTTATACAAGTCTTATTAAAACTTAATGTCCTGTTAAGTTTTATCGACTTGCGAACTAGTTAAGCATTCGAGCTCTAAACACTTCTAGTGCCTATCTCCTTATGTCCATAAGAAGTAGAATGTTCACTCTAAAATGCAAGGACTATTATTCTATATACCAAATCACAATGCCAGTGATATACAATAATATAGAAATAATAATTGCCTTATTAAATATAATATTCATAATTACAATACAATTGCTCTCACTCTCTCATCCTCTGAGTGGCATTCGATGGCATATATTCCTAACAATCTCCCACTTGCACTCAATGCCACAAACTATAGTATCTAATACCCATACTCTCTAGATGTCTCTCTAAGACCTTCTGAGATAGTGGCTTGGTAAGCGGATCAGCAACGTTATTTGCTGTGTCTACTCTGCAAAGGTAACATTCCCATCCCGAACCATTTCTCTAACAAAATGATATTTTCTCGCAATATGTTTGGTGTTGTGGTGAGCCCTAGGCTCCTTAGCCTGTGCAACAACTCCGTCGTTGTCACAAAATAGTGTCACGGGCTTATCTGCATTAGGAACCACTTGAAGTTCCTCAGTGAACTTCTTTATCCAAAAAGCTTCTTTAACAGCCTCCGTGGCTGCCTGATATTCGGCTTGACATGTAGAGATAGCAGTCGAACTTTGCTTGGCACTTCTTCAAGAAACTGCCCCACCATTCAGCGTAAAGATATACCCTGATGTGGACATCTGAGCATCCATGTCCCCCCAAAAATCTGAGTCTGTATAACCCATCACTCTTAGTTCTCCACCGCCGTATGTAAGAACCAAGTCTTTAGTCCTCCTTAGGTACTTAAGAATGTTCTTTACAGCCGTCCAATGTTCCTGCCCTGGATTTGACTGAAACCGGCTTACTACGCTCACAGCATAGGCAATGTCTGGTGTAGTGCAAATCATTGCATACATAAGGCTACCTACTGCCGAAGCATAAGGTACCTTGCTCATTTCCTTTCTATCTTCCTCACCTTGAGGACACATCTTTAAGGAAAGTTTTGCACCATGTTGCATAGGTAGAAACCCTTGTTTAGAATCTTCCATCCTAAATCGCTTCAGGATCTTTTCTATGTAGAGGGCTTGGGAAAGACCTAACATTCTTTTCGCTCTATCCCGGTAGAGACGAATACCCAGAATATAGGTTGCTTTTCCCAAGTCTTTCATTGATAACTCTTTAGAAAGTCAAGCTTTCACAGAACTGAGCATTCCTACGTCGTTTCCTATAAGTAGAATGTCATCTGCATATAGTATTAAGAACGCAATTTTTCTCCCACTAACCTTCTTGTAAATACAGGGCTCTTCTTCGTTTTGGACAAAATCAAACTCTTTGACTGTCTCGTTAAAACGAAGATTCCAACTCCGTGAAGCTTGCTTCAGTCCATAAATGGCACGCTGAAGTTTGCATACTTTATGAATATTGGTTTGAGATATGAATCCTTAGTCGCTCCATGTAAATCTCCTCCTCGAGGAATCCATTTAGGAATGAAGTTTTCACAACCATGTTCAATATTTCATAATCTAAGTGGGCTGCAATATCAAGCATCATGCGAATAGACTTAATCATAGCTACAAAGTAGAAGGTCTCGAAGTAATCGATTCCTTCTCTTTGGGAATAACCCTTTGCCACAAGTCTGGCCTTATAGGTATCAACCTTGCCATCTCCATCAGTCTTTCTCTTATAGATCCATTTGTTTCCAATAGGCACTATGCCTTTAGGACGATCTACTAAAGTCCAGACCTGATTAGCATGCATTGAGTCTATCTCAGCTTCCATAGCTTCTTGCCACTTGGTGGAGTCAACATATACCATCGCTTGGTCGTATGTAGAAGGATCATTCTCTTGACTACTTTCTATCATCTCATGGACACCCAGTTCCTCTTGATGCAAATAGCCATACCTCTCAGGTATTTGAGAAATTCTATTAGACTTGCGAGGTTGTGTTTGTATTTCAGAAGGTTGGGTTCTAATATCTTGCATAGGTGTCTCATTTGGTGTTTCTTTTATTTCTTCCAAAGAAATATTTCTACCTGCCCCTCCTTCCTGAATAAACTGATCTTCCAGGAAGTGTGCTTGTATAGCAACGATGATCCTATGATCTTCGTGCATGTAGAATAGATATCCCATGGAATCCCCTAGATATCCTATGAAATGACCTTTCACATACCTAGTTTCCAATTTCTCTACTTTAGTCTTCTTGACATAAGCAGGGCATCCCCAAATCCTAATGTGATTAAGACTTGGTTTCCTACCTCTCCACATCTCATGGGGAGTCTTAGGAACGGATTTGGAAGGACATCTGTTCAAGATATGCACAGCAGTAAGGAGTGCATAACCCCACAGATAAATCGGTAGATCAGTATAGTTAAGCATGGAGCGAACCATGTCCAACAAGATTCGGTTCCTTCTTTCTGATACACCATTTAATTGTGGAGTAGCTGGAGGAGTGAATTGTGACACTATTCCTTGTTCTTTTAAGAACTCATCAAATTCGGTACTCATGTACTCACCACCCCGGTCTGACCGAAGAGTCTTAACACGGTTACATGTTTGATTTTCAACTAGGGCTTTAAATTCCTTGAATTTATCAAAAGCTTCAGACTTATGTTTCATTAAGTACACGAATCCATACCTGGTATGGTCATCAGTGAATGTAATGATATATTGAGAACCGTCTCGTGCCACTTCAAAAGGGCCACAGACGTCGGTATGGATCAATCCAAGTTTTTCAGCAGCTCTTTCAAAAGTCCCTGCGAAGTGTAACTTAGTCATTTTGCCTTGAAGGCAAGATTCACAAGTTGGATAGGGATCTGATCCCAATGGACCTGTAAGCCCATCTTTCTCCATTTTATGAACCTTGGTCTGACCGATATGACCAAGTCTAAGATGACACTTAAGTGCTTGGTTTGTTTCATCCCTACCACGCTTCCTAGTTATAGTGTTCACAGTTGTTTTATTCTTTAAATTTAAATGGTATAAACCATTTAATAATGTAGCAGTGCCAACCAATTTATTTCTGAAATAAATACGACAGGACCCATATCCAATAAAGAAGTGAAATCCCTTTCGGTCCATGACCGGAATTGATACAATATTCTTGTGCCCCTTGGGCAAAACAAGTACATCATCTAAAGTAAGAATAAAACCAGATTCTAAATCCAACATAAGGGATCCGATATCAGAAGCCTCGACACTATGCCCACTTCCGACGGTGACCATCACCTCCCCTGAATCTAGCTTCCTACTGCTCCGCATCCCGATTCATTGTACAAATGAGAGAACTCGCACCGAATCAAGTATCCAAGAAGTAGAATATACGATTCTGAACAATTTGTTTCTAAAACCAGAGTTCTGCACCAAGGCGCACACGGTCAAGCTTTGGACAATACCTCTTCCAGTGGCCTAGCTCACCGCAGCTTGAGGCATACATCCGCTTTCTTGGCCCCCTCGCTCTTTTGAACCATTGGGGCCTTGCCCTTTCCCTTGTCGATCTTGGCTATTGGACCTAATCGCTTCTTGTTCTTTTTCTTCTTATTCTTGACTTCCAAGTCCTGCAACAAATCACAAGTGCGCCTTCCTTTCCTTTGTCTTCATCTCGAGACTGGCGATGTCGCTTGTTCATTAGCCCAGCTAAGTTACATGCAATCTCATTGCAGTTGAAGTTCATGACAAATTGTGAAAAGGAGTCAGGAAGTGACTGCAGGATAAGGTCAGTTTGGAGAGATGCATGCATCTGAAAATCAAGAGCTTCCAATCTCTCAATCATCGAGATCATCTTGAGGACATGGTCCCCAACCCTCTCTCCTGCCTTCATCCTGGCACCGAATAATTGCTTTGATATCTCATATCTAGCAGTTTGGCTATGCTCTCCATAGATCTCAGCCAGGTGCGCTAAGATAGCTCGTGAAGACGTCATCTTTTCATGGGCACGTTGAAGCTCATTGGTCATTGAGCCTAACATGTACCCTCGCACTCTTATGTCGTCTTTTACCCATTTCTCATGGGCATCGACATCTTCCTGATTGGCTCGGGTTCTTGCAGGAGCCGCTGAGATGTCCGCCTCCAAGACGTATCCCAGCATTTCCATAGTTAGGACAATCCTCAAGTTCCGAAGCCAGTCCACATAGTTCAGACCAGTCAGGACGTTCTTTTCAAGTAGTATAGCGCGTGGGTTCATTGTCATATTGAGAGTTTTGTTAACTGCAGAGAATAATTTGAGATTCGTTAGTGTTTGTTTAATTATGATCCGAGTAAAGAATTTAAGGACTTTCTTTATTCATAACTCGGCTCCCACTATTTTATCGGCATTTACACACTCCCATGTTAAATCCGGAACTCTTGGGTGACTTCATAGTGGTGATCGATTTCTTTACAAAGTTTAATAGACGGCAACCCATACGGTTTATATTCTATTATTCTTTATAAAGTGGTGTCTAATACCAACCCATCTAATGGATGATTCGATCTTCTTTTACCCCTAGTTCACTTGCCCTCAACCCATTCGATTTCTATGTCTCGCTGAACTATCTAAGTTTAAACCGTCAACTCCTATTAGTCTGACAATTGAATCTTACCCGGCAACCCATACGGTTTATAGGGGTTTGATTTGTCACAACCAAAGGCATCTAATGCACTCTAGGAATTTATCAACTTTCCCCAAAAATATTACTCCCGACATACTCTAAGAATAATATTCCGGTTTAGATTTCAATTTTCCATGAGTTTGACGGAGGGTAGGAAACCTCGTAACTTTTATAACTTAGTGTTTGTAAGTGGGAGTATTAACGCGATTATATGTTACACTTTGCACATTAATCCGTTTATAAACGCGGTTTGTGGTTTGTCAATCATTCAAAATGAAAAACAATAAATAGCAACCTAGTTACTACCAACATATAGCTCATGGACTTTTTCCTAAGTATTGGGCCAAGCCAAATAAAGAAAGGAAAAATACGGATTGATTCTTCGTCTTCTAGTCGGTCGTCTTCGGTCTTCGTCATAGCCATATGAATAATTACATCATTGAACAATACGTCCTATTATACATATTTTCTAGTAAAAATAAATAGGCTCAAAACGGCCTTTACAACCATATCGAATCGAACAAATCAACAACTAAGTCCACGAGCTATATCACCATCACATAAGGCATTCCATACAACATGTAACGGTAAATGAAATTAAATAATTAACTAATATATTAATCCAATTAATATAAAAATTAATCTATTTAATTTCTACAATATTAATCAAATTAATATTTATAATCGTCATTTTAATCCGCTCAAAGTAATCCGCCAAAATAATATTCTCGTCTAATAATTTCCCTTAATAAAAATATTCCAAATATTTTATTAAATCCAATTAAATCCAATTTAAATTTCGGAAATTATTACAACGAAATATAAACACAAAATGGAGTCCGAAAATCCAAAGATCGTGCCCAATTACGGCCGATTCAAAATCGGGCCGAAACCCGAGAACCGCCCGACCGAGTCACTCACCATCGCCTGCAGCCGGCCGAGCTGCTACAAGAGCCTACCGAGTCACTCTCGCCGCCAGCAAGAATTCAAAGAAGCCGGTCAAGGCCTTCGCGGCGGTATTCGTGTTTAACCCCCGTTTTTCTCATTTTTTCGACTCGCTTCCAAAATGAAAAAGTTTCTTAACTTCATGAAGAACTTATAAATCAACATAAATCAAAATTTTCAGATTTATAATTCACATAAAATAGTCGAAACTTGACTTACTATGAACGATTAAATATCTTCGATTATATCTATTATGATTCTAAATCTTAAACATCATCAAATAACATTCCAAATGCAAAGATGATCGTATATACGATATATTTGACCTTGCTCCGATACCACTGTTGGGATTCCACAGAAAATAAATGCAGCAGAAGAATAAACGGAATCCCTAAGAGGATCGATCAAGTAACTTATATACGAAAAGAAATACGAAGATCAAGGAATCAAAGTCCCATACCTTTGATTTCTTTGAAAAACCTTCGTATGATGATGATGATGATGAATAGCCATTCGTTCCAAACACCGAAAGCACGGTGCCTCTACTTCACACGCCGGAACTTGACGGAAAAATCAGCAAACTTCCTTTCTCTAAGAATGCGGCTAGGGAAGCTTGTAGGAATTTTTCTCTCGATCTTTTCTAATAATAACTTGTCTCTAAGATCAAGTATATGCTGTAGAAAAATTTTCTCACTCTTGATGCTCTCTCAAAAACGAAATTTTCACTTGGGGAAGGAAGAAGGAGACTTTTATGATTAAAAGACTTTCTTTTCACAAAATGATTACAAGCCTCACATGTAGAAGATGCTTTTAAAAGCATTTCTACACCTCACATGATCCCACAAGTATATTATATAATGAGAGAGAGAGACAAAGTAGAGAGGAGGGGGGGCCTTATAGGGAATCTTCCAAGAAACGGGTCGAGTTAATTTGGCTCGTGTATTGGATGTTCGTCAAACGAATCCCTCGTGAATCGGATGTCCGTCAAACGAATCCGTTTTATTTCCAATGTGTTTATACTAATTAATTAATCCAATTAATTAGTTATATCAAACACAAATATACATTTCTCTAAGAAATATAATTTATGAATTAAAGTAATCACCGAGTAACTTACTTACAATTCATAAGACCGCTATTTGATTTATCCGATTAATCACTAATATCTAATATTATAAGAGAGATTATTAATTCATATTTATCCGTCAATGATCCTGTTGCGTGACTCCATAGGTTCGTCTCAGCCGGCATTGGGAGGAATCAATGAGTGCGGGCAGCACTTAGCCAGCCTAGCGGGCCGCACTGTAAACCCCGACTGAGAACGAATGAACGAATCATTCCAGAACCATTATGTCATGAATACCATATACGTATAGACCCTTCATCAGATGTCCCGGTCAAATCTTCGGGTCACGGTAAAGTCAAACCCTACTGTTGACTAGACTCTATACATGTGTTAATACAAATCAAGACCGACTGATTAATAGTGTATCTAATACGACTATATCAGAATGCTTTGGCCAAAAACTTATGATCTTATTCGCCATTAACCGTATAGGACATTTGCCTGCTCACTAACAGGAGATAGAATCCTTTCTTGGCGTACAGTAAAGACTGCTACCTGCCCGTATATTCCGCACTTCGAGGTTGACTCAGCAATTAAGCAAATGAGTCTAACTACTCTAATGACAAACTAAACGTCACAGGCACATCTTCTACTGAACCCTCAAGTCAAAGGTCCACGTATACTATCACAACCTTTCGATTCGTCATCGACTCTCCGAGAGTGAATACCGTGTGACTGAATCGAGTATGAGTCGTGTTCGAGTATACTGGTCCCACCAATATAATTATAACTATGCTATCAAGACGTGCACCCGTCCTAGCATCAGTTATACAAGTCTTATTAAAACTTAATGTCCTGTTAAGTTTTATCGACTTGCGAACTAGTTAAGCATTCGAGCTCTAAACACTTCTAGTGCCTATCTCCTTATCTCCATAAGAAGTAGATGTTCACTCTCAAATGCAAGAACTAATATTCTATATACCAAATCACAATGCCAGTTATATACAATAATATAGAAATAATAATTGCCTTATTAAATATAATATTCATAATTACAATACAATTGCTCTCACTCTCTCATCCTCTGAGTGGCATTCGAGGGCATATATTCCTAACAGGATTATATAGATTCGTCGTTTTGGTCGAGTTCTTAATCGACTCCTTGAAGGTGTCCGATAAAAGGTCTTAGAGGGAGATTCCGGCGTTATGCGATTATTATTCATCGTACGACTGTTGATTTATTGTTGATATGACTTAGGGATGAAATCCTTGTGAAGAACTCGAGTCGGAACCCTCCCGTTCGTTGTCTTCTTCGGGGTCCGAGCTTCCCAATCGAACCGTGTTCTTCGGAGTGTTCGGTAGCGGTTACTGAGGCAAGTACCTTGCTATATGATTTGTGTCTTGTGGATAGAAACTTCGTGATAGGTTTGTGATTAATTGTTTTGCCTTCTTGAACATGCTTCGTATGATTTGATAAGTGTGAACAATTGATGGTAGTGATGATGTTTCTCACTTGGTTAATGTGGTGGAATGGTCTTGGTTGTGTTAATCATGTGGTTCGTGTTGTGCGTGATTGGTCATGGTTTAATTATCGTGATGATCATGACATTTGTGTCGGTTAGATTACATATTTGAATATGTATTACGATGTATTGTTGTCTGGTTTGACTTATTGATAACCAAGTGTGTTACTTGTTGTGATGTGTTGAGTTGATCAATATGAGTTGCATCGTAATATTATGTGTGTTCCAGGTAAGGTCTGACGAGGCCTCTGGAGTTCGGTACATGATGTGTACGAACAAGATGTGTATTCCAGGTAGGGTCCGTCGAGGCCTCTGGAGTTCGGTACATGATATGTACGAATGATATATGTTGTCCAGGTAGGGTCCGTCGAGGCCTCTGGAGTTCGGTACATGATGTGTACGAACAATGCGTGTGGTCCGGGTAGGGTCCGTCGAGGCCCCCGGAGTTCGGTACATGATGTGTACGAACAGTGATCGTATGACAGTGATTGTTTGGATAACGTTTAAAACATGAGTCACGAACTCATGATGATATCTTAACTAGTGTGTTTTGAAATGAGAATCGGGCTGAGGCCCTAAAGTTTTCGAAAAGGTTTTGTAAATCGGGATTTGAGGTCCAAAAGAATTTCTACTTTAAAAATCCCCGAGCTAATGAGTTCCTTTTCAAATATTGCTTGCGGGAATTCGAAATTCTAGAACTTCTCAGGAATATTTTGATAGTTGATTTCCGAGGTAAATTCGTGGTTGCTATTTACTTGTTGCGTTTCATATCGTATTATACTTGCACTAGTAAAACAGTAGAGTTTTACTAACCCCCGAGTAATCGGGGGTGGATGTCTGTTTTGCATCCAGGTACATGCAGGTTTAGGGGAGCAGTCACAGGATTGGCGCAGGAGGATGACGAGCTGCGATACTAATCAAGAGATGAGAGTTGTTTTGATTTTCGTTGTGTTGTCAGAGTTGATTTCAATCTTCCGCTATATTGTGTTTCGACCCCTGTGTGGGTAATGTTGTTTTAGTCAGTTCTGTTGATTGAGTTGTGTGACCTCATCGGTCTGTGTATTCACGTGTAATACCCGAGATTTCTGTTATGTATTTAGAACTTGTGACATTGTTATTGTTGCACTTTTATCTGAGTATTATTCTCCGTATTTCATAATCCGATGTTGTTGAGCGTATGATTTCATGAATGTGATGAAAATTGTGATTCTGCGCATGTAGCGCACGCTATCGACTATGTGTAGCGTACGCTAAGTTGTATCCATAGCGCACGCTGTGCATGACCTTAGCACGCGCTATACGTAGTCAGCATGATTGAGACGTGTGGTAGGTGAGATCAGGTCGGGGATCTTGGTCGGATTGTGTCGGGATGAACCTGGACGGCTTTCGGGAAAAGCCAAGTCAACGCCTTAGCGCACGCTACTGACATGAGAATAGCGCACGCTAAGTGCTGAGTACCGTGAAGTCAGTAAGCCGTTAGCGCACGCTACGAGAATGGACTAGCGCGCGCTAATAACCATTTCCTATAAATAGGACAGCATCCTTTTCGTATTTTCAGTCCTTTCTTCTCCCACATCCGAATCCTTATACTTAGAGTATTACTCTCTACATCCTAAACACTTCATATCAGCATCCTAGCTCGTGTTGAAGATTGTAGATCAATGAGGATTGGTGTTCAAGCCTTCGACGTTGGATTGCTTCGATTTCCTCCTTGTTCTTCACTACTTTGAGGTAGGTGATTCTTCACCAATATTAGTAGTGTTCTAAAGGACGTTTGATCATGTTTTACTAGTCTGTTATTTCGTTTATAATCGAACATCACGTGTTAGAAGGATACTTTTGACGTATCGGCACTCATTCTTCGTAGAATCCTTTGAACCTTTTTAGTATATGGACTCATAAGCATATTATGTATCTTCAAACTGATCATGACCAGTATATGAAGATTACCTAGTTCGTATGTTTTACGTAAGGAATCATATGTTTTGGGACTTGGAATGAACGGAACTTAGAATATTTTCTTGAGGATCAAGATGAATTATGGTGTAGTAATGATGATATGTATCCTTGTATATCGTAGTCGTTTAATACGTATAGAACTTTCACAAACCTTATGAGCATGATATGCACGGGGATGACATGTATTATCACCATAGAATTCATGAGTTCATCACCATTAGATCTAGTTTTACGCAAGTGTGTCGCCATGCACGTTTAGCGTACGCTTACATACGTAAGTTAACGTGCGCTATCGGGGATAAGCTAACGACGCTACGTTTGGTACGTAACGCACGTTATGATATCGGCCAGTCGATCGGTGATCAGAGAGAACTGTCGGTCCATGGCTAGCGTACGCTAGGCTTAGACGATAGCGTACGCTAACAGGCAGGCTTAGCGCACGTTACATAGAGTACGTAGCGTACGCTAAGTGGTTCAGACAGATTGTATATTTTGAGCTTTTGGCCGTAGACCGATTTGTTAGGCAATCGTTCGACTTGAGATGATTTGTATATCATTTCTTTTGTTAAGGTTCGAGCTTGCTACATTGATCGAAGGAGGCGGCCTTCGAGTGTGTTGAGATCATTGAAGTGTTTCGTTCTTGCCATCTTCGAGGCACGTATCGTAATATGTTAATATTGGTATTTTGAGCATGCGTGTGATTATTCATGTTGTTGAACATGAGATTTATTACGTTGAATTTTCATGATATTCGTTATCTAGTGTTTGTATGTTCATGTTCATGGACATGGCGATTTGGCACAAATGTATGCATGAGTTATGTTGGTGTTTGTTGTGCGATCTATGCTGAGGGCGCTGGATCGGATGTCCACCTCGTGTTGGTCCGACGGGATCATCTTGGGATCTAGGCTGAGGGCGCTGGATCATTGGACGGGTTATTTCCACCTCGTGTTGGTCCGACGGGATCATCTTGGGATCGATGCTGAGGGCGCTGGATCATTGGAATACCCTTGCTGTGTTAATGGAATCTTGTGGATTCGCATTTTCGGATTCCGGTAGCGGAAGTCCGTGTGGTGTATCTTGTTATGTATTGTTGATGCATATTTGATTCGTTTAAATGATACTTGTACTAGCATCTTTTTGCTAACCCCTTCGGGGGGGACATTTGTTTTGATGTTCAGGTAGCCGAGGAGCAGGGAAACGACCCGCGATCGACGTGACGACGAAGGGGTTCAGTGATGTTTGTTGTTGTCGGTGATTTGTTTTCTTGGTTGATTTCAGTACTCGAGTACGCGTGTCTTATTAATATCATTTCGATATGGTTGTATTAATTACTCGTTGAACCAGTTGTACGGTTTTGTAAACTTGAATTTCCGTGATATTGATGTTCTATATTTACATTTCTTTTAAATTAGCCTTGTAAATCCTTACTTAATGGGTTTACGGCGCTGTAATTATTCCGAATATCTCTGGGTGTTACAGAATATGGTATCGGAGCTAAGATTTATGGATATCTTGGCAGTCGGGTTTTAAGTTGGGTCTGTTTACGTTATTGATTTACGAGTCGTTCGTAACATCACAGTTCAGCCAAAAGTCGTCATGTGGACCGTGGTTGTAAGTCTCCTAATCTCTTATACTACCGTTTTACTTAATTACTGTTTTGTGAGTATTGACGGGCTTTATTTCGAAAACTTTGTCCTGGATATTGAGGAATTGTGTTTATAGTATGTTGAGAGGAGGACGTGGATGCAGACGCGGTCGTGGACGCGGACGGGGTAACATGAGACAGGAGGATTCCGTAACTACCCCAGAATTATCAGCTAGTCGAACCGATTCCCATTCTGGAGGGCAGCAAGGATCAGCGAATGACGACGCAAATCCTAACATGCCGAGAGTGCTTCAACAGGTGGTGGCGCAGATAAACCAGTTCGCCCAGGTAGTCGACCGCATGCAGACGGCGATGGGACAGCAGCACCACGAGGATAACCGGGGAGACAGATGGCTTGCTGAGGTGGTCAAATTGCACCCGCCAAAATTTGACGGATCTGCTGAGGCACTTACTTGGGATCACTGGCTTAAGGAGTTAGAGAAGATATTCGCGGGTCTTAACTGTCCCGAGGACCGGAAGGTTCCCATTGCCAAGTATTTTCTGACTGGGGAGGCCTTTGATTGGTGGGAAGCTATTCGACCCGAAAATCATAATGCAGATTGGACAGAATTCAAACTAATGATGGAAGCACAGTATTGACCTCGTCCAGTTAGAGAGGCAAAGATCCGAGAGTTTTTCTCACCACAGAGTTCGGAAGCATCTGTGACAAATGTAATCAAAACTTTTAATCATCAGCTGACTTGTGTGCGACACTTGGTCAGAACGGAGGCAGAAAAGATTTTTCATTTCGATATGCGGATGAAGCCGGAGATTTATCAGTACATGTCCGGGTTCGAGTGTACTACGTTGCGACAGTATCAAGACAAAGCGCTGGCCTACGACATGAAAGAGGCGGCGGTGGAGAAATCAGTAGAGGCAAAGAAGCAGAAAGTGACCGGCAGCTTCTCAGAAAACAAGAACGGTGGGCCCCGCAAGGGCCAGTCTTCCTTTTATTCGGCTAGGAAACCTCCACAACCTTCTAGAGGCGGAAAGAAGTTCCGAACTACATCAGCAGTTTCGGACGCATCAAGGAAATGCTACAATTGTGGTCGAGCAGGGCATATTCGACGTGACTGCCCCGTATCTTCTGTGACTTGTTACGATTGTGGACAAGAAGGGCACCATGCGGCTTTCTGTGGAGTTGCTACTAGATCTTTTGGTACTCGCACTCCAGCGCCAGTTCCGAAGGAGATAAGTGTGAACTAGACGCAACAGAGTGGATTTCAGCAGCAGAATATTGAAAAGAGAGAGACATCCAGTGCTGGGTCCGTTCCTCCGCGCCTGTACGAGATGAGGAAATCTGACGATCAGAACACTATTGTTGCATCAGGTACGATTCAGATCCTTTTGCAACCAGTTAGTGTTTTATTCGATTCCGGAGCTACACATTCTTTCGTATCAATGAACTGTGTAAATCGTTTAAAAATCTCGTGCTTTTTTTATTGTGAACCATATGTTGTGGGTTTGCCGAGTGGAGAGAGAATTGTGGGAACCCTAGAGGCTAGAGATTTTCCAGTGTCTATAGGAGGGAGAGATTGGCCATCGAATCTTATTGTAGTTGACATCTACGGTGACGATTTAATTCTCGGAGACGATTGGCTCAACCGTTATGGAGCTATTCTGAACTACCGAGAGAGAGAGTCATTTCTATCATTGATGATGACGGATCTGAACACTTATTCCGAGGATGGAGACCGGGAAGCTCGGGAAAATTGATCAAAGCAGTGAAAGCCGTGAAATTACTGAAGCAAGGATGTTATGGACTTTGGTGTTATGCCATGAGGAAAGAGGAAGGAGTATAGCTCTCGTCTATTTCAGTTGTGAATGAGTTCTCAGATGTATTTCCTGACGAACTACCTGGGTTACCTCCATAGAGAGAAGTGGAATTCACTATCGAATTAGAGCCTGGAGCAGCTCCTATTTCCAGAACACCATACCGCATGGCGCCAACCGAGATGTATGAACTCAAGAAGCAACTGGAGGAATTGTTACAGAAGGGTTATATTCAACCTAGCGTTTCTCCTTGGGGAGCGCCCGTTCTCTTTGTCCAGAAGAAAGACGGATCCCTCCGACTGTGTATTAATTACAGGGAGCTCAACAAGATGACGATCAAGAATAAGTATCCTATACCTCGGATCGATGACTTGTTTGATCAACTGCAAGGGGAAAGGGTTTTCTCGAAGATTGACTTGCGATCAGGATACCATAAGTTGAGAATTAAGGAATCGGATATACCGAAGTCTGCTTTCAGGTCCCGGTACGGGCAATATGAGTTCGTAGTGATGCCGTTTGGACTTACCAATGCTCCCGCGGTATTCATGCAATTGATGAATCGGGTATTCTTGGAATACTTGGATAAATTTGTGGTAGTCTTCATTGATGACATCTTGATATATTCGAAGGACGCAGAGGAGCATGCCGAACATTTGCGTGTGATTTTGAGCACCTTGAGGAAGGAACAACTGTATGCAAAGCTTTCAAAATGCGAGTTCTGGCTCAGGGAGGTAACTTTCCTTGGGCATGTGATATCAGCTGACGGAGTTCAGGTGGACCCGAAGAAAGTCGAAGCAATCTTGGAATGGGAAGCTCCTAATAACGTGAAAGAAGTCCGGAGTTTCTTAGGACTTGCTGGATATTATCGCCGCTTTGTAGAGGGATTTTCCAAAATTGCTCGTCCGCTCACTCAGCTGTTACAGAAAACTCAAAAGTTCACGTGGGATGAGAAATGCCAGGCTGGTTTTGATGAACTTAAGAAGAGACTAACGACAACACCTATATTAGCATTACCAGATGGAACTGATAGATTCATGGTGTACAGCGACGCTTCAAATCAGGGTCTGGGATGTGTGTTGATGCAACGAGATAAGGTGATTGCCTATGCTTCTCGACAGTTGAAACCATACGAGGTTAATTACCCGACTCATGATCTGGAGCTAGCAGCTGTAGTCTTTGCTTTGAAAATTTGGAGACATTATTTGTACGACACTCATTGTCGGATCTTTACCGATCATAAGAGCCTCAAGTACATTTTCAGTCAGAAAGAATTAAACATGAGGCAGAGAAGGTGGCTGGAATTGATCAAGGATTACGACTTGGAGATTCTCTATCATCCAGGGAAAGCAAATATAGTAGCCGATGCTTTGAGCCGTAAACCTGTTTCTCTTCGAGTGTTGGAAGCACTTACATCCCAAACCAGCATTCAACGGGAACTGATCCGCGAAGGGATTGAAGTATGGGCACCAGAAATCCAAGGGCAACTATATGTGATGGAACTGACTTCATCACTAGTCGAGGAGATCAAATCTAAGCAGTTGGGCGATTCTCTGATCCTTCGATTATGTGATGAAGTAAAGAAAGGAAAAGCCCCAGTTTTCGTGATACAAGATGATGGAGTTCTGAGATTTCAGAGTCGACTTTGTGTTCCCGATGATGATGATTTGAGACGGACTATTCTGAAGGAAGCTCACAGCGCACCCTATTCTATTCACCCGGGCAACAGTAAGATGTATAAGGATTTAAAACAAAACTTCTGGTGGGGGAATATGAAGAAGGACATAGCAGAGTACGTTTCGAAGTGCTTGACTTGTCAGCAAGTTAAGATTGAACATCAGCGACCTGCCAGAATGTTAAAGCCGCTTCCGATCCCTGAATGGAAGTGGGAGGACATCTCGATGGATTTCATCACCAGTATGCCAAGAACGAGAACGGGAATGAACATGATTTGGGTTATAGTTGATCGACTAACCAAGTCGGCTCATTTCCTAGGAATTAAAGATACATGGGGACCCGAGAGATTGGCGCGAGTATTTATTGCGGAGATAGTCAGATTGCATGGGACGCCGAAGACCATTATTTCGGATCGAGATGGTCGCTTCGTGTCACATTTCTGGAAGGCAGTTCACAGGGCTTTGGGGACTGAGCTCCACTTTAGCACAGCTTATTATCCCCAAACGGACGGTCAGTCCGAAAGGACTATACAAATCGTAGAAGACATGCTTAGAGCTTGTGCATTGGATTGGTCAACTGATTGGGAAGTTCACTTGCCCTTGATTGAGTTCACCTATAACAATAGTTGGCATGGTTCTATTAAGATGGCACCATTTTAAGCTTTGTACGGGAGAAGATGCCGATCACCCTTGTGCTGGAATGATTCTTCGGATTTGATCGGGATGGAACCGGAATTGATAATTCAGACTCAAGAGAAGATAGCTTTGATTCGAGAAAGACTGTTGACTGCCCAGAGTCGACAAAAGTCTTATGTAGACGTACGTCGTCGTCCTCTAGAGTTCGACGTTGGGGAACATGTACTATTGAAGGTGTCTCCTACACGAGGGATTTTCCGTTTTGGGAAAAAGGGTAAGCTAAGTCCGAGATATATCGGACCATCCTCGAGAGAGTTGGAGATTTAGCATACAGGTTGGCCTTACCGCCATCGCTGAGTCACGTTCACAATGTGTTTCACGTATCCCAATTGCGGAAGTATGTACCGGACCCGAGTCACGTCATTGATTTCGATGAGATCGAGATAGCTAATGATGGCACCTTCGAAGAGAGACAAATCAAGATACTTGAGAGTCGGATCAAACAGTTGAGGAATAAACCAATACACTTGGTTAAAGTACAATGGTCAAGACACGGAGTCGAAGAGGCCACTTGGGAAACAGAGGACAGTATGAAGACTAGATATCCGGAGTTGTTTTCATCTTAAGTTTCGGGACGAAACTTCTTTTTAGGAAGGAAGGATGTAATACTCGAGATTTCTGTTATGTATTTAGAACTTGTGACATTGTTATTGTTGCACTTTTATCTGAGTATTATTCTCCGTATTTCATAATCCGATGTTGTTGAGCGTATGATTTCATGAATGTGATGAAAATTGTGATTCTGCGCATGTAGCGCACGCTATCGACTATGTGTAGCGTACGCTAAGTTAGATCCATAGCGCATGCTGTGCATGACCTTAGCGCGCGCTATACGTAGTCAGCATGATTGAGATGTGTGGTAGGTGAGATCAGGCCGGGGATCTTGGTCGGATTGTGTCGGGATGAACCTGGACGGCTTTTGGGAAAAGCCAAGTCAACGCCTTAGCGCACGCTACTGACATGAGAATAGCGCACGCTAAATGCTGAGTACCGTGAAGTCAGTAAGCCGTTAGCGCACGCTACGAGAATGGACTAGCGCGCGCTAATAACCATTTCCTATAAATAGGACAGCATTCTTTTCGTATTTTCAGTCCTTTCTTCTCCCACATCCGAATCCTTATACTTAGAGTATTACTCTCTACATCCTAAACACTTCATATCAGCATCCTAGCTTGTTTTGAAGATTGTAGATCATTGAGGATTGGTGTTCAAGCCTTCGAAGTTGGATTGCTTCGATTTCCTCCTTGTTCTTCATTACTTTGAGGTAGGTGATTCTTCACCAATATTAGTAGTGTTCTAAAGGACGTTTGATCATGTTTTACTAGTCAGTTATTTCGTTTATAATCGAACATCACGTGTTAGAAGGATACTTTTGACGTATCGGCACTCATTCTTCGTAGAATCCTTTGAACCTTTTTAGTATATGGACTCCTAAGCACATTATGTATCTTCAAACCGATCATGACCAGTATATCAAGATTACCTAGTTCGTATGTTTTACGTAAGGAATCATATGTTTTGGGACTTGGAATGAACGGAACTTAGAATATTTTCTTGAGGATCAAGATGAATTATGGTGTAGTAATGATGATACGTATCCTTGTATCTCGTAGTCGTTTAATCCGTATAGAAATTTCACAAACCTTATGAGCATGATATGCACGGGGATGACATGTATTATCACCATAGAATTCATGAGTTCATCACCATTAGATCTAGTTTTCTGCCAGTAGTAATCTGCCATGCACGGTTAGCGCACGCTAACATACGTAAGTTAACGTGCGCTATCGGGGATAAGCTAACGCACGCTACGTTTGGTACGTAACGTACGTTATGATATCAGCCGAGTCAGTCGGCTGATCAGAGAGAACTGTCGGTCCATGGCTAGCGTACGCTAGGCTTAGACGATAGCGTACGCTAACAGGCAGGCTTAGCGCACGTTACATAGAGTACGTAGCGTACGCTAAGTGGTTCAGGCAGATTGTATATTTTGAGCTTTTGGCCGTAGACCGATTTGTTAGGCAATCGTTCGACTTGAGATGATTTGTATATCATTTCTTTTGTTAAGGTTCGAGCTTGCTACGTTGATCGAAGGAGGCGGCCTTCGAGCATGTTGAGATCATTGAAGTGTTTCGTTCTTGCCATCTTCGAGGCAAGTATCGTAATATGTTAATATTGGTATTTTGAGCATGCGTGTGATTATTCATGTTGTTGAACATGAGATTTATTATGTTGAATTGTCATGATATTCGTTATCTAGTGTTTGTATGTTCATGTTGATGGACATGGCGATTTGGCACATATGTATGCATGAGTTATGTTGGTGTTTGTTGTGCGATCTATGCTGAGGGCGCTGGATCGGATGTCCACCTCGTGTTGGTCCGACGGGATCATCTTGGGATCTAGGCTGAGGGCGCTGGATCATTGGATGGGTTATTTCCACCTATTGTTGGTCCGACGGGATCATCATAGGATCTATGCTGAGGGCGCTGGATCATTGGAATACCCTTGCTGTGTTAATGGAATCTTGTGGATTAGCATTGTCGGATTCCGTAGCGGAAGTCCGTGTGGTGTATCTTGTTATGTATTGTTGATGCATATTTGATTCATTTAAATGATACTTGTACTAGCATCGTTTTGCTAACCCCTTCGGGGGTGGACATTTGTTTTGATGTTCAGGTAGCCGAGGAGCAGGGAAACAGCCACAGTACTGACGTGACGACGAAGGGGTTCAGTGATGTTTGTTGTTGTCGGTGATTTGTTTTCTTGGTTGATTTCAGTACTCGAGTACGCGTGTCTTATTAATATCATTTTGATATGGTTGTATTAATTACTCGTTGAACCAGTTGTACAGTTTTGTAAACTTGAATTTCCGTGATATTGATGTTCTATATTTACATTTCTTTTAAATTAGCCTTGTAAATCCTTACTTAAAGGGTTTACGGTGCTGTAATTATTCCGAATATCTCGGGGTGTTACATTAACGGTCTGTATTATTTTATTGTTTGACCCTGGTCGGGCAAATATTTGGTCGTTTTGTAAGGTTTAGCCTGGTAGATCCTCGTGAAAAGGGGTCTACGGTGTGTCATATTCCCATATGGTTTTGGGGGTGTTACACGATTAACGTACGTAACCAATACTACTTAACGTACGTAATATGTAGTTCAAACCAGATAAACGTTGGAAGAGTCAAAGTCAGAAAAGTAGCAACGGATATATGATGTCATCAATGACGTATTCATAGCGTACGTAATGGTGTTTTATTAACGTACGTAAAGGAGGAAACGAATGTTATTGGAATGAAACTGGACTAAGCTAACGTACGTAACCCGGATGGTATAACGTACGTAACTCGAGCTAACGTACGTAATGTGGAGGCCTTAACGTACGTAAGAGAGGCTCGGGGAGCTAACGGCTAGTAAGGCTTTGGAGCCTATAAATACCATTCTTATGGTATTGTTTCACTACAACAACTTCAAGCAAACGATACATTCATCAAAGATTGATATACATTATATTGTTATTGTGATATTGAGCTTATATTGTTAGTTTGAGTGTTTATACATTCAACACATACACGAGAGGTAAAAGAAAATATACGATTGGATTTTGTATTATTAGGATCAAGGATCCGGCATTATTAGAATCGCAATCGCTATCTTAGTGAGGTTTATCTAGTACCGAAATAAAGCTAGAGCAGTTGATTCCTTATACGATAGAAAAGGAAAATGGTTTAACTTGGACTGACACAAAGACAAGTATGAGTGGTTTATCACGGACCAATTGAAGACGTGATTGTAACGGTTATCCCTCGACCGATAGAAGATAAGCTTGTAACGGTAATCCCCCGACCGATAGAAGAGAGGTGCAGAGGTTTTGATCTTCATCCTATAGAAAAAGATAACGAGAGAGGATGTAGGCACGTTTGGCCGAACCTCTATAAATCCGTGTGTCGGTTTATACAACAACATCTAAGCCTTAGTCCCAAAATGATTTGGGGTCGGCTAACATGAATCAAACTTTGAAACCGTCAATAATCGTTACATAAATAACATAAAAGGAAAAAAGAGGGAAAAAGTAGAGAAAAAAGCAAATAAAAAAAGAGAATGAATGTAAAAAAAAAAAAGGAATCAGACTCCATCCACCATCCGTATTCTTTCCCGCCACATTTGCCTCTCCATCGCCATACTTTCTCCAATTCCAAGAAACCGCATATCATTTTCAATCATCTTTATCCAAGTTTTCTTGGGTCTTCCTCTACCTTTCACAACATTACTTGTTCCCCAACTTTCTAGTCTCCTCACTGGGGCATCAATAGGTCTTATTCTCACATGACCAAACCATCGTAATCGATTCTCCATCATCTTGTCTTCTATAGACGCAACTCTTACCTTCTCTCTGATCACCTCATTTCTGAGCCGATCCTTTTTTGTATTACCACACATCCATCGTAGAATACGCATCTCTGCCACATTCATCTTTTGAACGTGACACTGTTTTACAGCCCAACACTCGGTGCCATATAACAGCGCAGGCCTAATTGTCGTGCGGTAAAATTTACCCTTTAATCTATGAGGCATGCCAGGATCACATAAAACCCCTGCGGCACTCTTCCACTTCAACCACCACTGTGTCGGTTTATATTCTGTAATTTATTTTTACGGAATTAAATGAGTATAATGCGTCATATTGCGTAAGCGTAAATAAAGTGCGGAAAATAAACGACACACGGATTTATAGAGGTTCGGCTATAAACGAGCCTACGTCTTCTCTCGGTATCTTTTTCTATAGGTTGAAGATAGAAATCTCTGCACCTCTCTTCTATCGGTCAAGGGATAACCGTTACAATCACTTCTTCAATTGGTCCGTGATAAACCACTCGTACTTGTCTTTGTGTCGGTCCAAGTTAAACCATTTTCCTTTTCTATCGGACAAGGAATCAACCGCTCTAGCTTTCTATCGGTACTAGATAAACCTCACTAAGATAGCGATTGTGTTCTAATAATGCCAGATCTTTGATCCTAATAACACCGAATCCAATCGTATCTTTTCTTTTACCTCTCGTATATGTGTTGAATATATAAACACTAAAACTAACAATATAAGCTCAATATCACAACAACAATATAACGTATATCAATCTCTGATGAATGTATCGTTTGCTTGAAGTTGTTGTAGTGAAACAGTACCATAGGAATGGTATTTATAGGCTCCAAAGCCTTACTAGCCGTTAGCTCCCTGAGCCTCTCTTACATACGTTAAGGCCTCCACATTACGTACGTTAGCTCGAGTTACGTACGTTATACCATCCGGGTTACGTACGTTAGCTTAGTCCAGTTTCAGTCCAGTAACATTCGTTTCTCCTTTACGTACGTTAATAAAATACCATTACGTATGTTATGGATACGTCATTGCTAACGTCATATATCCGTTGCTACTTTTCTGACTTTGACTCTTCCAACGTTCATCTGGTTTGAACTACGTATTACGTATGTTAAGTAGCATTGGTTACGTACGTTAATCGTTCCATTTTACGTACGTTACGCTATTTGCATAGCGTACGTTATCTTCATTCAGTCCAACTTTTTGCACTTAGTTTCCTTCGATGATTTGCTTCGTCTTCCTTATTGTTTTGTTTTGTGTAACAACTTTAATCATCAAAACACTATTAAGCATGTATGGAACAAAATGTTCCAACAATCTCCCCCTTTTTGATGATTACAAAACAACACTTCGTCAATGGGATTTACCTGCAAAAATACAAATATATGTATATGTGTACAGACCAAAGTTTTCGACTTTGTCCGTTTCATTAGTTTCTTCTCCCATTTCGACTCCTTCTTTCCTTTTCTTTTTTCTCTTCGAATTTTCAAATTTTTATCATCTTTTCGACGTCTCCTCATTTTTCTTTTTAACTTCATCTTTTCGACTTTTCTTGGATTTTCTCCTCCTTTGAGGGTTAATCCCATTCTTTTTCTTTTCTCCTTTCTCCCCCTTTTTGTTTTCATCAAAAAATGTAATAAATGACAATAAATGATAAATACCAAATTGATGAATATAACTTTATGCATAAATATGGTATAAAATCCCCCTGAAAATATTATCTCACCTATGAAAAATTATTACTCCCCCTAAGTAAAATATATTTTGATAAAAATTAATTTTTGGGGATCCAACCGAGAGTTGGTTTTTCATTTGAAACATAGACGATATTTCAAATATTTGCTCCTTTAGGAACCCAAATCCTTTTAATTTTAATCGTCCGGCGTGGGCTTTTACAGTTCGAAATATGATGCTCGGTTTTCAAATATTTTTCACAACGGGGTATTTTTAAATTTAAGGATTCGTTTTTAGAACGAGGTTTGAATCCCAACCCCTGTTTATTTAAAGTAAACTTTTGAACCGAGAGCATATTTTCAAATTTCTCGTTTCCGAGAAAAAATTTCTTCGTTAAATTTTTGAGCTCGGTTTGCATTTTAACAAGATCATTCTTTAAAATATTTTCATTCTCAATGCATTTAGAATGATCGATCTTGACAAATTTTCCCTTTTCCAGAATTTTGGAAATTTCAATTTCCAATGATTTATTTTTAGATTTAAGGGATTTAATTCCGGATAAAGTATTTTGAAAGTCCGTATGCAATAAATCAAAAGCTTCAAATAACTCGTCACGAGAGGATGTACTTACTTGACTTTCGACGTCGCTATCGTCGAATGAACTTCGGGCCATGAGAGCGAGATTATTTTGATTGATAAAATCATCATCTTCATCTTCATCTTCATCGCTCCATGTTGCAACGAGAACCTCCTTCTTGGGTTTAGCTCGGCAATTCTTTGCAAAGTGGCCTGGTTTACCACATAATCGACAATTATTGTCGAATTTCTTTGATTCGCCCGAGATGTCTTTCTTTCTCCGGTTTAATATGGTTTGAAAGTTATTAATATTCTTGGCATAATATACCGATTCTTCGTCGCTTTCGTCCACCGGGATTTCTCTTTTTGACATCTTAGCCTTCAAGGTTATTGATCTTTCCTTCGGCTTCGGTTTAGCATTCCGAGATTTTAGGACTATCTTGTAGTTTATGAGAGAACCGACGAGAGCACTAAAATCAAGATTGTTTAAATCTTTAGATTCCATTATTGCCGTAACCGTGCCATCCCATTCAATAGGTAGTGATCTTAAGATTTTCTTGACTTTTTCACTACTTGATAATGATTTTCCAAATGAAGCTAGCCCATTGGTGATGACCGAAAATCGGTCGAGCATATTGGTGATGGACTCGTCACCCTTCATCCTGAATAACTCGTAGTCATGGAGAAGCATATTGATCTTCATCTCCTTGACTCGAGTTCTCCTTTCGTGTGTGATTTCAAGAATTTTTCATATCTCTTTAGCACTCTCACACGACGAGATACGATTGACATCTTCTGGATTTAAGGCACAAAATAGAAATTGAGTAGCCTTACAATTTAGATGGTCGTTCTTCCAATCCGCGTCATCATATTCTTCGAAAGATCTAAGCGTACCGTCGGATTTGAGAGGAATTTTCGGACCAAGACATATTACTTTCCAAAGCTCGATGTCATATGCTCGGATGAATATTGACATCTTTTTCTTCCACGTCATGAAATTTGAGCCATCAAAAAATGGTGGTTGGTTGAGAGCAAAACCTTCGACTGGAGCATCTTGAAATGCCATTTGGATCAACTCCTCGGATGTTAAGCCGTTTATTGGAGGTACCGCTCCGATGCCAATTGTTGGAACGGAATCGGAATAATGCGTCGTGTTGTGGAAGCGTAAATAAAGTGCGGGAAATAAACGACACACGGATTTATAGAGGTTCGGCTATAAACGAGCCTACGTCCTCTCTCGGTATCTTTTTATATAGGTTGAAGATAGAAACCTCTGCACCTCTCTTCTATCGGTCGAGGGATAACCGTTACAATCACGTCTTCAATTGGTCCGTGATAAACCACTCGTACTTTATGGAAACCGTTAATAAAACACCATTACGTACGCAATTTTGACCTTTCAGTGAAAATATTTATAGAGGTAACACCAAACAATTCCATAGTGTAACATCCAAATTAAATAAAAATATTTATGGAGGTAACCTTTCAGCTGAAGGATTAAAGAGAATTAATGGCACTTTAATCTGCAGTAACTCCCCACCTGATGGAATGGTATTGGACCTTATAAAAGGAGATCTTATGCATTTTATTTCAAACCACGAAATACGAACAACACAACATACATCAACATATTGCAACATATATCCTTCCAGTTTCATACTCAGTTTCCAGCACCGAATGGTTTGCCGGAACTCTACGTTTTGGGGAGCACCTAACACAGAGACGAAAAGCAGTTGTATCTTGGGGATTTATTGTCTGAGTCGTCTGCTCTTATACAGGGACAAAATAGTCTTACGAACAGAGTTTGACTCTCCTCCGCTTTATACTTTTTATTTCTGAATATTTTATTTTCGTAGTTTGTAATAGGCAATTTATTTATGTTGTAATTTTTATTGTAATTATATTATTGTAAATTCACAGAACCAACACCCCTCAGATATTATCCCTACTCTATCCGTGATAAAAAAATAAGATAAAGTGTGAGAAAGATAATATATGTTAGGGAATGACACTGATACTCTACCCGCCCGTTTACATCCCTATTCATTCACCAACATTTGACTTTAGGGGGGAGGGAGTGGGATCGGGTAAGGGGATCGGGTACCCTTACCCGATCGGTAACACCGCCGCCGCTAAGTCGGGTAAGGCGGGCGGGTTACCAAATCGGCTTCGGTAGCCGATCGTGGGGGGGGGGGTTTGGGTTGAAAATACTAGCCGTTGCAACGGCTAGTTTAATAAAAAAAAAAAAAAAAAAATTTCCCTATAAAATCAAACTTTCTCAACTCATTTTTTCAAAATAAAAACACACTAATCTCTCCAAAACAAAAAATAATTACTAAAATGTCTTCCGATTCTTCCGAATTCGAATGCATTATTCCGTCTTCGTCCGACGAGATATCCACGGGTAGCTCGTTGCAACTTATGCTTCAAGCGGCTCAGTACCTTGAAGACACGGCAAGCTCTAGCCGAACTAGCGTAAATCGTCAACGGGAAATAGGTCTTCAAACGTTGGAGAATGATTGGTTCGTTGAAACACCAAAGTACAACGAAGAGTACTTTAAAAAAAATTTCGAATGGAGAAAAGCATGTTTTTGCAAATAGTGGGCGACATTGAAGCGAGATACCCATATTTTCAAGAAGGCTACGATGCGCGTTCGAAAAAAGTTTCACGGCGAAACAAAATCACTTCGGCCGTTAGGCAACTCGCAAAGCAATCCCAGGTAGGTATGATGAATATTTATGCATGGGCAAGAACGTCACGTGAAACTCTTAATTATTTTTGTGAGGCCATCATTGAGTTGTACGGTCGAGAGTACCTACGTAGCCGACTGACACACGACCTTGCTCGTATTTTGCGGGCCCATGAGGCGAAGCATCACATCCTGGAATGCTTGGTAGCATCAGTACACACGTCAAATGGAAAAATTGTCTAGACAATTGAGAGGGCAATATACGAGAGGTGACTATGGTGTTCCCACTATTATGCTTGAAGTCACGCGTCACAAGATATGTGGATTTGGCATGCTTTTTTGGTCCACGTGGTCAAACAACGATATCAACGTATTGAATCGATCGACTTGTATCTTACGGATCGTAATGGAACGGCGATGAACAGTTCATTCAACGTGAATGGACGCTTTTACAAACGCGCTACTATTTGTGAGATGGAATCTATCCTAAGTGGTCCACATTTGTTAAAGCATACCCGTATCCAACCGACTCCAAAGGAAAAGAGATTTAAGAAGTTACAAGAGGGGCGAGAAAGGATGTCGAGCGAGCTTTTGGTGCTCTCAAAGGAAAATGGAAAATTCTCGATCGGCCTCTCCGAGCTATGACCAAAGCGAAGATTGCCAATCAGGTTCATGCGTGTGTTATTTTGCACAATATGGTTATAAAACGTGAAGGGAGGGCAATCTCACCGGTTCATATAATGGATGAGCCGGTCCAGCCAGTGTTCGACGACAATGTGATAGCGGAGTTACTAAACGAAGTTCTCCATGACCGACTTCGATATGATCTCACGGAGCACGTAGCACGTCAATACTTGCCGCATCTCGATGATTAGTGGGTTTTTTATTTTAATCTAGTTATTTTTAAGTATTATGTTATGTTTCTTTTTTTTAAGTATTATGTAATATTTTTATTTTTAATGAAATGGTATGTTTTTATGTAATGTTTTTTTTAAGTATTATGTAATGTTTTTATTTTTAATGAAATGGTATGTTTTTATTTTAATATTGTATGTGATTTTATGTATTAAAAATATAAAAAAAAAAATCGGGTAGTATAGGTGACCACTCCCTCCACTTAGGGTAGTGTTAGGGTAGAATTGGGTAGTTTTGAGTTGGAGGGTTTTTATTGGATAGAGGTGAGGTGGCACCTAGGGTATTAGGTGACCACTCCCTCACCCCTTAGAGCTGCTTGGATTTGCTTTTGTCAACTTTGTTTAATACCTTCTTTTGTGTGTTATTAACTAAAATCGACTTTTTAATTGTGAGTTTTATTTTTTTTGTTTTCTTGTTTTTTTATCAATTTTTAATTAACTTTAGTAAAATCTTATGGTTTCAAATCGATTTACTATTTTTAACTTAGCTCAACTATTCCAATTCAAAATTGCCGATTTCGTACAACATTGGTTGCACTTGGTATTAATGTTTTGGTGTAAATAGCGGCTCCAAATGGATAATTCCATCACCATTCCCAAGAAACTCACACTCAATATTGCAGCAATCGCGATCCAGTTGATCCTTTTTCCACTCACGCCCTTCCCGTCCCACGCTGTCCTATATATAAAGCTCCGCTTTGTTTCTTCTGAAAACAAAGAAAATCCAACAAATAAATAAGAAAAAAAAATAAAAAACAACGAAAAGAAAATGTCTGGGGATGAAGTATTCATCGGTTCAATTGATCAAGGCACAACCAGCACAAGATTCATCATTTATGACCGATCTGCAAAACCCATTGGATCTCACCAAGTTGAATTCACTCAGTTCTATCCTCAGTCAGGGTACTCCCCCCCCCCCCCCCCACACACACACACACCTCAATTTTTTCTTGATATATTTTTTGATCTTGTTTAAAAGAAAATCTTGTTTTTCTTAAGTTATTTTTTGATGGGCTTGCGAGTATTCAAATTCAGCTATGTTCTTGATTGATTGATTGATTACTGGCAGATGGGTGGAGCATGATCCAATGGAGATTGTTGAGAGCGTGAGAATCTGTATTGCGAAGGCTGTTGATAAGGCCACCGCCGCAGGACACAACGTTGATAGTGGGTTGAAAGCCATTGGTCTGACCAATCAGAGAGAGACAACTGTTATTTGGAGCAAATCCACTGGCTGCCCTCTTTACAATGCCATTGTTTGGATGGATGTTCGCACCAGTCCTATCTGCAGGTCTTATTCGTCTTTCCTTCTTTTTTTTTTTTGCTTCAATGTTCTTTTAAGATCTGTCTTTTTCCTTTGTTTGGTGTTATATCAGTTTTCACTACCTAGTTTGAAGAGCATAAATTTCGGAGACTGTATTGTTTTATTCTGAATTGAATAGTACTATTTGATAGGCAAAAACATGTATAAGAACAGTCATACGAATAGCCCTATTCTGTTGACAGGCAAAAACTTAGTTTTAGGAGATTCGATCCGTAAGACCATCTCTCACAGAAGACCTACTCAAGTTGAGATGGGTTTTTAGCTAGTTGGGTATCAACCTAGGGAGCACGGACGTGACGCATCCCCACTGGATACGTATCGTATCCGATACTTTACCCGATACTCCGTGATCACATGAACGTATACTACCAGAGTGTTTAGTTAAAAGTTAAGAGATTATTTTTCTTAAAGCTGATTGTTTATGAGACTCGTCACATTTTAGATTTTGAGTATTTACAATCTCACTTAAATATAGTTATTAGTTAATAGTATGTTTTTCTAAGCGTGCTTAATTTGTATATATTCTCAATTATATATATATATATATATATATATATATATATATATATATATCGCACCCTTGAACTTTCAAAATATACCATATCCTTGTACCCATGCCGTATTGTATCCGTGTCCTGTACTTGTATTGGTGCTTCATAGGTATCAACAGTTTCCGTATTGTAGTCATTCTTGATTTCCTGATTCGAATACCCCCTTACTTCTTGTGAGGCTTTATGACATCTATGTTAGTCCTCCTTGTCAATTAAGTTGTAAAAGTGCTTTTCTATGCTGATTTAAGAAGTCTTTGCAACCTCTAAGAAAATATAATTATCAGCTTCTCGGTGGAAAAGTGACCTAGAAGCTGATAGTCGGCACTTGAAAACCAATTGTCGTATGGGAATATTTCCACGTAAATTGTTTTTGTTTTTAAGTGTTTATCAAATTCTAACACTTTCTAAACAAATGTATTGTAATCCGTTTTCTTTTATGGTTACTAGAAAACTGGAGAAAGAGTTACCGGGTGGAAGAACTCATTTCGTCGAGACATGTGGTCTGCCAATAAGCACTTATTTCAGCGCACTAAAAGTGTTGTGGTTGTTGAACAATGTTGATGCCGTGAAGGAAGCGGTCGAGAAAGGAGACGCATTGTTCGGAACCATAGACACGTGGTTGATTTGGAATCTAACTGGAGGGATTGGAAATGGTTTACACGTTACCGACGTGTCGAATGCTTCGAGAACCATGTTGATGAACCTCAAGACACTCGATTGGGATAAAACAATTTTGGACGCGCTCGGGATTCCTGCCAAAATCTTGCCTAAAATAGTTAGCAATTCCGAGATTATCGGAAATATCGGCAAAGGATGGCCGATAGCCGGAATCCCTATTGCCGGTTGTCTCGGGGACCAACACGCTGCCATGGTGGGACAAGCGTGTAGAAAAGGCGAAGCTAAGAGCACGTATGGCACAGGTAGGGTCGTAGCTACGAGTATATAATATAATTTTTATAAAAATATCAATAAACTCCATTTAAGTTTAACACCGAGTCAAACCTCATGCGTATTTTTTGTAATTTTTTAAAAATTTACTGTTTTTTTTCTTTGTAATAAGGTCAAACTTCAAGGGTAATTGTATCAATTTATTGACCAATTAGAAAAACTTTATGGCTATGCCACTGGGCACAGGGGCTTTTATACTCTTAAATACGGGAGAGGAGATAATCCAGTCGAATCACGGGCTTCTGAGCACCTTAGCGTACAAACTCGGGCCGGAGGTCCAGACCAATTACGCCCTCGAGGGCTCAATTGCGATTGCTGGTGCTGCCGTTCAGTGGCTTAGGGACGGTCTCGGAATAATCAAGAGCGCGGGTGAGATTGAGGAGTTGGCCCTGCAGGCCGACTCGTCCGGCGGAGTTTATTTTGTGCCGGCTTTTAACGGATTGTTTGCACCTTGGTGGCGTGATGATGCTCGTGGGGTTTGTATGGGCATCACGAGGTTTACGAATAAATCGCACATCGCTCGGGCCGTGCTGGAGAGCATGTGTTTTCAGGTCAAGGACGTGTTGGACTCGATGCACAAGGATGCGGGAGACAGAGGCGAGGTTAAGAATGATAAAGGGGAGTTCTTACTAAGAGTCGATGGTGGTGCCACTGTTAACAACCTGTTGATGCAAATTCAGGTCGAGTTTACTTGTCCTTTCATTTGTAGATTGTGAACTAGCTTAATCTAGAATAAGCATAATGACAAGTACTCCCCTCTCATCCACTTGGGAAGATTTCATTTCCAAAACATGATTCTTGTTTCAAAATAAAACATTAATATCTGATAAAAATTTATATAATATTTCTAAATTAATGTTTAAAAAAGAATAGTATATTTGTTAAAATGATAAAAAAATAAAAAGTTGTAGGCTCACCAAAATGGGCTTTTCAAATGGGACGGAGGAGTATGTGATTAATTTCCGACCCTATGCTTTCTAAAACAAGTTAGTTGGTATGTTGTTGCTTTATTGTTTTGAAAAATATTGTGGAATAATCACAAAACCTCTGCATGAGAGTGCACTTTTCAAATTGTTGTTGCTCCTGAGAGTGCACTTTGTAAGACAAAACACAAATTTTCTAGGGGCATACTTGTAATTTTAAAAGGTAAATCTTTTTTTTTTCCTTCTTTGTTTTTGCAATTTTTTTTTTATTTGTTTTTGCAATTAGGTAACCTTGAGAGGGTAGGTTTTGTAATTAACATTTTTTTTTCTCCTTTGGGGGTTTTCTTACATGGTTCAGTTTAGCAGGCTGATGTCTTGGGTAACCCGGTAGTGAGACCAGCTGATATTGAGACGACAGCACTCGGAGCAGCTTATGCTGCCGGATTGGCTGTTGGTGTCTGGACCGAAAAGGATATATTCTCTGCAGCTGAGAAGACTGAAAAGCCCACCATTTTCCGACCGGTCATCGACGAAGATACAAGGAAGAAGAAAGTGGACTCCTGGTGCAAAGCGGTTTCCAGAACTTTCGACTTGGCTGATCTCTCTCTATAACTTAAAGGCCAGTGACGTGCAGGAAGGGGGCTAGGGAAAAGTTCAAAAAGAAAAATTTCATGTATATTACCCATGCGCCCTCATTTATACACATCCATCATTATTTGAAGTGAGGGCATATGAGTAATATATATATATATATATGCGCTTTTTCCTTAACCCAACTGTAACCTTCCTCTCTCTGCATATGTCATCATTACTCATGATTGAGAACTCTTCGTGAGCTCATGTTCAATTTTATTTTATTTTCACTATTTATAATAATGTTTGTGGAAAAGAAGTTAAAATTACAAATTGCTACCCTTAATGTTCGGCGTGCTTGTATAACCCGGAAAATCTTAAGTTACGGAAGCCGCGTATGAGGTATACTCCCATGTTCCTGTACTCCCTCCGTCTTGTATGAAGCACAACATTTGGTCGGAAAAATTATCCATTTAAAAGTATAATATTTTATTAATTATTTCAAATCATATCAAATAAATACATTTTATATTTTAATCTTCATCATATACTCATAGTTAATATTTTTTATATTTTAATCTACATCATACATTCACTATCAATATTTATAAAATTTATACATTCATCGCATCCAATTATTTTCCTAAAATATAATAAGTTTACTTTCAATATTACATTTCGACTCGGAGGAGTATCCTTCACCGTATTTGATTACGCTACTCTACAGGATAGTGCCCTGTAGGACCTATCAACACATCTATATGGAGACACTACCTACCAGTACCATGCATGGAACCGACCTATTTCACCCCTATGTATATGTTTATATATTTGATACTCCTCTTTCGGTCGAAGCGAAATAATAGTAAAATTGGAGTATTTTATGAGAATGATTGGAAAATGAAATATTTAAAATAGGAGTATTTTATGAGAATGATGCATCGGTCTTGTTTTTCGATAAAAGTTAAATTTTTGCTTATGTCCAAAACTCAAATTTTTTAAACAATCAATATTTCCTTGTAAAAGCACATATTAATATTGTAGTTTAGGCTTGATTTTTGTTGCTAAAAAGTTAGACAAGCAAAAATTAACAGATTTAAGATTTGACAGTATTGGTTTTTTATGTAGTCAAGTGATTTTATTCTTTATATGCAAGTTTGACTTAATTTCTTATAATAAAATGATATCAGAGACATAACTCGGATGATATCGTATGAAAGCAAAACATTGTATGCATATATACAAAATGCTACAAAGTAGCTATTTCTAGCATCAAACAATCATAACTTACCTTGTAATAAGTTAATGCATTATTATTGAGTTTATAAATACGAAAGAATGTTGATTTCAAGTAGTAGAATTTTCACATGTTACTATCTTTTGACACTCAGTGGAAATTGGGTTACACTAAAATCAAAAGACGAAATAAAGATTCTAATTCACTATAACATTACTAACTCTTAACATTTTGCTAGTAAAAAATTTCACTCACGTTATTCAAAGACAAATGATCTAACTTGTAATATGCAACTGAGAGTCACGATAGAAGGTAGATCAACACTCTTGAAAAATTATCACTTGTTTCCAAAATCTTCATCCCTGAAAAAAAGAGTCTCAGTCTTCATCCTCAAAAAAGAAAAAAAATAATTAAGCTAATGAAAATGGAGTTACTGCAAATAATTTTTTTAATCAGATATTAAAGAAAAGCTAACTCACATTAACATACATTGTTACAAATACAATTACAAATGAAGCACAATTCCTAGTTGTATATATAATGACGTCCTATCCTTCAAAAAACAATACAATTAATAAACCACACATACATATTTTACTATATAATTTACTCCTCATTTAAAGAGGCTACTGAACTTCACGTCTTTTCAATTATCCATCCACCTCATTTAAAGAGGCTGTTGAACTTCACGTCTTTTCAATTATCCATCCATAACCAGCTTTGTACATTTTCCGCTCTATTTAAATTAAATGCATCCTTTTGTTTTTAATTGTCAATAACGTACTTTGTCAATTTAACATCAAATGAATGAGTGATAAGCCGTTGAATAAGACTCATGCACATAATTGATTTTATAATTTCATATTATTGCATTTAATCTCAATCTGTTTTATAATTTTATTTATCTTATATAAAAATTAAGTCATTAAGGCTCCACAATTAATGATTGAAAAAAGAATAATTAAGCTAATGTAAATGGAGTTACTGCAAATAATTTTTTTAATCAGATATTAAAGAAAAGCTAACTGACATTAACATACATTGTTACAAATAAAATTACAAATGAAACACCATTCCTAGTTGTATATATAATGGCGTCCTATCCTTCAAAGAAACAATACAATTAATAAACCATGCACACATGTTTTACTCTATAATTTACTCCTCATTTAAAGAGGCTACTGAACTTTACGTCTTTTCAATTATCCATCCACCTCATTTAAAAAAGGCTACTGAACTTCACGTCTTTTCAATTATCCATCCATAACCAGCTTTGTACATTTTTCACTCTATTTAAATTAAATACATCATTTTGTTTTTAATTGTCAATAACGTACTTTGTCAATTTAGCATCAAATGAATTGTGTGGTAAACCGTTGAATAAGACTCAATTGCACATAATTGATTTTATAATTTTATATTATTGCATTTAATCTCAATCTATTTTATAATTTTATTTATCTTATATAAAAATTAAGTCATTAAAACTCCATAATCAATGATTGGAAAAAGAATAATTAAGCTAGTGTAAATGGAGTTACTGCAAATAATTTTTTTAATCAGATATTAAAGAAAAGCTAACTGACATTAACATACATTGTTACAAATACAATTACAAATGAAGCATCATTCCTAGTTGTATATATAATGGCGTTCTATCCTTCAAAGAAATAATACAATTAATAAACCATGAATATATGTTTTACTCTATAATTTAATTCTCATTTAAAGAGGCTACTTAACTTCATGTCTTTCCAATTATCCATCCACCTCATTTAAAGAGACTAGTGAACTTCACGTCTTTTCAATTATCCATCCATAACCAACTTTGTACATTTTCCACTCTATTTAAATTAAATGCATCATTTTATTTTTAATTGTTAATAAACTACTTTGTCAATTTAACATCAAATGAATTGAGTGGTAAACCGTTGAATAAGACTCAATTGCACATAATTGATTTTATAATTTTATATTATTGCATTTAATCGCAGTCTATTTTATAATTTTATTTATCTTATATAAAAATTAAGTCATCAAGACTCCATAATTAATGATTGGACTCAATCTTTATATATATAAGATTGTGGTATTTTATGAGAATGATTGGATATGATAGATGTGTGAGTTTTTTAACTATTGATGGTGGGTGTTTAATGTATTTGAGTTATTTAATGAAATATTCCATTTTTAAATAAATATTTTTTTGAATTAAATATTACATTGGCGGGATGGAAGGAGTATCAATTCATGCGGACAAAAAATTGTTTTGTGGCCTAATTTCATTATGTATCTGAAAATTAAAATGTACACAGATTTTTTTCCCCTTAATTTCAACTTGTAGCTATTCCTTGCTTCGCATTGGCTTAATTCAGTAGTTAAGTATGCATTTATAACCATCTCTCAAGTTTTCTTTTCCTTTTTTGTTTCTGTTTGAGATTTTTACTACTTGGGATTTTTGCTTTAAGTTGAAACGGAAAATTTTAATGTTATGCTGACTGTATTTTGGGTTATAATTTCAACTTTTTATATATTGCGCGGTTATGCGTATAATACTTTAAAGTGGTGTGAGACCAGAATTAGAGGATCCCGCTATGGTCCATCAAGTGATTGTTCTATGTTGGATTCCGCTATTGAGGCGTATATTTTCAACATTTACCGTTTCAGCGTGGCACAAGAGACTCGAACCCTAAAAATTGAGACGCCAAAGATATCTCATTATTTTCACTAAACGAAGGGGTCATGGGTATAGTATTTACATACCAAATATAAATATTTATGAAGTAGAGAGTATAGATACAAACAATTTATTTCCCTAAGAGTTCTGTACCTGTAGGCACTTTATGGCCAAGCTTTAGATAGTATTTCTTCCGATGGTCTAGCTCATCGTAGTTAAGGCAGGCATATGTGTTTTTGACCACCTTACTCTTCAGAACCATTAGAGACTTGCTCTTGCCCTTATCGATCCCGCCTTTGTTATCAAACTATTTTTTGTTTTTTTTCTTCTTATTTGTCCACATCCAAGGCCTAGAAGAAATCATAAGAGAAAACTCCTTCATCTTAATCTTCATATGAGACTGGGTGGTCGTAGTTTGTTCATTAGTCATTTAAGTGCAATCTTATTGCAGTTAAAATTCATTACAAATCGGAAGAAGTAGTCAGAAAAAGATTGTAAGATAAGGTATGTCTGCAGAGAATCATGCATCAAAATCGAGAGTCTCAAATCTCTCGATCATTGAGATCATCTTGAGGGCATGGTCCCGCAATCTTCTCTCCTTCCTTCATCATAGCCCCGAACAACTGCTTAGATATCTTATACCAAGATGTTTACCATAGAGCTCAGTCAGATGTGCCAGCATGGCCTAGCAGTGGCCAGTTTCTCGTGGGTATGCTGGAGCTCATTAGTCATTCAGCCCATCATGTAACCACAGACTCTGACAACATCCTTTACTCATTGCTCATGGGCATCAACCTTATCTTGATTAACTCTGAACAGCTACTTCGATATCTCATACCGAGCAGTTCAATTATGTTCACCATAGAGCTCAATTAGATGTGTCAGCATGGCCCTAGCAGTGGCTGCTAGTTTCTCGTGGACACGCTGTGGATCATCATTCAACCTATCATGTAACCACGGACTCTGACATTACTTCTTACTCATTTTTTATGGAAATCAACCTCATATGTCTGTAGGAGCCGCTGGAATGTCCGCCTCCAAGACGTAGTCCAACGACTCCATATTGAGGACTATCCTTAAGTCACGGAGCCAGTCCACAAAAATAGGGCCGGTGAAGATGTTATTTTTAGTAGAATACAGAGTGAGTTCATTGTCATTTTGAGAAAAATTAACTACGGAGATTAAATCCAGATTAATATGGTTGTTTTGTGATTTTTTATTATGAGTGAGTGTTAATTTTACTTTTTGGCTTATATCTTTAGTCACAGCCACGGTGAGGCCAGGCACTAGCATTTGATAGCAAGGTCCTATTGTAATACTCGTACTTTTTATTGACTGTTTGACCTTGCCGTTCTTCTTATTTTGTCGCTCTGTAAACTCTTGGTGACGTGGTTGATATTGTTATAGAGTTTCGTATCTTGTTTGGATCACGATCGTATTGTTTAGACCTTGCGGAAGTGTTCTGGGTCAGAGAAATAGCGTACGCTAGGCCTAGGCTAACGCACGCTAATTCTGTTTGAGTAGCGCACGCTAGCTTTGAGCCGTAGCGCGCGCTAAGGGACCAGTCAGGTCAGAACCAGTAACTCGGACTGCTCTCTGGACTGGCGGTTAACGCGCACTAGGAGTTCGTTAGCGCACGCTATTCGTGGTTAGTAGCGTACGCTAACTGTAATACCCGATTGTGAATTCATTTATTATCATTCAGTATCTGTCACTCAGAATTTTTTTCATTCAGTAATAATCATTCATCATTCATATTCAGTCAACTGTGTTCACCATTCGGCGTATTTTGGGATCATCACTGTTTGAGATCGAGCCGAGATTATTGTCATCATCATCATGTTTTTATTTGCAGTTTGAGAGGTAGCGCACGCTACACATTGTAGTTAGCGCGCGCTAATGAGGTGCATGTAACGCACGCAATGATTCAGTACTAGCGCACGCTAGCGCAAGTGAGGCAGACAGTCCAGAAGGTACTGGGCTGATTTGGGAAATTCGTAGCGCACGCTACGAGTGGTAAGTAGCGTACGCTAACTATGCTGGTAACGCACGCTAAGACTTCAGAGTAGCGCACGCTAGCGCGCCGCATCGAGAGGACGATGAGTTACGGACTCCAGGATTTTGGATATCAACTATCAGGTAGCGCACGCTAACATAAGGTTAACGTACGCTAAGAACAGGCTGTTAGCGCACGCTACCAAAGGTACTTAGCGCACGCTAACGATTCAGTCAAGGGGTACTGGATTACCCGGTACATGCGTTAGCGCACGCTAACATCAGGAGTTAGCGCGCGCTAAGCTGGGACAGTATAAATAGGACAATTTGGTCCAACTTTCGTCATTTCTTCATTTCTCAATCATTTCGGACGAGCTCGGGCGATTCGGAAAGGTCTTTTCGAGCTGCAATCATCTAGCATCATCTTCAAGCTTCTAAGTTGGATTAATCATCATCTAAATCAGTTTCATCACTCCAAATCAAGGTAATGATTCTTGGATCTAGAATTTCGGAGTTTGGGTGTTTTGCTTCCGATCTCTTCGTGTTAAATTGATATTATGTTGGAATATGTTAGATATGGATTATCTATCTTGGATACATGTATTTCTACGGATTCATTGGTGTAACTTTCGGAATTTGTGAATAATTGAGGAATTGTTCAAGAACCCTTACGGGTTGACTTTGGAATTTTGGGGGTTTTCGACTAAATGTTGTTGAAATATCGTTCTAAGTATTCCTATTGGATTATTGATAGTATTCATGAGTTTTTATGGTTTTGAATCATTCATTGGTAGTTGGTTTCGGATGTAAATGAGTTTTGGTTGTAAACAATTGGAGATTGTTTACAACGCGTTTGCTTAAATGCCCCAATGAGTTTCGGGTATTGTTGTATCGAATTTTGAGTTGGTTGTGATCATGCTTGATTCATGTATTAAGAGAATTGTTGGTTTTTGTGTTGTTTAAGGTTGTTCGAGCGGCCGGTAATTTCACTAAGGACGTCGTGGAAGTACCTTCTCGCCTTCGGTATTGAGGCAAGTTTTATACTTGTACTAGTCAATGAGCTAATGTCATCATGTATATGTATGGATGTGTTGTATCATTCCGAGACTTAGTCTCTTCATGAATTCATTGATATCAAGAGATCGTTCGATACGATACCTTTCGGCAATTTTGCCAAATGTTTATTGTTGTTCGTTAACGGCCGATTCAAGGCATTGTGATACTCATTATTAATGTCATTGTCGATAGCCGGTTCGCGGTATCGATGTATCGATTGTTGTTAATATAGATGTCAATTAAAGATATCGTTGAGATCATTGTTATTCCTGTTTGGATTGTCATTAAAACTGTACAGGCCGATTAAAGGCATTGGCTTATTCATTTCTCGCCTTCGTCGTCGGTAACCGATTAAAGGTGCCGGGGCATCCTTCATATCATTGTTATCGAATTGCCGTTCTCAAGCAAATCGAAATGTTCAATCATTCACTAAATCATTGTTATCGATTGACCTTTCTAAGGCAATCGAGGTATTCACTCATTCATCGTGTCATTGTTATCGATTGGCCGTTCTCAGGCAAATCGAAGTGTTCAATCATTTATGGTATCATTGTTGTCGATTGACCGTTTTAGGAAATCGAGGTATTGAATCATCCGCTGCATCATTGTTGTCGGTTGGTCGTTCTAAGGCAATCGAGGTGTTAATTTGGGACTGTCAAGGACGGTGTCTATCCGTGTGTTACTATCATCGTGTTGGCCGACTCAAGGCAGCACACTATCATTCATTGTGATACGGCTTCGTGCCGTGGCTTCGGCCCTAATTGTGATACGGCTGGATGCCGTGGCTTCGGCCCTAATTGTGATACGGCTGGATGCCGTGGCTTCGGCCCTAATTGTGATACGGCTGGATGCCGTGGCTTCGGCCGTAATTGTGATACGGATGGATGCCGTGGCTTCGGCCCTAATTGTGATACGGCTGGATGCCGTGGCTTCGGCCCTAATTGTGATACGGCTGGATGCCGTGGCTTCGGCCCTCATTGTGATACGGCTTCGTGCCGTGGCTTCGGCCCTCATTATTCTGACTTAATTTGTTTGACTTCAGTGTTTGTGATATTTGTTAATTTCCATTGAGCGACTTTCACCCTTTTGTAATGTCTTGGTATTCTCATTGGAGCCTTTGGGCATTTCGATTCATATCAAATTCATTGGTTTGGTTCATGTCGTTTAATTCATTGTGGTATTCGTGATTATAATTCGCCGTTGGGCATTTATGTTCTAACTTTGTCGAACAGGTATTAATAGTATGCCGTGGGCATAGTATTTCACGAATGCTCGATTCTTACCTTGGTTTGTGAGCATCTCGTATTATTATCATCATTGTACCGTTTCATTACGCCTTTGGATGCATATCATGTTATACATGTATTTGATGTTCATTATCTGGATGACTGACCCCGTGGGGGCGGAACATGTTTTTCATGTTTTAGGTGCTTGCGAGGAGAGAGTTGAGACACAGGGGCATGATGATGGCGACGAGGCATTCGAGCGATACTAGTCTGAGTTGTTCATTGTCGGTCAGTCAGTTGGAGTGTACTCGGTCTTGTCGATTGTTGTCGTGTTGTATTACGAGCAGAGATGTTCGTGGATGTTATCAGTATTTCATTTTTGGCCATGTAGGCCACTTTTGTCGTTGAAATTCCTTATCGGAATATTGTGTCGGATGTCATGGTAGGGACTATGATTTTCCCTTGTTGTGTTAATTAATGTATTTTTAGTCATGTTCGCCTGGTGGATCTCCTGGCGTGGGGTCCACGGCACTGTAATAACCCAATAGGATTTGGGGGTGTTACAGAAATGGTATCGGAGATTTGGGTTGTGAAATACCCTGAGATGTGAGTTATGTGGTCCTACCGACGCGGTAGTGGTGGGATTGTCAGGTTATGACAATCTAGTGAGTCAGGTTTTGTGAGTCGTAATATTAGTGCGACTGCACGAGTCATTCATTCATCGAGTCGTCGTCAGTGTAGACTAGTATCGCGAGACCTCGAAGCATCGTATGACCTGTGTAAGGACTCGATTCTCTTTATGTTCATACATTCATCATGTCATTAATTGTTCATGCCTTGTTGAAACCTATATGCGATATTAGTGTTATGATTGATTCATGACTAATTGTTTTGGGACACGTGTGGCTTGTGTAAGCATTAAGGATCAACTCATTCATCAGTTAATAATCCTCAATCATCATTCTGATCTTGTCGATCATGTTAATTCATTCATCACTCAGTCAATATCATTACATCACTCAGTCAATATCATTACTCAGTCAATTCATCGCTCAGATAATTCATTCATCACTCGGCCAATATCATTAGTCAGTTAATTCATCACTCAGTTAACTCATTCATCACTCAGTTAATTCATTCATCATTCAGTCAATATCATGGCTCAGTTGCTTCGTTCATCACTCAATTAACCTCATCGTTCAGCTAATTCATTCATCACTCAATTAATCTCATCGTTTAGCTAATTCACTCGTCACTCAGTCAATCTCATTGCTCAGTTAATTCATTCCTCATTCAGTCAATCTCATTGTTCAGTTAATTCATTAATCGTTCAGCCCATCTCACGGTTCAGTTGTTGATCTTGAGGATCGAATTTTCAACCTTGTTAACTTGTTCAAGGTAATCATTTCAGGAATTTCATCAGGCAATCATGTTACCTCATTTGATGTTTCATACGGTCTTATCATACTCTGACGTAATGTCGACGATCATTTCATTAAATCATTAATGCATTCATTGTGTTAGAGCGTGTATGCCCATTATTGTCACTCTGTAACGTAATCATAATGCGATATTCATGCGGAATTTATAATCATCATGTGACTTTCCTACTTCAGTATGGATAGAGCTGTCAGAGGACGCAGGGGAAGAGGCCGCGGTGCGGGCCGGAACCCGGGATCTTGTGTGCATGCCCACACGAACGAGATGGATATCATTAATTCATCAAATAGCGAGGCTACTCATTCATCAGCAGATAATCATTCACTGTCAGGGAGTCGTACCCGAGAGGCATCTCACTCGGAAGGTGTTCGGGTTGATCCATTCATATTTATGCAGGGCATGATGGCCCAGATGACTCAGATGACGCGGATAGTGGAGACCATGCAGACCTCGATGGTTCGTGGTCCACCGCAATGAGGATGCAGTGCCATTTCATGGACGGTGGAGGAGTGAATCGATTGTTGGCGATATCTCTCGTCGAGATCGCCTACTTTTGAGGGTTCGTCGGAACCAGCTGATATTGTTCATTGGCTCGAGCATTTTGATAAACTCTTCGACATGGTTCAGTGCCCGGAAGAGAGTAAAGTGGCAGTAGCGGCTTATTACTTGAGTAAGGGCGCTTATTCGTGGTGGCTTTCTGTGAAACCCTTCGATCGTGATTGTATTTGGAGCGAGTTCAAGACTCTCATGTTAGAGAGGTATTATCCGGCTCCACTTCGTGAAGCCAAGTTGTCAGAGGTTTTGAACCCCGAACCCGACGAGGACGAGGGTGTTATTGTCATTCTTTGAGAAGTTTCGGGGACTACTTGATTTGCTTCGTCAATTATACATCTTGAGGCGGATAAAATTAAGTATTTTAGCAAGAGGCTAAATCCATGATTGAGGATGCGATTGTTCAATCACAATTGTAATTCACTTAGTGAGTTCATCGGGAAGGCTCTTGGAGCAGAGCTTTTGATCAAGGAGCTTACTCAGAAGCATCCTTCAGTTTCTTCAGGTGAGAGGACTAGAAGGCCGGCTCGTTCAGAGGGACATCGGGCTCCGACGTCCAAGGGGTCGTTTTCTAGTCGTCTTCGTTCTGGGACAGAATCTTCCTCTCAGGCGACGATTTCGACTGTTGTTTGCTTTAACTGTGATTCAGCAGGTCACGTTAGTACCCGGTGTACGGTGCCAGCTATTGTTTGTTTTCTGTGTGGGAGGCAGGGACACGGCGAAATCTGCGGGGGTTCTAGCGCGGTAAATCTCAAGAGAGCTCAAGAGCCTCGAGGATTTTGTTACTCGATCCATACTTCTTTCAGGGGGCCCTATCAGGCTTCGAGAGCCCGAGGTAAGGACATTCATCACCAGTTTTGAGCAAGTTAATTCTTGCTCGGTAGGAGGATAATCATTCATTTCATTGTCGTTCATTCATTCATATAACTCATTCATCATATATATCAATCATGTTGGGACTCATAATTATCGATTAATCATTCAATTCACGAGAAACGGCGGTTCCAATCACTTCAAGGAACTATCACTCATGACATTATTAATTCACCTTGGTGAGTCATTCTAAATCCTTGTCGTATTTGTAGTCATTTATCATTCATCATTCATTTTTGTCACTTTCATTCTCGTGACCTTCTGAGGTCTTAATTAGCGGCGAGTTCATCGTCGGATATACCTTAAATTGTTGAGATAGAGGAAATCGATGATATGGGAGGATATCGATGATGGGTACATTTGAGATGTAACCTTGTTTTTGGATGATTGTGTAAATCTATCCGTAATAATGTATCGTGACTATGAATCATTTATTGTTGGTCTATCTTATTATGATCATACTCGAGAATCTTGAGATTTTGGTCATTTGTTGGGAGTTCATCCCTTCGACGTTGTGCTCGAGATTTCGTGATAATTTGGGAAATCGCTCACTGTGTTTCGAGACGTCAAGTCTTGGGGACTTGGGCTTGCGGTTGATTTGGTCCCAAGGACTATTTGGGCGTTATTGTCTTCAGATCGTGATGGATAGTTCATATCCCGAGTTGTTTACCCTCAGTTTCGAGGACGAAACTCTTTTTAAGGGGGGGAGTATGTAATACCCGATTGTGAATTCATTTATTATCATTCAGTATCTGTCACTCAGAATTTTTTTCATTCAGTAATAATCATTCATCATTCATATTCAGTCAACTGTGTTCACCATTCGGCGTATTTTGGGATCATCACTGTTTCAGATCGAGCCGAGATTATTGTCATCATCATCATGTTTTTATTTGCAGTTTGAGAGGTAGCGCACGCTACACATTGTAGTTAGCGCGCGCTAATGAGGTGCATGTAACGCACGCAATGATTCAGTACTAGCGCACGCTAGCGCAAGTGAGGCAGACAGTCCAGAAGGTACTGGGCTGATTTGGGAAATTCGTAGCGCACGCTACGAGTGGTAAGTAGCGTATGCTAACTATGCTGGTAACGCACGCTAAGACTTCAGAGTAGCGCACGCTAGCGCGCTCAGATCAAAGGGCGATGAGTTACGGACTCCGAGATTTTGGATATCAACTATCGGGTAGCGCACGCTAACATAAGGTTAACGACGCTAAGAACAGTGTTAGCGCACGCTACCAAAGGTACTTAGCGCACGCTAACGATTGATCAAGAAGTCTTGGATTACCCGGTACATGCGTTAGCGCACGCTAACATCAGGAGTTAGCGCGCGCTAAGCTGGGACAGTATAAATAGGACAGTTTGGTCCAACTTTCGTCATTTCTTCATTTCTCAATCATTTCGGACGAGCTCGGGCGATTCGGAAAGGTCTTTTCAAGCTGCAATCATCTAGCATCATCTTCAAGCTTCTAAGTTGGATTAATCATCATCTAAATCAGTTTCATCACTCCAAATCAAGGTAATGATTCTTGGATCTAGAATTTCGGAGTTTGGGTGTTTTGCTTCCGATCTCTTCGTGTTAAATTGATATTATGTTGGAATATGTTAGATATGGATTATCTATATTGGATACATGTATTTCTACGGATTCATTGGTGTAATTTTCGGAATTTGTGAATAATTGAGGAATTGTTCAAGAACCCTTACGGGTTGACTTTGGAATTTTGGGGGTTTTCGACTAAATGTTGTTGAAATATCGTTCTAAGTATTCCTATTGGATTATTGATAGTATTCATGAGTTTTTGTGGTTTTGAATCATTCATTGGGAGTTGGTTTCGGATGTAAATGAGTTTTGGTTGTAAACAATTGGAGATTGTTTACAACGCGTTTGTTTAAATGCCCCAATGAGTTTCGGGTATTGTTGTATCGAATTTTGAGTTGGTTGTGATCATGCTTGATTCATGTATTAAGAGAATTGTTGGTTTTTGTGTTGTTTAAGGTTGTTCGAGCGGCCGGTAATTTCACTAAGGACGTTGATCGTGGAAGTACCTTCTCGCCTTCGGTATTGAGGCAAGTTTTATACTTGTACTAGTCAATGAGCTAATGTCATCATGTATATGTATGGATGTGTTGTATCATTCCGAGACTTAGTCTCTTCATGAATTCATTGATATCAAGAGATCGTTCGATACGATACCTTTCGACAATTTTGCCAAATGTTTATTGTTGTTCGTTAACGGCCGATTCAAGGCATTGTGATACTCATTATTAATGTCATTGTCGATAGCCGGTTCGCGGTATCGATGTATCGATTGTTGTTAATATAGATGTCAATTAAAGACATCGTTGAGATCATTGTTATTCCTGTTTGGATTGTCATTAAAACCGCATGCGAGGCCGATTAAAGGCATTGGCTTATTCATTTCTCGCCTTAAGCCGTCGTAGAATCGATTAAAGGTGCCGGGGCATCCTTCATATCATTGTTATCGAATTGCCGTTCTCAAGCAAATCGAAATGTTCAATCATTCACTAAATCATTGTTATCGATTGACCTTTCTAAGGCAATCGAGGTATTCACTCATTCATCGTGTCATTGTTATTGTTTGGCCGTTCTCAGGCAAATCGAAGTGTTCAATCATTTATGGTATCATTGTTGTCGATTGACCGTTTTAGGAAATCGAGGTATTGAATCATCCATTTGCATCATTGTTGTCGGTTGGCCGTTCTAAGGCAATCGAGGTGTTAATTTGGGACTGTCAAGGACGGTGTCTATCCGTGTGTTACTATCATCGTGTTGGCCGACTCAAGGCAGCACACTATCATTCATTGTGATACGGCTTCGTGCCGTGGCCGGCCCCTAATTGTGATACTGGTGGATGCCGTGGCCGGCCCTAATTGTGATCTGGTGGATCGTGGCTTCGCCCTAATTGTGATCTGGTGGATCTCGTGGCCCGGCCCTAATTGTGATCTGGTGGATGCCGTGGCCCGCCCTAATTGTGATCTGGTGGATGCCGTGGCTTCGGCCCTAATTGTGATCTGGTGGATGCCGTGGCTTCGGCCCTCATTGTGATACGGCTTCGTGCCGTGGCCCGCCCTCATTATTCTGACTTAATTTGTTTGACTTCAGTGTTTGTGATATTTGTTAATTTCATGAACGACTTTGACCCTTTTGTAATGTCTTGGTATTCTCATTGGAGCCTTTGGGCATTTCGATTCATATCAAATTCGATTACGGTTTGGTTCATGTCGTTTAATTCATTGTGGTATTCTGTGATTATAATTCGCCGTTGGGCATTTATGTTCTAACACGTCGAGCAATTATTAATAGTATGCCGTGGGCATAGTATTTCACGAATGCTCGATTCTTACCTTGGTTTGTGAGCATCTCGTATTATTATCATCATTGTACCGTTTCATTTTGCCTTTGGATGCATATCATGTTATACATGTATTTGATGTTCATTATCTGGATGACTGACCCCGTGGGGGCGGAACATGTTTTTCATGTTTTAGGTGCTTGCGAGGAGAGAGTTGAGACACAGGGGCATGATGATGGCGACGAGGCATTCGAGCGATACTAGTCTGAGTTGTTCATTGTCGGTCAGTCAGTTGGAGTGTACTCCAGTCTTGTCAGTTGTTGTCGTGTTGTATTACCCGAACAGATGTTCGTAGATGTTATTGTATTTCATTTTTGGCCATGTAGGCCACTTTTGTCGTTGAAATTCCTTATCGGAATATTGTGTCGGATGTCATGGTAGGGACTATGATTTTCCCTTGTTGTGTTAATTAATGTATTTTTAGTCATGTTCGCCTGGTGGATCTCCTGGCGTGGGGTCCACGGCACTGTAATAACCCAATAGGATTTGGGGGTGTTACACTAACATCCGTCCGTAGCGCACGCTAACGGGCTGGTCGGCAGAGGCAGTGAGGTTGTCAGGTTTTCTGGATTATCAGGTAACATATGCTAGGCTTCGGCTATCGCATGCTAAAAGAGTTGCATAACGCACGCTAAGCCATAGCGGTAGCGCACGCTAAGGCTTGAGCAGGGCAGAGGACAGTAGGTTCTAGACTCCAGTTACTGGACGCCACTTTTTGGCTAGCGCACGCTAAAGAAAGGCGATTAGCGCACGCTAATGGGGTCGGCAGAAGCCACTGGACTACCTGGTGACCTCGCTAGCGCACGCTAATGAAGGAGGCGTAGCGTGCGCTAGACTGGGCAGATATATATTGGACAATTGACTTCCATTTCGTCATTTTTCATCCTTTTCACTTATTTTCGATGGGAGAAGCTCGGGAGAGGCGATTTTGGGCGATTGGAAGCGATTCTTCGTCAAACAACAACATATTTGGTTGGAGAACAAGGATTTCAAAACATCTAATCCATCATAACGTCCAAATCAAGGTAAAAATCCTTAGAACCCTATTTTTGGGAATTTTGGGGTTTTTCCTAGATTCGTCCGATTTATCCATTTTGAAGCTTGAGAACCTTGAGATTATGAAGTATCTATTCCATATACATGCTTTTCCTACGATTTTACGGATTGGATTGTGCCGTTTTCGGACTTGTGAGAGTTTGGGCGATTTTCCAACCTCTAGTTGTTTATCCGTGTATTTTCGTGAATCGTAGACGGGTTTCGGGAGTTTCTTCGTGAATTATGAGTATAGATTACTGATTATCATATCCCTTACGAATTGTTTAGGTGCCGGAAGCGCGTTCTTGGACCTACCGAACTCATACTCTTTCCCGTTCAATTTCACGATGTCTCAAAGGCAAGTATATATTTATGATTGTACGTTCTCGACTTTGAAAGTAAGATATACGAATGGCATGCTTATTTATATCCACTCTGGGGCGGGCCGACAGGTCCCTTGAGGGTTTCGTAGCCTTTGGTGCGATTCCACAGATAATTTGGGTTAACCACTCTGGGGCGGACCGACGAGTCCTCTGAGGGTTCCGTAGCCTTTGGTGCGGTTCCATGGTTGATCATGTATGCATTGTTGTGTTGCTATGAGATTTAGTTATTTCGGAATACTAGTCTTGAATTGATGAATTGACGGTTACTATTACTTTATTGTCGAGGAGTATTGTGTTTCATACTTGATATACTTGCACTAGCTATTCGACGGCTAACCCCTTTATGGGGGAAATACTTTTTATGTATTTCAGGTTCCAGGAGAGCGGACAGGCAGGTATCGGGTCGGCATGAAGATGATGGGCAAGTGTGATACTGTGTCTTTCCTCCGGTTATGTTTTGTGTTTCTCCATTCAGTGTTGTTGTACTGGAATGGTTATTGAATACTCGAGTATTGTTTTCCATTTTCCTTGATGTTCCGTCCTCTGTTTGCCGAGGTATTGATTTGTGTTGTGATGTCTTTGGATACATTGAAGATATTTTGAATACCCTTTGTATTGTTCTTCATTCCATTGTATGTGGACCTTCTCGGTCAAAATTTATAGTTCCGCATATGTTTAGCCTTGTGGGTCCCACGGTGGGGCTCACGGTGCTGTAATATTCCCTGAATAACTTGGGGGTGTTACAGAGTATGGTATCGGAGCTTAGGTCTATGGATACCTAGGCTGTTGGTCTTTTGGGTTGATTGAGTCGTCATTTGTCCACAGTATCACTACTCTGCCATCATCACAGTGCGACCGGTACTTGTAAGACCTCTTACTCTTCTGGTGTTTCCTTATTCGTTGTTCTATTTTGGTATTCTTGAGAATCGGTCACTTCTATGCCGTGAGATTGAATTGTACTTACGTGCCTTGTGTGTTCTTCAGTATGTCAGCTGGTAGGGGCCGAGGCCGTGGACGTGGACGAGGACGTGGCGCGGCCGTTTCCCTCAGTTATGTCGTGGGGTCAACCAACCCTAGTTTGTCGAACTCGGTGCATTCTGACACCGAAAGTCAGCACGACAAATCGATTGGCCAGGGAACAGCGCGGACGTTGGAGTTGCAAATGTACTTCAACAATTGGCTAACCAGATGACCATTTTAGCCCAAACCGTTCAACTAAATAATCCGAACCCGAACGCAGATGCCTTGCTTCAGAACGTGATCCGTATGCACCTTCCACAGTTTGGCGGTGCCACAGACCCGTTAGGTTGGGAAGATTGGCTAGCGGAGTTGGAGAAAATTTTTGAAGCGGTTGATTGCCCCGAAGTAAGGATAGTGCCGATTGCTCGGTATTTCCTCACCAAGGAAGCCGCTACATGGTGGAAAGTCATCAAGCCACAGGATCGTGTTGCCACGTGGGATGAATTTAAAGAACTTTTGGAGGCCGAGTTTTGTCCTTGGCCGGTGCGAGAGGGCCGAATTCAAGCCTTTTTCGAGGCTAAACCGCAGAATATTCCTGTTTCGCAAGCAATTATAGAGTACAACCAACAATTGATCCACGTGAAGGATCAAGTGCGGAACGAGCGTGATAAGATCCGTTATTTTGATATGCGGATGAATTTGGACTTACGGCGGTACATGGCCGGATTTGTTTGCACCACACTGAAGGAGTATCAGGACAGACCTTTAGCCCATGATATGTTAAGCCCCGACAACGATACCGTTGAAGAATCGAAGAAGCAAAAGGTTGCGGGGAATTTTTCTGGCTCTAAGAGTGGCAATTTCCAAAGGTCACAGACGACTAACCATTCTACCGGACAGTTGTCACGTTCTGCTAAAGGAAAGATGGGTATCCGTTCTGCTCCGGGCACCATAAATCGCACGGTAACTTGCTATAATTGTGGTCGTCCAGGCCACGTTAATTTAGAATGCAATTTTCCGCCATTGAAGTGTCACACTTGCGGACAGATGGGATATATAGCGTCTTATTGTTCCGAACCAAATCAGACTTTGGACACTCGGGCTTCTGCCCTAGCACCACTTGACCAAGGCGTTAATCAGCGGCAATCTTTTGGTCAATCTCAGCAGAATTTCGGCAGGGGCCGGGGAAGGGGTCAGAACGCTGGAGGGGGAAACTGTAGCGTCGGTTCGGTACAACCACGGGTCTATGAGATGCATCGAACAGACGAAACCGATGCGGCGATGGCTTCAGGTACCATTCATATTTTATCTCATCCAGTCCGTGTGCTTTTCGATACGGGTGCTACACATTCTTTTATTTCCTTGGAGTGTGTATGCCGTTTGAATATAACTTGTATGACTGCTTGTGATCCCTTCATTGTGAAACTACCTAGTGGGGATAGAATTGTGGGAACCGGGAGATTAGAGGTTTTCCGGTGATTATATCCGGTATGGAATGGTTATCGAATCTGATTGTAGTTGATATGGTAGGTGAGGACGTGATCCTCGGTGAGGATTGGCTTGATAGTCACCAAGCGATTATGAATTACCGTACTAAGGTTATCACCGTGATGACTAAAGATGGATCCGAGTACTCCTTTTTGGTACGTAAGTCGGGCCAATCCAAGTTACTTATCAGCGCCATGAAGGTCGTAAAACTTTTGAATAAAAGTTGTATGGGCTATTGGTGTTATGCCTTGAAAATGGAAGGGAACGAAGTCGATTTCTCTTCGATTCCGGTTGTTAATGAGTATCCCGATGTTTTTCCGGATGATCTCCCGGGATTACCGCCAGATCGGGAGATAGAATTTTCTTTGGACTTAGAGCCATATGCGGCTCCGATTTCTAAGGCACCTTATCGAATGGCACCTTCCGAGATGCAAGAATTAAAGAATCAATTGGGAGAACTTCTGGAAAGATGGTACATCAGACCGAGCGCTTCGCCTTGGGGCACGCCTGTTCTTTTTGTGAGAAAGAAGGATGGTTCACTACGTTTGTGCATTGACTTCCGTGATCTGAACAAAGTGACCATCAAGAACAAGTACCCTTTGCCTCGTATAGACGATTTATTTGATCAGTTGCGGGGGGCTGCAATTTTCTCGAAAATTGATTTAAGACCAGGGTATTATCAACTCAGGGTGAGAGAGTCCGACGTTCCGAAGACGGCATTTCGGATGAGATATGGGCATTATGAATTTGTAGTTATGCCTTTTGGGTTGACTAATGCACCGGCAGTATTCATGCAATTAATGAATAAGATTTTCATCGTGTATCTCGACAAGTGTGTAGTTGTCTTTATTGACGACGTTTTGATCTATTCTCGAGATAAAGAGGAACATGCCCGACACTTGCATTTGGTACTAGATATTTTGAGAACCGAGCACCTCTATGCAAAATTCTCAAAATGTGAGTTATGGTTGGAAGAAGTTATGTTTCTCGGCCATGTGATTTCGGCCGAAGGAGTTCGTGTAGACCCACAAAAGATTGAGGCAGTGCTAGATTGGGCACCGCCTAAAAATGTTAAGGAAGTTCGTAGCGTTTTGGGCCTTGCTGGGTATTACTGTCGATTTGTCGAGGGGTTCTCGAAACTCGCTCGACCGCTTACGAAATTACGCCAGAAGACCGAAAAGTTTGTTTGGTCGTATGAGAGACAACAGAGCTTCGATGAGCTGAAGAGACGTTTGACTTCAGCCCCGATTTTAACTTTACCATATGGTAGTGAGGGCTTTGCAGTTTATAGTGACGCTTCGGGTCATGGTCTTTGCTGTATGCTTATGCAGCATGATAAGACGATAGCTTTTGTGTCATGATAACTAAAGCCGTATGAGATGAATTATCCTACTCATGATTTGGAATTGGCCGCAATTGTCTTCGCACTCAAGATTTGGCGGCATTATTTGTATGGTTCTCCGTATCGGATTTATACCGATCACAAGAGACTGAAGTGTATTTTCAGTCAGAAGGAGCTGAATATGAGACAGAGACGTTGGTTAGAGTTGATAAAGGATTACGATTTGGAAATTCTTTACCACCCCGGAAAAGCCAATGTCATCGCGGATGCTTTGAGCCGCAAATCGGCATCTCTTCAAATGCTCGAGGTTCTTACATCTCAGATGAAAATTTGTCAGGATTTAATTGAGCAAGGGATAGAAGTTTGGCTTCAACGAGTACAGGGAAAATTGTGTACTCTCGAACTTACTTCGTCCTTGGTTGACGACATCAAAGGGAAGCAGTGGAGTGACCCGATGATTTCTCAACTGAAGGAAGATGTAATTAAAGGAAAAGCTCCTAGCTTTATGGTTCACGAGGATAGTATTATGAGATTTCAGGGGAGGCTTTGTGTTCCGAATGATCTAGAGTTGAGGCGGATAATTCTTCGAGAAGCCCATGCTACGCCTTACTCAATCCACCCCGGGACGAGTAAGATGTATAAGGACTTGAAATGAAATTTTTGGTGGAACAACATGAAGAAGGATGTCACGGAATTTGTACTACGGTGCTTGACGTGTCAACAAGTCAAGATCGAACATCAACGACCAGCGGGGTTGTTGAAACCGCTTCCTATTCCCGAGTGGAAGTGGGAAGACATCTCTATGGATTTCATCATTGGCATGCCGAGAACTCCAACTGGAATGAATATGATTTGGGTAATTGTCGATCGGTTGACCAAGTATGCACACTTCTTGGGTATTAAGGATACTTGGAGACCGGATAGATTGGCTCGAACTTTTATAGCTGAGATCGTACGGTTGCACAGTGCCCCTAAGACCATTGTTTTTAATCGAGACGGCCATTTCGTATCGCATTTTTGACAGGCCGTTCATCAGGCTTTGGGTACTGAGTTGAGATTGAGCACTTCCTTTCATCCTCAGTCGGACGGTCAGACATAGAGGACGATTCAGACGTTAGAAGATATGTTGCGAGCTTGTGCCTTAGACTGGAGTAATGATTGGGAACTTCACTTACCGTTGATCGAGTTTGCCTATAATAATAGTTAGCATGCGTCGCTCAAAATGGCACCCTTCGAGGCACTTTATTGTGGGCGATGTAGGTCGCCATTATGTTGGGACGAGGCTTCAGAGCTAATTGGAACGGAACCGGATATGTTGATGGATACTAAGGAAAAGATTTTTATTATCCGGGACCGATTGCTGACTGCCCAGAGTCGTTAGAAATCTTATGCTGATACTCGTCTTCGACCCCTGGAGTTTGAAGTGGGGGATCATGTCTTACTCAAGGTGTCTCCGACCAGAGGAGTTTTCCGCTTCGGGAAAAAAGGGAAACTTAGTCCGAGGTATATCGGACCTTTCAAGATTTTGGACAGAGTTGGAGATTTAGCTTATCGCTTGGCGTTGCCTCCAGCTTTGAGTCATGTCCATAGTGTTTTTCATGTGTCTCAGTTGAGAAAATACGTGCCGGATCCCAGCCACATTATCGACTATAGTGAGATTGACGTAGCCGAGGATATTACCTTTCCAGAGAGACCCGTGAAGATTCTTGAGCATCGCGAGAAACAACTTCGGCATAAGACCATTCCACTGGTTAAAGTGCAATGGTCGAGACATGGAGTCGAGGAGGCGACTTGGGAAACGGAAGAGAAGATACGGTCGGAGTACCCCGAATTTCTTAAGTTTCGGGACAAAACTTCTTTTTAGAGGGGGAGAATGTAATACCCGTACTTTTTATTGACTGTTTGACCTTGCTGTTCTTCTTGTTTGTCGCTCTGTAAACACTTGGTGATGTGGTTGATATTGTTATAGAGTTTCGTATCTTGTTTGGATCACGATCGTATTGTTTAGACCTTGCGGAAGTGTTCAGGGTCAGAGAAATAGCGTATGCTAGGCCTAGGCTAACGCACGCTAATTCTGTTTGAGTAACGCACGCTAATTCTGTTTGAGTAGCGCACGCTAAGGGACCAGTCATGTCAGAACCAGTAACTCAGACTGCTCTCTGGACTGGCGGTTAACGCGCGCTAGGAGTTCGTTAGCGCACGCTGTTCGTGGTTAGTAGCGTACGCTAACATCCGTCCGTAGCGCACGCTAACGGGCTGGTCGGTAGAGGCAGTGAGGTTGTCAGGTTTTCTGGACTATCAGGTAACGTACGCTAGGCTTCGGCTAGCGCACGCTAAATGAGTTGCATAACGCACGCTAAGCCATAGCGGTAGCGCACGCTAAGGCTTGAGCAGGGCAGAGGACAGTAGGTTCTGGACTCCAGTTACTGGACGCCACTTTTTGGCTAGCGCACGCTAAAGAAAGGCGATTAGCGCACACTAACGGGGCCGGCAGAAGCCACTGGACTACTCGGTGACATCGCTGGCGCACGCTAATGAAGGAGGCGTAGCGTGCGCTAGACTGGGCGGATATATATTGGACAATTGACTTCCATTTCATCATTTTTCATCCTTTTCACTTATTTTCGATGGGAGAAGCTCGAAAGAGGCGATTTTGGGCGATTGGAAGCGATTCTTCGTCAAAGAACAACATATTTGGTTGGAGAACAAGGATTTCAAAACATCTAATCCATCCTAACGTCCAAATCAAGGTAAAAATCCTTAGAACCCTATTTTTGGGAATTTTGGGGTTTTTCCTAGATTCGTCCGATTTATCCATTTTGAAGCTTGAGAACCTTGAGATTATGAAGTATCTATTCCATATACATGCTTTTCCTATGATTTTACGGATTGGATTTTCGGACTTGTGAGAGTTTGGGCGATTTTCCAACCTCTAGTTGTTTATCCGTGTATTTTCGTGAATCATAGATGGGTTTCGGGAGTTTCTTCGTGAATTATGAGTATAGATTACTGATTATGATATCCCTTACGAATTGTTTAGGTGCCGGAAGCACGTTCTTGGACCTACCGAACTCATACTCTTTTCCGTTCAATTTCACGATATCTCAAAGGTGAGTATATATTTATGATTGTACGTTCTCGACTTTGAAAGTAAGATATACGAATGGCATGCTTATTTATATCCACTCTGGGGCGGGCCGACAGGTCCCCTGAGGGTTTCGTAGCCTTTGGTGCGATTCCACAGATAATTTGGGTTAACCACTCTGGGGCGGACCGACGAGTCCTCTGAGGGTTCCGTAGCCTTTGGTTCGGTTCCATGGTTGATCATGTATGCATTTTTGTGTTGCTATGAGATTTAGTTATTTCGGAATACTAGTCTTGAATTGATGAATTGACGGTTACTATTACTTTATTGTCGAGGAGTATTGTGTTTCATACTTGATATACTTGCACTAGCTATTCGACGGCTAACCCCTCTATGGGGGAAATACTTTTAATGTATTTCAAGTTCCAGGAGAGCGTACATGCAGATATCGGGTCGGCATGAAGATGATGGGCAAGTGTGATACTGTGTCTTCCCTCCGGTTATGTTTTGTGTTTCTCCATTCAGTGTTGTTGTACTGGAATGGTTATTGAATACTCGAGTATTGTTTTCCATTTTCCTTGATGTTCCGGCCTATATTTGCTGAGGTATTGATTTGTGTTGTGATGTCTTTGGATACATTGGATATGTTTTGAATACCCTTTGTATTGTTCTTCATTCCATTGTATGTAGACCTTCTCGGTCAAAATTTATAGTTCCGCGTATATTTAGCATTGTGGGTCCCACGGTGGGGCTCACGGCGCTGTAATATTCCCTGAATAACTTGGGGGTGTTACACCTATGACTTGGACCATAAGGGTTCTTTTTTTATTTAAAAATTTCTCCTTACTCTCTTTGTCAATTAAAAATTAATAGATTTTGACATAATTGTGGTTGTTGCAAATATTGATGATAAGTCGTCGTTGAGATAAAAATAAAAAATATTACTAGTTGTTATGTAACAAATAATAAAGAAAAGTTATAGAATAAAAATAGACTTGAAAATTGAGAGAACAAGAGAGAATATCATTTTATTTATATAGTTGTCAAGCTCATACAAATGTCTTTTATATAGGTCTCGAAGTATAAGTTACATTTCCAATGAAAAATCAAGAGTCTTTCAAGTTACATAGGTAGTGAAAAGTCAAAGTGTCTCATATATTAATAAGTGCAGAAGAGAAGGCCGAAAGTCATCCAATTTCATAACACTCCCCCTTGGATGACTTGTACCAGCATCATGCATAGTTAAAACCTTACTAGGAAAAACCCTGTGGGAAAAACCCTAGTGAAGGAGAAAGAATACATCAGTTGTAGCAAAACTTTAAAATAAACTTAAAAAATGTAACATATATTTATCCTCCTCGTTGCAATATGACTATCAAAATCACCATCTATCTCAAAACTTATGCATTCCAAACTTGTATACCAATTTCTCAAAAGGAGTTGTAAAGAGTGCCTTGTAAACAAGTCAGCTGGATTATCAGATGAACAAATCTAACAAACATTGATTTCTCCTCTTTGTTGAAGCTCATGAGTAAAGAAGAATGTTGGATCAATGTGCTTCGTCCTGTCTCCATTGATATAACCTTGTTTAATTTGAGCGATACATGCTTCATTATCTTCGTACATGACAATTGGACTTTTCTTGTTAACTGGAAGACCGTACGATTCTTGAATACGGTGCACCAAGGATCTAAGGCATACACATACTCAACTTGATTTATAAAAGGTTAACAACTCTGCATGATTTGAAGAAGTTGCTGCAAGGGTCTGCTTTTTAGAGCTTTAAGATATTACAGTATCACTAAATGTGAATATGTACCGTGTTTGTGATCTTTCTTTTTGGGGGTCTGACCGATATCTAGCATCAAAAATTATTATTTCATAATACGCATGTGATGCTGCTTCGTTAAAAACTTACCATGAAAACCCAGTGCGAAAAATCATGTTAAGGGAAAAAGAGTACATTGCGTATTTTCTCCCCCTCATGATAATAACACATAGCATTTTTGAGTTGGCTAGATCTAATGTTGTGAAAATTCTCAAATGTAGATGTTCGGATCACTTTAGCAAATAGATCTTTGACGTATCCTTCTTTGAGTTATGTAGCTCTTGTCATATACAGTCGATAGAGCTTCTATGCAGGTGAAAGATCACAATCTCGTCGTGCTATAGTGAATTATCAACTTTAGCCATATATCATCTTGGATTGCAGAAGTCAAAATGTTGTTATTGTTAGGAATACTTGTTAGATTTTGATGACGTCATCATTGTATTTGTTTATTCAAATGTATGTTTATTACTTGGCAAAATGTAAGGAAGAACCAGATGAGTATCTTCCATAGGCCAAATTGTGCTAAGTTAGATACTTGGCAAACTATAAAGGAAAAGCAAATGATTATCTTCTATAGGCCATATAAGTTAGGCTTTAAAAATCGGCCAAGTACAAATCACAGATAAATATCTATCATCCGAGTCTTGGTCAACTCAACTGTTCGGATAAGGTTGACCACAGACGAGCTATATCAGGCAACCCTTATCCGAGAAGTTCTGCTCAACAATTTAATCAGCGAAGTTGGACCAGACTGCAGTCAAGAAGAGAAGTCAAGTCATCTGAAGTTTGACCATCAGATCAGTCAAGTTTACTCAGGTCAGAAGACTTCAGACAAGTCGACACATCAGAGAAGTCGAAATCAGAGAAGGTTGACTGCACATCAGACAGTTTGACCACTGAGAGGTCAGTTAAGTGATCAGCCAAATAAATCAGTCCACGTCAGCATGCGTTGAATAGTCAATAATCACGGAAAGTCACATGTGCGCGATAAGGGACAAATTGGAGAGATTCCCGGAAGGATATGATTTAAATAAATCATCCAGACCTACCTCTAAAGACTTTATTTATATTAAAATCAAAAGATTCGGCGCCATCACATGGAAGTCTTCACAACGATCGAAAAATAGATTAAAATAAGGGAATCTAGCCTTGCAACGTTCAGAAAGAAAAACAAAGAAGTCTATTTCTCCAATGGACGAATTTGTTACAGATTTGCATCGGCTATGAATGATCGACCTATATATATCTGAAGATTTGAAGTTGAGTAGTACAACAGTGCGTACTATACTTTCCAGCGATCAAAGCAAACAAAGCAAACAGAAATCTATAGCATCGTGTAGAGCAGTACTCTCATTCATATACGAAGAATGCCCTTAGTTGGAGAAGACAAAACACTATTGTCTTAAAACCTGAGTAAGGGGTACTTCACTGGTTGAAGTTTCGCGACTGATAGGCATCCAAGGATTTGAAGATCAAGTGGTGCTAGGCAGTCAGAAAGGAGTTGCAACGACAAGATTTTCACTGGTTGGAAGTTGTTGTAGCTAAGTTGTAGAATCACTGTAATATTTATCACTGGTTGAAAATTATAGTGGATTCATCTCCAACTGGTTTGGAGAAAGTGGATTAGTAGAGGATTACCCCACCTCTGAGACCACTATATATTGCCTGCGTACTTTACTGTTTTAGCATCATACTTAACTGGTGCATTCATACTTAACTGTTCCATTAGCTATTTGCTTTCGTCATCAACTGACTTCCGCTTACCTATCAGCTGAGAAACTCATCATTTGTGGAAAAGAGTTTCAATAAGTCTATTCACCCCCATCTAGACTTAGTTTTGAACAACTTGTGACCTACAAGTGGTATCAGAGAGGTTTGTTCATTTATTTTCCAGAACCAGATCCATAAATCTTGCATATATTTATATCTCTCATTTAGAATGGAACACATGCACTCTAGATTACCCGTGTTTTCAGTTGACGAGTATGATCTTTGGAAGATAAGGATGCAGGTACACTTATCCTCTATCCATGATGACATGTGATGCATTATCGAATATGGTCCCTTTATCTTTGAGAAGGACAACACACTTGAGGAGATTGCAGCCGGAAAGCCAGAAAAGATCCCCAAGAAGAGGACGGAGCTGACCATTGAAGAAAGAAAGCTGTCCAACCTTGAAAACCGGGCCAGAGATGTGCTATAACAAACTCTTGACAAATTAACAGTTGGCCACTTAAGTATACTGGATACAGTTTGGAAAAGTAGTTTAAACAACAAACTGTACGGAATCTAAATCTGAGTGCGTAGCGGAAGTCTTGGATACAGTTGGTTGCCGTGGATACAGCAACGAAGTATTTGGTGTATACTTAATATATCACAGTAATTTCAAACAGTAAAAGCTGAAGGTAAATGACACAGTAATTTAAGTGGTTCGAGGTAAACCCCTCTACGTCCACTGGTCCTCCACACAGGAGTAAAAAGTTTATTATATAATTACTGCGTACACAACTACGTAATTATAAACAAACCTATCCTTGTATCGTTCACACAGATTGATACAAAGAATGTCACTTTCAACCGTTCACACAGATTGGTTAAAGCTTCCTTCTTGACTAGCTTCTTCACACACAGTTCTAAAGCTTCGTCCTTATTCGTCCCACACAGGTCAGAATAACTTGTTGAGTTCACACAGAGCTCGGTTTTTACACAGAGGTAAAAGGTAGGTAACCAGGTAAGAACAGCAGCTTTGAATATCAAGATATTGAGCTGATGATGGCTGTTCTTGATGTTGAGCACTGTATATCTCTTTCGTTCTAACTTGCGATATGCTTTGGGGATATGTTTGCTCAGATGATAACTTTGATAGCTTTGAGAGTTAGGTTACTTCGATTGGTAACTGATCTTCAATGTCTTCAAGGATATATATAGTCTCTGAAGAAAGTATCCGTTGAGATATCCGTTTGAATAAGATTTCCTTCAACGGGAATATGACATGATCCGGATTTCACGGGATTCTGAAGATCTGAAGGCGCGGTATTTAAATACTTTATCCTTGAGTATTTAAATACTTCTTTGTTCAACGGAACTTGACTTGTGTTCTTTCTTGTCCTTTTGTGAACTGTATGGAAGATGACTGTATTTAGGGCATCGAGACAGTTTCCATACTTGATCTTTTACAAGTCTTCTTGCTGTACTGACGAGCTTCACTTATGCTGATTCGAGGCAGGTCTTCGATATAGGATAAAGCCTTGAAGCCTCGATACAGTTTTCCTTTACTGTATTTGGCATATATGTCAAAACCTTCTCAATAACAAATAACAATCGATACAGGGATCGGGTATCCCGGCTGATTCGATACAGGGTGATTGTTTTTCCCAACAATTTCCCCCTTTTTGACAATTTGCCAAGACTAACTTACTTAACTATTCGAGTCTTCTTGATGATGCCAAAACCTTCTTTATGAAGCATTCTTCTTCGATGACTTCTGGCAGATTTCTTGGTCTTTTGTCAATAGGTCTGACTTAGTGACTTAGTCTACAATAATGAACTGCTCGCAGGCACGTTCGATCTGATTTGAGATTTATTACAACTTAAGCTTATGATTGGCGCGCAGGCACAATCTTACAATGTATTCTAAGTTTACAACTGAAACTATGAACTGTTCGTAGACTAGTTCGTACAGCTTAATTTTTCAATCAAGTTTATCTAACTTTAGATTCCTATCAAACAAATTTTAAGTAATCATACATTAACATAGTAGATTACGAGTTGTAATCTTTCAAGACAAACAAACTATTTTATTGATATTCAAAATGATTGAGTACAAAGTTTGCTGTTTCGAATAGAAATTACAAAAACAAAAGTAATATACATAAATTTAATCTCCTTATTTATAATCCGCATGCCTCCATGGTCTCTTTCCTTGCTCGTACTCGGTGCCGCGCCACCAGTTTTGAAGTGAATCATTGCCTCGTTCCTGGTAAATCGCTCTTCCTTCATATGAACGATCAAAGGCAAGTATCCAATCTTCTGGATGGGTGACCCGATCTCCTCTTCTATGTTTTGATTTCATTTCGATTTGGAGAGGGAGTTTACCTTCTTCTAGCATCTTTGAAAATTTATCTGCAGCTTCCGCTAACGTTTTATAATTTTTGAAGATGGCGGATTCCCTGATGAGTCTGACAAAATATCTCATCAGTTCATTCTTCCTCCAGTGCTTCACTTCGTCGGCAGTTGGGTTGCGGTTGGTCGGCAGACGTATTTCCGAAGGTCTTTGGATAAGATTTTGCCAAGGGACATTTGGGTCATGGAATTCGGTCTGGAGCCCGAAATTCTAAAGCTTTGGGATTGAGGTGCTAGCTTGTTCAATTCGGCAATGATACTGCTCGAGCGGCCTCAAATTCCCTTTCTGTTGCAGTCTTATTCTCCTTGCAGCTTCTCGTGCCTCTTCCCCCTTTTTGGCTTCATCAAGACTTTGCAGGATTTCAAGAGCGGCGTCCTGTTTGGTCTCGATGCTGGTTATTCTTTTAACAAGGGAGGAAAGAGTCTGCGACATTTCTTGAATGCATTTGTCGTGCGCACGCAGTTGAGAGTCTCGCAATCATTGCACAAAGCGGTCTTGGCTTCAAAGAATCCTTGTCTTTGTAGCTTCCTCCTTCAGCAGTTGCTCTTGTTTATCTTCCATGATCTTCAAGGCTTGCTTGAACACTTCTGGCAAAAGGATGAATGCGTCGACAACTCGAGATACTTCGTGTTGAAGAGTGGTCATTTCTTCTACGGCAGAGGTGTGCATCCAATTCAGTGCCTTTTCAACGGAAGATAGAGCGTTTACTGCATCTTGGATAAATACAGTCTGAAGGCCAAGAGCTCGCAGGCGCTCTTTACGTGCAGCAGAGATAGGAGAGTCAGGCTGGGCGAAGTCTTCAGCGCCGTTCAACCTCCTTACATTCACGGATGGACGTGAAGTAAGTTGGACATCCTCAGGTTCGTTACCGTCCTCGGATTCCAAGGTTGCAGGGGCGGGAGCAGCTTCTTGTGGTACGGCGACAGTTGGTTCAGAAGCGTCCTGTGGCGAAGGTTCTTCGGCAGATATGGATGCAGGAGGGACTGAATCCTCCTGTTGGCTTGCAGGAATGGCTTCTTCGGTCGCAACAGGCTCGGGTGCCTGTTCCAAAATTTCTTGATCTTCCTCGACTGGAGGGATAGATTCCTCCTGGTCGGGAATGTTCTCCGGCTGTGGCGAGGGGGGATTGGCTTGGGTAGATGGCCCTTCGTCTTTTCTGGGTGGAGAGGCGTCTCGGGCTTCAGCCTCTTCGCGGATCATTCTCAGACCTTCTTGAAGAGCATCGTCGTCGTCGTCTGAGTCATGATCGTCGTCATCTTTTGGATTGATGGGAGAATCCTCTGACTTCTTCTTTCCTTTTCTTCTGGCGTCAGATTTGTGCAGCATGTGGATTTCAATGAGATCTTTGCAGGAAGCGTTGTCCCATCGAAGCAGGGCCTCAATTTCAGTTGAGTCTGTTACTTCGGAGACAAATCGCTCTTCGTGGCTCCATTCGCTCCAGTTGTACAGTGTGTCGTATGGAGCTAGCCTATAACCTTTCCATTGCAGAAATCTTTCGTACGTTTGTTCAATTTGAACCGAAAGAAGTTTTTGATTTATAATCGAGTCAGGGGAGGGACTTCGAATAACGTCTGGAGACGCTGTTTCGAGGGATTCCGGTACAGGTATGGGATCCTGTACGGAAGATGGACTCCTTGCAGGGGATGGTGCCCCGAAGGAAATTGGATCCTGCACGGGTGTGGGATCCCGCAGAGGAGAGGTAGCTTTTGGCTCCGAATGGGCAGCCGACTCGCTAAAGTCTTGAGCGTTGGCAGATGTCTCTATATCCGTCGTAGCCGCCAAAGGCTCGGGATCTACTGTCGATGCAGTAGGAGACACCTCTTCCATAGGGGTTGGGCCCTGGGGTTCTTCATTAGTGGGTTGCGCCACGGGCGAGACATCCTCGGAGTGCTTGGCTTTGATTTTTGAGAGCCTCCGAAGTCTCTTCTTGGACTTCTCACCAGCAGAGTGCTTCTTGCTGTGAGAACGCTTTCGCTTCTTCTTTGAAGATTCCATTTCAGGGACCTTCACGGTTTCATCTCTTGGTTGGTAAAGGCATGTGCACGGTGCTCGGGTGATTGGCATGCATTGTGCTCGTTATAAGCACCGGGCTTGACGCCTCCTAAGTATATCCGTGAGCTATTTTTCTTGGCGTCGGATTGCGTCACCCGCACCTCGTCAGGATGTAGTTCAGCATTAAACCAAATGATTTCTTTTGGGTGGCAGGTTTGCACACCTCTTCTTGAAGTCGTTTCAAAATGATTTGGCACCAATTGACATTTTCACAGGTCAAAATAGCTACCATCATTCTGAACCTTAGATTCGTGCACATCTCGAACGCACCGGTTCGATTTTCAATGATCCTGGAACAGAAGTCATGGAGATAAACGAAATGAAGAAGAAAATTTTTCTTGTGACAAGTGGTTGTCACCATATCAACCACTTTGGACCCGGTAAATAGTCCATAAAACTTGGTAATCAGCTCTTGAGACCCAAACGTCTCAAGCTGGTCCATGGTCAGGCCGTCGGCGGGCAGCCTGTAGAGTCTCTGGAGTAAATCGCGATTGATGCAGATTTCCACTCCTTGGACTGTTGCAGTGATGTCAGCAACATGTCCTCCCTGAGCTAGTGATAGAAAACAAACGGCGGCGTTGAGGTAGAATTCCTCAACCACATGGGCGTCGTATTTGTCGGCGGTTTTGCTCCCGAAGCGATAGAGACCTTGTTGTTCAAGACGAGTAATGATATACTCCATCGGTTGTGAGTCATTGATTTCCGCGAGAATACGCTCGATGATGACAGGTTTCGAGAAGATCCGGCCATCAATGATGTTGGAGGTTTTCTTCAGAACGGGGGAAGAAGATTGACTAGCCATGGATGTTTTCTTAAAACGAAGGTGGAAGAAAACAGTAGAAATTCAGATGAATATGCGAGAAAATATGTAAATGTTTGCTTGAGATCTCTTGTAATTGCAGAAAGCGTAAAGAGTCTCTAATGGCAGATACAGTCCTTTTATACTTGGGCGGCGAAATAGGGTTTTGCAGAGTACGAATGGTCAGATTTTAAGGGATGGGAACCGGTTTTGAAATCGATGGTCAGGATGGATTTAGTGTAACAAGTACGCTAATCCATTAAAAGGTTTTAAAATACAGCGGGTCCCACTTCTGACATAGGTTGATACCCTAAATGCCTAAAACGGCGGTTTAAAAATAATAAACAATTTAAAAACATCGCGGCTTTTGAGATTCAGTTGTCCAGATGTCGTGTAAGGCATTTAATGAACATGACGTTTGACATAAAAACAGGGCACGTGGACAAAAATTATTTTAAAAGGGAAATAATATTATATTATATACTGAATCGAAATCCTATAGCATGTCTTGTTCTCATGATACGTCTGACGTTCCCCCTTAAAAAGGTACTAATAGGTTTTAAATTTCATACGGCAATATTTGGATTAATGCCGTATTCATGGGTCCTACTGTATTCCCCCTTAATTATTGCACACATCACCGTAGGATTCATATGCCTTCGTTCGCTCTGATCGTATTGATGATTACGAGTGTACAGATAATTAATATTGATATCTTGTATTCACGGGTCTTACAAAGATTCCCCCTCAATTGTTGAGTAAAAGCAAAATTTACTTACAGGAGTCCGGGTCAGTAGAATTCCCAATTCTGTTCTTAGCATGTTGAATCTTGCTGTGTCGAGAGTCTTGGTGAAAATGTCGGCCAGCTGGATGTCTGTATGAACTTTTTCCAGGCGAACATCCTTGTTCTCGACATGATTCCTGATGAAATGATGCTTCATGTTGATATGTTTAGTGCGCGAGTGCAAAACAGGATTGTGCGTGATTGCAATTGCACTCGTGCTATCACACATGATTGGAGTCTCTCTAGCATCGATTCCATAATCGGACAGCTGTCTTTGCATCCAAAGGATCTGCATACAGCAGCTACCAGCAGCATAGTACTCTGATTCAGCCGTGGAAAGAGAGTTAGCCAATTGCTTCTTACTGAACCAAGAAACGAGTCTAGGTCCGAGAAAGTGACAAGTTCCACTCGTACTCTTCCTATCTAGCTTGCAGCCTCCGAGATCCGAGTCGATGTATCCAACTAAATCGAATCCGCCTTCCTTAGGATACCACAGTCCTGCATCGACTATTCCTTTAACGTATTTCAGGATTCGTTTAGCTGTATTGAAGTGTGATTCTTTAGGTGCAACTTGGTATCTCGCACACACTCCAACAACAAACTGGATATCGGGCCTGCTAGCCGTTAGGTACAGGAGCGAACCAATGAGCTTCCTGTAGAGTGATTGGTCAAACGGCTTTCCAGCTTCATCAGCACTAATTTGCACGGAAGTGCTCATGGGGGTTGGCGAGGATTTGGAAGTGTTCATTCCAAATTTGTTGAGAAGCTCCTTGCTGTATTTCTCTTGGTTGATGAATATACCTGTAGGCAACTGCTTTACCTGCAAACCTAGGAAATAACTAAGTTCCCCCATCATACTCATTTCAAATTTGCTTTGCATGAGATGTGAGAACCTTTGACATAGAGCAAGGTTAGTTGAACCAAAAATAATATCATCGACATAGATTTGTACCATTAGAAGGTTATCACCTTCCTGTATTTTGAACAAGGTTTTGTCGACGGCACCTTTCTCAAATCCGTTGTTGGTTAGATACTGGGACAGGGTTTCGTACCAGGCTCTAGGGGCTTGTTTAAGTCCGTCTGGCGCTTTCCTTAGCACCGTAAACTAGATCGATCTTATGCTGTGTTGGCAAACCACGGTGGTTGTTCAACATAAACTTCTTACGCAAGCTCTCCATTCAGGAAAGCACTCTTGACGTCCATTTGGTATACGATAAAACTCTTATGGGCGGCAAAGGCTAAAAATATCCTAATGGCTTCTAGTCTCGCTACAGGGGCGAAGGTTTCATCATAGTCAATTCCTTCTTCCTGACAATAGCCTTGTGCTACTAGTCTGGATTTGTTCCTTATGATAAGTCCATTTCGATCCTTTTTGTTTCGAAATGCCCATTTGGTTCCTATAACCGATTGGTGTGTCGGTCTGGGTACAAGATACCATACATTGTTTCTTTCGAAACCGTTAAGCTCTTCTTCCATAGATGTTATCCAATGAGAGTTGTTAAGAGCATCTATGGTCGAAACAGGTTCGAATTTGGGCTAAGAATACGGCGATAGTGCACATATTGAGTCTCCTAAGTTCGGATTGAGATTTCCATTCGAAGCTGTGAGACTTGACATTAGATTCTTCTTGTGCACAAAGAACATTTCCTTGTGTACTGTATTCTCCTACAGTAGAAACACCCGCATTAATGTTTCCAATGATCGGCTCTTGCGGGTGATCTCTCAACCATCTTCGGTCGGGTTCTAGTTCGGGATCCCGTCTTGTATCAAAAGTTTACGTGGGTACGGCTTGACATGCGTCGGCTTCATCCACATCAATTCTTACAGTGCGGGGTTGATTTCTAAATCAACTACGGGTTCTATCGGTGTAGGTGGATCCAAGATAGATAGATGGTGAATGTCTGAGTGATATCATCTACTCTGTAGGGTCATGGTGTGGTTCGTTGAACACTACATGAGGCCCGATTCCTCGATCGTCGACCTCCTTTTATTAAAGATTCGAAAGCTTTCTTGTGGAGGAGTATCCTACGAATATTCCTTCATCGATTTTTCATCAAAGGTTCTAAGTTGGTCCTTCCCGTTGTTCAATACATAACACTGCATCCAAAATGTGAAAATACGAAACTAATGGAGTTTTGTTATTCCATACCTCGTAAGTCGTTTGTTGTGGTGCTTGTTGATGATCTGACGGTTTTGAGTGTAGCACGTTGTATTGGTTGCTTCACCCCGAAACGCTGCGGCAATTTGCTTGCGGCAATCATTGTCCTTGTTGCATCTTTCAACGTCCTATTCTTTCGCTCGGCAACACCATTTTGTTGAGGTGTACGGGCGGTGAGTATTCGTCTTTGTATTCCATTCTCCGAACAGTATTGCTCTATAAAGCGGTTAGTAAATTCAGTACCTCTGTCGGAACGAATGCACACGATACTCGATGCTTTTTCATTCTGCAACTTTCTCAGGAGCTCGGGCAACCTTGATGTTGTTTCCTTCTTCTTGCTAAGAAAGATCGTCCAAGCATACCTTGAATAATCATCAACAACAACCATGCAATATTTCTTACCTCCCAAACTTACTGGGTCTACAGGACCGTAGAGATCCATGTGTAGCATTTCCAACACTCTTTGGGTTGAAAGGTAGGATTTGCTTTTCAGGTTGACTTGATTTGCTTGCCTTTACGGCATGGTCATGAATCTTTGTCCTTCTTGAATGACACATCCGGCAAACCTCTAACCATACAACTGTCTTGAAAGCTTGTTGATAGTCTTGAAGTTGACGTGAGACATCCTCTTGTGCCATAGCCGGCTAAGATCTGCGGTGCCTTTGGCAACAAAACATGGAATTGAGGAGCTCATAGGCTTCGATCGGCAATGTACATATTACACGATCGCTTCTGTAAGCACAACTTCCTTGGTTTGGGTATTCTTGACTCTCTGATCTATATAGAACTTCACCGAGAAGCTGTTTATCACAAGCTGGCTAATACTAAGTAGATTATCTGTAAGCCTTCAACGTATGCGACATCGGTGACCTTGAATTTCCCGACAAGTAGGTTTCCTTTCCCTCTTGTTCTTCCTTTAGATTTATCACGAAGCGAACTTTCGGACCGCGACCTTCTACAAAATCGAGATAGCTTGCTCCTATCTCCGGTCATGTGTGACGAGCATCCACTATCGAAGTACTAGGTATCCTCCTCTAGGATGTCTGTAACAAAGAAATTAGGTAGATTTAGGTCCCCTTTGATTTTGGGTCCATATATGTTAGTTCTTTTAGGTACCCGATTTTCCTGACAGAATTGGTTTCTTGTAGGATGTACTCGACAAGGATTGCGATATCTACGGGGCATATCCGTAGTTGTTATAATCATGATAATTATTATGCATGTAAAATTCAGGGTTATTATTATTATTCGATCGAGTGCCGTCTAGGAGGTGGAGCCATTTTCCTAGGCCTAACGGCTTGTCTTACGGGTCTCCGGTTGGATTCCCAATCGTTGTTGATCTTGGCGGCATCTTGTCTTGAGGGATAACGGGGCTCCTGTATCCAATACCTAGGTGCTTATCTTGAGTGTCTTCTTTGTGCGGGCCTTTGGTGGTTGGATACCGTCTTCTTTCTGAATGACTGTCGGCGTTGATGATATGCTTGTGGAGCATGCTGTAGATTAGGCCTTCTGAGTGGTTGTTGGTTCCACTGTCTCGAATAGTAGAGTTGAGGGGGCGGAATTGCAGCTTTCGGTTTTCTCGGTACAGCAGGTTCCTTTATGGGACTAGGAGTATCTTCCGATTCTGGAATGTGTTCCACACTCTTGACGAACACAGTACTAGTTTTACCTTTATTCGAACATGAGTGGTATCCTAAGCCACTTTTATCATGAGCATGTTGCCCAGTGCTCGGAATTTCTTCCATTCTTTTGGACGATTTTTCAAAAGACTTCAGAATGGTCTCAAGTTCAGTTTCTCGCTTCTCGAGAGTTGTAATTTTGGTTTGTAGTAGAACCAAATCATTTGTCTTGCTCTCATTATGGGTTTTAACCGCATTTAGTTCATGAGCAAGTTGATGATTGCTCTCCATGAGTTTTTCAAAATCGACCTTGCTGGTTTCACAATCAAAAGACATATTTTCATAGTTTATTTTCAGCAAGTCATTTTCATCTTTCAGCTCTAGATTTGTTAATTGAAGCTGTATATTCTCAGTTTTTAGAGTCTCATGGGCCTTTTGAATGTTTTGAATTCATTCATCATATTTTCGAAAGTATGAGATGCATTAGATGGAATAAGCGAGGTTGAACTTACCTCATCGTCATTGTCTTCACCTTACGGAACATCTTTGGCCATAAAGCACATGTATGCTTTATCATCGAACTCATCGTCGGATGAATCACTCTCGATGACCACTGAAGACATTCTGATTTGGATGGTGTGGGGAGGCTTCGATTCTCCAATCGGGGCCTTGAGCTTGTCTTTCCAAGCACGTCTTCTTTCATCTCTCTCTTGTTGCTCGGCAAAAGGCAATCTTTGTACTGAGGTATGAGTACATTTGTTTGCATAATGGCACGGTTTCCTGTGATTATAGCACGAGTTAGCATCACCGAGATGATGTTTCGGTACTTACCTTGTTGTGAGTTTGGGCACGTGAGGAGTCTTTCCAGTTTGTTTGATGAACTTTTTGAATTTATGCATTAGAAGCGCCATTTCATCTTGTGACAGGATGTCGTCGTCCTTGTCGGCGCTCTTGTGGCCAGGGCTTCGGCAGGCTAGGCATCTTTGTGTCGATGGTTCGATACGGCGGCCGAGGCTGTGACCTTTGAAGGAGATTCTTGACTTTCTCTCTTCTCACAATGTCATACTCAAAAGCTTTAAGGTCGGAGAAGAGATCAAAAGTGGATATTTCATTAAGATTACAGGATACACGCATAGTTTGTGGTCTTAATGTCCCATCGGGCCGAGAGATCTAAAAATTTTAAGTTCTTCTCCTTTTGGGTGTAAATCTTGCCCAACGCTTCAAGTTCACCAACAATACCAGTAAATCTGAGGTCAAGTTCCTCAAGTGTTTCCGTTGGTTTCATTTCAAAAGATTCAAATTGCTGAGTAAGTTTTGAAATCTTGTTTTCTTTTGAGAGATCAGTTCCCTCACAAATTAACTTGAGTTGATCCCAGATTTCTTTGGCTGTTTTGCAGCTCTTTACCTTTGAGAACGTGCCTTTGTCAAGAGTGACAAATAACGCGTTCTTAGCCACGTTGTCGAGATTGGCTCGCTTCCTTTCATCGGTTGTCCATTGCTCGCGTTCCTTTTCGAGCATTTCAGCATGGGCTTGGCCCTCAATCCTTGCGGCTGGATTGACCTTCATGATCTTGATCGGACCATCCTGTATAACAAAAATCATCTCTTCGTGCATTGCTGCAAGATGAGCTTCCATTCTAATTCTCCAGTCGTCAAATTCGTTAATAGAGAACATAGGAACTTTGTTAATCATAGAAGTATCCATACTGATAATATAGGAATGAAAGAGACTGTTTTGAAAATAAGTGATTTGAATCTGATTCGGTTAAAAGAAATACGACTGATTCTTTTTAGAATCAACCGCTCCGATACCACTTGTTGGCCACTTAAGTATACTGGATACAGTTTGGAAAAGTAGTATAAACAACAAACACAAAGGAATCTAAAAAAGAGAGCCTAGCGGAAGTCTTGGATACGATTGGTTGCCGTGGATACAAAGAACGAAGTATTTGGTGTATACTTAATATATCACAGTAATTTCAAACAGTAAAAGCTGAAGGTAAATGACACAGTAATTTAAGTGGTTCGAGGTAAACCCCTCTTCGTCCACTGGTCCTCCACACAGGAGTAAAAAGTTTATTATATAATTACTGCGTACACAACTACGTAATTATAAACAAACCTATCCTTGTATCGTTCACACAGATTGATACAAAGAATGTCACTTTCAACCGTTCACACAGATTGGTTAAAGCTTCCTTCTTGACTAGCTTCTTCACACGCAGTTCCAAAGCTTCGTCCTTATTCGTCCCACACAGGTCAGAATAACTTGTTGAGTTCACACAGAGCTCGGTTTTTACACAGAGGTAAAAGTTAGGTAACCAGGTAAGAACAACAGCTTTGAATATCAAGATCTTGAGCTGATGATGGATGTTCTTGATGTTGAGCACTGTATATCTCTTTCGTTCTAACTTGCGATATGCTTTGGAGATATGTTTGCTCAGATGATAACTTTGATAGCTTTGAGAGTTAGGTTACTTCGATTGTGGCGATCTTCAATGTCTTCAAGGATATATATAGTCTCGAAGAAAGTATCCGTTGAGATATCCGTTTGAATAAGATTTCCTTCAACGGGAATATGACATGATCCAGTTTCAGGGATTCGAAGATCGAAGGCGACAGTATTTAAATACTTTATCCTTGAGTATTTAAATACTTCTTTGTTCAACGGAACTTGACTTGTGTTCTTTCTTGTCCTTTTGTGAACTGTATGGAAGATGACTGTATTTAGGGCATCGAGACAATTTCCATACTTGATCTTTTACAAGTCTTCTTCTTTGTCTTGTGAGCTTCACTTATCTTTGATTCGAGGCGGAGTCTTGATATAGGATAAAGCCTTGAAGCCTCGATACAATTTTCCTTTACTGTATTTGGCATATATGTCAAAACCTTCTCAATAACAAATAACAATCGATACAGGGATCGGGTATCCCGGCTGATTCGATACAGGGTGATTGTTTTTCCCAACATTAACTATGGTCAACATCAAGAACTTCCAGAATGCCAAGGAGATTTGGGATACCCTTGCCGTGATGTGTGAAGGTACAGAGCTGATAAAAGAAAACAAGTTGTCAATCACCACTAAGAAGTTTGACAACTTCAAGATGAAGACCGGAGAATCCATAGACCAGGTGGACACAAGGTTCACAGAGATCATCAACGAAATAAACTCCCTCGGAAAAACTTATGGCAACAGGGAGATGGCCTTGAAAGTATTAAGATCTCTTAGTCCCGAGTGGAGTATGAAGGCGGTGGCCATGAGGGAATCCAAAGACCTCAATAAAATAAAGATCCAAGAACTATTCTCTGACCTGAAGGTTTATGAATTCGAACTTCCAAGTTCATCATCAAACGAGCCCGCAGAGAAGGGAATAGCATTTGCAGCCGAGTCCCCCGCCAAGAGCTTATCTGATGTCAAACCTCTAAATCCACTCGATTTCAAGGAATAGATAGCATTTATAATGCAAAGATACAATTTTCGAAAGAATTACTCTAAATATAAGAAAAATTATAAGGAGAATCCAAGAAGAAATCAAAAAGCAGGAAGCTGGAAGGTGGAATGCTATAATTGTCATAAGACAGGACACATTCAAATCGACTATCCTGATCTTAAGAAGGACGATAGCAAGAAGAAGGTGAGCAGAAAAGAAGACCGAAGGAAAGCCCTCATTGGAGAAGACCAAGAGAAAGTAGAATCAAGCAATGGATTCTTCTCTGATGACGATGAGGAATATGACTGTTTGATGGCCAACCTAGCTGATGAAGAGGTAACATCTAAACCCTGTAATTCAAATAATAGCTCAGACATGTCACAAGACATGGACTTGCACGAGTCTGTAAATCAGCTCCTCAAAGACTTTGAGAAATTAAAATCTGCACACCTATCTATATCAGCCGAGGAGACCCAGCTGCAAGATGAGAATAGGCAGCTGAAAAATGATTTTGAAAAACTCAGCCTAGAGTTAAATAAAATCAAATCTGATCTTGAAAAATAGGCTGCAGACAACTTTCAAAACCAGGCTGATGTCACTACAGCTGAGATAAAACGATTAACTATTTTGAATAGTGAAAAATCAGCTGCACTTGCCCATGTCAAAGCTGAGTTTACTAAACTGACTAAGCTAAGTAAAACTCAGGCGAAGGAAATAACCTCTCTGAAAGCGTCTCTAACTCTGGACGAATTGTGTATGAACAAAAGGCCACTATATTCCAGATCAGGCCTTGGATATAACCCGAACACTCCCTCTAGTTCTAAAACCACTTTCATCAAGAGAGAAACACTTGTCCCTTCTGCTGAGCTTAATTACAAACCTGTGTTTCAAAATAGGCATCAGCCAAGTCACAAGTCTAGGCTGCGGCCAAGGTAATACAAGGCAGCCACCTAGATATGAGACTAGGCAATGGCCAAGGCAGAAGCAGAAGCCCAGACAACATTCCCATTATTGTCAAAGACTCCCCAAAAAAAGATTTCAAAATGGGAGGGGCAAATGGAAACCTCAAGGTTATCCAAATTTTCAAAATGAACAAATGTGGAGACCCCAAAGATTTTATAAATGGTCTTAGCCTAGATTTAGAAATGGCCCACATCAATTTTATGAGGCATATCCAATACACAATCCTAATAGAGGATACAAGCCCAGATAACACACACCTTTTAGGGGTAATAACAACAACTTTCATAATCCCAGGAGAAATCAGTTCTCCAGGAAACCAACTAACCCCCGAGGACCTACACAGATTTGGGTACCTAAATCTTTGCTTGTCTGATTGCAGAAAAGGTGGAAGGACTACTACCATATCTCCACAAATTAAAACATTGGAGGTGAAGAATAGTTTGTAGATTCCGGATGCTCAAGGCACATGACCGGGAACAAGAAGGTGCTGACAAATTATATCAAAGAAAGAGGTCCAGACATAATCTTTAGAGATATATATAGAGGTCAGACTAAAGGCTTTGGAGAGATGCACAGAGGAAACATCACTATATCAAAAGTTCATTATGTCAAAGGGTTCAAATACAACCTTTTGAGCATAAGCCAATTTTGTGATGAAAAGAATCTAGTAGTCTTCATCATTTGGAAATGCATGGTGATAGATATTCTATCTGGAGAAGTGAGGCTACAAGGATTCAGAAGGAGAGATGTCTATATGATAGACTGGAACACAGGATCTCCTAATACCTGTTTTCTATCCAAGACAATAGCTGAGAATAGATGGCTATGGCACAAGAGACTATGTCACCTAAATTTCAAAGCCATCAACAAGATTAGTTCTCAGAAGCTGGTCAAAGGACTTCCAGAAGAAGTATTCAAAAAGGACGCTCTCTGCCATGCGTGTCAGAAAGGGAAGCAAACAAGAGCATCATTCAAGCCAGTCCAACACAACAAGAATCTTAGATCTACTTCACATGGATCTATTTGGTCCCATCAAGCCAAGGACCATAAGTGGTAGAAAGCATGCTATAGTAGTAGTGGATGACTACTCAAGGTACACATGGGTTGTTTTTCACTATAAAAAGAGTGAAACACTAACCAAGTTGCCTGAGCTTCTGAGAAGGATCCAGAATGAGAAATCCCGCTCAATTATCAAGATCAGATCAGATAGAGGAGGAGAATTTCTCAACAAAGCAATCACTGATTATAGTGATCAGAATGGGATCCAGCATGAAGTCTCTGCAGCCAGGACTCTACAGCAGAATGGTGTTGCCGAAAGAAGAAACAGAACCTTGAAGAAAGCATCCAGGTCCATGATTGCAGAAGCAGACCTACCCAAGAGGTTCTGGGCTGAAGTTGTCAACACAGCATGCCACACTCAAAACAGAAGTATGACAGTAGGGAGACATGGCAAAACTCCCTATGAGGTTTGGAATGGCAGAACACCTACAGTTGCTAATTTTCATATTTTTGGTTGTAAGTGTTTCATCCACAACAATGGTAAAACCCAACTAAATGCCTTTGATGCTAAAACTGATGATGGTCTCTTTATGGGATATTCAAAAGAAAGCAAGGCATATAGAGTTTTTAACAAAAGAACCTTAGTTGTGGAGGAAACACCTCATGTTGTATTTGATGAATCTTCTGTTGAGTATAGGAAAAAAGGTAGAATTAATTGAGAACAAACTCAAATCTGCACTCTAGAAGAAGTTATCATCCATGATACAGGAATGGTGGACTCACCTGCAGACCAGCCTGAAGACCCATATGTAGCTGATAAAGACCCAAATGCAGATCAGATAGGACCTCAGAACCTACCTGATCCAATTGCTGCTGATGAAGACCCATCTGTAGCTGATAAATACCCATATGCAGACCAGACAGGACTTCCACCTGCATATGAGAAGACCGTAGCTGATCCAGTTGCAGATCAAGGAAGCCTGAATCAAGCTGATGCTGAGAGAGAAGAAGTTCACCAAAGCAAATCTACAGGGGGAACAGACCCTGAAGAAGATGTTCACAAGTGGCTTAAAGATCATCCCATCCAACAAATCATTGGGAAGCTAACTGATGGAGTCAAGACCAGACAGTCCACTCTACCCGCAGGAATGGCAATATTTTCATGCTTTATGTCTCAAATTGAACCCAAGACTACAGAACAAGCATTGGAAGACTACTCACGGATCAATGCAATGCAAGAAGAGCTTAATCAGATGGAAAGAAACAATGTTTGGGAACTAACCGAAAGACCAGACCACAAGAAGGTTATTGGCACCAAATGGGTGTACAAGAACAAATGCGATGAAGATGGAGCTGTTGTTAGGAATAAATCCAGACTTGTTGCTAAAGGCTATGCACAATGTGAAGGAATAAATTTTGATGAAACTTATGCACCTGTTGCAAGATTAGAAGCCATCCGACTATTCCTTGCATATGCAGCATTCAAAGATTTTGAAGTGTACCAAATGGGTGTGAATAGTGCCTTTTTTAATGGAATTCTAGAAGAATAAGTCTATGTGGAGAAACCCCCAAGATTTGTCAAAGGAGACAATGTCTACAAGCTTCTAAAGGCTCTATATGGACTCAAGCAGGCACCAAGATCATGGTATGAAATATTATCTGTGTTTCTAGAAAAGAATGATTTCAGCAAAGGAAAGGTGGACAAGACCCTATTCAGAGTGGAGCATGAAGACCACATATTATTAGTTCAAATATATGTAGATGATATCATATTTGGCTCAACCAATCCAGAGCTATGTGAGAAATTCTCAAATCTCATGCAAGGAGAGTTTGAGATGAGCATGATGGGAAAGCTAAATTTCTTCCTAGGATTGCAAGTAAAACAGATGGAAAATGGAATTTTCATCAACCAAGCCAAATATACCAGAGATTTAATCAAGAGATTTGGAATGGAATCAGACAAGTCAGCAAAAATTCCTATGAGCACAAGCACACACCTAGATGCAGATGAAGAAGACATATCAGTGGATTCAACCCACTATAGAGGAATCATTGGATCACTTCTTTATCTGACTGCAAGCAGGCCAAACATTTCATATGCTGCAGGAGTATGTGCACGATTTCATTCTAAACCCAAGCAGTCACACCTGGAAGAAGCTAAGAGGATCATTAAATATCTTAAGTCTACCATTAATGTTGGATTATGGTATCCTAAAGATAACAACTTTGAGATGTCAGGATATTCAGATGCAGATTTTGCAGGATGTAAGATTAATAGGAAAAGCACTAGTGGAACGTGCCAATTCCTAGGAAACAGACTGATATCCTGGTTTAGCAAGAAGCATGTATCTAATTCTATCTCAACAACAAAGTTAGAATACCTAGCTGCAGGTAGCTGTTGTGTCCAGATTTTATGGATCAGAAAACAGTTAAGGGACTACAACATCATTGCAAATGAAGTTCCAATATGGTGTGATAACAATAGTGCAATTGCAATCACCAATAACTCAGTATTGCACTCAAGGACGAAGCACATTGATGTCAAACATCATTTCATAAGAGATCATGTGCTTAATAAGAGAGTCATAGTAGAAAGAGTCAGCACAGAATACCAGATTGCTGACATATTCACCAAACTTTTACTAGAAGAAAGGTTTTTGGAGCTGAGCAGGGAACTTGGTTTACTAGATTGGGAATCTAGTACAGACGAGAAAACTGACTGAAGCAGATCAGACGAAGGATGGACTAAGATGACCACAGGCATCAGACCCTACCTGAAGCACACAAGAAGAGTTACCTGATGTAGAGCAGTCAAACAGTCAAATGGTCAACCAGCTAAGTTTTCTACCTTTGACTGACTCCTGAATATTTTATTATTATTTATTTACATGTGGCAATCTCACGTTCATATGTTTACATGATGCTTGCACGGTTACACGTTCATACGACCCCACTAATTCAAATTAAAAAAATTCCAACCGTCATATATTTTTAAAATTTGAACCAACTCAAAATTAATTTAATATTAAAATTCCAAATGTCGTTCCAATTTCTTTTAAAAGACAGAAAATTGTTTCACTTTACCTTCTTCAAGCTTACAAACCCTAGTTTTCAAAGAGCAAAAGTCCTTTCGAACTTTCAATACACTTAGAGAACTTTTTCTTGTGCAGAAATGGAATCGCATCTTGAAAGAGTTAATCTGAAGGCTGTGGAGGACCAGATCATTTTTTCTCTGGTGGTCGATTTCGAAGGGATACTCAAAACCAATCTGGACAACGATGTGCGTCATCTTATCAGATCTATGAAGATGAACGAGATTTACCTATTTTTAGATATCAGCCCTAAATTTCTCTTCAGAGAGGCTGTTATCGCATTCTACAAGGAAGCTCGAGTTTTAGAATCGGGCATCAGGAGTTCAGTCCTTGGAGAAGAAGTGGAAATCATGCCGCAAACCGTCGGAAAGTCCTTCGGAACGAAATCTCATGGAATGGCCGTCGAAGCCCTGAAGCAAAACGCAACCGACACGTGGCTGAAGATCAAGGCTCACGAGCAGCCGTCAAAGTTGAAGCTGACCGCCAGAGAAGCAAGCTGAGGAAAGAGTATCGCTATGCATTGGATATTACCAACAAAATAGTGATGGGGATGGCAGGCAGCTACGACCAGTTGTCGTCAGCCAAGTTTATGGTGCTGGGAGCACTAATTCAGGATGAACCAATTGACTGGGTTGAGTACATTTTTAGGCAACTGGTGCACGAAGTAAACAAGGTCCAATGGCTAGATGATTAGAAAAGGTTCAAATCCAAGCTGGCCTTTGGGACTCAAATTAGTTAGATTTTAGAGCAGTTAGGAATGGTGAAGGGAAATAATGACCCCTTCCACATCAACAAGAGACTTGGTCACTTGGACCAAGAGACTCTAAGGAGATTGGCCGGAGAGAGGAAAACAGCTAAATTATTAAGGGAAATATCTAGTGAGCCAACTCCCTACAGATATCCATTAAGCTCAGACGAGTCTGATGGAGATCAAACTGTAGCCCGCGACCAACCTGCAGACCAGTCTGATTCAGACTCAGATAATACACCTATAGTTCTTTGTTTCAAAAGGAGGGGATCAGCCCCTGGAGAGCCATTGGTGATTCATTATTCACCTGAACCCTTTCCCAAGAGGCCCAACGATTAGATTTTGAAGAGGAGGAGGAGCCAGATTACTTATACACTCCTGCACCAGATCACATAGAGGATCAACATGCTCCCTCCATCCTGGAAACTCAAATTGTTCCTCTTCTAACCCCTCAATTCATGTCTAAAGAAGAAGCAAATTTGATTATCCATATTGCTGAAGCAGACTACACTTTCAACCTACTCGAGAACAATTTCCTAAACCTATCTATAGAGCAGCTTTTACTGGTAAAACAACACGCTCTCAAACATTCTTTTGCCGATATTTTTGAGGAATGGAAAACTTTGAAATCCGTTCCATTTACTTAACTGCAAGCTTTTATTGAAATGAGTAGCTGAGATTATCCCCAGGCTACGGAGCAACTACTCATGCATTTTTGCAATGAGTCAGACCCAATTTTAATGCTCCAAGAAGACTGGTTCAAGTCCAATTTTAAAACCAACATGGACCAGGTCATCCATATTATTATGGGAAGTGTTTTTGATGGTTCTCTCAATGAGGATGGAGAAGTAGAAGAAAAAGAAATTAGAATCGAAGAGATAGTGGAGGAAGAAGAAGTAGGAGTTGAAAAAAAATAAAAAGAAGAAAACATTATAGTTGAAGAAAAAAAAGAAGAAAAGGAAAAAGAGGATGAAGTTGAAAAACAATCTGGAGAAGAAGAACAGGAAAAGACAGAGGAATTGTAAGAAGAAGAAGATGACGAAGGAGAAGAAGTCGAGCAGGAAGAAAAAGAAAATGATGATGATGATGATGATAATGGTGATGATGATAAGGACAAGAAAGGTGATGAGGATGAAAAGAAGGATGATGAAGAAGAAGAGAAGGAAGAAGAGAAAGAAGAAAAAGAGAAAGAGGATGAAGAGAAGGAAAAGGAGGAAGAAGAAAAAGAAGGCAAAGATGAAGCCAGAGCAGATGAGGCTGGGGCACCTGCCCGCTACACTAGCCTAGATGAAGAAGAAGAAGACAGATCGGGGACCCCAGAACAGAACCCATCTGATCAGCCACCTGCAGACAGGAGTCTGCTGTAATATCCGACGGAAATTCTTACCTACTGTTGTATTATTCGGATAATTCAATAATGTTGTTAGTCTTGTTGCATTGTTTAATGTTTATTGATGGTGGAATATATCATAATAGACTTGAACACAATTATCATTCACACTATAATTGATTTTTCAACGTTGTATAGATAAGTGCATTTTTGGGCTAGTAATTCTATGCTTAACATACGCTAACTCTATAGAATAACGTATGCTATATTGTGGGTTTTACGTACGTAAGGAGGTGCCTTTTACATACATAGGGCTTGTAGTCTTATCGGATCTCAACTTTCGGCGTGTGGAGTCGGGCGTGATTCGAATATCTGATCTTTTGGAGCTGCCTAGTTGACCTACATTACGTACGTAATGTTCCAAGTAATAACGTACGTAATGATACTCGTATTTTAGTCTAGTAGCCTCTAGAACTAGCTTACGTACGTAACACATATGGTGTAGCGTACGTAAAGTGGCTACCATACGTTATACACATGTGGATAACGTACGTAACGAACTGTGCAGTTATAAAAACACAACTTGTGTCTTTCATTTTGCACGTCCAAACTCCAATTTTTCACCCCTATAATCATCCCCCTGCCTCCCTAGATCAATTCTACCTTCTTCCAACTTGTGTTTGAGCTTTGCATTTCGTTTTGGAGCTTGTTGATTGGAAATTTGGAGTCATTCTTGAAGCTTAGATTGTGTTGTCGTTTGGTGTATTGTTCTTCATTTCTAAAGGTATGTTATACGATTTCACCCTATAATGTCGTAGTTATACTGTTAGTGATAAAGTATACTTCACCTAATATTAAATTAATCAAGCTAAACATGTTTGTAGTTAAGCTTTTAACAACTTAATGATGAATATGGTGATTAAGGGTTTGATATGATGTATGCTTGATGTATTAAATGGTAGTAATCATGTTTAGTAGAAACACACTCTTCTTGCTGGACTTTTAATATCACTAAAACATTAATGATCCTTAGTTCTATTGTAGATAGGTTGATTTGTAGGATTGATATCATTATATTGAATCGAACCATCATGTTAAGGAAGATTCTAAACTAAATGAACTTAGGATTTTCATGTGATTTGGTTGAACCTTGAATCATATCAACATAAGATTATAGTTCAGAGGTGTTTAATTCACCTTAATGATGATATCGTGATGATCTTGTGATGAATAAATTAACTATATAGTTAATCTAACTAGGTGAACTCATAACCGATGAACATAGTAATAACTTTACAAACTCATGATTCGTTCGAACAATGATAATCGCTGAGTAACCTTCACTTTGATCAATGTTTTATGAAACGTAGTTGTTTGGATGATATCATTCAAAGTATTTATGTTGTTTTTAAGAAATTCTATCAGCATATCAATTTTAACAAAGTTCTCCTTGATGGTTGTTTTTGATAAATTCTCATCCGTTTGAACCATACGAATAATCGAGAACACCTTGAATGAAAATCGTTGATGAGTATAAATTGAAGTTAGTATGAATCCTTGAAATGGAGTTATGATACAAAGATAATTGAACCAAGCAAATTGAATTTAGGATATCGATTCGCTAAACTAGATATCGATAGTTATGAGAATGTGTTATTGAGTGGATTGTATCCCTTACAAGGTTGATTGTTCGAGTAACCGATATTAAGTCGAGGACCGTTCGTTCGTTCGACAAGGAAGGACTATGGTACATTGTCCCACATATATCCTGGATTCCGTATACGGGGTGGACATGTGCACTGACACATTTCCGGATCGGGCGTACTGTGATGTCCATCTTGAGCCGTACTATTTTGGTCGTTCATAGTCCATTTATATATTTGGACGTGTTCGATGTTTTGTGACTAATCGTTCATACGCCCGAAGGGTATGTTCGTTAGTCGGGTTTTTTTTCTTGAAATCTAATATATGTGAATTGTGTAATATCTTGAGAAACCATTTATCATGTATATCTGACCATGTGTTGGGCGAAATACTTGTTTTGTATTTTAGGTCGAGGTAAAGGCAAGGCACGGGAAGATCATGGTGACGGCGAAGGGTTCGAAGGATACTAGTTCGGGGGCCCCAAGTCTTTTGTTGTCTGGTTTTATTTAAACCGTGTAATGTTATCTTTCCACTTTATTTTAAATCGTGGACTAATATATTATTATTTAAGGTATATTCCATCTCCATATGGATTATACTCGTATTTCGAATCCTGTGTGTAATAAGGCTGTTGGCCATACTGCTGTAAACTCCTAATCGGGGTAAGTACTATGTATTGTGGTTCGGTATCACAAGTATTGCGTATTTAATCTTTATTTTGGGTATCGCCTGGTGGGTCCCAATGTGGGGTCCACGACACTATAATGGCCACCTTTTTGGGGTGTTACATATGCAGACAGGTAGGTCAACTGCACACCTACCTGTAGGCGCAGAAAGCTCAGGTGAGCACTCTCCTCATACATCACCCATTTCACCTGTGACGACTGAGCTGATCCGCAATATTGTCAAAGAATATGTTGAAGAGTTGCTTGCCACAAAAATCTCACCTGACCTATAAACCATCAATGCCAAAATTGATACCCTACTACAGAGGAATGTTCCTCAACCTCCTCCTCCTACAAACTCCAGCATGCCCCTTGGCATGTCTGACTGGACGCACAGAGTTGAGCAGCAATTGACTATACTGGTTGATGCTGGCAAAAAGGGGGAAGGAAGTAAGAAGGGGTAAGTAAGATAAGTATCAGGACAGGTACAGGCTCAGGAGCTCATATCGAAGAAGAAGCAAGATATCCCCTTAATTGAAGCTGGGACATCAAGCCGAAAGAGGAAGGAAGTAGCTGATCCTGAGCAGACTGAAGACCAGCCTACAGAGAAGAAGAGGAGAACAAGGCAAGGAGAAGAGCCAAGGTTTGAATGCAAAGGCAAACAAATGTGGCATGTTGAAGAAATTCTGCCTACAAAATTTATGACTAGTTGGGCAGAGGTCAAGAAGGAGTTCACAGAGAAATATTATCTCTGGGAAATACTCCAAGACAGAGAAAGCTGCCCCCAATAGTCATTCATCAACTACATGGAGACTAGATGGCCTACTCTTTGGAAGATCACGCTTAAATATGCAGCCAAATGGTATGTTTATCCTATGATCCCTTCATTTAGAGCAGAAGAAGCACCTACCCGTTTGGACAATGAATTGGATGAGATAGTCCTGCAGAAAGAAATCAGAGATCTCTATGAGAAAAATAAATTCTCAACTACAGACGAGCAAGAGTTTGCCTTCCAGATCATCAAAAGGAAATATGGTCTGGTACCTGTCTGTAAGAGGCCTATTGGAGCTTAGTTATTTAGGCCTCCCAAGCAAACTCCGAAGAGGCAGAGGCAGATAGGATTTTCTTTATAATTTTTTGTTTTTGAAGTACTTGTAATTTTTCCTGTATTTGTTTGTTCATTCGAAGCAGATGTACTTGTAAACAAACTTAGGAAAATTATATAAATAGTCATTTGAATGAAAACCTCTAGTTGTCTCAAAACAAGACTGGTTTTAGTTTGTGTCTTGCACTTATGTGTAGAACTGTTATTCATTTGAATATTTACTTAAGTTTTGCCATCATCAAAATAGGGAGAATTTGTTAGGAATACTTGTTAGATTTTGATGATGTCATCATTGTATTTGTTTATTCAAATGTATGTTTATTAATTGGCAAAATATAAGGAAGAACCAGATGAGTATCTTCCACAGGCCAAATTGTATTAAGTTAGATATTTGGCAAACTGTAAAAAAAACCAAATGAGTATCTTCTATAGGCCATATAAGTTAGGCTTTAAAAATCGGCCAAGTACAAATCACAGATAAGTATCTATCAGCCGAGTCTTGGTCAACTCAACTATTCGGATAAGATTGACCACAGACGAGCTATATCAGGCAACCCTTATCAGAGAAGTTCTAGTCAACAATTTAATCAGCGAAGTTGGACCAGACTGCAGTCAAGAAGAAAAGTCAAGTCATTTGAAGTTTGATCATCAGATCAGTTAAGTTCAACCAGGTCAGAAGACTTCAGACAAGTCGGCACATCAAAGAAGTCGACATCAGAGAAGGTTGACTGCACATCAGACAGTTTGACCATAGAGAGGGCAGTTAAGTGATCAGCCAAGTAAATCAGACCACGTCAGCATGCGTTGAATAGTCAATAATCACGAAAAGTCACATGCGGGCGATAAGGGACAAATTGGAGAGATTCCCGGAAGGATATGATTTAAATAAATCATCCAGACCCACCTCTGAAGACTTTATTCATATTAAAATCAAAAGATTCGGCGCCATCACATGGAAGTCTTCACAACGGTCGAAAAATGGATTAAATTAAGGGAATCCAGCCTTACAACGTTCAGAAAGAAAAACAAAGAAGTCTATTTCTCCAACGGATGAATTTGTTCCAGATTTACAATGGCTATGAAGAAAAGCTCAAAGGATCGACACCTATATATATCTGAAGATTTGAAGTTGAGCAGTACAACGGTGCGAACTATACTTCAAGCGATCAAAGCAAACAAAGCAAACAGAAATCTATAGCATCGTGAAGAGCAGTATTCTCATTCGTATACGAAGAAAGCTTTTAGTTGGAGAAGACAAAACACTCTTGTCTTAAAACTTGAGTAAGGGGTACTTCACAAGTTGAAGTTTCGTGACTGATAGGCATCCAAGGATTTGAAGATCAAGTGGTGTTAGGCAATCAGAAAGGAGTTGCTACGACAGGATTTCCACTGATTGGAAGTTGTTGTAGCTAAGTTGTTGAATCACTGTAATATTTATCACCGGTTGAAAATTATAGTGGATTAATCTCCAACTGGTTTGGAGAAAGTGGATTAGTAGAGGATTACCCCACCTCTGAGACCACTATAAATTGCCTGCGTACATTACTGTTTTAGCATCATACTTAATTGCTGCATTCATACTTAACTGTTCCATTAGCTATTTGCTTTCGTCATCAACTGAGTTCTGCTTACCTATCAGCTGACAAACTCATCCTTTGTGGAAAAGAGTTTCAATAAGTCTATTCACCCCCCATCTGGACTTATTCTTGGACGACTTGTGACCGACAGTTATAACAAGTTTGTGCAATAATTTACTTCATAGCAAAACAAAAATCTCCAATTGTATGTACATATTCAATTTTCAATCTCACATTATCATAATTGGAGTAAACACTTTGCACTCGTAAAATCAACTTAAACTGTTTCTAAATAAGTTAGTGCGGATCAAATAAATTCTCTTTATTTCCCTTAAGGATTCACATGCCTTCAAATAAGACCTGCTTTTAATAATCAACTTATAAATTATGTCGGGACATGTATAATTAGTAAAACATGTTTAGTTTATTTAAGTACGGTACTTCAGGACCAAGAATTTCTATCTTTAACTGTTCACAAAGATCAGTATATTATATTCCTTCATGTGAAAGATTCATTTCAATTTGTACTAGGATATCATGTAATTTTTAGAAAGGAAGTCACAAAATTGTATTCCATGCAATCCTTCTGGGATTTTTAATATTTATATATAACAATATAACATTCATTCAAGAGTATATTTTTCTTTCGGTGTACTCTATTTCGAAAAAATTTTAAACACCAGGAAACACTTCATAACAAAAATAACATCGATAAATTCATGTACTTTGATTATGATGTGCAACTCATTTCAATGTCAATTAGAAACACATTCTAATTTTCATTTACTCTAGCCAAATATTTTATGGGTTGTCACCTCTAATTCAATATACAAAAGTAATAGGTATTTTATTCCGAAATGATTGTGTGTCAGACTACCGGTCCAAAACCCCTTTTTAATTAAGGGGGCAATGTTCTCGATAATTTAATTTACTGCTTCTGCCAGTATAGATCCTTCTAGAATATATAAATTTAAATTTAATCCTTTCTATATTGTGAGACTATACAACAATCAAATAATCATATCCACCACAAAATATTTTTCTCTTTATAATCAATACAAGGTTATTGTACAACTATGTGACCTTTAATTTTCATAAATGCTATGTTTTCATTTGCATTCACATAAATATTTGTTGACATCCACTGACTTGACACCTTTAAGTGTGTGAACTACATTCCTAAATATTTCTTTATTTTGAAGAGACAAGGATTCTTATAGCGCGCAACCTTTACAACTTCAGGTGTGCAGACTACAAGTTCAAATAATTTTTCTCTTTATAAGATACTTTGTCCCAATCGTTTCCTTATATCTTTGGCCAATTTTGTCTATATTCACTAGAGTTTGTTTTCCGATTCTCATTATCATTTATTACCTCAAGTGTTAAATTTCAAATAAATATCACCGACGTCGATTTGATCAATGGTTCCAATTTATTCTAGACATGAAACGATAGTGAGATCTCAAAATTTTTAGGTATCTTCATTTCTTTTTTATTTTGTCATGTCTTCGGTCTCTTCTGGAGATCATTCAACAGTTATCGATTCCTAGATTTAGCCATCATCAACCCCTGCTCCTTTTTACATTTGAGGATTTTCTTTTGTTATGGAACCTACTGGTATATCATGCTTCAAGCGTTATTTAGACATATTAACATCTTGAGGTTATCCTTCTGGGATATTAGATTTCATTAGAGCATTTATAGCTAGCATATGTGGCATATTCAATCTTTTAAGGTCAGCATATATGTCTGGCAATAATTAAAACATATAAATAAATTCTCTTATGAACTTATGGTTCATATTGTTTACCATGAAGATCAAGACGAGGCAATAATAATTCATTTCTACTAATATATTCGCCCGCTATTCCCCCCTATTTTAAGAAAACAGACTCATTTTGAGTCATAAACCAATACACATAGATGGTTCCAAATATATAATAACTGATAACCAATCATATGTAATGTATATTCAATTTAACAATCTATCTTATTGTTGTGGTGGAACCATTAGAGCTGACCAAAATTAATTTATGACAGGGAGAAATTATAATTATTTATTAGTTTGATGCGAATCAATAAATATGTGCCACAAGGTATTCAACAAATTTCAATGGACGATAATACTCATTGATCATTTGAGTAGTAGACTCATCAACATCATATAAATGTATATTCTTGATGATAAATAATCTACCTCACAAACTTCAGGTTGCGGGTTCATAACAATTAGGCATGTAATTATATAGTTCATGCATCAATTATTACATATCTTAATGATCCGCATTTGGAGATTTATTATCTCATGCATATATTTAGCACTTCATTCTCAAATATGATTTGTTGTGTAATATCCGGATTTATTACAGTGTATTTCATCTGTATTCAAACCATGTATTATTTCGGATTGGTGATTTTGATTATTGGAGTATGATATTTAGTGCATTAATATCATTATGCATAAGTATAGAAACATGCAAAATTGCTCAAGCAACCTTGTGATAGCGCACGCTAAGAATGTATCTTAACGCGCGTTATCGGGCCATTATTAGCGCACGCTATGCAGGTAGGAGTAACGTGCGCTAAGGACTCAATTATTGAGCGGAACGGCTAACACATGCGCCAGCCGGGACATGGGACCGGATAAGATTCCCGCTGACGCGCCCGGACAAAATCTGAAGTCAACCATTATTAGCGCACGCTAAGGGATGCTTAGTAGCGTGCGCTAACTTGTCAATAATGCAGAATATTATAAATGGGACGTCAACCGTGGCTTGCGTTTCTTTCGCACATTCCTCAATCTTGAGAGTTCAGAGAGTTGTAGTAATACTCCTATACACTTAGAACGCATATTGTTGATGTTTATACATTGGTTATCACGTGGAATGTTCATAGAAGTGGAATAGCACCTTGGAAGGGCATACAACCAACCGGAGTTGGATTCTACCTTACGGTTCAGTGATTTCGTCATTTTAAGGTATGTTCAATCTATCTCCAGACTTAGAGTTGGATTCTAACGATTTGGATGATCATGTTAACAAGATATGGATTTTCATAGATGAATTATCCAAGTATATCATGTTTGGAATAGTGAGTTGAATAAGCCTTAAATACCTTGATTATAATCATCATGATTCGAATCTTAGTACACTGAAAATGTGAAGAGAAGCTTGTATCATTGGTAAACCGAATCTAATAGATGATTTCATAATAATCTTGGGCTAGACGTTAACATCCTTATTGTTAGATAAATCTAAAGGTTTGATCATGGAAGGATTTATCTAGTATATATAGGACGTTTATCAACTTCAGTATGATAACATGGACTGATATAGAGGTGTTGATATCAACCGTTTAGCTTTTCGAATTTTCGTATGAGATTTGAAGTCGGAACAGAATATGGTTTTATATTGGTATGCATATCCTTGAATCCGAAGTTGTCTTTATCCGTATAATCATTCATAAGGGTATGAACATGGTATTCATGGAAGTAACATGAATTATCACGCAAGATTTCGTTGTTTCAAACATGGCAAGAACAGTTTACTGCTCAGCAGTAAACTACCATGCATAGATAGCGCACGCTATGCTATGCAATTTAACGTGCGCTATCGAGCAGTAGTTAGCGTGCGCTACGTTTGGTACGTAACGTACGCTAGACCATCGACGAAGTCACTGGCCGGTCGTGAAATCGACCATGCATCGTTAGCGTGCGCTAGGCTTTGTTGTTTGCGTGCGCTATCGGGCAGACGTAACGCACGCTACACAGAGTACTTAGCGTGCGCTAAGCTATTCGGGCAGATTGCAGTTTATGAACTTTTGACCGTTAATCGAATTGTTAAACATTCATACGACGTGAGATAAACCCTATATCATTTCTTTTGTTAAGGTTTGGTCTCGTTACGTGATTGATTGAGGAGGACGATCTTCGAGTGTTCATTTTCGTGGAAGTATTGTTATTGTCTTCCAATCGAGGCAAGTACCTTAATTGTTTTATGTATTGTTGTTATACAGTCGTTATTGTGTGTCCATCTCGTGTTGGTCCGACGGGATCATCGGGGGATCTATGCTAGCGTGCGCTTGATCATCGGACGGGTTTTTCCACCACGGGTTGGTCTGACGGGATCATCGTGGGTTCTAGGCAGTGAACGCTGGATCGATGGAATTACCACGTGTATGTATTGATATCATATTGTGATTATCAGTTGTGAATGTTATGTTTGAGTTTCTCGTAGGAGAAGACTCGTTGGTATTTTGTCGTTTACATTATTATTATTCACCGTGAGATATGAATAATATGTTGTGGTACTTGTACTAGCATCGTTGTGCTAACCCCTTCGGGGGTGAACATTTTTTTTGTGTTCAGGATCCAGGAGAGCGGGGAAACAACCACTGGAACTGTATGACGACGAGGGTGCAGAGTGATGTCCCGACCGGGTTTATTTATCTATTGTTTATTCGTTATTTCAATAAGTACTCGAGTACGAAGTCATTTGTGATGATTTGAATTTGGTGATGTATTATTGAATTATGTCGAACAATTGTACTGTTTCTGTATTTGGTCAGAACTGATGTACTGTAATTCCGTTATTTCCATTCGTCAGTACTTTTTATACTTGTTCAATTCTTCAGCCTTGTAAATCCTTATGTAAAGGATTTACGGCGCTGTAATATTCCCGAACATATTGGGGGTGTTACAGAATATGGTATCAGAGCTAAGATTATGGATATCTTGGCCGTTGGGTTAAAATAGGGGTCATTTATGTCTTTTGGGGTAACCGGCCGTGAATGACATCACTGCACTGCCTACGTCTTCATGCGAACAATGGTTGTAAGTTCCTAAACTCTATCTCGTTCTTTACATATTGTATCTCTTTATACTCGAATATTAGAACGATGTTGTTTCCTGTATATTGAGTATTTATGCTTACAGTATGTTGAGAGGCGGACGTGGACGTGGTCGCGGTCGTGGACGCGGACGAAGAAATGCCGAAAGGGAGGCGTCGCCTTCTAATCAGGCTAGTCATAGCTCAGGCGAGCCGCAACAATCTATTAATAATGAACCAGATCCTGCTGTACCAGAAATCCTTCGTCAAGTGGTGAACCAGATGACTCAGTTCGCCCAGGTCGTAGACCGAATGCAAGTGGCGGTGGGACTACAGCAGGGAGAGAGACAGCAAGGGATCCCAGATATGGGAAATCGAGGTGACCGGTGGCTGCAAGAAGTGGCGAAGATGCAACCACCCAAATTCGACGGTATTTCTGAGACTCCCACCTGGGATCATTGGTTAAAGGAGCTGGAGAAAATCTTTGCCGGAATCAACTGCCCAGACGACCGGAGAGCCTCTATCGCTCAATATTTTCTGATAGGGGAAGCGTCCGAATGGTGGGAAGCCATCCGGCCGGTAGACCATGATGCCGATTGGACAGAGTTTAGAATGATGATGGAAGCTCAGTATTTCCCTCGTCCTGTGAGGGAAGCCAAAGTTCGGGAGTATTTCTCCGCTAAGCCTTCTGATGTGCCAGTATCCCAGGCGATCAAGACGTTTAACCAGCAGCTGGCATTTGTTCGACATCTGGTCAGAACAGATGCAGAAATGATGATCCATTTCGATATGAGGATGAAACCAGAAGTTCAGAGGTACATGTCCGGATTCGAATGTACCACACTCCGCCAATACCAGGATAAGGCGTTGGCATATGAGATCAAGGAAGCAGCCATGGAAAAATTTTCAGAATCCAAGAAACAGAAAGTCTCTGGTACTTTTACAGAGCACAAGAACAGTGGGGCCCGTAAGGCCCAGTCATCCTTCCATTCTTTCAAGAAACCTCCGCACCCAGCTAGGAGCGGAAAGAATTTCGGGGCGACATCAACTATTACTGATGTTACCAGGAAATGCTTTAAGCTGCGCCAGACGGGCACTATCGACGGAATTGCCTCCTTCCCGCCGTGATTTGTTTTGATTGTGGACGAGAGGGACATCGGGCGGTGTTTTGTGAAGAGGCCGCAAAGTCTTTCAGAGCCGTACACCACATACCCGAGAAGGAGGCGGTATTCCACAGACGCAGAAAGTGTTCGATGCCTCGGAATTTTGGCCGCGGGCGAGGCAGAGGACAATGGGACCGAAAGGGGACATCGAGTGCCGGATCTGCTCCCCCACGTCATGCGAGATGAGGAGGACAAACGATCAAGATGTCTTTGCCGCATCGTGCATCGTCCGAGATCCTTTCCCAGCCAGTTAGCGTTTTATTCGATACTGGAGCTACACATTCTTTCATATCTTTGTCTTGTGTAAATCGTTTGAATATTTCCGGTTTTCATGCTTGTGAACCTTATGTTGTTGGTGTAATATCCGCAATTTTCGATTTTTGGTAAATTTCTTTTTTCGGCCGGAGTCCGTTTTGACGGCTCGCTCATGACCGTTTCGTCATTCTGAGAATGATTAATTCTACACTTTTTGTCATCCGAGTTCGTTTCGGTGTTGTTTTGTTGAGTTACGTGGTTTTAGCGACTTTTCCGCACTTGAGTTCGATTCTTGCGAATCTCGTCCAAATCACGCTTTGAGTTTCCCGCAAGTCCGTTTAACTTTGTTAGACGTGTTGTGAACTTCAGTTTGGTTATTCGATCACGTATCGTGATTTCCGGGCGTTTTGGGCCATTTTGTAATTTCTTGAAAATTACGGGTATCCATATCTGTATTTGTCGTCTTGACCCTTTTCTTGGTCGCGTATGATTAATTATTGCATTACGTTTTCATCTCGAGTCGTTGAGATCGTCCGCGAACTTTTCGTGTCCGCCAGTGCGTTTCGGAAATCGAGGCGTCGGGTCGTGGCCGGCGGTGGCCGACGGGTGCGGGAGTGGCCGGACGAGTCTTGGACATCGCCGAGCAGCACGGCAGAACCGGCGAGCGCACGCTATGGCCGGACGCCGCGCGCGCTAGCTCAGCGATGTAGCGCACGCTTGCCGAGTCACCAACAGACGCTATCGGCCCGGACAGAGGTATTCGAGGTTCGACTCGGTCAGATCGGCGGGTAGCGCACGCCATCTGTCGGTCGTAGCGCGCGCTAACCGGGCAGGTAGCGCACGCCGGCCGACTAGCGACGCCACGGATGAGTTGTCGATCCGGTGGCTACCGGGCCATGTCGGCTTAGCGCGCAGCTTCCGGCCGTAGCGCACGCTAGCGGAGTCGGGCGGTCGAGTCACGCCGGCACTGGTCGGTGGTGCCGGTCGTGCGGGCCATGGCCGAGTGTGCTCGGCCGTCATCGCCGATAGCGCACGCTAGTCGGGAAGGCTAGCGCACGCTAGTTCCGGCCAAGATATAAATGACAGATCACCGACTTTCTCCGTCGTTTTCATTTCATTTCTCTTCGGTCCAGCCGGGTTTGGAGGAGACGAAACCATGTTGTTGAACAACAAATCCATGAAGTTCTTGAGGTTATATCGTTGATCAATCATCCTATAACATCCTTCGATCCAAATGAATCAAGGTTAGATCTTTAGAACCCTACTTTTGGGTAGATTTGGGGATTTTCGCGTTTTTGTCCGATTCGTTCCGTTTTGTCGATTAATTCATGATGAATATGATTAATCTTGTTGGTATTCTTAGTTTCCCTACGGATTCATGGTATATTTCGTGATTTTTACGGAATCGAGAGGGTTTGGTTGTGGTCCGCCCTCGTTGTTGTTTACATACGAATATACATGAATCGTAGGCGGGTTTTCGGGTGTATTCCAATTCCGTATTCATTTAGAAATGGTTGTGATTGTATTCTTCGAATCGTTAGGTTCGGTTTCATTGGTTCCTAGCGTTCTGGTGACTTCCTTTCCGTTGCGTGGCCAATAATTCAAGGCAAGTATTTTTGGGAACCTTTATGCTTAACGTGAAATGGTAATGTATATTGTTTGTAAATTACTCACCTTGTGTTGGACGGGGTCAAGGAGGGAAATCTATGCCGCGCCCGGATTTCACGAGTTTCTGCATCGCTAGCCAACTCGTTAGGGTCCTTGCAAGGCCCCGAGTGAGAATGTATGCCGCCGCCTGTTCTCACGGCATAGCGTGTGCGTGGTTTTGTTTTTCGTAATTGTAGCCAACTCGTTAGGGTCCCCGTGAGGCCCCGAGTGAGAATGTATGCCGCCGCCCGTTCTCAAGGCTAATTGTTTGATTATTTATTTTCGGAAAAGACATGTCCGGTTTTGACTTTCGAATTGATATTGGTGCATGTACTATGAAATGTGTAAGCGATTGGTTTGCCTTGAATACTTGTACTAGCGTAATTGCTAACCCTTTGGGGACCCGTTGTCGGGAAATTCTTGTTATGGATTTCGTGTTATGTTCACTTGCATTTGAGCAGGCTACTGGGATGGTACGAGGATGTTGGCCAAGGTTGTTGACATGTGCAATTGAGTCTTGTTATTTCCTACTGTCTCTTTTGATGTGGATGTTTTCCAAATTGTAAGCTTATAGATTGTACTCGCGAGTACTTATGCTTTTTTCTTTCGGATTGTGATTGGTGTTCGTTGGAGTTATTGCATTTGTCGGTTTATGTTTATTATGCCGGTTGTATCGGGCGTGTTGATTTATATTCTTGTTGTTAACGATTGTTTCCTTGCTAACCGAGACGGTTAGTCGAGAGGTGTTTTCTTGTGTTAGCCTGGTGGATCCCATGTAGGGGTCCACGGCGCTGTAATACACCTCGAATATCTTGGGGGTGTTACAGAAAATGGTATCAGAGCTCTAGGTTTATGGATACCTAGGCTTGTTGGTTATTTGGGTCTAGTTGTGTTTTGTTTTGCACATTGTCACACCGCTGCCGGCATCTCAGTACATCCAGTGCTCGTAAGTTTTCCTTACTCGATTCTCTTGTTTTCTCGTATTGAAATTCCACTTCTTGAACTGTGATTGCCTCTCTCGTACTTATTGTCGAGTTGTTTCTCGATCCATCCGGTTGTGTACTTTTGATTCTAGTATTGCGCAGTCCTTTATCTCTCTGGAGTATGTGCGCCGTTCTGGGCTTGACCGTTTGTCGTTTTGCGAGCCTTCCATCGCTAAATTTCCTAGCACTGGTGGGATCGTTGGTGATCGAAAGATCCAAATTTTGCTCCTTGGTATATTGTGAGAGGGCTTGACTCTCTAGTCTTTTGTTGTATGATGGAATCTGTGTTTGGTAATTGCGATATACTAAATGTATGTTGAGCCGAATGTCGATGGGTTGGACACCGAAGGGTGCGGTATGATGTAGAAGTTTTGAACATTGATATGTTCGGTATAGGTATTGATGGCGAGTTTGTTGAGAAACTCACATAGCCGGTTTCGACATACGTCCAAATCGGTGATCTTTAGTTCTGTTGTCCAAACTTGAAGAGATAGTTTGACATATGCTTGGAATTAGTATTCCGAGTTGCGCTTATTGAACCGGTGATTTTTGAATGCCGTATATGCGTGTGTTCGGAAAATGTAGGTACTTGGCAAAAAAATGTTATTTAAAACCAATGTTTTACTAATAATAATAATACATGCGTGCATGCTTGAAAATTTCTTAGACTTGATCGTATTGTGGGTTTTTGAAAGTGACATGAATTTGGGCGAGCCAGCCTTGTATTTTCAAATAAAACCTTGAGTCGGTATTTAAAGGTCGTTTTTAAAAGTGTTTTAGGACATTTTATAAAATGCCACCGCTGTTAAGCCCTTGTCGTATTTGAAAGGGTCTTGAAAACGATTTTTAGCTTATCGGTTTTATTTTCGAATAACTAAAGTATACGATTTTAAAATCAGATTAGCCTGGGGAAACCTAGGCTGTCGAGTCAAGTTGTGTTTGTTGAGTTTTGTCTCGTCGGATTTTGTCTGACTTAGTCGCATCGCGACGCGTCGTTTGAGATCATTGGTCGTGATTAGTATCGAGGGGTGGTCATCACTTACGTGCGATCTATGGATGTAAAACTCCATTCCTTGTGTTGTGCCTCGTGTGACACGAGTTATTTGTATGATTAGTCGTTAAATGATGGAATCCTTCTGTGGATTTTGATTTCACGATATGTGTTTATTAGACTCTCGTATTTGGTTTATACGAGGAGTGTAAATCCTTCTTGATGTATTTTCGTACCGTATTTTATCCGCCGCATGAGTTCTTTCAAACGGCTTTCGTATTTTGCAACCGAGTTTTATTTCGTAAAACCGATTCCTTGAATCAAGTTTTGGCATTTTGGCCTTGAATATTTCATGATGGTTTGACAAATGATTTTGTGAGCTTTGGAAAAATATTACCGTCATTGGTCTTTTTAGCATTTTCGAAATGACATGGGAAATTGTGCTTAGCACAGTAAATCCTTGTGAGAAAGGTTTACGGCATGCAATTTTTCCGTGTGTTCTTGTTGTCTGTGGGTCGTTAGCGCACGCTACGCTTTGCGGCTAAGACGCGCAAGAGTGCGTTGGTAGCACGCTAAGGGGAGGATAGCGACGCTACACGGTAGTTCGGGCGATCCCAGAGCTACCGGATCGGGCCTGAAGTTCTCGTTAGCGCACGCTAACACTTGGGGTTAGCGACGCTAATGATGTATTTTTGGTCGAGTTTTGTTTGGTGCCGTGATAGCGCACACTAACCTTAATGATTAGCGCACGCTAATTGTGTCGATATAAATCTTTGGACACCGCCTAGAAGTTGCATTTTTTCTTCATTTCTTCTCCTTCCTCCATGAGTTTGAGACGTAGCGACTCGGTTTCGCATCTGGGCTGATTTTTCTTCCATCCAAAGGTGTTTTGGAGTATCCTAGATGATTTTTAACATCATCTAATCCATTGTTCTTCGCGAATCTAGGTATTTTCTTGAATCCGTAGAGTTGACTTTTTGGAGTTTTGTTCTTGATATCGTTTTCCATCCAGTTTTGATAAACCGATTGTTGTTTTAACGATGTTGTTAAACATATCCTGAGGATTGTATATCACTGTCGTGATTTTGAGCGATTTGATGCGTGTGATATGATGTGTTTAAGTAAATGTTGATACGTGCGAATTTTGGGCATTCTGGCCTATCATACGAAAAACCTTGAGTATCTTAGAAAATAAACCTCGAGACGTACTTTTAAAATAAATTATTTTCTCACAGTGCTCTCAAGATGCCTACTAGTGTCACGCTATGTTTCAAAATTATTCTACTTTGAGGATCAAAATATTTTGAAATATTTCTAATGATTTAGAAATGCATTCGCTTAGACCCGAAGGTCGAATATAGCTGACAAGTTTTAATTTAACGAAAGGTGTCTTCATTTCTTTTTTTTTTCAAACGCAAGATGATTTTTTTTTTGTCTCGATGACGATGTTTGTACTACTTTTGATATTTGATACTCAAGATCAACTGGTGCTTGCAAGTTATTTTCGAAAGATGGTTTTGTTTTCAAAACCTATCATTCCTAATTGTGGTCCGGGAATATATGTGTGATGTTCGTGCTCTCGTTAGGGTGTTAACCCCGAGTTGTTGTTGAATTGGTGGTGTGAGCGTTGAGTCGTTCGCCACACCGTTGTCGTGGTAGCCTCTGCGAGGGGTGTGAGATTGGTATTGGATGTTATCGCCTCGTAGCGGTTTATGTGTTATCGCATATATGCGAGCTGTTAGAGATCGGGTTGGTATGATTGTGTGCATCGGTGATTGTTCTGCGTTGTGTCGATTGCTTGTTATATTGTTACCTTGGTTCCGTTGTTGTGAGTTTCGGGGGCGAGGTCAAAAGTAATACCCGTACTATTTTGACTTCTATATCTTCTCTTTCTCCAGTCTATCGATTCGCTCGTGTTCATTGATACCTTCTGAACTTGATCTATACCTTGGTTTCATCATTCGAACGAGCTGTAATCTGGTTTTGAGTCGATCTGGTTATCGCTGTGACTTTTTCGAATTCGGTTCGACTATTGTGAATCTTGTTCGGAAGTAACATCTTTTGGTTCTAATAGTTCTGTTATTCAAAGTGGATCGGATTTTGAACTTCTGTATTTTTAGCTCTATCAACTCGTTTATGCTCGTTAACATTTCTGAACTTTCCCTATCCCTTGCTTTTGTTGATCGAACGAGGGTGGTATTGTTTCGGAATAACTCGTTTGTCGTTGTGGCCTTTCAATCGCTATTCCCTTTCCTGTGGATATTGTGGGAATGCACGTCTTGTTGTTCTCACCAGGTCATCCTGGGAGTTGTTGTTTGAATTTTATTATCCTACGTGTTTCGGACATGATTGTTCGATTTTTGTTGTCTCAATCGTTTGTTTGTTCGGTTTTTGTTCTCGTTTCGTGATTGTTGAGCGCCTGTGCTCCTTCGTAATTCCCTTAAGTTCGGGAAATTTGTCTCGTTTTCGATCTTCCAATCTTTAGGCGGTGGAATTCCGTATTTGTTCAGCGTTTGGCTCGCATTTTGATTGATGAACTGTTGGGTTGGTCAATCATATTGATTTTCGTTCGTTGTGTTTTGTGATTGTTCGGATAATTGACTTGATTGTATTATCCGTTTAATGACGCTTGTCACTCGTTGATTTTATTTTGTCTCTACCGGTGATGTTGTGTTAGTCGCCCTAGAGTGTATTTTCTCGCCGTATGTCTCTTTGCGTTCCTTGCAGCGTTTCGCCGTCGGGCGCGAGTCTTCGGTTTTTGTGTATCTCATCGAGTTTCCTGGCAAGGGATATTGCTTCTCCCTACTTATTCTAAGTTTCGGGACGAAACTTCTTTTAAGGAGGGTAGAATGTAATATCCGCAATTTTCGATTTTTGGTAAATTTCTTTTTTCGGCCGGAGTCCGCTTTGACGGCTCGCTCATGACCGCTTCGTCATTACGAGAATGATTAATTCTACACTTTTGTCATCCGAGTTCGTTTCGGTGTTGTTTTGTTGAGTTACGTGGTTTTTAGCGACTTTTCCGCACTTGAGTTCGATTCTTGCGAATCTCGTCCGAAACTTGCTTTGAGTTTCCCGCAAGTCCGTTTAACTTTGTTAGACGTGTTGTGAACTTCGGTTTGGTTATTCGATCACGTATCGTGATTTAGGGCGTTTTGGGCCATTTTGTAATTTCTTGAAAATTACGCGTATCCATATCTGTATTTGTCGTCATGACCCTTATCTTGGTCTCGTATTATTAATTATTTCATTACTTTTTCATATCGAGTCGTTGACGTCGTCCGCGAACTTTTCGCCGTGTCCGCTCCGCATTTTCTAAATCGAGGTCGGGTCGTGGCGGCCGAGCACCGCCGACGGGTGCGGATCGCCGGACGAGTGCCGACATCGCCGAGCAGCACGGCAGAACCGGCGAGCGCACGCTACGGCCAGACGCTGCCAAGGCTGCCTTAGCTCGATGTAAGCGCACGCTGCCGAGTCACCAACAGACGCTATCGGGCACAGGACAGAGGTATTACGAGGTTCGGACTCGGCCAGATCGGCAGTAGCGCACACTACTATCGGTCAGCGCGCGCTAACCGGGCAGGGTAGCGCACGCCGCCGACCAGCATACGCTACGGGATGAGTTGTCGATCCGGTGGCTCTCGGGCCAGTCGGCTAGCGCGCAGAAGCTTCCGGCCGTAGCGCACGCTAGCGGGCGGTCGAGTCACGGTCGGCGGAATTGGTAGGTGGTGCCGGGTCGCGGGCCATGGCCGAGTGTGCTCGGCCGTCATCGCCGATAGCGCACGCTAGGTCGGGAAGGCTAGCGCACGCTAGTTCCGCCCAAGATATAAATGATGGACCAACGACTTTCTCCGCTGCGTTTTCATTTCATTTCTCTTCGGTCATGGTGGGGTTTCTGAGGAGACGAAACCATGTTGTTGAACAACAAATCCATGAAGTTCTTGAGGTTATATCGTTGATCAATCATCCTATAACATCCTTCGATCCATAATCAAGGTTAGATCTTTAGAACCCTACTTTTGGGTAGATTTGGGGATTTTCGCGTTTTTGTCCGATTCGTTCCGCTTTTGTCGATTAATTCATGATGAATATGATTAATCTTGTTGGTATTCTTAGTTTCCTACGGATTCATGGTATATTTCGTGATTTTTACGGAATCGAGAGGGTTTGGTCCGCCCTCGTTGTTGTTTATATACGAATATACATGAATCGTAGGCGGGTTTTCGGGTGTATTCCAATTCCGTATTCATTTAGAAATGGTTGTGATTGTATTCTTGAATCGTTAGGTTCGGTTTCATTGGTTCCTAGAGTTCGTGGTGACTTCCTTTCCGTCGTTGCGTCGCCAATAATTCAAGGCAAGTATTTTTGGGAACCTTTATGCTTAACGTGAAATGGTAATGTATATTGTTTGTAAATTACTCACCTTGTGTTGGCAGACGGGGTCAAGGAGGGAAATTTATCTTTCGCCCTGGATTTCACGAGTTTCGCATCGCTAGCCAACTCGTTAGGGTCCTTGCAAGGCCCAGTGAGAATGTATCTGCCGCCTGTTCTCACGGCATAGCGTGTGCGTGGTTTTGTTTTTACGTAATTGTAGCCAACTCGTTAGGGTCCTGTGAGGCCCCGAGTGAGAATGTATCTTTGCCTTACATTCTCAAGGCTAATTGTTTATTTATTTATTTTAGGAAAAGACATGTCCGGTTTTGACTTTCGAATTGATATTGGTGCATGTACTATGAAATGTGTAAGCGATTGGTTTGCCTTGAATACTTGTACTAGCGTAATTGCTAACCCCTTTGGGGACCCGTTGTCGGGGAAATTCTTGTTATGGATTTCAGGTTATGTTCAGCCAGACGAGCGGGCGCTGGGATAGTACGAGGATGTTGGCCAAGGTTGTTGACATGTGCAATTGAGTCTTGTTATTTCCTACTGTCTCTTTTGATGTGGATGTTTTCCAAATTGTAAACTTATAGATTGTACTCGCGAGTACTTAGGCTTTTTCCTTTCGGATTGTGATTGGTGTTCGTTGGAGTTATTGCATTTGTCGGTTTATGTTTATTATGCCGGTTGTACCGGGCGTGTTGATTTATATTCTTGTTGTTAACGATTGTTTCCTTGCTAACCGAGACGGGTAGTCGAGAGGTGTTTTCTTGTGTTAGCCTGGTGGATCCCATGTAGGGGTCCACGGCGCTGTAATACACCTCGAATATCTTGGGGGTGTTACAGTTGGTTTACCGAGTGGAGAGAGGATTGTCGGAAATTTAGAAACTAGAAATTTACCGAGTGGCTCTCAAACCTGATCGTGATAGAAATGCAAGGAGATGACCTGATACTCGGAGACGATTGGCTTAATCGATATGGAGCAATTGTGAACTACCGAAGGAGGAATATCTCGCTGATCGCTGACGATGGCTCCGAGATTCTGTTTGAGGGATGGAAACCGGGAAGCTCAGGGAAATTGATCAAGGCGATGAAAGCTGTCAAATTGTTAAAACAGGGCTGTGCCGGGTACTGGTGTTACGCAATGAAGAAAGAAGACGAAATTGTGGAACTTTCATCCATTCCTGTTGTGAACGAATTTCCAGATGTATTTCCTGACGAGTTACCTGGACTACCTCCACGAAGGGATGTGGAATTTACCATTGAGCTAGAACCCGGAGCTACACCAATTTCCAAGGCGCCGTATCGTATGGCACCTCTTGAGATGTACGAACCGAAGAAGCGATTAGAGGAGTTCTTGGACAAGGGCTATATTCACCAGCGTTTCACCACAGGAGCGCCAGTTCTTTTCGTCCGAAAGAAGGATGGATCGCTCCGATTGTGTATTGACTATCGAGAGCCGAACAAGATGACGATTAAGAACAAGTATCCGTTGCCACGGATTGATGATTTGTTTGACCAGTTGCAAGGGGCAACGGTATTTTCTAAGATTGATGCGAGATCGGGATACCATCAACCGAGGATTAAGGAGTCCGATGTTCGAAATCAGCGTTCGGAACTCGCTACGGGCATTATGAGTTTGTAGTGATGCCGTTTGGTCTCACTAACGCACTTTCTTGTATTTATGCAATTGATGAACCGTGTGTTCATTGAATTTTGGACAAATTTGTGGTCGTGTTTATTGATGACATTCGGTGTACTCTAAGAGTCACGAAGAACATGCGCGGCATTTGCGGATTGTATTGGAACTTTTGAGAAACGAACAATTGTACGCCAAACTTTCTAAGTGTGAATTCGGCTAAAGGAAGTAATGTTCCTCGGCCATGTGGTGTCGGCTAGAGGAGTCCGAGTAGACCCTCGGAAGATCGAAGCCATATTGGATTGGAAGCCTCCAAAGAACGTGAAAGAGGTCCGAAGCTTCTTAGGACTTCTTTGGATACTATCGTCGATTCGTGGAAGGGTTTTCTAAAGTCTCCCGCCCACTTACTCGACTTCGTAAAACTCAAAAGTTTGAGTGGAATGAATTATGTCGATTAGCTTTGATGAATTGAAGAAGAGATTGATGACGGCACCGATTCTATCACTCCGCGAGGCGGAAGGATTCATAGTTTACGGTGATGCTTGAACCAAGGACTTGGGTGCGTGTTGATGCGAATGATAAGGTGATCGCTTATGCGTCGCGACAATCGAAACCTTATGAAGTGAATTACCCGACACATGATTTGGAGCTAGCGGCGGTGGTTTTTGCCTTGAAGATTTGGAGGCATTATGCATGCAGGACTCAGCACCGGATCTTTACGGATCATAAGAGTCTCAAATACATATTGATCGAGAAAGAGTTGAACATGCGGCAAAGAAGATGGTTGGAACGATTAAGGACTATGACTTGGAGATTTTATATCATCCAGGCAAAGCAAATGTAGTGGCCGATGCACTTAGCCGCAAGCTGTCTCTATTCGAGATCTTTGGAAACGCCGACATCCCAACTTAGCCTTCAACGAGAGATGATTCGTGAAGGGATTGAAGTGTGGTTACAAAGAGTCCAAGGCGGTTGCGTGATGGAGATAACCGTCATTAAGAAGAAATCAAATCTAAACAGCAGATGATCCTCGATGATTGATTCGTGATGAAGTGATCGAGAAAGGCCCCGGATTCATAATTCATGACGATGGAGTTTTGAGATTTCAGAACCGACTCTGCGTTCCCGATGTTGATGTTCTGAAACAGACGATTATGAAGGAAGCTCATAGTTCGCCCTATTCTATCCACCCGGGCACCAGTAAAATGTATAAGGACTTGAAGCAGAATTTCTGGTGGGGCAACATGAAGAAAGACGTAGCAGACTATATTTCGAAATGCTTAACTTGTCAACAGGTTAAGATCGAGCATCAACGGCCTGCTGGAATGTTGAAGCCACTCCCGATTCCTGAATGGAAGTGGGAGGACATATCGATGGACTTTATCACTAATATGCCGAAAACCAGGACGGGAATGAACATGATTTGGGTGATAGTTGATCATTTAACCAAATCGGCTCATTTTCTAGGCATTAAGGATACGTGGGGACCAGAGAGGTTGGCACGAGTATTTATTTCGGAGATAGTTCGATTGCATGGTACGCCGAAGACCATTGTTTCTGATCGAGACGGTCGTTTTGTGTCTCACTTTTGGAAAGCAGTTCATAAGGCCTTGGGGACCGAATTGAACTTCAGTACAGCTTATCACCCGCAGACTGACGGACAATCTGAGAGAACTATACAAACGGTGGAAGACATGCTAAGGGCCTGTGCCTTAGATTGGTCAAACGATTGGGAAGTTCATCTACCGTTGATTGAATTTACCTACAACAATAGTTGGCATGCTTCTATTAAGATGGCACCGTTTGAGGCATTATACGGAAGGAGATGCAGATCGCCCCTATGCTGGGACGATTCATCGGACTTGATCGGAACAGAACCAGAGTTGATCGAGCAGACTCGAGAGAAGATAGCCTTAATTCGTGAAAGGCTGGCCGCCCAGTCGCGAAATCCTATGCGGACGTACGCCTCCGCCCATTGGAGTTGAAGATGGAGATCACGTACTTTTGAAGGTTTCTCCTACTCGGGGAATCTTTCGTTTGGAAGGAAAGGAAAGCCGAGTCCGAGATATATCGGGCCATTTGAGATCCTCGAGAGAGATGGGGAGTTGGCATACTGATTAGCATTACCGCCGTCATTGTGCCATGTTCATAACGTGTTCCACGTATCCCGATTCGGAGATATATACGAGATCGATCATATCATTGATTTCGGTGAGATCGAAGTCGCACAGGATGGGACGTTTGAATAAAGACCAGTCAAGATACTCGAGAGTCGAGTTAAGCAACTGAGGAACAAGCCAATCGTTTTGGTCAAAGTTCAGTGGTCACGTCACGGAATGGAAGAAGCCACTTGGGAAACAGAAGCTGATATGAAGTCTAGATATCCCGAGTTATTTTCGTCTTGAGTTTCGGGACGAAACTCCTTTTTAGTAGGAGAGTATGTAATATCCGGATTTATTACAGTGTATTTCATCTGTATTCAAACCATGTATTATTTCGGATTGGTGATTTTGATTATTGGAGTATGATATTTAGTGCATTAATATCATTATGCATAAGTATAGAAACATGCAAAATTGCTCAAGCAACCTTGTGATAGCGCACGCTAAGAATGTATCTTAACGCGCGTTATCGGGCCATTATTAGCGCACGCTATGCAGGTAGGAGTAACGTGCGCTAAGGACTCAATTATTGAGCGGAACGGCTAACACATGCGCCAGCCTGGACATGGGACCGGATAAGATTCCCGCTGACGCGCCCGGACAAAATCTGAAGTCAACCATTATTAGCGCACGCTAAGGGATGCTTAGTAGCGTGCGCTAACTTGTCAATAATGCAGAATATTATAAATGGGACGTCAACCGTGTTGGCTTGCGTTTCTTTCGCACATTCCTCAATCTTGAGAGTTCAGAGAGTTGTAGTAATACTCCTATACACTTAGAACGCATATTGTTGATGTTTATACATTGGTTATCACGTGGAATGTTCATAGAAGTGGAATAGCACCTTGGAAGGGCATACAACCAACCGGAGTTGGATTCTACCTTACGGTTCAGTGATTTCGTCATTTTAAGGTATGTTCAATCTATCTCCAGACTTAGAGTTGGATTCTAATGATTTGGATGATCATGTTAACAAGATATGGATTTTCATAGATGAATTATCCAAGTATATCATGTTTGGAATAGTGAGTTGAATAAGCCTTAAATACCTTGATTATAATCATCATGATTCGAATCTTAGTACACTGAAAATGTGAAGAGAAGCTTCTATCATTGGTAAACCGAATCTAATAGATGATTTCATAATAATCTTGGGCTAGACGTTAACATCCTTATTGTTAGATAAATCTAAAGGTTTGATCATGGAAGGATTTATCTAGTATATATAGGACGTTTATCAACTTCAGTATGATAACATGGACTGATATAGAGGTGTTGATATCAACCGTTTAGCTTTTCGAATTGTCGTATGAGATTTGAAGTCGGAACAGAATATGGTTTTATATTGGTATGCATATCCTTGAATCCGAAGTTGTCTTTATCCGTATAATCATTCATAAGGGTATGAACATGGTATTCATGGAAGTAACATGAATTATCACGCAAGATTTCGTTGTTTCAAACATGGCAAGAACAGTTCTTGCTTTCGGCGAAGGCGCCATGCATAGATAGCGCACGCTATGCTATGCAATTTAACGTCTTATCGGCGAGAGTTAGCGTGCGCTACGTTTGTGCACGTAACGTCGCTAGACCATCAAGCAGTCGATTGGTGTCGGTGAAATCGACCATGCATCGTTAGCGTGCGCTAGGCTTTGTTGTTTGCGTGCGCTATCGGGCGAGGCATGTAACGCACGCTACACGTAGTACTTAGCGTGCGCTAAGCTATTCGGCGGTGCGGTTTATGAACTTTTGACCGTTAATCGAATTGTTAAACATTCATACGACGTGAGATAAACCCTATATCATTTCTTTTGTTAAGGTTTGGTCTCGTTACGTGATTGATTGAGGAGGACGATCTTCGAGTGTTCATTTTCGTGGAAGTATTGTTATTGTCTTCCAATCGAGGCAAGTACCTTAATTGTTTTACGTATTGTTGTTATACATATTGTCGTGCATGTATGTCGTTATTGTGTGTCCACCTCGTGTTGGTCCGACGGGATCATCGGGGGATCTATGCTAGCGTGCGCTGGATCATCGGACGGGTTTTTCCACCACGGGTTGGTCTGACGGGATCATCGTGGGTTCTAGGCAGTGAACGCTGGATCGATGGAATTACCACGTGTATGTATTGATATCATGTTGTGATTATCAGTTATGAATGTTATTTTTGAGTTTCTCGTAGGAGAAGACTCGTTGGTATTTTGTCGTTTACGTTATTATTATTCACCGTGAGATATGAATAATATGTTGTGGTACTTGTACTAGCATCGTTGTGCTAACCCCTTCGGGGGTGAACATTTTGTTTGTGTTCAGGATCCAGGAGAGCGGGGAAACAACCACTGGAACTGTATGATGACGAGGGTGCAGAGTGATGTCCCGACCGGGTTTATTTATCTATTGTTTATTCGTTATTTCAATAAGTACTCGAGTACGAAGTCATTTGTGATGATTTGAATTTGGTGATGTATTATTGAATTCTGTCGAACAATTGTACTGTTTCTGTATTTGGTCAGAACTGATGTACTGTAATTCCGTTATTTCCATTCGTCAGTACTTTTTATACTTGTTCAATTCTTCAGCCTTGTAAATCCTTATGTAAAGGATTTACGGCACTGTAATATTCCCGAACATATTGGGGGTGTTACATGTTGGTGATCAATTGACTTTACAAGCAAATGAACATATGTCTAATTGAGAAGAATCTTCTAGTTCTTCAACAAACGTTCATATAAGATTTCAATTATTATTCACATCTTTATGAAATCGGGATGGCTTAGACGGTTATGCCAAATTATGAAGTTATTAGTAAACTTCTGGTTTACTTTTAATATATATGTTTCAACAGTTTTTTTTCATGTAGTATAAAATATTGAAAGATATCGATGAATATCTCCAAACTACTTTGAGTGCCTTGGGTGGAACTTAAAACTTGAAGGTATTTTCTTCATATAGTGTCTCCACGTGGTTGATTATATATCAACTAAAATTTCTTTCTTACTTAGAAGAGTATAATTATAACATTACTATTGTATATTATTTTTTAGGCAATACTATGATAATAATATACATGCTCTTCTGGAGCCTTCTGTTAAGATAAATATGATAAGGCATCCAATTTATCCAATATTCCCCCTTTGGATGACTTATGTTTGATGTATATTACTGACAGTAGTCATCTTCAATTTTTTTAATCAAAATAAATATTTCTTATACACATGATAAGAATAGAATCGAATATTCATGATTGTGAGATCATAACCATCACTAATGGTATGGTTTATATCCTTTAGTTTCTTATAACTATCACATTCACTTCAGGACATGGAGTGCATATCATTCTTGAAATTCATTATCCTTCATAAAAAAAATCATATATTAATCCACCACAAGTAGACAAGATAACAACTCATAATTTTATTAATAACCCTTTTCAAAATATTGTATCTGCAGGATATATTTTATCATCACATCTTTGTACCAAAATTTTATTATATCAAAAGATTAAGAATTTTATTATCTTATGGATACATCCTTCAGGGATATTGGCCATGTTTAGCAATTAGCTGTTAGTCGATTGAGTTAGCTGTTTTGACTAGCAGATTGAGTTAGCTGTTTTGACTAGCGGATTCAATTAGCTGTTTCATATGAAATTATTTGGTAATTAGCTGTTTGAGTAGCTTTTTGTATATCAACTAGACACGTCATAATCCTCTAATTGAAAAAGCTCCTCTAAGTAACTTTTCGAAAATTAGCTTTTTGGGTCCAAAAAGCTATTTCAATCTGCTAACTACCAAACACTAATATTAGAGGTTTCATCCGGTCAAACCTCTAACTTGGCTCAAACCTCTAATTTTTTCTCAAACCTCTAAATTCAGAAAATTATATTTATATTTTTCATTCTTCTAGAATATTTTGATAAAAATTTGATCAAATGCTTAAATACATGAATTTGCTCTATCAAATCCCTCAATATCATGTCCATGAAAAATATTAAAAAACTCTTTGGGGATTTTATAAAAGCCATACATATCAAAATATGTCTTATCTCAGAAAATTTTATGCTCTTATTCGCACAATTTCTGATTGTTATCTATCACACAACTTCTGGTTTTCTTTATCGTTTTCTTAAAAACAATGTCAAATAGTTACTGCCGATGATATCAAGAGCATTTAACTCGAGTGGTAAAAATTCTAGCATTAAACTCGAGTGACAAAGATTCTCATTTGCAAATACTAATATATAATGTGATATAAATTAATTATAAGTTTATAAGGCACATAGTACCAAGTATCATAAACATCACATGCAAGACTTCACAATATTAAACTATCACTTACTTGGAACATTCATAATATATAGTATATTCTAATTTTTGGGTAAGATAACATTTGGAAAAATTATATTAGTTGTGTGTGTATATTTATTAAAAAGTCCTCTCTACTAATACTTTTTGTGTTTTCATGACCCCCTTTTTTTTAGTTGTAATAATCTACAATTTGTGGTTGTAACTTATTGATATAATTTATGTAGTATAAATATGCTATTAACATTTGCACTTTTAAGGTATATATTTAGTTTTGTGCATAGATATGCACATATCTATTAAAAGATGAGCAAACTTTCATATAAAAATGGACTTATTTGAAAAAATATGAAACATGAATGTTTTCGATAATTCAACAAGGTTTCCATAATACAATACCTCTCAAAAACGAAAATGAAATGAATTCAAAAAATAATAAAACATAGACGGCTAGTTTTCAAATAAGTAAAGTCTTTGAGCAGATTTTTTTTAATATTTTAAAAATACTAGAACATAGAATTTAAGAATAAACTGTAAACAAAACTTGTAGGGTTCAAAATTATATTTCCATAACGATAAGGTTTGAAATTGTATGATTTATATTCAATTTTATATCAATTTTGAAAGTTAATCTTGTATGTAGCTATATACATCAGCTGTATAAAATACCAAATAAGTCATAATTACAAGTTAGTTATCAAAAAAACCCAACGAAAATGGTAGATAATGAAAATATCTTTCCAAGCATATAAGAAACAAAAATTTATGAATCATATCAATTTACTACGAATTTATGAATAGGGCTGTCAAAAACTGAGTTTTCGAAACATAATGAAAAACAAGAAATAATTCATCCATAATTTAACAAATCAACTTCAGAAATTATTGAATCAATATATGAAATTTAAACCTAAATGTTAACGAGTTTTTTTAATTCTTATTTGCTAAACGGAATACGTTATCGGAGAGATTTGCGCCGATGAGTGTGTTCATCTTTCTTTCTACGGTATATAAGGGGTCGTGGATACACAAGAGATCTTCTATCTTTGGTCAAAAGAGTCATTCATGCTGATAATGTGTTAGGTAACAAATAATAAAGAAGAGTTAGAGAACAAAAGTAGACTTGAAAATTGAGAGAATACGAGAGAATATCATTTTATTCATATATTTGTCAAGCTCATACAAATGGCCTTTATATAGATCTCCAAATATAAGTTACATTTCTAATGAAAAGTCAAGAGTCTTTCAAGTTACATAGGTATTGAAAAGTCAATGTTTCATGTATTAATAAGTGCAGAAGAAAAGGCCAAAAGTCATCCAACTTTAAAAAACTGGTGAATATATGGGAAAGAATAAATAATATAATCGTGATTATTTGATTTAATTGTATAAAAGTGATAAATATAAATTTTGCAAAGAATAAATTATTTAGGAAAATGTAATTTTTTGAGCAGGACAGAGGTTGGAGTGCAAATCGTGTATGAGAGAGGAATAGGTGGAATTCTAACCTCAAAGCCACAGTTGTAGACGAATCAATTTTTTTATTTAATTCGTGGTTCGGATTCGTTTAGCTTGATTCGAATTTGGATTAGAATAAGATTGATCTTTTATATTCTTGTAATATTCACATCTTAGATATAGCTTTATTGAATATACAATTCACTGATATATATAATTATTAAATATAGTTTTATTATATATGATACGCACGCACAGACACGAACATGTATATAAATAAATAAATATATAGGATATTCATTTATTATAGATATCAAAATTTTCTTTTATTATATAGTATATATTTATTTTGTTTATTTGTAGTTATATATTTAAATAATTCAACTGAAAAAGTACAAAGAATCTCAGAACTCAAATTTCGAATCGAATCAAATAATTCAGTTTTATTTAATGAATCGAATTTGAATAACATCTAAAATTCGATTAACAACTGATTTCGAATCTGAATATTCGTTAGCATGTTCGAATTCGAATGAAATATATTATATATTGGCCCTGTTTGATAATTAGTTGTTAGCTGATTGAGTTAGCTGTTTTGACTAGCGGATTGGATTAGCTGTTTTGACTAGCGGATTCAATTAGCTGTTTCATATGAAACTGTTTGGTAATTAGCTATTTGAGTAGCTTTTTGTATATAAACTAAACACGTCACAATCCTCTAATTGCAAAAACTCCTCTAAGTAGCTTTTTGAAAATTAGCTTTTTGGGTCCAAAAAGCTATTTCAATCCGCTAACTACCAAACACTAATATTAGAGGTTTCATCCGGTCAAACCTCTAACCTAGCTCAAACCTCTAATTTTTTCTCAAACCTCTAACTTCCAAACACCCCCATTATATTCGATTTGATTCGATTTGTTTGCAACTATACTCAGATCTCTAGTCTGCTTTTGAATTATGGAGGCGTACCCAACCCTTTGTTATTAATGAAAATTTTAATTTGCTAATATTGACTTTGTAAATTTCTAAGTTGGTCAAATAAATAATTTTATTTTGATTGTGAAATATATATATGTTTCTACATAATTACCATTTTATAAATTACCAACTATTGAGTTAAATTATAACTATCAATCGAAGCACTAATATATTCCTTGAAACATTGCAACTAAGATAAGGTATCTTGCTAGAAATCGTCATGTTCAAGTGACATACTTTTAATTTGATATAACGTTTTATCTATGATAGAATGGGGGATTTTTTTCAAATGTATGCTAAGGAAATTAAGAGATAATGTCTTTTAATCTTATTTTTTCTATATGCACTAATACCTTATACAATATTTTGTAAAATATATGTTTAAGAAAAATTACCGATTTTTTTACTAGGTTAATGGTTTCGGTCCTTAGCGATTTCGGTTCTAACTTCAGTATCAGTATCCGGACCGCTAACATTTCAGGTGAGTATCGGTCCCGAGTATTATCGGATGATTCTTGGGCGGTTCTCAAGTATAATTGGACCACTAAGAAACCTAGTCAACTTGGTCAATAAGCAATGTTAATTCTATTTTTATTGAAAAATTAATTATGTCAACGCAACTTTTGATTAGTGATATAGCATGAACATTCTCGATAAATCAAAAACTGTTCCGGGATTTATTATTCCCGTGATGTGTCTTACCTAATACTGGTTGTTGATACATAGATGGAAGGTTCTAGATCCTTCTAGAGGTAGTAGGATCCTACTAGATGTCTTACCTTATCTAGGAATCCTATGTATGGAAGGACTCTCATTGTAATGCCTATATAAAGGATAGTGATGGCAAGAAACCCCGAACCCGATAGGGAAACCCGAAACCCGATCTTAACGGGTCGGGGCGGGGCAGACATTATCGGGTTACGGGGCGGGGATCAGGGCGTTAACGGGGATTTTTTCGGAGTTCGGGGTAGTGACTGGGTTGATCGTGCCCCGTCCCGCCCCGATATTATATTATATATATATTATATATATAATATAATTCTATATAAATATATAAAATGGGGCAAAAACGGGGAATGGGGAACGGGGCGGGGTTCGGGGCATGCTATAGCCCTAATGGGGCGCCCCGATAAGATCCCCGACGGGGAACGAGGCGGGGACGGGGCAGGATTTAGATTTCGGGTTCGGGGACGGGGATAGCCTGCCCCACCCCGAACCCGCCCCCTTGCCATTCCTAATAAAGGCCCCTCTATAAGTGTTATGAATACAATTGATTGACTCTATTTACACTCTATTTACTTTCTCCTGAAACACGTTATCAGCACGTAATCTACCACTCAGATCGAGAAAAATCGTCCAAAAATTAGAAAAATTCGAAAAAAAATCGAAAAACCCTAGCAGCAGATCCGCCGCCGCCACCGACCAGAAATCCTCCCAGAAGGGGTCATCTTCCCCCACGCAGATCGGCTCCTATTCGTTTTTCGCCTTCTGCAAACCCGCGCAACCCCGCTCCCGTCGTTTTTCCCCTGCACAGATCCGAAAGCCTGCTTGTCCTCTGAAAACCGTTGCCTACTTGTTTTCCAAAAACCCTAGCCGTCGCCTGCTCCGACGCGACTCCTCCTCCGCCCCCTACTCCGACCCGACCAGACCAGATCGGCCTGCTCGACGCCTGCTCGTCGCCTGCTTCTTTCCCCCACGCGAAGATCCGTCCGACTTCTGCAAACCCGCCACCGACCATCAACCCTAAACTCAGATCCGTCCGCCGACACACAGATCCAGGCCAATCGCCTGACCCGCAGCTCACCTGAAACTTCCTCCGTCCCGTTGAGTTTCTTATACAATATCGGAAAGGCGGGCCGAATTATGGTTCAACGGTCAGTGAGAAACTTACACCAAAACAATGGTCTTGAAATGGAATCCTATTGGCAATTGAGGAAGTTTATAAGTTCTGTTGATTGTCTCACGGTTGATAAACGACCAGACAGCTCAAACCTTCGAAACACAACTTGATCGAAAGAAAAAAAGATGAAAAGAAGAGCCCGTAAGAGCAGGACTCTTACAAGAAAAAAAAAGGAGCAGAAAATCGGAAAAAAAAATCGAGAGACGAGAATTTTTGCGCGTAAATTTGCTGCACAGCGCAGTCGTACTAAAAACATGTTCCCGATTCGTTAACCGTCGGATTAGTGTGAAATTTTTACAGCAACTTCCCAACACAAATATCTGTATATTCAACGGTGGAGATCGGATTACGTAATATCGACTCACCGAATGCGCCAACGAAGCAGATTTTTACGAAGAAATTTAGAGATCCAACCTCATCCAATACCGAGCTGCTGCATCGCCGCACTCGACTCCTTTTTCGGAAGAATTATCGAGCCCAGTAGCCCTATCCGGCCGTTTCTTAACTCTCCATCTTTTCCTGCTTAATGATTCATTTGTTCATTGATTTGTACACTTATGAATCTTACATGTTTATATTTTACGTGCATATAGGAAAATACGTTGCTCATGATGATGTGCACGCTATGGAGAAAAGCCATATATGTTATCCCGTTCAAGGATCAAAGTAAATATGGAATTGGGTATCATGAAAATATGTTGCTCATATGGAGAGAAGCTCCCGTTCAAGGATCAAAATAAATATGGAACCAAGTACCCGTAAGATTTTATTAAGGTTCCCATTTTTCAATTCCTCTCTTTTGGGAAATTTTTTTTGGGGAATTGGGTATTTGGGTTCTTTATCTCCCACGCTACTTTTCGGTGGATGAGACTATGAGAGGTGGTATCACTCTCGTATGTCGAAGTAAACTGTGTGACGGTCCTGGGGGAGTCACGGATAATTGTTGAAAGTCGATATTTGTGGTTGTTTCATACACTACGTTTTGGGTGCGATTTGACGTCGCCGTTATGTCGATTTTAAACCAACAATTGAATAAAATGAATATTGTCGGTAACGGTAAAGTTATGACTTGTTCATGATTAGTCACGGAATTGTGACGTATAAATGGGACAAACATCGATTGTGACGGATATGTCGTGGTTAAAATAGATTTGTGACGGATTTGTCACGATGAATTGAGCGACCACCACATTGGTCTTGACCCAATCCCATACTTGGAAAACTCCATCTTTCATCCTATTAAAATAAAATATTGCATGTAGATGTAGTCATGCACTGTCTCCTTGTAATATAATATATGAAAGAGTGTAAGAGTAATTCTCATGAATTTCAACATGTAAAGCAATGGCATATTGCGGTAAATACATGAATTCGTTGACCTCGATTATAGTTCGTATGACTATAGGTCCGAATACTTTTCCGAGTATTTGTAAAGGCATGTGCCTTATACATTTGACTATGTTTAGTCGATCTTATTGGATAGTCAAGACAAGTTGGTTATGGTATATTCATTATGTCTCATGGTTCAAAATGCTTAATTATGATGCACCGCGTTGTATCTATATAACATGGCTATTATGACGTATACATGCAAATTGAGAATTAAAATTCTTGGTTGATTTGATGCACTTTGGTGGATTTTGTCTACACTTTGATCATGACTAGTCGCATCCTCCTTGATATTTGTTTATGCTTTGAAAGTTCAAACGGAATCAGTGATTTTTAAACAGCCTTAGCTGTACCGACATTCCTACTTTCTCTGCAAGTCTACCAAGTTGGAGTTACCGAAAGGATCATCAGTCGAGATAAGAAATCGAACACCCTGCTACGTTTAAACGCACCTATGGTTGTCATTGCCATGTTTTTGCGTCAACACTTATGCCATTGGATATGATCTCAACCTTGTTTTCTCACTAAACTTGGGAAATACTAAAGCAGCCAATTAAAATATGCACTGTGATTTGAGTTTAATGATCCATGTGATGCACAATATATGGATCGAAAGATACGGAAGTCTAGTTTCCAAAACATCTGACCGTTCGTCCATAGCCTTCTTAACAAGGTAGTTATCGCTGTTTTAGTGAACAAAGGTTAAGCTGCGCGGAATTTTATTTCCAGCGATTGTGCTAACTTTTGTCCCAACCAACTTGGTTCCCATCTTAAATTTGCAAGTGGTCTTATGACACATATTTTCAACCTATTTTTGGCCGAATCTACCATAGATGATGCAGTTTTTGATATGCGTTGTACGCTAAACTATCATCTTTCAAATGTTGAAAAATAGTTTCCTTGGGGAAGCCCAAAATACGCACCCTTATAAGAAGGTCGAGCGTGTGCATGGTAGTGTTACACCATGCTTGTGTCGTAATTTTTACCTTTAGGACCTTGCCATGTTATGCATTCAATATGATAGATCATTTTGATCGTATTTGGTATAAAATCTCTATGTTGTTAGAGTGTTCGCTATGCTCGTATTTGTAAAATTTTGCAAGCGAAACTGAGTACGTATAAAGCTATTTTCAAGGAACACGATATTTTTGGATTTCGGTTTATAAATCTATCGTGACTATGATGACTAGGTCATCACAATCAATGAGTGGTATAATGCTCAAGTTATTGAATGCCGAATGGCGTTTTCTAGTCACATATGTTCCGTAACAATTGAACCATGTTATGACTCGATGATATATATGCCAAAGTGTATCACTCATAGCATCTCATTGTGATTTCTGAGAAATAAAATCTTATGCATCACTTGTATTGGATATGTGAAAAGGAAAAATATTCATGACTCAATATGGTCCGGCTTGCATTGATTTTTGTAACCAGAAGATGTATTAGGACATTGACACATTTAGGCTTTAATAGTCCGGAGTTTGGACAGTTTGATGATCCATATACCACGGTATTGTCATGGACATCATCTTCTTTGAACAAAGAAACTAGTTGGATCAAAGGCACCAAAGTACATTGGTGGAGTCATAAGCAGGACTCATGATCGATGATGATATTTATGTCATCCGCGTCTTGCTTTCATAAGCATGTGTGACGCCAAAGCCCCCCCCAACGATCCTTCTTAGCCATGTTCATTGATTAAAGCTTATTCTTTTGCACGATTAGAAGATGACACCCTCCTATGCTAAAGAGGATAATGTAGCGACTCGCATAAGCATGGTGCTGAGTCCTCCCTTTTCACCGAGTCCTTATACATACATGATCATAAGTATTAGCCTGGGTGGCTTATGATGCTATGATGGTGTTCACAAATGGTCGTACTCAAGTGATAACATTTATATGTTATGTTGTTCCTTTGACAATGATTGATAAGTTGATGAAACCTGAGTTTATGGTTGTCCAACTTGCGGACCAGTCATTGTAAAGGTCGGTTCACCCACTTTTAGACCAAGTCTTAAAGTGAAATTTTAACGAGTACTTCCTAACATCCAAGGCTACCTTCTCACAAATTTTGGTGCCATTTGGAGACTTGAAAGGAGGTAAACCACTTAAATGAAGTTTTCACATACCACCAGCCATCCCAACAACCAGTTCGATGTCATTTCGATCGGTTTATGACCACAAGGTTGATGGTTTTGGAATCCTAAACACCCGTTTATGTAATATCCGCAATTTTCGATTTTTGGTAAATTTCTTTTTTTGGCCGAAGTCCGTTTTGACGACTCGCTCATGACCGTTTCGTCATTCTGAGAATGATTAATTCTACACTTTTTGACATCCGAGTTCGTTTCGGTGTCGTTTTGTTGAGTTCCGTGCTTTTTAGCGACTTTTCCGCACTTGAGTTTTCTTGCGAATCTCATCCGAAACTGCTGTTTCGAGTTTCCCGCAAGTCCGTTTAACTTTGTTAGACGTGTTGTGAATTTCGGTTTGGTTATTCGATCACGTATCTTGATTTCCGGGCGTTCTGGGCCATTTTGTAATTTCTTGAAAGTTACGGGTATCCGTATCTGTAATTGTTGTCTCGACCCGTTTCTTGGTCGCATATGATTAAATATGGTATTATGTTTTCATTTCGGGTCGTTGATGTCGTCCGCGAACTTTTCGTCGTGTTCGTTTCGTGCGTTTAAATCGGTCGCCGAGCCACGGCGGTTGGGCGGATCGCCGGACGATTGCGGGCACCGGCCGGACGGGTGCGGCAGGAACTGGCGTAGCGCACGCTACGGCCGGAAGGCTGCGCGCGCTAATCGGCAGGTGTAGCGCACACTACCGGACGGCCTAACGCACGCTAGCGGGCCTGGACAGTGGAGTCCTGGGGGTTCTGGAATCGGTCAGGCTCGGCAGGTAGCGCACACTACTGTCGGACGCTGCGTACGCCACGGCCGGCAGGTAGCGCACGCTACGGCCGGAAGGCTGCGCACGCTACCAGGCCGAGCAGCCTAGTCCAGAAGGCTACTGGATCGCGGCCTGGGCCGATAGCGCACACTAGCTCGGCAGCCTAGCGCGCGCTAGTCCGGCCCAGTATAAATGTGGCTGAGCAGTCACATTTCATTTCGTTTTTCACTTCCTTCCTCCTCCGTCCGCGGATGGCGATTCATGGGTGACGAAGCCATGTTGTTTAACAACAAATCCATGAAGTTCTTCAGTTCATAACATCAATCAATCATCCGTTATTATCCTTTGATCCAGCGAATCAAGGTAATCTTCCTTAGAACCCTAATTTCATCCGATTTTTGCATTTTTGTCCGATTCGTTCCGTGTTGTTGATTAATTCATGATGGGTATGATTAATATTGGTAGTATTCTTGTGTTCAACATCATTTAATCCATTGTTCTTCGTCGAATCGAAGTATATTTCTCGATTTCCTTCAAATTGACTTTTTGGGTGATTTGTCCCCGATCTCGTTTTTCATCCATTTTCGATGGATCGATTATGGTTAAATGATGTTGTTAAACATATTCTATGGATTGTATATCCATATTTCAACTTGGAATTCCGTTTTTGGGTTTTGACGGGACGAATCGTGTTCTTGGCCGTTTTGGGGAAAATCCTTGAACTTTTGTCATTTGTTCTTTGAATTCAGCGGCCTTGGGTCGTACTTTGAAATTCATTTTCGTTGTTATTGTTTTCGTTCGTAGTTCATTGTTGTGGATTATCGTTCGGTGGAGTCGGCGAGTTCGTAGTCGGTTCGTGCCAACCTACTTCGGCCGATTCTCCGCGTTGTGGTTATTCGAGGCAAGTACCTTGCCCATACTTTTCTCGTTTTATGGATATGATGATCGGTGGTCGTCTTGATGTGTTTGTTTGGTTATTTGAAATGAATTTTCAAAAATTCGGTTTGGCCTCGTTAAAGGCTCTCTTTCAAAACGCGTGTGTGTTTTGTGAACGTTGTGTTTTGGGAATTGATTATGATTTGATTATTTTGCACGTTGGAGGCTTTGATGATATCCTTGTTGTTTAAAAGTTATGGAATCGTGTATTCCGTGTTTAATCTTGTTATTGTGTTTTGAAGAGTTTGATAATGGTGTTGGATTAGTGGCCATCTCTAGTAAGTATTCTTGATGAACTTACATTCTTAGCATATTAGTATTGCATGAGTAACGTGTGTGTGTGTATGCTCACTATGGGTTAGATCTGACGGGGTCTCGGTAGGGGTCCACGGAGGGGTGGATCCGCGAGCTTGCTTTTAACCACTATGGGTTAGATCCGACGGGGTCTCGGTAGGGGTCCACGGAGGGGTGGATCCACGGTTAATTGTGGTGCATTTTACAAATGTGATTTGATTATGGCATTTCCGGAAATGAGTGCTTTTGAACGGTTTTCATGATTGCATGCATTGACTAAGTGTGTAAGAGGTAAGTTGTTCGTTTGGACTACTTGGCTAGGATGGCACTAGAGTATTTTGTTGTTTGTTTTAAATCCTTTATTTGTGGATTTTGATGTTGGGAGACGAACCTTGTGGTCGTTCTTGTGTACTGTGAGTTGATGAGATTTGGGGCTAAAACCCCAATGGTTCTGTAAAAGTCATTTTACGGATTTGGGGCTAAAATCCCAACGATTTGGTAAATGTCATTTTTCAGAAAGTAAACCTTTGGGGCGGTGACCCCTTTTGTCTTTTGGTTTTCGAAAAGTAGGATTTGATAATCCTAAATTGTTTTCTATTAAAACTCCCGATGGTATTTCAAATCATTTTATAAATTGTTTCCCTTGATATTTTGATCTTGAAATTTGGGAAGTATTTACTCAACTCTTGCCTCGGGAAGTGTTCATCCTGTTGTATTTGAATCTTTGAGGATTCCGAATTATTATCGTTCGTGGAAGGTGAATTGTATGGCTCGTATTTGCACTTTGTTCTTGCACTAGCAAAACAGTGGAGTTTTGCTAACCCCCGAGTATTCGGGGGGTGGATGTCTGTTTTGCATTCATGTTTTGGAGCATAACACAGGGTCGGCACGAAGGATGATGAAAGATGATCGATACTAATCACATGAGGAACCGTACTTTGTTTATTGGTTCAGTTGTACTCTATTTTTCCGCTGCTATATTTTCCCGTTGTACGGGTGTGGTTGTATTTTGACCCCTGCGTGGGCATGAGTGGTATTTGAGTTGTATGTATTTGTTGAAAGAGCAAATCGGTCTACTGAGTCATTTTAGCCTTAAAGGCATGGTTGAGTTGTTATATGTCGTTACCAGCCTGGTAGATCCTTGAGGAAAGGTTCTACGGCGTGTAATATCCCTGAGCGGATTGGGGGTGTTACATAAATGGTATCGGAGCCAGGTTGAGGAAACCTAGGCTGCCGGGTCAAGTCGTGTTGTTTGAGTCTTGTTTCGTCGGATTTTATCTGACTGAGTCGTGTCGCGACGCGTCGTTTGAGTTTGTTGGTCGTGATTAGTATCGTGGGGCGATCATCATCTTCGTGCGACCTGTGGAAGTAAGTCTCCCTTCTTTGTGTTGTGCCTCGTGTGACACGAGCTATTTTTATGATTATTTGTTAATTGACGGAATCCTCTTGTGGATTTTGATTTCACGATATGTATTTAATCGACTCTCGTATCTGATTTATACGAGAAGTGTCGTCGCTTGTGATGTCTTTTTGTTGTTGTTTTTGTCCGTTGCTGATGATTTTCGAATCGATTTGCATGTTTTACAAGTTCTCTTGTGAAAGCTTTGTGCTTATACACGTTCGACTTGTTCACTAGCCAGTGCGGGAGGGTCCTTAGAGGCCTCGAATGGGGTCAGTGGTTTTGTTCTGAATGTGGTATTTTATCGCTTATTTCCGTTTAAAGACATGTATTGTCTTGATTTTAAACCTTTTGATGCGTGTGCTAGGAGTTGTTTTAGTGAACGTCGATATGTGTGAGTTTTGGGCATTCTGGCCTATTGGATTTTTGAAAACCTTGAGTATCTTAGAAAAATAAATTTCGAGACATACTTTTCAAATGAGTTATTTTCTTGTGGTACATCCAAGGTGCCGCAATATATTTCAAAAATTTTCTACTTCGAGGACCAAAATGCTTTGAGATATTTTCAATGTTTTAGAAACATTTTTATTTAGACCCGAGGGTCGAATATTCTGAAAGTTTTCACTAAGAGAAAGTGTCCGCATTTTTTATCAAATGCGAAATGGTTCCCCAAAGTCTCGATAACGACGTTTCATGTTTGTATTTTTTTTGAAAAGGTGATACTCAAGATCAACCGGTATTCTTCAAATTATTTTCAAAATGAGGTTTTCATTTTTAAAACCTATCCATTCCCGTTTGAGGGCTGGGTATGTATGTGTGATGTTCGCGTTATCATTTTGATACTTTCTCCCGAGTATGATCGAATTGGCGGTGTGAGCGTTGAGTCGCTTTCCACACATTGGTTGTGCTAGCCCCCTCTGAGAGGCGGAATGTTGGTATTGAATGTTGTCGCCTCATGGCGATTTCTGCGTTGTCGCGTATGTGCGAGCTGTTAGAGCTTGGTATGGTATGACCGTGTGCATCGGCGATCGTTCCGTTATGTGTCGATTGTTTAATGTCTTGTTACCTTGCTCCCGTTTTTTTTTTGTGAATTTCGTGGACGAGGTCGGAGGTAATGCCCGTACTATTTTGACTTCTGTATTTTCTCTTTCTCCAGTCTATCGATTCGCTCATGTTCGTTGGTACTTTATGAACTTCTTATGTATTTCGGTTTCATCGTCCGACGAGCTGTGATCTTGTTTTGAGTCGATCTAGTTATCACTGTGACTTTTTCGGGTTCAGTTCGATTCTTGTGAACCTTGTTCGGGAGTGACATCATTTGGTTCTACTAGTTCTTTTATTCAAAGTGGATCAGATTTTGAACTTCTGTATATTCTACTTTGTCGACTCATTTATGTTCGTTGACGTTTCTGAGCTTGTCCTGCCCCTTGTTTTTTTGTTTATTGGACGAGTGTGGTATCATTTCGGAATAACTCATTTGTCGTTGTGACTTTTCAATCGCTATTCCCTTTCCTGTGGATCTTATGGGAATGCATGTCTTGTAGTTCTCACCAGATCATCCTGGGAGTTGTTGTTTGAATTTTATTATCCTTCGTGTTTCGGACATGATTGTTCGATTTTTGTTGTCTCGATCGTTTGTTTGTTCGGTTTTTGTTATCATTTCGTGATTGTTGAGCGTTCAGGCTCCTTTGTAATTCCTTTAAGTTCGGGAAATTAGTCTCGTTCTCGATCTTCCAACCCTTAGGCGGTGGAATTCCGTATTTGTTCAGCGTTTGGCTCGCGTTTTGATCAATGTACCGTTAGGTTGGTCAATCGTATTGATTTTCGTTCGTTGTGTTTTGCGATTGTTCGGATAATTGACTTGACTATATTATCCGTTTGATGAGGCTTGTCATTTGTTTGTTTTATTATATCCCTAACGGCGACGTTGTGTTGGTCGTCGTGGAGCGTGTTTTCACACCGTATATTCCGTTGCGTTGTTTGTAACGTTTCGCCGTTGGGCGTTAGTTACGCGTTTCTTGCGTATCTCGTTGAGTTTTCCTGGCGGGATATTGCTTCTCCCTACTTGTTTTAAGTTTCGGGACGAAACTTCTTTTAAGGAGGGTAGAATGTATTATCCGCAATTTTTGATTTTCGGTAAATTTCTTTTTTCGACCGAAGTCCGTTTTGACGACTCGCTCATGACCGTTTCGTCATTCTGAGAATGATTAATTCTACACTTTTTGACATCCGAGTTCGTTTCGGTGTCGTTTTGTTGAGTTCCGTGCTTTTTAGCGACTTTTCCGCACTTGAGTTCGATTCTTGCGAATCTCATCCGAAACTGCTGTTTCGAGTTTCCCGCAAGTCCGTTTAACTTTGTTAGACGTGTTGTGAACTTCGGTTTGGTTATTAGATCACGTATCTTGATTTCCGGGCGTTTTGGGCCATTTTGTAATTTCTTGAAAGTTACGGGCATCCGTATCTGTAATTGTTGTCTCGACCCATTTCTTGGTCGTGTATGATTATGTCGTCCGCGAACTTTTCGTCGTGTTCGTTCCGTGCGTTTTCGGAAATCGGGTCGCCGAGTTCTCGCGTTAAGGATCGGCCGACGGTTGGCGGATCGCCGGACGATTGCGGGCACCGGCCGGACGGTGCAGAACCGGGCCAGAGCGCACGCCACGGCCGGAAGGTCGCGCGCGCTAACCAGTGTAGCGACGCTACGGACAGCCTTAACGCACGCTAGCGGCCTCGACAGCGAGTCACCGGGGTTCGAATCGGCCAGCTCGGGCAGTAGCGACGCTATCGCCGGACATTGCGACGCCACGGCCGGCAGGGTAGCGCACGGCCGGTCGCAAGACGCTTACTCGCCGAGCAGCCTAGTCCAGAAGGCTACTGGATTGCGGCCTGGGCCGATAGCGCACGCTAGCTCGGCAGCCTAGCGCGTGCTATTCCGGCCCAGTATAAATGTGGCTGAGCAGTCACATTTCATTTCGTTTTTCACTTCCTTCCTCCTCCGTCCGCGGATGGCGATTCATGGGTGACGAAGCCATGTTGTTTAACAACAAATCCATGAAGTTCTTCAGTTCATAACATCAATCAATCATCCGTTATTATCCTTTGATCCAGCGAATCAAGGTAATCTTCCTTAGAACCCTAATTTCGTGAATTTGGGGATTTTTGCATTTTTTGTCCGATTCGTTCCGTGTTGTTGATTAATTCATGATGGGTATGATTAATCTTGATAGTATTCTTGTGTTTAACATCATTTAATCCATTGTTCTTCGTCGAATCAAAGTATATTTCTCGATTTCCTTCAAATTGACTTTTTGGGTGATTTGTCCCCGATCTCGTTTTTCATCCATTTTCGATGGATCGATTATGGTTAAATGATGTTGTTAAACATATTCTATGGATTGTATATCCATATTTCAACTTGGAATTCCGTTTTCGGGTTTTGACGGGACGAATCGTGTTCTTGGCCGTTTTGGGGAAAATCCTTGAACTTTCGTCATTTGTTCTTTGAATTCAGCCGCTTTGGGTCGTACTTTGAAATTCATTTTCGTTGTTATTGTTTTCGTTCGTAGTTCATTGTTGTGGATTATCGTTCGGTGGAGTCGGCGAGTTCGTAGTCGGTTCGTGCCAACCTACTTCGGCCGATTCTCCGCGTTGTGGTTATTCGAGGCAAGTACCTTGCCCATACTTTTCTCGTTTTATAGATATGATGATCGGTGGTCGTCTTGATGTGTTTGTTTGGTTATTAGAAATGAATTTTCAAAAGATTTCGGTTTGGCCTCGTTAAAGGCTCTCTTTCAAAACGCGTGTGTGTTTTGTGAACGTTGTGTTTTGGGAATTGATTATGATTTGATTATTTTGAACGTTGGAGGCTTTGATGATATCCTTGTTGTTTAAAAGTTATGGAATCGTGTATTCCGTGTTTAATCTTGTTATTGTGTTTTGAAGAGTTTGATAATGGTGTCGGATTAGTGGCCATCTCTAGTAAGTATTCTTGATGAACTTACATTCTTAGCATATTAGTATTGCATGAGTAACGTGTGTGTGTGTATGCTCACTATGGGTTAGATCCGACGGGGTCTCGGTAGGGGTCCACGGAGGGGTGGATCCGCGATCTTGCTTTTAACCACTATGGGTTAGATCCGACGGGGTCTCAGTAGGGGTCCACGGAGGGGTGGATCCACGGTTAATTGTGGTGCATTTTACAAATGTGATTTGATTATGGCATTTCCAGAAATGAGTGCTTTTGAACGGTTTTCATGATTGCATGCATTGACTAAGTGTGTAAGAGGTAAGTTGTTCGTTTGGCCTACTTGGCTAGGATGGCACTAGAGTATTTTGTTGTTTGTTTTAAATCCTTTATTTGTGGATTTTGATGTTGGGAGACGAACCTTGTGGTCGTTCTTGTGTACTGTGAGTTGATGAGATTTGGGGCTAAAATCCCAATGGTTCTGTAAAAGTCATTTTACGGATTTGGGGCTAAAATCCCAACAGTTTGGTAAATGTCATTTTTCGGAAAGTAAACCTTTGGGGCGGTGACCCCTTTTGTCTTTTGGTTTTCGAAAAGTAGGATTTGATAATCCTAAATTGTTTTCTATTAAAACTCCCGATGGTATTTCAAATCATTTTATAAATTGTTTCCCTTGATATTTTGATCTTGAAATTTGGGAAGTATTTACTCAACTCTTGCCTCGGGAAGTGTTCATCCTGTTGTATTTGAATCTTTGAGGATTCCGAATTATTATCGTTCGTGGAAGGTGAATTATATGGCTCGTATTTGCACTTTGTTCTTACACTAGCAAAACAAAGGGAGTTTTTCTAACCCCGAGTATTCGGGGTGGATGTCCTGCTTTGCATTCGTGTATTGGAGCATAACACGGGTCGCATGAAGGATGATGAAAGATGATCGATACTAATCACATGAGGAACCGTACTTTGTTTATCGTTCATTGTACTCTATTTTTCCTTGCTATATTTTCCCGTTATGCAGGTGTGGTTGTATTTTGACCCCTCTCAGGCATGAGTTGTATTTGAGTTGTATGTATTTGTTGAAAGACCAAATCGGTCTACTGAGTCATTTTAGCCTTAAAGGCATGGTTGAGTTGTTATATGTCGTTACCAGCCTGATAGATCCTTGAGGAAAGGTTCTACGGCGTGTAATATCCCTGAGCGGATTGGGGGTGTTACACTTTATACGTGCTCACGAAATTTTGAGGTGTTTGGGGCTGGTGAAGGGAGTGAACTCTTCAAGAAAGTACTAGAGGTTCGATAAAACCAACGGCCTATCATCGGTTCAATCGTTTCTTTATGTTCGATCCCGGTGGTGCATGGTGGAGGTTTTGTTGGATTCTCAAGACCAGTAGCTACGGTTATGTAGCATCGGTAAACATGTCATATTCACCTATACCTATCATCATTCAAATGCTTAGTTACAAGTGTAACTGTATGCATTTTGTTAACTGGATTGTGTTAACACTGAAAACCTTTATCGTCCATGTTGTTGCCCGAAATATTTATCCGAAGATGAAATACTGCTGGAATAGACGGACAACAAACAAGGTTGCGGGAGCACTTCCGAGGGGGTGTGAATAACACTAGATTTGCCGGGTTTGTTAGGCCAGGGCTTGAATGCTCTCGCGAGATGTTATTAATACAAATATTCGTGGATACAAGTATTAATGTGAGAATCTAAGTACAATGAGTGTAACAAGATCCTAGTTATCCAGCTCTTGAGCGAAGACTTGGTGTTCTTGCTCTCTGCCGATCGTCTTCCGTGTAGGAGATGCTGAGAGAGAAGAATGAACCGAGAGATAGCTGTTGCCAAGAGTAGGAAAGCCAAGTTATGAGTTGAGCTTGGAGAGATGGACTTCAGAGAGTGAAAATCTCGTGGGTGCTGAAGACTTTTCCAAGTGCAGGGAGCCTTCTATTTATAGGGGCTGAGGAGCCTTGTTTTCTGGCGGGCGATCGACTTTCGTCCAATATAATAATGGGGCGATCGTCTTCAAGTCACATGGGCTGTATGCCTAAAGTCCAAGGCATCTGCTGGAAGCCAGCTGTGCGGTCCAATGAGGAGCCAGCACGCTTCCGGAGTTGCTGTCACGGGCGGTCCTACTGACACCTTTCGGTAGGCCTGTCGGCTGGTGGAAAGATGCTGACAGGCTGTGGTCAACGATCTGTGAAATGCGGATCTTGTCCCGACACTGCACATGGGTTCTATCCTGGGCTTCGTCCTTTGCCGACTGGATGATCATCGGCTTCGAGCGGCATGAGGCGGTCGGCATTGGTCGGTCACCAAGGGTTGATCGGCAAGTCACCAGGGGTCGGCATCGGTCGGTCAACAAGGGTCGATCGGCAAGTGCCGAGAGATGATCGTCTTTCTAGTCGGCCACCAGGAGTCAATCGCCAAGTACCGAGAGACGATCGTCTTAGATGTCGATTGCTCGGCACCGGGACTTGTCTTGGGACCTTCGGCTGGCCGATCTGCCTCAGCTGCTCGGCTACGGCTAGGTCGTTCGGTCTATGAGGCGATCGCCGGTCGAAGAGTATAATTCTTGACACAACAATTGCCTCCCAGCTTGCTCCGATATTGAAGACATAGGGCGAGGTGGTTCTTGCTGGCGATCGTGTAGGATAAGGACAGGCGACCCGTTGAGCGGACTCTGGTTTCGGACTTGGGCGATCTAGTCGATTGGCTAGCTATCTTTCGGTCTTGTACCTGCAAAAAACAACATTGGCCGATCCCCCTTAGAAACTTGATTGTTTCGTCGTTTTGAAGAATCGTGCAGAGTCGCGGAGTTCGATGGACCGACTCCATGACCGTGTCTTGTGCGCTAACGACATTGACTGTCTCGTGACTCATTTTATTGTGAGGGTCCTCTGTTAGGCTGCGCCTCGCCTCGTATTTAAACGAAGGGCGTGCGGTCTTGGTCTAGAGGAGTCCTTGCGCGGGGCGTCGTCGGATTAATCAACTCCACTTCCGCGGCTTGTTAGCTCTGCTTCCACCTCGGCCCACCATGAAGATGGCGAACCTCGATGGTGTATGTTGAGATGGGGGTAGTGATGCGTCGCATTGTCCGGGTTCACCATGTTAGATGATGAACCTTTGAGGGCGGGCGATCGTGTCCATTGATTAGTTTTGGAGGGCCCTCAGACTACGCCGGCCTCGTATTTAAACGAAGGGCGGGCGATCTTAGCCCAAAGGGACCTTGCATGGCCGAAGCAGCCGGTTCCATCGACTACCAGGACCATGGCTTTATGATGTGTGGTGGAGGCGATCTCGTGCCGTAGTCCACCATGTTAGATGATGAACTGTCGATGGCGGACGAGTCCTCCAGTTTTGGTGATGTTGCTTGATGATGGCGATCGGGCTGGAAGACTGGTGATCGTCGTCCGGCTGCCGATCGCGTTATAAGTTGATATCGGCGATCGGGCTGGCGGGCTGGAGATCGTCACTCGGGCGCCGATCGCGCTGCTCATAGGCTAAGAAGAAACCTTTGCCTGGCCAGAAAGTTTGCGGCCTTAGCTCGGAAGGTCGCGTAGGTCGAGGGTTGGTCTTTCGTAAGATGCCTAAACATAGGCGAAAGACCATGGAATCCACCTAGGACCGTGTAGAGGACGATCTCATCGCTTATGGGTTCGCCGTCGAGGATGATCTTGTCTACCCAATCGATGTAGTCCGAGTCGGACTGTTCTTCCCCTTGCTTGATTCGCAACATGCGATGGGGACCTTCTGGCCGAGCGACCCTGGTGGCGAAGTACGCTATGAAGTCGTTCGCCAGTTGATTAAAGGAGCCAATGGTCCGATGCGGCAATGAGGTGTACCACCTATGGGCTAAGTCGTCCAGCGTCAGAGGGAACATTCGGCACCTGGTCGCGTCTGGTGCCCCACACCCGGTCATGTAGATGTTGAACTTGCTCAGGTGTGTTTCGGGGTCCGATCTCCCCTCGTACAGTAGTGTTTGAGGAGGGGCGATCTTATGTTGCACGGGGGAAAGCTCAATATGGACCGCGAGCGGCTTGCTTGGCCCGACGATCTTGCTCTTGGCGCCTGCCCCGGACTCCATGAGCGCCTTCATGTCGTCGAGCTGGCGTTGCATCGCGGCCATCGCCGTGGCTCGGTCGCTCGTGGATCGGCTTTGGGAGTGGGAGCTGAGGAGATCGTGTACCGATCTCCTGACTCCCTGCTGCCGAACTCGGCTATTTGGCGAGGGGGAGCCTGATGGCTGGGCTGCCTTCTGGGATTCGGATAGGCCGAGCTCCTGGTGACGGACTCGGCCCGCTGCCTCGTGGCCGGGCCGGATCGCCTTGGCCGCCAAGATGGGTCGCTGTCGAGGCGATCGAAAACAGAGGTGCCCCGGCTGGCGAGCGCCTCTTCTTGCGGATGGGAGCCTCCTGTCGATCGCTCGGTCAGCCACGCCTTGAACTTCCGTTTGGACATCCGTCGGATGGCCGAGGGGGTGACAGTGGGAGGCGCGTCGAGAGCACTCCGTCGCTCCTGTAGGATAGCCATGGCCTCCTCGATTTGTCCTGCTGTTTGGAACTGATCGAGCGAGAGACTTGGGCCGTCCCCCAGGGGTGGGATCGAGCGTCTCGGACCGCGGCGGCTACCCTCCGCCATCGGATGTGGCTTGGACTGAGACGGAATGAGGCATCTGGAGGGCTGGCCAGCGGCTTTCTTCAACGAGGATGCAGAAGTCATGATTCTGAAAGCTTTCTCTGAAGAACAGTGAGTGTTTCTTCAGGTATATGTCCCGGAGAACAGTGAGTTTTCTTCGAGACGGTTAGGACAAAAAATGAGGGCTAGATGCCCTTCTTCTAGCGCCAATTGTTGTTGCCCGAAATATTTATCCGAAGATGAAATACTGCTGGAATGGACGGACAACAAATAAGGTTGCGGGAGCACTTCCGAGGGGGTGTGAATAACACTATATTTGCTGGGTTTGTTAGGCCCGGGCTTGAATGCTCACGCGAGATGTTATTAATACAAATATTCGTGGATACAAGTATTAATGTGAGAATCTAAGTACAATGAGTGTAAAATGATCCTATTTATCCTGCTCTTGAGCGAAGCCTTGGTGTTCTTGCTCTCTACCGATAGTCTTCCGTGTAGGAGATGCTGAGAGAGAAGAATGAACCGAGAGATAGCTGTTGCCAAGAGTAGGAAAGCCAAGTTATGAGTTGAGCTTGGAGAGATGGACATCAGAGAGTGAAAATCTCGTGGGTGCTAAAGACTTTTCCAAGTGCAGGGAGCCTTCTATTTATAGGGGTTGAGGAGCCTTATTTTCTGGCGGGCGATCGCCTTTCGTCCAATATAATAATGGGGCGATCATCTTCAAGTCACATGGGCTGTCTGCCTAAAGTCCAAGGCAGCTGTTGGAAGCCAGCTGTGCGGTCCAATGAGGAGCCAGCACGCGTCCGGAGTTGTTGTCACGGGCGGTCCTACTGACACCTTTCGGCGGGCCTGTCGGCTGGTGGAAACATGCTGACACGCTGTGGTCAACGATCCGTGAAATGCGGATCTTGTCCTGGCACTGCACGTGGGTTCTGTCTTGGGCTTCGGCCTTTGCCGACTGGATGATCATCGGCTTAGAGCGGCATGAGGCGGTCGGCATTGGTCGGTCACCAAGGGTCGATCGGCAAGTCACCAGGGGTCGGCATCGGTCGGTCACCAAAGGTCGATCGACAAGTGCCGAGAGATGATCGTCTTGCTAGTCGGCCACCAGGAGTCGATCGCCAAGTACCGAGAGACGATCGTCTTAGATGTCGATCACTCGGCACCGGGACTTGTCCTGGGACCTTCGGCTGGCTGATCTGCCTTGGCTGCTCGGCTACGGATAGGTCACCCGGTCTCTGAGGCGATCGCCGGTCGAAGAGTATAATTCTTGACACAACAGTCCACATGTTCATTTGCCAAAGTGCGTCACCACAACGCATTATGACGGGTTATAAATGATGAATATGATATGCCCTTTCACTCATAGTCCGCTTAAAATATACCTTGGCAGACAATCTCGTAAGTCACTTTGATGAGCCAATATTCCCGTCGTTAGGGGGAGATGCGAACGATCAGGTTCGAGTAGAACGACTTGGAATTGTCGTAGTTTGTCCCTACTATGCCTCACCAAGTTCCCTAAAGTGACGAGATTAAATACATCATGGAAACATGTCTACAAGGATTGTGTCTGGTCATGGACATTCGTCACCTATAAATGGTGATATGGTAACACCACAAATTGTGGTAGATGGTGTTACTAGGCCGTGGATCTCATCGAGTATTGGGATGCCATTTGGTTCGATAAATACTCTCGCTAAGAATGTATACGAGCTTGGTACATGAAACTTGATCATCTGATCAAATGAACTCATCCGTCTCATGTGATTCTGGATTATAGTCATCATTGGGGGACGCCTCAATGAATGCCAATCCATAAAGTGTACTCTATGAATAAAGCCGGTTCATGAGGACGTGGAATGTGAGTTTAATCGAACCATACTTCGTTGAAAATCTACAACGTTGTGGTCTTGGCCTAAAATGGAAACATATGCAATTTAAGTATAAACAAAGTGATAGCCCTTTGTTGAAGTGGTGCCGACACTCCAAAGATAAGATCTATCCGTATACTTTGTTAAAGCGAGTGAGAGAAGGAGTTAAACTCACCTCATGGCGCGAGGTTTCTCATGAACGCACTGGAATCGACTACGATGACACGAAACTTAGTTGTGCTATCGTAATGGTTGTTATAGCATCCACTATCTTTTCAGTTAGATAGTTTCCCAAAAACCGACATCCAGCTTGTGGTTAAATCTTATCTTAGTGCTGAACTAAGTTAAGTGATGGAAGGATCTCGTGGTAGATCAGACTCAAATCAAGTGGCTCCTGACCACGGGGTGCATCGAAAAGTGATTGACGGGAACGCATACTAAGTATATACTTGATTTGGAAGAGATATGAAGCTTTTGCGTGTAAAACTAAGGGTTTATAGTGATGTACTCTTGTGAGACTAAGAGATTCCGCTAAATCCAAAGTTAAGAATGAAAGGATCTTGGGGACACTTGATGCGTATTCATCAATCGGTTTAAGGCAATCTAAGGGACGGTTTCCCTAAGAGACGATAAAGTAATGCCTATATGATTCCCAATGACTAGTCGAAGTCATCATAAGACTTGGCTCACTTAAGTGATGATGCAGTTTTAAGAGAAAAGTACGGTATTATGTACTCATGTTTGACTCGATGTACTCATTCATAATAATCCGGTAAATCCACTGTGATGATGGCCTAGGATGCGCTCACGCAATGTCTGTGATTGACAAGAAGCTTGAAGCTCGCTCTATCTAGACAAAAAGGACACTTGAAAATGGATACCCGAATCTGCCCAGAATGTGTTGGTCTATCTCCCATATGACCTAGAGGGCAGCTCACTTGCTGAAAAATGGTGAAATTGGTACCATTGGAAAGGTTTGTGTCTACTTTCCAAGGAAACCAACCATTTGATCACATCCATGATGTTGAGTGATATATGACCATTGTTGTAAAGTAGGACATGATATGTCCGGTAATTTGATAAGTCAACTTCGATAGAGCTTTGTTATCTGCTCAGGTCGATCTAGGTTACGTATATGTGAATGAAAAGCTCTGGGTGTCTAGTTTTCATAAGTTCTTACAGTTTTGTTGATACCTATTGAATCGAAGAAGTTATGACTGATTTGGTGCATGGAGGTCAAGACTTTGGAAAACTTGATAAGTCTTTAGCGACCCGGCACTTTGGATGTGTCGCGCTCTTTTTGTCCTTAAACCAAGGTTTGTTTTTTCCGCTGGGTTTTCACTTGGTAAGGTTTTTAACGTACAAGGCGACCTATGAGAACATCCATACAATGATGCGTTGTACTTCTGTTCAACTTAGACCAAGAGGTATTTTTCCCACTGGGTTTTTCCTTGGTATAGTTGTGAGGGTAACTTGGCATCCGACTCCTATGATTTCAGGTACTCATCAGGGGGAGTCGTTATGTATACATCAGGGGGAGTATACATGACATGTTATCTTGGTGCGTTGCAATCTTTTCCTCGTCAAGCATTTATTTTTCCCATGGGGTTTTGTTTTGGCTTGGAATAGGTTTTTGCGAAGACAACATCTTCTGCACCATTGTTGTATTAGTGCTCGACACAGGGGGAGTGTTCCGGTAATTATTATTCTTGTGATGTGTCTTACCTAATACTGGTTGTAGATACATAGATGGAAGGTTCTAGATCCTTCTATAGGTAGTAGGATCCTATTAGATTCTTACCTTATCTAGGAATCCTATGTATGGAAGGACTCTCATTGTAATGCATATATCAAGGCCCCTCTATCAGTGCTATGAATACAATTGATTGACTCTATTTACAGTCTTTTTACTTTCTCCTGAAACAAAAACTACATTTTACTGCATAAGAAAACTGTATTTTATAAACATTTATGCTACGTGGAGATTTTTCTTTTAAACTTTTATAACTTACATGATGTATGTACTTACTTTTTTAATATTTAATTTCTATATGCATAAATATTAGTGTTATGTTATTTTTATGTCTTTTTGTGATTATCTCTATTCTCAAACAAATATCAAAAATATTTAACAGTATTGCGGATTCAGAGCAACACGTATTAACTCTCTCTCTCTCTTTCTCTCTCTCTCTCTTCCTACCTAACATCTTGAATCTCATATCTCAAATCCCACATTGTATATAATTCTAAACTAGTTTTTTAAATTGTATAACTTCTAAATTTAGCTTTAAAATTTAATTTTTTTGTCATGTATATAATCTATTCTAAATGTGTACTTTGTGATATTTGACTTTTATTAGATAATTAATTATTGAAGCACTTATTCGAATAATTAACCGATATTAATATATGGATTTCAGATGGAAGTGGGTTTAAAGCCACTATTTAATCAAATTTGGGATGAGTATGAGTATATAATTTTTAGAATGGTCGAATTGGCCAAATCATACCTTTGTTGTTTCGGGAATGAACCTCCTTTGAATTTTTTATTCTCCGAACTCTTTTTTTATTTTAACCGTCGAAGAACAATTTCATTAAAATAGAGTGTGTATAATATATACCCTACAATTCAAGAAAGACGAGAATAAAAGCAAAGTTATATATGTTTTTAATCAACATCCAAGAATCATACGAGGTTTATCTATCCAATCTCTAAAATCAAACTCCCTGCATCTTGGTTCTTTTGGTTCAATCCAACTTCATGTTCTCCCTTTCATCTCCTCTACCACCTTTTTTTCCAATTTGACCGCTGCTCCTTCAAAAATCATTACATTTCTCCACCTGCATACAAGCCAAACAATGCATTCCCGATTACAAGTTGCATACAAGTTCCCCTTTTTACCTCTTAAAATTTTACTAAATCGGAGCAAATTCAAAGAGTGACCAGAAGGAAGAACCGTATAAACACCAAGCCATCTACAACACTCCGTCCATAGTGAGTACGAGATAGAGCATTCGATAATACTTCCTCAATTTTTCTTTAGATGTTGTTTGACTTTTTGACAAACATTTTTAGGTGCTTTGAAAGTATAGTTAAAATTATTATCTTTAAATAATTTTTTTTGTGAATTAAAATTTAGATTGTATATTTTTATTCAAAAAAATAAAATTTAAAAAATGATAAATTTAACTACCCGGTCAAAGCACCTAAAAATGTGTGTCAAAAAGTCAAACGACATCTAAAGAAAAATGGAGGGAGTACATTGTAACACCCCCAAGATAACATTTATATGTTATGTTGTTCCTTTGACAATGATTGATAAGTTGATGAAACCTGAGTTTATGGTTGTCCAACTTGCGGACCAGTCATTGTAAAGGTCGGTTCACCCACATTTAGACCAAGTCTTAAAGTGAAATTTTAATGAGTACTTCCTAACATCAAAGGCTACCTTCTCACAAATTTTGGTGCCATTTGGAGACTTGAAAGGAGGTAAACCACTTAAATGAAGTTTTCACATACCACCAGCCATCCCAACAACCAGTTCGATGTCATTTCGATCGGTTTTTGACCACAAGGTTGATGGTTTTGGAATCCAAAACACCCGTTTATACATGCTCACGAAATTTTGAGGTGTTTGGGGCTGGTGAAGGGAGTGAACTCTTCAAGAAAGCACTAGAGGTTCGATAAAACCAACGGCCTATCATCGGTTCAATCGTTTCTTTATGTTCGATCCCGGTGGTGCATGGTGGAGGTTTTGTGGGATTTTCAAGACCAGTAGCTACGGTTATGTAGCATCGGTCAACATGTCATATTCACCTATACCTATCATCATTCAAATGCTTAGTTACAAGTGTAAATGTATGCATTTTATTAACTGGATTGTGTTAACACTGAAAACCTTTATCGTCCATGTTGTTGCCCGAAATATTTATCCGAAGATGAAATACTGCTGGAATGGACGGACAACAAACAAGGTTGTGGGAGCACTTCCGAGGGGGTGTGAATAACACTAGATTTACCGGGTTTGTTAGGCCCGGGCTTGAATGCTATCGCGAGATGTTATTAATACAAATATTCGTGGATACAAGTATTAATGTGAGAATTTAAGTACAATGAGTGTAAAAAGATCCTATTTATCCAGCTCTTGAGCGAAGCCTTGGTGTTCTTGCTCTCTGCCGGTCGTCTTCCGTGTAGGAGATGCTGAGAGAGAAGAATGAACCGAGAGATAGCTGTTGCCAAGAGTAGGAAAGCCAAGTTATGAGTTGAGCTTGGAGAGATGGACTTCAGAGAGTGAAAATCTCGTGGGTGCTGAAGACTTTTCCAAGTGCAGGGAGCCTTCTATTTATAGTGGCTGAGGAGCCTTGTTTTCTGGCGGGCGATCGCCTTTCGTCCAATATAATAATGGGGCGATCATCTTCAAGTCACATGGGTTGTATGCCTAAAGTCCAAGGCAGCTGCTGGCAGCCAGCTGTGCGGTCCAATGAGGAGCCAGCACGCGTCCGGAGTTGCTGTCACGGGCGGTCCTACTGACACCTTTCGGTAGGCCTGTCGTATAGATGTTAAACGGGCTAGCCCTAGCGGTTCCGGGCTAGCCCTAGCGGGCTTCGGGCTAAACGGTCCGGGCCAAAAAAGCCCGGATTTAAACGGGCTAGGAAATATCGGCCCTAACCCTAACCCTAACGGGCTTCGGGCTAAATGGGCTAAACGGGCTAAATATTTAAAAATCTATTTTTTATTTTTTTATAAGTCATAAACCAAAAAAACAGTAACAATATATTTTATATATATATATATAGTAACAAATATACTATAATAAATATAACAAGAAATACACTTTTATGTATATCACATATATATATACACTATATTAACAAATACAGTAATAATATATATTATATATAATATTTACATATATTACATATATAATATTAATATATATTATATATAATATTAATATATGCTATATAAATATAGTATTACTATAAGTTGAAATTAATAATATATATATATATATATATATTTATATATATATATATATACATATATTGGGCTTCGGGCTAGCCGTAGCGAGTTTTGGGCTAGCCCTAACGGGCTTCGGGCTAAACGGTCCGGGCCAAAAAAGCCCGGATTTAAACGGGCTAGGAAATATCGGCACTAACCCAGTTTTTTGGCGGGTTAAACGGGCCAGCCCGCCGGGCCCGAGCACGTTTAACATCTCTAGCCTGTCGGTTGGTGGAAAGATGCTGATAGGCTGTGGTCAACGATCCGTGAAATGCAGATCTTGTCCCGGCACTGCACGTGGGTTCTATCCTGGGCTTCGGCCTTTGCCGACTGGATGATCATCGGCTTCGAGCGGCATGAGGTCGGCAAGTCACTAGGGGTCGGCATCGGTCGGTCACCAAGGGTCGATCGGCAAGTGCCGAGAGATGATCGTCTTATTAGTCGGCCACCAGGAGTCGATCGCCAAGTACCGAGAGACGATCGTCTTAGATGTCGATCGCTCGGCACCGGGACTTGTCCTGGGACCTTCGGCTGGCCGATCTGTCTCGGCTGCTCGGCTACGGCTAGGTCTCCCGGTCTCTGAGGCGATCGCCGGTCGAAGAGTATAATTCTTGACACAACAATTGCCCCCCAGCTTGCTCCGATGTTGAAGACATAGGGCGAGGTGGTTCTTGCTGGCGATCGTGTAGGATAAGGACGGGCGACCCGTTGAGCGGACTCTGGTTTCGAACTTGGGCGATTTGGTCGATTGGCTAGCTATCTTTCGGTCTTGTACCTGCAAAAAACAACATTGGCCGATCCCTCTTAGAAACTTGATTGTTTCGTCGTTTTGAGGAATCGTGCAGAGTCGCGGAGTTCGATGGACCGACTCCATGACCGTGTCTTGTGCGCTAACGACATTGACTGTCTCGTGACTCATTTTATTGTGAGGGTCCTCTGTTAGGCTGCGCCTCGCCTCGTATTTAAACGAAGGGCGTGCGGTCTTGGTCTAGAGGAGTCCTTGCGCGGGGTGTCGTCGGATTAATCAACTCCACTTCTGCGGCTTGTTAGCTCTGCTTCCACCTCGGCCCACCATGAAGATGGCGAACCTCGATGGTGTACGTTGAGACGGGGGTAGTGATGCGTCGCATTGTCCGGGTTCACCATGTTAGATGATGAACCTTTGAGGGCGGGCGATCTTGTCCAGTGATTAGTTTTGGAGGGCCCTCAGACTACGCCGGCCTTGTATTTAAACGAAGGGCGGGCGATCTTGGCCCAAAGGGACCTTGCATGGCCGAAGAAGCCGGTTCCATCGACTACCAGGACCATGGCTTATGATGTGTGGTGGAGGCGATCTCGTGCCGTAGTCCACCATGTTAGATGATGAACTGTTGATGGCGGACGAGTCCTCTAGTTTTGGTGATGTTGCTTGATGATGGCGATCGGGCTGGAAGACTGGTGATCGTCGTCCGGCTGCCGATCGCGTTATAAGTTGATATCGGCGATCGGGCTGGCGGGATGGATATCGTCACTCGGGTGCCGATCGCGCTGCTCATAGGCTAAGAAGAAACCTTTGTCTGGCAAGAAAGTCTGCGGCCTTAGCTCGGAAGGTCGCGTAGGTCGAGGGTTGGTCTTTCGTACGATGCCTGAACATAGGCGAAAGACCATGGAATCCCCCTAGGACCGTGTAGAGGGCGATCTCATCGCTTATGGGTTCGCCGTCGAGGATGATCTCGTCTACCCGGTTGATGTAGTCCGAGTCGGACTCTTCTTCCCCTTGCTTGATTCGCAACATGCGATGGGGACCTTCTGGCCGAGCGACCCTTGTGGCGAAGTACGCTATGAAGTCGTTTGCCAGTTGATTAAAGGAGCTAATGGACCGAGGCGGCAATGAGGTGTACCACCTGTGGGCTAGGTCGTCCAGCATCAGAGGGAACATTCGGCACCTGGTCGCGTCTGATGCCCCACACCCGGTCATGTAGATGTTGAACTTGCTCAGGTGTGTTTCGGGGTCCGATCTCCCCTCGTACAGCGGTGTTTGAGGAGGGGCGATCTTATGTTGCACGGGGGCGAGCTCGATGTGGACCGCGAGCGGCTCGCTTGGCCCGACGATATTTCTCTTGGCGCCTGCCTCGGACTCCATGAGCGCCTTTATGTCGTCGAGATGGAGTTGCATCGCGGCCATCGCCGTGGCTCGGTCGCTCGTGGATCGGCTTTGGGAGTGGGAGCCGAGGCGATCGTGTACCGATCTCCTGACTCCGCTGCTGTCGACCTCGGCTATTTGGCGAGGGGGAGCTAGAAGGCCGGGCTGCCTTTTGGGAGTCGGATAGGCCGAGCTCCTGGTGACGGACTCGGGCTCCGTCGTCTCGTGGCTGGGGCCGGACTGCCCCGGTCGCCAAGATGGGTCGCTGCCGAGGCGATCGAAAACAGAGGTGCCCCGGATGGCGAGCGCCTCTTCTTGCGGATGGGAGCCTCCTGGCGATCGCTCGGTCAGCCACGCCTTGAACTTCCATTTGGACATCCGTCGGACGGCCGAGGGGGTGACAGTGGGAGGCGCGTCAATAGCACTCCGTCGCTCCTGTAGGATGGCCATGGCCTCCTCGATCTGTCCCGCTGTTTGGAACTGATCGAGCGAGAGACTTGGGCCGTCCCCCAGGGGCGGGATCGAGCGTCTCTGACCGCGGCGGCTACCCTCCGCCATCGGCTGTGGCTCGGACTGAGACGGAACGAGGCGTCTGGTGGGCTGGCCAGCGGCTTTCTTCAACGAGGATGCAGAAGTCATGATTCTGAAAGCTTTCTCTGAAGAACAGTAAGTGTTTCTTCAGGTATATGTCCCGGAGAACAATGAGTGTTCTTCGAGACGGTTAGGATAAAAAATGAGGGTTAGATGCCCTTCCTCTAGCGCCAATTGTTGTTGCCCGAAATATTTATCCGAAGATGAAATACTGCTGGAATGGACGGACAAAAAACAAGGATGCGGGAGCACTTCCGAGGGGGTGTGAATAACACTAGATTTTCCGGGTTTGTTAGGCCCGGGCTTGAATGCTCTCGCGAGATGTTATTAATACAAATATTCGTGGATACAAGTATTAATGTGAGAATCTAAGTACAATAAGTGTAAAAAGATCCTATTTATCCTGCTCTTGAGCGAAGCCTTGGTGTTCTTGCTCTCTGCCCATCGTCTTCCGTGTAGGAGATGCTGAGAGAGAAGAATGAACCGAGAGATAGCTGTTGCCAAGAGTAGGAAAGCCAAGTTATGAGTTGAGCTTGGAGAGATGGACTTCAGAGAGTGAAAATCTCGTGGGTGCTGAAGACTTTTCCAAGTGCAGGGAGCCTTCTATTTATAGGGGCTGAGGAGCCTTGTTTTCTGGCGGGCGATCGCCTTTCGTCCAATATAATAATGGGGCGATCGTCTTCAAGTCACATGGGATGTCTGCCTAAAGTCCAAGGCAGCTGCTGGCAGCCAGCTGTGCGGTCCAATGAGGAGCCAGCACGCGTCCGGAGTTGCTGTCACAGGCGGTCCTACTGACACCATTCGACGGGCCTGTCGGCTGGTGGAAAGATGCTGACAGGCTATGGTCAACGATCCGTGAAATGCGGATATTGTCCCGGCACTGCACGTGGGTTCTGTCCTGGGCTTCGTCCTTTGCCGACTGGATGATCATCGGCTTCGAGCGGCATGAGGCGGTCGGCATTGGTCGGTCACCAAGGGTCGATCGGCAAGTCACCAGGGGTCGGCATCCGTCGGTCACCAAAGGTCGATCGGCAAGTGCCGAGAGATGATCGTCTTGCTATTCGGCCACCAGGATTCGATCGCCAAGTACCGAGAGACGATCATCTTAGATGTCGATCGCTCGGCACCGGGACTTGTCCTGGGACCTTCGGCTGGCCGATCTGCCTCGGCTTCTCGGCTACGGCTAGGTCGCCCGGTCTCTGAGGCGATCGCCGGTCGAAGAGTATAATTCTTGACACAACAATCCACATGTTCATTTGCCAAAGTGCGTCACCACAACGCATTATGACGGGTTATAAATGATGAATATGACATGCGCTTTCACTCATAGTCCGCTTAAAATATACCTTGGCAGACAATCTCGTAAGTCACTTTGATGAGCCAGTCTTCCCGTCGTTAGGGGGAGATGCGAACGATCAGATTCGAGTAGAACGACTTGGAATTGTCGTAGTTTGTCCCTACTATGCCTCACCAAGTTCCCTAAAGTGACGAGATTAAATACATGATGGAAACATGTCTGCAAGGATTGTGTCCGGTCATGGACATTCGTCACCTATAAATGGTGATATGGTAACACCACAAATTGTGGTAGATGGTGTTACTAGGCCGTGGATCTCATCGAGTATTGGGATAACATTTGGTTTGATAAATACTCTCGCTAAGAATGTATGCGAGCTTGGTACATGAAACTTGATCATCTGATCAAATGAACTCATCCGTCTCATGTGATTCTGGATTATAGTCATTATTGGGGGACGCCTCAATGAATGCCAATCCATAAAGTGTACTCTATGAATAAAGCCGGTTCATGAGGATGTGGAATGCGAGTTTAATCGAACCATACTTCGTTGAAAATCTACAACGTTGTAGCCTTGGCCTAAAATGGAAACATATGCGATTTCAGTATAAACAAAGTGATAGCCCTTTGTTGAAGTGGTGCCGACACTCCAAAGATAAGATCTATCCGTATACTTTGTTAAAGCGAGTGAGAGAAGGAGTTAAACTCACCTCATGGCGCGAGGTTTCTCATGAACGCACTGGAATCGACTACGATGACACAAAACTTAGTTGTGCTATCGTAATGGATGTTATAGCATCCACTATCTTTTCAGTTAGATAGTTTCCCAAAAACCGACATGCAGCTTGTGGTTAAATCTTATCTTAGTGGGGAACTAAGTTAAGTGATGGAAGGATCTCGTGGTGGATCACACTCAAATCAAGTGGCTCCTGACCATGGAGTGCATCGACAAGTGATTGACGGGAATGCATACTAAGTATATACTTGATTTGGAAGAGATATGAAGCTTTTGCGTGTAAAACTAAGGGTTTATAGTGATGTACTCTTGTGAGACTAAGAGATTCCGCTAAATCCAAAGTTAAGAATGAAAGGATCTTGGGGACACTTGATGATGCATATTCATCAATCGGTTTAAGGCAATCTAAGGGACGGTTTCCCTAAGAGACGATAAAGTAATGCCTATATGATTCCCAATGACTAGTCGAAGTCATCATAAGACTTGGCTCACTTAAGTGATGATGCAGTTTTAAGAGAAAAGTACGGTATTATGTACTCATGTTTGACTCGATGTACTCATTCATAATAATCCGGTAAAGCCACTGTGATGATGGCCTAGGATGCGCTCACGCAATGTCTGTGATTGACAAGAAGCTTGAAGCTCGCTCTATCTCGATGAAAAGGACACTTGAAAACCGATACCCGAATATGCCCAGAATGTGTTGGTCTATCTCCCATATGACCTACAGGGCAGATCAATTGCTGAAAAATGGTGAAATTAGTACTATTGGAAAGGTTTGTGTCTACTTTCCAAGGAAACCAACCATTTGATCACATCCATCATGTTGAGTGATATATGACTATTGTTGTAAAGTAGGACATGATATGTCCGATAATTTGCTAAGTCAACTTCGATAGAGCTTTGTTATCTGCTCAGGTCGATCTAGGTTACGTACTGTATGTGAATGAAAAGCTATGGGTGTCTAGTTTTCATAAGTTCTTACAGTTTCGTTGATACCTATTGAATCGAAGAAGTTATGAATGATTTGGTGCATGGAGATCAAGACTTTGGAAAACTTGATAAGTCTTTAGCGACCCAGCACTTTGGATGTGTCGCACTCTTTTTGTCCTTAAACCAAGGTTTGGTTTTTCCACTGGGTTTTCACTTGGTAAGGTTTCTAACGTACAAGGCGACCTATGAGAATATCCATACAATGGTGCGTTGTACTTCTGTTCAACTTAGACCAAGATGTATTTTTCCCACTGGGTTTTTCCTTGGTAGAGTTGTGAGGGTAACTTGGCATCCGACTCCTATGATTTCAGGTACTCATCAGGGGGAGTCGTTATGTATACATCAGGGGGAGTATACATGACATGTTATCTTGGTGCATTGCAATCTTTTCCTCGTCAAGCATTTATTTTTCCCATGGGGTTTTGTTTTGGCTTGGAATAGGTTTTTACGAAGGCAACATCTTCTGCACCATTGTTGTATTAGTGCTCGACACAGGGGTAGTGTTCCGGTAATTATTATTCTTGTGATGTGTCTTACCTAATACTGGTTGTAGATACATAGATGGAAGGTTCTAGATCCTTCTATAGGTAGTAGAATCCTATTAGATTCTTACCTTATTTAGGAATCCTATGTATGGAAGGACTCTCATTGTAATGCATATATAAAGGCCCCTCTATAAGTTTTATGAATACAATTGAATGACTCTATTTACAGTCTTTTTACTTTCTCCTGAAACAAAAACAACATTTTACTACATAAGAAAACTGTATTTTATAAACACTTATGCTACGTGGAGATTTTTCTTTTAAACTTTTATAACTTACATGATGTACGTACTTACGTTTTTTAATATTTAATTTCTATATGCATAAATATTAGTGTTATGTTATTTTTATGTCTTTTTGTGATTATCTCTATTCTCAAATAAATATCAAAAATATTTAACAGTATGGCAGATTCAGAGCAACACGTGTTATCTCTCTCACTCTCTCTCTCTCTATCTCCTCTCTCTCTCTCTCTCTCTCTCTCTCTCTCTCTCTCTCTCTCTCTCTCTCTCTCTCTCTCTCTCTCTCTCTCTCTCTCTCTCTCTCTCTCTTCCTACCTAACATCTTGAATCTCATATCTCAAATCCCACATTGTATATAATTCTAAACTAGTTTTTTAAATTGTATAACTTCTAAATTTAGCTTTAAATTTTTTTTTTGTCATGTATATAATCTATTCTAAATGTGTACTTTGTGATATTTGACTTTTATTAGATAATTAATTGTTGAAGCACTTATTCGAATAATTAACCGATATTAATATATGGATTTCAGATGGAAGTGGGTTTAAAGCCACTATTTAATCAAATTTGGGATGAGTATGAGTATATAATTTTTAGAATGGTCGAATTGGCCGAATCATACCTTTGTTGTTTCGGGAATGAACCTCCTTTGAATTTTTTATTCTCCGAACTCTTTTTTTTTTTAACCGTCGAAGAACAATTTCATTAAAATAGAGTGTGTATAATATATACCCTACAATTCAAGAAAGACGAGAATAAAAGCAAAGTTAGATATGTTTTTAATCAACATCCAAGAATCATACGGGGTTTATCTATCCAATCTCTAAAATCAAACTCCCTGCATCTTGGTTCTTTTGGTTCAATCCAACTTCATGTTCTCCCTTTCATCTCCTCTACCACCTTTTTTTCCAATTTGACCGTTGCTCCTTCAAAAATCGTTACATTTCTCCACCTGCATACAAGCCAAACAATGCATTCCCGATTACAAGTTGCATACAAGTTCCCCTTTTTACCTCTTAAAATTTTACTAAATCGGAGCAAATTCAAAGAGTGACCAGAAGGAAGAACCGTATAAACACCAAGCCATCTACAACACTCCGTCCATAGTGAGTACGAGATAGAGCATTCGATAATACTTCCTCAATTTTTCTTTAGATGTCGTTTGACTTTTTGACAAATATTTTTAGGTGCTTTGACAGTATAGTTAAAATTATTATCTTTAAATAATTTTTTTTGTGAATTAAAATTTAGATTTAAAAATGATAAATTTAACTACCCGGTCAAAGCACCTAAGAATGTGTATCAAAATGTCAAACGACATCTAAAGAAAAATGGAGGGAGTACATTGTAACACCCCCAAGATAACATTTATATGTTATGTTGTTCCTTTGACAATGATTGATAAGTTGATGAAACCTGAGTTTATGGTTGTCCAACTTGCGGACCAGTCATTGTAATGGTCGGTTCACCCACTTTTAGACCAAGTCTTAAAGTGAAATTTTAACGAGTACTTCCTAACATCCAAGGCTACCTTCTCACAAATTTTGGTGCCATTTGGAGACTTGAAAGGAGGTAAACCACTTAAATGAAGTTTTCACATACCACCAGCCATCCCAACAACCAGTTCGATGTCATTTCTATCAGTTTTTGACCACAAGGTTGATGGTTTTGGAATCCGAAACACCCGTTTATACATGCTCACGAAATTTTGAGGTGTTTGGGGCTGGTGAAGGGAGTGAACTCTTCAAGAAAGCACTAGAGGTTCGATAAAACCAACGGCCTATCATCGGTTCAATCGTTTCTTTATGTTCGATCCCGGTGGTGCATGGTGGAAGTTTTGTTGGATTCTCAAGACCAGTAGCTACAGTTATGTAGCATCGGTCAACATGTCATATTCACCTATACCTATCATCATTCAAATGCTTAGTTACAAGTGTAACTGTATGCATTTTGTTAACTGGATTGTGTTAACACTGAAAACCTTTATCGTCCATGTTGTTGCCCGAAATATTTATCCGAAGATGAAATACTGCTGGAATGGACGGACAACAAACAAGGTTGCGGGAGCACTTCCGTGGGGGTGTGAATAACACTAGATTTGCCGGGTTTGTTAGGCCCGGGCTTGAATGCTCACAAATATTCGTGGATACAAGTATTAATGTGAGAATATAAGTACAATGAGTGTAAAAAGATCCTATTTATCCAGCTCTTGAGCGAAGCCTTGGTGTTCTTGCTCTATGCCGATCGTCTTCCGTGTAGGAGATGCTGAGAGAGAAGAATGAACAGAGAGATAGCTGTTGCCAAGAGTAGGAAAGCCAAGTTATGAGTTGAGCTTGGAGAGATGGACTTCAGAGAGTTAAAATCTCGTGGGTGCTGAAGACTTTTCCAAGTGCAGGGAGCCTTCTATTTATAGGGGCTGAGGAGCCTTGTTTTCTGGCGGGCGATCGCCTTTCGTCCAATATAATAATGGGGTGATCGTCTTCAAGTCACATGGGTTGTATGCCTAAAGTCCATGGCAACTGCTGGCATCCAGCTGTGCGGTCCAATGAGGAGCCAGCACGCGTCCGGAGTTGCTGTCAAGGGCGGTCCTACTGACACCTTTCGGTAGGCCTGTCGGCTGGTGGAAAGATGCTGACAGGCTGTGGTCAACGATCCGTGAAATGCGGATCTTGTCCCGGCACTGCACGTGGATTCTATCTTGGGCTTCGGCCTTTGTCGACTGGATGATCATCGTCTTCGAGCGGCATGAGGCGGTCGGCATTGGTCGGTCACGAAGGGTCGATCGGCAAGTCACCAGGGGTCGGCATCGGTCGGTCACCAAGGGTCGATCGACAAGTACCGAGAGATGATCATCTTTCTAGTCGGCCACCAGGAGTCGATCGCCAAGTACCGAGAGACGATCGTCTTAGATGTCGATCGCTCGGCACCGGGACTTGTCCTGGGACCTTCGGCTGGCTGATCTGCCTCGGCTGCTCGGCTACGGCTAGGTTGCCCGGTCTCTGAGGCGATCGCCATTCGAAGAGTATAATTCTTGACACAATAATTGCCCCCCAGCTTGCTCCGATGTTGAAGACATAGGGCGAGGTGGTTCTTGCTGGCGATCGTGTAGGATAAGGACGGGCGACCCGTTCAGCGGACTCTGGTTTCGGACTTGGGCGATCTGGTCGATTGGCTAGCTATCTTTCGGTCTTGTACCTGCAAAAAACAACATTGGCCGATCCCCCTTAGAAACTTGATTGTTTCGTCGTTTTGAGGAATCGTGCAGAGTCGCGGAGTTCGATGGACCGACTCTATGACCGTGTGTTGTGTGCTAACGACATTGACTGTCTCGTGACTCATTTTATTGCGAGGGTCCTCTGTTAGGCTGCGCCTCGCCTCGTATTTAAACGAAGGGCGTGCGGTCTTGGTCTAGAGGAGTCCTTGCGCGGGGCGTCGTCGGATTAATCAACTCCACTTCCGCGGCTTGTTAGCTCTGCTTCCACCTCGGCCCACCATGAAGATGGCGAACCTCGATGGTGTACGTTGAGACAGGGGTAGTGATGCGTCGCATTATCCGGGTTCACCATGTTAGATGATGAACATTTGAGGGCGGGCGATCATGTCCACTGATTAGTTTTGGAGGGCCCTCAGACTACGCCGGCCTCGTACTTAAACGAAGGGCGGGCGATCTTGGCCCAAAGGGACCTTGCATGGCTGAAGCAACCGGTTCCATCGACTACCAGGACCATGGCTTTATGATGTGTGGTGGAGGCGATCTCGTGCCGTAGTCCACCATGTTAGATGATGAACTGTCGATGCCGGACGAGTCCTCCAGTTTTGGTGATGTTGCTTGATGATGGCGATCGGGCTGGAAGACTGGTGATCGTCGTCCGGCTCCCGATCGCATTATAAGTTGATATCGGCGATCAGGCTGGCGGGCTGGAGATCGTCACTCGGGCGCCGATCGAGCTGCTCATAGGCTAAGAAGAAACCTTTGCCTGGCCAGAAAGTCTGCGGCCTTAGCTTGGAAGGTCGCGTAGGTCGAGGGTTGGTCTTTCGTAAGATGCCTGAACATAGGCGAAAGACCATGGAATGCCCCTAGGACCGTGTAGAGGGCGATCTCATCGCTTATGGGTTCGCCGTCGAGGATGATCTCGTCTACCCGGTCGATGTAGTCCGAGTTGGACTCTTCTTCCCCTTGCTTGATTCGCATCATGCGATGGGGACCTTCTGGACGAGCGACCCTGGTGGCGAAGTACGCTATAAATTCGTTCGCCAGTTGATTAAAGGAGCCGATGGACCGAGGCGGCAATGAGGTGTACCACCTGTGGGCTAGGTCGTCCAGCCTCAGAGGGAACATTCGGCACCTGGTCGCGTCTGATGCCCCACACCCGGTCATGTAGATGTTGAACTTGCTCAGGTGTGTTTTGGGGTCCGATCTCCCCTCGTACAGCGGTGTTTGAGGAGGGGCGATCTTATGTTGCACGGGGGCGAGCTCGATGTGGACCGCGAGCGGCTCGCTTGGCCCGACGATCTCGCTCTTGGCGCCTGCCCCGGACTCCATGAACGCCTTCATGTCGTCGAGCTGGCGTTGCATCGCAGCCATCGCCGTGGCTCGGTCGCTCGTGGATCGGCTTTGGGAGTGGGAGCCGAGGCGATCGTGTACCGATCTCCTGACTCCGCTTCTGCCGACCTCGGCTATTTGGCGAGGGGGAGCCAGATGGCTGGGCTGCCTTCTGGGAGTCGGAGAGGCCAAGCTCCTGGTGACGGAATCGGGCTCCATCACCTCGTGGCTGGGGCCGGACTGCCCCGGTCGCCAAGATGGGTTGCTGCCGAGGCGATCGAAAACAGAGGTGCCCCAGCTGGCGAGCGCCTCTTCTTGCGGATGGGAGCCTCCTGGCGATCGCTCGGTCAGCCACGCCTTGAACTTCCGTTTGGACATCCATCGGATGGCCGAGGGGGTGACAGTGGGAGGCGCATTGAGAGCACTCCGTCGCTCCTGTAGGATGGCCATGGCCTCCTCGATCTATCCGGCTGTTTGGAACTGATCTAGCGAGAGACTTGGGCCGTCCCCCAGGGGCGGGATCGAGCGTCTTGGACCGTGGTGGCTACCCTCCGCCATCGGCTGTGTCCGGACTGAGACGGAACGAGGCGTCTGACGGGCTGGCCAGCGGCTTTATTCAACGAGGATGCAGAAGTCATGATTCTGAAAGCTTTCTCTGAAGAACAGTGAGTGTTTCTTCAGGTATATGTCCCGGAGAACAGTGAGTGTTCTTCGAGACAGTTATGATAAAAAATGAGGGTTAGATGCCCTTCCTCTAGCGCCAATTGTTGTTGCCCGAAATATTTATCCGAAGATGAAATACTGCTGGAATGGATGGACAACAAACAAGGATGCGGGAGCACTTCCGAGGGGGTGTGAATAACACTAGATTTGCCGGGTTTGTTAGGCCCGGGTTTTAATGCTCTCGCGAGATGTTATTAATACAAATATTCGTGGATACAAGTATTAATGTGAGAATCTAAGTACAATGAGTGTAAAAAGATCCTATTTATCCTGCTCTTGAGCGAAGCCTTGGTGTTCTTGCTCTCTGCCGATCGTCTTCCGTGTAGGAGATGCTGAGAGAGAAGAATGAACCGAGATATAGCTGTTGCCAAGAGTAGGAAAGCCAAGTTATGAGTTGAGCTTGGAGAGATGGACTTCAGAGAGTGAAAATCTCGTGGGTGCTGAAGACTTTTCCAAGTGCAGGGAGCCTTCTATTTATAGGGGCTGAGGAGCCTTGTTTTCTGGCGGGCGATCGCCTTTCGTCCAATATAATAATGGGGCGATCGTCTTCAAGTCACATGGGGTGTCTGCCTAAAGTCCAAGGCAGCTGCTGGCAGCCAGCTGTGCGGTCCAATGAGGAGCCAGCATGCGTCCGGAGTTGATGTCACGGGCGGTCCTACTGACACCTTTCGGCGGGCCTGTCGGCTGGTGGAAAGATGCTGACAGGTTGTGGTCAACGATCCGTGAAATGCGGATCTTGTCCCGGCACTACACGTGGGTTCTGTCCTGGGCTTCGGCCTTTGCCGACTGGATGATCATCGGATTCGAGCGGCATGAGGCGGTCGGCGTTGGTCGGTCACCAAGGGTCGATCGGCAAGTCACCAGGGGTCGGCATCGGTCGGTCACCAAAGGTCGATCGGCAAGTGCCGAGAGATGATCGTCTTGCTAGTCGGCCACCAGGAGTCGATCGCCAAGTACCGAGAGACGATCGTCTTAGATGTCGATCGCTCGTCACCGGGACTTGTCCTGGGACCTTCGGCTGGCCGATCTGCCTCGGCTTCTCGGGTACGGCTAGGTCGCCCGGTCTCTGAGGCGATCGCCGGTCGAAGAGTATAATTCTTGACACAACAGTCCACATGTTCATTTTCCAAAGTGCGTCACCACAACGCATTATGACGGGTTATGAATGATGAATATGACATGCGCTTTCACTCATAGTCCGCTTAAAATATACCTTGGCAGACATTCTCGTAAGTCACTTTGATGAGCCAGTCTTCCCGTCGTTAGGGGGAGATGCGAACGATCAGTTCGAGTAGAACGACTTGGAATTGTCGTAGTTTGTCCCTACTATGCCTCACCAAGTTCCCTAAAGTGACGAGATTAAATACATGATGGAAACATGTCTGCAAGGATTGTGTCCGGTCATGGACATTCGTCACCTATAAATGGTGATATGGTAACACCACAAATTGTGGTAGATGGTGTTACTAGGCCGTGGATCTCATCGAGTATTGGGATGCCATTTGGTTCGATAAATACTCTCGCTAAGAATGTATGCGAGCTTGGTACATGAAACTTGATCATCTGATCAAATGAACTCATCCGTCTCATGTGATTCTGGATTATAGTTATCATTGGGGGACGCCTCAATGAATGCCAATCCATAAAATGTACTCTATGAATAAAGCCGGTTCATGAGGACGTGGAATGTAAGTTTAATCGAACCATACTTCGTTGAAAATCTACAACGTTGTAGACTTGGCCTAAAATGGAAACATATGAGATTTCAGTATAAACAAAGTGATAGCCCTTTGTTGAAGTGGTGCCGACACTCCAAAGATAAGATCTATCCGTATACTTTGTTAAAGCGAGTGAGAGAAGAAGTTAAACTCACCTCATGGCGCGAGGTTTCTCATGAACGCACTGGAATCGACTACGATGACACGAAACTTAGTTGTGCTATCGTAATGGATGTTATAGCATACACTATCTTTTCAGTTAGATAGTTTCCCAAAAACCGACATGCAGCTTGTGGTTAAATCTTATCTTAGTGGTGAACTAAGTTAAGTGATGGAAGGATCTGGTGGTGGATCAGACTCAAATCAAGTGGCTCCAGACCACGGAGTGCATCGAAAAGTGATTGACGGGAACGCATACTAACTATATACTTTATTTGGAAGAGATATGAAGCTTTTGCGTGTAAAACTATGGATTTATAGTGATGTACTCTTGTGAGACTAAGAGATTCCGCTAAATCCAAAGTTAAGAATGAAAGGATCTTGGGGACACTTGATGATGCGTATTCATCAATCGGTTTAAGGCAATCTAAGGGACGGTTTCCCTAAGAGACGATAAAGTAATGCCTATATGATTCCCAATGACTAGTCGAAGTCATCATAAGACTTGGCGCACTTAAGTGATGATGCAGTCTTAAGAGAAAAGTACGGTATTATGTACTCATGTTTGACTCGATGTACTCATTCATAATAATCCGGTAAAGCCACTGTGATGATGGCCCAGGATGCGCTCACGCAATGTCTGTGATTGACAAGAAGCTTGAAGCTCGCTCTATCTCGATAAAAAGGACACTTGAAAACCGATACCCGAATCTGCCTAGAATGTGTTGGTCTATCTCCCATATGACTTACAGGGCAGCTCACTTGCTGAAAAATGGTGAAATTGGTACCATTGGAAAGGTTTGTGTCTACTTTCCAGGGAAACCAACCATTTGATCACATCCATCATGTTGAGTGATATATGACTATTGTTGTAAAGTAGGACATGATATGTCCGGTAATTTGCTAAGTCAACTTCGATAGAGTTTTGTTATCTGCTCAGGTCGATCTAGGTTACGTACTGTATGTGAATGAAAAGCTATGGGTGTCTAGTTTTCATAAGTTCTTACAGTTTCGTTGATACCTATTGAATCGAAGAAGTTATGACTGATTTGGTGCATGGAGGTCAAGACTTTGGAAAACTTGATAAGTCTTTAGCGACCCGGCACTTTGGATGTGTCGCGCTCTTTTTGTCCTTAAACCAAGGTTTGTTTTTTCCACTGGGTTTTCACTTGGTAAGGTTTTTAACGTACAAGGCGACCTATGAGAACATCCATACAATGATGCGTTGTACTTCTGTTCAACTTAGACCAAGAGGTATTTTTCCCACTGGGTTATTCCTTGGTATAGTTGTGAGGGTAACTTGGCATCCGACTCCTGACTCGTCAAGCATTTATTTTTCCCATGGGGTTTTGTTTTGGCTTGGAATAGGTTTTTACGAAGGCAACATCTTATGCACCATTGTTGTATTAGTGCTCGACACAGGGGGAGTGTTCCGGTAATTATTATTCTTGTGATGTGTCTTACCTAATACTGGTTGTAGATACATAGATGGAAGGTTCTAGATCCTTCTATAGGTAGTAGGATCCTATTAGATTCTTACCTTATCTAGGAATCCTATGTATGGAAGGACTCTCATTGTAATGCATATATAAAGGCCCCTCTATCAGTGTTATGAATACAATTGATTGACTCTATTTACAGTCTTTTACTTTCTCCTGAAACAAAAACTACATTTTACTGCATAAGAAAACTGTATTTTATAAACACTTATGCTATGTGGAGATTTTTCTTTTAAACTTTTATAACTTACATGATGTACGTACTTACTTTTTTAATATTTAATTTCTATATGCATAAATATTAGTGTTATGTTATTTTTATGTCTTTTTGTGATTATCTCTATTCTCAAATAAATATCAAAAATATTTAACAGTATTGCGGATTCAGAGCAACACGTGTTAACTCTCTCTCTCTCTCTCTCTCTCTCTCTCTCTCTCTCTCTCTCTCTCTTCCTACCTAACATCTTGAATCTCATATCTCAAATCCCACATTGTATATAATTCTAAACTAGTTTTTTAAATTGTATAACTTCTAAATTTAGCTTTAAAATTTAATTTTTTTTTGTCATGTATATAATCTATTCTAAATGTGTAATTTGTGATATTTGACTTTTATTAGATAATTAATTATTGAAGCACTTATTCGAATAATTAACCGATATTAATATATGGATTTCAGATGGAAGTGGGTTTAAAGCCACTATTTAATCAAACTTGGGATGAGTATGAGTATATAATTTTTAGAATGGTCGAATTGGCCGAATCATACCTTTGTTGTTTCGGGAATGAACCTCCTTTGAATTTTTTATTCTCCAAACTCTTTTTTTTTTAACCGTCGAAGAACAATTTCATTAAAATAGAGTGTGTATAATATATACCCTACAATTCAAGAAAGACGAGAATAAAAGCAAAGTTAGATATGTTTTTAATCAACATCCAAGAATCATACGAGGTTTATCTATCCAATCTCTAAAATCAAACTCCCTGCATCTTGGTTCTTTTGGTTCAATCCAACTTCATGTTCTCCCTTTCATCTCCTCTACCACCTTTTTTTCCAATTTGACCGCTGCTCCTTCAAAAATCATTACATTTCTTCACCTGCATACAAGCCAAACAATGCATTCCCGATTACAAGTTGCATACAAGTTCCCCTTTTTACCTCTTAAAATTTTACTAAATCGGAGCAAATTCAAAGAGTGACCAGAAGGAAGAACCGTATAAACACCAAGCCATCTACAACACTCCGTCCATAGTGAGTACGAGATAGAGCATTCGATAATACTTCCTCAATTTTTCTTTAGATGTCGTTTGACTTTTTGACAAATATTTTTAGGTGCTTTGACAGTATAGTTAAAATTATTATCTTTAAATAATTTTTTTTGTGAATTAAAATTTAGATTGTATATTTTTATTCAAAAAAATAAAATTTAAAAAATGATAAATTTAACTACCCGGCAAAGCACCTAAAAATGTGTGTCAAAAAGTCAAACGACATCTAAAGAAAAATAGAGGGAGTACATTGTAACACCCCCAAGATATTCAGGGTATATTACAGCGTCATGGACCCCTACATGGGACCCACCAGGCTAAATAAGAAATACTACTCGTCTAACCGTCTCGATTAGCGAGAAAACACGCATCACCAAGACGGAAGTTAAATAAAACGCCAGGTATGACCGGCGAAATAAACATCACCCAATCATAAATGACATTTAATGATACAAACGACAATCCGAGTAAAAATGCCTAAGTACTCGCGAGTACTATCTATAAGTTTGCAAGTTAGAAAACAATCATATCGAAAAGGACAACGGAAACAAGGAAACTCAAATGCACACGTCAACAACCCTGGCCATCATCCTCGTACTGTCCCAGTGCCCGCTCGTCCGACTGAACATAACCTGAAATTCATAACAAGAATTTCCTCAAAACGAGTCCCCAAAGGGGTTAGCAATTACGCTAGTACAAGTAATCAAGGCAAACCATTTGCTTACACATTACATAGTACATGCATCAAGTCATTTCAAAAGCCAAAACCAGACATGTCTTTTCCGGAAACAAACAGTCAATAATCAATTTGCCTAGGATCGGGGTGAAGCCATTGGTCCCACTCGAGGCCTCTAAGGACCTTCCCGAGCTACCCATATCATAAAACAAATCACGCACAGGCATCGCCTAGGACCGGGGTGAAGCCACTAATCCCACTCGAGGCCTCTAAGGACCCTCCCGAGCTGGCTAGCGAATCAAGCTCGTAAATCCAGAGTGAAATCATAGATTCCCCCGAGGCCTCGTCAGACCCTCCCGAAGTGAGTAAAGCACACACATATACATACATCACCATTTCATGTTAAGCATAAAGGTTTCCAAGAATACTTGCCTTGAATAATTGACGATGACACGAACGGAAAGGAAAATCAAGCACGAGCGCTAGGAACCGACGAACCCGAACCTAACGATTCGAAGAATACAATCACAACCATTTCTAAATGAGTACGAAAATGGAATACATCCGAAAACCCATCTACGATTCATGTAAGTTCGTATAAAAACAACGACGAGGACGGATCACAACCGAACATTCTCGATTTCACAAATACAACAAAACTTACCATGAACTCGTAGGTAAAACAAGAATACCACTAAGATTAATCATATACATCATGGATTAATCAACGATACGGAACAAATCGGACAAAAACTCAAAACCCCCCAAATTTCCCAAAAATAGGGTTTTAGGAGATTACATTGGATTAAGGACGAAGAACACGAGTAGATGTTGTTAATCTACACCAAGAACTCAAAGGAAATGATATCTGAAGTGATTGGAAGAAGAAAATCTCCTCCAAATCGCCTTGGAATCGCTCGGCCGCGGAGAAGGAGAGGAAATGAATAATGTGACGAATCTGGGTCAACTCTTTGGTATATATAACCAGAGAGCTTAGCGTGCGCTAACGACTAATGGTTAGCGCACGCTTCCCAGTCAAAGATAGTCCAGAACCTACGGTTCTGGCCCGTTAGCATACCGTACAAGGAAATAGCGTGCGCGAACGGTCCCTCGATAATACATGCTATCAGGCCATAGCGTGTGCTACATGAATACCAGGCCGAGTCCAGAAACATTCTGCCCAGTTTTGGACTGCCGGATTAGCGCGCGCTACCGGACACCCAGCGCGCGCTAAGCCTAAACCATAGCATGCGCTAAAATGCAATCTTAGCGTGCGCTAAAATACAATCTTAGCTTGCGCTAAGATGCTCGTCCAGAGAGCAGAGAGCAGAAACAACCTATTGTCACTGCTGTGCTCAACTCGTTAGCGCGCGCTACAAAACGAACGTAGCGTGTGCTACTAAGAGATATTAGCGCTCGCTATACAATAGAAATAGCGCGCGCTAGGCAACAGGATGCCAAATGGTTCAAAACACCCGAAACACATGATACACGATCGAAACATCAAATAGAAGATCACAACAAGCATAACAACATAAGATGGATTTACGGCAACCCCGAAACGGCAGTTCCGAACAACGATTATGAGAATCAGACCAATTAGCGACGGAAAAGCCAATAAACAAGGAATTGAGTAAAACAAGTCCGAAACAAGCTCGGATGGCAAAAAGTCTAGAAATAAGTATTCTTGTAGTACCAATACGGTTACAAGCGAGCCACTAAAAGAAAGAAATACGCAAAAATAAAAAATACCAGAAAAGAAAAATACGAATATTACATTCTCCCCTCCTACAAACAAGTTTCGTTCCGAAACTTAAGAAACAAACAACTCGGGGTACCTAACACGCATGCTATCTTGGTTTCCCAAGTTTCTTCCTCGACACCATGCCTCGACCACTGCACCTTGACTAAAGGATTGGTCTTATGCCTCAGTCACTTCTCACGGTGCTCGAAGATCTTCAGGGGACGCTCCTCGATGGTAATATCCTCAGCGAAATCAATCTCACCATAGTCGATAACGTGACCAGGATCCGAAACATATTTCCCCAGCTGGGAAACATGGAAAATTCTATGAACGTGGCTCAAATCCAGAGGCAACGCCAAACGGTATGACAACTCGCCGACTCTCTCGAGAATCTCAAAGGGCCCAATAAATCTCGGACTCAACTTTCCCTTCTTCCAAAAGCGGAAAACTCCTCTCGTCAGCGACACCTTTAGCAAAACGTGGTCTCCCACCTCAAATTCCAAAGGTCAACGACGGACGTCGGTATAGGATTTCTGTTGACTCTGAGCAGTCAACATCCTTTCCCGAATCAATTCCAGCTTTCGTCTCATATCCAAAGCGATATCCGGTTCGGTCGCTACCAAATCGGATGCTTAGTTCCAGCAAATCAATGATCGACATCGTTGCCCATAAAGCGCCTCATACGATGCCATCTTGATCGACGCGTGCCAACTATTGTTGTACGTGAACACGGTCAATGGCAAATGCTCCTCCCAGTCACTGCTCCAATCGAGAGCACAAGCACGTAATATATCCTCAAATGTCTGGATAGTGCGTTCCAACTGCCCATCCGACTGAGGATTAAAAGAAGTACTCAGACGCAACCGAGTACCCAACGCTTTATGTACCGCCTGCCAAAAATGCGATACGAATCGGCCATCCCGATCCGAAATAATAAACTTCGGAGTACCGTGAAGCCTCACAATCTGCGCAATAAACACACGACCTAACCTCTCTGGGCACCAAGTGTAATATCCAGATTAATTATTGAGTATTTCATCTGTAATTGAGCCCTGTATTATTCGGATTTGTGAGATCAATAATCGAAGTATGATATTTCTAGTATTTGTATCCTTGTGCATGATTATAGTAACATGTAAATTTTCTCATGCAAGTATGTGATAACGTACGCTAAGTAGGAAGCTTAATGTACGTTATCATCCAAAGATACCGTACGCTACAAATGAAGCGTATCATACGTAAAGAGGCAAATAATTGAACTGGGCGGCTAGTACATGTGCCAGCCGGATGATGGGTCCGGGTAAGATTCCCGCAGATGAACCTGGATAATTTTGAAGTCAACGAGTGTTAACGTACGCCCAGGAATGTGTCTAGCGTACGCTAATGGGTGTTACTTACATACGTAACCTGATGGTGTAGCGTACGTAATCGAGTACAGAATGAGAATAGTTAACTATCGATGACGATAGCGTACGCTAAGTATACTGGGTAGCATATGCTAAGTATACTGGGTAGCGTATGCTAAGCGACTAACGTACGTTATGCATGAAGGCTAACGTATGCTAAGGTCAGAAATTTGTAAATAAGGCATCACCCCATTTCATTTCATCCATTTCGTTCTCTTGGCTTTCAACCTACTTCATCCCCAGAGAGTTCCCAGCCACTTTCTATACCGTTAGAACACCTTTTATTGATCATTGAAGATTGGAGATTGCTTATATTTGATCACTGAAGTGGAGAATCATTTTGGATTGACACACAAGCAATCGGAGTTGGATTCTACCTATTATCTCGGTGTTTTCTTCATCTTAAGGTGTGTTAATGCTATCTCCAACCTTGGATTCGTGGTCTTAAGGATATGATGATCATGCTATCAAGATATTAATTTCCATAGATGATTTATTCAACCAAACATCATGTTTAGAAGTTGGGATGATTATGCTTATGATATTACTGTTGAGAACATCATTGTTGGAATCCTGTGTCGTCGAATGATGAGAGTAATGTTCTAAGATTGATTATTCGTATTGAATAGTGTTGCCATAATGGTCGTATATTTAGTATTGGTATCACTTTTGCTTAACGGAATTAGATGAAGGATCACCAAAGGTTGAAGTTGATTTAGTAAATTAATCTTCATGATGAAGCTGGAATATGTTGATGATTAACTAGATTATCAACCTCAGAATAACTGAATTACGTAAAAGAATTTGTGAACAAAGATTGGAGTATGACATCATGATGATATGCTTATCCTTGAAGTTGTAAGACATTGAACACCATTAGATTATTCAAGTTTTCATGAGTGTATCATGCATGGAGTTAATGTACATTAACACTGAGAATTTCGTGCGACGAGTCAGTTGTTTGATCAGGGAAGAGACTGTCGGATGCATGTTTAGCGTGCGCTAAGCTCTGCAGCTTACGTACGCTAACGGGCAGAATTAACATACGCTATGTTTGGTAGGTAACATACGTTATATCATCAGACGAGTCAGTCAACTGATCAGAGAGGAACTGTCGATACATGGTTAGCGTATGCTAGACTTCGTAGCTTACGTATGCTAATGAGTAGGTGTAATGTATGCAACAAAGGGTATGTAACGTACGTTATGCATGTCAGACATGATACGTTTCATGAGCTTCCGACCGTAATTTGGATTGTTAGATGTTCGTACGACGTGAGATGAACTCTATATTATTTCTTTTGTTTAAGGTTCGAGCTTTGCTATGTGATTGATCGAAGGGGCGACCTTTGAGTATTTTGATATTCGTGGAAGTATTATTCTTGTCATCGAATCGAGGCAAGTACTTTAATTGTTTTACGTATTGATGTTATACATATTGTCGTGCATATAGGTTGTTGTTGTATGTCCACCTCATGTTGGTCTGACGGGATCATTGGGGGATCTATGCTAGCATGCGCTGGATCATCGGATGGGTATTTCCACCTCGGTTTGGTTTGATGGAATCATCGGGGGATCTAGGTAGCGAACGCTGGATTGTTGGAATTACCATGTGTATGTTGTGATATCATGTTGTGATTATCATTTGTGTATGTTATTTATGAGTTCTCATAGGAGGAGACTCATTGGTATTTTGTCATTTATGTTATTATTATTCTTCGTGAGATGTTGAATAATATGTTGTGGCACTTGTACTAGCATCGTTGTGCTAACCCCTTCGGGGGTGAACATTTGTTTATGTTCAGAATCTAGGAGAGCAGGGAAACAACCACTAGTGCTGCATGACGACGAGGGTGCAGAGTGATGTTCTTGCCGGGTTTAATTGTCTGTTGTTTGTGTTGTTTTTAATAAGTACTCGAGTACGTCATTGTTTGTGATGATTTGATTTGGTGATGTATTAATATTCTTCCTTTGGATATTTGTATTCTCGGTATTGGCCCAGAACAGTTGTATTTTATTTCAGTTACTTTCATATGTTGGTATCTGTTATTGTCTTTTCATTTCTTCAGCCTTGTAAATTCTTATGTAAAGGATTTGCGGCGCTGTAATATTCCTGAATATATCGGGGGTGTTACAGAATATGGTATCAGAGCTAAGATTATGGATATCTTGGTCATTGGGTTAAAATAGGGATCATATATGTCTTTTGAGGTAATCGGCCGTGAATAACATCACTGTACTGCCTACGTCTTCGTGCGAACAGTGGTTATAAGTTCCTAAACTATATCTCGTCCTTTACATGTTATACCTCTTTATACTTGAACATTAGAACGATATTGTTTCCTGTATATTGAGTATTTATGCTTACAGTAAGTTGAGAGGTGGATGTAACACCCCCAGAGCCGACTGGGAATGTTACAGCGCCGTGGGCCCCGAGATGGAACCCACAAGGCTGAAGGATATTTTCACAAACATTTACAACCGCCCAAGAGGCTAACAATGGTACTATCTTTTAAAAACATTCGAAGACTTTATAAAACTCGTTTATCAAAACCGTCGTAGAATCTCATTTGAAGCCACAAGGCCCAAAATGCCAAAACTCAACAGTTTAAAAACATACGTTAAGCTATCTCTTACACGTACCGACAGAACAAATTTAGAGAACGATTTTCAAAGTAACCTAAGTTACCAGATACCAATAGGTCATTTTTAAAAATACTCACGCAGCGGAAAAAGACAAACGATTAAAATACTCTAGCAGCGGAATACAAGAAATGATCAGGAAACTCAATACACAAATACATGCCCTAGCCAATATCCTCCGGGAAGTTCATCTCTCCACGACCGCTACAAGCTTGATAATCCAAGAACCTAAAAAGAAAACCCACGACGGGGTCATCCATAATATCCAACAATAATAACTATCACATCTTGTTGATAATTACATACCAATGAAAATACTAAGTAAGAATACGACCAATGTAATCTTACCACCATAACTTTACCAACTCGTGATCATAATTACCAAGGTTCGCACCTCGTAACCTTTCAACAACACAATAAGCTAATACCAAAAGATCTGTATTGTATCTCAACAATACCCAAGGTTCTCAAAACATTATCATAACTCACTGCTATGAAATCTACTAACTCTGTCCAACCCAATCCGTCGGGTAACATCATCACATCTCAATATGATAATCGATTATCCATCAAAGACAAATACCAAAGGAAATACGGAACATACCTCAGAATACGCAATGCCACGGCGAATCACGTCAATCTAATTCAAGATCAGATCAATACAACATACGGACATGGTCCTAACACAAGACCTACAAATGCATACTCATATGACAACGTCAATATGCTCACATCAATAACTACACTGTATACTTATGGCAAACCCATAATATACATATGCACAATAACAACAACGCACATGGTAATCCAACGATCCAGCGCACACAGCTATAGATCCCCATGATGATCCCATCAGACCAACGCATGGTAGCATTACCTGTCCAACGATCCAGCGCACACAACTATAGATATCCCATGTTGATCCCGTCGGGCCAACGCATGGTGGACATATGACAACAATGTACAACTGCACAAAACAACAGTACACAATGTACGACAACAATAATGCACAAATGCATGACAACAAAGATACGTGAATGTACCATAGAATGATCGACACAAAAGACGACAATGATTAAAGTACTTGCTCCGAGTCCTTCGAGAGCAATCTTGATAACTAAACCATCACCAACCATTATTTTGAATATTCGACGATCCAAAATGTCACGGACGGTAGATAATTCGTATGTTCGTCTATACCACTATGTACCCTCGATATCAAGCATACCAACAATAAATGTAAATCATATACATTATGATTTAATTCCCAAAACTCGAATACAACTTATAATCCCAAATATCCTGTGATTACGATTATAAACATTGCTATATGAATTATGAATGAATGAAACGGAAATCATTCATTAAATATTATAAACTGAGCAAGTAATAACTTGCCTCGATACCGACACGATGATCTCAACCTATTACAATAATCGATAAACAACAAGTTCGACAACAATCAACAATCGATAAAACCAATTCACAAACCCAATGGCTCAACAATATCTTGGTTAACCACAAGTCTGATCAAACCAACTTAAACGATCACGAATTCATATCTGAAACAGAATATACTACCCTGCCTGTTGACTTAGCGCACGTTAATTACTTAACGTAGCGTGCGCTAAGTTGATCTCGTTAGCGTGCGCTAGAGAGTAAGCTTAGCGTGCGCTAATGCTATACAAATGCATGCTTTTCAGATATCGATCAACATATGGCGATTATCAAGAACACTAAGTGATTCTAAACCATGTTCAAAGCTATCAAAACAACGAAATCCGATATCCTTTAACATACAAACAATCATTCAACTTATAATCCAAGTCCTATATCCATATATCATATTCCTCAATATCAACATCATGAAACATTAAGAACGTAACAACACTTCCATAATCTATCATTACAGAGATTAATCATCAACAATGACATCAACATTCTCAAAGGAGAAGAAGGATTAACCAAATTATCTCAAGAAAACGAACTATACGATTCAAATCACATGAATCATATTAATATCATCATACTCCGGTAATCCATCTCATAATCATGCTTGTCAACTTGTTTATATGATAATCATTAACTCAAGAACATCAATCTTCATTCCAAAATGAAATCCAAAGGTGAAGAGTGATTACCTTATATAGACGAACCATGAAGGAGAACAATCAACTTCATTCCAAGAATCATCAATAACTTCAAGAACAAGACTTTAATCCATGTTCCTCAGCTTAATCTTGTTAAAGATCATCATCTCTCAGTATTTGGAACCTCAAACTTCTCTCTAAACTCTCTCTCTCTCTCTCTCTCTCTCGAAATAAAGGAAGGAATGACCGAATGAACATAATTCACATCTGCAATCATATATATACTGACTGTTATTAGCGTACGCTACTTTTTCTTAGTAGCGTGCGCTATCGTGGTCCAGAGGCGACTGTTTTACTTCGCACATCAGCTTATGTACGTAATGCCTATGCAATAACATACGTAAATTACACTGTCTAGCGCATGCAATTTCTTAGACCTTAGCGTGCGCTAATCGTAGTTGACTTGCTACAGTCCGCACCTATGTTGCGATTTTCGGTGAATGCAAGTGCACGTTGTCGTAAGCAAGTAATAAATTGATAAGTAAGATATCGTTCCCTCGAGGACTGACATACTAATTACCGATTTATGCGTATTCTAATTTTATTTGAACTATCGAAATTTGAGGTGCAAGTAATAATTAAAGAAAATTAATAAAAGAATAAAATGTAAAATCGATTGTTCAAAGAAAGAAGGTCAAATAGGGAAATAATCTAGGATTGTGAATCCACCTCGTTTTATCTGAATTACTCTTGATTTATATGAATTAAATGATTTCCCAATTTATTGAAGGCGAAGATTGCTAAGATACTCTACTGCCTCTCCCGAGGTTAATAGAATTTTCTAAGGCAGATAAAACACTCTATTCCTAGGTGAATTAATTCGTCAATAGGCAAAAAGTGCGAAATCTTCAGATATGCCACGTAATTCCTATGAGTATATTCCTATCTCACAAGATAAAACGGTTCTCACCACTATTTCCTACCAACTCTCCTCTCCCGATTCGAGTTGCGTAATCAAAACAAATCAATCATAGGCCACATAATTGACAGTAATTAAAACAATTGGGAAAACTCAATAAGAAAGGGAAATATATTTTAATAATGCAAAATCAACAGTTAATTCGTCAAAACCTTGGTTTCATCAAAATCCTAGAATCGGGTTCTAGCCCGACATGCTAGAAACTAATACAGAAAGAATTGAGGAAAGCATAAAAGAAATCAAACACAGTTGAAGAACTTGGATTCCTCCGTTCTCTAACTTCTGCTCTCTGCTTGATCGGTGTTTTTCTCCTCCTCTTCGATTCCACTTCTTCAGACCTTTTTAATCCCTATTTATAACCACCATTAGCCTCCAAAATATGTCCGGGAATTAGGTCGAAAACGGGCTTCAGAACAGTCCAAAAACGAAGGCCGGATCAGCAAACCCGCTGGGGCGGCTTTAGTGTGCCGCGGCCCCAGTTGTGCTGCGCGGTACCTGGGCGCTATTTTCTTCATGGGCCGCGGCTCGACTTAAGTGTGCCGCGGCTCCCGGTACAGTGAGTTCGGCGCCTTGCTGTGCCATGCGTGTGCCGCGGCCTGGCCTTGGTGTGCCGCGGCCCCTGACCAAAAATTGTCGTTTTCGCCGGTTTTTCGTCGTTTTGGCTTCCAGACTCCAATTTCCTTCAAAATATATAAATATAGTGCATTAAAAGCTCATTTATGCAGATTTAGACTTAAAATGGATATAAAATAATAATAATAAATAAGCGCGTAAAAATACTTTTAACAAATACCCCCAAACTTAAGCCTTTGCTTGTACTCAAGCAAAAAATCAATTTCAAATAAGAAGTGTCGTGAATGATCGTGCAAATCCATAGTACTCAACTTAATCAATACTACCCAAAAAATCTCAAAGAATAATACGAGTATCGTATTAGTGAGTCACATCACGGATACTGATTCCACAAAGTAACCATTTTTAGTACTAATCAATCGCTCATGAAGAAAATCAAGCTCAAAGATTAACAAGCGTGAATTTAACTGACCGCCAATATGAAGGGTTAGATTAAACAAGCCAACTCGCCCAGCCCCACAGTCTAGTGGCAAAAAATTAAGAGTTTCATCGTCAATAAAAATCCCCGGACAGCATTCCCTTATATATAATCATTATGATGATTCGAGTTAACCACTAGGTTCCGGCTCTCGGGATGTTTCATCGGAATATCCCTAGGGTGTATTTTCATTCTCATGTATTGGGGAACCGTTTGATGTAAAAGACACTCATGGGGCACATGGATGCTTCTAGTTACTAATTTCCCCTCTACACCAGAGAAAAAACTCGAATAGCTATTCCCGCACGTCCGATTCAAGGTTGCTGTTGTACGCGAGAGTAAACAATGGGTCACGTGAATATCCCCGGTTACTAGGCTTCCCATCATCGGTAATGTGATATTTCTAAACCATTAGTCTATTCAGGGTTGTCGTTTTACGTGAGAGTAAACAACGAGTCACGTGAATACCCCCGGTTACTAGAATTCCCATCCTAGAACATGTATAATATCTCGACTTTTTGGGAAAGACTGTCCGACTCTAAACTCAATTTGAGTGCCAACAAGACTCATGTTACTGGACGACTAGCTACTCGAAAAGTGTAACCAAACGTATAGATGGCAATTTGAAAACACGTATGTCTCCTTTCTTATACGCAAAGATTTCTACAATAACGAAAAATTTCAGACCTAGATGAATACTCAAAGGAAACGCAACCGTTTCTTCAAAAAGAAATCAGTATCATATCATCAGTTTTACACAAGGAAGCGCGTAAAATCCACGAATGCAAATAAAATCAAGACAAGCAAGGCTAGCGTCAAAAATAACGAAAAATAACAACGAATAAGTAATAGCAACTGAAAATAAAACCCCAAAATAACAACGAATAAGTAATAGCAACTGAAAATAAACCCCCCAATCTTAGGACGTACATTGACCTCAATGGACACAGATAGTGATATGCAATAAGAGAAAAGGTCAAGTACTCCCCTAATGTCAGCTCACGAACTGGTGCCGGCCTCGTCCGGCGAGGAGGGTGATGTGGATGGCCTAACTGGTGGGATGAAGGGTCTGTCCAGGTGCAGTATATGGTTCGTCCACGCAGCAAGGTAGTCCTGATGGTAAGCATCCCTCGCCGCCAAACGCCTCTCCTCACATCGATTGGCCCGGCGGGCCTGCTCTGTCATCTCCTCCTGGACAGATGAGAGAATGCTCTCTCTCTGTCCACATCTCCTCTCTCAGGGCAGCTAGATGGCTCTCTGAAACTCTCCTCATCTCCTCTCCCACAGCAGCTAGATGACTCTCTCTATCTCTTCGCATCTCCTATCTCAGGCTGTCGAACATCGCCTGAAGGTGCTCTCTCTCGGGTGGCGGGATGGTCTCCGCTTGCTCATGTGTCAGAAGAAGAGGCTCGGGGGACTGCTCATGTGGCTGGTCAAGAAGAAATCCCCATCCCCGAGCATGTGCCGACGCTCTACCCCACTGGTCAAAGTGAGAAATAATGCGATGGTCTATCGGCCCCTGGGGTGCTAGCGTTGGCTCATCATCCGACCAAGTCATGCCCGACTAGCGGCGTAGAGCGCAAATGAGAGAGGGGTGCTTCAGCCCCGTCTTGGCCCCTCCTTGAATGCACTAAAGGATAGATCGGACCAGATGAGGGGCCACATCGAATATGAGTCCGGTAGTGATAGCATATAGTAGTTGGGCACGAGAGAGTAAGACCGAGCGGATCTGCGAGGTGGGATCGACTCGTGCACAGAGGAAGTATAACCAGGCTCGCCCGAGCCGACTGAGGTGCAAACTCTTAAAGTAGAAGGCTGAAGAACCCGGGGCGTGCATCTCCCAGACGGAACCGGGCTGTGTGAGTGCCTCAAGCAGAGCCTCCCTCATGAGGCTACTCATAATTTGCATTTATGCCGTCTCGTCCACCACTGGCAGCTCGTATAGTCTCCAAATTATGGCTACCGAAAAATCCACAGTTTGGCCTCGGACGACGACCTGAGTCCGAGTATCTGCTTGCCCAATCATCTGCCCTGCCCGTATATGTCGCAATAGAGCACTGGCGTAGAACTCCTGGACGATAGAGATCACGTCCGGCTTGGGTGGCGCAGTGAAACGAGTCCATCCCATCTCGTTGATCATAGTCAAAAGCTCACCGTCCTGGGGGGCGGGAGTGAATCCCCGCTCTGGGATTATTGGTCGAGGCCGGATTTTTTCATTGAATATTTTGTGAATCTCCGGATCGGAGAATTGGTGAGATTCCAAATCGGCTCGGTTTTGTAATCTATCCCCTCTTGTGGGGGATGATTGTGTCCTAGCCCTCGTACTAACCTTCCTTTTTCTAGCCATGGCGAGGTTCCTGAAAATATAAACACCAGAAATTACACAACTTTTAAGGAAAACTACACCACTCTCGACTTAAGATACGCGGAACGTGAATATAGAGTCGAATGAGCTTGCACATCGTAAGAGGAAATTAAGGCTGAGCTTTCAAGTTCAAACATGTTGTAAGGGTTGGGGTACAATGTAATCCGATAATCAAATTTGTTGCATATCGTTTTAAAACGTTTGGCTCAAAAATTTTCATTAACGCATTTTATCAAACACCTAGTATGCATGGGTTTAAATGAAGAATAAGAATGACAATGGCTTAATCCAATCCCCAACAATAACAACATCAATCGATAGTCATGACAAAATAAGAAATAATATCAACAATCCATCGATAATCAACAAATAACATCAACAATCAACCGATAGTTACCCTATTCTAACTAAATCTTGATAGAACTAAACATATTCAATATTGAATGAAGAACATTACCTCACTTTGAAATTCATGTAACAATTAAGATTAAGAATTGAGAATTACCTTGCTTGGATTGAAGAATGCAAGAAGAAGTAGAATTGAGAAGGGGTCGTCCGAGCGCTGCGCGAAGGAGGGAAAGGAACTTACCTGTCAGTGTTGGTCGATCCATGTTATAATGGAAACCTGGGCGGTTGATCTTCGCAACAGGGGCCGCGGCACAGCCTAAGTGAGCCGCGGCCCAGAGTACAGCCTGCCTGGGCATTTTTGCTATTTTGCAGTGTGCCGCGGCTCATTTGGTCCGTGCCGCGGCACATAGTACAGGAAGGTTAGCCCTTTTTGTTCGATTTATGTGTGCCGCGGCTCGCTTTCCTTGTGCCGCGGTGCTGTCTGAATTTTTCCCTGGGGAGATTCCTGCACAAAATTTTCAAAGGAAAACACCTAGAACGTGAGAGACAAGCATATCAAAGCAAAAATGACGAAAAATATAGACTCCTAAAATGCATGAAAATACTGAAAAATGAAAATCTACAACTAAAACTCGGGTTACCTCCCGAGAAGCACTAAGTTTATAGTCTTCAGCCGGACTTATTGAAAATCAGTTTGTATTTCGCAAAGACCATTTGGACTCCGCACAGTCCATCGAATCGTTATTACGTAATTTAAATTTTTGACCGTTAGTTTTCAACCGTTCGACTTTTGGTTTGGACATCCAATGTTCTTTGCGAAACGGCTTTAACAGTAGTAGCCTCCCAGAACACCCATTTTGCAACTGACTTGGCACTTGTTTGACTTCCGGTTTATTTTTCAATTCCAAGGGCGAACTTATGACATCATGAAAATTTTTCGATGGTGGATGAATGGATGTTGAAAACGACATATTCAAATGCTTAAGATACATGATTCGTTCTTCATTTTTCTTAGACTTCGGAGTAGCTGAAACGGATTCTGAACACTTCAACCGATAACTCTCCCGGTGTGCGTCTATCGCAAAGATATCTACGCTTTCAATTTGTGAACACTTCTTGACACTACTTGGACACGGAAAGGATTGAAACACTTGGAAAGTGACTTGCTCATCTTGAACCCGTAGAGTGAGTTTCCCTTTTTCCACATCAATGAGAGTTCGGCCGGTAGCTAAGAATGGTCTTCCCAAAATAATTGGGATGTCTTGGTCCTCTTCCATATCGAGCACAATGAAATCAGCCGGAAAGATGAATTTATCGACCTTGACTAAAACATCTTCTATTACCCCCCTCGGGTACTTGATAGACCGGTCATCTAATTACAGCGAGATTGTCGTCGGCTTGGCTTCTCCAATACCTAGCTTCTTAAAAATGGAAAGGGGCATAAGATTAATACTGGCGCCGAGATCACACAACGCTCTATCAAAAGACTAGTTTCCTATAATACACGGTATATTGAAACTTCCTGAATCCTTCAATTTTGGTGGGAGCTTTTTCTGAAAGATGGCGCTGCACTCTTCCGTTAATGCCATAGTCTCATTTTCTTCGAGCTTCCTTTTGTTCGATAAGATTTCTTTCATGAACTTTACATAGCTCGGCATTTGTTCCAAGGCATCAACAAATGGAATATTGATATGTAGTTTCTTGAAGACATCAAGAAACTTGGAGAATTGTTTGTCCAATTTTTGCTTTTGCAATCACTGCGGAAACGGGACGTGTGGCACATAGGCTGTCGGATTATCTGGGAACAATTTCGAGGATTTAGAAATTTGTGATTTCTCAGTCGCCGAATTTTCTTCTCCTCATCATCACCTCTCTTTTTGTTCTGCCTGGGATGTTCACACACTTCCTTCCCGCTTATCAAACCAATGGCATTAATACACTCTCTGGGGTTCATCTCAGTTGTACTAGGCAAGGTACCCTCAGGGCGGGCTATTAACACATTTTCTATTTGACCCAATTGGACTTCCAAGTTGCGAATAGAGGCGGAATGATTTTGCAAGGTTGCTTCTGTATGGGTCATGAACTGACTCATATTTGCTTCTAATTTCGTCATTGCCTCCTTTAGATAGATTTTTGGAGCAGGAGGGGGTTGCTGTTGGTGTTGAGAAAGCTAAGGTTGGTTTGAATTTTGTCCGTTTTTCTACGAAAAGTTGGGGTGATTTCGCCACCCCGGATTATATGTGTTGGAATACGGATTGTTCTGCTGATTCCCATTCCCCACAAACTGAGCTTGTTCCATCGGAGGTTGCTCGAAAGGATTTCCGACTTGGCACTCTGCGCTAGGATGAGACCCGTTACACCAATTACATGATTCTGTGGTAACGGGGGTAGGAGCATGTGAAAAAGCTTGCCATTGCTGAGTCAATGCTGCGACTTGGGCTGATAGTGTAGAGATTGGATCATTATCAGAAACTCCCATAACTCGCTTTGGGTTCACACGTTCGAAGGTCCACTGATAAGCATTTGCAGCCATGGCCTCCAATAGAGAATGAGCTTCCGCCATAGTCTTTCCCATTAACGCTCCTCCAGCGGCTACATCAACAAGAGTGCGTGTAGAAGCACTCAATCCGTTATAGAATGTCTGAATTTGCAGCCAATCCGGTAGACCATGGTGTGGGCATCTCCTTAGAAAATCTTTGTATCGCTCCCAAGCTTCATGAAGCGACTCCATATCAAATTGCCCGAAGGTAGTTATCTCGTTCCTAAGTCTCGCTGTATTTGACGGTCGAAAGAAATTATCCAGAAAGGCTTGTGCTAGTTCTGCCTAAGTCGTGATAGAGCCCGGTGGTAGTGAATTCAACCAAAACTTGGCTTTGTCCCTTAAAGAGAAAGGGAAAAGCCGTAGACGAATAGCATCATCGGTAACACCGTTATTCTTGAAGGTGTCACATATCTCGAGAAATGAAACGATGTGCGCGTTGGGGTCATCATTCGCCAGTCCACAAAATTGGCTTGCTTGCACCATCTGAATAATAGCCAGCTTAATCTCGAAGTTGTTCGCTTTGATGGTTGGACGCCGAATCCCCGAAAAGTTTGCATTGATTTGTGGCATTGCATAATCATGGAGTGCCAATGTCGGTTGATCTTGCTGCATAAGATTATCTCCTCTGTGATTTTTTGTGTTATCGGCCATGGTGTCTTTTGTCGGTAGCTCACGCTTTTCCTTCTTGTTTTTCCGAAGAGTGCGCTCGAGTTCAGTATCCAAAGGTAGTAGGCCTTCGTTACCGAATTTTCTCATGCACTAACCAGAAATTCCTAAAAGGAAAACAAATAAAAAAATTACACAAAAATAAAATAATGTTCAAATTAAGACTAGAAATATTGAAATCGATATTAGTAAAATAATCAGTCCCAGCAACGGCGCCAAAAACTTTTTGCGATTTTCAGTGAACGCAAGTGCACGTTGTCGTAAGCAAGTAATAAAGTGATAAGTAAGATATCGTTCCCTCGAGGACTGACTTACTAATTACCGATTTATGCGTATTCTAATTTTATTTGAACTATCGAAATTTGAGGTGCAAGTAATAATTAAATAAAATTAATAAAAGAATAAAACGTAAAATCGATTGTTCGAAGAAAGAAGGTCAAATAGGGAAATAATCTAGGATTGTGAATCCACCTCGGTTTATCCGAATTACTCTTGATTTATATGAATTAAATGATTTCCCAATTTATTGAAGGCGAAGATTGCTAAGATACTCTAATGCCTCTCCCGAGGTCAATAGAATTTTCTAAGGCGAATAAAACACTCTATTCCTAGGTGAATTAATTCGTCAATAGGCAAAAAGTGCGAAATCTTCAGATATGCCACGTAATTCCTATGAGTATATTCCTATCTCACAAGATAAAACGGTTCTCACCAATATTTCCTACCAACTCTCCTCTCCTGATTCGAGTTGCGTAATCAAAACAAATCAATCATAGGCCACATAATTGACAGTAATTAAAACAATTGGGAAAACTCAATAAGAAAGGGAAATATATTTTAATAATGCAAAATCAACAGTTAATTCGTCAAAACCTTGGTTTCATCAAAATCCTAGAATAGGGTTCTAGCCCGACATGCTAGAAACTAATACAGAAAGAATTGAGGAAAGCATAAAAGAAATCAAACACAGTTGAAGAACTTGGATTCCTGCGTTCTCTAGCTTCTGCTCTCTGCTTGATCGATGTTTTTCTTCTCCTCTTCGATCCCACTTCTTCAGACCTTTTTAATCCCTATTTATAACCACCATTAGCCTCCAAAACTTGTCCGGGAATTAGGTCGAAAATGGGCTTCAGAACAGTCCAAAAACGAAGGCCGGATCAGCAAACCTGCGCCGGGGGCCGCGGCCCAGCTTTAGTGTGCCGCGGCCCCAGTTGTGCTGCGTGGTACCTGGGCGCTATTTTCTTCATGGTCCGCGGATCGATTTAAGTGTGCCGCGGCCCCTGGTACAGTGAGTTCGGCGCCTTGCTGTGCCGTGCGTGTGCCGTGGCCCCTGACCAAAAATTGTCGTTTTCGCCCGTTTTTCGTCGTTTTGGCTTCCAGACTCCAATTTCCTTCAAAACATATAAATATAGTGCATTAAAAGCTCATTTATGCAGATTTAGACTTAAAATGGATATAAAATAATAATAAATAAGCGCGTAAAAATACTTCTAACAACCTACCCCCGTGTCCCCACATGCCGAAAGCACTGACGAGGATAAGATTCCTTTTTGTCCGATCTGCAATTAGCGTGCGCTAGTCCTTAGATTTTAGCGTGCATTACTATATATCAACATCCGTTGACTTGTCGGAACATGCGCCGAAAGTGGCCGGATCCACACATAGATTCCCTCTGAGCTGTTCTGCACTAGCGTACGCTAACATATGCCCGTAGCGTGCGCTATAACTGCACGATAGCGTGCGCTATACATGAGTATTAGCGTGCGCTAACAAGGCTATATTTAGCCATTTACAGCTACTCTTGTCCAACGTCTCGACATGCAAAATACGAACATACGGCATACTGAATACATATACATCTTCCAACAACATTTTCATATGATAAGCCCGACACAAAATGTCTTCCAATACAACTGTCAACCAAGTGCGGTAATAATACTAATACAGATGTCTTAGTCCTTCATTTATTTTATCCATACTGTACAGATTCCACGTTGTACAACATAACTCAGATAAAATAATATTAAACCACAGTAGTAGAAATTCTGGATATTACAGTAGATGTGGACGTGGTCGCGGTCGCGAACGCGAATGAAGGAATGCTTAAAGAGAAGCTTCGCCTTCTAATCAGGCCAGCCACAGCTTAGGTGAGCCACAAAGATCTATTAACAATGAACCAAGACCTGCTGTGCCCGAAATCCTTCTTCAAGTGGTTAACCAGATGACTCAGTTTGCCTAGGTCATGGACCGAATGCAGGTGGCAGTAGGATTACAACAGGGAGATAGACAACAGGGTATCACAGACATGGGAAATCAAGGCGACCGATAGTTGCAAGAGGTGGCGAAGATGCAACCACCCAAATTCGACGGCTTTTATGAGACACCGACGTAGGATCATTGGTTAAAGGAACTGGAGAAAATTTTTGCCGGGATTGATTGCCCATACAACCGGAGAGCCTCTATTGCTCAGTACTTTCTGATAGGGGAAGCGTCCGAGTGGTGGGTGTTGGGATTCGGTGTCCCAAATTCAGATATCCAATATCTAATATTCATAATTAGAGAATTAGCTTGATTCATTCCGTCGTCAATCCTATTGCGCGACTCGGTAGGTCCGTCTCAGTCAGCAATGGGAGGAACCAAAGAGTAGTAGCACCACCTAGCCAGCCTGGCGGTCTACACTGTACCCCAACTGAGAACGAATGATTGGGATCATTCAAGAACCATTCTGTCGTGAATACCAGTATACGTATAAACCCTTCTTTCAAATGTCCCGATCAAGATATAGGGCCAAAGTCAGTCAAACCCTATCTGTTCTTGACGCTATGCATGTGTTAATGCAAATTGAGATCATCGAGCTCTCGTGTATCCAATACAACTAGCTACAATGCTTTGGTTAAAGACTTATGATCTCATCTGCCAATAACCGCATAGGATATATAACCCGCTCACTAACGGGAGAAAGAATTCTATCTTGGTATTCAGTAGGACCTGCTACTTGTCCGTCAAGATGCACGTCGAGGTTGACCCCCACCTCCAGGTTTACAGGGTCGAACTACTCTAATGAAAATCTTGACATCACAAGCACATCTACTAAATCCTCAAGTCAAAGGTTCACGAATACCTATAACAACCTTTCGATTCCGTCATTGACTGTCCTGGAGTGAAATCCATGTGCGAATCAAGGGTGAGTCGGTTCGAGTATACTAATCCAATTAGCATACATATAACGTGTGCTCCCACTAACCATTAGTGTTCGACAGGCACTCTCCATGTCAAAGAACACGTCATACAAGTCTTCACATAAACTTAATGCCCAGTCAAGTTTTATCGGCTTGCGAACGATTAAGTATTTGAGCTATAACCTTTCCAGTGCCGACCCCCTTATCCAATAAGGAGTGGAACGTTGTGCTCTCAAATACACAGACTAGTTTCTATATGTATATTTAAGAGTTAGGAATGCCAGTAACTACCTGTAAATAAAGAAACATCCATTGCCTTATATTAATGATTTACATAATTACAAGTACAATGCCCTCACTCAACATCCTATGAGTGGCATTCGAGGGCATACTCCTAACAATCTCCCACTTGCACTCAATGCCACACACCATGGTATCTAATACCCATATTCTCCAGATGACGCTCCAAGCTAGTCTGAGAAAGTGGCTTGGTCAGTGGATCAGCGACGTAGTCGGCTGACTCTACTCTATGCAGCACAATGTATCTCTATACGAACAAATTCTCTTACGAGATGTACTCTCTCTCAATATGTTTTGTACTATTATGAAACCTCGGCTCCCAGGCCTGTGCAACCGCTCTTTCGTTATCGTATAAAAAATAAAAACAGGCAGTGCAGCACATGGTGTCACATGAAATTTACCCAGTAACTTCTAAATCCTTCCTTTGGAGGCCTCCGAGGCCAATTTATACTCAACCTAAGAGGTGGAATTAGCAGTCGCGCTATACTTGGCACTATGCCAAGATACTGCCATTAAGAGTAAATGTAGCCAGAAGTAGACATAGAATCGTCTTTTTGTCCTTGGAAGTCCAATACAGTGAATCCCACTACATCCAGTTCTCCACCGCCATATATAAGAACCAGATCTCTAGTCCTTCTAAAGTACTTGAGAACGTTCTTTACAGCGGTCTAACGTTCCCGAACTAGGTTAGCCCGAAACCTACTTACCATGCTCCCAGCATGCGCAATGTCAGGTCTCGTACACAATAAAGCATATATATGTAAGGCTACCCACTGCCGAAGCATATGGTATATAACTCATTTCCTTTCATTGTTCCTCACTATGAGGACACATCTTCAAGGTGAGTTTTATTCCATGTTGCATCAGAAGGAACCCTCTTTAAGATCTGATCTATATAGAGGGCTTGGGAAAGACCTATTGTTCTCTTCGCTCTATCCTGGTAGAGTCGAATCCCAAGAATATAGGTTTCTTTTCCCAAGTCTTTCATGTAGAAATTACTCGAAAACCAAGTTTTCACAGAACTGAGCCTTCGCACATCATTTCCTATTAGTAGAATGTCATCTACATATAGTACTAAGAATGCGATCTTGCTCCCACTAACCCTCTTGTATACACAAGGTTCTTCTTTATTTTGCATGAAGTCAAACTCTTTGACTGCCTCATCAAAACGAAGGTCCCAACTACATGAAGACTGCTACAGTCTATTTCATGGAGTCTACATCCACCATTGCTAGGTCATTGGTCGCGGGTCGGTCTCTTATTTATCACCTGGAACCTCGTGGAAACCTAGTTTCTCCAAGTGCATAAAACTATACCTCTTAGGTAATTGAGACACCCTGCTAGACCTACGAGGTGGTTTTACTTGTGTTACAGAACGTTCGGTTCCAATTTCTTGCACAGGTGTCTCCTGAGGAGTTTCATTGTATTCTTCCAAAGAAATATTTCTACCCGCTCCGCCTTCCTGAATGAACTCATCTTCCAGGAAGTATGCATGCAAAGCAACAATGATCTTTTGATCTTTGGGCATGTAGAATAGATAACCCATCGCTTCATATGGTAATCCAATGAAATGTCTCCTCACGGACCTCGCTTCAATTTTGTCCACCTTAGTCTTCTTGACATAGGAGGGACATCCTCAAATCCTAATGTGACCAAGACTTGGTTTCCTGACCTACCACATCTCATGTGGAGTTTTAGGAATGGATTTGGAAGGACATCTGTTCAAGATGTAAGCGGCAGTCATGTGTGCATACCCCCACAGGTAAACCGGTAAGTCAGTATAGCCCAGCATGGAACATACCATGTTCAACAAGGTCCGGTTCCTTCTTTCTGACACACCATTTAACTGAGGAGTACCTGGAGGTCTTAGTTGTGAAACTATTCCATGTTCCTTAAGGAACTCGTCAAACTCCATACTCATACACTCACCACCTCGGTCCGACCGAAGTGCTTTGATATGATTACCAGTTTGTTTCTCGACTAGGGCCTTGAATTCCTGGAATTTATCAAAGGCCTCAGATTTATATTTCATTAAGTATACATAACCATACCTAGTATGATCATATGTAAATGTAATGAAATACTGATATCCATGACGTGCTGCTTCCAAAGCACCACATACGTCGGTATGGATTAATCCCAGTTTATCAGCGGCTCTTTCAAAAGTCCCTGTGAAGGGGGACTTAATCATTTTGCCTTTAAGGCAAGATTCACAAGTAGGAAAGGATCCGATCCCAATGGACCCATAAGTCCGTCTTTTTCCATATTGTAAACCTTGGTCTGACCAACATGACCAAGTCTAAGATGCCATTTCAAAACTTGATTGGTTTCATCCTTACCACATTTTCTAGTCATAGTATTCACAACTACTTTGTTGCTGAGATTTAGATGATACAATCCATTTAACAATGTAGCAGTACCCATTAGTTTATTTCTGAAACAAATTTTGCAAGAACTATTACCAATGAAAAATGAAAAGCCTTTCCGATCCATGACCGGAATGGATACAATGTTTTTATGTCCCTTGGGCAAAACAAGTACATCTTTTAAAGTCAAAACATAACCGGATTCTAAACCCAAAAGAAGTGATCCTATGTCGGTTGCCTCGACACTATGCCTGCTTCCGACTATGATCATAACTTCTCTATCTCCAAGCTTTCTACTTTGTTCCAGATCCTGATTCACGGTACAAATATGAAAACTAGCACCAGAATCCAGTATTATGGAAGTAGAAAATACAGTAGCAGAACAATTTGTTTCCAAAACTAAAAGTTCTGTACCTGAAGTGCTATGAAGAATCGGACACTCTCTAGCCCAGTGGCCCAGATCACCGCACTTGAGACAAGCGTCTTTCTTCTTGCTCTTTGGAATCATCGGGGCCTTGACCTTACCCTTAAGGTCCCCGACTTGTGGTCCCGTCCGCTTCTTGGTCTTTTTCTTCTTGTTCTTGGACCTCCGAGATCCAGAAGAAATCACAAGGGCAGACTCCTTCATCCGCGTAGTCTTCATCTGAGACAGAGCTGTCACAAGTTTGTTCATTAGCCAAGCTAAATTACATGCAATATCATTGCAGTTGAAGTTCATAACAAACTGTGAGAAGGAATCAGGGAGAGACTGTATGATAAGGTCGGTTTGGAGAGAAGTATCCATTTTAAAATCAAGAGCCTCCAATCTCTCGATCATGGATATCATTTGGAGGACGTGGTCCCCAACCTTTTCATCTTCCTTCATCCTTGCACCGAACAGTTGCTTGGATATTTCATATCTAGCAGTTCGACTGTGCTCACCATAAAGCTCGGTTAAGTGAGATAAAATCTGCCTAGCTGAAGTCATTTTCTCATGAGCTCTCTGAATATCATTAGACATGGAAGCCATCATATATGCTCGGACTTTCACGTCATCCTTAACCCACTTTTCGTGGTTTTCAATCTCTTCCTGATTGGCTCTTATCCGCACTGGAGGCGCCGGAATGTCCGTTTCCAAGACGTTTCCCAGTGCCTCTATACATACTGAGGACTATCATCAGATTGCGGAGCCAATCCACAAAGTTAGGTCCGATCAGGGTGTTCTTCTCGAGTAGAATTGCGAGTGGATTCATAGTCATATTGAGAGTTATGTCGGCATTAAGTAAGATAGATTAATTAGTGACTCGTTTAATTATGTTCTAAGTATAGAATTAAGGTCTTTTCTATTTTTGTTACCCATCTCCCACTATTTTTATTGGAATAACACACTCCCATGTGAAATCCGGAAGTATCGTCGCTCTACTTCATAGTGGTGATCGAGTTCTTTATAATTCTTAATAGAGGCAACCGAACAGGTTTCTAGTCTATTAATTTTTATAAAGTGGTGTCCAACACCAACCCATCTAATGGATGATTCGATCTTCTTTTTCCCCTTGTTCACTCCCCTAAACCTATACGGTTTCTATGGTTCATGAACAAGTTAAGTTTATACCATTGACGCAAATCAGTTTCACAATTGAATCTTATCCGGCAACCTATCAGGTTTCTAGGGATAAAATTTACTCCAACCGAAGGAATCTAATGCACTCCCGGTAATTTATCTGTCCTCCCCGAACGGCTACCCCATTAATTCGGAAGCATAGCACATCCGCTTTGGATTTTAATTTTCCGAAAGCTCGATGGAGGGAAGGAAAACCTTGAAACCTTATAAACTTAATAATTTGTCGTGGGAGAATTTTCGCGATTAATGTTACACTTTGCACATTAATTAATTTAAGCGCGTTTGTGGCATTCATCCAATATGAAACAAGCATTCACAACCTAGTTGCTACCAACATGTGGTTCATGGACCGTTCCTAGAAAACAAAAAATCCGTAATCTAATTACAAGTCTTCGTCTTGAATCTTCCTCTTCTCGAAACGGATCTTCCTCCAGTCTTCGTCATTACATATAAGTTTTACATTGAAAATTGCATCCTAGATACAAATATTTCTAGTCAAATAAATCGGCTCAAAACGGCCTTTACAACCCAATCAAATAAAAACTAAACAACTCAAAAACTAAGTCCACGAAACACATCCCCATTAAAAACCATTCATCCAAGAAATACTATATAAATGGAAAGCGTAGAGATACATTGATCCAATCAACAATACGAACTGATCCAATCGATTCATCCAAAATGAATTAATCCAATTAATTCAAACAACCATCAATTTTAACTTGTTCCGGACCATAAAATATTTCATTAAATTAATTCCCCAAAGATTCAAATTACCATAATTAAATCTTAGTCAAATTAGATCCAATTTAATTTGTGGAAAATTAATTATCGAACGAAATATAAAAAATAGAGTCGAAAAACACGGTCGGAGCACTGCCCGGCAAGCTGCCCAGCAGGGCCGGCAGGGACCGAGACCATTGCCAGGCAGCGGCCGAGAGTCTTCCGAGCATGCCCGGCGCAAGCTGCCGACCATGGCCGATCACCGGTCCAGATCGCGATCTGCTGCCTCGGACCGCGAAGCAGCGCCCGGCCAGCCCTAGGCTGCCGGGTCCGATTACGTTTTCGGCTAGTTTTTTGCCCCGATTCCAAAAATAACATTTTTCTAATCTTTATATTACACTTTAAATCAGTTTTTCAAAAGAAAAATAGATTTACATTGTAACATAAAATCATGAAAAATAATTTTTGGATGAACAATAGAAAATCAACGATTAATACGATTATGATTCCAAATCATATACCATCTAATCAAGCATTTCAAATGCCAATATCGTATATATGATCGCAAGACCTACGCTTCGATACCACTGTTGGGATTCGGTGCTTAAAACGAAGGCCCAGCAGAAGCGGTAAAACGAAAATTAATTCGATCTGAATCCCTACGAGGATCGATCGAGCTACGTATATACGAATATATAAACAGAAAAAAAGAGTAGTAAGAAACTCACCCTTGAAGTCCGTTGATTAAATGGTATCCGTCTCTTGAGCTATTCCCCAAGCTATTACTTGAATTCTCTACGATCCGAAGCACTCCAAGCACTTGAATGATCCAATGCCGAAATACCGCGCCTCTACTTTTCACGCGCCGTAAAAACGACCGGAACAACAACACCTTACTATCCTCTAAGGATACGGCTAGAGATAGGTGATGAAGCTATTGATTATAACACTCTAAGTGTTTTAATGTTTGATCTCTCTATTTTTCTCTCAAATTTCTCTAAGAAAAGTGAAGAAGAAATAAATGAAGAAGATGAAGATGAGTGATGAACTCAAGGTCACTTTCTCTCTCTCTCTCTCTCTCTCTCTCTCTCTCTTTCTCTCTCTCTCTCTCTCTATATATATATATATATATATATATATATATATATATATATATCATACGTATGATTCCAAGTGCATAAGATTGAGATGAAAGTCTTCTTCTAATACTATATACATACCAACCACTTTCACAACTCATCTCACATGAGAGATGCCATTCAAGTCATTATCATTCATTAAAGAATGAAACAAGAATCAAATGGAAGGTGGGTGGAAATGTGGGGGGCGGCCCTTGTAGAAATCAGACGAGTTTGGTTCGTTTCGGACTCCCGAAAGTCCAAACAAATAAACTCCGATTCCATACCGATATATTTATATCGTTTAATTAATCCAATTAATTAAACATATCAAATACAATATAACATAATTAATTTCTCCAAGAAATAATTATATTCATGAATTAAATTAATCACCCAGTGATATATTTAATTCATTAGGCCGAAAATCAATTTAGCCAATAAATCGATTCAGACATCTAATGTCCCAAATTTAGATATCCAATATATAATATTCATAATGAGAGAATTAGCTTGATTCATTCCGTCGTCAATCCTATTGCGCGACTCGGTAGGTCCGTCTCAGTCACCAATGGGAGGAACCAAAGAGTAGTAGCACCACCTAGCCAGCGTGGCGCCTACACTGTACCCCAACTGAGAACGAATGATTGGGATCATTCAAGAACCATTCTGTCGTGAATACTAGTATATGTATAAACCATTCTTTCAAATGTCCCGATCAAGATATAGGGTCACGATCAGTCAAACACTATCTGTTCTTAACGCTATGCATGCGTTAATGTAAATCGAGATCATCGAGCTCTCGCGTATCCAATACAACTAGCTCCAATGCTTTGGCCAAAAACTTATGATCTCATCTGCCAATAACCGCATAGGACATATAACCCGCTCACTAACGGGAGAAAGAATTCTATCTTGGTATTCCGTAGGGCCCGCTACTTGCCCGTAAAGATGCACGTCGAGGTTGACCCCCACCTCCCGGTTTATAGGGTCGAACTACTCTAATGAAAATCTTGACGTCACAAGCACATCCCTACTAAATCCTCAAGTCAAAGGTTCAGGAATACCTATCAAAACCTTTCGATTCCGTCATTAACTGTCCCGGAGTGAAATCCGTGTGACGAATCGAGGGTGAGTCGGTTCGAGTATACCAATCCAATTAGCATACCTAGAACGTATGCTCCCACTAACCATTAGTGTTCGACAGGCACTCTCCATATCAAAGAACACGTCATACAAGTCTTCACATAAACTTAACGCCCAGTCAAGTTTTATCAACTTGTGAACGATTAAGTATTTGAGCTATAAATCTTTCCAGTGCCGACCCCCTTATCCAATAAGGAGTGGAACGTTATGCGCTTAAATACACGGACTAGTTTCTATATATATATATATATTTACGAGTTAGGAATACTAGTAACTACCTGTAAATAAAGAAACATCCATTGCCTTATATTACTGATTTACATAATTACAAGTACAATGCCCTCACTCAACATCTTCTAAGTGGCATTCGAGGGCATACTCCTAACAGTGGGAAGCCATCCGGCCTGTAGATCATGATTCCGACTGGGGAGAATTTAAATTGATTATGGAATCTCATTACTGCCCTCGTCTGGTGAGGGAAGCCAAAGTTCAGGAGTTTTTCTCCGTGCAGCCTTCGGATGTGCCAGTATCTCAGGCGATTAAGATGTTTAACTAGCAGTTCGCATTTGTTCAACATCTGGTCAGAACATATGCAGAAATGATGATCCATTTTGATATGAGAATGAATCCAGAGATTCAGAAGTACATGTCCGGTTTTCAATATACCACTCTCCGTCAATATCAGGATAAAGCATTGGTGTATGAAATCAAAGAAGCAGCGATGGAAAAGTTTGCAAAATCCAAGAAGCATAAAGTCTCTGGTAGTTTCACAGAGCAGAAGAGCAGCGGGCCCCGCAAGGCCTAATCATCCTTTCATTCGTTCAAGAAACTTCCGCACCCATCTAAGAGCGGAAAGAACTTTGGAGCAGTATCAACCACGACAGATGTGACAAGGAAGTGCTTTAACTGTAGTCAGACGGGACACTATCGGCGAAATTGCCCCCTTCCTGTCGTGACTTGTTTTGATTTTCGTCGAGAGGGACATCATGCAGTGTTCTGTGAAGAAGTTTCTTTTAGAGCCCGTACATCACAGCCAGCTCAGAAGGAAGCAAGTATTCAGCAGACGCAGCAGAGTGTTCATCTGCCCCAAAATTTTGGTCGCGGACGAGGCAGAGGACAGTTGGACCGAAAGGGGACATCGAGTGCCGAATCCGTTCCCCCACATCTGTACGATATGAGGAGGGCAGATGACCAGTATGCTGCTGTCGCATCAGGTACTGTTCAGATCCTTTCACATCCATTTAGCGTTTTATTCGATACAGGAGCTACGCATTCATTTATATCCTTGTCGTGTGTAAATCGTTTGAATATTTCTGGTTTTCATAATTGTGAACCTTATGCTATGGGTTTACCGAGTGGAGAGAGGATTGTGGGAAACCTAGAAACTAGAGATTTCCCTGTATCAATTGGAGGCAGAGAGTGGGCCTCAAATCTTGTTGTGATAGAAATGCAAGGAGACGACCTGATACTCGGAGATGAGCTTAATCGATATGGAGCTATTTTAAACTACCGAAAGAGGAATATCTCGGTGATAGCTAACGATGGTTCCAAAATACTGTTTGAGGGATGGAGACCAGGAATCTTAGGAAAGATGATCAAGGCGATGAAAGATGTCAAATTGTTGAAACAGGGCCGGATACTGGTGCTATGTAATGAAGAAAGAAGATGGAAAAGTAGAACTTTCATCCATTCCTATTGTGAACGAATTTCCGGATGTATTTCCTGACGAATTGCCTGGACTACCTCCACGACGGGATGTAGAATTCACCATCGAGCTGGAACCAGGAGCTACACCAATTTCTAAGGCGCCGTATCGTATGGCACCTATGGAGATGTATGAATTGAAGAAGCAACTAGAAGAGTTACTGGACAAAGGTTATATACAGCCAAGCATTTCGCCCTGGGGTGCACCAGTTCTTTTCATTCGCAAGAAGGATGGATCGCTTCGATTGTGCATTGACTATTGGGAGCTGAACAAAATGACGATCAAGAACAAATATCCGTTGCCACGGATCGATGATTTATTTGACCAGCTACAAGGAGCAACGATGTTTTCTAAGATCAGGATATTGTAATATCCGTGTTTCCTACTTTTGGTAATTTCCATTTCGGTATATATTCGTTTCAAACAACTCGCTTGGCACTGTTTTAGAATTCTGAATCTATTTTATTCTTGGAGTTTCTCCATTGGGATGAGTCTCGATGATGTTTTTGCGTAATTTCACCTTGAGTTATATTCTATCGCTTGTGTATTCGATTCTCGTTAAACTCGCCAGATTTTATCATTTTTCCTATTTCCATGAGTTCGTATGGTGGAGTAGAGCATGTTATGAGCTTCGGATTGTTAATCCGACGTTGTATCGTAATTTTCGGATGTTTGGGCCGTTTTTCTAATTTCCTATAAGTTTAGGGAATTTGTTCCTTGTTCGACTGTGGTGGCGTACTTCGGATCGTTTGGGGTTTCCGTACTTCTATTTCTTGTTATTGTTGCCCAAATATCGATTTCTATTGCTTTTATTCTCTTCCCGGTTTATTTTTCATCATTTTGGGACCCAAGGGAGGGTGTGGGCCGCGGCACAAGGATTGTGCGCCGCGGCACACACATTGCCCAGTTCATGGCCGAGCAGACTGTACCGTGTGCCGGCAGGGCCGCGGCACATCCGTGTTGCACTTAGCGGCCAAACTTTCTGTACCGTGTGCCGCGGCACATGCCGGAAGGGCCGCGGCATACTGCCGATCCCTGGGCGCAATTTTTGGCCCTGTGCCGCGGCACACTTCAGCTGAGCCGCGGCACACAATGCGGTCAGCGCTATACCTGCATTTTTATTCAGCGTGAGTCCCTCATTTTCTTCCTTCCTTCCACCGTACGAGAGAGAGAGGTTTGAGAGGGGAATTTTTCTCCATCTACCACTTGATTGTGTGATTTTCTCCATCTCCTTCCAATCGTGTAGCTTGGATTGTGGATCTAACACGTGTTCTTTGGATTATAGTGCTTAAATCTTCAAGAGGTAAGAACTCCTTTAACCCTAGTATGATTTTGGGGAGGGTTTGGTGGTGATCTTGTATTTTATTCTGATTTAACCGATGTTGTTGTTAGATTTTGATAGTATACTCGTGACCCTTGGTTTTCTTGTTATTGGATGGGATGAAATCCCGTTATTACACCGTTGACCGATTTCATTTCCCTATGCACTCTTGGTGTCTGATGAATTGCCCAAATGGGTAGAATTAGGATTAATTCTTACCTTTCCGCATTATTGAGACTTGTTGTATACCGTTATTGTGTTAGGAGCGGATTTGGGAGGATTGTTCGGACCAAAACCTATTCCTTCGTTGTTTCCTTCGTTTCGTCTTATTCAAGGCAAGTATATGTATTACATTTAGTTATGTATGTTGTGATTTTCGAAATGAATGATGGATTGTGATTTTTGGGTGCGTGAGTTGTGTTCCTTCCACTCAGAGTGTCCGACGGGATGACTGGGGGTCGATACTAAGGGGTACGGCCGCGGAAGGGAACTTGGGTGCGTGTGTGATTGAACTTCCACCCAGAGTGTCCGATGGGATGTCTGGGGGTCGATACTAAGGGGTACGGCCGCGGAAGTGGTACCCCACCCGGAGTGTTCGACGGGATGTCTAGGGGTCGATACTAAGGGGTACGGCCACGGGATACCAGTTGTGATTTTGTGATATCGTGATGATTGGAACTGATTTGATTGCCAATGTAGTATTCCGGAATATTTATGGCAAATGATTTCTGATTGAGATGATTGTGTAAAAATCATATTTGTATATAATGTAGTGTAATTGTGTACTTGCACTAGCTATTCGAATGCTAACCCCTTAAATGGGGGAAATGCGTCTTATGCATTTCAGGTACCGGGAGGGCTGAGGAGCAGGCACGGGACATGTACGCAAAGGATAGGATGGCTTGATGATGTGGCTCGAGTCTGGATTTTTATGTTTTGTCATTGCATTGTCGAGTAATGAAGTTAGACTAGTTATTTTTGAAACTTGGTTTAAGTCCCCTGCGTGGGAAATGAATTGGTATTTAAATTCTGCTCATGTACTCCGTTAAAATATTTTGGCTGAGGCCACGGCCTTATTTACTTTTGAGTGCATCATTTGGGATTAAATTGTGGTTCATATGTCATGTGTTAGCCTGGTAGACCTCACGAGGGTTCTACGGCGTGTAATGTCCCAGTTGTGAATTGGGGTGTTACATTTATGGTATCAGAGCCCTGGTTTTGAATACCTAGGCTATTGGTAAATTTTTGGGTCTGTCAGTTGCGTCATTAGAGTCAGTTGTTGAGCCTAATATAATCATGCTACTGTCTTTTCGTGCGACCCGTGGCTGTAAGTCTCCTCGAACTCTTATATTTCTGTAATTCGTTTTCTTGCGTTGCTCGGAATTATGAATTGTGATACCAACTTTGTCAATTGTGAATCTTTCTGACCTTGTCCTTTTCATTCTTCCTTTAGTATGTTGAGAGGTCGTGGTAGACCAGCTAGGGGTCGCGGCCGAGGCCGTGGTCGGGGTGCTGATAATGAAGAGGGCTCGCTTTCTCAGTCCTCTGCGGACTCAGCCTCTCACTCAGTGCCGTCGAGTAATAATGCCGACGCCGGGGCTACTGCCGTACTACAGCAGTTAGTAGCCCAACTTGCTCTTTTAGCTCAAGGTGGATGCCAGAATACGCCCCCGACACCTGAAGAGGAAGCTAGTAAGTGGCTCCAGACGGTGAATAAGATGCACCCTCCTTGTTTCTCCGGATCTTCTGACTCCCTCGGTTGGGAGAATTGGCTCTTTCAGTTGTCCAGGACCTTTGATGCCGTAGCTTGTCCTGAAGACAGGAGGGTACATATTCCCAGTACCTCCTGGATAAGGAAGCTGCGGAATGGTGGGAGGCCGTTGTGCCCAGAGACCGTCGAGCTACTTGGGAGGAATTCAAGGCTGCTATGGAAGCAGAGTATTGTCCGCCGCCAGTCAAGGAGTGCAGAATTGTGGAGTTCTTCACCGCTACACCTCAGGATGTGCCTATTTCTCAGGCCATCATTTCTTACAATCAGCAGTTGGGTTTCGTGAGAGATCAAGTGAGAACGGAGGCTGATAAAATCCGTTACTTCAATATGCGTATGAAGCCACATATTAGGCAGAGTATGGCGCCGCTCATGTGTGCCACTTTGAAGGAATACCAGGATCGCGCTCTAGCGATCGAGATGGCCGTCCCGGAATCAGAGTCAGTTTCGGAAGCTAAGAAGCAGAAGACTACCGGCGGATTCTCGACTGGTAAGGGTGGTCAGTTTTCGAGGTCTCGTTCTACTCCTACACCGGGGAAGAGGCCGTTTCATCAGGCCGGTGGATCTCAGGGTAATTGTTCAGTCCAGTCCGTTGCTTCTGGTGGCAGGGTTTGTTTTAACTGCAACCAATATGAGCATTTGATGAAAGATTGCCCTTTTCCTCCAGTCACTTGCTTTACTTGCGGGCAGACCGGGCATCGGGCAACTCATTGTGAGAGAGACACCAGGGCTATTAGAGTTCCGACTACCACTACCGATCAGAGGGATCACAGTACTCCAGCTACTCATGTTCCGCAGGGTTCGGGTCGTGGTAGGGGTCGGGGTTAGCCGGATCGCCGCGCAGCCTCGAGTTCGGGTTTAGTTCACCCCCCGATTGTACCAGATGAGGCGCACAGAGGAGGCGGACATTCCGGTGGCGTCAGGTACCACTCAGGTCCTTACTCATCCAGTTTCCGTACTTTTTGATTCGGGTGCTACCCATTCCTTTATTGCATCGTATTGTGTGAATCGTATTGGCTTTAACTGCTTGTTTGAGTGTGAACCGTTTGTGGTGGGTACGCCTAGCGGGGATCATATGGTTGGGGACCGGGAATTTAGGGATTGCCCCGTGAGGATCGGGAGCCGAGATTGGCCCTCGAATCTTATTGTTATAGACCTTAAGGGTGAGGATTTAATCCTCAGGGACGATTGGTTGGAGCGTCACGGTGCTATCATGAACTATCGGACTCGTACCATCTCGATAGTAGCCGAGGACGGCACCGAGCATACCCTCATCGGTCATAAGCCGGGGAGATCGGGGAGTGTGATTAGCGCCTTAAAGGCGATGAAACTTATGAACCAGGGTTGTGTCGGCTATTGGTGTTACGCTCTGCAGGCGGAGGATGGTGGGGTTGACATGTCGTCAATTCCAGTTGTTAGTGAGTATCCCGACGTATTCCCAGACGACTTGCCGGGATTACCACCACAGCGAGAGGTGGAGTTTCCTATCGATCTTGAGCCGAATGCATCCCCTATTTCTCGAGCACCGTACCGTATGGCACCGTCGGAGATGTTAGAGTTGAAGAATCAGTTTGGAGAATTGTTAGATAAAGGGTATATTCGACCGAGTGCATCGCCTTGGGGTGCGCCCGTACTTTTTGTTAAGAAGAATGATGGATCGCTTCGTTTATGCATCGATTATCGAGAATTAAACATGTTGACCATCAAAAATAAATACCCTTTGCCCCGGATCGACGACTTGTTTGATCAGCTTCAGGGGACGACAGTCTTTTCGAAGATTGATTTGCGATAGGGATACTACCAGTTGAGGATTCGGGACATCGATATACCGAAAGCTGCCTTTCGGATGAGATATGGCCATTACGAGTTTGTGGTTATGCCTTTCGGGCTAACCAATGCCCCAGCAGTGTTCATGCAGTTAATGAACAAAGTTTTTATTGAGTATCTGGACAAATTCATAGTCGTATTTATCGATGACATTCTGATCTACTCACGGAGTCGGGAGGAGCACGCCTTACATCTCCGGATTGTATTAGACATTTTGAGAACTGAGCAGTTGTATGCGAAGTTCTCTAAGTGTGAGTTTTGGCTCGAGGAAGTGATGTTCCTCGGGCATGTGATTTCAGCAGAAGGAGTTCGGGTAGATCCACAGAAAATAGAGGCGGTGATGGCTTGGAACCGCCCAAAAACGTGAAGGAAGTGAGGAGTTTTCTGGGACTTGCAGGCTATTACCGTAGGTTTGTTGAGGGATTTTCTAAGATCGCTAGACTGCTCACTCAGTTACTCCAGAAAAACTAGAAGTTCGAGTGGACCGCAGACAGACAGAGTAGTTTTGACGAGTTGAAGAGGCGACTAACTACCGCACCCGTGTTAGCATTGCCTCAGGGGAACGAGGATTTCGTGGTATATAGTGATGCTTCGGGCCTCGGGCTCGGATGTGTTTTGATGCAGAGAGACAGGGTGATTTCTTATGCGTCCCGCCAGTTGAAACCGTATGAGGCGAATTACCCCACGCACGATTTGGAGTTAGCCGCGATCGTTTTCGCCTTAAAGATATGGAGACATTATCTCTATGGATCGTCGTGTAAGATTTTTACGGACCACAAGAGTCTTAAGTATATCTTCAGTCAGAAAGAGTTGAATATGAGACAGCGTAGGTGGTTGGAGCTAATTAAAGATTACGACCTCGAGATACTTTACCATCTGGGTAAGGCTAACGTAGTGGCTGATGCTTTAAGCAGGAAACCGATGGCATTACAGATGTTAGAGGTACTTACACCACAGAGTAGGATCCAGCGGGATTATATCTGTCAGAATATCGAGGTTTGGATTCAGAGAGTTCAGGGTCAGTTATGTACGTTGGAGATCACTTCGTCCTTGACCGATGATATCAAGGTGAAACAGTATGATGATCCATTTTTAGTCCAGCTGAGGGAGGATGTGAGGAAGGGGAAAGCCCCTGGATTTGTGGTTCAGGATGATGGCGTTCTGAGATTTCGCGGCAGAATATGTGTACCGAATGACATTAAGTTGAGACAGAAGATTTTGAGTGAGGCTCATGCTACGCCTTATTCCATACATCCTGGTACGAGCAAAATGTACAAGGATGTGAGGAGTAACTACTGGTGGAGTAATTTGAAATCAGACGTTAGCGAGTTTGTGGCGAAGTGTTTAACCTGTCAGCAGGTTAAGATTGAGCATCAGCGACCTGCGGGGTTGCTACAACCACTTCCCATTCTGGAATGGAAATGGGAAGACATCTCTATGGATTTCATTACCGGGATGCCTAGGACTCGGATTGGAATGAACATGATTTGGGTTATTGTTGATCGACTAACCAAATCAGCTCACTTTCTGAGTATTAAGGATACTTGGGGACCGGAGAGGCTGGCGCGAGTGTTTATTGCGGAGATCGTGAGATTGCATGGGACTCCTAAGAGTATTGTTTCAGATCGTGATGGCCGATTTGTATCACATTTTTGGCAGGCGGTTCATCGAGCTTTGGGGACTGAGTTGAGACTCAGTACGTCTTACCACCCTCAGACTGACAGATAGTCGGAGCGGACGATCCAGACGTTGGAGGATATGTTGAGAGCCTGTGCCTTAGATTGGAAGGATGATTGGGAGACGCACTTGCCGTTGATCGAGTTCACGTACAACAATAGTTGGCATGCCTCAATCAAAATGGCACCATTCGAGACGTTGTATGGAAGGAGGTGCAGATCACCGTTGTGTTGGGATGATCCGTCCGAGCTAATTGGTACCGAGCCCGATATGGTAGTTGAGACGAGAGAGAAGATTGCCCTGACTCGCGATAGATTGGTGACGGCCCAGAGCTGGCAGAAGTCTTATGCCGATATACGTCGCCGACCGTTGGAGTTTGAGGTGGGAGATCACATCTTTCTTAAGGTGTCGCCGACACGGGGGGTTTACCGCTTCGGTCGGAAGGGTAAACTTAGTTCGAGATTTATCGAGCCGTTCGAGATTCTAGAGAGAGTTGGAGAGCTTGCATATCGGTTAGGTTTGCCGCCGACCCTGAGCCACGTGCATAATGTATTTCATGTTTCCCAGCTTAGTAAGTACGTACCGGACCCTAGCCATATTATTGATTTTGGAGAGATCGAGTTGGGGCCCGACATTACCTTCGAGGAGAGGCCGATTCAGATCTTAAAGCGTCAGGTGAAGCAACTCAGGCACAAAACCATTCCTTTGGTTAAAGTGCAATGGTCGAGGCATGGGTCCGAGGAAGCCACGTGGGAGACGGAAGAGAGTATGAGATCGAGATACCCCGAGTTATTCGTGTTGTAAGTTTCGGGACGAAACTTATTTTTAGGGGGAGATAATGTAATATCCGTGTTTCCTACTTTTGGTAATTTCCATTTTCGGTATATATTCGTTTCGGACAACTCGCTTGGCACTGTTTTAGAATTCTGAATCTATTTTATTCTTGGAGTTTCTCCGTTGGGATGAGTCTCGATGATGTTTTTGCGTAATTTCACCTTGAGTTATATTCTATCGCTTGTGTATTCGATTCTCGGTAAACTCGCCCGATTTTATCATTTTTCCTATTTCCATGAGTTCATATGGTGGAGTAGAGCATGTTATGAGCTTCGGATTGTTAATCCGATGTTGTATCGTAATTTTCGGATGTTTAGGCCGTTTTTGTAATTTCCTATAAGTTTAGGGAATTTGTTCCTTGTTCGACTGTGGTGGTGTACTTTGGATCGTTTGGGGTTTCCGTACTTCTATTTCGTGTTATTGTTGCCCAAATATCAATTCCTATTACTTTTATTCTCTTCCCGGTTAATTTTTCATCATTTTGGGACCCAAGGGGGTGTGGGCCGCGGCACAAGGATTGTGCGCCGCAGCACACACATTGCCCAGTTCATGGCCGAGCAGACTGTACCGTGTGCCGCGGCACATGCCGGCAGGGCCGCGGCACACTGCCGAGTCACTGCCGCGGCACACTCGTCCGGGCCGCGGCACACCCGTGTTGCACTTAGCGGCCAAACTTTCTGTACCGTGTGCCACGGCACATGCCGGAAGGGCCGCGACACACTGCCGATCCCTGGGCGCAATTTTTGGCCCTGTGCCGCGGCACACTTCAGATGAGCCGCGGCACACAATGCGGTCAGCGCTATACCTGCGTTTTTATTCAGCGTGAGTCCCTCATTTTCTTCCTTCCTTCCACCGTACGAGAGAGAGAGGTTTGAGAGGGGAATTTTTCTCCATCTACCACTTGATTATGTGATTTTCTCCATCTCCTTCCGATCGTGTAGCTTGGATTGTGGATCTAACACGTGTTCTTCGGATTATAGTGCTTAAATCTTCAAGAGGTAAGAACTCCTTTAACCCTAGTATGATTTTGGGGAGGGTTTGGTGGTGATCTTGTATTTTATTCTGATTTAACCGATGTTGTTATTAGATTTTGATAGTATACTCTTGACCCTTGGTTTTCTTGTTATTGGATGGGATGAAATCCCGTTATTACACCATTGACCGATTTCATTTCCCTATGCACTCTTGGTGTCCGATGAATTGCCCAAATGGGTAGAATTAGGATTAATTCTTACCTTTCTGCATTATTGAGAGTTGTTGTATACCGTTATTGTGTTAGGAGCGGATTTGGGAGGATTGTTCGAACCAAAACCTATTCCTTCGTTGTTTCCTTTGTTTCATCTTATTCAAGGCAAGTACATGTATTACATTTCGTTATGTATGTTGTGATTTTCGAAATGAATGATGGATTGTGATTTTTGGGTGCGTGAGTTGTGTTCCTTCCACCCGGAGTGTCCGACGGGATGTCTGAGGGTCGATACTAAGGGGTACGGCCGCGGAAGGGAACTTGGGTGCGTGTGTGATTGAACTTCCACCCGGAGTGTCCGATGGGATGTCTAGGGGTCGATACTAAGGTGTACGGCCGCGGAAGTGGTATCCCACCCGGAGTGTTCGACGGGATGTCTGGGGGTCGATACTAAGGGGTACGGCCACGGGATACCAGTTGTGATTTTGTGATATCATGATGATTGGAACTGATTTGATTGCCAATGTAGTATTTCGGAATATTTATGGCAAATGATTTCTGATTGAGATGATTGTGTAAAAACCGTATTTGTATATAATGTAGTGTAATTGTGTACTTGCACTAGCTATTCGAATGCTAACCCCTTAAATGGGGGAAATGCGTCTTATGCATTTCAGGAACCGGGAGGGCTGAGGAGCAGGCACGAGACATGCACGCAAAGGATGGGCTGGCTTGATGATGTGGCTCGAGTCTGCATTTTTATGTTTTGTCATTGCATTGTCGAGTAATGAAGTTAGACTAGTTATTTTTGAAACTTGGTTTAAGTCCCCTGCGTGGGCAATGAATTGGTATTTAACTTCTGCTCATTTACTCCGTTAAAATTTTTTGGCCGAGGCCACAACCTTATTTACTTTTGAGTGCATCATTTGGGATTACATTGTGGTTCATATGTCATGTGTTAGTCTGGTAGACCTCACGAGGGTTCTACGGCGTGTAATGTCCCAGTTGTGAATTGGGGTGTTACAGATATCATCAGTTGAGGATTAAGGAATCCGATGTTCTAAAATCAGCGTTCAGAACTAGCTACGGACACTATGAGTTTGTAGTGATGCCGTTTGGTCTCACTAATGCACCTGCTGTATTCATGCAATTGATGAACCGAGTGTTCATCGAGTATTTGGACAAGTTTGTGGTTGTGTTTATTGATGACATTCTGGTGTATTCTGAGAAATGAGAAATTGTACGCCAAGCTTTCTAAGTGTGAATTATGGTTAAAGGAAGTAATGTTCCTCGGTCATGTGGTATCACCAGAAGGAGTCCGAGTAGATCCCCATAAAATTGAAGCAGTTATGGATTGGAAGTTGTTGTTGCCCAAAATATTTATCCGAAGATTAAATACTGCTGGAATGGACGGACAACAAACAAGGTTGCGGGAGCACTTCCGAGAGAATATGAATAAACACAAGATTTGCCGGGTTTATTAGGCCCGGGCTTGAATGCTCTCGCGAGATGTTATTAATACAAATATTCATGGATACAAGTATTAATGTGAGAATCTAAGTACAATGAGTGTAAAAAGACCCTGTTAATCCAGCTATTGAGCGAAGCTTTGGTGTTCTTCGTCCCTGCCGATCGTCTTCTGTATGAGAGAGGCCGAGAGAAGAAAGAACCGAGAGATAGCTGTTGCCAAGAGTAGGAGAAAGCCAAGTTGTGTGTATTGCTTCTGTATTGTGTGCTGAGATCGCGGGAGACAAAGAGTTGGCCGAGTGCAGGGAGCCTTCTATTTATAGGGGCTGAGGAGCCTTGTTTCCTAGCAGGCGATCGCCTTTCGGCCAGTATAATGATGGGGCGATCGTCCTTAATTCACATGGTCTGTCAGCCTAAAGTCCAAGGCAGCTGCTGGCAGCCAGCTGTGCGGTCCAATGAGGAGCCAGCACGCATCCGGAGTCACTGTCACATGCGGTCCTACTGACACCTTTCGGCGGGCCTGTCGGCTGGTGGGAAGATGCTGACAGGCTGTGGTCAACGATCCGTGATATGCGGATCTTGTCTTGGCACTGCACGTGGGCTTTGTCCTGAGGTTCGGCCTTTGCCGACTGGATGACCATCGGCTTTGGGCGGCATGAGGCGGTCGTCAAAGGTCGATCGCTAGGGGTCAGCATCGGTCGGTCACCAACGGTCGATCGACAACTACCGAGAGATGATCGTCTGCTAGTCGGTCGCCAGGAGTCGATCGCCAAGTAAAGAGAGACGATCGTCTTATATGTCAATCGCTTGGCACCGGGACTTGTCCTGGGACCTTCGGTCGGCTGATCTATCCTGGCTGCCGGGCTGAGACTAGGTCGCCCGATCTCTGGTCGGCAGTTCTGCCTCGGCTGCTCTGCTGCGACGCGGTCGCCCAGTCTCTGAGGCGATCGCCGGTCGGAGAGTATAATTCTAGACACAACAATTGCCCCCAGCTTGCTCCGATGTTGAAGACATGGGGCGAGGTGGTTCTTGCTGGCGATTGTGTAAGATGAAGATGGGCGATCCGGTGAGCTGACTTTGGATTCGGACTTGGGCGATCTGGTCGATTGGCTAGCTATCTTTCGGTCTTGTACCTGCAAAAAACAACATTGGCCGATCCCCCTCGGAAACTTGATGGTTTCATCGTTTGAGGAATCGTGCACAGTCGCGGAGTTCGATGGACTGACTCCATGACCGTGTCTTGTGCGCGAAGACATTAAGTGTCTCGTGACTCATTTTATTGTGAGGGTCCTCTGTTAGGCTGCGCCTCGCCTCGTATTTAAATGAAGGGCGTGCGGTCTTGGTCTACAGGAGTCCTTGAGCGGGACAACATCTGATGATTCAACTCCACGTCCGCGGCTTGTTAGCTCTGCTTCCACCTCGTCCCGCCATGAGGATGGCAAACCTCGATGGTGTACGTTGAGATGGGGGTAGTGGCACGTCGCATTTTCCGGGTTCACCATGTTTAGATGATGAACCTTTGAGGGCGGGCGATCATGTCCACTGATTAGTTTTGGAGGGCCCTCAGACTATGCCGGCCTCGTATTTAAACGAAGGGCGGGTGATCTTGGCCCAAAGGGACCTTGCATGGCCGAAGTAGCCGGTTCCATCGACTACCAGGACCATGGCTTTATGATGTGCGGTGGAGGCGATCTCGTGCCTTAGTCCATCATGTTAGATGGTGAACTGTCGATGGCGAACGAGTCCTCCAGTTTCTGGTGATGTAGCTTGATAATGGCGATCGGGCTGGAAGACTGGCGATCGTCGTTTGGCTGCCGATCGCGTTATTCATAGGTTGATACCGGTGATCGGGCGCCGATCGTGTTGACTGCCGATCGTCGTTCGGGCGCCGGTCGCGCTGCTCATAGGTTGAGAAGAATCCTTTGCCTGGCCAGAAAGTCTGCGGCCTTGGCTCGGAAGATCGCGTAGGTTGAGGGTTGATCCTTCGTAAGATGCCTGAACATAGGCAAAAGACTATGAAATCCTCCTAGGACCGCGTAAACGGCGATCTCATCGCTTACGGGCTCGCCGTTGAGGATGATATCGTCTACCCGGTCGTTGTAGTCCGAGTCGGACTCTTCTTTTCCCTGCCTGATTTGCATCATGCGAAGGGGACCTTCTAGTCGGGCGACCCTGGTGGCGAAGTATGCTGTGTAGACGTTCACCAGTTGGTTAAAGGAGCCGATGGACCGAGGCGGAAATGAGGCGTACCACCTGTAGGCGAGGTCGTCCAGCGTCATAGGGAACATTCGGCACCTGGTCGTGTCAGATGCCCCACACTTGGTCATGTAGATATTGAACTTGCTCAGGTGTGTTTCGGGGTCCGATCGCCCCTCGTACAAGGGTGTTTGAGGAGGAGCGATCTTGTGTTGCACGGGGGTGAGGTCGATGTGGACCGCGAGCGGCTCGCTCGGCTCGGCGATCTCGCTCTTGGCGCCTGCCCCAGATTCTAGGAGTGCCTTCATGTCGTCGAGATGGCGTTGCATCGCGGCCATCGCCGTGGCTCGGTCGCTCGTGGATCGGCTTTGGTAGAGGGAGCCGAGGCGATCGTGTACCGATCTCCTGACTCCGCTGCTTCCGACCTCGGCTATTTGGCGAGGGGGAGCCAGACGGATGGGCTGCCTTCTGGGAGTCGGATAGGCCGAGCTCCTGGTGACGGACTCAAACTCCGTCGTCTCGTAGCTGGGGCCGGACTGCCCCAGTCGCCAATACGGATCGAAAACAGAGGTGCCCTGGCTGGCGAGCGCCTCTCCTTGCGGATGAGAGCCTCCTGGCGATCGTTGGGCCAGTAACGCCTTGAACTTCCACTTGGTCTTCCAGCGGATGGCCAATGGGGTGATAGCGGGAGGCGCATCGAGAGCACTCCATCGCTCCCGTAGGACGGCCATGGCCTCCTCGATCTGTTCCGCGGTTCGGAACTGATCGAGCGAGAGACTTTGGCCGACCCCCAGGGACGGGATTGAGCGTCTCGGACCGCGGCGGCTACCCTCTGCCATCGGCTGTGGCTCAGACTGAGATGGAACGAGGCGTCTGGCGGACTGGCCAGCGGCTTACTTCGACGTGGAGGCGGAAGACATGATCCTGAAAGCTTTCTCTGAAGAACTGTGAGTGTTTCTTCAGGTATATGCCCCGGAGAACAGTGAGTGTTCTTCGAGACGGTAGGAATATTATTGAGGGTTAGAGGCCCCTTCTTCTAGCGCTAATTGTTGTTGCCCAAAATATTTATCCGAAGATTAAATACTGCTGGAATGGACGGACAACAAACAAGGTTGCGGGAGTACTTCCGAGAGAATATGAATAAACACAAGATTTGCCGGGTTTGTTAGGCCCGGGCTTGAATGCTCTCGCGAGATGATATTAATACAAATATTCGTGGATACAAGTATTAATGTGAGAATCTAAGTACAATGAGTGTAAAAAGACCCTGTTAATCCAGCTTTTGAGCGAAGCTTTGGTGTTCTTCATCCCTGCCGACCGTCTTCTGTATGAGAGAGGCCGAGAGAAGAATGAACCGAGAGATAGCTGTTGCCAAGAGCAGGAGAAAGTCAAGTTGTGTGTATTGCTTCTGTATTGTGTGCTGAAATCACGGGAGACAGAGAGTTGGCCGAGTGCAGGGAGCCTTCTATTTATAGGGGCTGAGGAGCCTTGTTTCCTAGCAGGCGATCGCCTTTCGGCCAGTATAATAATGGGGCGATCGTTCTTAAGTCACATGGTCTGTCAGCCTAAAGTCCAAGACAGCTGCTGGCAGCCAGCTGTGCCGTCCAATGAGGAGTCAGCACGCGTCCGGAGTCACTGTCACATGCGGTCCTACTGACACCTTTCAGCGTGCCTGTCGGCTGGTGGGAAGATGCTGACAGGCTGTGGTCAACGATCCGTGATATGCGGATCTTGTCTTGGCACTGCACGTGGGCTTTGTCCTGAGGTTCGGCCTTTGCCGACTGGATGACCATCGGCTTTGGGCGGCATAAGGCGGTCGTCAAAGGTCGGTCGCCAGGGGTCGGCATCGGTCGGTCACCAAGGGTCGGTCGGCAACTACCGAGAGATGATCGTCTGCTACTCGGTCGCCATGAGTCGATCGCCAAGTACCGAGAGACGATCGTCTTATATGTCGATTGCTCGGCACCGGGACTTGTTCTGGGACCTTCGGTCGGCCGATCTATCCTAGCTGCCGGGCTGAGACTAGGTCGCCCAATCTCTGGTCGGCAGTTCTGCCTCGGCTGGTCGGCTGCGACGCGGTCGCCCGGTCTCTGAGGCGATCGCCGGTCGTAGAGTATAATTCTCGACACAACAAAAGTCTCCTAAGAACGTGAAAGAAGTCCGGAGTTTCTTAGGACTTGCTGGGTATTATAGTCTGTTAGTGGAAGGGTTTTCCAAAATTACCCGCCCACTTACTCGACTACTGTAGAAAACTCAAAAGTTTGAGTGGAATGAGATGTGCCAGACTAGCTTTGATGAATTGAAGAAAAGATTGACGATGGCACCGATTTTAGCACTCCCACAGGGAACTGGAGGATTCATAGTTTACACTGAAGCTTCGAACCAAGGTCTCATGTGTGTATTGATGCAAAATGAGAAGGTGATCACCTATGCGTCACGATAACTGAAACCTTATGAAGTAAATTACCCAACGCATGATTTGGAACTGGCAGCGGTAGTTTTTGCTTTGAAAATCTGGAGACATTACCTGTACGGGACTCACTGTCAAATCTTTACGTATCATAAGAGTCTCATGTTGTTTGTTGATTCTTTAGTCTAATACTCGCAAGCGCATGATTTGTTCGATGTAAATATGTGGTGCAAAGTCGATTCCACAGGGAGGACTATGATAGTAAAGTAAATATAGTCCTATCGTTTTGAACCAAATTATATTAAATTCTAACCTAGTCCCAAATAATTTGATTTTTTATTGGTTAGAATAATTGCAATAAATAACAGTAATTTTTAAGTAGGTTTTAGGTAAATTGATTTTAAATAATTTACTAGGGTTTAGAATCCACCAATGTCTATTTATTATATAATTTATATTCTAATTCCAAGAAATTTAGGGAATATATTCTGAAATCAATCTCACTATTTCCCTATAGATTTGACAATAAGTACAAAATTATAATTCAAATATAGATTTTCCTTCGCTTGAAAAATGTAATTTCTAAGCATTATATGTATCCAATTTAATGGAAAACAAATAATTAAAGAAATTAACTAATATCAATAATCACAAAGCAATGGGGAATTTATAACTATAAAAAATACGTGATATAATTGATGAAATAATATTCCCATATTGAAGCGAAAATCATAATCGTTAAAAACATTTATTTGGAATTATTATATAAATATTAATAATAATATAGACATGATTTCATCATAACCCTAGTAAAAGAAAATTACTCACTCATAATAACAACACAAATAAATAAATATTCCATAATATTATTACACAAAAATAATTTTATTACAAAATATTTTTATTTCTCTCCCTTACAATAATATCTCTCTATTTTTTCTCCTTTTTTCTCCTCTTCCCAAATACTACACATTCATCCTCTATTTATACTACTACAAAATTAATAAAATAATAATTTTTAACATTTTAAAATCCCACCCCCTAATCATACACGGCTGCTATGAGGTGCTGATGTCATGGATGACATCAGCACGGAGTTGAAATTCCGGTCCAATCAGGTGTTGACACGTGGCACAATATGGTCCGTCTATTTAATTGTCCTTCGAACGGTCATAACTTCTTCATACGAACTCGGATTCGGATGAATTTTTTTTAAAACGATCATCTCGACGAGACGAATAAATTGAGATCAGTCGTGACTATATTTGAATTTTGTAAAAAATATCGCCCTTGAACCAATTGATCTGACTTGTACCGGTTGGTTAACCTGCAGATATAATTTAATTCCAATTAATTATCCAAAAATGACATAAAATTATAGAAAATTCTAACAAAATGAAATAATATAAATATATGGTAAAACGAATAAATTATCACACAACACACAATTATATATATAAAATACTAATAAAAATATTACTTAAAATATACTAAACAAATTCCCCCACACTTATCTTTTGCACGTCCTCGGGTAAATCTTATACCCGAGTTATAATACTCATATGCTGAAAAAATCATGACAAAACCAATATCAAGAGAGAACAAGTGATCATGACCCAAGTGAGATAAGAGAAAAATAGGATGCCGCACCAAATTCTAACAACTTCATTGAGAATCGAATGCCAAAAGATTCAATACCCTCACGGTGGATATCACTCTTCACTCAAGTGTATATATGGGATATTCGAGAAGAGTTCACTCATATCAAAGATCAATTGTGAATTGAGATGCATAACAAATCCTACAAATAACAATCAACATGTAATACCCGAGATTTATGATATGTATTTGAACCTTGTGTTATTGTAATTGTTGCATTTTGATCTGAATATTATTCTCCGTATTTCATGATCCGGTGTTGTTGAACGCATGATTTCATGAATGTGATCTAAATTGTGATTCTGCACAAGTAGCGCACGCTATCGACTTAGTGTAGCGTACGCTAATTTGGATCCGTAGCGCACGCTGTGCATCAACCTTAGCGCACGCTATACATAGTCAGCATGATTAAGACAGGGTGGTAGGTGAGATCGGCTGTGGATTTCGGTCGGATCATGTTGGGATGAACCTGGACGGCTTTCGGGAAGAGCCAAGTCAACGCGGTAGCGCACGCTAATGATATGAGGATAGCGCATGCTAAATGCTGAGTACAGTGAAGTCAGTAAGCTTCGTATAGCCGTTAGCGCACGCTATGGATAGGGACTAGCGCGCGCTAATAACCATTTCCTATATATAGGACAATATACTTTTTCATTTTTCAGATCTTTTCACTTCCCAATCCCGAATTTTTGAGCTTAGAGAGTTACTTCCTCCATCCTCAACCTCTCATATCATCCTCCTAGCAAGAGTTTGAATATTGCAGATCATTGGAGATTGGTGTTCTAGTCCTCGGTGTTGGATTTCTTCAAGTTCCTTCGTGTTCTTCGCTACTTTGAGGTAGGTGATTCTTCACCAATATTAGTAGTATTCTGAAGGATGTTTTGATCATGATTTGGGATTTCTAGTCAGTTAAATTCGTAAGTAGTCGAACATCATGTGTTAGAAGGACATTTTCGATGTTTCGGCACTTAGTCATCGTTTAATCCATTGAACCTATTAGTGTTTGAACTCCTAGCATATTCATGAAGCTTCAAAACCGATTGTGACCAGTATATGGAGATTATTAAAGTTCTTATGTCTTTACATAATGGAATCATACGTTTTGGGACATGAAATGGATTGAACTTAAGATATTTCCTTGAAATCAAGATGAATTATGATGTTGTGATGATAATAAGTATCCTCGTATCTCGTAGTCGTTTAATCCATAAAGATCTTTCACAAAACGTATGAGCATGATATGCACGGGGATGACATGCATTAACACTGAATATTTCATGAGTTTCTTCACCATTAGATTAAGTCTACTGCCCAGTAGTAAATTGCCATGCACGGTTAGCGCACGCTAAGATAGGCATATTAACGTGCGCTATCGGGAATGAGTAACGTACGCTACGTTTGGTACGTAACACAGTTATGTCATTAGGCGGGTCAGTCGGCTGATCAGAGAGGACTGTCAGTACGTAGTTAGCATACGCTAGACTTCGTCGTTTACGTACGCTAACGGGCAGGCTTAGCGTACGTTATGTAGAGTACGTAGCGCACACTAAGTAGTTTAGGCAGATTACATATTTAGAGCTTTTGGCCGTAGACCGGATTGTTAGACATTCGTACGACTTGAGATGAAATCTATATTATTCTTTTGTTAAGGTTAGAGCTTGCTACGTTGATCGAAGGAAATGGCCTTCGAGTGTGTTGGGATCGTTGGAGAAATTTGTTCTTGCCATCCTTGAGGCAAGTATCGTAATTTGTTAATATTCATATTTTGAGCATACATGTGGTTTATTCATGTTGTTGAACATGGGATTTATTTCGTTGGATTGTCATGATATTCGTTATTCAGTGTTTGTATGTTCATGTTGATGGACATAGCGATTTTGCATATATGTATGAATGAGTTGTGTTTGTGTATGTTGTACGATCTATGCTGAGGGCGCTGGATCGGATGTCCACCTCGTGTTGGTCCGACGGGATCATCTTGGGATCTATGCTGAGGGCGCTGGATCATTGGAATACCAATGCTGTGTTAATGGAATCTTGTGGATTCGCATTGTCGGATTCCGGTAGCGGAAGTCCGTGTGGTGTATCTTGTTATGTATTGTTGATGCATATTTGATTTGTTTAATATGATACTTGTACTATCATCATTTTGCTAACCCCTTCGGGGGTAGACATTTGTTTTGATGTTCAGGTAGCCGAGGAGCAGGGAAACAGCCACAGTACCGATGTGACGACGAAGGGGTTCAGTGATGTTTGTTGTTGTTTGTGATTTGTCTTCTTGGTTCAAATTCAGTACTCAAGTATGTGTGTCTTATTAATATCATTTCGATATGGTTGTATTAATTAACTCGTTGGATCAGTTGGAACCGGTTTTGTAACTTGAATTTCTGTGGTATTGTTGGATTATAATTTACATTTCTTTTAAATAGCCCTGTAAATCCTTACTTAAAGGGTTTACGGCGCTGTAATTATTCCGAATATCTCAAGGTGTTACAGAATATGGTATCGGAGCTAAGATTCATGGATATCTTGGCAGTGGGTTTTAGTTGGGTCTGTTTACATTATTTGATTTACGGGTCGTTCGTAACATCACTGTTCAGCCAAAGTCGTCATGTGGACCGTGGTTGTAAGTCTCCTAATCTCTTATACTACCGTTTTACTTGATTTCTATTTTGTGAGTATTTGACGGGCTTTATTTTGAAAATTTCGTCCTGGATATTGAGAAATTGTATTTACAGTATGTTGAGAGGCGGGCGTGGACGCGGACGTGGTAACATGAGACAGGAGGATTCCGCAACTACCACAGAATTATCGGCTAGTCGAACCGATTCCCATTCTGGAGGGCAGCAGTGGTAGCTCAGATAAACCAGTTCGCTCAGGTAGTTGACCGCATGCAGACGGCGATGGGACAGCAACACCACGAGGATAACCGGGGAGACAGATGGCTTGCTGAGGTGGTCAAATTGCACCCGCCAAAATTTGACGGATCTACTGAGGCACTTACTTGGGATCATTGGCTAAAGGAGTTAGAGAAGATATTCGCGGGTATTAACTGTCCCGAGGACCGGAAGTTTCCCATTGCCCAGTATTTTCTGACTGGGGAGGCCTTTGACTGGTGGGAAGCTATTCGACCCGAGAATCATAATGCGTATTGGACGGAATTCAAACTAATGATGGAAGCACAGTATTGTCCTCGTCCAGTTATAGAGGCAAAAATCCGAGAGTTTTTCTCACCACAGAGTTCGGAAGCATCTGTGACAGATTTAATCAAAACTTTTAATCATCAGCTGACTTGTGTGCGACACTTGGTCAGAACGGAGACAGAAAAGATTTTTCACTTCGATATGCGAATGAAGCCGGAAATTCAGCAGTACATGTCCGGATTCGAGTGTACTACGTTGCGACAGTATCAAGACAAAGCGCTGGCCTACGACATGAAAGAGGCGGCGGTGGAGAAATCGATGAAGGCAAAGAAGCAGAAAGTGACCGGCAACTTCTCGGAAAACAAGAGTGGTGGGCCCCGCAAGGGCCAGTCCTCCTTTTATTCATCCAGGAAACCTCCACATCCTTCTAGAGGTGGAAAGAAGTTCCGGACAAAATCAGTAGTTTCGGACGCATCAAAGAAGTGCTATAATTGTGGTCGAGCAGGGCATATACGACGTGATTGCCCCGCATCTTCTGTGACTTGTTTCGATTGTGGGCAAGAAGGGCACCGTGCGGATTTCTGTGGAGTGGCGACTAGATCGTTTGGTACTCACAGTCCGGCACCAGTTCCGAAGGAAATAAGTGTGAACAGGGCCTTGATGCAGTGGATTTGACAGAATGTTGGGAAGAGAGAGACATCGATCTTTGGGTCCGTTCCTCGCGCTTTATGCGAGATGAGGAAATCTGACGATCAGAACACTATTGTTGCATCAGGTTCGATCCAGATCGTTTTGCAACCAGTTAGTGTCTTCTTCGATTCCGGAGCTACACATTCTTTTATATCATTGAACTGTGTTAATCATTTGAAAATCTCGTGTTTATTTGATTGTGAACCATATGTTGTGGGTTTGCCGAGCGGAGAGAGAATTGTGGGAACCCTAGAAACTAGAGATTTTCCAGTGTCTATAGGAGGGAGAGATTAGCCATCGAATCTTATTGTAGTTGACATTCATGGTGACGACTTAATTCTCGGAGACGATTGGCTCAACCGTTATGGAGCTATTCTGAATTACCGAAAGAGAGTCATTTCTATAATTGTTGATGACGGATATGAACACTTATTCAGAGGATGGAGACCAGGAAGCTCGGGAAAATTGATCAAAGCGATGAAAGCTGTGAAATTGCTGAAGTAGGGATGTCATGGACTTTGGTGCTATGCCATGAGGAAAGAAGAAGGAGTAGAGCTCTCGTCTATTCCAGTTGTGAATGAATTCTCAGATGTATTCCCTGACGAATTACCCGGGTTACCTCCGCAGAGAGAAGTGGAGTTCACTATCGAATTAGAGCCTGGAGCCGCTCCTATTTCCAGAGCACCATTCCGCATGGCGCCAACCGAGATGTATGAACTAAAGAAGCAACTGGAGGAATTATTGCAAAAGGGTTACATTCAACCTAGCGTTTCTCCTTGGGGAGCACCCGTTCTCTTTGTCCGGAAGAAAGATGGATCCTTTCGATTATGTATTGATTACAGGGAGCTTAACAAGGTGACGATCAAGAACAAGTATCCTATACCTCGGATCGACGACTTGTTTGATCAACTGCAAGGGGCAAGGGTATTCTCGAAGATTGACTTGTGATCAGGATATCATCAGTTGAGAATTAAGGAATTGGATATACCGAAATCTACTTTCAGATCCCGGTACAGGCACTATGAATTCATGGTGATGCCATTCGGACTTACCAATGCTCCTGCGGTATTTATGCAACTGATGAATCGGGTATTCTAAGAATACCTAGATAAGTTTGTGGTCATTTTCATTGATGACATTTTGATCTATTCGAAAGACACAGAGGAGCATGTCGAGCATTTGCGTGTGGTTTTTATATCATTAGTGCATCACACTAATAAGTTTTAGTGTGTCTTTATTATAAGTTACTGCATCATAGTTTATAGTTAAGTGCATCAACTATGATGCAGTAACTTATAACCTTAATGCACTAAAATCATAATTGTGATGCAGTAACTTTATAACTGTGATGCAGTAACTTTATAAATGTGATGCACTTATAAATTTTGGCGGGAAAAAAAATTTCTTTGCCCCCAAAAATAATTTTTTTGGCAGGAAAAAAAAATTCTCGCGGGGGGTGGGGGGGTGGGTGGGGTGGGTGGGGTGGGTGGGGGTGGTGACACATGTCATATGATGTGGAATGGGGATGACACATGTCACTCCCAGAATCCTTCCTATACTTTTTATTATCAGACCCTTTTTAGAATAACCCAAACCTATATATATATATATATATATATATATATATATGCAATATTAAATAAAAAAAATGTTGAAAATCACGGCACCATTTTCTTGAGAAAACATTAGTGAAAAATTCATTTTTGGGATGTTTCACTGGTTTTGATAATGGATTTGGATGAAGGTGTATGGATTCAGTACACAACACCCTTTTTGTGAGTTTTGAGCCTTAGAGCAATCCTTATATATACGCTCTATATTTTTTGTTGTGTGGTCAAACATATTGTGTTCATTCTAGAACTTGCTCATTTATACATTTCGAGACTACATTCATAAACTCGCATTAAGATGATAAAGGCAATTAGGATTAACCCCTTGTTGGCTTATATTTTCCCACCCATTATATTTTATCCTTAGAAGCCCCATTGAGCCTTAGCCTATTTATTTGCTCAAGCACATTACTTTAGCCATTATCCATTCTTGTTGATGACTCATTCATTTACATCCTCTAGTCAAAGATTTAATTGTGAACTAGATGTGTGACAAATAGGGGCCGATGTTCATAAGAGTATTGTGGAGATTAAGAGATTTTGTTGAAAGTGAAAGGGTGTGAAGTATATTGGAGTATTGAACCGAGAAAAAAAAATAAATAAAGGCAAAAAAAGAGAAAAAAAAAGAAAAAACTGGCCTGAAAGAAAAAAAAAAAGTGGGAGGTCAAGTGCGAAAATCATCACTATATATACATAAAATAGCACTTGAACTATACCTTGAGTAATACATAATTCCTTCCAGAAGATCCATTGCATACTTTTTCTTACACAAGAGTATCACCTTACCAGATGAATATTCAATTACCATGTACAGAATAACTTGGGGATGATGGTTTGAGAGTTTTCATTACAGAAGGGGGGGTGTTGTGTAACACCCCGAGATATTCGGAATAATTACAGCGCCGTAAACCCTTTATGTAAGGATTTACAAGGCTATTTAAAAGAAATGTAAATTATAATCCAACAATACCACAGAAATTCAAGTTACAAAACCGTTTCCAACTGATCCAACGAGTTAATTAATACAACCATATCGAAATGATATTAATAAGACACGCGTACTCGAGTACTGAATTTGAACCAAGAAGATAAATCCCAAACAACAAACATCACTGAACCCCTTCATCGTCACATCGGTACTGTGGTTGTTTCCCCGCTCCTCGGCTACCTGAACATCAAAACAAATGTCCACCCACGAAGGGGTTTGCAAAATGATGCTAGTACAAGTATCATATTAAACAAATCGAATATGCATCAACAATACATAACAAGATACACCACACGGACTTCCGCTACCGGAATCCGACAATGCGAATCCACAAGATTCCATTAACACAGCATGGGTATTCCAATGATCCCGCGCCCTCACCATAGATCCCAAGATGATCCCGTCGGACCAACACGAGGTGGAAAAACCCGTCCAATGATCCAGCGCCCTCAGCCTAGATCCCAAGATGATCCCGTCGGACCAACACGAGGTGGACATCCGATCCAGCGCCCTCAGCATAGATCGTACAACACACACAAACACAACTCATGTATACATATATGCAAAATCGCTATGTCCATCAACATGAACATACAAACACTGAATAACGAATATCATGACAATTCAACGAAATAAATCCCATGTTCAACAACATGAATAAACCACATGTATGCTCAAAATATGAATATTAACAAATTACGATACTTGCCTCAAGGATGGCAAGAACAAATTTCTCCAACGATCTCAACACACTCGAAGGCCGTTTCCTTCGATCAACGTAGCAAGCTCGAACCTTAACAAAAGAATAATATGGAATTCATCTCAAGTCGTACGAATGTCTAACAATCCGGTCTACGGCCAAAAGCTCTAAATATGTAATCTGCCTGAACTACTTAGCGTGCACTACGTACTCTACGTAACGTACGCTAAGCCTGCCCGTTAGCGTACGTAAACGACGAAGTCTAGCGTGCGCTAACTACGTACTGACAGTCCTCTCTGATCAGCCGACTGACCCGCCTAATGACATAACGTACGTTATGTACCAAACGTAGTGTACGTTACTCATTCCCGATAGCGCATGTTAATATGCCTATCTTAGTGTGCGCTAACCGTGCATGGCAGTTTACTACTGGGCAGTAGACGTAATCTAATGGTGAAGAAACTCATGAAATCTTCAGTGTTAATACATCTCATCCCCGTGCATATCATGGTCATACGGTTTGCGAAAGATCTTTACGGATTAAACGACTACGAGATACGAGGATACTTATTATCATCACAACATCATAATTCATCTTGATTTCAAGGAAATATCCTAAGTTCAATCCATTTCATGTCCCAAAACGTATGATTCCATTATGTAAAGACATAAGAACTTTGATAATATCTATATACTGGTCAAAATCGGTTTTGAAGCTTCATGAATATGCTAGAAGTTCAAACACTAATAGGTTCAATGGATTAAACGATGACTAAGTGTCGAAACATCGAAAATTTCCTTCTAACACATGATGTTCGACTACTTACGAATTTAAATGACTAGAAATCCCAAATCATGATCAAAACATCCTTCAGAATACTACTAATATTGGTGAAGAATCACCTACCTCAAAGTAGCGAAGAACACGAAGGAACTTGAAGAAATCCAACACCGAGGACTAGAACACCAATCTCCAATGATCTGCAATCTTCAAACTCGTGCTAGGAGGATGATATGAGAGGTTGAGGATGGAGGAAGTAACTCTCTAAGCTCAAAAATTCGGGATTGGGAAGTGAAAAGATCTGAAAAATGAAAAAGTATGCTGTCCTATATATAGGAAATGGTTATTAGCGCGCGCTAGTCCCTATCCATAGCGTGCGCTAATGGCCATACGAAGCTTACTGACTTCACTGTACTCAGCATTTAGCGTGCGCTATCCTCATATCATTAGCGTGCGCTACCGCGTTGACTTGGATATTCCCGAAAGCTGTCCAGGTTCATCCCGACATGATCCGACCGAAATCCGCAGCCAATCTCACCTACCACCTTGTCTTAATCATGCTGACTACGTATAACGTGCGCTAAGGTTCATGTACAGCGTGCGCTACGGATCCAAATTAGCGTACGCTACACTAAGTCGATAGCATGCGCTACTTGTGCAGAATCACAATTTAGATCACATTCATGAAATCATGCGTTCAACAACATCGGATCATGAAATACGGAGAATAATACTCAGATCAAAATGCAAAAATTACAATAACACAAGGTTCAAATACATATCATAAATCTCGGGTATTACATCCTTCCTCCCTAAAAAGAAGTTTCGTCCCGAAACTTAAGATGAAAACAACTCTGGATATCTAGTCTTCATACTGTCCTCCGTTTCCCAGGTGTCCTCTTCAGCTCCATGTCGTGACCATTGTACTTTAACCAAGTGTATTGGTTTATTCCTCAATTGTTTGATCCGACTCTCAAGTATCTTGATTGGTCTCTCTTCGAAAGTGCCATCATTAGCTATCTCGATCTCATCGAACTCAATGATATGACTGGGATCTGGTACATACTTCAGCAATTGGGATACGTGAAACACATTGTGAACGTGACTCAGCGATGGCGGTAAGGCCAACTTGTATGCTAAATCCCCAACTCTCTAGAGGATCTCAAATGGTCCGATATATCTCGGACTTAGCTTACCTTTCCTCCCAAAACGGAAAATTCCTCGTGTAGGAGACATCTTTAGTAGTACGTGGTCCCCAATGTCGAACTCTAGAGGGCGACGACGCACATCTGCATAAGACTTCTGTCGACTCTGGGCAGTCAACAGTCTTTCCCGAATCAAAGCTATCTTCTCTTAAGTCTGAACTATCAATTCCGGTTCCGTCCCGATCAAGTCTGAAGAATCATCCCAGCACAGGGGTGATCGGCATCTTCTCCCGTACAAAGCTTCAAATGGTTCCATCTTAATAGAAGCATGCCAACTATTGTTGTAGGTGAATTCAATCAACGGCAAATGAACTTCCCAATCAGTTGACCAATCCAAAGCACAAGCTCTAAGCATGTCTTCTACTGTTTGTATAGTCCTTTCGGACTGACCGTCCGTTTGAGGATGATAAGTCGTGCTAAAGTTTAGCTCGGTCACCAAAGCCCTGTGAACTGCCTTCCAGAAGTGCGACACGAATCAACCATCTCGATCTGAAATAATGGTCTTCGGCGTCCCGTGCAATCTGACTATCTCTGCAACAAATACTCGTGCCAATTTCTCGGGTCCCCAAGTATCTTTAGTTCCTAGTAAATGAGCCGACTTGGTTAGTCGATCAACTATAACCCAAATCATGTTCATTCGCGCCTTGGTCCTTGGCATATTGGTGATGAAATCCATCGAGATATCCTCCCACTTCCACTCAGGGATCGGAAGCGGCTTTAACATTCTGGCAGGTCGCTGATGTTCAATCTTAACCTGCTGACAAGTCAAACACTTCGAAACGTACTCTGCTACGTCCTTCTTCATACTTCCCCACCAGAAGTTTTGTTTTAGATCCTTATACATCTTACTGCTGTCCGGGTGAATAGAATAGGGCACGCTGTGAGCTTCCTTCAGAATTATCCGTCTCAATTCATCATCATTAGGAACGCAAAGTTGACTCTGAAATCTCAGAACTCCATCATCTTATATCACGAATCCTGGGGCCTTTCGTTTCTTTACTTCGTCCCATAACTGAAGGATCAGAGAATCGTTCAACTGCTTAGATTTGATTTCCTTGACTAGTGACGAAGTCAGTTCCATCACATATAGTTGCCCTTAGATTCCTGGTGACCATACTTCAATCCCTTCGCGGATCAGTTCTCGTTGAATGCTGGTTTGGGATGTAAGTGCTTCCAACACTCGAAGAGAAATAGGTTTTCGGCTTAATGCGTCAGCTACTACGTTTGCTTTACCCGGATGATAGAGAATTTCCAAGTCGTAATCCTTGATTAATTCCAGCCACCTTCTCTGCCTCATGTTTAATTCTTTCTGACTGAAAATGTACTTGAGGCTTTTATGATCTGTAAAGATCTGACAATGAGTACCGTATAAATAATGTCGCCAAATTTTCAAGGCAAAGACCACAGCTGCTAACTCCAGATCATGAGTCGGGTAATTAACTTCATACGGTTTCAACTGTCGAGAAGCATAGGCGATCACCTTATCCCCTTGCATCAACACACATCCCAGACCCTGATTTGAAGCATCCCTGTATACCATAAATCCATCAGTTACATCTGGTAATGCTAATATAGGTGCTGTCGTCAGTCTCTTCTTAAGTTCATCAAAACCAGCCTGGCATTTCGCATCCCACGTGAACTTTTGAGTTTTCTGTAACAACTGAGTGAGTGGACGAGCAATTTTGGAAAATCCCTCTACAAAACGGCGATAATATCCAGCATGTCCTAAGAAGCTTCGGACTTCTTTCACGTTTTTAGAAGCTTCCCATTCCAAGATTGCTTCGACTTTCTTCGGGTCCACCTGAACTCCGTCAGCTGGTATCACATGCCCAAGGAAAGTTACTTCCCTAAGCCAGACCCCAAACAAGATACGAAACCCAATAACAATATCAACAACATCACCAAGAGTTTACAGATCGACAAATTAAGAAGGACGGCAAGGTCAAAAGTCAATAAAAAGTATGGGTATTACATTCTCCCCCTCTAAAAAGAAGTTACGTCCCGAAACTTAAGAAATAAAGAGTCCGGGGTACTCCGATCGCAAATTCTCTTCCGAGACCCAAGTCGCCTCCTCGACTCCGTGTCTCCACCATTGCACTAAAACCAACGGGATAGTTTTGTGCCGAAGCTGCTTCTCACGACGTTCAAGAATATTCACTGTTTTCTCCGGATAGGTAACATCCTTGGTTACTTAAATCTCACTATAGTAAAAAACATGACTAACGATATGAACAAGACCCAACACAGGGGGCAATGATAAGCGATAAGCTAAGTCTCCAACCCTGAAGTAGAACATGGTCTCCAAAATCGAATTCCAAAGGTCAACGACGAGTATCGGCATACGATTGATACGTTGAAGGGCATCTCAAAATACGAAAAGAAGTCAACTAAAATCGTCTGTACTGTATTCAACAATACCAAGAATTCTCAAAATATTATCATAACTCATAAGTGTAGCATGAACTGTCTGTGCCGAATCATGTCCGTCGGATTGTACCGATAAGGCTCAATTTGGACAAAAACCAATAACACACAAAACAATGACAACAAATCCCGAAACACTGACATACAATCCGAACGCTTACACTATCAAAAACAATGATCAACCCATAAACCAACCGAGAATATCATCGACATGATAAACTCCAATGCTATCGGCGAAAGATACATAATAATCGAGAATACCATCAATATGATAACCTCCAACATGATCAATAAGGGAACAACAACGACCGAGAGTACCATCAACAAGGTAGCTCTAAACGATCAACAATAATGGATCCCAAGGAAATAACCCCGACTGTCGAACAAACCCCTCGGGCGTATGAACAACCAGTCACAAACAGTCAAACATATCTAATACAACATGGACTATGAATGACCACAACAATAAGGCTCAAGAGGGACATCACAGTACGCCCGATCCGGAAATATGTCCGTGCACATGTCCCCCCCGTATACGGAATCCAGACTATACGTGGGACAATGTACCTAATTAGCCTCACGGCCTACGTCCTGTGTGCACGGTCCAATGCGGAAACATCCCCGCATGACCATCGTATCTGGATAAAAATCCTACACATAACCAATCGGCACACAGATACGATTCCAGGTACATCACGATGCAACATGACAATGAAATTCAAAGGATAACACATCCAATACGGATCATACGACTGGATAAAGTGAACGATGATACATGAATAATGAAAGATCGACACAACCAACAATATCCAATGTAACCTTCCTGGGATCATCATCCCTAAGGACCGATTAACACGAACAACAATCTGGAACTCCTCAACCCTCAACGATCACAAAATTACCGAATTCACAAGAATGATAGTGTGCTGCCTTGAGTCGGCCAACACGACAATAATAACTCACGGGTGGGCACCGTCCTCGGCGATCCCAGTTCAATACCTCGATTGTCTTAGAACAACCAATCGATAATGACTCAATGTATGGGAACTATCTGTAGGTCACAAGTCGTCCAGAAACAAGTCTAGAGGGGGGGGGGGTGAATAGACTTGTTGAAACTCTTGAACTCTTTTTCTCGAAGAGTGAGTTTCTTCAGCTGATGATCAAACAAATGACTAGGAGTCGTTTGTTCTTGGATATGTGCGGAAGTCAGCTGATGACGAATATAAATTAACTTAATGAAACACTTTATCAATGGATGCAGCAGTTAGAGTATGATGCAGTAAACAGTAAATAACACAGGCGGTTATAGTGGTCTCAGAGGTGGGGTAATCCTCTACTAATCCACTTTTCTCCAAACCAGTTGGAGATGAATTCACTATAATTGTCAACCAGTGATAAAGATTACAGTGATTCACTACACACTACAACAGCTTCCAACCAGTGGAATTCCGTGCCGTTGTACACAAACTTATCGCCTTGCACCTCTTGATCCGCGATCCTCGGATGCCTTCTGATCTGCTACTTCAACCAGTGAAGTACCCCTTACTCAAGATTTAAAGACAAGAGTGTTTGTCTTCTCCAACTAAAGAGCTTCCTTGAATATGAACTTTTGGATCTGCTCTTTTTCTCGATGCTATTTGATTGCTTAGGATTGCTTTGTTTGCTTTGATCGCTTAGAGTATATGTTCGCACCGGTAGTTGCTCAGTTTCAAATCTCTGGATATATATAGATCACGATCTCGAGCTTCTTCCTTGTAGCCGTTGCAAATCCGAACAAATCCATCCGTTGGAGAGAGACTTCATTGTTTAATCTTTTACGAGCGTTGCAAAAATTTGGATTCCCATTATTTAATTTCATCTTCCGACCGTTGTGATGACTTACGCATGTGAGCGCGAATCTTTTGAATATAAAAGGATTAAAGTCTTTCACGGTGGGTCGGGATGATTTAAATAAATCATATCTCTTGCGGGAATCACTCCAATTTGTCTCTTCACGTTGCATGTGAGCTTTCCGTAATATTTGACTTTTCAAAGCATCGACGTGGACTTGGAGTACTAGTTTGTAGTTGAGTAGGCGATGTGCGACTTACTTCTCTGCGGAGTAAGTCGTCTCATTATATCTTGTTTGAGATTTGTCGATCAGGTGACTTCCACGAGGTTCCTCATTTGATCTGGTCAAACTTCTCCGATAAATTTTAGTTGACTGGGGCTACTCGATTGAGTCATTGTACTTCTCGATAGACTAGGTGTACTTTAGTACTTAGCCGATTTCGGCCTAACTAACTTTGGCCTACAGAAGATACTCATTTGGTTCTTCTTTACATTTTGCCAATTTTATATTTAACACATTTTGGCCTATGGAAGATACTCATTTGGTTCTTCCTTACATTTCGCCAATTAATAAACATTTGATTCTAAATTAATGACATCATCAAAATCTAACAAGTATTCCTAACAAATTCCCCCTATTTTGATGATGGCAAAACTAAGTAAGAAATCAAATGGCCAAGTCTCGCACTTAAGTGCGAGACAAAGCGAAATCGATCTAATATTGAGACAATCTGGAAAATTGTCATTCAACATTTGTTCATAAAATTTTCGACTTTATCATAGAATTTATACAAGAATGTTTAAGTACGAAAATAAATTACAAGTAAGAAAATATATAAAAGGTCATCTGCCTCTTCCTCTTGCCTCTGCGAGCAGTGCCGCATGTGTCCGAATGGTTTGGCTCAATGGGTCTTACCTTGGTGGAGCAAGGCCATACTTCCTTTTCACCACTAGAGCTGAGTCTGCTCCTCCCGCGATCTGAATTTGTTTTCAAGGCGGACTCGCTTGATTTCCTCTGTAGTTGTAGTTCATCAAGTTCACCATCCATGCGGATGGTGCTTCTTCACTACGAATTTAGGGATCATGGGAAAAGCTTTTGTTCTTTTGCATGCTTCTTTAGAATAGCCCAAAGCTTGGGATGAGCTGCTTCCATCCGGTTGATGAAAATCTCTGTGGGGAGAGTTTGTCATCTGAAGAAGTTCCCAGGACATAAAAGTCTCGATGAACTTCTTCCTAGCAGCTCCCATATTTCAATAGCTTCAAGTGGGCAAAATCTTCCACATACCACGGCTCAGGACCTTCCCACTCAAGAGTAGGTTGAAGCCGCCTCTGGTCCTTCTGCGCTTCCCTTGGTGGTCGACCTTGTCTTACGAATCTACGGGTTCCTTCCTTTTAAGGCTAGAGGGTCCTTCAAGCCGGGGGACATCCTGCTTTTTCTTACTTCGAATTCTCTCCCTTCCCCTGAATCCTCTCTTCCCCTTTTTGCCAAGATCAATGAGGGTTGTTAATTGTTGCTCCATGCGGCTCATCGATCGGACATGCCAAAAGGCATTCTCATTTGTAGGAGGAGGAGAGGTGAGGGATCTGTCTTTGCAGCAGGGTGTCAATCTTGGCATTAATCTGTTGAAGGTCAGGAGTGACCTGTGTTGACAGCAGCTCCCCAATGGTGTCTCTGACAATCTGCTTGATCAGCTCAGTCATGGTAGGAGATAACTGAGCTGATGGGGAGTGTTCTCCTGATCCTTCAGCAAGGGAGCCACTCGACTGCAGGCTCCTGTCTGCAGCAGGGAGGTCAGATAGAGTCTTCTCTGGGGTCCCTGACCTGGACTCCTCTGCCAGCTCAGCGTCTAGGCTGGTGTACCGGGGAGGTACAACAACCCTATCTGCAGCTTCGTTGGTAGGCTCTGGCTCCCTCTCTGGCTCCTTTTCTTTTTCTTCCTTTTTCCCTTCTTCTTCATCAGATTTCTCTTTTTCTTTCTCCTCATCTTTTTCTTTTTCTTTTTCTTCTCCAGCCGCCACACCAGCTCCTCCTTCACCTCCATCATCATGATCATCATCATCATCATCCTTAGCATCATCTTTTTCCTTCTCTCCTTCATCATCATCATCATCATCATCCTTACTTTCTTCTTCTTTTTCTTGCTCCACTTCTTCTCCTTCTTCTTGATCTTCCTCATCTTCCACTTCTTCTGTTTTTTCAATTTCCTCTGTCTCCTTTTCAACTGGTATGTTTTCTTCTGGTTCTTTTGCTTCTTCATCCTCCTCAACCAAATTGATAATTTTATTTTCTTCATCAACTTCTTCTATCCTAATCTCCTTTTCTTCTTTCTCTTCCTCCTCTTCTCCAAAAGTACCATCAAAAATACTCAACATTATAGAGTGGATAAAATGGTCCATGTTAGTCTCAAAGTGTGACATGAACCAGTTATCCTGGAGGAGTAAGGTTAAATCTGACTCCTTGCAAAAATCAGTGAGAACATCCTCCGTGGCTTGGGGGTAATCCCAACCACTAGTTTCAATAAAAATTTGAAAATTTGAAAAGGACATGGTTTTAAGAGTTTTCCACTCCTTAAAAATATTGAGAAAAGAATGTTTTTCTGCTTGTGGCTTGACAAGCTGTAGTTGTTCTATGGAAAGATTAAAAGTGTTATTTTCTAACAGATTGAATGAGTAATGCAGCGAGGATTGATATAACAAGACTGCTTCCTCTTCTTCGGTCATGTATACGGGAGGAGTAATGACGGGTACAATGCGGTTTCGGTGTGCAGGCGAGGCAAGTCGGGTGAGATGGAGGCGGCGGTGGATGGTATCTTGCTCGGGTTGCTCTCCTTCACCGAACTGCAGCCTTCCTTGGCCTCTTTGGAGAGGGTTCGGTGATATTTGCGAGTTAGAAGGTCCTTCTGGGGCTGGTCCCCTTCTCTTGAAACGGATGGCGATAGGAGTATCATCAGACTCATGCTCGGACTCGGCTGCAGTTCCGACCTCAGCTGCAGGTTGGTCCGAGTCTGACAGATCGTACCTTGGGCAATAGCTTGAGTCTGGTAAGTCCTTCAATATCTGGGCTGCCCTCCCAGTGACTCCAACCTTTTTCTTATCATGGTCCATATGACCTAACCTCTTGTTCGGGTGGAAAGGGTCAATGTTTCCCTTGGCCACTCCACTCTGTTCCAAGAACCAACTAAGATGCGTTCCAAACGCCAACTTAGTCTTGAACTTCTTCTCTTCCTCGAGCCATTCGACCTTGTTCACTTCGCGAACAAGTTGCCTAAAAATGTAATCGGCCCAATCTACTTCCTCTCGCTGAATTAGCGCACCCAACACCATGAACTTTGAGGATGATAGTTGGTCATAGCTTCCTGCCATTCCCATGACTATTTTATTTGTGATGTCCAGAGCGATTCGGTAGACCCTTTTCAACTCATTTCTCTTCGCCGTGAACTTCAACTTCTCCGGGACATTTTCAAGCTTAATCGTCTTCCATGTTTCGGCGGGTGATTGTTTGAGTGCTTCGACCGCCAAACCGCGATTTTTCATCACGAATACAGAGCGAATCTTCTCTGTATCTATGGTGACTGGTACTCCACCGACCGTGCTCTGAATCTGGTGCTGAATCAGGTACGCGTTGCGGTAAAATTCAACCACATCTTCTTTGAACAAGTGTTGAGGGTTGATTTCAAGAAACGGGTAGATTCCGTTCAGTTTCATCGCTCGGATTAAGTCGAGCATATCAAAGTCGTCTAGATTTGCTTCCAGTAATCCTTCGAAATCGACGACCATGGAGAAGATAACTTGGTCCTTCATCGCCTTCAAGTTTGCTCCGTCAAAAGATGCCATTTTTAGCCGTGCGATTCGTTGTTGTTGACCGCTCTTTCTGGTGAGTTTGACTTCTACTTTGGTACTCTGTCTGACTAAGTTGCTTCGACGGCCTTCGTCTTCTACTTTGCATCGGCTTAGTGATTAAGGGGGTTCGTCCTTCCTTCAACTTGCTTGAACTAGATTCCCAATCTAGTAATCCAAGATCTCTGCTCGGCTCTAGGAATCTCTCTTCGGCAGGGGTTTGGTGAAGATGTCGGCTATTTGGTAGTCTGTGCCGACTCTTTCAACTCTAACCCTTTTGTTAAGCACATGGTCTCGAATGAAATGGTGCTTAACGTCAATGTGCTTCGTCCTTGAGTGCAAAACCGGATTGTTGGTTATTGCAATAGCACTATTGTTGTCACACCATATAGGAACTTCGTTGGCAATAATATTGTAGTCCCTTAATTGTTGTCGATCCATAGGATCATGCTATGACTACTGCGACTAGGTATTCGACTCTGTAGTGGAGATAGAGTTAAAAACCTGCTTCTTGCTAAACCAGGATATCGATCTGGTTCCTAGGAATTGACACGTTCCACTAGTGCTCTTCCTATTGATTTTGCATCCGGCGAAATCCGCCCGAGTATCTGATAGCTCAAGTTGTCATCTTTGGGATACCACGGTCAGCGTTAATGGTAGACTTTAGGTACTTAATTATTCTCTTGTTTGCATCTAGGTGTGATTGCTTCGGCTTGGTGGAATCTTGCACAAACTCCAGCGCATATGATATGTCCGGCACGCTTGCCGTTAGGTACGAAGAGATCCGATGAGTCCTCTGTAGTGGGTTGAGTCAGTGATATTCCCGCCTCAAATGCGCATCCGGTGAGTACTTGTGCTCATTGGAATTCTTGCAGGTTTGGCTGATTCCATTCCATATCTCTTGATGAGATCTCGGGTATACTTTGCCTGATTGATGAAAATTCCTTTTTCCATCTGCTTAACTTGTAATCCGAGAAAGAAATTAAGCTTTCCCATCATACTCATCTCAAATTCTCCTTGCATGAGGTTGGAGAATTTCTCACATAGTTCTGGATTGGTTGACCCGAATATGATGTCATCCACATAAATCTGAACTATTAGAATGTGGCCTTCGTGCTCCACTCTAAATAGGGTCTTGTCCACTTTTCCTTTGCAAAATCCATTTTTCTCAAGAAACACAGACAGTGTTTCATACCATGCTCTCGGTGCTTGCTTGAGTCCATACAGAGCCTTCAATGACTTATAGACTTTGTCTCCTTTGACAAAACACAGGGGTTGCTCTACATAGACTTCTTCTTCTAGGATTCCATTCGAAACGCACTTTTCACATCCATTTGGTAGACTTCAAAATCCTTGAATGCGGCATATGCGAGGAATAGTCGATGGCTTCTAATCTTGCAACAGTGCATAAGTTTCATCAAAATCTATTCCCTCACATTGTGCATATCCTTTTGCTACTGAGTCGGCTTTATTCCTAACAATGACTCCGTCTTCATCACTTTTGTTTTTATACACCCATTTGGTGCCAATAACTTTCTTGTGATTAGGTGCATGCATTAGTTCCCAAACAGTGTATCTCTCCATCTCCTCCAATTCCTCTAGCATGGCATTAATCCATGAGTAGTCTTCCAAGGCTTGTTACGTCGTCTTGGGTTCAATTTGCGACATGAAACATGAGAACATCGCCATTCTGTTGGTAGAGTTGTTGTCTTGTCTTGACTCCATCGATCAACTTTCCGATTATTTCTTGAATTGGATGATCCTTGAGCCATTTGGGGATCTCGTCCTCTTAAGGTTTGTTCCCCTGTTGGATTACTCGGTGGTTGTGCGCATCTGCTGGATTACAGTGCCTGAATGGATCGGCTACCGCCTTATCATCTGCACTTGGTTACAGGCTGAGATGAGTCTTCTCGACTCATTTGGTCTTCTTGACAAGCTGGATCGAGATAGGTTTGGTGATCTGTCGATCTGTGATTGGGTCTTCATCAGTGCAGGTTGGGTCATCAGTGATCTGCAGTGAGTCCACCATTCCAGTGTCATGTACAATGACTTCTTCAAGAGTTCCGACTTGAGCTTGTTCTCAATTTGCTCAAGTTGTTTCTGTACTCAACGGTAGATTCATCAAAAACAACATGGGGTGTTTCTTCCACAACTAAGGTTCTTTTGTTGAAAACTCTATATGCCTTGCTTCTTTGGGAATATCCCATAAATAGACCATCATCGGTTTAGCATCAAAGGCATTTAGTTTGTGTTTTACCGTTGTTGTGGATGAAACACTTACAACCAAAAACATGAAAGTAAGCAACGAGGAGTTCTATTATTCCAAACCTCATAGGAGTTTTGCCATGTCTCCCTACTATCATACTCTGCTCGGGTGTGGCAGTGTGTTGGCGGCTTGAGCCTGTAACCTTTTGGGTAGGTCCGCTTCGCAATCATGGACCTTGCCGCTTCCTTCAGTGGTTCTGTTCCTTCTTTCAAAGAACACCATTCTCTGGGCGTCTGGCCGCAGAGCTCATGCCGGATCCCATTCGATCGCCGAAATCGATTATCGCCTTGTTGAGAAACTCTCCTCCTCTATCTCGATCCGATCTTGATTATGGAGAGGGATTTCTCATTCTGGATCCTTCTCGGCACTGGGTAACTTGGTCAAGGTTTCACTTTTCTTGTATAGAAAAATGATCCAAGTGTACCTTGAATAATCATCTACAATCACAAGAGCATGCTTTCGCCGCTCAAAGTCCTTGGCTTGATAGGACCAAATAGATCTATGTGGAGTAGATCTAAGATCCTTGTTGTGAGCGTTGTGTCAGACCGCTTTGAACGACGCCTTGGTCTCGCTTTCCTTCGACATGCATCACAGAGTGCTTCCTTCTTGAACACTTCATTTGGAAGTCCTCCGACTCAGCCGAGAGCTAATCTTGTTGATGGCTTTGAAGTTCAGTGACATAGTCTTTTGTGCCACGGACCATCCATTCTCGCTACAGTCTTGGATAGAAAACAGGAGTTAGGTGTTCCTGTGTTCCAATCAATCATGTATACATCTCTTCTTCGGAAACCTTGTAGCTTTATTTCTCCAGATAAGATGTCTATCACCATACACTTCAAGATGGTGAAGACTACTAGATTCTTCTCGTTGCAGAACTGGCTTATGCTCAGGAGGTTGTATTTGAGACCTTTGACATAATGGACTTTGGATATTACAATGTTTCCTCGGTGCAGCTCTCCAAAGCCTTTTGTCTGTCCTCTAGAGCTATCTCCAAAGGTTACATCGGGACCTCTTTCTTTGATATATTTGGTCAGCATCTTCTTGTTCCCGGTCATGTGCCTTGAGCATCCAGAGTCTACAAACCACTCTTCACCTCCAAAATTTGAGCTTGAGGAGATGTGGTTGTAGTCCTTCCACCTCTTATGCAATTAAACAAGCAGAGATTTTGGTACCCAAATTTGTGTGGGTCCTTTGGGGTTAGTTGGTTTCTGGAGAATTGATTTCTCCTTGGATTATAGGAATTATTATTATTATTATAACCCTTATACGGTGCTGTGGTCGAGGTCTAAATCTCTGGTTGGATTGTATACAGGATATTCCTCAAAATAGTGTGGGCCATTTCTAAATCTAGGTGAGACCATTTGTTAAACCTTTGTTGTCTCCTCACTTGTTCGTTTTGGTAATTTGGATAACCTTGAGGTTTCCATATGCCCCTCCCATTATGAAATCTATTTTTAGGGAGTTGTTGGTAATAGTGGGCATGTTATGCAAATTTTGCTTTTGCACAGGCCTTTGCCTAGTCGCTGTCTAGGTGGTACATGCAGTGTAACATTGCCGCACTAGACGTTTGACTTGTTACTGCTTTTTGAAAATCGGTTTATGCTGTGCTCAAGAATGAGACCATTGTTTCTCCCTTGATGAAAGTGGTTTTAGAACTAGAGGGAGTGTGGGGATCATATCCAAGGCCGATCTGAATATAGTGGCCTCTTGTTAGTACACAATTCGCCCGAGTTAACGACGCTTTCAGGGAGGTTATTTCCTGCGCTGAGTTTTATTTAAGCGTGCCGGCTTAGTAAACTCGGCTTTGGCATGAGCAAGTGCGGTGACTTTTCTTTAAGTAAAATATTTAGCCGGTCTATCTCAATTGTATTGGCACTTGCCTGGTTTTCAAAATCATTGTAGTTGTCTCAACCTTATTTAAGTCTAAGTGAGTTTTTCAAAATCATTTTTCACCGCCTATTCTCATCTTGCAACTTAGTCTTCTCTCACGTCTGACTTGATGCGATTTAAGTGTTTCAAAATCTTTGAATAATTGATTTATCGATTCATGTAAATCCATATCTTGCGACATGGTGAGCTATTATTTGAACCGGTAGGTTTAGAGGTTACCTCTTCATCGGCCAAATTTGCCATCGTGCAATCATATTCCTCGTCATCGAGAAAAGAAGCCGCCGCTTGATTCGACATGCTCTGGTCTTCTCCGATGAGAGCTTTTCTTGTCTTCCTTTGGCCACCTCCTTTTTGGTTTCATCCTTCTTGAGCTCGGGACAATCCATTTGGATGTGTCCTATCTTGTGTGATTGTAACATTCAACTTTCCGACTTCCACCTTATACGGTTTCTTCTGGGATTCTCCTTGTAGTTTTTCTTATACTTGGAGTAGTTCTTCCTGAAGTTACTGAATCTTTGCATAATGAAAGCCATTTCCTCCTCAAAGTCTAGCGGATTTGGAGGTTTCACATCAGACAGGTTCTTAGCAGGGGACTCGGCTGCAAATGCGATTCCCTTCTCTGCAGGCTCAGTCGAGGATGAACTCGGAAGTTCGAACTCGTAAGCCTTCAGATCAGAACAGCTCTGAATTTTTATCTTATTCAGGTCTTTGGACTCTCTCATAGCTACAGCCTTCATGCTCCATTCTGGATTTAGCGATCTGAGGACCTTGAGTGCCATTTCCCTGTTGCCATATGTTTTGCCCAGGGAGTTGATCTCGTTGATAATTTCGGTGAACCTTGTGTCCACTTGGTCTATAGATTCTCCATTCTTCATTTTAAAGTTTTCAAACTTTTGGATGGCTATTGACAACTTGTTCTCCTTGATCAGCTCCGTTCCTTCGCACATTAGAGCTAATGTGTCCCATATCTCTTTGGCATTCTTACAATTTTTGATCTTGACCATTGTGGATTTGTCAAGAGTTTGGTAAAGCACATCTCTGGCCCTGTTGTCAAGATTGGCCAGCTTTCTCTCTTCGGGGGTCAGCTCCGTTCTCTTCTTAGGAATCTTTTCGGGCCTCCCAGCTGCGATCTCCTCGGGTGTGTTGTCCTTCTCGAAAATGAATGGACCTTCTTCAATAATGCACCACATGTCGTCATGGATTGAGGATAAATGTTCCTGCATTCTTATCTTCCAGAGGTCATACTCGTCAACAGAAAAGACAGGTAGTCTAGAGTGCATGTGTTCCATTATAACGTGAGAGATAAGATATATATCTTAATACAGATCTGGTTCGTGAAAAAAAATGAACCAACCGCTCCGATACCACTTGTAGGTCACAAGTCGTCCAGAAACAAGTCTAGAGGGGGGGGTGAATAGACTTGTTGAAACTCTTGAACTCTTTTTCTCGAAGAGTGAGTTTCTTCAGCTGATGATCAAACAAATGACTAGGAGTCGTTTGTTCTTGGATATGTGCGGAAGTCAGCTGATGACGAATATAAATTAACTTAATGAAACACTTTATCAATGGATGCGGCGGTTAGAGTATGATGCAAGAAATAAGAAATAACACAAAGCGGTTATAGTGGTCTCGGAGGTGGGGTAATCGTCTACTAATCCACTTTTCTCCAAACGGTTGGAGATGAATTCACTATAATTGTCAACCGGATAAAGATTACGGTGATTCACTACACACTACAATGACTTCCAACCGGTGGAATTCCGTGCCGTTGTACACAAACTTGTTGCCTTGCACCTCTTGATCCGCGATCCTCGGATGCCTTTGATCTGCTACTTCAACCAGTGAAGTACCCCTTACTCAAGATTTAAAGACAAGAGTGTTTGTCTTCTCCAACTAAAGAGCTTCCTTGAATATGAACTTTTGGATCTGCTCTTTTTCTCGATGCTATTTGATTGCTTAGGATTGCTTTGTTTGCTTTGATCGCTTAGAGTATATGTTCGCAGGTAGTTGCTCGGTTTCAAATCTCTCGGATATATATAGATCACGATCTCTCGAGCTTCTTCCTTGTAGCCGTTGCAAATGAACAAATCCGTCCGTTGAGAGAGACTTCATTGTTTAATCTTTTGAACGTTGCAAAATTGGATTCCCATTATTTAATTTCATCTTCCGACCGTTGTGATGACTTACGCATGTGAGCGCGAATCTTTTGAATATAAAAGGATTAAAGTCTTTCACGGTGGAGTCGATGATTTAAATAAATCATATCTCTTGCGGGAATCACTCCAATTTGTCTCTTCACGTTGCATGTGAGCTTTCCGTAATATTTGACTTTTCAAAGCATGCCGACGTGGACTTGGAGTACTAGTCAGTAGTTGAGTAGATCGATGTGCGACTTACTTCTCTGCAGTAAGTCGTCTACCGTATAATCTTGTTTGAGATTTGTCCGATCGGTGACTTCCCGAGGTTCCTCATTGCGATCTGGTCAAACTTCTCGATAAATTTTAGTTGACCGGGGCTACTCGATTGGAGTGTTTGTACTTCTCAGATAGACTAGACTGTACTTTAGTACTTAGCCGATTTCCAGCCTAACTAACTTTGGCCTACAGAAGATACTCATTTGGTTCTTCTTTACATTTTGCCAATTTTATATTTAACACATTTTGGCCTATGGAAGATACTCATTTGGTTCTTCCTTACATTTCGCCAATTAATAAACATTTGATTCTAAATTAATGACATCATCAAAATCTAACAAGTATTCCTAACACTATCTTCGACAGTCCTAATTCAATATATCGATTACCTTAGAATGGTCAACCGATAACAACGATACAATGGATTTCTCGACACCTTTAATCGGTTACCAATAACGAAGATGATAATCGAATACATTAATGCCTTCAATCGGCCAATACGACATCAATAGAAAAATACTGATATCAATGATGACGATTCGCAACAATATCTTGATGGAATATCAATCAACAATAACAATCGATACGTCGATGCCACGAACCAGCTATCGACAACAATATCTCAGTGGAACATCAATCAACAATAACAGTCGATATGTCGATATCGCGAATCGGCTATCGACAAATATATTACCAACAAATATCGTAATGCCTTAAATCGGCCATTTATGAACAACAATAATATTTGGCGTAATTTGCCGAAGGGTATCGTATCAAACAATCCCCTGATATCAATAAAATCATAAAGAGACCAAGTCTCGAAATGATACACACATTCATACACATATATGATAACATTAATCTCATTGACTAGTACAAGTATAAAACTTGCCTCGATATCAATACAACGAACTGTTACCAATTCAATTGATTTCGTCTACGAGTTCCTCAGTCCCAATCAAGGTAATCTACGAACTCTTCAACCTCAACCGCAACACAACAGTCATAAACCATGGTCAAACATCATATCTTATTGTAAAACGAAGGATTAATAATCAACTGGTTCGATGACGACCAATATCAATACAACCAGGCCACAAACTCATTGGTTCCACAATATCTCGATTAAATACAGTCTGAACTATCCAACTCAGACCCTCACGAATCCATGTCCACAATACGAGCCGAAATCCGATGATCATATCAGCAACCAATTCGGACCAATAATAAGGGTCTAAATGTTATCGATTCCAAACTCAATTCTTAAATACGAATTGACAAGGTTCCCTTCTCGTAAATCGATCGTTAAAATTTACCTATGACCGCCATCAATTCGAACCATCCGACTGGTTCAAAACAATAGATAATCATATTAAAAAGGTTATCAAACAATCCAATCATTCGACTTGAACATTTGCTCCATACGTATGGGCTTCCAAATTCATAGATGAATAATAGTCTCATCAAACTCATAATCACATTCGTAATCCTATACGAATATTATTTCAAACACATAATTTAGCTCTAGATATGAATATTCCATATTCATATTCAAAACATCAACACTTCTTATAAATTTTCATCACCTCGTATAATTCAAGAGTTCTTCAAGAACATGAAATATCTGAAATCACGTTCAGAACAACATATCCGAGGTATATATCTTCATGTTACCATTTTCCTCATCATGCTATTCATATAACCTCAAGAATCGCAACAAAACCATTATCATCATATGAAGAAGGTATCAATAATCATATCAATATCCGAAATATCTTATTACAATTCTAATAAATCTCATATAACATTAACACATGATGATCCCAACATGCTCCCTCCCAAGTAGTAATCCTTTAAAAATGAACCACTATCAAAGGGATACGAGGATTACCTTGTATGGACGATCCACGGAGAAGAACAATTGAACTCCATTCCAGGAATTATCAAAAACTTCAAGAACAATACTTAAATCCGAGCTCTCTATCTTAATCTTGTTTAAGAGGATCATCTCTCAATGTTTAGGAACTTCAAGTACCTACCAAGGCTCTCTCTATCGACTGAAGGAAGGAGAATGGACAAAATGCCTCTCAGCACTCGTCTATCCTCTTTATAAAACACATCACTAGCGCGCGCTAGACCTTATATTTAGCGTGCGCTACAGAATTAGCGTGCGCTATCAACATGCATTAGCCGCTAATTGCCGATTATAAACAGTCTGGGCCTATCGGCCACCTTCCGGCCTTATACAGAATACCTTACGTATGTTAGGGGTCCTTCTTAGCGTACGTAACTCAAATCTCTTAGTGTGCGCTAAGTATGCACCGTAGCGTACGCTCAGTATATGTCTTAGCGCGCGCTAGGCATACCTTGTAGCGTGAGCTAACGTGGCTGTACTTAGCCATTTTCCACTATTCTTGTCCATCGTCTTGATATACTAGATGTACATACACGACATACTGAATACATATATATACAACCTGATAATATTCTCATATGATATACCCAATATCAAAAGTACGATAACATGACACACGATATCTTCAAATATAATTATCGACCAACTACGACAATTATACTAATACAGCCGTCTCAGTCTTCCAATTATTTTATTCATACTGTATAGACACCAATCTATCCAGTATATCCCAGATAAAATAATGCGAAAAATTTATACTGAAATCCGGATATTACGTACTAAAAGTCGGGATATCACATTGTACCCCCTTGAAATAAGTTTCGTCCTCGAAACTTGCAATCCCGTCACAACAAACAAATCAACCAAAATATCCGAACTCATCACAAGAGCAATCGTCGGTCTACACAAGCGAATAACCAAGACAGTATACTTACAGGTGCATGAAGTCGATGATCTCTCGTGATATTAGCATGCGACTCCCAAACAAAGTCTCAACACGATACTGATACACACCAATATCGCAATTAAAAATTTGAAAATATCTTTCCGCGTCCGCGACCACGGTCTCGTCTCTGTCCCCTGTCAGCAGACATTCTAAAGGATACACAAAGTATGTAAGTACAATCCAAATCGCACGTCCTCGAAGTGACCGATTCTCAAGAATATCAAACTAAAAGCAAAGCGGGTAAGAAAACATAAGAAGAGTAATAGGACTTACAAGTACCGGCCGCACTATGATGATGGCAAAGTAGTGATACTGTAGATAAACAATGACTCCATCGACCCAAAAGACCGACAGCCTAGGTATCTATAAACCTAAGCTCTGATACCATATTCTGTAACACCCCCAAGTTATTCAGGGTATATTACAGCGCCGTGAACCCCACCGAGGGACCCACAAGGCTAATCATATGCGGAACTATAAAACTTGACCGAGAAGGTCCAAATACAATGAAATGAAAGACGATACAAAGGGTATTCAAACCATGTCCATTGTATCCAAATACATCACAGTACAAAATCAAAACCTCGGCACACAGGCCGGAACATCAAGGAAGATGAAAAACAGTACTCGAGTATTCAATTACCATTCCAGTACAACAACACTGAATGGAAAACTCAAAACATAACCGGAGGAAAAACACAGTATCACACTTGCCCACCATCTTCATTCTGACCCGATACCTACCTGTCCGCTCTCCTGGAACCTGAAATACATAAAAAGTATTTCCCCCACAAAGGGGTTAGCCGTCGAATAGCTAGTGCAAGTATATCAACTATGAAACACAATACTCCTCGATAATAAAGTAAATGTAACCGTCAACTCATCAATTCAAGACTAGTATTCCGGAATAACTAAATCTTATAGCATCACATCAATATATATATGAATACCGTGGAACCGCACCAGAGGCTACGGAACCCTCAGAGGACTCATCGGTCCATCCCAGAGTGGTTCGTTCATATCATCTGTGGAGTCGCACCAGAGGCTACGAAACCCTCAGGGGCCCCGTCGGCCCACCCCAGAGTGTATATTAATAATCATGCCATTAATATATCTTACTTTCAAAGTCGAGAACGTATAATCATAAATATATACTTGCCTTTGAGATATCGAGAAATCGAACGGAAAAAGGGTATGAGTTTGGTAGGTCCAAGAACGCGCTTCCGGCACCTAAACAATTCACAAGGAATATGATAATCATATATCCATACTCAAATTACACGAAGAAAACTCCCAAAACCCGTCCACGATTCATGAAAATACACGGATAAACAACTAGAGGTTGGAAAATCGTCCAAACCCTCACAAGTCCGAAAATGGCACAATTCAATCCGTAAAATCATAGGAAAAACATGCATACGGGATAGATACATCATAATCTCAAGGTCCTCAAGCTTCAAAATGGATAAATCAGATGAATCTACGAAAAAACCCCAAAATTCCCAAAAACAGGGCTCTAAGGATTTTTACCTTGATTCAGACGTTAAGATGGATTAGATGTTCTGAAATCCTTGTTCTCCAACCAAAAATGTTGTTATTAGAGTAAAGATCGCTTCCAATCGCCCAAAATCGTCTCTCCCGAGCTGTTCCCATCGAAAAGGAGTGAAGAAGATGAAAAATGACGAAATGGAAGTCAACTGTCCCATATATATATCTGTCCAGTCTAGCGCACACTACGCCTCCTTCATTAGCGTGCGCTAGTGAAATCACCGGGTAGTTCAGTGGCTTCTGCCGGCCTCGTTAGCGTGCGCTAAACGCTTATCTCTAGCGTGCGCTAGCCAAAAAGTGGCGTCCAGTACTGGAGTCCAGAACCTAATGTCCTCTGCCTTGCTCAAACCTTAGCGTTCGCTACCGCTATGGCTTAGCATGCGTTATGCAACAGCTTTAGCATGCGCTAGCCGAAGCCTAGCGTACTCTACCTGATAGTCCATAAAACCTGGCAACCTCACTGCCTCTTCCGACCAGCCTATTAGCGTGCGCTACGGACGGATGTTAGCGTGCGCTACTAATCACGAATAGCGCGCGCTAACAAACTCCTAGCGTGCGTTAATCTGCCAGTCCAGAGAGCAGTCCGAGTTACTGGTTCTGACCTGACTGGTCCTTTAGCGTGCATTACGGCTCAAAACTAGCTTGCACTAATCAAGCAGAATTAGCGTGCGTTAGTCTAGGCCTAGCGTGCGCTATTTCTCAGGTCCAGAACACTTCCGCAAGGTCTAAACAACACGATCGTGACCCCAAACAATATATGAAACCCAATAACAATATCAACAACATCACCAAGAGTTTACAGAGGAACAAATTAAGAAGGACGGCAAGGTAAAAAGTCAATAAAAAGTACGGGTATTACAGAATACGCTGTAACCAGACTTCTATTTCTGGCCTCACCAACTCTAACTGCAATTCTCCCTGAACTGTCAAGTAGGCACGCATCTGTTCCTATTCTGTTTTACGACTCCAAGCGTCGGCAACTACATTTGCTTTGCCCGGATGATAAAGGATCTAGATATCATAATCTTTGATGAGTTCTAGCCACCTTCTCTGCCTCATGTTTAACTCTTTCTGAGTAAAAATGTACTTCAGGCTCTTGTGATCGGTAAAAATCTGGCAGGTAACTCCATACAGATAATGACGCCAGGTTTTTAAAGCAAATACCACGGCTGCAAGTTCTAAATCATGGCTGGGGTAGTTGACCTCGTAAGGTCGTAGCTACCTCGATGCATAGGATATCACCTTCCCGTTCTGCATTAGTACACATCCAAGGCCCTGTTTAGATGCGTCACTATACACCACAAATCCTTCCGTTCCTTTCGGTAGGACGAAAATAGGTGCCGAAATCAACCGACTCTTGAGTTCATCATAACTCCACTGACACGCCTCTGACCATAAATACTTCTTATCCTTCCTTAGCAAGTTAGTCATTGGTTGGGCAATTTTGGAAAAACCTTCCACGAACCGTCGGTAATAACCTGCTCGTCCCAAGAAACTGCGTACTTCCTTAACGTTCTTTGGTGGTAGCCAGTCTCCGATAGTTTTTGTCTTTTGAGGGTCTACTCTCACTCCATCAGCTGATATCACATGGCCGAGAAAAATAACTTCACGCATCCAGAACTCACATTTAGAAAATTTTCCATAAAGCCGCTCCCATCTTAACGCCTCGAGAACTTGATGAAGATGACGCTCATGCTCTTCATGGTCACGAGAGTAGATCAGAATGTCATCAATAAAAATGACTACAAAGCGATCCAGATAATTAATAAAGACCCGATTCATCAACTCCATGAATACTTCCGATGCATTAGTCAGTCGAAAAGGCATCACTACGAACTCACAATGCCCATAGCGAGTACGAAAAGCGGTCTTTGAAATGTCAGACTCACGAATCCTCAACTGATGGTAACCAGACCTCAAGTCGATCTTAGATAACACAGCATCCCCCTGAAGCTGATCCAATAAATCATCAATACGCGGCAATGGATATTTGTTCTTAATGGTTACCCTGTTCAGCTCACGATAATCAATACATAGACGTAGAGATTCGTCTTTCTTCCGTACAAATAGCACTGGTGCTCCCCAAGGGGACTCACTAGGTCTAATATAGCCCTTCTCGGTCAAATCCTCAAGTTGTCTCTTCAGCTCCTACATCTTGGTCGGAGCCATACGATACGGTGCTTTCGAGAGCGGAGACGTACCTGGCTCTAACTCAATATTGAACTCTACATCACGATGTGGAGGTAAGCCTGGCAACTTGTCTGGAAATACGTCTGGGTTGTCTCGGACTACCAGAATATCAGTCAATTCGACTGGTCGATCCGCTGCTTTGGTCATGAAACACCAATATCCAATACACCCCTGATTAAGGAGTTTCACTGCTTTCATAGCGCTGATGAATCTCCCGGAACGGCTGGGATTGTCACCCTAGAAGGTACACTCAACACCATCGTCAGATGTGATGGTCAATGTTCGCTTGCGGACACTAAGTATGGCATCATGACGATCCATCCACTCAATACTCAAGATTATATCATCTTTAGGTAAGTCGACCATAATTAAATTCGACAACCACTCACGGTCGTTCATGCGAATCGGAAAATTTTGCACTTCACGATTCCCAACAATTCTTCTACCATCGGGTAGACCAATTATATAAGGTTCATAATTGGTAACATGATCTAACTGCAAACGGCTCAAACAAGAAGCATATAAAAAGAAGTGTGAAGCACCAGTATCAAAAAGAACACATACGGGCTGAGATCGGATCTCGAGAGTACCTGCAATCATGTTGGCTTCGGGATCGTCGGCCTTCTTCATCTCGTAGACTCTGGGTTTTGCAGCCCCGGTACTAGATCCAGCTTGATTTCCACGGCCCATCCCTCTATTTGCACCGGTAGTCTGATAAGAAGCGGACGGAGGTACACGGTCTTGGACGGATGACTGAACTGGAGCATGAGGTGCTGCTGGAGTAGATCCTGGTCCACTCCTACAATAACAAGCACAATGTCCATTCTTCCCACAATTATGGCATGCAACGGCCGGCATCGGGCATTTCGAATTGATGTGCCCCTGGTCTCCACAGTTATAGCACACAATAGATAGTCTGATTGTTCGAGGTTGCTATCCGGTTGGCTTCGACGCCATGGGTTTCCGTTAAGAAGGATTTGGCACTGGTTGGGGCCTCTTGAATGTTCCCCGGTTGCTGTCTGTCTGGTTCTGGTTCTTGAATTTCTTGTTGTTGGACTGCGGTTGCTTCTTGGAAATTTCTTTCGCGGTCAATTCGTACTCCAGAGCTTTCTCAATGAACTCCGGCAGGGTCGTATAGTGGTGATTCAACAGTTGCATTCTCATTCAGGGTTTAAGCCTCTTGAGAAAATATTTAATCTTATCGGCCTCCGTTCGGACAATCGTAGCGGCAAAATAAAGAAATGCCTGGAATTTCTCGGCAACAGATAGTACAACATCATCTTCAGATGGGTCTGGATTCAGCAATTCAGATAGTTTGGCCTTGCCGAGAGGACCCGAATAGTAACGGTCTAGCATGAGATTCTTAAATTGCTCCTAAGTACATACGCCATCTGCTGGCCTCACCGAAAGCCACCAGGTGTGGACGCCCTTGCCCAGGTAGTAAGCTTCTATGGAGACGCGATTCTCTGCTGGACAATCTACCATATCGAACAATTTCTCGAAGTGTTCAATCCAATGCACGATATCAGCAGGCTCAGAGGAACCTTCAAAAATCGGGGGTCGCTGGCGAAAGATGTCACTGATGATCCGACTCACCGGTGCACCATATACAAGAGGTGGCCCATGTTGCTGGTCGGTAGCAGCTCTCTGCATAGTTTCCATTAACTGACCCATCTGGGTCATCTGAGCCATCATGCCCTGCATCACAGTGTAAGGATTGACACGAGCTTTCTCGCGTCCAGTGTGGTGCGATTGGTCCCTAGAAGGCGAATCACTGCCTGCGGAACTATGTTCTGCATTCGCACGCCTGTTGGCTCGTGGTATCGGGATTCGTCCCCTTCCGTGGCCTCGTCCTCCTCTGCCACGGCCTCTCAAATTTCTTTCCATACTGAAAGAATTAATTCGTAAAGATAACCATAAGTACAGTTCATGATACCAATTAGAATTCATGCTAAGTTAATAGCAACAAGAAATTACATATTCAAGAAAACAGTTCGTAATGAATTATCGACACTACGAGGGTCACACAAAATATCATATCGACGTTGAGTCGAACAATTTCAATCATATAATCAATCCAGAATTTTCTTCGAATTATCAATCAGATAATTCCTGCCACAAATCCTTAAAATGCCAAGATCAACAAAGAGATCCATTCTGATATCAATATCATGCCAGTAATTAAATCATAGCTCATAAAGTACGTACCACATTTGGCTCGTAGGATCAGGCGCTCGCACGGTTCACACGTGACACGAAGGTCTTTTGATACTAGTTCAATACACAATGACTCTAAAAAAATCGACGCTCTGATACCATCTTCTGTAACACCCCAAAAAGGCGGCCATTACAGTGCTGTGGACCCCACACTGGGGCCCACCAGGCGATACCCAAAATACAGATTAAATACGCAATACATGTGATACCAAACCACAATTCATAGTACTTACTCCGATTAGGAGTTCACAGTAGTATGACCAATGGCCTTATTATACACAGGATCCAAAATACAAGTATAATCCATATGGAGATGGAATATACTTTAAATAACAATACATTGTCCATAATTAAAATAAAGCGGAAAGATAACATTACATGGTTCGAACATGACCGGACAACAAAAGACTTGGGGCCCCTGAACTAGTATCCTTCGAACCCTTCGCCATCACCATGATCTTCCCGTGCTTTTCCTTTTTCCTCGACCTAAAATACAACACAAGTATTTTGCCCAATACAGGGTCAGATATACATGATAAATGGTTTCTCAAGATATTATACAATTCACATATATAAGATTTCAAGGAAAACAACCCGACTAACGAACATACCCCTCAGGCGTATGAACGCTTAGTCACAAAACGTCGAACACATCCAAATATATATAAATGGACTATGAACGACTAATATAGTACGGATCAAGATGGACATCACAGTACGCCCGATCCGGAAATGTGTTAGTGCACATGTCCACCCCGTATACGGAATCCAGGATATACGTGGGATAACGTACCTAATTATCGTCACGAACTATGTCTCGTTTGCACAGTCCAATACGGAAACATCCACGCATGACTATATATGTGCCTGGATAAAAATCCTACATAATAACTAATCGGAATGCAGATATGATTCCGGATATGTCACGATACAACATGACAACGAATTCAATAAATCACATATCCAATTAAGGATCAAGAACTCACCGAACTGACAATAAGGATCAATAACATCAACGGTTCAAAATTACGAACTTTGGAATGCAATCCCACGATGAAAACGGGACATCTCAAAAATAATATCAATTCACGGATCACAATTTCATAAGTGTTTCATATACACGAAACGCATAATCATCACAAGAATCCAAACATCATTATAACCAAACAAGATAACTTGCCTCAATACGGAGACGAGAATAGTCCTTCCTTGTCGAACGAACGAACGGTCCTCGACTTAATATCGGTTACTCGAACAATTAACCTTGTAAGGGATACAATCCATTCAATAACACATTCTCATAACTATCGACATATAGTTCAGCGAATCGATATCCTAAATTCAATTTGCTTAGTTCAACTATCTATTGTATCATAATTCCATTTCAAGGATTCACACTAAGTTCAATTTATTATCATTTTCGGTTACCATTCAAGGTGTTCTCGATTATTCATGTGGTTCAAACGAATGAGCATTTATCAAGGACAATCCTTAAGGAGCACTTGCTAAAATGGATATGCTGATAGAATTTCTTAAAATCAACATCAATATTTGAAAGATATAATCCGAACAACTACGTTTCATAAAACATTGATTAAAACGAAGGTTACTCGGTGATTATCATTGTTCAACGAATCATGAGTTTGTCATGTTAGTTTAATGATATAGTTGAATTATTCATCACGAGATCATTGCGAAATCATCATCAAGGTGAATTAACATCTATGAACTATAATCTTATGTCGATGTAATTCAAGGTTCAACCAATTCTAATGAGGAACCTGTAACACCCCCAAATCCCATTGGGTTATTACAGTTCCGCGGACCCCACGCCAAGAGATCCACCAGGCGAACATGACCAAAATACAACAAACTGACCAAAAGGGGAATCTCATTCCCTACTATGACATCCAACATAATATTCCGATATGGAATTTCAACGACAAAGGTAGGCCTACATTGCCAAAATAAAAGTACAACACATCCACGAGCCTTACCTGGATAATACAAAATGACAAAGACTGAACAAAACTAGAGTACTCCAACTGTCTTACTGGCATGAACACCAAAACATCTCGGACTAGTATCGCTCGAATGCCTCGTCGCCATCGACATGCCCCTGTGTCTCAACTCTCTCCTCGCTAACACCTAAAACATGAAAACATGTTCCGCCCCCACGGGGTCAGTCATCCAGATAATGAATATCAAATACATGTACAACATGATATGCATCCAAAGGCAGAATGAACAATATGGTAATAGTAATACGAGATGCTCACAAACCAAAGTAAGAATCGAGCATTCGTGAAACACTATGCCCGCGGCATACGATCGATACCTGCTCAACAGGGTAGAACACAAGTGCCCAACGGCGAATCATCAATATAGAACACACAATGAAATTACCTAAAGGCAAACAAACACTGACTGGATACGAATCACAATGCCTGAAGTCTTCAACAGAAACATCAATACATCACAATGGCCTGAAGACCCATCAGCCACAGCAGTCAAAATATCATAAAGGTCTGAAAACCCCTCAGCCGAAGTTGTATATCACAATAGCCTAAAAGCCGAACAACCCGAAGTTGTATCAATGAGGGCCGAAGCCACAGTCGAAGCCATATCACAATGAGGGCCGAAGCCACGACATGAAGCCGTATCACAATGAGGGCCGAAGCCACGCCACGAAGCCGTATCACAATGAGGGACGAAGCCACGGCACGAAGCCGTATCACAATGAGGGCCGAAGCCACGGCACGAAGCCGTATCACAATGAGGTCATCCAATGACCGTGACTTGCTGATTTGCAGGTGCTGGGAAACCAATTGCGAAGGTTCAAGCCCCGTACTTACCCATCGAGCACTAGCCGACACTAGCCTCCAAAACACAATTAATCACCACAGTAACGATTCCAAGATTATCGAATTCACAAGAATAATAGTGTGCTGCCTTGAATCGGCCAACAAGATAAAATACTCATGGATGAGCACCGTCCTCGGCGGTCCCAATTTAAATACCTCGATTACCTTGGAATGGCCAATCGATCATGACGACTGAACAGATGGGAACTATCCTCAATAGTCCCAATTCAATACACCGATCACCTTAGAACGGTCGATCGATAACACGATATAACGGATGAAGAGTGTCTTAGACAGTCCCAATTCAATACGTCGATTACCTTAGAACGGTTAATCGTTAACCAATGATACAACGGATGGGAAGTGTATTCGACAGTCCCAATTCAATACGTCGATTACCTTAGAATGGTCAATCGATACACAATGATATAACAGATGGGAAGTGTCTTCGACAGTCCCAATTCAATACGTCGATTACCTTAGAACGGTTAATCGATAATATATAATACAACGGATGGGAATTATCTTAGATAATCCCAATTCAATACCTCGATTACCTTAGAACAGTCAATCGATAACTAATAATACAACGGATTGGAATTATCCTAGATAATCCCAATTCAGTACCTCGATTACCTTAGAACGGTCAATCGATAACCAATGATACGTTAGAATAGATATCCCGACGCCTTAAACTGACCACCGAAATAGAGATGATAAACGAATATATCAAATGCCTTCAATCGGCCAATACAACATCATAGCAACGGTTCCAATGCGATAATAACAATTCAATGATGCCTCAGAACGACATTAACGTCAACAATAATAATCGATACATCGATACCGCGAACCGGCTATCGACAACATCAGTATCAACAAGAATCTCAATGCCTTAAACCGGCCGTTAACGAATAACAATAACATCTACCATAATTGATGAAGGGTATTGTATCAAACAATCCCCTAATATCAACAAAATCATAGAGAGACCAAGTCTCGAAATGATACAACACATTCATACACATACATGATAACATTAATCTCATTGACCAGTACAAGTATAAAACTTGCCTTAAACCAGAGGCGAGCAAGTCCTTCCACGATCAACGTCCTGGCACGAAACGACAAACGGCACCTACCGATGATCACAAACACTCGAACAACCTTGAATGAAAAACGATTCATTCAAAAACACAAAATTAATAGAAAACAACACCAAGGACAAACCCGATTCAACCCCGAATCGGTTAAACTCTACCAATCAATATCATAGTTCTCAACTATGAATTCTAACATCCTCCAACACCTCAAAATCGATATGATCAAATGTTCTCAACACTTGTGAAATAATTCAATAAGAATCACTTAAGAACAACATCGAAACAACATCTCCAAGATGATAATACTACCAATGCCATCCTCAAAAACTTCAAGAACATCATCATCTCAATAGACATGATGTCTCTACTGACATCAATCACTAATTCTTCAAGAATTCAGATTAATCAACAATTTCGAAATTATGATAATCACCCCTTAAATCATCATAAATCCTTACTAAAATGGTTATAATCTTTCAAGAACACCACCACCAACAATAATCATCTCAAGACTATGTTAATAATATAACAATCTTAATATAATCCTTCATAGACATGATTATAACCTCCAAACAATCTAAAACATCAAGAAAACAATCATACTCAAGGTATACCAACATGTTTTTCATCAAAAGTTTATCAAAACCATGAAGAATCATGATATACTCCATCAATCAAACAATACCCGCAGAAAACAACAACAAAAACTCGAAAATCACTTGAAGAACAAGAGATTGAGGGAACTTACCAAAGAAGAACAAGAAGAAGCCTCTAAACACCAAAGGAGCACCAACAAGCTTCCAACTTCAAGCTTCAATCCAAACTAGGATGATCAAGATCGAGTTGGAAGAGGCTAAACATCAAGAACAAGTTCAAGCGGAAGATTCTAGGGAGAGAAAATGTGTTTTGGTTCGTGAGGAAATGAAATACGAAACCAAGATAAATAGACTGTCCAATTCATTACGTACGTTATACACTATGGTTAACGTACGTAAGAGGCATTACGTATGTTATGTCATGACATTAACGTACGTAATGTAAATACAGAACTAACTGGACTAAAATACGAAGGCCTTAACGTACGTAAGCAAAAATCTATTATGTACATTAACAAGCTACCTGCATTACGTACGTAGAGCTCACCTCTTAACGTACGTAAGGGTCCGTTGACTACAATAGTGAGATCCGTTCGGAAGATGCTCTGGACCGACCGGCCAAAAGTGACTACAAGGAAGGTTCCTACCACCTACCAAGCATTACGTACGTAACCTTACAGGCATAACATATGTAATGGCAACACGCTAGCATACGTAATGCTACACCCGTAGCGTACGCTAAGGCTATGAACTTAGACAAAAATCCAAACTCTCCAACCAACATTCAAACGATGAAACCAACCCGACGACATGTAAAAATATTTCGATCCCGAAATATTCCAATACAATATGCATTGTTTCAGTCCAAAACAAAAATACTTGTACAATTCCAAATGAATATGTACAACTCGACAGTAACACGAAAGAAGAAAAAAAATTACCCCCGGATATTACATACTCCTCCCCTTAAAAAGAGTTTCGTCCCCGAAACTCAGGGTACACCACAAGGGATAAAGACTATCCATCAGGATAAGAAAACAACATCTCCAGGAATACTCCTCACTGCAAACCACTTCGCTTCAGTAATCGGGCCAACCCCACGGGTCCCCGCGTCTCCTCTGCCCGAACACGGCTAAAAACAAGAGATAAAAACACTCAACCAACTGCGAGATCAGCCGAATCATGACTCTCCCGCTAGAGACCAGCCAGGAAGTCGTACCAACCGCATGACTAGTAATACCGGCGTACACACCCCGCAGGAGTCGCCTATTGTACATGTCTACAATCATCGGTGTACACTCCCCCGTTCTCATTGGCATCGAACGCTCAAGCAATCAGTGTCTCATGCCACAAAAGGAAAATAACAACGCACATATAGTCTTCGGGACCATATCAACCGCACGCCCAAGTCCTCACGACTCGGCGTCTCGAATTGCAATGAACAATTACCCAGATTATCACAAAAATCTCGGGTATAATGTCAAAAGAAAAGAAAAATGCATCGAACGACCTCAAATCTCAAGATTCTCATATAAAATTATCACAAGATAGATCAACAACAAATGGTTCACAACCAGAAAACTACAATACAGACTGAGTCAAACATCAATCCGAAAAACAAGGAAAATACAAATCAAGGCTACATCTCAAATGTACCTGAAATCAACATCCTCCAGATCATCGAACTCCTCGATCTCATCGACTCGAAGAAGGCCCAAATCTGAACTTGCTGCTGCTCCTCGGCTATCCATACCTCTGGCTCTCGAAGCCTGATAGGACCTCTTGGATGAAGTACGGACTAGAGTAACAAAGTCTCTCGAGGCCCGTGAGCTCTCTCGAGACCTACTAGTACCAGAACTCCGGCAGTATTTCTGAAGGTGTCCTTGCCTCCCACACAGAAAACAAACAATAGCTGGCACAGTACAACGGGTACTAACGTGCCCCTCTGAATCACAGTTAAAGCAAACAACAGTCGAACTCGTCGTCCGAGAATAAGATGATTTCCCAGCACGAAGACGACCTCTTGGACGTCGGAGCCCTATGTCCCTCTGAACGTATCGGCATCCTAGTCCTCCCACCCGAAGAAGTTGAAGGTTATTTCTGAGCAAGCTCCTTGATCAAAATCTCTGCTCCAAGAGCCTTCTCGATGAATTCGCCAAGTGAGTTACAATTATGATTGAACAACTGCATCCTCAACTGCGGGTTCAGCCTCTTGCTAAAATACTTGATCTTATCCGCTTCAGTACGGATAACAGACGAAGTAAACTGAAGAAGTCCCTGAAACTTCTTAGCAATAACAATAACACCCTCGTCCTCGATGGATTCGGGGTCCAAGACCTCCGACAACTTGGCTTCACGAAGTGGAGCCGGATAATACCTATCTAACATGAGAGTCTTAAACTCAATCCAAGCACAATCACGATCGGTGGGTTTCACAGAAAGCCACCAAGAATAAGCGCCTTTACTCAAATAGTAAGCCAATACTGCCACCTTACTCTCTTCCGGACACTGAACCATGTCGAAGAGTTTATCAAAATGTTCAAGCCAATGAAAAATATCAGCTGGTTCCGACGAACCCTCAAAAGTAGGCGGCCTCTGACGAGAGATGTCGCCGATAATGTGACTCACTCTCCCGGCCTCTCCATAAAACGGCACCTGGAGTCCCTGCTGCTGTGTACCACGAACCATCGAGGTGTGCATGGTTTCCATTATATGCGTCATCTGAGTCATCTGGGTCATCATGCCCCTCATAAGCAAGAAAGAGTCGACGTGTCCATTCTTAATCTGATCGACTCCTCGAGTATGACATCCTGAAGGGAAATCGGTTGCGTTGGTAACACCACCGGAAGAACTCTGATCCATCTCAACAGCCGTACGCGTATAAACCTGAGGTTCTGGGTTTTGGCCTGCTCTGCGGCTTTTACCTTCTGTGCCACGTCCTCGGATTTCTCTTTCCATACTGAAAGAATAACGTTCGATCATGATCACAGTTCAAATATGCCTCAACGGCCAATCCAGAATGCTAAGTCAATAGCCAAACATGAGTATACATACTCAACAAATAAACAATCACCTCAAACATGTTAATTATAGCCGATACTGAGCCGACACGCTCCATGACAAATAATCACGAATGAATCGTAACACAAATGTTACATACATGTTTCAACAAAACATGTATAATCAATGGCATAATGAATGTATGAACATACAAGAGAATCGAGTCCTTACACACGTCATATGAAGATTAGAGGTCTTGCGATACTAGTCTTTACTGACGACGACTTGATGAAAGAATGACTCATATAGTCATCCAACTACCATGACTCGCAAAACCCGACTGTCCAGATTGTCATAACCTGACAGTTCACTACCACCGCGTCGGTAGAACCAAATAACTCACATATCAGGGTATCTCACAACCCAATTCTACGATACCATATTCTGTAACACCCCCAATTCCCATTGGGTTATTACAGTGCCGCGTACCCCACGCTAGGAGAACCACCAGGCGAACATGACCAAAATACAACAAACTGACCAAAAGGGGAATCTCATTCCCTACTATGACATCCAACATAATATTCCGATATGGAATTTCAACGACAAAGGTAGGCCTACATGGCCAAAATAAAAGTACAACACATCCACGAGCCTTACTCGGATAATACAAAATGACAAAGACTGAACAAAACTAGAGTACTCCAACTGTCTGACTGACATGAACACAAAACATCTCGGACTAGTATCGCTCGAATGCCTCGTCGCCATCGTCATGCCCCTGTGTCTTCTCTCTCTCCTCGCAAACACCTAAAACATGAAAACATGTTCCGCCCCCACGGGGTATGAATATCAAATACATGTACAACATGATATGCAACAAAAGGCAGAATGAAAAGTATGGTAATGGTAATACAAGATTCTCATAAACCAAAGTAAGAATCGAGCATTCGTGAAACACTATGCCCATGGCATACGATCGATACCTGCTCAACAGGGTAGAACACAAGTGCCCAACGGCGAATCATCAATATAGAACACACAATGAAATTACCTAAAGGCAAACAAACACTGACTGGATACGAATCATAATGCCCGAAGGCTCCAACAGAAACATCAATACATCACAATGGCCTGAAAGCCCCTCAGCCGCAGCTGTCAAAATATCATAAAGGTCTGAAAACCCCTCAGCCGAAGCCGTATCACAATGAGGGCTGAAGCCACAGCCGAAGCCGTATCACAATGAGGGCCAAAGCCATCGCACGAAGCCGTATCACAATGAGGGCCGAAGCCACGGCATGAATCCGTATCACAATGAGGTCATCCAATGATCGTGACCTGCTGATTTGCAGGTGCTGGGAAACCAATCGCGAAGGTTCAAGCCCCAGACTTACCCATCGAGCACTAGCCGAGACTAGCCTCCAAAACACAATTAATCACCACAGTAACGATTCCAAGATTATCGAATTCACAAGAATAATAATGTGCTGCCTTGAATCGGCCAACATGATAAAATACTCACAAATGAGCACTGTCCTCAGCGGTCCCAATTCAAATACCTCGATTACCTTGGAATGGACAATCGATCACGACGACTCAACAGATGGGAACTATCCTCAATAGTCCCAATTCAATACACCGATCACCTTAGAACGGTCAATCGATAACACGATAAAACGGATGGAGAGTGTCTTCGACAGTCCCAATTCAATACGCCGATTACCTTAGAACGGTTAATCGATAAACAATGATACAACGGATGGGAAGTGTATTCGACAGTCCCAATTCAATACGTCGATTGCCTTAGAATGGTGAATTGATACACAATGATACAACGGATGGGAAGTGTCTTCGACAGTCCCAATTCAATACGTCGATTACCTTAGAACGGTTAATCGATAACCAATAATACAACGGATGGGAATTATCTTAGATAATCCCAATTCAATACCTCGATTAGCTTAGAACGGTCAATCGATAACCAATAATACAACGGATGGGAATTATCTTAGATAATCCCAATTCAATACCTCGATTACCTTAGAATGAACAATCGATAACCAATGATACGTTAGAATAGATGTCCTGACGCCTTAAACCGACCACCGAAACAGAGATGATAAACGAATATATCAAACGCCTTCAATCGGCCAATACAACATCATAGCAACGATTCTAATTCGATAATAAAGATTCAACGATGCCTTAAAACGACATTAACGTCAACAATAATAATCGATATATCGATACCGCGAATCGGCTATCGACAACATCAGTATCAACAAGAATCTCAATGCCTTAACCCGGCTGTTAACGAATAACAATAACATCTAGCATAAATTCCGAAGGGTATTGTATCAAACAATCCCCTAATATCAACAAAATCATAGAGAGACCAAGTCTCGAAATGATACAACACATTCATACACATACATGATAACATTAATCTCATTGACTAGTACAAGTATAAAACTTGCCTTAAACCAGAGGCGAGCAAGTCCTTCCACGATCAACTTCCTGGCATGAAACCACGAACGACGCCTACCGATGATCACAAACACTCGAACAACCTTGAATGAAAAACGATTAATTCAATAACACAAAATCAATAGAAAACAACACCAAGGACAAACCCGATTCAACTCCGAATCGGTTAAACTCTACCAACGAATATCATAGTTCTCAACTATGAATTCTAACATCCTCCAACACCTCAAAATCGACATGATCAAATGTTCTTAACACTTGTGAAATAATTCAACAAGAATCACTTAAGAACAACATCAAAACAACATCTTCAAGATGATAATACTACCAATGACATCCTGAAAAACATCAAGAACATCATCATCTCAATAGACATGATGTCTCTACTAACATCAATCACTAATTGTTCAAGAATTCAGATTAATCAACAAGATTAATTTAACCATTTTGAAATTATGATAATCACCCCTTAAATCATCATAAATCCTTACTAAAATGGTTATAATCTTTCAAGAACACCACCAACAACAATAATCATCTCAAGACTATGTTAATCATGTAACAATCTTAACATAATCGTTCCTAGACATGATTATAACCTCCAAACAATCTAAAACATCAAAAACACAATCATACTCAAGGTATACCAACATGTTATTCATCAAAAGTTTATCAAAACCATGAAGAATCATGATATACTCCATCAATCAAACAATACCTGCAGAAAACAACAACAAAAACTCGAAAATCACTTGAAGAACAAGAGATTGAGGGAAATTACCAAAGAAGAACGAGAAGAAGCCTCCAAACACCAAAGGAGCACCAACAAGCTTCCAACTTCAAGCTTCAATCCAAACTAGGATGATCAAGATCGAGTTGGAAGAGGCTAAACATCAAGAAAAAGTCCAAACGAACGATTCTAGGGAGAGAAAATGTGTTTTGGTTCGTGAGGAAATGAAATACGAAACCAAGATAAATAGACTGACCACTTCATTAAGTACGTTATACACTATGGTTAACGTACGTAAGAGGCATTACGTACGCTATGTCATGACATTAACGTACGTAATGTAAATCCAGAACTAACTGGACTAAAATACGAAGGCCTTAACGTAAGTAAACAAAAATCTATTACGTACGTTAACAAGCTACGTGCATTATGTACGTAGAGCTCACCTCTTAACGTACGTAAGGGTCCGTTGACTGCAATAGTGATATCCGATCGGAATATTGTCGGGACCCACCGGCCGAAAGTGACTACAAGGAAGATTCCTACCACCTACCAAGCATTATGTACGTAACCTTACAGGCATAACGTACGTAATGGCAACACGCTAGCGTACGTAATGCTACACCCGTATCGTACGCTAAGGCTATGAACTTAGCCAAAAATCCAAACTCTCCAACCAACATTCAAACGACGAAACCAACCCGACGAGAAGTAAAAATATTTCGATCCCGAAATATTCCAATACAATATACATTGTATCAGTTCAAAAAAACAATACTTGTACAATTCCAAATGAATATGTACAACTCAACAGTAACACGAAAGAAGAAAAAAATTACCCCCGGATTTTACAGAACCTAAGTTCATCTAGTTCAAAATCTCTCTAAACATGATAGTTGATTCAATATAATGATAAAAATTCTACACATTAACCTATCTAAAATGAAACTAATGATTATTATTGTCTTAGTAATGTTAATAGTTCAGCAAGAAGAGTGAGTTTCTATTAGCCATGATTACTACCATTTAAAACATCAAGAATACATCATGTCTGTAATACCTGCAATTTCGGATTTCGGTGATTTTCTTTTTTTTCGGCGGGAGCCCGTTTCAACGACTCACTCGTGATCATTTCGTCATTCCGAGAGTAATTAATTCTGCACTTTTTGTCATCCGAGTTCATTTCGGTATCGTTTTGTTGATTTCCGTGTTCATAAGTGGTTTTTCCGTACTTGAGTTTGATTCTTGCGAATCTCGTCCTAAAATGTTGTTTCGAGTTTCTCGTAAGTTCATTTAATGTTATTATTCATGTTGCGAGCTTCGTCTTGGTGTTTCGATCGTGTATCGTGTATTTCGGACGTTTTGGGTCATTTTCATAATTCCCAAAGTTTTGGGTAATTACTTTCCGTTGTCGAATTTCGAGCATTCGGGTGGTCGGAATCGTGTGTTCTCTTAGATTAGCATTCAGGTCTGAGTTTCGGGATTTTTCGGACCGTCGGATCGACCGAGTCCTGGCTGGCAGGACCTGGCCGAGTAACGACCGCTATGGCCCGGCAGTTACGGCCGCAATGGCCGGTTACGTACGTAAGGCCCTGGCCGGTAACGTACGTAACGGGCCGGAAGATTTGGGGCAGTGGTTCGGCCATGGCTGGTTACGGCCGTAAGTCATGGCCGATTACATACGTTATGTGGCCAGCACTCAGTCTATTTAAGGCCAGCAGATGTTTTTTTACCATTTTTCTCACTTCGTTCTTCCTCTTCCGCGGCTGGAGACTTCTTGGGCGTGGAGACATGTTGTCATACAACAAATCTATGAAGTCTTGGAGTTCATGTCATCAATCATCCATCCGATAACATCCCTTGCTCGAGCGAATCAGGTCAGATTTTTTAGAAATCTAGTTTTGGGAAATTTGGGTGTTTTGGTTGTTTTCATCCGTTTAATCAGATTTAACTTAGGATTGAGATGTATTGATGATTATTTAGATGTATTATATCATTTCCATTGATATTCCATGGTTGGATCGTATTGATTCGTTGTTTTGGTCGAGTTCTTGATTGACGCCTTGAAGGTGTCCGATAGAATGTCTTAGAGGGGTTTTCGGACGTTCTACGATTATTCTTCCTCGTATGATCATTGATTTATTAATTATATGATATTAGGGTCGAGTTTCTTGCGAAGAAACTGTGTTGAACCCTTCCGTTCGTTGTCGTCTTCCTTTTCGATAGCATCGGGCATTCCGAAGCTTCTATGTTGAGCCGTGTCCGTTCGTGGTTCCGTTGCTCGTGGTTTCGAGGCAAGTACCTTGTCCATATAATTCTTGTTTTGTGAATATGATAATTAGTGATTGTCTTTATGTGTTGGTTTTGTTGTTTGAAATGAACTTTCAAAAGATTCGGTTTAGCCTCGTTAAAGGCTCACTTTCAAAATGCGTGTGTGTTGTAAATTGTGTGGGTTGTAAGTGACTACGTGAATCCTTTGGATATGTTTGGCGTTGATGTTGCGCTTGGTAATGTGTGTGTACGTATATGGTTTCATTTCGGTGCATTGTGGTTTGACGTGGTGTTTTGCTAAGTGTTTGATGCCTCTGGGTGAATTATTTGGATATCCTTGGTGTGATATGTTATTTGTGCATGATTGATTCGCGGCCAGCTCGGGAGGGTCCGACGGGGCCTCGAGTGGGATTTGTGGCTTTGTCCCGATCCTAGGTGACGTGTTGTGCTTGATTATTTCACGGTCAGCTCGGGAGGGTCCGACAGGGCCTCGAGTGGGATTCGTGGCTTCATCCCGGTCCTAGGTGACGTGTTGTGCTTGATTATTTTGCGGCCAGCTTGGGAGGGTCCAACGGGGCCTCGAGTGGGATTCGTGGCTTCGTCCCGGTCCTAGGTGATGTGTTGTGGTTGATTATTTCACGGCCAGCTCGGGAGGGTCCGATGGGGCCTCGAGGGATTCGTGGCTTCATCCCGGTCCTAGGTGATGTGTTGTGCTTGATTTTTTTGCTAGCCAGCTTGGGAGGATCCGACGAGGCCTCGAGTGGGATTTGTGGCTTCGTCCCGGTCCTAGGCGATGCGAGTATGTGTGTATGTTTTGTGAATGTGTTTCCTCACCTCGGGAGGGTTCGACGAGGCCACGGAGGGAGTCCAATGGTTTTGCCCTAGATTCACGAGTGTGTGTGTATGTTTTGTGAATGTATTTGCTCACCTCGGGAGGGTTCGACGGGGCCACGGAGGGAGTCCAATGGTATAGCCCTGGATTCATGAGTGAAACTTCACGGGTGCGTGTGTATTTTATGTCCATCGAGGATGCGTGACGTGGGTTTTAACCTGGTGTATTGTTGTTGGTTTCATCTGTGATAAACAAAAACCTTTGGGCTGTGACCCCTGTTGATTTTGGAAAGACAAGGATTTTGAAATCCTAAATTGTTTTCTATTAAAACTCTCGATGGCATTTTAAACCGTTTTATAAATTGTTTCCCTCGATTTATGGTCTTTCGGTTTTGGAATGTTTTACCCAAACTCTTGCCTCGGGAAGTACTTTTCGTTTCATTTGGATCTTTGAGGATTCCTGGTTATTGTTATTCATGGAATGTGAATTGTATGACTCGTATTTTGCACTTTGTTCTTGCACTAGTAAAACAGTGGAGTTTTGCTAACCCCCGAGTATTCGGGGGGTGGATGTCTGTTTTTGCATTCAGGTTTTGGGAGCATAACACAGGGTCGGCACGAAGGATGATGAAAGATGATCAATACTAATCACATGGGGAACCGTATGTTGTTGTATTGGTTCAGTTGTACTTTATTTTCCGCTGCAGTAATTTTTCCCCGTTGTACGGGAGTTGTTGTATTTTGACCCCTGCGTGGGTGTTAATTTTAGTTGAGTTGTATGTTTTTATTGAAAGACCAAGTCGGTCTACTGAGTTATTGTAGCCTTAAAGGCATCGTCGAGTTGTTCGTTTGTTGTTACCAGCCTGGTAGATCCTTGAGGAAAGGTTCTACGGCGTGTAATATCCCTAAGCGGATTTGGGGTGTTACATGAGTCGTGTCGTGACGCGTCGTCTGAGTTTGTTGGTTGTGATTAGTATCGTGGGGCGATCATCATCTTCGTACGACCTGTGGATGTAAGTCTCCCTTCTTTGTGTTTGTGCCTCGTCTGACGCGAGTTACAGGTATGATCATGAGTTAATTGACGGAATCCTCTTATGGATTTTGATTTCGTGATATGTGGTTATTTGACTCTCATATTTCGTTCATATGAGGAGTAGTGTCGCTGGATTGTGCATGTTGGACTGTATTTCTTTTATCCGCTGTGTGAGTTCTTTTGTAATGACTTCCAGTATTTTGCAAACTGAGTTTTATTTCGTAAAACCGATTCCCTCAACCGAGTTTTTGACACTATGGCCTTGATCGTTTTGGCGAAATTCTTTTGATGGTATTTAGTATTTTGTAAATGGATTTTGTGAGTTTTTGAAATATTACTGTCATCGGCCTTTTTGGCGTTTTTGTAAATGATTTTTAGCCTGGTGGGTTCCGGTGTGGGACCCACGGCGCTATAATGTTTCGTGTAATTACCTGAAATTTTTGGGCATTCTAGCCCATTGAATTATTTTCGAAAACCTTGAGTATCTTAGAAAATAAATTTTGAGACGTACGTTTAAAATGAATTGTTTTCTCGTGGTACTTCCAAGGTGCCACAATATGTTTCAAAATTCTTCTACCTCGAGGACCAAAATGTTTTGAGATATTTTCATTGATTTAGAAATACTTTTGCTTAGGCCCGAGGGTCGAATATTTTCGAAAGTTTTCACTAAAAGAAAGTGTCCTCATTTTTATCGAATGCGAAATGGTTTTCCAAAGTCTCGATAACGATGTTTCACGTTTGTACTTTTTTTTGAAGAGTGATACTCAAGATCAATCGGTGTTTCCAAAATTATTTTCAAAATGAGGTTTTCATTTTTTTTAACCTATCAATTCCCGTTTGCGTTTGGGAATGTATGTATGATGTTTGCTTTGTCGTTATGATGTTAACTTCCGAATATGATCGAATTGGTGGCATGAATGTTGAGGCGTTGCCACGTATTTATAGTACTAGCCCTCTGTGAGAGGTGTGAACTCGTATTTACTATTTGTCGCCTCGTGGTGATTTGCGTGTTGTCGCACGAGTGTGACCTGTTGAAGGGTTTGTACGTTTGTGTACATGTGTGATTGTTTCATGATGTTTGTAATTATGTGCTGGTTATCATTTGGGTCGTTGAGGTCGCCGAATGATACCGTCGTTGCTGTGGTGGTTGGGTGTGTATTACTATACGATGGTAATCGTTGTATATGATATGTGTTATGATTTTTCTATTGTTCCGAGTGATTACTTATTCAATATGCCGAGGGGCCGAGGTCGTGGTCGCGGCAATCAGACGCGTGGCTGAGATCATGCTGCCGGTGATGATGCCGGTATCAGTGTTGCTACTATTTTTCAGCAGGTAGACACACAGATGACTCAGTTGACTCAGGCAGTCCTGCGTGTTACAGATGTGACCCAGAACATCAGTGCAAATAAGTGGCTTCGAGAAGTGGTTCGTATGAATCCCCCTCATTTCGACGGTGCTGCAGATGCATTAGGCTGGGATAGTTGGCTTTTCCAGTTGGAAAAGATATTCGAGGTAGTTGATTGTCCAGAAGAACGTAAGGTGCCGGTAGCTCAGTATCTTTTCGACAAGGATGCCGCTGGCTGGTGGGAGGATGTTAAGCCTCAAGATCATGTTTTCACATGGGCAGAGTTCCAGAGATTCATGAGAGATGAGTTTTGTCCGGAGCCGATCAGGAATCAGAAGATTAATGAATTCTTTTCGGCGAAACCGCAGGATGCACCGCTGTCTCAAGCTATTATTGATTTTAACAAATAGCTCGACTATGTGCAGAATCAAGTAAGGATAGAGGAGGACAAAATTTGTCATTTTAGTAGGCGGATGAATCCGGAGATTCGTCAGTACATGGCAGGTCTCGCTTGCACTTCCTTGACAGATTATCAGAATAGGGGGTTGGCCTATGAGCTATCCAGATTGCCGACCGAGATTATGTCCGCATCGAAGAAACAGAAAACCATTGGGGACTTTTCAGGAAATCAGGGGAGTGGGCCCCCTAAGTTGGGGACTTTGTTTCGTCGTCCTAAGGTGCTTCCTCGATCGCATGATCAGGGGAGTAGTACCCCTGCAGCGAGTTATGTGAACAGATCGAAGATATGTTATAACTATAGTCGAGCGAGCCATACTGCGAAGAATTGTCATTCACCGTTAGTCAACTGTTTCGAGTGTGGCCAAGTGGGTCACCGAGCCATGCATTACGAGACGGTAGCTGAGAGATTTGGGGATCGAGGTTGCTTCTCTGCTCCGAAAGGACACGGAGATGCGTAGCGCGATTTTTGAGGATTTCGGCATTGTTCGAATTATTTATGATTGTCCTTATGGATCGTTTTGTGTTTATTTCTGTTTTCTCGACTATGCGTGTTTCCTTGTAATAGGTGCTTTGTGTTTTGTGATTGTTCGGATAATGAACTTGATTGTATTATCTGTTTGATGACGATTGTCACTTAATGGTTTCATTATGTTTCTATCAGTGTCGTTGTGTTGGTCGTCGTGGAGCGTGTTTTCACGCCGTATGTCTCTTTGCGTTTCTTGCAGCGTTTCACCGTTGGGCACGAGTTTTCAGTTTTTGTGTATCTCGTCGAGTTTTCCTGGCGGGGATATTGCTTCTCCCTACTTGTTTTAAGTTTCGGGACGAAACTTCTTTTAAGGAGGGTAGAATGTAATACCCGCAATTTCTGATTTCGGTGATTTTCTTTTTTTTCGGCGGTAGCCCGTTTCGACGACTCGCTCGTGATCATTTCCTCATTCCGAGAGTAATTAATTCTGCACTTTTTATCATCCGAGTTCGTTTCGGTATCGTTTTGTTGAGTTCCGTGTTCATAAGTGGTTTTTCCGTACTTGAGTTCGATTCTTGCGAATCTCATCCTAAAATGTTGTTTTGAGTTTCTCATAAATTCATTTAATGTTATTATTCATGTTGCGAGCTTCGGCTTGGTGTTTCGATCATGTATCGTGTATTTCCGAAGTTTTGGGCCATTTTCGTAATTTCCCAAAGTTTTGGATGGTCGGAATCGTGTGTTCTCTTAGCACTTAGATTCATCTTTGTGAGTACTTCGTAACCGTATATTCGATTCACATTCAGGTCTGAGTTTCGGGATTTTTCGGACCGTCGGATCGACCGAGTCCCGGCTGGCAGGACCTCGCCGAGTAACAGCCGTTATGGCCCGGCACTTACGACTGGAGGCCCTGACCGGTAATGTACGTAACAGGCTGGCATATTTGGGGCAGTGGTTCGGCCATGGCCGGTTACGGCCGTAAGTCATGGCCGATTACGTACGTTATGTGGCCAGCAGTCAGCCTTTTTAAGGCCAGCAGACGTTTCTTCACCATTTTTCTCACTTCGTTCTTCCTCTTCCGCAGCTGGAGACTTCTTGGGCGTGGAGACATGTTGTCATAAAACAAATCCATGAAGTCTTGGAGTTCATATCATCAATCATCCATCCTATAACATCCCTTGATCGAGCGAATCAGGTCAGATTTTCTAGAAATCTAGTTTTGGGGAATTTGGGTGTTTTGGTTGTTTTCATCCGTTTAATCCGATTTAATTAGTATTGGGATGGATTGATGATTATTTAGATGTATTATATCATTTCTCTTGATATTCCATGGTTGGATTGTATCGATTTGTTGTTTTGGTCGAGTTCTTGATCAACGCCTTGAAGGTATCTGGTAGAATGTCTTAGAGGGGTTTTCGGACGTTCTACGATTATTCTACCTCGTATGATCATTGATTTATTAATTATATGATGTTATGGTCGAGTTTCTTGCGAAGAAACCGTGTTGAACTCTTCCGTTCGTTGTCGTCTTCCTTTTCGATAGCATCGGGCGTTCCAAAGCTACCCTGTTGAGCCGTGTACGTTCGTGGTTCCGTTGCTCGTGGTTTCGAGGCAAGTACCTTGTCCATATAATTATTTTTTTGTGAATATGATAATTAGTGATCGTCTCTATGTGTTGGTTTTGTTGTTTGAAATGAACTTTCAAGAGATTCGGTTTAGCCTCGTTAAAGGCTCACTTTCAAAACGCGTGTGTACGTATATGGTTTCATTTCGGTGCATTTTGGTTTGACGTGGTATTTTGCTAAGTGTTTGATGCCTCTGTGTGAATTGTTTAGATATCCTTGGTGTGATATGTTATTTGTGCATGATTGATTCGCGGCCAACTCGGGAGGGTCCAACGGCGCCTCGAGTGAGATTCGTGGCTTCGTCCCGGTCCTAGGTTACGTGTTGTGCTTGATTATTTCGCAGCCAGCTCGGGAGGGTCCGACGGGGCCTCGAGTGGGATTCGTGGCTTCATCCCGGTCCTAGGTGACGTGTTGTGCTTGATTATTTCGTGGCCAGCTCGGGAGGGTCCGAGGGGCCTCAAGTGGGATTCGTGGCTTCATCCCGGTCCTAGGTGACGTGTTGTGCTTGATTATTTCGCGGCCATCTCTGGAGGGTCCGACGGGGCCTCGAGTGGGATTCGTGGTTTCATCCCGATCCTAGGTGACGTGTTGTGCTTGATTATTTTGCTAGCGAGCTCGGGAGGGTCCGATGGGGCCTCGAGTGGGATTTGTGGCTTCATCCTGGTCCTAGGCGATGCGAGTATGTGTGTATGTTTTGTGAATGTGTTTGCTCACCTCGGGAGGGTTCGATGCGGCCACGTAGGGAGTCCAATGGTTTCGCCCTGGATTCACGAGTGAAACTTCACGAGTGCATGTGTATGTTTTGTGAATGTGTTTGCTCACCTCGGGAGGGTTCGACGGGGCCACGGAGGGAGTCCAATGGTATAGCCCTGGATTCTTGAGTGAAACTTCACGGGTGCGTGTGTATTTTATGTCCGTCGAGGACGCGTGACGTGGGTTTTAACCTGGTGTATTGTTGTTGGTTTCATCTGTGATAAACAAAAACCTTTGGGCTGTGACCCCTGTTGATTTTGGAAAGATAAGAATTCTGAAATCCTAAATTGTTTTCTATTAAAACTCTCGATGGCATTTTAAACCGTTTTATAAATTGTTTCCCTTGATTTATGGTCTTTCGGTTTTGAAATGTTTTACCCAAACTCTTGCCTTGGGAAGTACTTTTCGTTTCATTTGGATCTTTGAGGATTCATGGTTATTGTTATTCATGGAATGTGAATTGTATGACTCGTATTTTGCACTTTGTTCTTGCACTAGTAAAATAGTGGAGTTTTGATAACCCCCGAGTATTCGGGGGGTGGATGTCTGTTTTTGCATTCAGGTTTTGGGAGCATAACACAAGGTCGGCACGAAGGATGATGAAAGATGATCGATACTAATCACATGGGGAACCGTACGTTGTTGTATTGGTTCAGTTGTACTTTATTTTGCGCTGCAGTAATTTTTCCCCGTTGTACGGGAGTTGTTGTATTTTGACCCCTGCGTGGGCGTGAATTGTAATTGAGTTGTATGTTTTTATTGAAAGACCAAGTCGGTCTACTGAGTTATTGTAGCCTTAAAGGCATCGTCGAGTTGTTCGTTTGTTGTTACCAGCCTGGTAGATCCTTGAGGAAAGGTTCTACGGCGTGTAATATCCCTGAGCGGATTGGGGGTGTTACAATATCAAACCCTTGATCTCCATATTCATCATTAAGTTGTTGAAAAAATAACTACAACCATGTTTATCTTGATTAATTTACCATTAGGTGGAGTATATATTATCACTAACATTATAACTACAAAATTATAGAGTGAATTCGTATAACATAACTTCAGAAATGAAGAACAATACAACAAACCACAATAACACACTCTAAGCTTCAAGAATAACTCCAAACTTTCAATCAACAAGCTCCCAATCAAGATGCAAAGCTCAAACACAAGTGGAAAGAAGGTAGAAGTGATCTAGGGAGGCAGGAGGATGTTTATACTGGAGAAATATCAAAGTTGGACGTGCAAAATGAAAGACACAAGTTGTCTTTTTATAACAGCACAGTTCGCTACGTACGTTATACACCAAAGGATAACGTACGTTAGCATCTTTACGTACGCTACACCAAAAGTGTTACGTACGTAAGCTAGTTCTAGAGGATACTGGACTAAAATAAGAACATCATTACGTACATTATTGCTTGGAGCATTACGTACGTAATGTAGGTCAACTAGGCAGCTCCAAAAGATCAGATATTGGAATCACGCCCGACCCCACACGCCGAAAGTTGAGATCGGATACGACTGCAAGAATTACGTACGTAAAAGTCACCTCCTTACGTACGTAAATCCCACAATATAGCGTACATTATGCTAAAGGGTTAGCGTACGTTAAGTACAGAATTACTAGCCCAAAAATGCACTTATCTATACAACGCTGAAAATTCAATCATAGTGCGAGTGATAGTTATTATTAAGTCTATTATGATATATTCTAACATCAATAAATATTAAATAAATGCAAAAAGACTACAATAGTATGCAAGAATTTCCGTCGGATATTACAAGCAAATTGTTTTAATTTTACTGTTCAAATTGGATGTACTACAACTCACCGCTACAAAAGAGCGTTATTTTACCTTTATCGGTGACATTGTTCCTACATTAATTGTAGCGTACCAATATTTTTATTCATGCAAGTGATGCAAACATATTCTTACATAGTTCACTACTAATCTTTGTCCAGTTGCTCACGCATTACCAAAGGTAATCTTTTAGTAGCTTACTGATGAAGCAACACTCTATATTATTCTTTGGTGTCAAAAGTTGTGGCATTTCCTTGTCAATACTGCGTATATGTAAAAGTTAGTGTAATCATGTATATATGATAATGCCACATAAACTGTATAAAAATCGTTATAAACTTTTTTGACTTCATCTCATTTTATTATCAATAAACTCAATTCTAAATAGTTCCAAATGAATATTAATTAACACACTATTAATAATTTCTAAAACCTTTGGACTCCACTAATAATGGTCTTAATTTGTATTCACTGTATTCTATTCAGTCATGAAGGAGTCTTTGTGATTATTAAATTCCAATATCAAGTAGCCGACAAAGTGGACGGAAAATGCATAATTACAATCCCAATAACCAATGAGTAAACAAATTATACTATACCGGCAGCACGTGACGATCTACATATTCCAATGAATAAACATGTTTATGTGTATGGACAATATATCTACATTTATACATAATTAGTATAAGAGATCAGTTTTTAAGATATAGTTGTTTTATATATGTGCGGGCTACCTTTATTTTATTATTTATAAATATTAGTAGACTAATATTCTTGTGTAGTAATAAACAAATAATAGTATGCTTTTGGTTATGACATGATTGATTGTTTTTGTAAACTTATGATGATGTATATAGATCACGTTAATACTCTTTTTAAGACTTTAACATTTGAACCATTCGAGCGTTAATTGATTTCCTACTTTTATCAAAGTGCAATTGAAGTATTGAAGAACTTTTTTGTGAACCAAAGTGCTATATTTGAGTTTTGCTTACAATGCTAAACTTAACATTAGTTGTCAGTATCAGTTTGTAAGCAATTACCTATAAAAAAAATACCACATGTTATTATTTGTTGAAATTTTAAATATAGATTTCACATAACTTGAACTTGGTGCTTATAGGACACTCTTAGTGCGAACATCTGATCTTCACAGCCTTTAAATCTAATTTCAAAAGTCTGCGTGGGTGACTACTGTAGTTTGCAACATGTCTTGTTTTTTGTAGTTCATGGTAACTGCTAAATGCATCTGCGCTGCACATAAGATATAATCTTAAAATTAATAAACTCCAAGTGAAAAAGATAATACACGTAATTTTGTTAAGAAGGTGAAAGTAAGAAATTGTTTGGTTTATAGCACAACCCAGATATGAGAAAAATAGAGTTGTGTTTGGCGCTTTGTAAGTAGTGTTACAAACAATAAAAGTGATACTTACATAGATATATACTTACATGTCTCTCGTTAATATTGTTGACACTCGCATGAGATCACGATTAAATGAAAGTCACTTTATAAAAAATTAAATTAATTCTTGTATGTCTCACATCACTATTGATGGAATTTGCGTGATAACGTTATGTATATCACGTATATAAAAGTATGATACATTTCTTTAATTGGTCATGAACAACAGTACATGCTATGTTTATCTTAATTGACCCGAATTTGGATATGGAAGATTGTTTGTAATGGCTTCTTCCATAGCTGAATCAAGGTAGTCTCCAGCTTCTTGCATTGAGTTCTTAGCTTCTGCTAGTTCTTGATCATGCTATATTACCTACACACGATGATAATCATTTAGTTTCATCGTAGTTAAATTTAATCAATGGAATTGATATCATAGAAGTGTTAGAACACCATGTTAGGTATATTTTCTACCATGGGAAGAACTTGATGAATGTTAGAGATTAGGAATGGTGTTTCTCTTGGTCCAAAAATCTTAAAAGATATAACACCTTTGTTGATTCGGCTTAGCAAAGTCTTGAGAGACGATAAGAATACAGATGAATACAACTATAACTTTTAATTAATCGAATGTGTTGATAACTTAAGGAAGTTTAGATCATCATAATAAAGTGGATAGTGTTCTTAAGAAGGTAATGCTAATTGTGGTTGATAATGTATTGAATTCGTTTATGATGGTCTTTGTATAGAAGTAGATGTTGAAGAACCGCAAGAACTTGGTTAATCCAATTTTTAATGGTGAATTGAAGGTGTATAATGCATACAATTGTTCATAGTGATGATAAGAGTATTAAAAGGACATTTTAGTATAGTAATCTAATTTGTGGAAGACAAACCATATGTATTGAATTTCATCAATAATTAGTAGAATGTTCATTGGAATAGAATGAATTATTCGGGTTGGTTCGGGCGTCGTTTTCCTACGAATTGATATCAATATTATGTGAATGTATTATTGAATGAATTATGTTTCATTCAAGGTTGCTTGTTTGATTGAGTATTTAATCGAGTATACCATCCGTTTGATCATTTGGAGAAGGACTATCTTTCACCTATGGAATTGAGGCAAGTTATCTTGCTTGGTTATAATGATGATTGAATTTTTGTAATGGTTATACGTTTCGTGTATATGAAACACTTATGAATTTGTGATTCATAATTTGATATTGTTCGTGATGATGTTTCCGTTTTTCATCGTGGAATTGTACTCCCAAGTTCATCACCCTTGAATCGTTGATCTCGTTGATCCTTATTGTCACTTCGGTGAGTTTCTTGATCCTTAATTGGATATGTGATTTATTGTTCGTTGTCATGTTGTATTATGACATATCTGGAATTATATCTGTGTGCCGATTGGTTATTGTGTAGGATTATTAGCCAAGCACATATATAGTCATATGTGGATGTTTCCGTATTGGACTGTGCACACGAGACGTAGTAGGTAATTCGTCAGGAAATACATATGGAAATTCGTTAATAACAGGAATGGATGAAAGTTCCACAATTTCGTCTTCTCTCTTCATTGCATAGCACCAGTATCTGGTACAGCCCTGTTTCAACAACTTGACAGCTTTCATTGCTTTGATCAACTTTCCTGAGCTTCCTGGTTTCCATCCTTCAAACAGTACTTCGGAACCATCGTCAGCGATCAGCGAAATATTCCTCCTTCTGTAGTTTACAATAGCCCCATATCGATTAAGCTAATCGTCTCCGAGTATTAGGTCGTCTCCTTGCATTTCTATTACAATCAGACTTGAGAGCCATTCCCTGCCCCCAAATGATACAGGGAAATCTCTAGTCTCTAAGTTCCCAACAATCCTCTCTCCACTCGGTAAACCAACAACATAAGGTTCACAAGTATGAAAACCAGAAATATTCAAACGATTTACACAAGTCAAGGATATAAAAGAATGCGTAGCTCGTGTATCGAATAAAACTCTAACTGGCTGGGAAAGGATCTGGACAGTACCTGATGCGACAACAGCATCCTGATCGTCTGTCCTCCTCATCTCGTACAGACGTGGGGGAACAGATCCGGCACTCGATGTCCCCTTTCGGTCCCATTGTCCTCTGCCTCGTCCACGGCCAAAATTTTGAGGCATCTGTACACTTTGCTGCGTCTATTGGATACTAGCTTCCTTCTGAACTGGCTGTGATGAACGGGTTCCATTGTACTTGGTGGCATTCTTGCAAAACGTCGCACGGTGCCCTTCCTGTCCGCAATCAAAACATGTAACTGGAGTGCGCAAACAATCACGCCAAAGGTGGCCTGGGCGACCACAGTTAAAGCACTTCCTAGCTGTATCCGTCGTGGCTGACATTGTTCCGAAATTCTTTCCGCTCTTAGATGGGTGCGGAGGTTTCTTGAAAGAATGAAAAGAAGACTGGGCCTTGCGGGACCCACTGCTCTTGTGCTCTGTAAAGTACCAGAGACTTTCTGCTTCTTCGACTCCATCAACTTCTCCATTGCTACTTCCTTGATTTCGTACGCCAACACCTTATCTTGGTATTGACGGAGAGTGGTACATTCAAAACCGGACATGTACCTCTGGATTTCTGGTTTCATCCTCATTTCAAAATGAATCATCATCTCTGCATCTGTTCTGACCAGATGTCGAACAAATGCTAGCTGCTGGTTAAACGTCTTAATTGTCTGGGATACGGGTTCGTCTGATGGCTGAGCGGAGAAAAACTCCCGAACTTTGGCTTCCCTCACAGGACGAGGGCAGTACTGAGCTTCCATCATCATTTTAAATTCTGTCCAATCAGCATCATGATCTGCAGGTCGGATAGCTTCCCACCACTCGGATGCTTCCCCTATCAGAAAGTACTGAGCAATAGGAGCTCTCCTGTCGTCTGGGCAATTAATTACAGCAAAAATTTTCTCCAATTCCTTCAACCAATGATCCCAAGTGGGAGTCTCAGAAAAGCCGTCAAATTTAGGTGGTTGCATCTTCGCTACCTCTTGCAACCATCGGTCACCTTGATTTCCCATTTCTGGGATCCTTTGATGTCCATCTCCCTGCTGAAATCCCACCGCCACCTGCATTCGGTCCACCACATGAGCGAACTGAGTCATCTGGTTCACCACTTGACGAAAGATTTCTGGTACAGCAGGTTCCGGTTCGTTACTGATAGATCTCTGTGGCTCGCCTGATCTATGACTGGCCTGATTAGAAGGCGACGTTTCCCTTTCAGCATTCCTTCGTCCGCGTCCGCGACCGCGACCACGTCCACGTCCGCCTCTCAACATACTGTAAGCATAAATATTCAATATACAAGAAACAATATCGTTCGAATGTTCAAGTACAATGAAATATAACATGCAAAGGAGGAGATAGAGTTTAGGAACTTACAACCACTGTTCGCATGAAGACGTAGGCAGTACAGTGATGTCATTCACGGCCGGTTACCCCAAAAGACTTAAATGACCTCTATTTTAACCCAATGGCCAAGATATCCATAATCTTAGCTCTGATACCATATTCTGTAACACCCCCGATATATTCAGGAATATTACAGCGTCGTAAATCCTTTACATAAGAATTTACAAGGCTGAATAAATGAAATGACAATAACAGATACTAACTTATGAAATCACTGAAATAAAATACAACCGTCTGGTTCAATACCGAGAATACAAATGTCCAATGAAGAGTTATTAATACATCACCAAAATTCAGACATCATAAACTGACGACGTACTCGAGTACTTATTGAAATAACCAACAAACAACAGACAGTAAACCCCGGCCGGAACATCACTCTGCACCCTCATCATCATGCAACTCCAGTGGTTGTTTCCCCGCTCCACTAGATCCTGAACATAAACAAATGTTCACCCCCGCAGGGGTTAGCACAACGATGCTAGTACAAGTACAATAATCATACAACAGTGATATAATCAACAATTATATCATAACAAGTTTCTCCAACGAGAAATATCAACAACACATATCATATCAGAACAGTTTCCAACATACTGATGGTATTCCAACGATCCAGCGCACACAGCTATAGATTCCCATGATGATCCCATCGGACCAACACATGGTGGAACTACCTGTCCAACGATCCAGCGCACACAGCTATAGATTCCCATGATGATTCCCGTCGGATCAATGCATGGTGGACATATAATCACAACACATTTACACAATACAATCACATCATAACTGTCATAATATACACAATTCTAATTAGAGTACTTGCCTCGGTTCGTTGACAAGAATAAAACTTCCTCGAATATCAAAATACTCGAAGGTCGTCCCCTTCGATCAATCATGTAACAAGCTCGAACCTTAACAAAAGAAATAATAAATAATTTATCTCACGTCGTACGAATGTCTAACAATTCAATTCACGGCCAAAAGTTCATAAAATGCAATCTGCCTGAACTTCTTAGCGAATGCTAAGTACTCTGTGTAGCGTGCGTTAAGTCTGATCGATAGCGCATGCAAACAACAAAGCCTAGCGTACGCTAACTATGCAAGGTCAGTACTTCACTGATCAGCCGACTGGATCGTCTGATGGCCTAACGTACGTTACGTACCAAATGTAGCGTAAGTTAACTCATACTCGATAGCGCACGTTAATCTACATAGCTTAGCGTGCGCTAACTGTGCATGGCAATTTACTACTGGGCAGTAGACTGATCTCAACATGATAAAACCAAATGAAATCTTCAGTGTTAATTCATGTTACCTCCATGAATATCATGTTCATATGGTTTTGAATGATCTTACGGATAACAACAACTTCGGATTCAAGAATATGTATATTATTATAAAACCATATTCCATTTCGATTACCATTCTTCATGCGATAATTCAGAAGGCTTAACGGTCGATATCAACACCTATATATCAATCAAAACTATCATTCTGAAGTTTGAATAACATTCCATCTTTACAAGATAAATCCTTCCATGATCAATTCTTTAGATTCGTCTAACAATAATGATGTTAAAGTCAAGTTCATGATTGTTATGAAGACACTTACTAGATTCGGATTTACCAATTGTTGTGTCAAGATTTAACACCTTCCGACCGGCGATCGCCTCCGAGGCCGAGCGACCGACTTACAGGCCGAGCGACCGACTTTCTGCCGAGCGACCAAGGCAAGCCTGCCGGTCGGCGACCAGGCGACCAAGCCTCAACCCAGCGGACCAGCTAAATCGGCCAAAGGAAGGTCCCAGGACAAGTCCCGGTACCGAGCGATCGACCTCAGATACGATCATCACTCGGCACTCGGCGACCGACTCCTGGCGATCGACTTATGGACGATCCTGGCATCTGCCGATCGACCCTTGGTGACCGACCTCTCTGGGCATCCGCCGATCGACCCTTGGTGACCGACCAGTGCCGACCCTTCAGTGAATGGTCGAGAACGATCCTCGGATGATCAGCTAAAGACGATCGCCTCATGTCGATCACCACCGATGACCATCCAGTCGGCCAAGGCCAAGTCTCAAAGCTGACCCCACGTGCAGATCCACAAAAGGCGCTGACAAACCTGTCTCCTACCTCACCTACCAAAGATGGCCTGCACTGCGAAAGGAGTTGGCGGACAGACATGTGACTACACTGTCACCTACTCGACAAGGTCCGCCGAAAGTAGCAAGTGGGACCTCTCGTGGCAAGAGCCCGACGCGTCCGGATCCTCATTGGACCGCACGGCTGACCACCAGCTGTAGCTTTGGACTTTTGGCAGGCAGCCCACGTGCCCTTTAGGACGATCGCCCCGTTGCATTAAATACTGAAAGGCGATCGCCCACTAGGGGACAGGGCCCCTCAGCCTCTATATATACAAGGCAGCCTTCACTTGTAAAGGAGAGAGAGACTCTTCTGCACAAACCAAAACTCTGCAGCTTCACAGTTAAAAGCGCTCAATACAGAAACAATACTTGCACTTGGCTAACATCCAACTCTTGGCAACAGCTTTCTTTCGGTCTTACTTCTCCTGGCCTATCTCATCCAGCAGATATCCGGCGGGGACGAAGAACACCTAGCTTCGCTCAAGAGCCGGATTAACAGAGTCTTTTTACACTCATTGTATTTAGATTTCTCTCTTTAATACTTGTATCCACGAATATTTGTATTAATAACATCTCGCGAGAGCATTCAAGCCCGGGCCTAACAAACCCGGCAAATCTTGTTTTATTTATCTTCTCTCGGAAGTGCTCCCGCATTTGTTTGTTGTCCGTCTTCCAGCAGTATTAATCTTCGGATAAATATTTTGGGCAACAACAATTGGCGCTAGAAGGAGGGCATCCAACCCTCGAATTTTTACACCTACCGTCCCGAAGAACACTCACTGTTCTCGGGGCAGATATTTGAAGTGACACTCACTGCACTTCAAAAGAAATCCTTCAGAAAACATGTCTTCCGCCTCCGCGTCGAAGAAAGCCGCCGCCCGGCTGCACTGCCTGGCCCCTGGGCCCGAGCCGCAGCCGATGGTGGAAGGTAGCCGCCGCGGCCGGAGGCGCTCGACCACGTCCCGGGAAGGCGGCCCGAGCCTCTCGCTCGATCGGTTCCGAACCAAGGAACAGATCGAAGGGGCCCTAGCCGTCCTTCAGGAGCGACGGAGTGCTCTCGACGCGCCTCCAGCTACCGCCCCCTCGGTCTCTCGCCGGGAGATCAAGCGGAAGCTCAAGGCTCTATCGCCGAGCGTTCGCCAGAGGCTCCGTCCGCAGAAGAGGCGCTCGCGCCGGGCACCTGTCTTCGATCGCACGGCGGCGACCCGACTCGGCGACCGGGCGCCCAGCCTACGAGACGACGGAGTTTGAGTCCGTCACCGTGAGCTCGGCCTACCCGACTCCCGGAAGGCGGCCTAGCCGTGGCTCCTCGCCGAATTGCCGAGGTCGGCGGCAGCGGAGCCCGGAGATCGGTACACGATCGCCTCGGCTCCTGCTCCCAAAGCCGATCGGCAAGCGACCAAGCCACGGCGATGGCTGCAATGCAACGTCAACTTAACGACATGAAGGCGCTCCTAGAATCAGGCGGCGCGCCAAGAAGACGATCGCCGGGCCAAGCGAGCCGCTCGCGATCGACATCGAGCTCGCCCCGTGCAGCATAGGATCGCTCCCCCGCAAACACCCATGTACGTGGGGCGATCGGACCCCCAAGTGCACCTGAGGAAGTTAAACATCTACATGACCGGGTGTGGGGCATCGGACGCGACCAGGTGCCGAATGTTCCCTCTGACACTGGACGACCTCGCCCACCGGTGGTACACTTCATTGCCACCTCGGTCCATTGGCTCCTTTAACGAGCTGGCGCACGGCTTCACCGAGTATTTCGCCACCAGGGTCGTCCGGCCCGAAGGTCCCCTTCGCATGATGCAAATCAAGCAGGGAGAGGAAGAGTCCGACTCGGACTACATCGACCGGGTGGACGTGATCATCCTCAATGGCGAGCCCATAAGCGATGAGACCGCCCTCTACGCGGTCCTAGGAGGTTTTCAGGGTTTTTCGCCTATGTTCAGGCATCTTACAAAGACCCAACCTACGACCTACGCAGCCTTCCGGGCAAGAGCCGCAGATTTTCTGGCCAGGCAAAGGCTTCTTCTCAGCCTAGGAGTAGATCGATCGGCGCCCGTACGACGACCTCCAGTCTACCAGCCCGATCGCTACTATCCAGAAGAGCCGGAGGACTCGCTCACCGCCTACAGTCCAACATTCTAGATAAGGGACTGACTCCCGCCGATCGCCGATATCCGACCTACGAATAAAGCGATCGGCCGCCGAGCGACGATCGCCAGTCTTCCGGCCAGATCGCAACATCATCAGCAACCCGGTGGACACGATCGCCATCTGCAGTCCAGCATATAACATGACGGACTAAGGCCTAAGATCGCCTCCACCGCGCATCATAAAGCCATGGCCCTGGCAGTCGATGGAACCGGCTGCTTCGGTCGTGCAAGGTCCCTTTCGGCCGAGATCGCCCGCCTTCGTTTAAATACGAGGCCGGCGTAGTCGGAGGGCCCTCCAACATTAATCAGTGGACTCATTCCACAACCCCGTCTCAACGTACACCGTCGAGGTCGGCCATCTCCATGGCTGGCCGAGGTGGAAGCAGAGCTAACAAGCCGCGGGCGTGGAGTTGATTCATCCGACGCCGCTCGCGCAAGGACTCCTCTAGACCGAGACCGCACGCCTTTCGTTTAAAAACAAGGCGGCGCACTAACAGAGGACCCTCATAATAAAGTGAGTCACGAGGCACTCATTGTCTTTGTGCACCAAGACACGGTCATGGGCTCGGTCCATCGATCTCCGCGACTGTGCACGATACCTCAAACAAAGCGAAACCACCAAGTTTCCGTGGGGGATCGGCCAATGTTGTTTTTTGCAGGTACAAGACCGAAAGATAGCTAAGCCAATCGACCATGATTAAGCCCAAGTCCGAGTCCTAAGTCAGCTCAGATCGCCCGTCCTCATCCATACACGATCACCAGCAAGAACCACCTCGCCCCATGTCTTCAACATAGGAGCAAGCTGGGGGGCAATTGTTGTGTCAAGATTTAACACCTTCCGACCGGCGATCGCCTCCGAGGCCGAGCGACTTACGAGGCCGAGCGACCGACTTTCGCGGCGACCAAGGCAAGCTCACGGCCGGGCGACTGGCGACCAAGCCTCAACCCAAATGGGACCCTAAATCGGCCAAAGGAAGGTCCCAGACAAGTCCCGATCGAGCGATCGACCTCGGATACGATCATCACTCGGCACTCGGCGACCGACTCTGGCGATCGACTTATGGACGATCGGCATCTGCCGATCGACCCTTGGTGACCGACCTCTCTGGGCATCCGCCGATCGACCCTTGGTGACCGACCAGTGCCGACCCTTCAGTGAATGGTCGAGAACGATCCTCGGATGATCAGCTAAAGACGATCGCCTCATGTCGATCACCACCGATGACCATCCAGTCGGCCAAGGCCAAGTCTCAAAGATGACCCCACGTGCAGATCCACAAAAGGCGCTGACAAACCTGTCTCCTACCTCACCTACCAGCATGGCCCAGACCTGCGAAAGGAGTTGGCGGACAGGACATGTGACTACAGCCTGTCACCTACTCTGACAAGGTCCGCCGAAAGTAGCAAGTGGGACCTCCTGTGGCAGTGCTTCCGGACGCGTGCTGGATCCTCATTGGACCGCACGGCTGACCACCAGCTGTAGCTTTGGACTTTTGGCAGGCAGCCCACGTGCCCTTTAGGACGATCGCCCCGTTGCATTAAATACTGAAAGGCGATCGCCCACTAGGGGACAGGGCCCCTCAGCCTCTATATATACAAGGCATCCTTCACTTGTAAAGGAGAGAGAGACTCTTCTGCACAAACCAAAACTCTGCAGCTTCACGGTTAAAAGCGCTCAATACAGAAACAATACTTGCACTTGGCTAACATCCAACTCTTGGCAACAGCTTTCTTTCGGTCTTACTTCTCCCGGCCTATCTCATCCAGCAGATATCCGGCGGGGACGAAGAACACCTAGCTTCGCTCAAGAGCCGGATTAACAGAGTCTTTTTACACTCATTGTATTTAGATTTCTCTCTTTAATACTTGTATCCACGAATATTTGTATTAATAACATCTCGCGAGAGTATTCAAGCCCGGGCCTAACAAACCCGGCAAATCTTGTTTTATTTATCTTCTCTCGGAAGTGCTCCCGCATTTGTTTGTTGTCCGTCTTCCAGCAGTATTAATCTTCGGATAAATATTTTGGGCAACAACACCAATGATAGAAGCTTCCTCTACTTGTTGCTTAAGACATAATCATCTTAATATTCTAAACATGGTGTGCTTTGAATAATTCACCCAAGAAGATCAATATTTGCTAACATGACCATCTTATTCTCCATAACAAGAATCTACAATTGAAGATAGAATCAACATACCTTAATATGACGAAATCACTGAACCATAAGGTAGAATCCGACTCCGATTGGTTATATGCCACTCCAAGGTGCTACTTCTCTTCAATGATCAATAACAAGAAGTATCCAATGTCCAATGATCAAGTGGATGTGTTATAAGTGTGTCTAAGGAAGATGATATGCCCCTTTGTCTCTCAAAAACGAAAGATGAACGAAGGAAATGAGAACAAAATGGAGTGCTGGCCCATATATAAACTTTCTGTACAAAAGCAGATTAGCGCACGCTACCTATTCACCCTTAGCGCGCGCTAATAAGAGTTGATTCCAAAACTGTCCAGGTTCATCCACAAGAATCTTATCCGGTCCTACGTCCGGCTGGCGCATGTGTTAGCCGCCTGACACAATAATTGATTACCTAGTGCATGCAAGTCCTACATTCATAGCGTGCGCTAGTAGTAGCCGATAGCGTGCGTTAAGCTACCTTCTTAGCGTACGCTATCACGAGTTTGCATGAGAAAATTTGCATGAAGATATACTTATGTACAAAGATACCAATGTGAGAAATAACATACTCCAATTATCGAGATCATAAATCCGAATGATACAGGGTTCGAATACAGATGAGATAAACAATAATAAATATGGATATTACATCATACAAGCACTAACTAACACTGCACCACGTATCGATTTCGAGACTTTCACACCAACTCAGAATTTTCCTCGTTGTAGTGGGAGGGTTGTTCGTCAACCAAAACGATTCATAGGTGTGGTACAGTCTTCAGACTCAATCCCAGGAGAATATGAATCATGTACCTGGACCTACAAGGAGGAAATCCAAGATAAAGATGCTGACTCCTGGCAAGTAGCAATTGAATCATAAATGGGATCTACAGATTCTAATCAAGTGTAGGAGCTAGTAGAACTAACTGATGAGGTACAAGCCATTGGGAGTAAGGGGGTCTACAATCGAAAGAAAGAAGTTAACGGGAAGGTAGAAACCTTCCAAGCGAGGCTTGTTGTGAAAGGTTACACACAGAAAGAGGGTATCGATTATGATGAAACCTTTTCGCCTGTAGCCATGCTTAAGTCAATCCGGATTATTTTAGCTATAGCTGCACATTTGGATCTGTAGATTTGGCTAATGGATGTCAAGACTGCATTCTTGAATGGAAGTCTAGATAAGGAAATCTACATGTGTCAACCAGAGGGATTCATTGCTGAAGGAGAGGAGCACTTAGTGTGCAAGCTTAAAAGATCTATTTATGGACTTAAGCAAGCATCTAGATCTTGGAACACTCGATTTGACGAGGTAGTCTAGTCATATGGATTCATCCAATGTCCAAGTGAGAGTTGTGTATAAGAAATGCGATACAAACGTGTTCGTGTTTCTTGTACTGTATGTAGATGATATCCTTCTGATTGGAAACAACGTGCAGGAATTATCGGGCATACGGGTATGGCTATCTGAGTAGTTCGATATAAAGGATTTGGTAGAAGCAGGACACATCCTTGGACTTAGGATCTTTCGTGATCAGAAGAAAAGGATGTGCTTATCTCTGGCATCCTATATTGATACACTGATAACGCGGTTTAGCATGGATAATTACATGAAAGTTTTTCTACCTTACAGACATGGAATTCAACTATCTAAGGATATGTGTCCCAAGACACAAAAGGAGATAGATGACATGAAGCTGATCCCTGACGCGTCAGCTATGGGAAGCCTCATATATGATATGTTTTGCACTAGACCAGATATCTGTCATGCTGTAGGCATGGTTGCTAACTACACCATATATGGGTTTCAGCAACACCTGAAAACCTGTGTTCAAATGTCCAAAAAGTGTTGCTGAAGGCAAAAAAACAGGCTACGACTATACTTTGACCAAATTTGAAGGTGTTACAAAAACAGACGTAACCATAGGGTTCTAAGGTAACACTTCTCTTGTTTTTGGAAATATGTGAAAAAAGTGTAACAATAGACCTCTATGCCACACGTTTCTTGGTTGTGCCTACACTACATTTTGTGTTGCTGTATACTTAAGACCACACTTTTATATATTTAGTGACGCAAATGTTTGTTTAGTTGTAGACCTACGCTAACACTCATGAGGTCTAATGTAACATTAAATTGTGAAACACTTCGACATATTTACCAACAACTTCAACATTATGGCTACACTTATATATGAACAGTTCTAACTTTTGCCAACACACTTTTAATCTTTGCCAACATAATTTTATATTTTGCCAACAGGAAGAATTATAAAATTAGAGTCCATGGCTACATTTTTGCAGGTTTTTACCAATATTTTTCATGGTAAAAAGCAACATGTTATATTTGCAAATAGATATTACCATAAAACAGTCAATACCATTAAAACACTGTCAACCATAACAACATCCAAAATACATGATTGCCAAATATTCAATCCATAATCAAATAGAAAAATGTACTTACATAACCCAACATCCAAAATCTAAAAATTCCATTCAACAATTAGCTTAAGTACTATTTAATAGCTAAGAACAAGTTACCATCGCAATCTATAAATATAACAAAACTACTTGAGTCACTTAGCTAGCATAAATATAAAATGATGAGATCAATCAAGGAGTGACATTATCATCCCCATAGGACTCCTCGACTGATTACTGAGAGTCATCAATATTTAAGTTCAAATCTGGATTCTTCTCAGCCAACATTTTCATCATTTCTCGAACTTTTTGGTCAAGTTTTTCATCAATATCTTGTTGAAGTTGAGCCCTGATCTTAGCAGTTAGGTCCGCCACGTACTAATCAGTAACTTGAATGGATGATGATGCTGAAGACTTCGACTTAGGTTCTTTTTTCTGAATAAGTCTTCCAATTAGTTAAGATGGTCGGTGTTCTTGGCCACAATGAATCAATTTATTAGCAGCCTCAACACCTTCAGTTTCAAGAGCTTTCTTAACCTCAGCCTGTAAATAAAAGTATCAAGTCTTTCCCTCAAATAATCAATAGAAACATAAAATACAAAGATTATTTAAGCAACAACATTTTATTATCTGGAATTTCACCATAAATACCGACATGAAAGCTTCATCCATAAAAAGAGTCTAGATGTTACATATGTAGTGCACTTTTTACAACTAAAATTACCGGCTTGTGATTGCAACTTTTGTGATTCAGAGTGTGGTTGAGGAATCTCCTTTCGAAGTTGTAGTTTTCCATGTTCCCTTAACTCCAAGTATGCAGTCATTGAACCAGGACCGTCTCTCAGGTGTTTTAGCTTCTATTTAACAGAAACCACTAGTGTATTATTGACCTACACAAGAGAAATATATTAGCAATATTAATTACATACAACACACTTTTTTATAAAAATTTACAATAAAAATTTTAGAATATCGTCCCACTTGTATATAAAATGAAATTATTTTAAAACTAACATGCTTCTACTTAATTACATATATTCTAAAAAAAATAAAGTCATTACAAACCATCACACTTAATAATAATTTTGACACTCTCATTATTAAATACAAATCTAGCAGGTAATATTATATAACTGAGGCATGTTCCCTCATGGTCACTACCAAACTTAAATTTATATCTTTTAAATAAACACGCATTCAACTAATATCTCGAACTGTATAATAAAAATCTCGAAATCAATAGATGAACCAAAATTATTCATGAAAAGGTAAGTCGCTTACTGCCTATAGACAACTAATCAGCAAATCAGGGTTTTAGCTTGCTCAATTAATCACCACAGAGATTTATCTGTATACTAACTACAATTCAGCACCAAATGTGTAACACCCCCGAGATATTCGGAGAATATCACAGCGCCGTGAATCCCGACCTAGAACCCACTAGGCTTATCTTACTCACAACGTATCAAATTTGACAAAATCCACTTGGGAATCAATAAATTCGATACAAACAAGGAAGTTCAACCACGGACAAACAATACCATGAGAAATACAAGAAGTTGTACGACAATGGAAAAGGACTTTCCTAAAGTACTCGAGTACCATTTATTATTACAAGGATAAAATGGACCAAAGAGAACAACGACAAAACAAAATGGAACACAACTAGCCATAGTATCACGCCTCGGCATCCTCATCGTATCGTCTCGGTGCTCGCTCGTATGGATCCTTAGGACCTGAAAACACAAAAGTAATTTTCCCCAAACGAGAGGGGTTAGGGCAAGTATTACAAGTGAAACATCAAGTCTTATACATAAAAGCATATGCACCAATTCAAAGCCATGATAATGATTTTTCCGAAAAATACAATTATCCAAACATATTTAGAAATGATGATATCTCTTGATTAACCGTGGACTCGACAATGCGCGAATCCCTCCTCGACCCCGTCGGATCATCTCGGAGTGGCTAACCCAAATGTTCACGGAACCAACATAAGCGGAACCCTCCTCGACCCCGACGGGCCCTCTTGGAGTGAACGAATATAACTCTCTCAATCACATGCATTACTTTTCACATTTAAGAACATAACTTTCACAAGAATCACTTGCCTGGAATCGAGAGAAAAGGGTACGAATGACAAGGTACCAATTGAAGGATTCGACAACTCCGAACCTAGACAAGTTCGTAATTCAATTATCAAAACCCCATCGGTATGAAAATAAGTTGGAAACACTTGAATTTACTACCCCGATACATGTGTTCTGGAAATAATTCTCTTAGGTGGTGAATCGCAAGTTAAATATCCCAAATACTCAAGAACTCCGGAAATATAGCAATAAATCTGTAGGAAATCATCTATCCAAGGTAGATAACTCGTAATCGATATACTCTAACATAACAACAAGCTGGATCGAAGAGATCGGATGGAAAATCTCCAAATCCCGAAAATCTAGGGTTGTGGGAGGTTTACCTTGATTTGGAGCGGTGGAGAGGATTAACCATTGATAAATCCGAACTAGTAACTCAAAGATGTTGCTATATAATTGCAGCTCGAAGAACTCCTCACAAATCGCCCGGAATCGCCCGAATTATTCCAAGGAGGTGAAGGAAGGAAGAAATGATGATTTGGGAATGGAAGTTTCCTATTTATACTAAATAGGAACTAGCGTGCGCTAGTTATGAAAAATAGCGCGCGGTATCGGACTCACCAGGTAGTCCAGTGGCCTCTGCCAGCTTTGTTAGCGTACGCTAAAACCTGCTAATAGCGTGCGCTAGAGCCTTCTAATAGCGTGTGCTAATTCTTTCTAATAGCGTGTGTTACCTGGTAGTCGGTGCCCAGTCCATAACCTACTGTCCCCAGCTCTGCTCTCTTTAGCGTACGTTACTCGAGTAACGTAGCATGCGATACCACTAAAATCTAGCATACGCTACCAGTCACACCTAGCGTACGTTAGGAATTCCCTTTTTCAGTCCAGTAGCTACTGGACTGTCTGCTTCCAATACATTAGTAGCGTGCGCTGATTATAACAGATAGCGTGCGCTACCCTCACTAAATTAGCGTGCACTACAAGGTGTGCGTAGCGTGCACTACCCTTTACACGAAGGTAGTATAATCGCATCAAGGATCCGAAAACAGCGACGATCCGAACAAGAAAAGGGGTAAATCCAATTGACAAGAGTTTCAAGATTAATATAAGCTTACTAAACACTTACATGAGTGTCAAAATTGCAAAGCACAAGAGTAGAAGATTTACAAAAAGTACGGGTATTACATCCTCCCCCTCTAAAATGAAGTTTCGTCCCGAAACTTAAGAAATGAATAACTCTAGGTATCTAGTGTGCATTCTCTCTTCGGTTTCCCATGTTGCTTCCTCAAATCCGTGTCGTGACCACTAAACTTTAACCAATGGTATGGTTTTGTACCGGAGTTATTTTACTCGATGCTCTAGTACTTTCACTGGTTTCTCTTCAAATGTGACATCCTCTGCGATCTCTATGTCCCCGTAATCAATGATATGACTCGGGTCAGGGACATACCTCCTTAGTTGGGAAACAGGGAACACACTGTGAATATGGCTAAGGGCTGGAGGTAAAGCCAACCGATAGGCCAGTTCCCCAACTCTGTCGAGAATATCAAATGGTCCAATATATCTCGGGCTAAGTTTGCCCCTTTTCCCGAACCTGAAGACTCCTCTAATCGGTGATACTTTGAGTAGGACATGATCTCCCACATCAAACTCCAAGGGCCGACGACGATTATCAGCGTAGGATTTTTGTCGACTCTGAGCGGTCAACAATCGGTCTCGGATGATGGAAATTTTCTCTTTGGTTTCTATCAACATATCGGGTTCTGTCCCGATTAAATATGAAGCTTCATCCCAACAAAGTGGGGATATTCACCGCCTACCATACAATGCCTCAAAAGTTGCCATCTTGATCGATGCGTGCCAGCTATTATTGTAAGTGAACTCGATCAAAGGTAGGTGTATTTCCCAATCGGTACTCCAGTCCAGGGCACACGCCCTCAGCATATCTTCCAATGTCTAGATTGTCCGCTCAGTCTGACCGTCAGACTGTGGGTGGAATGAAGTACTCAACCTCAAATCGGTGCCCAAGGCTTGATGGACCCCCTTCCAAAAATGCGACACGAAACGACCATCACGATCGGAAACAATAGACTTAGGCGTACCGTGTAATCTCACGATCTCCGGTATAAAAATCTAGGACAATCGCTCCAGTCCCCACGTGTCCTTAATGCCAAGAAAATGTGACGACTTAGTCAATCGGTCGACAATAACCCAAATCATATTCATCCCCGTCTTAGTCCTCGGCATCCCGGTGATGAAATCCATGGTAATATCCTCCCACTTCCATTCAGGAATAGGGAGAGGTTTCAACAGCCCAGCCGGCCGTTGATGCTCAATTTTGACTTGTTGACATGTCAAACACCTTGACACAAACTAGGTGACATCTCTCTTCATATTATTCCACCAAAAACTCCTTTTAAGATCTTTGTACATCTTGCTCGTCCCAGGATGGATCGAGTAAGGTGTAGCGTGGGCTTCTCGGAGTATTCTCTGCCTCAGCTCCGCGTCATTCGGAACGCAAAGCCTACCTTGAAATCTCAAAATGCCATCCTCAAGGATCATAAAACCGGGGGCTTTCCCTTTTACCACATCCGTCTTCAGTTGGACAAGCATTGGGTCATTCCCCTGTTTCTCCCGGATGTCGTCGATCAAGGACGGAATAATCTCAAGAGTACACATCTGACCCTAAACCCGTTGGATCCATACTTCGACTCCCTGCTCAATTAACTCCCATCTGATCTTAACTTGAGGCGTAAGGACCTCAAGCATTTGAAGAGATATCGACTTCTGGCTCAACGCATCAGCTACAACGTTAGCCTTTCCTGGATGGTAAAGGATTTCCAAATCATAATCCTTTATCAGCTCTAACCAACGTCATTGCCTCATATTCAGCTCCTTCTGGCTAAAAATATACTTTAGGCTCTTGTGGTCAGTATAAATTCGACATGAAGAACCGTACAAATAGTGACGCGAGATTTTCAATGCAAACACTACAGCAGCTAACTCCAATTCATGGCTAGGATAATTCAGCTCATACGGTTTAAGTTGCCGTGAAGCATAGGCGTTAGTCTTATCATGCTGTAAGAGTACACATCTAATTCCTTGTCCTGATGCGTCACAATAAACTGAATACCCACCGATTCCCTGGGGCAGGGCTAAAACGGGCGCGGTAGTCAGACGCCTTTTCAGCTCTTCGAAACTCGATTGTCTCTCTTCATTCCATTCGAACCTTTCGGACTTCTAGAGTAATTGAGTAAGTGGTCGAGCAAGTTTGGAGAACCCCTCGACGAACCTCTGGTAGTATCCGGCCAGACCCAAAAAGCTACGAACTTCCTTCATGTTCCTAGGCGGAGCCCAATCTAACACTGTCTCAATTTTCTGGGGATCTACCTGAACCCCTTCCGCTGAAATCACATGCCCGAGAAACATGACTTCCTTCAGCCAGAATTCACACTTAGAAAACTTTGCATAGAGGTGCTGAGTCCTCAAAATCTCCAACACCAATCGCAAATGCCGAGCGTGTTCCTATTCATCACGAGAGTAGACCAGAATATCGTCGATAAAAATGGCTACACAATTATTAAGATGCTCAATAAATATTTTATTCATCAATTGTATAAATATCGCCGGTGCATTGGTTAACCCAAAAGGCATAACCACAAACTCATAGTGCCCATACCTCGTACGGAAAGTGGTTTTAGGAATGTCGGATTCCTTAATGCGAAGTTGATAGTACCCGGACCTCAAATCGATTTTCGAGAACACCACAACTCCCTGCAATTGATCAAACAAATCATCGATACACGGCAAAGGGCATTTATTCTTAATGGTCACTTTGTTCAGTTCCCGATAATCAATACACAAACGTAGTGAACCATCTTTCTTCCTTACGAACAAGACCAGTGCACCTCATGGCGAGGCTCTAGGTCTAATATACCCTTTATCCAACAATTCTCCCAGTTGTTTCTTCAACTCTTGCATTTCTGAAGGTGCCATATGATACAGTTCCTTAGAAATCGGGGTTCCTCCCGACTCCAAATCAATTATAAATTCAACTTCCTGCCCCGGTGGTAGTCCCGGTAATTCATCTGGGAAAACATCCGGAAAATCAATTACAACAGGAATCGAGGGAAGTTCAACTTTCCCATTCTCGACTTTCATGGCATAACACCAATACCCAACACAGCCTTTTCTAATAAGTTTTGTCACCTTCAAGGCACTAATCAAAATTTTATGACATCCCCTCTTGTACCCCGCAAAATGATGTTCGGTACCGTCTTTGTCTAACATTGATATGATCTTCGTGTGATAATTCATTACCGCACCGTGTCTAATGAGCCCATCGTCACCGAGGATTAGATCTTCATCAATAATGTCTACGACTATCAAATTTTAAAACCACACTCTCTCAGCGATTAACACCGGACAATCTCTAACTTCCTTGTTCCCCATGATTCTATCACCACTGGGAAACTTAACCACAAAGGACTCACAAGGAGACAAGCCCTCAATATTCAATCGACGCACACAATCCAAAGAGATGAACGAATGAGAAGCACCGGAATCAAAAAGCACTCTAACTGGATGAGACAAAAGAGAAACGATACATGTCGCCATGGTAGCCTCTGAATCTCCAGCTCTCCTCATTTCATAGACATGAGGTTGCACCAAACCAGCACTGGGGGCTCCCCCTCTAACAGATTGACCATGGCCTCTGCCTCGACCGTAACTCTGGGATGGCTGACCCGTAGATGACTTCTGATTAACACTCGGTTCTCTAGGCATAGGGGCTGATGCTTGAGTTCCAAGTGGATTTTCTTCTTCCGTACAGTACATGGCTCTATGGCCTTCCTGGCCGCAATTAAAACACTTCAATGGGGGTAGACCACAATCACGATTAAGATGGCCCTGTTGGCCACAATTAAAACATGTCACAACCCGGTTGGACATACTAGCACCAGCTCTGAAATTCCGTTTTACCTCCCGATGCACGGGAAGACCCTTTGGTTGGATAACTTGCCGACTGTGATCCCCGCTGGTTGCCACCTCTACCGCTAGAAAACTTTCCAGTGGTCTTCTGCTTCTTACTCTCACTTGTCGTTTCGGTAGTAGTGAAGGACATATCATAGGCTAATGCCCTATCTTGATACTCCTTCAATGTGGTGCAAGCGAAGCCCGGCATATAGTGCCGAACTTTTGGCTTCATTCGCATGTCAAAGTGACGGATTCTATCTCTCTCTTCCCGCACTTGATTCTTCATCGGTTGGGTTGATGGTTGTATTCAATGATTGCATGAGATACAGGGACATCCTGGTGTTTAGCTACGAAAAAGGCTCGAATCCTGGCCTCCTGAACAGGCCACGGGCAGAACTCGGCCTCCATCAATTCCTTAAACTCGTCCCATGAAACCACACGATCCTGAGGTGTAACAGCTTGCCACCAACTAGCCGCATCCCTCGATAGATAGTACTGGGCAACTGGCACCTTATGTGCCTCTGGACAATTCACGGCCATGAAAACTTTATTCATTTGATTAATCTAATCTTCCCAGCCGACCGGATCATTTGCACCAATAAATTGGGGAGGGCGCATACGGATAACATCTTGTAACCACTTCTCAGCCCCAGTGTCGGTAACAGGAGGTGGTTAGTTAAGCTATACCGCTTGGGTTAAAAGAGCCATTTGGTTCGCCACTTGCTGCAGTATGGTGGCAACACCCACATCCGGTTGGCTCCCTGCAGAAGTTTCGAGACTGGCTGACGGCTCCTGATGACTACCAGTGCTAGGTTGAATAGAGTTCGACAAGCTAGGCGTATCTGAGCCTCCTACCGAGCTGAGGGACATGGCCGCTCCACCGGCCGCGCCACTCCCTTGGCCACAACCACGACCGCGTCCACGTCCTCTACCAGTTGACATTCTAAAGGAAAAATGGAAGTAAAATCATAAGCATAGCTCGAAGCAATCCCATCTAGAATATGGACTTCTCATGTCCCATAATCGAATGACAATGAGTGAATAAAGAGGGTAAATAAGATAGGGAACTTACGAGTACCGGTCGTACGAGATGACGGCAGCGCGATGATACTGTTTTCTCAGAATTGTACATTTAGACCCAGCAATTTGACAGCCTAGGTATCCATAAACCTAAGCTCCGATACCAAATTCTGTAATACCCCCGAGATATTCGGAGAATATCACAGCACCGTGAATCCCGACCTGGGACCCACTAGGCTTATCTTACTCACAACGTATCAAATTTAACAAAATCCACTTAGGAATCAATAAATTCGATACAGACAAGGAAGTTCAACCACAGACAAACAATACCATGAAGAAATACAAGAAGTTGTACGACAATTGAAAAGGACTTTCCTAAAGTACTCGAGTACCATTTATTATTACAAGGATAAAATGGACCAAAGGGAACAACAACCAAACAAAATGGAACACAACTAGCCATAGTATCACGCCTCGCCATCCTCATCGTATCGTCTCGGTGCTCGCTCGTATGGATTCGAAGGACCTGAAAAACACAAAAGTAATTTTCCCCAAACGAGAGGGGTTAGGGCAAGTATTACAAGTGAAACGTCAAGTCTTATACATAAAAGGATATGCACCAATTCAAAGCCATGATAATGAATTTTCCGGAAAAAACAATTATCCAAACATATTTAGAAATGATGATATCTCTTGATTAACCGTGGACTCGACAATGCGCGAATCCCTCCTCGACCCCGTCGGATCATCTCGGAGTGGCTAACCCAAATGTTCACGGAACCGACATAAGCGGAACCCTCCTCGACCCCGTCGGGCCCTCTTGGAGTGAACGAATATAACTCTCTCAATCACATGCATTACTTTTCACATTTAAGAACATAACTTTCACAAGAATCACTTGCTTGGAATCGAGAGAAAAGGGTACGAACGACAAGGCACCAAGATTGAAGGATTCGACAACTCCGAACCTAGACAAGTTCATAATTCAATTATCAAAACCCCATCGGTATGAAAATAAGTTGGAAACACTCGAATTTACCACCCCGATACATATGTTCCGGAAATAATTCTCTTAGGTGGTGAATCGCAAGTTAAATATCCCAAATACTCAAGAACTCCGGAAATATACCAATAAATCCGTAGGAAAACATGTATCCAAGGCAGATAACTCGTAATCGATATACTCTAACATAACAACAAGCTGTATCGAAGAGACAGGATGGAAAATCCCCAAATCCCGAAAATCTAGGGTTGTGGGAGGTTTACCTTGATTTGGAGCGGTGGAGAGGATTAAACGTTGATAAATCCGAACTAGTAACTCAAAGATGTTGCTAGGTAATTTTAGCTCGAAGAATTCCTCACAAATCGCCTGGAATCGCCCGAAATCGTCCAAGGAAGTGAAGGAAGGAAGAAATGACGATTTGGGAACGGAAGTGTCCTATTTATACTAAATAGGAACTAGCGTGCGCTAGTTATGAAAAATAGCGCGCGCTATCGGACTCACCAGGCAGTCCAATGGCCTCTGCCAGCTTCGTTAGCGTACGCTAACACCTGCTAATAGCGTGTGCTAGAGCCTTCTAATAGCGTGCGCTAATTCTTTCTAATAGCGTGCGTTACCTGGTAGTCGGTGCCCAGTCCAGAACCTACTGTCCCCAGCTCTGCTCTCTTTAGCGCACGTTACTCGAGTAACGTAGCGTGCGCTACCACTAAATCTAGCGTACGCTACCAGTCACACCTAGCGTACGTTAGGAATTCCCTTTTTCAGTCCAGTAGCTACTGGACTGTCTGCCTCCAATACATTAGTAGCGTGCGCTGATTATAACAGATAGCGTGCGCTACCCTCACTAAATTAGCGTGCGCTACAAGGTGTGCGTAGCGTGCGCTACCCTTTACACGAAGGTAGTATAATCGCATCAAGGATCCGAAAACAGCGACGATCTGAACAAGAAATCGGGTAAATCCAATTGACAAGAGTTCCAAGATTAATATAAGCTTACCAAACACTTACACGAGTGTCAGAATTACAAAGCACAAGTGTAGAAGATTTACAAAAAGTACAGGTATTACAAAATGTATTCTTATCGTCCTAATTGAAAATGCTACAAGAGAGTTGTAACATCTAATAAATCTTCAACAGATCATAAACTGAATTTTAATAATAAAAAACACAACTATTAAAACTCGGATGATAACCAAAACATAAAGAGACACAGATGTCGAAATTTTCGACCTATGTGATTATCAACATAGCAGTATTATATTGTCGAAATTAATACCTCTAAAGGATGTGAAGCTGCACCGGCAGTTGCTTCCTTCTTTGCAGATGAATCCGGCAATTTATTTGATTATGATCGAGTTCTTGGGCCATCACTGGTGTCAATTCATTGTCTCTTGACCTTTTTTGTTCTCTATAAAAAAATTTATATTTTTCAATCACCCGCACCACTATAAACATGAATTTATGCATAGATTAATCAAAAAAGTACCTTTGAAGTGACATTATCATCCTCAGCATCACTTTGTTGTTTAGGTTCAGCATCATTCATATTCAGGACATACTCACTTTCAACTACATCATCATTTGATTCCTTATATTTATTTTTATCATTTTCACAACTCTTAGCAAACTTTCTTTTGAGCAATCCAATTTCTTCAAGTTTAGCATATTTTTTCACAACATTCTGATTCCTTCTCATTTCAAAATTATTACATCCTTGACCTTCGACAATTTTTACCAATTCATCACCAGCAGTTCTCTCTGTCTCTGTATTTCCTCCAGTTCTCTTAAAAATTTTTTATAGGTAGACATACCCATCTATTCCTTTCTTGGGTTCAGCTTCTGTTCCTTCTCATTATTCACTTCTTTCAGCCTTCGTTCCTTCTCATCATTCACTGTCTTCAGCTTCCGTTCCTTCTCATCATTCACTGCCTTCAGCTTTCGTGATATCTCGGCATTGATATTCTTTATAGTCACAAAAGTCCGCTTCTCACCATTCCTTTCCTTAGCAGGAGGGCTTGGTCTTTGTAACACCCCCAATCCGCTCAGGGATATTACACGCCGTAGAACCTTTCCTCAAGGATCTACCAGGCTGGCAACAACAATCAAACATCTCAACGACGCCTTTAAGGCTAAAAGACTCAGTAGACCGATTTGGTCTTTCAATTAATACATACAACTCAATCTCAAAACGTGCCCATGCAGGGGTCAAATACAACACACTTCTGTGCAAGGGGGAAAGAATACTGCAGCGGAAATAAAGTACAATTGAACCAATACAACAACGTACGGGTCCTCATGTGATTAGTATCGATCATATTTCATCATTCTGCATGCCGACCCTGTGTTACGCTCCCCAAACCTGAATGCAATACAGATATCAACCCCCAATTACTCGGGGGTTAGCAAAATTCCACTATTTTGCTAGTGCAAGTACAAGGTGCAAAATACGAGTCATACAATTCAAGTTCCAAGAATAATAATAACCAGGAATTCTCAAAGATCCAAACATAACGAAAAATACTTCCCGAGGCAAGAGTTTGGGTAAAACTTTCCAAAATTGAAAGGTCACAATTCAAGGGAAACAATTTATAAAATGGTTTAAAATGCCATTGGGAGTTTTAACACAAAATCAGTTTAGGATTATCAAATCTTTCTCTCTTTAAAAGAATCCAAAAAGGGGCATAGCCCAAAGATTTGCTTTTACAAATAAAAGCTAACAATAATTCACGGGATCCATAACCCACACAACGTGTCTTCGATGGACATAAAAATCAACACAACATAATCACCCAAGATACGCAAATCTTGGTCACACGTCCAAGGTACTCGACCTGGAAAAACACATTTACAAATCATATACACACCAGCATGATCGCATGTCATGGCATCTCACGGTTGGATCAATCACTTGTTGTCTCGTGACCACATAATCACATGCCATGTGTCACCGCAGGTATTCTTATTATCTCACGGTTGGATCAATCACTTGTTGCATCCTGACCACATGATCACAAGCCATGTGTCACCGTATATTGTCTTAGGCTCTCACAGTTGGATCAATCACTTGTTGCATCCTGACCACATGATCACATGCCATGCATCACCGTAGACCTCGACTATATCCATACATTCACACAGATAACATATCACACCAAGGATATTCCAACAATTCACCCAGAGACAACAAATATCAAGCACGATATAATCGTAAAATCACAACGCACCGAAATGAAATAATATATATGTATATATATATATTATCAAAGAACAACATCAACACCAAGTGTATCCATATGATTCACTTAATCATTCACAAGAAACACATACGCGTTTGAAAGGGAGCCTTTGGCGAGACTAAACCAAATATTTGAAAGTTTATTTCAACAACCAAACTAACACATTTAGACGGTCACCAATCCTCATATCCACAAAACAAGAAATGTATGGACAAGGTACTTGCCTCGAAACCACGATCGCAATGAGACGATGGATGGGATGCGTCGAATAGCCCCGAACTCGCGAACACTATTAAGAACATGATAGCACCGCGAACACTACGAGAATAACACCACACGAATTACCAATCACCAAACGGGATTCAACTCGGAATCCTCGAGCACCTATAATCCTCCATAAGAAACAACAAAAACATGATTACAACGAGGATAAAGACCAAAAACAACGGAGATCACAACAAAGGAGATCACAACAAAGGAGATCACAACAAACTATCGAAGGAAAACTCATTCGAACATTTGATCGAACATCAAATGTTCACTACACCTCAAGAACACCGAAATCACCCTTCAGGTTGAAACGAACTGAAGATATGGATATACAATCCATAAAACATGTTTAATAACAACATCTAACACCAATCGATTTATTTAAATAGGATGGAAAACGAAATCAAGAACAAAACTCCAAAAAAAAATGTCAACTCCTGATAATCAAGAAAATACCTCGAATCAATGACGAAGAACACTAATTGATATTGTTAATCCACAGCAAGAACTTGAGGATGATGGTATCTCTAAGATAAATCGCCCAAAAATCACCCAAAAATCACCCAAACAATCGCCCACGGAGAGAAGAAAGGAGAGGAAATGAAATCCTCTCCAAATCCCGCTGATAAAAGGACATTCTGACTCGCGTGCCGCGGCGCAGACTGAGTGTGCCGTGGCCCGCGGATAAAATACACTATCTGGTCTCCAGGCCGTGCCGCAGTGCAGACTAAGCGTGCCGCGGCCAGCTCGCAACTGCAAGGTGTGTGCCGCAGCGCACACTGTTCATGCCCAAAAAGTGCCGAGAAATTACGATACGTGATCGAATAACGAAATCGAAGTTCACAACACGTCTAACAACGTTAAACGGACTTACGGGAAACACAAAACAATAGTTACGAACGAGATTCGCAAGGATCAAACTCAAGTGCAGAAAAGTCGCTAAGAAGCACGAACTCAACAAAATGACACCGAAACGAACTCGGATGTCAAAGAGTGCAGAATTAATCATTCTTAGAATGATGAAACAGTCATAAAAGAGTCGCTAAGATGGACTTTCGCCAAAAAAAGAAAATTACTGGAAATCAAAATTGCGGATATTACATACTACCTTCCTTAAAAGAAGTTTCGTCCCGAAACTTAAAATAAATAGAGAGGAGCAACATCCCACCAGGCACATCTCAACGAGATACACACGAACTGAAAGACTCACAATCAAAGGTGAAACGCTATAAGTAACACAGAGAAACATACAACGTGAAATCACGCTCGACGACAACCATCGCAATACCACAAGCAGAGACATAATAAAACCAACAAGTGACAAGCTTCATCAAACAGATAGTACAATCAAGTCAATTATCTTAACAATCACAAAACAGGAGGTACATAATATCAGAAAACATGCACAGTCAAGAAAACAGAAAATAAACACAAAACGATCCACAAGGACAACCACAAGCAATTCGGACTACGCCGAAATCCTCAAAAAAACACACTAGGCATCACCGTGTCCTTTCGGAGTAGAGACGCAACTTGATCCCCAAACCTCTCAGCTACTGACTCACAATGCATGGCTTGGTGTCCCAAATGACCACAATCGAAATAGATGACCAATAGTGAACGACAATTCTTCGCAGTACGAGACTAGACAACAACAATTAGACAACCACGATTGAACAACAATGATCGAACAACAACTATCGAACAACAACGATCAAAGAAAAATGATCAGACAACAACGGTCGGACACCAGCGACCGAACAACAATGATCGAATAATAACGATCGAACAACAATGATCGAGCAATAATGATCGAACAACAATGATCGAAAACAACAGTCGAACAACGACTCCGAAGTTCACACTTCAACTAAAGATATAAAAAAACTTGTAGAAACTAAAGGACGTTAATTTCGAACAAGGTTAAGAAGAATCGAACCGAACTCGGAAAAGTCACAACGATAAACAGATTGATCCGAAACAAGGTCACAACCCATTCGAGCAATGGCAACCGAGATACCAAACAAGTTCAGAAGGTATTAACGAACACGAGTGAGTCGATAAAATTGAGAAAGAGAAAATGCAGAAGTTAAAAATAATACGGGTATTACATTCGACCTCTTTTAAAAGAAATGTCATCCCTGAAACTCACAACAACGGAAGCAAGGTAACAACACAAAAAGCAACCGACAGAAACATCTTTCATGGGCCTCTCATAGCCGATCCTGATATCTGTGCTGAAGCTCATACCCCGGATGACTCAGTAGCCAATTCGCAAAACTGGATTCTGTGTCCCTCTAGCCCGCACTTGAAATGCGTTTACTGGCGAGAAGGACAATTCGTACGTACATGCCCCAACACATTAAAGTCAAAGCACCTCAGCATACCGAATATGGAACTACTAGGTACAATGGAATATAACGTCGTAAAACAACATACCGGAGATGCCAACTCAGCACAACATATCAATGTAAGGCAACTCACATACACAAAATCACAGCAACGACGGAATACATTCGGCGATTTCAATGGTTCGAACGATAACCAGCACACAGTCACAAAACATCATGAACCAATCATAGATGTACAAAACATCACGATCATACAAACTCAAGTTCTAACTGTAACACCCCCAAGTTATTCAGGGTATATTACAGCGCCGTGAGCCCCTCCGTGGGACCCACAAGGCTAATCATACGCGGAACTATAAAACTTGACCGAGAAGGTTCAAATACAACAAAATGAAGGACAACACAAAGGGTATTCAAAACATATCCAATGTATCCAAATACCTCACAACACAAAATCAATACCTCGGCAACACAGGCCGGAACATCAAGGAAACTGAAAAACAATACTAGGGTATTCAATAACCATTCCAGTACAACAACACTGAATGGAGGAACACAAAACATAACCGGAGACAAGACATAGTATCACGCTTGCCCATCATCTTCATGTCGACCCGATACCTGCCTGTCCGCTCTCCTGGAACATGAAATACATAAAAAGTATTTCCCTCATAAAGGGGTTAGCCGTCGAATAGCTAGTGCAAGTATATCAAGTATGAAATACAATACTCTGCGACAGTAAAGTAAAGGTAACTGTCAATTCATCAATTCAAGATTAGTATTCCGGAATAACTAAATCTCATAGCATCACATCAATACATACATGATCAACCGTAGAATCGCACCAGAGGCTACGGAACCCTTAGAGGACCCGTCGGTCCATCCCAGCGTGGTTAACTCGCATTATCCGTGGAATCACACCAGAGGGTATGAAACCCTCAGAGGACCCGTCGGCCCATCCCAGAGTGGATATAAGTAAACATGCCATTTATATATCTTGCTTTCAAAGTCAAGAATGCACAATCATAAATATATACTTACCTTTGAGACATCGAGAAATCAAACGGAAAAGAGTATGAGCTCGGTAGGTCTAAGAACGCACTTCCGGTACCTAAACGATTCGTAAGGTATATGATAATCAATAATCCATACTCACAATTCACGAAGAAACTCCCGAAACCCATCTACGATTCACGAAAATACAAGGGTAAACAACTAGAGGTTGAAAATCACCCAAACCCTCACAAGTCCGAACACGGCACAAACCAATCCGTAAAGTCATAGGAAAAGCATGAATACGGGGTAGATACATCATAATATCAAGATTCTCAAGCTTCAAACCGGATAAATCGGACGAATCTAAGAAAACCCCAAAATTCCCAAAAATAGGGTTCTAAGGATTTTTACCTTGATTTGGAAGATGGAATGGATTAGATGTTGTGAAATATTTGTTCTCCAACCAAAGATGTTATCTGAAGAAACATCGCTTCCAAACTCACTGAATCGCCCAAGCCCGCTGCTCCTGATCGAAAATGTGAGAAGAATGAGAAAAATGACGAAATGAAAGTCAACTGTCCATTATATACTCGCCCAGTCTAGCGCACGCTATGGCTATAATATTAGCGTGCGCTAGCAGGGTCACTGGGTAGCCCAGTGGCTTCTGTCGGTCCCGATAGCATGCGCTAATCGCCTTCCTTAAGCGTGCGCTAGCCGAAAATGGTGTTCAGGACTTGGAGTCCAGAACCTACTGTCCTCTGCCCTGCTCGAGTTTTAGCGTGCACTACCGCTATGGATTAGCGTGCGCTACGAGCCTTTATAGCGACCGAAGCCTAGCGTACATTACCTGATAGTCCAGAAAACCTGACAACTTCACTGCCTCTACCGACCCATCCCGTTAGCATGCGTGTGCTACTAACCATGAATACCGTGTGCTATCTAACTCCTAGCGTGCTCTAATTGCTAGTCCAGAGAGCAGAATAAGTTACTAGTTCTGACCTGACTGGTCCCATAGTGCATGCTACGGCTCAAAGCTAGCGTGCGCTACTCAAGCAGAATTAGTGTGCGTTAGCCTAGGCCTAGCGTGCGCTATATCTCTGACCTAGAACACTTTGCAAGGTCCAAACAACACGATCAAGATCCAAACAAGGTACGAAACTCTATCACAAAATCAACAACATTACAAAGAGTTTACAGGGCGACAAAAAATAGGAAGAACGGCAAGGTCAAATAGGTAATAAAAGTACGGGTATTACATTCTCCCTCTCTAGAAAGAAGTTTCGTCCTGAAACTTAAGAAATAAAAAGTTCGGGGTACTCCGATAGCATCTTCTTTTTCGTCTCCCAAGTCGCCTCCTCGACTCCATGCCTCGACCACTGCACTTTAACCAACTGAATGGTCTTATGCTGAATTTGTTTCTCACGACGTTCGAGGATCTTCATGGGTCTCTCCGTAAAGGTAATATCCTCGGCTACGTCAATCTCGCTATAGTCGATAACATGACTCTAATTTGGCACGTACGTTCTTAACTGAGACACATGAAAAACACTATGGACGTGACTCAAAGCTGGAGGCAACGCCAAGCGATAAGCTAAATCTCCAACCCTGTCCAAGATCTCGAAAGGTCTGATACACCTAGGACTAAGTTTCTCCTTTTTCCCGAAGCGGAAAACCCCTCTGGTCGGCGGCATCTTGAGTAAGACATGATCCCCTACTTCAAACTCCAAGGGTCGACGACGAGTATCAGCATAAGATTTCTGACGACTCTGGGCAGTTAGCAATTGGTCCTGGATAATAGAAATATTTTCCTTAGTCTCCATAAACATATCCGGTTCCGTTCCGATTGGATCCGAAGCCTCGTCCCAACATAATGGCAACCTACACCGCCTACCATAAAGTGCCTCGAATGGTGCCATTTTGATCGACGCATGCCAACTATTATTATAGGCAAACTCGATCAATGGCAAGTGAAGCTCCCAATCATTAATCCAGTCGAATGTACAAGCTCGCAACATATCCTACAACGTCTGAATTGTCCTCTCTGTCTGACCGTCTGACTGAGGGTGAAAGGACGTGCTCAATCTCAACTCAGTACCCAAAGCCTGATGAACGTCCTGCCAAAAATGTGATACAAAACGACCATCTCGATCAGAAACAATGGTCTTGGGGGAACCATGCAATCTTACGATCTCAGCTATAAAAGTTCGAGCCAATCTCTCCGGTCCCCAAACATACTTAATACCCTAAAAGTGTGCAGACTTGGTCAACCGATCGAAGATTACCCAAATCATATTCATTCCGGTCCTAGTTCTCGGCATGCCAGTGATAAAGTCCATAGAAATGTCTTCCCGTTTCCACTCGGGAATGGGAAGAAGCTTCAACAACCTCGCTGGTCATTGATGTTCGATCTTGACTTGTTAACACGTCAAGCACCATAGTACAAATTCCGTGACATCCTTCTTCATGTTATTCCACCAAAAATTGCGCTTCAAGTCTTTGTACATCTTATTCGTTCCGGGATGGATTAAGTATGGTGTAGCATGAGCTTCTTGGAGAATTCTATGCCTCTACTTTAGATCATTCGGAACACAAAGCCTGTCTTGAAATCTCAAAATACTATCCTCATGAACCATAAAGCCAGGAGCTTTTCCTTTAATTACATCTTCCTTCAGTTGAGAGATCATCGGGTCACTCCACTGTTTCCCCTTGATGTCGTCAACTAAGGACGAAGTAATTTCGAGAGTACACAACTGTCCTTGTACTCGTTGAAGCCAAACTTCCATTCCTTGCTCGATTAAATCCTGCTAAATCTTTGTCTGAGAAGTAAGAACCTCGAGCATCTGGAGAGATGCCAATTAGAGGCTCAAAGCATCTGCGACAACATTGGCTTTACCCGGGTGGTAGATAATTTCTAAATTGTAATCCTTTATCAACTCTAAGCAACATCTCTGTCTCATATTCAGCTCTTTTTGACTGAAAATATACTTCAGGCTCTTGTGATCGGTATAAATCCAACACGGAGAGCCATACAAATAATGCCGCCAAATATTGAGTGTGAAGACAATTGCGGCCAACTCTAAATCGTGAGTAAGATAGTTCATCTTGTATGGCTTCAGTTGTTGTGACGCAAAATCTATCGTCTTATCATGCTGCGTAAGCACACAGCCAAGACCTTGACCCGAAGTGTCACTATAAATCGAAAACCCCTCACTACCATGTGGTAAAGTTAAAATTGGCGCTGAAGTTAGACGTCTCCTCATCTCATCAAAGATCTGTTGTCTCTCATCCGTCCAAACAAACTTTTCTGTCTTAGTGTAATATCCGCATTTTCGATTTTTGATAAGAATTTTTGGCATAAGTCCATCTTAGTGACTCTATTGTGACCATTTCGTCATTCCGAGAATGATTAATTCTACACTTTTTGTCATCCGAGTTCGTATCGGTGTCGTTCTGTTGAGTTCTGTGTCCTGAAACGACTTTTCCACGTATGAGTTCGACTTTGTAAAATCACCATTAAGACTTGGTAAATCCAAAATTTCTGAATCTTTTCAATATTATAGAGCATCAAGTTAGCTTTCCAATGGTTCAAACGGTGAGTCTATCGGAGTCCGGACAAAGGAGTTATGGTCGAAATAGTTAAGGCTGCACCATGTGCCTTTTGGTGCTGGAGCGGGCTGTACCGCGGGCAGCGGCCCCTGATGGCCACGATGCAGCACTAAGCTGATTGCTGGGCTTCTTTTGGCCGTGGGCCGTGGCACACTCAGCCTGTGCCGCGGCACACAGTGCAGTTTAGCTTATTTCAGTGGATTTTGTGAGATGAATGCTCATTTCATCATTCTCCTTCCTTCTCCTCTCCTTGAAAGATCTTGTGGGCAATTTTTGGGCGTTTATCATCATCAATCTCAGATATTTCATCCTCCTTGAGTTCTTCGTGTGGATTAACAACATCTTTTTGGATTCTTCATCCTAATTCAAGGTAATTTCTTCAACCCTAGATTTCGATTTTTCAATAGGAATATGATGATTTAGATGTTGTAATCATGATATGTGAAGGGATATACATATGATTATGAGTTTTTATGAATTATCATTGGATTGTTGTAGGATTATTTAAGGACATGTTGGATGTTGGTTTTGGAATTGGGGGTTTCGATTAGATGTTGTTGGAATCTCATTTTGTGTCTTCCTTTTGGATTATTAAGTGTATTGAGGATGTTTTGTTAAATTGAATCATTCTTTAGAGGTTTGGTATCGATATAATTGAGACTAGTAGTAAATAATTGAAGATTGTTTACAACATGTTTGTTAAATTGCCCCAATGAGTTGGGTAGTGTTGTATCAACCTTTCCATTTGGTTATGACTATACATGGATATGTATATTAAGCGAAACGTTGGTAACTGTGTTATTCAAGGTTGTTCAAGCGAGCGATAATTCCATAGAGGACGTTGATCATGGAAGGACTTTCTCGCCGGCGGTTTGAGGCAAATTTTATACTTGTACTAGTCAATGAGATTAATGTTATCATATATGTGTATGAATGTGTTGTATCATTCCGAGACTTGGTATCTTCATAAGTTCATTGATATTAGGGGACCGTTCGAAATGATACTCTTCAGCAACTATGCCAAATGTTTATTATTATTCATTAATGGCCGTGTCAAGGCATTGGGATACTCGTTGTTAATGTTATTGTCGATAGCCGGTTCGCGGTATCGATGTATCGATTGTTGTTGTTATTATTGATGTCGATCTAAGACATTATTGTAATCACTGTTATTAATGTTGGCGTCCTGTCATTCATATTATATCGTCCGATTGAAGGCATTAGCATATTCGTTCTCATCTTCGTCGTCGGCAACCTATTAAAGGTGCTGAGGCATTCATTGTATCATTGTTCTTGATTGGCCGTTCTAAGGCAATCAAAGTGTTCAATCATTCATGGGATCATTGTTATCGGTTGGCCACACTAAGACAACTAAGGTATTGAATCATGTGCTGCATCATTGTTATCGGTTGGCCATTCTAAGGCAATTGAGTTATTGAACTGGGGATGTCAAGGATAGTTCCCATCCATTGTGTCGTTGTTATCGATTGACCATTCTAAGGTAATCAAGGTATTGAATTGGGACTGCCGAGGACGGTGCCCATCCGTGAGTCATCATTAACATGTTGGCCGACTCAAGGCAACACACTATCATTCACGGGAATTTAGTAATCTTTGAATCATTCCCGTTTGTGAATAACTGTGTTTTGGAGGCTAGTCTCGGCTAGTGCTCGATGGGTAAGTTTGGGGCTTGAACCTTCTCGGTTGGTTTCCCAACACCTACATCTCAGTAGGTCACAGTCATGTTTATGACCTCATTATGGGTAAGCTTGGGGCTTGAACCTTCGTGGTTGTTTTCCCAACACCTACAACTCAGTAGGTCACGGTCACTGGGTGATCTCATTATGGGTAAGTTTGGGGCTTGAACCTTTGCGGTTGGTTTCCCAACACCTACAGTTCAGTAGATCATGGCCATTGGATGGTCTCATTGTGATACGGCTTCGTGCCATGGCTTCGGCCCTCATTGTGATACGGCTTTGTGCCTTGGCTTCGGCCCTCATTGTTATAGCTTCAGGCTGTTTTGTTTTCAGGTAATTGTGTTGATTGACAGCTTCGGCTAAGTGGCTTTCAGGCCTTGTGTGATGCCTTGGTAATTTCATTGGAGCCTTCGGGCATTGTGATTCATAATTAATTCAGTTCTGGTTTGGTTCATGTCGTGTAATTCATTGTGGTACTCTATGATTATGATTCGCCATTGGGCACTTATGTTCTAACTCTGTAACACCCCCAAGTTATTCAGGATATATTACAGCGCCGTGAGCCACTCCGTGGGACCCACAAGGCTAATCATACGCGAAACTATAAAACTTGACCGAACAGGTCCAAATACAACAAAATGAAGGACAACACAAAGGGTATTCAAAACATATCCAATGTATCCAAATACCTCACAGAACAAAATCAATACCTCTGCAATACATGCCGGAACATCAAGGAAACTGAAAAACAATACTCGAGTATTAAAAAACCATTCCAGTACAACAGGACTGAATGGAGGAACATAAAACATAACTGGAGACAAGACACAGTATCACTCTTTCCCATCATCTTCATGCCGACCCGATACCTGTCTGTCCGCTCTCCTGGAACCTGAAATACATAAAAAGTATTTCCCCAATAAAGGGGTTCGTCGTCGAATAGCTAGTGCAAGTATATCAAATATGAAATACAATACTGCTCGACAGTAAAGTAAAGGTAACCGTCAATTCATCAATTCAAGATTAGTATTCCGGAATAACTAAATCTCATAGCATCACATGAATACATTCATGATCAACCTTGGAATCGCACTAGAGGCTACGGAGCCCTCAGAGGACCCGTCAGTCCATCCCAGAGTGGTTAACTCATATTATCCGTGGAATCACACCAGAGGCTACGAAACCCTCAGAGGACCCGTCGGCCCATCCCAGAGTGGATATAAATAAACATGCCATTCATATATCTTACTTTCAAAGTCAAGAATGCACAATCATAAATATATACTTGCCTTTGAGACATCGAGAAATCGAACGGAAAAGAGTATGTGTTCAGTAGGTCCAAGAACGCACTTCCGGTACCTAAACGATTCGTAAGGGATATGATAATCAATAATCCGTACTCATAATTCACGAAGAAACTCCCGAAACCCATCTACGATTCATGAAAATACAAGGGTAAACAACAAGAGGTTGGAAAATCACCCAAACCCTCACAAGTCCGAACACGACACAAACCAATCTGTAAAATCATAGGAAAAGCATGAATACGGGGCAGATACATCATAATCTAAAGATTCTCAAGCTTCAAACCGGATAAGTCAGATAAATCTAAGAAAAACCCCAAAATTCCCAAAAATAGGGTTCTAAGGATTTTTACCTTGATTTGGAAGATGGAATGGATTAGATGTTGTGAAATCTTTGTTCTCCAACCAAAGATGTTGTTATCTGAAGAAAGAACGCTTCCAAACTCCCCGAATCACCCAAACCCACTGCCCCCAATCGGAATGTGAGAAGAATGAGAAAAATGAATAAAGGGAAGTCAATTGTCCATTATATGCTTGCCCAGTCTAGTGCACGCTACGCCTATAATATTAGCATGTGCTAGCGGGGTCACTGGGTAATCCAGTGGCTTCTGTCGGTCCCGATAGTGTGCGCTAATCGTCTTCCTTTAACGTGCGTTAGCCGAAAATGGTGTTCAGGACTTGGAGTCTAGAACCTACTGTCCTCTGCCCTGCTCGACTCTTAGCGTGCGCTACCGCTATGGCTTAGCGTGCGCTACACAGCCCTTATAGCGTGCGCTAGCCGAAGCCTAGCGTACATTACCTGATAGTCCAGAAAACCTGATAACTTCACTGCCTCTGCCGACCCAGCCCGTTAGCGTGCGCTACGGAAGTATTAGCGCGCGCTACTAACCATGAATAGCATGCGCTAATTGCTAGTCCAGAGAGCAGAATAAGTTGCTGGTTCCGACCTGATTGGTCCCTTAGCGCACGCTACGGCTCAAAGCTAGCGTGCACTACTCAAGAAGAATTAGCGTGCGTTAGCCTAGGCCTAGCGTGCGCTATATCCCTGACCCAGAACACTTTGCAAGGTCCAAACAGCACGATCAAGATCCAAACAAGGTACGAAACTCTATCACAAAATCGACAGCATCACCAAGAGTTTACAGAGCGACAAGAAATAGGAAGAACAGCAAGGTCAAATAAGTAATAAAAGTACGGGTATTACACTAACAACTCGCACGGGTGAGATAAAACGCAAATCACCACAAAGCGACAATATTTAATACCAACATCTCACCTCTCATAGAGGGCTAACACAACAAATGCGTGGCAAACGACTCAATGCTTAGGCCACCAATTCAATCATACGCAGGGGCTAACATTCTAATGACAACGCGAACATCCCGGACCATCATACGAACCCGGATTCTTGATTGGAGTGAACTCGATCCAAATTGATCAATCAAAAACAAAGAAGCGAAAGCTAGACGAGATTTTGATCGTCACAAACGATCGGAAACAAATATGTCTTGAAAACCCCACTTCTCAATTGAAGTGAACTAACAAGTACAAGTATTTATGGAATTCTTCAAGTCTTAGAAAGAACTTAGAGAATTTGAGAAAAAAACACTCAAGGTGATATCAATATATTTCATCAAAGTTGTGTCCTTACAAATGACAAAGGATGGCAATTTATAGCCAAAATCCTACTACAATAATAATATAAAAATAAAAAGAAAATTTCCAAGTAACTTCCTATGAAGTCTAAGATAAAATAAAATAAAATAAAATAAAAATCAGCCAAAGAACAAATCAAAGAGAATCAAGACCAAATAAATGTGAAGATTTGATCACAAAGTGGTCAAAGATTGGTGTAGGAAGCTTCAACTTTGGTGGAATAAAGTGCTGAATGTTTGCATGGACTGTACTGATTGATAGAAGCCGATTTGGACATTCTATCATAAAACAAGAATTGTATATTTTTATCTTATATTTCCGTGCACACTTGAATCACCTTAATCGGACTTCGGAAGAGAAAGTTATGACCAAAATACCAAAACTGGTACATACTCTTCTTACGCGCGGAAATTATTAGTTTGTCCGGTTTTCGTCCGCCCTTTTCCTTTTACTCACGACCTTAAGACTTGATTATTTGGACTTTATTTTCGACACAAATACAACTGAAAAAAATACAAAACAAATAAACGTACAACTCGATAAATAAAATACATACGACTCGATTAAATTGAACAATCACACGGCTCAAGTTACAATACTCGAGTTTTATTAAAAAAAGGCATAAAATCCTAAAGTACTTGTATGAGAGGAATTATGTAGCTTGATTCACTCTCATTACCCTCCGACCCATTATTCACATGGTGTACTATCAATCCGTTTAGAGCTGTTTTGAATCGTTTGATCCAACCTCTTGTCATAGGTCCAATAGTCATTTGAATCGGGCCTGTCTGTAATTTTTGGATCATGTTGGATTGGTCCACGTCATTCCACTCCTCTTGAAAAGGATTTGTCCTCAAATCGTCATCTGCATCAAGCGGACTTAAATCAGAGACATTAAAAGTAGCACTTATATTATGTTTACCTTCGAGGTCCAATTTATATGCATTGTCGTTTATCTTCTCAAAGACCCGAAAAGGTCCATCCCCTCGTGGTAGTAGCTTTGACAATATTTGTTGGGAAAATCTTTCTTTCCGAAAATGAACCCATACCAAATCACCGGGTTCAAACAAAATTCTTTTTCGGCCTTTATTTGCTTGCTTCATGTATTGCTCGGTTTTTCTTTCAATGTTGCGCCTCACCTTTTCATGCAATTCTCTTACATACTCGGCCTTCTTTTTACCATCTAGGTTAATCAACTCAGAAATAGGTAAAAGAGTTCAATCCAATGGATTCAAAGGATTAAAACCATATACAATCTCAAAAGGTGAATATTGTGTAGTAGAATGAACGGCTCGATTGTAAGCAAATTCAACGTGTGGTAAAGTATCTTCCCAAGTTTTGATATTTTTAGAAATAAGGGCTCTCAACAATATAGATAAAGTGAGATTAACAACCTCGGTTTGCCCATCCGTTTGTGGATGACAAGTAGTAGAAAACAATAGCTTTGTCCCTAACTTTCCCCACAAAGTTTTCCAAAAGTAACTCAAAAACTTGGTATCTCGATCGGACATGATTGTTTTAGGCATGCCATGTAGCCTCAGAATTTATTCGAAAAACAAATTTGCCATGTGTGATGCATCATCGGTTTTGTGGCATGGAATGAAATGTGCCATTTTTGAAAACCTATCAACAACAACAAAAATAGAATCTCTTCCACGTTTTGTTCTAGGTAGGCCTAGCACAAAATCCATTGAAATATCAATCCATGGTGCATTAGGAATTGGAAGTGGGGTGTATAGTCCATGGGCCTTGAGTTTAGATTTTGCTTGTTTACAAGTAACGCATCTTTCACACATTTTCTCGACATCTTTTTTCATGCTTGGCCAAAAAAATGTTCAATCAAGGTAGACAAAGTTATAGCAACTCCAAAATGTCCCATCAATCCTCCACCGTGACTTTGTTTGACAAGTAAAATTCGTAGTGAACACTTGGGAATACATAAATGGTTTTCTCGAAATAAGAAATCATCCACTTGATAAAAATTTTCATGTCCATGTTTGACACACAAAGAATATATTTTAGAAAAATCTTCGTCGTTAGGATATAATTATTTTATGTGTTCAAAACCAAACATTTTTATGCTCAATGTTGAAATTAAAGCGTACCTTCGAGAAAGTGCATCGGCCACAACATTTTCTTTTCCCTTTTTGTACTTAATCACATAAGGAAATGATTCTATAAATTCCACCCACCTTGCATGTCGTTTGTTCAATTTATGTTGGGCTTTCAAAGATTTTAACGACTCGTGGTCGGTGTGAATGATGAACTCTTTTGGATAAAGGTAGTGTTGCCAAGTTTCCAATGCTCTAACCAAAGAGTATAATTCCTTGTCATAGGTAGGATAGTTCAAGGTAGCCCCGTTCAATTTTTCGCTAAAATAAGCAATGGATTTTCCTTCTTGTATTAGGACCGCACCTACACCAAGATTAGAAGCATCACATTCAATTTCAAAAGCTTTATCAAAATTAGGTATTGATGAAAGAGGAACTTGAGTTAACTTCCCTTTTAATTCCTTAAAAGCTTTTTCTTGTGCATCGCCCCATTTGAATTCACAATTTTTTTTGTTACATCCGTGAGTGGTGCCGCGATAGTGCTAAAGTCCTTCACGAAACGTCTATAAAAACTCGCAATCCCGTGAAAGCTACGAACATCCGTGACGCTTGTAGGAGTTGGCCATTCTTGTATAGCCCTAACCATTTCTTCATCAACTCGTATGCCTTCGTTAGTAACAACAAAGCCTAAAAAGCAAACTTCATTTGTGCAAAAACAACATTTTTCCATGTTAGCATACAACTTTTCTTTTCGAAGCACTTCTAGAACTTGTTTAATGTGTAGCACATGCTATCTAAAGATTTCTTGTAGATCAAAATGTCGTCAAAATAAACCACGACAAAAACTCCGATAAAATGTCGCAAAATATGGTTCATCAATCTCATAGAAGTGCTTGGTGCATTAATTAAACCAAAAGGCATAACTACCCACTCATATAAAACATACTTTGTTTTGAAAGTACACTTCCGTTCATCCCCTTCCTTCATTTGGATTTGAAAATAACCACTTCTTAAGTCAATTTTTGAAAATATGCAAGATCCGTGCAACTCATCTAACATATCATCAAGTCTAGGTATTGGATGCCTATACTTGATGGTGATGTTGTTGATTTCTCTACAATCCGTACACATTATCCATGAGGTATCTTTTTTTGGAACAAATAAAACAGGAAACGCACGAGGGCTTAAACTTTCTTTAATATGACCTTTATTTAACAACTCAATTACCTGTCGTTGAATTTCTTTGGTCTCTTTGGGATTTGTTCGGTATGCCGTCTTGTTTGGTAAGGTTGCCCCCGGAATAATATCAATTTGATGTTTGATTCCTCTAATCGGTGGTAAACCACTTGGAATATCATCGGGAAAAACATCCTCAAATTCCTGCAAAAGAGACTCAATTGCACTAGGCAACGAATCGACATTTTTAGTAAAAAAATTTCTTTGTACGCAAGAAGAACAAAAGTCTGACTTGAGTTCATAGCATTTTTTAGGTCTCCTTTTGTGGCAAATAGATTTTTTTTCTCTCGTTTTTTTCTGCAACCCTCTCTTTTATCTCTTTTTTTTCTTGTTTTTATTTTTCTTTCTTTTCTTTTTCTTTTTCTTTTTCTTTTTTCTATTCTTTTTCATTTTCTTTTTCTTTTTTCCTTTCTCTTTCTTTTTCATTTTCTTTTGGTAACCAAAGTTGATCTTGTTGAGCTTGACTTGGTGTCAAAGGATCAAGTGTGAAATTCTTTACTCGGAATACAAATGAGTATTTGTTCTTGAAGCCGTCATGGTTGGCTTTTCGGTCAAATTCCCACGGTGTTCCCAATAATAGATGTCCGACTTGCATTGGAAGAACATCGCAAATAATTTCATCTTCGTACTTTCCAATTTTGAAGGGTACGACTACTTGCTTCCATACCTTTACCTCACCGCTATCATTCAACCATTGTAACTTGTAGGGTTTCGGGTGTCTCATTACGGTCAACCCTAACTTCTCGACCATGGTTTGGCTAGCAACATTAGTGCAACTTCCTCCATCAATTAACACACCACAAACTTTATCTTTGATGTAGCATCTAGTGTGAAAAATATTTTCCCTTTGCAATTCATCAGTTTTTTTAATATTTTGATTTAAAGCTCTTTTAGAAATAAGGGTTAAAGATGTAGGAATCTCACAATCATCATCTTCTTCCGAGATAGGATCTTCTTCATTTTTATCATCACTTTCATCATCCGTTATGACTTCACCATTATCCAGTAAAATAATAGTTCTTCTATGTGGGCATTCATTCATCATATGCCCTTTTTCTTTACATTTGAAGCACTCGATGTCTCTATTTCTAGAAGTTGATGAATTAGAAGTACCTTGTGATGGTTTAGGTGATGGTGTGAATTTCGGACGTCCATCTTCCCTCGGATGAAAAGTTGACGTTGGGTTGTTGTTCTTGGCTTCGTTTGATCTCCATGGTGTGCTCGAGGTACTTGTATTGTTGCGAAACATACCCCTCCTCTTGAGCTGTTGGTCAACTTTGATGGCCAAGTGCACCAAATCCTCCAACTCCACATATTGTTGTAACTCTACCATATTGGCAATTTCTCCATTCAAGCCTCCTAAAAATCTTGCCATCGTAGCTTCTCGATCCTCATCAATATTAGCTCGCATCATGAATACCTCCATCTCCTTAAAGTAATTCTCCACACTAGGGTAACCTTGCCTTAAATTTTGCAATTTTTGGTAAAGTTCCCGATAATAATGAGAAGGAACAAACCTCTTCCTCATTATCGCCTTCATCTCCCTCCAACTCTCCACTTGAGGTTCCCTTTTACGTTTTCTATTTTGGCAGAGTTTATCCCACCAAAATATAGCATAATCTGAAAACTCAATCACCGCTAGTTTTACTTTCTTTTCTTCGAAAAAATTATGACAACTAAATATCAATTCAATTTTAGTTTCCCATTACAAATAAATTTCCGGATCATTTTTACCGTGGAAAGATGGAATATTAATTTTGATATTTTTGAAGTTATCATTTTCTCGATTATTCCACCGATTATTCCCCCCCCCCTCAAATTGCCTATCATCCTCCTCAAAGTCTTCTACTTCAAAGAATCTTCCCCTTCTAGCATTAATTTTTAAAGCACTAGCATTCTTTTTGTTCTCTCTTACTTCCTCCCCTATACTTTCTATTTTATCCATCAATCTTTTCATCTCCTTAGTCATTGCTTCCCACATAAATTTGTCATCATATCTTCCCCCCTTACTACTTTCTTCAGACATGTTACAAAAATGTGTATCACTCCTTTTTACTTGCTCTAATGTGCTCACTCCCTTACGTATTTTTCCACTCGTGTTCTCAAATTTTCATAAATACTTCCGTCGACTCAAAGAATCAGCAATATACTCGTAGGAAATTTTGGGAAAGAAGGAAAGAAAGAAGTATGGTCCACAAAGAACTTTATGATCAATGTGAAGAAGGATGTGGTAAGAAATGAAATAAGAACAAGAAATAAAAATAATATGGATCAAGTTTTCAATATTTAGGTTCTTGATGAATATTAAGGCGAAGACCTTTCTTTGTCGATTTCTCACCAAGGTGGTAGAACCAACCAATGTGATATATATAATTTATTTTTCTTTTCTTTTTTGGTTTCTTTTTTTTTAATCACTAAGGTGGTATAACCAACCAATCGTGATATTTTATAAGTATGTATTCACTAAGGCGGTACAACTGACCAAGCGTGATATTATATATATATTGGCAAGAAAAGAAAATCGACAAGAAATTAAAGGATAAGGTCTTACTTATGATACGAACCCGGCTCCTTGATTACCAACTGATACGAACCCGGCTCCTTGATTGGAGTGAACTCGATCCAAATTGATGAATCAAAAACAAAGAAGCAAAAGCTAGATGAGATTTTGATCGTCACAAATGATCGGAAACAAATATGTCTTGAAAACCCGACTTCTCAATTGAAGTGAACTAACAAGTAAAAGTATTTGTGGAATTCTTCAATTCTTAGAAAGAACTTAGAGAATTTGAGAAAAAAAAACACTCAAGGTGATATCAATATATTTCATCAAAGTTGTGTCCTTACAATTGACCAAAGATGGCTATTTATATCCAAAATCCTACTACAATAATAATATAAAAATAAAAAGAAAATTTCCAAGTAACTTCCTATGAAGACTAAGATAAAATAAAATAAAATAAAATAAAAATCATCCAAAGAACAAATCAAAGAGAATCAAGACCAAATAAATGTGATGATCTGATCACAAAGTGGTCAAAGATTGGAGTAGGACGCTTCTACTTTGGTGGAATAAAGTGCTGAATGTTTGCATGGACTGTACTGACTGATAGAAGCTGATTTGGACATTCGACCATAAACAAGAATCATAGATTTTGCTCTTATCTTTCCATGGACACTTGAATCACCTTAATCGGACTTCGGACGAGAAAGTTATGACCAAAATACCAAAACTAGTACATACTCTTCTTACGCGCGGAAATTATTAGTTTGTCCGGTTTTCGTCCGCCTTTTTCCTTTTACTCACGACCTTAAGACTTGATTATTTGGACTTTATTTTCGACACAAATACAACTGAAAAAAAAATACAAAACAAATAAACGTACAACTCGATAAATAAAATACATACGACTCGATTAAATTGAACAATCACACGGCTCAAGTTACAATACTTGAGTTTTATTAAAAAAAGGCATAAAATCCTAAAGTACTTGTATGAGAGAAATTAAGTAGCTTGATTCACTCTCATTACCCTCCGACCCATTATTCACATGGTGTACTATCAATCCGTTTAGAGCTATTTTGAATCGTTTGATCCGACCTCTTGTCATAGGTCCAACAGTCATTTGAATCGGGTCCGTTTGTACTATTTGGATCATGTTGGATTGGTCCACGTCAGACCGTAAACATGAATGATAGGTTTTAAAAACGAAAACCACCTTTTTGAAAATAATTTGGAAACATTAGTTGATTTTGAGTATCATATTTCGAAAAAGTAATGCAAACCTCGTTATCGAGACTTTGAAAAACCATCTTTCATTAGATAAAAATGAGGACACTTTTCTTTTAAATTAAAACTTTCAGAAATATTCGACCTTCGGCTCTAAGGAAATGCGTTTCTAAATCATTGAAAATATCTCAAAATATTTTGGTCCTCAAAGCGGAATAATTTTGAAACATATTGTGGCAAGCACCTTGAAAGTACCACGAGGAAAATAATCCATTTGAAAAGTACGTCTCGAAATTTATTTTCTAAGATACTCAGGGTTTTCAGAAATCCATTAGGCTAGAATACCCAAAAACTCACATGTAACAACATTCGTTTGCATATTTTATAGTACATGCATCGAAGCATTTCGAAATCAAAACAAGGCACGTTTTTTCCAAAAAAACAAACAGTCAATAATAAATTTGCCTAGGACCGGGGCTATACCACTTGTCCCACTCGAGGCCTATAAGGACCCTCCCGAGCTGGCCACATCATAAAATAAATCACGCACAGACATCGCCTAGGACCGGGGCTATACCACTGATTCCACTTGAGGCCTCTAAGGACCCTCTCGAGCTGGCTAGCGAATCAAACTCGTGAATCCAGGGCTAAACCATTGGATTCCCTCGAGGCCTCGTCGGACCCTCCCGAGGTGAGCAAAGCACACACAAATACATCACCATTATTAAGCACAAAGGTTTCCAAAAATACTTGCAAAACGAGCAGATCATTTTGAAAATCATTAGTAGCGGACAATGCTACCTTAGGACCATTATAGTTACGGCCGCAAAACAACAGTCGAAAAGACATAGACAGCGACAACACTCCTCATATAAAAAAAATATGAGAGTCGAATAAACACATATCACGAAATCAAAAATCTACATAAGGGTTCCATCGCTTAACACATAATCATACCAATAACTCGTGTCCCACGAGGCACAGCACAAAAAAAATGACACTTACATCCAGAGGTCGCACGAAGATGATGATCACCCCACGATACTAATCACAACCAACAAACTCAGACGACGCATCGCGACACTATTCATTCAGACAAAATCCGACGGGACAAGACTCAACAGACACAACTTGACCCGACAGCCTAGGTTTCCACAACCTAAGCTCTCCAATACCATTTATGTAACACCCCCAATCCGCTCAGGGATATTACACGCCGTAGAACCTTTCCTCAATGATCTACCAGGCTGGTAACAACAATCAAACTCCTCAACAACGCCTTTAAGGCTAAAAGACTCCGTAGACCGATTTGGTCTTGAAATTAATACATACAACTCAATCTCAAAACGTGCCCACACAGGGGTCAAATACGACACACTCCCGTACAAGGGGAAAGAATACTGCATCGGAAATAAAGTATAATTGAACCAATACAACAACGTACGGGTCCTCATGTGATTTGTATCGGTCACCTTTCATTATTTTTCATGCCGACCCTGTGTTACGCTCCCCAAACTTGAATGCAATACAGATATCCACCCCCCGATTACTCGGGGGTAGCAAAATTCCACTATTTTGCTAGTGCAAGTACAAAGTGCAAATTACGAGTCATACAATTTGTTGGGATAACAACCCTTATCTGAAATTGTTGGGTTAACAATACCCGGTATCGAAACAGTCAGGATTAACAATCCCTGTATCGAGTTTTAGTGTTATGATGTTTTGACAATATGCAAATCCAGCATACAGTAAGGAAACTGTATCGAAAAGCTGATCGATAGTGTCAACCTATATCGAAGAACTTTCATAGATCCAACATGTAGTGGAACCTATCATACAGCAAAGAAGTCTCATAAAGACTAAGTATGGAGGCTGTCTCGAATTAATAATACAGTGATCTTCCATACAGCTCTCAACAGGGCAAAGAAGGAATCTTCAGTATTCGCTAGAAGTCAAGTCCCGCTGATAAAGAAGTATTTAAATACTAAAGGATAAAGTATTTAAATACTGTAAGTCAACAGATCTTCAAATCCCGCATAATTCAGATCGTGTTTTATTCAAACACATTATCCCGTTGGAATGGAATCTTGCTCAACGGATTTATCTCAACGGATATATTTTCAGAAGACTATATATATCTCATCAAGGCATTGAAGATCAGTCACTAAGTGACTAAGTTATTATTATCAGAGCAAAACATATCTCCAGAAGCTCAATGCAACTTAGATATAAGAGATATACAGTGCTCAAACAGTGAACAACACATCATCAGCTAGAAGCTCAGAAAGTCAAAGCTGTTGTTCATATATTGTTCTAATCCTTGAACAAACCCATCAGCCCTGTGTGGACTGAGAATCTTTGCTACTCCGGAACTGTGTGTGAAGGAATTACAACGAAGAAGACAAAGCTTCAGAACTGTGTGTGAAGAAGCCAGTCAAGTGTTAGCTCAAACCAATCTGTGTGAACGGTTGAAGCTAAGATCTTTATATCAATCTATGTGAACGATATAATGATTACATGTTGTTATAATTACGTAGTTGTGTACGCATTAATTATAATAAACTTTTTACTCTTGTGTGGAGGACCAATGGACGTAGAGGGATTTACTTCGAACCACTTTAAATACTTTGTTATTTACCTTCTGACGTTACTGTTTTATTAAACTGTGATTATTTAAGTATATACTGCACATCGAGTTGTTGTATCCACAACAACTTACTATTTAAGACTTCCGCTACGCACTCAGATTTAAAATCAGTACAGCTTGTTGTTTAAAACATCTTCCAAGTTGTATCTGGTATACTTAGTGGCCAATACAATTCAAGTTCCAAGAATAATAACCAGGAATTCTCAAAAATCCAAACATAACGAAAAATACTTCCCGAGTCAAGAGTTTAGGTAAAACTTTCCAAAATTGAAAGGTCACAATTCAAGGGAAACAATTTATAAAATGGTTTAAAATGGCATTGGGAGTTTTAACACAAAATCAGTTTAGGATTATCAAATCTTTCTCTCTTCAAAAGATTTCAAAAAGGGGCACAACCCAAAGATTTGCTTTTACAAATAAAAGATAACAATAATTCATGGGATCCATAACTCACACCACCTCGACGGACATAAAAATCAACACAACATAATCACCCACGATACATAAATCTTGGTCACACGTCCAAGGTACTCGATCTGGCAAAACACATTCACAAATCATATACACACCAGCGTGATCGCATGTCATGGCATCTCACAATTGGATCAATCACTTGTTGTCACCTGACCACATAATCACATGCCATGTGTCACCGCAGGTATTCTTATCATGTCATGGTTGGATCAATCACTTGTTGTATCCTGGCCACATGATCACAAGATATATGTCACCGTAGATTGTCTTAGGCTCTCACGGTTGGATCAATCACTTGTTGCATCCTGACCACATGATCACATGCCAGGCGTCACCGTAAACCTCGACTATATCCACACATTCACACAAATAACACATCACACCAAGGATATTCCAACAATTCACCTAGAGACAACAAATATCTAGCACGACATAATCGTCAAATCACAACGCACCGAAATGAAATAATATATATATGTATATATATTATCAAAGCACAACATCAATACCATGTGTATCTATATGATTCACTTAATCATTCACAAGACACACCATTCATAAAATACACACGCGTTCGAAAGGGAGCCTTTGGCGAGACTAAACCAAATCTTTGAAAGTTTATTTCAACAACCAAATGAACACATTTACACGGTCACCGATCATCATATCCACAAAAAAAGAAATGTATGGACAAGGTACTTGACTCAAAACCATGATCGCAACGATACGACAGATGGGATGCGGTCGAACAGCCCCGAACTCCCTAACACTATCAAGAACACGATAGCACTGCGAACACTACGAGAATAACACCACACGAATTATCAATCACCAAACAGGATTCAACTCTGAACCCTAGAGCACCTATAATACTCTGGAAGAAACAACAAAAACATGATTACGACGAGGATCAAGACCAAAAACAATGGAGATCACAACAAACTATTGAAGGAAAACTCATTCGAACATTTGATCGAACATCAAATGTTTACTACACCTCGAGAATACCGAAATCACCATTCATGTTGAAATGAACCTAAGATATGGATATACAATCTATAAAACATGTTTAATAACAACATCTAACACCAATTGATTTATCAAAATCAGATGGAAAATGAAATCAAGAAGAAAACTCCAAAAAAAAGGTCAACTCCAGAGAATCAAGAAAATACCTCGGATCAATGACGAAGAATACGAATTAATGTTGTTAATCCACACCAAGAACGTGAGGAGGATGATATCTCTAAAATAAATTGCCCAAAAATCGCCCACGGAGAGAAGAAAGGAGAGGAAATGAAATCCTCTCGAAATCCCGCTGATAAAAGGACATTCTGACTCGTGTGCCGCGGCGCAGACTGAGTGTGCCGCGGCCCGCGGCTAAAATACATGATCAGGTATCCAGGCCGTGCCGCGGTGCAGACTAAGCGTGTCGCAGCCCGCGGTATAGCCGTGCCCAGCTCGCAACTGCAAGGTGTGTGCCGCGGCGCACAATCCCTTGTGCCGCGGCACACAATCCCTTGTGCCGCGACGCACACCGTTCATGCCCAAAAAGTGCCGAAAAATCACGATACATGATCGAATAACCAAACTGAAGTTCACAACACGTCTAACAACGTTAAACGGACTTACAGGAAACACGAAGGAACAGTTTCGAACGAGATTCACAAGGATCGAACTCAAGTACGGAAAAGTCGCTAAGAAGCACGAAACTCAACAAAACGACACCGAAACGAACTCGGATGTCAAAAAGTGCAGAATTAATCATTCTTAGAATGACGAAATGGTCACAAAAGAGTCGCTAAGATGAACTTTCGCCAAAACAAAATTACCAAAAATCGAAATGGCGGATATTATAGTCTTGGCCTTACGATCACCCATGGTTGCATTTGGTTCATTACCGGTATAGGCTTGTCAACAGTGCAGTCGATGTAAGAAACAACCTCAGGTCTTCCTTTAATATATTCGCCAAGAGTTTTATCATCTGAATTCAGTTTCCAGCCACCCTTGTTCCCTTTAGGGACATATACCACTACAGTCTCATCGTACTTCATTTTTTTAACACATTCCATCATTACAAGACAAGTTTAAAATTACATGACAATTGAGTAACTAAATTTAGATGGTAAATCTAAATATTTAACAAGAATAATGTATATACAAGTTCAATTTTCACATACAAGTATATTATACTACACAATCTAATTTGTACAATTAATTTACCGAGTTTGATTCATGATTTACTCTCTTAGGCGACAAAATGGCAATTTCTGTTACAGGGATGTCTTCTCTGAAATAACTAACTTCACGATCTTGTTCTTGTAACACCCCAATAAGGCGGCCATTACAGTGTCGTGGACCCCACACTGGGACCCACCAAGCAATACCCAAAATACAGATGAAATACACAATACATGTGATACCGAACCACAAAACATAGTACTTACTCCGATTAGGAGTTCACAGTAGTATGGCCAACGGCCTTATTATACACAGAATCCAAAATATAAGTATAACCCATATGGAGATGAATATACTTTATATAACAATTCATTTGTTCATAATTAAAATAAAGTGGAAAGATAACATTACACGGTACGAACATGACCGGATAACAAAAGACTTGAGGCCCCCGAACTAGTATCCTTCGAACCCTTCGCCATCACTCTGATCTTCCCGTGCCTTGTCTTTTCCTCGACCTAAAATACAACACAAGTATTTCGCCCAACATAGGGTCAGATATACATGATAAATGGTTTCTCAAGATATTATACAATTCACATATATAAGATTTCAAGGAAAACAACCCGACTAACGAACATACCCCTCGGGCGTATGAACGCTTAGTCACAAAACGTCGAACACATCCAAATATATAAATGGACTATGAACGACTAAGATAGTATGGCTCAAGATGGACATCACAGTACGCCCGATCCGAATATGTGTCAGTGCACATGTCCACCCCGTATACGGAATCCAGGATATACGTGGGACAATGTACCTAATTAGCCTCAACGAACTACGTCTCGTGTGCACAGCCCAACACGGAAAAATATTCACGCATGACTATATATGTGCCCGGCTAAAAATCCTACACAATATCCAATCGGAACATAGATATGACTCCGGATATGTCACGATGCAACATGACAACGAATTCAATAATTCACAAATCCGATTACGGATCAAGGACTCACCGAAATGACAATAAGATCAACAATATCAAGGGTTCGAAAGTGACGAACTTGCAAATACAATCCCACGATGAAAATGGAACATCATTAAGAACAACCTCAAACCACAAGTCATAAGTTTTTTAAGGGTTTCATATACATAAAACGTATAACCATCACAAGAATCCAATTCTCACATGGATACATCTATGATCAACAAAGTACCCATGTTCTCTATTAATGAATTTGATGATTGGAGAATCAGGATGGAGGCTCATCTTGCAGCAATGCACGAAGATATGATTTTCGTTATAGAGGATGGCCCCGTCTAGATAATGAAGGTAAACACGGACGCAAGGATTGAAGGCCAAGCCCATGCTGAGATGCTCGAGAAGGAGCGAGAGCAATAGACCACAGACGAAACAAAGCGCGCCAACCTCGACAATGTTGCGAAGAATACGTTGTTTTTCACTCTTGACAAAGGCACATTCTCGAAGGTAAAGAGCTATAAAACAGCCAAGGAATTTTGGGATAAACTCAAGTTGATTTGTGAGGGAACTGAGCTCTCAAAAGAAAACAAAATTTCAAAATTGACGCAGCAATTTGAATCTTTTGAAATAAAATCAACTGAAACACTTGAGGAACTTGACCTCAGATTCACTGGAATTGTTGGTGAACTTGAAGCTTTGGGCAAAATTTATACCCAAAAGGAGAAGAATTTAAAAATTTTCAGATCTCTCCCTGCCCGATTGGGCATTAAGACCACAGCTATGCGTGTGTCTTGTAATCTAAATGAAATATCTTCTTTTGATCTCTTCTCTAACCTCAAAGCCTTTGAGTATGATATTGACAGGAGTGAGAAAGCTGAAGAATCTCCTTCAAAGGTTACAGCACTAGCCGTTGTATCGAACTGTCGACACAGCATGCCCAGCTCGTCAAAGCCTAGTCACAAGAATGCTGACAGTGACGACGACATCCTGTCTCAAGATGAAATGGCGCTTCTCATGCAGAATTTCAAGAAGTTCATCAAACAGTCTGGAAAGACTCCCTACAGGCCCAAACCTGTCCACAAGGTAAGTGCCGAAACTTCATCTAGTGACGCTAACCTATGCTATAATTGCAGGAAACTAGGACATTAGGCAAATAAATGTCCTCATCCCAGAGTTCAAAGATTGCCGGAAGCCGAGCAACAAGAGAGGGATGAACGAAGATGTGCTTGGAAAAACAAGATCAAGGCCCTGATCCGAGAATCAGAAGCTTCCCCCACACCATCCAAATCTGAAGAATGTCTTCAGGTGGTCACTGAAAGTCATTCATCTGATGATGAGTTCGATGATAAAGCATATATGTGCTTTATGGCCAAGGACATTCCGGAAGGTGAAGATAGAGACGATGAGGTAAGCTCAACCTCAATTATTCCTGCCAATGCATCTCATACTTTTGAAAACATGATGAATGAGTTTAAAAACATTCAAAAGGCCCATGAGACACTGAAAAATGAGAATATACAGCTCCAACTGTCCAACCTAGAGATGAAAGATGAAAATGACTTGCTGAAAATAAATTATGAAAACATGTCTATTGATTGTGAAACCAGCAAAGTCGATTATGAAAAACTCATGGAGAGCAATCATCAACTTGCTCATGAACTAAGTGAGGTTAAAACTGATAATGAGAGCAAGACAAATGATTTCGTTCTACTTCAAGCCAAAGTCAAAACTCTTGAAAAACGAGAAGATCAACTTGAGACCATTCTGAAATCGTTCGAGAAATCATCCAAAAGAATGTAAGAAATTCTGAGCACTGGGCAACATGCTCATGATAAAAGTGGCTTAGGATACAGCTCATGTTCAAACAAAGGAAAAACTAGTACAGTGTTTGTCAGGGGTGTGGAACCCATTCCTGTGTCAAAAGATACCCCAAGTCCTGTGAAGGAACCTGCTGCACCGCGAAAACTGAAGGCTGCCATTGCACCCCCGCAATCCTATTCCAGAAAGCGGAATCATAAGCCGTTCCAACCTGTAAGGCGCACACAACAGCATGCTCCCCAAGCATATCAACAGCGAAAACAGTCATTTAGAAGGAAGGCTGTATCCAAATATCAAAGGCCTGCACGGCAGTACTACCAATACAGCACGCCTAGGTATTGGATACAGGAGCCGCATTATCCATCTAGAGAGCAAGTGTCCGCACAGTATCAACCATAGCATTGGGAATCCAACTGGAGACCCAGAAGGCAAGCTGTTAGGCCAAAAAAAATGGCTCCACCTCCAAGACGGCACTCGTACTGGACTAATAATAATAACCCTGAATTTTACATGCATAATACTTATCATGGTTATAGCGACTGCGTATATGCCCCACGTAGATACCGCAACACTATACCAAATGTGACCTACAGTAAACCAATTGCTGTCAGGAAAATTTGGGTACCTAAAGGCACTAACATTCATGGACCCAAAAATCAAAGGGGACCTAAATCTACTTAATCTCTTTACATGCAGGACATCCTAGAGGAGGACATCTGGTACTTCGATAGCGGATACTATCAGCACATGACCGGAGATAGAAGCAAGCTATCATATTTCGTAGAAGGTCGCGGTCCAAAAGTGCGCTTCGGTGATAAATCTAAAGGAAGAACAAGAGGAAAAGGAAACCTTCTTGTTGGAAAATTCAGTCACCGATGTAGCTTATGTTGAAGGCTTACAGTTTAATCTACTTAGTATCAGCCAGTTCTGTGACAAACAGTTCTCGGTGAAATTCTATATAGATCGCTGTAGATTCAATAACATCCAGCCAAGGAAGTTGTGCTTACAGGAAGCAGATCAGGTAACATGTATATTGCTGATTGAAAGCCCATGAGCTCCTCAATTCCATGCTTTGTTGCCAAAGGAACTGCAGATCTAAGCTGGCTATGGCACAAGAGAATGTCTCATGTCAACTTCAAGACGATCAACAAGCTCTCAAGACAGGGAATAGTAAGAGGATTTCCAAATGTGTCATTAAAAAAGGACAGCGTCTGCGGACCATGTCAGAAAGGCAAGTAAATCAAGTCAACCCTGAAGAGCAAATCATACCTTTTAGCCCAAAGAGTGTTGGAAATGCTACACATGGATCTCTACGGTCCTGTAGACCCGGTAAGTTTGAGAGGTAAGAAATACTGCCTTGTTGTTGTTGATGATTACTCTAGGTATGCTTGGACGATTTTCCTAAGCAAGAAAAAGGAAACAACATCAAAGGTGCCCGAGCTCCTAAGAAAGCTTCAAAATGAAAAGGCATTGAGTATTGTGTCCATTCGTTCCGACAGAGGTATAGAATTTACTAATTGCTTTATAGAGCAGTACTGTTCGGAGAATGGGATACAGCACGAATACTCAGCTGCCCGTACACCTCAACAAAATGGTGTTGCCGAGCGAATGAACAGGACGCTGAAATAACCTACAAGGAAAATGATTGCCGCAAGCAAGATGCCACAGCGTTTCTGGGGTGAAGCAACCAATACAACATGCTACACTCAAAACCGCTGTATCGTCAACAAGCACCACAACAAAACACCATACGTGGTATGGAACAACAAAACTCCGTTAGTTTCATATTTTCACATTTTTGGATGCAGGTGCTATGTGTTGAATAATGGGAAGGAACAACTTAGAACCTTTGATGAGAAGTCGGATGAAGGAATATTTGTAGGATACTCCTCCGTCAGCAAAGCTTACAGGATCTTTAATAAAAGGAAGCTGGCAATCGAGGAATCAGTTCATGTAGTGTTCGACGAACCTCACCATGACCCTACAGGAATAGAAGATGTTACTCAGAACATCCAACAACTCTCCATCTTAGATCCACCAACTCCCATAGAACCTGTTGTTGACCTAGAAATCAACCCCGCAGTTTTAAGAATCGACGTAGATGAAGACGATGCTATACAAGCTGAAGCTGTATCTACAGAAACACTAGATACAGTACGGGACCCTAAATTAGAACCCCACCGAAGATGGTTGAGAGATCACCTGCAAGAGCTGATCATTGGAAACATTGATGCTGGTGTTTCTACTCGAAGGAGAACACAGAGTACACAAGAAATGTACTGTGTGCACAAGAAGAACTAGATACTCAGAAATCACCATTTCCTAAATGGAAATCTCAATCCGAGCTTAGAAGACTCAACATGTGCACTATTGCTGTATTCTTAGCCTAGTATGAACCTGTTTCTACCATAGACGCTCTTAATAATTCTCATTGGATAACATCTATGGAGAAGAGCTTAACGGTGTCGAAAGAAACAATGTATGGTATCTTGTACCCAGACCTACGCATCAATCGGTTATAGGAACCAAATGGGTATTTAGAAACAAAAAGGATCGAAATGGACTTATTATAAGGAATAAATCAATACTAGTCGCACAAGGCTATAAACAGGAAGAAGGTATAGACTATGAGACTCATATAGCAGATTAGAAGCCATTAGGATATTCCTAGCCTTTGCCGCCCATAAGAGCTTCATTGTATATCAAATGGACATCAAAAGTGCATTCTTAATGGAGACCTTGCCGAAGAAGTTTATGTTGAACAACCACCAGGGTTTGCCAACACAGACGGCATCGACCTAGTATACAGGCTGAGGAAAGCACTGTATGGACTTAAGCAAGCCCCTAGAGCTTGGTATGAGACCCTGTCTCAGTATCTTATCAATAATGAATTTGAGAAAGGTGCTGTGGACAAAACCTTGTTCAAAATACAGGAAGGCGATGACCTTCTAATGGTTCAAATCTATGTAGATGATATAATTTTTGGTTCAACTAACCTTGCTTTGTGTCAAAGGTTCTCTCATCTCATTCAAAGTAAATTTGAAATGAGTATGATGGGAGAACTTAGTTATTTCCTTGGTTTTCAGGTAAAGCAGTTGCCTACAAGGATCTTCATCAACCAGGAAAAATACAGCAAGGAGCTTCTCAGCAAATTTAGAATGAACACTTCCAAATCATCACCAACTCCAATGAGCACTTCAGTGCAAATTAGTGCTGATGAAGCCGGAAAGTCGGTTGACCAATCACTCTACAGGAAGCTTATTGGCTCACTCCTATACCTAATGGCTAGCAGGCCCGACATCCAGTTTGCTGTTGGATTGTGTGTGAGATATCAAGTAGCACCTAAGGAATCACACTTCAATACAGCTAAACGAATCCTGAAGTATATTAAAGGAACAGTCGATGTAGGACTGTGGTATCCTAAAGAAGGCGGATTCGATTTAGTTGGATACAGCGACTCGGATCTCGGAGGCTGCAAGCTAGATAGGAAGAGTACTAGTGGAACTTGTAACTTCCTTGGACCTAGACTCGTTTCTTGGTTCAGTAAGAAGCAATTGGCAAACTCACTTTCCACGGCTGAATCAGAATATTATGCTGCTGGAAGTTGCTGTATGCAGATCCTTTGGATGTAGCAACAATTGTCAGATTATGGGATTGAAGCCAAGGAAACGCCAATCAAGTGTGATAGCACGAGTGCAATTGCAATAACGCACAGTCCTGTCATGCACTCGCGCACTAAGCATATCAATATGAAGCATCATTTCATAAGGATTCATGTCGAGAACAAGGATGTTTGGCGAGAAAAAGTTCATACAGATATTCAGTTGGCTGACATCTTCACCAAACATCTCGACACAGCAAGATTCAGCATGCTTAGACAAGAATTGGGATTGCTACAGCCTGACTCCCTGTAAGTATTTACTGTTTTTACTCAACAATTAAGGGGGAATGCTGTAAGACCCAAGAATACAGTATCCACCATTAATTATTTGTAAACTCAGAACTGTCAATACAGCACTGTAGTAAACAAAGTGATATAAATCATCCTACAGCTGACGTGTGTAATAATTAAGGGGGAATACAGTATGACCCATGCATACAGCATTAATCCAAAAGTTGCTGTATGGAATTGAAATCTATATGTACCTTTTGAGGGGGAACGCTGTATCGTTGCGGAGACAGCACATACTATAGGATTTCGATTCAGTATATATATTATATTATAATATTTCATTTTAAAATAATTTTTGTCCACGTGCCCTGTTTTCATGTCAAACGTCATTTACATTAAATGCTTTACACGACCTCTGGACAACTGAATCTCAAAAGCCGCGATGTTTTTAAATTGTTTAATATTTTAAAACCGCCGTTTCAGGCATTAAGGTTAATAACAAATGTCAGAAGTGGGACCCGTTCATATTTTAATGGATAAGTGTACCAGTTACACTCAGTCCATCTTGACCGTTCATTTCAAATGTCGGTTCCCATCCCTTAAATCTGACCATTCGTTCTCTGAAAAACCCTTCTTCGCCGCCCACTATAAAAGGACAGAAATCACCATTTGAGACTATTTACGCCTTCTGGATATTCTTAGAGCACTCAAGCAAATACAGCCTACAAGTTTTCATTGCGTTTTACTACATATTTCTCTTAATCTCTTTAATCTTTTCTTGAGATTCATCAATGGCGTCTGCTCAGACCTCTGCCACTGCCCTCAAGAAAGCCTCGAACATCATTGACGGACGGATATTCTCCAGATATGTTGTCATCGAACGAATTCTCGCTGAAACAAATGACGTCGAACCCATGGAGTTCATCATCACCAGGATACATCAGCAAGGCCTCTACCGCCTCGGAAGCCACACTGCCGAGACAAAAGATGTCCATTTGGTTGAGGACTTATACCTCAATGCTGCCATCCGCTTTCTGTCTCTGGACCAGGGGGCCACGTCGCTGACATCACCGCTTTCATCCGTGGAGTGGAAATCCGCATCGACCATGATCTTCTCCAGAAAATCTTCAGGCTGCCCGCTGATGGCCTGACCATGGAAGACCTTGAGACTTTTGGGTCTCAAGAGCTGTTGACCAAGTACTATGGCCTATTCATAGGATCAGCTTCAGTTGAATCTGTTCACACTACCTGTCACAAGAAAAACTTCTGTTTTCCATACGTGTACTTGCATGACTTTTGTTTCCGTATAATCGAGAATCGCACTGGTGCCTTTGAGATGTGCACAAACCGTATATTTAGGATGATGGTAGCGATCATGACCTGTGAAAAGGTCAATTGGTGTCAGATAATTCTGAAGTGTCTGCAGGAAGAAGTGTCAAAACCTGCGTCGCAAAAGAAATCATTTGGTCTGTTTCTGAACTACATTTTGTCGAAATGTGGATTACCACAATCCGTAGATGCTAAGAAAATAAGTTCCCGAATATACTTAGGAGGCGTCAAGCCTACGGCATTTAACCAGAGCACCCTCGTCTGCAACCAACCATCAGTCCGCAGTATGCCCATTTCTGAAGATCCAAGGGATGTTTCTTCGAAATCCCAGAGTGTGGAATCTTCCAAGAAACGCAAGAGATCTCACAGCATGACACATATTGCTGCTGGGAAGCCAAAAAAGAAGCAGATGAGGCTCACAAAAGCCAAATCTATCAAACCCTCAAAGGATGCTTCTAGCGTGGCGCAACCCATCGATGAATTACCCCAGGGACCAACCCCTGTGGAAGAGATGCCTATTACTATCTCGACAGTAAATCCCGATCCTTTTGCGGCAACGACGGATGAGAGGACATCTCCCAACTTAGAAGACTCTAGTGAGTCGGCTGCCCCTTTGGAGCCAAGAGTTAACTCTCCTATGCGGGATTCCACACCCGTACAGGATCCACCTTCCTTCGGGGTACCATCCCCTGTAAGGAATCCCTATTCCATACAGGATCCCACACCTGTAGAGGAACTAATCAATACAGCGAATACACACGTTGTATGAAGTCCCTCCCCGGACTCGATTATCAATGCAACCCTTCTGTCTGTGCAGATTGATCAGGCTTATGAAAGATTCCTTCAATGGAAAATCTACCGGCTAGCTCCATACGACACCTTATACAACTGGAGCGACTGGAGCAATGAAGAAAGATTTGTATTGGAAGTGACGGACACGACAGATGTTGAAGCCCTGATCCAATGGGATAATCTTTGTTGCAAATTGTTAATTGAAAACCATCTCTTGCACAAATCAGATGCCATACGGAAAGGAAAAGATAAGTCCGAGGACGCTCCCCAAGATCCAAAAGAAGACCACGACTCAAACGACGATAATGATGCCTTTCAGGAAGGTCTGAAAATGAGCCATGTGGAGGCTCAGGAAAAAGATGTCCCCCAAGCTCACCAACATGATGAAGGGACATCAAGCCGTGATGAGCCACCCTCGCATCAGCCAGAAATTAATCTCGACCAGGAGGAATCAGTCCCTCCTGTCGCGAAAGAGCAACCATTCGTTTCGGAATAGGCACCCGAGCCTGCTGCTGTCGAAGAAGAAGAAGAATTCCATGCCTTCCAGCAAGAGGAATCAGTCCCTCTGCCAGAACAGGCGGATGCTGAGAGACAGCAGGAGGAATCAGTCCCTCTGCCGGAACAGGCGGATGCTGAGAGACAGCAGGAGGAATCAGTCCCTCTTGTATCCGTGTCTACAGAAATTCCTTCGAATTAGGAGGACGTTGCATCTCCTGCCGCCGACATCGAATCAGCTCCCGCCCCACCAACCGTTTTGGAATCCGACGATGGTACTACACCTGAGGATGTCCAACTCAATTCACGCCCTAACGTGAATTTGAGAAGGTCGAATGGATCAGAAGATTTTGCCAAGCCATATTCTCCTTGCTCTAAAGCTAGGAAAGAGCGTCTGCGTGATCTTGGCCTCCAAACTGTATTCATTCATGATACAGTGAATGCCCTTCACTCAGTTGAAAAAGCTTTAGATTGGATGCACACATCGGCAGTTGAAGAAATGACAGGTTTAAGGCATGAAGTCTCTCGTGTTGTCGAAGCCTTCACTGTCCTGCCCCATGTCTTCAAACAGGCCCTAGCCAATCTACAACAGAAGCAAGAAAAGATCCTGAGAGAAGAGGAATCTAAAACTCGCATATCTGAGGCCAAGACAGCAGCTGCCATGATCGAAACAACTTCTCACCTATGAGCCCATGACAAGAATATCAATGATATGTCGCAAGTGCTCTCCTCCCTTGTCGAGATAATATCAAACATTGAGACGAAACAGGATGTCGCACTGGAGATCCTAGGACGTCTTGATAACGCCAAAAAGGGGGAAGAAGCTAGAGAAGCCGCAACGAGAACAAGGCTTCAACACAAAATGGAATTTAATACTGCTCAAGACACCATTACTGCATAGCTTAATAAATTAGATGCTCCCTCTCAATGTTTCAGGATTTCAGGTTCTCGACCTGAGTTCCATGACCCTAATGTCCCATGGCAAAACATGATCGTAAGACCCTCTGAAATTCGTCTGCCAACCTACCGCCATTCCACTGCAGAAGAAGTGAAGCAATGGAGGAGAAATGAACTGATGAGATATTTTTCAAAGCTCGTCAGGGAATCCGCCATCTTCAAAGGATACAAAACCTTGGCGGGGGCTGCAGATAAATTCACAAAGTTGTAAGAAGAAGGAAATCTTCCTCTACAATAAGAAATAAAATCCAGACATAGAAGAGGAGATCGGATCACCCATCCTGAAGACTGGATTATTGCCTTCGACAGATTATATGATGGTAGAGAAATCTATTTAGATCGAGGCAATGATTCCCTACAACATTGGTGGCGGGGAACCGAGAACGACCCCGAGAAAAGGCCATGGAGACACTCGGATTATATGAGCTGAAATCCTTAGTATATTATTTTTGTTTGTAACTTTAATTTCAATACAACAATTTTTGTACTCTATTTCAATATCAATAAAATTTTTGCCTGTCTTGAAAGATTACAACTTGTAATCTACTGTTTTATTGTATGATTACGTAATTTAATTCATTTGCTATAATTAAACACAAGTATAGAAACTTGTTTAAAAATTAAGCTGTACGAACTTATCTTCGAAATAGTTCATAGATTCAGTTGTATGCATCTAGAATACATTGTAAGATTGTGCCTGCGCGCCAATCATAAGCTTAAACTGTAAAAACTCTTAGCTGTATCGAACTCGCCTGCGAGCAGTTCACAAAATTAGACTAAGTTGCTGAAAGCCAGATCATTTGACAGAAGACCAAGATATCTACCCGAAGTCATCAAGAAGGTCCTAAGCTTCATGAAGAAGGTTTTGGCATCATCAATATAGCTTGACAGATTTAAGTCTTAGCAAATTGTCAAAAAGGGGGAAATTGTTGGGATAACAACCCTTATCTGAAATTGTTGGGTTAACAATATTCGGTATCGAAACAATCAGGATTAACAATCCCTGTATCGAGTTGTAGTGTTATGATGTTTTGAAAATATGCAAATCCAGCATACAGTAAGGAAACTGTATCGAAAAGCTGATCGATAGTGTCAACCTATAGCGAAGAACTTTCATAGATCCAGCATGCAGTGGAACCTATCCTACAGCAAAGAAGTCTCATAAAGACTAAGTATGGAGGCTGTCTCGAATTAACAGTACAGTGATCTTCCATACAGCTCTCAACAGGGCAAAGAAGGAATCTTCAGTATTCGCTAGAAGTCAAGTCCCGTTGATAAAAAAGTATTTAAATACTAAAGGATAAAGTATTTATATACTGTAAGTCAACAGATCTTCAAATCCCGCATAATCCGGATCGTGTTTTATTCAAACACATCATCCCGTTGGAACGGAATCTTGCTCAACGGATTTATCTCAACGGATATATATATCTCATCAAGGCGTTGAAGCTCAGTCATGAAGTGACTAAGTTATTATTATCAGAGCAAAACATATCTCCAGAAGCTCAATGCAACTTAGATATAAGAGATATACAGTGCTCAAACAGTGAACAAGACATCATCAGCTAGAAGCTCAGAAAGTCAAAGCTGTTGTTCATATATTGTTCTAATCCTTGAACAAACCCATCAGCCCTGTGTGGACTGAGAATCTTTGCTACCCCGGAACTGTGTGTGAAGGAATTGAACGAAGAAGACAAAGCTTCAGAACTGTGTGTGAAGAGGCCAATCAAGTGTTAGCTCAAACCAATCTGTGTGAACGGTAGAAGTCTCCGTTGTGGTGCAATCGGATAACTAGACTCACCATCCTGTAATAAAATACTGAAAAAATAGTCAGTCAAGTTACATGATAATTAACTAACTATTTAACAAGAATAATGTACAAGACAAGTTTAAAATTACATAATTAACTAAATAATTAACAAGAATAAAGTACAAGACAAGTTTACAATTACATGACAATTGAGTAACTAAATTTAGATGGTAAATCTAAATATTTAACAAGACTAACGTATAAACAAGTTCAATTTTCACATACAAGTATATTATACTACACAATCTAATTTATACAATTAATATACCGAGTTTGATTCATGATTTACTCTCTTAGGTGACAAAATGGGAATTTCTGTTACAGGGATGTCTTCTCTGAAATAACTAACTTCACGATCTTGTTCTTGTAACACCCTAAAAGGCGGCCATTACAGTGCCGTGGACCCCACACTGGGACCCACCAGGCAGTACCCAAAATACAGATTAAATACACAATACATGTGATACCGAACCACAAAACATAGTACTTACTCCGATTAGGAGTTCACAGTAGTATGGCCAATGGCCTTATTATACACAGGATCCAAAATATAAGTATAACCCATATGAAGATGGAATATACTTTAAATAACAATTCATTTGTTCATAATTAAAATAAAGCGGAAAGATAACATTACACGGTACGAACATGACCGGATAACAAAAGACTTGGGGCCCCCGAACTAGTATCCTTCGAACCCTTCGCCATCACCCTGATCTTCCCGTGCCTTGCCTTTTCCTCGACCTAAAATACAACACAAGTATTTCGCCCAACACAGGGTCAGATATACATGATAAATGGTTTCTCAAGATATTATACAATTCATATATATAAGATTTCAAGGAAAACAACCCGACTAACGAACATACCCCTCGGGCGTATGACGGCTTAGTCACAAAACGCCGAACACATCCAAATATATAAATGGACTATGAACGACTAAGATAGTATGGCTCAATATGGACATCACAGTACGCCCAATCCGAATATGTGTCAGTGCACATGTCCACCCCGTATACGGAATCCAGGATATACGTGGGACAATGTACCTAATTAGCCTCAACGAACTACGTCTCGTGTGCACAACCTAACACGGAAAAATATTCACGCATGACTATATATATACCCGGCTAAAAATCGTACATAATATCCAATCGGAACGTAGATATGACTCCAGATATGTCACGATGCAACATGACAACGAATTCAATAATTCACAAATCCGATTACGGATCAAGGACTCACCAAAATGACAATAAGATCAACAATATCAAGGGTTCAAAAGTGACGAACTTGGAAATACAATCCCACGATGAAAACAGAACATCATTAAGAACAACCTCAAATCACAAGTCATAAGTTTTGTAAGGGTTTCATATACATAAAACGTATAACCATTTACAAGAATCCAATTCTCACATGGATACATCTATGATCAACAAAGTACCCATATTCTCTATTAATGAATTTGATGATTGGAGAATCAGGATGGAGGCTCATCTTGCAGCAATGCATGAAGATATGATTTTCGTTATAGAGGATGGCCCCATCAAGATAATGAAGGTAAACACGGCCGCAAGGATTGAAGGCCAAGCCCATGCTGAGATGCTCGAGAAGGAGCGAGAGCAATGGACCACAGATGAAAGAAAGCGCGCCAACCTCAACAATGTTGCGAAGAATGCGTTGTTTGTCACTCTTGACAAAGGCACATTCTCGAAGGTGAAGAGCTGTAAAACAGCCAAGGAAATCTGGGATAAACTCAAGTTGATTTGTGAGGGAACTGAGCTCTCAAAAGAAAACAAAATTTCAAAACTGACTCAGCAATTTGAATCTTTTGAAATGAAATCAACTGAAACACTTGAGGAACTTGACATCAGATTCGCTGGAATTGTTGGTGAACTTGAAGCTTTGGGTAAAATTTATACCCAAAAGGAGAAGAATTTAAAAATTTTCATATCTCTCCCTACCCGATGGGACATTAAGACCACAACTATGCGTATGTCTTGTAATCTAAATGAAATATATACTTTTGATCTCTTCTCTAACCTCAAAGCCTTTGAGTATGATAATGACAGGAGAGAGAAAGCTGAAGAATCTCCTTCAAATGTTACAGCACTAGCCGCTGTATCGAACCGTCGACACAGCATGCCCAGTTCGTCCAAGCCTAGTCACAAGAATGCTGATAGTGATGACGACATCCTGTCTCAAGATGAAATGGTGCTTCTCATGCAGAAGTTCAAGAAGTTCATCAAACAATCTGGAAAGACTCCCTACAGGCCCAAACCTGTCCACAAGGTAAGTGCCAAAACTTCATCTGGTGACGCTAACCTATGCTATAATTGAAGGAAACCAGGACATTATGCAAATAAATGTCCGCATCCCAGAGTTCAAGGGTTGCCGGAAGCCGGGCAACAAGAGAGGGATGAACGAAGACGTGCTTGGAAAAACAAGCTCAAGGCCCTGATCGGAGAATCAGAAGCTTCCCCCACACCATCCAAATCCGAAGAATGTCTTCATGTGGTCACTGAAAGTGATTCATCTGATGATGAGTTCGATGATAAAGCATATATGTGCTTTATGGCCAAGGACATTCTGGAAGGTGAAGATAGCGACGATGAGGTAAGCTCAACCTCAATCATTCCTGCCAATGCATCTCATACTTTTGAAAACATGATGAATGAGTTTAAAAACATTCAAAAGGCCCATAAGACACTGAAAAATGAGAATATACAGCTCCAACTGTCAACTTAGAGCTGAAAGATGAAAATGACTTGCTGAAAATAAATTATGAAAACATGTCTATTGATTGTGAAACCAGCAAAGTCGATTATGAAAAACTCATGGAGAGCAATCATCAACTTGCTCATGAACTAAGTGAGGTTAAAACTGATAATGAGAGCAAGACAAATGATTTCGTTCTACTTCAAGCCAAAGTCAAAACTCTTGAAAAACGAGAAGATCAACTTGAGACCATTCTGAAATCGTTCGAGAAATCGTCCAAAAGAATGGAAGAAATTCTGAGCACTGGGCAACATGCTCATGATAAAAGTGGCTTAGGATACAACTCATGTTCAAACAAAGGGAAAACTAGTACAATGTTTGTCAGGGGTGTGGAACCCATTCATGTGTTTAAAGATACCCCAAGTCCTGTGAAGGAACCTGCTGCACCGCGAAAACCGAAGGCTGCCATTGCGCCCCCGTAATCCTATTCCAGACAGCAGAATCATAAGCCATTCCAACCTGTAAGGCGCACACAACAGCATGCTCCCCGAGCATATCAACAGCGCAAACAGTCGTTTAGAAGGAAGGCTGTATCCAAATATCAAAGGCCTGCACGGCAGTACTATCAGTACAACACGCCTAGGTATTGGATACAGGAGCCGCATTATCCATCGAGACAGCAATTGTCCGCACAGTATCAACCACAGCATTGGGAATCCAACTGGAGACCCAGAAGGCAAGCTGTTAGGCCAAAGAATATGGCTCCACCTCCAAGACGGCACTCGTACTGGACTAATAATAATAACCCTGAATTTTACATGCATAATACTTATCATGGTTATAGCGACTACGTATATACCCCACATAGATACCGAAACACTGTACCGAATGTGACCTACAGTAAACGAATTGCTGTCAGGAAAATTTAGGTACCTAAAGGCACTAACATTCATTGACCCAAAATCAAAGGGGACCTAAATCTTCTTAATCTATTTGCATGCAGGACATCCTAGAGGCGGACATTTGGTACTTCGATAGCGGATGCTCTCGGCACATGACCGGAGATAGAAGCAAGCTATCAGATTTCGTAGAAGGTCGCGGTCCAAAAGTGCGCTTCGGTGATAAATCTAAAGGAAGAACAAGAGGAAAAGGAAACCTTCTTGTTGGAAAATTCAAAGTCACCGATGTAGCTTATGTTGAAGGCTTACAGTTCAATCCACTTAGTATCAGCCAGTTCTGTGACAAACATTCCTCGGTGAAATTCTATATAGATCGCTGTGGAGTCAAGAACATCCATACCAAGGAAGTTATGCTTACAGGAAGCAGGTCAGGTAACATGTATATTGCTGATTGGAAGCCTATGAGCTCCTTAATTCCATGCTTTGTTGCCAAAGGAACTGCAGATCTAAGCTGGCTATGGCACAAGAGGATGTCTCATGTCAACTTCAAGACGATCAACAAGCTCTCAAGATAGGGAATGGTAAGAGGATTGCCAAATGTGTCATTCAAAAAGGACAGCGTCTGCGGACCATGTTAGAAAGGCAAGTAAATCAAGTCAACCCTGAAGAGCAAATCCTACCTTTCAACCCAAAGAGTGTTGGAAATGCTACACATGGATCTCTACGGTCCTGTAGACCCAATAAGTTTGGGAGGTAATAAATACTGCCTTGTTGTTGTTGATTATTACTCCAGGTATGCTTGGACGATTTTCCTAAGCAAGAAAAAGGAAACAACATCAAAGCTGCCCGAGCTCCTAAGAAAACTTCAAAATGAAAAGGCATTGAGTATCGTGTCCATTCGTTCCTACAGAGTTATAGAATTTACTAATCGCTTTATATAGAAGTACTGTTCGGAGAATGGTATACAGCACGAATACTCAGCTGCCCGTACACCTCAACAAAATGGGGTTGCCAAGCGAAAGAACAGGACGCTGAAAGAAGCTACAAGGACAATGATTGCCGCAAGCAAGCTGCCACAACGTTTCTGGGGTGAAGCAACCAATACAACATGGTACACTCAAAACTGCTGTATCGTCAACAAGCACCACAACAAAACAACATACGAGGTATGGAACAACAAAACTCCGTTAGTTTCACATTTTCACATTTTTGGATGCAGGTGCTATGTGTTGAATAATGGGAAGGATCAACTTAGAACCTTTGATGAGAATTCGGATGAAGGAATATTTGTAGGATACTCCTCCGTCAGCAAAGCTTACAGGATCTTTAATAAAAGGAAGCTGACGATCGAGGAATCAGTTCATGTAGTGTTCGACGAACCTCACCATGACCCTACAGGAATAGAAGATGTTACTCAGAACATCCAAAAACTCACCATCTTAGATCCACCAACTCCCATAGAACCTGTTGTTGACCTAGAAATCAACCCCGCAGTTGTAAGAATCGACGTAGATGAAGACAATGATGTAAAAGCTGAAGCTATGTCTACACAAACTCTAGATATAGTATGGGACCATGAATTAGAACCCGACCGAAGATGGTTGAGAGATCACCCGCAAGAGCTGATCATTGGACACATTGATGCTAGTGTTTCTACTCGAAGGAGAATACAGAGTACACAAGGAAATGTACTGTGTGCACAAGAAGAACTAGATACTGAGAAATCACCATTTCCTAAATGGAAATCCCAATCCGAGCTTAGAAGACTCAACCTGTGCACTATTACTGTATTCTTAGCCCAGTTCGAACCTGTTTCCACCTTAGACGCTCTTAATAATTCTCATTGGATATCTCTGGAAGAAGAGCTTAACGATTTCGAAAGAAACAATGTATGGTATCTTGTACCCAGACCTACGCATCAATCGGTTATAGGAACCAAATGGGTATTTAGAAACAAAAAGGACCGAAATGAACTTATTATAAGGAATAAATCAAGACTAGTCGCACAAGGCTATAGACAGGAAGAAGGTATAGACTATGAGGCTCCTGTAGCCAGACTAGAAGCCATTAGGATATTCCTAGCCTTTGCCGCCCATAAGAGCTTCATTGTATATCAAATGGACGTCAAAAGTGCATTCTTAAATGGAGACCTTGCCGAAGAAGTTTATGTTGAACAACCACCAGGGTTTGCCAACACATACGGCATCGACCTAGTATACAGGCTGAGGAAAGCACTGTATGGAGCTAAGCAAGCCCCTAGAGCTTGGTATGAGACCCTGTCTCAGTATCTAATCAATAATGGATTTTAGAAAGGTGCTGTGGACTAAACCTTGTTCAAAATATAGGAAGGCGATGACCTTCTAATGGTTAAAATCTATGTAGATGATATAATTTTTGGTTCAACTAACCTTGCTTTGTGTCAAAGGTTCTCTCATCTCATGGGAGAACTTAGTTATTTCCTAGGTTTGCAGGTAAAGCAGTTGCCTACAGGGATCTTCATCAACGAGGAAAAATACAGCAAGGAGCTTCTCAACAAATTTGGAATGAACACTTCCAAATCATCGCCAACTCCCATGAGCACTTCAGTGCAAATTAGTGTTGATGAAGCCGGAAAGTCGGTTGACCAATCACTCTACAGGAAGCTTATTGGCTCGCTCCTGTACCTAACGGCTAGCATGCTCGATATCCAATTTTCTGTTGGAGTGTGTGCGAGATATCAAATAGCACCTAAGGAATCACACTTCAATACAGCTAAACGAATCCTGAAGTACATTAAAGGAACAGTCGATGTAGGACTGTGGTATCCTAAAGAAGGTGGATTCGATTTAGTTGGACACAGCGACTCGGATCTCGGAGGCTACAAGCTAGATAGGAAGAGTACTAGTGGAACTTGTCACTTCCTTGGACCTAGACTCGTTTCTTGGTTCTGTAAGAAGCAATTGGCAAACTCACTTTCCACGGCTGAATCAGAATGCTATGCTGCTGGAAGTTGCTGTATGCAGATCCTTTGGATGCAGCAACAATTGTCAGATTATGGGATTGAAGCCAAGGAAACGCTAATCATGTGTGATATCACGAGTGCAATTACAATAACGCACAATCCTGTCCTGCACTCGCGCACTAAGCATATCAACATGAAGCATCATTTCATAAGGAATCATGTCGATAACAAGGATGTTCGGCTAGAAAAAGTTCATACAGATATTCAGTTGGCCGACATCTTCACCAAACCTCTCGACACAACAAGATTTAGCATGCTTAGACAAACATTGGGATTGCTACAGCCTGACTCGCTGTAAGTATTTACTGTTTTTACTCAACAATTGAGGGGGAATGCTGTAAGACCCAAGAATACAATATCCACCATTAATTATTTGTAAACTCAGAACCATCAATACAGCACTGTAGTGAACAAAGTGATATAAAACATCCTACAGCTGACGTGTGTAATAATTAAGGGGGAATACAGTATGACCCATGAATAAATATAGCATTAATCCAAAAGTTGTTGTATGGAATTGAAATCTATATGTACCTTTTGAGGGGGAATGCTGTATCATCGTGGAGACAGCACATACTATAGGATTTCAATTCATTATATATATTATATTATAATATTTCGTTTTAAAATAATTTTTGTCCATGTGCCCTGTTTTCATGTCAAACGTCATTTACATTAAATGCTTTACACGACATCTGGACAACCGAATCTCAAAAGCCGCGATGTTTTTTAATTGTTTAATATTTTAAAACCGTCGTTTCAGGCATTAAGGGTAATAACAAATGTCAGAAGTGAGACCCGTTCATATTTTAATGGATAAGTGTACCAGTTACACTCGGTCTATCTTGACCGTTCATTTCAAACATCGGTTCCCATCCCTTAAATCTGACCATTCGTTCTCTGAAAAACCCTTCTTCGCCGCCCACTATAAAAGGACTGAAATTGCCATTTGAGACTCTTTACGCCTTCTGGATATTCTTAGAGCACTCAAGCAAATACATCCTACAAGTTTTCTTTGCATTTTACTGCAAATTTCTCTTAATCTCTTTAATCTTTTCTTGAGATTCATCAATGGCGTCTGCTCAGACCTCTGCCACCACCCTCAAGAAGCCTCGAACATCATTGACGGACGGATCTTCTCCAGATCCGTTGTCATCGAACGAATTCTCGCTGAAACAAATGACGTCGAACCCATGGAGTTCATCATCACCAAGATACGTCAGCAAAGCCTCTACCGCCTTGGAAGTCACACTGCTGAGACATACGACGTCCATTTGGTTGAGAACTTCTGCCTCAACGCTGCCGTCTGCTTTCTGTCTCTGGCCCAGGGAGGCCACGTCGCTGACATCACAGCTTTCATCAGTGGAGTGGAAATCCGCATCGACCGAGATCTTCTCCAGAAAATCTTCAGGCTGCCCGCTGATGGCCTGACCATGGAAGACCTTGAGACTTTTGGGTCTCAAGAGCTATTGACCAAGTACTATGTCCTATTCACAGGATGAGCTTCAGTTGTATCTGTTCACACTACCTGTCACAAGAAAAACTTATGTTTTCCATACGTGTACTTGCATGACTTTTGTTGCCGTATAATCGAGAATCGCACTGGTGCCTTTGAGATGTGCACAAACCGTAGATTTAGGATGATGGTAGCGATCATGACCTGTGAAAAGGTCAATTGGTGTCAGATAATTCTGAAGCGTCTGCAGGAAGAAGAGTCAAAACCTGCGTCGCAAAAGAAATCATTTGCTCTGTTTCTGAACTACATTTTGTCGAAATGTGGATTACCACAATCCGCAGATGCTAACAAAATAAGTTCCCGAATCTACTTAGGAGGCGTCAAGCCTTCGGCATTTAACCAGAGCACCCTGGTCTGCAACCAACCATAAGTCCGCAGTATGCCCATTTCTGAAGATCCAAGGGATGTTTCTTCGAAATCCCAGAGTGTGGAATCTTCCAAGAAACGCAAGAGATCTCACAGCATGACACCTATTGTTGCTGAGAAGCCGAAAAAGAAGCAGAGGAGGCTCACAAAAGCCAAATATATCAAACCCTCCAAGGATGCTTCTAGCGTGGCGCAACCCACCGATGAATTACCCAGGGCCCAACCCCTGTGGAAGAGATGCCCGTTACTATCTCGATAGTAAATCCCGAGCCTTTGGCGGCAACGACGGATGAGAGGACATTTGCCAACTTAGAAGACTCTAGCGAGTCGGCTGCCCCTTTGGATCCAACAGTTAACTCTCCTATGCGGGATTCCACACCCGTATAGGATCCACCTTCCTTCGGGGATACCATCCCCTGTAAGGAATCGTCTTCCATACAGGATCCCACACCTGTAGAGGAACTAATCGATACAGCGGATACACACATTGTACGAAGTCCCTCCCCAGACTCGATTATCAATGCAACCCTTCTGTTTGTGCAGATTGATCAGGCTTATGAAAGATTCCTTTAGTGGAAAAGCTACCGGCTAGCTCCATACGACACCTTATACAACTGGAGCGATTGGAGCGATGAAGAAAGACTTGTATTGGAAGTGACGGACTCGACAGATGTTGAAGCCCTGATCCAATGGGATAATCTTTGTTGCAAATCGTTAATTGAAAGCCATCTCTTGCACAAATCAGATGCCAGACGGAAAGGAAAATATAAGTCCTAGGACTCTCCCCAAGATCCAAAAGAAGACCACGACTCAGACGACGACGATGATGCCTTTCAGGTAGGTTTGAAAATGAGCCATGTGGAGCACTACTACAAAAACAAGCAAAAAGACCCTTAATAATAGACCCGTTGGTTAAGACAACGGGTCTCTTTCATATAAGAGACCCAATATTAGAAATAACAGGTCTCTAATATACTAAAAGGTCCGCTTTTTTTTTTAGATAAATTAAAGACCCGTTATTTAAGATAACAGGTCTCAAATGTATAAAAAATAAGAGACCCATTATTTACTATATGCGGTCTCTTTGCTTCCTTCTTTACCAAATCAGCTGGGCTAATGCTAATCTACACTTCCTCCCAACCCTAGCCAAAACTACCTTATTTCCCATTTAGCCCGTCACCCCTTGCCGCCGCCCAAAACAAACACCTGAAATGGATCGTGTACGAACAAAGATGGTGAAGAAATCCTCCCGCCATAGCTTTAGGAAGAGGAGCGAGAGCGCCGCATGGATTTTGTGCCCGAGAAGTCCGCTATTAGGGTTGATCGCATCGAGGTCGACCAGGAAACTTCGGATTTATTGGAGTCTCTCGGCATTGAGCGCCCCTTTCGTCTTCCCTAAACAACTTAAAATCTGGGTTCAAAACCGCAGGTATGTATGCTATATGTATATGTACTTAAAAGTATTTCTGAAGGCTGAAACCATTGATGGGGCATTTTTTTTTATTCTCGGTTTTAGAGACATGTTTTTGAATTTCTCTGTTTTTTTGCTCAAAATGCGCCAAATTTATGCCTTTTTTCTCGAAAAGAAAGCTGATTTACTTTCTATCGTTCTGTTCTTGCGTTCTGTTTTTTTAGCTTTTAGATTTATTTTTGTTTTTTTTTTTCTTTTTTAATTCTTTTAATTTTTCTTTTTTTTTTTCATTTCTGCAGTGTTTTTAGCGCAAATCCTAAAACATTTTTACTATTTTTTATGATTTTTTTTTTGTTTTTCACCTTTTTGTTTTCATTTTTGTGGTTTATTTTAAGTTTTTTTAGTATTATTTTTTAGTATTTTGATTGTTTTTTTCTCTAGAATTTTCACTATGAAACCAATCCATTAGGTATGACTCTATTAGGAGATAATTGTGATTTCCTTTAATGTTGCTGTCCTTTTTACCCTAAATTCTCTGTTTTACTCAAAAAAAAAAAGAAGAACTCTCTGGTTTAAGAAATCTTTGTCCAAAAATTGTTATTCTTAAGATCTTTGTGCTGACCATTATACATGTGTATGTACTAAGCTAAGTTTGAGATCATTGATCAAAACATATTGACGAAATGGGGGAAGCATTTTTTTACTGGAGTTCATTTGGTTTCTGCATTTACTAGCTTATGTCTGATATATTATGATTTTTGTGAACCTCAAGTTATTTGGTGCAAGTTTATGAGAATTTTAATATCCATTCTAGTTTCAGTTCATGTTGTTATTAGCAAGAATGAATACGTAGTTGACCGTATATTCGCAAGAATTAATAATGTCGTTTCCATTGTAAATTGTAATATACTTCCTAGGTTGTATGAGCTTTATAGGTTATAATTGTCTCATTATCAGTTGTATGTTCTACGATATTTCTTCCTAGTCAGCCTAGTGTTATCTTTTTGTAGATGTCGTGAAAAACAGAGGAAAGAAGCATCTCGACTCCATACTGTCAATAGGAAGCTGACTCCATACTGTCAACAGGAAGCTGACTGCCATGAATAAAGCTGCTGATGGAAGAGAACGACTGCCTTCAAAAGCAGGTCTCGCAGATGGTTTACAAAAATGGTTACATGCGTCAAAAAATACACACCGTAAGTTTGTATTTTTCAGTTGCTTATGATACATGTTACCATCTCATTACTCATCTCTTCATCTTTAATTTTTTTTTTCCCCTACTAAGTTTTGATTGTGTATCCAAATAGGTTAGCACGACTACCACCGATAGAAGCTGTGATTTTGTGGTTATGAGTGATCAGAAACAACCTCAAAAGAACCCAACTTCTCAGCACCCTCAGAGGGATGCTAATAGCCCAGCCGGGTAATTTACCTATTGTCGCAATTATATTTTTGATTGTTTTTGTCTCGGTTTATGTTTTCTCGACTGAGCACAAATATTCGTTCTCATTTTTTGTTCATTTTTTTACTCGAGTTCATTTGGTTTCTGCATTTATTAGGTTATGTCTGATATGTTATGATTTTTGTGAATCTCAAGTTATTTGGTGTAAGTTTATGAGAATTTTAATATCCATTCTAGTTTCAGTTCATGTTGTTATTAGCAAGAATGAATACATAGTTGACCGTATATTCGCAAGAATTAATGTCGTTTCCATTGTAAATTGTAATATACTTCCTATGTTGTATGAGCTGTATTGGTTATAATTGTCTCATTATCAGTTGTATGTTCTACGATAATTCTTCCCAGTCAGCCTAGTGTTATCTTTTTGTAGATGTCGTGAAAAACAGAGAAAAGAAGCATCACGACTCCATACTGTCAACTGTAACACCCCCAGATTTAACCGGAAATATTACAGTGCCGTGGGCCCCGAGATGGAACCCACAAGGCTAAAAGAAATTTTTGCAAACATTTACAAATGCCCAAGAGGCCAACGACGGTACTATCTTTAAAATTTTACAAAGACTTATAAAATCCATTTATCAAAAACCGTCGTAAAAACTCATTTGAAATCGCAAGGCCAAACAGCCGACACTCAAAAGTTTAGAAAACGGTTTCCAGAGTAACCTCAGTTACCAGATACCAAAAGACCATTTCAAAATACTCACGCAGCGGAAAAAGACCAACCATAAAGATACTCTAGCAGCGGAATACAAGAACCGATCAAGAAACTCAATGCACAGAACATGTCCTAGCCAGTATCCTCCGGGAAGCTCATCTCTTCACGACCGCTACAAGCTCGATACTCCAAGAACCTAAAAAGAAATCCCACGACGGGGTCAGCCATAACGTCCAACAATGATATCAATCACATCACATCAATAATACATACCAATGAGAATACAGAATAAGAATACGACCAACGTAATCTTACCGCCATAACTTTGCTTACTCAAGTAATTCTCAAACTATCATAACCAACTCACGATACGGAAATATACCATTTCTGACCAATACGATCCATCGAATAACATCATCAAAACCCAAGACGATAACCGATCGTCCATCAAGACGAATACCAAAGGAAATACGGAACATACCTCGAGATATGAAGTGCCACGAAAATCATACCAGTCTGATCCGAGATCAGATCAATGCAATACGGACAGGGTCCTAACACAAGACCTACAAATGCATACTCATATGACCTCGTCAATATGATCACAACAATAACAATCATGTATACTCAATCGAAATCCGACGATCCAGCGCCCTCAGCATAGATCCCTTTGTTGATCCTATCAGATCAACATAAGGTGGATAACTAACAATACACATGTGAACAACAACACATGATAAAATCAATGATGCGAATTCACAAGATTCCATCAACACAATACTGGTAATCCAACGATCCAGCGCCCTCAGCATAGATCCCCATGATGATCCCGTCGAACCAACGCATGGTGGAAAACCTGTCCAACGATCCAGCGCCCTCAGCATAGATCCCCATAATGATCCCGTCGAACCAACGCATGGTGGACATCCGATCCAGCGCCCTCAGCATAGATCTCATGATCTCACAGGATCAACACAACGTAAACAATACAATTATGCATACACATATGCAACTCAATATGTTCATCAACATGAACGACATAACATGCACGATAACATGACAATTTACTAGGACGACTCCATGTTCAACAACATGAAAGAAAATGTACGAGACCAAAATAAATAACACTAAACCATAATCAATATGGAATACCTGCCCCGAGTCCTTCGGGAGCAACCTCGATGTCCAATCATCACCGACAATTATCCGCAACGCTCGACGATCCAAACGTATCATGAACCATAAATATTCGAATCCTCGTCTTTATCACAATGTAACCTCGATACTCGAACATACCAATAACTGAGATAAATCATATACATTATGATTTACCCCCCCCCCCCCAGAATCGAAAGAACGATATGCGATCCGAATACCCAGAGTTCACAATAATAATCATCGCTATATGCATTATAAACGAAATGAAACTGAAACCATTCACTAAACATTATAACTGAGCAAGTAATAACTTGCCTCGATACCGATACGACGATGATGAGGTCGTTACCAATTCCATTGTCATCAATACAAGTTCCTCGGTCCCGACCAAAGCAATTCACGACCATCCTCGAACACGACCGCAGCATACGGTTATAGACACCGATCAATAAACTTGACCTAGTACAATAATCGATTAAACAACAATCCGATAATAATTAACAACCGCTAAAACCACTTCACAAACCCAACGACTCAACAATATCTTAGTTAACCACAAGTCTGATCAAACCAACTAAAACGATCACGAATTCATAACCAAAGCGAATATATTACCCGCCCGTTGACTTAGCGCACGTTAATGTTTTTGTAGCGTGCGCTAAGTTGTTCCCGATAGCGTGCGCTAGCGAGGCTTAGCGTGCGCTAATAACGCATCTGATTACATGCATTTCGGATACCGATCAACATCCGGCGATTATCAAAGACTCTAAGTGATTACGAATCATGTTCATAGCTATCAAACAACGAAATCCAATATCCTTTAACATATAGGTAATCATCCGACTTTTAATTCAAGTCATATATTCATATTTCATCTTTCTTAATATCAACAACCTAAACACCAAGAACTCATAATCATGCCATGTTCATCATCATATGAAGGAACCAACAACAACGACATCACAGATCCGAATTGAAGGAAGACATTATCCAACATATCTCTTTGAAGATAACAACTCATTCGAAACCATCTAATTCATATCAATATCTTTATATCAACAATAACATTATCATAATCCGGTAATCCAACTCATAATCATACTTATGAACTTGTTTATATGATAATCATCAGCTTAAGAACATCATATACAATCCAAAACAAAATCTCAAAGTGAAGAGTAATTACCTTTTTGAAGGAATGGATTGATTTCCAAGGTTGAATCCATTTACAAGAATCACCAATGATTTCAAGCTTCAAATGTTGTTATGGATGATTAACACCATCTTAATCCAGTGTTTGGAACCTCAAATATATCTCAACTCTCTCTCTCTCTCTCTCTCTCTCTCGGCTGAAAGAAGAAAGAATGACGAAATGCTTAATAACACCCTTCTGCCCCTTTTTATAATATTCATTATTAGCGTGCGCTAACATCTCATGTTTAGCGTGCGCTACCGCCTTAGCGTGCGCTAACTGACTTTGTTAGCGTGCGCTATCGAAGCCCAGAGGCTACTGTCTTGCTTCGTAAACTAACTTACATACGTAATGCCCATGCATTAACGTACGTAAATCATCCTGCTTAGCGTACGCAAGTCATTTACCTTAGCGTGCGCTAATACCAGTTGACTTGCTACAGTCTACACCTACCACGAAGATGCTCATGACCCCACAAGCCGAAATCAACCAATAAAGCCAAGATTCCCTGTTGACCGATATATAGTTAGCGTGCGCTAATCAACATGCATTAGCATGCGCTAACACTACATTACAACATCCGTTGACTTATCAGAACGTGCGCCGAAAGTGGCACGGTCCACGCGTAGATTCCTTCGAGTGATCTGAACTAGCGTACGCTAACCTATGAACGTAGCGTGCGCTAATCCTGCACGATAGCGTGCGCTATGCATGAATATCAGCGTGCGCTAATAAGGCTATACTTAGCCATTTTCAGCTATCCTTGTCCAACATCTCGACACATCAAATACGAACATACGACATATCAAATATACATTACTCAACACATTATATCCTCAAATACAATTGTCGACCAAATACGACAATTATACCAATACTGACATCTCAGTCCTTCATTTATTTTATCCCTACTGTACAGATTCCATGCTGTACAATATAACTCAGATAAAATAATATCAAACAACAGTAGTAGAAATTCCGGATATTACATCAACAGGAAGCTGAGTGCCATGAATAAGCTGCTGATGGAAGAGAACGACCGCCGTTAAGAGCAGGTCTTGCAGATGGTTTACGAAAATGGTAACATGCGTCAGAAAATACACACCGTAAGTTTGTATTTTTCTGTTGCTTATGATACATGTTGTCATCTCATTACTCATATCTTCATCTTTAATTCTTTTCCCCTACTGAGTTTTGATTGTGTATCCAAACAGGGTAGCACGACTACAAGTGATAGAAGCTGTGACTCTATGGTTATGAGTGATCGGAAACAACCTCAAAAGAACCCAACTTCTCAGCACCCTCAGAGGGATGCTAATAGCCCAGCTGGGTAATTTACCTATTGTCGCCATTATATTTTCGATTGTTTTTGTCTCGGTTTATGTTTTCTCGACTGAGCACAAGTATTCGTTCTCATTTTTTGTTTATTCATTTACTCTTTTTTTGATCTTTTTTCTTTTTATTGTCAGTCTTCTCGCGATAGATGAGGAGACCCTAGTAGAGTTCCTTAGAAAGGCTACCGGAACTGCTGTCGACTGGGTCCAGATGATTGGGATGAAGGTACTTATTGTTTGTTCCTTCATTTGTCTCTGTATTGATTTTTTTTGGCTGACTTGAATCTTAAATGTGTTACGTCTGGTCCGGATTCTATTGGCATCGTTGTTGTTTCCTGCAACTATAGCGGGGTAGCAGCACGTGCTTGTGGCCTTGTGAGTCTTGAACCCACAAAGGTAACTTTTTTTATTTTGCTACTTTTTTATCTTCTCATCTATTACAAAACTTGTATCAACCAATTCTTTTACATCTGAGAAATTTATTTGCCAGGTTGTCGAAATTCTCAAAGATCGTCTTTCTTGGTTCTTGGACTGCCGCTGCCATGATGTGGCGAGTGCAATCCCCACTGGAAGTGGAGGGACTATGGAGCTCGTATATATTTGTGGATGACAATCATTATTTACTATTGAGAAAACCACTACCGAATGAATATAGGTTCTTTCAGTTTCAAGATCATGTGTCAGTATATTACTGAATTTTATCTGATGTTACTGGATTTTACAGGATGCTACATCAACTATTTTCTTTTTGCTACATTGTCAAAAATTTATTAAACTTGTCTGGGTAATCATTTGTTTTCCTTGTGTGGTGTGGTAACTTGGTTTCTGAATGAAAGGTCGGAATTTCCTTATGATCTGATATTCTTTTTTTACTGCAGGATGGAAAGCTGCAGGATGCTATTGTGTATGGTAGAAGTGAATTTAATAAGTTCAAGGAGTTGTCTGTTTTTAGTGATCTAGTTAAGGTAGGGCTTTAAAAAGACTCATCTTTTGTAAACATTTGCTGCCCTAAGTAAAATATCGGAACATTGGTTTGGAAGCAAAATGTTATTTAGTAGCTTTTTTTTTTTTGCTGATCAAACTGGCATTCGCTTCATGGAGACAAGTGAAAAAGATGCCACTAATGTTGAACGGGCTTTCATGACTGTCTGCCAATATTAAGAACATATTTATTTTTTCTTTTTTTCGTGCGCGTTGGGTGTAATTATTATTCTAAAAAAACAAAAGTGATAAGAGACCCCTTAGGTATGCAAACAGCTCTCTCAGGTTTTATAATAAAAAATGTTAAAAAAAATCAAAGAGACCCGTTAGGTGTGATAGTAGCTCTCTCAAGTTTTACAATAAAAATGTTAAAAAATTCAAAGAGACCCGTTGAGTGTTACAACGGCTCTCTCTGGTCTTACAATAAAAATATTAAAAAATTCAAAGAGACCTCATATCTCTAATAACGGGTATCTTATCCTTTTAAAATATGTATCGAAACAATTACATAAGAGACCTCATTTCTTTAATAAAAGGTCTCTTATGTCTCAAAAAGAGACCCACTCTTATGAGGCGGTCTCTTTATCAAAGAGACCCCTGAGATATAGACCCGTCCAGAGGCGGTCTCTTAGGCTTAATTGGACGGGTCTCTTTGCCTAATTTTGTAGTAGTGGAGGCTCAGGAAAAAGATGTCCCCCAAGCTCAACAACATGATGAAGGGACATCAAGTCGTGATGATCCACCCTCGCATCAGCCAGAAATTAATCCCGACCAGGAGGAATCAATCCCTCCTGTTGCGAAGGAGCAACCATTCTTTTTGGAACAGGCCCTAGCCAATCTGCAAGAGAAGCAAGAAAAGATCCTGAGAGAAGAGGAATCTAAAACTCGCATATCCGAGGCCAAGACAGCAGCTGCCATGATCGAAACAACTTCTCACCTGCGAGCCCATGACAAGAATATTAATGATATGTCGCAAGTGCTCTCCTCCCTTGTCGAGAGAATATCAAACATTAATACGAAACAGGATGCCGCACTTGAGATCCTAGGACGTCTTGATGACGCCAAAAAGGGGGAAGAAGTGAGAGAAGCCGCAAGGAGAACAAGGCTTCAGCACGAAAGGGAATTTAATGCTGCTCAAGATAGCATTACTGCAGAGCTTAATAAATTAGCTGCTCCCTCTCAATGTTTCAGGATTTCAGGTTCTCAACCTGAGTTCCATGACCCCAATGTCCCATGGCAAAACATGATCGTAAGACCCTCTGAAATTCGTATGCCAACCTACCGCCATCCCACTGCAGAAGAAGTGAAGCAATGGAGGAGAAATGAACTGATGAGACATTTTTCAAAGCTCGCCAGGGAATCCATCATCTTCAATGGATACAAAACCTTGGCGGAGGCTGCAGATAAATTCACAAAGTTGTAAGAAGAAGGAAATCTTCCTCTACAACAAGAAATGAAATCCAGACATAGAAGAGGAGATCGGATCACCCATCCTAAAGACTCGATTCTTCCCTTCGACAGATCATACGATGGTAGAGCAATCTATTTAGATCGAGGCAATGATTCCCTACAGCATTGGTGGCGTGGAACCGAGAACGACCCCGAGAAAAGGCCATGGAGACACTCGGATTATAGGAGCTGAAATCCTTAGTATATTATTTTTGTTTGTAACTTTACTTTAAATACAGCAATTTTTGTACTCTATTTCAATATCAATAAAAAATTTGCATGTCTGGAAAGATTACAACTCGTAATCTACTGTGTTATTGTATGATTACGTAATTTAATTCATTTGCTATAATTAAACACAAGTATAGAATCTTGTTTAAAAATTAAGTTGTACGAACTTGTCTTCGAAACAGTTCATAGATTCAGTTGTATGCATCTAGAATACATTGTAAGATTGTGCCTGCGCTCCAATCATAAGCTTAAACTGTAAAAACTCTTAGTTGTATCGAACTCGCCTGTGAGCAGTTCACCAAATTAGACTAAGTTGCTGAAAGCCAGATCATTTGACAGAAGACCAAGATATCTGCCCGAAGTCATCAAGAAGGTCATAAGCTTCATGAAGAAGGTTTTGGCATCATCAAGATAGCCTGAAAGATTTAAGTCTTAGCAAATTTTCAAAAAGGGAGAAATTGTTGGGATAACAACCCTTATCTGAAATTGTTGGGTTAACAATACCCGGTATCGAAACAGTCAGGATTAACAATCCCTGTATCGAGTTGTAGTGTTATGATGTTTTGACAATATGCAAATCCAGCATACAGTAAGGAAACTGTATCGAAAAGCTGATCGATAGTGTCGACCTATATCGAAGAACTTTCATAGATCCAGCATGCAGTGGAACCTATCCTACAACAAAGAAATCTCATAAAGACTAAGTATGGAGGCTGTCTCGAATTAACAATATAGTGATCTTCCATACATCTCTAAACAGGGTAAAGAAGGAATCTTCAGTATTCGCTAGAAGTCAAGTCCCGTTGATAAAGAAGTATTTAAATACTAAAGGATAAAGTATTTAAATACTGTAAGTCAACAGATCTTCAAATCCCGCATAATCCGGATCGTGTTTTATTCAAACACTTCATCCCGTTGGAATGGAATCTTGCTCAACGGATTTATCTCAATAGATATATTTTCAGAAGACTATATATATCTCATCAAGGCGTTGAAGAACAGTCACGAAGTGACTAAGTTATTACTATCAGAGCAAAACATATCTCCAGAAGCTCAATGCAACTTAGATATAAGAGATATACAGTGCTCAAACAGTGAACAACACATCATCAGCTAGAAGCTCAGAAAGTCAAAGACGCTGTTCATATATTATTCTAATCCTTGAACAAACCCATCAGCCCTGTGTGGACTTAGAATCTTTGCTACTCCGGAACTGTGTGTGAAGGAATTGCAATGAAGAAGACAAAGCTTCAGAACTGTGTGTGAAGAAGCCAGTCAAGTGTTAGCTCAAACCAATCTGTGTGAACGGTTGAAGCTAAGATCTTTATATCAATCTGTGTGAACGATATAATTATTACGTGTTGTTATAATTACGTAGTTGTGTACGCAGTAATTATAATAAACTTTTTACTCCTGTGTGGAGGACCAGTGGACGTAGAGGGGTTTACCTCGAACCACTTTAAATACTTTGTTATTTACCTTCTGACGTTACTGTTTTATTAAACTGTGATTATTTAAGTATACACTGCACATCGAGTTGCTGTATCCACAGCAACTTACTATTTAAGACTTCCGCTACGCACTCAGATTTAAAATCAGTACACCTTGTTGTTTAAAACACCTTCCAAGCTGTATCCAGTATACTTAGTGGCCAATACAATTCAAGTTCCGAGAATAATAACCAGGAATTCTCAAAAATCCAAACATAACAAAAAATACTTCCTGAGGGAAGAGTTTGGGTAAAACTTTCCAAAGTTGAAAGGTCACAATTCAAGGGAAATAATTTATAAAAAGGTTTAAAATTGCATTGGGAGTTTTAACACAAAATCAGTTTAGGATTATCAAATCTTTCTCTCTTCAAAAGAATCCAAAAAGGGGCACAGCCCAAAGATTTATTTTTATAAATAAACGATAACAATAATTCACGGGATCCATAACCCACACCACCTCGACGGATATAAAAATCAACACAACATAATCACCCAAGATACGTAAATCTTGGTCACACGTCCAAGGTACTCGACCTGGCAAAACACATTCACAAATCATATACACACCAGCGTGATCGCATGTCACGACATCTCACAGTTAGATCAATCACTTGTTGTCTCCTGACCACATAATCACATGCCATGTGTCACTGCAGGTATTCTTATCATCTCATGGTTGGATCAATAACTTGTTGCATCCTGGCCACATGATCACAAGACATATGTCACCGTAGATTGTCTTAGACTCTCACGGTTGGATCAATCACTTGTTGCATCTTGATGCCATGCGTCACCGTAGATCTCGACTATATCCACACATTCACACAAATAACACATCACACCAAAGATATTCCAACAATTTACCCAGAGACAACAAATATCTAGCGCGACATAATCGTCAAATCACAACGCACCGAAATGAAATAATATATATATATATATATTATCAAAGCACAACATCAACACCATGTGTATCCATATGATTCACTTGATCATTCACAAGACACACCATTCATAAAACACACACGTTTGAAAGGGAGCCTTTGGCGAGACTAAACCAAATCTTTGAAAGTTTATTTCAACAACCAAACGAACACATTTACACGGTCACCGATCATCATATCTACAAAATAAGAAATGTATGGACAAGATACTTGCCTCAAAACCACGATCGCAATGATACGACGGATGGGATGCGGTCGAACAGCCCCAAACTCCCTAACACTATCAAGAACACGATAGCACCGTGGACACTACGAGAATAACACCACACGAATTATCAACCACCAAACAGGAATCAACTCGGAATCCTAGAGCACCTATAATACTCCGGAAGAAGCAACAAAAACATGATTACGACGAGGATCAAGACCAAAAACAACAGAGATCACAACAAACTATTGAAGGAAAACTCATTCGAACATTTGATCGAACATCAAATGTTTACTACACCTCAAGAATACCGAAATCACCCTTCGCGTTGAAATGAACCTAAGATATGGATATACAATCCATAAAACATGCTTAATAACAACATCTAACACCAATTTATTTATCAAAATCAGATGGAAAATGAAATCAAGAAGAAAACTCCCAAAAAAAAGGTCAACTCCAGAGAATCAAGAAAATACCTCGGATCAATGACGAAGAATACGAATTGATGTTGTTGATCCACACCAAGAACTTGAGGAGGATGATATCTCTAAGATAAATCGCCCAAAAATCACCCAAAAAATCGCCTACGGAGAGAAGAAAGGAGAGGAAATGAAATCCTCTCCAAATCCCGCTGATAAAAGGACATTCTGACTCGCGTGCCGCGGCGCAGACTTAGTGTGCCCTGTCCCGCGGATAGAATACATGATCAGGTATCCAGGCCGTGCCGCGGTGCAGACTAAGCGTGCCGCAGCCCGCGGTATAGCCGTGCCCAACTCGCAACTGCAAGGTGTGTGTCGCGGCGCACAATCCCTTGTGCCGCGACGCACACTGTTCATGCCCAAAAAGTGCCGAAAAATCACGATACGTGATCGAATAACCAAACCGAAGTTCACAACACGTCTAACAATGTTAAACGGACTTACGGGAATCACGAAGGAACAGTTTTGAACGAGATTCACAAGGATCGAACTCAAGTGCGGAAAAGTCACTAAGAAGCACGGAACTCAACAAAATGACACCAAAACGAACTCGGATGTCAAAAAGTGCAGAATTAATCATTCTTAGAATGATGAAATGGTCAAAAAAGAGTCGCTAAGATGGACTTCCGCCAAAAAAAAAAGAAAATTACCAAAAATCAAAATTGTGGATATTATAGTCTTGGCCTGACGATCACCCATGGTTGCATTTGGTTCATTACCGGTATAGGCTTGTCAACAGTGCATTCAATGTAAAAATAAACCTCAGATCTTCCTTTAATATATTCGCCAAGAGTTTTATCATCTGAAATCAGTTTCCAGCCACCCTTGTTCCCTTCAGGGACATATACCCCTACAGTCTCATCGTACTTCATTTCTTTAACACATTCCATCAGTACTCCATATGAAAACCTATCAGGGTCCGAGTCAAATATATTGTGATCTCCACCAGAATACTAATTCTTTAAAAGTCTCCGTTGTGGTGCAATCGGATAACTAGACTCACCATCCTGTAATAAAATACCGAAAAAATAGTCAGTCAAGTTACATGATAATTAACTAACTATTTAACAAGAATAATGTACAAGACAAGTTTAAAATTACATAATTAACTAAATAATTAACAAGAATAAAGTACAAGACAAGTTTAAAATTACATGACAATTGAGTAACTAAATTTAAATGGTAAATCTAAATATTTAACAAGAATAATGTATAAACAAGTTCAATTTTCACATACAAGTATATTATACTACACAATCTGATTTATACAATTAATTTACCGAGTTTGATTCATGATTTACTCTCTTAGGCGACAAAATGGGAATTTCTGTTACAGGGATGTCTTCTCTGAAATAACTAACTTCACGATCTTGTTCTTGTAACACCCCAATATGGCAGCCATTACAGTGTCGTGGATCCCACACTGGGACCCACCAGGCAATACTCAAAATACAGATTAAATACACAATACATGTGATACCGAACCACAAAACATAGTACTTACTCCGATTAGGAGTTCACAGTAGTATGGCCAAAGACCTTATTATACACAGGATCCAAAATATAAGTATAACCCATATTGAGATGGAATATACTTTAAATAACAATTCATTTGTTCATAATTAAAATAAAGCGGAAAGATAACATTACACAGTACGAACATGACCGGATAACAAAAGACTTGGGGGCCCCGAACTAGTATCCTTCAAACCCTTCGCCATCACCGTGATCTTCCCGTGCCTTGCCTTTTCCTCGACCTAAAATACAACACAAGTATTTCGCCCAACACAGGGTCAGATATACATGATAAATGGTTTCTCAAGATATTATACAATTTACATATATAAGATTTCAAGGAAAAAAACCCAACTAACGAACATACCCCTCGGACGTATGAACGCTTAGTCACAAAACGTCGAACACATCCAAATATATAAATGGACTATGAACGACTAAGATAGTATGGCTCAAGATGGACATCACACTACGCCCGATCCGAATATGTGTCAGTGCACATGTCTACCCCATATACGGAATCCAGGATATACGTGGGACAGTGTACCTAATTAGCCTCAACGAACTACGTCTCGTGTGCACATCCCAACACGGAAAAATATTCACGCATGACTATATATGTGCCCGGCTAAAAATCCTACACAATATCCAATCGGAACGTAGATATGACTCCGGATATGTCACGATGCAACATGACAACGAATTCAATAATTCACAAATCCGATTACGGATCAAGGACTCACCGAAATGACAATAAGATCAACAATATCAAGGGTTCGAAAGTGACAAACTTGGAAATACAATCCCATGATGAAAACGGAACATCATTAAGAACAACCTCAAATCACAAGTCATAAGTTTTGTAAGGGTTTCATATACATAAAACGTATAACCATCACAAGAATCCAATTATCATTATGACCAAGCAAGATAACTTGCCTCAATACGGAGGCGAGAATAGTCCTTCTTGACAAACGAACGAACGGTCCTCGAATTAATATCGGTTACTCGAACAATCAACCTTGTAAGGGATACAATCCATTCAATAACACATTTTCATAACTATCGATGTCTAGTTCAGCAAATCAATACCCTAATTTCAATTTGCTTAGTTCAACTGTCCTTGATTTATAATTCCATTTCAAGGGTTCATACTAGCTTCAATTAATTCCCATTATTGGCTATCATTCAAGGTGTTCTCGATTATTCGCATAATTAAAACGAATTAGAGTTTATCAAGAATAAACATCAATGTTTTGAAGGATATAACCTAACAACTATGTTCCATAAAGCTTTGATCAAAATGAAGGTTACTCAACGACTAACATTGTTTGAACGGATTGAATTATAAAGTTATTACCATGTTCATTGATTATGAGTTCACCTAGTTAGATTAACGATGTAGTCCAGTTATTCATTATAAGATCATTACAAATTCATCAATAAGGTGAATTAATCATTTCTGGAACTTGGTTGATATAATTCAGGGTTCTACCAAATTAAATGAAGAATCCTCAGCCAATATAGTTCAAAAACCTCCTTAAGCATGGTGTTTGGTTTAATGAAATGGTGGTAGTTCTACAAACAACCTATATAAAATGAAGCTAAGGATTATTATTATAGTCTTGATGATGCAAAAATCTAGTAAAGAGAGTGTGGTTATACTCCACATGATCATCACTATTAAAACACTAAGGATTCATCATTACAAAACCCTTAATCACCAAGTTGTTAAAAGTTAACTAAAATTTACTAGTTTAATTCATCTATAGGTGTAGTATGCTCCACCTCTAGTATCATAACTACGAATTTACAAAGTGGAATCGCACACATACCTTCAGAAATGAAGAACACTACACCAAAATCACAAGAACACACCCTAAGCTTCAAGAATGACTCCAAACTTCCAATCAACAAGCTCCAAACCAAGATGTATAGCTCAAGCACAAGTGAAAAGAAGGTAGAAGTGATCTAGGGAGGCAGGGGGATGCTTATACTGGAGAAATCACGAAGTTGAACGTGCAAAATGAAAGACACAAGTTGTCTTTTTATAACAGCACAGTTCGTTACGTACGTTATACACCAAAGGATAACATACATTAACAAGACCACGAATCCCTTACTTGATGATGTCGTTGTAGTATAGTGGTGAGTATTCCCGCCTGTCACGCGGGTGACCCGAGTTCGATCCCCGGCAACGGCGCCAAAAACTTGTTGTGAGGAAATCCCTCACACTATGCCGCAAGTGCACGGTGTCAACAAGTAATAAAGTGATAAGTAAGATATCGTTCCCTTGAGGACTGATTTCACTAAGTACCAAAATATAGTCAACTCGTAATTTTATTTGAAGAACAATTATATGGAATTTATTTCTAAACTAATTGCATAAAAATAAATAGAAAATAATAGTAGTGATAATAATAATAATAATAATAATAAGGGTGTAGAATTATGATTTTCACCTCAAACAATCAGGAATGATTTTTATTCAATTCAATTCACTTCTATTCAATTGATTGTAAGCCAGGAATTCCTAAATTATTCTAAAGCCTTTCCCAAGGTCGATAGAAAATACTACGAATTATTAACTCGATATATCCCTATTCGAGTTAGATAATTAATAGCTAAAACTGTTCATGAATTCCCATAATAAACAGGCTTCACAATTCCCATGAGTATATCCCTATCTCACGAAAATCATGATTTTTCTCACAAGAACTATGCCTAAATTTCATCTCCCGAATCCATAAAGACATTCAAAACAATTCAACTGTTGGCTAGGCAATTAAAAAGCATTAAGAACAATGAGAAAAATCCAACTCAATACGAATAACGAGTAAATTGAAATAAAAATAAATAAATCAAATCGTCATGTAATCGGCTACAATCACAATCCTACTCAAACAGATCTAGAAAATAAGATACGGATAAATTAAACCGTAAGGGATTCGTGGTCTTGTCGTCGCCCACAAATCTCCTTCACTAGTTCCTTGATGATGTCCTCCGATTCCATGATGCCCTTTTTCTAACCTTCCATCTTTATTTATAGCTATCCTAAGCCTCCAAAACGCATCCGGGAATTAGGTTGGGAACAGGCTCCAAAAACGGCCCAGACGCGCGGAAGACTCAGCAAAACCGCCCCGTGGGCCGCGGCTCACTTATGATGTGCCGCGGCTCACGTTGTTCAGCACCTATACCTGGGTGCTTGTTTTTCCTCCTGGGCCGCGGCTCAGCATCCTTTTGCCGCGGCTCATGGTACAGTGGGTTCGGCGCTTGCTGGTCACCTGCGTGTGCCGCGGCTCGCTATCCTTGTGCCGCGGCCCCAGGTAAAAAATTGCCGGTTTTGCCCGTTTTTCGTCGTTCGAGCTTCCGGACTCCAATTTCCTGCAAAACATAAAAGGATAGTGTATTAAAAGCTCATTTATGCAGATTTAGGCTCAAAATGGATATAAAATAATGAAAAATAAGCGCATAAAAATACGCCTAACAACGCTACACCAAAAGTGCTACGTACATAAGCTAATTCCAGAGGCTACTGGACTAAAATACGAACATCATTACGTACGTTATCGCTTGGAGCATTACGTACGTAATGTAGGTCAATTAGGTAGCCTCCAAAAGATCAGATATTCGAATCACGCCCGACCCCACACGCCGAAAGTTGAGATCGGATACGACTACAAGTATTACGTACGTAAAAGGCACCTCCTTAGTAAGTAAAGCTCACACTATAACGTACGTTATGCAAAAGGGTTAGCGTACGTTAAGTACATAATTACTAGCCAAAAAATGCACTTATCTATACAACGCTGAAAATTCAATCATAGTGTGAGTGATAGTTTTTATTAAGTCTATTATGATATATTCCAACATCAATAAACATTAAACAAATGCAACAAGACTACAATAGTATTGAATTATCCGAATAATACAACAGTAAGCAAGAATTTCCGTCGGATATTACATACTCCCCCTTAAAAAGAGTTTCGTCCTCGAAACTAAGGGGTAAACAATTCGGGATACCTCTCTTGCATGCTGCTCTCCGTCTCCCACGTAGCCTCCTCGACTCCGTGTCGTGACCATTGAACCATCAGTAGGGGAATCGTCTTGTTCTGCAACTGTTTGATCCTCCTCTCAAGTATCCGTACGGGGCGCTCCTCGTACGAATGATCCTCCGTTATATCGATCTCGTCGAACTGAAGTATGTGACTCGGATCAGCAACATATTTCCTTAATTGGGAGAAATGGAACACGCTATGAATCCGGCTCAGAGCTGGTGGCAATGCCAGGCGATAGGCTAGATCGCCTACTCATTCCAAAATCTCAAACGGCCCGAGATATCTCAGACTCAGCTTACCTCTCTTCCCAAATCGAAAAACACCTCGAGTAGGGGACACCTTCATTAGGACATGGTCGCCGAATTCGAACTCAAGTGGTCGTTGGCGGTTGTCTGTGTTGGACTTCTGTCAGCTTTGAGCCATCAACAAATGACCCCTAATCAGAGCGATCTTCTCACGCGCTGCTAAGAACATATCGGGTTCCGTACCCAAGGTTTCAGATAGATCGTCCCAACACAGAGATGATCTACAACGACGGCCATACAACGCTTCATAAGGTTCCATCTGAATCGAAGTGTGCCAATTATTATTAGAAGTGAATTCCACCAAAGGTAATTGGGCCTCCCAATCATCCTTCCAATCGAGAACGCACGCTCTCAACATATCCTCTAGAGTTTGGATAGTCTTCTCAGTATGACCATCCATCTGCAGGTGAAATGCTGTGCTGAAGTTCAATTGCGTGCCCATCGCACGATGAACTGCTTTCCAAAAATGTGACACGAATCGTCCGTCACGATCTGATATAATACTCTTAGGGTACCATGTAACCTTACAATCTCTTTGATAAATAGCTAGGCCAATCTCCTGGGTCCCCAAGTGTCATTAATCTCCAGAAAGTGGGATGATTTGGTCAGACAATCCACAATCACCCAAATTGTATTCATCCCTCGTCGACTCATCGGCAAGCTGGTGATAAAATCCATCGATATGTCCTCCCATTTCCACTCTGGAATCGGGAGAAGTTTCAGCGCTCCTGCGGGTCGCTGATGCTCAATCTTAACTTGTTGACAGGTTAAACACCTCGAAACGAATTCTGCAACTTCACGTTTCATACTTCCCCACCAATAATATTGTTTCAAATCCTTGTACATTTTGCTAGACCCCGGGTGAATGGAGTACGGGGTAGCATGAGCTTCTCTCAGGATAGAGTTCCTTAATTCATCATCTACGGCTACACATACTTGGTTCCTGAAGCGTATCAATCCATCCTCGTGGATCACAAAGCCAGGGGCTTTCCCTTGAGTTACTTCATTCCGAACTCGAGATAAGAATGGGTCCGTAACTTGCTTCGATTTAATTATATCCTCAAGGGACGATGAAATCTCAAATGTACAGAGTTGTCCTTGAATACGCTGTAACCAAACTTCTATTTCTGGCCTCATCAACTCTAATTGCAATTCTCCCTGCACTGTCAAGCGGGCAAGCATCTGCTCCTGTACTGTTTTATGACTCAAAGCGTCGGCAACTACATTTGCTTTGCCCGGATGATAAAGGATCTCGATATCATAATCTTTGATGAGTTCTAGCCACCTTCTATGCCTCATGTTTAACTCCTTCTGAGTAAAAATGTACTTCAGGCTCTTGTAATCGGTAAAAATCTGATAGGTAACTCCATACAGATAATGACGCCAGATTTTTAAAGCAAACACCACGGCTGCAAGTTATAAATCATGGGTGGGGTAGTTGACCTCGTTAGGTCGTAGCTGTCTCGATGCATAGGAGATCACCTTCCTGTTCTGCATTAGTACACATCCAAAGACCTATTTAGATGTGTCACTATACACTACAAACCCTTTTGTTCCTTTCGGTAGGACCAAAATAGGTGCCGAAATCAACCGACTCTTGAGTTCATCAAAACTCCGCTGACATGCCTCCGACCATAAGTACTTCTTATCCTTCCTCAGCAATTTAGTCATTCGTTAGGCAATTTTGGAAAAACCTTCCACGAACCGTCGATAATAACCTGCTAGTCCCAAGAAACTGCGTACTTCCTTAACGTTCTTTGGTGTTAGCCAGTCTCGGATAGCTTCTGTCTTCTGTGGGTCTACTCGCACTCCATCAGATGATATCAAATGTCCGAGAAAGATAACTTCACGCATCCAGAACTCACATTTAGAAAACTTTCCATAAAGTTGCTCCCACCTTAATGCCTCGAGAACTAGATGGAGATGACGCTCATGCTCTTCATGGTCACGACAGTAGATCAGAATGTCGTCAATATAAGCGACTACAAAGCGATCTAGATAATTAATAAAGACTCGATTCATCAACTCCATGAATACTGTTGTTAGGCGTATTTTTATGCGCTTATTTATCATTATTTTATATCCATCTTGAGCCTAATTCAGCATAAATGAGCTTTTAATGCACTATTCTTATATGTTTTGCAGGAAATCAGTCCTGGAAGCGTAACGATGAAAAGCGGCGCAGCGGTTTTGGTCATGAGCCGCGGCACAAACCAAGTGAGCCGTGGCACACGAAGACAACCAGCGAGCGGTGAAGCACACTGTACTGTGAGCCGCGGCACAGACTAAGTGAGCCGCGACCCAGGAGGAAAAATGCGCCCAGGTATAGGCGCTGGGCGTTAAGGGGCCGCGGCACAGCCCAAGTGAGCCGCGGCCCACGAGGCGGTTTTGACGGAAAGTACCGTGCTTCTGAGCCGTTTTGGAGCCTGCTCTCGACCTAATCACATGGACGCGTTTTGGAGGCTTAGGACTGATATAAATAATCATTGAAGGGCTGGAAAAAAGAGATCATCTGAGGGGGGATCGATCAGGAGGAACTTGGAGTTGGATCGATAGCTAGAGCAAAGAACACAAGGAGGAGATTTGTGGGTGACGACAAGACCACGGATCCCTACGGTTTTTCTGCATCTTAGTTCCTAGATCTTTTTCGAATATGATTTTGATTGTAGCTGATTTCATGACGGTTTGATTATTTATTATTATTTCGATTTACTCGTTATTCTATTGAATTGGATTCTTCTTACTGTTCTTAATGCTTTTTAATTGTATGGCCAACAACTAATTTGTTTTGAATGTCTTTATGGATTCGGGAGATGAAATTTAGGCATAGTTCTTGTGAGACGAATCATAATTTTCGTGATATAGGGATATACTCATGTGAATTGTGAAGCCTGTTATTTTGGGAATTCTTAAACTGTTTTAGCTATTAATTATCTAATTCGAATAGGGATATATCGAGTTAATAATGCGTAGTATTTTCTATCGACCTTGGGAAAGGCTCTAGAATAATTTAGGAATTCCTGGCTTACAATCAATTGAATAAAAGTGAATTGAATTGAATAAATATCATTCCCAATTGTTTGAGGTGAAAATCATAATCCTACGCCCTTATTAGTATTATTATTATCAGTACTATTATTTATTTTCTGCAATTAGTTTAGATATAAACTCTATTTAATTGTTCTTCAAATAAAATTGTGAGTTGACTATATTTTGGTACTTGTGAAATCAGTCCTCGAGGGAATGATACTATACTTATCACTTTATTACTTGTTGACACCGTGCACTTGCGGCATATTGTGAGGGATTTCCCACAACAAGTTTTTGGCGCCGTTGCCGGGGACTGATTTTTCGCTAATATCAATACCAAGCGACTCTAATTTTAATTTGAAGTTTTTTTTTTAGTCTCTACATCTTTATTTTCTTCATTATGTTTTCCTTTGAGTATCGTGGCCCTTGGCATTTCATAAATTTCGATGCTCTTAATAATTTGCCAAATAGGGTCAGTCAGCCCCCTCCCCCAAAACAAAAGACCATGCTTGAACAATGTGTAGACGTTCTCAAAAATCCTGATATTACCCTTTTTGAGCGAGAATGTGCAAGTCGTGGTCTTGAGATTCACTATGGTTATTTTCCAGCTCATATATTTAGTAGTGAAGTTGAAGGGGAGGTTGAGAAGAAAGACATGCTAAGTTTTAGGGTCGATCCCCCAGCACCCGATAATTACATAAAGTGTGATGAGCCTATAGAAGAAGTTACCATTGATGATGTTTCCAAAGAAATTTCATTAAATTGTCATCAAACTTCGACTAATAAGGTGAACACTTTTGTGTCAAAAATTTTATTAACGGTGCCGCGCATAATCTTTCCTAAATCCATAATGGGAGAGATTGACCCCATTCTTCTGATTTTGTTGAGGCTGATTCCTTGAGTTATAATGAGGTTGTTAATGATAAGTCTTTATTATTTACCCATTCGAACTCTGCTTATTTTTTCGTGCCTTACAATTATTATATTCTTCCACTATTTTTTGGTTGCCCGCATAATTATTCTTACTCATTATTTTTGGCAACCAGGCATGAACCAAAGCCTCCCTTATGGAATAAGAGGCTTATAGATTGTACGAAGGGGGCATTTGACAATCTCCCTAGAAAAAAGCCACGTTAAACTCTTTTTGTCACGTCGTGCTCAAGACGTAAAATAGAGCGCTTGGTGGGAGGCAACCCATCATTTTTACTTGCTTTCTAGTTAGTTGTTTTAATTGATTTTTCGTTATTAATTTTTTTTCCTTTGCTTTGTTATTTCGTTTGGATTCGTGTATTCTTGTGGCCCTGATTTCTTTAATCTTTTTATAACCCCAATGAGTTATTATTCTCCATGTTCTAGTCTTGCTTGATTTAATGTCTATTGTTATTTCATGACTAGAGACTAAGTTTGGGGGTCCCTCGTGATGTTGAGCGTTATTGTACGTATGGACAGTAGATTCCACTCGGACATGTGCTGGCTTTCAAGAAGACATTTGGAATAAGTTTCACTTTTCCTTATCTCTTTTATTTTCACATGCGTTTTATTATGGATGATTTTATGTGTAGTGGAATTGATTTTCATGGTTATAAATTGCGATTTCATCATTACTTTACTTTTCGTGAATTTTTCGTGCTTCCATGTGTATAACTGATGTTACGATACTGATTTCTCTTGGAAGAAACGGTTGAGTTTAGTTGAGTTGTAGTCAGCGATTTCTGTTTCCGTTGAGTATTCAATTAGGCCCGAAATTTTATCGTTTTTGTAGAAATTCTAACAGATAAGAAAGGAGACATACGTGTTTTCAAATCACCGTTTATACGTTTGGTTAAACTTTTCGTGTAGCTAGTCGTCCAGTAATATGAGTCTTATTGGCACTTGAATTGAGTTTAGAGTCGGACAGTTTTTCCCAAACAAGTCGAGAATTCATACATGTTCTATGATGGGAAGTCTAGTAACTGGGGGTATTCACGTGACCCGTTGTTTACTCTCGCGTAAAACGACGACCCTGAATATATTCATAATTTAGAAATATTGCATTACTGATGATGGGAAGCCTAGTGACCGGGGGTATTCGCGTGACCTGTTGTTTACTCTCGCATAAAACAGCGACCTTGAATCGGACATGCGGAAATAGCTATTCGAGTTTTTCTCCGCTGTAGAGGGGGACTTAGTAACTAGAAGCATCCATGTGCCCCATGAGTGTCTTTTACGTCAAACGGTTCCCCGATACATGGGAATGGAAATCCACCCTAGGATCATCCCGATGTAATATCCTGAGAGCCGAAATTCATATTGACGGTCGGTTAAATTCACGCTTGTTAATCTTTGAGCTTGATTTTCATCATGAACGATTGATTAGGACTGAAATTGGTTACTTAGTGGAATCAGTGTCCTGGATGTGACTCGCTATGACGATACTTGTACTATTCTTTGAGATTTTCAGGGTAGTATTGATTAAGTTGAGCACTATGGACTTGCATGATTATTCACGATACATTTTGTTTAAAATTGATAACTTTTGCTTGAGGACAAGCAAAGGCTCAAGTTTGGGGGTATTTGTTAGGCGTATTTTTATGCGCTTATTTATCATTATTTTATATCCATCTTGAGCCTAATTCAGCATAAATGAGCTTTCAATGCACTATTCTTACATGTTTTGCAGGAAATCAGAGTCCGGAAGCCAAAACGATGAAAAACGGGCGAAAACAACAGTTTTTGGTCATGAGCCACGGCACAAACCAAGTGAGCCGCGGCACACGAAGACAACCAGCGAGCGGTGAAGCACACTGTACTGTGATCCGCGGCACAGACTAAGTGAGCCGCGGCCCAGGAGGAAAAATGCGCCCAGGTATAGGCGCTGGGCGTTAAGGGGCCGCGGCACAGCCTAAGTGAGCCGCGGCCCATGAGGCGGTTTTGACGGAAAGTACCGCGCTTCTGAGCCGTTTTGGAGCCTGTTCTCGACCTAATCACACGGACGCGTTTTGGAGGCTTAAGACTGATATAAATAAACATTGAAGGGCTGGAAAAAAGAAATCATCTGAGGGGGGATCGATCAGGAGGAACTTGGAGGTGGATCGATAGCTAGGGCAAAGAACACAAGGAGGAGATTTGTGGGCGACGACAAGACCATGGATTCCTACGGTTTTTCTGCATCTTAGTTCCTAGATCTATTCGAGTAGGATTTTTATTGTAGCCGATTTCATGACGGTTTGATTATTTATTATTATTATTTCAATTTACTCGTTATTCTATTGAATTGGATTCTTCTTACTGTTCTTAATGCTTTTTAATTATCTGGCCAACAGTTAATTTGTTTTGAATGTCTTTATGGATTCGGGAGATGAAATTTAGGCATAGTTCTTGTGAGACGAATCATAATTTTCGTGAGATAGGGATATACTCATGCGAATTGTGAAGCCTGTTATTTTGGGAATTCTTGAACTGTTTTAGCTATTAATTATCTAATTCGAATAGGGATATATCGAGTTAATAATGCGTAGTATTTTCTATGGACCATGGAAAAGGCTTTAGAATAATTTAGGAATTTCTGGTTTACAATCAATTGAATAAAAGTGAATTGAATCGAATAAATATCATTCCCGATTGTTTGAGGTGAAAATCATAATCCTACACCCTTATTAGTATTATTATTATTAGTACTATTATTTATTTTCTGCAATTAGTTTAGATATAAACTCTATTTAATTGTTCTTCAAATAAAATTGTGAGTTGACTATATTTTGGTACTTAGTGAAATCAGTCCTCGAGGGAACGATACTTTACTTATCACTTTATTACTTGTTGACACCGTGCACTTGCGGCATATTGTGAGGGATTTCCCACAACAACTACCGGTGCATTAGTCAGTCCAAAAGGCATCACTACGAACTCATAATGCCCATAGCGAGTACGAAAAGCAGTCTTCGAAATATCAGACTCACGAATCCTCAACTGATGGTAACCAGACCTCAAGTCGATCTTAGAAAACACAGCAGCCTCTTGAAGTTGATCCAATAAATCATCAATACGCGGCAATGGATATTTGTTCTTAATAGTTACCCTATCCAACTCACGATAATCAATACACAGACGTAGAGATCCGTCCTTCTTCCGGACAGATAGTACTGGTGCTCCAAAAGGGGACGCACTAGGTCTAATATAGCCCTTCTCGGTCAAACCCTCAAGTTGGCTGTTCAGCTCCTGCATCTTAGTCGGAGCCATACGATATGGTGCTTTTGAAAGTGGGGACGTACCGGGCTCTAACTCAATATTGAACTCTACATCACGATGTGGAGGTAAGCCTGGCAACTTATCTGGAAATACGTATGGGTACTCTCGGACTATCGGAATATCAGCCAATTCGACTGGTCGATCCGCTGCTTTGGTCATGAAACACCAGTATCCAATATATCCCTGATTAAGTAGTTTCACTGCTTTCATAGTGCTGATGACTCTCCCGGAACGGCTGGGATTTTCACCGTGGAAGGTACACTCAACACCATCGTCGGATGTGACGGTCACTGTTCGCTTGCGGACACTAAGTATGGCATCATGACAGTCCCTCCAATCGATACCCAAGATTACATCATCTTTAGGTAAATCGACCACAATTAAATTCGACAACCACTCAAGGTCGTTCATGCGAATCGGACAGTTCTGCACTTCACGATTCCCAACAATTCTTCTACCATCGGGTAGACCAATTATGTAAGGTTCACAATTGGTAACATGATCTAATTGCAAACGACTCAAACAAGAAGCAGATAAAAAGGAGTGTGAAGCACCAGTATCAAAAAGAACATAGATAGGCTGGGATCGGATCTCGAGAGTACCTGCAATCATGCTGGCTTTGAGATCGTCGACCTTCTTCTTCTCGTAGACCCTGGGTTTTGCAGCCCCGGTACTAGATGCACCAGCTTGATTTCCATGGACCATTCCTTTGTTTGCCCCGGTAGTCTGATAAGAAGTGGACGGAGGTACACAGTCCTGGACGGAAGACTAAACTGGAGCATGAGGTGCTGCTGGAGTACGTCCTGGTCCACTCCTACAATAACGAGCACGATGTCCATTCTTCCTATAAGTATGGCATGCAACAGCTGGCCTTGGGCATTTCGAATTGATGTGCCCCTGGTCTCCACAGTTATAGCACACAACAGATAAGCTGACCGCTCGAGGTTACGATCCGGTTGGCTTCGACGCCATGGGTTGCCGTTTAGAAGGATTTGGCACTGGTTGGGGCCTCTTGAATGTTCCCCGGTTGCTGTCTGTCTGGTCCTGGTTCATGAATTTCTTGTTGTTGGATTGCGGTTACTTCTTGAAAATTTATTTCACGGTCAATTCGTAGTCCAGAGCTTTCTCAATGAACTCCGGTAGGGTTGCACGGTGATGGTTCAACAGCTGCATTCTCATTCGGGGTTTAAGCCTTTTGAGAAAGTATTTGATATTATCAGCCTCCGTTCGGACAATCGTCGCGGCAAAAGGAAGAAGTGCCTGGAATTTCTCGGCAATAGATAGTACGTCATCATCTTCAGAGGGGTCTGGATTCAGCAATTCTGATAGTTTAGCGTCGCAGAGAGGACCCGGATAGTAACGATCTAGCATGTGATTCTTAAATTCCTCCCAAGTACATACGCCATCAGCTGGCCTCACCGAAAGCCACCAAGTGTGGGCGCCCTTGCCCAGGTAGTAAGCTGCTACGGAGATGCGCTTCTCTGCTGGACAGTCTACCATATCGAACAATTTCTCGAAGTGTTCAATCCAATGCACGATATCAGTAGGCTTAGAGGAACCTTCAAAAATCGGGGGTCGCTGCCGAGAGATGTTGCTGATGATCTGACTCACCGGTCCGCCATGTACAGGAGGTGGCCCCTGATGCTGGTCGGTAGCAGCTCTCTGCATAGTTTCCATTAACTGACCCATTTGGGTCATCTGAGCCATCATGCCCTGAATCACAACGTAAGGATCGACACGAGCATCCTCGCGTCCAGTGTGGTGCGATTGGTCCCTAGAAGGCGAATCACTGCCTGCGGAACTATGCTCTGCATTCGCACGCCTGTTGGCTAGTGGTATCGGGATTCGGCCCCTTCCACGGCCTCGTCCCCCTCTGCCACGGCCTCTCAAATTTCTTTCCATACTGAAAGAATCAATTCGTAGAGATAACCATACGTACAGTTCATGATACCAATCAGAATTCATGCTAAGTTAATAGCAACAACAAATTACATATTCAAGAAAACAGTTCATAATGAATTATCGACACTACGAGGGTCACACCGAATATCATATCGACGTTGAGTCGAACAATTTCAATCATATTATCAATCCAAAATTTTATTCGTATCATCAATCAGATAATTCCTGCCACAAACCCTTAAAATGCCAAGATCAACAAAGAGATCCATTCAGATATCAATATCATATCAGTAATTAAATCATGGCTCATAAAGTATGTACCGCATTTGGCTCGTAGGATCAGGCTCTCGCACCGGGTCACACGTGACACGAAGGTCTCTTGATACTAGTTCATTACACAAAGACTCAAAAGAAAAAGAAGAAATGACGGTCTCTGATACCATCTTCTGTAACACCCCAATAATGCGGCCATTATAGTGCCGTGGACCCCACACTGGGACCCACCAGGCGATACCCAAAATACCAATTAAATACACAATACATGTGATACCGAACCACAAAACATAGTACTTACTCCGATTAGGAGTTCACAGTAGTATGGCCAACGACCTTATTATACACAGGATCTAAAATATAAGTATAACCCATATGGAGATGGAATATACTTTAAATAACAATTCATTTGTTCATAATTAAAATATAGAGGAAAGATAGCATTACACGGTACGAACATGACCGGATAACAAAATACTTGGGCCCCCCGAACTAGTATCCTTAGAACCCTTCGCCATCACCCTGATCTTCCCGTACCTTGCCTTTTCCTCGACCTAAAATACAACACAAGTATTTCGCCCAACACAGGGTCAGATATACATGATAAATGGTTTCTTTCACAAAAAAAAAAATTCAGATATTTTTTAGAAAAAAAATAAAAATTACAAACTTTTATTTTATTTATGCAAACAATAAAAATAGTTTTTTTATTACAAATTTTCGTTTCTATTTTTTTTAAAAATTTTCAGGTTTTTAATTTTTTTTTCTTTTTTTATTAAAGTATTGTAATTTATTTTTTTAAAAAAAATTCTGTTTTTATTAAAAAAAAAATTAAAGTTCAGAATTTTTTATTATATATTCCAGATTATTTAAATTATTAATTATTAATCTGATTTTTTTAGATTTTTATGAAAAGTAAATTTTTAATAAATCTAGCAGGCTTTACTTTTTAAAAATAAAATAAATAATCCAGATTTTTATTTATTACAGAAAATAATATTCAAGATTATATAAATTTATTTTTATTATTTATTATTTTTTTTGAATTTAAATTAAAATTTTTTGATTTCTTTTAATATTAATATTCCAAAATTACAAAAGTATTACCTTAAAGTCTGAAATTCTTTGTATTTTCCAGATTTTTTTTAAACAAAAATAAATAAGTTCTTGTTCCGGGAATTATTATTCCCGTGATGTGTCTTACCTAATACTGATTGTAGATACATAGATGGAAGGTTCCAGATCCTTCTAGAGGTAGTAGGATCCTATTAGATGTCTTACCTTATCTAGGAATCCTATGTATGGAAGAACTCTCATTGTAATGCCTATATAAAGGCCCCTCTATCAGTGTTATGAATACAATTGATTTGCTGTCTTTTACTTTCTCCTCAAACACGTTATCAGCACGTACTCTACCAACAGAGCAAGAAAAAATTCGACCAATTGTGAAAATCCGAAAAAAAAAAATCTGCTGAAAACCCTAGCACCGCCGTCGCTGCACTTTAAGTCGGAGCAAGAAGCCCCGATGCCAGCCATCAGCCTCGATTTTCAAATCTCCCGCGAGCAACCTCTGCCACCGCACCACACCAGATCGACCGAGACCCTAATTCCCGCCGCGGCCGCCACCCTAATCCCCACAACCGCCGCTGACGCGAACAACCTCCGGTCGTCGTCCTCATCAGCAGATCCACGCACGGATCCGCAGCACGCCGTCGTTGCAAACCACCATGGCCGCTGGAGTTGGCCCAAGACAGCAGCAAGATGCACCACCCGATTCACAGCCCCCACCGCCTGCACTGTTTTTTTTTTTCTCTCTAAGTCTCGACTGACCGCGTGACCCGGTCCGATTCAGGCACTCCACCCGATTGATGCGTGATGCAGATCCAATCCAATCGCGGTTCGACACGATTTTTTTTAGTGCTCGCTCAGATTTTTACCCTCTCAACCGTGTAGCAAGAACTACAAATTTAACGGTGAAGATCTGATTCGGAGCAGTATTTATCAATGAAACTGTACGCGAAAGAAAAAAAAAACGAGAAACGAGAATTTCCGTGAGTAAATTTTCTGCACAGCACAGTCGTACCAAAATCATGTTTCCCGATTCGTTAACCGTCGGATCAGTGGGAAATTTTGACAGCAACTTCCCAACACAAATACCTGTATATTCAACGGTGGAGATCGGATTCTGAGTAATATCGATTACTGAATCTACTGCCGAACAGAAGTAGATTTTTATAAGGAAATTTGGAGATCCGACCTCATCCAATACCGAGCTGCTGCACCGCCACGCCCGAGTCCTTTGTGGGCCGATTATCAAGCCCAGTAGCCCTTTTCGGGCGTTTCTCAACTCTCTATTTTCCTAATTCATGATTCATTTATCATTAACTTGTATGTTTATGAATCTTACATGTTTATGTTTTACGTGTATATAGGAAAATATGTTGCTCATGATGATGTGCAAAACATGGAGAAAAAGCCATATTTATCCCGTTCAAGGATCAAAGTAAATATAGAATGGAGTACCCACGGAAATATGTTGCTCATATGGAGAGAATCTCCCGTTCAAGGATCAAAATATATATGGAACCAAGTACCCGTAAGACTTTATTAAAGTTCTCGTTTTTCAATTCCTCTCTTTTGGGAAATTTTCTTTTGGGGGAATTGGGTATTTGGGTTCTTTATCTCCTACGCTATTTTGCGGTGGATGAGACAATGAGAGGTGGTATCACTCTCGGATGTCGAAGTAAACTGTGTGACGGTCCTGGGGGAGTCACGGATAATTGTTGAAAGTCGATATTTGTGGTTGTTGCATACACCACATTTTGGGTGCGATTTGACATCGCCGTTTTGTCGATTTTAAACCAACAATTGAAAAAAAATGAACATTGTCGGTAACGGTAAAGTTATGACTCGTTCATGATTAGTCACGGATTTGTGACATACAAATGGGACAAACATCGATTGCGATGGATATGTCGTGGTTAAAATCGATTTGTGACGGATTTGTCACGGTGAATTGAGCGACCACCACGTTGGTCTTGACCCAATCCCATACTTGGAAAACTCCATCTTTCATCTTATTAAAATAAAATATTGCATATGGGTGTAGACATGTATCGTCTCCTTGCAACATGATATATGAAAGAATGTACGAGTAATTCTCATGAGTTTCAACATGTAAAGCAATGGCATATTGCGTTAAGTACATGAATTCGTTGACCTCGATTATAGTTCGTATGACTATAGGTCCGAATATTTTTCCGAGTATTTGTAAAGGCATGTGCCTTATACATTTGACTATGATTAGTCGATCTTATTGGATGGTCAAGACATGTTGGTTATGGTATATTCATTATGTCTCATGGTTCAAAATGCTTAATTATGATGCACCGCGTTGTATCTATATAACATGGCTATTATGACGTATACTTGCAAATTGAGAATTAAAATACTTGGTTGATTGATGCACTTTGGTAGATTTTGTCTACACTTTTGATCATGACTAGGCGCATCCTCTTTGGTATTTGTTTATGCTTTGAAAGTTCAAACGGAATTAGTGGTTTTTAAACAGCCTTAGCTGTACCGACATTCCTACTTTCTCTGCAAGTCTACCAAGTTGGAGTTACCGAAAGGATCATTAGTCGAGATAAGAAATCGAACACCTGTTGCATTTAAACGCACCTATGGCTGTTATTGCCATGGTTTTTCATCAACACTTATGCCATTGAATATGGTCTCAACCTTGTTTTCTCACTAAACTTGGGAAATACTAAAGCATCCAATTAAAACATGCACTGTGATCTGAGTTTAATGATCCGTATGGTGAACAATATATGGATAGAAAGATACGGAAGTTTAGTTTCCAGAACATCTGACCGTTCGTCCATAGCCTTCCTAACATGGGAGTTATCGCTGTTTTAGTGAACAAAGGTCAAGCTGCACGGAATTTTATTTCCAGCGATTGTGCTAACTTTTGTCCCAACCAACTTGGTTCCCATCTTAAATTTGCAAGTGGTCTTATGACACATATTTTTCAACCTCTTTTTGGCCGAATTTGCCATAGATGATGCAGTTTTTGGTATGCGTTGTACGCTAAACTATCATCTTTCAAATGTTGAAAAACAGTTTCCTTGGGGATGCCCAAAATACGCACCCTTGTAAGAAGGTCGAGCGTGTGCATGGTAGTGTTACACCATGCTTGTGTCGTAATCTTGCCCCTTAGGCATATAACCTTACCATGTTATGCACTCAATATGATAGATCATTTTGATCATATCAAGTATAAAATCTCTATGTTGTTAGAGTGTTCGCTATGCTCATGTTTGTAAAATTTTGCAAGCGAAATTGAGTGCGTATTAAGCTATTTTCAAGGAACACAATATTTTTGGATTTCGGTTTATAAATCCATTGTGACTATGATGACTAGGTCATCACAATCAATGAGCGGTATGATGCTCAAGTTGTTGAATGCCGAATGGCGTTTTCTAGTCACATATGTTCCGTAACAATTGAACCATGTTATGACTCGATAATATATATGCCAAAGTGTATCGCTCATAGCATCTCATTGTGATTTGTGAGAAATAAAATCTTATGCATCACTTGTATTGGATATGTGAAAAGGAAAAATATTCATGAGTCAATATGGTCCGGCTTGCATCGGTTTTGGTAACCAGAAGATGTATTGGGACATTGACACATTTAGGCTTTAATAGTCCGGAGTTTGGACAGTTTGATGATCCATATACCACGGTATTGTCATGTACATCATTTTCTTTGAACAAAGAAACTAGTTGGATCAAAGACACCAAAGTACATTGGTGGAGTCGTGAGCAGGGCTCATGACCGATGATGATATTTATGTCATCCGCGTCTTGCTTTCATAAGCATGTATGACGCCAAAGACCCCCCGACGATCCTTCTTAGCCATGTTCATTTATTTAAGCCTATTCTTTGGCACGATTAGGAGATGACACCCTCCTATGCTAAAGAGAATTATGTAGCGACTCGCATAAGCATGGTGCTGAGTCCTCCGTTTTCACCGAGTCCTTATACATACATGATCATAAGTATTAGCCTGGGTGGCTTATGATGCTATGATAGTGTTCAGAAATGGTCGTACTCAAGTAATAATATTTATATGTTATGTTGTTCCTTTGACAATGATTGATAAGTTGATGAAACCTGAGTTATGGTTGTCCAACTTGCGGTCCAATTTTGGCTTCTCACAAATTTTGGTGCCATTTGGAGACGTGGAAGGAGGTGAACCAGTTAAATGAAGTCTTCACATACCACCAGCCATCCGAACGACCACTTCGATGTCATTTCGACCGGTTTTTGACCACAAGGTTGATGGTTTTGGAACCCTAAACACCCGTTTATACATGCTCATGAAATTTTGAGGTGTTTGGGGCTGGTGAAGGGAGTGAACTCTTCATAAAGCACTATAGGTTCGGTAAAACCAACGGCCTATCATCGGTTCAATCGTTTCTTTATGTTCGATCCCGGTGGTGCATGGTGGCGGTTTTGTTGAATTCTCAAGACCAGTAGCTATGGATATGTAGCATAGGTCAACATGTCATATTCACCTATACCTATCATCATTCAAATGCTTAGTTACAAGTGTAACCATATGCATTTTGTTAACTGGATTGTGTTAACAACTGAAAACCTTTATCGTCCACATGTTCATGTGCCAAAGTGCGTCACCACAATGCATTATGACGGGTTATAAATGATGAATATGACATATGCTTTCACTCATAGTCTGCTTAAAATGTACCTTGGCAAACGAACTCGTAAGTCACTTTGATGAGCCAGTCTTCCCGTCGTTAGGGGGAGATGCGAACGATCATGTTCGAGTAGAACGACTTGGAATTGTCATAGTTTGTCCCTACTGTGCCTCACCAAGTTCCCTAAGGTGACGAGATTAAATACATGCTGCAAACATGTCTGCAAGGATTGTGTCCGGTTATGGACGTTCGTCACCTATAAATGGTGATATGGTAACACCACAAATTGTGGTAGATGGTGTTACTAGGCCGTGGATCTCATCGAGTATTGGGATGCCACTTCGTTCGATAAATACTCTCGCTAAGAATGTATGCGAGTTTGGTACATGAAAACTTGATCATATGATCAAATGAACTCATCCGTCTCATGTGATTCTGGATTATAGTCATCATTGGGGGACGCCTCAATGAATGCCAATCCATAAAGAGTACTCTATGAATAAAGCCGGTTCATGAGGACGTGGAATGTGAGTTTAATCGAACCATACTTCGTTGAAAATCTACAACGTTGTAGCCTTGGCCTAAAATGGAAACATATGCGATTTCAGTATAAACAAAGTGATAACCCTTTGTTGAAGTGGTGCCGACACTCCAAAGATAAGATCTATCCATATACTTTGTCAAAGCGAGTGAGAGAAGGAGTTAAACTCACCTCATGGCGTGAGGTTTCTCATGAACGCACTGGAATCGACTACGATGACACGAAACTTAGTTGTGCTATCGTAATGGATGTTACAGCATCCACTATCTTTTCAGTTAGATAGTTTCCCAAAAACTGACGTGCAGCTTGTGGTTAAATCTTATCTTAGTGGGGAACTAAGTTAAGTGATAAAAATGATCTCGTGGTGGATCAGACTCAAATCAAGTGGCTCCTAACCACGGAGCGCGTCGACAAGTGATTGTCGGGAACGCATACTAAGTATATACTTGATTTGAAAGAGATATGAAGCTTTTGCATGTAAAACTAAGGGTTTATAGCGATGTACTCTTGTGAGACTAAGAGATTCCGCTAAATCCAAAGTTAAGAATGAAAGGATCTTGGGTACACTTGATGATGCGTATTCATCAATCGGTTTAAGGAAACCTAAGGGACGGTTTCCCTAAGAGACGATAAAGTAATGCCTATATGATTCCCAATGATTTGTCGAAGTCATCATAAGACTTGGCTCACTTAAGTGATGATGCAGTCTTGAAAAGTACGGTATTATGTACTCATGTTTGACTCGTTGTACTCATTCGTAATAATCCGGTAAAGCCACTGTGATGATGGCCTAGGATGCGCTCACGAAATGTCTGTGATTGACAAGAAGCTTGAAGCTCACTCTATCTCCATAAAAAAGGACACTTGAAAACTTATACCCGAATCTGCCCAGAATGTGTTGGTCTATCTTCCATATGACCCAAAGGGCAACTCACTTGATGGAAAATGGTGAAATTGGTGCCATTGGAAAGGTTTGTGTCTACTTTCCAAGGAAACCAACCATTTGATCACATCCATCATGTTGAGTGACATATGACCATTGTTGCAAAGTAGGACAGGATATGTCCGGTAATTTGCTGAGTCAACTTCGATAGAGTTTTGTGATCTGCTCAGGTCGATCTAGGTTACGTACTGTATGTGAATGAAAAGCTATGGGTGTCTAGTTTTCATAAGTTCTTATAGTTTTGTTGATACCTATTGAATCGAAGAAGTTATGACTGATTTGGTGCATAGAGGTCAAGACTTTGGAAAACTTGATAAGTCTTTAGCGACTCTGCACTTTGGATGTGTCGCGCTCCTTTTGTCCTTAAACCAAGGTTTGTTTTTCCCATTGGGTTTTCACTTGGTAAGGTTTTTAACGAGGCGACCTATGAGAACATCCATACAATGATGCGTTGTACTTCTGTTCAACTTAAACCAAGAGGTATTTTTCTCACTGGGTTTTTCCTTGGTATAGTTGTGAGGACAACTTGGCATCTGACTCCTATGATTTGAGGTACTCATCAGGGGGAGTCGTTATGTATACATCAGGGGGAGTATACATGACATATTATGTTGGTGCGTTGCAATCTTTTCCTCATCAAGCCTTTGTTTTTCCCATGGGGTTTTGTTTTGGCTTGGAATAGGTTTTTACGAAGGCAACATCTTCTGCACCATTGTTGTATTAGTGCTCGACACAGGGGGAGTGTTCCGGGAATTATTATTCCCGTGATGTGTCTTACCTAATACTGAATGTAGATACATAGATGGAAGGTTCCAGATCCTTCTAGAGGTAGTAGGATCCTATTAGATGTCTTACCTTATCTAGGAATCCTATGTATGGAAGGACTCTCATTGTAATGCCTATATAAAGGCCCCTCTATCAGTGTTATGAATACAATTGATTTGCTGTCTTTTACTTTCTCCTCAAACAGTTCTGAATTTTTTAAATTTTTTCAGATTTTTTATATTTTTATATATTTTTGGACTTTTTTATTTATTTTTCTATTATTTTATTATTATTTTTACGAAAATGAACAGTATATTTTTTTTTTATTATTATTAATTATATTTTATATTTATTATTATAAGTTTTTATTATTTTTCAGAATTTTTTTATGAACATAAAAAGAAAATAAATTCTACTACTAACTATTATTTATACTAAGACAATCTAAAACGGATATTAAAAAGACAGATAATAATAAAGAAAAGCAGTAAAATAAATAACTAGTAAGAAGAATTTAACTAACTTGGTGACGACAGTCTTCTTGTACTTCGTTTGCGCCTCCCCGACAACGGCACCAAAAACTTGTTGTTGGTTGATTCTTTAGTCTAATACTCGCAAGCGCACGATTTGTTCGATGTAGATATGCGGTGCAAGGTCGATTCCACATGTAAGACTATGATAGTGAAGTAAAATTATTCCTATCGTTTTGAACCAAATTTAAATTAAATTCTAACCTAGTCCCAAATAATTTGATATTGGAATGTTATAATAATTGCATTAAATAACTAGTAATTTTTAAGTATATTTTAGATAAATTGATTTTAAATAATTTACTAGGGTTTAGAATCCACCAATGTCTATTTATTATATAATTTATATTTTAATTCCAAAAAATTCAGAGAATAGATTCTGAAATCAATCTCACTATTTCTCTATAGATTTGACAATAAGTACCAAATTATCATTCAAATATAGATTTTACTTCACTTGAAAAATATAATTTCTAAGCATTATATGTATCCAATTTAATGGAAAACAAATAATCAAAGAAATTAACTAATATCAATAATCACAAAGCAATGGGGAATTTATAACTATCAAAAATATGTGATATAATTGATGAAATAATATTTCCATATTGAAGCGAAAATCATAATCGTTAAAAACATTTATTTGGAATTATTATGTAAATATTAATAATAATATAGACATGGTTTCACCCCAGTAAAAGAAAATTACTCACTCATAATAACAACACAAATAAATAAATATTCCATAATATTATTACTCAAATATTATTTTATTACATAATATTTTTATTTCTCTCCCTTACAATAATATCTCTCTATTTTTTCTCCTCTCCCAAAACACTACACATTCATCCCCTATGCTATTTATACTACTACAAAATTAATAAAATAATAATTTTTAACATTTTAAAATCCCACCCCAAATAATACACGACTGCCAATTAATACTGATGTCATGGATGACATCAGCAGAGAGTTGAATTTCCGGTCCAATCGGGTGTTGACACGTGGCACAATATGGTCCGTCTATTTAATTGTCATTCGAACGGTCATAACTTCTTCATACGAACTCGGATTCGGATGAATTTATTTTTTAAAACGATCATCTCGACGAGACGAATAAAATGAGATCAGTCGTGACTATATTTGAATTTTGTAAAAATATCGCCCTTGAACCAATTGATCTATCTTGTACCGGTTGGTTAACCTGCAGATATAATTTAATACCAATTTATTATCCAAAAATGAAACAAAATTATAGAAAATTCTAACAAAATTAAATAATATAAATATATGGTAAAACGCATAAATTATCACACAAAACACACAATTATATACATAAAATACTAATAAAAATATTACTCAAAATATACCAAACAGATACAGCACATACTATCGGAATTCGATTCATTATATATATTATAATATTTCATCTTAAAACTATTTTTGTCCACGTGCCCTGTTTTCATGTCAAACGTCTTTTACATTAAATGCCTTACAGGATAACTGGACAATCGAATCTCAAAAGCCGCGATGTTTTCAAATTGTTTAATATTTAATACCTCCGTTTCAGGCATTAATGGTAATATGAAATGTCAGAAGTGGGACCCGCTCCTATTTTAAAATTCAATGAATAAGTGTACCAGTTACACTCAGTCCATCGTGACCGTTCATTTTAAACACCGGTTCCCATCCCTTAAATCTGACCATTCATTCTCTGAAAACCCTTCTTCGCCGCCTACTATAAAAGGACTGTAAATGCCATTTGGGACTTTTTACGTCTTCTGCATATTTTAAGAGCACTCGAGCATTCAGCCTACAAGATTTTCTTGTGTTTACTGCATATTTTTCTTGAATCTTTTTCACCGTTACTTGAAAAATCATCAATGTAATACTCGTGATTTCGATTTCCGGTAATTTCTTTTTTTTCGGTGGAAGTCCGTTTTGACGACTCCCTCATGACCGTTTCGTCATTCTGAGAATGATTAATTATGCACTTTTTGTCATCCGAGTTCGTTTCGGTATCATTTTATTGAGTTCCGTGCTTTTTAGCGGTTTTTCCGCACTTGAGTTCGATTCTTGCGAATCTAGTCCGAAACTGTTGTTTCGACTTTCTCGTAAGTTCATTTAATGTTAATATTCATGTTGCGAGCTTTGGCTTGGTGTTTCGATCACGTATCGTGATTTTCGGGCGTTTTGGGCCATTTTCGTAATTTCCCAAAGTTTGGGGTAATTACTTTCCGTTGTCGAATTTCGAGCCTTCGGGTGGTCGGAATCATGTGTTCTCTTAGTGCTCGGATTCGTCTTTTCGAGTACTTCGTAACCGTATCTTCGATTCGTACTCAGGTTCGGGTTTCGGGGTCGTTCGGGCCGTCGGAGTTGGTCGGCGAGTCATGGCCGGGCATGCTCGGGCGAGCACCGGCCGAGTAACGTGCGGTAGTGATCGGCGATTCGTATGTAAGGCGATTACGTCGTAAGGCCACGGCGATAACGTGCGTAACGTTCCGGCATTTTCGAGCGGTGAAGTTCGGCCATGGCGATTACGTCGTAAGCCATGGCGATTCGTCGTAACGTGGCCGATCACCTATTTAAGGCACAGCGCGTTTTCTTCAGCAATTTTCACTTGGTTTTCCGTCTCTTCCGCGGCTGGAGGTGTTGTAATCATGGAAGGATGTTGTTAGACAATCAATCCATGAAGTTTTGGAGTTCATATCATCAATCATCCATCCTATAACATCCTCCGATCTACCGAATCAGGTCAGATTTCCTAGAAATCTAGTTTTGGGGAATTTGGGTGTTTTGGTTGTTTTCATACGTTTTAATCCGATTTAACTTAGGATTGTGATGGATTGATGATTATTTAGATGTTTTATATCTTTTCTCTTGTTATTCCATGGTTGGATCGTATCGATTCGTTATTTGGGTCGAGTTCTTGACCGACGCCTTGAAGGTGTCCGGTAAAATGTCTTAGAGGGGTTTTCGGGTGTTCTACGATTATTCTTCCTCGTATGATCGATGATTTATTGATTATATATTGTTAGGGTCGAGTTTCTTGCGAAGAAACCGAGTTGAACCCTTCCGTTCGTTGTCGTCCTTCTTTTCGATTGCATTGGGCGTTTCGAAGCTTTCTGGTTGAGCCGTCTTCGTCGGGATACTTGCGTGCCGATTTTGAGGCAAGTACCTTGTCCATACTATTCTTGTTTTATGGATATGATAATTGGTGATCGTCTAAATGTGTTTGTGTGGTCGTTTGAATTAAACTTCCAAAAGATTCGGTTTAGCCTTGTTAAAGGCTTGCTTTCAAAACGCGTGTGTTTTGTGAATGGTGTGGTTTGAGAATGACTATGTGAACTCTATGGATATGTTTGGTGTTGATGTCGCACTTGGTATTGCGTGTGGACGTATATTATTTCATTTCGGTGCGTTGTGGTTTGACGTGGTGTTTTGCTAAGTGTTGATGCCTCTGGATGAATTATTTGGATATCTTTGTTGCATTGTGCTATGTGTGTGATTGTGTGAATGTGGGCGGGGCCTACGGTGGCACATGGCATGTGATCATGTGGCCAGGATGCAACAAGCGATTGATCCAACCGTGAGAGCCTAAGAAAAACTACGGTGGCACATGGCATGCGATCATGTGGCCAGGATGCAACAAGTGATTGATCCAACCGTGAGCGCCAAAGTTAATCTACGGTGGCACATGGCATGCGATCATGTGGCCAGGATGCAACAAGTGATTGATCCAACCGTGAGATGTTGTGATTTGTTTCGCTAGCCAGCTCGGGAGGGTCCTTCGAGGCCTCGAGTGGGATTTGTGGCTTCGTCCCGGTCCTAGGCGATGCGCGTGCGTGATTACGTTGTGTTGATTTTTATGTCCGTTAAGGACACGTGGTGTTGGGCTCGGGCCCTGTGAATTGTTGTCTGTTTTCTATTTGCGAAAACAAAACCTTTGGGCTGTGACCCCTGTTGATTTTTGGAAAGACAAGGATTCGGAAATCCTAAATTGTTTTCTACTAAAACTCTCGATGGCATTTTAAACTGTTTTATAAATTGTTTTCCCTTGATTTGTGATCTTTCGGTTTTGGAATGTTTTACCAAACTCATGCCTCGGGAAGTGCTTTTCATTACGTTTGGAACTTTGAGGATTTCTGATTATTATTGTTCTTGGAACTTGTATTGTATGGCTCGTATTTTTGCACTTGTACTTGCACTATCAAAACAGTGGAGTTTTGCTAACCCCCGAGTATTCGGGGGGTGGATGTCTATTTTTGCATTCAGGTTTTGGAGCATAGCACAGGGTCGGCACGAAGGATGATGAAAGATGAACGATACTAATCACACGAGGATCCGTTGATGTCGTATTGGTCTAGTTGTATTTTCTTTTCCGCTGCAGTATCTTTTCCCCGTTGTACGGGAGTTTATTGTATTTTGACCCCTGCGTGGGTATGTGTTTGGAATTGAGTTGTAGGTTATTATTGAAAGACCAAGTCGGTCTACTGAGTCATTTTAGCCTTAAAGGCGATGTTTAGATGTTTGGTTTTAGTTATCAGCCTGGTAGATCCTCGAGGAGAGGGTCTACGGCGTGTAATATCCCTGAGTGGATTGGGGGTGTTACAATCAATGGCGTCTACCCAGACATCTTCCACCTCTCTCAAGAAGTCACTCAACTTCATCGACGGACGGATCTCATCTAGATCTGTTGTGCTGGAACGCATTCACGCTGAAGGTGATGACGTTGATGCTATGGAAGTCGTCGTTTCAAGAATCCGTCAGCAAGGCCTCTACCGCCTTGGGAGCCAGACCGCCGAAAAATATGACGCTCATCTGGTTGAGGAATTCTACTCAACACCGTAGTTCATTTTCTGTCAGTGGCTCAGGGAGGTCATGTCGCTGACATCACAGCCGTTATCCGCGGAGTGGAGATCCGCATTGACCAAGAGCTTCTCCAGAATATATTCAGGCTACCTGCTGATGGCCTGACTATGGAAGAACTTGAGACCTTGGGGTCCCAAGAACTGTTGACTCAGTACTATGGCTTATTCACCGGTTCTGCAACGGTGGAAGTGGTTCACACCACATGCCATAATAAAAATTTTTGTTTACCTTTCGTTTACTTGCATGATTTTTGCTGCCGTATTATTGAGAATCGAATAGGTGCTTTTGAGATATGCACCAATCTCAGGTTTAGGATGATGGTCGCGATAATGACCCGCGAGAAGGTGCATTGGTGTCAGATCATCCTTAAGCGTTTGCAGGAAGAGGTGTCTAAACCTGCTTTGCAGAAGAAATCGTTTGGTTTGTTTTTGAACCATGTTTTGATGAAGTGCGGAATTCCGCAAACCGCAGAGGCAAAGAAGATTAGTTCATGGATATTCTTAGGAGGCGTCAGGCCTACTGCCTTCAACCAAAGCATCCTGATTGCCAACAGACCTTTTATCTGGAATTTGCCGCTGTCTGCAGATCTGAGGGACATTTCTTATAAGTCCCAAACTGTTGAATCTTCGAAGAAGAGAAAAAGATCTCACAGCAAAACTCCAGTTGCTGTTGAGAAGCTAAAAGGAAGCTAAGGAGGCTACAAAGGTTAAAACTACAGAACCCTCCGAGGATTCTTCTCTCATGGCGCAACCCACTTATCAACTCCCCCATGGCCCAACCCTTGTGGAAGAGATGCCCGCTACTGTCGATACAGTAGATCCCGAGCCCTTAACGGCTACGACGGATGATAGGACATCTGCCAACTCAAAAGACTCTGGCGAGTCGGCTGCCTTTTTGGAGCCAAAAGCTACCTCTCATATACGGGATTCCACACTCGTTCAGGATCCATCTTCCTTCAGGGTACCATACCCTGTAAGGAATCCCTCTCTGATACAGGATTCCACACCTATAGAGGAACCCATTCCTACAGTGAACCCAGGCGCTGTACGGAGTGTAATATCCGAGATTTTTATTTTGATTTATTCGAATTTTTCTTTTTCTTAGACCGGAAATTTCTCGGTTTCCGAGCATTGGTATTATTTTTCTCGACAATCGATTTTGTGTTTATGGCCATAGGTGGTGATTTGTTGTATGTTAATTTCATTTCGGATCGATGTTGTTGTCATGGCGTTTCGTCGTGTTCGTTCGTGCGTTTTTAGGAATCGAGTCGTCGAGCCACGGCAATGGCGGCCAGGACGGTTGCGGGAGGAACGGCATGGATCTGGGCAACTGCCGGACGATTCTGGCGAGGACGGCCTAGCGCACGCTTCTGGCCGGACAGTGCGCGCTAAACCGCAGAGTAGCGCACACCAGCTGCCGGGAGGTAACGCACGTGAATCGGCCGGGCGATCTAGGCGATAGGAGTCTGGACTTGGCCGGACCGGCGAGTAGCGCGCCTTCTGATAGACAGTGTCTTGCTAACTTTCGCGAGCTAGCGCCACGCTTCTGGCTCGGCCAGCGCCACGCTACTGGCAGGACAGATTAGTCGATAGGTCTGGGCGGCCCGATTGCGCCGCAGCTGCCGATGACTTGCGCGCTATCGGACCCGGCGAAGATTACAGACCCGGCGGCCGATAGCGCACGCTACGGACAACCTAGCGCCGCGCTAGTCGATTTACCCGATATATATTTGACCGAGCAGCCCTGTTTCAACACATTTTTCATTTCATTCTTTTCCTTCCGCGGCTAGAGGTTTTGAGAGCGATAAGGCATGTTGTTGAACAACAAAACCACGAAGATCCTGAGTCCATATCATTGATCGATCAATCCATAACATCCTTCAATCAACCGAATCAAGGTTAGTTTTTCCTAAAATCCAAACTTTGGGAAATTTGGGGATCTTGGTAGATTTCGTCCGTTTGAGCCTTATGAACTTAAATTACTGATGGATAATTGTAGATTAAGTTGTATTGTATCATTTTCATCATCTTTCCATGGTTTTACCATTTCTGATTCGTCGATTATATGAACTTCCGTTTGACGCCTTCAAAGTGTCCGGGGAAATGCCGCAGAGAGAAATTTGGTCGTTTTGTGATGTTTTTCCTCGTATGATTGATTGTTTAGTCGATGATAGGATATTAGGGACGATTTCCCTACAAAAATCTGGTGTTGAGCCCTTCCGATCGTTGTTTTCGTTGGAGTTCCGGATTTTGCCAACCGACCGTACTTTCGGAGTATCCGCGAGAGATTACCACGGCAAGTACCTTGATATACGAATTGTAACTGCGTGAAATCATCGTTTTCGAAGTGTATGAATTTATACGGATATATATATATATATATATATGTGTATATATATATATATATATTTATGTGTGTGTATATATATATATATAGATTTATATATATCTATATGTTAAATATATGTATGTATATACGTATATTGATATATATGCCTATGTCGGTGAACGACGAGTGGTGAATGCTAACACTAGTTGACGTACTCAACATGGATTGATGGATGAACTATAGTTATTCATATAATATAGTAAGGTTATATGAATATATATATATATCTATATATCTATCTATATATATATATATTCGGTTGAGTCGCAATACAAGGATATATGTGTAGCGTTGGTTGGTTGTGCCGAAGGCTTATTGTGTTGGATCTTGATTGATAATGTACGTGTTATTGTTTATTGTGTGGTTATAGACTGTCGGATAAATTGTGTGAATTGGTGTATTGATTTGATAATTGTTGAAATGATTGATTGTGTACTTGATGTTTGTAATAATGTGAATACTTGTTGTGAGAGACGTCATATCCGGGAACCTCTGATGGCGGAGTGTGTACTCCGGCCTGGTGTACGCTGCAATGTGCGGCTCCATATGTTTGGTGAACACCGGTGTTACCTAATGCGCGTGCAAGGGGCGGCTCTGTCAGGAGTGATCGCCAGCGCGGTGACATGTTCAAGGGGCGGCCAACATAGTGGAGTGAACGCCGGTGCACAGGTGTGCAAGGGAGGCGCCTGGCAGGCTTATTGGTAACGGATATTCGAGTGATAGCTAAGACCCCGTTACTGAACAATCCTCGTATTTCAAAGTTCTTTCAACTCTTTTCAAATACTAGTCTCGATATAGACTGTGATTCGTGTTTTTGAAAGCTTGTTTCAAATTGTTTTTAAAACGTTGGTATCGGGGTTAATTAACCAAGGATGTTTGACGAAATCTCCGAGGGTTAATTAATCAAGGGTCTTGAGCAGGAATTGTCGAATGAGAGGCTGTGCCTTTGATTGTACTGTCATGATTATTCTGTGCATTGGGTCGAGGACCCCGAATAACGTTGTAATGGTTTTCTTGCAAATTGTTTTCCACATGTTGGGTCGAGGATCTGAGAGTTTTTGAAGTATTTTCTAAAAGTATTCCCATTTGATTTTCCAAAACCCCAGGATGGCCTGAGTCAATAATAATGTTTTCAAACTTTCTTATCAAAATACTTTTCCTTTTATAAAAAGGGATTTTTCTGACTCCTTGGGCTCATTTAAAGTTTCATTGGTGTTATGTTCCATACAGAGAATATGACTATGTGATTATCTTTCACTTTGGGTATGTGATGCTATTCTGTGTGGACTATGGGAATGTGTGGTTTGTGTTAAGGCTTCACGACTGTTGAGATTTGTGTTGTTATTATTCGTATATCTTGTATATTATGTACTTGCACTAGCAAAATTCCGGTTGCTAACCCCGAGTTTTCGGGGTGGGTGCTGTTATGCGCTCGAGTTTTGGCGGCTCGGAGCGATCCACGGGATTGGCTTGGAAGGAGATGGAGGACAATGATACTAATCACACCAGAGTCAGAGTCTTTTCTTTTGTTTCATTCTGGTCAATATTTTCTCAGTCGTTCGAGTATTCACCCTTGCATGGGTGTAGTTTTCAATTATTAAATTGAGTTGTCATTCTTTTTGGTGTTCAAGTTTATTATTGTCATTGCAATATGAATGTCGTTAGTTCTGAATTGGTTAATGACCTTGTCGGTCTGCTTTGTATTTAATTTTGACCCCGGTCGGTCAATCATTGAGTAGTCTTTCGGAGTTTAGCCTGGTAGATCCTTGTGATAAGGGTCTACGGCGTGTGACATTCCCGGTCGTATTCTTGGGGTGTTACATATATGGTATCGAAGCTTAGGTTTGCGAAAAACCTAGGCCGTTGGGTCAAGTCCATGTCTTGTGTAAGTCGCGCGCATCAGAGTTGTGATTAGTATCGTGGTTCCGACATCATCTTCCGGCAATCTGTGATGGTAAGCCTCCCGATCGTAAGTCCCCTTATATACGTATTTGATTATATTGTGCTAACGTGTTTAATGTGAACTAAGGATTGGAACTTGTTGGTGATATTATTGTTTTAGGATATAACATGCTTATGCGGTCCGAGCAAAAATGGTTATGTAATATGCTTCGGAAGTCGAGCATATTTATCTGTTTCTGCACTTTATTAGAATAAATTTATGAGTGTTAATTTTATCCGCTGCGTGAGTATTTTGAAATAGCTTTTGGTATCTTGCAAGCCGAGTTTTGATATATTGGTCTTGCACGTTTTGATAGTATTCTTATGACGGTATTTGATATTTTTATAAATGACTTTAGTGAGTATTTGAGAATATTACCAACATCGGCCTTTTTGGCAATTTGAACATTTTTTTTAGCCCGGTGGGTTCCGGCACGGGGCCCACGACGCTGTAGTATCACGAATATTTTAAAGTGGTGCTTTGAAATTTTCTAACATTGTGAAAAACCATGATTTAATGTTGTCATGTTAAATGGTCACGTATCTCGGTGGAAAATCCTTTCGAATAAACATTTTGGTAGAAGAGGAAAGATTTTCAAAATTGTGGTATTTGGGAATCTAACACTTTTGAAATATTTCAAATTAGTTACAATTCAATTTTGAATTTTTTTTTACATTACTCGAAAATAATTTTTAGAGTCGTTATATAAACATACTCTTAAGAAATAAAAGACAGTATTTATGAGTCTTGGGCGCAACGTGACTAGCCCTCTTTTTCAAAAATTTTGTTTTCATTAAGTGCATACATATAATGATCGTCCTCGTCGAAAGACTCGAAATTGACTTCATAAAACTTAACGCTTTACGTTATTCTATAGATGTTAACTAAACCTTGTGTTGATAATTGTGGTATACTGTGAACTGATTATTTGATAACGCCGAACGGTACTATCTGTATTAGTATGTCGAGCCTTGGCGGACGTAAGTGTGATGACGGAAGTGGAAACGACAAGGTGGTTCGTACGACAACTATTCATGCTACAATGAAGGAGTATCAAGATCAAACGATATCCTATGAAATATCCTTAGTGATCGAGCCCACGAGCGAAGCAAAGAGACCGAGGACATCGGGAAAATTTTTGGGCGGTGAAGAGTTTAAGGCTCCCAAACCCCCATGTCGTTCGAACGTATCGTCTTCGCGGTCGAGGGGGAGCGCTGGGAATCCCAAGCCAGCATCGGTGACTCTCGGTAAGAAGAGAAGGTGCTTCAACTGCAATCGTCAGTGACATGATCGTGCAAATTGTCCCTCTCCACTCTTGACTTGTTACCGGCGCGGGTGTGAAGGTCATCGGGAGAAACACTGCGAGAGAGTTTCCGAATTGGCAAGGAAAGATGCCCTTTCGGCAAGTAGAGCGAGCACAGGAGTGCCCCAAAACCCTATGTCTCCTTCTGGAGAGGCTAGCACAGCAGGATGAAGATTTTACGCTATGTTTTTTTTTTCAACAATCGTGACTTCGATCGTATTTCGTTTCATTACTTTACGTTTCTAACTCTTTTTGTTCTAAGTTTCGGGATCATAATGTCCTCTTAGTATGGCGGAATGTTACCCGTACTCTTCTTAGTATTTTCGGTATGGGATGACTTTCGTTGTTGACAATTCATCTGTGAACCTTTCGACCATTTTAAACTGCCTTGTACTTGCTAGGTCAGTTCATCGTATTTCTGGAACCTTGCACTCGCGCTTTGCTCGTGATGATTTGGGGCTGAGCAAGTAGTTATTTCCTTGATTGTTCTGCGGCTCTCTATTTTAAGTTTCAGGACGAAACTTATTTTAAGGGGGTAGAATGTAATATCCGAGATTTTTATTCTGATTTATTCGAATTTTTCTTTTTCTTAGACCGGAAATTTCTCGGTTTCCGAGCATTGGTATTATTTTTCTCGACAATCGATTTTGTGTTTATGGCCATAGGTGGTGATTTTTTGTATGTTAATTTCATTTCGGATCGATGTTGTTGTCCGCGAGCGTTTCGTCGTGTTCGTTCCGTGCGTTTTTAGGAATCGAGTCGTCGAGCCACGGCAATGCAGGCGGCGGACGGTTGCGGGAGGAACCGGCACGGATCTTTGGGCAACTGCCGGGACGATTCTGGCGAGGGACCGGCCTAGCGTCGCTCTGCGCCGGACAGTGCGCGCTAAACCGCGAGGAGTAGGGCACGCCATGCCGGGAGGTAACGCACGTGAATCGGCCGGCGATCTAGCGGTAAGTCGGACTTCGGCCAGACAGCGAGTAGCGCCCTTCTGGCCGGACATTGCCGCGCTAACTCGGCGAGCTAGCGCCGCGCTCTGCCGCTCGGCCAGCGCCACGCTTCTGGCCGAGCAATTAGTCGATAGGTCACAGGCGGGCGATTGCGCCGCTGCTTGCCGATGACTTGCGCCGCTATCGGACCCGGCCAAAGATTACGGACCGAGTCGGCCGATAGCGCACGCTACCGGACAACCTAGCGCACGCTAGTCGGTTACCCGATATATATTTGGCCAAGCGACCTGTTTCAACACATTTTCATTTCATTCTTTTCCTTCGCGACGAGAGGTTTTGAGAGCGATAAGGCATCTTGTTGAAAAACAAAACCACAAAGATCCACGAGTCCATATCATTGATCGATCAATCCATAACATCCTTGATCAACCGAATCAAGGTTAGTTTTCCTAAAATCGAACTTTGGGAAATTTGGGGATCTTGGTAGATTTCGTCCGTTTGAGCCTTATGAACTTAAATTACTGATGGATAATTGTAGATTAAGTTGTATTCTATCATTTTCATCATCTTTCCACGGTTTTACCATTTCCGATTCGTCGATTATATGAACTTCCGTTTGACGCCTTCAAAGTGTCTGGGGAAATGCCGCAGAGAGGAATTTGGTCGTTTTGTGATGTTTTTCCTCGTATGATTGATTGTTTATTCGATGATAGGATATTAGGGACGATTTCCCTACAAAACTCTGGTGTTGAGCCCTTCCGATCGTTGTTTTCGTTGGAGTTCCGGATTTTGCCAACCGACCGTACTTTCGGAGTATCCGCGAGAGATTACCAAGGCAAGTACCTTGATATACGAATTGTAACTGCGTGAAATCATCGTTTTCGAAGTGTATGAATTTATACGGATATATATATATATATATATATGTGTATATATATATATATATTTATGTGTGTGTATATATATATATATAGATTTATATATATCTATATGTTAAATATATGTATGTATATACGTATATTGATATATATGCCTATGTCGGTGAACGACGAGTGGTGAATGCTAACACTAGTTGACGTACTCAACATGGATTGATGGATGAACTATAGTTATTCATATAATATAGTAAGGTTATATGAATATATATATATATCTATATATCTATCTATATATATATATATTCGGTTGAGTCGCAATACAAGGATATATGTGTAGCGTTGGTTGGTTGTGCCGAAGGCTTATTGTGTTGGATCTTGATTGATAATGTACGTGTTATTGTTTATTGTGTGGTTATAGGTATCGGATAAATTGTGTGAATTGGTGTATTGATTTGATAATTGTTGAAATGATTGATTGTGTACTTGATGTTTGTAATAATGTGAATACTTGTTGTGAGAGACGTCATATCCGGGAACCTCGATGGCGGAGTGTGTACTCGGCACGGTGTCTGTTGCAATGTGCGGCTCCATATGTTTGGTGAACACCGGTGTTACCTAATGCGCGTGCAAGGGGCGCTCTGTCGGGAGTGATCGCGGTAGCGGTGACATGTTCAAGGGCGGCCAACATAGTGGAGTGAACGCCGGTGCACAGTGTGCAAGGGAGGCGCTGGCGGGCTTATTGGTAACGGATATTCGAGTGATAGCTAAGACCGTTCTTGAACAATCCTCGTATTTCAAAGTTCTTTCAACTCTTTTCAAATACTAGTCTCGATATAGTGTGATTCGTGTTTTTGAAAGCTTGTTTCAAATTGTTTTTAAAACGTTGGTATCGGGGTTAATTAACCAAGGATGTTTGTGAAATCTCAGGGTTAATTAATCAAGGGTCTTGAGCAGAATTGTCGAATGAGAGGTGTGCCTTTGATTATCTTGTCATGATTATTACATGCATTGGGTCGAGGACCCGAATAACGTTGTAATGGTTTTCTTGCAAATTGTTTTCCACATGTTGGGTCGAGGATCGAGAGTTTTGAAGTATTTTCTAAAAGTATTCCCATTTGATTTTCCAAAACCCCGGGATGGCTTCGAGTCAATAATAATGTTTTCAAACTTTCTTATCAAAATACTTTTCCTTTTATAAAAGGGATTTTTCGACTCCTTGGGCTCATTTAAAGTTTCATTGGTGTTATGTTCCATACGGAGAATATGACTATGTGATTATCTTTCACTTTGGGTATGTGATGCTATTCTGTGGACTATGGGAATGTGTGGTTTGTGTTAAGGCTTCACATGTTGAGATTTGTGTTGTTATTATTCGTATATCTTGTATATTATGTACTTGCACTAGCAAAATTCCGGTTGCTAACCCCAGGGAGTTTTCGGGGTGGGTGCTGTTATGCGCTCGAGTTTTGGCGGCTCGGGAGCGATCCACGGGATTGGCTTGGAAGGAGATGGAGGACAATGATACTAATCACACCAGAGTCAGAGTCTTTTCTTTTGTTTCATTCTGGTCAATATTTTCTCAGTCGTTCGAGTATTCACCCTTGCATGGGTGTAGTTTTCAATTATTAAATTGAGTTGTCATTCTTTTTGGTGTTCAAGTTTATTATTGTCATTGCAATATGAATGTCGTTAGTTAAGATTGGTTAATGACCTTGTCGGTGCCGCTTTGTATTTAATTTTGACCCCGGTCGGTCAATCATTGAGTAGTCTTTTGGAGTTTAGCCTGGTAGATCCTTGTGATAAGGGTCTACGGCGTGTGACATTCCCGGTCGTATTCTTGGGGTGTTACATATATGGTATCGAAGCTTAGGTTTGCGAAAAACCTAGGCCGTTGGGTCAAGTCCATGTCTTGTGTAAGTCGCGCGCATCAGAGTTGTGATTAGTATCGTGGTTCCGACATCATCTTCCGGCAATCTGTGATGGTAAGCCTCCCGATCGTAAGTCCCCTTATATACGTATTTGATTATATTGTGCTAACGTGTTTAATGTGAACTAAGGATTGGAACTTGTTGGTGATATTATTGTTTTAGGATATAACATGCTTATGCGGTCCGAGCAAAAATGGTTATGTAATATGCTTCGGAAGTCGAGCATATTTATACATTCTGCACTTTATTAGAATAAATTTATGAGTGTTAATTTTATCCGCTGCGTGAGTATTTTGAAATAGCTTTTGGTATCTTGCAAGCCGAGTTTTGATATATTGGTCTTGCACGTTTTGATAGTATTCTTATGACGGTATTTGATATTTTTATAAATGACTTTAGTGAGTATTTGAGAATATTACCAACATCGGCCTTTTTGGCAATTTGAACATTTTTTTTAGCCCGGTGGGTTCCGGCACGGGGCCCACGACGCTGTAGTATCACGAATATTTTAAAGTGGTGCTTTGAAATTTTCTAACATTGTGAAAAACCATGATTTAATGTTGTCATGTTAAATGGTCACGTATCTCGGTGGAAAATCCTTTCGAATAAACATTTTGGTAGAAGAGGAAAGATTTTCAAAATTGTGGTATTTGGGAATCTAACACTTTTGAAATATTTCAAATTAGTTACAATTCAATTTTGAATTTTTTTTTACATTACTCGAAAATAATTTTTAGAGTCGTTATATCAACTTCCTCTTCCGAAATAAAAGACAGTATTTATGAGTCTTGGGCGCAACGTGACTAGCCCTCTTTTTCAAAAATTTTGTTTTCATTAAGTGCATACATATAATGATCGTCCTCGTCGAAAGACTCGAAATTGACTTCATAAAACTTAACGCTTTACGTTATTCTATAGATGTTAACTAAACCTTGTGTTGATAATTGTGGTATCTTGTGGTGATTATTTGATAACGCGAACGGTACTATACGTATTAGTATGTCGAGCCTTGGCGGACGTAAGTGTGATGACGGAAGTGGAAACGACAAGGTGGTTCGTACGACAACTATTCATGCTACAATGAAGGAGTATCAAGATCAAACGATATCCTATGAAATATCCTTAGTGATCGAGCCCACGAGCGAAGCAAAGAGACCGAGGACATCGGGAAAATTTTTGGGCGGTGAAGAGTTTAAGGCTCCCAAACCCCCATGTCGTTCGAACGTATCGTCTTCGCGGTCGAGGAGCCAGGAATCCCAAGCCAGCATCGGTGACTCTCGGTAAGAAGAGAAGGTGCTTCAACTGCAATCGTCAGTGACATGATCGTGCAAATTGTCCCTCTCCACTCTTGACTTGTTACCGGCGCGGGTGTGAAGGTCATCGGGAGAAACACTGCGAGAGAGTTTCCGAATTGGCAAGGAAAGATGCCCTTTCGGCAAGTAGAGCGAACGACCGGGGAGTGCCCCAAAACCCTATGTCTCCTTCTGGAGAGGCTAGCACAGCAGGATGAAGATTTTACGCTATGTCTTTTTTTTTTTTCAACAATCGTGACTTCGATCGTGTTTCGTTTCATTACTTTACGTTTCTAACTCTTGTTGTTCTAAGTTTCAGGATCATAATGTCCTCTTAGTATGGGGGAATGTATTACCCGTACTCTTCTTAGTATTTTCGGTATGGGATGACTTTCGTTGTTGGCAATTCATCTGTGAACCTTTCGACCATTTTAAACTGCCTTGTACTTGCTAGGTCAGTTCATCGTATTTCTGGAACCTTGCACTCGCGCTTTGCTCGTGATGATTTGGGGCTGAGCAAGTAGTTATTTCCTTGATTGTTCCGCCGCTCTCTATTTTAAGTTTCGGGACGAAACTTATTTTAAGGGGGGTAGAATGTAATATCCGAGATTTTTATTTTGATTTATTCGAATTTTTATTTTTCTTAGACCGGAAATTTCTCGGTTTCCGAGCGTTGGTATTATTTTTCTCGACAATCGATTTTGTGTTTATGGCCATAGGTGGTGATTTGTTGTATGTTAATTTCATTTCGGATCGATGTTGTTGTCCGCGAGCGTTTCGTCGTGTTCGTTCCGTGCGTTTTTAGGAATCGAGTCGTCAGGCCACGACAGCCGGGCGCTGGCCGGACGGTTGCGGGAGGAACCAGCACGGATGCTGGGCACTGCCGGACAGTTGCGGCAGGGACCGGCCTAGCGTACGCTACCGCCGGACAGCTGCGCGCGCTAAACCGCAGGAGTAGGGCACGCCACTGCCGGGAGGTAACGCACGTGAATCGGCCGGCGATCTAGCGGTAAGTGCGGACTTCGGCCGGACCCGGCGAGTAGCGCACGCCTTCTGACCAGACGGCAGCGCTAACTCAGCGAGCTAGCGCCTTCTGGCTCGGCCAGCGCCGCCTTCTGGCCGGACAGATTAGTCCAGTAGGTCCTGGACGGGCCGATTGCGCACGCTGCTGCCGATGACTTGCGCACGCTATCGGACCCCGGCCAAAGATTCTGGACCAGGGTCGGCCGATAGCGCACGCTACCCGGACAACCTAGCGCACGCTAGTCAGTTGCCAGTATATATTTGACCGAGCAGCCCTGTTTCAACACATTTTTCATTTCATTCTTTTCCTTCCGCGACCAGAGGTTTTGAGAGCGATAAGGCATGCTGTTGAAAAACAAAACCACAAAGATCCTGAGTCCATATCATTGATCGATCAATCCATAACATCCTTCAATCAACCGAATCAAGGTTAGTTTTTCCTAAAATCCAAACTTTGGGAAATTTGGGGATCTTGGTAGATTTCGTCCGTTTGAGCCTTATGAACTTAAATTACTGATGGATAATTGTAGATTAAGTTGTATTCTATCATTTTCATCATCTTTCCACGGTTTTACCATTTCCGATTAGATCGATTATATGAACTTCCGTTTGACGCCTTCAAAGTGTGCGGGAAATGCCGCAGAGAGAGGAATTTGGTCGTTTTGTGATGTTTTTCCTCGTATGATTGATTGTTTATTCGATGATAGGATATTAGGGACGATTTCCCTACAAAACTCGTGTTGAGCCCTTCCGATCGTTGTTTTCGTTGGAGTTCGGATTTTGCCAACCGTAGTACTTTCGGAGTATCCGCGAGAGATTACCAAGGCAAGTACCTTGATATACGAATTGTAACTGCGTGAAATCATCGTTGTCGAAGTGTATGAATTTATACGGATATATATATATATATATGTGTGTGTGTGTATATATATATATATATATGTGTGTGTATATATATATATAGATTTATATATATCTATATGTTAAATATATGTATGTATATACGTATATTGATATATATGCCTATGTCGGTGAACGACGAGTGGTGAATGCTAACACTAGTTGACGTACTCAACATGGATTGATGGATGAACTATAGTTATTCATATAATATAGTAAGGTTATATGAATATATATATCTATATATCTATCTATATATATATTCGGTTGAGTCGCAATACAAGGATATATGTGTAGCGTTGGTTGGTTGTGCCGAAGGCTTATTGTGTTGGATCTTGATTGATAATGTACGTGTTATTGTTTATTGTGTGGTTATGGACTGTCGGATAAATTGTGTGAATTGGTGTATTGATTTGATAATTGTTGAAATGATTGATTGTGTACTTGATGTTTGTAATAATGTGAATACTTGTTGTGAGAGACGTCGTATCCGGGAACCTCTGATGGCGGGGTGTGTACTCCGGCCTGGTGTACGCTGCAATGTGTGGCTCCATATGTTTGGTGAACACCGGTGTTACCTAATGCGCGTGCAAGGGGCGGCTCTGTCAGGAGTGATCGCCGGCGCGGTGACATGTTCAAGGGGCGGCCAACATAGTGGAGTGAACGCCGGTGCATAGGTGTGCAAGGGAGGCGCCTGGCAGGCTTATTAGTGACGGATATTCGAGTGATAGCTAAGACCCCGTTACCGAACAATCCTCGTATTTCAAAGTTCTTTCAACTCTTTTCAAATACTGGTCTCGATATAGACTGTGATTCGTGTTTTTGAAAGCTTGTTTCAAATTGTTTTTAAAACGTTGGTATCGGGGTTAATTAACCAAGGATGTTTGTGAAATCTCAGGGTTAATTAATCAAGGGTCTTGAGCAGGAATTGTCGAATGAGAGGTGTGCCTTTGATTGTCTTGTGATGATTATTAATGCATTGGGTCGAGGACCCGAATAACGTTGTAATGGTTTTCTTGCAAATTGTTTTGCACATGTTGGGTCGAGGATCGAGAGTTTTGAAGTATTTTCTAAAAGTATTCCCATTTGATTTTCCAAAACCCCATGATGGCACGAGTCAATAATAATGTTTTCAAACTTTCTTATCAAAATACTTTTCCTTTTATAAAAGGGATTTTTGACTCCTTGGGCTCGTTTAAAGTTTCATTGGTGTTATGTTCCATACGAGAGAATATGACTATGTGATTATCTTTCACTTTGGGTATGTGATGCTATTCTGTGTGGAATAAGGGACTGTGAGGATTGTGTTAAGGCTTCACATTTGTTGAGATTTGTGTTGTTATTATTCGTATATCTTGTATATTATGTACTTGCACTAGCAAAATTCCGGTTGCTAACCCCGAGTTTTCGGGGTGGGTGCTGTTATGCGCTCGAGGTTTTGGCGGCTCGAAGCGATCACGAGATTGGCTTGGAAGGAGATGGAGGACAATGATACTAATCACACCAGAGTCAGAGTCTTTTCTTTTGTTTCATTCTGGTCGGTATTTTCTCAGTCGTTCGAGTATTCACCCTTGCATGGGTGTAGTTTTCATTTATTAAATTGAGTTGTCATTCTTTTTGGTGTTCAAGTTTATTATTGTCATTGCAATATGAATGTCGTTAGTTCTGAATTGGTTAATGACCTTGTCGGTCTGCTTTGTATTTAATTTTGACCCCGGTCGGTCAATCATTGAGTAGTCTTTTGGAGTTTAGCCTGGTAGATCCTTGTGATAAGGGTCTACGGCGTGTGACATTCCCGGTCGTATTCTGGGGGTGTTACACGGAGTCCCTCCCCGGACACAATTATTTCTAAGACCCTGCTTTCTGTACAAATTGAACAATCTTACGAGCAGTTTCTCCAATGGAAGAGCTACAGACTTGCTCCGTACGCAACTCTGTACAACTGGAGCGAGTGGAGTAACAAAGAAAAATTTGTTTTGGAAGTGATGGACACTCAAGAAATTGCTGTCCTGATCCAATGGGACAACTTATTCGTTAAGGAGCTTATTGAGAGCCATCTGTTTGATAAGGCCAAAGCTCGAAGGAAAGGGAAAGCTTCGTCCATGGAATCTCCCGATAATCCAAAGTCAGATCCTGATTCCGATGACAATGACGACGCTCTCCAGGCTGGTCTGCGTATAAGTCGTGAGGAAGCCCAAGAAAAGAGAGATGAAGGGACATCTACCCATTAGTCACCCCCCTCGCCACAGAAAGACACTGTTCCCGACAATGAGGATACAGTCCCTCATGTGACGGAGGAACAACATGTTTCGCAACAGGCACCCGAGCTTGTCGTTGCCCCCACCGAAGAAAGATCTAGCGCCATCCAGCAAGAGGAATCAGTCCCTCTGCCGGAGCAGGCGGATGCTGAGAGATAGCAGGAGGAATTGGTCCCTCCTGTATCCATGTCTACAGAAACCACTTCGACACAGGAGGATGCAGCACCCCCTGTCGCCGAACCAGAAACAGTTACTCCCGCCCCATCAACCGCCTTGGAATCCGATGACGGTATTTTACCTGAGGATGTCCAACTCACTTCACGCCCAAATGTGAATTTGAGAAGGTTAAATGGAGTCGAGAACTTTGCCCAGCCAGACTCTCCCAGCACTGCAACAAGAAAAGAGCGATTACGTGCTCTTGGCCTCCAAACTGTCTTTATTCAGGACGCAGTCAATACTCTATACTCTGTAGAAAAAGATTTTGATTGGCTTCACACATCTGCCATTGAAGAAATGACCGGACTGAAGCATGAAGTCTCCCGAGTGGTGGAAGCCTTCACCGTCTTGCCACACATCTTCAAGCAAGCCCTGAGCCAACTACAATAAAAACAAGAACATATCATGAGAGAAGAGCAATCAAAGTTACGATTGTCTGAGGCTAAGACAGCATCTGCTCTAATCGAATCTGGCTCCCAACTGCGAGCCCATGACAAGAACATTAAAGATATGTCGCAGGTGCTCTTCTCCCTTGTTGAGAGAATGTCTAATATTGAGACGAAACAGGATGCCGCTTTGGAAATCCAGGAATGTCTTGATGAAAAGGTGTCATACCTTGATGACGCCAAAAAGAGGGAAGAAGCAAGGGAAGCCGCTAGGAGAACGAGGTTGGACCAAGAGAAAGAGTTGTTAGCTCCGTTTGATGACTCCATCACTGCAGACATATCCCGTATCTCAACACCGAACGTGAGGATATAGGGAGAATGACCAGAATTCCAGGACCCTAAGTATCCTTAGAAAAGCCTAGTCCGAAAGTCGCAATCTATGAACCTCCCGGCAGACCGATAGCCTACCGCTGTAGAGATCAAGAACTGGAGGAGAAATAAACTGTTAAGATACTTTGTTGTACTTATCAGGGATTCCCCATTATTCAATAGATGTAGAACGCTGCAGGAAGCCGCAGAGGAATTCAATATGAAGCTGGAAAATGGACGCTCCCACTACAGCTGCAGATGAAATCAAAGCACAAGAATGGTGACTTGGTTACCCACCCAGAGGATTGGATCCTTGTCTTCGATAAATCATATGAAGGTCGAGCCATTTATCATAATCGAGAAAGGGAAGCCCATCAATACTGGTGTAAGAACACCAAGAATGACCCAAAAAGACCATGGAGGCATTCATACTACAGGAGTTAAAATTCCTTGTATTATAGTTTTTGTAATCTTATCTTCAGAACAGCAAAATTTTGTATTCCTCATTTCTATATCAATAAAATTATTGCCTATCTTGAAGGATTACAACTTGTAATCTATTGTGTTCTTATATGTTTACAGTCACTTTATTTATTCTTACTGTATTCATATTATGAAACTTATCTCATACACAAACTGTAAGAACTTGTCTGCAAACAGTTCATAGTTTAAGTTGTATGCATCTAGAAAACAATGTAAGATTGAGCCTGCGCGCCAATCATAAGTTTTCATATGTAACTTTCTTTTGATAAAAGCTAAACTTGCCTGCGAGCAGTTCTTATTGTTAATCCAAATACCGAAGGCCAGAACATTCGAAAGTAGACCAAGAAGTCTGCCCTAGTTCAAACCGCTAAGTGTCAAAGTTTTGGCATCATCAAGGATGTTCGGATAACATCATAAGGTTTTAAAAGGAAGACTCGGAAGGACTTGGAAAATTATCAAAAAGGGGGAAATTGTTGGGATAACAAAAACCCTATATCGATGCTGTTGGGATAAACAAACCATGTATCGATCGTGTTTTCAGAATGTTTTGACAATATGCCAAATCCTGCATATCGCCAATAGCTGTATCGAAAAGCTGATCAAGTATCAACCTATATCGAAGACTTCTCGCAGTCCCAACCATACAGTAAATCTATCATACAGCAAAGAGTCCCGCAAAGCTAAGTATGGAAGCTGTCTCGAAATATCAATACAACGATTCTTCCATACAGCCCTCAAATAGGACAAGAAGTAATCTTCAGTATTCACTAGAAGTCAGTCCCGCTTGATAAAGAAGTATTTAAATACTAAATAATAAAGTATTTAAATACTATGAGTCATCAGAAGATCTTCAAATCCCGAAATATCCGAATCTCAGTCTATTCAAGTCAAACATCAAGTTGTCGCAGAATCTTGCTCAACGGATATATTTTAAACGGATATATTTCAGAGGCTATATATATCTCCAGAGTTTGAAGATCATCAACAGATCCATATCAATAGATACATACATACACACGACTTACAAACGAACAAGTGCTTACAAGTATATTCAGAGCAAAACATATCTCCCTAAGCTTTCTGCTATTCTGATAGAAGAGATATACAGTGCTCAAACCGTGAACAATACATCATCAACTATAAGCTCATAAAGTTAAGTTGTTGTTCAAATATTGTTCTAACCCTTGAACAAACCCATCAGCCCTGTGTGGACTGAGAAACCTTGCTATTCCCAAACTGTGTGTGACGGACTTGCATTGAAGAAGACGAAGCTTCAGAACTGCGTGTGAAGAAGCCAGTCACGTGTTAGCTCAAACCAATCTGTGTGAACGGTTGAAAGCTAAGATCTTTATATCAATCTGTGTGAACAATATATTGATTAGGTTTGGTTATAATTACATAGTTGTATACGCAGTAATTATAATAAACTTTTTACTCCTGCGTGGAAGACCAGTGGACGTAGAGGGGTTTATCTCGATGCACTTTAAATATTGTGTTATTTACCTTCTGCCTTTATTGTTTTATTAATTGTGATTATTTAAGTATACACTGCACACCGAGTTGCTGTATCCTCAGCAACTTACTGTATTAAAGACTTCCGCTACGCACTCAGATTTAAAAACCGTACAGCTTGTTGTTTAAAACACTTTCCAAGCTGTATCCTGTATACTTAGTGGCCAACAACAACACACTCCCGTATAACGGGGAAAGAATACTTCAGCGGAAATAAAATACAACTAAACTAATACGGCATCAAACGGGTCCTCGTGTGATTAGTATCGTTCATATTTCATCATTCTTCATGCCGACCCTGTGCTATGCTCCCCAAAACCTGAATGCAATATAGACATCCACCCCCGATTACTCGAGGGTTAGCAAAATTCCACTATTTTGCTAGTGCAAGTACAAAGTGAAAATACGAGTCATACAATTCAAGTTCCAAGAATAATAAAAATTAAGAATCCTCAAAGATTCAAACATAACGAGGAATACTTCCCGAGGCAGGAGTTTAAGTACAACTTTCCAAATTCAAAAGATCACAAATCAAGAGAAGCAATTTATAAAATGGTTTAAAATGCCACCAGGAGTTTTGATAGAAAACAATTCAGGATTTTCGAATCCTTCCATTTCCAAAATCAACAGGGGTCACAGCCCAAAGGTTTTGTTTTCACAAATAGAAAAAACCCAACAACAATTCACAGGGTCAAACCCACGTCACGTGTCCTCGACGGATATAAAAATCAACACAACATAATCATCCAAGAGACGAAAATCTTGGTCACTTAACCATAGCATAAAACAAATCACACACAGGCATCGCCTAGGACCGGGACGAAGCCATTGATCCCACTCGAGGCCTTTAAGGACCCTCCCGAGCTGGCTAGCGAAACAAACTCGTGAATCCAGAGTGAAGTCATAGATTCCCTCGACCCAAGGTGAGAAAAACACATTCACAAATCATAAACACACTAGCGTGAACACTTGTGATGGCATCTCATGGTTGGATCAATCACTTGTTGTCTCCTGACCAAATGATCGCATGCCATATGTCACCGCAGGTCTTGTCTCAGGCTCTCAAGGTTGGATCAATCACTTGTTGCATCCTGACCACATGGTCACATGCCACGTGTCACCGTAGACCTTCGACCATATCCACACATTCACACAAATAACATAGCACGCCAAGGATATCCGAACAATTCACCCCAAAGGCAACAAACACACAGCACGACACGAGTATCAAATCACAACACATCGAAATTAGATAATATATGAATCTATATTATCATAGCACAACAACAACAAGAGAATTCACAGGATTCACATAATCGTTTACGACACACACCAATCGTAAAAACACACATGGATTTGAAAGAGAGCATTTAACGAGGCTAACCGAATCTTTTGAAAGCTCATTTCAAATAACCAAACAAACACATTTAGACGATCACCGATCATCATATCCACGAAACAAGAAAATATATGAACAAGGTACTTGCCTCGAATCGACACGCGAATAATCCGACGGGTGCGGTTCAATCGAGAAAACCCTCGAATACCTACAATCCTCCGGCAAAAACAACGAAGATACGATTTCAACGAGAATCAAGACCGAAAACAACAGAAACCTCATCAAACTATCGAAAGGAAACTCATTGGGATATTTAATCGAACACTCAATGTTCGATAACTCCCAAGAACACTCGAATCACCAATCGAGTTGAACAACCTCGAAATATGGATATACAGCCCATATAATACGATTCATAATGTTCAATAACATCGACCGATTCATCAAATTCGAACAACCAATGAAAATCAATATGAAATCCCGAATGTCAAATTCTAGGAGATTTCAAGAAATTACCTCGATCCGATGAAGAACACGGATTGATGATGTTAACCAACACCAAGAATTCAAGGAAGATGTAAACTTGGAGTTACAAAACTCCAAAATCACCCCTAGATCACCCACCAATCGCCTCAGCCGTGGAGGAATGAAGAAAGGGTGAGAAATGACAAACACGGTCAACCCTCGATATATAAATACCTGCGCATGCGTTACGTACGTTAACCAAGAAGGATAACGTAAGTTACCTGTATTGCGTACGTAAATGCATGAGCGATTACGTACGTAATTGAAGACCAGACCCTCCTGTCCAAAATAGCAAAGACCCTTACGTACGTTATGGCAAGGAATTAACGTACGTAATACGCACAGTTAACGCATGTCAGGGGCAACACATAGCGTGCGCTATCGACGGCCAGATCTCACTGTCTAAACTGGAATACCCCTTACGTACGTAATGAGAAGGCTTAACGTATGTAAGGCTCAAGATGATAACGTACGTTATGCATATAGCATAGCGTACGTAAGTCACTTAGCAGTCCCAGAATTGCTAAGTTCAGCTCGTCGAGTATGAGCACGACGAAACTGTGAAACGACAACATCAACGCAAGACGAGGACATGCATACGAAGAGTGCACAACGACAAACTCAAATGTTAAAAGAAAATATAATTCCGACTACCCGAAGGTTCGGAATAACGACAATGAAAGTAATTACCTCAAACTTTGGAAAATTACGAAAACGGCCCAAAACGTCCGAAATACACGATACACGATCCAAACACTAAGCCAAAGCTCGCAACACGTATAACAACATTACATGAACTTACGAGAAACTTGAAACAATAGTTTCGGACGAGATTAACAAGAATCAAACTCAAGTGCGGAAAAGTCGCTTAAGAACACATAACTCAACAAAATGATGCTGAAACGAGCTCGGATGACAAAAAGTGCAGAATTAGTCATTCTCAAAATGACGAAACGGTCACAACAGAGTTGCAGATATTACAGTTTGAACCCTTGTAACTCCGAGCCATCATCTTCCTCGAGTTTTTGGAGTGTATTATCAACATCTATTCATGTTCTTCGTCTTTAGTCCGAGGTAATCTCCTAGAACCCTATTTTTGGAAAATTTGGGATTTTTGAGTTTTTGTCCGATTCATTCCTTATTGTTGATTAATTTATGATGTATATGATTAATCTTGTTGGTATCCTTGTTTTCCATTCGAGTTCTTGGTAAGTTTCGTGATATTTATGAAATCGAGAGGGTTCGGTTGCGATCCGCCCTCGTTGTTGTTTTTGTACGAACTTACATGAATCGTAGGTGGGTTTTCAGGTCTATTCCATTTCCGTACTCGTTTAGTAGTGGTTGTGAGTGTATTCTTCGAATCATTAGGTTCGGGTCGGTCGTTTCCTAGTGTTCGTGATTAATTTTCCTTTCCGTTCGAGTCACCATCAATTACTCAAGGCAAGTATTTTTGGAAACCTTTATGCTTAACATGAAATGGTGATGTATTTGTGTGTGCTTTGCTCACCTCTGGAGGGTCCGATGGGGCCTCGTGGGAATCCAGTGGTTTAGTCCCGGATTCACGAGTTTGATTCACTAGCCAGCTCGAGAGGGTCCTTAGAGGCCTCGAGTGGGATCAGTGGTTTAGCCCCGGTCCTAGGAGATGCTTGTGCGTGATTTGTTTGATGACATGGCCAGCTCGTGAGGGTCCTTAGAGGCCTCGAGTGGGACTAGTGGTTTAGACCCGGTCCTAGGCTAATTGATTATTGACTGTTTGTTTCCGAGAAGACATGTCTGGTTTTGGTTTTTGAAATGAATTGGTGCATGTACTGTGAAATGTGTAAACGAATGGTTTGCCTTGATTACTCTTACTAGCGTAATTGCTAACCCCCTTGGGGACCCGTCTTGGGGAAATTCTTTTTATGAATTTCAAGTTATGTTCATCCGGACAAGCGGGCGCTGGGACAGTATGAGGATGCTGGCCAGGGTCGTTGACATGTGCATTTGAGTCCCTTTATTTCTGTAGTCCTTTTCGATATGGATGTTTTCCAAATTATAAACTTATAGATTGTACTCGCGAGTACTTAGGTATTTTCACTCGGATTGTGGTTTGTATCATTGAAAGTTATTTATGTTTGTCGATGATCTTATTTCGCCGGTTGTACCAGGCGTGTTATTTAATTTCGTCTTGATGATATGTGTTTTCTCGCTAACCAAGATGGTTAGGCGAGTGGTAATTCTTATTTAGCCTGGTGGGTCCCATGTAGGGGCCCACGGCACTGTAATACACCTTGAATATCTCAGGGGTGTTACACATTATTGGTGGGGTAATATGACACGGGAAGTTGCAGAATTCGTTTCGAGGTGTTTGATCTGTCAGTAAGTCAAGATTGAGCATCAGCGACTGACAGGCATGCTGAAACCACTCCCGATTCCCGAGTGGAAATGGGAGGACATATCAATGGATTTTATTACTAGCTTGCCGATGAGCCATCAAGGTATGAATATGATTTGGGTGATTGTGGATCGGCTGACCAAATTAGCCCACTTCTTGGAAATTAAGGATACGTGGGTCCCTAGAGGTTGGCCCAGCTTTCATTAAGAAGATTGTGAGGATGCATGGTACCCCAAAGAGTATTATATCAGATCATGACAGACGGTTTCTGCACATTTCTGGAAAGGAGTTCATTGTGCAATGGGTACACAGTTGAACTTTAGTACGGCATTTCATCCTCAGACCGACGGTCAGTCTGAGAGGACCATTCAAACTCTGGAGGATTTGTTGAGGGCATGTGCTCTTGATTAGAAGTATGACTGGGAAGCCCAACTACCGTTGGTGGAATTCACCTATAATAACAGTTGGCATACTTCGATTAAGATGGCACCTTATGAGGCATTGTATGGCCGTCGTTGTAGGTCCCTTTTATGTTGGGACGACTTGTCTGAATCCATGGGTACGGAGCCTGATATGTTGTTAGCAGCCCGCGAGAAGATTGCTGTGATTAAGAGTCGTCTGTTAACGGCTCAGAGCCGCCATAAATCGTATGCAGATAATCGTCGACGACCACTCGAGTTTGAGGTTGGTGATCATGTACTAGTAAAAGTGTTCTGGACTCGAGGTGTTTTATGTTTTGGGAAGAGAGGCAAGCTGAGCTCGAGGTATATTGGTCCGTTTGAGATTTTGGAACGTGTAGGCGAGCTAGCCTATCGTTTGGCGTTACTGATCGCTAGAAATTCGCGTAGTATGGTTTTCAAATCCGATCAATTTTAAAATTTGTAAAACCTCGAAGTATTTCCAAGGTGTCGAACCCAAGGGAATTGATATGTCGAAAATAAAGGAAGTAACTCTACTCAAAATTTGACTGCTATTTAGGAATCCGAAAATTTGGTTTGTTTCTAATTATCTAACTTCAAAAATCGAAAAATAAAAATTAAATAACAATTAATCCTAAAAATAAAAAATCTAGAACAATAAGATAAGAATTCCAAGTATTATGCAAAGAGAGCAAAATAAAGTGAATTATCTAAATCAAGCAAATAAAGCAAATTAACAAGATAAAATCACAAGTTGAAAGCTAATTGATCCTAGGGTAGTATCGTCTAATTGAGTTCACACAATCCATTCACTTGATTCCTTTTCCCCAAATTTTAATTCAATCCTAGAAATAATCACTCGGTAGATCTAGAATTCCGATCAAGGCAACCTAGAAAGATAGTTAATTTAAACCCTTTTCCCATGAGGCTCAAAGAATTTAAATCACTTAAAAAGCGTCAACTTATTTATCTATGATTTATCTTACTCCACTCAAGTCTTAAGATCAAATCATATTGTGCATCAAGTATTTCCACTAATTAATTAATCCTTAGGGCAAAATTAATTAGCTAACATGCATCGATTAAGGGCCCTTTAATCTAGCATGAGATTTAACACATCTTGATCACAAGCCTAGGATGAAAGGTAAAAAGGTAATCAAAGGGACATCATGTGAACATCAATTAAATTACTAACCCTAGAATCAATCAATGAATTTAGCTAGACATAATTGAAATTAAACAAGAAATAGATGGAGAATACATATTATTAATATGAAAAGAGAGATTACAACCCTTCCGGATGAACTCTGAGTCTTCAATCTCCGAGAAAGTAGAAAAACAATAATAATTGCTGCCTTGCAAAAAGTTCTAGTCTCCCAGGAAAAAAACGTAAAAAATGTGCTAAAGATGATAAAAGATGATAAAAGATGATAAACTAGGTCTAGAAGGAGGTGTATATAGCCTATGGGAGTTAAACTCCCGATTAGAACTAATCTAGGAAACAAAATCTATCCAAAAGAGTCACAATCTGTCAAAACTCGAGAACCCACGGAGCAGCCTATCGGCCTGGCCTATCGGCCGATAGGCTGGCCCGATAGTTGGTCTGTCGGTCGACTTCACTCGGTAGGGCTCGGAACACCTGTCGGACGCACCTATCGGCCGATAGGCTGGCCCGATAGTTGGTCTGACTTTTGCAAAAATCCGTTTCTTCCGTCCGTTTGACTCGACTCTCGGTCCCTTGTCTCGTTTTGGGTCCTTTTGGCTCTAAAAACCTGCAAACACACTAAAACCAACCCAAACGCGTAATACGGCTCGACTAATCATAATTAAGCCAAATACGAGCACATTAATCACGAAACGAGATAAAAACCTAGTATAAAATCCTAGAAAAATGTGGTAAAATTACCACCTATCAAACCCCCCCAAACTTAAGCCTTTGCTTGTCCTCAAGCAAAAAGAATTCAATTCAATAAAAGAATGTCGTGAATCATCGTGCAACTCATAATGTTCAACCTAATCAATACTATCCTGTAATTCTCTCTAAATAATCCGAGTGTCGTAAGCGTTTACTCGAATAATGATTCCGCATAAAGTAATCAAGTTCGGTCTAATCACTCGTTCATGAAGAAAATCCAGCTCAAAGATTAACAAAACGTGAGTCAAATCGACCGTCAATATGAAAGGTTAAAATAAACAAGCTAGTTCGTCCCGTTACAGTCTAGTGGCACAATTTTCACGAGTTTCATAACAAATAAACCTCGGACAGTATTCCCTTATATATATGTTCAAGAATTTGATTCGAGTTGACCACTAGGTTAGGATCTCGGGATGTTTCATCGGGGTAATCCTAGGGTGGAACTTCCATTCTCATGTATTAGGAAACCGTTTGACGTGAAAGACACTCATGGGGCACATGGATGCTTCTAGTTACTAAGTTCCCGTCCACAGCGGAGAAACAACTCGAATATATAATTTCCGCATGTCCGAATCAAGGTCGCCGTTTTGCGCGAGAGTAAACAGCGGGTCACGCGAATACCCCCGGTTACTAGGCTCCCTATCATTGGCACATGTGAAATATCTAAATCACTAGTCTAATCAGGGTCGTCGTTTTACGCGAGGGTAAACAACGCGTCACGCGAATACCCCCGGTTACTAGACTTCCCTTCATAGAACAACATTATCTCGACTTTTGGGAAAAACTGACCGACTCTAAACTCAATTTAAGTGCCAACACGACTAAAGAAACAGTACGACTCACTATCCGGAAGATGTAACCAAACGTATTGACGGTGATTTTAAAACAAGTATGTATCATCTCTTATCTGCCAAGACCTCTACAATCACGAAAAATTTTGGACCTAAATGAATACTATGCAAAACAGAAATAACTGACTACAACTCGACTAAAACTCGACCGTTTCTTCAGAGAGAAAAAAAGTATCGTAACATCGGTATCACACAAATAGAAGCACGAAAAATTCACGAATAAAGAAAAACTAAGACAAGCAAGGCTATCTAAAAAAAATTTTACGCAAAGTAGACCAAAATCTAAAAAAAACTATTTACCCAAGCAAGGCATCAAAGCAAACAATGAAAAGCAAATAAGAGCAAACACGAAAGCATAAAACTACTACGACCTAAATAAAAGAAACTAGCAAACACACCAAACGAAAATGAACATAAAAATCTAAAAACTAAGCAACAAAAGCCAAATCCACGCAACACCAATAAAAACAACGGGCACCAACACAAGCAAATAGTGATACAAGGCATACAAGGTACTCACACGTGCCGAAATTAACAAAGCCGCACTTCTCCCCCCCCCCCCCCAAACTTATTTCGCATCCCAAAGGAGGAATAAGTTTGAAAAGAGAAAGGAATGGCTTTGTTAACGGAGTACCTGATCACTGTGGCGGAAATGGCGGGTTTGTCGGCGAGCTCGGATCATAGCGGGCATGTGAATCGGGGAAAGGAGCAAAGTGGTACATCTCGTGTACCATTCGGTTGTAGTGGTCCTCCTGGGCCCACCTATCTTCCTGCCTCTTCCTCTCTTGCTCCCTCCAAGCAATCTCCTCTTGTCGCCACACTCTGTCCTCTTCGGCTCGTTTCTCCACGAGCTCGTACAACTGATTGACCCGAGTGGCAACAACACCTACCCGAGTCTCAACCTCGCCCAGCCGAGTTCCCAAAGAACCAAACTCGGTTGTCAAAGAACGCATACTCGCCAAATGATAATTGTCTTGCGCCTGCATACTCTCTTCGTGCATCTCTCTCTCTCTCTCAAAAAATCTCGTCTCAAAAGCCTCAAAATCCGGAGCTCTCATCTGAAAACTACTACCTCCACCGGTGGGAATCTCGTCACGGCTACCCCCCTCGGGTATATCATCCAGCTCCTCCTCGGCTCCCTCCAAGAACGGCTCATCAATGGTCACCTCCCGGCATTGCCTCTTACGAGACGCATCCAACGGTCAGATAAGTGCCAAATGAGCCTCGGAGCTCATACTCCACCTATCATATACATCGGATGCGTCGCCCATCACAGAGGTCAAGGTCGGAGAGGGGAGTCGGAAGAGGGACACGGTTTTGTTCCGACCGTGCAATTTCCAGTCGAACCCCTCGGTGAAGGCAAGCATCTCTTGCCTCTGCAGTGCCGGTTTATCCAAATAGATGTCTCGGGACACCGGCTCTCCTCTAATGCGCACCCCGAGATGCTCCGCGATAGGGGTCACGAACGCCCCAATCCCAATCCTCTGCTTCCCGGTCAGTCGGGCTTGTTTCTCCATGTGCTCAGAAAACATCCAGCGTGCTTCCGCCTACCGTTCAAGGCCAACCGTAAAAGGTGAAGATCAGTGGACAAACACATCCCCGAGTCGGTACGGCTCAAAATCGTCGAGGTGAACAGACGGTGGACATAACGGAGAACTAGGTTCCTGATCGAGGAGGCCTTGGCATACGTCGGATTATAAATGAGAAGCGTTTCCTCCCTGGGGTAAATCATCGTGGACCACAGCTCTATGTTTTCTTTGGCATGATCGCCCTGATGGAATGACCCGTCCTCGGCCCCGTTGATAATGGCGTTAACTTCGTCGGCCGATAGCTCCCTTTCTGTGTCGTCGAGGTTGAAGCGAATAGATGCCGGAGTCCCGTGCTCCCTATAAACCTCAAGCGTGGACAAAAACTCCACGGTGAGCACGTGGTAAGCGAGATAGTTTGCCCGAAAAATGTGCTCAAACCCGCACTGTCTTGTTAGTAACATAATATCATCGTATATCCCCATACCCTGAGCCGTCTCCTCATGCAAAAATCGGCAATGCTTGTGTGGCATTCCGATAAAGTGCGACCACCTTCTTTTAGACTCAGATCCAGTCAATCTGATCTTGAACTTCTTCGGGTCGAGCGCAGCCGGGATCTGAATAGCCGGCACTTCCTTCGTCGGAGCCCTTTCCTTCTCTGTGGTTGCCTTAGACTTTCCGGCCTTACACGGCTTCGACTTCTTGCTTTGATTTCCAGCCATTTCAAATCTCCTACAAAACAACCATCCAATCAATATCCAATAAGCAACTCATAATGCAAACATTCAACGAGTGTCGACATAATCCAATAATCCCACAATATCAACTAAGAGCCCTATAATGTCCAATAAACATCAAAATCATAGACCCGACAGCCATATACTACGATCAACAAATCACACAACCTCCCCCAAACTTCGACTCCCCCATTTCATATTCAAAGGATCAAAATCACAACCCACAATAACAAAACTACACACGACGATCATATTAGGACAAATTCTCTCCAATCCAATCTAATTCATTCAAAATTCGAATCATCATCAACAATTCAACTCATATCAATCCCAATTAACAATTCAATTCAACAAATTTACCCAATTTCAACAAATTCGAAATTAGGGTTCTTCCAATTTGGGGTTTTTTTTTCAAAATTCGTTCTATTTCATCAATTAATCTCCCAATTCGAAGTACCCATGAACATCAAGCATAGATAACATGTTTCCATCAAGATTCTATCAACAATCGGGCATAAAATTCACAGAACATCAAAGTCTAACAAAAGCCCCCAAAAAGTGGATCCCCAATTCGAATTTCATCAAAACTCCAAAAAGAATCCATCAAAGTGCTTCAAAACATGTATAGAATTGAAAAACAAGAGGATTAAGTGTCGAAATTAAGTACCTTGATCGAATTTTGAAGGAAGAACAGTAGAGAAAATCGCCCCTTGTGTTCTTATCGGCCGAGAGGTGTGTGTGTGAGAGAAAAACGGGTGATTAAGGTGTTTAAAAGGGGTTATTAATCATCCGGGTCGAAGTAGATACTGGACCGGGTATGTCCTATCGGCCTGGCCTATCGGCCGATAGTGGTCGATAAGCGATCTGAGAAACTTACGTGCACGGCTATCGGGCGGGACTATCGGTCGATAAGTGCACTTTATCGACCACCGCTTGTAACATTTAATTTTTCAATTTTCCTCGGCTATCGGCCGGGCCTATCGGCCGATAGGCTCGCCCGATAGGCTCGCCAGTCTCAAAAATTTTTTCAACTTTTTCTATTTCGCATACTTGGTCCCATTTTCGCTTGGATATGGCGATTGAAGTCCTGCAAGTATCCAAAACTCAACGTGCATGGATTAGAACTTAACAAAACTAACAAAGCTACTACGAAACTAGAAACTACAAAAATCACGCAAACGAACAATCGAAAACAAACGAATAAAACGAACTAATATACATACGTTGGGTTACCTCCCAACAAGTGCTACGTTTAACGTCTTTAGCTAGACGATACCTCATTCATTCCGGGTCTTCGAGGTAAGTAACATACTTCTCTTCGTGGTGCAACGGCTTGAAATAGTGCTTCATCCGATGTTCGTTCACAATAAACTTGTTCCCATCTTATTTCATCACGACATATGATCCGTTTTGATTTACTTGAAAGACGGTGTATGGACCAGTCCACTTCGACATCAACTTCCCCGGAAATAGACGAAGCCGAGAATTGAAAACGAGCACTTCGTCTCCCGGGACGAAGTCCTTCTTCCGAATGCGATCATTGTGAAACTTTTTCGCTCTTTCCTTGTAAATCCTCGCATTTTCGAAAGCCTCGTTTCTCCACTCATCGATTTCCAGCAGCTTCTCTCTTCTCGATCCACTAGCCTCAAGAAATTCGAAATTAATCTGTCTAGCGGCCCAATACGCTTTAATTTCCAGCTCCACCGGTAAATGACAGGATTTCCCAAAGACGAGCTGGTATGGAGACATTCCAATTGGAGTCTTATACGCGGTCCGATAAGCCCAAAGTGCATCATCTAGATATTTTGCCCAGTCCTTCTTGTTCGTGACCGTCTTCTCTAAAATTTGTTTGATCTCCCGATTGGCGAGCTCGGCTTGTCCATTAGCTTGCGGATGATAGGCGGACGTAATCTTATGTTTAACTCCATATTTTGCAAGAAGGGTTCCTAACCACCTATTATTAAAGTGGCTCCCCCCGTCACTCAACAAAGCTCGTGGAGTCCCGAAACGAGTCAAAATGTTCTTATTAAGAAATTTAATCACCACTTTCGAATCATTCGTAATCGTCGGCATCGCCTCAACCCATCTCGACACGTAGTCGACCGCAAGTAAAATATACGAATAGCCTCGTGATTTTGCAAACGGACCCATAAAATCGATACCCCATACGTCAAACAACTCTACTTCCATAATAGCGTGCTGCGGCATCTCGTCTCTTTTTGCTATGTTCCCCAATCGTTGGCATCTATCGCAATGTTTCACAAAAGCTTGGTAATCTTTATGAATAGAAGGCCAATAGAAGCCACATTGGTACACCTTCATGGCCGTTCGATTCGCTGCAAAATGACCCCCACTCGGTGCACTATGGCATTCTTCAATTATCCTTTGCCATTCGCTTTGTCGAACACACATGCGAATAATCCCGTCCGCGCACCTCCGATAAAGAATAGGGTCTTCCCAATAGTAGAATTTAACGTCATGGAAGAATTTCTTTCTTTGATGAGAAGAAAGACCCGTTGGAACATGCTTGATAGCAAGGAAATTAACATAGTCCGCGTACCATGGTGTATTGTCGGCCAAGGCTAGGATATGCTCGTCCGGAAAGTTCTCCTTTATTTCGACCCTCGAATCTTCTCCCTCAACCGGCTTCTCGAGACGGGAAAGGTGATCGGCAACAACATTCTCGCACCCCTTCCTATCCCGGATCTCCATGTCGAACTCTTGTAGAAGGAGTATCCATCTCACTAATCTCGGCTTCAAATCCTTCTTGGCAAATAGATAGCGAATCGCTGCGTGATCTGTATGAACAATAGTGTGAGTGCCCACTAGGTAAGGTCGGAATTTGTCGAATGCATAGACCACAACGAGCAACTCTTTTTCCGTCGTGGTGTAGTTCATTTGGGCCGAATCCATCGTCTTACTCGCATAATAAATTACCCGGAAAAGCTTATCCCGTTTTTGACCCAAAACGGCCCCAGCTTGATCGCTCGCGTCGCACATCAACTCGAATGGTGCACCCCAATCCGGAGTGATCAAGACCGGCGTCGAAATTAAGGCTCGTTTCAATGTCTTAAACGCCCTCAAGCAATCATCATCAAACTCAAATTTCACGTCTTTCTCGAGCAAGGAACATAACAGCTTCGTGATTTTTGAGAAATCCTTAATGAACCGTCTATAGAACCCCGCATGGCCTAGGAAGCCTCGTACTGATTTAACATTGGTTGGAGGCGGTAATTTCTCGATAGCAACCACCTTCGCTCGATCAACCTCCAATCCTTCCGAAGATACTTTATGCCCCAGCACTACGCCCTCTTGCACCATGAAGTGACATTTCTCCCAATTTAGAACAAGGTTCGTCTCCTCACACCGGGCAAGTACCAACGATAATTTTTTCAAGCAATGGTCGAAAAATGAACCAAAAACTGAAAAATCATCCATAAAGACCTCCATTATGTTCTCAACTAATCCGTGAAAGATGGCCATCATGCACCTTTGAAAAGTTGCGGGTGCGTTGCACAAGCCAAACGGCATCCTCCGGTAAGCGAATACCCCATAAGGGCACGTGAAAGCGGTCTTGTGTTGGTCTTCCGGAGCAATAGCAATTTGATTGTACCCCGAATACCCGTCCAAAAAGCAATAATACTCGTGTCCGGCCAAACGATCTAGCATTTGATCAATAAATGGAAGTGGAAAATGATCCTTCCTCGTCGCCGCATTAAGTAGCCGGTAGTCGATACAAACTCTCCATCCCGTGACTAGCCTTGCGCGATTAATTCATCTTTCTCGTCCTTGATCACGGTCATACCCCCTTTCTTAGAGACGACTTGAGTAGGACTCACCCACTCACTATCGGAAATCGCATATATCATCCCGGCATCTAACAATTTGAGCACCTCTTTTCTCACAACCTCTTGCATTGCCGGATTTAATCTTCGTTGCGGTTGCACCCTCGGCTTATGATCGTCTTCTAGCAAAATCCGGTGCATACAAATAGAAGGGCTTATTCCCTTAATGTCCAAAATCGTCCATCCAATCGCCCCTTTGTGTTTTCGGCACGTAATAGCTTCTCCAAGTTAGTAGGTCCGAGAGAAGAGGAAACTATCACGGGATAGGACTCGTTCTCGCCAAGAAGCAATATTGTAAGTGATCCTAAGCGGCTTAAGTTCTAACCCGGCACCTCGATCGATCGGTCCTCAGCGACAACTCCCCTTGAGCGGGTTTGTTGACATCAAGATAGCATACGTCCCTCTCATTAGATCGAAACTCGTTCGCCTCCAACATTCGAACATACTTTGGCAAATCCTCGGAAATTTCTTCAACATCGGAATGTGAGTAAATGGATTGTGAAATGCAATGCTCCAACAAGTTGGTCGGGCGGCATAATAGACTCAATTGCATAACATTCCTCGGGCGCATCCTCGGGCTTCTTCATCGCGTCATAGATGGAAATTTTGATTTTGATCATTAACCGGAAGGTAAGATCACCCTCTTGGACGTCGATAAGTGCTCTCCCCATCGCTAGAAACGGTCTCCCAAAGATCAATGGTTGATTCTCGTCCTCGGGCATATCAAGAACTACGAAATCGGTAGGAAGACTAAGTGTTGGACTCTAACGAACACATCCTCCACAACTCCCCTCGGATAAGAGATCGACCGGTCCGCCATGAGTAGAGAAATGGTAGTCGGCTTCATCTCCCCAATCTTCAACCTCTTAAAGATGGACAGAGGCATAAGATTGATGCTTGCCCCGAGATCACACAACACATTACGGAACGTTTGGTCGCCAATCATGCATGTCAAAGTAAAACGTCCCGGATCCTTCTGTTTGAGCGGGAGCTTGTTTTGAATGATAGTGCTACACTCCTCTGTCAAATTTATTGTTTCAAACTTCGCCAACTTCCTCTTGCTTGCCACAGTGTCTTTCAAGAATTTAACGTACCCCGGCATGTCTCTCAAAGCGTCTAGAAGTGGAATGTTGATATTCACCTTTTGAAACATGTCGATAAACCGTTGAAGCTTTTCATCATATCTCAACTTGGCCAATCGCTGTGGAAATGGAGCTTTTACCTCAAAATCCTTCACATTCGAACCTAAAGGAGCCTTTCGACCGATAGGGGGGTCGATAGGCTCAATTTCTGGTATTCTGTCTAGGTATCGGGTGGGCCTATCGGCCGATAGTCTTGGCCGAAAGGCCTGCTGCGTTTCATCTTCCTTCTCGTTCTCGGCTCTTGTTTCTAGTACATCCTCGTTTCCAGATTCCTCAACTTCAGCCCCATGATTACTGTACCTCGTCCCACTCCGAAGCTCGATTGCGTTGCATTGTTGCGTCTTCGGGTTGGTCTCGGTACTGCTCGGAAAATGGCTCGGCTTATGAATTCCGGCTTGGGCGTTCGCCATTTGACCCATTTGGGTCTCCACCATCGACATATGCTTTGTCAAGGCTATCACAGAGTTTCCAATAGATGTCACACTATGCTCGAGAGCCCCGAACCTCTTGTCTGCTTTATAAATAAAATCTTTTTGACTCGCCTCTAACCGTTCCAACATCTCTTCCATCGGTATCTTAGCAATTGGCTCTTGAATAACCCCGTTTTTCACGTTAAATTCCGGTGGTGGCTGAAGAGCATTGTTCGGGTTGGCATAGGAGAAATTAGGGTGGTTTTGATTGTTCGGATAATAGTTCCCCCTATTTCCCGCTTGCCGGAAGTTTCCTCCTTGCACGTAATTTACATCCTCCTCAATTGCAATAGGCTCGTTTAGCTCTTCAAAAACTGCATTGACTCCCAAAGTCTTCTTTCTTAGCATCTCAAGCTCTTTTTGTTGTCTTTCAAATTTCGCCTTCAAATCACCGTAGGCGTCCTCGTCACCGGATGGGACCTTTCTTCTCGTCATCTTCCTATCGGTCACCTCCTCGTAATCATTGTTGACCGCTAGCTCGATGAGATTCTTGGCCTCTTCATAATCGTTAGCAAGAAATCCCCCTTTCGAGGAATAGTCCAACTCTCTTCTAGCCTTCCTCGTCAAACCCCGATAAAACCGAATGTAGATTTCCTCCTTGTCAATTCCATGCTGTGGGCATTTGCGAAGTAGCTTCTTAAATCGGATCCATGCCTCGTATAAGTGTTCATCCTCATATTGCTCGAATTGCAAGATATCGTTGATTTGTTTTTGCACCTTCGAGGGAGGATAGAACTGTGCTAAGAACAACCGAGTCATCTCTCTCCAAGTACCAATTTCCTTCCGATCTAGGCTCTTGTACCAATCTAGTGCATCGTCTTCTAAGGAGAACCGGAATAGGCGGAGCTTAATGACATCCGGAGGCACTCCGTTTTGCTTGATGGTGGCACATATGTCCAAAAATGACTCAAGATGAGCGTTTGGATCTTCATTAACTCCTCCTCCGTATGTTTGAGACTTCACCGTAGCGATGAGGGATGGCTTAAGCTCGAAGTTGTTGGCATCAATCTTCCCCCAACCTCCTTCTTGATAATCGTCCAGCTTCGGTCGAAAACGGGCATTCAAAGGGATCTTCTCGGGATGAGCGAGTTCTCGTGGTGGGTCAACAATACCGGCCATGGATTCAACGATAGGTATAGACATAGTCTCGGTTCTCGCTTCTTGCTTCTTCCTCCTCAAAGACTTCTCGATTTCCGGATCCAAAGGAAATAAGTCCTTTCCTTGGGATCTTGTGATCATGCACCGCCTACAAGGAAGAGAAAACAAGATGTGAGGAAACGAGATCGAATATTAATAATAATAGTATACAACCTAAAGTAACAATCTCTTCTTTTTCGAATTATCCCTTTAAGTTTTCTATCAATTCCCGGAAAGCGCAAAAATTGATCGCTAGAAATTCGCGTAGTATGGTTTTCAAATCCGATCAATTTTAAAATTTGTAAAACCTCGAAGTATTTCCAAGGTGTCGAACCCAAGGGAATTGATATGTCGAAAATAAAGGAAGTAACTCTACTCAAAATTTGACTGCTATTTAGGAATCCGAAAATTTGGTTTGTTTCTAATTATATAACTTCAAAAATCGAAAAATAAAAATTAAATATCAATTAATCCTAAAAATAAAAAATCTAGAACAATAAGATAAGAATTCCAAGTATTATGCAAAGAGAGCAAAATAAAGTGAATTATCTAAATCAAGCAAATAAAGCAAATTAACAAGATAAAATCACAAGTTGAAAGCTAATTGATCCTAGGGTAGTATCGTCTAATTGAGTTCACATAATCCATTCACTTGATTCTTTTTCCCCAAATTTTAATTCAATCCTAGAAATAATCACTCAGCCGATCTAGAATTCCGATCAAGGCAACCTAGAAAGATAGTTAATTTAAACCCTTTTCCCGCAAGGCTCAAAGAATTTAAATCACTTAAAAAGCGTCAACTTATTTATCTATGATTTATCTTACTCCACTCAAGTCTTAAGATCAAATCATATTGTGCATCAAGTATTTCCACTAATTAATTAATCTTTCCGGGCAAAATTAATTAGCTAACATGCATCGATTAAGGGCCCTTTAATCTAGCATGAGATTTAACACATCTTGATCACAAGCCTAGGATGAAAGGTAAAAAGGTAATCAAAGGGACATCATGTGAACATCAATTAAATTACTAACCCTAGAATCAATCAATGGATTTAGCTAGAGATAATTGATATTAAACAAGAAATAGATGGAGAATACATATTATTAATATGAAAAGAGAGATTACAACCCTTCCGGATGAACTCTGAGTCTTCAATCTCCGAGAAAGTAGAAAAACAATAATAATTGCTGCCTTGCAAAAAGTTCTAGTCTCCTAGGAAAAAAACGTAAAAAATGTGCTAAAGATGATAAAAGATGATAAAAGATGATAAACTAGGTCTAGAAGGAGGTGTATATAGCCTATGGGAGTTAAACTCCCGATTAGAACTAATCTAGGAAACAAAATCTATCCAAAAGAGTCACAATCTGTCAAAACTCGAGAACCCGCGGAGAAGCCTATCGGCTGATAGGCTGGCCCGATAGTTGGTCTGTCGGCGACTTCACTCGGTAGGGCTCGGAACACCTGTCGGACGCACCTATCGGCCGATAGGCTGGCCCGATAGTTGGTCTGACTTTTGCAAAAATCCATTTCTTCCGTCCGTTTGACTCGACTCTCGGTCCTTTGTCTCGTTTTGGGTCCTTTTGGCTCTAAAAACCTGCAAACACACTAAAACCAACCCAAACGCGTAATACGGCTCGACTAATCATAATTAAGCCAAATACGAGCACATTAATCACGAAACGAGATAAAAACCTAGTATAAAATCCTAGAAAAATGTGGTAAAATTACCACCTATCAGTTACCACCAGCTTTGAGTCGGATTAACAAAGTATTTCATGTATCCCAGTTGAGGAAGTATGTTGCTGACTCGAGCCACATTATTCGATTCGAAGAGGTCGAGATATCCGATGACCATTCATATGAAGAGCGTCCTGTGCGGATACTTGATAGGAGGGTCAAACAGTTGAGAAATAAGACGATTCCCTTATTGAAGATTCAGTGGTCGAGACACGAATTCGAGGAGGCTACGTAGGAGACTGAGGATAGCATGTGAGAGAGGTATCCCGAGTTGTTTACCCCTTAGTTTCGGGGATGAAACTCCTTTTAAGGGGGGAGTATGTAATATCCGCCTGAACTCTCGTCTTTACTGTTGTATTTTTTTGGATAACTCGAGTATTGTCGTACCATATCTGTATATATTATAATAAGTATACTATTGAGACATGTTAAATCGAATTGTTTATCTTTGTTGTTCACACTATAGTTGATTGCTAGATGTTGTTTGGAGAATTGCATTTTTTGACTACGTGTTGCCCATAACGTATGCTACTATGTTATCGTTACGTACGCTATGTATGTAACATTACGTACGTAACACTCTTATGTTAACGTACGTAATGTGGTGTATCAGACAGCATCTCGCCTTTCGGTGGGTGGGGCCAGACGTAGACAGTGGTCGGTGATCCGTTCGTGACAGAACGGCCATTATGTACATAATGGCTATGTGTTAGCGTACGTAATGTGCCTGGGCCTTATATACGTTAATATGACAACGTACGTAAGAGCATATGTGATTTGAGGCAGTAGCCTCTGGGAATTCGTTGCGTATGTAATGCCCGTAGGATTACGTATGTAATGTGCTTAACATACGTTAAGCGTTAGCTATAGCTTATGTAATGCTTATATGGGTTATAAAGGTATGGCTTGCCTTTCATTTTCTGCACGATCCAACTCAACCCCTCCCTCTGAAAACTGATCCCCTACCTTGTTAAACCAATTTCTAACCCTTCCATCTTGTGTTAGAGCTCCGTAACTTAGATTGTTGCTTGGTGATAAGAAGTTTGGAGTGTGTTCTTGGAGTTTTGGTGCTATTCTTCATTCCTTTCTTGAGGTTGGTAATCTTAACTCATGTTGTTTCATATGATTGATGATGTTAGTAAGGAGTAATTCTTGTAGTGTTAGATTAATCAAGTAGAACATGATGGTTATTGGATTTATCAACAAACTTAGTGTGGAACATGATAATATTGTTAGTATCATCCCTTGAATGATTGATGAGGTTGTGGAATAACATGTTCATTATAAAACCCTTAGGAAATCATGTTAAAACCAGATGATTAGGGTTTATGAGTATGTTTTTAATGCTAGTAATATCCTATGATGTTATAGCCATACATTGGAGAGGGTTTAACAAACTTCTTGGGAAGAACTTGATGAGTATCAAAGATTTTAATGATGTTTTTAGAGTTTGAAAAATCCTCAATGATATAATTATGTTTTGAGAAAATTCTTTAAGGGATAGTAATGGATTGTGAAGAACACAAATACAACCGTTATATATTCAAGTTAATCGGATGTGTTGATAACTTAATAAGGTGTTGATCGTCATATTAATACGTTGATAGTGTTCTTAGGATGATTATAATGATTATGGGTGATAATGATACTATAAAATTAGTGACCGAATTTATTTACAATGATCTGTGTGTAATGGAAGACGTAAATGTGGGTGAACCTAAATAACTTGGTAAAACCGGTTTTTAAAGATGAACTTGGTGTATCATAATTCGTTAATGAAGCTATGGGATATTCGTTGGAATAGGATGAACCATTCGAGTAATATTTTGGGTGTTGTTTCCTAGGAATTGATATCATTATTGCATGAATGTGTTGTTGAATGAGTTACATCTCATTCAAGGCTGCTCGTTCGAGTGAGTATTAGTAGTCGAGGATTCCGACCATTTGTTTGTTTGAAGAAGGGCTATTCGTCTACGGAATTGAGGCAAGTTATCTAGCTTGTTTATAATGATGATTGAATTACTGTGAATATTATACATTTCGTGTATACGTAATGTTCTATGAATATGTGATTCATGATGTGATGTCGTTCTTGATCGTATTACCGCTTTGTGGTGGGATGGTATTCCCAAGTTTATCGCCTTTGATATCGTTGGTCTCGTTGAGCCTTGTTGTAGCTTCGGTGAGTTGTTCGATTCTTGAGTAAATGTGTAATTTGTTAAGTTTTGTTGTCATGTTGCATCATGACATCTCTGGAGTCATATTTGCGTGCCAATTGGTTATGTGTAGGATTTTTAGCCAGGCCCTTTTTGGTCGTGCGTGGATGTTTCTGCATTGGACCATACACATGAGACGTAGCTCGTGAGGCTAATTAGGTACATCGTTCCACGTATATTCTGGATTCCGTATACATAGTGGACGTGTGCACGGACACATTTCCAGATCGGGTGTACTGTGACGTCCGTCTTCAGCCATGTTGTTTGGTCGTTCATATTCCGAGTATGATTGGATATGTTCGACAGTTTGGGACTGACTGTTATACGCCCGAGGAGTATATTCAGTAGTCGGTTGTTTCTTTGAGATCCGTATGTATATGAATTGTATAATGCCATGAGAATTATTATCATGTATAGTTAACCCTATGGTTTGGGCGAAATACTTGTATTTCAGGGCGAGGAAAAGGCAAGGCTCAGGAAGAGCACAATGGCGGCGAAGGGTATTGAAGGGTGCTAGTTCTGGGGTGCCGAGTCTTTTGTCGGCCGGTTATGTCTTAACTGTGGAATTTCATTTTTCTATTTTAATTTGGACGAATGTATTATTATTGTTTTGGGTGTATTCCATCTCCATATGGTTTATACCGGATTTAGATCCTGTGTACAGTTGTATGAGTTGATGTATACGGTTTACACTCCTAATAGGAGCTATGATTAATATATTGTGGTTCGGTACCACATCTATGGGATGTCTAAATTATGTTTTGATATCACCTGGTGGGTCCCGGTGTGGGGTCCACGGCACTGTAATAGCCACCATTTTTCGGGGTGTTACAGGATAGGGATCTTATCCCAATGGACCCCCGTAAGGCCACCTTTTTCCATCATATGAACCTTGGTCTGACCAATATGACCAAGTCTAAGATGCCACTTAAGTGCTTGGTTTGTTTCATCCCTACCACGCTTCCTAGTTATAGTGTTCACAGTTGTTTTATTCTTTAGATTCAAATGGTATAAACCATTTAATAATGTATCAGTACCAACCAATTTATTTCTGAAATAAATATGACAGGACCCATCTCCAATAAAGAAGTGGAATACCTTTCGGTCCATGACCTGAATTGATACATTATTCTTATGCCCCTTGGGCAAAACAAGTATATCATCTAAAGTAAGAATAAAACCAGATTCTAAAACATAAGGGATCTAATATCAGAAGCCTCGACACTATGTCCACTTCCGAAGGTGACCAGCACCTCCCCTGAATCCAGCTTTCTACTTCGTTCCAGATCCTAATTCATTGTACAAATGTGAGAAATCGCATCGAAATCAATTATCCAAGAAGTAGAATATACAGTTACAGAATAATTTGTTTCTAAAACCAGTAGTTCCGTACCTGAAGGCGCATTATGGTCAAATTTTGGATAGTACCTCTTTCAGTGGCCTAGCTCACCGCAGTTAAGGCACTCATCCGTTTTCTTGGACCCCTTGCTCTTTTGAACCATTGGGGCTTTGCCCTTTCCCTTATCGATCTTGGCTACTGGACCTAACTGCTTCTTGTTCTTTTTCTTCTTATTCTTGGACTTCCAAGTCCCAGAAGAAATCACAAGTGCAGCTTCCTTTCCCTTGCTAAGTGTCTTCAGGGCAGTTGTCAATTTGTTCACTATCCCAGCTAAGTTACATGCAATCTCACTGCAGTTGAAGTTCATGAAAAATTGGGAAAAGGAGTCAGGAAGTTACTGCAGTATAAGGTGAGTTTGGAGAGATGCATGCATCTGAAATCAAGAGCTTCCAATCTCTCAATTATCGAGATCATCTTGAGGACATGGTCCCCAACCCTCTCTCCTTCCTTCATCCTGGCGCCGAATAATTGCTTTGATATCTCATATCTAGCAGATCGACTATGCTCTCCATAGAGCTCAGATAGGTGCGCTAAGATGGCTCTCGAAGACATCACCTTTCATGGGCATGTTGAAGCTCATTAGTCATTGAGTCTAGCATGTACCTGCGCACTCTTACGTCATCTTTTACCCATTTCTCATAGGCATCGACATCTTCCTGATTGGCTCGTGTTCTTGTAGGAGCTGCTGGAATGTCCGCCTCCAAGACGTTGTAACACCCCCAAACCGATTGGGAATATTACAGCGCCGCAGACCCTCTCGGTGAGGATCTACCAGGCTAAATACAGAAAAACACGATAAACCATACATGCCAACACACTAAAGTCGAACCACTAGACCAATTTGGTATTTGCCACAACACAACATATCAAACATACATAACCGATTCTCATAATTCGTACCCGCGCAGGGGTTAGAACATATCAACATCCCCATAAAATGGGAGAACAATACAACGGAGAGACAAACAACAAGACTCTACCAGAATACTCAACGACTGGTCTTCATGTGATTAGTATCGTCGTCTTCCATCATCTTTCGTACCGATCCTGTGATTCGCTCCCCAGCAACCTGCAATTACCTGGACGCAATAGAGACATCCACCCCCCGAATACTCGGAGGTTGGCAAAACTCCACTGTTTTGCTAGTGCAGGTATAAAATATAAATACAAGCCATACATATCATATTTTGGTAATACAATAACTTGATTAATTTAGAAAGACTTCCCGAGATGTTTCAGTTAGTTAAAATAGTTCAAGTCTTGAAAGTAGAATTGAACAAGTAAGCACTTTGAAAACAACTCCGAATCCCGAGAGTTTTTGATTGGAAAATAATCACAAAAACTATAGCCATACATCAATTCACAACTGAGGACCAATTACACACAACACATCATCCATAAGCCATTCTAGTCCAAGCACCTCTGATAAATATGTATTACATCCCAAGCATTATGGCAGGTCAAAACATCATGATACTCCGGACATATCACATAAATGCATCAAGCCACAAGGCTAAAAATACTCCTGGTTAACCGTGGATCCGAAAATATGCGAATCCCTCCTCGACCCCGTCGGGCCCTCTCGGAGTGGCTAACCCAAATGTTCGCGGAACTGTCATAAGCGGAACCCTCCTCGGCCCCGTCAGGCCCTCTCGGAGTGAACGAATATAACTCTCACACTCAAAAGTAATATCCGACTTCCAATGCAAAGGACTATAAACCATATACTCAGAGTACTCACTAGAATGGCCTCCGCAATCGGACACAAGCAAGATTAACAATATAATCTACAAACTATGAAAGGTAGGAATGAAACGAGGTAAACAGCTAGTAAAATGTTTTAAAGAATTCACAGCCTTCCGGAACCCATTTTGGGACACAATCCAAGGTTATTTCCAAAATACAATTCCAATCACAAATCACAGGGTCCAAGACCCAAATATTCACATCGACATCGTCCCAAGGGTTATTCGCATCCCGTGCTAGTAATGCACGGACCCCGGAGCCTCCATGAGGAATCCCCGAGTGAAAAACCCAATGGAAAACCACACAACATCACACATCATTGTGACGACAGTCATCTAACAGTACCACACGAAAACCGGGCACAACATACAATACTAATACCCATTCTCAGAATGACACACTCGTTCTTGAACACTCAAGTTAATTTGAAGAAGACATTTATCAGGAATAGATACTTATATATATATATTGATTCTTTTGAAAGTTAAATAACATTCAATTTTCACACATAGACAATCACCAATTTATTATGTCTACGAAACACGAAGTGTATGGGCAAGATAGTTGCCTCAAAACCACGAGCAATGGAACATCGAACAGACGGGTTCGAGCAGCCCCCGGGCTTCCAAATAACGATCAAGAATCTCGACAGTCCCCCGAATACTACGAGAACAATACCATCATGAATCAACAAACTAATCGGAATCCAAATCAACACTGAGAACAACAAGGATCTAAGTGTTCTCAATGAGATCAAGAATCATTATTCCGGGTGATACAAAATCAATAAATGAGTTGTCAAACCAAAACCCACGGCCAAGACACTCAATAATACTCAACCGATCGGATAAGATCGTGTAAAAATCACCAGAACCAAGAAAAACCCCCAAATTCAAGAAACTAGGGTTCTAAGAAGAGAATACCTTGATTTGAGCAAGGGAGATGATTAAATGTTGTTATACACCTACAAATCCACTCCAAGATGAAGCTTGATGATGAAGATCACCCAAAATCTCCCTTGGAACTCGCTCCCGACGGAAAGAGATGAAGAAAAGTGAGAAATGACGAAGTAAAGTCTGCTGCCCAGTATTTATACTGGACAGTTATTAGCGTGCACTAACCAGACAGCATTAGCGCGCGCTAACGAGGTCAACGCCTCAGAATACTTGGCCTGTAACGGTTAGCGTGCGCTAGTCAAATAAGCGTAGCATGCGCTAACGGGTCACGAAACCAGTCCAGTAGCCCCTGGACAGGTCTGCACCTACCAGGTAGCGTGCGCTAGGAATAATGATTAGCGTGCGCTAATCAGTCAATAGCGTGCGCTAGCTATCAACCTTAGCGTGCGCTAACGAGACCCCAGTCCCAGTCCAGTAGCTCCTTGACTGCCTCTGGACTGGCAGTTAGCGTGCGCTACATGCCCGGTAGCGCGCGCTAATAATAGCATAGTAGCGTGCGCTACACCACAAGTGGTAGCGTGCGCTACATTGAAATGGGTCAAAAACTCATGAAATGATCTGGAACGGAAATCAAACACGTGTCAACTCATGACACAACCATACATGGCACAACATTCCAACGATGTGGACCATAACAATCCAATAAAACCCAGAAAACTCAACGAATCCAGAACAAAGATCTCGGGTATTACATTCTACCCCTCTTAAAAGAAGTTTTGTCCTCGAAACTTGAAACATAGAACGATCAATGCAAAACAATTTCAGATAACACCCGCTATCCATTGCTGACAACCTGCAACGAATCACATGCAACACGTGGCTGCTACCATCGATATCGCGATGCCAGAATGATAACGAATCGCAACGAACAAAATCAATATGGTTGACCAACCCGAATAGTACATCAATTAAAACGCGAGTTAATCGCTGAAAAGTTACGAAATTCCACAACACAAGGATTGGAAGATCGAAAACGAAGTTAATTTCCTGAACTCAAGGAAATTACGAAGAAATCTGAATGCTCAAATCACGATACAAGACCAACAAGACTGGACAACAAGCGATCGAACCACAACGATCGAGACAACATCAGTCGAACAATCATATTCGAATCACGATGGATGACAAAATCACATAACCATTCCAAAGTCCACATCTCGACTCGAGACAATAGATGGTCTGGTAAAAACGACAAGATATACATTAACATACGACTCATATGAATGGAGTCGAATTTGGAAAAAAAGTCACAATGACAAACGGATTAATCCGAAATAATACCACAACTCGTTCGATCAACAAAAACAAAAGATTAGGACAAGTTCAGAATATATCAACGAACACAAACAAGTTGATATGATTGAGAACACAGAAGTTCAAAAATCTGATTCTCTTCCAATAGAAGAAGTTCATCCCCGAAATTCGAAACAACAAGGCAAGAAAATAACACAACATACAACTGGCAGACTACACTCTCAGGGACTCCTCGGAGTCGATCCTCATATTAGTGCTCAAGTCTGTGCCTCGGAAGGCTCGGTGACTAACTAGCAAAACTAAACCCGGTGTCCCATGAGTCCACACTTGTAACATGTTACCGGCGGAGAAGGGCAATGCGCACGAACATGCCTCGACACATTACAGTTAAAACACCTCCTGGCTTTACCAGGAGTCAAAGCAGAGGACGTGAAACTCTCAGTCCCATGCATCATGCGATGGAGTCTCATAGCAGAGAGACTACGACGTTGCAATCTAGAAACACCAACTCGTGTATTATCCATAAGGTCATCGGACTTCCTCTGCTTTTTTGACTCGTGCACACGCTCCGAAGATAACGAAGCTAGTTCGTAGGCTAAGGCTCGATCCTGTTAATCCCTCAACGAAGTCCAAGTAAATCCCGCCATATACTGGCTAATCTACAGCTTCATACGTCTGTCACAATAAAGGATCTTCTCTTCTTCGGTTCTCACCTGATCTCGCACATAAATGAGTTATTTGCTATAGTCGATGATAGCCTGCGACACCGATATATGTTGCGGTTCTGCCAAATAAAATCCACGATTCCTCTGATCTCTAATCAGTTTCGGACAGAACTCAGCTCCCATAAACGCCTAGGACTCCGCCCACGTGACATCACGATCACGAGATTTAACAGATTCCCACCAACTAGCGGCATCTTTGTTAAGAAGGTACTGAGCGATAGGTACCTTCCGCTCTTCGGGACAATTGACAGCCTCGAATATGTTTCCCAACTGGAAAAGCCAACCGTCCCAGCCCAATGCATCCGTAGCACCGGCGAATCGAGGGGGATTCGTATGGATTATCTCTCGAAGCCATTGATTTACACCGATGTTCTGAGTCACGTCAGTGTTGTGTTGAACCGCCTGGGTCAACTGAGTCATCTGTGATGCTACTTGTTGCAGTGTAGTAGCAACACTAATACTAATGTCATTCCTGGCAATATTCTCTCGATCCTGCGTCTGATCCCCGTGGCCATCCGTACCACGGTTGCGACCACGACCTCTGCCCCTCGGCATATTAACAAGCAACCACCTAACGCAATGAAAACCACGTAATCACACACAATAATTTTTGTCATTGGACAACACACATAGAATACGGTCACAAATGATCGGTCTAACAATCGCAAAAGTTAGACCTAACGGCCAAAATGCAGTACCAAAGATTATGACCAGACGGATTAGCATGCTACAACAGAGACTTAGCGTGCGCTAGCCATGCCATATTAGGGCGCGCTAGCTGCACACTTGGCGTGCGCTAATTGCTCCAATTCAGAAACACATTATGAACATATGCCAAACCATACCAAAATCTAAGGTTACAAATAAACAACAGCGTACAAATCCAAACGCCAACGGTTCACATAATTATAACATGACGCAAATAACGATCAGAAGATAATTAATATTCAAAACTGAATTCCCACCTCTCGGTCAAGAAAACTATCTTAATGAGTGCATATCGAATGACTAAGCGTCCCCACCACCCCTTTAATCACAACTCCGAGCATTATAGTCGAAATGATAGTAACATCATTACTACATACCTACTAATCGTAATTCATAACCGAAAAGTTAAAAGCAGAAATCACGTTTCAAGTAAATTTTTGATAGACCTCATTTGAGTTTTTTTAAAAATCAAATTTTGAAAATTTGCAAGGCAAGATGAAAATAAAATGTGAGTAGTTTGAATTCTCAAAAAATTTCTATCTCAAGGTTATCATAGGAAATCAAATTTTTTCCTCTCTAGAAGGATGTTTTATAATGAAATTTACGTGACTTCCCAAAGCATTTATAGTTTCAAATATCACGTTGATAAACTCTCCTTGTGTAGCCACACCAAAACATTACTACTGTAAAAACGATTTATACAAGGACATATATATATATATATACATATATACATATACATCGGCACCACTCTTCATTCCAGTACAATGCAAGAATCAACAATCATGGAGTACGTATTCACGATTCACATTTAACTCCACATCATAACACAAAAATCACACAAGCTCGTGTGACACGAGACGCAACATATAGAGGGGAGACTTACATCCACAGATCGCACGAAGATGATGGCTGCACCTTGATACTAATCACGACCGACATCTCACACGACGCGTCGCAACACGACTCAGTCAGACAAAATTTGACAAGACAAGACCCGATAACACACGACTCAACTCGACAGCCTATGTTTCCTCAACCTAAGCTCCGATACCATATTCTGTAACACCCCCAAACCGATTGGGAATATTACAGCGCCGCAGAACCTCTCGGTGAGGATCTACTAGGCTAAATACAGAAAAACACGATAAACCATACATTCCAACACACTAAAGTCGAACCACTAGACCAATTTGGTATTTGCCACAACACAACATATCAAACATACATAACCGATTCTCATAATTCGTACCCGCGCAGGGGTTAGAACACATCAACATCCCCATAAAATGGGAGAACAATACAACGGAGAGACAAACAACAAGACCCTACCAGAATACTCAACGACTGGTCTTCATATGATTAGTATCGTCGTCTTCCATCATCATTCGTACCGATCCTGTGATTCGCTCCCCAGCAACCTGCAATTACCTGGACGTAATACAAACATCCACCCCCCGAATACTCGAGGGTTAGCAAAACTCCACTGTTTTGCTAGTGCAAGTATAAAATATAAATACAAGCCATACATATCATATTCTGGGAATACAATAACTTGATTAATTTAGAAAGACTTCCCGAGATGTTTCATTTAGTTAAAATAGTTCAAGTCTTGAAAGTAGAATTGAACAAGTAAGCACTTTGAAAACAACTCCGAATCCAGGGAGTTTGTGATCGGAAAATAATCACAAAAACTATAGCCATACATCAATTCACAACTGAGGACCAATTACACACAACACATCATCCATAAGCCATTCTAGTCCAAGCACCTCTGATAAATATGTATTACATCCCAAGCATTATGGCAGGTCAAAAAATCGTGATACTCCGTACATATCACAAAAATGCATCAAGCCACAAGGCTAAAAATACTCCTGGTTAACCGTGGATCCGACAATACGCAAATCCCTCCTCGACCCCATCGGGCCCTCTCGGAGTGGCTAACCCAAACGTTCGCGGAACCGTCATAAGCGGAACCCTCCTCGGCCTCGTCAGGCCCTCTCGGAGTGAACGAATATAACTCTCACACTCAGAAGTAATATCCGACTTCTAATGCAAAGGACTATAAACCATATACTCAGAGTACTCACTAGAATGGCCTCCGCAATCGGACACAAGCAAGATTAACAATATAATCTACAAACTATGAAAGGTAGGAATGAAACGAGGTAAATAACTAGTAAAATGTTTTAAAGAATTCACAGCCTTCCGGAACCCATTTTGGGACACAGTCCAAGGTTATTTCCAAAATACAATTCCAATCACAAATTATAGGGTCCAAGACCCAAATATTCACATCGACATCCTCCCAATGGTTATTCGCATCCCGTGCTAGTAATGCACGGACCTCGGAGCCTCCATGAGGCATCCCCGAGTGAAAAATCCAATGGAAAACCACACAACATCACATATCATCGTGACGACAGTCATCTAACAGTACCACACGAAAACCGGGCACAACATACAATACTAATACCCATTCTCAGAATGACACATTCGTTCTTGAACACTCAAGTTAATTTGAAGAAGACATTTATCGGGAATAGATACTTATATATATATATATATATTGATTCTTTTGAAAGTTAAATAACATTCAATTTTCACACATAGACAATCACCAATTTATTATGTCTACGAAACACGAAGTGTATGGGCAAGATACTTGCCTCAAAACCAAGAGCAATGGAACGTCGAACGGACGGGTTCGAGCAGCCCCCGGGCTTCCAAATAATGATCAAGAATCTCGACAGTCCCCCGAATACTATGAGAACAATACCACCACGAATCAACAAACTAATCGGAATCCAAATCAACACTAAGACCAACAAGGATCTAAGTGTTCTCAAGGAGATCAAGAATCATTATTCCGGGTGATACAAAATCAATAAATGAGTTGTCAAACCAAAAGCCACGGCCAAGACACTCAATAATACTCAACCGATCAGATAAGATCGTGTAAAAATCACCAAAACCAAGAAAAACCCCCAAACTCAAGAAACTAGGGTTCTAAGAAGAGAATACCTTGATTTGAGCAAGGGAGATGATTAAATGTTGTTATACACCTACAAATCCACTCCAAGATGAAGCTTGATGATGAAGATCACCCAAAATCTCCCTTGGAACTCGCTCCCGATGGAAAGAGATGAAGAAAAGTGAGAAATGACGAAGTGAAGCCTGCTGCCCAATATTTATACTGGACAGTTATTAGCGTGCGCTAGCCAGACAGCATTAGCGCATGCTAACGAGGTCAACGCCTCAGAATACCTGGCCTGTAACGATTAGCGTGCACTAGTCAAATAAGTGTAGCGTGCGCTAACGGGTCACGAAACCAGTCCAGTAGCCCCTGGACAGGTCTGCACCTACCAGGTAGCGTGCGCTAGGAATAATGATTAGTGTGCGCTAATTAGTCAATAGCGTGCGCTAGCTATCAACCTTAGCGTGCGCTAACGAGACCCCAGTCCCAGTCCAGTAGCTCCTTGACTGCCTCTGGACTGCCAGTTAGCGTGCGATACATGCCCGGTAGCGTGCGCTAACAATAGCACAGTAGCGTGCGCTACACCACAAGCGGTAGCGTGCGCTACATTGAAATGGGTCAAAAACTCATGAAATGATCTGGAACAGAAATCAAACATGTGTCAACTCATGACACAACCATACATGGCACAACATTCCAACAATGTGGACCATAACAATCCAATAAAACCCAAAAAACTCAACGAATCTGGAACAAAGATCTTGTAATATCCGGATTTATTACGGTGTATTTCATCTGTATTCAAACCCTGTATTATTCGGATTTATGGTTTTGATTATTGGAGTATGATATTTCTTGCATTGATATCTTTGTACATACGTATAGAAACAACATGTACAATTTCTCATGCAAACTCGTGATAGCGCACGCTAAGAATGTAGCTTAACGCGCGATATCAGGCTACTAGCGCACGCTATGCATGTAGGAGTTGCGTGCGCTAAGAACTCAATTATTGAGCGGGATGGCTAGCACATGCGCCAGCCGGGACATGGGTCCGAATAAGATTGCTGCGGATGAACCTGGACAGTTCTGAAGTCAACTCTTATTAGCGCGCGCTAAGGAAAGCTTAGTAGCGTGCGCTAACTTGTTAAAATGCAGAATATTATAAATGGGACAAAAACCCGTTTTGGCTTACATTTCATTCGTCAATTCTTCATTCTTGAGAGGCCAGAGAGCTGTAATAATCCTTCTACACACTTAGAACACATCTTGTTGGTCTTTGTATATTGGTTATCACTTGAGAGTAATCATTGAAGTGGAATAGCACCTTGGAGTGGCATACAACCAACCGGAGTCGGATTATACCTTACGGTTCAGTGATTTTCATCATATTAAGGTATGTTCAACCTATCTCCAGACTTAGAGTTGGATTCTAAAGAATTGGATGATCATATTAACGAGATATTGATTTTCATAAGTGAATTATCCAAAGTACATCATGTTTGGAATATTGAGATGAATAAGCCTTAAGTACGTTGATTATGATCATCATGATTCGAATCTTATTACATTGAACAAGTAAAGGAAGCTTCTATCATTGGTAATCTGAATCTAGTAGATGACTTCATAACAATCATGGACTTGACTTTAACATCATTATTGTTAGATGAATCTAAGGGATTGATCATGGAAGGATTTCTCTAGTATAGATGGAATGTTAAACAACTACATCATGATAATTTCGATGGATATAAGGTGTTGATATCAACCGTTAAGCCTTTCGAATCGTCATATGAAGAATTATAGTCGAAATGGAATATGGTTTTATAATGGTATGCATATCCTTGAATCCGAAGTTGTTATTATCTGTAAGATCATTAATAATCGTATGTACATGATATTCATGGAGGTAACATGGATTATCACGGAAGATTTCATTGTTTTGATCATGATTAGAACAGTTTACTGCCCAGCAGTATACTGCCATGCACAGATAGCACACGCTAAGCTATAAAGATTAACGTGCGCTATCGAGCACGAGTTAGCGTACGCTACGTTTGGTACGTAACGTACGCTAGGCCATCGAGCGAGTCGATCGGTGATCGATCAATCTTGACCATGCATAGTTAGCGTACGCTAGGCTTTGTTGTTTGCGTGTGCTATCAAGCAGACTTAACGCACGCTACACAGAGTACTTAGCGTGCGCTAAGCAGTTCAGGCAGATTACATTTTATGAACTTTTGGCCGTAAATCGAATTGTTAAACATTCGTACGACGTGAGATAAATCCTATATCATTCCTTTTGTTAAGGTTTGATCTTGATTGAGGAGGACGACCTTCGAGTGTTCGTTTTCGTGGAAGTATTGTTCTTGTCTTCAAATCGAGGCAAGTACTTTAATTGTTTTATGTATTGATCTTATACATATTGTCGTGCATGTATGTCGTTGTATGTCCACCTCGTGTTGGTCCAACAGGATCATCGGGGGATCTATGCTAGCGTGCGCTGGATCATCGGACGAGTTTTTCCACCACGGGTTGGTCTGACGGGATCATCGTGGGTTCTAGGAAGTGAACGCTGGATCGACAGAATTACCATGTGTATGTTATGATATCATGTTGTGATTATCAATTGTGTATGTTATGTTTGAGTTTCTCGCAGGAGAAGACTCGTTTGACATTTTATCATTTACGTTATTATTATTATTCTGCGTGTGACGTTGAATAATATGTTGTGGTACTTGTACTAGCATCGTTGTGCTAACCCCTTCGGGGGTGAACATTTTGTTTATGTTCAGGATCCGGAGAGCGGAAAACAACCCTTTGGAGCATGACGACGAGGGTGCGAGTGATGTCGGTAGGGTTTATTTGTCTGTTGTTTATTGGTTATTTCAATAAGTACTCTAGTGCGAAATCATTTATGCTGAATTTGAATTTGGTGATGTATTATTAAGTTCCTGTTGAACAATTGTACTTTCAGTATTTGGTCAGGACTATTGTATCTTAATTCCGTTATTTCCATTCGTTAGTACCTTTTAATGTACATTCAATTCTTGACCTTGTAAATCCTTATGTATAGGATTTACGGCGCTGTAATATTCCTGAATATATCGGGGGTGTTACAGAATATGGTATCAGAGCTAAGATTATGGATATCTTGGCCGTTGGGTTAAAATAGGGGTCATTTATGTCTTTTGAGGTAACCGGCCGTGAATGACATCACTGCACTGCCTACGTCTTCATGCGAACGGTGGTTGTAAGTTCCTAAACTCTATCTCGTTCTTTACATGTTGTGTCTCTTTATACTCGAATATTAGAACGATGTTGTTTCCTGTATATTGAGTATTTATGCTTACAGTATGTTGAGAGGCGGATGTGGACGTGGTCGCGGTCGTGGACGCGGACGAAGAAATGCTGAAAGGGAAGCGTCGCCTTCTAACCAGGCCAATCATAGCTCAGGCGAGCCGCAACAATATATTAATAACGAACCAAATCCTGCTGTACCAGAGATCCTTCGTCAAGTGGTGAACCAGATGACTCAGTTCGCCCAAGTCGTGGACCGAATGCAAGTGGCGGTGGGACTACAGCAGGGAGAGAGACAGCAAGGGATCCCAGACATGGGAAATCGAGGTGACCGGTGGCTGCAAGAGGTGGCGAAGATGCAACCACCCAAATTCGACGGTATTTCTGAGACTCCCACCTGGGACCATTGGTTGAAGGAACTGGAGAAAATCTTTGCAGGAATTGCGCGAGATGACCGGAGAGCCTCTATCGCTCAATATTTTACGATAGGGGAAGCGTCGAATGGTGGGAAGCCATCCGGCTGTAGACCATGATGCCGATTGACGAGTTTAGATTGATGATGGAAGCTCAGTATTGCCCTCGTCCCGTGAGGGAAGCCAAAATTCGGGAGTTTTTCTCCGCTCGGCCTTCCGATGTGCGGTATCGAGCAATTAAGGCGTTTAACCGGTGGCATTTGTTCGACATCCGGTCGAGCAGATGCGAAATGATGATCCATTTCGATATGAGGATGAAACCAGAAATCCAGAGGTACATGTCCGGATTTGAATGTACCACACTCCGTCAATACCAGGATAAGGCGTTGGCGTATGAGATAAAGGAAGCAGCTATGGAGAAATTTTCGGAATCCAAGAAACAGAAAGTCTCTGGTACTTTTACAGAGCACAAGAACAGCGGGCCCCGTAAGGCCCAGTCATCCTTTCACTCTTTCAAGAAACCTCTGCACCCAGTTAGGAGCGGAAAGAACTTCAGAGCGACATCAACTATTACTGATGTTACCAGAAAATGCTTTAACTGCGCCCAGACGGGGCACTATCGAAGGAATTGCCCCCTTCCTGCCGTGACTGGTTTTGATTGTGGATAAGAGGGACATCGGGAAGTGTTTTGTGAAGAGGCTGCAAAGTCTTTTAGAGCCCATACACCACAGCCAGTCCAGAAGGAAGCCAGTATCCAACAGACGCAGCAAAGTGTTCAAATGCCTCAGAATTTTGGCCGCGGACGAGGCAGAGGACAATGGGACCGAAAGGGGACATCGAGTGCCGGATCTGCTCCCAGTGCATGCGAGATGAGGAGGACAGACAATCGGGATCTTCTTGTCGCGCCAGTCTTGTCGAGATCCTTTCCCAGCCAGTTAGCGTTTTATTCGATACAGGAGCTACGCCTTCTTTTATATCTTTGTCTTGTGTAAATCGTTTGAATATTTCCAGTTTTCATACTTGTGAACCTTATGTTGTTGGTTTACCGAGTGGAGAGAGGATTGTCGGAAACTTAGAAACTAGAAATTTCCCTGTATCATTTGGAGGCAGAGAGTGGCTCTCAAATCTGATCGTGATAGAAATGCAAGGAGACGACCTGATACTCGGAGACGATTGGCTTAATCGATATGGAGCAATTGTAAACTACCGAAGGAGGAATATCTCGCTGATCGCTGACGATGGTTCCGAAATATTGTTCGAGGGGTGGAAACCGGGAAGCTCAGGAAAATTGATCAAGGCGATGAAAGTTGTCAAATTGTTGAAACAGGGCTGTACCGGATATTGGTGCTATGCAATGAAGAAAGAAGATGAAATTGTGGAACTTTCATCCATTCCTGTTGTGAACGAATTTCCAGATGTATTTCCTGACGAGTTACCTGGACTACCTCCACGAAGAGATGTAGAATTTACCATTGAGCTGGAACCCGGAGCTACACCAATTTCTAAAGCGCCGTATCGTATGGCACCTACTGAGATGTACGAACTGAAGAAGCAGCTGGAGGAGTTACTGGACAAGGGCTATATTCAGCCAAGCGTTTCACCCTGGGGAGCGCCAGTTCTTTTTGTCCGAAAGAAAGATGGATCGCTCCGACTGTGTATTGACTATCGAGAGCTGAACAAGATGACGATTAAGAACAAGTATTCGTTGCCACGGATTGATGATCTGTTTGACCAGTTGCAAGGGGCAACAGTATTTTCTAAAATCGATCTGAGATCAGGGTATTATCAGCTGAGGATTAAGGAATCTGATGTTCAGAAATCAGCGTTCAGAACTCGCTACGGACATTATGAGTTTGTAGTGATGCCGTTTGGTCTCAATAACACACCTGCTGTATTTATGCAATTGATGAACAGAGTGTTCATTAAATTTTTGGATAAATTTGTGGTCGTGTTTATTGATGACATTCTAGTGTATTCTAATAGCCCGGAAGAACATGCGCAACATTTGCAGATTGTATTGGAACTTTTGAGAAGCGAGCAATTGTACGCCAAACTTTCTAAGTGTGAGTTCTGGCTAAAAGAAGTAATGTTCCTCGGCCATGTGGTGTCAGCTGAAGGAGTCCGAGTAGATCCTCAGAAGATCGAAGCAATTATGGATTGGAAGCCTCCAAAGAACGTGAAAGAAGTCTGAAGCTTCTTAGGACTTGCTGGATATTATCGTCGATTCGTGGAAGGGTTTTCTAAAATCTCCCGCCCACTTACTCGACTCCTCCAGAAAACTCAAAAGTTTGAGTGGAATGAGTTGTGTCAGATTAGCTTTGATGAATTGAAGAAGAGATTGACAACGGCACCGATTCTATCACTTCCACAGGGAACTGGAGGATTTATAGTTTACAGTGATGCTTCGAACCAAGGACTTGGGTGCGTATTGATACAGAATGATAAGGTGATCGCTTATGCGTCACGACAGCTGAAACCTTATGAAGTGAATTACCCAACACATGATTTGGAGCTAGCAACAGTAGTTTTTGCTTTGAAGATCTGGAGGCATTATCTGTACGGGACTCACTGTCAGATCTTTACGGATCACAAGAGTCTCAAATACATCTTCAGTCAGAAAGAATTGAACATGCGGCAAAGAAGATGGTTAGAACTGATTAAGGATTATGACTTGGAGATTTTGTATCATCCAGGCAAAGCGAATGTAGTGGCCGATGCACTTAGCCGCAAGCCTGTTTCTATTCAGATGCTGGAGACGCTGACCTCCCAACTTAGCCTTCAACGAGAGATGATTCGTGAAGGAATTGAAGTGTGGTTACAAAGAGTCCAAGGACAACTGTGCATGATGGAGATAACATCATCATTAACCGAAGGAATCAAATCTAGACAGGCAGATGATCCTCTGATGATTCGGTTATGTGATGAAGTGATCAAAGGAAAGGCCCCCGGATTCATAATTCATGATGATGGAGTTTTGAGATTTCAGAACCGACTCTGCGTTCCCGATGATAATGTTCTGACGCAGACGATTATGAAGGAAGCTCACAGTTCGCCTTATTCTATCCACCCGAGCACCAGTAAAATGTATAAGGACTTGAAGCAGAATTTCTGGTGGGGCAACATGAAGAAAGATGCTTAAATGATGAGATCTCAAATCACATCTATTTGTCCTCATCTTAATATATAAAACTGACACACCTCACATGAAGCTACATGGAAATTAAGAGGAAGTATAGAAGGGGCGGCCCACACTTGATTGGTGAGAAAACGAGCCGAGCCACTCGGTTCGTGTACTTGACGTTCGCGTGTCTAGTCCGTTAAATACACTTCGTTTTATCCCAAATGTATTATACTTAATTAATTAATCTATTTAATTAATTTTATCAAATACAAAATTATAATAATATATTTCCAAGAAATAATTATTTATGAATTAAATTAATCACCAGGTAATTAATTTCAATTCACTAGACCGCATGATTTATCAAGTAAATCAAATTAGATATCTAATATCCAATATTAATGAAGAGATAATAAATACATATTTATCCATCAAATATCCTTGTGAGCGACTCCGTAGGTCCGTCTTAGTCGTTAATGGGAGGAACCAAGGAGTACGGGTAACACTTAGACAGTTTAGTGCTTCGAGCCCTAAACACTTCCAGTGCCTTTCTCCCTATCTCCATAAGGAGCGGAATGTTTGCTCTACAATGCAAGGACTATTATTCTATATATCAAATCACAATGCTAGTGATATATAATAATATAGAAATAATAATTACCTTATTAAAGATTCATAATTAGAATACAAATGCTCTAACTCTATCATCCTCTGAGTGGCATTCGAGGGTATATTCCTAACAATCTAAAGCGCCGAGAATGTGGATGTGAAAGAAAATCAAATATATGTAACAAAAGATGTGTTGATGAATGCAATAAGCTTGCATTCAATGCACCAAAACATACAGTTCAAGGTACACAGATCGTCTTCTAGAGACTATGTAATAGTTTGTGTAGAGCATACAAATTGTCAATAGAATCTAAGAGCCTCAAAACTAGGGAACACAAATATGTTCAGAGTGCGAATAATGGACGATGTCCACACATGTTCTTCAAATATCTTGATGGAATATCACAGACAAGCTTCAAGTGAGTTACTTAGTGAATGCATAAAAAACAAATTTATGAATTTGAATAAAAATATATTCACCATCAGATATTGTAGAGGACATGATGAACGACTACCAAATATCTATCTCTTACCAAAAAGCATGGCGATCTAAAGAAAGAGCATTGTCAAAAGTGTGCGGAAATCCACATGATTACTCCTTGATACCCTCATGGCTGCACATGGTTGAAAAGAATAACCAACGTAACCTCATATCTTTTGGATAGTAATATGCTGCAAATTATAACCATGCATATAAGGTTTTTATATAGCTTTGCTATACTGGTTACTGAGTGCATTTCTATTGGTTACTAATATCAAATAACACACTCGTTACTGAGTACATTTCTATTGGTTACTTACTATCAGGATCTATCACAGACATTTGTATCGATGACAATGGACGTTTCAAGTATATGTTCTTTGCAAAAATTGTCCATCAATTGTCTCCCAATTATTGTCATTGATGGAACATCAATAGAAGCATACAAAAATTGTCTCCCAATTATTGTCATTGATGGTACATTCTTAAAACTCCGTATACATGGGCACACTGCTAACATCAAGTACACAAGATGCAAATAGGTCCATCGTACCTATAGCTTTTGTAGTTGTTGAGAGTGAAAACGAATATTCATGGACATGGTTTTTCAAGAACTTGAGAAAAGCAGTAGGTGAAGGGACAAACAGTGCATTGTATCAGATTGACATCATGAAATAGTCAAAGGTTTGGAAATTATATTTTCAGATGTCATGCATGGGGCATGCACATACCATGTCTTGAAAAATATCAAAAAAAAAAAGGTTTAAAAATGGAGGTGTTGATGTGAAGAATGCTAATAATGGTGCTTGTAGAGCATATACCTTGCAAGAATTCGATAAACATATGTCTAATCTAGATGCAATTGATTATCGAATCAGACCCTTCCTCGAAAATGAAGTGAAATCAGCAAATGCACGCACCTGCATGGAGAAGCAAGCAGATTCTTAACAATGACATCAAACATATCAAAGTCTCGAATAATGCAATCAAATCCATTCGAGAGTTACCTGTTTCAACAATGATTGAATGTTTACATTGTTTAGATCAACGATGGTATCATACAAACAAACATGTTGCTCATTCAACAGTTACAACTCTTGCCATAGACGCAGAAACGAGACTTGCAAAAATTATAAATGAATCCAAAAAGTTGAAGGAACGTTCTCTTTCCTATTAAATACTATTGCTATTTAGTTACTAATTCGAACATAATATATGGTATGTTCATAAAATACCATTATTATTAATAGTACATGATGCAGATATATCGTATATTACATGTTGCTACCTCCAATCTAGTTGTATTCACAATATATAATTTGAACAAAGAATACGTTGTAGATATATCCAAAAAATATGCACATGCCAAGAGTTTCAGTACCATGAAATGCCATGTAAACATGCATCTGCAGTCTTAGGCAAGAGGAATTTGAGTTGTTACGAATTTTGTTCCCTATTTTACACAAAGAAGGCCTTATGTGCAACATATTCATCAAGCATTATGCCTGTGGGAGACAAACATAGCTGGGATATACCATCACAGATCAGGACAATACAAGTCCTACCACCCAACATAAAAAGACCACCTGGGAGACCAAAAGCCAGAAGATACAAAAGTGCAGCAGAAGGTAAAATTCAGGTCCAATGCAGCAAATGCAAAGAAAAAGGACACAATCGAAAAACTTGTAAAAATCCTCATGTTCTACAACTTCTAATGTAATGTAATATTTGTAATTGCAGAATAATAAATATTGTGTCTTGTGTTTTTCTATTCTATTAAAATTACTAAGGTTTGGATATCTGTTTAGTAGCTTCATATTAGTGAGATTAATATATTATTCCTAGTTGAGTTTCTTAATAAAGTAGATTAATTATTAACAGGACATTGTGACAAATTACTAATTCATTATAATTATTTACTTTGATAACCTGTATTAGTTACTATTTAATTTCAATTGAAATATTCTATCTCCAAAATATGGAAATTCTTGTAAAAATATAGGTAAATGAGTTGTACATATAGTTATTAAATACTTAATTAATATGTACTCGGATAAAATAGTTCACTTATCAAAGCAAATTTAACTTTACTTTTTGGAACTTGATACCTGATTGAGTTGGCCATTAAGTACATGTAAATTATTTAAAATTAATAAATTATTAATACTATGTAACCAATTAACAGACAGTTATGTAACAACACATAAATATTAATATAAATAGAAAAATAAAACAAAATAATTAATCACATAAATAATAATTTGAGATGGTATCCATCTCACATTTATCATGTCACCAAACTCTATTTGAAAATATTCAAATATAAATAATGCATATCTTGTAACACCCCCAGAATCTAACTGGGAATATTACACGCCGCAGACCCTCTCCGTGAGGATCCGCCAGGCTAAACATCGAAACAGCAAAGTACATTCCATACCGACGTAACAAAATAATGAACCAACAGACCGATTTGGTCTTTCATCATTATCATACAACTCTAGTATACATAACTCTATCTGGACTCATACCCATGCAAGGGCAAAATACACTCACAAACAGAAATACGATAGTGGAAAAGACCAAACAACGAACTCCGACTGACTGCACCCAAAACTGGCCTTCATGTGATTAGTATCATTCGTCTTCCATCATCCTTCGCACCGATCCTGTGTTTTGCTCCCAAAACCTGCATGTACCTGGACGCAGAACAGACATCCACCCCCCAAATACTCGGGGTTAGCAAAACTCCACTGTTTTGCTAGTACAAGTATAAAGTTCAAATACGAGCCATACACAACACATTCCGAGAATACAATGAAAGACTTCCCAAAATATATCATTTAATTAAAATAGTTGAAGTCTTGAAAGTAGAAACGAATCAAGTAAGCACTTTGAAAACAATTCCAAATCTCGGGAGTTTTGAAAACATTAGAAATTGAAAAGTTCTTAATTCCTCAAAAGCCACTTAGGGTCACATCCCAAAGTTCATTTTCCAAAATACAAACCCGTTAACAAAACACGTGGTCCACGACCCAACCATTCCGGTCACAAAACACAGGGTCCACGACCCGATCATCCACTTCAATTCACTTACAAGGACACATTACACATAATACATTATCTCATGCCATTCTAGCCAGACACCAAGACTCGATATAAAATGCATCTCGACCCCGAGCATAAAGCATTGTGATACTCCGGACATATCACAATTAATCATCAAAACATCAACATCAATATCACATAAACCACACTTGGTAACCCGTGGCCGTACCCATTAGTATCGGCCCCCAGAGGCCCCGTCGGACCGTCCCCAGGTGGGAAACCACTTCCGCGGCCGTACCCATTAGTATCGGCTCCCAGAGGCCCGTCGGACCGTCCCAAGTGGAAGAACAACAACACATGCACCCAAGTCCACTTCCGTGGCCGTACCCATTAGTATCGGCCCCCAGAGGCCACACATACCATCCCCGGGCAGAAGAACAACTCACAGATTACAAAACCACAACTCTCAAAGGTCAAACACACAAAATATATATAGTCGAGGTACCTTGCTAGAATGGCCATATTATCCAACACGTACTCACGACCCAGAACTATAACAATTCACAAGGAAGCACAAGAACTCAACAGCACCGAACGGCACAACCAATATCACACAAACTCACATATTCATCCATAACCACGCGACTCCACGTACATATTTTGACAAAAGAATTAAACTTTACATTTACCGACGACATAATCATACATAATGACATCACACGAAAGTAATGTGATCCTATACTCAACACTAGCACACATATTCAATTAAGAATATTAATTCCCAAAACACACGGGTCACCTTTACGAAAACCATGATGGTAAATATACCATGATGGTTCTCTGGCGCCACTCCCAAATTTTCCTTTCTTCTATGGCTAGTAGTTCACAACCGTCTTTCCACAGGAGATTGTATGATTGCATGGAACTCTGGTATCGACCCGGGTTGCGTCCTATGCCGTCAGACAATTGAAACCAGAGATCATCTCTTCTTCCAGTGTACCTTCTCCTCTTGTGTTTGGGCTGGGCTCATGAGAAACCTTCTAAATCTGCGCTATTCCACTTCTTTCTCAGGGATCTTAGCTCTTGCCAAAACTAGGCTCCCTAGATCTGCACAATTTCTGCTGAGGTATGTCTTCCAGGCCACCGTGTACACTCTATGGCAAGAACGCAACAAAAGGAGGCACGGAGAGGTACCGCTTCAATCAGACAAAATCATCGCCACCATTGACAGACTTGTTCGAAATCGCATCCACTCGATCCGCCGGAAAACTCCACAGGTGCTCACCGACGCATACAGTCTCTGGATCAGCTCTCGTCCCTAAACAAGTTACAAAAATCTGTTTAGTTCTTGCCTAAGAACCTCTGAAAACTCTATTTAAAGGTTGCATATATTGTACCAAGGTTTTTTGTTTTGAATAAAATTTAACATTCATACAAAAAAAAATATACCGATTCTTTTGAAAAATGGTTATAAATATTTATTTAGCACATATCGATGATTAGCAACCATTATATCCACAAAACACATAATGTATGGGCAAGATACTTGCCTCGACAATCGATACCGGACACTCCAAAGAACACGGCTCAACCGGGAAACCTCAAACACCTACAATTCTCCGGCGAAGACAATGAATACCCCCTCGATCGGAAAACTTGAAGAAAACGACAAACGGAAGAGTTCTGACTCGAGTTCTTTGCAAGGAACCTAACCCTAACATCATACCATCAATAAATTAACGATCGAACGAGAAAAAATAATCGAATAATGCCCGAATCCCCTTTGTGACATTTTATCAAACACCTTCCAGGCGTCGATAAGAAACTCAATAGAACGACGAATCCTCGGCAATCTAACCGTGGAATAACAAGGAATTTGATATAATACAACTTAACAATCGTTAATCCATCACTATTCTAAGTTATTTCGGATTAAACGGACAAAATCAAGTAAAACCCCAAATTTACCCAAAAGTATGATTTTAGGAAAACTTGCCTTGATTCGATCGATCGGAGAAAGTTATTGAATGATTAATCGATGTTATGGACTCAGGAATTTCGTGGATTTACAGTGGAACAACATATCCTCGTGCCCTCCAAGCTCCAGCCGCGGAAAGGGAAGATAGGGAATGGAAAAATGGGTGTAAACCCGACTATCCTCCCATATATATACCCCTGCCGGACACGTCGCAGCAAACGGCCCAGACCAGCGCCGTGTCTTCCGCCGGGTTGTGGGTCAGTGCGCGACCTGACCGACACGGCGCAGCACCCGGCGCAAGACGCCTGCGCGTATGTCTCGGTCGTGTCCGACACAGCGCATCACCCGGCGCAAAACTTGCGCGGGTTCTCGGTCGTGTCTCGGCAGGCCTGCTAGTCCTGGCCGACCCGGCGCAGGACACGGCGCTCGGCAGCGCCGTTTTCACCGTCGTTTCGATGCAGTCGGCGGAAAACCTCCATTTACCAAAGCGACCGCGTCTGAACGAAAATTACGATAGGACCACAACAACTATCCGGAAGAAGACGAATAATAACAAAACAGTACATACAATTAGCTCGACTTATGAAATGAAAAGTCATACCCGACGAATATCACGACCCGGTCTATCATGCCGGACCAAGAAATCATCCACAGAACAAAATGACCGGCACAACCGGCAAAATTCAAAAATAACTGGAACCGAGAATCTCGGGTATTACATATCTTTCATACTAAAAATAAGTTTCGTCCCGAAACTTAAAACAAAAGCAAGACGACTCTAAATGATACACATTATCTGATATTGACAGCGCACAAGAGCTTCATGCAGTACAGAGCTATTGCGGACCGAATCAATACGCAAGAGTGTTTACGAAAAGTAACGAACATGAATCACAACAGTTGATAAACCCGAGCAATACAACAATCAAAACACAAGTCCAACGTTGAACAAGGATGTAATTCCAATAACCTCGAATGTTTGGAAGATCAAATACGAAGGCAATTTCCCAACACTTATGGAAATTATGAAGTGGTCCATATATTCAATAATCACAATTTTGAGATCAAACAATAATGATTGTACAACTACAAGCAAATAGCAATGATCGAACAACAACGATCAACTATGGTGTTCACACCTCAAATCAAGACATCAATAAACTTGTAGGAATCACGAGGTGTTACTTTCGAACACGGTTCACAAGAAATCGATCCGAACTAGGAAGGATCACAATAATATACACATGAATTTGGAACAATATCAGAACTCGCTCGAATGACAAAGATGAGAAACAACACAAGGTCAGAAACATTAACGAACACAATCACCTCAATACGGTCGAACGAAACGGAAACGAGAAGAGAAAAAAAAATGTGGGTATTACATCATATCACCTTTAAAAGAGGTTTCGTCCCCGAAACCTAAACAATGAGAATGAAGGGCTGGAGTAGCAACCTTCCCGGCAATATCCTCTTGGTCCCACATCTAATCTCCATAAGCAGCTGTACCGCGGTCATGGCCGCATCCTCTGTCCCCCCGGCATACGAAGCGGATTCTCACTTGATACGATGGCACAACTTCGCAAAAACAATATCCTAAAGTACCAACTTAGCATGACATATCACATAAGGTAACCAATAACAACTCGATAATAAAATCCATGAGGTATCCTTTTAAAGGAAATCTTTTGAAAATCCTTGGATTTGTATGCTAACCAAAATAATTTTTAAAAGTACTTTTGGTACCTCGGGTTGTTTCATCAAAACTTGCAAACAACATACTTTAACCGTGTCATTTGAAATCATTTGCGAAAATAATAATTCCTTGTAACCGGCGTTATCAAAATTATCATGCCTCTACGCATCATCATCACCGTTAACAACCAATAAGTTAACCATGCAAGATCATCAAACCTTTCTTACATACTCTAACATTTCTAAATCCGAGTTTGAACTTTACATCGAGTGAGATTTTTCATCTTTCACTATATATTTTTGAAAATAAAAATCTTATTGGTTTTTGAAATAAAATATTTTTATGATGTGAAATTTTTTTGAAAATCATTTACTCGAATTATTTGAAAATACAACAATACGTAAATATCATTTTCGAAAATTCTCCCAACACTACACAAACATCAATGACGGTAATATTTTGCAAAATGTTCAATGTACTTTAAAACAACTCTTTCAAATACCATCGAGGTTTTATTTGAGAATCCTAGGCCGGATCGCAAATTTCAAACAATTTCCAAAGTTCATATGAAGTCGCCGACTTAATCGCAACGTCAAATTAGTTTCAAAAATTGATTCTATCGCAACTTGCACAAACTTATGAAAGTTTTAGGAAAAACATTTTCGAACACACACACTGCAGACATAATTTATCAATTCATCAAACACAATCAAATATCATCTAGCAATACGAAAATTCCTAACACACATTCACGCACAACAGTTGTTATCACTAGACACCACGTATCGAATACAACTACAGGTGATTGACCACAAACATTAGACCTAACGGCTAAAATATGATTCCATAGCCTCTGCCCAGGCTGATTATCGCGCGATATAACAAAGATTAGCGTGCGCTAAACATGTCATGTTAGCGCGCGTTAGCCTCGTACTAAGCATGCACTAACTGCTCTAATCAACAACACGATTGCAAACATATACAAGGTAATACTAGAATCGAAGGTTACAAATAAGCAACAACATACGAGTTTGAATGTCATTGATTCAAAACCAAAATTTCTCCTCTCAGCATGGAGGGTTATCTCAACGTGCACATACCGAATGACTCGGCGTTCACACAACCATCTTAATTATAAAACTGGGCACCATCGTCCAAACGGCGATAACATCCTCAATACACATCTTCTGACTAACATCCATGAAACCGAAAAGTTACAAATGAGAGTCACGTCTTGAGTATATTTTATAGACCTCATTTGAGTTAAAAACTCGAGTTTTGAAAACTTATAGTTTGAGATGAAAACGAAATATCGGTAGTTGAAGTCTCAAAAATTTTGACCTTGAGGTCATCATACAAAAATCAAAAAAATTCCTCCCTTGGAGAACATTTTTTAAAAAAAAAACGTGGCTCCCCGGAAGCCTTCGAAACTAAAAATTCAAAGATTGTTACTCTTGCAAGAAAAACAGTTCATACAAGGATACATTTAGCAATATCATTCTTCATTCTAGCATAAAACGGGAATCATCAAATATATGTCACTTACTCACGATGCGCCTTCAAATACTATTACATAACACAGAATCACACCGGCTCGAATAGCTCGTGGTACAACATGTAGTAGGGAGACTTACATCCACAGATCGCACGAAGATGATGGCTGCACCCTGATACTAATCACGGCCAACATTCCAAACGACGCGTCGTGACACGACATCAGTCAGACTCAATCTGACAAGACAAGACCCAACAATACATGACTGGACCTGACAGCCTAGGTTTCCGTAACCTAAGCTCCGATACCATAAATGTAACACCCCAAGAATCTAACTGGGAATATTACACGCCGTAGACCCTCTCCGTGAGGATCCGCTAGGCTAAACATCAAAACAACATAGTACATTCCATACAGACGTAACAAAATAATGAACCAACAGATCGATTTGGTCTTTCATCATTATCATACAACTCTAGTATACATAACTCTATCTGGACTCATACCCATGTAAGGGTAAAATACACTCACAAACAGAAATACGACAGCGGAAAAGACCAAACAACGAACTCTGACCGACTGCACCCAAAACTGGCCTTCATGTGATTAGTATCATTCGTCTTCCATCATCCATCGCACCGATCATGTGTTTTGCTCCCAAAACCTGCATGTACCTGGACGCAGAATAGACATCCACCCCTCGAATACTCGGGGGTTAGCAAAACTCCACTGTTTTGCTAGTACAAGTATAAAGTGCAAATACGAGCCATACACAACACATTCCGAGAATACAACAAAAGACTTCCCGAGATATATCATTTAATTAAAATAGTTCAAGTCTTGAAAGTAGAAACGAATCAAGTAATCACTTTGAAAACAATTCCAAATCTCGGGAGTTTTGAAAACATTATAAATTGAAAAGTTCTTAATTCCTCAAAAGCCACTTAGGGTCACAGCCCCAAAGTTCATTTTCCAAAATACAAACCCGTTAACAAAACACGGGGTCCACGACCCAACCATTACGGTCACAAAACACAGGGTCCACGACCCGATCATCCACTTCAATTCACTTACAAGGACACATTACACATAATACATTTTCTCATGCCATTCTAGCCAGACACCAAGACTCGATATAAAATGCATCTCGACCCCGAGCATAAAGCATTGTGATACTCCGGATAAATCACAATTAATCATCAAAACATCAACATCAATATCACAGAAACCACACTTGGTAACCCGTGGTTGTACCCATTAGTATCGGCTCCCAGAGGCCCCGTCGGACCGTCCCCAGGTGGGAAACCACTTCCGCGGCCGTACCCATTAGTATCAGCCCCCAGAGGCCCCGTCGGACTGTCCCCAGGTGGAAGAACAACAACACACGCACCCAAGTCCCCTTCCGTGTCCGTATCCATTAGTATCGGCCCCCAAAAGCCACACATGCCATCCCCGGGTGGAAGAACAACTCAGCTTACAAAACCACAACTCTCAAAGGTCAAACACACAAAATATATATAGTCGAGGTACCTTGCTAGAATGGCCATATTATCCAACACGTACTCACGACCCAGAACTATAACAATTCACAAGGAAGCACAAGATCTCAACAACACCGAACGACACAACCAATATCACATAAACTCACATATTCATCCATAACCACGTGACTCCACGTACATATTTTGACAAAAGAATTAAACTTTACATTTACCGACGACATAATCATACATAATGACATCACACGAAAGTAAGGTGATCCTATACTCAACACTAGCACACATATTCAATTAAGAATATTAATTCCCAAAACACACGGGTCACCTTTACGAAAACCATGATGGTAAATATACCGATTCTTTTGAAAATGGTTATAAATATTTATTTAGCACATATCGATGATTAGCAACCATTATATCCACAAAACACGTAATGTATGGGCAAGATACTTGCCTCAACAATCGATACCGGACACTCCGAAGAACACGGCTCAACCGGGAAACCTCAAACCCCTATAATTCTCCGGCGAAGACAATGAATACCCCCTCGATCGGAAAACTTGAAGAAAACGACGAACGGAAGAGTTCCGACTCGAGTTCTTCGCAAGGAACCAAACCCTAACATCATACCATCAATAAATTAACGATCGAACGAGAAAAAATAATCGAAGAACGCCCGAATCCCCTTTGTGACATTTGATCGAACACCTTCCGGGCGTCGATAAGAAACTCAATAGAACGACGAATCCTCGGCAATCTAACCGTGGAATAACAAGGAATTTGATATAATACAACTTAACAATCATTAATCCATCATTATTCTAAGTTATTTCGGATTAAACAGACAAAATCAAGTAAAACCCCAAATTTACCCAAAAGTATGATTTTAGGAAAACTTGCCTTGATTCGATCGATCGGAGCAAGTTATGGGATTATTAATCGATGTTATGGACTCAGGAATTTCGTGGATTTACAGTGGAACAACATCTCCTCGTGCCCTCCAAGCTCCAGCCGCGGAAAGGGAAGATAGGGAATGGAAAAATGGGTGTAAACCCGACTGTCCTGCCATATATATACCCCTACCGGACACGGCGCAGACAGCCCGAGACAGCGCCGTGTTTTCGCGGGTTGCGGGTCGATCTGTGACTTGGCCACGGCCTGACACCCGGCGCAAGACGCCTGCGCGTATGTCTCGGCCGTGTCCGACATGGCGCATCACCCGGCGCAAAACTTGCGCGGGTTCTCGATCGTGTCTCGGCAGGCCTGGTAGTCCTGGCCGACCCGGCACAGGACACGGCGCTCGGCAGCGCCGTTTTCACCGCCGTTTCGTACAGGTCCGGCCAGAAAACCTCCGGTTGTAAAACGACTTCGATACGAACCGAAAATTACGATAGGGCCACAACAACTATCCGGAAGAAGACGAATAATAACAAAACAAGACATACGATTAGCTCGACTTATGAAATGAAAAGTCATCCGGACGAATATCACGACCCGGTCTATCATGCCGGACCAAGAAATCGTCCACAGAACAAAATGACCGGCACAACCGGCAAAATTCAAAAATAACTGGAACCGAGAATCTCGGATATTACATATCTTTCATACATTAATTGTAAAACTCAGATATACTAGTATTCGAAATCAAATATTTAACATATAAACCATTACACCAGTGATATGTACTTTATGTATTCGTTTAGGTAACCAAGTTATTAGGTAGACGTATCCACTGTAAAAGTTATTAAGATGATGATAGAAGTAACCAAGCTACTAGTTAGACATAACAAGCTATTAGTTAGAGACGTGACCAGACTATTAGTTAGACGTAACAAGCTAATAGTTAGACGTGACCAAGCTATTAGTTAGACGTAACCAAGCTTTTGGTTCGACGTAACCAAGCTATTCGTTGTACATATCCAGGTAACCAAGCTACTAACATGATCTTATATTGGTTTAATTCAATTGTAATTGTTAAAAAGTTATGTAAAGAATCCAAATGAAAAAAATCTAAAAACATAAACCACTTCAATTCACTTACAAGGACACATTACACATAAACCATTATTCTTATGCCATTCTAGCCAAGCACCAAGACTCGATATACAATAACTCTCGACCCCGAGGACAAAGCATTGTGATACTCCGGACAATATCATCATTAATGAAAACATCAATATCACGTAAACCACAATTGGTAACCCACGATCGTGCCCCTTAGCATCGGCTCCCAGATGCCCCATCGAACGCTCCGGGTGGGAAACCACTTCCACGGCCGTACCCCTTAGTATCGACCCCCAGACGCCCCGTCGAACGCTCCAGGTGGAAGTTCAACCACACACGCACCCAAGTCCACTTCCTCGGCCGTACCCCTTAGTATCGACCCCCAGACGCCCCATAGAATGCTCCGAGTGGAAGTTCGACCACACACGCACCTGAGTCCACTTCCTCGGTCGTACCCCTTAGTATCGACCCCCAGACGTGTTATAACCGTACTTTTCTTATTTAGGTAATTTCCATTTTTGGGGCATTTTCCATTTTTAGCGACTCGCTTGTAACCGTTTCATTATTTGGAGATTGTTTAATTCTTTACGTTTCGTCATCCGAACTTGTTTCGAGATTGTTCTACTCGATTTTGTATTTAGTCTTGGTATTCTCCGTTCGTTGACTCATTCTGTGCGTTTGTGGTGCGAAACTATGGTTTCAGATTCGGTGTGAGCCTGTTTAATGTGTTTAGGCATGTCGTAAGTTTCGGCACAGATGTTCGTTTCCGTATCGTAGTTTTCGGCCATTTTGGGTCATTTTGTAATTTCCTAAAAGTTTGGGGCAATTTACCTTTATGGTCGTTTTCCTAACCCTCGGATGATTGTGATCGTGATTCCTTTTTGTGCTTAAGTTCTTTGTCTCAAATCTTTCGCAAGTTACTCTTGTTTCGTAATTTCATCGCCTCGTGTTTCCACCGCACTCTTTATTTTCAAACTGTTCAGAATCTGCCCTGGAACTGTATTACGTACGTAATCATTAGAATGCTTACGTACATAAAGGCTGTTACATATGTTAAGGCCCTGTCCTTACGTACGTAACGACTTTCGAAAGATTGGTACAGTGAGTTTTGCATTTTTCGTTACGTACGTAACGGGATAAACCCTTACGTACGTTATGAGACTTACGTACGTAAATCCTTATGGATTACGTACGTAAGCCAGCCTGGGTATAAAAACCCAGGAACAGACCGAATTCGTCCACTTTTCTTTCTTCTTCTCCTCCTGCGCGACTTAGGCGATTTTGGGCGACCCTTGTGCGATTTTTAAGTCTTCCATTATCTAATAATCATCTTCCCTGGAATTGTGGAGTAGTTTGGCATCACCAAATCATCCTCTTTGTCTTCTATCCGAGGTAAATCGCTAGAACCCTAGATTTTTGGGGAATTTGGAGGTTTCTTTGTAATCCTTCAATTTTAATCGTGATTTGGGATTCAATGAGTTGAGTATAATTTTCCTACCACCAATACATGTCTTTCCTACGAGATTATGGGTTATACTTGAATCATTGAGAATAGAGAGGATTGGAGTTGTGATCCGCTCTCGTTGGATATGATGTTGGTATAATCGGGTCGTAGGCGGGGTTTCCGGGCGTAATTCCATTTGATTCTCCGATTGTACTGTTGTTGATAATTATTGTACGACTTATTTAGGTTCAATACGAGGTGGACATACGACAACAATGCACAAATGCATATAACAATGATACACAATGCATGACAACAACGATACACGCATGTATCACAACATGATCGACACGAAATGACAAAAAATGATTAGAATACTTGCCCCGAGTCCTTCGAGAGCAATCTCGATGTCTAAACCATCACGAACCATTATCCTCAATACTCGACGGTCTAAAATATCACGGATTGCAGATAATTCATGTCTTCGTCTTTATCACAATGTATCCTCGATACCCAAGTATACTAATAATAAATTAGAATTCATATACATTATGATTTAACTCTTAAAAATCGGAAGACCACATAAAATTCAAATATCCACAATTCACAATTATAATCATCACTATACGAATTATAAATGAATGAAAAGGAAACCATTCATTAAATATTATAAACTGAGCAAGTAATAACTTGCCTCGATACCGGTGAAGCCGTTACCAATTCCATTGCCGTCATCTACAAGTCCCTTGGCCCTGATCAATACAATTCATGAACATTCTCAAACACGACCGCAAAGCATGGTTCTAATCACCGATCAATAATCTCAACCTATTACAATAATCGATAGACAACAAGTTCGATAACAATTAACAATCGATACAACCAATTCACAAACCCAACGGCTCGACAATATCTCGATTAAACACTAGTCTGATCAATCCAACACAAACCAGCACGAATTCACAACCACAACATGAAAATACTGCACTTTCTGCCTTCTTAGCACACGTTAATCACTTAACGTAGCGTGCGCTAAGTTGCTCCCATTAGCGCGCGCTAGCCAGTAAGCTTAGCGTGCGCTAATGTTGTACTGATGCATGTTTTTCAGATTCCGATCAAGATATGGTGATTATCAAGAACACTAAGTGATTCTAAACCATGTTCATAGCTATCAAAACAACAAAATCCGATATCCTTTAACATATAACAATCATTCAACTTGTAATCCAAGTCCTATATCCATATATCATCTTCCTCAATATCAACATCATGAAACATTAAGAACGTAACAACACTTCTATCATTACAGCGAGTAATTATCAACAATAACATCAACATCCGAAACTGAGGAGAAGAATTAACCAACTTATCTCAAGAAGACGAACAACACGATTAAAACAATACGAATCACATTAATATCATCATACTCCGGTAATCCGTCTCATAATCATGCTTATAAACTTGTTTATATGATAATCATTAACTCAAGAACATCAATCTTCAATCCAAAACGAAATCCAAAGGTGAAGAACTATTACCTTGGATAGACGAATCATGAAGGAGAACAATCAACTTCATTCCCAGAATCATCAATAACTTCAAGAACAAGACTTTAATCCATGTTCCTCAGCTTAATCTTGTTAAAGATCATCATCTCTCAGTGTTTGGAACCTCAAACTTCTCTCTAAAAACTCTCTCTGAGGAAGGAATAGCCGAATGAACATAATTCACATCTGCAATCATATATATACTGACTGCTATTAGCGTGCACTACTTTTCCTTAGTAGCGTACGCTTTCGTGGTTCAGAGGCGACTGTTTTGCTTCGTACACTAATTTACGTATGTAATGCCCATGCAATAGCGTACGTAAATGCCTACACTTGGCGCGCGCAAGTATTAAACCATAGCGTGCGCTAATCATAGTTGACTCGTTTGTCTGTATGCTCAGAAGATGGGTCCACACGTAGATTCTCTCTGAGCTGTTCCGCACTAACGTATGCTATCCTATGCCCGTAGCGTGCGCTACACCTGCACGATAGCGTGCGCTACTCATGAATATTAGCGTGCGCTAATAATGCTACACTTAGACATTTTTCAGCTATTCTTGTCCAACGTCTCGACATACAGAATACGAACATATGGCATACTGAATATGTATACTCAACACATTTTATCCTTAAATGCAATTGTCGACCAAATACGACAATTATACCAATACTGACATCTCAGCCCTTCATTTATTTTATCCATACTGTACAGATTCCACGCTGTACATTATAACTCGGATAAAATAATATTAAACAACAGTAGTAGAAATTCTGGATATTACATACTACACCACCTAAAATAAGTTTCGTCCTCGAAACTTGCAATCCGTCATTGAAAAACCAACAAACCATTCAACCACAATATTCCGGAACCATCACAACAAAGATCAATCATCATCATTAACGAATAACCAAAACAGTGCACTTACATATGCGCAAAGTCGACTTCACTGTAAAGCCTCAACGCGCTTGCAATCACAATTTCATGAGTCTCAACAAAAATATATCATCTTCGGATGAAATAATCTATCCGTATCAAATCCTGTCTACCTGATTACACAATCATGTCGCAATTCTGATACAAATCAATAATACACGATACATCTGTGAAACAACTGCCCAACACAATGGCAACGAGTCCCAAAACATAGACACAAAATCTGAACACTCAGATGATCACCAGCAAAGATCAATCAATAAATTAACCGAGAATATCATCGACATAATAAACTCTAATACGACCAATCCAAAGGTCAAAATACATTCGAGAATATCATCAATATGATAAGCTACAATATGCCCAACCAGAGGTCAAAACACAATCGAGAATATCATCATCATGATAAACTCCAATATGACCAACGAAAATCGAGAATACCTTCACATGGTAAGCTCCAACAGGATCAACACAGAATCACAGAAACCGATATACGAACGAATAAAGTTCTCAAAATGACACACCAATCACATACAGTGGATCTCAATAAACATACCCTACTAGTGAACATACTCCTCGGCAAACGAACAACCAATCACAATCCGTCGAACATATCAAATCAATCATGGAGTGGGAACGACCACTCAATATCCAAAACAACCAACATGGGGTCACCATCCCCAAATCTACACTCACAAAAAAATAATTAAAAAATCATTATGGTAAAATCGCACTACTACCATACCAATGGAATCACATAGCACATATGTCCCGGTTTCACAAAATCCAAAGTTCCAAAATTACATCCTGTGTATGAATCTACAAAATGCAGCATATTTCTCTTATCCGATAAATCTATCGATCATCCCTGGATAACCAAACTACCATAACGAAGTTCGAATCTTTATTCATTGTTCCATACTAATGTCTTATTCAGTTCGTGAGTCACACTCATAACTTCACCATGATATGCATTATGAACTAAATGCGTATGTACATCAATCACATTTTCAAAACCAGTTTGAAATCATATACTCTTGTCAAGAAGACAAATTTTTGAAAGTTCTTTCAAAAATTTCAAAGCTCAAAACATAATTTTTGGTAAGACCACAAAATTAATTTTCGAAAAATTAAATCGGCTCGCTGGTGCCAAGTATTCGATAACAGTTTCCTTCGAATCCACACGATTTCGAAGTTTTAAAATGAAAACTATGCAAATGATTGACCACATCCATACTCCTGTATTCCAATTCGGTTCGTCACCAATTCCACTGACATTCCATCTAATAACCGCACGATAGAGTTCCAAATTCTCAATATATAAACTCCGACTAAAAATTCCTTTTCCACATATGACTCGCAACATCAATCATTAACCCATCCTGGATCACCTCAAATATGCTATGACAAAACATTGAAACAAATCAATACAGCAAAAGACTTCTCGAGAAGATTTATTTGAACAAGTGAATCAAAACCGCGAAAGGCAGAAACGAAATATATAAACGATTGATAAAGTGTTTTACAAATCTCGGGAGTTTTAAGAAAACAGAAAAGCCTTTTGAAACATTAGGGTCTCAACCGTATCTCATTCCGCATTTCAAGAAGTTTTAAAAAATCAAAAAACCCTTTTTGGACCCCAAGTCCTCAGTTATAAAACTATTTCAAAATTGATTGGGTCTCGGCCCAAAATCATTTTCTGTAAAACATCCGTAAAACATTCATTTTGAAAAGTATCATTTTCAAATGCTCGAAAACAGTTTCATACATCCCAAAATAATTTAACATGACTACATGTTCTCCTCAACCATTCCCAACATTCCTCCAAATGCGCAACTCCGTTTCCAAATTTTAACCGACATATTGATTTCCAAAATCATAACTTCTCAAGATCATCAATCATGTCTCAACTCTGTCACCTTATACTGTACCGCATAATATCTTTCTGAATCTCAAAACATATCGACTTAGAATGGCAATAAATCTCAATGCAATTCAAAAATCCAAATACTTACAGATCGTGAAGTCGACAATTCCCCGTGATACTGGCACACGTATAGACTCAAGAAAATACTCGACAAAGATATTCACAAAACGCACATTTTGCAAACTCAGTTCAACTCGAGAACACAACACGGTTCTATCCGAAGAAACATGATGACATCATTTGGAAAAGTTTACAACAACCCCAATACTACACTGGTAAATCACATAACACACAAGCCCGAGTGAACAACAAACACTCACGGCTCTAATATTGGTCAATAGACAAATCGAATGACACGGTAAAAGCACGACCCAACTCGACCCGACTGCCTAGGTTTTCTCAACCTAAGCTCCGATACCATATTCTGTAACACCCCCAGATCTGACCGGGAATATTACAGCGCCGTGGGCCCCAGAATGGAACCCACAAGGCTGAAGGAAATTTTTGCAAACATTTACAAATGCCCAAGAGGCCAACGACGGTACTATCTTTAAAACATTTGAAGACTATATAAAATCTGTTTATCAAAACCGTCGTAAAATCTCGTTTGAAAGGACAAGGCCTGAAATGCCAGAACTCAATAGTTTAAAAACATACGTTAAGCTATCGCTTACACGTACCGACAGAACAGATTAAGAAAACGATTGCCAAAGTAACCTAAGTTACCAGATACCAAAAGGCCATTTAAAAATACTCACGCAGTGGAAAAAGACAAATAATTAAAATACTCTAGCAGTGGAATACAAGAACTGATCAGGAAACTCAATACACAAATACAAGCCCTAGCCAGTATCCTCCGGGAATCTCATCTCTCCACGACCGCTACAAGCTTGATAATCCGAGAACCTAAAAAGAAAGCCCACGACAGGGTCAGCCATAATATCCAACAGTGATAACCATAACATCTCGTCAATAATTACATACCAATGAAAATACTAAGTAAGAATACGACCAATGTAATCTTACCGCCATAACTTTACCAACTCGGGATAATAATTACCAAAGTTCACATGTCGTATCCTTTCAACAACACGATAAGCTCATACCGTAATATCTGTATTGTATCTCAATAATACCCAAGGTTCTCAAAATATTATCATAACTCAGTGCTACGAAATCAACTAACTCTATCCAACCCAATCCATTGGATAACATCATCACATCTCAACACGATAATCGATTGTTCATCAAAGACAAATACCAAAGGAAATACGGAATATACCTCAAGATATGAAATGTCACGACGAAATCACGCCAGTCTAATCCAAGATCAGATCAACACAACATACGGACATGGTCTTAACACAAGACCTACAAATGCATACTCATATGACAACGTCAATATGCTCACATCAATAACAACACTGTATACTTATGGCAAACCCATAATATACATATGCACAATAACAACACATAGGTAATCCGATGATCCAGCGTTCACTGCCTAGATCCCACGATGACCCCGTCAGACCAACTGTGGTGGAAAAACCTGTCCGATGATCCAGCGCACGCTAGCATAGATCCCCCGATGATCTCGTTGGACCAACACGAGGTGGACATACGACAACAATGCACAAATGCATATAACAATGATACACAATGCATGACAACAACGATACACGCATGTATCATAACATGATAGACAGAAAATGACAAAAAATGATTAGAATACTTGCCCGGAGTCCTTCGAGAGCAATCTCGATGTCTAAACCATCACGAACCATTATCCTCAATACTCGACGGTCTAAAATATCACGGACTACAGATAATTTATTTCTTCATCTTTATCACAATGTATCCTTGATACCCAAGTATACCAATAATAAAATGGAATTCATATACATTATGATTTAATTTCAAAAAATCGGAAGACCACATAAAATCCAAATCTCTAGAATTCACAATTATAATCATCGATTATTCGAATTATAAATGAATGAAACGGAAACCATTCATTAAATATTATAAACTGAGCAAGTAATAACTTGCCTCGATACCGATGAAGCCGTCACCAATTCCATTATCGTCATCTACAAGTCCCTTGGCCCTAATCAATGTAATTCATGAACATTCTCGAACACGACCGCAAAGTATGGTTCTAATCACCGATCAATAATCTCAACCTATTACAGTAATCGATAGACAACAAGTTCAATAACAATCAACAATCGATACAACTAATTCAAGAACCCAACGGCTCGACAATATCTCGATTAAACACTGGTCTGATCAATCCAACTCAAACCAGCACGAATTCACAACCACAACATGAAAATACTGCACTTTCTGCCTTCTTAGCGCACGTTAATCACTTAACGTAGCATGCGCTAAGTTTCTCCCGTTAGCGCGCGCTATCTAGTAAGCTTAGCGTGCGCTAATGCTGTACTGATGCATGTTTTTCAGATTCCGATCAACATATGGCGATTATAAAGAACACTAAGTGATTCTAAACCATGTTCATAGCTATCAAAACAACGAAATCTGATATCCTTTAACATATAAACAATCATTGAACTTGTAATCCAAGTCCTACATCCATATATCATCTTCCTCAATATCAACATCATGAAACATTAAGAACGTAACAACACTTCTATCATTACAGGGAGTAATTATCAACAATAACATCAACATCCGAAACTGAGAAGAATAATTAACCAACTTATCTCAAAAAGACGAACAACACGATTCAAACCATGCGAATCACATTAATATCATCATACCCCGTTAATTTGTCTCATAATCATTCTTATCAACTTGTTTATATGATAATCATTAACTCAAGAACATCAATCTTCAATCCAAAACGAAATCCAAAGTTGAAGAACTATTACCTTGTATAGACGAACCATGAAAGAAAATGTGAGGATAACAATCCATGTATCGAAATTGTCGGGATAAACAATCCCTGTATCGAAAGTTTTGACAGAATGTTTTGACAATGTGCCAATCCAGCATACAGCAAACAGCTGTATCAAAAAGCTGATCAAAGGTTTCCTCCTGTATCGAAGACTTCTCGTAGTCCCAGCATACAGTAAATCTATCATACAGCAAAGGAGTCTCATAAGACTAAGTATGGAAGCTATCTCGAAACGACAATACAGCTATCATTCCATACATTATCCAAACAAGATAAGAATGAATATTTACTATCCGCTAAAGTCAAAGTCCCGTTTAAGAAGATATATTTAAATACTGAAGGATAAAGTATTTAAATATTAAGCCGTCAGAGATCTTCAATCAAGCGCAAAATCCGCATTGTGTTTTATTCAAACACATCATCCCATTGGAACGGACTTTTGCTCAACGGATCTATATCAACGGATATATTTCAGAAGGCTATATATATATCTCCAGTGTTTGAAGATCACTCTCTGACAACGCACGAAAAGCAAACGAAGTTATCATCATATACATCTGAGCAAACATATCTCCCAAAAGCATACTGCTATTCTGAAGGAAGAGATATACAAGTGCTCAAACCGTGAACAACATATTATCGGCTAAAAGCTCAGAAAGTCAAAGCTGTTGTTCAAACATTGTTCTACCCGAACAAAACCCATCAGCCCTGTGTGGACTGAGAAACCTTGCTATTCCTGAACTGTGTGTGATAGACTTACATTGAAGAGAGGAAGCTTCAGAACTATGTGAAGAAGCCAGTCAAGTGAAAGCTCAAACCAATCTGTGTAAACGGTTGAAGGCTAAGATCATTATATCAATCTGTGTGAACGATATATTGATTAGGTTTGATTATAAATACGTAGTTGTATGTAGTATTTATAATAAACATTTTCACCCCTATGTGGAGGACTAGTGTGTTGTGCGGCAATTTATACGCCTCAATGGCGATCAGCATAAGGGTCAGGAGCCAACCAAAGAAGATAGATGCTGGGCAAGCATCTAGCGGTCGACATCCAAAGCGATCGTCTTTTGGCATCTAGCGATCGCCTCTAATGTCTGACCGGGGACGACCGTCCCGTGCCACGTGTGAATCCGACACCCGTCAAAGTCTGCGAAGACCGAATCTCGGGTGAAGACCCACGTGCATATCCGCAAAAGGCACCGCAAGAACATGTCCTACTCCAGCCCATCAGCAGCTGTTAGTGATAAGGACGGCCTCACCTACCGACAAACCCGCCGAAAGGTCCTAGGTGGGACCTCCCAAGGCAGCGAGAAGAGGCACTTGTCGCCTCCTCATTGGTTCGCGCATCTGGCTGCCAGCAGCAGCTGCGGACTTTAAGGAAACAGTCCCACGTGCTGGCACGATCGCCCGCCTTATTTAAATATAGGAAACGGTGATCGCTCGCGGTTGACAGGGACATCCCAACAACCTCTTCTCCTATAAATATAAGGCCTCCAGCATTGGCAAAGAAAAAAAAGAGTTACAACGTTAACACAGTTACAGTTACAACATTAACACGATTATACACAGCAAACAATATAGAGAATTCCTCATCTTTGTAACAAGAACTCACAGAGCTTTAACTCTGGTTCTTCAGGCAATCTTCAGCACTCGATAGCTAAGATAACTAGGGTCTTTACACTCATTGTAATTGTACTCTAAACATTAATATTTATACTCACAAGTATTCATATTAATAACATCTCGCGAGAGCATTCAAGCCCGGGACTAACAACCCCGACAAATATTGTGTTATCTATTTCCCCACGAACGTGCTCTCGCATTTTGTTTATTACTCGTCCATTCCAGCATATCATCTCCGGATAATATTTTGGGTAACAACAATTGGCGCTAGAAGGAGGGCGCATATCTACCTTCATTTTATTCCCGACCGCTTCGAAGAACACTCACTGTTCTCCGGAGCATATACTTGAAGAAACACTCACCGTTCTTCGAAGAAAAACCTTCAGAATCATGACGTCGGCCACGACCTCGAAAAGGGTCACCCTACGATCTGCCAGACACCTTATTCCGGCCCAGACTGAGTCCCAACCTACGGCGGAAGGCGACCGCGGCGATGTTAGACTCTCACTCCCGCCCCTGAGGGATGGCCCCAGCCTCACTCGATCAGTTCCAAACCGCGGAACAGGTCGAGGAGGCCATGGCCATCCTAAGGGAGCGACGGAGAGCATGCGACTCACCCAGCATTACTCCATCAGCCATCCGCCGTATAGGCAAGCAGAAGCTCAAGGGGCTATATGTCGAGAAATCGTCAGAAAGCCCCGAGCCACATGAAAAGGCGCTCGTAAGGCGGGATGATTCCGTCTTCAGCCGCCTAGGGAGTGATCCCTCATGGCGACTCGGGCATTCGGGCCCCAGCCATGAGACATCGGAGTCCGAATCCGTGACCAGGAGTTCGGCATACCCAACTCCCAGAAGACAGGCCGGCCGTCTGGCTCCCGCTCTCCAAAGAATTGAGCTCGGCGGCAGAGACCTCGTCACCTACCACGGGGCCAGGAGATTGGTACACGATCGCCTCGGTTCCCGCTCTGAGAGCCAAACCATGAGCAGTCAGGCCACAGCGATGGCCGCTATGCAGCGCCAGCTCGACGAAATGAAGGTGCTCATTGAAACTAGGGCAGGCGCCAAGAGATCGATCGCTGGACCAAGTGAGCCACTCGCGGTCCAGATCGAGCTTGCCCCCGTGCAACCAAAGATCGCTCCTCCTCAAACACCTCTATATGAGGGGAGATCGGATCTTGAGACCCACTTGAGCAAGTTCTTGATCGACATGACCGGATGCGGAGCATCGGACGCGACGAAGTGCTGAATGTTCCCATTAACATTGGGCGATCTTGCCCACAGGTGGTACATCTCATTGCCACCGCGCTCAATCAACTGTTTTGAGAAACTGGCGAACGACTTCACGTCATATTTCGCCGTCAAAGTTGCTCATCCAGAAGGCCCCCACAACATGATGAAGATCAGGCAGGGGAAGGACGAGCCCGAAGAAGACAACATCGATTGGGTGGATGAAATAGTCCTCACCGGAGAACCCATTAGCGATGAGCTCGCCCTCTACTCGGTCCTAGGGGGATTCTATGACCATTCACCCATGTTCAGGCACCTCACGAAGGACACCCCCCGACTACGCAATCTTCTGCGTCAGGGCTGCCGACTTTCTGGCTAGGCAAAGGACACTCACCCTTCGCTTAGGCGAGGGATCTACCGGAGAAGGGAAGACGCCTTCTCCCGTCCTGAAGAAGGCGGTCTCCAAGCCCAGAAAAGCGGTCGCAAAGCCGCCCGGTGAGTTCAAGGCCTTCGAGGATCTGGAAGTTCACCTCCTCCGCAACCTCAATCTGTCTCCGGCCCATATTTTCAGCGCCATCAAGGGGCGCGAGTGGCTTAGCAAGCCTAAGCCGATGAGGGACAACGGTCATCTGGACCGCAGCAAATTTTGTGCCTACCACGAAAGTGTAACACCTCCAAGACGATCAGGGTATATTATAGTGTCGTGGACCCCACACTGTGGAATCTACCAGGCTAACGTACCAACACGATATTCGACAGCGACATACAATCATCAACAAAACGACAATTCAAATAAAAGACTAAAATCCGACAAATAAAATCTGACACCAAATCCATTTCCCAAAACGGGAACACAACATTAACAACTTCAAAAAGGAAGTACTCGAGTAGTTAAACCAATTTCATGATACAGAAATCCTAAAACAAGACATCAATAACAACCGACAGAACAGAACACCAACAATTAACTACTGAACAGTATCATGCTTGCCGTTCATTCTCAGACGGCTCGAGTGCTCGCTTTTCTCCAAGACCTGTACCTGAAATACAAAAAGTATTTCCCCCATTTAAGGGGTTAGCGACAACTGCTAGTGCAAGTATAATCAATTTGAACTGCCATTCTAATCAGATGAAAATATGCGCCAAAAATCATTTTAGAAATCATTTATATTCCGGAATAGTATACGGTGCACAAGCACAAAACACATTTTCTCCAACAAAACAATTCAAAGTTAACCTTGGTACGAGACTCACGGCCACCGTACCCCGCAGAGCCCCGTCAGACATCCATGGGTGGTTAACCATAGTTCGCGATACGAAACTCACGGCAACGTATCCCTAGAGGCCCCGTCGGACCATCCCTAGGTGAACATACACATATACATCCACACAACCACGAATATCCATAATTCAAATACTAGAACGCGTAAACAAATGTAAAGTACTTGCCTTTGAGACATGTTTGAAGAATCGGGAATGAAACACGACTACGAACGGTCCGGATGGAAAACGACGGTTCCTAAACGAAGGATCAACATAATTCAGTCCTATACGACAACAATAATCAAATGGAATACACCCATAACCCCGATTACAAACCACAACAATGAACGATCAATCGATATGGGCGAGGGTTTACGCAAAACCTCCCCGAATCGATAATTCACGAATTTAACGAGGTGAAATGAATTGGGATACATCAGATAACAACAATCGATGAGGAAATATACAACATATATGGACAATTCGGAATTAATTAAGAAAAACCCAAAAACCCCCAAATTGGACAAGTTGAAGGTTCCTGAAGAAATACCTCGGATTCGGACGATGAAGGATGATTACGCTGATGATGATATGTTAGCTCGACTCTACAGTGGTGGAATACGAATAATTATTGGATATAAGTTGAAGGAAATCGCCCTCTGCATCGCCCAAAGAAGAAAACGAGAGAGAATGAAAAAGAGTGATGTTCTGACCTGCTCGCTGTTCTATTTAAAATGCATAGTTAGCGCACGCTAACTATCAAAAGGTAGCGCGCGCTAATGGGGTTTGCAAACGGTCCAGAAGCTACTTCCCGGCGTCGCTAGCGTGCGCTAGACATGCTTAGCATGCGCTAAATACTATTCGATAGCGTACACTAATAAAACTATCAAAAGGTAGCGCGCGCTAACGGGGTTTGCAAACGGTCCAGAAGCTGTTGTCCGGCGTCGCTAGCGTGCGCTAGACATGCTTAGCGCGCGCTAAATACTATTCGATAGCGTACGCTAATAACAACGAGTTAGCATACGCTAACAGCACACCGATAACGCACGCAAGGAGGTAAGGAATAGCGTGTGCTACTCACGCAGCAGTTCAGTACTGCTCAGGTCAGTACGCTGCTGCCGAAGGTACGAAACTCGAAACGCACGACAAGGCTAGAATCCAGAAACATAAACACGAAATATACAAGACGACAGAGCTAAGCGCTGAAAGAAAATATAATTCCGACTACCGGGGAACCCGAAATACGACAAAGAAGATGAAATTCCCTAAACTTATAGGAAATTACAAAAATGGCCCAAGTGCCCGAAAATCACGATACGACATCGGATTTACAAATCGGAAGTCTCAACACGATCAACGCAACCATACGAACTGGCACAAACCAAGAAAAAATGAAAACGAATGAGTTTTATGACAATCGAACGTTCATACGGCAAAACATTTCATAAAATGAAATTACGTGAAAATATCACCAAAACTCGTCCAAATGGAAAAACTCCAAGAATAAAGTAGATTCAAAAAGTCAAAACGGTTACAAGCGAGTCAATAAAAATAGACATACACCAAAAATAGAAACTGCTAACAATAGAAAGGTACAGATATTACAAAAAGTCCCGGCCACAACACCAGCCAGCGTCGTGACCTCCTCAGACAACTCTGGAGATTGTTCGAGGAAGGCAAGTTGGACAATTTGGTGACGAAGCCTGAACCCCGGGCAGAAAGGACCGGGGGGCGCGATCGCCGACAGAACGACGGAATCCCTCCCAATCCGGTCGCCAGGATCGAGCAAAACGAGCTGGAGTAATCAGACGAGTCAATCCCTCCGATCAACCCCAGCGGCCGGATCAATATGCTTCATTCGGGAGGTGGAAACCTTGGAGGCCTTTCCCCGATTTCCACCATATCAAATAGAAAGCGGAAGGCCGAGCTGAGGGCATTCGTCGGGGTCCATGCGCTCATCACCTTCTCCAACAAGGATAGGGAGGGAGTGCAGTGCCCCACAGAGGATGCATTGGTAATCTCTACATGTATCCTTGGGAAAATGGTCGACCGCGTGATGGTTGACAATGGGAGGTTTTGCAATATCATATTCAAATCTGCTCTGGACCAGCTCGGCAACCTGACCAAGTTCATCAAGCCATTTGAAACCATGCTTCAAGGGTTCGGCGACAACACAGTCCGAGCCTATGGAAGGATCAAGCTCTTTGTCGAGCTAATATGCTGTTACGATCCCAAGGTTAGGATCACTAGGAACCTCAATTTTGTAATCATAGATAGGCCCAGCATCTATAATGGGTTCCTAGGTCGCCTCTTTCTAGAAACCTTCGAGGCGGTCGCCTCTTCTTTCTTTTACTGTATAAAGTTCCCCACTACCGATGGGACGGTCAGTACTGTAAAAGGCGACCAACTAATAGCAAAGAAATGTTTGAATTACTCCTGTGTCGAAACTTCCCCTTTAAACGTTTCCCGTGCTTTTTGTAACATTGAGGCGATCGACAATCAACCAATGGAGATCGACGAGCCAAGTACCTCATACCAATCCAACTCAGAGGACGGCATCTCACAACAATTTTCGGACGACATCGAGCCAAGGATCGGTTTTGAGCCAAGCCTCCACATTGATCCAAGGATCGAGTCCGGCAATCGTTCCAAACGAGAAGCGACCGTCCCCATTGAAGAGTTAGAAAGTATAACGATAGATCCGGCTCGCCCGGAGTAGGAAGTGCAGATCGGCACAAGCGTCGGTCTCGAGTTACAAGATGATCTGATCAGTTTGCTACCTAAGAACATCTGAATCTCTGCCTGGTCGCATCAAGATATGGTCGGCATTAGTCCTGAACACGCTTGCCACTATCTAAAGATCGACCCGGCAAGGAAGCCTGTTCACTAGAAACGTAGGAAATTCGGTCTTGAGAAGTACGCTGCATTCGACGCAGAAGTCAAAATGCTACTCGACAACAAACTGATCGGAGTAGCTACTGACGAGCCACAGTGGGTAGCCAACGCGGTGCTAGTAAAAAAGGCGAGCAACTCCTGGAGGTTATGCATCGATTTCACCGACCTCAACGCGGCATGTCTGAAAGACCACTTTCTGATGCCTCATATTGACCACTTGGTCGATAGCACGGCAGGTTGTGAAATGATGTCGTTTATGAACGCCTTTGTCGGGTACCATCAGATCCTAATGACGGATAAAGACATAAAACACACGTTGCTCCACACGGAAAAAAACATGTACTTTTGGGTCCGAATGCCGTTCGGCCTGAAAAACGCGGGGGCAACCTACCAACGACTAGTCAATGGGATGTTCGCCGATCAGATCGGCAAGACCATGGAGGTTTACATTGACGACATCATGGTTAAGAGCCTCAAAAAGGAAGATCACCTCAAAGACCTTGCCGAGACGTTTGCCATCCTCGAGAAATTTAACATGAAACTGAACCCTAAGAAATGCAACTTCGAGGTAAGCTCCGGAAAGTTCATGGGGCACATCGTGAGCCAAAGGGGGATCGAAGCGAACCCCACCAAGATCCAGGCGATCCTCGACATGCAGGAGCCACGGAATGTCAAACAGGTACAACCTCTCACGGGTTGTCTGGCGGCCCTTAACCGTTTCATTTCTCGGCTCGGAGACAAAAGCAAGCCATTCTTCGCCACTATAAAGAATAAGAAATTTGCATGGACGAAGGAAAGCCAAATAGCGTTCGCCCAAATCAAGGAGTACTTGTCTAATCCCCAAATTTTGGCGAAACCAATCCCCGGCGAAAAGCTATTCCTCTACCCGGCAGCCTCAGAGGTCGCGCTGAGAGCTGTGCTAGTGCGAGCAGAGGGGCAAGCCCACTTGCCGATCTACGTCGTTAGTCAAGCGCTCCATGACACAGAAACGCGTTACACGCCTCTGGAGAAGATCGCCTACGCATTAGTCATGAGTGTTCGCAAGCTAAGGGCCTACTTCTTCGAACACCAAGTGGAGGTTCTGACGACTCTCCCTCTAAGACAAATTCTGTACCGGCCAGACACCAACGGGCGACTCCTCAAGTGGTCACTAGAGATCGCCCAATACGGTGTTACGTACGCTCCTCGCACGGCGATCAAAGGCCAAGCTCTGGCGGACTTCGTGGTGGAATTAACGTTCCCGCCTAGTCCGACTGAGGTCGGCCATCCTACTTAGAAATTGTACGTAGATGGCTCGGCGACCAGCTCGCGAGCAGGGGCAGGGATTGTCCTCATCATCACTGACGGCCAAAGTTTCACAAATGCCGTGCGTTTTGGGTTCTGTACGACCAACAATGAAGCCGAGTATGAAGCCTTGGTAGGCAGGCTCGATCTAGCACTCACCCTAGATGTTCGTCGCCTCCACATCTTCATGGACTCCCTCTTGGTCATGAACCAAGTCAAGGGTGAATATGAGGCGCGCGATGAACAGATGATCAAATACCAAGAATTGGTCGCCGAAATGTGCACAAAGTTTAAAGAAGTGCTGATCGAACAAGTCCCGTGAGAGCACAACTCCCAGGCCAATGCCCTATCTAAACTAGCATCATCAGATGGGGCGGTAGACTTCTTTAACATCCAAATCACGAAGTCAGCAAAGCCGGCGACCGACAGAAGCCTGGTCACCACAGTTTCCATCGCTGAAGAGAGCTGGATGACTCCGTTCATTACATACTTGAAGGACGGAATGGTCCCCGCCGATCGGGTCAAAGCTCGCCAGCTTCAGCTCCGAGCAACCAGATACACCCTATTGGACGACTGGCTTTACAAGTGAGCTTTCAGCCTTCCTCTCCTCAAGTGCATTACGCCGGAGGAAGGCCGACTCGTTTTAGCCGAACTCCGTGATGGGATCTGTGGAAATCACGCTAGAGGGCGAGCTCTCATCCACAAGACGACCAGGTAAGGTTTTTTCTAGCCTACACTACAAAAAGACGCGATCGCCTGCGCCTGATCTTGTCACAAGTGTCAAGTGATGGGCCCGAACATCAAGTTGTCCCCCGAGCAGCTCACTTCTATGTACAGTCCGTGGCCGTTCGCCCAATGGGGCATCGACCTCATCGGTCCTTTGCCGACGGCGCCAGGGCTGAGCCACTCAACAAGATCGGCCAAGAACAAGTAATCAAGTTCATTTGGAAGAACATCATATGCCGGTTCGGTCTACCCCAGGCTATCATCCCCGACAACGGAAAGCAGTTCGACCGTTTGGAAGTCATGCAATTCTGCGAGAAATGGGGAATTAAAAAGTTATTTTCGGCCCCTTACCACCCTCAGACGAACGGGCAGGTAGAAGCTGTAAATAAGATTCTCAAACACACGATCAAAGCAAGACTCGAATCCAAACAAGGATGATGGGCGAGCGAGCTCCCGGATGTTTTGTGGTCCTACCGAACGACGACCCGAAATTCAACCGGCGAAACCCCATTCGCCCTCACCTTCGGAACAGAAGCAGTGATCCCTTCGGAGATCGCCGTCCTTAGCCACCGAACTGAACAAGAAATGACGACGGACAATGATGTAGCCCGACGGATTGACTTAGATATGCTCGAAGAACGATGACTGACCTCGGAAATGAAGAACACGATCCACAAAAAGAAATCCGAGAAATTCTTCAATTCGAAGGTCAAGGAAAGGCGATTCCAAGTGGGCGACCTAGTCCTCAAAAAGGTCCAGAATCACATGGGAGTGTTCGGCCCAAATTGGGAGGGACCCTACAGGATATCCAAATAGCTGACCAAAGGAGCCTACGAGCTCCAACACCCAGACGGCACTCCGGACCAATATCCTTGGAATGCCATTCATTTGAAGAAATACTATCAGTAAAAACTCTGTATTCGGTTCCCCAGTGTACAAAAAGCTTAATGAGATTTCCCGATCCCCTCTAAATGATTCGCCTCGACAATACAAACAAATAAAAAAGAGGACGACTCGCTCGCCCTCCAAGAGGTCGTCATCTAACCTGATGGACCTATGCTAGCGATCCCCCCCCCCTAGCATAACGTATACCGTCGAGGATCTTCATCTAACATGGTGATCCGAGGTAGAAAAGTGCAGCCATGGTTCTGGGAGTCGATGCAACTGATAGCCCGTCCATGCAAGGTTCCTTTGTGCAGAGATCGCCCGCCCTTTCATTTAAGTACGAGGCAGGCGTAGCCGAAGGACCCTGCAAAACACATCAATGGACACACTCGCCCATCCTCGGACCCTTCATCTAACCTGATGGACCTAGGCCAGCGATCGCGTCCTTTCCCCGTCACAACGTATGCCCTCTTAGGCAGAAAAGTGCTAACAAGCCACGGTAGTGAAATCGATTTATCCGACGGCGCCCCGTGCAAGGAATCCTCCAGGCAGAGACCATCCGCCCATCGCTACTTTGCGAGGCAAAACGTAGCCTACAGAGGACCCATACAATTAAGTGAGTCGCGAGAAGTTAACCATCAGACGGAATGTCGCTCGCGCACAAGACATAGGCGTCGGGGTCGGTTCCATCGAACCCCACGACTATGCGAAGTCTGTCCAGGACGGGACGTTCGGCCTTCATCGTGGAATCAAGAAAATTGAAGATCACAAGAATTAAACTAAAGATAGCTCACTAAACGAATTATTTTCGTTCCCTTACTTTCACCAAGTAAACAAAAACAAGGGGCAACACAGAGCCATACATGCAATCAGGAGGACAGAACCACATACGATAGGCTTTTCTCAAACACACATATGACGATCGGTTTTGTTCATAAATTTACAAGTAAGAATTTTAAGTATACCAATACATTCGGAGCTATTCACACAACGACTGATACTCAAACACTTGTGTAAAGTCAAAATGCGAAACGTTCAGACAGACGATCGTACAAGCAAGGCATCAGGTGCAATTATGTAAACACTTGTGTAAAGTCGTATGCAAAACATTCAGACAGACGATCATAAAAACAAGGAATCAGATGCAAATACGCATTTTCTTTCATTCAGGTCATTTGTACATACGCCCGAAGGCAAACCACGAAGAAACTGAAAAATTTCAAGGGAAAAACAAAATGACAATGTCGACTCGAGCCGCCCCGTCTCAGCCTTCATCTCCGGTAATTTGGATCGGCATGCGCTTCCTCTCTGGCTTCCGGATGAACAAGTTTGTCCGGCGATGATACCAGCTCAGGTCGATCCCGAGGTCGGTGAGGTCAAGGATCGGCACGCAGAACGCCGGCTACAAGGGATGCTCAAGCACGTAGGCTTTGAAGTTATCGATCAGAGGGCCGACCTCGAACCCTCCCTTATTGGTAGCGCAGATGGCGTTGGCGTAAGCCATGTAATAGGCAAACTCGCCGACATACTCCACGTTGAGGAAGGGATCGGCTTCGGTCGCCTCCAACTTCTCCTTCAACCCCGTGATGTTTTTGTCCATGTACTGGAGCTCAACAACCTTGGCGGCCAGCTCCCCCTTCGATGACTTTAACTCGCCATTCAACCGATCCACCACCGCCTTCAGCCCGGTCGCCTTCTCCTATGAGGCAGCATGCAACCGACGGGACTCTGTCATCTGATCGTGCATCCGATCGGTCGCCGCCCGGGACCGGTCGAGCTCCTGCCTCATCCGGTTGAGATCTTGTTTAGCCCGCTTGGCCGTCTCAACATACTCCTTCTCCATCGTTGCAATCCTGTCGACTAACTCAGCATTCCGGCTGCGAGCAGCCTCGAGGTCCGAATGGAGACGGGTAGTAGAGGTCGCCCCTCATAATACTTTACAGCTTGAGCGACCATCGTCGCCGCTTGGAGGGTCAGGGCAAGAGTCGCCTGCATTGCATCTCCAGATCACCGGCGCGCGATCGCATCTAGGTTGGTCGTCCAAGCCTTCGGTTGGGAGGAGATAGCCGGGGAGACATAGTGAGGGACGTCGCAAGCCTCGCGGGGAGACCTGCTTACCAGGAAGTCCAACACCATCGGCGAGGTGTTCGGGTCGGCAAGGCGGACCCTGCAACAAGAATGAAGGAGTTAATATGCACCCTACACAAGTGACTTAACTCAACAAGATCTACCCAACTTACCTTTCGACCTTCTCAGGGTCGCGGTCCAAATAAGGCTTGCCCCGCGGGGTCTCGGCGTTGGCGGTCGCCATGGCCTGTAGGAAGGCCGACGAGGGCGTAGGCCCCTCTGCCATTGGAACAGCAGAAATAGGAGGCGCGGCGACCGGCAGCACCACTACGGGCGCCTCAGCAGCAACAGTTGGCAAGGGCTCCTCCGGCCTCCGCCTCTTGCAGTTGCGCTGAAGCTGCTCCTCCTCCTGAGCCTCCAGCTTGATGATCGGCATCATGAGAGGTCTTGCCTTGGGGATAGGACGGGTCGTTGTTGCAGGGGCACGGCCCGCCTTCTTCCCTTGGCGGAGACGATTCATAAGGCCGGGGTTCGACATAGCAATCTCTCTCGGTGGCTCAGAGTAGCGGGGGAAGTAGTTCTCTGTCAAAGAAAATATTCAACCAGGTTAGACATCTCTTTCAATCAAAGGCGATTGTCAAGGAAAAAGTAGATCGTAAATATTTGTACCTGGGACCTTCAGGTGGCACGGGAAGCGAAACAACCGAGCGCCCAACCAATGATCTTCATTGTTGACCACGTGAACGTCGATGTAATTGTCCAGTAGACCGCGGACTCGCTCCCAGACGATCAGAAAGTCAAATGGAAGGTCTCCAGCCGCTGGAACAAGGGAGCCTGCAAAAAGAAAAACAAATTAGATTAGTTCAAGGTGTATCCAAACAAAGGGAGAGTTAAAACCCTTACTCGGATTCCTCTCCCGAAAGCCGGTGGGGATATCCAATTCATCCTCGGGTTTATCGCTCGCCGCCGACTTCCATGCTCCACCGACCCAACACGATTTTGTCAGGTCGCCCCGGACCTTGTTCGGCACCCCAAGGACCACCCTGACCATGCGCTCCTGAATGTGGTAGCCGCCAAATAAACTCTTCTGCACCGTCAGCTTGAAGAGATAGTTCATTTCCAGCGCAGAAGGATGACGGAACAGCCGGTGACCGCCAAAAAGAGTCAAAGTACTGATGATCTGCAACCAGGCGTTCGGCGTCAGTTGGAGCGGCGCCACATTCCATGCGGTCAATAGGTATGACACGGTGAACGGCAATGGGAACCGCAATCCAGCCCCCATGATCAATTCATTAACAGCGACCATACCCTCGGGAGGTTGGTCGGCGCGCTCGTTCTCGGCGGGCACATATAGTGAGACATCAGAGGGGACATGTAATTCCTCCCTCCAACGACTCAAGTCCTTCTTAGTCGCCGAACTCCTGATCTGACCGAGGGTCCACGGGGAGCGGTCCGTGGCCCGAAATGACGTTCGCTTCATGGGTTCATAGGGGTGGGCGACCGAGTATGCGCGAAAATAAAACTGAGGACGTGGTCCGGCCAGCCTTTCCATAAGCTCGGCAAATTCCAGAAAGACCTGGCCGAATACACTGTTCGGCTCCCAATACAGTCTCACCCCTCATCCTCGTCTACCGGCGATCCCTTCTGCTCCGCCGCAGCCGACATCGCCGCGTCAGCCTCGTTGAAAAGCTCTTCAACCTCCATGGGTGCAATTCCTGTGCGAATGACCTCGACGGCCGTCTCCATGTGCAAATCCGCGGAGGTTTCATCCCTGGCGGCCGAAGTCGCGGCGGCGGAAGTGCTACCCGCCTCGTACACAGTGGATCCTCCTCCAGACATGTTCAAAGAGAAAGGGGGGAGAGAAGTTTTTGTTCTTACATAGAGAGAACGTCAATCGACGCAGGAAGCTTCAAGATATTTCGGCTAAGTCTTCTTCTAAAGGCAAGAGCGCATAAAGATCTAAACCCCAGTATCCCTAGCCCCTTATATAGCCGAGAGAAGGGACTTCTGGGCAAATAGGCGGAAATTCAAGGGCTGAAGTGCAACCGTCGGTGGGCCGCATTTAATGCAGCCCTCGAAACCCGCGTATGCGTCGTTTCGAGGGCACGCCAGACGACAAGTCTGACAAGAACCGTCAGGCTCCCCCAACGGGAGCGTGACGCATGTCCCGGTGACTTTTCAAAAGCCCGCCTCCACTTCCCGCTCTTTCCAACATCCAAGGAGATCGTCCAAATTCAAAATCAGTTCGTCCGGGGGATGATCGTCCGCTTCATAAGAAGATGAGTCGCTCACCTGAAACAAGCGATCGCCAGCAGAGCAACCTCACCCCACGTCTTCAACATCGGAGCGAGCTGGGGGGCAATTGTTGTGCGGCGATTTATACGCCTCAATGGCGATCGGCATAAGGGTCAGGAGCCAACCAAAGAAGACAGATGCTAGGCAAGCGTCTAGCGGTCGACATCCAAAGCAATCGTCTTTTGGCATCTGGCAATCACCTCTAATGTCCGACCGGGGACGACCGTCCCGTTCCACGTATGAATCCGACACCCGTCAAAGTCTGCAAAGACCGAATCTCGAGTGAAGACCCACGTGCAGATCCACAAAAGACGCCGCAAGAACAGGTCCTACTCCAGCCCATCAGCAGTTGTCAGTGATAAGGACGGCCTCACCTACCGACAGACCCGTCGAAAGGTCCTAGGTGGGACCTCCCAAGGCAGCTAGAAGTGGCACCTGTCTCCTCCTCATTGGTTCGTGCATCTGGCTGCCAGCAGCAGCTGCGGACTTTAAGGAAACAGTCCCACGTGCTGGGACGATCGCCCGCCTTATTTAAATATAGGAAACGGCGATCGCCCGCGGTTGACAGGGACATCCCAGCAACCTCTTCTCCTATAAATAGAAGGCATCCAGCATTGGCAAAGAAAAAAATAGTTACAACGTTAACACAGTTATAGTTACAACATTAACACGATTACACACAGCAAACAATACAGAGAATTCCTAATCTTTGTAACAAGAACTCACAGAGCTTGAACTCTGGTTCTTCAGGCAATCTTCAGCACTCGATAGCTAAGATAACTAGGGTATTTACACTCATTGTAATTATACTCTAAACATTAATATTTGTACTCACAAGTATTCATATTAATAACATCTCGCGAGAGCATTCAAGGCCGGGAATAACAACCACAGCAAATCTTGTGTTATTTATTTCCCCACGGACGTGCTCTCGCATTTTGTTTGTTACTCATCCATTCCAGTATATCATCTCCAGATAATATTTTGTTTGTTACTCGTCCATTCCAGTATATCATCTCCGTGTCAGTTACCTTCTGCATTTACTGTTTTAATATTTGTGATTATTTTTAAGTATACACTTCATATCTAGTTACTATATCTACAGCAAATCACTTTAACAAGACTTCCGCTACGCACTTAGATTTGAAAACCATACAGCTTGTTGTTTAAAACACTTTCCATGTTGTATCCTGTATACTTAGTGGCCAACAAGTGGTATCGGAGCGGTTGATTCTAAAAAGAATCAGCCGTATTTTTGATTGAATCAGATCCTTAAATCACATATTTTTGAAAAACAGTCTTTTTCTTCCTTATACTCTCATATGGATTCATCATTGATCAGTAAAGTTCCTATGTTTTCTATTAACGAATTTGATGATTGGAGAATTAGCATGAAGGCTCATCTTGCAGTAATGCACGAAAAGATGATTTTTGTAATACAGCACCAACCTCGACAAAGAGCGCGAACAATGGACTTATGATGAAAGAAAGCGCGCCAACCTCGACAATATTGCGAAGAATACGCTATTTGTCACTCTTGAAAAAGGCACGTTCTCTAAGGTAAAGAGTTGTAACTCAGCCAAGGATATCTGAGATAAACTCAAGTTAATTTGTAAGAGAACTGAGCTCTCAAAAGAAAACAAGATTTCAAAATTAACTCAACAATTTGAATCTTTTGAAATGAAACCAATTGAAACACTTGAGGAACTTGACCTCAGATTCACTGGCATTGTTGGTGAACTTGAAGCATTAGGTACGATTTATACCCAAAGGGAGAAGAACCTAAAAATTTTCAGATCACTGCCTGACCGATGGGACATTAAGACCACAGCTATGCGTGTGTCGTGCAATCTTAGTGAAATATCTACTTTTGATCTTTTTTCTGACCTCAAAGCATTTGAGTATGATATATACATGAGAGAGAAAGATGAAGAATCTCCCACCAGGACTACAGCCTTAGCCACTGTATCCAACCGAAGACACAGCATGCCGAGTTCATCAAAGCCCATTCATAAGAATGCTGACAGTGACGACGACATCCTGTCGCAAGACGAAATAGCGCTCCTCATGCATAAGTTCAAGAAGTTTATCTAGCAGTCTGGAAAGACTCCATACAGTCCCAAGCCTGTACACAAGGTAAGTACTTAAACTTCCTCTGGTGATGCTAACCTGTGTTATAATTGCAGGAAACTAGGGCATTATGCAAATAAATGTCCTCATCCCAAAGTTCAAAGGTTGTCGGAAGCCGGGCAACAAGAAAAGGATGAAAGAAGACGTGCTTGGAAAAACAAGCTCATGGAGCTGATTGGTGAATCAGAAGCCTCCCCTACACCATCAAAGTCTGAAGAATGTCTTCAGGTAGTCACTGACAGTGATTCATCTGATGATGATTTCGAAGATAAAGCCTATATGTGCTTTATGGCCAAGGACATTCCGGAAGATGAAGATAGCGATGATGAAGTAAGCTCAACCTCAGCTATTCCCTCCAATGCATCTCATACTTTTGCAAATATGATGAATGAATTTAAAACCATTCAAATAGCCCATGAGACATTGAAAAATGAAAATATACAGATCCAACTTTCTAACTTAGAGCTGAAAGAAGAAAACGACTTGCTGAAAGTAAATTACGAAAATATGTATGTTGATTGTGAAAACAGCAAAGTCGAGTATGAAAAACTCATGTAGAGCAATCATCAACTTGATCATGAACTAAGTGAGACTAAATCGCATAGTGAAAGCAATACAAATGATTTTGTTCTGCTTCAAGACAAAGTAAAAACTCTCGAAAAATGAGAAGGAGAACTGGAGACCATTCTGAAATATTTCGAGAAATCATCTAAAAGAATGGAAGAAATTCTAAGCACTTAGAAACATGATCATGATAAAAGTGGCTTAGGATACAGCTCATTTTACAATAAAGGGAAAACTAGTGCTGTGTTTGTCAGGGGTGTGGAACCCATTCCTGTATCAGAAGAAGTTCCGAGTCATGTGAAGGAACCCGTTGCACTGCGAACAGCAAAAGCTGCCATTCCGCCACCATAGTCATATTCCAAACAGCGGAATCACCAGCTATTCAGACCTGTAAGGCGTACCCAACATCATGCTCCCCAAGCATATCAACAGCGCCAACAGCCGTTTAGAAAGAAGGCTGTATCCAAATACCAAAGGCCCGCACGTCAGTACTTTTAGTACAGCATGCCTAGGTATTGGATATAGGAGCTGCGGTATCCCTCGTGAAAGCAAGTATCCTCACAGTATCAACAACAGTTTGGGAATCCAACTGGAGTCCCAGAAGGCAAGCTGTAAGGCCGAAGAAAATGGCTCCACCTCCAAGACGCCATTCGTACTGGACTAATAATAACCCTGAATTTTACATGCATAATAACTATCATGGTTATAGCAACTATATACATGCCCCACGTAAAAATCGCAATTACGAACCTAAACCATCCTACAGTAAGCCTATTGCTGTCAGGAAAATTTGGGTACCTAAAGGCACTAACATCCATGGACCCAACAATCAAAGGGGACCTAAATCTACTTAATTTTTTTACATATAGGACATCTTGGAGAAGGACATATGGTACTTCGACAGCGGATGTTCCCGGTGCATGACAGGAGATAAAAGCAAGCTGTCAGGTTACGTAGAAGGTCGCGGTCCAAAAGGGCACTTCGGTGATAAAACTAAAGGAAGAACAAGAGGGAAGGGAACCCTACTTGTAGGAAAATTCAAAGTCACCAATGTAGCTTATGTTGAAGGATTACAGTACAATCTACTTAACATTAGCTAGTTATGTGACAAACAGTTCTCGGTGAAGTTCTATATAGATCACTGTAGAGTCAAGAACATTCTAACCAAAGACGTTGTGCTCACAAGAAGCAGATCAGGTAATATGTATATTGATGACTGGATGCCTACGAGCTCCACAATTCCTTGTTTTGTTGCTAAATGCACTGCAGATCTAAGATGGCTATCGCACAAGAGGATGTCACATGTCAACTTCAAGACTATCAACAAACTCTCCAGACAGGGAATGGTTAGAGGATTGCCAAATGTTTCATTCCAAAAAGACAGCGTATGTGGGCCCTGTCAGAAAGGCAAGCAAATTAAGACCACCATGAAAAGCAAATCCTACCTTTCCACCCACAGAGTTTTGGAAATGCTACATATGGATCTCAATAGTCCTGTAGACCCGGTAAGTTTGGGAGGTAAGAAATACTGTCTCGTTATTGTTGATGATTATTCCAGGTATGCTTGGACAATTTTCCTAAGCATGAAGAAGGAAACAACATCAAAGCTGCCCGAGCACTTGAGAAAGCTTCAAAATAAAAAAGGGTCGAGTAACGTGTCCATTCGTTCTGACAGAGGTACAGAATTAACTAACCGCTTTATAGAGCAATACTGTTCAGAAAATGGGATACAACACGAATACTCAGCTGCCCGTACACCTCAACAAAATAGTGTTGCCGAGTGAAAGAACAGGACGCTGAAGGAAGCAATAAGGACAATGATTGCTTTCAACGTGCTGTTTGTAAACATACAAGAACATAGTAGATTACGAGTTGTAATCTTTCAAGACAGGCAAATATTTTATTGATATTGAAATAAAGAGTACAATATTTTGCTGTTCTGAAAATAAAATTGCAAAATTAATACAACGAGGGATTCAACTCCTGTAATATGAGTGTCTCCATGGCCTTTTGGGTATAGCACGCTGTATTGATTGCAATCATTGTCCTTGTTAAGTGTTTGTAAACATACAAGAACATAGTAGATTACAAGTTTTAATCTTTCAAGACAGGCAAATATTTGTGTTTTAAACATATAAGAACATAGTAATTGAAGCTTCGGAACTGTGTGAAGAAGCCAGTCAAGTGAAAGCTTAAACCAATCTATGTGAACGGTTGAAGACTAAGATCATTATATCAATCTGTGTGAACGATATATTGATTAGGTTTGATTATAAATACGTAGTTGTGTACGTAGTATTTATAATAAACATTTTCACTCCTATGTGGAGGACTAGTGGACGTAGAGGGGTTTACCTCGAACCACTTTAATTACCATGTCAGTTACCTTCTGCATTTACTGTTTTAATATTTGTGATTATTTTTAAGTATACACTTCATATCTAGTTGTTGTATTTACAGCAACTCACTTTAACAAGACTTCCGCTACGCACTCAGATTTGAAAACCGTACAGCTTGCTGTTTAAAACACTTTCCAAGCTGTATCCTGTATACTTGGTGGCCAACAAGTGGTATCGGATCGGTTGATTCTAAAAAGAATTTTTGATTGAATCAGGTCCTTAAATCACTTATTTTTGAAAAACAGTCTTTTTTTCCTTATACTCTCATATGGATTCATCATTGATCAATAAAGTTCATATGTTTTCTATTAACGAATTTGATGATTGGAGAATTAGGATGAAGGCTCATCTTGCAGTAATGCACGAAAAGATGATTTTTGTAATACAGGATGGCCCCATAAAGATCATGAAGGTAAATCCGGCCCCAAGAATTGAAGGCCAGGCTCATGCAGAGATGCTCGAGAAAGACCGCGAACAATGGACTTCTGACGAAACAAAGCGCGCCAACCTCGACAATATCGCGAAGAATACGCTATTTGTCACTCTTGACAAAGGCGCGTTATCTAAGGTAAAGAGCTGTAAGTCAGCCAAGGATATCTGAGATAAACTCAAGTTAAATTGTGAGGGAACTGAGATCTCAAAAGAAAACAAGATTTTAAAATTAACTCAGCAATTTTAATTCTTTTGAAGTGAAGCCAACTTAAACACTTGAGGAACTTGACCTCAGATTCACTGGCATTGTTGGTGAACTTGAAGCATTAGGCAAGATTTATACCTAAAGGGAGAAAAACCTAAAAATTTTCAGATCACTCCCTGCCCGATGGGACATTAAGACCACAGCTATGCGTGTGTCGTGCAATCTTAGTGAAATATCTACTTTTGATCTCTTTTCTGACCTCAAAGCATTTGAGTAAGATATAAATAGGAGAGAGAAAGCTGAAGAATCTCCTGCCAGGACTACAGCCTTAGCTGCTGTATCCAACCGAAGACACAGCATGCCGAGTTCATCAAAGCCCATTCATAAGAATGCTGACAGTGACGACGACATCCTGTCGCAAGACGAAATAGCGCTCCTCATGCATAAGTTCAATAAGTTTATCTAGCAGTCGGGAAAGACTCCATACAGGCCCAAGCCTGTACACAAGGTAAGTACTGAAACTTCCTCTGGTGATGCCAACCTGTGTTATAATTGCAGGAAACCAGGGCATTATGCAAATAAATTTCCTCATCCCAAAGTTCAAAGGTTGCCGGAAGCCGAGCAACAAGAAAAGGATGAAAGAAGACGTGCTTGGAAAAACAAGCTCAAGGACCTGATTGGTGTATCAGAAGCCTCCCCTACACCATCAAAGTCCGAAGAATGTCTTCAGGTAGTCACTGACAGTGATTCATCTGATGATGATTTCTAAGATAAAGCCTATATGTGCTTTATGGCCAAGGACATTCTGGAAGATGAAGATAGCGATGATGAAGTAAGCTCAACCTCAGCTATTCCCTCCAATGCATCTTATACTTTTGCAAACATTATGAATGAGTTTAAGACCATTCAAATGGCCCATGAGACATTGAAAAATGAAAATATACAGCTCCAACTTTCTAACTTAGAGCTAAAAGAAGAAAATGACTTGCTGAAAGTAATTACGAAAATATATCTGTTGATTGTGAAAACAGCAAAGTCGAGTATGAAAAACTCATGAAGAGCAATCATTAACTTGCTCATGAACTAAGTGAGACTAAATCTTATAGTGAAAGCAATACAAATGATTTTGTTCTGCTTCAAGCCAAAGTAAAAACTCTCGAAAACGAGAAGGAGAACTTGAGACCATTCTGAAATCTCTCGAGAAATCATCTAAAAGAATGGAAGAAACTCTAAGCACTGGGAAACATGCTCATGATAAAAGTGGCTTAGGATACAGCTCATTTTCCAAGAAAGGGAAAACTAGTACTGTGTTTGTAAGGGGTGTGGAACCCATTCCTGTATCAGAAGAAGTTACGAGTCATGTGAAGGAACTCGTTGCACCGCGAACAGCAAAAGCTGCCATTCCGCCACCACAGTCATATTCCAGACAGTGGAATCACCAGCTGTTCAGACCTGTAAGGCGTATCCCATAGCATGCTCCCCGATCATATTAGCAGCGCCAACAACCGTTCAGAAAGAAGGTTGTATCCAAATATCAAAGGCCCGCACGTCAGTACTTTCAGTACAGGATGCCTAGGTATTGGATATAGGAGCCGCGATATCCCTCGCGAAAGCAAGTATCCTCACAGTATCAAGAACAACTTTGGGAATCCAACTGGAGAAAATGGCTCCACCTCCAAGACGCCATTCGTACTGGACTAATAATAACCCTGAATTTTACATGTATAATAACTATCATGGTTATAGCAACTATATACATGCCCCACGTAGAAATCGCAATTACGGACCTAAACCATCCTATAGTAAACCTATTGCTGTCAGGAAAATTTGGGTACCTAGAGGCACTAACATCCATGGACCCAACAATCAAAGGGGACCTAAATCTACTTAATTTGTTTACATATAGAACATCTTGGAGAAGGACATATGGTACTTCGACAACGGATGTTCCCAGTGCATGACAGGAGATAAAAGCAAGCTGTCAGATTATGTAGAAGGTCGCAGTCCAAAAGTGCGCTTCGGTGATAAAACTAAAGGAAGAACAAGAGGGAAGGGAAACCTACTTGTAGGAAAATTCAAAGTCACCGATGTAGCTTATGTTGAAGGCTTACAGTAAAATCTACTTAACATTGGCCATTTCTGTGACAAACAGTTCTCAGTAATGTTCTATATAGATCACTGTAGAGTCAAGAACATCCTAACCAAAGAAGTTGTGCTCATAGGAAGCAGATCAGGTAATATGTATATTGCTGACTGGATGCCTACGAGCTCCATAATTCCTTGTTTTGTTGCCAAATGCACTGCAGATCTAAGATGGTTATGGCACAAGAGGATGTCACACGTCAACTTCAAGACTATCAACAAACTCTCCAGACAGGGAATGGTTAGCGGATTGCCAAACGTTTCATTCCAAAAAGACAGCGTATGTGGACCTTGTCAGAAAGGCAAGCAAATCAAGACCACCCTGAAAAGCAAATCCTACCTTCCCACCCACAGAGTTTTGGAAATGCTACATATGGATCTCTATAGTCCTGTAGACCCGGTAAGTTTGGGAGGTAAGAAATACTGTCTCGTTATTATTGATGATTATTCCAGGTATGCTTGGACAATTTTCCTAAGCAAGAAGAAGGAAACAACATCAAAGCTGCTCGAGCACCTGAGAAAGCTTCAAAATAAAAAAGGGTCGAGTATCGTGTCCATTCGTTCCGACAGAGGTACAGAATTCACTAACCGCTTTATAGAGCAATACTGTTCGGAAAATGGGATACAAAACAAATACTCAGCTGCCCGTACACCTCAACAAAATGGTGTTGCCGAGCGAAAGAACATGACGCTGAAGGAAGCAACAAGGACAATGATTGCAATCAATACAGCGTGTTATACACAACAAGGAAGTTTCCACAACGTTTCTGGGGCGAAGCCACCAATACAGCGTGCTATACACAATCGTTGTATTATCAACAAGCATCACAACAAAATAGCATACGAGGTATGGAACAACAAAACTCCGTTAGTTTCGTACTTTCACATATTTGGATGCAGATGTTACGTTTTGAACAACGGTAAGGATCAACTTAGAACCTTCGATGAGAAATCGGATGAAGGGATATTTGTTGGATATTCCTCTATTAGCAAAGCTTACAGTATCTTCAATAAAAGGAAGCTAACAATTGAGGAATCAGTTCATGTAGTGTTCGATGAACCTCACCATGATCTTACAGGAGTAGAAGACATTTCTCAGAACATCCAACAACTTTCCATCATAGATCCACCAACTCCATTAGAACCTGTCGTTGATCTAGAAATCAACCCCGCAGCTGTAAGAACTGATGTAGATGAAGTCGATGCTGTAAAAGCTGAAGCAGAAACTACAGCAACTCAAGATACAGTACGGGACCCCAAATTAGAACCCGACAGAAGATGGTTGAGAGAACACCCACAAGAGATTATCATTGGAAACATTGATGCTGGTGTTTCTACCCGTAGGAGAATACAGAGTACACAAGGAAATGTACTATGTGCGCAAGAAGACCCCGAGTCAGAGATATCTCCATTTCCTGAATAGAAATCTCTATCCGAGCTTAGAAGACTTAATATGTGCACCATTGTTGTATTCTTAGCCCAATCCTAACCTATTTCTACCAAAGAAGCTCTCAACAACTCTCATTGGATCACATCTATGGAAGAAGAGCTTAACGGTTTTGAAAGAAACAACCTATGGTATCTTGTACCCAGAGCTACGCATCAATCAGTAATTGGAACCAAATGGGTATTTAGAAACAAGAAGGATAGAAATGGACTCATTATCAGGAATGAATCCCGACTAGTTGCCAAGGGTACAGACAGGAAGAAGGCATAGACTACGATGAGACATTTTCCCCTGTAGCCACACTAGAAGCTATTCGGATATTTTTAGCCTTTGCCGCCCATAAAAGCTTCATTGTATACCAAATGGACGTTAAAAGTGCATTCCTAAATGGAGACCTTGATGAAGAAGTATATGTTGAACAACCACTAGGGTTTGTCAATCCAGAAGGCGAAGACCTAGTATACAAGCTAAGGAAAGCACTGTATGGACTTAAGCAAGCCCCTAGAGCATGGTATGAGACTCTGCCCAGTATCTAACCAATAATGGATTCAAAAAAGGTGATGTGGAGAAGACCTTATTCAAAATACAGGAAGGTGATGACCTTCTAATGGTTCAAATATATGTAGACGATATAATATTTGGTTCAACTAACCTTGCTTTATGTCAAAGGTTTTCTCATCTCATGCAAAGTAAATTTGAAATGAGTATGATGGGAGAACTTAGTTATTTCCTAGAGTTGCAGGTAAAGCAGTTGCCCACAGGGATTTTCATCAACCAGGAAAAATACAGCAAGGAGCTTCTCAACAAGTTTAGAATGAATACTTCCAAATCATCGTCAACCCCCATGAGCACTTCCGTGCAAATTAGTGCTGATGAAGCTGGAAAGCCGGTTGATCAATCACTCTACAGGAAGCTTATTGGCCTGTACCTAACGGCTAGCAGGCCCGATATCCAGTTTGTTGTGGGATTGTGTGCGTGATATCAAGTATCACCTAAAGAATCACACTTCGGAACAGCTAAACGAGTCCTGAAATACGTCAAAGGAACGGTTGATGTAGGACTGTGGTATCCTAAAGAAGGTGAATTCGATTTAGTTGGCTACAGCGACTCGGATCTTGGAGGTTGCAAGCTAGATAGGAAGAGTACAAGCGGAACTTGTCACTTTCTTAGACCTAGACTTCTGTCTTGGTTTAGCAAGAAACAATTGGCAAACTCGATTTCAACAGCTGAATCAGAATACTATGCTGCTGGTAGTTGCTGTATGCAGATCCTTTAGATGCAACAACAACTGTCAGGCTATGGAATTGAAGCCAAAGAGACTTCGATTATGTGCGATAGCACGAGTGCAATTGATATCACTCACAACCCTGTATTGCACTCGCGCACCGAGCATATTCACATGAAGCATCATTTCATTAGGAATCATGTTGAGAACAAGGATGTTCGGCTGGAAAAAGTCCATACAGATATCCAGTTAGCCGACATCTTTACTAAACCTCTCGACACAGCAAGATTTTGTATGCTTCGACATGAACTGGGATTGCTACAGCCTAACTCCCTATAAGTTTTTAATGCTTTTACTCAGGAAATTGAGGGGGAATGCTGTAAGACCCAAGAATACAGTATCCATCGTTAGTTATCTGTACACTCAGTCTATCAGAACAGCACTATAGGAACAAAGAAACATGAATTATCCTACAGCTGACGTGTGCAATACTTAAGGGGAATACAATACGACCCAAGAATACAGCATTCATCTGAAAGCTGCTGCATCAAATTGAAACCCATATGTACCTTTTAAGCGGGAACGCTGTATTTTCGCGGATACAGCACATACTATGGGAAATCAATTTTCATGTTATTTATTTTTAAACAATTTCTGTGTCCACTCGCCCTGTCATAATTAAAAGTTTTTGCATTAAATGCTTTACATGACATCTGGACATTGGTATCTTCAAAGCCGTGATATTTCATATTTTTTATTAATTTTACACCGCCGTTTCGGGCAATAAGGGTAATTTGATAAGTCATAAGTGGGACCCGCTTTTATTTTAAATTAAATGGATAAGTTGTACCGGTTACACTTAGTCTATCATGATCGTCCATTTTAAACATCGGTTCCCATCCCTTAAATCTGATCGTTCATTCTCTGAAAACCCTTCTTCGCCGCCCACTATAAAAGGACTGTAAATGCCATTTGAGACACTTTACGCTTTCTGCATATCTAACGAGTTCTTGAGCATACAACCTACTAATCTTTCTGTTTTTACTGCATTTCTCTTTGAAATCTCTTTATCTTTTCTTCGAGAATCATCATGGCATCTTCTTAGACCTCTTCCATCTCTCTCAAGAAGTCCTCCAACATCATCGACGGACGGATCATTTCTAGATCTTTCTTGCTTGAACGTGTTCGTTCCGAAGAGGATGACATTGAATCGATGGAGTACGTCATCATGAGGATACGTCAGCAAGGCCTTTATCGCCTTGGAAGCCACACGGCTGAATGATTTGATGTTCATCTGGTTGAGGAATTCTACCTCAATGCCGATGTTCGTTTCCTTTCACTGGTTCAGGGAGGACATGTTGCTGACATCACAGCTGTCATTCGCGGAGTCGAGATCCGTGTTGTTGGCCACTAAGTATACTGGATACAGTTTGGGAAGTTGTTTAAACAACAAACTGTACTAATTTTAAATCTGAGTGCGTAGCGGAAGTTTTAGATACAGTAAGTTGTTGTGGATACAGTAACTTGATATGTAAAGTATACTTAAATAATCACAGTACTTAACACAGTAAAAACTGAAGGTAAATAACACAGTATTTAAAGTGGTTCGAGGTAAACCCCTCTACGTCCACTGGTCCTCCACACAGGAGTAAAAAGTTTATTATAATTACTACGTACACAACTACGTAATTATAACAACACACAATCAATATATCGTTCACACAGATTGATATAAAGATCTTAGCTTCAACCATTCACACAGATTGGTTTTGAGCTAATGCTTTGACTTGCTTCTTCACACACAGTTCTGAAGCTTCGTCTTCTTCGATGCAATTCCTTCACACACAGTTCCAGAGAAGCACAGATTACTCAGTCCACACAGGGCTGATCTGGGTTTGTTCAAAGTATAGCACAGAGGATGAACAACAACTTTAACTTTATGAGCTTGTAGCTAATGAAGTGTTGTTCAAGAGGATGAGCACTGTATATCTCTATTATCTGAGTTGCAGTAAGCTTGGAGATATATTTTGCTCTGATGATAACTTGATAGCTTTGAATAATTAGGTTTCGGTCACTGATCTTCAATGCCTTCATGAGATATATATAGTCTCTGAAATATATATCCGTTGAGATGTTTCCGTTGAGCAAGATTCCATTTCAACGGGATTAAAAACACGATCCGGATTTAGCGAGATTTTGAAGATCTGTTGACTGACAGTATTTAAATACTTTATCGTTGAGTATTTAAATACTTCTTTATTCAACGGGACTTGACTTCTAAAGATTCCTTCTTGTCCTGTTGAGAGCTGTATGGAAGATAACTGTTTTGGTGTTTCGAGACAGTTTCCATACTTGGTCTTTATAAGACTTCTTTGCTGTACAGAAGGGTTCCACTATATGCTGGATTCGAGACAGGTCTTCGATACAGGTTGATGCCTCAATACTACGATACAATTTCCTTTACTGTATGCGGATTGGCATATATGTCAAAACCTCTTTATCAAATACTATTCGATACAGGGAGTGAATATTCCGGCTGTTTCGATACAGGGTTCTTGTTTTCCCAACACGTTCGTAGACTAGTTCGTACAGCTTAATTTTCAATCAAGTTTCTATACTTGAGATTGTTATCAAAAAATTTAAGTAATCATACATCAACACAGTAGATTACGAGTTGTAATCTTTCAAGACAAACAAACACTTTTATTGATAATCAAAACAAATTGAGTACATGGTTTGCTGTTTCGAAGAGAAATTACAGAACAAAAATAATATACAAGGATTTCAGCTCCTATCATTCTTTTTGTGACAGGAGGTTTGAACCATGTCAACAACAGTTGAGCCGGTGAACAGCCCATAAAACTTGGTTATTAGCTCTTGAGACCCAAATGTCTCAAGTTGATCAATTGTCAGGCCATCAGTGGGTAGCCTGTAGATATTCTGGAGCAGATCGCTATCAACACAGATCTCAACTCCTTGAATGGTAGCGGTTATGTCAGCAACGTGACCTCCTTAGGCCAGCGATAAAAAGCGTACGACGGCGTTGAGGTAAATTTCCTCAACCAGATGAACATCATATTTGTCAGCAGTTTGACTTCCAAGGCGATAGAGGCCTTGTTGACGAAGTCGAGTGATGATGTACTCCATGGGTTCGACATCATTGGTTTCAGCGAGAAGTCGTTCAATGACAACAGATCTTGAGAAGATCCGTTCATCGATGATGTTAGCGGTTTTCTTCAGTGCGGGTGAAGATGTTTGTCCAGCCATTTGATGATTTTTCAAGAAAAAGTGAAAGAGAATAACCGAAATTTGCAGTAAAATGCAGAAAAGTATGTAGGCTGTTTTTGCTTGAGAACTCTTAAATTTGCAGAAAGCGTAAAGAGTCTCTAATGGCAGTATCAGTCCTTTTATAGTTGGGCGGCGAAATAGGGTTTTGCAGAGTACGAATGGTCAGATTTTAAGGGATGGGGACCGGTTTTTGAAATCAACGGTTAAGATGGACTGAGTGTAACTGGTACGCTAATCCATTAAAATGTTTAAAATATAAGCGGGTCCCACTTCTGACATTTGTGTCACCCTAAATGCCTGAAACGGCGGTTTTAAAACAATAAACAATTTAAAACATCGCGGCTTTTGAGATTCAGTTGTCCAGATGTCATGTAAGGCATTTAATGTACATGACGTTTGATATAAAAATAGGGCACATGGACAAAAATCATTTTAAAAAGAAATGATATAATATAATATATATATACTGAATCGAAATCCTATAGTATGTGCTGTATCCGCGTCGATCTGACGTTCCCCAAAAAGGTACATATAGGTTTTAAATTCCATACAAAGAACTTGTGGATTAATGTGTATTCACGGGTCCTACAAAGATTCCCCTTAATTATTGCACACACGTCACCGTAGGATTCATATGTCTTTGCTCACTACTGATCTTTGTATTGACGGTTCCGAGTGTACAGATAATTAACGTTGGATACTGTATTCTTGGGTCTTACAGCATTCCCCCTCAATTTGTTGAGTAAAAACAGTAAATTACTTACAGGGAGTCGGGCTGTAGCATTCCCAATTCTTGTCTGAGCATGTTGAATCTGGCTGTGTCGAGAGGTTTTGTGAATATGTCGGCTAACTGAATGTCTGTATGAACCTTTTCAAGGCGAACATCCTTGTTCTCGACGTGATTCCTTATAAAATAATGCTTCATGTTGATATGCTTAGTGCGCGAGTGCAGGACAGGATTGTGCGTTATTGCAATTGCACTCGTGCTATCACACATGATTGGAGTCTCTCTGGCTTCAATTCCATAGTCTGACAACTGTTGCTGCATCCAAAGGATCTGCATACAGCAGCTACCAGCAGCATAGTATTCAGATTCAGCCGTGGAAAGAGAGTTAGCCAATTGCTTCTTACTGAACCAAGAAACGAGTCTAGGTCCAAGAAAGTGACAAGTTCCACTTGTACTCTTCCTATCTAGCTTGCAGCCTCCGAGATCCGAGTCGCTGTATCGAACTAAATCGAATCCGCGTTCCTTAGGATACCATAGTCCTACATCGACTGTTCCTTTGATGTACTTCAGGATTCGTTTAGCTGTATTGAAGTGTGATTCTTTAGGTGCTACTTGATACCTCGCACACACTCCAAGAGCAAACTGAATATCGGGCCTGCTAGCCGTTAGGTACAGGAGCGAACCAATGAGCTTCCTATAGAGTGATTGGTCAAACGGCTTTCCAGCTTCATCTGCACTAATTTGCACGGAAGTGCTCATGGGGGTTGACGATGGTTTGGAATTGTTCATTCCAAATTTGTTGAGAAGCTCCTTGCTGTATTTTTCCTGGTTGATGAAAATACCTGTAGGCAAATGCTTTACCTGCAAACCTAGGAAATAACTAAGTTCCCCCATCATACTCATTTCAAATTTACTTTGCATGAGATGAGAGAACCTTTGACACAAAGCAAGGTTAGTTGAACCAAAAATTATGTCATCCACATAGATTTGCACCATAAGAAGGTCATCACCATCCTGTATTTTGAACAAGGTCTTGTCCACAGCACCTTTCTCAAATCTGTTGTTGGTTAGATACTGGGACAAGGTTTCGTACCATGATCTAGGGGCTTGTTTAAGTCCATACAGAGCTTTCCTTAGCCTGTATACTAAGTCGATACCGTCTGTGTTGGCAAACCCTGGTGGTTGTTCAACATAAACTTCTTCGGCAAGGTCTCCATTTAGGAATGCACTCTTGACGTCCATTTGGTATACAATAAAGCTCTTATGGGCGGCAAAGGCTAAAAATATCCTAATGGCTTCTAGTCTCGCTACAGGGGTGAAGGTTTCATCATAGTCTATGCCTTCTTCCTGACGATAGCCTTGTGCGACTAGTCTGGATTTATTCCTCATAATAAGTCCATTTCGATCCTTTTTGTTTCGAAATATCCATTTGGTTCCTATAACCGATTGATGTGTAGGTCTGGGTACAAGATACCATACATTGTTTCTTTCGAAACCGTTAAGCTCTTCTTCCATAGATGTTATCCAATGAGAATTATTAAGAGCGTCTATGGTCGAAACAGGTTCGGACTGGGCCAAGAATACAGCGATAGTGCACATATTGAGTCTTCTAAGCTCGGATTGAGATTTCCATTCAGGAAACTGTGATATCTCAGTATCAGGTTCTTCTTGTGCACAAAGTACATTTCCTTGTGTACTCTGTATTCTCCTATGAGTAGAAACACCAGCATTTATGTTTCCAATGATCAACTCTTGCGGGTGATCTCTCAACCATCTTCGGTCGGGTTCTAATTCAGGATCCCGTACTGTATCGAGAGATTCTGTGGATACAGCTTCAGCTTGTACAGCATCGGCTTCATCCACGTCGATTCTTAGAGCTGCGGGGTTGATTTCTAAATCAACGACAGGTTCTATGGGAATTGGAGGATCCAAGATAGAGAGTTTTTGGATGTTTTGGGTAACATCTTCTACTCCTATAGGGTCATGGTGTGGTTCGTCGAACACTACATGAACTGATTCCTCGATAGTCAGCTTCCTTTTGTTAAAGATTCTAAAAGATTTGCTGACGGAGGAGTATCCTACAAATATTCCTTCATCTGATTTCTCATCAAAGGTTCTAAGTTGGTCCTTTCCATTTTTCAATACATAACACCTGCATCCAAAAATATGAAAATATGAAACTAACGGAGTTTTGTTGTTCCATACCTCATATGCTGTTTTATTGTGGTGCTTGTTGACGATACAGCGGTTTTGAGTGTAGCATGCTGTATTGGTTGCTTCACCCCAGAAACGCTGTGGCAACTTGCTTGCGGCGATCATTGTCCTTGTTGCTTCTTTCAATTTCCTATTCTTCGCTCAGCAACACCATTTTGTTGAGGTGTACGGGCAGCTGAGTATTCGTGTTGTATCCCATTTTCCGAACAGTATTGCTCTATAAAGCGGTTAGTAAATTCTGTACATCTGTCGGGCAGCTTTGATGTAGTTTCCTTCTTCTTGCTAAGGAAAATTGTCCAAGCATACCTGAAATAATCATCAACAACAACCATGCAGTATTTCTTACCTCCCAAACTTACTGGGTCTACAGGACCGTAGAGATCCATATGTAGCATTTCCAACACTCTTTGGGTTGAAAGGTATGATTTGCTCTTCAGGGTTGACTTGATTTGCTTGCCTTTCTGACACGGTCCGCAGACGCTGTCCTTCTTAAATGACACATTTGGCAAACCTCTAACCATTCCCTGTCTTGAGAGCTTGTTGATCGTCTTGAAGTTGACGTGAGACATCTTCTTGTGCCATAACCAGCTAAGATCTGGAGTGCCTTTGGAAACAAAGCATGGAATTGAGGAGCTCATAGGCTTCCAGTCAGCAATATACATGTTACCTGATCTGCTTCCTGTAAGCACAACTTCCTTGGTTTGGATGTTCTTGACTCTACAGCGATCTATATAGAATTTCACCGAGAACTGTTTATCACAGAACTGGCTAATACTAAGTAGATTGTACTGTAAGCCTTCAACATATGCAACATCGGTGACTTTGAATTTTCCGACAAGTAGGTTTCCTTTCCCTCTTGTTCTACCTTTAGATTTATCACCGAAACGAACTTTTGGACCGCGACCTTCTACAAAATCTGATAGCATGCTCCTATCTCCGGTCATGTGCCGAGAGCATACACTATCAAAGTACCAGGTATCCTTCTCTAGAATGTCCTGTTACATAGAAATTAAGTAGATTTAGGTCCCCTTTGATTTTTGGGTCCATGTATGTTAGTTCCTCTAGGTACCCAAGTTTTCCTGGCAGCAATTGGTTTACTGTAGGTCATACTTGGTACAGTGTTGCGATATCTACGGGGGGCATATCCATAGTCGCTATAACCATTATAATTATTATGCATGTAAAATTCAGGGTTATTATTATTAATCCAGTACGAGTGCCGTCTTGGAGGTGGAGCCATTTTCTTTGGCCTAACAGCTTGCCTTCTGGGTCTCCAGTTGGATTCCCAACGCTGTTGTTGATACTGAATGGGCACTTGCTGTCTCGAGGGATAACGAGGCTCCTGTATCCAATACCTCGGCGTCTCAGACCGATAAATCTTGTCGTGCGGGCCTTTGGTAATGGATCTGACCTTCCTTCCGAGCAGTGTTGGCGCTGTTGATATGCTCGGGGAGCATGCTGATGAGTGCGCCTCACAGGTTGGAACGGCTTATGATTCCGCTGTCTAGAATAGGATTGTGGGGGCGGAATGACAGCCTTCGGTTTTCGCTGTGCAGCAGGTTCCTTCACGGGACTAGGGGTATCTTTCGATACTGGAATGTGTTCCACACTCTTGACAAACACTGTACTAGTTTTCCCTTTGTTTGAACATGAGATGTATCCTAAGCCACTTTTGTCATGAGCATGTTGCCTAGTGCTCAGAAATTCTTCCATTCTTTTGGACGATTTCTCGAACGATTTCAGAGTGGTCTCAAGTTCAATTTCTCGTTTTTCGAGAGTTGTGACTTTGGCTTGAAGTAGAACCAAATCATTTGTCTTGCTCTCGTTGTGAGTTTTAACCTCACTTAGTTCATGAGCAAGTTGATGATTGCTCTCCATGAGTTTTTCAAAATCGACTTTGCTGGTTTCACAGCCAAGAGACATATTCTCATAATTTATCTTCAGCAAATCGTTTTCATCTTTCAGCTCTAGGTTAGACAGTTGGAGCTGTATATTTTCATTTTTCAATGTCTCATGGGCCTTTTGAATGTTTTTAAATTCATTCATCATGTTTTCAAAAGTATGAGATGCATTTGATGGAATAGCTGAGGTTGAACTTACCTCATCATCGCTATCTTCACCTTCCGGAATGTCTTTGGCCATAAAGCACATATATGCTTTATCATCGAACTCATCATCAGATGAATCACTTTCGGTGACCACCTGAAGACATTCTTCATATTTGGATGGTGTGGGGGAGGCTTATGATTCTCCAATCAGGGCCTTGAGCTTGTTTTTCCAAGCACGTCTTCTTTCATCTCTCTCCTGTTGCTCGGCCTCCGGAAAACTTTGGACTTTGGGATGAGGACATTTATTTGCATAATGCCCTGGTTTCCCGCAATTATAACACAGGTTAGCGTCACCAGATGATGTTTCGGTACTTACCTTGTGGACAGGTTTGGGCCTGTAGGGAGTCTTTCCAGACTGTTTGATGAACTTTTTGAATTTGTGCATGAGAATCGCCATTTCATCTTGAGACAGGATGTCGTCGTCACTGTCAGCATTCTTATGACTAGGCTTCGACGAGCTGGGCATGCTGTGTCGACGATTCGATACAGCGGCTAGTGCTGTGACCTTGGAAGGATATTCTTCAGCTTTCTCTCTTCTTTCAATATCATCTCAAAAGCTTTGAGGTCAGAGAAGAGATCAAAAGTAGATATTTCATTAAGATTGCAAGATACACGCATAGCTGTGGTCTTAATGTCCCATCGGGCTGGGAGAGATCTGAAAATTTTTAAGTACTTCTCCTTTTGGGTATAAATTTTGCCCAACGCTTCAAGTTCACCAACAATACCAGTGAATCTGAGGTCAAGTTCCTCAACTGTCTCAGTTGGTTTCATTTCGAAAGATTCAAATTGCTGAGTCAGTTTAGAAATTTTGTTTTGTTTTGAGAGCTCAGTTCCCTCACAAATCATCTTGTGTTTATCCCAGATTCTTTTTAGAATCAACCGCTCTGATACCACTTGTTGGCCACTAAGTATACTGGATACAGTTTGGGAAGTTGTTTAAACAACAAACTGTACTGATTTTAAATCTGAGTGCGTAGTGGAAGTTTTAGATACAGTAAGTTGTTGTGGATACAGCAACTTGATATGCAAAGTATACTTAAATAATCACAGTACTTAACACAGTAAAAACTGAAGGTAAATAACACAGTATTTAAAGTGGTTCGAGGTAAACCCCTCCACTGGTCCTCCACACAGGAGTAAAAAGTTTATTATAATTACTACGTACACAACAACGTAATTATAACAACACACAATCAATATATCGTTCACACAGATTGATATAAAGATCTTAGCTTCAACCATTCACACAGATTGGTTTTGAGCTAATGCTTTGACTTGCTTCTTCACACACAGTTCTGAAGCTTCGTCTTCTTCGATGCAATTCCTTCACACACAGTTCCGGAGAAGCACAGATTACTCAGTCCACACAGGGCTGATCTGGGTTTGTTCAAAGTATAGCACGGAGGATGAACAACAACTTTGACTTTATGAGCTTGTAGCTAATGAAGTGTTGTTCAAGAGGATGAGCACTGTATATCTCTATTATCTGAGTTGCAGTAAGCTTGGAGATATATTTTGCTCTGATGATAACTTGATAGCTTTGAATAATTAGGTTCCGGTCACTGATCTTCAATGCCTTCATGAGATATATATAGTCTCTGAAATATATATCCGTTGAGATGTTTCCGTTGAGCAAGATTCCATTTCAACGGGATTAAAAACACGATCCGAATTTAGCGGAATTTTGAAGATCTGTTGACTGACAGTATTTAAATACTTTATCCTTGAGTATTTAAATACGTCTTTATTCAACGGGACTTGACTTTTGAAGATTCTTTCTTGTCCTGTTGAGAGCTGTATGGAAGATAACTGTTTTGGTGTTTCGAGACAGTTTCCATACTTGGTCTTTATAAGACGTCTTTGCTGTACAGAAGGGTTCCACTATATGCTGGATTCGAGACAGGTCTTCGATACAGGTTGATGCCTCAATACTACGATACAATTTCCTTTACTGTATGCGGATTGGCATATATGTCAAAACCTATTTATCAAATACTATTCGATACAGGGATTGAATATCCCGGCTGTTTCGATACAGGGTTCTTGTTTTCCCAACACGTGTTGACCAGGAGTTTCTCCAAAATCTCTACAGGCTTCCCGCTAATGGCCTGACCATGGAAGATCTTGAGACCTTTGGGTCCCAAGAACCGTTGACTACATATTATGGTGTGTTCACCGGTTCAGCCTCGGTTGAAACGGTTCACACCTCTTGCCATAAAAAACTTTTCTGTTTACCCTTTGTTTATTTACACGATTTCTGTTGCCGTGTTATTGAGAACAGAACAGGTGCGTTTGAGATGTGCACCGATCTTAGGTTCAGGATGATGGTTGCAATCATGACCTGTGAAAAGGTCAACTAGTGTCAAATCATCCTCAAACGGTTGCAGGAAGAAGTTTCTAAGCCTGCCTCGCAGAAAAAATCCTTTGGTTTGCTTTTGAATTATATTCTGATCAAATGCGCTATTCCGCAAGATGAAAAAGCAAAGAAGATCACTTCTCGCATTTATATGGGAAGCATCAGACCCACCGTTTTCAATAAAGGACCCCTTATTGCAAATAGGCCTTTCGTCCGAAAATTACCCCTTTATGCCGACCCAAGGGATGTATCTTCGAAGTCCCAAAGTGAAAAATCCTCGAGGAAGAGAAAAAGATCTCACAGTAAAACTCCATTTTCTGTTGAAAAGCCGAAAAAGAAGCTAAGGAAGCTTTCAAAAGTTAGAGCTTCAGATATTTCCAAGGATGCTCCTTCATCGGCCCAACCCAGTGTAGCGACACCCCAGGGCGCAACCCCTGCGGATGAGATGACTGCTGCTGTCTCGACAGTAGATCCCGAGCCTTTGGCGGCTACGACGGATAATCAGACATCTGCCAACATACAAGACTCTGGCGAGTTGGCTTCCACTTTGGATCCAAAAGCTACTTCTCTTATTCGGGATTCCACACCCGTTAAAGATCCATCTCCCATCAGGGTACCAACCCCTGTAAGGCATCCCTCTCCGATACAGGATCCCATACCTGTTGAGGAACCCGTGCATTGAGCAGACCCAGGCTCTGTACGCAGTCCCTTCTCAGACACCATTTTCATTAAGACTTTGCTCTCTATGCAGATAGAGCAATCTCATGATCGCTTCGTATAATGGAAAGCCTACAGGCTCGCTCCATACAGCAAACTGTACAAGTGGAGCGATTGGTGCGAAGAAGAACGATTTGTGTTGGAAGTGACGTACTCACCAGATGTTGAAGTCATGATCCAATGGGAAAACCTAATCTGCAAAGAATTGATCACTAGCCACCTGATGAACAAATCAGATGCCCGTCAGAAAGGAAAAGCTAAATCCGGCGATCAAGCTCCCGAAAGTCCAAAATCAGATCCCCACTCGGACGATGATGACGACGCCCTTCAGGATGGTCTAAGAATGAGTCGCGAGGAATCTGAATCTCAGATGGTCGCAGGAACTTCTAGTCAACACCAATCTCCTGCCCATCAATAAGACACTATTCCCGACAACGAGGATTCAGTCCCTCATGTCGCGGAGGAACAATCTGTTTTGCAATAGGCACTCGAGCCTATCGCAGAGGAACAACCGGATACCCAACAGGCACCCGAGCCTGTCGCCGCCCAAGCCGAAGAAGAACCTAATGCCATCCCGCACGAGGAATCAATCCCTCTGCCGGAGCAGGCGGAAGCTTAGAGACAGCAGGAGGAATCGGTCCCCCTGTATCTTTGTCTTCATAACCCACTGCCGAACAAGAGAAATCATCAACCCCTATCGCCGATCCACCCTATGATGCTCCCGAAACCTCAACTGTTTTGAAATCTGATGATGGTACAAAACTTGAGGATGTCCAACTCAATTCACGTCCCAATGTGAACTTGAGACGGTTGAATGGAGTTGAAGATTTCGCCCAGCCAGACTCTCCAAGGACTACCACAAGGAAAGAGCGATTACATGCTCTTGGCCTTCAAACAGTTTTCATCCAGGATGCCATCAACGTCCTGTATTCTATCGAAAAATCTATTGATTGGATGCACCAATCAGCCGTTGAAGAGATGACAGGTCTAAGGCATGAAGTCTCCTGATTGGAAGAAGCCTTCAGAATATTGCCATCAGTCTTCAAGCAGGCCTTAAGCCAATTGCAAGAAATACAAGAGCAGATACGGAGAGAAGAACAATCTAAGCTACCCATGTCCGAGGCCAAGACAGCATCAGCTATGATTGAATTCGATTCCCAGCTCCGAGCCCACGACAAGAAAATTCAAGATATGTCGCAGGTGCTCTCCTCAATTGTTGAGAAAATGATAAATTTTGAGATGAAACAGGATGCTGCTATGCAAATCCTGGAATGCCTTGATGACAAGGTGTCATACCTTGACGACGCCAAAAAGGGGGAAGAAGTGAGGGAAGCTGCTAGGAGAACAAGGCTGGAGCAATAGAAGGAAATGCTAGCTCCTTTTGAAGACAACATCACTACTGATATTGCCCGCATTTCATCTCCAAATGATAGGATACAGGGAGATCGCCCAGAATTCCAGGACCCTAAGTATCCTTGGAAGAACCTAGTTCAAACACCACAAGTTATGAACCTCCCGGCCAACCGACAACCTACTGCAGAAGAAATCCAAAACTGGAGGAGGAATGAACTGCTAAGACACTTTGTTGTTCTTATCAGGGAATCCTCATTATTCAACAGATGCAGGACGGTACAGGAAGCCGCAGAGGAGTTTATGAAAAGGTTGGAACAAGGAACGCTCCCACTCCAACAGCAGATGAAGTCTAAACATAGACAAGGTGACTTGGTTACCCAAAAAGAAGATTGGATCCTAGTCTTCGATAAGTCGTATGAAGAACGAGCCTTATATTTGAATCGAGACAGGGACACTCATCAGAACTGGTGGAAAAATACCAAGAATGACCCCAAAACGCCATGGAGACACTCAGGTTACAGGAGTTGAATCCCTTGTTGTATTAATTTTGTAATTTTATTTTCAAAACAGCAAAATATTGTACTCTTTGTTTCAACATCAATAAAATATTTGCCTGTCTTGAAAGATTACAACTCGTAATCTACTATGTTCTTGTATGTTTGCAAACACTTAATTTATCCTTGCTGTATACAAATATGAAACTTATTTTAATACATAAGCTGTAAGAACTTGTCTGCGAACAGCTCATAGTTTAAGTTGTATGTATCTAGAATACTATGTAAGATTGTGCCTGCGCGCCAATCATAAGTTTAATAATGTAACACTCTTTTGATAAAAGCAGAACTTTCTTGCGAGCAGTTCTTAGTATTAGGCTAATTACTGAAGGCCAGAACATTCGAACAGAATACCAAGAAGTCTGCCCTCCTTTAAGATGCTAAGTGTCAAAGTTTTGGCATCATCAAGGATGTTTGGATAACATCAAAAGGTTTTAAAAGGAAGACTTGGAAAGACTTGGCAAATTATCAAAAAGGGAGAAATTGTTGGGATAACAATCCCTGTATCGAAATTGTCGGGATAAACAATCCCTGTATCGAAAGTTTTGATAGAATGTTTTGACAATGTGCTAATCTAGCATACAACAAACAACTGTATCAAAAAGCTGATCAAAGGTGTCATCCTGTATCGAAGACTTCTCGTAGTCCCAGCATACAGTGAATCTATCATACAGCAAAGGAGTCTCATAAGACTAAGTATGGAAGCTGTCTCAAAACGACAATACAACTATCATTCCATATAGTATCCAAACAGGACAAGAAGGAATCTTTGCTATTCGCTAAAGTCAAAGTCCCGTTTAAGAAGATATATTTAAATACTGAAGGATAAAGTATTTAAATATTAAGCCATCGGAGATCTTCAATCAAGTGCAAAATCCAGATCGTGTTTTATTCAAACACATCATCCCGTTGGAACGGACGTTTGCTCAACGGATATATTTCAGAAGGCTATATATATATATATATATATATATATATATATATATCCAGAGTTTGAAGATCACTATCTGACAACACACGAAAAGCAAACGAAGTTATCATCATATACATCTGAGCAAACATATCTCCCAAAAGCATACTGCTATTCTGAAAGAAGAGATATACAAGTGCTCAAACCGTGAACAACATATTATCAGCTAAAATCTCAGAAAGTCAAAGATGTTGTTCAAACATTGTTCTACCCTTGAACAAAACCCATCAGCCCTGTGTGGACTGAGAAACCTTGCTATTCCTGAATTGTGTGTGACAGACTTTCATTGAAGAGATGAAGCTTCGGAACTGTGTGTGAAGAAGCCAGTCAAGTGAAAGCTTAAACCAATCTGTCTGAACGGTTGAAGGCTAAGAACATTATATCAATATGTGTGAACAATATATTGATTAGGTTTGATTATAAATACGTAGTTGTGGAGGACCAGTGGACGTAGAGGGGTTTACCTCGAACCACTTTAATTACCTTGTCAGTTACCTTCTGCATTTACTGTTTTAATATTTGTGATTATTTTTAAGTATACACTTCATATCTAGTTGCTATTTTACATCAACTCACTTTAACACGACTTCCGCTACGCACTGAGATTTGAAAACCGTACAGCTTGTTGTTTAAAACACTTTCCAAGTTGTATCCTGTATACTTAGTGGCCAACAGAGAACAATCATCTTCATTCCAAGAATCATCAATAACTTCAAGAACAAGACTTTAATCCATGTTCCTCAGCTTAATCTTGTTAAAGATAATCATCTCTCAGTATTTGGAACCTCAAACTTCTCTCTAAAAACTCTCTCTCAGGAAGGAAAGGACAAATGAACATAATTCACATCTGCAATCATATATATACTGACTGTTATTAGCGTGCGCTACTTTTCCTTAGTAGCGTGCGCTATCGTGGTCCAGAGGCGACTATTTTGCTTTGTACACTGATTTATGTACGTAATGCCCATGCAATAGCATACGTTGTAATACCCAGTTGTAATTCAGTCATTATCATTCAGTAACTATCATTCAGTAATTGTCACTCAGTAATTTTCACTCATTAATGATCATTCATCATTCATGTTCATTCATTGTATTCACTATTCATATGTAATTGTATCGTGAATCAATCGTCATTCATCATCAATCTAGTTGGAGAATCGTGTCGTGTTTATCATCGTTGTCATCTTCATAGTTGTGTTGTGTGTGAGGAGTAGCGCACGCTGCGTACTCTCTTTAGCGTGCGCTAATTGAGTACGGGTAACGCACGCTACCTCTCAACACTAGCGCGCGCAAGTATGTTTCAAGCAGGCAGTCCAGAAGGCACTGGACTGCAGTTGAGTTGTGAGTAGCGCATGCTATGAATGGTAAGTAGCGCGTGCTAGTGGTGTAATATCCGTAATTTTTCCATTTTTAGTAGTTCCCATTTTTGGTGTATGTCTATTTTTATCAACTCGCTTGTAACCATTTCGGCATTTCGAATCTACTTTGTTCTTGGAGTTTTTCCATTTGGACGAGTTTTGATGATGTTTTCATGTAATTTCATTTTATGACATGTTTTGCTGTATGAACGTTCGATTCTTGTAAAACTCATTCGTTTTCGTTGTTTCTTGGTTTGTACAAGTTCGTACGGTTGAGTTGGTCATGTGGAGACTTTCGGTTTGTAAATCCGACGTCGTTTCGTGATTTTCGGGCACTTGGGCCATTTTTGTAATTTCCTAATAGTTTAGGGAATTTTAGTTTCGTTGTCGCATTACGGACCCTCCGGTGGTCGGAATTGTATTTTCTTTCAGCGCTTAGCTCGTCGCCTTGTATGCTTCGCGTCTATGTTCTGGATTACGGTCTGCCGTAAATGCGTTTCGTGTTTTATACCCTTGACAGACTTACTGCTGGTGTGACATCAGCCCGATCTTTGGCTGCATGTAGGTAGCGCACGCTACCCTGTTCCCTTGCGTGCGCTACCGATAAGCGATTAGCGTCGCTAACCCCTATTGTTAGCGTCGCTAACGAATGGTGGCGATAGCCACTGGATCCACGGCCCCGTTAGCGCACGCTACATATGGCAGTTAGCGTGCGCTAACTTCACAGTATATAAGCCCAGCGGGCAGTTTTCAGAGCAGCAGTTTTATTCTTTTCCCTTCGTTTCTTCGACGTGCGACCTCATAGACGATTTCCATCGGTCCTGATCAGAGTTTTCTTCAAATTCCATCACCGTAGAGTCGTGCTAACATATTATCATCAGCATAATCGTCATCCATCATCCGAAATAAAGGTATTTTCGTCTAGAACCCTAACTCGTCAAATTTGGGGGTTTTTCGGGATTTTAGTGACTAGTTCCGAATTGTTCAATTATGTTACGATATTCTTCACCGATTGTGATTATTGAGTGATTCCAAATACGATTTCCTTGATTTTAATCCGCGAATTATCGATACGGGGAGATTTTGCGTAAACCCTCGCCGTATCAATTGATCGTCTATTGTCGTATATTGTAACCGGGGTTATGGGTGTATTCCAATAGGGTATTGTTGTCCGTTGGGACTGAACTGTACTGATTCTTCATTTAGGAACCGTCGTTTTCCACCCGGACCGTTCGTAGTCTTGTTTCACTTCCGTTTCTTCAAGAATGTCTCAAAGGCAAGTACTTTACATTTGTTTACATGTTCTAGTATTTGAGTTATGGCTGTATCGTGGTTGTTGTGGATGGTTATGTGTATGTTCACCTAGGGATGGTCCGACGGGGCCTCTAGGGATACGTATTGCCGTAAGTGTGCGTATCGTGAACTGTGGTTAGCCACCCAGGGATGTCCGACGGGGCTCTGCGGGGTACGGTGGCCGTGAGTCTCGTGCCAACGGTTAACTTTGAATTATGATTTGTTGGAGATAATGTGTTTTGTGTTTGTACATCTTAAATATTCCGGAATATAAAATGTTTTCTAAAATGACTTTTTGGCGCATATATTCATCTGATTAGAATGTAGTTCAAATGGATTGTACTTGCACTAGCAGTTGTCGCTAACCCCTTAAATGGGGGAAATACTTTTTGTATTTCAGGTATTGATCGTGGGGACAAGCGAGCACTAGAGCCGTATGAGGATGATGGGCGAGCATGATACTGTCCAGAAGTTGATTATTGGTGTTCTATCTGTCGAATATTTTGATATCTTGTTTTGGGGATTTTGTTTTATAAAAACTGGTTTAAGTAGGGGTGGGCAAAAAAAATCAAAATCCCGATCCCGTCCCGGTTCCGTCCCAAAATTACTCGGTATGAGACGGGATCCAAAATTAAACACACTAGGCCCGTCCCGTTCCATCCCATTAGAGTAACTGCGGGACGGGACACGGGACAAAAAATTTGAGGCCCGTAAGGCCCGTCCCGTCCCGCTAAGTTTTTAACTCTTTTTAAAACCATATATTTTTATTATTTGCAACCTTTTTTTAATTAATTTTTAATAATAAACTATTTTTATTTTTTACTATCTATATTTTATAATTATACACAAATCTAATCAACCGATATAAAGTTAGTAACTGATATTTTTTAAAAAAAAAATGGATATGTTGTATTCAATGTTAATAATTGTTATTTTAAAAGTTTAATTTAGGCTATTAAATTAGTTTGTTGGATATTTTTTCCGAATTTAAATGTATAAAATTATAGATTTTCTTACTTTTTTCTAATTTATATTTTGAACTTTTTTATGCGGGACTAAACCCGTCCCGTCCCGTTCCGTCCCGTCTCAACCGGGATAAGGCCCGCGCGGGATGAAATTTTGAAATCACCAATCCCGTCCCGTCCCGTCCCGCTTGTTATAACACGGGACGGGACGTGGGATGACCCCAGGCCCGTCCCATCCCGTCCCATGCCCACCCCTAGGTTTAAGTACACGAGTACTTCTTTTACAAAATTGTTAATGTGGTGTTCCTGTTTTGGGAAGTGGATTGATGTTGGATTTTATTGTCGGATTGTAATCTTATTTGAATTGTCGTATTATTGATGATTGTTGTCGTTGTCGAATGTCTTGTTTGGTACGTTAGCCTGGTGGATTCCACAGTGTGGGGTCTACGGCGCTGTAATATGCCCTGAATGTCTTGGGGGTGTTACAGAATATGGTATCAGAGCTTAGGTTTATGGATACCTAGGCTGTCGGTTATTTGGGTCTAGTTAAGTGTCGTTTTTGGGACAGTATCACTGCTATGCCATCATCTCAGTACGCCGGTGCTCGTAAGTTTTTCCTAACTTGACTCGTTTCACCGTTCTGTTCTATTCCTGTCTTAGTATCTTATTGCGTTTTGCGTTTGAATTGTACTTACCCATTACTTCTTCAGAATTCCTGCTGGTAGAGGACGCGGTCGCGGACGCGGTAGGGGACGTGGCGCAGCCGATGGGGCGGCCATGTCCGATCACTCGGGGACTGATTCGGCGATGCCTTCCTTGTCGAACAGTGTTCCCCCTAGTTCCGGAGGTCAACAGGACCAGTCTGCTAGCTCCGGTAATGCACACGAGAATGTTGGAGTGGCCAACATTTTGCAACAAGTAGCGAACCAGATGATGCTACTGACTCAGGCCGTTCTGGTCGGCCATGCTAATGCCAACCCGGTTCCGCCTAATAGATCCGGTAATGATAAGCTACTTCAGGACGTGATTCGTATGCGTCCTCCGCAGTTTGATGGTGCTTCCGACCCTTCTGGTTGGGAGAATTGGTTATTCGAGATGGAGAAAGTGTTTGAGGCTGCTAATTGTTCCGAGGAGAAGAAAGTACCCATTGCTCAGTACTTCCTCGCCAAGGAGGCAGCAACCTGGTGGCAAGCGGTGAGACCACGTGACCGAGCAGCTACGTGGACAGAGTTTCGGGATCTGATGGAAGACGAATTCTGTCCTTGGCCAGTGAAAGAGGGAAGGATCCGAGTCTTCTTTGAGGCTAAGCCCCAAGATGTACCTATATCTCAATCCATCAAAGACTACAATCAACAGTTACATTATGTGAGAAACCAAGTCCGCGATGAGCTTGATAAGGTCCGCCACTTTGACATGCGGATGAAACCGAGGGTGCGCCACTACATGTCTGGTCTGGGGTGCACGACTTTGAAGGAATATCAGAATAAAGCGATGGCTTATGAGATGTCGTTTTCTGCGACAGAGACAGCAACCGAAGGAAAGAAGCAGAAGACCTCTGGTCAGTTTTCGGGAGGCAAGTCAGGAGGGTATCCGAAGGCTCAGTCCGGTTCGCGAGTCTTCGAGTCGGGCCGCCATCGATTAAATCGAGGAAACGGTTCTAGGTCTGCTCCTGCTGGTTCCGTTCGTGGTCCTACGTGCTTCAACTGCAGTCATACGGGCCACATGATGAGTGAGTGTGATAGGCCTCCGATTCAGTGTCTTGCTTGTGGTCGTATGGGTCATCGTGCTAAGTTTTGTACGGATGCAGCTCGGGCTCCAGTTACTCAGATATCAGCCCCAGCCGCGGGAGAGCCGAGTGTGAATCAGGCACCGACAGTTCCTCAGCCGCAGTAGAGTTTTGGTAGAGGTCGAGGTCGTGGTCAGCCTTCTAGAGGGGGAGCTTCTAGTGCGGGGTCTGTTCCGCCCCGAGTGTATGAGATGACACGAGCAGGAGATCCCGACGCGACGGTGGCTACAAGTACCGTCCACATCCTTGATCACCCTGTTTCCGTATTGTTCGATTCTGGTGCTACGCATTCTTTTATATCTATGGATTGTGTGCGTCGTCTGCATGTTGATTGCTTGGTTGCGTGTGAACCATTTGTTGTTAAACTTCCTAGTGGGGATAGCGTCGTGGGGAATCGTGAGATTAGAGATTTTTCTGTGAGTATCGCGGGGAGGAATTGGCCTTCTAATCTGATTGTGGTAGATATTAGAGATGAGGATTTGATTTTTGGTGAGGATTGGCTGGACCGTCATGGGGCGATCATGAATTATAGAACGAGAACCATTTCGATGTTAGCTTCTGACGGTACCGAGCATTCCTTTGTGGGACGTAAGCGGAGTAGCCAGAGATTACTGATCAGCGCCTTGATGGCGGTGAGACTCATTCGAGGAGGTTGCACGGGCTATTGGTGTTACGCTTTGAGATCGGAATAAGGGGGAGTCGAGCTCTCGTCTATTCCGGTAGTGTGTGAGTATCCTGATGTTTTTCCAGACGAGTTGCCGGGTTTACCTCCGGACCGAGAAATTGAGTTTACCGTCGATTTAGAGCCGGGTGCAGCACCGATCTCTAAGACGCCATATCGTATGGCGCCCGCCAAGATGCTGGAGCTGAAGAAACAGTTGGGAGGGTTGCTAGACATGGGATATATTCGACCGAGCACTTCGCCTTGGGGCGCACTGGTCCTATTCGTAAAGAAGAAGGATGGGTCACTTCGTTTGTGTATCGACTACCGAGAGTTGAACAAAGTGACCATCAAAAACAAGTATCCGCTTCCGAGGATTGATGATTTGTTTGATCAGTTGCAAGGGGCAACTGTATTTTCGAAGATTGATTTGAGATCGGGGTATTATCAGCTCCGAGTGAAGGATACCGATATTCCGAAGACGGCCTTTCGGACGAGATACGGTCACTACGAGTTTGTGGTTATGCCTTTTGGGCTAACCAACGCACCAGCCGTGTTCATGCAGCTTATGAACAAAGTATTTATTGAGTACCTCGATAAGTGTGTAGTTGTTTTTATCGACGACATCCTGATTTACTCGAGGAGCGAGGAGGAGCACGCCCGTCATTTGCATATTGTGTTAGATATTTTTAGAACTCAGCATCTTTTTGCGAAGTTCTCAAAGTGCGAGTTTTGGTTACGGGAGGTTATGTTTCTCGGTCATGTGATCTCGGCCGAGGGTGTTCGTGTGGACCCACATAAGGTAGAGGCAGTGTTGGATTGGGCGCCGCCCAAGAACGTGAAAGAGGTCCGTAGTTTTCTGGGATTAGCCGGGTATTACCGCAGATTCGTCGAGGGGTTCTCTAAGCTCGCTCGACCGGCCGACTCGGTTATTCTGAAGTCAGAGAAGTATGTGTGGACCGATGAGAGGCAGAATAGTTTTGAGGAGTTGAAGAAGCGGTTGACGACCGCTCCCGTTTTGGCTTTACCGAGTGGTAATGATGGTTTCTCCGTTTATAGTGATGCTTCGGGCCAAGGGCTCGGATGCGTACTTATGCAGCACGGGAGGACGATTGCCTATGCTTCCCGTCAGTTGAAACCGTATGAATTGAATTACCCTACGCACGATCTTGAGTTGGCCGCAGTTGTGTTTGCGTTGAAAATCTGGCGTCATTACTTGTATGGCTTGTCGTGTCAGATTTTCACCGATCACAAGAGCCTGAAGTACATTTTCACGCAAAAGGAGCTTAATTTGAGACAGAGGAGATGGTTGGAATTGATTAAGGATTACGATCTCGAGATCCTTTATCATCCGGGCAAGGCTAATGTGGTAGCAGATGCCTTGAGCCGGAAATCGGTATCGCTTCGGGCGCTTGAGATACTTACGGCCCAGTCGAGACTTCGGCGAGAGTTCACGAGGTTGAGCATTGAGGTTGTACTGCGAGAGAGTTCCGGGCAGTTGCGTACTCTTGAGATTACTTCATCCCTGGTCGAGGACATTAAGTCGGGACAGTTGGAGGACCCGATGTTTATTCAGCTTCGAGAGAGTGTAGGGAAGGGGAAAGCCCCGGGATTTGTTATTCATGAGGACGGAGTGTTGAGATTCTGAGGTCGGTTGTGTGTTCCGAACGACTCGGAATTGAGACGGAGTATTATGCGAGAGGCTCATGCGTCACCTTACTTAGTCCATCCGGGCTCGAGTAAAATGTATAAAGATCTGAGGAAGAATTTCTGGTGGAACGACATGAAGAAGGAGGTAGTTCAGTTTGTAGATAAGTGTTTAACTTGTCAGCAAGTCAAGATTGAGCATCAGCGGCCAGGCGGATTATTGAAACCACTTCCCGTTCCGGAATGGAAGTGGGAGGACATCTCTATGGATTTTGTCACGAATTTACCGAGGACGAAGACTGGTATAAATATGGTATGGGTGATTGTAGACCGACTGACTAAGTCGGCACATTTTCTGGGCATCAAGGATACTTGGGGTCCAGAAAAGTTGGCTCGTATTTTTATCGCTCAGATAGTGAGGCTTCATGGTACGCCGAGGACCATTATTTCAGACAGAGATGGCCGATTTGTATCGCATTTTTGGCAGGCAGTACATAAGGCATTGGGGACTCAGCTACGTTTGAGCACCTCGTTCCATCCCCAGACCGATGGGCAGTCCGAACGTACCATTCAGACGTTCGAGGATTTGTTGCGCGCGTGTGCGTTAGACTGGAGTAGTAACTGGGAGGATCATTTGGCCTTAATCGAGTTTACTTATAATAACAGCTGGCACGCGTCGATTAAGATGGCATCGTGTGAGGCTCTTTATGGCCGACGTTGCCGATCACCGATATGTTGGGATGAACCGTCCGATTTGGTTGGCACCGAACCGGACCTTGTGATGGAGACAAGGGAGAAAGTCGAATTGATTAGAAAGAGGATGTTGGCTGCTCATAGTCGACAAAAGTCTTATACGGATGTTAGGCGTAGACCTTTGGAGTTTGAGGTGGGAGATCATGTTCTGTTGAGAGTGTCTCCGACGAAGGGAGTTTTCCGTTTTGGGAAGAAGGGGAAACTCAGCCCGAGATATATTGGACCTTTCGAGGTATTGGAGAGAGTCGGTGAGTTAGCGTACCGTTTGGCTTTACCTCCGTCGCTGAGTCATGTACACAGCGTATTTCACGTTTCCCAGTTGAGGAAGTACGTTCCGGACCCGTCCCACATTATTGACTTTGGGGACGTGGAGATCGAGAAGGATGTTACGTTTGAAGAGAGGCCCGTCAGAATTTTGGAGCGTCGTGACAAGCAGTTAAGGCACAAAACCATTCCTTTGGTTAAGGTGCAATGGTCGAGGCACGGAGTAGAAGAAGCGACGTGGGAGCTAGAGGAGGATATGCGTTCGAGATACCCCGAGCTTTTTGATTCTTAAGTTTCGGGACGAAACTTTATTTTAGAGGGGGAGAATGTAATATCCGTAATTTTTCCATTTTTAGCAGTTCCCATTTTTGGTGTATGTCTATTTTTATCGACTCGCTTGTAACCGTTTCGGCATTTCGAATCTACTTTGTTCTTGGAGTTTTTCCATTTGGACGAGTTTTGATGATGTTTTCACGTAATTTCATTTTATGACATGTTTTGTCGTATGAACGTTCGATTCTTGTAAAACTCATTCGTTTTCGTTGTTTATTGGTTTGTACAAGTTCGTATGGTTGAGTTGGTCATGTGGAGACTTTCGGTTTGTAAATCCGACGTCGTTTCGTGATTTTCGGGCACTTGGGCCATTTTTGTAATTTCCTAATAGTTTAGGGAATTTTAGTTTCGTTGTCGGATTACGGACCCTCCGGTGGTCGGAATTGTATTTTCTTTCAGCGCTTAGCTCCGTCGCCTTGTATGCTTCACGTCTATGTTCCTGGATTCTGGTCTCGTCGTACGTTTCGTGTTTTATACCCTCGACAGCAGCTTACTGCTGGTGTGACATCAGCAGTGCTGAACTGCTGTGTAGGTAGCGCACGCTACCCCTGTTCCCTTGCGTGCGCTACCGATAAGCAGTTAGCGTACGCTAACCCCCTATTGTTAGCGTACGCTAACGAATGGTGGCAGTAGCCACTGGACTGTCACGGCCCCGTTAGCGCACGCTACATATGGCAGTTAGCGTGCGCTAACTTCACAGTATATAAGCCCAGCGGGCAGTTTTCAGAGCAGCAGTTTTATTCTTTTCCCTTCGTTTCTTCGACGTGCGACCTCAGAGGCGATTTCCATCGGTCCTGATCGGAGTTCTCTTCAAATTCCATCACCGTAGAGTCGTGCTAACATATTATCATCAGCATAATCGTCATCCATCATCCGAAATCAAGGTATTTTCGTCTAGAACCCTAACTCGTCAAATTTGGGGGTTTTTCGGGATTTTAGTGACTAGTTCCGAATTGTTCAATTATGTTACGATATTCTTCACCGATTGTGATTATTGAGTGATTCCAAATCCAATTTCCTTGATTTTAATCCGCGAATTATCGATACGGGGAGATTTTGCGTAAACCCTCGCCATATCAATTGATCGTCTATTGTCGTATATTGTAACCGGGGTTATGGGTGTATTCCAATAGGGTATTGTTGTCCGTTGGGACTGAACTGTACTGATTCTTCATTTAGGAACCGTCGTTTTCCACCCGGACCGTTCGTAGTCGTGTTTCACTTCCGTTTCTTCAAGAATGTCTCAAAGGCAAGTACTTTACATTTGTTTACATGTTCTAGTATTTGAGTTATGGCTGTATCGTGGTTGTTGTGGATGGTTATGTGTATGTTAACCTAGGGATGGTCCGATGGGGCCTCTAGGGATACGTATTGCCATGAGTGTGCGTATCGTGAACTGTGGTTAGCCACTCAGGGATGTCCGACGGGGCTCTGCGGGGTACGGTGGCCGTGAGTCTCGTGCCAACGGTTAACTTTGAATTATGATTTGTTGGAGATAATGTGTTTTGTGTTTGTACATCATAAATATTCCGGAATATAAAATGTTTTCTAAAATGACTTTTTGGCGCATATATTCATCTGATTAGAATGTAGTTCAAATGGATTGTACTTGCACTAGCAGTTGTCGCTAACCCCTTAAATGGGGGAAATACTTTTTGTATTTCAGGTATTGATCGTGGGGACAAGCGAGCACTAGAGCCGTATGAGGATGATGGGCGAGCATGATACTGTCCAGAAGTTGATTATTGGTGTTCTATCTGTCGAATATTTTGATATCTTGTTTTGGGGATTTTGTTTTATAAAAACTGGTTTAAGTACTCGAGTACTTCTTTTACAAAATTGTTAATGTGGTGTTCCTGTTTTGGGAAGTGGATTGATGTTGGATTTTATTGTCGGATTGTAATCTTATTTGAATTGTCGTATTATTGATGATTGTTGTCGTTGTCGAATGTCTTGTTTGGTACGTTATCCTGGTGGATTCCACAGTGTGGGGTCTACGGCGCCGTAATATGCCCTGAATGTCTTGGGGGTGTTACAAGTAGGTCAGAGTAGCGCACGCTACGCAGTCGGTGTAGCACGCGCTAAGGACGGATCAGACAGAGTCCAGTGGCTACTGGACTGCATTGGATTAATTCCTAGCATACGCTACCACTAGATATTACTGTACGCTAATCGGGGTTAGTAGCGCACGCTGAATCCTGTGTCTAGCGTGCGCTACCGCGAGCAGATCTGAGAACAGGAGGTTCTGGACTCCAGTACTGGGCATCAGATAATTCGTTAGCGCACGCTAACATTTTGAGTTACTGCACGCTATATACATGGTCGTAGCGCACGCTACAAGAGATACGTAGCGCACGCTACCATTGAGAATAGAGGGTACTGGACTACCCAGTACACCCGTTAGCGCACGCTACGCACAGGAGCTAGCGCACGCTAACTGGATTTTGCTATTTATAGGACAGTCCAGTCCTTTAGCGTCATTTGTCATTCCTCTTCATTTCTTCGGCGGTTTTGGGTGATTCCGGGCGATTTGGAGAGTGTTCTTCGAGGTGTAATCATCAATCATCATCTTCAAGCATATAATCCGGAGTAATCATCATTTCATCATCTCAAATATATCAAATCAAATGTAATAATCTCTTGGATCTAGAATTTTGGATTTTTGGGTTTTCCTTCCGATTTCTTCGTGTAAGCTTGGATTGTTGTTGGAATATGTTATATATGGATTACCTACCTTGGATAAATGTATTCCTATGGATTTATTGTCGTATATTTCGGATTTCATGAATATTGAGGTTTAATCAAGAACACTTTGGGGGTTGACTTCGATATTTTTGGGGGTTTGCGATTAGATGTTGTCGTTAACTCGAATTGTGGATTACTATGGGATTATTGATATTATTGAAGTTGTTTTGTTGGTTTGAAATACTCATTTTGGAGTTTGTTTCGATATATTCGAGTTTGGATATTATCAAAGGATATGTGTTTGCTAAGTGTTCGCTACAATGCCTCAATGAGTTAAGATATTGTTGTATCGACGTTTGAGTTGGTTATAATCGTGTTTGATACGTATATTGAGCATTGTTGGTAATTGTCATTCAAGGTTGTTCGAGCGACCAACATCTCATTGTAGGACGTTTGTTCGAGGAAGGACATTCTTCACCGGTTGTATAAGTTAATTCTTACTCGGTTAAAAGGATACTCATTCCTTAAGTAGTTGTTCATTCATAAATCATAATCATAATTCATTCATAATGTATTAACCGTATTGAGACTTGTAATTGTCAATTAATTGCTTCATTCACGAGGAACGACGGTTCCAATCATTTCACTGAGCTATCATTCGTTTCACTATCATTTCATCCCGGTGAGTTATTTTTGACTTTGTTGGATTGTTATTCATTATTATTCTTCATGGTCATTCCTTGCCCATATGACCTTCTTGGTTCATATTGCGTGGCCGGGTGGGGATGTGTGGAATTTTTAGTCGGGCATGTGATGGTCATGTGTTGGGTTCACCGACACATTGGACTGTGCACACGGTAATGTACCTTTGTGAGACTAATTAGGTACAAGGGCGGGTGTGTCCGGACACTCATCTTGTGCATGTGCACATACCATTATGGGCGTACTGTGATGCCTCTCTTCAGCATCATTTCATAATTAAGTTATATCATGATTGTATTTATTCAACTCTTGAGGATTGTTGTTCTGTGTAACTGACCCCGTTGGGGGATGTTGTTTTCAGGTCGTGGCAAGGCTAAGGCACGGGAAGAGAACATTAACGGCGAGGAGTCCCAGTGATACTAGTAGGGGGCCCCAGTCCTTTTCATTCACTCATGTTGTTTTCATTTTATTTCCGCTGCAGACTTCCGTTTGAATATTCATTTCATTTCAGTGTTGTATATTTTATCTTCATATAAAATATACATGTATTCTGTATTATCTTGGGTGTGTTGTAATGAAACTCCTCATCGGAGTAATAGATGATATAATGTGGTTCGGTACTACATTTATATTATTAAATTCATTAATTTTCATTCGCCTGGTGGGTCCATCATATTTTTATTTTCTTTTTGAGATAAAATGAAGGTTATCTTTTTAAATGCTCTTAGATAATATATAAAAAAGACTAGACAAATTAATTTATATTTTGGATACTTTCAATCTCATAACAAAAGAATTATTAGCACTACCAAAAATAACACTTTAGCCAACGACTAGCCGAACAACGACCGCCGGCCGGCCGACGTCGTCGGCTAAAGTCAGCAAGTTTAGCCGACGTCTAACTTGTTTTCGTCTAAAGTAGTTTAGCCGACGACTTTACTATTGGTCGCCGACTAAAGTCAAATTAGTCGGCGGCTAAAGTTATGTAGTTTAGCCAACGACTAGTATACTTTAGCCGACGGCCTGCCGTCAGCTAAAGTCAAGTTTAGCCAACGGTAGTATACTTTAGCCGACGACATGCCATCGGCTAAAGTCTTACATGTTCTTTTGTGAAAAATATATCACTATCTAACACTTGAAGACTTTTTTTACAATACATTCGGAAATTACAGAACATGAAAACGAACAACAACAATTTTCTCTGGTTTGATCATTCAGAAAATCATATTGAAGGTATGTTTATTGAATTTTAATATCAGTTATAATTATATTACGCATATAATATATCTACTTGGAAGATTATGAAAATGTTTAAGAATTAGTTCGTTTTCTTGAATATTTCTTGGTGTGTGTGTGTGTATATATATATATATATGGATTTGACATCTTGAATTCGGGCTATATATGATGATTTTAGTTATAATTTTTTGTATGTTCTTGATAAATACGATGTGTAATATTGTTGTTATTTTTGTTATAGGATGGATAAAAGTTGGATTGGTCTGCAAAAATGGGATCCAAGGGTCATAGATGGAATGCGAGGGTTTATTCGATTTGTGAAGGAGCATGATAGTGATAGTATGATTCATTACTGTCCATGCAATAAATGTAAATGCCGCAGCGATATGTACCGTTTTACACTAGATGTCGTGTGGGAGCACTTGAAAAAAAAATGAAGTTTGGGATAAATATACATGTTGGATTTACCACAGTGAAAGATCGAATTCAATTATCCCCATGATCACGGACAGTACAGTGGTAGCACATCCAATGACCCCACAAGAAGGTTGATTGACGACGTGTTTGGTTATTACGACAGGGACGTAACGGCTGAAGGTCAAGAATACCATATAGCTGAGCAACCAGTCATCTGAACGCCTACATTGATACCCGTTAACACAATTTATGTTGTTAGATACAACAAGCTAATCCAGCTCCAACAGACTCTTCTTTATCCTGGGTGTCACATGACGGTTCTTGATAGTGTCATAGAGACTATGAGAGTCAAGGTGGAGAACAAATCCTCGATTAAAGTTGTGGATGATTATTTGGAACTTACAGGAACAATGCTCCCGGAAGGTCATCATCTTCCTAGTAATCACAGTAAAACGAGACGTATCCTAAAAGGTCTTGGGCTATCGTACATCAAGATCCATGTATGCATATATGATTGTGCTTTATTTTGGGGAAAGACTAGTGAAGACCTAAAGAGATGTCCGGTATGTAACACAGAGAGGTATAAGTTCACTCTTTCTAGTAAAGAGAAAGCTATGAGGTTCTTTAATTTTTCCCTCTGAAGGATAGATTGGAGAGACTTTTCATGGCTCCTCACACAGCCAAGGCGATGAGATGGCACGCTGAGCCTCGGGTGACTGACGAGGATATTATGATACACCCTTCTGATGGAGAAACTTGAAAGCATATAGATAGTGAGTTTCCAGGATTTGCATCAGATGTCTGAAATGTAAGACTCGGACTTGCATCTGATGGATTCAACCCTTTTGGCAACATCAGCCTTTCGTATAGTATATGGCTGGTGGTAATGGTTCCTTACAACCTTCCTCCATGGATGTGCATGAAGAAGGAGTATAATATGTCGAATATCTTAATACCTTGGCCCGGATATCCAGGAAAGTGTATTGATGTTTATTTGAGACCTTTGATAGAAGAGCTGAAGTTGTTGTGGGAGCAAGGTCATCCGACGTACGACAGTTACTCACATGAGATGTTCTACTTACGTGCTATGTGTACCCGTACCATCAGTGATTTTCCTGCATATGGGATGCTGTCCAGATCTGTTATTAGTGGATATAGAGGATGTCCAGTGTGCTTGAATGCTGACTGCGAAAGGTATCATTATCAGAAGTTTATCAGAATGCGTCACCGTATATGGCTTGAGAGGACGCATGTCTGGCGTACGGATGTTGCAGTATTTGACGGGACTGAAGAGGTTGGTGATCCACCACGGGAGTGGACTGGTGAGGAAATTTTGGCCGTGCTGAATGAGTATGATTTTGGGCAGTTGAGCAACCATCCTAATATAGTAGCGGCAACTCCTGAAAGACCTGACAGGTATAAGTATTGGTCCAACACAAGTATTTTCTGGGATCTACCTTATTGGAGTAAGTTGTTGACTAGGAACTACCTAGATGTGATGCACATAGAAAAAAATATTTATGAAAGTGTTGTCGGTACAGTGTTATATTGGGAAAGGAAAAGACTAAATATGGCCCTAAGGCACGCATTGGTTTAAAAGAAATGAACATTAGAAAACATTTATGGTTGAAGGAAGGGAAGGGGAAACACAAAATGCCGAAAGCTGCTTACACCGTCATCCCTGAGCAAAAGGCTGAGATTTTTTCGTGGATGAAAGTTGCAAGGTATCCCATAGGATATGCTGTAAATATGGGGAGGTGTGTTAACTTCAAGGAGACCAAGTTAACAGGACTGAATAGCCATGATTGTCATATCCTCTTACAACGTTTTTTTTTCCTGTGTTTATTCGACCATACTTGTCCAAACAGGTGGTCGAGCCTTGTGTATTGTTATCCCGGTTCTTTCAAAAGTTATGCACTAGGAAAGTAAGGAAGTCAGATCTCCGGCTCATGCAAAAGGAGATCATTTATATCTTATGAAAATTTGAGAGGATCTTCCCACCGAATTTTTTTGATCTCATGCCTCACCTCATGATCCATCTCCCTCGCCAACTTTTACTAACAGACCCGGTCCACTACACTTGGATGTTTCCAATAGAAAGGAAACTTGGTGAGTACATGTGATACCCGAGCCTAACATTACTCACTTGGTCAATATGATTCATGCATAACTTGTTAATTATGTGTTATTTGGATTACTTGATATTTCATGGTTTATTTGATCTTATAGTTAATTTCACTACATAGAAATGTGCTAAACATTTGAACTAAAGTCTAAAACACTATCGTGGTATATTTTACGGAACTAAGTTACGTTATTCATATTATTTCTAATACGAAAATAAAATGTATGTAAAGATCCAATAAAACTATGAGTACACGTGGTAGGCCTAGAAGTAATAAAGGTGTCACTAACGTATCTATCGGAGGTTAACTAGCTTACCTCGAGATTTTAGTCGGCGCATGTAGTGGGTCACTTTAAATTGACGATTCAAGTGGATAACCATCATTCAATAAACTAACACGTGTCAAGTGCCTTTGACTCTTGTCAATACCTAATAGGATACAATTTATGATTGTATCTGATAACGTCTGTAAAATACTGTGATCTGTCTATACCTCATTCGTTCCAACTACGGTAGGAATTAAACTTATATTTTAGTTTATCATATTAATTATATTTTTATAAATGATTCCTTCCATTCTTACCTACAGTGTCTCATTTGTGAAGTTTTAGAAAGTTTGACAATAAAGTCCTTCACTAGCATTTTCAACATTGTTCGCATGGGTAATCGAGTTTAAGCAATAAAAATACACCCTAAACTTCTACTAAACCATTTGAAAGATCATCCATACCCTAAATGAGGTCAATATATACTCGGAACCGGTTTAAACACTCCAAGAACCGGATCATAACTACTTGAACCGATCAATTATTTCAAACCTAGTCTCTAGTAGTCATCCGAGGGTATTTTGGACATTTCACCTTTATAACCGACTTAACACAGTTGGTTGATGGATAAATCCGACCCTCAACCCTCATTTACAGTCTGAACATTATCAAGAAGCTTCACACTTCGAAAATTCATCAAAAATTCAAGAAGAAATCACCAAAACATCAACACCTCAATTCCTTTGACAATCAAGGTGAGTTTCCTTTGTTTCTTCCTTATTCTTGCTAAGTTTCTTAGCTATTTCGAAGGTATGAGAGCTTGTATATGTTCTTATACATGTTATAATGATGTTAAGAATTCAGCCATGGCAAACCCTTGTGTTTAATATGGATTTATAAGGCTTAAAACTCACTAAGGCAATAAAGGAATCAATTCTGCCACCTTTTGGAATTAATAGTATATGTTACTTTATCCGTATGTTTCAGGGTCAGGAGTTTCAGTATAATAATTCTTAAGTATCTTAGGGATATTATGTCAAAAATTGGGGCAAATTCAACTTATATTATAGTGGTTATAAGCAAAGCAAAATCTGATTATGACAAGACTTTGATAAACTCTCTTAATCAAGTGTTTGTTATAAAACCTTGGAATTTTAAGTTGTGAGAGTTGAATGAACTTTATAAACAGAGACTAATAGATTCATTAGTGAATTATAAGTCCAAAATTGATTGGTTAATGGGCTGGTATACGTCGATAAATAGACATAAAATACGTAGAACACCGATTACACGTCTACATAGGAAGTGGTAAACCCTTTCGATATGAGCAGAGTTAAACCTTGCGTGTGGTATGCAAATCCTTTAAACACATTCCTTGAAACAGGTTCTGAAGATATATCATCACAACCACCCCTATTGGTATAAACGTTAGGGTATTACCCGATCAAGGTAAGTAGAAATCCATCTGCAACTACAATGCATAAACATAGTATTGTTTGTAAACTTGATGATATATTGAGAATGTATTGTATTGGATGATTGATATGTATTATGCTTAAAGTGTTTGGTTGCACCTTACATGATCATAACATCCATTAGCATCTTCACATGCATGCATAACAGGATACTCACTAGTGTCTGCATGCATGGTACGATCATGGAAAGAAAGAAAAGAAAAATGTTTTGTTGGCCGCGGCTAGAGCACCGAGGCATGGTAGATGCATGCTTTTACGATATGTTTAGCACGGTAGATGCGTGCTGATATCATGTGTGAGACATGGTGGATGCATGTTCTCACGATATATTTGGTGTGGTAGATGCATGCCTTATATGTCTGGCATGGTAGATGCATGCCTCATGATATGATATGATGTTGAGTTCATTCCGGTGCTTAGTACGTGGTTCAACGGGCCCAAGGATAAGAAAATGATTTTGAGAGATTCTCATTGATAATCATATGTCATATATTGCATCAAACATGATACATAACATGCATGATTTCTACTTATTGGGCTTTAGCTCACGTAGTTTATGCATTGTAGGTAATTCTGATGCTTGAGTATGTTCCCTCGCTGGATGAGTTGGAGTTCCACTGTTGCTGAGGGTCGACGTACATGGATGACGACCTGTCGGGCTTAACCATGGGCTTAACATATTTTTGTTCTTGTTTGTGAACCTTACGTTATAAATATGTATTGTAGTAATGTACTCATATGTTGGAGTGTCGATGATGGTGTGATGGGTACTTTAAGTTCACTTAGTATGTTTGTTTAACCTGTGAGGTTGTTTAAATATCATAATGTAAAATAAATAAGTCATTTGGGAAGCTCGAAGTTTTGTGGTTTACTAATCTCTTATAGTTATAGCTACGGGGATAGTGATGTCATGAGTTTGATTCGGATTGAGACTAGATGTCTCTGTATGATACTTGTGTTGGTTTTTATGTCACAGGTTTGGGATAGGTACTATTTTAGGGGAAACTCTGTCGAAATTTCACCATAATTTATAAGTACTAATATGATATAAGATAGTGTAAGTTAGGCAGTTAGTGCGGGTGTGTTACAGGTGGTATCGGAGCCCGGTTTGTGCCCTGTAGACTGTCCATGTACACGAGCTCAGAGCATGTGGAGCACAACAAATCCAGTAAGTGTAATTTTATTTGTGTGCACTCATATTTCATGAATTATATTGACCATATGATATAGGGCTCAGTCATAAATAGAAAATAATTCCGAGAACAAGAACTGAAGGCAGTGATGGGGGTAGAACACAAGACCCAGAAATGACATCCACAAGTTCTGATCGTGATCTGATCATTGGTCGATTGACTGAACTAGTAGAAAGGCAATCTCAACAAATCCAACAACTCATCCAACAAAGAGACATGCGAGGATAGCAGGGAGATGACAGGAATCGACCGCCACCTCGAGTAGAACAAGTTGAATTAGATGGAGGAAGGTTCAGGAAGTTGAATCCACCGACATTTGAGAGCGCAGTGGATCCTACAGAAGCAGAAGATTGGCTAAGGACTATAGAAAACATGTTCCAGTATAGTAAGGTTTCTGAAGAGAACAAGGTACTTTGTGCATCTTTTATGTTACGGGGCAGTGCAGGTCATTGGTGGGATACGATAAGCGCTATTGAAAATGTGGCAACAATGACTTGGGCTAAGTTCAAGGAACTCTTCAGAAATAAGTACTTTACAACTCATGTTCGTGCAATGAAGATGAACGAATTTATACAGTTGAAACAAGGAAGCATGACGGTTTCAGACTACATCTGTAAGTTCGAAATGCTGTCTAGGTTTGCTGAGCATATGGTTAGCACGGAAGCACTGAAAGTGGAGAGGTTCCTTGAAGGCTTGAGACCAGAGCTATACAGAGATGTCAGCATGGCAGGAATTCAAGGGACGACTTATTCAATAATTGCTGAGAGAGCATTGGTCGCAGAACAGGCAGAACTGAGGATTCGACAAGCACAAGAGGTTCGGCGGCAATTTGCCCAACGACAAGGCCAACGCTGGTTTAAGAATGAAAAGAAGAGGCCACCTCAATCGCAGAATCCAAAGGCTGATTTTCCATCTAAAAAGGGGCAGGAACAAGGAGGACCAAGTAAGCGCATGAAGTCTGAAGAGGGTAGACTCTTTGTACCATTAACGGCATGCCCTAATTGTGGAAAACAACATAGTGGAGTTTGCTTATTGGGTTCTAAAGTATGCTTTTCATGTGGACAACCTGGACATATGGCGAACGTTTGCCCAAACAAGACAAAAGCTAAAGCGCAGGAAAGGGTACCAGCTAGAGTTTACACTATAACCAGAGAAGATGCTGAAGCTAATCCATCTATTATCACAGGTAACCTTCTTATCTTTGGTATTTCAGCATCGGTATTATTTGATCCTGGTACTACACATTCATTTGAATCTACCGAGTATGTGAGAAGGCTGGGTAGAGTACCAGAAACAACTGAGGTAGGCTATAATGTAGTTACCCCCTCTGGAGATCCAAAACAAACAAATAAGATCATACGAGCGTGTAGTATTCCTATCGAAAATAGGGAACTCTATGCTGATTTAATCGTGTTGGACATGAATGACTATGACATAATCTTGGGTATGGATTGGTTATCAAAATATCATGCTACTGTTGACTGTCGGAGAAAGATTGTGACACTACAACCACCTGGGGAAGAACCTTTTTATTTTGTCGGGGTTAGTAAGAATTTAAGATTTCCAGTAATCTTAGCAATGAAGGCACAACGTTTATTAAACAGTGGTTGTGAAGGCTATGTAGTTAGTGTAATGAGCATTGAAAAACAAGATTTCTCGAACGTCAATGAAGTACCAGTGGTGAAACAATACCCTGAAGTGTTTCCTGATGATCTACCGGATCGCCACGGATCGTGAAATAGAGTTTGTGATTAACTTACAGCCGGGAATGGCACCAATATCAAAGTCACCATACAGAATAGCACCAGCTGAATTAAAGAAATTAAAGACCCAGTTGCAAGAGTTGTTAGATAAAGGCCTCATTAGGCCTAGTTATTCACCATGGGGAGCGCCAATATTGTTTGTTCGTAAGAAGGATGGTTCCTTGAGGATGTGTATAGACTATCGAGAGCTCAACAAATTTACGATCAAGAACAAGTATCCTTTACCTCGAATTGATTACTTGTTTGATCAACTTCATGGCGCATCTATCTTTTCCAAAATTGATCTGCGATCAGGGTACCATCAATTGAAGATAAAGGAAGAGGACATCCCAAAAACAGCATTCAGTACAAGGTACGGACACTATGAGTTTTTGGTGATGCCGTTTGGCCTAACAAATGCCCCAGCAGCATTTATGGATTTAATGAATAGAGTGTTTAAAGACTTCCTGGATAAGTTTGTTATCGTGTTTATTGATGATATTCTCATATATTCGAAGGCCAAAGAAGACCATACAATGCATCCAAGGAAAGTTTTAAAAGTCTTAAAACATAAAAAATTATATGCTAAGTTTAAAAAGTGTGAATTCTGGTTAGACCGAGTGGTATTCTTGGGGTATGTTATATCCGGAGCAGGGATTTCAGTAGACCCAAGCAAAGTTGAAGCAATCAATAACTCGCCGCAACCCACAAATTCTACAGAAGTACGCAGCTTTCTTGGTTTAGCTGGATAGTACCGTCGATTTGTAGAGGGATTCTCTAAGATTGCCTCTCCATTAACACAATTGACTAGAAATAATGTTTCCTTCAAGTGGACAGAATCATGCGAGCAAAGCTTTCAAGAACTGAAGAGGCGGTTGACATCGGCACCGATCTTGACCATTCCAATGGGAACTGGAGGTTTTAAAGTCTACAGTGATGCTTCAGAGAATGGTCTAGGTTGTGTATTGATGAAGAATGGTAAAGTAATTGCATATGCATCTAGACAACTGAAGGAGTATGAAAAGAACTACCCGACACATGATTTGGAACTTGCTGCAGTGGTGTTTGCACTTAAAATATGGAGGCATTACCTATATGGAGAACGTTGTGAAATTTATACTGATCCCAAGAGCCTAAAATATTTCTTCACTCAGAAAGAATTAAATATGAGACAGCGGAGATGGTTGGAACTTGTTAAAGACTATGATTGTGTCATCAACTACCACCCCGGTAAAGCTAATGTAGTAGCAGATGCCCTAAGCAGAAAATCAGCACAATCCATTGCGGCCATGACCTTGATCCAGAAGCCAGAATTACACGATTTGATGAATATGGATGTAGAAATTATCCAACATGGATGGCTAGAGGCAAAATTGTGAGTACTAACCCTTCGACCTACTTTAATAGATAGAATTCAGCAAGCCAGAAAGAGGATCAAGAATTAGAGAAAATAAAGAAGAACATTAAATTAGGAACCTCGTCAGATTTCCAATTGTCAGAATATGGTATTATTCGATTTAGAAATCGTTTATGTGTGCCTAATTTTGAAGATGTTCGCAAGGAAATATTACTAGAGGCGCACTCAACACCATATTCAGTACATCCAGGAGCAACCAAAATGTATAGAGACTTGAAACTACACTATTGGTGGCCAGGTATGAAAGAAGATATTGCACAATATGTGGAGCAATGCCTAACATGTCAACAGGTAAAAGCTGAGCATCAAAGACCAGCAGGAACCTTGAAACCTTTATTTGTTCCAAAATGGAAGTGGGTGGACATTACGATGGATTTTGTTATAGGTTTACCAAGAACGGTTAAAGGACACAATTCTATCTAGGTTATAGTTGATAGATTGACAAAATCTGCTCACTTTCTCCCAGTTTGTACGACATACTCCATCGATCGTTATGCTCAACTCTACATACAGGAAATAGTGAGGCTACATGGGGTTCCATTATCTATTGTATCAGATAGAGATTCACGATTTGTATCAGCTTTTTGGAAGTGCCTTCATAGAGCATTGGGTACCCACTTGTCTTTCAGCACTACTTATCATCCACAGTCGGATGGGCAATCAGAAAGAACTATACAAACTCTTGAATATATGCTCAGATCCTGTGTTATGGACTTTCAAGGCCAGTGGATCAAACATTTACCCCTAATTGAATTCTCCTACAATAATAGTTATCAGAGTACAACTGGAATGGCTCCTTATGAAGCTTTGTATGGCCGAAAGTGTCGATCACCAGTACATTGGGATGTGGTTGGTGAAGGAAGAGTTTTAGGTCCTGATATGATTCAAGAAATGACAGAAGCAGTTTCACTAATCAGAGAAAGAATGAGAACAAATTTCAAAGGCATAAAAAGAGTTATGCAGATACCAGAAGGAGAGCACTGGAATTTGCCGTGGGTGATCGAGTATTCCTGAAGGTTTCTCCAATGAAGGGAATAATGAGATTTGGTAAGAAAGGAAAACTGAGTCCAAGATACATTGGGCCATTTCCTATTACTGAGAGGGTTGGTGAAGTGGCTTATCGACTAGAGTTGCCAGCATCAATGTCTCAGATACACAATGTATTTCACGTTTCTCTACTAAGAAAATACATTGCAAATCCATCCCACATTATCAGGAATGAACCAGTTGAGATGGAGGCAGATTTGAGTTACAAGGAGATACCGGTACAAATCTTACTAAGAGAAGTAAAGAAACTCAGAAATAAAGAGGTGCCACTAGTCAAAGTGTTGTGGAGAAATCAACTCGTAGAAGAAGCCACTTGGGAGAGAGAAGATGAAATGAGGGCTAAATACCCTAATCTTTTCAGGTAAGTTAAATTTCGGGGACGAAATTTTTATAAGAAGGGGAGGATGTGATACCCGAGCCTAATATTACTCACTTGGTCAATATGATTCATGCATAACTTGTTAATTATGTGTTATTTGGATTACTTGATATTTCATGGTTTATTTGATCTTATAGTTAATTTCACTACATAGAAATGTGCTAAACATTTGAACTAAAGTCAAAAACACTATCGTGGTATATGTTACGGAACTAAGTTACGTTATTCATATTATTTCTAATACGAAAATAAAATGTATGTAAAGATCCTATAAAACTATGAGTACACGTGGTAGGCCTAGAAGTAATAAAGGTGTCACTAACGTGTCTATCGGAGGTTAACTAGCTTACCTCGAGATTTTAGTCAGCGCATGTAGTGGGTCACTTTAAATTGACGATTCAAGTGGATAACTATAATTCAATAAACTAACACGTGTCAAGTGCCTTTGACTCTTGTCAATACCTAATAGGATACAATTTATTATTGTATCTGATAACGTCTGTAAAATACTGTGATCTGTCTATACCTCATTCGTTCCAACTGCGGTAGGAATTAAACTTATCTTTTAGTTTATCATATTAATTATAATTTTATAAATGATTCCTTTCATTCTTACCTACAGTGTCTCATTTGTGAAGTTTTAGAAAGTTTGACAATAAAGTCCTTCACTAGCATTTTCAACATTGTTCGCATGGGTAATCGAGTTTAAGCAATAAAAATACACCCTAAACTTCTACTAAACCATTTTAAAGATCATCCATACCCTAAATGAGGTCAATATATACGAGGAACCGGTTCAAACACTCCAAGAACCGGATCATAACTACTTGAACCGATCAATTATTTCAAACCTAGTCTCTAGTAGTCATCCGAGGGTATTTTGGACATTTCACCTTCATAACCGACTTAACACAGTTGGTTGATGGATAAATCCAACCCTCAACCCTCATTTACAGTCTCAACATTATCAAGAAGCTTCATACTTCGAAAATTCACCAAAAATTCAAGAAGAAATCACCAAAACATCAACACCTCAACTCCTTTGACAATCAAGGTGAGTTTCCTTTGTTTCTTCCTTCTTCTTGCTAAGTTTCTTAGCTATTTCGAAGGTGTGAGAGCTTGTATATGTTCTTATACATGTTATAATGATGTTAAGAATTCAGCCATGGCAAACCCTTGTGTTTAATATGGATTTATAAGTCTTAAAACTCACTAAGGCAATAAAGGAATCAATTCTGCCACCTTTTGGAATTAATAGTATATGTTACTTTATCCGTATGTTTCAGGGTCAGGAGTTTTAGTATAATAATTCTTAAGTATCTTAGGGATATTATGTCAAAAATGGGTGCAAATTCAACTTATATTATAGTGGTTATAAGCAAATCAAAATCTAATTATGACAAGACTTTGATAAACTCTCTTAATCAAGTGTTTGTTATAAAACCTTAGAATTTAAAGTTATGAGAGTTGAATGAACTTTATAAACAGAGACTAATAGATTCATTAGTGAATTATAAGTCCAAAATTGATTGGTTAATGGGCTGGTATACGTTGATAAATAGACATAAAATACGTAGAACACCGATTACACGTCTACATAGGAAGTGGTAAACCCTTTCGATATGAACAGAGTTAAACCTTGCGTGTGGTATGAAAATCCTTTAAACACATTCCTTGAAACAGGTTCTGAAGATATATCATCACAACCACCCCTATTGGTATAAACGTAAGGGTATTACCCGATCAAGGTAAGTAGAAATCCATCTGCAACTACAATGCATCAACATAGTATTGTTTGTAAACTTGATGATATCTTGAGAATGTATTGTATTGGATGATTGATCTGTATTATGCTTAAAGTGTTTGGTTGCACCTTACATGATCATAATATCCATTAGCATCTTCACATGCATGCATAACAGGATACTCACTAGTGTCTGCATGCATGGTACGATCATGGAAAGAAAGAAAAGAAAAATGTTTTGTTGGCCACTGCTAGAGCATCGAGGCATGGTAGATACATGCTTTTACGATATGTTTAGCACGGTAGATGCATGTTTATATCATGTGTGAGACATGGTAGATGCATGTTCTCACGATATATTTGGTGTGGTAGGTGCATGCCTTATATGTCTGGCATGGTAGATGCATGCCTCATGATATGATATGATGTTGAGTTCATTCCGGTGCTTAGTACGTGGTTCAACGGGCTGATTTTGAGATATTCTCATTGATAATCATATGTCATATGTTGCATCAGACATGATACATAACATGCATGATTTCTACTTATTGGGCTTTAGCTCACGTAGTTTATGCATTGTAGGTAATTCTGATGCTTGAGTATGTTCCCTCGCTGGATGAGTTGGAGTTCCACTGTTGCTGAGGGTCGACGTACATGGATGACGACCTGTCGGGCTTCACCATGGGCCTAACATATTTTTGTTCTTGTTTGTGAACCTTACTTTATAAATATGTATTGCAGTAATGTACTCATATGTTGGAGTGTCGTTGATGGTGTGATGGGTAATTTAAGTTCACTTAGTATGTTTTTTTAACCTGTGAGGTTGTTTAAATATCGTAATGTATAATAAATAAGTGATTTGGGAAGCTCGAAGTTTTGTGGTTTACTAATCTCTTGTAGTTATAGCTACGGGGATATTGATGTCATGAGTTTGATTCGGATTGAGACTAGATGTCTCTGTATGATATTTGTGTTGGTTTTTATGTCACAGGTTTGGGATAGGTATTATTTTAGGGGAAACTCTGTCGAAATTTCACCGTAATTTATAAGTACTAATATGATATATGATAGTGTAAGTTAGGCAGTTAGTGCGGGTGTGTTACAGTACAAGGACTCTATGACTAATAAGTCCGCACCAGAATGATGTATAGACGAAGCATATCTTGCATGGGAGTGTGTAACATATACCAAGTTTTATTTAGGCGCGGTGGATCCCACACCCAAGCCTATGTCAACAATTCCAGTGCAATTTAATCTCTCCATCATCACCAGTGAAGTTGAAGTTCAAGGAAGATTACCTGGCAGTCATTTACAACCTTACGAGCTACGAATTGCACATTGGTGGATATTACTTAACTGTCCAGAAGTTAAATATTGGAAAGACATTCACCTTTTATGTGATGCTGTGAATGGAGACATTAGATTCCACAATGAAACATTTGTTGATTATTTCCAACAATAGGTAAGTGTTTAATGATTGTTTACTTTATTTGCTTACATAATTTACTTAATTACGACATTCATCTTAATTAATATCCAGATGACGCACATACAAAGTGATGGCCACCCGATGTGGTCACGTGAGTTGATGCTTTTTTCGATGAAGCCTGTTATATCTAGAGTTTATTCAATGGCGACGGTAAATGGTGTGATATTTGTATGTATCGACAGAGATCAAAGAAGGAGATGTCAAAATTCTGGGGTTATGATTGACGGTGGATATTATGGTGTTCTTATCGAAGTAGTGGAACTAATTTATGGAGAAGGCTTGACAGTATACTTGTTCAAGTGTAGGTGGTTTGATACAAATCCTCAAATCGAAAGGGAGGATAATTATGGACTATTATCTCTTGATACTTCTACAATTTGGTATGAAAGTGATCCTTTTGTTTTTGCAACATCTGCTAAACCAGATTACTACCTCGATGACTTGGTAAAAAAGGAGCATGGAATATCGTAAATCATGTGGCTACGAGAAATATATATAGTGTGGCTACACTTGGACAAGCAGTCGATAAGGATGACAATGAGGCATATCAAGAGCCGGATACAACTAATATTCCACCATCCTCTACAATACTACTGAATAATGTTGTAGAAGGTCGAGTGGTTTGGCTACATGGTGAAGAACGTGGGTTCATAGATGTAGGTACAGATGAATTACGTGCATACTCTGATGAAGATGATGATGAGGAGTTCAGACATATGCTGCCAGTTATCAACTCCGACACAGAGACAGACTCAAGTGGTGATTCTGACTACGAACCTTAGAAGGACATATATCATATGTAAAAGTTACTTAAATATTCATTCACTACTACAAAACTGGCTTTTAACAGCGGTTAAAATGCCCAATGAACGGCGGTTCCGGAACCGCCGTTATATGTACCGCTGTTAATATCAACGGCGGTTTTCAAAACCGCCGTTGGATTTGACAAATAACGGCGGTTCTTATTAACCGCTGTTAAACTTGATCTTAACGGTGGTTCTAGAACCGCCGTTGAATTTGCCATATGTTACGGCGGTTTCATGAAACCGCTGTTAAATGTGAAATTTAACAGCGGTTAACGGTAACCGCTGTTAAATCTGAAACTCCACAGCGGTTATAGAACCGCCTTTAAGATCAAGTTTAACAGCGGTTTCGAGGAACCGCTGTTTTGGAAAAAGATTTGAAAAAGACTAAACAGGATATGGGAGCAGCTATTGTGAAGCTAGTCAAGAAAGTTAAGAAGCTGGAACAAGTTATCAAGAAGACAGGGGTATTGCTCACTGACTCAGAAGAAGAAGATGCAGAAAATTCAAATAGCCCTCGCTATTCGCTATAGCGATAGGGGACCTTATCGCTATGGGGCATTATGCGCGATTGACAACTATGATCTAGATCAACAACCTCCAGTAAACATAGCTGCTTGGACATTCATATTTCAGACACGCACACACACACACACAGGGGGGAGGGAGGGAGGGAGAGAGAGAGAGAGAGAGAGAGAGAGAGAGAGAGAGAGAGAGACCTCAAGCAACTGTAGTGGTGGGAAGGTAAATTCTGAAGATGTCTTTAGCAGTTGTTCTTCTCCTGCAGGTAGGACATTTGGTCTGTGCAGCTATCGCAGCTTTAATACACGCCTTGCAGAAAATGTGGCCACACTTTGTAGATGTCTCCTCAACTAATAATGCACCCATGCAGACTGGACAGCTGAATGTGGGCTCTTTTGGTGGCGGCGGTGGTGCGGGAGGCAATGTCTGTACATTTTCTCTCTGAAATGCAAACACCATATCCTTAGTCAACCATGCATACCAATAACCCTCCAACAAATCAAAACAAAAACAGGAGGTATACTAATATAGGAAACAATACCATGACTGAAAATCAAATCTCATCAAAATAAGAATATGAAGTCAAAGACGTGTATAAAGTAATAATGTTTAATATCACAGAATGCCCCACAAATGATTTTGCAAAACAGAAAAAAATTGCAGAGAAACAACCTTTCCGTTTTCAATCTCCTCCTTGCCAACCACAAATGAGAGTTTATCTTGAGCTTCCCAGACCTGCAGCCAAATATATATCAACGACCACATACACAAGTTAACCACAAGATATTCTTGATAGTCACTGCTTGTAAGCAATTGGTTTTCCGTTTAAATATAACGAAAGCCAAATTCTGGCAACGCTTTTGTTAAAGCAGAGTAGATATTGCCCCCATAATTTCATGTAAAACAGTCACCTTTCCAACTTAAACTTCTTAAAGATGTACCTTTATTCCATGATTACTCCAACCCAAGTATAGGTACTTGTAATATATAGATCGACAGGAAGACATGACTAATAAACTTGACGATGCTGTATCACATTTTAATACCGTTAATAAATAGTCAACTCATTCTTATGTAACAAACACAGTTTCAAATGGGACTCCTTTTTGTCGAACAAGAGTAATATCTATGTACGTAGTTATATGAAGAACTACAACATGGTATTAAGCACTAGAGCAAATTTTGTATCACCTTCTTGTTCACGGTCTTATCACTTATATCAACATCTACATAATATCCAGCTTCATGAATCTGCTCCTTTACCTATCAAAAGTTACATAGGAGAGATCAGTAATATCTCGATATAATCGAACAGAAAAAAAAACATATTTTTTCTAACAATGATATAATATAAGTCGTTAAATAAGTTATATATTCTGTCACAATTTTGGCAGGAAAACTCAGATGAAATCTCTTGGTTAAAGCTTAACTTTTCAGTTTGACCTTAGTTAAGTAGGGGAAACACATTTGATATGTGCTTCCTCCGTATTGGCATTATTGCAACTCCCAAATTAGACAATACAAATATAGAGAAGTTGCAGGTAAACAATAGAACCTAAAAACACAGTAAGATGAACACAACCTGTACAACATATGCTTGTGATTTATCAGACACTGAGCAAACAATGGCTTGACGTGGACTAAGCCACAGAGGCCATTTCCCCTTATAGTTCTCAATAAGTATAGATAACATGAATTCAACCGACACAAGAACAGCTCTGTGTATTATGACAGGTGTGTCCCCATTACTTTCATCTTCTGCCGAGTACGTCAAGTTGAAACGAGAAGGAAGTTGAAAGTCTAGCTGTGGAAGGTACAATTGAATTAATATGTAAAATTTTATTAATAAAATTTTATTTTGGACCATTTCTCGATTGTCATTAGTTATCTTATGAGCTTTTATTGTGTTATTAATATGTAAGTTTTATTGTACGACTCGCGAGTCGACTCGTACGAGCTGATCGTTTTTTAAAACATTGCTATACACACTACACAATGCATATACACACGCGCACACACCTTTTTTTAATAACAAATAATGAAATAATCTTAATTACTAAAATATAAAAACTTGATTCTTCATAATGTAACGCGTTCAACATTAATACTAAAATTCAACAAAACCAACTTTATCATTAACAATGTCACAAAATTGAACATTAATACTACAATTAAACATAATCGACTGTGCCTTCATCATCAACTATCTAACTTGACTCTAGATAACAACGTTTTCCCATATGCCTTCATCATGATCATCTCGAATGGCATGTCTGTCGTCTGCTACATTTTCTTCAACGATAGTCGGCATCCGTGTTGATAAAGGAATAAACTCACAAATGTCAAAACTTGACTCTTCAGTTTCATTAATATCCACACTTCTACCCGGAATGACCACTGACAATATTTCATTGCATGGATCCTTGACATAAAACACCTTTTTAGCTTGATATGCCATGATAAAAGGCTCGTCAGTGTAAGCTATCTTATGAAGATCTACCAATGTAAAGCCCAGTTCATCGATTACCACACCCGTCTTATTATCAACCCACTTACACTTAAAAATAGGCACTCTAAACTTAACATAATCAAGTTCCCATATATCTTCAATAACTCCATAGTAACTTGTCGATGCCATAACTGGATTTTTATCTTTCGAGCTTGAAAAGTGCATGGACTCGGCTTGAAGAGTAACTCCGCTATTTTGAACCGAACTTTTGTCATCTTGTGACTTTGTATAGAATGAGTACTTATTGATATCATATCCATTCCAAGTTACGACATCGGACTTCGGCCCATAAGCTAGCCATTTTAACATTTCAGATGCGCTATCACTTTCAGAGATTTGTACCTTAAACCACCTCAAAAAAGTCTTATTATGTTCAATCAACAACCATTTCTCGCTCATTCGGGGATTCTTTGTCTTCAAAAGATTCTTGTGAGCAGACAAGTACGGAAGAACCTCATCAGTGTTATTCAAAACGTACAAATGTGCTTGAAGCACCTCATCGCGATTCTTGGTTAATATTTTAACACCCCGTGTACCCTTTCCATTAAGTTTCCCATCATGTCGAGACTTCGGAAGCCCTACAGATGGTGTTTGTGACATGTAATCTATGCAAAACTCGATTGCTTCTTCTGCAATATACCTCTTAACAATAGATGCTTCTGGACGAAATGGGTTTTTACTATACCCTTTAAAAATCTTCATGTATCGCTCAATCGGAAACATCCATCGCAAATAAACGGGGCCACACTCTTCAATCTCTCTAACTACATGGACAAGTAAGTGAACCATAATATCAAAAAAAGAAGGAGGAAAATACATCTCCAATTGGCACAAGATAACAACAGCCTCGTTTTTCCACTCATCCAAAACCAAAGGATCAATCACTTTGCTACATATAGAATTGAAGAAAAAACACAAGCGAGTTATGGCATTTCTCACTTTTTTAGGCAAGACGTCACGTATAGCCACAGCTAGAAGTTGTTGCATCAAGACATGACAGTCATGAGACTTTAAGCCGGCCAATGTCAGATTTTGCATCGATACAAGACTCTTAATATTCGAATAACCTTGTGGCACTTTAATGCCTTGTAAACAATTACAAAAGCTGATTTTCTCTCTTCTGGATAAAGTATAACATGCCGGGGGAAGATAAGTTCGTTTACCGACTACTTGCGGATGCAACTGAGGACGTATACCCATTTACTCTAAGTCTTGACGAGCTTGGACACCATCCTTTGTTTTGTGTTTAACATTGAGAAGTGTGCCGATCACACTATCGCAAACATTTTTTTCGACATGCATAACATCTATGCAATGTCTAACATCTAGATGTCTCCAGTAAGGAAGATCAAAAAATATTGACCTCTTCTTCCAAATGTTTGTCGTAGCAGCCTTCTTTTTAGTTTTTCCAAATATTGTATTTATGTTCTTCACACGATCGTACACTTGCTCACCTGTTAAGGGCATCGGCGCAAGTCCATTTTCTGGGAATCCATTAAAAGCTTTTCGCAATCTACGATACGGGTGATGGCGACTGAGAAACCTCCGATGTTGAGTGTAAACTGTTTTATTTCCATGTTCCAACTGGATGTAGCTTGTGTTTTCTTCACATATAGGACATGCATGATGTCCCTTCACACTTTATCCACTCAAGTTTCCATATGCAGGAAAGTCATTAATCGTACAAAATAACATTGCACGCAACTTGAAACTTTGCTGGCGGTAACCATCAAACACGTAAATCCCTTCATCCCACATCATTCTCAAGTCATCAATCAACGGACTTAGATAAACATCTGTGGAAAGTCCAAGCCTAAGGTTTCTTGCGTCACAAGTAAAACAGGCCAAGAGCTATGCTTGGTGCTTAAGTTACCGAACGGATTCATTCCATCTGTGGAAAGTCCAAGCCTAAGGTTTCTTGCGTCACTCCCGAAATCTGGAAATAAATGATCTATTTTCTTCCATTGTGCAGCATCAGCTGGATGACGAATTAGCCCGTCGCATTTTCTCTCATTTGCGTGCCATGTGAGATTCTTTGCATCATCTCTATTAGCAAACAATCGCTTGAACCTTGGAACAATCGTAAGATACCATAACACCTTCGCGGGAGGTCCTTGTTGTGTGTTCTCTCCATCATTCTTCACTTTGTATCGTGATACCCCACACCTAGGACACTTATGCAATTCTTCAAACTCTTTTCTGTACAGTATGCAATCATTGGGACAAGCGTTTATTTTTTTATAATACATACCCATCGGACACAAAACCTTCTTCGCCTCATAGGTACGCTTAGGCAATGTATTACCTGTTGGTAGCATCTCATTCATCAACTGGAGCAATTCGGTGAAACTTTTGTCACTCCACCCATTTATTGCCTTCAAATTAACCAGCTTCAACACGACAGATAGACGTGTGAAATTTTTACACCCCAGATACAATGGAGTCTCTGAATCACTTTTCAACGCATCATAAACATGAGCTCTTTGAAATGATTCTTGTCCGACATCACGAATCATTTCTTCAAATTGATCACCATCTATATCTACATGAGTGTTTCCAGTTGGAACATCTACTATTTCGCCATGCCATATCCACACCGTATAGTTGGTGTTTATCCCCTCACAAACAAGATGTTCACGAATTGTGTCAGCCTCATGTCGTCTCCCATTCATACACTTCACACAAGGGCAAAAGTATCGTTCATCGGGTTCCAAGAGATGTTGTCAAGCAAATTTAAGAAATTGCTCAATTCCATTGTCATACTCCGCACTCGCACGACTTGTATTCATCCAACTTCGATCCATTTCTTCTTTTCTGTTACACATACTATGTTCATCAATTTTCTATTGTTTTGTATAAAGGGGAAGAATTTCATTTCTATATGATTACTAACTTTTTGAAAATTGTTTTGACAGAGAGAATGACAAAGGTATGGTAGTCCTATAATTGTTGTTTAAAATAGAAACATGAACGACGGTTGTCAAAATAGAATTAACTGTATACTACGTCAACTTATAGCTTTGTCAAGATTGCTAACTCTATCTGCACGAACTGTTGGGAGAAGATCCTTAAGACGAAAGTTAACATCTATCCCAAAGGAAGAAGATCCTTAAGAAGTTAACCAAAGCTATCCCAAAATAATTCGTGTTCCACAAAATAGTGTTGTCAAAAGCAACACACATAATTAAACACGCACACTCAACTAAATCGATTAAATTATACGACAAACAAGAAGAAAATAACATGTAAAACTACATTACACACAAACAATACACACAACACAAACAAACACGATACACACACACACACACACTGCCACACACAATACACACACACACTGCACGCACACACACTGCCACACCTATACATGCACATACACACACAACACACACATTAAACATCACACAACAATCCTTAAAAGACTAGATAAAATTACCAAATAGGAACAAAGAAGAGAGTTCGGAATAATTACCAAATAATTCGCGGTGGTCGATTGCGAAACGCCGAGGAGGTTGCGGGGGTCGCGAGGTCGCCGGAGTTCGCGGGGTCACGAGGTCGCCGGAGGTCGCGGGGGTCATGAGGTCTCCGGAGGTCGCGGGTCGCCTGTGAAAAGTCGCGGAGTCAAGCGTAGGAAGAAAGAAAGGAAAAAAGAAGAAAGAAAGAAAGAAAGAAAGAAAGAAAGAAACGGGGTGTAATTAAATGGAAGATTAACAGCGGTTTTCAAGTAACCGCTGTTAGAAGAGGAAAACGAACAGCGGTTTTAAAGTAACCGCCGTAAAATATGAAAAATTAACGGCGGTTTCTTAATAACCGCCGTTAATTGACGGGTTTTAACAGCGGTTTGGCAGAAACCGCCGTTAACTGTCTTAATTTAACAGCGGTTTCTGTAATAACCATTGTTAATTTTTCATAATATTTACGAACCGTGCCACCGCACAAATTTAACAGCGGTTTTACGATAACCGCTGTTAATTGTCCGCTGTTAAATGGGTATTTTGTAGTAGTGATTGTTGTGTGCCGCTTGAACGAATCGAAAAAGTGATATAATTACCTGATTTTTTTTTTATTTCGTTATATTCATTGTTCCATTGATAATTTTCTCAATATAAACTATTTTAAGAAAGAGACATTTTAATAGTGTGCTTGTATGTAGATGATATGATATTTACAGGAAATAACCCAAAGATGTTCGAGGAGTTCAAGAAGGCTATGACGAGAGAGTTCGAGATGATCGATATTAGGCTAATAGCGTACTACCTCAGTGTGGAAGTCAAGCAACTCAAATACGAAATCTTTATCACACAATAAGGATATGCTAAGAAAATTCTTAAGAAGTTCAAGATGGAGGGTTGCAAAGCAATCAACACATTGGTAGAATGTTGGATCAAGTTATCCAAGAATGATACAGGAAAAAAAGTGGACCCGATGGTATTCAAGAGTTTGGTTGGGAGTTTTCGGTACTTAACTTGCACAAAGCCAGACATACTTTATACCACGGGACTCATAAGTCGATATATGGAGCATCAAACCACTACGCACTTAAAGGCATCAAAAAGAATTCTTCGCTATCTCAAAGGTACGATCAACTATGGTTTGTTCTATTCAAGTACTAATCAATATAAGATTGTCAGATACAGTGATAGTGATTAGGCTGGAGACAATGATGATCGGAAAAGTACAAGCGGTTTTGTATTTTTCATGGGAGATACTGCCTTCACCCGGATATCAAAGAAGCAACCAATAGTCACGCTGTCAACATACAAAGGTGAATATGTGGCTGCCACATCCAGTGTTTGCCATGCAGTCTGGCTGAGAAACTTACTGAAAGAGCTTGGATGGCCACAAAACGAGCCAACCACAATCTGCGTGGATAACAAGTCGACGATCGTGCTAGGAAAGAATCCAGTATTTCATCATCGAAGCAAACATATAAATACATGCTTTCATTACATTAGAGAATGCATTGCAAATAAAAAAAGTTCAAGTGGAGTATGCAAAATCACAAGATCAAGTCGCCAATATTTTCATCAAGCCTCTCAAGTTCGAGGATTTCGCCAAGTTTAGAGAGTTGCTTGGAATGACGAATCAAGTTTAAGGGAGAATGTTGAAATATAAATAAACTTGATTTGAGGAGAATTCTAGAAGAATTAGGAAAACACTTTCAAGTTGCATGGCTGATGGAGCATTCTCGAAAATACATATTGCAATGCAACTTGTATAATTTAATAAAAAATTAATTACTAAAACCTTCGCTTAGGAATTAGCTAGAATTCTCTAGCAAGAATAAAACTGGTGAAATAGCCTACAAGATTTTCTATAAATAGGCTTGGGGGATATTGTATTGGTGTGCAGAGAAGTGAAGAAAAGTTGTTCACTTAAAAATAAATTTCTCCAATTTCTCTTACTAAAACCACACACATCACAAATTTATCTTCCAAATCAAGTTCCTTCGATTTTAAATAAATTCTCCCATCATACTTCCTATATTCCAACAGTTGGCAAACCCTCGTTATTGAAAAACTCTTCTTCTGAAATTCGACATCACCGTCTTGTGTTCCCCACAAATGATGAAAAGCGACAATATCTGTTAAACAAAGCATAGATCTGGAGATTTCAGGCTTTAGGTTCGGGCTTTCTGAAGGTGAATAAGAAATTGAATGAAGAATAAATTAGTGGCTGTGAGGGTGTAGAACATATTTCAATTGTTTTTCTTAGAAAAAGGATAGAAAAATTTAGAGTTTGGTTATTGTTGCGTGTGCAAAATTCGTGTAATAAAAATAGACTGTAATTAATGATACCTTTTGAGAATTTAATGTCGTCGCCTCCTAACTTAAGCTGTTATGAGGGACTCCTCTTCCTGCAGCTCCTCCGTCTTCCATAAGTGTACATGCAACCCGCCGGGGGTTTGGTCCTCGTCGGGTACTCCGGCATGAGAGTAAGTGTCTATACGAGATTATAAATAACAACTTGAATATAGAGAGAGATTAGCTATGAAAATTCGTACCTGTAATGAAGGGTGGAGACCCCTATATATAAGATTACCTGAGTTACGTAGGGTTAGGAGTCTTTGTAGAAGAAGTATACTCTATCAAGGAGACTTATCTCTTAGAAAGTCCTGGAGACTTGTACCTTTCGGGAAGCTTAAATTACATAGGCCTCCTACCTCCTAGCGGACTCTTAAATTATGTCCAGGAGTCTTGTACCTTCTAGAATCCTCTAAGGACTTGGGCCTTTAATTATTTTATGGGCCCAATTAATTGGATTTTAATTTGGGCTTTTCAATACCTTAATAAATATTTGGATATTTATCTATTTTTTATTGGGATACATAGCCTAGCCTACTATATTTGCCCCTTATTGTTAAGAAATTTATTTTCTTAAAATTATAGTTTTTTGGTTCATTCAGAACTTAGACCCCAACTAAGTTTAAATTTATTTTATTCGAGTTTGTCTCAAATTAATTTATCAGAGTCTAATTTAACTTTCATAAATTATTGGAGTCTGACCGGACTTATACGAATCGAAGGAACACATCCCTAAGCAATAATTAATACATATAACACGCACGTCAGGAAAGGGTTTTATGTTTTTCAATATGATGGGCCCCGCGATATTGAAAATCAAAGATTTCATGGCCTGGGTGGCCTGCAAATTTTCCACTTTTTTATGCAGTATTTACTGCATAAAGATGCTGTGGGACCTGCCCATTTTATATGCAGCATAGCACCCTACTTCCTCCTTCGCGATAGTAGCAGGTAGAATTTTTTTTATACAATGTGTACTGCATATGGGACCCGCCCATTTTACATGGCCTCTACTCTCCTTGAGTTTATAATAGCAGATAGTGCAACATTTCTCCCATTTTCCCCTACTGGTAGGAGCAACAGCTTCTTCTGAAATTTTCTATTTGATATATTTCAAATGGAGGACTCATATGTTCTTGACTCATCTTCTTTATCTCAAGAAAATAAGCCTTCAGGTGAGGACCTTGAATCCACTCTTGCATATTGTAATTCTAAAGATTTGCGTGAAATTGTATGCGAGTTTAGGGAGGCGCATCCTACCACTGTATACTTAGAAGCGCATAATATAAAGTGCATTTTGGCCAAGAAGAATTTTGACTTTGTAGTTAAAGCTTTCGAGATCCGGGGTCCTTACGAGGGCAAGTTTCCCGAACCGGCTGATGACCTTGTCATTATACAAGAGAGTTATGTATGCCCGTAGACGCCTTTGAGCCGGGTTTTAGGCTCCCACCTCACCCTTTCTTATTTATACTTATTTATTTCATTACAATTTCAGCTGTGGAGCTTGTAATGGCTGCCTTAAAGAGCCAGATGGCTAGTGCTGATGCCTATCTCGGACGAGATTGAGCCTGCCTGGAAGAGGAGAGCTTCCACTGAGGCAGGCAATGGCGATGCTAGTGGATCTCGAAGATCTCGCAGACGAGAGATATCTTCTTCTGGTGAGGAGGCCTTCAAGCTTATTTAGGGTATTCGTAATATGGATTCCATCATTGGTATTTGCCACCTTGCTGTTAAGTGGTCTCTTGGATTCATGAATCCTACGGATCATAAAAACATGATTGGTGATGGCTTTCTCAAGACTACCCGTACAGCGGGCAGTCAGGCCCTTACGACGGTATATTTTTATCACTCATTTTTGCTTAACATGTTTTCATTATAAATTTCATGTGTAAGCTTAATAACTCTTTATCTTTGCCTTTGGCCTATGCATATTTTCAGGCTGCTCTGAGGCATATGGAGCTCGCAAGAAGAATGAGGAGCTTGAGGCCAAGGTGGAGATGGTGGTACAAGCTTTTCTACAGTCAGTGGCTCACAAGGGTTGCCTTCATGCTTATGCCCAGCCCCATGTCCCGAGTGCTTGTACGACATGTTTCATTCATATTGTGGGGGAGATTGAGAGGGTTGCTCCATATTTTAATACTTTAGTCTTAAAGAACCCTTTTGCTACTGCCCCTATTGTGACTTTACCTACTTCAGGCCCCTTATCCTCAGTTCTTTCGAGCATTCGTACCCCTTCTTCGGATTATGCTCCTTTCATTCCTGATCTTGTGTTAGATAAGGAGATGGGATTGTCAGAGTACTCTATCCCTTAGTTTCATTATCATCACTTAGACTCATGGTGACCCTGCGTGGTCTTAGAGTACTAGTGACACTGCGTGGTCTTTTCTTTATTTATTGTTGGATGATTGCCCTTCGGGGCTTTACTTGTGTTTTTATAAACTCTGTGTTTATTTACTCGTAGTGTTTTGCTTCTTGGCATAGATGTGTAGGTTTCATGCATGATTAGACTAACAAGTTTAAGAAAAAAAAGACTAGGGGACTTTCATTATGATAAGGGGCACTTGGCCCTAACAAAATTCAGTCATCAGATTTGACAATAAGTTATACCCCTAGTGGAAACAACGTCCTTATTCAAAGGATAATTCTACGAAACAGTTTTGAAGCAAAATACTCCTAAATCTACTGATAAAAAATCTTAAGATTTGATGCATGCCATGTTCGGGGTATCACCTTGCCCCCCAGTGTCTCCAACTGATAAGATCCTGGACCTCTGGTCTTCCGGACTTTGTATGGTCCTTCCCAATTAGGGGATAACTTTCCACCCTCCCCGGGGGCTGATGCCACTAACTTTCTAAGAACCAAATCTCCTTCTTTGAGGTACCTTCCCTTAACCCGAAGGTTATAGTAGGCTGAATCCTTCCTCTTGTACTCCAGTACTCTAGTGTAGGCCTCATCACGAGCTTCATCGACTATATCTAATGCCGCTTTCAGACCCTCTTGGTTAGCTTCCTCATCAAATTTTCCCACACGGAGGGATGAAAGAGCCACTTCTATAAGGACTACTGCCTCAGTTCCGTAAGCCAACATGAAAGGAGTTGCCCCAGTAGAAGTTTTTGAAGTGGTTCGATATGACCACAAGACACTTAACAACTCATCTACCCATCCTCTTTTTGCCTTATTGAGTCTTTTCTTCAGTCCATCAAGTATAATCCTATTTTCTCTCTCCACCTGACCATTAGCTTGAGTATGAGCTACTGAAGTAAACCTCAAGTCAATTTTATAGTCGCCACAGTAGGCCTTGAAGTCCTTATTATCAAATTACTTTCCATTATCAGTAATTAATACTCAAGGTATTCCGTACTTACACATAATATCTTCCCATAGAAAACTTGTCATTTTTGGTATTGTTATCTGGGCTAAAGGCTTGGCTTCAATCCATTTGGTGAAATAGTCATTGGCTACTACAAGAAATTTCCTCTGTCCTGACCCAACGGGAAATGGTCCTACGATATCCATGACACAAACAGCAAAAGGCAAAGGAGTAGTGATAGATGTAAGTAGGTCTGGTGGTTGATGCACGAAGGGGGCATGTATCTGGCACCTTTCACATTTTTTAACAAACTCCATAGCATCCTTCTTCATTTCTGGCCAGTAAAAGCCTTGCCTTAAGATTTTACGAGATAGCATCCTTCCTCCTAAGTGTTGTCCACATGTCCCTCCATGAACTTCTTCAAGGGCTAACTCAGCCTCTATGGGTCTTAAACATCGTAAATAGGGGGTCACCAACGACCTTTTATAAGAGCTCCTTCGATCAATGTATACTTTGCACATCTTCCCACAGGCTTTCTTGCTTCATTTGGCTCCTGAGGGAGCTCTCCACTCTCTATATAGTTCCTGATAGGATCTATCCATGTAGACTCTGTTTCTACAAGAGCTGCTAGCTTAGCTTCTACGCTGGGTTCCCTCAATACTTCCATATATAATACACCATCAGAGTCTCTCTCTTCTTTGGATGCTGCGATTTTAGACAATTCATCTGCCTTTGCATTCTCTTCCCTTGAGATGTGTTCTACGATGCATTCTTCAAAACGTGTCATCAATGTTTTGACAAGTTTCAAATACTTTATCATTAGGGGCTATCTAACCTCAAATTCTCCATTGACTTGGCTTACTACAAGCCTCGAATCTCCTCTTATCAACAAATTTTTGACCCTGGGGGATATCGCTAGTCCTAGTCCGGCCAAAATAGCTTCATATTCTGCCTCATTACTTGTTGTTGGGAAGTCTAATGTCACAGCATAACGTATAACAAAGTCCAATTTACTCTTCAAGACGACTCCAACTCCACTTGCGTGCCTACTCGAGGCTCCATCAAAGTATAAGTTCCAGAACTCTTTTTGCTCAACCACTATGTCAATCTTAACTTCTCTATCTTCTTCCATACTTTTCTGCCCCCGGGTTCTTGGTCATAAATGGTGCATTCTACCAAGAAATCTGCAAGAGCTTGTGATTTAATGGCCATTCTAGGCTTGTAACGAATATCAAACTCCCTTAACTCTACCGCCCACTTGACCATCCTTCCACTTGATTTAGGACTATGCATGATACTTCTCAAAGGTTGATCTGTTAAAACTTCAATAGAATGAGGTTTAAAATATGGGCAAAGCTTTTTTGCCGACGTGATTAAGGTGAATGCAAATTTTTCGACCTTTGAGTAATTTAACTCTGCTCCGTGCATAAATCTTCCGAGAGCTGCTATCCTGCCCGTAAGTTTTTGAACATCCTTTATTGAATTCGGAGGCTGCATATCCAAGACTGCTTTAATCTTATCGGGATTTGCCTATATTCCCCTCTATGATATCATCATCCCCAAGAATTTTCCAGACTTATCCCCAAAGGCACACTATCACTAGTAGAAAAATGACTTTAGGTAACACCCATAAAGTGATACCTAAAGGGCCGAAAGTGATACTATAGACCACTGGTAACACATTTTGGGTGTTACCTCTACCCGTGTCCCCTATGCTCTTAGGTAACACTTTTGATCAATTATGGTAACACCTTAAACGTGTTCCCTAAAGTCGTCTTAAGGAACACCTTAGTAACACTTTAGAAATTTCGTAGGTAGCACCTTAGTAAGACTTTCAGATTGTTTAAGGAACATTATTGTAACACCTTTGTAACACTTTGAAATGTGTCCATTTTTTTAAGTAACACTTTAAAGACCTTAAGGAACACTTTTGATTATATGGGTGCTACCTTAGGTAACACCTTATTCATTATTAAGTAACACTTGTTATTATTATTATTATGAATAATATTTATCATTAATATGAAAACTAGAAGAAACCATTTTTTCATATATAAATAACGAGAAATTATACTGATAAAACTTAAATAAATAATCCAATAACAATAAAATATAATTCATATTATGTCAAACACATCCAATAACTAAAAAACAATCACCAAATTATTGTCTAATTTATAACTTGTATAAAAAAATAGCTCCCATATATCTTCAACTCGTTTGTCTATCTATATCTTCATCTCTTGCATCTTCTATATATATGTTTCCCACCACCAACCCTCTTGTTCTGTATGTCCTCTTGAGTAATCGTCCTTTCAAGAGGAGTATACTGGAATGCAAATCCAAGAGAAGTATACAGGAACGCAGTCGCATGCAGGTGATCAAAAATTACCTCCTCTGTTTGGCCTTCAACCTAAAATAACAAGAGACAAGTGGTAAATTGTCATGCTACTAAGTACAATCCTGCAAGTGAATTCCATAGGCAGGCATGACTTTATGCTTCTGGGTAAATAAATACAGGTTATGTGCATAAAGAAAATGTTTCTCACTCCATTAATGGACATTTAACAACTGGAAGAAGGATTGACTATCAGCACACAACGATACAACATGAATTCATAAGTGCTAGATGTGCAATTGACACCTTATTAGCATGAATCCAAGTACTTGCTACAATCATTGCGAAAAAAGGATGATTGATCACAATAACAATGGCTCAAATGGTGCAACATTTTATTCAGCATAACAATGTGTAGAACGGGATTGTCAATACATAATCCATGTTAGCTGCATCAAGAATATCATCCTTCAAGCTGAAGAGGATACAAATGAAACTATTTATACAGGTAACAACTATCCATTCTGTTCATGTACAACAAATTCTACTATGCCTACTGGACAGTCAATATTATAACTCGACTAGGAGATCAGTCATTAATAAGTGGAAGCTAATACCGACAATACCAAAGAATTGGATACTAGTCAGAGTCATATAAAACCAAAGAATTGGATTCTAATCATTACGTATAACTTTCCTAGGATGCAAAATTGTTATAGAAAGCATAGTATCAATAGACATAAAAATCATAAATCCAATATAGGTACCATCATTAACAGAAACGACACTGGTTCTGTTATAATTCAGCACGAACGGAATTAGTCCACCAATAACTCCACCAAGGTTAAAAATACTCCAAAACATGGAAATATAAGTCCCTTTCCTATCGCGAGGAGGATAAAAGGTCAAAATAGCACCCTGAGCAGCCCACAAAAGTCCAGCACCAATACTAAGCAAACCACCAACAACAATAACAAAGCCTTGTTTATGTGTGTATAGTAAAGAAGAGAACCAGCATACAAGATATAAGTTGAACAGTCTGTGATAAAACCATTAACATTAGACTAGTGGTCACGGGATATTAGTCTCAAAGACGAGGAACAAAAGACCAACCTGCGAAAAGGGTCCATTGAGGTCTAAGAATATTGTAAATTCCACCACCCAAAATAACAAAAATGGCAAAGGTTGTGTACAGAGCTTCTGTTGGCATTGTTGGAATCTTTGTTGTCAACTTGGCCACCACCACCCATACCAGATAAGGCATTGGACATTCTTGGGCAGCAAAACATACTAAACCAATCAAAACAACTTGTACATACTAAACCAACCAACCCATATATTGATTCAAACCAACAGTGTTTCCTCATATATACTGTAACACTGTTCACTGCATCATTACTGTTTCATGTTCCTTGTTTCCTTTGATTCAATAATATATTCAAGTACATATCTTCATATAAAGTTATAAAAATAAATTAAGATAAAGATAGGTGAGAAAGAGAAAGACCATGGAGATTTGTAATTTGTGGACGGATTGTGATAAAGCGGCGGCAGATCGAGGCGCCGGGTGGTAGATTGGGCGGAGAGAGGCGGAAGGCGAGGCGTTGAAAACGGTGTGGGTAGACTGCAGCAAAATTTAGGGAGTAGGTGGGATTGCTCTAATCTTCTCTTGCAAAGATTTAGAATACAGAGATTCCTTGGTGGATTTTGATTTCGGAATTACGACGAGGGATTTTGTTTAGCAGCGGAGGGATTTTTCTTTTCGGGAAATTTTAGGAGAGCGAGAGTGGGGAAGATGGGAGTTTCTTTTTAATTACGGAGAGTGAAATCAAATGGATCAGGGTTTTCATTTATTTTATTTTATATGAAATTAATATAAATATTTTTTATATTTTTATATTAATCTCTTCATGAAATCAAAATAAAAGCTGATTGATATTTTTTTCCACAATCCATTTAATGATTTTGAACAAAGAAAATAAAATTGTTATAGAATGTTCTATTGATATTTGCATATTAAAAAATATATATTATACAATATTTTTTTGTATACTGTATTTTTGTGTAAAATGTTGGAGATCATTGCTGAACTACTGTATTTTTGTGTTAGCTGTAGGAGATGCATTACTGATTTTCTGTATTTTTGTGTTTTGAACTACTGTATTTTGTGTAAATTGTTGGAGATAGTCTTAGTTCACGTGTAATTCACGCATCAAAGAGATATTAAATTACATCTTTAACCCTACAGTTGTAAGTGGAGTATAAACTGGTTAATTTCGATTATATTTTTGATGCTTTAGTGTGTGCATATATATAGAAGTGTTGACCAAAAAATAATGTAGCTAAGAGGAGTTGAACCCACATCAATTAATAGGAAATGCAAGAACTTTGCCATATAAACAAAGCCATCTACTTGTTTCAAGATATCGCATTATATAAATTAATACCCAAACGTAAAATATTAAGGGGCATTGTATTATATTTTAAATGTTTTATATTTTTAATTAGTTATATTAAGTGAAACCTAAGGTAAATTGAATTTTAATATATATATATATATATATATATATATATATATATCCTTATTGTTATATATTTTAATGTGTAGTTATCAATATTATTCTAACTCAAAAAAGTGATAACTTCAAATAATTATACATATTCTCTAAGTGTTACATAAGTGTTACTTAAATTATGTAACACACAAAAAAGTATTACCTGAATGTGTTACCTATTTTGAAAGTGTTACCTGGAGTGATACCTAAACTATGTAACATAAAAAAGTGTTACTTGAAAGTATTACCTATTTTGAAAGTGTTACCTAAACAAAGTAACACAAAAAAATGTTACCTGAAAGTGTTACCTATTTTGAAAGTTTTACCTTGAGTGTTACCTAATGAAAAAGTGTCACCTAGGTGTTACCTATGCACTCGACAATTTTCAATTATCAAAAGTGTTACCTGCGGGTGTTACCTTAAGTCATTTTTCTACTAGTGTTTGTGGGGTTCAACTTCATGTTATGTTTCCTTAAGATTTCAAAAGACAACTCTAGGTCCTCGATGTGACTAGTACTCTTAACACTCTTTACTAACATGTCATCCACATAGACCTCCATGGTCTTACCAATCAGGGACATAAAAATCTTGTTCACTAACCTCTGGTAAGTTGCTCCAGAATTCCTCAATCCAAATGCCATAACTATATAACAATATAGTCCTAGCTCTGTAACAAAAGCAACTTTAGGGACATCATCAGGGTGCATTCGAATTTGATGATATCCACTAAAAGCATCCATAAAACTTAGTAGTTCATGGCCAGCAGTGACATCTATTAATGTATCGATCCTGGGCAAGGGAAAATAATCCTTAGGACATGCATCATTCAGGTTCGAGAAATCAATACACATCCTCCATTGACCATTAGGCTTCCTTACCAGAACAGGATTTGCTACCCATTCCACATATTATACTTCTTTAATAAATCCAGCATCAAGTAACTTCTCTACCTCTTGATTTATAGCCTCTTGTCTTTCCGGGCCAAAATTCCTCTTCTTTTGCTTGATAGGTCTCCGACCTGGTAACACATTGAGTCTATGAACCATCAGATTTGGGTCAATAGCAGGCATATCAGCTGCAGTCCAGGCGAATACATCCTTGTCATTTTGAAGAAAATTCACCAAGTCCTCTCTCAAATATCCTTTAAGGGTTGCTCCTATAGGTTACCTTCTCAGGATCATTCTCATCTAAAGATATGGGTACCAGGTCCTCAGTAGGCTGCCCTCTTCTCCTATACAGATCATCTCTCATATCTAAGTCCTCTATGTAAGACTTGTCCTTTAGTTCCATCTGCCATCAGGGCTGCCACATAACAACTTCTCGCCAAATGTTGGTTGCCTCGAGCTTCTCCAACACCATTTCTTGTTGGGAATTTAACCTTCAAATGATATGTAGAGGGCATAGCCTTGAACTGATGTAGACTTGTCCTTCAAAGGATAGCATTATAAGAAGATGGTGCCTTGAACATCATAAAATTCACCATTTGAGTCGCTTGTCGAGGCACTTTTCCAAGAGTCACTGGTAACTATATAGTTCCTTCTATCTTTGTCTCCACTCAACTAAATCCAAAGATTGGTATGGTAGAAGGAGTTAACTGACTATCTACATATCCCATTTGGGTGAATACATTACGAAAAAGAATATATACTGAATCTCCATCATTAGTAAGAACTCTCTTCACATAATTATTTCCAATAACCGGCATGATGATCAATGGGTTATCGTGTGGAAACTTGACTCCCTCCAAGTCAGCATCATCAAAACTGATTACCTGCTCTGTTCTATCCCTCTTAGGGGGCTCTTTTCTTGGATTGGCCCTCGAGGGTCCTATAAGTAACGGTGGGGGAGGATCTCCTCCTACTAGTAGCCGAAGTTGAGGATTCCCCTCTCCAGTTCGTTGAGGAGGGTTCTGATCACCAGTAGCTTGTTGGGGTATCCCATCCCTAGTTCCAGGATGGTTAAGAGGCACTTGCCTTGATTCAGTTCGTGTACTCAACATGGTTTTTTGAAACGTTTCCCACAGACGGCGCCAAATGTTGCGTATGTAAAATTCGTGTAATAAAAATAGATTGTAATTAATGATACCTCTTGAGAATTTAATGTCGGTGTCTCCTAGATCAAGCTGTTATTAGGGACTCCTCTTCCTGCAACTCCTCCGTCTTCCAGAAGTGTACCTGTAATCCGACGGGGGTTTGGTCCTCGTCGGGGACTCTGGCATGAGAGTAAGTGTCTATACGAGATTATAAATAACAACTTGAATATAGAGAGAGATTGGCTATGAAAATTCGTACCTGTAATGAGGGGTGGAGACCCCTATATATAGGATTACCTGATAGTTACGTAGGGTTACACTACCTATATTGGGGGTTTAGCTGATGACTTAAGGTCGTCGGCTAATGGTCAATGTTGTCGGATAATCCCCCCAGTCGTCGGCTAAAAAACCGTCGGCCGATATTCGTCGTCCAAGGTTTAGCCGATGACTTTTTCTGTAGTCGTCGGCTAAACCTCAAAGTTTAGCCGACGACATTTGGCTGTCGGCAAAAGTCGGCAAAATTTTAGCCGACGATTGCTAAGTGTCGTCGGCTAAACATCTAATCTTTATCCGACGACCTTTACAACAGTCGTCGGATAAAGTTTTTTTTTTAAAAAAAAAACTAATATGCTTTAGCCGACGACATTTAACAATAATCCTCGGCTAAAACATTTTTTTTAAAAAAATGATATACTTTAGCCGACGACTGTTGTAAAGGTCGTCGGCTAAAACCTAACATAAAAAAAATAATAATTCAAATTTTGAGATCCCAAAACCTGTTTTTTTGCACCTGCAATTTTTATACACCAGCTCCCATTATCAACAACAATCAACCCACAACACATTCAACTAATACCATTAATACTATGCCCAACTAGTAGCGTCAACAAAATCACTTACATAATTCTAACACAAATAAATATATACAAGAGTACTACAACAACACAACTACAATCCACCACCAAAATCCTATCAACATCAATATAATAAAAATGTTTTACAATACACTACCAAAATCATCTAAATGTCCAAACGTAGAAGTACAAGGATTACCACCATCCCCTAGATCCTCGTCATGAGGCTGTGTAGATACTGACCGAAGATAGAAGGCGGTGGAGCAGGTGTCTACAGTCCAGCCTGAGTAATGATTTGAGTCAGCGTCATCATATAGTCCATCATGGCCTGCTGCTGCCTCTGGAAACTCTCTAACCGCGTCTCAGTCCCCTGCTCGCTCTTACGTAACTGCATCTGAGTCCTCCTTTCATTCTCAACTCGGAGCTCCCGCTCCGCCCTCAACTGCTCCTCGAGATAGGCAGTCCGTGCATCTCGTCCGCGATGGCACCGGAAGCTGGGGGTATCTTGCAATAGGTTGTGACCCTCGGCTCCCATCATCTTAGTGCGGTACCGACTACCTCTAGGAGGGTAGATGGTACGCCACACCCTAGCGCGAACATAAGGATCGGCCTAATCGATCTGTCTAATGGCATAATCGAGGTCGGTATCCGCTAAGTCCGGATACTGCTCCCGAGCAATCTCAGCAAGCATCCTCTGAGACTCCTCCCGCACACGCTCCTAAGTTATTTGAAAATAAATAATTCAATATCAATAAAAGTATGATACAAAGGCATTTAGTTTATTACCAGTATAAAATAAAAAAAAAAGACCTACATGCTCTTGGGGACGGTTCGGATATGCTTTCTGAGTCACGTAGGCAAATGCGTCCACCAAATCAGAAGAAATGGCCTCGTGCGGAACTCTCGCTAACGACCGCGAACCCAGACTGTGATGGTCAGTCAGACCAGCACGATTGGTCGTGTTGGTCGAGCTAGTCGCCTTCAAAAAAATATTGCAATAATTACAAGATTTTACAAAAAATTAAAAAAATGACATATATTAAAAATGATTTCATACCATGAACTCTGAGTCGCGAAAATGGGCGCGTAGCCACTTCCACTCGTACTCCCGGAACTTGAATTCTTCCGGGGTAGCCTCTCGGGTACCACCCCAGGCTGTCCAAAACATGTGCATCTCATTTTTCCAAGATTTGTACCTACAACACACGTTGCACAACATATATTATTCGTAAGAAAAAAAATTACGCAAACAACGTAGATACAAAATAAATTAAAATGACTTACTTGGTAGAATGCACCTCGTCACACCAAGTACGTAGTATAGAGTCGGGAATGACAAACCACACCTATGAACAACATAAATTCGCAATAATTTAAAAACATCACATATTGCATTGTGAAGAACTACGTGTTGATTGAAAAACACTTATTAAATATTTAATAACTTACCAACATAGCATTGTTCAAAGCATCCTTCACGCACTGCGGCACGTCCCCCCAATCCGGCCATAAAATGGGGACTCTCTTCCGAATGACAAAGACCATATTATGGCTATATGACGTCGTAGCGTCAGAAGACATCACCGGCAGTCCGTGTCTGTCTAGAAGAATCTCGTAATGGCCATGCTTACTGACGTTCGACCACATTTTTCCCCTTCTCCTTCTCCCTCTCTATATCCTCGTACAATTTCGTTTTCGAAACCCGACAACTCCACCAACGCATGTTGTCTAGCCAAGACTCGTAGACGTATGCCTCCTCAGGGCTAATCAATCGAACGGGAACTCGGACTACTATCTCATCGACCTCTGGAATAGTCGGAACCATCAGAGGCATGAATAGAATCGACGGCGGACCGTGGGGCACCGCCGACGAGGAACTCCGTACATCTCCTGATATATGAGGGCTAGACGTGGGTCGGTGGATGGGAGGCATACCAGTCTCCATCTGCAAGAGGGTCGACCGTGGTGTCTGAAATGATAAACGCCGCACTAATGCAGCGGGCTCATTTGTCACCCTCACAAAATCGTCAGCGTTCATGCCGGTAGCTTCTAGTATCTGGCGGGCACGAGCGCTACTCTGAGATATGTACTGAGTAGCGTGACCCCCCCCCCCCCGAATCGGGAGTGGTCGACTTTGTCGACTTCTTCCCCAACGCTTTTTTTAATACATCCATCTTCAAATAATGCGCATACAACAAAATTAAAGATACATACAGATATTCAAAAATTCGACAGAGTTTCCACAGTAAATTAACAATCACACAACAGTAATTATCAATGACATACCACGTTAATCTTTCGATTAACGCCGGCTATACAATCCCTTCCTCCCCAAACAAATTCATCAAATATTTCATCAATTCACAACTCATCAAACAATTTACCTAATTCATGACAAAATTTATCATATTTCATCATATTTCATCCAATTCCCAAATTCATCAAATATTTCATCAATTTACAACTAACAATTGATGAAAACTAAATTAAACACAAAATATGGAAAATACTAAATTCATCAAATAATCTAAACAAATTCATCAAATAAATACAATAAATTCATCAAACAAAACAAAAACAAAAAAATGAAAAGGGTTACATGTACTACTACGGCGGGCGGAGTGCGTCGGGCAGGCGGCGGGACGGGGGCTATCGGACGGCGGGCGGGCGGGTGGTAGTGTTTTGGCGGTGGGGTGACGGGGGTTGGGGTCTGGGGTTGGGGGAAGAAAAATGGAAGAAAAGAAAGAAGAAAGAATGTATAAATATTTAGAGGTCTAGCCGACGACAAGATCAAAGTCGTCGGCTAAAGTTTTAAAAAAAAAACTAATATACTTTAGCCGACGACATTTAACAATAGTCATCAGCCAAATCCTAAATTTTTTTTCCCGGATCGCGATCCCAAATCCAGACCGCATGACAGCCCCCCCCCCCCCTAAATCATCCAGACCGCAGTCCCATTCCTCCGGATCGCGGTCCAATATTTAAAGGTATAGCTGACGACTTTGGTGGAAGTCGCTAACCCGATTTTTTTAATTATTATTAATATTATGTTAATGTTTTGATTATTATTATTACAGTTTTTTGTTTCCAAATAAGCAAAAACAATCATTATATGTAACGTATGAAAATAAACATCTAATAAATTTATGGCTCATAGTCTGAGTCATCACTACAGTCTGTCTCATTATCTGAGTTGATATCCGGCCAAGTCGTCCACATTATCGTCATCAGAATTTTCAAGTAATTAGTTTCTATCAACGTCAACGTACCCGCGAGCATCACCACGAAGTCGGACGACTCGTCCTTCAGGAATATTACTGCATTTGGCTCTTGATAAGCATCATCGTCATCAGTACCTGTTGTTTCTCCCAGTATAGCAGCACTATAATATTCCTCGTTGTCACTACGTTCACTATCTTCCATGTGCCTTCTTCACCATGTCGTCCAAATAATACACCGACTTTGCTGATGTTGCAAATACAAAAGGATCACTTTCATACCATGTAGTGAAAGTGTCAACGGATAACAGCCCGTAGTCGTCTTTCATATCGGTTCCAAGACTGGTGTCGTGCCATCGACACTTAAACAAGTAAATTGTCATGCCTTCCCCGTAAATTAGTTCTACCACTTCCATAAGAACACCGTAATATGCACCATCTATCATAACCCCAGAATTTTGACATCTTCTTTTTTGGTCTCTCTCAAGGCATACGATTGTGACACCGTTGACTTTAGCCAACAAATAAATTCTTGACATAACCGGCTTCATAGAAAGAAGCATAAGTTCACGCGACCAGTTAGAGTGTCCGTCATCTTGTATATGCGTCATCTGTCGTAAATAAACTTTTTATGTAAAAAAAAATATCTCAAGTCCAAAATTAATAGCAACTGAATGTATACGTACCCATTCTCTAAAATAGTCGGCAAAAGTGTCATTGTGGAATCTAGTGTCACCTCGCACCATATCGCATGACAAGTGGATATCTTTCTAGTATTGAACTTCTGGACGATTGAGCAATATCCACCAATGTGCAATTCGTGACTCGTACGGGTCTAATTGTCTTCCTGGCAACCTCCCATAGACGTCAACCTCAGTGGAGATGATAGAAAGATTGAATTGTCTTTCATCTGCTGGAATAGAGCGGGAAGGGGGCTCGAAGGCGCCCAAATACAACTTGATATACGTAAGATACTCCGACGCAAGGTAAAATTCTGCAATGCATCCTTCCGGTACAGACTTATTAGCCACAGAGTCTTTGTAATCACCGAGTTGCCTGTTATATTTTTATTGTGTTAGAAATCATATTTAATTTGACAATATTATATATATATATCATACAAAATTATGTTACCTTTCAACCGCGTACATCCACGTGTAGTGCACTAGACCAGTAAGCAATAACTGTCGTGGAAGGTGGATCATGAGGTGAGGCATGAGGTCAAAAAAGTTTGGAGGAAATATTCGCTCAAAGTTGCACAAGATATAGATGATCTCATCTTGCATTTGACGCAAATCAGATCTCTTCACTTCTCTCGTAAATAATTTCTGTAAAAATCTTGACAATGCAACACACGGCTCGACCACCTGTTTTGGTAAGTACGGTCGAATAAATACTGGAAATAGGCGTTGGAGTAGGATATGACAATCATGACTCTTCAAACCAGTTAACTTGTTCTCCCTGAAATTAACGCATCTTCCTATATTTCCAGCATACCCGGTAGGATACCTAGCAGTCTTTATCCACCAAAATATCTTAGTTTTCTGCTCGGCAGTGACGGTGTAAGCTGCCTTAGGCATTTTTTGATTTCCCTTGACAATCTTCAACCACAAATGTTTTCTTATTCTCATTTCTTCCAAACCTTTGCGTGATTTTGGCCCGTCTTTGGTCTTTCCCTCCCAACCTAAGATTATCCCAACCACACTTTCGCAAACATTCTTTTCAATGTGCATGACATCCAAGAAGTTCCTTATCAGTAACTTGGACCAGTAAGGCAATTCCCAAAATATACTTTTGTGCGACCAATACTTATACCTGTCGGGCCTTTCAGGGGTTGCTGCAATCACATACGAATGATTGCTAAGCTGACCAAAATCGTACTCATTAAGAATCGATAGTATTTCATCATTTGTCCACTGTCGTGGTGGCTCGCCCATTTCTATAGTTCCATCAAATGCTGCAGCATCCATACGCCACTCATGTTCCCTATCAAGCCATATCCGATGACGCATTCGGATAACTTGCCTATAGTGGTACCTAGCACAATCTGCATTCAAACACACTGGACAACCTCTATATCCGCTAATAACAGATCCAGACAACATTCCATATGCAGTAAAATCACTAATAGTGCCGATACATATGGCGTGCAAGTAGAACGTCTCGGACGAATAACTCTTGTATGTGAGATGACCTTGCTCCCACAACAACTTCAGCTCCTCTATCAAAGGTCTCATATACACACGATACACTTTCCTGGATATCCCGGCCCCAGGACTAACAAGGTCAACATATTATACTCCCTCCGCATACATATCCACGGAGGAAGATTGTAAGGAATCACTACAACAGGCCATATGGTCATATGAAAGACTCATGTTACCAAAAGGGTTGAAACCATCAGATGCAATCCCGAGCCTCACATTTCGGATATCTGAAGAAAAATTCGGATACTCCCTATCTATATGCTTCCACGCCTCTCCATCCGAAGGGTGTATCGTAGTATCCCTGTCATGAGTGCGTGGCTCGGCGTGCCATCTCATTGCTTTTGCCGTGTGAGGAGACATAAAAAGTCGTTCCAACCTGTCCTTCAGTGGAAAGTACCAAAGTACCTTCACCGGTTTCTCTTTTCCAGAAGGAGTGATCCTATATCTCTCTGTATCACATACAGGACATCTCGTGAGGTCTTCATTAGGATGCCCCCAGAATACAACACAATCATACATGCAGACGTGGATCTTAATGTAGGAAAGACCAAGATCTTTCAAAATTCGTCTCATTTTGGTATATGTGTTAGAAAGACGATGACCCTGTGGAAGCATACTACTCGTAAGTTCCAAGTAATCATCCACAGACTTGATGGATGATCTGTTTTCCACCTTTAATCTCATCGTTTCCATGACAAAATCAAGAACAGTCATGTTACATCCAGGGTATAGAGGGGTCTATTGAAGTTGAATTAGCTTGTTGTACCTATCAAGCCCAGCAGTATTGAAAGGCATCGGTTTACGGGGTCGTGGGATTGGCTCAGTTGGTACAGACGTCTCGGAATAACCAAACACATCATCAATCAACCTCCTCTTCGGATCGGTGAAACCATCGTTACCACTGAATTATCCGTGATCATACGGAATAACAGAATTTGGTGCTTCACCGTGGTATATCCAACATGTATATTTATTCCAAAACCATTCTTCTTTAGGTACTCCCAGACCTCATCAAATGGAAAACGATACATATCACTGCGATATCTACATTTATTACACGGACAATAGTGCAACGTATTACCACTGTCGTGCTCTTTTACAAATCTCATAAACTGCTTCATCCCATCCATTACTCTTGGATCCCATTTTCGTAACCCAATCCAACTCTTGTCCATCCTGAAAATGTATAAATTTTCCAATATTAATCCAACTAACTAATATTGTTCCAATTATAAATGGAATCACAACAAACAATTAATCATAATGATTATCATCACAAAAATTAATCATTATACAGAAAAGCTTTCGAATCTACAACATGAATAATACAAAATTTTGAAATTACAATAAAAAATATAATAAAATACCTTAATTAATTGAATTGGTGATTATAGCAACCGGTAGAAACCTCCTCACTCCAGTTAGCACAACTCAAAGTAGCAACACAAACTCAAAAAATACACAAAGGGGTTTCCAAGAACCGGGTTGATCTTTTTCGCAAGGTCGCAATACTCAAAGTAGCAACTCACAAGCTTTTTTCGGGAATAACTGACAGAGTTGGAATAGAAAATAACTGATAGAGTCGGGAATAGAAAGGTGCTCTTTAGCGGGGAGAGGGGTAAGATTGGGTTGGTGTTCCGTGGACTATATATAATTTTAAATTGGAGGTTTAGCCGACGACTTGATCTGGGTCGTCGGCTAAATCGTTACAAAAGTCGTCGGCTAAAGTGTTAAACTTTAGCCGATGACTACGTTGTGGATTAGCCGACGGCACAGATCAAGTCGTCGGCTAAAACCTTTTAGCCAACGGCAATATAGGTCGTCGGCTAAAGTATAGAGTTTAGCCGACGACACTTAAAAGTCGTCAGCCGTTTTTTTAAGTGTCATCGGCTAAAGTCCTTATTTTGGTAGTGTTAAGAGTCTTTGTAGAAGAAGTATACGTTATCAAGGAGACTTATCTCTTAGAAAGTCCTGGAGACTTGTACCTTCCGGGACGCTTAAATTACGTAGGTCTCCTACCTCCTAGCGGACTCTTAAATTATGTCCAGGAGTCTTGTACCTTCTAGAATCCTCTAAGGACTTGGGCCTTTAATTATTTTCTAGGCCCAATTAATTGGATTTTAATTTGGGCTTTTCAATACCTTAATAAAATGAAAATTATAGAGATGATGTTGGTGTTATTGTAGGTTCTTTTACATTATAGAGTTTTAAGATTGAGTTCGACAAAAATAGATGATGTGTAATTATAAAAAGATTTGATTGGATAATTAAAAATAATTTGGAAGATAGATATCTAATTATTTTGATATTTGTTAAATTGGTTAAACAACTGTTATATAGGGGAGGATATTATGTATACACATAATAGTAATAAAAATTATTAAATTAAATTTAAACGAATTAATGATTGCATATTAAAATAAAAATGAATATTTTCTTTATTTTTACACATGACAAAACGTGTGTGTTAATGAAAAAACAGTGTGTAATAATAAATTAACAGTGTGGATTGATGAAAAATATGAAATAATAAGTACGAATGTGTATTTCGCACCAAAGATATACTTCATCCACAAGATCAACCAATAAAAAAATTATTAAACCAATTAATAATTATATAAATTTTTCTAAATGAGTTGTTCATGAGGACAAATAAAATTCTCTACAAAATATTTTATCATTAGGCTAAAAATAATTTAACTGGCTCATAGGCACAATGCTTAATGTTAATGCACTACACATATACGTACCCATTTGCCTATTGTAAGTTTTTTTTTTCCTATTGTAAGTTTTCTTTAAACTAATTCATCAAGATCAGAATAAGTTAATTGAAGTGTAAAAAAGTGTTTTAAAATAAATTTATTTTCTACTTTTTCTCTGAATATAAATATAAAGAGGTTATGCATGAAGCGAGAAAAAGAGTAATGCATGTATTGAAATTTGAACCATCATATTTTTATTTTTTTTTTGAGATAAAATGAAGGTTATCTTTTTAAATGCTCTTAGATAATATATAAAAAAGACTAGACAAATTAATTTATATTTTGGATACTTTCAATCTCATAACAAAAGAATTATTAGCACTACCAAAAATAACACTTTAGCCGACGACTAGTCGGAGAACGACCGACGGCCGGCCGACGTCGTCGGCTAAAGTCAGCAAGTTTACCCGACGACTAACTTGTTGTCGGCTAAAGTAGTTTAGCCGACGACTTTACTATTGGTCGTCGTCTAAAGTCAAATTAGTCGGCGGCTAAAGTTATGTAGTTTAGCCAACGACTAGTATACTTTAGCCGACGGCCTGTCGTCGGCTAAAGTCAAGTTTAGCCGACGGTAGTATACTTTAGCCGACGGCATGTCGTCGGCTAAAGTCTTACATGTTTTTTTGTGCAGAATATATCACCATCTAACACTTGAAGACTTTTTTTACAATACATTCGGAAATTACAGAACAAGAAAACGAAAAACAACAATTTTCTCTGGTTTGATCATTCAAAAAATCATATTGAAGGTATGTTATTGAATTTTAATATCAGTTATAATTATATTACGCATATAATATATCTACTTGGATGATTATGAAAATGTTTAAGAATTAGTTCGTTTTCTCGAATATTTCTTGATGTGTCTATATATATATATATATATTTGACATCTTGAATTCGAGCTATATATGATGATTTTAGTCGTAATTTTTGTATGTTCTTGATAAATACGATGTGTAATATTGTTGTTATTTTTATTATAGAATGGATAAAAGTTGGATTGGTCTGCAAAAATGGGATCCAAGGGTCATAGATGGAATGCGAGGGTTTATTCGATTTGTGAAGGAGCATGATAGTGATAGTATGATTCATTACTGTCCATGCAATAAATATAAATGCCGCAGCGATATGTACCATTTTACACTCGATGTCGTGTGGGAGCACTTGAAAAAAATGGATTTTGGGATAAATATACATGTTGGATTTACCATGGTGAAAAATCGAATTCAATTATTCCCCATGATCACGGATAGTACAGTGGTAGCACATCCAATGACCCCACATTAAGGTTGATTGACGACATGTTTGGTTATTACGATAGGGACGTATCGGATGAAGGTCAAGAATACCATATAGCTGATCAACCAGTCATCCGAACGCCTACATTGATACCCGTTAACACAATTTCTGTTGATAGGTACAACAAGCTAATCCAGCTCCAACAGACTCTTCTTTATCTTGGGTGTCACATGACGGTTCTTGATAGTGTCACATAGACTATGAGAGTCAAGGTGGAGAATAAAACCTCGATTAAAGCTGTGGATGATTATTTGGAACTTACAGGGAAAATGCTCCCAGAAGGTCATCATCTTCCTAGTAATCACAGTAAAATGAGACGTATCCTAAAAGGTCTTGGGCTATCATACATCAAGATCCACATATGCATATATGATTGTGCTTTATTTTGGGGAAAGCCCAGTGAAGACCTAAAGAGATGTCCGGTATGTAACACAGAGAGGTATAAGTTCACTCCTTCTGGTAAAAGAAAAAGCTATGAGGTTCTTTGGTATTTCTCTCTGAAGGATAGATTGGAGAGGCTTTTCATGTCTCCTCACACAGCCAAGGTAATGAGATGGCACGCTGAGCCTCGGGTGACTGACGAGGATATTATGATACACCTTTCTGATGGAGAGGCTTGGAAGTATATAGATAGTGAGTTTCGAGGATTTGCATCAGATGTCCGAAATGTAAGACTCGGACTTGCATCTGATGGATTCAACCCTTTTGGCAACATGAGCCTTTCGTATAGTATATAGCCGGTGGTAATGGTTCCTTACAACCTTCCTCCATGGATGTGCATAAAGAAGGAGTATAATATGTCGACTCTCTTAGTACCTTGGCTCGGATATCCAGGAAAGTGTATTGATGTTTATTTGAGACCTTTGATAGAGGAGCTGAAGTTGTTGTGGGAGGAAGGTCATCCGACATACGACAGTTACTCACATGAGATGTTCTACTTACGTGCTATGTGTACCGATACCATCAGTGATTTTCCTGCATACGGGTGTAACACCCCCAATCCGCTCAGGGATATTACACGCCGTAGAACCTTTCCTCAAGGATCTACCAGGCTGGTAACAACATATAACAACTCAACCATGCCTTAGGCTAAAATGACTCAGTAGACCGATTTGGTCTTTCAATAAATACTTACAACTCAATTACAATACATGCCCACGCAGGGGTCGAATACAACGCACTCCCGTACAACGGGGAAAGAAAACTGCAGCGGAAATAAAATACAACTAAACCAATAACATCATACGGATCCTCGTGTGATTAGTATCGTTCATCTTTCATCATCCTTCGTGCCGACCCTCTGCTATGCTCCAAAACCTGAATGCAAAAATAGACATCCACCCCCCGAATACTCGGGGGTTAGCAAAACTCCATTGTTTTGCTAGTGCAAGAACAAAGTGCAAATACGAGCCATACAATTCACATTTCACAAATAACAATGACCAGGAATCCTTAAAAATCAAACGTGACGAAAAGTACTTCCCGAGGCAAGAGTTTCGTAAAACATTCTAAAACCGAAAGGTCGCAAAGCAAGGGAAAACTATTTATAAAACAGTTTGAATTGCCATCGAGAGTTTTAATAGGAAACAATTTAGGATTACCGAATCCTTCGCTTTCCAAAAATCAACAGGGTCACAACCCAAAGGTTTTGTTTTCGCAAATAAAACCAACCATAATACACAAGGTTAAAAACCCACGTCATGCGTCCTCGACGGACATAAAATACACACACACCCGTGAAGTTTCACTCGTGAATCCAGGTCGAAGCCAATGGAGTTCCCTCCGTGGCCCCGTCGAACCCTCCCGAGGTGAGCAAACACATTCACAAAACATAAGCAACCGCACTCGTGAATCCAGGGCTATACCATTGGACTCCCTCCGTGATCCCATCGGACCCTCCCGAGGTGAGCGAAAAACAATCACAAAATATATACACGTAGCGGTGAAGTTTCACTCGTGAACCCAGGTCGAAGCCATTGGAATTCCCTCTGTGGTCCCGTCGAACCCTCCCGAGGTGAACAAACACATTCACAAAAGACGTACTCACGTCGCCTAGGACCGGGACGAAGCCACAAATCCCACTCCGTGATCCCGTCGGACCCTCCCGAGCTGGCTAGCGAAATACTCAAGCACCACACGTCACCTAGGACCGGGACGAAGCCACGAATCCCACTCGAGGCCTCGAAGGACCCTCCCGAGCTGGCTAGCGAATCAATCATGCACAAATAACATATCACAAAACAACACAGGCACCACACGTCGCCTAGGACCGGGACAAAGCCACGAATCCCACTCGAGGCCTCGAAGGACCCTCCCGAGCTGGCTAGCGAATCAAACTCAAGCACGAGTAACATATCACACCGAGGATATCCAAACAATTCACCCAGAGGCATCAAACACTTAGTAAAACAACACGTCAACCACAATGCACCGAAATGAAACAATATACGTCCACACGCAAATACCAAGTGTATCATCAACACCAAACATGTCCATAAGATTCACATACTCGTTCGAGAAACACACCAATCACAAAACACACATGATTTTGAAAGAGGGCCTTTAACAAGGCTAACCAAATCTTTTGAAAACTCGTTTTAAACAATCAAACAAATATATAAAGACGATCACCAATTATCATATTCACAAAACAAGAATAGTATGGGCAAGGTACTTGCCTCAAAATCGGCACGCAAGTATCCCGACGAACACGGCTCAACCGGAAAGCTTCGAAACGCCCAATGCTATCGAAACGGAAGACGACGACAAACGAAAGGGTTCAACACGGTTTCTTCGCAAGAAACACGACCCTAACATCATACAATCAATAAATCATCGATCATACGAGGAAGAATAATCGTAGAACACCCGAAAACCCCTCTAAGACATTTTATCGGACACCTTCAAGGCGTCGGTCAAGAACTCGATTCAAACAACGAATCGAAACGATCCAAACATGGAATAATAAAGGAAATGATATAATACATCTAAATATTCATCAATACATCATAATCCTAAGTTAAATCGGATTAAACGGATGAAAACAACGAAAACACCCAATTTCCCCAAAACTAGATTTCTAGGAAATCTGACCTGATTCGGTAGATCGGAGGATGTTATAGGACGGATGATTGATGATATGAACCTCAAAACTTCATGGATTCATTGTCCAACAACATCTATAGAAGATTCACACACCCACAGCCGCGTACGGGAAGAAAAGAATGAGAAAATGGCTGAAGAAAACGCCGCTGTGCCTTAAATAGCATTGCCGGCCGTTACGACGACGTATCGCCACGGCTTACGACGAATCGGCCATGGCCGAACTCCCTGCCTGGAAAATGCCGGAACGTTACGTACGTTACCGGCCAGGGCCTTACGTACGTAACCGGCCTTACGTACGTAACTTCCGGTCACTACCGCACGTTACTCGGCCAGGGCTGGCCTGGCCCGAGCATGCCCGGCCATGACTCGGCCGGGACCAACTCCGACGGCCCGAACGACCCCGAAACCCGAACCTGAGTACGAATCGAAGATACGGTTACGAAGTACTCGAAAAGACGAATCCGAGCACTAATAGAACACACGATTCCGACTACCCGAAGGCTCGAAATTCGACAACGGAAAGTAATTACCCCAAACTTTGGGAAATTACGAAAATGGCCCAAAACGCCCCAAAATCACGATACGTGATCGAATAACCAAACCGAAGCTTGCAACATGAATAATAACATTAAATGAACTTACGAGAAAATCGAAACAACAGTTTCGGACGAGATTCGCAAGAATCGAACTCAAGTGCGGAAAAACCGCTAAAAAGTACGAAACTCAACAAAACGACACCGAAACGAGCTCGGATGACAAAAAGTGCAGAATTAATCATTCTCGGAATGACGAAACGGTCATGAGCGAGTCGTCAAAACGGACTTCCGCCGAAAAAAAAGGAATTTACCGAAAATCGAAAATTGCGGATATTACATTCTACCCTCCTTAAAAGAAGTTTCGTCCCGAAACTTAAAACAAGTAGGGAGAAGCAATATCCCGCCAGGAAAACTCAATGAGATACGCAAGAAATGCGTAACTAATGCCAAACGGCGAAACGTTACATACAACGCAACGGAATATACGGTGTGAAAACACGCTCCACGACGACCAACACAACGTCGCCGTTAGGGATATAATAGAACCAACAAGTGACAAGCGTCATCAAATGGATAATACAATCAAGTCAATTATCCGAACAATCACAAAACACAACGAACGAAAATCAATACGATTGACCAACCCAACGGTACATCAATCAAAACGCGAGCCAATCGCTGAACAAATACGGAATTCCACCGCTCAAGGGTTGGAAGATCGAAAACGAGACTAATTTCCCGAACTTAAGGGAATTAGGAAGGAGCCTGAACGCTCAACAATCACGAACGAGAACAAAACCGAACAAACAAATGATCGAGACAACAAAAATCGAACAATCATGTCCGAAATACGAAGGATAATAAAATTCAAACAACAACCCCAAGGTTCACATCTCGACTCGAGACAATATATGATCCGGTGAAAACAACAGGATGTGCATTCATATAAGATCCACAGGAAAGGGAATAGCAATAGAAAAGTCACAACGACAAACGAGTTATTCCGAAATAATACCACACTCGTTCGATCAACAAAAGCAAGGGGCAGGACAAACTCAGAAATGTCAACGAACATAAACGAGTCGACAGAGTCGAAAATACAAAAGTTCAAGATCCAGTCCACTTCGAATAAAAGAACTAGTAGAACCAAAAGATGTTACTTCCGAACAAGGTTCACAAGAATCGAATCGAACTCGGAAAGTTACAGCGATAACCAGATTGACCCAAAACAAGATCACACCTCGTCCGATCAATGAAACCGAAATACAGAACAAGTTCAGTAAGTATCAACGAACACGAGCGAGTCGATAGAATCGAGAAAGAGAAAATGCAGGAGTCCAAAAATAACACGGGTACTACATTCGACCTCTTATAAAAGAAGGTCGCCCCCGCAACTCACAACAGCGAAATCAAGGTGACAACACAACAAGCAACCGACAGAAACATCCTTCGAAGGCCTCTCAAAGCCGATTCCGATGACTGTGATGAAGCGCGAACTCCGAAAGTCTCGGTAGCCAATTCACAAAACTGAATTCGGTGTCCCTCGAGTCCACACTTGAAATGTGTTACCGACGAGAAGGACAATTTACACGTGCATGCCCCGGCACATCATGGTTGAAACGTCTCGGCTCGGCATACCGAAAATACAGATGCTAGATACAATGGAACTAACACCGCAAAACAACATACCGGAGATGCCAACTCAGCATAGCATATCAACGCATACAAAAATCACAACAACGGCATCGTTCGACGATTACAACGGCCCAAACGATAGCCAGCACACAACCATAAACATCATGAAACGATCACCAATGTGCATAAACGCATAAAAATCCAAGCTTTAACAGCTCACACAGGTGCGATAACACGCAAGCCACTACGAAATGACAACATTAAAGATCGTCATCACACCTCCCACAACGGGCTAACAAAACATATGCGTGGCGAACGACTCAACGTTCACACCACCAATTCAATCACAATTCGGAGGGCTAACACCCTAACAACAATACCAACATCATACACACTTTCTCCGACCACAAGCACGAAATGATGGGTTTTAAAAACGAAAACCACCTTTTGAAAATAGTTTGGAAACACCAGTTGATCTTGAGTATCACTTTACAAAAAGTAGTGCAAACATTGTTATCGAGACTTTGAAAATCGTCTTGCGTTTGAACAAAAATGAGGACACCTTCTCTTAGTGAAAGACTTTCAGAATATTCGACCCTCGGGTCTAAGTAAAAGTGTTTATAAAACATTTGAAAATATCTCAAAACATTTTGGTCCTCGAGTTAGAAGAATTTTGAAATATATTGTGGCACCTTGGACGTACCACGAGAAAATAATTCATTTTAAAAGTACGTCTCGAAATTTATTTTCTAAGATACTCAAGTTTTTCAAGGATAATTCAATGGGCTAGAATGCCCGAAAATTTCAGGTAATTACATGGAACATTATAACGCCGTGGGCCCTACGCCAGAACCCACCAGGCTAAAAACCATTTACAAAACCGTCAAAAAGCGGATGACGGTAATATTTCAAAAACTTACAAAAGCCATTTACAAAATACTAAATACCGTCATAAGAATTTCGCCAAAATGATCAAGGCCATAATGTTAAAAACCCGATTAAGGAAATTGGTTTTCGAAATAAAACTCAGTCGGTAAAATACCGAAATCCATTACAAAAGAACTCACAGCGGATAAAAGAAATACAGTTCGACATGCACAGTCCAGCAACAATACTCCTCATACGAACGAAATATGAGAGTCAAATAGTCACGTATCAAGAAATCAAAATCCATAAGAGGATTCCGTCTCTTAACAAATAATCATAAAAATAGCTCGTGTCACACGAGGCTCAACACAAATAAGGGAGACTTACATCCACAGGTCGCACGAAGATGATGATCGCCCACGATACTAATCACGACCAACAAACTCAAACGACGCGTCTCGACACGACTTAGTCAGACAAAATCCGACGAGACAAAAACTCAATAGACACCACTGACCCGACAGCCTAGGTTTCCACAACCTAAGCTCCGATATCATTCTGTAACACCCCCAATCCGCTCAGGGATATTACACGCCGTAGAACCTTTCCTCAAGGATCTACCAGGCTGGTAACAACATATAACAACTCAACCATGCCTTAGGCTAAAATGACTCAGTAGACCGATTTGGTCTTTCAATAAATACTTACAACTCAATTACAATGCATGCCCACGCAGGGGTCGAATACAACGCACTCCCGTACAACGGGGAAAGAAAACTGCAGCGGAAATAAAATACAACTAAACCAATAACATCATACGGATCCTTGTGTGATTAGTATCGTTCATCTTTCATCATCCTTCGTGCCGACCCTGTGCTATGCTCCAAAACCTGAATGCAAAAATAGACATCCACCCCCCGAATACTCGGGGGTTAGCAAAACTCCACTGTTTTGCTAGTGCAAGAACAAAGTGCAAATACGAGCCATACAATTCACATTTCACAAATAACAATAACCAGGAATCCTTAAAAATCCAAACGTGACGAAAAGTACTTCCCGAGGCAAGAGTTTGGTAAAACATTCTAAAACCGAAAGGACACAAAGCAAGGGAAAACTATTTATAAAACAGTTTGAATTGCCATCGAGAGTTTTAATAGGAAACAATTTAGGATTACCGAATCCTTCGCTTTCCAAAAATCAACAGGGTCACAGCCCAAAGGTTTTGTTTTCGCAAATAAAACCAACCATAATACACAAGGTTAAAAACCCACGTCATGCGTCCTCGACGGACATAAAATACACACACACCCGTGAAGCTTCACTCGTGAATCCAGGTCGAAGCCAATGGAGTTCCCTCCGTGGCCCCGTCGAACCCTCCCGAGGTGAGCAAACACATTCACAAAACATAAGCAACCGCACTCGTGAATCCAGGGCTATACCATTGGACTCCCTCCGTGATCCCATCGGACCCTCCCGAGGTGAGCGAAAAACAATCACAAAATATATAAACGTAGCGGTGAAGTTTCACTCGTGAACCCAGGTCGAAGCCATTGGAATTCCCTCCGTGGTCCCGTCGAACCCTCCCGAGGTGAGCAAACACATTCACAAAACACGTACTCACATCGCCTAGGACCGGGACGAAGCCACAAATCCCACTCCGTGATCCCGTCGGACCCTACCGAGCTGGCTAGCGAAATACTCAAGCACCACACGTCACCTAGGACCGGGACGAAGCCACGAATCCCACTCGAGGCCTCGAAGGACCCTCCCGAGCTGGCTAGCGAATCAAACTCAAGCACGAGTAACATATCACACCGAGGATATCCAAACAATTCACCCATAGGAACCAAACACTTAGTAAAACAACACGTCAACCACAATGCACCGAAATGAAACAATATACGTCTTTTATGGTTGAAGGAAGGGAAGGGTAAACACAAAATGCCGAAAGCTGCTTACACCGTCATCCCTGAGCAAAAGGCTGGGATTTTTTCGTGGATGAAGGCTGCAAGGTATCCCACAGGAAATGCTGTAAATATGGGGAGGTGTGTTAACTTCAAGGAGAACAAGTTAACGGGACTGAAGAGCCATGATTGTCATGTCCTCTTACAACGTTTTTTTCCTGTGTTTATTCGACCATACTTGTCCAAACAGGTGGTCGAGCCTTGTGTATCGTTATCCCAGTTCTTTCAAAAGTTATGCACTAGGAAAGTAAGGAAGTCAGATCTCCGGCTCATGCAAAAGGAGATCATTTATATCTTATGCAAATTTGAGAGGATTTTCCCACCGAATTTTTTTGATCTCATGCCTCACCTCATGATCCATCTCCCTCGCAAACTTTTACTAACAGGCCCGGTCCACTACACGTGGAAGTTTCCAATAGAAAGGAAACTTGGTAAGTACAAGGACTCTGTGACTAATAAGTCCGCACCAGAAGGATGTATAGCCGAAGCATTTCTTGCATGGGAGTGTGTAACATATACCAAGTTCTATTTAGGCACAGTGGATCCCACACCCGAGCTTATGTCAACAATTCCAGTGCAATTTAATTTCTCCATCATCACCAGCGAAGTTGAAGTTCAAGGAAGATTACCTGACAGTCATTTTCAACCTTACGAGCTACGAATTGCACATTGGTGGATATTACTTAACTGTCCAGAAGTTCAATATTGGAAAGACATTCACCTTTTATGTGATGCTGTGAATGGAGACATTAGATTCCACAATGAAACATTTTCTGATTATTTCGAACAATAGGCAAGTGTTTAATGATTGTTTACTTTATTTGCTTACATAATTTAGTTAATTACGACATTCATCTTAATTAATATCCAGATGACGCACATACAAAGTGATGGCCACCCGATGTGGTCACGTGAGTTGATGCTTCTTTCGATGAAGCCTGTTATATCTAGAGTTTATTTAATGGCGAAGGTAAATGGTGTGACATTTGTATGTATCGACAGAGATCAAAGAAGGAGGTGTCAAAATTATGGGGTTATGATTGACGGTGGATATTATGGTGTTCTTATCGAAGTAGTGGAACTAATTAATGGAGAAGGCTTGACAGTATACTTGTACAAATGTAGGTGGTTTGATACAAATCCTCAAATCGAAAGGGAGGATAATTACGGACTATTATCTCTTGATACTTCTACAAGTTGGTATGAAAGTGATCCTTTTGTTTTTGCAACATCTGCTAAACCAGTTTACTACCTCGATGACTTGGTAAAAAAGGAGCATGGAAGATCGTAAATCATGTGGCTACGAGAAATATATATAGTGCGGCTACACTTGGACAAGCAGTCGATAAGTATGACAATGAGGCATATCAAGAGTCAGATACAACTAATATTCCACCATCCTCTACAATACTACTGAATAATGTTGTAGAAGGTCGAGTGGTTCAGCTACATGGTGAAGAACGTGGGCTCATAGATGTAGGTACAGATGAATTACGTGCATACTCTGATGAAGATGATGATGAGGAGTTCAGACATATGCTGCCAGTTATCAACTCCGACACAGAAACAGACTCAAGTGGTGATTCTGACTACGAACCTTAGAAGGACATATATCATTTGTAAAAGTTACTTAAATATTCATTGTTGTGTGACGCTTGAACGAATCGAAAAAGTGATATAATTACCTGATTTTTTTTATTTTGTATATTCATTGTTCCATTGATAATTTTCTCAATATAAACTATTTTATATATGTGTGTGTATATATATATATATATATATATTTATAATAAAAACAATTATAAATACATAAAATATTATTATAATATAAAACTGTATAAATTAATATACAGATATGTACTCATATTATATATATATATATATAATTAAATTCAAATATATAAAATATTCTTATATAAAAATATGTCTAAATATATAAAATATTATTATATAAAAATTTTATAAATATAAAGATATATAATCATATATCTATATTATTATATAAAAACTATATAAATATATAAAATATATAATCATTATATATATATATATTTATAAATATATTATTTATAAAAATTCAAAGAATATTAAATATTAACATATGTATAATATAGAAGGACAGTGTTTGAATGTACGAATGACAAACATGACCCAGTGGCAAAATGTCATATCACTTATATGAATGGCCTGGGTTCGAACCCCGACTGCCACTGGGTCATGTTTTTTTTTTGGGAATTTAGTTTAGCCGACGGCCGCCGTCGGCTAAAGTCCGTAACATTTATATTTTAGCCGACGATGGTCGTCGGCTAAAGTGTGGATATTATAAATTTTATTAAAAATATTTATAATTAAATATATATATATATATATATATATAATTTCATTATATACAAATTGTATAAATATATACAAATATATAATCATTATATATATATTGATAAATATATATTTATAATCAAATTATAAGAACTTAAAATATTAATCTATGTATATAAATACATTTTTAGAATATAGTTTAGCCAACGGCTATCGTCGGCAAAAGTGTGTATATTATAAATTTTATTAAATATATTCATAATTAAATAAATAATATATATATATATATATAAAATTTCATTATATAAAAATTGTATAAATATATACAAATATATAATAATTAAATATATATTGATAAATATATATTTATAATCAAATTCAAAGAACTTAAAATATTAATATATGTATAATAAATACATGTTTAGAATATAGGTTAGCCGACGACAGCCGTCGGCTAAAGTCTGTAAAAATATTATTAAATATATAACTATTGTTTAAGGAGAAAGTAAAAGACAACAAATCAATTGTATTGATAACAATGAATAGAGGGGCCTTTATATAGGCATTACAATGAGAGTCTTTCCATACATAGGATTCCTAGTTAAGGTAAGACATCTAACAGGATTCTACTACCTCTGGAAGATTCTAGAACCTTCCATAACTCTATCCCCCTACAACTAGTATTAGGTAAGACACCAATAAGGGAAGGATTTCCCGGAACACTCCCCCTGTGTCGAGCACTAATACTAACATGGTGCATAAGGTGTTACCTCCGTAAAAAACTTTTCCAAGTCAAATAAAACCCTGTGGGAAAAACAAAGACTTGGTGAGGAAAAAGAGCACAATGCACCAACTAGAGATGTCAGAATCATGTGAAGTATACTCCCCCTGAGGTATACATGACAGCTCATCCCATCGAGCTATCATTAGTTGAGCTCGGATAATCGACACATGCCGATGCTTCTCACATGTTTATCAAATGTAGATTTCGGCAGAGACTTAGTGAACAAGTCTGCGATATTCTCATCGGAACTCACTTGTTTCACTTTGATATTCAGCAATTTCTGCTGCTGCTGATTATAAAAGAACTTCGGTGCGATATGCTTGGTATTGTCACCCTTAATGAAACCTAACTTCATCTGCTCAATGCATGCCGCATTATCCTCAAAGATGCAAGTAGGGGTTGCTGTAGTGGGATTTAATCCACACATTCCTAGTATATGGTCTATGACTGACCGGAGCCAAATGCACTCCCTTACGGATTCGTGTAATGTAATTATCTCTGCATGGTTCGAGGAAGTAGCAACCAGGGTCTGCTTGGTAGATCGCCAAGATATCGCCGGATTCCCAATGGTGAACACATAACCAGTTTGGTAACATCCTTTATGCGGGTCAGAGAGATAACCGGCATCAGCAAATCCAACTAACATGTCGTTAGGATTCTCTGCATAAGGGGTAAGCTTGCTCGCTTTAGCACTTCTGGTAGTCAAGCTACCATGCTCAGCTGCAATATCAGAGGAAGATCGACGGTCGGTATGCATCGTCTTAACCTCAACAATTCCTTTCGGAATATCGCTCTCTCTTGCGTAGGGAAAGAACAATCCAAGATCACTGGAGCCTTTCCAGTATCGAAAGATGTGTTTTACTCCATTCCAACGCCTTATCGTGGGATCGGAGCTAAATCTCGCTAATAGATTCACAGAGAATGCGATGTCTGGACGAGTACATTGAGCCAGATACAACAACGCACCGATTGCGCTAAGGTACGGTGTTTCTGCTCCAAGGACCTCTTCATCTTCCTCTTTGGGATGAAACGGATCCTTGTTCATTTCCAGACTTCCACCAATCATGGGGGTAGGAACAGGATGTGCCTTGCCCATACTAAATCGCATGAGTATTTTATGGACATAGGCAGACTGATGAATGAGTATGCCATCCTCTCGATGTTCTAGCTCTAAGCCCAAGCAGAATCGAGTCCTCCCCAGATCTTTCATCTCGAATTTGGATTTAAGGTAGCGGGCCGTTTCATTGACCTCATCTATGGTACCAATAACATTCATGTCATCTACATAGACGGCTACAATCACGAATCCTGTATCTGTTCTTTTCACGAAAATGCATGGACAGATGTCACTGTTCTCGTATCCCTTCCCAACCAAGTATTCACGTAGGCGGTTGTACCACATCCTTCCGGATTATTTCAACACATACAGTGAACGACGCAATTTCACAGCGTAAGCGCTCCGTGGTTTAGAGCTACTTGATTTGGGCAATGAAATCCCTTCGGGGACTTTCATATAAATATCCGTATCTAGATCCCGATAAACATACGCTGTAAACACATCCATAAGCTGCATGTTCAGTTTTTCGGACACTACCAAACTGACTAAGTAGCGGAAAGTGATGATGTCCATAACGAGAGAATACGTCTCCTCGTAGTCAATGCCAGGGCGCTGCGAAAAGCCTTGGGCAACTAGTCTCGCTTTGTAACGCATGACCTCATCCTTATCATTGCGTTTATGAACAAAGACCCACTTATGTCCAACTGGTTTAACGCCCATGGGTACTAGCTTGATATGGCCAAATACCTCACGTTTAGCCATTGAGTCTAGTTTAGCCTGCATTGCATCTTTCCATTTTGGCCAATCGGCTCGTTGTTGACATTCAGCAACCGAGCGCAGCTCAGTGTCGTCGTATTCAATAATTTATTGAGCGACGGATTAGGCAAAAGCATCATCGACTAGCGTGGAAGACCTGTCCAATAGTACGTATTCACTCATACATTGCATCGAGATTTCTTTATTCTCTGACATCAACAAAGTTTCCGACGCGTCCATCGATTGCTCCATTATTGATTCGAGGACATATCCGTAGTCAGAAATAATCTCATGTGACGGAGTCACTGTGTCGATGATGAGAGGATTTTGTGCCTCTGTTCCTCTTCTCTTTCGAGGTTCGCTATCCTTTCTACCCACTGGCCTCCCCCTCTTTCGAGCAGGGATAGAAGCAGCCGTCCCACCACTAAGGTTGACGCCGGGGGCATCATTTCTTTGGGCGGCTGAACCTTGCCCTATAACTGGGACTTCTAACCTTGCAGGAACATTCGCAGCGGGAATAGTAGATCTTGCCACTTTCGCAGTATCAGTAAAGCTGCCGGACATCGAATCCGCAACTTTGTGAAGACTGAGAATATGTTGCACTTCTAGCTCGGATTGAGCCGTGCAGGGATCTTGATGAGGCAAGGAGGTAGCACACCAGACAATTTACTGGCGTTCAACTGGAATCATTCGATTCCTCTCTCCCCCTAACGACGGGAAATTTGTCTCATCAAAGTGACAGTCTACAAATCCTGCAGTAAACAGATCTCCTGTCAAAGGTTCCAAATAGCGGACAATTTTAGGCGATTCATAGCCAACGTATATACCTAATCGTCTTTGCGGACCCATTTTAGTATGCTGTGGAGGCGTAATTGGCACATAGACTGCACAACCAAAAATGTGTAAGTGTGAAATATCAGGCTCATATCTAGTTACCAACTGGTACGCACTAAACGGTTGATTGGCAGTGGGTCGAAAGCGAATAAGTGTAGCCGCATGCAAAATTGCATCACCCAGGCAGAAATTGGCAAGTTGGTGCGCAATACCAATGCTTGGGCGATAAGCTGTAACCGTTTAATCATAGCATCAGCAAGGCCATTCTGTGAATGAATATGGGGGACGGGATGTTCAACTTCAATCCCAATCGACATGCAATAGTCGTCAAAAGACTTTGACATAAACTCACCAGCGTTGTCCAATCTTAATGACGAGATTGGAATGTCGGGGTGGTTAGCCCGTAACTTGATGATTTGTGCTAGGAGTTTAGCAAATGCAGCATTTCTTGTGGGTAGCAGAGCGACGTGTGACCATCGCGTCGATGCATCAACCAGAACCATAAAGTATCTGAATGGTCCGCACTCTGGCTGAATAGGTCCACAAATGTCCCCTTAAATTCTTTGTAAGAAGCGAATGTTTTGTGTTGAGTCTTTACCAAAGGACGGAGAGGGTATCAACTTTGCTAGTGAACAGGCTTTGCAAAACGATTTATGGGCATTGGAAATTGCCACGGAAGCCTCGGGATTTACGAAAGATGCACCGTCAACCTTATCAGGGCATGCGATCTTTAATCCCGGTGATACGGTACCAAGCTCACTCACATCAATGCCGATATCTAGTGGTGATTCCAATCATTTTCTGGACTTGAAAAACGGATGACCATGTGAGTTTTTCAAAATGCGAATCATCATGTCACGTCCAGGGTGACCGAGTCGGTCATGCCATAGTTGGTATGCTTCGGAATCACAAAGTTCGTGACTCACAGCATAGGATTCAATAACCCTTATTGTAGTCTGGTATAAACCACTACTTAGACTCATAAGTTTCTCGAGAACGCGGCGTCTTCCGCATTCTGCCAGAGTAACACATAAAAATTATATCCCATTCTCAGAATGTGTATCAAGGTGATAACCGTTGGCACGGATGTCCCTAAAACTCAGCAAGGTTCAGTTTGCTCTTGGGGCATAGAGAGCATTTGTGACATTAATATGCGTACCATTAGGTAGCAAGAAATGAGCAGGTCCCCTCCCTTGTATTACTTGGGAGGAACCAATCATTGTTGTCACTGAGGATATATATGGCACAATATCCTTAAATAATTGCCTATTCCGAAGAATAGTGTGGGTTGTTCCACTATCAGCAAGGCACTCAATTTCGCCACGAGACATCTACAATAAGACATGAAACTCGATTAGTCTTTTGATGAAAGTCATAGCAAAAACTCATTAACTTTGAGTTTGGGGAAATTCGACCAAGTTGGTTAGGATCAAAGTTAGCACAATCGCTGGAAATAATTTCCACGTAGCTTGACCTTTGTTCACTAAAACAGCAATAACATCTTCGTTAAGAAGGCTATGGACGAAGGGTCAGTTGTTCTGGAAACTAGACTTCCGTATATTTCTGTCCATAGGTCTTGCACTTTCTGGATCATTAAACTCAGATCTCAGTGCTTGTTTCAAGTTGCTATTTTGGTATTTCCCTGTTGTTGAGTGATAGAGCAAGGTTGAAGCCTTTTTCAAAGGCATTATTGTTGATACAATACTATGGCAATATGGCCATAGGAGCGTTTAAACACTTCAAAACGCATCGTGGTGTTCGATTTATATCTCGACTAATGATCCTTTCGGTAACTCCAACTTGGTAGACTTGCACAGAAAGTAGGAATGTCGGTACAGCTAAAGCTATTTAAAAACCACTGATTCCGTTTGAACTTTCAAAGCATAAACAAATACCAAGGAGGATGCGCCTAGTCTTGATCAAAAGTTTTGATGAAATCCACCAATGTATCAATTTAACCAAGCAATTCATTACTGAGCAATTGTTTTGTGATAAACCAAACATGCTTTCGAAGGGAAAAATAAAATTCCTTTTTGCACAATCACAGCAATTAAAAGAATTTTATTCATCATGGCCAACTTTATTACATTCATAGAAAATCCAGAGTAGTTCTCGAAAACTAGAAACAAGACAAAACATAACCATAGCGTAAAACTAGTCAAACTACAATGATCTAGTCAAAGTCGGCAACATCCATATATTGGTCTTTGTCCGCAATGGTGAGAGGAGGGATCTCAGTATGGTTCACCTCCATATTCTCTTTATCTTCCTCCATGTAATTTGACTCTTGAGTCAAGTACTGTTTATAGTGCTTGTAGTAAGCTTGGATGTTCTTTGGCGCCTTGCAATTGCAGTAAGTATGCTTCTTCGATCCGCAAGTATAGCAATTCCGGACTTCCTTTGGAGTGGTTCCATTCCCGGCGGCAGGAGGCGGTCCACGTGGTTGGGTTCCACTAGGTCCCGTGGCCGAGCCACCTTGCCTCTTCCACACATTGGAACGACGACCTCGTCTTTTCCCTCGCTTGCTCGAGTCATGCACCCGTGGTGCTTGCAAAAACTGAGTAGCGTTGCCTTTTCTATTTTGTCGTGGTGCCTTCCTGTGGGTAGCCTGATTCACTTCCGGAATCGGCTTCGTACCAGCTGGGCGCGCATTGCTATTGAGAATAATCTCATGGTGCCTTTCTTTTTTCGCGAGGTGGGAGATAAGGTCACTAAAATTTTTAATTCTCCCTTCCTCATAGGCAACGCGCAGCTGATGAGCAATCACACTTGCTCCCATGGGAAACGTGTTAAGAGTCTTCTCGATCAAATCTTGATCAGACTTCTTGACACTACAGAAACCAAGATCAGTGCGAAGATCGAGGATGGCTTGGTTATAGGCCTCTACATTCGCATAATTCGAAAATCGGATTTGCTCCCACTGAAGTTGCAATTCGGGGAAGCGCTGATCATGCACATTATTAAATCATTGTTCGAGTGTATCCCATAGTTCTTTTGTAACACCCCCGATATATTCAGGAATATTACAGCGCCGTAAATCCTTTACATAAGATTTTACAAGGCTGATTAAAGGAAAAGACAATAACAGATGCCGCTTTATGAAATTGCTGAAGTAAAATACAACCGTCTGGTTCAAAACCGAAATACAAATATCCAATGAAGAGTTATTATTACATCACTAAAATCCAAACATTATAAACGGACGACGTACTCGAGTACTTATTGAAATAACCAACAAACAATAGACAGTAAACCCGGCCGGAACATCACTCTGCACCCTCATCGTCATGCATCTCCAGTGGTTGTTTCCACGCTCTCCTGGATCCTGAACATACACAAATGTTCACCCCCGAATGGGTTAGCACAACCATGCTAGTACAAGTACAATAATCATACAACAGTGATATAATCAACAATTATATCACAACAAGTTTCTCCAACGAGAATATCCACAACACATATCATATCATAACAGTTTCAACATACTGATGGTATTCCAACGATCCAGCGCACACAGCTATAGATTCCCATGATGATCCCGTCGGACCAACACATGGTGGAACTACCTGTCCAACGATCCAGCGCACACAGCTATAGATTCCCATGATGATTCCCGTCGGATCAACGCATGGTGGACATATATTCACAACATATTTACACGATACAATCACATCATAATTGTCATAATATAAACAATTCTAATTAGAGTACTTGCCTCGGTTCGTTGACAAGAATAAACTTCCACGAATATCAAAATACTCGAAGGTCGTCCCCTTCGATCAATCACGTGTTAAGCTCGAACCTTAACAAAACAAATAGCACAGAATTCATTTCATGCTGAATGAACGTCTAACAATTCAACAATTTGGTAGGAAGTCCTTAATATGCAATCTGCCTGGACAGCTTAACGCACGCTACGCATCCTATGTAGCGTACGTTAATGCTACTCATTAGCACACGCAATAAACGTAGCCTAGCGTACGCTAACCATGCACGGTCAGTACCTCACTGATCAGCCGACTGACTCGCCTGATGACTTAGCGCACGCTAAGTTGCAAATGTGGCGTACGCTAAACATACTCGATAGCGCACGTTAATTCACGTAGCTTAGCGCACGCTAATAGTGCATGGCAGTTCACTGGAGGGCAGCAGATTATATACATGGTGATGAAGTAAGCGAATCCCTCAGTGATTTGATGTTTGTTATCCGACTTCATGTTATGATCATAACCCTTATGAATGATCTCAAGGATAATAACAACTTCAAGATGCAAGTATACGTATAATCATCATAACACCATAATCCATCTTGATTACAATTCTCATGCGAAGTTGGTGATCTTCGGTTGATGTATTAGATTCTACTATCATTATACATATTCAGACTTCATCTTGAGGTGAACTAACAATTCCAACTTATACGAAAGAATATTTCCTAAGATGATTCTTCCTTTAAGTTCTTATAATATCACCTCCAATTCATGATCACAAAGATAAAATAAATCATACGGATTGTTAACTTCAGAATGTTTCCCTCATCATTTGAAGTACTAGGATTCCGACTTCAAGGTTCCAACAATAATATCGTAATTGTAGACATTCCAATCTTCTAAACATGATGTTGTTGAATAATTCACTAATGAAATTCAATATCTCGTTAACATGATCATCTTATCCCTTGGAATCCAAAACTAAGACTGGTGATAGGTTGAACATACCTTAATATGCCGAAATCACTGAACCACAAGGTAGAATCCGACTCCAGTTGGTTATGTGCCACTCCAAGGTGTTACTTCTCTTCAATGATCACTCACAAGTGATAACCAATGTTCAAGGATCACTAATATACGTTTTAAGTGTGTTAAAGGGATGATTAAAGCTCTCTGGCCTCTCAAGGATGAAGAATGGGCGAAAGAAATGAAAGCCAAAACGGGTTGTTGTCCCATTTATAATATTCTGCATTATTAGCTAATTAGCGCATGCTACCATACATACTTAGCGCGCGCTAATGAGCGTTGACTCCAAATCTATCCAGGTTTGTCCGTGGGAATCTCATCCAAACCCATGTCCCGACTGGCGCATGTGCTAGTCACCTACCTCAATAATTCAGTGTCTAGCGCACGCAACTCCTATACGTAGCGTGCGCTAATAACAGCCGATAGCGCGCGCTAAGCTACATTCTTAGCGTGCGCTATCACGAGTTTGCATGAGAAAATTTGCATGATGTTATACTCAAGTATAAGGATGCCAATGCAAGAAATATCATACTCCAATAATCAAAACCACAAATCCAAATAATACAGGGTTCGAATACAGGTAAAATACACAGTAATAAATCCGGATATTACATACTCTCCTACTAAAAAGGAGTTTCGTCCCGAAACTCAAGACGAAAATAACTCAGGATATCTGGACTTCATGCCATCTTCAGTTTCCCATGTGGCATCTTCCACTCCATGGCGTGACCATTGAACTTTGACCAAAACGATTGGTTTGTTCCTCAACTGCTTAACTCGACTCTCGAGTTTCTTGACTGGTCTTTCTTCAAACATCCCATCCTGCGCGACTTCGATCTCGCTGATATCAATGATATGACTGGGATCTGGTATATACCTCCGTAACTGGGATACGTGGAACACGTTATGAACATGGCAGCATGACGGCGGCAATGCCAATCTGTATGCTAACTCTCCAACTCTCTCAAGGATCTCAAATGGTCCGATATATCTCGGACTCAGCTTTCCCTTCCTTCCGAAACGAAAGATTCCTCGAGTAGGAGAAACCTTCAAAAGCACATGGTCTCCAGTACTGAACTCCAATGGGCGACGACGTACGTCTGCATAAGATTTCTGGCGACTCTGGGCGGTCAACAGCCTTTCACGAATCAAGGCTATCTTCTCTCGAGTCTGCACGATCAACTCGGGTTCTGTTACGATCAAGTCTGATGAATCGTCCCAGCATAGGGGCGATCTGCATCTCCTCCCATATAATGCCTCAAACGGTGCCATCTTAATGGAAGCATGCCAACTATTGTTGTAGGTAAATTCAATCAATGGTAGGTGAATTTCCCAATCGTTTGACCAATCTAAGGCACAGGCCCTCAGCATATCCTCCACCGTTTGAATGGTCCTCTCGGATTGTCCATCAGTCTACGGGTGATAAGCTGTACTGAAGTTCAATTCGGTCCCCAAAGCCTTATGAACTGCTTTCCAAAAGTGAGACACAAAATGGCCGTCTCGATCAGAAACAATGGTCTTCGGTGTACCATGCAATCGAACTATCTCCGAAATAAATACTCGTGCCAATTTCTCTGGTCCCCACGTATCCTTAATGCCTAGGAAATGAGCTGATTTGGTTAAACGATCAACTATTACCCAAATCACGTTCATTCCTGTCCTGGTTCTCAACATATTAGTGATAAAGTCCACCGATATGTCCTCCCACTTCCATTCAGGAATTGGGAGCGGCTTCAACATTCCGGCAGGCCGTTGATGCTCGATCTTAACCTGCTGACAAGTCAAGCATTTCGAAACATAGTCCGCTACATCTTTCTTCATGTTGCCCCACCAGAAATTCTGCTTCAAGTCCTTATACATTTTACTGGTGCCCGGGTGGATAGAATAGGGCGAACTGTGAGCTTCCTTCATAATCGTCTATTTCAAAACATTGATATCGGGAACACAGAGTCGGTTCTGAAATCTCAAAACTCCATCATCATGGATTACGAATCTGGGGGCCTTCCCCTTGATCACTTCGTCACGTAACTGAATCATCAGAGGATCATCCGCTTGTCTAGATTTGATTTCTTCGGTTAATGGCGAAGTTAATTCCATTACGCACAGTTGTCCTTGGACTCTTTGTAACCACACTTCGATTCCTTCTCGAATCATCTCCTGTTGAAGGCTAGGTTGGGAGGTCAGCATTTCTAGTACCTGGATAGAAACAGGCTTGCGGCTGAGTGCATCGGCTACTACATTCGCTTTGCCTGGATGATACAAAATCTCCAAGTCGAAGTCCTTAATCAACTCTAACCATCTTCTTTGCCGCATGTTCAATTCCTTCTGACTGAAGATGTATTTGAGACTCTTGTGATCCGTAAAGATCTGACAGTGAGTCTCGTACAGATAATGCCTCCAGATCTTCAAAGCAAAAACCACTGCTGCTAGCTCCAAATTATGTGTTGGGTAATTCACTTCATAAGGTTTCAGCTGTCGTGACGCATAAGCGATCACCTTATCATTCTGCATCAATACGCACCCAAGTCCGTGGTTCGAAGCATCACTGTAAACTATGAATCCTCCAGTCCCCTGTGGAAGTGATAGAATCAGTGCCGTCGTCAATCTCTTCTTCAATTCATCAAAACTAGTCTGACACGACTCGTTCCACTCAAACTTTTGAGTTTTCTGCAGGAGTCGAGTAAGTGGGCGGGAGATTTTAGAAAATCCTTCCACGAATCGACGTTAATATCCAGCAAGTCCTAAGAAGCTTCGGACTTCTTTCACGTTCTTTGGAGGCTTCCAATCCATAATTGCTTCGATCTTCTGAGGATCTACTCGGAATCCTTCTGCTGATACCACATGACCGAGGAACATTACTTCCTTTAGCCAGAATTCACACTTAGAGAGTTTGGCGTACAGTTGCTCTCTTCTCAAAAGTTCTAATACAATCCGCAAATGCTGTGCATGCTCTTCGGGGTTCTTAGAATACACCAGAATGTCATCAATGAACACGACCACAAATTTATCCAGGTGTTCGATGAACACTCGGTTCATCAACTGCATGAATACAACAGGTGCATTAGTGAGACCAAATGGCATCACTACAAATTCATAGTGTCCGTAGCGAGTTCTGAATGCTGACTGTGGAACATCAGACTCCTTAATCCTTAGCTGATGGTATCCTGATCTCAGATCGATTTTAGAAAATACTGTTGCCCCTTGCAACTGGTCAAACAAATCATCAATCCGTGGCAACGGATACTTGTTCTTAATCGTCATCTTGTTCAGCTCTCGATAGTCAATACATAGTCGAAGCGATCCATCCTTCTTTCGGACAAAAAGAACTGGCGCTAGCTCCCCAGGGTGCAACGCTTGGCTGAATATAGTCTTTGTCCAGTAACTCCTCCAGTTGCTTCTTCAGTTCATACATTTCAGTAGGTGCCATACGATACGGCGCCTTAGAAATTGGTGTAGCTCTGGGTTCCAGCTCAATAGTGAATTCTACGTCCCGTCGTGGAGGTAGTCCAGGTAACTCGTCAGGAAATACATCTGGAAATTCGTTCATAATAGGAATGGATGAAAGTTCCACAATTTCATCTTCTCTCTTCATTGCATAGCACCAATACCCTGTACAGCCCTGTTTCAACAATCTGACAGCTTTCATCGCTTTGATCAATTTTCCTGAGCTGCCCGGTTTCCATCCCTCGAACAAAATTTCGGAACCGTCGTCAGCGATCAGCGAGATATTCCTCCTTCGGTAGTTTACAATTGCTCCATATCGATTAAGCCAATCGTCTCCGAGTATCAGGTCATCTCCTTGCATTTCTATCACGATCAGATTTGAGAGCCACTCGCCTCCAAATGATACAGGGAAATTTCTAGTTTCTAAGTTTCCGACAATCCTCTCTCCACTCGGTAAACCAACAACATAAGGTTTACAAGTATGAAAACCGGAAATATTCAAACGATTTACACAAGACAAAGATATAAAAGAATGCGTAGCTCCTGTATCGAATAAAACGCTAACTGGCTGGGAAAGGATGCGGGCCGATGCACGATGCGATAGCGGCATCACGATCGTCTGTCCTCCTCATCTCATACGGACGTGGGAGGCGATCCGGCACTCGATGTCCCCTTTCGGTCCCATTGTCCTCTGCCTCGTCGCGGCCAAAGTTTTGAGGCATCTGAACACTTTCTTGCGTCATTGGATACTAGCTTCCTTCAGGCCATTTGTGATGAATGGGTTCCATTGTATTTGGTGGCGTCCTTGCAAAACGCCGCACGGTGCCCTTCCCGTCATGATCAAAACATGTAATCGGGTGCGCAAACAATCGCGCCAAAGGTGGCACAGGCGACCACAATTAAAGCACTTCCTAGCCGTATCCGTCGTGGTGACACTGCCTAAAGTAATTCTTTCCGCTCTTAGATGGGTGCGGAGGTTTCTTGAAAGAAAAAGAAGACTGGGCCTTGCGGGGCCCACTGCTCTTGTGCTCTGTAAAAGTACTAGAGACTTTCTGTTTCTTCGACTCCATAAACTTCTCCATTGCTGTTTCTTTTATTTCGTACGCCAACGCCTTATCCTGGTATTGGCGGAGAGTGGTACATTCAAAACCGGACATGTACCTCTGGATTTCTGGTTTCATTTTCATTTCAAAATGAATCATCATCTCTGCATCTGTTCTGACCAGATGACGAACAAATGCTAATTACTGGTTAAACGTCTTAATCGTCTGGGATACGGGTTCATCTGATGGCTGAGCGGAGAAAAATTCTCGTATTTTGGCTTCCCTCACAGGACGAGGGCAATACTGAGCTTCCATCATCATTTTAAATTCCGTCCAATCGGCATCATGATCTGCAGGTCGGATAGCTTCCCACCACTCGGATGCTTCCCCTATCAGAAAGTACTAGGCAATAGGAGCTCTCCTGTCATCCGGGCAATTAATTCCAGCAAAAATTTTCTCCAGTTCCTTCAACCAATGGTCCCAAGTGGGAGTCTCGGAAAAGCCATCAAATTTGGGTGGTTGCATCTTTGCCACCTCTTGTAACCATCGGTCACCTCGATTTCCCATTTCTGGAATCCTTTGTTGTCCATATCCCTGCTGAATTCCTGCCGCCACTTGCATTCGGTCCACGACCTGAGCGAACTGAGTCATCTGGTTCACAACTTGACGAAGGATTTCTGGTACACCAGGTTCCGGTTCGTTATTGATGGATTGATGCGGCTCGCCTGAGCTATGACTAGCCTGATTAGAAGGCGACACCTCCCTTTCACCATTCCTTCATCCGCGTCCACGACCGCGACCACGTCCACGTCCGCCTCTCAACATACTGTAAGCACAAGTACTTAATATACAGGAAACAACATTGTTCCCATGTTCAAGTATAAAAAGTACAACATGTAAAGAACGAGATAGAGTTTAGGAACTTACAACCACCGTTCGCATGAAGACGTAGGCAGTACAGTGATGTCATTCACGGCCGGTTACCTCGAAAGACATAAATGACCCCTATTTTAACCCAACGGCCAAGATATCCACAATCTTAGCTCCAATACCATATTCTGTAACACCCCCGATATATTCAGGAATATTACAGCGCCGTAAATCCTTTACATAAGAATTTACAAGGCTGATTAAAGGAAAAGACAATAACAGATGCCGCTTTATGAAATTGCTGAAGTAAAATACAACCGTCTGGTTCAAAACCGAAATACAAATATCCAATGAAGAGTTATTATTACATCACTAAAATCCAAACATTATAAATGGACGACGTACTCGAGTACTTATTGAAATAACCAACAAACAATAGACAGTAAACCCGGCCGGAACATCACTCTGCACCCTCGTCGTCATGCATCTCCAGTGGTTGTTTCCCCGCTCTCCTGGATCCTGAACATACACAACTGTTCACCCCCGAAGGGGTTAGCACAACCATGCTAGTACAAGTACAATAATCATACAACAGTGATATAATCAACAATTATATCATAACAAGTTTCTCCAACGAGAATATCCACAACACATATCATATCATAACAGTTTCAACATACTGATGGTATTCCAACGATCCAGCGCACACAGCTATAGATTCCCATGATGATCCCGTCGGACCAACACATGGTGGAACTACCTGTCCAACGATCCAGCGCACACAGCTATAGATTCCCATGATGATTCCCGTCGGATCAACGCATGGTGGACATATATTCACAACATATTTACACGATACAATCACATCATAATTGTCATAATATAAACAATTGTAATTAGAGTACTTGCCTCGGTTCGTTGACAAGAATAAACTTCCACGAATATCAAAATACTCGAAGGTCGTCCCCTTCGATCAATCACGTGTTAAGCTCGAACCTTAACAAAACAAATAGCACAGAATTCATTTCATGCTGAATGAACGTCTAACAATTCAACAATTTGGTAGGAAGTCCTTAATATGCAATCTGCCTGGACAGCTTAACGCACGCTACGCATCCTATGTAGCATACGTTAATGCTACTCGTTAGCGCACGCAATACACACAGCCTAGCGTACGCTAACCATGCACGGTCAGTACCTCACTGATCAGCCGACTGACTCGCTTGATGACTTAGCGCACGCTAAGTTGCAAATGTGGCGTACGCTAAACATACTCGATAGCGCACGTTAATTCACGTAGCTTAGCGCACGCTAATAGTGCATGGCAGTTCACTGGAGGGCAGCAGATTATATACATGGTGATGAAGTAAGCGAATCCCTCAGTGATTTGATGTTTGTTATCCGACTTCATGTTATGATCATAACCCTTATGAATGATCTCAAGGATAATAACAACTTCAAGATGCAAGTATACGTATAATCATCATAACACCATAATCCATCTTGATTACAATTCTCATGCGAAGTTGGTGATCTTCGGTTGATGTATTAGATTCTACTATCATTATACATATTCAGACTTCATCTTGAGGTGAACTAACAATTCCAACTTATACGAAAGAATATTTCCTAAGATGATTGTTCCTTTAAGTTCTTATAATATCACCTCCAATTCATGATCACAAAGATAAAATAAATCATACGGATTGTTAACTTCAGAATGTTTCCCTCATCATTTGAAGTACTAGGATTCCGACTTCAAGGTTCCAACAATAATATCGTAATTGTAGACATTCCAATCTTCTAAACATGATGTTGTTGAATAATTCACTAATGAAATTCAATATCTCGTTAACATGATCATCTTATCCCTTGGAATCCAAAACTAAGACTGGTGATAGGTTGAACATACCTTAATATGCCGAAATCACTGAACCACAAGGTAGAATCCGACTCCAGTTGGTTATGTGCCACTCCAAGGTGTTACTTCTCTTCAATGATCACTCACAAGTGATAACCAATGTTCAAGGATCACTAATATACGTTCTAAGTGTGTTAAAGGGATGATTAAAGCTCTCTGGCCTCTCAAGGATGAAGAATGGGCGAAAGAAATGAAAGCCAAAACGGGTTGTTGTCCCATTTATAATATTCTGCATTATTAGCTAATTAGCGCACGCTACCATACATACTTAGCGCGCGCTAATGAGCGTTGACTCCAAATCTGTCCAGGTTCGTCCGCGGGAATCTCATCCGGACCCATGTCCCGGCTGGCGCATGTGCTAGCTACCTACCTCAATAATTCAGTGTCTAGCGCACGCAACTCCTATACGTAGCGTGCGCTAATAACAGCCGATAGCGCGCGTTAAGCTACATTCTTAGCGTGCGCTATCACGAGTTTGCATGAGAAAATTTGCATGATGTTATACTCAAGTATAAGGATGCCAATGCAAGAAATATCATACTCCAATAATCAAAACCACAAATCCGAATAATACAGGGTTCGAATACAGGTAAAATACACAGTAATAAATCCGGATATTTCATCTTTGGGGGTTTGCAAATTCATGTAACACTTTTTCAACAACGGATGTATATGTCTACGCAAGTACATCAGTGCATTAGCCTTGGTTTCCTCGCTCGGTTCTTGAGCGGTAGGCTCGTTAGAGGGAAAGATGGTGGTGGTAAATCTCTTACCGACGAACGCCAAGTGAACATCTGAGACCCATCTATGGTACTCCTTACAAGCATGGTCAAGGATGTCGAACTCCATATGAATATTGGAGCTTTGTGCCATCTACAAGATATAAACAAGAGGAAGTTAGTCTTGTTGGATTTTCAGTGACAATGTAAACGGCCACAATCGATACTTTTAAAAGCATGTAACATAACCGTTACTCGATGTACTTCCCTTAATTGTTGTTTAGTAAAGTCGACAAAAAACGACGATATCAGATCGCAACCAGATACGTGGTGTATGCAACAACCACAAGTATCGACTTTCAACAATTCCGTGACTCCCCCAGGACCGTCACACAGTTTTCTTCGACACGCAGAGATACCGACTTCTCTCGCGGTCTCATCCACCGCAAAGTAGTGTGGGAGATAAAGAACCCAATAACCCATGTCCCCAAAAGAAAATTCCCAAAAATGAGAGAATTGAATAGGGACAAGTCAGATAATTACCTCGATTATAAAATTAGGCACGTGATGAATTTTTGGTGTGCTTCGATCTACTGGTTGGTACTCGATGTGACGACGTGAAACCGGAAGCGCAAGTTTGGCAGCTTCCGAAGATAAGTTGATGTTCGGGTTTTTGGTCCGAGGTTCAGAACCGGGTCGGACTTGGCTGGGCTGGAGCTGGCCGGCGGCGGTGGTCAACGGCGGTCGGCGGCGGCAGTGGTTGGCAGAGGTCGGCGGCGGCGGTCCGGTGGTGATGTTTCGACTAGGCCAGATCGGCGCGCTTCCCAGTGGGCTGGATCGCGCAGCGGATGCGCGAGGCGGTGGTAGTCTTTGGCGAGCGGCGGCAGGGTGGCAGTGCAGCGCGGCGCGTGGCAGCGGCGACGCAGCGGTAGCGGCGGGCGGCAGGCAGCAATCGGGTGGCCCAGAAATTTGCGCGGCGAGCGGCCAATTTTCTCTTTTTTTTTGTTCGAGCTACATGCTGATAACGTGTTTGAGGAGAAAGTAAAAGACAGCAAATCAATTGTATTGATAACAATGAATAGAGGGGCCTTTATATAGGCATTACAATGAGAGTCCTTCTATACATAGGATTCCTAGTTAAGGTAAGACATCTAACAAGATCCTACTACCTCTGGAAGAGTCTAGAACCTTCCATAACTCTATCCCCCTACAACTAGTATTAGGTAAGACACCAATAAGGGAAGGATTTCCCGGAACAACTATCTTAATTTTGTATTAAATATATCTATATTATTATATAAAAACTGTATAAATATATAAATATTATTATATAAAAACTATATAAATATATACAATATATAATCATTATATATATTTATAAATATATTATTTATAATTAAATTCAAAGAATATAGTTTAGCCGAAGACAGAAGTCGGCTAAAGTTTGTAAAAATATTATTAAATATGTAAATATCTTAATTTTGTATTAAATATATCTATATTATTATGTAAAAACTGTATAAATATATAAATATTATTATATAAAAACTATATAAATATATACAATATATAATCATTATATATTTATAAATATATTATTTATAATTAAAGTGACACGGCCCGTGTCAATTGACACCGCCCGTGTCGAAGTGTTCTAAATTTCCAAAAGGTTTCTGGACTTGTAACCCGATCGAGTGGTCCGACACGGTTGAGTCCTAATAGTTTAGCCGACGGCCGTCGTCGGCTAAAGTCCGAAGCATTTAGAGTTTAGCCGACGACGGCTTTGTCGTCGGCGAAAGTGTCCTTATACATATAAGGAAAAATGGGACTGATTGTTATATTTTTCTTTCTTCACTTCCATTCTTCCTGCAGACCCTAGCGCCGCCGCACCGATTGTTTAATTACCTTACCAGCACCAGCACCGACCACCGCACCACCACCGATTGTTCCATTCTTTCTTCACGACCGATTGTTCAAGCCGACCGACCGCACCTGTAATATCCGCAAGTTCGATTTCCGGTAAATTTCGTCATTGGCGAGTCTATCTTGGCGGAAGTCTATCTTGGCGAGTCTATTGTGACCGTTTCGTCATTCCGAGAGTGATTAATTCTACACTTTTTGTCATCCGAGTTTGTTTTCGTGTTGTTTTATCAAGTTCCATGTTCTTGAGCGACTTTTACGCACTTGAGTTCGATTCTTGCGAATCTCGTCCGAAACTATTGTTTCGAGTTTCTCTTAAGTTCATTTAATGTTATTATTCATGTTGCAAGCTTTGGCTTGGTGTTTCGATCGTGTATCGTGATATTTCGGGCGTTTGGACCATTTCGTAATTTCCTAAAGTTTTGGGGTGTTTGCCTTCGTATCGTCCTTTCAACCTTCGAGTTGTTGGAACCATTTGTTTGTTTAGTGCTTAACTCGTGTTTTGAATTTTATTCTATTCGTCGTGTTCGTTCCGTACATTTTCGGGAATTTGAGTCGTCGAGTCATGGTGGCTGGGCACTGGCCGGTCAGGTGCGGCAGGGACCGGCCAGGCGCGCACGAGCATGGCGCACGAGCTGGGCGCACGATCCGGCGCTCGTGCGGCCCTGACTGCACGTGCACGAGCGGGTGCTCCTGCTCGGTGCTCGTGCATCTCGGCAGACGCCTGGCAGTGGCGCGCACGACCCGGCGCCCGACCGCTCGTGCGTGCCTGCTCGTGCGTCCCTGGGCAGTATATATATGGTCGGGCAGGTCATTTCTTCACTCATTTTTCTCAACCATTTCATCTCCTCCGCGCCCGAGACTTGTAGAACACAAAGGCATGATGTTGTTCTATCAATCCATGAAGTTCTTGAGTTTCTAACGTCGATTAATCATCCCATAACCTCCTCTAATCGACCGAATCGGGTTAGATTCATACAAATCTAGTTTTGGGGAGATTGGGGATTTTGTTTGAGTTCATCCGTTTAATCCGATTTAACCTATGTTAGTGATGGATTGTTAATTATTAGGTTGTATTCTACCAATTTCCTTGTTGTTCCATGGTTTGATTGCCAATGATTCGTCGTTTTGTTGAATTCCTAATCGACGCCTTGAAGGTGTCCGGTAGAATGTCATAGAGGGGTTTTCGGACATTCTACGATTATTATTCCTTGTATGATCGTTGATTTATTAATTATATGATGTTAGGGTCGAGTTTCTTGCGAAGAACCCGTGTTGAACGCTTCCATTCGTCGTCGTCTTCATATTCGATAGCATCGAGGGTTTCGAAGCTTCCCGGTCGAGCCGTGTGCGACGGAGTACTTACGTGCCAATTTTGAGGCAAGTACCTTGTCCATACAATTCTTGTTTTGTGGATATGATAATTGGTGATCGTCTAGATGTGTTTGTTTGGTTGTTTGAAACGAACTTATAAAGATTCGGTTAGCCTCGTTAAAGGCTCTCTTTCAAAACCGTGTGTATTTTGTGATTGGTGTGTTTCGTAAACGATTATGTGAATCCTATGGATATGGTTGGTGTTGATGTGGCGCTTGATAACGCGTGTGTTTTGTGAATATTGCGCCTCGTGAATGGTTAAGTGAACCCTATGAATATGCTTGGGGTTGTTGTTGTGCTTTGATAATATATATGCAAATATTATCTCGTTCTGGTACGTTGTGATTGGACAATGGTGTCGTGCTTTGTGTTTGTTGCCTTTGGGTGAATTGCTTGAATATCCTTGGTGTGACATGTTGATTTGTTTTGCTAGCCATCTCGGGAGGGTCCTTAGAGGCCTCGAGTGGGATTCGTGGTTTCGTCCCGGTCCTAGGCGATGCCTGTGTGTGATTTGTTTTGCTAGACAGCTCGGGAGGCTCCTTAGAGGTCTCGGGTGGGATTTGTGGCTTCGTACCGGTCCTAAGCGATGCCTGTGCGTGAATTGTATTATGATATGGCCAACTTGGGAGGGTCCTTAGAGGCCTCAGGTGGGATTTGTGGCTTCGTCCCGGTCCTAGGCAAATTTGATTGACGACATGTGATGTGGGTTTTAACCCTGCGAATTGTTGTTGGGTTATTTGTGAAAACAAAACCTTTGGGTTGTGACCCCTGTTGATTTTGGAAAGAGAAGGATTCGAAAATCCTGAATTGTTTTCTATCAAAACTCCAGATGGCATTTTAAACCATATTATAAATCATTTCCCTTGATTTGTGATATTTCGATTTTGGAAAGCTTTGCCCAAACTCTTGCCTCGGGAAGTATTTTCGTTATGTTTGAATCTTTGAGGATTCCTGGTTATTGTTATTCTTAAAACATGATTTGTATGACTCGTATTTGCACCTTGTACTTGCATTAGCAAGATAGTGGAATTTTGCTAACCTCCGAGTAATCGGGGGGTGGATGTCTATATTGCATTCAGGTTGTGGGGAGCATAGCACAAGGTCGGCATGAAGGATGATGAAATATGAACGATACTAATCATACGAGGACCCGTATGACGTCGTATTGGTCTAGTTATATTTTATTTCCACTGCAGTATTCTTTCCCCGTTGTACGGGAGTGTGTTGTATTCGACCCCTGCGTGGGCATGTATTGTGATTGAGTTGTATATATTTATTGAAAGACCAAATCGGTCTACTGAGTCATTTTAGCCTTAAAGGCATTGTTGAGTTGTTCGATTTTGTTACCTTCCTGGTAGAACCTTGAGGAAAGGTTCTACGGCGTGTAATATCACTGAGCGGATTGGGGGTGTTACAGCACCGACCGCCGCACCAGCACTGACCCCAGCATCGACCGCCGCACCGAGAACCGAAGTTTTCGTCCGTCGTTTCGCCTTCAGCCATCCGTCATCAGTCGTGAGCTTCGCAGGTTTTCCGTCATTTCACCTTGCACCGTCCGCCAGACTGATTTTGAAGGTAAACGATTTGGCGATTTTCCCAGTTTTTTTAAAAGTAAATTCTACATCTATTTTAGAGGCTATTGATGTTTATGCTATCCTGCCATCTTCTAACTTGATTATTTTTGTTCAAGTCATTTATCGTCAATATGATGAATTTGTTAGTTGAGTGATAAAAATGATGTTTCAAACAATGTAGATGGTGGTCACTCAAAATTATTTGGCTTAATTGTACAGCAGCATCCCCTAATCTTTGATTTCGAGGTAAGATTTCTTCTAGCCCAATCCTTGTAAATGATTTTTCTTCTTCATCCTGGTTCATGTTTATGTGGAAGAAACCTATCCGTTTATAATTAGAGCATCCTTCTTTTGATATTTGGAGGAAAAGATGATTGTTTTTTGTTGCTTTCTTTATGGGTTGGAAATTATGGTCATATGGCTAGAAGGAGTTGCTATAGATTTTCGTAATCAATAGACTTAGTTTTACCCGCTGATTAAGTTGGATTTTACATATGGGTTTAGGGATGGGATGGTATTCATGACTGATTTTGAGTATGGGGTTTTATTTGGGTCTTTTTTTGTGTAAAGTGTTGTGAGGAATAGTTGAGAATGGTGTTTTTGTTGTTCAGTAAATATACCATTTTTTGATGCGAATTTGGTATTTGCTTACTCAGAATTTTGCTTACATGACATACTTATGGATGGTTTTGGCATCCATTATATAATTTTTTGGACATATGAGTTATATGCTGCACCTCAAGTTTTTTTTGGTTAGAGGTCTCCTGCTGCAAACAAAATACCTCCCTTTTTTATGGTTAAATTGTGTTGAGAAAAAGATGTTTAGACTTTAGAGCAATCCCCATCCTTTTGTTGGGTTGTGGAGCCGGAAGTACTATATATATCAAAGAAATATATTTGCGAACCTTAGGTTTTTGATCTAAGAGAAACCTTAGGTTGTTGATCTGACTTCGGAAACTGCCGAATGTGTACATTTGCAAGTAACAAAATCAAATGCTCCCTTTGATTTGCTACATTATCTTTCTGCAAATTAGCATAAGAAAAATTTAAAGTAAAATACGACTTTATAATTTTTATATTGGCCCCAAGTTTAATTGCCCCAAGTTTTTTATACAATTTTTGTATTGGCCCTAAGTTTTGTATACAATTTTTGTATTGGCCCCAAGTTTAATTGCATATTGGCCCCAAGTCCTAATAAGAAATGTTGTATATGGTGTTTTACTGATTTTCTAATCCCTAAGGTTTCTATTTAGGGTTTATGTATAAAAATAATTGATTTATGTTTTTGAATTTATACAGGTTAAATGGATAAATTAAGAGACTGGCATGTGGTAAGAAAAAACCAAAGACTCCAGAGTCGGAAGATAGTTCCGCAGCTTCCAATCTTTTGCTAAATATTTTTTATTTAAACTCGTGTTCGTTAGCGTTGGTATTTATAGTGATTTTGTTGATGTTGCTACATGATATGTTGATATGGTTGGTATTTAGATTATGCTTTTCGTAATTGATTTATGTTGATTGTGATGTATGGTGGTGTATTGTACATTTGGAATAACAGGTTATCTGAACAGGTTTGGTGATTCCAAAATCTGAATTTTTTCACTGGACTTTAGCCGATGATATTTGCACAGACCGTCGGCTAAAGTATTTATTTAAAAAAATAAAATAAAACACTTTAGCCGACGGTATTTCCCTCTGAAGGATATGTAATACCCGAGATTTCTGTTATGTAATTGGAACTTGTGATATTGTAATGATTGTACTTTTGTAGGAGTACTATTCTCCGTATTTCATAATCCGATGTCGTCGAGCATATAATTTCGTGTATGTTTCATAGGATGAAATTCTGTGCATGTAGCGCACGCTACAGGCTAAGGGTAGCGTACGCTAACATGGTCTTATAGCGCGCGCTACCGAGTGTAATTAGCGCACGCTACGCGTGGTCAAATTGATTGAGACGCGCGGTAGGTGAGATCTGGCCGGGGGACCCTTGTCGGATCCTGTCGAATGTATCTGGACGGCTTTCGGGAAAAGCCGAGTCAACGCCTTAGCGCACGCTAGAGGTCTATGCGTAGCGTACGCTAAGTGCCGAGTACAGTTTAGACTGTGAGCTGTTAGCGCACGCTACGAACAGGGTGTAGCGCGCGCTAATAACCATTTATTATAAATAGGACAGCATCATATTCGTGAATTCAGTCCTTTCTTCCCCCATAACCCGAACTCTTGCACTTGTAACATAACTCCATTCGTCTTAAACACCCCATATCAACCTCCTAGTTCGAGATTGAAGATCATATACCATTGGAGATTGGTGTTCAAGCCTCGGGTGTTGGATTGCTTCATTTTCATCCGTGTTCTTCACTACTTCGAGGTAGGTGATTCTTCACCAATGATTAGTAATGTTCATGAGGAAGTTTGAATCATGTTTGGATAGCAAGTATCTCGTTTTTATCGGTCATCACATGTTAGAAGGATACTTTTGACGTATCGGTACTAGATGTCGAATGAACCTTTGAACCATCTTATTAAAAGGACTCCTAAGCATGTTTAAATCGATTTATGATCAAGTAATCGGATGTTACCTAGTTGATACGTTGTATACGTTGGAATCATGTGTTTTGGAACATAAGACGATGGAACTTAGATTATTTCTTGAAGATCGTAGAGGAATTGTGTTATCGAGATAACTATCCGTATATTGGTATTTCATAATCATAAATCTTCCAGAAACCTTATTAGCATGATATGCCCGAGGATAACTTGTAATATCACCATAGGGTTCATGAGTTCTTCATCATTCAACCCAGTTTTCGGTTCGTAGTATTCTGCCATGCAAGATTAGCGCACGCTAACATGTGTGAGTTAACGTGTGCTATCGAGGTTCGGTTTTACGTAACGCACGTAGCGTACGCGTTATGAGGCAAATCAGCCGATCGCGGTTGTGGCTAGCGACGCTAGTCCTATACGATAGCGTACGCTAAAGCCAGCTTAGCGCACGTTACGTATAGTACGTAGCGCGCGCTAAGCAATCCAGGCAGCTTGTTTAGTTTGAGCTTTTCGGCCGTAGGTCGAATTGTTAGGCCATTGTTCGACTCGAGGTGATTTGTATATCGTTCCTTGTGTTAAGGTTCGAGCTTGTTACGTTGATCGGAGGGGGCGGCCTTCGAGTGCGTCGAGAGCATTGAAGTATATCATTCTTGCCATCTTCGAGGCAAGTATCGTGTGATATGTTAACATTAGTATTTTTGGAGTATACGTATGATTATGCATGTTGTTGAACATGATATTTACTTCGTTGATTTGTCATGATATTCGTTGTATATTGTTTATATGTTCATGTTGATGAACATAATGATTTGGCATATGTGTATGCATGAGTTGTGTTTGTATACGTTGTACGATCTATGCTGAGGGCGCTGGATCGGATGTCCACCTCGTGTTGGTCCGACGGGATCATCTTGGGATCTAGGCTGAGGGCGCTGGATCATTGGACGGGTTATTTCCACCTCGTGTTGGTCCGACGGGATCATCTTGGGATCTATGCTGAGGGCGCTGGATCATTGGAATACCCATGCTGCGTAATGGAATCTTGTAGATTCGCATTGTCGGGTTCCGGTAGCGGAAGCCCGTGTGATATGTTTTGTTGTGTATTGTGATGCATATTCGAATTGTTTAAATACGATACTCGTACTAGCATTGTTTTGCTAACCCCTGCGGGGGTGGACATTTGTTTTGATGTTCAGGTAGCCAAGGAGCAGGGAAACAGCCACAGTACCGACGTGACGACGAAGGGGTTCAGTGATGTTTATTGTTATCGGAGATTTGTTGTTTTGGTTTGGGTTCTGTACTCGAGTACGTGTGTCCTTTGATATTAATTCGATATGGTTGTATTAATTACCCGTTGAACCAGTTGTACGTTTTCATAAACTCGAATTTTTGCAGTATTGACGTCTTATATTCACTTTCCTTTTTAATTAGCCTTGTAAATCCTTATTTAAAGGGTTTACGGCGCTGTAATTATTCCGAATATCTCGGGGTGTTACAGAATATGGTATCAGAGCTAAGATTTATGGATATCTTGGCAGTCGGGTTTTATTTGGGTCTGTTTACGTTATTTGATTTACGGGTCGTTTGTAACATCACTATTCAGCCGAAGTCGTCATGCGGACCGTGGTTGTAAGTCTCTTAATCTCTTATACTACCGTTTTACTTAACTACTGTTTTGTGAGTATTGACGGACTTTATTTCAAAAATTTTGTTCTGTATATTGAGAAAATTTCGTTTACAGTATGTTGAGAGGAGGTCGTGGACGCGGACGCGGTCGTGGACGCGGACGTGGTAATATGAGACATGAGGATTCCGCAACTACCCCAGAAATATCGGCTAGTCGAACCGATTCCCATTCTGGAGGGCAGCAAGGATCGGCGAATGATGACGCAAATCCGAACATGCCGGGAGTGCTTCAACAGGTGGTGGCGCAGATAAACCAGTTCGCCCAGGTCGTTGATCGCATGCAGACAGCGATGGGACAGCAGCACCATGAGGATAACCGGGGAGACAGATGGCTTGCTGAGGTGGTTAAATTGCACCCGCCAAAATTTGACGGATCTGCTGAGGCACTTACTTGGGATCACTGGCTCAAGGAGTTGGAGAAGATATTCGCGGGTCTTAACTGTCCCGAGGACCGGAAGGTTCCCATTGCCCAGTATTTTCTGACTGGGGAGGCCTTTGACTGGTGGGAGGCTATTCGACCCGAGAACCATAATGCGGATTGGACGGAATTCAGACAAATGATGGAAGCACAGTATTGTCCTCGTCCGGTTAGAGAGGCGAGGATCCGAGAGTTTTTCTCACCACAGAGTTCGGAGGCATCTGTGACAGATGTAATTAAAACTTTTAATCATCAGCTGACTTGTGTGCGACACTTGGTCAGAACGGAGGCAGAAAAGATTTTTCATTTTGATATGCGGATGTAGACGGAGATTCAGAAGTACATGTCCTGATTCGAGTGTACTACGTTGCGACAAAGACAAGACAAAGCGCCGGCCTACGACATGAAAGAGGCGGCGGTAGAGAAATCGACGGAAGCAAAGAAAGAAGGTGTCGGAAACTTCACGGAGAATAAGAATAGCGGGCCCCACGGGTCGTCCTCTTTTCACTCATCCAGAGACCTCCGCATCCTAGTCGAGGAGGAAAGAAGTTCCTGACAAAGACGTTAGCTTTGACGCATCAAAGAAATGCTACAATTGTGGTCGAGCAGGCATATTCGACGAGATTGCCCCGCATCTTCCGTGACTTGTTACGATTGTGGGCAAGAAGGGCACCGTGCGGCCTTCGTGGAGCCGCTACTAGATCTGTCGGCACCCGCACTCCAAAGACCGGTTCCTAAGGAGATGAGTGTGAACCACACAGCAGAGTGGATTTCAGCATCTTGCCGGGAAGAGAGAGACATCCAAGGCCGGGTCCGTTCCTCCGCGCCCGTACGAAATGAGGAGATCTCGACGGCGAACACCTTTGTTGCATCAGTGCACGATTCGCATCCTTTTGCAACCAGCTAGTGTCTTGTTCGATTCGGGAGCTACGCATTCTTTTATATCTTTGAACCGTGTTAATCGTTTGAACATCTCGTGCTTGTATAATTGTGAACCTTATGTTGTGGGATTACCGAGCGGAGAGAAAATTGTGGGAACACTAGAAGCTAGGATTTCCCAAAGATCTATAGAAGGGAGAGATTGGCCATCGAATCTTATTGTAGTTGACATATGCGGTGACGATTTAATTCTCGGAGATGATTGGCTCAACCGTTATGGAGCCGTGTTGAATTACCGAGAGAGTCATTTCCATCATTGCCGATGACGGATCTCGAACACTTATTCCGAGGATGGAGACCGGAAGCTCGGGAAATTGATCAAGGCAATGAAAGCCGTGAAATTATCAAGGTGGATGTCACGGACTTTGGTGCTATGCCATGAGGAAAGAGGAAGGAATAGAGCTCTCGTCTATTTCGGATTGTGAATGAGTTCTCGATGTATTTCTGACGAGCTACCCGGTTACCCCCGCAAAGAGAAGTGGAATTCACCATCGAATTAGAGCCCGGAGCAACCCCTATTTCCGTGGCACCATACCGCATGGCGCCAACCGAGATGTATGAACTCAAGAAGCAATCGGAGGAATTGTTACGAAGGGCTATATTCAACCGAGCGTTTCCTTGGGGAGCGCCTGTTCTCTTTGTCCTAAGAAAGACGGATCCCTCCGATCGTATTGATTACAGGAGCTTAACAAGATGACGATCAAGAATAAGTATCCTATACCTCGGATCGACGACTTGTTTGATCAACCGCAAGGGGCGAGGTATTCTCGAAGATTGACTTGCGATCGTGGATACCACCAATTGAGAATTAAGGAATCGGACATACCGAAATCGCTTTCGATCCCAGACGGCATTATGAATTTGTGGTGATGCCATTCGGACTTACCAATGCTCTGCGGTATTCATGCAATTGATGAATCGAGTATTCTTGGAATACTTGGATAAATTTGTGGTCGTTTTCATTGACGACATTTTGATATATTCGAGGGACGCAGAGGAGCATGCCGATCATTTACGTGTGGTTTTGAGCATCTTGAGAAAGGAACAACTATATGCAAAATTTGCTAAATGCGAGTTCGGCTTAAGGAAGTAACCTTCCTTGGGCATGTGATATCCGCCGATGGAGTTCAGTGGACCAAGAAAGTCGAAGCAATCTTGGAATGGGAAGCTCCTAAGAACGTGAAGGAAGTCCGAAGCTTCTTAGGACTAGCGGGATATTATCGCCGCTTTGTAGAGGGATTTTCCAAAATTGCTCGTCCGCTCACCCAATTATTCTGTAAAACTCAAAAGTTCGCGTGGAATGAGAAGTGCCAGTGGTTTTGACGAACTTAAGAAGAGACCGACGACAGCACCTATATTAGCGCCGCAGAAGGAACCGATGGATTCATGGTATACAGCGACGCTTCAAATCGGGGTTTGGGTTGTGTGTTGATGCGTATGATAAAGTGATTGCTTATGCTTCTCGGCGATTGAAACCGCACGGGTTAATTATCCGACTCATGATCCGGAGCTAGCACTGTGGTTTTTGCTTTGAAAATTTGGCGACATTATCTCGTACGGCACTCATTGTCGATCTTTACGGATCATAAGAGCCTCAAATACATTTTCACCAAGGAATTAAACATGAGGCGTAGAAGGTGGCCGGAATTGATCAAGGATTACGACACTGAGATCCTCTATCATCCGGGAAAGCAAATGTAGTAGCCGATGCATTGAGCCGTAAACCTATTTCTCTTCGAGTGTTGAAGCTCTTACGCCTGCATCAGCATTCAACGAGAACCGATCCGCGAAGGGATTGAAGTATGGGCACCAGGAATCCAAGGGCGACTTTATGTGATGGAACCGACTTCATCACTAGTCGAGAAGATCAAGTCCAAGCATGACGATTCCCGATCCTTCGATTATGTGATGAAGTAAAGAAAGGAAAAGCCCTGTGATTCATGATACAAGATGATGGAGTTCGAGATTTCAAAGTCGGCTTATGCTCCCGATGATGATGATTTGAGACGAACTATTCTCGAAAGAAGCTCATAGCGCGCCCTATTCTATTCACCCGGAAGCAAGAAGATGTATAAGGATCTTAAACAAAACTTCGGTGGGGAATATGAAGAAGGACGTAGCAGTACGTTTCAAGTGTTTGACTTGTCACAGGTTAAGATTGAACATCGACACCACGGATGTTAAAGCCGCCCGATCCCCGAATGGAAGTGGGAGGACATTTCGATGGATTTCATTACAAGTATGCCAAGGACTAGAGCAGGAATGAACATGATTTGGGTCGTAGTTGATCGACTAACCAAGTCGGCTCATTTCCTAGGAATCAAAGATACATGGGGGCCCGAGAGATTGGCACGAGTATTTGTTGCGGAGATAGTCAGATTGCATGGGACGCCGAAGACCATTATTTCGGATCGAGATGGTCGCTTTCGTGTCGAACTTCCGAAAGCGATTCACAAGGCTTTGGGATCGAGCTCAACTTTAGCATGACTTATCATCCCCAAACAGACGGTCATCCGAAAGGACTATTCAAACCGTAGAAGACATGCTTAGAGCTTGTGCGTTGGATTGGTCAACCGATTGGGAAGTTCACTTGCCCTTGATCGAATTCACTTACAATAACAGTTGGCACGCTTCTATCAAGATGGCACCCTTTGAAGCTTTGTACGGAGGAGATGCCGATCGCCTCGTGTTGGGATGATTCTTCGGATCCGACGGACAGAACCGGAATTGATTATTCAGACTCAAGAGAAAATAGCTTTGATTCGAGAGAGACTATTGACGCCTGCAGTCGATGTAAGTCTTATGCCGATGTACGTCGTCGACCTCTAGAGTTCGACGTTGGGGATCATGTGCTATTGAAGGTGTCTCCTACACGAGGGATTTTCCGTTTTGGGAGGAGAGGCAAGCTTAGTCCGAGATATATCGGACCATTTGAGATCCTAGATAGAGTTGGGGAGTTAGCGCATGGGTTGGCCTTACCGCCATCATCGAGTCATGTCCACAATGTGTTTCACGTATCCCAATCTGGGAAGTATGTACCGGACCCTAGTCACGTCATTGATTTCGACGAGATCGAGATAGCTAATGATGGCACCTTCGAAGAGAGACCTATCAAGATACTTGAGAGCCGGATCAAACAATTGAGGAATAAACCAATACATTTGGTTAAAGTACAATGGTCACGACATGGAGTCGAAGAGGCCACTTGGGAAACGGAGGACGGTATGAAGTCTAAATATCCGGAGTTGTTTTCATCCTAAGTTTCGGGACGAAACTTCTTTTTAGGGAGGAAGGATGTAATACCCGAGATTTCTGTTATGTAATTGGAACTTGTGATATTGTAATGATTGTACTTTTGTAGGAGTACTATTCTCCGTATTTCATAATCCGATGTCGTCGAGCATATAATTTCGTGTATGTGATTTCATAGGATGAAATTCTGTGCATGTAGCGCACGCTACAGGCTAAGGGTAGCGTACGCTAACATGGTCTTATAGCGCACGCTACCGAGTGTAATTAGCGCAGCCACGCGTGGTCAAATTGATTGAGACGCGCGGTAGGTGAGATTCGGCCGGGGGACCCTTGTCGGATCTGTCGAATGTATCCGGACGGCTTTCGGGAAAAGCCGAGTCAACGCCTTAGCGCACGCTAGAGGTCTATGCGTAGCGTACGCTAAGTGCCGAGTACTGTTTAGATCGTGAGTGTTAGCGCACGCTACGAACAGGTGTAGCGCGCGCTAATAACCATTTATTATAAATAGACAAAGATCCTATTCGTGAATTCAGTCCTTTCTTCCCCCATAACCCGAACTCTTGCACTTGTAACATAACTCCATTCGTCTTAAACACCCCATATCAACCTCCTAGTTCGAGATTGAAGATCATATACCATTGGAGATTGGTGTTCAAGCCTTGGGTGTTGGATTGCTTCATTTTCATCCGTGTTCTTCACTACTTTGAGGTAGGTGATTCTTCACCAATGATTAGTAATGTTCATGAGGAAGTTTGAATCATGTTTGGATAGCAAGTATCTCGTTTTTATCGGTCATCACATGTTAGAAGGATACTTTTGACGTATCGGTACTAGATATCGAATGAACCTTTGAACCATCTTATTAAAAGGACTCCTAAGCATGTTTAAATCGATTTATGATCAAGTAATCGGATGTTACCTAGTTGATACGTTGTATACGTTGGAATCATGTGTTTTGGAACATAAGACGATGGAACTTAGATTATTTCTTGAAGATCGTAGAGGAATTGTGTTATCGAGATAACTATCCGTATATTGGTATTTCATAATCATAAATCTTCCAGAAACCTTATTAGCATGATATGCCCGAGGATAACTTGTAATATCACCATAGGGTTCATGAGTTCTTCATCATTCAACCCAGTTTTCGGTTCGTAGTATTCTGCCATGCAAGATTAGCGCACGCTAACATGTGTGAGTTAACGTGCGCTATCGAGGTTCGGTTTTCGCACAGAACGTACGTAGCGTACGTTATGAGGCAGCCGAGTCAGACTGCCAGTTTGTGGCTAGCGCACGCTAGCCCTATACGATAGCGCACGCTAACAGTTCAGCTTAGCGCACGTTACGTATAGTACGTAGCGCGCGCTAAGCAATCCAGGCAGCTTGTTTAGTTTGAGCTTTTCGGCCGTAGGTCGAATTGTTAGGCCATTGTTCGACTCGAGGTGATTTGTATATCGTTCCTTGTGTTAAGGTTCGAGCTTGTTACGTTGATCGGAGGGGGCGGCCTTCGAGTGCGTCGAGAGCATTGAAGTATATCATTCTTGCCATCTTCGAGGCAAGTATCGTGTGATATGTTAATATCAGTATTTTTGGAGTATACGTATGATTATGCATGTTGTTGAACATGATATTTACTTCGTTGATTTGTCATGATATTCGTTGTATATTGTTTATATGTTCATGTTGATGAACATAATGATTTGGCATATGTGTATGCATGAGTTGTGTTTGTATACGTTGTACGATCTATGCTGAGGGCGCTGGATCGGATGTCCACCTCGTGTTGGTCCGACGGGATCATCTTGGGATCTAGGCTGAGGGCGCTGGATCATTGGACGGGTTATTTCCACCTCGTGTTGGTCCGACGGGATCATCTTGGGATCTATGCTGAGGGCGCTGGATCATTGGAATACCCATGCTGCGTAATGGAATCTTGTAGATTCGCATTGTCGGGTTCCGGTAGCGGAAGCCCGTGTGATATGTTTTGTTGTGTATTGTGATGCATATTCGAATTGTTTAAATACGATACTCGTACTAGCATTGTTTTGCTAACCCCTGCGGGGGTGGACATTTGTTTTGATGTTCAGGTAGCCAAGGAGCAGGGAAACAGCCACAGTACCGACGTGACGACGAAGGGGTTCAGTGATGTTTATTGTTATCGGAGATTTGTTGTTTTGGTTTGGGTTATGTACTCGAGTACGTGTGTCCTTTGATATTAATTCGATATGGTTGTATTAATTACCCGTTGAACCAGTTGTACGTTTTCATAAACTCGAATTTTTGCAGTATTGACGTCTTATATTCACTTTCCTTTTTAATTAGCCTTGTAAATCCTTATTTAAAGGGTTTACGGCGCTGTAATTATTCCGAATATCTCGGGGTGTTACAGGATAGATTGGAGAGTCTTTTCATGTCTCCTCACACAGCCAAGGCGATGAGATGGCACGCTGAGCCTCGGGTGACTAACGAGGATATTATGATACACCCTTATGATGGAGAGGCTTGGAAGCATATAGATAGTGAGTTTCCAGGATTTGCATCAGATGTCCGAAATGTAAGACTCGGACTTGCATCTGATGGATTCAATCCTTTTGGCAACATGTGTAATACCCAGTTGTAATTCAGTAATTATCATTCAGTAATTGATACTCAGTAATTTCACTCATTAATGATCAATTGTCACTCATATTCAATCATGGTATTCATCATTCAGAGTAATTGTATCGTGTATCAATCGTCATTCGTCATTAATCTAATTGGAGTTTCGTGCCGTGTTTATCATCGTTGTCATTTTCGTTGTGGGCTGTGCTTGAGGAGTAGCGCACGCTACGTACTCTTTTTAGCGTACGCTAATTGAGCACAGGTAGCGCACGCTACCACTCAGCATTAGCGCACGCTAATGTTACCCTGGTTGCAGTCCAGAAGGTACTGGACTGCAGGTGAGTTATTTGTAGCGCACGCTACGAGTGGTAAGTAGCGCGCGCTAGCGGGTTGTAGTAGCGCGCGCTAGCGGGTTGTAGTAGCACACGCTAAATATGTGGAGTAGCGCGCGCTAGGGATGGATCAGGTTGAGTCCAGTGGCTACTGGACTGCACTGGATTAATTCATAGCGCACGCTATGAGTGATATTTAGCGTACGCAATCGATATTATAGCGCACGCTAATCGTTGGTTGTAGCGCACGCTATCGAGATCAGATCAGAGGACAGAAGGTTTCTGGATTCCAGTACTGGGCATCACATAATTCGTTAGCGCACGCTAACAATGGGTATTAACGCACGCTAATGGCATGACCGTAGCGCACGCTACAAAAAGGTACGTAGCGCGCGCTACCGTGTTCGGACAGTGGGTACTGGACTACCCAAATTACCCGTTAGCGCACGCTACGCACAAGGGCTAGCGCACGCTAACCTGGAATGGCTATATATCGACGCTTAGCCTGAGTTCGTCATTTTATCATCCTTTCTCATTCCCTCATCGGTTTTGGGCGATTTTGGGCATTTTGGAGAGTTCTCTTCGAGCTTCTATCATCCATCATCATCTTCAAGTCTTTGAGTTGGATTATCATCACTTCATCATCTCCTTAACATCGAATCAAAGGTATTAATCTCTTGGATCTAGAATTTCGGATTTTTGGGTTTTTCCTTCCGATTTCTTCGTGTAAGCTTGGATTATCATTGGAATATGTTAGATATGGATTATCTACCTTGGATAAGTATATTCTTACGGATTTAATGGTTATTTTCGGAATTATTTCAAGAACCCTTGGGGTTGACTTCGGTTATTTGGGGATTTTCCGATTAATGTAGTTGTAATCTCGAATTGTGGATTCCTAATGGATTATTAATATCATTGAACTGTTTTGTTAGTTCGATATACTCATTTTGGTGTTGGTTTCGATATATTTGGGATTGGATATTTTCGAAGTCGTGTGGTTGGTTACGTATTCGTTGGAATGCCTCTATGAGTTTGATTATCGTTATTTTCGACTTTTGGGTTAGTCGTGTTTAGTTGCTTGATACGTGTATTGAACGGTTGTTGGTAATTATTGTTATTCAAGGTTGTTCGAGCGACCGGCATTTCATTTAGGACGTTGTTCGTGGACGGACATTCTTCATCGGTATTGTGTAAGTTAATTCTTACTCGGTTAAAAGGATATTCATTCCTTTTGATGTTGTTCATTCATAATCGTAACTCATTCATCATTGTATTAACCGTATCAAAACTTGTCATTGTCAATTAATCACCTCAGTCATAAGGAACGACGGTTCCAATCATTTCATTAAGTTGTCATTCATTTCACCATCATTTAATCTTGGTGAGTCATTATTCATTTTCGTTGTCACTTTTGTCATATTGTGGCATTCCGGGTCATACTGGCATGCCGGTTGGTATGTGTAGGATTTTCATGTCGGGCACATTATAGTCGTGTGTTGGTTGGTGGCCTCACATTGGACTGTGCACACGAGTTGATGGCTTCGTGAGACTGATTAGGTACAAGACCACACGTGTATTCGATCGATACTCGTTGGTGGCTTGCGCACGGACACATTTCCATCCCGGACGTAGTGTGGCGCCATTCCTTTGAGCCGTATCATTTGTTGATTCATATAGCATGTTTGATTGCGTATGTTTCGACAGGATATTGTATAACTGTGGATAACTCATGATTGTGTATTTTCAACTCTTGAGGATTGTTGTTCTGTGTAACTGACCCCGTTGGGGGATACTGTTTTTCAGGTCATGGCAAGGCTAAAGCACGGGGAGAGCACGGTGACGGCGAGGAGTCCCAGTGATACTAGAAGGGGGCCCCAGTCTTTTCAGTCATTTATTCAGTCATTTATGTTCCCTTCATTTATTCCGCTGCAGACATTCCGTTTGAATACTCATCTCATTCAGTGTTGTGTATTTTATCTTCATATAAAATATACAAGTATTCTGTATTATCCTGGGTGTGTTGTATGAAACTCCTCACCGGAGTAATTTATGTTGTAATGTGGTTTGGTACTACATTTACCCCGTAATTCATCCATTTTCATTCGCTCGGTGGGTCCCAAATGGGGTTCACGATTACTGTAATATCCGCCTAGTTTGTGGTGTTACAGAGTTGGTATCGAGAGTGGTTTTGAATACTACCTTCCGAGTCATGTCTCATTTGAAATCATCGTCATCGACTAGTATCATTGGACTTTCGCCACGTGTGACTGTGCAAATGCCGAGCCAATCGTATCAAGAACCGTAAGATTTCTGATGCCATGGTATAATTTCTGGCAATAATCATTCATTCATAATTCATCAGTTAACAATCCTCATTCATCATCTTCAATTGTGATCAAGTCGATAATGTTAACTCATTAATCACTCAATTCATTTCATTACTCAGTTGTTGATCTTGAAGATCATATCATCAATCTTGTTAAATTGTTCAAGATAATCATTTCAGTAATTTCATCAGATAATTGTCACGTCAATTAATCATTCATGTAATCGCTGTATTTGAGCGCGTATGCTCATTTTCATTATTTCATAATATAATCATAATGTGATACTCATGCGAGATATATATTCATCATATGACTTTCCACTTCAGTATGGAAAGGGCTGGCAGAGGACGTGGAGGACGAGGCCGTGGAGCGGGCTGAATCCCGAGAACTCGTGTGAATACACGTGCGAATGCCAGGAATAATGCTAACTCATCGAGCAGTGACGCTGCCACTCATTCACCTGGACGTGATCATTCTCTATCAGGGAGTCGAACCCGGGACACAGCTCAGTCAGAGGGTGTTCGAGTCGACCCACTCGCCTTTATGCAGGGCATGATGGTCCAAATGACTCAGATGGCACAACTAATGGAGGCGATGCATAACTCCACTACTCAAAATCAACAGGCTCCTCCGCCGCCACCTCAGAGGTAAGAGAGGGGTGTAAGCAATATCATTAGCGATATCTCTCGCCAGCGACCACCTACCTTTGAGGGCTCATCTGAGCCGACGGATATTGTCCATTGGCTTGAGCATTTCGAGAAGTTATTTGCTATGGTGGATTGCCCTGAAGGGCATAAAGTTTCAGTTGCGGCTTACTATCTAGGTAAGAGCGCTCATTCATGGTGGTTATCGTTGAAGCCCACAGACGGATCATGTACTTGGGATCAGTTCAAGACTCTCATGATGGAGAGGTACTATCCGGCCCCACTCAGGGAGGCCAAGTTGTCGGAATTACTCACTCCCGACCTTTCGGCGGATGATGATGTTCTCGCCATCGCCGAAAAATTTCAAGAACTTCTTCCGTTCGCCTCATCTATCATTCACTCTGAGGCGGACAAGATTAAGTATTTCAGCAAGAGGCTGAAACCTCGTATGCGGCTACAGTTGCTTAATCATAATTGTGCCACTCTGGCCGAGCTCATTGAGAAAGCTCTTACCTATGAGCTTACTGCTAAGGAGATTGCTAAGCAGCAACCTTCATCTGCTAGCAAGAAGTCCAAGAACCGTAATCAGTCTGACGGGAGCCAGGCCACTTTCAAGAAACCACGTGCGGGCTCTACTTTTTATGAGCGACCTCCCCTGGCGTCTAAACCCGCGGAATCTCGATCCACGAGCGCCGCCTGGCCATCACCTATTTCAATCTGGAGGAACAGGCCATTTCGGCACCAAATGTCCAAGCGATCATCACGTGCCACAATCAGGGATTGCCGGGCATAGGGCCTGCTTTTGCCGTAGGGACTCTAAACCCACTCCGCCATCTCAAGCTCCTGTGTCATTCGGGTGCGTAATCAAAGGCCACTCGGGCTGCGTTCAAGACGACAGGAGCTAAAGGAGGAGCCAAGAGCTATCAGACGGGAACGTCCGGTTCGGGGCCCGGCAAGCCCTGAATTTATGAGATGAAGAAGACTGACGATCCGGAGGCCCGGATGATCTCAGGTACACTCGATATTCTATATCAACCTGTGTGTACCCTTTTTGATACTGGTGCATCGCATTCATTCATTTCCGAGTCATGTTTGAGTAGACTACGTATGGGTAGTGCTACTAGTTGTGAGCCTTATGTCATTGGTCTACCTGACGGTAGAAGAATTATCGGAAATCGTGAGATTCAGAATTGTCCGATTCAGCTTCATAGCCGTGTATGGCTAGCAGAAGACCTAATCGTAGTAGATTTGTCGAGAGACGACGTCATTCTGGGTATTGATTGGATGGATCGTCATGATGCCATCATTAGTGTCCGTAAGCGTATGATCACTATCATTTCAGACGATGGGGTTGAATGTGTGTTTCAGGGAGGTAATCCCGGCTGTTCTGGAAAGGTCATTAATTTGATGACAGCAGTGAGATTACTCAATCAGGGATGTGTCGGTTATTGGTGATATATGACCAAAACAGAGAAATCATCAGTAACGTTGACGGACATTCCGGTAGTGAAGGAATATGCCGATGTTTTTCCAGACGAGTTACCTGGTTTGCCTCCACAGAGGGATGTGGAATTCACGATTGAGTTGGAGCCTGCACGCCCCCGATATCGAAGGCACCGTGACGGATGGCCCCGACCGAAATGCAGGAATTAAAGAACCAACTTGAGGAATTGTTCGAGAAGGGTTATATTCGACCGAAAAGGCCCTCGTGGGGAGCACCGTGTTATTTGTCAAGAAGAAGGATGGTTTGTTCCGCAGTGTATTGATTAATGGAATTGAACCGGGTGACGATCAAGAATAAGTATCCTTTACCCCGTATTGATGACCTCTTAGATCAACTTCGTGGAGCTTCAAGATTTTCCAAGATCGACTTAAGATCCGGATATCACTGGGCCATGGATTCGAGAGTCGGATATCGCAAGGACGGAGTTTCGAACACGCTATGGTCATTATGAGTTTGTGGTTATGCCGTTTGGGTTAACTAATGCACCTGCGACATTCATGGAATTAATGAATCGGGTTTTCATCAACTTTTTAGATCAATTTGTGGTTGTCTTCATTGATGACATTTTGATTTATTCTCGTGACCGGGAGGAACACGAGTCTCACCTTCATCAAGTTCTCGACGTGTTGAGGCGAGAACAACTTTATGGGAAGTTTTCCAAATGTGAGTTTTGGATGTTCGAAGTGACGTTTCTCGGACACGTAATTTCATCAGACGGAGTTCGTGTCGATCCTCAGAAGACGGAGGCTATTCGAGATTGGCTACCTCCGAAGAATGTTAAGGAAATCCGAAGTTTCCTCGGATTAGCTGGTTATTATCGGCGATTTGTGGAAGGATTTTCTAAAATCGCTCAACCCATGACGAATCTTTTACGGAAAGATAAGAAATACACGTGGTCCGACGCGTGTCAACAGAGTTTTGAGGAACTCAAGAGCCGGTTAACTTCAGCACCTGTTCTTTCCTTACCGCAAGGGACGGAGGGATTTGTGGTCTATAGTGATGCGTCCGGACAGGGTCTCGGATGTGTACTCACACAGAACGGGAAAGTTATTGCTTATGCTTCACGGCAATTGAGACCTTGCGAGGTTAATTATCCGACCCACGACCTGGAGCTAACAGCCGTGGTGTTCGCATTGAAGATTTGGCGTCATTATCTTTATGGCGTTACCTGTCGGATATTCACCGATCATAAGAGTTTAAAGTATATATTTACTCAGAAGGAGTTAAATATGCGACAGAGACGGTGGTTGGAACTAATCAAAGATTATGATATCGAGATCCTTTACCACCCGGGCAAGGCGAATGTTGTTGCCGACGCCTTGAGTCGTAAGTCCGTTCAGGAGCAGATGCTTGCTCGACACAGCCTGAAGGAACTTCAGCAGGAATTTCTGAGACCCGAGATCGAGGTCTGGTTACAACGAGTACAAGGGCAACTTTGTACGTTGGAAATTTCATCGTCACTTGAGGAGGCGATCAGGGAGAATCAGGGTGTGGACCCATTTTTGTTACGCATTCGAGAGGATGTGACTCAGGGGAAAGCCCCCGGATTTGTGGTTCACGAGGATGGACTTCTGCGTTTTAAGAATCGGTTGTGCGTACCAGCTAATGACGAGTTGAAAAACTCGATTTTGAAAGAAGCTCATGCTACCCCTTATTCTGTTCATCCGGGGTCTAGTAAGATGTATAAGGACTTGAAACAAAATTACTGGTGGAGTAATATGAAGCGAGCAGTCGCAGAATTTGTTTCGAGATGCTTAACCTGTCAACAAGTTAAGATTGAACATCAGCGACCGGCGGGCATGCTGAAACCTCTCCCTATTCCAGAATGGAAGTGGGAAGACATTTCTATGGATTTCATCACGAGTTTGCCGACGAGTCGTCGTGGCATGAATACGATCTGGGTGATCGTGGACCGCTTAACCAAATCGACTCATTTCCTTGAAATCAAGGATACGTGGGGTCCCGAGAGACTGGCCCAGTTGTTCATCAAGGAGATAGTGAGATTGCACGGTACTCCTAAAAGTATCGTTTCCGATCGTGACGGACGATTTGTGTCTCATTTTTGAAAATCAGTTCATCGGGCTATGGGAACCCAGCTTAATCTCAGTACCGCTTTTCATCCTCAGTCCGACGGACAATCAGAGAGGACTATTCAGACCTTAGAGGACATGTTGAGGGCATGCGTCCTCGATTGGAAAGACGATTGGGAAGCCCAACTACCATTGATCGAGTTCACGTATAATAATAGTTGGCATGCTTCAATTAAGATGGCACCTTACGAGGCCTTGTACGGTCGTCGTTGTCGATCTCCTTTGTGTTGGGATGACCTATAAAAATCAATCGGCACCGAGCCCGATATGCTTATAGCCGCCCGTGAGAAGGTAGCTTTGATCAGAAGTCGTTTGTTGACCGCTCAGAGTCGACAGAAATAATATGCAGATAATCGTCGTCGACCGTTAGAATTCGAGGCGGGTGACCATGTTATGGTCAAGGTCTCCCCGAGTCATGGTATCTTCCGTTTTGGGAAGAGGGGTAAGTTGAGTCCGAGATTCATTGGACCGTTTGAGATTCTGTATCGAGTAGGCGAGTTAGCTTACCGGTTAGCTTTACCTCCGGCGTTGAGCCGAATTCATAATGTGTTTCACGTATCTCAGTTGTGGAAGTATGTTGCCGACCCGAGTCACATACTTCAGTTCGATGAAATCGAGATTGCCGATGATCATTCATATGAGGAACGTCCTATACGAGTTTTAGAGCGGCGAATCAAGCAGTTGAGGAATAAGACGATTCCTTTGGTTAAAATTCAGTGGTCTAGACACGGAGTCAAAGAGGCTATGTGGGAAACCGAGGATAGTATGCGGGAGAGTTATCCCGAGTTGTTTGACCCTTAGTTTCGGGGACGAAACTCTTTTAAGGGGGGTGTGTGTAATACCCGGTTGTAATTCAGTAATTATCATTCAGTAATTATCATTCAGTAATTGATACTCAGTAATTTCACTCATTAATGATCAATTGTCACTCATATTCAATCATAGTATTCATCATTCAGAGTAATTGTATCGTGTATCAATCGTCATTCGTCATTAATCTAATTGGAGTTTCGTGCCGTGTTTATCATCGTTGTCATTTTCGTTGTGGGCTGTGCTTGAGGAGTAGCGCACGCTACGTACTCTTTTTAGCGTACGCTAATTGAGCACAGGTAGCGCACGCTACCACTCAGCATTAGCGCACGCTAATGTTACCCTGGTTGCAGTCCAGAAGGTACTGGACTGCAGGTGAGTTATTTGTAGCGCACGCTACGAGTGGTAAGTAGCGCGCGCTAGCGGGTTGTAGTAGCGCACGCTAAATATGTGGAGTAGCGCGCGCTAGGGACGGATCAGGTTGAGTCCAGTGGCTACTGGACTGCACTGGATTAATTCACAGCGCACGCTATGAGTGATATTTAGCGTACGCAATCGATATTATAGCACACGCTAATCGTTGGTTGTAGCGCACGCTATCGAGATCAGATCAGAGGACAGAAGGTTTCTGGATTCCAGTACTGGGCATCACATAATTCGTTAGCGCATGCTAACAATGGGTATTAACGCACGCTAATGGCATGACCGTAGCGCACGCTACAAAAAGGTACGTAGCGCGCGCTACCGTGTTCGGATAGTGGGTACTGGACTACCCAAATTACCCGTTAGCGCACGCTACGCACAAGGGCTAGCGCACGCTAACCTGGAATGGCTATATATTGGACAGTTAGCCTGAGTTCGTCATTTTATCATCCTTTCTCATTCCCTCATCGGTTTCGGGCGATTTTGGGCATTTTTGGAGAGTTCTCTTCGAGCTTCTATCATCCATCATCATCTTCAAGTCTTTGAGTTGGATTATCATCACTTCATCATCTCCTTAACATCTAATCAAAGGTATTAATCTCTTGGATCTAGAATTTCGGATTTTTGGGTTTTTCCTTCCGATTTTTTCGTGTAAGCTTGGATTATCATTGGAATATGTTAGATATGGATTATCTACCTTGGATAAGTATATTCTTACGGATTTAATGGTTATTTCCGGAATTATTTCAAGAACCCTTGGGGTTGACTTCGGTTATTTGGGGATTTTCCGATTAATGTAGTTGTAATCTCGAATTATGGATTCCTAATGGATTATTGATATCATTGAAGTGTTTTGTTAGTTCGATATACTCAATTTGGTGTTGGTTTCGATATATTCGGGATTGGATATTTTCGAAGTCGTGTGGTTGGTTACATATTCGTTGGAATGCCCCTATGAGTTTGATTATCGTTGTTTTCGACCTTTGGGTTAGTCGTGTTTAGTTGCTTGATACGTGTATTGAACGGTTGTTGGTAATTATTATTATTCAAGGTTGTTCGAGCGACCGGCATTTCATTTAGGACGTTGTTCGTGGACGGACATTCTTCATCGGTATTGTGTAAGTTAATTCTTACTCGGTTAAAAGGATATTCATTCCTTTTGATGTTGTTCATTCATAATCGTAACTCATTCATCATTGTATTAACCGTATCAAAACTTGTCATTGTCAATTAATCACCTCAGTCATAAGGAACGACGGTTCCAATCATTTCATTAAGTTGTCATTCATTTCACCATCATTTAATCTTGGTGAGTCATTATTCATTTTCGTTGTCACTTTTGTCATATTGTGGCATTCCGGGTCATCTCGGGCGTGCGGTTGGTATGTGTAGGATTTTCATGTCGGGCACATTATAGTCGTGTGTTGGTTGGTGGCCTCACATTGGACTGTGCACACGAGTTGATGGCTTCGTGAGACTGATTAGGTACAAGACCACACGTGTATTCGATCGATACTCGTTGGTGGCTTGTGCACAGACACATTTCCATCCCGGACGTAGTGTGGCTCCATTCCTTTGAGCCGTATCATTTGTTGATTCATATAGCATGTTTGATTGCGTATGTTTCGACAGGATATTGTATAACTGTGGATAACTCATGATTGTGTATTTTCAACTCTTGAGGATTGTTGTTCTGTGTAACTGACCCTGTTGGGGGATACTGTTTTTCAGGTCATGGCAAGGATAAAGCACGGGGAGAGCACGGTGACGGCGAGGAGTCCCAGTGATACTAGAAGGGGGCCCCAGTCTTTTCAGTCATTTATTCAGTCATTTATGTTCCCTTCATTTATTCCGCTGCAGACATTCCGTTTGAATACTCATCTCATTCAGTGTTGTGTATTTTATTTCATATAAAATATACAAGTATTCTGTATTATCCTAGGTGTGTTGTATGAAACTCCTCATCGGAGTAATTGATGTTGTAATGTGGTTCGGTACTACATTTACCCTATGTAATTCATCCATTTTCATTCGCCTGGTGGGTCCCAGTCGGGGGTTCACGGCGCTGTAATATCCGCCTAGTTTGGGGTGTTACAACATGAGCCTTTCGTATAGTATATGGCCGGTGGTAATGGTTCCTTACAACCTTCCTCCATGGATGTGCATGAAGAAGGAGTATAATATGTTGACTCTCTTAGTACCTGGCCCCGGATATCCAGGAAAGTGTATTGATGTTTATTTAAGACCTTTGATAGAGGAGCTGAAGTTGTTGGGGAGCAAGGTCATCCGACGTACGACAGTTACTCACATGAGATGTTCTACTTACGTGTTATGTGTACCGGTACCATCAGTGATTTTCCTGCGTACGGGATGCTGTCCGGATATGTTATTAGTGGATATAGAGGATGTCCAGCGTGCTTGAATGCTGACTGCGCAAGGTATCATTGTCGGAAGGTTATTAGAATGCGTCACCGTATATGGCTTGAGATGACGCATGTCTGGCGTACGGATGCTGCAGCATTTGATGGGACTGAATAGGTTGGTGATCCACCACAGGAGTGGACTGGTGAGGAAATTTTGACCGTGCTGAATGAGTATGATTTTGGGCAATTGAGCAACCATCCTAAAATAGTAGCGGCAACTCCTGAAAGACCTGACAGGTATAAGTATTGGTCTCACAAAAGTATTTTCTGGGATCTACCTTATTGGAGTAAGTTGTCGAGTAGGAACTACCTAGATGTGATGCACATAGAAAAAGATATTTGTGAAAGTGTTGTTGGTATAGTGTTATGTTGGGAAGGGAAGACTAAAGACGGCCCTAAGGCACGCATTGGTTTAAAAGAAATGAACATTAGAAAACATTTGTGGTTGAAGGAAGGGAAGGGGAGACACAAAATGCCGAAATCTGCTTACACCGTCACCCCTGAGCAAAAGGCTGAGATTTTTTCGTGGATGAAGGCTGCAAGGTATCCCACAGGATATGCTGGAAAATATAGGGGGTGTGTTAACTTCAAGAAGAACAAGTTAACAGGACTGAAGAGCTATGATTGTCATATCCTCTTACAACATTTTTTCCTGTGTTTATTCGACCATACTTGTCCAAACAGGTGGTCGAGCCTTGTGTATCGTTATCCAGGCTCTTTCAAAAGTTATGCACTAGGGAAGTAAGGAAGTCAGATCTTTGGCTCATGCAAAAGGAGATCATTTATATCTTATGCAAATTTGAGAGGATCTTCCCACCGAATTTTTTTGATCTCATGCCTCACCTCATGATCCATCTCCCTCGCCAACTTTTACTAACAGGCCCGCAACAGAAAGGCAACTTGGTGAGTACAAGGACTCTGTGACTAATAAGTCCGCACCAGAAGGATGTATAGCCGAAGCATATCGGGCATGGGAGTGTGTAACATATACCAAGTTCTATTTAGGCGCGATGGGTCCCACACCCGAGCCTATGTTAGCAATTCCAGTGCAATTTAATCCCTCCATCATCACCAGCGAAGTTGAAGGTCAAGGAAGATTACCTGACAGTCATTTACAACCTTACAAGCTACGAATTGCACATTAGTGGATATTACTTAACTGTCCAGAAGTTCAATATTGGAAAGACATTCACCTTTTATGTGATGCTTTGAATGGAGACATTAGATTCCACAATGAAACATTTGTTGATTATTTCGAACAATAGGTAAGTGTTTAATGATTGTTTACTTTATTTGCTTACATAATTTACTTAATTACGACATTCACCTTAATTAATATCTAGATGACGCACATACAAAGTGATGGCCACCCGATATGGTCACGTGAGTTGATGCTTCTTTTGATGAAGCATGTTATATCTAGAGTTTATTCAATGGCGAAGGTAAATGGTGTGACATTTGTATGTATCGACAAAGATCAAAGAAGGAGGTGTCAAAATTCTAGGGTTATGATTGACGGTGGATATTATGGTGTTCTTCTCGAAGTAGTGGAACTAATTTATGGAGAAGGCTTGATAGTTTACTTGTTCAAGTGTAGGTGGTTTGATACAAATTCTAAAATCGAAAGGGAGGATAATTATGGACTATTATCTCTTGATACTTCTACAAGTTGGTATGAAAGTAATCCTTTTGGTTTTGCAACATTTGCTAAACCAGTTTACTACCTCGATGACTTGGTATAAAAAGGAGCATGGAAGATCGTAAATCATGTGGCTACGAGAATTATATATAGTGCGGCTACACTTGGACAAGAAGTCGATAAGGATGACAATGAGGCATATCAAGTGCCGGATACAACCAATATTCCACCATCCTCCACAATACTACTGAATAATGTTGTAGAAGGTCGAGTAGTTTGGCTACATGGTGAAGAACGTGGTGTTGTGTGGCAATTTATACGCCTCGACGGCGATCGGCATAAGGGCCGAGCGACCAAGCCAGCATCAAGTAATCCAAGGCATACTTGCCAAGCGAAGAGTCCAGACCGAGACCAGGCATCGAGAGATCGACGTCCAGGGCGATCGCCTCTTGGCACCTAGCGATCGACTCTGGTGCCCGACTAAAGACGACCGCCTCACTCCACGTGGAAAGCCAGCATCCGTCAAGTCTACGAAGACTGAATCTCGGGATGAAGGCCCACGTGCAGATCCGCAAAAGGCGCGGCAGAATAAGGATCTTTGACTCCAGCCCATCAACAGCTGTCAACGACAAGGACTGCCTGACCTACCGACAGACCCGCCGAAAGGTCCTAGGTATGACCTCCCAAGACAGCAACACAGGATGCATGTTGTCTTCTCATTGGTTCGCACATCCGGCTGCCAGCAACTGCTGCGGACTTTAAGGAGACCAACCCATGTGCTAAAGATGATCGCCCGCTTATTTAATACAGTAAAGGTGATCGCCCAGCTACCTTGACTCCTATAATTATGAAGCCTGCAGCAACTGGAAAAAGGTTCAAAAACTGTTGTTTTCATACAAAGGTTCAGAAACTGTTGATTTCACACGAGAAACCATCAGACTTCCATCACAGGAATATCATCTAAATTCACACAGTGAGAGACAGTCGATTTCTCATGGTTGACTACAGCACTTCATCTTTGTTATAAGAACTCACAAAGCATGAACTCTGGTTCTTCTGGCAATCATCAGCACTCAAGAGCTAGATAACTAGAGTCTTTACACTCATTGTAATTGTACTCTAACATTAATATTTGTACTCCCAAGTATTCGTATTAATAATATCTCGCGATAGCATTCAAGCCCGAGACTAACAACCCTGGAAAATCTCGTGTTATTTACTTTCCCTCGGACGTGCTCTCGCATTTTGTTTGTTACTCATCCATTCCAGCAATCCCTTCCGGGTAATATTTTGGGTAACAACAATTGGCGCTAGAAGGAGGGAATTTACCTTTATTTTCATTCTGACCGTTTCGAAGAACACTCACTGTTCTCCGGAGCATATACTTGAAGAAACACTCACTGTTCTTCAAAGAATAACCTTCAGAATCATGACGTCTGCCACCACTTCGAAGAGAGCCACTCTCCGATCCACCGGAAGTCTTATTCCGGCCCAAGCTGAGTCCCAACCTACGGCGGTGGGTAGCCGCTGCGACGCGAGACTCTCAATCCCACCCCGGAGGGATGGCCCCAGCCTCTCACTCGATCAGTTCCAAACTGCGGAACAGATCGAGGAGGCCATGTCCATCCTAAGAGAGCGACGGAGAGCATGCGAAGTGCCCGCTATAACCCCCTCGGCCATCCACTGTTCGGGCAAGCAGAAGCTCAAGGGGTTACTTGTCGAGCGATCGTCAGAAAGCCACGATTCACGAGAAAAGGCACTCGCGAGGCGGGATGATTCCGTCTTCAGCCGCCTAGGAAGTGATCCATCGTGGCGACCGGGGCATTCTGGCCCCAACCACGAGACGACGGAGTCCGAATCCATCACCAGGAGTTCGGCATACCCAAGTCCCAATCAAAAACAGGTCAGCCGTTTGGCTCCAATCCGCCGAAGAATAGAGCCCCGCGGCAAAGACATCATCTACAGCGAAGCCAGGGGATCAGTACTTGATCGCCTCGGCTCCCGCTCCGAGCGCCTAGCCACGAGCAGCTAGGCCAAGGTGATGGCCGCTATGCAACGCCAACTCGACGAGATGAAAGCGCTCCTGGAAACCGGGGCAGGCGCCAGGAGAAAGGTCACCGGACCGAGTGAGCCACTCGCAGTCCAGATCGAGCTTGCCCCCGTGCAACCAAAGATCGCTCCTCCTCAAACGCCTTTGTATGAGGGGAGATCGGACCCCGAGACTCACTTGAGCAAGTTCCGGATCTACATGACCGGATATGGGGCGTCAGATGCGACTAGGTGCTGAATATTCCCGTTAACATTGGGCGATCTGGCCCATAGGTGGTACATCTCACTGCCACCGCGATCAATCAATTCCTTTGAGAAACTAGCGAGCGACTTCACGTCATAATTTTCCGCCGCTATACCAGAAGGTCCCCACCGCATGATGAAAATCAGGCAGGGGGGAGACGAGTCCGATGTAGATTACATCGATCGGGTGGATGAAATAGTCCTCGCCGGCGAGCCCATTAGCGACGAGCTCTCCCTCTACTCGGTCCTGGAGGGATTCTATGGTCATTCACCCATGTTTAGGAACCTCAGGAAGGACATCCCCCCGACCTACGCGATCTTCCGGGCCAAGGCTGCCGATTTTCTGGCCAGGCAGAGGCTGCTCACCCTTCGCCTAGGCGAGGGGACGCCGTCTCCCATCCAAAATACGATGATCGCCAAGTCTAACAAGGTATCGCCAAGACACCCGGTGATTTCAAGGGCTTCGAGGATGTGGAAGCCCATCTCCTCCACAACTTCAACCGAACTCCGACCCATATTTTTTACGCCATCTAGGGGCACGAGCGGCTAAGTGAGCCAAAGGCGATAAGGGATAACGGTCATCTGGACCGCAACAAATTTTGTGCTTACCACAAGAGTCCTGGCCACAACACCGACCAATGTCGCGACGTCCTCGGACAACTCTGGAGATTGTTCGAGGAGGGCAAGCTGGACAGTTTATTGGCTTAGCCGGAGGCCCGAAAATCTCCCAAACCGATCGTCAGAGTCGAACGCGATAGGCTGGAAGGCTCATACGAGTCGACCCCCCGATCAACCTCGGCGGCCAGATCTATATGCTTCAATCAAGAGGTGGGAACTTCATAAGTCTTTCCCTGATTCCCACCACGTCAAACCAAAGGCTACTGCCTGAGCAACGCCTCGAAAAAGAGGATGACTCTCTCGCCCTCAAAAGTTCGTCATTTGACATGATGGACCCAGGCAAGCGATCGCCTCCCACAGCACAACGTATACCGTCGAGGATCGCCAACTAAAATGACGGTCCGAGGTACAAGAGTGCTGCCATGGTCGTGGAGGTCGATGAAACCGACGACCCATCCATGCAAGGCTCCTTTGGGCAGAGATCGCTCGCCCTTCATTTAAATATGAGGCTGGCATAGCCGAAGGACCCTCCAAAACAAATCAGAGGATGACTCGCTCGCCCTCTAAAGTTCGTCATCAACATGAAGTACCTAGGCAAGCGATCGCCTACCCTTGCACAACATATACCGTCGAGGATCACCATCTAACATGACGGTCCGAGGTAGAAAAGTGCCGACATGGATGTGGAGGTCGATGGAACCATTCTCTGTGACCATGCAAGGTTCCTTTGGGCAACGATTGCTCGCCCTTCATTTAATTACGAGGCGGGCGTAGCCAAAGGACCCTCCAAAATAGATATGTGGACACGCTCGTCCGCCCTCAAACGTCCATCATCTAACATGGTAGATCCGGACAATGCGACGCATCCCTCACCCCGTCACAATGTATACCGTTGAGGATCGCCATCTAACATGACAATCCGAGGTAGAAAAGTGCTAGAAAGCTGCGGTCGTGGAGTCGATTAAATCGACAACGCGCCGTTCAAGGACTCCTATAAGCCGAGATCGCTTGCCCTTCGTTTAAATATGAGGCGGGCGTAGCCTACGGAGGACCCTCACAATTAAGTGAGTCGCAAGAAGTTGGCCATCAGACAGAATGTCGCTCGCGCACAAGTCATGGTCGCGGAGGTCGGTTCCATCGAACTCCACGATTGTGCACGGTTCCTCTAGGCCGGGATGGTCAGCCTTCCTCGAGGAATATGCAAAATTGAAGACCGCTCGCTAAATGATTTATTTTCGTTCCCTTACTTTCACTAAGTAAACAAAAACAAGGGGGAAGAGCGGAGCTATATGTACCACGATCATCTTTACTCAAATACACGTACGACGATCGGCATTGTTCAGATATATGTGCAACGATCGACTTTGTTCTAAAGTTACCAGTATGAGTTTATCAATTCACTTGGAGCTGTACGCACGACAATCGTTCCTCAAACACTTATATAAAATCATATATGCAAAAGATCAGAGAAGCAAATATTTATTTCATTTCACTTGGAATACAAATACAAGCACGGTCGCCCGAAGGCAAAATACAACGAAAGCTATAAAATTTCAAGTAAAAAGCGAGCAAAGCTCAGGGATTGACGCTCGCTCCATCGCCAGTAGCAGGCTCTGCACCCCCATCCTCCGGGGCACCCGGATGAACAAGGTTGTCCGGCAACGGGTACCAGCTCAAATCGATCCCATGATCTGCGGAAAGGTCAAGGATCGGCACGGTGAAGTCTGGCTGCAGAGGGTGCTCAAGCGCATAGGCTATGAAATTTTCAGCCAAAGGGCCGACCTCGAGCCCTCCCTTCTTAGCGGCGCGGATCGCGTCAGCATAAGTCATATAGTAGGCGAATTCGCTGACGTACTCTACGTTAAGGAAGGAATCAGCCTCAGTCGCCTTCAGCTTTCCCGTCAGCTCCGCAACCGTTTAACTCACGCCCTCGAGCTCGGCAGTTTTGGCGGCCAGCTCTTCCTTCGAGGATGCCAGCTAGCTGATCAGTCGGGCGACGGTCACCTTCAGCTTGTCGGACTCCTTCTGCGCGGCCGCGTGCGACCTGCGGGCTTCTGTCATCTGGTCCCGCATCTGGTCAGTCGCCGCCCGTGCCCGGTCAAGATCCTGCCTCGCCTGCTTAGCCTCCTCCACGGAGCTCTTCTCCATGGCCGCGAGCCTGTCGGCAAACTCAATGTTTCGTTTCCGTGCGGCTTCGAGGTCCGCATGGATACGAGCAGTGGACAGCCGCCCCTCATAGTCCCTCACGGTCGGAGCATCCATTGTCGCCGTCTGAAGGTCCAGCACGAAAGTAGCCTACATCGCGTCAGCAGATCTCCAGCACGCGATCGCATCCAGATCAGTCATCCAGGCCTTCAGGAGGGAGGCGGTAGCCCGAGCGGCGTAAGAAGGGATATTGCTGACCTCGCGCGGAGCTTTGCTCGTCAGGAAGTCCAACACCATCGGCGAGCAGTTCGGTTCGGAGTGGCGGATCCTGCACAAAGAGCAAAAGAGTTGGTATGTTTCCTACACAAGTGACAACTCAGCAAAGCGACCGGACTCACCTTTCGACCTTCTTTGTGTCACGGCCGAAGAACAGCCTGCCACGCGGAGTCTCGGCCTCAGCGGTCGTCATGGCTTGAAGGAAAGCCGAAGAAGGCGTGGACCCCTCCACCACAGGAACCACGGAAAGCGGAGGAACGGAGGTCAGCGGCTCGTCAGCAGTGACAGGGACCGAGGGCTCCACAGTTCTCCATTTCTTGCGAATGAGCCGAAGTTGCTCCTCCTCCCGAGGCAACTGCTCTTCGACGACAGGCTCCAGGAGAGGTCTTGCCTCCGGGGTCAGTCGCAGAGGAGCAGCAGGAGCTCGGCTCACAATTTTCCCTTGACGAAGACGGTTTATGATCCCCGGATTAGACATGGCAATCGCAGCATGGGGCTCTGGGAAACAAGGGAAGCGAATTTCTGCAAAAGAAAACAATCGACAAAGTTAGTAATCTTCCTCAATCAAGACGATCGACATGTCAAAGAAGATCGCAAAAGGTCGTACCTGGAACCTTTAGATGGCGAGGGTAGCGAAATAGCCGAGCGGCCAACCAACAGGCTTCGTTGTTGATCCGGTGTGCGTCTATATACTCGTTAGGAAGACTCTGTATCTTCTCCCAGACGATCGCGAAATCAAAAGCAAGGCCGCCTACCACCGGAACAATGACACCTGCAAAAACAAGGCCAAAATCAGATCAGTTTAGAATGTATCCGAACGAAGGGAGAGTCTAAATCCTTACTCGGACTCCTCTCCCGAAAGCTGGTGGGAATATCCAACTCGTCGGTTGGGTTGACGCTCGCTGCCGACTTCCACGCGCAGCCGACCCTGAACCACTTCGACGGATCGCCCCTTATTTTGTTCGGGACCCCAAGAATCACCCGGCCTGAGCGACCTTAGATGTGGTAGCCGCCGATAGAGCCTTTTTGAACCGTCAATTTGAAGAGATGGTTCATCTCCAATGGCGAAGGAAGACGATACAACCTATGGCCACCAAACAAAGTGAGGGTGCAAACGATCTGCAGCCAGGCGTTCGGCATCAATTGAAGCGGCGCCACATTCCAGGTGGTCAGCAGGTAGGAGACAACAAACGGCAACAGGAGTTGCAGTCCAGCTTCCATTATCACCTCGTTGACGGTGACCATGCCCTCGGGAGGTTGATCGGCTTGCTCGTTCTCGGCGGGCACGTGGAGGCAAACATCAGAAAGAACATGGAACCTCGCCCTCCAATGGTACAGATCCTTCCTAGTTGCCGAGCTCCCGATCTGGCCAAGGGTCCACGTAGAGCGGCGAGCAGCCCGGAACAACGTCCGCCTTACAGGTTCATAAGGATGGGCTATCGAGTATTCAGTAAAGTTAAATTTGGGGAGTGGTCCGGCCAATCTCTCCATGAGATTGGCAAAATCTTTGAAGGCTTTTCCGAACGCGCTGTTCCGCTCCCAGTGCGCCGTCGCATCCATCTCCTCCTGTTTCAGTGAACGAACCCGCTCGGCCTCTGCCTCCTTGGCCGCATCGGCTTCATTAAAAAGTTATTCGACCTCCGCGGGCTTAATCCCAGCGCGGATTGTAACACCCTCAAGATATTCGAGGTATATTACAGCGCCGTGAATCCCTATATGGGACCCACCAGGCTGAACAGCATCATACTCATCGACTCACATAAACGACAGAACAATATCATGTCATAAAGACGCAAAACAGAACAATCCACCCGGTTCATCCGGTCAATATAACATCATCATCCAACACAACATAATAAGCAACAATACAATCCAAACGAACAAGGACCCCTTAAGTACTCGAGTACAACTATTAGTTCAAAACCACAAAAGACAAAAAGGTAAAAGACACTAAAACGTCACTTGTGCACAATCATCACGCACGGCCATCATCCGTGTACTGGTCCAGCGCCCGCTCGTCTCGATGAACCTGACCTGAAATTCATAAAACAAATTTCCCCGAAACGGGTCCCCAGAGGGGTTAGCAATTACGCTAGTACAAGTAACCAGATGAACAACTTACATCTTACACATATAGTAATGCATGCAATAAAGAAAACCGTTCGAAAGCACTCATTTCCGGAAATGCCAATATCAAATCACATTTGTAAAATGCACCACAATTAACCGTCGATCCACACCTCCGTGGACCCCTACCGAGACCCCGTCGGATCTAATCCGTATTGGTTAAAAGCAAAGCTCGTCGATCCACACCTCCGTGGACCCCTACCGAGACCCCGTCGAGTCTAACCCGTAGTGAGCATACACACACACACACACAATTTCTCATACAAAACTACTATGCCAAGATTGTAAGTTCATAAGGATACTTGCCTCGATTAATAGACGGTGACGCGAACGGAACGGAAGAATCAAGCACGACCGTGAGGAACCGACGGATGAACCTAACGATTCGAACAACACAATCACAACCAAATCTAGACGATTACGGAAATGGAATACACCCGGAAACCCGCCTACGATTCATGTATATTCATACCAAAATAACAACGAGGGCGGACCACAACCAAACCCTTTCGATTCCGTAAAAATCCACAAAATATCCATGAATCCGTAGGAAAACTAAAGATACTAACAATATCAATCGTATACATCATGAATCCACCAACAAAACGGAACGAATCGGAAGAAAAACCCAAAACCCCCAAATTAATCGAAAATAGGGTTTTAGAATATTACCTTAGGAGATTCAAGTACCAAGATCCGTAGAACACGCGTTAGATTGATTGCCCGAGCCTTACAACTGAAGGAAGATGATGAAAAATCGACTCCCGAATGAAGAATGCTTGAGAGTTCTCCCCTCCTTAGCTCTCTCTCTCTCTCGCGCAGTGAAAATGGAGAAGAAGCCGGCCGATTTCGTCTAATAAAGACGAATTTGCCTGATTGACCGCCGTGTGCCGCGGCACAGCCGAAAATTTACTCCTGTGTTTTCGCGTTGTGCCGCAAGATACCGCGCAGCCGCGGCACCGGCATACTGGGTTTAGGTCGCAGAAGACACACGAGTGTGCCGCGCACCGGACAGTATGCCGCACTGCTGCTCGGCACCGTGCGCGGCACCGAATGGGTGTGCCGCGGCACACAGTACAGATCGCTCGACCAACATTTGGAGAAATTTGTGTGCCGCGGCGCACGCACCCTGTGCCGCGGCCCACACCCCTATTTGGGTCCCAAAAATGATAAAATGATCCGGAAAGAGAATAAAACGATAGGAATCAATATTTGGGGACTAATAACACGAAATGGATCCACGGCAACCCCGAAACGGCGGTTTCGCACAACAATAACAAGAATACAGTTCAACAGTTTGACAGGAAGGACACACTGAAAAGTACACGAGGGTCACTACGATCGAGAAATACACCAAAAACAAAAATACAGGGGAAAGAAAAATACGGATATTACACGGATGGCCTCGACGGCGGTGTCCATATGGTGTAACACTCCCAATCCGCTCAGGGATATTACACGTCGTAGAACCTTTCCTCAAGGGTCTACCAGGCTGGTAACAACATCGAACAACTCAACAATGCCTTTAAGGCTAAAATGACTCAGTAGACCGATTTGGTCTTTCAATAATAACATACAACTCAATTCCAACACATACCCACACAGGGGTCAAAATACAATAAACTCCCATACAATGGGAAAAAAATACTGCAGCGGAAAAGAAATACAACTAAACCAATACGACATCAATGGGTCCTCGTGTGATTAGTATCGTTCATCTTTCATCATCCTTCATGCCGACCCTGTGCTATGCTCTAAAACCTGAATGCAATACAGACATCCACCCCCCGAATACTCAGGGGTTAGCAAAACTCCACTGTTTTGCTAGTGCAAGTACAAGTGCAAAAATACGAGCCATACAATACAAGTTCCAAGGACAATAATAACCAGGAATCCTCAAAGATTTAAACATAACGAAAATACTTCCCGAGGCGAGAGTTTAGGTAAAGCTTTCTAAAATCGAAAGATCCTAAGTCAAGGGAAATAATTTATAAAGTGATTTAAAATGCCATCGGGAGTTTTGATAGAAACAACTCAGGATTTTCGAATCCTTCCCTTTCCAAAATCGACGGGGGTTACAGCCCAAAGGTTTTATTTTCACAAATAGAACCAACAACAATTCACAGGGCCAGAGCTCGCATCAAGTGTCCTCAATGGACATAAAATCAACACAACATAATCACATACAAGCATCGCCTAGGACTGGGACGAATCTACAAATCCCACTCGAGGCCTCTAAGGACCCTCCCGAGCTGGCCACAATCATAAAACAAATCACGCACATGCATCGCCTAGGACCGGGACGAAGCCACAAATCCCACTCGAGGCCTCTAAGGACCATCTCGAGCTGGCTAGCTAAACAATTCACACACCATATCTCACGGTTGGATCAATCACTTGTTGCATCCTGACCACATAATCACAAGCCATGTGTCACCGTAGATTATCTCAGGCTCTCACTGTTGGATCAATCACTTGTTGCATCCTGACCACATGATCACGTGCCATGTGTCATCGCAGACCTTCAACCATATCTACACATTCACACAAATAACATATCACATCAATAATATCCAAGTAATTCACTCGATGGCAACAAACACAATGCACGATGCAATGGTCAAATCACAACGCACCGATATGAGATAATATATACATATATTTTATCAAAGCACAACGACAACACCAAGTGTATTCATAGTAATTCACGTAACCATCCACGAACATAATGTTCACAAAACACATGCGTTTTGAAAGAGGGCCTTTAAAAAGGCTAACCGGGTCTTTGAAAGTGATTCAAACGATCAAATGAACACAAGGCGACGATCACTAATTATCATATCCATAAAACAAGAATTGTATGGACAAGGTACTTGCCTCGAATAACCACAACGCGGAGAATCGACCGAAGTAGGTTGGCACGAACCGACTACGAACTCGCCGACTCCACCGAACGACAACCCGCAACAATAAACTACGAATGACAACAATAACAACGAAAATGAATTCCAAAGTACGACCCAAAGTCTCTAAATTCAAGGAACAGACGACGAAAGTTCAAGGGTTTCCCCCAAAACGGCCAAGAACACGAATCAACCGGACAAAACATGAAAATGGACTTCCCAACCGAAATATGGATATTCAATCCATAGGATATGTTTAAAAACATCATTTTACAACAATCAGTTCATCAAAAACAGATGGAAAACGAAATCAAGAACAAATCCCCCCAAAAAGTCAATTCGAGGGAAATCAAGAAATATACCTTGATTCGACGAAGAACAATGGATTAAACGATGTTAAACACATGAATAATACTAAGATTAATCATACCCAACATGGATTAATCAACAATACGGAACGAATTGGACAAAAACCCGAAAACCTCGAAATTTCCCAAAGATAGGGTTCTAGGAAATCTAACCTTGATTCGTTGGAGCAAAGGATGTTATAGGATGATCAATCAATGATATGAACTCAAGAACTTCGTGGATAGATTGACAAACATCATGGATTCAAGATCCCCAAGGCTCCAGCCGCGAAAGAGAAAGAGAGAAATGGGAAAAATGACTGAAACCGGACTGCTCGGCCATGTTTATACTGGTGCAGCCTAGCGTGCGCTAGGCTGCCGAGCTAGGATGCGCTAACGGCCCAGGCCGCAATCCATAGACTTCCTGGACTAGACTGCTCGGACAGGTAGCCTTCCTGCCGTAGCGTGTGCAGTGTCCGACAGTAGCGTGCGCTACCTGCCGATCCACCCGAGTCCCGAACCCCTCTGCCCCTACTGTCTCGACCGACTAGCGTGCGCAGCTAACCGGCCGTAGCGTGCGCTGCCTCTCGGCCGTAGCGTGTGCTACCTTCCGGTCATAGCATGCGCTACGCCGGTTCCTGCCGCACCCGTCCTGCCAGCGCCCGCAACCGTCCGGCCAATGCCTGCAACCATGACTCGACGACTAGATTATCCGAAATCGCACAGAACGAACACGACAAAACGCATGTGGGAAACATCATCGACCCGAAATGAAAAAGCATGCAACAATTAATCGCATGCGACCATGAAAAGGGCCAAGACAACAAATACGAATGCGGATACTCACAACTTTAGGTAAATTACAAAATGGCCCAAAACGCCCGAAAATCACGATACGTGATCGAATTACCAAACCGAAGTTCACAACACGTCTAACAAAGTTAAATGGACTTATGGGAAACTCGAAACAGTAGTTTCGAACGAGATTCGCAAGAATCGAACTCGAGTGTGGAAACGTCGCTACGAAGCACGGAACTCAACAAAACAACACCGAAACGAACTCGGATGTCAAAAATTGCAGAATTAATCATTCTCAGAATGATGAAACGGTCCCAAGTGAGTCGTCAAAATGTACTCTCGCCAACAAAAAAAATATAACCGGAAATCGAATTTGCGGATATTAGGGCTGGGCACTTGAACCCGAAATCCCGATCCCGTTCCGATCTCGTCCCGAAAACTAGCGGGATGGGACGGGATAGTTTCTTAAAATGGCAATCCCATCCCATCACGTCCCGCTCTGTTACTATTCAAATGGGACGGGATGGGATCGGGACCATCCCGATGAATCCCGTTCCGTCCCGTAATATTTAATATAATCAATTTTTTTATATATCATTTAATTATGTAAACCCTAAATTGATGTATGATGTATGAAACATCAAAGTTTCAGTAGTAGTTTTCAGTTTTAAGTTGATGTTTCCAGCACTTTCAATTTGAATTTTATCTTCACTTGTTATGTTGATGTAATATGCGCTATATATGCAGTTGGATTATTGATCTATTGTCCTTTGTGCGTGTTTACGTTATTATCTATTTTGTACTGTGTGTTTTTTAAGTTTCTAATGGATATTGAGGGTCACTTTTTTTTGGAATGATTAGTTTGTTTGTTTTTTAAAATTTTTACCTCATTCATTTGATAATTCCAAGATTTATAGCCGTCTCATTCGTTTTTTCACAGTTTCTGTCAAGGTCAATAAATGTTCGGGATATCCCATCCCGTCCTGGTCCCTACCCGAACCCGAATGGGATCGGGACGTGCGGGATGAATTTCAAAATACGCAATCCCGTCCCGTCCAGTCCCGGTAATTTATTTTCGAGACGGGACGGGATTCGCCCAATCCCGACCCATCCTGTCCCATGCCCACCCCTAGCGGATATTACATACTACCCTCCTTAAAAGAAGTTTCGTCCCAAAACTTAAAACATGTAGGGAGACGCAATCTCCCGCCAGGAAAACTCAACGAGATACATAAGAAATGCATAACTTACACCCAACGGCGAAACGTTACAAGCAACGCAGAGGAGTATACGGCGTGAAAACACGCTCCACGACGGCCAACACAACGCCACCGGTAGACACAACCAACAAGTGACAAGCGTCATCAAACAGATAATAAAATCAAGTCAATTATCCGAACAACCACAAAACACTAAGCACCTATTACAAGGAAACACGCACAATCAAGAAAATAGAAATAAACACACAAACGATCCACAAGGACCATCACAAACAATTCGGACTACGGCAAAATCCTCAAAACCACACTAGGCATCTCCGTGTCCTTTCGGAGCAGAGACGCAACCTCGATCCCCAAATATCTCAGCTACCGTCTCGCATTGCACGGCTCGGTGACCCATCTAGCCACACCCAAAACAACAAACTAACGGTGAACGACGATTCTTCGGGGTACGAGATCAGGCAACAATAGTCAGACAACCCCGATCGAACAACAACGATCGCACAACAATGACCAAATAATAATGATCGAACAACAACGATCAAATAACAATGATCGAATGACAACAGTCGAACAATGACTCCGAAGTCCCCACTTCAACTCCAGACATTAAAAGAACTGGTAGAAAGTGAAATATGTTACTTTCTGTAATACCCGAGATTTCTGATGTGTATTTGAACCTTGTGATATTGTAATTATTGTATTTTGATCTGAGTATTATTTTCCGTATTTCATGATCCGGTGTTGTTGAGCGCATGATTGCATGATTGCGTTCAATATTGTGATTTTGCACGTGTAGCGCATGCTATCGACTAGGCGTAGCATACGCTAATTTGGGTTTAGTAGCGCACGCTATATATGAACCTTAGCGCGCGCTATACGTAGTCAGTATGATTGAGACGTGTTGGTAGGTGAGATCAGGCCGCGGATCTTGGTCGGATTATGTCGGGATGAACCTGGAGGGCTTTCGGGAAAAGCCAAGTCAACGCGGTAGCGCATGCTAATGATATGAGGATAGCACACGCTAAATGCTGAGTACAGTGAAGTCAGTAAGTTTCGTATAGCCGTTAGCGCACTCTATGAATACGGACTAGCGCGCGCTAATAACCGTTTTCTATATATAGGACAGCACCCTTTTTCATCTTTTCAGCTTTCATCACTATCCAAACCCAAATTCTGAGACACAGAGAGTCACTCTCTCCATCCTAAACCCTTCATATCATAATCCTAGTCCGAGTTAAAGATTGTAGATCATTTGAGGTTGGTGTTCAAGCTCTCGGTGTTGGATTTCTTCAAGATCCTTCGTGTTCTTCACTACTTTGAGGTAGGTGATTCTTCACCAATATTAGTAATATTCTGAAGGATGTTTTGATCATGATTTGGGATTGTTTAGTCAGTTAATTCGTAAGTAGTCGAACATCATGTTGTTAGAAGGATATTTTTCGATGCTTCGGTACTTCTTCATCGTATAGACCGTTGAACCTTTTTAGTGTGTCTGGACTCCTAAGCATATTCATGTACCTTCTAATCTATATTGGCGAGTTCATGGAGATTAGAAAGTTCTTAGGTCTTTACGTAATGGGATCATACGTTTTGGAATTTGGAATGGATTGAACTTAGGATATTTTCTTGAAGATCAAGATGAATTAAGATGTTGTGATGGTTATACGTATCCTTGTACCTTGAAGTCGTTTAATCCGTAAAAGATCTTTCACAAACCGTATGAACATAGTATGCTCGGAGATGACATGTTTTATCACTGAAGATTTCATGAGTTTCATCACCATTAGATCAATTTTCTGCCAAATAGTAAACTGCCATGCACCGGTAGTGCACGCTAAGATGTATATATTAACGTGCGCTATCGGGAATGAATAACGTACGCTACATTTGGTACGTAATGTATGTTATGTCATCAGGCGAGTCAGTCGGCTGGTCAGAGAGGACTGCCGGTACATAAGTTAGCGTACGCTAGACTTTGTCGTTTACGTACGCCAACGGGCAGACTTAGCGCACGTTACGTAGAGTACGTAGCGTACGCTACGTAGTTCAGGCAGATTACATTTTTAGAGCTTTCGGCCATAGACCGGGTTGTTAGACATTCGTACGACATAAGATAAATTCTATATTATTTCTTTTGTTAAGGTTCGAGCTTGCTACGTTGATCGGAGGAGACGACCTTCGAGTGTGTTGAGATTCGTTGGAGTGTTTTGTTCTTGCCATCTTTGAGGCAAGTATCGTATTTTAAGATCATTGATATTGTATTATTGATCGTGTGTATGATTTATTCGTGTTGTTGAACATGAGATTATATTCTTTGAGTTGTCATGATATTTACGTCGATGAACATGTTGATTTGCATATGTGTATGCATAATGGTATCGTTTGTGTTGTAAATGATCCGAGGGGATCATGAGGATCCATGCTGAGGGCGCTGGATCGAATGTCCACCATGCGTTGGTCCGACGAGATCATCATGGGGATCTATGCTGAGGGCGCTGGATCGTTGGATGGGTTTTCCACCATGCGTTGGTCCGACGGGATCATCATGGGGATCTATACCGAGGGCGCTAGATCATTGGATTACCCTGTATTGTATTGATGGAATCGTGAGGATTCACATCGTTGGATTCCGATGGCGGAAGTCTGTTTTGCATGTTTTATGATGCACTGATGATTTATGTATTATGATACTTATACTAGCATTGTTTTGCTAACCCCTTCGGGGGTGGACATTGTTTTGATGTTCAGGTAGCCGAGGAGCGGGGAGGCAGCCACAGTACTGGCATGACGATGAAATGGCTCAGTGATGTGGTTGATGTTTATTGTTTATTGTTATTTGTCTTCTTGGTTCACTTTAGTACTCGAGTACGTGTGTTTTTAATCATGTCATTTTCGATATGGTTGTATAAATTAACTCAATGGATCAGTTGAACCGGTTCTGTATTTCAAAATTTAGTGGCACTGTTGAATTATATTTACTTTCTTTTAATTAGCCTTGTAAATCCTTACTTAAAGGGTTTACGGCACTGTAACTATTCCGAATATCTCGGGGTGTTACAGAATATGGTATCGGAGCTAAGATTCATGGATATCTTGGCAGTCGGGTTTTAGTTGGGTCTGTTTACTAACACGCTTTTAGTGTAACTATCGCAAGTGCACGATATCGTATCAAGTAGTAAAGTGGACTTTTTGAGTCCGGTTTATCGATCCCACAAGGAAGTTTTGTTATAATTTGAATTATACACTATTAGTCTATTTTTATAGATACTTAAGATGAGTGAAACACACAATTAAAAAGTTTTGTTTAATAATTGCAAAGAAATTGCAATAATAGTTCTAATATTATAAGGAAATAAAAAGATTGCAATAATTATAGATTGATTAAACGATAAAATGAAATAGTTGGGATTACAAACTTAGTTCGTCATTAGTTATAAAAGTTGTATTGGAGATCATAAGATGAATTTACTTATTATGTTGTGTAGATTCGATTTTCACTACTACAAAACTGGGCTTTTAACGGTTGGAGCCACATTAGCTGCCGGAACCATTGTTAAAGTGGTCTTTATTAATTTAACATGTTCCCTCAAAACCGCATTAATTCGGACGTTTAATGAGTTACAGTTAAAACATTAAATTAACAATGTTCCAGATAAAAACCACTGTTAAATGTCCAGTTAAATGTACGTTTAACAGCGGTTCCATTAAAAACCGCTGTTAAATGTACGTTTAACAGCGGTTCTTGTTAAAACATTGTTAAATTAACAATGATTACGTTAAAACCGTTGTTAAATTAATGATTACAGTTAAAACATTGTTAACATTGTTAAACGTACATTTAACGGTTTTTAATGGAACATTGTTAAATTAACGGTTTTGGTTAAAATTGTTAAGCGTCCGATAATTAACGGTTTTGAGAACATTGTTAAGTTACATCAGTAAAATTAACAACGGTTTCGCCTTAGAACATTGTTATTATTATTATTTTTTTAAAATACCAGGTTTTTTTTTATTTCCAACCCGCTAAACATACACATAAAACAAAGATCCTAAACACCAAAAAAAGATCCAACCAAAAACATCAAATAAAACCTCAACAACACAACTTTATTTCATCCATTCACCAATACAACTAAACAATTTTTATCCAACCATCCAATACAATAACATTCTATCCAATACAAAAAAAATACAACACAATTCAAGTACAGCGGCAACAAACAACCACAAGCAAAATCAAGCACAAGTAAAAGGAGAAAATGAAGAAGAAGAACACAACAACGAATACACTACAACCATGAACAAAACATGAATCAGAAAAAGGATATCCCTACAACCATGAACCAGAAAAGAAACTGAATCTTCAGGTACAACAATGGTATTCTTACAAAATTAAATGTCAAAAGTCTACGCACATAAACGGTCCCTAACCTCCAAAAATTGTTTTGCCCATTCGATTCGAATTGCACGAATACTCTCTATAGTAAGTGCCGCAACATCATCAAACATCTGTACATATAAACATATATATAAATTAACAAACTCATCAACTTAAACGAATCACTTTTAAACTGAAATAATTTAAAAAACTGAAATTCATTTAAATAATTTAATAAACTGAAATAAAAGTTTATCACCTCCATCCATCCATCGATAATACGAGACCGGACAATAGTCGACATCCAGTGCATGACGTAATACCCACACTCCCAACCTCCGTTTTGTTTATTACACTAAAAAGAATATTTTGCTCAATTATATAATGTATAATATTTAATAATATATACTTATATAGCTAATATATATATTGAATGTATTACTTACTTTGGGATATATCCACGTAATCGTCTGTTTGGATCTACTTGTATGCATACCCCCCATCACCTTAAACGCGGTCACGACACTTTTTAAAAGAAGTAATAATGTATTATGAAATGAAAACATTAATATGGGATATGATAGCTAAGTGCTTAAAGCCTTAGATAGCTTGTTGAGTAACAAATTGGGCCAAGCAAGACAATCAGTTACTAACATTGCACAAACACACACACACACACACACACACACACACATACATTTTTACTCTTACCATTCAGGACTTAACAGCTTCATAACCTGTTCATTACTCAGAGACATACTACCAGTACTATTCTTAGAGCCATTATTAGCAGCAGAGGCACTCTTTATATCATTGGTTTTATTAAAGTTATTAGCAGGTTTCAGATTAGGATTCTATTGAAAACCAGGAGGATAACCAATAACTTCAAAAAACCTATCAACAGTATGACCTTTCAATCCACAATGAGTACAAAGCAAACTATCATAATTTCCCCTGTTATTAGACCCATAATTGTTACCATTAATGTTCTTTCTCCAATTAGTATTTTTATTATCATAAGTCTTAGAAACCTAAGCCTTCTCAGATTTAACAGTTGTGGTTGGAATCCCTCTATGGGATTCTTCCCTCGATACAATGACAAAAGCATCCTTTGACTTCAGGAAGGATTTCCCTGGTCAAAAGAGTACTTCTTATGGGTTGATAAATGTCATCAAGACCCATAAGGAACTGCATCAATTTTAACAACTTACCATGATCAACAAGTTCTTGTCTAGCCTCACAGGTAAAATCAGGCAACTTAGTAAGAATATCAAACTCTCTCCACAAAGAATTCAACTTATGGTAATACTCAGACACAGGTAAGCCACCTTGTTTAAAACTATTAATCTTTTGAAGCAAATTGAAAACCATAGAACCATCAATCCTATCATATGTATCTTTTAAATCTTTCCATACAACAGAAGCATTATCAGAAAACACATGTCCAAGATACACATCTTGAGTTAAAGAACTCAAGATCCAATCAAGAACCACTGCATTACATCTGTCCCACTGGGCTTCCAAAGAAAGGACTTGCAAAGATAAGCAGTTTTAAGACATGTACCATCAAGAAAACCCATTTTATTTTTAATTTGCATAGCACTAGCCCAAACTCTATAATTCTCAACACCAGCCAGTTTAATATTCACAACAGATGCACAATTAGAATCATTAGCATGCAAATGCAGAGGATTACTCTGATCAAGTAAAAAAAAAGAGACATACTACATTTTTAATATAATATATATTTTTCAAGTAAATGCTACAAGTTAAAACTTACTTCTGGACTACGGACTTAATGCGATTGTCGGGCTTATGGTGTAGTGAGCAAAACCACACAACTTCGGCTTTTGCCGGAATAACGACCAAAAGTTGCCAATGCTCACTGCATTAACAAACGAAATATTTAATTTTTCCATAATCAATCTAAATACATCTACTTACATAATTATTAATATATAATAATCTACAAAGACAAGAAAGAAATATTAAGACTTTTAGAGAAAAAAAGAGAGGAGTTAGACGAATATGTTAGATCTTACTCATGATGGTAAGCTCCAAGGTATATCTGTTTTCTGGCATCCGACATACGCGAAGCGATGTATCTGGAGGCCTCCTCTCCCTTATTTCCCATATTTTGAATGGATTGAGGATCAAAATATCGATACAAATCCTCGTCCATCGTGCCCACGTTCAATTTAGATAAGTACCTAATTTGTTAAACAAAATATTACTACCTTATTTAAACAGATCATTTTCGCACATGGTTTCAAACATACCAGAAGCATATATTCAAGTGTAATAATTGTATTAATCAGACTCTTTAAGTGTAATAAATGTATTAATCAGACTATTAATAAATATATTAATCAAACATACCAGAAGCATATAAGTACCTAATTTGTAATAAATGTGTGAAAAAATAAAAATGCATTATAATATATTATATGTACGATAAATCTATTAACAATTATATATCAGACTCTTTAAGTGGCGATTTTTATATTTACGTTTCAAACTATGAATTTTTGATAAAAATACATAAATATGCATGTAAAGAATTACTTACAAAGTCCAAAGCGTAGAATCGATAAGGTAAGCCACCGCTGTCTTGAATGATTTCCAAAAGATCATTGTAACTTATGTACAAGGGAACGTCATCACCACCACAACCAAAGGAAGTTGTATCCCATGGCACTGTAACGGCTCACTAAAGAGAGTCGCCGCAACACTAAATAACTCTCTCAACGTGTCACTGTCACTCGACCGGTCATCTTGACGAGCATGTTTCTTAGGTGGCTCGGGTCGCTCAATATCCTAAATCATATAGAAGAAACATGAAAACTGTAAAAAAACAACTGTAAAACCAACTATTTTACATCTTTTTTTCTTTCCTTGACGGTATTGAATTAATGGTAAAGTTACAAAAAGTACCCCAAGGTCTTAGTCTAATTACATAAAAACCCATTAATCTCTCAACAGGCATTGTTCCGGTGGCAGCTCGCTCATCCTCAGAATCGCAGATGCCTTCATCGACTGGATGAAGGAAAATTCTACAAAACGTGCTAGGACAATTTGATCTCTAGAATGACAAAAGCACACTCCAAACAGTAATTACATGATCTTTTTTCTGTCATATATTTGTGGCTATCTACACTCCAAACAGTATTTTTTTTATTAAACTGCTCCTGTTCCTGCTAGTACACTATTTGAATTATAATTTAGGGCATGAGATTTTTAATGTATCTACAATGTTTGATTAGTGTCATTATTATTTGTATTTAATTTAATGTTCATGCAAAAACTAATTCGACAATTGAGGTCATTACTCATACCACTTTATCAGAAAACATAACATGTATAATATCGTTTACTAGAAGGCAAGAATGCTGTTTTCCAGCTGATGCAATGTTGTTTCTCAGTTGAAGTTAATAATTTAAATGATGGCAGCATATGCTGGTATTGATTTTATGGCATCGTAAAGTTGCACGATTCTATGGCATCGTAAAGTTGCATTGGTGCAATATAGTCAATGATGTTTTTCACAAGGACAAGCCAATAAATGTTGATGTATCTAAGGGTCTCAAATATCTTCCAAGTATTATCAATTGTCTCACATGGTTTAAAGTCTAAAGTGCTTGAGATGATGCCAAATATGTGTAAAGTATTTATTTTTTCTTTTTGTAACAGGGGACTCAGCAACCATTACTCGTCGAGTGTGCACCGGTAGACTTCGGGCTGACGTAATTAGAGATGTTAATGAGCGAGCTCAACCGAGTGACTCGGCTCGGATGAGTCTATATTTAGCCGAGCTTGAAGCTGACTTTCAGGCTCGTTGGCTCTGCGAACAGGCTCGATAGCTCAATTATTATATGATTATTATTACATATTAAAGTAATTTTTGATGTACTTTTGTGATGGTTTGAATTTATTGTCAATTACTTTTGAATATATTGTCAATTACTTGGGTATTGTTATGATAACCTTTTTTGTTATAATCTAACTAATGTCAGAGGTCTAATTTTGACAATTAATGTTCATCTCTATTATTTTGTGTACTCTACCCATTTAGAATTTGAAAGTTGCATCAGTTGAGCTAGCTTAGAGCTCGACTCTGTTTTGGCTCACCAAGCCGAAGGCTCGTTTGGTGACCGAGCCAAGCCAAGAAAATTTTTAGCTGATTTGGCTCGAGCGTTGAGAGCTTATTTTAGCTGATTTTAGCTTGCAAAGCCTGTTAGCTGATTTTTGATCCCTTGAGAGGTAATTGGAATTTTTTGTAATTAGGCTAAACATTAGATGTATCTTTTATTTAGATTTAATATTAAAACATGAAAGAAATATACCTTGATAAAGTCGGCAACGACAAGATCCTTTGGCCATGCAATAAAGGTACCTAGAGCTTCCCTCACTAAGCTTACCTCTTCAGTAGGTATAGGAACTTCGGCACCGCCATCTACGGCCTCCTCGACTACTACCTTAACCAAATGAGCTGGTAAAGGTGCACAGTGCAGGGTAGAATCACCATGATGAACTTGACCGATAGCGACTAGACGAGGAGGACGCTCGTCCACATAAAATCCAAATCGACCAGTGTCCCCAGGCGGAGTCTTCCCTCGTGAAGGGCCAGGAACATCATCGGCACAACTCCCCTTCGTACTGACACGGGTGACATGATGATCATCAGGTGTACGTAGATCGGTGTGGGGCTGCTGTGAATGGCCAAATGTCTTCATCAAATTTTGTGTCACATCATATGTGATCTTCTTCGTTAGTTCCTCCAATACACTTGATGATGCAGATCGACGTGAAGATCGTCCAAAATAATCTAGAATGCCTACACCAAATCCAATCCCACGAACACGACCAGGGTGCTCCGGTCTCCCAATGGCCTCGGCCAATATATCATGTCGTCCCTCGGGAGTGAAGCTGCCCTGTGTACACTGTGCCTCCAACTCATCCTGCAAAAGAACGTTTTTTTCGTAAGTGTAACACAAATGTGAAGAACATAAATGAACAGTTAATATTTTTCTTGTATGGATAAAAAAACTTTGTTTCATAAGTGAAACATAAAACTGAACTTTTAAAATATCTCCGCTTCATACATAACCAATGAGGTAAATTATAGATCACAAGTAGGACGGGTCATGAGCTATGCTTAGTGCTTAAATTACCAAACGGATTCATCCCATCTGTGGCAAGTCCAAGCCTAAGCTTTCTTGCCTCACCCCCAAAATCCGGAAATAAATGATCTATTTTCTTCCACTGTACAGAATCAGCAGGATGACGAATTAGTCCGTCGCATTTTCTCCCTTTTGCGTGCCATATAAGATTCTTTGCGTCATCCTTATTAGCAAACAGTCGCTTAAACCTTGGAATAATTGGAAGATACCACAACACCTTCGCTGGAGGCCCTCGTTGTGTGCTCTCTCCATCACTAGAATCATCATGCTTCACTTTGTAGCGTGATGCCCCGCACCTAGGACACTTATGTAATAATTCAAACTCTTTTCGGTACAATATGCAATCATTAGGGCAGGCGTGTATTTTCTTATACGATAAACCCATTGGACACAAAACCTTCTTCGCCTCATAAGTACGGTTAGGCAATTTATTACCTTCTGGAAGTATCTCATGTATCAACTCGAGTAATTCGGTGAAACTTTTATCACTCCACCCATTTGTTGCTTTCACATTAACCAACTTCAACACGGAAGACAAGCGTGTAAAATTTTTACAACCCGGATATAAAGGAGTCTCTGAATCACTTTTGAATGCATCATAAACATGCGCTCGTCGGAATGATTCTTCTCCAACATCACGAATCATGTCTTCAAATTGATCACCATCTATATCTACGTGTGTGTGTCTTCAGTTGGAATGTCTACTAGTTCGCCATGCCATATCCAAATCGTATAGTTTGTATTTATTCCCTCACAAATAAGATGTTCACGAATAATGTCAGCTTCATGTCGTCTCCCGTTCATACACTTGACACAAGGGCAAAAATATCTTTCATCGGGTTCCGGGCGATTTTGTCGGGCGAACTCAAGAAATTGTTCGATTCCATTATCATACTCATCACTGTTACGACTTGCATTCATCCAACTTCGATCCATTTTTCTTCTTTTCTGTTGTACACATAGTGAAATTCAATTTGCAATTCATTTAGTTAGAACCAACCACATTTAGTGTTATTTTAATCTTCTACCAAAAACATACAACTATTATTGCTATTAATATACTATGTCATCTCACTATTTTATAAAGACCGTCACCTTTTCCTGCATTAACTATTGGGAGAAGATCCTTAAGATGAAAGTTAACATCTATCCCAAAGGGAGAAGATCCTTAAGAAGTTAACCACATCTATCCCAACGTAATTCATGCTTTAAAAGGTAACAGACAAAAACTGAAAGACACACAAGAGTAATCACGCTATCCTCGTCGACCATATAGTAGATATACCTTTATGTTAGAACATAACTTTAATTAAAGCGGCCACGAGACATAACATATAGTAAATTAAAAGGTCTTGTATCCTCTCTTCCTCACTCAGGCATCCATTTAAAAAAAAATTCTTAAGATATCATTATGTTATAATCTCCTTCTTACGAAGGTAGCGGCAGAACATCCAAAGTAAAACGTTGCCACTTTGAGATATTTTCATTATGCTATAATCTCCTACAAAACAGATTTCTTTCATAGTTTCATGAATATACACTTTGAGGTATCAAGGAATACGAGCACCTCAAAGTGTACACCCAACTCAGAACCCTTAAAGTGAATATCCCATTAATGAAAGCAAAAAAACGACAGGCCATACTTCTAATTACCAATCCAATGCTCTTTTTTGTCAAAACAATTTAACAGAAAATAAGGAATACGAGCACCTCAAAGTGTACACCCAACTCAGAACCCTCAAAGTGAATATCCCATTAATGAAAGCAAAAAAAGGCAGGCCATACTTCTAATTACCAATCCAATGCTCTTGTTTGTCAAAACAATTGAACAGAAACTAAGGAATACGAGCACCTCAAAGTGTACACCCAACTCAGAACCCTCAAAGTGAATATCCCATTAATGAAAGCAAAAACGCAGCCAGGCCATACTTCTAATTACCAATCCAATGCTCTTGTTTGTCAAAACAATTGAACAGAAACTAAGGAATACGAGCACCTCAAAGTGTACACCCAACTCAGAACCCTCAAAGTGAATATCCCATTAATGAAAGCAAAAAAACGACAGGCCATACTTCTAATTACCAATCCAATGCTCTTGTTTGTCAAAACAATTGAACAGAAACTAAAAAAATCAACATACAAGGAAAGCAAGCAAAAAAAAATGGGCAGGGTGGGCGGCGGAAGGTAGCCGCGGCCGCCGATGGGGATGGTGAATTTAGAACCGAATGAGAAAAGGAGCTCAAAAAATAAGGGAAGAATGAGTTCTAATAAAATTAAATAAAAATAAATACCTGTAGGAGAGACAGAGTGTAACACCCCCAATCCACTCAGGTATATTACACGCCGTAGACCCCTTTCCACAAGGAGCTACCAGGCAGGAGACTACAAATCAAAACCCACATGCGGTCAACTTGACCAAAACATAATACCGTAGACCAATTAGGTCTCTCAAAACATAGCATAACCGTACATCTGATGAAACTAAATTACAACTCGATCACATAGTACATAAAATGTCCATCCCCTCAAGGATGACAAGAACTCAAACTGACATATCACTGATAGACGACAGACTACAACTGTGACTAGTATCGCTGCATCGCATCATCCTCCGAGCCAATCCTGTGGTTGCTCACTCTCCAGTCAGAACACCTGGAATAAATAACAAAATCCCCAACGAGGGGTTAGCGATGGAATCGCTAGCAAGTAACCAAGCTATACAATCATACATCAAGAATACAACCGTTATGAAAATAACATTTCGACAAGGTAGTAACACGATCCCCGAGTCTAAAGTCTTTTGAAAATTTATTCCTTTAAAACAAACCATGGGGATTACTCCAGAAATCATTGTAAGAGATTATTTAGAGACTTCGGGGGTCTCAGTGTAAAATCCTGAAATATGAATGTTTTTCCTTTTCAAAAGGTTTTCTTTCAAAATCATACAAATGAATTTATTCTCAACTCAAACCTCAAGACCAAAACCATATTCACTAATATAATCGGGATTCAAGATTCAAACATAAACAATTTAGAGATATCAAATCAACAGTCAGAACGTCTCCGTGGCCCCGAAGGGTCCCACCCGGATTAGTCATCAAGAATAAACTCGAACACACCCATAAGTTATCTTGACATCGCACTCGCAAGTGACGATTCTCGGAGCCCTCTCCAGACCTACCCGATTAGATAACCTTATGGTCAAATCGTAACATCTGGCCATACTCGCAAGCACGCGCCTCCGGAGGCCTCGATGGACCCTACCCGGATAACATCATTCAAGTACGCCCATAAGTTATCATGACATCGCACTCGCAAGTGTCGATTCTCGGAGCCCTCCCCAGACCTACCCGAATTGATAACCTTATGGTCACAACGTACGTCTGGCCGTACTCGCAAGCACGCGCCTCCGGAGGCCTCGACGGGACCCCTACCCGGATAACATCTCAACTCTCTACTATACACAATAACAAAGGTATAATATGTAACACCCCAAACTAGGCGGATATTACAGTGCCGTGGACCCCCGACTGGGACCCACCAGGCGAATGAAAATGAATGAATTACACGGGTAAATGTAGTACCGAACCACATTACAACATCAATTACTCCGATGAGGAGTTTTGTACAACACACCCAGGATGATACTGAATACAAGTATATTTTATATGGAGATAAAATATACAACAATGAGTGAAATGAAAATCCAAACGGAATGTCTGCAGCGGAATAAATACAAGAAACATAATGACTGAAAAGACCGGACAGACTGGGCCCCCCTACTAGTATCACTGGGACTCCTCGCCGTCACTGTGCTCTCCCCGTGCCTTAGCCTTGCCATGACCTGAAAAACAGCATACCAACGGGCCGATTACGTAACAACAATCCTCAAGGGTTGAAAATACACAATCATGATATATCTGAAATTATGAATTATCCTGTCGAAACATACGCAATCAAACATGCTATATGAATCGACTATCAGTACGGCTCAAAGGAATGGCGCCACACTACGTCCGGGATGGAAATGTGTCCGTGCACAAGCCACCAACGATCAATACACGCGTGGTCTTGTACCTAATCAGTCTCACGATCAATCGACTCGTGTGCACAGTCCAATGTGAGGCCACCAACCAACACACGACTATAACGTGCCCGACATGAAAATCCTACATATACCAACCGGCACGCCAGTATGACCCGGAATGCCACAATATGAAAAAAGTGACAATGAAAGTGAATAATGACTCACCAAGATTGAATGATAGTGAAATGAATGATAGCTCAATGAAATGATCGGAACCGTCGTTCCTTATGACTGAGGTGATTAATTGACAATGACAAGTTTTGATACGGTTAATACAATGATGAATGAGTTATGATTATGAATGAACAACGACAAAAGGAATGAATATCCTTTTAACCGAGTAAGAATTAACTTACACAATACCGATGAAGAATGTCCGTCCACGAACAACGTCTTAAATGAAATATCGGTCGCTCGAACAACCTTGAATAACACAATTACCAATAATCCGATCATTACGCAAATCAAAAACGATCATAATCGACTCAAACGTCGATATAACAATATTCGAACTAGAATATATCGAAACCAACTCCAAGATGAGTATTTCAAACCATCAAAACACTTTCAATGGTATCAATAATCCATTAGGAATCCATAATTCATGATTACAACAACATCAATCGGAAAATCCCCAATTAACCGAAGTCAACCCCAAGGGTTCTTGAAATAATTCCGAAAATAACCATTAAATCCGTAAGAATATACTTATCCAAGGTAGATAATCCATATCTAACACATTCCAATGATAATCCAAGCTTACATGAAGAAATCGGAAGGAAAACCCAAAAAATCCGAAATTCTAGATCCAAGAGATTAATACCTTGATTCGATGTGATGAAGATGATGAAATGATGATCAATCCGAAAGATGAGCTTGAAGATGATGATTGACGATTACACCTCGAAGAATCCTCTCCGAATCGCTCGAAATCGCCCAAAACTACCGAAGGAATGAAATGAGATGAAAAATGATGAACTCTGACTAAACTGTCCAATTTATACTCAGTCCAGGTTAGCGTGCGCTAGCCCTTGTGCATAGCTTGCGCTAACGAGTAATTTGGGTAGTCCAGTACCCACTGTCCGAACACGGTAGCGCGCGCTACGTACCTCTTTGTAGCGTGCGCTACGGCCATACTACTAGTGTGCGCTAATATCCATTGTTAGCGTGCGCTAGCGAAATATTTGACGCCCAGTACTGGAGTCCAGAAAACTGTCTGACCTCTGATCTGACCCCGATAGCGTGCGCTACAACCATTGTTTAGTGTGCGCTATAGAATCGATTGCGTACGTTAAAAACAACACATAGCGTACGCTATGAATTTATCCAGTGCAGTCCAGTAGCCACTGGACTCGACCTGATCTGTCTATAGCGCGCGCTACTCCACATATATAGCGTGCGCTACTACAACCCGCTAGCGCGTGCTACTTACCATTCGTAGCGTGCGCTACTCATAACTCACCTGCAGTCCAGTACCTTCTGGACTGCAGCCAGGGTAACCTTAGCGTGCGCTAAGGCTGAGTGGTAGCATGCGCTACCTATACCCAATTAGCGTACGCTAAAAGGAGTATGTAGCGTGCGCTACTCCTCACGCACAGCTCGCAACGAAAATGACAATGATGATAAACACGGCACGAAACTCCAATCAGATTAGTGATGAATGACGATTGATACACGATACATTACTCTGAATGATGAATACCATGACTGAATATGAGTGACAAATGATCAACAATGAGTGAAATTACTGAGTGATAATGACTGAATGATAAATACTGAATGATAATTACTGAGTTACATCTGGGTATTACATACACCCCCCCTTAAAAGAGTTTCGTCCCCGAAACTAAGGGTCAAACAATTCGGGATAACTCTCCCGCATACTATCCTCGGTTTCCCAAGTAGCCTCTTCGACTCCGTGTCTAGACCACTGAATTTTAACCAAAGGAATCGTCTTATTCCTCAACTGTTTGATTCGCCGCTCTAAAACTCGTATAGGACGCTCCTCATATGAATGATCGTCGGCGATCTCGATTTCGTCGAACTGAAGTATGTGACTCGGGTCGGCAACATACTTCCGCAGCTGAGAGACATGAAACACATTATGAATTCGGCTCAACGCCGGAGGTAAAGCCAATCGATAAGCTAACTCGCCTACTCGATCCAAAATCTCAAACGGTCCAATGAATCTCGGACTCAACTTTCCCCTCTTCCCAAAACGGAAAATACCACGACTCGGGGATACCTTGACCAACACGTGGTCACCTGCCTCGAACTCTAGTGGTCGACGACGGTTATCCGCATAAGATTTCTGTCGACTCCTGATCAAAGCTACCTTCTCACGGGTGGCTATAAGCATATCGGGCTCGGTGCCGATTGATTCTGATAAGTCGTCCCAACACAAAGGAGATCGACAACGACGACCATACAAGGCCTCGTAAGGTGCCATCTTGATCGAAGCATGCCAACTATTATTATACGTGAACTCGATTAATGGTAGTTGGGCTTCCCAATCGTCTTTCCAATCGAGGACGCATGCCCTCAACATGTCCTCTAAGGTCTGAATAGTCCTCTCTGATTGTCCGTCGGACTGAGGATGAAAAGCGGTACTGAGATTAAGCTGAGTTCCCATAGCGCGATGAACTGATTTCCAAAAGTGCGACACAAACCGTCCGTCACGATCGGAAACGATACTTTTAGGAGTACCGTGCAGTCTGACTATCTCTTTGATGAACAGTTGAGCAAGTCTCTCGGGACCCCACGTTTCCTTGATCTCAAGGAAATGAGCGGATTTGGTTAAGCGGTCCACGATCACCCAGATCGTGTTCATGCCACGACGACTCGTCGGCAAACTCGTGATGAAATCCATAGAAATGTCTTCCCACTTCCATTCGGGAATAGGAAGGGGTTTCAGCATACCCGCCGGTCGCTGATGTTCAATCTTAACTTGTTGACAGGTTAAGCATCTCGAAACAAATTCGGCGACTTCACGCTTCATATTGCTCCACCAGTAATTTTGTTTCAGGTCCTTGTACATCTTGCTGGACCCCGGATGAACAGAATAAGGGGTAGCATGAGCTTCTGTTAAAATCGAGTTTTTCAATTCGTCATTCGCCGGTACGCACAACCGATTCTTAAACCTCAAAAGTCCATCCTCGTGGACCACAAATCCAGGGGCTTTCCCCTGAGCCACATCCTCTCGGATGCGCAACAATAAGGGGTCCGAACCCTGATTCTCTCGGATTTCCTCCTCGATTGACGATGAAATCTCTAACATACAAAGCTGCCCCTGAACTCGCCGGGCTGCACTCGATCTCGGTCTAAGGAATTCCCGCCAAGCTCCTTCGAATCGTAAACGGGCAAGCATCTGCTCCTGAACGGACTTACGACTCAAGGCGTTGGCGACAACGTTCGCCTTGCCCGGGTGGTAAAGGATCTCGATATCATAATCTTTGATTAATTCCAACCACCGTCTCTGACGCATATTTAACTCCTTCTGAGTAAATATATACTTTAAGCTCTTATGATCGGTGAATATCTGACAGGTAACGCCATAAAGATAATGACGCCAAATTTTCAAAGCGAACACCACGGCTGCTAGTTCCAGGTCTTGGGTCGGATAATTAACCTCGTAAGGTCTCAATTGCCGTGAAGCATAGGCAATAACTTTCCCGTTCTGCATGAGTACACATCCGAGACCCTGTCCGGACGCATCACTATAGACCACAAATCCTTCCGTCCCCTGCGGCAGGGAAAGTACAGGTGCTGACATTAACCGGCTCTTGAGTTCCTCAAAACTCCGTTGACACGCGTCGGACCACGTGTATTTCTTATCCTTCCGCAAAAGGTTCGTTAAGGGTTGAGCGATTCGAGAAAATCCCTCTACAAATCGCCGATAATAACCCGCTAATCCGAGGAAACTTCGGATTTCCTTAACGTTCTTCGGAGGTAGCCAATCTCGAATAGCCTCCGTCTTCTGAGGATCGACACGAACTCCGTCTGATGAAATTACATGTCCGAGAAAAGTCACTTCGGACATCCAGAACTCACATTTAGAAAACTTCCCATAAAGTTGTTCTCGTCTCAACACGTCGAGCACTAGATGAAGGTGAAACTCGTGTTCCTCCCGGTCACGAGAATAAATCAAAATGTCATCGATGAAGACAACAACAAACCGATCTAAAAAGTCGATGAAGACCCGATTCATTAACTCCATGAATACCGCAGGTGCAATAGTCAATCCGAACGGCATAACCACAAACTCATAATGACCATAGCGTGTTCGAAACGCCGTCCTCGCGATGTCCGACTCTCGGATCCGCAACTGATGATATCCAGACCTTAAGTCGATCTTGGAAAATACTGAAGCTCCCTGAAGTTGATCTAAGAGATCATCAATACGGGGTAAGGGATACTTATTCTTGATCGTCACCCTGTTCAACTCCCGATAATCAATACATAAGCGGAATGAACCATCCTTCTTCTTGACAAACAACACTGGTGCTCCCCACGGGGACGCACTCGGTCGGATATAACCTTTCTCGAACAACTCCTCAAGTTGGTTCTTTAATTCCTGCATTTCGGTCGGGGCCATCCGGTACGGTGCCTTCGATATCGGGGACGTACCAGGCTCCAACTCAATCGTGAATTCCACATCCCTCTGTGGAGGCAAACCAGGTAACTCGTCTGGAAAAACATCGGCATAATCCCTCACCACCGGGATATCCGTCAATATTACTGATGATTTCTCGGTTTTGGCCATATAGCACCAATAACCGACACATCCCTGATTGAGTAATCTTACTGCTTTCATCAAATTAATGACTTTACCAGAATAGCCGAGATTACCTCCCTAAAACACACATTCGACTCCATCGTCTGAAATGATAGTGACCAAACGCTTTCGGACACTAATGATGGCATCATGACGATCCATCCAATCAATACCCAAGATGATGTCGTTCCTCGGTAAATCTACTACGATGAGGTCTGCTAGCCATACACGACCATGAAGCTGAATCGGACAATTCTGAATCTCACGACTTCCGATAATTCGTCTACCATCACGTAGGCCAATTGTAACACCCCCAAATCCTAATGGGTTATTACAGTGCCGTGGACCCCACGCCAGGAGATCCACCAGGCGAACATGACTAAAATACATTAAATTAAACAACAAGGGAAAATCATAGTCCCTACCATGATATCCGACACAATATTCCGATAAGGAATTTCAACGACAATGATGGGCCTACATGGCCAAAAATAAAATACAACAACCTCCACGAGCATTTGCTCGGGTAAAACATAATGACAGTGACTGACAAACTGGAGAACACTCCAACTGACTGACCAACATTAACAACTCGGACTAGTATCGCTCGAATGCCTCGTCGCCATCATCATGCCCCTGTGTCTCAACTCTCTCCTCGCAAGCACCTAAAAATGAAAACATGTTCCGCCCCACGGTCGGGCCATCCAGATAATGATTATCAAATACATGTATACCATGATATGCATCCAAAGGCATAATGAAACGGTAAAATGATAATAATAATACGAGATGCTCACAAACCAATATAAGAACCGAGCATTCGTGAAATACTATGCCCACGGCATACTATTAATAATTGCTCAACAGTTAGAACATAAGTGCCCAACGACGAATCATAATCACAGAGTACCACAATGAATTACACGACATGAACCAAACCAATCGAATTAATTATGAATCACAATGCCCAAGGCTCCAATGAAATTACCAAGACAATCACAAAGGCCTTAAAGACACTCACCAAGTCAGTCAAATATCACAATCACATGAAGTCGAAACACTTCAAGTCATATTGATTAGGGCCGAAGCCACGGCACGAAGCCGTATCACGCTTAGGGCCACGGCATCCACCGTATCACAATTAGGGCGAAGCCACGGCATCCACCGTATCACAATTAGGGCCACGGCATCCAGCCGTATCACAATTAGGGCCGAAGCCACGGCATCCAGCCGTATCACAATTAGGGCCGAAGCCACGGCATGAAGCCGTATCACAATGAATGATAGTGTGCTACCTTGAGTCGGCCAACACGATGATAGTAACACACGGATAGACACCGTCCTTGACAGTCCCAAATTAACACCTCGATTGCCTTAGAACGGCCAACCGACAACAATAATGCAGCGGATGATTCAATACCTCGATTGCCTAAAACGGTCAATCGACAACAATGATACCATAAATGATTGAACACTTCGATTTGCCCGAGAACGGCCAATCGATAACAATGACACGATGAATGAGTGAATACCTCGATTGCCTTAGAAAGGTCAATCGATAACAATGATTTAGTGAATAATTGAACATTTCGATTTGCTTGAGAACGGCAATTCGATAACCATGATATGAAGGATGCCCCGGCACCTTTAATCGGTTACCGGTTTACGAAGGCGAAATGAATAAACCAATGCCTTTAATCGGCCCGCATGCTTTTAATGACAATCCAAACAGGAATAACAATGATCTCAACGATGTCTTTAATTGACATCTATAATAACAACAATCGATACATCGATACCGCGAACCGGCTACCGACAATGACATTAATAATGAGTATCACAATGCCTTGAACCGGCCATTAACTAACAATGAAATATTTGGCATAATTGCCGAAAGGTATCGTATCGAACGATCTCTTAATATCAATGAATTCATGAAGAGACTAAGTCTCGGAATGATACAACACATTCATACACATATATGATAACATTAATCTCATTGACTAGTACAAGTATAAAACTTGCCTCAACAGAAGGCGGTGAAATCCCTCCACGAACAACGAACGGCGTCCTCCGGTAAACACAAGTACTCGAACCACCTTGAATGAAATACAATTCATTCAATAACACAATATCAATCGAAATCAACATAACGACCGAAAGAAACTCTTTGAGGCATTTAAGCGAACACTAAATGTTCAAAGTTCCTCAAGACCCTAAAAATCATCAATCGGGTTGAACGAATCGAAAATATGGATATACAATCCATAGAACATGATTAATAATGTTTATTAACATCAACCGATTCATCAAAATCGGATTAGAAACGAAATCAAGAACAATTCTCCAAAAAGTCAACTTGAAAGAAAATCAAGAAATATACCTTGATTCGACGAAATACTCGGATTAGATGATGATATAATCAACAAGGATCTTCCAAAATGCCTTGGAAATGATTAGAATCGGCCAAGAACTCGATTTCCCGAGCCTCCGTCGCGACGCCGAAAAAGGAAGAAAAATCGCGTTGAAATGAAATCGCCGAGCCGTGCTATATATAGGCAGGTTACGGCCAGAACTGGCAGCCTTACGGCCGTAACTCGACACCTTATGGCCGTACTCGGCAGCCTTACGGCCAGAATCGCATTCGTGTAAAATCGCCAAAGACTAAATGACACTTACGGCTGTAACTCGCACACCTTACGGCCAGAATCGCCGTCAAAATCCGCCTGCCAAATGCGGCCGTACCGATCATGCTTACGGCCGTAACTCGGCACCTTACGGCCGTAGAACGGCACCTTACGGCCGTAACTCGGCCAGCCAGCCCTCGCCCGGCCGTGACTCGCCGTGGCCACTCCGACGGCTGACGACCGAAACCCGAACCTGAGTAAAAATCGAAGATACGGTTACGAAGTACTTGCAAAGACGAATCCAAGCACTAAGAGAACACACGATTCCGACCATCCGAAGTGTCGGAATTCGACAACCGAAATAATTACCCCAAACTTTGGGAAATTACAAAAATGGCCCAAAACGTCCGAAAATCACGATACGTGATCGAAACACCGAACCAAAGCTCGCAACATGAATAATAACATTAAATGAACTTGCGAGAAACTCGAAACAACAGTTTCGGACGAGATTCGCAAGAATCGAGCTCAAGTGCGGAAAAGTCGCTAAAAAGCACGGAACTCAACAAAACGACACCGAAACGAACTCGGATGACAAAAAGTGCAGAATTAATTATTCTCGAAATGACGAAACGGTCATGAGCGAGTCGTCAAAACGGACTTCCGCCGAAAAAAGAAAATTACCGAAAAATCGAAATTGCGGATATTACATACTACCCCCCTTAAAAGAAGTTTCGTCCCGAAACTTAAAACAAGTAGGAAGAAGCAATATCCCGCCACGAAAAATCAACGAGATACACATGAACAAGAATGATCACAATGAATGATAATGAATCGAAATCTAACAAGGATCAAGAATGACTCACCGGGGTGAAATGATAACGTAATGAGTGATAGCTCAAATGAAATGATTGGAAACATAGTTTCCTGTGAAGTGAATGATTAGTTTGATAATTATAAGTCTCAACGTGATTGATATATGATGAATGAATTATTTGAATGAATGAACGACAAATGAAATGAATGATTATACTATTACCGAGCAAGAATTAACTTGTTCAAAACCGGTGATGAATGTCCTTACCTATGGCTCTCGAAGCCTGGTAGGACCCCTTGGATGAAGCACGAGCTGGAGTAACAAAGTCCCCCGAGGCCCTTGAGCTCTCTCGAGATCTACCGGAACTAGGACCCCTGCAATATTTCCGTAGGTGTCCCGGGTTCCCACACAGAAAACAGACAATAGCTGGCACCGTACACCGAGTACTCACGTGCCCTGCCGAATCACAGTTAAAGCAAACAACAGTCGAACTCGCTGCTCGAGAGGAAGATGCTTTCAGCACGAAGACGATCGAAAACGACCTTTGGACGCCGTAGCCCGATGTCCTCGTAACGAACCGCATCCTAGTCCTCTCACCCGAAGAAGTCAAGGATGCTTCGAGTAAGCTCCTTGATCAAAAACTCGCTCCAAGAGCCTTCTCGATGAACTCGCTAAGTGAATTACAATTGTGATTTAACAACCGCATCCTCAATCATGGATTTAACCTCTTGCAAAATACTTAATTTTATCCGCCTCAAGACGGATAATTGAAAGCAAATCAAGTAGTCCCCAAACTTCTCAAAGAATGACAATAACACCCTCGTCCTTGACGGATTCGGGGTTCAAAACTTCTGACAACTTGGCTTCACGAAGTGGAGCCGGATAATACCTCTCTAACATGAGAGTCTTGAACTCGCTCCAAATACAATCACGATCGAAGGGTTTCACAGAAAGCCACAACGAATAAGCGCCCTTACTCAAGTGATAAGCCGCTACTGCCACTTTACTCTCTTCCGGACACTGAACCATGTCGAAGAGTTTATCAAAATGCTCGAGCCAATGAACAATATCAGCTGGTTCCGACGAACCCTCAAAAGTAGGCGGCATCTGACTAGAGATATCCCCAACAATCTGATTCACTCCTCCAGTCTGTCCATGAAATGGCACCTGGTATCCCTGTTGCGGTGGACCACGAACCATCGAGGTCTGCATGGTCTCCACTATCCGCGTCATCTGAGTCATCTGGGCCATCATGCCCTGCATAAATATGAATGGGTCAACCCGAACACCTTTCGAGTGAGATGCCTCTCGGGTACGGCTCCCTGAAAGTGAATGATTATCTGACAGTGAATGAGTAGACTCGCTATTTGATGAATTAATGATATCCCTTGCGTTCGCGTGGGTATGCACACGAGATCCCGAGTTCCGGCCCGCATCGCGGCCTCTTCCCATGCGTCCTCTGACAGCTCTATCCATACTGAAGCAGGAAAGCCACATGATAATTATAGATCCCGCATGAATATCGCATTATGATTACATTACAGAGTGACAATAATGAGCATACACGCCCTCGCACAATGAATGCATTAATGATTTAATGAAATGATCGCCGACATTACGTCAGAGTATGATAAGATCGTATGAGACATCAAATGAGGTAACATGATTGCCTGATGAAATTCCTGAAATGATTACCTTGAACAAGTTAACAAGGTTGAAAATTCGATCCTCAAGATCAACAACTGAACCGTGAGATGGGCTGAACGATTAATGAATTAACTGAACAATGAGATTGACTGAGTGACGAGTGAATTAGCTAAACGATGAGATTAATTGAGTGATGAATGAATTAGCTGAACGATGAGGTTAATTGAGTGATGAACGAAGCAACTGAGCCATGATATTGACTGAATGATGGATGAATTAACTGAGTGATGAATGAGTTAACTAAGTGATGAATTAATCGACTAATGATATTGGTGAGTGATGAATGAATTATCTCGAGTGATAAATTAATTAATGAATAATGAGATTGACTGAGTAATGAATGAATTGACGGAACAATGAGATTGACTGAGTGATTAATGAATTAATATGAACAATGAGATTGACTAAGTGATGAATGAATTATGAGAGTGATGATATTGACTGAGTGACGAATGAATTAACTGACTGATGAATGAATTATCTGAGTGATGATATTGACTGAGTGAGGAATGAATTAACTGAGTGATAGATGAATTATCTGAGTGATGATATTGACTGAGTGACGAATGAATTAACTGACTGGTGAATGAATTATCTGAGTGATGATATTGACTGAGTGAGGAATGAATTAACTGAGTGATAGATGAATTATCTGAGTGATGATATTGACTGAGTGACAAATGAATTAACCGATCGATGAATGAATTATCCGAGTGATGATATTGGTCGAGTGAGGAATGAATTAATCGAGTGATAGATGAATTATCCGAGTGATGATATTGGTCGAGTGACGAATGAATTAATCGATCGATGAATGAATTATCCGAGTGATGTTATTGATCGAGTGATGAATGAATTAATCGAGTGATGAGATCAAAATGATGATTGAAAATTATTAATCGATAAATGAGTTGATCCTTAATGCTTACACAAGTCACACGTGCTCCAAAACAATTAATCATGAATCAATTATAGCACTAATATCACATATAGGTTTTAGCAAAGCATGAACGATTAATGACATGATGGATGTATGAACACAAAGAGAATCGAGTCCTTACACAGTCATACGAAGCTTCGAGGTCTCGCGATACTAGTCTCCACCGACGACGACTCGATGAATGAATGACTCGTGCGATCGCACTAATATTACGACTCACAAAACTCGATCGACTAGATTGTCCTAACCGACAATCCCACTACTACCGCGGTAGGACCACATAACTCACATCTCTGGGTATTTCACAACCCAACGCTCGATACCATCTTCTCGTAACACCCCCAAATCCTAATGGGTTATTACAAAGGTGCCGTGGACCCCACGCCAGAGATCCACCAAAGTAACATGACTAAAATACATTAAATTAAACAACAAGGGAAAATCATAGTCCCTACCATGATATCCGACACAATATTCCGATAAGGAATTTCAACGACAATGATGGGCCTACATGGCCAAAAATAAAATACAACAACCTCCACGAGCATTTGCTCGGGTAAAACATAATGACAGTGACTGACAAACTGGAGAACACTCCAACTGACTGACCAACATTAACAACTCGGACTAGTAGTGCTCGAATGCCTCGTCGCCATCATCATGCCCCTGTGTCTCAACTCTCTCCTCGCAAGCACCTAAAACATGAAAACATGTTCCGCCCCCACGGGGTCAGTCATCCAGATAATGAATATCAAATACATGTATAACATGATATGCATCCAAAGGTAGAATGAAACGGTACAATGATAATAATAATACGAGATGCTCACAAACCAATATAAGAACCGAGCATTCGTGAAATACTATGCCCACGGAATACTATTAATACCTGTTCAACAGGTTAGAACATAAGTGCCCAACGGCGAATCATAATCACAGAGTACCACAATGAATTACACGACATGAACCAAACCAGAACTGAATTAATTATGAATCACAATGCCCGAAGGCTCCAATGAAATTACCAAGACAATCACAAAGGCCTTAAAGACACTCAGCCGAAGCTGTCAAATATCACAATCACATGAAGTCGAAACAGCCCGAAGCTGTTATTGATTAGGGTCGAAGCCACGGTACGAAGCCGTATCACAGTTAGGGCCGAAGCCACGGCATCCAGCCGTATCACAATTAGGGCCGAAGCCACGGCATCCAGCCGTATCACAATTAGGGCCGAAGCCACGGCATCCAGCCGTATCACAATTAGGGCCGAAGCCACGGCATCCAGCCGTATCACAATTAGGGTCGAAGCCACGGCATGAAGCCGTATCACAATGAATGATAGTGTGCTGCCTTGAGTCGGCCAACACGATGATAGTAACACACGGATAGACACCGTCCTTGACAGTCCCAAATTAACACCTCGATTGCCTTAGAACGGCCAACCGACAACAATAATGCAGCGGATGATTCAATACCTCGATTGCCTAAAACGGTCAATCGACAACAATGATACCATAAATGATTGAACACTTCGATTTGCCCGAGAACGGCCAATCGATAACAATGACACGATGAATGAGTGAATACCTCGATTGCCTTAGAAAGGTCAATCGATAACAATGATTTAGTGAATGATTGAACATTTCGATTTGCTTGAGAACGGCAATTCGATAACCATGATATGAAGGATGCCCCGGCACCTTTAATCGATTCTGACGACGAAGGCGAGAAATGAATAAACCAATGCCTTTAATCGGCACATGCGCTTTTAATGACAATCCAAACAGGAATAACAATGATCTCAACGATGTCTTTAATTGACATCTATAATAACAACAATCGATACATCGATACCGCGAACCGGCTACCGACAATGACATTAATAATGAGTATCACAATGCCTTGAACCGGCCATTAACGAACAATGAAATATTTGGCATAATTGCCGAAAGGTATCGTATCGAACGATCTCTTAATATCAATGAATTCATGAAGAGACTAAGTCTCGGAATGATACAACACATTCATACACATATATGATAACATTAATCTCATTGACTAGTACAAGTATAAAACTTGCCTCAACCGAAGGCGGTGAAATCCCTCCACGAACAACGAACGGCGTCCTCCGGTAAACACAAGTACTCGAACCACCTTGAATGAAATACAATTCATTCAATAACACAAAATCAATCGAAATCAACATAACGACCGAAAGAAACTCTTTGAGGCATTTAATCGAACACTAAATGTTCAAAGTTCCTCAAGACCCTAAAAATCATCAATCGGGTTGAAATCGAAAATATGGATATACAATCCATAGAACATGATTAATAATGTTTACTAACATCAACCGATTCATCAAAATCGGATTAGAAACGAAATCAAGAACAATTCTCCAAAAAGTCAACTTGAAAGAAAATCAAGAAATATACCTTGATTCGACGAAATACTCGGATTAGATGATGATATAATCAACAAGGATCTTCCAAAATGCCTTGGAAATGATTAGAATCGCCAAGAACTCGATTTCCCGAGCCTCCGTCGCGACGCCGAAAAAGGAAGAAAAATCGCGTTGAAATGAAATCGCCGAGCTAGGCTATATAGCCGGGAGGTTACGGCCAGAATCGGCAGCCTTACGGCCGTAACTCGGACACCTTACGGCCGTACTCGGCAGACTTACGGCCGTAATCGCATTCGTCAAAAATCGCCAAAGACCAATGGACACTTACGGCCGTAATCGCACACCTTACGGCCGTAATCGGCCTTCGTCAAAATCCGCCCGGCGCCAGACGGCCGCATTCGATCACGCTTACGGCCGTAACTCGGCACCTTACGGCCAGAATCCGGCACCTTACGGCCGTAACTCGGCGCCAGCCCTCGCTCCGGCCGTGACTCGTGGCTACTCCGACGTCTTGACGACCCCGAAACCCGAACTCGAGTAAAAATCGAAGATACGGTTACGAAGTACTTGCAAAGACGAATCCAAGCACTAAGAGAACACACGATTCCGACCATCCGAAGTGTCGGAATTCGACAACCGAAATAATTACCCCAAACTTTGGGAAATTACAAAAATGGCCCAAAACGTCCGAAAATCACGATACGTGATCGAAACACCGAACCAAAGCTCGCAACATGAATAATAACATTAAATGAACTTGCGAGAAACTCGAAACAACAGTTTCGGACGAGATTCGCAAGAATCGAGCTCAAGTGCGGAAAAGTCGCTAAAAAGCACGGAACTCAACAAAACGACACCGAAACGAACTCGGATGACAAAAAGTGCAGAATTAATTATTCTCGAAATAACGAAACGGTCATGAGCGAGTCGTCAAAACGGACTTCCGCCGAAAAAAGAAAATTACCGAAAAATCGAAATTGCGGATATTACACCAATGACATATGGCTCACAACTAGTAGCACTACCCAGACGTAGTCTACTCAAACATGACTCGGAAATGAATGAATGAGATGCACCAGTATCAAAAAGGGTACACACAGGTTGAGATAGAATATCGAGTGTACCTGAGATCATTCGGGCCTCAGGATCATCGGTCTTCTTCATCTCATAAATTCGGGGCTTGCCGGCCCCCGAACCGGATGCTCCCGTCTGATAGCTCTTGGTTCCGCCTTTAGCTCCCGCTGCTTTGAACGACGCCGACCGAGTGGCCCGATTCTCGCACCGCCGAATGACTGGGGCTTGAGATGACGCGGAGTGGGTTTAGAGTCCCTACGGCAAAACGGGCCCTATGCCCAGCAATCCTGGCTTGTGGCACGTGATGCATCGCCGGACAATTGGTGCCGAAATGACCCCGCTCCTCACGCTGAAACAAGTGATGGCCGAATCGCCGCTCGCGACCGAGATTCCGCGGGTTTAGACGCCAGGAGGTCGCTCGTAAAAGTAGAGCCCGCCCGCGTTTCTTGAAAGTGGCACGACTCCCGCCGACCGATTACGGTTCTTGGACTTCTTGCTAGCAGATGAAGGTTGCCGCTTAGCAATTTCCTTAGCCGTAAGCTCGTAAGTAAGAGCCTTCTCAATGAACTCGGCCAACGTGGTGCAATTATGATTAAGTAATCAAGTCTCATACGGGGTTTCAGCCTCTTGCTGAAATACTTGATCTTGTCCGCTTCTGAGTGAATGATAGATGAGGCGAACGGAAGAAGTTCCTGAAATTTTTCGGCGATGGCGAGAACATCATCATCCGCCGAAAGGTCGGGAGTGAGTAATTCCAACAACTTGGCCTCCCTGAGTGGGGCCGGATAGTACCTCTCCATCATGAGAGTCTTGAACTGATCCCAAGTACATGTTCCGTCTGTGGACTTCAACGATAACCACCATGAATGAGCGCTCTTACCGAGATAGTAAGCCGCAACTGAAACTTTATGCCCTTCAGGGCAATCCACCATAGCAAATAATTTCTCAAAATGCTCAAGCCAATGAACAATATCCGCCGGCTCAGATGAGCCCTCAAAAGTAGGTGGTCGCTGGCGAGAGATATCGCTAATGATATTGCTTACACCCCTCTCTTGCCTCTGAGGTGGCGGCGGAGGAGCCTGCTGATTTTGATTGACGGAGTTATGCATCGTCTCCATCAACTGAGCCATCTGGGTCATTTGGGCCATCATGCCCTGCATAAATGCGAGTCGGTCGACCCGGACACCCTCTGACTGAGCCGTGTCCTGCACGACTCCCGATAGTGAATGATCGCATCCAGTGAATGAGTGGCGCTGTCCGCCGCTCGATGAATTAGCATTATTCCCGGTATTTGCACGTGTATTCGCACGAGTTCTCAATTCGGCCCGCCCACGGCCTCGTCCTCCACGCCCTCTGCACCTCTTTCCATATCAAGTGGAAAGTCATATGATGATTATATATCTCGCATGAGTATCACATTATGATTATATTATGAAGTGATGAAAATGAGCATACGCGCTCAAATACAGCGATTACATGAATGATTAGTTGACGTGACATGATTATCTGATGAAGTTACTGAAATGATTATCTTGAATGAGTTAACAAGATTAATGATTCGATCTTCCAGATCAACAACTGAACAATGAAATGAAATGACTGATTAATGAGTTAACCTGACCGTCCTGGTCAAAAAGACAATAATGATTGAGGATTGTTAACTGATGAATTATGAATGAATGATTAATGCCAGAAATTATACCATGGCATTAGAAATCTTACAGTTCTTGGTCTGATTGGCTCGGCATTTGCACAGGTCACACGTGACGCGAAAGTCCAATGATACTAGTCCGATGACGATGATTTCAAATGAGACATGACTTGGAGGGTAGTATTCAAACCACGGCTCCGATACCAACTCTGTAACACCCCAAACTAGGCGGATATTACAGTGCCGTGGACCCCCGACTGGGACCCACCAGGCAAATGAAAATGAATGAATTACACGGGTAAATGTAGTACCGAACCACATTACAACATCAATTACTCCGATGAGGAGTTTTATACAACACACCTGTGATGATATCAATACAAGTATATTTTATATGGAGATAAAATATACAACAATGAGTGAAATGAAAATCCAAACGTAATGTCTGCAGCGGAATAAATACAAGAAACATAATGACTGAAAAGACCGGACAGACTGGGGCCCCCTACTAGTATCACTGGGACTCTCGCCACCGTGCTCTCCCGTGCCTTAGCCTTGCCATGACTAAAAACAAGATCTCAACGGGCCGGCCATACGTAACAACAATCCTCAAGGGTTGAAAATACACAATCATGATATATCCGAAATTATGAATTATCCTGCCGAAACATACGCAATCAAACATGCTATATGAATCGACTATCAAGACGGCTCAAAGGAATGGCGCCACACTACGTCCGGATGGAAATGTGTCCGCACAAGCCACCAACGATCAATACACGCGTGGTCTTGTACCTAATCAGTCTCACGAGCAATCGACTCGTGTGCACAGTCCAATGTGAGGCCACCAACCAACACACGACTATAACGTGCCCGACATGAAAATCCTACACATACCAACCGGCACGCCAAGATGACCCTAATGCCACAATATGACAAAAGTGACAATGAAAATGAATAATGACTCACCAAGATTGAATGATAGTGAAATGAATGATAGCTCAATGAAATGATCGGAACCGTCGTTCCTTATGACTGAGGTGATTAATTGACAATGACAAGTTTTGATACGGTTAATACAATGATGAAGGAGTTATGATTATGAATGAACAACGACAAAAGGAATGAATATCCTTTTAACCGAGTAAGAATTAACTTACACAATACCGATGAAGAATGTCCGTCCACGAACAATGTCTTAAATGAAATATCGGTCGCTCGAACAACCTTGAATAACACAATTACCAATAATCCGATCATTACGCAAATAAAAAACGATCATAATCGACTCAAACGTCGATATAACAATACTCGAACTCGAATATATCGAAACCAACTCCAAGATGAGTATTTCAAACCATCAAAACACTTTCAATGGTATCAATAATCCATTAGGAATCCATAATTCATGATTACAACAACATCAATCGGAAAATCCCCAATTAACCGAAGTCAACCCCAAGGGTTCTTGAAATAATTCCGAAAATAACCATTAAATCCGTAAGAATATACTTATCCAAGGTAGATAATCCATATCTAACATATTCCAATGATAATCCAAGCTTACATGAAGAAATCGGAAGGAAAACCCAAAAAATCCGAAATTCTAGATCCAAGAGATTAATACCTTGATTCGATGTGATGAAGATGATGAAATGATGATCAATCCGAAAGATGAGCTTGAAGATGATGATTGACGATTACACCTTGTTGTGTCAAGATTTAACACCTTCCGACCGGCGATCGCCTCCGAGGCCGAGCGACCGACTTACAGGCCGAGCGACCGAGTCACTGCCGAGCGACCAAGGCAAGCCTGCCGATCGGCGACCAGGCGACCGAGCCTTAGCCCAGTGGACATGCTAGACTGGCCAACCGAAGGGCCCAGGGCGAATCCCGGTGCCGAGCGATCGACATCAAGGCGATCGCCTCTCAGTACTCGGCGACCGACCCTTGGCGATCGGCCGTCTCTCGACACCTGACGACCTACCCTTGGCGACCGACTTTTGGCGACCTCCATCCACTGGCCGATGACGACCTCCGAAGACCATCCAGGGACGACCGCCTCATGTCGATCACCACCGACGGACATCCAGTCGGCAAAGGCCGAGCCTCAAGACTGGCCCCACGTGCAAAGGCCGGGACAAGATCCGCGAATCCCGGGCCATTGACCACACCGGCTGCATTCCCTCCACCAGCCGGCAGGCCGCCGAAAGCTTGTCGGTAGGGCCACATGTTGACTGACTCCGGACACGTGATGGCTCCTTATTGGACCGCCCAAGCTGGGCCAGCCTCTTCCTTGGACTTTAGCCCGATAGCCAGCATCTTATTTGGACTTTAGCCTGACAGCCCAGGAGATCGCCCCATTAAAGTATTGGCCGGCAGACGATCGGCGGAATATTAAAATGGCCGGCAGGCGATCGGCAGCAAAAGGACAGGACCCGGCTGTCCCTATTTAAGCAAGGCAGCCTGCACTTGTATTTTTTTTCAGTTTTCTTCTGCAACCTCACGATTCAAGCAATCAATACAGAAGCAAATTACTTGCACTTGGCAAACATCCAACTCTTGGCAACAGCTTTCTTTCGGTCTTACTTCTCCCGGCCTTTTCTCCTCGAGCAGATCACCGGCGGGACGAAGAACACCTAGCTTCGCTCAAGAGCCGGATCAACAGAGTCTTTTTACACTCATTGTATTTAGATTTCTCTAATTAATACTTGTATCCACGAATATTTGTATTAATAACATCTCGCGAGAGCATTCAAGCCCGGGCCTAACAAACCCGACAAATCTTGTATTATTTACCTTCTCTCAAGTGCTCCCGCATTTGTTTGTTGTCCGTCTTCCAAAGCAGATTAATCTTCGGATAAATATTTTGGGCAACAACAATTGGCGCTAGAGGAAGGGGGCCCTCCAACCTCAATTTTTACACCTACCGTCCCAAGAACACTCACGTTTCTCGGCGGATATTTGAAGTGACACTCACCGCACTTCAAAAGAAATCCTTCAGAAATCATGTCTTCGCATCCGCGTCGAAGAAAGCCGGCCGCACCGGCAGACCTATTCCGTCCCTGGGCCCGAGCCGGCCGATGGTGGAAGGTAGCCGCTGGCCGGAGGCGCCCGACCACGTCCCGGGAAGGCGGCCCGAGCCTCTCGCTCGATCGGTTCCGAACCAAGGAACAGATCGAAGGGGCCTTGGCCGTCCTACAGGAGCGACGGACTGCTCTCGACGCGCCTCCAGCTACCGCCCCCCCGGTCTCTCGCCGGAAGTTCAAGCGGAAGCTTAAGGCACTACTGGCCGAACAAGTGCCAGGAGGCTCTCGCCCGCAAGAAGAGGCGCTCGGCAGCCGGGGCACGTCTGTCTTCGATCGCCTGGGCAGCGACCCGACCTGGCGACCGGGGCAGTCCGGCCCCAGCTACGAGACGACGGAGTTGGTGTCCGTCACCAGGAGCTCGGCCTACCCGGCTCCCACGAGGCGATCCAGCCGCCTGGCTCCCGCTCGCAAAATTCCCGAGGTCGGCAGCAGCGGGGTCCGGAGATCGGTACACGATCGCCTCGGCCCCCGCTCCCAAAGCCGATCCGCAAGCAGCCGAGCCGCGGCGATCGCCGCAATGCAACGTCAGATTGACGACATGAAGGTGCTCCTGCAATCCGGGGCAAGCGCCACCAGGACGATCGCCCCGCCGAGCGAGCCGCTCGCGATCGACATCGAGCTCGCCCCGGTGCAGCACACGATCGCCCCTCCTAAGACACCCGTGTACCAAGGGCGATCGGACCCCGTGGCAGACCTGCACAAGTTCAACATCTACATGACCGGGTGTGGGGCATCGGACGCGACCAGGTGCCGAATGTTCCCTCTGACACTAGACGACCTCGCCCACCGGTGGTACACCTCATTGCCACCTCGGTCCATAGGCTCCTTTAACGAGCTGGCGCACGTCTTCACGGAATACTTCGCCACCAGGGCCGCTCGGCCAGAAGGTCCCCATCGCATGTGGCGGGTCAGGAAAGGAGAACAGGAGTCCGACTCGGACTACATCGACCGGGTTGACATGATCATCCTCAACGGCGAGCCCGTAAGCGATGAGACCGCCCTCTACGCTGTCCTAGGAGGTTTTCAGGGCTTCTCGCCTATGTTCAGGCATCTCACGAAGACCCTGCCGACGACCTACGCAGCCTTCCGGGCTAGAGCCGCAGATTTCTGTCTGGCAAAGGCTTCTTCTCGGCTAGGAGTAGATCGATCGGCGCCCGTACGACGACCTCCGTCTACCACCCGATCGCTACTACCCACAGAGCCGGAGGACTCGATCCCCGCCTACATCCATTCTAACATGAGTGACTAGCCGCCGCCCGATCGCCAAGTTCGACCTACGAATAAAGCGATCGGCCGCCGAGCGACGATCGCCGCCTTCCGGCAGATCGCAACATCATCAGCAGCCCAGTGGACACGATCGCCATCTACATCCAAAGATATAACATGACGGACTAAGGCATAAGATCGCTCCACCGCACATCATAAAGCCATGTCCCCGGCAACGATGGAACCGGGCCGCTTGGCCATGCAAGGTCCCTTTCGGCCGAGATCGCCCGCCCTTCGTTTAAATACGAGGCCGGCGTAGTCGGAGGGCCCTCCAACATTAATCGGTGGACTCATTCCACAAACCCCGTCTCAACGTACACCGCCGAGGTCGGCCATCTCCGTGGTGGCCGAGGTGGAAGCAGAGCTAACAAGCCGCGGCGTGGAGTTGATTCATCCGACGCCGCCGCGCAAGGACTCCTCTAGACCGAGACCGCACGCCTTTCGTTTAAAAACAAGGCGAGGCGCAGCCTAACAGAGGACCCTCATAATAAAGTGAGTCACGAGGCACTCATTGTCTTTGTGCACTAAGACACGGTCATGGGATCGGTCCATCGATCTCCGCGACTGTGCACGATTCCTCAAGCAAGCGAAACCACCAAGTTTCCGTGGGGGATCGGCCAATGTTGTTTTTGCAGGTACAAGACCGAAAGATAGCTAAGCCAATCGACCATGATAGCCCAAGTCCGAGTCCCAAGTCAGCTCAGCAAGGTCGCCCGTCCTCATGCAGACGCGATCACCAGCAAGAACCACCTCGCCCCATGTCTTCAACATAGGAGCAAGCTGGGGGGCAATTGTTGTGTCAAGATTTAACACCTTCCGACCGGCGATCGCCTCCGAGGCCGAGCGACCGACTTACAGCCGAGCGACCAGTCACCGCGAGCGACCAAGGCAAGCTCGCCGACGGCGACTGTGCGACCGAGCCTTAGCCCATGGACATGCTAGATCGGCAACCGAAGGGCCCAGTGGCGAATCCGGTGCCGAGCGATCGACATCAAGGCGATCGCCTCTCGCACTCGGCGACCGACCCTTGGCGATCGACCGTCTCGACACTGACGACCTACCCTTGGCGACCGACTTTTGGCGACCTCCATCCACCGCCGATGACGACCTCCGAAGACCATCCAGGACGACCGCCTCATGTCGATCACCACCGACGGACATCCAGTCGGCAAAGGCCGAGCCTCAAGATCGGCCCCACGTGCAAAGGCCGGGACAAGATCCGCGAATCCCGGCCATTGACCACCCGGCAGATTCCCTCCACCCGGCGAGCCGCCAAAGCTTGCCGGTAGGGCCACATGTTGATCGACTCGACACGTGATGGCTCCTTATTGACCGCCTGCCGGGCCAGCCTCTTCTCGACTTTAGCCCGATAGCGCATCTTATTTGGACTTTAGCCTCGATGTGAGATCGCCCCATTAAAGTATTGGCCACAGACGATCGGCGGAATATTAAAATGGCCGCAGCGATCGGCAAAGAAAAGGACAGGACCTACTGCCCCTATTTAAGCAAGGCAGCCTGCACTTGTATTTTTTTTCAGTTTTCTTCTGCAACCTCACGATTCAAGCAATCAATACAGAAGCAAATTACTTGCACTTGGCAAACATCCAACTCTTGGCAACAGCTTTCTTTCGGTCTTACTTCTCCCGGCCTTTTCTCCTCGAGCAGATCACCGGCGGGACGAAGAACACCTAGCTTCGCTCAAGAGCCGGATCAACAGAGTCTTTTTACACTCATTGTATTTAGATTTCTCTAATTAATACTTGTATCCACGAATATTTGTATTAATAACATCTCGCGAGAGCATTCAAGCCCGGGCCTAACAAACCCGGCAAATCTTGTATTATTTACCTTCTCTCGGAAGTGCTCCCGCATTTGTTTGTTGTCCGTCTTCCAGCAGTATTAATCTTCGGATAAATATTTTGGGCAACAACACACCTCGAAGAATCCTCTCCGAATCGCTCGAAATCGCCCAAAACTACCGAAGGAATGAAATGAGATGAAAAATGACGAACTCTGACTAAACTGTCCAATTTATACTCAGTCCAGGTTAGCGTGCGCTAGCCCTTGTGCATAGCGTGCGCTAACGAGTAATTTGGGTAGTCCAGTACCCACTGTCCGAACACGGTAGCGCGCGCTACGTACCTCTTTGTAGCGTGCGCTACGGCCATACTACTAGCGTGCGCTAATATCCATTGTTAGCGTGCGCTAGCGAAATATTTGACGCCCAGTACTGGAGTCCAGAAAACTGTCTGACCTCTGATCTGACCCCGATAGCGTGCGCTACAACCATTGTTTAGTGTGCGCTATAGAATCGATTGCGTACGTTAAAAACAACACATAGCGTACGCTATGAATTTATCGATGCGATCCGGTAGCCACTGGACTCGACCTGATCTGTCTATAGCGCGCGCTACTCCACATATATAGCGTGCGCTACTACAACCCGCTAGCGCGCGCTACTTACCATTCGTAGCGTGCGCTACTCATAACTCACCTGCAGTCCAGTACCTTCTGGACTGCAGCCAGGGTAACCTTAGCGTGCGCTAAGGCTGAGTGGTAGCGTGCGCTACCTATACCCAATTAGCGTACGCTAAAAGGAGTATGTAGCGTGCGCTACTCCTCACGCACAGCTCGCAACGAAAATGACAATGATGATAAACACGGCACGAAACTCCAATCAGATTAGTGATGAATGACGATTGATACACGATACAATTACTCTGAATGATGAATACCATGACTGAATATGAGTGACAAATGATCAACAATGAGTGAAATTACTGAGTGATAATGACTGAATGATAAATACTGAATGATAATTACTGAGTTACAACTGGGTATTACATAATATTCACCACAACCGCAACCACGTAACACATAGGTTAACGCATCATAACTTCAACAAGGGCACAACATCCACAACAAACCATCATTCAGGAAAAAGGCCAACGAGCAAATAATACAAGTATTACGCGATTCCACAATTCTTCAGTTAACTACTCATTTATAGTATTTATTTTAATCACAAAATAACATGAAGAGGTATTTATTATTATTCTTGAAACTAAAGTTTACGTTGGTAATTACCTTCATAAAATCACATCTTCATTTAAAGTAAGTTACGGTTAAATATACCATCACTAACGAGTCCACGTTAAATTCACGACACATCACATTCTCAAAGTATAAAGAATATAGACGAGATACTCGCCTCAAGTCCAACGCACGCGGAGCAACGGGAAAGCTCGACTTAATGACCGCTACCGAACACTCCGAAGAACACGATTCAACCGGAAGCTCGGACCCCGAAAAAGACAATGAACGAAAGGGTTCCGACTCGAGTTCTTCACAAGAATTCGACCCTAACAACATATAATCAATAAATCATCGATCATACGAGGAAGAATAATCGTAGAACGCCCGAAAAGCCCTCTATGACATTTTACCGGACACCTTCAAGGCGTCGATCAAGAACTCGACCAAAATAATGAATCGATACGATCCAACCATGGAATAACAAGGGAAATGATATAATACATCTAAATAATCATCAATCCATCACAATACTATGTTAAATCGGATAAAACGGACGAAATCGAACAAAATACCCAAAATCCCCAAAATTAGATTATCAAGAAATCTAACCTTGATTCGGTAGATCGGAGGAGGTTATCGGGTGATGGATTGATGTTAGAAACTCAAGAACTTCGTGGATTGATATATAAACAACATCTAATCACGTACTCCAAGCCCCAGCCGCGGAAGGAAATGAGAGGGATGAGAAAAATGGGTGTAAACCCGACTGCTCGAACATATATATACTCCCCAGCATCCTGCCGACCACTTACGGCCGTAACCGGCATTCGTCAAAATCCGCCCAGCGCATGCCGATCGCTTACGGCCGTAACCGACAGGACCTTACGGCCGTAACTCGGGACTTACGGCCGTACACGGCAGGTCCTTATGGCCGTAACCGGCATTCGTCCGGAAGTTGCACCCGCACGGCCGTAACTCGACCCTTACGGCCGTAACCGCATACGTCGTGCCATGCTCGCCGAACACTTACGGCCGTAATCGGCACCTTACGGCCGTAACTCGCCGCATCAAGACTGCGCTGCCGTCTCGGTCGTGGCCACTCCGACGGTCCGAACAACCCCGAAACCCGAACCTGAATATGAATCAAAAATACGGTTACGAAGTACTCGCAAAGACGAATCCGAGCACTAAGAGAACACACGATTCCGACCACCCGAAGGCTCAAAATTCGACAACGGAAGGTAATTACCCCAAACTTTGGGAAATTACGAAAATGGCCCAAAACGCCCGAAAATCACGATACGTGATCGAAACACCAAGACAAAGCTCGCAACATGAATAATAACATTAAATGAACTTACGAGAAAGTCGAAACAACGCTTTGACGAGATTCGCAAGAATCGAACTCAAGTGCGGAAAAGTCGCCAAAAAGCACGGAACTCGACAAAACGATACCGAAACGAACTCGGATGACCAAACACGAAGAACAAAACATTGTCAAAATGTCAAAAAGGTCGCAAGCGAGTTCTGGAAACTAGAAAAATGCCAAAAATGAAAAATTACCGAAAAAGAAAATCACGGGTATTACATTCTACCCCTCTAAAAAAAAAGTTTCGTCCCGAAACTTAAACTAAAAAAAAAGTGAAGTCACAAACAACAAAGCACGGCCGACAAAATCTCAACGGTCCCGACGAACTGATCCCGATACCGATGCCAAAACACGATTCTGGGAAACTTCATGGAATAATTCACAATACTGAACTCTGTGGCCCTCGAGTCCACAATTATAACAAGTAATCCGTTGTAAAGGACAATTAGCTTGCACATTACCGACAACATTGCAGTTAAAGCACCTCCCAGTCTGACTAGGAGTCAAAGAAGACAACTTGAAACTCTTGGTTCCACCAAACGAAGAAATTGAAGGTTTCGCCGTACGACTATGCGAAACTCGATGAGAAGAATTTCCGTCTCTTGCACCGTCCGAAAAATCTCCAGACGTCCTCTGTCTCTTCGACTCATGCGAAGGCCCAGTAGATAACGATGCCATCTCGTACGCCATGGCTCGATTCTGATACTCTCTCAAAGTAGCACAAGTGAAACCCGACATGTACTGTCGAATCTCTGGTCTCATCCGCATATCAAAATGACGAATCTTGTCCTCCTCGGTCCTCACCTGATTCTTCACAAAGGCGAGCTGTCGACTATAATCGACAATAGCCTGCGACACGGGTACATCCTGTGGCTCAGCTAGGTAAAAATCTCGGATCCTCTGCTCTCGAATCGGCCTCGGGCAAAATTCCGCTTCCATCAACTTCTTGAACTCTTCCCAAGTAACATAATGATCTTGATGCTCAACTGCCTCCCACCATTTAGCGGCATCATCAACGAGAAGGAAATGAGCGATAGGAATCCTCCGCTCCTCGGGACAACCAATCGCCTTGAAAATCTTCTCCAATTGGATAAGCCAACCGTCCCAGCCCAAAGTATCACCCGCTCCCGCAGCGAGGGGGACGATACGAACCACTTCTCTAAGCCACCGAGTCGATCCAACATCCTCATTCGCGGTATGGTTACGCCGAACCACCCGAGCTAAATGTGTCATCCAGTGCCACCTGTTGGAGCACAGTAGCAACACCAGTACTAATTCCATTACCGGTAGTACGATCCTGGTCGCGCGGAGGGTTACCACGACCTCGACCTCTCGGCATACTGAATGGGCAACCGATCAGAACAACAAAACAACCACCACATAATCAATATAGAGCAACCAACAATAACACAATAAAACACTCATTCCGAGTTGTAACACGAATACATGAACTATCACTGCAACGACAGGAATTCAAATTCATAAATCATTCACTTAGCCATGTTAACATAACGTACGACCTTTACCAAGTTTATCACGGTCAAAACCACAAACATATCATCAGGGTCGAATATGGGTAATATTTAAATAAAATTTTGTTGAAGCGAATTTTAGAAAAGACAAGTTTGATCAAAACTGCGAATCTATTATCATCTCTGTCTCGTTTTGAAAACCATGTACAAGACATTCTGAATTACCACATCCGGATAACGTCAAAGAAACAACACAATTATACCGAACTATGAAATCATCGTATCTGGGCGTACACCCATAACGTGCTAACAAGAATTGTGACAATATATAATACGTCGATAATATCCACACAGGTGAAGCAACTAAGTGCAATACTGATATCGCAGTTAGGGTTCACGATCGTCACAGACGGACCATATGATTAGGTCGATAGAGATTGAGCAACAGAAAATGACCACCTATAGAATTGTAACAGCAAAGGTACTGTAAAAATTTTCCGACGGGCAAAACAACATAACAAACATATAACATAAATTTTTCAAAATTCTTTTGGTCTCAACCGAAGGTGACGGTAATATTTTGCAGTGCCCGAAATACATTAATATACATTTTTCCTCATACCGCCTGATGGTGTCATTTGAAAATACAGGATTAACTATGTCAAAACTCGACCGATTTCAAAATTCATACGGGCTGCTGGTTTAATCGAACCATAAAAATATTTTCAAAATCAACTTTCACAAAAATGTTCCGACCCTTATGGCCCCTCAAAAATATATTCTCAAATCTACCCGCAGCGGAATAATTACGATAGTCCAAACAAACTGATCGAACTAAAAACCACCTGCTCAAACGACAAACAAAATCACAAATTCAACCAAACACATTTCGGGCGCATCAAGTTAAAACATATATCAAGACTATCATTTGAGCTTTTCACCGAATCAACTGTCGGCACACTTTCGAAACCCATCAAGGTTCACAAATTTCACAACATACCACCCCACACGGCGGTTCAAAGTCAAAACATCAATACGTTCAGTCATAACCGTATACTGTAATACCCGAGATTTCTGTTATGTAATTGGAACTTGTGATATTGTAATGATTGTACTTTTGTATGAGTACTATTCTCCGTATTTCATAATCCGTTGTCGTCGAGCATATAATTTCGTGTATGTGATTTCATAGGATGAAATTCTGTGCATGTCGCGCACGCTACAGGCTAAGGGTAGCGTACGCTAACATGGTCTTATAGCGCGCGCTACCGAGTGTAATTAGCGCACGCTACGCGTGGTCAAATTGATTGAGACGCGCGGTAGGTGAGATCTGGCCGGGGGACCCTTGTCGGATCCTGTCGAATGTATCTGGACGGCTTTCGGGAAAAGCCGAGTCAACGCCTTAGCGCACGCTAGAGGTCTATGCGTAGCGTACGCTAAGTGCCGAGTATAGTTTAGGCGTGAGTCGTTAGCGCACGCTACTGAGCAGGTGTAGCGTGCGCTAATAACCATTTATTATAAATAGGACAAAGATCCTATTCGTGAATTGATCCTTTCTTCCCCATAACCCGAACTCTTGCACTTGTAACATAACTCCATTCGTCTTAAACACCCCATATCAACCTCCTAGTTCGAGATTGAAGATCATATACCATTGGAGATTGGTGTTCAAGCCTTGGGTGTTGGATTGCTTCATTTTCATCCGTGTTCTTCACTACTTTGAGGTAGGTGATTCTTCACCAATGATTAGTAATGTTCATGAGGAAGTTTGAATCATGTTTGGATAGCAAGTATCTCGTTTTTATCGGTCATCACATGTTAGAAGGATACTTTTGACGTATCGGTACTAGATGTCGAATGAACCTTTGAACCATCTTATTATAAGGACTCCTAAGCATGTTTAAATCGATTTATGATCAAGAAATCGGATGTTACCTAGTTGATATGTTGTATACGTTGGAATCATGTGTTTTGGAACATAAGACGATGGAACTTAGATTATTTCTTGAAGATCGTAGAGGAATTGTGTTATCGAGATAACTATCCGTATATTGGTATTTCATAATCATAAATCTTCCAAAAACCTTATTAGCAGGATATGCCCGAGGATAACTTGTAATATCACCATAGGGTTCATGAGTTCTTCATCATTCAACCCAGTTTTCGGTTCGTAGTTTTCTGCCATGCAAGATTAGCGCACGCTAACATGTGTGAGTTAACGTGCGCTATCGAGGTTCGGTTTTCGCACAGAACGTACGTAGCGTACGTTATGAGGCAGCCGAGTCAGACTGCCAGTTTGTGGCTAGCGCACGCTAGCCCTATACGATAGCGCACGCTAATAGACTTAGCGCACGTTACGTATAGTACGAGCGCGCTAAGCAATCCAGCACTTGTTTAGTTTGAGCTTTTCGGCCGTAGGTCGAATTGTTAGGCCATTGTTCGACTCGAGGTGATTTGTATATCGTTCCTTGTGTTAAGGTTCGAGCTTGTTACGTTGATCGGAGGCGGCCTTCGAGTGCGTCGAGAGCATTGAAGTATATCATTCTTGCCATCTTCGAGGCAAGTATCGTGTGATATGTTAATATCAGTATTTTTGGAGTATAAGTATGATTATGCATGTTGTTGAACATGATATTTACTTCGTTGATTTGTCATGATATTCGTTGTATATTGTTTATATGTTCATGTTGATGAACATAATGATTTGGCATATGTGTATGCATGAGTTGTGTTTGTATACGTTGTACGATCTATGCTGAGGGCGCTGGATCGGATGTCCACCTCGTGTTGGTCCGACGGGATCATCTTGGGATCTAGGCTGAGGGCGCTGGATCATTGGACGGGTTATTTCCACCTCGTGTTGGTCCGACGGGATCATCTTGGGATCTATGCTGAGGGCGCTGGATCATTGGAATACCCATGCTGTGTAATGGAATCTTGTAGATTCGCATTGTCGGGTTCCGGTAGCGGAAGCCCGTGTGATATGTTTTGTTGTGTATTGTGATGCATATTCGAATTGTTTAAATACGATACTTGTACTAGCATTGTTTTGCTAACCCCTGCGGGGGTGGACATTTGTTTTGATGTTCAGGTAGCCAAGGAGCAGGGAAACAGCCACAGTACCGACGTGACGACGAAGGGGTTCAGTGATGTTTATTGTTATCGGAGATTTGTTGTTTTGGTTTGGGTTCTGTACTCGAGTACGTGTGTCCTTTGATATTAATTCGATATGGTTGTATTAATTACCCGTTGAACCAGTTGTACGTTTTCATAAACTCGAATTTTCGCAGTATTGACGTCTTATATTCACTTTCCTTTTTAATTAGCCTTGTAAATCCTTATTTAAAGGGTTTACGGCGCTGTAATTATTCCGAATATCTCGGGGTGTTACAGAATATGGTATCGGAGCTAAGATTTATGGATATCTTGGCAGTCGGGTTTTATTTGGGTCTGTTTACGTTATTTGATTTACGGGTCGTTTGTAACATCACTGTTCAGCCGAAGTCGTCATGTGGACCGTGGTTGTAAGTCTCTTAATCTCTTATACTACCGTTTTACTTAACTACTGTTTTGTGAGTATTGACGGACTTTATTTCAAAAATTTTGTTCTGTATATTGAGAAAATTTCACATGATGTTGAGAGGAGGTCGTGGACGCGGACGCGGTCGTGGACGCGGACGTGGTAATATGAGACATGAGGATTCCGCAACTACCCCAGAAATATCGGCTAGTCGAACCGATTCCCATTCTGGAGGGCAGCAAGGATCAGCGAATGATGACGCAGATCCGAACATGCCGGGAGTGCTTCAACAGGTGGTGGCGCAGATAAACCAGATTCGCCAGTCGTTGATCGCATGCAGACAGCGATGGGACAGCAGCACCATGAGGATAACAGGGAGACAGATGGCTTGCCGAGGTGGTTAAATTGCACCCGCCAAAATTTGTGGATCTGCCGAGGCACTTACTTGGGATCACCGGCTCAAGGAGTTGGAGAAGATATTCGCGGTCTTAACCGTCCCGAGGACCGAAGGTTCCCATTGCCCAAGATTTTCCGACCGGGAGGCCTTTGACTGGTGGGAGGCTATTCGACCCGAGAACCATAATGCGGATTGGACGGAATTCAGACTAATGATGGAAGCACAGTATTGTCCTCGTCCGGTTAGAGAGGCGAGGATCCGAGAGTTTTTCTCACCACAGAGTTCGGAGGCATCTGTGACAGATGTAATTAAAACTTTTAATCATCAGCTGACGAGGATCACTTGGTCAGAACGGAGGCAGAAAAGATTTTTCATTTTGATATGCGGATGAAGCCGGAGATTCAGCAGTACATGTCCGGATTCGAGTGTACTACGTTGCGACAGTACCAAGACAAAGCGCTGGCCTACGACATGAAAGAGGCGGCGGTAGAGAAATCGACGGAAGCAAAGAAACAGAAGGTGTCGGGGAACTTCACGGAGAATAAGAATAGCGGGCCCCGCCGGGGTCAGTCCTCTTTTCACTCATCCAGGAGACCTCCGCATCCTAGTCGAGGAGGAAAGAAGTTCTGACAAGACGTCAGCTTTGACGCATCAAAGAAATGCTACAATTGTGGTCGGCAGGCATATTCGGCGAGATTTCCCGCATCTTACGTGACTTGTTACGATTGTGGGCAAGAAGGGAACCGTGCGGCCTTACGTGGAGCCGCTACTAGATCTGTCGGCACCCGCACTCCAAAGACCGGTTCCTAAGGAGATGAGTGTGAACCACCACGCAGAGTGGATTTGAGCAGTAACACCGGGAAGAGAGAGACATCCAAGGCCGGGTCCGTTCCTCCGCGCCTGCATTTAAATGAGGAGATTCGACGACTGAACACTGCTGATGCATCAGGTACGATTCAGATCCTTTTGCAACCAGTTAGTGTCTTGTTCGATTCGGGAGCTACGCATTCTTTTATATCTTTGAACTGTGTTAATCGCTTGAACATCTCGTGCTTGTATAATTGTGAACCTTATGTTGTGGGATTACCGAGCGGAGAGAAAATTGTGGGAGCCCTAGACGCGCGGGATGTGCCAGTATCTCTTGCAGGGAGAGATTGGCTATCGAATCGTATTGTCGTGGACATCTGCGGTGACGATTTCATGGTCGGAGATGATTGGCTCAACTGCGTTATGGAGTGTGTTGAATTACCGAGAGAGAGTCATTTCCATCATTGCCGATGACGGATCGAACACTTGTTCCGAGGATGGAGACCGAAGCTCGGGAAATTGATCAAGGCAATGAAAGCCGTGAAATTAAGCCGGGGATGTCACGGACTTTGGTGCTATGCCATGAGGAAAGAGGAAGGAATAGAGCTCTCGTCTATTTCAGTTGTGAATGAGTTCTCGATGTATTTCCCGACGAGCTACCCGGTTACCCCGCAAAGAGAAGTGGAATTCACCATCGAATTAGAGCCTGAGCAACCCCTATTTCAGTGGCACCATACCGCATGGCGCCAACCGAGATGTATGAACTCAAGAAGCAACTGGAGGAATTGTTACGTAAGGGCTATATTCAACCGAGCGTTTCCCCTTGGGGAGCGCCTGTTCTCTTTGTCCTAAGAAAGACGGATCCCTCCGACCGTGTATTGATTACAGGAGCTTAACAAGATGACGATCAAGAATAAGTATCCTATACCTCGGATCGACGACTTGTTTGATCAATCGCAAGGGGCGAGGGTATTCTCGAAGATTGACTTGCGATCGTGATACCACCAATTGAGAATTAAGGAATCGGACATACCAAATCGCTTTGGATCCCTGACGGCATTATGAATTTGTGGTGATGCCATTCGGACTTACCAATGCTCTGCGGTATTCATGCAATTGATGAATCGGGTATTCTTGGAATACTTGGATAAATTTGTGGTCGTTTTCATTGACGACATTTTGATATATTCGAGGACGCAGAGGAGCATGCGATCATTTACGTGTGGTTTTGAGCATCTTGAGAAAGGAACATTATATGCAAAATTTGCTAAATGCGAGTTCGCTTAAGGAAGTAACCTTCCTTGGGCATGTGATATCCGCCGATGGAGTTCAGGGACTCAAGAAAGTCGAAGCAATCTTGGAATGGGAAGCTCCTAAGAACGTGAAGGAAGTCCGAAGCTTCTTAGGACTAGCGGGATATTATCGCCGCTTTGTAGAGGGATTTTCCAAAATTGCTCGTCCGCTCACCCAATTATTCAGAAAACTCAAAAGTTCGCATGGAATGAGAAGTGCCAGTGGTTTTGACGAACTTAAGAAGAGACCGACGACAAGACCTATATTAGCGCCGCTGAAGGAACTGCGGATTTATGGTATACTGACGCTTCAAATCGGGGTTTGGGTTGTGTGTTGATGCAAAAGGATAAAGTAATTGCTTATGCTTCTCGGCGGTTGAAACCGCACGGGTTAATTATCCGACTCATGATCCGGAGCTAGCAGTGTGGTTTTGCTTTGAAAATTTGGCGACATTATCTCAGACGGAACTCATTGTCAGATCTTTACGGATCATAAGAGCCTCAAATACATTTTCAGTCAGAAGGAATTAAACATGAGGCAGAGAAGGTGGCTGGAATTGATCAAGGATTACGACCTGGAGATCCTCTATCATCCGGGGAAAGCAAATGTAGTAGCCGATGCATTGAGCCGTAAACCTGTTTCTCTTCGAGTGTTGGAAGCTCTTACGCCCTGCATCAAAGATTCAACGAGAACTGATCCGCGAAGGGATTGAAGTATGGGCACCAGGAATCCAAGGGCGACTTTATGTGATGGAACTGACTTCATCACTAGTCGAGAAGATCAAGTCCAAGCAGTTGGACGATTCCCTGATCCTTCGATTATGTGATGAAGTAAAGAAAGGAAAAGCCCCAGGATTCGTGATACAAGATGATGGAGTTCTGAGATTTCAAAGTCGGCTTTGCGTTCCCGATGATGATGATTTGAGACGAACTATTCTGAAAGAAGCTCATAGCGCGCCTATTCTATTCACCCGGGCGCAGATAAGATGTATAAGGATCTTAAACAAAACTTCGGTGGGGAATATGAAGAAAGACGTAGCGAGTACGTTTCAAGTGTTTGACTTGTCAAGAGTTAAGATTGAACATCGGCGACCGCCGGATGTTAAAGCCGCCCGATCCCCGAATGGAAGTGGGAGGACATTTCGATGGATTTCATCACAAGTATGCCAAGGACTAGAGCAGGAATGAACATGATTTGGGTCGTAGTTGATCGACTAACCAAGTCGGCTCATTTCCTAGGAATCAAAGATACATGGGGTCCCGAGAGATTGGCACGAGTATTTGTTGCGGAGATAGTCAGATTGCATGGGACGCCGAAGACCATTATTTCGGATCGAGATGGTCGTTTCGTCGCACTTCCGAAAGCAGTTCACAAGGCTTTGGGGATCGAGCTCAACTTTAGCACACTTATCATCCCCAAACAGACGGTCATCAGAAAGGACTATTCAAACTGTAGAAGACATGCTTAGAGCTTGTGCGTTGGATTGGTCAACCGATTGGGAAGTTCACTTGCCCTTGATCGAATTCACTTACAATAACAGTTGGCACGCTTCTATCAAGATGGCACCCTTTGAAGCTTTGTACGGAGGAGATGCCGATCGCCTCGTGTTGGGATGATTCTTCGGATCCGATCGACGTAACCGGAATTGATTATTCAGACTCAAGAGAAAATAGCTTTGATTCGAGAGAGACTATTGATCGCCTGCAGTCGATGTAAGTCTTATGCCGATGTACGTCGTCGTCCTCTAGAGTTCGACGTTGGGGATCATGTGTTATTGAAGGTGTCTCCTACACGAGGGATTTTCCGTTTTGGGAGGAGAGGCAAGCTTAGTCCGAGATATATCGGACCATTTGAGATCCTAGATAGAGTTGGGGATTTAGCGTACAGGTTGGCCTTACCGCCATCGCTGAGTCATGTTCACAATGTGTTTCACGTATCCCAACTGCGGAAGTATGTACCGGACCCCAGTCACGTCATTGATTTCGACGAGATCGAGATAGCTAATGATGGCACCTTCGAAGAGAGACCTATCAAGATACTTGAGAGCCGGATCAAACAATTGAGGAATAAACCAATACATTTGGTTAAAGTACAATGGTCACGACATGGAGTCGAAGAGGCCACTTGGGAAACGGAGGACGGTATGAAGTCTAAATATCCGGAGTTGTTTTCATCCTAAGTTTCGGGACGAAACTTGTTTTAGGGAGGAAGGATGTAATACCGAGATTTCGTTATGTAATTGAACTTGTGATATTGTAATGATTGTACTTTTGTATGAGTACTATTCTCCGTATTTCATAATCCGTTGTCGTCGAGCATATAATTTCGTGTATGTGATTTCATAGGATGAAATTTCAGGCATGTATCGCACGCCACAAAGCTAAGGGTAGCGACGCTAACATGGTCTTATAGCGCGCTACCGAGTGTAATTAGCGCACGCCACGCGTGGTCAAATTGATTGAGACGCGCGGTAGGTGAGATCTCGCCGGGACCCTTGTGGGATCTCGTCGAATGTATCCGACGGCCGGGAAAAGCCGAGTCAACGCCTTTAGCGCACGCTAGAGGTCTATGCGTAGCGTACGCTAAGTGCCGAGTACGCTTTAGATCGTGAGTTAGCGCACGCTACAACAGGTGTAGCGCGCTAATAACCATTTATTATAAATAGGACAAAGATCCTATTCGTGAATTCATCCTTTCTTCCCCATAACCCGAACTCTTGCACTTGTAACATAACTCCATTCGCCTTAAACACCCCATATCAACCTCCTAGTTCGAGATTGAAGATCATATACCATCGAGATTGGTGTTCAAGCCTTGGGTGTTGGATTGCTTCATTTTCATCCGTGTTCTTCACTACTTTGAGGTAGGTGATTCTTCACCAATGATTAGTAATGTTCATGAGGAAGTTTGAATCATGTTTGGATAGCAAGTATCTCGTTTTTATCGGTCATCACATGTTAGAAGGATACTTTTGACGTATCGGTACTAGATGTCGAATGAACCTTTGAACCATCTTATTATAAGGACTCCTAAGCATGTTTAAATCGATTTATGATCAAGAAATCGGATGTTACCTAGTTGATACGTTGTATACGTTGGAATCATGTGTTTTGGACATAAGACGATGGAACTTAGATTATTTCTTGAAGATCGTAGAGGAATTGTGTTATCGAGATAACTATCCGTATATTGGTATTTCATAATCATAAATCTTCCAAAAACCTTATTAGCAGGATATGCCCGAGGATAACTTGTAATATCACCATAGGGTTCATGAGTTCTTCATCATTCAACCCAGTTTTCGGTTCGTAGTTTTCTGCCATGCAAGATTAGCGCACGCTAACATGTGTGAGTTAACGTGCGCTATCGAGGTTCGGTTTCGCACGTAACGACGTAGCGACGTTATGAGGCACCGAGTCGATCGCTGCCAGGCTAGCGACGCTAGCCCTATACGATAGCGCACGCTAATAGCAGCCTTAGCGCACGTTACGTATAGTACGTAGCGCGCTAAGCAATCCAGCAGCCTTGTTTAGTTTGAGCTTTTCGGCCGTAGGTCGAATTGTTAGGCCATTGTTCGACTCGAGGTGATTTGTATATCGTTCCTTGTGTTAAGGTTCGAGCTTGTTACGTTGATCGGAGGGGCGGCCTTCGAGTGCCGAGAGCATTGAAGTATATCATTCTTGCCATCTTCGAGGCAAGTATCGTGTGATATGTTAATATCGTATTTTGGAGTATACGTATGATTATGCATGTTGTTGAACATGATATTTACTGCTGATTTGTCATGATATTCGTTGTATATTGTTTATATGTTCATGTTGATGAACATAATGATTTGGCATATGTGTATGCATGAGTTGTGTTTGTATACGTTGTACGATCTATGCTGAGGGCGCTGGATCGGATGTCCACCTCGTGTTGGTCCGACGGATCATCTTGGGATCTAGCCGAGGGCGCCGGATCATTGGACGGGTTATTTCCACCTCGTGTTGGTCCGACGGGATCATCTTGGGATCTATGCCGAGGGCGCCGGATCATTGGAATACCCATGTGTAATGGAATCTTGTAGATTCGCATTGTCGGGTTCCGGTAGCGGAAGCCCGTGTGATATGTTTTGTTGTGTATTGTGATGCATATTCGAATTGTTTAAATACGATACTTGTACTAGCATTGTTTTGCTAACCCCTGCGGGGGTGGACATTTGTTTTGATGTTCAGGTAGCCAAGGAGCAGGAAACATGCACCAACGTGACGCATTTAAGGGGTTGATGATGTTTATTGTTATCGGAGATTTGTTGTTTTGGTTTGGGTTCTGTACTCGAGTACGTGTGTCCTTTGATATTAATTCGATATGGTTGTATTAATTACCCGTTGAACCAGTTGTACGTTTTCATAAACTCGAATTTTCGCAGTATTGACGTCTTATATTCACTTTCCTTTTTAATTAGCCTTGTAAATCCTTATTTAAAGGGTTTACGGCGCTGTAATTATTCCGAATATCTCGGGGTGTTACATATACCGTGCGTCACAAGCATCGATTACATCTCCCTTACACAACACCGTGTAAATAAGGACACACATCACATTTATTTCGCACACGTAAAAACATGAAATACAGGTACCTCACATAAAGGAGGAGACTTACGTCCACAGGCCACACGGAGATAATGGCTGCAATACGATACTAATCACACGAACCACAATTGATCACAACGGATCGCAATGATCTCGCTTGTTCACAACTGCTCACCCGGGTGACACGACAAGACACGACTCCGACAAGACACGACTCGACCCAACTGCCTAGGTTTTCGCAAACCTAAGCTCTCTGATACCATTTATGTAACACCCCCAATCCACTCAGGGATATTACACGCCGTAGACCCCTTTCCACAAGGAGCTACCAGGCGGGAGACTACAAATCAAAACCCACATGCGGTCAACTTGACCAAAACATAATACCGTAGACCGATTAGGTCTCTCAAAACATAGCATAACCGTACATCTGATGAAACTAAATTACAACTCGATCACATAGTACATAAAATGTCCATCCCCTCAAGGATGACAAGAACTCAAACTGACATATCACTGATAGATGACAGACTACAACTGTGACTAGTATCGCTGCATCGCATCATCCTCCGAGCCAATCCTGTGGTTGCTCACTCTCCATGAACACACGGAATAAATAACAAAATCCCCAACGAGGGGTTAGCGATGGAATCGCTAGCAAGTAACCAAGCTATACAATCATACATCAAGAATACAACCGTTATGAAAATAACATTTCGACAAGGTAGTAACACGATCCCCGAGTCTAAAGTCTTTTGAAAATTTATTCCTTTAAAACAAACCATGGGGATTACTCCAGAAATCATTGTAAGAGATTATTTAGAGACTTCGGGGTCTCAAAGGTAAAATCCTGAAATATGAATGTTTTTCCTTTTCAAAAGGTTTTCTTTCAAAATCATACAAATGAATTTATTCTCAACTCAAACCTCAAGACCAAAACCATATTCACCAATATAATCGGGATTCAAGATTCAAACATAAACAATTTAGAGATATCAAATCAACATTCAAAACGTCTCCGTGGCCCCGAAGGGTCCCACCCGGATTAGTCATCAAGAATAAACTCGAACACACCCATAAGTTATCTTGACATCGCACTCGCAAGTGACGATTCTCGGAGCCCTCTCCAGACCTACCCGATTAGATAACCTTATGGTCAAATCGTAACATCTGGCCATACTCGCAAGCACGCGCCTCCGGAGGCCTCGATGGACCCTACCCGGATAACATCATTCAAGTACGCCCATAAGTTATCATGACATCGCACTCGCAAGTGTCGATTCTCGGAGCCCTCCCCAAACCTACCCGAATTGATAACCTTATGGTCACAACGTACGTCTGGCCGTACTCGCAAGCACGCGCCTACGGAGGCCTCGACGGGACCCCTACTCGGATAACATCTCAACTCTCTACTATACACAATAACAAAGGTATAATATTCACCACAACCGCAACCACGTAACACATAGGTTAACGCATCATAACTTCAACAAGGGCACAACATCCACAGCAAACCATCATTCAGGAAAAAGGCCAACGAGCAAATAATACAAGTATTACGCGATTCCACAATTCTTCAGTTAACTACTCATTTATAGTATTTATTTTAATCACAAAATAACATGAAGAGGTATTTATTATTATTCTTGAAACTAAAGTTTACGTTGGTAATTACCTTCATAAAATCACATCTTCATTTAAAGTAAGTTACGGTTAAATATACCATCACTAACGAGTCCACGTTAAATTCACGACACATCACATTCTCAAAGTATAAAGAATATAGACGAGATACTCGCCTCAAGTCCAACGCACGCGGAGCAACGGGAAAGCTCGACTAAATGACCGCTACCGAACACTCCGAAGAACACGATTCAACCGGGAAGCTCGGACCCCGAAGAAGACAATGAACGAAAGGGTTCCGACTCGAGTTCTTCACAAGAATTCGACCCTAACAACATATAATCAATAAATCATCGATCATACGAGGAAGAATAATCGTAGAACGCCCGAAAAGCCCTCTATGACATTTTACCGGACACCTTCAAGGCGTCGATCAAGAACTCGACCAAAATAATGAATCGATACGATCCAACCATGGAATAACAAGGGAAATGATATAATACATCTAAATAATCATCAATCCATCACAATACTATGTTAAATCGGATAAAACGGACGAAATCCAACAAAATACCCAAAATCCCCAAAATTAGATTATCAAGAAATCTAACCTTGATTCGGTAGATCGGAGGAGGTTATCGGGTGATGGATTGATGTTAGAAACTCAAGAACTTCGTGGATTGATATATAAACAACATCTAATCACGTACTCCAAGCCCCACCATGAAGGAAATGAGAGGGATGAGAAAAATGGGTGTAAACCCGATCGCTCGAACATATATATACTCCCAAAGATCCTCGCCGACCACTTACGGCCGTAATCGGCCGACCTTACGGCCGTAGAATCGCATTCGTCAAAATCCGCCAACAAGATGCCGATCGCTACGGCCAGAATCGACAGACCTTACGGCCGTAACTCGACTTACGCCAGACACGGCAGTCCTTACGGCCAGAACCGCATTCGTCCGGAAGTTGCACGCACCCGCACGGCCGTAACTCTCGACCCTTACGGCCAGAACCGCATTCGCTGTGCCATGCTCGCCGAACACTTACGGCCGTAATCGGCACCTTACGGCCGTAACTCGCCGCATCAAGACTGGCCGCGCTGCCTCTGGCCGTGGCCACTCCGACGGTCCGAACGACCCCGAAACCCGAACCTGAATATGAATCGAAAATACGGTTACGAAGTACTCGCAAAGACAAATCCGAGCACTAAGAGAACACACGATTCCGACCACCCGAAGGCTCAAAATTCGACAACGGAAGGTAATTACCCCAAACTTTGGGAAATTACGAAAATGGCCCAAAACGCCCGAAAATCACGATACGTGATCGAAACACCAAGACAAAGCTCGCAACATGAATAATAACATTAAATGAACTTACGAGAAAGTCGAAACAACAGTTTCGGACTAGATTCGCAAGAATCGAACTCAAGTGCGGAAAAGTCGCCAAAAAGCACGGAACTCGACAAAACGATACCGAAACGAACTCGGATGACCAAACACGAAGAACAAAACATTGTCAAAATGTAAAAACGGTCGCAAGCGAGTTCTGGAAACTAGAAAAATGCCAAAAATGAAAAATTACCGAAAAAGAAAATCACGGGTATTACACAGAGATGGCAGCGGCCGGAGAGAGAGAGGTCGCAGCGGCGATTCGGGTGTGGTAGTATAGGGCTTAAGTTTGTTTGGTTCAGCAGCGGCGATTCGGGCTCAGTTCGTTTGGTTCAACAGCGGCGATTCGGGCTCAGGGTTCGTTTGTCGTCCCAAAAAATCGAGATGCCGGACAACAGCGACCGGAAGGGCGGTTTCGTTTTGGGTAACTCAGAAGCGACATTGCGGAGGAAGAAAGACAGAGTACAGAGGCGGAGTAAGAAAGAAAAATAAAACGCGGAGGAAGAAAGTAAAAGAAAAGCGCGTACTGATCTTAAAGACAATACAACAGCGGTTGTTTTAAAAACATTTGTTAAATGTATTGTATATTTAACAATGGTTTTCAACAAAACCATTGTCATTGATATTTTTTTTGAAAAAAATTCACAGCAAATGTAACATCGGTTTTACTTAACAACCGATGTTAAATTGTCAATTTAACATCGGTTTTGTTTAACAACCGATGTTAAATTTGTCAATTTAACATCGGTTTTACTTAACAACCGATGTTAAATTTGCTGTGAATTTTTTTTTTAATTTCCCGGGATAAATTTAACATCGGTTATTATAAAACTGCTGTTAAGTGCCTATTTTAACATCGGTTATATTAATAACCGCTGTTAATTTATTGCACACTATTTACACGTATGCCACCGCGTCATTTTAACAGCGGTTTTCGAACAACCGCTGTTAAAAGGGCGCTGTTAAAGGCTAGTTTTGTAGTAGTGTTTCCTTAAAAAGACGGTTTCTCTTTCGAACTATAAAACGTCCCTTACATATTGAATCAATCCACTATATTTCTATGTTGATTGGCTTCAATACATAGCATTAGGATTAATGAAAATAACTCAAAGAATCATCTAAGGACTAGGGGTATATTTCTATCCCCTAGAACAACTTAGAGTGAAGATCATTTGATCTAATCAAACATATTTTCTTTCGAAACATCACTACACCAAAATCCCGCTTTGTGGATCACAAAAATCACAAATGGCAAAAATAAATACAAATGATCACATAAAATCACCAAATCACAAGTTTTTTTGTGATCAGAAAAATAAATACAAAACAGTTGACAAAACCTCATTTATATGACTTTACAATAGCACTTTCCATGGCAATGAATATCATTTATGATCATTGGCATCACGTAATTTCATCTTTTGTGATCATCATGGCCACTTAATTTCATCTTTTGTGACAGTCATTAGCAGTCACGAATTTCAACTTTCGTGACTTCCATGGACAGTCACAAAAATCATTTTTCTTGACTGTCTTGTGACTGTTTCTAGAAGTCACAAATGTTGAAAAAAATATAAAAAAAATAGTAAAACCCCAATTTTCTCTGAATGCAATCTAATTATTATTCGGAATTAATTCATAATACAATCCAAACATATTTCTCAAAGTATTCACACAACACTCTAATTAATTTTTACAAGACATATAATAATCACAATGTAATGCTGAAATTAACACATGTAAAAAAAACTCTGAACCAACCCATTGAGAATAGAATAAGTACGGAGTATTAGTTATATATTGAAAAATATCAACAACTAACAAGTTAAACTAATAGAATCAAAAGCTTCATCCATGGAACACACGGGTGGAGCAACGCCTGCTAAAATAACGGTTTCAGGAGCACCTTTTGCCTGAACAACAAAATAAAATATATAAATCGGTCATTAACCAAAATAAATAAAAATAAAAAAGTCCTTGTTGTGCAGTACTACATTAAGATATAATTTGGGAATACAAAGAGTAGTACTAACTATTTAGTTCATTTGAATTTGAGAAAATTGGTGACTAGTTTGAAAATTTTCAACTCAGAGGACGTTGAAACTAAAAATATAAACGAGAAAGTAACATAATATCAACTACCAACAGTAATATTATGTTATAATTATAGAAGCAGAACTCTCTTTGCCTGTGGAAAAGATGCTGTTTATATTTGATAATAAATCTAGATGCCGTGGAAAAGATGCTGTTTATAATTATAGAAGCAGAACTCACTGCACTGCTAATCCAAAAGTTGACAGATTGTAGCATAAAATAATTGATCTATATTAGAAGCATTAGCATATGAAAAAACAGGTAGGAACACAAACTAAGAAAAAATATATAAACCGACAATAATTAGTGTTGGGATATGGAGAGACTCGAACTCTCAGCTCCTATAATAAGAGCAACAGTAATCAACACCGTCCGTCAAACCTTCTGACAACACTCCCAAAAGCTGTTAAAGAAAGGATTATTTATCGGGATGCCATGTCGCCAAGAAAGCTGACAGTGGCATTACCCATAATCCTCCTTTTTCCGCTCGATCTTTATCATATCGAACAATATAATCCAAGAAAATATACAGACCTGAAGTCGTAGTCGGGATACATGTGATGGAGAGTTAGAAGAAGATAAATCGTCGTCTTCCGGCTGCCAAGTTATTATCATTATAATTTACAAAAAAAAAGAGAGCAAGAGATAATACACAAGACAATGAACAGATGAAAGGCTTTTGGATTGATCTACTAAATAGATATTCATTTGGTGAAGAGTCGGTGTCGGATGACTTCCCCAGCTGATCAAGAATCTGGATTTGGAAAAAGCAAAAAGGAATAAGGAAAGGACAAGAAAGAATGAACTTAGCATTATATGCAGCAAGAAAATCAGAGATTGATATGGAAATATAGCATTATGACATAACGGTACAAGCCAAAACTTCATGATACACAAATGGGCTAATATTCAAAATTGCCCCTGAGGTTTGATCCCACAAAAAAAAAAGAAAAAAAAAGGATCTTTCAGCTAAGATATAGTAGAGCCTCCAATAATACTCCATGCATGAATAAACTACATAGGAACAAAAATTACATCCCAACTCGAGTGTGTTAAAAATGGAAACAACAGCCACTTTGGAATAACCTCTATATAGTAATATTTCTTTCTGGTCCGGAGGATATGACATTAGAGAAGTTGTAGTGTATCACCAGTGACTAATATATGAGAAGAAAACAAATTAAAAGCAATAAGCACCTAAATTGTTGACCAAGCAGAGCTTTGATCGATCATAACTGATTACAAAACCACAAATTAAAAAAAATACCTCGTTCTCGAGACTGAGAGACAGCTTCTTGTCTGTTCCTGCATGTTTACCTAAACTAGTCATTTTTTTTTTTTGCATTCTATTTCCAATACAATGGGGAAGGGTGTGGGGCACAAGGATAATAGATATGCAACGGAAGAATCTGGCATATATACCCAAACTATAGAACTGTCCTTGGGATGAGGATGACTAACATAGGCCCCAAAGATCATGGTAGGCCGATCATATTAAACCAAGAATGGCATTCCTCTGCATAGTGCATTTTCTAAAGTATTTTGCCCTCCAACCTATTCAAAACAGATCACAAAAAATCATATAAGGTTACCGGTGAAGACTCCATAATATCTAAAAACATTGAAAAATTAATTTCATACAGACCTTCAAATTCATATTTAGAGCGATGTTCAACATGTAACGTTTCTCGTCTTGTCATCCCCAAGACGACAAAAACATAATCATATATACTAAATAAATGTTCTATGGTTTTATGTTAGGTTACCAAGTTCAGAGAGTATTAATAACCATAACAAGTATCGACATCAACATCAGGCAGAATAATAATAAACAAATTGAGTCGGCCTCTACGTATAGGAATGTTATATAGAGACTCTCGATCTCATAAACACCAGCCAAGTGTGTAGGGATGATATCACACTTGCAAAACTGAACCATTTCTGAATTTAGTTTTATGTGGTCGGGATAATCGATAATAGATTAAGTGAAACATGTCGCCGATTTAATAAACACAGTTCCGATGAATTAATAAACCGTATTGCTAATCAATGTATTCCTTTATTCTAAATTTAGACTGAGAAATTAAAATGAAATTCATGCAATAACAGCAACTATTGACAAAATAACGACAATGGTTCCAACCATTTAGACCCCATCCCTTCTAAAAGTATGTTTTAGGCACCTAAGATTTAAAGTACTTGAAGAGGAAAAGGGACTATAGCAAAACACAAACATGAAGAATAAAATGAACGTTCAACCTCCGGTAACGAACAGAAAAAAAATTATTGATTCAACAATAACCAATAGGAGAAGCAGAATGAGTATATTGTAACACCCCCAAACCCTTCGGGAATATTACAGCGCCGCAGACCCCCTCCGTGAGGATCTACCAGGCTAAATACAGAAAACACATTAACACTATACATGCCGACATGGCTAACAAACGAACCATTAGACCGATTTGGTCTTTTACCACAACATACACATCGAGCATACATTACTCTTTCTCGTAACTCATACCCACGCAGGGGTTAACATAAATCAACAATCCCGCATAGGGGAAAGTAAACACAACGGAAAGACAAAACAAAACATCACCAAATATTCAACACCGGTCTTCATGTGATTAGTATCGCCGTCTTCCATCATCCTTCGTAACGATCCTGTGAATTGCTCCCAAAGAACATGCAAATACCGGACGCAATACAGACATCCACCCCGAATACTGGGGTTAGCAAAACCCCACCGCTTTGCTAGTGCAAGTATAAATACAAAGACAGGCCATACAAATCATACTCCAAGAACATAGAAATCATGAATATACTTTCCGAGATAATTCACTTGATCAAAACAATTTAGATTACGAAAGATAAGAATAAAACCATTTTACAACTTACAAAACATTTTACGATCTCGGGAGTTTTTGAAAACGTTTGGGATTTAAGAATTTTCAAGCCTTTCGAAATGCTTAGGGACATAGCCCAACAATCGTTTATTTCAAAATACAAGTCCGATAGCAGATAACAGGGCCCACGACCCAATTATAACATTCCAATCACAACACAGGGGTCCACGACCCAAATCATCCACATCACATACTCGCAAGAATACCCGGTGGAAATTACACCGTATCCAACATTACCATGACAACAGTCTCACTCATCATACCACAGAGCTACAATGCACAGAGCAACCACATGACTCACGTACCCATACCAAATTATCACAACCAAGAGACAATTCATTCACAACACATTTATTAGTGCCATTGCTTCCAAGTACGATACCATTTGAACCGCCATTCTAATCGACGAAATATGCGCCAAAGATCACAGCTTCTCCAACAAAACACTTCAAAGTTAACCTTGGTACGAGACTCACGGCCACCGTACTCGCAGAGCCCCGTCGGACATCCCCGGGTGGTTAACCATAGTTCGCGATACGAAACTCACGGCAACGTATCCCTAGAGGCCTCGCTGACCGTCCCTAGGTGAACATACACATATCATCCACAACGCCACGGAAGCCATAATTCGAATACTAGAATATGCATACAAATGCTAGGTACTTCGCTAGAATGGCCACTTTAGTCGACGTACACTCACAACTAATGTCACACAACCACAAGTAAATACCAATACCAAGCAACACCAAGTGTCACAATCTCCTCACGAAGGAATAACAACCAATATCGCACACATTACGTTCTTACCGAACAAGTACACATAACATTACGTAATCCCCGCAAAGGATTACGGTCTATTAAACTCACTCAAAGTGATCGTAGCATCTTTCAACATACAAAACCAACACATATATTCCGAGAACACATATATTCACGAATTACAAGAATTATTGTTGAAAGACAACATTTATCGAGAACATACCGATCCCTTTACGTTCATTAAACATTGGATTTTGCATAAAATCATTTATCAATAATTATGCCTACGAAACATGAAATGTATGGACAAGATACTTGCCTCAAAATCGACGCAAGTATTCACGAACACGGCTCAACGGAAAGCTTCAAACGCCCAATGCTATCGAAACGGAAGACGCATTTACGAACGAAAGGGTTCAACGCGGTTTCTTCGCAAGAAACACGACCCTAACATCATACAATCAATAAATCATCGACCATACGAGGAAGAATAATCGTAGAACGCCCGAAAACCCCTCTAAGGCATTTTACCGGACACCTTCAAGGCGTCGGTCAAGAACTCAACTCAAACAACGAATCGATACGATCCAACCATGGAATAACAAGGGAAATGATATAATACATCTAAATAATCATCAATCCATCAACAAAACGGAAAGAATCGGACAAAACCCCAAAATCCCCAATTATCCAAAAAGGTAGGGTTTCAAGAGATATTACCTTGAGTGATTCAAGTATTTAGATTCGTAGAACACGCGTTGGATTGATTGTCCGGGCTTCACAACCGAAGAAGAATGATGAAAATCAACCCTCCAAATGATAATGATGAGAAGCTCTCCTCCTCTCTCACTCTCTCTCGCGTCTAAGGAAAAAGAAGAAGGAAATGAGCCGTTTCACGCTCAAAACAACACATTTATAGTGTAACACGGCAGGACCTATCGGCCAGCCTATCGGCCGATAGGCCCAACCGATACCCTATACAAATGCCGGCGGAGAGTCTATCGGCCCTCCCTATCGGCCGAAAGGCTCTGGACGGTGCCCGACAGTGGCAGTCTTTCACTAAAACGACCATAACTCTCTCGTCCGGACTCCGATTGACTCACCGTTTGAACCATTGGAAAGCTAACTCGATGTTCTATAATATTGCAAAGATTTATAATTTTTGGAGTCACCAAAAATTAATGGTGATCTAACAAAGTCGAACTCATACTTAGAAAAGTCGTTTAGTAATCCTGAATTCAACAAAATGACACCGAAACCCGAGCCTGAATACGAACCGAAGATACGGTTACGAGGTACTCACAAAGACGAATCTAAGAGCTAGTAGAACACACGATTTCGACCACCCGAAGGCTCGAAATTCGACAACGGAAGGTAATTACCCCAAACTTTGGGAAATTACGAAAATGGCCCAACTGCCCGAAAATCACCATACGACAACGAATAATCAAACCAAAGCTCACAACACGTCTAACAAAGTTAAACGGACTTGCGGGAAACTCGAAACAACAGTTTCGGACGAGATTCGCAAGAATCGAACTCAAGTGCGGAAAAGTCGCTAAAAAGCACAGAACTCAACGAAACGATACCGAAACGAACTCGGATGTCAAAAAGTGTAGAATTAATCATTCTCAGAATGACGAAACGGACATGAGCGAGTCGTCAAAACAGACTTCCGCCGAAAAAAAAAAAAAAAAAAGAAATTACCGGAAATCGAAAATTGCGGATATTACATTCTACCCTCCTTAAAAGAAGTTTCGTCCCGAAACTTAAAACAAGTAGGGAGAGAAATATTCCGCCAGGAAAAACTCAACGAGATACACAAGAATGCGTAACTAACGCCCAACGGCGAAATGTTACAAACAACGCAAAGGAGTATACGGCGTGAAAACACGCTCCACGGCGACCAACACAACGTCGCCGTTAGGGATATAATAAAAACCAACAAGTGACAAACGTCATCAAACGGATAATATAGCCAAGTCAATTATCCGACAATCACAAAACACAACGAACGAAAATCAATATGATTGACCAACCCAACGGTACATCAATCAAAACGCGAGTCAACCGCTGAACAAACACGAAATCCCCGCCTAAGGGTGGAAGATCGAAAACGAAACTAATTTCCCGAATCAAGGGAATTACGAAGGAGCTGAATGTTCGCCAATCACTAACGAGGTCAATATAAACCGAATACCAAACGATCAAACCACAACGATCGAGACAACAAAGATCGAAGAATCATGTTCGAATCACAAAGAACAATAAAGTTCAAACAACAACTCCCGTGATGATCCGGTGAGAACTACAAGACATGCATTGCCGAAGATCCACAGAAAGGGAATAGCGTGAAAAGTCACAACGACAACGAGTTATTCGAAATAACACCACACTCGTTCGATCAACAAAAGCAAGGAGGGACAAGCTCGAAATGTCAACGAACATAAACGAGTCGACAGAGTCGAAAATGTAAAAGTTCAAGATCCACCACTTGAATAAGAGAACTAGTAGAACCAAAGATGTTACTTCCGAACAAGGTTCACAAGAATCGAACCGAATTCGGAAAGTGACAAATGATAACCAGATTGACCCAAAACAAGATCACGGCTCGTTCGAATGATGAACCCGAAATACAAAACAAGTTCATAAAGTGCCAACGAACATGAGCGAATCGATAGACTGGAGAAAGAGAAAATACCGAAGTCAAAATAGTACGGGCATTACCACCGACCTCGTCCACGAAATTCACAAAAACGGGAGCAAGGTAACAAGACATTAAACAACCGACACAAAACGGAACCATCACCGATGCACACGGTCATACCAAACCAAGCTCTAACAGCTCGCACATGCGCGACAACGCAGAAATCACCACGAGGCGACAACATTCAACACCAACATCCCGCCTCTCACAGGGGCTAGCACAACCCATGTGTGGAAAGCGACTCAACGCTCACACCGCCAATTCGATCATACTCGGGAGAAAGTATCAAAATGACAACGCGAACATCATACATTCATACCCAGCCCTCAAACGGGAATGGATAGGTTTTAAAAACGAAAACCTCATTTTGAAAATAATTTAGAAGAACACCGGTTGATCTTGAGTATCACCTTTCAAAAAGTACGAACTTGAAACATCGTTATCGAGACATTGGAGAACCATTTCGCATTTGATAAAAATGAGGACACTTTCTCTTAGTGAAAACTTTCAAAATATTCGACCCTCGGGTCTAAATAAAAGTGTTGAAAATATCTCAAAACATTTTGGTCCTCGAGGTAGAAAAATTTTGAAATATATTGTGACATCTAGGATGTACCACAAGAAAATAACTCATTTGAAAAGTATGTCTCAAATTTATTTTTCTAAGATACTCAAGGTTTTCAAAATCCAATAGGCCGTAATGCCCAAAACTCACACATACCGACGTTCACTAAAACAACTCCTAGCACACGCATCAAAGCGTTTAAAATCAAGACAATACATGTCTTTAAACGAAAATAAACGATAAAATACCACATTGTAACAAAACCACCGATAAAATACCCTCCCGCACCGGCTAGTGAACAAGTCGAACGCGTATAAGCACAAAGCTTCCACAAGAGACTTGTAAAGCGTGCAAATCGATTCGAAAATCATCAACAACGAACAAAAACAACAATAAAAAGATATCACAAGCGATTTACACTCCTCGTATAAATCAAATACGAGCGTTGACTAAATACATATCGTGAAAATCAAAATTCACATAAAATTCCACCACTTAACAAATAATCATAAAAATAGCTCGTGTCACACGAGGCACAACACAAAGAAGGGAGACTTACTTCCACAGGTCGCACGAAGATGATGGCCGCACCTCGATACTAATCACGACCGACACCTCGGGCGACGCGTCGCGACACGACTACCGACAAAATCTGACAAGACAAGACAAGACAAGACCCAACAACACACAACCTGACCCGACAGCCTAGGTTTCCGCAACCTAAGCTCTCATACCATATTCTGTAACACCCCCAAACCCTTCGGGAATATTACAGCGTTGCACCCCTCCGTGAGGATCTACCAAAGCAAATACGTAAAACACATTAACACTATACATGCCGACATGGCTAACAAACGAACCATTAGACCGATTTGGTCTTTTACCACAACATACACATCGAGCATACATTACTCTTTCTCGTAACTCATACCCACGCAGGGGTTAACATAAATCAACAATCCCGCATAGGGTTAAACACAACGGAAAGACAAAACAAAACATCACCAAATATTCAACACCGGTCTTCATGTGATTAGTATCTCCGTCTTCCATCATCCTTCGTAACGATCCTGTGAATTGCTCCCCAGCAACCTGCAAATACCTGGACGCAATACAGACATCCACCCCCCGAATACTCGGGGGTTAGCAAAACCCCACTGTTTTGCTAGTGCAAGTATAAATACAAAGACAGGCCATACAAATCATACTCCAAGAACATAGAAATCATGAATATACTTCCCGAGATAATTCACTTGATCAAAACAATTTAGATTACGAAAGATAAGAATAAAACCATTTTACAACTTACAAAACATTTTACGATCTCGGGAGTTTTTGAAAACATTTGGGATTTAAGAATTTTCAAGCCTTTCGAAATGCTTAGGGACATAGCCCAACAATCGTTTATTTCAAAATACAAGTCCGATAGCGTATAACAGGCCCACGACCCAATTATAACATTCCAATCACAACACAGGGGTCCACGACCCAAATCATCCACATCACATACTCGCAAGAATACCCGGTGGAAATTACACCGTATCCAACATTACCATGACAACGGTCTCACTCATCATACCACAGAGCTACAATGCACAGAGCAACCACATGACTCACGTACCCATACCAAATTATCACAACCAAGAGACAATTCATTCACAACACATTTATTAGTGCCATTCCAAATAAGTACGATACCATTTGAACTCGCCATTCTAATCGACGAAATATGCGCCAAAGATCACGGTTCTCCAACAAAACACTTCAAAGTTAACCTTGGTACGAGACTCACGGCCACCGTACCCGCAGAGCCCCGTAGGACATCCCCGGGTGGTTAACCATAGTTCGCGATACGAAACTCACGGCAACGTATCCCTAGAGGCCTCGCTGACCGTCCCTAGGTGAACATACACATATCATCCACAACGCCACGGGAAGCCATAATTCGAATACTAGAATATGCATACAAATGCTAGGTACTTCGCTAGAATGGCCACTTTAGTCGACGTACACTCACAACTAATGTCACACAACCACAAGTAAATACTAATACCAAGCAACACCAAGTGTCACAATCTCCTCACGAAGGAATAACAACCAATATCGCACACATTACGTTCTTACCGAACAAGTACACATAACATTACGTAATCCCGGCAAAGGATTACGGTCTATTAAACTCACTCAAAGTGATCGTAGCATCTTTCAACATACAAAACCAACACATATATTCCGAGAACACATATATTCACGAATTACAAGAATTATTGTTGAAAGACAACATTTATCGAGAACATACCGATCCCTTTTACGTTCATTAAACATCGATTTCGCATAAAATCATTTATCAATAATTATGCCTACGAAACATGAAATGTATGGACAAGATACTTGCCTCAAAATCGCACGCGAGTATTCCGACGAACACGGCTCAACCGAAAGCTTCAAACGCCCAATGCTATCGAAACGGAAGACGGCGGCGAACGAAAGGGTTCAACGTGGTTTCTTCGCAAGAAACACGACCCTAACATCATACAATCAATAAATCATCGACCATACGAGGAAGAATAATCGTAGAACGCCCGAAAACCCTCTAAGGCATTTTACCGACACCTTCAAGGCGTCGGTCAAGAACTCAACTCAAACAACGAATCGATACGATCCAACCATGGAATAACAAGGAAATGATATAATACATCTAAATAATCATCAATCCATCAACAAAACGGAAAGAATCGGACAAAACCCCAAAATCCCCAATTATCCAAAAAGGTAGGGTTTCAAGAGATATTACCTTGAGTGATTCAAGTATTTAGATTCGTAGAACACGCGTTGGATTGATTGTCCGGGCTTCACAACCGAAGAAGAATGATGAAAATCAACCCTCCAAATGATAATGATGAGAAGCTCTCCTCCTCTCTCACTCTCTCTCGCCTAAGGAAAAAGAAGAAGGAAATGAGCCGTTCACGCTCAAAACAACACATTTATAGTGTAACACAAGAGACCTATCGGCCAGCCTATCGGCCGATAGGCCCAACCGATACCCTATACAAATGCCGGCAGAGAGTCTATCGGCCCTCCCTATCGGCCGAAAGGCTCTGGACGGTGCCCGACAGTGACAGTCTTTCACTAAAACGACCATAACTCTCTCGTCCGACTCGATTGACTCACCGCTTTGAACCATTGGAAAGCTAACTCGATGTTCTATAATATTGCAAAGATTTATAATTTTTGGAGTCACCAAAAATTAATGGTGATCTAACAAAGTCGAACTCATACTTAGAAAAGTCGTTTAGTAATCCTGAATTCAACAAAACGACACCGAAACCCGAGCTTGAATACGAACCGAAGATACGGTTACGAGGTACTCACAAAGACGAATCTAAGAGCTAGTAGAACACACGATTTCGACCACCCGAAGGCTCGAAATTCGACAACGGAAGGTAATTACCCCAAACTTTGGGAAATTACGAAAATGGCCCAACTGCCCGAAAATCACCATACGACAACGAATAATCAAACCAAAGCTCACAACACGTCTAACAAAGTTAAACGGACTTGCGGGAAACTCGAAACAACAGCTTTGACGAGATTCGCAAGAATCGAACTCAAGTGCGGAAAAGTCGCTAAAAAGCACAGAACTCAACGAAACGATACCGAAACGAACTCGGATGTCAAAAAGTGTAGAATTAATCATTCTCAGAATGACGAAACGGACATGAGCAAGTCGTCAAAACAGACTTCCGCCGGAAAAAAAAAAAAAAAAAAAAAAAGAAATTACCGGAAATCGAAAATTGCGGATATTACATATATAGCCATTCCGAAAGGCAAAGAAAGATATACATCAAAGTCATCACCATGGTATCAAAATATCAATACTACCTTTGTATTGGTAAAATCGGATCGGGCCTCCATTCCCAGTTCACCTTCATGAGCTTCACCTGAAACCTGTTGATAAACGAAACCCAAATCATATGCGACACTGAGCCTCCACCGCAAGTTTTGTGACTAACCTTTGCCATCGATTCCGAAAACCAACAGTAACCGCTGATTCACCACCGGATTTGCCGAAGCCCATACATGACTGGAGCTGTAACTATATCGTGTCCATGTTCTAAACATACTGTAAACATCGCATGTGCTAGTGGTTCCCCTACCCACTAATTGAAGGGGAATTGGTGTGGATTGTGTGAAATAGATTGAGCATGTGATATGTACGAAGAGAGTAGAAGGAGCAGAGATATTACAGTGTGGATCACAAGGATTGTTAGGACTGTTTTAAAAAGCATGCATTAACAAAGTTCTAAAGATATTTATAATGAAAAAGTGTTCATCAAAGTGTTATCCCAATTCAGAAAAGAAATAATTCCAGTCGTATGCAATTTTCAAAGAATGACATGGAACCAAATAAACGGATGAAATTTCTTATGCACCAAATGTTGGGAATCCAATGTATGCACAAACTTGTATGAGGACGAGGCTGAACATCAGTTTCATTGTTAGAATGTATGGCCAATATCAGAGTAATCTAGGAATGGATAACTAAGAAGCAGCAAAGAAAGTGTGGAGGTAATTGCAACGGGCAATAGACCATATGCTTAGTTGCTTACATGTCGAAGGTCTGATCATCTTAAGGTGACTGAATATTAATATTCGGATTATGTTGCATGTGCGGATACTAGAAAATCCACATTAGGCTATTCATTCTTATTTGTGTTGAACATATGCAGCATGACAGACTGCTTCGTCTTGTTCCAAGATATTGCTATTGAAGGAAGGACATTGGCTACGAAATTTTAAATAGAACACAAAAACTGATCTTTTCAAAGTCCCCACATCAACGTAATCATTTCGCATATACGGTGTTCTTGATGTCTCGCTTTGAGAATGCCATGACAATCAACGTAATCGCCATCTGCATATACAGTGTTCTGATGTTTCTGCTTTGTGAATGCCATGACAAGCACAAAGCATCATTTGACTCAAGACGATCTTAATCATCTTGAAAAAATGATTTATACTCATGCTGAAGCAGAACACCAAAAGAACATATGTGAGTGAGAAAATGTCGATCTCAAACGTCAAAATCTTATACATAACGACAACTCACCATATCAACTTAAACAGTCTCATATAATTCAATTGATAGTGTTTGATATAGTTATCACCTTTCTTTAAATCTGCAATTCCAAGAAGCTCAACAAGCTCGACATGATTCTTCAGCTTTGGTTCAGTCCGCTTCTCTCCCCATGAACGAATGATGGCATTGTTATCCTAGAGAACATCTCATCAGTCATAACAGAACTAATCACGGGATCACCAAAAATCAAAGAATGAGAAGAACCTAAGACACACCTCATTATTGTTGACAGGTACTGAATCATGTACTAGGTTTCCAATGATAGCCAATTTAGACTGCACATCTGCTAGGGCTTCCCGCACCTCTGCCTCCTTCGTTGCAGCCAGTTCTTTGTTCTCCTCAGTAGAGGTAATCATTGTACTTGCATCTTCTTTCACCTGAATCCATAAAAGAATTCAGTACAAAGTTCAACACATAAACAAGAAAAGTGTTACATATCAGCTCCTTTGATATTTGGATCTATAAATCATATGTTAGTTAAGATGCATCTATAATGAAATTAATACATAGCATCCTCAAGATAGATTCTGGAAGAAACAAGGCCCACTTTCACAATCTAAACTGGCAACGTATTGAAGTAAGCATCTATAGCATATGGCAAATTTCATTTGGGATAACTCAGCCCGTAACCATTGGATTTTATTTCAAACAACAAACCATATAACTCGGAATAACTCAAATTTTAGCTACTCGACATCGACCGCAATGACATCTCAACTGTTCAATCAACAAGCCTTCACAATCATCAAAACGGATTAAATCAAAAATCATCACGTTCCACACTACCAGAATCTTACCCGTATGCTAATCAAATCGAACAACTCCATGAAATAGGAAACCTTGTTCATAAACATTGAAACATTAAAATAACAATAGAGCAGCAACTAGCAAATAAAGAAGAGCAGCAACTCTATATAAACACAAATTAAACAAGGTAGAGCAACAACTAGCAAGCAATGGAATAAGGATTATACTAATTATCATCAAATTCAAAAGAGAAGCCTAGAAGAGGAATAAAAGCGATCTCACCTTAACAGGGTGGTGGTGCTCCGTCGCTCAGCGGTGGTGTGGCGTGGTGTTGAGCGGAGCATGAGTGAGCAACGGCCAGCGGTGGAAGTGAGGCATTGCGTGGCGTTGAGAGCAGCAGACCAACGGACCAGCAGCGAGTGAGCAGCGAGCAGCGTGCGGTGCGAGTTGAGAGAACGGGGAGTGGCGGCGCGGTGAGAGACAGAGAGTCGAGAGAGATTTGAGACTTGAGAGAAGAAAATTAGGGGCTTAGGTATTTTAACAGCGTGTTAGTTTTTAGGGAATAAGGATTAAAAATAATAAAATTTAAATATATAATTATAATTATAATAATTTGTGGGGAGATAGAGGGTTATCATCGTTTAACCTTGAAAAGTTTATGACTGTTCAAGACAGTCACAATTTTATGACAGTCAGTAACAGTCACAAATATTTGGATTTATTACTGTTTAGTCTTTGTGACTGTTATTGGCAGTCATAAAATTGTGACTGTCATTGACAGTCACAAATCCAGGGAGTCTCAATGTCACAAAATCCTGTTTTTGGTGTAGTGATATGAAGACCATAAATATCGTCATTTATTGGCCAAATAAATAAAGATTGTTAAAACAATGAAAATCACACACAATAATAAGTAATTCATAATAGATCTTTATACAAACATAAATAACATGACTAACCTTGTTTATAATCCCAACTAAAGATTACTTAGCCCATGAAGGGTTTATTATACATGTTACAAGCTTTGGTGGTCATGTTTAGTTGAATCAGGAAAAAGAATTGATCCTAACTCCCTTAGTAGATAAAGGAGATAGAAACAATAAACTCTCTGAACAACATATGTTATACCACACTTACAAATATCACTCAAGAACACAAGTGTGTTCTTCACACAAAAAGAAAAGTTTACAAGAAAATGGAAAATTATAAGATGAATGATGAATGATGAAGGATCTAAGGGGTCTATTTATACACCTAAAGTCATCTAATAGCTCCAAAACTCCAGCATTATTATATTAGATCGGATCAATGCCAGTCATCCCCTCAATAATACACAAAAAGTATAAAAAATTAGACAAATCATAGTAATCTGTCAAGAGTTACGGCCGTAACATTCAGGAGTTACACAGTAACTAGTGACTTACGGCCGTAACTCCTGAATGTTACGGCCGTAACGTGGCTTCGTAAATTTGCTCATTTGAAGCTTGGATAGTTACGTTTTCGGCCCGAATTTCTCGAGACTTTGCGTTTTTGCCCCAGATCTTCTTCGGATGATAACTTTTGATATATAACTCTGATTTTGAATCCGGAAAGACTGCCGAATTCGTCTCGGAAAGCCCTGCAACATGAATATATCAAAATTCAATAAAGAGAATATTTATTAAACATGTTGTTTCTTGAGTAATTCAGTTATTTAATCCGATCATCATCCGATATAAATAAAATTATTAAAACTAATAAATTAAAAGCAAAAAATGAGTAGACTAGCTCAATTATGGGTGAATTTTATCGATACAAACCATGGATAAGTGTACAAAACTGACACTTATCACACCCCCAAACTTGAATTCTTGCTAGTCCCGAGCAAGACTCTTTATTATTCACACTCTAAAAATAAAATTAAAAATAAAACAAAAATAAGAAAATTAATACACACATAAATTAAAATATAAAAAGAGAAAAGGAGATCAAAATGCCATTAATAAACAACAACCAGCTTTATACAATAGATAGAAATGAATCAAGATTCAAAATAAATCTACTAATGTTTTTGAAGTTAAAACACGATTTTTATTTTGTAATTCCAAAATGTATGGTTTCCCCCCAATAGGTTGATTATTTCTTTCCCACTCGTGATACACACGACTCCCTTTAATGGTTGCTCTCGATCACTCATTTATTTTTCGACTCAATATGAACAATTTCATTGGCGTCATCAAATATTGTGATTTTCACAAAATTGAGTGTATTGAAATCCAGCCGCTAATTAATTCAAATTTGCTCATAAACTACATCCCTTTTAGTGATAGCTTTCACACCGTTATTTGCTAACGTGTAGCTCTTTTCACTAACACAATTTCTATCTCATTATTTTTCTTTTGTAAAAAGGTGATAGCTTTCACACCGTTATTTGCTAACGTGTAGCTCTTTTCACCAATTTTTCTGAGACGGCAGCTACGCACCAACAATGGTTAGTCCTTTATTTTTCGCAAAATTTAAGACTTCCAAAATTAGGCAGCTGTTGCTGCTCAACACTTCTCCTTTCGTCATTTATTTTTTTTAAGTGATAGCTTTCACACCGTTATTTGCTAACGTGTAGCTCTTTTCACTAATGACTTTTTTTTTTTTAGGGAATAGAATTTTTGCAGAAAATCATTTTTTAGTTAAGCATGAAAAATCAAAAACTCCACAAATTAAGTAAATTTCAGTTTTATTTTTCATCAACCAATTGATTCTTCTTTTCTCAAGGTAACGAATGACTCGATTTTATATGATAATTACAAGGCTTGGAAAGAGAGATTAAGGCTCAAAAAAAATTTGGAATATACAATTTTTTTTTACCGATTAAAACGATTTTAGAAGTTTGTATATAGCTAATTTATTGGTGTTATGGCCAGATCTAGAAATCTAAAAAATCAAAATACTATAAATATATATATATATATATATAATAAAATAATAAAAAATATTAAGGCAAATAACCAAATCAATCAAAACACACCAAAATTATTAAACAAACCACACCAAAATACTAAAACAAACCACCCCCAAACTTGAAAATAAAACTGTCCTCAGTTTAAAAAATAAAGAAAATAAAAATCAATACAGAAGAGCAGAATACTCCCTATTAAAAAAGTTGATGTCTGAGCTAACGCCTTTTAGAATCTGCAAGAGAAAATATACGAGGCACACAACAACAAAAATATACTCGTAAGTATAACACAATTTTTAAGATGCGCATCAAGAAAGTCCGAAGAGTCGCCTTACGCTGCCATCAAAGTTTTTATAAAAGCAAAACACGAAATAAAAATTACAGTAATGAAATAAAAATACATAAATCGCGAATAGATGCGCGTCAAGAGATCAAGAAGAAACTCCTTAAGCTGCCATCATTTAGCACGATTATTACACACGACAGAAAGTAAAAATACAAGAGGTCCGACATGGGTTATCAAAGGGAGAGGAATGAATCCACTTTTCGTTTTCTCACGATAAAATCTTCTACCCAGACAATTTTAGCTAGAGCTGGATCTGGTTGAGGAACAAATTCATTGAGTTTTTTGATTAGTTCTTCTGGTGTTGTTGCAACAACTATGATTCGTTTTGCACGCTCGGAAATAAAGCCCTTTTCGGCAGAGTAGTCGATGAAAGACAGTAAACCATCAAAGAAACCATTGACATTAAGCACACATATTGGTTTTTGATGAACATTTAGCTGGGCTCTGGTAACCACATGAAAAAGTTCCTCAAGGGTGCCAAAACCACCGGGAAGGGCGATAAAGGCGCCAGAATTATTTATCATGTGAGTTATGCGATCTTGCATATTCACAGATCTAAACTCATTTCCAATAGTTGACCCGGTGATTTTACTTTCAGCCAGAGGTTTTGGGATTATTCCCAACACTCTTACTCCTTCCATATAGGCGACGGCACTCGTCCCATTAATCCTAGACTTCCTCCTCCGTAAACTACATGAATGCATTTTTCTCCTAAGGTACGACCCAAGTTGTGGGCTGCTTCAGTAAAGCATGCCTCTTTTCCAGAATTAGCTCCACCAAAAATGCATACTGTGTTAAATTTTTTGTTGAAGATGATGACTCCATTTTTGAAAAGAAATTTTTTTAGAGAGAAACAGAGAAAATTGCAAGTTTGAGGGATGAATGAAAGAAACCAGTAGAAAGTTTATTTATAGAAGAAAAAGAAGGTAAAAATTGTTTAACAAGTTTGTGATTGCGTTTGATTGTGCTTCAACTACTCAATAGAATAATGAAAGCTTTTATCGCGTATCACATTTTTTTATTCAGAAAATCTCACCACACGACAAAAATAAAAGATACTTACGCGTATGTACAGTAGTTGTGATTGTGGCTCACATCTTCCTCTGATTTTACGTTCAGAAACGGCCTAAACACCTTCTATGAGTCGGGGAGAAGCTTCCCATCCAATTTTCTTACAAATTGGCAAACAGGTCTTTTAACGTCGATTCCCAAGACGTTGTTCATATTCTCGTTTGAATTTATTCCACAAACATTGAATTCGTAATATACAAGTCCACTAGATGCGTGTCAAGAGAAATTTCGATATTATCTAAATTCTCCTTATTGACCATCATTAATGAACCGAATTTTATCTTCTCTGTTTGTAGATGGAATTCCTAAAGATCGACATTTTGCATTACAGTTCCATCTAGCACATTTATAGCAAACGGCTAGTATCTTTGCTCGTCGTTTCTTGGCATATGAACTTTTTCCAAGCCACAGTAAAAATCTAGTTGGGGTTTCTGTGAATTCACCTTCTATTCTTACTTTAGCTTCGATAATGAATCTTATGTCAAAAGGTATGCTTTTATTCGTAAGCAACCTCATCCTTTCAAGCCTTGTCTTGTAAATTTTTAAAATTGCATTTTTGCTTAGAAAGGGAAATCTTTTTTCAATTTTAAACAATGTTTCGTCCATGATAAAAAAAAGACAATGAAAATAATTGAATAAAATATTTACAAATATCAGTTGTTGTGGGAAACTGAAAAATCCGACTTTAATAGTCACGGAGTACCGTTATCCGCCACTTGACCGGACAAACACAATTTAGTACTAAGTTACAACGTCGAGAAATTTGTACCTACAAAAATAGTTTACAATGTAAGATTTCAAATATAACTTATACTTCCCCGGCAACGGTGCCAAAAACTTGACACGCTTTTAGTGTAACTATCGCAAGTGCACGATATCGTATCAAGTAGTAAAGTAGACTTTTTGAGTCCGGTTTATCGATCCCACAAGAAAGTTTTGTTATAATTTGAATTATACACTATTAGTCTATTTTTATAGATACTTAAGATGAGTGAAACACACAATTAAAAAGTTTTGTTTAATAATTGCAAAGAAATTGCAATAATAGTTCTAATATTATAAGGAAATAAAAAGATTGCAATAATTATAGATTGATTAAACGATAAAATGAAATAGTTGGGATTACAAACTTAGTTCGTCATTAGTTATAAAAGATGTATTGGAGATCATAAGATGAATTTACTTATTATGTTGTGTAGATTCGATTTTCCTTAAAAAGACGGTTTCTCTTTCGAACTATAAAACGTCCCTTACATATTGAATCAATCCACTATATTTCTATGTTGATTGGATTCAATACATAGCATTAGGATTAATGAAAATAACTCAAAGAATCATCTAAGGACTAGGGGTATATTTCTATCCCCTAGAACAACTTAGAGTGAAGATCATTTGATCTAATCAAACATATTTTCTTTCGAAACATATGAAGACCATAAATATCGTCATTTATTGGCCAAATAAATAAAGATTGTTAAAACAATGAAAATCACACACAATAATAAGTAATTCATAATAGATCTTTATACAAACATAAATAACATGACTAACCTTGTTTATAATCCCAACTAAAGATTACTTAGCCCATGAAGGGTTTATTATACATGTTACAAGCTTTGGTGGTCATGTTTAGTTGAATCAAGAGAAAGAATTGATCCTAACTCCCTTAGTAGATAAAGGAGATAGAAACAATAAACTCTCTGAACAACATATGTTATACCACACTTACAAAGATCACTCAAGAACACAAGTGTGTTCTTCACACAAAAAGAAAAGTTTACAAGAAAATGGAAAATTATAAGATGAATGATGAAGGATCTAAGGGGTCTATTTATACACCTAAAGTCATCTAATAGCTCCAAAACTCCAGCATTATTACATTAGATCGGATCAATGCCACCATCCCTCAATAATACACAAAAAGTATAAAAAATTAGACAAATCATAGTAATTGTCAAGAGTTACGTAACATTCAGGAGTTACGGCCGTAACTAAGTGACTTACGGCCGTAACTCTGAATGTTACGGCCGTAACGTGGCTTCGTAAATTTGCTCATTTGAAGCTTGGATAGTTACGTTTTGGCCCGAATTTCTCGACTTTGCGTTTTGCCCCGCATCTTCTTCTGATGATAACTTTTGATCTATAACTCGATTTTGAATCCGAAAGACCGCCAATTCGTCTGAAAGCCCTACAACATGAATATATCAAAATTCAATAAAGAGAATATTTATTAAACATGTTGTTTCTTGAGTAATTCAGTTATTTAATCCGATCATCATCCGATATAAATAAAATTATTAAAACTAATAAATTAAAAGCAAAAAATGAGTAGACTAGCTCAATTATGGGTGAATTTTATCGATACAAACCATGGATAAGTGTACAAAACTGACACTTATCATTTACGTTATTTACGGGTCGGTTGTAACATCACTGCTGAGCCAGCATCGTTATGTGGACCGTGGTTGTAAGTCTCCTAATCTCAGTTACTACCGTTTTATTTAATTCCTTTTTTGTGAATATTGACGGAATTTCTTTTAAGAAAAGTTGCCCTGGATATTGAGTATTTGTGTTTATAGTATGTTGAGGGGAGGTCGTGGACGCGGACGTGGAAATGCGAGACCGGAAGATTCTGTAACACCCCCAAACTATTCGGGAATATTACAGCACCGCAGACCCTCTCCGCGAGGATCTACCAGGCTAAATACAAAACAATGCATCACTTCACATGCCGACATGGCTACGTAAAGGACCGTTAGACCGATTAGGTCTTATATCACAACACACACAACATTACGTACATGATACTTGCCCAGAACACATACCCACGCAGGGGCTAGAATACAATAACACTCCCATAAATCGGGGTAACAACACATCGGAGGGATAACCAACATGACTCTACCAAATACTCTACAATTGGTCTTCACGTGATTAGTATCTTCGTTTCCCATCATCCTTCGTATCGATCCTGTGATTCGCTCCCCAGCTACCTGCAAGTACCTGGACGCAATACAGACATCCACCCCCCGAATACTCGGGGGTTAGCAAAACTCCACTGTTTTGCTAGTGCAAGTATAAAACCAAAAGTACAAGCCATACATAACTTGCTTCAAGAATATAAAATCTTGAATATATTTCCCGAGAAAATTCACTTAATCAAAACAGTTTGATTTATAAAAGGTAGGAAAAGAACCATGTGTCTCATACAAAATATTTTACGGTCTCGGGAGTTTGAAACATTTGGAAATAATGAGTTCTCAAGTCTCTCGAAAACACTTGGGGATGTAATATCCGAAAATTCTACTACTGTTATTTAACATTATTTTATCCGAGTTATGTTGTACAGTGTGGTATCTGTACAGTATGGATAAAATAAATGAAGGACTGAGACATCTGTATTGGTACAATTATCGTACTTGGTTGACAATTACATTTAAGAAGTATATGTATTCAGTATGCCGTATGTTCGTATTCTGTATGTTGAGACGTTGGACAAGAATAGCTGAAAATGGCTAAGTATAGCCTTATTAGCGCACGCTGATATTCATGCATAACGCACGCTATCGCGTGATTAGCGCACGCCACGCTTTATAGGTTAGCGACGCTAGTGCAGCAGATCGGAAGGAATCGCGTGTGGACCCTACCGCTGGCGCACGTTCGATAAGTCAACGGATGATGTAATGTAGTTTAAGCGCACGCTAATGCATGTTGATTAGCGCACGCTAATCGTATATTGACAAAAAGGAATCTTACCTAGTCGAGTCAGCCGGGCGTGTGGACCCGTGTTCGGAGCATACAGACAAACGAGTCAACTAATGTTAGCGCACGCTAAACGCAAGGACTTGCGACGCTAGAGAGTGTAAATTACGACGCTAATGCATGGGCATTACGACGTAAGCTCATGTACGGCCGCATGTAGTCTCGGACTACGATAGCGCACGCTAACAAAGGTCAGTTAGCGCACGCTAAAGCCTTAGCGCACGCTAAACATGAGATGTTAGCGCACGCTAGTAATGCAGTCTATATAAGGGACAGACGGGTATTATGAAGCATTTCGTCCATTCTTTCACTTTCAATCGATAGAGAGAGCTTTGGGAGGTTCTTGAGGTTCCCAAGCACGGTGAGGTGGTGATCTTTAACAAGATTAAAGATGGAAATCATGGATTAAAGCTTTGTTCTTGAAATCATTGGTGATTCTTGGAAATGGATTCAACCTTGGAAATCAATCCATTCCTTCATAAAGGTAATCACTTTTCATCTTTGGATTTCGCTTTGGATTGAATGTTGATGATTATTACATAAACAAGTTTGACAAGCATGATTATGAGATGGTATACCGGAGTATGATGATATTAATATGATTCTTGTGATTTTGATTGTGTCGCTCGCTTTTCATGAGATAAGTGGATTAATCCTTCTCCTCGATCGGATGTTGATGTTATTGTAGATGATTACTCTTTGTAATGGAAGATTAAGGAAGTGTGGTTACGTTCTTGACGCTTCGTGTATTAATATTAAGGAAGATGATATATGGATATAGAACTTGGATTATAAGTCGGATGATTGTTTATATGTTAAAGGATATCGGATTTCGTTGTTTTGATAGCTTTGAACATGATTCAATCACTTAGTGTTCTTGAAATCGCCATAAGTTGATCGGTATCCAAAAACATGCATCATCGGCATTAGCGCACGCCACGCCATCGCCTAGCGCGCTAATGGGAGCAACTTAGCGCACGCCACGTTAGGTGATTAACGTGCGCTAAGAAGCCGTAAAGTGCGATTTTCGTGTTGTGGTTGTAAATTCGTCTTTGGTTTGAGTAGGATTGATTCGACTAGTGTTTAATCGAGATATTGTCGAGCCGTTGGGTTTGTGAATTGGTTTTATCGATTGTTGATTGTTATCAAACTTGTTGTCTATCGACATCGTAATAGGTTTAGAATATTGATCGGTGATTACAACCGTGTGTTGCGGTCGAGCTCGAGTATGTTCGTGAATTGCTTTGGTCGGGACCGAGGGACTTGTAGATGACGGCAATGGAATTGGTAATACTTCATCGTATCAAGGTAAGTTATTACTTGCTCGGTTCATAATATTTAATGAATGGTTTCGCTTTCATTCGTGTATAATTCGTATAGCAATGTTTATAATCGTAATCACAGGAGATTTGAGATTATAAATCGTATTCGAGTTTTGGGAATCTAAATCATAATGTATATGATTTACTTTTGTTATTGGTATACTTGTATATCGAGCATATATTGTGCTAAAGACGAAGATATGAATTATCTGCAATCCGTGATACTTTGGACCGTCGAGTATTGAGCATAATGGTTCATGATGGTTTAGACATTGAGATCGTTCTCGAAGGACTCGGGGGCAAGTACTCTAATCATTTTTATCATTTGTGTCGATCATGTCGTGATACATTCGTGTATCGTTGTTGTCATGCATTTGTGCATTGTTGTTGTCGTGTATTGTGTATTGTTGTTTTGTGCAGTTGTGCATTGTTGTCATATGTCCACCTCGTGTTGGTCCGACGGGATCATCTGGGGATCTATGCTAGCGCGCTACCGGATCATCGGACGTGTTTTCCACCACGGTTGGTCCGACGGGTCATCGTGGGATCTAGGCGATGAACGCTGGATCATCGGATTACCTACGTGTTGTTGTTGTGCATATGTATATTATGGATTTGCCATAAGTATACATTGTCGTTATTCTTGTGATCATATTGACGTTGTCATATGAGTATGCATTTGTAGGTCTTGTGTTAGGACCATGTCCGTATGTTGTGTTGATCTGATCTCGGATTAGATCGACGTGATGGAAATGGTATTTCGTATCTTGAGGTATGTTCCGTATTTCCTTGATACTTGTCTTTGATGGACAATCGATTTTCGTATTGAAATTGTCGACGTCATCCGATGGATTGAATTGGCGAGTTGGTATAATTTCCGTATCGCGAGTTATGATAATGTTTTTGAGAACCTTGGGTATTGTTGAGATACCGCATGATATTTTGGGTATTATCTCATGGTGATGTTAAGGATACGAATTGTGGATTTTGTAAAGTTAAGACGGTAAGATTACATTGGTCGTATTCTTACTTAGTATTTCCATTGATATGTAATTATTGACGTGATGTGATGGTTATCATTGTTGGATATTATGGTCGACCCGTCGTGGGCTTTCTTTTAGGTTCTTGGATTATCAAGCTTGTAGCGGTCGTGGAGAGATGAGCTTCCTGAGGATACCGGCTAGAACATGTATTTGTGTATTGAGCTTCGTCGCTTGTTGTATTCCGCTGCTAGAGTATTTTAATCGTTTGTCTTTCTCCGCTGCGTGAGTATTTTTAAATGGTCTTTTGGTATTTGGTAACTTAGGTTACCTTGGCGATCGTTCTCTAAATCTATTCTGTCGGTACGTGTAAGCGATAGCTTAACGTATGTACTTAAACTGTTGAGTCTTGGCATTTCGGGCCTTGTGGTTTCAAATGAGTTTTTACGACGGTTTGATAAACGAGTTTTATAAATCTTCGAATGGTTTTAATAGATAATACCGTCGTTAGCCTCTTGGGCGTTTTGTAAATGTTTGCGAAAATTTCTTTCAGCCTTGTGGGTTCCATCTCGGGGCCCACGGCTGTGAATATTCTTGGTCGGATCCGGGGGTGTTACGAGAATATGGTATCGGAGCTTAGGTTGAGAAAACCTAGGCGGTTGGGTCGAGTCGTATTTGTGGCGTCATTTGAGTTGTCGATTGAAAAATATTGGAGCCGTGAGTTTTTGTTGTTCACTCGGGCTTATGCGTTGTGCGATTTGCAGTAGTAATCGGTCTTGTTATAAACTTTTTCAAATGGTGTTAACGTGTTTCTTCGTATAAAGTTGTGTTGTGTTCTCGAGTTGCACCGAGTTTGCAAAATGTGTGTTTTGAAAATATCCGTGTCGAGTATTTTCGAGTCGAGGCATGTGCGATTATCACGGGAATCGTCGGCTTCACGATCCGTAAGTAATTGGATTTTGAATTTCATTAAGATTTATTGCCGTTCTAAGTTGATATGTTTTGAGATTCAGCAGATATCATGCGTTACGGTATAAGTCGATTTGGGACAGATTGATGATCTCGAGAAGCTATGATTTTGGAAAATCAATATGTCGGTTAAGTTTTGGAATGTAATTGTGTATTCGGGAGAAGGACTGGAATTGTTGAGAAGAACATGTAGTCATGTTAAGTCATTTTGGAAATACATGAAATCGCTTTTGAGCATTTGAAAATGGTACTTTTCAAAATGAATGTTTTATGATGTTTTACCAGAATGATTTTGGGGCCGAGACCCAATAGATTTTGAAATTGTTTTATAACTCAGACTTGGGGTCCGAAAAGAGTTTCCTACTTTTTAAACTCCTTGTAATGCGGAACGAGATACGGCCGAGACCCTAATATTTCAAAAGACTTTTCTGTTTTCTTAAAAACTCCCGAGACTTGTAAAATACTTTATCAATCATTTACCTATTTCGCTTCTGCCGCAGCTTTGATTTACTTGTTCAAATGAAACTTCTGAAGTCTTTCGTTGTGTTGATTTGTTTCAAGGCATTGTCATAGCATAATTGAGGTGATCCAGATGAAAAATGGTTGACGTTAAGTCATATGTGGAAAAAGGAGTTTTTGTCGAGTCTATACATTGAGATTTTGGATTCTATCGTGTAGTTTCTGATGGAATATCGTGGGATTTGTGACGAGCCGGATGGATTGATATATAGAGTACGGATGTGGTCAATCATTTGCATAGTTTTCATTTTAAAACTTCAAATCGTGTGGATTCGAAGGAAATCGTATCAAATACTTGGCACCAAATGAGCCGCTTTATTTTTCGAGAATTGATTTGGTGGTCTTACCAAAATTTATGTTTTGAGTTTTGAAATTTTTGAAAGAACTTTCAAAATTTGTCTCCTTGACAAGATTATATGATTTCAAACTAGTTTTGAAAATGTGATTGATGTACATACGCATTGAATGCATAGTGCATATCGTGGTGAAGTTCGAATGAGATTCACGAACCGGATAAGACATCGATGGTACGAGGAAAAGAGATTCGAACTTTAGTATGGCGGTTTGGTTATCCAGGATGATCGGTTGATCTATTGAATGAGAGAGATATCCGCGTGTTGTAGATTCATGCACAGGATGTAATTTTGGAACTGTGGATTTTGTGAAACCGGGACATGTGTGTTATGTGATTCCATTGGTACGGTATTAGCGCGATTTTATCAAAGTGAATTTTGAATGATTTCTTTGTAAGTATAGATTTGGGGAGGGTGACCCCATGCTGGTGGGTTTTGATATTGAGTGGTCGTTCCCACTCCATGTATGATTGGATATGTTCGTCGGTTTATGATTGGTTGTTCGTATGCCGAGGAGTATGTTCGACAGTCAGGTGTGTTTATTGAGATCCACTGTATGTGATTGGTTTGTCGTTTTGAGAATGCTATTCTTTCGTATATCTGTTTCCGTGGTTCTGTGTTGACCGTGTTGGAGCTTATCATGGTGATGATATTCTCGATTGCGTTTCGACCTTTGGATTGGTCATATTAGAGTTCATCATGTCAATGATATTCTCGATTAATTTATGGGTTGATCATTGTTGGTGATCATCGGCGTTGATTTTGTGTTGATATTTCGGGATTCGTTGCCATTGTGTTGGGCGGTTGTTTCACGGATGTATCGTGTATTATTGATTTGTATCGATTGGGATTTGATTGTGCGATCAAAGGCATAAGATCTAACACGGATAGATTATTTCATCCGACGATAATATATCCGGTTGGGACTTATGGAATTGTTATTGCAAGCGTGTTGAGGCTTTTCAAGAAAGTCACTTGCTAGTATCTCGGAAGATCGTCGACTTGGCCATATGTAAGTATGCTATTTTGGTTATTCGGTAATAATGATGATTCATCGTTGTCGTGATTATTTTGGGATATTTTGGTTGAACGGTTTATTTGTTTTTATGACGGATTGCAAGTTTCGAGGACGAAACTTATTTTAAGTGGTGTAGTATGTAATATCCGAAAATTCTACTATCATATTTAACATTATTTTATCCGAGTTATGTTGTAAAGTGTGGTATCCGTACAAGATGGATAAAATAAATGAAGGACTCGAGACATCTGTATTGGTACAATTATCGTACTTGGTTGACAATTACATTTAAGAAGTATATGTATTAAGTATGCCGAATGTTCGTATTCTGTATGTTGAGACGTTGGACAAGAATAGATGAAAATGTCTAAGTATAGCCTTATTATCGCACGCTGATATTCATGAATAACGCACGCTATCGTGAAGTATTAGCGCACTCTACGTTTATAGGTTAGCGACGCTAGTGCGCATGCATCGGAAGGAATCTGCGTGTGGACCCTACCGCTTTGGCGCACGCGTTCGATAAGTCAACGGATGTTTTTATGTAGTGTTAGCTCACGCTAATTCATGTTGATTAGCGACGCTAATCGTATATCGACAAAAAGGAATCTTACCCTAGTCGAGTCGCCGGCGTGTGGACCCGTGTTCGGAGCATACAGATAAACGAGTCAACTAATGTTAGCGCACGCTAAACGCAAGGACTTGCGTACGCTAGAGAGTGTAAATTACGACGCTAATGTATGGGCATTACGTACGTAAGCTCATGTACGAAGCAGACGGTAGTCTCTGGACTACGATAGCGCACGCTAACAAAGGTCGATTAGCGCACGCTAAAGCCTTAGCGCACGCTAAACATGAGATGTTAGCGCACGCTAGTAATGCGATCTATATAAGGGACAGACGGGTATTATGAAGCATTTCGTCCATTCTTTCACTTTCATCGATAGAGAGAGCTTTGGGAGGTTCTTGAGGTTCCCAAGCACGGTGAGGTGGTGATCTTTAACAAGATTAAAGATGGAAATCATGGATTAAAGCTTTGTTCTTGAAATCATTGGTGATTCTTGGAAATGGATTCAACCTTGGAAATCAATCCATTCCTTCATAAAGGTAATCACTTTTCATCTTTGGATTTCGTTTTGATTGAATGTTGATGATTATTACATAAACAAGTTTGACAAGCATGATTATGAGATGGTATAGGAGTATGATGATATTAATATGATTCTTGTGATTTAGATTGTGTCGCTCGCTTTCTTGAGATAAGTGGATTAATCCTTCTCCTCGGTTTCGATGTTGATGTTATTGTAGATGATTACTCTTTGTAATGGAAGATTAAGGAAGTGTGGTTACGTTCTTGACGCTTCGTGTATTAATATTAAGGAAGATGATATATGGATATAGAACTTGGATTATAAGTTGGATGATTGTTTATATGTTAAAGGATATCGGATTTCGTTGTTTTGATAGCTTTGAACATGATTGAATCACTTAGTGTTCTTGAAATCGCCATAAGTTGATCGGTATCTCAAAAACATGCATCTGCGGCATTAGCGCACGCCACGTTTCTCGCCTAGCGCGCTAATGGGAGCAACTTAGCGCACGCCACGTTAGGTGATTAACGTGCGCTAAGAAGCCGTAAAGTGCGATTTTCGTGTTGTGGTTGTAAATTCGTCTTTGGTTTGAGTAGGATTGATTCGACTAGTGTTTAATCGAGATATTGTCGAGCCGTTGGGTTTGTGAATTGGTTTTATCGATTGTTGATTGTTATCAAACTTGTTGTCTATCGACATCGTAATAGGTTTAGAATATTGATCGGTGATTACAACCGTGTGTTGCGGTCGAGCTCGAGTATGTTCGTGAATTGCTTTGGTCGGGACCGAGGGACTTGTAGATGACAAAGAATGGAATTGGTAATGACTTCATCGGTATCAAGGTAAGTTATTACTTGCTCGATTCATAATATTTAATGAATGGTTTCCGTTTCATTCGTGTATAATTCAGATAGCAATGTTTATAATCGTAATCACGGAGATTTGAGATTATAAATCGTATTCGAAGTTTTGGGAATCTAAATCATAATGTATATGATTTACTTTTGTTATTGGTATACTTGTATATCGAGCATATATTGTGCTAAAGACGAAGATATGAATTATCCGCAATCCGTGATACTTTGGACCGTCCCAAAGATTGAGCATAATGGTTCATGATGGTTTAGACATTGAGATCGTTCTCGAAGGACTCGGGCAAGTACTCTAATCATTTTTATCATTTGTGTCGATCATGTCGTGATACATTCGTATCGTTGTTGTCATGCATTTGTGCATTGTTGTTGTCGTGTATTGTGTATTGTTGTTTTGTGCGGTTGTGCATTGTTGTCATATGTCCACCTCGTGTTGGTCCGACGGGATCATCGGGGATCTATGCTAGCGCTACCGGATCATCGGACAGAGTTTTCCACCACGGTTGGTCCGACGGGGTCATCGTGGGATCTAGGCGATGAACGCTGGATCATCGGATTACCTACGTGTTGTTGTTGTGCATATGTATATTATGGATTTGCCATAAGTATACATTGTCGTTATTCTTGTGATCATATTGACGTTGTCATATGAGTATGCATTTGTAGGTCTTGTGTTAGGACCATGTCCGTATGTTGTGTTGATCTGATCTCGGATTAGACTGACGTGATGGAAATGGTATTTCGTATCTTGAGGTATGTTCCGTATTTCCTTGATACTTGTCTTTGATGGACAATCGATTTTCGTATTGAAATTGTCGACGTCATCCGATGGATTGAATTGGCCAGAGTTGGTATAATTTCCGTATCGCGAGTTATGATAATGTTTTTGAGAACCTTGGGTATTGTTGAGATACCGTACAGATATTTTGGGTATTATCTCATGGTGATGTTAAGGATACGAATTGTGGATTTTTGTAAAGTTAAGACGGTAAGATTACATTGGTCGTATTCTTACTTAGTATTTCCATTGATATGTAATTATTGACGTGATGTGATGGTTATCATTGTTGGATATTATGGCTGACCCCGTCGTGGGCTTTCTTTTTAGGTTCTAGGATTATCAAGCTTGTAGCGGTCGTGGAGAGATGAGCTTCCCGGAGGATACTGGCTAGAACATGTATTTGTGTATTGAGCTTCTGTTCAGTTGTTGTATTCCGCTGCTAGAGTATTTTAATCGTTTGTCTTTCTCCGCTGCGTGAGTATTTTTAAATGGTCTTTTGGTATTTGGTAACTTAGGTTACCTTGGCGATCGTTCTCTAAATCTATTCTGTCGGTACGTGTAAGCGATAGCTTAACGTATGTACTTAAACTGTTGAGTCTTGGCATTTCGGGCCTTGTGGTTTCAAATGAGTTTTTACGACGGTTTGATAAACGAGTTTTATAAATCTTCGAATGGTTTTAATAGATAATACCGTCGTTAGCCTCTTGGGCGTTTTGTAAATGTTTGCGAAAATTTCTTTCAGCCTTGTGGGTTCCATCTCGGGGCCCACGGCGCTGTAATATTCCCGGTCGGATCTGGGGGTGTTACAGGGGACACGGCCCAAAATCATCTTTCCAAAATACGATTCCAATAATAAAACGCGGTTCCACAACCCAATTCACAACACACGGGGCCCAAGACCCAAATCATAAGCCACAGGGTCCACGACCCGAATCACATAACACATGTTCCTAAGGATTATTCGCGTCCCGTGCTAACAAGCCACGAACCTCAGATGCTCCCGTAGAACATACCCGAGTGAATAACCCAATAGGAAACCATACCAAATCACATGTCCTCGTGACAACAGTCACGGAACCATTCCATACCACAACCATAAGTTATCCCGGCATCGGGCTAACAAGCCACGAACCTCGGAGTCCCCGCAAGACATACCCGATGATAACCCCACAAGTTATCTCAGCATCGGGCTAGCAAGCCATGAACCTCGGAGTCCCCGCAAGACATACCCGGATTGGATAACCCTACGGTCACGCCCGACCCATACTAGCAAGTATGGATCCCGGAGATTCAACAATTCTACCCGGAGGCACATCACTATCAACGATCACATAACAATGAGCAGAATATCAAGCCAAGCAACACTTAAACATCACAACCTCCTTTCAAAGGAGTATCAACTAATATCACACCCAATACGTTCTTACCGAACAAATACACATAACAATACGTAATCCCCGGCAAAGGATTACAATCTATTAAACTCACTCAAAGTGGTCATAGCATCTTTTCAACATACAAAACCAACACACATATCCCGAGAACACATATATTCATGAAGTACACGAATTATCGTTGAAAGACAACATTTATCGAGAACATACCAATCCCTTTTAACGTTCATAAAACATTGGGTTTCGTATATAATCATTTATCAATAATTATGCCTACGAAACATGAAAAGTATGGACAAGATACTTGCCTCGATATCACGAGCAACGAAACGATTTAACGGGCGCGATCGGGCAACCTTCGAACCTCCAAAAACGATCAAGACTTCGACAGCCCACGAATACTACGAAAATAGCATCACCACAATTCAATAACACTAATCGAAATCCGAAACGATCCTAAAAACGACAAGGATCTAAGTATTCTCAAAGAAATCAAGAATCGTTGATCCGGGCGATAAAAGTCGATGAACGGTTAACAAAATCTGAAGATTACGGTCAAGACAAACAAGAACAAATAACCGATCGGATGAGATCGGTCAAGAATCACAAATCCAAGCAAAAACCCCAAATTTAAGAAAATAGGGTTCTAACAAGAGATTACCTTGATTTGGACCAAGAAGACGATTAGATGTTGTTAAACATCTACAAATCCACTCAAAGATGAAGCTAGAAGAAAATGATCGGTCCTACTCGCCTCTGGATCTCACTCCCGTCGGAAGGGATGAAGAAAAGTGGGAAATGACGACTTAATGCTGCTGTCCAGTATTTATACTGGACAGCTATTAGCGTGCGCTAATCATCCTTCATTAGCGTGCGCTAACGGGGTCAACGCTCCAGAGAAACCGCGTATAACATAGTTAGCGTGCGCTAGCCCAAAAGCCGTAGCGTGCGCTAACGGGTCACAAAAACCAGTCCAGTGGCCCCTGGACAGAACTGCACCTACCGAGTAGCGTGCGCTAGAAAGAAGAGGGAGCGTGCGCTAAGCAGTCGATAGCGTGCGCTAGCTATCGGCCTTAGCGTGCGCTAACAAAGCTCCAGTCCGGTAGCTACCGGATCGCTCGAATCGCGATAGCGTGCGCTACACATTCAGTAGCGTGCGCTAAGCACCACGCAGTAGCGTGCGCTATGCTTTAAGCATTAGCGTGCGCTACACCACAAAATCTCAAAAACTCACAAAGTGATCCGAAATGCCTCCAAAAACATGTCCCAACAAGTCACAACCAAACATGGCACGAAATTCCTACGATGAGGACCATGACAATCCGATAAAACCCAGAAAACCCAACAAATCCGGAATAAAGATCTCGGGTATTACATTCTACCCCTCTTAAAAGAAGTTTCGTCCTCGAAACTTGAAACATAAGACGAACGACGCAAAACAAACTCAGATAACACACGTTATCCGTTGCCGAAATACAAAACACGACGAACGAAAATCAATACGGTTGAATAATTCAACAGTACATCAACCAAAACACGAGCTATACGCTGGACCAATACGAAATTCCACAGCCCAAGGGTTGGGAGATCGAACACAAAACAAATTTCCTGAACTTAAGGAAATTACGAAGGAGTCCTAACGCTCAACAATTACGAAACGAGATCAACAAAAACTGAACCATCAAACGATTGAGTTACAACGATCAAGACAACAACAGTCGATCAATCATGTTCGAATCACGACGAACAATAATACTCAAACAACAACCCCAAAGTTCACATCTCGACTCGAGACAATATACGATCCGGTGAAGACAACAAGATGTGTATTCACATAAGATCCACAGGAAAGGGAATAGCAATTGGAAAGTCATAGCGACAAACGGTTTATTCTGAAACAATACTACAACTCGTTTAGTCAACCAAAAGCACAAGACAGGACAAGTTCAGAAAATATCAACGAACATAAACGATTCGACAGAGTCGAAAGTACAGAGTTCAAAATCCGTTTCACTTCGAATAAAAGAAGTTAATCTCCGGAATATCAAAACAACAAAACGAGTGAAATAACATAACAAACGTCTGATAGGATAAGCCACTCAGGGTTTCTCGGAGTCGATCCAGATGTCGGTGCTCAAGTCCGTGCCCCGGAAGGCTCGGAAACCATCTCGCAAAACTGAACTCGGTGCCCCTCGAGTCCACACCTGTAACACGTTACTGGCGGAGAAGGACAATGTGCACGAACATGTCCCGCCACATTACAGTTAAAACATCTCCTGGCTTTACCAGAGTCGAACGAAGACTTGGAATTCTCGGTTCCACGCATCGAGCGATGGAGCTTCACGGCGGAAAGACTACTACGTTGCAAATTGGAAACACCGACTCAGACCGCTCACGCGATCATCGGACTTCTTCTGCTTCTTCGACTCGGAGACATGCTCCGATGATGACGAAGCTAGTTCACGGGCTAGTGCTCGATCTTGATAGTCCCTCAACGAAGTGCAATTGAATCCCGACATATACGCGCGAATATCCGGCTTCATCCGTCTGTCAAAGTGAAGGATTCTCTCTTCCTCGGTTCTCACCCGGTCTCGCACATAACTGAGTTGTTTGCTATAATCGATGATAGCTTGCGACACCGATATATCTTGCGGTTCTGCCAAGTAGAATTCGCGAATCCTCTGCTCTCTAATCGGTTTCGGACAGAACTCGGCTTCCATAAATGCTTGGAACTCCGCCCACGTGACATCACGATCACGAGGTTAAACAGCTTCCCACCAATTAGCGGCATCTTTGTCGAGAAGGTACTGAGCGATAGGTACCTTCCGCTCTTCAGGACATCCGACAGCCTCGAAAATCTTTCCCAACTAGAAAATCCAACCATCCCAGCCCGGCGCATCCGCAGCACCGGCGAATCGAGGGGGATTCATACGAACTACCTCGCGAAGCCATTGATTTACACCAACGTTCTGACTCGCGTCAATGCTGCATTGAACCACCTGGGTCAACTGAGTCATCTGAGTCGCTACTTGTTGCAATATAGTAGCAACACCCAAACTAAAATCATTCCCAGCGGCATTCTCTCGATTCCGCATCTGATCCCCATGGCCATCAACACCACGGTTACGACCACGACCTCTGCCCCTCGGCATACTAACAAACAACAACTTATGGTAACGAAAGATCATAACACATAGCAAGATATTCACATCTCTGTCTTTAATCCAACATCATTAAATTATGTACATATTACCATTTAATTCCAGCTAGAACACAATATACAAACTATTATACCAACAATCTTCATTTGTAATGCCATTGTTATGCGATTTATAAATGCAATGAAATTGAAATCATCCATTATATCAAAATCACTTTCTGTACGGTTTCCGCGCCGGAACTCACCAAGTTGAAAACCATTTTCGAAAACGTTCCAAAATGCCAAAAAGGCCGATGACGGTAATACTTTCCAAATACTCCCCAAAAGTCATTTTCCAAATACCAAATACCGTTACCAAATACCGTTTGAAATTACAAGGCGTAGACGCGAAAACTCAATAGTTTCAAAATATATGTTAAATCGCCCGACAAAAGAGTTGGGAAAAAGGGTCAGCGAAATAATTCAAATTTACAAATACGAAAGGTCATTTTGAAACACACACTTTTTGGTAAAAGTACCCAAAAAGTCACTTTGAACTTTACACACGCAGCGGACAAGAACACAGTTCAAATTACACATAACCACACCCAACAGTTGTTATTCATGAACAACACACATAGAGTACCGTCTCAAACGGTCAGCCTAACAATCGCAAAAGTTAGACTTACGGCCAGAATGTAGTTTCCGAGCTTCTGCTCAGACCGGTTAGGGCATGATTCAACAGAGACTTAGCGTGCGCTAGCCATGCCACGTTAGCGCGCGCTAGCTATACTAATTCAGCAACACATTCATGAACATATACCAAATAATGCCAAACGCCGAAGGTTACATATAAACAACAACATACGAATCCAAGCGCCAACAATTTACATTCTCACTACATATCGTTTAATCGAAAAAAAAATTGAAGGCGAAAGTCACGTCTCAAGTAAACTATTGGTAGACCTCGTTTAAGCATTTAAAATCAAATTTTGAAAATTTTCAATGCAAGATGAAAATATAATATGTGTAGTTGAATCCTCAAAATCTTCGTTCTCGAGGTCATCATACGAAAATCAAATCATTTTTCCTCCTCGAAGGATGTTTTTAAATAGAATTTACGTGACTTCCCCAAAACATTTGAAGTTTAAAATACCACATTGATAAACTTTTATTGAGTAACTAGTCCAAAACACCATCCCTGTAAAAACGATTTCACACAAAGATGTATACATATATACATGCACACCGATACTACTCTTTATTCAAACACAATACGAGAATTAAACAAGTATGGAGTAAGTATTCACGAGGCACAATTAAACTCCACATAATAACACAGAATCACATAAACTCGTATAACACGAGATACAATAAAATAGGGAGACTTACATCCACAGATCGCACGAAGATGATGGTTGCACCTCGATACTAATCACGACCGACAACTCAGACGACGCGTCGCGACACCACTCAGTCAGACCAAATCTGACAAGACAAGACCCGACAACACTCAACTCAACCCGACAGCCTAGGTTTCCTCAACCTTGATCCGATACCATATTCTGTAACACCCCCAAACCATTCGGAAATATTACAGCGCTGCAGACCCTCTCCGCGAGGATCTACCAGGCTAAATACAAAACAATGCATCACTTCACATGCCGACATGGCTACGTAAAGGACCGTTAGACCGATTAGGTCTTATATCACAACACACACAACATTACGTACATGATACTTGCCCAGAACACATACCCACGCAGGGGCTATAATACAATAACACTCCCATAAATCGGGGTAACAACACATTGGAGGGATAACCAACATGACTCTACCAAATACTCTACAATTGGTCTTCACGTGATTAGTATCTTCGTTTCCCATCATCCTTCGTATCGATCCTGTGATTCGCTCCCGACTACCGCAAGTACCGGACGCAATGGAGACATCCACCCCGAATACTGGGGTTAGCAAAACTCCTTTGTTTTGCTAGTGCAAGTATAAAACCAAAAGTACAAGCCATACATAACTTGCTTCAAGAATATAAAATCTTGAATATATTTCCCGAGATAATTCACTTAATCAAAACAGTTTGATTTATAAAAGGTAGGAAAAGAACCATGTGTCTCATACAAAATATTTTACGGTCTCGGGAGTTTGAAAACATTTGGAAATAATGAGTTCTCAAGTCTCTCGAAAACACTTGGCGACACGGCCCAAAATCATCTTTCCAAAATACGATTCCAATAATAAAACGCGGTTCCACAACCCAATTCACAACACACGGCCCAAGACCCAAATCATAAGCCACAGGTGGTCCACGACCGAATCACATAACACATGTTCCTAAGGATTATTCGCGTCCGTGCTAACAAGCCACGAACCTCAGATGCTCCCGTAGAACATACCCGAGTGAATAACCCAATAGGAAACCATACCAAATCACATGTCCTCGTGACAACAGTCACGGAACCATTCCATACCACAACCATAAGTTATCCCGGCATCGGGCTAACAAGCCACGAACCTCGGAGTCCCCGCAAGACATACCCGATGATAACCCCACAAGTTATCTCGGCATCGGGCTAGCAAGCCACGAACCTCGGAGTCCCCGCAAGACATACCCGGATTGGATAACCCTACGGTCACGCCCGACCCATACTAGCAAGTATGGATCCCGGAGATTCAATAATCCTACCCGGAGGCACATCACTATCAACGATCACATAACAATGAGCAGAATATCAAGCCAAGCAACACTTAAACATCACAACCTCCTTTCAAAGGAGTATCAACTAATATCACACCCAATACGTTCTTACCGAACAAATACACATAACAATACGTAATCCCCGGCAAAGGATTACAATCTATTAAACTCACTCAAAGTGGTCATAGCATCTTTTCAACATACAAAACCAACACACATATCCCGAGAACAAATATATTCATGAAGTACACGAATTATCGTTGAAAGACAACATTTATCGAGAACATACCAATCCCTTTTTACGTTCATTAAACATTGGGTTTCGTATATAATCATTTATCAATAATTATGCCTACGAAACATGAAACGTATGGACAAGATACTTGCCTCGATATCACGAGCAACGAAACGACGAACGGGCGCGATCGGGCAACCTTCGAACCTCCAAAAACGATCAAGACTTCGACAGCCCACGAATACTACGAAAATAGCATCACCACAATTCAATAACACTAATCGAAATCCGAAACGATCCTAAAAACGACAAGGATCTAAGTATTCTCAAAGAAATCAAGAATCGTTGATCCGGGCGATAAAAGTCGAGGAGCGGTTCACAGAATCGAAGATTACGGTCAAGACAAACAAGAACAAATAACCGATCGGATGAGATCGGTCAAGAATCACAAATCCAAGCAAAAACCCCAAATTTAAGAAAATAGGGTTCTAACAAGAGATTACCTTGATTTGGACCAAGAAGACGATTAGATGTTGTTAAACATCTACAAATCCACTCAAAGATGAAGCTAGAAGAAAAGGATCGGTCCTACTCGCCTCTGGATCTCACTCCGCCTAAGGGATGAAGAAAAGTGGGAAATGACGACTTACGTCATTGTCCAAGATTTATATCGATGCCTATTAGCGTGCGCTAATCATCCTTCATTAGCGTGCGCTAACGGGTCAACGCTCCAGAGAAACCGCGTATAACATAGTTAGCGTGCGCTAGCCAAAAGCCGTAGCGTGCGCTAACGGGTCACAAAACCACCAGTGGCCCCAGGATGTAAGCGCACCTACCGAGTAGCGTGCGCTAGAAAGAAGAGGGAGCGTGCGCTAAGGGCGATAGCGTGCGCTAGCTATCGGCCTTAGCGTGCGCTAACAAAGCTCGATCCCACCCGGTAGCTACCGGATCGCTCGAATCGCCGGTTAGCGTGCGCTACACATTCAGTAGCGTGCGCTAAGCACCACGCAGTAGCGTGCGCTATGCTTTAAGCATTAGCGTGCGCTACACCACAAAATCTCAAAAACTCACAAAGTGATCCGAAATGCCTCCAAAAACATGTCCCAACAAGTCACAACCAAACATGGCACGAAATTCCTACGATGAGGACCATGACAATCCGATAAAACCCAGAAAACCCAACAAATCCGGAATAAAGATCTCGGGTATTACAGATTCGGTGTCTACCCCAGAAATAACCGCTAGTCGAACATATTCCCATTCCGGAGGACGGCAGGGATAAGCAAATAATAATGCAGATCCTAACGTGCCGGGAGTGCTTCAATAGGTGGTTGCTCAGATAAACCAGTTTGCTCAGGTTGTTGATCGCATGCAGACAGCGATGGGACAACAGCATAATGAGATTAATCGGGGGGACAAATGGCTTACTAAGGTGGTCAAATTGCACCCTCCGAAATTTGACGGTTCTGCTGAGACGCTTTCTTGGGATCACTGGTTGAAGGAGTTAGAGAAGATCTTTGCAGGGATTAACTGTCCCAACGACAGAAAGGTTCCGGTCGCCCAGTATCTTCTGACAGGCGAGGCTTTCGACTGGTGGGAGGCCATTCGACCTGAGGAGCATAATGTTGACTGGACGGAGTTCAAATTAATGATGGAAGCGCAGTATTGTCCTCGCCCAGTTAGGGAGGCCCGAGTCCGGGAGTTTTTCGCACCACAAAATTCAGAGGCATCTGTGACCGACGTGATTAAGACTTTTAATCACCAGTTGAGTTATGTGCGCCACTTGGTCAGAACTAAGGCAGAAAGGATTTTCCATTTCGACATGCGAATGAAACCGGAAATTCAGCAGTATATGTCCGGATTTCAATGTACCACCTTGCGACAGTATCAGGACAAGGCTCTGGCCTATGATATGAAAGAGGCGGCAGTAGAAAAGTCAACAGAAGCAAAGAAGCAGAAAGTGACTAGCAACTTCACGGAGAATAAGAGTAGTGGGGCCCGTAAGGGCCAGTCCTCATTTCATTCGTCCAGGAGGCCTCCACATCCTTCTCGAGGCAGAAAGAAGTTCCGGGCAGCACCAACCGTTTCAGACGCAGGGAAGAAATGTTACAACTGTGGCAAAGCAGGGCATGTTCGACGTGACTGTTTCACACCTGCTGTGACCTGTTTCGAGTGTGGACAGGAAGAGCATCGTGCAACATTTTGTGGGAATGCGACTCAATCTTTTGGTACTCACACTCCTGCACCGGTTCTGAAGGACACTAGTGTAAACCAGACGCAACAAAGTGGTTTCCAGCAGCAGAATGTTGGGAAAAGAGAAGCATATAGTGCTGGGTCCATTCCTCCGCGTATTGACGAGATGAAGAAGTCAGACGATCAGAACACGGCTGTTGCATCAGGTACGATTCAGATCGTTTTGCAACCAGTTAGTATCTTATTCGATTCAGGAGCTACGCATTCTTTTATATCTTTGAACTGTTTTAATCGTTTGAATATCTCGTGCTTGTATGATTATGAACCTTATGTTGTGGGATTATCGAGCGGAGAGAAAATTGTGGGAACTCTAGCAACTAGAGATTTTCCAGTGTCTATAGGAGGGAGAGATTGGTCATCGAATCTTATTGTAGTTGACATCCATGGTGACGATTTAATTCTCGGAGACGATTGGATCAACCGTTATGGATCTATTCTAAATTACCGAAAGAGGGTCATTTCTATCATTGCTGATGATGGGTCTGAACACTTATTCAGAGGATGGAGACTGGGAAGCTCGGGAAAATTGATCAAAGCGATGAAAGCAGTGAAATTAGTGAAGCAGGGATGTCATGGAATTTGGTGCTATGCCATGAAGAAAGAAGGAGTAGAACTCGCATCTATTCCAGTTGTGAATAAATTTTCAGATGTATTCCCTGACGAACTACCTGGGTTACCTCCACATAGAGAAGTGGAGTTCACTATCGAATTAAAACCTGGAGCCGTTCCTATTTCCAGAGCACCATACCGCATGGCGCCAACCGAGATGTATGAACTAAAGAAGCAACTGGAGGAATTATTGCAGAAGGGTTACATTCAACCTAGCGTTTCTCCTTGGGGAGCACCCGTTCTCTTTGTCCGAAAGAAAGATGGATCCCTCCGATTATGTATTAATTACAGGGAGCTAAACAAGGTGACGATCAAGAACAAGTATCCTATACCTCGGATCGACGACTTGTTTGATCAACTGCAAGGGGCAAGGGTATTTTCGAAGATTGACTTGCGATCAGGATATCATCAGTTGAGAATTAAGGAATCGGATATACCGAAATCTGCTTTCAGATCCCGGTATGGGCACTATGAATTCGTGGTGATGCTATTTGGACTTACCAACGCTCCTGTGGTATTTATACAATTGATGAATCGGGTATTCTTAGAATACCTAGACAAGTTTGTGGTCGTTTTCATTGATGACATCTTAATCTATTCGAAAGACACAGAGGAGCAGGCCGAGCATTTGCGTGTGGTTTTGAGCACCTTGAGAAATGAACAGCTTTATGCGAAGTTTTCCAAATGCGAGTTCTGGCTTAGGGAAGTAACCTTCCTTGGGCATGTGATATCAGCTGACGGAGTTCAGGTGGACCCGAAGAAAGTCGAAGCAATCTTGGAATGGGGAGCTCCTAATAACGTAAAAGAAGTCCGGAGTTTCTTAGGACTTGCTGGATATTATCGCCGTTTTGTAGAGGGCTTTTGCAAAATTGCTCGTCCACTCACTCAGCTGTTACAGAAAACTCAAAAGTTCACGTGGGATGAGAAATGCCAGACTGGTTTTGACGAACTTAAGAAGAGACTGACGACAACACCTATATTAGCATTACCAGATGGAACTGATGGATTCATGGTATACAGCGACGCTTCAAATCAGGGTCTGGGATGTGTGTTGATGCAAAAAGATAAGGTGATTTTCTATGCTTCTCGGCAATTAAAACCATACGAAGTTAATTACCCGACTCATGATCTGGAGTTAGCAGCTGTGGTCATTGCCTTGAAAATTTGGCGACATTATTTATACGGCACTCATTGTCAGATATTTACAGATCATAAAAGCCTCAAGTACATTTTTAGTCAGAAATAATTAAACATGAGGCAGAGAAGGTGGCTGGAATTGATCAAGGATTACGACTTGGAAATTCTCTATCACCCGGGTAAAGCAAACGTAGTAGCCGATGCATTGAGCCGTAAACCTGTTTCTCTTCGAGTGTTGGAAGCACTTACGTCCCAAACCAGCATTCAAGGGATTGAAGTATGGTCACCAAAAATCCAAGGGCAACTATATGTGATGGAACTGACTTCGTCCCTAGTCGAGGAAATCAAATCTAAGCAGCTGAACGATTCTCTGATCCTTCGGTTATGTGACGAAGTAAATAAAGGAAAGGCCCCAGGATTCGTGATACAAGATGATGGAGTTCTGAGATTTCAAAGTCGACTTTGCGTTCCCGATGATGATGATTTGAGACGGACAATTTTGAAGGAAGCCCACAGTGCTCCCTATTCTATTCACCCAGGCAGTAGTAAGATGTATAAGGATCTAAAACAAAATTTCTGGTGGGGAAATATGAAGAAGGACGTAGCAGAGTACGTTTCGAAGTGTTTGACTTGTCAGCAGGTTAAGATTGAACATCAGCAACCTGCCGGAATGTTAAAACCGCTTCCGATTCCTGAGTGGAAGTGGGAGGATATCTCGATGGATTTCATCACCAGTATGCCAAGACCAATACGGGAATGAACATGATTTGGGTTGTAGTTGATCGACTAACCAAGTTGGCTCATTTCCTAGGAATTAAAGATACTTGGGGACCCGAGAGATTGGCGCGAGTATTTATTGCATAGATAGTCAGATTACATGGGACACCGAAGACCATTATTTCAGATCGGGATTGTCGCTTCGTGTCGCACTTTTGGAAGGCAGTTCACAGGGCTTTGGGGACCGAGCTAAATTTTAGCAAGGCTTATCATCCCCAAACGGGCGGTCAGTCCGAAAGGACTATACAAACAGTAGAAGACATGCTGAGAGCTTGTGCTTTGGATTGGTCAGGTGATTGGGAAGTTCACTTGCCATTGATTGAATTCACCTACAACAATAGTTGGCATGCTTCTATTAAGATGGCACTGTTTGAAGCTTTGTATGGGAGAAGATGTTGATCACCCCTGTGCTGGGATGATTCTTCGGACTTGATCGGGACGGAACCGGAATTGATAGTTCAGACTCAAGAGAAGATAGCTTTGATTCGGGAAAGACTATTGACTGCCCAGAGTCAACAGAAGTCTTATGATGATGTGCGTCGTCGCCCACTAGAGTTCGAGATTGGAGACCACGTACTATTGAAGGTGTCTCCTACACGAGGAATTTTCCGTTTTGGGAGGAAAGGTAAGCTAAGTCCGAGATATATCGGGCCATTTGAGATCCTCGAGAGGATTGGGGATTTAGCATACAGGTTGGCCTTACCGCCATCGGTGAGTCACGTGCACAATGTGTTTCACGTATCCCAATTGCGGAAGTATGTACCGGATCCCAGTCATATCATTGAGTTTGATGAGATCGAGATAGCTAATGACGGAAGCTTCGAAGAGAGACCAATCAAGATACTGGAGAGTCGGATCAAACAATTGAGGAATAAACCAATACACTTGGTTAAAGTACAATGGTCATGGCATGGAGCTGAAGAGGCCACTTGGGAAACAGAGGACAGTATGAAGGCTAGATATCCAGAGTTGTTTTCATCTTAAGTTTCGGGACGAAGCTTCTTTTTAGGGAGGAAGGATGTAATACCCGGGATTTCTGATGTGTATTTGAACCTTGTGATATTGTAATTGTTGTATTTTGATCTGAGTATTATTTTCCGTATTTCATGATCCGGTGTTGTTGAGCACATGATTGCATGATTGCATTCAATATTGTGATTTTGCACGTGTAGCGCACGCTATCGACTAGGCGTAGCGTACGCTAATTTGGCTTTAGTAGCGCACGCTATATATGAACCTTAGCACGCGCTATACGTAGTCATCATGATTGAGACGTGTTGGTAGGTGAGATCAGGTCGCGGATCTTGGTCGGATTATGTCGGGATGAACCTAGACGGCTTTCGGGAAAATCCAAGTCAACGCGGTAGCGCACGCTAATGATATGAGGATAGCGCACGCTAAATGCTGAGTACAGTGAAGTCAGTAAGTTTCATATAGCCGTTAGCGCACGCTATGAATATGGACTAGCACGCGCTAATAACCATTTTCTATATATAGGACAACACCCTTTTTCATCTTTTCAGCTTTCATCACTTTCCAAACCCGAATTCTGAGACATAGAGAGTCACTCTCTCCATCCTAAACCATTCATATCATAATCCTAGTCCGAGTTAAAGATTGTAGATCATTTGAGGTTGGTGTTCAAGCTCTCGGTGTTGGATTTCTTCAAGATCCTTCGTGTTCTTCACTACTTTGAGGTAGGTGATTCTTCACCAATATTAGTAATATTCTGAAGGACATTTTGATCATGATTTGGGATTGTTTAGTCAGTTAAATTCATAAGTAGTCGAACATCATATTGTTAGAAAGATATTTTTCGATGCTTCGGTACTTCTTCATCGTATAGACCGTTGAACCTTTTTAGTGTGTCTGGACTCCTAAGCATATTCATGTACCTTCTAACCTATATTGGCCAGTTCATGGAGATTAGCAAGTTCTTAGGTCTTTACGTAATGGGATCATACGTTTTGGAATTTGGAATGGATTGAACTTAGGATATTTTCTTGAAGATCAAGATGAATTAAGATGTTGTGATGGTTATACGTATCCTTGTACCTTGAAGTCGTTTAATCCGTAAAAGATCTTTCACAAACCGTATGAACATAGTATGCTCGGAGATGACATGTTTTATCACTGAAGATTTCATGAGTTTCATCACCATTAGTTCAGTTTTCTGCCAAATAGTAAACTGCCATGCACAGGTAGTGCACGCTAAGATGTATATATTAACGTGTGCTATCGGGAATGAATAACGTACGCTACGTTTGGTACGTAACGTACGTTATGTCATCAGGCGAGTCAGTCGGCCGGTCAGAGAGGACTGCCGGTACATAAGTTAGCTTACGCTTGTAACACCCCCAATCCACTCAGGGATATTACACGCCGTAGACCCTCTCCTCGAGGATCTACCAGGCTGGTAACAACATTTAACATCTCGACAATGCCTTCAAGGCTAAAATGACTCAGTAGAACGATTTGGTCTTTCAATAAAAATATACAACTCGATTACAAACGCATATCCACGCAGGGGTCAAAATACAATAAACTCCCGTACAACGGGGAAAAGATACTGCAGCGGAAAAGAAAATACAACTAGACCAATACGACATCAACGGATCCTCGTGTGATTAGTATCGTTCATCTTTCATCATCCTTCGTGCCGACCCTGTGTTATGCTCCAAAACCTGAATGCAAAAATAGACATCCACCCCCCGAATACTCGGGGGTTAGCAAAACTCCACTGTTTTGCTAGTGCAAGTATAAAATACGAAAACGAGCCATACATATCATACTCCACGAAACATGTTAATCCTAAACATACTTCCCGAGGTGATTCACTTAATCAAATGATTAAATCGAAAGATAGGGTAAACCCGATATACATCTTGTGAAAAACATTTTACGACCTCGGGAGTTTTGAATACATTGGGATTTAAGAATTCTCAGGCCTTTCAAAAATATTTAGGGACACAGCCCAAAAGTCATTTTCCCAAAACATAAATTCGATAACAACAAGTGGGGTCCACGGCCCGATCATACCATAACAACCTGTTTCCACAGATTATTTGTAACACCCCAAACTAGGCGGATATTACAGTGCCGTGAATCCCCGACTGGGACCCACCAGGCAAATGAAAATGATGAATTAAATAATATAATTGTAGTACCGAACCACATTATATTACCAAGTACTCCGATGAGGAGTTTAAGTACAACACCAGGATAAAACCGAATACTAGTATATTTTATATGGAGATAAAATACACCACCCTGAACAATTAAACATCTCAAACGGAATTTGCAGCGGAAAATACAAATGACGGAAATGACTGAAACAAACGGAATAACTGGGGGCCCCTACTAGTATCACTAGGACTCCTCGCCGTCAGCATGCTCTTCCCGTGCCTTTGCCTTGCCGTGACCTGAGAACAAAATTCCCCAAACGGGTCCGGCCATACGTAACAACAATCCTCAAGGGTTGAAATTACACAATCATGATATATCTGAAGTTATGAAATATCCTTAGTTATGAATTACGCTGAAGAGGAGTATCATAGTACGCCCGTAGTGTTTTGTGCAAGTGTACAAGACGGATGACCGGACACACCCGTCCTTGTACCTAATTAGTCTCACGGAGGTAATCGTTACCGTGTGCACAGTCCAATGTATCACTCCCAATACATGGCCATCATGTGCCCGACTAAAAATTCCACACATCCGCACCCGGCCACGCAATATGAACCTAGAAGGTCATATGAACGAGAATGACCATAATGAATATCAATGAATAATAATAATCTGACAAAGTCAAGAATGACTCACCGATATGAAAGTGATAATGAAGTGATTGATAGTTTCAATGAAATGATTGGAACCGCCGTTCCTCGCTAATGAAGTGATTATTCGACAATTACAAGTCTCAATATGATTAATACAATGATGAATGAGTTATGATTATGAATGATCAACAACAAAAGGAATGAATATCCTTTTAACCGAGTAAGAATTAACTTACATAATACCGATGATGAATGTCCTTCCACGAACAAATGTCCTAAATGAAGTGTCGGTCGCTCGAACAACCTTAATTCAATACAATTACCAACAATCCGTTCAATATACGAATTAAACACGAATATAACGAACTCAAAAGGTCGATACGATTAAACCAAGTTCATTGGGGCATTATATCGAACACTTTGTGGCCAACTTCGATTGATTACAACTAAACCTCAATAATACCAACCTCAAATCCCCAAGAAGTGTTTCAAACCAACAAAACATCTTCAATACGATCAATAATCCGTTATGAATATCCAAAAACGTGATTATAACAACAATTAATCGAAAATCCCCAAATCCAACTCGATATTCAAAGTGTTCTTGAATAATCCCTCAATAATCCAATGAATCTATATACAAACTCATAATCATATGCATATCCCTTCATATAACATGATTATCGCGTCCAAAACATCATATCTCAACACAAAATCGAAATCCAAGATGTTGAAGAAATTACCTCTTGAAGATCCAACCACTTCGATCCGAAGAACACGAGTTAAATCGAGTATCCAAGCTTCCCAAATGAATGAAGATGATGAAAATTACACACTCAAATGATTAAGTGATGGAAAATCTCTCCCTCAACCCTCTCTTACGGATAAAAGTTGGAGAAATGAAGAAATGAGGAAAAATGTCCCGGCCAAAACCTTATATACTGCCGGAAGTTACGGCCGTAACTCGGCCCTCATACGGCCGTAACATCCCAGGTCAACGGCCTTACGGCCGTAACCGGCCAACTCGTACGGGCGTAACTCGGCTTCGTCCAAAATCCTGCCGACAGACTTACGGCCGTAACCGCTCCTGAGTTACGGGCGTAACTCGCCTTCGTCAAAAACATTTGCCGACATCCTTACGGCCGTACCCGCACACCTTACGGGCGTAACTCGGATGATACGGCCGTATCTGGACAAACTTACGGGCGTAAGCCCCCTTCGTCGAAAATGACCAGGCACCCTGCCTGCAGCGTACGACCGTATCCGGCCAAGCCTTACGGCCGTACCTTCCTCGACTTACGGCCGTATGTCGCAACCCTTACGGCCGTAAGTCCCCCTTGCCCGACAACACCTGAAATTTACGAACACCACTTACGTCCGTATCCTCCCCTTGTTACGGCCGTAACTCGCCTTCGGCCAAAAATGCCTGGGCAGCCTGCTGGACACGTACGACCGTAACCGGCCAAGCCTTACGGCCGTATTACAAGACCTTACGGCCGTAAGTCCCATTAATCCAAAATGGCCTGAAAAGAACGAACCCTTGTTACGGCCGTAACCTACAATCCTTACTACCGTAACTCAATGTCGGACGAGGTGAAAAAGCCGATAATTCCGGTTCTTCGCTACGACTGATGAATGATCCGACATATCATACGAATGTGAAAGTGAACAAGTCCAACACAAGCCAAAGATGGTACTCCCAGTACAAAACTACCAAACACGGTGAAAATGATAATACTCCCGTCTCGATCTAAAAACGGAGATGAAATGACGATCAAGGTTACAACATGCCAACAGTGAGCGCAATTGACTGAATCATGAATGACGAGTGATTATTAATGAGTGAAAATTATTGAGTGACAATTACAGACTCATAATTACTGAATGAAAATGAATGAATTACAACCGGGTATTACATACTCCCCCCCCTTAAAAAGAGTTCTGTCCTCGAAACTAAGGGCCAAACAACTCGGGATAACTCTCCCGCATACTCTCCTCGGTTTCCCAAGTGGCCTCTTCGACTCCGTGTCTAGACCACTGAATCTTGACCAAAGGGATCGTCTTGCTCCTCAACTGTTTGATTCGCCGCTCTAAAATTCGTACGGGATGCTCCTCGTACGAATGATCATCCGCGATCTCGATTTCGTCGAATTGAAGTATGTGACTCGGGTCGGCAACATACTTCCGCAACTGAGAGACGTGAAACACATTATGAATTCGGCTCAAAGCCGGAGGTAAAGCCAATCGATAAGCTAACTCGCCTACTCGATCCAAAATCTCAAACGGTCCAATGAATCTCGGACTCAACTTACCCCGTTTTCCAAAACGGAAAATACCTCGACTCGGGGATACCTTGACCAAAACGTGGTCACCTGTCTCGAACTCTAGTGGTCGACGACGATTATCTGCATAAGATTTGCCGACTCGAGTACATCAACAAACGACTCCTGATCAAAGCTACCTTCTCACGGGCGGCTATAAGCATATCGGGCTCGGTGCCGATTGATTCTGATAAGTCGTCCCAACACAAAGGAGATCGACAACGACGACCGTACAAGGCCTCATAAGGTGCCATCTTAATGGAAGCATGCCAACTATTATTATACGTGAATTCGATCAATGGTAGTTGGGCTTCCCAATCGTCTTTCCAATCGAGGACGCATGCCCTCAACATGTCCTCTAATGTCTGAATAGTCCTCTATGATTGCCCGTCGGACTGAGGATGAAAGGCGGTACTGAGATTAAGATGAGTTCCCATAGTACGATGAACTGATTTCCAAAAATGAGACACAAACCGTCCGTCACGATCGGAAACGATACTTTTAGGAGTACCGTGAAATCTCACTATCTCTTTGATGAACAGCTGGGCAAGTCTCTCGGGACCCATGTATCCTTGATCTCAAGAAAATGAGGGAGAGGTTTCAGCATACCTGCCGGTCGCTGATGTTCAATCTTAACTTGTTGACAGGTTAAGCATCTCGAAACAAATTCTGCAACTTCTCACTTCATATTACTCCACCAGTAATTTTGTTTCAAGTCCTTGTACATCTTGCTGGACCCCGGATGAACAGAATAAGGGGTAGCATGAGCTTCTCTCAAAATAGAGTTTTTCAACTCGTCATTCGCCGGTACGCACAACCGATTCTTAAATCTCAAAAGTCCATCCTCGTGGACCACGAATTCAGGGGCTTTCCCCTGAGCCACATCCTCACGGATGCGCAACAATGCCGAGTCGAACCTTGATTCTCCCCGATTTCCTCCTCAAGTGACGATGAAATCTCTAACATACAAAGTCCTCGAACTGCCGGCTGCAGACCTCGATCTCGGGTCTAAGGAATTCTCGCCAAGCTCCTTCGAATCAAGTTAAACGGGCAAGCATCTGCTCCTGAACGGACTTACGACTCAAGGCGTCGGCTACAACGTTCGCCTTGCCCGGGTGGTAAAGGATCTCGATATCAGAATCTTTGATTAGTTCTAACCACCGCCTCTGTCGCATATTTAACTCCTTCTGAGTAAATATATACTTTAAACTCTTATGATCGGTGAATATCTGACAAGTAACGCCATAAAGATAATGACGCCAAATCTTCAATGCGAACACCACGGCTGGTAGCTCCAGGTCGTGAGTCGGATAATTAACCTCGTAAGGTCTCAATTGCCGTGAAGCATAAGCAATAACCTTCCCATTCTGCATGAGTACACATCCAAGACCCTGTCCGGACGCATCACTATATACCACAAATCCCTCCGTCCCTTGCGGCAAGGAAAGTACAGGTGCTGACATTAACCGGCTCTTGAGTTCCTCAAAACTCCGCTGACACGCGTCGGACCATGTGTATTTCTTATCCTTTCGCAAAAGGTTCGTCAAGGGTTGAGCGATTCTAGAAAATCCCTCCACAAATCGCCGGTAATAACCCGCTAATCCGAGAAAACTTCGGATTTCCTTAACATTCTTCGGAGGTAACCAATCTCGGATAGCCTCCGTCTTCTGAGGGTCGACACGAACTCCGTCTGATGAAATTACATGTCCGAGAAAAGTCACTTCGGACATCCAGAACTCACATTTAGAAAACTTTCCATAAAGTTGCTCTCGTCTCAACACGTCGAGAACCTGATGAAGATGAACCTCGTGTTCCGCTCGGTCACGAGAATAAATCAAAATGTCATCGATGAAGACAACAACAAACTGATCTAAAAAATCGATGAAAACCCGATTCATTAACTCCATGAATACCATAGGTGCATTAGTTAGCCCGAACGGCATAACTACAAACTCATAATGACCATAGCGTGTTTGAAACGCCGTCCTCGCGATATCCGACTCTCGAATCCGCAACTGGTGATATCCAGATCTTAAGTCGATCTTGGAAAATACTGAAGCTCCCTGAAGTTGATCTAAGAGATCATCCATACGGGGTAAGGGATACTTATTCTGGATTGTCAACCTGTTCAACTCGCGATAATCAATACACAAACGAAATGAACCATCCTTCTTCTTGACAAACAACACTGGTGCTCCCCACGGAGACGCACTCGGTCGGATATAACCCTTCTCGAACAACTCCTCAAGTTGGTTCTTTAATTCCTGCATTTCGGTCGGGGCCATCCGGTACGGTGCCTTCGATATCGGAGACGTACCAGGCTCCAACTCAATCATGAATTCCACATCTCTCTGTGGAGGCAAACCAGGTAACTCGTCTGGAAAAACGTCGGCATACTCCCTCACTACCGGAATATCCGTCAACATTACTGATGATTTCTCGGTTTTGGTCATGTAGCACCAATAACCAACACATCCCTGACTGAGTAATCGCACTGCTTTCATCAAATTAATGACCTTACCAGAACAGCCGGGATTACCTCCCTGAAACACATATTCAACCCCATCGTCTGAAATGATAGTGATCATACGCTTACAGACACTAATGATGGCATCATGACGATCCATCCAATCAATACACAATATGACGTCGTCCCTCGGCAAATCTACTACGATTAGGTCCGCTGTCCATATACGACCATGAAACTGAATCGGACAATTCTGAATCTCACGATTACTGATAATTCGTCTACCATCAGGTAGGACAATGACATAAGGCTCACAACTAGTAGCACTACCCAGACGTAGTCTACTCAAACATGACTCGGAAATGAATGAATGCGATGCACCAGTATCAAAAAGGGTACACACAGGTTGAGATAGAATATCGAGTGTACCTGAGATCATTCGGGCCTCTGGATCATCGGTCTTCTTCATCTCATAAATCCGGGGCTAGCTAGTCCCGGCACCGGACACTCCCGTCTGCTGGCTATAGGCTCCACCTTTAGTCGCTCCTGTCGTTTTAAACGACGCTGATTGAGTGGCCTGATTCTGAACGGCTGACTGCTTAGGGGCTTGAGATGACGTCTGAGTAGGTTTGGAGTCCCTACGGCAAAAACGGGCCTTATGCCCAACAATTCCACAGTTATGACACGTGACAGACTGCCTCGGACACTTGGTGCTGACATGACCAAGATTCCCATAGTTATAACAGGTGATGGCCGAACTGGCCGCTCGTGACTGAGATTCCGCGGGTTTAGACGTCACAGGAGGTCGCTCAGAAAAAGCAGAGCCCGCACGAGGTTTCTTGAAAGTGGCCTGACTGCCGTCAGATTGATTATGGTTCTTGGACTTCTTGCTAGCAGATGAAGGTTGCTGCTTAGCAATCTCCTTAGCAGTAAGCTCATAGGTAAGATCTTTCTCATTTTATTCAGCCAACGTTGTGCAATTATGATTAAGATACTGTAGTCTCATACGGGGTTTTAGGCTCTTGCTGATTTACTTAATCTTATCTTCCTGTGAATTAATGATATATGAGGCGAACGGAAGAACTTCCTGAAATTTATCGGCAATGGCGAGAACATCCTCATCTATTTGAGGGTCTGGGGTGAGTAATTCTGACAGTTTGGCCTCTCTGAGCGGGGCCGGATAATACCTCTCCATCATGAGAGTTTTGAACTGATCCCAAGTACATGATCCTTCGGTGGGCTTCAACGACAACCACCAAGAATGTGCGCTCTTGCCCAGGTAGTAAGCCGCAACAGAAACTTTGTGTCCTTCGGGACACTCTACCATAGCAAACAACTTCTCGAAATGCTCGAGCCAATGAATAATATCTGCCGACTTAGACGAGCCCTCAAAAGTAGGTGGCCTCTGGCGAGAGATGTCGCCGATGATATTGCTCACATTCCTCTCTTGCCTCTCAGGTGGCGGCGGAGGAGCCTGTTGATTTTGATAGACGGAGTTATGCATCGTCTCCATCAGCTGTGCCATCTGGGTCATTTGGGCCATCATGCCCTGCATAAAAGCGAGTGGGTCAACCCGGACACCTTCTGACTGAGCCGTGTCCCGGGTACGACTCCGCGTTAGTGAATGATCGCGTCCAGGTGAATGAGTGGCATCATCGCTGCTCGATGAATTAGCATTATTTCTCGCGTTTGCACGTGTATTCACACGAGCTCTCGGGATTCGGCCCGCTCCACGACCTCGTCCTCCACGTCCTCTTCTTGCCCTCTCCATACTGAAGTAGGAAAGTCACATGATGATTATATTTCCCGCATGAATATCACGTTATGATTATGACATGAGATGATGAAAATGAGCATGCGCGCTCTAACACAGTGATTACATGAATGATTAACTGAGGTGACATGATTATCTTGAATAAGTTAACATGATTAATGATTTGATCTTCCTGATCAACAACTGAATAATGAAATGAATTGAGTGATTAACGAGTTAACATGACCGTCCTGGTCAAATGAAAATGATGGTTGAGGATTGTTAACTGATGAATTATGAATGAATGATTCTTGCCAGAAATTATACCATGGCGTTAGAAATCTTACAGTTCTTGGTCTGATTGGCTCGGCATTTGCACAGGTCACACGTGACGCGAAAGTCCAATGATACTAGTCCGATGATGATGATTTCAAATGAGACATGACTTGGAGGGTAGTATTCAAAACCACGCTCCGATACCAACTCTGTAACACCCCAAACTAGGCGGATATTACAGTGTCGTGAATCCCCGACTGGGACCCACCAGGCAAATGAAAATGATGAATTAAATAATATAATTGTAGTACCGAACCACATTATATTACCAAGTACTCCGATGAGGAGTTTAAGTACAACACACCAGGACAAAACCGAATACTAGTATATTTTATATGGAGATAAAATACACCACCCTGAACAATTAAACATCTCAAACGGAATTTGCAGCGGAAAATACAAATGACGGAAATGACTGAAACAAACGGAATAACTGGGGTCCCCTACTAGTATCACTAGGACTCCTCGCCACAAGATGCTCTTCCGTGCCTTTGCCTTGCCGTGACACGAGAACAAAATTCCCAAACGGGTCGATACGTAACAACAATCCTCAAGGGTTGAAATTACACAATCATGATATATCTGAAGTTATGAAATATCCTTAGTTATGAATTACGCTGAAGAGGAGTATCATAGTACGCCCGTAGTGTTTTGTGCAAGTGTACAAGAGGGATGACCAGACACACCCGGCCTTGTACCTAATTAGTCTCACGGAGGTAATCGTTACCGTGTGCACAGTCCAATGTATCACTCCCAATACATGGCCATCATGTGCCCGACTAAAAATTCCACACATCCGCACCCGGCCACGCAATATGAACCCAGAAGGTCATATGAACGAGAATGACCATAATGAATATCAATGAATAATAATAATCTGTCAAAGTCAAGAATGACTCACCGATATGAAAGTGATAATGAAGTGATTGATAGTTTCAACGAAATGATTGGAACCGCCGTTCCTCGCTAATGAAGTGATTATTCGACAATTACAAGTCTCAATATGATTAATATAATGATGAATGAGTTATGATTATGAATGATCAACAACAAAAGGAATTAATATCCTTTTAACCGAGTAAGAATTAACTTACACAATACCGATGATGAATGTCCTTCCACGAACAAATGTCCTAAATGAAGTGTCGGTCGCTCGAACAACCTTAATTCAATACAATTACCAACAATCCGTTCAATATACGAATTAAACACGAATATAACGAACTCAAAACGTCGATACGATTAAACCAAGTTCATTGGGGCATTATATCGAACACTTTGATTACAACTAAACCTCAATAATACCAACCTCAAATCCCCAAGAAGTGTTTCAAACCAACAAAACATCTTCAATACGATCAATAATCCGTTATGAATATCCAAAAACGTGATTATAACAACAATTAATCGAAAATCCCCAAATCCAACTCGATATTCAAAGTGTTCTTGAATAATCCCTCAATAATCCAATAAAAATATATACACCCTCATAATCATATGCATATCCCTTCATATAACATGATTATCGCGCCCAAAACATCATATCTCAACACAAAATCGAAATCCAAGATGTTGAAGAAATTACCTCTTGAAGATCCAACCACTTCGATCCGAAGAACACGAGTTAAATCGAGTATCCAAGCTTCCCAAATGAATGAAGATGATGAAAATTACACACTCAAATGATTAAGTGATGGAAAATCTCTCCCTCAACCCTCTCTCTCGGATAAAAGTTGGAGAAATGAGGAAATGAGGAAAAATGTCCCGGCCAAAACCTTATATACTGACGGAAGTTACGGCCGTAACCCGGCCTTCATACGGCCGTAACATCCCAGGTCAACGGCCTTACGGCCGTAACCGGCCAACTCGTACGGCCGTAACTCGGCTTCGTCCAAAATCCTGCCGAAAGACTTACGGCCGTAACCGCTCCTGAGTTACGGGCGTAACTCGACTTCATCAAAAACATCTGCCGACATCCTTACGGCCGTACCCGGCCAAACTTACGGGCGTAAGCCCCCTTCGTCGAAAATGACCAGGCACCCTGCCTGCAGCGTACGGCCGTATCCGGCCAAGCCTTACGGCCGTACCTTCCTCGACTTACGGCCATATGCCGCAACCCTTACGGCCGTAAGTCCCCCTTGCCCGACAACACCTGAAATTTACGAACACCACTTACGGTCGTATCCTCCCCTTCTTACGGCCGTAACTCGCCTTCGGCCAAAAATGCACGGGCGACCATCGACACGACGGCCAGAATCGCCAAGCCTTATGGCCGTACCTGCTCAACTTACGGCCGTATTACAAGACCTTACGGCCGTAGTCCCATTCGTCCAAAATGGCCTGAAAACAACGAACCCTTGTTACGGCCGTAACCTACAATCCTTACGGCCGTAACTCAATGTCGGACGAGGTGAAAAAGCCGATAATTCCGGTTCTTCGCTACGACTGATGAATGATCCGACATATCATACGAATGTGAAAGTGAACAAGTCCAACACAAGCCAAAGATGGTACTCCCAGTACAAAACTACCAAACACGGTGAAAATGATAATACTCCCGTCTCGATCTAAAAACGGATATGAAATGACGATCACGGTTACAACATGCCAACAGTGAGCGCAGATGACTGAATCATGAATGACGAGTGATTATTAATGAGTGAAAATTATTGAGTGACAATTACAGACTGATAATTACTGAATGAAAATGAATGAATTACAACCGGTTATTACATTATTCGCGTCCCGTGCTAGCAAGCCACGGACCTCAGATGCTCCCGTAGAACAAACCCGAGTGAATAACCCACAGGGAAACTATATCAAATAACATGTCACCGTAACCGCAGTCACGTGACTAAAAGCACATATACTTACTTAATCAAACCACAACCATAAGTTATCCCGACATCGTGCTAACAAGCCACGAACTTCGGAGTCCCCACACGACATACCCGATGATAACCCCACAAGTTATCTCGGCATCGGGCTAACAAGCCACGAACCTCGGAGTCCCCGCAAGACATACCCGATTTGGATAACCCTACGGTCACGCCCGACCCATACTAGCAAGTATGGATCCCGGAGATTCAACAATCATACCCGGAGGCACATAACATGCATCAAGCACACAACAATAATCACTTATGAAGCCAAACAACATTAAGCATCATAACCTCCTTTCAAGGAGTAGCAACTAATATCACACACATTTCGTTCTTACCGAACAAGTACACAATAACAATACGTAATCCCCGGCAAAGGATTATGGTCTATTAACTCACTCGAAGAGATCATGTTATCTTTCAACATACCAAACCAACACACATATTCTGAGAATACATATTCACGAAGTATACGAATTATCGTTGAAAGACAACATTTATCGAGAACATACCAATCCCTTTTTACGTTCATTAAACATTGGATTTCGCATAAAATCATTTATCAAGAATTATATAAACGAAACATGAAATGTATGGGCAAGATACTTGCCTTGAACAACCACAACGCGGAGAATCGACCGAAGTAGGTTGGCACGAACCGACTACGAACCCGCCGACTCCACCGAATGCCAACTCGCGGTAATAAACTACGGAGGACAATAACAACAATGAAAATGAATTCCATAGCATGACTCAAAGTCGTTGAATTCAAAGAACGAACGACGAATGTTCAAGTGTTTTTCCCCAAAACGGCCAAGAACACGATTCGTCCCGACAAAACACGAAAACGGAATTCCAAGTTGAAATATGGATATACAATCCATAGAATATGTTTAACAACATCATTTAACCACAATATATCCAACAAAAATGGATGGAAAACGAGATCGAGGACAAATCCCCTAAAAAGTCGATTCGAAGGAAATCAAGAAATATACTTCGATTCGACGAAGAACAATGGATTAAATGATGTTAAACACAATAATACTACCAAGATTAATCATACCCATCATTAATTAATCAACAACACGGAACGAATCGGACAAAATGCAAAAACCCCCAAATTCACGAAATTAGGGTTCTAAAGATTACCTTGATTCGCTGGATCAAAGGACGATATAGGATGATTGATTGATGTTATGAACTCAAGAATTTCGTGGATTTGTTGTTAAACAACATGGCTCCATGATAAGCACACCCTCAGCCGCGGAAGAGAAGGAGAAGAAGGAGAAAAATGGCCAAAAACCCGTCTGCAGGGCCATAAATAAGCCACAGGTGTGCATGGCCCGGAGTGTGCCGCGACACAGGGCCAAATCTGCCGGCAGTGACTCGGCAGTGTGCCGCGGCCCTGCCGGCATGTGCCGCGGCACAAGGTACAGAGTGCTCGGCTAAAAACTAGGAATGAGAGTGACTTAGCTATTTCGACCATAACTCCCTCGTACGGACTCCGATTGACTCACCGTTTGAACCATTGGAAAGCTAACTCGATGATTTATAATACTGCAAAGATTTAGAATTTTTGGAGTTTCCAAATATTAATGGCGATCCAACAAATTCGAACTCATACGTGGAAAAGTCGCTAAAGAACACGGAATTCAACAGAACGACACCGAAACGAACTCGGATGACAAAAAGTGTAGAATTATTCATTCTCAGAATGACGAAACGGTCATGAATGAGTCATCAAAACGGACTTCCGCCGAAAAAAAGAAATTACCGGAAATCGAAATTACGGGTATTACAACGCTAGACTTCGTCGTTTACGTACGCTAACGGGCAGACTTAGCGCACGTTATGTAGAGTACGTAGCATATGCTACGTAGTTCAGGCAGATTGCATTTTTAGAGCTTTCGACTGTAGACCGGGTTGTTAGACATTCGTACAACATAAGATAAATTCTATATTATTTCTTTTGTTAAGGTTCGAGCTTGCTACGTTGATCGGAGGAGACGGCCTTCGAGTGTGTTGAGATTCATTGTAGTGTTTTGTTCTTGCCATCTTTGAGGCAAGTATCATATTTTAAGCTCATTGATATTGTATTGTTGATCGTGTGTACGATTTATTCGTGTTGTTGAACATGAGATTATATTCTTTGAGTTGTCATGATATTTACGTCGATGAACGTGTTGATTTGCATATGTGTATGCATAATGGTATCGTTTGTGTTGTAAATGATCCGAGGGGATCATGAGGATCTATGCTGAGGGCGCTGGATCGAATGTCCACCATGCGTTGGTCCGACGGGATCATCATGGGGATCTATGCTGAGGGCGCTGGATCGTTGGACGGGTTTTCCACCATGCGTTGGTCCGACGGGATCATCATGGGGATCTATACCGAGGGCGCTGGATCGTTGGATTACCCTGTATTGTATTGATGGAATCGTGAGGATTCACATCGTTGGATTCCGATGGCGGAAGTCCGTTTTGCATGTTTTATAATGCACTGATGATTTATGTATTATGATACTTGTACTAGCATTGTTTTGCTAACCCCTTCGGGGGTGGACATTGTTTTGATGTTCAGGTAGCCGAGGAGCGGGGAGGCAGCCACAGTACCGGCATGACGATGAAATGGCTCAGTGATGTGGTTGATGTTTATTGTTTATTGTTATTTGTCTTCTTGGTTCACTTTAGTACTCGAGTACGTGTGTTTTTAATAATGTCATTTTCGATATGGTTGTATAAATTAACTCAATGGATCAGTTGAACCGGTTCTGTATTTCAAAATTTAGTGGCACTGTTGAATTATATTTACTTTCTTTTAATTAGCCTTGTAAATCCTTACTTAAAGGGTTTACGGCGCTGTAACTATTCCGAATATCTTGGGGTGTTACACTTTCGAACAAGGTTCAGAAGAATCGAACCAACTCGGAAAAGTCACAATGATAAACAGATCGATCTGAAACAAGGTCACAACCAGTTCGAACGATGACAACCGAGACATCAAACAAGTTCAAAAAGTATCGACGAACACGTGCAAGTCGATAGAATTTAGAAGGAGAAACTGCAAAAGTCGAAAATAGTACGGGTATTACATCCGACCTCTTATAAAAGAAATGTCGTCCCCGCAACTCACAACAACGGAAACAAGGTAACAACAGAAAAAGCAACCGACAGAAAAATCTCCCATGGGCCTCTCAGAGCCGATCATAATATCTGAGCTGAAGCGCGAACTCCGAAAGTCTTGGTAGCCAATTCACAAAACTGAATTATGTGTCCCTCAAGTCCGCACTTGAAATTCGTTACTGATGAGATGGACAATTTACACATGCATGCCCCGACACATCACGGTTGAAACACCTCGGCTCAGCATACCGAAAATACAAATGCTAGATACAATGGGGCATAACGTCGCAAAACAACATAGCAGAGATGCCAACTCAGCACCACAAAGAATCATAACACATATCATATACAACGATTACCATCGTAAAGTAATACACACACAGACGCTACAGCAACGACGGTATCGTTCGGCGACCTCAACGGCCCGAACGATAACCAGCACATAATTACAAACATCATGAAACAATCACACATGTACACAAACGTACAAATCCAAGCTTCAACAGCTCAAACTCGTGCGACAACACGCAAATCACCACGAGGCGACAAATAGTAAATACCAGTTCACACCTCTCATAGAGGGCTAGTACTACAAATACGTGGCGACGTCTCAACGTTCATGCCACCAATTCGATCATATTCGGAACCTCTCCGGCACCATTTATGTAACACCCCCAATCCGCTCAGGGATATTACACGCCGTAAAACCTTTCCTCAAGGGTCTACGTGGCTGGTAACAACATCGAACAACTCAACAATGCCTTCAAGGCTAAAATGACTCAGTGGACCGATTTGGTCTTTCAATAATAACATACAACTCAATTCCAACACATACTCACGCAGGGGTCAAAATACAATAAACTCCCATACAACGGGAAAAAAATACTGCAGTGGAAAAGAAATACAACTAAACCAATACGACATCAACGGGTCCTTGTGTGATTAGTATCGTTCATCTTTCATCATCCTTCATGCCGACCCTGTGCTATTCTCAAAAACCTGAATGCAATACATACATCCACCCCCCGAATACTCGAGGGTTAGCAAAACTCCACTGTTTTGCTAGTGCAAGTACAAGTGCAAAAATACGAGCCATACAATACAAGTTCCAAGGACAATAATAACCAGAAATCCTCAAAGATTTAAACATAACGAAAATACTTCCCGAGGCAAGAGTTTAGGTAAAGCTTTCCAAAATCAAAAGATCCCAAGTCAAGGGAAACAATTTATAAAGTGATTTAAAATGCCATCGGGAGTTTTGATACAAACAACTCAGGATTTTCGAATTCTTCCCTTTCCAAAATCGACAGGGGTCACAGCCCAAAGGTTTTATTTTCACAAATAGAACCAACAACAATTCATAGGTCCAGAGCCCGCATCAAGTGTCCTCAACGGACATAAAATCAACACAACATAATCACATACAAGCATCGCCTACGACCGGGACGAAGCCACAAATCCCACACGAGGCCTCTAAGGACCCTCCCGAGCTGGCCACAATCATAAAACAAATCACGCACATGCATCGCCTTGGACCGGGATGAAGCCACAAATCCCACTTGAGGCCTCTAAGGACCCTCACGAGATGGCTATCTAAACAATTCACACACCATATCTCACAGTTGGATCAATCACTTGTTGCATCCTGACCACATGATCACAAGCCATGTGTCACTGTAGATTATCTCATGATCTCACGGTTAGATCAATCACTTGTTGCATCCTGACCACATGATCACGTGCCATGTGTCACCGTAGACCTTCAACTATATCCACACATTCACACAAATAACATATCACATCAATAATATCCAAGTAATTCACTCAATGGCAACAAACACAATGCACGACGCAATGGTCAAATCACAATGCACCAATATGCGATAATATATACATATATATTATCAAAGCACAATGACAACACCAAGTGTATTCATAGTAATTCACGTAACCATCCACGAACACAATGTTCACAAAACACACGCGTTTTGAAAGAGGGCCTTTAAAAAGGCTAAGCGAGTCTTTGAAAGTGAAATTCAAATGATCAAATAAATACAAGGAGACGATCACTAATTATCATATCCATAAAACAATAATTGTATAGACAAGGTACTTGCCTGGAATAACCACAACGTGGTGAATCGACCGAAGTAGGTTGGCACGAACCGACTACACACTCGCCGACTCCACCGAACGACAACCCGCAACAATAAACTACGAACGACAACAATAACAACGAAAATGAATTCCAAATTACTACCCAAAGCCGCTGAATTCAAGGAACAAACGACGAAAGTTCAAGGGTTTCCCCCAAAACGGCCAAGTACACGAATCGACCCGACAAAACATGAAAATAGACTTCCCAATAGAAATATGGATATTCAATCCATAGGATATGTTTAAAAACATCATTTTACAAAAGTCGGTTCATCAAAAACGAATGGAAAATGAAATCAAGAACAAATCCCCAAAAAAACTCATTTCGAGGGAAATCAAGAAATATACCTTGATTCGACGAAGAACAATGGATTAAACGATGTTAAACACATGAATAATACTAAGATTAATCATACCCAACATGGATTAATCAACAACACGGAACGAATCGGCCAAAAACCCGAAAACCCCAAATTTTCCCAAAGATAGGGTTCTAGGAAATCTAACCTTGATTCGCTAGATCAAAGGATGTTATAGGATGATCAATCAATGATATGAACTCAAGAACTTCGTGGATTGATTGACAACCATCATGGCTCCAAGATCCCCAAGGCTCCAGCCGCGGAAGAGAAAGAGAGAAATGGGAGAAATGACCTAATTGGACTGCTCGGCCATATTTATACTGGTGCAGCCTAGCGTACGCTAGGCTTCCGAGCTAGTGTGCGCTAACGGCCCGGGCCGCAATCCAGAGACTTCCTGGACTAGACTGCTCGGCCAGGTAGAGTGCGCAGCCTTCCGGCCGTAGCGTGCGCTACTTGTCGGTCGTTGTGTGCGCAGTGTCCGACAGTACCGTGCGCTACCTGCCGATCCACCCGAGTCCAGAACCCCTCTGCCCCTACTGTCTCGGCCGACTAGCGCGCGCAACTAACCGGCCGTAGCGTGTGCTACCTCCCGGCCGTAGTGTGCGCTACCTTCCGACTGTAGCGTGCGCTACGCCGGTTCCTGCCGCACCCGTCCGGCCAGCGCCCGCAATCGTCCGTCCAGTGCCCGCAACCGGCCGGCCAGTGCCCGCATTCATCCGGCTAGTGCCCGCAACCATGACTCGACGACTCGATTATCCGAAATCGCACGGAACAAACACGACAAAATGCTCGTGGGCAACATCATCGACCTGAAATGAAATACCATGTAGCAATTAATCGCACGCGACCATGAAAAGGGTCAAGACAACAAATACGAATGCGGATACCCACAACTTTAGGTAAATTACAAAATGGCCCAAAACGCTCGAAAATCACGATGAAAACGTCTTGTATTTTCTCGTTGAAAACGTCTTCTTATTCCCTGTTGTCTCTTCGACAAATCGCCTTTCTCTTCTTCGCTCCTCTCTCAGTCCTTATCTTTCTCACATACGTGTTCAGGCTCCGGAATCATTCCTCAACCACTCCCTATAAAGAATCGCTGCTTGAATACCACGGGATGCCGATTTATCAATCGCTACCGAAGGAATTGTTCAAATCAGCTTTGGCTCCGACCCAGCCGCCGGCGCCGGATATGATGCGACGCAAAGCCCCCTAGGTCGTCGAAGCACGTATCTCCGCCGGCGTTGCCGGATTCCCCATCGGAATCTCCAGCGGATGATCCGGAAGATGCGGCGGATCAGGATGCGGATGGTAACGGCGCAGCTAGAATTGACGGTGGAAGATTTGGTGCTGTAATTTTGGGTCTCTGGTTTGTGTTAATGCATCTGTGATTTTATTTTCTTTTTGTTTGGATGGCTTTCTTTTTCGCCCTTTAAGATGCGTTTACTTTGGGTTTGGGATAAACTTTTTAACCTAACTTGTTTGATTAGGTGTATGGAATAAGGTGGATTAAAAGTTACCCCAACCCGTGTTTACGCTGATGGAATGCTAATTAGTCCCAAGTTCAATTTTTTATTCAATCATGTGTTTACCTTGCTTAGTCAAGCTGGATAATCTATAAAATTATTCTTTTACCCTAATAATCTGAACCCTAACCCTTATCTTAACTTTGCTCAGATTCCCTCAAAACCAAACACAACTTCCTATCCTAAAGAGCTTTCCACTGTCACAGAGCTTTAATTCTCGAAACGAATTAACCATATCTTCGGCGATGTTCATCTTGAGGGATCCTTATTTCGGGTGTTCCAGGACTTCGTGGATTATCTGGAGAAAAAAATGGGCTTTATTTATCCATTGGGCTGTGTTATTTGCTTGATCTCCTGTGGTTACGGCTTTCTCTTCATACTTCCTATAGCAAAATATTAACTTGCATACTATGAGTTCCTTGTGTTCAATTAATTGATATGTTTCATGATCCGACAAAAATAATATTTCTGTCAATAACATTTATTGCAACACTTATCATGTGGTCTATCATGAAATAATAGAAACAGAGATGAACCACCATACATCTGCTCTAGGAAGACCATCTACAGTTATATGATTCGTTTATGTCCAAAAAATCTTAGAGAGCGTTTAAGCTCCTAAAAAAGTACCTTCACTGAACGTTTTTTAGATAGCTTATAAGCTTCATGGGTTTAAGCATTTCGAAAGACTAGAATACAGTTAGTAAATTTTATACTTATCCGAAATCATCAACGCAATCAAGTCCATGGTTCCCAAATTAGTATTTAAATAGTTCTAACATTTTCAGATTATTTCTCTTCATCATGCATATAAAAATACTCCGTATAATATATTACCAATCGATCCACACACTTCAACAAGTATTTTTAAATTAAGTTCCATCATTTTTTAAGCTCCTACAACATCTTATCGGATGTAAAAGCTCAACCATGCACCCTCTTACTCACGTCGACTTCTCTTTGTATATAAGAAAAACCAAATAATGTCCAAATATGGTTGAATAGATGTGTCATGGTGTTATTTCTTTTGTTGGTTGACACCCTTGTATGAAGGTGGTTTTTCCTTGCATCAGTTTATAAGAATGTGCAATGAGCTAAAACTTCGAGCATTTTGTCTAGTGGCCTTGCAACAAGAAAATGAATATGCATGGTTAATGCTCATGTGACCATTTGTAGTATTTATACTAGTTCTGCTATGTGTGTTTTATATGCTACCTTTTTTTGGTTAAACTGCTTATGTAGCAGCAGTGGTGGTAGAGGCAACTATGGCGGTGATAGGCGGAGAGACAACTATAGAGATGGGGGTTCTTCTGGTCCAGATAGGCATTATCGTGGTGGAAACCGTTCTCGCCCGTACTAAAGTTCCAGAAGTGCTAGTATGTACTAATATTTGTGATGGGAGGGTTTTATTTTTATTCCATAAGCAGAGTTGTTCTCTAACTGGAAATCAGAGGTAGGTTGTTTATTACTCTAAGCGATTGCCTTTTTCCCCATTCTACATCTTTTGTTAGCACTTGGTCAAGAGTTCCATATATGGCTTGGGATTGATTTGATCTGTGTGAACTTTTTTATAGTTGGAAGTGGATATTCTCTAAATTCTTGCTAAAGGTAGATTAAGTATCGGTGAGCGTTGCTTCCTAAAGTTGCGTTTATTACTTTTCCCTTCCGGTGACACGTGGTTATGTGCTTGCATGGTTGGCCATGCCTGCATCTATGCTTGATATGTTACAACTACACAAACAATTGCATTTCATTCCTCTGTTTCCTAGTTCCTTTTGCCTTGGTGTTGGCTTGTATGTGTGCATCATTCCTTCATCATTTTGGTGCACATCACCGTGATGTACCTTTTGGGCTTCAATTAAGTAGTAACTGCAGCAAGATTAAAAATAACATAAGTTCTGTTAGTTTTCTTTCTTCTTCTTTTTTCTTTTTTTTTTGCATAACATTTTTAAGGGCATGTTTTTGAATAAACCTCTGCGTAATTTAGTGTTCTTGTACAACCTGTGTTTTCTCACACCTGTGTGTTCTTGAATATACATATTGGAAGGCAGAGACTACACTAAAAGAAAAAGAGGGAAAACGTATCTAAATGTGATCTTTTTAGTAGTATTATTTATTCTGCTTTTATTTCAGCAACTAAGAAAAATGAAGTCAGTGTGAGTCGGCCCTCTGATTTATTGAGTACAGTTAGTTTTAAGTAGGATATAGCCTTTCCAAGTTCACTTTGTTCAGGATCAACAGTTCTCTTACAAAACTAACCAGTCTGTGTTTATAGCTAAAAAAAATGTAGTTGGCCCATTTCATGTACTGACACAGTTTGTGAAGAGGTCAAGACTACACATTCATGTTGAAAGGAACTCGATAGTTGATTTTCCGTGCATTTTTGGAGTCATATCTATGTTCTTTTCTCTCAAACTGCCCCTCGTGTGTTCTGAGGTGAGATCTTCTGCTGGTCTGGCTTGCCTTTTGTCCCCCCCCCCCCCCCTCCCTTTGGCTTGTTATCTTAACAAGTTTTTTCCTTCTTGATGTCGGCTATGCCTATACTGGAATATGATTTTGGTTTTGTTGCTACTTATAAGCATTTTCTTTAGTTGCACGGGGAGAGGTAGGACGTACTATTGACAAGAAGTCTTCATTTGAAAGAATACTTATTAGATGCTGTAAGTTCATCTATTTCGTGGTTTAAGTACAGATTTTATGCTGCACATAATAATACGAGTGATGTGTCTGTTTCTATAAAGTTTTTCCTTTTAACTGTCACCCCTGAAAACCTCTGCAGGTAAAAGAAGATTAAAAGATCTTTTGGCTCAAGGTGACAGGCGTGTCTGTGCAGATTGTGGTTCTCTAGACCCAAAATGGGCGTAAGTTCTTCAAGTTGTTTCTATTGTTGTTGGTCTTATCTTCTTGTATAGATTATCAATGTTGGATTGCCGTGAGAACAATCTTTTATTGACTTCCCTGTGTCTTGAACTAGAACATGAACTTATATGTCACATCCAAGATATTTTTCTTGGTTTAATTACTAATATTTTGCCGTAGATTTGATTTTATCTTATGATTTTTTATTTTTGGTTTCTAAAATTCTTTAAGTGCACGGATCTTCTATCCTTAAAGTGGATGGATGTTGTGAGGATTACGCTAATCAAAGGATGGACAAACATGATCCATATAGAAGACCCGAATTAAATTAGGATTACAGATTTATTGAGTTGAATTGAGTTGAATTTCATATTAAGTTTTTTGTTTATACCTTTTAGGTCAAAATATGAGCATCAGGCCAGGCGTATCCCCTTTAATATATGTCGATCTTGCAAATCTGATCTTATAGTAGATATATCTGTAAGGTAATTACAACGTGTTATGTTTCTTTTGTTATTATGTGATAAAGGTCATATTGCAATAACAAGGGTAAGGGCTATTAAAGTTACTTGCTTTCATCAAACTATTTCTGTCTTTTTGGTAAATTTTATTGATATTGTATACTTCAGTTCAAAAAGGTGTCCTTTCTATATGATGCGCAGCATGAATTTCCACTTGCTTTCTCTATCTTGATGAAAATCTCATATTCAAGTTTAAGATAACGATGACTCCTACTGAAATTTCAAGATCGAAATTACATTTGAAGATTAATTGACGCATAATGAGGACATCAGTTATGTTATATTTCACTAGGTACCTATTTGATTCGTCGAGATTTATCTTTCTGCTGCGTATACCATATTTCATAAGGTATATGTCTCCCAATACTAACTTTTATGTCCCGTCTTACAAGTTTAAATATATTGTTTATATTCATGTCAATCTGTGCAGGATTACTCAGTTGAACAAACCCCGCAATTGTTCGGACATCAAATTTTTGTTCGGTTGCCCGAAGCGTACAATTGTTGTGTAGTTAGGCAAAACCTCAGGGTTAATTTTATAATTAGTCCATAAGCTTATAAACTAATATTTGCTCATGATAAAATATCTGTATTTATCATTTTAGTTTTCAAAATTCAAGATTTCGAAATTAAAATTCAGATTCCGTTTGATAAACAGACCCTAAGCGGCAATTTTTTTCTACTGCAGGTTTTGAATGTGTTGTTGAGATTAGCATGGATGCAAATTGTGATGAGTATCACCATTTTTTGTAACGGGTGGATATACTCGGCCCTTTGGTGATTCGAATCATTGCGATATGATCCTTAACATTCTTATATTCATTTTGGATTTATGTAGTTATTTCGGATGGTTTATGTATTTGGATGGTTGTTTGATAACCTTTTATGTATTGGGATGTTTGAATTTATTTTTAATAGGTAACTCTATATTTTAAATACCATATGTTGATTTTTAGCATTTAGAGTGTTGGTAAAAGACCTGCGAAAATGTAGCCATTGACCCCAAAAATATACTCTTTACGTGTTGGTAAAAGAATAACATAGTGTAGCCAAAGATATTAAATTGTTTAAGAAAAAGTGTAGCCATAATGATAAAGGGTGTTGCCAACAATATCGATGTAACACCCCCAGGATATCCGAGGTATATTACAGCGCCGTGAATCCCTATATGGGACCCACCAGGCTGAACAGCATCATACACAATGACTCACAGAAACGATAAAATAACACCACGTCATAAAGACGCAAAACAGAACAATCCACCCGGTTCAACCGGTCAATATGACATCATCATCCATCACAACATAATAAGCAACAATACAATTCAAACGAACAAGAACCCCTTAAGTACTCGAGTACAACTATTAGTTCAAAACCACAAAAGACAAAAAGGTAAAGATACTAAAACATCACTCGTGCACCATCATCACGCACGGCCATCATCCGTGTACTGGTCCAGCACCCGCTCGTCTCGATGAACCTGACCTGAAATTCATAAAACGAATTTCCCCAAAACGGGTCCCCAGAGGGTTAGCAATTACGCTAGTACAAGTATTCAAGGCAAACCAATCGCTTACACATTTCATAGTACATGCACCAAAAATCATTTCGAAAACCAAAACAAGACATGTCTTTTTCCGGAAAATAAACAGTCAAACAATTAGCCTTGAGAACAGGGCGGCAGCATACATTCTCACTCGGGGCCTCACAGGGACCCTAACGAGTTGGCTACAAATACAGGAAAACAAAACCACGCACACGCTAAGCCGTGAGAACAGGGCGGCAGCATACATTCTCACTCGAGGCCTTGCAAGGACCCTAACGAGTTGGCTAGCGGTACGAAACTCGTGAAATCCAGGGCGGCAGCATAGATTTCCCTCCTTGACCCCGTCGGGCCAACACGAGGTGAGTTACACACAAATAACATACATCACCATTTCATGTTAAGCTTAAAGGTTTCCAAAAATACTTGCCTCGATTAATAGACGGTGACGCGAACGGAACGGAAGAATCAAGCACGACCGTGAGGAACCGACGATTGAACCTAACGATTCGAATAACACAATCACAACCAACTCTAGACGATTACGGAAATGGAATACACCCGGAAACCCGCCTACGATTCATGTATATTCGAATAAAATAACAACGAGGGCGGATCACAACCAAACCCTCTCGATTCCGTAAAAATCCACAAAATATCCATGAATCCGTAGGAAAACTAAAGATACTAACAATATCAATCGTATACATCATGAATCCGCCAACAAAACGGAGCAGATCGGAAGAAAATCCCAAAACCCCAAATTATCCAAAAGTAGGGTTCTAAGAGATTACCTTGGATTTAGGATGAGAAACACAAGTGGATGATGTTAGTCTTACACCAAGAACTCAAGCACAAGAATCTACGAAGTGATTGGAGGAAGAAAATCGCCTCAAATCGCTCGGGAGTCGCTCGTCCGCGGAAAGAGGAAGAAATGAGATTTTGTGATTATCTCGGTCAACTCCTGGTTTATATAACCGGGGAGTGTTAGCGCACGCTAAGACCTCAAGGTTAGCGTGCGCTAACGGGATAGGGTTACCAACCCTCTGTTAGCGTCCGAGTCGAAGCCGGGGTTTTGCCGTTAGCGTGCGCTACCATGCATGCGTAGCGTGCGCTAATAACCTATCGGTAGCGCGCGCTATCGACCAATAGCGTGCGCTACCCGAACATCGGCCGAGTCCAGAGCAACCGCCCAAACCTCACTCGACCCGTTAGCGTGCGCTACCATACCGGCGTAGCGTGCGCTAACGAATCGATTGAATTGGTAGTAAAGCGCGATCGGGCGGTCACACTAGCGCGCGCCTTGAACAACTTAACGTGCGCTAGTCTCCCGACATTAGCGTGCGCTAGACAAGATAGCGCGCGCTAATCCGATAGTCCAGAGGCACGGGAGTTAAACCGCCACTCCCGGGGCTAAATCGTTAGCGTGCGCTATTTATTAATCGTAGCGTGCGCTACTATCGAATTCTAGCGTGCGCTATACAGGAAATATAGCGTGCGCTAGATATAGAATATAAACGACCCCAAAATACCGGAATATGAACGAAACGTCAAACGAAACACCTCGAAACGCATCATAGCATAGAATGAATCCACGGCAACCCCGAAACGGCGGTTCCGCACAACAATTACGAGAATCAGATCAAAAGATAACGGAAAAGTTACACTGAAGGATACCCGAGGGTCGCTAAAATCGAGAATTACACCGGAAATACAATTACAAGGGAAAGAAAAATGTGGATATTACATTCTACCCCTCTAAAAATAAGTTTCGTCCCGAAACTTAAGGAACAAACAACTCGGGGTACCTAGCACGCATGCTATCCTCGGTTTCCCAAGTTGCCTCCTCGACACCGTGTCTCGACCATTGCACCTTGACCAAAGGTATGGTCTTATGCCTCAATCGTTTCTCACGATGTTCTAAAATCTTCAAAGGGCGCTCTTCGAAAGTAACATCTTTGGCGACATCAATCTCACTATAATCGATGATGTGGCTAGGATCCGGGACATATCTCCTCAACTGGGAAACATGGAAAACACTATGAACATGACTCAAGGCCGGAGGTAACGCCAAACGGTATGCCAACCCACCTACTCGCTCGAGGATCTCGAAGGGGCCGATAAATCTCGGACTCAACTTCCCTTTCTTCCCGAAACGAAAAACTCCTTTCGTCGGCGACACCTTTAGCAAAACGTGGTCTCCCACCTCAAATTCCAAAGGTCGACGACGGACGTCGGCATACGACTTCTGTCGACTCTGGGCAGTCAACATCCGTTCTCGAATTAACTCTATCTTCCGCCTCGTCTCTAAAACGACATCCGGCTCGGTCCCAACCAAATCGGACGCCTCATTCCAACAAATCGGTGATCGACATCGCCGCCCGTAAAGTGCCTCATACGGTGCCATCCGAATCGACGCGTGCCAACTATTGTTATACGTGAATTCGATCAGCGGCAAATGTTCCTCCAGTCACTACTCCATCGAGAGCACAGCACGCAATAAATCCTCGAGCGTCGGATAGTGCGTTCCGATCCATCATGCGGGGATGAAAAGAGGTACTCAAACTCAACGGGTACCTAACGCCTTATGCACCGCTTTGCGGAAGTGCGATACAAAGCGGCCGTCACGATCCGAAACAATAGACTTGAGTACCGTGAAGTCTCACGATCTGCGCAATAAACACGAGCTAACTTCTCCGGGCCCCAAGTGTCCTTGATGCCCGAGAAAATGTGCCGACTTGGTCGGCGATCAACAATCACCCATACCATATTCATGCCCGACCTCGATCTCGGCAAACTCGTAACGAAATCCATCGATATATCTTCCCATTTCCATTAGGAATGGGAAGTGACCGCAATAACCCACCGGTCTCGATGCTCGATTTTGACCTGCGACAAGTCAAACATCTCGCTACAAACTATGCGACCTCATCCTTCATGTCATTCCACGAAATTTCTCCTCGGGTCCTTGTACATCTTACTCGCATCAGGATGAACGGAATAAGGTGTAGCATGGGCCTCCGTAAAATACTCTGTCTCAACTCTAAGTCGTTCGGCACACAAAGCCGACTCTGGAATCTCAAAACACCATCCTCTTGAATCACAAATCCAGGAGACTTCCCTTTAAGAACATACTCTCCGATTTGAGTAAACATCGGATCCACTAACTGCTTCATCTTAAATAAATCGATCAAAGACGACGAAATCTCTAAAGCACAAAGTTGTCCGACGGCTCCGGCAACAAGACCTCAACATCTAACTCGATCAAAGCCCTCCGAAGCTCGGATCGAGATGTAAGGATCTCATTCTTTCTCTACGCAACTGGTTTCCGACTCTAGGCTTCGGCCACAACGTTAGCCTTTCCCGGATGATAATGGTTTTCGAGGTCATAATCCTTAATCAACTCTAACCACCTCCTCTGCCTCATATTCAACTCTCTGAGTAAATATGTATTTGGACTTTATGATCGGTAAAAATCGACATGTGGAGCCGAAAAGATAGTGACGCCAAATCTTGAGCGCAAAAGCATCGCCGCTAACTCCAAATCATGAGTAGGGTAGTTCATCTCATCTGACCTCAAGCTGTCTCGGCGCATAGGCAATGGTCTTGCCGTCTTGCATTAATACACACCCAAGACCACGACCAAGCATCGCTATAAACGGCAAAACCCTCGTTGCCACATGGCAACGCCAAAACTGGGGCTGAAGTCAAACGCTTCTTCAGTTCCTCAAAACTCGACTGCCTCTCGTCATTCCAGACGAACTTCTCAGATTTATGGAGCAACTGCGTAAGTGGTCGAGCCAGTTTCGAGAAACCCTCGATGAACCTACGGTAGTAGCCAGCCAAACCCAAGAAACTACGGACCTCCTTCACATTTTTGGGCGGTGCCCAATCCAATACGGCCTCAATCTTCTGCGGATCCACACGAACCCCCTCGGCTGAAATCACGTGACCTAAAAACATCACTTCTTTCAGCCAGAACTCACATTTCGAGAACTTCGCATAGAGTTACTCGGTCCTTAAAATGTCTAATACTATCCGCAAATGATGGGCATGCTCTTCCTCATTCCTCGAATAAATAAGAATATCAATCGATAAAAAGACGACACACTTATCCAAATACTCGATAAAAACTTTGTTCATCAATTGCATGAACACCGCGGTGCATTAGTTAACCGAAAGGCATGACTACGAACTCATAATGTCCGTACCTTGTCCGAAAATTTGTTTCGGCACATCGGACTCTCTCACCGGAGTGATAGTACCCGATTTCAAATCAACTTTCGAGAATACCGCGGCTCCTGCAGCTGATCGAACAAGTCATCAATTCTCGGCAAGGGATACTTGTTCTTGATGGTCACCTTGTTTAGTTCGCGATAATCGATACACAAGCGTAGCGAACCATCCTTCTTCCGCACAAACAGGACCGGTGCGCCCCAAGGCGAGGCGCTCGGTCGAACATACCCCGACTCAAGAAGCTCACTCAACTGCTTCTTCAACTCGGACATCTCTGAAGGTGCCATGCGATAGGCGCCTTGAAATAGAGGCCGCACCGGCCCTAACTCTATAGTGAACTCGACCTCTCGATCGGTGGCAATCCGGTAACTCGTCGGGAAAAACATCAGAAATTCATTAACGATTGGAATCGACGAAGCTCGACTCCACCACTCTCCGCCTTCAAGGCATAGCACCAATAACCAATACATCCCTTTCGCATGAGACTCATCGCCTTCAAGGCATTAATGACGAATTCTGGTTTCCCCTCTTTCGCCCGCGAAAAGAGTGCTCGATCCGTCCTCGGCTAACATAGTGATGATTCTCGTGCGGTAGTTCATGATCGCACCATGCCGCTCGAGCAGTCATCACCAAGAATCAAATCCTCACCCTCGATACTCACAACAATAAGATTAGAGGGCCATTCCTCTCACAAATAAGCACGAGCAGTCTCGAACCTCCCGATCACCAACGATCCTATCACCGCTAGGAAGCTTAACGATGAAGGGCTCACAAGGTGTCAAGCGGTCGAGACTCAAGCAGCGCACACAATCCAGAGATATGAATGAATGCGTAGCACGGAATCGAAAAGCACACCGACGGGATGAGAAAGAATATAAACGGTACTGCCGCCACGGTAGCATTTGGATCATCGGCTCTCGCATCTCATAGACACGCGGGTGGGCGGAGCCAACCTTGGAAGCTCCTCTTGAGGGCTGACCCGACCTCTCCCGACTAGCACTCGGCGGATATTGAGGAGCAAACGACCCCGATTCACACTTGGCTCCAACGGGCTGGTTGAGAAGAACGGGTGCCGCGAAATTTTGACTCGCTCACAAAAAGGGCCTTGTGGCCTAGCTGTCCACAAGTATGACAGGTAAGCTGGACGAGAACATTGCAGCTCCTATGGCCTTGCACACCACAGTTAAAACATGTGGGTTCATGAGCGGAGGTTCGGCGGCACCCGAAAGCTCCCGAGAAACGAGCCGAACCGCCGTTGAAAAATTTGCGGCTTGAGATTTCTGCTGGCCTCCACTCTTGGGACCGAGAAAAATTTCCAACCGACTTCGCTTCTTACTCTCGCGGGCCGCCTCACTCGCCGTCACGGACATATCATAAGCAAGGGCCCTACTCGATAATCCTTCAATGTAGTACATACGAGCCCGACATATAGTCCCGAATCGGCAACTTCATCCGCTGGAGAAATGGAAAATCTTGTCACTCTCCTCGACAACTTGGGTCTTCACATAACCCAACTCTTTGTTAAAATCAGCAATAGCTTGAGCTACGGGGATATCCCGTGGTTGAGCGTCATAAAAGCATGTACCCGAGGCACTGATCGCCACGGGCAATATTGATCTCCATCGACTCTTGAAACTCGGCCCACGTAGCGGCATGGTCCTTGGGCCCAACGGCCTCCCACCGGTCCGTAGCGTCCCGGTGAGGAAATATTGAGCAATATGGACTTTACGGTCCTCGGGACGATTAGTGGCAACGAAGACCTTAGACATCTCCTTGATCCACCCTTCCCGGTAATCGGGTGCGAAGCTCCCGAATACCGAGGAGGATGCATCTTGATAACATCTTGGAGCCAACGATCCGCTCCGCCCGATTAGCGTGGGCACGATCCGGGTTCGAACCGCTGAGCTATCGCCGCCATTTGGTTTACCATTTGTTGCATTACGGCCGCGATACCAAGATCGGCACGCTCTCGAGAAGAAGCATGGCTATGACGGCCGCGATCTTGCCCGGCTCGAAGATCGTGACGTGGCCGCCCCACCGGCCGCCCCACGTCCCGGCCGCGTCCACGACCACGACCGCGACCACGACCTCTTCCGGCATCCATGCCGGAGTTAAACAAGTAGCAAAAGCCATACGAGGGTAAGTACGAGAGAAGAACAATTACAAGTCGAGAATCAAAGGTACGATACAAGGAAATAATGAACAGAGGAAGGAAAACTTACGGACCTTTGGTAAATCTGGAATCATGGCGGCGTGACGATGATGTGCAAAACAAAACACCACAAGACCCAATAAACCAACAAGCCTAGGTATCCATAAACCTAGAGCTCGATACCATTTTCTGTAACACCCCGGGATATCCGAGGTATATTACAGCGCCGTGAATCCCTATATGGGACCCACCAGGTGAAACGCATCATACACAATGACTCACGAAGCGATAAAATAACACCACGTCATAAAGACGCAAAGCGAACAATCCACCGGTTCAACCGGCCAATATGACATCATCATCCATCACAACATAATAAGCAACAATACAATTCACGAACAAGAACCCCTTAAGTACTCGAGTACAACTATTAGTTCAAAACCACAAAAGACAAAAAGGTAAAGATACTAAAACATCACTCGTGCACCATCATCACGCACGGCCATCATCCGTGTCTTGGTCCAAGACCCGCTCGTCTCGATGAACCCGACTGAAATTCATAAAACGAATTTCCCCAAAGCGGGTCCCGGAGGGGTTAGCAATTACGCTAGTACAAGTATTCAAGGCAAACCAATCGCTTACACATTTCATAGTACATGCACCAAAAATCATTTGAAAACCAAAACAAGACATGTCTTTTTCGGAAAATAAGCAGTCAAACAATTAGCCTTGAGAACGGGCGCGGCATACATTCTCACTCGGGGCCTCACGGGGACCCTAACGAGTTGGCTACAAATACGGGAAAACAAAACCACGCACACGCTAAGCCGTGAGAACAGGCGGCGGCATACATTCTCACTCGAGGCCTTGCAAGGACCTAACGAGTTGGCTAGCGGTGCGAAACTCGTGAAATCCGGGCGGCGGCATAGATTTCCCTCCTTGACCCGTCGAATCAACACGAGGTGAGTTACACACAAATAACATACATCACCATTTCATGTTAAGCTTAAAGGTTTCCAAAATACTTGCCTCGATTAATGACGGTGACGCGAGCGGAACGGAAGAATCAAGCACGACCGTGAGGAACCGACGATTGAACCTAACGATTCGAATAACACAATCACAACCAACTCTAGACGATTACGGAAATGGAATACACCCGGAAACCCGCCTACGATTCATGTATATTCGAATAAAATAACAACGAGGGCGGATCACAACCAAACCCTCTCGATTCCGTAAAAATCCACAAAATATCCATGAATCCGTAGGAAAACTAAAGATACTAACAATATCAATCGTATACATCATGAATCCGCCAACAAAACGGAACGAATCGGAAGAAAATCCCAAAACCCCCAAATTATCTAAAAGTAGGGTTCTAAGAGATTACCTTGGATTTAGGATGAGAAACACAAGTGGATGATGTTAGTCTTACACCAAGAACTCAAGCACAAGAATCTCTGAAGTGATTGGAGGAAGAAAATCGCCTCAAATCGCTCGGGAGTCGCTCGTCCGCGGAAAGAGGAAGAAATGAGATTTTGTGATTATCTCGGTCAACTCCCTGGTTTATATAACCAGGGAGTGTTAGCGCACGCTAAGACCTCAAGGTTAGCGTGCCCTAACGGATAGGTTACCAACCCTCTGTTAGCGTCCGAGTCCGAAGCCGGGGTTTTGCCGTTAGCGTGCGCTACCATGCATGCGTAGCGTGCGCTAATAACCTATCGGTAGCGCGCGCTATCGACCAATAGCGTGCGCTACCCGAACATCGGCCGAGTCCAAGAGCAATGCCCCAAACCTCACCTGACCCGTTAGCGTGCGCTACCATACCAGCGTAGCGTGCGCTAACCAGAATCTGATTGAATTCAGTAGTAAACTGCCCAGTACTGGACAGTCACACTAGCGCGCGCTACTGAACAACTTAACGTGCGCTAGTCTCCCGACATTAGCGTGCGCTAGACAAGATAGCGCGCGCTAATCCGATAGTCCAGAGGCCTGGGAGTTAAACTGCCACTCCCAGGGCTAAATCGTTAGCGTGCGCTACGAATTAATCGTAGCGTGCGCTACTACTGGATTCCTAGCGTGCGCTATACAGGAAATATAGCGTGCGCTAGATATAGAATATAAACGACCCCAAAATACCGTAATATGAACGAAACGTCAAACGAAACACCTCGAAACGCATCATAGCATAGAATGAATCCACGGCAACCCCGAAACGGCGGTTCCGCACAACAATTACGAGAATCAGATCAAAAGATAACGGAAAAGTTACACTGAAGGATACCCGAGGGTCGCTAAAATCGAGAATTACACCGGAAATACAATTACAAGGGAAAGAAAAATACGGATATTACAATCGAAGTGTTTCACAATTCTATGTTACAGTAGTACTAAACAGGTGTAGCCATAGGTCTACAGCTATACTTTTAATGGTGTCACCACATAGATAACGGTGTTGGCATAGATCTACAACAACACCTCTTAAGGTGTAGGAACTGAACCAAAAAGTGTTGGCATAGGGGTCTACAGCTACACCTTTCTGCAGTGTTACGAGAAACTATAAAAGTGTTAGCGTAGACCCCTATGGTAGCGGCCATTTTTGTAACACCCTCAAATTTGGTCAAAGTGTAGCCGTAGCCTTTTTTTTTCTTTTACCAACACTTTTTGGGCTATGAACACACTTTTTTAGGTGTGACTGAAGTCCATATATGGCGTAGTGCGTCTTGATGTGGCACTATGAGATTTTAGTCATTCCGGAATACTAGTCTTGAATTGATGAATTGACGGTTACATTTACTTTATTGTCGAGGAGTATTGTGTTTCATACTTGATATACTTGCACTAGCTATTCGACGGCTAACCCCTTTATGGGGAAAATACGTTTTATGTATTTCAGGTTCCAAGAGAACGGACAGGCAGGTATCGGGTCGGCATGAAGATGGTGGGCAAGTGTGATACTGTGTCTTTCTTCCAGTTATGTTTTGAGTTTTCCATTCAGTGTTGTTGTACTGGATTGGCTATTGAGTACTCGAGTATTGTTTTCCATTTTCCTTGATGTTCCGGCCTGTGTATGCCGAGGTTTTTATTCGTACTATGATGTCTGTGGATACATTGGTTATGTTCTGAATACCTTTGTATTGTTCTTCATTCCATTGTGTGTAGACCTTATCGGTCAAAATTTATAGTTCCGTGTATGTTTAGCCTTGTGAGTCCCCCGGCGGGGCTTACGGCACTGTAATATTCCCTGAATAACTTGGGGGTGTTACAGAATATGGTATCAGAGCTTAGGTCTATGGATACCTAGGCTGTCGGTCTTTTGGGTCGAATGAGTCGTCAATTGTCCACAGTATCACTACTCTGCCATCATCACAGTGCGACCGGTACTTGTAAGACCTCTTACTCTTCTGATGTTTCCTTATTCATTATGCTTCTTTTATGGATATTCTTGAGAATCGATCACCTTAATGACGTGCGATTGAATTGTGCTTACGTACCTTGTGTGTTCTTCAGTATGTCAGCTGGTAGGGGCCGTGGCCGTGGCCGTGGACGAGGAAGAGGTCGTGGCGCGGCCGTTTCCATCAGTTCATTTGCGGGGTCGACCAACCCCAGTTTGTCGAACTCGGTGCATCCTGTCACCGAGAGTCAGCACGACCAGTCAGACGGTCAAGGGAACAAGGCGGACGCTGGAGTTACGAATGCGCTTCAACAATTGGCTACCCAGATGACTATTTTAGCCCAAACTGTTCAACTGAATAATCCGAACCCAAACACGGATGCCTTGCTTCAGAATGTAATCTGCATGCACCCTCCACAGTTTGGCGGTGCCACAGACCCGTTAGGCTGGGAAGACTGGCTAGCGGAATTGGAGAAGATTTTCGAGGCGGTTGATTGCCCCGAGGTGAGGAAAGTACCGATTGGTCAGTATTTCCTCACTAAGGAGGACGCTAATTTGTGGAAGGTCATCAAGCCACAGGATCGTATTGCCTCGTGGGATGAATTTAAGGAGCTCTTGGAGGCCGAGTTTTGTCCTTGGCCGGTGCGAGGGGGCCGAATCCGAGCCTTTTTCGAGGCTAAACCACAAGATATTCCCGTTTCGCAGGCGATCGTGGAGTACAACCAACAATTGATCCATGTGAAGGATCAAGTGCGTAACGAGCGTGATAATATCCGTTATTTTGATATGCGGATGAATTTGGACTTACGGCGGTACATGGCCGGATTTGCTTGTACCACGCTGAAAGAGTATCAGGACAGAGCTTTAGCCCATGATATGTTGAGCCCCGACAATGATACCGTTGAAGAACCGAAGAAGCAGAAAGTCGCGGGAAATTTTTCTGGCTCTAAGGGTGGCAACTTTCAGAAGTCACAGACGACTAACCGTTTTGCCGGACAGTCGTCACGTTCTAATAAAGGGAAGAGGGGTTACCGTCCCACTCCGGGTACCTCAAATCGCACAGTGACTTGCTATAATTGTGGTCGTCCAGGACACTTTAATTCGGAATGCTACTTTCCACCATTAAAGTGTCACACGTGTGGACAGATGGGGCATAGAGCGGTTTATTATTCCGAGCCGAACCAGACTTTGGACACTCGGGCTTCTGCCCCAACACCACTTGATCAAGGTATTAATTAGCGACAATCTTTTGGTCAACCTCAGCAGAATTTTGGCAGGGCCGAGGGGGAGTCGAGAATCTGGAGGAAACTCTAGCGTCGGTTCGGTGCAACCACGGGTTTATGAGATACGTCGAATAGACGAACCCGACGCGGCGCTGGCTTCAGGTACCATCCATATTTTATCTTATCCACTCCGTGTACTCTTTGATACAGGTGCTACACATTCTTTTATTTTTTTGGAGTGTGTACGCCATTTGAATATAACTTGTTTGACTGCTTGCGATCCCTTTTATCGTGAAACTGCCTAGCGGGGATAGAATTGTGGGGAATCGGGAGATTAGAGATTTTCCGTTGGTTATATCCGGTATGGAATGGTTATCGAATTTAATTGTAGTTGATATGGAAAGCGAGGACGTAATCCTCGGCGAGGATTGGCTTGATAATCATCAAGCGATTATGAATTACCGTACCAAGATTATTACCATGATGACTAAAGATGGATTTGAGTACTCATTTTTGGGACGAAAGTCGGGCCAATCCAAGTTACTTATCAGTTCCATGAAGGCCGTAAAACTTTTGAATAAAGGTTGTACGAGCTATTGGTGTTATGCTTTAAAAACGGAAGGAAACGAAGTCGATTTCTCTTCGATTCCGGTTGTTAATGAGTATCCCGATGTTTTTCCGGATGATCTCCCAGGACTACCACCCGATCGAGAGATAGAATTTACCGTAGACTTAGAGCCAGATGTGGCTCCGATTTCTAAAGCACCTTATTGGATGTCACCTTCCGAGATGCAGGAATTGAAGACTCAATTGGGAGAACTTTTGGAAAAAGGGTACATCAGACCGAGCGCTTCGCCTTGGGGCGTGCCTGTTCTCTTCGTGAGGAAGAAAGATGGTTCACTACGTTTGTGCATCGACTACCGTGAGCTGAATAAAGTAACCATCAAGAATAAATATCCTTTGCCTCGTATAGACGATTTATTTGATCAATTGCAAGGAGCTACGATTTTCTCGAAGATTGATTTAAGATCCGGGTATTATCAACTCAGGGTGAGGGAGTCCGACGTTCCGAAGACGGCGTTTCGGACGAGATATGGGCATTATGAATTTGTAGTTATGCCTTTTGGGTTGACGAATGCGCCGGCAGTATTCATGCAGTTAATGAATAAAATATTCATCGAGTACCTTGACAGGTGTGTAGTCGTCTTTATTGACGACATCTTGATCTATTCTCGAGATAAGGAGGAACATGCCCGACACTTGCGTTTGATTTTAGACATTTTGAGAACCGAGCACCTCTATGCAAAATTCTCGAAATGTGAGTTTTTGTTGGAAGAAGTTATGTTTCTCGGCCATGTGATTTCGGCCGAAGGGGTTCGTGTAGACCCGCAGAAGATCGAGGCAGTGCTAGATTGGGCACCGCCTAAAAATGTTAAGGAAGTTCGTAGCTTTTTGGGCCTTTCTGGGTATTACCATCGGTTTGTCGAGGGGTTCTCGAAACTCGCTCGACCGCTTACGATATTACTCCAGAAGACCGAAAAGTATATTTGTACGGATGAGAGACAACAGTGTTTTGATGAACTGAAGAGACGATTGACTTCAGCGCCGATTCTAACTTTACCACATGGTAGCGAAGGCTTTGCAGTTCTGATGACGCTTGGTCAAGGCACATTTGTGTCCTTATGCAGCATGATAAGACAATAGCTTTTGCGTCACGACAATTAAAGCCTTATGAGATGAATTATCCTACTCACGATTTAGAGTTGGCCGCAATTGTCTTCGCACTCAAGATTTGGCGGCATTATTTGTATGGTTCACCGTGCCGGATTTATACTGATCACAGGAGCCTGAAGTATATTTTCAGTCAGAAAGAGCTGAATATGAGACAGAGACGTTGGCTAGAGTTTATAAAGGATTATGATTTGGAAATTCTTTACCACCCCGGAAAAGCCAATGTCGTTGCAGATGCTTTGAGCCGCAAATCCGCATCTCTTCAAATGCTCGAGGTTCTTACATCCCAGACGAAAATTCGTCAGGATTTAATTGAACAAGGGATAGAAGTTTGGCTTCGACGAGTACAAGGACAGTTGTGTGCTCTCGAAATTACTTCGTCCTTAGTTGATGACATCAAAGGGAAGCAGTGGAGTGACCCGATGATTTCTCAACTGAAGGAAGATGTAATTAAAGGAAAAGCTCCTGGCTTTATGGTTCACGAGGATAGTATTCTGAGATTTCAGGGCAGGCTTTGTGTTCCGAACGATTTGGAGTTGAGACAGAGGATTCTCCGAGAAGCTCATGCTACGCCTTATTCAATACACCCCGGAACGAGTAAGATGTACAAAGATTTGAAGCGCAATTTTTGGTGGAATAACATGAAGAAGGATGTTACTGAGTTTGTACTACGATGCTTGACGTGTCAACAAGTCAAGATCGAACATCAACGACCGGCAGGGTTGTTGAAACCACTTCCCATTCCCGAGTGGAAGTGGGAAGACATCTCAATGGACTTCATCACTGGCATGCCGAGAACTCGGGACGGAATGAATATGATTTGGGTGATTGTCGATCGGTTGACAAAGTCTGCACACTTCTTGGGTATTAAGGATACTTGGGGACCGGATAGACTGGCTCGAACCTTTATTGCTGAGATCGTGAGGTTACACGGTGCCCCCAAGACCATTGTTTCTGATCGAGACGGCCGTTTCGTATCGCATTTTTGGCAGGCCGTTCACCAGGCTCTGGGTACGGAGTTGAGATTGAGCACTTCCTTTCATCCTCAGTCGGACGGTCAGACAGAGAGGACGATTCAGACATTAAAAGATATGTTACGGGCTTGTGCCTTGGATTGGAGTAATGATTGGGAGCTTCACTTACCGTTGATCGAGTTTGCTTACAATAATAGTTGGCATGCGTCGATCAAAATGGCACCTTTCGAGGCACTCTATGGTAGGCGATGTAGGTCGCCATTATGTTGGGACGAGGCTTCTGAGCTAGTTGGGACGGAGCCGGATATGTTGATGGAGACTAAGGAAAAGATTTCTATTATCCGAGATCGATTGCTGGCTGCCCAGAGTCGTCAGAAATCTTACGCTGATACTCGTCGTCGACCCTTGGAGTTTGAAGTAGGGGATCATGTCTTGCTCAAAGTGTCGCCGACCAGAGGAGTTTTCCGCTTCGGGAAAAAGGGGAAACTTAGTCCGAGGTACATCGGACCCTTCGAGATTTTGGACAGAGTTGGGGATTTAGCTTATCGCTTGGCTTTGCCTCCAGCTTTGAGTCACGTCCACAATGTTTTTCATGTGTCTTAGTTGAGAAAGTACGTACCGGATCCGAGCCACATTATCGACTACAGTGAGATTGACGTAGCCAAGGATATTACCTTTCCGGAGAAACCCGTGAAGATTCTTGAGCGCCGCGAGAAACAACTTCGGCATAAGACCATTCCACTAGTTAAAGTGCAATGGTCGAGGCATGGGGTCGAGGAGGCGACTTGGGATACGGAAGAGAAGATGCGGGTGGAATACCCTGAACTATTTATTTCTTAAGTTTCGGGACGAAACTTCTTTTTAGAGGGGGAGAATGTAATACCCGGTCGATAGTCATGTCATTTCAAACCTCTTCATTTTCTTCGAATTGTGATTTGTTGGGCGAACCCTTGTAATCATTGCTTGGAACCACCGTTTTGGGGTTTCCGTACTTCTATTTCGTGTTATTGTTGCCCAGATATTGAGTCTTATTGCTTTTATTCTCTTCCTGGGTCATTTTTCATCATTTTAGGACCTGAGGGGGGTGTGAGCCGCGGCATAAGGAGTGTGCGCCGCGGCACACACATTTCCTAAACCTGGCCGAGCGGGTGTCTGGTGCCGCGGCACATGCCGTGGCCGCGGCAAAGACACCGCTGAGTCACTGTCGCGGCACACCTAGGGTGAGCCGCGGCACGGTTGTGTTGCATCCTCGGCCAAAACCGATGCCGGTGCCGCGGCGCACTCCCGGTGAGCCGCGGCACCGCCGAACCTCGGGAGCAATTTTTAGGCTCGTGCCGCGGCACACTGGCCGAGCCGCGGCACACAATGCGGTCAATGCATAAATTGTGCTTTTGAGCGAGATGCGGCTCATTTCACCATTTTCTTCTTCCACTGCGAGAGAGAGAGTTTGAGGGGAGGAGTTTTCTCACATCTATCACTTGTGTGTTGGATTTTTACCATTTTCATTCGGTTGGGAAGCCCGGATAGTCGATCTAACGCGTATTCATTGGATCATAGAGCTTGGATATTCAAGAGGTAATTTTTCAACATCTTGATTTCTCGATTTTGTATGGGTATTGACGTTTTGGATGATAAAATCATGGAGTATGAAGTGATATATGCATGATTATGGACATGTTTGAGTATTCATCGGATTATTGAAAGATTATTCAAGAACACTTTGAATTTTGTGTTGGATTTTGGGGGTTTTCGTAGATTCGTCCGATTTATCCGATTGAAGCTTGAGAACCTTGAGATTATGATATATCTATATCGTATGCATGTTTTCTTACGATTTTACGGGTTGGATTGTGCCGTTTTCGGACTTGTGCGATTTCCCAACCTTTAGTTGTTCACCCGTGTATTTTCTTGAATCGTAGACGAGTTTCGGGAGTCTCTTCGTGTAATTTGAGTATGGATAATTAATTGTCATATTCCTTGCGAATCGTTTAGGTGCCGGAAGCGCGTTCTTGGACCTACCAAACTCACACCTTTCCTCCGTTCGATTTCTCGATGTCTCAAAGGCAAGTATACATTTATGATTGTACGTTCTCGACTTTGAAAGTAAGAAATATTGATGGTATGATATGAACGAACCGTTTTTACGGCATTCATAGATATATTGATGGCATATTATGAACGAATCATTTTTACGGCATTCATGTATGTATTGATGGCATGATATGAACGAACCGTTTCTACGGCATTCATACATGTATCGGCGTATGATATGAACGAACCGTTTTTACGGCATTCACATACGTATCGGCGTATGATATGAACGAACCGTTTCTACGGCATTCACATACGTCTTGATGTGGCACTATGAGATTTTAGTCATTCCGGAATACTAGTCTTGAATTGATGAATTGACGGTTACATTTACTTTATTGTCGAGGAGTATTGTGTTTCATACTTGATATACTTGCACTAGCTATTCGACGGCTAACCCCTTTATGGGGGAAATACGTTTTATGTATTACAGGTTCCAGGAGAACGGACAGGCAGGTATCGGGTCGACATGAAGATGGTGGGCAAGTGTGATACTGTGTCTTTCTTCCAGTTATGTTTTGAGTTTTCCATTCAGTGTTGTTGTACTGGATTGGCTATTGAGTACTCGAGTATTGTTTTCCATTTTCCTTGATATTTCGGCCTGTGTTTGCCGAGGTTTTTATTCGTACTATGATGTCTGTGGATACATTGGTTATGTTCTGAATACCTTTGTATTGTTCTTCATTCCATTGTGTGTAGACCTTATCGGTCAAAATTTATAGTTCCGCGTATGTTTAGCCTTGTGAGTCCCCCGGCGGAGCTTACGGCACTGTAATATTCCCTGAATAACTTGGGGGTGTTACACTATGTATATAAATACATTTTTAGAATATAGTTTAGTCGGCGGTTGTCGTCGGCTAAAGTGTGTATATTATATATTTTATTAAATATATTTATAATTAAATATATATATATATATAATTTCATTATATAAAAATTGTATAAATATATTCAAATATATAATCATTAAATATATATATATATATTGATTAATATATATTTATAAGCAAATTCAAAGAACTTAAATATTAATATATGTACAATAAATACATTTTTAGAATATAGACGTCAGCTAAAGTCTGTAAAAATATTATATATATATATAACTTAATTTTGTATTAAATATAACTATATTATTATATAAAAACTGTATAAATATATAAATATTATTATATAAAAACTATATAAATATATACAATATATAATCATTATATATATATATTTATATATTATTTATAATTAAATTCAAAAAATATAGTTTAGCCGACGACAGCCGTCGGCTAAAGTCTGTAAAAATATTATTAAATATATAAATATCTTAATTTTGTATTAAATATATCCATATTATTATATAAAAACTGTATAAATATATAAATATTATTATATAAAAACTGTATAAATATATACAATATATAATCATTATATATATATATATTTATAAATATATTATTTATAATTAAAGTGACACGGCCCGTGTCAATTGACACCGCCCGTGTCGAAGTGTTCTAAATTTCCTAAAGGTTTCTGGACTTGTAACCTGATATCGAGTCGTCCGACACGGTCGAGTCCTAATAGTTTAGCCGACGGCCGTTGTCGGCTAAAGTCCGAAGCATTTAGAGTTTAGCCGACGACGGCTTTGTCGTCGGCTAAAGTGTCCTTATACATATAAGGAAAAACGGGACTGATTGTTATCTTTTTCTTTCTTCACTTCCATTCTTCCTGCAGATCCTAGCGCTGCCGCACCGATTGTTCAATTACCTCACCAGCACCAGCACCGACCGCCGCACCACCACCAATTGTTCCACTCTTTCTTCACGACCGATTGTTCAAGTCGACCGACCGCACCAGCACCGACCGCTGCACCCAGAACCGAAGTTGTCGTCCGTCGTTTCGCCTTCAGCCGTCCGTCATCAGTCGTGAGCTTCGCAGGTTTTCCGTCTTTTCGCCTTGCACCATCCGTCGGACTGATTTTGAATGTAAACGATTTGGCGATTTTCCCAGTTTTTTTGAAAGTAAATTCTACATCTATTTTAGAGGCTATTGATGTTTATGCTATCCTGCCATCTTCTAACTTGATTATTTTTGTTCAAGTCATTTATTGTCAACATGATGAATTTATTAGTTGAGTTATAAACATGATGTTTCAAACAATATAGATGGTGGTCACTCAAAATTATTCGGCTTAATCGTACAGCAGCATCCCCTAATCTTTGATTTCGAGGTAAGATTTCTTCTAGCTCAATCCTTGTAAATGATTTTTCTTCTTGATCCTGGTTCATGTTTATGTGGAAGAAATCTATCCGTTTATAATTAGAGCATCCTTCTTTTGATACTTGGAGGAAAAGATGATTGGTTTTTGTTGCTTTCTTTATGGGTTGGAAATTATAGTCATATGGCTGGAAGGAGTTGCTATAGATTTTCGTAATCAATAGACTTAGTTTTACCTGCTGATTAAGTTGGATTTTACATGTGGGTTTAGGGATGGGATGGTATTCACGACTGATTTTGAGTATGGATTTTTATTTGGGTCTTTTTTTGTGTAAAGTGTTGTGAGGAACAGTTGAGAATGGTGTTTTTGTTGTTCAGTAGATATACCATTTTTTGATGCGAATTTGGTATTTGCTTTCTCAAAATTTTGCTTATATGACATACTTATGGATGGTTTTGGCATCCATCATATATTTTTTTGGACATATGAGTTATATGCTGCACCTCAAGTTTCTTTTTGGTTAGAGGTCTCCAGCTGCAAACAAAATACCTCCCTATTTTATGGTTAAATTGTGTTAAGAAAAAGATGTTTAGACTTTAGAGCAATTCCCATCCTTTTGTTGGGTTGTGGAGTTGGAAGTACTATATATATCAAAGAAATATATTTGCAAACCTTAGGTTGTTGATCTAAGAGAAACCTTAGGTTGTTGATCTGGCTTCGGAAACTGCCAAATATGTACATTTGCAAGTAACAAAATCAAATGCTCCCTTTGATTTGCTACATTATCTTTCTGCAAATTAACATAAGAAAATTTTAAAGTAAAATACGATTTTATAATTTTTGTATTGGCCCCAAGTTTAATTGCCCCAAGTTTTGTATATAATTTTTGTATTGGCCCCAAGTTTTATTGCAAATTGGCCCCAAGTCCTAATAGAAAATGTTGTGTATGATGTTTTACTGATTTTCTTAATCCCTATGGTTTCTATTTAGGGTTTATGTATAAAAATAATTGATTTATGTTTTTGAATTTATACAGGTTAAATGGATAAAATTAAGAGACTGACGTGTGGTAAGAAAAAATCAAAGACTCCGAAGTCGGAAGATAGTTCCGCAGCTTCCAATCTTTTGCTAAATATTTTTTATTTAGACTCGTGTTCGTTAACGTTTGTGTTTATAATGATTTTGTTGATGTTGCTACATGACATGTTGATATGGTTGATATTTAAATTATGCTTTTCATAATTGATTTATGTTGATTGTGATGTATGGTGATGTATTGTACATTTGGAATCAAGTTATCTGAACAGGTTTGGTGATTCCGAAATCTGAATTTTTTTTCTCACTAGACTTTAGCTGACGGTATTTGCACAGACCGTCGGCTAAAGTATTTATTTAAAAATAATAAAATAAAACACTTTAGCCGACGACTATGTAACCGTCGGCTAAAGTATTTATTTAAAAAGATAAAAAAACACTTTAGCCGACGACTATGTTAACGTCGGCTAAAACCTATACATTTTAGCCGACTGCAACTTTCCGCCATCAGCTAAAATGTACACTTTAGCCAACGACTATGTTGCGTCGGCTAAACTGGAACTTTAGCCGACGACCTTCTCTATTTGTCGTCGGCTAAACTTTAGCCGACCGACCTCGGTCGACCGACTTTTAGCCGACGACTGATCACTTTAGCCGACGATTTTCGACTTTAGCCGACGGCTTTTTGCTGTCGGCTAAAATATAAACATTGGTAGTGTAGTAAAAACTAGAGGAAGTGAGTATTTGGATAATTTAAAAGGCAACTTTTAAGTCACACTGATAAATATAGAAAGACTATTTTTTGTATTGAATATTGGTAATTTTCTTTTAATAAATATATTTTGTAGAAAATTAACTAACAAATTTTATCAAATATTTTTACAGTTTACGAATAATTAACTACTATATAAACATTCAGTAAATTAATTGATCAAACCAATCAAACTCAAAAGTCAACCATTTGTCAAAGAAGTTCATAATCATCATTTTTTTTAAATATTTAAACATTTTTAAATAATAATTCGTTAGTTTCCGAAGGGATGCCACATCTGACATCTCAAAATTCAACGCAAAATTAGTACTGAACTTCCGTTTTTAACCTTCAGTTCACTTCCAAAAACATTAGTGTGGCTATTATAGTTCAGTTCTTTCAAAATTAAATTAAGCACAATTCAATTCAGTTCAATTGCTCTCAATAAAATTTGTAGTTTAGTTCAGTTCAGTTTATATCAGTACAGTTCATTTCAGTTCAACTCAATTTTAAAATCGATATTATTAATTATTATTATTATTGTTTAATAATAATAATAATTATTATTATTAGTATTAGTATTAGTATTAAAATTATTATTATAGTTATTGTTGTTATTGGTGTTGTTTTTGTTGTTGTCATATTTATTGTTGTTGTTGTTTATATATATATAACTCAAGATTTTTTGGACTTTAATTTTCGTTTAAGGTCCGAAAGTCCCTAGAGCTTGCACTGAACAAGATGAACATATGTTTATTCAAACTTGTTTGAAATTTTATAGAGATTTAAATATGATATTTGAGCTTAATTTGCTTAGTAATTGAATCGAGTTCGAACGAAGTTCAATCAAACTCAACATGAGCAGTTCAATTTTTTGTATGCTTTACATAATCTTTATTCAAATTGAGCCGATCTCAAACCGAGCTTTATATCTTATCAAACCAAATATCATGTTCAAACGATTTGTTATATTTATGGATCAAAGTCAAATGATTTTTCAGCAATTGATCTAGAATCGACTATCAAATAATTTGCCGCCCTAAATAAATACCAGCTCTTCTTCCAAATCACGAGTTCCATTTCTGGAGCCTATTCTTTTCAGGCCTACAAAATACATGGTCTAAACCAATTATTTATTTTAATCGGGTCGGACTCACTTATTGAGTCGGGTCAAATTTGATGGAGTAGCCGAGTAGCTCGTAGTTGATGTACAAATATTTCCTCATTGAGTACAAATATGTTACAGATAGCACACATAATTTGATGAGTGAAAAAAGAAAAAGGGGGTGTAAATATAAGTAAAATCTTATATACATAATGTTAATGGAATACACAAAAAACTGCGACTGAAATTTATATGACTTCTGATACATGGAATCTATTATAACTCATAGGGGAAAATTGTTTTTTTAGGACCGTAACTTTGGCCTAGTTGGCTTATAAGGACAATATCTTTTCGGGCCTGGAGTAGGAGGACTTTAATTTGAAAAAGTGGGAATAGAAGGCCAAATAAGCCCGAAACCGGTCCAATTGGCCTTAATTGGCTCGTGCCTCGCACGTGACGGGCCGATTGCGGAAAATAAAAAAAAAAATCAGAAATAGGAGCAGAGCGTCACAATCGGATTGAAAATATTTTCCCCCCAATTCGTTCGAAAGAACCCTAACCCACCGATCGAAGAAGCCGTGCAATCGAAGTTTGAATACACAAATTGAAGAACCCTAGCCCACCAAATATCTGAGAATCATAATCGCTCACCCAAATTGAAGAAGTATAAGTATGTCTTCTACGACAACCCATGGTAATACGACGGTCGAATGCTATTGTGGAAGAAGAGCTTTTATTCGAACATCTTGGACTGATGACAATCCAGGCAGAAGGTTTGCGACATGCATAAATTCAACAGTAAGAAGCTTGCATACATTGTTTTGTTTTTAAGTTTTAGTTTGGGCGTCATTTTTGTATAACAATAATTTCACACAATTTTTCTGTGAGGTGGGTGTTTGTTTTGGGCATGGGAAGATCCTCCTATGTGTAGGAGGTCAAAGAGCATCATTGCGGCTTGTTACGGAGGATGAATGCAAAGAGGCAGAATTGAGAAGCTGAAAGCTAGTCGAAAAACTCTACTAAGACTCACTGCATTTCTCTCAATCTTGTTGATGTTCTTGTGTGTGAAGGCAGTTGTTAGCACTCTTGAATGAAGAATGAAGTTGTAGTGAAGAGTATTTGTGGCAGTTGTCAGAACTCTTGAATGTAATTGTAGTACTTGTATTTTGTTATTTAATTCAACATTTGCAAAATGAAGTTTGCAATATTTGTATCTTGTTTTGAATGAAGTTTTTAGAATTATGTTGGCAAAATGAAGTTATTGTATCTTGTTTTGAATGCTATTTGAACCCTCTTGAATGCTATTGTATCTTGTTTTGAATGGCTTTAAGTTAATTTTTGTGTGTATCTTGTTTTGAGGTACAGAATGAGCAAAATGAGGGTTCACATCACCTACCCTAAATATGAGAAAAATGTAGGTTACAACCCTTAAATCAACGAAATGAGTGTACACATCCCCTAAATATAAACAAAACGAGGGTCACAACCTTTAAATCAACGAAATGAGGGTTCACATCCCCTAAATATAAACAAAAAGAGGTTCACATCCCTTAAACATGGGTCATGACCCTTAAGTACGCAAAATGAGGGTTCATTTCCCTTAAACATGGGTCACCCTAACACATGGTTCACATCCCTTAAACATGGGTCATGACCCTTAAGTATGCAAAATGAGGGTTCATTTCCCTTAAACATGGGTCACCCTTACATTTTCACAAAAACAACAAAAATAAACTAAATGGTTCATTTCTTATGAGAACCTTCTTCAGCAAACTGGATAAATTAATAAACTTCTTTCCACTAGAAGATGAAGGTCCTCCAATCTGAACTCTTGATTTTGTAGTCTGATGCAGCTGCTCCCATGAGCTAGGTCCAGCCACTCTAGTTGAGTTGGTTTCTTGCTCCACTTGTGACTGCTGGGTTGGAAATTCAAATGGTTCACAAACTTCACTGATTGTTTCTTGTGTAAGTGGCATAGGCGGCAACAAGATTTCACTTCTCTGATTATCAGTTGCGTATGTAGTTGCCTCTATATCTCTTTCATTACTTATTGATATGGGCCTTTTCCTTTTCACCTAATAAATATATTTAATGTTAGTACTGTAATACCCGTACTTTTATTGACTGTTTGACTCTGTCATCCTCCTTATTTTGTCGCTCTGTAAATGCTTGGAGATGTTGTTAATATTGTTATTGAGTTTTGTATCTCGATTGGTTTTTGATCATGTCGTTTTAGACCTTGCGGAAATGTTCTGGGCCAGAGATATAACGCACGCTAGGCCTAGGCTAACGCACGCTAAATCTGCTTGATTAGCGCACGCTAGCTTTGAGGCCGTAGCGCGCGCTAAGAGGATCAGTCAGGTCAGAACCAGTTTTTCGAACTGCTCTCTGGACTGGCGGTTTAGCGCACGCTAGGAGTGGTTAACGCGCGCTATTCGTGGTTAGTAGCGCACGCTATCATTCGTCCGTAGCGCACGCTACCGGGCTGGCCGTGAGGCGATGAGGTTGCAGGTTTTACGGAATATCGGGTAGCGTCGCTGGCTTCCGGCTAGCGCACGCTAGAGTTTTGGAATAGCGCACGCTAAGTCTTAGCGCTAGCGCACGCTAAGTGTTGAGCGGGCGAGACAGTAAGTCCCACGTTTTGGACTAGCGCACGCTAGAGACATACGGTTAGCGCACGCTAACGGAACCGCGAAACCACCGGACTATCCGGTGACTTCGCTAGCGCACGCTAACGAAGGAGGCGTAGCGTGCGCTAGGCTCGGCGGATATAAATATGACAGTTGACTCCCATTTCGTCATTTTCTCACCTACTTCACTCATTTTCGACGAAGCGATCGGGAGAGACGATCTCAGGCGATTGGGAGTAATCTTCCTTCTAGCAACAACATATTTGGTTGGAGAACAAAGATTTCCCAACATCTAATCCCTCCTAACGTCCGAATCAAGGTAAAAATCCTTAGAACCCTATTTTTTTTGGGAATTTTGGGGTTTTTGTAGATTCGTCCGATTTATCCGTTTGGAAGCTTGAGAACCTTGAGTTTATGGTGTATCTATACCGTATGTATACCTTTCCTTCGATTTTATGGTTTAGATTGTGCCGTTTTCGGACTTGTGAGATTAGAACGATTTTCCAACCTTTAGTTGATTATCCGTATATCTTTATGAATCGTAGACGGGTTTGGGGAGTTCCTTCGTGTAGTTTGAATATGGATGTGTAATTATCATACTCCTTGCGAATCGTTTAGGTGCCGGAAGCGCGTTCTTGGACCTACCGAACTCATACCCTTCCTCCGTCCGATTTCTCGATGTCTCAAAGGCAAGTATATATTTATGAATGTGCATTCTCGACTTTGAAAGTATGAAATATTAATGGCATGCTTATTTATATCCACTCCGGGACGGACCGACGGGTCCTCTGAGGGTTTCGTAGCCTCTGGTGCGATTCCATGGATAATATGAATTAACCACTCCGGGACGGGCCGATGGGTCCTCTGAGGGTTCCGAAGCCTCTGGTGCGGTTCCACGGTATTCATAAAAGAAATAATGACGGACGATATGAATTAACCACTCCGGGACGGGCCGATGGGTCCTCCGAGGGTTCCGTAGCCTGCAGTGCGGTTCCACGGTATTCATATACGTCTTGATGTGATACTATGAGATTTAGTTATTCCGGAATACTAGTCTTTAATTGATGAATTGACGGATATTGATGAATTGACGGATTACATTTACTTTATTGTCGAGGAGTATAGTGTTTCATACTTGATATACTTGCACTAGCTATTCGACGGCTAACCCCTTTATGGGGGAAATACTTTTCATGTATTTCAGGTTCCAGAAGATCGGACAGGCAGGTATCGGGTCGGCATGAAGATGGTGGGCAAGTGTGATACTGTGTTGGTCTTCCAGTTATGTTTTGAGCTTTCCATTCAGTGTTGTTGTACTGGATGGGTTATTGAATACTCGAGTATTGTTTTTCCTCTTTCCTTGAAGTTCCGGCCTGTGTTTGCCGAAGTATTGACTTGTGATGTAATGTCTGTGAATACATTGGCTATGTTTTTGAATACCTTTGTATCGTCCTTCTTCTCATTATATGTAGACCTCCTCGGTCAAGTTTTATAATTCCGTATATGTTTAGCCTTGTGGGTCCCACGGCGGGGCTCACGGCGCTGTAATATACCCTGAACAACTTGGGGGTGTTACAGAATATGGTATCAGAGCTTAGGTCTATGGATACCTAGGCTGTCGGTCTTTTGGGTCGATCGAGTTGTCATTTGTCCGCAGTATCACTACTTTGCCATCATCACAGTGCGACCGGTACTTGTAAGACCTCTTACTCTTCTAGTGTTTCCTTGTTTGTTTTGCGTCGTTCTGTTGGTATTCTTGAGAATCGGACACTTTGATGATGCGTGATTGAATTGTGCTTACGTGACTTGTATGTTCTTCAGTATGTCAGCTGGTAGGGGCCGTGGCCGTGGTCGTGGCCGTGGACGAGGAAGAGGTCGTGGCGCGGCCGTTTCCATCAGCTCAGCTGCGGGGTCGACCAACCCCAGTTTGTCGAATTCGGTGCATCCCGACACCGAGAGCCAGCACGACCAGTCAGACGGTCAGGGGAACAACGCGGACGTTGGGGTGGCGAATGCACTTCAACAATTGGCTACTCAGATGACTATTTTGGCCCAAACTGTTCAGATGAATAACCCGAACCCAAACACGGATGCCTTACTTCAGAATGTAATCCGTATGCACCCTCCACAGTTTGGCGGTGCCACAGACCCGTTAGGCTGGGAAGACTGGCTAGCGGAATTAGAGAAGATTTTCGAGGCGGTTGATTGCCCCGAGGTGAGGAAAGTACCAATTGCTCAGTATTTCCTCACTAAGGAGGCCGCTACTTGGTGGAAGGTCATCAAACCACAGGATCGTATTGCCTCGTGGGATGAGTTTAAGGAGCTCTTGGAGGCCGAGTTTTGCCCTTGGCCGGTACGAGAGAGCCGAATCCGAGCCTTCTTCGAGGCTAAACCACAGGATATTCCCGTTTCGCAGGCGATCGTGGAGTACAATCAACAATTGATCCATGTGAAGGATCAAGTGCATGTAGCGTGATAAGATCCGTTATTTTGACATGCGGATGAAATTGGACTTACGACGGTACATGGACGGATTTGCTTGTACCACGTTGAAAGAGTATCAGGACAGAGCTTTAGCCCATGATATGTTGAGCCCCGACAACGATACCGTCGAAGAACCGAAGAAACAGAAAGTCGCGGGAAATTTTCTTTGGACCTAAAGGTGGCAACTTTGAAGTCTCGACGACTAACTGTTTCGTCGGACGATCGTCGCGTTCTAATAAAGGGAAGAGGAGTTACCGTCCCACTTCGGGTACCACCAATCGCGCGGTGACTTGCTATAATTGTGGCCGTTCAGGCCACATTAATTTGGAATGCCACTTTCCACCGTTGAAGTGTCACACGTGCGGACAGATGGGACATAGAGCGGCTTATTGTTCCGAGCCGAATCAGACTTTGGACACTCGGGCTTCTGCCCCAGCTGGTCAACCTCAGCAGAATTTCGGCAGGGGCCGGGGACGGGGTCAGAATGCTGGAGGGGGAAACTCTAGCGTCGGTTCGGTACAACCACGAGTTTATGAGATGCGTCGAGCAGACGAACCCGACGCGGCGGTGGCTTCAGGTACCATTCATATCCTATCTCATCCAGTCCGTGTACTTTTTGATTCGGGTGCTACACATTCTTTTATTTCTTTGGAGTGTGTACGCCGTTTGAATATAACTTGTCTGACTGCTTGCGATCCCTTCATCGTGAGACTGCCTAGCGGGGATAGAATTGTGGGAAACCGGGAGATTAGAGATTTTCCGGTGGTTATATCCGGCATGGAATGGTTATCAAATTTAATTGTAGTTGACATGGAAGGCGAGGACGTAATCCTCGGCGAGGATTGGCTTAATAATCACCAGGCGATTATGAATTACCGTACCAAAGTTATCACTATGATGACTAAGGACGGATCTGAGTACTCATTTTTGGGACGTAAGTTGGGCCAATCCAAGTTACTTATCAGTTCCATGAAGGCCGTAAAACTTTTGAATAAAGGTTGTACGGGCTATTGGTGTTATGCATTGAAAACGGAAGGAATTGAAATCGATTTTTATTCAATTCCGGTTGTTAACGAGTATCCCGATGTTTTTCCGGACGATCTTCCGGGATTACCGCCAGATCGAGAGATAGATTTTTCCGTGGATTTGGAGCCGGATGCGGCCCCGATTTCTAAAGCACCTTATCGGATGGCACCTTCCGAGATGCAGGAATTGAAGACTCAGTTGGGAGAACTTTTGGAAAAAGGGTACATCAGACCGAGCGCTTCGCCTTGGGGCGCGCCCGTTCTTTTCGTCAGGAAGAAGGATGGTTCACTACGTTTGTGCATTGACTACCGAGAGCTGAATAAAGTAACTATCAAGAATAAATATCCTTTGCCTCGTATAGACGATCTATTTGATCAATTGCAAGGAGCTGCGGTTTTCTCGAAGATTGATTTAAGATCCGGGTATTATCAACTCAGAGTGAGGGAATCTGACGTTCCAAAGACGGCGTTCCGGACGAGATATGGGCATTATGAATTTGTAGTTATGCCTTTTGGGTTGACAAATGCGCCGGCAGTATTCATGCAGTTGATGAATAAAATATTCATCGAGTATCTCGACAGGTGTGTAGTCGTCTTTATTGACGACATCTTGGTTTATTCTCGGGATAAGGAGGAACATGCCCGACACTTGCGTTTGGTCTTAGACATTTTGAGAACCGAGCACCTCTATGCAAAATTCTCGAAATGTGAGTTTTGGTTGGAAGAAGTTATGTTTCTCGGCCATGTGATTTCGGCCGAAGGGGTTCGTGTAGACCCGCAGAAGATCGAGGCAGTGCTAAATTGGGCACCGCCTAAAAATGTTAAAGAGGTTCGTAGCTTTTTGGGTCTTCTTGGGTATTCTGTCGGTTTGTCGAGGGTTCTCGAAACTCGCTCGACCGCTACGAAATTACTCCGAGACCGAAAAGTTTGTTTGGACGGATGAGAGACAGCAAAGCTTGACCGAAGAGACGATTGACTTAGCGCCGATTTTAACCTTACCGCATGGTGGCGAAGGCTTTGCGGTTCTGATGACGCTTCGGGTCAAGGCACTGTGTGTGCTTATGCGGCATGATAAGACGATAGCTTTGCGTCTCGTCAATTAAAGCCTTACGAAATGAATTATCCTACTCACGATTTGGAATTAGCCGCAATTGTCTTTGCACTCAAGATTTGGCGACATTATTTGTATGGTTCACCGTGCCGGATTTATACCGATCACAAGAGTCTGAAGTATATTTTCAGTCAGAAGGAGCTGAATATGAGACAGCGGCGTTGGTTAGAGTTGATAAAGGATTATGACTTGGAAATTCTATACCACCCCGGTAAAGCTAATGTCGTTGCGGATGCATTGAGCCGCAAATCGGCATCTCTTCAAATGCTCGAGGTTCTTACACCTCAGACGAAAATCCGTCAGGACTTAATTGAGCAAGGAATAGAAGTTTGGCTTCAACGAGTACAGGGGCAGCTGTGTACTCTCGAAATTACTTCGTCTCTAGTTGATGACATCAAAGGGAAGCAGTGGAGTGACCCGATGATTTCTCAACTGAAGGAAGATGTAATTAAAGGAAAAGCTCCTGGCTTTATGGTACGAAGATAGTATTCGAGATTTCAAGGCGAGCTTTGTGTTAGAACGATTTAGAGTTGAGACAGAGAATTCTCCGGGAAGCGCATGCTACGCCTTATTCAATCCACCCCGGGACGAGTAAGATGTACAAAGATTTGAAGCGTAATTTTTGGTGGAATAACATGAAGAAGGATGTTACGGAGTTTGTACTACGGTGCTTGACGTGTCAACAAGTCAAGATTGAACATCAACGACCAGCGGGGTTGTTGAAACCGCTTCCCATTCCCGAGTGGAAGTGGGAAGACATTTCTATGGATTTCATCATCGGCATGCCGAGAACTCGGGCCGGAATGAATATGATTTGGGTGGTTGTCGACCGGTTGACCAAGTCTGCACACTTTACGGGTATTAAGGATACTTGGGGGCCGGATAGATGGCTCGAACCTTTATTCTTTGAGATCGTGAGGTTACACGGTGCCCCCAAAACCATTGTTTCGATCGAGACGGCCGTTTCGTGTCGCACTTTTGGCGGGCCGTTCATCGGGCTTTGGGTGCGAGTTGAGATTGAGCACTTCTTTTCATCCTCGGTCGGATGGACAGACAGAGAGGCGATTCAAACGTTGGAAGATATGTTGCGGGCTTGTGCCTTAGACTGGAGTAATGATTGGGAGCTTCACTTGCCGTTGATCGAGTTTGCTTACAATAATAGTTGGCATGCGTCGATCCAAATGGCACCCTTCGAGGCACTTTATGGTAGGCGATGTAGGTCGCCATTGTGTTGGGACGAGGCTTCGAGCTAGTTGGGACGGAGCGGATATGTTGATGGAGACTAAGGAAAAGATTACTATCATCCGGACCGATTATTGGGTGCCCAGTCGTCGAAATCTTATCCGATACCGTCGTCGACCCTTGGAGTTCAAGTGGGGGATCATGTCTTGCTCAAGGTGTCGCGACCCGTGGAGTTTTCCGCCGGGAAAAAGGGGAAACTTAGTCCGAGGTATATCGGACCTTTCGAGATTTTAGACAGAGTTGGAGATTTAGCTTATCGCTTGGCGTTACCTCCGACTTTGAGTCACGTCCATAGTGTTTTTCATGTGTCTCAATTGAGAAAGTACGTACTGGATCCGAGCCACATCATCGACTACGGTGAGATTAACGTAGCCGAGGATATTACTTTTCCGGAGAGACCCGTGAAGATCCTTGAGCGTCGCGAGAAACAACTCGGCATAAAACCATTCCCGGTTAAAGTGCAATGGTCGAGGCATGGGGTCGAGGAGGCAACTTGGGAGACGGAAGAGAAGATGCGGGTGGAATACCCCATCTGTTTATTTCTTAAGTTTCGGGACGAAACTTCTTTTTAGAGGAGAATGTAATACCCGTACTTTTATTGGTATTTGACTCTGTCATCCTCCTTATTTTGTCGCTCTGTAAATGCTTGGAGATGTTGTTAATATTGTTATTGAGTTTTGTATCTCGATTGGTTTTGATCATGTCGTTTTAGACCTTGCGGAAATGTTACGGGCCGGAGATATAACGCACGCTAGGCCTAGGCTAACGCACGCTAAATCTGCTTGATTAGCGCACGCTAGCTTTGAGGCCGTAGCGCGCTAAGAGGATCGATCAGTCGAGAACCGGTTTTGTTGCTCTCGGGTAGCGGTTTAGCGCACGCTAGGAGTGGTTAACGCGCTATTCGTGGTTAGTAGCGCACGCTATCATTCGTCCGTAGCGCACGCTACGGCCGGGTCGGCGGAGGCGGTGAGGTTGCCGGTTTTACGGAATATCGGGTAGCGTACGCTAGCTTCGGCTAGCGCACGCTAGAGTTATGGAATAGCGCACGCTAAGTCTTAGCGCTAGCGCACGCTAAGTGTTGAGCGGGCGAGGCAGTAAGTCCCACGTTTTGGACTAGCGCACGCTAGAGACATACGGTTAGCGCACGCTAACGGCGAAACCACTGGACTATCCGGTGACTTCGCTAGCGCACGCTAACGAAGGAGGCGTAGCGTGCGCTAGGCAGGCGGATATAAATATGACATTGACTCCCATTTCGTCATTTTCTCACCTACTTCACTCATTTTCGACGGAAGCGATCGGGAGAGACGATCTCAGGCGATTGGGAGTAATCTTCCTTCTAGCAACAACATATTTGGTTGGAGAACAAAGATTTCCCAACATCTAATCCCTCCTAACGTCCGAATCAAGGTAAAAATCCTTAGAACCCTATTTTTTGGGAATTTTGGGGTTTTTGTAGATTCGTCCGATTTATCCATTTGGAAGCTTGAGAACCTTGAGTTTATGGTGTATCTATACCGTATGTATACCTTTCCTTCGATTTTATGGTTTAGATTGTGCCGTTTTGACTTGTGAGATTAGAACGATTTTCCAACCTTTAGTTGATTATCCGTATATCTTTATGAATCGTAGACGGGTTTGGGGAGTTCCTTCGTGTAGTTTGAATATGGATGTGTAATTATCATACTCCTTGCGAATCGTTTAGGTGCCGGAAGCGCGTTCTTGGACCTACCGAACTCATACCCTTCCTCCGTCCGATTTCTCGATGTCTCAAAGGCAAGTATATATTTATGAATGTGCATTCTCGACTTTGAAAGTATGAAATATTAATGGCATGCTTATTTATATCCACTCCGGGACGGACCGACGGGTCCTCTGAGGGTTTCGTAGCCTGCAGTGCGATTCCATGGATAATATGAATTAACCACTCCGGGACGGGCCGATGGGTCCTCCGAGGGTTCCGTAGCCTGCAGTGCGGTTCCACGGTATTCATACATGCAATAATGACGGACGATATGAATTAACCACTCGGGACGGGCCGATGGGTCCTCCGAGGGTTCCGTAGCCTGCAGTGCGGTTCCACGGTATTCATATACGTCTTGATGTGATACTATGAGATTTAGTTATTCCGGAATACTAGTCTTTAATTGATGAATTGACGGATATTGATGAATTGACGGATTACATTTACTTTATTGTCGAGGAGTATAGTGTTTCATACTTGATATACTTGCACTAGCTATTCGACGTCTAACCCCTTTATGGGGGAAATACTTTTCATGTATTTCAGGTTCCAGAAGATCGGACAGGCAGGTATCGGGTCGGCATGAAGATGGTGGGCAAGTGTGATACTGTGTTGGTCTTCCAGTTATGTTTTGAGCTTTCCATTCAGTGTTGTTGTACTGGATGGGTTATTGAATACTCGAGTATTGTTTTTCCTCTTTCCTTGAAGTTCCGGCCTGTGTTTGCCGAAGTATTGACTTGTGATGTAATGTCTGTGAATACATTGGCTATGTTTTTGAATACCTTTGTATCGTCCTTCTTCTCATTATATGTAGACCTCCTCGGTCAAGTTTTATAATTCCGTATATGTTTAGCCTTGTGGGTCCCACGGCGGGGCTCACGGCGCTGTAATATACCCTGAACAACTTGGGGGTGTTACAAGTACAGGAGGATTAATTTAGATAAACAGAACAATAACAAACAAAACAAAATGAATACCTGTGATTTCCTTCTACTTGTTTCAGCTGTTGGATCATCTCTTCCACATGATCTACTGTTATGGCCCTCAAAGCCACAACTTGTACATGTCACAGTAACTTGTCTTCTCTTCAGTTTTCTTCCCCTCCCACTCTTTTTAGTCTTTATTCTTGGTTCATCAGGCTCATTTCTCCTAGCACGTGCAGGTCTCCCTTTTCCTCTTCCCATGGTTGGAGGCAGAGGTGGGATATAATATGTCTCACTCCATAGAGCTGGACCATTTATCCCTTTGATTGTGGATGCATAGCTCTTCATGTAGGTGTCCACTGTATACCAATCACTTACATATTCATCTCTATCTCCTTTTTGATGGGTAATTGCAGAAATGGCATGCTTACAAGGAATGCCACTTAATTCCCATAATCTGCAGCTACAAGTGTGTTCTTCAAGGTTGACACAATGTTGTGTACCATCAGTGCATCTTACCTGATAATGGATATTGTCTGACTTGATAGGTCTGCATGACACTGAGTTCTCAGCATGTTTTTCTAGAATCTTTTTTATCTTAGGACAAATTCTTCCCTTCCATCTAATTGATGCTAAGTCTCTGCTACGCTGAAATCTAATCATCAGCCACTCTCTTATCCATTCAAGCATGGTTAAGATGGGCATCTCTCTTGCATCCAGGATACTAAATTGTTCACTTGGATTTCCCTGAAGTTTGTGCAGAGCTAACCTTTTAGCTCTAAATGCCTGCTCTTTTGTAACATCAATATCTAAGTCATCAGCCACATCTTGCTGAAAGGTGCTAACCTTCCTCTTAGGATCTGTTATAAACTTCTTAAGGTACTTCTCAGACAATCAAGATGATTTCAAATTTTTTACCCTATATTGAGCCACACAAGTGTGAGAACCCTCATACTGTCTTATCTGAAAACTCTCCTGACCTTCAACCTTTATCAAGTGTGCCTTCCAACCACAATTCTCACTGCATTTTGCATAACACCTAGTAGGTGCAGTCTTTGTGAATTTTATTGACCTCTTAGTCTTAATGGCATATGAGTTAACAGCTTTTTTAAATTCATCTCTAGTACTGAAAATCATCCCTAACTCAAATTCGGGTTCATAAATCACTTCAGGGTTGAAAATGGGATAATTAGGCTCATTTTGCTCTCCATCAGAAATTTTATTCTCATCAAAATCTCCATTATCATAACCCAACACACCATCACTTTCTTCACTATTTGCATTTGACTCTACATTGTCACCAACTTGGCTGTCAGTATTAATACTTTCATTGACATTTTTTTCAAACAATAAGTCATCATTTTCACTCTCACTCTCTTCACCATAGTCACTATCACTGAAATCTTCTAAGTCAGAGTTATCCTCTCTACCAAAATCTTCATTCCTCTCATGGTCGTAAAGAAACAATTGACAAAACTTACTGTTTACTTGTGGTGGAGAGTTTGACCGTTTCTTCTCACGAACTGGTCCCATGCTCGCGAAAGTTGCGAATCTTCTTTCTATTGTTGTCAATATTCTCGCAGCTGTGTATTCAAACTTCGATTGTGTATTCAAACTTCGATTGCACGGCTTCTTCGATCGGTGGGTTAGGGTTCTTTCGAACGAATTGGGGGAAAAATATTTTCAATCCGATTGTGACGCTCTGCTGCTATTTCTGATTTTTTTTTTTATTTTCCGCAATCGGCCCGTCACGTGCGAGGCACGAGCCAATTAAGGCCAATTGGACCGGTTTCGGGCTTATTTGGCCTTCTTTTCCCACTTTTTCAAATTAAAGTCCTCCTACTCCAGGCCCGAAAAGATATTGTCCTTATAAGCCAACTAGGCTAAAGTTACGGTCCTAAAAAAACAATTTTCCCTAACTCATAGCTCATCTACAACTATTTATAAGTATATTAGTAAAATATGAACAAATGAGATTCGTGATAATGCATTGTTGTGCAACAATATTATTCCTTAAACATATTACTTATATTTTCATGACAGATATACTCTACGAAGAAGTGCTTATTGGGTGTTTATAAGCAATAATTAAAAACATAGAATAAAGTACAATGACATTAGTGGATCGAGAGGAGAAAATATTAATGTATATATTAGAGGTACATTTAAAATTACACATTAAGCGTAAATATTATTTCCTGCATGAAACCATAATGTCTATACTTAATGTTCACATGCATTTTTACGCATGTTCTTGACTGTTTTATTGAGCAGATTTATGTTCATATCATACATGTGTTAATTATAATATTATGCGTTAATTCTCAATTTATTTGGACTCGATTATACTAACTTATTTTTCATGTGATTTCAGAGTGTTAATAAAATATTTTAAGTCATTAACAAGTAAGATATTCTAATCTCAAACACTGATGAGCGGTGCCCCGAAACAGTAGCCGTTTTGTACATATCTTATCGAGCTAAATCATAGAAATATGTGTCATGATTGCTTTGTTGAGTTTCAATTTTTTTTTTTTTTTTTGTGTGTGTGTAGAATTTTTTAGATTTTTTGAAGCATTTCAAAGATGTAAATATATAGGGCGACTCGAATGGCAGCAGACACCTAATGTCAGTTGTCTTCGTAAAATTCTGGCCCAGTCTCAACAAAATTCCAGCAATTGGCCCGTCTTCATTCTCCGTAGCATCAAAATATTATGAGAGCGCTGAAATAAGCAGAAAAAATATAAATATTAGAAAATATGAAAATAGAACTAGGATAAGGTGGATGTTCGAACCCCTAAAAATAATATATCGACGTGGGGGGTTTAAGCAAGACATGAAAAGATGTACGATTGGTGATAAGTCGAAAATAGTGCATGAAAATTTCGTAGCTAATTTTATTATTTTATGATTTTTATGTAATGGTACTCGTCTATTTTGCGCCCAGTATCGGCTCAATTTGAGAATACATTACATTGGGCCAAAAGGAATTATCCAAGTCCAACCTACCTTTTTTTTTGAAGCTACGTGACAGAAAGGCAAAATAGCTCTACTAGGAATAAGAATTCGGCTGATATTTTTAAAATTCAATTATAATTTTACTCTAACTTATAGCGGTGTTAAGTAAGAATTGATTCCACAAGACTATATGAATTTTAATTGTATTTATCATTGAGTCAGTTATTAAAACAAATAAAAGCTAAATAAAAATAAATGGAGCTCAGATTGAGCGAGTTTAACTATTAGCAATCATTTGTCAAAAAGAAAAAAAAATTATTAGCAATCAGAATGAAATAAATAACAACAATGAACTAAATTATGTTTTCAAATATTGACGAGATTCAAGTTCTTAGTTCTGGTTATTCTCCGCTCCAATTCAATAATGATTCACTGCAACATCTATCTCTTCTCCCTTAAATTTATATTCGAAAGCCAACAACAAGCTTTGTAGCCCCTGTCACTGCTTACGTATATTCAGTTAAACAAGCTCTTTAATTGAATCCATCTAAATGAAGATTTAAAATAAGTTCTAAATCTAAATCGCTAGAGGCATTAAAAGCCAACATGATAGAATAGATATGATATTGAGTTCACAAGTTTGACTTAAGTGGTCTTGATTTTTATGTTATCTAATCGGTTAAAAATCAAGTGTTTGTACTTATGAAAAAAAAATGTAACGATTATGTATTACAAAGTAACACTACAGGAAAAACGCAATCAGACAACAGTCGGCCGAAAAAGTGTTGACTGAAATTAATAGACAACGGTTTATTTTCATCCTCGAAAATGTATTGTGTAATCCAAGTACATTACAACGGTTTAAAAGCCGTTGTCTAGAAAAACCAATCAGACAAGACTTTTTGTCGGTGGTGTTGTGCAAACTTGGAGGATTAGACAACCATTTTAAAAATATATTGTGAGAATTAGCCTAAGACAATGCCACGTTAAACCGTTGTTGAAATAAGACAAGCGTTTTTAACTATTTCTAAAAATATTGTCTGATTAAACTTGAGACAATGTCGCAAAAAATCGTTGTTGCAATGAGACAAGTGTTTTATACATATTTTTGTTTAAGTTTGTTTCAAACAACGATTCTTCTATAGTGTTGTATGGTTGTATGCTAACATACAAGTATTTTAGCTGTATTGTTTGTTGATTTTCCAGACAAGCGCTATAGTGTTAAAACCGTTGTCTAATTTACTGTACTTTAAAAAAAATAAACATAAAGAAATCAAACCTGCCAGCAAAACGGCATCATGTAACCAGCAAACCAATTACCAACGTATAGAAATTTAATAGAAAGAAAGCAAACCAGAATCACAGTTACAAATTCAAAGTACAGAAATTAAATTACATCAAGAAAGTTCTATTAGTTCATCTACATCTCGCATGTAACTAGCCACGTCCTCCTCAAGTAAATCAACATCCGATAAATTTGGCACAAAACAGTCATTCTCAAGTTCCACTTCTACAGATCCCTCATTTTCATCCTCATTGTCTTCATAGTACTTTTTCTCGGGTAATTTTAACACAACGGACCATAACTTATCAAGAGGATCGTCGATGTAACAAACTTGCTTAACATGTTTTGTTAACACAAATGGATCATTCAAAAACCCCAGCCTATTCAAATTAACCAATGTATATCCTAAGTCATCGACCTTAATCCCTTTATTCATATCTACCCACTTACAATGAAAAATAGGGATTCTAAAGTTGGTATAGTCCAACTTCCATATACTTGTTATGACTCCGTAAAATGTATGTGACGTATGCTCGATTTTGATCCTTACCCTTCACAACCATTGTCTCGACTTGTACACACACACCACTGCATTGAACTTGACGTGAATCATCACGATCCTTGGTACTGTAGATAACACCATCCATTTTGTAGCCACTGAATGTAGGAACATCCTTGTTGGGGCCATCTGCAATCCATCTTATCTCCTGCAGTACCTCATTCTCATGAAACAAATCTGAGGCAATCTGCCAAAAAATATATAAGTTGTAAAATGATTCATGCGAGCTACGCATTTGTAAAAAAAAATGTACAGAAACTATTATGAAATGCAAATAAAACCTTCTCTTTAAACCATTTTGGGAATGTCTCATTTTGCTTGTTTTTTAGCCACATTTCCTCATTTTCATGTTCTGGATAGTTATTCATCAAAATTGACATTGTGTTCACTGCATGCAATTACAATAGACAATATAAATATGTAAGCAATTATATAGGTGAAAAGAGCGCAGAAAATAGTATACATAATGAATATAATTTCATGACTTACTCAAAATATGGCCTAGTAGAAGTTGTATTTTGTAGAACACATAAATGTGCGATGTGCAAATCCGTGTTGCTCGGGGTTATCATCGTTGCACCAGATAATAGCCTACAAATGGCATCATTCGTATGTCTGCTATTTTTCGGTACCCCAATAGTCGCTTCTTCATGGTTCACCAAACACTCAACGGCCTCTTACGCAATATAGGCCTCAGCAATGCAACCTTCTGCAGGAGCCCGATTCCTTATATATCCCTTGAATGTCTTCATATACCTCTCAAAAGGATACATCCATCTAAGGAAAATTGGTCCACAAAGCTCAACTTCTCGTACAAGATGGACCGAGAGATGAAACATTAAATCAAACAAGGAATGGGGGAAGTATTTTTCAAGCTGGTATAAGGTTTCTACCAACTGAGATTGCATTTTCTCCAACTTATCGACCTCAATAACTTTACTGCATATTGCCTTGAAGAAGAGACAAAAAACGAATAACAGTGTTCCTAACCTGTTTTTGCAATGACGACCGAATTGAAATTGGGAGTAGGTGATGAAAAATCATATGACAATAATGAGATTTCATTCCAGTAAGTCGAAGAGTTTCCATTGATACAAGACTCCTAATGTTAGAACAAAAACCATCAGGCAACTTCATGCCAAGAAATGATGAGCAGACAACTTTTTTTTCAGAATGAGTTAAATTACAAGACGCTAATGGTAACTTCTCCTTTTTTCCCGGAGTTTTCGGCCTCAGCTCTGCTCTTGTTCCCATTTCTGCCATGTCAATACGAACTGTTTCCTTGTCTTTTGTCTTGTTTGGTATATTAATCAAGGTACCAAGTAAAGCTTCACATATATTTTCCTCGATGTGCATCACATCGAGAACATGCCTAACCGGCAAAAACTTCCAATACTCAAGTTCAAAGAATATAGAAACCTTCTGTCAGATTGGTCGAGCATCACCTTTTTTCAATCGAGGTTTTAGTTGTGTCTTACCATAGACATGGTCCTTTAAACGTTGTACTTTTTTAAGTACCTCTTCTCCAGTTAATGGAACTGGAGCAATTTCCCTTTCCACAGTGTTATCAAAATATTGTTTCTGACGGCGATACGGATGATGACGGGGCAACCACCTCCGATGCCTCATGACCACACACTTACGGTAATTAACCAGCCTCGTTGCTTTTGTTTGATCAACAGCTTATATAAAACAAGTTACCATTCGTGTTTTAATAAAATCATAAACAAGTAGCAGAGTAGAGAAAATTGGCCAAATCATAAATATAAATCATAAACATATATCATAAATAAATCAACAACCTATAAATGTATTGAGGCATAGAGGCAAGAAAATAATGTACAAATATTTCGCTAATTTCAAAATAAAAAACTCAAGAACAGAGGCAAACAAACTGAAATACCTAATTTCAAAATAAATCACTAATTTCGCAGCTGAAAAACCTAATTTCGCAGCTCAGGCAAACTTATTAATGCACAGCTGAGGAGAAGTCTGTGGGGGATGAAACCGCGAAGTTGTGACCGCGAAGTTGAAACCGCGAAGTTGTGACCGCGAACTTGAAACCGATTTTGGGGCGAAAAGAAATTCTGGGCGGGGGATGACTGTAAAAACTTTTGGGGCGGGAGATGAAATTTTGGGTGGGGATTTTGGGGGAGATGAGAAATTTTAGGGGATCGATTATTGTTTCACTAGTACAAAAATATTTTTGAACGAATTCGGTTAAAAAATCTACCGAATACTCACTAATTCCTATTAGTCGATATGATTTAGAACAAAACTTCTACATATGATAATATAAATTACACTATATTTTATTGCGATATTTTTTGTTTTAATTACGATATATATTTTTGTCTAAAAGTTACAAAAATACATATTAGCTAAGTGTTCCCGGTTTACTTCGAACAATCCGTACGGTTTGCTTTGAACCTTTTTGAACAAAATTAATCCGTGAAAAGGATATATAACTCAATTAGATATATATTGAAAAAATTTTATTTTTTGAAAATTTGGGAACATCACTCAATTTGATATATATTGACATCCGTACGGTTGGATCATTGAGAAATATTTTTAAAAAAATAGAAACAATAATCGAGGACAAAGCACTAGTTACTTAGCTAGTACTAGTCAATTTAGTATTGGTTTGCTAAGATCTCAAGCCGAATTAATTTTTTATTTTTTGAAAATTTGGGAACATCACTCAATTAGATATATATTGACATCCGTACGGTTGGATCGTCGAGAAATATTTTTAAGAAAATAGAAACAATAACCGAGGATAGAGCACTAGTTACTTAGCTAGTACTAGTTAATTTAGTATTGGTTTGCTAAGATCTCAAACCAAATTAATTTTTTATTTTTTAAAAATTTGGGAACATCACTCAATTAGATATTTATTGACATCCGTATGGTTGGATCATCGAGAAATATGTTTAAAAAAAATAGAAACAATAATCGAGGACAGAGCACTAGTTACTTAGCTAGTACTAGTCAATTTAGTATTGGTTTGCTAAGATCTCAAACCAAATTAATTTTTTATTTTTTAAAAATTTGGAAACATCACTCAATTAGATATATATTGACATCCGTACGGTTGGATCGTCTAGAAATATTTTTAAAAAAATAGAAACAATAATCGAGGACAGAGCACTAGTTACTTAGCTAGTACTAGTCACTTTAGTATTGGTTTGCTAAGATATCAAACCAAATTAATTTTGTATTTTTTGAAAATTTGGGAACATCACTCAACTAGATATATATTGACATCCGTATAGTTAGATTTCGAGAAATGTTTTTAAAAAAATAGAAACAATAATCGAGAACAGAGCACTAGTTACTTAGCTAGTACTAGTCAATTTAGTATTGGTTTGCTAAGATCGCAAGCCGAATTAATTTTTTATTTTTTGAAAATTTGGGAACATCACTCAATTAGATATATATTGACATCCATACGGTTGGATCGTCGAGACATATTTTTAAAAAAATAGAAACAATAATCGAGGATAGAGCACTAGTTACTTAGCTAGTACTAGTTAATTTAGTATTGGTTTGCTAAGATCTCAAACCAAATTAATTTTTTATTTTTTAAAAATTTGGGAACATCACTCAGTTAGATATTTATTGACATCTGTATGGTTGGATCGTCGAGAAATATTTTTAAAAAAAAAATAGAAACAATAATCGAGGACAGAGCACTAGTTACTTGGCTAGTACTGGTCAATTTAGTATTGTCTACAAATAGTAATATAAATTGGAGCAAAGTACATAAGATGTACAACTTTAATAATTTTATATTTTCAGTAATTGTAAAATTATATAAATATTTTCGACCCTTGGATTAAAGTTGTTGTAATCTCGACCATTAATTTTTTCATTTATCACTCGTCCCCTTCCAAAATCATTTCTCACTCTCACATTTCTCTCATTTCTCTCTCTTCGGTTTTCTGAACCCTAGACGAGAACCCGCGATCTTTCTCTTTGATTTATCACTCTCATATTTTCTGACCGAAGTTGTTGTAATCGTTCACTTTGCAAACCCAGACTGATGCACTAGGCCGATAGTTGCCCTTCCTCTACCAGCTTTAAATATTTCTGAGCTCCCTCATATTTTTAGCTCTCTCTATGCGACGATTTCTAAACGATTCTCATCGCTACTCTCTCTCTCTCTCTCTCTCTCTCTCTCTCATCGACGATTTGAGTATTGGGTTTTTTGTGGTTCTTTCTCTGTATATGTTGTGCATGCATCAGTTTTTATAGTTTTATAGTTTTATAGTATATGTTCTGTTTATCTGGTGTATATTTCATGCTTGTTTAATGAATTCTGTATACTTAATGTTTGGGTATTGGGTATTTGGTGTATTTTTCATGCTTGTTTAATGTTGGTTCTGATTTGATTATTCGGTTATATGTTAATGATGTTTCAGTGTTTTGATTTGGGTATTGTGAACTCGATTTTTTTGACACTTATGATGAAATTTGATTGTATAAAATACTTAATCTCTTGATTGGGTATTAAATAATAACTAATCGAAATACAGGTTCGAAACTTCCTTTTGTGCTGAAACAGAGAAAAGTAACCGGACATACTAGCTTCAAAAATCATGTTATTTACCACAAATTGTAAAGAGGAGGTACAAAGAAAGATGCTTCTTGCACCTTCTTCTCGTGTCGTGTGCCCTTCTTTTCTGTTAGGCAAAATTGCTCTACTAGGGACTCAGGTTTGACATTTTTATCACTTAAGGGACTAAATTAAGTGTATCAAAGTAGGGACTCAAGTTTATTCCGTTATACATGTTAGGTACTCCGTTATTTCTAATCCGTTAAGTTTTAACAGATTGATGACATGTCCGTTAAGTGCCACGTGTCAGCATTTTATTGGTCGGTAATAATAAAATAATAATAAAAAATTTCAGATTTTTGTAATAATAATAAAATAATAACAAAAAATATAAAAGTCTAAAAAAATATAAAAAATAAAAAAATCTGGATTTTTTTTAGAAAAATTGAAACTTTTTTTTTTTTAAATCTGAAATATTAATATTAAAAATCTGATGTTCTTATTTAAAGTTCAAAAATAAATATTAAAAATTAAAAATATTTGGAACTGATTTATAATTAATTTTTAGTTTGTTTTTTTAGATTTTTAGCTTTTTTTGTGAAATAATATTTATTTACTAATATTATGAAATTAGATCCAATTTTTATTTATTTATGAAAAATAATATTCAAATTTAAAAAAAAAAACAGTTTATAAATTAGATCTAATTTTTTTAATTTTTATTTTTATTTTCATTTTAAATAAAAACATCCGATTGTAAGTACTAGCATTCCAGATTTTTTTCAAAAAATATTGAGAAAAAAATAAAGTTTCTTTATTTTTAAAAAAAATCTAGATTTTTTTATTTTTTAATTTATTTTAGACTTTTATATTGTTATTATTATTTTATTATTATTACAAAAATCTGAAAATTTATATTATTACCCACCAATAAAATGCTGACATGTGGCACTTAACGACCATGTCATCAATCCGTTAAAACTTAACGAATTAGAAATAACGGAGTCCCTAACGTGTATAACGGAATAAACTTGAGTCCCAACTTTGATATACTTTAAAGTTTAGTCCCTGAAGTGATAAAAATATCAAACTTGAGTCCCTAGTAGAGCAATTTTGCCTAACAAAAAAGAAGGGCACACGACACGAGAAGAAGGTGCAAGAAGCATCTTTCTTTGTATCTCCTCTTTACGATTTATGGTAAATAACATGATTTTTGAAGCCAATATGTCCGGTTACTTTTCTCTGTTTCAGCTCAAAAGGAAGTTTTGAACCTGTATTTCGATTAGTTGTTATTTAATTATGTAACATTTTCAACTTGACTCTCCTAAATTACTTTGCAATACATAATCTTTACGTTTTATTTTCATAAGTACAAACACTTGATTTTTAACCGATCAGACACTATAAGAATAAACGTCAAAGACTTCGGATAATATCTGAAGTAAAAACGTTATAATTACCAAAGTCTATGTTCGTGTAGTAAAAGGTATACTTTAGACTTCGCTTTTTATGTGAAGTCTAATGTCATAATAACCGAAGTCTATCTCGGTTTCTCTCTAATTATGATCCAAATGCGGGTGGTAAGTGAAGTAAAAGAATGTCTTTAACTTCGATTATTTTATAATTGGTGTAGTAAATAAAGAACTTTTACTTCAGTTATTGTATAATATATATTAGTATTTTCTGCAGTAATATATATATATATATATATTAATATTTCACATTTCAATTTAAAATTAATTGCCAAAATCTACATTCAACTATAACTAACCATCAACCACAAGAGCTCAATAATATAAGAACCAACAACTCAAAACCAAATACATATCATAACAAAGACAAAGAATGTGTAAGAAGATTCTATCTGTTTCATCATGAACACCACAAATAGGACAAAAAGGATTAAAAAAGATCATATACATCGAAACGACAAAGTCTCTCTTCATCACATCATTGCTTTTATCAGACGATCATACTTCTTGTTCATGAAATCATCTTCTCATGAACTTTCTTCTTCAAATCTTCAAAACTGATATAAAGAGAAAATCCTAAAACATGAAACGAAAATCCTAAAACATGTGATTTCTCGACAACCTGAAGAAAATAAAGAGTCAATACTCCAAAGAAATCCCCACAAAATACAGATATTAAGCTTCAAAACCTTAGTACAGTTCCATGATTTCTTGGCTAATTAAATGTATCCCAAAATTATCTCAGCACCACAATCAAACACTTTACCTCTTGGCAGCAAGCTTTTCCTCTGCTTTCTGTATTTTCAAAACCTTCTTCACAATCTTCTGTTCCTCAACCAAGTAAGCTCTAATGATCCTTTGAAAACCAACAATATACAACGTAAGAAACTCAACAATGCAACGGAGTACACAAAATTAATATATATATATATATATATTAAGTTCATTATTATCATTAAATACATGAAAAGAACCAACCTCTCCCTCACAGCACCACCAGACAAGACTCCACCATAAGGACGGCTTACAGTCCTCCGAGTCAATACCACTTATTAGATCCCTATAATGAACTAATCTGCATTTGTTGTTTTAGCTGCAAATTCTACTCTCTCCATCTCAATACCACTTATTAGATCCCTGTAACCGATGTTCTCAGCAACAGTCCCCGAAAAAAATACCTAAAAAATTATAAAAAAATCACAATCTCGTTTAACTAATGACAGACACAAATTTTCTGATATTTTTTTTAATAGTCATGATGGTAACAATATTACAAAACAAAAGTTGGGATGATTTGTATCCAGGTCATCTTGAATGCCATTTTAAGTTGCTTGAACCCGACTTACTGAATCCTGAGAGACAAGACCCACGTGTCTCCTTAAGCTCTCTAATTGAATATTTCTAGTATCATAGCCATCTATCAATATCGAACCTACCAATGAAGTGATAGCAAACTTCAATCACATAAATATAAGATGAGGAGCAAGATATGGTCATATCATCTAGAATCAACAAGCAGTTAGACTATGGGATACAAATGACTTTCCACTACGCACCAGAAAGAGGTTCGTATAGGCGAAGCACAAGTTTAACAAGGTTGTCTTGCCTCTTCCAGATGGCCCGACAAGAGCAATTGTCTCTCCGGCTTTAATATGGAGATCTAACCCGTTCAACACAGGAGCCAATGTGTCTCCATATGAAAAATAGAGGCCACAAACTTTCACTTCGCCAGTAACAGAGTCTAAACAACTGCATCTGGTTTCTCAATCACTTGTACATATGTGATATATGCCATTGCCATAAGTTGTTAAATCTGTTTCACCAACACATGTATTATTATTATTATTTTTGCTTTCTATTTATTTTAAACTGAAATAATCCAGTGACTTTTGGAAAGAACCAGAAAGGAAGGAGTAAGAGAAGATAAAAAGAACTACCTGAGATTCGAACAAGGTCAATATAAACAACCACTCGAGCTGGTTCTCCTTGTTTTAACTCGTTGTATGCTCTTTCGACACCCTACGTAATTCTTTACTTTTCAGATTGATACTTTAGGACAACTGAACATGAAAAAAACCAAAAATGACAAACAAACATGCATTAGAAATATGGAAAGAGAAATCACGCACCATTAGAAGGCCAAAATGATTAATTAGTTTTTAGTTCTTTTTCTACCTCTTGAATGAATTATGAATCAAATAAGCGATGTTTTTATTCTGAACCTTACATTTTATTAAAGTTTAAGGATTGATGAAACACTATCTGCAAGTGATTGGTTATAGCAATTAGTTGAACATACCTCACAATTTAGGAATATTATTTATTTTATCTATGAAAATGAAAATGATAAAAGTAACTCAATCCATTCGGACAAATATAAATTGCCACATTATTATCAAAACCATCCCAAAGAGGAGCTTAAGGAACAAATATAGCATGAACAAATGAAAAGAAGAATTAGATGTCTAGTAAGAAGTTGAGAAAAATATTTGGTTAATACATAGAACCAATGTGAACCAAGCTTCCTGGATGCTGATAGGTGTTGTAAATTGATTTTCCACGTACACCATTGTTATAAAATCAGATTACAGGAAAAAAGAGCCACAACAAGATAACTTCAAATTCAAAACACATTTCCGAAAACTCTTGGACTCTCAGTAAGCTTTGTCCACCAGCCATTGTTAATTTTCAGTAAGAAATCACCCAAGACGTAACTTCATAGTAATAAGATTAACCAAACAGATAATATTACCTGAATTGGATCAATCAACAGAATCAGTAATGTCGAGAATGATACTGTGGCAGCGCAATTGAATGAGACTGTTGAAACCATCAGTGAGATGGCACCAAACATGAACAGAACCCCAATAAACATTATCTGTACTATCTGAGGGAATAAAACCTTCATTTCACTAGTGCATAATTGACCTAATGTAACACCCCAAAAGTGTTACTTAAAGGCCTAAAAGTGTTGCTTTAGGTAATAGGTAACACTTTTATAAGTGAAACATCTGCCCGTGCCACCTATTCTCTTAGGTAGCACTGTCCAATACTAATGTATCACTTTTTCAAGTGTTACTCAAAATTCCCTAATGTAACACTTTCTTCAAACTAATGTAGCATATTCATAGTGCTACTAATAATTTTTTATGTATCACTTTTTACTCTTTAGTATCATTTTTTACGTCATCTTTTGAACTATAGTAACACTTTATTATATATTATGTATCATTTTACGTCAGCATATGTAACACTCTATTAGATATTGGGTGACACATTTTTTTATTAACCAACTTTATAGTATCATTTCTATATGTGGCTTATATATTGATAATAACATTAAAACTTACAAAAGCAAGAAAGGAAGGTAAAATAGAATGATATTATTGATATTCAACTGTCATCGTAAAAAATGAGCCACAAAGTAGTATTCATCAATTGAAACACACTATATTGTGTTCAAAACAAAAAAAATTTAACCCAAAAATCCAATCATATAATATATCTCTTCCTAAATAAACATAATCTCTAAAAGAACATTTATTTGTTTCTTCATCTTCAATTTCAACGTCTTATCTATGCATGTTTCTCGAAACTTCACCAGTCCTTGCTACCCTAATACATCATCTTCATCATCCTGCAGTAAGAATAAGGTAGAATAAATAAATAATAAAATAAAAGTAGCTCCAGAGTTCCCATCAGATAACATATTATGCACCAAATTTAAGTAGAGATACGTGAAAGAAACACATTAAGAAATGTACTCTCACATGCCGAAAACGTGAAATTAAAGAAAGGTAATCAAAATTTAAAAACTATTCTCAAACTACATGTAAATAAATAATGAAAAGAGTACCCCTGTAAAATCGTTCCAAACTCATACCAAAGTCCTGCAAAAAAATAAACTTAATATATTCATGAGGCTAATCGCTGTCTAAAACAAAGCGGAATAGATTCATCACTTAATATATCGTTATAATTCAGAAACTTATTCTGTCAAAACTAACAAAAAAGTTCCAATTTCGCTCTCGATTTTTCCAATTTTGCTCATTCGTCAACAGTAATATTTCTAAAAAATATAAAAATAATATGTCATTGCACACACAAGGATTGAGGTGTTGTCAGATCATTCCATAAAAACGTTACTGGGTTTTATACTTCTTTACTGAAATCCAAAATGAAAAAAAAAAAAATAGAACAACATGTACATCATCTTAACCCTAGTCACCAGAAAATTGTTGCAGCTTCAAAACTTCATCATCCCTTATCTGTAACAGCTTCAACTGCACAATGTCTCATGTTGAGGGTTATCCCCATTGCACTGCCATTGTGGCAATATTGCAGTGATTCGTACCTCATGGGCGAACACCAATCCAGACACGCGATTTCATCTTGTCTAGCTTATAATCAATGTGGTTGTAATTTTTTCAGGAGGAAGCTACCCCTTTATGGAAAAGAACTAGGGTCATTCTCCCTGGGTCAATAAGGAGGATGAACAACCTCAAAGGAGAAAATAGGATATTAATAAGGAGAAAAAAAGGATATTGACGAACAAGTTGAGGTGGATGAAGAAGATGCTATTATTCATTATCTTCATTTGTTTCCTAGTTTTTGTTTGGTTTCAGTTGGGGTCTTAATGTAGAAGGGAAAAGATATCATCTTGTGTGGAAGTATTTCACATTCAACTTCTTTTTGATGTAGGATCAGACATCACTTTGTAAGGCATTTTTGGCTTGTACGACAGGCCTGTTTTCGTTTAAGCCTTGGTAATGTTTTGATTGTATTGCTGCAGTAAAAATCAATCAATGAGGTTTGCAAAAAAAAAAAAAAAACAAGATCGACAAACATGATCTCAAATAAATCATGCTACTAATGCGGCAAATCGATAATCGACGAACAGCGATATCAATTCACATAAAGGAAAGGTCTCGATTTAATTACTGCAAGAGCAAGCAAAGCGATACCATCAGGAAAAACAAATCAAAACAAATTAATCATATGCAAGATGAGTAAGCAGATCTGAAGCTACCATCAGGAATGAATGATCAAACTTGGATGTAAAGAGGCATCAAACAAGAAAATAATTACCATTTAACGAGAATTGGAAGAAAAAGCTCAAATACGTCACAATACTTACCAAACTAAGCTAGAATGTATAACAAGAGGAACAGGAAGTATCAATAAATTTCTGGCACCTGTTTAATGAAATTTAACACTTTCGATAATTCTGCACTTCTTTTATCCTGTTTTTCCGGCAGTAAGTTATAGCAAAAAAATGGTAGCAGAAAAGCAAATATGTTCTGAAATAATGTACACGGTATAAATATACTTGGTGTCGTCTGAAATTCACAACTGCAAACCAGCCTCAACTATGATTAATCTCAAAGATACCTGATCCTTTACAAATCTATTTATTGCACTTACTGGAGCTAAATTAATCTTACTAACAATGGCACGTGATATTATTATTCAACTCAAAGTGCTTGTAATAATTAAAAAATACCTCCTGAAGCTCTTCAGCATTCAGATCTTTAGAAGGATGCTCCGTGATTTCTAAATCAGATGACACGTTTTTGAGCGGTTGAGCCAAATTAGTAAAAGTTTCAGGAGGTAGTTGTTGCTTGAATATCTTCATGACTTCTCCAACTGTATCTTTCACTATTTGATCCTTATATGGTTTCAAAAATTCTTCTGGGATGATTACACCACCCACGGCTGTAGTACTCTTACTTTTTTTTTTCCTTTGATAGTTGAACACCTTCCAAACTGCCTTTGATTAACTCTGTTATCAATCTTCATTACGTCATGATATGCTTTATCTCCATCAATCTGCCTTTCCATTTGAGGTTCATCCATCTTGTCTACATCAGAAATAATGGAAGCATTATTAAAATATAGCAAAGTTGAGATGGGAAAAGTGAAGCCTAATAAATGTAAAGGTAATAAAACTTACAATATTAGCTTTAATAGGCTCGTAACATGTTTTGTATATTTTTCCCACTTTCCTCTTACGAGACTCTTTGTACAATTGTGCTTCGGATGGTCGTTTCTTCTCATTATCTTGTTGTTGCTAGTATGGAAATATAAAAAAGACATCAGAATTCAAAAAAAAATACATGATCAGAAGTCAAGGGTCGCCCTTGCTCAATCCCTCGATGCGGGAAAATAAACAAGCGAATTATTATTCATTGTAATTAACTTACCAATTCATATTCCTTCCTTGCAAAGCTGGTGGGACCCATAGTGTGCCTATCTTTTTGGTTGGTACTGCTTTTTCTATTTTTCTTACTTTCTTCCTGCTTGTTAATAAAATAAACACAACTTAGAAAGTTTCTTTGAAAAAGCCACTTTGTGAAATTTAACCTGAATATCTTGGATAACATAAAAGAATAACAATTACTTCAATGACATCTAACTTCCAGAAATCTAATAATTGCTCAAAATAAGCTTTTGGTATATTATCGGGAGCATTTGCCAATCTCTCATTATCATTGTCGTAAGCACTAAAGTGCCTCTTTTTTACAATGCTTTTATGTCGGCGCCAAAGCCTTCCAACTGCTGCCAACACATAGTCCTTCCCTTCTTCAGAGATTATGAATTTAGTCTGCATAGATAATAAGACATTTTGAGGAATATTCAAAGAGCTAAGAATTTAATAGTCCCTAAGCATATTAAAAGACTCGAACCTTGACAAATTCCCAAATGTTGTCCTTATCGGGGACCTTATGCCAATTAATTTTGTTCAATGGCGCAAGACATGAGTTACGAGCTAAAGTGCCAAGAAACCTTAAAAATTTATCTAAGGTCTTCTTGTCAGGGCCAATAGGCTTCCCCTTTTCATTCAAAATTAATGGCTTACGAGCATCTAATGTCCATTCATGGACATCTTTGCACGTAGTTGGTCCTTTAGTCCGCTTCACTTTTGGCAATGCTATATATAAACCAACTTAATTCAAGGGTTCCATCCAATCCCAATCTGTCTCATCTATATCAGAATTATCTTCGTGGCTCTCAACGCAAGGTTCAATGTTCATGGTATTTTGACGAACTTCAACTATGTCAGATGCACCATCTCTACACCAAGTTATATCATCATCAACAACTCTAGCAATATTTAAATCCTCAAGAGGTTCACGAACTTTGCTCCAATATGTGTCTTCGCATTGTACCTCTTCGTTAAGGAAGTCTCTAGGCAACTTTCTATGCACATAATGCCAATCTTCCTCAATACCATCTTCTATATAGAAAACTTGTTGCAGTACTTGTGATGCCAAGACAAAAGGGTCATCTATTGAACACAATCTCTTAAAGTTTACACGAGTCATGCCATAGTTGTCAGTTTCCACATGAAACCAATCACATTTGAACAAGACGATGCTAAATGCACTCCAGTAATCTATCTCAATTATTTCTTTTATCTTCCCATAATAGGTGACATTACCAAGAATGGGGTTGCTATCTTTGCTACTAGCGAAGCTTGGAGTTAAAGCTGTCAAGGAGACTCCACTATTTTGTGTTTTACACTTCTCATCATGCTCTGTGGTGTAAAATGTATAGCCATTGCAAAAATATCCGGTGTATCTCCTTGCAACATTTGAAGGACCCAAGGACAACCACTTAATATGATCACTGACTTAATCCAACTCAACCCTTTCTCTAAACCAATCCATGAATTCATTACTATGTTGTTGCGCCTCCCTCCACCTTGTTTTCTGCTTGTCTCTGGAATTTTTTTCTTACAAACTCTTCATGCGCCCTAAGTTAATTGGTACCATAAAACTACATTATAGTCTAATGTATAAAACATATAAGACAAGATTTGATAAAGGTGTTGCCTGTACTAAAAAATATGTACATTGTGTAGGTTCTTAGTACACTATGTATAAAACTTAATATTGGTACATAAAATTACATTAGAGCCACCTTTATGTACTACACTCCCTCACTCTATATATAAAACTTAACACCTTTATGTAATAAAACATAAAGTTACTACACTCACGGTAGCATAAAATTACATTAGAGTCTAATTTATAAAACATATGAGACAAGATTTGATACAGGTGTTGCCTGTACTAAAAACCTGTACATTATGTAGTGTTACAATAATTGGTCTAATGCAATATTGTAACATAGGATTAAAACATATAAGACAAGATTTGATTTTCAACTCACTTGATATATTTCTCAACTTGCTCGTCTTCACAATTGAACAATGCATATCGATGAGCTGGAATTCTTGTATTTGAATCCAAGTTGAATGTGGTCCCGTTTTTCTTCCCTTTTTTCTTCTTCCCAAGAGGATGGCCTATCTTATGGAACAACGGAGATCCCTCATCAACTTTACCACTTTTCTCATAAATTCGGTAGAATCCTCTACGTCGCTTCTTTGCACCATCATGCAAATATCTAGAGCAGAATATTAGACACTCTTCAGCCAGATAACCTTCCGCTATAGAAGCCTCTGGGCGACTTCTATTTTTAACATAAGATTTCAGCTTCCCCAAGTACCTCTGTATACGATACATCCACCAACCACACACTGGTCCACCAAGTTTTATTTCATCGACCAAATGAACCGTCAAGTGGACCATTATGTCAAAAAATGATGGTGGAAATATTCTCTCAAGTTCACAAATTGTCTCATTAATCTGTAATACCCGGTTGTAATTCAGTTATTATCATTCAGTATTTATCATTCAGTAATTGTCATTCAGTAATTTCACTGAGTAATGATCATTTGTCACTCATATTCAATCATGGTATTCATCGTTCAGAGTAATTGTATCGTGTATCAATCGTCGTTCATCACTATTATAATTGGAGTTCCGTGCCGTGTTTATCATCTTTGTCATTTTTCATTGTGGGCTGTGCATGAGGAGTAGCGCACGCTACGTACTCTTTCTAGCGCACACTAATTGAGTACAGGTAGCGCACGCTACCACTCAGCATTAGCGCACGCTAATGTTACCCTGGCTGCAGTCTAGAAGGTACTGGACTGCAGGTGAGTTATAAGTAGCGCACGCTACGAATGGTAAGTAGCGCGCGCTAGTGGGTTGTAGTAGCGCACGCTAATAATTGCTGTAGCGCACGCTAAGGACGGATCAGGTTGAGTCCAGTGGCTACTGGACTGCACTGTATTAATTCATAGCGCACGCTATGAGTGATTTTTAGCGTACGCAAACGGTGTAGTAGCGCACGCTAAATATTGGTTGTAGCGCACGCTACCGAGGTCAGATCAAAGGACAGACGGTTTCTGGATTCCAGTAATGGGCATCTAATAATTCGTTAGCGCACACTAACCATGGGTATTAATGCACGCTAATGGTATGGTTGTAGCGCACGCTACAAAAGGTACGTAGCGCACGCTACCGTGTTCGGACAGTGGGCACTGGACTACCCAAAACACCCGTTAGCGCACGCTAAGAGCTGGGGCTAGTGCGCGCTAAACTGGGATTGCTATAAATAGGACAGTTCATCCCTTAATCCGTCATTTATCATTTCTCTTCGTTTCTTCGGCGGTTTCGGGCGATTTCGGGCGATTTGGAGAGTGTTCTTCGAGTAGTAATCATCAAGCATCATCTTCAAGCTTACCTTTTGGATAAATCATCATTTCAACATCCTCATCACACCAAATCTAAGGTATTAATCTCTTGGATCTAGAATTTCGGATTTTTGGGGTTTCCTTTCGATTTCTTCATGTAAGCTTGGATTATCATTGGAATGTGTTAGATATGGATTATCTACCTTGGATAAATATATTCCTACGGATTTAATGGCTATTTTCGGAATTATTTCAAGAACCCTTGGGGTTGACTTCGGTTAATTGGGGATTTTCCGATTGATGTTGTTGTAATCTTGAATTGTGGACTCCTATTAGATTATTGATATCATTGAAGTGTTTTGATAGTTCGAAACACTCATTTTGGTGTTGGTTTCGATATATTCGGGATTGGATATTTTCGAAGTTGTGTGGTTGGTTACGTATTCGTTAGAATGCCCCTATAAGTTTGATTATCGTTGTATCGACTTTTGGGTTAGTCGTGTTTTGTTGCTTGACACGTGTATTGATCGGTTGTTGGTAATTATTGTTATTCAAGGTTGTTCGAGCGACCGGTATCTCGATTAGGACGTTGTTCATGGAAGGAAATTGTCATCGGTATTGAGTAAGTTAACTCTTACTCGGTTAAAAGGATACTCATTCCTTTTGTTGTTGATTGCTCATAATCATAATTCATTCATCATAGTATTAATCATATTGAGACTTGTAATTGTCGAATAATCATTTCATTCATGAGGAACGACGGTTCCAAATCATTTCATTGGGTTATCAATCAAGTCACTATTATTTTCATCTCGGTGAGTCATCTTGGCCTTGTCGAATTATTATTCATTGGTATTCATTGTGGTCATTCTCGTTCATATGACCTTCTGGGTTCATATTGCGTGGCCGGGTGTGGCTGTGTGGAATTTTTAGTCGGGCACACGATGGTCATGTTTTGGGTTCACCGATACATTGGACCGTGCACACGGTAACGCTTACCTCCGTGAGACTAATTAGGTACAAGGACGGGTGTGTCCGGTCATTCGTCTTGTACACTTGCACGTAACATTACGGGCGTACTATGATACTCCTCTTGACGTAATTCATAACTAAGGATATTTCATAACTTGGTTAATTCATGATTGTGTAATTTCAACCCTTGAGGATTGTTGTTACGTATGGCGGCCCGTTGGGGATTTTTGTTTTCAGTCACGGCAAGGCAAAGGCACGGGAAGAGCATGTTGACGGCGAGGAGTCGATGATACTAGTAGGGGCCCCTATCATCCCGTTTGTTTGATCATTTCAGTCATTTCCGTCATTTGTATTTTCCGCTGCAAATTCCGTTTGAGATATTTAATTGTTCAGGGTGGTGTATTTTATCTCCATATAAAATATACTAGTATTCGGTTTTGTCCTGGTGTGTTGTACTTAAACTCCTCATCGGAGTACTTGGTAATATAATGTGGTTCGGTACTACAATTATATTATTTAATTCATCATTTTCCTTTGCCTGGTGGGTCCCAGTCGGGGATTCACGGCACTGTAATATCCGCCTAGTTTGGGGTGTTACAGAGTTGGTATCGGAGCGTGGTTTTGATTACTACCCTCCAAGTCATGTCTCGTTTGAAATCATCGTCATCGGACTAGTATCATTGGACTTTCGCGTCACGTGTGACCTGTGCAAATGCCGAGCCAATCAGACCAAGAACTGTAAGATTTCTAACGCCATGGTATAATTTCTGGCAAGAATCATTCATTCATAATTCGTCAGTTAACAATCCTCAACCATCATTTTCATTTGACCAGGACGGTCATGTTAACTCGTTAATCACTCAATTCATTTCATTATTCAGATGTTGATCAGGAAGATCAAATCATTAATCATGTTAATTTGTTCAAGATAATCATTTCAATAATTTCATCAGATAATCACGTCACCTGAGTTAATCATTCATGTAATCACTGTGTTAGAGCGCGAATGCTCATTTTCATCATCTCATGTCATAATCATAACATGATATTCATGCGGGAAATATAATCATCATGTGACTTTCCTACTTCAGTATGGAGAGGGCAAGAAGAGGACGTGGAGGACGAGGCCGTGGAGCGGGCTGAATCCCGAGAGCTCGTGTGAATACACGTGCAAACGCGAGAAATAATGCTAATTCATCGAGCAGCGACGCTGCCACTCATTCACCTGGACGCGATCATTCACTAACGGGGAGTCGTACCCGGGACACGGCTCAGTCAGAAGGTGTCCGGGTTGACCCACTCGCTTTTATGCAGGGCATGATGGCCCAAATGACCCAGATGGCACAGCTGATGGAGACGATGCATAACTCCGTCAATCAAAATCAACAGGCTCCTCCGCCGCCACCTCAGAGGCAAGAGAGGAATGTGAGCAATATCATCGGCGACATCTCTCGCCAGAGGCCACCTACTTTTGAGGGCTCGTCTGAGCCGGCAGACATCATTCATTGGCTCGAGCATTTCGAGAAGTTGTTTGCTATGGTAGAGTGTCCCGAAGGACACAAAGTTTCTGTTGCGGCTTACTACCTGGGTAAGAGCGCACATTCTTGGTGGTTGTCGTTGAAGCCCACCGAAGGATCTTGTACTTGGGATCAGTTCAAGACTCTCATGATGGAGAGGTATTATCCGGCCCCACTCAGAGAGGCCAAGCTTTCAGAATTACTCACCCCCGACTCCTCAGCAGACGAGGATGTTCTCGCCATTGCCGAGACATTTCAGGAACTTCTTCCATTCGCCTCATCTATCATTCATTCCGAGGCAGATAAGATTAAGTACAGCAAGAGGCTGAAACCCCGTATGAGACTACAGTTGCTTTATCATAATTGCACCACGTTGGCCGAATTCATAGAGAAAGCTCTCACCTATGAGCTTACTGCTAAGGAGATTGATAAGAAGCAACCTTCATCTGCTAGCAAGAAGTCCAAGAACCGTAATCAGTCTGACGGGAGTCAGGCCACTTTCAAGAAACCACGTGCGGGCTCTGCTTTTTCTGAGTGACCCCCTGTGACGTCTAAACCCGCGGAATTTCAGTCTCGAGCGGCCAGTTCGTCCATCACCTGTTTTAACTATGGGGATCTTGGTCATCTCAGTACCAAGTGTCCGAGACAGACTATCACGTGTCATAATTGTGGGATTGCTGGGCATAAGGCCCGTTTTTGCCGTAGGGACTCCAAACCTACTCAGACGTCATCTCAGGCCCCTAAGCAGTCAGCCGTTCAGAATCAAGCCACTCAATCAGCGTCGTTTAAAACGACAGGGGCGACTAAAGGTGGAGCCTATAGCCGTGACAGGAGCGTCGGTGCAGGACTAGCAAGCCCGGATTTACGAGATGAAGAAGACCGATGATCCGAGAGGCCGAATGATCTCGGGTACACTCGATATCCTATCTCAACTGTGTGTACCCTTTTTAATCTTGGTGCATCGCATTCATTCATTTCGAGTCATGTTTGAGTAGACTACGCCCGGGTAGTGCTACTAGTTGTGAGCCTTATGTCATTGGCCTACCCGATGGTAGACGAATTATCGTGTCGTGAGATTTAGAATTTTCGATTCGATTTCATGGTCGTGTATGGCGGCGGACCTAATCGTAGTAGATTTGCCGAGGGACGACGTCATCTTGGGTATTGATTGGATGGATCGTCATGATGCCATCATTAGTGTCCGTAGCGTATGATCACTATCATTTCGACGATGGGGTTGAATGTGTGTTTCGGGAGGTAATCCCTACTGCTCGTAAGGTCATTAATTTGATGAAAGCGGTGAGATTACTCAATCAGGGGTGTGTTGGTTATTGGTGCTATATGACCAAAACCGAGAAATCATCGATAATGTTGACGGACATTCGGTAGTGAGGGAATATGCCGATGTTTTTCCGCACGAGTTACAGTTTGCCTCCACAGAGGGATGTGGAATTCACGATTGAGTTGGAGCCTGGTACGTCCCCGATATCGAAGGCACCGTACCGAATGGCCCCGACCGAAATGCAGGAATTAAAGAACCAACTTGAGGAGTTGTTCGAGAAGGGTTATATTCGACCTTGTGTGTCCCCGTGGGGAGCACCAGTGTTATTTGTCAAGAAAAAGGATGGTTCTTTTCGCTTGTGTATCGATTATCGGGAGTTGAACAGGGTGACAATCAAGAATAAGTATCCCTTACCCCGTATTGATGATCTCTTAGATCAACTTCAGGGAGCTTCAGTATTTTCCAAGATCGACTAAAGATCTGGATATCATCAGTTGCGGATTCGAGAGTCGGATATCGCGAGGACGGCGTTTCGAACACGCTATGGTCATTATGAGTTTGTGGTTATGCCGTTTGGATTGACTAATGCACCTGCGGTATTCATGGAGTTAATGAATCGGGTTTTCATCGACTTTTTGGATCAGTTTGTTGTTGTCTTCATCGATGACATTTTGATTTATTCTCGTGACCGAGAGGAACACGAGTTTCACCTTCATCAAGTGCTCGACGTGTTGAGACGAGAACAACTTTATGGGAAGTTTTCCAAATGTGAGTTCTGGATGTCCGAAGTGACGTTTCTCGGACACGTAATTTATTCAGACGGAGTTCGTGTCGATCCTCAGAAGACGGAGGCTATTCGTGATTGGCTACCTCCGAAGAATGTTAAGGAAATCCGAAGTTTCCTCGGATTAGCTGGTTATTATCGGCGATTTGTGGAGGGATTTTCTAAAATCGCTCAACCCTTGACGAGCCTTTTACGGAAGGATAAGAAATACACGTGGTCTGACGCGTGTGAACGGAGTTTTGAGGAACTCAAGAGCCGGTTAATGTCATCACCTGTACTTTCCTTGCCGCAGGGGACGGAAGGATTTGTGGTTTATAGTGATGCGTCCGGACAGGGTCTCGGATGTGTGCTCATGCAGAATGGAAAGGTTATTGCCTATGCTTCACGGCAATTGAGACCTTACGAGGTTAATTATCCGACACACGACCTGGAGCTAGCGTAGTGGTGTTCGCTTTGAAGATTTGGCGTCATTATCTTTATGGCGTTACTCGAGATATTCACCGATCATAAGAGTTTAAAGTATATATTTACTCGGAAGGAGTTAAATATGCGGCAGAGGCAGTGGTTGGAATTAATCAAAGATTATGATATTGAGATCCTTTACCACCGGGCAAGGCGAACGTTGTCGCCGCGCCTTGAGTCGTAAGTCCGTTCGGAGAAGATGCTTGCTCGTTTAACAGATCCGAAGGAGCTTGGCGGGAGTTCCTTAGACCGAGATCGAGGTCCTGCAGCCCGAGTTCAGGGACAACTTTGTATGTTAGAGATTTCATCGTCACTCGAGGAGGCAATCCGAGAGAATCAGAGTTCAGACCCTTCTTTGTTGCGCATCCGTGAGGATGCGACTCAGGGGAAAGCCCCTAGATTTGTGGTCCAAGAGGATGGACTTTTGAGGTTTAAGAATCGGTTGTGCGTACCGGCGAATGACGAGTTGAAAAACTCGATTTTGAAAGAAGCTCATGCTACCCCTTATTCTGTTCATCCGGGGTCTAGCAAGATGTACAAGGACTTGAAACAAAATTACTGGTGGAGTAATATGAAACGAGAAGTCGCGGATTTTGTTTCGAGATGCTTAACCTGTCAACAAGTCAAGATCGAACATCAGCGACCGGCGGGTATGCTGAAACCTCTCCCTATTCCAGAATGGAAGTGGGAAGACATTTCTATGGATTTCATCACGAATTTGCCGACGAGTCGTCATGGCATGAATACGATCTGGGTAATTGTGGACCGCTTAACTAAATCAGCTCATTTTCTTGAGATTAAGGATACTTGGGGTCCCGAGAGACTTGCCCAGTTATTCATCAAAGAGATAGTGAGACTGCACGGTACTCCTAAAAGTATCGTTTCTGATCGTGACGGACGGTTTGTGTCGCATTTTTGGAAATCAGTTCATCGTGCTATGGGAACTCAGCTTAATCTCAGTACCGCTTTTCATCTTCAGTCCGACGGGCAATCAGAGATGACTATTCAGACATTAGAGGACATGTTGAGGGCATGCGTCCTCGATTGGAAAGACGATTGGGAAGCCCAACTTCCATTGATCGAGTTCACGTATAATAATAGTTGGCATGCTTCGATTAAGATGGCACCTTACGAGGCCTTGTATGGTCGTCATTGTCGATCTCCGTTGTGTTGGGACGACCTATCAGAATCAATCGGCACCGAGCCCGATATGCTTATAGCCGCCCATGAGAAGGTAGCTTTGATCAGGAGTCGTTTGTTGACCGCTGAGAGTCGACAGAAATCATATGCAGATAACCGTCGTCGACCATTAGAGTTCGAGGCAGGTGACCACATGTTGGTCAAGATATCCCGAGTCGTGGTATCTTCCGTTTTGGGAAGAGGGGTAAGTTGAGTCCGAGATTTATTGGACCATTTGAGATTTTGGATCGAGTAGGCGAGTTAGCTTACCGTTTGGCTTTACCTCCGACGTTGAGCCGAATTCATAATGTGTTTCACCTCTCTCAGTTGCGGAAGTATGTTGCCGACCCGAGTCACATACTTCAGTTCGACGAAATCGAGATCGCCGATGATCATTCATATGAGTAGCGTCCTATACGAGTTTTAGAGCGGCGAATCAAACAGTTGAGGAATAAGACGATTCCTTTGGTTAAAATTCAGTGGTCTAGACACGGAGTCGACGAGGCTACTTGGGAAACCGAGGATAGTATGCGGGAGAGTTATCCCGAGTTGTTTGACCCTTAGTTTCGGGTACGAAACTCATTTAAGGGGGGGTGTATGTAATACCCAGTTGTAATTCAGTTATTATCATTCAGTATTTATCATTCAGTAATTGTCATTCAGTAATTTCACTCAGTAATGATCATTTGTCACTCATATTCAATCATGGTATTCATCGTTCAGAGTAATTGTATCGTGTATCAATCGTCGTTCATCACTATTATAATTGGAGTTCCGTGCCGTGTTTATCATCTTTGTCATTTTTCATTGTGGGCTATGCGTGAGGAGTAGCGCACGCTACGTACTCTTTCTAGCGCACGCTAATTGAGTACAGGTAGCGCACGCTACCACTCAGCATTAGCGCACGCTAATGTTACCCTGGCTGCAGTCCAGAAGGTACTGGACTGCAGGTGAGTTATATGTAGCGCACGCTACGAATGGTAAGTAGTGCGCGCTAGTGGGTTGTAGTAGCGCACGCTAATAATTGCTGTAGCGCGCGCTAAGGACGGATCAGGTTGAGTCCAGTGGCTCTTTGGGCGCATCGATTAATTCATAGCGCACGCTATGAGTGATTTTTAGCGTACGCAAACGGTGTAGTAGCGCACGCTAAATATTAGTTGTAGCGCACGCTACCGAGGTCAGATCAGAGGACAGACGGTTTCTGGATTCCAGTACTGGGCATCTAATAATTCGTTAGCGTACGCTAACCATGGGTATTAACACACGCTAATGGTATGGTTGTGACGCACGCTACAAAAGGTACGTAGCGCACGCTACCGTGTTCGGACAGTGGGTACTGGACTACCCAAAACACCCGTTAGCGCACGCTAAGAGCTGGGGCTAGCGCGCGCTAAACTGGGATTGCTATAAATAGGATAGTTCAGCCCTTAATCCGTCATTTATCATTTCTCTTCGTTTCTTCGGCGGTTTCGGGCGATTCCGGGCGATTTAGAGAGTGTTCTTCGAGGAGTAATCATCAAGCATCATCTTCAAGCTTACCATTTGGACAAATCATCATTTCAACATCCTCATCACACCAAATCTAAGGTATTAATCTCTTGGATCTAGAATTTCGGATTTTTGGGTTTTCCTTTCGATTTCTTCATGTAAGCTTGGATTATCATTGGAATGTGTTAGATATGGATTATCTACCTTGGATAAATATATTCCTACGGATTTAATGGCTATTTTCGGAATTATTTCAAGAACCCTTGGGGTTGACTTCGGTTAATTGGGGATTTTCCGATTGATGTTGTTGTAATATTGAATTGTGGACTCCTATTGGATTATTGATATCATTGAAGTGTTTTGATAGTTCGAAATACTCATTTTAGTGTTGGTTTCGATATATTCGGGATTGGATATTTTCGAAGTTGTGTGGTTGGTTACGTATTCGTTAGAATGCCCCTATAAGTTTGATTATCGTTGTATCGACTTTTGGGTTAGTCGTGTTTTGTTGCTTGACACGTGTATTGATCGGTTGTTGGTAATTATTGTTATTCAAGGTTGTTCGAGCGACCGGTATCTCGATTAGGACGTTGTTCGTGGAAGGACATTGTCATCGGTATTGAGTAAGTTAACTCTTACTCGGTTAAAAGGATACTCATTCCTTTTGTTGTTGATTGCTCATAATCATAATTCATTCATCATAGTATTAATCATATTGAGACTTGTAATTGTCGAATAATCATTTCATGCACGAGGAACGACGGTTCCAAATCATTTCATTGGGTTATCAATCAAGTCACTATTATTTTCATCTCGGTGAGTCATCTTGGCCTTGTCGAATTATTATTCATTGGTATTCATTGTGGTCATTCTCGTTCATATGACCTTCTGGGTTCATATTGCGTGGCCGGGTGTGGTTGTGTGGAATTTTTAGTCGGGCACACGATGGTCATGTTTTGGGTTCACCGATACATTGGACCGTGCACACGGTAACGCTTACCTCCGTGAGACTAATTAGGTACAAGGACGGGTGTGTCCGGTCATTCGTCTTGTACACTTGCACAGAACATTACGGGCGTACTATGATACTCCTCTTCAGCGTAATTCATAACTAAAGATATTTCATAACTTCAGTTAATTCATGATTGTGTAATTTCAACCCTTGAGGATTGTTGTTACGTATGGCGGCCCGTTGGGATTTTGTTTTCAGGTCACGGCAAGGCAAAGGCACGGGAAGAGCATGTTGACGGCGAGGAGTCCCAGTGATACTAGTAGGGGGCCCCAGTCATCCCGTTTGTTTCAGTCATTTCAATCATTTCCGTCATTTGTATTTTCCGCTGCAAATTCCGTTTGAGATATTTAATTGTTCAGGGTGGTGTATTTTATCTCCATATAAAATATACTAGTATTCGGTTTTGTCCTGGTGTGTTGTACTTAAACTCCTCATCGGAGTACTTGGTAATATAATGTGGTTCGGTACTACAATTATATTATTTAATTCATCATTTTCATTTGCCTGGTGGGTCCCAGTCGGGGATTCACGGCACTGTAATATCCGCCTAGTTTGGGGTGTTACATAATCTCAGTCTCAAGGCGATCTAAATCTTTCGGATCAATGGTCGTACTACATATGGCTCTAAAAAATGCACTTAATCTAATAAGTGGTAAAGCCACATGCTTTGGCAAAACTTTTCTAATCGCAACCGGAAGTAAATGCTGCATTATGATATGAGCGTCATGACTCTTATACCCTAGTATTTTTCCCTTCTTTACTTGCACACACGGAGCAATATTTGATGCACACCCCTGATGCAGCTTTGCTTTCTTCAGTACATGACAAAATATACTTTTCACCTCCTTCGTCATTGAAAATGATGTTTTCAGCAGTAAAACGTACCGCTCATCATTTGATTTCTTGCGATGCAATTCCTGTCTTGTAATATCCGCAAATTCGATTTCCGGTAATTTTCTTTTTTTGGCAAGAGTCCGTTTTGACGACTCGCTTGGGACCGTTTCGTCATCCTGAGAATGATTAATTCTACACTTTTTGACATCCGAGTTCATTTCCGTGTCGTTTTGTTGAGTTCCATGCTTTTTAGCGACTTTTTCGCACTTGAGTTCGATTCTTGCGAATCTCGTTCGAAACTGCTGTTTCGAGTTTCCCGTAAGTCCGTTTAACTTTTTTATACGTGTTGTGAACTTCGGTTTGGTTATTCGATCATGTATCGTGATTCTCGGGCGTTTTGGGCCATTTTGTAATTTACCCAAAGTTATGGGTATCCGTATCTGTACTTGCCGTCTCGACTCTTTTCTTGGTCGCGTATGATTAATTATTGTATTATGTTTTCATTTCGGGTCGTTGATGTTGCCAACGAGCTTTTTGTCGCGTTCGTTCCGTACGTTTTCGGAAAATCGAGTCGTCGGGTCATGGCGGCTGAGCAGCTGGCCGGACCGGGGCGGCACTGTCGGAAGTGCTGGGTACTGGCCGATCAGGCATGGCAGGAACCGGCGTAGCACGCGCTACGGCCGGGAGGCTGCATGCGCTAGCTCGGCAGTGTAGCGCACGCTGTCGAGCGGCCCAGCGTACGCTATCGGGTCTGGACAGAGGGGTTCTAAGGTTCTGGACTTGGGTAGGATCGGCAGGTCGCGCACGCTACTGTCGGTCGTGGCGCACGCTAACCGGCAGGGTTAGCGCACGATGTCGGCCGACTAGCGTACGTTACCTTGGCGAGCTTTTTAGTCCAGAGGTTACTGGACAGGTCAGCTAGCGCGCGCAGGCTTCCGGCCGTAGCACACGCTAGCGGGGGTCGGGCGGACAGGTCATGGTCGGCAGGATTGATCGGTGGTGCCGGGTCGTGCGGGCCCTGGCCGAGAGTGCTGGGCCGATACTGGCCGATAGCGCACGCTAGTCCGGGAAGGCTAGCGCACGCTAGTCCGGGAAGGCTAGCGCACGCTAGTTCCGGCCCAGTATATAAATGACAGAGCAGCCACTTTTTCACTCGTTTTACATTTCCTTTTTCTTCTGTCCGCGGATGAAGCTTCGGAGGAGGTGAATCCATGTTGTTAAACAATAAATCCATGAAGTTTCTGAGTTCATATCACTGATCAATCATCCTATAACATCCCTTGACCCAGCGAATCAAGGTTAGATCTTTAGAACCCTACTTTTGCGAAGATTTGGGGGTTTTTGCGTTTTTGTCCGATTCGTTCCGTTTTTTTGGTTAATTCATGATGAATATGATTAATCTTGTTGGTATTTTTAGTTTCTCTACGGATTCATGGTATATTTCGTGGTTTTTACGGAATCGAGAGGGTTTGGTTGTGGTCCGCCCTTGTTGTCGTTTTTATACGAATATACAAGAATCGTAGGCGGGTTTCCGGGTGTATTCCAATTCCGTATTCATTTAGAATTGGTTGTGATTATATTCTTCGAATCGTTAGGTTCGGTTTCGTTGATTCCTAGCATTCGTCAGTGACTTTCCTTTCCGTTCGTTGCGTCGTCAAATATTCAAGGCAAGTATATATTTATGAATGTACGTTCTCGACTTTGAAAGTATGATATATTAACGGCATGATTATTTATATCCACTCTGGGGCGGGCCGATGGGTCCCCTGAGGGTTTCATAGCCTCTGGTGCGATTCCACGAATGATATGAACGAACCACTCTGGGATGGACCGATGAGTCCTCTGAGGGTTCTGTAGCCTCTGGTGTGGTTCCATGGTATTCATATATGTATTGATGTGATGCTATGAGATTTAGTTATTCCGAAATACTAGTCTTGAATTGATGAATTGACGGTTACATTTACTTTATTGTCGAGGAGTATTGTATTTCATCCTTGATATACTTGCACTAGCTATTCGACGGCTAACCCCTTTATGGGGGAAATACTTTTTATGTATTTCAGGTTCCAGGAGAACGGACAGGCGGGTATCGGGTCAGCATGAAGATGATGGGCAAGTGTGATACTGTGTCTTGTCTCCGGTTATATTTTTTTGGATTCCTCCATTCAGTGTTGTTGTACTGGAATGGATTTTAAATACTCGAGTATTGTATTTCAGTTTCCTTGATGTTCCGGCCTGTGTTGCCGAGGTATTGATTTGTGTGGTGATGTATATGGTTACATTGGTTATGGTTTGAATACCATTTGTATTGTCCTTCTTTTCATTGTATCTAGACCTTCTCGGTCAAGTTTTACAGTTCCGCGCATGAATAGCCTTGTGGGTCCCACGGTGGGGCTCACGGCGCTGTAATATACCCTGAATAACTTGGGGGTGTTACAGAATATGGTATCGGAGCTTAGGTCTATGGATACCTAGGTTGTCGGTCTTTTGGGTCGATTGAGTCGTCATTTGCCCACAGTATCACTACTCTGCCATCATCACAGTGCGACCGGTACTTGTAAGTCCTCTCACTCTTCTTGTATTTTTCTTAATCGTTTCGTTTTTAGCTTGGTATTCTTGGGAATTGGTCACTTCGAGAATGTGCGATTTGGATTATACTTACGCACGTGTGTGCCTTTCAGAATGTTGGCTGAAAGGAGGAAGAGTCGTGGCCGTGGTCACGGACGTGAACTCTTCCTTGAGATTTTGTTAAATTGCTAATTGCGATATTGGTTTGTATCGGTATTATGTTGAGACTTTGTTTGGGAGTCGCATGCTAGTATCACGGGAGATCATCAGCTTCACGTACCTGTAAGTATACTGTCTTGGTTATTCGATTATGGAGACCGACGATTGCTCTTGTGATGAGTTTGATATTTTGATTGATTTGTTTGATGTGACGGCATTGCAAGTTTTGAGGACGAAACTTATTTCAAGGGGGTACAATGTGATATCCCGACTTTTAGTACGTAATATCCGGATTTCAGTATAAATTTTTCGCATTATTTTATCCGAGATATACTGGATAGATTGGTGTCTATACAGTATGGATAAAATAATTGGAAGACTGAGACAGCTGTATTAGTATAATTGTCGTAGTTGGTCGACAATTACATTTAAAGATATCGTGTATCATGTTATCGTACTTTTGATATTGGGTATATCATATGAGAATATTATCAGGTTGTATATATGTATTCAGTATGTCATGTATATACATCTAGTATATCAAGACGACAGACAAGAATAGCGGAAAATGGCTAAGTACAGCCACGTTAGCGCACGCTACAAGGTATGCCTAGCGCGCGCTAAGATATATACTTAGCGTACGCTATGGTGCATACTTAGCGCACGCTAAGAGGCTTGAGTTACGTACGCTAAGGAGGACCCCTAACGTACGTAAGATATTCTGTATAAGGCCTGGAAGGTGGCCGACAGGTAGGCCCAGACTGTTTATTATCGGCGATTAGCGCACGCTAATGCATGTTGGTAGCGCACGCTAATTTCAGATCGTCAACATAGAATCTTGACTTTATTGGTTGCTTTCGGCGTGTAGGACCCGGGCATCTTCTGGGAAGGTACAAGTTGTCGGGTCAACGACGATTAGCGCGCGCTAAGGTCGAGGAATAGCGCACGCTACTGAGCATTTCACTGTAGCAAGTCAACGCCTATTTGCGTATGCTAATACATGGGCATTACGTACGTTAGATGAATTTCGAAGCAATGCAGTAGCTTCTGGACTACCCGATAGCGCACGCTATCAAGGAAGGATAGTGCATGCTAGTTCTATAGCGCTCGCTAAATATAAGGTCTAGCGCGCGCTAGTGATGTGTTTTATAAAGAGGATAGACGAGTGCTGAGAGGCATTTTGTCCATTCTCCTTGCTTCAGTCGATAGAGAGATTTCTTGGGAAATACGTTGAGGATCTAAATACTTGCGTAATCATGGAGTTGACCGTTTTAACAACTCTTAGTTTGGAATCAATTGGAAATGGATTCAACCTTGAGAATCAATCCATTTCTCCGAAGAGGTAATTAATATTCACTTTGGATTTGGTTCTGAATGGAATATCATTGTTCTTGAGTTGATAATCGTCATGTATAGGAGATTGATAAGTATGATTTTGGATGGATTACCGCGTTATGTTGATATTATTGTTGAAGTACGGATATTGATATGATTCGTGTGGTTTTGAATGGTGTTGTTTATCTTCAAGAGATGTGTTGGTTAATATCTCCAGACATTTCAACTTTGACGTTGTTGTTGATGATTAGTTCGTAAGATAATAGTTTATGGAGGCGTTATGATGATTCTTGGTATCCCACGGGAAGTTTGTTAAGGAAGATGATGACATGATGACTTATATGTTGGGTTATGTTATGTTGTCATGAGTATGGTTAGGGGATCATAGTGTTCTTGGCAGTATTATTGCGATTCCTGATGTTATGATGATATATGCCTTAGACTATGAGTTAGATGGTGGCTTAGATGTTAGAACATTGGATTTTGTCGTTGGTCGATTGTGGAGGTGATTTCGGATTAATTCAGGATTCCTGAGAAACTCTTAAATTATATGAGATGATGAACATTTATATGGAGTGTGGGTGCTTTTGATATAAATATGGGATATTCATGTCTAAAGCTGAATTATGTGTTTTGATATAATATTCGCATCGTGATACGAATATGATTACGGGTTTGATGAAATTATTATTCATCTATGAGTTTTGAAGTCCATACATATTGAACAAAGGTTCAAGCAGAATGATTGGATTTTTTGATAACCTTAGAATATGATTATCTATAATGTTGAACTAATTGGATGGTTCGAATTAATGATGATCATCGGAAAATTTTAACTACGGATTTTACAAGGAGGAACCTTGTTAACTCGTGTTTAAGGATTTAGTTTGTAATCAATAACATCTAGACCCTTGTTGGTCCGAATTGGTTGCTGATATGATCATCATATTTCGACTCGTATTGTGGACAGGATTTGTAAGTGTCTGAGTTGGATTGTTCAGACTGTGTTTAATCGAGATATGGTGAAACGGTTGAGTTTGTGGTTTGGTGGTATTGATATCGATCGTTATCGAACTTGTCGATTATTAATCCTTCTTTATAAAATAAGTTGTGATGTCTGATCGTGGATTATGACTGTTGTGATGTGGTTGAGGTTGAAGAGTTCATAGATTACTTCGGCCGGGGCAGAGGAACTCGTAGACGAAAGCAACTGAATTGGTAACAGTTTGTTGTATTGATATCGAAGCAAGTTTTATACTTGTACTAGTCAATGAGATTGATGTTATTATGTATGTGCATGAATGTGTGAATCATGTCGAGACTTGGTTTCTTTGTGATTTTGTTGATATCAAGGGGTTGTTTGATACGGTATCTTTCGGCAAGTTATGCCACTTGTTAGTGTTGTTCGTAAATGGCCGGTTCAGGGCATTATGATGCTTGTTGATCATATTGATGTCGATAGCCGGTTCACGGTATTGATTTTTTTTACTGTTGTCTTTGATATTGGTGCTTCGCTATTGGTGTTGTATTGGCCGATTGAAGGCATTGATGTATTCGATTATCATCTTCGTTATCGGTAACCGATTAAAGGTGCCGAGACATCCGTTGTATAATTGTTATCGGTTAACCGTTCTAAAGGTAATCGGTGTATTGATTTGGGACTGTCGAAAACATTCCCATCCGTTGTATCGTTGTTATCGATTGGCCGTTCTACGATAATCGAAGTATTGAATTAGGACTGTCGAGGATAGTTCTCATCCGTTGAATTATTATTGTCGTGTCGGCCGACTCAAGGCAGCATACTATTATTCTTGTGAACTCAGTAATTTTGTGATCATTGAGGGTGGAGGATTTCCCGGATTGTTTTGTTGTGATTGTTGCCTGTATTAATCGGTCTTTAGGGATTTTGATCCCAGGATGGTTGTTTTGGATATTTTTGGTCGTGTCGATCTTTCATTATTCGGGTGTCATCGTTCACTTGGTGAGTCGTATGATTCATATTGGATATGTAATCCTTTGAGTTTCGTTGTCATGTTGTATCGTGGCGTATCTGGAATCATATCTGCGTGTCGATTGGTTATGTGTAGGATTTTTAGCCAGGCACACGATGGTCATGCGTGGATGTTTCCGCATTGGACCGTGCACACGAGACGTAGTTTGTGAGGCTAATTAGGTACATTGTCACACGTATATTCTGTATTCCGTATACGTGGTGGACATGTGCACGGACACATTTCCGGATCGGGCGTACTGTGATGTCCCTCTTGAGCCTTATTTTTTGGTCGTTCGTAGTCCATGTTGTATTGGATATGTCCGACGATTTGCGACTGGTTGTTCATACGCCGAGGGGTATGTCCGACAGTCGGGTTTGCTTCTTTGAGATCTGTATTGTGATGATTTACAGCTTTGGGCTGTTTGGCTTTCAGGCCATCGGGATATACAGCTTCGGCTGAGGGGCTTTCAGGCCATTGCAATGTATTGGTATTTCTGTTGGAGCCTTCAGACATTGTGATTCGTATTTATTTCAGCGTTGGCTTGGATTACCTTCGGGTAACGTATCGTTGTGTTGCTTGTAAAATTTTGCCGTTGGGCGTAAGTTACGCGTTTCTTGTGTATCTCGTTGAGTTTTCCTGGCGGGATATTGCTTCTCCCTAGTTGATTTAAGTTTCGTGACGAAACTTCTTTTAAGGAGGGTAGTATGTAATATCCGCAAATTCGATTTCCGAAGGAGGTGAATCCATGTTATTAAACAACAAATCCATGAAGTTTCTGAGTTCATATCACTGATCAATCATCCTATTACATCCCTTGATCCAGCGAATCAAGGTTAGATCTTTAGAACCCTACTTTTGGGAAGATTTGGGGGTTTTCGCGTTTTTGTCCGATTCGTTCCGTTTTGTCGGTTAATTCATGATGAATATGATTAATCTTGTTGGTATTTTTAGTTTCTCTACGGATTCATGATATATTTTGTGGTTTTTACGGAATCGAGAGGGTTTGGTTATGGTCCGCCCTCGTTGTCGTTTTTATACGAATATACATGAATCGTAGGCGGCTTTCCGGGTGTATTCCAATTCCATATTCGTTTAGAATTGGTTGTGATTGTATTCTTCGAATCGTTAGGTTCGGTTTCGTTGATTCCTAGCATTCGTCGGTGACTTTCCTTTCCGTTCGTTGCGTCGTCAAATATTCAAGGCAAGTATATATTTATGAATGTACGTTCTCGACTTTGAAAGTATGATATATTAACGGCATGATTACTTATATCCACTCTGGGGCGGGCCGACGGGTTCCCTGAGGGTTTCGTAGCCTCTGGTGCGATTCCACGGATGATATGAACGAACCACTCTGGGATGGACCGATGAGTCCTCTGAGGGTTCCGTAGCCTCTGGTGCGGTTCCACGGTATTCATATATATATATATTGATGTGATGCTATGAGATTTAGTTATTCCGGAATACTAGTCTTGAATTGATGAATTGACGGTTACATTTACTTTATTGTCGAGGAGTATTGTATTTCATACTTGATATACTTGCACTAGCTATTCGACGGCTAACCCCTTTATGGGGGAAATACTTTTTATGCATTTCAGGTTCCAAGAGAACGGACATGCAGGTATCGGGTCGGCATGAAGATGATGGGCAAGTGTGATACTGTGTCTTGTCTCCGGTTATATTTTTTTTGGATTCCTCCATTCAGTGTTGTTGTACTGGAATGGATTTTAAATACTCGAGTATTGTATTTCAGTTTCCTTGATGTTCCGGCCTGTGTTGCCGAGGTATTGATTTGTGTGGTGCTGTATATGGTTACATTGGTTATGGTTTGAATACCATTTGTATTGTCCTTCTTTTCATTGTATCTAGACCTTCTCGGTCAAGTTTTACAGTTCCGCGCATGAATAGCCTTGTGGGTACCACGGCGGGGCTCACGGCGCTGTAATATACCCTGAATAACTTGGGGGTGTTACATGTCTAACCCCCATTTCTTGCAAATCTAATCGAGCCTTATGATGATCTTTGGACTTTTCTGGTACGTCTAACAAAGTTGAAAGCACATTGTGACACATATTTTTTTCTATGTGCATGACATCCAAATGATGGGGGCAAATATTATCTTTCCAGTACGGCAAAGTTTGAAAGATAGAGAACTTCCTCCAAGGATAGTCTTTATAGTTCTTCTTTGGTTGTAACTTTCCGAAACTATTTTCCCAAATTTTCAGCAAGCTTTGAATTTCGGCCCCACTCAAACGATATGGATATATTCTCTCTTCCTTTTTCCCATCAAAAGACTTCGTATCATACCGCCAATGATGATTGGGATCCAAACCACGACGATGAGCCAAATAGCATGATTTGTTAGTATTGCTCAAATATCGATGATTAGTTTCATAATGGCAATAGGGGCATGCAAATTTCTCTTTGATGCCCCAACGAGACAACATAGCGTATCCTGGAAAGTCACTTGTGGTAGACTATAAGGCTGCATGCATTTTAAATGTTTGGTGCTTTGACGCATCATATGCGTCCAACCCATACTCCCATAGTTCTTTAAGCTCTTCTACTAAAGGTTGTAGGTAGACGTCAATGTCTTTTCCAGGAGAGGTAGGACCTGGAATAAGCAAAGACAACATCAAGAACTCCGACTTCATGCACAGCCATGGTGGCAAGTTATAATTAATTAAAATAACTAGCCATGTGCTATGCTGGGTGCTCATGGTCCGAAATGGATTGAATCCATCACTCGCAAGACCGAGACAAACATTACGTGATTCACTAGCAAAGATCGAGTATTGTCGATCAAACTCCTTCCAAGCCTCTCCATCAGCATGATGCCTTAAAATCCATCTTTTTCCCTCCTTTCCTCATGCCACCTCATCAACTCTGCTGTTTCCGAAAACATGTATAACCTTTGTAGCCTTGGTTTAAGAGGAAAATGCCAAACTACTTTCACGGGTACTTTATGTGCAAGCTTAGTAGATTCATTACTAGTGTCCCTTTGGTTCTCATTTTCTTTCCACCTTGAAGCTTGACAAACCTGGCAAGATGCAGCAGCTTCATGCTCCTTCCAATAAAGCATACAATCATTACGACATGCATGGATTTTGTCATAATGAAGACCCAAATCTTTCACCAATTTTTTTGCCTCGTTGAAAGACTTAGGCAATTTGGCCTCCGGCAATAATTCTCGCAACAAGTCCAAGATATCTGAAAATGCAGAATTAGTCATCCTATGAACACACTTCAAAAGGTACAAACAAATAAGGAATGATTGTTTTGAGAATGTTTTACACCCTGGAAAGAGCTCTTGTTTTCCATCTTCAGCGAACTGATAAAACTTCTTAGTCTCTGCATCAGCCACACCTCCTACCCCTTCAAGATTGTGCGGAAACCTTTCTGCCATATCTCTATGAGTATCATATATGAGACCGTCCATGTCATCTTGGGTGACATTGTCTTCACCTAAACTCTCCACATTTAACATTGCGGAGATACCCTTTTTACGAAAATTCCATCCTTCAGTGTCGGGTTGAATTCCATTCGCAATCAAATCATTATACACTTTCTCTCTGCGGTGCCAAAAACGGTTATAACACACCTTACATGGGCAAGTGATCTGATCACCAATTGCTTGGGTAGCAAATGCTTTATCCAGATAATCCTCCACTCCCTTCTCATACTCGTTGCTATATTGTAAGAAATTGGTCCAACTACTCATTCTGTCACCTTTACAATATGCAAAGTCAAATATACACTCATATATAAATTTGTTAACAATAATTTAAATATAAAAATCAAATTAAGTATACTTGAAAAATGATGTAGATGGAAAGGACATTGAATAAGAAGGAAATGATGGAAAAAGTATGTACTTTGTAACTAATATGAGATGGGTAGAGCTAAAAATAAAAGAAACAATAAGCCCTACTAAAGAAAAATATGGAACAGTAAAAAAAAAAAACAGCATACACACTCTTCTTACTGGGTCCGATCATTGAATATCAATTCTGCAAGAAAAGAGTATCGTGAGCCACATTTGAGGCATTCAAGCATGTGTTTACGATAAATTTTCAGTTTTACGATCTTTTCTTATCTTCTGCGTATGTATTTTTAGTTCCATTTTTTTTTTGTTCTTTTCTTCTTTGAATAATTTCAGCTCTATTTGGTTTCTTCATTTTCTTCTCTTCTTTTCTTCTTATATTCTTCTTTTCTGACCATTTTTTCCTTCCGTTTTCCAGTTCTGTTTTTTCTTTTTCTTTTTCAGCATACCTCTTATATTTTTTTCTTTTTCTCTACTTCCTTTTCATTATTTTTTTCTTTCTATTCTTCTGTTTGTTCTGTATTTTATTTTCCTGTTCAGGATGATGCAAAAAAAGTGCCTAGAATAAGCTAGAGAGCTCAACAAAATCTTTTTCATACCAGCCTTGCATCATTTCACTACTCTCTTATCTTATCATGCACATAATATTAGAACCTAAAATCTCCTTGGAACAACCATTTAATCATAAACACAAATGAGACATCATAATAAGGCTATAAATGAGAAATATTTAGAACACCCGAAATAAGGGTAAAAAACACTGCTCCACATTGTAGAAGAGTTTTATCACACTCTAGTTTTTTTAGGACACATACACTCATATTTCCCTTGCTTACTACTAAGATGCTAAATGTTTCTTTAATTGTTTGAAATTAGCAACTTAACTGATGCTTCCAATTCACAAAACCTTTTTAGAGGAGGAATTCCATTGGCAAATGGGGATGCACTTTTACCAAAACCTCCACCATGGGCTTATCCTTTGTCGACAGGACAGGATATGTGCCATAGTGGTTATGATAGGATGTCGAGGTCCACCTCTGAAGCTATAGATCCGCCAATGGCTCAGATGTGGGACGCCAAAGTGAGATTCGTTCATGTTAATTTTTCTGTGGAGAAACGTTCAGTATCTGCTGTTAATTGTGTTGAGACCAGAGAGGTTATTAGTGCTTGTTATCTGAAAGATAGTTGTGATTTGGAAAGAGTGAGGGTTGTCTTGTCAGCCGAACCTAAAAGATAGCTGTGATTTGGAAAGAGTGAGGGTTGTATTGTTAAAACGAACTTTTAAATGGGACACATTGGTTCATGAGTAACCTTTTTTATTTAGCATCAATTATGTTCATATAAATTATGACTTTAGGCTGCGGCTATGAAAGGAGAAGCGCCTCCAGGTCTACCTCTGAAAGGAGCTGGCTAGGAGTCATCAGATGCACAACCAAAGGTGAATGCTTGATCTAAGTCAAAATTTTTGTTCTGATATTATTTTAAAATAAGTTGCTTAGATACTTGTCCAATTTTAAACAGGCTGCAAATGGTTGTGTTCCTAAAGTAGGCGATGCATTAGCTGGTGAACTTTGGGAGGTAAAGAAGGAGAGAATCCGGAAAGCCTCGGTGTATGGACAATCATCCGGTTGGGACTTGCTCTCAGTGAGTTGTTATCCTGCCGTTCCCCCTCTCCCCTCTCTCTATTTTTTTAATAAAAAAATTATGGTGAATTTGCAAAGCATCAGTTTACCAGTCATTCACTGGACTCTTCTCTTTGGTTGAATGTGGTTTGTGGGAATTTAGCTGTCTCCTTTATCTTTAACCTTGTTTAAAGGGTTATATGCATTCATAGCAAGCTTTCTTGTTGGCTGTTGTCATTATAATCATATCGGGGTCGCCTGCTTCTTGGACATCTAATTCAGGAAAATTATTGGTGTCACTTAATGCCTAATGTATATATATAGTCTATGAGAGTAGCGAGGAAAGGCGAAGTGGTGCCATCTTAGGTGGACGGATGAGGTAATATGATGTCAACATTATTCTGGCATCTAAATTTTATAGAACTGCTATTGGGATGCAGAGTATTGTTTGCATTACTGAGAATTGGCAGTTTAGCTACTGATGATTATGATCTTTAAACTCGAGTGGAGGGAAAACCTCATCTCAAGTTCTAAATGTATCGGAGCCTATCCTAGTGATGCTGTTGCGCCACCCATTATTGGGCTGTTTTCAGACAACCCGCAGATATCAACTTAACGCTCGAGATGTCCAGCCCTCGGTGTGAGGGTGTGTGTTGGAGATCCCATATCGACTAGAGACAGGGCGAAAGTCAGTGTTGGTAATGGGGGAGCTAACCTCACCATACAAGCTTATTTTGTGAGGTTGAGTAGGCTCAATCAGAAGTTCTATTAAAACTAATGAATAAGAGATCATATGAAGATATTCAATGATAGAGAATGATTTTTAATGTTCTTCGTTGTATAGAGATAAAGAGGATGGAGATGGATGCATGGGCTCTTGTAAAGTGTCTAGGTACTGAGATTCCGGAATGGCTTCGAAAGCTTCTGACACATAATCTTCTAATATGCCACAACATATGCAAAACTAACGTTAAATGAATCTGTTGGAAAAATTAAGGAAAAGCATCCCAGTGATTTTCATATAAATATGATCCCACAATACATAACTTAGTTCATTGTTGTTATTTATTTCATTCTGATTGCTAATAGTTTTTTTTCTTCTTTTTGACAAATGATTGCTAATAGTTAAACTCGCTCAATCTGAGCTCCATTTATTTTTATTTAGCTTTTATTTCTTTTAATAACTGACTCAATGATAAATACAATTAAAATTCATATAGTCTTGTGGAATCAATTCTTACCTAACACCGCTACAAGTTAGAGTAAAAGGATAATTGAATTTTAAAAATATCACCCGAATTCAATGAGTGGAGGTGAGTGGAGAGTGGGGAGAAGGGGTAGGTGGGTAGATTACCGGCGGCCTAACCATCCTTCCAAGAGTTTTTCGGTGAGGCAGAAAAATTTCCCAAACCCTAGGAATAACCCTAACCAACGAAATATTGGTGATAGTTGGACTGCTGTCAGAAAACATTCTTTTCGGAGTGGTGACTCGAATGTAAAAAGTGGAGATGGGCTGATCACTTTGCTATTCAAAAACTTCCCTGAGGATTGCACTATAAAGGAGTTGTACCATCATTTTGGCAGATGGGGGGAGGTTAAAGATATCTTCTGCCCGAAAAAAAGGGATAGGGAAGGAAAACTCTTTGGTTTTGTGAGATATCCCAGTTATCTAAACGAGGACCTGATCCTGAAACTAAACCAAACCAAACCAAACTAAACATACCCAGTATATACCGTTCAGAGCAGGGTCTGGGGAGGGTAAGATGTACGCAGACCATGCCCTTACTAATTACGGTAGGAAGGCTGTTTCCGTGAAGACCTCCAGCTTAGTGTACAGCAAAATCTTGTGTGATAAATACAAAGGAAAACATATGATTCGAAAAAGCTCGAGACCATACCTGAGCCCATGGCTTGATCCACATGGGACTTACCTAAGCGGGATTTGGTTACTTCACTCCCGATGAACGTTTCTCTAACAAAAGAGATGTTGGATCTGCGCACAACTCCCTGTCAAAAATACACCACACGCAAAGACAATAGGATAAAATATACAATAAAAGTAAAAATGCAATGCTCTAGGTCAAAACTAACCGAGATAACCCAACCCTGAGGCTCTCAACTACAGCACCACTCCCTCTAAAAGAATCCACAACTCTGATCTGGCGCCTCCAAGCGCACCTATCAACAGTCATGGTCTCAGAAAGGTTTAAGGCCTTCAAATCTAATCTCAGTTGCTCCTCCCACGTCCTCCTCGGTCTGCCTCCCCTCCTCTACCCGGCAACCATTAAACTCTCGACCCTCCTCACTGGATCAGATGTCTGCCTCCTGCGGACGTGGCCAAACCATCTCAATCTCCCTTCCCTAACTTTTGCTGAAATGGGCGCCACTTCCAACGCGTTCCTGAAAACCCCGTTCACAATTATATCTAACATTGTGCGACCACACGACCAACGTAACATTCTCATTTCAGCCACTTCCAACTTTCTCTCAAGCGACTTCTTCATCGCCCAACATTCAGAGCCATACAACATTGCAGGTCGGATTGCCGCTCTATAGAATTTACCCTTCAACTTTAGAGGGACTTTCTTGTCGCACATGACGCATTTCGCTGCTCTCCACCTTAGCCACCCCGTATTGATGCGATGCGTGACATCATCTTCACACTCACCTTCCTTCTGAATGATCGAACCCAAATACTTGAACTTATCCGTACGGGGTACGACCTGATCCTGGAGGGGCTTAATAATACTTGGTTCGGGAATTATAAGGTGAGGGCTTTTGTACCAAAATACAAAAGAGAGGAACAAAGGCAACCTATCTGAGAGACTAAAATTCTAAGGCCGATTGCGGAAAGAGAAAGGAAAATGTCTCTTTTGCAGATGTGGTCAAAGGTGCGACCTCAACCCAGGTACCAGGCACTTTATCGCCTACTGGCAGGAAAGAGAAGCACAGTATTCATTTCTATGACCGAAGAATCGGAAAGAAAGTGGATGGAGGGCAGTCACACAGGTCTTCTCGAAGAGGATTTTTCTTGGCTAGAGCACGGAGAAGAAATATCATGTGAATGTCAAGGAAAGCTTGTTTTACGGAACATGGGGGGAAATTGTATCTTAGTTATTCAAGGAAAAGAAACAAAGAATATTTCAGAATTATTATAGTTGTTCGATGAATGGGTCTCTTACTGGCTTGTATGGACCGGACCTTGGAAGGAGGCGGATGTTAACATGCATAGAGAGGTGTGGACAAGATGGATAGGGGTTCCGGCTCATGCGTGGTCGACAATTTTTTTTTCTCTTATAAACCCTAAAGTTGGGAGATTCGTGGAAACAGATGATCTGACGGACAAAAATGTAATATCCGGAATTTCTACTACTGTTGTTTAATATTACTTTATTCGAGTTATAATATCCAGCGTGGAATCTGTACAGTATGGATAAAATAAATGAAGGACTGAGATGTCAGTATTGGTATAATTGTCGTATTTGGTCGACAATTGCATTTGAGGATATAATGTGTTGAGTATACGTATTCAGTATGCCGTATGTTCAAAAATTGTATGTCGAGACGTTGGACGAGAATAGGTGAAAAATGACTAAGTGTAGCATTATTAGCGCATGCTAATATTCATGAGTAGCGCACGCTATCGTGCAGGTGTAGCGCACGCTACGGGCATAGGATAGCGTACGCTAGTGCGGAACAGCTCATAGGGAATCTACGTGTGGACCCAGCCACTTTCGGTGCATGTGCCGACGGGTCAACGGATGTTTGTTGTGAAGGGTTAGCGCACGCTAACGCATACACGCTAACATCAGATCGGACAAAAAGGAATCTTATCCTCGTTAGTGCTTTCGGCATGTGGACCCGTCTTCGGAGCATACAGACAAACGAGTCAACTATGATTAGCGCACACTATGATTTAATACTTGCGCGCGCTAAGTGTAGGCATTTACGTATGTAACACCCCAAACTAGGCGGATATTACAGTGCCGTGGACCCCCGACTGGGACCCACTAGGCGAATGAAAATTAATGAATTTAATAATATAATTGTAGTACCGAACCACATTATATCATCAATTACTCCGATGAGGAGTTTCATTACAACACACCCAAGATAATACAGAATACATGTATATTTTGAAGATAAAATATACAACAATGAAATGAAATGAATATTCAAACTAAGTCTCATAATGGAAATAAAATGAAAACAACATGAGTGAATGAAAAGGACTGGGGCCCCCTACTAGTATCACTGGGACTCCTCGCCGTCAACGTTCTCTTCCCGTGCCTTAGCCTTGCCATGACCTGAAAACAACATCCCCCAACGGGGTCAGTTACACAGAACAACAATCCTCAAGAGTTGAATAAACACAATCATGATATAACTTAATTATGAAATGACGCTAAAGAGAGGGATCACAGTACACCCGTAATGGTATGTGCACGTGCACAAGACAAGTGTCCGGACACACCCGCCCTTGTACCTAATTAGTCTCACGGAGGTACATTACCGTGTGCACAGTCCAATGTGTCGGTGAACCCAACACATGACCATCACGTGCCCGACTAAAAATTCCACACATCCCCACCCGGCCACGCAATATGAACCCAGAATGTCATATGGGCAAGGAATGACCATGAAGAATAATAATGAATAACAATCCAACAAAGTCAAGAATGACTCACCGAGATGAAATGATAGTGAAACGAATGATAGCTCAATGAAATGATTGGAACCGTCGTTCCTCGTGAATGAAGCGATTAATTGACAATTACAATTCTCAATACGGTTAATACATTATGAATGAATTATGATTATGATTTATGAATGAACAACTACGAAAGGAATGAGTATCCTTTTAACCGAGTAAGAATTAACTTACACAACCGGTGAAGAATGTCCTTCCTCGAACAAACGTCCTATAATGAGATGTTGGTCGCTCGAACAACCTTGAATGACAATTACCAACAATGCTCAATATACGTATCAAACACGATTATAACCAACTCAAACGTCGATACAACAATATCTAAACTCATTGAGGCATTCTAGCGAACACTTAGCAAACACACATCCTTTGATAATATAATATCGAAACAAACTCCAAAATGAGTATTTCAAACCAACAAAACAACTTCAATGATATCAATAATCCCATAGGAATCCACAATTCGAGTTAACGACAACATCTAATCGCAAACCCACAAAAATATCGAAGTCAACCCCCAAAGTGTTCTTGATTCAACCCCAACATTCATGAAATCCGAAATATATGACAATAAATCCGTATGAATACATTTATCCAAGGTATATAATCCATATCTAACATATTCCAACAACAATCCAAGCTTACACGAAGAAATCGGAAGGAAAACCCAAAAATCTGAAATTCTAGATCCATGAGATTATTACCTTTGATTTGATGTATTGGAGATGATGAAATGATGATTACTCCGGATTATATGCTTGAAGATGATGATTGATGATTACACCTCGAAGAACACTCTCCAAATCGCCTGGAATCGCCCAAAACCGCCGAAGAAATGAAGAGGAATGACAAATGACGCTAAAGGACTGGACTGTCCTATAAATAGCAAAACTCAGTTAGCGTGCGCTAGCTCCTTTGCGTAGCGTGCGCTAACAGGTGTACTGGGTAGTCCAGTACCCTCTGTTCGCAACGGTAGCGTGCGCTACGTACCTCTTGTAGCGTGCGCTACGACCATGTATATAGCGTGCGCTAACTCAAAATGTTAGCGTGCGCTAACGAATTATCTGATGCCCAGTACTGGAGTCCAGAACCTCCTGTTCTCTGATCTGGTCGCGGTAGCGCGCGCTACACACAGGATTCAGCGTGCGCTACTAACCCCGATTAGTGTACGCTAATCTTTACTGGTAGCGTACGCTAGGAATTAATCCAATGCAGTCCAGTAGCCACTGGACTCTGTCTGATCCGTCCTTAGCGCGCGCTACACCGACTGCGTAGCGTGCGCTACTCTGACCTACTAGCGCGCACTACTTACCATTCGTGGCGTGCACTACTCACAACTCAGCTGCAGTCCAGTGCCTTATGGACTGCCTGCTTGAAACATACTAGCGCGCGCTAGTGTTGAGAGGTAGCGTGCGTTACCCGTACTCAATTAGCGCACGCTAAAGAGAGTATGTAGCGTGCGCTACTCCTCACACACAACACAACTATGAAGATGACAGCGATGATAAACACAGCACGATTCTCCAACTAGATTGATGATGAATGACGATTGATTCACGATACAATTACATATGAACAGTGAATACAATGAATGAATATGAATGATGAATGATCATTAATGATTGAAAATTACTGAGTGACAATTACTGAACGATAGTTACTGAATGATAATGACTGAATTACAACTGGGTATTACATACACCCCCCTTAAAAGAGTTTCGTCCCCGAAACTAAGGGTCAAACAACTCGGGATGACTCTCCCGCATACTATCTTCGGTTTCCCAAGTAGCCTCTTCGACTCAGTGTCAAGACCACTGAATTTTAACCAAAGGAATCGTCTTGTTCCTCAACTGTTTGATTCGCCGCTCTAAGACTCGTATAGGACGCTCCTCATATGAATGATCACCAGCGATCTCGATTTCGTCGAATTGAAGTATGTGACTCGGGTCGGCAACATACTTCCGTAACTGAGATATGTGAAACACATTATAAATTCGGCTCAATGCCGTAGGTCAGGCCAATCGATAAGCTAACTCGCCTACTCGATCCAAAATCTCAAACGGGCCAATGAATCTCGGACTCAACTTTCCCCTCTTCCCAAAACGGAAGATACCTCGACTCGAGCATACCTTGACCAAAACATGGTCACCTGTCTCGAACTCTAATGGCCGACGATGGTTATCTACATAATATTTCTGTCGACTCTGATCGGTCAACAAACGACTCCTGATCAAAGCTACCTTCTCACGGGCAGCTATAAGCATATCAGGCTCGGTGCCGATTGATTCTGATAAGTCATCCCAGCACAAAGGAGATCGACAACGACGACCGTACAAGGCCTCGTAAGGTGCCATCTTAATCGAAGCATGCCAACTATTATTTTACGTGAACTCGATCAACGGTAGTTGGGCTTCCCAATCATCCTTCCAATCGAGAACAATATGTCATCCAAAGTCTGAATAGTCCTCTCTGATTGTCTGTTGGACTGAGGATGAAAAGTTGTACTGATATTAAGCTAAGTTCCCAAAGCATGATGAACTGATTTCTAAAAATGAGACATGAATCGTCCGTCACGATCGGAAACGATACTTTTAGGAGTACCGTGCAGTCTCACTATCTCTTTGATGAACAATTGGGCGAGTCTCTCGGGACCCCACGTATACTTAATCTCAAGGAAATGAGCTGATTTAGTTAAGCAGTCCATAATTACCCAGATTGTATTCATGCCACGACGACTCGTCGGCAAACTCGTGATGAAGTCTATTGAAATATCTTCCCACTTCCACTCTGGAATAGGGAGAGGTTTCAGCATACCCGTCGGTCGCTGATGCTCTATCTTGGCTTGTTGACAGGTCAAACATCTTGAAACAAATTCCGCGACTTCTCGCTTCATATTACTCCACCAGTAATTTTGTTTCAAGTCTTTATACATCTTGCTAGACCCCGGATGAACGGAATAAGGGGTAGCATGAGCTTCTCTCAAAATCGAGTTTTTCAACTCGTCATTCGCCGGTACGCACAACCAATTCTTAAATCGCAAAAGTCCATCCTCGTGGACCACAAATCTAGGGGCTTTACCCTGAGCCACATCATCTCGAATGCATAACAAAAATGGGTCCGAACCCTGATTCTCCCTGATCGCCTCCTCAAGTGGCGATGAAATCTCTAACGTACAAAGTTGCCCTTGTACTTGCTGTAACCAGACCTCGATCTCGGATCTCAGAAATTCCTGCTGAAGTTCCATCTGAACTGTTAATCGAGCAAGCATCTGCTCCTGAACGGACTTACGACTCAAGGCGACGGCAACAACGTTCGCCTTGCCTGGGTGGTAAAGTATCTCAATATCATAATCTTTGATTAGTTCAAACCACCGTCTCTGTCGCATATTTAACTCCTTCTGAGTAAATATATACTTTAAACTTTTATGATCGGTGAATATCTGACAGGTAACGCCATAAATATAATGACGCCAAATCTTCAATGCGAACACCACGGCTGCTAGCTCCAGGTCGTGGGTCAGATAATTAACCTCGTAAGGTCTCAATTTCTGTGAAGCATAAGCAATAACTTTCCCGTTCTGCATTAGTACACATCTGAGACCCTATCCGGACGCATTACTATAAACCACAAATCCTTCTGTCCCTTGCGGTAAAGAAAGGACAGGTGCTGAAATTAATCGGCTCTTGAGTTCCTCAAAACTCTGCTGACACGCGTCAGACCACATGTATTTCTTATCTTTCCTTAAAAGGTTCGTCATGGGTTGAGCAATTTTAGTAAATCCTTCCATAAATCGCCGATAATAACCAGCTAACCCGAGGAAACTTCGGATTTCCTTAACATTCTTCGGAGGTAGCAATCTCGAATAGCCTCCGTCTTCTGAGGGTCGACACGAACTCCGTCTGATGAAATTACATGACCAAGGAACGTCACTTCAGACATCCAAAACTCACATTTGGAAAACTTTCCATAAAGTTGCTCTCGTCCAAACACGTCGAGCACCTGATGAAGATGAAACTCGTGTTCCTCCCGGTCACGAGAATAAATTAAGATGTCATCAATGAAGACATCCACGAACTGATCCAAATAGTCGATGAAAACCCGATTCATTAACTCCATGAATACCGCAGGTGCATTAGTTAAACCAAACGGCATTACCACAAACTCATAATGACCGTAGCGTGTTCGGAACGCCGTCCTTGCGATATCCGACTCTCGAATTCGCAATTGATGATATCCAGATCTTAAGTCGATCTTGGAAAATATTGAAGCTCCCTGAAGTTGATCCAAAAGATCATCGATACGGGGTAGATGATACTTATTCTTGATCGTCACCCGGTTCAATTCCCCGTAATCAATGCACAAGCGAAACGAACCATCATTCTTCTTGACAAATAACACTGGTGCTCCCCACGGGGATGCACTCGGTCGAATATAACCCTTCTCGGTCAAATCCTCTAATTGATTCTTCAACTCCTGCATTTAGGTCGGGTCCATACGGTACGGTGCCTTCGATATTGGGGACGTACCGGCCTCCAACTCAATCGTGAATTCCACATCTCTCTGTGGAGGCAAACTAGGTAACTCATCTGGAAAAACATCGACATATTCTCTTACTACAGGAATATCCGTCAACATTACTGATGGTTTCTCGGTCTTGGTCATATAGCACCAATAACCGACACACCCCTGATTGAGACCCTCCCGAAAAAGCTAGGATTACCTCCCTGAAATACACATTCGACCCCATCATCTGAAATGATAGTGACCATACGCTTACGGACACTAATGACGGCATCGTGACGATCCATCCAATCAATACCCAGGATGACGTCGTCCCTCGGTAAATCTACCACTATTAGGTTTGCTAACCAAACGCGTCCATGAAGTTGAATCGGACAATCCTTAACCTCATGATTCCCGATAATTATTCTATCATCAGGTAGACCAATGACATAAGGCTCACAACTAGTAGCAGTACCCAGACGTAGTCTACTCAAACATGACTCGAAAATGAATGAATGCGATTCACCAGTATCAAAAGGGGTACACACAGGTTGAGATAGAATATCGAGTGTACCTGAGATCATCCGGGTCTCCGGATCGTCGGTCTTCTTCATCTCATAAATTCGGGGCTTGCCGGCCCCCGAACCGGGCGCTCCCGTCTGATAGCTCTTGGCTCCACCTTTATTAGCTCCTGTCGTCTTGAACGACGCGGACTGAGTGGCCTGATTCTGCACCACTGAATGTCTCGGGGCCTGAGATGACGCCGGAGTAGGTTTAGAGTCCCTTCGGCAAAAACGGGCCTTATGCCTAGCGATCCCACAGTTATGGCACGTGACGGTCTGCCTCGGACATTTGGTGCTGAAATGACCCTGTTCTTCACAGTTGAAACAGGTGATGGCCGAACTGGCCACTCGTGACTGAGATTCTGCGGGTCTAGGCGCCATAGGATGTCGCTCAGAAAAAGTAGAGCCCACATGAGGTTTCTTGAAAGTGGCCTGACTGCCGTCAGACTGGTTATGATTCTTTGACTTCTTGCCAGCAGATGAAGGTTGTTGCTTGGCAATCTCCTTAGCGGTAAGCTCATAAGTAAGAGCTTTCTCAATGAATTCGGCCAGAGTGGTGCAATTGTGATTAAGCAATTGCATCCGCATATGAGGCTTCAACCTCTTGCTGAAATATTTGATCTTGTCCGCCTCGGAGTGAATAATGGATGCGGCGAAAGGAAGAAGCTCCTGTGTTGAGACTTTGTGTGGGAGTCGTATACTAGTATCACAGGAGGTTATCAGCTTCACGCACCTATAAGTATACTGTTTTGATTATTCGCTTGTGGCGACCAATGATTGCTTTTGTGATGAGTTTGGAAATTTTGGGTTGATCTATTGTTTGTGGCTGGATTGCAAGTTTCGAGGATGAAACTTATTTTGAAGGGGGTCGTATGCAATATCCGTACTTTCACTATAATTTTTTTCCCGTTATTTTATATGAGGTATACTGGATAGCATGGTGTCTATACAGTGTGGACCCGGATACCTTCGGCACATGTTCCGATAAGGTCAACGGATGTTTACAATGAAGATTAGCGCACGCTAAACGTAGGATTAACGCACGCTAATTGTAAATTGGTCAAAGGGAATATTGGCTTTGTCGGTTGCTTTCGGCATGTGGACCCACCTTCTGATCAGGTGCAGACAAACAAATCAACTACGAGTAGTGCACGCTAAGGTCGGATACTTGCATATGCTAAACAGAGTATTTACGTACATTATTGCAAGGGCATTGCATATGCAAATCACAGTGCGGAGTAAGGCAGTAGCCTCTGGACTACGATAGCGCACGCTAACAAAGTCGATTAGCGCACGCTATGGCAAGTAGCGCATGCTATCTAGTAATAGTAGCGCACGCTAATAATGTGCAGTATATATGTGCAGTTGGGTATTATTCTTCATTTCGTCCATCTCTTCCTTTCATCCAATAGAGAGTGTTCTTGGAGGATATTTTGAGGATCCAGACACTTGAGTATTGTGGGGTTGACCCTCCTTAACAACATTGGAGCTTGTAAGTGATTGAGAACGGATTCAACCTTGGGATTCAATCCATTTCTTCGAGGAGGTAATTACTCTTCACTTTGGGATTTCGTCTTGGATTGTATATGATGTTCTTGAGTTGATAATCGTCATGTATATGAGTTGATAAGTATGATTACGGGATGGATTACCGAGTTATGTTGAAACTATTGTTGAGATGCGGATGTTATGATTCGTGTGGTTTTGAATGGTGTTGTTTATCTTCAAGAGACAGGTTGGTTAATATCTCCCTTCGTTTCGGATTTTGACGTTGTTATTGATGATTAGTTCGTATGATAATAGTTTACGGAGGCGTTATGATGATTCTTGGTATTCCAGGGAAGTTTGTTAAGGAAGATGATGACATGATGACTTATATGTCAGATTATGTTATGTTGTCATAAGCATGGTTAGGAAATCATAGTTTCTTGGTAGTATTGTTGCGATTCTTGAGGTTATGATGATATATGCCTTAGACTATGAGTTAGATGATGGCTTAGATGTTAGAACACATCGGATTATGTCGTTTGGTCGATTATGGACGTGATTTCGGATTAACTCTTGTTCTTGAGAGACTCTTGAAGTATATGAGACGGTGAACATTTATAAGAATTGTGAGTGTTTTGGATATGAATATAGAATATTCATGTCTAGAGCTAAGTTATGTGTTTTGATATAATATTCATATAGGAATACGAATATGATTTCGAGTTTGATGAGATTATTATTCATCTCTGAGTTTGTAAGTCCATGCGTATTGAACAAGTGTTCAAGTCGAATGATTGAATTGTTTGACAGCCTTAGAATATGATTACCTATAATGTTAAACTAATTGGATGGTTCGAATTGATGATGATCATCGGTAAATTTTAACTATGAATTTACAAGAAGGAACCTTGTTAATTCGTATTTAAGATTGAATTTGGAATCGATAACATTTAGACCCCTATTATTGGTTTGAAGTTTGATTGTGGATTATGACTGTTGTGTTGCGGTTGAGGTTGAAGAGTTCGTAGATTGCTTTGGTCATGGTTGAGGAACTCGTAGACGAAGGCAATTGAATTGGTAACACCTTCGTTGTATCGGTATCGAGGCAAGTTATACTTGTTCAGTTTATAATATTTAATGAATGGTTTCGGTTTCATTTCATTTATAATTCATAAAGCAATGATATATAAATGTAAATTTTCGGGATGATGGTTTGTATATTGTGCCCTAGTTTTGATTAAATCATAATGTATATGATTTAATTGTGTTTGATTGAAGACGGAGATGTGAATTAGCCTTGGCCTATGATATGGAATGTCAAATATCGAAGATATTTTATCGTATCGACATTGGTGTCGGGATGGTGGCTTATTGATATTAATGGGTGGTACGCCATTCGAGATTATTCGAATAACGGTGCATTCGTTCAGGGATGTTGTTCGTGGAAAAGGATATTATCTCCGGCATTGAGGTAATTTAAGTATTGTTCTATTATGAGGATAATTATTCTGGTAAATTGTCGTATATGTTGTATGTTGATGTTCTGTTATGATGGGATTCATGTTGATTGTTTCGTTGAGGGATGCTGGTCCGAGGACTATTTGTATTAAGATCGTTGATCGTGTTGATCATTCATTGGGGATGATGATCCCAGGATTATTGTTTGGTTATCGATTGGTCGTGTCGACTTTTCATTGTCAGTTGTCATTATCCACTTTAGTGAGTCTTTTGATCCTTATTGTATATGTGATTCTTTGAGTTTCGTTTTCATGTTGCATTGTGACATACCTGGAGTCATATCTGCATGCCGATTGGTTATTGTGTAGGATTTTTAGTCGGGCACACTATGGTCGTGCGTAGATGTTTCCGTATTGGACCGCGCACACGAGACGTTAGTCCGTGAGGCTAATTAGGTACATGTCCCACGTATATCCTGGATTCCGTACGGGGTAGACATGTGCACGAACACATTTCCGGATCGGGCATACTGTGATGTCCATCCTTGAGCCACAAGGATTGGTCGTTCATCCTCTATTTATGGTTGGGTATGTTCGACGTGTTGCAATTGGTTGTTCATATGCCCGAGGGGTATGTCCAACAGTTGGGGTTACTTCTTTGAGATCCTTTGTTGATCGATTGGAGTTTATCATGATGATGGTATTCTCGGTCGTTGTTGATCCTTTGTTGATCGTGTTGGAGTTTATCACATCGATGATATTCTCGGTAGATTTATTGGTTGATCATTGCTATTCCTCATATGAGAATTCGACTGTACGTCGATGTTTTAGGACTTGTTATCATTGTTTTGTGATAGATGATCTATAATATATTATGTGATATTGGGTTTGATCCAGATTGAGATTCGAGGGTACAATCGACGGACAAGATTTGGCACAGATAATTCATTCCACACTTATGAGTTATGATGATGTTTTGGGGATTCTTGGTATTGTCTGAATACAGTACAGACGGTTGTGGTTGAGTTCATTTCGTAATTTGAGAATGCCCTTCAACAAATCAAATATTATGCCGATACTCGTCGTCTACCATTGGAATTAGATTTTGGAGACCATGTTCTACTCAAGGTATCGTTGACTGAATGGGTTTTTGGCTTCGAAAAAAGGGGGAAACTTAGTCCGTGGTATACCGGACCGTTTGAATTTCGGACAGGGTTAGAGACTTAGCTTATCGCTTGGCCTTGCCTCCAGCTTTGAGTCATGTCCACAACGTTCTTCATGTTTCTCAGTTGAGAAAGTACGTTCTGGATCCAAGTCATATTATCAACTATAGTGAGATTGATTGTAACAGCCCGAAAACAGTGGCTATTACAGTGCCGTGGACCCCCTACCGGGACCAACCAGGCGATATCACGATATAGACTTACAACCTGACAACGTGGCACCGTACCACAATAAAAACCCCGATGTGGAGTATAAGTTATACATGTATTTAATACGAGCAAGCGTACATGTGGATCCGAATTAAGATGCACCATATGACGATGGGCAATACTTAACAGATTATAGTACATTCATCCGACACAAAATAAAATGAAAATCACAATAATACATAACCGAATATCAAAAGACTCGGGGCCCCCGAAATAGCATACTTCAAAACCCTCCGTCGCCATTATGCTCCTCCTGTGCCTTGCCCTTTCCTCGCCCTGAAATACACGTATTTCGCCCCAAACCACAGGGTCAGCTATACATGATAATAATTCTCATGACATTATACAATTCTTATATATACTGATCTCAAAGAAAACCATCGACTACTGAATATACCCCGAAGGCGTATAAACAATCAGTCCCAACTGTCGAACATAACCAAATATACGAACGACCATATAATATGGCTCAAGACGGACGTCACAGTACGCCCGATCCGGAAATGTGTCCGTGCATATGTCCACCCCGTATACGGAATCCAGAATATACGTGGAACGATGTACCTAATTAGCCTCACGAACTACATCTCGTGTGCACGATCTAAATGCGGAAAACATCCACGCATGATCATCAAGTGCCCGGATAAAAATCCTACACATAACCAATCGGCGCGCAGATGTGACTCCAGAGATGTCACGATACAACATGACAACGTAACTCAACGAATTACACTTTTATCCAGGAATCGAACAACTCACCGAAGTGTCAACAAAGCTCAAAATGACTGACGGTAACAAGGACGGTAATTTCGGGTATATCATCCCCAACACCATGACCATACGATCAAGAGTATCACCATATCACGAATCATAGATTATCAGAACATTTCATACACACGAAACGCATAATAATCACAAGAATTCAACCATCATTATAACCAAGCAAGATAACTTGCCTCAATTCCGTAGATGAATAATCCTTCTTTGAATGGTCAAACGAACGGTATCCTAGTCTAACAATACTCACGTGAACAAGCAACCTTGAATGGAATGTAATTCATTCAACAACACATTCGTACGATAACGGTATTATTACATAAATAATATTCGTAAATTTACTTGAATAAATCAATTATTCTATTGATCACTTTAATGTTCTTATTACAAATCATCATATGTTTATCATGTTCATTCACATATTCTAACATTAATGTCAAATACTTGAAGTTCAGTTTATTACCAAAGTAACATTGTGAAAACATCTTTTCAAATCATCGGCACTTCCGATTACGATATAAGTTTGTGTTAATTACGTTCTTCATTATTTTACCAATAATTACATTAAAAACTGATTCCTATATGAAGCATAAGCTCAAGTTTTTAGTGCACTAAGAACATCATCTTAATTTACGTCTCTTAACATACAGGGATTAATGAAATGGAATTCGGCTACTCATCTACCGCATTTCCATCACCATATTCACTACAATCCTCTTAAGAACATTATTAACATATTAATGTAGTGATTAACATCCTTTTAAGTTATCAACGAAATCGATTAACTTGATTATATGAAGATTACAACTTCCTTCTATCAAAATCCATTGTTTTACTTTTGAAGAATTTATTAAAAGCCTAGTTATATCATTGGATACTTGAAATTTTAAAAGTAACTTCATCCCATCTTGTGTAGATCATCTTCAAAGGGTTAACATAATTCTTTCAACAATTTTATTACAAAGGTATTGGTTTAAGAGGCCAAAAATCATGGTTCCATATTACCTTCAAGAATCAATTGAATGTTCAAGACAAGTTTAATATCTCCCACCTCTAATCATTAAGGATTTCATCCTTAACATGTTCCTAGTGTTGAGACTATAATCAACTTCCAATTATCATGTTATACATCAGGTTTTATGTATATCATTATCAATACAATCACATTATGAAGTTATTTACATCAAGAAGTAACACTAATACCCTTAATGTTAATCTTCACTTAGTTTGAGCATGATTCAATTAACTTATCATGTTTATACTAGCTTAAACTAATATTATGTGAAGTACTTATCTACTAACATCATCATAAGCATGGATTTGATATGAGTTAAAGAAAGACCAACCTCAAAATGAAGAACAACACCAACACTTCAAGGGATACACTTCAATCTCTAACTCTCCAAGTCACCAATCAAGTGCTGAAGATCCAACACAAGTTAGAAGGGCTAGAAACGGAGTTGGAAGGGAAAGGAATCGTTTTTCTCAGTTGGGAGGTTGAAAGGGTCGAGTAGGAAATGAATGGCAAGTCATACTTTTATAATCTGAACTCGGCATTACGTACGTTAACGAAAGTGGTTAACGTACGTTATAGTCCTTACGTACGTAATCTCATAATCATTACGTATGTAACCAATTTCATCAGATCTTTCTGCCTCAAAACACGCAATTCGTTACGTACGTAACTATATAGCTATTACGTACGTAATAGCCGTTGACTTGGCTGTCGCGATCGACTCCCGACCACCTACCCCCGCTCGGCCCCACCCGCCGAAAGGCGGACTGCTGGTGGATCTCCCGCATTACGTACGTTAACATATGGATGTTACGTACGTAAGGCGACGTACATAGCGTACGTTAATAAGATAGGTTAACGTACGTTAAGTGCTATAACAAGCATAAATGGTATTCTCCCAATATCACCCAACAATTAACATAGTATGAATGACCATGATTCAAACTTAACATAATTCGTCGATATAACACAGATATGGTGCGAAAATACTTAGCTTAAATCAGAAAATACAATATTAAAGGCGAGGGTATTACATTGATGTAGCCGAGGATATTACTTTTCTAGAGAGACCCGTGAAGATCGAGGAATGTCGTGAGGAACAACCTCGGCACAAAACCATTCCGTTGGTTAAAGTGCAATGATCGAGACATGGAGTCGAGGAAGCGACTTGGGATACGGAAGAGAAGATGAGATCGGAATACCCCAAACTTTTGTTCTTAAGTTTCGGGACGAAACTTCTTTTTAGAGGGGGATAATGTAATACCTGTATTTTTCATAAATTTTGACTATGGCGTTTGTTCGTTTTGTCGCTCTTGTAAGCACCTTTTGAGATTATGTTGATTCCTGAGGTTCGTATTTTTCGGAACATGTTCATTTTGATCGGACCTTGCAGCGATATTTCTGAGTCAACCAATTAGTGCATGCTAAGCGCGTGCTAACGCACGCTATTCGTGTTGAGTAGCGCGCGCTAGCGTCGCCTGGAGCGCGCACTAAAGCGTTGAGTTTGGCAGAGACAGAAGCTGGATTTTGTTCTCGGGACTAGTAGTTAGCGCACGCTAGGCGTGAGCTAATGCACGCTATCGGTGTTGCATAATGCATGCTAAGGATGGGGTAGCGCACGCTACCATCGCAGGTCAGTAGCCACTGGACTAATGGGTAACCCCGTTAGCACACGCTAACTCTGAGGCGTATTGAACGCGGTATTTAAGGGCGGACAGCCCTGCTCTTCGTCATTTTTACTTTCATTTCCTCATTTTATGACGGGAGCACGGGAGAAGGCGATTTGGGGCGATCCTTATTCAACTATCATCATATTTGGTTGAATAACAAAGATTACACAACATCTAATCCATTTCTATCTTCCGAATCAATGTAAATTCCTTAGAACCTTAGTTTTGGGAATTTTTGGGGATTTTCTTAGATTCGTCTGATTCATCCATTTTGGAGTTTGAGATCTTTGAGATTATGATGTATCTATCCCGTACCCATATTTCCCCTACAATTATATGGATGGTTTTGTACTTTGTTCGGACTTGAGAGGGTTTGGGTGATTTTCAAACCTCTAAGTGATTATCCTTGTAGTTTCGTAAATCGTAGGCGGATTTTGGGAGTTTCTTCGTGTGATTAGAATATGGATTATTGATTATCGGATTCCTTATGAATCGTTTAGGTGCTGGAAGTGCGTTCTTAGACCTACCGAACTTATACTCTTTTCCTTCCGATTCTCGATGTCTCAAAGGCAATTATATGTTTATGATTGTACGTTCTCGACTTTGAAAGTAAGATATATGAATTGTATGATGGTATGTATCTACTCTGGGATGGGCCGACAGGTCCTCTGATGGTTCCGTAGCCTCTGGTGCGGTTCCGCGGATATTTTGCGTTAACCACTCTGGGATGGACTGACGGGTCCTCTGAGGGTTCCGTTGTCTTTGGTGCGGTTCCACGGTTAATCATGTATGTATTGAATGTGATGCTATGAGATTCAGTTATTCCGGAATACTAGTCTTGAGTTGATGAGATGATGATTACATTTACTTTATTTTTGAGAAGTATTGTGTTTCATATTCGATATACTTGTACTAGCTATTCGACGGCTAACCCCTTTATGGGGGAAATACCTTTCATGTATTCAGGATCCAGACGAGTGGATAGGCATGTACCGGGTCGGCATGAAGATGATTGGCAAGTGTGATGTTGTGTCTTGTCATTGTTTATACTTTGTATTTCTCCCATTCAGCGATGTTGTACTTGAAATGATTATGAGTACTCGAGTACCGTTTTCTGACTTCTTGTTGTTTTGGCCTGTGTTGCCTTGGGATTGGTTCTTGATGTATTGTATACGATCTCAATGGATATTGTCTTGAGTGCCAATTTTATTGTCCTCCATTGGATTATGCTTGGACCTTATCGGTCAAAGTTCATGGTTTCGCGTGTTTATAGCCTTATGGTCCCCACGGCGGGGCTCACGACGCTGTAATATACCCTGAATAACTTGGGGGTGTTACAGTATCATATGGCACCGTCAGAGATGGTAGAGTTGAAGAACCAGTTGGGAGAGTTATTAGATAAAGGGTACATTCGAACAAGCGCATCATCTTGGGGCGCACCGATTCTATTTGTTAAGAAGAAAGACGGATCGCTTCATTTATGTATCGACTATCGAGAATTAAATAAGCTAACCATCAAAAATAAATACCCTTTGCCCCTAATTGACAATTTGTTTGATCAGCTTCAGGGAGCGGCGGTCTTCTCGAAGACTGGTCTATGGTTGGGTTATTATCAGATGAGGATTCAGGATACCGATATACCAAAAGCTGCCTTTCGGATGAGATACGACCATTATGAGTTTGTGGTTATGCTTTTCGGGCGAACCAACACCCCAACAGTGTTCATGCAGTTGATGAACAAGGTGTTTATCGAGCATCTGGACAAATTCGCAGTTCTTTTTATTGATGATATCTTTATTATTCCCGGAATGAGGAGGAGCACGCTGAGCACCTTCGTATTAAGTTAGATATTTTGAGAGCTGAGCAGTTGTATGCGAAGTTCTCCAAATGTGAGTTTTGGCTCCGCGAAGTGGCGTTCCTTGGACATGTGATCTCAGGTGAAGGAGTTCGCGTTGATCCGTAGAAGATATAGGTGGTACTGTCATGGGAAACACCTAAGAATGTGAAGGAAGTGAGAAGTTTTATAGGACGTGTGGGTTATTACCGTAGATTCGTCGAGGAGTTTTCTAGGATCGCTCGACCACTTACACAGTTGCTTCATAAAACTCAAAAATTTGAGTGGAACATGGATAGGCAGAATAGCTTGGATGAGTTGAAGAGGTGTTTGACTACCGCACTAGTTCTAGCCTTGTTGCAGGGAACCGATGATTTTGTGGTATATAGTGATGCTTCAGGTCTCGGACTTGGTTGTGTCTTGATGCATAGGGATAGGGTGATTGCTTATGCTTCTCGACAGTTGAAGCCATACGAAGCAAATTATCCTACTCGTGATTTGGAATTAGCTGTGGTCGTTTTTGCTTTAAAGATTTGGAGGCATTATCTTTACGGATCGTTGTATAAGATTTACACGGACCACAAAAGTCTGAAGTATATTTTCAGCCAGAAATAATTGAACATGAGCAACATAGATGGTTACAATTAATCGAGGATTATGATCTTGAGATTCTTTACCATCCCGGCGAGGCTAATAGTAGCATATGTGTTGAGTCGTAAGCCGATGTCACTTCAAATGTTAGAGGTACTTACGCCTCAAGGCAGGATCCGATGAGATTTAATTAGTCAGCACATCGAGGTTTGGCTTAGAGAATTCAGGGTCAGTTATGTGCGTTGGAAATCACTTCGTCTTTGGTTGATGACACCAAGGCAAGGCAGTATCATGATCTGTTTTTAGTTCGGTTGAGGGGGGATGTGAAGACGGGGAAAGCCCCTTGGTTTGTAATTCAAGATGACGGAGTCTTGAGATTTCATGGAAGATTGTGTGTACCGTGCGATTTTGGGTTGGGACAAAGATTTTTTAGAGAAGCTCATACTACACCTTATTCCATACATCCTGGTATAAGTAAATGTACAAGGATGTAAAAAGTAACTTTTGGTGGGGTTGATGGGATTCGGTGAATAAAAACGAGTATGCAGCAGAAAATAAAACCGCTCTAACCGGATAAAACCAAACCCCAAAAACGGATCGATCAAGCATCATATAAACGAATATAAAGTTGATGAAGATAAAATTTAGAAGTCATACCCTCGTAGACCTTTGATAATATCTTCTTGAAGGAAAATTCTCGAGCCAAGCTTTGATCGTTTCCCGGTCTCCAACACGAACACGAATCTAATTCATTGTAGCTTGATGAATGATCAAAACACCGAAGATGTCGAGTGTCTCTACTTCACACGCGTCGGATGTTAACCGGAAAGTTCAACGAAACTCCGTTCTTCAAGAACGCGGCTAGGACGTTATCGTAGGAATTTTCTCTCTAATTTTTATTACAATTCTACCACCTCTAAGATTAAGAATGAACAAGAAAAATTTCTTCCTCTTGGTGTATTAGCTCTTGGCCAAACTTCTCTTAGTGGTGGTCGTGTGATAAGATGTGATTAAATCAAACATGATCCTCACATCTCATCATTTGGAATTATGTAAGAAAGTATCACCACTCACCATAAATAAAAAGACAACCACCTAATCAAATACACATGGGGTGGGGCGGCCACCTTGGAAATTTCTAGGAAACGGGCCGAGTCACTCGGCTCGTGTACCGGACGTTCATCAAATGACTCCGTTAAATACACTCTATTTTTATCTCCAATGTATTTATACTAATTAATTAATCCAATTAATTAATTATATCAAATACAAATATATTTATCGACTTGCGAACTAGTTAAGCATTCGAGCTTTAAACACTTCCAGGGCATATCTCCTTATCTCTATAAGGAGTATAATGTTTGCTCTCAAATGCAAGGACTATTATTCTATATACCAAATCACAATTCCAGTGATAATTGCCTTATTAAATATAATATTCATAATTACAATACAAATGTTCTCACTCTCTCATCCTCTGAGTGGCATTCGAGGGAATATTCCTAACAATCTCCCACTTGCACTCAATTCCACAAACTCTGGTATCAAATACACATACTCTCCAGATGTCTCTCTAAGACCTTTTAAGATAGTGGCTTGGTAAGCGGATCATCAACGTTATTTGATGTGTCTACTCTCTGCAGTATAACATTCCCTTCCTGAATTATTTCTCCAACAAAACTCGCAATATGTTTGGTGTTGTAGTGAGCCCTAGGCTACTTAGCCTGCGCAACAGCTCCATCATTGTCACAGAACAGCGTCATGGGCTTCTCTGCATTAGGAACCACTTGAAGTTCCTCAGTGAACTTATTAATCCAAAAACCTTCTTTAGCAGCCTCCGTGGCTGCCTGATATTCGACTTGATATGTAGAGATTGCAGTCGAGCTTTGCTTGGCACTTCTCCAGGATACTGCTCCACCATTCAAAGTAGAGACCCTGATATGGACATCTGAGCAGCCATGTCTCCCTAAAAATCTGAGTCCGTATAACCCATCACTTTAAGTTCTCCATCGCCGTATGTAAGAACCAAGTCTTTAGTACTCCTTAGGTACTTAATAATGTTCTTCACAGCAGTCCAATGTTCTTGCCCTGGATTTGACTGAAACTGACTTACTATGCTCACAGCATAGGCAATGTCCGGTCTAGTGCAAAACATAGCGTACATGATGCTACCTACTGCCGAAGCATATTGCTCATTTCTTTTCTCTCTTCCTCACTTTGAGGACACATCTCTAAGGAAAGTTTTGCACCATGTTGCACAGGTAGAAACCCTCTTTTAGAATCGTCCATCCTAAATCGCTTCAGGGTCTTTTCTATGTAGAGGGCTTGGGGAAGACCTAACATTCTTTTCGCTCTATCCCGGTAGAGGCGAATACCCAGAATATAGATAGCTTCTCCCAAGTCTTTCATTGAGAACTCTTTAGAAAGCCAAGCTTTCATAGAACTGAGCATTCCTACGTCGTTTCCTATAAGTAGAATGTCATCTATATATAGTATTAATAATGCAATTTTGCTCCTACTAACCTTCTTGTAAATATAGGGCTCCTCTTTGTTTTGGACAAAATCAAACTATTTGACTGTCTCGTTAAAACAAAGATTCCAACTTCGCGAAGCTTGCTTCAGTCCATAAATAGCATGCAGAAGTTTGCATACTTTATGAATGTTGGTTTGAGATATGTTGGAGCAATAATGGTCGGTATAGCCGTTTGGAGATAGAGTTATAAAGCTCTTTCGCGTTGCGGAAGCGATTTAAATAAAGTGCAGAAAATAAATCGACACAAGAATGTATAGAGGTTCGGCCAAATATGCCTGCATCCTCTCTCGGTATCTTTTTCTCTAGGCTTAAGATAAACCTCTGCACCTCTCTTCTATCGGTCGAGGGATAACCGTTACAAGCTCATCTTCTATCGGTCCGAGTAAAACCGTTCAATCACTTGTCTTTATGTCGGTCCAAGCTAAACCGTTTTCCTTTTCTATTGGACAAGGAATCAACCACTCTAGCTTTCTATCGGTACTAGATAAACCTCACTTAGATATCGATTGTGATTCTAACAATGCAGGATCCTTGATCCTAATAACACCGAATCCTATCGTATCTTTTCTTTTTTTTCTCTTGTATGATTTTGTGTATAATACTCAATCACTATCAATTTAAGCTCAAGAACAACAACTATAATGTTTACAATGATATCTTAAGTATGATTGCTTTGCTCAATGTTGTTGTAGGATCAATACCATTAGAAGTGGTATTTATAGGTATTGGAGCCTCAACTAGCCGTTAGCCTCTTTAGCCTCCTTTACGTACATTATAGCCTCTTCTTTACATACGTTAGTTTCGTTATATACATTAACATCAATATGTTATGTACGCTATGCTTCATACAAAACAGTCCAGTAGCCTTTGGGGTCTTTGTTACGTACGTTATCAAATTGCCCATTACGTACGTTAACATTGGTCAAATTGTCCATTGCATGCTGACCTATGTCATGACGTCATCTTCAATGTTCATCTTGTTTGAATTCACAAACACATCATTACGTACGTTATCTTTCATGTGTTACGTTATGCTGTCAATATAGCGTACGTTATCTTCCTTTTGACCAGCTTTTTGCGACTTCGATTTCTTCATTGTTTTGTTTCGATTCTTTGTTGTTTTACTTTGTTTAACAACTTAATCATCAAAACTCGATTAATGAATATTTGGAATAAAATATTCCAACAATCTCCCCCTTTTTGATGATTACAAAACAACACCCTTGAATGAATAAAACCTGCAAAATATAAATATATGTATATTTGTACGAATCAAAGTTTTCTGCTTTGATCGTTTCGTTAGTTATCCCATCTTTTTCTTTTATCCTTTTCGACTTTTTCGTTTTCATTTTTCAACTTCTTAGTTGATTTTTTGACTTCTTCGAATATTTCGGGATTTCACTTTTTCGACTTTTCTTCGTCTTTTCCTTTCTCCCCCTTTTTGCATTTTATTTTTCTCGTCAGTCTTCCATGACGCTTTTTATCTCATTCATATCTTTTTCCCCTTTTTGTTATCAGCAAAAAGTGTAATATAAATGAATAAGAAATACCAATTGATGTATAAAAATATGCATGATAGGGTAAAACTCCCCCTGACAAAAATATCTCCCCTTTTAAAAAAATATTACTCCCCCTCAGCATAATACTAATGTGATGAAAATCAATTTTTGGGGACCCAACCGAGAGTTGGTTTTTGTTTGGATATATTGACGATGTTCGGAATAATGGTTCCTTTTGAAATTCAAATCTTTTTAATTTTAATCGTCCGTCGTGGGCTTTTGCAATTCGAAATATGGTGCCCAATTTTCAAATATTTATCGCATCGGGGTATTTTGAAATTTACGGATTCATTTTTAGAATGTTGTTTGAATCCTAACCCTTGTTTATTCAAAGTATATTTCTGAACCGAGAGGATTTTTTCAAATTTTTCGTTTCCACACGAAAATTTCTTCGTTAAGTTTTTCAGCTCGATTTGAATTTTCAAGAGATCATTCTTTAAAATATTTTCATTTTAATGCAATGCGAATGATCAGTTTCGATAAACTTTACCTTTTCAAGAATTTTGGAAATCTCGGTTTCCAATAATTTATTTTTCGATTGTAGGGATTTAATCTCGGATAAAGCATTTTGATAATCCGTATGCAATAACTCAAATGTTTCAAAAAGTTCGTCGTAGGAGTTACTTACTTGACTTTCGACGTTGCTATCGTCGAATGAACTTTTGGCCATAAGAGCGAGATTATTTTGATTGATAAAATCATCATCTTCGTCTTCATCGCTCCATGTTGCAATTAGAACCTCCTTCTTGGGTTTTGCTCGGCAGTTTTTCGCAAAGTGGCCTGGTTTACCACATAATCGATAATTGTTGTCGAATTTCTTAGGTTCGCCCTTTTGGATGTCCTGCTTTCTCCGGTTTAATAGATGTTGGAACTTATTAATATTTTTGGCATAATATGCCGATTCTTCGTCGTTTTCATCGATCGGGATTTCTTTTCTCTTAGACATCTTAGCCTTCATGGCTATCGTTCTTTCCTTCGGCTTCGATTTGGTATTCTGAGATTTTAGGACAATCTCGTAGTTTATAAGTGAACCAAGGAGAGCACTAAAATCAAGATTGTTTAAATCTTTAAATTCCATTATAGATGTTACCGTACTGTCCCATTCTCGAGGTAGTGATTGTAGAATCTTCTTAACTTTTTCACTACTCGAAAGTGGTTTTCCAAAACATACCAATCCATTAGTGATGACTGAAAAATGGTCGAGCATGATCGTGATGGATTCATCATCCTTCATTTGAAATAGCTCGTACTCGTGAAGGAGCATGTTTATTTTCGTCTCCTTGACTTGAGACTTTCCCTCATGTGTGACTTCAAGCATTTTCCAAATCTCTTTGGCACTGTCACACGAAGATATCTGGTTGTGTTCTTCCGGATTTAAGGCACAATACAATAATTGTGTTGCTTTGCAATTATAATGATCATTTTTCCAATCCACGTCATCATATTCTTCAAAAGATTTAAGCGTACCGTCGGATTTGAGAGGAATTTTCGGACCAAGACATATCACTTTCCACAGCTGGACATCATAATCTCGGATGAATATTGATATCTTTTTCTTCAACGTCATGAAGTTTGATCCATCGAAGAATGGTGGTCGGTTAAGATCAAGACCTTCAACCGGAGCAATTTGAAATGTCATTTGGATCGACTCCTTGGATGTTAAGCCACCTATTGGAGGTACCGCTCCGATACCAATTGATGGAGCAATAATGATCGGTATCGCCTTTTGGAGATAGAGTTATAAAACTCTTTCGCGTTGCGGAAGTGATTTAAATAAAATGCAGAAAATAAATCGACATAAGGATTAATAGAGGTTCAGCCAAACGTGCCTACATCCTCTCTTTTTCTATAGGCTTAAGATAAACTTCTACACCTCTCTTCTATCGATCGAGGGATAACCGTTACAAGCTCGTCTTCTATCGGTCTGAGTAAAACCGTTCAATCACTTGTCTTTATGTCGATCCAAGTTAAACTGTTTTCCTTTTCTATTGGACAAGGAATCGACCACTATAGCTTTCTATCAGTACTAGATAAACCTCACTTAGATATCAATTGCGATTCTAACAATGCCGGATCCTTGATCCTAATAACACTGAATCCAATCGTATTTTTTTTCTCTATTGTATGATTTTGTGTATAACACTCAATCACTATCAATTTAAGCTCAAGAACAACAACTATAATGTTTACAATGATATCTCAAGTATGATTGTTTTGCTCAATGTTGTTTTAGGATCAATACCATTAGAAGTGGTATTTATAGGCATTGGAGCCTCAACTAGTCGTTAACCTCTTTAGCCTCTTTTACATACGTTATAGCCTCTTCTTTACGTATGGTAGTTTCGTTACGTATGTTAACATCATTATGTTACATACGTTATGCTTCATATAAAACAGTCCAATAGCCTCTGGGGTCTTCGTTACATACGTTATCCAATTGCCCATTACGTACGTTAACATTGGTCAAATTGTCCATTGCATGCTGACCTATGCCATGACGTCATCTTCAACATTCATCTTATTTGAATTCACAAACACATCATTACGTATGTTACCTTAGCAACATTACGTACGTTCCCTTAGTAACATTACGTACGTTATGCTGTCAATATAGCGTACGTTATCTTCCTTCTGACCACCTTTATGCGACTTCGATTTCTTCGTTATTTTGTTTCGCTTCTTTGTTGTTTTACTTTGTTTAACAACTTAATCATCAAAACTCGATTAATGAATATTTGGAATAAAATATTCCAACAAGATATGAATCCCTTAGGCTATTCCCTGTAAATCTCCTCCTCGAGGAATCCATTTAGGAATGCCGTTTTCACATCCATTTGCCATATTTCATAATTTAAGTGGGCTGATATGGCAAGCATCATGCGAATAGACTTAATCATAGCTACATGCGATAAGGTCTCGAAGTAATCGGTTCATTCTCTTTGGGAATAACCCTTTGCCACAAGCATGGCCTTATCGGTATCAACCTTGCCATCTCCACCAGTCTTTCTTTTATAGATCTATTTGTTTCCAATAGCACTATGCCTTTAGGACGATTTACTAAAGTCCAGACCTGATTAGCATGCATTGAGTCTATCTCATCTTTCATAGCTTATTGCCACTTGGCGGAGTCAACATCTACCATCGCTTGATCGTATGTAGAAGGATCATTCTCTTGACTACTATCTGTCATCTCATGGACACCCAGTTCCTCTTGATGCAGATAGCCATACCTCTCATGTAATTGAGAAATTCTACTAGACTTGCGAGGTTGTGTTTGTATTTCAGAAGGTTCGGTTCTAATATCTTCCACATGTGTCTCATTTAGGGTTTCTTTTATTTCTTCCAAAGAAATATTTCTACCTTCGCCTCCTTCCTGAATAAACTGATCTTCCAAGAAGTGTGCTTGTATAGCAATGATGATCCTATTGTCTTCGTGCATGTAGAGTAGATATCCCATGGAATCCCCTGGATATCCTATGAAACGACCTTTTACGGACCTAGCTTCCAATTTCTCTACTTTAGTCTTCTTAACATAAGTAGGGTATCCTCAAATCCTAATGTGATTAAGACTTGGTTTCCTACCTCTCCACATCTCATGTGGAGTCTTAGGTACGGATTTGGAACGACATCTGTTCAATATATGTGCAGCATTAAGGAGCACATGACCCCACATATAAATTGGTAGATCGCTGTAGTTAAGCATGGAGCGAACCATGTCCAACAAGGTTCGGTTCCTTCTTTCTGATACACCATTTAATTGTGGAGTAGCTAGAGGAGTGAATTGTGACACTATTCCTAGTTCTTTTAAGAACTCATCAAACTCGGTACTCATGTACTCACCACCTCGGTCTGACCGAAGAGTCTTAACATGGTTACCTGTTTGATTTTCAACTAGGGCTTTAAATTCCTTGATTTTATCAAAAGCTTCAAACTTATGTTTCATTAAGTACATGAACACATACCTAGTATGGTCATTATAGAATGTAATGAAATACTGAAAGCCATCTCGTGCCACTTCAAAAGGGCCACAGACGTCGGTATGGATCAATCCAAGTTTTTCATCGGCTCTTTCAAAAGTCCCTACGAAGGGTAACTTAGTCATTTTGCCGTGAAGTCAAGATTCACAAGTTGGATAGGGATCTGATCCCAATGGACCCGTAAGCCCATCTTTCTCCATTTTTTAACCTTGGTCTGACCAATATGACCAAGTCTAAGATGCCACTTAAGTGCTTGGTTTGTTTCATCCCTACCACGCTTCCTAGTTATAGTATTCACGGTTATTTTATTCTTTAGATTCAAATGGTATAAACCATTTAATAATGTAGCATTACGAACCAATTTATTTCTGAAATAAATATGACAGGACCCATCTCCAATAAAGAAGTGAAATCCCTTTCGGTCCATGACCGGAATTGATACAATATTCTTACGCCCCTTGGGCAAAACAAGTACATCATCTAAAGTAAGAATAAAACCAAATTCTAAATTCAACATAAGGGATCCAATATCAGAAGCCTCGACACAATGTCCACTTCCGACGGTTACCATCACCTCTCCTGAATCCAGCTTCCTACTTCATTCCAGATCCTGATTCATTGTACAAATGTGAGAACTCGCACCGAAATCAAGTAACCAAGAAGTAGAATATACAGTTACAGAACAATTTGTTTCCAAAACCAGTAGTTCCGTACCTGAAGGCGCATTACGATCAAGCTTTAGAGAGTACCTCTTCCAGTGGCCTAGCTCACCGCAGTTAAGGCACACATTCGTTTTCTTGGCCCCTTGGTCTTTTGAACCATTGGGGCTTCGCCCTTTCCCTTAATCTTGGCTACTAGACCTAATTGCTTTTTGTTCTTTTTCTTCTTATTCTTGGACTTCCAAGTCCCAGAAGAAATCACAAGTGCAGCTTTCCCTTTGTCTTCATCTGAGACTGGGCAGTCGTCAGATTGTTCATTAGCCCAGTTAAGTTACTTGCAATCTCATTGCAGTTGAAGTTCATGACAAATTGAGAAAATGAGTCAGGAAGTGACTGCATGATAAGGCCAGTTTGGAGAGATGCATGCATCTGAAAATCAAGATCTTGTAATCTCTCAATCATTGAGGTCATCTTGAGGACATGGTCCCCAATTTTCTCTCCTTCTTTCATCCTGGCGTCGAATAATTCCTTTGATATCTTATATCTAGCAGTTCGACTATGCTCTCCATAGAGCTCAGCGAGGTGCGCTAAGATGGCTCTCGAAGACGTCATATTTTCATGGGCACGCTGAAGCTCATTAGTCATTGAGCCTAACATGTACCTCCCCACTCTTATGTCGTATTTTGCCCATTTCTCATGGGAATCGACATCTTCCTGATTGGCTCGGGTTCTTTCAGGAGCCGATAGAATGTCCGCCTCCAAGACGTATCCCAGCATTTCCATAGTGAGGACAATCCTCAAGTTCCGAAGCCAGTCCACATAGTTTGGACCAGTCAGGACGTTCTTTTCAAGTAGTATAGCGAGTGGGTTCATTGTCATCTTGAGAGATTTTGTTAACTACAGAGAATAATTTAAGATTCATTAGTGATTGTTTAATTATGATCCGAGTAAATAATTTATGGACTTTCTTTATTCATAACTCAGCTCCTACTATTTTATCGGCATTTGCATACTCCCATGTGAAATCCGGAAGTTACAGTTGACTTCTTAGTGGTGATCAAGTTCTTTACAAAGTTTAATAGAGGGCAACCCATACGGTTTCTATTCTATCATTCCTTATAAAGTGGTGTCTAACACCAACCCATCTAATGGATGATTCGATCTTCTTTTACCTCTAGTTCTCTTGCCCTCAACCCATTCGGTTTTTATGGCTCGCTGAACTATCTAACTTTAAACCATCAACTCCTATTAGTCTGACAATTGAATCTTACCCGGCAATCCATACGGTTTCTAGGGTTTGATTTGTCACAACCAAAGGCATCTAATGCACTCTAGGAATTTATCAACCTTCCCCAAAAATATTAACCCGACATACTCGGAAGAATAATATTTCAGTTTAGATTTCAATTTTCCAAGAGTTTGTTGGAGGGTAGGAAACCTAGTAACCTTTATAACATAGTGTTTATAAGTGGGAGTACTAACGCGATTATATGTTACACTTTGCACATTAATCTGTTTATAAGCGCAGTTTGTCGGTTTGTTTGTTTGTCATACAATATGAAAACATACACAACCTAAAACTAACAACATGCAGTTCATGGACCATTCCTAGAACAAAAACATCGTAATCTAATTACATGTCTTCGGTCTTGAATCTTCGTCTTCTCGATCGGATCTTCTTCCGGTCTTCGTCATTACATATAAATTTTACATTTGAAAAATTATATCCTATGCAAGTTTTCTAGTAAAATAAATAGGCTCAAAACGGCCTTTACAACCCAATCGAACAAAACAAACGATTCAAAACTAGGTCCATGAACTACATTCCCATTCAAAATTAATGCAACAATCACATTAAATAAATGGTAAAATGAGTAATCTAAATATTTATCTAATCAACAAAAATAAATCCAACAATTAGAATTAATCCAATTAATTCACGTAACAGTTGATTTTAATTTGTTTAGGAAAAAATAAGTATTTCATTAAATTAATTCATTTAAAAATAAAATTACCATAATTATATTTTAGTCAAATTAAATCCAATTTAATTTGTGGGAAATTAATTACCGGCCGAAATATGAAAAACGGAGTCGAAAAACACACGGGCCGGATAAGCCAGGAGCTGCCCAGCACACTACCCAGCAAGCTGCCGAGCAGGGCTGGACCGCATGGCCGGATCGCGATCCACTATTGGGACCGCACGGCAGCGCCTGGCCAGCTTCAAGCTGTCGGGTCTATTCTCATTTTCGACTCATTTTTTTGCCCCGATTCCAAAAATAATAATTTTTAATCTTTATATTACACATTTAAATCAGTTTTTGAAAAGAAAAATAGATTTTCATTGTAACATAAAATCATGAAAAATTAATTTTTAGACGAACAATTGAAAATCAACGATTAAAACGACTATAATTCCAAATCATAAGAACATCCAAACAAGCATTCTAAATGATAAATATCGTATATACGATTGCAATACCTCGCTCTGATACCACTGATGGGATTCGGTGAATAAAAACGAGATACGCAGTGGAAAATAAAACCGGTCTAACCGGATAAAACCAAACCTAAAAAACGGCTCGATCAAGCATCGTATAAACGAGTATAAAATTGGTGAAGATAATATTTAGAAGTCATACCCTCATAGACATTTGATAATATCTTCTTAAAGTAAAAATTCCCGAGCCAAGCTTTGATCGTTTCCCGGTCTCCAACACGAACACGAATCCAATTCGTTGTAGCTTGATGAATGATCAAAACACCGAAGATGCCGAGTGTATATACTTCACACGCGTCGGATGTTGACCGAAAATTCCAACGGAACTCCGTTCTTCACGAACACGACTAGGAAGTTATCATAGGAATTTTCTCTCTATTTTTTCTTATAATTCTACCACCTCTAAGATGAAGAACGAAACAAGAAAAATTTCTTCCCCTTGGTGTATTAGCTCTTGGCCGAACCTCTCTTAGTGGTGGTGGTGTGATATATTTTCTTTTATAAACATATTCCATGATAATGTGATAATATGTGATTAAATCAAACATGATCCTCACATCTCATCATTTGGAATTATGTGAGAAAGTCTCACCACCCACCATAAAGAAAAAGACAACCAACTAATCAAATACACATGGGGTGGGGTAGCCTCCTTGGAAATTTCTAGGAAACGGGCCGAGTCACTCGACTCGTGTACCGGACGTTCGTTAAACGACTCCGTTAAATACACTCTGTTTTATCTCTAATGTATTTATACTAATTAATTAATCTAATTAATTAGTTATATCAAATACAAATATAATTCTCTAGGAAATATTATTTATGAGTTAAATTAATTACCCAGTAACTTAATTTCAATTCGTGAGACCGCTATTTGGTTTATCCAATAAATCATAACTAGATATTCAATATCTAATATTAATAGAGAGATGATAAATTCATATTTATCCGTCAATGATCCTGATGCGCGACTCTATAGGTCCGTCTCAGCCGGCATTGGGAGCAACCAATGAGTGCGGACAGCACAGCGGGCCGCACTGTAAACCTCGACTGAGAACGAATGAAGGGATCATTCCAGAACCATTATGTCGTGAATATCGTATAGGTATAGACCCTTCAATCATATGTGCCGGTCAAATATTAGGGTCACGGTAAAGTCAAACCCTATTGTAACTTGACTCTATGCATTTGTTAATGCAAACCGAGGTCACCGAGGTCTCGTGTATCAAATACAACTAACTCTAAATGCTTTGGCCAAAGACTTATGATCTCATTTGCCATTAACCGCATAGGGCATTTACCTGCTCACTAACAGGAGAAAGAATCATCTCTCGGTATTCAGTAGAGACTGCTACTTCCCCACTAAGTTGCATTTCGAGGTTGACCCCACCAACCGGCGATTGGATCGAACTACTCTAATGACTAACTTAATGTCACAAGTAGATCTCCTACTAAAACCTCAAGTCAAAGGTCCACGTATACCTATCACAACCTTTCCATTCAGTCATTGACTAACCCTGAGTGATATCCATGTGACTGAATCGAGGTTAGTCATGTACGAGTATACTAATCTCATTAGCATACCTATAATGTGTGATCCCACTAACTCTTAGTGAAGACAGACACTCTTCATGTCAAAGTACACATTATACAAATCTTAGCTAAACTCAATGCCCAATTAAGTTTTATCGACTTGCGAACTTGTTAAGCATTCGAGCTCTAAACACTTCCAGTGCCTATCTCCTTATCTCCATAAGAAGTAGAATGTTTGCTCTTAAAGGCAAGGGCTATTATTCTATATACCAAATCACAATTCCAGTGATATACACTAATATAGAAATAATAATTGCCTTATTAAATACAATGTTCATAATTACAATACAAATGCTCTCACTCTATCATCCTCTGGGTGGCATTCGAGGGCATATTCCTAACAGGGGTAACTTGATGTATGATGTTAGTGACTTTGTATCGAAGTGTTTGACCTGTCAGTAGGTTAAGATCAAGCATCAGCAACCCATGGGATTATTACGACCACTTCCTATTCCAGAGTGGAAGTGGGAAGATATCTCTATGGATTTAATTACAAGCAGCCTAGGACTCGGATCGGGATGAACATGATTTGGGTCATTTCCGATCGACTAACCAAATCTGCTAATTTTCTGAGTATTAAGGATACTTGGGGACCGGAAAAATTATCTCGGGTGTTCATTACAGAAACTGTGAGGTTACATGGGACTCTTAAGAGTATTATTTCTCATCCAGATGGTCGATTCGTCTCACATTTCTGGCAGGCTGTCCGTTGAGCTTTGGGGACCGAGTTGAGACTCAGTACATCATACCATCCCCAGACAGACGGACAGTCAAAGCGAATGATTCATATGCTTGAGGATATGTTGAGAGCCTGTGCCCTAGACTGGAAGGATGATTGGGAGTCGCACTACCGCTGATCGAGTTTACGTACAATAATAGTTGACACACTTCGATTAAGATGGAACCATTTGACGTTTTGTACGGAAGATGGTGTAGACGGCTGCTTGCCGGGACTATGCATCCGAACTGATTGGTACTGAACCTGATTTATTAGTTGAGACGAGAGAGAAGATCGCCTTAACTCGTGATAGACTATTTACTGCTCAGAGTCGACAAAAGTATTATGCCGACACACATCTCTGCCCATTTGATTTTGAGGTTGGAGACCATGTGTTGCTGAAGGTATCGCCCATTTTTTTCTAACAATTTGGAGTCATTAATTCTTAAGGACAGTTTTGAAATTGCAAATTTTGTCATGTCTGAGTTCTAGTAATTTATGTGAGTTCGATTTTGGTTTTCATTTGAGAAAATGAAAACGGTCTCATAGAGATATAAATTATTCCGCCGCGCTCCCATCTCTCAGTTCTCCCGCCACTGTCGTCGTTCATCTCTCAATTTTCCCGACACCGTCGCTCTCAGCTCTTATCTCTCATCATAGGTATGCCTCTTAGCTCTCAACTCTCGTATAAAATTGAGTTTATTTGAGGGCTTGAGTATGTTCAGTTCCAATTAAAATTAGGGATTTTAATGGGATTTTAATTAGGAAGAGTGAGTATATAACTAACAATATACTGTCAGTTAAACATTTTGTTTATTTATTTTGTGTTTATATATACAAATTTGTAATTTGGGTTTTGAAATAATTAAATGATTGTCAGCCTTGAACAATCATTTACTTGGCCTCGCTCTACTTGTTGAACGTATTAGCTTTGTGACTGAGTAAGTTTGGTGCAGTTTGATTTCGTCTTGTTTTAATATATAAAATATATATTATGTATCATATGATTCTTGATTTCACATGCTAATTCTTTTCTCTCTTCTTTTCCAATGTTGTAGGCAAGTTTCATTCTACACTGGTCCAACAGGTATGTTCAGTATATACCAATTAAAAAAATAGCTAAAATTTATGGCTGAAGTTAAGAGCTAAATTTGATGGCTTATATCTTAGCGGATGTATAATTTCTCTCAGTAATAAGATGCTGATGTTAAGTCTAGGTAGAAATATGTGTGTGTGTGTGTGTGAGTATCTAATCATGTGATTGATAGTTTCAAATATTTTATTTGGATTGTACTGAGTTTGTTAACTTGAGTTTGGCATTCAACATGAGGTTTAAACTTTGAATTTGCAGGAGGACTTTTGAACACAGCATGTGGTAATGCAACAAAGCTAATAATTGCTTTATTACACCATGGGAAAATTTATATGCTCAAGTATTCACTTTATGGTTCTGTTCTATCAAACCTTCTGCTTGTTCTTGGAAGCTCACTTTTATGTGGAGGATTGGCAAACCTATACAAGAGCAGAAATATGACAGAGTAAGATATATGTAGATTCCCTTTAAAAAGTCTTATGTAGCAACATACATCATTAGCGTCCGTTACTAGACTGTCGGTACACCTTCGATGGCTGTCTTTACGAAAATCATGCTTCTAATAATTAATATCTTAATGTGGGAGGATCACCTAAATCTGTTAATTCAGATGGTAATCCTTGCTAGTGTTGGTTTTTTCTTTATGAAAGCATTTAACAAGAGAATGAGATGATGAAGGAATGAGAGCTTCATCTTATTAAAACAACTCATTTTTTTTGTTTGTTTCTGATTACTCACTGTGCTTTGGAAAAGAAGAGCTTAGTGTTCTACTCACTCTAAGTTTTTTGATCTGATCAATTTTCTGGTATTGTTGCTAACGTTATTTTCTTTATGTAACTCATGCAGACGGAGATAGACAAGCAAAAAACAACCATCATAAGTTAGGATCGACTGGCCTTGCATTACATTATGCAAATATCATTACTCAAATCGACACACTAGTGAGTTTTGATTATATATTTTGCATAGATGGATATATATATATATAATGGGTTATCTGAATTCAGTGTTGTCACAATCATCTAGCAAAATATTAGAACGGAAAGTTCAGTTACGGATATGCGAGTTCTATAGGCAAAAGATCTTCAATGGAGGATTTTGATGATACAAGGATTGAGGGTGTAGATGGTGAGGTCATTGGTCTGTTTGGAGTCTTTGATGGCCATGGTGGAGCACGAGCTGCAGAATATGTTAAACACAACCTTTTCAGTAATCTGATTAGGCACCCAAAGTTTATTTCTAATACCAAATCGGCCATAGCCGATGCTTACACTCATACCGACTCGGAATTCTTGAAATCCGAAAACAATCAGAACAGAGATGCCGGGTCAACTGCTTCAATTGCTATCCTCGTTGTCGACTGTTTATTGGTGGCAAATGTTGGGGATTCAGGAGCTGTTATTTGCAGGGGTGGCAATGCTATTGCTGTCTCTCGAGATCACAAACCGGATCAAACAGACGAGAGGCAGAGGATTGAAAATGCTGGAGGTTTTGTGATGTGGGCAGGAACGTGGAGAGTTAGAGGCGTGCTTGCTGTTTCCTGTGCATTTGGTGATAGACTTCTAAAGCAGTATGTGGTGGCTGATCCAAAAATTCAGGAGGAAAAAGTTGATGGCACCCTCGAGTTTTTTATCCTTGAAAGTGACGGACTTTGAGACGTGGTTACAAATGAGGAAGCCGTATTGATGACGAAGCCAATCTCGGATCCAGAAGAAGCCGCCAAGAGGCTAATGCAGGAAACTCCTTAGAGGGGCAGCGGAGATAATATCACTATTGTCGTCTTCCGATTTATGGCCAACCAAGAGGGATCCCCTAATAATACTAATACCACAGTCTAAAAAAACAGCGTCATGGTTTTTTCTCTCTTCTCTCTACTTTCATGGGGGACGGAATAGAACCAAATAGTAGAAACTGACACCATCTTTCATTAAAAATGTACATATATATATATATATATATATATATATATATATATATATATATATATATATATATATCAGTGTTGCTAAAATAATTGAAAAGTAAAAAATAAACTTGTGTTTGTTTGCAGACAAGTGTGATGACACATCTCCAGATTAGTGGATATCAATGTGATTGTGTAAAAAAAAAAAAAAAAACTAGGCACAATATCTCCAGTCACAGTTTTTTTTAAATGCAACTGACAGTGGTACTAACATATAGTTGATCAATAATATTTGCTACATGTCTATCATCATGCATATAAGATACTAACAATTTTATTTGTAGATCATACAGCTAAAGGGTATTTGGAAGTTCCGCATCATCTTCAAGCTTGAATATCTGCAAACGAAGGTCGGTACTAAAAACCAGTTCAAATACATATTAAAAACTCGAGACTGCACACTTTATACTTACTTTTTAGCACATTTTACAGGAAGGACCATGCCGTGAAAGTTCAACAAGTGAAATTGGAATGGTGTTTGATGATCCATGTCAAGTGAACAAGATAACAACATGTCGAATTATTATTATAAGACTTGTTGAATAGTAGTTGATGTTTGTATTTTGCGTCGAATGTTTGTTGGGATGTTAGTATTTGGTACTGAATGGCAGGGTGTGAATTTTGGATGGTATTATATCTGTATGGAATGATGTACATACGGAATGGTTATTGCGAGATTTTTATTTAAAGTGTTGCATTTATCTTTCAGTTATTGTTGCATTTATCTTCAGTAATATTGCATATTTTTAAATTAGTGTTACATATAACAACCATGTTATTGTCGGATATAAGAATAGTAATGTTGCAAAATGTAAGGTGGGACCCACCGCTGGCATGTCAAAAGGGCCCACTGCTGATGTGGATGAAGTGGGACCCACTATTGACGTGGCAAAAGGGCTCACTGCTGATGTGTCATTGGTTGTGGGCCCTACTTTTCTAAAGTGTATTCTCCTCTAAGCCAATATTTTTTTTGTTGCATATCTTTAGTTATGTGTTGCACTATGTACATAACGCAATACTTTTATTCTGTTGCATTAGAATGGAAAAGTGTTGGATTAGAGGTCAAATGTCACGCAATCAGATGCAACACCCACAAAGTGTTGGATATATCAATTTCTGGCCTAAGGCAACAGAAAATGGGGCATAATGCAACAATAGAAAGCATTGCATATGAGCACTTATGGCGTAGTGGATGGATCTATCTGCTAGTTGTAAAGAGACCGTAGTCGGCTTGGCCTCCCCAATACCTACCTTCTTGAAAATGGAAAGGAGTATAAGATTAATGCTGGATCCGAGATCACATAAAGCTATATCAAAGGATGAGTTTCCAATAGTGCATGGTATAGTGAAACTTCCCGGATCCCTCAATTTAAGCGGGAGCTTTTTCTGTAAAATAGCGCTGCACTCTTCAGTCAATGCCACTGTTTCATATTCTTCGAGCTTCCTTTTATTAGATAAGATCTCCTTCATAAATTTGATATAGCTCGGCATTTGTTCCAAGGCGTCGGCAAATGGAATATTAATATGCAATTTCTTGAAAACATCGAGAAACTTGAAAAATTGCTTATCTAACTTTTGCTTTTGAAGACGTTGTGGGAACGGGGTTGCTGGTGTAGGATGAATGGTCGAGACTGATCTTGACTTGGGCTCTTCGTCATTCACTTTCTCAACGGGGCTGCTCTTTTCTTTGATACTCTTTGGCTGCTCGTGTAGCTCTTTTCCACTTCGTAGCTCGATAGCTTGCACATTTTCCTTGGGATTCATCTCGATAGCACTTGGTAATACACCTCGTGATCGAGAAGATAATAAATTTGCAATCTGCCCCATTTGGACTTCCAAATTCCGAATAGAAGCGGAATGATTTTGTAGAGTAGTCTCCGTGCGAGTCATGAATTGGCTCGTGTTAGCCGCCATTTGAGCAAGTGCATATTCTAAAGAAACCTTTGGTGGTTGAGGAGGATGCTGTTGTGGCTGAGTGAATTGAGCTTGCAGAGGTTTATTTAAAGCTTGCCCGTTCCTCCATGAAAGATTGGGATGATTTCTCCACCCTTGGTTGTAAGTGTTGGAATACGGTTATTTTGACGATTTCTATTTCCCAAAAATTGAGCTTGTTCCATCTGAGATTGCTCAAAAGGATTTCCAACTTGACATTCAGCACTAGGATGAGATTCGTTGCACCAATTGCAAGTTTCCATGGTATTGGTAGAAGGAGTATGTGAAAAGGCTTGGAGTTGTTGAGTTAAAGCTGCAACTTGGGCTGATAGCGTAAAGATTGGATTGTTTTCGAAAATTCCCATAACTCACTTTGGATTCACACGTTCGGAATGCCACTGATAAGCATTTGCCGCCATAGCTTCCAGTAAAGAATGGGCTTCAGCCATCGTCTTGCCCATTAAAGCACCTCCAGCGGCTGCATCAACAAGAGTGCATGTAGAAGCACTCAGTCCGTTGTAGAACGCTTGAATATGCATCCAGTACAGTAGACCATGATGGGGGCATCTCCTTAGCAAATATTTATTGCTCCCATGCCTCATGCAGCAATTCCATCTCAAACTACCCGAAAGTAGTTGTTTCATTCCTGAGTCTCGCTGTCTTCGCCAGCGGAAAGAACTTAGCCAGAAAAGCTTGTGCTAACTCTGCCCAAGTTGTGATAGAGCCCGGCGGGAGTGAATTCAACCAAAACTTGTCCTTATCCCTTAGAGAGAATGGGAAAAGTCGTAGGCGAATGGCATCATCGGTAACACCGTTGGTCTTGAATGTGTCACAAATCTCGAGAAACGAAGCAATGTGAGCATTGGGGTCGTCATTCGTAAATCCGCAAAATTGGCTTGCTTGTACCATTTGGATGATAGCCGGCTTGATTTCAAAGTTGTTTGCTTGAATGGTCGGGCGTCGAATCCCCAAAAAGTTTGCATTGATTTGTGGAAGTGCATAGTCACGGAGAGCCAATGCTGGTTGAGCCTGCTGAAATGGGTTGTCAATCCCTTGGTTTCGAGTGTTGTCTCCCATGATATCCGTAATCAATAGCTCACGTCTTTCCTTCCTGTTTTTCCGTAAAGTGCGTTCGAGTTCAGTATCCAAAGGGAATAAACCTTCGTTACCAAATTTTCTCATGCACTAAACGAACTCCTGAAAGGAAAACAAATAAAAACAAATTTATACAAAAATAAAATAATGTTCAAATTAAGATTAAAATACCGAAATTGATATTAGTAAAAACAATCAGTCCCCGGCAACGGCGCCAAAAACTTGTTACGTATTTCTGTGAACGCAAGTGCACGTTGTCGTAATCAAGTAATAAATTGATGAGAAAAGTATCGTTCCCTCGAGGACTGATGTACTAAGTACCAATTTATTAGTATTTATAATTTTATTTGAACGATCGAAATTTTGGGGTTGAATAATTATCAATAACTAAATATTGCGATAAACAAAAAACAAACAATAAAATCGATAGTCCGATAAAAGAAAATCAAATAGGAGAAGAATTTAGGATCGAGAATTCGCCTCGATTAATCCGAATTATTCTTGATTAATAATATATATATGTAATTTCCCAATTTATTGAAAGCGAAGATTACAAGTTAATCTAATACCTATCCCGAGGCCAGTAGAATTTTCCAAAGCGAATAATTCACTCTATTCCTAGGTGAGTTAATTCGACATTAGCCAAAAAGATCTAAAATCTTCAAGCGAGCTTCGTAATTCTTATGAGTATATTCCTATCTCACAAGACACAAAGGTTTTCTCACAATTTTCAATACTTACTCTCCTCTCCCGATTCAAGTTACGTAGTTATAACCATTCAATCATAGGCCACAGAATTGAAAGCATTAAGAATAATTGGGGAAAACTCAATAGAAAAGGGAAAAATATCAATAACGTAAAATCAAGAATTAATCCATCATAATCTTGGTTTCATCTCAATCCTAGAATAAAAGGGTCTAGCCCGACATGCTAGAAAACAATACATAAATATTTGAATTAAACATAAGGAAGAAATTCAAACACAATTGATGAACTTGGCTTCTTCCGTTCTCTGTCCTTGCTCTCTGCTGCTAGGTATTCTCCTCCTCTCCTTCGATGATTTATTTTCTGACCTTCACTGCCTTTTTATAACCTTTTTTCTCCTACAAAACGCGTCCGAGGATTAGGTCTAATCCCGCCTCCAAAACAACCAAAATCGAGAGCTGAGTTCAGAGTTCCCGTGCCGCGGGCCGCGGCCCGGCTTAAGTGTGCCGCGGCCCTAGTCATCAAACAGCCCAGCCTGCGCAAAAAAATCATTACAGGCCGCGGCTCGTAGGGAGTGTGTTGCGGCCCCCCGTACAGTTTGTACCGATTTGCTGGGTTCTGTGCTTGTTCTGCGGCCAAGCTTTGGCGCGACGCGTCCCTCGACCGAAAAATGTCGTTTTTGGCTCGTTTTTTCATTTTCGAGCTTCAGGACTCTAATTTCTTTCAAAACATGTAAACATAATGCATTAAGAGCTCATTTACGCAGATTTAAACCCAAAATGGAGATAAAATAATGATATAAAGTGTACAAAATAACATGTAACACATATATCGAATAATCATCTATAAACGTGATGAAGTATTCGAAACCATCCTTAGCCTGGATGTTCATTGGACCACATACATCGGTGTGTACTAATTCCAATACATTTTGTGCACGATTTTCTTTGCTTTGGAAAGCCCTTTTAGTCATTTTACCTTCTAGACAGGATTCGCAGGTTGGAAATGACTCAACTTGGAGCGAATCCAATGGGCCATCGCTCACCAATATTTGAATCCTTCTAAGGTTAATATGACACAATCGTAAATGCCACAAATATGTTGGATTTATGCTTGAAGGTTCTTTTCTTTTATTAGGATTAGTCAAAGAATTAAGTGATTTATAATTATGCAAGGGAGCTGATGCAGCATTGATGATATAAAGTTCTTCATTATAAGTACTTCCGCAAATATATTCACCATTTCTTTTAATAATTTTATTATCTTCAAAAGAAACTGAATATCCATCACGACGCAATTTAGAAACTGAAATTATATTCATTCTAAAATTGGGTACCAATAATACATTATTTAGAACTAAAATTCTATCATCGACTTTTAACTGCACGACTCCCACTGCAACAGCATTCAGCCTGGAATAGTCTCCCCAGCTTATTGTAATCTCATCCGCACTAAGTACCTTGGTTACTTGGAACCCCTGCGAGTCATAACAAACATGATCAGTGGAGCCCGAATCCACTATCCACGAAGTGATAGAACAGGCAGCCAAACATGTTTTGACTACTAGTGCTTGAGACGTACCTTTCTTAGGGTAGTCACTATTGAAATGCCCTTTCAGACCGCAGTTGAAGCACTTGCCCTTCGGATTTTTGTTCGCCTCGGGCTGAGGAGCCTTGCCCTTAGCTTTGAAGGTTGTCACTTGCTTCTGGTCAACCTGCTTTTTCTTCTATCCCCATTTGGGTTTTGAAGAAGCAACATCAGTTGCCGCAAGAATTTGATGATAACCTTGTTTGAAGAGACCTTCGGCAGAGTGAAGCTCTGTCAGAAGTTCCGCCGATGTGTAAGTCCTACGATTCATATTGTAGTTTAGGTGGAACTGCTCAAAGCTTCTTGGTAAAGTGCTCAAGATAATATCGACCTGCGACTCCGCATCGATAGTGGCCCCCAGTATGCTCAGTTCGTTCAAATGAGACATCATTTTAAAACCAGTGAGCCAATAATTAGCACATCCGGTGTGGAGGAAGACTCTAATGTCAACGTGCATGCTAATTATTTCACAATTTAAACCAATTATGGAAGCCAATTTGATTTTGAAAAATCAATTTAAAATCACTTTAGTTATTTTGAAAAAGTAAGGTTTTTAATTTTCTCGTCCTAACATGCAAGGAAACATATCACGCATACATCCATACACGCCATACATCAAAACAATAAAACCAACAAAATAAAAAAATTGGATAATTAAATCCAATTATCATGGCTTTTATTCCTCGTTTTGAATAACGAGAAAATCTTCGGTTCGTTTGCTCCCACTGCTTCAAGCATATCGCGGAAAAATGAATTGAACGACCCGAACCGGACAACTTGACCCGCTGGCCGCTACCCGACCTGCAGCCCGCTGCCCGACCTGCTGCCGGAACTGCCCGACCCACTGCCCGACTGCCCGAACCACTGACCGACCTGCCCGACTACCAGACCTGCCCGAGTTGTGCTGCTGGCCGAGTGCATCAGGCCACGACCGAGTGCAGCTGCTGGCCGAGTCCTGATCGGCGCCTTGCTGGTCTCGATCGGTTCGTCCGATTGGGACTCCTCTTAACGATGGACTTCTTTCTCTTTCATAGTTTGTGTGTTCCAACTCGATTACAATTTTATTCGAAATAAAATACATCAAATTTACAGCAAATTATAAGAAAAATAAATCCTATTTTACCCGTGGATTTTCTCACGGGAAAAACTTATACATGCCTCAAAACCGGGCCAAATTACCAAAAACGTGTAAATAAATAAAAACATCACATAGCCATGACAATTGGATCATATTCTCCTGCAAGACAAATTCTAGCAAAATATTCCAAAAATCATACTACATGAATATTTAATTGCTAGCATATTAATCACCAAATTAATTAAATTGAACAGAACCTAAAGACCGGCTCTGATACCAATTGCTGGAATATAAAACGCAGCGGAAGCAAGTTGGCGAAAATATTTTAAGAAAGGTTTTATAAACTAACCAACATAAAAACCGGATATATTTAGGCTTGTCAATTAATTAACTAAATAGATTAACAAACAATTAAATACACATATTTACGCATGGGAGTCGGTAATTATACCTTTGACGCGAAGTGGTAGGAAATCCCTTTTGGTCGATTTATCTTCTCTTCGTACTCCTCTCCGACCTTCTTGTATATCTACCTCAAGATCTTCTAGAGTATATCTCGCCTATGTCCGGATGTCGTGTGGGCAACAATCTACCGGACTAAACTTGGACTACAATGGATCGGCCGAATTATCTTCTCAAGAAACTCACGATTTTTGTTCTCTCTATTTTTCTTGAATATTTTGGTATTTTAGAAAAATATTGTGTTAACTAAATTATGGAATCCAAGACACAAGTCAAGATCCACAATTAAACACATACACAAAAATCGATTTTCTTGCTTCAATAATGATGTAAAAATAGGCCAACACCAATGTCCTATTTATAGGTGTTTAGGACTCCAAATAGATATCTTCTTTTCAATATTAGGACTCTTCCTAATATTAAGACTCTATTAATATCAACTTAGTCCACTAAAAGGTTGATATTGCACTTCCTACCAAAATCCCAAATTACGAAATTGGACTCCTTTTTGAATTAATTATTTCCCGTATTTAAGATATTCCATGTCCATTAATTAATTTAAGCTACTGACAGCTTTTAATTAATTAATATATTATACATGAGTATACCACTCAACCTTTATTATTATATCGGAAAATTAATTCCACCTGCAGGGTTTAATATAATAATCCTTTCGAGTGCCTCAAGGGACATGATCAACCCGATTGGTCGGGACATGATTTCTAGCTATAATATTAATTATGATATAAATAATAATATTGCCCAAAATATCGAGCATATTGAGTCAATTATTGTGGCTCTCACCCATGATAAATCAAAGCAATAAATATTAAATATAAATAAATATTAATCACTAAAATTAAGAAATAATAATTGTCCGAGATGTACGTTCTTCTTATAGTCAGTACAGAAGAATCTATCTCACCTCGATCCTGTTCAACGTATAACGAATAAGCTAATATATGCTAATGGTTAAGACCAACCAATCTCAAACATATACTACAACCTCTTACATAACGGTCTAATGTTATATAGGTTGTGAACTAAATATTACTATATAAGGAACCGATAATGTGATCTTCTGTGTGACATGACACACCATATTATCTACAATATAAAGTAATTTAGACTACATTTTCATAACCATAGCGTGAAAAAATATGCAAAACATGTGATAAATGATTTAAATATTCTCATAGATAAAGACCGGGAAATTAGGTAATACAAGCATAAAGTATGCTTTGACGTATACAACCCTAACACGTACCTCGTCCGAAAAGTGGTCCTAGGAATATCGGACTCCTTCACCCGGAGCTGGTAGTATCCAGATCTCAAGTCAATCTTCGAGAATACCATTCCTCCCTGTAACTGGTCAAACAAATCATCTATGCGAGGCAAGGGAAATTTGTTCTTAATAGTCACTTTGTTCAGTTTCCGATAATCAATACATAAACGCAATGAACAATCTTTCTTCCTCACAAATAACACTGGCGCACCCCAAAGTCAGGCGTTAGGTCTGATATATCCCTTTTCCAATAATTCCCTCAACTGACTATTCATCTCATGTATTTCCAAAGGTGCCATGCGATACGGTGCCTTTCAAATCGGGGCTGTACTTGGTTCTAAATCAACTGTGACCTCGATCTCACGTTCCGATGGAAGTCCTGGCAAATCATCTGGAAAAACATACGAAAAATTGTTCACCGCTGGAATCGAAGAAAGTTCACCTCTCCCGTCCTCTGCTCTCGCAGCTTAACACCAGTAACCCATACAACCTTCCCTAATGAGTTTTGCCGCCTTCATGGCGCTGATTATAATTTTTTGACCCCTCCTCCTGTGTTCTGTAAATGAATGCTCGGTACCATCCTCAGCCAACATCAATATAACCCTCGTGCGATAATTCATTATCGCTTCATGTATATCAAGCCAGTCATCACCGAGGATCAAATCCTCATCAATGATATCCACAACCATCAAATTCGAAAGCCACACTCTCTTTGCAATTATCAACGGACAGTCTCTAACTTTTATATCCCCCACAATTCTATCCCCACTAGGCAATTTAACCATGAAAGGTTCACAAACAGACAAGCAATCAATACTCAATCAACGTACATAATTTAAAGAGATGAAAGAACGAGAAATACCAGAATTGAAAATCACTCTAACTGGATGAGAGAGAACATAAACGGGACCTGTAGCCTCTGGATCATCATCTCCCCTCATCTCATAATGCGCAGTTGCGCTGATCCAATACTAGAGGCTCCCCCTCTAACGGATTGACCCCGTCCTCTCCCCCGACCGAAAGTCTTAGACGATTAATCCAATGATGGCTTCTAATTAACACTTGGTTCTCCAGGCGTAGGAGCGGATGCCTGAACCCCAAGTATCTTTTCTCCCTTGGTACAAAATGTGGCTTTGTGGCCCGCCTGGCCGCAACTATAATATTTCAAATGAGGTAGGATGCAATAACGGTTGATATGGCCCTGCTGACTGCAGTTAAAACACGTCACGGCCCGATTGGCAACACTAAGGCCAGTTCTTAAATTCCGATTGCCTCCGGACGTATGAAAAGACTTTCCAGATGAGTAGTTTGTCGACCGAGATCTCTGTTGGTTGTTACTCTTACCGTCAGAAAAGTTACCGGAGGTCTTCTGCTTTTTACCTTCACTTGCCGTCTCTGTAGCCGCAAAGGACATATAATTGGTCAGTGCTTTGCCCTGATACTCCTTCAGTGTAGCAAATCCTGCCATGTGATGTCGAACGTTCGGCTTCATCTGCATGTCAAAGTGTTGGATTTTGTCTCTCCTATCTCACTTGACCCTTTACATGGAGTTGCTGATTGTACTCGATTATTGCCTGATATACGTAATGTCCTGGGGTTTAGCCTCGAAGAAGGATCGGATTCTGGCCTCTTGGACAGGCTACGGGCAATATTCGACTTTCATCAATTCTTTAAATTCATCCCGATTGACCACATGGTCTTGGGGTTCGACTGCCTGCCACCAGCTAGCAGCCTCTCTCGTCAAAAATTATTGTGCAATCGACACTTTACGTGCCTCTAGATAGTTCACCGCCACAGAAATATTATTCATTTCATTAATCCAGTTTTCCCAACCAGTTGGGTCCGTAGCACCAATGAACTGAGGAAGGCGTATTCGGACCACATCCTGTAACCATTTATCAGCCCCAGTATCCACCACAGGAGGTGGGTTGTTGAATTGAACCGTCTAGGTCAAAAGAGCCATCTGGTTTGCCACTTGCTGCAATATAGTGGCAACACCTATACCGGCATTATTCCCTTCGGAATTCCCTTGACTGGACGACTGGTCTGATGACCATCGGTACTAGGATGAACTGAATTCAACAAGGTAGGAGCAGTCGAACCAGCATCTGAACTGAGAGACATGGCCGCCCCCACTAGCTGCACCATGCCCTCATCCGCTACCGAGACCGCGTCAGCGCCCTCTACCAGCTGACATTCTAAAGAATGAAAAAAAATACATAAGCACAGTTCATAATATAACCGTCAAGGTGACAGGTTCCCCACGTTACGAAGTTGAAAGACAAGACAGTAAAGATGATAAGAAGGATAACAGAACCTACGAGTACCAGTCGTGCTAAGATGATGGCGGAGTAATGATACTGTGCTTACAAAATGACGCGACTAGACCCAAAATACCGACAGTCTAGGTATCTATATATCTAGGCTCCGATATCATAATCTGTTACACTCCCAAGATATTCGGGATATGTCACATTGCCATGAATCTTTACCTGGAATCCACAAGGCTAAGTTCATACATAATCTAATTCAACACTTCAATAATTTTATAATAATATAAAACCACAACCAAATCAATCGGATCGATCGATGGAACTCCAATGACAAAACTCAAATCCACAACAGACCACAATATCCAACAAAACAATGAGAAGAAAACAAATCCTATAGTGCTCGAGTACCAACAAACAGTTCATGAGAAAAATAACTCAAAAGACAGGACTCGAAGGAAACAATATAAATCATCATAGTATCACACCTGGCCGTCATCATCGTACTGCCCCGGTACTTGTCCATTCACATTCGTCGTACCTGAAATACATGAAATGTTTTCCCCCGAATGGGGTTAGCTGTGGAATAGCTAGTGCAAGTAATACAAATGAATCCTTACATCTTAGAATTTCAAAGTACATGCATCAAAAGTTTCAAAAGATAAGATAATGATTTCGGGAAATGCAAAATCCAAAATATGACAGTAGTAAAAATCCTCATGATTAACCTTGGACCCAACCTTGCGTGGACCCCTCTGAGGCCCTGTCGGACCCTCCCGGAGTGGTCAACCCAATGTTCTGTAAGTCACAAGGTGTCAGGTATAAGTCTAGAGGGGGTGAATAGACTTATAAAATCTTTTGCTTAAATAACTGGTTTCAAAAACACGGCTGAAATGAATGCAGCCTAGGTTACTCATCTGATAATAATGCAGGTAACTTTTGTCTGCTGTAAAATGCTTTTGCGGAATGACAGCTGACTTCGAATGAAACAGTTAATATGGATGTAACAGTTAAGTATGATGATGAAAGCAGTAAATCACACAGCACTTTTATAGTGGATTCAGAGGTGGGGTAATCCTCTACTAGTTCCCTTTTCTCCAAACTAGTTGGAGATAAATTCACTATAACTTCAGCCAGTGAAATTAATGTTAAAATGAATCTTGTTACAAAAGCTTCCAACTAGTGGAAACCCATGGCTGTTGCAACTCCTTCCCTTGGTTGCTTAACACCTCTTGCTCGAAAACCCGTAGATGCCTCAATAATTCACAAGCTGCCTATCACCTTCCAATCAAAAACTTGTGGATGTTTTACAACCTCTCACTTTCAAGAACCTAGTTCAAGAAAGCACCCCTTACTCAAACTTTAAGACAAAAGTGTTGTCTTCTCCAACTTAAGAGCTTCTCTGGATATGACTTTTATAAGCTAGCTCTTCATGGTGCTATAGATTTTCTTTGATTGCTTTGATTGCTTTGTTTGCTTGTAAGTATTGTTCGCATCGTACTTCTGCTTAATATTTCTTCAGATATTTATAGTACGACCCTTTAGCTTCTTCATAGCCATTACATCTTGTAATAATTCTGTCCGTTGGAGAGTGGACTTCATTGTTTATCTGTTCATCTCTTTGCAAGGCTTTGTCTCTTTTTTCAAATCTGACTGTTTGAAGATGTATCTTTCCGTTGCGCCACTTTTCTTGATTACTATAATTAGAATGTCTTCAGGGCGTGAAACTCTAGGAATAGAATATTCCTTAACTCTCGGGAATCAATCACTTTGTCCCCTTGGATTTTGCGTCTACATGAGTCTTGTTGTTATTATTGACTTTTCAACGTTTGCTGACGTGGACAGTTGATATCCAAAACTTGGCTGATATATCGTTTGAGGTAAACTCATTTAATATTTCATTTGGTCAACCCTGGCTGATATGTTGGTCAAACCTAGATAATGTTCTGCCTGGATAAAAGCTGCCTGATATCTGGTCTTCAGAAAGTTGGCTGATATTCTCTTGGTCAACCTCAACTGATACTATACTTTGACCAAAACCTCGACTGATATATTGGCTGTTATATACTTAGCCAATACTTGTCTTCTGAGATATTTCAGTTGTACTTCAGACTTGGTCAAACCCAGCTGATATTTTCCTTTGACTGAAACTCACCAAATATTTTATCGGTCAAACCCAGCTGATATCTTGTATTGACTAAAACCTCGGGTGATTATATGCATGTTCTATACTTAGCCCATTTTCTACTTGATCAACATGATCAATACTTAGCCTAATCTTTTAAAGGCCTATAAAAGACACTAATTAGGTTCTTCTTTACAATGCCAAGTACATACATTTGAAGTAATCTTGAATATAGGTATGACATCATCAAAATATTAAAATTATATTTCTAACAAATTCCTCCTATTTGATGATGGCAAAACTTAATGATCAACTGTAATAAAATCATCATACAAACAGGTAAAATACTGAAATGTAAAGACTTAGTTTGTTTGAGACAACTAGTGGTTGTCATTCAAGTCGACTGAAAATGAAGTTTCATTATTTTCGAATTACAGTAAAGTTCTTCAATTATAGATTACAATCATAAAACGCAAGTAAAAAAATACTAAGTGATTGAAAAAACTTAAAATCTCCCTCCTCTTCCTCTTCCTCTTCCATTAGTTTTTCCTGGAGGGAGAGACCTCGGTGGCTTTGCTCCTATTAGCCTCTTTGTAACTGGGATAAGCCCATAGTTCTTTTTCACTATTGAATAAGCAAACTCTTGTTCTTCTGGTGAGGTGTATTTGTTTTCAATGCATACTTGTCTGATTTTTTTTTTTGAAGAGCAACCTCATCCAGTTCTCCATTCATTAGGGTGGGTGCTTCTTCAGGTCTTAAATCTGGAATCATTCGGTATGCATTTAATTCCTTCTCAGCATGCTTTTTCAAAATTTCCCATAGATTGGGCCAGTTGATCTCCATGAAGTCTATGAAAATATGCTGTGGGGAGCAGTCAGGATCTTGAATGATTTCCCATAAGTAGTATTTTTCTATAAATTGCTTCCTTGATGTTCCCCACATTGGTTCAGCTCCAACACGCAAGAACTCCTCCACATAGTATAATTCTTTCCCTTCCCACTGAAGTGGCTCTGATTCTTCTCTTTTTAGCTGTTAGACCTTCTTCTTGTGATGCAACTGGGGTTTTTCTTTTCTGATAAGTTGAAGTTCCAGTCTCTGGAAAATGTATGATTTGAGGTGGTGCACTTCTGGGAAGTAGGGTTAATGCCTCATGCTTCCTTTTAGTCCTTATCTCTTCCCCCTTTTTGCCAGAATCAATAATATGTGCCAGCTGCTCCTCCAAGTTATGCATGAAGTCTGTTATGCCAAGAGGCATCCTTGAAGATGAAGGTGGTGGAGAGGGTTCCTTTTTATTAAAGAGGGAGTCCACCTTGGTGTTTAAGGACAGCAGGTGAGGTCCTACCTATGTTGCCAGAAGATTTGCAACTGTTTCCTCAACTATGGCTCTGACCATATGAGTAAAGTTAGGAGGCAGCTGATATGCAGGCGCCTCTCCCTGATGGGTGTTTTCAGTTGAGCTCTCCTGTACAGCTGACTTTTGAGTGATGGATTTCTCAGTTCAGATTCTCATGTCAGCTGCTTTCTGATCAGATGGGGTTTTTTCTGGCTGTCCAGATTCTTCGTCTTCTGTGGGCTGAGAAGAGCTGGAGGCCTGATCAGGTGCATCCTGATCATGGTCATCAACATTCTTTTTCTCTTCTTCTCTTACTTCATTCTATTCTTCTGCTTTTTCTTCTTCCTTCTCTTCCTCCTCTTCTTTATCTTCTTCTCTGACTTCTACTTTCTCTTTTTCAACATCTTCTTCTTTTTCTTTCTCTTTTTCAACAACTTCCTTTTCTCTCTCCTTTTCAACAACTTCTTTTTCTCCTTCATCATGCTTCTCTTTATCCTCCTTCAATTTCTTCATCATCAAAACACTTCTCCTGAGCTACTCCTTCCATAATGTCAAAAATGAATTGGTCCATATTTTGTTTGAAATTTGATATGAACCAGCTTTCATCCAATAGTAATTTAGGTTGGACTCATGACAGAATGCTATGAGGAGGTATTCAGTGGCTATGGGATAATCCCATCCAATTTTCTCAACTGACTCATTTAGCTCAGAGAATGTAAGGGTCTTTAGTCCCATCCATTCTTTATTAATATTGACAAAAGAGTATTTCGGCGCTTGTTTCCTGACCAATTTCAGTTGTGCCTTGGTAAGGTTCAGAGGGTTATTCTCCCTGAGGTTGAAGGAGTACTGGACATTTTGTTCCTCCGCTTATTCTTTCTGTGACACTAGGGAGTGTCAGGAGTGGAATCACCTCTAGTATCAGCTCAATAGAGTGACCTGGTTGTTCTGCTGATGAGGTGAGTGGTAGTGCAGCTCAGGTGTTGATGGCTTGCTGAATCTCCTCCTTTTCTTCAGATGAGTGGTCCTTCTGCCTCTTGGGAGATTATTCAGGGGATGATGTGGACAACATCTTCTCTCTCAGGTGACTGCCTCTTTAAGAGATTAGAGATAGGTATGTTGTCACTATCTGGGCTGTCTGCAGGTGCGATTATAGCAGCAGGTGGGATATCTTTATCTGAAGTTAACTGTTCAGTCGGGATGTCAGCTGCAGTTTTTACAGCTGGGGTTGGAGCAGGTGCGGTTTTAGCTGTGGTTTGGATCTCAGCTGCAGTCTTATCACTTGTAGTTTTAACAACTGCATCTGATGCAACTTCATCCGAGTCTGAGGGACCTTTGTACGAGGATGTTCCAGTTTTCATCCTCTCAAGCATTTCAGCTGCTTTGGGCTTGTTCTCTGCGAATTTCTCCATTGCAGTTTGGTCCAGGTGACCAAGCCTCTTGCTACTGTGGAAATTTTCAGCCTTCCCTTTGGCTTTTCCCAAAAATTCCAGAATGTAACTAATTTTTGTTCCAAAGGCCAACTTCTGTCCAAACTTCTTGTTGTCATTGTCCCAGCTTAAATTGTTTACTTCACGGACTAATTGCCTATAAATGAAGTCCATCCAATCAATCCATTGATTCTGAATCATAGTGCCCATAACTATGTATTTGGAAGAAGATAGCTGGTCAAAGCTTCCTCCCATTCCCATCACAATTTTATCTGTGATGTCCAGCATGTATCTATATTCTTTCTTCAGGTCCGACTTCCGGGCAGTGAATTTCATTTTCATTGGTCAGTCCTCCATCTTTATCTCGTACCAAATATCAATTGGATTTTGTTTTAGGGCCTCGACTGAAAGGCCCCGGTTCTTCAAGTTGAATGCATTAGCGATGGTGTTAGGCGTATTTTTATACGCTTATTTATCATTATTTTGTATTATTTTGGAGAGTGAAATTGTTTAAATGAGCCTTTAATGCCTTAATTTTGTATGTTTGTCAGGAAATTGAAGTCTGAAAGCTAAAACGAGGCGAAATGGGTGAAAACGGCAAATTTTGGCTATGAGCCGCGGCACAGTCCAGGTGAGCCGCGGCACAGAAGAATTTAAGGACGCCCAGACATCCAGCTGAAGGTAATGTGCCGCGGCACAGATTTAGTGCGCCGCGGCACACTTGGCGGTTTTTGTATGCGGATTTTGGGCCGTTTCGAAGCTAGTTTTCGACCTACTCATACGGACGCGATTTGGAGGATGTGCTGAGCTATAAATAGGGTTTAAGACCCTAATTAATGATCTTTGATCTTTGATCTTTTGGATCTTAAGCTTGGAGACGGCATAAGAAGAGGGAAGCAGAAGACTTCAAAGGCAGAGGGCGGAAGCCGAAGAACAGAGGAATCCGAGCTTCATCTGCATTTGATTTTTATGCTTTCATTCGTTTATTCTGTATTTTTAATTATTAGTATGTCAGGCTAAAACCCTAATCTAGGATTTTGATGAAACTTACGTTTTGACGAATTTGCTTGAGATTGTCTAATTAATTACCTTCTTGTTGAGTTTTCCCAATTGTGTTTAATGCTTGCAATTATCTGGCCAATAGTTGTATTGATTTAATCATTCAATTCGAATCGGGAGAGGAGAATTGGTGAGGAACTATTGGTGAGGACCGTTTTATTCTGTGAGATAGGAATATACTCATAGGAACTACGTGGCCTTTTGGAGATTTTATGTTTTTCGCCTATTGACGAATTAATTCACCTAGGGATAGAGTGCGTTATTCGCCTTTAGACAAATCTATTGACCTCGGGAGAGGCGGTAGAATATATTAGCAATCTCCGCCTTCAATAAATTGGGAAAATTATTTATTACGGATAATCGAGAGTAAATTCGGATAAACCGAGGTGGATTCAGAATCCTAGACTTATTCATCATTTGATTTCCCTTTATTCAAGCTATCGTTTTCTACTATTTAGTCTTTTAGTAATTCTTTTAGTTATTAATTGCAAAACCCAAATTCGATTGTTCAAATAAAACTGGAATACATAAAAATCGGTAGTTAGAGATTCAGTCCTCGTGGGAACGATACTCTACTTATCACTTTATTACTTGTAAACGATAACGTGCACCTGCGTGTAAGAAATATCGCTACAAGTTTTTGGCGCCGTTGCCGGGGACTGAAATTTTCTAATATCAATTTCAGTATTTCTAGTCTTAGTTTGAACGTTTTTATTTTTGTGTATTTAATTTTATTTCGTTTATTTGTTTTTTCCTTTCAGGACCTTTCGTGTAGTGCATGAGATAACTCGGTAACGAAGGCCTACTACCTTTGGATACCGAGCTCGAGCGCACTCTTCGAAGGAGCAAGAAGGAGAAAAGTGAGTTGCAGACGACGGTCAACATGGCCGAAAATATCGAAATCCAAGGAGGAGATAACCATGTGCGGCAAGTTCAACCGGAACTAGCTCTTCGAGACTATGCCATGCCGCAGATCAACGCAAACTTTTCGGGAATTCTGCGTCCCTCGATCCAAGCCAATAATTTTGAGATCAAGCCTGCGATCATTCAGATGGTGCAGGCGAACCAATTCTGTGGATCGCCGAATGACGACCCAAATGCTCATATTTCTTCTTTCCTTGAGATATGTGACACTTTCAAGACTAATGGTGTCACCGACGATGCGATCCGATTGAGGCTTTTCCCTTTCTCTTTGAGGGATAAAGCGAAATTTTGGTTAAATTCCTTACTGCCGGGGTCGATCACAACATGGGCAGAGTTAGCGCAAGCCTTCCTTGCCAAATTCTTCCCACCTTCTAAGACGGCGAGATTAAGAAAGGAGATCACCACTTTCGGTCAGTACGATATGGAATCGCTCCACGAGGCATGGGAGCGATATAAAGATTTGTTACGGAGATGCCCTCATCACGGCCTTCCTGATTGGCTTCAGATTCAGATGTTCTACAATGGTTTGAGTGCTTCTACACGCACTCTCGTGGATGCAGCCACCGGTGGGGCCTTGATGGGAAAGACTATGGCCGAGGCACACTCGCTGTTGGAAGCTATGGCCGCAAATGCATATCAATGGCCATCGGAAAGATTGACGCCGAAGCGAGTCATGGAAGTTTCAAGTAATGATCTGATTTCCACATTGTCAGCTCAAGTCGCCGCCTTGACCCAACAGCTCCAAGCATTTTCGCACGCACCTTCCCCCATTACCATTGAGACATGCAATTGGTGTAACGGATCCCACCCGAGCGCAGAGTGTCAAGTCGTAAATCCATTCGAGCAACATCAGATGGAGCAAGCTAAATTTGTTGGCAATGGACATCGACAAAACAATCTTACCCCAGCACTTATAATCAAGGGTGGCGAAATCAACAAAATTTTCCGTGGAGAAACGGGCAAGCTTTGAAACCTCCACAAGCTCACTTCGCGCAGCCCCCACAGCAGCCCCCTCAATCACCAAAGGTATCATTGGAAGATGCTCTTGCTCAATTGGCGGCTAACACGAGCCAATTCATGACCCGCACCGAGACAACCCTCCAAAATCACTCTACCTCCATCCGAAATCTAGAAACACAAATGGGGCAGATTGCTAATTTATTGTCTTCTCGGTCTCAAGGTGCATCGCCCAGCGCAGCCAAAGTGAAACCCAAGGAAAATGTGCAAGCGATCGAATTACGAAGTGGAAAGGAGTTGAAAGGGCAGCCTATTAATAACAAAGAGCAGCCGATCGAGCAGAACGAAAAGGAAACGGATGAGGCGCCCAAGCCAAAGGAAGTATCGACTACTCAGCCCACTCCTCAAATTCCATTCCCACAGCGTTTTCAAAAGCAAAAATTGGACAAGCAGTTTTCAAAATTCCTCGACGTCTTTAAGAAATTGCACATAAACATTCCATTTGCCGACGCGTTGGAACAAATGCCGAGTTATGTGAAATTCATGAAAGAAGTCTTGTCCAACAAAAGAAAGCTCGAGGAATATGAGACGGTCGCTTTAACGGAGGAGTGCAGCGCTATTTTACAAAAGAAGCTCCCACCTAAATTGAGAGATCCGGGAAGCTTTACCATCCCTTGTATCATCGGAAATTCGTCTTTTGAAAGAGCCCTATGCGATCTCGGGGCCAGCATAAACCTTATGCCCCTTTCTATTTTTAAAAAGCTGGACATTGGGGAAGCCAAGCCGACGACGGTCTCCTTGCAATTAGCGGATCGATCTATCAAATATCCAAGGGGAGTAATAGAGGACGTGTTAGTAAAGGTTGACAAATTTATCTTTCCAGCAGATTTTATTGTGCTCGATATGGAGGAAGATCAAGATATCCCGATTATCTTGGGAAGACCGTTCTTGGCGACCGGCCGAACTTTGATCGATGTGGAAAAGGGGAAGCTGACTCTACGTGTTCAAGAGGAGCAAGTAACATTCAATATCTTTCGATCCGTAAAATATCCGAGTGACGCTGAAAATTGTTTCCAAGTTGACGTTATTGACTCGTGCGTGAGTAGAACTTTTCGAGAAAATTATCCACCCGATCCATTGGAATCCGTTTTGATTGGGGCTGTTTCCGAACTAAATGGAGAGCATGCAGCCTACGTACGACACATGGATGCTTCCCCGCCAATTTTTATTCGTAAACCATTCGAGGAGCTCGGAAGTTCACTAACTCGACCAACCCCATCGATCGAAAAACCTCCAAAGTTGGAACTCAAGAAGCTGCCGCCTCATTTAAAATATGCATTCCTGGGGCCCGACAACTCCCTTCCAGTTATTCTTTCGGCCACTTTAGCGGGAGATCAAGAGGCGAAATTATTAAAAGTTTTGAGGGAGTACAAATCTGCTCTTGGATGGTCTATTGCGGATATTAAGGGGATCAGCCCGTCAATTTGCATGCATAAGATTTTGATGGAGGAAGACTACAAACCATCCGTGGAGCATCAACGCCTATGAATCCTAACATGAAGGAGGTGGTAAAAGTCGAGGTTTTAAAACTCCTCGACGCAGGTATGATCTTTCCAATTTCTGATAGCAAGTGGGTAAGTCTGGTCCAAGTTGTGTCGAAAAAGGGTGGGATAACAGTTGTTCAAAACGATAATAATGAATTAATTCCCACTAGGATTGTTACGGGGTGGCGTATGTGCATAGATTATAGGAAATTAAATAAGGCCACTAGAAAAGATCATTTCCCCTTGCCTTTTATTGATCAGATGTTAGATAGATTATCCGGACACGATTTCTATTGCTTTCTCGATGGTTACTCGGGGTATAATCAGATTTACATAGCCCCCGAAGACCAAGAGAAAACGACGTTTACATGTCCTTACGGCATTTTCGCTTATAGGCGCATGCCTTTTGGATTGTGTAATGCGCTGGCTACTTTTCAACGGTGTATGATGGCTATTTTTTCTGACATGGTAGAGCAGTGTATTGAGATTTTTATGGATGATTTTTCTGTTTTTGGAGATTCGTTTGACATTTGTTTGAAAAATTTGCAGAAAGTCTTGAGAAGATGCGAAGAGACAAATTTGGTCTTGAATTGGGAGATGTGTCATTTTATGGTGCAGGAGGGCATTGTGCTTGGCCATCGAATATCCTCACATGGAATTGAATTCGACCGAGCGAAAATTGAAACAATTGAGAAGATGCCTCCGCCCACTTCGGTCAAGGGGATTAGAAGTTTTTTGGGACATGCCGGTTTCTATCGCCGATTTATTAAGGATTTTTCAAAGATCACGAAGCCGCTGTGCAATCTACTCATGAAGGATGTTCCCTTTACTTTTGACGAGTCTTGTAAAGAAAGTTTCGAATTGTTGAAGAAAACTCTAAGCACGGCACCGGTGATAGTCGCTCCGGATTGGGACCTTCCGTTCGAGTTAATGTGTGATGCTAGCGACTTTGCCATTGGGGCTGTTTTGGGGCAGAGACGAGGAAAGGTTTTCCATGTCATATACTATGCGAGCCGAACACTCGACGACGCCCAAAGAAATTATGCCACAACGGAGAAGGAATTGTTGGCGGTGATCTTTGCATTTGATAAATTCCGGGCTTATCTACTGGGAACGAGAGTGATAGTGTGGACCGACCATTCAGCAATAAAATACCTTTTGGAGAAGAAGGATGCCAAACCAAGGTTGATTCGGTGGGTGCTACTCCTTCAAGAATTCAACTTGGAGATTCGGGACAAGAAAGGGACGGAAAATGTTATAGCCGATCACCTTTCACGATTAGAGAGTCCACTCGAGAAGGAAGAAAGTCAGCCACAAATTATAGAAACCTTCCCCGACGAGCAGCTCTACAAGTTGGATTCAAAACACGCGCCTTGGTATGCTGATCTAGTGAACTACTTGGCAAGTAAAACAATTCCGAACGACCTCTCACGCCATCAAAAGAAGAAGCTAATCTCGGATGCTAAGTACTATTTGTGGGATGATCCTTTTCTTTTCAAGCGATGCCCCGATCAAATTATCCGTAGATGCATTCCGGATGAGGAAATCCACTTTGTGCTGAACCATTGCCATGCATCACCCTACGGTGGACATTTTAGTGGAAATAGAACAGCGGCGAAGGTCTTACAATCGGGATTCTATTGGCCATCCTTATTCAAAGATGCTCACTCCTTTGTGTCCGCGTGTGATCGGTGTCAACGGACGGGAAACATCTCAAGACGACACGAAATGCCGCTGAACACCATACTTGAAGTTGAATTGTTCGATGTATGGGGGATCGACTTCATGGGTCCATTTCCTCCATCAAACAAAATCTCTATATTTTGGTGGCTGTAGATTATGTCTCAAAATGGGTTGAAGCGGTGGCACTACCTACGAATGGGTCCAATGTCGTAATCAAGTTTATTAAACAACATATCTTCACACGCTTTGGGACTCCACGTGCTATTATCAGTGATGGTGGGTCACACTTCGACAACAAATTTCTTGATGCGGTTTTGAGAAAATACGGAGTCACTCATCGTGTTGCTACAGCATACCATCCTCAGACGAGCGGTCAAGTCGAGATATCAAATCTATAGCTGAAGTGGATTCTAGAAAAGACGGTCAGCTCGTCTCGAAAAGATTGGTCATTTAAACTCGATGATGCACTTTGGGCGTACCGGACTGCGTATAAAACACCTATCGGAATGTCGCCCTACAGATTGGTCTATGGGAAAGGTTGCCATTTACCCGTAGAGATGGAACATCGTGCTTACTGGGCGATAAAGAAACTAAACTTTGATCTGAAATCCGCTGGTGAAAAGCGTTGTTTGCAGCTGAACGAGTTGGAAGAAATTCGCCACGACTCATACGAAAATGCGAAACTTTATAAGGAGCGGACAAAGATTTGGCATGATAAGCACATCACGCAGAGAGAATTTGTCCCGGGACAAGAGGTGTTGCTATTTAACTCTCGCTTAAAGTTATTTCCCGGGAAATTGCATTCACGATGGTCGGGACCGTTCACCGTAGTTCAAGTGTTTCCACATGGTGCGGTAGAAGTACAAAAAGATGCCTGAAAATTCAAAGTTAATGGACAACGGTTGAAGGCATACTTGGGAAATCCAATAGACACGCAGAAAACGAGCGTCGCCTTATCCACCGCTGGATGAATGCGAGAAAAGTCCGGCTGAAGACTATAAACTTAGCGCTCCTCGGGAGGCAACCCGAGTATTAGTTGTAGATTCTTTCTTGTTTTCTTGCATTTTTTGAGTCTTTCTTTGTCGTCATTCTTCTTTGATCCGTCCTTCCCTCTCTTCTTGATGTTTTCGTGTAAAAATTCTGTGCAGTAATCAGCCAAGGGGAGGAATTCAATGATGGGCCGCGGCACAATTAAAGTGAGCCGCGGCACGCACCAGCTGATGAAACATGGCCGAACAAACTGTACTCTGTGCCGCGGCACGATCTCACTGAGCCGCGGCACACCAGGTCACTGAGCCGCGGCACACATACCCTGAGCCACGGCACACCAAATGTCCAAGAAACGCCCAGGAGGCTATACTTTGTGCCGCGGCACGGGGCAAATGAGCCGCGGCACACTAACACGTTGAGCCGTGGCACGCCCAAACTGAGTCGCGGCACCCGGAAGTATGACAAATGCGCCCCAGGCCGATTGTACTCTGGGCCGCGGCTCACTTATGTTGTGCCGCGGCCCCCATCGCATTATAAGAATGGCCAGGTATGCTTCTTTCAGTTGATCGGCCAGCTCTAGGGACCCTTCCCTCGGATTTTTCACGGCACAATAAGGTCACTCGATAACTTTCTCTTTGTCTCCCGCTCAAAATTCTTCAGGTAATTCTTGATTTCTTAATCATAAGTGATACTTGATTTGAAAAGAATTGAAGTTATATTGCTAGTTGTTTTTCAATGTTGTTTCTAAAATGGAGTTGGAATATTGGGAATTTGATATTGTGATGAAATTGATATTTATGAACGAATTGGTGATGATAGTTGTCGTTATTCAGGGTTATTATCTGTGTTATTATTTTTGGGATTTGGAGTTAACCATCAAAATTTTTGTTCTTCTTTTTAACTGGTGCACACAAAGTGTTTGATAAATTGCAGCAATGAAAAAATTGGTAATCCAGGCATTTTCAAATTATATGCAATGAATCATGTTATCGAATTATATTATCCCCAAACCTTACATCATGTTAAACTTGAGAGCTCGTACTTAACTTCCTTTTTGATGATGCAAGCTCATTTATTCACACTCCGCATGATGTAGTCAAGAAGCATGCAAACTCACCGGATGATGCCGGCACCAGCTCGTGAGAGGACTGTAGGGGAGTACTTGACCTTTTATCTCTTATTGCACATCATATTTTGTCCATTGAGGTCAATGTACGTCCTGAGTTTTGGGGGGGGTTTTACATTTTGTCGCTACATTCATTGCTGTATTTTATTTCGTTGCACTTTTCATTACTTTGCGTCATTTTTTTTCGATAGCCTTGCTTGTCTTAATTTTTCTATATTCGTGAATTTTCTATGCTTCTATTTGTGTAATACTGATGTTACGACACTGTTTTTCTCTCTGAAGAAACGGTCGAGTTTTAGTCGAGTTGTAGTCAGAAATTTCTTTTTCTGCTTAGTAGTCAATTAGGTCCGAAATTTTTTCGTGATTGTAGAGGTCTTGGCAGATAAGAGAGGATACATACTTGTTTTAAAATAACCGTCGATACGTTTGGTTACATTTTTCGATTAGTTAGTCGTCCAGTTACATTAGTCATGTTGGCACCTAGATTGAGTTTAGAATCGGTCAGTTTTTTCCCACTAGTCGAGATAATGTTGTTCTATGAAGGGAAGTCTAGTAACCGGGGCTATTCGCGTGACCCGTTGTTTAATCTCGCGTAAAACGACGACCCTGATTAGTGACTTAGAGATTTCACATGTGTCAATAAGAGGGAGCCTAGTAACCGGGGGTTTTCGCGTGACCCGTTGTTTACTCTCGCGTAAAACGGCGACCTTGATTCGGACATGCGAAAATTATATATTCGAGTTGTTTCTTCACTGTAGAAGGGAACTTAGTAACTAGAAGCATCCATGTGCCCCATGAGTGTCTTTTACGTCAAACGGTTTCCCAATACATGAGAATGGAAGTTCCACCCTAGGACTATCCCGATGAAACATCCCGAGATCCTAACCTAGCGGTCAACTCGAATCAGTTTCTTGAGCATGTGTATATAAGGGAATACTGTCCGAGGATTATTTTTATGAAACTCGTGAATATTGTGCCAGTAGACTGAGGAACGGGGCGAACTAGCTTGTTTATTTTAGCCTTTCATATTGACGGTCGATTTGATTCACGTTTGTTAATCTTTGAGCTAGATTTTCTTCATGAACGAGTAATTAGGACTGAACTTGATTACTTTGTGGGATCAGTGTTCTGAGTGTAGCTCGCTATTATGACACTCGTATTATTCAGAGAGAATTACAGGATAGTATTGATTAGGTTGAACACTACGAGTCGCACGATGATTCACGACATTCTTTTATTAAAATTAATTCTTTTTGCTTGAGGACAAGCAAAGGCTTAAGTTTGGGGGTATTTCTTAGGCGTATTTTTATACGCTTATTTATCATTATTTTGTATTATTTTGGAGAGTGAAATTGTTTAAATGAGCCTTTAATGCCTTAATTTTGTATGTTTGTCAGGAAATTGTAGTCCGGAAGCTAAAACGAGGCGAAACGGGCGAAAACGGCAAATTTTGGCTATGAGCCGCGGCACAGGAAGACAACCATCCGAGCACTAAGTAACCTGTACTCTATGCCGCGACACAGTCCAGGTGAGCCGCAGCACAGAAGAATTTAAGGACGCCCAGGCATCCAGGTGAAGGTAATGTGCCGCGGCACAGATTTAGTGCGCCGCGGCACACTTGGCGGTTTTTGTATGTCCGCGCGGATTTTGGGCCATTTCGAAGCCAGTTTTCGACCTACTCATACGGACGCGATTTGGAGGATGTGCTGAGCTATAATAAGGTTTAAGACCATAATTAATGATCTTTGATCTTTGATCTTTTGGATCTTAATCTTGGAGACGGCAGAACAAGAGGGAAGCAGAAGACTTCAAAGGCAGAGGGCAGAAGCCGAAGAACGGAGGAATCCGAGCTTCATCTGCGTTTGATTTTTATGCTTTCATTCGTTTATTCTGTATTTTTAATTATTAGTATGTCAGGCTAAAACCCTAATCTAGGATTTTGATGAAACTTACGTTTTGACGAATTTGCTTGAGATTGTCTAATTAATTACCTTTTTGTTGAGTTTTCCCAATTGTGTTTAATGATTGCAATTATCTGGCCAATAGTTGTATTGATTTAATCATTCAATTCGAATAGGGAGAGGAGAATTGGTGAGGAACTATTGGTGAGGACCGTTTTATTCTGTGAGATAGGAATATACTCATAGGAACTACGTGGCCTTTTGGAGATTTTATGCTTTTCGCCTATTGACGAATTAATTCACCTAGGGATAGAGTGCGTTATTCGCCTTTAGACAAATCTATTGACCTCGGGAGAGGCGGTAGAATATATTAGCAATCTCCGCCTTCAATAAATTGGGAAAATTATTTATTACGGATAATCGAGAGTAAATTCGGATAAACCGAGGTGGATTCAGAATCCTAGACTTATTCATCATTTGATTTCCCTTTATTCAAGCTATCGTTTTCTACTGTTTAGTCTTTTAGTAATTCTTTTAGTTATTAATTGCAAAACCCAAATTCGATTGTTCAAATAAAACTGGAATACATAAAAATCGGTAGTTATAGATTCAGTCCTCGTGGGAACGATACTCTACTTATCACTTTATTACTTGTAAACGATAACGTGCACTTGCGTGTAAGAAATATCGCAACAGATGGTCTGTTTGTTTATGAAAATGGGCTATCCGAAGATCGAGCTTTAAATGCCACTTTCAGTAACTTGGGCCTCCTTGTAAAAACAGACGACAACCTCCTTGAATAGCTGCGTCGGGTTAATGTCTAGAAATTGGTATATCTCATTCTTCTACATCTTCCGGATCAGCTACACCATCAATGTGGTGTTATTGGCCTCCAGTAGACTGACAAAGTCTACGATAACACTGAATATTATTTGCTCTTTCACCATCCTCAGATTGGTGTTCTTGAAATAGGTGTTAGCATCCATATCTGCATTTTTTTGGATTTTAGTGTAGTGAATATTCTAAGGTTTTTTCTTTTCTGAGAAAAATTAGGGTTCTTCATTTGAAGGTTGAAGACGATAAGGTTTTAGTGAAATGATTTCAACCGTCTTAAATAGCCATACAAATTTTTTTTACAAAAATAATTAATTAAAGAGTGGCGGTTCGTATGACTGATAGGATGGCATGATGTATACGTGGAGTTAGTAGAATCGTGTGTTCGCGTTCTAGTCCATATGTTATAAAATGAGTATTTAAAGAAATTTGAAAACTTAGCTGGTTGACTTTTTGACTTCTGATCAGCTGACTTTTTGCATCATGGATGTGGTCTTGATCAGCTAGATTTCCTCGTCCGTGATTCTGATCAAATGACTTCCTTCGTCTGTGGTTCTGATCAGGTGGCTTTCCCCATTTGATTTTGATCAGGTGACTTTTCTCGTCTGGTTGTGATCAGGTGACTTTTCGCGACTGCTTCAGATCAGGTGCCTTTTCTTGACATCTTCATATCAGATGACTTTCTCCATATTTAGATTTTCAGCTAGGCACTAGATTCCCAGTATAGAAGTCCAAGATTGCTGCTTAGTTCGAGAAACCTTTCTTCTGGTATAGATTTTGTGAATATATTAGCAATCTGATACTCTGTGCTAACTCTTTCCACCCTTACTCTTTTGTTGAGCACATGGTCTATGATGAAATGATGCTTGACATCTATGTACGTTGTCCTCGAATGTAAGACTGGATTGTTTGTTATAGCAATTGCGCTATTATTGTCACACCAAATAGGGACTTCATTGGCAATGTTGTTGTAGTCCCTTAGGTGTTGTCTGATCCATAAGGTTTGAGCACAACAGCTACCTGCAGCTAGGTATTCTAACTCCATTGTGGATATTGAGTTGGACACTGCTTCTTATTGAACCAAGATATTAGTCTGGTTCCAAGGAATTGATATGTTCCACTGGTGCTTTTCCTGTTGATCTTTCCTCCTGCAAAGTCAGCATCAGAATATCCTGATAGTTCAAAGTTATCATCTTTGGGATACCACAATCCAACATTGATTGTGGATTTTAGGTATCTAATTATCCTTTTTATTGCTTCCTGATGTGACTGTTTTGGCTTGGACTGGAATCTTGCACATACTCCTACTGCATATGAAATGTCAGGTCTGCTTGTAGTGAGATATAATAATGATCCAATTAATCCTCTGTAGTGTGGTGGATCCACTGGCCTCCATCATCTGCACCAATGTGTAAAGATGTACTCATTGGTGCTCTCAGGGGTTTGGCTGACTCCATGCCAAATCTCTTGATTAGCTCCCTTTTGTACTTTGCTTGGTTGATGAATATTCCAGTGTCAACTTGTTTGACTTGCAAACCAAGAAATAAATTCAGTTTACCCATCATGCTCATTTAAAATTCTCCTTGCATGAGAGTTGAGAATTTTTCACATAGCTCATGGTTGGTTGAGCCAAATATAATATCATCCACATATACTTTAACTAGTAGTATGTGGTCTTCATGTTCAATCCTGAAGAGGGTTTTGTCCGCCTTTCCTTTCCAGAATCCATTCTTCTCAAGAAATACGGATAGAATTTCATACCGGGCTCTTGGTGCCTGTTTGAGTCCATAGAGAGCTTTTAATAGCTTTTATACCTTGTATCCTTTGACAAATCTAGGGGGATGCTCAACATAGACTTCTTTTTCTAGTACTCCATTGAAAAATGCACTTTTCACGTCTATTTGGTAAACTTCAAAATCTTTGAAGGCTGCATATGCAAGAAATAGCCTGATTGCTTATAGCCTTGCTACTGGTGCATACGTTTCATCAAAATCTATTCCTTCACATTGAGCATATCCTTTCATAACCAGTCTGGCCTTATTCCTACCAACAGCTCCATCTTCATCACACTTATTTTTGTATACCCATTTGGTGTCAATGACTTTCTTGTGATCTGGTCTGTCTGTTAGTTCCAGACATTGTTCCTCTCCATCTGGTTTAATTCTTCTTTCATTGCAATCACCCATGTGTAGCCATCCAGGGCTTGATCTGTTCTTTTGGGCTTCATTTGGGACATGAACCAAGAGAGCATTGCCATTCATGTTGGTTCTCTTGAGTTCCTGGTTTTGACTCCATCAGTTAGGTTCCTAATGATTTGTTGAATGGGGTGATCTTTCATCCATTTGGTGGTATCATCTTCATTTTATGTTTTTGATTGGAGGTCTTCATTGTTTTTCCCCCTATTGAGTTGCTTTGAGGGACTGCGTCTATCTCTGCATCACCTTGGTTTTGACACTCTGCAGCTGCATCTGGTTCAGCTGTGATTGGGTCAACATCAGTTGTAGGTGGATCATCTATGGTTGGATCAGCAACGTTTGGAGATCCTGGCTGATCTGCAGTTGGGTCTTCATCAGCTGTGTCCATCATTCTTGTGTCATTGATGATGACTTCTTCTAGGGAGGTGGCTTTGAGCTTTTTCTCAATTTGTTCCACCTGTTTTCTGTACTCAACAGTAGATTCATCAAAAACAACATGAGATGTTTCTTCCATAATAAATGTTGTTTTGTTAAAGACTCTATATGCCTTGCTTATCGGTGAGTATCCCATAAAGAGACCATCATCAGTTTTTGCATCAAAGGTATTTAGTTGGGTTTTTTCATTATTGTGAATGAAACACTTACAACTAAAGATATGAAAATATGAAACAGTTGGTATTCTGCCATTCCAAACCTCATAGGGAGTTTTATTGTGTCTCCCTACTATCATATTTCTGTTTTGAACATGACAAGCTGTGTTGACAGCTTTAGCCCAGAACCTTTTTTGGAAGATAAGTCTCAGCAATCATTGTTTTGGCTGCTTCCTTGAGGGTTCTGTTTCTTCTTTTAGCTACACCATTTTGTTGTGGCGTTCTTGCAGCTGATACTTCGTGCGGAATCCCATTCTGATCACAATACTCAGTTATGGCCTTGTTGAGAATTATCCTCTTTTATCTGATCTGGTCTTTATGATTGATAAGGATTTCTCATTCTGAATTTTCCTTAGCAGCTCAAGTAGCTTGGTTAGAGTTTCACTCTTCTTGTAGAGAAACACTATCCAAGTGTATATTGAGTAGTCATCCACAAATACTAAGGCATACTTCCTTCCACTCAAAGTTCTTAGCTTGATAGGACCGAATAAATCCATGTAAAGTATGTCCAAAATTCTGTGGGTAAGAGTGGTAGGTTGAACTAATTTGAAAGATGCTTTTGTTTTCTTTCCCTTCTGTCATGCATCACAGAGAGTTTCCTTCTTGAAAACTTCTTCTGGGATTCCTCTGACCAACTTATGTGAGCTTATTTTGTTGAGAGCTTTGAAGTTCAGGTGACTCAGTCTTTTGTGCCAGAGCCATCCATTTTCAGCTATTGTTCTGAATATAAAATAGGTATTGGGAGTGCCTGTATTCAAATCTATCATGTAGACATCTCTTCTTCTGTATCCTTGTAGTTTCACTTCTACGGATAGGATATCAATTACCATGCATTTCCAAATGGTGAAAACAACTAGGTTCTTTTCATCACAGAATTGGCTTATGCTCAATGGGTTGTATTTGAGTCCTTTGAGATATTGCACTTTTGAGATGATTATGATTCCTCTGTGCAGCTCCCCATAACCTTCTGTTTATCCACGGGAGCTATCTCCAAAGATTATCTCTGGACCTCTTTCTTTGATGTAATATGACAGAACCTTTTTATTTCCTGTCATGTGCCTTGAGCATCCTGAGTCCACAAACCATTCTTCACCTTCTACTCTTGAATTTGAGGTGACATGATAGTAGTCCTTCCACCTTTTCTGCAATCGTACATGCAGAGATTTAGGAACCCAAATTTGAGTGGGTCCATTGGAGTTAGTGGATTGCCTGGAGAATTGAATTCTCCTGAAGTTTGAAAAATAGTTGTTGTGGGAAAATCCCTCACAATATGCCGCAAGTGCACGGTGTCAACAAGTAATAAAGTGATAAGTAAAGTATCGTTCCCTTGAGGACTGATTTCACTAAGTACCAAAATTTAGTCAACTCACAATTTTATTTGAAGAACAATTAAATAGAGTTTATATCTAAACTAATTGCAGAAAGTAAATAATAGTACTAATAATAATAATAATAATACTAATAAGGGGTAGGATTATGATTTTCACCTCAAACAATCGGGAATGATATTTATTCGATTCAATTCACTGTTATTCAATTGATTGTAAGCCAGGAATTCCTAAATTATTCTTAAGCCTTTCCCAAGGTCGATAGAAAATACTACGAATTACTAACTCGATATATCCCTATTCGAATCAGATAATTAATAGCTAAAACAGTTCAAGAATTCCCACAATAACAGGCTTCACAATTCGCATGAGTATATCCCTATCTCACGAAAATTATGATTCGTCTAACAAGAACTATGCCTAAATTTCATCTCCCGAATCCATAAAGACATTCAAAACAAATTAACTGTTGGTCAGACAATTAAAAAGCATTAAGAACAGTAAGAAGAATCCAATTCAATAGAATAACGAGTAAATCGAAATAATAATCAATAATCAAACCGTCATGAAATTGGCTACAATCAAAATCCTACGCGAATAAATCTAAAAACTAAGATGCAGAAAAACCGTAGGGATCCGTGGTCTTGTCGTCCCCCAGAAATCTACACCTTCTGTTCTCCTTTAATTCTTTTCCGCCGCCAAAACTCCTGCTCTCCTCTCTAGTTGTCTTTTTATATCATTCTTTTCTTTTTCCCCACCAGTAGTTTTCCCTTTTTTTTCTCTTTTCAAGAATTAAATTCCTCCCAGTAGAGCTCCTCTCGGCCCACCAAAGAAAAAATCTCCTGCGGCCCAAAGCAATTTCAGCATACTTACAGCCGCTCCCTTTTTGCGCTTTTTGTGCCGCGGCTCACTTGGTGTGTGCCGCGGCACACATTACAGTGTGCACATCATTCGGTGGTTGTCTTCGTGTGCCGCGGTTCACTTGGAGTGTGCCGCGGCTCATGACCAAAAACTGCTATTTTCGCCCGTTTTTCATCGTTTTGGCTTCCGGACTCCGATTTCCTGCAAAACATATAAAAATAATGCATTAAAAGCTCATTTATGCTGATTTAGGCTCAAGATGGATATAAAATAATGATATAAAAACGCATAAAAATACACCTAACAAATACCCCCAAACTTGAGCCTTTGCTTGTCCTCAAGCAAAAAAAATTATAATTTTAAACAAAATGTATCGTGAATAATCAGGCAAATCCATAGTGCTCAACTTAATCAATACTACCCTGAAAATCTCAAAGAATAATACAAGTATCGTAATAGTGAGTCACGTCCAGGACACTGATTCCACAAAGTAACCAATTTCAGTCCTAATCAATCGTTCATGAAGAAAATCAAGCTCAAAGATTAACAATCGTGAATTTAACCGACCGTCAATATGAATGGTTAGATTAAACAAGCCAATTCGCCCAGTCCCACAGTCTAGTGGCAAAACTCAAGAGTTTCATTATCAAAATTACGCCTAGGACAGCATTCCCTTATGTATGATCAATAATATGATTCGAGTTAACCACTAGGTTTCGGTTCTCGGGATATTTCATCGGGATGATCCTAGGGTGGATTTCCATTCTCATGTATCGGGGAACCGTTTGACGTAAAAGGCACTCATGGGGCACATGGATGCTTCTAGTTACTAAGCCCCCCTCTACAGCGGAGAAAAAACTCGAATAGCAAGTCCCGCATGTCAAGGTTGCTGTTTTACGCGAGAGTAAACAACGGGTCACGTGAATACCCCCGGTTACTAGGCTTCCCATCATCGGTAATGCAATATTTCTAAATTATTAATCTATTCAGGGTCGCCGTTTTACGCGAGAGTAAACAACGGGTCACGTGAATACCCCCGGTTACTAGACTTCCCATCATAGAACAAATAATATCTCGACTTTTTCTTGGGAAAAACTGTCCGACTCTAAACTCAATTTAAATGCCAACAAGACTCATGGTACTGGACGACGAGATACGCAAAAAGTTTAACCAAACGTATAAACGGTGATTTGAAAACACGTATGTCTCCTTTCTTATCTGCTAAAATTTCTACAAAAACGATAAAATTTCGGACCTAACTGAATACTCAACAGAAACAGATATCGCTGATTGCAACTCGACTAAAACTCAACCGTTTCTTCCAAGAGAAATCAGTATCGTAACATCAGTTTTACACACGGGAGAACGAAAAATTCACGAAAAATTCAAGCTTGCAAAAACCATCAACAGCATGCAAAATAAAGTCCACTACACATAACATTATCAATAATAAAACTCATGTGAAAATAAAAGAGATAAGGAAAAGTGAAACTTATTCCAAATGTCTTCTTGAACACCTGCACATGTCTGAGTGGAAATGTCGGTCAATCCATACTTCAAATAACGCCCAACATCACGAGGGACCCCCAAACTTAGTCTCTAGTCATGAGATAACAATAGACATTAAATCAAGAAAGACTAGAATATGAAGAATAATAACTCATAGGGGTTATAAAGAAATATCAGAGAAATAAGGGCCAACAAGAATACACGAATCCAAATGAAATAACAAAACAAAGAAAAATTAAAAACGAAAAAAAAAAAAAAAAAAAAAAAAAATAACTAAAAAGCAAGTAAAAATGATAGGTTGCCTCCCATCCAGCGCTCTATTTTAAGTCTTGAGCACGACGTGGCGAAAAAATTTCTAACGTGGCTTCTTTCTAGGGAGATTGCCAAATGCCCCCTTCTTGCAATCAATAAGCCTCTTATTCCACAAGGGAGGCTTTGGCTCATGCCCGGTTGCCAAAAATAATGAGTAAGAGTAAATATGCGGGCAACCAAAAAATGATGGAAGAATGTAATAATCATAAGGCACGAAAAAATAAGTAGAGCTCGAATGGGTAAATAATAAAGACTTATCACGAACAACCTCATTAGAACTCATGGCATCAGCCTCAACAGAATCAAAAGTAATAGGGTCAATCTCTCCCATTATGAATTTAGGAAAAATTATGCTTGGCACCGTTAATAAAATTTTTGGCTCAAAAGTATTCACCTTATTAGTCGAAGTTTGACGACAATTTAATGGAATTTCTTTGGAAACATCATCAATGATAACTTCTTCTCTAGGCTCATCACACTTTATGAAATCATTGGGTGCTGGGGGATCGACCCTAAAACTCAACATGTCGTTCTTCTCGACCTCCCCCTCAACTTCACTACTAAATAAATGAGCTGGAAAATAACCGTAGTGAACCTCAAGACCACGATGTGCACATGCTAGCTCAAAAATGCTACTATCAGGATTTTTAAGAACGTCTACACATTGTTCAAGCATGGTCTTTTGTTTTGGGGGAGGGGGCTCACTGACCCTATTTGGCGAATTATTAAGAACATTGGGATTTATGAAATGCCAAGGGTCACGATACTCATAGGAAAACATAATGAAAAAAAAATAAAAATATAGAAACTAAAGAAGAAACTTCAAATTAAAATTAGAGTCGCTTGGTATTGATATTAGCGAAAAATCAGTCCCCGGCAACGGCGCCAAAAACTTGTTGCGGTATTTCTTACACGCAAGTGCACGTCATCGTTTACAAGTAATAAAGTGATAAGTAGAGTATCGTTCCCACGAGGACTGAATCTCTAACTACCGATTTTTGTGTATTCCAATTTTATTTGAACAATCGAATTTGGGTTTTTGCAATTAATAACTAAAAGAATTACTAAAAGACTAAGCAGTAGAAAACGATAGCTTGAATAAAAGAAATCTAATGATGAATAAGTCTAGGGTTCTGAATCCGCCTCGGTTTATCCGAATTTACTCTCGATTATCCGTAATAAATAATTTTCCCAATTTATTGAAGGCGGAGATTGCTAATATATTCTACTGCCTCTCCCGAGGTCAATAGATTTATCTAAAGGCGAATAACGCACTCTATCCCTAGGTGAATTAATTCGTCAATAGGCAAAAAGCATAAAATCTCCCAAAGGCCACGTAGTTCCTATGAGTATATTCCTATCTCACAGAATAAAACGGTCCTCACCAATAGTTCCTCACCAAATCTCCTCTCCCGATTCGAAGTGAATGATTATATCAATACAACTATTGGCCAGATAATTGCAAGCATTAAACACAATTGGAGAAAACTCAACAAAAAGGTAATTAATTGGATAATCTCAAGAAATTCGTCAAAACATAGGTTTCATCAAAACCCTAGATTAGGGCTTTAGCCTGACATACTTATAATTGAAAATACAGAATAGATAAATGAAAGCATAAAAATCAAACGCAGATGAAGCTCGGATTCCTCCGTTCTTCAGCTTCCGCCCTCTGCCCTTGAAGTCTTCTGCTTCCCTCTTCTTCTGCCGTCTCCAAGCTTAAGCTCCAAAAGATTCAAAGATCCAAAGATAAATTAATTAGGGTCTTAAACCCTATTTATAGCTCAGCATATCCTCCAAATCGCGTCCGTATCCGTAGGTCGAAAACTGGCTTCGAAACGGCCCTAATTCGCGCGGACAACCAAAAACCGCCAAGTGTGCCGCGGCGCACTAAACCTGTGCCGCGGCACAGAGCCTTCAGCTGGATGCCTGGGCGTCCTCAATTTATTCTGTGCCACGGCTCACCTGGACTGTGCCGCGGCACAGAGTACAGTTTACTCGGCCTTCGGCTGGGTGTCTTCCTGTGCCGCGACTCAGCTTCCTTGTGTCGCGGCTCAGAGTCCAGATTTGCCGTTTTCGCCCGTTTTGCCTCGTTTTAGCTTCCGGACTTCAATTTCCTGTCAATCATACAAAATTAAGGCATTAAAGGCTCATTTAGACAATTTCACTCTCCAAAATACTACAAAATAATGACAAATAAGCGTATAAAAATACGCCTAACAATAGTGTTGGTTATTTCTGTAGGGTGCATATTGTCTTGGTATATATCCTTGAGTTAGGTTGTATATAGGATATGACTGATAATGTTTTTGGTGTGGTCCATTCCTAAATCTTGCCTGAGATCGGTTATTAAAGTTTTGGGGTCTCCACACCGGATAATTTGAAAAGTTTGTGTAATATCCGCAATTTTGATTTCCGATAATTTTCTTTTTTGGCGGAAGTCCATCTTAGCGACTCTGTTGTGACCGTTTCGTCATTCCGGAATGATTAATTCTGTACTTTTTCTCATCCGAGTTCGTTTCGGTATTGTTTTGTTGAGTTCCGTGTTCTTAAACGGCTTTTCCGTACTTGAGTTCGATTCTTGCAAATCTCATCCGAAACTGTTGTTTCGAGTTTCCCGTAAGTTTATTTAATGTTATTATTCGTGTTGCGAGCTTTGGCTTAGTGTTTCGATTGTGTATCGTGTATTTCGGACATTTTGGGCCGTTTTTGTAATTTCCCAAAGTTGGGGTAATTACTTCTATTGCCGAATTTCGAGCCCTCGGGTGATCGGAATCATGTGTTCTCTTAGCGCTTAGATTCGTCTTTGCGAGTACTTCGTAACCGTAGCTTCGGTTTATATTCAGATCTGGGTTTCGGGGTTGACCGGACCGTCGGACGACCAAGTCCCGACTGCAAGACATGGCTGAGTAACGGCCGTAATACAGTGCCTATTACGGCCGTAAACCATGGCCGGTTACGGCCGACAGTGACTCGTGTGGGATGGCTGGGTACGACCGATAGTGACTCACAAGGACTGGCCGATTATGGCCGTAAGACTATGGCCGGATACGGCCGTAAGGCCTGTTACGTACGTAAGCCCTGTCCGGTAATGTACGTAATGCGGTCGGCAGTTTTGGGCAGTAGGATAGCCATGGCCAGTTACGGTCGTAAGCCATGGCCAGTTACGGCCGTAAGCGCTCGACAGGACTCGGCTATTTAAGGCCTGGGCACTGGGTCACTCGGCCATTTCCTCATTTTTCTTCATTCTTTCGTGATCCTTCGACGTAAATTAAGGGTTTTGATCGGAAATCAGTAGTACATCAGTTGCGAAGCTTGAATCATGATTATTATCATCATCTAATCCTTGTTCTTCGTCCGAATCGAGGTATTTTGGCTTAAACCCATGTTTTAGAAGATTCTGAGGATTTTCCTTTTTATTTCGATTCCAATCCATTTTTGATCAATTAATTGTTGTATAAGCGTTGTTTTGAACATGTTCTACGGATTGGATACTCATATCCTTGATTTGTTCGGCTCGAGGGGTAATTTCTTTGTTCTTGGAGGGTCTTGAACATTTAATGCTCGATTAAATGTTCGAATGAGTTTTCCTTCGATAGTTTGATGAGGTTTCCATTGTTTTCGGTTTTGATTCTCGTTGTAATCGTATCCTCGTTGTTTTTGCCGGAGGATTGTAGGTGTTTGGGGTTTCTCTCCGGGTTGTGCCGTGTTCGTGGGAATATTCGGTCGCTGGCAATCAAGGCAAGTATCTTATTATACGACTTGTATCTTGCGACTAGAAATCACGTATTAGGTTAATGATGGTTTTGTTTGCCTTCATAAATATGTTCTGTTTGAGTTGGTTGTGTATTCCGCAATTTGAAGGCTTTGTGATGATAGTGTGATATTAGTATATGTGTTAGGCGTTATGCCATTTATGCAGGATTGCAATGTACATCGGGATGGTTGTACACTTGGTTGTGCAATGTATTGTGTATCGATCGTGAGTTATGTTGGTTGTGTGTCGTTGATTAATGACAATTGTTGTGAGTGTTGAGATTGTGTTATGTGCGCATGATGTACGATTTTGTGGTGATCAATGTGATTGAATAACTGTGCTCATGGTTGTATGAACTATGAATGTGAATATGTGTGTGACCGCTAAGTTCACTCGTGATGGTTCGACGGGACCTACGAGGACTCGTGGCAGTGGACTATGGGGTCAGAACTTAGTGAGGTACTAAGGTCCAATCGTGCTGGTCTGACGAGGCCTACGATAACACATGGCAGTGGACCATGAGTTTAGGGCACATTGCATCCAACCGGGTGAGCTCGACGTGGCTTACGGTGACACGTGGCAGTGGACTACGATGTTGGGACTGTGTGTGTGATTGTTGTGATTGATATAGTCTGTGTGGGTTGTTGAACCTACGGAGACACGTGACAGCGGATCACGGTGTCGGAATTGATTATGTTTGGTTATTTGTGTGTGGAATAGTCCGTGTGGGTTGTTGAACCTACGGAGACACGTGACAGTGGATCATGGTGTCGGAATTGATTATGTTTGGTTATTTGTGCGTGGAATAGTCCTTGCGGGTTGTTGTACCTACGGAGACACATGAGAATGGATCACAGTGTCATGAATATGTCTTGAAAGTCAAGTTTTGAAAGGAAAAGTTTTATGAAAATGAATGTTGGATCGAGTGTCGAGCGATTGGGTAAATATTTTTCGTGTTGTGAACTGTTGAGTTATGAAACAAGATTTGGGTTAAGACCCTAAAGTTTTTTGAAATGATTTGTAACTTGGGACTTGAGGCCTTAAAGATTTTTGTTCCTAAAATTCCCGAGATGATAAGTTTTGTTTCAAATGCTTCATAGATTATTTTCCTTTGTTAAAACCTCCGGGGAATATTTTGGTACTTGGTTATTATATTTGATTCATGATTAATGTTTGCTCGTTACATTTCATATGATTTGATACTTGCACTAGTAAAACAGTGGAGTTTTACTAACCCCCGAGTAATCGGGGGGTGGATGTCTGTTTTGCGTCCAGGTACATGTAGGTTCAGGGGAACAGTCACAGGATTGGCATACGAGGATGACGATAGCTGCGATACTAATCAAGAGTTGAGAGTTGTTTTGATTTTCGTTGTGTTGTCAGAGTTGATTTCAGTCTTCCGCTGTATTTTGTTTCGACCTCTGTATGGGTAATGTTGTTTTAGTCAGTTCTGTTGATTGAGTTGTGTGACCTCATAGGTCTGTGTATTCACGTGTAAGTGACCTTAACGGTCTGTATTATTTTATTGTTTGACCCTGGCTGGGAAAACATTTGGTCATTTTGTAAGGTTTAGCCTGGTAGATCCTCGTGAAAAGGGGTCAATGGCTTGTAATATTCCCATATGGTTTTGGGGGTGTTACATTTATGGTATCGGAGCTTAGGTTGCGGAAACCTAGGCTGCCGGGTCAAGTCGAGTCGTGATTTGTCGAGTATTGTGTGGTTTTGTCATTCGAGATGTCGGGTGACAAGTTGAGTTATGCGTAGTCACAACGTGTCGGATATGTTGTCGGATGAGATTAGTATCGTGGGCGACTGTCATCTCCGTGCGGCCTGTGGACTTAAGTCTCCTCTTTTATGCGAGGTACCTGTGTATCATGATTTTTTCTAAGTGAGTTAATTGTGGTGCATAATTTTATTTGCACTGTGTTGTGTAATATAGTTGTATTTAATACTTGTGGCACATAGTATATGTATAAAACTGTGTGTATTGTTGTTTTACCTTTGAACCACCGTGTGGGGTGGTATGGGGTGAAAGTTGTAAACCTTGATGGGTTTTGAAAAGGTATCGACGGTAGAGTTTGTGAGAAACTCCGATGAATGATTTTTTTGTGTGTTTAAACTTGGTGCCACGAGATGCATTTGATTGAATTGGCGACCTTGGTTGCCGTTTGAGCGTGTGGTTTTAAATTCGACTATTTTTGGAATGTTGTAATTTTGCCCGCTAAGGGTAGGTTTGATAATGTTTTCTGAAGGACTTTATGGTTTGAGCATTTTTGTAGAAATCATTTTTTTTGGAAAATATTTTGGTGGTGCGGTCAAACCACGGTTTGTATGGATTTTAAAATCAGTTAAATTTTGACAAATGGGTCGTGTATTTTCAAATGACACCATCAGACGGTATTTGGAAAATGTGTTTTGAAGTAATTCGGACATTGTAAAATATTACCGTCGTTTTTTGGTTATGATCTAAAGGATTTTGGAAAATTTTATTTTGCAAAACGATATGGGTTTTCGGAATTTTAAACGTTATGTGTTTGTGTGTTGGGACTAGTAGTTGCGGTAAGTCTGTTGTGTTGTTGTGCTCGCCGGAGAATGTTGTAGTATTTTCTAGATGTTTGGATACATTGTTAGGTATCGTTCCCTAACTCCCGGAGCAGTTTCGGGGCTGCTGGTTACTTCAGCCGTCTAACAGCCAACAGTTACGGCCGTACGACATCTGTGTTACGGCCGTAAGTTGCTAGTTGCCATGGTCGTAAGATGTTGGTATTACGACCGTAATATTCTAGTTGTTACGGCCGTAAGCTGTGTGTTATTACGGCCGTAAGCTTATTATTGTCACAACCGTAATCTTATTGTTACAGACATTGTTGTATGTTAGGCGTATTTTTATGCGCTTATTTATTATTATTTTATATCTATTTTGAGCCTAAATCTGCATAAATGAGCTTTTAATGCACTATCCTTTTATGTTTTGCAGGAAATTGGAGTTCGGAAGCTCGAACGACGAAAAGCAGCGGCAATTTTGGCACAGGGCGCGGACAAGACAAGTGAGCCGCGGCACACGAAGGCAACCAGCATATGCCGAACCAACTGTACTGTGAGCCGCGGCACAGCTTAAGTGAGCCGCGGCCAGGAGGAAAATGCAGCGCCCAGGCATCTCGCTGAGCCGCGGCACAAATTAAGTGAGCCGCGGCCCACCGGGCGGTTTGCTGAATATTCCGCGTTCCTGGGCCGTTTTTGGAGCCTATTTCCAACCTAATTCCCGGACGCGTTTTGGAGGCTGAGGACGGCTATAAATAAGCATTGAAGGTCAGAAAAAGAGGAGAATCCGGAGGGGGATTGATCATAAAATCGGAGGAAGACATCGCGGGATCGAAGAACACAAGGAGGAGATTTGTGGGCGACGACAAGACCACGGATCCCTACGGTTTTTCTGAATTTTCCGCATCTTAGTTTCTAGATCAATTCGAGTAGGATTGTGATTGTAGCCGATTACATGACGGTTTGATTATTTATTTTTATTTCAATTTACTCGTTATTCGTATTGAGTTGGATTTTTCTCATTGTTCTTAATGCTTTTTAATTATCTGGCCAACAGTTGAATTATTTTGAATGTCTTTATGGATTCGGGAGATGAAATTTAGGCATAGTTCTTGTGAGAATACTCATGATTTTCGTGAGATAGGGATATACTCATGAGAATTATGAAGCCTATTTATTGTGGGAATTCTTGAACTATTTTAGCTATTAATTATCTAATTCGAATAGGGATATATCGAGTTAATAATTCGTAGTATTTTCTATCGACCTTGGGAAAGGCTTTAGAATAATTTAGGAATTCCTGGCTTACAATCAATTGAATAAAAGTGAATTGAATTGAATAAAAATCATTCCTGATTGTTTGAGGTGAAAATCATAATCCTACACCCTTATTATTATTATTACTATTATTATTTATTTTTCTGCAATTAGTTTAGTAATAAATTCCATATAATTGTTCTTCAAATAAAATTACGAGTTGTCTATATTTTGGTACTTAGTGAAATCAGTCCTCGAGGGAACGATATCTTACTTATCACTTTATTACTTGTTAACACTGTGCACTTGCGGCATAGTGTGAGAGATTTCCTCGCAACAAGTTTTTGGCGCCGTTGCCGGGGACTGATTTTTCGCTAATATCATTAGCAAGCGACTCTAATTTTAATTTGAAGTTTTTTTCTCTAGTCTCTTTATTTTTATATTTTTTTCATTATGTTTTCTTTTGATTATCGTGACCCTTGGCATTTCATAAATTTCGATAATCTTAATAACTTGCCTAATAGGGTCAGTTAGCCCCCTCCCCTGAAACAAAAGACTATGCTTGAACATTGTGTAGACGCTCTCAAAAATCCTGATAGTACTCCTCTTGAGCGAGAATGTGCAAGTCATGGTCTTGAAATTCACTATGGTTATTTTCTAGTTCATCGATTTAGTAGTGAAGTTGAGGGGAGGTTGAGAAGAAAGACATACTGAGTTTTAGGGTCGATCCTCCAGCACCTGATAATTACATAAAGTGTGATAAGCTTGTAGAAAAAGTTACCATTGATGATGTTTTCAAAGAAATTTCATTAAATTGTCATCAAACTTCGATTAATAAGGTGAACACTTTTGTGCCTAAAATTTTATTAACGGTGCCACGCATAATTTTTCCTAAATCCATAATGGGAGAGATTGACCCCATTACTTTTGATTTTGTTGAGGCTGATTCCTTGAGTTCTAATGAGGTTGTTCATGATATGTCTTTATTATCTACCCATTCGAACTCTGCTTATTTTTTCATGCCTTATCATTATTATATTCTTCCACTATTTTTTTGTTGTCCGCATAATTATTCTTACTCACTAATTTTGGCAACCAGGCATGAACCAAAGTCTCCCTTGTGGAATAAGAGGCTTATAGATTGTAAGAAGGGGGTATTTGGCAATCTCCCTAGAAAGAAGCCACGTTAAATTTTTTTTTTGCCACATCGTGCTCAAGACGTAAAATAGAGCGCTTGATGGGAGGCAACCCATCATTTTTACTTGCTTTCTAGTTAGTTGTTTTTATTTGATTTTTCGTTAATAATTTTTTCTTTTGTTTTGTTTTTTTGTTTGGATTCGTGTATTCTTGTGGCCCTTATTTCTCTAATATTGTTATATAACCCCAATGGGTTATTATTCTTCATATTCTAGTCTTTCTTGACTTAATGTCTTTAGTTATTTCATGACTAGAGACAAAGTTTGGGGGTCCCTGGTGATGTTGAGCATCATTTGAAGTATAGATTGACAGACGATTCCACTCAGACATGTGCTGGCGTTCAAGAATACATTTGGAATAATATTCTCTTTTCCTTATCTCTTTTATTTTAACATGAGTTTTATTGTTGATGATTTTATGTGTAGTGGAATAGATTGAAGCATGCGTTATTTTCTTAATTTTCTTGGTTATAAATTGTGATTTCATCAGTGGTTTACTTTTCGTGAATTTTTCGTGCTTCCGTGTGTAAAACTGATGTTACGATACTGATTCCTCTTGGAAGAAATGGTTGAGTTTTAGTCGAGTTGCAGTCAGCGATATCTGTTTCTGTTGAGTATTCATTTAGGTCCGAAATTTTTTCGTTATTGTAAAAATTTTAGCAGATAAGAAAGGAGACATACGTGTTTTCAAATCGCCGTCTATATGTTGGTTATACTTTTCGCATAGCTAGTTATCCAGTCACATGAGTCGTATTGGCACTTAAATTGAGTTTAGAGTCGGACAGTTTTTCCCAAAAAGTCGAATATTATATGTTCTATGATGGGAAGTTTAGCAACCGGGGGTATTCACGTGACCCGTTGTTTACTCTCGCGTAAAACGACAACCCTGAATAGATTAATAATTTAGAAATATCGCATTACCGATGATGGGAAGCCTAATAACTGGGGGTATTCACGTGACCCGTTGTTTACTCTCGCTTAAAACAGCAACCTTGACATGCGGGAATTGCTATTCGAGTTTTTTCTCCGCTGTAGAGAGGGACTTAGTAACTAGAAGCATCCATGTGCCCCGTGAGTGTCGTTTACGTCAAACGGTTCCCCGATACATGAGAATGGAAATCCACCCTAGGATTATCCCGATGAAACATCCCGAGATCCGAACCTAGTGGTTAACTCGAATCACTTTATTGATCATATATAAGGGAATATTGTCCGAGGGTTATTTTTGATGATGAAACTCTTGAAATGTTTGCCACTAGACTGTGGAACTGGGCGAATTGGCTTGTTTAATCTAACCCTTCATATTGACGGTGGTTAAATTCACGCTTGTTAATCTTTGAGCTTGATTTTCCTCAGTAACGATTGGTTAGGACTGAAAATGACTACTTTTTGGAATCAGTGTCCGTGAATGTGACTCACTAATACGATACTCGTATTATTCTTTGAGATTTCAGGGTAGTATTGATTAAGTTGAGCACTATGGATTTGCACGATCATTCACGATACTTTTTATTTGAAAATTGATTTTTACTTGAGGACAAGCAAAGGCTCAAGTTTTGGGGTATTTGTTAGGCGTATTTTTATGCGCTTATTTATCATTATTTTATATCTATTTTGAGCCTAAATCTGCATAAATGAGCTTTTAATGCACTATCCTTTTATGTTTTGCATGAAATTGGAGTCCGGAAGCTCAAACGACGAAAAACGGGCGAAAACAGCAATTTTTGGCCTGGGGCCGCGGCACAAGACAAGTGAGCCGCGGCACACGAAGGCAACCAGCAAATGCCGAACCAACTGTACTGTGAGCCGCGGCACAGCTTAAGTGAGTTGCGGCCAGGAGGAAAATGCAGCGCCCAGGCATCTCGCTGAGCAGTAGGGGCCGCGGCACAAATTAAGTGAGCCGCGGCCCACCGGGCGGTTTGCTGAATATTCCGCGTTCCTGGGCCGTTTTTGGAGCCTATTCCCAACCTAATTCCCGGACGCATTTTGGAGGCTGAGGACGGCTATAAATAAGCATTGAAGGTCAGAAAAAGAGGAGAATCCAGAGGGGGATCGATCATAAAATCGGAGGAAGACATCGCGGGATCGAAGAACACAAGGAGGAGATTTGTGGGCGACGACAAGACCACGGATCCCTACGATTTTTCTGAATTTTCCGCATCTTAGTTTCTAGATCAATTCCAGTAGGATTGTGATTGTAGCCGATTACATGACGGTTTGATTATTTATTTTTATTTCAATTTACTCATTATTCGTATTGGGTTGGATTTTTCTCATTGTTCTTAATGCTTTTTAATTGTCTGGCCAATAGTTGAATTGTTTTGAATGTCTTTATGGATTCGGGAGATGAAATTTAGGCATAGTTCTTGTGAGAATACTCATGATTTTCGTGAGATAGGGATATACTCATGGGAATTGTGAAGCCTATTTATTGTGGGAATTCTTGAACTATTTTAGCTATTAATTATCTAATTCGAATAGGGATATATCGAGTTAATAATTTGTAGTATTTTCTATCGACCTTGGGAAAGGCTTTAGAATAATTTAGGAATTCCTGGCTTACAATCAATTGAATAAAAGTGAATTGAATTGAATAAAAATCATTCCTGATTGTTTGAGGTGAAAATCATAATCCTACACCCTTATTATTATTATTACTATTATTATTTATTTTTCTGCAATTAGTTTAGTAATAAATTCCATATAATTGTTCTTCAAATAAAATTACGAGTTGTCTATATTTTGGTACTTAGTGAAATCAGTCCTCGAGGGAACGATATCTTACTTATCACTTTATTACTTGTTAACACCGTGCACTTGCGGCAGAGTGTGAGAGATTTCCTCGCAACATTGTACAATATACCGGTCGTTCGATTCCTATGGATATAGTCGTGTGGTCTACAGATGACGATAGTGAACTTTAGCTATTGCATCATCATTGTCGCGCTCGGTGGTTTATCCTTTTTGATATTATTGACATGTTGGCGATTGTTACCATTCTTGTTAGCAAACTTGATTGTACACCTAAGTATTGTGTCGGCATAGCTCAGTACTTGCTCGACAAAGAAGCTGCAGACTGGTGGCAGGCTGTAGTGCCTGCAGATCGTACACCTACATGGGATGAGTTTAAACCGCCATGGAGGCAGAGTATTGCCCGTTGCCTGTCCGTGAGTGCAGGATCGTTGAGTTTTTCTCGGCTACGCCCGAGGATGTGTCGATATCCCAGGCGATAGTCGATTATAATCGACAGCTGGCTTATGTTAGTGATCAAGTGAGAAGCGAAGCGGACAAGGTCCGATACTTCAATATGCGCATGAAGCCCCATATCCGTGAGAGTATGGCTCCGCTCATGTGTACCACTCTGAAGGAATATCAGGACCGGGCTTTAGCCATTGAGATGGCCATTTCTGTGACGGAATCTGGTTCAGTGAGATTCGTGAGCCTGTTACTTCGCATTTTCCTTCTGGGAGCACTCTTCGTTCGGTTGACCAGTCTAAGAACCTTACTCCGGAGGAGAGTAAGACGAGCGGTGTGAAGATATGCTTCAACTGCAGTCGTGTGGGCCATGCGAGACAGAATTGTCATTCGCCACCGGTTAATTGTTTCAAGTGCAGTCAACTGGGGAACCAAGCGGTTCATGGTGAGACCATTGCTAAGCTGTTCGGGAATCGGGTTTTCGTTCCTACTTGTGGAGGGCCCAGTGGTGTCCAGTGATGTAGTTGTGTGTCGTACTTTGTACTGTATCTCGTGTGGAGATTTGATACTTGTCGTGTGAACGCTTTTGGTTTCGTTCGTATTCTACCCTGTTGTTATGTTTTAAGTTTCGGGATAAAACTTATTATTAGTGGGATAGAATGTAATATCCGGTATTTTCGTTTTCCGTTATCTTGGATTGTTTATGTTTTGACGCTGGACATTTTCTTGTTGATGAGAATCGGAGTGATTTCTATCGTGATACTCTATTTGTTTCTATCGCATAACCGTTTTAGTCGGGTGTGACTTGTTGTTGCGTGCGTTTCTTTGATTAAATGTGTGCATGTGATGTGGTATGTGAGGTGTCGTTATTTGCTCATTATTATTTTGAATCATAGCCGGTGGCGTTGTGTTGGTCGTCGTGGAGCATGTTTTCACATCGTATATTCCTTTGTGTTGCTTGTAACGTTTCGCCGATGGGTGAAAGTTACGCATTTCTTGTGTATCTCGTTGAGTTTTCCTGGCGGGATTTTGCTTCTCCCTACTTATTTTAAGTTTCGGGACGAAACTTCTTTTAAGGAGGGTAGTATGTAATATCCGCAATTTCGATTTCCGGTCATTTTCTTTTCTGGCGGAAGTCCATCTTAGCTACTCTGTTGTGACCGTTTCGTCATTCCGGGAATGATTAATTCTGCACTTTTTGTCATCCGAGTTCATTTCGGTATCGTTTTCTTGAGTTCCGTGTTCTTAAACGGCTTTTCCACACTTGAGTTCGATTCTTGCGAATCTCGTCCGAAACTGTTGTTTCGAGTTTCTCGTAAGTTCATTTAATGTTATTATTCATGTTTCAAGCTTTGGCTTAGTGTTTCGATCGTGTATTGTGTATTTCGGACGTTTTCGGCCGTTTTCGTAATTTCCCAAAGTTTGGGGTAATTAATTCTGTTGTCGAATTTTGAGCCCTTGGGTGGTCGGAATCGTGTGTTCTTTTAGCGCTTAGATTCGTCTTTGCAAGTACTTCGTAACCGTAGCTTCAGTTTGTATTCAGGTCTAGGTTTCGGGGTTGACCGGACCGTCGGATCGACCGAGTCCCAATTGCAAGACATGGCCGAGTTACGGCCGAAATACAGTACCTGTTACGGCCGTAAGCCATGGCTGGTCACGGCCGACAGTGACACGTGTGGGGTGGTCGGGTACGGCCGACAGTGACTCGCAAGGACTGGCCGATTACGGCCGTAAGACTACGGCCGGATACGGCCGTAAGGCCTGTTACGTACGTAAGCCCTGTTCGGTAACGTACGTAACACGGTCAAAATTTTTGGGCAGTAGGGTAGCCATGATCGGTTACGGCTGTAAGCGCTCGGCAGGACTCGGCTATTTAAGGCTTGGGCACCGGGTCACTCGGCCATTTCCTCATTTTTCTTCATTCTTTCGCGATCCTTCGACGGGAATTAAGGGTTTTGATCGGAAATCAGTAGTACATCAGTTGCGAAGCTTGAATCATGATTTCTATCATCATCTAATCCTTGTTCTTCATCGGAATCGAAGTATTTTGGCTTGAACCCATGTTTTAGAAGATTTTGGGGATTTTCCTTTTAATTTCGATTCCAATCCGTTTTTGATCAATTAATTGTTGTATAAGCGTTGTTTTGAACATGTTCTATGGATTGGATACTCATATCCTTGATTCATTCGGCTCGAGGGGTGATTTCTTTGTTCTTGGAGGGTCTTGAACATTTAATGCTCGATTAAATGTTCGAATGAGTTTTCCTTCGATAGTTTGATGAGGTTTCCATTGTTTTCGGTTTTGATTCTCGTTGTAATCGTATCCTCGTTGTTTTTGCCGGAGGATTGTAGGTGTTCGGGGGGGTTTCCACGTTGTGCCATGTTCGTAGGAATATTCGGGCGCCGGCAATCGAGGCAAGTATCTTATTATACGACTTGTATCTTGCGACTAGAAATCACGTATTAGGTTAATGATGATTTTATTTGCCTTCGTAAATATGTTCCATTTGAGTTGGTTGTGTATTCCGCAATTTGAAGGCTTTGTGATGATAGTGTGATATTAATATATGTGTTAGGCGTTATGCCATTTATGCAGGATTGCAATGTACATCGGGATGGTTGTACACTTGGTTGTGCAATGTATTGTGTATCGATCGTGAGTTATGTTGGTTGTGTGTCGTTGATTGATGACAGTTGTTGTGAGTGACGAGATTGTGTTATGTGCGTGTGATGTACGATTTTGTGGTGATCAATGTGATTGACTAACTGTGCTCATGGTTGTATGAACTATGAATGTGAATATGCGTGTGACCGCTAAGTTCACTCGTGATGGTTTGATGGGACCTTCGAGGACTCGTGGCAGTGGACTACGGGGTCAGAACTTAGTGAGGTACTAAGGTCTAATCGTGCTGTTATGACGAGGCCTACGATAACACATGGCAGTGGACCATGTCTTTAGGGCACACTGCGTCCAACAGGGTGAGCTCGACGGGGATTACAGTGACACGTGGCAGTGGACTACGGTGTTGGGATTGTGTGTGTGATTGTTGTGATTGATATAGTCCGTGCGTGTTGTTGAACCTACAGAGACACGTGACAGCGGATCACGGTGTCGGAATTGATTATGTTTGGTTATTTTTGTGTGGAATAGTCTATGCGGGTTGTTGAACCTACGGAGACACGTGACAGTAGATCACGGTGTCGGAATTGATTATGTTTGGTTATTTGTGCGTGGAATAGTCCGTGCGGGTTGTTGTACCTACGGAGACACGTGACAGTGGATCACGGTGTCATGAATATGTCTTGACAATCAAGTTTTGAAAGGAAAAGTTTTATGAAAAAGAATGTTGGATCGAGTCCCAAGTGATTGGGTAAATATTTTTCGAGTTGTCAACTGTTGAGTTATGAAACAAGATTTGGGTTGAGACCCTAACGTTTTTCGAAAGGATTTGTAACTCGGGACCTGAGGCCTTAAAGATTTTTGTTCCTAAAATTCCCGAGATGATAAGTTTAGTTTCAAATGCTTCATAGATTATTTTCATTTGTTAAAACCTCCCGGGAATATTTTGGTACTTGGTTATTATATTCGATTCATTATTAATGTTTGCTCGTTACATTTCCTATGATTTGATACTTGCACTAGTAAAACAGTGGAGTTTTACTAACCCCCGAGTAATCGGAGGGTGGATGTCTGTTTTGCATCCAGGTACATGCCGGTTCAGGGGAGCAGTCACAGGATTGGCACAGGAGGATGACTAGCTGCGATACTAATCAAGAGTTGAGAGTTGTTTTGATTTCCGTTGTGTTGTCAGAGTTGATTTCAGTCTTCCGCTGTATTGTGTTTCGATCCCTGTGTGGGTAATGTTGTTTTAGTAAGTTCTATTGATTGAGTTGTGTGACCTCATTGGTCTGTGTATTCACGTGTAAGTGACCTTAACGGTCTGTATTATTTTATTGTTTGACCCTGGCCGGGCAAATATTTGGTCATTTTGTAAGGTTTAGCCTAGTAGATCCTCGTGGAAATGAGTCTACGGCGTGTAATATTCCCATATGGTTTTGGGGGTGTTACGGTTCGAATTCCTTTGTGGTTTTGATTTACCTCTCCCATTGTGAAATCTATTTTGTGGGAGTCTTTGGTAATAAGCAGAGTAATGCTTTGACTGCTGATGTTGTTTTGGCCATTGCCTAGTCTTTTGTCTAGGTGGCTGCCTTGTAAACCTTGGCTGCTGCCTATTTTTAAATACAGGTTTGTTTGTAGGCTCAGCAGTCTGGACAATTGTTTCTTTTTTTATGAAAGTGGTTTTTGAAGTTGAGGGAGTATTTGGGCCATATCCAAGGTCTGATTTTAAATAATGTAGCCTCTGGTTTATGCACAAACCCAAGGTTATAGATGCTTTTAAAGATGTTATTTCTTTAGCCTGTATATTACTCAGCTGTGTCAGATTAGAAAACTCATATTTGATATGAGTAAGTGCAGCTGAATTTTCACTGTTTAAAATTGTCAGTCTCTTAATCTAAGTTGTGGTAATTTCAGCTGAGTTTTTCAAATTTTTATCAGTCTGTTTTTCAAACTCGGATCTGATGTTGGTTGACTCCAGGATGAGTTTGTCCAAATTAATTTTCAGCTGCATATTCTCATCTTGCAGCTGTGTTCTCAACTATCACAGTGAGGTGTGCAGTTTTAAGTGTTTCAAAATCTTTAAACAACTGAGTTACAGATTTATGAAGATCAATATCTTCAGACATGTTTGAGCTGACATATTCTGAAGTTGGAGGTTTAGATGTTACCTCTTTATAAGCTAGATTGGCCATCAAGCAGTTGTAGTTGTCATCATCATCTGAAAGAATCCACTGCTTGATTCTACCTCTTGGATCTGAACTTCTCCAATGAGAGCTTTTCTCTTGTCTTTCTTCTTCCCATGTCCTTATTATCTTCATCTCTTTTGAGATCAGGACAGTCGAACTGGATATGTCCTGTCTTATGATAGTTGTTGTATTCTACCTTCCAGTTTCCATCTTTTTGGTACCTTCTTGGGTTCTTTTATAGTTCTTCTTATATTTTGAGTAGTTCTTCATGAAGTTGCTGAATGTTTGCATAATGAATCCCATTTCTTCCTCAAAGTTTAGAGGACTTGGAGGATTAACTTCAGTATTGCTTTTTGCAGGTGATTCTGCTGCAATAGCTATTTTTTTTAGCCGGTTCAGTAGATGATGAGTAGGGCAGCTTGAACTCAAATGCCTTGAGGTCTGAGAATATTTCTTGGATCTTTATCTTGTTAAGATCCTTGGATTCCCTCATGGCAACAGCCTTCATGCTCCATTCTGGTGTAAGAGACCTTAGTACTTTCAGAGCCATCTCTCGGTTGCCATAGGTTTTATCAAGAGAATTTATTTCATTGATGATCTTAGTGAATCTGGTATACACTTTATCAATTGTTTCTTCATTCTTCATCTTGAAGTTGTCAAACTTCTGGGTAGCTATTGACAACTTATTTTCCTTGATAATCTCTGTTCTCTGACACATTACACCTAATGTGTCCCAAATTACTTTGGCATTTTTGCAATTCTTGATCTTCACCATGGTGGCTTTGTCAAGAGTCTGGTACAAGATATCTCTGGCCCGGTTGTCAAGGTTGGCCAGCTTTATTTCTTCTAATATCATCTCTGTTCTTCTTTTGGGAATCTTCTTTGGTTTCTCAGTTGCAATCTCCTCATATGTATTGTCCTTCAGGAAAGTGAAGGATCCATCCTCGATTAAACACCACATATCATCATGGATGGATGATAGATATGCCTGCATTCTTATTTTCCATAAGTCACATTCATCAACGAGAATACGGGTAATCGAGTGCATGTGTTGCATGTGTCCCATTTTAATGAGAGATTCAAATGTATATACTCAAGTATACGGATCTGGTTCTTTAAAATTGAATCAACTTCTCTGATACCACTTGTAGGTCACAAGCCGTAAGGTATAAGTCTAGAGGGGGGTGAATAGACTTATAAAATCTTTTGCTTAAATAACTGTTTTCAAATTCATGGCTGAAGTGACTGCAACTTAGGTTACTCGTCTGATGATAATGCAGGTAACCTTTGTCAGCTGTAAAATAATTTTGCGGAATGACATTTGACATTGAATGCAACAGTTAATATGGAAGCAGCAGTTAAGTATGATGATGAAAGCAGTAAATCACACAGCACTTTTATGGTGGTTTCAGATGTGGGGTAATCCTCTACTAGTCCACTTCTCTCCAAACCAGTTAGAGATAAATTCACTATAACTTTCAACCAGTGAAATTAATGTTATGAATCGTGTTACAACAGCTTCCAACTAGTGGAAACCCGTGGCTGTTGCAACTCCTTCTCTTGGTTGCTTAACACCTCTTGATCGAAAACCCGTGGATGCCTCAACAACTCACAAGGTGCCTATCACCTTCCAATCAAGAACCCGTAGATGTTTTACAACCTCTCACTTTCAAGAACCTAGTTAAAAAAAGTACCCCTTACTCAACTTTAAGGTAAGAGTGTTGTCTTCTCCAACTTAAAAGCTTCTCTGTATATGACTTTTAGAAGCTAGCTCTTCACGATGCTATAGATTTGCTTTGATTGCTTTGATTTCTTTGTTTGCTTGTAAGTATTGTTCGCATCATACTTCTGCTCAATCTTTCTTCAGATATTTATAGTATGATCCTCGAGCTTCTTCATAGCCGTTGCATCTTGTAACAATTCTGTACGTTGGTGAATAGACTTTATTGTTTATCTGTTCATCTCTTTGCAAGACTTTGTCTTTTTCTTCAAATCTGACTGTTTGAAGATTAATCTTCCTATTGCGCCGCTTTTCTTGATTACTATAACTAGAAAGTCTTCAGGGCGCGAATCTCTAGGAATAGAATATTCCTTAACTTTTGGGAATCAATCACTTTATCCCATTGGCTTTTGCGTCTGCATGAGTCTTGTCGTTATTATTGACTTCTCAACGTTTGCTAATGTGGACAGTTGATATCCAAAACCTGGATGATATATCGTCTAAGGTAAACTCATTTAATATTTCCTTTGGTCAAACCTTGCTGATATGTTGGTCAAACTTGGCTGATGTTCTGCCTGGATAAAAGCTGTCAGATATCTGGTCTTCAGAAAGTTGGTTGATATTCCCTTGGTCAACCTCAAATGAGATTATGCTTTGACCAAAACCTCGACTTTGGCTGTTATGTACTTAGCCAAAACTTGTCTTCTGAGATATTTCAGTTGTACTTCAGACTTGGTCAAACCCAGCTGATATTGTCTTTTGGTCGGGACTCGCCTGATATTTTATCGGTCAAACCCAGCTGATATCTTGCATTGACTAAAACCTCGACGGATAATATGCATGTTCTATACTGGCCAATTTTGTACTTAATCAACATGATCAATACTTAGCCTAATCTTTTCAAGGCCTATAGAACATACTCATTACGTTCTTCTTTACAATTCCAAGTACATACATTTGAAGTAATCTTGAATACAGGTATGAAATCATGAAAATCTTAAAATTATATTCCTAACATGTTCGTGGACCCAACCAAACGTGGATCACTATGAGGCCCCGTCGGACCCTCCCGGAGTGAACATACAACTCTCACACTCATATATAGTACTTTTTCACATTTAAGAATATAAGCTTCATCAGAATTACTTGCCTTTGAGACATGATGGAATGTTCCGAGATGGTAGACGATCAATATTGAAGGAACTTGACTATTCCGAACCTAAACGATCCGTAAAACAATTATCAACAATCATACAACGGGAACTGAAATACCCCCGGAAGTCCCACCTACGAATTATGAAAATTCATACGAACTCACTATGAGGGCGGATAACAACCAATCCCTCTCGATATTACAAACGTAGTAAAATTTACCATCAATTCGTAGGGAAAACATGAATACGGTGAAGATTAATCATATACATCAAAAATTAAAGAACAATTCAGACCTAATCGGACAAAATCACGAAATTGCCCAATTCCTAAAAGTTAGGATTCCAGAGATTATACTTCGGATCGATGGTGATGAATATGATTTGATGTTGTTAATCTACACCAAAAACTCAAGGAATACGATAGCTGAAAGATTGAAGAACCAGAATTGCCCTAAAAATCGCCCAATGATCGCCCAGTCGTGGAAGAGAAAAGAAATGGAAGAAACCCGCAGAGCAGAGAAGACGCTGACCCAGGTATATAAATCGGTCTTCTATAACATACGTAAGCCAGGAGAACTTAACGTACGTTATACACTTAGCGTACATAACACCTTGTCTGTTACGTACGTAATGGCCTGGCAGAAGTCTCTGCTCGATTCTCTAAAGGCAATAACGTATGCTACTGAAGTTTAATGTACGTAAGCAAGATAAACCTAACGTACGTTATTCATTACTAATAACGTACGTAAGCCTCATACAGTTCAGAACTGCTGACAGTCAATTATACTGGGAAAGAATATCATAGATCCGAAATGCGATGATTGATGAAACCTGAAGACATGCTTATGAAGAGTTCGAGATGACGAACTTAAGCGCTACAAGAAAATACGATTCCGACTACCCAAAGGTTCGGCGTACGACAATGAAAGTAGTTATCCTAATTTTTTAGGAAATTATAAAACGGCCCAAAACGTTCGAGAAACACGGTACAAGGTCGAACAACTAAACCAAAGCTCACAACATGACTCCCAATGTTAAACAAACTTATGGGAAACACAAAATAGCAATTTCGAACCATGACTATGCCAAACAAACTAAAAAGTGGAAAGATTGCTAATAAACACGAAATTGAGTAAAACAACTCCAAAACACTCAAATGTCAAAACATGCAGAAGTAAATATTCTCAAAATATCAAGACCGTTACAAATGAGTCGTTGAATACTGAAAATACACCAAAATGGAAATTACTGAAAATAGAAAAATGTGGATATTACAAGCATGAATTAACTCTACTGGATAATGAGCTCTTGAAATGGACTCTTTTGGGAATGACTCTGCAATGCTTTCCAAGAAAACATTCTTCGCAAATTTGATAGGGTGTTTGATGAATGGTAATCCTCTTACCATTTCTTTCCTCGATAATAATTTTAATACACCAAAATTCAAGTTCCCTAATCGAAGACGCAATCGCCAAGATTTATCTTTATAACATGCTTTAAGACATTTTGCCACATCATTTCGAATATTTAACAAATACATTCTATTTTTGGACATCAGCACCTTGGCAATTAACTTATATCTATTATCTCTTATTGTTAGGCCATAATTTTTCATATGAATATCATAACCTTTCTCTAAGAGTTTCCCCAAACTCAAAATATTATTTTTCATATTAGGCACACAGTAAACACTAGAATTAAGATTTTTCCTTTTCCTTTTACCGAAATTCTAGATTCATCACCAAATGAAACATTGCCACTTACCAACTCATCAAGCTCCACAAACATATTTCTTTTGCCACACATATGGTTGCTTGCACCTGTGTCGAGGTACCATGCCTCGTCTTGTATTTCATCTTCTTTTTTATACGCCAAGAGTAAGCTGACATTATCTTCTTTTTTATTTTCTATGAAATTGTCCTTCTCATCAACTTTAGCATCTCCGTATTTGGAAGCATAGTGCCTAAATTTGTGACAATTATAACATTTTACTGAAGATCTATCATACCTTGACTGTGAGTTGATCCTCCCTAGATTGTTTGTGAACTCCTCTCTTTAATTATTATTGAAAAAGCTTCCACGTCCATATCCACGACCTCGGCCTCGAGCTTGTCTTTGACCTCGACCTCTCTCATATTGTCCTCGGCCTTTGTTAGAATCTTCCTCTTTGTCTTGAGCACTTACTTTTGCTCAACAATTTTTTGTTTCTTTTTTTGTTTTTCTTCGTATGCTTGTAGTGATCCCAACAACAAATCAATAGTTATTTCCTCTAAACTTTTAGTTTCCTCAATAGTCATCATAATCTGTTCATATTTGGAAGTTAGTGGGCACAATATTTTCTCCATAATTCTTACATCCTTTAATTTTTCACCATTTCTTTTCATTTAACTTGAGATTGTCAAGACTCTTGAAAAATAATCCTAAATTGATTCAGACTCTTTCATATGCAATGACTCAAATTCTCCTCTTAAGGTATGAAGGCATATCTTTTTCACTTGCTCGGCTCCTTTACACGAGATCTGCAGCTTCTCTCGTGCTTTTTTGGCAGTGCTCACACTCGAGATTTTTTCTCGAAGTCATCATCCCCCATCACTTGATAAATGAGATAGAGAGCTTTCTTGTCCCTCTTTCTCGCATCTTGTAATTTATTCCTTTGTTGGGGTAACTCGACTTCTTCTAGTGGCTCCTCGTAGCCATTCTCCACGATCTCTCGTACGTCGTGGGCTCCCAAAAGCACCTTCATCTTGATACTTCAATTATCAAAATTGCTCTTGTTGAGCATGGGAACTTAAAATGATTGTAGATTCGTCATTCCTCAAATAGAACCTCGTGGCTCCGATCCCACTTTGTTGGAATATAAGAAGTATGGTGGGAGGATTTATTTAAAATTGAAGGAACTTGATTTGGAGGATAAATTTATGATGTGTGTGGACGTGTGTTTTAGTAAGAGAAATTGGACAGAATTCTTTTTAAGTGAACAACTTTTCTTCACTTCTTTGCGCACCAATACAATATTCCCTAATGCCAATTTATAAAAATCTTGTAGACTATTTCACCAATTTTATTCTTGCTAGAGAATTCTAGCTAACTACTAAGCTAAGGTTCTAGTAATTGATTTTTTATTAAATAGTGAATCTTCCTATACATAGACCCATTGCTCAGACTCTGTATTTTGGGAACTTGATGTTTATTTCTTGTTGTGCGGTGATTTATACACTTCGACGGCGACTGGATCAAGTGCCGAGCGACCGAGTCCACAACCAATCAAGCTACGGCGAACTTGCCTAAGCGAAGATAACAGTCCACCTTCGAGTGTCCAGCGATCGACTCCCAAGGCGATCGCCTTCTGGCATTTAGCGATCGACTCTGGTGCCCGACTTAGGACGACCGTCCTGTACCACGAACAGAGATCTTCGTCCGTCAAAGTCTACGAAGACTGGATCTCAAAGCAGCGCCCATGTGCAGATCCGCGAAAGACGCCGCATAACATGGATCGTTGACCACAACCTGTCACCACCTTATCACCTACCGACAGACCCGCCGAAAGGTACAAGGTGGGACCGCCCGTGACAGCGACTCAGACGCGTGCAGACTTCTCCTTGGACCGCACAGCTGGCTGCCAACAACTCTTGCGGACTTTAAGGAGACCAGCCCATGTGCTAAAGACGATCGCCCGCTTATTATAATACAACAGAGGTGATCGCCTGGCAACTCCCAGTGCTATTAATAAAGCACCTCCAACAACTTGGAAAAGGTTCTCTCCTCTCAGTTCAGACATTCAGAGTACCATTCACGAAAATACATAAAAACGTACATGTTTTCAGGCTCCCGGCTTCTTCTCTAAAATCTACCTCAGGATTTCTCTCTCAGCACCTCTCATCCCGAAGACGGTCGGCAGAGGCAAGGACTCCCTGCAGTACAGATTCGAAGAGACTCGCAAGCCTAGGAGCTCAGACTTACAGCTAATACACACCGTGAGAGACCGACGATTTCTCACGGTCGTCACAGCACATCAACGTTGTTACAAGAACTCACAAAGCATCATATCTGGTTCTTCCGGCAATCTTCACGCTCGATAGCTAAGATAACTAGGGTCTTTACACTCATTGTAATTGTACTCTAACATTAATATTTGTACTCCAAAGTATTTGTATTAATAACATCTCGCGGGAGCATTCAAGCCCGGGACTAACAACCCCGGCAAATCTTGTGTTATTTACTTTCTCACGGAAGTGTTCCCGCATTTGTTTGTTACTCGACTATTCCAGCAATATTCATCTTCGTATAATATTTCGGGTAACAATATTTTTAATTTAAAAATATGTAAACTCTCAATTGTAAATCCCTAGAACGTCAGTTTCTGAAGTTCTATCCAGCTCCTCTTTGATAGTTATGACACGTTTCTCTAATTATGCACTTTAAATTCGCTTGCAAATTGATATCTAAGAATTTAGGTTACTCTATTTCACTGTTTTTCCAGGTCAAACTTTCATTACGAATTTATGGTTGTAGTTTTTTCAAATATCTCCGGCTAAAGGTAAAGCCATTTTTTGGCATATTTAGATTCGTAAAAGTTCCTTAGCTATTTGTGACAAATATTAATTTTGTATCCCACCAAAAAAAAAAATATTAATTTTGTATTTTTTCTCAGTTGTTTGTAAAAACTTGGGCGGAATTTTTATTTGGTTTTTACACCTATGAAAAATTGGTCACATTAGTTTTCTGTATCTCATATGCTTACTTTTCCTTGGTGGTAGTGTGAATATATTTGACTATGATGAAACAAACGAAAAATTTTAATACAAAAAAGTAACATAATGAAATATACTCATTTGAATACAAAAGATGCACGGTGAATGACAATAACTTTTCTCTATGGTTTACACTTGCTAGACAAGTAGGTTAATAACAGCCGATTTGTAAACTGTGCGCTAAAAATGTATCAAATCTCAGTTATTAAAGCATAAAATTTATTTAACATTTTATAATTTTTTTCTAAATTAACATAAGCTGCTTTTTATGGCTTCTAATCGACTTCTATTTTTTACGATTCTATAAATATTCTATGTATTACACGAGGAATGTATGCTTTTATGAGGCGGATGATACAATATAAGGTGAATGCTATCAGTAGAAATCATGTTGATTAACAAATTTGGCAATCGATCGATTATGCTTAATAAATATTCATAGTGATGGGATGTTGCTAGATTTAATATAATTAAATTAATTATTGTTGAAAATATTTGAAAAACGAATACTTGAAACAAAACAGTACAGTATATCGATATATAATTTATTTAAACCCTGCAAAAAATAATTAGCAAAAAGAAATATTTGCTGATCACGAAAAGAATGGAAGTCGCTGTCGAGTCCAGAATATCTGTATCCTTAAACAAATTTGCCCTCACCACGGTTTATGACGTCTGCCTCCCAGAATAAAACAACAGCTCGATGCACTGAATCGATGATCCCTTGCACCCTCAGCGAACTAGAATATATTTGTATACTATCACCGACCCGAAAATGGAGAAAGACGAAGAAGGAAAATCTGACCGAAACAGCCTCGAAACTCGCACGAAATTGAGTGAAAAAATCGAACCCCTCAAGCCGGGTATTTATATGTGAAGGCTGGAGGAGGACATGTGCTGTAAGAACTCTAAATCGATTAGAATTGGTATCTTGATACTTATCCTAATCTATTTAATTCGATAATTATCAATTAAATTGATACTTTGTCCGGATCCAAAAAATTCGAAATTTATAATTAAGGTGTTTCAGCAAAATAAAATTTTGCCGAATAAAATTAGAGTAAAAAGATAACTTCGAGACGCCGAGATATTTTGCCCAAATCGACCTTCGACCGAGCCGGGCTGAGTCGGCCGGACGGCGGTGGCGGAGGCGGCGCGCGTGCGTGTGTGTATGCTCGCGAGGAGCGCCTAGTCACACATCCACTTATGCCTCACTTTTGAATAATAGTCTGTCCACATCTCCTTATATACTCACAATTTTTCTCTTCAATGTGGGATAACATCCCAAAACCCATTTCTAAAGGGTTCACTTTGAAACATTATATCTCATTCATACCTCAATCATTTTGAGTGTTCTTATATGTTTTGGAAACCTCGTACGGAGTACTACGTATTCCAACTAAGTCTCAACTTTAACTCGTAGTCGAGTCCACTCAAATTTACCTCTCAAGTGGGCTGCTCAAAATAACCCATTTCCTCTATTTTTCCAACAATCCCCCACATAAATGAGATTGATGGCCAGCAGCACACGTCAGACATGGAGTTTGACTTGGTGATAGTTATTGCGGTTATGCATTGCATATGATAGGTAGAGTATGCTACTTGAACCTTCCCTCGAAAAGATATATTCTCCTTACTGGCTAGACAGTATGACTAGATGCTTTTGAACTGTCCGACCGCTTGTGTAAGTGATCGTATATCCTTCACAAATGCCCTCTCTGATTTATTCTGTTTTCATTATTGTGCCCGTTTTGGCCGTGGACACCATCCTGGTTCTGCGAGAGTTTCTAAAGAATTGTGCCTTTCAAATTCTCCTTTGAAGCGGCCCCTCTTCTCTCCAACATAGGTGATTCTCTTTAAGTGTTGTGAGTAAACCCGTATTTTACTCCACCCGACTATACGTTGTCGACTTAAGAATCATTAAAAGCATAAACTTAACCTCTCCCTACGGGTATCACTGTTTTCATCATAAGAATGGTCGGTTTGGGGTAAACCCCACAGTGATCGTGCCCAGTTTTATGAATTGGTTGTCCCATTGAACCTAGATCTTGGGATCTCAGTCAGCTTAAGTTGGGTATCCTCCATAAAACCATTAGCTCAAGGAAATATACCCATTCCTCTTGATGATTTCTCAACAAGGTCTTTTGATAACCCTTTGGTTAGCGGATCCGCAATGTTATCCTTTGATGACACATAATCAATAGAGATAACTCATGTTGATATCAATTGTCTAATGGTATTATGTCTCCTCGTTATATGACGAGACTTACCATTGTACATTACGCTCTGTGCCCTGCCAATCGCAGATTGACTATCACAATGAATACATATTGCGGTCACAGGCTTTGCCCATCTTGGAACATCTTCTAGAAAATGGTGTAGCCATTCTCCTTCTTCTACACATTTATCTAAGTCTATAAACTCGGACTCCATTGTTGACCGATATATAAGTGTCTGTTTGGAAGATTTCCATGCCACTGCTGCACCAGCTAGTGTGAATACATATCCACTTGTTGACTCGGAGTCTTTTATATCAGATATCTAATTTGCATCACTATATCCTTCAAGTACTGCTGGATATTTGGTATAGTGCAGCCCATACTCACGAGTACCCCTTAAATATATCTTAGTACCATTATGATCGCCTTCCAGTGATCCTTTCCGGGGTTGCCCATGTATCTACTTAGTCTACTAACTGAGTAGGATATATCTGGTCTTGTATAGGTCATCAAGTACATCAGACTTCCTATTATGCGAGAGTACTCAAGTTGAGATACTCTTTCACCCTTATTCTTGGATAGTCTTAACGTCATATCCACCATGGTTTTGGTTGTGCCAGAGTCATCTTTGTTAAATCTTTCAAGGATTATATCCACATAGTGGGCTTGACTCAGCATGAGACCTTTCGATGTTCGTGTGATCTTAATTCCTAAAATTACATCTGCGAGCCCATATCTTTCATGTTGAATCTCGGCCTCGGCATGTCCTTGGTATATTTGATTATTCTTTCATTACTGCCAGTAATGAGGAAGTCATATATATATAGACACAAAATGACATATCCATCTTCTGTGTCTTTCACATATACACACTTATCATATTCATTAATTTTGCAGTCACCGCTTAACATAACATGATCAAATTTTTCATGCCACTGTTTTGGTGCCTGCTTCAATCCGTACAATGATTTTACCAGCTTGCAGACTTTCCTTTCTTGTCCAGGAGCAGAGAACCCCTCAGGTTGTTCCATATATATTTCCTCTTCTAAGTCCCCATTAAGAAAGGCAGTCTTAACATTCATTTGATGAACTTCTAAACCTCGTAATGCGGTGATAGCAAGTATCATCCTGATGGAAGTTATTCTCGTCACAGGAGAGTAAGTATCAAAATAGTTTAGGCCTTCATGTTGGTTATAACCCTTCGCTACGAGCCTAGCCTTATATTTATCAACTGCTCCATCTTCAAATTTCTTCTTGAAAATCCACTCATTTCCTAATAGTTTACAATTTGGAGGTAATTCCACTAGTTCCCAAGTATGATTCTGTAATATAGAATCAATCTCTTCTTTGATAGCCTTCTTCCATAGAGGTCCATCCGTCGAGCTTACAACTTCTTTGTAAGTCTGAGGTTCCTTTTCGAGCAAGTAGGTGAAGAAATCTGGTCCATAAGATTTCTCCGTACTTTGTCATTTGCTCCTTCTAGGTTCGTCCTCGTTATACATTGTTTGGTCTTCATTATATTCATCCATTAGTTCAGAAGTCTGATCGGATGAGATAAGGTGTTCACTTGCAGTCTTACAAGGAAAGATATTCTCAAAGAATGATGCATTCCTTGATTCCATAATTGTATTCTTGTGAATCTCAGGCACTTTGGATTCATGCACAAGAAATCGGTAAGCACTGTTGTTGTGTGCATATCCAATGAAAATACAGTCAACCATTTTGGGCCTATTTTGACTTTTTTAGGAGTAGGTATCAGCACCTTTGCTAGACACCCCCACACTTTCATGTAATTGTAGGAAGGCTTGACTCCTTTCCACAATTCATAAGAAGTTTTGTCCCCGTTCTTACGGCATATCTTGTTTAAGAGATAATTCACCGTTAAGATGGATTCTCCATACATATTTTGCGACAGACCTGAATTTAGTAATATCGCATTCATAATATCTTTCAGAGTGCGATTCTTACGTTCCGCCAAGCCATTTTACTGTGGTGCATATGGGGCAGTGACTCCATGAATAATCCCATGTTGCGAACAATATTCGCCGAAAGGTTCCACGTATTCACCTCCACGGTCACTCCTCAAAACTTTTATCTTTGCATTCAATTGATTCTCAACTTTCGTTTTATAAAGAATGAACTTCTCTATAGCTTCATCTTTGCTTTTAAGCAAATATACATAGCAATATTTAGTACAATCATCCACGAAAGTAATAAAACATTTGTTTCCACCTCTAGTTTGAACAAACTTCAAATCACATAGGTCTCTGCATATTAATTCTAAAAGTTTGGTGTTTCTTTCCACTTGTCGGAATGGAGATCGAGTTAATTTTGCCTCTACACAAGTTTCACACATGTGGTTTAAATCAATTTTAAACTTTGGTATGTGGTCTAATGCAATTAGTCTACTCATTGCATTAAATTAACGTGTCATAATATAGCATGCCATAAATTAGGATACTCGAGCAAGTAAGCAGAAGAATTTTTCATTTCATTATTTTTGACAGTCATAACATTGAGCTTAACCAGCCCATCACACTCATAGCCATTGCCTATGAACACACCACTCTTTGACAAAATAACTTTATCAGACTCAAAAACTAATCTAAAGCTATGCTTCATCAACAAGGAACCAGAAATAAGATTCCTGCGAATATCAAGCACATATAACACACGTTTTAGAGTCACTTCCTTTACAGACTTCATCTTCAAGATCACCGTGCCTTCGCCCAAGATAGTTGAGGTTGCAGAATTTCCCATATACAGTATTTCACCGACATCAGTTTCTACCAATAAGGAGAACATTGACTTGTTGGCACATATAATCCTAGTTGCTCCAGCATCAATCCACCAATCCTTGGTGTTTGAGCCAACTAAGTTCACTTCAGAGATCATAGCACATAAGTCAAGATTTTCCATTTGTTCGGTAATGAGATGTGCTACATTACCATCTTTTTTCTTTAGTTTATTTGGCAGCCTGCAGTCAGCCGCCCTATGTCCCATCTTTTCACAGTTATAGCATTTACCAAGGAATTTCTCTTTCTTTTTAGCAATTCCTCCTTTAGGTCCCAACTTGGTTCCCTTTCCATTGTTGCCTTCTGTCCAGTTTCCACAACATTGGCTTTTGCCACATCAGCATTTACCTTCTTCTCTGATCCTCTGTTGTCTTCCTCTATGCGAAGTCTAACGATCAGATCTTCCATTGACTCTGTTGTATTCCGAGAATGATTAATTCTGCACTTTTTATCATCCGAGTTCGTTTCGGTGTCGTTTTGTTGAGTTCCGTGCTTTTTGGCGACTTTTCCGCACTTGAGTTTGATTCTTGCGAATCTCATTGGAAACTACTGTTTCGAGTTTCCCGTAAGTCCGTTTAACTTTGTTAGACGTGTTGCGAGCTTTGGTTTGATGTTTCGATCGTGTATCGTGATTTTCGGACGTTTTGGGCCATTTTTGTAATTTCCCAAAGTTTGGGGTAATTACTTCCGTCGTCGAATTCCGATACTTCGGGTGGTCGGAATCGTGTGTTCTCTTAGCGCTTGGATTCGTCTTTGCGAGTACTCCGTAACCGTATCTCGGTTTTACTCGGAGTTCGGGTTTGGTCGTCAAGCCGTCGGAATGGCCACGCCGAAGTCACGGCGGGCGAGGCTGGCTTTGGCGAGTTACGGCCGTAAGGTGCGATTACGGCCGTAATGTGTGCGATTACGGCCGTAAGGCGTGATCGGTTATGGCCGACGGCTAGGCATCTTAGAATGAAGGCGATTCTGGCCGTAATGTGTGCCGATTCTGGCCGTAAGTGTCCGATTCTTTGGGAAGATTTTTTGACGAATGCCGATTATGGCCGTAAGGCTCGCGAAATCTGGCCGTAAGGGCCGAGTTACTGATCGTAAAATCTTTGCGATTCTGGCCGTAAGCGTCCGGCAGTGTCCGGCTATATAAGGCCTGGCAGCCCGTTTTTACTCATTTCTTCACTTTTCTTGCGGCTATCGGACGGGTGCGATGGGAAATAGGGTTCTTGGTCGATTCTACTCAATTCCAAGACATTTTGAAAGATCCTTGTCAATTATATCATCATCCAATCCTTGTTCTTCGTCGGATCGAGGTAATTCTTCCGTAGAACCCTAGTTATGTAATTTTGGGGGTTTCTTCGTGATTCTTCGATTTAATCCGTGGTGGATGAATGTATTATGGTATTCTTGTTGTCTTGTCCATGATCGTCGGATTTTGTAACTCATATATCGATTTTATCACCCGGGACTTGATTTTCGATTTCTTCAAAGGAACCCTCGGATCCTTGTTGTTTCTCCGGTTGATTCGGATTTCGTTTAACGTTATTTATCCATGGTGATGTTATTTTCGTAGCGATCGTGAGGTTGTCGAATTCTTGGTCGTTTTCGGAAGTTCGAGGGCTATCCGACCGTGTTCGTTCGTTGTTTCATTGCTCGCGGTACCGAGGCAAGTATCTTGTCCATACGTTTCATGTTTCGTAGGCATAATTATTGATAAATGCTTTTATGGGAAATCCAATGTTTAATGAACGTAAAAAGGGATCGGTATGTTCTCGATAAATGTTGTCTTTCAACAATAATTCTTGTACTTCGTGAATATATGTGTTCTCGGAATATATGTGTTGGTTTTGTATCTTGAAAGATGCTACGATCACTTTGAGTGAGTTCAATAGACCGTAAACCTTTGCCGGGGATTACGTAATGTTATGTGTACTTGTTCGGTAAGAACGTAATATGTGTGGTATTAGTTGTTATTCCTTCGTGAGGAGGTTGTGACACTTGGTGTTGTTTGGTATTGGTATTTGCTTGTGGTTGTGTGACATTAGCTGTGAGTGTACGTCGACTATAATGGCCATTCTAGCGAAGTACCTAGCAATTGTATGCATATTCTAGTATTCGAATTATGGCTTCCCGTGGCGTTGTGGATGATATGTGTATGTTCACCTAGGGACGGTCTGACGAGGCCTCTAGGGATACGTTGCTGTGAGTTTCGTATCACGAACTATGGTTAACCACCCAGGGATGTCCGACGGGGCTCTGCGGGGTACGGTGGCCGTGAGTCTCGTACCAAGGTTAACTTTGAAATGTTTTGTTGGAGAACTGTGATCTTTGGAGCATATTTCGTCTGATTAGAATGGCGGTTCAAATGGTATCGTACTTGGCTGGAATGGCACCAATAAATGTGTTGTGTATGATTCGTCTCTTGGTTGTGATAATTTGGTATGGGTACGTGAGTCCTGTGGTTGCTCTGTGCATTGTAGCTCTGTGGTATGTTGAGTGAGACTATTGTCATGGTAATGTTTGACACGGTGTAGTTTCCACCGGGTTATTCTTGCGAGTATGTGATGTGGATGATTTGGGTCGTGGACCCCTGTGTTGTGATTGGAATGTTATGATTGGGTCGTGGACCCTGTTATCTGCTATCCGAATTGTATTTTGATATAAACGATTGTTGGGCTATGTCCCTAAGTGTTTCGAAAGGCTTGAAAATTCTTAAACCCCAAATGCTTTCAAAACTCCCGAGATCGTACAATGTTTTGTAAGATGTAAAATGGTTTTATTTCCTATCTTTCATAATTCAAACTGTTTGATCAAGGGAATTATCTCGGGAAGTATATTCATAATTTCTATGTTCTTGGAGTATGATATGTATGGCTTGTCTTTGTATTTATACTTGCACTAGCAAAATAGTGGAGTTTTGCTAACCCCCGAGTCTTCAGGGGGTGGATGTCTGTTTTGCGTCCAGGTACTTGCAGGTTGCCGGGGAGCAATTCACAGGATCGTTACGAAGGATGATGGAAGACGACGATACTAATCACATGAAGACCGGTGTTGAGTCTTTTGGCGATGTCTTGTTGTTTTGTCCTTCCGTTGTGTCTATTATTTCCGTTTTACGGGAATGTTGATTTATGTTAACCCCTGTGTGGGTATGAGTTACGAGAAAGGGTAATGTAGGGTTGATGTGTATGTTGTGGTAAAGACCAAATCGGTCTAATGGTCCGTTAGTTACCCATGTCGGTATGTAATGTATCGTATTGTATTGTGGTGTTTCTGTATTTAGCCTGGTAGATCCTCACGGAGAGGGTCTATGGTGCTGTAATATTCCCGAGTGGTCTGGGGGTGTTACAGAATATGATATCGGAGCTTAGGTTGCGGAAACCTAGGCTGTCGGGTCGAGTTGTGTGTTTTCGGGTCTTGTCTTGTCTTATCTTGTCAGATTTTGTCTGACTGAGTCGTGTCGCGACGCGTCGTCTGAGGGGTCGGTCGTGATTAGTATCGAGGTGCAGCCATCATCTTCGTGCGATCTGTGGATGTAAGTCTCCCTACTTTGTTGCATCTCGTGATATACGAGCTTGTGTGATTATATGTTATTATGTGGAGTTTAAATGTGCCTGGTGAATACGTACTCCATACTTGTTTGATTCTCGTATTGTGCTAGAATGAAAAGTGATACCGGTGTATAAATGTGTGTATATATTGTGTGAATCGTTTTATTGAAGTAATGGCTTGGTGTGACCCCGTAAGGAAAGTTTGTCAATGTGATATTTCAAAGTTTAATTATTTTGAAGAGTCACGTAAATTTTATTTTTAAACATCCTTCAAGAAAGGAAAATTTTTGATTTCGTATGATGACCTCGAGACCGGAATTTTTTTTGAACTTAACTACTTATATTTTATTTTCATCTTGCATTGCAAGTTTTCAAAATTTGATTTTAAAAACTCAAATGAGGTCTACCAAAAATTTACTCGAAACGTGGCTCTTGCTTTCGACTTTTTGATTTTATGATCGTCGGTTCGGGGGTATGTAGTGATGTCGTCATTATTATTTGGTCAATAATGCTCAAAATTGTGATTAAGTTGGTGGCGTGAACGTTAAGTCGTCCTAATGCACTTATTGTGAGAGTCCTCATTACTGAGAGGTAGGATTTCAGTTTTAGATGTTAATTATCTTATGACGGTCGCTTGTGTGATACTGTAATTACGTGGACAGATGATGTTGAAGTGTGATTGGATTTGATGGTAATGGATCGTATTTTGATATAGTGGTAAATTATATCTGTTGTGTGTGTGTTCGAAAACGCTTTTCTGAAAATTTTATAAACTTGAACGAGTTGTGGAAAATTAAAATTCATAAAGTTTTGACAAAGTTAATTTCAAACCGAGGTACCAAAAACACTCTCAAAATTTTATTTTGAATAATCATGCAAATCCAAAGATTTCCAAATGACACCATTTAAAAGGATACCTCGTGGATCTTCTTATCGAGTTGCTATTAGTTGTCTCATGTGATATATCAAGCCAAGTTGGCAATTTGGTACATTATTTTGCGATGTTGTACCATTGTATTGAGAGAGTATCCGCTTAATATGCCGAGGGGCAAAGGGCGCGGTCGTGACCACGGTACAGTCAGTCATGGAGATTAGATGCGGGACCAAGAGAAGATTTTCGGGAAGGTTGCTATTCTAGCACTTCGCTCTCGTTGTTTAGGTTTCGGGGACGAAACCTCTTTTAAAGGTGATATGGTGTAATACCCATATTTTTCGCTTTCATTTTATTCGACTCTATCGACTCGTTTGCGTTCGTCGATATTTTCTGGACTTTTTCTACTCTTCACTTTTTGTTGTTTGAACAAGTTGCGGTGTTGTTTTGGGTTAATCCAATTGTCGTTGTGACTTTTTTTTTCCGAATTCAGTTCCGCTCCTGTGAATTTTATGTAAATGCATATCTTGTCGTTTTCACCGGATCGTATATATTGTCTTAAGTCGAGCTGTGAACTATGGGGATGCTATTCGATTTTCGTTATTCGTTATGATTCATACATGATTGATCGACTGTCATTGTCTCGATCGTTGCAATTCAATTGTTTTATTGTTCGGTTTCTGTTGATCTTGTTCCGTGATTGTTGAATGTTCAGACTCTGTCGTAATTCCCTTAAGTTCGGGAAATTAGTCTCGTTTTCAATCTTCCAACCCTTGGGCGGTGGAATTCCGTATTTGTTCAGCGACTGGCTCGCGTTTTGATTGATGTACCGTTGCGTTGGTCAATCATATCGATTTTCGTTCGTTGTGTTTTATGATTGTTCGGATAATTGACTTGACCATATTATCAGTTTGATGACGCTTGTCACTTGTTGGTTTTATTATGTCTCTATCGGTGGCGTTGTGTTGGTCGTCGTGGAGCGTGTTTTCACGTTGTATGTGTCTTTGCGTTTCTTGCAGCATTTCGCCGTTGGGCGCGAGTTCTCGGTTTTTGTGTATCTCGTCGAGTTTTACTGGTGGGGATATTGCTTCTCCCTACTTGTTTTAAGTTTCGGGACGAAACTTCTTTTAAGGAGGGTAGAATGTAATACCCGTAATTTCGATTTCTGGTAATTTTTTTCGGCGAAAGTCCATTTTAACGACTCGCTCATGACCGTTTCGTCATTCCAAGAATGATTAATTCTGCACTTTTTGTCATCCGAGTTCGTTTCGGTGTCGTTTTGTTGAGTTCCGTGCTTTTTGGCGACTTTTCCGCACTTGAGTTCGATTCTTGCGAATCTCATTGGAAACTGCTGTTTCGAGTTTCCCGTAAGTCCGTTTAACTTTGTTAGATGTGTTGCGAGCTTTGGTTTGGTGTTTTGATCGTGTATCGTGATTTTCGGACGTTTTGGGCCATTTTTGTAATTTCCCAAAGTTTGGGGTTATTACTTCCGTCGTCGAATTCCGACACTTCGGGTGGTCGGAATCGTGTGTTCTCTTAGCGCTTGGATTCGTCTTTGCGAGTACTTCGTAACCGTATCTCCGGTTTTTACTCAGGTTCGGGTTTCGGGGTCGTCCGGGTCGTCGGAATGGCCACGGCCGAGTCACGGCCGGAGCAGGGCCTGGCCTGGCCGAGTTACGGCCGTAAGGTGCCGGTTACGGCCGTAATGTGTGCCAGTTACGGCCATAAGAAGTGATCGGGTACGGCCGTACGAGCGCTGGGCATTTTCCGGACGAAGGCCGGTTACGGCCGTAATGTGTGCCAGTTACGGCCGTAAGTGTCCGACAGTTGCTGGGCAGATTTTTTGACGAATGTCGGTTACGGCCGTAAGGCCTGCCGAGTACGGCCGTAAGGGCCGAGTTACGGCTGTAAGGCACTGCCGGTCACGGCCGTAAGCGTCCGGCAGTGTCCGGCTATATAAGGCCTCGCAGCCCGTTTTTACTCATTTCTTCACTTTTCTTGCGGCTATCGGACGGGTGCGACGGGAAATAGGGTTCTTGGTCGATTCTACTCAATTCCAAGACGTTTTGAAAGATCCTTGTCAATTATATCATCATCCAATCCTTGTTCTTCGTCGGATCGAGGTAATTCTTCCGTAGAACCCTAGTTATGTAATTTTGGGGGTTTCTTCGTGATTCTTCGATTTAATCCGTGGTGGATGAATTTATTATGGTATTCTTGTTGTCTTGGCCATGATCTTCGGATTTTGTAACTCATATATCGATTTTATCACCCGGGACATGATTTCCGATTTCTTCGAAGGAAACCTCGGATCCTTGTTGTTTCTCCGGTTGATTCGGATTTCGTTTAACGTTATTTATCCGTGGTGATGTTATTTTCGTAGCGATCGTGAGGTTGTCGAATTCTTGGTCGTTTTCGAAAGTTCGAGGGCTATCCGACCGTGTTCGTTCGTTGTTTCGTTGCTCGCGGTACCGAGGCAAGTATCTTGTCCATACGTTTCATGTTTCGTAGGCATAATTATTGATAAATGCTTCTATGCGAAATCCAATGTTTAATGAACGTAAAAAGGGATCGGTATGTTCTCGATAAATGTTGTCTTTCAACAATAATTCTTGTACTTCGTGAATATATGTGTTCTCGGAATATATGTGTTGGTTTTGTATGTTGAAAGATGCTACGATCACTTTGAGTGAGTTCAATAAACCGTAATCCTTTGCCGGGGATTACGTAATGTTATGTATACTTGTTCGGTAAGAACGTAATGTGTGTGATATTAGTTGTTATTCCTTCGTGAGGAGGTTGTGACACTTGGTGTTGTTCGGTATTGGTATTTGCTTGTGGTTGTGTGACATTAGTTGTGAGTGTACGTCGAATATAGTGGCCATTCTAGCGAAGTACCTAGCAATTGTATGCATATTCTAGTATTCGAATTATGGCTTCCCGTGGCGTTGTGGATGATATGTGTATGTTCACCTAGGGACGGTCTGACGAGGCCTCTAGGGATACGTTGCCGTGAGTTTCGTATCGCGAACTATGGTTAACTAGGGGTGGCATTTCGGAACCGAAAATCCAAAACCGAACCGAAAAAACCCGAAAAAATAACCGAAAAACCGAAACCGAAGAAGACCGAACCGAAAAACAAAAAAACAGAACCGAACCGAATTAATTTGGTTCGGTTCTCGGTTTGGGGTAGAGCGGAACCGAACCGGACCGAAATGGACCGAAGTCAAATTTCAACATACTAAAATGACCTTGTTTTTGTGATTTTGGTGTGTTTCGAATTTTAGTATAATTCGTTTTCCTTTTGTAAGACCCTCATGGGTCCAAGAAGGACCGATAATATGCTCATGAATTTGTGATTCAATTAATTTAGGTTGAGAGAATGAGCTACTGTGATATACGATTGTTATATATTTTGAGATATTTGGAAATTGCTATGCAACTCTAGCTTTTATCTTGAACATATATATATATATAACTCTTGTTGGCTTGTTGTTATATATAACTTATTCTATTGCATATAATATTTGAATTTATATTGTGAAGAACCGAAAAAACATCAAACCAAATCGAAATCGAACCGAATATTTATAAAACCGAACTTAACCGAACCGAACTTCAAAAAGAACCGAACCAAACCGAAACCGAATATTTGGTTCGACTCTCGGTTTCGGTAAAAAACCGAACCGAATGGAACCGAGTCCACCCCTATGGTTAACCACCCAGGGATGTCCGACGGGGCTCTGCGGGGTACGGTGGTCGTGATTCTCGTACCAAGGTTAACTTTGAAATGTTTTGTTGGAGAACTGTGATCTTTCGCGCATATTTCGTCTGATTAGAATGGCAGTTCAAATGGTATCGTACTTGGCTGGAATGGCACCAATAAATGTGTTGTGTATGATTCGTCTCTTGGTTGTGATAATTTGGTATGGGTACGTGAGTCTTGTGGTTGCTCTATGCATTGTAGCTCTGTGGTATGTTGAGTTAGACTGTTGTCATGGTAATGTTTGACACGGTGTAGTTTCCACCGGGTTATTCTTGCGAGTATGTGATGTGGATGATTTGGGTCGTGGACCCCTGTGTTGTGATTGGAATGTTATGATTGGGTCGTGGACCCTGTTATCTGCTATCGGAATTGTATTTTGAAATAAACGATTGTTGGGCTATGTCCCTAAGTGTTTCGAAAGGCTTGAAAATTCTTAAACCCCAAATGCTTTCAAAACTCCCGAGATCGTACAATGTTTTGTAAGATGTAAAATGGTTTTATTTCCTATCTTTCAGAATTCAAACTGTTTGATCAAGCGAATTATCTCGGGAAGTATATTCATGATTTCTATGTTCTTGGAGTATGATATGTATGGCTTGTCTTTGTATTTATACTTGCACTAGCAAAACAGTGGAGTTTTGCTAACCCCCGAGTCTTCGGGGGGGGATGTCTGTTTTGTGTCCAGGTACTTGCAGGTTGCCGGGGAGCAATTCACAGGATCGTTACGAAGGATGATGGAAGACGACGATACTAATCACATGAAGACCGATGTTGAGTCTTTTGGCGATGTCTTGTTGTTTTGTCCTTCCGTTGTGTCTATTATTTCCGTTTTACGGGAATGTTGATTTATGTTAACCCCTGTGTGGGTATGAGTTACGAGAAAGAGTAATGTAGGGTTGATGTGTATGCTGTGGTAAATACCAAATCGGTCTAATGGTCCGTTAATTACCCATGTCGGTATGTAATGTATCGTATTGTATTGTGGTGTTTATGTATTTAGCCTGGTAGATCCTCACGGAGAGGGTCTATGGTGCTGTAATATTCCTGAGTGGTCTGGGGGTGTTACAGTAAGCTCATAAGCAAGAGCTTTCTCGATGAATTCGGCCAAAGTAGTGCAATGATGATTAAGCAATTGAAGTCTCATACGAGGTTTCAACCTCTTACTGAAATACTTGATTTTATCCGCCTCCAAGTGGATAATAAATGAGGCGAAAGGCAGTAGCTCTTGAAATTTCTAGGCAATGGCGAGAACATCTTCTTCCGTTGAGGGGTTGGGACTGAGTAACTCCGACAGCTTGGCCTCCCTGAGTGGGGCCGGATAATATCTTTCCATCATGAGAGTTTTGAACTAGTCCAACGTGCAAGCTCCTTCGGTGGGCTTCAGAGATAGCCACCATGGTGAGCGCTCTTACCCAGATAGTAAGCCGCGACTGAAATTTTGTGTCCTTCGGGACACTCCACCATAGCAAATATTTTCTCGAAATGCTCTAGCCAGTGAATAATGTCCGCCGGCTCAGATGAGTCCTCGAAGGTAGGCGGCCTCTGGCGAGAAATGTTGTTGATGATGCTGCTCACGTTCCTCTCTTGCCTTTGAGGCGGCGGCGGAGCCTGCTGATTCTGAGTCGTTGAGTTCTGCATCGTCTCCATCAGACGTGCCATCTGAGTCATTTGGGCTATCATGCCCTGCATAAAAGCGAGAGGGTCAACTCGAACACCTTCTGAGTGAGCCGCGTCCCGGGTACGACTCCCTGACAGTGATGGATTATTTCCAGGTGAATGTGTGGCAGCGTCGTTGCTCGATGAGTTAGCATTATTCCTCGCGTTCGCACGAGTATTCATTCGAGCTCTCGAGTTTCGTCTCGCACCGCGACCTCTTCCCCTGCGTCCTCTACCAGCTCGATCCATACTGAAGGTAGGGAACACATGATAATTATAGATCCCGCATGAATATCACATTATAATGAAGTTATGAAATCATAACAATGAGCATACGTGCTCTAACACAATGGTCGAATGAAGGATCAACTGAGGTGACATGATTATCTGATGAAATGTTGAAATGGTTATCTTGAGCAAGTTAACAAGATTAATGATACGATCCTCAAGATCCACAACTGAGAAATGAAATGAATTGAGTGATTAATGAGTTAACGTGATCGACATGATCAAGATGAAAATGATGATTGAGGATTCTTGATTGATGAATAATGAATGAATTATTCTTATCGCCAGAAATTATACCATGGTGTCATAAATCTTACAGTTCTTTCGGTCTGAGGGGCTTGGCATTTGCACAGGTCACACATGACGCGAAAGTCCAATGATACTAGTCTGATGACGGTGATTTCAAATGAGACATGACTCGAAAGGTAGTATTCAAAACCATGCTCCGATACCAACTCTGTAACACCCCAAACTAGGCGGATATTACAGTACCGTGGACCCCCAACTGGAACCCACCAGGCGAATGAAATTTAATGAGTTACACAAAATAAATGTATTACCGAACCACATTACATCATTAATTACTCCGATGAGGAGTTTTAAATACAACACACCCATGGAACACTGAATATATGTATATTTTATATGAAGATAAAATATACAACACTGAACAAATGATAATCCAAAAGGAAGTGCAGCGGAAAAATACATAACAAGGAAACATGAACGAAATGAAGAGACTGGGGCCCCCTACTAGTATCACTGGGACTCCTCGCCGTCAACGTTCTCTTCCCGTGCTTTTGCCTTGCCATGACCTAAAAACAATATACCCAACGGGGTTAGTTACACAGAACAACGATCCTCAATAGTTGAACAATATACAACAATCACATATCTTAGTTATGAAATCCAGCTGAAGAGGGGCATCATAATACGCCCGTAATGGTATGTGCAAGTGCACAAGATGAGTGTCCGTACACACCCGCCCTTGTGCCTAATTAGTCTCATGGAGGCATGTTACCATGTGTACAGTCCATTGTGTCGGTGAACCCGATCACATTACTATGAAGTGCCCGAGTAAAAATTCCACATATCCTCACCCAGCCACGCAATATGAACCCAGAAGGCCACAAGAACAAAAGTGACCAATGAACATTAATGAATAATAATCCGACAAGAGTCAACAATGACTCACCGAGATAAAATAACAATGAAATGAATGGTAGCTCATTGAAATGATTGGAACCATTGTTCCTCGTGAATTGAATGATTAATTGATAATTATAAGTCTCGACATGAATGATATTTATGAGTAAATTACATGTATGAATGAACAACCACATAAGGAATGAATATCCCATTAACCGAGTAAGATTTAACTTACTCAACACCGGTGATGAAATGTCTTCTCACGAACAAACGTCTCTAATCGAGAGTATCGGTCGCTCGAACAACCTTGAATAACATAATTACCAATAAATGATCAATATACGTATCAATCACGATTATAACCAACTCAAACGTCGATACAACAACAACCAAACTCATTGGGGCATTCTAACGAATACGTTGTGAACATTCTTCCGTTGATTACAACTATTCCCCAAAAATATATCGAAAACCAACCTCCAAAATTAATTCAATCCAACAAAACTTCATTAATGATATCATGATCCAATAGGAAATCACAACTCAAGGTTACGACAACATCAATCGGAAACCCCTAAAATATTTAAAATCAAGCCCCAGGGGTTCTTGAATAATTCCCCAAATATTCATCAAATCCGCAATATACACCAATAAATCCGTAGGAATACATGTATTCAAGGTAGATAATCCATATCTAACATCTTACAACATCATAACAAGCTTACACGAAGAGATTGAAAAGAAAACACTCGAACTCCGAAATTCTAGATTCAAGAATGATTACCTTGATTTGATGTGTTGGAGAGGATTAGGTGCTAATTAATCCGACTTAGGAGCTTGAAGATGATGATAGGTGAGTGCAGCTCGAAAAGATCTCTCCAAAATGTCCAAAATCGCCCAAGAACGCCGAAGAAATGAGATGTGAGAAATGACGACTTCTGGGCTGACTGTCCTATTTATAGCAAACCCAGTTTAGCACACGCTAACCCCCGATGCTTAGCGTGTGTTAGCGGGCATACCGGTTAATCCAGTACCCACTGCCTGCATCGTTAGCGTACGCTACATACTTGGTAGCGTGCGCTAACGCCTCCTCCTTAGCGTACGTTAACCCTGTATTAGCGTGCGCTACCTGAAAGTTGATGCCCAGTAACTGGAGTCCAGAACCTACTGTACTCTGACCTGATTGAGCCTTAGCGCGCGCTACCATATTATTAGTGTGCGCTACCAACAAATCCTTGCGTACGCTATGCACACTCTTAGCGTACGCTACGAATTATTTCAACTTAGTCCAGTACCCAGTGGGCTGTCTGTTCTAATACGCTAGCGCGCGCTGATGGATCCCGATAGCGTGCACTACACACATCATTTAACGCACGTTATACTCCAATTGTAATGTGCGTTACGAACCTCACTAATCCAGTCCAGCGCCTTCTGGACTGTCTGTCCAAATGCATTAGCGTGCGCTAATACTAAGAGGTTAGCGTGCGCTACCTGTACTCAATTAGCGCGCGCTAAAAAGAGAACGTAGTGTGCGCTACTCCTCACGCACAGTCCACCACAAAGATGACGATGAAGATAAACTCGGCTCAAATCTCAAACAAGGTAGAAAGACGAATGATAACTGATCCAGGATTCCAAGTACGTCAAACAGTGAACACGATGAACGAACATGAATGATGAATGATTATTACTGAGTGAAATATTACTGAATGAAAATTAACTGAATGGTAATGAATGAATTTACTATCGGGTATTACATAAAACAACAGCTCGATGCACTGAATCGATGATCCCTTGCACCCTCAGTGAACTACAATATATCTGTATACTATCACCGACTCGAAAATGAAGAAAGACGAAGAAGGAAAATCTGACCGAAACAGCTTCGAAACTCACACGAAATTGAGTGAAAAAATCAAACCCCTCAAGCCGGGTATTTATAGGTGAAGGCTGGAGGAGGACATGTGATGGAAGAACTCTAAACCGATTAGGATTGGTATCTTGATACTTATCCTAATCTGTTTATTTCGATAATTATCAATTAAATTGATATTTATCCGGATCCAAAAAATTCGAAATTTATAATTGAGGTGTTTCAGCAAAATGAAATTTTGCCGAATAAAATTGCAGTAAAAAGATAACTTCGAGACGCCGAGACATTTCGCCCAAATCGCCCTTCGACCGAGCCGAGTCGGCCGGCTGCGGCGGTGTGCGCGCGCGTGTGTGTGCGCGCTAGGGCACCTAGTCACACATCCACTCATGTCTCACTTTTGAACAATAGTTTGTCCACATCTCCTTATATACTCACAATTCTTCTCCTCTTTTTCTAATGTGGGATAACATCCCAAAACCCATTTCTAAAAGGTTCACTTTGGAACATTATATCTCATTCATACCTCAATCATTTTGAGTGTTCTTACATGTTTTGGAAACCTCGTACGGAGTACTATGTATTCCAACTAAATCCCAACTTTAACTCATTGTCGAGTTCACTCAAAATTGCCTCTCAAGTAGGCTGCTCAAAACAGCCCAATTTCTTTATTTTTCCAACGGTCATTAATGGAGCATTAAAGGGGAATCTTGGCATAGCTGGTGTAGGTGGACATTTCATAAATCACCATGGTGGACTATTGTTTAGTTTCTTTCACAGGGAGTTTCTAAAGAACTGCAATGATACTTTTTGTGGAGCTCTCTTAAAGAGCCTTAGAAATTCCTTTTTGTCATGTGTTGGAACAAATTAATAAAATTTAAATGGAACTCTTTGATCTATTATTGTTATTTGGTTTTAGAAATTGAGTTTGATTAAATGCTTATAATATTTTTATTTTTTGTTAGAAATTTGAATCTTGGGATATTGATTGGTTTCTATTTTACGAATTATTGGCCTTTTCTGTTTATTTTTTAAAACTAGGTTTAGTTTATGTATTAATCTATTTTTATTCTCTGCTAGAAATTAGAGTGTAAGATATGTCTACATTTTACAAATTATTAATTTACGATTTTAGTTTTTTTTTTTCAGAAACATGAATTTGATCTGTTTTTTATTTTTATTGATATGCTTTGTTTCAGCACCAAAGTCCTAATTTTGGTTGATATGTTTTTTTGTCATGCTGGATTTTTAATTTCATTAATGTTTTCTTTTCATATCTGAACAATTTTAGAGGCTATATGTGGTTTTGTTGATGATTTTTAATTTCATTAATGTTTGGGAGCTGGACTGAAATGAGGGATCAAGTTGTCTGCTCAATAGTGTTCATTTTTTATGTTTTTATTTTTCTATTTTTTACTTGGGTATAAGAACTTGTATAATTTTTATTTGATTTTGAGGATATTATTTTTCGTGATGGAAAGAACAAAATTTGTATTGACCTCTGTACACGTGTCTTATTTTTTATACGTAGCACTTCTAATATTCCATGTGTTTATTTTCCTAACCTCTTTGTTGATGTGATTATATATCATCTTTATACTACTAAAATATCGTAATTATGTATCAATTTAAAATATATTTATTTCCTAAAATATAGTGATATTGATGCAGTTAGAAGCGTGATAAAAGCGTAAACGTCCATTGATACTAAGAATATCTGGATGTGATTAACGTGATTATTCAGTTGCTTCAAGATGAATAACGCAAGAACGACAATTAAAAACACGAGAAAATGAATGAAACTCAATATTTTCTTATTCAATATTCAACTACCTAATACATCCACTAAACTCCTATTTATAAAGCTAATTATCTAATAGAAGTTAAAATAAATTAAGACTCTAGCAGATAAGTCTAAATAAATAAATAATAGATATCCTATCAACTAAAATAAGATAAACAAAATTAAATCAAATAATAAAATCCTATCAACTGATAATATTAATCCTAATACTAATAAATAACAAATTTAGTTACTCATAATCTACATCAATAACAAATCTATATAATCTCGTACAAATCGAACTAAATATTTATCTCCATCAAAATTAGTTGTTCATGTACAGTTTGAATCTTTATGTTACAAGAATTGCGACACTTTATTTTTCTTTTGTATATTCTGTGTATTACATGAATTTTACGCTTACGACTTATGATTCATGATTATTGTATACTATATATATATATATTTATATTTCTCTTACTATTCATTAAATAACTTATTTTTATGTCCGTGGAATTTTCGACGTGTCATATACTAGTTTTGTTTTAAGCATCTACCTCCAATCCCATTATAATAAAGAACATATAGGGGCATAAAGTCAATCAAGAAATCATTCACAAAGTAAAAATAATTTGTAACCAATACTACTCCCCCCTCCACAAAATGAGTACTCATATTTCTTTTTTTATCCGTCCACAAAATGAGTACTCATTTCCTTTTTGACAAATGTACCCCACACAACACTTTAATTAATATTCTTTTTATTACTCTTGTTTCAGGAGAAAGTAAAAAGACTGTAAATAGAGTCAATCAATTGCATTCATAACACTGATAGAGGGGCCTTTATATAGGCATTACAATGAGAGTCCTTCCATACATAGGATTCCTAGATAAGGTAAGACATCTAATAGGATCCTACTACCTCTAGAAGGATCTAGAACCTTCCATCTATGAATCTACAACCAGTATTAGGTAAGACACATCACGGGAATAATAATTTAACACTTCGTGTCGAGCACTAATACAACAATGGTGCAGAAGATGTTGCCTTCGTAAAAACCTATTCCAAGCCAAAACAAAACCCCATGGGAAAAATAAAGGCTTGATGAGGAAAAGATTGCAACGCACCAAGATAACATGTCATGTATACTCCCCCCTGATGTATACATAACAACTCCCCCTGATGAATACCTAAAATCATAGGAGTCGGATGCCAAGTTGCCTTCACAACTATACCAAGGAAAAACCCAGTGGGAAAAATACCTCTTGGTCTAAGTTGAACAGAAGTACAACGCATCATTGTATGGATGTTCTCATAGGTCGCCTCGTTAAAAATATTACCAAATGAAAACCCAGTGGGAAAAACAAACCTTGGTCTAAGGACAAAAAGAGCGCGACACATCCAAAGTGCAGAGTCGCTAAAGACTTATCAAGTTTTCTAAAGTCTTGAACTCCATGCACTAAATCAGTCATAACTTCTTCGATTCAATAAGCATCAACAAAACTGTAAGAACTTATGAAAACTAGACACCCATAGCTTTTCATTCACATACAGTACGTAACCTAGATCGACCTGAGCAGATCACAAAGCTCTATCGAAGTTGACTCAGCAAATTACCGTACACATCATGTCCTACTTAGCAACAATAGTCATATGTCATTCAACATGATGGATGTGATCAAATGGTTGGTTTCCTTGGAAAGTAGACACAAACCTTTCCAATGGCACCAATTTCACTATTTTCCATCAAGTGAGTTGCCCTGTAGGTCATATGGGAGATAAACCAACACATTCTGGGCAGATTCGGGTATAAGTGTCCTTTTTATCGAGATAGAGCGAGCTTCAAGATTCTTGTCAATCACAGACATTGCGTGAGCGCATCTTAGGCCATCATCACAGTGGCTTTACCGGATTATTACGAATGAGTACATCGAGTCAAACATGAGTACATAATACCGTACTTTTCTTTTAAGACTGCAACATCACTTAAGTGAGCCAAGTCTTATGATGACTTCGACTAATCATCGGGAATCATATAGGAATTACTTTATCGTCTCTTAGGGAAACCGTCCCTTAGATTGCCTTAAACCGATTGATGAATATGCATCATCAAGTGTCCCCAAGATCCTTTCACTCTTAACTTTGTATTTAGCGGAATCTCTTAGTCTCACAAGAGTACATCACTATAAACCCTTAGTTTTACACGCAAAAGCTTCCTATCTCTTCCAAATCAAGTATATACTTAGTATACGTTCCCGAAAATCACTTGTCGACGCGCTCCGTGGTCAGGAGCCACTTGATTTGAGTCTGATCCACCACGAGATCCTTCCATCACTTAACTTAGTTCCCCAATAAGATAAGATTTAACCACAAGCTGCACGTCAGTTTTTTGGGAAACTATCTAATTGAAAAGATAGTGGATGCTATAATATCCATTACGATAGCACAACTAAGTTTCGTGTCATCGAAGTCAATTCCAGTGCGTTCATGAGAAACCTCGCGCCATGAGGTGAGTTTAACTCCTTCTCTCACTCGCTTTGACAAAGTATACGGATAGATCTTATCTTTGGAGTGTCGGCACCACTTCAACAAAGGGCTATCACTTTGTTTATATTGAAATCGCATATGTTTCCATTTTAGGCCAAGGCTACAACGTTGTAGATTTTCAACGAAGTATGGTTCGATTAAACTCACATTCCACGTCCTCATGAACCGGCTTTATTCATAGAGTACTCTTTATGGATTGGCATTCATTGAGGCGTCCCCCAATGATGACTATAATCCAGAATCACATGAGACGGATGAGTTCATTTGATCATATGATCAAGTTTCATGTACCAAGCTCGCATACATTCTTAGCGAGAATATTTATCAAACCAAGTGGCATCCCAATACTCTATGAGATCCACGGCCTAGTAACACCATCTACCACAATACCATCCATGACCGGACACAATCCTTGCAGACATGTTTGCAGCATGTATTTAATCTCGTCACTTTAGGGAACTTGGTGAGGCACAGTAGGGACAAACTACGACAATTCTAAGTCGTTCTTCTCGAACATGATCGTTCGCATCTCCCCCTAACGACGGGAATACTGGATCATCAAAGTGACTTACGAGATCGTCTGCCAAGGTATATTTTAAGCGGACTATGAGTGAAAGCGCATGTCATATTCACTATTTATAACCCATCATAATGCGTTGTGGTGACGCACTTTGGCACATGAACATGTGGACGATAAAGGTTTTCATTGTTAACACAATCCACTTAACAAAATGCATATGGTTACACTTGTAACTAAGCATTTGAATGATGATAGGTATAGGTGAATAGGATATGTTGACCTATGCTACATAGCCATAGCTACTGGTCTTGAGAATCCAACATAACCGCCACCATGCACCACCGGGATCGAACATAAGGAAACGATTGAACCGATGATAGGCCGTTGGTTTTGTCGAACCTCTAGTGCTTTCTTGAAGAGTTCACTCCCTTCACCAGCCCCAAACACCTCAAAATTCTATGAGCATGTATAAACGGGTGTTTAGGATTCAAAAAACATCAACCTTGTGGTCAAAAACTGATCGAAATGACATCGACCTGGTCGTTCGGACGGCTGGTGGTATGTGAAAACTTCATTTAAGTGGTTCACCTCCTTCTAAGTCTCCAAATGACATCAAAATTTGTGAGAAGGTAGCCTTGGATGTTAGGAAGTACTTGTTAAAATTTCACTTTAAGACTTGGTCTAAAAAGTGGGTGAACCGACCTTTACAATGACTGGTCCGCAAGTTGGACAACCATAACTCAGGTTTCATTAACTTATCAATCATTGTCAAAGGAACAACATAACATATAAATGTTATCACTTGAGTACGACCATTTTTGAACACCATCATAGCATCATAAGCCACCTAGGCTAATACTTATGATCATGTATGTTGGGAAAAACAAACACCCTGTATCGAATCAGCCGGGATACCCGATCCCTATATCGATTGTGATTTGTTATTGAGAAGGTTTTGACATATATGCCAAATACAGTAAAGGAAACTGTATCGAGGCTTAAAGATTTATCATGTATCGAAGACCTGCCTCGAATCAGCATAAATGAAGCTCGTCAGTACAGCAAGAAGACTTGTAAAAGACCAAGTATGGAAACTGTCTCGACATCCTAAAAACAGTCATCTTCCATACAGTTCGCAAAAGGACAAGAAAGAACACAAGTCAAGTTCCGTTGAACAAAGAAGTATTTAAATACTCAAGGATAAAGTATTTAAATACCGCGCCTCGATCTTCAGAATCCCGCGAAATCCGGATCATGTCATATTCCCGTTGAAGGAAATCTTATTCAAACAAACATCTCAATGGATACTTTCTTCAGAGGCTATATATATCCTTGAAGACATTGAAGATCAGATATACACACCAAGTAACATAACTCTCAAAGCTATCAAAGTTATCATCTGAGCAAACATATCTCCAGAGCATACTGCAAGTTAGAACGAAAGAGATATACAGTGCTCAACATCAAGAACAGCCATCATCAGCTCAAGAATTTGATATTCAAAACTGCTGTTCTTACCTGGTTACCTAATCTTTTACCTCTGTAAAACCGAGCTCAGGTGAACTCAACAAGTTATTCGACTGTGTGGGACGAATAAGGACGAAGCTTTGGAACTGTGTGTGAAGAAGCTAGTCAAGAAGGAAGCTTTAACCAACTGTGTGAACGGTTGAAAGTGATATTCTTTGTATCAACTGTGAACGATACAAGGATAGGTTTGTTTATAATTACGTAGTTGTGTACGCAGAATTATAATAAACTTTTACTCTGTGTGGAGGACCGGTGGACGTAGAGGGTTTACCTCGAACCACTTAAATTATCGTGTCATTTACCTTCACTTTTCTTGTTTGAAATTACCGTGATATATTAAGTATACACTAAATACTTCGTTGTATCCACGGCAACTAATCGTATCCAAGACTTCCGCTACGCACTCGATTTAGATTCCGTATGCTTTGTTGTTTAAACTACTTTTCCAAACTGTATCCAGTATACTTAAGTAGCCAACAAGTGGTATCGGAGAGGTTGATTCTAAAAAGAATCAGTCGTATTTCTTTTAACCGAATCAGATTCAAATCACTTATTTTCAAAACAGTCTCTTTCATTCCTATATTATCAGTATGGATACTTCTATGATTAACAAAGTCCCTATGTTCTCTATTAACGAATTTGACGACTGGAGAATTAGAATGGAAGCTCATCTTGCAGCAATGCACGAAGAGATGATTTTTGTTATACAGGATGGTCCGATCAAGATCATGAAGGTCAATCCAGCCGCAAGGATTGAAGGCCAAGCCCATGCTGAAATGCTCGAGAAGGAACGCTAGCAATGGACAACCGATGAAAGGAAGCGAGCCAATCTCGACAACGTGGCTAAGAACGCGTTATTTGTCACTCTTGACAAAGGCACGTTCTCAAAGGTAAAAAGCTGCAAAACAGCCAAAGAAATCTGGGATAAACTCAAGTTAATTTGTGAGGGAACTTATCTCTCAAAAGAAAACAAGATTTCAAAACTTACTCATCAATATGAATCTTTTGAAATGAAACCAACGAAAACACTTGAGGAACTTGACCTCAGATTTACTGGTATTGTTGGTGAACTTGAAGCGTTGGGCAAGATTTACACCCAAAAGGAGAAGAACTTAAAAATTTTCAGATCTCTCCGCCTCGATGGGACATTAAGACCATGACTATGCGTGTATCCTGTAATCTTAATGAAATATCCACTTTTGATCTCTTCTCCGACCTTAAAGCTTTTGAGTATGACATTGACAAGAGAGAAAGTCAAGAATCTCCTTCAAAGGTCACAGCCTGGCCGTGTATCGAATCGTCGACACAAGATGCCTAGCCTGGCCGGGCCCTGGCCACAAGAGCGCCGACAATGACGACATCCCGTCACAAGATGAAATGGCGCTTCTAATGCATAAATTCAAAAAGTTCATCAAACACTGGAAAGACTCCTACAGGCCCAAACCTGTCAACAAGGTAAGTACCGAAACATCATCTGGTGATGCTAACCTGTGCTACAACTGCAGGAAACCAGGCCATTATGCAAACAAATGTCCTCATCCCAAAGTCCAAAGATTGCCTGAGGCCGAGCAACAAGAGAGAGATCAAAGAAGACGTGCTTGGAAAGACAAGCTCAAGGCCCTGATTGGAGAATCAGAAGCCTCCCCCACACCATCCAAATCAGCAGAATGTCTTCAAGTGGTCACTGAGAGTGATTCATCTGACGATGAGTTCGATGATAAAGCATACATGTGCTTTATGGCCAAAGATGTTCCAGAAGGTGAAGACAGCGACGATGAGGTAAGTTCAACCTCAGTTATTCCATCTAATGCATCTCATACTTTCGAAATAATGATGAATGAATTCAAAAACATTCAAAAGGCCCATGAGACTCTAAAAACTGAGAATATACAGCTTCAATTAACAAATCTAGAGCTAAAAGATGAAAATGACTTGCTGAAAATAAACTATGAAAATATGTCTCTTGATTGTGAAACCAGCAAGGTCGATTTTGAAAAACTCATGGAGAGCAATCATCAACTTGCTCATGAACTAAATGTAGTTAAAACCCATAATGAGAGCAAGACAAATGATTTGGTTCTACTACAAACCAAAATTACAACTCTCGAGAAGCGAGAAACTGAACTTGAAACCATTCTGAAGTCTTTTGAAAAATCGTCCAAAAGAATGGAAGAAATTGAGCACCGGGCAACATGCTCATGATAAAAGTGGCTTAGGATACACTCATGTTCGAATAAAGGTAAAACTAGTACCGTGTTCGTCAAGAGTGTGGAACACATTCCAATCGGAAGATACTCCTAGTCCCATAAAGGAACTCATTGTACCGAGAAAACCGAAAGCCGCAATTCCGCCTCAACTCTACACCCGAGATAGTGGAACCAACAACCACTCGGAAGGCGTAATCTACAAAGATGCTCCACAAGCATATCATCAAAGCCGATAGTATTCGAAAGAAGACGGTATCCAACCACCAAAGGCCCGCACAAGAAGACACTCAAGACAAGGCACCTAGGTATTGGATACAGGAGCCCCGTTATCCCTAAAGACAGCAGATGCTGATTCGGTATCAACAACAAAGATTGGGAATCCAACCGGAGACCCGTAAGACAAGCTGTTAGGCCCAGGAAAATGGCTCCACCTCCTAGACGGCACTCGTACTGGAATAATAATAATAACCCTGATTTTTACATGCATAATAATTATCATGATTATAACAACTACGGATATGCCCCCCGTAGATACCGCATTACTGTACCAAGTACATCCTACAGTAAACCAATTGCTGTCAGGAAAATCTGGGTACCTAAAGGAACTAACATATATGGACCCAAAAATCAAAGGGGACCTAAATATACCTAATTTCTTTGTTACAGGACATTCTAGAGGAGGATACCTGGTACTTCGATAGTGGATGCTCTCGTCACATGACCGGAGATAGGAGCAAGCTATCTGATTTTGTAGAAGGTCGCGGTCCGAAAGTTCGCTTCGGTGATAAATCTAAAGGAAGAACAAGAGGGAAAGGAAACCTACTTGTCGGGAAATTTAAAGTCACCGATGTTGCATATGTTGAAGGCTTACAGTATAATCTACTTAGTATTAGCCAGTTCTGTGATAAACAGTTCTCGGTGAAGTTCTATATAGATCGCTGTAGAGTCAAGAACACCCAAACCAAGGAAGTTGTGCTTACAGGAAGCAGATCAGGTAATATGTACATTGCTGACTGGAAGCCAATGAGCTTCTCAATTCCATGTTTTGTTGCCAAAGGCACTGCATATCTTAGCTGGCTATGGCACAAGAGGATGTTTCACGTCAACTTCAAGACGATCAACAAGCTTTCAAGACAGTGTATGGTTAGAGGTTTGCCAAATGTGTCATTCAAGAAGGACAGCGTCTGCGGACCATGCCAGAAAGGCAAGCAAATCAAGTCAACCCTGAAAAGCAAATCCTACCTTTCAACCCAAAGAGTGTTGGAAATGCTACACATGGATCTCTACGGTCCTGTAGACCCAGTAAGTTTGGGAGGTAAGAAATATTGCATGGTTGTTGTTGATGATTATTCCAGGTATGCTTGGACGATCTTTCTTAGCAAGAAGAAGGAAACAACATCAAGGCTGCCCGAGCTCCTGAGAAAGTTGCAAAATGAAAAAGCATCGAGTATCGTGTGCATTCGTTCCGACAGAGGTACTGAATTTACTAACCGCTTTATAGAGCAATACTGTTCGGAGAATGGAATACAGCACGAATACTCAGCTGCCCGAACACCTCAACAAAATGGTGTTTCCGAGCGAAAGAATAGGACGTTGAAAGATGCAACAAGGACAATGATTGCCGAAAGCAAATTGCCGCAGCGTTTCTGGGGTGAAGCAACCAATACAGCGTGCTACACTCAAAACCGCTGTATCGTCAACAAGCACCACAACAAAACAGCTTACGAGGTATGGAACAACAAAACTCCATTAGTTTCGTATTTTCACATTTTTGGATGCAGGTGTTATGTATTGAACAACGGGAAGGACCAACTTAGAACCTTTGATGAAAAATCAGATGAAGGAATATTCGTAGGATACTCCTCCGTCAGCAAAGCTTTCAGAATCTTTAATAAAATGAGGCTGACGATCGAGGAATCAGTTCATGTAGTGTTCGACGAACCACATCATGACCCTACAGGAGTAGATAATATCACTCAAGACATTCACCATCTATCTATCTTGGATCCACCTACACCGATAGAACCTATAGTTGATTTGAAAATCAACCCCGCAGCTGTAAGAATCGATGTGGATGAAGCTGACGCTGTACAAGCTGAAGCTGTACCCACAAAAACTTTCGATACAGTACGGGATCCTGAACTAGAACCCGACCGAAGATGGTTGAGAGATCACCCGCAAGAGCTGATCATTGGAAACATTAATGCAGGTGTTTCTACTCGTAGGAGAATAAAGAGTACACAAGGAAATGTACTTTGTGCACAAGAAGAATCTAATGCTGAAGTCTCACAGTTTCCTGAATGGAAATCTCAATCCGAACTTAGGAGACTCAATATGTGCACTATCGCTGTATTCTTAGCCCAGTCCGAACCTGTTTCGACCATAGACGCTCTTAACAACTCTCATTGGATAACATCTATGGAAGAAGAGCTTAACGGTTTCGAAAGAAACAATGTATGGTATCTTGTACCCAGACCGACACACCAATCAGTTATAGGAACCAAATGGGTATTTCGAAACAAAAAGGATGGAAATGGACTTATCATAAGAAACAAATCCATACTAGTAGCACAAGGCTATTGTCAGGAAGAAGGAATTGACTATGATGAAACATTCGCCCCTGTAGCGAGACTAGAAGCCATCAGGATATTTTTAGCCTTTGCCGCCCATAAGAATTTTATCGTATACCAAATGGACGTCAAGAGTGCTTTCCTGAATGGAGAGCTTACAGAAGAAGTTTATGTTGAACAACCACCAGGGTTTGCCAACACAGACGGTATCGATCTAGTTTACAGGCTAAGGAAAGCGCAGACGGACTTAAACAAGCCCCTAGAGCACGGTACGAAACCCCGTCACATATCTAACCAACAACGGATTTGAGAAAGGTGCTGTCGACAAAACCTTATTCAAAATACAGGAAGGTGATGACCTTCTAATGGTACAAATCTATGTCGATGATATTATTTTTGGTTCAACTAACCTTGCTCTATGTCAAAGGTTCTCACATCTCATGCAAAGCAAATTTGAAATGAGTATGATGGGGGAACTTAGTTATTTCCTAGGTTTGCGAGATAAAGCAGCTTGCTCAGTATATTCATCAACCAGGAGAAATGCAGCAAGGAGCTTCTCAACAAATTTGGAATGAACACTTCCAAATCCTCGCCAACCCCCATGAGCACTTCCGTGCAAATTAGTGCTGATGAAGCCGGAAATCCGTTTGACCAATCACTCTACAGGAAGCTCATTGGTTCGCTCCTGTACCTAACGGCTAGCAGGCCCGATATCCAGTTTGCTGTTGGAGTGTGTGCGAGATACCAAGTTGCACCTAAAGAATCACACTTCAATACAGCTAAACGAATCCTGAAATACGTTAAAGGAACAGTCGATGCAGGACTGTGGTATCCTAAGGAAGGCGGATTCGATTTAGTTGGATACAGCGACTCGGATCTCGGAGGCTGCAAGCTAGATAGGAAGAGTACAAGTGGAACTTGTCACTTTCTCGGACCTAGACTCGTTTCTTGGTTCAGTAAGAAGCAATTGGCTAACTCTGTTTCCACGGCTGAATCAGAGTACTATGCTGCTTGTAGCTGCTGTATGCAGATCCTTTGGATGCAACAACAACTGTCAGATTATGGAATCGATGCTAGAGAGACTCCAATCATGTGTGATAGCACGAGTGCAATTGCAATCACACACAATCCTATTTTGCACTCGCGCACAAAACATATCAACATGAAGCATCATTTCATCAGGAATCATGTCGAGAACAAGGATGTTCGCCTGGAAAAAGTTCATACAGACATCCAGCTGGCCGATATTTTCACCAAGCCTCTCGACACAGCAAGATTCAACATGCTAAGAATGACTGGGAATACTACAAATGGACTCCTGTAAGTAAATTTACCGCTTTTACTCAACAATTGAGGGGGAATGTCAGAAGACCCGTGAATACAAAGATTCAACATTAATTATCTGTACACTCAGAATCATCAATACAGTTCTGTAGCGAACGAAGGCATATGAATCCTACAGCTGATGTGTGCAATAATTAAGGGGGAATACTGTAGGACCCATGAATACAGCATTAATCCAAATATTGATGTATGGAATTTGAAACCTATTAGTACCTTTTTAAGGGGGAACGTCAGACGACGCGGAGAACAAAGACATACTATAGGATTTCGATTCAAGATATAATATAATATTATTTCCTTTTAAAATAATTTTTGTCCACGTGCCTGCTTTTATGTCAAACGTCATGTTCATTAAATGCCTTACACGACATCCGGACAATCAATCTCAAAAGCCGCGATGTTTTTAAATTGTTTATTATTTTTAAACCGCCGTTTTAGGCATTTAGGGTAATCAACCTATGTCGAAGTGGGACCCATTGTATTTTAAAACCTTTTAATGGATTAGTGTACCAGTTACACTAAATCCATCCTGACCGTCGATTTCAAAACCGGTTCCCATCCCTTAAAATCTGACCATTCGTACTCTGCAAAACCCTATTTCGCCGCCCAAGTATAAAAGGATCAGATTCGCCATTAGAGACTCTTTACGCTTCGCAATTACAAGAGATCTCAAGCAAACAGCCTACATATTTTCTGCATATTCACTGCGAATTTCTACTGTTTTCTTCCACCTTCGTTTTAAGAAAGCATCCATGGCTAGTCAATCTTCATCCCCCGTTCTGAAGAAAACCTCCAACATCATTGATGGCCGGATTTTCTCGAAACCTGTCATCATCGAGCGTATCATCTCGGAAATCAACGACACCGAACCAATGGAGTATATCATTACTCGACTTGAACAACAAGGTCTTTATCGCTTCGGGAGCAAAATCGCCGACAAATACGACGCCCATCTGGTTGAGGAATTCTACCTCAACGCCGCCGTTCGTTTTCTGTCACTAGCTCAAGGAGGACATGTTGCTGACATCACTGCAACAGTCCAAGGAGTGCAAGTCTGCATCAATCGTGATTTAATTCAAAGAATCTACAGGCTGCCCGCCGACGGCCTGACGATGGACCAGCTTGAGACGTTTGGGTCTCAAGAGCTGATTACCAAGTTTTATGGACTATTTACCGGGTCCAAAGTGGTTGATATGGTGACAACCACGTGTCACAAGAAAAATTTTCTTCTTCATTTCGTTTATCTCCATGACTTCTGTTCCAGGATCATTGAAAATCGAACCGGTGCGTTCGAGATGTGCACGAATCTAAGGTTCAGAATGATGGTAGCTATTTTGACCTGTGAAAAGGTCGATTGGTGCCAAATCATTTTGAAACGTCTTCAAGAAGAGGTGTGCAAACCTGCCACCCAAAAGAAATCATTTGGCATAATGCTGAACTACATTTTGACGAAGTGCGGAGTCAAGCAATCCGCCGCTGCCAAGAAAAACAGCTCACGGATATATTTAGGAGGCGTCAAACCCTCTGCTTATAACCAGAGCACAATGCATGCCAATCACCCAAGAACCAGGCACATGCCTATCTCCGACAACCCAAGAGATGAAACCGTGAAGGTCCCTGAATTGGAATCTTCAAAGAAAAAGCGCAAGCGTTCTCACAGCAAGAAGCACTCTGCTGGTGAGAAGTCCAAGAAGAGACTTCGGAGGCTCACAAAAGTCAAAGCCAAGCACTCCGAGGATGTCTCGCCCGTGGCGCAACCCATGTATGAAGAACCCCAGGGCCCAACCCCTGTGGAAGAGATGTCTCCTACTGCATCGACAGTAGATCCCGAGCCTTTGGCGGCTACGACGGATATAGAGACATCTGCCAACATTCAAGACGTTAGCACGTCGGCTGCCCATTCGGAGCCAAAAGCTACTTCTCCTCTACGGGATCCCACACCCGTGCAGGATCCAATTTCCTTCGGGGCACCATCCCCTGCAAGGAGTCCATCTTCCGTACAGGATCCCATACCTGCAGGAATCCTCAAACAGCGTCTCCGGACATGATTCAAGTCCCTCCCCGACTCAATCATAAATCAAACACTTCTTTCGGTTCAAATCGAACAAGCGTACGAAAGATTTCGCAATGGAAAGGCTATAGGCTAGCTCCGTACGACACCTTTGTACAACCAAGCGAATGGAGCCACGAAGAGCGATTTGTCTCCAAGTAACCGACTCAAGAAATTGAGGCACGCTCGATGGGACAACGCTTCTTGCAAAGATCTCATTGAAAGCCACCGCCGCACAAGTCGACGCCAGAAGAAAAGGAAAGAAGAAGTCGAGGACTCTCCCATTAATCCAAAAGTCGACGACGACCATGACTCGAGACGATGACGACGATGCTCTTCAAGGTGTCCGAGAATGAGCCGCGAAGAGGTGAAGCCCAAGCCGCCTCTCCACCCAGAAAAGACGAAGGGCCATCTACCCAAGCTAATCCACCTTCGCCACAGCCGGAGAATATTCCCGACCAGGAGGAATCAGTCCCTCCAGTCGTGGAAGATCAAGAAATTTTGGAACAGGCACCCGAGCCTGTTGCGACCGAAGAAGCCATCCCTGCAAAACAACAGGAGGATTTAGTCCCTCCTGCATCCATATCTGCCGAAGAACCTTCGCCCAAGGACGCTTCAACCAACCAGCCGTACCACAAGAAGCTACTCCCGCCCCTGCAACCTTGGAATCCGAGGACGGTAACGAACCTGAGGATGTCCAACTTACTTCACGTCCATCCGTGAATGTAAGGAGGTTAAACGGTGCTGAAGACTTCGCCCAGCCTGACTCTCCTATCTCTGCTGCACGTAAAGAGCGCCTGCAAGCTCTTGGCCTTCAGACTGTATTTATCCAAGATGCAGTAAACGCTCTATCTTCCGTTGAAAAGGCACTGAATTGGATGCACACCTCTGCCGTAGAAGAAATGACCACTCTTCAACACGAAGTATCTCGAGTTGTCGACGCGTTCATCCTTTTGCCAGAAGTGTTCAAGCAAGCCTTGAAGATCATGCAAGATAAACAAGAGCAACTGCTGAAGGAGGAAGCTACAAAGACAAGAATTGCTGAAGCCAAGACCGCCTGTGCAATGATTGAGAACAGCTCTCAGCTGCGTGCGCACGATAAAAGCATTCAAGAGATGTCGCAGACTCTTTCCTCCCTTGTTGAAAGAATAACCAGCATCGAGACCAAACAGGACGCCGCTCTTGAAATCCTGCAAAGTCTTGATGAAGCCAAAAAGGGGGAAGAGGCACGAGAAGCTGCAAGGAGAATAAGACTGCAACAGGAAAGGGAATTTGAGGCTGCTCAGAGCAGTATCGCTGCCGAATTGAACAAGCTAGCACCTCAACCCCAAAGCTTTAGAATTTCAGGCTCCAGACCAGAATTCCATGACCCAAATGTCCCTTGGCAAAATCTTGTTCAAAGACCTTCGGAAATACGTCTGCCGACCAACCGCAACCCAACTGCCGACGAAGTGAAGCACTGGAGGAAGAATGAACTGATGAGATATTTTGTCAGACTCATCAGGGAATCCGCCATCTTCAAAAATTATAAAACATTGGCGGAAGCGGCAGATAAGTTTTCAAAGATGCTCGAAGAAGGTAAACTCCCTCTCCAAATCGAAATGAAATCAAAACATAGAAGAGGAGATCGGGTCACCCATCCAGAGGATTGGATACTTGCCTTTGATCGTTCATATGAAGGAAGAGCGATTTACCAGGAACGAGGCAATGATTCACTTCAAAACTGGTGGCGCGGCACCGAGTACGAGCAAGGAAAGAGACCATGGAGGCACGCGGATTAAAGATAAAGAGCTGAAATTTATGTACATTATTTTTGTTTTTGTAATTTCTATTCAAAACAGCAAACTTTGTACTCAATCTTTTTGAATATCAATAAAATAGTTTGTTTGTCTTGAAAGATTACAACTCGTAATCTACTGTGTTAATGTATGATTACTTAAAATTATTTGATAGGAATCTCAAGTTAGATAAACTTGATTGAAAAATTAAAGCTGTACGAACTAGTCTACGAACAGTTCATAGTTTCAGTTGTAAACTTAGAATACATTGTAAGATTGTGCCTGCGCGCCAATCATAGGCTTAAGTTGTAATAAATCTCAAACTGTATCGAACGTGCCTGCGAGCAGTTCATTATTGTAGACTAAGTCACTAAGTCAGACCTATTGACAAAAGACCAAGAAATCTGCCAGACGTCATCGAAGAAGAATGCTTCGTAAAGAAGGTTTTGGCATCATCAAGAAGACTCGAAGAGTTGAAGTCAGTTAGTCTTGGCAAATTGTCAAAAAGGGGGAATTGTTGGGAAAAACAAACACCCTGTATCGAATCAGCCGGGATACCCGATCCCTGTATCGATTGTGATTTGTTATTGAGAAGGTTTTGACATATATGCCAAATACAGTAAAGGAAACTGTATCGAGGCTTAAAGATTTATCATGTATCGAAGACCTGCCTCGAATCATCATAAATGAAGCTCGTCAGTACAGCAAGAAGACTTGTAAAAGACCAAGTATGGAAACTGTCTCGACATCCAAAAAACAGTCATCTTCCATACAGTTCGCAAAAGGACAAGAAAGAACACAAGTCAAGTTCCGTTGAACAAAGAAGTATTTAAATACTCAAGGATAAAGTATTTAAATCATCGATCTTGAATCTTCAGAATCCCGCGAAATCCGGATCATGTCATATTCCCGTTGAAGGAAATCTTATTCAAACGGACATCTCAACGGATACTTTCTTCAGAGGCTATATATATCCTTGAAGACATTGAAGATCAGATATACACACCAAGTAACATAACTCTCAAAGCTATCAAAGTTATCATCTGAGCAAACATATCTCCAGAGCATACTGCAAGTTAGAACGAAAGAGATATACAGTGCTCAACATCAAGAACAGCCATCATCAGCTCAAGAACTTGATATTCAAAACTGCTGTTCTTACCTGGTTACCTAATCTTTTACCTCTGTGTAAAAACCGAGCTCTGTGTGAACTCAACAAGTTATTCTGACCTGTGTGGGACGAATAAGGACGAAGCTTTGGAACTGTGTGTGAAGAAGCTAGTCAAGAAGGAAGCTTTAACCAATCTGTGTGAACGGTTGAAAGTGATATTCTTTGTATCAATCTGTGTGAACGATACAAGGATAGATTTGTTTATAATTACGTAGTTGTGTACGCAGTAATTATAATAAACTTTTTACTCCTGTGTGGAGGACCAGTGGACGTAGAGGGGTTTACCTCGAACCACTTAAATTACTGTGTCATTTACCTTCAGCTTTTACTGTTTGAAATTACTGTGATATATTAAGTATACACTAAATACTTCGTTGCTGTATCCACGGCAACTAACTGTATCCAAGACTTCCGCTACGCACTCAGATTTAGATTCCGTACAGTTTGTTGTTTAAACTACTTTTCCAAACTGTATCCAGTATACTTAAGTGGCCAACAATGTATGTATAAGGACTCGGTGAAAAGGGAGGACTCAGCACCATGCTTATGCGAGTCGCTATATTATCCTCTTTAGCATAGGAGGGTGTCATCTCCTATTCGTGCCAAAGAATAGGCTTGAATCAATGAGCATGGCTAAGAAGGATTATTGGGGGGGGGGGGGTTTGGCGTCACACATGTTTATGAAAATAAAACGCGGATGACATAAATATCGTCATCGGTCATGAGCCCTGCTCATGACTCCACCAACATACTTTGGTGTCTTTGATCCAATTAGTTTCTTTGTTCAAAGAAAATGATGTCCATGATAATACCGTGGTATATGGATCATCAAACTGTCCAAACTCCGGACTATTAAAGCCTAAATGTGTCAATGTCCCAATACATCTTCTGGTTACAAAAACCGATGCAAGCTGGACCATATCGACTCATGAATATTTTCCCTTTTCACATATCTAATACAAGTGATGCATAAGATTTTATTTCTCACAAATCACAATGAGATGCTATGAGTGATACACGTTGGCATATATATCATCGAGTCATAACATGGTTCAATTGTTACGGAACATATGTGACTAGAAAACGCCATTCGGCATTCAACAACTTGAGCATTATTCAACTCATTGATTGTGATGACCTAGTCATCATAGTCACAATAGATTTATAAACCGAAATCCAAAAATATCGTGTTCCTTGAAAATAGCTTAATACGCACTCAATTTCGCTTGCAAAATTTTACAAATATGAGCATAGCGAACACTCTAACAACATAGAGATTTTATACCAGATACGATCAAAATGATCTATCATATTGAGTGCATAACATGGCAAGGTTATATGCCTAAGGGGCAAAATTACGACACAAGCATGGTGTAACACTACCATGCACACGCTCGACCTTCTTATAAGGGTGCGTATTTTGGGCTTCCCCAAGGAAACTGTTTTTCAACATTTGAAAGATGATAGTTTAGCGTACAATACATACCAAAACCTGCATTATCTATGGCAAATTCGGCCAAAAAGAGGTTGAAAATATGTGTCATAAGACCACTTGAAAATTTAAGATGGGAACCAAGTTGGTTGAGACAAAAGTTAGCACAATCGCTGGAAATAAAATTTCGCTCAGCTTGACTTTTGTTCACTAAAACACCCATAACTCCCTTGTTAGGAAGTCTATGGACGAACGGTCAGATGTTCTGGAAACTAGACTTCCGTATCTTTCTATCCATATATTGTGCACCACACGGATCATTAAACTCAGATCACAGTGCATGTTTTAATTGACTGCTTTAGTATTTCCCAAGTTTAGTGAGAAAACAAGGTTGAGACCATATCCAATGGCATAAGTGTTTATGCAAAAACATGGCAATGACAGCCATAGGTGCGTTTAAACGCAGCAGGGTGTTCGATTTCTTATCTCGACTGATGATCTTTTCGGTAAATCCAACTTGGTAGACTTGCAGAGAAAGTAGGAATGTCGGTACAACTAAGGCTGTTTAAAAACCACTGATTCCGTTTGAACTTTCAAAGCATAAACAAATACCAAGGGGGATGCGCCTAGTCATGATCAAAGTGTAGACAAAATCCACCAAAGTGCATCAAATCAACCAAGAATTTTAATTCTTAATTTGCATGTATACGTCATAATAGCCATGTTATATAGATACAACGCGGTGCATCATAATTAAGCATTTTGAACCATGAGACATAATGAATATACCATAACCAACTTGTCTTGACCATCCAATAAGATCGACTAAACATAGTCAAATGTATAAGGCACATGCCTTTACAAATACTCGGAGAAGTATTCGGACCTATAGTCATACGAATTATAATCGAGGTCAACGAATTCATGTATTTACCGCAATATGCCATTGCTTTACATGTTGAAATTCATGAGAATTACTCTTACACTCTTTCATATATTATATTGCAAGGAGACGGTGCATGACTACACCCACATGCAATATTTTATTTTAATAGGATGAAAGATGGAGTTTTCCAAGTGTGGGATTGGGTCAAGACCAACATGGTGGTCGCTCAATTCATCGTGACAAATCCGTCACAAATCGATTTTAACCACGCCATATCCGTCGCAATCGATGTTTGTCCCATTTGTACGTCACAATTCCGTGACTAATCATGAACAAGTCATAACTTTACCGTTACCGACAATATTCATTTTATTCATTTGTTGGTTTAAAATCGACAAAACGGCAACGTCAAATCTCACCCAAAACGTGGTGTATGCAACAACCACAAATATCGACTTTCAACAATTATCCGTGACTCCCCCAGGACCGTCACACAGTTTACTTCGACATACGAAAGTGATACCACCTCTCATAGTCTCATCCACCGCAAAGTAGCGTGGGAGATAAAGAACCCAATTCCCCAAAAAAAATTCCCAAAAAGAGAGGAATTGAAAAACGGGAATTTTAATAAAGTCTTACGGGTACTTGGTTCCATATATGCTTTGATCCTTGAACGGGAGGTTCTATCCATATGAGCAACATATTTCAATGGGTACTCCGTTCTATATTTACTTTGATCCTTGAACGGGATAAATATGGCTTCTCTCCATATCGTGCACATCATCATGAGCAATATATTTTCCTATATTCACGTAAAATATAAACATGGTAAGATTCATAAGTGTACAAATTAATGAACAAATGAATCATTAATTAGGAAAAGATGGAGAGTTGAGAAACGCCCGGATAGGGCTACTGGGCTCGATAATTCGGCCGAAAAAGGACTCGAGCGCGGCGATGCAGCAGCTCGGTAGTGGATGAGGTCGGATCTCCAAATTTCCTTGTAAAAATCTGCTTCTGTTCGGCAGTAGATTCAGTAATCAATATTACACAGAATACGATCTCCACCGTTGAATTTACGGATATTTGTGTTGGAAAGTTGCTGTCAAAATTTCATACCGATCCGACGGTTAACGAATCGGGAAACATGTTTTTAGTACGACTGCGCTGTGCAGAAAATTTACGCACGGAAATTCTCGTCTTTTTTTTCTTTCGCGTACAGTTTCATCGAGAAATACTGTCCCGAATCAAATCTTCACCGTTAAATTTGTAGTTCTTGCTACACGGCTGAGAGGGTAAAAAAAATCTGATTTGTTGGCTGTCGGCTCGGCAGGCTGCAACTGGTGGTTCACGGAGGTGCTGGTCGGGCTGGCTGAATCTGAACAGCAACGTGGACCGAAGCGACACAGCCGGAGCTGTGGATATGACAGACGACTTGGGTTGCGCGGTCACTGAGCAGCAGTGTCGCAGTGTCAGAGGTGCAGGGCGACGGTGATGTCCGCGGCGGCTTCAACGGGTTGGGGTCGGCGGGCTTCTTGTTGAAGAAGGTGAAGGCAACAGCGGGACTGTGGGCTAGGGATTTTGTGTCCGTGCGGCGGTTATAGACCTGGGGTTGCGTTTGGGGGGGATTTGCAGGCCGGGGGTAGGGCTTCTTGCTCTGGAGACAGCGGCCGGAGGTTAGGGTTTCGGTCGGAGGAGTTCGAAAATCTTATTTTTTTTGTTTTGTTTTTGAAATTTGCATAAAATCGGACGAATTTTCAGAAAAAAAAATGGGAGAGGAAAAAAATTTCTTGCTCAGTTGGGGACTACGTGCTGATAAAGTGTTTCAGGAGAAAGTAAAAAGACTGTAAATAGAGTCAAACAATTGCATTCATAACACTGATAGAGGGGTCTTTATATAGGCATTACAATGAGAGTCCTTCCATACATAGGATTCCTAGATAAGGTAAGACATCTAATAGGATCCTACTACCTCTAGAAGGATCTAGAACCTTCCATCTATATATCTACAATTAGTATTAGGTAAGACACATCACGGGAATAATAATTCCCGAAACAACTCTTTAATTATTCCACCGACACCACTCTCAGTACCTTTCTTAAAACTCGTACCGTCCAAAAACAGGTACTCATTTAGTGGACGGAGCAGTAATATTTAGGATGTTGCTAAACATACCAAGCACATGTCTTTTTTCCTTTTTTTTTTGTTTAGCAACGATAAAAAGGGCACGGCAACCAAGAATAGAAAGGAAGATTTCGGCCAACAAAAAAGGAAGATTTCGGCCGAATAGGTTCAGAAAAATTAACTGCTGCTTTTAATTTTCATGTTTAATCAATATTATTTCATGTTTTTTTGACCATTGTTTCTGGCTAATTTATCTGTTAAGTTCTTAAGTAAATTTAAAATCGTACCTATTTATTTATAATTTAATCTTGTAATATATTTTTGATTTGATTCCATTGAATTATTTTTGTGTTATTGAGCAGATTTATTTATGCTATAACTCACTTTGGTTAGTCTGACCAACTTAATTGAAGTTTTTATATTTATTCTTAGATCCATATTTATAATACATACGCGTTATGATTCTAAATCACAAGTAACAACAATTGATTTTATTCAGTTGGGTAACACAAAACCAGGATCCCTTGGGTCGAGCTTGTTAACTTAATATTCCGTCCATTTCCATCATTTTAGTTCCTAATGCATCTAACGAATAAGATTAAAGAGCTTGTATTGAATTATAATTTATAGTGGAACGGTGGAAAATAGAACCAAGAACTGGATTCTCCTTCTTAATAGATTTCTTTCTAAATTCTACAGCTTTAATTTAATGCTTGTTTGTTTATTTTATTTTATTTCAATTCACCAACCAAACACCCCCTTATTATTATTATTATTATTATTATTCGTGTTACTAATTTTATTTTCAATAAATATTGAACTCAGTAAATACAATCAATTCATTTGTTCCCTGTGGGTTCGACCCTTTTGGTTTTGTTTACAAGGCCACATGGAGATAAAAACTTACAGTATTTTCCAGAAATCGCCAAACGAGATCGAGTCTTCAAGCCAATAATTTTACAGTATTTTACAAGGCCACATTGTGTGACGAAACAAGTTGAAAATATACAGTAATGTGGTACTTTTTATGAGGCACAATAATTTATTGAAATATGTGTAATTTGAGTATAAAGATAAATAATATTTAAATGGTAATTTATTTTGAGAATTAGAAAAAAGTAAAACGTCTCACTTTAAATGGAAAGGAGTGAGTAATATGCTAAGACTAAAAATAAAAAACCAAGTTTTAGCATTACAATCCAACTAAAATATCTTTTGGAGGAAGCTAGATATTTTACCGTCAACATCTGTGCAAAATGATGATATTAGTTGTGACGGTGAACTAGAACATTTTAAAGAAAACTTTTACAAGCAGTCCAAAGTTGAGAAAAAAGTTTGTTAAGAAAGCTAAAGGATATCATGGGCCGAACTACAACCGACATTCAAGTACCTTGACTCTCCAATGGTTTACTAATTGCTTCACGGTTTGACATTGCTGTTATTTTCTTAAGCGAGTCATCCAGTACACTGTGCTTACCATTTTGGTCTAGTCCGCCACCATCACAACAATATAATATAGGTATGATGGCATTGGTCGGTAACCACTACGTCCAAGTAGAATTAAAACAGTTTACAAGTAAATTTCAAAATTCTTTTTTGAAATTTTTTATTTACGAATTTTAAGTAAGAATTTCCGGCTTTTAATATTAATATTAAAGATAGTTTTTTCTTAAAAAAAATAGTTTAAAAAACAGTAAAAAAATAGTTAAAAAAAGCAGAAAAATAATAATTTTAAAAAACGTAAAAAAACAATAAAAACCCATTCAAATAGAAAATTGCACATATTTGATAAATATGTTTGAAAGTACACATATATGATAAATATGTTTTAAAACTACACACCTTTGATAAATAACTCTACTTGTCTTGACAATATTTTTTTTGTAATTCTATTTATATAAATTTAATATATTTATAAGTAAGTAAATTATATTAAAAAAAAAACTAAAAAAAAAAAAGGCTGCCAGCGAAATGCTGGCAGCAAGGGTGGGGTGGGGGTGGGGGCAGCAGGGGGGAGGGAAGGGTAAGAGCAAAGAAAAAAAAAAAAAATTGAAAAGGACATAAAGTTGGTATATTGAGTAATTGGGGTTGGTATATTTAGCCAACCCCAATATTTATTTATAGCATTAAATTTGATGAGACGGTGGACCCTTAAAATAATATTCTTCTCCAATCAACAACATTAATTACTGGATAATGAGACAGTAGACCGTGTCTCGAAAATTGCATTTTCCTTATTTATCTACGTAAAAACCCAAAAAGGAAATGGCTGTACATATGTCCTATTTTATTAAAATTACACCTCCAGTTTTGGTCCGATGTTAGATCGGTACGAAAATTACATATTTTTTATATTTATTTTAATTTATATATTATTTTTGTTAGGGTTGAATTGTACAGATTAAAATCAACAAATATGAAAAAATATGTAATTTTTGTATCGGCTTAATATAAGATCAAATATTCCTGACCTGACGATAAAAAAATACATCTTAATTATACTAATATAATTATGATTTGTTATTACCAAAATCGCATAATTCAACCATAACAAAAATAATATAGAAATTGGAATCAATAAATATGAAAAATATGTAATTTTAGTATCAGTCTAACATCAAACTGAATTTCCTGAATCCAAAATTACAGCCAATACTAAAATTACATATTTTTTTCTCTCTCTCGCCAAAAAAACTACTTTTACTCGTTCCTAGTTTTCAATTTCTCTCCTCTTTTCTCTCTCCACTCTCACCTCCTCACGTCTCTCTTCACTAACCTACCTCATATCTCCTCTCTCACTCTCTCTTCACCAACAAAAAGACGTATTTCTGCACGGAAAAAGAAAAAGGAAATGCAAATTGAAACTGTCACTTGCAGAAATATAACTGCAACATAACGAAATCTTATGAGTCATTTTTTCATTTCGAGGCCTGATTATAATGAATTTTTTAATTTTTTTATTTGCTAATTGAAGAAATAAAATTCCGTTGATAAATCTATGTAAAGAAAGTCAACTTTGTATCATACCTAACCAATGAGCTGTGCACTTAGTTTTAGGTTGAAGGAAGTATTTACAACTTACAAGGAGTAGATTTGGTCGACTTACTATTGATTCTTCTTTTTATGAACATTTGAGTTCGATTCGTTTTGAAAATAATTAAGAAATTATAAAATAATTTGACTGTAAGAGTGTTGGAGTTAGAAAGTATTTGAATATTATGTTGGAAATAGTGTAGTATTTAACTATTTATTGAGGATAAATATTATTAATTAAATATTTATTATTTAATTAAAATATTTATTGAATGTTAATCTACGTCGTGAGTAGATGAACGTGGTATATTTAATATCTATAAATCGATTTCCGATGAATGAGATATTGTATGCCAAAGGTTGGATGTTGGTTTAGAAACCAACATGTTATGTTATATAAATGATGGTTGTCCCGCATTGATTGTATATGGATATTTTGACTTATATTTAAAGTCTTTGTCTATATAGACTTAATAACAAGTTGGGTTGGTGTATAGGGGTGTCCTCGCGCACATACACACACACGCGCCGCCGCCGTCCGTCCGTCTGTCCGTCGGGACGGGACGGGCTCGGGACCAGGACCGGGACCGAGACTTGGATCTTGGCAATTGGCAATTGGTGCTTTGGACTGGTGTTTGGGCCTTATCTTTTGGACCAAATCCGCAAGTCCATTAACCTTTTCATCTAGCCCATGACTCTTGAGCAAGACGAGAATAACCGAAGTTACTTGTTCGTGTGTTCCTGAAACTGAAGTTTAATTCCTGAAAATGTCGTCCAATCCATCCACCGGTTTTGGAACCATTGGCTCATCAAGCTCTTCTATGGCTCCAATTCACAATGCTGCTCGGCTCATGCCTACCGCCGAGAAACCTCTTGTTTTCTCGGGCACCGACTTCAAACGCTGGTCTCAAAAGATGATGTTCTACATTACCACAATGGGGCTTGTGAGCTTCCTGCGTGAAGAAAAGTCTCTTGTCCCTACTGAGAACGAGGAGAATGTTAGTGCGTACCAACTATGATACATGGGTTCATTCCGACTATCTGTGTCGGAATATGTTGCTGAACGGGCTTGACGATGGCATGTTCAATGTGTTTAACATCAAGGAGTCTGCCAAAGAAATTTGGGATGCTCTTGAGTTGAAATACCGTGTTAACCCTGCTAGCACGAAGAAGTTTGTTGTGACGAGGCTCACCGAATTCCAAATGGTGGATACTCGTCCAATGATGCCCCAAGTACAAGAGTTCCAAACTCTTATACATGATGTTCATTCCGAGGGATGCCTCTACCCGAGGCCTACACTGTGGAGCTCTTGGTCGACAAGTTTCCGCCTAGTTGGAAGGAGTACAAGGGATACCTTAAGCATAAGCGAAATGAGATGACTCTTGAAATTTTGGTTGCTAAGCTCCAAACTGAAGCTCAAGTCCATGATCAAGACTTGAGGACCAGAGCTCCTATGGAGGCTAAGGCTAATCTGACTGAAGGTGGGGGCGGACCATCCAAAAAGCGTCCACGTCCTACCAAAGGCAAGGGAGAAGATGTGGCACCTCCAACGAAGTTTACCGGAACGTGATACAACTGTGATAAGCCCGACCATATGGCGAAACACTGCCGAAAGCCGAATAAGAACAAGGGAAAGGGCAAAGTCAACCATGTCGAGAAGGACTTTGACACTTGGGACAAAGATGACCTTGTTGTCATGATCATCGAGGTAAATCATGTCTCGGAATCTTAACCCTGTTACTTGGTTTCTTGATACAGGTGCGAATATTCACATCCGTGTTAACCGAGACTTGTTTTACACTTACAAGGAGGTTCAAGACCGCTTCATCACCGAGGCAAGTGATCGTACGTCTCCGGTTCTTGGAATTGGGACTGTTGCGATTCAATTCACCTCCGATGTGGAGATAACTCTGAAGGATGTGCTGCATGCTCCGGCAATCTGCAAGAACTTAGTGTCTGGTGTCAAATTAGTTAGAGCTAAATTTGATATAGACCTTCGTAGCGATTGTATAATAATGCGCAAGTTTGGCAAGACTCTAGGAAAAGGTCATATTGTTGAGGATATGTTCAAACTTAGCGTTCGTACTTGTAACCCTCCGAAGGTAGTTGCTTATAATAAAGCTACTACTTCTGCTTACTTGCTTGAGTTTTATGGCATTGTAGATTAGGTCATGTGAATCTAAATGCTATAAAAAGATTAGTAAACTTAGATTTACTAAAATTAAATGAAATCAATAATCAAAACAAATGTGAGATTTGTGTTGAGGGAAAAATGACAAAGCTACTGTTTCATTCGGTAAACCGGAACACAAAACCCCTTGAATTAATTCACACAGACGTATGTGATTTAAATTTTGTGCAAACTAGAGGTGGTAAGAAGTACTTTATCACTTTCATCGATGATTGCACAAGATATTGTTATCTTTATCTTCTGAGAAGTAAAGATGAGGCGATTGAAGCCTTTAAGAACTTCAAGAATGAAGCCGAGACTCAAATACGCTGTCGTATTAAGATGGTTCGAATTGATAGAGGAGACGGATATGTAGCCCCATTTAAGGAATTATGCAATGAGAGTGGTATAATTCATCAAACAACGGCTCCATATGCACCACAATCTAATGGTGTTGCTGAACGTAAGAATAAAACACTTAAAGATGTGATGAATGCCTTATTAATTAGTTCAGGATTGCCCCGTAACATGTTGGGGAAAGCCGTCTTGACAACCAACTACATATTGAACAAGATTGCACGCAAAGGTAAGGATGTTACTCCTTATGAATTGTGGAAAGATAGAAAACCATCGTACAAATATCTCAAAGTGTGGGGATGTTTGGCGAAGGTTGAGGTGCCTCTACCCAAACAAGTTAAAATTAGTCCTAAGACGGTCGATCGTATCTTTATTGGTTATGCACTTAACAGCAGCGCTTACAGGTTTGTAGTACACAAATCGAAGATACACGACATTTATGTAAATACAATGATTAAATCAAGGAATATTGTGTTCTTTGAAAATATCTATCCTTAAAAGAATAAGGTTGATCCTAACTCTAGCAAGAGAGTTGATGATGAAGCTACAAGTTCAAAACATGTAGATGAGCCTATGTGTTCTAAAACCATAGATGAAAATGAAGCCTCTAGCTTGAATCCGGTGTTATTTGAACGACCGAAGAGAAAGCAACCTAGGTCTACACCAGTCAATGTATAACCTATACGAGGTACTAGAGTACAAAAAGTAAAGATATATGGGCCAGACTACGTTGTTTTAATATTAAACGGTGAACCGGTATTAGTAAAAGAAGCTTTATCCGGTCCAGATGCGGCTTTGTGGAAAGAGGCAATAGACATCGAGATTGAGTCTATTATGCTGAATCACAGTTGGGTGTTGGTTAAACTACCACCAGATTTTAAGGCTTTAGGATGCAAATGGATCCTAAAGAAGAAGTACAAGTCTGACGGTACTATTCACAAATATAAGGTCCAACTTATAGTTCAAGGCTTTAGGCAAAAAGCTAGTTATGATTTCTTTGATACCTACTCGCCTGTGACAAGACTTACATCTATTTGCTATTGCTGATTTGCGCAATCTCGAGATTCATCAAATGGATATTAAGACTGCATTCTTGTATGGGGAGCTAGATGATGAAATCTATATGAAATAATCAGAAGGGTTTGTGGTACCTGGGAAAGAGCACATGGTATGCAAACTACAACGGTCTTTATATGGTTTGAAACAAGCACCTCTGCAGTGGCATTTGAAATTTGACGAAGTGATGTTGTCAAATAGTTTCAATATCAATGAGAGTGACAAATGTGTCTATGTTAAGAAAATGGGTGACAATTACGCTATCGTTTGTCTATATATAGATGACATATTGATAATGGCTATCAACTCTCGTGTGATTGGTGAAACAAAACGAATGCTAAGTAAGAATTTTAGCATGAAAGATATGGGTTTGGATGATATTATTCTTGGAATTAAAATTCTAAAAATGCCTAATGGAATTGCTTTGACGCAATCTCATTATGTTGAGAAATTGTTAAGGAAATTCAACGCTTTTGATAAACCTATTGCTAAGACTCCTTGGGAACCGAATGTTCATCTGAATGATCATAAAGGTGAACATGTGGGTCAAGATGAATATACTAAGATCATTGGGAGTTTGATGTATCTGTCAAAATTGTACCCAGCCTGATATAGCATGCTCGGTTCAAATGTTGAGTAGCTACACAGCTAATCCAAGTAAAGAACATTTGAGGGCACTAGAGCGAGTACTGGGTCATTTAAAATATACTCATAACTTTGCAATTCATTATTCAAGAGAGCCTGGTGTACTTGAAGGGTATAGTGATGCTAACTGGATATCCGAATCGAAAGACTCGTTTTATACGAGTGGATATGTGTTCACTATTGGGGGTGGTGCTGTATCTTGGAACTCCAAGAAACAAACTTGTATTGCAAGGTCTACCATGGAATCTAAATTCATAACTTTGGATAAAGCTAGTGAAGAAGCTGAACTGAATGGCTTAAGAATTTCCTCGAGGATATTCCATGTTGGACGAGACTTGTGCCGTCTATGTTTATGCACTGTGATAGCCAAGATATTATTGAACGGGCACAAAATATGTTTTATAACGATAAGTCTCAACTTATTCGTCGATGACATAAGACCATGAGGCATTTGATCTTGAATGGGATTATCTCGATTGGCTATGTAAGGTCAATAGATAATCTGGTGGATCCACTGACGAAGAGTATTAATCGAGATCAAATGTATAAATTGTTGAATTGGTGTTAAATCCACATCTTAAGGATGATTATAGTGGAAACACAACCTTGTAGATTAGAGGATCCCAAGAGCTTGGTTCAATGGGATAACGAAATTATAATAATCTGTGTGTTAAACACTCAAACATACCTATTCTCTGAGAACAGTGAGTGCTTTGTTGTGTCAAGATTTATCCATCGCGACAGGCGATCGACTATAAGGCCGAGCGACCAAGTCAACACCAGTCAAACTATGGCTAGCTCGCCTAATCGAAGATATCAGACCACCACCAGGTACCTAGCGATCGACTCCCAAGGCGATCGCCCTTTGGCATCTGGCGATCGACTCTAGTGCCCGGCTAAGGACGGTCGACCTACGCCCCGAGCAGAGATGATCGCCCGTCAAAGTCGTCGAGGACTGGATCTCAGAACAGCACCCACGTGCAGATCCACAAAAGGGGCTGACAGACAAGATCTTCGCTGACAGACAATATCTTTTGCTGACAGACAAGACCTTTGACCACATCCTGTCACTTACCTCACCTACCGGCAGGCGCGCCGAAAGTTGTCAGTGGGACCGCCTGTGACAAAGAATCAGACGCGTGCGAGCTCCCCATCGACCGTATAGTTAATCGCCACAGTGCAAATCCGGACTTTAAGGGAACAAGCCCATGTGCTAAAAGACGATCGCCCTATTATTATAATGCAGTAAAGGCGATCGCCCGGCGTACCAAAGTCCTATAAATAGAGAACCTCCTCCTACTGGAAAAAGGTTCGGAATTCATTTCACCAACAACAGAAATACAGTAGAACATACATACCGTCAAGCTCCCTGCTTTCTCGCCGGAATCCATCTCAGGACTTCTCTCTCCGAATCTCTCATCCAGAAGATGATCGGCAGAGGCAGCAAGTCTCCACTAGACAGATTCCAAGAGATTCATAAGCCCAGGAGCCCAAGCATCCAGCTAAATACTCGCCGTGAGAGACTGTCGATCTCTCACCGCCGCGACTATTCATCTCCTTTGTTACAAGAACTCACAGAGCATCAAATCTGGTTCTTCCGGCAATCTACACGCTCACTAGCTAAGATAACAAGAATCTCTACACTCATTGTAATTGTATTCTTACATTAGTACTTGTATCCCCGAATATTAGTATTAATAATATCTTGCGAGAGCATTCAAGCCCGGGACTAACAACCCCGGCAAATCTTGTGTTATTTATCTTTCTCACGGAAGTGCTCTTGCATTTGTTTGCTATCCATCCATTCCAGCAATATCTATCTCCGGAAAATATTTTGGGTAGAAACAATTGGCGCTAGAGGAAGGGGCATCTAACCCTCAAATTTTTATTCCTACCGTCCCGAAGAACACTCACTGTTCTCGGGGCATATACTTGAAGTGACACTCACTGTGCTTCAAAGAAAACCTTCAGGATCATGACATCCGTCGGTACATCGAAGAAAGCCGCTCTCCGAACCGCTGGACACCATATCCCGGTTCAGTCCGAACCCCAGCCAACGACAGGGGGAAGCCGCAGCAACGCGAGACTCTCGATCCCGCATCCGAGAGATGGCCCCAACCTCTCACTCGATCAGTTCCAAACCGAGGAACAGATCAAGGAGGCTATGGCCGTCCTAGAGGAGCGACGGAGAGCATGCGCGTCGCCCGCGATAACTCCCTAGATCGTCCGCCGCATGGGAAAACGGAAATTCAACGGGCTACTGACCGAGCGATCGTCAGAAAGCCCCAATTCGCGAGGAAAGGCTCTCGCACGACCGGACGGATCCATATTCAATCGCTTGGGGCGCGACCCATCCTGGCGACCTGGGCATTCTGTTTCCAACCACAAAAAGACGGAATCCGAATCCGTCACCAGGAGTTCGGCCTACCCACCTCACAGCCGAACGCAGTCGCCCATTCGACTCCCCCGATCGCTGTGGATCAGTACTCAATCGCCTCGGCACCCGCTCCGAGCGCCGAGCCGCGAGCAGCCAGGCCACGGCGATGGCCGCTATACAACGCTAGCTCGACGAGATGAAAGCACTCTTGGACACTGGGGCAAGCGCCAGCAAAAAGATCACCGGGCCGACCGAGCCACTCGCGGTCCACATCGAGCTTGCCCCCATACAACCAACGATCGCTCCTCCCAAAACACCTCTATATGAGGGGAGATCGGACCCCGAAACCCACCTGAGTAAATTCCGAATCTACATGACTGGGTATGGGGCATCTGATGCAACCAAGTGACGGATATTCCCGTTAACATTGGGCGAGCTGGCCCATAGGTGGTACGTCTCACTACCACCACGATCAATCACCTCCTTTAATAAACTGGCGAATGACTTCACGTCATACTTCGCCAACAAGGTCGCCAGACCAGAAGGCCCCCACCGCGTGATGAAAATCAAGCAGGGGAAGGACGAGTCAGACGCAGATTACATCGACCGAGTAGACGAAATCATCCTCACCGGCGAACCCGTCAGTGACGAGCTCGCTCTCTATTCGGTCATGGGGGGATTCTACGGTCACTCTCCCATGTTTAGACATCTCTCCAAGGATATTCCCCCAACTTACGCGATCTTCCGCGCTAAAGCTGTCAACTTTCTGGCCAGGCAAAGGCTACTCACCCTCCACCTAGGCGAGGAAACGCCACCTCCTGTCAAGAAGATAGCGATCGCCAAAGCAAAGAAGGCGATCGCCAAGCCACCCGGAGATGTCAAGGCTTTCGAGGACATGGAAGCCCATCTCCTCCATACGTTAAACCGAACTCCGGCACATATTTTCTATGCCATCAAGGGGCACGAAGAGCTCAAAAAGCCAAAGGCGATAAGGGACCACGGTCACCTGGACAACAATCAATATTGTGCCTACCATAAGAGTCCCAGCCACAACACCAACCAATGCCGCGACCTCCTCAAACAGCTCTGGAGATTGTTCGAGGAAGGCAAGTTGGACAGCTTATTGGTTTAGCTGAAGCCCCTACCAATCTCTATACACGATCGTTCGAGTCGAACACAAAACAGGCTGGAAAGCTCATACGAGCCGACCCCTGGATCAACCTCGGCAACCGTCTCTACATGCTTCAATCAAGAGAAGGAGACCTCGGAAGTCTCCTCGATCTCCCTCCTTATTTAAGAAACTGGAGGACTCGATCGCCATCTATAGTTCACCATCTAACATGATGGACTAAGGCACGAGATCGCCTCCCCCGCACAACGTACACCGTCGAAGGTCGGCATCTACATGACGATCCAAGGTGGAAGAGTGCATCCATGGTCCTGATGGTCGATGGAACCGACTGTTTAGGCCGTGCAAGGTCCCTTTGGGCCAAGATCGCCCGCCCTTCGTTTAAATACGAGGTCGGCGTAGTCTGGGGGCCCTCCAAAATTGATCAGTGGACACGATCGCTCGCCCTCAAAGGTTCATCATTTAACGTGGTGAACCCGGACAATGCGACGTGCCACAACCCCCGTCTCAACGTACACCGTCGAGGTTCGCCATCTTCATGGTGGGCCGAGGTGGAAGCAGAGCTAAACAAGCCGCGGGCGTGGAGTTGAATCATCCGACGCTGCCCCGCGCAAGGACTCCTCTAGACCGAGACCGCACGCCCTTCGTTTAAATACGAGGCGAGGCGCAGCCTAACAGAGGACCCTCATAATAAAGTGAGTCACGAGACACTCAATGTCTTCGCGCGCCAAGACATGATCAAGGAGTCGGTCCATCGAACTCCGCGATCGTGCACGGTTCCTCAAGACGGACGACCGTCCCCGAGGATTCGACAAAGTTGAAGACCGCTCACTCAACGAATTATTTTCATCCCCTTACTTCCGCTAAGTGAATAAAAACAAGGGGCAATAAGAGTGCGGACTACCTATACGACTGTAACACCCCCAGGATATCCGAGGTATATTACAGCGCCGTAAATCCCTATATGGGACCCACCAGGCTGAACAACATCATACACAACGACTCACAGGAACGATAAAATAACACCACGTCATAAAGACGCAAAACAGAACAATCCACCCGGTTCAACCGGTCAATATAACATCATCATCCAACACAACATAAACACAACAATACAACCTGGACGAACAAGAACTCTTAAGTACTCGAGTACAGTTATTAGTTCGAAAGCCATAAAAGATGAAAAGACAAAAAGACATTAAGACTTCTCCTATGCACAATCATCACGCATGGCCATCATCCGTAGATCTTGGTCCAGTACTCGTCCCGATGAACCCGACTCAAATTCATAAAACGAATTTCCCAAAACGGGTCCCCAGAGGGGTTAGCAATTACGCTAGTACAAGTAATCAAGGCAAACCAATCGCTTACACATTCCATAGTACATGCACCAATATCATTTCAAAAACCAAAACAAGACATGTCTTTTCCGGGAAAATAAATAAATAAACAATTAGCCTTGAGAACAGGGCGGCAAAGATACATTCTCACTCGGGGCCTCACAGGACCCTAACGAGTTGGCTACAATTACGTAAAAACAAAACCACGCACACGCTAAGCCGTGAGAACAGGCGGCAAAGATACATTCTCACTCGAGGCCTTGCAAGGACCCTAACGAGTTGGCAAGCGGTACGAAACTCGCGAAATCCAGGGCGGCAAAGATAGATTTCCTCCTTGACCCGTCGGGCCAACACAAGGTGAGTTACAACAAGTAATATACATAACCATTTCATGTTAAGCTTAAAGGTTTCCAAAAATACTTGCCTTGATTAAATAGACGATGACACGAACGGAACGGAAGAGTTGAACACGACCGCAAGGAACCGACGGAAATGAACCTAACGATTTGAATAGACAATCACAACCACTTCTAAACGATTATGGAAATGGAATACTCCGGAAACCCGCCTACGATTCATGTATATTCGTATACAAACAACAACGAGGGCGGACCACAACCGAACCCTCTCGATTCCGTAAAAATCACGAAATATACCATGAATCCGTAGGGAAACTAAGAATACCAACAAGAATAATCATATTCATCATGAATCCATCAACGAAACGGAAAGAATCGGACAAAACCCCAAAATCCCCAATTATCCAAAAAGGTAGGGTTTCAAGAGATATTACCTTGAGTGATTCAAGTGTCAAGATCCGTAGAACACGCGTTAGATTGATTATCCGAGCCTCACAACCGAAAAGAAATGATGAAAATCGACCCTGATGAAAAACTCTCTCCCTCTATGACTCTCTCTCGCGATGCTTGTGTAAATGGGGAAGAAAATGAGCTGATCGCTCAAGACAAAGACATTTATAGTGGTAACGCAGCCAGAACCTATCGGCCGCCTATCGGCCGACAGCCCACCGATAGCCATACTTTAACGCCGGCAGTAGGGTCTATCGACCCCCTTATCGGCCGAAAGTCTACCGGAAGTTCGAAGGTGAAGAAATTTACATATCGCCGCCTATCGGCCGATAGCCCAACCGATACCCATACGCTGCACGCCGGGCAGAGAGTCTATCGGCCCCCTATCGGCCGAAAGGCTCCCGGGAGTGCTCGCCAAAATCAAACGACCATAACTCTCTCGTCCGGACTCGATTGACTCACCGCTTGAACCATTGGAAAGCTAACTCGATGATCTATAATATTGCAAAGATTTATAATTTTGGAGTCACCAAAAATTAATGGTGATCTAACAAAGTCGAACTCATGTGAGGAAAGTTGAAACAACGAACAATAACGAGAATACAATTCAACAATTGACAGGAAGGACTTACTGAAGATACATGAGGGTCACTATGACCGAGAAATATACCAAAAATGAAAATACAAGGGAAGGAAAAATACCGGATATTACATTCTACCCTCTAAAAATAAGTTTCGTCCCGAAACTTAAGAAACAAACAACTCGGGTACCTAGCACGTATGTCGTCCCTGCTTCCTGTTGCCTCCTCGACACCGTGTCTCGACCATTGCACCTTGACCAAAGGTATGGTCTTATGCCTCAATTGTTTCTCACGATGTTCCAAAATCTTCAAAGGGCGCTCTTCAAAGTAACATCTTCACAATATCAATGTCGCCATAATCGATGACGTGACTAGATCCTAACATATTTCCTCAATCGGGAAACATGAAAATGCTATGAACATGACTCAAGGTCGGAGGTAACGCCAAACGGTACGCTAATTCACCGACTCGCCGAGAATCTCAAAGGGTCCAATAAATCTCGGCTCGGCCTTTCCTTTCTTCCCAAAACGAAAAACTCCCTTCGTCCGGCGACACCTTTAGCAAAACGTGGTCTCCCACCTCGAATTCCAAAGGTCGACGACGGACGCCGCATATGACTTCGTCGACTCGGCGCCAACATCCGTTCTCGAATTAACTCTATCTTCCGCCTCGTCTCTAAAACGACATCCGGCTCGGTCCCGACTAAATCGGACGCCTCATTCCAACAAATCGGCGATCGACATCGTCGCCCATAAAGTGCCTCATACGGTGCCATCCGAATCGACGCGTACAACTATTGTTGTACGAGAATTCGATCAATGGCAAATGCTCCTCCCCACTACTCCAATCGAGGGCACAAGCACGCAACATGTCCTCGAATGTCCGGATAGTGCGTTCCGACCGCCCATCCGATCGGGATGAAAAGAGGTACTCAAACGCAACCGGTACCTAACGCCTTATGCACCGCCCGCGAAGTGCGATACAAAACGGCCGTCACGATCCGAAACAATAGACTTGAGTACCGTAAAGTCTCACGACCGCGCGATAAACACACGAAGCTAACTTCTCCGGCCCCAAGTGTCCTTGATGCCCGGAAAATGTGCCGACTTGGTCAGCGATCAACAATCACCCATACCATATTCATGCCCGACCTCGATCTCGGCAAACTCGTAACGAAATCCATCGATATATCTTCCCATTTCCATTCCGAACGAAGTGACTGTAATAACTCAATGGTCATCGATGCTCGATTTTGACTGCGGCAAGTCAAACATCTCGCCACAAACTGTGCGACTTCCTCCTTCATATCATTCCACCAGAAGTTCCTCCTCGTGTCCTTGTACATCTTACTCGCATCAGGATGAACGGAATAAGGTGTAGCATGGGCCTCCGTAAAATACTCGCCTCAACTTCCGAGTCGTTCGCACACAAAGCCGACTGAATCTCAAAACGCCATCCTCGTGAATCACAAACCCAGGAGACTTTCCTTTAAGAACGTTCTCTCGGATTTGAGTAATCATCGGATCCTCTAATTGCTTGATTTAATTTCATCGATCAAAGACGACGAAATTTCTAAGGCACAAAGTTGCCCGACAGATCCAGCAGCAAAACCTCAACATCTAACCCGATCAAGGCCCGCCAAGCTCGGGATCGAGGCGTAAGGACCTCAAGCGTTCGCAACGCAATCGGTTTCCGACTCAAGGCGTCGGCCACGACATTCGCCTTACCGGATGATAAAGGATTTCGAGGTCATAATCCTTAATCAACTCTAACCACCTCCTCTCGCCTCATATTCAACTCTCGCTGAGTAAATATGTACTTCAGACTTTTATGATCGGTAAAAATCTGACATGCAGAGCCGAAAAGGTAGTGACGCCAAATCTTGAGCGCAAAGACCACCGCCGCTAACTCCAAATCGTGAGTAGGGTAGTTAAGCTCATACGGCCTCAACTGTCTCGACGCATAGGCAATGGTCTTGCCGTGCTGCATCAATACGCACCCAAGACCCTGACCAAGCATCGCTAAAAACGGCGAAACCTCGTTGCCACATGGCAATGCCAAAACCGGGTCAAGTCAACCGCTTCTTCACTCCTCAAAACTCGATCGCTCTCATCGGTCCGCATTTAACTTCTCGGATTTCTGAGCAATCAGGTAAGTGGTCGAGCTAGTTTTGAGAAACCCTCACGAACCTACGGTAGTAGCCACCAAACCCAAGAAACTACGGACCTCCTTCACATTTGTGGGCGATGCCCAATCCAACACCGCTCAATTTTCTCGGATCTACACGAACCCCTACCGATATCACGTGACCCAAAAACATCACTTCCTTCACTTAACTCACATTTCGAGAACTTCGCATAGAGTTGCTCGCCCTCAAAATGTCTAACACTACCCGCAAATGATGGGCATGCTCTTCCTCGTTCCTCGAATAAATAAGAATATCACAATGAAGACGACGACACACTTATCCAAATACTCGATAAAGACTTTGTTCATCAACCGCATGAACACCGCCGGCGCGTTAGTTAACCCGAAAGGCATAACTACAAACTCATAATGTCCGTATCTCGTCCGAAAAGCCGTTGCACGCCGACTCTCTCACTGAGCCGATAGTACCACGATTTTAAATCAATCTTCGAGAATACCGCAGCTCCGCAATCGGTCGAACAAGTCGTCAATTCTCGGCAGAGGATACTTGTTCTTGATGGTCACCTTGTTCAGTTCACGATAGTCGATACACAAACGTAGTGAACCATCCTTCTTACGAACAAACAAGACCGTGCGCCCAAGGCGAGGCGCTGTCGAACATATCCCGACTCAAGAAGTTCACTCAATCGCTTTCTTCAACTCGGCCATCTCTCAAGGTGCCATGCGATACGGCGCCTTGAAATCGGAGCGCGCCCGGCTCTAACTCTATAGTAAACTCAACCTCACGATCCGGCAATCCCAGAACTCGTCAGAAAACATCAGAAATTCATTAACGATTGGAATCGACGAAAGCTCGACTCCATCACTCTCCGCCTTCAAGGCATAGCACCAATAACCAAGACACCCTTTCGCAGAGTTTCACCGCCTTCAAGGCGTTAATAACAAACTGGTTTCTCTTCGCCCGCGAAAGAGTGTTCAAAGGCCGCCCTCGGCTAACATGGTAATGATCCTCGAGCGGTAGTTCATGATCGCACCATGCCGCCGAGCCAATCATTCCCGAGAATTAAATCCTCGCCCTCGATACCCACAACAATAAGGTTAGAGAGCCAAGCCCTCTCACAAATAATCACGTATCACCCCGACTTCTCTATCACCGACAATTCTATCACCGCTAGAAGTTTAACGATGAAAGGCTCACAAGGTGACAAGCAATGAGACTCAAACGGCGACACACTCTAGAGAAATGAATGAATGCGTAGCACCCGAATCAAAAAGCACACCGACAGATGAGAATGGATATGAACGCACTGCCGCCACAAGAGCCGCTGGATCATCGGTCCTCCTCATCTCGTAGATACGCGGCCGGGCAGAGCCGACACCGGATGCTCCTCCCTAGCGGGCTGACCCCGACCCTACCTCGGCCGGCACTCGGTGGAGGCGGCGGAGCAAACGAGCCCCGGTTCACACTCGGCCCATAGGTGCCGGGTGAGAAGAACGGCACCGCGGAATCGCTTGATCTGTTCACAAAGGGGCCTTGTGGCCTAGCCGCCCACAAGTATGACAAGTAAGCTTGACGAGAACACCGCCGCTCCTATGGTTCTCGCACACCACGCTTAAAACATGTGGGTTCATGAGCGGAGGTTCCGCAAAGACTCGAAAGCTTCCCAGAGAAACGAGCCGAACCGCCCGTTGAAATATTTGTAGCTTGATATTTCGCCGCCTCCACTCTGGGACCGAGAAAATTTCCGACCGACTTCGCTTCTTGCTCTCACGAGCCAAATCGCTAGCCGTCACCGACATATCATAAGCAAGAGCTCGACTGATAATCCTTCAAGGTAGTACAGACGAGCCTGCATATAGTCCCGAATGGACAGCTTCATCCTCCCGGAAAATGGAAAATTTTGTCGCCTCGGGCAACTTGGGTCTTCACATAACCCAACTCTTTGTTAAAGTCGGCAATGGCCCGAGATACGGGATATCCCGTGGTTGAGCATCGTAGAAAGCATGCACTCGAGCCTCGTCCGACCGGCCACGGACAATACTCGCCCATCAACTCCTCGAAACTCGCCCACGAAGCAACATGATCTTTGGGACCGACGGCCTCCCACCAATCCGTAGCATCTCCCGTGAGAAAATATTGAGCAACAGGGACCTTACGGTCCTCGGGCGCTTGGTAGCAGTGAATACTTGATATCTCCTTGATCCACCCTTCCCACCCGATCGGGTCCGAAGCTCCCGAAATCGGGAGGATGCATCTTGATGACATCCTGAAGCCAACGATCCGCTCCGCCCCGATTAGCATGGGCTCGATCGGGGTTCTGACCACTCGGGCTATAGCCGCCATCCGGTTAACCATTTGCCGCATTACGGCCGCGATACCAAGATCGCACGCCTCGAGAAGAAGCATGGCTATGACGGTCGCCGCAGATCGCGGCCTCAAGATCGTGACGTGGCCGCCCCACCGGCCGCCCCACGCCCCTGGGCCGCCCACGACCACGACCGCGACCACGACCTCTTCCAAAGATCCATACTGAGTTAAATAAGTAGCAAAAGCCATACGAGGATCAAGACAAGAAAAGAACAATCACAAGTCGAGAATCAAGGGTGCGATACAAGGAATTAATGAACAGAGGAAAGAAAACTTACGGACACCGGTAGTACGGAATCATGGCAACGTGACGATGATGTGCAAAACCAAACACCACAAGACCCAATAAACCAACAAGCCTAGGTATCCATAAACCTAGAGCTCGATACCATTTTCTGTAACACCCTGTGATATCCGAGGTATATTACAGCCGCCAGAATCCCTATATGGGACCCACCAGCCGAACAAAGATCATACACAACGACTCACAGAACGATAAAATAACACCACGTCATAAAGACGCAAAATGTAACAATCCACCTTGCTCAACCTGGCCAATATAACATCATCATCCAACACAACATAAACACAACAATACAACTCGACGAACAAGAACTCTTAAGTACTCGAGTACGCTTATTAGTTCAAAGCCATAAAAGATGAAAAGACAAAAAGACATTAAGACTTCTCCTATGCACAATCATCACGCATGGCCATCATCCGTGCATCGGTCCAGCCCGCTCGTCCCGATGAACTCCGACTCAAATTCATAAAACGAATTTCCCAAAACGGGTCCCCAGAGGGGTTAGCAATTACGCTAGTACAAGTAATCAAGGCAAACCAATCGCTTACACATTCCATAGTACATGCACCAATATCATTTCAAAACCAAAACAAGACATGTCTTTTCCGGAAAATAAACAAACAATTAGCCTTGAGAACAGGGCGGCAAAGATACATTCTCACTGGGCCTCACAGGACCCTAACGAGTTGGCTACAATTACGTAAAAACAAAACCACGCACACGCTAAGCCGTGAGAACAGGCGGCAAAGATACATTCTCACTCGAGGCCTTGCAAGGACCCTAACGAGTTGGCTAGCGGTACGAAACTCGCGAAATCCAGGGCAAAGATAGATTTCCTCCTTGACCGTCGGCCAACACAAGGTGAGTTACAACAAGTAATATACATAACCATTTCATGTTAAGCTTAAAGGTTTCCAAAAATACTTGCCTTGATTAAATAGACGATGACACGAACTAACGGAAGAGTTGAACACGACCGCAAGGAACCGACGGAAATGAACCTAACGATTTGAATAGACAATCACAACCACTTCTAAACGATTATGGAAATGGAATACTCCCGAAACCCGCCTACGATTCATGTATATTCGTATACAAACAACAACGAGGGCGGACCACAACCGAACCCTCTCGATTCCGTAAAAATCACGAAATATACCATGAATCCGTAGGGAAACTAAGAATACCAACAAGAATAATCATATTCATCATGAATCCATCAACGAAACGGAAAGAATCGGACAAAACCCCAAAATCCCCAATTATCCAAAAAGGTAGGGTTTCAAGAGATATTACCTTGAGTGATTCAAGTGTCAAGATCCGTAGAACACGCGTTAGATTGATTATCCGAGCCTCACAACCGAAAAGAAATGATGAAAATCGACCCTGATGAAAAACTCTCTCTCCCTCTATGACTCTCTCTCGCGATGCCGTGTAAATGGGGAAGAAAATGAGCTGATCGCTCAAGACAAAGACATTTATAGGTGGTAACGCAAAGAATCCTATCGCCGCCTATCGGCCGACAGCCCAAATGATAGCCATACGGAACGCCGGCAGTAGGGTCTATCGACCCCCCTTATCGGCCGAAAGTCTACTGGAAGTTCGAAGGTGAAGAAATTTACATATCGGCCGGCCTATCGGACGATAGGCCCAACCGATACCCATACAGAATGCCGGCAGTAGAGTCTATCGGCCCCCTATCGGCCGAAAGGCTCCCGGGAGTGCTCGCCAAAATCAAACGACCATAACTCTCTCGTCCGGACTCCGATTGACTCACCGTTTGAACCATTGGAAAGCTAACTCGATGATCTATAATATTGCAAAGATTTATAATTTTTGGAGTCACCAAAAATTAATGGTGATCTAACAAAGTCGAACTCATGTGAGGAAAGTTGAAACAACGAACAATAACGAGAATACAATTCAACAATTGACAGGAAGGACTTACTGAAAGATACATGAGGGTCACTATGACCGAGAAATATACCAAAAATGAAAATACAAGGGAAGGAAAAATACCGGATATTACAACGACGATCGTCGCTATTCAACCACATACGGAGGTCGTCATTTTCAGCAAGTTGTGCAGCGATCGAATTTGTTGTAAAAGTTATCTTTATGAGTTTATCAATTCATTTGGAACTACCCTCGCAACGATCTCTCCTCACAAATTTGTACAAAGTCAAACAAAGACTAAAAAATAACAATCATTCAAGTGATAAGTCAGAAATTCAAAACGTTCATTTCATTACTTGAAAAAATCGGAGTACATGGTCGCCCGAAGGCCTAAGTGCTACAAAAGAAAGCTACAAATTACAAGGAAATAAGCTAAAACATCAAAAATCCTTCGCCATCAGCATCCGGTGCGGTCCCCTCATCTTCCGGAGCGTCGGGATGAGCAAGATTGGCCGGAGACGGATACCAGCTCAAATCCACGCCGATGTCCGCAAGATCCAAGATCGGCAAGGAGAAAGCTGGATGGAGAGGATGCTCCAAGGCATACGCCTTGAAGTTCTCAGCAAGAGGCCCGACCTCTAAACCTCCCTTTAGTCGCCGGATCGAGTCTGCGAACGCCAAATAATAGGCGAACTCGCCGACAAACTCCAAGTTTTGAAAGGGATCACCTTGGTCGCCTCTACCTCTCCTTTCAGCCTCCGCCATCGCCCGTTGCGACTCCCCGGAGCTCGGCCTCCTCGCAGAACCTTCCCTGTCGCCTCCGCCACCGCCGGTCAACCGAGCGATCGTCACCTTTCGCGATCGGCCTCCTCTTCAAGAACCTTCGCGCCGGACGGCATTCAAGATCCGGTCCCGAAATCGGCCGACCGCCAAACGAGACAACTCGCTTCTTCTTCGCACTCAAGCTCGTGGCTCGCCGGCTTGGCCGCTCCAGAGAGTCCTTCTCCATCGCCACGATCTTATCGACAAACTCGGCGTTCTCTTCCGAGCCGCCTCGAGATCCGCCCCGCAGCGAATAGTGGAGGGCCGCCTCAAACTCCCGAGCACGGGATGCCCATGGTCGCCGTCTGGAGAGAAAGGGCGAGAACAACCTGCATCGAACTCCCCGATCGCTGACGAGCGATCGCATCCAGATCAGTCGTCCATGCCTTCGGCAGAGCAGAAGCAGCCTTGCTAACATATGGAGGGATGTCGCAAGACTAGCGAGGAGATCGGCTCGCTAGGAAATCCACGACCATCGGCGGGCAAGACGGATCTGTGCGACGGATCCTACATCAAAACAACAAAGTTAATACAACTCCTACGCAGTTGCAAGTTTCAACACAAAAACGCAATCTACCTCTCAGCCTTCTCGGGGTCCCGACCGAAATACGGTTTCCCTCGAGGGGTCTCAGCATCCGCGATCGCCATCTCCCGCATAAAAGCCGCAGAGGGCGGCTCATTCTCCGGAGCAACGATGGTGATCGGAGGCGCGGCGATCGGCACTTCATCGCCCGGGGCAGGAACCGAAGTTTCTTCCGGCCTCGGACTCTTGCGATTCGCTCGAAGCCCCTCCTCCGGAACTCCCTCCTCAGTCACGAGCGGCTCCACGCGAGGCTCCGCCTCCGGAACTATTGGCAACGCAACAGGTGGGGCCCGAGACGACCTCTTATGGCGGAGACGGCCTAGAACTCTAGGATTCGACATGGCGATCTCCGTCGGAGGCTCCAAAAAGCGAGGAAAGCGAATCTCTGCAGTTAAGACGATCGATCAACAGTCAGATACTTTCCTCAAGTAAGGCGATCGCCTAGAAAGCGAAGGTCGCAGAAACTCATACCTGGTACCGAGAGATGTCTCGAGAAGCGGAATAGCCGAGCCGACAACCAACGACTCTCCTTATTAATCCGGTTAGCGTCAAGGTCGTCGTCCGAAAAGCTCCTTATCCGCTCCCAGACAACCAGGAAGTCAAAAGGCGCCTCCGACCATGGAATGTGAAAACCTGCAAAACCGAAATCAAATTAGATCAGTCCAAAACACATCCGAACGAAGGGAGAGTCTAAACCCTTACCGGGATTCCTCTCCCGAAACTCAGTAGGGACCTCTGATGAGTCGATTTTTGATCGTCTCATTCTGTTCTATCGAGTCGCACTTTCATTTGTTTTTCGAGTATTTTTGCCCTTTTTACGCGTGGTATGTTGTGTTTTTGTTTTGTAGGTATCCGGACGAAGATTGTGGTGAAATATGCGCTTTCATAGCTAATATTGGAGTTTATGACAATCAAAAGCTAAAACGGGGCCTAAAACGACGAAAGATTTAAGCAAGATTTGTCGAATCTCCTAAATACCGTAATCTCCACTCCGAATTGAGATGTATTCTCTTTGATATAAATTCCTCGTGAAATTAGCATCGAAACGGTATATCATATGCTAAAATCCTAGGTGAATTGATACAAGAACGAAGGATCAAGTCAAGAAGACCAAACCGACTGGCCGCACTGTGCAACCGACTAGGCTACACTGTGCAACCGGACTAGTTTCGACAGCGCCGGCTGCATCAGTAACTCGGCCGTGCCATGGGACACGGCCGGTCTCATTCTGGCCGCGAATCGCACTTTCCGGATGAGAAGAACTCGACCGTGCCTTTTGGGACACGGCCGAGTCACTATCGGCCATTTTGCCTTTCCCGCATAGGCCGCACGGCCGTGTCACGTGACACGGCCGAGCCTCTCGGCTGACTACTTTTCGTTATTCAACAGAGGCGACACGGCCGTGTCCCAGGACACGGGCCGTGCCACTTTTTGGTTCATGTCACTTTCCTTGACATTTTTGCATACTTTTAAGCTTTGTCTTGATTTTTTTTGGCTATAAAACAAAGGGTAGTGACCCCTTGAGAGGTGTGCTTGTCTTGTGAAGAAGATATTTTGTGGAAAAACACAAGATTAGGGAGGAAAAACACCAAAAGAGTGGGAAAGAGAGAGATTTTCATCATCTTCCTTGTGTGTTCTCGAGTGAGAAAAATACTTTTGTGAGATATAATAATTCCTTGTATAAATTTGTTGTGAGTTCTTGTAAGAAGATCATCAAACCTTCATCGGGAATTCGATTTCGGCATTTACAAGGGAAGTTTTTACCATATTTTGTTCTTCAATTTCCATTATTGTTGTTGAATTAATCATGTGTGGCTAAACACTTCATATGGGTTTTTAGATATAGCCACACACATGTTTTTTATTGTTAGTTCCTTTTGATTTTCCGGATAAAAGTTTGGGATTGTTCCTCTTGTTCGTTCTTCGTTTAAGAACTTTTGAATTAGATCATCAAACCTTTTTCATTGTTGTTATTATTATTCGAATCGAGGGTTTTTATCGGTGTTCGCCATCAAACGACCCGAAAGAAACGATTGTGAATGTTCTCGAGCTTTTTCGCGCGATCTTTTAACGATTTACCTCATCAAAAGTAGTCGGTTAATTGATTGTTAGCTAGGGTTTCGTCCTCATCAAAAGAGTATCCCTTAATTTTCATTGAGAACAATCGTGATTTTTAGAATTTCCGCCATCAAACGGATTTCTTTTAATCGTGAGCAATCGATAATTCCTAACCTTATTTATTTGAGTATCGGAACTAATAATTGATTACGTGTGTGTCGGTGACTCTAAATTCCCATATTAATCTCATTATTGTTATCTCTCATTTATCCGACTATCAAATTGGTGTTGTTATCACTTAGTTCAATTTAAATTTTGTGCATTAGTAATTGTAATCATAATCAACCAATGATGTATTTTAATTTAATTTACTTTTGTTCATTCGACTATTTGCCGAACATTATCGAATTTTAAACCGTTTCCAATTCCTCGAGAGATCGACCTCGGAGTTACTTGCCGCTTACTACAAGAGCGATTCGTACACTTGCGAGTATTTAATTTGAATCCATCAAGTTTTTGGCGCCGTTGCCGGGGAATTGGCGTTTAATTTTTGATCTTGTTTTAATAATAGTTGAATTGTTTTTCTTGATTATTTTTCCGTTTTAATTATTTTCGATAAAGTCTAAAAATTCGCTCTAATTTCTCTTGTTTATGCTTGGTAGGAGATCGTTGGGAAACCCGATTCTTCCACCCATAGATGAGGTTCAAAGAATTAGAGCACCAAAAATAATAGCGCAATCATCAATGGCAAACGACGAGAATAACCCGGATCTTGAAGAGCACCAATTGCTTGAGAGAGAAAACATTCGTCAACCAAGGTTTCCGAGATATGATAATGTTGGGCGCAATCAAGGGATACCAGAAGCTCAACAAGGGAGGTACTTTTATCCGAGACAACCACCCGTCGGAATGCAATACGGAGCGAATTATTATCCCGGACCTCAATATGGGATGGAGGCGAACTATAACATGCCGCAACAACCTCCGGTCGAACATCTTATGAGGGACTATGCAATGCCCGTAGTGAACACCGCCATTTCATGCATCCAATTAGCACCGGCCGCAAGGAACTACCACATAAGCGGACTTCACATCGAGCAATTGCCCTCATTTCACGGATTAGCACGAGAGGATCCGTTATCATTCATCCGAGATCTCTATGTTGCGATTGATAACTTCCCATTGAACGGGTTGAGCGAGGATCAACTAAGAATGAAGTGCTTCCCTTATACACTAAAGGATGGGGCGAAACAATGGTTGATGACCTTGGCGCCGGGCTCACTGAAAATGTGGGATGAAGTTTACGACAAATTCATTACCAAGTACTTCTCTCATTCGAAGACTACACAATTGAGAGCCCAAATCTCAACATTCGGACAACAAGACGGAGAGGCATTTCATGAAGCATGGGACCGATTCAAGATGCTCCTCATTCAATGCCCACACCATCACTATCCGCTTCAACTACTTAATCAATTCTTCTATGATGGGTTGACACAATATTGCCAAGGAGCGGTAGATAACGCCGCCGGTGGTTCGTTTTGGGGGTTAACGGAGAGACAAGCTTATGACGTATTTGAATTATTGGGGGCTAATTCTCAACAAAAAAATGTGCGTGTTCATAGAGGAGTTGTGAACCAAGTAAGCGAGAAGGACGAGATGCAATCTAAAATCGATGAGTTAATGAAGGAACTAAGACAACTCAAGATTCAAAATAAATCTTCGAGCTCACGAGTTTGCGAAATTTGTTGGGGACCCGGACATCATGCTAATTCTTGCCCTTATATTTTTCCGGGAGAACAAACCGAACAAGTTAATTGGGCTATGGGACAAAGCACGGGAAGGCCCGAGTGGGAGGAGAGGAGGAATAATTATGGCGGAAACGCAAGAAATGCGCCTCTCCCAAATACTTATCACCCGATGGCATACGACGCAAATGTCCAAACTCAATACAACGGAGGAAACCGAGCCCAACAACCAACGCGAAGTGAACCACCTCCACAACAAAGGAACTCTCTTGAGGAGAGTATTGCGACATTCATTAAGGAGGGCAAGGAAAACTGAGTGGAGAACAATAAAAGGTTTGAATCTTTAGAAGTTTCAATGAAGAAAATGGAGATTCAAATTGGGCAACTTGCTACCGAGGCATGCAAACAAGAAACGGGTAAACTACCAAGTCAACCCGAGCAAGTTCAAGCTATTACCACCATCCGAAGTGGTAAAGTGATAAATAAAGAGATAATTTCCGAAGCGAAAGAGAGGGGCAGTGAGAAAGAAGAATTGCCGAGTCAATCAGAGAAATCTATGGTGATTGAAGAGGATGAGTCGAACGATGAAGAAATCCGAGTAACTGCTACCCAATCTTGCGAGACTCGAATTCCTTGGGACAAATCTAAAGATCCAATCGAGAAGCCAATCAAGAGAATAAGAGCGAACCGGTCAAATCAATGCATCGAAAGGAGGACCTAGAAAGCTTTGACATGGAAGTTCTTTTCGTGGAGAAAGAAGTTCCCACTGTGAACTTAGGAGCGAGTATTAATTTAACACAAAAACCAATATACTCGTCACTAGGTTTGGGGGAGGTAATAGTCCCGATGGATTTCGTGATACCAAACATAGAAGAAACATCACCAACAAAAATCACGTCACTTATTCTTCAAGGAAGACATTTCATGGTGACGATGATAATGAAAATTGAAATGGTGACAAAAGCACTCACAATGGAAATCCATGAAACCACTATCCATATCCTGACAAAGGAAAACGAGCGAAAAATGACGAGCTATATGGATGGACCTAGCACATTTCCATTTAATCCCGGATAGAAGAATCCAAAGAAGTCGAGCTAAAGACTATAAAAAAGCGCTGCTTGGGAGGCAACCCAAGGGAGTTTTAATTTTTATCGCTTTTATTATTATTATTGCATTAATTTTGTTTTTGTCTATGGCGTGTGTAGGTAATCTAATAAAGGAGGTATTTATGGGAGTAAGAAGCCTAGCTTATTGAAAGTTGAGACCCGAGCACAAAGGATGGTGCCCCGCGATAAAAAAAAACCCACACTTCTTAATTCGGTAGTTTTATTTTCTTTCTTTTTAATTTGCATTTTCGCATTTTTCCTGACTTAATCTTTCTGCTTGGGGACAAGCAAGGGTTTATGTTTGGGGGGGGTGTAACTTTTTTGATTTTTGTTTGTTTTTAGTTTGCGTGATGTTTGTTTCCTTTCTTTATTTTTTTTTTCTTGCGATGATGTCGAAGTTGGATTGCAATAACCTTGTTAACTGTTAGGTATATGGATGATTAATCGTGTTTGTACTTGGCTCGTAGAGTTTAATAAATCTAATTGATTGCTTGACCTTGCGTGTGAATGTATAGTTTTTGGTTACTTGATTTGACGTGTAAGGAATGAGTATGGTAGTCCAAAAGCCGTGAGTCCTTGTGCCTAATTAAACCGTTCACTTTTAGCGGTGAAATTCTTTCATGAGTGATTTCTCTTCTTATGGATTGTATTCTTTAGAACTTGCATGATTCTGTCGGATGACGTGTTGATATTTACATGCACGAGGAATGATTAGGGCTGCCCATTTTTTGTCTTGAACCTACTTATCTAAAAATATCCACCAATTCATATCAATATCCTTTGCTAGCCTCGTTGAGCCTTTAGCCGTAATTTTGTTCGAAAAACCCGCATCTTATTGCTCCATATCCAAAAGCCATAACTTACCCAAATATTGGTCCACGTAAGAGCATGAGAGGGTATATTTGAAAAACGAAGGTGTGCAAAGTTTGTGGTGTATAGAGGCAAAAATCTTCTCTCCCGTTCCCCTGAAAATAATAAGCCCCACAAAAAAAAAGGGTGATCCTAATAATAATAGTGGGATAGAAAAAATAGGGGAGGAGAGGAGTGAGCCTAAGATAACCAAAAGGGAAGTCGTTGGGTTGTGAGAAATAGGCAAATATCATAAGAATTACACTTAACAAGGCCTAGAAAAAAAAGAGGGAGATATATATACGGGAGAATTGAAGTAGAATGATCGATCTTGCTTTGAGTTTTTATTTCATATATATGAGGATCGTATATGCTCTACTTGATCGAACTTGTAACTACTAGCCAAATTTTCCCAACCCGAGCCACACTGCTACAACCAAAAGTAAGACCCTATGACTCATGTTTTGTGAATATTGATGCGTTTGATGAAGAGAAGAAGTGCAAGCATATAGTAGAACTTTCCATTTGAATCGAGTTGAGCGTATTGACCTATCTAAACACTTGAGAGATGAGTGAATCGATATAATTCAGTGAGGGACTATTAAGACTTGTTTTCTTTCATGATTCAATCAAGTGCCATTGCTTTCCACTCATTTGTGAGTTCAGGCTACCATGATGAATTACGAGACTTTACGATACTTTTACATTCTCGGTTGATTGTATGTATACCCGATGATTAACTTGATTATTCAATCCTTCTTGTTTATTTGTCGTGTGTTTTATTTCTTTTTGCTTGAGGGCAAGCAAAGTTTACGTTTGGGGGGATTTGATGAGTCGATTTTTGATCGTCTCATTCTGTTCTATCGAGTCGCACTTTCATTTGTTTTTCGAGTGTTTTTGCCCTTTTTACGCGTGGTATGTTGTGTTTTTGTTTTGTAGGTATCCGGACGAAGATTGTGGTGAAATATGCGCTTTCATAGCTAATATTGGAGTTTATGACAATCAAAAGCTAAAACGGGGCCTAAAATGACGAAAGATTTAAGCAGTATCGGTCGAATCTCCTAAATACCAGAATCTCCACTCCGAATTGAGATGTATTCTCTTTTGATATAAATTCCTCGTGAAATTAGCTTCGAAACGGTATATCATATGCTAAAATCCTAGGTGAATTGATACAAGAACGAAGGATCAAGCCGAAGAAGACCAAAAACCGGACTTGGCTGCACCAGGCAACCGGACTAGGCTGCACCAGGCAACCGGACTAGGCTGCGACAGGCGCTCGGCTGCATCAGGTAACTCGTCCGTGCCATGGTACACGGCCGGGTCACATTCCAGCGCGAACTGCACTTTCCGGATGAGAAGAACTCGACCGTGCCTTTTGGGACACGGCCGAGTCACTATCGGCCATTTTGCCTTTCCCGCATAGTGCTGCACGGCCGTGTCACGTGACACGGCCGAGCCTCTCGACAGACTACTTTTCGTTATTCAGCGTAGTGCGACACGGCCGTGTCCCAGGACACGGGCCGTGCCACTTTTTGGTTCATGTCACTTTCCTTGACATTTTTGCATACTTTTAAGCTTTGTCTTGATTTTTTTTGGCTATAAAACAAAGGGTAGTGACCCCTTGAGAGGTGTGCTTGTCTTGTGAAGAAGATATTTTGTGGAAAAATACAAGATTAGGGAGGAAAAACACCAAAAGAGTGGGAAAGAGAGAGATTTTCATCATCTTCCTTGTGTGTTCTTGGAGTGAGAAAAATACTTTTGTGAGATATAATAATTCCTTGTATAAATTTGTTGTGAGTTCTTGTAAGAAGATCATCAAACCTTCATCGGGAATTCGATTTCGGCATTTACAAGGGAAGTTTTTACCATGTTTTGTTCTTCAATTTCCATTATTGTTGTTGAATTAATCATGTGTGGCTAAACACTTCATATGGGTTTTTAGATATAGCCACACACATGTTTTTGATTGTTAGTTCCTTTTGATTTTCCGGATAAAAGTTTGGGATTGTTCCTCTTGTTCGCTTCTTCGCTTAAGAACTTTTGAATTAGATCATCAAACCTTTTTCATTGTTGTTATTATTATTCGAATCGAGGGTTTTTATCGGTGTTCGCCATCAAACGACCCGAAAGAAACGATTGTGAATGTTCTCGAGCTTTTTCGCGCGATCTTTTAACGATTTACCTCATCAAAAGTAGTCGGTTAATTTATTGTTAGCTAGGGTTTCGTCCCCATCAAAAGAGTATCCCTTAATTTTCGTTGAGAACAATCGTGATTTTTAGAATTTTCGCCATCAAACGGATTTCTTTTAATCGTGAGCAATCGATAATTCCTAACCTTATTTATTTGAGTATCGGAACTAATAATTGATTACGTATGTGTCGGTGACTCTAAATTCCCATATTAATCTCATTATTGTTATCTCTCATTTATCCGACTATCAAATTGGTGTTGTTATCACTTAGTTCAATTTAAATTTTGTGCATTAGTAATTGTAATCATAATCAACCAATGATGTATTTTAATTTAATTTACTTTTGTTCATTCGACTATTTGCCGAACATTATCGAATTTTAAACCGTTTCCAATTCCTCGAGAGATCGACCTCGGAGTTACTTGCCGCTTACTACAAGAGCGATTCGTACACTTGCGAGTATTTAATTTGAATCCATCAACCTCCAGCTCGCCCGAGGGATTGTCGCTCGCAGAAGCCCTCCACTTGCCGGCGACCCAGAACCACTTCGTCTGATCGCCCCGCATCTTATTCGGGACTCCGTGAATTACCCGACCAGATCGGCCCTGAATATGGTAACCGCCGACCGACCCTTTCTGAGCCGTCAGCTTGAACAAATGGTTCATCTCCAACAGCGTTGGGAGGCGGTACAGGCGGTGACCGCCGAAAAAGGTGAGAGTGCAGATAATTTGGAGCCAAGCGTTCGGCGTCAGCTGAAGTGGCGCCACATTCCAAGCGGCCAGCAGATGGGAGACAGCAAAAGATAGAGGGAAGCGCAGCCCGGCCTCCATAATCGCCTCATTCACGGCGACCATACCCATCGGAGGCTGATCGGCTCGCTCATTCTCCGCCGGCGCGAACATGTCCACATCTGAAGGAACATGGAACCTTGTCCTCCAGACGGCCAGATCTTTCCTGGTCGTCGAACTCCGTATTTGGCCAAGCGACCACAAGGATCGCTGCGCAACCCGGTACTGCGACCGTTTGGGAAGCTGATAAGGGTAGGCGACCGAGTATCCTGAATCGAATCTCGAGTCGGACCGCCAACTTCTCCATTATCTCAAAGAAGGCCTTATAGGCCCGGCCGAAGCACTATGTCGCTCCCAAGGGCCCCGATCGCGATCTCTCTATCTCGCGATCGTCTTTCTTCAAGAAATGCTTCCTTAGCAACATCGGCTTCATTGAATAAAGCCTCGACTTCACAGGTCGATTCCGCCCGAATAGCTTCACCGCCGTCTCCGTGGAAGACGGAAGAAGGTTCTCCTGCATAGCCGATGTCCCTGGCAGTAATCGGTACCCGCTCCACGTGATGATGAGGTTCCGGCCATTCTCAGAGACAGAAAAGGAGAAAAGGATTTTTTCTTACCCGAAGGTGAAATCGAACGACGATCGGCACTAAGATCTTCAGAAAAATCTTCAGCATGTCCTTCTTTCTCCAATAAGTGCGCGTGAGTATGAAACTGCAGCACTGCGCCCTTTTATAGGAAAAGGCAGGGACTCGTTTGCAATAAGGGAGAATCTCAGGGGTCGGATCTCAAACGACGCATTAATTGACTCCCTCGAGACCCGCGCACGCGTCTTTTCAAGGACGCGTCAGCTGAGGAGTCATTAATGACCGTTGGTATCCTCCAATAGAAGCCCGACACGTGCGCGGAGACTTTTCCACGCCCATTGCTTTTTCCCGCGCAGTTTAGCGGCCAACCAGGTCGTCCGAACTCAGGATATATCAGCTCAAAGACGATCGCCAGTTCAGTTAAACACAGAGTCGCTCGTCAAAAGTTCAGCGATCGCCAAGAGAACCACCTCACCCCACGTTTCCAACATAGGAGCGAGCTGGTGGGCAATTGTTGTGTCAATATTTATCCATCCCGACAGGCGATCGACTATAAGGCCGAGCGACCAAGTCAACACCAGTCAAACTATGGCTAGCTCACCTAATCGAAGATATCAGACCACCACCAGGTACCTAACGATCGACTCCCAAGGCGATCGCCTTTTGGCATCTGGCGATCGACTCTAGTGTCCGGCTAAGGACGGTCGACCTACGCCCCGAGCAGAGATGATCGCCCACAAAGTCGCCGAGGATCGGATCTCGTAACAGCACCCACGCAGATCCACAAAAGGCGCCGAGACAAGATCTTCGCCGATGCACAATATCTTTTGGCCGATCGACAAGACCTTTGACCACACTGTCACCTACCTCACCTACCGGGGGCGCGCCAAAAGTTGTCCGCTGGGACCGCCCGTGATAGCAACTCAGACGCGTGTGCTCCTATCGACCGCATAGCTTGATCACAAACACTGCATGACTTTAAGGGAACAAGCCCATGTGCTAAAAGACGATCGCCCTATTATTATAATGCAGTAAAGGCGATCGCCCGGCGTACCCAAGTCCTATAAATAGAGAACCTCCTCCTACTGGAAAAAGGTTCGGAATTCATTTCACCAACAACAGAAATACAGTAGAACATACATACCGTCAAGCTCCCTGCTTTCTCGCCGGAATCCATCTCAGGACTTCTCTCTCCGAATCTCTCGTCCATAAGATGATCGGCAGAGGCAGCAAGTCTCCACTAGACAGATTCTAAGAGATTCATAAGCCCAGGAGCCCAAGCATCCAGCTAAATACTCGCCGTGGGAGACTGTCGATCTCTCACCGCCGCGACTATTCATCTCCTTTGTTACAAGAACTCACAGAGCATCAAATCTGGTTCTTCCGGCAATCTACACGCTCACTAGCTAAGATAACAAGAATCTTTACACTCATTGTAATTGTATTCTTACATTAGTACTTGTATCCCCGAATATTAGTATTAATAATATCTCGCGAGAGCATTCAAGCCCAGGACTAACAACCCCGGCAAATCTTGTGTTATTTATCTTTCTCACGGAAGTGCTCTTGCATTTGTTTGCTATCCATCCATTCTAGCAATATCTATCTCCGGATAATATTTTGGGTAGCAACATGCTTGTTTACCTACATGCGGTGAGGTTAAGTCTTATGACTCTTTGATAGGATGGAAAATGTAGACCTCCCAAAAACCCGGTCTAAAGGAGCCCAAAAATGAACCGAGATACCGACCTCCGGGTAAAAAGGAGAGGCCCGGACAAAGGGAGTGATAAGTGTCAGTTTTGTACACTTATCCATGGTTTGTATCGATAAAATTCACCCATAATTGAGCTAGTCTACTCGTTTTTTGCTTTTAATTTATTAGTTTTAATAATTTTATTTTTATCGGATGATAATCGGATTAAATAACTGAATTACTCAAGAAACAACATGTTTAATAAATATTCTCTTTATTGAATTTTGATATATTCATGTTGTAGGGCTTTTCGAGACGAATTCGGCAGTCTTTCCGGATTCAAAATCAGAGTTATATATCAAAAGTTATCATCCGAAGAAAATCTGGGGCAAAAACGCAAAGTCTAAGAAATTCTGGGCTGAAAACGTAACTATCAAAGCTTCAAATGAGCAAATTTACGAAGCTACGGCCGTAACATTCAGTGAGTTACGGCCGTAAGTCACCCTAGTTACGGCCGTAACTCCTGAATGTTACGGCCGTAACTCTTGACAGATTGCTATGATTTGTCTAATTTTTTATACTTTTGGTGTATTATTGAGGGGATGGCTGGCATTGATCCGATCTAATGTAATAATGCTGGAGTTTTGGAGCTATTAGATGACTCTAGATGTATAAATAGACCCCTTAGATCCTTCATCATGAATCATTCATCTTATAATTTTCCATTTTTTTGTAAACTTTTCTTTTTGTGTGAAGAACACACTTGTGTTCTTGAGTGATCTTTGTAAGTGTGGTATAACATATTGTAACAGCCCAAAAACAGTGGCTATTACAGTGTCGTGGACCCCTACCGGGACCCACCAGGCGATATCACAAAATACATTTAAAATCTGACAACGTGGTACCGTACCACAACATTTATCAAAACCTCGGAGTACCTAACAAATTTTAGTACATTCATCCGACACAAAATAAAATGAAAGTCACAATAAAACATAACCGAACAACCAAAAGACTCGGGCCCCCCGAAATAGCATACTTCAGAATCCTCCGTCGCCGTTGTGCTCCTCCTGTGCCTTGCCCTTTCCTCGCCCTGAAATACAAGTATTTCGCCCCAAACCACAGGGTCAGCTATACATGATAATGATTCTCATGACATTATACAATTCATATATATACTGATCTCAAAGAAAACCACCGACTACTGAATATACCCCGAAGCCGTATAAACGATCAGTCCCAACTGTCGAACATAACCAAATATACGAACGACCATATACTATGGCTCAAGACGGACGTCACAGTACGCCCGATCCGGAGATGTGTCCGTGCACATGTCCACCCCGTATACGTTTCTTCCAATTACGATATAAGTTTATGTTTAATTACGTTCTTCATTATTTTACCAACGATTACATTCAAAACTTGATTACTATATGAAACATAAGTTTAAGTTTTTAGTGAACTAAGAACATCATCTTAATTTACGTCTCTTAACACGCACGGATTAATGAAATGGAATACGGCTACTCATCTACCGTATTTGTATCATCATATTCAACACAATCCTCTTAAGAACATTATCAACCTATTAACGTAGTGATTAACACCCTTTAACGAAATCGATAAATTCGAACATATGAAGATTACAACTTCCTTCTATCAACATTCATTGTTTTACTTTGAAGAATTTATTAAAAGCCTAGTTATATCATTGGATATTTGAAATTTTTGAAGTAACTTCAACCCATCTAGCGAAGATCATCTTCAAAGGGTTACATAATCTTTCCAACAATTTCATTACAAAGGTTTTAGAGGCCAAAAATCATGGTTCCATACTACCTTCAAGAATCAATAGAATGCTTAAGACAAATTTAACATTTCTCACTTTTAATCATTAAGGATATCATCCCTAACATGTTCCTAGTGTTGAGACTATAATTAACTTTCGATTATCATGTTATACATCAGGTTTTAAGTATATCATTATCAACACAATCACATTATGAAGTTATTTACAACAAGAAGTAACACTAATACCTTCAATGTTAATCTTCACTTAGTTTGAGCATGATTCAATTAACTTATCATGTTTGCACTAGTTTAAACTAACATTATGTGAAGTATTTATCTACTAACATCATCATAAGCATAGAATTGATATGAATTAAAGAAGACCAACCTTAAAATGAAGAACAACACCAACACTTCAAGGGATACACTTCAATCTTTAGCTCTCCAAGTCACCAATCAAGTGTTGAGGCTCCAACACAAGTTAGAAAGGCTTAGAAACGAAGTTGGAAGGGAAAGAAATCGTTACTCAGTTGGGAGGTTGAAAAGGGTCGAGTAGGAAGTGAATGGCAAGTCATACTTTTATAATCTGAACTTGACATTACGTACGTTAACGAACGTGGTTAACGTACGTTATAGCCTTTACGTACGTAATCTTATGATCATTACGTACGTAACCAATTTCATCAAATCTTACTGCCTCAAAACACGCAATTCGTTACGTACGTAACTATGTAGCTATTACGTACGTAATAGCCGTTGACTTGGCTGTCGCGATCGACTCCCAACCACCTACCCCCGCTCGGCCCCACCCGCCGAAAGGCGGACTGCTGGAGGATCTTCCGCATTACGTACGTTAACGTATTGATGTTACGTACGTAAGGCGACATATATAGCGTACGTTATGAAGACAGGTTAACGTACGTTAAGTACTATAACAAGCATGAATGGAATTCTCCCAATATCACCCAACAACTAATATAGTATGAATGACCATGAATTCAACTTAACATAATTCGTCGATACTTGCTACAACATCACAGATATGGTGCGAAAACACTTAACTTAAATCATGAAATACAATATTAAAGGCGAGGGTATTACATACTCCCCCCTTAAAAGGAGTTTCGTCCCCGAAACTAAGGGGTAAACAGTTCGGGGTATTTCTCTCGCATGCTATCTTCAGTCTCCCACGTAGCTTCCTCGACTCCATGTCTCGACCACTGAATTTTTAATAAGGGAATCGTCTTGTTCCTCACTGCTTAATTCTTCTCTCGAGTATCCGCACAGCCGTTCTTCATACGAATGGTCGTCGGCTATTTCGACCTCGTCAAATTGAATAACGTGACTTGGATCAAGAACATACTTCCTTAATCGAGATACATGGAATACGTTGTGAATCCCGCTCAAAGTCGGTGGTAATGCTAAACGATAGGCTAGGTCGCCTACTGCTCCGTGATCTCAAACGGACCAATATACCTTGGGCTCAATTTGCCTCTCTTCCCGAATCGGAAAACACCTCTAGTAGGAGATACTTTGACTAGTACATGGTCACCAACCTCAAACTCGAGTGGTCGTCGACGATTATCTGCATATGATTTCTGGCGGCTTTGGGCCGTTAATAGACGACTCTTGATCAGGGAAATCTTCTCGCTGGATGCCAATAACATATCAGGTTCCGTACCAATAGATTCAGACAAATCGTCCCAGCACAAAGGGGACCTACAACGACGACCATACAATGCTTCATAAGGTGCCATCATGACCGAGGCGTGCCATTTGTTATTATATGTGAATTCTACCAACGGCAGTTGGGCTTCCCAGTCAGGCTTCCAATCGAGAGCACATGCCCTCAACATATCCTCTAGAGTTTGAATTGTCCTCTCAGACTGACCATCGGTCTGAGGATGAAAAGCCGTACTGAAGTTCAACTGTGTACCCATAGCACGATGAACCGCCTTCCAGAAGTGCGACACGAACCGTCCGTCCCGATCTGATACAATACTCTTAGGGGTGCCATGCAGTCTCACAATCTCTTTGATGAATAATTGGGCCAATCTCTCAGGGCCCCAAGTATCCTTGATCTCCAAGAAGTGGGCTGATTTAGTCAATCGATCCACAACCACCCAAATCGTATTCATGCCTCGACGGCTCGTCGGCAAGCTAGTAATAAAATCCATCGATATGTCTTCCCACTTCCAGTCGGGAATCGGAAGTGGTTTCATCATGCCCGCTGGTCGTTGATGCTCAATCTTGACCTGCTGACAGGTCAAACATTTCGAAACAAATTCGGCAACCTCCCATTTCATGTTACCCCACCAATAATATGGCTTCAAATCCTTATACATTTTGTTCGATCCCGGGTGTATGGAATACAGGGTAGCATGAGCCTCCCTCAGAATAGTATTTCTCAACTCTTCGTTTGCTGGTACACATACTCGATTTTTGAAGCGTATCAGTCCATCCTCGTGAACCACAAATCCAGGGGCCTTCCCCTGATCGATTTCTCCTCGAATTCTGGATAAGAATGGGTTCGTCATCTATTTCGTCCTGACCGTCTCATCAAGGGATGGTGAAATCTCAAGCATGCACAGTTGTCCCTGAATGCGTTGTATCCAGACCTCAATCTCTGGTCTCATGAACTCTAATTGCAACTCCCTCTCAAGGCCAAACGAGCTAGATCTCGCTCCCGCACTGCTTTTGCGGCTCAAGGCATCGGCAACCACGTTTGCCTTGCCTGGATGATAAAGGATCTCGATATCATAGTCTTTGATTAGCTCTAACCACCTCCTTTGTCTCATATTCAACTCCTTCTGGGTAAAAATATACTTCAGGCTCTTGTGGTCCGTAAAAATCTAGCAGGCAACTCCATACAGATAGTGGCGCCAGATTTTTAAAGCAAACACTACGGCTGCTAACTCCAAGTCATGAGTCGGGTAGTTGACCTCGTAAGGACGCAATCGTCTGGACGCATAGGCGATCGCTTTCCGTCCCGCATTAACACGCAGCCAAGGCCCCGCCTCGATGCATCGCTATATACCACGAATCCTTCCGTTCCTCTAGGTAGTACTAAAACAAAATGAAATTAATCGACCTTTGAGTTCATCAAAACTTTGCTGACATGCTTCCGACCACAAGTACTTATTATCTTTTCTCAACAGATTAGTCATCGGTTGAGCAATTTTGAAAAATCCTTCCACGAATCGTCTGTAATAGCCTGCTAGACCCAGAAAACTACGAACTTCCTTCACGTTTCTGGGGTAGCTACCTCGGATAGCTTCCGTCTTCTCGTGGGTCTACTCTTACTCCTCTCGCTGATATCACATGACCTTAAAAATAACTTGACATCCGAATTCACACTTAGAAAATTTTCCATAGAGTTGTTCTCGCCTTAATGCATCGAGAAGGCGGAGGTGACACTCATGCTCCTCATGATCACGAGAGTAGACCAAGATGTCACAATAAAAACGACTACAAAACGATCCAGATAATTAATAAAAACCCGATTCATCTTCCGTAATGCCCAAAACAGTGGCTATTACAAAGGTCGTGACTTCTACCGGACCCACCAAAGATATCACAAAATACATTTAAAATCGACAACGTGGTACCGTCACAACATTTATCAAAACCTCTGTGGAGTATGAGTTATTCATATCTTTAAATACGAGCAAACATACACAGATCCAAATTCGCATGCACCATATGACGATGGGCAAGACCTAACAAATTTTAGTACATTCATCCGACACAAAATAAAATGAAAGTCACAATAAAACATAACCGAACAACCAAAAGACTCGGGCCCCAAATAGCATACTGTAATCCTCCGTCGCCGTTGTGCTCCTCCCGTGCCTTGCCCTTTCTCGACTCCGAAATACAAGTATTTCGCCCCAAACCACAGGGTCACCTATACATGATAATGATTCTCATGACATTATACAATTCATATATATACGATCTCAAAGAAAACCACCGACTACCGAATATACCTGAAGCCGTATAAACGATCGGTCCCAATCGCCGAACATAACCAAATATACGAACGACCATATACTATGGCTCAAGACGGACGTCACAGTACGCCCGATCCGGAGATGTGTCCGTGCACATGTCCACTCCGTATACGGAATCCAGAATATACGTGGGACGATGTACCTAATTAGCCTCACGAACTACGTCTCGTGTGCACGATCTAAATGCGGAAAACCTCCACGCATGATCATCAAGTGCCCGGCTAAAAATCCTACACATAACCAATCGGCGCGCAGATATGACTCCAGAGATGTCACGATACAACATGACAACGAAACTCAATGAATTACACTTTTACCAAGGAATCGAGCAACTCACCGAAGTGTCAACAAAGCTCAAAAGGACTAACGGTAACAAGGACGGTAATTTCGGGTATATCATCCCCAACACCATGACAACACGATTAAGGGTATCACCATATCATGAATCATAGATTATCAGAACATTTCATACACACGAAACGCATAATAATCACAAGAATTCAACCATCATTATAACCAATCAAGATAACTTGCCTCAATTCCGTAGATGAATAATCCTTCTTTGAATGGTCAAACGAACGGTATCCTCGTCTAACAATACTCACGTGAACAAGCAACCTTGAATGAAATGTAATTCATTCAACAACACATTCGTACGATAATGGTATTATTATATAAATAATATTCGTAAATTTACTTGAATAAATCAATCATCCTATTGATCATTTTAATGTTCTTATTACAAATCATCGTATGTTTATCATGTTCATTCACATATTCTAACCTTAATGTCAAATACTTGATGTCTAGTTTATTATCAATGTAATATCGTGAAAATATCTTTTCAAATCATCGACACTTCCAATTACGATATAAGTTTCTGTTTAATTACGTTCTTCATTATTTTACCAACGATTACATTCAAAACTTGATTACTATATGAAACATAAGTTTAAGTTTTTAGTGAACTAAGAACATCATCTTAATTTACGTCTCTTAACACGCACGGATTAATGAAATGGAATTCGGCTACTCATCTACCGTATTTGTATCATCATATTCAACACAATCCTCTTAAGAACATTATCAACCTATTAACGTAGTGATTAACACCCTTTAGCGAAATCGATAAATTCGAACATATGAAGATTACAACTTCCTTCCATCAACATTCATTGTTTTACTTTGAAGAATTTATTAAAAGCCTAGTTATATCATTGGATATTTGAAATTTTTGAAGTAGCTTCAACCCATATAGCGAAGATCATCTTCAAAGGGTTACATAATCTTTCCAACAATTTCATTACAAAGGTTTTAGAGGCCAAAAATCATGGTTCCATACTACCTTCAAGAATCAATAGAATGTTTAAGGCAAATTTAACATTTCTCACTTTTAATCATTAAGGATATCATCCCTAACATGTTCCTAGTGTTGAGACTATAATTAACTTTCGATTATCATGTTATACATCAGGTTTTAAGTATATTATTATCAACACAATCACATTATGAAGTTATTTACAACAAGAAGTAACACTAATACCTTCAATGTTAATCTTCACTTAGTTTGAGCATGATTCAATTAACTTATCATGTTTGCACTAGTTTAAACTAACATTATGTGAAGTATTTATCTACTAACATCATCATAAGCATGGAATTGATATGAGTTAAAGAAGACCAACCTTAAAATGAAGAACAACACCAACACTTCAAGGGATACACTTCAATCTTTAGCTTTCCAAGTCACCAATCAAGTGTTGAGGCTCCAACACAAGTTAGAAAGGTTTAGAAACGAAGTTGGAAGGGAAAGGAATCGTTCCTCAGTTGGGAGGTTGAAAAGGGTCGAGTAGGAAGTGAATGGCAAGTCATACTTTTATAATCTGAACTTGACATTACGTACGTTAACGAACGTGGTTAACGTACGTTATAGCCTTTACGTACGTAATCTTATGATCATTACGTACGTAACCAATTTCATCAAATCTTACTGCCTCAAAACACGCAATTCGTTACGTACGTAACTATGTAGCTATTACGTACGTAATAGCCGTTGACTTGGCTGTCGTGATCGACTCCCGACCACCTACCCCCGCTCGGCCCCACCCGCCGAAAGGCGGACAGCTGGAGGATCTTCCGCATTACGTACGTTAACGTATTGATGTTACATACGTAAGGCGACATATATAGCGTACGTTATGAAGACAGGTTAACGTACGTTAAGTACTATAACAAGCATGAATGGAATTCTCCCAATATCACCCAACAACTAATATAGTATGAATGACCATGAATTCAACTTAACATAATTCGTCGATACTTGCTACAACATCACAGATATGGTGCGAAAACACTTAACTTAAATCATGAAATACAATATTAAAGGCGAGGGTATTACACATATGTTGTTCAGAGAGTTTATTGTTTCTATCTCCTTTATCTACTAAGGGAGTTAGGATCGATTCTTTCTCTTGATTCAACTAATAATGACCACACAAGCTTGTAATATGTGTAATAAACCCTTCATGGGCTAAGTAACCTTTAGTTGGGATTGTAAACAAGGTTAGTCATGTTATTTATGTTTGTATAAAGATCTATTGTGAATTGCTTATTATTGTGTGTGATTTTCATTGTTTTAACAATCTTTATTTATTTGGCCAATAAATGACCTGGTCTTCATATGTTTAGAAAGAAAATATGTTTGATTAGATCAAATGATCTTCACTCTAAGTTGTTCTAGGGGATAGAAACATACCTCTAGTCCTTAGATGATTCTTTGAGTTATTTTCATAAATCCTAATGCTATGTATTGAAGCCAATCAACATAGAAATATAGTGGATTGATTCAATATGTAAGGGGCGTTTTATAGTTCGAAAGAGAAACCGTCTTTTTAAGGAAAATCGAATCTACACAACATAATAAGTAAATTCATTTTATGATCTCCTATACATCTTTTATAACTAATGACGAACTAAGTTTGTAATCCCAACTATTTCATATCGTTAATCATTCTATTATTATTGCTATCTTTTTATTTCCTTATAATATTAGAACTATTATTGCATTTTCTTTGCAAATATTAAACCAAACTTTTTAATTGTGTGTTTCACTTATCATAGTATCTATAAAAATAGACTAATAGTGTATAATTCAAATTATAACCAAATTTCCTTGTGGGATCGATAAACCGGACTCAAAAAGTCCACTTTACTACTTGATACGATATCGTGCACTTGCGATAGTTACACTAAAAGCGTGTCAAGTTTTTGGCGCCGTTGCCGGGGAAGTATAAGTTATATTTGAAATCTTACATTGTAAACTATTTTTATAGGTACAAATTTCTCGACGTTGTAACTTAGTACTCAATTGTGTTTGTCCGGTCAAGTGGCGGATAACGGTACTCCGTGACTATTAAAGTCGGATTTTTCAGTTTCCCACAACAACTGATATTTGTAGATATTTTCTTCAATTATTTTCATTGTCATTTTATTTTTATTTTTATTTTTATGGAAGAAACATTGTATAAAATCGAAAAAAGATTTCCCTTTCTAAGCAAAAATGCAATTTTAAAAATTTACAAGACAAGGCTTGAAAGGATGAGGTTGCTTATGAATAAAAGCATACCTTTTGACATAAGATTCATTATCGAAGCCAAAGTAAGAATAGAAGGTGAATTCACAGAAACACCGACTAGATTTTTACCAGGGCTTGGAAAAAGTTCATATGCCAAGAAACGACGAGCAAAGATGCTAGCCGTTTGCTATAAATGTGCTAGATGGAACTGTAATGTAAAATGTCGATCTTTAGGAATTCCATCTACAAACAGAGAAGATAAAATTCAGTTCATTAATGATGGTCTGAATAAGGAGAATTTAGATAATATCGAAATTTGTCTTGACACGCATCCTAGTGGACTTGTATATTACGGAATTCAATGTTTGTGGAATAAATTCAAACCAGAATATGAACAACGTCTTGGGAATCTGACGTTAAAAGACCATGTTTGCCAATTTGTAAGAAAATTGGATGGGAAGCTTCTCCCTGACTCATAGAAGGCGTTTAGGCCGTTTCTGAACGTAAAATCAGAGGAAGATGTGAGCCACAATCACAACTACTGTACATACGCGTAAGTATCTTTTATTTTTGTCGTGTGGTGAGATTTTCTGAATAAAAAATGTGATACGCGATAAATGCTTTCATTATTCTATAGAGTAGTTGAAGCACAATCAAATGCAATCACAAACTTGTTAAACAATTTTTACCTTCTTTTTCTTCTATAAATAAACTTTCTACTGGTTTCTTTCATTCATCCCTCAAACTTGCACTTTTCTCTGTTTCTCTCTAAAAAATTTTTCTTTTCAAAAATGGAGTCATCATCTTCAATAAAAAATTTTAACACAGTATGCTTTTTTGGTGGAGCTAGTTCTGAAAAGAGGCATGCTTTATCAAGGACCCACAACTTGGGTCGTACCTTAGGAGAAAAATGCATTCATGTAGTTTACGGAGGAGGAAGTCTAGGATTAATGGGACGAGCTGCTGCTTCTGCCTATATGGAAGGAGTAATAGTGTTGGGAATAATCCCAAAACCTCTGGCTGAAAGTTAAATCACCGGGTCAACTATTGGAGATGAGTTTAGATCTGTGAATATGCAAGATTGCATAACTCACATGATAAATAATTCCGGCGCCTTTATCACCCTTCCCGGTGGTTTTGGCACCCTTGAGGAACTTTTTCATGTGGTTACCAGAGCCCAGCTAAATGTTCATCAAAAACCAATAGGTGTGCTTAATGTCAATGGTTTCTTTGATGGTTTACTGTCTTTCATCGACTACTCTGCTGAAAAGGGGTTTATTTCCGAGCGTGCAAAACAAATCAGAGTCGTTGCAACAACACCAGAAGAACTAATCAAAAAACTCAATGAATTTGTTCCTCAACCAGATCCAGCTCTAGCTAAAATTGTCTGGGTAGAAGATTTTACCGTGAGAAAACGAAAAGTGGATTCATTCCTCTCCCTTTGATAACCCATGTCGGACCTCTTGTATTTTTACTTTCTGTCGTGTGTAATAATCGTGCTAAATGGTGGCAGCTTAAGGAGTTTCTTCTTGACCTCTTAACGCGCATCTATTCGCGATTTATGTATTGTTATTTTATTACTGTAATGTTTATTGCGTGTTTTTTATAAAAACTTTGATGGCAGCGTAAGGCGACTCCTCGGACTTTCTTGATGCGCATCTTAAAAATTGTGTTATACTTACGAGTATATTTTATTTTCTTTTGTTGTGTGCCTCGTATATTTATTCTCTTGAAGATTCTAAAAGGCGTTAGCTCAGACATCAACTTTCTTAACAGGGAGTATTCTGTTTTTCTGCATTGATTTTTATTTTATTTTTTATTTTTTTAAAAAAAACTGAGGACAGTTTTATTTTCAAGTTTGGGGGTGGTTTGTTTTAGTATTTTGGTGTGTTGTAATTTTGGTGTGTTTTGATTGATTTGGTTATTTGCCTTAATTTTTATTATATATATATATATATAGTATTTTGATTTATGAGATTTTTAGATCTGGCCATAACACCAATAAATTAGCTATATACAAGCTTCTAAATCGTTTTAACCGGTAAAAAAAAAATTGTATATTCCAAAATTTTTGAGCCGTAATCTCTCTTTCCAAGCCTTGTAATTATCATATAAAATCGAGTCATTCGTTATCTTGAGAAAAGAAGAATCAATTGGTTGATGAAAAATAAAACTGAAATTTACTTAATTTGTGGAGTTTTTGATTTTTCATGCTTAACTAAAAAAATGATTTTCTGCAAAAATTCTATTCCCTAAAAAAAAGGAGTTATTGGTGAAAAGAGCTACACGTTAGCAAATAACGGTGTGAAAGCTATCACCTAAAAAAATAAATGATGAAAAGGAGAAGTGTTGAGCAGCAACAGCTGCCTAATTTTGGAAGTCTTAAATTTTGCGAAAAATAAAGGACTAACCATTGTTGGTGCGTAGCTGCCGTCTCAGAAAAATTGGTGAAAAGAGCTACACGTTAGCAAATAACGGTGTGAAAGCTATCACCTTTTTTAAAAAAAAAGAAAAATAATGAGATAGAAATTGTGTTAGTGAAAGAGCTACACGTTAGCAAATAACGGTGTGAAAGCTATCACTAAAAAGGGATGTAGTTTATGAGCAGATTTGAATTAATTAGCAACTGAATTTCAATACACTCAATTTTGTGAAAATCACAATATTTGATGACGCCAATAAAATTCTTCTTCATATTGAGTCGAAAAATAAACGAGTGATCGAGAGCAACCATTAAAGGGAGTCGTGTGTATCACGAGTGGGAAAGAAATAATCAACCTATTGGGGGGGAAACCTTACATTTTGGAATTACAAAATAAAAACCGTGTTTTAACTTCAAAAACATTAGTAGATTTATTTTGAATCTTGATTCATTTCTATCTACCGTATAAAGCTGGTTGTTATTTATTAATGGCATTTTGATCTCCTTTTCTCTTTTTATATATTTTAATTTATGTGTGTATTAATTTTCTTATTTTTGTTTTATTTTTATTTTTTTATTTTTGGAGTGTGAATAATAAAGAGTCTTGCTCGGGACTAGCAAGAATTCAAGTTTGGGGGTGTGATAAGTGTCAGTTTTGTACACTTATCCATGGTTTGTATCGATAAAATTCACCCATAATTGAGCTAGTCTACTCGTTTTTTGCTTTTAATTTATTAGTTTTAATAATTTTATTTTTATCGGATGATGATCGGATTAAATAACTGAATTACTCAAGAAACAACATGTTTAATAAATATTCTCTTTATTGAATTTTGATATATTCATGTTGTAGGGCTTTCCGAGATGAATTCGGCAGTCTTTCCGGATTCAAAATCAGAGTTATATATCCAAAGTTATCATCCGAAGAAAATCTGGGGCAAAAACGCAAAGTCTAAGAAATTCTGGGCTGAAAACGTAACTATCAAAGCTTCAAATGAGCAAATTTATGAAGCCACGTTACGGCCGTAACATTCAGGAGTTACGGCCGTAAGTCACCCTAGTTACGGCCGTAACTCCTGAATGTTACGGCCGTAACTCTTGACAGATTGCTATGATTTGTCTAATTTTTTATACTTTTGGTGTATTATTGAGGGGATGGCTGGCATTGATCCGATCTAATGTAATAATGCTGGAGTTTTGGAGCTATTAGATGACTTTAGATGTATAAATAGACCCCTTAGATCCTTCATCATGAATCATTCATCTTATAATTTTCCATTTTTTTTGTAAACTTTTCTTTTTGTGTGAAGAACACACTTGTGTTCTTGAGTGATCTTTGTAAGTGTGGTATAACATATGTTGTTCAGAGAGTTTATTGTTTCTATCTCCTTTATCTACTAAGGGAGTTAGGATCAATTCTTTCTCTTGATTCAACTAATAATGACCACATAAGCTTGTAATATGTGTAATAAACCCTTTATGGGCTAAGTAACCTTTAGTTGGGATTATAAACAAGGTTAGTCATGTTATTTATGTTTGTATAAAGATCTATTGTGAATTGCTTATTATTGTGTGTGATTTTCATTATTTTAACAATCTTTATTTATTTGGCCAATAAATGACGATATTTATGGTCTTCATATGTTTCGAAAGAAAATATGTTTGATTAGATCAAATGATCTTCACTCTAAGTTGTTCTACGGGATAGAAATATACCTCTAGTCCTTAGATGATTCTTTGAGTTATTTTAATAAATCCTAATGCTATGTATTGAAGCCAATCAACATAGAAATATAGTGGATTGATTCAATATGTAAGGGGCGTTTTATAGTTCGAAAGAGAAACCGTCTTTTTAAGGAAAATCGAATCTACACAACATAATAAGTAAATTCATTTTATGATCTCCTATACATCTTTTATAACTAATGACGAACTAAGTTTGTAATCCCAACTATTTCATTTTATCGTTAATCAATCTATTATTATTGCTATCTTTTTATTTCCTTATAATATTAGAACTATTATTGCATTTTCTTTGCAAATATTAAACCAAACTTTTTAATTGTGTGTTTCACTTATCATAGTATCTATAAAAATAGACTAATAGTGTATAATTCAAATTATAACCAAACTTCCTTGTGGGATCGATAAACCGGACTCAAAAAGTCCACTTTACTACTTGATACGATATCGTGCACTTGCGATAGTTACACTAAAGGCGTGTCAGGGAGTCCGACCCGACTGACCCTATCCCGAGGTCAGTAAACTAGAATATCCGCAAAGATTAACAAACTAGCCGACCTCTTTAACAGGAGAGGAATGTCCCGACCTAGGGGGCCTTCATAGAATAGACCGACCTACATACCCTAACCCGAGGTTGGAAGCGTCCGAACTCATGAAGATTAGGCTCCCGAAAGGTTAGGTTTTGACCTACCTGACAGAATCCCATAGATCCAGAGGCGGATAAGCTGCAACCCAAATCCAGGATATCCAGGGATGGGAAGCCGTAGTCTAAATCCCTGAATATCTGGGATCTTCTCTGAAGGCCTCAAAGGAAAGGCGGCCCCTCCCTTATATAAATAAGGGAGAAGCCTTTCCTCCCAAGGCCAAGCATTCTGGCATTAGAGAGAGAAATATTAAAAAAAAAAGAGAAACATCTTAGAGGGAGAAAGGCATTTTATATACTTGGGGGTTGTTTCAGATAGACTTCTGAGATCAACCCGGTTCATGGTGACTGATCAGTTCGGGTACATCAGTGGCGCCGTCTGTAGGAACGTATGACATCGAGTCACATCAGAGTTGAGACGTGAGATTAACAATGTTGGAACATTTTGTTCCATACATGTATTAATAGTGTTTTGATGATTAAAGTTGTTACGCAAAACAAAACAACAAAAAGGTGAAGCAAAGCATCCAAGGAAACGAAGTGCAAAAAACTGGATTTATACAAGCTTAACGTACGTAATAAGATTCTCATAACGTACGTAAGATGTGCAGCCTAACGTACATAATGGTTGTTGTTTAACGTATGTAATGTGTTGTTTGAGAGTTCAAACTAGAAGAACGTTGGACGTGTCAAAGTAAAAAAGGCGGCAACGGATATATGACATCAGCAATAACGTATCGTTAATGTACGTAATGCAAGTTTGACAGCATACGTAATGAAGAGAGAAGGATGCTACTGGACGCAAACTGGGAGATGTTAACGTACGTAACCAGTCAAGGTTAACGTACGCAATAGAGCTAGCGTACGTAATGGATAACTGATTGCGTACGTAATGAAGGTACATGGAGCTAACGGCTAGTTTGATGGAGAAGGCTATAAATACCATTCCTATGGTATTGTTTCACCACAACAACTTCAAGCAAATGATACATTCATCAGAGATTGATATACTTACAGTGTTGTTGTGATATTGAGCTTATATTGTTAGTTTGAGTGTTTATACATTCAACACATACACGAGAGGTAAAAGAAAAGATACGGTTGGATTCGGTGTTATTAGGATCAAGGATCCGGCATTATTAGAATCGCAATCGATATCTTCGTGAGGTTTATCTAGTACCCATAGAAATCTAGAGCGGTTGATTCCCTATCCGATAGAAAAGAAAAACGGTTTAACTTGGATCGACACAAAGACAAGTACAAGTGGTTTATCACAGACCAATAGAAGACGTGATTGTAATGGTTATCCCTGGACCGATAGAAGAGAGGTGCAGGGGTTGATCTTCATTCTATTGAAAAATATACCGAGAGAGGACATAGGCTCGATTATAGCCGAACCTCTATAAATCCGTGTGTCGTTTATTTTCTGCACTTTATATTTACGCTTCTGCACAACGACGCATATTCCAATTTTGCTCCAACAATTGGTATCGGAGGGGTACCTCCAATAAACAGCTTAACATCCGAGGAGTCGATCCAAATGGTGTTTCAATATGCTCCAGTCGAAGGCCTTACTCTCAATCGACCATCATTTTTTGATGGCTCAAATTTCATGACGTGGAAGAAAAAGATGTCCATATTCGTCCGAGCATATGACATCGAGATTTGGAAAGTAATATGTCTTGGTCCGAAAATTCCTCTCAAATCCGACGGTACGCTTAAATCTTTCGAAGAATATGATGACACGGATTGGAAGAACGAACATCTAAATTGTAAGGGTACTCAATTTCTATTTTGTGCCTTAAATCCGAAAGAGGTCAATCGTATCTCATCATGTGAAAGTGCTAAAGAGATGGAAAATTCTTGAAATCACACACTAAGGGACAACTCAAGTCAAGGAGACGAAGATCAATATGCTTCTCCATGACTACGAGTTATTCATGATGAAGGGTGACGAGTCCATCACCAACATGCTCGATCGATTTTCGGTCATCACCAATGGGCTAGCTTCATTCGGTAAACCATTATCAAGTAGTGAGAAAAGTCAAGAAAATATTAAGATCACTACCTGCTGAATGGGACGGAACGGTGACGGTGATTATGGAATCGAAAGATCTCGATAATCTTGATTTTAGTACCCTCGTTGGTTCACTAATAAATTATGAGTTTGTCCTTAAATCTCGAAATGCAAAGCCGAAACCAAAGGAAAGATCGATAGCCTTGAAGGCTAATATGTCTAAAAGAGAAGAAATCCCGGTGGACTAAAGCGACGAAGAATCGGCATATTATGCCAAAAATATTAACAAGTTTCAAACCTTATTAAACCGGAGAAAGAAAGACATCTCGCGCGAATCTAAAAAATTCGACAACAATTGTCGATTATGTGGTAAACCAGGCCACTTTGCAAAGAATTGCCGAGCTAAACCCAAGAAGGAGGTTCTCGTTGCAACATGGAGCGATGAAGACGAAGATGATGATTTTATCGATCGAAATAATCTCGCTCTCATGACCCGGAGTTCATTCGACGATAGCGACATTGAAAGCCACGTAAGTAATTCTTATGACGAACTTTTTGAAGCATTTGAATTATTGCATACGGACTATCAAAATGCTTTATCCGAAATTAAATCCCTTCAATTTAAAAATAAATCATTGGAAATTGAAAATTCCAAAATTCTTGAAAAGAGAAAGTTTATCGAGATCGATCATTCTAAATGCCTTGAAAATGAAAATATCTTAAAGGATGATCTTATTAAAATTCAAACCGAGCTTAAAAAATTAACGAAGAAATTTTCTCTCGGAAACGAGAAATTTGAAAATATGCCCTCGGTTCAAAAGTTTACTTTATATAAACAGGAGTTGGGATTCAAACCTCGTTCTGAAAACGAATCCTTAAATTTAAAGATACCCCATTGCGAAAAATGTTTGTTGGGCATCATATTTTGAACTGTAAAAGCCCACGTCGGACGATTAAAATTAAAAGGATTTGGGTTCCTAAAGGAACAAATATTTCAAATATCATCTATGTTTCAAATGAAAAACCAACTCTCGGTTGGATCCCCAAAAAATTAATTTTTATCAAAATATATTTTACTTAGGGGGAGTAATAGTTTTTTAAAGGGGAGATAATATTTTCAGGGGGAGTTTATACCCTATTCATGCATATAGTTATATTCATCAATTGGTATCGCATATTTTTTATACATCAATTTGGTATTTATCATTTTATTGTCATTTATTACACTTTTTGATGAAAACAAAAAGGGGGAGAAAGGAGAAAAGAAAAAGAATGGGATTAACCCTGAAAGGGGGAGAAAGTCAAAAAGATAAATTTGAAAAGAAAAATGTAGAAACATCGAAAAGATGATGAAAATTTAAAAATTCGAAAAGAAAATAAAAAGGAATGAAGGAGTCGAAAAAGAAATGGGAGAAGAAACTAACGAAACGGACAAAGTCGAAAACTTTGGCCTGTACACATATACATATATTTGTATTTTTGCAGGTAAATCCCATTGACGAAGTGTTATTTTGTAATCATCAAAAAGGGGGAGATTGTTGGAACATTCTGTTCCATACATGTATTAATAGTGTTTTGATGATTAAAGTTGTTACGCAAAACAAAACAACAAAAAGGCGAAGCAAAGCATCGAAGGAAAGGAAGTGCAAAAAGCTGGATTTATGCAAGCTTAACATACGTAATAAGATTCTCATAGCATACGTAAGATGTGCAGCCTAACGTACGTAATGGTCGTTGTTTAACGTACGTAATGTATTGTTTGAGAGTTCAAACCAGAAGAACATTGGACTGTAAAAGTAAAAAAGGCAGCAACAGATATATGACGTCAGCAATGACGCATCGTTAACGTACGTAATGCAAGTTTGACAACATACGTAATGAAGAGAGAAGGATGCTACTGGACTCAAACTGGGAGATGTTAACGTACGTAACTAGTCAAGGTTAACGTACATAATAGAGCTAGCGTACGTAATGGATAACGGATAGCGTACGTAATGAAGGCACGTGGAGCTAACGGCTAGTTTGATGGAGAAGGCTATAGATACCATTCCTATGGTATTGTTTCACCACAACAACTTCAAGCAAATGATACATTCATCAGAGATTGATATACTTACATTGTTGTTGTGATATTGAGCTTATATTGTTAGTTTGAGTTTTATACATTCAACACATACACGAGAGGTAAAATAAAAGATACGATTGAATTCGGTGTTATTAGGATCAAGGATCCGACATTATTAGAATCGCAATCGATATCTTTGTGAGGTTTATCTAGTACCCATAGAAAGCTAGAGCGGTTGATTCCTTGTCCGTACGAGTGGTTTATCACGGACAAATAGAAGACGTGATTGTAACGGTTATCCCTCGACCGATAGAAGAGATGTGCAGAGGTTGATCTTCATCCTATTGAAAAAGATATCGAGAGAGGACGTAGGCTCGATTATAGCCGAACATCTATAAATCCATGTGTCGTTTATTTTTCGCACTTTATATTTACGCTTCCGCACAACGGCGCATATTCCGATTTTTCTCCAACAAACAATGATAGAAGAGACAATCCAGAAGAAGATCGGAGAGCTAGCGCCCATAAATCTGGAAGAACAACTAGCGGCTGCGGGGGGGGGATAATTCCATAAAAAACACTCGTCATCCCGGGAGAAGAAGCTACACCGATCACAATCGCCCTAATGAAAGAAGCATTAGCCGACATAATCGCTAGTGCAATCCAGAAGAGCCAGGAGGTCGAGAAGCAAAGAATGCCACGAAAAATAATACACATCCTCTCGGACAGACTGGATGAAACCAGTCAGTAGGAAGAGCATGGGGAAAGCCATCCGAGGACGTGGGAACAATCTAGACAAGAGAGAGTACTGGATCCACTCATATCAGGTATACAGGATGAGCTAGAAGAGTTACGACAAAACGTCGCGATGAGGGACTCAGAAAACCATCCGGGCCATCCCTTCTCTGGGGAGATATTGCAGGCCGAACTCCCGTACGGATTCAGGACGGTCACCTTTACTTATGACGGAATATCGGACCCTACCCGACATCTGTATCGATTCGAAAACATGGCGGTACTCCACCGATACTCGGACCCCATGAGCTGCAGAGCATTTTTAGCTACATTGATGGAACTAGCTCAGGATTGATTTCACCAGATACCACCAGGGACGATTACTAGCTTCAAGACTTTCAGCTCAGCATTCCTGACCCACTTCTCGGGCGCTAGAGTGCATCAAAAAACATTCATGTCCTTATTCAGCATCAAGCAGTACCCCGGATATTCGTTAAGAACTTATGTAACTCGGTTCACAAAGGCATGTCTAGAAGTGCCCTCGTCATCTGAGGAGGTGAAAGCAAGCGCCCTGATGCAAGGAATACAGCCAGGACTACTTCATATGTCTCTCACCAAAAATCCGGCCCGAACATATGACGAAGTCCTAGCTCGATGTTCTAAATACATCAACGTCGAAGAAGCCGAAAAATACATTGAGGAATTGCGGGAAAAGCCCGAGGAAGGGGAAGGTGGAACTAGCAGGGTGGTGTAGCACGAGGTGTATACCTTTAGAGGAAATCTCCTGCTATTATAAATCAACACTTTCCCTTTCATTTTGCACGACGCAAAAACTGTCTCTCTCTAAAATCATCCTCCAGCCTCCTCACTCAAGTTCTAGCCTTCTTAGCCTCATATTATCGTAGTAGAAATCGTTGTTCAAGTTCCGAAGAAGGTTTTGAAGGTGTTGTCTTCCAATATTCACCGTTCTTCATTGTTCTTCCTCGTCCCTCATCAAGTAAGGTAAGTTTATCAAGTCTTTGAATCCATTTTGATGATGATAGTATGTTGTACCATGTTTCGGGTGTTTTGGGTAGTTTAGAACTCTTGACGATAATCGAACCGTGAAAAACTAGCACTAACCTTAATCTAAGCCTATCTCAGACTAGCATTTGTATATCTTGTTGTGAAGATTTTATACTGGACTGTAACCTTATGAGTAAACCTACCTTGCCAATGCTATTGGGTTAGTTACGTAATAGATTGTGTTTAGTTGTTCGATTTTCGTTTGTTAAACTCGTTGGGATTGTTAATATGAATTAGTTATCAAAATACAAATTAGATAAACAATCACATATATTAGGATTTCGCCGGAATTGTACTTGTCCGTTCTACCCTAGGGTTGTGGAATTTCGAATTTGAGTAATTAGCGAATTTATAAGTGGATATAGTTGTAGCCGCATCGTAGAAATATTGTATAAGAACATTGTGGTTAAAATGATGTGATAAAGTGATAATCGATGGAATGAGTATTTAAGTAATTCGCATTGTTATTAAACATAGAATTTTGGTTTCAACATTATGAATCGAACTAGGTTTAGAATCTTATCGATGGGGTTAATTGTTGCTATTCGTCATTATCGCCATGAGGTATTGATCGTCGAATATGTAATAGGTTGAGCTCTCGATTGTGGGCGTTCGAGCTGTTGTGTCATCAAGGGACTCTCGTCGGAATTAAGGCAAGTGATACCTTGCTCATACTATGTTATGTTAAATTCCAAAATTTAAAGTATGTCACTAGTTGTGGTATTTGTGTTCGTTTTACTTACCTACGTCCGGAGTATTCCTGTGTAGATACTTTCGTGACCCTTGATTGCGACATTGGGAGTTTATGTGTTGATATACTGTACGGAACCATGTTGAGGGATAAAACCTGAATGGTACCCACGTCCGAAGTATTCCTGTGTAGATGCTTCCGTGACCCTTGGTTGCGACCTTGAGATTTTATGTGTTGATAGAAAAGATAATGTTGAGTATCATGTGGTCTATTGCTAAACCAAATAATAATATTGTACCGCGGATTTATATTATTCTATCAATGAACTTTTGATCGTATTGTCTGACCGAGATTGGCTGGCACGATTCGTGGTGCCAGGCAAATTTATTGAATATGTGCAGGACATTCCCGAAGGTTCCGGTCAGGCTTAAGCAATGTTTGGAAAAAGCCTTGTTATCTCGTTTCTTTAAATTGAATTCTGAAATATCCCACGTTTATGTAATAGTCATGTTTGCGAACTTATTTTTTTAAGTACTTCGTTTCGCAATTATACCATTATGGAACTATTTTCACACAAATTATTTAATGGAGAAATCTTAAAGTCTTAATAAAAAAATGCCTTGTGGGTCCCACATGGGATTCACGGCACTGTAACATTCCGGTTAATTTTGGGGGCGTTATATTATTATTATTAATAATAATAATAATAATAATAATAATAATAATAATAATAATAATAATAATAATAATAATAATAATACGAAACTCATAGGGTTTACAAGAAATTAGTGGGGAGCCGAGAAACAATCTGAGCCCCCGCTCCTCTAGCTATAGCGAAGCTAACCATATTAAAAATATGAGCAGCAGCACGTCCTCCAATGTCTTGGGTCACCGAGAATCTTCGAATACGTTTTAGTAAGGCCACATCATCCTTCTCAAGTTCTCCAAAAGAAGAGAATGAAAAGGGGAGAAACCCATATCCCATATCCGAGCATTTAGCCTCGTACTTGACGCGTTCTGTTGTGCGGCTTCAATCACCGCACGACCCGGCACAAAGTCAACCATGCCAGTTTGCGTCAAGGGCGATGACCCTGTCAGATCAACACATACATCAAGCCCACCATCCCATGAGTAAAGTAACATATCAGCTGGACGTAAGGGTTTGTCCCTTTCCCCAATAAGCCCAATATCAACCACCTTACGTGCCGAAATCCCGGACCGAGAACATATGTCAACAAGAACATCACGCACAACATTATGCCAATGTTTAATACCAATAATACCCGCGCACGATACAGCATGGTCCCCATAAATATCCCCAGTAAATACCTTGGAACAAGCTGAGCACGGCATCTGAAAAGAAAAAGGGGAACACCTAGCCGATAGCACAACACACTGTAATATCCGCGTTTTCTATTTTCGGTAATTTCTATTTTTGATGTATGTTCGTTTCGGACAACTCGCTTAGCACTGTTTTGGAATTCTGAATCTATTTTGTTCTTGGAGTTTTTCCGTTTGGTCGAGTTTCGAGGATGCTTTCGCATAATTTCATTTTGAATTATATCATGCCGCATGTGCGTTCGATTCTCGTAAAACTTGTTCGTTTTCGTGGTTTCTCGATTCATATAAGTTGGTATGGTTGAGTTGGTCGTGTTGGAACTTTCGGTTTGCTAATCCGACGTTGTATTGCGATTTTTCGGGCACTTGGGCCGTTTTTGTAATTTTCATAAGTTTGGGGAATTTCGCATAAAATTCATCAATTGAGACTATCTAGAGATCGGGATTAAATTTTATTTACAAACTCAGCTATGTTGTTTTGTATAACCCATTTTTATACTTTTGATTCTATCCTTGTGTTGCGTTTCGTCGTTGTATCGATCGTCTTGAGCTAAGTGATTAGCGATCTGAACTGCTGCATGCATAACGTACGTTATGCATGCTCTTTAACGTACGTTATATAGGTATCATAACGTACGTTATACCCCATTGGTAACGTACGTTATGGTTTCGCAGAAAGTGTCCAGATTGTTCGTTACGTACGTTAACCTGAGAGGGGTTACGTACGTAACCTTCATAACGTACGTTAACAATAGGCGTTAACGTACGTAACTCGCCGTCAGGTCTTTTAATTCCTGACTTATTTTCGGTCGACTTATTTCACTCCTTTTCTTTCTTTCTCGCGACGTGAGCTTCCTTTGGGTGATTTCAAGCGATTCATCCGGTGCAATCCGTAAGAACCTTCTAAGGATCGATTTTTGCGTCCCAAGCAAGGTTTATCATCATCATAATCATCCTCCAACCGTCCGGATCGAGGTATACATCGATGAACCCTAGTTTTTTTGGGGATTTCGGGATTTTTGGCATAATTCTTCCTTTTAATCCGTTTTGGCTTCGACGACTTGTTGGATTACGATTGTGTAGTCGTAAATCCCTTGTTTCCGGTATAGTTTAACGGATTTAACCTAGTAATTTCTTCATGGTTAGATTATAGCCATCGTGGACTTCGTATTTTCCGACAAATCGTTCCAAGGGGTAGAATTAGGATTAATTCGTACCTTTCCGCATTATTGAGACTTGTGTATACCGTTATTATGCTAGGAACGGATTTGGGAAGATTGTTCGGACCGAAACCTATTCCTTCATCGTTTCCTTCGTTTCGTTTCATCCAAGGCAAGTACATGTATTACATTCCGTTATGTGCATATGATTTTGATGCGAATGATGTATATGGTGTTATTGAACGGATGTGATTGTTTCTCTTCCACAGGGATGGCGTGTGGCCTCAGGGGGCCGATACTAATGGGTACGGCCATGGAAGTGGAATTGGGTGCGTGTGTTGATGTTCTTCCACTGGGACGGTTCGACGGGACCTGCGGGGCCGATACTAATGGGTACGGCCGCGAAGTGGTTTCTCACTGGGGACGGTCCGACGGGACCTCCGGGGACCGATACTAATGGGTACGGTCGCGAGTTACCAAGCGTGGATAATTGTGATATGGGAAACTTGTTGATATCTTGTTTTGGTGTTAGTGGGATATTAGGAATATTGACTTTCAAAATAATTTTCCTAATGATTTATTTGCGTTGAATTGTGTATGTATATAATGTGGTGTAATTATGTACTTGCACTAGCTATTCGAATGCTAACCCCTTAAATGGGGAAATGCGTCTTATGCATTTAGTCTTGTCAGTGAGGAGGCGGCACGGGATGCGCATGCAAAGGATGGTGGCATGATGATGATGTGGCTCAGTGCATTTTTCTGTTTTGTCATTGCATCATTGAGTCTTGGAGATAGTTGGTCTATTTTTGAACATGGTTCAAGTCCCTGCGTGGGCAACATTTTGGTATTTAACTTATGTCTCATGTACTCCGTTAAAATGTTTTGGCGAGGCCACGGCCTTATTTACTCTTTGGGTACATCTTTCATGTTATCATTGTGGTTCATGTGTCACGAGTTAGCCTGGTAGACCTCACGGGGGTTCTACGGCGTGTAATGTCCCATTTGTGAATTGGGATGTTACAATTATGGTATCGGAGCTTAGGTTTTGAATACCTAGGTGTCGGTGAAATTTGGGTGCATCGGTTGCATCATTAGAGTCGGTCCGAGCCTAATATCATCATGCTACCGTCTTTTCGTGCGACCCGTGGTGTAAGTCTCCTCGAACTCTTATATTTTTGTAATTCGTTTTCTGCATTGTTCGAATCGTGACTTGTGTTACCAACTTTGTGAATTGTGAATCTTTACGATCTTGTTCTTTTCTTATTCTTCTTCGTATGTTGAGAGGTCGTGGTAGACCGGCTAGGGACGCGGCCGAGGCCGTGGTCGTGGTGCCGATAATGAGGAGGGCTCACTTTCCCAGTCCTCTGCGGACTCGGCCTCTCACTCGGTGCCGTCGGGTAATAATGCCGACGCCGGCAGAGCTCTGCCGTACTTGGCGATTGGTAGCCCAACTTACTCGAGATAGCTCGGGGTGGACGTCGAAATCCGCCCCGACACGGAAGAGGAGGCTAGTAAGTGGCTTGAGACAGTATCTAAGATGCACCCTCCTCGTTTCTCCGGATCTTGACTCCCTCGGATGGGAGAATTGGCTCTTTCGGTTGTCCGTAACCTTCGATGCCGTAGCTTGTCCCGAGGACGGGAGGGTACACATTGCCCAGTACCTCTGGATAAGGAAGGCTGCGGAATGGTGGGAGGCCGTTGCCCCCAGAGATCGTCGGGCCACATGCGATGAGATCAGGCCTGCTATCGAAGCAGAATATTGTCCGCCGATCAAGGAGCGCGAATTGTAGAGTTCTTCACCGCTACACCTCGGGATGTGCCTATTTCTCGTGCCATCATTTCTTACAATCGGCATTGGGCTTCGTGAGGGATCAAGTGAGAACGGAGGCGATAAAATCCGATACTTCAATATGCGCATGAAGCCGCATATTAGGCGAGTATGGCGCCGCTCATGTGTGCCACTTTGAAGGAATACTGGGATCGCGCCCGCGATCGAGATGGTCATCCGGAATCGAGTCGGTTTCGGAAGCTAAGAAGCGAAGACTACCGGTGGGTTCTCGGCGGAAAAGGTGGTCGATTTTCGAGGTCTCGTTACGCTCCTACACAGGAAGAGGCCGTTTCATCAGCCGGTGGATCTCGGGGTAACTGCTCGATTCGATCTGTTGCACCGGGTGGGAGAGTTTGTTTTAATTGCACGGCCGAGCACGTTGTGAAGGATTGCCCACTTCCGTTAGTTACTTGCTTTACTTGCGGACAGACCGGGCATCGAGCAGCTCATTGTGAGAGGGCCACCAGGGCCGCTAGATTTACGACTACCACTGCCGATCAGAGGGATCTCAGTTCACCAGCTACTCATGTTCGATTGCCCACTTCCGTTAGTTACTTGCTTTACTTGCGGACAGACCGGGCATCGAGCAGCTCATTGTGAGAGGGCCACCAGGGCCGCTAGATTTACGACTACCACTGCGATCGAGAGGATCTCGGTTCACCGGCTACTCATGTTCGCGAGGTTCGAGTCGTGGTAGGGGTCGGAGTCGGCCGAATCGCGCGCGGCCGAGTTCGGGCTCAGTCCATCCCCGATTATATCAGATGAGGCGCACGGAGGAGGCAGACATTCCGGTGGCGTCAGGTACCACTCAGATCCTTTCTCATCCAGTTTCAGTACTTTTTGATTCGGGTGCGACCCATTCCTTTATAGCTTCGGATTGTGTGAGTCGTATTGGTTTTGACTGTTTGTTTGAGTGTGAGCCGTTCGTAGTGGGTACGCCCAGCGGGGATCGTATGGTTGGGGACCGGGAAGTTAGGGATTGCCCAGTGAGGATCGGGAGCCGGGAGTGGCCCTCGAATCTCATTGTTATAGACCTTAAGGGTGAGGATTTGATCCTCGGGGACGATTGGTTGGATCGTCATGGTGCTATCATGAACTATCGGACTCGTACCATCACGATAGTTGCCGAGGACGGCACCGAGCATACTCTCGTCGGCTGTAAGCCGGGTAGATCGGGGTGTGTGATTAGCGCCTTGAAGGCGATGAAACTTTTGAACCAAGGTTGTGTCGGCTACTGGTGTTTCGCTCTGCAGGCGGAAGATGGTGGGGTTGACATATCGTCGATTCCAGTTGTTAGCGAGTACCCGATGTATTTCGGATGACTTGCGGGGATTACCACCACTTCGATAGGTGGAGTTTCCTATTGACCTTGAGCGGAATGCGGACCATTTTTCTCGAGCTGCGGACCGTATGGCACCGTCTGAGTTGCTAGAGTTGAAGAATCGATTGGGAGAGTTGTTAGATAAAGGGTATATTCGACCGAGCGCATCGCCTTGGGTGCGCTGTACTTTGTTAAGAAGAAGGATGGATCGCTTCGTTTATGCATCGACTATCGAGAATTAAACAAGCTAACCATCAAAAATAAATACCCTTTGCCCGGGATTGACGATTTGTTTGATCGGCTTGAGGCGGCAGTCTTTTGAAGATTGATTTGCGATCGGGCTACTACGATTGAGGATTCGGGCGTCGATATTAGAAAAGGCGCCTTCGGACGAGATATGGCCATTACGAGTTTGTGGTTATGCCTTTCGGGCTAACTAATGCCCCAAAGTGTTCATGCGGTTGATGAACAAAGTTTTTATTGAGTATCTGGACAAATTCGTAGTCGTTTTTATTGTGATATTCTTATCTATTCACGGAGTCGAGAGGAGCACACCTTACATCTTCGGATTGTATTAGACACTTTGAGGGCTGAGCGGTTATGCGCGAAGTTCTCTAAGTGTGATTTTGGCTCGAGGAAGTAGCGTTCCTTGGGCATGTGATTTCAGAGGGAGTTCGGGTAGATCCACAGAAAATAGAGGCAGTGATGGCTTGGGAGCCGCCTAAGAATGTGAAGGAGGTGAGGAGTTTTCTGGGTCTTGCCGGCTATTACCGTAGATTCGTTGAGGGATTTTCTAGGATCGCTAGACCGCTCACTCAGTTGCTCCAGAAAACTCAGAAGTTCGAGTGGACTACAGATAGGCAGGACAGTTTTGACGAGTTAAAGAGACGTTTGACTACCGCGCCCGTGTTAGCATTGCCACAGGGGAACGAGGACCTCGTAGTGTACAGTGATGCTTCGGGCCTTGGTCTAGGATGTGTTTTGATGCAGAGAGACAGAGTGATTGCATATGCGTCCCTTGATTGAAACCTTATGAGGTGAATTACCCCACGCACGATTTGGAGTTAGGCTGCGGTCGTTTCGCCTTAAAGATCTGGAGGCATTACCTCTATGGGTCGTCGTGTAAGATTTTACCGACCACAAGAGTTTGAAGTATATCTTCAGTCAGAAGGAGTTAAATATGAGGCAGCGTAGGTGGTTAGAGCTAATTAAAGATTACGACCTCGAGATACTTTACCATCCGGGTAAGGCTAACGTGGTGGCGGATGCGTTGAGCCGTAAGCCGATGGCGTTGCGAATGTTAGAAGTACTTACACCGCGAGTAGGATCGGCGAGATCTTATTTGTCGAATATTGAGGTTTGGGTTCGGAGAGTTCAGGCGATTATGTGCATTAGAGATCACTTCGTCCTTGGTGATGATATCAAGGCGAAACAAGATGATGATCCGTGTTTGGTCGATTAAGGGAGGATGTGAGGCGGGGAAAGCCCCTGGATTTGTGGTTCAGATGATGGCGTTACGAGATTTCGCGGACTATGTGTCCGAATGATATTGGTGAGACGAGAAGATCTTGAGTGAAGCTCATACCACGCCTTACTCCATACATCTGAGTACGAATAAAATGTACAAGGATGTGAGGAGCAACTCTTGGTGGAGTAATTTGAAGACAGACGTTAGCGAGTTTGTGTCGAGGTGTTTGACACTGTCGGCGAGTTAAGATCGAGCATCGGCGACCAGCGGGGTTTTGCGACCACTTCTATCCGGAGTGGAAATGGGAGGATATTTCTATGGATTTCATTACTAGTATGCCTAGGACTCGGAATGGAATGAACATGCTTTGGGTTATTGTCGATCGACTGACCAAATCAGCTCATTTCCTGGGTATTAAGGACACTTGGGTCCCGGATAGACTAGCACGAGTATTTATTGCACAGGTCGTGAGATTGCATGGGACTCCTAAGAGTATTGTTTCGGATCGTGATGGCCGGTTCGTGTCACATTTACGCGAGCCGTTCATCGAGCTTTGGGGGCGAGTTGAGACTCGGTACATCTTATCACCCTCGGGCCAGGCGGTCGGAGCGGACGATCCAGACGTTAGAGGATATGTTGAGAGCCTGTGCCCTAGAGTGGAAGGATGATTGGGAGTCGCACTTGCCGTTGATCGAGTTCACGTACAACAATAGTTGGCACGCCTCGATCAAAATGGCGCCATTTGAGGCGTTGTATGGGAGGAGGTGTAGATCGCCGTTGTGTTGGGACGATGCGTCCGAGCTGATTGGTACGAGCCCGATATGGTAGTTGAGACGAGAGAGAAGATTACTCGATTCGGGATAGATTGTTAACGGCCAGTCGGCGAAGTCTTATGCCGACACGCGTCGCCGTCCGTTGGAGTTTGAGGTGGGAGATCACGTTTTGCTTAAGGTGTCGCCGACACGGGAGTTTACCGCAGTAGGAAGGGTAAACTTAGTCCGAGGTTTATTGGGCCGTTTGAGATTTTAGAGAGAGTGGGAGAGCTTGCCTATCGGCTAGGCTTACCGCGTCCCCGAGCCACGTTCATAACGTATTTCATGTTTCCCGACTTAGGAGGTACATATCGGACCCTAGCCATATTATCGATTTTGGAGAGATCGGGTGGGACCCGACCTTACCATCGAGGAGAGGCCGATTCAGATTTTAGAGCGTCGGGTGAAGCAACTTCGTCATAAAACCATCCCTCTGGTTAAAGTTCAATGGTCGAGACATGGGTCCGAAGAAGCCACATGGGAGACGGAGGAGAGTATGCAGTCGAGATACCCCGAGTTGTTCGCGTTGTAAGTTTGGACGAAACTTATTTTTAGGGAGATAATGTAATATCCGCGTTTTCTATTTTCGGTAATTTCTATTTTTGATGTATGTTCGTTTGGACAACTCGCTTAACCTTGTTTGGAATTACGAATCTATTTTGGTCTTGGAGTATTTCCGTTTGGTCGAGTTTCGAGGATGCTTTCGCATAATTTCATTTTGAATTATATCATGCCGCATGTGCGTTCGATTCTCGTAAAACTTGTTCGTTTTCGTGGTTTCTCGATTCATATAAGTTGGTATGGTTGAGTTGGTCGTGTTGGAACTTTCGGTTTGCTAATCCGAAGCGTTGTATTGCGATTTTCGGGCACTTGGGCCGTTTTGTAATTTTCATAAGTTTGGGAATTTCGCCGTTTGCTTCATTTGAGACTCTCTAGTGATCGGGATTATATTTTCTTTCAAAAATCAGCTTCTTTTTTTTGGATAACCCATGTTTATACTTTTGATTCTATCCTTTTGTTGCGTTTAGTCGTTGTATCGACTGTGCTGAGCTGAGTGATTAGCGATCTTTGAATTCTTTGCATGCATAACGTCGTTATGCATGCTCTTTAACGTGCGTTATATAGGTATCATAACGTCGTTATACCCCATTGGTAACGTGCGTTATGGTTTCGCGAAAGTGTCCAGTTGTTATTCGTTACGTTAACTGAGAGGGATTACGTCGTAACCTTCATAACGTCGTTAACAATAGGCGTTAACGTCGTAACTCGCCGTCAGTCTTTTAATTCGACTTATTTTGGTCGACTTATTTCACTCCTTTTCTTTCTTTCTCGCGACGTGAGCTTCCTTTGGGCGATTTCAAGCGATTCATCCGTGCAATCCGTAGGAACCTTCTAAGGATCGATTTTTGCGTCCCAAGCAAGGTTTATCATCATCATAATCATCCTCCAACCGTCCGGATCGAGGTATACATCGATGAACCCTAGTTTTTGGGGATTTGGGATTTTTGGCATAATTCTTCTTTTTAATCCGTTTTGGCTTCGACGACTTGTTAGATTACGATTGTGTAGTCGTAAACCCCTTGTTTCCAGTATAGTTTAACGGATTTAACCTAGTAATTTCTTCATGGTTAGATTATAGCCATCGTGGACTTCGTATTTTCCGACAAATCGTTCCAAGGGGTAGAATTAGGATTAATTCGTACCTTTCCGCATTATTGAGACTTGTGTATACCGTTATTATGCTAGGAACGGATTTGGGAAGATTGTTCGGACCGAAACCTATTCCTTCATCGTTTCCTTCGTTTCGTTTCATCCAAGGCAAGTACATGTATTACATTCCGTTATGTGCATATGATTTTGATGCGAATGATGTATATGGTGTTATTGAACGGATGTGATTGTTTCTCTTCCACCTGGGGATGGCGTGTGGCCTCCGGGGGCCGATACTAATGGGTACGGCCATGGAAGTGGAATTGGGTGCGTGTGTTGATGTTCTTCCACAGGGACGGTTCGACGGGACCTCGGGGGCCGATACTAATGGGTACGGCCGCGAGTGGTTTCTCACACAGGGACGGTCCGCGGGACCTCGGGGACCGATCTTAATGGGTACAGTCGCGAGTTACCAAGCGTGGATAATTGTGATATGGGAAACTTGTTGATATCTTGTTTTGGTGTTAGTGGGATATTAGGAATATTGACTTTCAAAATAATTTTCCTAATGATTTATTTGCGTTGAATTGTGTATGTATATAATGTGGTGTAATTATGTACTTGCACTAGCTATTCGAATGCTAACCCCTTAAATGGGGAAATGCGTCTTATGCATTTAGTCTTGAAATCAGTCGAGGAGTGGCACGGGATGCGCATGCAAAGGATGGGCTGGCATGATGATGATGTGGCTCGAGTCTGCATTTTTCTGTTTTGTCATTGCATCTGTTGAGTACTGGAGATAGTTGGTCTATTTTTGAACATGGTTCAAGTCCCCTGCGTGGGCAACATTTTGGTATTTAACTTATGTCTCATGTACTCCGTTAAAATGTTTTGGCCGAGGCCACGGCCTTATTTACTCTTTGGGTACATCTTTCATGTTATCATTGTGGTTCATGTGTCACGAGTTAGCCTGGTAGACCTCACGGGGGTTCTACGGCGTGTAATGTCCCATTTGTGAATTGGGATGTTACACACACATCGGTAAGTCCTAGCGTTCATAGTCTGTCCTAAACCAGATATTGGAACCACTCTGAGCCAATCTGAAGTGTAGTCCTCCTTTTGCGAATTCCATAACGCCATCTGCCGAGAAGATAGGCGAAAGGTAGATTCAACCGTCTGGGTAACCCGTGCGAAATGTATATCTGCCAATTTCTTCATGAGTTTGGGGGCAGCGATCTCACTCAGGTTACTCAAAAGGTCCATATCCATTTTCACATTAAAAGTACATAATGCATCATCAAAAGAAGGGCCAGAAGTCACAATACCGGTATGTCGGAGAAGCTTAGTTTATAAGCTAGTAGATTGAAGTCTAGAAGCAAGGAAAGCATAGTTCAAGACATCACCTGCAGAATATACACCAAGTCCCTCAAAAGTAAAGGGTAAGGTGGCAAGTCTCCATTGCCAATCACCAAAACTAGGTTGATACTTTGGTGATATTTGGGACATTTGGGGCATATTTATTAGTATTATCATTATTGTTATTATGATTGTAATTAATTATATTATTATTATACTATATATTTTTATAAGTTTTTATTATTTTATTAATTTTATTATTATTATATTATATTTATTATTTTTAATATTTTCTATATTATTATTATTGTTATTATTTTTTTATTCTTATTTACTCTTAATATAAATTTCAGTTCAGTTCAGGTCCATTCAGTTCAGTTCAGTTCAGTTTATTCAGTCCAAAAGACCAGAGTCTAAGTAATTTAAATAGTATAAAGTAAGTAAAAGCAAAAATTAGTTTTTATAACTATTTTTTAATAACCGTTGAATGAATTTAACTTTCAAAGGTCCACCAAATTACAAAAAGTTTAAATTTACCAAAATCAAAATAGATAAATTGAATTTGTCACCAGAATTTATTGAATTAATTCAAACAGTAAGTTAATTTTATAACTAAAACCGCTGACTCAAAAGAAATTTTTAAGTAAATATATTGCGATGAATAGTCAAAATAACAGTTGATTAGTTGTACATAACTAAAATCATTCAATATTTGAACTAAAAAAATATCCAACTTTTAAGTATGTCATAACATCTAAGCTCACTAATATAAGACCTAGTTTGGTTATTGTTGTGATTAAAAAGTTGATGTAATAATGTAAAAATAATCCACTGTAAATTTAAATAGATTTGTATTTGTTTTTAAAGTACTTTTAAGATTTAAAATATTAATTTACAGTGTTTCAGCAGCTTATAAAAGCAACCCTAAGGCTGCTTCCAAATCTGCTGTCAATGACTCGTAAATTCTAGAAAAAATATTTTTTTATCATATACCAAACATTATCAAATTTAAAAATTTATCAAAAACCTGATTATTTTTAAAGTTAAGCCATAGTAGTAGGCCTAAATCTCCAATATAATTATGTCACAAATGAAAAAAAATGGTATATAACATCCCCAAACTACATTGTTTATATTTTAAAATACAAACACCTAAAACTAAATATGCTAAAATATAATATAATAGCATCAATAATGTACTATCATCAATCTACAAATTTATTCAGAATATAATACTGTAAAAATACAATTTCCTATTTAATTTTAAGCAACAAAATAATTAATTAATAATATCAATAAAATTACATTTGGCACCATAATTTGATATAAATAAAATAAAAATATTCACCTGAATATACCCGTTTATATAAAAAAATATTTTAATTTAAAAAACGAATGTAATTACTGACTAACTTCGAGAAAATTAACAATCAGTTACCAAAAAGAAAAGAAGAAAAAGTAACATAATAAAAATTAATATAGTTAGACTGTTTACCAAAGTATTCATACTACATAGAAATTAAAATTTATAGAAAATGGTTAATCAAAATATCTTACAATTTATAAATAAATTAATTACTTATTTTATTATAATTATAAAATATAATAAAAAGGGGCATATGACATGTCATTCACGACAATACCAACTAAGTTAGAACAATCATTTACGAGGATCGTTAACAATTTATAAAGATCGATGATTTATTTTTAAGAGATACATAAAATTAGCTCTAACTATTAGATTAAATGCTATAAAAGATTAGAACTTAGTTGAAATAATGTAGATCTCAGTTTTTTTCTACAAGTATGAATGGATTGAATTTAGATGTTAGTCAAGATAAATGTGATCTACTTTTTATTAATATAATTAAATCTAAATTTTAAAAATAAAAATAAAATTATCCAATAATTTATCATCGACATAGATAGTCCTCCAACCTAACAAAAAAAATTAAAATATTAGGAAAAATACATTGTGGGTATATGTTATTCCAGTATTTTTCTCAAAAACATTAAATTATATAAAATAAAGAAAAGTATATAAATGTAATTTACTAGAAAAATTTAGAGAGACATATCCATCATTCAATCAATCTAAAACCAAACCAAACCAAACATACCCAGTATATCCTGCTCAGAGCAGGGTATGGGGAGGGTAAGACGCAGACCATGCCCCTACTTATTACGGTAGGGAGACTGTTTCCGTGAAGACCCCCAGCTTAGTCCACAGCAGAATCTTGTGTGATAAATACAAAGAAAAACATATGATTTGAAAAGGCTCGAGACCATACCTGAGCCCATGGCTTGATCCACATGGGACTTACCTAAGCGGAATTTGGCTACTTCACTCCCGATAAACGCTGCTCTAACAAAAGAGAGGTTGGCTCTGCGCACAGCTCCCTGTCAAAATACACCACACGCAAAGACAATAGGATAAAATATACAATAAAAGTAAAAATGCAATGCTCTAGGTCAAAGCTAACCGAGACAACCCAACCCTGAGGCTCTCAACTACAGCACCGCTCCCTACAAAAGAATCCACAACTCTGATCCGTGCCTCAGCGCACCTATCAGCGATGGTCTCGGAAAGGTTTAAGGCCTTCAAATCTAATCTCAGTTGCTCCTCCCACGTCCTCCTCGGTCTGCCTCTCCTCCTCTCCCCGACAACCATTAAACTCTCGACCCTCCTCACCAGAGCAGATGCCTGCCTCCTGCGGACGTGGCCAAACCATCTCAATCTCCCTTTCCTAACTTTCGCTGAAATGGGCGCCACTTCCAGCGCGTTCCTGAAAACCCCGTTCGCAATTCGATCTAACATTGTGCGACCACACGACCAACGTAACATTCTCATTTCAGCCACTTCCAACTTGCTCTCAAGCGACTTCTTCAACGCCCAACATTCGGAGCCATACAACATTGCAGGTCGGATTGCCGCTCTATAGAATTTACCCTTCAACTTTAGAGGGACTTTCTTGTCGCACAGGACCCTTGTCGCTGCTCTCCACCTTAGCCACCCCGCCTTGATGCGATGTGTGACATCATCTTCACACTCACCTTCCTTCTGAATGATCGAACCCAAATACTTGAACTTATCCGTACGGGGTACGATCTGATTCGCAATCATTACCTCAACATCTTCCTCGTTGGCCTCACCACTAAAGTTACACCAGAGATACTCGGTCTTAGACCGGCTCACACGCAAGCCCTGGGATTCTAACTTAGCCCTCCAAAGCTCCAACTTCGAGTTCACCTCCCTCCTCGACTCCGCCACTAACACAATGTCGTCAGCAAAAAGCATGCACCACGGGATGCCATCTTGAATCCCTCGCGAAATGACGTCAAGGATTAGAGCGGAGAGAAGAGGACTTAGCGCCGACCCCTGGTGTAGCCCTATCTCAACCGGAAAATACTGGGTGTCACCAACTGGGGTCCTAACGCACGTCCTAGCTTGGGAGTACATGTCTTGGATCGCCCTAACGAACGGCAACGACACCCTCGTCTCTACTAGGCTCCTCCAAATAACATCACGCGGAATGCTATCATAAGCCTTATCTAGATCTATGAACACCATATGGAGGTCCTTACGCCGCTCTCTAAACTTCTCCATAAGGCGTCTGACGAGATGAATGGCCTCAGTCGTGGACCTCCCTGGAATGAAGCCAAATTGGTTCTCTGAGATCTCCACTTCTCTTCTAACCCTGCATTCCACCACTCTTTCCCAAAGTTTCATAGTATGACTGAGGAGTTTAATACCCCTATAGTTACTACAACTTTGAGCATCGCCTTTGTTCTTGAAAAAAGGCACGACAATACTATGCCTCCACTCTGTCGGCATCTTAGAGCCTTTGAGGAGGATGTTGAACAGCTCTGCTAGCCACTGAACTCCGACTTCCCCCAGACAAAGCCACACCTCAATAGGGATCTGATTCGGGCCTACAGCCTTAGCTCTACCCATTTTCATTAGGGAACCCTTTACTTCCTCCTTGCTGATGCTCTCACAGGAACTAAACGAACGAGCAGAAGATAGACTAACTTCTTGCGCCACCGAGTCACTACCTCTAGCCTCATTGAAAAGTTCAAAAAAATACCTATTCCACCGCTCCTTAATAGCCACATCGTTCACTAACACTTGACCCAAATCATCCTTAATAAACTTAACGGGACCCAGGTCGCGCCGCCCTCTTTCCCTAACTTTCGCTAGTTTAAAAATAGCATTCGCTCCTTCTTTGGTGTCTAGGCGCTTGTACATCTCCTCGTAGATCTCACATTTAGCCTTAGTCACTGCCTTCTTAGCCTCTCTTTTCGCCACCTTGTACGCTACAATCTTCAAGATTCTCTCCTCCCCATCATTAACTGACAAAAGCTCCTTAAATAGCGCTTGTTTTGCCTTAACCTTGTTTTGGACCTCCTCATTCCACCACCAAGCCTCCCTAGGTCCACTAGACCTGCCCGAAGAAATCCCTACCACCTTCTCGCCCACTCTCCTAATAGCATTGGCCATGCTGGTCCACATAAGGTTAGCATCGCCCGCACGCAAAAAACCTCCTTCGCGGGTCAGAGACTCCTTGAATACTATCGCCTTCTCACCCTTCAGATCCTTCCAGAGAATCCTAGGTCTAGCTTCTCTAACCCTGCTAACAACACGACCTCTCATGGATAAATCCATAGCCAGCAGCCGGTGTTGAGAAGCACATGCCTCGCTCCGGAACACCTTACAGTCCACGCACGCCCTAGCATCTCGACTGCGCAAAAGAAGGTAGTCAATTTGCGTGTTGTGCCCCCCACTACTGAAGGTGATGAGATGCTCAGCTCTCTTCTGAAAAACAGAGTTAGCAATTACCAACTCATGCGCAGTGGCAAACTCCAACAGTGCGGAACCTCCTGCATTCCTAACACCGAAGCCGAAACCCCCATGCGCACTATGATAACCATCCACCCCCTCACCAATGTGCCCATTGAAATTGCCCCCTAAAATAATAAATTGATCGTCCAGAATACACCCGACCAACTCATCTAAATAGACCCAAAAGGCTTCCTTATCAAGCACACCCAAACCAACATGTGGGGCATACGCACAAACCACATTAACCACCTTCTCCCCAACCACCACTCTAACGGACATAATCCTATCATTGCACCTCTTCACTTCCACGATGTTGTCCTTAAGCTCCTTAGACAAAAGAATGCCCACACCATTGCTCGAGTTAGCAAGGCCTGAATACCACAATTTATAACCGTTCACCTCCCTGGACTGCACCCTCTTCCACCTAGTCTCCTGAATACAAGCCACATCAACCCTTCTCTTACCCAAAACATCCACAAGCTCCAAAAGCTTACCCGACAAGGTGCCCAAATTCCAACTACCAACCCGCAAACAGTGCGACATCGACCAATACAAAACCCAAACGCACTACGAGAAATAAAATGGGGTAATGAATCCAAAAATAAAAATAAGATGAGAATGACAAAGACAATATAAAAGCAAGCAAACCGCATAAAAATCGCAGTAAATTGTAGATATATGGCAGACAAAAATGAAATTTGACAGAAAAGTACAATGATAGGACTTGACACGTCTTGGAGACGAGGAGGAGAAGCGCGGAAGGCTGAAACCGATCGACTCTGAGCAGGGAAAAGGCGATCGATAGGCAACGACACACAGTAGCGGACGGAAACCTGCAAAACAGACCGCTAAAATGCAATACTACTGTTAGATTGACGGGGAGGGATGAATACCACGGTGTAAAGTTATTCTTCCGGCGATACGCCGGCCAGAGATGACCAGCAGCCCGGGGCGGCGCAAGCGTTCATATAATAAAGTTCCATAAATTTCCCGCCACCTTACAAATATAACGAAACAATAACAGTCTCTTTCGTGAGCTTGGACATACATTATTTGATTTTCAGTATCACCAATTATATGTTGTTGTTTTCAGAGTGGTGAATCGATTAAAAATATTGATTTAAAATGATGATAAATCAGAAAATTTTCAAATGAATAATAATGTTTACAGAGGATTATTTTATAATATATAGACATAAATTCTTATATTTAGTAGTTTAGTTTCAAGTATAATATATTTTAATGGTTTATATTCTATCAATATGATGGTTATTTGGCATCCCTTCAATTTCTATTATATTCTTGCAACGTAAAGGCTAAACACTTGAAAAATTTAAATCAAGCTCTTTAATCTAGATCGCTAGATGCATTAAAAGTAAAAATGATAAAATAGATAAGATATTTAGTTCACAAATTTGATCCCAATGGTCTTGATGTTGTGTTATTAATCGATTAAATCAAGTATATCTACTTATGAAATAAAATTGTAACAATCATGGACTACAACAGTTATTCTAGCGCAAGATAAATTTGTCTCCATTTATATTTTTAAAATATTATTTTTTATAATTTATACTAGCAATTATTAAAAGTATTAATGTTCAAAGATATACATTGAACTCTATATTCCGTCATAAGATTACAATTACTCCCTTGTCTGAAATACAACATTTGGCCCAAAAAAGTGTTGTTTTAAGAGTGCAACATTTAATTAAATATCTCAAATCATATCAAACAATCACTTTTTACTTTTTAATCTCCACCACCCACCCACTATCAATACCTTTTATTTTTTAATATACACCACACACTCACAATCAATACTTGCAAAACTTACACATCTATCACATCCAATTATTCTCTTAAATACATCAATTTTAAATGAAATGTTGCTATTCGACTGGATGGAGGGAGTAAAGCAAAATGGAAGTAAATACTTTATTTATCTCACTACCTTTTCCGGCACAAACTTGAAAAAACAGTATAAAATACAAATCATCCCACTATAAGGGGAGAGGGAGTGGGTGCGGGGAAGGAGCGGGGAAGGTGAACCCCCGCACGGGAACACCGCCGCCTCACGGTGAATCCCGCACGGGGAAGGGATTTGCGGGAGTTTTTCACGCATGCGGGGAGGAAGAAAAGAAGAAAAGAGACGTTTGGCTATTTTTTTTTTGTTTATATAGCAGCCTTGCTGCAATTCAAAAGTAAGAAAAAAAAACACACTCCCTTTCCAAATAGTATTATGTAATTTTAATAATATTATGTATTGTTATTTAATTTTAATGAAATATTATGTATTGTTTATGGAGTTTTAATGAAATTTTAGTTTTTAAATAAATTTTAATAGAATTTAAAAAAGAAAAAAGGAAAAAGAAAAAAGAAAAAAAGAAAAAAGAAAAAAAAATGAAAATATTATGTAATTTTAATAATATTACGTAATTTTTTTGTTTATATAGTATTATGTAATTTTAATAATATTATGTATTGTTTATTTAATTTTAATGAAATATTATGTATTGTTTATGGAGTTTTAATGAAAGTTTAGTTTTTAAATAAATTTTAATAGAATTTAAAAAAGAAAAAAGAAAAAAGGAAAAAGAAACAAGAAAAAAAGAAAAAAGAAAAAAAAAATGAAGTGAGTGAAGGGTGAGTGAAGGTGGCGCCTCCAAAAAGGGAGTGAGTGAAGGGTGAGTGAAGAAAAAAGTGAGAGATGACGTGGCGCAAGGGGATTGGTTGGGAGTGAGTGAAGGGGAGAGGAGTTGAGTGATGACTCCCCCCACCCTAAGAAGAAAACAAATACAATATAAAATTATTTATATATTTTATTTAATTCTTATTATTTATATTTCGACTACTTATATACTCCTTTTATCTGATTTTATTTCTCTTATTTTTCTGTCCTATAAAATATTGAAATGGACATAATGAAATGAGAGAAAAAGAGTACCTTATACTCCATCTCTGCTCAAATTACATTCTCATATTTCTTTTTTGATCTGTCCTCAAAACGCATACTAATTTTTAGCAAATATGTTATCTAACAACTAATCACTTTATTTTATAATAAAATGGACTTTTATTCCATTCATAACCTTCATTAATTTTTTAAAACCATTATCATTCCCAAGTGAGAAGGGAGGGAACTATCATTTTTCTAAATTACTCATAAATAATTAGCAACAGTAGTTCTGCAAGAGATCAGTAAACAGTCGAAACTTTTTAACGTGTAGTATGCATATGTCGTATGTGTATTTATTAAATTAAATGAGTAATGCTACTTTCGCGTCTGACGGCGCGAGGGTGACAATGCATACGTGGCGATCCTGTGAAGTGAGATAAAGTGAAATGTCACAATCACATTTATCTCACTTCGCGAGGATCGTACATACTCAAATCAAGTGTCGGCGCCGTTGTCAGTATTGAAAGTAGCATTACTCTTATTAAATTTGTAAAAGACAATATTAGTGTGAGATAAGATGAGGAGAAGGATTTATACAAACCAGAGGACAGCACACAACTCAATGCATAGCGGGACGTTAGGAGCCACTCATTTGCCGTTCCGGACAAAAAACCCTTGTCGTATTCCGAGCTTTATCTAGTGCGAATTAATCCATCGGGTGAGAATGCACCGCATTCCTCATCCTCAATCGACAATGGGAACTCCACGGTTATTATTGGTGTTCTTTTAGACAAAAATGACTCCATTTTGAAAAAATAGCATTTATAATGCATAACTAGTACTCTATCCGTTCATAATAAATTTATTTGTTTTGATTTTGATCGGTCTTCCCAAATACACTTTTGACCATTAATAATTTTAATTAGGAGTGTATTTTGACCGAATATTCGTGAAAATTTTGCGAAAATATTCGGTCAACGTTCAATTCGTGTTCGATTTGATCGAACCCGAACAGTTCACGAACATATTCGTTACATACATGAACCGAACACGAACAAAATAAAGTACGTTCGTTAGTTCGCGAACAAAGAATTTTTTATATATTTATTAATAATTTTACAATAATTAATAAATATATATACAAAATAAAACCTACCATTGCAAAATCCCTAATTTCTAAATCTATCTTCTCTTTTTATTTTTTGCATTATTATTGCATGTATTTTATATTTTTTTATATTTCGGAACACAAACGAACAAAAGAACGATTAAAACGAACCGAACAATCGAACGCTAACGAACGTACTCGAAATATGTGAAATTTTAAGGAACAGAACACAAACAAGTGGTTTGCAATTTTATCGAACACGAATACAAACCGTACAAACTGAATTCTTAACGAATGAACGTTCGTTAAAATCACTGTTCAGTTCGTTCGGATCGTTCAGTTCGAAATACACTCATAATTTCAATTATATATGAATAAAAATTATAAAATAATATTTAGAAAATATATATTAAGACAAATCAAATAAGTATTTACATGACTATAAACTTTTTATATATTGATAGCGATGTATGGTCAACGTTCATAACTTTTGACCAATAAAAGTCAAAACATGCAAGTTTATTGTGGACGGAGGGAGTATGTAATTATTTGGCTAAAAAAGTGGTTGATGTTTTGTTTGGTCAATAAAATGTATTCTGATTTCTATATGAAAATAAATGAATCAAACTATATTTAAAATAAGAAGATTCTTAATAAATGCTGAAAAACTATTTTTATTAATTTTGTGGGTAGGGCCGAGCGGAATGTTAAGGTCGATGCTATTACATGCGATGTCAGAAGATTGTCAGAATAACTCTTTATCTGAATTTTTTTCGAAAGTTCTTTCCTATCACTTTCTGTTCTATTAAGGAACTTCCAATCGTTAGAGGAGGGAACTTTTCAGGTACATGTGCTGATGCATGGGGAAGCAGTTGGACATACTGCAACAAATGTCAAGTATGTCAGTTCGTATTTGTAGTTATCCGCTGAAGGGCTCACTCGGTCGGCCTATGTATCCTCTTCTTATGGTCGGTCCTTAATGCTTCCGTTGTCCCGTGTATGCTCCGAGGACAACATGCTCAATCCCGAAGTTGGTCGGCCTCCACGTGGTAGTGTGCTCGGTCTACAAGTATGACCTCTCGGACCATTGGGTCCAACCTGGTTGGGCCGGTCAAACTTGAACGTTTAAAGCCTTGCTTTGGTTGGATTCACGTATGTGTTGAGATGGATGATGGGTTACACATAGATGTTGAAACACTCATGACTCAGTCGGAAATTCCTCAGCTTCGTAGACCCTTCTCGCAAGGGTCTACCAGACCAGACTCCTTACTTATCAACGACATAATTGACCGCCGAGGTCAAAAGGGTACGATAAAAGATCGACAAAGATAATCAACAATACAAAAGGCCATCGTGGTCAACAATTCCATATCAAGACTATATTTCAATGAGGAAGAAAAACAACAACTCAATTCCACAAAACAACTCACACCATGCAAGGGTGATCAATAGACAAAAAAGCAACTGACTACAAAGACAAAAGAAAAAACTTCGACTCCTATATGATTAGCATCGTTGTCCTTAATCCTCTGTCAAGCTAATCCAGTGACTGCTCCCATGTTGTAAGTACCTGAATGCATAAAAGGCACCCCTGAAACTCGGGGTTTAGCACACTGGAATTTGCTAGTACAAGTACAGAATGTACAAGCTACACGATAAATATCCACACCAAATCCAACGAAATGCAACACAAGCCACAAGATCCCGCACATCACTAAAGGATATTTGCATACACAAGGATACGAATCATACATAAAGTCACTCCTTTGCAAAAGAGAAGTAAAAATATAAAGTTTCTGAGAACCCCCATTGTGTCTAGAGAGTTAGTTCAAAACCTTTGGAAATACTTTGAGAAAACACTGGTAAAATAGTTTGAAACACCATTATTGACTCGGGCCGATTTAAATGGTTTAAGAAGATCTGAGGATCGAAAGGAAATACTTTAGAGTCGTTTCAAAATCTTTCGATATCCTTCACTCAAAATCTTTCTCAGCGAAATTGTGTTTAAGACCATAAAGGACTAACTAACCCTCTGAGGTCCCATCAGAAATCCTTAGTCATTTAATCATTGATTTTCTTACTGATACCTTTATTTAAAAAGGATACGAAAAATATTAAAAAACACGAGTTCATTCGATATCGGGGTCTTAGCTATCACACAAGTATCTTCTTCTCGGAAACCTGCGGGGAGCCTCCACTGGAACACTTGTGCACCGACGTTCACTACACTATGGCGGCCTCCCATTGAAACCATGTCACCGCGCCAGCATCACTCCCGCAAGAGACGCCCCTTGAATTCACGCATTAGGTAACATCGTCGCTCACCAACCATAGGAGCCGCTCGTTGCATCCGACACAGAATGGAGTTTAGACCCCGCCCTCTGCAGCTTTAGATACGAAACATCAAATAAACACAGATTCACGTGGGTAAACCATGCAAGTTTCAATCAGCGTACCATACAACATCAACCACACACTTTCAAGGCAAATAACAGAATAATTCACATCCGCAAAATTTACCAGACAATTAATATCACAGCCATTGGGTTATAACACCCCAGTTCACATATATTTTTATCACGAAAGTCATAAAATCGAACCACCCAAAACAACCACCACTAAACTCAAACCAAATACTATTCAATCCCCGTAATCACGATACAAGGGCAACGAATGATTTTATAAGCATATATATATATATATATATATATATACACACAAAGCACATAATAATACGCTCACAAGAAAATGATATACATCACTCGCGAATACTTCGAAGAACACGGGTCGATCGGAAAGCCCCAAAACCTACAAACTCAGCGAGGTACAACAATAATACAATTACTACGAGGACTACAACAAAAAACGATGGAAAAACATGTCGTACGATCGAAGGAAACCCATTGAAATATTTAATCGAACAAGAAATGTTTAAGTTTTCTCAAGAACACTAAATCACCAATCGGGTTGAATATCACAGAATATGATCATCAATACCCAATAACCCCAATCGATTCATCACAATCGCACCAAAATTGAAATCAAGAACAAAACTTGAAAAGTCAACTATGAGAGATTCGAGAAGATTACCTTCAATCTGGACGAAACTGTAACACCCCAATTCACAAATGGGACATTACACGCCGTAGAATCCTCATGAGGTCTACCAGGCTAACACATGACACACATTCCATACATGAAAATCCCAAAGACACAATCATCAATGTAATGGGGCCGTGGCCTCGGCCAAAACGTTTTAATAGACGTACGTGAAAATATAAGTCGATACCATATCATTGCCCACGCAGGGGACTTTAACTGAATACAATAAAACCAGTCAAATTCCAATACTCAAATAGTATAAATTGGGACGGGACGGGCTCGGGACCAGGACCGGGACCGAGACTTGGATCTTGGCAATTGGCAATTGGTGCTTTGGACTGGTGTTTGGGCCTTATCTTTTAGACCAAATCCGCAAGTCCATTAAGCTTTTCATCTAGCCCATGACTCTTGAGCAAGACGAGAATAACCGAAGTTACTTGTTCGTGTGTTCCTGAAACTGAAGTTTAATTCCTGAAAATGTCGTCCAATCCATCCACCAGTTTTGGAACCATTGGCTCATCAAGCTCTTCTATGGCTCCAATTCACAATGCTGCTCGGCTCATGCCTATCTCCGAGAAACCTCTTGTTTTCTCGGGCACCGACTTCAAACGCTGGTCTCAAAAGATGATGTTCTACATTACTACAATGGGGCTTGTGAGCTTCCTGCGTGAAGAAAAGTCTCTTGTCCCTACTGAGAACGAGGAGAATGTTAGTGCGTACCAACTATGATACATGGGTTCATTCCGACTATCTGTGTCGGAATATGTTGCTGAACGGGCTTGACGATGGCATGTTCAATGTGTTTAACATCAAGGAGTCTGCCAAAGAAATTTGGGATGCTCTTGAGTTGAAATACCGTGTTAACCCTGCTAGCACGAAGAAGTTTGTTGTGATGAGGCTCACCGAATTCCAAATGGTGGATACTCGTCCAATGATGCCCCAAGTACAAGAGTTCCAAACTCTTATACATGATGTTCATTCCGAGGGATGCCTCTACCCGAGGTCTACACTGTGGAGCTCTTGGTCGACAAGTTTCCGCCTAGTTGGAAGGAGTACAAGGGATACCTTAAGCATAAGCGAAATGAGATGACTCTTGAAATTTTGGTTGCTAAGCTCCAAACTGAAGCTCAAGTCCATGATCAAGACTTGAGGACCAAAGCTCCTATGGAGGCTAAGGCTAATCCGACTGAAGGTGGGGGCGGACCATCCAAAAAGCGTCCACGTCCTACCAAAGGCAAGGAAAAAGATGTGACACCTCCAATGAAGTTTACCGGAACGTGCTACAACTGTGATAAGCCCGACCATATGGCGAAACACTGCCGAAAGCCGAATAAGAACAAGGGAAAGGGCAAAGTCAACCATGTCGAGAAGGACTTTGACACTTGGGACAAAGATGACCTTGTTGTCATGATCATCGAGGTAAATCATGTCTCGGAATCTTAACCCTGTTACTTGGTTTCTTGATACAGGTGCGAATATTCACATCCGTGTGAACCGAGACTTGTTTTACACTTACAAGGAGGTTCAAGACCGCTTCATCACCGAGGCAAGTGATCGTACGTCTCCGGTTCTTGGAATTGGGACTGTTGTGATTCAATTCACCTCCGATGTGGAGATAACTCTGAAGGATGTGCTGCATGCTCCGGCAATCTGCAAGAACTTAGTGTCTGATGTCAAATTAGTTAGAGCTAAATTTGATATAGACCTTCGTAGCGATTGTATAATAATGCGCAAGTTTGGCAAGACTCTAGGAAAAGGTCATATTGTTGAGGACATGTTCAAACTTAGCGTTCGTACTTGTAACCCTCCGAAGGTAGTTGCTTATAATAAAGCTACTACTTAGGGCTGGGGGCGGGGCGGGTTGGGGCGGGGCGAAGGTAAAACCGCATCCGCCCCGCAATTTTTGTGCGGTGCGGGTTTTTGCGGGGCGGGGCATTTTTGATATTGAAAACCGCACAAAATCATAGTTTTGCGGGGCGGGGCGGGGCAAATACAATATTTATATAAATATCTAAGTGTTTTCCCTTGTTATATGCGGGGCGGGGCGGTTGTTTGCGGGGCGGTTGGGAAAAAAATAAAACCGCATTCGCCCCGCAATTTTGGTGCGGTGCGGGTTTTGTGCGGGGCGGGGCGAAATCAACATTTGAAATCGCCCCGCATCGCTATTTTGCGGTGCGGTGCGGTGCGGGGCGGGCGGGGCGGTTTGTTTTGCCCAGCCCTACTACTACTTCTGCTTACTTGCTTGAGTTTTACGGCATTGTAGATTAGGTCATGTGAATCTAAATGCTATAAAAAGATTAGTAAACTTAGATTTACTAAAATTAAATGAAATCAATAATCAAAACAATGTGAGATTTGTGTTGAGGGAAAAATGACAAAGCTACCGTTTCATTCGGTAAACCGGAACACAAAACCCCTTGAATTAATTCACACAGACGTATGTGATTTAAATTTTGTGCAAACTAGAGGTGGTAAGAAGTACTTTATCACTTTCATCGATGATTGCACAAGATATTGTTATCTTTATCTTCTGAGAAGTAAAGATGAGGCGATTAAAGCCTTTAAGAACTTCAAGAATGAAGCCGAGACTCAAATACGCTGTCGTATTAAGATGGTTCGAATTGATAGAGGAGACGGATATGTAGCCCCATTTAAGGAATTATGCAATGAGAGTGGTATAATTCATCAAACAACGGCTCCATATGCACCACAATCTAATGGTGTTGCTGAACGTAAGAATAAAACACTTAAAGATGTGATGAATGCCTTATTAATTAGTTCAGGATTGCCCCAGAACATGTTGGGGAAAGCTGTCTTGACAACCAACTACATATTGAACAAGATTGCACGCAAAGGTAAGGATGTTACTCCTTATGAATTGTGGAAAGATAGAAAACCATCGTACAAATATCTCAAAGTGTGGGGATGTTTGGCGAAGGTTGAGGTGCCTCTACCCAAACAAGTTAAAATTAGTCCTAAGACGGTCGATCGTATCTTTATTGGTTATGCACTTAACAGCAGCGCTTACAGGTTTGTAGTACACAAATCGAAGATACACGACATTTATGTAAATACAATGATTAAATCAAGGAATATTGTGTTCTTTGAAAATATCTATCCTTAAAATAATAAGGTTGATCCTAACTCTAGCAAGAGAGTTGATGATGAAGCTACAAGTTCTAAACTTGTAGATGAGCCTATGTGTTCTAAAACCATAGATGAAAATGAAGCCTCTAGCTTGAATCCGGTGTTATTTGAACGACCGAAGAGAAAGCAACCTAGGTCTACACCAGTCAATGTATAACCTATACGAGGTACTAGAGTACGAAAAGTAAAGATATATGGACCAGACTACGTCGTTTTAATATTAAACGGTGAACCGGTATTAGTAAAAGAAGCTTTATCCGGTCCAGATGCGGCTTTGTGGAAAGAGGCAATAGACATCGAGATTGAGTCTATTATGCTGAATCACAGTTGGGTGTTGGTTAAACTACCACCAGATTGTAAGGCTTTAGGATGCAAATGGATCCTAAAGAAGAAGTACAAGTCTGACGGTACTATTCACAAATATAAGGTCCAACTTATAGTTCAAGGCTTTAGGCAAAAAGCTAGTTATGATTTCTTTGATACCTACTCGCATGTGACAAGACTTACATCTATTTGCTATTGCTGATTTGCGCAATCTCGAGATTCATCAAATGGATATTAAGACTGCATTCTTGTATGGGGAGCTAGATGATGAAATCTATATGAAATAATCAGAAGGGTTTGTGGTACCTGGGAAAGAGCACATGGTATGCAAACTACAACGGTCTTTATATGGTTTGAAACAAGCATCTCTGCAGTGGCATTTGAAATTTGACGAAGTGATGTTGTCAAATAGTTTCAATATCAATGAGAGTGACAAATGTGTCTATGTTAAGAAAACGGGTGACAATTACGCTATCGTTTGTCTATATATAGATGACATATTGATAATGGCTATCAACTCTCGTGTGATTGGTGAAACAAAATGAATGCTAAGTAAGAATTTTAGCATGAAAGATATGGGTTTGGATGATATTATTCTTGGAATTAAAATTCTAAAAATGCCTAATGGAATTGCTTTGACGCAATCTCATTATGTTGAGAAATTGTTAAGGAAATTCAACGCTTTTGATAAACCTATTGCTAAGACTCCTTGGGAACCGAATGTTCATCTGAATGATCATAAAGGTGAACATGTGGGTCAAGATGAATATACTAAGATCATTGGGAGTTTGATGTATCTGTCAAAATTGTACCCAGCCTGATATAGCATGCTCGGTTCAAATGTTGAGTAGCTACACAGCTAATCCAAGTAAAGAACATTTGAGGGAACTAGAGCGAGTACTGGGTCATTTAAAATATACTCATAACTTTGCAATTCATTATTCAAGAGAGCCTGGTGTACTTGAAGGGTATAGTGATGCTAACTGGATATCCAAATCGAAAGACTCGTTTTCTACGAGTGGATATGTGTTCACTATTGTGGGTGGTGCTGTATCTTGGAACTCCAAGAAACAAACTTGTATTGCAAGGTCTACCATGGAATCTGAATTCATAACTTTGGATAAAGCTAGTGAAGAAGCTGAACTGAATGGCTTAAGAATTTCCTCGAGGATATTCCATGTTGGACGAGACTTGTGCCGTCTATGTTTATGCACTGTGATAGCCAAGATATTATTGAACGGGCACAAAATATGTTTTATAACGATAAGTCTCAACTTATTCGTCGATGACATAAGACCATGAGGCATTTGATCTTGAATGGGATTATCTCGATTGGCTATGTAAGGTCAATAGATAATCTGGTGGATCCACTGACAAAGAGTATTAATCGAGATCAAATGTATAAATTGTTGAATTGGTGTTAAATCCACATCTTAAGGATGATTATAGTGGAAACACAACCTTGTAGATTAGAGGATCCCAAGAGCTTGGTTCAATGGGATAACGAAATTATAATAATCTGTGTGTTAAACAGTCAAACATACCTATTCTCTGAGAACAGTGAGTGCTTGTTTACCTACATGCGGTGAGGTTAAGTCTTATGACTCTTTGATAGGATGGAAAATGTAGACCTCCCAAAAACCCGGTCTAAAGGAGCCCAAAAATGAACCGAGATACCGACCTCCGGGTAAAAAGGAGAGGCCCGGACAAAGGGAGTGATAAGTGTCAGTTTTGTACACTTATCCATGGTTTGTATCGATAAAATTCACCCATAATTGAGCTAGTCTACTCGTTTTTTGCTTTTAATTTATTATTTTTAATAATTTTATTTTTATCGGATGATGATCGGATTAAATAACTGAATTACTCAAGAAACATGTTTAATAAATATTCGCTTTATTGAATTTTGATATATTCATGTTGTAGGGCTTTCCGAGACGAATTCGGCAATCTTTCCGGATTCAAAATCAGAGTTATATATCAAAAGTTATCATCCGAAGAAAATCTGGGGCAAAAACGCAAAGTCTAAGAAATTGCAGTGCAGCGTAACTATCAAAGCTTCAAATGAGCAAATTTAAGAAGCCACGTTACGGCCGTAACATTCAGGAGTTACGGCCGTAAGTCACCCTAGTTACGGCCGTAACTCCTGAATGTTACGGCCGTAACTCTTGACAGATTGCTATGATTTATCTAATTTTTTATACTTTTGGTGTATTATTGAGGGGATGGCTGGCATTGATCCGATCTAATGTAATAATGCTGGAGTTTTGGAGCTATTGGATAACTTTAGATGAATAAATAAACCTCTTAGATCCTTCATCATGAATCATTCATCTTATAATTTTTCATTTTTTTTGTAAACTTTTCTTTTTGTGTGAAGAACACACTTGTGTTCTTGAGTGATCTTTGTAAGTGTGGTATAACATATGTTGTTCAGAGAGTTTATTGTTTCTATCTCCTTTATCTACTAAGGGAGTTAGGATCAATTCTTTCTCTTGATTCAACTAATAATGACAACACAAGCTTGTAATATGTGTAATAAACCCTTCATGGGCTAAGTAACCTTTAGTTGGGTTTATAAACAAGGTTAGTCATGTTATTTATGTTTGTATAAAGATCTATTGTGAATTGCTTATTATTGTGTGTGATTTTCATTGTTTTAACAATCTTTATTTATTTGGCCAATAAATGACGATATTTATGGTCTTCATATGTTTCGAAAGAAAATATGTTTGATTAGATCAAATGATCTTCACTCTAAGTTGTTCTAGGGGATAGAAACATACCTATAGTCCTTAGATGATTCTTTGAGTTATTTTCATAAATTCTAATGCTATGTATTGAAGCCAATCAACATAGAAATATAGTGGATTGATTCAATATGTAAGGGGCGTTTTATAGTTCGAAAGAGAAACTGTCTTTTTAAGGAAAATCGAATCTACACAACATAATAAGTAAATTCATTTTATGATCTCCTATACATCTTTTATAACTAATGACGAACTAAGTTTGTAATCCCAACTATTTCATATCGTTAATCAATCTATTATTATTGCTATCTTTTTATTTCCTTATAATATTAGAACTATTATTGCATTTTCTTTGCAAATATTAAACCAAACTTTTTAATTGTGTGTTTCACTTATCATAGTATCTATAAAAATAGACTAATAGTGTATAATTCAAATTATAACCAAATTTCCTTATGGGATCGATAAACCGGACTCAAAAAGTCCACTTTACTACTTGATACGATATCGTGCACTTGCGATAGTTACACTAAAAGCGTGTCAAGTTTTTGGCGCCGTTGCCGGGGAAGTATAAGTTATATTTGAAATCTTACATTGTAAACTATTTTTATAGGTACAAATTTCTCGATGTTGTAACTTAGTACTCAATTGTGTTTGTCCGGTCAAGTGGCGGATAACGGTACTCCGTGACTATTAAAGTCGGATTTTGATTTCCCACAACAAGCGATATTTGTAGATATTTTCTTCAATTATTTTCATTGTCATTTTATTTTTATTTTTTTATGGAAGAAACATTGTATAAAATCGAAAAAAGGTTTCCCTTTCTAAGCAAAAATGCAATTTTAAAAATTTACAAGACAAGGCTTGAAAGGATGAGGTTGCTTATGAATAAAAGCATACCTTTTGACATAAGATTCATTATCGAAGCCAAAGTAAGAATAGAAGGTGAATTCACAGAAACACCGACTAGATTTTTACCAGGGCTTGGAAAAAGTTCATATGCCAAGAAACGACGAGCAAAGATGCTAGCCGTTTGCTATAAATGTGCTAGATGGAACTGTAATGTAAAATGTCGATCTTTAGGAATTCCATATACAAACAGAGAAGATAAACTTCAGTTCATTAATGATGGTACGAATAAGGAGAATTTAGATAATATCGAAATTTCTCTTGACACGCATCCTAGTGGACTTGTATATTACGAATTCAATGTTTGTGGAATAAATTCAAACTAGAATATGAACAACGTCTTGGGAATCGCGTTAAAAGACCCTGTTTGCCAATTTGTAAGAAAATTGGATGAGAAGCTTCTCCCGACTCATAGAAGGCGTTTAGGCCGTTTCGAACGTAAAATCAGAGGAAGATGTGAGCCATAATCACAACTCTTTGTACATACGCGTAAGTATCTTTTATTTTGTCGTGTGGTGAGATTTTACGAATAAAAATGTGATACGCGATAAATGCTTTCATTATTCTATAGAGTAGTTGAAGCACAATCAAATGCAATCACAAACTTGTTAAACAATTTTACCTTCTTTTTCTTCTATAAATAAACTTTCTCTTGGTTTCTTTCATTCATCCCTCAAACTTGCACTTTTCTGCTTCTCTCTAAAAAAATTTTCTTTTCAAAAATGGAGTCATCATCTTCAACAAAAAAATTTAACACGGTATGCATTTTTGGTGGAGCTAGTTACGGAAAAGAGGCATGCTTTCAGCGACCCACAACTTGGGTCGTACCTTAGGAAAAAAATGCATTCATGTAGTTTACGGAGGAGGAAGTCTAGGATTAATGGGACGAGCTCATACCTATATGGAAGGAGTAAGAGTGTTGGGAATAATCCCAAAACCTCTGTTTGAAAGTACAATCACCGGTCAACTATTGGAGATGAGTTTAGATCGTGAATATGCAAGATCGCATAACTCACATGATAAATAATTCGCGCCTTTATCACCCTTCCCGGTGGTTTTGGCACCCTTGAGGAACTTTTTCATGTGGTTACCAGAGCCCAGCTAAATGTTCATCAAAAACCAATAGGTGTGCTTAATGTCAATGGTTTCTTTGATGGTTTACTGTCTTTCATCGACTACTCTGCTGAAAAGGGGTTTATTTCCGAGCGTGCAAAACGAATCAGAGTCGTTGCAACAACACCAGAAGAACTAATCAGAAAACTCAATGAATTTGTTCCTCAACCAGATCCAGCTCTAGCTAAAATTGTCTGGGTAGAAGATTTTACCGTGAGAAAACGAAAAGTGGATTCATTCCTCTCCCTTTGATAACCCATGTCGGACCTCTTGTATTTTTACTTTCTGTCGTGTGTAATAATCGTGCTAAATGGTGGCAGCTTAAGGAGTTTCTTCTTGATCTCTTGACGCGCATCTATTCGCGATTTATGTATTGTTATTTTATTACTTTAATGTTTATTGCGTGTTTTTTATAAAAACTTTGATGGCAGCGTAAGGCGACTCCTCGGACTTTCTTGATGCGCATCTTAAAAATTGTGTTATACTTACGAGTATATTTTATTTTCTTTTGTTGTGTGCCTCGTATATTTATTCTCTTGCAGATTCTAAAAGGCGTTAGCTCAGACATCAACTTTCTTAACAGGGAGTATTCTGTTTTTCTGCATTGATTTTTATTTTATTTTTATTTTTAAAAAAAACGAGACAGTTTTATTTTCAAGTTTGGGGGTGGTTTGTTTTAGTATTTTGGTGTGTTGTAATTTTGGTGTGTTTTGATTGATTTGGTTATTTGCCTTAATTTTTTTTATTATATATATATATATATAGTATTTTGATTTATGAGATTTCTAGATCTGGCCATAACACCAATAAATTAGCTATATACAAGCTTCTAAATCGTTTTAACCGGTAAAAAAAAAATTTTGTATATTCCAAAATTTTTGAGCCTTAATCTCTCTTTCCAAGCCTTGTAATTATCATATAAAATCGAGTCATTCGTTATCTTGAGAAAAGAAGAATCAATTGGTTGATGAAAAATAAAACTGAAATTTACTTAATTTGTGGAGTTTTTGATTTTTCATGCTTAACTAAAAAATAATTTTCTGCAAAAATTCTATTCCCTAAAAAAAAGGAGTCATTGGTGAAAAGAGCTACACGTTAGCAAATAACGGTGTGAAAGCTATCACCTAAAAAAATAAATGACGAAAAGGAGAAGTGTTGAGCAGCAACAGCTGCCTAATTTTGGAAGTCTTAAATTTTGCTAAAAATAAAGGACTAACCATTGTTGGTGCGTAGCTGCCGTCTCAGAAAATTGGTGAAAAGAGCTACACGTTAGCAAATAACGGTGTGAAAGCTATCACCTTTTTTAAAAAAGAAAAAGAAAAATAATGAGATAGAAATTGTGTTAGTGAAAAGAGCTACACGTTAGCAAATAACGGTGTGAAAGCTATCACTAAAAAGGGATGTAGTTTATGAGCAGATTTGAATTAATTAGCAGCTGAATTTCAATACACTCAATTTTGTGAAAATCACAATATTTGATGACGCCAATAAAATTCTTCTTCATATTGAGTCGAAAAATAAACGTGTGATCGAGAGCAACCATTAAAGGGAGTCGTGTGTATCACGAGTGGGAAAGAAATAATCAACCTATTGGGGGGAAACCTTATATTTTGGAATTACAAAATAAAAACCGTGTTTTAACTTCAAAAATAGTAGTAGATTTATTTTGAATCTTGATTCATTTCTATCTACTGTATAAAGCTGGTTGTTATTTATTAATGGCATTTTGATCTCCTTTTCTCTTTTTATATATTTTAATTTATGTGTGTATTAATTTTCTTATTTTTGTTTTTTTTTTTATTTTTTTATTTTTGGAGTGTGAATAATAAAGAGTCTTGCTCGGGACTAGCAAGAATTCAAGTTTGGGGGTGTGATAAGTGTCAGTTTTGTACACTTATCCATGGTTTGTATCGATAAAATTCACCCATAATTGAGCTAGTCTACTCGTTTTTTGCTTTTAATTTATTAGTTTTAATAATTTTATTTCTATCGGATGATGATCGGATTAAATAACTGAATTACTCAAGAAACAACATGTTTAATAAATATTCTCTTTATTGAATTTTGATATATTCATGTTGTAGGGCTTTCAGACGAATTCGGCGGTATTTCGGATTCAAAATCGAGTTATATATCAAAAGTTATCATCAGAAGAAAATCAGGGCAAAAACGCAAAGTCTAAGAAATTCGAGCTGAAAACGTAACTATCAAAGCTTCAAATGAGCAAATTTACGAAGCCACGTTACGGCCGTAACATTGGGAGTTACGGCCGTAAGTCACTAATTCTGGCCGTAACTCACGAATGTTACTGGCCGTAACTCTTGATTGCTATGATTTGTCTAATTTTTATACTTTTGGTGTATTATTGAGGGATGGTGGCATTGATCCGATCTAATGTAATAATGCTGGAGTTTTGGAGCTATTAGATGACTTTAGATGTATAAATAGACCCCTTAGATCCTTCATCATGAATCATTCATCTTATAATTTTCCATTTTTTTTTGTAAACTTTTCTTTTTGTGTGAAGAACACACTTGTGTTCTTGAGTGATCTTTGTAAGTGTGGTATAACATATGTTGTTCAGAGAGTTTATTGTTTCTATCTCCTTTATCTACTAAGGGAGTTATGATCAATTCTTTCTCTTGATTCAACTAATAATGACCACATAAGCTTGTAATATGTGTAATAAACCCTTTATGGGCTAAGTAACCTTTAGTTGGGATTATAAACAAGGTTAGTCATGTTATTTATGTTTGTATAAAGATCTATTGTGAATTGCTTATTATTGTGTGTGATTTTCATTGTTTTAACAATCTTTATTTATTTGGCCAATAAATGACGATATTTATGGTCTTCATATGTTTCGAAAGAAAATATGTTTGATTAGATCAAATGATCTTCACTCTAAGTTGTTCTACGGGATAGAAATATACCTCTAGTCCTTAGATGATTCTTTGAGTTATTTTAATAAATCCTAATGCTATGTATTGAAGCCAATCAACATAGAAATATAGTGGATTGATTCAATATGTAAGGGGCGTTTTATAGTTCGAAAGAGAAACCGTCTTTTTAAGGAAAATCGAATCTACACAACATAATAAGTAAATTCATTTTATGATCTCCTATACATCTTTTATAACTAATGACGAACTAAGTTTGTAATCCCAACTATTTCATTTTATCGTTAATCAATCTATTATTATTGCTATCTTTTTATTTCCTTATAATATTAGAACTATTATTGCATTTTCTTTGCAAATATTAAACCAAACTTTTTAATTGTGTGTTTCACTTATCATAGTATCTATAAAAATAGACTAATAGTGTATAATTCAAATTATAACCAAACTTTCTTGTGGGATCGATAAACCGGACTCAAAAAGTCCACTTTACTACTTGATACGATATCGTGCACTTGCGATAGTTACACTAAAATCGTGTCAGGGAGTCCGACCCGACTGACCCTATCACGAGGTCAGTAAACTAGAATATCCGCAAAGATTAACAAACTAGCCGACCTCTTTAATAGGAGAGGAATGTCCCGACCTAGGGGGGCCTTCATAGAATAGACCGACCTACATACCCTAACCCGAGGTTGGGAGCATCCGAACTCATGAAGATTAGGCTCCCGAAAGGTTAGGTTTTGACCGCAAAGATTAACAAACTAGCCGACCTCTTTAATAGGAGAGGAATGTCCCGACCTAGGGGGGCCTTCATAGAATAGACCGACCTACATACCCTAACCCGAGGTTGGGAGCATCCGAACTCATGAAGATTAGGCTCCCGAAAGGTTAGGTTTTGACCTACCTGACAGAATCCCAGAGATCCAGAGGCGGATAAGCTGCAACCCAAATCCAGGATATCCAGGGATGGGAAGTCGTAGTCTAAATCCCTGAATATCTGGGATCTTCTCTGAAGGCCTCAAAGGAAAGGCGGCCCCTCCCTTATATAAATAAGGGAGAAGCCTTTCCTCCCAAGGCCAAGCATTCTGCCATTAGAGAGAGAAATATTAAAAAAAAAAGAGAAACATCTTAGAGGGAGAAAGGCATTTTATATACTTGGGGGTTGTTTCAGATAGACTTCTGAGATCAACCCGGTTCATGGTAACTAATCAGTTCGGGTTCATCAGTGGCGCCGTCTGTAGGAACGTATGACATCGAGTCACATCAGAGTTGAGACGTGAGATTAACAATGTTGGAACATTTTGTTCCATACATGTATTAATAGTGTTTTGATGATTAAAGTTGTTACGCAAAACAAAACAACAAAAAGGTGAAGCAAAGCATCCAAGGAAACGAAGTGCAAAAAACTGGATTTATACAAGCTTAACGTACGTAATAAGATTCTCATAGCGTACGTAAGATGTGCAGCCTAATGTACATAATAGTTGTTGTTTAACGTATGTAATGTGTTGTTTGAGAGTTCAAACTAGAAGAACGTTGGACGTGTCAAAGTAAAAAAGGCGGCAACGGATATATGACATCAGCAATAACGTATCGTTAATGTACGTAATGCAAGTTTGAAAGCGTACGTAATGAAGAGAGAAGGATGCTACTGGACTCAAACTGGGAGATGTTAACGTACGTAACCAGTCAAGGTTAACGTACGCAATAGAGCTAGCGTACGTAATGGATAACTGATTGCGTACGTAATGAAGGTACAGGGAGCTAACGGCTAGTTTGATGGAGAAGGCTATAAATACCATTCCTATGGTATTGTTTCACCACAACAACTTCAAGCAAATGATACATTCATCAGAGATTGATATACTTACAGTGTTGTTGTGATATTGAGCTTATATTGTTAGTTTGAGTGTTTATACATTCAACACATACACGAGAGGTAAAAGAAAAGATACGGTTGGATTCGGTGTTATTAGGATCAAGGATCCGGCATTATTAGAATCGCAATCGATATCTTCGTGAGGTTTATCTAGTACCCATAGAAATCTAGAGCGGTTGATTCCCTATCCGATAGAAAAGAAAAACGGTTTAACTTGGATCGACACAAAGACAAGTACAAGTGGTTTATCACGGACCAATAGAAGACGTGATTGTAATGGTTATCCCTGGACCGATAGAAGAGAGGTGCAGAGGTTGATCTTCATTCTATTGAAAAATATACCGAGAGAGGACATAGGCTCGATTATAGCCGAACCTCTATAAATCCGTGTGTCGTTTATTTTCTGCACTTTATATTTACGCTTCTGCACAACGGCGCATATTCCAATTTTGCTCCAACAATTGGTATCGGAGGGGTACCTCCAATAAACAGCTTAACATCCGAGGAGTCGATCCAAATGGTGTTTCAATATGCTCCAGTCGAAGGCCTTACTCTCAATCGACCATCATTTTTTGATGGCTCAAATTTCATGACGTGGAAGAAAAAGATGTCCATATTCGTCCGAGCATATGACATCGAGATTTGGAAAGTAATATGTCTTGGTCCGAAAATTCCTCTCAAATCCGACGGTACGCTTAAATCTTTCGAAGAATATGATGACACGGATTGGAAGAACGAACATCTAAATTGTAAGGGTACTCAATTTCTATTTTGTGCCTTAAATCCGAAAGAGGTCAATCGTATCTCATCATGTGAAAGTGCTAAAGAGATGGAAAATTCTTGAAATCACACACTAAGGGACAACTCAAGTCAAGGACAAATATCAATATGCTTCTCCATGACTACGAGTTATTCATGATGAAGGGTGACGAGTCCATCAGCAACATGCTCGATCGATTTTCGGTCATCACCAATGGGCTAGCTTCATTCGGTAAACCATTATCAAGTAGTGAGAAAAGTCAAGAAAATATTAAGATCACTACATGCTGAATGGGACAGAATGGTGACGATGATTATGGAATCGAAAGATCTCGATAATCTTGATTTTAGTACCCTCGTTGGTTCACTAATAAATTACGAGTTTGTCCTTAAATCTCGAAATGCAAAGCCGAAACCAAAGGAAAGATCGATAGCCTTGAAGGCTAAGATGTCTAAAAGAGAAGAAATCCCGGTGGACGAAAGCGACGAAGAATCGGCATATTATGCCAAAAATATTAACAAGTTTCAAACCTTATTAAACCGGAGAAAGAAAGACATCTCGCGCGAATCTAAGAAATTCGACAACAATTGTCGATTATGTGGTAAACCAGGTCACTTTGCAAAGAATTGCCGAGCTAAACCCAAGAAAGAGGTTCTCGTTGCAACATGGAGCGATGAAGACGAAGATGATGATTTTATCGATCAAAATAATCTCGCTCTCATGACCCGGAGTTCATTCGACGATAGCGACATTGAAAGCCACGTAAGTAATTCTTATGACGAACTTTTTGAAGCATTTGAATTATTGCATACGGACTATCAAAATGCTTTATCCGAAATTAAATCCCTTCAATTTAAAAATAAATCATTGGAAATTGAAAATTCCAAAATTCTTGAAAAGAGAAAGTTTATCGAGATCGATCATTCTAAATGCCTTGAAAACGAAAATATTATAAAGGATGATCTTATTAAAATTCAAACCGAGCTTAAAAAATTAACGAAGAAATTTTCTCTCGGAAACGAGAAATTTGAAAATATGCCCTCGGTTCAAAAGTTTACTTTATATAAACAGGGGTTGAGATTCAAACCTCGTTCTAAAAACGAATCCTTAAATTTAAAGATACCCCATTGCGAAAAATATTTGAAAATTGGGCATCATATTTTGAACTGTAAAAGCCCACGTCGGACGATTAAAATTAAAAGGATTTGGGTTCCTAAAGGAACAAATATTTCAAATATCATCTATATTTCAAATGAAAAACCAACTCTCGGTTGGATCCCCAAAAAATTAATTTTTATCAAAATATATTTTACTTAGGGGGAGTAATAGTTTTTTAAAGGGGAGATAATATTTCAGGGGGAGTTTATACCCTATACATGCATATAGTTATATTCATCAATTGGTATCGCATATTTTTTATACATCAATTTGGTATTTATCATTTTATTGTCATTTATTACACTTTTTGATGAAAACAAAAAGGGGGAGAAAGGAGAAAAGAAAAAGAATGGGATTAACCCTGAAAGGGGGAGAAAGTCAAAAAGATATAGTTGAAAAGAAAAATGTGGAAACATCGAAAAGATGATGAAAATTTAAAAATTCGAAAAGAAAAAGAAAAGGAATGAAGGAGTCGAAAAAGAAATGGGAGAAGAAACTAACGAAACGGACAAAGTCGAAAACTTTGGCCTGTACACATATACATATATTTGTATTTTTGCAGGTAAATCCCATTGACGAAGTGTTGTTTTGTAATCATCAAAAAGGGGGAGATTGTTGGAACATTCTGTTCCATACATGTATTAATAGTGTTTTGATGATTAAAGTTGTTACACAAAACAAAACAACAAAAAGGCGAAGCAAAGCATCGAAGGAAACGAAGTGCAAAAAGCTGGATTTATGCAAGCTTAACATACGTAATAAGATTCTCATAGCATACGTAAGATGTGCAGCCTAACGTACGTAATGGTCGTTGTTTAACGTACGTAATGTATTGTTTGAGAGTTCAAACCAGAAGAACGTTGGACGTGTAAAAGTAAAAAAGGCAGCAACAGATATATGACGTCAGCAATGACGTATCGTTAACGTACGTAATGCAAGTTTGACAACATACGTAATGAAGAGATAAGGATGCTACTGGACTCAAACTGGGAGATGTTAATGTACGTAACTAGTCAAGGTTAACGTACATAATAGAGCTAGCGTACGTAATGGATAACGGATAGCGTACGTAATGAAGGCACGTGGAGCTAACGGCTAGTTTGATGGAGAAGGCTATAGATACCATTCCTATGGTATTGTTTCACCACAACAACTTCAAGCAAACGATACATTCATCAGAGATTGATATACTTACATTGTTGTTGTGATATTGAGCTTATATTGTTAGTTTGAGTTTTATACATTCAACACATACACGAGAGGTAAAAGAAAAGATACGATTGAATTTGGTGTTATTAGGATCAAGGATCCGACATTATTAGAATCGCAATCGATATCTTCGTGAGGTTTATCTAGTACCCATAGAAAGCTAGAGCGGTTGATTCCTTGTCCGTATGAGTGGTTTATCACGGACCAATAGAAGACGTGATTGTAACGGTTATCCCTCGACCGATAGAAGAGATGTGCAAAGGTTGATCTTCATCCTATTAAAAAAGATACCGAGAGAGGACGTAGGCTCGATTATAGCCGAACCTCTATAAATCCATGTGTCGTTTATTTTTCGCACTTTATATTTACGCTTCCGCACAACGGCGCATATTCCGATTTTTCTCCAACAAACAATGATAGAAGAGACAATCCAGAAGAAGATCGGAGAGCTAGCGCCCATAAATCTGGAAGAACAACTAGCGGCTGCGGGGGGGGGATAATTCCATAAAAAACACTCGTCATCCTGGGAGAAGAAGCTACACCGATCACAATCCCCCTAATGAAAGAAGCATTAGCCGACATAATCGCTAGTGCAATCCAGAAGAGCCAGGAGGTCGAGAAGCAAAGAATGCCACGAAAAATAATACACATCCTCTCGGACAGACTGGATGAAACCAGTCAGTAGGAAGAGCATGGGGAAAGCCATCCGAGGACGTGGGAACAATCTAGACAAGAGAGAGTACTGGATCCACTCATATCAGGTATAGAGGACGAGCTAGAAGAGTTACGACAAAAGGTCGCGAGGAGGGACTCAGAAAACCATCCGGGCCATCCCTTCTCTGGGGAGATATTGCAGGCCGAACTCCCGTACAGATTCAGGACGGTCACCTTTACTTATGACGGAATATCGGACCCTACCCGACATCTGTATCGATTCGAAAACATGGCGGTACTCCACCGATACTCGGACCCCATGAGCTGCAGAGCATTTTTAGCTACATTGATGGAACTAGCTCAGGATTGGTTTCACCAGATACCACCAGGGACGATTACTATCTTCAAGACTTTCAGCTCAGCATTCCTGACCCACTTCTCGGGCGCTAGAGTGCATCAAAAAATATTCATGTCTTTATTCAGCATCAAGCAGTACCCCGGATATTCGTTAAGAACTTATGTAACTCGGTTCATAAAGGCATGTCTAGAAGTGCCCTCATCATCTGAGGAGGTGAAAGCAAGCGCCCTGATGCAAGGAATACAGCCAGGACTACTTCGTATGTCTCTCACCAAAAATCCGGCCCGAACATATGACGAAGTCCTAGCTCGATGTTCTAAATACATCAACGTCGAAGAAGCCGAAAAATACATGGAGGAATTGCAGGAAAAGCCCGAGGAAGGGGAATGAGGAACTAGCAGGGTGGTGTAGCACGAGGTGTATACCTTTAGAGGAAATCTCCTGCTATTATAAATCAACACTTTCCCTTTCATTTTGCACGACGCAAAAACCGTCTCTCTCTAAAATCATCCTCCAGCCTCCTCACTCAAGTTCTAGCCTTCTTAGCCTCATATTATCGTAGTAGAAATGGTTGTTCAAGTTCCGAAGAAGGTTTTTAAGGTGTTGTCTTCCAATATTCACCGTTCTTCATTGTTCTTCCTCGTCCGTCATCAAGTAAGGTAAGTTTATCAAGTCTTTGAATCCATTTTGATGATGATAGTATGTTGTACCATATTTCGGGTGTTTTGGGTAGTTTAGAACTCTTGATGATAATCGAACCGTGAAAAACTAGCACTAACCTTAATCTAAGCCTATCTCAGACTAGCATTTGTATATCTTGTTGTGAAGATTTTATACTGGACTGTAACCTTATGAGTAAACCTACCTTGCCAATGCTATTGGGTTAGTTACGTAATAGATTGTGTTTAGTTGTTCGATTTTCGTTTGTTAAACTCGTTGGGATTGTTAATATGAATTAGTTATCAAAATACAAATTAGATAAACAATCACATATATTAGGATTTCACCGGAATTGTACTTGTCCGTTCTACCCTAGGGTTGTGGAATTTCGAATTTGAGTAATTAGCGAATTTATAAGTGGATATAGTTGTAGCCGCATCGTAGAAATATTGTATAAGAACATTGTGGTTAAAATGATGTGATAAAGTGATAATCGATGGAATGAGTATTTAAGTAATTCGCATTGTTATTACACATAGAATTTTGGTTTCAACATTATGAATCGAACTAGGTTTAGAATCTTATCGATGGGGGTAATTGTTGCTATTCGTCATTATCGCCATGAGGTATTGATCGTCGAATATGTAATAGGTTGAGCTCTCGATTGTGGGCGTTCGAGCTGTTGTGTCATCAAGGGACTCTCGTCGGAATTAAGGCAAGTGATACCTTGCTCATACTATGTTATGTTAAATTCCAAAATTTAAAGTATGTCACTAGTTGTGGTATTTGTGTTCGTTTTACTTACCTACGTCCGGAGTATTCCTGTGTAGATACTTTCGTGACCCTTGATTGCGACATTGGGAGTTTATGTGTTGATATACTGTACGGAACCATGTTGAGGGATAAAACTTGAATGGTACCCACGTCCAAAGTATTCCTGTGTAGATGCTTCCGTGACCCTTGGTTGCGACCTTGAGAGTTTATGTGTTGATAGAAAAGATAATGTTGAGTATCATGTGGTCTATTGCTAAACCAAATAATAATATTGTACCGCGGATTTATATTATTCTATCAATGAACTTTTGATCGTATTGTCTGACCGAGATTGGCTGGCACGATTCGTGGTGCCAGGCAAATTTATTTAATATGTGCAGGACATTCCCGAAGGTTCCGGTCAGGCTTAAGCAATGTTTGGAAAAAGCCTTGTTATCTCGTTTCTTTAAATTGAATTCTGAAATATCCCACGTTTATGTAATAGTCATGTTTGCGAACTTGTTTTTTTAAGTACTTCGTTTCGCAATTATACCATTATGGAACTATTTTCACACAAATTATTTAATGGAAAAATCTTAAAGTCTTAATAAAAAAATGCCTTGTGGGTCCCACATGGGATTCACGGCACTTTAACATTCCGGTTAATTTTGGGGGCGTTATATTATTATTATTAATAATAATAATAATAATAATAAGAAACTCATAGGGTTTACAAGAAATTAGTGGGGAGCCGAGAAACAATCTGAGCCCCCGCTCCTCTAGCTATAGCGAAGCTAACCATACTAAAAATATGAGCAGCAGCACGTCCTCCAATGTCTTGGGTCACCGAGAATCTTCGAATACGTTTTAGTAAGGCCACATCATCCTTCTCAAGTTCTCCAAAAGAAGAGAATGAAAAGGGGAGAAACCCATATCCCATATCCGAGCATTTAGCCTCGTACTTGACGCGTTTACGCTGTGCGGCTTCAATCACCGCACGACCCGGCACAAAGTCAACCATGCCAGTTTGCGTCAAGGGCGATGACCTTGTCAGATCAACACATACATCAAGCCCACCATCCCATGAGTAAAGTAACATATCAGCTGGACGTAAGGGTTTGTCCCTTTCCCCAATAAGCCCAATATCAACCACCTTACGTGCCGAAATCCAGGACCGAGAACATATGTCAACAAGAACATCACGCACAACATTATGCCGATGTTTAATACCAATAATACCCGCGCACGATACAGCATGGTCCCCATAAATATCCCCAGTAAAGACCTTGGAACAAGCTGAGCACGACATCTGAAAAGAAAAAAAGGGAACACCTAGCCGATAGCACAACACACATCGGTAAGTCCTGGCGTTCATAGTCTGTCCTAAACCAGATATTGGAACCACTCTGAGCCAATCTGAAGTGTAGTCCTCCTTTTGCGAATTCCATAACGCCATCTGCCGAGAAGATAGGCGAAAGGTAGATTCAACCATCTGGGTAACCCGTGCGAAATGTATATCTGCCAATTTCTTCATGAGTTTGGGGGCAGCGATCTCACTCAGGTTACTCAAAAGGTCCATATCCATTTTCACATTAAAAGTACATAATGCATCATCAAAAGAAGGGCCAGAAGTCACAATACCGGTATGTCGGAGAAGCTTAGTTTATAAGCTAGCAGATTGAAGTCTAGAAGCAAGGAAAACATAGTTCAAGACATCACCTGCAGAATATACACCAAGTCCCTCAAAAGTAAAGGGTAAGGTGGCAAGTCTCCATTGCCAATCACCAAAACTAGGTTGATACTTTGGTGATATTTGGGACATTTGGGGCATATTTATTAGTATTATCATTATTGTTATTATGATTGTAATTAATTATATTATTATTATACTATATATTTTTATAAGTTTTTATTATTTTATTAATTTTATTATTATTATATTATATTTATTATTTTTAATATTTTCTATATTATTATTATTGTTATTATTTTTTTATTCTTATTTACTCTTAATATAAATTTGATTCGATTGACGAGTCCATTCGATTCGATTCGATTCGGTTTATTCACCCAAAAGACTGAAGTCTAAGTAATTTAAATAGTATATAGTAAGTAAAAGCAAAAATTAGTTTTTATAACTATTTTTTAATAACCGTTGAATGAATTTAACTTTCAAAGGTCCACCAAATTACAAAAAGTTTAAATTTACCAAAATCAAAATAGATAAATTGAATTTGTCACCAGAATTTATTGAATTAATTCAAACAGTAAGTTAATTTTATAACTAAAACCGCTGACTCAAAAGAAATTTTTAAGTAAATACGAGACATCATGGCCCGTGCGATGCACGGGCTTTGTTTACCATGATTAAATCATACTTGTATTTTGGGTAAAAAGTGTTCGGGTTATGTTGACATGTTGATTTCTTTTGTATAAAACATTTAAATGCATCGGTTTACTCATTATAGTCCGTTACATTGTGATAGACAATATATCTCAACAAAGTTATAACTCACAACTTTGAAACGACAGTTTATTCCCTGAGGTCTTATTTTAAGTAATATTTTTTCCAATGCCTCAAACATTAATTTTCATGCAACAAACTTAGCCAATATGAACAGATTAATAAAACTCTCATGTGAAGATTATACATATATAACTAAATACATTCCCAAAAAGAGTCTTTAAATCGCAGTATAAATTGATCAAGATTACAAAACAGCTTAATTCTCTTCCTATTCTTGATTCTCAAGAACGACAATGCAACATTTATTAATAAAAGTAATCAAATCATTTTCATATAGATACACATATGAAGATATACTTTAACTCTTTAATACATATATATCAACTTTGTAGTAAGATAAAAATTGAATTGCTATTTGCAACATGCAGGCTTCATGCATTTATCTCAGCAATACTTTTTCTTTTATGCATAACTACACATCCCATCAACGCAATATTTCCTTTCTTGCATCTATTGCCACACCCTCAGCAATGACACTTGTCCTTCATCACGTTGACGCATTTTCCCTTGCAACAAATATAACCTAAGATTATAACATCGGCATACATATAAAAATAATCTATAAACTCACAATCATTCTATCGAATTCACATTGAGAACCTATATACCCTTACACTACATTTCTAAATTTTATTTTTGAAATAAGAGAAAAAAGTGAGAAAAAAGAAAATAAATTTGTGTGCTCAAGTTTTTTCAGAGGAGAAGATAAATGAATAAAGCCTTGTTCTTTTGGACTTATTTTTCAGTTTTTCAATTGATTCGATTCGATTGATTCGATTCGATTCAGTTCATTCGATTGATTCGAGTCCATTGATCGATTCGATTGATTCGATTGTTCTTCTTCTTATTATTATTATTATTATTATTTTTTTATTAATAATAATAATAATCTTAATTACCATTGTTATTATTACTAATAATATTTACTATTATCGTTGTTGTTGTTGATTACTATTATTTACCATTATTATCAATGTTATTATTATTATTATTAATCTTAATTATTATTATTATTATTACTAATAATATTTACTATTATTATTAATAATATTTATTATTATCATTGTTGTTGTTGATTACTATTATTATTATTATTCACTATTATTACCAGTGTTATTATTATTATTGTTATTATTATTATAGTTATTATCATTATTGTTATTAATATCATTAATATTATTATAATTTACCCTTATCAAATAGATCTCAACTTATTATTTATATTTTATTATTATATTATTATTATTATTTTCTTATATTCATTATTTCTAGTTTTATTATTATTATTATTACTATTATTATTTACCCTTAATATATATTTCTCGGTCAGTCCATTCATTCGATTCGATTCCAGATCCATTCGATTCGGTTGATTCGATTCATTCAGTCCAAAATAATAGAGCGTAAGAGAGGAAATTTTATTAAATTTCTCTGCAAACTTTCTTCTCAAAAGTGAATTGATTTAGGAGGAAAGTATATTATGAAACTTTTTATCAAAACAACGACTTAAATACCCTAAAATAAATCATAAATTTGATATGCAAAAAATGATATAATTGTAAAATCATATGCGTTCTCATATTCTCTCTCCTAAACTCGGGGATACGGTACACAAAATTAAATTGCATTCTCATTTTTGTCTATTCTCTTTTTTTCTTTCATTCTAAATTTGAGTTTTTGGGTGAGTAATGACTTAATGTGATTAAATGTAATAATTGTTGGGTGATTAAAAGTTGAGGTAAGTTGATTTTTTTTGGGTGAGCAACTTCCTAAATATCATTAAATGCAATAATTGTTGGTGATTAAAAGTTGATATTAATTCACAAACCAAAATTTATTAACCTAGTATGGGTATTGAAAAGTTAATCCGTCCCATCTTCACACATTAGTTGCAAGAAATAGTGTCAAGTCAGCTGAATGCTAGAGGTTGTTTCTATTAGCATCTATTCATTGTCCTTTATTAAATATTGTTAATTGAAAGAGATCATTTATAGGGTATCTCTTCATTTCCCTTTAGTAAGTATATTTGTTGTTACGATTAAAAAGAGTTTCCAATTTAAGTGTATAAATTACCCTCTCATTAGGTTTAAAGACCTAATGTATAGCCCAATCAACAACGAACATGTGCTCGCGTACCTCCAATCCAAACCTATATATTAAACGACAATGAAGCAAAAAAGCGCGTTTTACGTGGTGCAAGTGTGAAAAATATGTAGGTCAATGTAATATCAAACAATTTGTTAGCTAAAAGTTTTTATCATCACATAAAAAAACATCGAACAATCTCCTTATGTGACTGCAACCGAAACCTGCATATTCAATGTCAATTCAGCAAAAAAATGGACTCCTTAATCACTTGTTGGTGTGGAAAAACATGTAGCTTATTTAAATACCAAACAATATATTGGCTAAGCCACAAATAATATCATATACACATAAGGATGTTGTTATTCTGACATAAAACCAACGAACTATGGGTTCTATGCACTTCTCATATATATTTCCGACATTTTACTTGCGACCCATCATCGTGTATATGATAATCGATAACTAATTGGTGGTACCTTTTATAGAGGCATGGATAGGCTCCTTCAAGTAACAATTAAATGAAATGATGAATTAAAGAATTACTAAAGTGAAGATGTGTATAAACGCAACTTATGAACGCATTAGAAAGTGTATAAACTATAAAAGCACCTTATGAATGCAATTAGTTGTGTACGTCACCTAATAAATTGGGATCAAAAGGGTCGTGAGAAAAGTGTTTATTGATTTTTCCTGATTAAGTGCTTCAATAAGGAATACTCATCTCGACCACCAAGTTCTCCAAGCACAACGATCATTTTAATCTATATTACAACACATTAGTAGTCCAAAATACCACTCATTATACCAATAATTATAAAAAATTGTATCCAATATGTTGTATCAAAATACTTTTGGATAGCAATTTTGTTAGTCCAATAATTCCGGCAGTCCATTTATTTCAGCCCAAATCACATTTATCAGCCCAATCCAGATGAAGTGACTACCCGGTCCAATCCATACCCAAATGATATAGCTTGTGAATACCTGTTATTTCATTTAACCTAAAACTCACACTTTGTATAATTCGCCCCCCTCCATACCTCTCACCTACCTTCTATCTCTTTCATCAAACCGATCAAAATCAAAACTTACCTCATTCATCACATCTTCTTCAAAGCTCATATTCTGATGATAGCCGAGCACCAAACAACTCAAAAACAACTCAAAAACTCCTTTCATACAGCAACCACAACCCACAATCGAAACCCAAAAATGTTCGAAGATGTTCTCGCCCACAATATCGATAGTTGTTGTCTTCAAGATCTGATATGGTCTCGGGTAGGTTGTTTGTGGTTTCGTTTGTCTTAGATCTATGATGAAAACAGTTTAACTAAAAAAAAAAACTTTAAAAGATTAGAAAGAAAGTTGAACCATCTGAGATCATTCATTTTTTTCGTGTTGTTTGTTTTAGTTAGATGAGTGTTGGGGAGAGATGGTGAGGGTTATGGTTGTATCTTAGATGTAGGATTGATGATGTTTGTGGACTTGGTTTACTGTTCCTACCTCTTCGGTGTCTTTTCTTTTTTCCGTATCGTTTTCCGTTTTGGCTTTGTTTGTCTCACCAAGATGAAAACATTTAAGCAAATAAAGGGATTCAAAACGTGATGGAGTGCTGGAGTGGTGAAGAATATATAAGCGGGCTATTTATACAACATGAATTGATCTATAAATTGAGAGTAACTTAATTGCAAAGAAAATGAAGGGACTCAAATATTTATTAGGCATATTAATCAATACTATTTATTTAAACAAAATCAACTTATAATTTGAAGGCTTTACACGTTCCAGTTCCATCAAACTTCTAAGCATGGAATTCATTCTTGCATAATAGAATTTCTTGACTTAAGGCCATTAATGCTCACATTTAATAGGGGAACTCATTCTTTATATATATATAGATAGATATAGATATTGCGATGAATAGTCAAAATAACAGTTGATTAGTTGTACATAACTAAAATCATTCAATATTTGAACTAAACAAATATCCAACTTTTAAGTATGTCATAACATCTAAGCTCACTAATATAAGACCTAGTTTGGTTATTGTTGTGATTAAAAAGTTGATGTAATAATGTAAAAATAATCCACTGTAAATTTAAATAGATTTGTATTTGTTTTTAAAGTACTTTTAAGATTTAAAATATTAATTCTGATGTTTCAAAGACTTTATAAAAGCAACCCTAAGGTCGCTTCCAAATCATGCCAACGACTGTAAATTTAAAAATATTTTTTTATCATATACCAAACATTATCAAATTTAAAAATTTATCAAAAACCTGATTATTTTTAAAGTTAAGCCATAGTAGTAGGCCTAAATCTCCAATATAATTATGTCACAAATGAAGAAAAATGGTATATAACATCCCCAAACTACATTGTTTATATTTTAAAATACAAACACCTAAAACTAAATATGCTAAAATATAATATAATAGCATCAATAATGTACTATCATCAATCTACAAATTTATTCAGAATATAATACTGTAAAAATACAATTTCCTATTTAATTTTAAGCAACAAAATAATTAATTAATAATATCAATAAAATTACATTTGGCACCATAATTTGATATAAATAAAATAAAAATATTCACCTGAATATACCCGTTTATATAAAAAATATTTTAATTTAAAAAACGAATGTAATTACTGACTAACTTCGAGAAAATTAACAATCAGTTACCAAAAAGAAAAGAAGAAAAAGTAACATAATAAAAATTAATATAGTTAGACTGTTTACCAAAGTATTCAATACTACATAGAAATTAAAATTTATAGAAAATGGTTAATGAAAATATCTTACAATTTATAAATAAATTAATTACTTATTTTATTATAATTATAAAATATAATAAAAAGGCGCATATGACATGTCATTCACGACAATACCAACTAAGTTAGAACAATCATTTACGAGGATCGTTAACAATTTATAAAGATCGATGATTTATTTTTAAAAGATACATAAAATTAGCTCTAACTATTAGATTAAATGCTATAAAAGATTAGAACTTAGTTGAAATAATGTAGATCTCAGTTTTTTTCTACAAGTATGAATGGATTGAATTTAGATGTTAGTCAAGATAAATGTGATCTACTTTTTATTAATATAATTAAATCTAAAAAATAAAAATAAAATTATCCAATAATTTATCATCGACATAGATAGTCCTCCAACCTAACCAAAAAAATTAAAATATTAGGAAAAAATACATTGTGGCTATATGTTATTCCAGTATTTTTCTCAAAAACATTATATTATATAAAATAAAGAAAAGTATATAAATGTGATTTACTAGAAAAATTTAGAGAGACATATTCATCATTCAATCAATCCAAAACCAAACCAAACCAAACCAAACCAAACATACTCAAAGATATCCCGCTCGGAGCAGGTAAGACGTTGCACCATGCCCCTACTTATTACTAAGAGGAGATCAAGTGAAGACCCTTAAGTGCAGAATCTTGTGTGATAAATACAAAGAAAAACATATGATTCGAAAAGGCTCGAGACCATACCTGAGCCCATGACTTGATCCACATGGGACTTACCTAAGCGGAATTTGGGGTAATTCACTCCCGATAAACGCTGCTCTAACAAAAGAGAGGTTGGCTCTGCGTACAGCTCCCTGTCAAAATACACCACACGCAAAGACAATAGGATAAAATATACAATAAAAGTAAAAATGCAATGCTCTAGGTCAAAGCTAACCGAGACAACCCAACCCTGAGGCTCTCAACTACAGCACCGCTCCCTACAAAAGAATCCACAACTCGTGCAGGCGCTCCAAGCGCACCTATCAACAGTCATGGTCTCGGAAAGGTTTAAGGCCTTCAAATCTAATCTCAGTTGCTCCTCCCACATCCTCCTCGGTCTGCCTCTCCTCCTCTCCCCGACAACCATTAAACTTTCGACCCTCCTCACCGGAGCAGATGCCTGCCTCCTGCGGACGTGGCCAAACCATCTCAATCTCCCTTTTCTAACTTTCGCTGAAATGGGCGCCACTTCCAACGCGTTCCTGAAAACCCCGTTCGCAATTCGATCTAACATTGTGCGACCACACGACCAACGTAACATTCTCATTTCAGCCACTTCCAACTTGCTCTCAAGCGACTTCTTCACCGCCCAACATTCGGAGCCATACAACATTACAGGTCGGATTGCCGCTCTATAGAATTTACCCTTCAACTTTAGAGGGACTTTCTTGTCGCACAGGACCCCTGTCGCTGCTCTCCACCTTAGCCACCCCGCCTTGATGCGATGCGTGACATCATTTTCACACTCACCTTCCTTCTGAATGATCGAACCCAAATACTTGAACTTATCCGTACGGGGTACGATCTTATCCGCAATCATTACCTCAGCATCTTCCTCGTTGGCCTCACCACTAAAGTTACACCAGAGATACTCGGTCTTAGACCGGCTCACACGCAAGCCCTGGGTTTCTAACTTAGCCCTCCAAAGCTCCAACTTCGAGTTCACCTCCCTCCTCGACTCCGCCACTAACACAATGTCGTTAGCAAAAAGCATGCACCACGGGATGCCATCTTGAATCCCTCGCGAAATGACGTCAAGGATTAGAGCGGAGAGAAGAGGACTTAGCGCCGACCCCTGGTGTAGCCCTATCTCAACCGGAAAATACTGGGTGTCACCAACTGGGGTCCTAACGCACGTCCTAGCTTGGGAGTACATGTCTTGGATCGCCCTAACGAACGGCAACGACACCCTCCTCTCTACTAGGCTCCTCCAAATAACATCGCGCGGAATGCTATCATAATCCTTCTCTAGATCTATGAACACCATATGGAGGTCCTTACGCCGCTCTCTAAACTTCTCCATAAGGCGTCTGACGAGATGAATGGCCTCAGTCGTGGACCTCCGCGGCATGAAGCTAAATTGGTTCTCTGAGATCTCCACTTCTCTTCTAACCCTGCATTCCACCACTCTTTCCCAAAGTTTCATAGTATGACTGAGGAGTTTAATACCCCTATAGTTACTACAACTTTGAGCATCGCCTTTGTTCTTGAAAAAAGGCACGACAATACTATGCCTCCACTCTGTCGGCATCTTAGAGCCTTTGAGGAGGATGTTGAACAGCTCTGCTAGCCACTGAACTCCGACTTCCCCCAGACAAAGCCACATCTCAATAGGGATCTGATTCGGGCCTACAGCCTTATCTCTACCCATTTTCATTAGGGCACCCTTTACTTCCTCCTTGCTGATGCTCTCACAGGAACTAAACGAACGAGCAGCAGATAGACTAACTCCTTGCACCACCGAGTCACTACCTCTAGCCTCATTGAAAAGTTCAAAAAAATACCTATTCCACCGCTCCTTAATAGCCACATCGTTCACTAACACTTGACCCAAATCATCCTTAATAAACTTAACGGGACCCAGGTCGCGCCGCCCTCTTTCCCTAACTTTCGCTAGTTTAAAAATAGCATTCGCTCATTCTTTGGTGTCTAGGCGCTTGTACATCTCCTCGTAGGCCTCACATTTAGCCTTAGTCACTGCCTTCTTAGCCTCTCTTTTCGCCACCTTGTACGCTACAATCTTCAAGATTCTCTCCCCATCACTAACTGACAAAAGCTCCTTAAATAGCGCTTGTTTTGCCTTAACCTTGTTTTCGACCTCCTCATTCCACCACCAAGCCTCCCTAGGTCCACTAGACCTGCCCGAAGAAATCCCTACCACCTTCTCGCCCACTCTCCTAATAGCATTGGTCATGCTGGTCCACATAAGGTTAGCATCGCCCGCACGCAAAAAACCTCCTTCGCGGGTCAGAGACTCCTTGAATACTATCGCCTTCTCACCCTTCAGATCCTTCCAGAGAATCCTAGGTCTAGCTTCTCTAACCCTGCTAACAACACGACCTCTCATGGATAAATCCATAGCCAGCAGCCGGTGTTGAGAAGCGCATGCCTCGCTCCGGAACACCTTACAGTCCACGCACGCCCTAGCATCTCGACTGCGCAAAAGAAGGTAGTCAATTTGCGTGTTATGCCCCCCACTACTGAAGGTGATGAGATGCTCAGCTCTCTTCTGAAAAACAGAGTTAGCAATTACCAACTCATGCGCAGTGGCAAACTCCAACAGTGCGGAACCTCCTGCATTCCTAACACCGAAGCCGAAACCCCCATGCGCACTATGATAACCATCCACCCCCTCACCAATGTGCCCATTGAAATCGCCCCCTAAAATAATAAATTGATCGTCCGGAATACACCCGACCAACTCATCTAAACAGACCCAAAAGGCTTCCTTATCAAGCACACCCAAACCAACATGTGGGGCATACGCACAAACCACATTAACCACCTTCTCCCCAACCACCAGTCTAACGGACATAATCCTATCATTGCACCTCTTCACTTCCACGATGTTGTCCTTAAGCTCCTTAGACAAAAGAATGCCCACACCATTGCTCGAGTTAGCAAGGCCTGAATACCACAATTTATAACCGTTCACCTCCCTGGACTGCGCCCCCTTCCACCTAGTCTCCTGAATACAAGCCACATCAACCCTTCTCTTACCCAAAACATCCACAAGCTCCAAAAGCTTACCCGACAAGGTGCCCAAATTCCAACTACCAACCCGCAAACAGTGCGACATCGACCAATACAAAACCCAAACGCACTACGAGAAATAAAATGGGGTAGTGAAGCCAAAAATAAAAATAAGATGAGAATGACAAAGACAATATAAAAGCAAGCAAACCGCATAAAAATCGCAGTAAATGGTAGATATATGGCAGACAAAAATGAAATTTGACAGAAAAGTACAATGATACCGGACTTCGACACGTCTTGGAGACGAGGGAGGAGAAGCCGCGGAAGCTGGAAACCGATCGACTCCTGAACAGGGAAAAGGCGATCGATAGGCCGACGACACTGTAGCAAAGACGGAAACTGCAAAATGCATCGCTAAAATGCAATACTACTGTTAGATTGACGGGGAGGGATGAATACTGCGGTGTAAAGTTATTCTTCCGGCGATACGCCGTCCAGAGATGACCAGCAGCCCGGGGCGGCGCAAGCGTTCATATAATAAAGTTCCATAAATTTCCCGCCACCTTACAAATATAACGAAACAATAACAGTCTCTTTCGTGAGCTTGGACATACATTATTTGATTTTCAGTCTCACCAATTATATGTTGTTGTTTTCAGAGTGGTGAATCGATTAAAAATATTGATTTAAAATGATGATAAATCAGAAAATTTTCAAATGAATAATAATGTTTACAGAGGATTATTTTATAATATATAGACATAAATTCTTATATTTAGTAGTTTAGTTTCAAGTATAATATATTTTAATGGTTTATATTCTATCAATATGATGGTTATTTGGCATCCCTTCAATTTCTATTATATTCTTGCAACGTAAAGGCTAAACACTTGAAAAATTTAAATCAAGCTCTTTAATCTAAATCGCTAGATGCATTAAAAGTAAAAATGATAAAATAGATAAGATATTTAGTTCACAAATTTGATCCCAATGGTCTTGATGTTGTGTTATTAATCGATTAAATCAAGTATATCTATTTATGAAATAAAATTGTAACAATCATGGACTACAACAGTTATTCTAGCGCAAGATAAATTTGTCTCCATTTATATTTTTAAAATATTATTTTTTATAATTTATACTAGCAATTATTAAAAGTATTAATGTACAAAGATATACATTGAACTCTATATTCCGTCATAAGATTACAATTACTCCCTTGTCTGAAATACAACATTTGGCCCAAAAAAGTGTCGTTTTAAGAGTGCAACATTTAATTAAATATCTCAAACCACATCAAACAATCACTTTTTACTTTTTAATCTCCACCACCCACCCACTATCAATACCTTTTATTTTTTAATATACACCACACACTCACAATCAATACTTGCAAAACTTACACATCTATCACATCCAATTATTCTCTTAAATACATCAATTTTAAATGAAATGTTGCTATTCGACTGGATGGAGGGATTAAAGCAAAATGGAAGTAAATACTTTATTTATCTCACTACCTTTTCCCGCACAAACTTGAAAAAACAATATAAAATACAAATCATCCCACTATAAGAAGAAAACAAATACAATATAAAATTATTTATATATTTTATTTAATTCTTATTATTTATATTTCGACTACTTATATACTCCTTTTATCTCATTTTATTTCTCTTATTTTTCTGTCCTATAAAATATTGAAATGGACATAATGAAATGAGAGAAAAAGAGTACCTTATACTCCATCTCTGCTCAAATTACATTCTCATATTTCTTTTTTGATCTGTCCTCAAAACGCATACTAATTTTTAGCAAATATGTTATCTAACAACTAATCACTTTATTTTATAATAAAATGGACTTTTATTCCATTCATAACCTTCATTAATTTTTTAAAACCATTATCATTTTTCTAAATTACTCATAAATAATTAGCAACAGTAGTTCTGCAAGAGATCAGTAAACAGTCGAAACTTTTTAACGTGTAGTATGCATATGTCGTATGTGTATTTATTAAATTTGTAAAAGACAATATTAGTGTGAGATAAGATGAGGAGAAGGATTTATACAAACCAGAGGACAGCACACAACTCAATGCATAGCGGGACGTTAGGAGCCACTCATTTGCCGTTCCGGACAAAAAACCCTTGTCGTATTCCGAGCTTTATCTAGTGCGAATTAATCCATCGGGTGAGAATGCACCGCATACCTCATCCTCAATCGACAATGGGAACTCCACGGTTATTATTGGTGTTCTTTTAGACAAGAATGACTCCATTTTGAAAAAATAGCATTTATAATGCATAACTAGTACTCTATCCGTTCATAATAAATTTATTTGTTTTGATTTTGATCGGTCTTCCCAAATACACTTTTGACTATTAATAATTTTAATTAGGAGTGTATTTTGACCGAATATTCGTGAAAATTTTGCGAAAATATTCGGTCAACGTTCAATTCGTGTTCGATTTGATCGAACCCGAACAGTTCACGAACATATTCGTTACATACATGAACCGAACACGAACAAAATAAAGTACGTTCGTTAGTTCGCGAACAAAGAATTTTTTATATATTTATTAATAATTTTACAATAATTAATAAATATATATACAAAATAAAACCTACCATTGCAAAATCCCTAATTTCTAAATCTATCTTCTCTTTTTATTTTTTGCATTATTATTGCATGTATTTTAGATTTTTTTGTATTTTCGAACACAAACGAACAAAAGAACGATTAAAACGAACCGAACAATCGAACGCTAACGAACGTACTCGAAATATGTGAAATTTTAAGGAACAGAACACAAACAAGTGGTTTGCAATTTTATCGAACACGAATACAAACCGTACAAACTGAATTCTTAACGAATGAACGTTCGTTAAAATCACTGTTCAGTTCGTTCGGATCGTTCAGTTCGAAATACACTCATAATTTCAATTATATATGAATAAAAATTATAAAATAATATTTAGAAAATATATATTAAGACAAATCAAATAAGTATTTACATGACTATAAACTTTTTATATATTGATAGCGATGTATGGTCAACGTTCATAACTTTTGACCAATAAAAGTCAAAACATGCAAGTTTATTGTGGACGGAGGGAGTATGTAATTATTTGGCTAAAAAAGTGGTTGATGTTTTGTTTGGTCAATAAAATGTATTCTGATTTCTATATGAAAATAAATGAATCAAACTATATTTAAAATAAGAAGATTTTTAATAAATGTTGAAAAACTATTTTTATTAATTTTGTGGGTAGGGCCGAGCGGAATGTTAAGGTCGATGCTATTACATGCGATGTCAGAAGATTGTCAGAATAACTCTTTATCTGAATTTTTTTCGAAAGTTCTTTCCTATCACTTTCTGTTCTATTAAGGAACTTCCAATCGTTAGAGGAGGGAACTTTTCAGGTACATGTGCTGATGCATGGGGAAGCAGCTGGACATACTGCAACAAATGTCAAGTATGCCAGTTCGTATTTGTAGTTATCCGCTGAAGGGCTCACTCGGTCGGCCTATGTATCCTCTTCTTATGGTCGGTCCTTAATGCTTCCGTTGTCCCGTGTATGCTCCGAGGACAGCCTGCTCAATCCCGAAGTTGGTCGGCCTCCACGTGGTAGTGTGCTCGGTCTACAAGTATGACCTCTCGGACCATTGGGTCCAACCTGGTTGGGCCGGTCAAACTTGAACGTTTAAAGCCTTGCTTTGGTTGGATTCACGTATGTGTTGAGCTGGATGATGGGTTACACATAGATGTTGAAATACTCATGACTCAGTCGGAAATTCCTCAGCTTCGTAGACCCTTCTCACAAGGGTCTACCAGACCAGACTCCTTACTTATCAACGACATAATTGACCGCCGAGGTCAAAAGGGTACGATAAAAGACCGACAAAGATACTCAACAATACAAAAGGCCATCGTGGTCAACAATTCCATATCAAGACTATATTTCAATGAGGAAGAAAAACAACAACTCAATTCCACAAAACAACTCACACCATGCAAGGGTGATCAATAGACAAAAAAGCAACTGACTACAAAGACAAAAGAAAAAACTTTGACTCCTATATGATTAGCATCGTTGTCCTTCATCCTCTGTCAAGCTAATCCAGTGACTGCTCCCATGTTGTAAGTACCTGAATGCATAAAAGGCACCTTTGAAACTCGGGGTTTAGCACACTGGAATTTTCTAGTACAAGTACAGAATGTACAAGCTACACGATAAATATCCACACCAAATCCAACGAAATGCAACACAAGCCACAAGATCCCGCACATCACTAAAGGATATTTGCATACACAAGGATACGAATCATACATAAAGTCACTCCTTTACAAAAGAGAAGTAAAAATATAAAGTTTCTGAGAACCCCCATTGTGTCTAGAGAGTTAGTTCAAAACCTTTGGAAATACTTTGAGAAAACACTAGTAAAATAGTTTGAAACACCATTATTGACTCAGGCCGATTTAAATGGTTTAAGAAGATCTGAGGATCGAAAGGAAATACTTTAGAGTCGTTTCAAAATCTTTCGATATCCTTCACTCAAAATCTTTCTCAGCGAAATTGTGTTTAAGACCATAAAGGACTAACTAACCCTCTGAGGTCCCATCAGAAATCCTTAGTCATTTAATCATTGATTTTCTTACTGATACCTTTATTTAAAAAGGATACGAAAAATATTAAAAAACACGAGTTCATTCGATATCGGGGTCTTAGCTATCACACAAGTATCTTCTTCTCGGAAGCCTGCGGGGAGCCTCCACTGGAACACTTGTGCACCGACGTTCACTACACTATGGCGGCCTCCCATTGAAACCATGTCACCGCACCAGCATCACTCCCGCAAGAGACGCCCCTTGAATTCACGCATTAGGTAACATCGTCGCTCACCAACCATAGGAGCCGTTCGTTGCATCCGACACAGAATGGAGTTTAGACCCCGCCCTCTGCAGCTTTAGATACGAAACATCAAATAAACACAGATTCACGTGGGTAAACCATGCAAGTTTCAATCAGCGTACCATACAACATCAACCACACACTTTCAAGGCAAATAACAGAATAATTCACATCCGCAAAATTTACCAGACAATTAATATCACAGCCATTGGGTTCTAACACCCCAGTTCACATATATTTTTATCACGAAAGTCATAAAATCGAACCACCCAAAACAACCACCACTAAACTCAAACCAAATACTATTCAATCCCCGTAATCACGATACAAGGGCAACGAATGATTTTATAAGCATATATATATATATATATACACACACACAAAGCACATAATAATACGTTCACAAGAAAATGATATACATCACTCGCGAATACTTCGAAGAACACGGGTCGATCGGAAAGCCCCAAAACCTACAAACTCAGCGAGGTACAACAATAATACAATTACTACGAGGACTACAACAAAAAACGATGGAAAAACATGCCGGACGATCGAAGGAAACCCATTGAAATATTTAATCGAACAAGAAATGTTTAAGTTTTCTCAAGAACACTAAATCACCAATCGGGTTGAATATCACAGAATATGATCATCAATACCCAATAACCCCAATCGATTCATCACAATCGCACCAAAATTGAAATCAAGAACAAAACTTGAAAAGTCAACTCTGAGAGATTCGAGAAGATTACCTTCAATCTGGACGAAACTGTAACACCCCAATTCACAAATGGGACATTACACGCCGTAGAACCCTCATGAGGTCTACCAGGCTAACACATGACACACATTCCGTACATGAAAATCCCAAAGACACAATCATCAATGTAAAAATGGGGCCGTGGCCTCGGCCAAAACGTTTTAATAGACGTACGTGAAAATATAAGTCAATACCATATCATTGCCCACGCAGGGGACTTTAACCGAATACAATAAAACCAGTCAAATTCCAATACTCAAATAGTATAAATGACCGAACATAAATAAAGACTCGAGCCTTATAATCATGCCAATCCATCCTTTGCGTGCATATCCCGTGCCTGCTCCTCATCTCTTCCGGTACCTGAAATGCATAAGACGCATTTCCCCAATTTAAGGGGTTAACATTCGAATAGCTAGTGCAAGTACACAATTACACAACATTATATACAAATACAATTTTACACAGTCATCTCAATCAGAAATCATTTGCCATAGATATTACGGAATACTACATTGGCAATCAAATCAGTTTTCAGTTCATCACGATATCACAAAATCACAACTGGTATCCCGTGGCCGTACCTCTTAGTATCGACCCCCAGACATCCCGTCGAACGCTCCGGGTGGGACACCACTTCCGCGGCCGTACCCCTTAGTATCGACCCCCAGACATCCCGTCGAACGCTCCGGGTGGAAGTTCAACCACACACGCACCTAAGTCCACTTCCGCGGCTGTACCCCTTAGTATCGACCCCCAGACATCCCGTCGAACGCTCCGGGTGGAAGGAACACAACTCACGCACCCGAAAACCACAATTTATCATTCATTTCAAAAACGTGACATACATAACGGAATGTAATACATGTACTTGCCTTGGTTAACACGACGCGAAGGAAACGACGAAGGAATAGGTTTCGGTCCGAACAATCCTCCTAAATCCGTCCCTAACACAATTACGGTATACAAACAAGTCTCAATATTGCGGAAAGGTAAGAATTAAACCTAATTCTACCCGTTGGAACAATTTGTCGGTCACTACGAAGTCCTAGATGGTTTTAATCTTACAAAGGCGAAACTACGAGGTTAAATTCGTTAGACTATAATGGAAACAAGGGATTTCGACTACACATTCGTAATCTAACAATTCGATGGAGCTAAATCGGATTAAAAGGAAGAATTATGTCAAAAATCCCGAAATCCCCAAAAAAACTAGGGTCCAACGATGTATACTTCGATTCGGACAGAGAATGATGATTAAGATGATGATTAACCTCCCTTGGTACACAATAATCAATCTCCAGAGGAACTCTACGGATTGCTCTGGGCAATTTGCTCCAAATCGCTCAAGGAAACTCACGTCGCGCACAAAGGGATGAGAAGGAACGAAATAACGCGGCTGAGGTTAAGTCAGGATTTAAAACGCCTGACATTGTGTTACGTACGTTAACACGAGTTGTTAACGTACGTTATGAGGTTTACGTACGTAACCTCTCATAGGTTAACGTACGTAACAAACAATCTGTACTCTATTGTGAAAGCCATAACGTACGTTACCAATAAGGTATAACTTACGTTCTGATGCCTCTATAACGTACATAAGGGAGCATGCATAACGTACGTTATGCATGTAGCAGTCCCACGCTGCTAAACACTTAATTTTGCATAGTCGATACAACGACGAAACGTAACACAAGGATAGAATCAAAAGTGTAAACATGAGGTATCCATAACAACGAAGCTGAGTTTTGAAAGAAAATACACTTCCAACTACCGAGAAATCCAAAATACGACAAGGAGGATAAAAGCACCCTAAACTTCTAGGAAATTACAAAATAGCCCAAACATCCGAAAATTCATGATACGACGTCGGATTAACAATCCGAAACTTACAACATGAGCAACTCATCCAAATGAACTCATAGAAACAGAGGAATAATGAAATCGAATGAGTTTTACGAGAATCGAATATACATACAACAAAGTATAATTCAAGATGAAAATACGTAAAAATATCTTCGAAACTCATCCGGATGGAAAAACTCCAAGAACAAAATAGATTTAGAATTCCAAACTAGTAATAATCGAGTTGTCCGAAACGAACATACACCAAAAATAGAAATTACCAAAAATAGAAAGTACGGATATTACATTCTCTCCCCCTAAAAATAAGTTTCGGCCCGAAACTTACAATGCGAATAACTCGGGGTATCTCGACTTCATACTCTCTTCTGTCTCCCACGTGGATTCCTCGGATCCATGCCTCGACCATTGAACTTTAACCAAAGTAATGGTTTTGTGCCTAAGTTGCTTCACCCGACGCTCTAAAATCTGAATCGGCCTCTCCTCGATGGTAATGTCGGGTCCCAACTCAATCTCTCCAAAATCAATAATATGATTAGGATCTGGTACGTACTTCCTAAGCTGGGAAACATGAAATATGTTATGCACGTGACTCAAGGACGGCGACAAGCCTAACCGATATGCAAGCTCTCCAACTCTCTCTAAAATCTCGAACGGTCCAATATATCTCGGACTAAGTTTACCCTTCCGACCGAAACGGTAAACTCCACGTGTCGGCGACACCTTAATCAAGACATGGTCCCCCACCTCAAACTCCAATGGCCGGCGACGCGTATCGGCATAAGACTTCTGCCGACTCTGGGCCGTCAACAACCTATCGCGAATCAGAGCAATCTTCTCTCTCGTCTCAACTACCATATTGGGTTCGGTACCAACTAACTCGGACGCATCGTCCCAACATAACGGCGATGTGCACCTCCTCCCATAAAGTGCCTCAAATGGTGCCATTTTGATAGAGGCGTGCCAACTATTGTTGTACGTGAACTCGATCAATGGCAAGTGCGACTCCCAATCATCCTTCCAATCTAGGGCACAGGCTCTCAACATATCCTCCAGCATCTAGATCGTCCGCTCTGACTGCCCGTCAGTCTGAGGGTGGTAAGACGTACTGAGTCTCAACTCAGTCCCCAAAGCTCGATGAACAGCTTGCCAAAAATGTGATACAAACCGGCCATCTCGATCCGAAACAATACTCCTAGGAGTCCCATGCAATCTCACAATCTCTGCAACAAATACTCGTGCCAGCCTCTCCAGCCCCCAAGTGTCCTTAATACCCAGGAAATGCGCTGATTTCGTTAGTCGATCGACAATAACCCAAATCATGTTCATTCCAGTCCGAGTCCTAGGCATCCCGGTAATGAAATCCATAGAGATGTCTTCCCACTTCCATTCCGGAATGGGAAGTGGTCGTAGCAACCCCGCGGGCCGCTGATGCTCAATCTTAACCTATTGACAGGTCAAACACTTCACCACAAACTCGCTAACGTCCGTTTTCAAATTGCTCCACCAGTAGTTACTCCTTACATCCTTGTACATTTTGCTCGTACCAGGATTTATGGAGTAAGGTGTGGTATGAGCTTCACTCAAGATCTTCTGTCTCAACTCAATATCACTCGATACACATAATCTGCCGTGAAATCTCAAAACTCCATCATCCTGAACCACAAATCCAGGGGCTTTCCCCTTCCTCACATCCTCCCTCAACTGGATTTAAGTCGGGCTTTAAAACGCCTGACATTGTGTTACATACGTTAACACGAGTTGTTAACGTACGTTATGAGGTTTACGTACGTAACCTCTCACAGGTTAACGTATGTAACAAACAATCTGTACTCTATTGTGAAAGCCATAACGTACGTTACCAATAAGGTATAACGTACGTTATGATGCCTCTGTAACGTACGTAAGGGAGCATGCATAACGTACGTTATGCATGCAGCAGTCCCACGCTGCTAAACACTTAATTCTGCACAGTCGATACAACGACGAAACGCAACACAAGGATAGAATCAAAAGTGTAAACATGAGGTATCCATAACAACGAAGCTGAGTTTTGAAAGAAAATACATTTCCAACTACCGAGGAATCCAAAATACGACAAGGAGGATAAAAGCACCCTAAACTTCTAGGAAATTACAAAATGGCCCAAACATCCGAAAATTCATGATACGACGTCGGATTAACAATCCGAAACTTACAACATGAGCAACTCATCCAAATGAACTCATAGAAACAGAGGAGTAATGAAATCGAACGAGTTTTACGAGAATCGAACATACATACAACAAAGTATAATTCAAGATGAAAATACGTAAAAATATCTTCGAAACTCGTCCGGATGGAAAAACTCCAAGAACAAAATAGATTTAGAATTCCAAACTACTAATAAGCGAGTCGTCCGAAACGAACATACACCAAAAATAGAAATTACCAAAAATAGAAAGTACGGATATTACAGAAACGAGATGAAGGATGATGTTAATCACGATCACAGCTTCCCAAAATGATGAAAAACACAAACTCCAAGACAAATGGTCACTCTCGATAACAAAACCACAAAGAGGAACGAAAGAGGGAAGAAATGAAGAAATCTCGGAAATGAAATCTACTGCCCGCCTATATATATATATATATATATATATATATATATATATATATATAGAGAGAGAGAGAGAGAGAGAGAGAGAGAGAGAGAGACGCACTTAGCGTGAGCTACTGCCATTCGTTAGCATGCGCTAGCATGCCTCAAATTTTGAGGTTTTTGTCGTATATATCAGCGGGCGCTAATGATGCCAAGTAGCATGCACTAACAGGGTTGCTCCAAGAACTCAACGCAAAACCATTATCCTGCAATGAAGTACTAATGATCCAAGGGGACAATAATCACACAACGAAACATGATAGCAGCAAACATTGCGCAACGTCAAAGTTGTTCCCAATTACTCATCATCAGGAAAATACCCGACACAATACGACAATTAATTCAGGACAACTGGAACGAAAAATCTTGGGTATTACATTCTACCCCACTAAAAATAAGTTTCTTCCTGAAACTTAAACTAAGGAACGTCAGACAAACAAATAAAACAAACACCTGCTCTGCTTCGAACCGCCACGAACAATGTATAAACATGCCATTCCTCGAAATGCGACGAACTAATTAAGTAAGCATTTGACACGCGATTATATGCAATAAACATACATGCGAACACAACGAGCCAAAGTTGAGGAAACAAGTTCGAAAATAAATGCCCCAAAAGTTAGGGAAAATTACAAAATAACCCAAACGTCCAGAAACCACGTTTTGTGACCAAACATTAACACGTACACGGAACGACTAAACATGTTAATTGAACTTGTGGAAACAACAATATAACTATAATATCCACGATTTTTGATTTTCGGTATAATGTTTTTGGCAGGAGTCCGTTTTAACGGCTCGCTTGTGACCGTTTCTTCATTCTGAGAATGATTAATTCTGCACTCTTTATCATTCGAGCTTGTTTCGGACTTGTTTTACTCAATTCCACGTTTAATGTCATTTTGTCGCTTTTGAGTTCGATTCTCACAATCATTGCTCAGAACTGCTGTTTTGGGGTTCCCGCAAAGCTATTTCATGTTATAATGGAGGTCGTGAACTTTTATTGGCATTTCGATCAAGTATCGTGTTGGGTCATTCCGTAATATTCCAAAGTTTTGGGTTCCATTACGTTTATTCTCTTTCCGGGTCGTTTGATGTTCCCGTCGTGTTAGGACCGACTGTTTTGATGTGAAGTCACTAAACGAGGATCCGTGGCACACTCGGTCTGCGCCGAGGCACGCGAGTCAGCGGGCCTTTTTATCAGCGGGATTTGGAGAGGATTTCATTTCCTCTCCTTTCTTCTCCCTTCTCTCCGTGGGCGATTTCCTTTGGGCGATTTTTTGGGTGATTTGGACATCTTCAATCTTAGAGATATCATCTTCCTCGAGTTCTTGTTGTAAATTAACAACACCAATTTGTGTTCTTCGTCATTAATCCGAAGTATTATTCTAGAACCCTATGTCGGGAATTTTTGGGGGTTCTTCTTATTTTCGATATTCTAATCCGAAATTGAGGATTCGATTAAGTGATTCTCGTTGTTTTGATTGTAATATATGGATTACAATCTTGTTTTTCGATTTCTTTTTATCCGGAGCATGATTTCGGATCTCTTGAGAAACCCTTTTGATCTTTGTCATTATTATTGTCAAGTTGGGTTTCTAGGAGTACTGTTAATTCGTTGTGATGTTGTTCTCGTAGTCTCGGGGCTGTCGTTTTGCTCATGGGAATTGGAGGTTCAGTGGTTGCTCGTTCGTGTCCATTAATCATCTCGTTTGTGTGAATTGATTATGATTTGATTATTCTAAATGTCGAGGGCTTTAATGATATCCCTGCTTGTTTAATGTTGTGGAATCGTGTATTCCATGTTAATTGTGTTGTTGTGTTGTGATTGATTGTTCTTGATGGATGTATTGTGAAGAGTATGATAATTGTGTCGGGTAAGTGGCAATTTCTAGCAAGTATTCTTAATGAACTGACATTCTTAGCATATTAGTATTGCATGAGTAACGTGTGTGTATGCTCACTACGGGTTAGATCCGATAGGGTCTCGATAGGGGTCCACAGAGGCGTGGATCGACGAGCTTGGCTTTTAACCACTACGAGTTAGATCCGACGGGGTCTCGGTAGGGGTCCACTGAGGCATGGATCGACGGTTAATTGTGGTGCATTTTTATGAATGTATCTTGGGTTATGGCTGTTCCGAAAATGAGTGTTTTTGAACGGTGATTTCATGATTGTATGCATTGACTAAATGTGTAAGAGGTAAGTTGTTCATTTGGCTGAAGAGATAAATTTACCACTAAAAGGGGGGGTTGAATAGTGGTAATGCGGAATAACGAAATTTCTTGCGAATAAATGAAAGATAGTGCGGAATTTTAAAGACTCAAAGATTTATAGAGGTTAGGCAACTTGCCTATGTCCTCTCTCCGACTTTCTTTTTCTATTGGCTCAAGAACAACCACAATCTTGACTCGTCTTCGATCGGTCCGAGTTCACAACCGTTACAACCGCTTGTCTTCTATCGGTCCAAGCTCAACCTCTCTCTCAATATAAACTTTTGTTTTGGTGCCTCTAGACTTGAGAACGATCTCATAATTGATGAGTGACCCGATAAGGGCACTAAATTCGAGCTTGTTGAGATCTTTGGATTCCATGATTGCGGTGACCGTGGCATCCCATTCTCGTGGCAACGATCGAAGAATTTTCTTGGCTTTGTCGCTGCTCGATATAGGCTTTCCGAAAGATGCAAGACCATTGGTTATAGCCGAAAATCGATCCAACATATTTGTGATCGTTTCCTCGTCCTTCATGGAGAAAAGTTCGTAGTCATGGAGTAACATGTTGATTTTGGTCTCCTTGACATGGGTGGTTCCCTCATGAGTGACTTCGAGAATTTTCCAAATTTCCTTTGCGCTTTCATAGGACGATATCCTATTGAGTTCTTCGGGATTAAGAGCGCAATAGAGAAGTTGAGTAGCTTGTGAGTTGACGTGTGTGTTCCTCCAATCCTCGTCATTGAATTCGTCAATCTTTTTCAATGATCCATCCTCTTTCTTAGCAAGCTTAGGGCCAAGAGCAATAACTTTCCAGATTTCAATATCGTAGGATTGAACGAAGATAGCCATTTTCTTTTTCCATGTCATGAAATTGGAACCGTCGAAGAAAGGAGGACGGTTGAGAGCATTTCCTTCGATTTGGCCGAGAAGTACCATTTGCGGATCTTTTTCTCTTAGGTGGTTAAACCTTTAAAAAGAGACCCTCTCCGATACCAACTGAAGAGATAAATTTACCACTAAAAGGGGGGTTGAATAGTGGTAATGCGGAATAACGAAATTTCTTGCGAATAAATGAAAGATAGTGCGGAATTTTAAAGACTCAAAGATTTATAGAGGTTAGGCAACTTGCCTATGTCCTCTCTCCGACTTTCTTTTTCTATTGGCTCAAGAACAACCACAATCTTGACTCGTCTTCGATCGGTCCGAGTTCACAACCGTTACAACCGCTTGTCTTCTATCGGTCCAAGCTCAACCTCTCTCTCAATATAAACTTTTGTTTATCTAGTGTTCTATAGGAACTAGATAATACTCACTATATGAATATGGGAGTATAATCCTAACAATGCCGGATCAAAGATCCTAATAACACCGGATTAGTGACTCTTGATTCGTTTCTTTTACGCTCAAGTGTAAGTGATGCAACACTTACAATCAAATGAAAGAATACAAAGTATAATAGATATTACAAAGAAAATCACTCTTGTATCTTTCCTTCTCACAACTTAAAATATAGAAATAAGTAGCAATTTGAGCTCAAGTATGCTTGTATGCTTGTATGCTTGTATGCTTGAATGCTTGAAGTTGTGTGTTTTTGATACCCAAGTCCCATGGGTATTTATAGGTGAGAGCCATTCTTCAAATACTGAAAATCGTATTATTAGCGTGCGCTAATAATTCCATCTAGCGTGCGCTATCGATTCTGACTAGGCTTTCCTGAACGGTCACAAGACTGTTCCAACGGTAAAATTGTATGGCTAGCGTGCGCTAGTCATGTATTCGTAGCGTGCGTTATCGTCTGGTCAACAGGTCTTCAATCTTGACTTTGAAAATGTTGGTTTGTATCCCCAACGTCTCTTTATCCAACGGCTAGATTTGAGCTTAGCGTGCGCTATCAAACATGCATAGCGTGCGCTAGTATTAATTAATTCCAACTTTTCCAGATTTCACGGATCTTCATTGACTCTTGCCTTCCAATGGTAAAAATTCCAACGGTAAGCTGTTTGACTGATTTAGCGTGCGCTAATGTTTATATCGTAGCGTGCGCTAAATATTTTCTTCAATAATGTACGTTACCCTGTGTAGCGTACATCAAGTACTTTTCAACTTGAGTCCAGTAGCTACTGGACTACTGACCAAGATAGCCGGTAGCGTGCGCAAGTAATGAGGGATAACGTGCGCTAAGTCCTTGTGTTAGCGTACGTAAATATTTGTTCGTAGCATGCGCAAGACCGTTTCCATTTTATTTCCAGACCTTTCTGTCCTCTGACTGAATGATGCGATAGCGTGCGTTAATAATGATTGAGTAGCGTGCGCTAACTGTAGTATTTTAGCATGCGCTAATGTTGAAAGACTTGCGTGCGCTATCCATCAGGTGACTTCACTGGACTGCAGCTGACTGACTAGGCTGATACATACAATTCCCGATAGCGTGCGCTACGCTGGTAAAGGTAGCGTGCGCTAACATCATTTTGTTCCTTCAATGTAGCAACGTGCTGAGATTGATTTAATTAAATGTTTTGAATGAAATTATCATCAAAATCCTTTTTGAGTCAACATTGGCCTACTTGGCTAGGATGGCACTAGAATATTTATCGTATGTGTTTAGTCCTTAGTTGTGGGGTTTTGATATTGGAAAACAGACCTTGCTATTTTTCTCGTGTACTGTGATTTGATGAGATTTGGGTTGAGATCCCAATGGTTTTGTAAAGGTCGTTTTACAGAAAGTGATTTTGGGCCGAGACCCATTCGTCTTGAAATGTTTTTTTTAACTAAGGACTTGAGGTCCAACAAGGTTTCTACTTTTAAAATCCCCAAGATGAGGAATTTATTTTCAAAAACTTCACTGATTGTTTTCTATTAAATAAAACCTCTCGGGAAGGCTTCGGTAGTTAATTGTCGTATCCGATTCGTGGTTTCTATTTGTTTGTTACATTTCGTATGATTATGTACTTGCACTAGCAAAATAGTGGGATTTTTCTAACCCCAGAGTAATCGGGGGGTGGATGTCTGTATTGAATTCAGGTACTTGCAGGGCCTTGGGGAGCATAACACAGGGTTGGTACGAAGGATGACGAATAATGATCGATATTAATCACATGAGGATCCATACGATGTCGTATTGGTTTAGTTGTACTTTATTTCCTCTGCAGTATTTTCCCCGCTGTACTGGAGTGTGTTGTATTTTGACCCCTGCGCGGGTATGTATTGAGATTGAGTTGTATGTATTAATTGAAAGACCGAATCAGTCTACTAAGTCTCTTTTTTAGCCTTAAAGGCGATGTTGAGATGTTTAATTGTGTTACCAGCCTGGTAGATCCTTGAGAGAACGGTTTACAGCGTGTAATATTCCTGAGTGGATTGGAGGTGTTACAATAACCATCACGGACTAGATTAACGGAAATCGGGCACTAGCGCGATAAAATCAAAGCATCTTCGGATACTCTGAAACCACCTTCAAATTTTCGAAAACAAAAATACAGAAAGAAAAACGGCACTTAGCGTGAGCTAACAATATGTGTAGCGTGTGTTAAGTCTTCTACTCAACAGTACAAGAGTGCAGCCCGATCAGCCTGAAAATGCTTCGGACGATATAAACCTCAAAGGTTATCAACAATCAACGAAGCTTGTAAAGAGCATCAATATATGAAATTCAAGCATTAATCTAACTTCGATGAACATCCACTCGACATACAAGAAAATGGTCTCCAACGACAAGTATATCGAAAATGACCAAGATAGTGAAAATCATGAAATAATTCAAAATGATCATGAAACTCGCCCGTTTCACAAAATATGAAAAAGAGAATATGTCATAAAAAGCATGACGAGCACAAGCAAGTTGCTGAAATTGAAAAAAGTATGAAAAATGGAAAACATAAGTATTACATTCTTCATCTTTAAAAAGAGGTCATGTCCTCAATACCTGGGACAAGGAAACCGAAAAGTCAGATAGTGTAATATAAGTAATCAAAGCAGCAATTATCGAAAAAGAACTGAACTAAACATTAATTATTGAATCTCCACACCGGGCTTCATCCCGATCAACGACTCTCGGAATCTTCATTTACTACTGCTTGGCTATCCCGGAGTGGAAACATGAATTCGGTTTTCGAACATCTTAGCAACTACCTCGCAATATATTGCTTGATGTCCTGCTTGACCACAGTTCAGACAATTAACCATTGAAGAATGACAATTATGTTGGAATTCGATGCCTAAAATGAAGGCGCAGCGGAAGCAAAAATAATTTTAAACGGAACCCCTTAAGAGGACGGATCAAACATCGTATATTCGAATATAAATAGACGAGAGTTAAGTAATCGAAAATATACACTTGTAGTCCTTTGATTAAATATTGGTGAAGAGTTTGCTAGAAATTGAATTTTGCAAGCCTTCTTGAAAAATCCCCGAGCACCGAGAATACCGTGCCTCCACTAGCCACGCCGGAAGATGATCGGAAAAACTTATATATATTTATTCTCTAAGAATACGACTATAAATATATATAGGAGCTTATTACATTTATTTATAACACTCTAAGTGTATAAATTTATTTTTCTCACAATTTTTCTTCTCAATTTTTCTCTAAGAAAATGATGAAGAAAATGAAAAACAAAATCTTCTTTCCTTTCTCCTTGTGATGGCCATGAGTTTGTAGCATGTGGGGTGGAGGATGATTATGGTGGTGTAGGTTTTATTAAGAAAAGTCCACATATAACTCCAAAAATCTCCACACAAAATAAACACAAATCATTTAATGCACAACCCACCAAATATAATAATATCTCATCAATTATCACATAAAACCAAAATATGGAGATAGGAAATAGATCATATGAAAAGTAATTACATTGTGAAATCTAGAAAGTTTTGTAGGCCATTGAGATTAGTGATCTAACGGCTATAGATGAGTAGAATTATATGCATTTATGTATTTTTTTATTGCATTATTTGTTGCATATACTAGCGACCAGCTTGATGCAACAAATAATAACAAATATGCAATGAAATTATTTAATAATGCAATTGGTTTCTAGATTTCACCATTAAGGGTGTTTCCACCATAGTCAATCCATATGGAGATATATTATATGGGGGATGGGGGTGGGGCACTTTGAGAAAAATAAGAGTTGGTTTGTTTCGTCACGTAAAACGGACCTGTTGTGTCAAGATTTATACATCTCAACAGGCGATCGACACAGAGACCGGGCGACTGAGCCAGAGCCAAATAGACCAAGGCAGATTGGCTGATCAAGGGTCCCAGGTCAAGTCCCAGTGCCGAGCGATCGACATCTAAGGTGATCGTCTCTTGGCACCTGGCGACCGACTCTGGTGCCCGGCCAATGACGACCGCCGCTTGCCACGCAAAGCCAGCATGTCTAAGTCAGCGAAAGACGAAGCTCGAACAGAGTCCCTCATGTGCAGATCCGGAAAAGGAGCCGCAGGACATGGATCATTGACCACAGCCTGTCACCAATCTCACCTACCGACAGACCCGCCAAGGTGCAAGTGGGGTCTCCCGCGACAACAACTCAGTACGCGTGCGGACTTCTCATTGGACCGCACAATTGGCAGCCAGTCCATGTCGCGGACTTTAAGGCATCTAGCCCATGTGCTAAAAGACGATCGCCCCTTATTATATTACAAGGAAGGCTATAGCCCGTCGGAAAAGGGCATCTCAGCTCCTATAAATAGAAGGCATCCTGCACTTGGAAAAAGGTCTGGCTTTTCTTACAACTATCTCTCGGCTTTTCTCTCTCAGCACCTCTTAATCGAAAGACAGTCGACAGAGATGAAAACATGAACACCCTGCAGTTCAAGAACTCCCTGCAGTGCAAGAACTCAGAGCAACTCTAGTTCTTCCAGCAAGCACTAAACAGCTAGATAACTAGGATCTTTTACACTTATTGTAATTGCATTCTTACATTAATATTTGTACTCAAACATATTAATATTAATAACATCTCGCGAGAGCATTCAAGCCCGGGCCTAACAAACCCGGCAAATCTTGTGTTATTTCCATTTCCACGGACGTGCTCTCGCACTTTGTTTGTTGTCCACCCATTCCAGCAATATCTATCTACGGATAATATTTTAGGCAACAACAATTGGCGCTAGAAGGAGGGGGATCTAAACCTTCATTTTTATTCCTACCGTCTCGAAGAACACTCACTGTTCTCCGGGACATATACTTGAAGAGACACTCACTGCTCTTCAAAGAAAGCTTTCAGAGTCATGACTTCTGCCTCCACATCGAAGAAACCCGCTGGCCGATCCGCCGGACGCCTCATTCCGTCTCAATCCGAGCACCAGCCTATGGCGGAGGGTAGCCACGGCGACCCGAGACTCTCGATCCCGCCCCCGAGGGACGTCCCAAGCCTCTCGCTCGATCAGTTCCAAACCGCAGAATAGATCGAAGAGGCCATGGCCATCCTACGGGAGCGACGGAGAGCATTCGACGCGCCCGCTATAACCCCCTCGGCCATCCTCCGTGTGAGCAAATGGAAGTTCAAGGGGTTACTGGCCAAACGATCGCCAGGAGGCCCCGATTCGCAAGAAAAGGCGCTCGCAAGGCGGGGCACCTCCTTCAGCCGCCTAGGAAGCGACCCATCATGGCGACCAGGGCAGTCCGTCCCCAGCCACGAGACGACGGAGCCCGAATACATCACTAGGAGTTCGGCATACCCAACTCCCTAAAGGCAGGCCAACCATCTCGCTCCTCGCCAAATAACCAAGATCGGCGGCGACGACCTCATCGCCTACCGCGGAGTCAGGAGATCGGTACACGATCGTCTCGGCACCCGCTCCGAGAACCAAACCATGAGCGACCAAGCTACAGCGATGGCCGCGATGCAATGCCAGCTCGACGACATGAAGGCGCTCCTAGAAACTGGGGCAGGCGCCAATAGCAAGATCACCGGGCCGAGCGAGCAACTCGCGGTCCACATCGAGCTCGCCCCCGTGCAGCGTAGGATCGCTCCTCCACAAACACCTTTGTATGAGGGGAGGTCGGACCCCGAGACTCACCTGAGCAAGTTCCGGATCTACATGACCGAGTGTGGGGCGTCAGATGCGACCAGATGCCGAATGTTCCCGCTAACGCTGGCGACCTGGCCCACAGGTGGTACATCTCATTGCCACCGCGATCCATCTGTTCCTTTGAACAACTGGCGAACGACTTCACGTCGTACTTCGCCGCCAACGTCGCTCGACCAGAAGGCCCCCACCGCATGATGAGAATCAGGCAGGGGGAACAAGAGTCTGACACAGACTACATCGACCGGATGGATGAGATAATCCTCAACGGCGAGCCCGTGAGCGACGAGATCGCCCTCTACTCAGTCCTAGGGGGATTCGATGGTCTTTTGCCTATGTTCAGGCACCTTACGAAGGACATCCCCCCGACCTACGCGATCTTCCGCGCCAAGGCCGCAGACTTTTTCGCCACACAGAGGTTACTTTTCCACCTATGAGTAACGCGATCAGCGACCGAACGACGATCACCAGTCTCCCGACCCGATCGCCTTTATCAAGCAACATCTCCAAAAATGGAGGACTCGCTCGCCATCTACAGTTCATCATCTAACATGTTGGACTAAGGCACGAGATCGCCTCCCCCGCACAACGTACATCGTCGAGGGTCGACATCTAACATAACGATCCGAGGTAGAAGAGTGTAGCCATGGTCCTGGTGGTCGATGGAACCGACTGCTTCGGACATGCAAGGTTCCTTTGGGCTGTGATCGCTCGCCCTTCGTTTAAATACGAGGCGGGCGTAGCCGAAGGACCCTCCAAACGAATCAGTGGACACGCTCGCCCGCCCTCAAAGGTTCATCATCTAACTTGGTGGACCCAGACAATGCGACACGTCCCTACCCCCATCACAACGTATACCGTCGAGGATTGCCATCTAACATGACGATCCGAGGTAGAAAAGTGCTAACAAGCCGCGGAGGTGGAGTTGATTAACCCGACGACGCCCCGCGCAAGGACTCCTCCAGACCAAGACCGCACGCCCTTCGTTTAAATACGAGGCGAGGTGCAGCCTAACGGAGGACCCTCACAGTAAAATGAGTCACGAGACAAACCTACAGTTGGAATGTCGCTCGCGCACAAGACACAGTCATGGAGGTCGGTCCATCGAACTCCGCGACCGTGCACGGTTCCTCAATGACGAAACAATCAGCTTTCCACGAGGGATCGGCATATTTGAAAATTACAGTTACAAGACTGAAGATAGCTCGCCAAAGCGATCAGTTAGCCCAAAATCCAAAACAAAGTCCGCACAATGGATCGCCCGTCTTTATCCTCAACGATCGCCAGAACCACCTCACCCCATGTCTTCAACATCGGAGCAAGCTGGGGGGCAATTGTTGTGTCAAGATTTATACATCTCAACAGGCGATCGATACAGAGACCGGGCGACCGAGCCAGAGCCAAATAGACCAAGGCAGATTGGCCGATCGAGGGTCCCAGGTCAAGTCCCAGTTCCGAGCGATTGACATCAAAGGCGATCGTCTCTTGGCACCTGGCGACCGACTCTGGTGCTCGTCCAATGACGACCGCCTCTTGCCACGCAAAGCCAGCATGTCTAAGTCGGCGAAAGACGAAGCTCGAACAGAGTCCCGCATGTGCAGATCCGGAAAAGGCGCCGCAGGACATGGATCATTGACCACATCCCGTCACCAATCTCACCTACCGACAGACCCGCCGAAAGGTGCAAGTGAGACCTCCCGCGACAACAACTCAGTACGCGTGCGGACATCTCATTGGACCGCATAACTGGCAGCCAGTCCATGTTGCGGACTTTAAGGCAGCCAGCCCATGTGCTAAAAGACGATCACCCCTTATTATATTACAAGGAAGGCGATCGCCGGTCAGAAAAGGGCATCTCAGCTCCTATAAATAGAAGGCATCCTGCACTTGGAAAAAGGTCTGGCTTTTCTTACAGCTATCTCTCGGCTTTTCTCTCTCAGCACCTCTTAATCGAAACACGGTCGGCAGAGACGAAAACATGAACTCCCTGCAGTTCAAGAACTCCCTGCAGTTCAAGAACTCAGAGCAACTCTAGTTCTTCTGACAAGCACTCAACAGCTAGATAACTAGGATCTTTTATACTCATTGTAATTGCATTCTTACATTAATATTTGTACTCAAACGTATTAATATTAATAACATCTCGCGAGAGCATTCAAGCCCGGGCCTAACAAACCCGACAAATCTTGTGTTATTTCCATTCCCACGGACGTGCTCTCGCACTTTGTTTCTTGTCCACCCATTCCAGCAATATCTATCTACGGATAATATTTTGGGCAACAACAGGACCGTCATGTGTATAATCCGATAGATACACCTTGGTACGTCTCAAACAAAATTAATACAATTAACTAATCTAATTAGTTAATTAAATTAAAATATTATTTCTACAAGAAATAATTATTTATGAATTAAATTAATTACCCAGTAATTTATTTAATTCACTGAACCGATTTAATTTATCCATTAAATTAAGTTAGACATCTAATGTCTAAAATTCATTAAGAGAGAATAAGCTCAAGTTTACATGATGTCTACCTAATGCGCGACTCGGTAGGTCCATCACAGTAAGCAATGGGAGGAACCCAAGAGTTATAGCACCACCTAACGAGCTTCGCGGCCTACACTATAACCTTAATGAGAACGAATGATAGGGTTCATTCAAGAACCATTATGTCATAAATACTAGTACATGTATAAACCCTTATTTTATATATCCCAATCAAGTTATAGAGTCACAGTCTGTCAAACCCTATATGTATTTGGTGCTATACCGGATTTAATGCAAATCGAGACCGCTGAACTCTCGTGTATCTAATACAACTAGCTCCAATACTTTGTCCAAAGACTTATGATCTCATCTGCCAATAACTGCACATGACATATACCTATTCATTTACAGGAGAAATAATCCTATCTTGGTATTTACTAGAACCTACTACTTGCCCGTTAAGATGCATATTGAGGTTGACCCCCACCTTCTGATTTTTTGGGTCGAACTACTCTCGTGAAAATCTTAACATCACAAGCACATCCCTACTAAAATCTCAAGTCGAAGGTTAACGAATACCTATCACAACCTTTCGATTCCGTCATTGACTGTCCCAAGTGAAATCCGTGTGATGAATCGAGGGTGAGTTCGTTCGAGTATGCTAATCCCATTAGTATACCTACAACGTATACTCCCACTAATCTTTAGTGATAACATGCATTTTCTAAGTCAAAGAACATGTCATACAAGTCTTCACATAAACTTAACGCCCAGTCAAGTTTCATCGACTTGCGAATGATTATGTATTTTAGCCATAAACTTTTCCAGTGACGATCCCCTTATCCAATAAGGAGTGGAATATTTGTTCTCAAATATATGGACTAGTTTCTCTATATATATTTACGAGTCAGGATTTCCAGTGACTTCCAGTAAATAAAGAAACAAACAATTGCCTTCTGATAAGAATTTACATAATAACAAGTACAATTCCATCTCTCGACTCTCATACATCCTCTGAGTGGTATTCAAGGGCATATTCCTAACAAATTCTTCACGCTATGGCCCTTATGGCTACAATTAAGGCACGCCTTCACGCGACCCACTTTGCCCGTTGAAGGCATAAAATTCTTGATTTGTTCGAACACTAACTCATAAAATTGAATTGGATGCTCCCCGAGCCCGCATTTGTAACAAGTCACCGGTGGCGATGGACAATTTGTGCGAACATGGTGTGGAATATTGCAGTTGAAGCATCTAACCATATTACTAGAAGTCATCGGGACTGGCTTTAAACTCTTAGCACTCACACCCAACCAAGAAAGCAATGCATCCGAACGATGCGGGGGTTTTGGAGCCTTAGTTCCTTTGCCAACCGAGGCTTTTCCAGATGTGTTTAGATTCTTTGACTCGCCAACAGGTTTGATCGACGATGATATATCATAGGATACCATCCCATCTTGGTACTCCTTCATGGTAACATGGATTTTTGTCGTACAAACCACATCACCAAGTCCACCGTGTGTCATAGGATAAGAGTTTCGAAGTCCGTGCGTCGTCCCGGGGCCCCTCACACCTCGATACCAGCCTATCCCACATACGCATGCAAACTAGTTTCGCTCTACCGTGGGTTCATCAGGGACGACAGTAGCCCCCGACCAGTTGTGCCCTACCCGCAACGATCCCCTTCATAGTCAAGTCCTCGACCAGCGAAAAGCTCTCTGGACTAAACCAGGTCGGCATGCCTGACTCAGCCAGACCGATGCATCCGGGCAGACAACGCTTTAATGATAATGTCGCCCACTTTACCCCTCTTGTGGCAAGCTAACCAGAAGGCACGTTTCATTTGGTTGGTCAACACAATCACGACATCTCGGGTCATGACATTCTCCCCCACCCAAATCACAGCTAAGGTTCGACATGCTAAAACATATAATTCCATACATCACCACAAACACACAACCACATAGTAACACCACAAATATCCACATAAAACACCTAATGAAACTCTGAATTTGCATCCACAATCGTAGAAGACTTACTGCCGTAGCACTTAGTATCTAACGGTCGTGACATTCTGCTAATTAGTAAATTTAAGCATCAGTTCTGAGAATGGGTTCCGAATGTAAATGACAGCACAAATATGGAAAGTTCGAGAAATTCTTACATATGCATACTCCATACGAATATGAGCACTCTCATTTTTACATGAAAACGACACCATACGGGTCATGAAACAACTAGAACTCAGAGCGCAAGATTTAGAACCCAAATTCTAATCTTCCAACAAGGACAAGAATATTATGCACATAGGCAGCATATCCGGGCATTCGCACCATCACACGAGTTATGAACCCGAGAATTACTGCTCTAAGTGATAATAACGACACTATGCTTGCACTTTATGAAATAAAAAAACTAAAAAGAAGGCGAGTCCCGTTTCGCCCAAAATTTGAATATACCATTCCTCTACTAGAGGAGGAAGTTTTGTTTCATACTCCGACTTTTAAAACCATATTTGAAGAATACAACACAATTTCCATTTTCAAAATCTCAAAGACACCGTTTCTTACTTGGAACTTTTTCTTAATTTTTTTTTCTACTTGGAATCCAATTACAGAAATTAAGGACTTTCATCTCCTACCAAATATTTGACCAAAAGTATATTTTTTCCACTGAAGTACAAGACCGTTGACAAGGTGATGCCTGCTGGAAATAAAATGCAGTAGAAGCAAAGTTTGAATAATTTGAATAAAGCGTTTTACGCATCCACGAGCACAAATTCATTTAGGCATGCTAATTAATTACTAAGACTAATAAGCAATTTAAATATAATTTATTATTTATTAAATAATATTGTTGGTGAAATTTAATATCGTAATCTAAATCAAGAGATCATAGGATATTACCTTTTGAAGCGAAGTGGTTGTTACTTTTGATCTCTTCCTCAAAAACTTCTAAAGTATGTTCCCGCCTTAATCCGGACGTTGTGTGGGCAACGAGCTACAGATTTTACTTGACTGTTATGGATTGGCTGAAAGTTATTCTTGAGGGTTACTCGATTTTTACTTTGTTTTCTAATAATATGTAATCACTCTTAAAAAATTAATGTATTATCTAAATTGTAGAATCAAAGACACAAGTCTAGATCTACAATAAAACAGAAGAAGAAGAAAATCAAACTATCAATTTTGAATATATGGATCGGCCGAATTAGTGCTATTTATAGGCTTTGGGCTGCTCTAGAGATCTTAAGGAGGATTTAGGTTAGGACTCCTAGTATAACCCAACATTCTATATCAAGCCTTTCTTAATATGGTTGAATTTACTAATATCAATTAAATCCACTAAAGAATTAATATTGCACGTCCAACCAAATCCCAATTTATGAAATTGCGCTCCTTATTTAAATATATTATTTTTTTTGTGTTTGAGATATCAAATGTCTATTACTTAATCTAAGCTAGTGACAGCTTTAATTAATTACTTATCTAAGAGTGGTACCACTTGAACCTTAGTATTATATCGAACTTAAATCCACCTACAGGGTTTAATATAATAATCATTATCGGACTTTTCAAGGGACATCATCAACCCCCACGAGTCGGGACACGGTTTTTAGTTATAATATTAATTGTCATATAAATTGTAATACCCGTGATTTCGATTTCCGATAATTTTTTTTTTCGGCGGAAGTCCATTTTGACGACTCGCTCATGATCGTTTCGTCATTCTGAGAATGATTAATTTTGCACTTTTTGTCATCCGAGTTCGTTTCGGTGTCGTTTTGTTGAGTTCCGTGCTTTTTAGCGGTTTTTCCGCACTTGAGTTCGATTCTTGCGAATATCATCCGAAACTGTTGTTTCGACTTTCTTGTAAGTTCATTTAATGTTATTATTCATGTTGCAAGCTTCGGTTTGGTCATTCGATCACGTATCGTGATTTTCGGGCGTTTTGGGCCATTTTCGTAATTTCCCAAAGTTTGGGGTAATTACTTTCCGTTGTCGAATTTCGAGCCTTCGGGTGGTCGGAATCGTGTGTTCTCTTAGTGCTCGGATTCGTCTTTGCGAGTACTTAGTAACCGTATCTTCGATTCGTACTCAGGTTCGGGTTTCGGGGTCGTTCGGGCCGTCGGAGTTGGTCCCGGCCGAGTCATGGCCGGGCATGCTCGCCAAAGCCTACCGCCGAGTAACGTGCGGTAGTGACCGGCGATACGCACGTAAGGCGATTACGCACGTAAGGCCCTGGCCGTAACGCACGTAACGTTCCGGCATTTTCCAGCGGAGTTCGGCCATGGCCGGTTACGTACGTAAGCCATGGCCGGTTACGTACGTAACCCGGCCGGCAGTCGGCCTATTTAAGGCCTGGCAGCGTTTTTCTTCAGCCATTTCTCACTTCTCTTCTTCTCTTCCGAGGCTTACGTTGTGCTAATCATGTATAGATGTTGTTGGATAATAAATCCATGAAGTTTGGAGGTTCATATCATCAATCATCCGTTCTATAACATCCTTTGATCTACCGAATCAGGTCAGATTTCCTAGAAATCTAGTTTTGGGGAATTTGGGTGTTTTGGTTGTTTTCGTCCGATTAATCCGATTTAACTTAGGATTTTGATGGATTGATGATTATTTAGATGTATTATATCATTTCCCTTGTTATTCCATGGTTGGATCGTATCGATTCGTTGTTTTGGTCGAGTTCTTGATCGACGCCTTGAAGGTGTCCGGTAGAATGTCTTAGAGGGGTTTTTGGGCATTCTACGATTATTCTTCCTCGTATGATCGATGATTTATTGATTATATGTTGTTAGGGTAGAGTTTCTTGCGAAGAAACCGAGTTGAACCCTTCCGTTCGTCGTCGTCTTCCGTTCCGATAGCATCGGGTGTTTCGAAGCTTTCCGGTTGAGCCGTGTTCGTCGGAATACTTGCGTGCCGATTTTGAGGCAAGTACCTTTATATACGAATTATAACTATGTAAAATCATTGTTGCCGAAGTGTGTGAATTATATATATTTATATACTAAATATATGTATGTATAAGGTTATACGTGTGTATATATATATAAGTATGTATATATATAGATATACACATACCTATGTCGTGTGATTAATATCGATGATAGTTGACGTACTCAACTTGGATTGATGGATGAACTATACTTATTATATATATATATATATTCGGTTGAGTCGCAATATAGCGATATATGTGCGGTGTTGGTTGGTTATGCTTGAAGGCTTATTGTGATTGAGTTTTGATTGACAACGTGCGTGTTATTGTTTATTTGTATGGTTATGGGTGGGGAGAAATTGTGTGATTTGATGTACCGAGTTGATAATTGTTGTGACGTTTGTTTGTGTGCTTGATGCGAAATAATGTGGATACTTGTTGTGAGAAACGTCGTATCCGGGAACCTCTGAGGGCGGGGCGTGCACTCCGGCCTGGTGTATGCTGCAATGTGCGGCTCCATATGGGTGGTGAACGCCGGTGTTACCTAATGCGCGCGCAAGGGGCGGCTCTTGCGGGAGTGATCGCCGGCGCGGTGACATGTTCAAGGAGCGGCCAACATAGTGGAGTGAACGCCGCAGACACAGTGCGCAAGGGAGGCGCTGCAGCTTATTGTTACTGGTATTTGAGTGATAGCTAAGACCACATTGCAGACGATGTTCATATCTCAAATTCTTTCAACTCACTTTTAAATGTTTGTCTGATATAGACCGCGATTCGTGTTTTTGAAAGTTTGTTTCAACTCGTTTTTAAAGCGTTGGTATCGGGGTTAATTAACCAAGGAGGTTTGACGAAATCTCCGAGGGTTAATTAATCGGGGTCTTGAGCAGGGATATGTCGAATGAGAGATTGTGCCTTTGATTGTATTGTGGTGCTATTCTCGTATTGGGTCGAGGACCCTGTGAAATGTTGAGATGTTGGTTCTCGTGATGATGTTATTTGGATTGGGTTGAGAACCTTGTGAGATGTTGTAATGATATCGTTTGTGACAGTGTTCTATAAATTGGGTCAAGGATCCCAAGTAACATTGACATGGTTTTCGTGTAATTATTTTCCTTATGTTGGGTCAAGGACCCGAGAGCTTTTGAAATTAATTTCTTAAAGTATTCCCATTCGATTTTATAAACCCCAAGACGGCCCGAGTCATTAATAATGTTTTCAAACTATCTTATCAAAATACTTTCCCCTTTATTAAAATGGATTTTCAACTAAATCTTTTGACTCCTTGGGCTCGTTTAAAGTTTAATTGGTGTTATGTTCCATAAAGAGAATATGACTATGTGATTATTTCTCACCTTGTGTATGCGAGTGCTATATTGTGTTGACTATGGGAATGTATGGTTTGTGTTAAGGCTTCGCAGCTGTTGAGTTTTGTGTTGTTATTATTCGTATATCTTGAACATTATGTACTTGCACTAGCAAAATTCCAGTTTGCTAACCCCGAGTTTTCTGGGGTGGGTGCTGTTATGCGCTCGAGTTTTGGCAATGGGAGCGATCCACAGGATTGGCTTGGAAGGAGATGGAGGACAACGATGCTAATCACACCGCAGTCAGAGTCTTTTCTTTTGTTTAATCTTGGTCGGTATTTTTCCCATTTTGTTAAGTATTCACCCTTGCACGGGTGTAGTTTTCATTTATTGAATGGAGTCGTCAACCCCTTTTGTGTGAAAGTTTATTTTTGTCATTTGAGATGTAAAATTCATTAGTTTCTGAATTGTTTAATGACCTTGTCGGTCTATGTTGTATTTAGATTGACCCGATCGGTCAATCATTGTGTAGTCTAGTGGAGTTTAGCTTTGGTAGATCCTTGTGAGAAGGGCCTACGGCGTGTAACATTTCGGACGTATTCAGGGGTGTTACAATTATGGTATCGGAGCTTAGGTTTGCGAAAACCTAGGCCGTTGGGTCAAGTCCATGTCTCGTGTAAGTCGCGCGCCGAGTTGTGATTAGTATCGTGGTTCCGACATCATCTTCAGGCAATCCGTGATGGTAAGTCTTCCGATCGTAAGTCCCTTTATATATGTATTTGATTATATTGTGATAATGTGTTTAATGTGAACTAGGGATTGTAACTTGTTGGTGATATTATTGTTTTAGGATGTAACATGCGTATTCGGTCCGATTGAGAATGGTTATGTAGTATGCTTAGGAAGTCGAGTGTACTTACCAATGTCTACATTTTATTACAATAAATCTTTGTGTGTTAATTTTATCCGCTGCGTGAGTATTTTGAAATGGCTATTGGTATCTTGCAAACTAAATTTTATTTCGTAAAACCGATTCCCTAAACCGAGTTTTGGCAATTTGTCTTGCATGTTTTGACGGTATTCTTATAACGGTATTTGATATTTTATAAATGACTTTTGTGATTACTTGAAAATACTACCGTCATTGGCCTTTTGGCATTTTGAACGTTTTGAAAATAGTTTTCAGCCTGGTGGGTTCCGGAGTGGGGCCCACGGTGCTGTAATGGCACGAACATTTTAAAGCGGTGCTACTAAATTTTATAGTATTGTGAAAACCCATGATTTAATGTAGTCATGTCAAATGGTCACGTATTTCGGTGAAAAATCCTTTCGATTAGACATTTTGGTAGAAGTGGAAAGATTTTCAAATTGTGGTATTTGGAACTCAACACTTGTAATATTTCAAATTAGTTACGATTCAACTTTCAATTTTCTTTTATGCATTGCTCGAAAATAATTTTCAAAGTCATTGTATAAACTCCCTCTTCCAAATAAAGGACAGTATTTACAAGCTTTGGGCGTAACGTGACTCGCTCTCTTTTTCAAAAATTTGTTTTCATTAAGCACATATATATATATAATGATCATCCTAGTCGAAGGACCGGAGTTAACTTCATAAAACTCTATGCTTTACGATATTACCGTTATTGTATAGATGTTAACTAAACCTTGTGTTGATAAGTGTGGTATACTGTACGACTGATTATTTGATAATGCTGAATGGTACTATCTGTATTAGTATGTCGAGCCTTGGCGGACGTAAGTGTGATGACGGAAGTGGAAACGACAAGGTGGTTTGTACGACAACTATCCATGCTACAGTGAAGGAGTATCGAGATCAAACGATATCCTATGAAATCTCCTCAGTGATCGAGCCCGCGAGCGAAGCAAAGAGACCGAGGATATCGGGAAAATTTCGGGCGGTGAAGAGACTAAGGCTCCCAAGCCCTCTCGCTGCTCGAAGCGTCATCTTCGCGGTCGAGTGAACGCTGAAATCCCAAACCAAGATCGGTGACTCGCGGTAAGAAGAGAAGATGTTTCAATCAGAATCGCTGTGACATGTTCGTGCAAATTGCCCCTCTCCACTCTTGACTTGTTACCGTGGGTGTGAAGGTCATCGGGAGAAACACCGTGAGACAGCTTTCCGAATTGGCAAAGAATGCCGCCCGAGAGAGAGCAGAGCTAGTGATCGGAAGTGTCCCAAACCCTATGTTTCCTTCAAGATCCTAGCATGGGAGAATGAAGATTTTGTACTATGTCTTAATCGTTGTTGTTTCAAACAATCGTGACTTCGATCGTATTTCGTTTCATTGCTTTACGTTTCCAACTCTTGTTGTTCTAAGTTTCGGGTCGTAATATTTTTTCGTATGTGGGAATGTATTACCCGTACTTTTCTTGATATTTTCAGTATTGTGTGACCTTTCATTGTTGGTAATTCAATTGTGATCCCCGACGATTTTAAACCACCTTGTTTTACTTAGCCTACCGTCCTCCGAACGAATTTGGAAATTTTGCTAAATCTCGTGGATTCTTGTGGCCTTTTCACATCCGAATTTGATTCTTGCAAATTTTGTTTGAAACTGTTGTTCCATCGCTCTCTATTTTAAGTTTCGGACGAAACTTCTTTTAAGGAGGGTAGAATGTAATACCGTGATTTCGATTTCCTAAATTTTTTTTTCCATGAAGTCCATTTTGACGACTCGCTCATGATCGTTTCGTCATTCTGAGAATGATTAATTTTGCACTTTTTGTCATCCGAGTTCGTTTCGGTGTCGTTTTGTTGAGTTCCGTGCTTTTTAGCGGTTTTTCCGCACTTGAGTTCGATTCTTGCGAATCTCGTCCGAAACTGTTGTTTCGACTTTCTTGTAAGTTCATTTAATGTTATTATTCATGTTGCAAGCTTCGGTTTGGTCATTCGATCACGTATCGTGATTTTCGGGCATTTTGGGCCATTTTCGTAATTTCCCAAAGTTTGGGGTAATTACTTTCCGTTGTCGAATTTCGAGCCTTCGGGTGGTCGGAATCGTGTGTTCTCTTAGTGCTCCGATTCGTCTTTGCGAGTACTTAGTAACCTTATCTTCGATTCGTACTCAGGTTCGTTCGGGTCGTCGTTGGCCGTGAGTTGGTCCTACCGAGTCATGGCCGGGCATGCTCGCCAGCACTCCGGCCGAGTAACGGCGGTAGTGACCGGCGATTCGACGTAAGGCCGTTCGCACGTAAGGCCCCGGCCTCGTAACGCGTAACGCCCGGCATTTTCAGGCAGGAGTTCGCCATGGCGATTACGCACGTAAGCCATGGCCGATTACGTCGTAACCCGGCCCGATCGGCCTATTTAAGGCCTGGCAGCGTTTTTCTTCAGCCATTTCTCACTTCTCTTCTTCTCTTCCGAGGCTTACGTTGTGCTAATCATGTATAGATGTTGTTGGACAATAAATCCATGAAGTTTGGAGGTTCATATCATCAATCATCCGTTCTATAACATCCTTCGATCTACCGAATCAGGTCAGATTTCCTAGAAATCTAGTTTTGGGGAATTTGGGTGTTTTGGTTGTTTTCGTCCGATTAATCCGATTTAACTTAGGATTTTGATGGATTGATGATTATTTAGATGTATTATATCATTTCCCTTGTTATTCCATGGTTGGATCGTATCGATTCGTTGTTTTGGTCGAGTTCTTGATCGACGCCTTGAAGGTGTCCGGTAGAATGTCTTAGAGGGGTTTTCGGGCGTTCTACGATTATTCTTCCTCGTATGATCGATGATTTATTGATTATATGTTGTTAGGGTAGAGTTTCTTGCGAAGAAACCGAGTTGAACCCTTCCGTTCGTCGTCGTCTTCCGTTCCGATAGCATCGGGTGTTTCGAAGCTTTCCGGTTGAGCCGTGTTCGTCGGAATACTTGCGTGCCGATTTTGAGGCAAGTACCTTTATATACGAATTATAACTATGTAAAATCATTTTTGCCGAAGTGTGTGAATTATATATATTTATATACTAAATATATGTATGTATAAGGTTATACGTGTGTATATATATATATATATATAAGTATGTATATATATAGATATACACATACCTATGTCGTGTGATTAATATCGATGATAGTTGACGTACTCAACTTGGATTGATGGATGAACTATACTTATTATATATATATTCGGTTGAGTCGCAATATAGCGATATATGTGCGGTGTTGGTTGGTTATGCTTGAAGGCTTATTGTGATTGAGTTTTGATTGACAACGTGCGTGTTATTGTTTATTTGTATGGTTATGGACTGGGGGAGAAATTGTGTGATTTGATGTACTGAGTTGATAATTGTTGTGACGTTTGTCTGTGTGCTTGATGTCTGAAATAATGTGGATACTTGTTGTGAGAAACGTCGTATCCGGGAACCTCTGAGGGCGGGGCGTGCACTCCGGCCTGGTGTATGCTGCAATGTGCGCCTCCATATGGGTGGTGAACGCCGGTGTTACCTAATGCGCGCGCAAGGCGGCTCTTGCGGGAGTGATCGCGGCGCGGTGACATGTTCAAGGAGCGGCCAACATAGTGGAGTGAACGCCGGTACAGGAGCGCAAGGGAGGCGCCCGGCAGGCTTATTGGTTACGGGTATTTGAGTGATAGCTAAGACCGTGCTACTGCACGATGTTCATATCTCAAATTCTTTCAACTCACTTTTAAATGTTTGTCTTGATATAGACCGCGATTCGTGTTTTTGAAAGTTTGTTTCAACCTGTTTTTAAAGCGTTGGTATCAGGGTTAATTAACCAAGGAGGTTTGACGAAATCTTCGAGGGTTAATTAATCGGGGGTCTTGAGAAGGATATGTCGAATGAGAGATTGTGCCTTTGATTGTATTGTGGTGCTATTCTGTGTATTGGGTCGAGGACCCTGTGAAATGTTGAGATGTTGGTTCTCGTGATGATGTTATTTGGATTGGGTTGAGAACCTTGTGAGATGTTGTAATGATTTCGTTTGTGACAGTGTTCTATAAATTGGGTCAAGGATCCCAAGTAACATTGACATGGTTTTCGTGTAATTGTTTTCCTTATGTTGGGTCAAGGACCCGAGAGCTTTTGAAATTAATTTCTTAAAGTATTCCCATTCGATTTTATAAACCCCAAGACGGCCCGAGTCATTAATAATGTTTTCAAACTATCTTATCAAAATACTTTCCCCTTTATTAAAATGGATTTTCAACTAAATCTTTTGACTCCTTGGGCTCGTTTAAAGTTCAATTGGTGTTATGTTCCATAAAGAGAATATGACTATGTGATTATTTCTCACCTTGTGTATGCGAGTGCTATATTGCGTTGACTATGGGAATGTATGGTTTGTGTTAAGGCTTCGCAGCTGTTGAGTTTTGTGTTGTTATTATTCGTATATCTTGAACATTATGTACTTGCACTAGCAAAATTCCAGTTTGCTAACCCCCGAGTTTTCGGGGGGTGGGTGCCTGTTATGCGCTCAGGTTTTGGCAGCTCGGGAGCAGTCACAGGATTGGCTTGGAAGGAGATGGAGGACAACGATGCTAATCACACCAGAGTCAGAGTCTTTTCTTTTGTTTCATCTTGGTCGGTATTTTTCCCATTTGGTTAAGTATTCACCCTTGCACGGGTGTAGTTTTTATTTATTGAATGGAGTCGTCAACCCCTTTTGTGTGAAAGTTTATTTTTGTCATTTGAGATGTAAAATTCATTAGTTTCTGAATTGTTTAATGACCTTGTCGGTCTATGTTATATTTAGATTGACCCCAGTCGGTCAATCATTGTGTAGTCTAGTGGAGTTTAGCCTGGTAGATCCTTGTGAGAAGGGCCTACGGCGTGTAACATTTCCGGACGTATTCTGGGGGTGTTACAATTATGGTATCGGAGCTTAGGTTTGCGAAAAACCTAGGCCGTTGGGTCAAGTCCATGTCCTGTGTAAGTCGCGCGCGTCAGAGTTGTGATTAGTATCGTGGTTCCGACATCATCTTCAGGCAATCCGTGATGGTAAGTCTTCCGATCGTAAGTCCCTTTATATATGTATTTGATTATATTGTGATAATGTGTTTAATGTGAACTAGGGATTGTAACTTGTTGGTGATATTATTGTTTTAGGATGTAACATGCGTATTCGGTCCGATTGAGAATGGTTATGTAGTATGCTTAGGAAGTCGAGTGTACTTACCAATGTCTACATTTTATTACAATAAATCTTTGTGTGTTAATTTTATCCGCTGCGTGAGTATTTTGAAATGGCTATTGGTGTCTTGCAAACTGAATTTTATTTCGTAAAACCGATTCCCTAAACCGAGTTTTGGCAATTTGTCTTGCATGTTTTGACGGTTTTCTTATAACGGTATTTGATATTTTATAAATGACTTTTGTGATTACTTGAAAATACTACCGTCATTGGCCTTTTGGCATTTTGAACGTTTTGAAAATAGTTTTCAGCCTGGTGGGTTCCGGAGTGGGGCCCACGGTGCTGTAATGGCACGAACATTTTAAAGCGGTGCTACTAAATTTTATAGTATTGTGAAAACCCATGATTTAATGTAGTCATGTCAAATGGTCACGTATTTCGGTGAAAAATCCTTTCGATTAGACATTTTGGTAGAAGTGGAAAGATTTTCAAATTGTGGTATTTGGAACTCAACACTTGTAATATTTCAAATTAGTTACGATTCAACTTTCAATTTTCTTTTATGCATTGCTCGAAAATAATTTTTAAAGTCATTGTATAAACTCCCTCTTCCAAATAAAGGACAATATTTACAAGCTTTGGGCGTAACGTGACTCGCTCTCTTTTTCAAAAATTTGTTTTCATTAAGCACATATATATATAATGATCATCCTAGTCGAAGGACCGGAGTTAACTTCATAAAACTCTATGCTTTACGATATTACCGTTATTGTATAGATGTTAACTAAACCTTGTGTTGATAAGTGTGGTATACTGTACGACTGATTATTTGATAATGCTGAATGGTACTATCTGTATTAGTATGTCGAGCCTTGGCGGACGTAAGTGTGATGACGGAAGTGGAAACGACAAGGTGGTTTGTACGACAACTATCCATGCTACAGTGAAGGAGTATCGAGATCAAACGATATCCTATGAAATCTCCTCAGTGATCGAGCCCGCGAGCGAAGCAAAGAGACCGAGGATATCGGGAAAATTTTTGGGCGGTGAAGAGACTAAGGCTCCCAAGCCCTCTCGTCGTTCGAAAGCGTCATCTTCGCGGTCGGGAGTGAACGCTGGAAATCCCAAACCAGCATCGGTGACTCGCGGTAAGAAGAGAAGATGTTTCAACTGTAACTGTCAGGGACATGTTCGTGCAAATTGTCCCTCTCCACTCTTGACTTGTTACCGGTGTGGGTGTGAAGGTCATCGGGAGAAACACTGTGAGACAGTTTCCGAATTGGCAAAGAATGCCGCCCTGAGAGAGAGCAGAGCTAGTGATCGGGAAGTGTCCCGAAACCCTATGTTTCCTTCTGAAGATCCTAGCATGGGAGAATGAAGATTTTGTACTATGTCTTAATCGTTGTTGTTTCAAACAATCGTGACTTCGATCGTATTTCGTTTCATTGCTTTACGTTTCCAACTCTTGTTGTTCTAAGTTTCGGGGTCGTAATATTTTTTCGTATGTGGGAATGTATTACCCGTACTTTTCTTGATATTTTCAGTATTGTGTGACCTTTCATTGTTGGTAATTCAATTGTGATCCCCTCGACGATTTTAAACCACCTTGTTTTACTTAGCCTACCGTCCTCCGAACGAATTTCGGGGCTGTTTTGCTAAATCTCGTGGATTACTGTGGCCTTTTCACATCCGAATTTGATTCTTGCAAATTTTGTTTGAAACTGTTGTTCCATCGCTCTCTATTTTAAGTTTCGGGACGAAACTTCTTTTAAGGAGGGTAGAATGTAATACCCGTGATTTCGATTTCCGGTATTTTTTTTTTTCGGCGGAAGTCCATTTTGACGACTCGCTCATGATCGTTTCGTCATTCTGAGAATGATTAATTTTGCACTTTTTGTCATCCGAGTTCGTTTCGGTGTCGTTTTGTTGAGTTCCGTGCTTTTTAGCGGTTTTTCCGCACTTGAGTTCGATTCTTGCGAATCTCGTCCGAAACTGTTGTTTCGACTTTCTTGTAAGTTCATTTAATGTTATTATTCATGTTGCAAGCTTCGGTTTGGTCATTCGATCACGTATCGTGATTTTCGGGCGTTTTGGGCCATTTTCGTAATTTCCCAAAGTTTGGGGTAATTACTTTCCGTTGTCGAATTTCGAGCCTTCGGGTGGTCGGAATCGTGTGTTCTCTTAGTGCTCGGATTCGTCTTTGCGAGTACTTAGTAACCGTATCTTCGATTCGTACTCAGGTTCGGGTTTCGGGGTCGTTCGGGCCGTCGGAGTTGGTCCCGGCCGAGTCATGGCCGGGCATGCTCGGGCCAGGCCAGCCCTGGCCGAGTAACGTGCGGTAGTGACCGCGATTCGTCGTAAGGCGGTTACGTCGTAAGGCCACGGCGTGCGTGCGTAACGTTCGGCATTTTCCAGCAGGAGTTCGGCCATGGCCGGTTACGACGTAACCCGGCGTGATCGGCTATTTAAGGCTGGCGGCGTTTTCTTGACCATTTCTCACTTCTCTTCTTCTCTTCCGAGGCTTACGTTGTGCTAATCATGTATAGATGTTGTTGGACAATAAATCCATGAAGTTTGGAGGTTCATATCATCAATCATCCGTTCTATAACATCCTTCGATCTACCGAATCAGGTCAGATTTCCTAGAAATCTAGTTTTGGGGAATTTGGGTGTTTTGGTTGTTTTCGTCCGATTAATCCGATTTAACTTAGGATTTTGATGGATTGATGATTATTTAGATGTATTATATCATTTCCCTTGTTATTCCATGGTTGGATCGTATCGATTCGTTGTTTTGGTCGAGTTCTTGATCGACGCCTTGAAGGTGTCCGGTAGAATGTCTTAGAGGGGTTTTCGGGCGTTCTACGATTATTCTTCCTCGTATGATCGATGATTTATTGAATATATGTTGTTAGGGTAGAGTTTCTTGCGAAGAAACCAAGTTGAATCCTTTCGTTCGTCGTCGTCTTCCGTTCCGATAGCATCGGGTGTTTCGAAGCTTTCCGGTTGAGCCGTGTTCGTCGGAATACTTGCGTGCCGATTTTGAGGCAAGTACCTTTATATACGAATTATAACTATGTAAAATCATTGTTGCCGAAGTGTGTGAATTATATATATTTATATACTAAATATATGTATGTATAAGGTTATACGTGTGTATATATATATATATAAGTATGTATATATATATAGATATACACATACCTATGTCGTGTGATTAATATCGATGATAGTTGACGTACTCAACTTGGATTGATGGATGAACTATACTTATTATATATATATATATATTCGGTTGAGTCGCAATATAGCGATATATGTGCGGTGTTGGTTGGTTATGCTTGAAGGCTTATTGTGATTGAGTTTTGACTGACAACGTGTGTGTTATTGTTTATTTGTATGGTTATGGACTGGGGGAGAAATTGTGTGATTTGATGTACTGAGTTGATAATTGTTGTGACGTTTGTCTGTGTGCTTGATGTCTGAAATAATGTGGATACTTGTTGTGAGAAACGTCGTATCCGGGAACCTCTGAGGGCGGGGCGTGCACTCCGGCACAGTGTATCCGCAATGTGCGGCTCCATATGGGTGGTGAACGCCGGTGTTACCTAATGCGCGCGCAAGGCGGCTCTTGCGGGAGTGATCGCCGGCGCGGTGACATGTTCAAGGAGCGGCCAACATAGTGGAGTGAACGCCGGTACACAGTGCGCAAGGCGCACAGCGGGCTTATTGGTTACGGGTATTTGAGTGATAGCTAAGACCCGTTGCAGACGATGTTCATATCTCAAATTCTTTCAACTCACTTTTAAATGTTTGTCTGATATAGACCGCGATTCGTGTTTTTGAAAGTTTGTTTCAACTCGTTTTTAAAGCGTTGGTATCGGGGTTAATTAACCAAGGAGGTTTGTGAAATCTCAGGGTTAATTAATCGGGGGTCTTGAGCAGGATATGTCGAATGAGAGATTTTGCCTTTGATTGTATTGTGGTGCTATTCTGTGTATTGGGTCGAGGACCCTGTGAAATGTTGAGATGTTGGTTCTCGTGATGATGTTATTTGGATTGGGTTGAGAACCTTGTGAGATGTTGTAATGATTTCGTTTGTGACAGTGTTCTATAAATTGGGTCAAGGATCCCAAGTAACATTGACATGGTTTTCGTGTAATTGTTTTCCTTATGTTGGGTCAAGGACCCGAGAGCTTTTGAAATTAATTTCTTAAAGTATTCCCATTCGATTTTATAAACCCCAAGACGGCCCGAGTCATTAATAATGTTTTCAAACTATCTTATCAAAAAACTTTCCCCTTTATTAAAATGGATTTTCAACTAAATCTTTTGACTCCTTGGGCTCGTTTAAAGTTTAATTGGTGTTATGTTCCATAAAGAGAATATGACTATGTGATTATTTCTCACCTTGTGTATGCGAGTGCTATATTGTGTTGACTATGGGAATGTATGGTTTGTGTTAAGGCTTCGCAGCTGTTGAGTTTTGTGTTGTTATTATTCGTATATCTTGAACATTATGTACTTGCACTATCAAAATTCAGTTTGCTAACCCCGAGTTTTCGGGGTGGGTGCTGTTATGCGCTCAGTTTTGGCGGCTCGGGAGCGATCCACAGGATTGGCTTGGAAGGAGATGGAGGACAACGATGCTAATCACACGAGTCAGAGTCTTTTCTTTTGTTTCATCTTGGTCGGTATTTTTCCCATTTGGTTAAGTATTCACCCTTGCACGGGTGTAGTTTTCATTTATTGAATGGAGTCGTCAACCCCTTTTGTGTGAAAGTTTATTTTTGTCATTTGAGATGTAAAATTCATTAGTTTCTGAATTGTTTAATGACCTTGTCGGTCTATGTTGTATTTAGATTGACCCCAGTCGGTCAATCATTGTGTAGTCTAGTGGAGTTTAGCCTGGTAGATCCTTGTGAGAAGGGCCTACGGCGTGTAACATTTCCGGACGTATTCTGGGGGTGTTACATAAATAATATTATTGTCCAAGATACGATGCATATTGTGTCAATCACTATGACTCTCACCATGGTAAATCAAAACAATAGTTACTATAAATACACAATTAAATATTATATACTTAGAATTAAGAAATAATAATTATCCGAGATTTACGTTCTTCTTTCAGCAGTACAGGAGACACTATCTCACTGCAATTATGCCAACCATTCTCAAGCATACGATACAACCTTTCAAATAATTTGTCTATTAATTATATAGGTTGTGAACTATTATATTATTTTATAAGGCACCGATAATGTGATCTTCTGTGTGACCACAACACATAATATTATATACAATATAAAATAAATAGACAATGCATTTGCATAACTATAACACGAATAAATATGAAAAACATGTGATAAAATATAATTAATATTCTCATAGGTAGTTACAGGAAAATAATGTGATACAAGCATAAACTATGCTTTGCAGTACACAACCCTAAAAATCTCCCACTTATACTTAAAGCATGCTTTCAAGTATATTACTCTATTACATAGTCTATCTCCCAGTTATACTCAAAATAATGCGTCCATGCGCCGCAATCTCATTCATTCCACATGCCTTTCAAAAACTTTTGAGGGTAAGCCTTACGTGAAAAGATCAGCAATATTATCTTCCAATGCAACCCTGGCTACAACTTCGTCTCCTACCTTTACCAAGTGTCGTATGATATGGCACTTGCGGTTGATATGTTTACTTGTCTTATATGCTCATGGTTCCCTCGAATTTACAACTACATCGGTATTATCACAGTAAAGTGTAATACACTTTGGCATATCCAGAATCACATCTAAGTCCTACAGGAAGTACTTGAACCACATTGCTCTGGCTGCCTCATAGGCTGCCACATACTCGGCTTTCATGGTAGAGTCCGAGATGTATTTTTACTTCACACTCCTCCAACTAATAGCTCCACGTCCCATAGTAAACGCATAACTTGAAGTAGACTTAGGCTTTTCTTTGTTTGATGAAAAATCCGAGTCAGTATAACCCACTAGACATAGGTCATTTGATTGATATACTAGCATATACTCCCTAGTACTTCTCAGGTACTTGAGTATATGCTTTATAGCAATCCAGTGTCCTGGTCCAGGATTCGATTGATATCTAGCAGCCATGCCTACAACATGACAGATATCTGGTCTAGTATAAAGCATAACATACATGAAGCTTCCCACTGCTGACGCATAAGGGACCAGCTTCGTGTCATCTATCTCCTTTTGTGTCTTAGGACACATATCCTGAGATAGTTGAATTCCATGACTGTAAGATATAAAACCTTTCTTGGAATTTTCCATGCTAAACCGCTTTAGCACTGTATCGATATAGGATGCCTGAGATAAGCACAATATCTTTTTCTTCCGATCACGAAAGATCCTAATCCCAAGGATGTGCCCTGTTTCTCCCAAATCTGTCATATCAAACTGCTCAGACAGCCATACCCGTACATCCGATAACTCCTTCATGTTGTTTCCAATAAGAAGGATATCAACTATATACAGTACAAAAAACACCAACACATTTCCATCATATTTATTATGCACACAACTCTCACTCGAACATCGAATTCATATGACTAGACAACCTCGTCAAATCGAGTGTTCCAAGATCTATATGCTTGCTTAAGTCCATACATGGATCTCTTAAGCTTTCACACTAAGTGCTCTTCTCCTTCAGCAATGAATCCTCTGGTTGGCGAATGTAGATCTCCTTGTCTAGACTGCCATTCAAGAATGCAGTCTTGATATCCATTTGCCAAATCTCCATATTCAAATGCGCAGCTATAGCTAAACAAAATCCGGATTGACTTAAGCATGGCTACTGGTGGAAAGGTTTTATCGTAATTGATGCCATCCTTCTGAGTGTAACCTTTCGATGCAAGACTCGCTTTGAAGGTTTCAACCTTCCCTTCACCTCATTTCTTTCACTTGCAGACCCATTTACTCCCAATGGCTTGTACCCCATCAGGTAGTTCTATTAGCTGCCACACTTGATTGGAATCCATATATCCTATTTCTATTCCATTGCTATGTTCCAGGAGTCAGCATCTTTATCTTGGATTGCCTCCTTGTAAGTCCAGGGATCTGATTCATCTTCCTGTGGGACTGAGTCCGAAGACTTTCCCACACCTATGAATCGTCACTTGATGAACAACCCTCCTACTACGACGAGGCACATCATGAGTTGATGTAAAAGTCTCAAAATCGATACGTGGTGCAGTGTTAGTTAGTGCTTGCACGATTGATATAGATGGAGTCACGCCTCTCAACTCTTCCCGATCGCTTATGGTCTTGTGACTAATCATATAATCCTCTTCGACGAATCGGGCATTAGTGCTAACAATGACCTTCGGATTCTGGGGACTATAGAACAAGCCACATTTTGTTCCCTTAGGGCATCCTACAAATACTCGTACCTCTGTACGAGATTCCAACTTATCAGCATACTTATTCAGCACATATGCGGGAGTACCCTAAATCCGAACATGTCCCAGACTGGGCTTCCGCCCACTCCACGATTCTGTGGGTTTTTTTAGAACTTATTTTGAAGGCACCATGTTTAGTTTGTACGCCGCTGTTTCCAAGGTGTACCCCCATAACGAAATCGGTAAATTTGAGTAACTCATCATTGACCTAACCATCTCTAAAAGAGGTCTGTTCCTTCTCTCAGCAACATTATTTTGTTGTGGAGTTCCCAGCGCAGTGAGCTGGGACGTAATCCCCTCATTTGCCAAGAAATCTACAAAACTCTCCACTAAGGTATTCAACACCACGATCAGATCGCAGTGACTTGATATTATTCCCATGATGCTTCTCCGTTTAGCCTTGAAATCTCTAAACTTGTCAAAGGCTTCAGACTTACGTCGCATCAAATAGATGTATCTATATCTCGAATAATCATCTATAAACGTGATGAAGTATTCGAAACGACCCCTATCCTGGATGTTCATTGGACCACATACATCAATATGAACTAATTCTTACACACTCTGAGCAAGGTTTCCCTAGGTTTTAAAAACTCTTTTGGTCATTTTACCTTCGAGACAAGATTCAAAAATGGAAATGGCTCAACTTGGAGTTCATCCAATGGGCCATCATCTACCAATCTCTGAATCCTTCTAAGGTTTACATGACCTAACCATAAATGCCACGTATATGTTTCGTTTATGCTTGAAGGTTCTTTTCTTTTTTTTTTTTCGGTTTAGACAAAGAATTAAGCGATTTATTTTATACGTGAGAGTTTGTGCAGTATTAATGACATATAGTCCATCAGTATAAATACTCATGCAAATATATTCACTGTTTATTTTAATAATAGCACCACCATCAAAAGAAACTGAATAACCATCACAACTTAATTTAGAAACCGAAATTAAATTCATTATAAAATAGGTACCAGCAGTACATTATTCAAGACTAATATCTGTAACACCAATATATCCGACCGGGAATATTACACCGTGGGCCCCGAGGCGGAACCCACAAGGCTGAAGGAAATTTTCACAAACATTTACAAATGCCCAAGAGGCTAACGACGGTACTATCTTTTAAAAAAAAACATTTGAAGACTTAATAAAATCCGTTTATCAAAATCGTCGTAAAATCTCATTTGAAAACACAAGGCCCGAAATGCCAAGATTCAACAGTTTGAAAACATATGTTAAGATGTCGCTTACACGTACTGACAAAATAGTTTAGAAAACGATTGCCAAAGTAACCTAAGTTACCAGATACCAAAAGGCGATTAAAAAAAACTCACGCAGCGGAAAAGACAAACAATTAAAAGTACTCTAGCAGCGGAATACAACAACTGATCAGGAAACTCAATATACAAATACATGCCCTAGCCAATATCCTCCGGGAAGCTCATCTCTCCACGACCGCTACAAGCTCGATATCCAATAACCTAAAAAGAAAGCCCACGACGGGGTCAGCCATAATATCCAACAATGATAACGATCACATCACATCAATAATTACATATAAATGGAAATACTAAGTAAGAATACGACCAATGTAATCTTACCGTCGTAACTTTATGAAAATCCACGATTCGTATCCTTAACAACACATTAAGATAATACCGAAATATCTGTACGGTATCTCAACAATACCCAAGGTTCTCAAAACATTATCATAACTCGCGATACGGAAATTATACCAACTCTGGCCAATTCAATCTATCGGATAACGTCGACAATTCCAATACGATAGTCGATTGTCCATCAAAGACAAGTACCAAAGGAAATACGGAACATACCTCAAGATACGAAATACCATGACAATCATGTCAGTCTAATCCGAGATCAGATCAACACAACATACGGACATGGTCCTAACACAAGACCTACAAATGCATACTCATATGACAACATCAATATGATCACAACAATAACGACAATGTATACTTATGGCAAACCCATAATATACATATGCACAACAACAATACATGGTAATCCAACGATCCAACCGACACAACTATAGATTCCCATCTTGATCCCGTCGGACCAACGCATGGTGTCATTACCTGTCCAGCGATCCAGCGCACACAGCTATAGATTCCCATATTCATCCCGTCGGACCAACGCATGGTGGACATACGACAACAATGCACAATTGCACAAAACAACAGTACACAATGCACGACAACAACAATGCACAAATGCATGACAACAATGATACACGAATGTATCAAAACATGATCGACACAAATGACAAAAATGATTAAAATACTTGCTCCGAGTCCTTCGAGAGTAATCTCGATATCTAAACCATCACCAACCATTATTCTGAATATTCGACGATCTAAAATGGCACGGACGGTAGATAATTCACATCTTCGTCTATACCACAATGTATCCTCGACACCAAGTATACCAACAACAAATGTAAATCATATACATTATGATTTAATTCCCAAACTCGAATACAACTTATAATCCCAAATCTCCTGTGATTACGATTATAAATATTGCTATACGAATTATAAACGAATGAAACGGAAACCATTCATTAAATATTATAAACTGAGCAAGTAATAACTTGCCTCGATACCAATATGACGATGATGAAGCCATTACCAATTCCATTTCATCATCTACAAGTCCCTCGGCCCTGATCAATGCAATTCACGAACATTCTCGAATACGACCTCAAAGCATGGTTCTAATCACCGATCAATAATCTCAACCTATTACAATAATCGATAGACAACAAGTTCGATAACAATCAACAATCGGTAAAACCAATTCACAAACCCAACGGATCGACAATATCTCGATTAAACACTAGTCTGATCAATCCAACTCAAACTAGCACAAATTCACAACCACAACATGAAAATACTGCACCGTCTGCCTACTTAGCGCACGTTAATCACTTAACGTAGCGTGCGGTAAGTAGCTCCCGTTAGCATGCACTAAACAGTAAGCTTAGCGTGCGCTAATGCTGTACAGATGCATGTTTTTAGATACCGATCAACATATGGCGATTATCAAGAACACTAAGTGATTCTAAACCATGTTCATAGATATCGAAACAACGAAATTTGATATCCTTTAACATATAGGTAATCATCCAACTTTTAATCCAATTCATATATTCACATATCATCTTCTTCCTCAAATATCAACATCATGAACACCAAGAACCTTAACAACACTTCCCCAATCTAACATTACAGAGATTAATCATCAAAAATGACATCAGCATCCGCAGAGGAGGAGAAAGAGTAACCAACTTATCTCAAGAAAACGAACTACACAATTCAAATCACACGAATCATATTAATATCATCATACTCCGGTAATCCATCTCATAATCATGCTTGTCAACTTGTTTATGTAATAATCATCAAGTCAAGAACATCAACATTCAATCCAAAATGAAATCCAAAGATGAAGAGTGATTAATTTTTTGAAGGAATTGATCGAATCTCAAGTTTGATTCCGTTTCCAATCGATTCCAAGCTTAATATTGTTATGGATGATTAACTCCACCACAATCCAGTGTTTGGAACTTCAAACATCTCTCTAAGAACTCCATTCCAAAAATCACCAATGATTTCAAGAACAAAGCTTTAATCCACGATTTCCATCTTTAATCTTGTTAAAAAGGATCATCTCTCAGTGTTTAGGAACTTAAAATGTCCTCCCAAGGTTCTCTCTATCGGTTGTAAGGAATGAATGAGTGGAAATGACGAATAATGGCCAACTGCACTTATATATACACGGTACATTATTAACGTACGCCAACATCTAAAATTAACGTACGTTACACGCTTAGCGTGCGCTAACTTTCTTTGTTAGCATGCGCTATCGAAGTCCAGAGGCTACTGCCTTACTGCATACAATGGTTTACGTACGCAATGCCCATGAAATAGCATACGTAATCTCCTCTGTTTAGCGTACGCTAGCCTTCAAACGTATCGTGCACTACTCATAGTTGAGTCGTTTGTCTGTATGATCCGAAGACGGGTCCACACGCTGACAGCTCTGACTAGGATAAGATTCCATTTGGACCGATCTGATGTTAGCGTGCGCTAATCAACATGCATTAGCGTGCTTTAACACTTCTCAACAAACATCCGTTGACCTCATCGGCACATGCGCCGAAAGTGGCCGGGTCCAAACATAGATTCCTTCTAATCTGGTCTGTAATAGCGTGCGCTATCTTTTGCCTCTAACGTGCGCTAAACTAGCACGATAGCGTGTGCTAGGCATGTATATTAGCGTGTGCTAGTAATGTTATACTTAGCCATTTTCATCTACTCTTGTTCAACGTCTCAACATACTATATACGAACATACGGCATACTGAATAGGTATACTCCTTCCAACAATATTTTCATGCGATAAGCCCGACACACAATGTCTTCCAATACAATTGTCAACCAAGTGCGGTAATAATACCAATACAGATGTCTTAGTCCTTCATTTATTTTATCCATACTGTACAGAATCCACGCTGCTCAACATAACTCAGATAAAATAATATTAACCACAGTAGTAGAAATTCCGGATATTACAATATCTTAACACTGATCTTCAACTGTACGACTCCTACTGTTACATCCATAAGCCTAGAATAACTATCCCAGTTGATGGTGATCTCGCCCGCACTAAGCTGCTTGGTTACCTGAAAAACCATGCAAGTCAAAGCAAATATGATCAGTGGAGCCTGGATCTAATATACACGAAGCGGTAGAACAACCTGCCAAACATGTTTTGACTACTAGTGCACGAGACACACCTTTGTTTATAGCAGGGTAGTTCACTTTTAAATGTCATTTCTCATCCCACTTGTAGCACTTTCCCGTTGTTTTTTTGTTTGTCTCAGGTTTAGGAGCCTTGCTTTCTCCCTCAGGAGTTGCCACTTGCTTTTGGACCACTTGTTTCTTCTTCTTCTTCCCTAACTTGGTTTTAGAAGTTGAAACACCAGTTGCCGCAAGAACTTGATACCCTTGTCTGAAGTGTCCTTCTGCAGATTGAAGCTCTGTCAGCAACTCCGCCAAGGTATATTCCCAATGATTCATGTTGTAGTTTAGGGGGAACTGCACAAAGCTTCTAGGTAAGGTGCCTATGATGATATTGACCAGCATTTCCGCATCGATAGTAGCCCCTAAGATATAAAGTTCATTTAGATGAGAAATCATGTTTAAAACGCGATCCCTTATCGGGGTTCCTTCACGCAATTAGCATTTTGCCTATCCACCGGGTTCTAATGACCAAACATCTCGCCGAGATTTTTCATCATTTCCGCAGCCATGTCCATACTCTGATGCTGATGTTGCAATACATTTTCTAAAGAAGCCAAGATGTAACAGTGACCCATCTCATCAGATTTCTTCAATTCGCGGTATTTTTTCACCTCATTAGGCGTAGAATCCACATCTAGTTCTAATGGGCATTTCTCAGTTAGAACAAACTTATGTTCTTCAGCAGTCAGAATAATATTAAGGTTACGTTTCCAATCAGTAAAGTTAGTGCTATCAAGTTTGTTTTCTTTGAGATTTACAACAAGTGGATTAAAAGACATCTGAGATAAAACTAAAACATTCATCACATGATGCATAGAAAAATATATTAAAAAACCTCAAAACACAATATATATGCTAGCAACCAACACCTCGAAAAATCCGCACATGTAAGCCAGGATCGTATGGGTGTTTATACAAATATTTTCAAGTAGTGTTTTACGTCTTTACTTTTACTATCTAGTTAACCTACGTTATGACAAGTAAAATTAATAGTTGGTTCCTCTTGGCCATGTATTAATCAACATCGACTACGATGGGGAGCTTATTAATTACTGTTGGGATTCGGTGCCTAAAACGAAGGCCCAGCAGAAGCGGTAAAACGAAAATTAATTCGATCCGAATCCCTATGAGGATTGATCGAGCTACGTATATACGAATATCAAAAACGAATTCACAAGAGATATAGAAACTCACCCTTGTAGTCCGTTGATTAGATGGATAACCTTCTCTTAAGCTATTCCCCAAGCTTTGCTTAATCTCTACGAATCTATTCCGTTTCAATCCCTTGAACGATCCAATGCCGAAAGCACCGCGTCTCTACTTGCCACGCGCTGGAGAAACGACCGGAACGACAATCACCTTGCTATCCTCCAAGGATACGGCTAGAGCTAAGTGATGAAGCTTTATATGTAAAGATTACTACACTCTAAGTGTTTTAATCTTACTCTCTCTATATGTCTCTCAATTTTCTCCAAGAAAAATGAAAAATGAATGAAGAAGATGAAGATGCGTGTTAAACTCAAAGTCTATCTCTCTCTCTCTCCTTTTCTTATTCACGTTGGAAATGGAATGCTTATGAGAAGTGAGATGTCTTCTTCCCTTTATTCAACTCTCCACATGTACATCTCATTATTATGAGAATCAAATCCCCGCCACCTCAATGATCAACCATTAAAGAATGGAACAAGGGTCCATATGAAAGTGGGTGGAAATGTGGGGGGGGGGGGCATGTAGAAATCGGACAAGTTCGGTTCGTTTCGGACTCCCGCGAGTCCAAACAGATAAACTCCGATTCCTTATCGATGTATTTATATCGATTAATTAATCCAATTAATTAAACATATCAAATACAAAATAATATAATTAATTTCTCCAAGAAATAATTATATACATGAATTAAATTAATCACCTAGTAATTTATTTAATTCATTAGGCCGTAAATCAATTTATCCAATAAATCGATTTAAACATCCAATGTTCCAAAATTAGATATCCAATATCTAATATTCATAATGAGAGAATTAGCTTTATTCATTCCGTCGGCAATTCTATTGCGCGACTCGGTAGGTCCGTCTCAGTCAGCAATGGGAGGAACCAAAGAGTAGTAGCACCACCTAGCCAGCCTGGCGGCCTACACTGTACCCCAACTGAGAGCGAATGATTAGGATCATTCAAGAACCATTCTGCCGTGAATACCAGTATACGTATAAACCCTTCTTTCAAATGCCCCGATCAAGTTATAGGGTCACGGTCAGTCAAACCCCATCTGTACTTGACGCTATGCATGCGTTAATGCAAATTGAGATCATCGAGCTCTCGTGTATCTAATACAGCTAGCTCCAATGCTTTGGCCAAAGACTTATGATCTCATCTGCCAATAACCGCATAGGACATATAACCCGTTCACTAACAGGAGAAAGAATTCTATCTTGTTATTCAATAGGACCTGCTACTTGCCCATCAAGATGCACGTCGAGGTTGACCCCCACCTTCCGGTTTATAGGGTCGAACTACTCTAATGAAAATCTTGACGTCACAAGCACATCCCTACTAAATCCTCAAGTCGAAGGTTCACGAATACCTATCACAACCTTTCGATTCCATCATTGACTGTCCCGGAGTGAAATCCGTGTGACGAATCGAGGGTGAGTCGGTTCGAGTATACTAATCTAATTAGCATACCAATAACGTGTGCTCCCACTAACCATTAGTGTTCTACATGCCCTATCCTTGTCAAAGAACACGTCATACAAGTCTTTACATAAACTTAATGCCCAATCAAGTTTCATCGACTTGCGAACGATTAAGTATTTGAGGTATAGACCTTTCCAGTGCCGGACCCCTTATCCAATAAGGAGTAGAACGTTTTGCTCTCAAATACACGGACTAGTTTCTACATGTATATTTACGAGATAGGAATGCCAGTAACTACCAGTAAATAAAGAAACATCCATTGCCTTATATTGATGATTTACATAATAACAAGTACAATGCCCTCACTCAACATCCTCTGAGTGGCATTCGAGGGCATACTCCTAACAATCTCCCACTTGCACTCAATGCCACACACTATGGTATCTAATACCCATGTTCTCCAGATGACGCTCCAAGCTAGTCTGAGAAAGTGGCTTGGTCAGTGGATCGGCGATGTTGTCGGCCGAGTCTACTCTGTGCAGCACAATGTATCCCTTGCGAACAAATTCTCTTACGAGATGATACTTCCTCTCAATATGTTTGGTACTGTTGTGAAACCTTGGCTCCTTGGCCTGCACTACAGCTCCGTCGTTGTCGCAGTACATCGGAATAGGCAGCTCAGCACATGGTATCGCTTGAAGTTCTCCCAGAAACTTCTTAATCCAGAACCCTTCCTTGGAAGCCTCCAAGGCTGCTTGATACTCAGCCTGACAGGTGGAATTAGCAGTCATGCTTTGCTTGGCGCTACGCCAAGATACTGCTCCTCCATTAAGAGTAAATATGTAGCCAGAAGTAGACATCGAGTCGTCCTTCAGTCCTTGGAAGTCCGAATCAGTGAATCCCACCCCATCCAATTCTCCACCGCCATACATCAGAACTATATCTCTAGTCCTTCTCAAGTACTTGAGAATGTTCTTTACGGCAGTCCAATGTTCCCTACCTGGGTTTGCCTGAAACCTACTCACCATGCTTACAGCATGCGCGATGTCAAGTCTTGTACACAACATAGCATACATAAGGCTACCCACGGCCGTAACATATGGTATATTACTCATTTCCTTTCGTTGTTCCTCACTTTGAGGACACATCTTCAAGGTGAGTTTTATTCCATGTCGCATCGGTAGGAACCCTCTTTTAGAATCATCCATCTTAAATCGCTTTAAGATTTTATCTATATAGAGGGATTGGGAAAGACCTATTGTTCTCTTCGCTCTATCCCGGTAGAGTCAAATACCAAGAATATAGGTAGCTTCTCCCAAGTCTTTCATGGAGAAATTACTCGAAAGCCAAGCTTTCACAGAACTGAGCATTTCCACACCATTTCCTATTAGTAGAGTGTCATCTACATATAGTACTAAGAATGCGATCTTGCTCCCACTAACCCTCTTGTATACACAAGGTTCTTCTTCATTTTGCACGAAGTCAAACTCTTTGACCGCCTCGTCAAAATGAAGGTTCCAACTACGCGACGCTTGCTTCAGTCCATAAATGGAATGCTGAAGCTTGCACACTTTCTGAATATCGACTTCGGACACAAAGACTTTAGGCTGCTCCATATAGATTTCTTCCTCTAGAAATCCATTAAGGAAAGCCGTCTTTATGTCCATTTTCCATATCTCATAATCGTGGTAGGCAGCTATAGCAAGCATCATGCGAATAGACTTGATCATAGCTACAGGCGAGAAGGTATCGTGGTAATCGATCCCTTCCTTTTGGGTATAACCCTTTGCCACAAGCCTGGCCTTATAGGCGTCAACCTTGCCATCACTATCAGTCTTTCTCTTGTAGATCCACTTATTCCCAATAGGCACTATGCCCTTGGGGCGGTCTACTAGAGTCCAGACCTGATTGACATGCATCGAGTCTATCTCAGCTTCCATAGCTTCACGCCATTTCGCAGAGTCTACATCCACCATCGCTTGGTCATAAGTCTTCGGGTCGGTCTCTTGGCTATCACTTGGAACCTCATGGAGACCCAGCTCCTCCAAGTGCACAAGCCCATACCTCTCAAGTAAATGAGACACCCTACTAGATCTACGAAGTGGTTGTACTTGTATTTCAGAAGGTTCGGTTCCAATTTCTTGCACAGGTGTCTCCTTAGGATTTTCATTGGATTCTTCCAAAGAAATACTTCTACCTGCTCCGCCTTCCTGGATGAACTCATCTTCTAGGAAGTGTGCTTGTAAAGCAACAACGATCTTTCGATCTTCAGGCATGTAGAATAGATATCCCATCATCCCAGACGGGAATCCAATGAAATGTCCCTTCGCAGACCTAGCTTCCAACTTTTCCACCTTAGTCTTCTTGATATAGGCGGGACATCCCCAAATCCTAATATGATTAAGACTTGGTTTCCTTCCCTCCCACATCTCATATGGAGTTCTAGGAACGAATTTGGAAGGACATCTGTTTAAGATATAAGCGGCAGTCAGGAGTGCATACCCCCACAGGTAAATTGGTAAGTCAGTATAGCCCAGCATGGAACAGACCATGTTTAACAAGGTCCGGTTCCTTCTTTCTGACACACCATTTAACTGAGGAGTACCTGGAGGTGTTAGTTGTGAAACTATTCCATGTTCCTTAAGGAACTCGTCAAACTCCGTACTCATATACTCGCCACCTTGGTCCGACCGAAGTGCTTTGATATGATTACCAGTTTGTTTCTCGACTAGGGACTTGAATTCCTGGAATTTCTCAAAGGCCTCGGATTTATGTTTCGTTAAGTATACATAACCATACCTAGTATGATCATCTGTAAACGTAATGAAATATTGATATCAGTCACGTGCTGCTTCCAAAGCACCACATACGTCGGTTTGGATTAATCCCAGTTTATCAGCAGCTCTTTAAAATGTCCCTGTGAAGGGGGATTTAGTCATTTTGCCTTTAAGGCAAGATTCACAAGTAGGAAAGGTATCTGATCCCAATGGACCCATAAGTCCATATTTTTCCATCTTGTAAACCTTGGTCTGACCAACATGACCAAGTCTAAGATGCCATTTCAAAACTTGATTGGTTTCATCCCTACCACGTTTTCTAGTCATAGTATTCACAACTACTTTGTTGCTGAGATTTAGATGATACAATCCATTCAACAATGTAGCAGTACCCACTAGTTTATTTCTAAAATAAATTTTGCAGAAACCATCACCAATGAAAAATGAAAAGCCTTTTCGGTCCATGACCGGAATGGATACAATGTTTTTGTGCCCCTTGGGTAAAACAAGTACATCTTCTAAAGTCAAAACAAAGCCGGATTCTAAACCCAAAAGAAGTGATCCTATGTCGGTCGCCTCGACACTATGCCCGCTTCCGACTGTGATCATAACTTCTCCAGCTCCAAGCTCCCTACTTTGTTCCAAATCCTGATTTACAGTACAAATATGAGAACTAGCACCAGAATCCAGTATCCAGGAAGTAGAAAATACAGTAGCAGAATAATTTATTTCCAAAACTAAAAGTTCTGTACCTGAAGTGCAATGAAGAATCGGACGGTCTCTAGCCCAGTGGCCCAGCTAGCCGCACTTGAGATAAGCATCCTTCTTCTTCTTGTTCTTTGGAACCATCGGGGCCTTGCTCTTTCCCTTAAGGTCCTTAGCTTGCGGTCCAGTCCGCTTCTTGGTCTTTTTCTTCTTATTCTTAGACTTCTGAAGTCCAGAAGAAATCACAAGGGCAGACTCCTTCAGTCGCGGAGTCTTCATCCGAGACCGAGCGGTCACCGCTTGTTCATTAGCCCAGCTAAGTTACATGCAATCTCATTGCAGTTAAAGTTCATAACAAACTGTGAGAAGGAATCAGGAAGAGACTGTAGGATGAGGTCGGTTTGGAGAGAAGTATCCATTTTAAAATCAAGAGCCTCCAATCTCTCGATCATGGATATCATTTTGAGGACATGTTCCCCAACTTTCTCACCTTCCTTAATCGTTGCACCGAACAGTTGCTTGGATATCTCATATCTAGCAGTTCTGCTGTGCTCACCATAAAGTTCGGTTAAGTGAGATAGAATCTGCCTAGCAGAAGTCATTTTCTCATGAGCTCTCTGAAGCTCATTAGACATAGAAGCCATCATGTATGCACGGACTTTTACGTCATCCTTAACCCACTTTTCATGGTTTTCGATCTCTTCCTGATTGGCTCTGGTCCGCACAGGAGGCGCCGGAATGTCCGTCTCCAAGACGTATCCCAGTGCCTCTATACCAAGGACTATCATCAGATTGCGGAGCCAGTCCACAAAGTTAGGTCCAATCAGGGTGTTTTTTTCGAGTAGAATTGCGAGTGGATTCATTGTCATATTGAGATTTGAGTCTGCATTAAGTACGATAGATTAATTAGTGACTCATTTAATTATGTTCTGAGTATAGAATTAAGGTCTTTTCGATTCTTGTTACCCAGCTCCCACTATTTTTATCGGAATAATACACTCCCATGTGAAATTCGGATGTATCGTCGCTCTACTTCATAGTGGTGATCGAGTTCTTTATAAATCTTAATAGAGGGCAACCGAATAGGTTTCTAGTCTATTAATTTTCATAAAGTGGTGTCCAACACCAACCCATCTAATGGATGATTCGATCTTATTTTTCCCCTTGTTCACTCCCCTCAACCTATACGGTTTCTACGGTTCGTGAACAAGTTAAGTTTATACCATCGACGCAAATCAGTATCACAATTGAATCTTATCCGGCAACCTATCAGGTTTCTAGGGATAAAATTTGCTCCAACCAAAGGCATCCAATGCGGTCCCGGTAATTTATCCGTCCTCCCCGAACGACTACCCCGATAACTCGGAAGCATAGCACATCCGGTTTGGATTTCAATTTCCCGAAAACTCTATGGAGGGAAGGAAAACCTTGAAACCTTATAAACTTAATTATTTGTTGTGGGAGAATTATCGCGATTAACGTTACACTTTGCACATTAATCATTTAAGCGCGTTTGTGGCATTCATACAATATGAAACAACCATTCACAACCTAGTTGCTACCAACATGTGGTTCATGGACCGTTCCTAGAAAACAAAAACTCCGTAATCTAATTACAAGTTTTCGTCTTGAATCTTCGTCTTCTCGAAATGGATCTTCCTCCGATCTTCGTTATTACATATAAATTTTACATTGAAAATTGCATCCTAGATACAAATTTTTCTAGTAAAATAAATAGGCTCAAAACGGCCTTTACAACCCAATCGAATAAAACGAACGATTCAAAAACTAAGTCCACGAACCACATCACCATTCAAAAGCATTCATCCAATAAATACTAAATAAATGAAAAAACGTAGAGATACATTGATTCAATCAACAATACGAACCGATCAAATCGATTCACACAATCGGTAATATGAAAACGTTCAAAATAATTCGGTCGATCACAAGTATTCCAATAAATCAATTTTCCCTTATAAAATGAAATACCATAAATTATTTTAATCATATTAAATCCAATTTAAAATGAGGGAAATCATTTTTAGGAACAAACGAAGCAAACAAGCCCGAAACGGGTCCGAAATAGGCCGAACCGCGGCCGAAAACGCCACCAGGCAGCATGCAGGGCTGCCCAGCGGCCCTGGGCCGCGGCCCCCTGAGCCTGGGTCGCGGCCCCCAGTACAGTGCCTGCCCAGGCCGGCTGCAACAGCCCTGGGCTGCAGCCCCCGAGCCCTGGGCCGCGGCCCCCTACTCCCGGACCCCTCCCGGACCGTCCAACGGCATTTCGGGGCTAGTTTTTCGACCGGATACCCAATATCTATATTCTCCAACATTCATATCTTCAATATAAATCATATTTCTAAGAAATTAAGATTTATATTTAGACATAAACTTACGAAAAATATAACTACAACGAACGTAAAAAATATATACCACGATTATGACTAAAATGATTCCAAATCATTCACCATCTAATCAAGCATTCCAAATGCCAATATCGTATATACGATCGCAAAACCTTGCTCCGATACCACTGTTGGGATTCGGTGCCTAAAACGAAGGCCCAGCGAAAGCGGTAAAATGAAAATTAATTCGATCCGAATCCCTACAAGGATCGATCGAGCTACGTATATACGATTATCAAAAACGAATTCACAAGAGATATAGAAACTCACCCTTGTAGTCCGTTGATTAGATGGATAACCTTCTCTTGAGCTATTCCCCAAGCTTTGCTTGATCTCTACGAATCTATTCCGCTTCAAGCCCTTGAACGATCCAACGTCGAAAGCACCGCGTCTCTACTTGTCATGTGCCGGAGAAACGACCGGAACGACAATCACCTTGCTATCCCCCGAGGATACGGCTAGAGCTAAGTGATGAAGCTTTATATGTAAATATTACTACACTCTAAGTGTTTTAATCTTACTCTCTCTATATGTCTCTCAATTTTCTCCAAGAAAAATGAAAAATGAATGAAGAAGATGAAGATGAGTGTTAAACTCAAAGTCTATCTCTCTCTCTCCTTTTCTTATTCACGTTGGAAATGGAATGCTTATGAGAAGTGAGATGTCTTCTTCCCTTTATTCAACTATCCACATGTACATCTCATTATTATGAGAATCAAAGCCCACCACCTCAATGATCAACCATTAAAGAATGGAACAAGGGTCCATATGAAAGTGGATGGAAATTTGGGGGGGCGGCCCATGTAGAAATCGGACAAGTTCGGTTCGTTTCGGACTCCCGCGAGTCCAAACAGATAAACTCCGATTCCGTATCGATGTATTTATATCGATTAATTAATCCAATTAATTAAACATATCAAATACAAAATAATATAATTAATTTCTCTAAGAAATAATTATATACATGAATTAAATTAATCACCCAGTAATTTATTTAATTCATTAGGCCGTAAATTAATTTATCCAATAAATCGATTTAAACATCCAATGTTCCAAAATTAGATATCCAATATCTAATATTCATAATGAGAGAATTAGCTTTATTCATTCCGTCGTCAATCCTATTGCGCGACTCGGTAGGTCCATCTCAGTCAGCAATGGGAGGAACCAAAGAGTAGTAGCACCACCTAGCCAGCCTGGCGGCCTACACTGCACTTAACCGAGAACGAATGATTGGGATCATTCAAGAACCATTCTATCGTGAATACCAGTATACGTATAAACCCTTCTTTCAAATGTCCCGATCAAGTTATAGGGTCACGGTCAGTCAAACCCCATCTGTACTTGACGTTATGCATGCGTTAATGCAAATTGAGATCATCGAGCTCTCGTGTATCTAATACAGCTAGCTCCAATGCTTTGGCCAAAGACTTATGATCTCATCTGCCAATAACCGCATAAGACATATAACCCGTTCACTAACAGGAGAAAGAATTCTATCTTGGTATTCAGTAGACTCGCTACTTGCCCATCAAGATGCACGTCGAGGTTGACCCCCGCCTTCCGGTTTATAGGGTCGAACTACTCTAATGAAAATCTTGACGTCACAAGCACATCCCTACTAAATCCTCAAGTCGAAGGTTCACGAATACCTATCACAACCTTTCGATTCCATCATTGACTGTCTCGGAGTGAAATCCATGTGACAAATCGAGGGTGAGTCGGTTCGAGTATACTAATCTAATTAGCATACCTATAACGTGTGCTGCCACTAACCATTAGTGTTCGACAGGCACTCTCCTTGTCAAAGAACACGTCATACAAGTCTTTACATAAACTTAATGCCCAGTCAAGTTTCATCGACTTGCGAACGATTAAGTATTTGAGCTATAGACCTTTTCAGTGCCGACCCCCTTATCCAATAAGGAGTAGAACGTTTTGCTCTCAAATACACGGACTAGTTTCTACATGTATATTTACGAGTTAGGAATGCCAGTTACTACCAGTAAATAAAGAAACATCCATTGCCTTATATTGATGATTTACATAATAACAAGTACAATGCCCTCACTCAACATCCTCTGAGTGACATTCGAGGGCATACTCCTAACAATTACACCTAAGTGAACACAATAATTTAAAAACCTAAATATATTTTCTTTTGGATAATAGTCCTACAGATGGAGATGTCCTATCATAAAAAATAATAACTAATTTTTTTTCTCATTTGAAATTTAAAACCAGTAAACATATAATTAGCATATCCTATATGGAGGAAGACCCTAATGTCAACTCGCATGCTAATTATTTCATAATTTAAATTAATTATGGAGGCCAATTTGATTTTATTTAAAAAATAAATCAGCTTAATCACTTAGTTGTTTTAGTCTTAAGGTTTTTAATTTTCTCGTCCTAGCATGCAAGAAAACATATTACCCATAATTCATACATGCCATACATTCTAATCAGTAAAACCAAATAAATACAAGGATAATGAAATTATTCAATTGTCATGGTCTTCATCCCCGAATTGAATACGAGAAAATCTCCAACTCGATATCTCCCATTGGATCAAGTATCTCGTCACTCCTCCCCGGTCACAGATGCCTCCGAACTCTGTGGTGAGAAAAACTCTCGGATCTTCGCCTCTCTAACTGGACGAGGACAATACTGTGCTTCCATCATTTGTTTGAATTCCGTCCAATCCGCATTATGATTCTCGGGTCGAATAGCCTCCCACCAATCAAAGGCCTCCCCAGTCAGAAAATACTGGGCAATAGGAACCTTCCGGTCCTCGGGACAGTTAAGACCCGCGAATATCTTTTCCAACTCCTTGAGCCAGTGATCCCAAGTAAGTGTCTCAGCAGATCCGTCAAATTTTGGCGGGTGCAATTTAACCACTTCCGCAAGCCATCTATCTCCTGCTATCCTCGTGGTGCCGCTGTCCCATCATTGCCTCGCATGCGATCAACGACTGGGCGAATCGATTTATTTGCGCCACCACTGTTGAAGCACTCACGGCATGTTAGGGTTTGCGTCATCATTCGCCGATCCTTGCCGCCTCCGTAATGGGAATCGGTTCGACTAGCCGATATTTCTGGGGTAGTTGCGGAATCCTCATGTCTCATGTTACCACGTCCGCGTCCACGACCGCGTCCGCGTCCACGACCTCCTCTCAACATACTGTAAACGAAATTTCTCAATATACAGAACAAAATTTTTGAAATAAAGTCCGTCAATACTCACAAAACAGTAATTAAGTAAAACGGTAGTATAAGAGATTAAGAGACTTACAACCACGGTCCACATGACGACTTCGTCTGAACAGTGATGTTACAAACGACCCGTAAATCAAATAACGTAAACAGACCCAAATAAAACCCGACTGCCAAGATATCCATAAATCTTAGCTCCGATACCATAATCTGTAACACCCCGAGATATTCAGAATAATTACAGCGCCGTAAACCCTTTAAATAAGGATTTACAAGGCTAATTAAAAAGAAAAGTAAATACAAGACATCAATACTGCGAAAATTCAAGTTTATGAAAACGTACAACTGGTTCAACGAGTAATTAATACAACCATATCGAATTAATATCAAAAGGACACGCGTACTCGAGTACAGAAACCAAACCAAGACCACAAATCTCCAATAACAATAAACATCATCAACCCTTCGTCACGCCACGTTATCGCGGGTCGCTTTCCCTGCTCCTTGGCAACCTTTGAACATCAAAACAAATGTCCACCCCGAAGGGGTTAGCAAAACGATGCTAGTACAAGTATCATATTTAAACAATTCGAATATGCATCAACAATACACAACACGATACATCACACGGACTTCCGCTAGGAATCCGACAATGCGAATCTACAAGATTCCATTACACACTGGGTATTCCAATGATCCAGCGCCTCGGATAGATCCCAAGATGATCCCGTCGGACCAACACGAGGTGGAAATAACCCGTCCAATGATCCGGCGCCTCGGCTAGATCCCAAGATGATCCCGTCGACCAACATGAGGTGGACATCCGATCCAGCGCCCTCAAAGATAGATCGTACAACGTATACAAACACAACTCATGCATACACATATGCCAAATCATTATGTTCATCAACATGAACATATAAACACTATATAACGAATATCATGACAAATCAACGAAGTAAATATCATGTTCAACAACATGCATAATCATACGCATACTCCAAAAATACCGATTTTAACATATCACGATACTTGCCTCGAAGATGGCAAGAACGATATACTTCAATGCTCTCGACGCACTCGAAGGCCGCCTCCTCCGATCAACGTAACAAGCTCGAACCTTAACAAAAGGAACGATACACAAATCATCTCAAGTCGAACAATGGCCTGACACTTCGGCCTACGGCCGAAAAGCTCAAACTAAACAAGCTGCCTGGATTGCTTAGCGCGCGCTACGTACTCTACGTAACGTGCGCTAAGCCGATCATAGCGACGCTATCGTATAAGACTAGCGTCGCTAGCCACGAATCGGCGATCGACTCATTGTCTCATAACGTACGCTACGTACGTTTTGTGCGAAAACCGAACCTCGATAGCGCACGTTAACTCACACATGTTAGCGTGCGCTAATCTTGCATGGCAGAATACTGCAAATCGAAAACTGGGTTGAATGATGAAGAACTCATGAATCCTATGGTGATAGTACAAGTTATCCTCGGGCATATCATGATAATAAGGTTTCTGGAAGATTTATGATTATGAAATACCAATATACGGATAGTTATCTCAATATCACAATTCCTCCACGATCTTCAAGAAATAATCTAAGTTCCATCGTCTTACGTTCCAAAACACATGATTCCAACGTATACAACGTATCAACTGGGTAATATCCGATTACTTGATCATACATCGATCATGCTTAGGAGTCCTTATAATAAGATGGTTCAAAGGTTCATTCGACATCTAGTACCGATACGTCAAAAGTATCCTTCTAACATGTGATGAACGAAATACTTGCTATCCAAACATGATTCAAATCTTCCTTATGAACATTACTAATCGTTGGTGAAGAATCACCTACCTCAAAGTAGTGAAGAACACGGATGAAATGAAGCAATCCAACACCGAAGGCTTGAACACCAATCTCCAATGATGTATGATCTTGAATCTCGAACTAGGAGGTTGAGGAGGTTGATACGGAGTGTTTAGGACGAAAGTAGTTATGTTCTATGTGTCAAAGTTCGGGTTGTGGGAGGAGAAGGAACTGAAATCACGAATAGGATGCTGTCCTATTTATAATAAATGGCTATTAGCGCGCGCTAGACCCTGTTCGTAGCGTGCGCTAACGGCTCACGATCTAAATCAGTACTCGGCACTCAGCGTGCGCTACGCATCGACCTGTAGCGTGCGCTAAGGCGTTGACTCGGCTTTTCCCGAAAGCCGTCCAGGTACATCCGACACGATCCGACAGGGGTCCCCCGGCCAGATCTCACCTACCGCACGTCTCAATCAATCTGACCACGCATAGCGTGCGCTAATTACACTCGGTAGCGTGCGCTATGAAACCACGTTAGCGTACGCTACCCTCAGCCTGTAGCGTGCGCTACATGCACAGAATTTCAATCTTTATATCACATATACGAAATTATATGCTTGACAACATCGGATAATGAAATACAGAGAATAGTACTCATGCAAAAGTACAATCATTACAATATCACAAGTTCCAATTACATAACAGAAATCTCGGGTATTACATCCTTCCTCCCTAAAAAGAAGTTTCGTCCCGAAACTTAGGATGAAAACAACTCCGGATATTTAGCCTTCATACCGTCCTCCGTATCCCAAGTGGCCTCTTCGACTCCATGTCGTGACCATTGTACTTTAACCAAATGTATTGGTTTATTTCTCAATTGTTTGATCCGGCTCTCAAGTATCTTGATTGGTCTCTCTTCGAAGGTGCCATCATTAGCTATCTCGATCTCGTCGAAATCGATGACGTGACTGGGGTCCGGTACATACTTCCGCAGTTGGGATACGTGAAACACATTGTGAACATGACTCAGCGATGGCGGTAAGGCCAACCTGTACGCTAAATCCCCAACTCTCTCTAGGATCTCAAATGGTCCGATATATCTCGGACTAAGCTTACCTCTTCTCCCAAAACGGAAAATCCCTCGTGTAGGAGACACCTTCAATAGTACGTGGTCCCAGTGGCCGAACTCTAGAGGGCGACGACGTACATCCGCATAAGACTTCGTCGACTGGGCGGTCAGCCTCTCTCGAATCACGCCTATCTTCTCTTGAGTCTGAATAATCAATTCCGGTTCCGTCCCGATCAAATCCGAAGAATCATCCCAACACAGGGGTGATCGGCATCTCCTCCCGTACAAAGCTTCAAATGGTGCCATTCTAATAGAAGCATGCCAACTATTATTGTAAGTGAATTCGATCAAGGGCAAGTGAACTTCCCAATCAGTTGACCAATCCAACGCACAAGCTCTAAGCATGTCTTCTACAGTTTGAATAGTCCTTTCGGACTGACCGTCTGTTTGGGGATGATAAGCTGTGCTAAAGTTGAGCTCAGTCTCCAAAGCCTTGTGGACTGCCTTCCAGAAGTGCGACACGAAACGACCATCTCGATCCGAAATAATGGTCTTCGGCATCCCATGCAATCTGACTATCTCCGCAACAAATACTCGTGCCAATCTCTCGGGTCCCCATGTATCTTTGATTCCTAGGAAATGAGCCGACTTGGTTAGTCGATTAATTACGACCCAAATCATGTTCATTCCTGCTCTAGTCCTTGGCATACTGGTGATGAAATCCATCGAAATGTCCTCCCACTTCCATTCAGGGATCGGAAGCGGCTTTAACATCCGGCAGTCGCCGATGCTCAATCTTGACTCCGACAAGTCAAACACTTCAAACGTACTCACACGTCCTTCTTCATATTCCCCACCGGAAGTTTTGTTTAAGATCCTTATACATCTTCTCACGCCAGGGTGAATAGAATAGGGCGCGCTATGCGCTTCTTTCGTAATAGTCCGTCTCAAGTCATCATCGTCGGAACGCAAAGTCGACTCGAAATCTCGTAACTCCATCATCTTGTATCACGAATCTCGGGCTTTTCCTTTCTTTACTTCATCACATAATCGAAGGATCGGAGAATCGTCCAACCGCTGACTTGATCTTCTCGACTAGTGATGAAGTCGGTTCCATCACATAAAGTCGCCTCGATTCCCGGTGCCCATACTTCAATCCTTCGCGATCGGTTCGTTGAATGCTGGTCTGGGGCGTAAGAGCTTCCAACACTCGAAGAGAAACAGATTTACGGCTCAAAGCATCGGCTACTACATTTGCTTTCCCCGGATGATAGAGAATCTCCAAGTCGTAATCCTTGATCAATTCCAGCCACCTTCTCTGCCTCATGTTTAATTCTTTCTGACTGAAAATGTATTTGAGGCTTTTATGATCTGTAAAGATCTGACAATGAGTGCCGTACAGATAATGTCGCCAAATTTTCAAGGCAAAGACCACATCTGCTAGCTCCAGATCATGAGTCGGATAATTAACTTCGTACGATTTTAATTGCCGAGAAGCATAAGCAATCACTTTATCCCTTTGCATCAACACACAACCCAAACCCTGATTTGAAGCGTCGCTGTACACCATAAATCCGTCAGTTCCTTTTGGCAGCGCTAATATAGGTGCTGTCGTCAGTCTCTTTTTAAGTTCGTCAAAACCAGCCTGGCATTTCTCATTCCACGCGAACTTTTGAGCTTTCAGAATAAATGAGTGAGCGGACGAGCAATTTTGGAAAATCCCTCTACAAAGCGGCGATAATATCCAAATTAGTCCTAAGAAGCTTCGACTTCCTTCAGTTCTTAGGAGCTTCCCATCCCAAGATTGCTTCGACTTTCTTCGGGTCCACTGAACTCCATCGGTGATATCACATGCCCAAGGAAGGTTACTTCCTTAAGCCGTAACTCGCATTTAGAAAATTTTGCATATAGCATTTCCTTTCTCAAGATGCTCAAAACCACACGTAAATGATCGCATGCTCCTCTGCGTCCCTCGAATATATCAAAATGTCATCAATGAAAACGACCACAAATTTATCCAAGTATTCCAAGAATACCCGATTCATCAATTGCATGAATACCGCAGAGCATTGGTAAGTCCGAATGGCATCACTACAAATTCATAATGCCTGCATCGATCCAGCGCATTTCGGTATGTCCGATACCTTAATTCTCAATTGGTGGTATCCTCGATCGCAAGTCAATCTTCGAGAATACCTCGCCTTGCAGTTGATCAAACAAGTCGTCGATCCGAGGTATAGGATACTTATTCTTGATCGTCATCTTGTTAAGCTCCCCGTAATCAATACACACGGAGGGATCCGTCTTTCTTCCGGACAAAGAGAACGGGCGCTCCCCAAGGGGAAACGCTCGGTTGAATATAGCCCTTCTGTAACAATTCCTCCAGTTGCTTCTTGAGTTCATACATCTCGGTTGGCGCCATGCGGTATGGTGCCCTGGAAATAGGGGTTGCTCCAGGCTCTAATTCGATGGTGAATTCCACTTCTCTTTGCGGAGGTAACCCTGGTAGCTCGTCAGGAAATATATCTGAGAACTCATTCACAACCGAAATAGACGAGAGCTCTACTCCTTCCTCTTTCCTCATGGCATAACACCAAAGTCCATGACATCCCTGTTTTTCAGTAATTTTACTGCTTTCATTGCTTTGATCAATTTTCCCGAGCTTCCCGGTCTCCATCCTCGGAATAAGTGTTCAGATCCGTCATCAGCAATGATGGAAATGACTCTCTCTCGGTAATTCAGCATGACTCCATAACGGTTGAGCCAATCATCTCCGAGAATTAAATCGTCACCGCAGATGTCAACTACAATAAGATTCGATGGCCAATCTCTTCCTTCTATAGATACTGGGAAATCCCTAGCTTCTAGTGTTCCCACAATTTTCTCTCCGCTCGGTAATCCCACAACATAAGGTTCACAATTATACAAGCACGAGATGTTCAAACGTTTAACACAGTTCAAAGATATGAAAGAATGCGTAGCTCCCGAATCGAACAAGACACTAACTGGTTGCAAAAGGATCTGAATCGTACCTGATGCAACGGCAGTGTTCGCCGCCGATCTCCTCATTTCATACGGGCGCGGAGGAACGGACCCAAAGACTGGATGTCTCTCTCTTCCAGCTGCTGAAATCCACTGTGTCTGGTTCACACTTATCTCTTTAGGAACTGGTGCCGGAGTGCGGGTACCAAAAGATCTAGCAGCGGCTCCACAGAAGGCCGCACGGTGCCCTTCTTGCCCACAATCGTAACAAGTCACAGAAGATGCGGGGCAATCGCGTCGAATATGCCCGGCTCGACCACAATTGTAGCATTTCTTTGATGCGTCCGAAACTGCTGATGTTGCCCGGAACTTCTTTCCGCCTCTAGAAGGATGTGGAGGTTTCCTAGCCGAATAAAAGGAAGACTGGCCCTTGCGGGCCCCACCACTCTTGTTTTCTGCAAAGCTGCCGGTCACCTTCTGCTTCTTTGCCTCTACTGATTTCTCCATCGCCGCCTCTTTCATGTCGTAGGCCAGCGCGTTGTCTTGATATTGTCGCAACGTAGTACACTCGAATCCGGACATGTCTTCTTTGAATCTCCGCTTCATCCGCATATCAAAATGAAAGATCTTTTACGCCTCCGTTCGACCAAGTGTCGCACACAAGTCACCGATGATTAAAAGTTTTGATTACATCTGTCACGGATGCCTCCGAACTCTGTGGTGAGAAAACTCTCGGATCTTCGCCTCTAATCGGACGAGGACAATATCGTGCTTCCATCATTTGTTTGAATTCCGTCCAATCCGCATTATGATTCTCGGGTCGAATAGCCTCCCACCAATCAAAGGCCTCCCTCGGAAAATACCGGGCAATAGGAACCTTCCGGTCCTGGGACGCTTAAGACCCGCGAATATCTTTTCCAACTCCTTGAGCCGGTGATCCCAAGTAAGTGTCTCACAGATCCAGTCAAATTTTGGCGGTGCAATTTAACCACTTCCGCAAGCCATCTATCTCCCTGTTATCCTCGTGGTGCCGTTGTCCCATCACTGCCTCGCATGCGATCAACGCACTGGCGAATCGATTTATTTGCGCCACCACCTGTTGAAGCACTCCTGGCATGTTAGGGTTTGCGTCATCATTCGCTGATCCTTGCTGCCCTCCAGAATGGGAATCGGTTCGACTAGCCGATATTTCTGGGGTAGTTGCGGAATCCTCAAGTCTCATGTTACCACGTCCGCGTCCACGACCTCCTCTCAACATACTGTAAACGAAATTTCTCAATATACAGAACAAAATTTTTGAAATAAAGTCCGTCAATACTCACAAAACAGTAATTAAGTAAAACGGTAGTATAAGAGATTAAGAGACTTACAACCACGGTCCACATGACGACTTGGTGAACAAAGTGATGTTACAAACGACCCGTAAATCAAATAACGTAAATGCACCCAAATAAAACCCGATCGCCAAGATATCCATAAATCTTAGCTCCGATACCATAATCTGTAACACCCCGAGATATTCGGAATAATTACAGCGCCGTAAACCCTTTAAATAAGGATTTACAAGGCTAATTAAAAAGAAAAGTAAATACAAGACATCAATACTGCGAAAATTCAAGTTTATGAAAACGCATAACCGGTTCAACGGGTAATTAATACAACCATATCGAATTAATATCAAAAGGACACGCGTACTCGAGTACGAAACCAAACCAAGACCACAAATCTCCAATAACAATAAACATCATCAACCCCTTCGCCGCCACGCTTGCAGATCGTTGCTTTCCTGCTCCTCGCTACCCGAACATCAAAACAAATGTCCACTCCCCGAAGGGGTTAGCAAAACGATGCTAGTACAAGTATCATACTTAAACAATTCGAATATGCATCAACAATACACAACACGATACATCACACGGACTTCCGCTACGGAATCCGACAATGCGAATCTACAAGATTCCATTACACACTGGTATTCCAATGATCCGGCGCCCTCAAAGATAGATCCCAAGATGATCCCGTCGGACCAACACGAGGTGGAAATAACCCGTCCAATGATCCAGCCTCACTTAGATCCCAAGATGATCCGTCGGACCAACACGAGGTGGACATCCGATCCGGCGCCTCAGCATAGATCGTACAACGTATACAAACACAACTCATGCATACACATATGCCAAATCATTATGTTCATCAACATGAACATATAAACACTATATAACGAATATCATGACAAATCAACGAAGTAAATATCATGTTCAACAACATGCATAATCATACGCATACTCCAAAAATACCGATTTTAACATATCACGATACTTGCCTCGAAGATGGCAAGAACGATATACTTCAATGCTCTCGACGCACTCGAAGGCCGCCTCCTCCGATCAACGTAACAAGCTCGAACCTTAACAAAAGGAACGATATACAAATCATCTCAAGTCGAACAATGGCCTGACACTTCGGCCTACGGCCGAAAAGCTCAAACTAAACAAGCTGCCTGGATTGCTTAGCGCGCGCTACGTACTCTACGTAACGTGCGCTAAGCCGATCGTTAGCGACGCTATCGTATAAGACTAGCGCGGCGCTAGCCACGAATCGGTCGACTCGGCTGTCTCATAACGTACGCTACGTACGTTTTGTGCAAAAACCGAACCTCGATAGCGCATGTTAACTCACACATGTTAGCGTGCGCTAATCTTGCATGGCAGAATAATGCAAACCAAAAACTGGGTTGAATGATGAAGAACTCATGAATCCTATGGTGATAGTACAAGTTATCCTCGGGCATATCATGATAATAAGGTTTCTGGAAGATTTATGATTATGAAATACCAATATACGGATAGTTATCTCGATATCACAATTCCTCCACGATCTTCAAGAAATAATCTAAGTTCCATCGTCTTACGTTCCAAAACACATGATTCCAACGTATACAACGTATCAACTGGGTAATATCCGATTACTTGATCATACATCGATCATGCTTAGGAGTCCTTATAATAAGATGGTTCAAAGGTTCATTCGACATCTAGTACCGATACGTCAAAAGTATCCTTCTAACATGTGATGAACGAAATACTTGCTATCCAAACATGATTCAAATCTTCCTTATGAACATTACTAATCGTTAGTGAAGAATCACCTACCTCAAAGTAGTGAAGAACACGGATGAAATGAAGCAATCCAACACCGAAGGCTTGAACACCAATCTCCAATGATGTATGATCTTCAATCTCGAACTAGGAGGTTGAGGAGGTTGATACGGAGTGTTTAGGACGAAAGTAGTTATGTTCTATGTGTCAAAGTTCGGGTTGTGGGAGGAGAAGGAACTGAAATCACGAATAGGATGTCATCTCTATTTATAATAAATGGCTATTAGCGCGCTAGACTGCTCGTAGCGTGCGCTAACGGCTCACGCCTAAATCGTACTGCACTCAGCGTGCGCTACGCATCGACCTGTAGCGTGCGCTAAGGCGTTGACTCGGCTTTTCCCGAAAGCCGTCCAGGTACATCCGACACGATCCGATAGGGGTCCCCCGGCCAGATCTCACCTACCGCACGTCTCAATCAATCTGACCACGCATAGCGTGCGCTAATTACACTCGGTAGCGTGCGCTATAAAACCACGTTAGCGTACGCTACCCTCAGCCTGTAGCGTGCGCTACATGCATAGAATTTCAATCTTTATATCACATATACGAAATTATATGCTCGACAACATCGGATAATGAAATACAGAGAATAGTACTCATACAAAAGTACAATCATTACAATATCACAAGTTCCAATTATATAACAGAAATCTCGGGTATTACAGGTCCGTGGATTTCCAAAATTAAAATTTTCACTTTTATGCAAAATTAATTACATACAAAAATTTAATATTAAAATTTTGACTCTCCGGCAGACGCAACGAACGACTGCGGAACGGACCAGATTAAATACTGTACGACCCAACCCGAACTGGAGAATCGGCCCAGACCAGCTCGCCTGTGTCCCTCGGAAGGCAGCTCGGTGATGCTCGGCAGGCATCCGCGTGATGCTCGACAGCGCCTGTCCGCTGCTGCCTGGTCGTGGCTGTCCATCAGTCCAGCTGTCCCGTTTCTGCTCTATTTTTTCATGATTTTGACTTCTCCAAATTCGATTATAATTTCATAACTAAATAAAATACATCGAATTACAACAAAATACACGAAAAAAATAAAACCCTAGATCTATCCGTGGATTTTCTCAAGGAAAAAACCATTACATGCCTCTAAATCGGTCCAAACCAATAATTGCATAAATAATTAAAAAAATAAAAGCACATAACCAAGATAATTGGATCATATTTCCTACAAGAAAATGTGTGGAAAAATATTTCAACGTCATATTACATGAATATTTAAAGTGCAAGCAATTATCACCAGAATTAATTAAAATAGCAGAAACCTAAAATTCTAGCTCCGATACCAATTGGTGAAAATAAAACACAACAGAAGCGAAGCTTGGATAATTTAAATAAAATATTTTACACATACACGAGCAAAAAATCTATCTAGGCATGCTAATCAATTAATTACTAAGACTAATAAGTAATTTAAATATAATTTATTATTTATTGAATAATATTGTTGGTGAAATTTAATATCCTATCTAGATCAAGAGATCATAGGATATAACCTTTTGAAGCGAAGTGGTTGTTACTTTTGATCTCTTCCTCAAAACCTCATAGAGTATGTCCCCGCCTTAATCCGGACGTTGTGTGGGCAACGAGTTGCCCGATATTACTTGACTGCTATGGATCGGCCGAAAATTGTTCTTGAGAGTCAATCAATTTTTACTTTATTTGCTGGTAATATGTAATCACTCTTAGAAAATTGATGTGTTATCTAAATTGTAGAATCAAAGCCACAAGTTTATATCTACAATTAAATACAAGAAGAAAAAATCAAACTCTCAATTTTGAATATACAGATCAGCCGAATTAGTCCCATATAGGTCTTATTTATAGGCTTTAGGCTACTCTAGGGATCTTAAGGAGGATTAGGGTTAAGAATACTTGTATAACCCAATCTTTCATATTAATAGTTTCTTAAATTGGCTGAGTTTACTAATATCAATTCAATCCACTAAAGAATTAATATTGCACTTCCAACCCAAATCCTAATTTATAAAATCGGGATCTTTATTTAAATATATTATTTTACGTGTTTAAGATATCGAATGTCCATTAATTAATTTAAGCTACTGATAGCTTTAATTGATTAATTGTTTATCCAAAAGTAGTTCGAACCTTATTATTATATCAGAATTAAATCCACCTGCAGGGTTTAACGTAATAATCATTATCGAGATCCTCAAGGGGATATCATCAACCCACACGAGTCGGGACATGATTTCTAGTTATAATATTAATTTTTATATAAATAATATTATTGCCCAAGATACGAATCATATTGAGTCAATCAGTGTGACTCTCGCCCATGCTAAATCAAATCAATAATTATTATAAGTACACAATTAAATATTATATACTTAGAATTAAGAAATAATAATTATCCGATATTTATTCTTTCAGTCAGTGCAAAAGACACTATCTCACTGCCATCTAGTTCAACGTACGCAAATACGCCAATAATTGCTCATAATCAAGACCAACTAATCTCAAGCATATATTACAACCTTTCATATAATTTTTCTAGTAATTATATAGGTTGTGGACTATTATTTTGTAAGGCACCGAAAATTTGATCTTCCGTATGACACCAATACATCACATTATCTATAATATAAAATAAATAGACAATACATTTGCATAACCATAACGTGAATAAATATACAAAACATGTAATAAATGTAATTAATATTCTCATAGGTAGTTACATGGAAATAAGGTAATACAAGCATAAAGTTTTCAGTATACAACCCTAACAATGTCACGTCGTAGATTTTTAAAACGTTTGAAAATTTAAAACGCCATTTTGAAAATCTTACTTGCACAGTACCACCAATACATTATTTAGAAAAAATGATTTTATGAGAGTTTTAATGCTCTCCAGTATTTAAATTAAATGCATGGCCAACTCATGACACTGCCACCACCTCAGATAAATCTCGAACACACGAATCACACATATTTTTCACATTCAAAATAATAATACCAAAGTCAAGTTCCAGCTCCTCGCACAAAGCTAAACAAGTTAGCATGACCCGAGCACAACATATAGATGAGAAGACTTATAATCTGGAGACCCACAATCACGAATCGCTTGAAGATAATGTCGGAACCACGATACTAATGACAACTCTGATGCGTGCAACTTACACAAAACTTGGATTCGATCCAATGACCAAAGTTTTTTGCAAACCTAAACTTTGATACCATATTATGTAAACCCTCAACTTCGCAAGAAATGCCACAACGCCTGGACCCTTCTCATAAAGGTCTACCAGGCTAGACACCTTACATATCAACAACACAATTGACCGTCGAGGTCAAAAGGGTACGATAACAGACTGACAAAAATACTTGACAACACAAAAGACCATCATGGTCAACAAATCCATATTAAGACTAGATTTTAATGTGGAATAAAAATAACAACTCGATTCAATAATACAACCCACACCCATGCAAGGGTGATCAATAAACAAAAGAAAGCAACTGACTACAATGAAGATAAAAGAAAAGACTTTGACTCCTCTCTGATTAGCATCACTGTCGTTTATTCTCTGTCAAGCCGATCCAGTGACTGCTTCCATGCTGCAAATACCTGAATGCCTAAAAGGCACCCACTCCCCGAAACTCAGGAGTTAGCAAACAAGAATTTTGCTGGTACAAGTATGGAATGTACAAGCTATATGAGAAATATCCACGCCAAATCCAACGTGTCACAAATGCAACACAACTCACGATATCCCACACATCACCAAACTATATTCGCATACTCAAGTATACGAATCATTTGTAGAGTCAATCCTTCACAAAAGAGAAGTAAAAATGTAAAGTTTATGAGAACGCCCTATTGAGTCAACAGAGTTAGTTAAAAACCTTTGGAAATACATTTGAAAAACACTTTGATAAAATAGTTTGAAAATGTAATTATTCACTCGGGCCGATTTAAATGATTTACGAAGATTTTAGGATCGAAAGGAATTGCTTTAAAAAGTAGTTTCAAAATTTTTCGGGATCCTTGACTCAAAATGCGCTTTCTCATCAAAATTCTGCTCAAGACCATAAATGGCTAACTAACCCTTGGAGATCCAATCATAAATCCTTTTGTCATTTAATCCTTGATGTTCTTACGAATACCATTATTTCAAAGGGGTTTGAAAAAGATTAAAAAATACGAGTTCATTCGGTATCATGGTCTAAGCTAGCACAAAAGTATCCTCCACTTGGAAGCCTGTCGGGAGCCTCCACTGAAACACCTGTGCGCCGACGTTCACTACACTGTGGTGATCGCCCTTCGAAACCATGTCACCGCGCCGGCTTCACTTCCACAAGAGATGCCCCTCGAATTCACGCATTAGGCAACACCGGCATTCACCAACCACATGAGCCGCTCATTGCAGCGAACACATACTAGAGTCCAAACCCTGCCCTCCGCAACTTTGGATACGAAACATCACGTAAAGGAAAGTTCAAGTGGGTAAACCATGCAAGTTTCAATCAACATACAATAAAACCTCAACCTCACACATTCAAGGCAAATCACGTAATAATTCACATCCACAGAATTTACCAGAAAATTAATATCACAGCCATCAGGGTCTAACACCCCAATTCACATATATTTTTATCCCAAAAAGTTATAATGTCGAACTACCCAGGACAACCACCGCTAGACTCAAACCAAATACCATTCAATCCCCGTAATCATGAGACAAGGGCAACTAACCATTACACACACACACACATATATATATATATAATATATATATAAATGCATATAATTGTGCGCTCACAAAAAAATGATACACACTTGATCGTGTAAGAATCTCCATGAAATATAACTCATATGTCAAGGTACTTGCCTTGATAATCACTCGTGAATACTTCGAAGAAGACGAGTCGATCGGAAAGCCCCAAAACCTATAGCCTCCATGAGGAACAACAATAATACAATTACTACGAGGACTACAACCAAAAACGAAGGAAAACACGCCGAACAATCGAAGGAAACCCATTGAAACATTTAATTGAACATTAAATGTGTTGGGAAAACAAGAACCCTGTATCGAAATAGCTGGGATATTCAATCCCTGTATCGAATAGTATTTGATAAGAGGTTTTGACATATATGCCAATCCGCATACAGTAAAGGAAACTGTATCGAAGTATTGAGGCATCAACCTGTATCGAAGTGTTAAGGCATCAACCTATATCGAAGACCTGTCTTCAATCCAGCATATAGTGGAACCCTTCAGTACAGTAAAGAAGTCTTATAAAGACCAAGTATGGAAACTGTCTCGAATCACCAATACAGTTATCTTCCATACAGCTTCCATCAGGACAAGAAGGAATCTTCAGTAGTCAAGTCCCGTTGAATAAAGAAGTATTTAAACACTCAAGGATAAAGTATTTAAATACTGTCAGTCAACAGATCTTCAAATCCCGCTAAATCCAGATCGTTCTTTTAATCCCATTGGAACGGAATCTTGCTCAACGGATACATCTCAACGGATATATATTTCAGAGACTATATATATCTCATAAAGGCATTGAAGATCAGCTACCAAAAACCGAAATCATTCAAAGCTATCAAGTTATCATCAGAACAAAATATATCTCCAAGCTTAATGCAACTCAAATAAAAGAGATATACAATGCTCATCTTCTTGAACAACACTTCATCAGCTACAAGCTCATAAAGTCAAAGTTGTTGTTCACACTTTGTTCTATACCTTGAACAAACCCAGATCAGCCTTGTGTGGACTGAGGAAGACGAAGCTTCAGAACTCTGTGTGAAGAAGTCAGTCAAGCTTTAGCTCAAACCAATCTGTGTGAACGGTTGAAGCTAAGATCTTTATATCAATCTGTGTGAATGATATATTGATTGTATAACTGTTATAATTACGTAGTTGTGTACGTAGTAATTATAATAAACATTTTACTCCTATGTGGAGGACCAGTGGACGTAGAGGGGTTTACCTCGAACCACTTTAAATACTGTGTTATTTACCTTCAGTTTTTACTGTGATTATTTAAGTATACACTGTACACCTAGTTGCTGTATCCACAACAACTTTCGGTATCTAAGACTTACGCTATGCACTCAGATTTAAAATCAGTACAGCTTGTTGTTTAAACTACTTCCCAAGCTGTATCCAGTATACTTAGTGGCCAACAAGTGGTATCGGAGAGGTTGATTCTAAAAAGAATCAGTCGTATTTTTAACCGAATCAGATCCAAAATCACTTAATCTTTAAAAACAGTCTCTTTCATTTCCTTACTTTCACATGGATACTTCTATGATCAACAAAGTGCCTATGTTCTCTATTAACGAATTTGATGATTGGAGAATTAGGATGGAGGCTCATCTTGCAGCAATGCACGAAGAGATGATTTTTGTGATACAGGATGGTCCTATCAAGATCATGAAGGTAAACACGGCCGCAAGGATTGAAGGCCAAGCCCATGTTGAGATGCTCGAGAAGGATCGCGAGCAATGGACCACAGATGAAAGAAAGCGAGCCAATCTCGACAATGTGGCTAAGAACGCGTTATTTGTCACCCTTGACAAAGGCACATTCTCAAAGGTAAAGAGCTGCAAAATAGCCAAGGAAATCTGGGATAAACTCAAGTTGATTTGTGAGGGAACTGAGCTCTCAAAAGAAAACAAGATTTCGAAACTGACTCGGCAATTTGAATCCTTCGAAATGAAACCAACTGAGACACTTGAGGAACTTGACCTCAGAATCACTGGTATTGTTGGTGAACTTGAAGCGTTGGGCAAAATTTATACCCAAAAGGAGAAGAATTTAAGAATTTTCAGATCTCTCCCAGCCCGATGGGACATTAAGACCACAGCTATGCGTGTGTCTTGCAATCTTAATGAAATAACTACTTTTGATCTCTTCTCTGACCTCAAATCTTTTGAGTATGATATTTGTTGTGTCACGATTTATTCATCCCGACAGGCGATCGACTATAAGGCCGAGCAACCAAGTCAACTCCAGTCAAACTTTGGCTAGCTCGCCTAATCGAAGATATCAGACCACCATCAGGTACCCAGCGATCGACTCCCAAGGCGATCGCCATTTGGCAGCTGGCGACCAACTCTAGTATCCGGATAAGGACGGTCGACCTACGTCCCGAGCAGGGATGATCGCCCGTCAAAGTCATCGAGGACTGGATCTCAGAAAAGCACCCACGTGCAGATCCACAAAAGGCGCCGACAGAAGATCTTCGGTGACAGACAAGATCTTTTGCTGACACACAAGACCTTTGACCACAGCCTGTCACCTACCTCACCTACCGGCAGGCGCGCCGAAAGTTGTCAGTGGGACCACCCGTGACAAAGAACTCAGACGCGCGTGCAGCTCCCATCGACCGCATCTGATCGCCAAAGAACTCCTGCAGACTTTAAGGGAACAAGCCCATGTGCTAAATGACGATCGCCCGATTATTATAATGCGGAAAAGGCGATTGCCCGGCTTACCCAAGTCCTATAAATAGAGAGCCTCCTCCCACTGGAAAAAGGTTCCCAATTCATTTGACCTACGGTTCGAAATTCATTTCACCAACAGTTGAGAACTCGTTCACTTACGTTCAGAACTCATTCTCTTATATTCCGACTTCATTCACGGAAATACAGTAGAACTCACATATCATCAAGCTCCCGGCTATCTCACCGGAATCCATCTCAGGACTTCTCTCTCCAAATCTCTCGTCCAGAAGACGATCGGCAGAAGCAGCAAGTCTCCACTAGACAGATTCCAAGGGATTCATAAGCCCAGGAGCCCAAGCATCCAGCTAAATACTCGCCGTGAGAGACTGTCGATCTCTCACCGCCGCGACTGTTCATATCCTTTGTTACAAGAACTCACAGAGCATCAAATCTGGTTCTTCCGGCAATCTACACGCTCACTAGCTAAGATAACAAGAATCTTTACACTCATTGTAATTGTATTCTTACATTAGTACTTGTATCCCCGAATATTAGTATTAATAATATCTCGCGAAAGCATTCAAGCCCGGGACTAACAACCCCGGAAAATCTTGTGTTATTTATCTTTCTCACGGAAGTGCTCTTGCATTTGTTTGCTATCCCATCCATTCCAGCAATATCTATCTCCGGATAATATTTTGGGTAGCAACAATTGGCGCTAGAGGAAGGGGATCTAACCCTCAAATTTTTATTTCTACCGTCCCGAAGAACACTCATTGTTCTCGGGGCATACACTTGAAGTGACACTCACTGCACTTCAAAGAAAACCTTCAGAATCATGACATCCGCCGGTACATCGAAGAAAGCCGCTCTCCGAACCGCCGGGCACCATATCCCGGCTCAATCCGAACCCCATCCGACGACCGGGGGAAGCCGCAGCAACGCGAGACTCTCGATCCCGCGCCCGAGAGATGGCCCCAACCTCTCACTCGATCAGTTCCAAACCGAGGAACAGATCGAGGAGGCTATGGCCATCCTGGAGGAGCGACGGAGAGCATGCGCGTCGCCCGCGATAACTCCCTCGATCATCCGCCGCATGGGAAAACGGAAATTCAGCGGGCTACTGAACGAGCGATCGTCAGAAAGCCCCAATTCGCGAGGAAAGGCTCTCGCACGACCAGACGGATCCATATTCAACCGCTTGGGGCGCGACCCATCCTGGCGACCGGGGCATTCTGTTTCCAACCACGAAATGACGGAATCCGAATCCGTCACCCGGAGTTCGGCCTACCCACCTCATAACCGAACGCAGGTCAGCCATCTGACTCCCGCCCCGATCGCCAGGGGATCAGTACTTAATCGCCTCGGCTCCCGCTCCGAGCGCCGAGCCGCTAGCAGTCAGGCCACGGCGATGGTCGCCATACAACGCCAGTTCGGCGAGATAAGAGCACTCTTGGACACTGGGGCAAGCGCCAGCAAAAAGATCACCAGGCCGACCGAGCCACTCGCGGTCCACATCGAGCTTGCCCCCATACAACCAACGATCGCTCCTCCCAAAACACCTCTGTATGAGGGGAGATCGGACCCCGAAACCCACCTGAGTAAATTCCGAATCTACATGACTGGGTGTGGGGCATCTGATGCAACCAAGTGCCGGATCTTCCCGTTAACATTGGCGGCGGCCCATAGGTGGTACGTCTCACTACCACCACGATCAATCACCTCCTTTAAGAAATCGGCGAATGACTTCACGTCGCCGCCGCGGCAAGGTCGCCAGACCAGAAGGCCCCCAACGCGTGATAAAAATCAAGCAGGGGAAGGATGAGTCAGACACAGATTACATCGACCGGGTAGACGAAATCATCCTCACCGGCGAACCCGTCAGTGACGAGCTCGCTCTCTATTCGGTCATGGGGGGATTCCACGGACACTCTCCCATGTTTAGACATCTCTCGAAGGATATTCCCCCAACTTACGCGATCTTCCGCGCTAAAGCTGCCAACTTTCTGGCCAGGCAAAGGCTACTCACCCTCCACCTAGGCGAGGAAACGCCACCTCATGTCCAGAAGATAGCGATCGCCAAAGCAAAAAAGGCGATTGCCAAGCCACCCGGAGATCTCAAGGATTTCGAGGACATGGAAGCCCATCTCCTCCATACGTTCAACCGAACTCCGGCACATATTTTCTATGCCATCAAGGGGCACGAAAAGCTCAAAAAGCCAAAGGCGATAAGGAACCACGGTCACCTGGACAATAATCAATACTGTGCCTACCATAAGAGTCCCGGCCACAGCACCAACCAATGCCGCGACCTCCTCAAACAGCTCTGGAGATTGTTCGAGGAAGGCAAGTTGGACAGCTTATTGGCCTAGCCAAAGCCCTTACCAATCTCTATACACGATCGTCCGAGTCGAACACAAAACAGGCTGGAGAGCTCATACGAGCCGACCCCTGGATCAACCTCGGCGACCGTCTCTACATGCTTTAATCAAGAGAAGGGAACCTCGGAAGTCACCCCGATCTCCATCCTTATTTAGGAAACTGGAGGACTCGATCGCCTTCTACAGTTCACCGTCTAACATGATGGACTAAGGCACGAGATCGCCTCCCCCGCACAACGTACACTATCGAAGGTCGGCATCTACATGACGATCCAAGGTGGAAGAGTGCAGCCATGGTCCTGGTGGTCGATGGAACCGACTTCTTAGGCCATGCAAGGTCCCTTTGGGCCAAGATCGCCCGCCCTTCGTTTAAATACGAGGCCGGCGTAGCCTGAGGGCCCTCCAAAGTTAATCAGTGGACACGATCACTCGCCCTCAAAGGTTCATCATCTAACATGGTGAACCCGGACAATGCGACATGCCACAAACCCCGTCTCAATGTACACTGTCGAGGTTCGCCATCTTCATGGTGGGCCGAGGTGGAAGCAGAGCTAAACAAGCCGCGGGCGTGGAGTTGAATCATCCGACGCTGCCCCGCGCAAGGACTCCTCTAGACCGAGACCGCACGCCCTTCGTTTAAATACGAGGCGAGGCGCACCCTAACAAAGTACCCTCATAATAAAGTGAGTCACGAGACACTCAATGTCTTCGCGCATCAAGACATGATCAAGGAGTCGGTCCATCGAACTCCGCGATCGTGCACGGTTCCTCAAGACGGACGACCGTCCCCGAGGATTCGACAAAGTTGAAGACCGCTCACTCAACGAATTATTTTCATCCCCTTACTTCCGCTAAGTGAATAAAAACAAGGGGCAATAAGAGTGCGGACCACCTATACGACGATCGTCGCTATTCAACAACATACGGAGGTCGTCATTTTCAGCAAGTTGTGCAGCGATCGAATTTGTTGTAAAAAGTTATCATTATGAGTTTATCAATTCATTTGGAACTACCCTCGCAACGATCTCTCATCACACATTTGTACAAAGTCAAACAAAGACTCAAAAATAACCATCATTCAAGTGATAAGTTAGAAATTCAAACGTTCATTTCATTACTTGAAAAAATCGGAGTACATGGTCGCCCGAAGGCCCAAATGCTACAAAAGAAAGCTACAAACTACAAGGAAATAAGCTAAAACATCAAAAATGAAGTGCCTCAGGCCCCTGCCTGGCCTTCGCCATCAGCACCCGGTGCGGTCCCCTCATCTTCCGGAGCGTCGGGATGAGCAAGATTGGCCGGAGACGGATACCAGCTCAAATCCACGCCGATGTCCGCAAGATCCAAGATCGGCAAGGAGAAAGCTGAATGAAGAGGATGCTCCAATGCATACGCTTTGATTTTCTCAGCAAGAGGCCCGACCTCCAAACCTCCCTTCTTAGCTGCTCGGATCGAGTCGGCGAACGCCAAATAATAGGTGAACTCGCTGACAAACTCCAAGTTTTGAAAGGGGTCAGCCTTGGTCGCCTCAACCTCTCCTTTTAGCTCCGCCATCGCCTGTTGCGACCCCTGGAGCTCAGCCTCCCTCGCAGCAACTTTTTCCCTCGCCTCCGTCAGCTCGCTGGTCAACCGAGCGATCGTCACCTTCTGGCGATCGGCCTCCTCTTCAGCAACCTTCTGCGCCTGCACGGCATTCTGCATCTGGTCCCGAAATCGGTCAACCGCCAGACGATATTGCTCAGTTTCCTTCTTCTCCAGCTCAAGCTCATGGCTCGCCCGCTTGGTCGCCTCCAGAGAGTCCTTCTCCATCGCCGCGATATTATCAGCAAACTCGGCGTTCTCTTTCCGAGCCGCCTCGAGATCCGCCTGCAGGCGAATAGTGGAAGGCCGCCCCTCAAACTCCTGAGCAGCCTGGACAGCCATGGTCGCCGTCTAGAGAGAAAGGGCGAGAACAGCCTGCATCGAACTCCCCGATTGCTGACGAGCGATCGCATCCAGATCGGTCGTCCATGCCTTCGGAAGAGCAGAAGCAGCCTTGCTAACGTATGGAGGAATGTCGCAGGAATGGCGAGGAGATCGGCTCGCTAGGAAATCCACGACCATCGGCGGGCAAGACAGATCTGCGCGACGGATCCTGCATCAAAACAGCTAAGTTAATACAACTCCTACGGAGATGCAATTTTCAACACAAAAATGCAATCTACCTCCCAGCCTTCTCGGGGTCCCGACCGAAATACGGTTTCCCTCGAGGGGTCTCAGCATCCGCGATCGCCATCTCCCGCATAAAAGCCGCAGAGGGCGGCTCATTCTCCGGAGCAACAATGGTGATCGGAGGCACGGCGATCGGCACTTCATCGCCCGGGGCAGGAACCGAAGTTTCTTCCGGCCTCGGCCTCTTGCGATTCGCTCGAAGCCCCTCCTCCGGAACTCCCTCCTCAGCCACGACCGGCTCCACGCGAGGCTCCGCCTCCGGAACTATTGGAAATGCAACAGGTGGGGCCCGAGACGACCTCTTTTGGCGGAGTCGGCCTAGAACTCCAGGATTCGACATAGCGATCTCCATCGGGGGCTCCAAAAACCGAGGAAAGCGAACCTCTACAGTTAAGACGGTCGATCATCAGTCAGACACTTTCCTCAAGTAAGGCGATCACCTAGAAATTGAAGGTCGCAGAAACTCATACCTGGCACCGAGAGATGTCTCGGGAAACGGAATAGTCGAGCCGACAACCAACGACTCTCCTTATTGATCCGAGTGGCGTCAAGGTCGTCGTCCGACAAGCTCCTTATCCGCTCCCAGACAACTAGAAAATCAAAGGGCAGCTCCTCGATCGCCGGAATGTGAAAACCTGCAAAACCGAAATCAAATTAGATCAGTCCAAAACGCATCCGAACGAAGGGAGAGTCTAAACCCTTACCGGGATTCCTCTCCCGAAACTCAGTAGGGATCTCCAGCTCGCCCGAGGGATTGTCGCTCGCAGAAGCCCTCCACTTGCCGGCGACCCAGAACCACTTCGTCTGATCGCCCCGCATCTTATTTGGGACTCCGTGAATCACCCGACCAGATCGGCCCTGAATATGGTAACCGCCGACCAACCCTTTATGAGCCGTCAGTTTGAACAAATGGTTCATCTCCAACGGCGATGGGAGGCGGTACAGGCGGTGACCGCCGAAAAGGGTGAGAATGCAGTTAATTTGGAGCCAGGTGTTCGGCGTCAGCTAAAGTGGCGCCACATTCCAAACGGCCAACAGATGGGAGACAGCAAAGGATAGAGGGAAGCGCAGCCCGGCCTCCATAATCGCCTCATTCACGGCGACCATGCCCATCCGAGGCTGATCGGCTCGCTCATTCTCCACCGGCGCGAACATGTCCACATCTGAAGGAACATGGAATCTTGTCCTCCAGACGGCCAGATCTTTCCTGGTCGTCGAACTCCGTATTTGGCCAAGCGACCACAACGATCGCTGCGCAGCCCGGTACTGCGACCGTTTGGGAAGCACATAGGGGTAGGCGACCGAGTATCCCCGGAAATCGAATCTCGGAGTGGGACCGGCCAACTTCTCCATTATCTCAATAAAGGCCTTATAGGCCCGGCCGAAAGCGCTGTGTTGCTCCCAGTAAGCCCTAATCGCCAGATCTCTCTCAATCTGCGATCGTCTTTCTTCAGCAGCCATCTCCTTAGCAACATCGGCCTCATTGAATAAAGCCTCGACTTCAGCAGGGTCGATTCCGGCCCGAATAGCTTCAGCCGCCGTCTCCAGGTGGAAGACGGAAGAAGGTTCTCCCCGGACAGTCGATGTCCCGGCAGTAGAACTGGTACCCGCTCCACGTGATGATGATGTGCCGGCCATTCTCAAATATAGAAAAGGAGAAAAGGATTTTTTCTTACCCGAAAGCAAAATCGAACGACGATCGGCACTAAGATCTTCAGAAAATTCGACAGCAAGTCCTTCTTTCTCCAATAAGTACGCGTGAGTATGAAACTGCAGCACCGCGCCCCTTTTATAGGAGAAGGCAGGGACTCGTTTGCAATAAGGGAAAACATCAGGGGTCGGATCTCAAACGACGCATTAATTGACCCCCTCGAGACCCGCGTACGCGTCTTTTCAAGGACGCGTCAGCCGAGGAGTCATTAATGACCGTTGGCATCCTCCAATAGAAGCCCGACACGTGCGCGGAGACTTTTCCACACCCATTGCTTCTTCCCGCGCAGTTTAGCGGCCAACCAGGTCGTCCGAACCCAGAGTATATCAGCTCAAAGACGATCGATAGTTCAATAAAACGCAAAGTCGCTCGTCAAAAGTTCAGTGATCGCCAAGAGAGCCACCTCACCCCACGTTTCCAACGTATGAGCGAGCTGGGGGGCAATTGTTGTGTCACGATTTATTCATCCCGACAGGCGATCGACTATAAGGCCGAGCGACCAAGTCAACTCCAGTCAAACTTTGGCTAGCTCGCCTAATCGAAGATATCAGACCACCATCAGGTACCCAGCGATCGACTCCCAAGGAGATCGCCATTTGGCAGCTGGCGACCAACTCTAGTATCCGGCTAAGGACGGTCGACCTACGTCCCGAGCAGGGATGATCGCCCGTCAAAGTCATCGAGGACTGGATCTCAGAAAAGCACCCACGTGCAGACCCACAAAAGGCGCCAACAGAAGATCTTCGCTGACAGACAAGATCTTTTGCCGTGCACAAGACCTTTGACCACACTGTCACCTACCTCACCTACCGGGCAGCGCGCCGAAAGTTGTCGTGGGACCACCCGTGGCAAAGAACTCAGACGCGTGCGAGCTCCCATCGACCGCATGATTGATCGCCAAAGAACTCCTGCAGACTTTAAGGGAACAAGCCCATGTGCTAAAGGACGATCGCCCAATTATTATAATGCGGAAAAGGCGATCGCCCGGCTTACCCAAGTCCTATAAAGAGAGAGCCTCCTCCCACTGGAAAAAGGTTCCCAATTCATTTGACCTACGGTTCGAAATTCATTTCACCAACAGTTGAGAACTCGTTCACTTACGTTCAGAACTCATTCTCTTATATTCCGACTTCATTCACGGAAATACAGTAGAACTCACATATCATCAAGCTCCCGGCTATCTCACCGGAATCCATCTCAGGACTTCTCTCTCCAAATCTCTCATCCAGAAGACGATCGGCAGAAGCAGCAAGTCTCCACTAGACAGATTCCAAGGGATTCATAAGCCCACGAGCCCAAGCATCCAGCTAAATACTCGCCGTGAGAGACTGTCGATCTCTCACCGCCGCGACTGTTCATCTCCTTTGTTACAAGAACTCACAGAGCATCAAATCTGGTTCTTCCGGCAATCTACACGCTCACTAGCTAAGATAACAAGAATCTTTACACTCATTGTAATTGTATTCTTACATTAGTACTTGTATCCCCGAATATTAGTATTAATAATATCTCGCGAGAGCATTCAAGCTCGGGACTAACAACCCTGGCAAATCTTGTGTTATTTATCTTTCTCACGGAAGTGCTCTTGCATTTGTTTGCTATCCCATCCATTCCAGCAATATCTATCTCCGGATAATATTTTGGGTAGCAACAATATTGACAGAAGAGAGAAAGTTGAAGAATCTCCTTCAAAGGTCACAGAACTAGCCGCTGTATCGAGTCGTCGACACAGCATGCCCAACTCGTCGAAGCCTAGTCATAAGAATGCTGACAGTGACGACGACATCCTGTCTCAAGATGAAATGGCGCTTCTCATGCACAAATTCAAAAAGTTCATCAAGCAAACTCCTTACAGGCCCAAACCTATCCAAAAGGTAAGTACCGAATATTCATCCGGTAATTCTAACCTGTGCTATAATTGTAGGAAACCAGGGCATTATGCAAATAAATGTCCTAATACCAAAGTTCAAAAGTTGTCGGAGGCCGAGCAACAAGAGAGATATGAAAGAAGACGTGCTTGGAAAAACAAGCTCAAGGCCCTGATTGGAGAATCAGAAGCCTCACCCACACCATCCAAATCTGAAGAATGTCTTCAGGTGGTCACTGAAAGTGATTTATCTGATGATGAGTTCGATGATAAAGCATATATGTGCTTTATGGCCAAAGACATTTCGGAAGGTGAAGATAGCGATGATGAGGTAAGTTCAACCTCAGCTATTCCATCAAATGCATCTCATACTTTTGAAAACATGATGAATGAATTTAAAAACATTCAAAAGGCCCATGAGACATTGAAAAACGAGAATATACAGCTCCAACTGTCTAACCTAGAGATGAAAGATGAAAACGATTTGCTGAAGATAAATTATGAAAATATGTCTCTTGACTGTGAAACCAGCAAATTCGATTTTGAAAAACTCATGGAGAGCAATCATCAACTTGCTCATGAACTAAGTGAGGTTAAAACTTACAACGAGATCAAGACAAATGATTTGGTTCTACTTCAAGCTAAAGTCACAACTCTCGAAAAACGAGAAATTGAACTTGAGACCACTCTGAAATCGTTCGAGAAATTGTCCAAAAGAATGGAAGAAATTCTGAGCACTGGGCAACATGCTCATGACAAAAGTGGCTTAGGATACAGCTCATGTTCAAACAAAGGGAAAACTAGTACAGTGTTTGTCAAGAGTGTGGAACACATTCCAGTATCGAAAGATACCCCTAGTCCCGTGAAGGAACCTGCTGCACCGCGAAAATCGAAGGCTGCCATTCCGCCCCCGCAATCCTATTCCAGACAGTGGAATCATAAGTCATTCCAACCTGTGAGGCGCACTCAACAGCATGCTCCCCGAGCATATCAACAGCGCCAATGCTCGTAAGGAAGGAAGGTCAGATCCAACTACCAAAGACCCACACGGCAGTACTATGAGTACAGCACGCCTAGGTATTGGATTCAGGAGCCCCGTTATCCCTCGAGACAGCAAGTGCCCGCTCATTATCAACAACAGCATTGGGAATCCAACTGGAGACCCAGAAGGCAAGCTGTTAGGCCAAAGAAAATGGCTCCACCTCCAAGACAGCACTCGTACTGGATTAATAATAATAACCCTGAATTTTTCATGCATAATAATTATCATGGTTATAGCGACTATGGATATGCCCCTCGTAGATATCGCAACACTGTACCGAGTATGACCTACAGTAAACCAATTGCTGCTAGGAAAACTTGGGTACCTAGAGGAACTAACATACATGGACCCAAAAATCAAAGGGGACCTAAATCTACTTAATTTCTTTGTAACAGGACATTCTAGAGGAGGATACCTGGTACTTTGATAGTGGATGCTCTCGGCACATGACCGGAGATAGGAGCAAGCTATCAGATTTTGTAGAAGGTTGCGGTCCAAAAGTTCGTTTCGGTGATAAATCTAAAGGAAGAACAAGAGGGAAAGGAAACCTACTTGTCGGAAAATTCAAAGTCACCGATGTTGCATATGTTGAAGGCTTACAGTACAATCTACTTAGCATTAGCCAGTTCTGTGATAAACAGTTCTCGGTGAAATTCTATATAGATTGCTGTAGAGTCAAGAACATCCAAACCAAGGAATTTGTGCTTACAGGAAGCAGATCAGGTAACATGTATATTGCTGACTGGAAGCCTATGAGCTCCTCAATTCCATGCTTTGTTGCCAAAGGCACTGCAGATCTTAGCTGGTTATGGCACAAGAGGATGTCTCACGTCAACTTCAAGACGATCAACAAGCTCTCAAGACAGGGAATGGTTAGAGGTTTGCCAAATGTGTCATCTAAGAAGGACAGCGTTTGTGGACCATGTCAGAAAGGCAAGCAAATCAAGTCAACCCTGAAGAGCAAATCCTACCTTTCAACCCAAAGAGTGTTGGAAATGCTACATATGGATCTCTACGGTCCTGTAGATCCAGTAAGTTTGGGAGGTAAGAAATACTGCATGGTTATTGTTGATGATTATTCCAGGTATGCTTGGACAATTTTCCTTAGCAAGAAGAAGGAAACAACATCAAAGCTGCCCGAGCTCCTGAGAAAGTTGCAAAATGAAAAGGCATTGAGTATCGTGTCCATTCGTTCCGATAGAGGCACAGAATTTACTAACCGCTTTATAGAGCAATACTGTTCGGAAAATGGGATACAACACGAATACTCAGATGCCCGTACTCCTCAACAAAATGGTGTTGCCGAGCGAAAAAATAGGACGTTGAAAGAAGCAACAAGGACAATGATCGCCGCAAGCAAGTTGCCACAGCGTTTCTGGGGTGAAGCAACCAATACAGCATGCTACACTCAAAACCGCTGTATCGTCAACAAGCACCACAACAAAACAGCGTATGAGGTATGGAACAACAAAACTCCGTTAGTTTCATATTTTCACATTTTTGGATGCAGGTGTTATGTGTTGAATAATGGGAAGGACCAACTTAAAACCTTTGATGAGAAATCAGATGAAGGAATATTTGTAGGATACTCCTCCGTCAGCAAAGCTTACAAAATCTTTAATAAAAGGAAGCTGACGATCGAGGAATCAGTTCATGTAGTGTTCGACGAACTTCATCATGACCCTACAGGAGTAGAAGATGTTACCCAAAACATCTAACAACTATCTATCTTGGATCCTCCAACTCCCATAAAACCTGTCGTTGATTTAGAAATCAACCCCGCAGCTATAAGAATCGACGTGGATGAAGCCGACGCTGTACAAGCAGAAGCAGTATCCACAGAATCTCTCGATACAGTATGGGATCCTGAATTAGAACCCGATCGAAGATGGTTGAGAGATCACCCGCAAGAGCTGATCATTGGAAACATAAATGCTGGTGTTTCTACTCGTAGTAGAATACAGAGTACACAAGGAAATGTACCATGTGCAGAAGAAGAACTTGATACTGAGATATCACAGTTTCCTGAATGGAAATCTCAATCCGAGCTTAGAAGACTCAATATGTGCACTATCGCTGTATTCTTAGCCCAGTTTGAACCTGTTTCGACCATAGACGCTCTTAATAATTCTCAATGGATAACATCTATGGAAGAAGAGCTTAACGGTTTCGAAAGAAACAATGTATGGTATCTTGTACCCAGACCTACACATCAATCGGTTATAGGAACCAAATGGGTATTTCGAAACAAAAAAGATCGAAATGGACTTATTATAAGGAATAAATCTAGACTAGTCGCACAAGGCTATAGTCAGGAAGAAGGCATAGACTATGATGAAACCTTCGCCCCTGTATCGAGACTAGAAGCCATTAGGATATTTTTAGCCTTTGCCGCCCATAAGAGCTTTATTGTATACCAAATGGACGTCAAGAGTGCATTCCTGAATGGAGACCTTGCCGAAGAAGTTTATGTTGAAGAACCACCAGGGTTTGCCAACACAGACGGTATCGACTTAGTATACAGGCTAAGGAAAGCGCTGTATGGACTTAAACAAGCCCCTAGAGCCTGGTACGAAACCTTGTCCCAGTATCTAACCAACAACGGATTTAAGAAAGGCGTTGTGGACAAGACCTTGTTCAAAATACAGGAAGGTGATGACCTTCTTATGGTGCAAATCTATGTGGATGATATAATTTTTGGTCCAACTAACCTTGCTTTGTGTCAAAGGTTCTCTCATCTCATGCAAAGTAAATTTGAAATGAGTATGACGGGGGAACATAGTTATTTCCTAGGTTTGCAGGTAAAGCAGTTGCCTACAGGTATTTTCATCAACCAGGAAAAATACAGCAAGGAGCTTCTCAACAAATTTGGAATGAACAATTCCAAATCATCGTCAACCCCCATGAGCACTTCCGTGCAAATTAATGCTGATGAAGCCGGAAAGCCGTTTGACCAATCACTCTACAGGAAGCTCATTGGTTCGCTCCTGTACCTAACGGCTAGCAGGCCCGATATCCAGTTTGATGTTGGAGTGTGTGCGAGGTATCAAGTAGCACCTAAAGAATCACACTTCAATACAGCTAAACGAATCCTGAAGTACATTAAAGGAACAGTCAATGTAGGACTATGGTATCCTAAAGAAGGCGGATTCGATTTAGTTGGATACAGCGACTCGGATCTCGGGGGCTGCAAGCTAGATAGGAAGAGTACAGGTGGATCTTGTCACTTTCTTGGACCTAGACTCGTTTCTTGGTTCAGTAAGAAGCAATTGGATAACTCTCTTTCCACGGCTGAATCTGAATACTATGTTGCTGGTAGATGCTGTATGCAGATCCTTTGGATGCAGCAACAATTGTCAGATTATGGAATTGAAGCCAGAGAGACTCCAATCATGTGTGATAGCACGAGTGCAATTGCTATAACGCACAATCTTGTCCTGCACTTGCGCACTAAGCATATCAACATGAAGCATCATTTTATAAGGAATCATGTCGAGAACAAAAATGTTCGCCTTGAAAAAGTTCATACAGACATTCAGTTGGCCGACATCTTCACCAAGCCGCTCGACACAGCCAGATTCAACATGCTTAGACAAGAATTGGGAATGCTACAGCCCGACTCCCTGTAAGTAATTTACTGTTTTTACTCAACAATTGAGGGGGAATGCTGTAAGACCCAAGAATACAGTATCCAATGTTAATTATCTGTACACTCAGAACCATCAATACAGCACTGTAGTGAGCAAAGATATATGAATCCTATAGCTGATGTGTGCAATAATTAAGGGGGAATACTGTAGGACCCATGAATACAGCATTAATCCAAAAGTTGCTGTATGGAATTTAAAACCTATATGTACCTTTTTAAGGGGGAACGCTGTATCGACGCGGACACAGCACATACTATAGGATTTCGATTCAGTATATATATATATATTATATCATTTCATTTTAAAATGATTTTTGTCCATGTGCCCTGTTTTTATGTCAAATGTCATGTACATTAAATGCCTTACACGACATCTGGACAACTGAATCTCAAAACCCGCGATGTTTTAAATTGTTTATTGTTTTAAAACCGCCGTTTCAGGCATTTAGGGTGACACAAATGTCAGAAGTGGGACCCGTTTATATTTTAAACATTTTAATGGATTAGTGTACCTGTTACACTCAGTCCATCTTAACCGTCGATTTCAAAACCGGTTCCCATCCCTTAAAATCTGACCATTCGTACTCTGCAAAACCCTATTTCACCGCCCAACTATAAAAGGACTGATACTGCCATTAGAGACGCTTTACGCTTTCTGCAAAAATTAAGAGTTCTCAAGCAAAAACAGCCTACATAGCTTTCTGCATTTTACTGCATATTACGTGTTTTCCTCTGCATTTTTTCTTGAAAAATCATCAATGGCTGGACAAACTTCTTCTCCCGCTCTCAAGAAAACCGCAAACATCATCGATGGACGGATCTTCTCAAGATCTGTTGTCATTGAACGCCTTCTCGCTGAAACCAATGATGTCGAACCCATGGAGTACATCATCACTTGTCTTCATCAACAAGGCCTCTATCGCCTTGGAAGTCAAACTGCTGACAAGTATGATGTTCATCTGGTTGAGGAATTTTACCTCCACGCCGCCGTACGATTTCTGTCACTAGGCCAAGGAGGTCACGTTGCTGACATAACCGCTACCATTCAAGGAGTTGAGATCTGTGTTGATAGCGATCTGCTCCAGAATATCTACAGGCTACCTGCTGATGGCCTGACAATGGATCAACTTGAGACGTTTGGGTCTCAAGAACTAATAACCAAGTTTTATGGGCTGTTCACCGGCTCAACTGTTGTTGACATGGTTCAAACCACCTGTCACAAAAAGAATTTTTGTCTGCCTTATGCATATTTGCATGATTTCTGCTGCAGGATTATTGAGAATCGAACTGGTGCGTTCGAAATATGTACTAATCTGAGGTTCAGGATGATGGTGGCAATTCCGAGCTGTGAAAAGGTCAACTGGTGCCAGATAATCCTGAAGCGCTTGCAAGAGGAGGTATGCAAGCCAGCCACCCAGAAGAAGTCATTTGGTTTAATGTTAAACCATATCTTGACAAAATGCGGACTATCGCAATCCGCTGATGCAAAGAAGAATAGCTCCAGGATATACCTAGGAGGCGTCAAGCCTACTGCGTATAACCAGAGCACCATGGTCTGCAACCACCCGAAAACCAAATATATGCCAGTTTCCGCAGACCCAAGAGATGTATCTTTGAAGTCCCAGGACGTGGAGTCTTCAAAGAAGAGAAAAAGATCTCACAGCAAGAAACCAATTGCTGGTGAGAAGCCAAAGAAGAAACTAAGGAGGCTTCCTAAAGCCAAATCTGCCAAGTCCTCCGAAGCAGTTTCTACCGTGGCTCAACCCACTGAAGAACAACCCCAGGGCCCAACCCCTGTGGAAGAGGTGTCCACTACTGTATCGACAGTAGATCCTGATCCATTGGCGGCTAGGACGGATGATGGGACATCTGCCAACGAAAAAGACTCTAGCGAGTCGGCTGCCCCTATGGGGCCAAACGCTACTTCTCCTATACGGGATTCCACACCCGTACAGGATCAATCTTCCTTCGGGGCACCATCCCCTATAAGGAATCCCACTTCCCTACAGGATCCCACACCTGTAGAGGAACCCCTCGCTACAGCGGACCCAGACGTTGTACGCAGTCCCTCCCCTGACACCATTATTCACAAAACCCTTCTCTCTGTTCAGATCGAGCATGCCTACGAAAGATTTCTGAAATAGAAAGGCTTCAGGCTAGCTCCGTATGAAACATTATACAACTGGAGCGAATGGAGCCAAGAAGAAATATTTGTATCAGAAGTGACGGACTCAATGGAAATTGAGGCCCTGATCCGATGGGACAATCCTTTCTGCAAAAAACTAATTGAAAGCCATCTTCTGCAGAAATATGACGCAAGGAGGAAAGGTAAAAATAAGTCAGAGGACTCTCCCACAAATCCAAAAGACGACAATGACAATGACTCAGACGATGACGACGATGCTTTACAAGCTGGTCTGAGAATGAGTCGTGAAGAGGCTCAAGATAGAGACGCCTCTCCACCAAAGGATGATGAAGGGCCGTCAACTCGAAGCAAGCCCCCTTCGCCACAAGAAAACATTCCCGACGAGGAGGAATCAGTCCCTCAAGTCGAGTAGGAAGGAACAGTTTTGGAACAGGCACTCGAGCCTGCCGCCGCTCAAGAAGACGAAGTTGTCACTGAAAGACAACAGGAGGAATCAGTCCCTCCTGTATCTATGTCTACCGACAATCATTCGCAACAGGAGGAAACTCAACCCCCTACTGCCGAACCAGAACAAGCTGCTCCAACCCCTTCAACCGTGGAATCCGAGGACGGTAATACACCTGAGGATGTCCAACTTAGTTCACACCCTACCGTGAATCTAAGGAGGTTGAACTGCTCTGAAGATTTCGCCCAACCAGATTCTCCTATTTCTGCCGCTAGGAAAGAGCGCCTGCATGCTCTTGGTCTTCAAACTATATTCATCCAGGATACAGTGAATGCTCTGTCTTCAGTTGAAAAAGCCTTGAATTGGATGCATACTTCTGCCGTGGAAGAGATGACCACCTTACAGCATGAAGTTTCTCGAGTAGTCATGGCCTTCATTATTTTGCCAGAAGTATTCAAACAAGCACTGAAAATTATGGAAGACAAGCAAGAGCAACTCCTGAAGGAAGAGGCAACCAAAACACGCATTGCTGAAGCCAAGACCGCATGTGCTATGATCGAAAATAGTTCTCAATTGCGAGCCCACGACAAATGTATCAAGGACATGTCGCATGCACTTTCCTCCCTTGTAGAAAGAATGACTAACATCGAGACGAAACAGGATGCTGCATTAGAGATCCTAGGACGTCTTGATGATGCCAAAAAGGGGGAAGAAGCAAGAGAAGCTGCAAGGAGAATCAGGTTACAGCATGAAAGGGAATTTGAGTCTGCTCAAGACAGCATCACTGCTGAGTTAAACAAGCTAGCCCCTCCCTCTCAGAGTTTTAAGATTTCAGGCTCCCGACCAGAATTTCATGATCCAAATGTCTCGTGGAAAAGTCTAATCCAAAGACCTTCTGAAATTCGTTTGCCGACCAACCGCCATCCTACTGCCGATGAGGTGAAGCAATGGAGGAAGAACGAAATGATGAGATACTTTGTTAAACTCATCAGGGAATCCGCCATCTTCAAGAGCTATAAGACTTTAGCGAAGGCCGCAGACAAATTTACGAAGATGCTAGAAGAAGGAAAACTCCCTCTCCAGCTAGATATGAAGAGCAAGCACAGAAGAGGAGATCGGATCGCTCATCCAGAAGACTGGATTCTTGCCTTTGATAGATCCTATGAAGGAAGAGCTATATACCAGGATCGAGGCAACGATTCCCTACAGAACTGGTGGCGTGGTACCGAGAATGATCCAGGGAGAAAGCCATGGAGACATGCAGACTACAGATAGGAGCTGAAATCCTTGTATATTATTTTTTGTTTTGTAATTTCTCTTCGAAACAGCAAACCATGTACTCAATTTGTATTTAATATCAATAAAAGTGTTTGTTTGTCTTGAAAGATTACAACTCGTAATCTACTGTGTTGATGTATGATTACTTATAGTGTTTGATAACAATCTCAAGTATAGAAACTTGATTGAAAATTAAGCTGTACGAACTTGTCTACGAACAGTTCATGATTTCAGTTGTAAACTTAGAATACATTGTAAGATTGTGCATGCGCGCCAATCATAAGCTTAAGTTGTAAATCCTTAGCTGTATCGAACTCGCCTGCGAGCAGTTCATTAAATAGACTAAGTTGCTGAAAGACAGACCTTTTGACGAAAGACCAAGAAATCTGCCAGAAGTCATCAAAGAAGATTATTTCATGAAGAAGGTTTTGGCATCATCAAGAAGACGTGAAAGTTAGAAAGTCAAAATCTTGGAAAATTGTCAAAAAGGGGGAAATTGTTGGGAAAACAAGAACCCTGTATCGAAACAGCCGGGATATTCAATCCCTGTATCGAATAGTATTTGATAAGAGGTTTTGACATATATGCCAATCCGCATACAGTAAAGGAAACTGTATCGAAGTATTGAGGCATCAACCTGTATCGAAGTGTTAAGGCATCAACCTGTATCGAAGACCTGTCTCGAATCCAGCATATAGTGGAACCCTTCAGTACAGCAAAGAAGTCTTATAAAGACCAAGTATGGAAACTATCTCGAATCACCAATACAGTTATCTTCCATACAACTTCCATCAGGATAAGAAGGAATCTTCAGTAGTCAAGTCCCGTTGAATAAAGAAGTATTTAAATACTCAAGGATAAAGTATTTAAATACTGTCAGTCAACAGATCTTCAAATCCTGCTAAATCCGGATCGTGCTTTTAATCCCGTTGGAATGGAATCTTGCTCAACGGATACATCTCAACGGATATATATTTCAGAGACTATCAGCTACCAAAAACCGAAATCATTCAAAGCTATCAAGTTATCATCAGAGCAAAATATATCTCCAATCTTACTGCAACTCAGATAAAAGAGATATACAGTGCTCATCTTCTTGAACAACACTTCATCAGCTACAAGCTCATAAAGTCAAAGCTGTTGTTCACAGTCTGTTCTATACCTTGAACAAACCCAGATCAGCCCTGTGTGGACTGAGGAAGACGAAGCTTCAGAACTCTGTGTGAAGAAGTCAGTCAAGCTTTAGCCCAAACCAATCTGTGTGAACGGTTGAAGCTAAGATCTTTATATCAATCTGTGTGAACGATATATTGATTGTATAACTGTTATAATTACGTAGTTGTGTACGTAGTAATTATAATAAACATTTTACTCCTATGTGGAGGACCAGTGGACGTAGAGGGGTTTACCTCGAACCACTTTAAATACTGTGTTATTTGTTGTGTCACGATTTATTCATCCCGACAGGCGATCGACTATAAGGCCGAGCGACCAAGTCAACTCCAGTCAAACTATGGCTAGCTCGCCAAGTCGAAGATATCAGACCACCAACAGGTACCTAGCGATGGACTCTCAAGGCGATCGCCCTTTGGCAGCTGGCGATCTACTCTTGTGACCGGCTAAGGGCAATCGACCTACGCCCCGAGCAGAGACGATCGCCCGTCAAAGTCATCAAGGACTGGATCTCAGAGAAGCACCCACGTGCAGATCCACCAAAGGCGCTGACAAGATCTTCGCTAGCAGATAAGATCTTTTGCTGACAGACAAGACCTTTGACCACAGCCTGTCACCTACCTCACCTACCAGCATGCGCGCCGAAAGTTGTCAGTGGGACCACCCGTGACAGCAACTCAGGACGCGTGTAAGCTCCCCATTGGACCGCATAGTTGACTGCCAGCAACTCCTGCAGACTTGGAGGGGACAGGCCCACGTGCTAAAAAACGATCGCCCGATTATTATAATGCAGAAAAGGCGATCGCCCGGCGTATCCAAGCCCTATAAATAGAGAACCTCCTCCTACTGGAAAAAGGTTCCCAATTCACTCAACCTACGGTTCCCAATTCACTTAACCTACGGTTCCCCAATTCATTCTGACTTACGCTCAGAACTCATTCTCTCACATTCCCATACATTCACGGAAATACTGAAGAACATACATATCATCAAGCTCCCGGCTATCTCACCGGAATCCATCTCAGGACTTCTCTCTCTAAATCTCTCGTCCAGAAGACGATCGGCAGAAGCAGCAAGTCTCCACTAGACAAATTCCAAGGGATTCATAAGCCCAGGAGCCCAAGCATCCAACTAAATACTCGCCGTGAGAGACGATCGATCTCTCACCGCCGCGACTGTTCATCTCCTTTGTTACAAGAACTCACAGAGCATCAAATCTGGTTCTTCCCACAATCTACACGCTCACTAGCTAAGATAACATGAATCTTTATACTCATTGTAATTGTATTCTTACATTAGTACTTGTATCCCCGAATATTGGTATTAATAATATCTCGCGAGAGCATTCAAGCCCGGGACTAACAAACCCGGCAAATCTTGTGTTATTTATCTTTCTCACATAAGTGCTCTTGCATTTGTTTGCTATCCCATCCATTCCAGCAATATCTATCTCCGGGTAATATTTTGGGTAGCAACAATTGGCGCTAGAAGAAGGGCATCTAACCCTCACATTTTTATTCCTACCGTCCCGAAGAACACTCACTGTTCTCGGGGCATATACTTGAAGTGACACTCACTGAACTTCAAAGAAAACCTTCAGAGTCATGACATCCGCTGGTACATCGAAGAAAGCCGCTCTCCGAACCGCCGGACACCATTTCCCGGCTCAGTCCGAACCCCAGCCGACGACAGGGGGAAGCCGCGGCAACGCGAGACTCTCGATCCCGCATCCGAGAGATGGCCCCAACCTCTCACTCGATCAGTTCCAAACCGAGGAACAGATCGAGGAGGCTATGGCCATCCTGGAGGAGCGACGGAGAGCATGCGCGTCGCCCGCGATAACTCCCTCGATCATCCGCCGCATGGGAAAACGGAAATTCAACGGGCTACTGAACGAGCGATCGTCAAAAAGCCCCAATTCACGAGGAAAGGCTCTCGCACGACCGGACGGATCCATATTCGATCGCTTGGGCCGCGACCTATCCTAGCGACCGGGGCATCCTGTTTCCAACCTTGAAGAGACGGAATCCGAATCCGTCACCAGGACTTCGGCCTACCCGCCTCACAGCCGAACGCAGGTCAGCCATCTGACTCCCGCCCCGATCGCCAGGATCGATCTTGGATCGCATCGGCTCCGCTCGGCGTCAAGCCGCTAGCGATCGGAGCCGGCGATGGCCGCCATACAACGCCAGCTCGACGAGATGAGAGCACTATTGGACACTGGGGCAAGCACCAGCAAGAAGATCGCCGGGCCGACCGAGCCACTTGCGGTCCACATCGAGCTTGCCCCCATACAGCCAACGATCGCTCCTCCCAAAACACCTCTGTGTGAGGGGAGATCGGACCCCGAAACCCACCTGAGTAAATTCCGAATTTACATGACTGGGTGTGGGGCTTCTGATGCAACCAAGTGTCGGATCTTCCCGTTAACGTTGGGCGAGCTGGCCCATAGGTGGTACGTCTCACTACCACCACGATCAATCACCTCTTTTAAGAAACTGGCGAATGACTTCACGTCATACTTCTCCAGCAAGGTCGCCAGACCAGAAGGCCCCCACCGCATGATAAAAATCAAGCAGGGGAAGAACGAAACCGATGCAGATTATATCGACCGGGTAGACGAAATCATCCTCACCGGCAAACCCATCAGTGACGAGCTCGCTCTCTATTCGGTCATGGGGGGATTCCACGGTCACTCTCCCATGTTTAGACATCTCTCCAAGGATATTCCCCCAACTTACGCGATCTTCCGCGCTAAAGCTGCCAACTTTCTGGCCAGGCAAAGGCTACTCACCCTCCGCTTAGGCGAGGAAACGCCACCTCTTGTCCAGAAGATAGCGATCGCCAAAGCAAAGAAGGCGATCGCCAAGACACCCGGAGATCTCAAGGCTTTCGAGGACATGGAAGCCCATCTCCTCCATACGTTCAACAGAACTCCGGCACATATTTTCTATGCCATCAAGGGGCACGAAGAGCTCAAAAAGCCAAAGGCGATAAGGGACCACGGTCACCTGGACAACAATCAATATTGTGCCTACCATAAGAGTCCCGGCCACAGCACCAACAAATGCCGCGACCTCCTCAAACAGCTCTGGAGATTGTTCGAGGAGGGCAAGTTGGACAGCTTATTGGTTTAGCCGAAGCCCCTACCTATCTCTATAGACGATCGTCCGAGTCAAACACAAAACAGGCTGGAGAGCTCCTACGAGCCGATCCCTAGATCAACCTCGGCGACCGTCTCCACATGCTTCAATCAAGGAAAGGAGACCACGGAAGTCTCCCCGATCTCCTTCCTTATTTAAGAAACTGGAGGACTCGATCGCCATCTACATTTCACCGTCTAACATGATGGACTAAGGCACGAGATCGCCTCCCCCACACAACATACACCGTCGAAGGTCGGCATCTACTTGACGATCCAAGGTGGAAGAGTGCAGCCATGGTCCTGGTGGTCGATGGAACCGACTGCTTAGGCCATGCAAGGTCCCTTTGGGCCAAGATCGCCCGCCCTTCGTTTAAATACGAGGCCGGCGTAGTCTGAGGGCCCTCCAAAATAAATCAGTGGACACGATCGCTCGTCCTCAAAGGTTCATCATCTAACATGGTGAACCCGGACAATGCGACGTGCCACAACCCCCGTCTCAACGTACACCGTTGAGGTCGGCCATCTCCATGGCTGGCCGAGGTGGAAGCAGAGCTAACCAGCCGCGGGCGTGGAGTTGATTCATCCGACGCTGCCCCGCGCAAGGACTCCTCTAGACCGAGACCGCACGCCCTTCGTTTAAATACGAGGCGAGGCGCAGTCTAACAGAGGACCCTCATAATAAAGTGAGTCACGAGACACTCAATGTCTTCGCGCATCAAGACATGATCAAGGAGTCGGTCCATCGAACTCCGCGATCGTGCACGGTTCCTCAAAATGGACGACCATCCCCGAGGATTCGACAAAGTTGAAGACCGCTCACTCAACGAATTATTTTCATCCCCTTACTTCCACTAAGTGAATAAAAACAAGGGGCAATAAGAGTGCGGACTACCTACACAACGATCGTCGCTATTCAACCACATACGGAGATCGTCATTTTTTCAGATGTAGTGCAGCGATCGAATTTGTTGTAGAAAGTTGTCTTTATGAGTTTATCAATTCATTTGGAACTACCCTCGCAACGATCTCTCCTCACACATTTGTACAAAGTCAAACAAAGACTCAAAAATAACCATTCATTCAAGTAATCGAAGATAATCAAACATTCAGTTCATTGCTTGAGAAGATCAAAGTACATGGTCGCCCGAAGGCCTATGTTCTACAAAAGAAAGCTACAAAACTACAAGTAAGCAAGCTAAAACGTCAAAAATGAAGCGCCTCAGGCCCTTGCCTGGCCTTCGCCATCAGCATTCGGGGCGGTCCCCTCATCCTCCGGAGCGTCGGGATGAGCAAGATTGGCCGGAGACGGATACCAACTCAAATCCACGCCGATGTCCGTAAGATCCAAGATCGGCAAGGAGAAAGCTGAATGGAGAGGATGCTCCAACGCATACGCCTTGAAGTTATCGGCAAGAGGCCCGACCGCCAAACCTCCCTTCTTAGCCGCTCGGATCGAGTCGGCGAACGCCAAATAATAGGCGAACTCGCTGACATACTCCAAGTTTTGGAAGGGATCGGCCTTGGTCGCCTCAACCTCTCTTTTCAGGTTCGCCATCGCCTGTTGCGATCCCTGGAGCTCGGCCTCCCTCGCAGCAATCTTTTCCCTCGCCTCCGTCAGCTCACTGGTCAGCCGAGTGATCGTCACCTTCTGGCGATCGGCCTCCTCTTCAGCAACGTTCCGCGCCTGGACGGCATTCTGCATCTGGTCCCGAAATCGTTCAACCGCCATGCGATATTTCTCAGTCTCCTTCTTCTCCAGCTCAAGCTCATGGCTCGCCCGCTTGGCCGCCTCCAAAGAGTCCTTCTCCATCGCCGCGATCTTGTCAGCAAACTCGGCGTTCTCTTTCCGAGCCGCCTCGAGATCCTCCTGCAGGCGAATAGTGGAGGGCCGCCCCTCAAACTCTGGCGGCACTGACGGTCATGGTCGCCGTCACGAAGAGAAAGGGCGAGAACAGCGTGCATCGAACTCGCCGATCGCTGTCGAGCGATCGCATCCAGATCAGTCGTCCATGCCTTCGGCAGAGCAGAAGCAGCCTTGCTAACATATGGAGGAATGTCGCAGGAATGGCGAGGAGATCGGCTCGCTAGGAAATCTACGACCATCGGCGGACAAGACGGATCTGCGCGACGGATCCTGCATCAAAACAGCAAATTTAATACAACTCCTACGCAGATGCAATTTTCAACACAAAAATGCTATCTACCTCTCAGCCTTCTCGGGATCCCGACCGAAAAACAGTTTCCCTCGAGGGGTCCCAGCATCCGCGATCGCCATCTCCCGCATAAAAGCCGCAGAGGGCGGCTCGCTCTCCGGAGCAACGATGGTGATCGGAGGCGCGGCGATCGGCACTTCATCGCCCGGGGCAGGAACTGAAGTTTCTTCCGGCCTCGGCCTCTTGCAATTCGCTCGAAGCCCCTCCTCCGGAAATTCCTTCTCAACCACGACCGGCTCCACGCGAGGCTCCGGCTCCACGCGAGGCTCCGCCTCCGGAACTATAGGCAACGCAACGGGTGGGACCCGAGTCGACCTCTTATGGCGAAGACGGCCTAGGACTCCTGGTTTCGACATAGCGATCTCCGTCGGAGGCTCCAAAAAGCGAGGAAAGCGAACCTCTGCAATTAAGACAATCGATCAACAGTCATATACTGTCCTCAAGTAAGGCAATCGCCTAGAAAGTGAAGGTCGCAGGAACTCAAACCTGGCACCGCGAGATGTCTCGGGAAACGGAATAGTCGAGCCGACAAACAGTGACTCTCTTTGTTGATCCGAGTGGCGTCAAGGTCGTCGTCCGACAAGCTCCTTATCCGCTCCCAGACAACGAGAAAGTCAAAAGGCAGCTCCTCGATCGCCGGAATGTGAAAACCTGCAAAACCGAAATCAAATTAGATCAGTCCAAAACGCATCCAAACGAAGGGAGAGTCTAAACCCTTACCGGGATTCCTCTCCCGAAATTCAGTGGGGATCTCCAGCTCGCCCGTAGGGTTATCGCTCGCCGAAGCTCTCCACTTGCCGGCGACCCAGAACCACTTCGTCTGATCGCCCCGCATCTTATTCGGGACTCCATGAATCACCCGGCCAGATCGGCCTTGAATATGGTAACCGCCGACCAACCCTTTATGAGCCGTCAGTTTAAACAAATGGTTCATCTCCAACGGCGACGGGAGGCGGTACAAGCGGTGACCGCCGAAAAGGGTGAGAGTGCAGTTAATTTGGAGCGAGGCGTTCGGCGTCAGCTGAAGTGGCGCCACATTCCAAGCGGCCAACAGATGGGAGACCGCAAAGGATAGAGGGAAGCGCAGCCTGACCTCCATGACGGCCTCACTCACTGCGACCATACCCATCGGAGGCTGGTCGGCTCGTTCGTTCTCCGCCGGCGCGAACATGTCCACATCGGAAGGAACATGGAATCTTGTCCTCTAGACGGCCAGATCTTTCCGGGTCGCCGAACTCCGTATCTGGCCAAGCGACCACAACGATCGCTGCGCAGCCCGGTACTGCGACCGTTTGGGAAGCACATAGGGATAGGCGACCGAGTATCCCCGGAAATCGAATCTCGGAGTAGGACCGGCTAACCTCTCCATTATCTCTGCGAAAGCCCTATAGGCCCGACCGAAAGCGCTATGTTGCTTCCAGTAAGCCCTGATCGCCAGATATCTCTCGATCTGCGATCGTCTCTCTTCAGCAGCCGACTCCTTAGCAACATCGGCCTCATTGAACAAAGCCTCGACTTCAGCCGGGTCGATTCCGACCCGAATAGCTTCAGCCGCCGTCTCCAGGTGGAAGACGGAAGAAGTTTCTCCCTGGACAGTCGATGTCCCGGCGGCAGAGCTGGTTCCCGCTCCACATGATGATGAGGTTCCGGCCATTATCAGAAACAGAAAAGGAGAAAAGGATTTTTCTTACCCTAAAGTGAAATCGAACGACGATCGGCACTAAGATCTTCAGAAAATTCAACAGCAAGTCCTTCTTTCTCCAATAAGCACGCGTGAGTGAAAGCTGCAGCACCGCCCCCCTTTTATAGGAGAAGGCAGGGACCCGTTTGCAATAAGGGTAACCTCAGGGGTCGGATCTCAAACGACGCATTAATTGACCCCCTCGAGACCTGCGTATGCGTCTTTTCAAGGACGCGTCAGCCGAGGAGTCATTAATGACCGTTGGCGTCCTCCAATAGAAGCCCGACACGTGCGAGGAGACTTTTCAACACCCATTGTTTTTTCCCGCGCAGTTCAGTGGCCAACCAGGTCGTCCGAACCCAGAGTATATCAGCTCAAAGACGATCGCCAGTTCAGTTAAACACAAAGTCGCTCGTCAAAAGTTCAGCGATCGCCAAGAGAGCCACCTCACCCCACGTTTCCAACGTATGAGCGAGCTGGGGGGCAATTGTTGTGTCACGATTTATTCATCCCGACAGGCGATCGACTATAAGGCCGAGCGACCAAGTCAACTCCAGTCAAACTATGGCTAGCTCGCCAAGTCGAAGATATCAGACCACCATCAGGTACCTAGCGATCGACTCCCAAGGCGATCGCCCTTTGGCAGCTGGCGATCTACTCTTGTGACCGGCTAAGGGCAATCGACCTACGCCCCGAGCAGAGACGATCGCCCGTCAAAGTCATCAAGGACTGGATCTCAGAAAAGCACCCACGTGCAGATCCACCAAAGGCGCTGACAAGATCTTCGCTAGCAGATAAGATCTTTTGCTGACAGACAAGACCTTTGACCACAGCCTGTCACCTACCTCACCTACCAGCATGCGCGCCGAAAGTTGTCAGTGGGACCACCCATGACAGCAACTCAGGACGCGTGTAAGCTCCCCATTGGACCGCATAGTTGACTGCCAACTGTTACGCGTATTTTTATACGCTTATTTATCATTATTTTGTGGTGTTTTGATTAGTGAAATTGTCTAAATGAGCTTTTAATGCCTTAATTTTGTATGATTGACAGGAAATTGAAGTCCGGAAGCTAAAACGAGGAAAAACGGGCGAAAACGGCTCACCTGGACTCTGAGCCGCGGCACAAGGAAGCTGAGCCGCGGCACAGGAAGACACCAGCCGAAGGGCAGAGTAACCTGTACTCTGTGCCGCGGCACAGCCCAGGTGAGCCGCGGCACAGAAGAATTAATTAACGCCCAGGCATTCAGCTGAAGGCGATGTGCCGCGGCACAGGTTTAGTGAGCCGCGGCACACTTGGCGGTTTGTGTATGCCCGCGCGGATTTTGAGCTGTTTCGAAGCCAGTTTTCGACCGACTAATACGGACGCGATTTGCTGATATGCTGAGCTATAAATAGGGTTTAAGACCCTAATAAAATAATCTTGGAATTTGGGAATCTTGGAATCTTGGGATTTTTAACCTTGGAGAGCTTAAGCTTGGAGACGGCAGAAGAAGAGGGAAGCAGAAGAATTCAAGGGCAGAAGGCGGAAGCTGAAGAACGGAGGAATCCGCGCTTCATCTGCGTTTGAATTTTATGCTTTCGTTTATTTATTCTGTATTTTCAGTTTTTAGTATGTCAGGCTAAAGCCCTAATCTAGGGTTTTGATGAAACCTTTGTTTTGACGAATTGATTGAGATTATCCAATTTATTACCTTTTTATTGAGTTTTCCCAATTATGTTTAATGCTTGCATTTATCTGGCCAATAGTTGTATTGATTTAATCATTCACTTCGAATCGGGAGAGGAGATTTGGTGAGGAACTATTGGTGAGGACCGTTTTATTCTGTGAGATAGGAATATACTCATAGGAACTACGTGGCCTTTAGGAGATTTTATGCTTTTCGCCTATTGACGAATTAATTCACCTAGGGATAGAGTGCGTTATTCGCCTTTACATAAATCTATTGACCTCGGGAGAGGTGGTAGAATATATTAGCAATCTCCGCCTTCAATAAATTGGGAAAATTATTTATTACGGATAATCGAGAGTAAATTCGGATTAACTAAGGTGGATTCAGAACCCTAGACTTATTCACCATTTGATTTCTTTTATCTAAGATATTGTTTTCTACTGCTTAGTCTTTTAGTAAATCTTTTAGTTATTAATCGCAAAACCCAAATTCGATTGTTCAGATAAAATTGGAATACGAAAAAATCGGTAGTTAGAGATTCAATCCTCGTGGGAACGATACTCTACTTATCACTTTATTACTTGTAAACGATGACGTGCACTTGCGTGTAGGAAATATCGCAACAAGTTTTTGGCGCCGTTGCCGGGGATTGAAATTTTCTAATATCGATTTAAGTATTTCCAGTCTTAATTTGAACGTTTTATTTTTATTTTTTATTTTTGTGTATTTAATTTCGTTTATTTGTTTTTTCCTTTCAGGACCTTTCGTGTAGTGCATGAGAAAACTCGGTAACGAAGGCCTATTACCTTTGGATACCGAGCTCGAGCGCACTCTAAGAAGGACCAAAAAAGAGAAAAGAGAGTTGCAGACGACGGTCAATATGGCCGAGAATATCGAAGTCCAAGGAGGAGATAACCAAGTGCGGCAAGTTCAACCGGAACTCGCTCTTCGAGATTATGCCATGCCGCAGGTCAACGCTAATTTTTCGGGAATTCGGCGTCCCATATCCAAGCTAATAATTTTGAGATCAAGCCCGCCATTATTCAGATGGTGCAGGCGAGCCCATTCTGTGGACTGCCGAAGGACGACCCGAATGCCCATATTGCTTCTTTCCTTGAGATATGCGATACATTCAAAACTAATGGTGTCACCGACGATGCCATCCGATTGAGGCTTTTCCCTTTCTATTTGAGGGATAAAGCAAAGTTTTGGTTAAGTTCCTTACCGCCGGGGTCGATTACAACATGGGAGAGGTTAGCGCAAGCCTTCCTTGCCAAATTTTTCCCACCTGGTAAGACGGCGAGGTTGAGAAACGAAATAACCACCTTTTGTCAGTACGATATGGAATCGCTCCACGAGGCGTGGGAGCGATATAGAGAATTGCTACGAAGATGCCCTCATCACGGCATTCCCGATTGGCTTCAGCTTCATACATTCTATAATGGTTTAAGTGCTTCTACACGCACTCTCGTGGATGCGGCCTCTGGTGGGACTTTCATGGGAAAATCTATGGCCGAGGCACACGTGCTTTTGGAAGATATGGCCGAAAACGCATACCAATGGCCATCGGAAAGATTGACACAGAAGAGAGTCATGGAAGTTTCAAGCAATGATCCGATTTCCACCTTGTCAGCTCAAGTCGCCGCTTTGACACAACAGCTCTAGACATTTTCGCACGCACCAGCCCCCGTTACCATAGAGACATGCAATTGGTGTAACGGATCACACCCGAGCGCGGAATGTCAAGTTGGAAATCCGTTCGAGAAAAATCAGATGGAGCAGGCTCAATTCGTAGGAAATGGGAATCGGCCGAATAACCCGTACTCCAACACTTATAATCCGGGGTGGCGCAATCATCCCAACTTTTCATGGAGAAACGGACAAAACTCACACCAGCCCCCGTTCGCCCAGAATCAACAGCAGCCCCCTCCCACTCCCAAAGTATCTCTCGAGGAAGCACTTGCAAAATTGGCGGCAAATACGAGTCAATTTATGACCGTCTGAAGCTACATTACAAAATCATTCTCGCTTCCATTCGAATTTGGAGGTCCAGTGGGCCAAATTGCTAATGTGTTGACAAATTTCGTCCGGAGGAGCATTGCCGAGTACAACGAGACAAATCCTAGAGAGAGTCTAAACGCAATTAGCTTGAGAAGCGGGAGAGAGGTCTTGGATCGGCTGAGCGGGGTGAAAAGAAGAAGGAAATTGAGGAGTCAAAGGATTTAAAGCCGAGGAGTCGAAGGATTTAACGCCGGATAACTCGAAGACATGTGTCCCCGTTCCGTTTCCGCAGACTACAAAGAAAGAAGGGCGGACAAACAATTTTCTAAGTTCCTTGATGTGTTCAAAAGCTTCACATAAATATTCCGTTCACGACGCATTGGAGCAATCTTTGAGTTATGTCAAGTTCATGAAAGAGATATTATCGAAGAAGAGAAAGCTTGAGGAGTTTGAAACGGTCACCTTGACAGAGGAGTGCAGTGCAATTCTTCAAAAGAAGCTCCCACCTAAATTGAAAGATCCGGGAAGTTTCAACATACCGTGCACCATGGGGAATCTTTTGTTTAATAAGGCACTATGCGATCTTGGTGCGAGTATCAACCTCATGCCTCTGTCGATTTTCAAAAAGCTGGATATTGGGGAAGCCAATCCAACAACAGTCTCCTTACAATTGGCGGATCGATCGATAAAGTATCCGAAGGGAGTGATCGAGGATGTATTAGTTAAGGTTGACAAGTTCATCTTTCCAGCTGATTTCATCGTACTAGACATGGAGGAAGATGAAAATATTCCAATCATCTTGGGACGACCATTTCTAGCGACGGGCCGAACCCTTATAGACGTGGAAAAGGGGGAGTTAACTCTGAGGGTCCAAGACGAGCAAGTTACTTTTCAAGTATTCAAATCGTTCCCATGTCCCGGAAGTGCTGATAAAGGGTCACAAATTGAAAGTGTGGATGTTGTTGAAAGAGGAAAGCACCGAAAACATCGTCGGTGGGAAAATTCAGATTTTGTGTTAAATGGTCCAAGTCTTAAGAATTATGTAGAACGAGTGGCGTTCCTCGAACATGAGGAAAAATCTGTTGCAGTCTTGAGTGCGTTTGTGAAGGAGGAAAGTGAGCCGGAAGCCAAGCGGACAATTAGTCATGGAAAAACCGGGTGTTTCGGGAAGTTATTCACATCGAAACCTTTTCGAAAACAACATTTGATGACCGAACCGAAAGTCGAACCGCTAATGACCAATGGTCATAATTTTAACAAAAATATGAACGGTTCGATGAACGGGGCGGAAACCAAATGGAGTTTGCGAAAAGCGAACTAATGTTTTCCAATAGGTCCGGCTGAAGACTATAAACTTAGCGCTTCTCGGGAGGCAACCCGAGTTCGTAGTTGTAGATTTTTGCATTTCTTTATTTTTCTTGTATTCGTGATTCTTATTTTTCATCATTTTTGTGCTTCAATTTGCTTCTGCCTCTCGTTTGTAACGTCTTCTTCTCAAAATTACATGCGGGAAAGTCCTGGGAAGAAACTGAAGTATGAGCCGCGGCACAGGTATTGTGAGCCGCGGCACACATCAATCGCAAGGGGAGGCTAAACCAACTGTACCCTGTGCCGCGGCACGGCATAAATGAGCCGCGACACACTTGAGCAATGAGCAGCGGCACACGAACTGCGTGCGCGCACGCGCGACAAAACGAGATCACAGTAATAGGATGTACCTTGTGCCGCGGCTCACTTTATACGTGCGGCACACTATGCGAATCCGAAGGCGGGTAGCATATAACACGCATTCGGCCGGCATTATCAGGTACGCCTCCTTTCTCCTTTTCCTTCCCTCCCCAGCGCGACCGGCCGAACAAGTTCTTCCATTTTCTTTTCTTCCTGCGATTTCTTCTTGCAATCTTCAAAAGGTACGTTTCAATCTTTAATCTTGACTTTCTTATGGGTTATTTTGGAAGTTGTTTGTTTATGCTTTGAATGGATGGAACATGCTATTTTTCCTTCAAAAGTTTTAGGATTGTTAGAGAATAACATGGTAGTTTTATCAAATTTTCATGGTTAAATCGGAATATCAATGAGTTGAATGTGTTGAGTTGATGATGATTGAAGTATGTTTTGATTTTTGAGGGTTGAATCGAGCTATAACTATGTTTATTCTTCAAGTAAACTTGCGCCCCCAAGGTGTCTGATAAATTGCCTAAATGAAAAATTTTCTTTGAAAAAGCAATCGTTTTGAATTTTCATGCAACGCATACGTTTTGAATTTACAGCAAACCCAACCCTTACATCCAGGTTAAATGTTTAAGTCCAATTTCATCTTTCTCTCACATATGCGCTATTTTCTTAAATTCGGAATTTCTGGCTGGACATCCTTAGCCGCGCATAGATCATTGTTATTATTTTTGCGTAAATAAACCCTCGTGTTGTACTTCTCAGGACTGATTATGGCGCGCACAAAGAAGCTGAGCAAGCGTGCTAGGACCGAGTCATCCCCTACTCGAGGGGAGACCTCTCGTGGTCGGGCCGAGGCGGAGGGGCACCAATTTTCGGACCCCAAAATTCACAAGATATTCAATGAAAAGATCCGGCCACGACCACTTATTCCAGAGAGGGGTTTTACTCCAGCTCCTCAGGACGGGGAATTGCTCACCATGATTGACGAGATGGGGTGGGCCAGATTTACCGCACCTCCCGTGCCAGCGGGTATCTCGATCGTCCCAGAGTTTTACGCGGCGCTCTGTGAAGCACATTCGGCAGGCATTCATTGCCGTCTTTAGAGTCTCGGACTCGGGTTGACGTCCGAGGGTTACAATTGATTTCTCCACCGCCGCTATTCGAGGCTTTTTGGGTTTCCGGTGGTTGACGAGTCACTATGACCGAAAGTGATGACCAAATTTCACTAAGGAGGCCCTGCTTGAGACCATTGCACAGCCCGGTACCGACTGGGAGCAGCGAGCACAGAGTTCTTCCACTTTTCACTTCAGGAGCTCGCGCCTCAGCCGGCTCGGGCGTGCCTGGCTTTATTTTATTTGCGCACGCATTGACCCCACCTCCCAGATCCGTACAGTCTTTCTCTCCCGCGCCCGGATACTTTTTGCTATCACTTCCGGGCTGCGTTTCGATGTGGCCCCCATCCTGGTCCAATCCATCTTCCAGAGTATCCAGGGGGGGCCAAGACGGGGTTGAAGCACCCCTCCCTCATCTGCGCTTTATGCCGGCAGTCGGGGCTGACTTGGTCAGACGACGGGCCGATGCTTGCCCCACAGGCCCCGATCGACCACCGCATCATATCACATTTCGATCAGTGGGGCGGAGCGCCAGCACACGCTCGTGGGATAGGATTTTTGCTAGAGGAGGATCACGAGGGATCCCCCGAGCCGCTTCTGTTGACGCATGGAGATGCCGGCCCGCATCCCGACAGGGCGAGGCTGGAGGAGTTATTTGATGGGCTGCGGGAGGATTTGAGGAGGCAGAGAGAGGAGCAGAGAGAGGAGCTGAGTAGAGAGAGAGAGGAGCTGAGAGAGGAAACGAGGAGAGAGAGAGATGAGATGAGGAGAGAGAGAGAGCTTGATGGCTGCCATGCGGGAGGAGCAGCGGGCGGAGCGGGAGAGTGTTATTACTACCGTCCGTGACGAGTTGCGAGAGCAGGCCCGCCGGGCCAGCCGACGAGTGGCGAGGCGTTTTGCTGCGAGGGATGCTTATCATCAGGATCACCTCGCCGCATGGACGGCTCACATCATGCATCCCGACGGGCCATTTATTGCGCCCGCCCGGCCAGCCACACCACCCTCCTCACCGGACGATGCCGGCACCAGTTCTGAGCGGTGGAGGGGAGTACTTGACCTTTACTTTTATTGCATATCATTTTTGTTCATTGAGGTCAATGTACATCCTAAGTTTGGGGGATTTACTTTCGGTTTCTACATTCATTCTTGTACTTTATTTTATTCTTGTACTTTATTTCGTTGCACTTTTCATTACTTTGCGTAAAATTTTTTTAGATAGCCTTGCTTGTCGTAGTTTTTCTTTATTCATGAATTTTTCGTGCTTCTATTTGTGTGATCTTGATGTTACGACACTGTCTTTCTCTGAAGAAGCGGGCGAGTTCTAGTCGAGTTGTAGTCGATTATTTACATTCGCTTAGTATTCAATTAGGTCCGAAATTTTTCGTGATTGTAGAGGTCTTGGCAGATAAGAGACGATACATACTTGTTTTTAAATCCCCATCAATACGTTTGGTTACATATTCCGGATAGTGAGTCGTACTGTTTCTTTAGTCGTTTTGGCACTTAGATGGAGTTTAGAGTTGGTGAGTTTTTCCCAAAAAGTCGAGATAATGTGTTCTATGAAGGGAAGTCTAGTAACTGGGGGTATTCGCGTGACCCGTTGTTTACTCTCGCGTAAAACGACGACCCTGATTAGACTAGTGAGTTAGATATTTCACATGTGCCAATGATAGGGAGCCTAGTAACCGGGGGTATTCGCGTGACCCGCTGTTTACTCTCGCGTAAAACGGCAACCTTGATTCGGACATGCGGAAATTATGTATTCGAGTTGTTTCTCCCATTGTAGACGGGAACTTAGTAACTAGAAGCATCCATGTGCCCCATGAGTGTCTTTTACGTCAAACGGTTTTCCAATACATGAGAATGGAGTTTCCACCTAGGGTTATCCCGATAAAACATCCGAGATCCTAACCTAGTGGTCAACTCGAATCAAATTCTTGAGCATATGTATATAAGGGAATACTGTCCGAGGTTTATTTGTTATGAGACTCGTGAAAATTGTGCCTTTCGATTTGTGGAGCAGGACGAACTAGCTTGGTTGTGTTAGCCTTTCATATTGACGGGTCGATTTGACTCACGTTTTGTTAATCTTTGAGCTGAATTTTCTTCATGAACGAGTGATTAGGACTGAATTTGATTACTTTGCGGAATCATTATTCTGAGTGCAGCTCGCTTTTATGACACTCGTATTATTTAGAGAGAATTGCAGGATAGTATTGATTAGGTTGAACACTATGAGTTGCACGATGATTCACGACATTCTTTTATTGAATTTAATTCTTTTTGCTTGAGGACAAGCAAAGGCTTAAGTTTGGGGGTATTTGTTAGGCGTATTTTTATACGCTTATTTATCATTATTTTGTAGTGTTTTGATGAGTGAAATTGTCTAAATGAGCTTTTAATGCCTTAATTTTGTATGATTGACAGGAAATTGAAGTCCGGAAGCTAAAACGAGGCAAAACGGGCGAAAACGGCTCACCTGGACTCTGAGCCGCGGCACAAGGAAGCTGAGCCGCGGCACAGGAAGACACCAGCCGAAGGGCAGAGTAACCTGTACTCTGTGCCGCGGCACAGCCCAGGTGAGCCGCGGCACAGAAGAATTAATTAACGCCCAGGCATTCAGCTGAAGGCGATGTGCCGCGGCACAGGTTTAGTGAGCCGCGGCACACTTGGCGGTTTGTTTATGCCCGCGCGGATTTTGAGCTGTTTGAAGCCGATTTTGACCGACTAATACGGACGCGATTTCTGATATCTTGAGCTATAAATAGGGTTTAAGACCACTAATAAAATAATCTTGGAATTTGGGAATCTTGGAATCTTGGGATTTTTAACCTTGGAGAGCTTAAGCTTGGAGACGGCAGAAGAAGAGGGAAGAGAAGAATTCAAGGGCGAAGGCGGAAGGCGAAGAACGGAGGAATCCGCGCTTCATCTGCGTTTGAATTTTATGCTTTCGTTTATTTATTCTGTATTTTCGTTTTTAGTATGTCGGCTAAAGCCCTAATCTAGGGTTTTGATGAAACCTTTGTTTTGACGAATTGATTGAGATTATCCAATTTATTACCTTTTTATTGAGTTTTCCCAATTATGTTTAATGCTTGCAATTATCGGCCAATAGTTGTATTGATTTAATCATTCACTTGAATCGGGAGAGGAGATTTGGTGAGAACTATTGGTGAGGACCGTTTTATTCTGTGAGATATGAATATACTCATAGGAACTACGTGGCCTTTAGGAGATTTTATGCTTTTCGCCTATTGACGAATTAATTCACCTAGGGATAGAGTGCGTTATTCGCCTTTAGATAAATCTATTGACCTCGGGAGAGGCGGTAGAATATATTAGCAATCTCCGCCTTCAATAAATTGGGAAAATTATTTATTACGGATAATCGAGAGTAAATTCGGATTAACTAAGGTGGATTCAGAACCCTAGACTTATTCACCATTTGATTTCTTTTATCTAAGATATTGTTTTCTACTGCTTAGTCTTTTAGTAAATCTTTTAGTTATTAATCGCAAAACCCAAATTCGATTGTTCAGATAAAATTGGAATACGAAAAAATCGGTAGTTAGAGATTCAATCCTCGTGGGAACGATACTCTACTTATCACTTTATTACTTGTAAACGATGACGTGCACTTGCGTGTAGGAAATATCGCAACACCAACAACTCCTGCAGACTTGGAGGGGACAGGCCCACGTGCTAAAAGACGATCGCCCGATTATTATAATGCAGAAAAGGCGATCGCCCGGCGTATCCAAGCCCTATAAATAGAGAACCTCCTCCTACTGGAAAAAGGTTCCCAATTCACTCAACCTACGGTTCCCAATTCACTCAACCTACGGTTCCCCAATTCATTCTGACTTACGCTCAGAACTCATTCTCTCACATTTCCATACATTCACGGAAATACTGAAGAACATACATATCATCAAGCTCCCGGCTATCTCACCGGAATACATCTCAGGACTTCTCTCTCTAAATCTCTCGTCCAGAAGACGATCGGCAGAAGCAGCAAGTCTCCACTAGACAGATTCCAAGGGATTCATAAGCTCAGGAGCCCAAGCATCCAACTAAATACTCGCCGTGAGAGACGATCGATCTCTCACCGCCGCGACTGTTCATCTCCTTTGTTACAAGAACTCACAGAGCATCAAATCTGGTTCTTCCGGCAATCTACACGCTCACTAGCTAAGATAACAAGAATCTTTACACTCATTGTAATTGTATTCTTACATTAGTACTTGTATCCCCGAATATTGGTATTAATAATATCTCGCGAGAGCATTCAAGCCCGGGACTAACAACCCCGACAAATCTTGTGTTATTTATCTTTCTCACGGAAGTGCTCTTGCATTTGTTTGCTATCCCATCCATTCCAGCAATATCTATCTCCGGGTAATATTTTGGGTAGCAACATTATTTACCTTCAGTTTTTACTGTTTTATTTACTGTGATTATTTAAGTATACATTGTACACCTAGTTGCTGTATCCACAGCAACTTACTGTATCTAAGACTTTCGCTACGCACTCAGATTTAAAATCAGTACAACTTGTTGTTTAAACTACTTCCCAAGTTGTATCAAGTATACTTAGTAGCCAACAAAATGTTAAAGGTTTCTCAAGAACACCAAAATCATCAATCGAGTTGAATAAATTCAAGATATGGATATACAATCCATAGGCTGTGATCAACAACACCGATAACCCCAAATGATTTACCACAATCGGACCAAAATTGAAATCAATAACAAATCCTCAAAAAGCCAACTCTAAGAAATTCGAGAAGATTACCTTCGATCCGAATGAAACGAGATGGAGGGTGATGTTAATCATGATCAGAACTTTCCAGAAGGACGAAAAACACAAACTACAAGCCAAATGTTCACTCCAACGCAAAAACCACGAAGAGGAACGAAAGGGAGATGAAAATAAAGAAAACACAGAAATGAAGTCTGCTGCCCATCTATATTTATACAGGCGCACTTAGCGTGCACTACTGCAATTCGTTGGCATGCGCTAGCTGCCCAAAATTCTGAGTTTCTATCTCGGTCTAATAGCACACGCTAATGTATATATTAGCATGCGCTAATGATGCCAGGTAGCGTGCACTAACTCACTGCCTAGCGTGTGCTACGCGTTTTGTACAGGCACAGGGTTTCTCCAAGAACTCAACACAACGATGAGATTCCTCAACATCAATAAGCATGCAACGAACTGCTAATGATCCGAGGGGACAATTATCACACTACGAAACATGAGAGTAGCAAACATTGTGCAACTTCAAAACTATTCCAATTACTCTGTTGGGTTTTCTATGTATCGAATACAGAATAATCGGAGTAAAAACGCAGCGGAACAATAAATGTGAAAACCCAATTTAGGATCTCATGCAGTAATTTAATTGTTTAACTAAAGAATTAATCGAATTACCTTAATCCGATTGAACAATTCTAGATCCGGACTAGAAGCAGATGAATATCTCCTTCCTCTTTTGGTGATCCACACACGAACAATTCCACAAGCCGGATTGCTAGATCCTTACGAATAATATTGATAAATAGTACAACACAAATTCCTTACTAGAAGGATTGTACTATTGATCAAGATCAACTAAGGGAAGAGGGATGATCGACTCAGTTCTCCTACAATATGATGTAGATGGCCGATTTTTCTTCTCCTTGAAGGGCCGATTTTTAGGTCTTGTATTCTCATAACAACTCCTTGTCCAAGACCTTATATATATATACTAAGTAAACCCTAGATTCAATAATCTAGTATTTGCTTAGTTGCCCCTCAACTTATTAAATAATACAATATATATAATATCCAATATTATATATATTACTTATTATTTAATCTCCTTATAAATATAATATCCAATATTATATTTATTATTCCCAGTTGATATTTATTCCTACTTGTCTATAATTGTCGTATGTGTGACCCAAAAGGCTTATATTATGTTGGCAATTATTTAATACCTTATTAAATAATAAATCATAAGCGGCCTCTAGCAAGACATTATGATTACCCAAATAATATAAGTTAATAGTCCATTAAACCTTTTAACGTGTCAAATCCCTTTGTCACGCGATATCATATTTGAACTAAGTCATGGAGTCTGTCATACTTATTTATGTTCAAATGCTTTCTCGATCTTAAGTAGACCGATTGAATCAAATGACTCTTCATTTGAGCATGGCCATGCATTTCCTTGATCCTACTTATCGAGGGGCCCAGCAGATATCTCTCTCACTTAAGAGAGGGACAAATCCCCATCTTGATTATTCATTGCCCTCTACATGACTCCCACTAATCCCGATCGCTAACCTTTATGATCACCATGTTTCGATGACGTTGGATTACGTCAAGGCATAGTGATTATCATGTTGGACTCTATGATAATCTCGAGTTCAAGGATTTATTGACATACCGTATTGAGATTCACTTATGACATTTCCATGCGGTGATCTCAATGCGGGTCGGTCCAAGATTAGTTCTCCAACCAATACCCATAAGATTGATCCGTACCATACGCATAATCATCCGATGATTATCAATCAAACTTATACTAGTATATTAATCACTTGAGTCTCTACTCAACGCAATTTTACTGGGACATTTGAATAATCTTATTATTCGTGAATAACTATTATTCGATTATTATAATATTAAAACATGCACACATTATAATAATCAACGAGAAATAAATGATATCAAATAACTTTATTTAAATGTGACAATTACAAATCTAGGCACATCGAATGTCCTAGGGCACTATTCCCAACAATCTCCCACTTGCACTAGGACCATTCATACATGACTTTTAGTCCTATCGCTCTAGCATGCTCAACATGCTTTCCTTGTGAGAGAGGCTTGGTAAGTGGATCTCGCAACATTCTCTTCCGTTGCTACTTTGCATATTGTAATATCTCCTCGTCGACGATCTCTCGACTAGGTGATATTTTCGAGTATATGTTTGGAATTATGATGGGACCTAGGCTCTTTAGCTTGTGCAATAGCACCATTATTGTCACAATAAAGGCTTATGGGACCTGGATGGTTGGCACCACTCCTAGTTCTAACGAACTTCTTGATCCATACGGCTTCCTTAGCCGCATCCGATCTTGCCAGTACTCACATGTAGAATAATCAAGAACCGTGCTTTGCTTGGAACTCTTCCAACTCACGGACCTCCATTCAATACAAAAACATAACCAGTTTGCGATTTGAAAACGTCTCTGTCGGTTTTGAAACTTGCATCGGCGTAACCTCTTACAGCCAGCTCGTTTCCCACCCCACCATAAACTAGGAAATCAACCATAGTTCTTATCAAGTAATTTAGTATGGTTTTCACCTTTATCGATGACTTTCACTGGATTCGATTGGTATCGACTTGTCATACTAAGAGCAAACGATACATCTGGTCGAGTACAAATCATGGCATACATGATCGATCCAATAGCCGAAGCGTATGGTATCTTGCTCATACGGGCTCGCTCATCAGGAGTCTTAGGACTCTGAGTCTCACTCAGATGAATGCCATGTGACATTGGCAAGAGTCCTCTCTTGGAGTCTTGCATATTGAACTTCTTCAATATTTTATTAATGTATGTACTTTGACTCAGACCAATCAATCTCTTTGATCTATCTCTATAGATCTTTATCCCAAGAATGTAAGACTTCTCCTAAGTCTTTCATTGAGAAACAACTTCCCAACCAAGTCTTGGTATGCAAGGTGGGAATGTCATTTCCAATGAGTAATATGTCATCTACATATAAGACTAAGAAAACAACTATTCTCCCACTAACCTTCTTGTACACACAAGGTTCATCTTCATTTGAATGAACCCAAACTCTTTGTGATTCATCAAAACGAAGATTCCAGCTCCGAGAAGCTGCTTCAACCCATAAATGGATCTTTGAAGCTTGCAAACCCTTTTAGAATTTTACGGATGAACAAAACCTTCTGTTGTGTCATATACACATCCTCGAGTAAGTTTCCATTAAGGAATCTGTTTTGACATCCATTTGCCATATTTCATAATCATAGTATGCGGCAATGGCAAATAAAATTCTAATTGATTTAAGCATGACTCTTGGCGAAAAGGTCTCATCATAGTCAACACCATGAATCTGCATAACCTTTTGCCACTAGTCTAGCTTTATAGGCTTATGATTATCATCCATGTCTTTCTTCTTTTTATAGACCCATTTGCACCCAATGGTTTTAACACCCTCAGTGGATCTATCAAGTTCCAAACTTGATTGTCATACATGGATTGCATCTCGACTTCATGGCTTCTAGCCATTCCTCGGACTGTCCAGGCGGCTCCAGTATAGGTACTAGGCTCATCATCTATGAGCGATGCATCATCATCCTCCTGCTACGAGATAACCATATCTCTCAGTTCATGTCGCATCCTATCGGATCTGCGTGGGACTTGTGTACTTTGAATGGGCTCTTCAACCGTTTGTTGAGCTTGTTCGGTTTCCATCGGTGAAGCGATGTCTTCTTGTGGTTCTCGAGTTTCCTCGAGAATTACTCTTCTCCCACTGTCTCTTTGGAAATAAATTCCCTTTCTAAGAATACAAGATTTGAGCAACAAACACTTTGTTCTCTGCGGGCTTGTAAAAGTAATATCCTTTAGTTTCCTTAGATATCCCACAAATAAACATCTTTCGATCGTTGCCGCGCTTGTCAAACACTTGGCGCCTTACGAACGCTCGCAACCCTGCATCTTTAGAAAAGACAAGTTTGGTCTTTTACAGTCCATTTCTCAAATGGTGTCTTTTCAATCGCTTTAGATGGAACACGGTTAAGGGTGAATGTCTGCTTTCTAAGGCGTGGCCCCAAAATGATAATGGAAGCTCATTCGACTCATCATGGATCGAACCATATCTAATAAAGTTCGATTCCTCCTCTCGGACACTCCGTTATCCGAGGTGTGCCGGAGGAGTAAGTTGCGAAACAATTCCACAACTCCTAAGATGATCATCGAATTCTTGGCTCAAGTATTCCCCACCTCGATCCGATCGAAGGGCTTTAATTGTCTTGCCAAGTTGATTACGTACTTCATTCGGAATATTTTGAACATTTCAAAAGATTCATGTTTATACTTCATAAGATAAACATATCCATATCGGCTAAAATCATCGGTGAATGTAATGAAGTATTGGTATCCGCCTCGGCATGAGTGCTAAGAGGTCCGCATACATCGTATGTATTAGGCCTAATAGATCACTAGCCCTTTCTCCATGACCGGTGAAAGGATTCTTCGTCATCTTGCCCAATAAACAAGATTCGCATGTCCCATATGATTTATAGTCAAAAGAGTCTAAAAGTCCATCATTATGGAGTTTAGAAATGCGTTTCTCGTTTATGTGACCAAGTCGACAATGCCATAAGTAAGTCGGATTAGAATCATTGAGCTTAGGTTTCTTGGATGCAATGTTATAGACTTCCAAAGTGTCGGACTCATCTAGATCAATATTGTAAAGGCGAGTGTATAACTTTGCGCACCATAAAGCAAGTCATCAAAGAAAATACGAATGATCTTATTCTTAATAAGAAAATGTAACCTTCACAATCTAATGTAGAAAGCGAAATAATATTCCTATTCATAGCGGGAACATAATAGCAATTGTTCAAAACTAACAAAAGCCCATTGGGCAAAACTAGATCATAAGTTCCTACGGCTAGTGCGGCAACTCTTGCTCCATTGCCAACTCTTAGATCTACTTCCCCTTTCTTGATTCTCTCTTGCTTCTCAACCTGCACATTTGTACAAATGTGAGATCCACATCCAAGATCTAATACCCGGAGTTAGAGGTAGATAAGTTAACTTCTATAACAAATATACTGGCGGTCTCACCGCCCTGGTACGCTTTAGCTCTTCCAAGTAAATCTTGCAATTTCTTTTCCAGTGTCTGGTTTATTGCAATGATGGCAATTTCCATCTTTGGGAGCTTTAGCCTTGAAACCCGGCCTAGTAGGGTCTTTAGATTTGGCAACTTTTGCCTTACCCTTGCCCTTGCCTTTGTTCTTAAAGGATTTCCCTTTCGACCATCAACACATGGTTTGGTTTCTTCTTAATATTCTCGTCACCGTTTTAAGCATCCCATGCGGCAAAGAATGGACTTCTCCATCTCATTCATATTATAGTTCATAATGAACTGACCAAACTTTCGGCAATGAGTTTAGGATCACATCCGTGGAGTGCTCCTTATAAAGTGGAAAACCAAGCCTTTCAAGATGATCAATATATCCTTTCATCTTGAGCACGTGAGCACCGAGATGTCCCTCAACCATCTTGCAAGCATACAAGGCTTGAAAGGTCTCATACCTCTCTTGCCTAGCATGCTTCGAGAAAGTTTCCTTGAGGTGAGCATTTAGCTCATTAGCTTCCATTTCCTCGATTCTTGAAGTTACGGACAAATGGTGGCTAACATAAGACAACCGACATCAATGGAATCATCACAATGTTTCTTCCATTTGTCTTTTGTTGCTTTATTTGCATTGTCACCGCTCATCGGGAATTTCTTCCTCATACTGACTTTCTTTCTTGCTTGAGAACTATTCTCAGCTCGGATCCAATCCAGATAGTTCTCGCCATTTTCTTTGACTTGTCCTTCTCAAGGACGGATCGCGATGAAATGGTGGATGTGTTGTTTGATGCCATTCTACAAAATTCAATATGCAAAATATTTAGTCACATTATTTTATTTCTCGAAAAATACTCCCACTAAAACAAAGTACCCTCAATTTACAACATTTGTAATTTTAGTGGGCTAAGATCCCATTTCGCACAATCCTAAACTCAGCTTTGGCATGACGCCTAGAATTGAACTACTTTAGGTGGATAACTCTTTATCGATTACATCATATGTAACTCTTAGATTATGTCATGGGATTTGGCATCGTATGCCCAAGCATGTTATAATCCCATCTTATGCCTTAAGGTTCAAAACTATTTTGATTTCCAAGTTCATTAAACGTATAGGTATCACCATTACCTATCCTACCTTACTAAGATAATCCGAGTGCCCACTTTGGCATGACCCACTCATGATGATCGAAGTCTTGATAGGTGTTTTTCAAATGAACGGCATTAAAATTTTAACGAGGATTTTTATCCTATGTTAATGTCTATGTTTGCTAACATACATCTAAACATACATAGCATCACATACATGCATAAATTTAAACATACATCGCATCACATGACAATAAAGCATAGACCGTGTATAGCATGACCATAATCTAACGTGATTTTCATGAGCCAACATGAAAATCACAAAGGTCATCTAAAGGGTTAAATATGGTCTTCATTGATCTTCCAACTCCTTGGAACGTCATACGCGATCAATTTGCTCCTCGAGTCCATCTATCTCGTCCTTCTTGTCTTCATTACATTAATGAAATTTAATACTACACTAATAAATTAAATTACAAGAAGTACAAACGACACGCAGCCGTAAAATAATAAACAATTTAAATAGACGACTCGCAGCCGTAAAACCAATTATAATTAAACGACACGCAGCCGTAAAAACCAACCCATAAGAAATTAAATTATCCAATCACATTGGTCAATTTATGGTCATGCCATACACCACACACATACCATAAATAATTATCAAATAATTAATAAAGCATGTAATATACTAAATAATCAATTTATCGACAATCGACAATAATTAAAATTTGAGTCATCACATGAACAAAATCGACTCGCCGAGATGGCTGCCAGTAGCGATCTGGCACGGTTTGCCCGGTTCGAAACCGGCGGTTGCGGCTTGCAACATTTTGCAACTATTATTTCCAAATTTACTTTTATGTTAAAGGGCTTATAATAAAAGGATTACTTTGAAATTACCAAGCAGTTCCTAGAGATGGAAAATCGCGGATTTTAAGGCAATGGACTCGGGTTCGATTACCGTGTTTTGCGGATTTAATTTTTCAATATTAAATCAGATTTCTTGCCTTTAATAAAACATCCGTGAGAAAATTCCAAAACAAAATTGCAGCGCACTTGGTAAGTAGCAAGGCTGTTCGACCACTGTGGTTCGAACCCTGGTGATGCAAAATCAATTTTGCTAATTAATACAACCCGCTGGTCCAGGCCCGACCCGACCGGACCGAATCGCCCGACTGCCCGACCTGCATCGTTCTCAGTTCGACAGCAGCTTTATGCGAAAAACAAATTTAAAATTATTTTTGACGATCCGATTTAATCAAATTAAACGAGAAAAATTATTTTATAAAATCCATATTTTATAAACATAATCAAGAACATAATTTACACATAAATATGTTCTACACAAACAATTAAATTACATGCAAGTTGGCTCCGATACCACTGTTGGGTTTTCTATGTATCGAATAGAATAATCGGAGTAAAAACGCAGGAACAATAAATGTGAAAACCCGATTTAGGATCTCATGCATTAATTTAATTGTTTAACTAAAGAATTAATCGAATTACCTTAATCCGATTGAACAATTCTAGATCGGACTAGAAGCGAGATGAATATCTCCTTCCTCTTTTGGTGATCCACACACGAACAATTCCACAAGCCGGATTGCTAGATCCTTACGAATAATATTGATAAATAGTACAACACAAATTCCTTACTAGAAGGATTGTACTATTGATCAAGATCAACTAAGGAAGAGGATGATCGACTCAGTTCTCCTACAATATGATGTAGATGGCCGATTTTTCTTCTCCTTGAAGGGCCGATTTTAGGTCTTGTATTCTCATAACAACTCCTTGTCCAAGACCTTATATATATATACTAAGTAAACCCTAGATTCAATAATCTAGTATTTGCTTAGTTGCCCTCAACTTATTAAATAATACAATATATATAATATCCAATATTATATATATTACTTATTATTTAATCTCCTTATAAATATAATATCCAATATTATATTTATTATTCCCAATTGATATTTATTCCTACTTGTCTATAATTGTCGTATGTGTGACCTAAAAGGCTTATATTATGTTGGCAATTATTTAATACCTTATTAAATAATAAATCATAAGCCTCTCTAGCAAGACATTATGATTACCCAAATAATATAAGTTAATAGTCCATTAAACCTTTTAACGTGTCAAATCCCTTTGTCACGCGATATCAATATTTGAACTAAGTCATGGAGTCTGGCCATACTTATTTATGTTCAAATGCTTTCGATCTTAAGTAGATCGATTGAATCAAATGACTCTTCATTTGAGCGTGGCCATCATTTCCTTGATCCTACTTATCGAGGGCCCAAACAGATATCTCTCTCACTTAAGAGAGGGACAAATCCCCATCTTGATTATTCATCGCTCTCTACATGACTCCCACTAATCCCGATCGCTAACCTTTATGATCACCATGTTTCGATGACGTTGGATTACGTCAAGGCATAGCGATTATCATGTTGACTCTATGATAATCTCGGGTTCAAGGATTTATTGACATCTGTATTGAGATTCACTTGACATTTCCATGCAGTGATCTCAATGCGGTCGGTCCAAAGATAGTTCTCCAACCAATACCCATAAGATTGATCCGTACCATACGCATAATCATCCGATGATTATCAATCAAACTTATCTTAGTATATTAATCACGAGTCTCTACTCAACGCAATTTTACCAGGGACATTTGAATAATCTTATTATTCGTGAATAACTATTATTCGATTATTATAATATTAAAACATGCACACATTATAATAATCAACGAGAAATAAATGATATCAAATAACTTTATTTAAATGTGACAATTACAAATCTAGGCACATCGAATGTCCTAGGGCACTATTCCCAACATACTCATCATCAGGAAAATACCCAACGCAAGATGACAATTAATTCAAGACAATTAGAATGAAAAGTTTCAGGTATTACAGATTCCAGTTCGGATCAGCTATCATCAATGTCCCCCGAGTCCAGGGTCGAACAAAGAGTGTCGGTTTTAGGGTCGTTATGTTGCCGAGTTGATCATCATCGGGGATGGTGTTTCATGTTAATATGACCGTCAACTGTATTGGCGATTATATTGGTCCGCTAAGAGAGTTAGAGACGTCTCCTATCCTCAAAAATTTGTTTGTTCCGATTCTAAATTGAATAATAATGATGACGGGACATGTGGCAGGACATTAAGGCGCTAGTTACCGTACGCGCCTATTAAAGGGTACTAGATGTTCTCCGGTGCGATGCACCGCATAAGATATTCTCTTATTAGAAAATAATTCTTCGATCTCTAAATTTATTTTTGATGATTTTCGATATGAGTATCATATTAGCGTAATATTAATAAAAGACTTGAGTGTATTATGAGGTGTAATATAATTCAAGAAAGAGTACCATATTAGCGGAGTGTTAAGTCAATTACTGTCCATTATATGAACAAATTTCCTGGACATACCGAAAAAAGTAGGAATAAATTTTGGGGATGAAAATAATATGTGATTAAGTCTTAATATATGTGTGTGTGCAGTGTATGTTTTATTATTTTTAGTTATTATAATTAAATAAATATCATAATTTATTTTTTATGTAAGCAATAAATGAGTTAATATATTTTTGGTTTGCATCAATTAATTTTACTGAAAATAAATATTCATATTTTTCTAATATAATTTTTTTTTGCAATCGGTCATTATTGTAAATCTATCAAATTTATTATATTCATATGGATGTCTAGTTGAAAATTGTGAAATAAAAATTAATTTGATATATTTTTCATTAAAAATAAACTTGATTTAAAAAATTATAAACGGTTAAAATTTTAAGCTAAAAAATAAAGAAAGAATTTTTTTATTGGTAGATGAGTGTAAGTTGTGGAATAAAACTCCCATAATATATATCTAAATTTCTTTTTTTTTTTGGAAATTTAAGAATACATCTCTATATATAAATTTTATTTTAAAATAAAAAATCAAAAAACTTACAAAGTGACATGTGTCACAGACTCTTTTTTAATAGAAGTATAGATGAGTGTTCGACTTCAAGCATCGTGCCCGTGTGTGGTGCACTCAATGGTGGTATCTCTCCTATAAATAGGGTTCTCTCCCCTCTCTTCTTCATCTTTATTTCTTCTTATACATTTTCAGATTTTTCAAGAGAGAGAGAAAGAGAGAGAGAGAGAGAGATTTTTCTTGTAATTTTAAGCATAGTGTTTTCTAAATTCCTGAGTAGCCCTCTAAGTAATTTTCTGTTCTATCATCATGTCGGGTCATTAGAGAGATTTGAACGGAAATCTGGTGGTGTCCCCCGATTGGACATGGGTGGTCGAGATGGCGTTGGGGGCTACTCCGGTTGATTGTAGTGAGAAATAGGGCGACGACTACGAGTTTGAGGAGAGGAAGGCTTTGTCATCCGATGTAGGTTTTTCAGAGTCCCGGGTGGAGATGAAGGCGGCCATTCCCTTAGAAAAGACCCCGAGTGCGGCAAGTCTGGGGGTTTCAAGGGGTGCACTGGTCTTTCCCTCTGGCTTCTGGGGTTGGTGCATACTCTGTCCCCATGTGGAGGCGGCATATGATTCTGCCACAATCTCCAACTCGGTGATCGATAATCAGTTGGTATTGAAGAGCAATAGTTTAATATCCCAATGACAATCTGGATCTTCATACCACACCTGACGAGAGTCTGCATCAACATATATGGTGTATGGTCGTGTACTACAACTCGTTCCGATCTGAGTTGAGATTTCCACTTCCATGGGTCTTAACCCTATTTTTGAGGCGGTGGGGATCTTTCAGTGGCCCAAATTCACCCTAAATCTCGGGCTTGACTCATCTGATACTTTGGGACTCCCTTAAAGAAATACAAAACTAAGGATGTCGGTGCAAATAAATTTAATGTTGGAAAGTTTGTGGACTTTAAGATGGTCTATTTGAATATCGTATTATCTCAAGTCCAAGAGTTGGAGTTAATTTTGCTTTAGATTCATGCTGAAGGCATCAATTTGAGTGAATCTTTTCAATGGCATGTGTAATTGAAAATTCACAACCCGACTCGAAAGATTTTAAACACGAGATAAATGAAATGTCTTGAGGATTTGGTTATCCGTCTTCCTATTGAATAGGATAATAAAACATTCGAGGCTAAGTCGGGGCAAGTCTTTTGCTACAAACGGATCTCGTGCAAACTTGATAGAAAAGAGAATTCCTTCAAAAGAAAAGCGCCACAAGTGACAAAAGGAAAGCATCCTGCCAAGTTTTTAAAGTTTACTGGCAATTATCGCAGCTGTGGCAAATCAAACCGTATGGTTGACTGCCAAAAGCTAAAAATGAATGGACCATAAAAGAGAAAGTCAAGTGCCCATATTACTGAACATGATCTTGTGCAGGGGGGAGTAGATTACTTTGAAATGTGTGCTATGGTGTTTGAGGCACCAAAAGAGCAAGTCTATATTATCGATGATCTTTATAATTGTAATATCCGTATTTTTTCCCTTCTCTTATTATTCTCTTTTTAGTACATCTTCGTTTTTGGCGACTCGCTTGTAACCGTATCGACATTTTGAGGATATTTAATATTGAACTTTTTGTCGTTCGAGCTTGATTCGGACTCGTTTTACTCGATTTGATGTTTCATGTTGTTATTTCGAATGTTATCGTAATCGTCATTTGGCACCGCCGTTTCGGGGTTGCCAAAGATCCATCTCGTGTTATTATGAGCGTTGTGAGCTTTTGTTTGGTGTTTCGACCATGTGTCGTACATTCCGGATGTTTGGGCCGTTTTGTAAATTTTCCCAAACTTTTGGGGAAATTTTCGTTTGTTGATTGTTTTTCCGAACCTTTGAGTAGTCGGGAATATATTTTTCCTTCGGCATTCAAGTTCGTCGTTCCGGGCCCCTAACGTCCGTACCATCGTGAATTGTTCACCGTTGTATTTCGATTCTTTTTCGGTACCTCCCTCTTTCATTCCTGGCCTGTACTCCACTGAAAGGAATGTTACGTACGTAACACCCTTTTGGTTACGTACGTAACATCCTAGTGAAATTCGGCCTGTGCAATTACGCTTTTTGGTTACGCACGTAACACCCTTCCTGCTACGCACGTAATGCCCTAGTGGATATCGATTCCAGCGATTACGCTTTTTGGTTACGTACGTAAGACCCTTATGGCTTACGTCGTACGCTTTACGACGACGTTAGCATGTGGTGGCTAACGACGTAACGAGGCTCGGGTTTATAAACCCGAGGGTTGACCGATTTCGCCATTTCCACTCCTTCTCCTCCCCATCCGGCTCCTAGGCGATCTTCTTGGCATTTCCGCGATTTGAAGCTTTGTAACTCCGAGCTATCATCTACTTCGATATTTTGGAGTATATTATCAACCTCTAATCGTGTTCTTCATCATCATTCAAGGTAAACTCCTAAAAACCTTGTTTTGGGTAAATTGAAGGGGTTTTCATGTTTTGTCCGATTCGTTCCGTATGTTAGATTAACTCATGATGTACATGATTAATCTCGTCGGTTTTGTTGGTTTCCCTACGGATTCATGGTATATTTTGTAGTAAGTTTGTAATCGAGAGGGTTTGGTTGTGGTCCGCCCTCGTCGTTGTTCCTATGCGAGTATACATGAATCGTAGGCGGGTTTTCGGGTGTATTCCATTTCCGTATTCATTTAGGATTGGTTGTGATTGTGTTATTCGTATCGCTAGGTTCGTGATTATCGGCCCCCATCGGTCACCGGTGTTTTTCCTTCCGTTCGTTGCGTCGCTTATTATTCAAGGCAAGTATTTTTGGAAACCCTTATGCTTAACGTGAAATGGTAATGTATATTGTGTGTGCTTTACTCACCTCGGGAGGGTCCGACGGGGCCTCGAGGGAATCAATGGCTTCGTCCTGGATTCATGAGTTTGATTCGCTCGCCAGCTCGGGAGGGTCCTTAGAGGCCTCGAGTGGGATTCGTGGCTTCGTCCCGATCCTAGGTGACGTGTGGTGCTTGGTTTGTTTTATGAATGTGGCCAGCTCGGGAGGGTCCTTAGAGGCCTCGAGTGGGATTCGTGGCTTCGTCCCGGTCCTAGGCAAATTAATTGTTTGATTGTTTGTTTCCGGAAAAGACATGTCTAGTTTTGGTTTTTGAAATGATATTGGTGCATGTACTATGAAACGTGTAAGCGATTGGTTTGCCTTGAATACTTGTACTAGCGTAATTGCTAACCCCTTTGGGGACCCGTTTTGGGGAAATTCTTGTTATGGATTTCAGGTTATGATTATCCGGACGAGCGAGCATCGGACAAGATGCGAGGATGTTGGCCAGGGTCGTTGACATGTGCATTTGGGTCTTCTTATGTCTCTTGTCTATTTCGATATGGTTGTTGTCCACTTTTGAAACTTATAAATGGTACTCGCGAGTACTTAGGCTTTTCATTTCAAACTCCGTATTGTATTACTCTAATATTGTTACACTGTCGGTTGATACTTATTCGCCGGTTGCTCCGGGTGTATCTTTTATGTAATATCATTTAAATGTGTGTCCACGCTAACCGAGGTGGTTAGTCGAGTAGAGTTTCCTTGTTTGTAGCCTGGTGGGTCCCAGGTAGGGGTCCACGGTGCTGTAATATACTCCGAATATCTCGGGGTGTTACAGAAATGGTATCGGAGCTCTAGGTTTATGGATACCTAGGCTTGTTGGTTATTTGGGTCTAGTCGTGTTTTGTTTTGCACATTGTCACACAGCTGCCAGCATCCCAGTACTTCCAGTGCTCGTAAGTTTTCTTATTCGGCTCTTTTGTTTCTTTCATTGTATTTCCACTCTTGAATCGTAGTTGCTTTTCCTCCCTTACTCATCATCAATATACTTCTGTTATCTCTTAACATCAGTATGGATGCCGGAGGAAACTGTGGTCGTGGTCGTGGTCGTGGACGCGGCCGAGGACGTGGGGCAGCCGGTGGGGCGGCCACGTCGCATTCTTCGGGAGCCGGCAGTACCGACGACCGCCACAGTCATGCTTCTTCTCAGGAGCGCGCCGATCTTGGTATTGCGGCTGTTATGCAGCAAATGGTTAACCAGATGGCGGCTATAGCTCAGGTGGTCCAAAACCCCGATCAAGCCCATGCTAATCGGGGCGGAGCGGATCGCTGGCTTCAGGATGTCATCAAGATGCATCCTCCTCAGTTTTCGGGAGCTTCGGACCCGATCGGCTGGGAAGGGTGGATCAAGGAGATATCCAAGGTCTTCACTGCTACCAACTGTCCCGAGGACCGTAAGGTCCCTATTGCTCAATACCTTCTCACGGGAGATGCTACGGATTGGTGGGAGGCCGTTGGTCCCAAAGATCATGTTGCTTCATGGGCCGAATTTCAAGAATTGATGGAGACCGAATATTGTCCGTGGTCGGTCAGACAGGCTCGAGTGCATGCTTTCTACGATGCTCAACCACGGGATATCCCCGTATCCCAAGCTATTGCCGATTTTTACAAGGAGTTGGGTTATGTGAAGACCCAAGTTGTCGAAGAGAGCGACAAAATTTTCCATTTTTCCAGGAGGATGAAACTGTCCATTCGGGACTATATGTCTAGGCTCGTCTGTACTACCTTGAAGGATTATCAGAGTCGAGCTCTTGCTTATGATATGTCGGTGACGGCTAGCGATTTGGCTCGTGAGAGCAAGAAGCAGAAGTCGGTCGGAAATTTTTCTGGTCCCAAGAGTGGAGGCCAGCAGAAATCTCAGGCTGCAAATATTTCTACGGCGGTTCGGCTCGTTTTTAAGGAGCTGAGTGCCGCGAACCGTCCGGACCCCGATGCTTTAAGCGTGGCAAGCCGTGCCACGTGAACCGGGATTGTCTTCGTCCAACTTTGACTTGTCATACTTGTGGTCGGGCCACAAAGCTTCTTTGCGAGAAGCTCAGACAGTTCATGGCGCCGTTCTTCTCACCCAGCACCTATGGAGCCGAGCGTGAACCAGGGCTCATTTGCTCCGCCGCCTCCACTGAGTGTCGGCCGAGGTAGGGGTCGGGGTCAACCCGCTAGAGGAGGAGCTTCCAGTGTCGGCTCCGCCCAGCCGCGTATATACGAGATGAGGAGGGCCGATGACCCGGCAGCTACCGTGGCGACAGGTACCGTTCGTATCCATTCTCTTCCTGTCGGTGTACTTTTTGATTCGGGTGCTACGCATTCATTCATTTCTCTAGAGTGTGTACGCCGTTTAAGTCTCGACTGCTTGTCACCTTGCGAGCCTTTCATCGTTAAACTTCCTAGCGGTGATAGAATTGTCGGTGATCGAGAAGTCCGGGACTGTTCTATGATTATTTGTGAGAGGGCTTGGCTCTCTAATCTTATTGTCGTGGGTATCGAGGGTGAGGATTTGATTCTCGGTGATGATTGGCTCGAGCGGCATGGCGCGATCATGAACTACCACACGAAAATCATCACTATGTTAGCCGAGGACGGCACCGAACACTCTTTCGCAGGGCGAAAGAGGGGAAACCAGAAGTTCGTTATTAATGCCTTAAAGGCGATGAGTCTCCAGCGAAAGGGGTGTACTGGTTATTGGTGCTATGCCTTGAAGACGGAGAATGGTGGGGTCGAGCTTTCGTCGATTCTAGTCGTTAGTGAGTTTCCTGATGTTTTTCCTGACGAGTTACCGGGATTGCCACCGGATCGTGAGGTTGAGTTTGTTATAGAATTAGAGCCGGGCGCGGCTCCGATTTCGAAGGCGCCGTATCGCATGGCACCTTCAGAGATGTCAGAGTTGAAGAAGCAGTTGAGTGAGCTTCTTGAGTCGGGGTACGTTCGACCGAGCGCCTCGCCTTGGGGCGCACCGGTCCTGTTTGTGCGGAAGAAGGATGGTTCACTACGTTTGTGTATCGACTATCCTGAACTAAACAAAGTGACCATCAAGAACAAGTATCCTTTGCCGAAGATTGATGACCTGTTCGATCAGTTGCAGGGAGCTGCGGTATTCTTGAAGATTGATTTGAAATCGGGGTACTATCAGCTCCGGGTGAGGGAGTCCGACGTGCCAAAAACGGCTTTTCGGACGAGATACGGACATTATGAGTTTGTAGTTATGCCTTTCGGGTTAACTAATGCGCCGACGGTGTTCATGCAGTTGATGAACAAAGTCTTTATCGAGTATTTGGATAAGTGTGTCGTCGTCTTCATTGATGATATTCTTATCTATTCGAGGAACGAGGAAGAGCATGCCCATCATTTGCGGGTAGTATTAGACATTTTGAGGACCGAGCAACTCTATGCAAAGTTCTCGAAATGTGAGTTCTGGCTGAAAGAAGTGATGTTTTTGGGTCATGTGATTTCAGCCGAGGGTGTTCGTGTGGATCCGCAGAAGATTGAGGCAGTGTTGGATTGGGCATCGCCCAAAAATGTGAAGGAGGTCCGTAGTTTCTTGGGTTTGGCTGGATACTACCGCAGGTTCGTCGAGGGTTTCTCAAAACTAGCTCGACCACTTACACAGTTGCTCCATAAATCCGAGAAGTTCGTCTGGACCGATGAGAGGCAGTCGAGTTTCGAGGAGCTGAAGAAGCGTTTGACTTCAGCCCCGGTTTTGGCATTGCCATGTGGCAACGAGGGATTCGCCGTTTATAGCGATGCTTCGGGTCAGGGTCTTGGGTGCGTATTGATGCAGCACGGCAAGACCATTGCCTATGCGTCGAGACAGTTGAGACCGTATGAGCTTAACTACCCTACTCACGATTTGGAGTTAGCGGCGGTTGTCTTTGCACTCAAGATTTGGCGTCACTATCTTTTCGGCTCTGCATGTCAGATTTTTACCGATCATAAAAGTCTGAAATACATATTTACTCAGCGGGAGTTGAATATGAGGCAGAGGAGGTGGTTAGAGCTGATTAAGGACTACGACCTCGAAATCCTTTATCATCCGGGCAAGGCGAACGTCGTGGCCGACGCCTTGAGTCGGAAACCGATTGCGTTGCGAACGCTTGAGGTCCTTACGTCTCAGCCTGAGCTTCGGTGGGCTTTGATTGAGTTCAATGTCGAGGTATTGTTGCCGGGGGCTGTCGGGCAACTTTGTGCTTTGGAGGTTTCGTCGTCTTTGATCGATGAAATTAAGCTGAAGCAGTTAGAGGATCCGATGATTACTCAAATCCGAGAGAACGTTCTTAAGGGGAAGTCTCCTGGGTTTGTAATTCATGAGGATGGCATTTTGAGATTCCAGAGTCGGCTTTGTGTACCGAACGACTCAGAGTTGAGGCAGAGTATTTTGCGCGAGGCCCATGCTACGCCTTACTCCGTTCATCTGGTTCGAGTAAGATGTATAAGGACACGAGGAGGAATTTACGGTGGAATGATATGAAGGAGGAGGTCGCCCGGTTGTAGCGAGGTGTTTGACTTGCCACAGTCAAAATCGAGCACCAGCCGATCGGGTTATTGCGTCACTTCGCTCGGAATGGAAATGGGAAGATATATCGATGGATTTCGTTACGAGTTTGCTGAGATCGAGATCGGGCATGAATATGGTTTGGGTTATTGTTGATCGTCTTACCAAGTCGGCACATTTTCTGGGCATCAAGGACACTTGGGGCCCGGAGAAGTTGGCTCGTATATTTATCGCACAGATTGTGAGGCTTCACGGTACTCCGAATTCTATCGTTTCGGATCGTGATGGCCGTTTTGTATCACACTTTTGGCAGGCGGTGCATAAGGCGTTGGGTACCTGTTTGCATTTGAGTACCTCTTTTCATCCCCAGTCAGATGGACAGTCGGAACGCACTATCCAGACGTTCGAGGATATGCTGCGTGCTTGTGCTCTCGATTGGAGTAGTGACTGGGAGGAACATTTGCCACTAATCGAATTCACGTACAACAATAGTTGGCACGCGTCGATTCGGATGGCACCGTATGAGGCACTCTACGGGCGGCGTTGTCGATCGCCGATTTGTTGGAATGAGGCATCCGACTTAGTCGGGGCCGAACCGGATATCGTGTTAGAGACGAGGCGGAAGATACAATTAATCCGAGAACGGATGTTGACTGCCCAGAGTCGACAGAAGTCATATGCCGATGTCCGTCGTCGACCTTTAGAATTCGAGGTGGGAGACCACGTTTTGCTAAAGGTGTCGCCGACGAGAGGAGTTTTCCGTTTCGGGAAGAAAGGGAAGTTGAGTCCGAGATTTATTGGACCCTTCGAGATTCTCGAGCGAGTCGGTGGGTTAGCATACCGTTTGGCGTTACCCCCGACCCTGAGTCATGTTCATAGCGTTTTTCATGTTTCCCAGCTGAGGAAATATGTCCCGGACCCTAGCCACGTCATCGATTATGATGAGATTGACGTCGCCGAGGATATTACTTTTGAGGAGCGTCCTTTGAAGATTTTAGAGCATCGGGAGAAACGACTGAGGCATAAGACCATTCCCTTGGTCAAAGTGCAGTGGTCGAGACATGGTGTCGAGGAGGCGACTTGGGAAACCGAGGATAACATGCGTGCTAAGTATCCCGAGTTGTTTATTTCTTAAGTTTCGGGACGAAACTTGTTTTTAGAGGGGTAGAATGTAATATCCGCATTTTTTTCCTTCTCTTATTATTCTCTTTTTAGTACATCTTCATTTTTGGCGACTCGCTTGTAAGCGTATCGACATTTTGAGGATATTTAAAATTGAACTTTTTGTCGTTCGAGCTTGATTCGGACTCGTTTTACTCGATTTGATGTTTCATGTTGTTATTTCGAATGTTATCGTAATCGTCATTTGGCACCGCCATTTTGGGGTTGCCAAAGATCCATCTCGTGTTATTATGAGCGTTGTGAGCTTTTGTTTGGTGTTTCGACCATGTGTTGTACATTCCGGATGTTTGGGCCGTTTTGTAAATTTTCCCAAACTTTTGGGGAAAATTTCGTTTGTTGATTGTTTTTCCGAACCTTTGAGTAGTCGGGAATATATTTTTCCTTCGGCATTCAAGTTCGTCGTTCCAGGCCCCTAACGTCCGTACCATCGTGAATTGTTCACCGTTGTATTTCGATTCTTTTTCGGTACCTCCCTCTTTCATTCCTGGCCTGTACTCCACTGAAAGGAATGTTACGTACGTAACACCATTTTGGTTACGTACATAACGTCCTAGTGAAATTCGGCCTGTACTCGCTTTTGGTTACGTACGTAACACCCTTCTCGGTTACGTACGTAACGCCCTAGTGGATATCAGTTCAGGCGATTCTGCCTTTTTGGTTACGTACGTAAGGCCCTTATGGCTTACATACGTAATACGGCTTACGTACGTTAGCATGTGGTGGCTAACGTACGTAACGAGGCCTGGGTTTAAAAACCCAGGGGTTGACCGATTTCGGCCATTTCCACTCCTTCTCCTCCCCATCCGGCTCCTAGGCGATCTTCTTGGCATTTCCGGCGATTTGAAGCTTTGTAACTCCGAGCTATCATCTTCTTCGAGTTTTTGGAGTATATTATCAACCTCTAATCGTGTTCTTCATCATCATTCAAGGTAAACTCCTAAAAACCTTGTTTTGGGTAAATTGAAGGGGTTTTCCTGTTTTGTCCGATTCGTTCCGTATGTTAGATTAACTCATGATGTACATGATTAATCTCGTCGGTTTTGTTGGTTTCCCTACGGATTCATGGTATATTTTGTAGTAAGTTTGTAATCGAGAGGGTTTGGTTGTGGTCCGCCCTCGTCGTTGTTCCTATGCGAGTATACATGAATCGTAGGCGGGTTTTCGGGTGTATTCCATTTCCGTATTCATTTAGGATTGGTCGTGATTGTGTTCGTATCGCTAGGTTCGTGATTATCGGCTCCTATCGGTCACCGGTGTTTTTCCTTCCGTTCGTTGCGTCGCTTATTATTAAAGGCAAGTATTTTTGGAAACCCTTATGCTTAACGTGAAATGGTAATGTATATTGTGTGTGCTTTACTCACCTCGGGAGGGTCCGACGGGGCCTCGAGGGAATCTATGGCTTCGTCCAGGATTCATGAGTTTGATTCGCTCGCCAGCTCGGGAGGGTCCTTAGAGGCCTCGAGTGGGATTCGTGGCTTCGTCCCGGTCCTAGGTGATGTGTGGTGCTTGGTTTGTTTTTATAAATGTGGCCAGCTCGGGAGGGTCCTTAGAGGCCTCGAGTGGGATTCGTGGCTTCGTCCCGGTCCTAGGCAAATTAATTGTTTGACTGTTTGTTTCCGGAAAAGACATGTCTAGTTTTGGTTTTTGAAATGATATTGGTGCATGTACTATGAAACGTGTAAGCGATTGGTTTGCCTTGAATACTTGTACTAGCGTAATTGCTAACCCCTTTGGGGACCCATTTTGGGGAAATTCTTGTTATGGATTTCAGGTTATGATTATCCGGACGAGCGAGCACCGGGACAGTACGAGGATGTTGGCCAGGGTCGTTGACATGTGCATTTGGGTCTTCTTATGTCTCTTGTCTATTTCGATATGGTTGTTGTCCACTTTTGAAACTTATAAATGGTACTCGCGAGTACTTAGGCTTTTCATTTCAAACTCCGTATTGTATTACTCTAATATTGTTACACTGTCGGTTGATACTTATTCGCCGGTTGCTCCGGGTGTATCTTTTATGTAATATCATTTAAATGTGTGTCCACGCTAACCGAGGTGGTTAGTCGAGTAGAGTTTCCTTGTTTGTAGCCTGGTGGGTCCCAGGTAGGGGTCCACGGCGCTGTAATATACTCCGAATATCTCGGGGTGTTACAATAATTCTGGCAAGGATGCAATGACTATTGAAGTCAACCTGACGGAGAACATAAAAGAGTGGTTATTGATACTAGATCCGCTCGATATGTTTGCTCTAATAAGGAGGTGCTTTCAACATACACTCCTACTACTGGTAGAAACTGCGTATGGTGAATGCCTCTTCCTCTGAAGTGGCTGAAAATGGGAATGTGGTTTTGAAGCTAACTTATGGGAATGAATTCATGGTGAAAGATATACCGCATGTCCCAAACATCCGCAAGAATCTGGTCTGAGGCTCATTGCTGGCGGAGCATGCCTTTAGACTAGTGTTTAAGTCTATGAAGTTTGTTTTTAGCATGTTTGGTCCATTTTTAGGCCGTAGATATATTGATTATGTCATGTTCAAAATGAATGTATTGGGTGTGTGTCGTGTACCGAAACCAAGTAATAATGAGAATGCTTCTACTTCTGCTTATATGCTTGAATGTTTGAATTTGTGGCATGTCACATTAATACATGTGAATCTAAATTCTATCAAAAGGTTAATGAATTTGAAATTACTTCCAACTTTTAAAATTGATTCAGAAAAGAGATGTGAAATATGTGTTGAGGCCAAAATGATTAAATTGCCTTTTTATTCTGTGGAAAGAAATATTGGACCTACAGAATTGATACACACTGGCATATGTGATTTTAAAATGGTGCAAACTAAAGGTAGTAAAAAGTATTTTATTACTTTCATTGATGACTACACCCGGTACTACTATTTACATATGTTAAGAACCAAAGATGAAGCTATTGACGTTTTTAAGAATTGTAAGACTAAAATTGAAAATCAACTTGGCAGAAAGATTAAAATTATTCGAAGTGATATAGGTGGAGAATATGTTTCACCTTTGAAGAAATATGTATTACTTCAGGCATATTTATCAAACGACTACATCTTATTCCCCTCAATCTAATGGCATCGCCGAATGCAATGACCGAACTTTGAAAGAAATCACGATGTTGTAATGCCCTTTTCATTTTTGTTGACTTGAATTATTTATCATTTTATGCTGAATATATTTTCCGTTGTTGATAATTGGAGTTATTTTCCTATTGACTAGCATACGTTGAGACTGTAATGTCATCTTTACCATTTAGCATTGAATATTTGATGCGTTTACTGTGTTACTCCATGCATGTGTTTGCGTGATTGCATGTCGTGCTTCATCTTGCATTTGTTTCATTATGGATCATTGGTGTTGTACGTGAGAACTTCACCGTATGTTGCGTAATCGTTGTTTTTATCGAGGAGTTTCGCCGTTGCGTCGAGTTTTTAGAGCAGTCCTGCTAGCTGCGCAGGAGGCGTAATGCACGCTATTGGGTCAGGTACCACGCGCTACACTGTTAGTTAGGGCACACTATTCAGTCAGGTAACACGCGCTACACTGTTAGTTAGCGCACGCTAGCTTGATAAGTTAGCGCACGCTAACATGAAGTTAGACAGAAGCTGTTGGAATTATGGCCCGTTATCGCTCACTAAGGTTATAGTTAGCACAAGCTAACTGCTCCAATATATATACCCGGACAAGAGTCTGCTTTCTGCATTTTTCATTTCTTTTTCTTATCTCGCGGCATCTGGAGCACTTTGGCTAGGGTCCGGATACTTGGACCAATTTTACTCCATTCAAAGGTGCTTTCAAGGGACTTAGGTGATTATACAACATCTAATCCTTCGTTCTTCATCAGATCGAGGTAATTTCCTTACACTTTTTTGGGGTTCATTTTTTTGGGGTTTATTAATTTCAATTTTGATCATATTTTGACGATTTGATTAGTGTTATTCAAAGTTATTGATTATATTCTACGGACTAGAAATCTATATTTATACTTCGTTTGATCCAGATCGTGTATGGCCCCTCCCACTTGGTTTGAGTGGTCCGGGATCCGGGCCCGATACTTATTTCAAAACCAGGTTTCCAACCTGGAATACTCTTGGACGGACTTTGAATTATAGTAATGCTTGCACCTCCGTTTATAAATAGCATTTCCTATTTCAGCTTGGGCTTGCTTTTCCGCAATAAGGTCCAAGTTCACTCGGAGGTCTAGGTCATTATCTTGCTCCTCAAAATGGGCAACAAAGTAGGTGGGTGCTCTGATTTCGAATGGGTTAACGGCACCCATGCCAAATGCCAAGGCAAAGGGTGTTTCCTCGGTGGCTGATTGGTGGGTTGTCCTGTACGTCCGTAGGGCGCCGGGCAGTTGTCCTCCAGCAAAATGAATGATTGGGTCCCCCGGCAAAATGAATGACCGGTTCTTCCGGTAAAATGAATGACTGGATCCTTTGGCAATATGAATGACCAGATCCTCTGGAAAAATGAATGACCGGCTCCTCCGGCAAAATGAATGGCTGGACTCCCCGACAGAGAAATCTAAGTTTCTTTTCAATGTAAACCAAGAGATAAAAACAACCGAACCAACTCGCCTAAAAATAATAGAATTGAACAAACAACAGGTATTTATGCAAAAAGACTTCAATTTATTCAAAAATCATTATATAACAGGCCAAAGGCCGAAGAAGGCAAAAACTAAAGGGCACGCAGGCCATACACAAATAAAAATCCTAAGGCAAATGCCAAACTACTCTGCGCCATCGCCCTAGCCGATTGCCTTGAATGACTGCCCTCACTCCCCCATGTCAGCATCCCAACCAGCCTTGTCAGCCTCCCCTAGGTCATCAACGTCCGTGGGATCTACTTGCAAATTGACCTCTTGGCTCATAATGTATTCCTGAACTTGCTCGACCATCTTACCCTCTATCATGAGTTCCAACATCTCGTAGTATGTAGAGATGTAGTTGAGGTTGATAACCTTCTCATACTCAGTCGACTTTTTGAAGGTCGATGCCACGGCATTCAGTCCATTAGCTTAGCCTCTGGCCTAGCATGTGTCGATCTGCTTGGTCATGCGTTCCACCTGAGCATTTGTATCTATAAGGAAGCTCTCGTTCTCGGCCTGGGTCTTATCATACAACTTGTGGAAGGCCTCTGCTGATAGTTGCCTCCCCGGCTTTCTCCTTCCATAGGCTGGCCTTATCAACACAGCTCGTCAAAGCCGCAATCTCTGCCTTCAGAACTGATACTTCATCCTCCAAAGACTGAATAAATGAGGGGAAGGCATGGTGTTCCTCCCGAAAGGCCTCAATCTCAGACATCACTTGCTTATGCTTCTAAACGGCGGCTTGAAGTTCCCCCACGAACTTGACATATGTGCCCAGAGCATAGACCAGTTGAGCATTTTCGAATTGAATGTGCTCGACCACATCCATATAATTCGTCACCATCTCCATCTTCGGCGTACAACCCCAAACGGGAGCATGACCGGATTTGGCCACCGCTAGTGGGACCTTATCAAGCATGTCGGTTGTGGGGGTGTCAGCCTTGACATAGTTGAGGAACCAACACGGCCTCCGACCTTTCATATCAGCACAAGGGTCCTCTCAGTCCTTGTTAACCGGGAGGTAGTGCTCCTCCAGGTCGATGTCGGCCCATTTGCCTGCCACACGGTCAGTCTAAATAAGGCTCGACATCTGGAGAAGTTCATGAGCGGGTGAGGCATCCGATTTATTAACACTGGCCTCCTGATAGGTGTCCCCCCTCCTCCGCTTGCTCTGGCCGAATCTCCTCCTCTCAGCTGCTAACCTCTCCACACACTGAGCATGGGTCTACCTCCCTCTGAGGCCGACCCTAGCCCCAAAACCTGGATAAAAACTGTAGAGGATTCAGACAGGGGGGCCAATCAGGGAAGGAAAAAGGGAAATACTTACCAATAACGAACTCAGACATAGTTCCCGGATCGGTAGAATGAAAACCAACTGCTAAAAGATTCTCCTAGGTTATTATGAGATACTTTAATACCCGGGTATTTGTGGTTTATTTTTATCTGTATTTAAATCATGTGATGTATGATTATGTCATATAATTAATTAAGTATGATTTCCCTTATTAGTATTCCAGTATTCATGATCGGATTATGTGACAATTTATACTTCATGCATGTACCTGCATGATACTAGCGCACGCTAACAGATAGACCTAGCATGCGCTAACATCTAACGTACGTTAATTCTGTTACCTAGCGTACGTAAGGTGTAGTCAGGATCAGATAAGGCATGGTCGGCGTGTGGAGCTTGGGTGTCGGCCATATTCCACAAGCAGCCGAATAACTTTTATAAAGGCAAGTTAATGACTATTAGCGTACGCTACAACATGAAAATAACATACGCTAAGTCGATAAAGTAGCGTACTTAAGCAATTTAACAATGTATGCAAAACAGGACAGAAATGAGGCAGTGAGCTATGTAAACCGATAGCGCACACAATTGTTGTGAGCTAGCGTACGTTAAAGAACTAGCGTATGTAACATCGTGCAACTATCGTACGTTAAGGACGGTATTCTATTTAAAGACACCAACCCTCTTTCATTTCTTCAACTTACCTTGTCCGAGTTCTGCACCATTGAGAGCTTCCCAACCCTATAAACTCCTTATATCAACCTCTCAACTTGGTTCTGAAGATTGTAGGCATCTTGGATTAGTGTTCAAGCTTCCGTTGTTGAGTTCTACCTGTTAGGAATATTATTTTAGATTTTGATGATGTCATCCCTGTATTCATGATTATTTCAAATGTATGTCTTAGCATTGTAAAGAAGAACCAAGCGAGTATCTTCTATAGGCTTTAAAGGATTAGGAAAAGTATTGATCATGTCGATCAAGTAGAAATTTGGCTAAGTATCGAACATGCCTATTATCAGCCGAGGTTTGGTCAACGCAGGATATCAGATAGATTTGATCGATAAAACATCAGGCGAGTTTCTATCAGGCGAGTTTTGGTCAAAGTAAATATCAGCTGAGTTTGACCAGAGATAAATCAGGCGAGTTTTTATCTGGCGAGGTTTGGTCAAAGCATGATATCAGCTGAAGTTGACCAAGGGAATATTAGCCAACTTTCTAAAGACACATATCACACAGCCTTTATCCAGGCAGAACATCCGAGAGGTTTGACCAACTCATCAAAAAGGTTTTACCAGCATAACAGAGAGGTTTGACTAAAGGAAATATCATATGAGTTTACCTCAGACAAGATATCAGCCAAGTTTTTCGATATCAACTGTCCACGTCAGTAAACACTGAAAAGTCAACAATAACGGCTAGACTCATGCAGATGTAAAAAACAAATGACAAATTGATTGATTCTCGAAATTTAAGGAATATATTATTCCTAGAGATTCGTGTCCTGAAGACATTCTAATTATAGTAATCAAGAAAAGCGGCGCAACGGGAGAATACATCTTCAAACGGTCAGATTTGAAAAAAGAGACAAAACCTTGCAAAGAGATGAACAGATAAACAATGAACTCCACTCTCCAATGGATAGAATTGTTACAAGATGTAATGGCTATGAAGAAGCTCAAGGATCGTAAGAAACTCAAGGATCATACTATAAATATCTGAAGAAAGACTGAGCAAAAGTACGATGCGAACAATACTTACAAGCAAACAAGCAATCAAAGCAATCAAAGCAAATCTATAGCATCGTGAAGAGCTAGTTTCTAAAGTTATATACAGAGAAGCTCTAAAATTGGAGAAGACAACACTCTTGTCTTAAAGTTTGAGTAAGGGGGACTTTCTTGAACGAGGTTCTTGAAAGTAAGAGGTTTCTTGATTGGAAGGTGATAGGCAGCTTGTGAGTTGTTGAGGCATCCACGGGTTTTCAATCAAGAGGTGTTAAGCAACCAAGGGAATGAGTTGCAATGGCCACGGGTTTCCACTGGTTGGAAGCTGTTGTAACAAGATTCATTGTAACATTAATTTCATTAGTTGAAGATACAGTGAGTTTATCTCCACCTGGTTTGGAGAGAAGTGTACTAGTAGAGGATTACCCCACCTCTAAAACTAATATAAAAGTGCTGTGTGATTTACTGCTTTGATCATCATACTTAACTGTTGCATCTATATTAACTGTTGCATTTAAAGTCAGCTCTCATTCCGCAAATCCATTTTACAGTTGACAAAGGTTATCTGGATTATTATCAGATAAGTAACCTAGCTGCATTCACTTCAGCCATATTTTTGTAAACAGTTATTTAAGCAAAAGATTTTATAAGTCTATTTACCCTCCCTAGACTTATACCTGACACCTTGTGACCTAGAAGTGGTATCAAAGAGGTTGGTTTAATTTTACAAAATCAGATCCATATACTTGAGTATATACATTTAATATCTCATTAAAATGGAACACATGCAACACATGCACTCTAAATTACCTGTATTCTCTGTTGATGAATATGACTTATGGAAGATAAGAATGCAGGAACATATATCATCCATACATGAAGATATGTGGTGTATCATAGAGGATGGACCCTTCACCTTCCTGAAGTACAATATAGATGAGGAAATAGCAGCTCGGAAACCAAAACAGATTCCCAAGAAGAGATCAGAGATGACCCCAGAAGAAAGAAGCTAGACAACCTTGAAAACCGGGCCACATATATCTTGTATCAGACTCTTGATAAAGCCACCATGGTGAAGATCAAGAATTGCAAAAATGCCAAAGAAATTTGGGACACATTAACTGTAATGTTTGAGGGAACAGAGCTTATCAAAGAAAATAAGTTGTCAATAGCTACCCAGAAGTTTGACAACTTCAAGATGAAGAGTGGAGAAACAATTGATAATGTGGATACCAGATTCACTGAAATTATCAATGAAATAAACTCTCTTGGTAAAACCTATGGAAACCGAGAGATGGCCCTGAAAGTACTAAGGTCTCTTACCCCAGAATGGATCATGAAGGCCATATCCATGAGGGAATCAAAGGATGTCAATTGGATGAAGATCCAAGAACTATTCTCAGACCTCAAGGCATTTGAGTTTGAACTTCCTTGGTCATCATCTAATGAGCCCACAGAAAAAGGAATTGCTTTTGCAGCTGAGTCACCTACACAGAATCAGGCTAAAATTAATCCTCCCAGCCCTCTGAATTTTGAGGAAGAAATGGCATTCATTATGTAAAGATTCAGTAATTTCAGGAAGAATTACTCGAAGTATAAAAAGAACTACAAAGAGAATCCGAGGAGGAACCAAAAAACTGGAAACTGGAAAGTAGAATGCTACAACTGTCATAAGACATGACATATCCTGTTTGACTGCCCTGAGCTCAAGAAAGATGAAGATAATAAGGACATGGGCATAAAAGAAGACAAGAGAAAAGCTCTCATTGGTGAAGACCAAATCCAGGAGAGAGTAGAATCAAGCAGTGGATTCTTTTCAGATGATGATGACTACAACTGCTTGATGGCCAATCTAGATGATGAAGAGGTAACATCCAAACCTTCAACTTCAGGGTATGTCAGCTCAGACATGTCTGAAGATATTGATCTTCATTAATCTGTAAATCAGCTCTTTAAAGATTTTGAAACACTGAAAACTGCACGTCTGACTGTGACAGTTGACAAAACATAGCTGCAAGATGAGAATAGGCAGCTGAAAAATAATTTGGACAAACTCAGCCTTGAGTCATCCAACATCAGATCTGACCTTGAAGAACAGACTGATAAAAAATTGAAAAAATCAGCTGAAATTACCACAGTTGAGATCAAAAGGCTAACGGCTTTAAACAGTGAAAAATTAGTTGCACTTGCTCATATCAAATCAGAGTTTTCTAAATTGGCACAGCTGAGCAATACACAGGCTAAACAAATAACATCTTTAAAAGCATCTATAACCTTGGATGGTTTGTGTATAAACCGGAGGCCACTTTATTTAGAACCAGGCCTTGGATATGACCCAAATACTCCCTCTAGTTCAAAACCACTTTCATCAAGGGAGAAACAAATGTCTAGACTGCTGAGCCTACAAATAAACCTGTATTTAAAATAGGCAGCAACCCAGTCAACAGTATAGGCAGCAGCCAAGGTTTTCAAGGCAGCCACCTAGATAAAAAAACTAGGCAATGTCCAAAACAGCACCAGCAGTCAAAACATTACTCTGCTTATTACCAAAGACTCCCACAAGATATATTTCACGATGGGAGAGGTAAATGGAAACCACAAGGAGTCCAAATTTTCAAAATCACCAAGTGTGGAGACCCCAAAATTTTAATAACTGGTCTCAGCCAAGATTTAGGAATGGCCCACACAAAAACTATTATCAGTCATATCCTATATACAAACCAAATCAAGGACATAGACCCAGACACTATGCACCCTATAGGAATAGCCAACATCACTTTCAAAACACCAGGAGAAATCAATTTTCCATAAAGTCCACTAACCCAAAAGGACCCACTCAAATTTGGGTACCTAAATCTCTGCTTGTCTAATTGCAGAAAAGGTGGAAGGACTACCATCATGTCACCTCAAATTCAACAGTAGGAGGTGAAGAATGGTTGACAGGATGCTCAAGGCACATGACAGGAAATAAGAAGGTTCTGTCAAATTACATCAAAGAAAGAGGACCAGATATAACCTTTGGAGATAGCTCTCGTAGACAAACAAAAGGTTATGGGGAGCTGCACAGAGAAAACATAATCATCTCAAAAGTGCAGTATGTCAAAGGACTCAAATACAACCTGTTGAGCATAAGCCAGTTCTGTGATGAAATGAATCTAGTTGTTTTCACTATTTGGAAATGCATGGTAATTGATATCAAATCTAGAGAAGTGAAACTACAAGGATACAGAAGAAGGGATGTCTACATGATAGATTGGAATATAGGCACTCCCAATACCTGTTTTATATCCAGAACAATAGCTGAAAATGGATGGCTCTGGCACAAAAGACTGTGTCACCTAAACTTCAAAGCTCTCAACAAAATAAGCTCACAGAAGTTGGTCAGAGGACTCCCAGAAGAATTTTTCAAGAAGGAGACTCTCTGTGATGCATGCCAGAAGGGAACGCAAACAAAAGCATCTTTCAAATCAATTCAACCTACCACTCTTACCCACAGAATTTTGGACCTACTTCACATGGATTTATTCGGTCCTATCAAGCCAAGAACTCTGAGTGGAAGGAAGCATGCCTTGGTAGTTGTGGATGACTACTCAAGATATACCTGGATAGTGTTTCTCTACAAGAAGAGTTAAACTCTAACCAAGCTACCTGAGCTGCTAAGAAAAGTTCAGAATGAGAAATCCTTATCAATCATAAAGATCAGATCAGATAAAGGGGGAGAATCTCTCAACAAAGCCATAACTGACTATTGTGATCAGAATGGGATTCAGCACGAAGTATTAGCTGCAAGAACACCACAACAAAATGGTGTAGCTAAAAGAAGAAATAGAACCCTCAAGGAAGCAGCCATAACAATGATTGCTGAGACTGATCTTCCAAAAAGATTCTGGGCTGAAGCTATCAACATAACTTATCATACTCAAAACAGAAGTATGATAGTAGTAAGACATAGCAAAACTCCCTATGAGGTTTGGAATGGCAGAATACCAACTGTTTCATATTTTCATATCTTTGGTTGTAAGTGTTTCATCCACAACAATGGCAAAACCCAACTAAATACATTTGATCCAAAAATGGATGATGGTCTCTTTATGCGATACTCACATATAAGCAAGCCATAAGTCTTTAACAAAATAACATTAGTTGTGGAAGAAACACCTCATGTTATCTTTGATGAATCTATTGTTGAGTACAGAAAACAGGTGGAACAAATTGAGAAAAAGATCAAAGCCACCTCCCTAGAAGAAGTCATCATCAATGACACAAAGAATTATGGACACAGCTGATGAAGACCCAACTGCAGATCAGCCAGGATCTCCAAACATAGCTGATCCAACCACAGCTGATCCAACCATAGATGATCCACCTATAGTTGATGTTGACCCTATCATAACTGAAGCAGATGCAGCTGCAGAGTGTCAAAACCAAGATGATGCAGAGACAGACGCAGTCCCTCAAAGAAACTCAATAGTGGGAATGAACAATGAAGACCTCCAATCAAAAACAGAAAATAAAGATGATACCCCCAAATAGATGAAAGATCACCCCATTCAACAAATCATTGGGAACTAACTGATGGAGTCCAAACCAGGAACTCAAGATAACCAATAGTCATGGCAATGTTCTCTTGCTTCATATCCCAAATAGAGCCCAAAACAACTGATCAAGCCCTGAATGACTACACATGGGTGATTGCAATGCAAGAAGTGATAAACCAAATGGAGAGGAACAATGTCTGGGAACTAAGACCAGATCACAAGAAAGTCATTGGCACCAAATGGGTATACAAAAACAAGTGTGATGAAGATGGAGCTGTTGTTAGGAATAAGGCCAGACTAGTTGCAAGAGGATATGCTCAATGTGAAGGAATATATTTTGATGGAACATATGCACAAATAGCAAGGCTAGGAGCAATCAGGCTATTTCTTGCATATGCAGCCTTCAAAGATTTTGAAGTTTACCAAATGGACGTGAAAAGTGCATTTCTCAATTGAGTACTAGAAGAAGAAGTCTATGTTGAGCAACCCCCTGGATTTGTCAAGGGAGACAAGGTATACAAGCTATTAAAAGCTCTCTATGGACTCAAACAGGCACCAAGAACCTGGTATGAAACTTTATCCGTACTTCTTAGAGAAGAATGGATTTTGCAAAGGAAAGGTGGACAAAACCCTCTTCAGGATTGAACATGAAGACCACATACTACTAGTTCAAGTATATGTGGACGATATTATATTTGGCTCAACCAACCCTGAGCTATGCGAAAAATTCTCAACTCTCATGCAAGGAGAATTTGATATGAGCATGATGGGAAAACTGAATTTCTTTCTTGGTTTGCAAGTCAAACAAGTTGACACTGGAATATTCATCAACCAAGCAAAGTACACAAGGGAGCTAATCAAGAGATCTGGAATGGAGTCAGCCAAACCCCTGAGAGTACCAATGAGCACATCTTTACACATTGATGAAGATGATGGAGGCATTCCAGTGGATCCAACATACTACAGAGGACTAATTGGATCACTACTATATCTCACTACAAGCAGACCTGACATTTCATATGCAGTAGGAGTATGTGCAAGACTCTAGTCCAAGCCAAAGTAGTCTCACCCGGAAGCAGCAAAAAGGATAATCAGATACCTAAAATCTACAATCAATGTTGGATTGTGGTATCCAAAGATGACAACTTTGAATTATCAGGATATTCTGATGCCGACTTTTCAGGATGAAAAATCAATAGGAAAAGCACCAGTGGAACATGTCAATTCCTTGGAACCACACTAGTATCTTGGTTCAGTAAGAAGCAAGTGTCCAACTCAATATCCACAACTGAGTCAGAATACCTAGCTTCAGGTAGCTGTTGTGCTCGAATTCTATGGATCAGACAACATCTAAGGGACTACAACATCATTGCCAATGAAGTTCCTATTTGGTGTGACAATAATAGCACAATTGCTATAACAAACAATCCAGTCTTACATTCGAGGACGAAGCACATAGATGTCAAGCATCATTTCATCAGAGACCATTGTTCAACAAAAGAGTAAGGTTTAAAAGAGTCAGCACAGAGTATCAAATTGCTGATATATTAACAAAACCTTTACCAGCAGAAAGGTTTCTCGAACTAAACAAGGATCTTGGACTTCTAGACTAGGAATCTAGTGCCTAGCTGAAAATCTGAAGATGGAGAAAGTCACCTGATCTGAAGCTGTCAATAAAAGTCACCTGATTTGAAGTTGCAAAAGAAAAGTCACCTGATCAGAACCAGACGAGAAAAGTCACCTGATTAGAACCAGACGAGAAAAGTAACTTGATCAGAACCAGATGAGGAAAGCTACCTGATCAGAACCACAAACTAGGATGTAAAAAATCAGCTGATCAGAAGTCAAAAAGTCAAACCAGCTAAGTTTTCAAACTTCTCTAAATACTCATTTTATAACATGTGGACTAAAAACACACAATCCCACTAACTCCACGTCTACATCATGTCGTCCTATCAGTCATACGAACCGCCACTCTTTAATTAATTAATCACTTTTTAAAACCTGTATGGCTACTTAAGACGGTTTCAATCATTCACTAAAACCTTATCATCTTCAACCTTGAAACGAAGAACCCTAATCCTTCTCAGAAAAGCAAAAACCCTAGAATATTCACTACACTATATTCGGAATTTTTTTTTTTTTGCAGATATGGATGCTAACACCTATTTCAAGAACACCAATCTGGGAATGGTGAAAGAGCATATCATTTTCAGTATAGTTGTAGAATTTTTCGGTCTACTGGAGGCCAACAACACAGTAGTAATGGCACAACTGATTCGGAGGATGAAGAAGAACGTGATTTACTATTTCTTCGACATTAACCCGATGCAACTGTTCAAGGAGGATGCCGTCTGCTTTTACAAGGAGGCCCAAGTCAGAGAAATGGTCATTGAAAGCTCGATCTTCGGAGAGCCCATTTTCACAACCAAACAAACCATCACTGACGCGTTCAAGTTGGAGAACTGGGGCATTGGAGTCGAGGCCCTGAAAGAAAACCCAATTGATATTTGGTACGAGATAAAGATGGAGGACCAGCCGATGAAAATGAAATCCACCGCCCGGAAGTCTGACCTGAAGAAAAAATACCGATATATGCTGGACATCACAAACAAAATTATGATAGGAATGGCAGGAATCTTTGACCAGTTATCTTCCTCCAAATATATATTCTTGGGAGCAATGATTCAACAGCAAAAAATTAATTGGCCTGACTACATTTACAGGCAATTAGTCCTTGAAGTAAACAAATTAAGCTGGGACAATGACAAAAAGAAGTTTGGCAGAAGTTAGCCTTTGGAACTCAAATCAGTTACATTCTAGAGTTCCTTAGAAAGGCCAGAGGAAAGGCTGGAAATATCCATATCAGCAAGAGACTTGGTCACCTGGACCAAGCTGCAATGGAAAAATTTGCGGAGAACAAGCCTAGAGCGGATGAAATTCTTGAGTGGATGAAAACAGGAACATCCTCCTATAAAGGACCCTCGAACTCAGATGAAGTTGCATCAGATGCATCTATTAAAACTACAACTGATAAAACTGCACCTGAGATCCAAAATGCAGCTGAGATGCCTGCTCGGACCCCACCTGAAGAAACTGCAGCTGACATTCCACCTGAAAAGTTAGCTGCATATGATATCATTCCACCTGCTCTTGAAAACTCACATGTTCCTCCAACTTTTCTTCTAACCGCACCTGAAGACAGTGATGATTTTCCCATTGCCAAGATATTTAGAAAGAAGAAGTCATCAGAAAAGGAGATCAGTTGACCTTCCTCACCTAAACCCATCAAAAGACAAAAAAGCTCGGTGGATCATATATCCAAACCTTCAGATCACTTTACACCTGAAGAACATGAACCAGTAGTATCTTCAGTTGCGCCTGCAGATCAGTCCAAGGAACTGATCATCATTCAAGTTGAAAAAATAGTTCAAGAACTATTGCATGTACTTCCAAGTACCCCATAAGAAGAAGAATTTGAGAAAGTCCTTTAGGAATATGAAGTTCACTACAACTTCAACCTCAGGGAAACCAATCCTTTCAACCTTTGCCTAGCTCAGCTCAGATCAGTTAAGTAGCACATCAGCAAGACTTCATTTCTAGTTGCTTATAAGGATTGGAAGAGATTGAAGGCTCTTAGCTTCAATGCTCTTAAGGAGATGGTAGAAAGGGATGGATGGGACTACCCCCTCACTGTTGAGAAACTCATTCAGTTATCCTGTAAAGAGACTGATATGAGTTTGCTACTTGATGAGAATTGGTTCTTACAAATTTCAAAACACACATGGACCAATTCATCCTGTTTATAATGGAAGGAGTAGCCCAATGAAGGACTTTTGATGATGAAGAGAATATTGAAGGAGGAGAAGGAGAAAAATAGAAGGAAGAAGAAAAAGGTGTTTTTGAGAAGGAAAGAGAAGAGGAAGTCGTTGAAAAGAAAGAAAAAGAAGAAGTTGAAAAAGAAGAAGCAAAAGAAGAAAAAAAAAAGAAGAAGAAGAAAAAAATGAAGGAGGAGAAGAAGGAAAGAATGTAGAAGAAAAAGATTATGAGGACCATGATCAGAGTGCACCTGATCAGGCCTCCATCTCAGCATAGCCGACAGAAGACGAAAAATCAGGACAACCAGATAAAACCCACCTGATCAGGAAGCAGCTGACAGGAGAATATCAACTCAGAAATCCATCACTAAAAAGTCAGTTGCACATGATAGCTCAACTGAAAACACCAATCAGGCAGAGGCACCTGAAGTTCAACTACCATCAAACTTCACTGAGCTGATCAGATCTATGGTTGAAAAGACTGTTACAAAACTCCTGGTAATAAGGGTAGAACCTCACCTGATATCCCTCAATACCAATATGGACTCATTGATAAATGGGAAAGAACCCTCTCCACCACCCTCATCTTCAAGGATACCTATTAGCATGACAGACTTCATGCAGAGGGTGGAGGAGCAGCTGTCAAAGATTATCAGTGCTGGCAAAAAGGAGGAAGAGATGAGAACCAAGTGGAAGCAGGAGGCGTTAAGCACACCTTAAATCATCCATCTCCCAGAGGCTGGAACTTCAAGTTATTTGAAAAGAAAGAATGCAGCTGCACCATCAGAAGAACCAGCAGCTAAACAGAAAAGAACCAGACAAGATCCAAATGTGCCTCTGAGCTGGGAAGGCAAAGAGCTATATTATGTTGAGGAGTTCATTCCAGAGGAAGCTGGAAACAAATGGGGGATTGCCATATTGAAAATATTATCTTTAGTAAATCCTCCAAGACCCAGACTGCACTCCTCAAGAAATATTCATTGAATACATGGAAATCAACTACCCAAACCTGTGGGAAATTCTAAAAAGGGTTGTTGAAGAAACATTCAATTCTTATCCTAGAATCCCTGATTTCAGAGCGCAGGACCCTCTATTTGACTTAAATGGGAAGCTAGATCATGAAGCACTCCAGATGGAGATAACGAATCTGTGTATAAACAACAAATATACTTTCCCTGAAGATCAAAGATTTGCTTCCACCATAGTCAAGAATAAGTATAGGCTAATCCCAGTAGTTCAAAGGCCCATTGGATCCAAACCACTGAAGTCTCTCCCTCCTGCAAGGACCAGAGGAAGAGGAAGAGGTAGAGGGATAGCTTAAATTTTTTACTGTCAATCACTTGTAAATTTTACTTGTAATTTTTCATTTAAAGACTGTACTGTAATCTCGAATACTATAAGTTTACAACAGTCGACTTGAATGATGATATCTAGTTGTCTCAAACAGACTAAGTCTTTTACATTTCAGTTATTTTAACTATCTGTGTGTGATGATTTTATTATATTTAAAATATTAAGTTTTGCCACCATCAAAATAGGGGGAATTTGTTAGGAATATTATTTTAGATTTTGATGATGTCATCCTTGTATTCATGATTATTTCAAATGCATGTGCTTAGCATTGTAAAGAAGAACCAAATGAGTATCTTCTATAGGCTTTAAAAAGATTAGGCTAAGTATTGATCATGTTGATCAAGTAGAAATTTGGCTAAGTATAGAATAGGCCTATTATCAGCTGAGGTTTGGTCAACGCAAGATATCAGATAGATTTGACTGATAAAACATCAGGCGAGTTTCTATCAGGTGAATTTCGGTCAAAGGAAATATCAGCTGAGTTTGACCAGACATAATATCAAGCTAGTTTTTATCAGGCGAGGTTTGGTCAAAACATGATATCAATTAAGGTTGACCAAAGGAATATCAGCCAACTTTTAAAAGACAGATATCAGACAGCCTTTATCCAGGCAGAACATCAGAGAGGTTTGACCAACTCATCAGAAAGGTTTTACCAACATAATAGAGAGGTTTGACCAAAGGAAATCTCAGATGAGTTTACCTTAGACAAGATATCAACCAAGTTTTCAGATATCAACTGTCCACATCAGCAAATGTTGAAAAGTAAAAAATAACGGCTAGACTCATGCAGATGTAAAAGCCTAGAGATTCGCACCCTGAAGACTTTCTAGTTATAGTAATCAACAAAAGCGGCGCAATGGGAGAATACATCTTCAACAGTCAGATTTGAAGAAAGAGACAAAGCCTTGCAAAGAGATGAACAGATAAACAATGAAGTCCACTCTCCAACGGACAGAATTGTTACAAGATGCAACAGCTATGAAGAATCTCAAGGATTGTAATATAAATATCTGAATAAAGATCGAGCAGAAGAACGATGTGCACCATACTTACAAGCAAACAAGCAATCAAAGTAATCAAAGCAAATCTATAGCATCGTGAAGAGCTAGTTTCTAAATTTATGTACAGAGAAGCTATTAAGTTGGAGAAGACAACACTCTCGTCTTAAACTTTAAGTAAGGGGGACTTTCTTGAACGAGGTTCTTGAAAGTGAGAGGTTGTAAAACATCTACGTGTTCTTGATTGGAAGGTGATAGGCAGCTTTCAAGGTGTTGAGGCATCCACGGATTTTCGATCAAGAGTTGTTAAGCAACCAAGGGAAGGAGTTGCAATGGCCACGGGTTTCCACTAGTTGGAATCTGTTGTAACAAGATTCATTGTCACATTAATTTCACTGGTTGAAAATTATAGTGAATTTATCTCCAACTGGTTTTGAGAGAAGTGGACTAGTAGAGGATTACCCCACCTCTGAAACCACTATAAAAGTGCTGTGTGATTTACTGCTTTCATCATCATACTCAACTATTGCATCCATATTAACTATTGCATTCAAAGTAAGCTGTCATTCGGCAAAACCATTTTACAGCTGACAAAGGTTATCTGCATTATTATCAGACGAGTAACCTAGATTCATTCACTTCAGCCGTGTTTTTGAAAACAGTTATTTAAGCAAAATATTTTATAAGTCTATTCACCCCCGCCTGACTTATACCAGACGCCTTGTAACCTAAACTACCGATCATTTTCATCGTTTATTTCCGTATAGGGTATGTTGATACTACTCTAGCCTTGAGTTCATGTTTCTAGGATTATTATGAACGCATTTCTAAGATGATTAGGCTTGATTGATGACTTAATGAACTGAACACCATGATTTAGGAGGATTGAGATGATTAAACCTAGGATATTCCTTTTCTAAGACATATATGTTGGTATATGATTATATAGAGACTCATAGATTGAGTCCATCCTATATCGATCATATGATAGATATGCCGAACTATTAGAACTCTTGTAGGAGGATTGATCACAAAAGAAGAACTGGAGTTTCAACCGAATGAATATATTCCTTTGTATGATGTTTTGGGATTCGTTCATCATGATCATGTTCTTGATAGAGAGCCGTCGAATAGCTGAACCATATATATTTGAGTTAGTAATCACGGTTTGAGTATTAGATGACTTGGATATACTTGAATTTTGTAGACACCGTCAAATCATCCCCTCTCATTATGCATATTGAAAGTCCGACTAAGTGTTCGTAGGATTGTTGAACCATTAAAGCTGGCCATACGTAGGATGATTAACTCAATCATATCATAAAAATATTAGAAGCGCGTATGTTAGTTATAAAGATGCAAGTTAAACTCTTCGTTATTTCTTTGTATAAGGTTCGAGTTTTGTAAGTGGTTGATCGAAGGGACGTCCTTCGAGTGTGTTGATGTTTGTTGGAAGTATTTAATCCTTTTCGTCATTCTAAGGCAAGTACTTTGAGTATGTTTTCCATATTAATGTCATTCATGTTTTTGTGCATATATGTGTCGTTATTGTTTGTCCACCACGTGTTGGCCTGACGGGATCATCTTGAGAGCTATGCTATAGCCTGTGTTGGATCATTGGATGGATTTTCCACCACGTGTTGGTCCGATGTGATAATATTTTGATCTAGGCAGTGAACACTAGATCACGAATTACCATGTGTATGTTGAGATTGTTATGATGAGTAATGCACTGTAGGTCTTCTCGTAGGTGAAGTTTGTAAGTTGTTATTATTCTTCATTGAATTGTCGAATAATATTTGTTATATAATTATCGTACTTGTACTAGCATCATTTTGCTAACCCTTTTGGGGGTGGACATGTGTTTTATGTTCAGGATCTAGGGGAGCGGGAAAACAACCATACGGGCAACATGATGACGAGGGTGCACAGTGGTGTTGGTTGAACGGAGAAGTTCTTTCAGTTTGTGTTTGTGTTTGAGTAAGTACTCGAGTATATTGTTTCTTTGTGTTGATTTGGATGGTTATGTATCGATGAATTCTATCAGTGTTGTTGTTTACTAAAAAAAATCCGTGTTTGTAATAATAACTCCATTGTTGGTATTTTAGTAAGTGTTTGTTTTATTTATTAACCTAGTAAATCTTTACATAAAGGATTTACGGTGCTGTAATAATCACGGATATCTCAGGATGTTACATAATATGGTATTGGAGATAAGATTATGGATCTTGGCAGTCAGGTTAATTTAGGGTCCAAATGTATCTTTTGGTCAACCAGCCGCGAATAATATCACTGTACCGCATACGTCTTCATGCGAGCTGTGGTTGTAAGATTCCTAAAACTGAATTATTATCATTTAATATTATGCCTTTTATGTTAGTTAAACTTTAGAACGATATTGTTCCTCATATATTATGTATGTATGATTACAGTATGATGAGAGAAGGTCGTGGACACAGATGTATAATGCTAGAAGGGAAGCTTCACCCTCTATTTCTGATTGTCTGTCGAATCAGGCTAATCTCAGTTCTGGCGAGCAACAAGAATCTGTCAACAATGATCAAGATCAAAGTATGAAGGCACACGATAATCCTGATGTTCCCAACGTGATTTGTCAAATGGTCAACCAGATGACCCAATTTGCTCAAATGTTGGACCGAATGCAAGCGGCGATAGGTCTACAATCGGGGAAGGATATCAAGGCGTTCCGAACTTGGGCTATCGTGGAGACAAGTGGATGCAAGAAGTGGTTAAGATGCACACACCAAAATTTGATGGTTTTCCGGAGGTACCTACATGGGATCACTGGCTGAGGGAACTGGAGAAAGTATTTGCAGGAATCAACTGCCCGAATTATCGAAAAGTCCCCATTGCCCAATATTTTCTAACTAGAGAAGCGTTTGAGTGGTGGGAGGCCATCAGACCTTATGACCATGATGTCGATTGGGGGGAACTCAAGCTAATGATGGAAGCTCAGTATTGTCCTCGTCCGATCAGGGAGGCTAAAGTTCGAGAATTCTTCTCCACCCGACATCTGGACCTACCCATGGCTCAAGTGATTAGGATCTTTAATCATCAACTGGAATTTGTTCGACACCTATCAGAATCGATGCAGAAAAGGTGTCCCATTTTGACATGAGGATGAAACCGCAGATACAACGATACATGTTGATATTTGAATGCACAACTCTTCGTCAGTATCAAGATAAAGCCCTGGCATATGAAATGAAAGAAACAGAGGTGGAGAAATTTTCTGAGTCCAAGAAGCATAAAATATCTGGTTATTTTTTAGAAAACAAGAATATTAGGGAAGCCCAGTATATTTCCACTCGTCTAGGAGGCTATCGCATACTTATAGAGGCAGAAAGGGTTCAAGATCAGCATTTATAGTTGCAGATGCATCGAGGAAATGTTTCAACTGTGGACGATCAGGTCATTTCCGACGTGACTAGATGTTCCCTTCCGTGACATGCTATGAATGTGCGAAAGAAGGACATCATGTGATATTCTATGGAGATGTGGCGAGATACTTTAGAGCTAATACTTCAGCACAGGCCCAGAAAGAAACTAGTGCTAATCAAACTCAGTAGAGTGGCCAACCACAACGGAACTTTTGTACGAGGAAGAGGAAGAGGTCAATATGATATGAAGCAAGCATTGAGTGATGAGTTTGTTCCTCCATGCCTCTATGAGATGAGGAGGACATATGATCAGAGTACGGCTGGTTCATCAGGTACGGTTCAAATCCTTTCACAACCTATTAATGTTTTGTTCGATACAGGAGCTACCCATTCTTTTATATCACTATCTTGTGTAATTCGTTTGAAAATTTCTTATTCATGATTGTGAGCCTTATATTGTGGGTTTACCAAGTGGGGAAAGGATTATGGAAACTTTAGAAGCTAGAAATAATCCTGTATCAATAGAAGTCAAGAACTAGCCTTCAATATCGTGGTAGATATCCAAGGTGGCGATCTGATTCTTGGAGATGATTGGCTTACGGAGCTATCATGGACTACTGAAAGAAAAATATTTCAATGATACCAGGAAGACCAAGGATTGTGATTAAAGCAATGAAGGCTATCAAACTGCTAAAACAGGGGTGTGCTGGATACTGGTGTTATGCAATGACGAAAGAAGTAGGAAGAGTATAACTTTCATCTATTCATGTTGTAAACAAATTTCCAGATGTATTCCCTGATGAATTACCTAGATTACCTCCACAACGAGATGTAGAGTTTACCAACGAGATAGAACCATGAGCCACACCTATTTTCGAGGCACCATATCGAATGGCACCCACTGAGATGTATGAGTTAAAGAAGCAACTTGAAAAGTTGTTGGACAAAGGTTATATCCAGCCAAGTGTTTCCCCCTGGGGTGCACCAATTTTATTGGTTCGAAATAAATATAGATCACTTCGGTTTTGCATTGACTATCGGGAGCTAAATAAAGTGACGATCAAGAATAAGTACCCATTGCCTGGGATTGATGATTTATTCGACCAGTTTCAAGGAGCTACAGTGTTGTCAAAGATCGATTTTAGATCGAGGTACCATCAATTGAGGATTAAATAATCCGACATTCCAAAGTCAGCATTTAGAACTCGCTATAGGCACTATGAATTTGTGGCAGTGCCATTCAGTCTCACCAATCCTCCTGCTGTGTTTATGCAGTTAATGAATCGAGTATTCATATAGTACTTGGATAAATTCGTAACTGTTTTCATTAGTGACATTTTGATCTACTCTAAAAGTTAATACGAGCATGCAGAACATTTGCGAATTATTTTGAACTCTTGAGGAATAATCAGTTGTATGTAAAGCTTTCTAAATGTGAATTCTGGATAAAATAAGTAATCTTCCTTGGTCATGTAGTATCACCAGAAGGAGTCCGAGTAGATTAGTAGAGTGTCGAGGCAATCATATAGTGGGAGTCTCCTAAGAATGTGAAAGTGGTCAGAAGTTTCTTAGGACTAGCTGGGTACTATCGTCGGTTCGTGGAGGGGTTTTCCAAATGCCTACTTACTCAATTATTGCAAAAAATTCTGAAGTTCGAATGGAATGAGAAGTGTCAAGTTAGTTTTGACAAACTCAAGAGGAGACTGACAACGGCTCCAATCTTAGCACTACCACAAGGAACTGAAGGATTCATACTTAACAGTGATGCTTCAAATCAGGGTCTAGGTTGTGTACTAATGCAGAATGATAGGGTAATCGCCTATGCTTCACGACAGTTGAAACTGTATGAAGTCAGTTATCCAACACATGATTTTGGGTTAGCTGCTATTGTTTTCACCCTGAAAATACGACGACGCTATTTATACGGAACCCATTGCCAGATTCTCACAGATCATAAGAGCTTAAATATATTTTAGTCAGAAAAAGTTAAACATGCAATATAGGAGATGGCTGGAATTGATTAAAGACTATGACTTGGAAATTCTTTATCACCCAGGCAAAGAAAACGTGGTAGCTGATGCACTAACCAGCAAACCTATTTATATTTGAATGTCGGAGATGCTCACGACCCGACCCAGTCTATAATTTGATATGAGTTCATTCGTGGAGAAATTGAAGTATGGTTACAAAGAGCTCAAGGGCAATTATGTGTGATGGAACTAACGTCATCATTGACTGATGAAATCAAATCTAAGCAATTAAAAGACCCTCTGATGATCCAGTTAGGTGATGAGGTGAGCAAGAAAAAGGCCACAAGCTTTGTAATCCATGACGATGGAGTTTTAAGATTTTGAAATTGACTTTCTGTCCTAGATGATGTTCTAAAGCAAATGATCATAAAAGAATCCCACAGTTCACCTTATTCAATTCACCCAGGCACCAGTAAGATGTATAAAGATCTGAAGTAAACGTTTGGTGGAGTAACATGAATAAAGAAGTAGTAGAATATATCTTGAAGTGTTTAACTTGTCAACAAGTTAAAATCGAGCATCAGCGATCTGCCGGAATGTTGAAGCCACTTTCAATTCCTGAATGCAAATGGGAGGATATCTCGATAGACTTTATCACCAACATGCTGAAGACCAGGACTGGAATGAATATGATCTGGGTGATAGTTGCTCGTTTAACTAAGTCAGTTCACTTTCTAGGTACCAAGGATACCTAAGGACCGGAGAGATTGACTCGGGTATTTATTATAGAAATAGTCCAATTGCATGGAACACCGAGGACCATTATTTCAAATCAAGATGGTCGTTTCATGTCAAACTTTTGGAAAGTGGTTCATAAGGCTTTAGGAACCAAGTTGAGATTTTGCGCGACTTCATCCTCAAACCGTGGACAATCCGAGAGGACCATCCGAATAGTACAAGATATGTTGAGAGCTTGTGCCCTAGATTGGTAGACTGATTGCGAAACTCACCTACCGTTGATAGAGTGCACCTACAATAATAGTTGGCACACTTCAATTAAGATGGCACCTTTTGAGGCATTATACGGGAGAAGATGTAAGTCACACTTATGTTGGGATGATTCGTCTGATTTAATCGGGACAGAACCAGAATTGATAATACAGACTCAAGAGAAGATAGCCCTGATTCGTGAAAGATTCTTTACCACCAAAGTCGTCAGAAGTCTTACGTGGATCAATGCCATCACCCGTTAGAATTTTAAGTTGGGGACCATGTACTCCTAAGAGTCTCTCCTATTCGGGGAATTTTTCATTTTGGAAGAAAAAGAAATCCGAGTCCAAGATATATCGGTCCATTCGAGATTCTCGAGAGAGTTAGAGAAGTGGCATACAGATTGGCCTTGCCCCCATCGATGAGTCACTTCCAGAATGTGTTTCATGTCTCCCAGTTAAGGAAGTACATATCATATCCCAATCATCTCATCGACTTCGGCGAGATGGGAGTGGCTAATGATGGCACGTTTGGAGAGAAACCAATCAAGATACTCGAGAGTCGTATCAAGTAATTGAGAAATAAACCAATTTCCTTGGTTAAAGTATAATGGTCATGACATGGAGTCGAAGAAGCTTCCTGGGAGTCTCAAGACAGCATGAAGCTGAGATATCCGAAGTTATTTCTATCTTAAGTTTCAGGACGAAATTTCTTTTTAGAAGGGGAGTATATAATACCCGGATAATTGTTATGTATTTTTATTTGTATTTAAATCAGGTGGTGTATGATTATATCATATAATTATATGAAGTATTATTTCTCTTATCCATATTCTAGTATTTATGATCGCATTATGTGAAAATTGATACTTCATGCATGTACCTGCATGATACTAGCGTACGCTAATAGATAGACCTAGTGTGCAGTAATGAGCACATCTAACGCACATTAATTCTATTACCTAGCATACGTAAGGCATAGCCAGGATCAAATAAGGCGTGGTTAGCCCGAGTGTCGGCCATCTTCCACAAGCAGCCGGACAAATTTTATAAAGGCAAGTCAACGACAATTAGCGTATGCTACAACATGCATTTAACGTACGCTAAGTCGATAAAGTAGAATATGTAAGCATTTTAACTACGTACATAGAATATGAAGAAATGAGGCTGTGAGCTATGTAAATCGATAGCATAAGTTAAAGAACTAACATACGTAATTTTGCGAAACTTGCGTATGTTAAGGACAATATTCTATTTAAAGACACCAACCCTCTTCCATTTCTTCTACTTACCTTGTCCGAGTTCTGAGCCCTTGAGACCTTCCCAGCGCTATAAACTCCTTACATCAGCCTCTCAACATGGTTTTGAATATCGTTGGCATCTGGGAATAGTATTCAAGCTTCTGGTGTTGAGTTCTACCGATCATTTTCGTTGTTTATCTCCATATAAGGAATGTTGATACTACTCCACCCTTGAGTTCATGTTTCTAGGATTATTATGAACACATTTCTGAGATGATTAGGCTTGATTGATGACTTAATGTACTAAACAATATGATTTAGGAGGATTGAGATGATTAAACCTAGGATATTCCATTGCTAAGACATGTATATGTTGGCCTATGATTATGTGGACTATCATGATGAAGTTTTCAGTAATATTCATGTCTTCTTCTTGATGATTTCAAAATACATGGGGATTAGATGACTTGAAGTTGAAAATACTCGTAATATATGAATGATAATGAGGACTATAGAAGCCTTCATCAAAAATATAATCTTTGCCCTTTGTAGAGAATCACAGATTGAGTATACTTCATTTATCGACCATTGTTAGGAGATGAATGTGATGATGATAGATATGTTGAACTATTAGAACTATAGTAGGAGGATTGATCACAAAGGAAGAACTGGAGTTTTAGTAAAGTTATGAATTAAACTTAGAAAACCGAATGAATGAATATGTTCCTTTGTATGACGTTTTGGGATTCATTCATCATGATCATGTTCTTGATAGAGAGCCGTCGAATAGCTGAACCGTATATATTTGAGTTGATAATCACGGTTTGAGTATTGAATTGTATATGACTTGAATATACTTGAATTTCATAGACGTCGTAAAGTCATCCCCGTTATTCCCATTTGATTCTCATGATGTATATTGGAAGTCCGACTAAGTGTTCGTCGGATTGTTGAACCTTCAAAGCCAGTCATACATAGCATGATTAACTCAATCATATCATAAGAATATTAGAAGCTCATGCCTTAGTTATGAATACGCAAGTTGAACTCTTTGTTATTTGTTTATATAAGGATCGAGTTTTGCAACTGGTTGATCGAAGGGACGTCCTTCGACTGAATTGACGTTCGTTGAAAGTATTTAATCCTTGTCGCAATTCTAAGGCAAGTACTTTAATTATATTTTAATTATTAATGTCATTCGTATTGTCGTGCATATACGTGTCGTTGTTGTTTTTCCACCACGTGTTGGTCCAACGGGATCATCTTGGGATCTATGCTAGCGTGTGCTGGATCATTGGACGGGTTTCTACCATGTGTTGGTCCGACGGAATCATCTTGAGATCTAGCATGTAGGTCACAAGTCGTCAGGAATAAGACTAGAGGGGGGGGTGAATAGACTTATTGAAACTCTTTTCCTGAAGTCAGGTGAGTTTCTCAGCCGACAGGTACAGATGACTCAAAGTCGTTTGCAGACAAGTATGCGGAAGACAGCTGATGACGATAACAGATAACTAAATGCTCTCTGCAGATAACTAATCAATGGAACAGTTTCATATGTATGCAGCAGGTAGATATGATATTCAATGCAGTAAAGACATGCAGGCACTTATAGTGGTCTCAGAGGTGGGATAATCCTCTACTAATCCACTTCTCTCCAAACCAGTTGGAGATAAATTCACTATAACTATCAACCAGTGATAAAGGTTACAATGAATTTTCCCTAGTTACAACAGCTTCCAACCAGTGGAAACCTGTGGTCGTTGCAACTCCTTTGACTGCCTAGCACCTCCTCATTGAAAACCCGTGGATGCCTCAACAACTTCTCGAGCTGTCTATCACCTTCCAATCAAGAACATGTGGATGCCTTATTAGTCACGAAACTTCTGAAAACCTCATTCACAGAAGTACCCCGAACTCAAGCTTTAAAGACAAGAGTTTTTGTCTTCTCCAACTAAAGAGCTTCTTCGAATATGACTATTCACGCTTTGCTCTTCACGATGCTATTTGTTCACTGTGATTGCTTTGGTCATTTTGATCGCTTGTATGTATTGTTCGCATCGTACTTAGCTCAGTTCATATCGTCAGGTATTTATAGTACGATCCTGAGCTTTTCTTCATAGCCGTTCCACTTACTGTAACAAATCCGTTCGTTGGAGAGTAGACTTCTTTATTTATCTTTATCAATCCATTACAAGGTTGGATTCCATTTTTAATTTCGACCGTTGTGAAGACTTTCCTGTAATAGCGCCGAATTCTTGATTACAATAAGTATAAAATCCTCAGAACACGGGTCTTGATGAATATTTAATTCCTTGCTTTCCGGGAATCTTTCCAGTTTGTCTCCCTACGTCTGCATGTGACTTTCCATGATTGTTGACTTTTCAACACTTGCTGACATGGACTGAGTTACTTGGTTGATCACATATCTGATCTCTCTTGGTCAAACTGTCTCATGTGCAGTCAACCCTATCTGATGTCGGACTTCTCTGATGTATCTTCTCTGAGATGAAGTCATCTGTCCTGATGAATCTTCTCTGATCTGGTGATCTATCTGAAGTCTTCTGACCTGATGAATCTTATCTGATCTGATGGTCAAACTTCAGTTGACTGGACTTCGTATGATAACTTGACTGCAGATTGGTCAAACTTCTCTGATATTCCTGTTTGACCAGGACTTCTCTGATAACAGGTTGCCTGATGATAAGTCGTCTGTGGTCAACCTTCTCTGATCAGTTGAGTTGACCAAAACTCGACTGCTACAGTGTTTTGGTCAAACCTCTGTGATGTTCCTTTTGACCAAAACTTATCTGATACTTGAACTTGCCTCAAGTCTATTTTATACTTGGCCGCTTCAAGACTTAGCCTAACTTATAGGGCCTACAGAAGATACTTATTTGGTTCTTCTTTACATTTTGCCAAGTACTTAAACATACATTTGAATAATCAATTTAATACAGGATGACATCATCAAAATCCAATAGGCATTCTTAACAAATTCCCCCTATTTTGATGATGGCAAAACTAAACATTCAAATGTAAGCAAGTCTGCACATGATACAGTGCAAGACACAAATCAAAACTCAGTCTTTCTTTGAGACAACTGGTGGTTGTCATTCAAATGAATGTTATAAAATTTTATTGATGTTACATTATAGTCTTTGAAAGAAAATTACAAGTATTTTGCAATAATTACAAGTAAATTCTAAACTAAAATTACAATTAAATGAAATTACAAATCTAGTCTATCTCCCTCTTCCTCTTCCTCTGGAAACCTTCAGCTTAGAGGGAGGGATATACCATAAGGGTTTTGCACCGATAGGCCTCTTGGAAACTGAGGCTAACCTATATTTCCTCTTGAAAATTTGCGATACAAACTCTTGTTCCTCGGGGGCAGACCAGTTATTATCCACGCACAACTTCTTAATTTCGTTCTGAAGAGCTAATTCATCCAACTCATCATTCATCAGCAGAGGGGCTTCTTCAGGTCTGAAGGTAGGTATCATGGGATAGGCTCTAAAGTTTTTTGCATGCTTCTTTAGGACGGTCCAAAGCTTTAGGAAGGTTGAGGACATCCAGTTTATGAATGACTGCTGTGGGTAGCATTCCTTATCCTGGAGCAGCTCCCAGAGATAGTACTTTTCAATAAATTGCTTCTTTACAGATCCCCACATTGGACTTATTTCAGCCTGTAGGAATTCCTCAACGTGCCACAACTCTTTGCCCTCCCATTCATATCTTTGCTCATACCCTTGCCTGGTGCTCCTCCTCTTGGCTGCAGATTGATCATCAGGTGCAGCTACCTCCTTTCTCTTGGGGTGAGAAGTTCCAGCCTGTAGGAGAGGGAGGTCATGTCTTTTCTTTGTCCTGACTTATTCTCTGACATCCTCCTTAGAGTCTTCCCCCTCTTCCCCTTGTCTGAATGCAGGTGCTCTGACTTGATCTTTTTCTTTTCCTTCCCCCTTTTTGCCAGCATCAATGATCGCTGCCAGCTCCTCCTCCACACGGTGCATAAGATCAGACATGCCAAGTGGCATTCTGGAATTTGTGGGTGTTGGAGAGGGTTCCTTCTTATTGAGCAGAGCATCCATCTTCTGATTGAGGGACTGGAGGTCCGGCTTCACTTCAGTTGCTAACAAATTGGCAACTATCTCCTTGATGAGCCGTCTGATCAGCTCGGTTAGCTCAGGTGAGATTGGGACAGCACGTACTGCTTGTGGTAAATTTTCACCTGAATTTTCAACTGCGGCAGGTCTCTTGGCAGTCGACCTGTCTGATGGTAGACTCCTGTCTGCTGCTTGCTGATTAGATGGGGTTTTGTCTAGGGTCCCCGATCTGTCATCTTCATCTGGCTGATGTGAGCTGGAAGCTTAATCAGGTGCTCCATGCTCATCATCATCCTCTTTCCTTTATTCCTCCTTCTCTTCTTCTTTTTCTTCGACTTCTTCTTTTTCTCCATCTTCATCTTCTTTCGACTTCTGCCTCTTGTTCTTTTTCAACTTCTTCTCTTTCTTTTTTTTCAACTCTTTTTTCAGACTCCTCCTTTTAACTTCTTAAATTCTTACTCCTTTTTCAGATTCCTCCTTTTCGACTTCTTCAATTCTTATTCCTTTCTGTTTTTCTTCTTCCCTTTCTCCATCTTTTTAAACTTCTCCTTCCTCTCCAGCTAAAACACTCTCCATAATAAATAGGACGAACTGGTCCATATTATTTTTAAAACTGGACATGAACCAGTTCTCCTGGAGCATTAAAATAATGTTTGTCTCACGACAGAAGCTCATGAGAAGTTGCTCCATAGCCTGGGGATATTCCCAGGTACTCTTCTCAACAAATATTTGCAGCTGAGTGAATGGAAGTGATTTCAAGCTCTTCCATTCTTCATAAATATTGACAAACGAAACATTTAAGGATCGTTGCTTTACCAGATTCAGTTGTTCGGTTGTCAGATTCAAAGGATTATTCTCCAAAAGGTTGAGAGAATATCCTGCTTCAGGAATTTTGATGGTCAATTCTGCCTCTTCCTCCTCAGTCATGCTAGGAAGGGTCAGAAGGGGGATCACTTCAGCCATGAGATTGGTCCGATTAGGCTGATCCTCGTCATGGGCAGGAGCAGGAGTGGTAATGATCTGCATCTGAGCTGCAGTGTCTTCAGAGGGCTTAGGTGCAGGTGACTTGGTTGTCTGCTCTGCTTGGGCTTCTTCTTCTTCGAAATCTAGGCCTCTCTGCCTTTTGGGTGAGTGGTCTAGGGACGAGATAACAACCTCCTCTGCAACGGGTAACTTTCGTTTGAATCTCATGGCTAGAGTGGTGTTGTCTGAGTCTGAATCATCTGCAACGTTTCCTTCTCTGCAGGTGATTTTCTGACTGCAGGTGGGGTTAACGTAATCTCCTCTGCAGGTAAGTCTTGTGCTGTCTGGTCTACAGCATTAGAACGAACTTCATCTGAGTCCGAAAGCGTTCTGTAAGGAGTAGGTTCACTAGACATCTCCTTCAACAACTGGGCTGCTTTCCTTTCTACGCCAAACTTCTTCAACGTCTCTTGGTCCAAATGACCAAGCCTTTTGTTTCCATGGAAGGAGTCTGCATTTCCCTTCGCCTTTCTCAGGAACTCCACGATCCTACGCTAGCTTGGTTTTGAATTTCTTTTCTTCTTCAATCCAATTGACCTTGTTGACCTCTCGGACTAACTGTCTGTAGATATAATCAGGCCAGTTAATCCTCTGATGCTGGATAAGGGCTCCCAGCACCATAAATTTAGCGGATGACAGCTGGTCGTAGTTGCCTGCCATCCCCATTACGATTTTGTTGGTGATGTCCAGGACGTATCTGTAGTCCTTCTTCAGATCTCCTCTCTTCTCTGTAAGTTTAACTTTTGTCGGCTGTTCAGGTAGTTTAATCTCGAACCATGTTTCCACTGAGCTCTATTTGAGGGCTTCAACAGCAATGCCCTGAGCTTTCATCTTGAACACATCCGCAACAGTCTGGGGAGTAATCGTCACTTCTTCCCCAAAAATCGAACTGGTGATTCCATCTTCGGTGACTTCAGCTTCTTTGAAGAAACATATACCGCTTCCTTATAAAGGAGTTTGGGGTTAATGTCCAGAAAGGGATAAATCCCATTCTTCTTCATCATCCTGATGATATAGTGCATCTCCGTCGCTATATTTGCCTCCAATAGACCTTCAAAATCAACCACGATGCTGAAGATGATTGTCCTTCACGAGCTTGAGGTTGACGCCTTTAAAGTATTGAGTGGCCTCCATTTCTGCAAAAGGATTAAGTTTTTCGTCTGAGTGTATTGATTGTTCGAGAGTTTTTCTTGCTCTAGGAAATTAGGGTTTCTCAAGTTTGAAGAAAATAAAGTTTCTATGAAATGATTTCGCCATCTTAAATAGCCATTTGAAAAGACGTTTTGCATTTAATAATAAATTAAATTAAGCGGCGGTCCAATTTTTGAGAATTTGAAAAATGACGGTTGAATTTTTAATTGGATATAGTGGCGGTCGTGTGAACGTGTATTTGGCCACGTGTAAACAAATAATAATATAATATTTATAAGTCGGTCAAGGATAGAGAGACTTAGCTGGTTGACCGTTTGACTTCTTGTCTGCTCTGCATCAGGTGAGTTATATCACTTCTTGTCTGCTCTGATCAGGTGGGATACTTGTCTGCCCTGATCAGGTAGATTCTCCTTGACTGCATCAGGTAGGTCTTTCTTGTCTGAACTCCAGGTAGTTTTTCCTCGGCTGATCTTCAGGTAGCTTTATCTTCTGTACTAGATTTCCAATCTAGTAAACCAAGATCCCTGCTTAGCTCCAGAAACCTTTCTTCTGGTAAGGGTTTTGTGAATATGTTAGCAATTTGGTATTCAGTGCTGACCCTTTCCACTCTAACTATCTTGTTAGGCACATGATCTCTGATGAAGTGATGTTTGACGTCGATGTGCTTTGTCCTTGAGTGCAATACTGGATTGTTGGTTATTGCGATTGCACTATTGTTGTCACACCATATTGGGACTTCATTTGCAATGATATTGTAGTCCCTTAGCTGTTGTCTGATCCATAGAATCTATGCACAACAGCTACCTGCAGCTAGGTATTCTGACTCTGTGGTTGATATTGAGTTAGATACCTACTTCTTGCTAAACCAAGATATTAATCAGGTTCCGAGGAATTGGCACGTTCCACTGGTGCTTTTCCTATTAATCTTGCATCCTGCAAAGTCTGCATCTGAGTATCCTGAGTTCAAAGTTGTCGTCTTTATGATACCATAGTCCAACATTGATTGTGGAGTTAAGATATCTGATAATCCTCTTAGCTGCTTCCTGGTGATACTGCTTAGGCTTGGATTGAAATCTTGCACAGACTCCTACAGCATAAGATATATCTTGTCTGGTTGCAGTTAGGTAAAGGAGTGATCCAACAAGTCCTCTGTAGTGGGTTGGATCCATTGATATGCCTTCTTCATCTGTGTCTAGGTGTAGGCTTGTGCTCATTGGTATTCTTGCTGGTTTGGCTGAATTCATTCCAAATCTCTTGATTAAATATATTGTGTATTTAGCTTGGTTGATGAAAATTTCATTTTTCATCTACTTGACTTGCAAACCAAGAAAGAAGTTAGGCTTTCCCATCATACACATCTCAAATTCTCCTTGCATGAGATTTGAGAATTTGTCACATAGCTCCGGGTTTGTTGAGCCGAATATGATGTCATCCACATATATTTGTACTAATAATATGTGGTCTTCATGCTCTACTCTGAATAAGGTCTTGTCAACCTTGCCTTTGCTGAAACTATTCTTCTCAAGAAACACATATAATGTCTCATACCATGCTCTTGGTGCCTGCTTGAGTCCATATAGAGCTTTTATAAGCTTGTAGACTTTGTCTCCTTTGACAAATCCAGGGAGTTGTTCCACATAGACTTCTTCTTCTAGAACTCCATTGAGAAAGGCACTTTTAACGTCCATTTGGTAGACTTCAAAATCTTTGAATGCTGCATATGCGAGGAATAGTCTGATGGCTTCCAATCTTGGAACAGGTGCATAAGTTTCATCAAAATCAATTCCTTCGCATTGTGCATATCCTTTGGCAACTAATCTAGCTTTATTCCTAACAACAACTCCATCTTCATCACACTTGCTCTTGTACACCCATTTGGTGCCTATAACCTTCTTGTGATCTGGTCTGTCTGTTAGTTCCCTGACATTGTTTCTCTCCATCTGGTTGAGCTCTTCTTGCATTGCATTGATCCATGAATAGTCCTCCAGAGCTTGTTCAGTTGTCTTAGGATCCATATGAGATATGAAACAAGAGAATATTGCCATTCCTGCAAGTACTGTGGACTGTCTGGTCTTGACTTCATCAGTTAGGTTTCCAATGATCTGTTGAATGGGATGATCTCTTAGCCATTTGGGAATATCTTCTTCTTCAGGGTTTGTTCCCCCTATAGAGTTGCTTTGGTGAACTTCTTCTCTCTCTGCATCAGCTTGGTTTTGGCCTTCTTGGTCTGCAACTGGATCAGCTACGGTCTTGTCATCTGCAGGTGGGAATCTTGTCTGATCTGCAGATGGGTCTTTATCAGCTACAGATGGGTCTTCATCAACTGCATCTGGATCAGGTAGGTTTTGGGATCCTATCTGATCTGCAGTTGGATCTTCAGGCTGATCTACAGGTGAGACCATCATTCCTGTGTCATGAATGATGACTTCTTCCAAGGTGGCGGACTTGAGCTTTTTGTCAATTGATTCCACCTGTTTCCTGTACTCAACATTAGACTCATCAAACACAACATGAGGTGTTTCTTCCACAACTAAGGTTCTTTTGTTAAATAGTCTGTATGCCTTGCTTATTTGTGAGTATCCCATAAAGAGACCATCATCAGTTTTAGCATCAAAGGCATTCAGTTGGGTTTTACCATTGTTGTAGATGAAACACTTACAACCAAAAATATGAAAGCATGCAACAGTTGGTGTTCTGCCATTCCAAACCTCATAGGGAGTTTTGCCATGCCTCCCAACAATCATACTCACATTACGAATGTGGCATCTTTGTGTTGTGACTTCACCGAGAACCTCTTTGGCGAGTCGGCTTGGCAATCATGGACTGTGACTTCCTTCAAGATTCTATTCCTTCTCTCAGCAACACCATTTTGCTGTGGAGTCCTAGCTGTAGAGACTTCATGCTGGATCCCATTCTGATCACTGTATTCAGTGATTACCTTGTTGAGAAATTATCCTCCTCTATCTGATCTGATCTTGATGATTGAGAGGGATTTCTCATTCTGGATCTTCCTTAGCAGCTCAGGTAACTTTGTCAGTGTTTCATTCTTTTTATAGAGAAAAACAGCCCATGTGTATCTTGAGTAGTCATCTACTATTACTAGAACATGCTTCCTTCCACTCAATGTCCTTGGCTTGACAGGTCCAAAGTGATCCATATGAAGTATATCTAGAATTCTGGTGGTGAGAGTGGTAGGCTGAACTGGTTTAGATGATGCTCTAGTTTGCTTCCCTTTCTGACATGCATCACAAAGAGCTTCCTTCTTGGATACTTATTCTAGAAGTCCTTTGACCAGTTTTTGAGAGCTAATCTTGTTGATGGCTTTGAAATTTAGGTGACATAGTCTTTTGTGCCACAGCCATCCATTTTCAGCAATTGTCTTGGATAGAAAACAGGTGTTGGGAGTGCCTGTATTCCAATCTATCATGTATACATCTCTCCTTATGAATCCTTGTAGCTTCACTTCTCCTGATAGGATATCAATCACCATGCATTTCCAAATGGTGAAGACTACTAGGTTCTTCTCATCACAGAACTGACTTATGCTCAAAAGGTTGTATTTGAACCCTTTGACATAATAGACTTTAGATATTCTTATATTTCCTCTGTGCAGCTCCCCAAATCCTTTTGTCTGTCCTCTAGAGCTATTTCCAAAGGATACATCTGGGCCTCTTTCTTTGATATAATTTGATAGCACCTTCTTGTTCCCGGTCATGTGCCTTGAGCATCCAGAATCTACAAATCATTCCTTTTCTCCCATTGTTGAGTTTGAGGAGATGTGGTAGTAGTCCTTCCACCTTTTCTCTTCATCAGCTAGGTTGGCCATCAGACAGCTGTATTCGTCATCATCATCAGAGAAGAATCCACCGCTTGATTCTACTCTTTCTTCGATCTGATCTTCAATGATAAGGGCCTTCCTCTTGTCTTCCTTTTTGCTCACGTCCTTCTTGATTTCATCCTTCTTAAGATCAGGACAGTCAAATTGTATATATCCTGTCTTATGACAGTTGTAGCATTCAACCTTCCAGTTTCCAGCCTTTTGATTCCTCCTTGGTTTGTCTTTGTAGTTCTTTTTATACTTGGAGTAATTTTTCCGGAAGCTGCTGAATCTTTGCATTATGAATGCCATCTCTTCCTCAAAATCTAGAGGATTTGGAGGTTTGACTTCAGATAGGGTCTTGGCGGGGGACTCAGCTGCAAATGCTATTCCCTTCTCTGCTGGCTTAGTTGATGATGAACATGGAAGCTCGAACTCATAAGCCCTCAGATCAGAGAACATCTCCTGGATCTTTATCTTGTTGAGGTCCTTTGATTCTCTCATATCCACAAACTTCATGCTCCATTCGGGGTTGAGATATCTTAGAACTTTAAGGGCCATCTCCCTGTTGCCATATCTCTTTCCAAGGGAGTTAATTTCATTGATGATCTCAGTGAATCTTGTGTCCACTTGATCAATTGATTAACCATTCTTCATTTTGAAGTTGTCAAACTTCTGAGTAGCAATTGACAACTTATTTTCTTTTATTAGCTTGGTTCCCTCACACATTACAGCTAATGTGTCCCAAATTTCTTTGGCATTTTTTACAATTCTTGATCTTGACCATTGTTGATTTGTCAAGAGTCTAGTACAACACATCTCTGGCCCAGTTGTCAAGATTGGCCAGCTTCATTTCTTCAGGGGTCAGCTCCGTCCTCTTCTTGGGAATCTTCTCTGGCTTCCCAGCTGCAATTTCTTCAGAGGAGTTGTCCTTCTCAAAGATGAAAGGACCATCTTCAATGATGCACCACATGTCGCCATGAATGGATGACAAGTGTGACTGCATTCTTATCTTTCAAAGGTCATATTCATCAACAGAAAATACAGGTAACCTAGAGTGCATGTGTTGCATGTGTTCCATTCTAAATGAGAGATTAATATATATATATATATATATATATATATATATATATATCCTCTGATATATGGATCTGGTTCTATAAAATTGAACCAACCGCTCCGATACCACTTGTAGGTCACAAGTCGTCAGGAATAAGTCTAGAGAGGGGTGAATAGACTTAGTGAAACTATTTTCCTAAAGTCGGGTCAGTTTCTCAGCTGATAGGTACAGATGACTTAAAGTCGTCTGCTGATAAGTATGCGGAAGATAGCTGATGACGATAACAGATAACTAATCAATGGAACAGTTTAATATGTATGCAGTAGGTAGATAAGATGTTCAATGCAGTAAAAACACGCAGGCACTTGTTAGGCGCATTTTTATGCGCTTGTATATCATTATTTTATATCCATCTTGAGCCTAATTCAGCATAAATGAGCTTTTAAAGCACTATTCTTATATGTTTTACAGGAAATCGGAGTCCGGAAGCCAAAACGATGAAAAACGGGCGAAAAACAGCAGTCTTTGGTCATGAGCCGCGGCACACACCAAATGAGCCGCGGCACACGAAGACAACCGGCGAACGCTGCACACACTGTACTGTGTGCCGCGGCACACACCAAGTGAGCCGCGGCACATGAGGAAAAAGGCGCCCAGGCAACAGGCACTGAAGGATAGGGGCCGCGGCAAAGATTAAGTGAGCCGCGGCCCACCGGGCGGTTGTGCTGAATATTCCACGTTTCTGGGCCGTTTTGGAGCCTGTTCGCGACCTAATCACCCGGACGCATTTTGGAGGCTTAGGACTGCTATAAATAAGCATTAAAGGGCTGAAGAAAAGGGGGATTGGACAAGGAGGAAGCATCGATAGCTGGAGAGAAGAACACAAGGAGGAGATTTGTGGGCAACGACAAGACCACGGATCCCTACGATTTTTCTTAATTTTTCTGCATCTTAGTTCCTAGATCTATTCGAGTAGGATTTTGATTGTAACCGATTACATGACGTTTGAGTTATTTATTATTATTTCGATTTACTCGTTATTCTATTGAATTGGATTCTTCTTACTGTTCTTAATGCTTTTTAATTGTCTGGCCAACAGTTAATTTGTTTTGAATGTCTCTATGGATTCGGGAGATGAAATTTAGGCATAGTTCTTGTGAGACGAATCATAATTTTCGTGAGATAGGAATATACTCATGCGAATTGTGAAACCTTTTTATTTTGGGGATTCTTGAACTGTTTTAGCTATAAATTATCTAATTCGAATAGGGATATATCGAGTTAATAATTCGTAGTATTTTCTATCGACCTTGGGAAAGGCTTTAGAATAATTTAGGAATTCCTGGCTTACAATCAATTGAATAAAAGTGAATTGAATTGAATAAATATCATTCCTGATTGTTTGAGGTGAAAATCATAATCTTACACCCTTATTAGTATTATTATTATTATTAGTACTATTATTTATTTACGGCAATTAGTTTAGATATAAACTCTATTTAATTGTTCTTCAAATAAAATTGTGAGTCGACTATATTTTGGTACTTAGTGAAATCAGTCCTCGTGGGAACAATACTTTACTTATCACTTTATTACTTGTTGACACCGTGCATTTGCGGCATATTGTGAGGGATTTTCCCACAACAAGTTTTTGGCGTCGTTGTCGGGGACTGATTTTTCGCTAATATCAATACCAAGCGACTCTAATTTTAATTTGAAGTTTCTTCTTTAGTCTCTATATTTTTATTTTCTTCATTATGTTTTCCTATGAGTATCGTGGCCCTTGGCATTTCATAAATTTCGATGTTCTTAATAATTTGCCAAATAGGGTCAGTCAGCCCCCTCCCCCAAAACAAAAGACCATGCTTGAACAATGTGTAGACACTCTTAAAAATCCTGATAGTACCCTTTTTGAGCTAGAATGTGCATGTCGTGGTCTTGAGATTCACTATGGTTATTTTCCAGCTCATATATTTATTAGTGAAGTTGAGGGGGAGGTTGAGAAGAAAGACATGCTAAGTTTTAGGGTCGATCCCCCAGCACCCGATAATTACATAAAGTGTGATGAGCCTGTAGAAGAAGTTACCATTGATGATGTTTCCAAAGAAATTTCATTAAACTGTCATCAAACTTCGACTAATAAGGCGAACACTTTTGTGCCTAAAATTTTATTAACGGTGCCGCGCATATTTTTTCCTAAATCCATAATGGGAGAGATTGACCCCATTACTTTTGATTTTGTTGAGGCTGATACCATGAGTTCTAATGAGGTTGTTCATGATATGTCTTTATTATCTACCCATTCGAACTCTGCTTATTTTTTCATGCCTTATCATTATTATATTCTTCCATCATTTTTTGGTTGTCCTCATAATTTTTCTTACTCATTATTTGTGGCAACCGGGCATGAACCAAAGCCTCCCCTATGGATTAAGAGGCTTATAGATTGCAAGAAGGGGGCATTTGGCAATCTCCCTAGAAAGAAGCCACGTTAAATTCTTTTTGCCACGTCGTGCTCAAGATGTAAAATAGAGCGCTTGATGGGAGGCTGTAATACCCGTAATTTTGATCCCCGGAAATTTTCTATTTTTGGCGGAAGTCCATTTTGACGACTTACTTGGGACCGTTTCGTCATCCTGAGAATGATTAATTCTACACTTTTTGTCATCCGATTTCGTTTCGGTATCGTTCTGTTGAAATCCGTGTTCTTTAGCGACTTTTTCACGTACGAGTTCGACTTTGTTAAATCACCATAAATTCTTGGAAACTCCAAAAATTCTGAATCTTTGCAATATTATAAAGCATCGAGTTAGCTTTCCAATGGTTTAAACGGTGAGTCAATCGGAGTCCAGACGAGGGAGTTATGGTCGAAATAGCTAAGTCACTCTCATTTTCCAGATTTGGCCAAAACCGCCTGTACCCGGTGCCGCGGCACACCTGGGCTGAGCCGCGGCACACTGCCGATCCCTGGGAGCGAATTTTGGGCCTGTGCCGCGGCACACATATACTGAGCCGCGGTACACATGACAGATTACCCCTATATCTGCATTTTTCTGCGCGTTTCAACCGATATTTCTCATTTCTTCACCATCACACGAGAGGAAAGGCTTCAGAGAGGGAGGTTTCTTCACCTATCACTTGAGTGTGTGATTCCTCTTCATCTCTTTTCGATTGTGAAGCCCGGATCATCGTCCTATCGCGTGCTCTTCGAATCGTAGTGCTTGAATCTTCAAGAGGTAATTTCTTCAACATCTTGGATTTCGATTTTGTATTGGGTAATGATGTTTTGGATGTTAAAATCATGGGGTATGAAGTGATATACGCATGATTATGGACTTGTTGGAGTATTCATCGGATTATTGAAAGATTTTTCAAGAACACTTCGAATTTTATGTTTGAAATTGGGGATTTTGTTTGACTTCATCCTTTTAATCCGTAGTAATTTAGATTAGTGATGGATTGATGATGATTTAGGTGTATTCTATCATTTCCATCGTTATTTCACGGTTGGAGTGTATTGATTCGTCGTTTCGGTTGAGTTATTAGTCGACGCCTTGAAGGTGTCCGACAAAAGGTCTAAGAGGGGGGTTTTGTGCGTTGTACGATTATTATTCATCGTACGATTGTTGATTTATCATTGATATGACTTAGGGAAGAAATCCTTGTGAAGAACTCAAGTCGGAACCCTTCCGTTCGTTGTCTTCTTCGTGGTTCAAGCTTCCCGGTCGAACCGTGTTCTTCGGGATCTTCGGTAACGTTTATTAAGGCAAGTATACATTTATGATTGTACGTTCTCGACTTTGAAAGTATGAAATATTGATTGTATGATTATTTCTAGCCACTCCGGGACGGGCCTATGGTCCTCTGAGGGTTTCGTAGCCTCTGGTGCGATTCCATGGTTGATATGAACGAACCGTTTCTACGGCATTCATATGAAATAATGTTGGCATGTAATGAACGAACCGTTTTGACGGCATTCCTACATGTAACGGCGTATGATATGAACGAACCGTTTTTACGGCATTCACATACGTCTTGAGAATTTAGTCATTCCGGAATACTAGTCTTAAATTGATGAATTGACGGATATTGATGAATTGACGGATTACATTTACTTTATTGTCGAGGAGTATTATGTTTCATATTGTTATACTTGCACTAGCTATTCGACGGCTAACCCCTTTATGGGGGAAATACGTTTCATGTATTTCAGGTTCCAGGAGAGCGGACAGACGGGTACCGGGTCGGCAGGAAGATGATGGGCAAGTGTGATACTGTGTCTTGTCTCCAGTTATTTTCTTGGATCCCTCCATTCAGTGTTGTTGTACTGGAATGGATTTTTAAATCCTCGAGTATTGTATTTCAGTTTCCTTGATGTTCCGGCCTGTGTTGCCGAGGTATTGAGTTGTGCAGCGATGTATATGGTTTCATTGGTTATGGTTTTGAATACCATTTGTATCGTCTTTCTTTCTAATGTATGTAGACCTTACGGTCAAGTTTATAGTTCCGCGTATGTTTAGCCTTGTGGGTCCCACTGCGGGGCTCACGGCGCTATAATATACCCTGAATAACTTGGGGGTGTTACAGAATATGGTGTCAGAGCTTAGGTTTATGGATACCTAGGCTGTCGGTCTTTTGGGTCGATTGAGTCGGCATTTGCCCACAGTATCACTACTCTGCCATCATCACAGTGCGACCGGTACTTGTAAGTCCTCTCACTCTTCTTGTATTCTTCTTAATCGTTTCGTTATAGCTTGGTATTCTTGGGAATTGGTCACTTCGAGAAGGTGCGATTTGGATTATACTTCCGCACATGTGTGCCTTTCAGAATGTTGACTGAAAGTAGGAAGAATCGTGGTCGTGGTCATGGACGTGAACTCTTCCTTGAGATTTTGTTAAGTTGTTAATTGCGATAGTGGTGTGTATCGGTATTATGTTGAGACTTTGTTTAGGAGTGGCATGCTAGTATCACGGGAGATCTTCGACTTCACTGACCTGTAAGTATGTTGTTCGGATTATTCGATAATTCTTGGTTATCTTGGTGATTTTGGATTTTCCGTTGAAATGTTGTTTGTACGAGTGATTGTAAGTTTCGAGGACGAAACTTATTTTTAAGGGGGGTAGAGTGTAATACCCCGATTTTTCGGATATATTTTTTCATTTATATATTGGATATCGTGGATGGTTAATTATGCTCGAGGACGTTGAGAACGTTTGAAAATGTTATTGAATTGAGTATATGTATTGATTTTGCCGTATGCTCGTATTTGGTATGTCATGACTTTGGACAGGAATTGTTGAAATTGGCTAAGTATGGAATTATTACGTACGTTAATAAGGTGAGATTAACTACGTAAGATTTGAATGGTTACGACGTTAAGGCTAAGGTATTACGTGCATGCGAGGCATCGGACGGAACCGAGTCCTGATCGGCAGATGAGACCCTGTTTCGGAAACTTTCGGCGGAGGATGTTGACAGGTGAGTCAACGTACGTGTTACGTACGTTATACAAGACGTGTTACGTACGTTATACAGGACGTGTTACGTACGTAACACAACCATTGTACCGTAGCAAGTCAACTGGTATATTACGTACGTTTTATGGTATGGGTTACGTACGTAATGGACTGCACGGAATGAGACAGTGAGTTGGTCACGTACATTATGGATATTGGATTACGTACGTTAAAGTTGTTACGCACGTTAAGAAAGGACACTTACGTACGTGATGAGGGTGCAATTTATATATTGAAGTGTTGCCTTTCATTTCTCTCACGATCCTTTGAGATATTTCTCTCCAAAACTCGTCCCTCTTCACTTTTAAGAGTGTTCTAAACACTTTTAACATGATTGTGAGCTTGGAATCATGGAATTAGAGCTTGGTTATGGAACTATTGTTGATTCTTGAAGTGATTTCTTGTGTTTTCCATATTCTATGAGGTTTATGTTGAAGGAAGATAATGATATGCTTTGAATATATTGATTATGATTATGGAATCATAGAGTTCTTGATGTTCTTGAGGCCATATGATGACTATGATGATTTGATGATTCTTGGAGTGGAGTTCAATTATTCTTTCTTCGTGGTTCGTCCATACAAGGTAATCCTCGTATCCCTTTGATAGTGGTTTTTTTTTTTTAGGATTACTACTTGGGAGGGAGTATGTTGGGAATCGTGTATTTCGATGTTCGTCTTATTTCAATGTAAATGCACAAATTGGATTGTACTTTTATCCGCTGCGTGAGTATTTTTGAAATGGATGTTGGTATTTTGCCAACTGAAATTTTATGTTGTAAAACCGATTCCCTAAACTGAGTTTTTGGCATTTTTAACCTTGATCGTTTTGACGGTATTTGGAAAATGATTTTTTTTTGTATTTGAAAAATATTACCGTCATCAGTCTTTTTGACATTTTTTTGAAATAATGTGGAAAATTGTGCTTAGCCTGGTAGATCCTTGTGATAACGGTTTATGGCGTGTAATATTCCCGTGGAGGATGCAGGGTGTTACAATCTTGGTATCATGTGATAATGCTATACGAGATTTATTGGAATTGTAATAAGAGATTTCGGATGTTGATATGATTATTGAGATCTTCTTCATATGATGATAAGGGTTTGTTGCGCTTCTTGAGGTTGTATGAATGACATGATGAAGAAAACCCTAAACATGGAGATATATACCTCGGATATGTTGTTCTGAACGTGATTTCGGATATTTCATGTTCTTGCAGAACTCTTGAATTATCTGAGGTGATGAAATTTTTAAGAAGTGTTGATGTTTTGAATATGAATATGGAATATTCATATCTAGAGCTAAACTATGTGTTGGAAATAATGTTCGTATAGGAAATACGAATGTGATTATGAGCTTGATGAGACTATTATTCATCTCTGAATTTGGAAGCCCATACGTACGGAGCAAATATTCAAATCGAATGATTGGATTATTTGATAACCTTTTTAATATGATTATCTATTGTTTTGAACCAGTCGGATGATTCGAATTGATGACGGTTATAAGTATATTTTAACGATGGATTTACGAGAGGGGAACCTTGTCAATTCATTGTTTAAGAATTGAGTTTGGAATATTTAGACCCTTATTATGGGTCCGAATTAGTTGCTGATATGATCATCGGATTTCGGCTCGTATTGTGGGCAGGATTTGTAAGTGTCTGAGTTGGATTGTTCGTGTGATTAGTCGAGATATGGTAAAACGATTGAGTTCGTGGTTTGGTGGTATTGATATTGGTCGTCATCGAACCGGTTAATTATCAATCCTTCGTTTTACAATAAGATATGATGTTTGATAATAGATTATGACTGTTGTGTTGCGGTTAAGGTTGAAGGGTTCGTAGATTAACTTGGTCGGGACTGAGGAACTCGTAAGACGAAATCAACTGAATTGGTAACAGTACGTTGTATTGATATCGAGGCAAGTTTTATACTTGTACTGGTCAATGAGATTAATGTTATCGTGTATGTGTATGAATGCGTGTATCATTTCGAGACTTGTTCTCTTTATGATTGTATTGATATCAGGGGATTGTTTGACGCGACGCCCGTCGGCAAATTATGCCAAATTTTACTATTGTTTGTTTAAGTCCGGTTCGAGGCATTACGATACTTGTTGGTAAAGTTGCTATCGATAGCCGGTTCGCGGTATCGATGTATCGATTATTATTGTTCGCGAATAATGTCGTTCTGAGACATCGTTGAATCTTTGTCGTCGAATTGGAACTGTTGCTATGATGTTGCGTTAACCGATTGGGGACGTTTGATATATCCTTTTGTCATCTCCGTTTCGGTGGTCGGTTTAAGACACCGGGACATCTATTCTATCGTATCATTGATTATTGATTGACCGTTCCAAGGTAATCGAGGTATTGAATTGGGACTATCGAAGATAATTCCCATCCGTTGTCAAAGGTATTCTTATCCATTGTATCGTTTTTATCGATTGGCCATTCTACGGTAATCGAAGTATTGAATTGGGACTATCGAGAAGAGTTCCCATCCATTGAGTTATTATTGTCGTGTTGGCCGACTCAAGGCAGCACACTATTATTCTTGTGAACTCGATAATTTTGTGATCGTTGAGGGTTGTGGATTTCCCGAATTGTGGTGCTGTGATTATTGCCGTGTTAATCGGTCCTTAGGGAATTCTGATTCAAGGATGGTTGTTTTGAATATCGTTGGTCGTGTCGATCTTTCATTATTCGTGTGTCATCGTTCACTTGGTGAGTCGTATGATCCGTATTGGATGTTTTATCCCTTGAGTTTCGTTGTCATGTTGTATCGTGGCATATCTGGAATCATGTCTGCGTGCCGATTGGTTATGTGCAGGATTTTTAGCCAGGCACTCGATGGTCATGCGTGGATATTTCCGCATTGGACCGTGCACACGAGACGTAGTTCTTGAGGCTAATTAGGTACATTGTCACACGTATATTCTGGATTCCGTATACGGGGTGGACATGTGCACGGACACATTTCCGGATCGGGCGTACTGTGATGTCCCTCTTGAGCTTTATTGATTGATCGTTCGTAGTCCATGTTGTATTGGGTATGTCCGACGATTTGCGACTGGTTGTTCATACGCCGAGGGGTATGTCCGACAGTCAGGTTTGCTTCTTTGAGATCTGTATTGTGATGATTTACAGCTTTGGGCTGTTCGGCTTTCAGGCCATTGTGATGTATCGGTATTTCCGTTGGAGCCTTCGGGCATTGTGAATTCATATCTTTTTCGGCATTGGTTTGGTTTACCTTCGGGTAATGTATTGTGGTGTTCTATATTGATGATTCGCCGTTTGGGCGTAAGTTTCAGTTCTTGTGTATCTCGTTGAGTTTTTCCTGGCGAAATATTTCTTCTCCCTACCTATTTTAAGTTTCGGGACGAAACTTCTTTTAAGGAGGGTAGAATGTAATACCCGTAATTTTGATACCCGGAAATTTTCTATTTTTGGCGGAAGTCTATTTTGACGACTTACTTGGGACTGTTTCGTCATCCTGAGAATGATTAATTCTACACTTTTTGTCATCCGAGTTCGTTTCGGTATCGTTCTGTTGAAATCCGTGTTCTTTAGCGACTTTTTCACGTACGAGTTCGACTTTGTTAAATCACCATAAATTCTTGGAAACTCCAAAAATTCTGAATCTTTGCAATATTATAAAGCATCGAGTTAGCTTTCCAATGGTTCAAACGGTGAGTCAATCGGAGTCCGGGAGGGAGTTATGGTCAAGTAGCTAAGTCACTCTCATTTTCCAGTTGGCCAAAACCGCTGTACCGGTGCCGCGGCACACTGGCTGAGCCGCGGCACCGCCGAGCCACAGGAGCGAATTTTGGGCCTGTGCCGCGGCACACATATCTTGAGCCGCGGCACACATGATGATTACCCCTATATCTGCGTTTTTCTGCGCGTTTCAACCGATATTTCTCATTTCTTCACCATCACACGAGAGGAAAGGCTTGAGAGAGGGAGGTTTCTTCACCTATCACTTGAGTGTGTGATTCCTCTTCATCTCTTTTCAATTGTGAAGCCCGGATCATCGTCCTATCGCGTGCTCTTCGAATCGTAGTGCTTGAATCTTCAAGAGGTAATTTCTTCAACATCTTGGATTTCGATTTTGTATTGGGTAATGATGTTTTGGATGTTAAAATCATGGGGTATGAAGTGATATACGCATGATTATGGACTTGTTGGAGTATTCATCGGATTATTGAAAGATTTTTCAAGAACACTTCGAATTTTATGTTGGAAATTGGGGATTTTGTTTGACTTCATCCTTTTAATCCGTAGTAATTTAGATTAGTGATGGATTGATGATGATTTAGGTGTATTCTATCATTTCCATCGTTATTTCACGGTTGGATTGTATTGATTCGTCGTTTCGGTTGAGTTATTAGTCGACGCCTTGAAGGTGTCCGACAAAAGGTCTAAAAGGGGGGTTTTGTGCGTTGTACGATTATTATTCATCGTACGATTGTTGATTTATCATTGATATGACTTAGGGACGAAATCCTTGTGAAGAACTCAAGTCGGAACCCTTCCGTTCGTTGTCTTCTTCGTGGTTCAAGCTTCCCGGTCGAACCGTGTTCTTCGGGATCTTCGGTAACGTTTATTAAGGCAAGTATACATTTATGATTGTACGTTCTCGACTTTGAAAGTATGAAATATTGATTGTATGATTATTTCTAGCCACTCCGGGACGGGCCTATGGTCCTCTGAGGGTTTCGTAGCCTCTGGTGCGATTCCATGGTTGATATGAACGAACCGTTTCTACGGCATTCATATGAAATAATGTTGGCATGTAATGAACAAACCGTTTTGACGGCATTCCTACATGTAACGGCGTATGATATGAACGAACCGTTTTTACGGCATTCACATACGTCTTGAGATTTTAGTCATTCCGGAATACTAGTCTTAAATTGATGAATTGACGGATATTGATGAATTGACGGATTACATTTACTTTATTGTCGAGGAGTATTATGTTTCATATTGTTATACTTGCACTAGCTATTCGACGGCTAACCCCTTTATGGGGGAAATACGTTTCATGTATTTCAGGTTCCAGGAGAGCGGACAGACGGGTACCGGGTCGGCAGGAAGATGATGGGCAAGTGTGATACTGTGTCTTGTCTCCGGTTATTTTCTTGGATCCCTCCATTCAGTGTTGTTGTACTGGAATGGATTTTTAAATACTCGAGTATTGTATTTCAGTTTCCTTGATGTTCCGGCCTGTGTTGCCGAGGTATTGAGTTGTGCAGCGATGTATATGGTTTCATTGGTTATGGTTTTGAATACCATTTGTATCGTCTTTCTTTCTAATGTATGTAGACCTTATCGGTCAAGTTTATAGTTCCGCGTATGTTTAGCCTTGTGGGTCCCACGGCGGGGCTCACGGCGCTGTAATATACCCTGAATAACTTGGGGGTGTTACAGAGGCAACCCATCATTTTTACTTATTTTCTAGTTAGTTGTTTTTATTTGATTTTTAGTTATTAATTTTTTCTTTGTTTTTGTTATTTCGTTTGGATTCGTGTATTCTTGTTGTCCCTTATTTCTCTAATATTTTTATATAACCCCAATGAGTTATTATTCTTCATATTCTAGTCTTTCTTGATTTAATGTCTATTGTTATCTCATGACTAGAGACTAAGTTTGGGGGTCCCTCGTGATGCTGGGCATTATTTGAAGTATGGATTGGCCGACGTTTCCACTCAGACAAGTGGTGGTGTTCAAGAAGACGTTTGGAATAAGTTTCACTGTTCCTTATCTTTTTTATTTTCACATGAGTTATGATTGATGATTTTATGTGTAGTGGAATTGATTTACTTGGGTATAAATTGCGATTGCTTTATTGTCCTTGCATGCTGTGATGGTTTTGTTCAAAAACGTGAATTTCTCGTGAATTTTTCGTGCTTCCATGTTTAAAACTGATGTTACGATACTGATGTCTCTTTGAAGAAACGGTTGACTTTTGGTCGAGTTGCATTCAGCGATTTCTGCTTCTGTTGAATACTCAATTAGGTCCGAAATTTTATCGTTTTTGTAGAAATTTTAGCAGATAAGAAAGGAGACATACGTGTTTTCAAATCACCGTTTATACGTTTGGTTAAACTTTTCGCGTAGCTAGTCGTCCAGTAATATGAGTCTTGTTGGCACTTGGATTGAGTCTAGAGTCGGACAGTCTTTCCAAAAAGACGAGATATTAGTTGTTCTATGAGGGGAAGTCTAGTAACCGGGGGTATTCACGTGACCCGTTGTTTACTCTCGCGTAAAACGATGACCCTGAATAGATTAATAATTTAGAAATATCGCATTACCGATGATGGGAAGCCTAGTAACCGGGGGTATTCACGTGACCCGTTGTTTACCCTCGCGTAAAAACAGCAACCTTGACATGCGGGAATAGCTATCCGAGTTGTTTCTCCGCTGTGGAGGGGAACTTAGTAACTAGAAGCATCCATGTGCCCCATGAGTGTCTTTTACGTCAAACGGTTTCCCAAGACATGAGAATGGAATTCCACCCTAGGATCATCCCGATGAAATATCCCGAGAGCCGAAACCTAGTGGTTAACTCGAATCATATTATTGATCATACATAAGGGAATGTTGTCCTAAGAGTAATTTTGATAACGAAACTCTTGAATTTTGCCACTAAACTGTGGGACTGGGCGAATTTGGCTTGTTTAATCTAACCCTTCATATTGACGGTCGGTTAAATTCACGCTTGTTAATCTTTGAGCTGATTTTCTTCATGAACGATTGATTAGGACTGAAATTGGTTACTTAGTGGAATCAATGTCCTAGATGTGACTCGCTATTACGATACTTGTACTATTCTTTGAGATTTTCAGGGTAGTATTGATTAAATTGAGCACTATAGATTTGCATGATTATTCACGATACATTTTGTTTAAAATTGATAATTTTTGCTTGAGGACAAGCAAAGGCTCAAGTTTGGGGATATTTGTTAGGCGCATTTTTATGCGCTTTTATATCATTATTTTATATCCATCTTGAGCCTAATTCAGCATAAATGAGCTTTTAAAGCACTATTCTTATATGTTTTACAGGAAATCGGAGTTCGGAATCCAAAACAATGAAAAACGGGCGAAAAACAGCAGTTTTTGGTCATGAGCCGCGGCACACACCAAATGAGCCGCGGCACACGAAGACAACCAGAGAACGCTGCACACACTGTACTGTGTGCCGCGGCACACACCAAGTGAGCCGCGGCACAGGAGGAAAAAGGCGCCCAGGCAACAGGCACTGAAGGATAGGGGCCGCGGCAGAAATTAAGTGAGCCGCGGCCCACCGGCGGTTGTGCTGAATATTCCGGGTTTCTGGGCCGTTTTGGAGCCTGTTCTCGACCTAATCACCCGGACGCGTTTTGGAGGCTGAGGACTGCTATAAATAAGCATTAAAGGGCTGAAGAAAAGATGGATTGGACAAGGAGGAAGCATCGATAGCTGGAGAGAAGAACACAGGGAGGAGATTTGTGGGCGACGACAAGACCACAGATCCCTATGGTTTTTCTTAATTTTTCTGCATCTTAGTTCCTAGATCTATTCGAGTAGAATTTTGATTGTAACCGATTACATGACAGTTTGAGTTATTTATTATTATTTCGATTTACTCGTTATTCTATTGAATTGGATTCTTCTTACTGTTCTTAATGCTTTTTAATTGTCTGGCCAACAATTAATTTGTTTTGAATGTCTCTATGGATTCGGGAGATGAAATTTAGGCATAGTTCTTGCGAGACGAATCATAATTTTCGTGAGATAGGAATATACTCATGCGAATTGTGAAGCCTTTTTATTTTGGGGATTCTTGAACTGTTTTAGCTATAAATTATCTAATTCGAATAGGGATATATCGAGTTAATAATTCGTAGTATTTTCTATCGACCTTGGGAAAGGCTTTAGAATAATTTAGGAATTCCTGGCTTACAATCAATTGAATAAAAGTGAATTGAATTGAATAAATATCATTCCTGATTGTTTGAGGTGAAAATCATAATCCTACACCCTTATTAGTATTATTATTATTATTAGTACTATTATTTATTTACGGCAATTAGTTTAGATATAAACTCTATTTAATTGTTCTTCAAATAAAATTGTGAGTCGACTATATTTTGGTACTTAGTGAAATCAGTCCTCGTGGGAACGATACTTTACTTATCACTTTATTACTTGTTGACACCGTGCACTTGCGGCATATTGTGAGGGATATTTCCACAACAGTACTTATAGTGGTCTTGGAGGTGGGGTAATCCTCTACTAATCTACTTCTCTCCAAACCAGTTGGAGATAAATTCACTATAACTTTCAACCAGTGATAAAGGTTACAATGAATTTTCCCTAGTTACAACAGCTTCCAACCACTGGAAACCCGTGACCGTTGCAACTCCTTTGACTGCCTAACACCTCCTGCTTGAAAACCCATGGATGCCTCAACAACTTCTCGAGCTGTCTATCACATTCCAATCAAGAACCCGTGGATGCCTTGTCAGTCACGAAACTTCTGAAAACCTCATTCACAGAAGTACCCTGAACTCAAACTTTAAAGACAAGAATTTTTGTCTTCTCCAACTAAAGAGCTTCTTCGAATATGACTGTTCACGGTTTGCTCTTCCTGATGCTATTTGTTCACTGTGATTGCTTTGGTCGTTTTGATCGCTTGTATGTATTGTTCGCATCGTACTTAGCTCAGTTTATATCTTCAGGTATTTATAGTACGATCCTTGAGCATTTCTTCATATCCGTTGCACTTATTGTAACAAATCCGTCCATTGGAGAGTGGACTTCTTTGTTTATCTTTATCAATCCATTGCAAGGCTCGATTCCCTTTTTAATTGCGACCGTTGTGAAGACTTTCTTGTAATAGCACCGAATTCTTGATTAGAATAAGTATAAAGTCCTTAGAACACGGATCTTGATGAATATTTAATTCCTTGATTTCCGGGAATCTTTCCAGTTTGTCTCCCTACGTCCCCATGTGACTTTCCATGATTGTTGGCTTTTCAACTCTTGCTGACATGGAATGAGTTACTTGGCTGGTCACTTATCTGATCTCTTTTGGTCAAACTGTCTGATGTGCAGTCAACCCTATCTGGTGTCGGACTTCTCTGATATATCTTTTCTAAGATGAAGTCATCTGTCCTGATGAATCTTCTCTGATCTGACGATCTATCTGAAGTCTTCTGACCTGATGAATTTTATCTGATCTGATGGTCAAACTTCAGTTGACTGGACTTCGTATGATAACTTGACTGCAGATTGGTTAAAATTCTCTGATATTCCTGTTTGACCAGGACTTCTCTGATAACAGGTTGCTTGATGATAAGTCGTCTGTGGTCAACCTTATCTGATCAGTTGAGTTGACCAAGACTCGGCTGATAAACACTTGTCTGAAACTCGGCTGCTACAGTGTTTTGGTCAAACCTCTCTTATGTTCCTTTTGACCAAAACTTATCTGATATTTGAACTTGCCTGAAGTCTGTTCTATACTTAGCCGCTTCAAGACTTAGCCTAACTTATAGGGCCTACAGAAGATACTCATTTGGTTCTTCTTTACATTTTGCCAAGTACTTAAACATACATTTGAATAATCAATTTAATACAGGGATGACATCATCAAAATCTAATAGGTATTGCTAACATTGCAGTGAATGGTGGATCACGGATTACCATATGTATATTCATATTGTCATGTTAAGTAATGCATTGTGGGTCTTCTCGTAGGGGAAGTTTGTAAGTTGTTATTATTTCATTGAATTGTCGAATAATCTCTTGTTGTATAATTATTATACTTGTACTAGCATCGTTTTGATAATGCCTTGGGGGTGGCATGTATTTTATGTTCAGAATCCTAGGGAGCGGGAAAATAACCATAGGGGTAACATGATGACAAGGGTGCACAATGATGTTGGTTGCCCAGAGAAGTTCTTGGAGTCTATGTTTGTGTTTGAATAAGTACTCGAGTACAATGCTTCTTTATGTTGATTTGAATGGTTATGTATTGATGAATTTTTTTCATTATTGTCATTTACTAAAAAGAAATGGTTTGTAATAATAACTCCATTGCTGGTAATTTAATAAGTGTTTGTTTTCTTTATTACCCTAGTAAATCTTTACATAAAGGATTTACGGCACAGTAATAATCCTGAATATATCGGAGTGTTACAGATATGACTTCCTCTGCTCGAGTAGAAGTTCTAATAGATTTTCAACTTGGTCATCGAACTCAAAGGACGTGTCGACCGTGGGGGTATGATCTGCACAAGGAATAATTGATGAATGTTAGTAAAAAACGAACATAACCACGAAAGATAGAAACTTACAGATCTTGGAAATGAAATTCTCCGGGACTCTCAGCCGCTCGTCCATAACGCCGGGCTCACCCTCCTCTCTAGATATCATCCAATCCCCATGTTAGCCACAGTATACAATATAAACGACTTAAAAGGGGGGTTGAATAAGTTGTATCTTTTTTCCATGTTTGTTTGTGTAGCGGAAGTATAAGGTTAAGTTGTTGTAGATATAATTGAATGGTCTCCTGTTAGCTTGGTGCTTACAGGGTTTTTATGATATGTATACAAAATCACACAAGCTGATAGAAAACAGTAAAGACAGTAAGTAAAGATATACTAATTAAAGTGGTTCGCGGTAAACCCCTCTACTTCCAGTGCTCCTCCACACAGGAGTAAATTGTTTGTTAAAATCATGGCGTACATAACTATATGATTTTAACTAAACATGTCGTTGTATTGTTCACACAGATTGATACAGCCGACAACAGCTTTGGCTATTCAAACAGATTGGCTTTGGCTTCTTCGACTCGATTCTTCTCACACAGGTTGAAGCTTCTTCCTTAGCGCTATTCGTACCAAACAGGTCAGACATAGCTAAGCTTAGTCCACATAGGGCTAAGTAACTCAACAGTAAGACTGGTAGGACAAGATTGAATGGCACCTGTATGCTTGAAGAGCTTTCACTGTAAGTGTGTTGTTCGTGTTGAGGACTTGTATATTTCTTCTCTTTTAATGAAACTGTATGCTTGAAGAACTATAGTACTCTTGTAAGCTTGATATTCAGATTGTCAAGGTTCTTCAATGTCTTCTTGCTTGGAGATATTTATAACCTTAGAAATAGATCCATTATAAATGTAGTCGTTGGTCGGCCGGTGAGATTAAGATTTTTATGATTGGCTACTTCAGAATGTTTTGAATTAAAGGCGATTCACATTTAATGCTTCAGGCATTCTTTTTTACCAATATTAAATGCTCTTCAAATTGTAGTCTCTTCGGCCGCATTAAATGTTGTCCTATCAGCATTAAATGCTACTTTAACCGTGAATACTTTATGAATAAAAAAGATTTTCTTTCTCAACAGTGTCAAGCTTCTTAAGTCCTGTTGGATTTATGTTTTACTTTTCCTAAGTAAAACACCTACAGCATTGTTTGCTGTATCCAACAACTTCGTCTTGATGTATCTTGAAGACTAAGCTGTAGGATATGACTCTTGGCTTGTTGAAAGATATTGCGTTGTATGGATAGGCTATATGAAGTTTTCCTAAAAACGTTCATACTTGGATGATATTCTGACTTTGAAGATTCTTGTTGTATGAGAAAATTATCAAAACATCAGGAGGATTTTTCCTAAAAATCCCCCCCTTTTGATAATGTCAAAACCTCTAATAAAGAGGGAATGTCTTCAAGTCTTCTACCGAATGATCTGATCTTTGAGTCTTAGACTAAAGATTTGAACTGTTTGCAGGTAAGTTCTACAATAATACATCTTATAGGACTAAGAATATTACAACTTAATTTATGATTGGCGCATAGGCACAATCTTATAGGAAGTAATCCTATTTGAATACAACATAATCTATGAACTGTTCGCAAACCAGTTCTTATAGCTTGAGACTTATCAATGTTTTACACTTAGTAAAACATTTCAACACAATATAATCCAAGTAATAGAAGTAGATAACGAGCTGTAATCTTTTGAAGTATAGGGTATTTTATTACAATGCTGATTGCAATTAGAGCTTAAATCAAAAAGCAGGAAACAATTAAATGCAGCTAACATATTTTTATCCCCTATAATACTGATGTTTCCATGTCTTCCGAGGGTGGTCATGCTCGGTTCCCTTCCACCAGTTGACTAGGGAGTCTCTTCCTCGATCCTGATAGATGTTCCTTCCTTCTTGGGATATATCGTAGGAAAGAATCCAGTCTTCCTGGTGGGTTAGCTGTTCACCTTTTTGAATCTTAGATTTCAGCTTAATTTGAAGTACGATATTTCCTTCCGCTAGGAGCCTTGAGACCTTCTTGGCAGCATCCTTCAGTATTTTGAAGTGATTAAACATGGTCGATTCCCGGATGAGAGTGCAAAAACATCTCATCAGTTCATGGTACTTCCTACTTCCATGCCTTCAACTCTTCAACTGATGCCTTTCTGTCTGTTGGGAGTCTGGTTTTAGCGGGATTCTGTAGACTGTTTTTCCAAGAAAAGTTGGGATACTGGAACTGGGGATGAAAACCAGTTACGCTGTATCTTATGGCTTCTCGACCTAGCCCGGGTCTGGATAGTTTCTCGATTGTGGTTGGAACACTATCGTCCAATATGGCCTCCATCTCCTTCTCCTTTTCCGATCGCCACCTCCTACTAGCCTCTCGAGCCTCTTCCCCTTTTCTAGCATTATCAAGGTTAGACACCTTACCGTGAATATCCTGAAGAATATCAATTGACTCGTCCTGCTTGTCCTTGAGATCTTTGATGCAGTCCATGAGACTCGCAACCACTGCTTTAAGAGGCGGAAAGCCTCTTCTGCAGCTCACATATTTGGCTTCTCCAGCTCACATATTTTCCTGTTCTTGCTTCGGGATTCGCTCTTGATGCTGCTTCAGCTTATTTAGGGCTTGTCATAATGAATTGGGCATATTGTGGAAAACCTCTTATACATCTTGCACAACCCTCTGCAGCTTTGGGAGTTCATCCTGAGCAGTTTCGTGCATCTAATCGAGCTTCTTGCCAACATCGTACAGGGTTTTGATAGCGTCCTGTAAGAATACGGTTTGGCGACCGATTTGCTGAAGTTTCTCGATCCTAGCTTTAGTGCAGGGAGAGTTGGGGTGAGCGATCTTGGAGTCAGATGACTCTCTAAGATGTTTGAGAATAACGTTGTAAAGGGGCCTATGAGGTTCATAATCAACCTGGAAATCCTCTTCTGATCCGGATAGGGATCCTGTAGGGAGATGAGTGGATACCTGTTGGGGAGCGGGAACCTAGGATGGTTCCGCTGATGGTGCTGTATGGGAGACAGAGGGGACTGATTCCTCTCGTCTCTTGTTGGTTTGTGAAGCCTGGGGTACTGGAGAGATTGTGTCCTCCGACTGGCTCTCATCTTCCGCCTGTTCCTTAGGAGGGACTGAATCCTCCTGTTGGACCGCACGGATTCCATCTTCTCCGGTCGGAGGGATTGATTCCTCTTGTGCGGGAGATGGGGGTTTTGATACAACATAATTCCCTTGGCCATCTGCAGTCTTGGACTTGGCAAACTCTTTCTCACGAGCCTCCTCATGGGTCATCCTCATACCTATTTGAAGGTTAATGTCGTCTCCATCTGAGTCGAGATCTGAGTGATGGCTAGGGCTCTGAGGCTTGTCATTGGACTGCGGCTTCCCTTTCAGTCGGGCCTTTTTCTTTGCCACAAAGTAAGATGTGATCAGTTCATGGCAAAAGGGATTATCCCATCTGATCAAGACCTCGACGTTATGGGTGTCCGTGATTTCCAGAACAAATAACTCTTCCTCTTTCTAGTCTTCCTAATTATACAGGGAGTCATATAGGGAGACCCTGTAAGCTTTCCACGTCTTGAAGCGTTCAATTTCCTATTTGATCTGGACTTGGAGGAGTGTTTTATTGATCATATCCGTAGGGGAGGGACTCCGAATAATGGAGGGTTCTATTATCTGGTTGGGATCCTCTACAGGTAAGGGAGCCTGTTGAGAATCCCTATTAGGGTGGGAGGGTGACTCCTTACAGGGGTAGGAGCCCTGTTAGGAGTGGTGATAGTTGGCTCCAAAGGGGCAGCCGATTCACCGGTATCTTCCAAATTTACAAACGACTGGTCATCCGTCATACCCGTCACAGGCTCAGAATATGTTGAGAGAGCAGCTAGCGTTTCTTCCATAAGGGTTGCACCTTGTTGGATAACTAATGTGGCATATTTATCAGACCCAAAAGATTCAAGTTCCTCTAATGTAAGACCATCAAAGGGCAGCTTGTACAGTCGCTCGAGGTGTTCCCAGTTGATGGAGATCTTCTTCTCCTGGACAGTACTGATGATGGCTGTGAGGATAGAGCCTTTCTTTTCAGATGCGTATATGAACTCAGCGTCAATGAAGAATTCTTCTATGATTTGCTCATCGTAGTTATCAGGGTGCAGACTACCCAAACGGTAGAGACCAGTTTGCTTGACATGCAAGATGATTAATTTCATCCCCGCCATGTCCTCATCTTCAGAAATAATGCGCTCTTGAAAAACAGAGCGAGCAAAAATTTGACCATAAATGATCATGTCCTTCTTTTTCACTGAGAGAGATGAAGTTTGAGAAGAAGACATATTCGCAGAGATAGGCAGAAAGTAGGTTAAAAGATTGAAGGTTATGTAGGCTGTATGTTGTAGGCTCGATAATTATGCAGAAAGCGTAAAAAGTTTGTGGATCAGCATACTGGCCCTTTTATAGTGTGCAGGCAAGCTACATTACAGTGAACGGTCAGATTTAAGGGATTGGAACCATCTTTGTATGAACGTACAAGATGAATTTAGATGTAACTGGTACGTCTAATTTGTCAGTTTTCGAAATTAATGACCAGTCCAACTTCTGACATCTTTCGGCTTCCATTATTGCGCGATACTGCAGTTTGAATTTTAAAATTGGGAGCTTTAAGGCATTGAAGTCCATGTATCGTTTTAGTATTGAGAAATAAATTGTTTTAAATTTAGTCGACTAGAAACAGTTTGTAAGGTTCAAGAGAATGAATTCAGATACACCTAAAATATTAATTGAAATCCTATAGTATATGTGATGTATCCACGAAAATGTAGTTCCCCCTTAAGAGGTACATATAGGACTCAATTCTTATAGTAATTTTGGATTAATACTGTATACTTGGGTCATACTGAGTTCTCCCTTAATTAATGCACATGTCATCTGTAGGAGGGTAATTATGCCTTCTTCTTCCTACGGTAAAGGTATAACTTGGAGTTCTGAGTGTATGATTAATTAAAGTGGACACTGTATTCATGGGTCTTACAGCATTCCCCCTCAATTGATGAATAAAATGTAAAAACTTACAGGGAGTCAAATTGTACCATTCCCAGTTCTTGGGGAGCATGCAGAATCTGGTGGTGCTGTGAGGTTTTTTAAAGATGTTGGCTAACTGAACGTCTGTATGAATCTTCTCGATCCGGACATCTTTATTCTCAACATTCGAATGAAATGATGCTTCATATCAATATGCTTAGTCCTTGAGTGCAATACAGGATTGTGCGTGATTGCGATTGCACTCGTGCTATCACACAAGATTGGAGTCTCTCTTACATTGATGCCACAGGCCTGCAGCTGTTGTTGCATCCAGAGAATCTGCATACAGTAACTTCCAGCAGCATAGTATTCGGATTCAACTCTAGAAAGCGAGTTGGCCAATTTTTTTCTCACTAAACCATGACACAAGTCTTGGTCCAAGAAAGTGACAAGTCCCTTTCGTGCTCTTCCTATCCAACTTATAGCCTCCAAGATCCGAGTCACTGTATCCCATCAAATCAAATCCTCCTTCCTTAGGATACCACAATACTACATCGGTTGTTCCTTTTACGTGCTTAAGGATTCGTTTGGATGTGGTGAAGTGTGACTATTTAGGTGCTACCTGGTATCGAGCACACACTCCTTAAGCAAATTGGATATCATGTCGTCTGTTAGGTACAAAAGTGGGCCTATAAGCTCCCTGTAGAGTGATTGATCAACTGGCTTTCCAGCTTCCAGCACTTATCTGTGTGAAAGTGCTCATAGGGATGGACGATGATTTGGAATTGTTCATTCTGAACTTGTTGAGCAGCTCCTTGCCGTATTTCTCCTGATTGATGAATATACCTGTAGGAAGTTGTTTCACCTGCAATCCTAGGAAATAACTTAGTTCTCCCATCATACTCATTTCAAATTTACTTTGCATGAGATGAGAGAATCTTTGACATAAACCAAGGTTAGTCGAACAAAAAATAATGTCATCTACATATATTTGGACCATGATGAGATTGTCACCTTCCTGGATTTTAAAGAGGTTTTTGTCAACTGCACCTTTCTCAAATCTATTATTGATGAGATAAAGTGACAATGTTTTTTACCAAGCCAGAGGTGCTTGCTTGAGTCCGTACAGTGCTTTCCTTAGCCTGTACACAAGGTCTCCACCTTCCGTGTTGGCAAACCCTGGAGGTTGTTGAACATATACTTCTTCGGCTAGGTCTCAATTCAGGAATGCTCTCTTAACATACATTTTATATGTAATAAAGTTCTTGTGAGCGGCAAATGCTAAGAATATTCTAATGGCTTCTAGTAGAGCTACAGGGCAAATGTTTCATCATAATCTATTCCTTCTTCCTATTTGTACCCTTGGGTGACTAGTCTGGATTTGTTCCTGATAACAAGTCCGTTTTCGTCCTTTTTGTTTCAGAATACCCATTTGGTTCCTATGACTGCTTGATGGGTTGGTCTAGGAACTAGGTACCAAATATTATTTCTATCGAAACTGTTGAGCTCTTCTTCCATAGAAGTGATCTAATGAGAATTTTGAGAGCCCCATTGGTCGAAATAGGTTCAAATTGGGCTAGGAATACAGATAGAGTACACATGGCAAGTTTTCTAAGTTCAGCTTGGTATTTCCATATAGGGAATTGAGACTTTTCAGAATTGGATTCTGTCTCTTCCTATGCACAGAGTACAATTCCTTGTGTACTTTGTATTTTCTATGGGTGGTCAAACCAGCATTGATATATCCAATTATTTGCTCCTGGGGTTGATCTCTCAACCACCACTTGTCTAGTTCTAGTTTGTCATCCTGTGCTGTATCCTGATGAACTGTAGCCTCATCTCCAGCTTCTACAGCATCAGCTTCGACTGCTTTTATTCTTACAGCGGCGAGATTAATTTCCAGGTTCACAACAGCTTTAATTGGAGCCCGAGGGATTCCATCAATGGATATCGTCTGGATACCCTGGGTTAGGTCTTCTATTCTTGTAGGGTCACAATGGGTTCATCAAAGACTAAGTGGACAGATTCCTCCACTGTCCGCGTTCGTTTGTTAAATATTCTGAATGCCTTGCTGACAGAGGAGTATCCAACAAAAATACCCTCATCCGACTTTCCATTGAAGGTCTTTAGTTGATCCTTCCCATTGTTGAGCATGTAACACCTGCATCAAATATGTGAAAGTACGTAACCATTGGAGTTTTATTATTCTATACCTCGTATGTTGTTTTGTTTTAATACTTGTTGATATTTCAGCAGTTTTGTGTATAACATACTGTATTTGTTGCTTCTCCCCAGAAACGCTACGACAACTTGCTTGCGGCTAACATGGTTCTTGTTGCTTCTTTTAGCGTCTGGCTCTTTCTCTCGGCAACACCATTTTGTTGAGGGGTCCGCACAGTATTGCTCTATAAAGCGATTTGTTAATTTTGTGCCTCTATCGGAACGAATGGATACAATACTCAACCCTTTCTCATTTTTCAACTATTACAGGTGTTCCGGTAGCTTTGTGATAGTTTCTTTCTTCTTGTTCAGGAAGATATTCCAAGTATACCTGGAAAATCATCAACAATAACAAGACAATATTCCTTACCTCCTAGGCTAACAGGGTCTATAGGACCGTAGAGATCCATAGGTAACAAATCCAGGACCTTGTGGGTGGAAAGGTATGACTTGCTCTTTAAGGAGGTTTTTTGGCTTGCTGCCTTTCTGATAGGGTCCACAAACACTGTTTTTATGAAATGAGACATCGGGCAAGCCTCTGAGCATTCCCTATCGAGCTAGCTTGTTGATGGTCTTGAAATTCATGTGCGACGTCCTCTTGTGCCATAACCAGCTTTGATATGGCAGTGCCTAGCACTACTACGAAACAGACATTTAACATCATTTTTTTGTACAGTATCGGTTTCTAATAACTGATGTTAAACTTCGACTTTAATATCGGTATCGGTTGTTACAACAACCGAAGTTAGTTTTAACATCGTGAAATTTAACATTGATTTTGGGACAACCGATGTTAAATTTTGATATTTTAAAATTTTATTGGACCGCGGCTAACCCATCTAGCCCAATCCAGGACCAGCCTAGCCACTCGCCCAGCCACCCGCTCCAACCATCCGCACTAGCCACCCACCAACCTGCAACAAATACCATTTAAATTTTGTTGTTGGTGGCTTTTGAACTCATGACCTCTTGCTTGTGGAAGTGTGATATTACCACTCCGCCAGATGAACTTCTTGTACATTTTTTTTCTAAGTATTATATTTATATACTATATATTTATATAAATATTTTAACTTAATATATATTGATGTGTTATATTTATATACAATATACAATTATAAATATATATATATGTATATATATATATCATATAAATTTGTATATACTTGAATATGTATAATATAATTATATATTTATAAGTATATATAAATTTAAATATAATTGAATAGATATATAATATATAAATTTTCATATACATATTATAATATAAATATAAAACTATATATTAAGTTATATTATATACAAAAGTGATTTTAATATAAAAAATTTTAATGATAAAGAAAGTAATCTGACTTTACTGTAATGCACTTTTACGTAAAGATATATGTATATATTTTTAAATATAATTAAAATATTTTATATAGATTTATATATACATATCATAATATAGCCTTAATTATAACTAAGTATATATAATATAAATTTATATCTAAATATCATAATATAACTTAGAGATATATATTAATATTAATTATTTAAAAGTAATAAAAATATAAAACTATTTATTGATAAAATTAATATAGCTATACCTATATATATTATAATATAATTATATGTATACATAATTTAATGTAACTTTAAATATACAATATAATATAACTTAATATGTAAATATATATTATCATATAACTTTAAATATAATTGAATGTATATAGTATTACAATATATTATATCATAATATAAATTTAAAACATATATTAATATTATATATTTAAAATTTATAAAAATATAAATTATTTATTGATAAAAATATTAATATAACTATATATATTAACATAACTTAATATATATAAATATTATTTGATTATTTAAATATAACTAAAAATTATAATATAATTTAAATATATAATAATATAAATTAAACTATATATTAAGTTATATTATATATAAAAAATGATACAAAATCGTTTCCAGAAAAATCGATGTTAAATGAAAGAATTTAACATCGGTTCTACCAAAAACCGATGTTAAATTTTTCATTTTACATCGATTATTTCGAAACCGATCTGAAATTGAAGAATTTAACATCGGTTCTCTCAGAACCGATGTTAAATGACAATTTAACATCAGTTTTTAGCATAACCGATGTTAATTTGCTTTAAAATTTTCAATGATGCCACCGCATCATTTTTAACACCGGTTTTCCCAAAACCGATATTAAACGACCGATGTTAAATGTCTTTTTTGTAGTGGGTTCCCAGTCAACAATATACATGTTACCTGATCGACTTCCTGTAAGGACAATTTGCTTGGTCTTTCTGTCCTTCACCCTATAGTGATCTGCATAAAATTTGACCGAGAACTGTTTGTCACAGAACTTGCTAATTTGTACTGTAGTCCTTCAACATAGGCTATGAAGGTGACTTTGAATATTCCTACAAGCAGGGTTCATTTCCTCTTGTTCTTCTTTTGGATTTGTTACCAAATCACACCTTTGGACCGAGACCTTCTACATAATCTGACAACTTGCTGATATCTCCTGTCATATGGCGAGAACATCCGCTATCGAAATACCAGATGTCCTTCTCCTTGATATCCTATAATAAAAAAGATTAAGTATATTTCTTCTGATTTTTGGTTCCTTGATTATTAGTGCCTTTAGGTATCCATATTTGCGTGACAGCAATGAGTTTGCTGTATGTTCCATTTGGTCCTATTTTGCGCGATATACGTGGGGCAGGCACATAATCGCTGTAAGCATGGTTAGGCTAAAATTCTCCTGGGGTCCGTTAACTTAATTCAGGTGATGATTTAGTCCTTTATCTTTTTTCCCCCAAGTAAGTCCTTTATCTTTCAAATTTTAAGCAAAGTTATTCTTGGTTATGCTTTTCTGGTAACCTTGTTAACTGTTGTCCAGGTGGCTGTTAAGTTGGTCACGTTGATGCCAAATCAGATGCTGACTATCATCTTCTTCATTTGAACCTAGATCTCGTCTTTCATTATTGTTGAGTTCTGAAATCTGAAAATCTGAAAACCTGAAGGCTTGCACATAGCTTGTGAAACCTCGAAACACCATAACAATGGCTCCAATTTGCTCCAACGGGACACAGTCCATAAGTTACTACTCTGTTTCATTCGCTTCAAGTGGGAAACGTGCTCCTACGAAACCACCCAACTGCAGTTGGAACCAAAGCCGTTGTTCGCACCATCACCAAAGTTGGACCCAACAATGGCAAGACATTTTGGGGTTGCAGGCACTTTGTGGTAAGCTCGTGGCTTCTGTCATGGTGATTTTCTTTCTGCATATTCTTTTCATTAACGATTTGGTCCCTTATCTTATTTTGTAATATTAAGTAAGTCCTTTATTTCATTCAACTTAAAACAATTTTGTCCTCTTTGATATTATAGGCTACTGGAATAGATTGTTGCTGCGGATTTTTTTTGGTACTCAGATTGGCTTGCGAATTATATTGATGATGACAGCGATGAATGTTTACAATGTTCCGAGAAGGATATAGAGTTAACGATGCTGAGGAGGACATTGATGACTGGTGAATGAGGAGAATAAATCGATGAAGATGAAGATGAAATTTGTTGTTGTCATATGCTTTATTTTAGGAGTAACTTGTGCAATGTTGTTATTTAAACCTTCAAATGTGGAGCAGATGATTTGAAATTAGGCTTTAACTGAATTTGCTTTTAGTACAAAGTTATGGTTACTAATCCTTGTTAGTAGTTTAGTTTGTTGTTGTAAAGAGAAGCTGAAATGCTATATGTAATGGTTGAATTTGAAGTTTCAATTGGTCGTTGAAAATGATGCCTAGTTTGTTTGAAACCAACATATATATTGTTTCAATAATTTGGACCAAAGTAAGACAAAAGTAGAACCAACACAATACATGTGACTAGTTTCAACAAATGGAATCTGCCAACATAGTCATTAAACCTACCATTCACTATTGTTCCAAAAGGGCAGAAATTAAACCAGGATGCATGTACCAAAAGGGCAGAAATTAAAGCAGGATACATGTACCAAAAAGGGCGGAAATTAAACACTAAATAGTTCCTCCTATGATAATTAAACATAAATACTAAAGACTAAACATAAACACTAAATCTGAGTAGCCCTCCTTGTTGGTAGCTTCATTCTGAAGGGACCTTTGGACAATCCTCTAGTGCTTATTCTGGGTGTGGAATTGAGTTGAGTTGCAGTGGTGGGTTGAGTTGGAGCAGTGAGTTGACTTGCAGCAGTGCAGACTAATTTTTTTGGTCTTTCCTTCTTCTTTGGTTGTGAAGCTTATGTTTGTGCATTTGATTGGGAGGTTTATGTTGGTGCATGTGGCTGTGGTTCTTGTGTTGGTAAATTTGATTGTGGTCCTTGTGCCTGTGTTTGTGCAGTTGTTTTTTCAGTTTGAGATGGTGGCAGAGGGCAAGAGGCCCTAATATGACCTCCTTGTTTGCATCTACTACACTTATGTGGCATCCCCCTTCTACTTAATTGTGTAGAATCTTTTGTCTTCTCATCTACATCTTTCCTCCTTGATTTCTTGGGCCTGCCTGGAGCTCTTCTAAATGGAGGAGGCAATATGTCTAGATATGGTGTTTTCTCCCATAGGTTTGGACCATTTGTGGGGTAGATCATTGAACTGTAGCAGTTGATGTAGGTCTCTTTTCTGTAATAGTCTTGTATCAACTCTTCACTATCTCTTTTTCTCTCATTAGAGCATGTAACTGCATGGCAACAGGGTATGCCAGTCAACATCCATCTTCTATAGGAACAGAAGCCTTCATTCATGTGGACTGTGAATTTCTCTCCACTATGATAGATGCTTCCGACTTCATAAGTGTTATCACCAGCAGGCCTTGCAAACCATCAACATATACGTTAATCAAAAACAGATTACAAACTGGAACATATATATTAATCGGAAACATATATGTATACATATACAACAGAAGCAGAAACATAACACAGCTACAAAACCAATGCCTAGAAAGCTCTTTCTCGTTTTCTAGCCTCTTCTTTATCTTGGGAATGACTGGTCCTTGGTAAGCAACAATTTTTCTCCTATTTGTTTCCCATCTATCCATTAAATATCCCCTTATTTCCTCTAACATGGTGACTATAGGCTTCTGCCTAGGATCAATAATGACTGAGTTGAATGTCTCAGACATGTTGTTTACTAGCACATCACATTTGGGGTGATAAGTAAGCCTTGACTTGCTCCAAAATCATGGTGGTATTTTTATTAAATCCTTGTAAGTTGCCCCGTTTACCTTAAAAAATAGGTACACTTATTAGATGACTAAACTAAACATAAATGTGATGACTAACTTAAACATAAATAGATTACTAATATACCTTTCTAATTTTACTCATCTCCCTTTCCCATTCTTGTGGATAAGTTGCCTTTGCAGCTCTCCACATCATTTCTTTCAGTTGTTTACCAGGATGTCTCTTCCTAAAATTGTTATAAATATGTCTGACCCAGAATCTCTGATCCACACCAGGAAGAAGCTCTTCCATGGCAGGCAGCAAGCCCTACATAATAACATGTAAATACAACAATTTATTATATAAGACACAAATCGCAATATCATTAATGATAGGACAAAAGTGTGTATATTATACCTTTTGTTGATCAGACATAAATGTGAATCGTTTGCACACTTCTGGGCTACCTAAATCATTGACTAATAGCTCCAGAAACCAAGCTCATGAATCCTTTATCTCTCCTTCAACAACTGCAAGTGCTATTAGAAGCATTTGTTCATTAGGGTCTCTACCTACTGCTGCAAGTATTTGACCCCCAAAATACCCTTTCAAGAAACATCCATCAAGTCCAATAATTGCACCTCAAGAAACTTTGATTGCAACCATGTAGACGTATATACATTCTTTGAAAACTAGGTAGCAATGGCCTATACATAATCTCACCAGGATCTTCAGTGGGTTTAGTGGGCTGAACAGTGAGTTTGATAGTGCTGTTTGGATTTGATCTTAGGAGTTCATGTGCATAAATATATAATCTAGTGTATTGCTCTTTGAATGATCCATCAACCATGTCAAAAGAAACCCTCCTTGCTCTAGAAGCCTTCATTTTACTGACCCCAGCATTCCATTTCTCATGGGCTTTGTTGACAATATCAGTTAACTTAATTTTTGGGTTCTCCCTCACAATAGACAGTAATTTTTTCCCCAACCAAGCTGAATTCATCATTTTGACCCTATACTCTGTGTTACATGAGTGTTTGTCTATGACATTTATAAGTTGCCAAGTATCTTCATTAGGTAATTTTGCACAATATATCATCCACTCACATCCTTCCTTACGACCAACTCTAAATCTAGTATTATCATTCTTAGTGTATCTTAGATCCCTGCCATTGTGGATTGCATATGTAATTACAGCATGTTTGAATTCCTCCTTAGTTGAAACAGACTGCCCAACACCCATTTATAATCATTCATTCTCTTAGGCATAACAAATGAGGAATATTTCACTTTTTGTACTTCTTCATCACTAGACAGTTCTGAATCTTCAGTTTCAATTTCTTCTATGTAGTAATACTCATCATATAGCCCTCTATCACACCTCCTTACTTTGATCCTCCTTTTTTTACCAATGTAAAAATCATCTTCACTAACATATTCTTCTAACTCAACAGCATCTCCCTCATTGATAGGTTCTTCAATAATTTTCTTCCTAGACCTCCCTCTTTTTTTCCCAGATTTAATCTTCTTACTTTTACTTGAAGAACTTGTAACGCCCCCAAATCCCATTGGGTTATTATAGCGTCGTGGACCCCACAACGGAGATCCACCAGGCGAACACGACAAAAATACATCAAATTAACCAACAAAGGAAATTGTTGTGCGGCGATTTATACGCCTCGATGGCGATCGGCATAATGGTCAGGAGCCAGCTAAAGAAACAGATGCTGGGCAAGCGCCTAGCGGTTGACGTCCAAAGGCGATCGTCTATTGGCGTCTGGCGGTCGCCTCTAATGTTCGACTGGAGACGATCGTCCCATGCCACGTGTGAATCCGACACCCGTAAAAGTCTGCAGAGACCGAATCGAGGGTGAAGACCCACGTGCAAATCCGTAAAAGGCGCTGCAAGAACAGGCCCTACTCCAGCCCATCAGCAGCTGTCAGTGATAAGGATGACCTTACCAACCGATAGACCCGCTGAAAGGACCTAAGCTGGGACCGCCGAGAACAGCGAGAAAAGGCACCTGTCGCCTCCTCATTGGTTCGCGCATCTGGCTTCCAGCAGCAGCTGCGGACTTTAAGGAAACAGTCCCACGTGCTAGGACGATCGCCCGCCTTATTTAAATGCAGGAAACGGTGATCGCCCGCGGTTGACAGGGACGTCCCAACAGCCCTTTCTCCTATAAATAGGAGGCCTCCAGCTTCAGCAAAGGGGACAGTTTACAACGTGAACACATAACTCTAAAATCAAACAATACAGAGAACTCTCCATCTTTGTAACAAGAACTCACAGAGCTTCAACTCTGGTTCTCCCGGCAATCTTCAGCACTCGATAGCTAAGATAACTAGAGTCTTTACACTCATTGTAATCGCACTCTAACATTAATATTTGTACTCACTAGTATTCATATTAATAACATCTTGCGAGAGCATTCAAGCCGGGACTAACAACCCCAGCAAATCTTGTGTTATTTATTTCCACGGACGTGCTCTCGCACTTTGTTTGTTACTCGTCCATTCCAGCATATCATCTCCGGATAATATTTTGGGTAACAACAATTGGCGCTAGAAGGAGGGCTATTAACCTTCTCTGGGGCATATACTTGAAGAAACACTCACTGTTCTTCAAAGAAAAACCTTCAGAATCATGATGTCGGCCACGACCTCGAAAAGGGCCACCCTACGATCCTCCGGAGACCTTATTCCGGCCCAGACCGAGTCCCAACCTACGGCGGAAGGCGATCGCGGCGACGCTAGACTCTCACTCCCGGCCCCGAGGGACTGCCCCAGCCTCTCACTCGATCAGTTCCAAACCGTGGAACAGATCGAGGAGGCCATGGCCATCCTAAGGGAGTGACGAAGAGCATGCGACTCACCCACCATTACTCCATCAGCCATCCGCCGTGCGGGCAAGCGGAAGCTCAAGGGGCTATATGTCGAGAAATCGTCAGAAAGCCCCAAGCCGCAGGAAAAGGCGCTCGTAAGGCAGGAAGATTCCGTCTTCATCCGCCTAGGGAGTGATCCCTCATGGCGACCCGGGCATTCGGGCCCCAGCCGTGAGACATCGGAGTCCGAATCCATCACCAGGAGTTCGGCATACCCAACTCCCAGAAGATAGACCGACCGTCCGGCTCTCGCTCGCCAAAGAATTGAGCTCGGCGGCAGAGACCTCGTCACCTACCACGGGGCCACGAGATCGGTACTTGATCGCCTCGGCTCCCGCTCCGAGAGCCAATCCGCGAGCAGTCAGGCTACGGAGATGGCCGCAATGCTGCGCCAGCTCGACGAAATGAAGGCGCTCATAGAAACTGGGGCAGGCGCCAACAGATCGATCGCCGGACCAAGTGAGCCACTCGCGGTCCAGATCGAGCTTGCCCTCGTGCAACCGAAGATTGCTCCTCCTCAAACACCTCCATATGAGGGGATATCAGATCCTGAGACCCACTTGAGCAAGCTCCGGATCTACATGACTGGATGCGGGGCATCGGACGCGACGTAGTGCCGAATGTTCCCATTGACATTGGGCGATCTTCCCCATTGGTGGTACATCTCATTGCCACCGCGCTCAATCAACTGTTTTGAGAAGCTAGCGAACGACTTCACGTCGTATTTCGCCGCCAAAGTCGCTCGGCTAGAAGGCCCCCACCGCATGATGAAGATCAGGCAGGGGAAGGACGAGCCCGATGAAGACTATATCGACCGGATGTACGAAATAGTCCTCACCGGCGAGCCCATAAGCGATGAGCTCGCCCTCTACTCGGTCCTAGTGGGATTCTATGGCCATTCACCCATGTTCAGGCACCTCACGAAGGACATCCCCCCGACCTACGCGATCTTCCGCGTCTGGGCCGCCGACTTTTTGGCTAGGCAGAGGATGCTCACCCTTCGCTTAGGCGAGGGATCTACCGGAGAAGGGAAGGCACCATCTTCCATCTCGAAGAAAGCGGTCGCCAAGCCCAGAAAGGCAGTCGCAAAGCCACCCGGTGAGTTCAAGGCCTTCGAGGATGTGGAAATTCACCTCCTCCGCAACCTCAATCTATCTCCAGCCCATATCTTCAACGCCATCAAGGGGCACGAGTGGCTTAGCAAGCCGAAGCCGATGAGGGACAACGGTCATCTGGACCGCAGCAAATTTTGTGCCTACCACAAAAGTCCCGGCCACAACACCAGCCAGTGCCGCGACCTCCTCAGACAACTCTAGAGACTGTTTGAGGAAGGAAAGTTGGACAACTTGGTGACCAAACCATAACCCCGGGCAGAAAGGGCCGGGGGACGCGATCGCCGTCAGAACGACGGGATCCCTCCCAATACGGTCGCTAGGATCGAGCAAAACGAGCCGGAGTACTCAGACGAGTCAATCCCTTCAATCAACCCAGGCGGCCGGATCAATATGCTTCAGTCGGGAGGTGGAAACCTCGGAGGCCTTTCCTCGGTTTCCCCGAGGTCCATGTTGTGGTGCCCCCAGAGCCGACCATCTCCAGAGACACGCTCATCACCTTCTCCAACAAGGATAGGGAGGGAGTGCAGTGCCCCAAAGAGGATGCATTGGTAATCTCTGCATGTATCCTTGGGAAAATGGTCGACCGCGTGCTGGTTGACAATAGGAGCTTTTGCAATATCATATTCAAATCTGCTCTTGACTAGCTCGGCAACTTGACCAAGTTCATCAAGCCATTTGATACCGTGCTTCAAGGGTTCGGCGACAACACGGTCCAAGCCTATGGAAGGATCAAGCTTTCTGTCGAGCTAATATGCTGTTACCATCCCAAGGTTAGGATCACTAGGAACCTCAATTTTGTAATCATATATAGGCCCAGCATCTATAATGGGTTCCTAGTTCTCCCCTTTCTAGAAACCTTCGAGGCAGTCGCCTCTTCTTTCTTTTACTGTATCAAGTTCCCCACTGCCGATGGGACAGTCGATACTGTAAAAGGAGACCAGCTAATGGCAAAGAAATGTTTGAATTACTCCAGTGTCGTAACTTCCTCTTTAAACACTTCCCGTACTATTTATAACATTGAGACGATCGACATTCAACTAATGGAGATCAACGAACCAATCACCTCATACCAGCCCGACTCAGAGGACGGCATCTCACATCGATTAACGGACGACATCGAGCCAAGGATCGGTTTCGAGCCAAGCCTCGACATTGATCCAAGGATCGAGTCCGGAAATCATTCCAAATGAGAATCGACCGTCCCCAATGAAGAGTTGGAAAGTATAACGATAGATCCAGCTCGCTCGGAGCGGGAAGTGCAGATCGACACAAGCGTCGGTCTCGAGTTAAAGGACGATCTGATCAGTTTACTACGTAAGAACATTGAAGTTTTTCCCTGGTTGCATCAATATATGGTCGGCATTAGTCCTGAACACGCTTGCCACTATCTAAAGATCGACCCGGCAAGGAAGCCTGTTCACCAGAAACGTAGGAAATTCGGTCCTGAGAAGTACGCTGCGCTCGACGCAGAAGTCAAAAAGCTACTCGAAAACAAACTAATTGGAGTAGCTACCGACGAGCCACAATGGGTAGCCAACACGGTGCTCATCAAAAAGGCGAGCAAATCCGGGAGGTTATGCATCGACTTCACCGACCTCAACGCGGCATTTCCAAAAGACCACTTTCTGATGCCTCATATTGACCACTTGGTCGATAGCACGGCATGTTGCGAAATGATGTCGTTCACGGACGCCTTGGCCGGGTACCATCAGATCCCAATGGATGAGAAAAACATAAAACACACATCATTCCACACGGAAAAGGACGTTTACTTTTGGGTCCGAATGCCATTCGGTCTGAAGAATGCGGAGGAGACCTACCAATGACTAGTCAACAAGATGTTCGCCAACCATATCGGCAAGACCATGGAGGTTTACATTGACGACATCGTGGTCAAGAGCCTCAAAAAGGAAGATCACCTCAATGACCTTGCCGAGACGTTCGCCATCCTCAAGAAATTCAACATGAAACTGAACCCCTAGAAATGCAACTTCGGGGTAAGCTCCGGAAAGTTCATGGGGCACATCGTGAGCCAAAGGAGGATCGAAGCGAACCCCACCAAGATCCAGGCGATCCTCGACATGCAAGAGCCACGGAATATCAAACAGGTGCAACGCCTCACAGGTTGTCTAGCTGCCCTTAACCGTTTCATTTCTCGGATCGGAGATAAAAGCCAGCCATTCTTCGCCACCATAAAGAATAAGAAATTTTCATGGACGAAGGAAAGTCAAGTGGTGTTCTCCAAAATCAAGGAGTATCTGTCTAATCCCCAAATCTTGGCAAAGTCAATCCCTAGCGAAAAGCTATTCCTCTACCTGGCGGCCTCGGAGGTCGCGGTGAGCGCTGTATTAGTGAGAGCAGAGGGGCAAGCCCACTTGCCGATCTACTTCGTTAGTCAAGCACTCCATGACGCGGAAACGCATTACACGCATCTGTAAAAGATCGCATACGCATTAGTCATGAGTGTTCGCAAGCTGAGGGCCTATTTCTTCGAACACCAAGTGGAGGTTCTGACGACTCTCCCCTTAAGGCAAGTTCTGCACCGGCCAGACACCAACGGGCGACTCCTCAAGTGGTCACTGGAGATCGCCAAATATGGCGTTACGTACGCTTCTCGCGCGGCGATGAAAGGCCAAGCTCTGGCGGACTTCGTGGTGGAATTAACATTCCTGCCCAGTCCGACCCAGGTCGGCCGTCCTGCTTGGAAATTGTACGTAGATGGATCGTCGGCCAACTCGCGAGCAGGGGCAGGAATTGTCCTCATCAGCCCCGGTGGCCAAAGTTTCACGAATGTCGTGTGTTTCGGGTTCCGTGCGAACAACAATGAAGCCGAGTACGAAGCCTTGGTAGGCGGGCTCGATATAGCACTTGCCCTTGACGTTCGTCGCCTCCACATCTGCATGGACTCCCTCTTGGTCGTAAACCAAGTCAAGGGGGAATATGAGGCGTGCGGCGAACAGATGATCAAATACCAAGAATTGGTCGCCGAAATGTGCACAAAGTTTGAAGAAGTGCTGATCGAACAAGACCCGAGAGAGCACAACTCCCAGGCTGATGCCCTATCCAAACTCGCATCGTCAGATGGGGCGGCAGACTTCTCTAACATCCAAATCACGAAGTTAGCAAAATCGACGATCGATAGAAGCCTGATCACCACAGTTGCCATCGCCGAAGAGAATTGGATGACTCCGTTCATCAAATACTTGAAGGACAGAGCGGTCCCCGCCGATCGTATCAAAGATCGCCAGCTTCAGCTCCGAGCAACCAGATACACCCTATTGGACGACCGGCTTTACAAGCGAGCTTTCAGCCTTCCTCTCCTCAAGTGCATTACGCCGGAGGAAGTCCGACTCGTTTTAGCCTAAATATATGATGGGATCTGTGGAAATCACGCTGGAGGGCGATCTCTCATCCACAAAACGACCAGGCAAGGTTTTTTCTGGCCTACACTACAAAAAGATGCGATCGCCTACGCCCGATCGTGTCATAGGTGTCAATTGATGGGCCCGAACATCAAGCTCTCCCCCGAGCAGCTCACTTATATGTATAGTCCATTGTCGTTCGCCCAATGGGGCATCGACCTCATCGGTCCCTTGCCGACGGCACCAGGGGGATGTAAATTTGCCATCGCGAGGGTCGACTATTTCACGAAATGGGCTGAGGCCGAGCCACTCAACAAGATCGGCCAAGAACAAGTAATCAAGTTCATTTGGAAGGACATCATATGCCGGTTCGGTCTACCCCAGGCTATCATCTACGACAACGGGAAGCAGTTCGACGGTTTGGAAGTCATGCAATTCTGCGAGAAATAGGGAATTAAAAAGTTGTTCTCGACCCCTTACCACCTTCAGACGAACGGGCAGGTAGAGGTTTTAAACAAGATTCTCAAACACACGATCAAAGCAAGACTCGAATCCAAACAAGGACGATGGGCGAGCGAGCTCCCGGATGTTTTGTGGTCCTACCGAACGATGACCCGAAATTCAACCGGCAAAACCCCGTTCGCCCTCGCCTTCAGAATAGGAGCAGTGATCCCTTCAGAGATCGCCGTCTTCAGCCACCGAACTGAACAAGAAATGACGACGGACAATGATGTAGCCCGATGGATCGACTTGGATATGATCGAAGAACGACGGCTGACCTCGGAAATGAAGAATACGGTCCACAAAAGGAAATCCGAAAAATTCTTCAATTCGAAGGTCAAGGAAAGGCGGTTCCAAGTGGGCGACCTAGTCCTCAAAAAGGTCCAGACTCACACGGGAGTATTTGGCCCGAATTGGGAGGGGGCCTTCAGGATATCCATATGGCTGACCAAAGGAGCCTACGAACTCCAACACCCAGACGGCACTCCGGACCAATATCCCTGGAACGCCGTACATTTGAAGAAATACTACCAACAGAAACTCTGTATTCAGTTACCCAATGTACAAAGAGTTTAATGAGATTTTATGATCCCCTCTATATGATTCGCCTCGACAAAACAAACAAATAAAAGAGAGGACGACTCGCTCGCCATACAAGAGGTCGTCATCTAACCTGACGGACTTATACAAGCGATCGCCCCTCCAAGCACAACGTATACCGTCGAGTATCGTCATCTAACATGGCGGTCCGAGGTAGAAAAGTGCAGCCATGGTTCTGGGAGTCGATGGAACCGATATCCCGTCCATGCAAGGTTCCTTTGAGCAAATATCGCCCGCCCTTTCGTTTTAAATACGAGGCGTACATAGCCGAAGAACCCTCAAAAACAAATCAGTGGACGCGCTCGCCCGTCCTCGGATCCATCATCTAATCTGATGGACCGAGGCAGGCGATCGCATCCCACCCCCATCACAACGTATGCCCTCTCAGGCAGAAAAGTGCTAACAAGCCACAGTAGAGAAGTCGATTTATCCGACGGCGCCCCGTGCAAGGACTCCTCCAGGCAAAGATCGACCGCCCCTTCTCTACATTGTGAGGCAAAACGTAGCCTACGGAGGACCCTCACAATTAAGTGAGTCGCGAGAAGTTAACCATCAGACGGAATGTCGCTCGCGCATAAGACATAGTCGTAGAGGTTGGTTCCATCGAACCGCACGACTGTGCGAAATCTTTCCAGGCCGTGACGTTCGGCCACCCTCGAGGAATCAACAAAATGGAAGATCGCAAGAACCGAACTAAAGATAGCTCACTAAACGAATTATTTTCGTTCCCTTACTTTCACTAAGTAAACGAAAACAAGGGGCAATGTGGAGCCATACATGCGATCAGGAGGACGGAACCACATACGATCGGCTTTGTTCAAACACACATATGATGATCGATTTTGTTTAAAAATTTAGAAGTAAGAATTTTAAGCATACCAATACATTCGAAGCTATTCATACAACGACCGTTCTCCAAACAATTGTGCAAAGTTGAAATGATGCGAAACATTCAAACAGGCGACCATACAAGCAAGGCATCAGGTGAAATTATGTAAACACTTGTGTAAATTCGTATGCGAAACATTCAGAGAGGCAATTGAACTAACAAAGGATCGGATGCAAATACATATTTTATTTCATTCAAGTCATTTGTACATACGCCCGAAGGCAAAACAAGAAGAAAATGAAAATTACAAGGAAAATACAAAATGACAGCGGTCTCACTCAGGCCGCCCCCGCCTGGCCTTCGTCACCAGCAGCTGGATCGGCGTGCGCTTCCTCACCGGCTTCCGGATGAACAAGTTTGTCCAGCAACGGATACCAGCTCAGATCGATCCCGAGGTCGGTGAGGTCAAGGATCGGCAGAAAGAAGGTCAGCTGCAAGGGATGCTCAAGCACGTAGGCTTTGAAGTTATCGATCAGAGGGCCGACCTCCAGCCCTACCTTCTTGGCAGCGTAGATGGCGTCGGTATAAGCCATGTAATAAGCAAACTCGTCGACGTATTCCACGTTGAGGAATGGATCGGTCTCGGTCGCCTCCAACTTCTCCTTCAGCCCCGCGATTATTTTGTCCGCATCCTTGAGCTCGGCAACCTTGGCGGACAGCTCCTCCTTCGACGACTCCAACTCGCCATTTAGCCGGTCCACCACCACCTTCAGCCTAGTCACCTCCTCCTGCGAGGCCGCATGCAACCGACGAGCCTCCGTCATCTGGTCGCGCATCCGATCGGTCGCCGCTCGGGACCGGTCGAGATCCTGCCTCATCCGGTCAAGATCATGTTTAGCTCACTTGGCCGTCTCAGCATACTCCTTCTCTATGGCCACGATCCTATCGGCAAACTCGGCATTCTGGTTCCGAGCAGCCTCAAGGTCCGAATGGAGGCGAGCAGTAGAGGGTCGCCCTTCATAATCCTTTACAGGTTGAGCGGCCATCGTCGCCGCTTAGAGGGTCAGGGCAATAGTCTCCTGCATGGCATCTCCAGACCGCTGGCGCGCGATCGTATCCAGGTCGGTCGTCCAAGCCTTCGGTAGGGAGGAGATAGCCCGGGAAACATAGTAAGGGACGTTGCTGGGCTCGCGGGGAGACCTGCTCTCCAGGAAGTCCAACACCATCGGCGAGGTGTTCGGGTCGGAAAGGCGGACCATGCAACAAAGAACAAAGGAGTTAACATGCACCCTACACAAGAGACTTAACTCAGCAAGATCAACCAATGTTACCTTGCGACCTTCTCGGGGTCGCGGCCGAAGTAAGGCTTGCCCCGCAGAGTCTGGGCATCAGCGGTCGCCATGGCCTGTAGGAAGGCCGCTGAGGGCGTAGGCCCCCCCGCCATCAGAATAGCAGAAATAAGAGGCGCGGTGACCGGAGGCACCACAACGGACGCCTCACCAACAACAGTCGGCAATCCTCTGGCCTCTGCCTCTTGCGGTTGCGCTGAAGTTGCTCCTCCTCCCGAGCTTCTGGCTCGACGACCGGCGCTATGAGAGGTCTCACCTCGGGGATAAGACAGGTCGTCGTTGCAGGGGCGCAGCCCGCCTTCTTCCCTTGGCGGAGATGATTCATAAGGCCGAGGTTCGACATAGTAATCTCTCTCGGCAGCTCGAAGTGGCGGGGGAAGTGGATCTCTGTCAAAGAACACATTCAACCAGGTTAGACATCTCTTTTAATCAAGGACGATCGGCAAGCAGAAAGTAGATCGTAAACGTTTATACCTGGGACCTTCAAGTGGCGGGGGAAGCGAAACAACCGAGCACCCAACCAATGAGCTTCGTTTTTTATCGTGCGAGCATCGATGTTGTTGTCCGGTAGATCGCAGATTCACTCCCAGACGATCAGAAAGTCAAATGGAAGGTCGCCGGCCGCTGGAACAAGGGAGTCTGCAAAAAGGAAACCAAATTAGATCAGTTCAAGGTGTATCCGAACAAAGGGAGAGTTATAACCCTTACTCGGATTCCTCTCCCGAAAGCCGGTGGGGATATCCAACTCATCCTCTGGTTTATCACTCGCCGCCGACCTCTATGCTCCGCCGACCCAACACCATTTTGTCAGGTCGCCCAGACCTTGTTCGGCACCCCGAGGACCACCCTGCCTATGCGACCCTGAATGTGGTAGCCGCCAAATGAACCCTTCTGCGCCGTCAGCTTGAAGAGGTAGTTCATTTCCAGCGCAAAAGGGAGACAGAACAACCGGTGACCGCCAAAAAGAGTCAAAGTACTGACGGTCTGCAACCAGGCGTTCGGCGTCAGTTGAAGCGGCGCCACATTCCAGGCGGTCAACAGGTATGACATGGAGAACGGCAAAGGGAACAGCAATCCGGCCCCCATGATCAATTCATTAACGGCGACCATACCCTCAGGAGGTTGGTCGGCGTGCTCGTTCTCCGCGGGCACATACACTGGGACATCAGAGGCGATATGGAACTCCGCCCTCTAATGACTCAAGTCCTTCGGGGGAGCAGTCCGCGGCCCGAAACGACGTCCGCTTCACGGGCTCATAGGTATGGGTGACTGAGTATGCGCCAAAATCAAACTGAGGACGTGGTCCGGCCAGCCTCTCCATGAGCTCAGCAAAATCCAAAAAGGCCCGGCCGAACACACTGTTTTTCTCCTAATACAGTCTCACCGCCTCATCCTCGTCTACCGGCGAGTGCTTCTGCTCCGCCGCAGCCGACCTCGCCGTGTCAGCCTCGTTGAAAAGCTCTTCAACCTCCGTGGGTGCAACCCCCACGCGAATGGCCTCGACGGCCGTTTCCACGTGAAATTCCGTGGAGGTTTCATCCCGGGCAGGCGAAGTCGCGGCGGCGGAAGTGCTACCCGCCTCATACACAGTGGATCCTCCTCCAGACATGTTCGAAGAGAAAAGGGGGAAGAAAATTTTTTGTTCTTACGTAGAGAGAACGACGATCGGCGCACAGAGCTTCAAGAAATTTCGGCTAAGTCTTCGTCTAAAGGCAAGAGCGCATAAAGATCTAAACTCCAGTAGCCCTAGCCCTTTTATAGGCGAGAGCAGGGACTTCAGTGCAAATAGGCGGAATCTCAGGGGCTGAAGTGCAACCATAGGGGAAAGCCGCATTTAATGCAGCCCTCGAAACCCACGTACGCATCGTTTTGAGGGCACGCCAGACGACAAGTCTGATAAAAACTGTTGGACTCCCCCAACGGGAGTGCGACGCATGTCCCTGTGACGTTTCGAAAGCCCGCCTCCACTTCCCGCTATTTCCAGCGTCCAAGGAGATTGTCTAAATTCAAAACCAGTTCGTCCAGGCGACGATCGTCCGCTTCATAAGTAGATGAGTCGCTCGTCTTAAACAAGCGATCGCCAACAGTGCCACCTCACCCCACGTCTTCAACATCGGAGCGAGCTGGGGGACAATTGTTGTGCGGCGATTTATACGCCTCGATGGCGATCGGCATAATGGTCAGGAGCCAGTTAAAGAAGAAAGATGCTAGGCAAGCGCCTAGCGGTTGACGTCCAAAGGCGATCGTCTATTGGCGTCTAGCGATCGCCTCTAATGTCCGACTGGGGACGATCGTCCCATGCAACGATCGTCTATTGGCGTCTAGCGATCGCCTCTAATGTCCGACTGGGGACGATCGTCCCATGCAACGTGTGAATCCAACACCCATCAAAGTATGCGGAGACCGAATCTCGGGTGAAGACCCACGTGCAGATCCGAAAAAGGCGCCGCAAGAACAGGCCCTACTCCAGCCCATCAGCAGCTGTCAGTGATAAGGACGGCCTCACCAACCGATAGACCCGCCGAAAGGACCTAAGATGGGACCGCCCAGGACAGCGAGAAGATGCACCTGTCGCCTCCTCATTGGTTCGCGCATCTGGCGGCCAGCAGCAGCTGCGGACATTAAGGAAACAGTCCCACGTGCTAGGACGATCGCCCGCCTTATTTAAATACAGGAAACGGCGATCGCCTGCGGTTGACAGGGACGTCCCAGCAGCCCTTTCTCCTATAAATAGGAGGCCTCCAGCTTCGGCAAAGGGGACAGTTTACAACGTGAACACATAACGCTAAAACCAAACAATACAGAGAACTCTCCATCTTTGTAACAAGAACTCACAGAGCTTCAACTCTGGTTCTCCCGGCAATCTTCAGCACTCGATAGCTAAGATAACTAGAGTCTTTACACTCATTGTAATCGTACTCTAACATTAATATTTGTACTCACTAGTATTCATATTAATAACATCTCGCGAGAGCATTCAAGCCAATGACTAACAACCCCGACAAATCTTGTGTTATTTATTTCCACAGACATGCTTTCGCATTTTGTTTGTTACTCGTCCATTCCAGCATATCATCTCCGGATAATATTTTGGGTAACAACAGAAATCACAGTCCCTACTATGATACCCGACACAATATTCCGATAAGGAATTTCGACAACAGAAATGGGCCTACATGGCCAAATTAAGAATACAACGACATCCACGAGCCTTACGTGGATAATACATGATGACAATGACTGACAAAATGGAGAACACTCCAACTGGACTGACCAACACGAACACCAAAACAACTCGGGACTAGTATCGCTTGAATGCCTCGTCGTCATCGTCATGCCCCTGTGTCTCAACTCTCCCCTCACAAGCACCTAAAACATGAAAACTTGTTCCACCCCCATGGGGTCAGTCATCCAGATAATAAACATCAAATACATGTACAACATGATATGCATCCAAAGGCAGAATAAACGGTACAACAATGGTAATACGAGATGCTCACAAACCAAGGTAAGAACCGAGCATTCATGAAATACTTATACTCACGATATACGATCAATATCCTTCTCAATAGGTTAGAACACAACTACCCAATGGCGAATCATCAATATAGAACACAATAATGAAATTACCCGAAGGTAAACCAAACCAACGCTGACTAGATACAAATCACAATGCCCGAAGGCTCCAACGGAAATACCAATACATCACAATGGCCTGAAAGCCCCTCAGCCGAAGCTGCCAAAATATCACAATGGTCTGAAAATCACTCAGACGAAGCTGCCAATCATCACAATGGCCTGAAAGCTAAACAGCCCGAAGCTGTATATCATCACAATACGGATCTCAAATAAACAAACCGGACTTTCGAACATACCCCTCGGCATATGAACAACCCGTCGCAAACCGTCGGACATATCAAATACATCATGGACTATGAATGACCAAAACAATAAGGCTCAAGAGGGACATCACAGTACGCCCGATCCGGAAATGTGTCCGTGCACATGTCCACCCCGTATATGGAATCCAGAATATATGTGGGATAATGTACCTAATTAGCCTCACGAACTACGTCTCGTGTGCACGATCCAATGCGGAAACATCCACGCATGACCATCGTCTGCCTGGCTAAAACTCCTACACATAACCAATCGGCACGCAAATATGTTTCCAGATATGTCACGATGCAATATGACAACGAAATTCAAAGAATAACACATCCAATAAGGATCAAAAGAATCACCAAGGTGAACAATGATACACGGATAGTGAAAGATCGACACGACCAACAATATCCTAAACAACCATCCTGGGATCACAATCCTTAAGGACCGATTAACACGATCAACAATCATAACACAACAATCCTGGAATCCTCAACCCTCAACGATCACAAAATTACCGAGTTCACAAGAATGATAGTGTGATGCCATAAGTCGGCCAACACGACAACAATAACTCACGGATGGGCACCGTCCTCAACGGTCCCAATTCAAATACCTCGACTGCCTTGGAATGGCCAATCGATCACAACGACTCAATGGATGGGAACTATCCTCGATAGTCCCAAATCAACACCTCGATTGCTTTAGAATGGCCAATCGGTCACAACGACACAACAGATGGGAAATGTCCTCGATAATCCCAATTCAATACCTCGATTGCCTTAGAATGGCCAATCGAAAACAATGACACAACGGGTGGGAACTATCCTCGATAATCCCAATTCAATACCTCGATTGCCTTAAAATGGCCAATCGATAAGAATGATACAACTGATTCCTCAGTACCTTTAATCAGTTACTAACGACGGAGATGATAAACGAATATGTCAATACCTTCAATCGGCCAATACAATATCCATAGAAAAACACCGATATCGATAACAACGGTCACAACAATATCTCAAATCAGTCAACAATAACAATCGATATGTCGATACCGCTAACTGGCTATCGACAACAATATCACCAATAAGGATCGCAATGCCTTGAACCGGCCATTTACGAACAACAATAACATTTGGTGTAATTTTTCGAAGGGTATCGTATCAAACAATCCTCTGATATCAAAAAAATCATAGAGAGACCAAGTCTCGAAATGATATAACACATTCATACACATACATGATAGCATTAATCTCATTTACTAGTATAAGTATAAAACTTGCCTCAAACCGAAGGCGATGAAATCCTCCAACGAACGACTTATGGCGTCCTCCGACAGTCACAAGCACCCGAACAACCTTGAATGAAATACAATTCATTCAATAACACAAAAATCAATAGAAAACAACACCAAAGACAATCCCGATACAATCACGAATTGGTTAAACTCCACAAACAAATATCATAGTTCTCAACTATGAATTCTAACACCCTCCAACACCTCAATGATCAATTAACATGATCATTATGTTCTTAACACTTGTGAAAAAACAATTCGACAAGGATTCTCAAGAACAACATCGAATCCATCATCTCACAATGATAATATCACCAATATCATCATCAATACCTCAAGAATATCATCATCACAACAAACATGATGTCTTCACCAAAATCAATCACCAATTCCTCAAAGAATTTCGGATTAATCAACATGATTAAATCAACCGTTTCAAGATGATGATAATCATCTCCATAATTCATCAAAATGCTAAACTAAAATGGTTAGAATCTCTCAAGAACACAACCAGCAACAATAATCATCTTAAAGTTATGTTAATCATATAACAATCTTAACATAACCCTTCCTAGACATGATTATAACCTCCAAGTATTCTTAAACATCAAGAACACAATAAAACTCAAGTCATATCATCATGTTCTTTATCATAAGTTCATTAGAACTACAACCATACTATCCTCCAACAAATCATCAATACACGAACTACACGATAACAACATCAGGATTAAACATAATCTCGAGTTAAACACAAGATTAATCAACATACCTCCTGAAAAATGAAGAACAACCTCAAACCATGAAGAATCCACTCCAATCTTCAAGTTCCTAAGCTCCAATCCAAGTTATGAAGCTCCAAAACAAGTTGGAAGAAGCCGGAAAACACTAAGGGATGCAGAGGGATGATTTCTATGGAGAGAAATCGGAAATGGATCGTGAGCAAATGAAAGACGAATCGTGTCTTTATAATATGCACATCACATTACGGTCGCTATCCTGCATCCTTAACGTACGTTATGGACTTAACGTACATATCGCCTCCATGTAGCATACGCTACGTAGTCCAAAACTCACTGCCTCAAAATGGGGTGCCCTTTACGTACGTTAACAAAAATTACGTACGTAAATAGCCTAACCATTACGTACATTAACCTCAAGGTATAGCGTACGTAATGTGCGTTGACCTGCCTGTCCCAATCGAACTCCGCGAATCCAGCCTGGCCCGATCCCACACGCCGAAAGCCAGCATCGATCTGATACCCAACGTTACGTACGTAACCCTCACGGTTTAACGGATGTAAGCTCAACACAATAGCATACGTAATGCTACACATGTAGCGTATGCTATGGCTATATACTTAGCCAAAATTCCAAACTCACCAAGCAACATCCAAATGACGATACCAAACCAACGATAAGTATAAATATTTCGATTCCGAAATATCCCAATACAATATACATTGTATCAGTCAAATACAACACCACTTGCACAATTCCGAATGAATGCATACAACAAAACAGTGAAACGAAAAAAAAATTACCCCGGATATTACATAATCTCCCCTTAAACAAGAGTTTCGTCCCCAAAACTAAGGGTACACAACTCGGGATATGAACTATCCATAGGGATCTGAAAACAACATCTCCATGAATACTCCTCACTGCGTACCACTTCGCCTAAGTAACCGGGCCAACCCCTCGGGTCCCCTGCGTCTCCTCTGCATGAACACGGCGAAAGTAAGTGATAAAACTACTCAACCAAAAGCGAGATCTGTCGAATCATGACTCATCTGCTAGAGACCAGCCAGAAAGTAGTACCACCCGCATGACTCGTAACACCGGCGTACACACCCCGCGGGATCCGCCCATTGTACATGTCTACAGTCATCGGTGTACACTTCCCCATTCTCGTCGGCATCGGACGCCCATGCAAGCACTGACTTACGCCACAAAAGGAAAACAACATGCACATATATTCCTCGGGACCACATCAATCGCGTGCCCAAGTCCTCACGGACTAGACGTCTCGAACCACCATGAACAATTACCCAGATCATCACAAAAATCTCGGGTACAATACCAAAAGGAAAGAAAAACGCACCAAACTGTAACACCCCAAAAAGGCGGCCATTACAGTGTCGTGGACCCCACACTGGGACCCACCAGGTGATACCCAAAATACAGATTAAATACACAATAAATGTGATACCGAACCACAATACATAGTACTTACTCCGATTAGGAGTTCATAGTAGTATGGCCAATGGCCTCATTACACACAGGATTCGAAATACGAGTATAATATATATGGAGATGGAATATACCTTAAATAACAATACATAGTCCACAATTAAAAATAAAGCGGAAAGATAACATTACACGGTTCGAACAGAACCGGACGATAAAAGACTTGGGGCCCCCGAACTAGTATCTTTTGAACCCTTTGCCGTCACCATGATCTTCTCGTGCCTTGCCTTTTCCTCGACCTAAAATACAACACAAGTATTTCGCCCAACACAGGGTCAGATATACATGATAAATGATTTCTCAAGATATTATACAATTCACATATATTAGATATCAAGGAAAACAACCCGACTAATGAACATACCCCTCGGGCGAATGAACGGTTAGTCACAAAACGTCGAACACATCCAAATATATATATGGACTATGAACGACCAAAATAGTATGGCTCAATGATGTACATCACAGTACGCCCGATCCGGAAATGTGTCAGTGCATATCTCCACCCCGTATACGGAATCCAGGATATACGTGGGACAATGTACCTAATTACCCTCACGAACTACGTCTCGTGTGCACAGTCCAATACCGAAACATCCACGCATGACTATATATGTGCCTGGCTAAAAATCCTACACAATTACCAATCGGAACGCATATATGATTCCTGAGATGTCACGATACAACATGACAACGAATTCAATAAATCACATATCCGATTAAGGATCAAAAAACTCACCGAAATGACAATAAGGATCAATGATATTAATGGTTCGAAAGTGACGAACTTGGGAATGTAATCCCACGATGAAAACGGAACATCATCAAGAATAATATCAAACCAAATATCACAAATTTATAAGTGTTACACATACACGAAACGCATAATCATCACAAGAATCCAAACATCATTATAACCAAGCAAGATAACTTGCCTCAATACGGAGGCGAGAATAGTCCTTCCTTGTCAAATGAACGAACGGTCCTCGACTTAATATCAGTTACTCGAACAATCAACCTTGTAAGGGATACAATCCATTCAATAACACATTCTCATAACTATCGATGTCTAGTTCAGCGAATCGATATCCTAAATTCAATTCACTTAGTTCGACTATCTTTGTATTAATTCCATTTCAAAGATTCATACTAACTTCAATTTATACTCATTATTGGTTATCATTCACGGTGTTCTCAATTATTCGTATGGTTCAAACGGATGAGAATTTATCAAGAACAATCATCAACGAGAACTTCTCAAAAATTGATATGCCGATAGAATTTCTTAAAACAACATCAATATTTTGAAAGATATAATCCGAACAACTATGTTTCAAAAAATATTGGTTAAAACGAAAGTTACTCGGTGATTATCATTGTTCAACGAATCATGAATTTGTAAAATTAATACTATGTTCATCGGTTATGAGTTCACCAAGTTAGGTTAATGATATAGTCGATTTATTCATCACAAGACTATCATGAAATCATCATCAAGGTGGATTAAACACCTCTGAATTAAATCTTATGTTGATATGATTCAATGTTCAACCAATTTAGATGATGATCTTAAGTTCATTTATTTTAGAATCTTCCTAAACATGATGGTTTGCTTCAATATAATGATAACAATCCTACAACTCAACCTATCTACAATGAAACTAAGGATCATTATTGTCTTAATGATGATAATAGTTCAGCAAGAAGAGTGAGTTTCTGTTAACCATGATTACTAACATTTAAAGTATCAAGAACACATCACTACAAAACCCTTAATCATTATATTCATCATTAAGTTGTTAAAAGTTCAACTACAAACATGTTTAGCTTGATTAATTCATCATTAGGTAAAGTATACTCTAAAACTAACAGTATAACTACGAAACTATAGGGTGGAATCATATAACATACCTTCATAAATGAAGAACACTACACCAAAATCAGAAGAACACACTCTAAGCTTCACGAATGACTCCAAACTTCCAATCAACAAGCTTCAAACCAAGATGTATAGCTCAAACAGAAGTTGGAAGAAGGTAGAAGTGATCTAGGGAGGCAGGGGGATGTTTATACTGGAGAAATATCGAAGTTGGATGTGCAAAATGAAAGACACAAGTTGTCTTTTTATAACAGCACAGTTCACTACGTACGTTATCATATGAAGATAACGTACGTTAGCCTCATTACGTACGCTATACAGAAATGTGTTACGTACATAATACACTATCGTAGGTTACTGGACTAAAATACGAACATCATTATGTAGGTTATGGCTTGGAGCCTTACATACGTAATGTAGGTCAACTAGGTTGCCTCCACAAGATCAGATATTCGAATCACGCCCGACCCCACACGCCGAAAGTTGAGATCAGATACGACTACAAGTATTATGTACGTAAAAGGCACCTCCTTACGTATGTAAATCTCACACTATAGCGTATGTTATGCTAAAGGGTTAGCGTACGTTAAGCACATAATTACTAGCCCAAAATTGCTCGTATCTATACAACGTTGAGAAATCAAATCATAGAGCGAGTGATAGTTATTATCAAGTCTATTATGATATATTTCAACATCAATAAACATTAAAGAAATGTAACAAGACTACAACAGTATTGAATCATCCGAATAATATAACAATAGGTATGAATTTCCGTCGGATATTACATACTCCTCCCCCCTAGAAGAAGTTTCGTCCCCGAGACTAAGGGGTAAACAATTCAGGATACCTCTCTTGCATACTGCTCTATGTCTCCCACGTGGACTCCTCGACTCCATGTCGTGACCACTGAACTTTCAATAGGGGAATCGTCTTGTTCCGAAATTATTTGATCCTCCCCTCAAGTATCCGTACGGTGCGCTCCTCGTACGAATGATCCTCTGCGATATCAATCTCATCGAACTGAAGTATATGACTAGGATCAGCAACATATTTCCTTAACTGGGAGACATGGAACACGTTATGAATCCGGCTTAGAGCTGGTGGCAATGCCAAGCGATAGGATAGATCACCTACTCGTTCCAAAATCTCAAACGGCCTGACATATCTCGGACTCAGCTTACCTCTCTTCCCAAAAAGAAAAACACCTCGAGTAGGGGACACCTTCATTAGAACATGGTCGCCGGCCTCGAACTCAAGTGGTCGTCAGCGGTTGTCTGTGTAAGACTTCTGTCGGCTTTGACCCGTCAACAAACGACTCCTAATCGAAGCGATCTTCTCACGGGCTGGTAACAACATATCAGGTTCCATGGATCGTCCCAACACAGAGGGGATCTACAACGACGGCCATACAACGCTTCATAAGGTGCCATATGAATCGAAGCGTACCAGCTATTATTATAAGTGAATTCCACCAAAGGTAGTTGGGCCTCCCAATCATCTTTCCAGTCAAGAGCGCACGCCCTTAACATATCCTCTAGAGTCTAGATAGTCCTCTCGGTCTGACCATCCGTCTGCGGATGAAATGCTATGCTAAAGTTCAATTGCGTACCCATCGCACGATGAACTGCTTTCCAAAAATGTGACACGAATCGCCCGTCACGATCTGATACAATACTCTTAGGGGTACCATGTAACCTTACAATCTCTTTGATAAATAGCTGGGATAATATCTTGGGTCCCCATGTGTCTTTTATCTCCAAAAAGTGGGCTGATTTGGTCAGACGGTCCACAATCACCCAAATCGCATTCATCCCTCGACGACTCATCGGCAAGCTAGTGATAAAATCCATTGATATGTCCTCCCATTTCCACTCAGGAATTGGGAGCGGTTTTAGCATTCCTGCGGGTCGCTGATGCTAAATCTTAACTTGTTGACAGGTTAAACACCTCGAAACGACTCTGCAACTTCACGTTTCATACTTCCCCACCAATAATATTGTTTCAAATCCTTATACATTTTGCTAGACCCCGGGTGAATGGAGTACGGGGTAGCATGAGCTTCTCTCAGGATAGAGTTCCTTAATTCGTCGTCTGCAGGTACACAAACTCGATTCCTGAAGCGTATCAATCCATCCTCGTGGATCACAAATCCAGATGCTTTCCCTTGAGTTACTTTATCCCGAATTCGAGATAAGAACGGGTCCGTAACTTGCTTCGATTTAATTATATCCTCAAGGGAAGATGAAATCTCAAGTGTATTGTCCTTGAATACGTTGTAACCAGACTTCAATTTCTGGCCTCGCCAACTCTAATTGCAATTTTCGCTGAACTGTCAAGTGGGTAAGCATCTGCTCCTGTACTGTTTTGTGACTCAACGCATCGGTAACTACATTTGCTTTGCCCGGATGATAAAGGATCTCGATATCGTAATCTTTGATGAGTTCTAGCCACCTTCTCTGACTCATGTTTAACTCCTTCTGAGTAAAAATATTCTTCAGGCTCTTGTGATCGAAAAAAATCTGACAGGTAACTCCATACAGATAGTGACGCCAGATTTTTAAAGCAAACACCACGGCTGCAAGTTCTAAATCATGGGTGGGGTAGTTGACATCGTAAGGTCGTAGCTGTCTCGATGCATAGGAGATCACCTTCCCGTTCTGTATTAGTACACATCCAAGGCCCTGTTTAGATGCGTCACTATACACCACGAATCCTTCCGTTTTTTTCGGTAGAACCAAAATAGGTGCCGAAATCAACCGAATCTTGAGTTCATCAAAACTCCACTAACATGCCTCTGACCATAAATACTTCTTATCCTTTCTCAACAGATTAGTCATCGGTTGGGAAATCTGGGAAAAACCTTCAACGAACCGTCGGTAATAACATGCTAGTCCCAAGAAACTGCGTACTTCCTTAACGTTCTTTGGTGGTAGCTAGTATTGGATAGCTTCTGTCTTAAGTGGGTCTACTCGCACTCCATCAGATGATATCACATGTCCGAGAGAGATAACTTCACGCATCCAGAACTCACATTTAGAAAATTTTCCATAAAGCTGCTCCCGCCTTAATGCCTCGAGAACTAGATGGAGATGACGCTCATGCTCTTCATGGTCATGAGAGTAGATCAGAATGTCGTCAATAATAACGACTACAAAGCGATCCAGATAATTAATAAAGACTCGATTCATCAACTCCATGAATACTGCCGGTGCATTAGTCAGTCCAAAAGGCATCACTACGAACTCATAATGCCCATAGCGAGTACGAAAAGCGGTCTTTGAGATGTCAGACTCACGAATACTCAGCTGATGGTAACCGGACCTCAGGTCGATCATAGAAAACACAGCAGCTCCCTGAAGCTGATCCAATAAGTCATCAATACGTGGCAATGGATATTTGTTCTTAATAGTTACCATGTTCAGCTCACGATAATCAATACACAGACGTAGGGATTCGTCTTTCTTTCGTACAATTAGCACTGGTGCTCCCCAAGGGGACGCACTAGGTCGAATATATCCCTTCTCGGTCAAATCCTCAAGTTGGCTCTTCAGCTCCTGCATCTCAGTCAGAGCCATACGATATAGTGCTTTTGAAAGCGTGGACGTACTAGGCTCTAACTCAATATTGAACTCTACATCACGATGTGGAGGTAAGCCTGGCAACTCATCTGGAAATACGTGTGGGTAGTCTCGGACTACCGGAATATTGGCCAATTCGACTGGTCGATCCGCTGTTTTGGTCATGAAACATCAATAGCCAATACATCCCTGATTAAGCAGTTTCACTGCTTTCATAGCGCTGATGACTCTCCCGGAACGGCTGGGATTATCACCCTGGAAAGTACAATCAACACCATCGTCAGATGTGACAGTCACTGTTCGTTTGCAGACACTAAGTATGGCATCATGACGGTCCATCCAATCGATACCCAAGATTACATCATCTTTAGGTAAATCGACCACAATTAAATTCGACAACCACTCACGGTCGTTCATGCGAATCGGACAGTTCTGCACTTCACGATTCCCAACAATTCTTCTACCATCGGGTAGAACAATTATATAAGGTTCACAATTGGTAACATGATCTAATTGCAAACGACTCAAACAACAAGCAGATAAAAAGGAGTGTGAAGCACCAGTATAAAAAAGAACACAGACATGCTGAGATCGGATCTTGAGAGTACCTGCAATCATACTGGCTTCGGGATCGTCGGCCTTCTTCATCTCGTAGACCCTGGGTTTTGCAGCCCCGGTACTAGATGCACCAGCTTAATTTCTAAGGCCTGTTAGGCGTATTTTTATACGCTTATTTATCATTATTTTGTATTCTTTTGAATTGTAAATCTGCATAAATGAGCCTGTAATGCCCTATTATCTTATGTTTTGCAGGAAATTGGAGTCCGAAAGCCGAAACGATGAAAAACGGACGAAAACGGCGAATTTTGGCCCAGGGCCGCGGCACAAGGCAAGCAGGCCGCGACACAGGAAGGCACCCAACAACCTCCGAATAATCTGTACTCTGAGCCGCGGCACAGATAAAGTGAGTCGCGGCCCAGATGAATTTAATGCGCCCAGGTTTTTAATCTGCGCCCCGTGAGCCGCGGCACAGGTTAAGTGAGCCGCGGCACAGGTTAAGTGAGCCGCGGCACACGGGGTGGTTTTTTTGTGTACTCCGCGCGGTTTTGGGCCGTTGCGAAGCCGGATCTCAACCTAATCACACGGACGCATTTTTGTGGCAGAAGAAAGCTATAAATAAAGCGGAAAGGTCAGAAAAGAGGGGGGGCTGATCAGAGAATTGATTATCAAGGAGCAGAAGCAGAAGACATCAGGAGCAGAGGGCGGGAGCCAGAAGAATGGAGGGATCCGAGCTCTTCATCTGTGTTTGATTTTAATGCTTTCATTCTTTTATTCTGTATTTTTATCTTTTAGCATGTCAGGCTAAAACCCTTGTTCTAGGATTTTGATGAAACCTAAGTTTTGACGGATTTGCTTTAGATTATCTATATAATTCCCTTTTCTATTGAGTTTTCCCAATCGATTTTAATGCTTTCAATTGTCTGGCCAATAATTGGATTGTTTTAATTGCGCAACTCGAATCGGGAGAGGAGAGTTGGTGAGGAACTATTGGTGAGAACCGTTTTATTCTATGATATATGAATATACTCATAGGAACTACGTGGCCTTTTGAAGATTTTATGCTTTTTGCCTACTGACGAATTAATTCACCTAGGGATAGAGTGCGTTATTTGCCTTTAGAAAAATCTATTGACCTCGGGAGAGGCGGTAGAGTATTTTAGCAATCTTCGCCTTCAATAAATTGGGAAAATCATTAACTTCAGATAATCGAAAGTAAATTCGGATAAACCGAGGTGGATTCAGAATCCTAGAATTATTCATCATTTGATTTTTCTTCTTAGATCGATCGTTTATACTATTTAGTCTTTTATTAATTTCTTTTAGTAATTAATTGCAACTCAAAGTTCGATTGTTCAAATAAAACTAGAATACATAAAAATCAGTAGTTAGTGATTCAGTCCTCATGGGAACGATACTCACTCATCACTTTATTACTTGTATACGATAACGTGCACTTGCGTTCAAGAAAAATCGCAACAAGTTTTTGGCGCCGTTGCCGGGGACTGAAAATTTTACTAATATCGATTTTAGTATTTCTTGTCTTAGTTTGAACATTTTGTTTTATTTATTTTCTTGTATTTTATTTTATTTTATTTGTTTGTCCTTTCAGGATCTTTCGGGTAGTGCATGAGAAAATTTGGTAATGAAGGCCTACTACCTTTGGATACCGAACTCGAGCGCACTCTTCGAAGAAATGAAAAGGAGAAACGAGAGTCACCGACCACAGTCACCATGGCCAATAATATCAAAAATCACGGAGGTGATAATCCTGTTCAGCAAGTTCAACCGGCACTAGCACTTCGAGATTATGCTATGCCGCAGATTAATGCTAACTTTTCGGGGATTCGGCGTCCCACTATCCAGGCGAACAATTTCGAAATCAAGCCTGCAATTATTCAGATGGTACAAGCGAGCCAGTTCTGTGGATTGCCGAATGACGACCCCAACGCACACATTGCGTCTTTTCTCGAGATTTGTGACACGTTCAAGAACAATGGTGTCACCGACGATGCTATCCATCTAAGGCTTTTCCCTTTCTCCTTGAGGGATAAAGCAAAATTTTGGTTGAATTCCTTACCGCCGGGCTCGATCACGACATGGGTAGAATTAGCGCAAGCTTTCCTTGCTAAATTCTTCCCACCTTCGAAGACGGCAAGGTTACGGAACGAAATTACCACCTTTGGTCAATATAATATGGAGTCGCTCCACGAGGCGTGGGAGCGATACAAAGATTTGCTACGGAGATGCCCACATCACGGCCTTCCGGACTGGCTTCAGATTCAGACGTTCTATAATGGTTTGAGTGCTTTTACACGCACTCTCGTGGATCCAGCAGCTGGAGGAGCCTTAATGGGAAAAACTATGGCTAAAGCACATTTTTTGTTGGAAGCCATGGCCGCTAATGCTTATCAATGGCCATCCGAAAGAGTAAATCTGAAGAGAGTTATGGAGATCTCAAATAATGATCCAATCTCTACATTGTCAGCCCAAGTCGCAGCACTAACGCAGCAGCTTCAAGCATTTTCGCATGCTCCTTCCCCCATTACCATTGAGTCTTGCAATTGGTGTAATGGATCTCACCCTACCGCGGAGTGCCAAGTCGGAAACCCGTTCGAGCAGCCCCCAATTGAACAAGCTCAGTTCGTAGGAAATGGGAACCGGCAAAATAATCCGTACTCTAACACGTATAATCTGGGATGGCGTAATCATCCCAACTTCTCATGGAGAAACGGATAGAACTCGAACCAGCCTCCGTTCGCTCAAAACCAACATCAGCCTCCTCCCGCTCCAAAAGTTTCTCTCGAGGAAGCAATTGCGAAATTGGCAGCGAATACGAGTCAATTCATGACCCGTACAGAAGCAACATTGCAAAATCATTCCGCTTCCATTCGCAACTTGGAAGTCCAACTGGTCTAGATTGCTAATGTGTTGATAGCCCGCCTGGAGGGAGCATTGCCAAGTACGACCGAGACAAATCCTAGAGAAAGTCTAAATGCGATCAGTTTGAGAAGCGGGAAGGAGGTGTGTGACCAGCCCGAGAGGAGTGAAAAGAGAAGTGAAATTGAGGAGAAGAAAAACTCAGCGACTGAGGAATCACAAGATTGGAGACCCTCGATAACGCTTCCGGATAATCCGAAGGCATATGTACCACCCATCCCATTTCCACAGCGGTTACAACAGAAAAAGGCGGACAAGTAATTCTCCAAGTTTCTCGATACTTTCAAAAAGCTTCACATAAATATTCCATTCGCTGATGCATTGGAGCAAATGCCGAGTTACGTTAAATTCATGAAGGAGATCTTGTCAAAGAAAAGAAAGCTCGAGGAGTTTGAGACAGTCGCCTTAACGGAGGAGTGCAGCGCGATCCGTCAGAAAAAGCTTCCACCAAAATTGAAGGATCCGGGAAGCTTCAATATACCGTGCACCATAGGGAACCTCTCTTTTGATAAGGCGTTGTGCGATCTCGGGGCTAGTATTAATCTCATGCCTCTGTCTATTTTCAAAAAGCTGGGAATTGGAGAAGCGAAGCCGACGACAATCTACTTGCAATTAGCAGATCGATCGATTAAATATCCGAGGGGAATAATCGAGGACGTGTTAGTAAAAGTTCATAAGTTTATATTTCCGGCCGACTTCATTGTGCTCGACATGGAGGAAGATCAAGACATCCCAATCATTTTGGGAAGACCATTCTTAGCGACCGGCCGAACCCTCATAGATGTGGAAAAAGGCGAACTAATTCTAAGGGTTCAAGACGAGCATGTCACGTTCCAAGTGTTTAAATCCTTTCCGTGTCCAGGTGGTGTTGAGAAGAGCTCAAAAATTGATAGTGTGGATGCCGTTGCGAAAGACACACACCGGAAGAATCGTCGGTTGAAAAACTCAGAATCCGTTTCAGAAAGTCCCGATGCTGTCCTAAGTTCGTTCGAGAAATAGGAAAATAAGCCAGCCGTAAAACGGAGGCCAAATCATGAGAAAAATGGGTGCTTCGGGAAGTTGTTTGTGTCGAAACCTTTTCGCAGACAACATTTGGTGTCCGAACTGAAAATTGAATCGTTAAAGACCAATGGTCAAAATTTTAAAACACATATTAACGGTTCGATTGACGGGGCGGAGTCCAAATGTAGTTTGCGAAAAGTGAACTGATTTCCAATAGGTCCGGCTGAAGACTATAAACTTAGCGCTTCTCGGGAGGCAACCCGAGTATTAGTTGTAGATTTTTTATTTTCTTGCATTTTAGAGTTTTTATTTTTCGTCATTTTAGCTTTGATTTGCTTAGCCCTCTCATTCTTGATGTTTTCCTTTATAAATTCTGTGCAGGAATCACCCCAGGGAAAGAAATCAATGATGGGCCGCGGCACAAGAATAGTGAGCCGCGGCACACACCAGTGGCAGGAAAAAGCCAAACCAGACTGTACTATGTGCCGCGGCACGATCATACTGAGCCGCGGCACACCTGACCTATGAGTCGCGGCACGTTGCTGCTGAGCCGCGGCACGCCAATTGCCGAAAATCGCCAGAGGTCAGATTATATGCCGCGGCACATATGTCTTGAGCCGCGGCACACTAACCTTTGAGCCGCGGCACCGTATGATGAGCCGCGGACTGGCGACATCACAAAAGTCCCTGGCCGACTGTACTATGGTCCGCGGCTCACTTAAGCTGTGCCGCGGCCCCCGTTCAGAATCTGAATAGCCCAGGTATCTTCTTATACTCGATCGGTCGGGACCTCATGTAAACTTCTTCCCTTCCCTCCTGCACACAAGCACGCGGCCGACATCTTTCTTTGCTCCCTCTTCTTCCATTCTTCATTCCAAGTCAGGTAAATCCCGAACTCTTAATCATAATTGATGCATGATTCGAACCGAAAATTGAAGTTATATGCTCTTAGTTGTTCTTCAAAAAAATTTTTTATGAAGTTGGAATATGGTGAATATGGAGTGGATTGTGATGGTATTTGTGATTATAAACTAATTGGTAATGTTAGTTGTCTGTTATCATGGCCGTATATCTGTATTAATTTTTTTTTGGGATTTGGAGTTAGCCATGAAAATTCTTGTTCTTCATTTTAACTTGTGCATACCGAGTGTTTGATAAATTGCAGCAATGAAACATTATTAAGCCAAGCCTTTTCAAACTATGTGCAACGAATCATTTTATCCCGACCCTTCCATCCTATGTAAACTTGAGAGCTCATTCTTAATTTCTTCTTTGATGATGCAAGCTCATTCATTCACATTCCGCATGGTGTAGTCTAGAAGCGTGCAAGCTCGCCGAACGACGCCGGCACCAGTGCGTGAGCATACAGGAGGGGAGTACTTGACCTTTCACTTTTATTGCATATTATATTTTGTCCATTGAGGTCAATGTACGTCCTAACTTTGGGGGGGTTTACTTTCTGTTGCTACATTTATTGCTGTACTTATTTCGTTACACTTTTTATTATTTTTTGTTATTTTTGTTGTTGCTAGCCTTGCTTGTCATGATTTTACTCTTATTCGTGAATTTTTCGTGCTTCTATTTGTGTAATACTGATATTACAACACTATTTTCTCTCTGAAGAAACGGTTGAGTTTTAGTCGAGTTGTAGTCAGTAATATCTGTTTCTGCTTAGTCTTCATTTAGGTCCGAAATTTTTTTCGTTTTTTGTAGAGATCTTAGCGGATAAGAAATGAGACATACGTGTTTTATAATAGCCGTCTATACGTTTGGTTTCATTTTTCGGTTAGATAGTCGTCCAGTAACATGAGTGGTATTGGCATTTGATTTGAGTTTAGATTCGGACAGTTTTTCCCAAAAAGTCAAGATATTTTTGCTCTATGACGGGAAGTCTAGTAACCGAGGGTATTCGCGTCACCCGTTGTTTACCCTCGCGTAAAACGACGACCCTGATTAGACTAGTGGTTTAGAAATTTCGCATTACCGATGATGGGAAGCCTAGTAACCGGGGGTATTCACGTGACCCGTTGTTTACTCTCGCGTAAAACAGCAACCTTGGCATGCGGGAATAGAAATTCGAGTTGTTTCTCCGCTGTGGAGGGGAACTTAGTAACTAGAAGCATCCATGTGCCCCATGAGTGTCTTTTATGTCAAACGGTTTCCCAATACATGAGAATGGAATTTCCACCCTAGGATTATCCCGATGAAACATCCCGAGATCCGAACCTAGTGGTCAACTCGAATCACTTTAGTGATCATATATAAGGGAACACTGTCTGAGGGTTAATTTTGATGAAACTCGTGAAAATTTTTGCCAGTAGACTGTGGAACTGGGCGAGTTAGCTTGTTTATTTTAACTTTTCATATTGACGGTCGATTAAATTCACGTTTGTTAATCTTTGAGCTGGATTTTCTTCATAAACGAGTGATTAGGACTGAAATTGGTTACTTTGTGGAATCAGTGTTCTGGATGTAGCTCGCTATTACGATACTTGTATTATTCAGAGAGAATTTCAGGGTAGTATTGATTAGGTTGAGCACTATAAGTTGCACGATTATTCACGATATTCTTTTGTTGAAATTAATTCTTTTTGCTTGAGGACAAGCAAAGGCTCAAGTTTGGGGGTATTTCTCGTGCACTACCCGAAAGATCCTGAAAGGACAAACAAATAAAATAAAATAAAATACAAGAGAACTTTGGGTTGCAATTAATTTTATAAGTTGCACGATTATTAACGATATTCTTTTGTTGAAATTAATTCTTTTTGCTTGAGGACAAGCAAAGGCTCAAGTTTGGGGGTATTTGTTAGGCGTATTTTTATACGCTTATTTATCATTATTTTGTATTCTTTTGAATTGTAAATCTACATAAATGAGCCTGTAATGCCCTATTATCTTATCTTTTGCAGGAAATTGGAGTCCGAAAGCCGAAACGATGAAAACGGACGAAAACGGCGAATTTTAGCCCAGGGCCGCGGCACAAGGCAAGCGGGCCGCGGCACAGGAAGGCACCCAGCGACCTCCGAATAATCTGTACTCTGAGCCGCGGCACAGATAAAATGAGTCGCGGCCCAGATGAATTTAATGCGCCCAGGTTTTTAATCTGCGCCCTGTGAGCCTCGGCACAGGTTAAGTGAGCCGCGGCACACGGGGCGATTTTTTTGTGTACTCCGCGCGGTTTTGGGCCGTTGCGAAGCCGGATCTCGAGCTAATCACACGGATAAGTTTTTGTGGCAGAAGAAAGCTATAAATAAAGCGGCAAGGTCAGAAAAGAGGGGGGCTGATCAGAGAATTGATTATCAGGGAGCAGAAGCAGAAGACATCAGGAGCAGAGGGCGGGAGCCAGAAGAACGGAGGGATCCGAGATCTTCATCTGCGTTTGATTTTAATGCTTTCATTCTTTTATTCTGTATTTTTATCTTTTAGCATGTCAGGCTAAAACCCTTGTTCTAGGATTTTGATGAAACCTAAGTTTTGACGGATTTGCTTTAGATTATCTATATAATTCCCTTTTCTATTGAGTTTTCCCAATCGATTTTAATGCTTTCAATTGTCTGGCCAATAATTGGATTGTTTTAATTGCGCAACTCGAATCGGGAGAGGAGAGTTGGTGAGGAACTATTGGTGAGAACCGTTTTATTCTATGATATATGAATATACTCATAGGAACTACGTGGCCTTTTGAAGATTTTATGCTTTTTGCCTACTGACGAATTAATTCACCTAGGGATAGAGTGCGTTATTCGCCTTTAGAAAAATCTATTGACCTCGGGAGAGGCGGTAGAGTATTTTAGCAATCTTCGCCTTCAATAAATTGGGAAAATCATTAACTTCAGATAATCGAAAGTAAATTCGGATAAACCGAGGTGGATTCAGAATCCTAGAATTATTCATCATTTGATTTTTCTTCTTAGATCGATCGTTTATACTATTTAGTCTTTTATTAATTTCTTTTAGTAATTAATTGCAACCCAAAGTTCGATTGTTCAAATAAAACTAGAATACATAAAAATCGGTAGTTAGTGATTCAGTCCTCGTGGGAACGATACTCACTCATCACTTTATTACTTGTATACGATAACGTGCACTTGCGTTCAAGAAAAATCGCAACACGGCCCATCCCTCTGCTTGCCCCGGTAGTCTGATAAGAAGCAGACGGAGGTATATGGTCCTGGACGGAAGACTGAACTGGAGCATGAGGTGCTGCTGGAGTACGTCCTGGTCCACTCCTACAATAACGAGCACGATGTCCATTCTTCCCACATGTATGGCATGCAACGGCTGGCCTTGGGCATTTAGAATTGATGTGACCCTGGTCTCCACAGTTATAGCACACAACAGATAGGCTGACCGCTCGAGGTTGCGATCTGGTTGGCTTCGACGTCATGGGTTGCCGTTCAGAAGGATTTGGCACTGGTTGGGGCCTCTTGAATGTTTCCCGGTTGCTATCAGTTTGGATCTGGTTCCTGAATTTCTTGTTGTTGGACTGCGGTTGCTTCTTGGAAATTTCTTTCACGGTCAGTTCGTACTCCAGAGCTTTCTCGATGAAGTCCGGTAGGGTCGCACAGTGATGGTTCAACAGCTGCATTCTCATTCGGGGTTTAAGCCTTTTGAGAAAGTATTTGATCTTATCGACCTCCGTTCGGAAAATCGTCGCGGCAAAAGGAAGAAGTGCCTGGAATTTCTCGGCAACAGATAGTACGTCATCATCTTCGGACGGGTCTGGATTCAGCAACTCTGATAGTTTGGCCTCGCGGAGAGGACCCGGATAGTAACGGTCTAGCATGAGATTCTTAAATTCCTCCCAAGTACATACGCCATCAGTTGGCCTCACCGAAAGCCACCAAGTGTGGGGGCCCTTGCCCAGGTAGTAAGCTGCTACGGAGACAAGATTCTCTGCTGGACAGTCTACCATATCGAACAATTTCTCGAAGTGTTCAATCCGATGCACGATATCAGCAGGCTCAGAGGAACCTTCAAAAATCAGGGGTCACTGGCGAGAGATGTCGCTGATGATCCGACTCACCGGTCCGCCATGTACAGGAGGTAGCCCCTGATGCTGGTCGGTAGTAGCTCTCTGCATAGTTTCCATTAACTGACCCATCTGAGTTATCTGAGCCATCATGCCCTGCATCACAGCGTAAGGATCGACACGAGCATCCTCGCGTCCAGTGTGGTGCGATTGGTCTCTAGAAGACAAATCACTGCCTACGGAACTATGCTCTGCATTCGCACGCCTGTTGGCTCGTGGTATCGGGATTCGGACCCTCCCGCGGCCTCGTACCCCTCTGCCACGGCCTCTCAAATTTCTTTCCATACTGAAAGAATCAATTCGTAAAGATAACCATAAGTACAGTTTATGATACCAATCAAATTTGATGCTAAGTTAATAGCGACAAGAAATTACATATTCAAGAAAATAGTTCATAATGAATTATCGACACTACGAGTGTCACACAGAATATCATATCGACGTTGAATCGAACAAATCCAATCCTATAATCAATCCAGAATTTACTTCGAATTATCAATCATATAAATCCTGCCACAAATCCTCAAAATATCAAGATCAACAAAGAGATCCATTCCGATATCAATATCATCCCAGTAGTTAAATCATGGCTCAAAAAGTACGTACCGCATTTGGCTCGTAAGATCAGGCGCTTGCACAGGTCACACGTGACACGAAGGTCTCTTGATACTAGTTCAATACACAAAGACTCAAAAGAAAAAGAAAAACGACAGTGCTCTCTGATACCATCTTCTGTAACACCCCAAAAATGCGGCCATTACAGTGTCGTGGACCCCACACTAGGACCCACCAGGCGATACCCAAAATACAGATTAAACACATAATAAATGTGATACCGAACCACAATACATAGTACTTACTCCGATTAGGAGTTCACAGTAGTATGGCCAACGGCCTCATTACACACAGGATCCGAAATACGAGTGTAATCCATATGGAGATGGAATATACCTTAAATAACAATACATAGTCCACAATTAAAAATAAAGCGGAAATATAACATTACACGGTTCAAACAAAATCGGACGATAAAAGACTTAGGGCCCCCGAACTAGTATCCTTCGAACCCTTCGCCGTCACCATGATCTTCCCGTGCCTTGCCTTTTCCTCGACCTAAAATACAACACAAGTACTTCGCCCAACACAGTGTCAGATATACATGATAAATGATTTCTCAAGATATTATACAATTCACATATATTATATTTCAAGGAAAACAACCCGACTAACGAACATACCCCTCGGGCGTATGAACGGTTAGTCACAAAATGTCGAACACGTCCAAATATATATATAGACTATGAACGACCAAAATAGTATGGCTCAATGATGAACATCATAATACGCCTGATCTGGAAATATATCAGTGCACATGTCCACCCCGTATACGGAATCCAGGATATACGTGGGACAATGTACCTAATTAGCCTCACGAACTACGTCTCGTGTGCACAGTCCAATACGGAAACATCCACGCATGACTATATATGTGCCTGGCTAAAAATCCGACACAATGACCAATCGGAACGCAGATATGATTCCGGAGATGTCACGATACAACATGACAACGAATTCAATAAATCACATATCTGATTAAGGATCAAGAAACTCACCGAAATGACAATAAGGATCAATGATATCAATGTTTCGAAAGTGACAAACTTGGGAATGTAATCCCACGATGAAAACGGAACATCATCAAGAATAATATCAAACCACGGATCACAAATTTATAAGTGTTTCACATACATGAAATGCATAATCATCACAAGAATCCAAACATCATTATAACCAAGCAAGATAATTTGCCTCAATACTGAGGCGAGAATAGTCCTTCCTTGTCAAACGAACGAACGGTCCTCGACTTAATATCGGTTACTCGAACAATCAACCTTGTAAGGGATACAATCTATTCAGTAACACATTCTCATAACTATCGATGTCTAGTTCAGCGAATCGATATCCTAAATTCAATTCACGTAGTTCGACTATCTTTGTATTAATTCCATTTCAAAGATTCATACTAACTTCAATTTATACTCATTATTGGTTATCATTCACGGTGTTCTCAATTATCCGTATGGTTCAAACGGATGAGAATTTATCAAGAACAATCATCAAGGAGAAGTTCTCAAAAATTGATATGCCGATAGAATTTCTTAAAACAACATCAATATTTTGAAAGATATAATCCGAACAACTACGTTTCATAAAACATTGGTTAAAACGAAGTTTACTCGGTGATTATCATTGTTCAACGAATCATGAGTTTGTAAAATTAATACTATGTTCATCGGTTATGAGTTCACCAAGTTAGGTTAATGATATAGTCGATTTATTCATCACAAGACTATCATGAAATCATCATCAAGGTGGATTAAACACCTCTGAATTAAATCTTATGTTGATATGATTCAATGTTCAACCAATTTAGATGATGATCTTAAGTTCATTTATTTTAGAATTTTCCTAAACATGATGGTTTGCTTCAATATAATGATAACAATCCTACAACTCAACCTATCTACAATGAAACTAAGGATCATTATTGTCTTAATGATGATAATAGTTCAGCAAGAAGAGTGAGTTTCTGTTAACCATGATTACTACCATTTAAAGTATCAAGAACACATCACTACAAAACCCTTAATCATTATATTCATCATTAAGTTGTTAAAAGTTCAACTACAAACATGTTTAGCTTGATTAATTCATCATTAGGTGAAGTATACTCTAACACTAACAGTATAACTACGAAACTATAGGGTGGAATCATATAACATACCTTCAGAAATGAAGAACACTACACCAAAATCACAAGAACACACTCTAAGCTTCAAGAATGACTCCAAACTTCCAATCAACAAGCTCCAAACCAAGATCTATAGCTCAAACTCAAGTTGGAAGAAGGTAGAAGTGATCTAGGGAGGCAGGGGGATGTTTATACTGGAGAAATATCGAAGTTGGACGTGCAAAATGAAAGACAAAAGTTGTCTTTTTATAACAGCATAGTTCACTACGTACGTTATCATATGCAGATAATGTACGTTAGCCTCATTACGTACGCTATACAGAAATGTGTTATGTACTTAATACAATATCACAGGTTACTCGACTAAAATACGAACATCATTACGTAATTTATGGCTTGAAGCCTTACGTACGTAATGTAGGTCAACTTGGTTGCCTCCAAAAGATTAGATATTCGAATCATGCCCGACCCCACACGCCGAAAGTTGAGATCGGATACGAGTACAAGTATTACGTACGTAAAAGGCACCTCCTTACGTACGTAAATCTCACACTATAGCGTACGTTATGCTAAAGGTTTAGCGTACGTTAAGCGCATAATTACTAGCCCAAAAATGCTCGTATATATACAATGTTGAGAAATCAAAGCGAGTGATAGTTATTATCAAGTCTATTATGATATATTTCAACATCAATAAACATTAAACAAACCCAACAAGACTACAACAGTATTGAATCATCCGAATAATACAACAATAGGTAGGAATTTCCGTCGGATATTACACAAACGACCTCAAATCTCAAGATTCTCAAATACTATCGTTACAAGATAGATAAACAACAAATTGTTCGCAACCACAATACTACAATACAGACTTAATCCAAAAAACAATAAAAAGAAAGAATACAAATTAAGGCTACATCTTAAATGTATCCCACATCGATATCCTCCATATCATCTATCTCCTCGATCTCATCGACTCGAGAAAGACCCAAATCTGAACTCACTGCTCCTCCTCGGATGAAGTACGGACTGGAGTAACAAAATCTCTTGAGGCCTGAGAGCTCTCTCGAGACCTACTGGCACTAGGACTCCTGCAGTACTTCTGAAGGTGTCCCTGCCTCCCACACGGAAAACAAGCAATAGCTGGCACCATACAACGAGTACTAACATGCCCCGCTGAATCACAGTTAAAACAAACAACAGTCGAGCTCGTCTTCCGAGAAGAAGATGCCTTCCCAGCACGAAGACGGCTAGAAAACAACCTCTTGTACGTCGGATCCCGATGTCCCTCTGAACGAACCGGAATCCTAGTCCTCCCACCAGAAGAAGCTGAAGGGTGCTTCCGAGCAAGCTCCTTGATCAAAAGATCTGCTCCAAGAGCCTTCTCGATGAATTCACCAAGTGAATTACAATTGTGGTTGAACAACTGCATCCTCAACTACAGGTTTAGCCTCTTGCTAAAGTACTTGATCTTATCCGCCTCAGTACGGATAACAGACGAAGCAAATTGAAGAAGTCTATGAAACTTCTCGGAAATGACACTAACACCCTCGTCCTCGACGAATTCGGGGTTCAAAACCTCTGATAGCTTGGCTTCACGAAGTGAAGCCGGATAATAACTCTCTAACATGAGAGTCTTGAACTCGCTCCAAACACAATCACGATCGGTGGGTTTCACAGAAAGCCATCAAGAATAAGCGCCCTTACTCAGGTAGTAAGCCGCTACTGCCACCTAACTCTCTTCTGGATATTGAACCATGTCGAAGAGTTTATCAAAATGTTCAAGCAAATGAACAATGTCAGCTGGTTCCGACGAACCCTCAAAAATAGGCGTCCTCTGATGAGGGATGTCACCGAAAATCTGACTCACTCTCCCGGCCTGTCCATAATACGGCACCTGGAAACCCTGCTGTGGTGGACCACGAACCACCGAGGTGTGCATGGTCTCCACTATCCGCGTCATCTGAGTCATCTGGGCCATCATGCCACTCATAACCACGAAAGGGTCGACGTGTCCACTCTCAGCCTGATCGACTTCTCGAGTATGACATCCCGAAGGAGAATCGATCACGTAGATAACACCTCCGCCGAACTCTAATCCATCTCGGTATCCGTATGCGTATAAACATGTGTTTCTGGGTTCTGGCTCGTTCTACAGCCCTTACCCCCTCTGCCACGTCCTCGGATTCCTCTTTCCATACTGAAAGAATAATGTTCGATCATGATCATAGCTCAAATACGCCTCAACAGCCAATCCAGAATGCTAAGCCAATAGCCAAACACGAGTATACATACTCAACAGATAAACAATCACATCAATCATGCTAATCATAGCTAATACAGAGCCCACACGCTCCAAAACAATTAATCAGGAATCAATTGTAACACAAATGTCACATACAGGTTTCAACAAATCATGTATAAACAATGATGACATAATGAATGTATGAACATAAAAGAGAATCGAGTCCTTACACAGTTCATACGAAGCTTCGAGGTCTTGCGATACTAGTCTTCACTTATGACGACTCGATGAAAGAATGACTCATACAGTCGCCCAACTATCACGACTCGCAAAACCCGACTGTCCAGATTGTCATAACCTGACAGCCCCACTACTACCGCGTTGGTAGAACCACATAAATCACATATCAGGGTATCTCACAACCCAATTCTCTGATACCATCTTCTGTAACGCCCTCAAATCCCATTGGATTATTACAGCACCGTGGACCCCACACCGGAGATCCACCAGACGAACACGACAAAAATACATCAAATTAACCAACAAAGGATATCACAGTCTCTACTATGATATCCGACACAATATTCTGATAAGGAATTTCAACAACAGAAATGGGCCTACATGGCCAAATTAAGAATACAACGACATCCACGAGCCTTACTCAGATAATACATGATGACAATGACTGACAAAATGGAGAACACTCCAACCGGACTGACCAACACAAACACCAAAATAACTCGGGACTAGTATCGCTCGAATGCCTCATCGCCATCGTCATGCCCCTGTGTCTCAACTCTCTCCTCGCAAGCACCTAAAACATGAAAACATATCCCCCCCACGGGGTCAGTCATCCAGATAATGAACATCAAATACATGTACAACATGATATGCATCCAAATGCAGAATGAACGGTACAACAATGGTAATACGAGATGCTCACAAACTAAGGTAAGAACTGAGCATTCATGAAATACTTATACCCATGGCATACGATCAATATCCTTCTCAACAGGTTAGAACACAAGTGCCCAACGGCGAATCATCAATAGAACACAATAATGAAATTACCTGAAGGTAAACCAAACCAACATTGACTAGATACAAATCACAATGCCCGAAGGCTCCAACGGAAATACCAAGACATCACAATGGCCTGAAAGCCCCTCAGCCAAAGCTGCCAAAATATCACAATGGTCTGAAAATCACTCAGCCGAAGCTGCCAATCATCACAATGGCCTGAAAGCCAAACAGCCCGAAGCTGTATATCATCCCAATACGGATCTCAAAGAAACAAACCATACTGTCGAACATACCCCTCGGCATATGAACAACCCATTGAAAACCGTCGGACATATCCAATACAACATCGACTATGAACGACCAAAACAATGAGGCTCAAGAGGGACATCACAGTACGCCCGATCCGGAAATGTGTCCGTGCACATATCCACCCCATATACGGAATCCAGAATATACCTGGGACAATGTATCTAATTAGCCTCACGAACTACGTCTCGTGTGCACGGTCCAATGCGGAAACAACCACGCATGACCATAGTGTGTCTGGCTAAAAATCCTACTCATAACCAATCGGCACGCAGATATGATTCCAGATATGTCACGATGCAACATGACAATGAAATTTAAAGAATAACACATCCAATAAGGATCAAAAGACTCACCAAAGTGAACAATGATACACGGATAGTGAAAGATCGTCACGACCAACAATATCCTAAACAACCATCCTGGGATCACAATCCCTAAGGACCGATTAACAAGATTAACAATCATAACACAACAATCCTGGAATCGTCAACCCTCAAAGATCATAAAATTACTGAGTTCATAAGAATGATAGTGTGCTGCCATAAGTCGGCCAAAACGACAACAATAACTCACGGATGGGCACCGTCCTCAGTGGTCCCAATTCAAATACCTCAACTGCCTTGGAATGGATAATCAATCACAACGACTCAATGGATGGCAACTATCCTCGACAGTCCCAAATCAACACCTCGATTGCCTTAAAATGGCCAATCGGTCACAACGACACAACAGATGGGAAATGTCCTCGATAATCCCAATTCAATACCTCGATTACCTTAGAATGGTCAATCGATAACAATGACACAATGGATGGGAACTATCCTCGATAATCTCGATTTAATACCTCGATTGCCTTAGAATGGCCATGTTGGTATAAAATCGGATAATTGCGCCGTTTTGTGCGGAAGCGTAAATAAATTACGGAAAATAAATCACACAAGGATTTATAGAGGTTCGGCTATTAACGAAGCCTACGTCCTCTCTCGATGTATCTTTTTCTTAGGATTAAGATCAAAACCTCTACGCCTCTCTTCTATCGGTCGAGGGATTACCGTTACAAGCTCGTCTTCTATCGGTCCAAGTAAAACCGTTTGTCCTTTTCTATTGGATAAGGAATCAACCACTCTAGCTTTCTATCGGTACTAGATAAACCTCACTAAGATAGCGATTGTGATTCTAACAATGCCGGATCCTTGATCCTAATAACACTGAATCAAATCGTATCTTTTCTTTTTCTCGCTCGTGTATGATCTTGTGTATAACACTCAATCACTCTTAATTAAGCTCAAGAACAACAACTATAATGTTTACAATGATATAACACGTATGTATGCTTTGCTCAATATTGTTGTATGGGATAATACCAACTCCTTGGTATTTATAGCCTTCTTCCTCCTTACTAGCCGTTGCTGCCAGTTGACTAGCTAGCGTGCGCTAGCTCTTCCTTCTTAGCGTGCGCTAACTCATTAGCGTGCCTGTAGCGTGCGTTAGACTGTTCCCAGTTTCAGTCCAGTAGCTTCGTTTCTTCTTTAGCGTACGTTATGCCTTCTGCCTTACGTATGTAACCTTCTTGTATTAGCGTGCCTTAATCACACATTGTAGCGTGCGCTAATACAATATGTCTGTTGCATGGATTGTCAAAGTATCCGTTTGATATGCTGACTTTGACCTGCTTTTCCCATTGTTCTGATTGACTTGATTCAAACTGCTTAGCGTGCGCTATTCCTTCTTTGTAGCGTGCGCTAATGCTGCCTTCATTGCATACGTCATTCTGTGTTTGAATTCCTTCACAACGGTAACAAGACTTCGATAGCATGCGTTAATGGTAACGTGTAGCGTGCGCTATCCATCAGCTGACTTCACTTCAGCTTACTTCGAACTTGGCTGATATGCAGCTGATTCCTCGTTAGCGTGCGCTAACATGTATGTCTTAGCGTGTGCTAATGCAGTCCAGAATGCAACTTTTTGCGTCTTCGTCTGCACCGTCGTTTTGCTTCGCCTCGATGTTGTTTTGTAGTTTAGCAACTTTAATCATCAAAACATAAAATAAATAATGTGTGGAATAAATATTCCAACAATCTCCCCCTTTTTGATGATTACAAAACAACTCTTGAATTGGATAAAATCTGCAAAAATAGAATATATGTATATGTATACAAATCAAAGTTTTTGGCTTTGATCGTTTCGTTAGTTTCTCCAATTCTCTTTTCTTTTCGACATCTCCTTTATTTTTCGACTCCGTCGTTTTAACTCCCCCTTTTTGTATGCTTTCTTTTTATTTTCGACTTCTTTGATTTTTCTCATTTTTATCTCAATTCATCTCCTTCTCATTTTTATCTCAATTCATCTCCTTCTCCCCCTTTTTGTCTTCATCAAAAAGTATAGAAATATAGAGTATATCAAAATAAATATGCATGATACCAATTTATGCATTAATAAGGGTATAAGCTCCCCCTAAAAATATTATTTCTCCCTCAAGAATATTCCTTCTCCCCTTTTGTAAAATATCACTTGTTTAGAATTTATTTTTGGGGATCCAACCTATAGTTGGTTTTTCTTTTGAAACGTAGACGATATTTGAAATGTTTGTTTCTTTAGGAACCCAAATCTTTTTAATTTTTATCGTCCGTCTTGGGCTTTTGCAATTTGAAATGTGATGCCCGATTTTCAAACATTTTTTGCATCGGGGTATTTTGAAATTGACGGATTCGTTTTTTGAACGTGCTTTGAATCCCAACCCCTCTTTATTTAGAGTGTATTTTTGAACACATAACATTTTTTCAAATTTATCGTTGCCGCACGAGAATTTCTTTGTCAAAATTTTTAGTTCATCTTGAACTTTTAAAAGATCATTTTTCAAAATATTTTCATTTTCAAGGCATTTCGAATGATCAATTTCGACAAATTTCCCTTTTTCAAGTATTTTGGAATTTTCAACTTCCAAAGTTTTATATTTAGACTTGAGGGATTTAATTTCATTTAAAGCATTTTGATAGTCCGTATGTAATAACTCGAATTCTTCAAAGAGTTCATCATAGGAGTTACTTACTTGGCTTTCGACGTCGCTATCGTCGAATGAACTCCGGGCCATGAGTGCGACATTATTTTGGTCAAGAAAATCTTCATCAGGATCTTCGTCGCTCCATGTTGCGATTAAAACCTCCTTTTGCTTTACTCGACAGTTCTTGGCAAAGTGGCCTGGTTTACCACATAATCGACAAGTGTTGTCGGGTTTCTTCGATTCGCCCGCTTGGATGTCCTTCTTTCTCCGGTTTAATAAGTGTTGGAATTTATTAATAATTTTGGCATAATATGCCATTTCTTCATCACTTTCGTCCACCGGAATTTCTTCTTTCTTTCTCGGCACCTTAGCCTTGAAGGCTATCGACCTCTCCTTCGGTTTTGGTTTGGCGTTCCGAGATTTTAGAACAATCTCGTAGTTGATAAGAGAACCAACGAGAGCACTAAAATCGAGAGTATTTAAATCTTTGGATTCCATTATTGCCGTAACCGTACCGTCCCATTCTCGAGGTAGTGATCGGAGAATTTTCTTTACTTTCTCACTACTCGAAAGTGGTTTTCCGAAACATGCTAATCCATTAGTGATGACCAAAAATCGGTCGAGCATAATCGAGATGGATTCGTCGTCCTTCATTTGGAATAATTCATAATCGTGAAGGAGAATGTTTATCTTCGTCTCCTTTACTTGAGACGTACCTTCGTGTGTTACCTCAAGCATTTTCCAGATTTCTTTGGCACTATCACACGATGATATCCGATTGTGTTCTTCCGGATTTAAAGCACAGTATAATAATTGCGTCGCTTTGCAATTATAATGGTCGTTTTTCCAATCCGCATCGTCATACTCTTCAAAGGTTTTGAGAGTTCCGTTTGAGTTCGTCGGGATTTTGGGACCAAGACAAATCACCTTCCAAAGTTCGATGTCGTAAGCTCGAATGAATATCAACATCTTCTTCTTCCAAGTCATGAAGTTCGCACCATCAAAAAATGGTGGTCGGTTAAGAGCAAGGCCTTCGATGGGAGTCATTTGGAACACCATTGGATCTTTTCTCCTCGGATGTTAAGCCGCGTATTGGAGTACCGCTCCGATACCAATTGTAGGTATAAAATCGGATATTTGCGCCGTTTTGTGCGGAAGCGTAAATAAATTACGGAAAATAAATCACACAAGGATTTATAGAGGTTCGGCTATTAACGAAGCCTACGTCCTCTCTCGATGTATCTTTTTCTTAGGATTAAGATCAAAATCTCTACGCCTCTCTTCTATCGGTCGAGGGATTACCGTTACAAGCTCGTCTTCTATCGGTCCGAGTAAAACCGTTTTTCCTTTTCTATTGGATAAGGAATCAACCACTCTAGCTTTCTATCGGTACTAGATAAACCTCACTAAGATAGCGATTGTGATTCTAACAATGCCGGATCCTTGATCCTAATAACACCGAATCAAATCGTATCTTTTCTTTTTCTCGCTCGTGTATGATCTTGTGTATAACACTCAATCACTCTTAATTAAGCTCAAGAACAACAACTATAATGTTTACAATGATATAACACGTATGTATGCTTTGCTCAATGTTGTTGTATGGGATAATACCAACTCCTTGGTATTTATAGCCTTCTTCCTCCTTACTAGCCGTTGCTGCCAGTTGACTAGCTAGCGTGCGCTAGCTCTTCCTTCTTAGCGTGCGCTAACTCATTAGCGTGCCTGTAGCATGCGTTAGACTGTTCCCAGTTTCAGTCCCGTAGCTTCGTTTCTTATTTAGCTTACGTTATGCCTTCTGCCTTACGTACGTAACCTTCTTGTATTAGGGTGTGTTAATCACACATTGTAGCGTGCGCTAATACAATATGTCTGTTTCATGGATTATCAAAGTATCTGTTTGATATGCTGACTTTGACCTGCTTTTCCCAACGTTCTGATTGACTTGATTCAAGCTGCTTAGCGTGCGCTATTCCTTCTTTGTAGCGTGCGCTAATGCTGACTTCATTGCATACGTCATTCTGTGTTTGAATTCCTTCACAACGGTAACAAGACTTCGATAGCGTGCGTTAATGGTAACGTGTAGCGTGCGCTATCCATCAGCTGACTTCACTTCAGCTTACTTCGAACTTGGCTGATATGCAGTTGATTCCTCGTTAGCGTGCGCTAACATGTATGTCTTAGCGTGTGCTAATGCAGTCTAGAATGCAACTTTTTGCGTCTTCGTCTGCACCGTCGTTTTGCTTCGCCTCGATGTTGTTTTGTAGTTTAGCAACTTTAATCATCAAAACATAAAATAAATAATGTGTGGAATAAATATTCCAACAATCTCCCCCTTTTTGATGATTACAAAACAACTCTTGAATTGGATAAAATCTGCAAAAATAGAATATATGTACATGTATACAAATCAAAGTTTTTGTCTTTGATCGTTTCGTTAGTTTCTCCAATTCTCTTTTCTTTTCGACATCTCCTTTATTTTTCGACTCCGTCGTTTTAACTCCCCCTTTTTGTATGCTTTCTTTTTATTTTCGACTTCTTTGATTTTTCTCATTTTTATCTCAATTCATCTCCTTCTCATTTTTATCTCAATTCATCTCCTTCTCCCCCTTTTTGTCTTCATCAAAAAATATAGAAATATAGAGTATATCAAAATAAATATGCATGATACCAATTTATGCATTAATAAGGGTATAAGCTCCCCCTGAAAATATTATTTCTCCCTCATGAATATTCCTTCTCCCCCTTTGTAAAATATCACTTGTTTAGAATTTATTTTTGGGGATCCAACCTATAGTTGGTTTTTCTTTTGAAACGTAGACGATATTTGAAATGTTTGTTTCTTTAGGAACCCAAATCTTTTTAATTTTTATCGTCCGTCTTGGGCTTTTGCAATTTGAAATGTGATGCCCGATTTTCAAACATTTTTCGCATCGGGGTATTTTGAAATTGACGGATTCGTTTTTCGAACGTGGTTTGAATCCCAACCCCTCTTTATTTAGAGTGTATTTTTGAACACATAACATTTTTCAAATTTATCGTTGCCGCACGAGAATTTCTTTGTCAAAATTTTTAGTTCATCTTGAACTTTTAAAAGATCATTTTTCAAAATATTTTCATTTTCAAGGCATTTCGAATGATCAATTTCGACAAATTTCCCTTTTTCAAGTATTTTGGAATTTTCAACTTCCAAAGTTTTATATTTAGACTTGAGGGATTTAATTTCATTTAAAGCATTTTGATAGTCCGTATGTAATAACTCGAATGCTTCAAAGAGTTCATCATAGGAGTTACTTACTTGGCTTTCAACGTCGCTATCGTTGAATGAACTCCGGGCCATGAGCGCCAGATTATTTTGGTCAAGAAAATCTTCATCGGGATCTTCGTCGCTCCATGTTGCGATTAAAACCTCCTTTTGCTTTACTCGACAGTTCTTGGCAATGTGGCCTGGTTTACCACATAATCGACAAGTGTTGTCGGGTTTCTTCGATTCGCCCGCTTGGATGTCCTTCTTTCTCCGGTTTAATAAGTGTTGGAATTTATTAATATTTTTGGCATAATATGCCATTTCTTCATCACTTTCGTCCACCGAAATTTCTTCTTTCTTTATCGGCACCTTAGCCTTGAAGGCTATCGACCTCTCCTTCGGTTTTGGTTTGGCGTTCCGAGATTTTAGAACAATCTCGTAGTTGATAAGAGAACCAACGAGAGCACTAAAATCGAGAGTATTTAAATCTTTGGATTCCATTATTGCCGTAACCGTACCGTCCCATTCTCGAGGTAGTGATCGGAGAATTTTCTTTACTTTCTCACTACTCGAAAGTGGTTTTCCGAAACATGCTAATCCATTAGTGATGACCGAAAATCGGTCGAGCATAATCGAGATGGATTCGTCGTCCTTCATTTGGAATAATTCATAATCGTGAAGGAGCATGTTTATCTTCGTCTCCTTGACTTGAGACGTACCTTCGTGTGTTACCTCAAGCATTTTCCAGATTTCTTTGGCACTATCACACGATGATATCCGGTTGTGTTCTTCCGGATTTAAATCACAGTATAATAATTGCGTCGCTTTGCAATTATAATGGTCGTTTTTCCAATCCGCATCGTCATACTCTTCAAAGGTTTTGAGAGTTCCGTTTGAGTTCGTCGGGATTTTGGGACCAAGACAAATCACCTTCCAAAGTTCGATGTCGTAAGCTCGAATGAATATCGACATCTTCTTCTTCCAAGTCATGAAGTTCGCACCATCAAAAAATGGTGGTCGGTTGAGAGCAAGGCCTTCGATGGGAGCCATTTGGAACGCCATTGGATCTTTTCTCCTCGGATGTTAAGCCGTGTATTGGAGTACCGCTCCGATACCAATTGTTGTTATAAAATCGGATATTTGCGCCGTTTTGTGCGGAAGCGTAAATAAATTACGGAAAATAAATCACACAAGGATTTATAGAGGTTCGGCTATTAACGAAGCCTACGTCCTCTCTCGATGTATCTTTTTCTTAGGATTAAGATCAAAATCTCTACGCCTCTCTTCTATCGGTCGAGGGATTACCGTTACAAGCTCGTCTTCTATCGGTCCGAGTAAAACCGTTTTTCCTTTTCTATTGGATAAGGAATCAACCACTCTAGCTTTCTATCGGTACTAGATAAACCTCACTAAGATAGCGATTGTGATTCTAACAATGACGGATCCTTGATCCTAATAACACCGAATCAAATCGTATCTTTTCTTTTTCTCGCTCGTGTATGATCTTGTGTATAACACTCAATCACTCTTAATTAAGCTCAAGAACAACAACTATAATGTTTACAATGATATAACACGTATGTATGCTTTGCTCAATGTTGTTGTATGGGATAATACCAACTCCTTGGTATTTATAGCCTTCTTCCTCCTTACTAGCCGTTGCTGCAAGTTGACTAGATAGCGTGCGCTAGCTCTTCCTTCTTAGCGTGCGCTAACTCATTAGCGTGCCTTTAGCGTGCATTAGACTGTTCCCAGTTTCAGTCCAGTAGCTTTGTTTCTTCTTTAGCGTACGTTATGCCTTCTGCCTTACGTACGTAACCTTCTTGTATTAGCGTGCGTTAATCACACATTGTAGCGTGCGCTAATACAATATGTCCGTTGCATGGATTGTCAAAGTATCCGTTTGATATGCTGACTTTGACCTGCTTTTCCCAACGTTCTGATTGACTTGATTCAAACTGCTTAGCGTGCGCTATTCCTTCTTTGTAGCGTGCGCTAATGCTGACTTCATTGCATACGTCATTCTGTGTTTGAATTTCTTCACAACGGTAACAAGACTTCGATAGCATGCGTTAATGGTAACATGTAGTGTGCGCTATCCATCAGCTGACTTCACTTCAGCTTACTTCGAACTTGGCTGATATGCAGTTGATTCCTCGTTAGCATGCGCTAACATGTATGTCTTAGCGTGTGCTAATGCAGTCCAGAATGCAACTTTTTGCGTCTTCGTCTGCACCGTCGTTTTGCTTCGCCTCGATGTTGTTTTGTAGTTTAGCAACTTTAATCATCAAAACATAAAATAAATAATATGTGGAATAAATATTCCAACAGGCCAATCGATAACAATGATAGAACTACTGCCTCAGACGGAGATGATAAATGAATATGTCAATGCCTTCAATCGGCCAATACAATATCAATAGAAAAACACTGATATCGATAACAACGATCACAAAAATATCTCAAATCAGTCAACAATAACAATCGATATGTCGATACCGCAAATTGGCTATCGACAACAATATTACCAATAAGTATCACAATGCCTTGAACCGGTTATTTACGAACAACAATAACATTTGGCATAATTTACCGAAGGTATCGTATCAAACAATCCCCTGATATTAACAAAATCATAGAGAGACCAAGTCTCGAAATGATACAACACATTCATACACATACATGATAGCATTAATCTCATTGACTAGTATAAGTATAAAACTTGCCTCAAACCGAAGGCGATGAAATCCTCCAACGAATGACGTACGGCGTCCTCCGACAGTCACAACCACCCGAACGACTTGAATGAAATACAATTCATTCTATAACACAAATATCAATACAAAACAATACCAAAGACAATCCCGATTCAATCACGAATCAGTTAAAATCTACAGACGAATATCATAGTTCTCAACTATGAATTCTAACACCCTCGAACACCTCAATGATCAATTAACATGATCATTATGTTCTTAACACTTGTGAAAAAACAATTCGACAAGGATTATTAAGAACAACATCTAATCCATCATCTCACAATGATAATATCACCAATATCATCATCAATACCTCAAGAATATCATCATCACAACAAACATGATGCCTTCACCAAAATCAATCACCAATTCCTCAAGAATTTCGGATTAATCAACAATATTAAATCAACCATTTCAAGATTATGATAATCATCTCCATAATTCATCATAATGCTAAACTAAAATGGTTAAAATCTCTCAAGAACACAACCGACAACAATAATCATCTCAAAGCTATGTTAATCATATAACAATCTTAACATAACCCTTCCTAGACATGATTATAACCTCCAAGTATTCTTAAACACCAAGAACACAATCAAACGCAAGTCATATCATCATGTTCTTTATCATAAGTTCATTAGAACTACGAAGAACCATACTATCCTCCAACAAATCATCAACATACGAACTACACAACAACAACATCAGGATTAACCATAATCTCGAGTTAAACACAAGATTAATCAACATACCTCCTGAAAAATGAAGAACAACCTCAAACATAAAGAATCCACTCCAATCTTCAAGTTCCTAAGCTCCAATCCAAGTTATGAAGCTCCAAAACAAGTTGGAAGAGGCCGGAAAACACTAAGGGATGCAGAGGGATGATTTCTAGGGAGAGAAATCGGAAATGGATCATGAGCAAATGAAAGACGAATCATGTCTTTATAATCTGCACATCACATTACGGCCACTATCCTGTATCCTTAACGTACGTTATGGACTTAACGTACGTTATCGCCTCCACGTAGCGTACGCTACGTAGTCCAAAACTCACTGCCTCAAAATGGGGTGCCCTTTACGTACGTTAACAAAAAATACGTACGTAAACAGCCTAACCATTACGTACGTTAACCTCAAGGTATAGCGTACGTAATGTGCATTGACCTGCCTGTCCCAAAATCGAACTCCGCGAATCCATCCTGGCCCGGTCCCACACGCCGAAAGCCAGCATCAATCTGATACCCAACGTTACGTACGTAACCCACACGGTTTAACGTACGTAAGCTCAACACAATAGCATACGTAATGCTACACATGTAGCGTACGCTATGGCTATATACTTAGCCAAAATTCCAAACTCACCAAGCAACATCCAAATGACGAAACCAAACCGACGATAAGTATAAATATTCGATTCCGAAATATCCCAATACAATATACATTGTATCAGTCAAATACAACACCACTTGTACAATTCCGAATGAATGCGTACAACACAACAGTGAAACGGAAAAAAAAAACAATTTACCCCCAGATATTACAGAACTATTGTTCTTCTTCTGTCCATCCCGCCTTCAAACCCAACACCCACAGTTGGGACTTGTTCAAGCCCATCATCAAGGTCAACTTCATCATCAGAGTCAACATTATTTTTGGTTCCAAACCTTACATTTAGTGCACTATCCTCGCTATTATATCCTACGTCATCAGGTTGTGCCTCAACATCAGCTGGGGCTCAACATTAGGTTGGGCCTCAACATCAGGTTGGGCCTCAATCATGGGAATTACTTATGGTAGTGACACTGGATGGATAAGATACAAGTCAACCTTTCCATTTACCTTAGACCAATTTGCCATTTCCATAGCACCAACAACATTCAGTATTGTTTTTAACCTCATTTACTTCATAAAACATTGCAACTAGTTCTAAAAAACCCATGTCCTTACAAATCCCTAGAATCTCAAAGTAGGACCACCTATCAGCATCACATTTCCAAGTTGCCACATCCCCTTCATATTTAGTCATTTGTGTGTCCACAAACTGATCACAATGGTGAACATCAACTATAAAACTATCCATTGTAACCTATAAAATGAAGAATTAAACCAATAACCTTCAGTTTCTGTCATTTCAGTTAAATGTGGTGCCAAACAAAGACGAAAACACATGAATCAACAACAGTTAGATATACAGACATCAACATGGAAAGGAATATTATAACGGAACATATGCCAAAACTGTAACACCCCCGTGATTTATGGAGATATTACAGCGCCGTAGATTCTTTTTGGAGAACCTACCAGGCTTTGACCGACATAAAAATACATTAACAAATAATGAAACCGAGACATTCACACACTTAAAAATCAAAATCAACTTCAATACGTCATACATCACGAAATAACTCAACACATTAACCTGTAGGGTCATAACTGATACAACCATCACAATTGGTCCACAACCTCAACGGCAACTAACGACAACATAATATACAATACATGACAGTACCCGCGCGAGTACAAAACCAAAATACCACTCTGATGACGACAAGATGACTAGACTCAACATAACACACGAAATCAATGCTACCCACCAAGCTCGTGTCCGCCCTGTGCTGGCTCGCCTGCTGAACCTGTATCTGAATAAACAACAAGTATATTCACCCCCATAGGGGTCAGAATGAAGCTGGTGCAAGTACAACGATTCCAGAATATGTACAACAAGTGAATAAACAATAGAAATCGCAGCGCCATTACATATATTCCAGAATATAATACCACAATCAACATCACAAAACAACCTCCCAGGTTGTACTGGCCCTGTACATCACGCAAGATACACACCCCATGAGTCCTCGTCAGGCCCTCTCTGGTTGTACAGCCCAACCAAGTGATCCGTAGATACTCATAGTCTAATGGATCCCAGGGGACCCTCGCTGGTTTTACTCAGCTCGCACACACTCAATAACCACATGGCACAAATTACATTTTCTGAAATTACCACTTTTTTACAAAATTACATTTTTCACATATTCACACGGAGCACAATAAATGCAATCAAAGTGCTTGCCTCGATTTGAACGACACAAGAAACAACGAACGGGAGAACGTACGGTCCGAACTCTTTGAAACGATTCGATCATAGTGCAACAAAATACCGAATCAAACACAAAACCACGTAAATGGAAGGATTTCCTCCAAATTCTACTCTTAGGGACAAACTATCAAACACTACGAAGGCAGAGTTGTTCATACTACATTTAATAGATGGAAACTCGAAACAAAATCCGTAGACTTCAAGGAAAACAATGGATTATGACTTCATAATCATAATCTAACACAAATCAAGGCATGAAACGGACTAGAAGGACGAGATCTTAACAAAACCCCAAAATTCCCAAAAACTAGGAATTGAACAATCTTACCTTGATTTGTATGATGAACTTGATGAAATATTGTTATATTGAGGCTAGGAACTCAGAAATGTTGTTGGACGGTGAAATCTGGTCAAAAACTATGCTACCCTATGCTCCAAGTCGTGCAGCCGCCGGAGGAGAAGAGAGAGATGGTGAAAATGACGAATCTAGAACATGCAGCCCATATATATACTGGGCGCGATTAGCGCGCGCTATGGCTGAAGTTTAGTGTGCACTATCGGCTGAAAGGTGGTGCACTATTGGTTGGAAAGGGTTCTAGAACCTTCTGTTTGACTCCGATAACGTGCGCTACCCATAAGTTAGCGTGCGTTATCCATTGTCACTAGCGCGCGCTAGCTGTAGAAATAGCGTGCGCTACCTGCTAGCACCTGCAGTCCAGAAACGTTCTGCCCTCACTGTCCTACCGACATAGCGTGCGTTACCTCACTATTAACGTGCGCTATCACATCTTAATAGCGTACGCTAGTCCACCATTAGCGTGCGCTAATGTCCCATTCCAGAGTCCAGAAAGCTCACTGCCCAGTCAGCCTAGCATGCGCTACGAGCAAGAGTAGCATTTGCTACTGATACAAGATTAGCGTGGCAACACAGTCTAACGTGCGCTAATTGCTACTTCCCAGTATTAAATTCGCAAAGTCCGGACAGAACAAACACATTCCGATAATCACAAAATCCAGCAATTACTGACCATGAACATTCCAAATCGAATCACCAATACACATGATTCCAAAATCCAGACAATTCAACAGGGGAAATACAAATAAATTCCCAACATATATATCCAAAATAACACACATTAATAACAAAATGCACTGATATTACACCCTTACCCCCTGAAAAGAAGTTTCGTACCGAAACTTAAGATTCGAATAGTTTAGGGTATCGGGCATGCGTACTATCTTCAGTTTCCCACGTGGCTTCCTCAACTCCATGTTTAGACCATTGGACCTTTACTAACGGAATCGCTTTCCGTCGCAATTGTTTCACTCGTAGCTCCAATATGGCTACTGGTTGCTCTTTATATGTAACATCATCATTAACTTCAATCTCTTGACAATCAATAACATGGCTGAGATCAGGAACATACTTATGCAGTTGTGAAACATGAAACACGTTATGAACATGACTAATCATCGGAGGTAATGCTAGTCAATAAGCCACATCGCCTACTTTGTCCAGGATCTCGAAAGGACCAATATAACGAGGGCTAAGCTTCCCTTTCTTACCAAACTGAAGGACTCCACGAGTCGGCGATACCTTCAACAGCACGTGATCTCCTGCCTAAAATTCTAATGGTCGACATCGAATGTCGGCATATGACTTTTGTCAACTCTGGGCGGTTAATAACCTTTGTTGAATAACAGCAACCTTCTTTCGTGTTCGAATCATCAAGTCCGGTTCTACTCCAAGTAACTCATATGGTTCGTCCCAACAAATTGGTGATCTACACCGTCTTCATATAAGGATTCAAATGGAGCCATTCCAATTGAACTATGCCAACTGTTATTATACGCAAATTCGATCAACGGTAAGTGAATCTCCCAATCTTTCTTCCAATCCAATGCACAGGCTCTCAACATATCTTCCAATTTCTGGATGGTTCTCTCCGACTGTCTATCCGTATGAGGATGATAAGCAGCACTACAATTCAATTCAGTACCGAGTGCTCCATGTACTGCTTGCCATAAATGTGATACAAAACGACCATCGCGATCCGAAACAATACTCTTTGGGGTACCATGGAGTCTCACAATCTCTGTAATGAACAAACGAGACAACCTCTCTGCTCCCCAAGTATCTCTAATACCCAGAAAATGTGCTGATTTGGTTAGCCGATCAACGATTACCCAAGTCATATTCATCCCAGTTCGCGTTCTTGGCATTCCTACAATAAAATCTATCGCGATATCCTCCCACTTCCATTCCGGAATTGGTAACGGTTGCAACTTTCCGGCAGGTCTTTGATGTTCAGCTTTAACTTGCTGATAAGTTAAACATTTTGACATGAAGTCCATTACATCTTTCTTCATGTTCGGCCACTAGAAATTTTTCTTCAAATCTTTATACATTTACTCGTACCTGGATGAATCGAGTATGGAGTAGAATGTGCTTCATACAAAATCACTTGATTAAGATCATCCTGATTCGGTACACAAATCCTACCTTGAAATCGAAGAACACCAGCTTCGTCGATCAGGAATCCAGGAGCATTTCCTTTGACAACATCTTCCTGAAGTTGTACAATCAAAGGATCATCTAACTGTTTGGACTTAATATCTTCAATCACTGAGGATGTGATCTCAAGGAAACGTAATTGTCCTTGAGTTATCTGAGGCCAAACTTCAATCTCAAAATCAAATAACTCTCATCTAAGCTTCATTTAAATAGTAAGTAATTCCAATCTCTGCAACACGATTGACTTACGGCTCAAAGCATCGGCAACGACATTCGCTTTACCTGGATGGTAAAGAATGTCAAGATCATAATCTTTAATCAATTCCAACCATCGCCGCTGACGCATAGTAAGCTCTTTCTGAGTAAAAATATATTTCAGACTCTTATGATCCGTATACACCCGACAAGAAGAACCGTATAAATAGTGCCTCCAAATCTTCAATGCAAACACCACAGCGGCTAACTCAATATCATGGGTAGTATAGTTCATCTCATATGGCTTTAATAGTCGAGATGCATAAGCTACTACTCTCTTGTTTTGCATCAATACACATCACAATCCTTGTTTAGAAGCATCACTATAAATAATGAAACCCTTTATTCCCTGTGGTAAGGCTAAAACTAGTGACGTAGTCAGTTTCTTCTTCAACTCATCAAAACTCTTCTGACATCTGTCACTCCATTCAAACTTCTGAGTTTTCTGTAATAGATGCGTGAGTGGTCGAGCAATTTTTGGGAATCCCTCGACAAATCGACGATAATAACCAGCTAATCCCAGGAAACTCTGAACTTTCTTAACATTCCGTGGAGGCTCCCAAGCTAAGACTGCTTCAACCTTTTGAGGGTCTACCCGAATACCTTCGGCGGATACAATATGTCCAAGAAAAGCAACTTCTTTCAGCCAGAACTCGTATTTAGAAAACTTAGCATAAAGCTTATCAGCCCTCAAAATACTCAACATAATTCTCAAGTGTTCGGCATGCTCTGTTTCGCTCTTGGAATGGATTAAAATATCATCAATAAATACCACCACAAATTTATCGAGATATTCGATACATGTTTTGTTCATAAGCTGCATAAATGCTGCCGGAGCATTCGTCAAACCAAAAGGCATAACTGCGAATTCTTAATTCCCATATCTCGTTCGAAATGTCGTTTTTGGAATATCCGAGTCTCGAATCTGCAATTGGTAATATCCCGATCTCAAGTCAATTGTAGCTCCTTGCAACTGATCAAATAGGTCATCAATTCTTGGCAACGGATACTTATTCTTGATAGTGAGTTTATTCAACTCACGATAATCAATACATAATCGTAAAGATCCGTCTTTCTTCCGAACGAATAACATCGGCGCTCCCCAAGGGAAAGCACTTGGTCGAATATAAACCTTATCCAACAATTCACTCACTTGCCTCTTCAGCTCTTGCATTTCCGATGGGGCCATTCGGTATGGTGCCTTAGATATTGGTGCCGCACTAGGCTCTAGTTCGATAGTAAACTCCACCTCACGGTGCGGCGGCAATCCGGGCAAATCATCTGGAAGTACGTCTGGAAATTCATTCACCATTGGAATAGAAGATAACTGAACTCCGCCAGTTTCTGTCTTCATTGTGTAACACCAATAACCGGTACAGACTTGACTCAACAACTTCATCGCCCTCATGGATCGGATAATCTTCCCAGAAGTACCAGGTTTCTGCCCTTCGAAAACGTGTTTTGTACCATCCAGTGCAACTATAGAAATTACTTTCCGACGATAATATACTATCGCTTCATGACGATCTAACCAATCATCACCGAGGATCAATCTTCTCCTTTTATGTCAATCACAATCAAATTGGATGGCCAATCTCTACCGCCGATGGTTACAGGACAATTGATAATCTCTCGATCCCTAACTATCATTTCCCCACTCGTCAGTCCAATAATAAAAGGTTCACATGCAGATAGACCATCAAGACCCAAACGACTCACACAAGAAAATGATAGAAAGGAATGAGTAGCTTCAGAATCAAACAGTACATCTACCGGGTGCATACAAATATAAACAATACCTGACGTAGTTGCAGCCCCTATGTCATCAGTCTGTCTCATTTCGTACAATCGAGGTGGAGCCGATCCAGTACTTGGAGTACCCTTATGCTCGGTTTTTCCTCTGTCGCTACCGCGCCCAACACTCTGAGTGGGCTGACTCGTAACAGTGCCTGCTGGAGTAGGAGACTGCTTATCAAAGACCCTACCCGCTGTCCCACAATATGAAGCCCGATGTCCCTGCTTCCTACACTTAAAACAAGTAACGGGACGTAATAAACATTGAGAACTGACATGCCATGGAACTCCACAATTAAAAAAAACTCTCGGTGCCCCACCACTGGGCTAAGGTGAACGGAAGACTGCATAGAAGATTGAGGCCTATGCGATCCACTGCCTCGGAAACTATCAGAAAATTTCGATTTCTTCGAGCTCGAAATTGTCGGAACTGGAACTGTCACCATCTCATAAGCGAGCGCTCTATCTTGGTACTCTCTCAAAGTGGTACACCCAAAGCCCGCCATATACTTTCGGACCTCAGGTTTCATTCACGCGTCAAAATGAAGTATCTTATCTATTTCATGCCTGATTCGATCTTGGACATACGTTAACTGCTTGTTGTATGTCTTAATTACTTCAGAAATAGGAACATCTTCGGGTTGAGCTCTGAAGAACTCACTGACTATGGCTAGTCGTACAGGTGCTGGACAATACTGTGCCTCCATTAGTTCTTTAAATTCCTCCCAAGTGACATCACGGTCCCTGGGCTTAACAGCTCGCCACCAGTCAGAAGCGTCATCAACCATCAGATATTGAGCAATTGGAACTCTCTTGGCTTCAGGGCAGCCAATACCATCAAAGATCTTCTCCAGCTCAACTAACCAATGATCCCAGTTGTTTGCATCACCAGATCCATTGAATCTGGATTCATCTCCGTAACTTCTTGAAGCCATCGATCCTCAATAGTCCTGCCAGTGTTAATGTTCTGCACCACTTGAGCTAATTGGTGCACTTGCATTACAACTTGCTGAAGAATGTTAGGCACTTCGGCCACTACACTCGCATCCGCACCCCCCGAGGGGATCGGGTCTGATCTAGCCATGAAATTGAGATGCCGAATTTGAAATGGACATCTCTGATTCAGATATCGCTTCTCTACCATGGCCTCGGCCGCGTTGATGGACAGCTCTACCTCTCGGCATACTGAAGAATAAGAAATGGTTCAACAAGGAAACGATTACAACAATAGATTACACAATGACAAAGATAATTACTCCCGAGGGAAAGAAACAACCAACATCCGAAGAGGCTTCCAGCACAGGCAACACGGGGTGGTAGCATGCTAATTATATCGTAGACAACGACCTACTCACTTTAACAGACCCAAAAACATCGACAGCCTAGGTATCCATAAACCTAAGCTCTGATGCCATATTCTGTAACACCCCCGTGATTTATGGAGATATTACAGCGCCGTAGATTCTTTTTGGAGAACCTACCAGGATTTGACCGACATAAAAATACATTAACAAACAACGAGACCGAGACAGTCACACATTTAAAAATCAAAATCAACTTCAATACGTCATACATCACGAAATAACTAAATACATTAACCCGTAGGGTCATAACTGATACAACCATCAAAATTAGTCCACAACCTCAAAGGCAACCAACGACAACATAATACAATACATGACAGTACCAGTGCGAGTACAAAACCAAAATACCACTCTAACCACGATAAGATGACCATAGACTCAACATAAGACACGATATCAATGTTGCCCACCAAGCTTGTGTTCGACCTGTGCTGGCTCGCCTGCTGAACCTGTACCTGAATACACAACAAGTATATTCACCCTTGTAGGGGTCAGCAAGAAGCCGGTGCAAGTACAACGATTCCAGAATATGTACAACAAGTGAATAAACAACAGAAATCGCAGTGCCACTACATATATTCCGGAATACAATACCACAATCAACATCACAAAACAACCTCCCGGGCTATACTAACCTTGTACCTCACGCGAGATACACACCCCAGGAGTCCTCGTCAGGCCCTCTCTAGTTGTACAACCCAACCGACAGATGCGCAGATACTCGCAGTCTAACAGATCCCAGGGCACCCTCGCTGGTTTTACTCGGCTCGCACACACTCAGTAACCACATGGAACAAATTACTTTTCTGAAATTACCACTTTTTCATAAAATCACATTTTTCACATATTCACACGGAGTACAATAAACGCAATCAAAGTACTTGCCTCGATTTGAACGACACAAGAAACAATGAACGGGAGAACGTATGGTCCGAACTCTTTCAACAATTCGATCCTAGTACAACAAAATACCATTTCAAACACAACACCACGTAAACGGAAGGATTTTCTTCAAATTCTACTCTTAGGGACAAACTATCGAACACTACGAAGGTGGAGTTGTTCATACTACATTCAATAGATGGAAACTCAGAACAAAATCCGTAGACTTCAAGGAAAACAAGGGATTATGACTTCATAATCATAATCTAACACAAATCAAGGCTTAAAACAGACTAGAAGGATGAGATCTTAACAAAACTCCAAAATTCCCAAAAAGTAGGGATTGAACAATCTTACCTTGATTTGGATGATGAACATGATGAAATATTGTTATATTGAGACTAGGCACCCAGAAATGTTGTTGGACGGTGAAATCTGGTCAAAAACTATGCTACCCTATGCTCCAAGTCACCCAGTTGCCGGAGGAGAAGAGAGAGATGGTGAAAATGACGAATCTAGAACATGCAGCCCATATATATACTTGGCGCAATTAGTGCGCGCTACGGCTGAAGTTTAGCATGCGCTATCGGCTGAAAGTCGGTGCACTGTTTGTTGGAAGGTGGTCTAGAACCTTCTGTTTGACTCCGATATCGTACGCTACCCATAAGTTAGCATGTGTTATCCATTGTCACTAGCGCGCGCTAGCTCTAGAAATAGTGTGCGCTACCTACTAGCACCTGCAATCCAGAAACGTTCTGCCCTCACTGTCCTGCCGACATAGCGCGCGTTACCTCACTATTAACGTGGGCTAGCACATCGCAATAGTGTATGCTAGTCCACCATTAGCGTGCGCTAATGTCCCATTCCAGAGTCCAGAAAGCTCACTGTCCAGTCAGCCTAGCGTGCGCTACGAGCAAGTGTAGCGTGCGCTACTTATACACGATTTGTGTTCGCTAGCAACACAGTCTAACATGCGCTAATTGGTACTTCCCATTATTAAATTCACAAAGTCCGTCCAGAACAAACACATTCGGATAATCACAAAACCCAGCAATTACCGACCAAGAACATTCCAAATCCAATCAACAATACACATGATTCTAAAAGCCAGACAATTCAACAGGGGAAATATAAATAAATTCCCAACATAATATATCCAAAATAACACACATTAATAACAAAATGCACGAATGTTATCAAACAAACAACAACGACAACCATAAACCCCACAATTACCCCACATTCAATTTTTTAAAAACCCTCAAAAATAGAAACCATAAGCCCTCACCACGGACGTAATGCATATTTTGTTTTAACAACCAAACAAATAAAAAGAAGCTTACACTCACCTTTTCGCTTTACTTCGCATTTTTTTTCCTCTTCTCTCGCTTCGCTTTGCGTTTTTTTTCTTCTCTATCTTCGCGTTTTTTCTTCCTGTTCTCTCGCTTTGCTTCATGTTTTTTTCTTTTTCTTCTTTATCTTCGCATTTCTTCTTCGTCTTCTACTCTGTTCACATTTCTTCTTCTTCGTCGCATGCGAAACCTTACTTATACCCCATTCTTCATTTTCACTCTTCTCTCTTCTTCGTTTGTTCGTGAATTATTCTGAGAACAATACCAAATGAAGAGAAGTTGGGCCTATTTGATTCAGTTAATGGTTACCCTAATCCACATAGGTTAGGAAATAGACACGTACGTTAGGGATATGATACGTAGGAATGTTTATAGCCACGTAGGTTTAAAATCAGCGTCTGATTAATTATTATAACGGAGACCAACGGAAAAGGCTAACTTTGCTTACATTTGAAAGATAAAGGATTTAGTTGGGGGGAAAGATAAAGGACTATATCGTTACCTGAAATTAAGTTAATGGACCCCAGGAGCATTTTAGCTGCATGGTTATTATGCATGTAAAATCTGGTGTTTTGGCTCCAGTACGGTTTCCGTATTGGAGGAGGAACCATTTTCTTCGGCCTCGTTGCTTGCTTTCTGGGTTTTCAGTTGGATTCCCAGATTTGTTGTTGATAGAACTGCGCGGCAGCTTGCTTATGTGATGGATACTTGGCTTTCTCTACCCAGTATCTAGGGGCACTGTACTGTTGATAGTACTAAGGTGCATAGCGTTAATACTTGGATACAGCCTTCCTTTTGGCCGGCTGCTGACGTTGTTGGCATGCTCGAGGAGCATACTGTTGATGACTAGAATTGCGTCTTATAGGTCTATGAGGCTGGGGTTTCTGCTGCTTATGATATGAGCTGGGAGGCGGAATGGCGGCCTTTGCTGTCCGAGACGGGGTAGTTGTGACCTTTACAGGACTTAAGGCTTCTTCAGGTTCTGGAATGGGTTACACTCCCTTGACAAACACCGTACTAGTTTTTCCTTTGGGAAAAAACGAGTCATATCCTAAGCCACATTTGTCGTGGGCGTGTTGCCAGTGCTTAGAATGTCTTCCATCCTCCTCGATGATTTCTCAAAGGATTTAAGGATGGTCTCGAGTTCTCCTTCTCTTTTTTCGAGAATTTGTATTTTATCTTCTAACAAAGCATAATCATTTGTCTTGCAATTACTATGAGTTTTTACCTCATTTAGTTTGGTTGCAGGTTGATGATTGCTTTCTATGAGTTTTTCATGAATGATCTTGCTGTTTTCACAATCTAGACACATGTTTTCGTAGTTATTTTTCAGCAGATCATTTTCGTCCTTCAGCTCTAAATTTGAAAGAGAGAGTTGTAGGTTTTTTTTGTTTAAGCATCTCATGGGCTTTATGAATGGTTCTGAACTCATTCATCATATTTTTAAAAGTATCTGATTCATTAATGGGAGTAGCTGAGGTTGAGCTTACCACATCCTCACTATCTTCATCATCTTCCGTGGCCACTAAAGCACATATATGCTTTATCTTCGATTTCATCATTGGAGGAGTCGTTGTCAGTGATTGCCTATAGGCGCTCCTCTATTTTGATCGATGCGGGCAAGGCTTCTGATTCTCAGATCACGGCCTTGAGCTTGTTTCGCCAAACGCACCTTTTCTCATCCTTTTCTTATTGCTCGGCTTCGGGCAACTTCTGCACTTTGGGATGAGGACATCTATTTGCATAGTGTCCTCGTTTCCTGGACTTATAGCATAGGTTAGAATCTATGGACTAAGGTGATTCAGAACCCACTTTTTTAAATGGTTTAGGCCTTTATGGGGCCTTTCTAGATTTCTTGATGAACTTACAGAATTTATGCATGAGAGGGCCATCTCATCTTGTGGCAGGATGTCAGCATTGTTGTCACCCGCCTTGCATACGGATTTGGATGTGTTGGGGGTGGAGCTGTGTCTCCTGTCAAATACAGCAGTCAGTGTTGTAGTCTTGGCAGGTGACTCTTCAGCCTTATCCCTCATGCCAGTGTCATACTCAAAGGCTTTGAGGTCTCAGAAGAGATCGAAAGTAGATATGTCATTTAAATTACAAGACACGCATGGTTGTGGTCTTTAATGTCCCATCGGGCAAGGAATGATCTAAAGATTTTCAGATTTTCCTCCTTTTGGGTATACACTTTATCCAATGCTTCAAGTTCACCAATAATGCTGGTAAATCTGAGGTCAAGTTCCTCGAGCGTTTCAGAAGATTTCATTTCAAATGATTCGAATAGATGAGTTAGTTTTGAAATTTTGTTTTCCTTTGAGAGTCCAGTTCCCTCACAAATTAACTTGAGTTTCTCCCAAAAAATTTCGGCTGTGTTACAGCTCTTTTCCTTGGAGAATGTGCCTTTATAAAGATTGACAAATAGTGCATTGTTAGCTATATTGTCGAGACTTGCACGCTTGCGATCATCCGTTGTCTATTGCTCGCGTTCCTTCTCAAGCATTTCTGCATGAGGTTGTCCCTATATTCTTGCGTCTGTGTTGACCTTCATTATCTTGATAGGTCCTTCTTGGATGACAAAGATCATCTCTTCATGCATCGTAGCAAGATGAACTTCCATCCTAATTGTAATACCCAGATTTTCAGTATAAATTTTTTCGCGTTATTTTATCTGAGATATACTATATAGTTTGGTATCTATAGAGTATGGATAAAATAAATTGAGAACCGAGACAGTTATACTGGTGTGATTATCGTTTTTGATTGACAGTTATATTGAGGATTTGCTGTATCAGGTTGAACTGATTTGGATATCAGGAATATCGTATGAGAATATCTTTTTGGATTGAGTATATGTATTGATTTTTTCCGTATGCTTGTGTTTGGTATGCCGTGATATTGGACAGGAATTGCTGTAAATGGCTAAGTATGGAAGCCATTACGTACGTTATGTGTCGAAGCTTACGTACGTTAAATTGGTAGAGTTACGTACGTTATGGCCGAGACATTACGTACGTAACAAGGGAATCAGACGATCGAGTCGTGGTCGGCAGGTGGGACCCTGTGTCGGAAACTTTCGGCGGAGGATGTTGACAGGTGAGTCAACGTACGTGTTACGTACGTTATACAGGATGTGTTACGTACGTAACACGACCATTGTACTGTAGCAAGTCAACTGGTATATTACGTACGTTATATGGCATGGGTTACGTAAGTAAGGAAGTTCACGTTTTGAGGCAGTAGGGTCTGGGATGGCATTACGTACGCTAACCAGGACAAGATAGCGTACGTAAGAGGTGTTACGTACGTTAACTTGGTAATGTTACGTACGTAACGAGCGGGGAGTTTATATAAGGAATGGCCGTCTTTCATTTCACTTCAGCATTTCTCTTCGTTTTTCATCTCTAAACATTGAGAGAGGGATATTTTGGCTCTCCTAATTCGATTTTGAGCTTGAGGGCTTGGATTCGGAGCTTGGATATGGAGTTATTGATGATTCTTGAAGTGATTTCTTGTG